>CM033437.1:0-4800000 GCA_019425775.1 Rafetus swinhoei | reverse complement strand
CCGAGTAGAGCAGAAAATGATCCAAGGTGGGGGGGAGCTAAAATCTCACAAGTTGCTGTTAGTAATAAGGGGATGGAGGGTGAGTAACTAGTGGAACCAAGTGCAAAGGGACGTGGTGGATTCTCCAACTGCCCATCTCTGCAGATCCAGACCGAGAAGGATTTGCAGGCTGCTCTCATGCCCCCTCTAATCTGCACATCTCACAACTAAACACCGCCAGTTCCCTCAGCTGTCCTTGTTACACACAGCAACAAAACAACCAAATCTGCACCCTGAGCGCTGGGGCTATTTCAGCCTCACCCTGGTGTCAGCAGCATGAGAGCAACAGCCTAATGCTCCCTTTGACCTCGCTAGCAGCGCTCCAGGGGTTGGGTTGCCTGTAGTGCCGGGAGCACCCTGCTGCCGAGCTGGGTCCTGTCTCCACTGAAGCGGTGGCATTTAAGGGTCGATAATCCCTGAGGCAGATCTTCTGTCAGGTATCTAAAAAGTGGTTACAAGCAGGAGAGGGAAAAGTATTCCCCTTAACCTCTGAGGCTTGGACAAGAAGCCATGGGCTCAAATTGTAGGAAGGCAGTGTGATGGGGGGCGGTCGCAGACGACCCCTTGGGGGGGCCTCCCGGGGTGCTGACACGGCCACTGCCACTCGCCTTCCCGTTTTCTGCGATGCCTCACTGCCCAGTCCTGCTGGGCCAGCTCTGCTGGTCTCCCGCAGCCAAGGCCCTGAGCTGAGATCCCCACCGAGAAGCAGTAAAGACACTGAACCACTTCAGGTCCAAGGAGAGTGCAGTTTAGGGCCCAGCCTCCTAGGATACCCCTCCCCAGATGGGATCAAACCCCAAAGAATTAGGTAAGCCCCTTTAGCAATGGAAGGGGGAATGTGCACACTGGTTGCCCCCCGGTAACAATCGCTTACACTGGGTTTGATAGAAAATAAAAATGATTTTATTAAGTTGAAGCAGTAGGATTTAAGTAGTAATAAGTGAAAACAGGCCGAGCAAAGTAGGTTACAAATCAAGAGAAACAAAACCACTTGGCTAATTCTCCACTGAAACCTCAGTGCAAACTTAAACTCGCCCTAAAACCTCTTTTCCAGCTGCCCCTCCATGCCAGGGCTCTCTTCCCCACCCTGGGGTCCCTAGCTCCTTCCTTCAGGTGCAGCCCAGCCAAAAGACCCAGTCCTCTGCTTTCCTATTCCTTTTGTTAAGTAGTTGAGGCCCCTCCCTACCAACCACTGCTCAGTCTTAAGGACAAAGGATTGTTTAACAGTGGCTCATCTAGAAGTTGCAGGAAACACCCTCCGTGTCTCCCATTCACAGGTTGGAAACTCACAAATTATTCCCCACTCCCTGTGTCTAATATTACACACACACACGATACATACAACAGAGTAAGATAAACAGAACCAGCAAATCATGGCATGAAAACTAAGGGGTTACATGAAATAATTCGCTCAAACCACCTTTGAGTTATGTATATTCATGTCCATGAGTCCATTTAATAAAGCATGGGGGGGGGGGGGGGCAGTCTGTCACAGGCAGAATTAGGCTGGGCATGAGGAAAAACTTCCTGCCCGTCAGGGTGGTGAAGCACTGGAATCAATTGCCCAGGAAGATTGTGGAATCTCCATCACTGGAGACATTTAAGAGCAGAAGAAACTTTAAAAATAACAAATACTCTTGCAGCACCTTAGAGACTAACAAAAATGTAGATGCTTCAGAGAGCGGCCGAGTTAGTCTGTACAGGACTTAAAAAAACAAAAACTGGTCTGGTAGCACTTTACAGACTAACAAAACATGTAGATGGGATCATGAGCTTTTGTAGGCACAGCCCACTTCTTCAGATGACCGGAGTTTTAAGTTTAGGATGTGCAGACCCAAAATAAATAGGGGAGAAGGGGGAAGGAGAAAAAAGAAGGGGGGGGACGGGAAACAAGGAGCAGAGGTTTTGAAAAAATCAAGGGGAAAAACAGGAAGGCAGAACAGGCAATCAGTAAGTACCTGAAGATTCGATAGTTAAAAGGAAGCAGATAAGGAACCAAGTCAATAGATGGGGGGGATACTAGCACAGGAATCTGCATAAAGAGCTGTTTGCACCTTCGTTGAATGTTAGATTGGTAATCGTATTCATGGTATGTAGATGTAATTCATGGGCACAACCCACTTCTTCAGATGAATAGAGTTTAAGGGGTCCAAGTTCCCAATAAATAGCACAGGGCCTAACCACATAAACCACCACATCAGAGGCTTATACAACTGCACATTCACCCATGTGATCTACGCCATCAAGTGCCAGCAATGCCCCACTGCCATGGATATTGGCCAAACTGCACAGTCTCTATGAGAAAGGATTAATGAACACAAATCCGATATTTGAAAAGGCAACACACAGAAACCTGTTGGGGACCATTTTAACTTACGCGTGCACTCACTAATAGATCTCAAAGTGACCATATTATTGCAAGCCAATTACAAAACACTGCTTGAAAGGGAGGCTGCAGGGCTTAATTTCATTAACAGGAGGAGTTCTGTTGTTTTCTTTGTAGGCCCTAAAAAGTTCATGTACAAGTTTGAAAGCTACAATAGAGGTTTAAACAAAGACCTTAACTGGATTACCCACAACATCCCACATCCTAATGACATAAAAGGCCAAACACCAAGTACTTAAGAGTACTTAGAACCCTCTCTATCAGCTTCATTTACATGGAGAGTTACTGACTATTATTTTCAAATATTTTTCTCCAACCTTTTCCTTCCCCATCCCCTTCCTTTCTCTACTCTTTATTTGGAACTTAGACCCCTTAAACTTCATTCATCTGAAGGAGTGGGTGGTGCCCATGAAAGCTCAAGATACCATCTCCATTTTTGTTAGTCTCTAAGGTGCTGCAAGACTACTCATAATTTTTAAAGTCTTTTTTTCAGTTACAGACTAAGATGGCTACCCCGCTGAAAATTTAAGAGCAGGTTAGATAAACACCTGTCAGGGATGATCTAGACGGGGCTTGGTCCTGCTGTGAGGGCAGGGAATTGAACGTGATTAACTTTCTGGTCCCTTTCTCTTCTATGTTTCTATCTAATGGTCTAATATCATCTAAAACACTATGAATCTGTCCATAAACAAAGTAGATCCGACATTTATATTTACTGTGTCCCACACCACATGAAGAAGGGAACACTCCGCTCCATTGAATGTGAACATATACACTGATAAAAGAAGTCTGTTTACACAACTATAATTGGCCTGTGGAACTCCTTGCCCCAGACATTATTGGATTGAAGTGCTTAGCTGAAAGGGATTCACTGATGGACTGGCCACGGCTCCTGGCACTGGTCAGACCAATTTGTGTTAAGGCTTCCTGACACTTTCAATGAGAAAACCTCGTTTCCAGCTGTTTGCACATTTTCCAAAAATTTCCCATAGGGGGTGTCTGGTTGAGGCTGGTTGACGCTCCAGGCCCCAGTGCCCCGGTGCCCATGACAAGCAGCCACCTCAGAGCTGGAGGCATCGCCGGGGGAGGGCCGGGCTGCAGAGGAGAGAGGGGAGCTCCTCAGCAAGAGATTCCTACCTGGGAGTCCTGAGATGGACGTGTCTTCCTCAGGCAGGCAGGTGCCCCACCCCTCAGCCCGGCATCTGCAGCAGCTTCCTGTGCCGAGAGCCGAGGCAGGGTGGGCGCTGGTTATAACACGGCTCTGGGCAGCCCGGTGGGGTTTGCTCAGACGCTGGGGAGAAGTGGGACCGGAATGTGAACCGGCTGGAGACCAACCTGTCTGTGCTCCTGGGCTATTTACCCAGCTGTAGGCATAACGAGTAATTAAGGGACCTTTCCAGAGGTAGCTGAGAACTCCTGGGCTCTGGGCTGAGTCAGCAAGGAATCGTCTGCGCTGAGCATTTGTGTATTTTTAAAATTGTGCTGATTAGGAAAAAAAAATAACAAGGTTTAATGTGTAGCTCTCCCTGGGGTATGATACCTTGTAAATGCCAAGAACAGATGGGTAGATAACAGACACACAGATCTGGACGCACAAGTGTGACAGGAGACACAAGTCTTTCTGAAGGCACATGGAGCTTTCATTAAGATGTCACACATCAGTAACGCTCATCAGTAACTGTCATGATCCTGTGCAGCCCCTTGCAAAGAAGGATCTTAGAATCATACACTCATAGAGCTGGAAGACACCTCAGGAGATCATCAAGTCCAGCCCCTTGCCAAAGGCAAGACCTATCCCAACTCTTGGGAAGCCCGAGTTATGTCAGTTTGAATATGGCCCCATTATAGAGATAGGAAAACTGAGGCACAGTGGGATGTGAATTATCCAAGGTCACCCAGAGAAAAACAGACCAGATGATAGAGAGAATCCAGGAGCCCTGCCTTCCCTGCCATACCCAGGCTCTATCAGTCCTGTCGAGACGGAAATGGACTCCCACGGGGATTGGTGTTTGGGCAGGAGGCTGAGGAAAGGCTGGATGAGGAAGCCTGAGCCTGAACCATCCTCTCAGGGTGAATTCCAGAACTAGCTGGGGTTTGTGAGCTCCCCGCTCCTGGGAGGTGGGAACTCCCTGACCTCACCTCTGCTCCCACCCAGAGACCTGCCAACTGGTCATAGCCAGTGGGGCCTCTTTGGGGGAACACACTTAGAAAATGCAACTCCAACAGAGTGTCCTTGTGTGTGGAGGGCACCTGGGGCCTGTCCAAGGTTATGTCTACACTTGCTGGGTAGTTCGAGCTAGGTAGGCAAATGAGGGCAACCGGAGTTCCAAATGAAGCCTGGGATTTAATTATCCTGGGCTTCATTTGCATCTTCCCGAGCGCCACCATTTTTAAATCTCCCTTAGTTCGAACTCCGTGCCCGTGGCTACACGCGGCACGGAGTAGGTAGTTCGAAAGAAAGATTGTAATTCGAACTACCGGTACACCTCGTTCGGACTAATGGGAGGCAGAGGCTGGCTGGGAGGGATGGGCTGTGTGTATCCTGTGAGAGCAAAACATCCAAAGGGAAAAGTTGCACCTCACAAGGGAACAGCAAGGAAAGTCCTTTGAAGAATTCCAAGCACATGGAAGTGGGGGAATGGTCCAGCTCTTGTGGGAAGCTTTCCTGATGTTTACACCGCCCATTACAGAAAGTGTTGCCTGATCTGAGACTCCTGATGATATTTCCGGATATCCCCTTTGTTTTTTAAAATTTTCCTTTAGGGCTGACAGGTTCTTTGTCCCACGATCAGGCCCAATATTCAATTATTGTGTGGTTGGGAACCCTGATGGGCACAGATGCAGCACTCACACTATAGGAACTCCTGAATATATGTAGTTTATTAATATATTTAACACAGTCACAAACACCCCAATTTCATAAGCTAGATAGGGAATGTCCATCAATATTTCCATACCCAGTACTCACACCACTCCTACTAGAACAACCGAGGTGTTAGCCGTCATCTTCCTCATCACCGGAACCTTCCCCGTCCTCAACCAGCAGCATCATTCTCGTACCTCCCAAAAACTCTGTCTCCTTCTCCTGCTACCCCAACACTGGGATGCCCCTTTTATCATCAGTTATTCTGGTGTTGTTATGTCTGATGTGTATTCAGTAGGGGATGTTTCCTTTTGTCCTTATTTGTATTTCCTCACCTTACTAATGGTGAAGTGTCTTTTTCTATTAGGTCATTGATCTCAACTTAGTATCGTAAACGTCAGTTTGTTACCTTGGGCATTTTGTGGATGTCTATCACATTTGATAATGAAGATAATGAAGCAAGTAATAAAGGAATCCATCTGCAAACATCTGGAAGATAAGAAGGGCCTCATAGCAGGACCCAGTACCATACAGATTATCCCTGATAGATGTCTATCTAACCTGCTCTTAAATATCTCCAGAGATGGAGTTTCCACAACCTCCATAGGCAATTCATTCCAGGGTTTTACCACCCTGACAGTGAGGAAGTTTTTCCTAATGTCCAACCTAAACCTCCCTTGCTGCAGTTTAAGTCTGTTGCTTCTTATCATATCCTCAGAGGCCAAGGAGAACAATTTTTCTCCCTCCTCCTTATAACACCCTTTTGGACACGTGAAGACCACTGGCATGTCCCCTTTCAGTCTTCTCTTTTCTAAACTTAACAAGCCCAGTTCTTTCAGTCTTCCCTCAGAGCTCATGTTTTCTAGACCTTTAATCATTCTTGTTGCTCATCTCTGGACCTTCTCCAATTTCTCCACATCTTTCTTGAATTGTGGTGCCCACAACTGGACACAAGACTCCAAGTGAGGCCTAATCAGCGCAGAGTAGAGTGGAAGAATGACTTCTCGTGTTTTGCTCACAACACTCCTGTTAATGCCTCCCAGAGTCATGTTTGTCTTTTTTTTCACAATAGTGTCACCCTGTTGACTCATATTTAGCTTGTTGTCCACTATGACCCCTGGATCTCTTTCTGCAGGACTCTTTCCTAGACAAGTGTCAGAGGGGTAGCTGTGTTAGTCTGAATCTGCATAAACAATGAAAAGTCCTGTGGCGCCTTATAGACTAAGAGATTTATTGGAGCATAAGCTTTCATGGGCAAAGACCTACTTCATTCCTAGACAGTCACTTCCCATTCTGTATGTGTGAAATGAATTGTTCCTTCCTAAGTGGAGCACTTTCCATTTGTCCTTATTAAACATCATCCTATTGACCTCTCACCATTTCTCCAGTTTGTCCAGGTCAATTTGAATTATGAGGCTGTCCTCCAAAGCACTTGCAACCCCTCCCAGCTTGGTATCATCTGCAAACTTAATAAGCATACTCTCTATGCCATCATCTAAATCATTGATGAAGCTACTGAACAGAACTGGCTGTGGCATGGGTAAAGCCGGGGTATCTAAGAGGTTGTGGTTGCTGGCCAGAGGGCAGCTGAACTACTCTGTGTAAATGGTTTGGCGCCTTATAGAGGAGGACCTGCACTCTTAGGGTATGTCTAGATTACATGGCTCTGTCGCCAGAGCCATGTAGATTAGTTTACTAGACATACCCAAATGAAGCCGCGATTTAAATAATCACCACTTAATTTAAATTAAAATGGCTGCCGCGCTGTGCCAATCAGCTGTTTGTCGGCTCAGCGTTGTAGTCTGGATGCTCCGAGGTTGACATCAAAGGCATTTGTCTACCTCCCTGGTAAACCTCATTCCATGAGGCATACCGGGGAGGTCGACAAATGCCTTTGATGTCGACCGCGGACCGTACAGACTACAGTGCTGTGCCGCCAAACAGCTGATCGGCACAGTGCGGCAGTCATTTTAATTTAAATGAAGCGGTGATTATTTAAATCGTGGCTTCATTTGGGTATGTCTAGTAAACTCATCTACATGGCTCTGGCGACAGAGCCATGTAATCTAGACATACACTTAGGCTGTAAATTGCCCTGGTTCTAAGCAATTTGCCCAGAGTTGACCCTCTCAGTGGAGCCCCCAGACCAGCCTGTTACATGACGTGAGGTTAGAACTGATAAGTAGCTAACAAAATCATGGAGCAGGGACAAGACCCTTGAACTGGGATCCTGTATTGTTAGGGAACTCCAGGTACTAAGAATAGTCTGTGGTTATTTACATTTTGACAGATGTAGACCATATGCTCAGATGCTTACTGGATGTTGCTACAGCTGTGGGCTGAAAGATTCAAAGGAAATTCTGACTTTTACATGAACCGTGTATACGAATTTCATTTTCTAAACTTTTCTTTGCAATGCATTATAAGCTGCCTGCAAACTTTGTTATGTATAATTAACTAACATTTATGCAAAGAAGACATGCAACAGAGCTAAGATTTTCCTATATTTAACTCAAAAACCCACCGGGTGAGATAAAACATGCTTGTGATTTATTAAGTACAGGAGGACAGGTTGCGAGTGAGAATAAGTGACAGCAATCAAGTGAAAGCCGGTTACCTAAGGGATGAAACAAACTCACAATCTAAGACATGGGACTTGCACCAACGGTATCTTTCCCTGGCTGATGACACAGGCAGGCTTACAAGTTCCTGAGGCGGCAGCTCCATCCGCACTACAGGCCGTGTTCCCCTCCCCTGCCCAACGTCTTTTCTCCCCCACAGCTTCTTTTGGGTGCTGAGTTGTGGGAGGCACAGACAAGTGATGATGTCACCCGCCATCTTCTACCATCTCTGACAGCTGGCTGGAAATTCTGTTCTTGAGACACGAGGGTTCCACCCCCTTTGGCCAAACCTTCTGCATTTTCTCCAAGCTCCCTCTGAGGAGGCTTCCTTCCGTCTTCCCTGCATGACGCTGACACTGTCCAGCGACGGCATTGTCCTTCCTTCGTCACTGGTTGGAGTGTTCCCAGCCTCACAGCCTTCTTCAGAGACTCGCACAGAGAAAGATTTCCTACTCAGTTGGCTTCTTTGTTTGGGTGCCAGGCAGGGTTGCCAGCTACTTGGCGTTGAACAGGACAGTCTCACTGAAAAGGAGACAAGACTATGTAAGGGTCCCTGCAGGCAGGTTCCCGGCCAGGCTGCAGAAGCTCCTCTCCAACCCCCGAGCAGAGGGAGCCCAGCTGCAGTAGGGATGGAGGTGGGGAAGATCCAGCCAATGACAGGAGGAGGGGAGTGCAAAAGAAGTGGCCAAGGACTGGGTGATAGTGGAGGAAGGGGCAAAAGGGGCAGGGACACAATGGACTAGGTGGGGCAGAAGGAGGGGCTGTGGGGAAAGAAGCAAGCCAGTACACAGGGCTTGGGGAATAGGTGGGTGGGGGCAGAGCCCTGGGCACCAGTTGCCAAAAATGAGAAGGACTGTAACCCTGAGAGTTACAGAGCTGTACGCAGACTCATTCCACCATGGGTCACCCTGATCCAAAACAGAAAGGGAAGGATACAACATCGGTCTGACTGCAAAGAACGTGATTCAGGGAAGGGGGCCCAACACCATCTTACCACCCAAGGAAGCAAGGAGCTTGGTCTGAAAGCCACAGCCCTAGGAGAAAACTTTAGACTGTTTCTGAGTAATGAGGCAGAGCAGCCTCCCCCTGATCTGTTTGGTCTTCACCCCGTAGACGATGGGGTTTAGCATGGGGGGCAGCAGGAGGTACATGTTGCCAATGAGAACATGGACATGCAGAGGAAAATTCTGTCCAAAGCGGTACATGAGGGAGGAGAAAACAGTTGGGATGTAAAAGATTACGATGGCGCAGAGATGTGAACCACAAGTCCAAAAAGTCTTGAATCGGGCCTCCTTTGTGGAGAGGATGAAGATGGCCCTGAGAATCTGCATGTAGGAGATGGCAATAAATATCACATCCAGACCCAACACGCAAAACAGCACAAAGAGCCCGTAGGAACTACTGATGCGGGTGTCACCACAGGCCAGCTTCACCACAGCCATGTGGGCACAAAAGGAATGAGAGATGATGTTGGTTCTGCAATATGACCATCGCCTCAGCAGGAAGGGAAAGGGTAATGACTCTATGCCACTGCACAGCACCACGGCCAGGCTAATCTTGGCCACCACAGGGTTTGTCAGGATGGTGGAATGTCTCAGGGGATGGCAGATGGCCACGTAGCGATCCAAAGCCATGGCTGCCAATATCCCAGACTCGATCGCTGAGAAGCACTGAACGAAGTACAGCTGGGTGAGGCAGGCACTGAAACTGATCTCCCTGGAATTGAACCAGAAGATGCTCAGCATTTTGGGCAGGGTGGACGTGGTCAACAGCAGGTCAGTGACAGCCAGCATGCAGAGGAAATAGTACATGGGCTCATGGAGGCTCGGCTCTGTCTTCACGATGAACAGGATGGTGAAGTTCCCCAAGATGACTATGGCATAGATGGCAGAGAAGGGGATGGAGATCCAGACATGGGCCGCCTCCAGGCCAGGAATGCCCAGCAGGATGAAGGTGGAGGGGTTGGTGAAATCAGTTGCATTGGAATATGACATGGAGCAGGGGAGAAGGGATCCAAAGCTGAGGCAGAACGGTGTCTCCTGCATGTACCGTGCATTCCCTTGACTTTCTTTATATGCCCAGGCTCTAAGGGGCTGGTCACTGTACCTGGATGGAGAGATTATGTTAACGAAAGATATCACGCACTACAGGAGACTCTTTTCATGGGTGAAGCACATTCCCTGCTCTTTGCACAATAAAAAGACATTTTCATTATTCGGAGATATGAATCATTAACCATTAACTGGCCCTACTAATGAGAATTCCATATTTTATGTGTCAGCATTTCCTATACACAATCATGTGGGAAAATATAATAGATGCTAGAGGGTCACAGGGCTGTGGATACATGTTTTCCTCATCGCCCCTTCCTGAAAAGAAACCCTGCAGAGACATTCATGTCGTACAGATTCCCCATTGACCTGGTTACTCAAAATATGAGAATGGGGAAAAAATACAAATCTTTGACAAGTCAAGTGCCAGGGGAAAGCCCCCATTTAGAAAACACTTCAGGGGAAAGTCCTGGCTGTTAGTGATAGCAGTGTTATGCAAATAGCAATCTTCAGATACCCCTGTGATGCTCTTGGATTGTAACTGGAACATGCAGAGCGCTGCTGACCCCACTAGAATATATTGGAAAGAAATCTAGCACAAAGTCTGCCAATGAGATGTCTCCCAAGAGCTCATGGTTGGCTGGCTATGGGTGTCCTATCTGTGTTATGCATATCCTGGTTATGGTTGTACCATTTGCATGTTATGCAAATATTATGCATATGTATGTCCTTGATGATACAAACTTTAGCTGTGGATCCGTGTGTCAGAGGTTACCTCCTGGAGTAGCACCCACAGAATCATTAGCCAGTGTGTTGGGAAAGTCTAGTCAGGTTTATGGGTTATTCAAGAAACATTCAATGGACGATGGAGGTTGGGAGGCAGCCAACTTGACTAAACACTTTCCCGCAAACCTTCCGTCTGGAGTGTGGTCCAAGGCGTCCACCCACACATAACTGAGCCAAGCACATGGAAGCCACACACCCACTGGGTGTGGGTCACTGTCCGTGGGGAGGCACTGAGGTCACTTCCAGAGAGAGAAGAATGAGTCTGTTCTACAGCCTCAGCCTCATGCACTGAAGTGCCAGGGTCCGTTCTGCCTATTGGTGTTACCCATGGAAAGTGACTGACTCATGTGCCTCCAAACCCCACCATGCAATGTGCTTTGCACAGTCAGCACAATAGGATTCCTGCCACATGGTTGAGGATACATAAAGAGCCCTGGAAATCCCTCCATTTTGCCTTGGATCCCGCTCCTCACCTCTACAGGATCCGCCCTGAAGCTTTGACGAAAGGACTGTCCACCCATCCCAGTTGCTCCGGGAACAGGACTTAGGCCAGCAGTTTATTCCATCCCTGCTACAAGCCTGCACCTAGATCTTTGCAATTAGTGAATGTAATTGACTCCTTCAACAATTATAGATTCCTTTCTTTCTTTCTTTCTTTCTTTCTTTCTTTCTTTCTTTCTTTCTTTCTTTCTTTCTTTCTCTTAACATAAAGATTTAGGTTGGAGATCCTAAAGGCTCCAGCAGGTTTTGTGGAAAGTTATAAATTGACCTCGGAATGTGGCTGGTGCTTTGGAATCAGAAGAACTTTTTAAATCTGATGGGATTGGATTTCATAACCTCTCATCTCTATGAGGAGTATCGCTCGTGCTGGCCCAGGAGACTTGAAATTTGGTGCCCAGAACCAGGCAGCTTCAACAGATTTTTTTCCCTGGGAGGGTTCCACTGTGCCAGGGGTGAATACTCACACAGAGAATGCGCACTGCACAGTGTCAATAGACCACGGGCAAAGTGGACTGAAAACTGGTTAACTGAGAGATCTGAGAAAGCCATTGTCAATGGGCTATTGTCAGTGAACGGGGCTGTTCCTAGGGGGGTTCTGCAGGGGTCCGTGCTTGGCCTGATGTTGTTCAGTATTTTCATCCATTATCCGGAAGTCAATAAAAATAGAAACTCACTGCAGATAAATTATGGGTGACCCAAAGCCAGGCTGAGTGGTGTAACGTGGAGGCCGGAGCCGGCACATTGATTGAGGGGATGAAGAGGGAAGCAGGACAAACCCCCAGACCAGGGAATTGAGTTATGGAAAGCAAGGACCCTAAATGGGATTACGGTCATAGTTCAGACCCAATTCCTTGTGAGCTCCTAGTGCGATGCACGGGCCCAAGGGGTGATGCAATCCTAGGATGCAGAAACAGGGGAGGAGTGAGTTGAAGCGTGGGGAGGATTTTCCCTCTGCACTTGGCACTGGTGAAACCAGTGTTTCACAAGGGGTGTTGAGAAATTGGAGAGGCTCCGGAAAAGTGCCACACAAATTATGGAACGTGGGGAAGATTGTGGACACTGAGGGGCTGAAAGAACTTCATCGATTTAGCGTAAATTGTGAAGATGGGCTTTTTAACCTAGCCGAGTAGAGCAGAAAATGACCCGGGTGGGGAGGGAGGAGCTAAAATCTCACAAGCTGCTGTTAGTAATAAGGGCATGGAGGGTGAGTAACTAGTGGAACCAAGTGCAAAGTGACGTGGTGGATTCTCCAACTGCCCATCTCTGCAGATCCAGACCGAGAAGGATTTGCAGGCTGCTCTCATGCCCCCTCTAATCTCCACATCTCACAACTAAACACCGCCAGTTCCCTCAGCTGTCCTTGTTACACACAGCAACAAAACAACCAAATGTGCACCCTGAGCGCTGGGGCTATTTCAGCCTCACCCTGGTGTCAGCAGCATGAGAGCAACAGCCTAATGCTCCCTTTGACCTCGCTAGCAGCGCTCCGGGGATTGGATTGCCTGTGCTGCCGGGAACACCCTGCTGCCGAGCTGTGTCCTGTCTCCACTGAAGCGGTGGCATTTAAGGGTCGATAATCCCTGAGGCAGATCTTCTGTCAGGTTTCTAAAAAGTGGTTACAAGCAGGAGAGGGAAAAGTATTCCCCTTAACCTCTGAGGCTAGGACAAGAAGCCATGGGCTCAAATTGTAGGAAGGCAGTGTGATGGGGGGCGGTCGCAGACGACCCCTTGGGGGGGCCTCCCGGGATGCTGACATGGCCACTGCCACTCGCCTGTCAGGGGAAACTTCCTGTCAGGATGGTTAAGCACTGAACTAAATTGCCCAGAGAGGTTGTGGGATCTGCATCACGGGAGATATTTAAGACTAGAAGAAAGCTTAAAAATAACAAATACTCTAGCAGCACCATAGAGACTAATAAAATTGTAGATGGTATTCCTGGGCACAACTTCTTCAGATGAATGGAGTTTAGGGCCTCCAAGTCCCCAGTAAATAACACAGGACCTAACCACATAAACTGCCACATCAAAGGCTCATGTAACTGCACATTCACCCATGTGATCTATGCCATCAAGTGCCAGCAATGCCCCTCTGCCATGTACATTGGCCAAACTGGACAGTCTCTTCGTAACAAGATTAATGGACACAGAACAGATATTCGAAAAGGCAACACACAGAAACCTATTGGGGAGCTTTTTAACTTACCTGGGGAATCACTAATAGATCTCAAAGTGACCATATTATTGCAAGACGGTTAAAAAAAAACTGCTTGAAAGGGAAGCTGCAGGGCTTAATTTCATTTACAGGGGGAGTTCTGTTGTTCTCTTTGTAGGCCCTACAAAGTTCATTTACAAGTTTGATAGCTACAATAGAGTTTAAACAAAGACCTCACCTGGATTACCCACTACATCCCACATCCTAATGACACAAAGGGACAAACACCAGATACTTAGGGGTACTTAGAACCCACTTCAATTATCATGGACACTCATTGACTCATTTTTTTCTCAAATTCTTACCATCCTCATCCTCTTCCTTTCTCTGAAATTTCTTTGGAAATTAGACCCCTTAAACTCCTGTCAACTGAAGAAGTGGGTTGCGGCCAGGAAAACTCATGATACCATCTACATTTTTGTTCGTCTCCAAGGTGCTGTGAGATTACTACTAAGTTTTTTCAGTTACAGACTAAGATGCCTACCCCACTGAAAATTTAAGAGCAGGTTAGATAAACACCTGTCAGGGATGATCTAGATGGGGCTTGGTCCTGCCGTGAGGGCTGGGAACTGGACTCGATGACCTTTCTGGTCCCTTTCTCTTCTATGTTTCTATCTAATGGTTTCTTCTCATCTAAAACCCCATGAATCTGTGCGTAAACAAAGTAGATCCAGCGTTTGTTTTTACTTTGTCCCACACCACATGAAGAAGGGAACACTCCGCTCCATTGAATGTGAACATGTAACATTGATAAAAGAAGTCTATTTACATAATCACATTTGGCCTGTGGAACTCCTTGCCACAGACATTATTGGACGGAAGTGCTAAGATGGAAGGGATTCACTGATGGATTGGCCATGGCTGGTGGCACTGGGCAGACTGACTTGTGTTAAGGATCCCTGACACCTTCAATGAGAAAACTTCATTTCCAGCTGTTTGCACATTGTCCCAACTTTAAGCATATGGCGTGAAATTTCCCAGGTGGGGTGTCTGGTTGAGGCTGCCTGAGGCTCCAGGGCAGTTCTCTCTCAGCGTGACCTGAGCAAACTATGGGCCAGGGACTCAGAATGGCACCTTGTACGGCACATCCAGGTCCCCGGTGCCCCCTGACATGCAGCCACCTCAGGGCTGGAGGCGTCGCCGGGGGCGGGGCGGGCTGCAGAGGAGAGAGGGGAGCTCCTCAGCAAGAGATTGTTACCTGGGAGTCCTGAGATAGACGCGTCTTCCTCAGGCAGGCGTGTGCCCCACCCCTCAGCCCGGCATCTGCAGCAGCTTCCTGTGCCGAGAAGCGAAGGCAGGGTGGGCGCAGGTTATAACACGGCTCTGGGCAGCCCGGTGGGGTTTGCTCAGACACTGGGGAGAAGTGGGACCCGAATGTGAACCGGCTGGAGACCAGCCTGTCTGTGCCCCTGGGCTATTTACCCAGCTGCAGGCATAACGAGTAATTAAGGGACCTTCCCAGAGGTAGCTGAGAACTCCTGGGCTCTGGGCTGAGTCAGCAAGGAATTGTCTGCGCTGAGCATTTGTGTATTTTTAAAATTGTGCTGATTAGGAACAAAAATAACAAGGTTTAATGTGCAGCTCTCCCTGGGGTGTGATACCTTGTAAATGCCAAGAAGGGATGGGCAGATAATAGACACACAGATCTGGACACAGAAGTGTGACAGGACACACAACACTTCCTCCAGGCACATGGGGCTCTTGTTAAGGCATCACACATCAGTAATACTCATCAGTAATCATCATGATCCTGTGCAGCCCCTTGCACTGTAGGATCTTGAGAAGCCCTAGTAATGTCTGTATGTTAGTATGAACATAGCCCCATTCTACAGATAGGAAAACTGAGGCACAGTGGGATGTGAATTGACCAATGTCACCCAGAGAAAAACAGGCCAGATGACAGAGAGAATCCAGGAGTCCTGCCTTCCCTGCCATACCCAGGCTCTGTCAGTCCTGTCCAGAGGGAAATGGACTCCCACTCCCGGGGGGATTGGTGTTTGGGCAGGAGGCTGAGGAAAGGCTGGATGAGGAAGCTTGAGCCTGAACCATCCTCTCAGGGTGAATTCCACTAGCTGGGGTTTGTGAGCTCCCCGCTCCTGGGAGGTGGGAACTCCCCGACCTCACCTCTGCTCCCACCCAGAGACCTGCCAACTGGTCACAGCCAGTGGAGCCTCCTCGGGGGAACATACTTAGAAAATGCAGCTCCAACAGCGTGTCATTGTGGGTGAAGGGCAGCTGGGGCCTGTCCAAGGGACAGAAGCCTCCCGTCCCCCAGAGCTGCCATGGAAATGGGTTCCCTATATGCAGGTTAGTGTTGTCACATGAAGGCCTGGAACATAAGCCCAGGTATCACAGGCCTGTTGTCAGGTTTGAGGCCTGGAGCCATAGATCACATAAAATCCTACAATCCTAGAACTGGAAGGGACCTCGAGAGGTCATCAGCTCCAGTCCCCTGCCCTCACGGCAGGACCCAGTACTGTCTAGACCATCCCTGACAGGTGTTTGTCTAACCTGCTCTTAAATATCTCCAGGGATGGAGATTCTACACCCTCCCTGGGCAATTTATTCCAGTGTTTAACCACCCTGACAGTTAAGAAGCTAGTCCTCATGGCGAACCTAAACCTGCCTTGCCGCAGTTTAAGCCCATTGCTTCTTGTCCTGTCCTCAGAGGCCAGGAAAAACAATTTTTCTCCCTCCTGCTTATAACACCCTTGCAGATACCTGAAAACTGCTCTCATGTCCCCTCTCAGTCTTCTCTTTTCTAGACTAAACCTGCCCAATTATTTCAGTCTTCCCTCATGGCGCATGTTTTCTAGACCTTTCATCATTTTGTTTCTCTTGTCTGGACCTTCTCCAATTTCTCCATATCTTTCCTGAAATTTGTCCAGAACTGGACACAATACTCCAACTGAGGCCTAATCACTGCAGAGTAGAGTGGAAGAATGACTTCTCGTGTCTTGCTCACAACACACCTGTTAATGCCTTCTACACAAAAAGCTCAGCAAAATAGTGATTTGCTGTTTTGAAAGATAGCATCCACATGGATTGGACGCCATCTCACATTTTAGGCCACCCAGAACCAGTTCAGGCAGGGTTTTAGGTCAGTAGTTTCTTCCTGGAGCTGCTGCCTAAGGCTAAGTGAGATGCGAGCGTAAAGGGACCCCCCTGGACAGCTGTTTCACAGGTTCTTCTGCTTGCTTGCCTACCTCCGAGGGACAACAAAGCACTTCCTCAGCGTGGTCTGGTTGCCCTGCCTTTGGACACCACAGCATGCCCCTTGCCATGGAGCCGGAGCCTTCATGGCCTCTCACGAGCTGGACTCTGAGCTCATCTTCAATACCCTCTCCCTGTGTGCAGGAGCAAGGCCCTTGCGTCCGCGCCCCACAATGGAGTGACGCTTCTGGTGGCTGGACACCAGTTCCGACTGGTGGGACCGGCTGGAAATGGAGCGGTGGGACGACCAGCAGTGGCTCCACAACTTCCATATGAGGAAGGAGACGTTACTGGAGCTGTGTGCTGGCTCGCCCCTACCCTCTGATGACGGGACACCCAGATGTGACCTGCCATCCCCCTGGAGAAGCGAGTTGCTATCGCTGCCTAGAAGGTCACCATGCCAGACCGTTACCGGTCCGTTGTCAACCACTTTGGCCAGGGAAAGTCAACCGTGGGGGCCCTTCTCATGCATGTATGGCACTCTCGGGCTGCAATCCCTGGAGCAGGGTGGAGTACTGGAAAGGGAGACACTAGGGAGAGGAGGATTGGATGTGTGGGCAGTGGGCTGGGGGTGGTGGTAGAGAAGCTCCATCTCCGGGGGGTTCTGAAGTCCGCCCTCACACAGCCCTGCCTGGCGGGGGGGGGAAGGGAGGACAGGCTTCATAGAGGGTGGTTGCTGAGGTGTTTTTTTGGGAGGGGAAGGCTCATGGACCTCCAAAGGACTCAGGCACCCCCTCTGGTTCTTCATTTTGTTTCTTTGTTTGTCTCCTTCTGCGGGTGGTGAGAGCCATGAACACCATCCTGTTGCACAGCGTCATCCTCCTGGGAGACCTGGACCCCCATTGTGGCCAGATTTGCCAACCCAGTCTTTCCCAACTGCGAAGGGAGGGGGGGGCTATTGATGGAAGCCACAACCCCATCCATGCCCCTGACCACCATGCAGCACAGCACATAAACTGGAAGGGATACATTTCTATGGTCCTGCAGGCCCTGGTCGACCACCGCAGACAGTTTACAGACATTTTCGTCAGCTGATCAGGGGAAGGCGCACGACGCCATGAACTCTCTGCAGTGGTTGACCTTGGGCCTGCAGGACCATAGAGAAGTATCCCTTTTAGTTTATGTGCTGCACTGCCCGGTGGTCAGGGGCATGGATGGGGATGTGGGTTCCTTCAATAGCCCCCCCCCCCCCCCACAGTTGGGAAAGCCCAGGGTGACAAATCCAGTGATGATGGGGTTCAGGTCGCCCAGGCAGATGACCCTGTTCAGAAGGATGGTGTTAATGGCCCTCACCCCCTGCAGAAGAAGACAAACAAAACAGAGAATCAAAGGATGTATCTGAGCCCTTGGGAGGTCCCTGAGCCCTCCTGCCCTCCCCTCCAGAAACAGCCAAGAGCCACCCCCTATGAAGCCCACCCCCCTGCAGGGCTATGTGAGAGCTGGACTGTAGAACCCCCTGAAGTTGGGACTTCCCCCCACCATCCCCCACCCCCCAAACCTTCCCTTTCACTAGTGTCCGCCTTCCAATATTCTCCCCCACCAGGGACTGCAGCCAGAGAGCACCATACCTGCCTGAGGAGGGCCCTGATGGTTGACTTTCCCTTGCCAAACTGGTTGCCCTCAGATCTGTAACTGTCCAGCGCGGGCGAGCTTCCAGACGACGATGGCGACCCACTTCTCCAGGGAGATGGCGGGTCACATCTGGGTGTCACATCATCGGAGGGCAGGGGCGAGCCAGGCACATGGCTCCAGGAATGTCTCCTTCCTCATACGGAAGTTCTGGAGCCACTGCTGGTCATCCCACCGCTTCATCTCCAGCCGGTCTCACCAGTCGGAACTGGTGTCCAGCCGCCAGGAGCGTTGCTCCACCGTGGGGTGCAGTTGCAAGGGCATCACTCCTGCATGCAGGCAGAGGTCCTCCACAATGAGCTGGGGGTCGAGCTCATGCAGGGCCATGAAGGCAGCCTGCAGAAACTGCTGCACCGCAGTGTGGGGCCATTGCGTGCCCAGAGGCAGCTCCGGCTCCATGGTAGGGAATGTGCCGTGGTGTCCAAAGGCAGGGCAACCAGAGCACTCAGAGGAAATGCTTTGCTGTCCCTCGGAGAGGTAGGCAAGCACGCAGCAGAACCTGAGGAATGGCCAGCCAGGGGGGTCCCCTTAAGCACGTGTCTCACCAGGAAGCAACTGCTGACCTAATGCCCTTCCCAAACTGGTTTCGGGTGGCCTTAAATGTGAGATAGTGTCCAATGAGTGTGAATGCTATCTTCTGAAATAGCACATCTCTATTTCATTGTGCTTTTTGCATGTAGATGCTCTCTTTCAAAATAAGCTTTTCTGGAAGATCTCTTTCCAGAAGATCTCTTCTGGAAAAGCTTATTCCGAAAGAAGCTTGCAGTATAGACGTACCCTTAGATGTAATTTAGGCTTTGTGCATAGTAGAAATTTTGTGGGAACAATGGGCCTGTCACTTTTACACCAGCCATAAGGGTGAGCAACAGGAGAGGGGGAGAAGGTGGCAAGTGAGGATTGAGGACTTGGAGGACAAGGGTAGTGCAGGAGAAGGGCCTTCAGGGCAGAAAAGGTACAGGAGTGGTGACTTGGTAAGAGATGGAGCATGTCAGAGGCTTTGAGAAATGGTGGCACAAAATCTCACAAAGTTTTTGCCTTCCACAAAATCCTGCAGCAGTGAGTTCCAGTTTGACTATCTGTGGTGAGGGAAAGTGTTTCTTTGTGTCAGTCTTTCCTTGCCGGCTTTTATTTTCCTTGTATGCCCCTTGTTATTATTTCATGAGTGGAAGAGCACCTCCCGTCTTCAATATAGACACTAAGGGTATGTCTAGACTACATGTCTCTGCCGGCAGAGGCATGTAAATTAGACATACTGACATAGTCAATGAAGTGTGGATTTAAATATCCCCCACTTCATTAAAATAAAAATGGCCACCACGCTGTGCCGGCTCAGCTGATTGTCGGCACAACGTGGCAGTCATGACGCGGATCGGTCAGCAAGGAAAGCCTTTGCCGACCGATCCGGTAAACCACGTTTCACGAGGCTTAAGGGATCGATCAGCAAAGGCTTTCCTTGCCGACCGATCCGCTTCTTGACTGTCCCGTTGTGCCGACGATCAGCTGAGCCGGCACAGCGCGGTGGCCATTTTTATTTTAATGAAGCAGAGGATATTTAAATCCCCGCTTCATTGACTATGTCGGGTAGTCTAATTTACATGCCTCTGCTGGCAGAGGCATGTAGTCTAGACATACCCTTAGAGAGACAAGGCGGGGGTGGGAATATCTTGTATTGGACCAGTGTCTCGTGGTGAGGCAGACAAGCTTTGGAGCCACCCGGTGTGTTTTGTCAGGGCAAGGAAAGGTTACAACACGGTACCAGGGAGAACAGAGAGTTTAAGGGGAGACGTTATTCTATTCTAGGCAACCATTCAGGTGAACAAGCCGACAAAGTTTGTCCAGAAAAACATATTCCCTCCCCACTCCCCCACCCCAACTTTCTAAATCCGGGCTCCAGCAAAATAGTGGCTGCATAAGAACAAAAGTGATCATTCTTGGGGTTTCCAGGGTGGGGTGTCACCCCGTTACCCCCGATGCTGGGAGGGGGAACTCTCCTCTCAGCCAGGCCAGCCTTGTCGAGCTAATAAAGAAACTCCCTTCCCCCTGCCGCGTCCTGGCCATTGCAGAACTGGCTGGGCTCACACGCCCCAGGATGGAATTTTACCTGAGCGCATCCCCACACCCGAGGTGTCTTCTCAGTGAAAGGGCCCAGAGGGCCCCTTCCCACCCCATGTAACCCTGAAACTGTCTGATTTCTCTGTGCGGAGGCAGGACACGCCCATCTGCTGCTGGGTTCCTGTGTTAACCTCCAAGCAGGGTCACTTCGCTGCAGTTGGCTTGGGGTGGAGCCAGGCTGGACGATAGCACCTGACGTTACATCCCCGGCTAACCAGGACGGGGTGAGAACGCCCTAATGGAATGGCCGATACCACTACACCCCGAGCCCCGGGGACTAACTTCTCCTTGTCGGTCAGCTCACGGCCCATGTCTATATTGCATGGCTCACCCAGGGCCGGGCCGTGTCTTTAGCGATGGGTGTGAATCCTGAGGTGTGCGCAGACAGCCTGGAACTCCTCACACACCTCTCTTTATGTAAATAGTGTGTAGGCCCGTGTGTGGTGTAGTGAGTGTGTCCGGTCTGAGATGGCAGCTGGTGTCAAAGAACAGGGAACTCTTTGCTGGGGGCCTCAGCATCGCCACAACCTTTCTAACTAACATACAACAGGAGACAGGCTCAGACACAGCCAGGGAGGGGAAAGGGTTAATTCTCGGCTGCTGTTTTCCAGAGTCAGTCTCAGAGGCCAGGTCCCTGGGGCTCCCTGCTGGCTCCGAGCCCCCGCTGGGATTCCCAGGGCTGCAGTATAAACACCCCTGTCCCTCAGCCCTGCGCAGTGTGGCTTCCCCATCTCTGCTGCTCCCTGTGTCCAGGCAGCCATCGCTCATCCCGGCCGGGTCAGGAGCCTGGTGAGTCCTGGGCAGGGCAGGGATCTGCCCCAGGGCGGGTGGAAACCCCTGGCCCCTAGGAAATGTGGGAAGGGGGGTTGGCTGGAATGGGGCTGCCTCCCTCGCACTGCAGGGCAGGACGGCAGCCCCTGGCCCTGAGCACACGGCCCTGGCCTGGCATGGAGGGTGTCAGGAAGAGGTGGCAGGGTTACAGTATGTCACGGTTGTGATCCCTGCCTTGGAAGTTCCTGGGGGCCTTGCTGTTGAATCGGTGGCACGGGGCTGGGCCGTTCCTTTGAAATCCCCTCCAGTCCTGTGAACTTCCACCCCCAAATCACCCACCTTCACGCACATCAAACTTCCCTTCATGGCACTAGGGGGCTCCAGGAGCCAGCGATTATGAGGCTTCCTCGATAGCCGTGTTCCACCTACTGAGTAACAACCAAGAGTCCGGCGGCACCCAAGAGACGCGCCAGCGTGGGGCGTGTCGTGCGCTTTCGTGGGCAAACCCCACATCTTTCCCCACGCTGAGTCCGGGATGCCGGGTAGTGTTACTGGTATCTGGGAGGTTCCTCAGCGACCGGTGAGAACGAGGCCGGGCAGGCCCCTGACATCAGCGTTGAGTTGCCGAGCCCTGTTCCAAAACAGCCCTGAGCCGCGGGGCTCCTTTCTGGTACCTTCTGGCCTGGGCCTTCGAATGGGCTAAGGCGACACCCCCCATTCCTGTGCTCCTCTCTCACAGGGAACATCCAGGCTGGGTCTCTCCACCCCCCAAGCCTGGCGGGGCCCCGGGGCTAGACCTGCCTCTCCTGGAGTCGGGAGGGGATCTCGGATGCTAGCAGGGTCCCGTGCCCCCAGCCTCCTGGATTTGGGCCAGGGTTGGCACCTGATTCTGGCCAGCAGCAGCGTTTTGAGTCTGTGTGGGAGAGAAGGGGGGTGGGGGGGAGTTGCTTCCAGCCCCAGGGGGGGAGAGACAGGGGGAAGGGATGACCTGGCTCATGTTTCTCCTCGTTCCTGCACCCCACCATGGCTGGAAGCGGCTTGTCCCGTGCTGCCCTCACAGTATCAAGAGGCAGCCAACTCCTCCAGTCTGCTGTTGGCCACCAAAATCACACAGCTGCCCCCACCCCCACCCCACTGTAGTGCAGGCAGGAAGGGGTGAAGCCCCAGGGATGTGTTGAGGCCCGGCCTTAGGGCGCGGTGAGCAAGGCAGTTGCCTCAAGTCCCGTTCCCTGCTAGGCTCGCCTTTGTCTGGGGTGCTGCTCCCTGGCCGAGGAGGCAGGTTGGAGAGGGAGGGGGGGCTTCCCCAGCAGCTTCTCCACACCCCTCTGATGTCCTTCCCCGCCCCACGAGCACAGGGAAGGGAGGAGCTGGGAAGCTTTGGCAGGGGATCTGGCTGGGTTTGAGACACAAAGTGGCTGGCTTGGAGCAGGCTGTTGTGGCCCCGGGCTTGGTTATGTGAGTGGGCCCCCTCCTCATCCCCGTCACCTTACTTGCTGGGGAAGCTACTGGGCGTGTGTGCGCCCGGGGGACTGGACGGGCGGGGCGCTGGTGGCCGGCGAGTGCTGGAGGCCGGAGGCGTTTCCCCAGACTCAAGCTGTGATACGTTGCCACCTGCCAAAGGCAGTCTGTCGATCTGCGTTTGTCCCTGTCACACTGGCTCTTCTGTGGGGATGGTGTGTGCCCCCCCCCGGGCATAGAAACTGGCTTCTCTGACAGGTCTCTGACCCCTCCCCTCAGGTACGGCGCCGTCAGAACTGCCCGCAGGCTCCGTAAATTCAGCGCTGCCCTCTCCTACCTCAGCGTCTGTCCTGAGAATTGCAAATGGGGCTGGAGCGCCGCGCGCCAGGGACACGCAAAGGCCTTGGAGATTAGTCGCAGGCTCCTTCCTCATCGACTAAGCCTCCACCGGCCGGGCCCCGCTGTCAGCCTAGGGCCCCACAAACTCTGTGGCCAGGCCTGGAGTGTTTTACCTCAGCCCAAGGGACCTGGCTGCGGGGGCTTCAGCCAGCCTGGCCCGAGGGGGGGCTCAGTAGGGTGGGTGTCTATGGCATGGAAAATCCCCCTTGCTCCCTGGTGGCAGGACATGGGGGGAGGGGGAGGTGAGGAGCGGGCTACGCAATTTTCCCTCTAATTCCTTCTGCCGCTGGGTGGCTGCGGTTTGTGACGTGCACCCACATGGCGGGGGCTGCAGGGGAGGGGCGCAGGGATGGGGCAGGGGGTCAGTGTGATCAGGATTCTGACTGGGGAAGGGCTCGGGAATGTGACCAGGGCTGAGGGGTTTGGGGTGCAGGCTGCCCCAGGGCTGTGGCCGGCAGAAAGGATCCCCCCAGCCCTTTCCCTGCTGCCGCACCCTCTCCAGGGCTGGGTCCAGGGGAGTGCAGCATCCCTGGCCCAGGTTAGAGAGAGAGAGAGGGGCTTATTCCCACTGTGCATGCTACAGCCCTTCGTGGACCACGCTCCCCACCCCCCTATTCCCCACCTCACCCTGCGCCTCTCTCCTCTCCAGGCCCCTTGGCTCACCATTCCCCTCCACTACTCCCCCCCTCAAGAGGTCCACTGCATGGCTCTCCTCATCAGGTGCATGGCCCTGGATGGGTCCCGCACGGCCGTGCAGGAACAAGGTGCTAAGCCCATGGAGGGGGTGATGGTTCAGGGCACGGACAGGCAGGAAAATGCTTCCCACCCCTTCCCTCCACTGCAGATACAAGCTGAGGGGTCTCCCCGGGCCAGCGCTGGGCAGGGGTTTAGCCTGCGCACGTCTCAGCTCCTCTTGGGCTAGGTGGGGGTGAAGGGGCCAAGCAGTCAGAGGGATGGAGGGAGGGTAGGCACGAGAGGTGACACAAAACGGGCCTGCCTGGGACCTGCCTAAACTCACCAGCCATGGCAGCTCAGAGCAGGCAGCCGATGCCTGCCAGAAACGGGAGGGGCCATCGCCCTGCTGGCCAAGAGTCGCCATGAAACCTGGGCTGTGCTATCGAGCAGCACGGGGAGCAGCTCACCCTGTGTGCTGCATCTCCACACACACCCCCCCCAGCCTAATGCACCCATTCTGATTGTTGGGTGTTGGGCCCCTCCACACTCATTGCTGGTGGCGGGCGCCTGGCCGGCAGGGACCTGGCCAGTTCCAGGACCCGCCAGTAGAGATCAGGGGAAGATGGAAAATATGGGATAAGTTGCCCATTTTCAGGAGGTCGTCAAATACAACCCCCTGCCCAAAGCAGGACCAACACCAACGAAACCATCCCAGCCAGGGCTTGGTGAAGCCAGGACTTAGAAACTTTAAAGAACAGAGATTCCACCACCTCCCTGGGGACCCATCCCAGTGCTTCCCCATCCGCCTAGGGAAATAGTTTTTCCTACTATCCAACCTAGACCTCCCCCACTACAACTTGAGACCATTGCTCCTCGTTCTGCCATCTGCCACCCCTGAGAACAGCCTAGATCCATCCTCTTGGCCATTCAGGAAGTTGCAGGCTGCTGTCAAATCCTCCTTTAGTCTTCTCTTCTGCAGACTAGATGAGCCCAGCTCAGCCTGTTCTCATACGTCATGTGCTCCAGCCCCCTAATCCTTTCGGTTGCCCTCCACTGGACCCTCTCTAATGCGTCCACATTCTTTGTGTTGTGGGGGACCCAGAACTGGACACAGTGCTCCAGATGTGGCCTCACCAAAGCCGAATAAAGGGGAATAATGACATCTCTGGATCTGCTGGCAATGCTCAGCATCCACACTACTAAGCCCCGTTATTTTGAAATAACAGGCCACTCAATTCTAAATCTGTACTCCCGCTAGTTCTGAAAGAGTTATTTTGAAATAACAGTAGTGTGGACGCTTCAGTGCCACTATTTCAAAATAACTATTCCCTGGAGTAATTAAAACTAATTACTCCCCAGTGATTTCTGGGGCTCTAAGTCCAAGGCAGCCCCTCCACATTAATGAAGCCTGCCTCGGACTAATTTCAAGGCTTCTCTGGAGTTTGGACATGCTACGTTGATTTTCTTAAATGGGAAGTTATTAAGTCGAATTGAGTAATTTTGAAATAGTTTCCTCGTGTAGACATGGCCACAAGGAAGTTTTCGATGGTATCCGTGATTGTGAGTGCACTTCGTATTAGTCATGGTGACATTATTATGCTATGATGGCATCAGGATGCAGTTTGTACAAGATGGGTCATGTGAAGAGTCATTGGATATGTTCTGATTTGCAATTTGTTTTCAGTCACTGTTTCTGCATCCGAAGTTGTATCTGTATCATAGAATCATAGAACCATAGAGCTGGAAGAGACCTCAGAAGGTCATCAAGTCCAGCCCCCTGCTCTAGGCAGGACCAATCCCAACTAAATCACATCCACTGACTTTCCCATGTCCACAGAGCCAGTTACCTCATCATAGAAGCTAATCAGATTGGTCAGGCACGACTTGCCCTTTGTGAATCCATGCTGACTATTCCTAATCACTTTCCTCTCTTCCAAGTGCCTCAAAATGGATTCCTTAAGGATCCCTTCCATGATTTTTCCAGGAACCGAGGTAAGACTGACCGGCCTATAGTTCCCTGGATCGTCCTTCTTCCCTTTTTTGAAGATGGGCACTACATTTGCCTTTTTCCAATCATCCGGGATCTCTCCCGATCTCCATGACTTTTCAAAGATAATGGCCAAAGGCTCCTCAATGGCATTTGCCAACTCCCTCAGTACCCTCGGATGCATTAAGTCCGGACCCGTGGATTTGTGTATGTTTAGCTTTTCTAAATAGTTCCTAACCTGTTCTTTACCCACCAAGGGCTGTCCATCTTCATCCCATCCTGCATCACTTAGCACATTAGTCTGGGAGCCCACCTTGTCCGTGAATACAGAGGCAAAGAAAGCATTGAGTACTTCAGCTTTCCCCACATCATCTGTCACTAGGTTACCTCCTTCATCCAGTAGGGGCCGCACACCCTCTCTGATCACCTTCTTCTTGTTAACATGCCTGTAGAAACCTTTCTTGTTATTTTTCACATCCTTAGCCAGTCGCAATTCCATTTGTGCTTTCGCCTTCCTGATAACCCCCCAGCATTCTCGAGTTATACATTTAAACCACTCCCTGGTCATTTGTCCAAGTTTCCACTTTGTGTAAGCTTCCTTTTTGTGCTTAAGTTCACCAAGGATTTCCCCTGTAAGAAAATCCGGTCTCCTACCATGTTTGCCTCTCTTGCTACGTGTCGGGATGGTTTTTTTCTGTGCCTTCAATAAGGTTTCTTTAAAATACTGCCAGCTGTCCTGGACTCCTTTCCCCTTCTGTAATTCTGTAATTCCGTTGTGGTTACAGCTGGGTCATGTCGACCTGGCAAGATGCTTTCAATTGAGATAGCTGGTGGGGAGGGGCCTATTCAGGACAATGAGCCATTGGGTAAAACAATAGGCTTTGAAAGAAACTTCTCTCCCACCTGGGGAGTCTTCTTGAGACTACTCAAGGCTGCCCATGGATACTGGATGCTATCACTCTGCAGGGCATGTGAGCAGCCCATGTGCCTCTGGACTCCATCCTGGGATGTCTGTAGCTTTCCTCAAACAGGTCTAGAAAACACATTTGAAATGCGGGTCCCGCCATAGGCTAAAGACGCGAAGTGGTTTCACCTTTTTTTCTTCACTGCCCACACAACAAGACTCCTGCAAACCCCTGAGGAAGAAAGACTGAACTGTGGGGAAGTGCTAGATCCTGGCTAAAGGAATTTCTTCCCTGCTATGAAAGCCCTGGAGTTTCTAAGCTATAAAGCAAGTGCAGCTTGGAGCTTGAGAATCTGCCAACTTGCCTGCACCATTTGCGAGGGGGAGAATTTGTTTGCCAGGTGATCTGCTTTGATCTATTTACTATCACTTATGATCACTTAGAACCTGCACTTTGTGGTTAATACATTTGCCTTTGTTTTCTCTAAACCAGTGAATTGCAGTCAAGTGCCTGGGAAAATCACAGCACGAGGGGCCAAGTCTGTTGCATGTTCCTCTCCGCATTAAGGGAGGGAGTGAGAGTCTACACCGCATGCTGGGAAGCTTGTGCTTAATTTGGCTGCAGCCTCCCTATTTCCGGTTCACACCCAGTGGCTCGTGTAATCACAACAGGATATGTCCCTGTGGGAATGCTGGTGGAAGTGCACAAAAGGAAGCAGGACTGCACTTGTCCTAGCACCACAGTGTGAGGGGAGGCTGGCTGGTGGGTCACTTAATTTCCCATGTCCCCCCCTCCCCCCCAGGGAAACCCGTCATTACCCCCTGCATAGTCCTTGCTCACATTCCGGTTCCCACTGATATTTTTTCCTTTTGCTGTTAGTTCCTGGAAGCTGAGTGGAGGCTCCAAGGGATGGTGCGTGATGCCAGCCAACAATCACAGTGTTTTTGACCCTGCCACCTTCATCCTAACCGGCTTTCCTGGAACGGAGGAGTCTAACTTCTGGCTCGCCACCCCCTTCTGTCTGATCTACATTGCGGCGCTTTTGGGGAACTCTCTCTTCTTATTCATCATACTGACAGAACAAAGCCTCCATGAGCCCATGTACCTTTTCCTGTCCATGCTGGCCACTGCTGATCTGCTGTTATCCACCACCACAGTGCCCAAGATGCTGGATCTATTCTGGTTTGGAGCGGGGGAAATTTCTTTTGATGCCTGCCTCACCCAGATGTTCTTTGTCCATGTCAGTTTTATCGCTGAGTCGGCCATCCTGCTGGCCTTGGCATTTGATTGGTACGTTGCCATCTGCAACCCCCTGAGATACACCACCCTGCTCACCAAGCCTGTGATCGGGAAGATTGGGCTGGCAGTTCTCACAAGGAGTTTCTGTCTCATTTTCCCTGCCATCTTTCTCATGAAGCAGCTGAAGTTCTGCAGAACCAACCTCCTGCCTCACACTTATTGCCAGCACAAGGCCATAACCCGGCTGGCCTGCAGCAATATCACACTCAATGAATTGCATGACATAGTCATGGCTCTTCTAGCATTTGGCTTGGACGCTGCACTCATTGCTGTCTCTTACGTGCTGATCCTCAGGGCTGTCTTCCGGCTCCCGTCCAAGGGTGCCCGGCTGAAGGCTCTGCGCACCTGTGGCTCCCACATCTCTGTCATACTGATGTTCTGCACACCGTCCTTTTTCACCGCTTTTGTCCACCAATTGGGGCACATCATCCCTGGTTCTATTCTCAACCTCCTGGGCAACCTCCATCTGCTCCTTCCCCCGATGTTAAACCCCATCATTTATGGGATGGCCACACAAGAGATCCTGAGATGTGTAAGCAAGGTCTTTTATTGATGCTGTGGCAGAAACTTCCTGCTGAACTAGAGAAGGCAAAAGATAATGCTTTGGCACTTGGAAATTAACGCTAGGTGTTCTATGAACTCTAGGGGTGTTGTAACGATGGACTTCCAATGGGTACACATGAAATCTCATCTCTATTTCTTTACCCAGATTGTGTCTCTAAGATCCTGAGACTGACGTGGTTACAGCAATACTGTGAACTAGCTAGAAAGGAAACTGCTAGCGACTGTAGGCGGGCTGCAAACGTGAGAACAGTGTAGCTCTGAAGCAAAGGAAGGGGTAGGGTGTCCAAACAAGCGACATCACAAAGCCTGGGGCCTTAAGGTATCTCTGAGTCATCAGATTGCCCCCACTGTTAAATCTTAAGATAAATGCCAAGAAGGGGCCCTAGGACTATATCTAATGTCTATGTTGTGAAGAACAAGTAAGCATGCTAAAAATGGTAATTAAAATAAATTTTCATGTGTAGAGGTCTCATAGAAATACTATAATTCAGGTATTATCTGTAACTAACCTTAAAGGTCGGCACTGTTGGGAAACTAATGCAGAGCGAGTCTGTTGTATAAAAGGGGAAACTGAGGTATGCCACCTCACAAATTAACACATAGGAAAAGGACGGCGGTCATTCTTCTGTTTTCTTCCAATAAGCAAGGAAATTTGCAAAAGGAAGGGCATGTTTAAAATCGTGGTTCTCAAACTGTTTGGTCCGTGGCCCACTTGGCTCAATGCAAACCTTTCTGTGGACCACGAGTTGTCAATGGAAATTCACCGTTAATTACATGATTGCACTGGAGCCATTTTGCTAGTGCTGCATCTGGGGGGAACGGTTTCATTTAACCAGTAAGAAAGAAAATATGAAATTATTAGACAGATCAAGCATTCAAGCTTCTGCTCCCTCAGCACCTGGTGTTACCTGCCTCCTCTGGGCATTCAGGCCCAGTGTTGAAAGCTGGAGTTGGGCCAGGGCAGATACCGGGAGGTCAGATTCCCATACAGGCCTGAGGTAAACCGAGAGTCTGGTCTCAGGAGACCAGCAGGGCCGGGCTACAAAGTTGTCAAGTCAGGGGAGCACATGGCACATGGCTTACAGCAGCGGGGACCCAGCAGCCTGGACAGCTTCTTGTTCCTGTGCTGAATTCCCATAGGAGCTGTGGACCCACCAGGCCCCACAGCATCCTGCCCAGCAGATGCCAGGACTGGGCCCTCTTTGGGATTCCAGGCTCTGGCCTAGCAACTGTTGCTAGGGGGTGCATGGCAGAGCCTAAGGGCCTGTGGCTGACGCTCCGGACCTGTGATGCTAGCACCCAGACACGGATGGGCCAGAGTGGATATTAGGAAAAACTCTTTCCCTAGGGGGGTTGGGAAGCACTGGGATGTTCCATAGGGAGGGGGTGGAATCTCCAACCCTAGAGGTGTTTAAGTCCTGGCTTGACAAAGTCCTGGCTGGGATGTTTTAGTTGGGGTTGGTCCTGCTTTGGCCAGGGGGCTGGACTTGATGACACCTGAGGTCTCTTCCAGCCCTAGGATTGTATGATTCTATGATACGTAGTCCTTGCCTCCCAACTCCCTACAATTGATGTGGTGAAGAAATGCACCCACCCTTGTTAACAAATTCAAAATCGCTTGGCTCAAAGACACTGATTAAGTTAAAACATAAAACATTAAGGACAGAATGGTGGATTCGATGTGATTATGGGCAATAGCAAACACACCGACCCAGGTTACCTGGGAAATGAAACAAAATCACAGTCTAAGACTTATACTAACTAGACAGGATTGGACTCGCCAGTATCTCCCTCTGATTGATGACACAAGCAGTCTTACAGATTCCCAAGGAGCCGGCTGCATCTACTTTGCAGACTGGGCTCCCCTCCGCGCCCCTCCCGCCCTACAAGCCAAAAGGAGTTGAATTGTGGGGGAGCGAAGAGAAGTTGTGTCACTCATGGTCTTTTATTGTTTCTTCCAGTTTGCTAGAAAGTCTGTGCACATGACATGGGAGATACAGCCCCAATGGCCGGATATGCTGATTGGTCTCTATCGTCCCTCCCAGGAGGCTTCCTTCTATAGAGTTCCGGTGTTGGAGGATTCTTCGTTAGATGAGGGTTGATGACCACAATTAACAACATCTGGCTACCCCATTGTTGTACCCGAAAGCCTGTTTTGGAGTGTTTCCAGTCCCACAGCGTAGTGTAATAACTCACACATTGCAAGCTTTCATAACATACCATGAAGTACATACAACCCAATGAGTTACCAGTTATTAGCAGAATAAGACTTAGTGATACTTCACAAGACATAATATGTACAAAACATATAACTAGCTACATGACAATCATAAACATGGGTATGCTGGGGTCCGGAACGTCACAGAGATGGGAAGGAGCTTGGGAAAGAGTGCAGCCTGCCAACCTATGACTTTTCCTATCCTATCCATTTTACATATATTTTAGTAGGAATGCTGGTAACGCAAAGCCTGCACAATGGAATTAGTCCTGTATGAGTTGGCTTTAGCGGTAGTATAGCGGGATCAGTAAGGGTTACTATATCTTCAAGAGATTCTTTGTTCCTAATATTTCTTTTTGGAAATTATGAAAGACCCTGTGGCAAAATCATCAGTTGGGTCAGTACACAGATGGATGTGTGACTCAGCTCTTTGTGAGCTTGTGATACCTAAATAAGACCAGAAAATGCCAGACCCAGCTAACCATCTTCTTGAATTAAGGACGTAGGTCTTCTTGCACTTAACCACAAAACTCCCACTTTTCCCATGTCCAGGACCAGATCCCAGGTGACGGCAGGTGGTTGTATTCATATATATTCCAAAGATGTCCCAATACCATGATCTAATCAAGTATGTGTACCCACAAAATCTTAGGGTGCAGAATGCCAACTTTGGAGGGGGCAGTAATGATGCAAAAAGAGGGATAAAAGCTGCGAGATATGGAAGTTTGGGGCTCGAGACATATCTATCTTTCACATCAAGTATTTCTTCCTGTAAGCTCTTTGATTTCCTTTACTTATCCTTTCTAAGTCTCTGTTTCTAAGGGTACGGCTACACTGCAAGCTTCTTTCGGAATAAGCTTTTCCGGAAGAGATCTTCTGGAAAAGCTTATTTTGAAAAAGAGCGTCCACACTACAGGAAAGCCTCTAAATTAGGCCAAGGCAGGCTCCCCTAATGTGGACGCGCCACTCTTATGAAAAAAAACTGTTTTGGAAAGGGCTTATTCCTCGTGGAATGAGGTTTACGGCTGTCAGAAAAAGCCGTCCATTATTTCGACTTTCTGTTGAAATAACAGAATGGCAGTATGGAAGCTAGTATTCTTTTTCTGGAATAATGGCCGTTATTGTGGAAAAACGATGCAGTGTAGACGCACCCTAAGTTTCCTACTTGAAGTCGGCACCAAAGTCCCACAGGTGGAGGAAGGTTAGTCCTTCCAAGCTCGGCCGTTGGGAGAAGGGGAGGTGAGTACAGGTTTTTATGTGAGGTAATGCTCTCTGTATACTTAGATAAGTATAATCTACAGAACCAGATTTGTATTAATGTTACTCACAAAGGTGTTTGTGCTGTTTGCCATTTTAATACCTGTCATAATAAAACTTCTTGTAATTTGGTACTATCCTCATTGTGAGTGTGGGTGCTGTTGTGGACCCCCAGATCTACTCCAGGAGCATAACCGTCTGTGATCTGGGGTATAGAAGGCAAAACCTTGAACCTTCTAGTCAGACTGGAAAGCCTTACTCACAAAAATTCTATTGTACCCCTTTCCCAGGCTACAAGAGGTAGGGTTGGGTGGGAGGAACATCAGAAGTCCAAATACCAGAAGTTGGAAATATGTCAACCCTATGGATTGTAAATAGACAGATTCCACAGTTAATAACACTGACACAAAACAGTGAGGTCAGGAATTAATTTCAATTTATCTTTCACTGTCCAGTAAGTGATTCAGGAAAACTGCCTCTGAGTTATGTTACCAGCAACAATACATGGATCTTGCTCTGAGAGCCAGAGCATCAGGAAGAAATTTACTTGCCCTTAACAGTAAACAGCTGGAGAAGACTGTGCCGGATCTGTTTGGTCCTCACTCCATAGATGATGGGGTGCAGCATGGGGGGAACCAGGAGGTATATGTTGGCAGTGAGAATATGGAAATGCAGGGTCACCTTGTGGCCAAACCGGTGCGTGAGGAGGGAGAAGAGAGCTGGGATGTAAGAGGATAAAATGACACAGAGGTGGGAGCCTCAGGTCCCAAAAGTTTTCAGTCGGGCGCCATTTCTTGGGAGGGTGAAGATGGCCCTGAGGATCTGGACATAGGACACACTGATAAAAAATGCATCCAGACCAATCACAAAGAGAGCCACAAAGAGGCCGTAGTAACTACTGACCTGGATGTTGGCACAGGCCAGCTTCACCACAGCCATGTGTTCACAATGTGAGTGGGGGATGATGTTGGTTCTGCAATATGGCCACTGTCTTGCCAGCAAGGGATAGGGCAGTATGAGTATGATGCCACGCAGCAACACAACCACGCCAGTCTTGGCCACCAGGGAGTTTGTCAGGATGGTGGAATGTCTCAGGGGATCACAGATGGCCACGTAGCGATCAAACGCCATGGCCACAAAGATCCCAGACTCTATCACTGTGAAACAGTTAATGAAGAACATCTGGGTGAGGCAGGCACTGAAACTGATCTCCCTGGAATTTAACCAGAAGATGCTCAATGTTTTGAGCATGATGGATGTGGGAAGGACCAGGTCGGTGATGGCCAGCATGCAGAGGAAATAGTACATGGGCCCATGGAGGCTCGGCTCCCTCTTGACGATGAAGAGGATGGTGAAGTTCCCCAAGACAGCAATGATGTACACGGTGCAGAAGGGGATGGAGATCCAGCCATGGAAGGTCTCCAGGCCAGGGATACCCAGCAGGATGAAGGTGGAGGGGTTGGTGAAGTCGGTTGTGTTGTAATCTGACATGGAGAAAGTGAAAATCTACTGAGGAAGAACGCTGTCTCCTGCAGGTAACACGTATTCCTGTGGTGTCCTATGTATGCCCAGAATCTTGGGGGATGGTCTCAGACTGACTGCCTGGATGGAAAGACAAGTTTAATATGAGATATTTTTTTACATAGAATCATAAAAAAAAGAACACTAGAACTGGAAGGGACCTCGAGAGGTCATCGAGTCCAATCCCCTGCCATCATGTCAGGACCCAGTACTGTCTAGACCATCCCTGATAAATGCCTATCTAACCTGCTCTGAAATATCTCCAGAGATGGAGATTCCACAACCTCCCTAGGCAACTTATTCCAGTGTTGAATCACCCTGACAGTTAGGAATTTTTTCCTAATGTCCAACCTAAACCTCCCTTGCTGCAATTTAAGCCCATTGCTTCTTTTCCTATCCTCAGAGGCCAAGGAGAACAATTTTTCTCCCTCCTTCTTGTGACACCCTTTTAGATACCCAAAGACCGCTATCATGTTCCCTCTCAGTCTTCTCCTTTCCAAACTAAAGCCCAATTCTTTCAGTCTTCCTTCATAGGTCATGTTCTCTAGACCTTTTATCATTCTTGTTATTCTTCTCCGGACCTACTCCAATTTCTCCACATCATGGAAACACCTGCATTTTCACTGCAGTGACCAAGCAAAGACGATGTTGGAAATCTAATGGGTGTCCTGGAGAACAGCTTTGGACACGTGCTTAGTTTTAGCCACCTGGTCTCTATGAACAATGTAGCAGATTGAAAGGGGGGATTTTGAAACAGGCTGTGAGAATGCAGGAGGCTGCCACATGCAGACACGGAAAAGTCTGGCACTGAGCAGTTTAGAGACAAGACAAAGAATAGGCAGATGATAGAGGAAAAGCAAATGAAGACTCAGCGGGGGTAGCCGAGGTAGTCTGTAACAGGAAAAACTTAAACAACAACAAATAGTTTAGTAGCACCTTGAAGATTAACAAAACATGTAGATGGTATCATGAGCTTTCGTGGGCACTGCCCACTTCTTCAGATGACTGGGGTGTTAGAAGTCCAGATCCAAAAATAAACAAGGGAAAGAGGGAGGGGGCGAGGAAAAAAATGGAAGGGGAGGAAGAAAAAAAGACAGTGAGAATGGAACTCATTACATTCAAATGGGCAAACACAGAGCAGTTCCCAACCCTTGTCATCTTCAGACACTTTGTGCTTCCAAAAAGTTCATTTCTCAAAGCTGAACCAAATTATCTGGAAAATGGAATGGGAGGAAATATCCAGACTGAAAATTGGGAATTAAAATTGTGAGCTGTTGAAGAAGGGGTTATCAGGTGACAAAAATGCCACAATTCCACCATGAAGAACATTGCCAACTTTGGTCAAACCTCAGTTCAACTGGAAACTGAATGCAACGATTAGGAGGAAAAGAAAGTAATAGAGAGCAAATGGAAACAAGGAAAAATGGATAGCAAGAAAAAACAATTTCGAAGTCATCAAAATTGATGAGAGATTTGAAAGATGTTAGGAAAAAAATCCACACTTGGAAGGGCTATGAGTCACCAAAAGGAGGTTATTGGGTATATAAAGAACAAAGAAATCCTGGAAATGACTAGGATACCCTGGAGAGATAGGAAACTTATAAATACTGCATTCGGCAATAAGAAGTGTGAGGTAATCATAGAATCATAGAATACTAGGACTGGAAGGGACCTCGAGAGGTCATCGAGTCCAGTCCCCTGCCCTCATGGCAGGACCAAATACTGTCTAGACCATCCCTGATAGACATTTATCTAACCTACTCTTAAATATCTCCAGAGGATATTTGGGGATATGGGGATTCCACAACCTCCTTGGGCAATTTATTCCAGTGTTTGACTACCCTGACAGTTAGGAACTTTTTCCTAATGTCCAACCTAAACCTCCCTTGCTGCAGTTTAAGCCCATTGCTTCTTGTTCTATCCCCAGAGGCCAAGATAAACAAGTTTTCTCCCTCCTCCTTATGACACCCCTTTAGATCTCTGAAAACTGCTATCATGTCCCCCCTCAATCTTCTCTTTTCTAAACTAAACAAACCCAATTCTTTCAACCTTCCTTCATAGGTCATGTTCTCTAGAACACCACCTTCATATCGTGAGGTGGTGAAATACTTTGCAGTCGAATAACAGGCAAGGAAGATCTTAAACAGCATCTGCAGTTGAACTTTAGAGTGACAAACACCAGAACAACAAGGTGGCCTATCAACTCCTTGTTTATTTCTGAAGAACATAATCAGGCACCAAGAGAGGAAAAAGTGGAAATCCAGGGCAGGCCAATGTGGCGCCTGAATTATTTAAAAAAATGAGCTTTTTTTTTTCAACAGTAAGTGTTGTCATGGCTAGCAAACAAGGGAAAGGTTTTATGGGATTAGTTCCAAAAAATTTTGGAATAAAGTTAACATCATTCAGGGTTAATAGATAGGAGAGCTTATCAAACAACCCAATTTCATCCTTTACTGAGAGTAAACCTTCTGTTAATAATGGGAATCTCTCTGGCACAACAGACTTTGAGTTTTCAGAGACATTTGATTCAGAGGAAAAAACATTCAGGAAAAAATGAACACGATCCGCTATCGAGCACATGAAAAATGGACTAAAAAGTGGCTCTCAGACAGATCTGAGAAAGCAGGGGTCAACGGGCCATTGTTAGAGAATTGGGCTGCTCCTAGTTGTATTTTCCATGGATCATTTCTCAGCCTGTTGCTTTCAATATTTTCATCAAGCACGTGGAAGCAAATACAAAACCAGTAAAATCAGGCATTTATATTTCTTTTGTCTCCCAGCACACTAGTGAGGGATCATCGATTCCATTGAAAATCAGAATATATAAGACAGAGAAATGAAAATTGTTTTCACTGTCTGTATGTGGCATGTGGAACTCCTTGCCACCAATATTAGTGTGATGGAGAGAGCAGCCAAATAGGATTCACAAATGGATTGGCCGTTATAGGTGCTGCCGGTGGTACCAACTCTAGTTAAAGCTGCCTAATACCTTGAATTAAGAGACCTCATTTTCAGTTGCTTATAAGATTGCCGGCTTTTAAGCACTTACGCTGAACTCTCCTATGTTGGGTGTCTCCTTCTGGCTGAACTTAAAAAAAAAATTCAGGTACAACAGTTCAGCCAACTTCTGGAATGAAGCTGGGAGTGAAGATTCCTTGCCCAGGTTGCAAATGATTCCTGTGAGGAGTCCTAGCACCTCCATGTTTCCCAGCAGATAAAAGCAGGTATCTACCTCCCCTTAACAGCCACGAAGGAGAAGGAGGAGGTGACAACCTCTGTGTTTTCATACTCAGCTGGCTCCTGAGATGTTTATTCAGTTACTACTCCAACGGGACTTTTGCCTTAGTGGGCCCTGAGCAAACTACAGGCCACGGCCTCAGAATTTGGACTCGTATTAAACATCCACTCAGGTCTAATCAGCTTGGGGCTGGAGGCCTTCAGCTGGGGTGGGTCTGGTGCCCAGGAAAAAAGGGGCATTTTGGCCCATGATCCTGGAAGGGACTCAGCACCTGTGCCAAGCAGAAAGGACGGGAGGTGCATAGTGTGTCCCCTCACTGCTGCCTTGCCCAGGGTGTGTCCGGCAGGTGAGCATCTGAGCAAGGACGAGTGTACCTCAGAAATCTGAGATGAGAAGATCTTCCGTGGGAATCCCCCTCAGGCAGCCGTGTCCCACGCCTCTCTCAGCCCAGCGACTGCAGCAGCCTCCCACGCCGAGAGCTGGCACAGGGCTGTGTGTGTGCACCATTTATAATGCACCTCTGTGCTGTCCCAATGGGGTTCACTCAGCCTCCAGTGGAAAGAGGCTGGAGACAAGCTGGTCCGCCCTTCTGTGCGCTTTGTCCATCTGTAGGAGTAAACAGCAATGAAGGGGCCTTCCCAACGGGAGAGAAGAACTCCTGGGCTCTAGGCTGAGTCAAGGAGGAATTGGCTGCTCGGTGTGTGTGTATTTCACAATTACAGTTGACTAGGGAGAACACTGGGGATAATGCCTAGGTCTGCAGAAAGTCTGATAAATGCCCAGGGTGGCTGTGTAGACACAAACCAGAGCTATCTGGACACCGATGCCCAAGGGGAAAGGAACGCTATCTGCAGAGACACGGGTCTTTCGCTGAAGGACCAGAGATCAGCCCTTCTCAGGTGTAACTTTGAGACGATGCACCGTCTTTCCTTGAAAGAGCTTTAAATAACGTATGAAAAGAAAGTCACTCTGAACCTATCCCCGTTGTACTGATAGGCAAACTGTGGCACAGAAAGAGATGAAATGGCCAAGGTCAGAAGGAAAATGACAGCAAAAATCAGGCGGACTTGTCTTCCCCATTGTGCCATGGTCTCTCGCACAGTAAATGAACACATGAGAAGAAGGGAAAGGAATCTGGTGTAGCAGGACCTGTTCATTGGGTATACCGGTGTGACAGACTTCCCTGGAACGCAGCCGGGAACTGGGATACTGCCTAGCCCTCCCGTATACCACCTGGATCCACTCTCACACTGTGAGTCTATGAACAGCCACAACCATCTCCGGTCTGGCACTTACCGCGCTGTACAGACACTCACACACACAACTGCTGCTACATGGACCCTATCACCAGGCACTCATAAACCAATAGTAGAGAGACTCCCAGCTGTTCCCTTCAATTCCCTGCCTTAGACTCATTAGTTGAACCATCTCGCCCTTGTCAGAAGCCTGACAAGTGCAGGTATATTACCCAGTGTGCCCTTCCCTCAATGCGGGGAGGACAATGCACCAGCCTCTGTTCCCGAACAAATTGCCCTTTTCTATTCTAAGTCTGTTTTAGGGACAACAAAACAATGTAAAACACTTTCATGAACAATAGAGAGAGATTTTAATGTCAGGGCATAAGAACAGAAGAACAGAAGAACGGCCATGCTGGGTGAGACCAAAGGCCCAATGTCCGGCCTTCTGACAGGGGCCAATGCCAGTGGCTCCTGAGGGAATGAACAGAACAGGGCGTTATCACGTGATCCCTCTCCTGTCATCCATGTCCAGCCTCTGACAAACAGAAGCTAGGGACACCGTTCCTACCCATCCTGACTATAAAGCACTGATGGACGTACCCTCCATGAATTTATCTGTTTCTTTTTTGAACCCCGTTAAAGACCTGGTCTTCACAACATCCACTCGCGAGGATTTCCACAAATTGACCGTGTGCTGCTACCTATTAATTTTGTTTGATGTTGCCTAGTTCTTATGTTATGGGAACAAGTAAATCACTTTTCCTTATTCACTTTTTCCACACCAGTCATGATTGTATAGACCTCGATCATATCCCCCCTTAGTCTCCTCTTTTCTTAGCTGAAAAGTCGAAGACTTTTTAATCTCTCTCCACATGGAAACATTCCAAACCCCAAACCATTTTTGGTGCCCTTTTCTGAATCTTTTCCAATGGGCTCTAGGCCCACTCTCTGGGCGCAGCTTCTCTTCTGGTACCTCCCTCTTGGGCTACGTCTACACAGCTTCCCTCTTCCACAAAAGCCTATGCAAATGAAGCATGGATTCGCATATTGGTGCAGATTAGCATATTTTGTGCAAGAGCCATTCTTCCTTATTTTTTCAGGAAGAACGGCTCTTGCGCAAGAGGGGGTTTTTGTGCAAAAAGGCACTGTGTAGACGGCTCCTTTTTGCGCAAAAACCTCTTGCGCAAAAATGGTCTCTAATTAATTATGGAAATGAAGTGTGCCAATATGCTAATCCATGCTTCATTTGCATAGGCTTCTGCAGAAGAGGGAAGCTGTGTAGATGTAGCTTTGGAGTCCAGGCCTGCATGTGAAGCACCAAGCCCCTGAGATGAGTTTTGGCCTGGCTCCTGCAGACTCTGTAAGGGTATGTATACACTAGCCACCCTAGTTCGAACTAGGGTGGCTAATGTAGACATTTGAACTTGCAAATGAAGCCCAGGATTAAAATATCCTGGGCTTTATTTGCATGTTCCCGGGCGCCGCCATTTTAAAATGCCCGGTAGGGCATTTAAGGCTGAGGGAGGATATGATAGAGGTATATAAAATCATGAGTGGTGTGGAGAGGGCCGATAAAGAAAAGTTATTTATTAGTTCCCTAGATAGAAGAACTAGAGGACACCAAATGAAATTAATTGGTAGCAGGTTTAAAACTAATAAAAGAAAGTTCTTCTTCACACAGCGTGTAGTCAACCTGTGGGAACTCCTTGCCAGAGGAGGCTGAAGGCTAGGACTATAATAGAATTTAAAGAGAAGCTAGATAATTTCATGGAGGTTAGGTCCATAAAAGGCTATTAGCCAGGGGATAAAATGGTGTCCTTGGCCTCTGTTTGTCAGAGGCTGGAGAGGGATGGCAGGAGACAAATCACTTGATCACTGTCTTCGGTCCACCCTCTCTGGGGCACCTAATGCTGGCCACTGTCGGCAGACAGGGTACTGGGCTAGATGGACCTTTGGTCTGACCCAGTACGGCCGTTCTTATGTTCTTATGTTCTTATGGTAGTTCGAACTCCCTGCCCGCAGCTACAAGCGGCACGGGCTAGGTAGTTCGAATTAAAGCTCCTAATTCAAACTACCGTTACTCCTCCTTTCAGCTTTAATTTGAACTACCTAGCCCGTGCCGCGTCTAGCCGCCGCCAAGGAGTTCGAACTACCGGGCATTTAAAAATGGCGGCGCCCGGGAACATGCAAATAAAGCCCAGGATATTTTAATCCCGGGCTTCATTTGCAAATTCAAATGACTACATTAGCCACCCTAGTTTGAACTAGGGAGGCAGTGTAGACATACCCTAATTGCTTCTGCACCCCCTTCCCAGAGCTCCCCTTGGGGTGCACCCTTCTTCCAATGTGATTAGGGCTCTTCCCCACTCTGCACTCCCAGTGCAGAAGGTGGGGGCCTGCAAGAGGCCTTGAATACCTCGCCTCTATAGGCTCTGATAACAAAATCCCCCCAGAGTCACAGATGCACTGATTCTAGAAGACAGGCTACCACCGGCAAGTGATTTTTTTAAAAGAACCCTGAAAAAATCAGGAAGGAAACTTGAATTCCGCCTCCCCAGGGTACCCCAAGCTCTTCTGCCACTAGCGAGCTTCTTTCATACCAACAGGCATGAATCCAAAGATTAAGGCAGTCCAGGAATGCCAGTCCAGGAATTGAACTACTAAAATGCATCTCAAGAGAAGACCGTTATAGTGACGACTACTTTTTTTGTTTTGGCTCCCACCTGCAGGCTGTGTTTGGTTTGAGCCCCATGTAAACCCAAACTGCACCGTGGGGCGCAATGGGGCTGTGGGCATGTTGAGTAGCCCTAATTTAGGGACTGGAAGTGGAGGGCTTTGACTGCCTTTAGTTTCCTACCTGAGGTTCGTGTTTGAGTTTAGGTCCTAATAAATCTCTAACGTGCTTCAGGACTCCTCATTGTACATGCAAACACATAGAACATATGTATTCAATGGGATTACAGGCTCTTGAATGAGAGGTTCTTTGGCCTGTTTGCATAAAGCACAGCTGAGTTATGTATATTCATAATTTAAAACCAATTTCCATAAAATATGGGGTGGAGAACCTCAGGCCCGGGAGCCAGTTGTGGCCTGAATCTGGGACTCCCTTCAGCACTGGGAAGCTCATGCTGGCACTCAAGCAACCCCCTGTTCCCCTGTAGGGTGGGAAATCTACTAGCCTGTGCCCCCCTCGGTTCTGGTGTGTGAAGGGAATGTGGGGTGTGTCTGTCTCCTTCCCAGCTGGGGGCCACGTCACTTGTGCGTAACCCCTGACAGATGTTTTTCATGTGGGTCAGCGGCCCCTAGAGCTCCAAACTGTTCTCCACTCCTAGCATAGAGGCTTAACAGGGTCTCTCTACAGATTTAGTAACAAAGTAAGAAAATACTTTACAATTGTAAGCAGAGCACATGTCCCTTATGTAACTTGCTACAAGATGACAGAATATGTTAGTGTTAGAGCTGAGTGTGAGTATTATTCATTATTTTACTTTTTACATATATAGGACTTAGATATAGGGCTGTTGCCAACTAATTGTTCGGTCAGCTGGAGAGAGAGAGAGAGAGCTTTCAGGAGCCTAATTAACCCCTGTGATCCCAGGAATAGTGCCTCCCCCCTACAAAATCTAAAATGGCTACCTCATAGGTCCTGGTGGGGAGGAGGATGGTCCAATGAAACATGAGGGAAGGGTAGCAGAGAATAGGCACAAGCGACAGGGGCAAGGCCTTGCCAGGGAAGAAGCAGAGCAGGGGTGGAGCTTTGGCAGAAAGTTGGAGCGATGGGTGTCCAGTTACCAGGTGACAACCCAGTGAACTCGACACAGGCCGATTCCCCAGTTGGTACGCTCACAGAGCACAGTGCAGATGTGAATGAGTTTAATGTCTCCCTTCTTCCCCAGCAAGAGATTCAGGGAGGAGGGCCCATTCTCAGGTCAGCAGCCAGCCTTGCACAATGCTCACTCTGAGAGCAAGGCCACCAGGAGCAAACATTTAGGACTCTTTATGTGAAATGAGCTTCAGCAGCCTGTCCCGCATCTGTTTGGTCCTCACCCCGTAAATGATGGGGTTTAGCATGGGAGGAACCAGGAGATTTATGTTGGCACTTAGAACATGGAAATAAAGGGGCACATTGTGGCCAAACCGGTGTGTAAAAAATGGACAAGAGGGCTGGGATCTGAAACACCAACATGGCACATACGTGGGAATTGCAGGTCCCCATGGTTTTGAGTCGGGAGTCTTTTGTAGGGAGCCTGAAGATGGCCCTGAGGATCTGCATATATGACATCACAATAAAAAACACATCCAGACCAATAATCAAGAACACCACAAAAAGGCCGTAGTAATTACTGACGCGGATGTCAGAACAGGCCAGCTTCACCACGGCCATATGTTCGCAGTAGGTATGGGGGGATGATATTTGTTCTGTAATAGGGGCAACGTCTCACCAGGAAGGGATAGGGCAGTACGAGAATGCCACTGCGCAGCATCACGGCCAGGCCTATCTTGGCAACCACGGGGTTTGTCAGGATGGTGGAATGTCTCAGGGGATGGCAGATGGCCACGTAGCGATCCAAAGCCATAGCCAAGAAGATACCAGACTCCATTGCTGAGAAGCACTGAATGAAGAACATCTGTGTGAGGCAGGCATTGAAATTGATCTCCCTAGAATTGAACCAGAAGATGCTCAGCATTTTGAGTACAGTGGATGTGCACCGGACCAGGTCAGTGATGGCCAGCATGCAGAGGAAATAGTACATGGGCTCATGGAGGCTCGGCTCCATTTTCACAATGAACAGGAGGATGAAGTTCCCCAAAAGGGCTGTGGCATACATGGAACAGAAAGGGATGGCGATCCAGACATGAGCCATCTCCAGGCCAGGAATACCCTGCAGGATGAAAGTGGAGGGGTTGGTGAAGTAGGTTGTGTTGGAATCTGACATAGTGTAGGGGTAAGGTGTCCTTCAGGCAGAACTGTGTCTTTTACATACACCGTGTGTTCCCCTGACGTCTTGAAGGTGCCCACGTTCCTTGGTGATGGATATGGTACAAATACCTGGAAATGGAGAAAATGTTAATATGAGATATTAGTACGTGACATGACATGCACGAATGGGAGCTGTTCTCAAGGGTGAAGGGGACTGGTTGCTCTTCACAGAAGTATTAATATTTCATTATTCACAGAAATGCAATTTGAGCAGCTGACCTACTAATACCAGTCCTGTATCTGATGGTGTCCCGTGCATCAATAATTGTCACAGGTTGTTATGCAAGAAAGCTCAATAGGTAGCCCCAGGAAACAAGAGGGGGGGAATGCGGATCGTTCTTCATTCATCCTTAATGCAATCAAATCCTAGCTAGAGATTCTACAGGTTCACCTGGTAACATCACATCTGGGAAAGGGAAAACATAAAAACAAAAACAAAGCTTTGCTAAGATATGTGCCAGGTGGAAGATCCCTTCGGGTACATCTACACTTGCTCGCTCGTTCAAACTACGGATGCAAATGTAGCCGACCAAAATTGCTAATGAAGCGGGGATTTAAATATCCCACGCTTCATTAGCATAATCTTGTCCGTGCGCTATTCCGCTCCCCAGCTGATTCGAACCAGGAAGTGCGCTCCGGGACACGTTAGTTCGAATCAAACCTCTTGACAATGGAAAAGTAAGGATGTCTACGAAAGAAAGGAAAATAAACAATGGAACTGATTGCATTTAAATGGACACACATTGAAGAGTTCCCAACCAGTGATATTTTAGATACTCAGGGCTCTATAAGCCAGTTCCCCTAAGCTCAGGCAATATTAATCAGAACTGATGGGCAGGAAAAATTCAGACAGAAAAATGGGAATGAAACTTGGCAGTTCTGAAGAATTGATCAGATAACTGTTAAAACATGAACAATAATAAAAGAGCCTAAAACAGCCACAGACCTGATATGAGGCCTGAGGCCTAGTCAACAGTAGAGAAGACTTTGTTAATATTCAGCAAACTGAAGCTGAGAGGAAAAGGTAGACTCTGCTCACAGGACTTGGTAAAAACAGGGTTGATATTAGTCACTGGCCATAAACACGTTCCAGAGAGATGCTACCAAATCACCTCAGTAGAAGATAGCTTGGTGCTAATACACTTCCCAGAGATAACAGGAACCTACCGACACAGGCTCAGGACAGTATCCAGCATGTCAGCAGGATAGATAGTGACGTATTAACGGAACCACCCTGCACAAAGTCATGATATCTAGGCATGTTAGAGGGTGGTTTCCTAGAACGTGCAGAGCGATGTGTAATTTGTTTGTACCTGTGTAGAAAAATGTACCCTAAGGGGATTGTGCTTGTACAACCTAGATGAGAGTGAAGAATCCAGTTGCTGACTGAGCTGAGTCCATTGTCACAGATTCACATTTTTTAGCATCCTCCCAGGGCCCATCTAAACTAAAGGGGAACATCGACTTAAGATACACAAATCCAGCTATGTGAATTATGCAGCTCAAATCAACGCATCTTAAATCTCTGTCCATGCAGCGGACAGTCGACAGGAGCAAACACTCCCATCAGTTTCCCTTTCTCTTCGTGAGGAGCAGGAGTACCAGCACCGACGGGGGTGCCATCTCTGTTCAAATTAGTGGGATTTCACTAGACCCATGAAATCAAACCCCAGAAGACTGAACACGGCAATATCGATATTCTGCACAGTGTAGACACGGCCTTAGCATCTACCAGGTGCTGTTACTGTGCTGCTTTACAAAAACCTGGTGGGCACCTTCGATCTGCACCTGATTTTGTGGTCTTTGGGGGCGCTCTCAGAGACTGCTGTACCCATTATCCAAGCAGAGCCAGTTCAACACACAGGGGGAGCACAAACATGCAGCTGTATTGTAACTCTCAATGCATAGAGCTAAACACCTATCAGGCCACCCCACCAATGACCTCTGACCACACCATGATACCACAGGCAAGAAACAGGGAAACTCTGACTAAAAACCCAGTCCGGTGGCAAGGTGAAGGAAACAACTGAATGAAGACATAACATGTAAGAAACGGGAAGGAGGAGAAATATAGACAGCAAGCAATACACATTGTAATTGATGAAAATTGATAAGGGATGTTAAAGACATCAGGGAAAATCTTGGACAAGCTAAGAATCATAAAAGTGAGGTTAATTAGGATATATCTACACTAGCTCCCTAGTTCGAACTAGGGTGACTAATGTAGGCATTCGAACTTGCAAATGAAGCCTGGGATTTAAATATCCTGGGCTTCATTTGCATGTTCCCGGGTGGGCGCAATTTTTAAATCCCCTTAGTTCGAACAGACTGCCCGCGGCTACACGCGGCAGTCAGAAGTTAATCCGAACTAAGTCATTAGTTCGGATTAACTGTTACTCCTCCTGCAATGAGGTGTAACAGTTAATCCGAACTAAGGACTTAGTTCGCATTAACTTCTGACTGCCGCATATAGCCGCGGGCAGTCAGTTCGAACAAAGGGGATTTAAAAATAGCGCCCGCCCGTGAACATGCAAATGAAGCCCGGGATATTTAAATCCCGGGCTTCATTTCATAGAATCATAGAACCATAGAGCTGGAAGAGACCTCAGAAGGTCATCAAGTCCAGCCCCCTGCCCTAGGCAGGACCAATCCCAACTAAATCAACCCAGCCAGGGCTTGGTCAAGCCGAGACTTAAACACCTCTAGGGATGGAGACTCCACTACTTCCCTAGGTAACCCATTCCAGTGCTTCACTACCCTCCTAGTGAAATAGTTTTTCCTAATATCCAACCTGGACCTCTCCCACCACAACTTGAGACCATTGCTCCTTTGTTCTGCCATCTGTTACTACTGAGAACAGCCTCTCTCCATCCTCTTTGGAATCTCCTTCAGGAAGTTGAAGGCTGCTATCAAATCCCCTCACTCTTCGCTTCTGCAGACTAAACAGACCCAACTCCCAGCCTCTCCTCATAAGTCATATGCTCCAGCTCCCTAATCATTTTGGTTGCCCTCCGCTGGACTCTCCAATGCCTCCACATCCTTTTGTAGTGGGGGCCCAGAACTGGACACAATACTCCAGATGTGGCCTCACCAGAGCCGAATAAAGGGGAATAATGACATCTCTGGATCTGCTGGCAATGCTCCTCTTAATGCAACCTAATATGCCATTAGCCTTCTTGGCTACAAGGGCACACTGTTGACTCATATCCAGCTTCTCATCCACTGTAACCCCAGGTCCTTTCTCTGCAGAACTACTACTTAACTGGTTGGTCCTCAGCTTGTAACTATGCTTGGGATTCTTCCGTCCCAAGTGCAGGACTCTGCACTTGTCCTTGTTGAACCATCAGATTTCTTGTGGCCCAATCCTCCAATTTGTCTAAGTCACTCTGGACCCTATCTCTGCCCTCAAGCGTATCTACCTCTCCCCTAGCTTAGTGTCATCCGCAAACTTGCTGAGGGTGCAATCCATCCTCATCCAGGTCATTAATAAAGATATTGAACAAAACCGGTCCTAGAACCGAACCTTGGGGCACTCCGCTAGAAACCACCCGCCATCCTGATATCGAGCCGTTGATCACTACCCGCTGGGCCCGGCCTTCTAGCCAGCTTTCTATCCATCTTACTGTCCATTTATCCAATCCGCATTCCCTTAACTTGCTGGCAAGAATATTGTGGAGACCAGTATCAAAAGCCTTGCTAAAGTCAAGGTATATCACATCCACTGACTTTCCCACGTCCACAGAGCCAGTTACCTCATCATAGAAGCTAATCAGATTGGTCAGGCACGACTTGCCCTTTGTGAATCCATGCTGACTATTCCTAATCACTTTCCTCTCTTCCAAGTGCCTCAAAATGGATTCCTTAAGGATCCTTCCATGATTTTTCCAGGAACCGAGGTAAGACTGACCGCCTATAGTTCCCTGGATCGTCCTTCTTCCCTTTTTGAAGATGGGCACAACATTTGCCTTTTTCCAATCATCCGGGATTTCTCCTGATCTCCACGACTTTTCAAAGATAATGGCCAAAGGCTCCTCAATGACATTTGCCAACTCCCTCAGTACCCTCGGATGCATTAAGTCCGGACCCATTTGCAAGTTTGAATGCCTACATTAGCCACCCTAGTTCGAACTAGGGGGCTAGTGTAGACATACCCTTAGTATTCAAGAAAAAAAAATCCATAAAAACTTCAGGCCAAACTCTAGCGGAAGTAGCGGCTCTTGTTCATACTGCAGACATGGGTCATGTACTTAATGCATTGTTAGTCGCTTGGAAAGAAGCAGTGTCATGTACTCAGATCACATGACGTGACAAAATAGTTTCCGGTGTAGTGGAGGGTGTCAAATGGCATCTACAGTAGAAGGTTAGAGTCCTGAACTGACTGATGAACCCCACCAGAATGGAGAACTCACCGATCAACCCCATTTTGCCTTTAGACCCCGAACAAGGCAATCCGGCAGCAGGAGAGCAAAAACAGATCCAGGAAAAAGGCAAACATGAGGCAGCACTATTTGGTGTAAACTATTAAAAAGATGAAGGGAAAGCATAAATGGAAGATGGGAGAAGTTTAGAGAAAAATGGAAAAGATTTTCTGACACAATTTTTTTTCTACCACTGCAACACATTTGTTTAAACAACGTTCTCATAGCCAGGCAGTTGATGAAATTTTTGGGTGTAAAAAGTATAAAAATATTAAAACACTGTAAAACATAAAACAATAATTCAGTTTTCTCCAAATTTCAGTTGTGTTGATGTACTCCCCAGAAGTCTCTCGAGTACCCCTAAGGTTACTCCTACCACTGGTTGAGGAACACTGATCTGGTATATATACGGATGGGGGAGAAAAATTGTTCTCCTTGGCCTCTGAGGACAGGACAAAAAGCAATGGGCTAAAACTGCAGCAAGGGAGGTTGAGGTTGGACATTAGGAAATGCTGGTGGTTAAATGCTGGAATAAGTTGTCTATGGAGGTTGTGGAATCCCCATCTCTGGAGATATTTAAGGGCAGGTTGGACAGACACCTGTCAAGGATGGTCTAGGTCGTGCTTGGTCCTGCTCTGAGGGCAGGGGTCTAGATTTCATGATGTCTTCAGGTCCCTTCCAGTTCTAGGTTTCTATGATTCAATGGTTCTATGATTTGGTGGGCTAGGCCTATGCAAAGAAAATATTTTAAACAGTCAAATGCAAAGTTATCCTAGAGGGACTGGGATTGCAGGCTGACCCCTCAGATGATGACATTGAATTAAGTCCGTGTTTCTCAAACTGTGGGTCCCAACCCCCCAGGGGGTCACAAGCAAGTTAGAGGGGTGTCGCGAGCAAGTTAGAGGGGGGTTACAGCAACTTAGAGGGGGGTCGCGGTAGCACAAAGTTTGAGAACCCCTGAATTAAGGAATGCTGGGACACTGTGAAGAATTCAGGTATAACTGTGGACACCCAACTCATCCCATGTGTAGAATGTTTTTCCCCTACTGAAGAATTCCTCTCAGCAAATACAGGTGCGGTAACAGGCTTCCCTCCCCTGTTAACTGCCAGAGCCCTGAAAGGCAAGACGGGGAGATGACCACCTACATGCATTAACTCACCGCTGGGCCACAGAGCCATAGAATGACAGAATATTAGAAATGGAAGGGACTTTGCGAGCACCCTGAGGTCTTTACACACTTCTTACTCCAAGAGCAGTTTTCCTTCAGTGGGACCTGAGGAAAGTACAGGCCCTGGCTAAGCGCAGCTGCCTGGAGGATGCAGATCTGTTTGCCGGTGGGGCAGAGAAGGCACAGCACAGAGGAACATTTTGGCACAAGACATTGGAGTAAACTGTGACAACGGCCCTGGGATTTGTAATGATTGTACGGAGTGGAAAGTACCCCAGAGCTATTCTCTCCCTCCTCCCGCCAATGTTGCATTCGGTTTCTCAACTAGCACGAGATAAGTACCTGGGAAATCGGAGATGGACGTGTCTTCTCTGGGAAACCCCCCTCAGGGGAACCCCTCTCAGGCAGCCATGTCCCGCACCTCTCTCACCTCAGCCTCTCTCCTCAGCTTTAGCCACGGCTTCTCACACAGTGAGCCGACACAGGGTGGGCACTGCTCATAAAACAGCTCTGTGCAGTCCCCATGGGGTTTGCTCGGCCCCGACAGGAGAATCAGGCATCAGAGTGAAAACAGGCTGGAGTCCATCACGTCTTTAGTTCTGTGCTTCCCATTGCTCATTAGGAGTAAACAGCAATTAAGGGACCTTCCCAAGGGAGACGAGGTCTCTTGGGCCCTGGGCTGATTTAGAGGAATCTGCTGCTCTGTGCATTTGTGTATATTTGATAATTATCCTTGATTAGCATTAAAACAAGGGATACTGGTTAGGTCTCCACAGGGTGTGCTCACCTGTAAATGCCCCTGGTGGAGGGGTAAATAGCAAGGAGTGAGAGGTGGGGACAGATGACAAAAGTCGAAGTAAAGCCCTTAATTTGAATTAGCTGTCAAACCTCATTCCACGAGGAGTAACAGCTCATTCGAGTTAGGGGGTTTACTTCGAACTCCCGTTTCACTGCCGCGTGTAGACGCGGGCAGTTATTCCGGGCTAGTCAGTTTCCAAAATGGCGACCGCCCGGGAACATGTTAATCAAGTGCGGGATATTTAAATCCCATGCTTCATTTGCAATTTCGGTCGCCCTCGTTAGCCTCCCTAGTTCGAACTAGGGGGCTAGTGTAGACGTACCCCCCAGTCTCTAAAGTGCTTCAGGACTCCTAATTGAGTATGCAAACATATAGAACATATGTATTCAATGGGATTACAGGCTCTTGAATGAGAGGTTCCTTGGCCTGTTTGCATAAAGCATATTTAAGTTATGTATATTCATATTTTAAAACAAATTTCCATAAAAATATGGGGTGGGGTACCTGTGGCGTGGGAGCCAGTTGCGGCCTGAATCCAGTACCCAAGACTCAGGACTCCCCTCAGCACTGGGGAGCTCATGCTGTCACTCAAGCACCCTGCTGTTCCTCTGCTGGTGTGGACCCCTCTAGGTTCAGGTGTGTGAGGGGAATGTGAGAAGAGTCTTTCTCCTTCTCAGTTGGGGCCACTTCTCTTGTGTGTAACACCTGATGGGTTTTTTTTCTGTGGGTCAGCGGCCCCTAGGCCTCAAAAATGTTCCCCACTCCTAGCATAGAGGCTTAACAGGGTCTCTCCACAGATTTAGTAACAAAGTAAGAATATACTTTACAATTGTAAGCATAGCCCCTGTCCCTTACGTAACTTGCTGCAAGGTGACAAAATATGTTAGTATTAGAGCATAGTGTGTGTATTATTCATTTAATTTTCTTTTATATATATATAGGACTTAGATACATACAGGGCTGTTGCCAGCTAATTGTTCAGTGAGCTGAGAACAGAGAGCGAGAAAGAGAGAGAGAGAGTGAGGGATTTCAGGAGCCTAACTAGCCCCTCCCAACAAAATCTGAAATGGCTGCCTCAGAGCTCCTGGTAGGGGTGGAGCTTTGGCAGAAAGTTGGGCCGGGCCGATGGGTGTCCAGTTACCAGGTGACAACCCAGTGAATTCTACATGGGCCGATTCCCCAGTTGGTGCCGCTCACAGTGCACAGTACAGACAGGGGTTTAATGTCTCCCTCGTTCTCCCGCAAGTGATTCAGAGAGGAGGGCCCATTCTCAGGTCAGCAGCCAGCCCTGCACAGAGCTCCCTCTTAAAGCCAGGCCACGAGGGATGTGTCTAGACTACAGGGATTTTTCGAAAAAAGTGACCTTTTTTTGAAAAATCTTTACTTGTGTCGAGACTGCTGCCACGGTCTGTCTACAGTAAATTGAAAGAATGTGGTGGTTTTGTCAACCACGGAAAACCTCATTTTTTCAAAAGTGCTCTTTTGGAAAAAGGCGCTATGTAATGCAAACTGTTCTTTTTCGAAAGAGAGCATCCAGACTGCCTGGGTGCTCTCTTTTGAAAAAGCGGATTTCTTCTTTGAAAGTACAGATTGTAATCTAGACTCTCTTTTTCAAAAGAGGCTTTTTCGAAAGTATCTTTCAAAAACGCCTCTTTCAAAAAAGGCGTGTAGTCAAGACTTACTCGAGAAGAAAACATTTAGGTCCCTTTATGTGAAATGAGCTTAACAGCCTTTCCCGCATCTGTCTGGTCCTCACCCCATAGATGATGGGGTTTAGCATGGGGGCCAATAGGAGATACACGTTAGCACTGAGAACATGGACATGCAGGGGCACATTGTGGCCAAACCGGTGGGTGAAAAAGGAGAAGAGACCTGGGATCTGAAACACCAACATGGCACAGATGTGGGAGTTGCAGGTCCCCATGGTTTTGAGCCGGGATTCCTTTGTGGGGAGCCGGAAGATGGCCCTGAGGATCTGTGTATAGGACACCACAATAAAAAACACATCCAGACCAGTAATCAAGAACACCACAAAGAGGCCGTAGTAATTACTGATGCGGATGTCATCACAAGCCAGCTTCACAATGGCCATGTGTTCACAATATGTGTGGGGGATGATATTTGTTCTGTAATAGGGGCAACGTCTCACCAGGAAGGGATAGGGCAGTACGAGAATGCCACAGCGCAGCACCACAGTGAGACCTATCTTGGCAACCACGGGGTTTGTCAGGATGGTGGAATGTCTCAGGGGATGGCAGATGGCCACGTAGCGATCCAAAGCCATGGCTGCGAAGATCCCAGACTCCATTGCTGAGAAGCACTGAATGAAGAACATCTGTGTGAGGCAGGCATTGAAATTGATCTCCCTGGAATTGAACCAGAAGATGCTCAGCATTTTGGGCAGGGTGGACGTGCACAGGACCAGGTCAGTGATGGCCAGCATGCAGAGGAAATAGTACATGGGCTCATGCAGGCTCGGCTCCATTTTCACAATGAAAAGGATGGTGAAGTTCCCCAAAAGAGCTGTGGCATACGTGGAACAGAAAGGGATGGAGATCCACACATGAGCAATCTCCAGGCCAGGAATGCCCTGCAGGATGAAGGTGGAGGGGTTGGTGAAGTTGGTTGTGTTGGAATCTGACATGGTGTAGGGGAGAAGGTGTCTCTGAAACAGAACTGTGTCTTCTACATGCACCGTGTGTCCCTCTTACTTCTTGTAGATGCCCACATTCCTGGGTGATGGATGCCGTACAAATACCTGGATAGGGAGAGAGTGTTGATATGAGATGTTAGCATGAGAGACGACGACATTCATGAATGGGAGCTGTTCTCAAAGGTTAAGGGGATTAGTTCCTCTTCACAAAGAAAAATTAATATTTCATTATTCAGAGAAATGCAATATGAGAAGCTGATCCACTAATGCCAGTCCCGTATCCCGTATTGACACCAATAATATTCACAGGTTGTTGTGTGGGAAACCTTAATAGTTAGCCTCAGGAAATAAGAGGGTGGATGCTGATTATTCTTCATTGATCCTTAATGCAATGCAATGCAGGCTAGAGCTGCTACAGGTTCAACTGGTAGCACCAAATTAGAGAAAGGGAAACAATAAAAACAAAAACAAAGCTTTGTCAAGATATGTGGAACACACCTCAGGGACAACACCCGTTCATCACCAAAAGCTACTCAATGGAAACACCAGCTCACATGCCGCATGGCCAAATAAAGGCATTGGTTGGATGCCTAAGGAATGGGATGGAGAATTACCTGCTTTGTAGGTGTACTCAGATTGGGGGAGTCAGTGTCTACACATGGGAGATAGAAAGGCCATTTCCAAGAGAGGCTATGAGAATGGGGGAGGATGCCATTTATGGGCACAATAAACTGTGGGACTGTTTAGTTTGGACAATGGAAAAATAAGGATGTCTAGGATAGAGAGGAAAATAAACAATAGAACTAATTGAATTTAAATGGACACATATTAAAGAGTTCCCAACCAGGGATATGCAGAGATACTCAGGGCTCTATAAGCCAGTTCCCTCAAGCTCCGGCAAAGGATCATCAGGACTGATGGGCAGGAAAAATTCAGACAGAAAAATGGGAATGAAACTTGGCAGTTCTGAAGAGTTGACTAGATAACTCTTCAGCCATGTATAATAAGAAAAGAGCCTAAAACATAAGCCACAGACCTGGTATGAGGCCCAAGACCTTGTCAACAGGAGACAAGACTTCGCTAATATTCAGCAAAATGAAGCTTAGAGCAAAAAGTAGACTCTGCTCATAGAACTTGGTAAAAACAGGGCTGATATTAGTCACTGGCCGTAAACACGTTCCAGAGGGACGCTACCCAAACACCTCACTAGAAGATACCTTGGTGCTAATAGACTTCCTAGAGATAACAGGAACCAGAGTGATTTTCCCCTTTATTCGGCTCTGGTGAGGCTACATCTGGAATATTGTGTCCAGTTCTGGGCCCCCCACTACAAAAAGGATGTGGAGGCAGTGGAGAGAGTCCAGCGGAGGGCAACCAAAATGATTAGGGGGCTGGAGCATATGACCTATGAGGAGAGGCTGAGGGAGCTCGGTCTGTTTAGTCTGCAGAAGCGAAGAGTGAGGGGGGATTTGATAGCAGCCTTCAGCTTCCTGAAGGGAGTTTCCAAAGACGATGGAGAAAGGCTGTTCTCAGTAGTGACAGATGGCAGAACAAGGAGCAATGGTCTCAAGTTGTGGTGGAAGAGGTCCAGGTTGGATATTAGGAAAAACTATTTCACTAGGAGAGTGGTGAAGCACTGGAATGGGTTACCTAAGGAAGTAGTGGAGTCTTCATCCCTAGAGGTGTTTAAGTCTTGGCTTGACAGAACCCTGGCTGGGTTGATTTAGTTGGGATTGGTCCTGCCTAGAGCAGGGGGCTGGACCTGATGACCTTCTGAGGTCTCGTCCAGCTCTATGGTTCTATGATTCTATGATGGTTTCACGGAACCACCCTGTACAAAGTCATGGTGTCTAGGCCTGTTAGAGGGTGGTGTCCTAGAACGTGAGGAGCGATGTGTAACTTGTTTGTACCTGTGTATAGAAATGTACCCTAAGGGGATTGTGCTTGTCCAACCTAGGCAAGAGTGAAGAATCCTGTCGTTGACTGAGCTGAGTCCATTGTCACAAATTCAAATTTTTTAGCATCCTCCCCGGGCCCATCTAAAGTAAAGGGGAGCATTGACTTAAGATGCACAAATCCAGGTATGTGAATTAAGCAGCTGGAGTCGAAGCATCTTAAATCACCATTCATACAGCAGAAGGTCGACAGGAGCAAACTCTCCCATTGGCTTCCCTAACTCCTCATGAGCAGCAGGAGTACCAGCACCGAGGGGGTTCCATCTCTTTTCAAATTAGTGGGATTTCACTACACCCATCAAATCAAACCCCAGAAGACTGACCGCGGCAATGTCGATATTCTGCACAGTGTAGACATGGCCTTAGCGTCTACCAGGTGCTGTTACTGTGCTTCTTTTACAAAACCTGGTGTGCACCTTCAATCCACATCTGATTTTGTGGTCGTTGGGGGTACTCTCAGAGACTGCTGTACCCGTTACCCGAGCAGAGCCAGGTCAACACACAGGGGGAGCACAAACATGCACCCGAATTGTTATTCTCATTTCATAGAGCTAAAAACCTCTCAGGCCACCCCACCAATGACCTCTGATTTCTGACCGCACCATGATAGCACAGGCGAGAAAGGGAAACTCTGGCCATAACCCAGTCTGGTGGCAAAGTGAAGTCAGCAACTGAAGCAAGATATAACATATAACATGCCTTCCACTGTCCCCTCCCCCCTCCCCCCCCCCACATCCCACACCTGCCTGAAATGGTACCTCTGTAGTGCGGGTGTGCAGGGATCAGTTCATGGCCAATTTTTTTTTTTATGTTTTCATCAGTAATCTAGAAGGAGATAGAAAGCAGAGATGGCACACTGATTGATCTGGAATATATAAGGATGAGGGATTGTTCTGCTTGGCATCTGAGGACAAGACAAGGTGCAATCGGCTTAAATTGCAGCAAGAGAGGCTTAGGTTGGATATTAGGAAAACCACCTGCCAGAGTGGTTAAACATTGGAATAAATTGCCCAGGTGGGTTGTGGAATCCCCATCACTGGAGATATTTAAGAGCAGGTTGGATAGACATCTATCAGGGATGGTCTAGATGGTGCTTGGTCCTGCCGTGAGGGCAGGGGACTGGACTTCATGATGTCTTGAGGTCTCTTCCAGTTCTGGTGTTCTACGATTCTATGGTTCTGTGATTTGGTGGACTGGGCCCATGCAAAAAAAAAAAAATTTTAAACAGTCAAATGCAAAGTTATCCTAGAGGGACTGGGAGTGCAGGCCGGACCCACAGATGATGACACTGAAATATGGAATACTGGGACCCTGAGAAGAATTCAGGGATAACTGTGGACACCCAGCTCATCCTGTGTGTCTGCCCCTGGCTCAATTGTTTTTTGAAAGCTTCAGACATATCTATGGATCTTAAAAACTTTTCCCCTGAAGCCAGGAGAGAAGATGTTTCGCCCATGCTGAAGAATTCCTCTTAGCAGATCCTGGTGAGGCAACAGGCTTCCCTCCCCTATTAACTACCAGAGCCCTGAAATGCAAGAGGGGGAGATGTCCGCCTACGTGCATTAATGCACCGCTGGGTCACAGAGCCACAGAATGACAGCATACTAGAACTGGAAGGGACCTCACAAGGACCCTGAGGTCTTTACTCACTTCTTACTCCAAGGGCAGTTTTATTTCAGTGGCACCTGAGCAAAGTACAGGCCCTGTCTAAGCGCAGCTGCCTGGGGGATGCAGCTCCATTTCAAGGTGGGGCAGAGAAGGCACAGCACAGAGGAACAAGAGATTGGAGTAAACTGTGACAAGGGTCCTGGGATTTCCAATGACTGTGCAGAGTGGAAAGTACCCCAGACCTATTCACTGCCCCCTCCCACCCACGTTGCATTTGGTTTCTCAAGTAGCAAGAGATGGGTACCTGGAAAATTGAAGATGGACGTGTCTTCTCTGGGAACCCTCTTCAGAGGAACCCCCCTCAGACAGCCATGTTCCACACCTCTCTACAGTTTTTCACACAATGAGCCAACACAGGGTGGGCGCTGCTCATAAAAGAGCTCTGTGCAGTCCCCGCGGGGTTCGTCCAGCCCCTACAGAAGAATCAGGCATCAGAGTGAAAACAGGCTGGAGACCAGCACGTCTGTAGTTCTGTGCTGCTCATTACACGTTAGGAGTAAACAGCAATTAAGGGATCTTCCCAAGGGAGAGGAGAACTCTTGGGCCCGGGGCTCAGTCAGAGGAATTGGCTGCTCTGTGCATTTGTGTATATTTGGTAATTATCCTTGATTAGCAAGAAAACAAGGGATACTGGCTAGGTCTCCACAGGTGTGCTAGCCTGTAAATGCCCCTGGTGGACTAGTAAATAACAAGGAGAGAGTTGTGGGGACAGATGACAAAAGGAGACCTGGATTCTTTCTGAAGTCACTCGTGGCTATTCTTGTGAATAACTAACATCACACTGTGAGGTTTCTTTCATTGATGGATCTTCAAAACCCCTAGAAAATGAAAGACACTATGAACATACCCACACAATAATGAGAGGTAAACTGAGGCACAATCTGGTCCGATTTGGCCAAGATCACATAGAGCATAATAGAGAAATCAGGAGTCCAGATGCCCTGCTGTGAGCCTGGTCTCCCTGTCAGTAACAGAGTCCATGAGAAAAGAGAAATGTCCTCACACTCTTCCAATGCCTGTTTTATTGGTTGGGGGTGTTGGTCTTCCCAAGGATACACCCTGGAACCTGGTTACTGCCAAACTCTCTGGCATTCCAGCCTTGGCCACTTTTCGGGCTGTGAGGGTGAGAAGAGCTGCCGTCCTCCTCACATCCTGTCTTTACATAGTCACACACTGGCAAGGACATGCCCAGCCACTGCTATGTGAATGTTTCACTCAACGCTTGGGAATCCGACCTGGAGAGCCTCCAGCCATTCCACCTACCCCCAGCCCACCAGAGCCCACCCTGGGAAGAAGCTGGACAAGTGTAAGTTTAGTGTCCAGGCTGTCCCTCCCTCAGTGTGGAGAGGAGAAAGCTCCAGCCACTGTTCTGAGGAATAATCTCAACTCAACGTGTCAAACAACGGGGATTAAATGAGCCAGTAGCACTGAAGAGAGAGATCCTGGTGTCACTGTAGGGAGTTCTCCCAAACATCCCTCGCTACGCAATGGAGTCACAAAAGCAAACAGCTAGGACACTGCTTCATGATCCCTAACGCACCAGAGCCACAATTTAGGAACATAACCTGGACTTATAACGAGGACCCTCTGTATCTAAAAGGGAGGTTTAGGTTGGACATTAGGAAACACTTCCTACCTATCAGGGCAGTTAAACACTGGAATAAATTACCCAGGGAGGTTGTGGAATCACCATCTCTGCAAATATTTCAGAGCAGGTTAGACAGACACCTGTCAGGGATAATCCAGATGGTGCTTGGTCCTGCCGAGAGGGCAGGGGACTGGATTTGATGATCTCTTGAGGCCCCTTCACGTTCTAGTGTTCTGTGATTCTATGAGTATATAAATCACAAGAGCTAGGACCACTGTATTTGGCATGTAGCTTGCTCATACCCTAACTTAAACCGAGGTTGGGATTTGGTTGTGGTAGGAAAGTGGGAAGTGCCTACAATCTCATGGTTTTCCACCACTGCGCAAGGGAGGGGCCAGAAAGTAAGGACGCCCTACTGCAGACTAACCAGTGGGCAGAAAATGCAGGGAACAGTGACTCTGCAGAGAGACTCCTAGGAGCACAGTGACCTGGGGCTCTCCACCCTGCTGCCCAGTAGATCAGGTAATTCCCTCAAGCCCCAACATAGGCTGACCCAGGTAAAACACCATACCCTGGCCTTGGATCTGGGCCCAGCTGGGAATGCAGAATGCGTCCCAGCTCCAACCCCAGACCCCTCACTGAAGCTAGGGCTGGCGTAGGGACATGTTTCCCGGCCCTGGGGTGTGTTAGGGGGACAGGACCAACCTGCACACCCGCCCGTTTCCTTGGTAAGAACTCAACTGTAATGTTGAGGCATAACAATTCATAATCTAAGTCATGTGCAACAGCATTGTCTACAAGAAGAAGAATTTTGAATGTTTGATTTTGTTCTTCACAATATGTTTTCATGTCCGGAACAAAATAATCCAGGAATCAGTCACGGAACATTTGCTTTGTTATCCAAGCCATTTGCTGAGACTTCCATACGACGGGGAGAAGAAACTTGACGTAATTTTTCATGGCACGAGGGTTCTCACTATGATAAACGAGCAGTGGTTTAATTTTCTTGTCTCCCTTGGCATTACCACCGAGCAAGAGTGTCAGGTGATCTTTTGAAGCTTTGAAGCCTGGCGCACTTTTTCATTAACAGAATTGTAGGTTCGTTTTGGCATTTGTTTCTAATAGAGTCCCGTTTCATCCACATTAAAGACTTGTCGTGGATCATATCTTCCTTCCTGAACAATCTCTCTCAACTTTGCCTTGTACGCTTCGGCTTGCTCCATGTCAGCACTCGCTGCTTCACCTTGTACTCTAACGTTCTTGAAAGCATAGAGTGACTGGAAACGGTAAAACCAGCCATGGCTAGCGTTAAATGTTTCTTCTTTAGCAGTGCCTCCCTTCTCCTGCTTCTCTTTATCCTTCAAGAATTTGAATAACCTCACTGACTTCTCCTGAATGGCACCGAGACTTATCGGCGTATTCTGTGCATGCAAGTCATCCAACCACGTAGCCAACCACGTTTCCATTGTTTCCATCATGTTGCTGCTTTGCCGAGTGATCTTTACAGAAGAATGCTGCATCGCATGCTTAGCCTTTTCCATTATATCATCGGCATTCGTGGCAATGGTACGAACTGTTGTCGGAGGTAGGTCAAGATAGTGAGCAATGTTGGCAGCCCATTCACCATTTTTGATGTGGTTTGTCACATCTATTTTCACAGTGAGATTCGCACTAACTCGTTGCTTCTTCCAAATAGCACTTAACTTTGCACCAACACTTGATTTCCCAGTCATGGTTAAAGGATTACACCAGGAGCTGCCAACCTGTTAGAGACAAAGAGCCAAAATAGCTGTGGATCAAGTGCGAAGAGCCCAGCCCCCTGATCTAACCCAATCCCTCAATCCTTGCTGGGCCTGGTTTCTGAACTCACCGCAGTATAAACCAGGAGAAACTCTATTTATGCCAATGCAATCACACTAGTTCAAAATTTAAATCAATTTGGGGGTAGAATTTGGCTCATGATGTTCAGATAAGTTGGGTGGGGGCACCACTGGTCAGATTCAGTGTTGGTGTAATGCCAACAGGTGGAACAGACCCTGGGGCCTCTGGAACGTAGTGGACGAGCCTCTACAGCAGAGATGGAGAATCTAAGGTCCTGGCCCCCGGTTTGCCTGATCCAGTCCCTAAGGCTCAGGGCTTCCAAACAATTGCAGGATGAGGTACCCCTGTCTCTAACTGCAAAACAAGTGCTGATCCCAGTACTCATAGTGCTGCATGAACAGCCCCCAGGTGGGCTAGATAAAGGATCGTGGGAAGAAGAACATTTGTGGGGATAAAGGTAGAACCAGGCTTGAGGGGGTGCGCAATTCATGCATTGTCCAAAACAAGGGAGAGTGGCACCAACACTGGACACAATACCACCAGCACCAAATACCCCTTTTTGTCCCAATGCAAGTAGCAATGCCATGAACTGTGGAAGGGAAGCATTGCATTGTGGTGCCAACACAAAGATTCAGCCACCAGCCCAGCAAACAAGACCATAAACAAATATAGTAAAGTCTTGGACCAAGAGAGAGGGTGGAAGGGTAGAGGAGGACCTTTGCTGCCTAATGTGATGCCAATGTAGAAGAAGTCCGTGCTGGCACTGCTCTGGTCGGCATCTGACCCAACAGCGACACTGGGGTCAGAACTGGTTTTGACAGTGCAGGTTCTCTAACCTTCCTGTGCAGTACTGGGGAGTGGTTAGAGGCACCTGTGTCATCCTGCTCTAACCCAAGTCCCCTCCCCCAGAGCCAGGCACCCCTTGCTCTAACCCAACCCCTCCCTCCTCCCCCAGAGTCAGGCACCCACCCCCTGCTCTAACCCAAACCCCCTTTCCTCCTCTCCCCTCAAGCCAGGCAACCCCTGCTCTAACCCAATTCCCCATGCCTCCCCCAGAGCCAGGCACCCCGCTCTAACCCAATCCCCACCCTCCTCCAGACCCTGGCACCCCTCCCCCCACTGTAACCTAATGCCTGGGTTCCCAGAGCCACCGCTTCTGCCACACACTGCTTCCTCCAGGTGCTGGGGTGCACGCTGAGTGGCCTAGCCATGAGCAGCACCAGAAGGAGCCACATTTTTTTAATTAAACTTGCCCGTCCTACGTTGCTGGCTTCTGGTCCCTTGAAGAATGATGTAATTGCGGAGCTATGCGACACATAATGATCTTAGTTTCCTTCATTAATTGACGATGTCTATGCGAAACGACGAATATCGAGGCTACTTATAATGGGGACTCCTTGTACCAGAAAACCGCTATCATGTCCCCTCTCAGGGTATGTCTACACTACAGCGTTATTTCAAAATATCTTATTTTGAAATAGTTAATTTGAAATAAGTTATTTCAAAATAACACGTCTAGATACAAAATGTTTTGCTATTTTGAAATAGCACATCCACACTGATTGGATGCTGAATCGCATTTAAGGGCAGCTGAAACCGGTTCCAGCAGGGTGTCAGGTCAGGAGTTACTTTGTGTGGCTGCTGCCTGAGGCTATCTGAGGCTTGTGCTTAAAGGGACCCTCCGGGACAGCCGGTTCTCAGCTTTCCCTGCTTGCTTGCCTACCTCGCTGAGGGACAGCAAAGCATTTTTGTCTCTTCCTGCTTTGGTTGCCCTGACTCAGGACACCACAGCACTCGGCACCATGGAGCCAGAGCTGACCCTGGGCACTCTGGTGCTCATTTTGGATGTGTTGCTGCAAGCCTGGCTGCACTTTCTGCAGGCTGCCTCGCAGCATCTGCTGCAGCCCGACTCCCACGCCGTCCTCCGGACCCTCCTGGGGGACGGGGAGGAGCAACTGCAGCTCCCGGATGCCAGTGTAGCCTGCCGCATCTGGCATCTGGACTCCAGCAGCGACTGGTGGGACCACATCATCCTGGAGCACTGGGGAGATCAACAGTGGACCCAGAACTTCAGGATGAAGAAGGAACCCTTCTGCAGCAACGGGACACGCACATGAGGCCCGCCATTCCCCTCCACAAGCGTGTGGCCATCGCCCTATGGAAGCTCTCCACGCCGGATAGCTACTGATTCATGGCAAACCAGTTCGGCGTGGAGAGATCCACCGTCGGAGCAGTGCTCATGCAGGTATTGCAGTCTCTGGCCACTGTGCCTGGGGGGGTGGCAAGGAGGTGATGGGCTGCCCCAGGGAAAAGGCAGGGAGGTGGTGCAAGTCCCCTCCACGGGAGGGTTTGGTCTGTCCCACCCACACTATGGGCTGCCCGCAGTGGCCAGGATTGCAGGGGGGGTTGATCCTGGGAGTGGGGGCGCGGGGCAGTGGTGGGGAAGGATCACTCTCAGCCACCCTGGCACCCCAGTGACTCTCGGTGGTTTTGTCTGTCCCTCTGCAGGTGGTCAAGGCCATCAACAGAGTGCTGCTCCGCAGAGTCATCCTCCTCACCCATGTGGACGCAGTGATCGAGGGGTTTGGCGCCCTGGGCTTTAGCAACTGCGGGGGGTGGGGGGGGCAATCGACGGGACGCACATCCCCATCCATGGCCCGGACCACCAGGCCTCCCTCTACATCAACCGGAAGGGATACTTCTCGGTCATCCTGCAGGCTGTGTCCGACCACTGGGGCCAGTTCGTGGACATCAACGTGGGCAGGTCCGGCACAGCCCATGACGTGCAGGTTTAATGCAACTCCTCCGTGTGCCAGAGGCCGGGACTTTCTTCCCCGACCACCACATCAGGGTCAGTGACGTGGACGTGTCTGTGTGCCTGGTCGGGGATGCGGCCTATCCCCTACAACCCTGGCTCATGAAGCCCTACACGGGACACCTCAACCCCTCCCAACAGGCCTTTAATGCCAAGCTTGGCAGGGCCCGCATTGTGATGGAGGGGGCGTTTGGCTGGTTGAAGGCCCGTTTTAGATGCCTTCTCACCAGCCTGGACCTATCCAAGCGGAATATTCCGCATGCGGTGGCAGCATGTTGTGTTCTGCATAATTTGTGCGAGAGGAAGGGGGAGGCTTTCCTGCTGGGCTGGATGGCAGAGGCCGACCACTTGGCTGGCCTGTACGCGCAGCCCCGCAAAGCTGCCAGCCGGGAGGCCCATTGGGGGGCTTTCGGTATCCGGGAGGCCCTGCGGGAGAGCTTCCACCCGGAGAAGGACTAAAGTCTCCCTGGTGTGTCCCACTGGGGGCTTGTGCCTCATTTCACCCTCACGTCCTTCCACTGACCCCTCCCTAACCCCCATTCCCATTAAATAAAGACACATGTGTTGACAAAAACAAACTCTGTTTATTGAACCAAACTGGGGTGGGAGGGAATGAGTGTGGGAGAGGGGAGGCGAGAGGGTGGGAGAGGGGAGGGGTAAACCTGGGAGCAGGGAGCTGGAAGGGGGAGGCAAGGGGAGGAAGGGGGAGGAGAAGCTCAGAGTTGGGGGTCTTGATGGTCCACCTGTCTCCCAGCACTGTGGGTGTGGAGGCCTACTGGGGGGGAGAGGGTATGGAGGGTGTGGCAGTTAGAGAAGGGGGGAGGAAGAAGTGGGAGGAGGAGCGGTAGCTGGGGCGGCAGCTGGGGCTGGAGCGGCAGGAGGCAGCAATCTCTGCACCAGGGTCTGCAGGTGGTCAGAGATGGCACAGCCCTTGGGAAGCAGCTCCCGCCAGCTCTCCTGCCGCAGCTGCAGGTCTTCATGCACCCAGTGGTTGAGGGTGCGGTGCTGGCCTCGCAGGATCCCCAGGTGCTGCCGCTCGTACTGCTCCTGGTTACGGGTCAGCCTGCTAGCTCAGGTGCAGGAGGCTGTCCTGGGTGGGGTGGTGCGCCCTGCACTCACAGCTGCTGCGGCTGTGGAGAAACAAGAGAAATGGTCAGTTCTCCCTGGGGACACAATGGGTGAAGCCCAGCCCCCCTCTGCACGGTGAGGACGGCAGGTCTCCGCACCATTGGAGCTGATGTGCTTGCACACAGGCCATGTTCAGCATGTCCTGCTATTCCCGGGAGTGTGAGCTGGCCCGGGGCTGCACCTATGCCCCTGTGCTGTATCTAGTGTGGGGGTGGGAGGGAAGGGAGATGTGCCCTGCCTCTGCGTAGAGGGGGGCTCATGGAGGGATGGCATCGTGCAGTGTCCCTCCCCATGTGCCTTCATACATTCACGCGTGTGGGTAACAGGCCAGGGTCCCTGTGTGGCAGCCAGCCAGGGCCACATGCCCAGGGTGGCACAGCACATGCACAGGTTACTGCGTGCTCCGTGGTCAGCAAAGCCCACGCACGCGGTCCCTGGTCTCCCTCTCCCTCCCCCCACCCCGCATAAGAGGACAGTGATGGCACTCGCATGTTGAGACCTCCCTGGCCTCGGATGACACCAGCGACAGGCTTGCTGGGAAGGCTCGGAGGTCGTGGGTGCGGGGCACGCTCCCTCCAGGCTCCTGTGGCTCCTGGCTGTCCTCCTCCTCCTCCTCCTCCATGTCATGGGCAGGGCCCTCTTCCCCAGGGTCGATGACCACCTGGGGGGCACGGACCGTCTGACCCCCCCAGGATGCGGTCCAGGGCATCGTAATAGGTGCAGGGGTCTGGGTCAGCCCCTGGTGGGGAGCTGCCCCCTGAGGCCCTGGCATAGGCCTGCCACAGCTCTTTTATTTTCATGTGCACCTACAGGAGGAGTAATGGTAGTCCGAATTAGGGGCTTTAGTTCGAACTACCTAGTCTGTGCCGTGTGTAGCTGCGGGCAGGGAGTTCGAACTACCGGGCATTTAAAAATGGCGGCACCCGGGAACATGCAAATAAAGCCCGGGATATTTTAATCCCGGGCTTCATTTGCAAATTCGAATGACTACATTAGCCACCCTAGTTTGAACTAGGGTGGCTAGTGTAGACATACCCTTAGTCTCGAACGTGCTTCAGGACTCCTCATTCAACATGCAAACACATAGACCTTATGTATTCAATGGGATTACAGGCTCTTGAATGAGAGGTTCCTTGGCCTGTTTGCATGAAGCATATTTTTCCATAAAAAATATGGGGTGGTGAAGCTCAGGCCTGGGAGCCAGTTGAAGTCTGGATCTGGCCCCAAGACTCAGGACCCCCCCTCAGCAGTGGGGAGCTCATGCTGGCACTCAAGCACCAGTGTTGTTCCCCTGTGAGGTGGATAATCTACTAACCTGGGCCCTGCTAGGTTTTCGTGTGTGAAGGGAATGTGGGGAGTGTCTTTCTCATTCTCTGCTGGGGGCCACGTCACTTGTGTGTAACCCCTGACTGATGTTTTATGAGGGTCAGCGGCCTTTAGCCCCCCCAAAAAAATGTCCCCCACTCCTAGCATGGAGACTGAACAGCGTCTCACGAAAGATTTAGTAACAACGTAAGAAAATACATTACAATTGTAAACAGAGCCCCTGTCCTGTATGTAACTTGCTACAAGATGACAGAATATGATAGTGTTAGAGTGGAGTGTGAGCATTGTTCATTTAATTTTATTTTTTATATAGGATTAAAATACAGGGCTGCTGCCAGCTAACTGTTCAGTGAGCCAAAAAGAGACGGAGAGAGAGTGAGAGCTTTCAGAAGCATAACTAGCCCCTGTCATCCCAGGAATAGTGCCCCCACAAGAAAACTTGAAATGGCTGCCTCAGAACTCCTGCTGGGGAGGAGGATGGTCCAGTGAGACATGAGGGAAGGGCAGCAAATGATAGGCACAAGCAACAGGAGCGAGGACTTTCCAGGGAAGAAGCAGAGCAGGGGTGGAGCTTTGCCAGAAAGTTGGGGCGATGAGTGTCCAGATTCCAGGTGACAACCCAGTGAAATCTACATGGGCTGATTCCCCAGTTGGTGCACTCACAGGGCACAATGCAGATGAGAAAGGGTTTAATTTCTCCCTCATTCTCCAGCAAGAGATTCAGAGAGGAAGGCCCATTCTCAGGTCAGCAGCCAGCCCTGCACAGAGCTCACTCTGAGTGCCAGGTCACCAGGAGAAAACATTTAGGTCCCTTTATGTGAAAGGACCTTCAGCAGCCTGTCCCGCATCTGTCTGGTCCTCACCCCATAGATGATGGGGTTTAGCATGGGGGCCAATAGGAGATACATGTTAGCACTGAGAACATGGACATGCAGGGGCACATTGTGGCCAAACCGGTGGGTGAAAAAGGAGAAGAGGGCTGGGATCTGAAACACCAACATGGCACAGACGTGGGAATTGCAGGTCCCCATGGTTTTGAGCCGGGATTCCTTTGTGGGGAGCCTGAAGATGGCCCTGAGGATCTGTGTATATGACACTGCAATAAAAACCACATCCAGACTGGTAATCAAGAACACAAAGAGACCGTAGTAATTAGTGACGCGGATGTCAGAACAGGCCAGTTTCACAACAGCCATGTGTTCACAGTAAGTGTGGGGGATGATATTTGTTGTGTAATAGGGACAACGTCTGACCAGGAAGGGAAAGGGCAATACGAGAATTCCACCGCGCAGCATCACAGCCAGGCCTATCTTGCTCACCACGGGGTTTGTCAGGATGGTGGAATGTCTCAGGGGATGGCAGATGGCCACATAGCGATCCAAAGCCATGGCCCCGAAGATCCCAGACTCCACGACTGAGAAGCACTGAATGAAGAACATCTGTGTGAGGCAGGCATTGAAACTGATCTCCCTGGAATTGAACCAGAAGATGCTCAGCGTTTTGGGGAGGATGGACGTAGACAGGACCAGGTCAGTGATGGCCAGCATGCAGAGGAAATAGTACATGGGCTCATGGAGGCTCGGCTCCACTTTCACAATGAAGAGGATGGTGAAGTTCCCCAAAAGAGCTGTGGCATACATGGAACAGAAAGGGATGGCGATCCAGACACGAGCCATCTCCAGGCCAGGAATGCCCTGCAGGATGAAGGTGGAGGGGTTGGTGAAGTAGGTTGTGTTGGAATCTGACATGGTGTTGGGGAGAAGGTGTCTCTGAAACAGAACTGTGTCTTCTACATGCACCGTATGTTACCCTGATATCCTGTAGGTGCCAACGTTCCTGGGTGATGGATGCAGTACAAACACCTGGACAGGGAGGGAGTGTTAATATGAGATGTTAGTATGAGACATGACATGCACAAATAGGAGCTGATCTCAAAAGTGAAGGGGATTGGTTGCTCTAGAAAGAGATAAATTAATATTTCATTAGTCAGAGAAATGCAATATGAGTAGCTGACCCACTAATGCGAGTCCCGTATGTGATGGTCTCAAGTGCATCAATAATTTTCACTGGTTGTTGAGTAAGAAACCTTAATAGGTAGCCCCATGAAATAAGAGGGTGGATGCTGATTATTCTTCATTGATCCTTAATGCAATGCAATGCAGGCTAGAGCTTCTGCAGGTTCACCTGGTAGCACCAAATCAGGGAAAGGGAAACAATAAAAACAAAAACAAAGCTTTGTCAAGATATGTGCTGGGGCAAAGATCCCTTCTGGAACACACCTCAGGGAAAACATCTTTTTATCACAAAGAGCAACTCAATGAAAACACCAGCTCACTTACCCCACTGGCCAAACAAAGCCACTGGTTAGATGCCTACGGAATGGGATGGAGAATAAGCTTCTTTGTAGGTGTACTCAGATTGGGGCAGTCAGTGTATATTCATGATATAGCAGATAGAAAGGCAATTTCCAAGAGAGGATGTGAGAAACGGAGAGGCTGCCCTGTATGGGGGCAATAAAATGTGGGACTGTTTAGTTTGGACAATGGAAAAATAAGGATATCTAGGATAGAGAGGAAAATAAACAATGGAACCGATTGCATTTAAATGGACACCCAGGGAAGAGTTCCCAACCAGTTATATTTTAGATATTCAGGGCTCTATAAGATAATTCCCCCAAACTGAGGCAAGGGATCATCAGAACTGATGGACAGGAAAAATTCAGACTGAAGAATGGGAATGAAACTTGGTAGTTCTGAAGAGTTGACTAGATAACTCTTGAGCCATGTATAATAAGAAAAGAGCCTAAAACAGCCAGAGACCTGGTATGAGGTCCGAGGCCTAGTCAGCAGTAGACAAGACTTTGCTAACATTCAGCAAACTTAAGCTGAGAGCAAAAGGCAGACTCTGCTCACAGAACTTGGCAAGAACAGGGCTGATATTAGTCACTGGCCGTAAACACGTTCCAGAGGAACGCTACCAAAACACCTCACTAGAAGATACCTTGGTGCCCATACACTTCCCAGAGATAATAGGAACATACGGATAACAAGTTCAGGAGAGTATCTAGCATAGCAGCAGGAAGGATGGTGACATTTTCATGGAACCACCCTGTACAAAGTCATGGTTTCTAGGTATGTTAGAGTTTGGTGTCCTAGTACGTAAGGAGCGATGTGTAACTTGTTTTACCTGTGTATAGAAATGTACCCTAAGGGGATTTTGCTTGTCCAATCTAGGGGAAAGTGAAGAATCCGGTCGCTGACTGAGCTGACTCAATTGTCATAGGTTCACATTTTTTAGTGTCCTCCCAGGGCCCATGTAAACTAAAGGGGAACATCGAGTTAAGATACACAAATCCAGCTATGTTAATAAAGTAGCTGGAGTCGATGCATCTTAAATCACCATCCATACAGTGGAAGATCAACAGAAGCAAACTCTCCCATCAGCTTCCCTTACTCCTCATGAGGATCAGGACTACCAGCATCAACAGGGGCACCATCTCTGTTCAAATTAGTGGTTTTTCGCTAGACCCACGAAATCAAACCCCAGAAGTCTGACCGTGGCAACGTCGATATTCTGCACAGTGTGGACACGGCCTTAGCGTCTACCAGGTGCTGTTACTGTGCTGCTTTACAAAAACCTGGTGGGCACCTTCGATCCGCATCTGATTTTGTGGTCTTTGGGGGCTCTCCCAGAGACTACTGTATCCATTTCCTGAGCAGAGCCAGATCAACACACAAGGGAAGCACAAACATGCACCCGAATTGTTAGTCTCATTGGACAGAGCTGAACACCTCCCAGGCCACCCCACCGATGACCTCTAATCGCACCAGGATGCCACAGGCAAGAAAGAGGGAAACTCTAACTAAAAACCCAATCTGGTTCCAAAGTGAAGGCAGCAACTGAAGCAATACATAACGTGTAAGAAACGGGAAGTAACAGAAATATAGACAGCAAGCAATACACATTGTAATTGATGAATATTGATAAGGGATGTTAAAAACATCAGGGAAAATCCATGCATGGATGGGCTAAGGATCACAAAAGTTAGGTTATTTAGTATTCAAGAAAAAAAATCCATAAAAAAATCAAACCCTAGCGGGAGGAGCGGATCCTGTTCATACTGCAGACATGGCTGATGTACTTAATGCATTGTTAGGTGCTTGGAAAGAAGCACTGTCATGGACACAGATCCCAGGAAGTGACAAAATAATTTCTAATCAAGTAACAATCAAAGAGAGTGTTAAACAGCATTTACAGTGGGGCTGCGTCTAGACTGGCAAGATTTTGTGCAAAATCTTGCCACCTGTCTATACTGGCTGCGAGTATTTGCACAAGAACACTGACTTCTTGCGCAAATCAGTGCTTCTTGCGCAAATACTCTGATGCTCCCGCTCAGGGATAAGCCCTCTTGTGCAAGTATTCTTGTGCAAGAGGGCCAGTGTAGACAGCCAAGTTAATTTCTTGCGCAAGAAAGCCCGATGGCTGAAATGGCCATCGGAGCTTTCTTGCGCAAGAGAGCGTCTACGCTGGCATGGATGCTTTTGCACAAAAGCATCCATGCCAGTGTAGATGCTCTCTTGTGCAAATACTTTTAATGGAAAAACTTTTCCTTTAAAAGTATTTGCGCAAAATCTTGCCAGTCTAGACGCAGCCTGGAAGTTTAGAGTCCTGAACTGATGAACCTCAGCAGAATGAAGAACTCACTGATCAACCACACGTTGCATTTAGACCTGCAAAACCTGGCAATCCAGCAGCAGCAGAACAAAGACAGCTCTAGAAACAGGCAAACATGGGGCAGAGCTATACTAAACGTAAACTATTAAGCTTCAGAGGGGTAGCTGAGTTAGTCTGTACAGGATAAATTAAAAAACAACAACAAATAGTCTGGTAGTACTTTAAAGACTAATTAAACATGTAGATGGTATCATGAGCTTCTTCAGATGACCAGGGAAGCTATTAAAATGACAAAGGGCAAGTATTAAGAGAAGATTGGAAAAGTTTACAAAAAAGGAATAAGCTGGTGTGAGATTAAAGTTCAGAAAAGTCTAGGATTGTAATGAATGCCAGTCATCATCATAGTTTATGAAAAAAAAGTCTTGTCCAATAAACCTGATTTCATCTTATAATTAGAGTGCATTTTGCACCAGAGGGACAACCAGAGATATGTAACAGACATTGATTTCTCAGAAGCATTTAGTTTAAAGGAGAAAACGTTCTGATAAAAGTGGACACTGTAAAATATCCCTCGTCCATATGTGAAAATCCGACTGACAAATCTCAGAAAGCGGCTGTCACTTGGCCATTATCAGCTAAAGGTATCTATGTACTGGGGCAAGGGCTTGATTTCGGGTGGGTGGGGAGGCAGTGACATGAGCTCTGGGATGTAACTAGTTTTTCATCCCGTTCCCCAGACTATCAGGGAGTTGCATTCAGTGCCTGCCTCTTACACCTCGCTGGTGTAGGTGCGCAATACAAACACTTTCTCCTCATGCCCTGACAGTCCGAGGAACAGAATGAAAAACTAGCCATGTCCTGGAGTACACGGCCGCTTCCCCTCTTACCACCTGAAATGGCACCTCTGTAGTGGAGCTGTGCAGGGATCAGTTCATGGCCAAATTTTTTTTCATGTTTTCATCAATTCTCCAGAAGGAGCTAGAAAGCAGACCTGGAACACATAAGAGGGAGGGAGAAAATTTGTTCTCCTTGGCCTCTGAGGGTGGGACAAGAAGCAATGGGCTAAAATTGCTGCAAGGGAGGTTTAGGTTGGACATTAGATAAAACTTCCTACCTGTCAGGGTGGTTAAACACTGCAATAAATTGCCTAGGGAGGTTGTGGAATCTCCATCACTGGAGATAGTTAAGAGAAGGGTAGACAGACACCTGTTAGGGATGATCTAGGTGGTGCTTGGTCCTGCCAGGAGGGCAGGGGACTGGACTTTATGATGTCTTGAGGTCCCTTCCAGTTCTACAATTCTATGGTTCTATGATTTGTTGGACTGGGCCCATGCAAAGAAAATATTTTAAATGGTCCAATACAAAGTTATCCCACAGCGACTGGGTGCAGGCCAGACCCATAGATGATGACACTGAAATATGGAATGCTGGGACCCTGAAAAGAATTCAGGGATAACTGTGGACACCCAGCTCATCCTCTGTGTCTGCTTCTGGCTCAATTGTTTTTTCAAAGCTTCAGACATATCTATGAATTTGTACAACTTTTCCCCTGAAGCTAGGACAGAATGTTTTGCCCATGCTGCAGAATTCCTCTCAGCAGATACAGTTGAGGTAACAGGCTTCCCTCTCCCATTAGCTGCCAGAGCCCTGAAATGCAAGAGGGGGAGATGTCCACCTACGTGCATTAACGCACCACTGGGTCACAGAGCCACACAATGACAGCATACTAGAACCGGAAGGGACCTCACCTGGACCCTGAGGTCTTTGCTTACTTCTTACTCCAAGGGCAGTTTTCCTTCAGTGGGACCTGAGCAAAGTACAGGCCCTGGCGAAGTGCAGTGTCCTGGAGGATGCAGATCTGTTTGCCGGTGGGGCAGAGAAGGCACAGCACAGAGGAACATTTTGGCACAAGACATTGGAGTAAACTGTGACAAGGGCTCTGGGATTTGTAATGACTGTGCAGTGTGGAAAGTACCCCAGACCTATTCTCTCCCCCATCCCACCCATGCTGCATTCGGTTTCTCAAGTAGCAAGAGATGGGTACCTGGGAAATCAGAGATGGACGTGTCTTCTCTGGGAACCCCCCTCAGACAGCCATTTCCCACACCTTTCACTTCAGCCTTAGCCACGGCTTTTCACAGTGAGCCAACAGAGTGGGCACTGCTCATAAAAGAGCTCTGTGCAGTCCCCACGGGGGGTCACTCGGTCCCTACAGGAGAATCAGGCATCAGAGTGAAAACAGGCTGGGGACCAGCATGTCTGTAGTTCTGTGCCGCTCATTCCATGTTAGGAGTAAACAGCAATTAAGGGACCTTCCCAAGGGAAAGGAGGTCTCTTGTGCTCTGGGCTGAGTTAGCAGAATTGGCTGCTCTGAGCATTTGTGTATACTATGTAATTATCCTTGATTAGCAAGAAAACAAGGGATAATGGCTAGGTCTCCACAGTGTGTGCCAGCCCGTAAATGCCCCTGGTGGATGGGTAAATAGCAAGGAGAGAGATGTGAGGACAGATGACAAAAGGAGACCTGGATTCTTAAGTCACTCGTGGCTATTCTTGCAAATAACTAACATCAGCCTGTGCAGCATCATTCATTCATTCATTTTCCAAACCGCTAGACAAGGAAAGTCACCTGGTTACTGCCAAACTCTCTGGTATTCCAGCCTTGGCCACTTCTCGGGCTGTGAGGGTGAGAAGAGCTGCCGTCCTCCTCAGGTCTTGTCTTTACGCAGTCACACGCCGTCAAGGACACGCCCAGCTGCTGCTACATGAATGTTTCACTCACCGCTTAGGAATCCAAGCTAGAGAGTCTCCAGCCTTTCCAACCACCCCCAGACCACCAGAGCCCACCCTGGGAAGAAGCTGGACAAGTGTAAGTTTAGTGTCCAGGTTGTCCCTCCCTCAATGTGGAGAGGAGAAAGCTCCAGCCGCCGTTCTTGAGCATAATCTCAACCCAACGTGTCAAACAACGGGGATTAATGAGCTGGTAGCCCTGAAGAGAGAGATCCTGGTGTCACTGTGGGGAGTTCTCCCAAACATCCCTCGCTATGCAGTGGAGTCACAAAATTAAGCAGCTAGGGTACTGCTTCATGATCCGTAGTGCACCAGAGCCACTCTCCTGGTGCCCAGTGAAAAGAAACGGGTGGGTGTGCAGGTTTGTCCTGTCCACCTAACACACGCCAGGGCTGGGGGAACATGTCCCTGTGCCACCCCCAGCTTCAATTAGGTTTGTGGGGTTGGGGCTGTGGAGCATTCCATATCTTCATCTGGGCCCAGATCCAGGGGTGGGGTTGGGGCGTTTTGCCTGGTTCAGCCTATACTGGGGCTTGGGAACGTTTACCTGTTCTGCAGGACAGCAGGGTAGGGAGCACTGGGCCACTGCGCTACATCTGCAGCTGCCCCAAGGGGTCTCCCTGCAGAGTCACTGTTCCCTCTACTTTCTGCCCACTGGTTAGTCTGCAGTATGGTGTCCCTCCTCTCTGGCCCCTCCCTTGCGCTTTGGTTTAAGTTAGGGTTTGAACAAGCTACATACCAAATACAGTGGCCTTAGCTCTTGCAAATTATACACTCATCGAATCATAGACCACTAGAACTAGAAGGGACCTTGAGAGGTCATCAAGTCCAGTCCCCTGCCCTCACGGCAGGACCAAAAACCTTCTAGATCATCTTGATTATCCCTGACAGGTGTTTATCCAACCTGCTTTTCAATATCTCCAGCAATGGAGACTCCACAACCTCCCAAGGCAATTTATTCCAGTGTTTAACCATCCTGACAGGTAGGACGTTTTCCTAATGGCCAACCTAAACCTCCCTTGTTGCAATTTAAGTCCATTGTTTCTTGTCTTGTCCTCGGAGGCCAAGGATAACAATTTTTTCTCCCTCCTCCTTGAAAAACCTATTTACATACGTCTCCAATTTCTCCATATCTTTCTTAAAAGGTGGTGCTCAGAACTGGACACAATACTCCAACTGAGGTCTAATCAGTGCAAGGTAGAGCAGAAGAATGACTGCTCGTCTCTTGCTCACAAAACTCCTGTTAATGCATCCCAGAGTCATGTTTTCTTTTTTGCAACAGTGTCACGCTGTTGACTCATATGTAGGTTGTGGTCCACTGTGACCCCTAGATCCCTTTCCCTATGATTTCCTGATCAGTTCCACCCAAGCTGCCTTCCACTTTCACATCCACTTTCAAATTGGCCACCAGTCCCTCCCTGTTTGTTAAAATCAAATCTAGATCAGCTTCCCCCCCCGCCCCAGCAGCTTTCTCTGCCTTCTGACATAAAAATTTTCTCCAATGCAGTCCAAGAACTTATTGGATAGTCTGTGCCCTGTGGTGTTAGTTTCCCAAGAGATCTATGGATAGTTGTAGTCCCCCATCACCACCAAATCCTGCACTTTGGATGTTTTTGTGAGTTGGTTAAAAAACCCCTCGTGCACTTCTTCTGCCTGGGCAGCTGGTCTTTAGTAGACCCCTACCATGACATTACCTTTGTTCTTTACCTCTTTTAATCTAACTCCTTACTCCTACTCTCACTCCTCCTTAGGAGGAGTTTGTGAACAAACGGAGAAACAGATGCACAGACAGACACACATATAGATATAGATATAGATATAGATATAGATATGTCAATTCATTATCTGGACCTTTTGTGGTTCTGAATCAATTTTATGTTTACTGACCTAACTAGTGTCATATACATGTTAACTTTAAATGAATGTGAACTTAGAAACACAAAAAAGTCCCTTTGCCAATCTGCCTTAATATATTATATACTTTATGTACTTTATCATGCTTTATTTATTTATTTATTATTTTTATTTATTAGCATATTATATATATATATTAGCTCAATGCCATCTAGTTACATGAAAGCTCCAGATCATATGTTTGCAAACTTTGCAGTCCTTCATTTTACAGCCAAACTACTTAAAAAACTTATTACAACTTAAGTACCAAAAAACCCATAAGGAAACAAGAAATCGATAAGAAAAGTTCTCTGTAGGCCAGCTAGCAGGCTAAAGCTGTTGACTATGACGAGAATCACTCAGTGATGATGGCTGTGTTCGGTTTATTCCCTATGATGCGCATGAAACTGGCCCCTTGGGGAAGGAAGAATCCTGTGCTAAAAGAACATTTTGTCTTACTCAGTGTGGCCATTCTGGTGTTACTTCCATTAGCCTAAATGGGTGTGTTCTGCTCCCCATGAACAGTTCTGACCCTGGTTCCCTCCCAGAGCTGAGATAGAAACCAGGACTGTGATGGGTTGGATCACAGACATCCCCTTGAGATCATCACCCGGTGTGCTGATCACACCACTGATCCTGCCTACCTACTCTTTGGGGTGCCCCACCATCCCGTCCCGCTTGCCAGCTGCTCTGGTCTCCCTAAGCAAAGGCACAGAGTTGGGGTAACAACCTGCCCCCCGCAGAGTGACACAGGTGCTGATAATAGCTCAGGGACTTGTCAGCAAGCTCATAAAGAGGTTTGTCACCTTTATTGATGACAGAGATACGCACAGCTGTCGACCCCCACCTCCCTGGGTAACAATTATTTACGCTGAGTTTGGTCATAAACAAAAGTGTTTTTATTCAATATATACAATAAGACTTAGGTGGTTGCAAATGAAGACAGAGCAAAGTAAGTTACTAAGCACAAATAAAACAAAACTCGCTGACTAACCCTAATACACAAAAAGAAGTTGTTACCAATCGTGTTCCTCACCCCAGTTCTTATCACAGATTCAGTTCTTCACAAGCACAGAGCTGGTATTTGTCAGTGACCAGTGCCCAGCAAAACTCCTTCACCCCTCTCACTATTGTTCTTCCTCTTTCTTGGTGTTCTCGTGTATCCTCATAGGGCGGGGTGTCATCAGCCAGGCGGGGTCGTCCCGATGGGTTTCTGACAGGTCCTCTGCCCTATTAATGGTGGTACACTTTCAACCGCATGTGTGTGTGTGCGCCACTGTCTAGCATGTTATCCATGTGCGATTAGTTAATGTGACACTCCCAAGAGAGCCCCAGAGACCAGAAATCAGAGAAAGATCGAAATCGCTCGATCAGATTTATTGCCAAACGACACACACTAAGTGGCTGTCAGGGAACAGCCTTGCATGGGCAGCTGGGAAGCTCCCTGCTGCCCAGCATCCCTCCCAGATAGGCTCACACGGATCTGGGTGCTGTCGTCAGTCAGGTGGGGTCATCCTGATGGGTTCCCTTCAGTGTCTCTACTTTCCGCTGCATGCGTGTGATTTCTGGTGTAACGTGTTAACCTTGGGCAATTAGTCAACATGACAGACCCTGGGAGAGCCTCCAGAGACCACAAATCAGATAAGGATCGAAAGCACCCAGCCAGGATTATTGCCACGAGACATACAATAATAGTTGTCAGCCAACAGACTTGCACCTGCGCCACTACACCTACGTACACCGTGACAATGGACTAACACCCCACTGAGCACTCTGGATTCCAGTGCCCCCCTACGGTCAGTTGACGACCATTCTCTATTAGCCCTGGACCTGAACTTGGGTCGGTGTGTATGGTATTTGTGGGAGGCAGTTGGTACCAAGATGTTTCTTAACGAGGTGTTCTGTTATGACCGCTCTGGAATGTGTTTACTGCCTGTGTATAGCACCTCTTAGGTAGGAGTATTTTTGTTATATCAGCCCTGACACAAAACTGGGAGGTCAGGAAAGAATTCAAATATATCTTTCACTGTCCAGTAAGAGATTCAGGAAAACTGGCTCTGAGTTATGTTACCAGCAGCTCTACATGGAGCTTGCTCTGACAGCTAGAGCGTTAGGAAGGAATTTAGTTCGCCTTCTGAATAAACAGCTGGAGAAGACTGTCCCGGATTTGTTTGGTCCTGGCCCCATAGATGATGGGGTGTAGCATGGGGGGAACCAGGAGGTATATGTTGGCAGTGAGAATATGGAAATGCAGGGCAACCTTGTGGCCAAATCGGTGTGTGAGGAAGGAGAAGAGAGCTGGTATGTAAGAGGATAAAATGACACAGAGGTGGGAGCCGCAGGTCCCAAAAGTTTTCAGCCGAGCATCCTTTCTGGGGAGGGTGAAGATGACCTTGAGGATCTGGACATAGGACACACTGATAAAAAATGCATCCAGACCAATCACAAAGAATGCCACAGAGAGGCTGTAGTAACTACTGACCTGGGTGTTAGCGCAGGCCAGCTTCACCACAGCCATGTGTTCGCAGTATGAGTGGGAGATGATGTTGGTTCTGCAATATGGCCACTGTCTTGCCAGCAAGGGATAGGGCAGTATGAGTATGATGCCACGCAGCACCACAACCACACCAGTCTTGGCCACCAGGGAGTTTGTCAGGATGGTGGAATGTCTCAGGGGATCACAGATGGCCACGTAGCGATCAAACGCCATGGCCACGAAGATCCCAGACTCCATCACTGAGATACAGTTAATGAAGTACATTTGGGTGAGGCAGGCACTGAAATTGATTTCCCTGGCACTGAACCAGAAGATGCTCAGTGTTTTGATCATGATGGATGTGGGCAGGACCAAGTCATTGCTGGCCAGCATGCAGAGGAAATAGTACATGGGCCCATGGAGGCTCGCGTCCATTTTCACTATGAAGAGGATGGTGATGTTCCCCAAGATGGCTATGACGTACATGGCGCAGAAGGGGATGGAGATCCAGACATGGGCCACCTCCAGGCCAGGGATGCCCAGCAGGATGAAGGTGGAGGGGTTGGTGAAGTCGGTTGAGTTGGAATCTGACATGGAGCAGGGGAAAATCTACTGAGGAAGAACGCTGTCTCCTGCACATAACACGTATTCCCCGATGTCCTATGTCTGCCCAGAATCTTGGGGCATGGTCTCAGACTGAATGCCTGGATGGAAAGACAAGTTGAACATGAGATCCTTCATGCACTACTGAACATTAATATATAGGAAGATAAGAATGGCCAGACTGGTTTAGACCAAAGGTCCATCTAGCCCAGTGTTCTGTCTGCCAACAGTGGCCCATACCAGATGCCCCAGAGGGAGTGAACACAACAGATAATCCTCACGCAATCCCTCCCCTGGCACTCATTTCCAGACAAACAGAGGCTAGGGACACCAATCCTACCCATCCTGGCTAATAGCTATTAGCCAATAGCTACTGGATGCTGTTCTTATGGTTGAAACAGTTTAGTTGTTCTTCACACACCAAAAAGTGTCATTTCCATTAGTCAGAGACACTACTGATGGCAATTCCCATATTTTGTGGTGCTCCATGCATCAGTAACTCCTAGCCGGCATGAGAATGGAACACTAAAGGCACCAGCTGGAAACATGAGTGTGGGTACTCGTTAGCTATCATTGTTCCTTGATAAAATGAGACTCAGTCTCCATATTCTATTGTGTGGGGAGTTTCACCTGATTGCTCAAAATCTGAGGTGGAGGAAAACCCCTGGCTTTGCTAGACATATGCTGGAGGAAACATTCCAGCCAGAACACACCTCAGGAAAGCCCCGGGCATCATTGATAGCAGCTTGATGGAAACACCTGCATTTACACTGCAGTGGCCAAAAAAATGCAACTTTTGTATACCTAATGGATGTGCTGGCGTATAACTGGCTCTGGACATGTGCTTAGTTTTAGCTACCCAGTGTCTATGAACAATGTAGCAGATCGAAAGGGGGGATTTTAAAACAGGCTGTGAGAATGCGGGAGGCTGTCAAATGCAAACAGACTGAAAGGTCTGGCACTGGTTAGTTTAGAGATGAGACAGGGGCAGATGATAGCAGAAACCCAAATAAAGAATGGAACTCATTACATTCAAAGAGGCAAACACGGAACCGTTCCCAACCCACGTCATCATCAGACACTCCGGGTGCGTCTAGACTGGCAAGATTTTGTGCAAAAGCGGCTGCTTTTGTGCAAAAACTTGCCAGCTGTCTACACTGGCCGCTTGAATTTGCGCAAGAACACTGATGATCTAATGTAAGATTGTCAGTGTTCTTGCGCAAATACTATGATGCTCCCGCTCAGGGATAAGCCCTCTTGCGCAAGAATACTTGCACAAGAGGGCCAGTGTAGACAGGTAAGAACTGCTTTGCGCAAAAAAGGCCCGATGGCGAAAATGGCGATCGGGCTTTCTTGCAAAATTGCGCGTCTAGACTGGCCACGAATGCTTTTGCGCAAAAGCACTTTTTGCGCAAAGGCACCCGTGCCAATCTAGATGCTCTTTTGCGGAAATGCTTTTAACGGAAAAACTTTTCCGTTAAAAGCATTTCCGCAAAATCTGGCCAGTCTAGACGCAGCCTCCGTGCTTCCAAAAGCTCATTTCTCAAAGCTAAAGCAAATTATCAGGAAAACGGATTCGTAGGAAGTATCCAGATGGAAAAATGGAGATGAAAATTGTGAGTTGTTGAAGAAGGGGTTATCAGGTGACAAAAACGCCACTTTTCCACCATTCAGAGCATGGCTCACTTTGCCAAAACTCAGTTCACTTGGAAAACAAATGCAACAAATAGGAGGAAAAGAAAGTAATAGAGAGCAAATGGAAACAAGGAAAATAGATAGAAAGAAAAAACAATTTGGAAGTAGTGAAAATTGATATGCGATTTTAAAGACGTTAGGAAAAAAATCCACACTTGGAAGGGCTGTGAGTCACCAAAAGTAGGTTATTGAGTATATTAAGGACAAGGAAATCCTGGAAAAATTTAGGATACACTGGAGAAAAAGGAAACTTATAAATGGTGCATTCGGCAATAAGCAGTGTGAGGTATTCACATCTCGAGGTGGTGAAATACTTTCCAGTCCAATGTAGGCAAGGTAGATGATAAATAGCTTCTTCAGTAGAACTTTAGAGTGATGCACACCAGAATGACAAGGTGGCCTATCAGCTCCTTGGCTAGAAGTACACAGTCAGGCGCCAAGAGAGGAAGAAGTGGAAATCCAGAGCAGTCCAATGTTGCATGTAATTTATTTAAAAAAATGAGAATTTTTTAAACAGTAAGCGTTACCTAGACTAGAAAACATGGGAAAGGTGTTTATTCAGAAATGTTTAGAATAAAGTTATCATCAGTCAGGGTTTATAGATAGGAGATCTTATCAAACAACCCAATTTCATCTCTTAATGAGAGTAAACATTCTGTTAGTCATGGGAATCTCTCTGGCACAACAGACTTTGATTTCTCCAAGAGAGTAGATTTAGAGGAGAAACATTCAGATAAAAATGAACACTACTCAATATCAGTAGAGCACATGAAAAATGGACGAACACATGTCTCACTTACAGATCTGAGAAGATCAATGGGCCATTGTTACTGAACTGGGCTGATTCTAGTAGTATTTTCCATGGATCATTTCTCAGCCTGCTGCTTTCCACATTTTCATCAAGCACGTGGAAGCAAATACAAAATCACTGCCGATACAATGTGCACATGACCCACAGACTGGCAGAGGAGGCCAGGGCAGATGTATTGATTCATCTGGAGTGTTTGATGAGTGCAGCCCTTCCAAACAAAATGTGTAAATACAATCAAATGTGCATTCACACCCTGTGGCTCCATGCTTTTATGTTGTAAAATCCTAGGCTATTTTACACTACAAGGTTTTTGCGCGAAAACCGGCGGAGCGTCCACACCTCAAGCGCGTTTTTGCTCAAAAAAAAGGACAGTAAATCATCCATGCAGTGTGGATGCTCTCTTGTGCAAATGCACAATGCTTTTGTGATGAACTTTTAAGGTGTGGACATGCTTTTGCGCAAGAAGTTTTTGCGGAAGATCTCTTCCACAAAAAGCTTCTTGTGCAAAAACACTGCAGTATAGACAAAGTCCCAGTGTGCACCAGCTCTTAGTCAGACACAAGTTATGGGATCAGTACTGCGATTACAGGGTGAAATTAATGGCCAACAGACTGGCTGATCTAATAGTCCCTTTTGACCTTCACACCTGTGGATCAATATATAGATCCAGTAGACCAGGCATTTATATTTCTTTTGTCTCCCAGCACACTAGCAAGGGATCATCAAGTCCATTCAAAATTGGAATGTATGGGTGTGTCTAGACTACACCTCTCTGACATAAAATTAGGTTTACAGGATCTTTCGAAAAAGGGTTGTATTTTTAAAAGATCCGCATCTAGACTGCCGGGTTTTTTTAGAAAAAGCTCTGTTTCAAAAAAAAAGCAGCGGCTATGTTTATGCTAATAAAGTGCGGGATATTTAAATCCCCACTTCATTAGCAATTTTGACGTGCCTAAGCTACATCTCTCTATAGACAAAGAGGTGTAGTCTAGACACAGTCTATAAGACTGAGAAATGAAAATTGTTTTCACTGTCAGTATGTGGCTTGCGGAACTCCTTGCCACTGATCTTAGTGTGCTGGAGAGTAGCCAAATAAGTTTCACAAATGGATTGGCCATAAAAGCAGATAACTATCTACCCTTAACAGCCATGGCCCTTAACAGAAGAAGAAGAAGGAGGAGGGACAACCTCTGTGTTTTCATACTCAGCTGGCTCCTGAGATGTTTATTCAGTTCCTACTCTAACGGGACTTTTGCCTTAGTGGGCCCTGAGCAAACTACAGACCACAGCCTCAGAATTTGGACTCGTATTAAACATCCACTCAGGTCTAGTCAGCTTGGGGCTGGAGGCCTTCAGCTGGGGTGGGTGTGGTGCCCAGGAAAAAAGGGGCATTTTGGCCCATGATCCTGGAAGGGACTCAGCACCTGTGCCAAGCAGAAAGGACGGGAGGTGCATAGTGTGTCCCCTCACCGCTGCCTTGCCCAGGGTGTGTCCGGCAGGTGAGCGTCTGAGCAAGGACGAGTGTACCTCAGAAATCTGAGATGAGAAGATCTTCCCTGGGAATCCTCCTCAGGCAGCCGTGTCCCACGCCTCTCTCAGCCCAGCGTCTGCAGCAGCCTCCCACGCCGAGAGCCGGCACAGGGCTGTGTGTGTGCACCATTTATAATGCAGCTCTGTGCTGTCCCAACGGGGTTCACTCAGCCTGCCGTGGATGTAAACAGGCTGGAGCCAAGCTGGTCCGCCCTTCTGTGCGCTTTGTCCATCTGTAGGAGTAAACAGCAATGAAGGGGCCTTCCCAACGGGAGAGAAGAACTCCTGGGCTCTGGGCTGAGTCAGAGAGGAATTGGCTGCTCTGTCCATTTGTGTGGCTTTAACAATCATAGTTGACTAGGGAGAACAGGGGGATAATGCCTAGATCTGCAGAGGGTCTGATAAATGCCCTGGGTGGCTTTGTAGACACAAACCAGAGCGATCTGGACACAGACACCCAAGGGGGAAAGGGACACTGTCTGCAGAGACACGGGTCTTTTGCTGAAGGACCAGAGATCAGCCCTTCTCAGGTGTAAGTGTGATATGGTGCAGCGTCTTTCCTTGAAGGAGCTTTAAATAACATATAAAAAGGAAGTCACTCTGAACCAATTCCCTTTGTACTGATAGGCAAACTGAGGCACAGGAAGAGATGAATTAGCCAAGGTCACAAGGCGAATGACAGAGAGAATCAAGTGGACTTGTCTTCCCTATTGTGTCATGATCTCTCACACAGTAAATGAGCACATGAGAAGAAGGGAAAGGAATCTGGTGTAGCAGGACCTGTTCATTGGGTACACCGGTGTGACAGACTTCCCTGGAATGCAGCCTGGAACTGGGGTCTGCCTAGCCCTCTCGTATACCACCTGGATCCACTCACACACTGAGGCTTCATGTACACTGCAGGGTTTTTGCGCAAGAAGCCTTTTGCAGAAGAGTTCTTGCACAAAAGCTTCTTGCGCAAAAGTGCGTCCAGACCTCAAAGTGCATCACAAAAGCGATGTGCTTTTGCACAAGAGAGCATCCACACAGCCTGGGCACTCTTGTGCAAGAAAGCTCTGATGGCCATTCACAGAATCGCCATCAGCGAACCTGTGCCTTTGCCGATGGGGGTTTCTTGCGCAAAACCCCCTCCAGAGCTTCCACACATGCCTTTTTGTGCAATAGCTGTAGCACAAAAAGGAGTTATTCCTCGTGGGGAGAGGAATAACTCTACCGGCAAATGCCCTCTGTTCTGTCGATTTTCTTGTGCAAAAACGTGCTTGAGGTGTAGATGCTCCACCGGTTTTTATGCAAAACCGGCCATTTTTGTACAAAAACCTTGTAGTGTAGACATAGCCTGGGAGTCTATGAACAGCCACAATCATCTCCTGTCTGGGACTTACAGCACCATACAGACACACACCTACACAGCTCCTGCTTCATGGACCCTGTCACCAGGCTCTCATGGAACAACAATAGAGAGGCTCCAAGCAGTTCCCTAAAGTTCCCTGCTTTGGACAAGTGCTGGTATATTACCCAGCTGCCCTTCCCTCAATGCGGCGAGGACAATGCACCCATCTCTTTTCCCAAACAGACTGCCCTTTTACATTCTAAGTCTATTTTAGGGAAAACAAAAAAAATGTACAACACTTTAATGAACAATACAGAGAGATTTTAACGTAAGAGTATAAGAACAGCCGTGCTGGGTGAGACCAAAGGCCCAGTGTCCGGTCTTCTGACAGTGGTCAATGCCAGATGCTCCTGAGGGAGTGAACACAACAGGGAATCCTCAAGCCATCCCTCTCCTGTCATCCATTTCCAGCCTCTGACAAACAGAGTCAAGGGACGCCATTCCTACCCATCCTGGCTAATAAGTGTTGATGGACCAACCCTCCATGAATGTATCTAGTTCTTTTTTGAACCTGTTAAAGTCCTGGTCTTCACAACATCCACTGGCAAGGAGTTCCACAGATTGACTGTGCGTTGCATGAAGAAATATTTTCTTTTGTTTGTTTTAAAGCTGCTGCCTATTAATTTCATTTGATGACCCCTAGTTTTTAATCTTATGGGAACAAGTAAATAACTTTTCCTTATTCACATTCTTCCCACATGTCATAATTTTATAGACCTCTATCATATCCCCCTCCCTTCAGTATCCTCTTTTCTTAGCTGGAAAGTCCCAGTCTTTTTAATATCTCTTCATATGGCACATGTTCCAAACCCCTAACCATTTTTGTAAGCCCCTCAAAATCAGGAAGGAGCACTTGAATTCCTCCCCCAGGGATACCCCAAACTCTTCTGCCACTAGAGAGCTTGAAAAAAGTAACAAAAGAAAACACAGAAAACAAATGGTGTCTTTGACAGCTGACCTCTCAGGTTAGGCAGACACACACAGAGGCCTCCTGTTACCTTCTAGGACACCAGAATCAAATCATCACCTTAAAAAGGGGGTTTTATTAAGAAAACAAAAGATCTACTTGATCAAGCATATTTGGTTCCTAGGAGGTACTGAGCAACTAAGAAAAGAACAGATAAAAACACAAAGAACAATCTCTTTGGGCTGTAGCTTAAAGATTGTGAATGGAGAAGGGAAGGCAAATGGAATTCACACAGAGAAGTTTAACTAGTCAACCAAAACAAAGAAAAAATACCCCGATCGCAACTAAATATACATTTTCCCTTTATTTACTGATGACCCCTTCATGGTTCACTCCACTACCATGCCCTGAATTCCTTGGAGGCATGGTAGTCCTGTCTGGGTTTCAAACATTCTCTGTCTCTCAACTCCTGGCATAAACTTCACCCAAAAAAAGAGCAGGCAAGGCCTCTCTATACAATCCAAACGTCAGCACTGTATCCCTTGGTTCCTCTGGCCCCCTGCCAACACCCTTAGCCACCTGAGTTTAGCCCTTTAGACACCAAGTGCTGGCCAGCCTCCTCTATCCACACACACTGTGGTGGGTCTCTCGGAAGGGTGCCAGCTGGAAGTGGGGTACAGATCACATCGCTGTCTCACTGATCTGGGGTCAATCTTGTATTGCGATGTTGTGACAAGCTGCAAAGCTTTCTAAGCCTTCATTCACACCAATATCCCCAGGCAGGGGGGCTCCAGTTAATATACCCCCAGTTTCCAGCTTAGGACCCCAGCGCTGTGCCATCCTGCCCTGCTCAAAAGACAGATCTATCTGAATTTATTACCCACTCCACCATTCCCTTGACTTGAAGGGGACCAAATACTAGCATTTCTTAACTGAGCTGTGGTTTTTACCCACGCTTCAAGCAAACCACAATCTTTTAGGTAATATGTGTATGTGTGTATTGTCTATAACTAATAGGAAACAGGCTAACGATGGTTCTCTAAGAAATAAATACAAGCACAATGTAAGTCTTAGGGGCTAGGTCTTCACTTTGGGGATGACTGATTCTCCAGAGATCAAATGTCCAATGTTCGATTTAGCAGGTCTAGTAAGGACTCACTAAATCAAATGCTGAGAGCTTCCATCTCAACCCCAAACTCCTTCCAGTTTCTCCTATCAACCTCCAACTGTGGGGCTGCCCCAGAAAATCGATGCAAGGTGTGTTGGCTCCAGCTATGCAATTCTCGTAGTTGTGTATCTTGCATTAATTTTCTCTGCCAGTGGAGACCTGGACTTACACATCGAATAAGTTTTCCACCAAGCAGTGTCACACTCTGTTAGATAGTCCAAGGAATCCTTCATGGCTGCATACATAGACTAGAAATTCCTGGAGCCTGGGACCAGCACTGCCCACAATTCAGCCTCTTCCTCGGGTGTTTTCAGGTTTCCTTCAGGTGGGCCGTGAGGCCATTTGATGATGTCACTGCCCCTTTTCATAGTTTCTTCTGTATAGTGGTGTTCCCTTTGTTGCAAGCCAAGTTCCCTGCCCATTTGTGAAAAATAGAGGTACCAATATGGAGTTCAGAGTCATGTGATTTACTCACATGCCCTTGCATGCATCACTGAGTCATAGTTGACTCAGCATCCCCTAGGGTGTCAGCATGTTGCGGGTCAGATCCCTGCTGACCTCAGTGGCAGCCAGGGTCTTTTGCTGGGATGTGGTGGAGTAGGGTGGGGCCATGTCCCCCCTCCCACCACACATACCAGGTGGCAGTCTCCCCCTCTCCCTTCTCAGTGGTCTACTGTTGTGGGACTGTGTTTGCTCTGCTGTCCCAGCCAGGCCATACGAACTCGGGGATTGCTATTTGTTTGTCTTTGTTTGCCTGCCCTGCCCTGTTCTCAGGGCCTGGGGTTTGAATGGACCACTGGGAATATATTTACAAGCCTGAGCACCGGTCTGGGACCCAGGACTAAGGCAGATGGCTTACAGGGGGATATGGCAGTGTCTGGTTGCTAGAGGGCTGCGACAGGCGATAGGTCATTTATCCCCACCAGACTATACTCAGTTGGGGTCGTCTTCTCCTAGCAGGCAAGCATTTGTCAGGCTACATCAGCTCCCGTCCCAGCCCCAGAACACCGGGAGTCCATCTGGGCACCATTTAAGGGCTGGGGGGTTGGGGCCCTTGACTGCCTTTAGTTTCCAACCTGAGATTCGTGTTTGAGAATTGCAAACCCTGATTACCAAAGGAGACAACAGGAACTGGAATTCATGTGCAATTTAATACTATCAGCTTAAGACTGAACAGTGATCTCAACTGGTTAACACACTACAAAGGCAATTTCCCCGCTGTGGATAGTCACATCTCCACATCAAAGGTTGTGAACGAGCCACTCCCACCCTGACTCAATTAACCACATTAACCCAAGAAATTTCCTCCTCATCTAGACTCCTGCTTCTGTGACTTCCACTTCAGTTTGTCTGGTGAAGTGAAAGTTTAAGTCCTAATAAATCTCTTTGGGTACGTCTACGCTAGCCCCCTACTTCGAACAAGGGAGGCTAATGAGGGTGACCGAAATTGCTAATGAAGCGTGGGATTTAAATATCCCTCATTCCACGAGGAGTAATAGTTAATTTGAACTAAGGGTTTTATCTTGGAATCCCGCTTCTCTGCTGCATATAGACGTGGGCAGTTACTTCGGGCTAGTCAGTTTCCAAAATGGCGACCGGCCAGGAATATGCTAATCAAGCACGGGATATTTAAATCCCACGCTTCATTAGCAATTTCGGTCGCCCTCATTAGTCTTCCTACTTCGAACTAGGGGGCTAGTGTAGATGTACCCTTTGTCTCTAACGTGCTGCAGGACTCCTCATTGAACATGCAAACACATAGAATATATGTATTCAATGGGATTACAGGATCTTGACTGAGAGAGTCCTTGGCCTGTTTGCATAAAGCAAACAGTTATGTATATTCATAATTTAAAATAAATTTCCATAAAAATATGGGGTGGGGAACCTGATGCCCGGGAGCCAGTTGCGGCCTGGATCCGGCCCCCAAGACTCGGGACTCCCCTCAGCACTGGGGAGCTCATGCTGGAACTTAAGCACCACCACTGTTCCCCTGTGGGGTGGGACATCTACTAGCTTGACCCCGCCAGGTTCTGGTATGTGAGGGGAATATGAGGAGTGTCTTTCTCAGGTGGGGGCCATGTCACTTGTGTGTAACCCCTAACTGATGTTTTTATGTGAGTCAGTGGCCCCTAGCCCTCAAAAATATTCCCAACTCCTAGCATAGAAGCTGAACAAGGTCTCTCCACAGATTTAGTAACGAAGAAAGAATATACTTTACAATTGTAAACATAACCAATGACCCTTATGTAACTTGCTACAAGATGATAAAATAAGTGTTAGAGCTGAGTGTGTAAATTATTCATTTAATTCTTTCTTTTATAAAGGGACATAGACGCAGGGCTTTTGATAGCTAATTGCTCACTGAGCTCCCCATCCCCCCAAAACAGAGAGAGAGAGAGAGAGACACACACACACAGAGAGAGAGAGAGAGAGAGAGAGAGAGAGAGAGAGAGAGAGAGAGAGACTGCTTTCAGGAGCCAAACTAGCCCCTGTCATCCCAGGAATAGAGCCCCCCATCAAAATCTGAAATGGCTGCTTTGTAGCTCCTGAAGGGGAGGAGGATGGTCCGGTGAGACATGAGTGAAGAGTAGCAGAGGAGAAGAGCAAGCGATAGGGGTGAGGCCTTGCCAGGGAAGAAACAGAGCAGGGGTGCAATTTTGGTAGAAAGTTGGAGCAATGGGTGTCCAGTTACCAGGTGACAACCCAGTGAACTCCACATGGGCCGATTCCCCAGCTGGTGCCCCTCACAGGGCACAGTGTGGGTGAGAAAGAGTTGAATGTCTCCCTCATTCTCCAGCAAGTGATTCAGAGAATATGGCCCATTCTCAGCTCAGCAGCCAGCCCTGCACGAAGCTCACTCTGAGAGCCAGGCCAACAGAAGAAAGCGGACAGGGGGCTGCAGACAGGGGAGTTTAAGAGAGAGAGCAAGAGATCCCACTGCTGAACAGGCTACCAGCCTTCCCCTGTGTGACTCATGAGGGGGCAGGCCTGACCTAGGCGAGCAGGTTTTAAAAGCCAGAGGCAGAGTGACCAGGGAGCGAAGCGGACAGAGGGCTGCAGACAGGGGAGTTTGACAGAGGGAGGCCTACGATGGTCAGGAAGACCCACAACACCTGTGCCAGCACTGCTACTGTCTCCTCCACCGGCGCCTGTAGCCAGACAGAGTGCCTGAGCATGGATGCCTCTACCTAGATCCTGCTGTGGTTTTGCAGGGACTGTGGCTTGCAATTCCCACTTCCTGATATCCAGGCCGGGGGGATCACCCAATGTGAAAGGTGCCTGCTGATGGAATCTCTCAAGCAGCAGGTGGGAGAGCTACAGGAAGAGGTGGCTAGGTTGAGGAGCATCCAAATCCACGAGCAATTCCTGGACCGTGTTCATGAGGAGACAGCTGAGGTAGCTGTCCCAGTACACATGACTGCTGACACACCACTGGTGGAAGAGGAGACGGCTCAGGGTGGACACTTGCAGCTGGTTACTTCTGGCAGCAGGCACTGCACCACCCTTACTCCGAACCCTCCCGCCGTTGTACTAGGAAACCGTTATGTTCTTCTTTATACAGGAGATAAGGAATCACCCCCTACAACAGAGGAGGAGAAGCCTCAGACCCCCAAGGCTGAGAGGTCTTCTGCCACCACTGCGAATAGGAAATGTAGGGGACTGGTGGTAGGAGACTCTCTTCTGAGGGGGACTGAGGTGCCCATCTGTAGCCCTGACATGTCATCTCGGGAGGTATGCTGCCTGCCGGGGGCCTGTATCCAAGATGTTACGGAGGCACTGTCAAAGATTATCTGGACCTCTGACAACTACCCCATGCTATTCATCCATGTGGGCACTAATAATACTGTGAGCTGTGACACAGGGCTCTGGGAGTGTGGGTGAAGGAGTTTGGAGTGCAGGTGGTATTCTCTTCAATCCTTCCTGTCGAAGGTAGGGGCCCAGGCAGAGACAGGTGCATCCTGGAGGTGAATGCCTGGCTGCGAAGATGGTGTCGCCAGGAAAGCTTTGGCTTCCTCGACCACAGGATGCTCTTCCAGGAAGGACTGCTAAGCAGGGATGGGGTTCACCTTTCGAGGAAGGGGAAGACCATATTTGGATACAGACTGGCTAATCTAGTGAGGAGGGCTTTAAACTAGGTTCAACAGGGACAAGTGACCAAAGCCCATGGGTAAGTGAAGAACATGGAGACTCGGGAGATGGGATGGAAATGGAAGGGAGTGTGGGCTATAATAGCAGAAAGAAAGGTGGGACAAGGCAGAACTGGGAGGCAAGATCAAATCAGTATCTTAGATGCCTATATACAAATGCAAGAAGTATGGGTAATAAGCAGGAAGAACTGGAAGTACTAATAAATAAATACAACTATGACATGGCTGGCATCACAGAGACTTGGTGGGATACTACACGATTGGAATAGTGGCATAGAAGGATACAGCTTACTCAGGAAGGACAGGCAGGGAAAAAAGGGAGGAGGTGTTGCCTTATATATTAAAATGTACACATTTGGACTGAGGTGGAGATGGACGTAGGAGACAGACGTGTTGAGAGTCTCTTGGTTAGGCTACAAGGGGTGAAAAAAAGGGTGATGTCATTCTAGGGGTCTACTACAGGCCACCTACCCAGGCAGAAGAGGTGGATGAGGCTTTTTTTAAACAACTAACAAAGTCATCCAAAGCGCAGGATTTGGTCGTGATGGTGGACTTCAACTATCCAGATATATGTTGGGAAAATAACACAGCGGGGCACAGACTATCCAAGAAGTTCTTGGACTGCTTTGAAGAAAACTTTTTATTTCAGAAGGTTGAAAAATCTACCAGGGGGAAGCTGTTCTAGATTTGATTTTAACAAATAGGGAGGAACTGGTTGAGAATTTGAAAGTGGAAGGCAGCTTGGGTGAAAGTGATCATGAAATCATAGAGTTCATGATTCTAAGGAAGGGTAGAAAGGTAGAAGAACATAATTTGTTGGACAAAAGTCAACATGGGTTCTGTAAAGGGAAATCCTGTCTTACTAATCTATTAGAGTTCTTTGAAGGGGTTAACAAACATGCGGACAAGGGGGATCCAGTAGATATAGTATACTTAGATTTCCAGAAAGCCTTTGACAAGGTCCCTCACCAAAGGCTCTTGTGTAAATTACATTGCCATGGGATAAGAGGGAAGGTCCTTTCTTGGATTGAGAACTGGTTAAAAGACAGGAAACAAAGGGTAGGAATAAATGGTAAATGTTCAGAATGGAGAGGGTAACTAGTGGTGTCCCCAAGGGTCAGTCCTAGGACCAGTCCTGTTCAACTTATTCATAAATGATCTGGAGAAAGGGTAAGCAGTGAGGTGGTAAAGTTGCGGATGATACCAAACTGTTTAGGATAGTCAAGACAGAAGCAGACTGTAAGGGACTCCAAGAAGATCTCACCAAACTGAGTGATTGGGCAACAAAATGGCAAATGAAATTCAATGTGGATAAGTGTAAAGTAATGCACATCGGGAAAAATAACCCCAACTATACGCATAGTATGATGGGGGCTAATTTAACTACGACAAATCAGGAAAGAGATCTTGGAGTTATCGTGGACAGTTCTCTGAAAACTTCCACACAGTGTGCAGCGGCGGTCAAAAAGGCAAATAGGATGCTAGGTATTATTAAGAAAGGGATAGAAAATAAGACCCAGAATATCTTACTGCCCCTGTATAAAACTATGGTACGCCCACATCTTGAATACTGTGTACAGATGTGGTCTCTCACCTCAAAAAGATATTTTGGCCTTGGAAAGGGTTCAGAAAAGGGCAACTAAAATGATTAGGGGTTTGGAACGGGTCCCATATGAGGAGAGGTTAAAGCGACTGGGACTTTTCAGTTTAGAAAAGAGGAGACTGAGGGGATATGATAGAGGTGTATAAAATCATGAGTGGTGTGGAGAGGGCCGATAAAGAAAAGTGATTTATTAGTTCCCTAAATAGAAGAACTAGAGGACACCAAATGAAATTAATGGGTAGCAGGTTTAAAACTAATAAAAGAAAGTTCTTCTTCACACAGCGTGTCGTCAGCATGTGGAACTCCTTGCCAGAGGAGGCTGTGAAGGCTAGGAATATAACAGAGTTTAAAGAGAAGCTAGATAATTTCATGGAGGTTAGGTCCATAAAAGGCTATTAGCCAGGGGATAAAATGGTGTCCTTGGCCTCTGTTTGACAGAGGCTGGAGAGGGATGGCAGGAGACAAATCGCTTGATCATTGTCTTCGGTCCACCCCCTCTGGGGCACCTGGTGCTGGCCACTGTCGGCAGACAGGATACTGGGCTAGATGGACCTTTGGTCTGACCCGGTACGGCCGTTCTTATGTTCTTATGTTCTAATAAATTAGGCAAATACAACTTAGATGGGGCTACTATAAGTTGGGTGCATAACTGGCTGGATAACTGTTCCCAAAGAGTAGTTATTAATGGTTCACAATCCTGCTGGTAGGGTATAACAAGTGGGGTTCCATAGGGGTCTGTTTTGGGACCGGTTCTGTTCAGTATCATCATCAACAATTTAAATATCAGCATAGAGAGTATGCTTATTAAGTTTGCAGATGATACCAAGCTGGGAGGGGTTGTGACTGCTTTGGAGGATAGGGTCAGAATTCAAAATGATCTGGACAAATTGGAGAAATGGTCTGAGGTAAACAGGATGAAGTTTAATAAGGACAAATGCAAAGTGCTCCTCTTAGGAAAGAACAATCAGTTCACACATACAGAATGGGAAATGACTGTCTAGGAAGGAGTACGGCAGAAAGGGATCTAAGGGTTACAGTGGACCACAAGCTAAATATGAGTCAACAGTGTGATGCTGTTGCAAAAAAACCAAACATGATTCTAGGATGCATTAACAGGTGTGTTGTGAGCAAGACACAAGAAGTCATTCTTCCGGGCTATTCTGCACTGATTAAGCATCAGTTGGAGTATTGTGTCCAGTTCTGGGCACCACATTTCAAGAAAGATGTGGAGAAATTGTAGAATGTCCAGAGAAGAGCAACAAGAATGATTAAAGGTCTACAGAACATGACCTATGAAGGAAGACTGAAGGAATTGGGCTTGTTTAGTTTGGAAAAGAGAAGATTGAGGGGGGACATGATAGCCGTTTTCAGGTATCTAAAAGGATGTCACAAGGAGGAGGGAGAAAACTTGTTCTTCCTGGCCTCTGAGGATAGAACAAGAAGCAATGGGCTTAAACTGCAGCAAGGGATGTTTAGGTTGGACATTAGGAAAAACTTCCTAATTGTCAGGGTGGTTAAACTGCCTAGAGGGGGTTGTGGAATCTCCATCTCTGGAGATATTTTAGAGTAGATTAGATAAATGTCTATCAGGGATGGTATAGACAGTACTGGGTCCTGCCATGAGGGTAGGCAACTGGACTCAATGACCTCTCAAGGTCCCTTCTAGTCCTAGTATTTTATGATTCTATGATGAGAAATGAGCTTCAGCAACCTCTCCCGCATCTGTTTGGTCCTCACCCCATAGATGATGGGGTTTAGCATGGGAGACAATAGGAGATACATGTTAGCACTGAGAACATGGACATGCAGGGGCACATTGTGGCCAAATCGATGTGTGAAAATGGAGATAAGACCTGGGATATGAAATACCAACATGGCACAAACGTGGGAGTTGCAGGTCCCCATGGTTTTTAGCCTGGACTCCTTGGTCGGGAGCCGGAAGATAGCCCTGAGGATCTGGATATAGGACACCACAATAAAAAACACATCCAAACCACTAATCAAGAACAGCACAAAGAGGCCGTAGTAATTACTGACATGGATGTCAGCACAAGTCAGCTTCACAATGGCCATGTGTTCGCAGTACGTGTGGGGGATGATATTTGTTCTGTAATAGGGGCAACGTCTCACCAGGAAGGGATAAGGCAGCATCAGAATGCCACAGCGCAGCACCATGGCGAGGCCTATCTTGGCAACCAGTGGGTTAGTGAGGATGGTGAAATGTCTCAGGGGATGGCAGATGGCCACATAGCGATCCAACGCCATGGCCACGAAGATCCCAGACTCCACTGCTGAGAAGCATTGAATGAAGTACATCTGTGTGAGGCAGGCACTGAAGTTGATTTCCCTGGAATTGAACCAGAAGATGCTCAGCATTTTGGGTATGGTGGACGTGGACAGGACCAAGTCGTTGATAGCCAGCATGCAGAGGAAATAGTACATTGGCGCATGGAGACTCGACTCCATTTTCACAACAAACAGGAGGCTGAAGTTCCCCAAAAGAGCTGCAGCATACATGGCACAGAATGGGATGGCGATCCAGACATGAGCCATCTCCAGGCCAGGGATGCCCAGCAGGATGAAGGAGGAGGGGTTGGTGAAGTAGGTTGTGTTGGAATCTGAGATGGTGTAGGGTGGAAGAGGCAGAACTATGTCTTCTACATGCACCATGTGTTCCCCTGACTTCCTGCACGTGCTCTCGTTCCTGGGTGATGGATGCAGTTCAAATACCTGTATAGGGAGAAAGTGTTAATATGGGATGTTAGTATGAGGCATGACATGCACAAATTGGAGCTGTTCTCAAGGGTGAAGGGAATTGGTTCCTCTACAAAGAGATAAATTAATATTTCATTATTCACAGAAATCCAATATGAGCAGCTGACTCACTAATGCCAGTCCTGTATCTGATGGTGTCCAGTGCATCAATAATTTTCACAAGTTGTTGTGTGAGAAACCTTAATAGGTAGCCCCAGGAAATAAGAGGGCTGATTATTCTTCATTGATCCTTAATGCAATGAAATCCTGGCTAGAGATTCTACACGTTCACCTGGTAGCACCAAATCAGGGAAAGGGAAACAATAAAAACAAAAACAATGTTTTGCCGAGATATGTGCTGGGGGGAAAACGGGTTGTGGTAGGAAAATGGGACGTGCTCCCATTGACTTCCCTTATTCCTGGGGAGCTGCTTTGTTTACAAAAACCTGGTGGGCACCTTGGATCCGTATGTGATTTTTGGTCTTTGGGGACTCTCTCTGGGTATGTCTACACTAGCCACCCTAGTTCGAACTAGGGTGGCTAATGTAGTGATTCAAACTTGCACGGGCTATGTAGTTCGAACTAAAGCCCCTAATTCGGACTACCGTTACTCCTCCTGCATGTAGCCGCGGGCAGGGGAGTCCGAACTACCGGGCATTTAAAAATGGCGGCGCCCGGGAACATGCAAATAAAGCCCGGGATATTTTAATCCCGGGCTTCATTTGCAAGTTCAAATGACCACATTAGCCACCCTAGTTCGAACTAGGGTGGCTAGTGTAGACATACCCTCAGAGACTGCCGTGCCCATTATCTGAGCAAAGCCAGTTCAACACACGACGGGGGAGCACACACATACTGCTGATTTGTTACTATCATTGGACAGAGCCAAAGACCCATCAGGTCACCCCAGCAATGACCTCTGACCACACCATTATACCACAGTTAAGAAAGCAGGAAACTCTGGCTAAAGACCCAGTTTGGTGGCAAAGTGAAGGCAGCAACTGAAGCAAGAAATAGAGTGTAACAAACAGGAAGACAAAGACATACAGATAGCAAGAAATGCACATTCTAATTGATGAAAATTGCTAACTGTTAAAGGGATGTTAAAGGGATGTTAAAGACATCAGGGAAAAATCTGTGAGTGGACAGGCTAAGGATCACAAAATTTAGGTTATTTAGTATTCAAGAAAAAAATACATTCAGGGGAGGAACAGCTCTTGTTCCTACTACAGACATGGTTGATGTTCTTAATGCATAGTTGATCGCTTAACAGCGTCACGTACTCGGATCACATGACGTGACAAAATACTTTCCGGTGAAGTGGCAATCAAGGAGGGTGTTAAACGGCATCTACAGTAGAAGGTTAGAGTCCTGAACTGATGTTTGAATCCCACCAGAATGAAGAACTCACCGATTAACCCCACTTTGCATGTAGACTCAAAACCAGGCAATCCGGCAGCAGAAGAGCCAAAACAACTCTAGCAAAAAGGCAAACAAGGGGCAGTGCTAAGCTATATGTAAGCTATCAAAACAATGAAGGAAATGTATAAAGGGAAGATTGGAAAAGTTTACGAAAAATGGAAAAGCTGGTGTGGGCTTAGTTCAGAAAAGTCTAATAATACAGTGAATGCCAATCAACACCATGGCTTATGAAAAACAGCTCTTCTCCAATAAACCTGATTTCATCTTTTAATTAGATTTTCATCTTTGCACCCGCAAGAGAACCAGACAGATGTAACAGACATTGATTTCTCGGAAGCATTTAGTTTAAAGGGGAAAAGGTTCCGATAAAAATGGACGGTGTAAAATATCCCTAGTCCGTACGTGGAATGGATGAAACACTGACTAACCAATCTCAGAAAGCAGCTGTCGATTGGCCATTGTCAGCTAAAGGACTCCATGTAGTGTGGCAAGGGCAACAACGTGCTCTCTGGGATGCAATTAGTTTTCCATCCCATTCCCCAGACTATCAGGGAGTGAGGGGAAAGTTCTTGCATTCGGTCCATGCCTCTCACACCTGGTTGGTGTAGGTGCGCAATACAATACAAGCACTTTCTCGTCACGCCCTGACAGTCCGGGGAACAGGGTGAAAAACTAGATGCGTCCTGGAGCTCATGGTTGCTGCTCCCCTGTGAAGGCCAAATCCCCACTCTGGCACAATGAATGCAAAAGTGGGGGCCTGCAAATGTACCCCAAAACCTTATCTTTCCAGGCTTTGGTATAGAAATTTCCCCCAAAATCTTAAAAACCTAGGGGATAACAATCCACTGCCACCACTCAAGTAATGGTAAGAAAACCAGGGGAGAGATCACTTGGGAAATCTCAGCCCTAAAGTAAAACCAGGACACACAAAAAATTAATCAATACCAGGTTAATAAAAAAAAAGAGAAAGAACTTTTATCACCACAATACTCCTGTTACAAGCATAAAGACTAGATGGAAAAGTCACCAGTTAATATACTCATGGGGGGATGCCCCCATGGGCCAAAAGCTTAGTTACAAAGGAGAGGAAAACCCATTTCTAAATGCACAGACATCAGATTCCCATTTCCCAAACCATAAAACAATAAAACGGATTTATCTAAACTTTACCCTACTTACAGATAGTGAAGAGTCCTTTCCTGGGGAGAGAGACATGTCTGTCTCCCTCAGTATCTGGAGAGAAACTCCCAGGGACAAAGGAGGGAAAACCCCAAAATTCCTTGTCCCAGTTTCAAATTCCTACCTACATTTCTATTGGCTGTCTGCTATCTGGTTAGGCAAGGGACATAGTTAACCCCTTAGTCCCCAGGCTGCTGGCCATCCCTCATGATCATGACATCCCCTACCTGCCTGAAATGGTACCTCTGTAGCGCGGGTGTGCAGGGATCAGTTCATGGACCAATTTTTTTTAATGTTTTCATCAGTAATCTAGAAGGAGATAGAAAGCAGAGCTGGCACACTGATTGATCTGGAATATATAAGGATGAGGGAGAAAGATGAGGTCCTCCTTGTCCTCTGAGAACAGGACAAGAAGCAATGGGCTTAAACGGCAGCAAGGGAGGTTTAGCTTGGACATTAGGAAAAACTTCCTACTTTTCAGGGTGGTTAAACACTGGACTACATTGCCTAGGGGGGTTGTGGAATCTCCATCACTGGAGATATTTAAGAGTAGGTTAGACAGACATCTATCAGGGATGGTCTAGATGGTGCTTGGTCCTGCCGTGAGGGCAGGGGACTGGACTTCATGATGTCTTGAGGTCCCTTCCAGTTCAAGTGCTCTACAATTCTATGGTTCTGTGATTTGGTGGACTGGGCCCATGCAAACAAAATATTTTAAATGGTCCAATGCAAAGTTATCCCAGAGGTACTGGGAATGTAGGCTGGACCCACAGGTGATGACACTGAAATATGGAATGCTGGGATCCTGAGAAGAATTCAAGGATAACTGTGGACACCCAGCTCATCCTCTGTGTCTGCCCCTGGCTCAGTAGTTTTTGAAAGCTTCAGACATATCAATGAATTTCGACAACTTTTCCCCTGAAGCCAGGAGAGAATGTTTTGCCCATGCTGAAGAATTCCTCTTAGGAGACACAGCTGAGGTAACAGGCTTCCCACTCCTGTTAACTGCCAGAGCCCTGAAATGCACGAGGGGGAGATGTCCGCTTACATGCATTAACGCACCGCTGGGTCACAGAGCCACACAATGACAGCATACTAGAACTGGAAGGGACCTCGTGAGGACCTTGAGGTGTTTGCTCACTTCTTACTCCAAGGGCAGTTTTCCTTCAGAGGGACCTGAGCAAAGTACAGGCCCTGGCGAAGCGCAGCTGCCTGGGGGATGCAGATCTGTTTGCTGGTGGGACAGAGAAGGCACAGCACAGAGGAACATTTTGGCACAAGACATTGGAGTAAACTGTGACAAGGGCCCTGGGATTTGTAATGACTGTGTGGAGTGGAAAGTACCCCAGACCTATTCTCTCCCCCATCCCACCCATGCTGAATTCGGATTCTCAAGTAGCAAGAGATGGGTACCTGGGTAATCAGAGATGGACATGTCTTCTCTGGGAACCCCCCTCAGACAGCCATGTCCTACATCTCTCTCACCTCAGAATTAGCCACGGCTTCTCACACAATGTGCCAACACAGGTTGGGCACCGCTCATAAAACAGCTCTGTGCAGTCCCTGTTGGGTTCTCTCGGCCCCAACAGGAGAATCAGGCATCAGAGTGAAAACACGCGGGAGTTCTGTAGTTCTGTGCAGTTCATCTGTAGTTCTGTGCTGCTCATGCCACGTTAGGAGTAAACAGCAATTAAGGGATCTTCCCAAGGGAAAGGAGATCTCTCAGGCCCTGGGCAGAGTTAGAGAAATTGGCTGCTCTGAGCATTTGTGTATATTTGGTAACGATCCTTGATTAGCAAGAAAACAAGGTATACTGGCTAGGTCTCCACAGGCGTGCTAGCCGGTAAATACCCCTGGTGGATGGGTAAATAGCAAGGAGAGAGATGTAGGGAAAGATGACAAATGGAGACCTGGATTCTTTCTGAAGTCACTTGTGGCTGTCACTATGGGGTCAGAGATCAGTTTATTCTCGCCAATAACTAACATCGCACTGTGCAGCATCTTTCATTGATGGATCCTCAAAACCTCTAGACAATAAAAGTCACTATGAACATACCCACGCAATAAAGGGAGGTAAACTAAGGCACAATCTGGTCTGATTTGGCCAAGATCACAAAAGGTACGTCTAAACTACATGGCTCCGTCGACAGAGCCATGTAGATCAGTGTACTCGAAAAAGGGAAATGAAGTGGTGATTTAAATAATCGCCACTTCATTTACATCAAAATGGCTGCCGCGCTGTGTTTGGCGGCACAGTGCGGTAGTCTGGATGCTCCACGGTTGACAAGGGAAGCCCTTGTCAACCGCCCCGGTTAACCTCATTCCACGAGGCATAATGGGACGGTCGACGGAGCCATGTAGTCTAGACATACACAAAGAGAATAATCAGGAGTCCTGATTCCCTGCTGTGACCCCCCGTCTCCCTGTCAGTAACAGAGTCCATGAGAAAAGAGAAATGCCGTCACACTCTTCCAATGCCTGTTCATTGTCTGGGGGTGTTGGTCTTCCCTGGGATACACCCTGGAACCTGGTTACTGCCAAACTCTCTGGGTATGTCTACACTAGCCCCCTATTTCGAACTAGGGAGGCTAATGTAGGCATGCGAAGTTGCAAATCAAGCCCAGGATTTAAATATCCCTCGTTTGATTTGCATCTTCCCGGCCGGTCGCCATTTTTTGAAATTTACAAGTCCTGACTAACTGCCTGCATCTACACGCGGCAGGGACCCGGTAGTTCGAAATAAAGCCCTAGTTCGAACTACCTGTTAAACCTCATTCCTGGGATGCATTCTGCAGCGCCAGCGGGAGTTAAGGGGTCTGGGCTGGAGCCGGGGCCAGATCCGGGGCTAGGGCAGGGATGTGTTTCCCAGCCCAGTCTATGCTGAGTCTAGAGGGCATTTACCTGTTCCTCTGGGCAGCAGGGGGGAGAGCTCCGGACCACTGAGTTCCCTCTTTGGCTGCCCCCTGTGATCTCTCTGCAGCATTCCTATTCCCTGCACTTGCTGCCCCCAGTGGTGATTCTGCAGTATGGCATCACTCCTTTCTGGGCCCCTCCCTTGCCCTGTTGTGGAAAACCATGGGATTGTAGGTTTTCCCATTTTCCTACCACAACCAAACCACAACCTTGGATTACTGTTGGGGTATGAGCAAACTACATACCAGATACAGTGGTCCTAGCGCTTATGATTTATAGACTCATAGAATCACAGAACACTAGAACTGGAAGGGACCTCAAGAGGTCATCGAGTCCCGTCTCCTGCCCTCATAGAAGGACCACACACTATCTAGATCAGGGCAACTCAACATGTGGCCCGCGGCCCATTTGTTTGCGGCCCATGATGCGGTTTGGATTTACGTGGGGCTTAACACATCGCCCGCGGGTGGGAGCCAAAATGAAAAAGTAGTCAATAGAATGGTCTTTTGTTGATATGCATTTTAGTAGTTATATTCCTGAGCTGTCATTGCTCATTAAAAGGGCTGTTAAATGGGTGGAAATCAGGTAAATGTTGCATTTTATTAATATCAGCAGAACTGACTTAAATGGGGCCTGTGTGTTGCATAGTCTTTCCTTAATCGTTGTATTCATTCCCGTCAGTGTGAACAAATCTATTTGCATAAATTTGCATATATATTTGCATCTACATGCAACCACACTTAAGTTAAGTGTGTCACACTTAATTTGAGGCCCTCCGCATGTGCTCTGAGTACCATTATGGCCCCCGGGGCTTCCAAAGCTGAGTAGCCCTGATCTAGATCATCCCTGACAGGTGTCTGTCCAACCTTCTCTGAAATATCTCCAGAGATAGAGATTCAGCAACATCCCTAGGCAATTTATTCCTGTGTTTAACCACCCTGAGAGTTAAGAAGTTTTCCCTAATGTCCAACCTAAACCTCCCTTGCTGCAATTTAAGTCTATTGCTTCTTGTCCTATCATCAGACGCCAAGGAGAACAATTTTTCTCCCTCCTCCTTGTAACACACTTTTAGATACTTCTCCCATTTCTCTACATCTTTCTTCAAATGTGGTGCCCAGAACTGGACACAATCCTCCAACTGAGGCCTAATCAGTGCAGAGTAGAGAGGAAGAATGACTTCTCGTGTCTTGCTCACAACACACCTGTTAATGCAGCCCAGAGTCATGTTTGCTTTTTTTTGCAACAGTGTTTTGCAACAGTGTCTTGACTCCTATTTAGGTTGTGGTCCACTATGAGCCTATATCCCATTCTCTATGATTTCATGATCAGTTTCAACCAAGCTGCGTGGTACTTTCACATCTGCTTTCAATTATTTCACCAGTTCCTCCCTATTTGTTAAAATCAAATCTTGAACAGCTTCCCCCCAGTAAATTTCTCCACCTTCTGAAATAAAAATTGTCTCCATTGCAGTCCAAGAACTTATCGGATAAGAATTTAATGGATAATCTGTACCCCGGTGTGTTTCTTCCCAACATATGTCTGGATAGTTGTAGTCCCTCATCACCACCAAATAAGAACATAAGAATGGCCATAGCGGGTCAGAGCAATGGTCTATCTAGCATAGTATCCTGTCACCCTACAGTGGACAACACCAGCAGCCCCAGAGGTCAGGTAATCCTCATGTGATCCCTCCCCTGTAACTCATTTCCAGAAAAACAGAGGCTAAGGACACCATTCCTACCCATCCTGGCTAATAGCCATTGATGGACCTAACCTCCATGAATCTATCTAGCTCTTTTTTGAACCCTGTTAAAGTCCTAGCCTTCACCACATCCTCTGGCAAGGAGTTCCACAGGTTGACTGTGAGCTGAGTGAATAAAAGCTTAATATTGTTTGTTTTAAACCTGCTGCCTATTAATTTCATTTGGTGACCCCTAGTTCTTGTATTGTGGGAATAAATAAATAACTTTTCCTTTTTCACTTTTTCCACACCAGTCATTCCTCAAAACATGAGGTTTATAGGATCTGTCAAAAAAGGGTTTATTTTCAACAGATCTGTATCTAGACTGTCGAGTTTTTTTAGAAAAAACTCGGTTTCGAAAAAAGCAGCGGCCACGTTTATGCTAATGAAGCATGGGATATTTAAGTCCCTGCTTCATTAGCAATTTTGACACGCCTGATCTATATCTCTCTGTCGATAAAGAGGTGTAGTCTAGACAGCCCCAAAAAACTCATAAGGAAACAAGAAATCGATAAGAAAAGTTCTCTGTAGGCCAGCCAGCAGGCTAAAGCTGTTGACTATGACGAGAATCACTCAGTGATGATGGCCGTGTTCAGTTTATTCCCTATGAAGCGTAAGAAACCAGTCCCTTGGGGAAGGCAGAATCCTGTGCTGAAAGACCATTTAGTATTACTCAGTGTGGCTATTCTAGTGTTACTCCCACTAGCCCAGATGGGTGTGTCCTGCTCCCCATAAACAATTCTGACCCCAGGTCCCTCCCAGAGCTGAGATAGAAACCAGGAGTGTGGTGGGTTGAATCACAGACATCCCATTATAATTGTCACCCAGTGTGCTGATCACATCACTGAGCCCACCTACCTGCTCTTTGGGACGCCCCACCATCCCGTCCTGCTTGCCAGATGCTCTGGTCTCCCCAAGCAAAGGCACAGAGTTGGGGTAACAGCACCCCCTCCAGAATAGTGACACAGGTGCTTATAATAGTTCAGGGACTTGTCAGCAAGCTCATAAAGAGGTTCGTCTCCTTTATTGATGAAAGAGAGATATGCACAGCTGTCGACCCCCACCTCCCTGGGTAACAATTATTTATGCTAAGTTTGGTCATAAACAAAAATGTTTTTATTCAATATATACAATAAGACTTAGGTGGTTGCAAATGAAGACAGAACAAAGTAAGTAAATAAGCACAAATAAAACAAAACTCGCCGACTAAGCCTAATACACTAAGGGTATGTCTACACTAGCCCCCTAGTTCGAACTAGGGAGGCTAGTGTAGGCATTCGAAGTTGCAAATGAAGCCCGGGATTTAAATATCCCGGGCTTCATTTGCATCTTCCCGGGCGCCGCCATTTTTAAATCCCCCTTAGTCCGAACTCCGTGCCCGTGGCTACACGCGGCACGGAGTAGGTAGTTCGAATTAGGAGGTCAGGTTTCCACTTCATATTTCTAATTTCACATACAAGTATGATACATGCATACAAATAGAATATACACATTCAGGGGATAACAGGCTCTTGAATGATAGTTTACTTGTCTTGTTTTGAATAAAACAGATTCAAGTTATGCATATTCATATGCAAAAGCAGAGTTCCATAAAATATGGGGGCATAGCATCACAAGCAATCTTAACGGGGTTTCTCTTAGCAGAGAATAAGTGACAAAGTAAAAATACACATTAAATTTTTAAACCTAACCTGTGTCCCTTACATAACCTGCTACAAGATGTCAAAACCCTGTTTGCAGTAGAGCTGAGGTGTATTAGTAATAGAATGTTCTTTCCTATACATAGGAATTTGATACAGTGCCTCTGTCAGCTCATTGCTCAGCAATCCGTCAATAAACCAGAGCTTTCAGCTGTCTAAATTGCCCTTGTCATCACTGTAATAATGCCCCTCCCCTACCAAAATCTGAAATGGCTGCCTTGCAAATCTTGGCGGGGAGAGAGAGCATCAAGTGAATGATAAGGGAAAGCGAGGAGCGAGTGACGGGGTGGGACCTTGAGGTGGGAGAAGCGGCAGAGCAGGGGTGGAGCTTTGGCAGAAAGATGGGGCATTCAACAGGGCCGTAGATGTCCAGTTACCAGCTGGCAACACAGTGAATGGTAAATAGCCTGCTTCCCCAGTTTGTGCCATTGACACATCCCACATAAGAGCAGGAAAGCGTTTAATGTCTCTTTGATTGTTCAGTCAATGACTCAGGGAAGAAGGCCCAGCACCATGTCACCAGCCAGCTCAGCACAGATCTCTGTCTGAAAACTGGAGAAAATATGTGGGGCTTTTTATGAGTAATGAGCCAGAGCAGCCTGTCCCGGATCTGCTTGGTCCTCACCCCATAGATGATGGGGTTTAGCATGGGGGGCACTAGGAGGTACACATTGGCACTCAGAACTTGAAGATTCAGGGGCACATTGTGGCCAAACCTGTGGGTGAGGATGGAGAAGAGGCCTGGGATATAAAAGGTTAACATGGCACAGAGGTGGGAGTTGCAGGTTCCCAAAGTCTTGAGCCGGGCGTCCTTGGTGGGGAGGCTGAAGATGGCCCTGAGAATCTGGATATAGGACACTACAATAAAAATCACATCCAGACCAGTAATCAAAAACACCAAAGAGAGGCCATAGTAACTACTGATGCGGATGTCATCACAGGCCAGCTTCAACACGGCTATGTGCTCGCAGTACGTGTGAGGGATGATATTTGTTCTGTAATAGGGGCAACGTCTCACCAGGAAGGGATAGGGCAGTACGAGAATGCCACTGCGCAGCACCACGGCCAGGCCAATCTTGGCCACCACTGGGTTTGTCAGGATGGTGGAATGTCTCAGGGGGTGGCAGATGGCCACGTAGCGATCCAAAGCCATGGCCATGAAGATCCCAGTCTCCATTGCTGAGAAGCATTGAATGAAGTACATCTGGGTGAGGCAGGCCCTGAAATCGATCTGCCTGGAATTGAACCAGAAGATGCTCAACATTTTGGGAAGGGTGGATGTGCACAGGACCAGGTCAGTGACAGCCAGAATGCAGAGGAAATAATACATGGGCAGGTGGAGTCTCGGCTCCATCTTCACAATGAAGAGGATGGTGAAGTTCCCCAAGAGGGCTATGGCAAACATGATGCAGAAGGGCATGGAGATCCAGACATGGGCCGCCTCCAGTCCCGGAATGCCCAGCAGGATGAAGGTGGAGGGGTTGGTGAAGTAAGTTTTGTTGGAATCTGACATGGAGTTGGGGAGAAAGTGTCCAACACTGAGGCAGAACGTTGTTTTCTGAATGTCCCGTATGTTCTCCTGACTTCCTGTATGTGCCCAGCATGTAGGGTGATGGTGGCAATAAAAAATCCTGGATGGAGAGACTGATAATATAAAAGGTCACTACATGGGTGAAGTGACCCATGGGTGAAATCCACTACATGGGTTTTCATGGGTGAAACAGATTGGTTGCATTCCAAGAGAAGTTAAATATTAACAATTGACAACACTAATGCCAATTCCATATCTGATGGTACACCATGCATCAATAATTCCTACAGGTCATAGTGTGAAACCCTGAATATGCAGCCAATGGAAATATGAGAGTGGATACTGATGATTCCTCATTGTTCTTTAATGCAATAAAAACCAGGCTAGAGATTCCATACCCTAGGGGGTTCCTCCTTCCTTTGGTTCACAAAATCTAACCCGGGAAATAAAAAACCCAAAGCTTTGCCAACATATGTGTTGGGGACGGGGAAAGATGTCTTCTGGAACACACCTCAGGGAAGACATCTGCTCACCACTGTTAGCAACTCAATAGAAACACCTGCTCATTTGCCCAATTGGCCAAAACAAAGACAAAGTTAGGTTGCAGAGGAAACAGGATATAGAAAAACCTGCTCTAGATGTGTTCAGTTATGGGTCACCAGTTTCTGTGCATGATAGAAAAGGCATTTCTAAGACAGGCTCTGAGAAGGGGGAGGCTGCCCTATGTGGACAGAGGAAAAACTTTGGGACTGCTTAGTTTAGAGAAGTGACAAAGAACAGGGTATATGATAGAGGAAGAGGAAAACAAACAATGGAGCTGATTGTACTTGAATGGACACACAAAGAAGAGTTCCCAACCCTTAGATACTTACTGCTTCCAAAGCTAATTCCCCCAGGATGTCTCAAATGATGTTCAAAACTGATGGGCAGGAAACATTCGGACAGCAAAAAAAAATGGGAATGAATCTTGGCAATTGTTTAAGAAGAGTTCACTGTATAGCTAAAAAGTCAAGATAGTCAACAACTTTGGCTAAAAACCCAGTCTAATCATAAACTCGTAGAACGCTAGAACTGGAAGGGACCTCAAGAGATCATCAAGTCTGGTTCCCTGCCCTCATGGCAGAACCAGCACTGTTTAGATCATCTCTGATTGATGTCTAACCTGCTTTTAAATATAAATTTTAAGTATTTATCCCCCATGACAATTAAGATGTTTTCCTAATGTTCAACCTAAACCTCCCTTGCTGCAATTTATGGCCATTGCTTCTTGTCCTATGATCAGAAGTCAGGGAGCACAATTTTTCTCCCTCCTCCTTCTAACACCCTTTTGGATACTTGGCAAAGTGAAGATCACAATTGAAGAAGGGAACAAAACATGGCAAATGGAGGGAAAGGGGCATAGAAACAGCAAACAATACAAATTCTAATTTATGAAAATTCATACGGGTGTTGAAGACACCAGAGAAAAATTCATGCTTGCCAGGGCACAGGAACATAAAAATGATGTTATTTAGTGTTTCAAGGGACAAAAATCCCATAAAAGATTCAAGCCAAATGCTAGAAGGAGGAACAGATTGCAGAAATGGTCGATGTGTTTAATAAATGTTTGTTGTTCATTTGGAAAGAAGCAGTATAATGGACACATATCACAGAAAGTGATGAAATACTTTCCAGTCAAGGAGTGGTCAAGGAGGATGTTCAATATCATCTCCAGGAGAACCGTAGAATTATGATCTGACCGATGAATCCAAACAGAATGAAGAACACACCGATCAACCATCTGACACATTCAGACCCAGAAACATGCAATCCTTCAGCAGCAGCACCAAAACAACGACAACAAAAAGGCAAACACAGGGCAGTACTATGCTAAATATAAACTATTAGCACGATAAAGGGAAAAGCTAAAAGAAGATCTGAAAAAAGTTTAGGGGACAATGGAAAAATTAGTATGGGATTAGTTTAAAAAAAGTCTAGGAATATAACTAATGTCAAAAAGTGTCATGGTTAATGGAAAATTGGTCTTGCCGAATAAACCTGATTTTATCCTTTAATTGGAGAAATTTTGATTCATTGAGGGAACCACGCAGATGTAACAGACTTTGACTTATCTGATGCATTTGATTTAGCAGAGAAAATATTGAGATAAAACCGAGCACTATGGAACAGGTTAAATACACTAAAAATCTGACCGACAAATCTCAGGGAGCAGTTGTCAATGGGCCATTGTCAGCTAAAGGGACTGTTTGTAGTCGGGTTATGCAGAGGTCAAGTCTTGGTTTTCCAGTGTTTTCCTGAATGATCTAGAAGGAGATAGAAAAGAACTGCAGATAAACTTTGCATGTGACCCAAAGATCGGCTGAGTGGTTGCAATGGGATGATCAGGGCAAGCACGCTGGGCCCATGCATATAAAGGGTTTTTTTTAATACAGTCAAGTGAAATGTTATCCTAGTGGAATAGAGAATTCAGGATTATAAGATGCAGGGACCCTGCAAATGACTCAAGGGACATTGGGGACACCCAACTCATCGGGAGCTCCCAGGGCGATGTGGTGGCCAAAAGGTCTGATGCCGTTCTTGGATACATAAACAGGGCAATAGAGAGCTGGGGCAGGGGACAGATTTTCCCTCTGCACATGAGGATGGTGAAATTGATTGCATGGAGTCCATGATCCACCTTTCAAAATGGATTCCTAAAATTCCAGTGGGTGCAGCAAAGAGCCACAAAATGATGCAAGGCTGGAGAAAATGCCGGAAAGTGTGAGACATAAGGAGGTTCATTTATTCTTTAACAGGAATGAACTCTTCAGTCTAGTGAAGGAAGTCAAACTAAGCCCAAAGAGCTGGAAGTCTAAGCTAGACAACTTCTAGGTGGAATTAAGGACCAAATATTCATCACAGAAGGTGATTAGCCGTTGGGACACACTATGAAAAGATGCCCTTGATTGTCCAACTCTACATGGCTGTAACTGCAGACCCGATGGTTTTCTGCAAAATCTGTTTGAGGGCTTGTCTACATTTAAGCTTTACAATGTCATGGCTGTGGCTCTTCAGTGTAGACTCTACTTATACCAATGTCAGGGGTTGTCCCATCAGTATAGTTAAGCTATTGTCCTAAAGGTGGAGGTAGGTCGATAGAAGAATTCTTCCTTTGACATTATGCTGTGTACACTAGAGTAAGGTTGATACAATTACATCCTGCAGTGGTATTGCAAAACAAATATATTTTTTTAAATCAAGGGCGAGTTTTGGTTGCATTAAGAGGAGCATAGCATGAACGTCTTGAAAGATGAGGGTACTCCTCTACTCAGCGCTGATTAAGCTTCAGCGGGAATATTGTGTCTCGTTTCAGCCGCAAGTGTGTTGAAAGCATTTAGAGAAACTAGGATGGCTCCAGAGGTAAGAGGCAAAGATGATCCAGGGGAATAAAACTGCAAAGCCATACGAGCAAAGGCTGAAAGAACTGGGTATGTTGAGTTAGGAATATAGGAGATTGAGAAGGAACATGGCAGCCTTCTTCAGACACTTCAAAGGTTTCAAGAAAAATGTTAGGAAACATTATCTGCTCTTGCCACAGAGGGCAGGGCAAGAGAAAACGGATTCAAAATACAGCAGAGCAGATTTATCTTAAATCTCAAGATATATTTTCCTACTCTAAGAACAATGGACAGATGCCTTGGGAGGTTGTGGAAACTCCTTCAAAGGAGGGTGTCAGAAGGAGACTGGAAAGTCATCTCTGTTCAATAGCTCAGATGCAACAAATACTGCATCTTGCTAAGGAGTTAGCAGCGCTGCTCCTTGAAGTGCTTTCTCACTCTCTGGCTCTGTGATTCCATGATGCAAAATCCTAGCGTAGATCAGGTCTGTGTGAAACACAATATGTGGGACACAATACGGGGGGAACTGGGTGAAATGTTATGGCTCATGCTTTACAGGAGGTTGAACGCCTTGCCATAGACATTATTGGAGCAGAGAGTTTTAGATGAAAGTTTTTCACACATAGATTGGCCAGTCTATGTGGCGCCAGTGGCCCCACCCTTACTTAAGACTGTAGGACACCTTCAGTTGGAAGACCTTATTCTCAGTTGCTTCATATTTTGACAAACGTCAGGCATTTGGACTGAAATTTTCCATGATGAGAAGCTATCTGCTTCTATTGGAATTGGTTTTAAAAGATTCAGGTATAACGATTCAGGGAGGGAAAATGAACAAAGCTAGGAGAGAAGATTAGGGCTCAACTGGAACACTGTGCCCAGTTCTAGGTGTCACATTTCAGGAAAGATGTGGACAAATTGGAGAAGGTCCAGAAAAGAGAGAGAGAGAAAAAGAAAGGTCTGGAAAACATGAGGGAAAATTGAAAGAATTGGTTTTGATTAGTTTGGAGAGAGAAGACTGAGAGGGGAGATGATAGCAGTTTTCCAGAGCCTACAAGTTTGTTACAAGGAGAAGGGAGAAACATTATTTCTCTATAAAATCTATAAAGTCTATAAAATCATGACTTTTGTGCAAAGAGTGAATAAGGAAAAACTATTTACTTATCCCCACAATATAAGAACTAGGGGTCTCCTGATGAAATTAATTGGCAACAGGTTTAAAACAAAGGACGTTTTTCTTCACTCAGTGCACAGTCAACATGTGGAACTCCTTGCCAGAGGATGTGGTGAAGGCTAGGACTTTAACAGGGTTTAAAAAAGAGCTAGATGGATTCATGGAGGTTAGGTCCATCAATGGCTATTAGCCAGGATGGGTAGGAATGGTGTCCCTAGCCTCTGTTTCTCTGTAGGTGGGTGACAGGGGAGGATCACGTGGGGATTACCTGTTGTGATCCCTCCCTCTGGGGCATCTGGTATTGGTCACTGTTGGCAGACAGGATCCTGGGCTAGATGGACTTTTGTTCTGACCCAGTATGGCCGTTCTTATGTTCTTATGATGGAGGCTGTTCTCAGCGGTGGCAGATGGCAGAATGAGGAGCAATGGTCTCAAGTTACAGTGGGGGAGGTCTAGGTTGGACATTAGGAAAAACTATTTCCCTAGGCAGGTGGGGAAGCACTGGAATGGGTTACCTAGGGAGCATATGGAGTCCTGGCTTGATAAAGCCCTGGCTGGGATGATTGAGTTGGAGTTGGTCCTGTTTTGGGCAGGGGGCTGGACTCAATGACTCCTGAGGTTTCTTCTAACCCTGGGATTCTATGATTCTAAACTCATCACCTGTGGCAAGGGCCGTGGGATGTTTAACGGCTGTGCAGAGCGGAAAGTACCATGGAGCTATTCTCTACCCACCATGCCCTTGTTGCATTTGGTTTCTCAAACGGCAAGAGTTGCGTACCTGTGACAGCTGAGTTGGAAGTATTGTCTCTGAGAATGCCCCTTAGCTAGCCGTGTCCTGCCCCTCTCACCATAGCATCTCACATGTGAGACAACACACAGTGTGCACCGTTTATTATACAGCTCTGTGCAATCCCCGTAGGGGTCACTCCATCTCTAGAGAAGAAGCAGGCATCAGAGGGAAAACAGACTGAAGACAAGCACATCTGAATTTCTGTGCTGTTGGTTCAGTAAACAGTAATTAAATGACCTTCCCAAAGGGAGATGAGAATTCTTGTGCTCTCCACTGAGTCTGAGAGAAATTGGCTGCTCTGTGCATTTGCCTATATTTTAAAAAGTATGATTGATTGGTAAGAAAACCTGTTGTAATGCACTCCATTGTGCCTGATACCCAGTAACTGTCCAGGATAGATGGGTAGATAGTAGACAGATCAGGAGAACGATGACATTGGGGAAACAGGAACACTTTCTGAAGACACACAGGGAGGAGGGTGTCTCAAAGGTTACAGCTAGACTACAGTGTATTTTGGGGGAAACAGTTACGCAAATGCGCTCCGCATTTTGTGTATTTTTTTCCAATTCTTTTGTTGGAAGAGGCTTTTCTGACATTTGGCCCATCTAGACTGGGCCAAATGTTGGGAAAAAACCCTCTTTCAGAAGTCCCCTTATTCCTCGTGGACTTCTGAAGAGTGTGTTTGCTCTTCCGCAAAAAAAGCGGAAGAGGAAATGCGTGCCCTAGATGAGGAACAGTTCTTCCGGGATACCCCCAGAATCCCGGAAAAACTGTGTAGTCTAGCAGTACCCTAAGGGATCAGAGATTTCAGAAAAAGATGTGGATTAATTAGGAAAATCCAGAGATCAAAGGTCTGGAAAACATGAGCTGTGAGGGAAGACTGAAAGAACTGGGAGTTGATACAAACACATTCTGCAGGCACACAGGGTGGTCGCTAAGGGGTCAGAGATCAATTATGCTTTTCAGTGACTATCATCCTACCGTGTAGCACGATTTGTGGATGGAGATTCAAAACAGCCAGATAAGGAAAATCACTGTCAATGGTCAGGTGTTCCTGATGGGTTCCTGACAGGTCTTCTGCTCCGTCAATCATGATGAACTTTCGGCTGTGTATGTGTGCTCCCCTAACGCCTTAGCCATGTGCAATTAGTCAACAGGACAGGCTCCGAGAGAGCCCCCAGAAACCACAAATCAGACACAGATTGAAAGCACCCGGCCAGGTGTATTGCTGAGCAATGTACAAGAATAGGTGTCAGTGAACAGACTCGCCGCTGCACCTCTATACATATGTACTCGCGATAATGGACTCACGCAGTCAGTACTATGGGTCCAGCATTGCCCCCTGGGGCAGCCAAGGAGCACTCTTTGGGGTGCACTTTTATACACAGGTACAAACAAATTACACATCACTCCTGACGTATCAGGTTGCCACCCTCTGTTGCCTAGTTACCAACCCTTCCCTCACACAAGGGGGGGTTTAATTACAATTGATCATGCTATCAATTTAGACCCAGTCTGGAACCTGGGCCGGTATGCTTTTGTTAGCTGTGCAGTGTGCGTTGGTACCAAAATGTCCCTTAACGAGATGTTCTCTTACGACCCCTCTGGAATGTGCTCATGGCCTGTGCCTAGTGCCTCTTAGGTCTGAGTCGTTCTGCAATACCAGCCCTGTTCTTGCCAGCTTCTGTGAGCAAGGCCTGTCTCTGGCTCACAGCCTCACTCGGCTTTATATGAGCAAAGTCTTGACCATTGTGTCTGGGCCTCAGGTCCTACATCCGGCCTGTGATATGTAGGCTTATGTGTCAGGCCCTCATCTTACTACAATTACATAATTCGTTGGGCAAAAGTCAACATGTTTTCTGTAAAGGGAAATCATGTCTTACTAATCAATTACGTCTACACTTGCTCCCTAGTTCGAACAAGGGATGCAAATGTAGGCAACCAAAATTGCTAATGAAGAGGGGATTTAAATATCCCGCACTGCATTAGCATGATCTCACCAGTGCGTTACTCCGCTCAACAGCTGATTTGAAAGTGAAAGTGTGCGCCGGGATGCGTTAGTTCGAACCAAACCCCTTGGTTCGAACTAACGTTACTCCTCATTTTGGGGGGTTTGGTTCGAACTAATGCGTCCCGGCATGCACTTTCACTTTCAAAACAGCTGTTGAGTGGAGTAACGCACCGTTGAGATCATGCTAATTAAATCCCCACCCCATTATCAATTTTGGTCACCTACATTTGCATCCCTAGTTCAAACAAGGGAGTAAGTGTAGAGGTACCCTTAGAGTTCTTTGAAGGGGCTAACAAACATGCTGACAAGGGGGATCCAGTGGATATAGTATACTTAGATTTTCAGAAAGCCTTTGACAAGGTCCCTCACCAAAGGCTCTTGTGTAAATTAGGTTGTCATGGGATAAGAGGGACGATCCTTTCATGGATTGAGAACTGGTTAAAAGACAGGAAACAAAGGGTAGGAATAAATGGTAAATTTTCAGAAGGGAGAGGGGTAATTAGTGGTGTTCCCCAAGGGTCAGTCCCAGGACCAATCCTATTCAACTTATTCATAAATGATCAGAGAAAGGGGTAAGCAGTGAGGTGGCAAAGTTTGTGGACGATACTAAACTGTTCAAGATAGTCAAGACCAAAGCAGACTGTGAGGGACTCCAAAAAGATCTCACCAAACTGAGTGATTGGGCAACAAAATAGCAAATGAAATTTAATATGGATAAGTGTAAAGTAATGTTGATGGCATCAAGCTTCCAATAGTCCTCCCAGAATTGGATCTCCCCTTCCTTCTTAGGGACCAGCACTACGAGAAAGGCCCAAGGGCTGGAGGACACTGGATCACGCATAATGCCAGTATGGACCGGACCTTTCTCTCCAGAGCCTTTTTTTTTTCCCCATGACACTGAATGAGGGACCTAGATGCAGGGGGGTCCTGTCTCCACCCAGAGGATAGCCAGGTTAGTGATCCCAGGACAACTGGAAAACAGCTGTGGGTAGGAATGCAGCATTTCTCTGATGTCTTCCTGCCAGGCCAGGGTTAGCTAGTCACAGTCTACACAAAGCTAGCACCAAATTCTCCTTGCCATAATAAACCTTCGTCATGCTGGCAGGGTACCCCCAGTGGCTGTGAGCCCAGTTGGACAATTCCACCACATAGTTCACCTCATTCAGATGACTGATGACCATCCTGGCAGTGTATAGACCTCACAGAAAGGAGAACCATCACAGGATCCCTGGTGCCATTGGAGGGGGACATGCTAAGCGATCTTACTAGGACTTCTGCCTCCCTTCATCCTGAGCTAGAGTCTCTGTAGAGAAGCCCATGAGCTAAGCAAGCTTTTGTCAGAAAGTCAGTACATACTCCACCACTGATTCTGCACGGGGAGAGGCCTTGCCTTTCCATTCGTCCCTTACCATGTCAAGGGTTCTCCTCACTCTTCTTCCATACAGCTACTTGAAAGGGGAGAACCCTGTAGAGTCCTGGGAACCTTCCAGTTAGCAAATAGCAGGTGGAGTACATATTGGTCCCAGGCCTGCAGATGTTGGTCCCTAAAGGTCTTCAGCATCATCTTTATGGTCCTCTTGAACCTCCCCACCAGCCCATTGGACTGAGGGTGATATACTGAGGCCCAGGCATGCTGGACGTCACACTTCTCCCAGTGCACTGGAGTAAGGATGACATGAAATTGGACCCCATATTTGCAAGAACCTCCTAGAGGAACCCCACACTGCTGAAAATGGGCAGCAGTGCTTCTGCCACAGTGTCTCTCTCGATACAGGAAAAAGTCACCGCGTCTGAGTAGTACTCTCTAGCAAGAGTAGCAGGACTTGGAATGCGGTGGGATGGCATTGAAGCTTCCAGGCCAGTAAATGCTCTCCAGCAGCCTACATTGGGTGCCTGTATCTCCTGGTGTCCTGAAAGAGGGACAACTGTGCCAGATACAAGAGCCTATGAAGGTAATTCCGAGGCACAATCCTGATCCTCAGCTAGTCCACGTCCCGTGGGGATGCCCATTCCCGGTACTGAAATCCCTTCACCCACAGGTATCTTTCCTAGCGGCCTTCCCCAATGGGTCTCACTGGGCTGTATCCAGCTAGGTCCCTCAGCTTCCCTACGGAGGGATCTTTCTGCAACTTGACCTGGAATTCAGTGGCTGAGGAAGGATTGAGGACCTGCTCCCTCTCGCTGTCTGGGTCTGGGGTCCTAGGTTGCTCCCATCCTATTAGGGAAGAGTTCTGTACCCCAGCAGATATTCTTCCCTTTGCTGGAGCAGAGGGCCACCCCCTGGCTCTGGCAACAGGTAATGGCTACAGCTCTATGTGGTTTGCTTGACCAGTTCTCCAGGCTACTCTGCATCAACACATATACCAACAATTGATGGTGCTCCTGAGTTTCTTTGGGGCCATTCTTTCCCCTCCCCCCCATTTCAGACATTTTTCCACCCAGTTTCCTCAGGACCAATTCCTGAGAGTGATAAACTCCACCCAACTGAGCAATAGCTGAACCCCAATACACAGCTGGGTTATAAGCTATGCCTTCCCTGTTCCCAGGTTGTCACAAACTCATGGGCATCTGCTCTCTAGAGGTATGTCTAGACTACATGGCTCTGTCGACGGAGCCATGTAAAGTAGTTTACCCGACATAGTCAGTGAAGCGGGGATTTAAATAATCCCCGCTTCATTAAAATAAAAATGGCCGTCGCGCTGTGCCGACAATCAGCTGATCCGGCACAATGTGGCAGTCTAGACGTGGATCAGTCGACAAGGGAAGCCTTTGTCGACCGCTCCCTTATGCCTCATGAAACGAGGTTTACAGGAGCGGTCGACAAAGGTTTCCTTGTCGACCGATCCGCGTCTGACTGCCACGCTGTGCTGGATCAGCTGATTGTCGGCACAGCGTGGCGGCCATTTTTATTTTAATGAAGCGGGGATTATTTAAATCCCTGCTTCATTGACTATGTCGGGTAAACTAGTTTACATGCCTCCGTCGACGGAGCCATGTAGTCTAGACATAGCCTAGGCTTCCTATGGTCCATGGAAGGATTAATCTTTGGTGTGACAGTCCTTCTCTGCCTCCTGGAAGTGCACATCACTGAGCTTTCAGCTTGCCTGTCTTTCACTAATTCCCCTTTCTTTTACTGCTCCCCATTCACTTACTCCAGGATCCATGGGGTGCAGTTTCTGGGCCGATACTCTGCGGCTTTCCCGAAATGAAGGCAGTGAACATTCTGGTTTAACATGCCTCCTTTCTCTGAGCACACTGAGGTCAGGGTCAGAAGCGTACATAACTTTGACCTGCCTTGTTATGATCTCAGAGCATGTAGGACTGTTGCTTTAACAGAAGGCTTGGATACACTTAATGAAGCCACACCGGGTGCATAAACAGAAGAGGTTTTATTGCCAGGGCATATTACGCCATACAGCCTTCGCGCGTTACTAAATATGTGCTTCTCACTGCAGAGAAGCAAGCAATTAAGCAAGCAAGACAGCAGGCAAGCAAGAATCCAGTGCTTACGCCCCTTCTGCTACAGACCCTCTGTGCTTTCGAGGGCTAGTAGCAGGCGTTGCTTCAGCGTGGGGATCCCTGGGCACGCACACGACCTAGGTCCACAGGTGAGACTGTTCACTCAATCAGTGCCTTTCGGCCATTTATAATTATTCCTTTTTTAGGGGCGGAAACATCCACAATCAAATTCTGGCAGGAAACACCACCGCTATCTAATTCTCATACATCCTGTCCTTGGGCCTAATTATCTCAAACTTGTTTATGCAACTAAGGAGGCCTTGGGCCAGCTCATCACCGGTTAAAACCAGCTCACCGCTGGCTCTAGCTGGATCCTCTGCGATAAGGTGCAGGGGTAACTGGCGGTCAGCCCTGACAAGGACCCCGTTCATGGTGTGCTTCCCTCAGAAACGCCATCTCCTGCGGAAGAGAGCGGGCCCTATATCCTAACTCCACATTCAGCGGTGATGCTCAGCCAGCATGAAAACAGAAGGTTTTTTAATCGACAGGAATACAGAACTTGGTAACATAGAAATCAGTGACTTTCTACAACAGCCTCCCCTGGGAAACCTCAAGCCAGACACCCTGACTCCTCCCTCTTCAAGTCCCCAGCAGCAAACTCCCTCAACTCATCTGTCTGGCCTCTGACATACCCAAGGTTCCTTCTGTGGTCCTTCTCCAGCTTTCTGGGGATAGCGTCACCTCTTCAAAATGACACACTTAATAAAGAGGCTAATCATGTTCAGGAAACCACAACTCTTCCATCGACACCTCACGCGACATACTTTGTACAAGAGTGTCTGGGGAGCCATTCATCGAGCTAGTTGTCAGCGACCTCTTCCCGGCAAATCTCAAAGGAACGTGGCCTCCTTGAAACTTTGCGCTGCCTGGGTCAGTCTCTGGGAAGGTGTCAGGCTGTATATTTACACGGGGCCATTCTTGTTGTACTGCAGAAGGTGTACATGCGACCATTGGCTGTGGAGTATCATTTCTGGGTTTCCCACCTCAGAATTTGCTGGGCTTTCAAGCTAGTGATGTGTCCCCAGCAAGAAAGATGTACCCTTGAGCTTGTGTAACTAGTACATAGGCTGGGGGGAGGGGGAGATATAGACGTTGGAGTTAGCAGAGGAAGGGAGACACATGGAGGTGACTGACTTACAAAGGCGAGAGAGAGAGATGGATGACAGTGCCTGGCGAGGGTGTGGAAGGGGGAAATATGGGATGAAGCCCACTACAACAGGGATTCCCTGCATCTTACGTTGTAGAGAGCCCTTTCCAAGGGAGAGACAAACCCTGTCCTTGAGACGCAGTTTCTGTTTCAGGGCAGCCTGGCGGGATGAGTCTGGGAACCAGAGCACTCTGGGGCCACACTGAGGTCAGAAGGCAGTTGGCCACATTTGGGTGAAGACCACATCTAGTAGAAAACACCCCCTGTTTTGGATCCCCCAGCCCCACTCCCTGGCCAACCTCCTATAGCTGGACACCCATAAGGCGCCTGAGTCTGGTCCCACATTCTAGCCCCATGTGCTGTTGAATCAGAGCAGTGTTCTGGCCCCCCTATGGGTCCGGGTGCTAGGCCCACTCTTGGGGTGCGGCTTCTGTTCTGGTACCTTTGTCTTGGGGTGGAAGCCTGCATGTGAAGTGCCGTGGTCCTGGGATGAGTTTTGGCCTGGCTCCTGCAGACTCTCCAAATGCTTCCTCACACCCTTCCCAGAGCTCTCCCTGAGGTGCACTATGTCCCCCCTCCCACACACATCCCATGTGTTGGGTGCCCAGCAGGATGCCACTTGGAAGTGGGGTGCAGTTTGGATCTGTCTCATTGATCTGGGGTCAGTCTTGCACTGCGATGATGTGACAACCTGCCCAGTCTTCCAAGCTTTCGTCCACACCAATATCCTCAGGCAGGGGCTACACCCCGCTGTGTTCCTCAGTGCTCTGGCCAGACAGCCATGAACCACCAACAGGGAGGCTCCAAAGAAAGTACCCCAGTTCCCCAGCTTAGGACCCCAGAGCTGTGCCATCGTGCCCTGCTCAAAAGAGAGACTGGGATGAATTTATTCCTTGGTCCACCCCTCCCTTGACTGGAAGGCATTTCAAGCTCAATGTCTTTCTTAGCTGAGCTGTGCTTTTCATAGAATCATAAAATCATAGAATACTAGGACTGGAAGGGACCTCGAGAGGTCATCGAGTCCAGCCCCCTGCCCTCATGGCAGGACCCAGTACTGTCTAGACCATCCCTGATAGACATTAATCTAACCTACTCTTAAATATCTCCAGAGATGGAGATTTCACAGCCTCTACACATGCCAAGCAAAGCGCTCTGTTTGAGGGGTATAAAAGTAAAGGCGTGTTTATTGACTTCAGAAAGAGAGATTTCTGTTGACTCAACATGGTGGCAAACTGACTACAGATGCTTTCCTAGGAAATAAACAAAATCACTCTCTAAATCCTACTCACCAAATAGGATTTCAACCAAGCAGGGTCTCCCCATGTTAGAGCATATCAACAGTCCCTCAGGCTTCCATACACAGCCTAGAAACCTCTGTAACGTGGGAGCAGCACCCCCCACAGTCCAGTCCTTGTTGCTCAGGTGAGTTCTCGTGTCAGGAGTCAAGAACTGCCTCCTCTAACTCCTGGCTTGTCCTCCTGCTGCAGCCACAGCCCTGCAACCAGAGTCCCCTCTGCCACCCTGGTGCCTCTCTCCTGCCCCAGCTTCTACTGGCTCATCCACTGTCTGTGATATTAAAGGGCTGGACCAACCCCTCCTCTCTCTGTCCCCTTGCCCAGTTACCGGCAATTGGAGAGGTGGCAACACATAAACTAATTCCTAATGTTGCCATTCTGACCTACCACAGTAAGACCAGGAAAGTGTTTGATGTCAGTTTGACTGTCTAGTAGGTGATTCGGGAAAAAGGTCCAGCCCCGTGTCACCAATGAGCTCTGCACAGAGCTTGGTCGAAGAGCCACTGCATCAGGAGAACAAACATTTAGGTCTCTTTCTGGGTACAGAGCCGGAGCAACCTGTCCCGGATCTGTTTGGTCCTCACCCCATAGATGATGGGATTTAGCATGGGGGGCACCAAGAGGTACACGTTGGCCATAAGAACATGGAAATGTGGGACCACATTGTGGCTGAACCGCTGCATAAGGACGGAGAAGAGACCTGGGATGTAAAAGGTTAACATAGCACAGAGGTGGGCACCGCAGGTCCCAAAGGTCTTTAGCCGGGCGTCCTTTGTAGGGAGGCTGAAGATGGCCCTAAGGATCTGCGTATAGGACACAGTGATTAAAAAAAAATCCATACCGGCCTCCAAGAATGTCACAGAGAGGCCATAGTATCTACTGACATGGGTGTCTGCACAGGCCAGCGTCACCACAGCTATTTGCTCGCAATAGGTGTGGGGGATGATGTTGGTTCTGTAATCAGAGCACCGTCTCACTAGGAAGGGAAAGGGCAATCCAAGTATGACGCTGCGCAGCACCACGGCCAGACCAACCTTGACCACCACAGGGTTTGTGAGGATGGTGGAATGTCTCAGGGGATGGCAGATGGCCACGTAGCGATCCAAAGCCATGGCCACAAAGATTCCAGTCTCCATTACTATGAAGCAGTGAATGAAGTACAGCTGGGTGAGGCAGGCTCCGAAATCGATCTCCCTGGAATTGAACCAGAAGATGCTGAGTGCTTTGGGCACAATGGAAGTAGACAGGACCAGGTCAGTGACGGCCAGCAAGCAGAGGAAATAGTACATGGGCTCATGGAGGCGAGGTTCCCTCTTCACAATGAACAGGATGGTGAAGTTCCCCAAGAGGGCTATTACGTACATGATGCAGAAGGGGATGGAGATCCAGACATGGGCTGCCTGTAGGCCAGGAATGCCCTGCAGGATGAAGGTGAAGGGGTTGGTGACGTAGGTTGTGTTGGAAGCTGACATGGAACAGGGGAGAAGGTCTCCAACGCTGAGGCACAACGGTGTCTCTGGAATGTACCACACGTTCCCTTGACTTTCTGTATGTACCCCGGATTGTTAAAGATGGCCACAGTACCAACACCTGGATGGAGAGCGTTTTAATATGAAACACTATATGCATTACACAGGCGAAGCAGTTCAGTTGCTCTTCACACATTGAATAATGACATTGTGATGCTTCAGAGAAATAAATTATGAACAGCTGACCCTACTAATGTCAATGTCTTACTTGATGGTGCCCTGGACCGCAATAGGCAACCACAGCAAATACAAGGGTGGATACTGTTTATTCCTTATTGTTCTTTAGAGGCTAGAGGCTCCATGTCATCGGGAGCTCCTCATTCACCTACTTGCTCAAAATCTGGAACATATCTTCTCCCAACATCTTATTTATTCCATTTCCCTAAAGGTGGTGTGTGGGATGATGAACAGTTCTTCCTTTGACCTCGTGCTGTGTATGACGGGGTATGGTTGATATAGCTACATCCTTCAGTGGTATGGATTTTTTTTTTCTACTACAGAAAAGGGAAATGGAATTTTGGCTGCATGAAGAGAGGCATGGAATGCAAGTCTCGAAAGGTACCACTCTACTCATTGCTGATGAAGCCTTAGGGTCTCGAGTCTTTCACAAAGTCTGTGGGGAAACTAGAAACAATCTAGAGGTGAGCAACAAAGATGAACCAATGTATGGCATGTGAGGCATACGAGCAAAGGCTGAAAGAACTGGATACTTTTACTTTGGAAAACTGGAGATTTAGAAGGGACAGGGAAGGCTTCTCCAGATACTTGAAAGTCTCCATAAAAAAAAAAAAAGTAGGAAAAGTGATTCTCTCTTGTGACATGTCCCAGGACAAGAGGACAAGGGGTTCAAACTACAGCAAAGCACATTTTGATGGCATCTCGGGATAAGTTTCCTAACTGTAAGAATGTAACATTTGCCTTGGTAACTTGAGGAAACTACTGCACAGGAGGGTGTCGAAGGAGGCGGGACAGTCATCTCTCTTGGTTGGTTTGGAGGCAAAAACCCTGCATCTTCCCAGAGGGAGAGACTAGTGAACCCCTGTGGCGCCTTCTCAACCTGTGGGTCTGTGATTGTGTGATGTGCAATCCTTGGGTGGACCAGGGATTAGTGAAACACATGATACGAAGCTCAATGCAAAGGTGAAGTTTTATGGCTTCCACTTAAAGAAGGTCAGACTGGATGATCTAATGGTCCTTTCATGTCTTAAATTCTATCTATATGTTGCTAATGTAATTAGGTAGAGCATTTATATTTACTGTGTCTCATAACACACCAAAGAAGAAACATCGGATTACACGGAAACTCTTAACCATATAACACTGATTGGCTACGTCTAGACTGGCATGATTTTCCGCAAATGCTTTTAACGGAAAAGTTTTTCCGTTAAAAGCATTTAGAAAGAGCGTCTAGATTGGCACGACGCTTTGCGCAAAGCACTTTTGCGGAAAAGCCGCCTGTGCCAATCTAGACGCGCTTTGAAGAAAGCCCCGATTGCCATTTTAGCCATCGGGGCTTTTTTGCGCAAAACAATTCTGGGTTGTCTACACTGGCCGTCTTGCGCAAAAGGGCTTTTGCCTGAACGGGAGCGTCATTGTATTTGCGCAAGAAGCACTGATTTTGTACATTACAAAGTCAGTGCTCTTGCGCAAATTCAAGCGGCCAGTGTAGACAGCTGGCAAGTTTTTCCGCAAAAGCAGCTGCTTTTGCAGAAAAACTTGCCAGTCTAGACACAGCCATAAAGTATATGCAGCCTGTGGAAGTCTTCGCAACACACATTACTGGAGCAAAGATTTTCACTGAACTGTTTTCACAAATGCAAGAACCATTGTGCGGGGGTCCTGGTGGGGCCCCCTTAGTCAAGGCCGTCTGACACCTTCAACTAGATGACCTAATTTTCAGTTGCCAAAGTTAGCCAAACTTCAAAAGTTTGGACTGAAATTCCCCAACCTGTCTGCACCAGCTGTATTGTTTTGAATGTTTAAACTACAAGAATGCAGACATCTTGTCAAATGAAGCTGGGTGGGAAGATTTTTTGCCCACATTGAAGAATTCCTATAATTCTTCCGGGAAATCCCTACCATCTCCATCCTTTGCAGCAGATGACAGCCTCCTGTTAACAGCCAGAGCCCTGAGATACCAGAGAAGGAGGTGACAGTCTCTGCACATTCACATACAGCTGGCTCCTGAGGGCTTTACTCCATTCTTACTGCAAGGGGAGATTTGCCTCAGTGGAACCTGACTGAAGTATGGGCCATGGCCTAGAATTTGGGCCTCAGTGTGCACCTCTTACCCTGAAGGATACATTGTGCCACCAACTCCGGGCTAGAATCTGTTTGCTGGTGGGGCAGGGCAGGTGGAGCAAAGAGAAGAATTCTGGCAAATGAATAAGGCCCAACCAACTTCACAGCCATGCGCAAGGCATCACGGAACATGGACCCTCCTGTGGAATCTGGCCCTCTCTGTGCTTTTACCTTAGGCAGTTCAGATTTCAGGAGGGAGACCGGCATTGCTCAAACTGGAGCTCCTGGCCCAAAAGATAGTCACAGGGGGAGCACAAGGATATCTTAGGAGGGTCACAGCATTGTCACCCTCTTTCTGCACTGCCTGTGGAGCTGGACCACTGAAGAGGGAGGTGGGTGCCATGTTGGCCGGGCGCCCAGCTCTGAAGACCGTCCCTGCTCCAGAGCTGGGCAGCTGGGGCCTGGCAGCTGCTCAGGGCCCAGTACTGCCAGCTGCCATGCAGAAGGAAGGGTGGCCAGACCCTACCGGGCTGTCCTTCCTCCTGCCCAGCTGCTCCCAGCTAGAAGCCTCTGATCTCCAGCAGCCCAGCTCTGTAGGCAGCACTGTTGCCAGCCGCTGTGCAGAAGGACAGCAGAACCACAAACTCCCTACAGTAGCCTTGTGGCCCCCGACCACCACTCCTGTTTGAGTCGAGGCCCTACAATTATACAATTACACCTCTGTGATTTGTCAATATCTGGAATCCTGCAATGTGCCATTTTATAAACCCTGTGACTGTGAAACTGAAAATGGACTGGGAATTTGGTAGGGCCCCACACATGAAAACATGAGCTACGAGGAAAGACTGGAAGGATTAAGGCTTGTTTAGTTTGGAAAGGAGACGACTGAGAGGGGACAGGATAGCAGATTCCAAGTACGCAAAAGGGTGTTTCAAGGAGGAGGAGAAAAAATTGTTCTTCTTGGCCTCTGAAGACAGAACAAGAAGCAATGGGCTTAAACTGCAGCAAGGGAGGTTTAGGTTGGACATTAGGAAAAACTTCCTACCTGTCAGGGTGGTTAAACACTGGAATAAATTGCCTAGGGAGGTTGTGGAATCTCCATCTCTGGAGATATTTAAGAGCAGGTTGGATAGACATCTACCAGGGATGGTCTAGATGGTGCTTGGTCCTGCCGTGAGGGCAGGGGACTGGACTCGATGACCTCTCAAGGTTCCTTCCAGTTCTCGTGTTCTATGATTCCATGATACTGGGGTAAACTCAGCCCCTGTGGCAGGGGCTATGGGCTGTTTTATAACTGAGTAAAGCACAACGTACCACAGAGCTATTCCCTGACCCATCCTGCCCGTGTTGCATTCGGTTTCTCCAGCAGCAGGAGATGGTACCTGTGAGTTCCGAGATGGACGTGTCCTTTAGGGAATCACCCTCAGGCAGCCAGATCCTCACCTGTCTCGCCCCAGCATCTGCTGCAGCATCCTACATAGTGAACCCTCCCATGGTGTGTGCTGTTTATAACACAGCTCTGTGCAGTCCCAGTGGGCTCAGCCTCCAGGGAAGAAGCCACCGCTGAGTGAAAACAGGCTGGAGAGAAGCCTGCCTGTGCTTGTAATTATCCAGCTTTAGAAAGAAACAGTCGTGCCGGGACCTTCCCGGTGGGAGATGAGAAATCCTGAGCTCGCCACTGCGTCAGAGAGCAATTGGGGCTCTGGGCATTTGTGCATACTTGGAAATTGCGGTTGATTAGTAAGAAAACTATGAATAATGTCGAGATCTCCATAGGGTCTGGTCCACTGTAAATATCCAGCAGGGTTGGGAGATAATAGGCAGACAAATCTGGAGAACGATCCCTTGGGGGACTCACAAGCACTTTCTGCAGACATTTGAGGGATCAGAGATCAGTAATTCTTCACAGGAACTATCATCCTTCTGTGCAGCTTCTTCCATTGACAGATCTGCAGAGCACCGAGCAAAAGAAAGCCGCAATGAACACAGTCCCCATTACACAGATAGGTAAACTGAGGCACTAGCTGGTCTGCTTTGGTGGAGGTCACACAGAGAATAACAGAGGAATCAGGAGCCCAAAACCAGTTGGTTTTCATTTCAGCCTACCTGGACAAAGTCTTAATGATCTTACTACATGCAACTTACTTCAAAGAGACTTCAACACCAGATTACAAAGAGAAACTTCAGAACTTTCATTCACGCTTAAATTTGACACTTTACGAATGGGCCTTAACAAAGATGCTAATTACCTTACTCATTACAAAGATAGCTTCCCCACTTATCACCCCGGATTAGCCATTCATTGACTCATAGATAACTATTCCCTCCCTCCCGCTCCCTCACCCCACCTTCTGTTCTAAATCTGATTTGTCAGTTTAATAATGTGTTCACTTTTTTCATTGTATTCCTTTGGTATAGATGGTCGTGCCAATTCTCTTCCAGAATATGATCTGAGGAAGTGGGTCTGGTCCACAAAAGCTCATCACCTATTAAACCATCTTGTTAATCTTTAAAGTGCTGCATAGTTTTTCCTTTTGTTTCAGACTTCCCAGTGGTGCACCTTGGAACCAGGGTACCGCTAAGCTCTCAGACATACCAGTCTTGGCCACCTCTCTCATTGTCAGGTTCTCTCCAGCTCCCCAGTCAAGGAACCCAAAGCTTTACCATCTTGCCCTTGACAGAAGCCTGGCCAATATAAACCTATTATTCAGGCTGCCCCTTCCTCAGTGTGGAGAGGAAAAAGCACGAGCCCCTGCTACTAAGCAGAGTTCCCCTTTGTATTTCACATAACACACTGCTTTAGGTTAAAAAAACACAGATTATTTAGGACAGCAACATAGACATTAAGTGATTATACATAAAAAGTATACAGCACAAAATTCTTTACCTAAAAAAAAAAATACAATCGCAATCTCATTTGTGTACACTGAAGAGGATTGGCAGATGCTACCAAGCTGGGAGGGGTTATAAGTGCTTTGGAGGACACGGTCAGAATTCAAAATGGCCTGGACAAACTAGAGAAATGGTTTGAGGTAAACTGGGTGAAGTTTAATAAGGCCAAATGCAAAGTACTCCACTTAGGAAGGAACAATCAATTTCACACATACAGAATGGGAAGCAACTGTCCAGGAAGGAGTCGTGCAGAAAGGGATTTAGAGGTCATAGTGGTCCACAAGCTAAATTTGAGTTAACAGTGTGACACTGTTGCAAAATAAGCAAACATGATTCTGGGATTCATTAACAGGAGTGTTGTGAGCAAGACCCGAGAAGTCATTCTTCTGCTCTACTCTGCACTGATTAGGCCTCAATTGGAGTATTGTGTCCAGTTCTGTGCACCACATTTCAAGAAGGATGTGGAGAAAATGGAGAAGGTCCATAGAAGAGCAACAAGAATGATGAAAGGTCTAGTTTACATGAGCTATGATGGAAGACTGAGAGAATTGGGCTTGTTTAGTTTGAAAAAGAGAAGTCTTAGAGGAGACATGATAGCAGTTTTCAAGTACCTAAATGGGATTTACAAGAAGGAGGCAGAAAATAATTGTTCTCCTTGACTGCCGATGATGGGAGAAGTAAAGGGCTTAAATTGCAGCAAGGGAGGTTTAGGTTGGACATTAGAAAAAAAAAAACTTTCCTAACTGTCAGGGTGGTTATACACTGGAATAAATTGCCTAGGTGGCTTGTGGAATCTCCATCCCTGGAGATATTTAAGAGCAGGTTGGACAGACACCTGTCAGGGATGGTCTAGACGGTGCTTGGTCCGGCCATGAGGGCAGGTGACTGGACTCGATGGCTTCCTAAGGTCCCTTCCAGTTCTTGTATTTGATGATTCTATGAATCAACCAGTGTCTCATTGTGATGGTACAAAGAGCCCACTAACCATTCATACTCCATCTAGATGCCCTTTCACATTGGGGCCTGTTTCTACAGGAGATTTCAGTCAGGAAGGAAAAGAATGGGGTAAAACAAGAACCCTGCTTTCTACTCCATTTAAACCCCTTTCCTTGTGATTTATTCAGAATAAATGTTGTGTCTGCTCAAAATCATCAGGGAGAGAAGCCAACTCATCCACAACTTTAACTTCTTCAAAGCTTATAATGTCTTTGCTCCATATTCCTCTCCGTCAAAGTTTTCTTGTAGTTTCTATATTCACCGTTACTCCTAGTAGCGGTCATAGGAAAAAGGACTGAAACATCAGCTCTTACATCCGAGGCCCGACGTGAGGTCTGAGGCCTGAACTAAAGTACTGGTTGAATCTTGCTGCTATAAAAAGGTAAATTGTGAGCCAGAGGCAGGCCTACTCACATTCCTAAGAGGTGCTAGGCACAGAGCGCTCACACAGACACAGTCCAGAAGGGAGGTACAAGAACGCCTTGATACCAACACATTCTCTACAGGTCACAGGAACACACTGACCCAAGCTAAAGAGAGGGCCAGGATGACAGTGTGATGGACAGAGATGGATTAGGTGATAAGCAGTAACTGTCTGTGTCAGAGGGTGGCACCTGGGCACATCAGAGGAGCCGTACTAACCTTGTTTGTATTGGTGTATAAAATGGAGGCTCAGGGTAGATGTCTCTGGCATAGTTAGCAGTGGAAAGTCCTGCCACTGACTGATCAGTGTCCATGGTCATGGACATAGATGTGCTAGTGTAACTAGACATTGTTCCAGGGATCTAAGTCCATGTTCCATTGACAACAAACCTGGCCAAGTGACTTCACACCTTAGCAGATCTTGTGGTCTTTAGGCAGTTCCCTTAAGCTCTGATGTGACAGCTAAGGATGTACAGAGCCAGGATTGCACATGGAGGGAACACATAGAGCCAAACATCCATCAAAACCAGCACCCCTCTTTAAATTCCTTGTAGTAGATTAACAGTGCTCCCTAGCACTCTCGGTCAATGGGAGGCCACTTTGCCTCACTACATTGCTAGCCATCACCCACAGTAGGGGAATTAGTGAGGAACCATTGGGGCAGAGCAGTAGTCGGCAATCAGGAAAAAGGTTCAAACAGTTAGAAGTCCAAGACCTTCATCAAAGTTGGGCAGAAAATTTTCTATGACTCAGGCCTGTATTTGGGGCCTACCATCAAGATGGTTGGGCATCCTAGCTCCAGTGGATGACTAAAAATCACAAGCTCCTTGGCCAAGTGACGGGTAGCTGCCAATCCAAGTGTGGGGTGTCAGGATTACGGAGAGGTGGGCCGTTCTTACTCTAGCACATACCAGCTCAGGGCCCTACAACAACCAGAGAATTAAACCACTGGATCAGTGGGAATCCCGCTGAAACATGCTGAGATGGTCTCCAACTGCAATGGAGCTAGAGTAGAATTGGCTCCCGCTGGGAACCTTCCTCCCCTCTCTTTGGGGGGCACCTAGATCCATAGCAGGGGCTCCAGTTCATCTGGGTAGAAGGACTCGGGCACCCTCAGTGGCTCCTTGGTGCCTTGGTCAGCGACTGGCTCCCACAACTCTGGCCACTGCTCAGCTCAGTCAGGACATGCTGTTGTCTTCCATCTTGGCAGCAGAGAGGAGACACTTTTCTCCTTCAGCAGCTGCAGCTCCCCAGAACCCCAGAACCCCTCATCCGGCGGGAGGGGTGAGTATGGCCTGCTTCTGCCCACTTGGGATCACGTAGTGGTCCCTTCCACTTTAGCTCTGCAGGAGGCCACTGGACCTCACTACATTATTACATGCCACTCTGGGTTTCAGGGTATGTCTGTATTTATTTCAAACCATTTCTTTGAATGACAATTATCTACCACCTCCTCAGTTGGCTTTTCATTGGATATATCCGGAGCAGTACCAGTTCATTGGCATCTTGTGGTCATGCGGAATCATAGAACCATAGAGCTGGAAGAGACCTCAGAAGGTCATCAAGTCCAGCCCCCTGCTCTAGGCAGGACCAATCCCAACTAAATCAACCCATCCAGGGCTTCGTCAAGCCGAGACTTAAACACCTTTAGGGATGGAAACTCCACTACTTCCCTAGGTAACCCATTCCAGTGCTTCACTACCCTCCTAGTGAAATAGTTTTTCCTAATATCCAACCTGGACCTCTCCCACCACAACTTGAGACCATTGCTCCTTGTTCTGCCATCTGTCACTACTGAGAACAGCCTCTCTCCATCCTCTTTGGAACCTCCCTTCAGAAGTTGAAGGCTGCTATCAAATCCCCCCTCACTCTTCGCTTCTGCAGACTAAACAGACCCAACTCCCTCAGCCTCTCCTCATAGGTCATATGCTCCAGCCCCCTAATCATTTTGGTTGCCCTCCGCTGGACCCTCTCCAATGCGTCCACATCCTTATTGTAGTGGGGGCCCCAGAACTGGACACAATACTCCAGATGTGGCCTCACCAAAGCCGAATAAAGGGGAATAATGATATCTCTGGATCTGCTGGCAATGCTCCTCTTAATGCAACCTAATATGCCATTAGCCTTCTTGGCTACAAGGGCACACTGTCGACTCATATCCAGCTTCTCGTCCACTGTAACCCCCAGGTCCTTTTCTGCAGAACTACTACTTAACTGGTTGGTCCCCAGCTTGTAACTATGCTTGGGATTATTCCGTCCCAAGTGCAGGACTCTGCACTTGTCCTTGTTGAACTTCATCAGATTTCTTGTGGCCCAATCCTCCAATTTGTCTAAGTCACTCTGGACCCTCTCTCTGTCCTCAAGCGTATCTACCTCTCCCCCGAGCTTAGTGTCATCTACAAACTTGCTGAGGGTACAATCCCATCCCCTCATCCAGGTCTTTAATAAAGATATTGAACAAAACTGGTCCTAGAACCGAACCTTGGGCACTCCGCTAGAAACCGACCGCCATCCTGACATCGAGCCGTTGATCACTACCCGCTGGGCCCGGCCTTCTAGCCAGCTTTCTATCCATCTTACCGTCCGTTTATCCAATCCACATTCCCTTAACTTGCTGGCAAGAATATTGTGGAGACCATATCAAAAACCTTGCTAAAGTCAAGGTATATCACATCCACTGACTTTCCCCGTCCACAGAGCCAGTTACCTCATCATAGAAGCTAATCAGATTGGTCAGGCACGACTTGCCCTTTGTGAATCCATGCTGACTATTCCTAATCACTTTCCTCTCTTCCAAGTGCCTCAAAATGGATTCCTTAAGGATCCCTTGCATGATTTTTCCAGGAACCGAGGTAAGACTGACCGGCCTATAGTTCCCTGGATCGTCCTTCTTCCCTTTTTTGAAGATGGGCACTACATTTGCCTTTTTTCCAGTCATCCGGGATTTCTCCCGATCTCCACAACTTTTCAAAGATAATGGCCAAAGGCTCCTCAATGACATTTGCCAACTCCCCTCAGTACCCTCGGATGCATTAAGTCCGGACCCATGGATTTGTGTACGTTTAGTTTTTCTAAATAGTTCCTAACCTGTTCTTTACCCACCGAGGTCTGTCCATCTTCATCCCATCTTGCGTCACTTAGCGCATTAGTCCAGGAGCCCACCTTGTCCGTGAATACAGAGGCAAAGAAAGCATTGAGTACTTCAGCTTTCCCCACATCATCTGTCACTAGGTTACCTCCTTCATCCAGTAGGGGCCGCACACCCTCTGATCACCTTCTTCTTGTTAACATGCCTGTAGAAACCTTTCTTGTTATCCTTCACATCCTTAGCCAGTCGCAATTCCATTTGCGCTATCGCCTTCCTGATAACCCCCCGGCATTCTCGAGATATACATTTAAACCCCTCCCTGGTCATTTGTCCTAATTTCCACTTTTCGTAAGCTTCCTTTTTGTGCTTAAGTTCACCAAGGATTTCCCCTGTAAGCCAATCCGGTCTCCTACCACGTTTTCCTCTCTTGCTACGCGTCGAGATGGTTTCTTTCTGTGCCTTCAATAACGCTTCTTTAAAATACTGCCAGCTCTCCTGGACTCCTTTCCCCTTCATGTTAGCATCCCAGGGGATTCTGCCCATCAGATCTCTGAGGGAGTCAAAATCTGCTTTTTTGAAGTCCAAGGTGTGTATTTTACTACTCTCTTTTCTTCCTTTGGTCAGGATCTGAAATCTACCATCTCATGATCACTGCTTCCCAGGTTGTCACCCACCTCCACTTCCCCTATTAGTTCCTCCCTGTTTGTGAGCAGAAGGTCAAGCTGCGCCACGGCCCCTGGTCGGATCCTTCAGCACTTGTGTCAAGAAGTTATCCCCAACATTCTCCAAAAACTTCCTGGATTGCCTGTGTACTGCCATTGGTTTCCCAACAGATGTCAGGGTGATTAAAGTCCCCACGAGAACCAGGGCTTGCGATCTGGAAGTTTCTCTCAGTTGTCTAAAGAAAGCCTCATCTACCTCATCCACCTGATACGGTGGCCTGTAGCAGACACCAACCACAACATCACTGCTGTTGTTTGCTCCTTTAAACTTAACCCATAGACTCTCAACAGGTTTTTCTCCCTCTTTATACTGGAGTTCAGAGCAGTCATAGTGCTCTCTTACATATAGTGCAACTCCTTCTCCTTTTCTCCCCCGCCTGTTCTTCCTGAACAGTCTATACCCATCCATGACAGCGCTCCAATCATGCGAGTCATCCCACCAAGTCTCTGTTATCCCAATGAAATCATATTTCTTGGACTGGGCCAGGGCCTCCAGTTCTTCCTGTTTGTTGCCCAGGCTTCTCGCATTAGTGTAGAAACACCTCAGGTAACCAGTTGATCGGCCTATCTTCTCCATTCGGAACAGGGTCCTCCTTTCTTGCTTCCTCTCTGCATTTCTTCCCGGTATCCGACTTTCCCACTCCCCTTAGGGTTTTGGTCACCATCCCCGAACCTAGTTTAAAGCCCTCCTCACTAGGTTTGCAAGCCTGCCCGCGAAGATGCTCCTTCCTCTCTTGGTTAGGTGGATCCCATCTCTTCCTAACAATCCTTGTGCCCAGAACAGAGTCCCATGGTCGAAGAAACCAAAGCCCTCTCTGCAACACCACCTGCGCAACCACGCATTTACGTCCTCAATTCGACGATCCCTGCCCAGTCCTTTCCCTTCAACAGGGAGGATGGACGAGAACACCACTTGCGCTCCAAATTCTTGGATCCTTCTTCCCAGCGCTACATAATCCGCAGTAACCCGCTCAAGGTTATTCTTGGCCTTATCGTTAGTTCCCACGTGGAGAAGCAGGAAGGGGTAGCGATCCGAAGGTATGATCAGTTTGGTAAGCCTCTCAGTCACATCCTGAATGCGAGCTCCCGGTAAGCAGCACACCTCTCAAGATTGCAGGTCCGGACGGCAGATGGATGGCTCAGTCCCTCTTAGGAGGGAGTCCCCGACCACCACCACCCGTCGTTTTCTTTTGGGGGTGGTGGCCGTGGAACCCCCATTCCTAGGACTACACATCCTATGCCTTCCAGGAGATGGTGTTCCCTTGCGGTTTCTTCCTTGTGAGGTCCCTTCCAAAGCATTCAGCACTGCAGAGCCTGTGGAGAGAGCCTGAAAGCGATTACTTACCTCTATAGCATTGGGGGATTCCCATGCTGGCCTTTTTCCTCTTCTAGAAGTTACATGCTGCCAGTTCTTTTCCTGGTCACGTACTGCCCTCTCCGACTCTTCCGCCTGCCGTGCTTGAAGGATTAAATGCTGCCTTCTATTGAGGAAGTCTTCATCCTCTCTGATCGAGCGTAGAGTTGACACTTGGGCCTCCAGCCCTCTAATTTTTTCTTCCAAAATGGCGACCAGCTTGCACTTAGTGCAGATGAAATCCATTCTTTCTTCCGGGAGGAAGACAAACATGGCACACTCCGTGCAGGCAACAACAGCAGAACCATCACCATCCATCCCTGCTGTCCTGGAGAAGGGATTTAAAAAGAAAGGCAAGAGAACCTCGCCCCCTTCCCAACTCCCTCTCTAAACTCCCTGTTAGCACTCACCTGTTTAAGCTCCTTGGTTGCTTGCCCAAGGAGCCTTATAAAGCCCTGGACTGCCTGAAAGTCCCTCCCGCTACCAAGGCACAGCCAATCAGCAGAGGCTTCTAGAATTCAAACTTTAATTAGAAGCCAATCACAGCCAATCACAGCCCCTGCCAATCACAGCCAATCACAGCCCCTGCCAATCACAGCCAATCACAGCACACACTCCATGAAGGGGAGGGGGAGGGCAAAGGGGAAGTGAGGGGGAAAAAAAAGCCTCACTCACAAACACAGGGGAAAGAACAAACAAGAACAAAAAAAGAACACACACCAACCCTCACTCACAAACACAAGCTCAGCACACAGCAAGAAAGCCCCAAACACAACACACACTTGCCTCAAGAGTCCTGTATCTGCTTCTCCTTTACCTGGAGAACTCCTTCTCTAAACTCCCTGTTAGCACTCACCTGTTCGCAAGCTCCTGAAGCATACCCAGTCTGTCAGCGTTAGTGAGGTATTCAGCAACATCACCTGCCTCAGTGTAGGCAGGGCCCACCTGTTCTCATTCCTGGATTTTTGGAGAGGTGGGAATCAGGGCAGGGGGAAGCTTCTCATTCCGCTTCTCCAGCAACTCCAATTGGCATTTCCACTGTCCCTCGACTGCTTGTTTTCTCACTTCCCAGAGGGCTTTATGTCCAGCCTCACCTGGCAGTCTCTGTCCCCTCCCCACCTTCTCCTGTGTTGTATTTTCTTTTTCTACTGCCTGCAATCTGGGCACTTCCAGGGTATGTCTAGACTACATGCCTCTTGCAACAGAGGCATGTAGATTAGGCTACCCAGCATAGGGAAAATGAAGCAGCGATTTAAATAATCGCCGCTTCATTTACATTTAAATGGCTGCCACACTAAGTCGATCAGCTGTTTGTCGGCTCAGCGCGGTAGTCTGGACGCTCCGTGGTTGACATCAAAGGCATTTGTCGACTTCCCAGGTAAACCTCATCCCAGGAGGCATACCTGGGAGGTCGACAAATGCCTTTGATGTCGACCGCGGAGTGGTCAGCACAGCAGCCATTTAAATTTAAATGAAGCGGCGATTATTTAAATCGCCCGCTTCATTTTCCTTTGCTGGGTAGCCTAATCTGCATGCCTCTGTTGCCAGAGGCATGTAGTCTAGACTTACCCCCAGTTGTGCAACTGATTCACTCTTCTCTACCCTCCTGCTGTTTTTCCGTCCCTGCGTCCCTTTCCTGAAATAAGCCAATATAGAATAACCAACGGGTAACATCTCTAACAGATCTCCAGCCTTAGGAGCTCACCTAAAATGCTGTGCCAGAGTAGGACATGCCAATCTCTCCCCAAAGATCAAGCTGTCCATCTCATTATACGTACAGTGCCCCGGTGATTGACTTTGCAGGCTCTCAAAATAGAACAGGCACCACGAAGCCCTGTGGCCTACCAATGTGGGCCCCTGTCTCACCCGGTGAGAAGGTGGCAAGCCGCAAAATCCTCCAAGGGCTGCACTCACACAAACAGTCATAGGCAGGGACACACCCAGCTGAATTACATGAAAGCTTTCACCAGCCACTCATGAACCCACAACGGAGAGGTGCCAAGTGATGGCTCCCAGTGACCCAGCCTACGACCCTGGAACAGTAAAGTCTTGCCCTGGTTAGAAGCCTGGGCAGTATATCCTTATACTCCAGTCTGCCCCTCCCTCAATGTGGAGAGAGCAATGCACCAGCCCCCGGATCAGATTTCCCTTTATACTTCAAACAATGCACTGTTTTCGGTTTTAAAAAATAGATGTATTAAATACAGAACGATAGGTTTTCAGTTATTAGACAATATCCAGGAAAATCCCTCTGATAGATTTTTGTTCACTGTTATTTATTCCTTCACGTAACACAAGAACGAGGGTTCACCCAATGAAACTCATAGGTAGCAAACCTAAAACAAGGGAGCAATAGTATTTCTTTGCATTCGAGCTGCAGCACTCTTTGCCAGAGGGTGTAGTGAAGGCCCAAGCGATGACATGGATCCAAAAGGAGCTAGATACATTCATGGAGGATAGGGTCCCTCAATGGCTATTAGCCAGGAAGGTCAGGGAAGGTGCCCCTAGCCTCTGTGTGTGAGAAGCTGGGAGTGGGCTGTAGGGCAGGGATCACTTAATGATTCCATGTTCTGTTAATTTCCCAGGAAGCACACGGCATTGGGCATTGCTGGAAGACGGGGTACTGGGCTACATGGACCATCGGTCTGACCCAGTCTGACTATAATTATGTTCTTATGTAATCCACAAATATGTCTTTCCTTGTAACCCATTAGGCCAGTGGTTTTCAGACTAGGGGGTTGTGACCCAGTACTGGGCCGTGCAATGTCAGGCACTGGGTCCTGTGGCTGCAGGGTGACCAGTGGGGGGGGTGCTAAGGCAGCTCCCCACCTGTCCTGGCACTTCAGACTGTGCACTGCCCCCAAAGTGGTCAGCAGCAGGCTCGGCCCCTGGGGGGCAGAAAAGAGCACAGGGCTCCATGCACTGCCCTGAGCACTAGCTCCGCACTCCCATTGACTGGGAACCTGTGGCTGGCTGCTTCTGGGGTGCAGCCTGGTCTGCAGGCCCTTCGCCCCCCCCCGCTGCACTGCTCGCTGGGAGCCACTCAAGATAAGCCCCTCCTACCCCAGCCCTGCCCCTGCCCCTTTCCTCGGTCCCACCCTGGAGCCCACACTAGTCACAGTATGTTATGTCATGGGCATCAACCATTTTCTTCAACTGGGCTATGAGAAAAAAGTTTGAAAACCCCTTCACTAGATCCCACTCCCTTCCCAGATCTGAGATAGAACCCAGGGGTACAGAGGGGGTCACTCTCCCTGTAGCATTAGCAACAATGGCTATACATTAAACCTGTAAATAGAACCAGTGTCCTTTAATTCACTTCTCACAAGGTATCAGAACATATTAGCACTAAGTCTAAGGGGTCTAATCGTTATTTAATTTTCTTTCTTTTATACGTGGATTAGATACAGTGCTCCTGTCTGCAAATTGCTACGTTATCTGCCAAAAACCCAGAGTTTTCAAGAGCACTCTAGTGGAATCATAGTTAACGGTGCCACCCCTACCAAAATCTGAAATAGCTTCTCTGCGGCTCAGTGTGGAGGGAGGGAAGTGAAAAAAAAGCCCTCCAGCAAGTGACGGGGGGAGAGAAAGAGAGGATTAAGTGAAAAGGGTTGTGCCTCGGGGAAAAGAGGCAAATCAGTGGCATAGCTTTGGAGAAGAGGTGAGGCAACGGGAGGGATTTTGGGGGTCCAATTACCAGGAATTAGAAATATGGCAACCCAATGAATTGCACACAGACTGACTCCCCAGTGTGTCATGCTGACACAGAACAGCGAGGGGAGAACATGGTTTCATGTCTATGTGACTGTCCAGTTAGAGTGATTCAGGGAAGAGGGCCCAGCACCATGTCACCATCACGGAGCTTGGTTGGAAGAGCTAAAACAAAGAGAAAACTTTAAGTTCCTTTATAAGTAAATAGCCAGAGCAGCCTGTCCTGGATCTGTTTGGTCCTCACCCCATAGATGATGGGATGTAGCATAGGCGGAGCCAGAAGATACACATTGGCCATGAGAATGCGGAAATGCAGGGCCATATCCTGGCTAAACCGGTGTGTGAGGGAGGCAAAGAGATGTGGGAAGTAAAAGGTTAAGATGGCGCAGAGGTGGGAGCTGCAGGTCCCCAAAGTCTTGAGCCGGGCGTCCTTGGTGGGGAGGCTGAAGATGGCCTTGAGGATCTGGATGTAGGACACGGAGATAAAACACATGTCCAAACCAAGCACCAGAAGTTTTACGGAGAGGCTGTAGTAACTACTGACGCGGATGTCAGCACATGCCAGCATTACCACGGCAATGTGCTCGCAGTACGAGTGGGAGATGATGTTAGTTCTGCAATATGGCCACTGCCTTGCCAGGAAAAGACTGGGTAGTGCGAGTGTCCCACCGCGCAGCATCACCACCAGGCCAATCCTGGCCACCACGGGGTTGGTCAGGACGGCTGAATGTCTCAGGGGATGGCAGATGGCCACGTAGCGATCCAAAGCCATGGCCACTAAGATCCCAGACTCCATCACTGAGAAGTTGTGAATAAAATACATCTGGGTGAGGCAGGCACTGAAATTAATCTCCCTGGCATTGAACCAGAAAATGCTCAACATTTTGGGCAGGATGGTTGTAGACAGGACTAGGTCGGTGACAGCCAGCATGCAGAGGAAATAGTACATGGGCTCATGAAGGCTTGGCTCTGTCTTCACAATGAGCAGGATGGCAAAGTTCCCCAAAATGGCTATGATGTACATGGCAGAGAAGGGGATGGAGATCCAGAAATGGGCTGCCTCCAGGCCAGGGATGCCCAGCAGGATGAAGGTGGAGGGGTTGGTGAAGTCGGTTTTGTTGGAATCTGACATGGAGTAGAAGAGATGGGGTCCAATTGGGAGATGAAACAGAGCCTCCTGCATGTATCCTACGTCTCCCTGGTTTCCTGTATCTGCCCAGAGTCTAGGGTGATGGTTGCAGTGCAAAAGCCTGTATGGAGAGAAAATGTTAACATGAGACAGACACTATATTCACTACTGGACATTGCTCTTATCTATGACTCAACTTGGTCAACCGTCACATACTGTAAAAATGAGATTTTCATGAATCAGAAATGAACTATGAGCAAGTGAACCAACACCAATTGTGTAGTTCAAGGTACTCCAGGGATCAATAATTACTTCATGTCATGGCGTGAGAAACCTTAATAGGCATTTGGAAACACAACTGCAGATACTGGTTAACATAAGAAAATAAGAACATAAGAACAGCCAGACTGGGGGTATGTCTACACTACAGAGTTTTTTCCGAAAACAACGTTTTTTTCTGAAAATACTGCAATTTACGTCCACGCTGCAATTGCATTCTTTCAAAATAAAATCAGAAGAACAGAGGGGTTTTTCCAACATTGGTAAACCTCTTTCTATGAGAAACAAGCCATTTTCAAAAAGAGCTCTTTCAGAAAAATGTGTGTATGGACGGGGAAGAGGGAGTTCTTTCGAAAGAAGAGGAAAGAGGAAAAAGCACAGGTGCCCTGGTGGCCACGCCTCCCATAGTAATCACAGCTTACATGCGAGATAATGTCCATTCAGTGTGGACACTATCTTTTGAAAAAGCAGATCACTTTTTTGATGCACTTTGGCAGTGTGGACTCTCTCTTCCAGAAAAGCTTCTGAAAGAAACCTGCAGTCTAGACATAGCCTGGGTCAGACCAAAGGTCCATCTAGCCCAGTATCCTGTCTGCTGACAATGGCCAATGCCAGGTGCTCCAGAGGAGGCACGGAGGTTTAACAGGTAGTTCGAACTAGGGGCTTTAATTCGAACTACCGGGTCCCTGCCGCATGTAGCCATGGGCAGTTAGTCCGGACTTGTAAATTTCAAAAATGGCGACTGGTTGAAGATGCAAATCAAGCGCGGGATATTTAAATCCCGGGCTTGATTTGCAACTTCGAATGCCTACATTAGCCTCCCTAGTTCGAACTAGGGGGCTAGTGTAGACATACCCTAAAAGGATAGAGCTGACACACCATGAGAAAGGTGGAGGCTGCCGTGTGTCGACAGCCAGAAAAGTCAAGGAATGTTTATTTTAGAAAAGAAACAACTAAGGGGACGTATGATAGAGGAGAAGCAAATCAAGAATGGAACTAACTGATCCCATTCAAAGGGGGGAAAACATAATCGGTCCCAAACAGTAACGTCAATAGACATTAAGGGTTCGTCTACACTGCTACCCCGCATCTACACAAGCCATCCATTATTTTGAAATATTTTTCGAAATCATGGGTGCGCTATTTTGCCATCCCAGTAAGCCTCGTTGCATGAGGGATAAGGGCTGGCTCAAAATAGCGCATTATTTTGAACTTTCATGCTATGTAGACGTGCCCAATTTCAAAATAAGCTATTTTGAAATAGATTTGAAAGATGGCAATTGCATCTCTTATTTCGAATTTAGGGTGCTGTGTAGACGCACCCTTAGTGCTTCAGCTAGGCTAATTCCCCAAAGCGAAGGCTTCATCTACACTGCCAGTTTTGCTGGCAGTGAGTATGCAAATGAGGCACAGATTAGCATATTGCTGCAACCCCTTTGTATAATTTATGCACACCATTTTTGTGGGGGAAAAAAGTAGTGTGGATGGGGTTTTTGCGCCAAAAAAAGTCCACACTCCTTTTTTTTCCACAAAAACCCTTTGCACAAAAAGGGCTTGCATAAATTATGCAAATGAGACATGGCAATATGCTAATCCATAGCTCATTTGCATACTCACTGCCGACAAAACCTGCAGTGTAGACGTAGCCTAAGGGAAATGAATAAATAACACTGTTTGGGAGGAAACATTCTGAGAGAAAAATGGGAATAGAAATTAGGAGTTTCTTTAAGAAGAGTTAGCTAAAATGACATGAGCCCACAGTCAAGAAATTGTAAAACTTTGTGTGATCATGTGGTGCGGTGGTAAAATGAAGCCAGCAGTTGGTGGTGGGGTGGGGAAGCAATAGGAAACAATAGGGACAAAACGAGATGCAAGTAATAAAAATGGGAAGTTATGGAAATTGGCAAGGGATGTTAAAGGCATCAGGAAAAATCCAAACTTGGCAGGGCTAAGCATCGCAGGAACAGATGTTATAACGTATATTAAGAACAAAAGAAATCCTAGAAAAGTATTAGGCCAATTCCTAGAGGGAGAAAATAAACTTGTTAATATTGCAGCTATGTTCAGGAAATAGTATGTCCCCATACACATACACATTTGGAAAGAAGCAGTATGAACGATTTATGTCACATGAGACGATTAAATAGTTTCTAGTCTCTAAGCTGTCAAGGAGGATGTTAAACAGCATCTGCAATCTGTCTTTAGGATTACAAACATCAGAATTATGAACTGACCGATGACCTCACATCTCGTGGAACCAGATGTATGCGAACAGCAGCAGAGCAAACCAAAAATTAAAAACAACAAGAAAAAAACAACACAGCTGCCCCTCCGAAGGAAATGAGAGTACATATTTTGTTGTCCAAAGAAACCATGAAGATGCAATAAACATTGATTTCTCAGAGGCTTTTGATTTAGTAGGGAAAGCATTCAGATTTTTTTTACAAATAGCACAAATACGTTATCAGTAGCACATAAGTAAAATGGACTAAAGATGTCACAGGACCATTGCCAGTGAATGGGGGTGTTTCTAGTGGGGTTGTGCATGAATTAGTTCTAAGCCTGATGCTCTTTAGTATTTTCTGGAATCCTAGAATCCTAGAACACTAGGACTGGAAGGGACCTCGAGAGGTCATCGAGTCCAGTCCCCTGCCCTCATGGCAGGACCATGCACCATCCAGACCATCCCTGACAGATGTTTATGTAACCTAAGATGAAAGAGAAAATCACTGCAGATAAATGGTGGAAGTTAGAGAGAAGCATTAGGAGGAGCGTTGCCAGCAGATCTAGGGAAGTGATTATTCCCCTTCAGTCAGCTCTGGTGAGGCCACATCTGGAGTATTGTGTCCAGTTCTGTCCCCCCCACCCCACTATAGAAAGGATGTGGATGCATTGGAGAGGGTCCAGCGGAGGGCAACCAAAATGATTAAGGGGCTGGAGCACGTGACTTACAAGGAGAGGCTGAGGGATTTGGGCATATTTAGTCTGCAGAAGAGAGGAGTGGGGGGTGGGGATTTGATAGCAGCCTTCAACTTCCTGAAGGGAGGTTCCAAAGAGGCTGGAGAGAGGCTGTTCTCAGTAGTGACAGATGGCAGAACAAGGAGCAATGGTCTCAAGTTGCAGTGGGGGAGGTCTAGGTTGGGTATTAGGAAGAACTATTTCCCTAGGAGGGTGGGGAAGCACTGGGATGGGTTCCCTAGGGAGGGGGTGGAATCTCCATCGCTAGAGTTTTTTAAGTCTCGGCTTGACAAAGCCCTGGCTGGGTTGATTGAGTTGGGGTTGGTCCTGCTTTGGGCAGGGGGCTGGACTCGATGACTCCTGAGGTCTCTGCCAGCCCTGGGATTCTAGGATTCTGTGATTCTGGAGAGTATTGGCAGAGTGGGGAAAATGCTGAGGGGGCCTACCAATTGATCTGGAGAGTTGGGTAATTGGGGACCGTGGAAACAAAACAATTTAATACGGTCAAATGCAAAGCAATCCTCTCAGAACAGGGGAAGCAGGCCTGACTCCCAGCCGAGGTCCCTGTAATATGCAATGCAGGGTGCATGAAAAGGATTTAGAGGTCACCATGGACAACCAGCTCATCGTGAGCTCCTAGTGACCTGCTGTGGTGAAAAGGGTGACGCAAGCCTTTGACATACAAAAAGGGGCGTGGTAAGTTGGGCTGGAGGAAACGTTTACCTCTGCACATGGCGTTTTGGGGGAACCAACTGCTTCCACTTCTGAGGTTCATAGTTTTAAAAATAGATATATTCAAACGTGGGAGGGGGTGCAGAAAAGTTCCACACAAATGACTACAGGCTGGATAAAATAACTGAAAGAGACAGAACCGGAATGAACTTCATCTATTTACCCTATCAGAATCTTGAGGGTTGGACTCGACGGCCTCCTGAGGTCTCTTCCCACTCTATGATTCTATGAGTCTATGGTTGAGCGACTCTCCTGGGGAGAGACCCTTGGGTAACAATGATCCCTGCCATCTAGCAGAGAAAGGCAGAGCGAGGCTGCATGACTGAAAGATGAAGCCAGACCAATTCCAGGCGGAAAGAAAGGCCAAATGTTTAGCACTGAGGGGGGATTAGCCGTTGGGACACACGGCGAAGGGAAGTCGTGGATTCTCCAACTCTGTATGTCTGCAGCTCCAGTCTGAACGCTTTTCTCTGGAAGATCTGCTGGAGGGCTTCTCTACCCCTAAATTGCTACAGTGGTGCTACCATGGAACGTCAGTGTAGATGCTACTTAGCCCCATGGCAGGGGTTCTTCTGTCAGCGTATGGAATCCACCTCTGGCTATGTCTACGCTACAGAGTTTTTCCGGGATACCTCTGGTATTCCGGAAAAATTCTGCCACATCCAGGGAACGCGTCTGCTTTTTCAGATCCGTTTCCGAAAAAGCGGGCGCATTCTTTCAGAAGCCCTGTATTCCTCATTGTACGAGGAATAAGGGCTCCTCCGAAAGAGGAGGTTTTTCCCACATTCGGCTCCGTGTAGACAGGCCAAATGTCGGAAAAGCCTCTTCCAAAAAAGAATCGGAGAAAGGTAAGTAAATTGTACTTCGCAATTTGTATACCTTTTTCTGAAAAAGAACTGCAGTGTAGATATAGGCCCTGAGAGGTAACTAGGTTGATGGAAGAACTCTTCTGTTGACCCCATTCTCGGGGGTTAGATTGATAACAGTTGCATCTCTCAGGGATGTGCTATTGCAAAAATAGCAAATGCAATTTTGCCGTTGTTAGCGGTGGCAGAACGTGCAAGTCACAGGAGGGACAGTTTCCTGCTTATGACTCTGCTGGAGCACTGGGTCCAGTCTGAGTCACCAATGTTGTAGTGGTCAATTGCGGAAGAACTTTGTACGTGTTAGTTTAGGGGTGGTGAGGCCTGCATTCTTTCTCCCTTTTCCCATTCCCCCCTTCCTTTTTCCCTACTACTGATGAGCCAGAAGCAAGCCTCTAGGAACATACGCCATTGTAGCAAGAACGAACTGTAGATAAGTGCGGGAACATAACAATCTTGTTTACCCTAACGTACTGATCACGTAAACAGGGCCAAAGAACAAGTAGATCCAGAACAGAACCAGATCGATAACTAACAGCTAAGCCCTACATCTGTATGTAATGAGTAACCCCTGGAAATTTCCAAACTGCCAAACAAAGCAGGAAAACTGTATTTAAGGCTGCCTCAGAGCCTAGCAAATCGAACCTCACCAATGGGCCTTGGGTACTGGTGCCTCGGAAGCTGAGACAACCTCCCACTTCAACTGCAGCCTACCCGGGGTTCTGGGCTTGCAGGAAGGGACGTAAGATGAGCCGCTTCTTCGTTATGTTGTTCTTCCAGTTATGGGGAACAGCTGTTAGCTGTCAGGAAATAAACTGCTTGTCTTTGACAGATACCTGTGTAGCATCCTTTGTGCTTTGAGAACCCAGTGTCGGACCTTAGACTTACTCTTGCCGGCTACAAATGTCTAGGAAGGATGTAGGGAAACTGGAGAGGGTCCACCGGTGAGAGACAAAGATAACCCAAGGGATGGAGCACAAGCCATCTGAGAAACTGGGTGTGCTTAGTTGGGAAAGGACGAGACTGAAAGGGGACATGACAGTGGTCTCCAGAAGCTGGAGAAAAGATGATCTCTTTTACCGAGGTCGTGAGTGAACGGGTTCAAACTACAGCACAGAGGGTTTAGATTAATTGACAGGAAAATCTTCCTAACTGTGAGAGCACTAGGGGAACAGAACAGATACACGAGGGGGTTTCAGACACCACACATCCTGCATATTGATGTGGGAGAGGGGGAGTAGATGACCTGTCAACCAGGTCGTAGTCAAACACAAGTTATGGGGCTTAATACCGGAGTAACAGGGTAAAATTTAATGGCCTGTGTTATACAGGTCAGACTGGATCATCTCATTGTCCCTTCTCAATTTAAATCATATGGATTTATCAATCAAGAAAGTAGACAAAGCATTTATATTTACTGTGCCTCATAGCACACAAACACGGGGACACTCAATTACGTTGGAAGTTTGAAGATATAACACAAGAAAACTGTACACATACCCCATAGTTGGCCTGTGGAACTCCTTGCTACAGTCATTACTAGAGCGACGAGCTTAGCTGAATTAGATTAACAAATGAATGGTGGCACCACCCTTAGTTAAGATATTGTGACAATTTAAATGAGGAGACCTCGTTTTAGGTTGCGTTTGCCAAAGGTTATGCCGTGGGACTGAAATTGCACATGCTGGGCATCTGCTCCCAGCTGAATTGTGCTTTGGAAGTTCCAGGCCTAACACCTCAGCCGATTTCTTGGAGGATGCCAGGGAGAGATGACAAACCCAAGCAGAAAAATTCTCTTCATGGTTCCTGTGAGGGGCCCTAACTCCTCCCTGGTTTCCAGCAGATAAAAGCCCGGCAGTGCTCCAGCCCCACCGTGAACAGCTGGAGCCCTGAGATGTGAGTCTTTACTCAGATCTTATACCAAGGGAAGTTTTGCCTCGGGGGGCCTGAGCAAGGTACAGACAACGGCCCCAGAATTTGGCCTTGTCCTCCCCAGGCACTAAAACATTTCATCCGAAAGGATTCCCTGTCCTACCGAAATGCAGCCACCGGTGGCTGCAGGCAATCAGCCAGGGGCCAGAGGAACCTGTGACAGTATAGCCAATAAAACTGGAGCCAACTCATCTCTGTGGCAAGGGACCAGGGACGGCCAATGGCTCTGTAGGTCAGAAAACAGACCAACTTCCCATCCCTTCCCCATCCTGCCCACATTGTGTGTGAGTTGCCAAGCAGGTGTGTGGAGCAGGGGAGCCCCTCAGCAAGAGCTGGTACCTGTGAGTGCTGAAAGGGACGTGTCTTCCCTGGGAACCCCCCTCAGGCAGCCGCGTCCGGCTTCTCTCTCAGCCCAGCATCTGCAGCAGCGTCCCACGCTGAGTGCCGGCACAGGGCTGTGCACTGGTTATAACCCAGCTCTGGGCAGTCCCAGGGGGGTTCCCTCAGCCCCTGTGGGAGAAGCCGCATTTGAATGTAAATAGGCTGGAGACCAGTCTGTGTGCACTTCTGGGCTATTTATCCAGCTGTAAGGAGTAAACAGCCAGTAAGGGCCTGTCCCAGTGGGAGAGGAGAACTCCTGGGCTCAGGGAGGAATTAGCTGCTCCGTGTGTTTTTGTGTTTGGAAAAAGTATATAGTTGATTGGAAAGAAAATTAGAGATCAGACTTAGAGCTCCGCAGGATCTGATCCCCCGAACATGCCTCGGATGGCTGAGCAGATAGTGGACACACAGCTCTAGAGACAAACAGCTGAGGACGAGTGCAAACAGTTTCTGCAAACACACAGGGCTTTTGCTAAGGGATCAGATATGACTGATGCTGATCAGTAACTCTGATCACACTATGCAATACCATTCACTGAAGGAGCGTCAACATGCCTACCATAGGAATGTCGCCATGAACTAATGTCCATGATGCACATGTAAGCAGGGTCTGCACCACTGCTTCCAACGCAGGCAGCTGAAAGGGGAAGGGAGCCCAGGGTATGGTTATGCTCACTCAGTTGTTTAGCCCTGCAAGGTATTCAGCTGTTGATATGGAAATACAGCTCATGCTGGAAGGGGGAAGGAATCAGGGGTGTGGTTATGTAAATTCAGTTCAGCCAGTGCTATAGGCCTGATGGATGGTCAATTGTTGGAATGGAATGTGGTGTATTGTAACTAATTTGGCTGTTGTGGGGCCACAAACCATGTTAACCCTAAGGCTACATCTACACTGCAGGCTTCTTGTGCAAGAGCTGTTTTGGGCAAGAGTTCTTGCACAAAAGGTCTTGCACAAGAGCGTGTCCACACGGCCACGTGCTTTTGCACAAGAGCATCCATGGCAGAGTAGACGCTCTCTTGCGCAAGAAACCCCTGTTGCCCATCCACACTGCCTTCTTGTGCAAGCTTATTCCTCGTGGGGAGAGGAATAATTCTTGTGCAAGAAGCCCTCTGTTCTGCCGCCTTACTGTAAATTTACTTGCACAAGACCATGTGTGCAATGTAGACACTCTGCACGTTTTTGCGCAAGAATGGCTGCTCTTGCACAAAAAGCCTGCAGTGTAGATGGAGCCGTTGGAATTGTAAAATATGACCCCAGTGATTGCAGGAGAGACGCTGTCATTGCAAAGAGTGTCGGATGGACAAGCCTCCCCCTTTCCAGACTCAAGTGGATTGGATTGTGGGGGAGGGAAGGAGCTTGAATCAGCAGGCTACATGCCCTCCAGTGTGAGCTGTAAGACTGGTTCAACTTTTTCTTCCCCTTCCCCACATCCCCACCTGTTCTAAGGATAGACCTAAAACAGACTCCATAAGGAGTCTTTTTATTATTTTGAAATATTATTCCAATGGGAGCTGGAATCTTTTGGCCAGCCTAGGTGGTGGCCAAGAGCTGAAATCACTATGGTTTGGCCCAGAGCCAGACCCATCATGGAAGCAGCAGCAGGTGGACTGCAGGACAGCTGGCAGGAGCAAGTGGCTGGCAAGAGCGGCCGGTGAGAGCAGTGGCGAGTGGCCAACGGAGTGAGAGGCCCCTTATCCCCACCCCACCCCCAAGGGTGGTAGGCATAGGCGTGCGCAGCACATTTCATTAGGGTGTGCACCCAAAGAATTTTTTTTAAATGTACTTTGACCCCCCATTAGCCACACCCCTGACCCCTATTAACCACGCCCCTGGCCCCCATTAGCCATGCCTCTGGAGGTAACCCTCTCCGGGCAAGATGGGCACATGACCAAAAGTAAAAAGTGTTATGTGACCCCCCCCCCAAGGACTTTTCCCACCATCCTTCTACCAATAGGGATTAGTTTGGCCCCCACCAACCTCCCCCCATGCAACTATCCTGCAATTGCATTAACCCAATGTGTCTGACATTAACTCGGGGGCAGAGGGGTCGGAGAGGCTGGGGGGAAGTGTTCCCTCTAAGAGTTTCCTCTCATGAGCAGAATGAATTTTGTGTTGTGCACCAGTACTGAGTTCATGTGGCTTGTTTGGATGTGTCACTGTGGCACCCAATTTATTAATAAATATCTACCTTTCCCCTATGCTGCCGTGTCTCCTCCCCTTGCTCCATCGACTCCCCTGGTGCCTGCTGCCCCCCAACCCCTCACCCTCCTCTGCTGTCCTGACTCCTGCCCTTCTCACTGCCCTCAGCCTTCCTGAGACCTGCCCCCTCTCCACCAGCCCTTCTCTCCCCCCTGTGCCCACTCCTCCAGTAGCCCCACTCTGATCACGTGAGCTACCCCTCCTCATCCCCTTGTCTAACACCGCCCTCGCCTCTCTCCTCTGATGCTGGTCCCCCCCCCTGCAGGTGTCTGCCCTTCTGCTTCACCCCCAGAATCCCCTGGCACCTGCACCTTCCCTTAGTCCTGCGCCCTCCTGGTGCCTCCCCCTTCCCTTACTGCCCCTGCCCAAAAGCCCTCATGCCCACCCCCTCACCAGTTTCTGCTCCCATTCTCCTCATGCTCCTTTTTGCCCTCACACATGACTTGCTCCATCCCCACCTTTCTCATGCCCACCCCTCCTTTCAAGCCTTCTCCCACCACCTCCACCTCCCCCCTCTAGGCCCCAGTGCCCTTACTCTCTCCTCTCCCAGCATCACCCTGTCCCCCCTCCCACTGACACCTCCCCTCCTGCCCTTTTCCTCATTGTCTCCACTTCGCCCCCTAGCATTTGTGTCTCCTCTATCCTGTCCCTTTGGTGCCTTCCCCTTCCCCAAGGTTGTACCCTCAATGAGTGGTGGGATGACAGATAGAACCCACTATTCCTGACCTCTGTAACAAAACCATACTCTCTTTCGTGCCGGGAGGGAAACGGAGGCCCACTCTGTCAGGGGCTGTTCATTGGGTGGGAAGCAGAGGAAAGACTGGAAGAGGGAGGCGTGTGGGAGCCACTTTGTCCACACTCATCACACCTCTCTTTATTATCCTCAGCTGGACTAGCTGTGACTGTAGGGCGATTGATTGCAGCTGAGCTAGCCGCCCGACCCCAGGGGAGCCACAGGTGTTGGAGGGTCCAGGAGGACCAGATGAGGGAGTACACATTCCTCCTCTGGGACATGCAGCAGATGCTGGCCCAGAAAGTCCAGGGTGATGTGCAGTGGAGGGTCCAGCTGTGGACCAAGCTGCTGCAACAGGACAGCAACATGTGTGTGACTGCCCAGGAGCTTCTGACTTACCTGGCACCAGTCCCAGTCCCTGCTCCAGTCCCCATCCTGCCTCCCATGCCTTACCCCGCTCCTGTGTATCCCCCTATCCACCCAGGAACCCCTATCCCCGAGGTCGCTGAGGTCCCCGCACACGAGGTGGAAGAATCACCCGAGCCATATGCCAGTGTCAGCCCCAGCTCTGTGCGTCCCCTCCTACATCCCCATATCCAGGTTCTCAGGCCCCCTCCCCCTTCCCATATCCAGATTATAGAGTCCCCCCCCCCGATTACTTCTATCCCCCCAAAATAAGCAAACAGTTCTCTTTTTTTTCCCCAAAGCAAAACAGTTGTTTTTATTGAGTCTGCAGGGAAGAAGGGTAGAGGGGGAAGGGAGGGGTTGTTGTGGGAAAGGCAGAGAGGGGAAAGGCACAGGCCCCTATTGGGGAGGCCCTGGGGAGAGTTACTGTGGTCCTTCAGAGAAACTCTCCCTGAAGGCCTCCTGGATGCGCATCCCCACCTGATGCACACCCCCCGGGAAGTGCACCTGGCGGATGGTAGCTGTGCATGGCTGCTCAAAGGCCTGTCCCTCCCAATCGGCCTCTACACCACACCCCGGATGGAAGGCCTCCCCCTTCCTCTCCATCATGTTGTGGAGAACACAACAATCAGAGATCACCTGGGGGATGTTGTGCTCCCCCATATCGAGGTGGGTCAGGAGGCACCTGAACCGCACCTTCATGTGGCCAAAGGTGCATTCGGCCTACATGCGGGCCCTGCCCAGGCGACCATTGAACTGGTCCTTCGTCTGGTCCAGGTGCCCGGTGTAGGGCTTCATCAGCCACAGCATTAGGAGGTATAGATATGTGGACAGAGTTGGCTCTGGAGCTGATTGCAGGTGTGGGTTCCTGGGTGAGAGGTGTGCTGCGTGGGTGCGGGACAGAATTTGTTTCAGGTTGGGGGGTTGTCTGTAGGTGAGGACTGGCCTGTCCCCCAACGCCTGTGAGAGTGAGGGGTCATTTTCCAGGCTAGGTTATAGATCGTTAACAATGCGCTGGAGGAGTTTAAGTTGGGGGCTGTAGGTGGTGACCAGTGGTGGCCTGCTGTTTTGTTTGCTGGGCCTATCTTGAAGAAGCTGATGCCTGGACACTCTCACACACACTCACGCTCGCACACACACACACACACATGCACGCACACACACACTGTCCCATCAGTCAATGTTATATTATACTTACCAGCCCACGATCCATGTCTCCCGGGTGGCCAGCTACAATGTGCATGGATAGGAGTGGGGTTCTACTCATCCACCCTGATGCTCCAGGCTGGGCAGTCTTAGCAGGATGTACCCAAAGTTTCATAGAATCATAGAGCACTAGAATGGAAAGGGACATCGAGAGGTCATCATGTCCAGTCCCCTGCCCTCACGACAAGGCCAAGCACTGTCTAGACCATCCCTGACAGGTGGCTGTCCAACCTACTCTGAAATAAAAGCAGTCCCTTTTGTAGGTAGTTTTCTTCATTGGGATCAGCGAGTTTCACACTGCCATGCTGTAATGAGCTGCCGTTTGATGAGTGCCTCTTCCATTGGAAGCCTCACCCCTGATCATGTAGCTTCTCGGCAATTATTGTCTTGGCCCAGCTCCAGATTCTCTCTAATGTTCTAGTTCTTCTCACATACTTGCTGAATGACTATGAACAATATTTGCTCTGTAGCTCACGTGAGAGCACTTTAATTCTGATCAGTCAGTGTGTCCCGAGGGCTGGGTAGGGGCAGGGCATCAACTTTGCAGGGGGAGGGGCAGGAGGGGCAGTGACATCACAAAGGCCTGTTGCAGGACCTCAGCCTATTGGGGGAAAGTGATGGGGAGGTGGTGACCTCACAGAGAGACCCTGATATCAGCCAATCAGGACAGAGGTGCAACTACAGGGCAGATTCAAAGACACCCCCCCCCCCCGAATGGCTTTATAGAAGGCTGTCCCGAAAAGGTAGGGTTGGAAGAGGGCTCCGAGACTTGTCTCCTGGTGATGACCTGGGTCTTCCTTTGGGACGTCTGCTGAGACCTTTCAGCCTCCGACCTCTCCGAGTCTCAATGCTGATTGGCTGAGCAGGGGGCCACTAACAGGGGAGGAGAAGTTTTCCCAATTTGCCAGCAGTGACTCATGACTGCCCTTCTTTGTGGGCTCAGCACAAGGGCATGTCTGACCTCAGGCAGGCCCTGCTGGGGAACCTGCTGGCAGAGTCCCCAGACACGGACAGGCTCCAGTACATCCAGGAGGTGAGCATGGTGAGGAGGGGCCGGGGCAGTTTTACCTCAGCACTGGGGAGAACTAGAATGGAAAGACTGGAAACCCATTTGCCAGTCTGCCCTCCTAGCCTGCACCCCAGTGGGCCAGCCTTGGGCAGGGCAGCCAGGGCAGAGCTCTCTAGGTGTCCTTCAGGGACAATGCAAAGGACTTCAAGTCAGGGCCCTGGCTGGCTTTGGGAATGAGAGCCTCAACCCCCACTTCCCAAACCCACGCCCAACCCCCGCTCCCAGGAGATCCAGGAGAAGGTGCCCACAGAAGTCACAGATTCCTCCTTGTGAACCAGGAGAGCGCCAAGGGGATCAGCTCTTCTCTCCTATCAGCACCGACATTCAGGGCTGTGCAGAGAAGGAGGAAAGACCCTTCGCAGTCGCTCTCTTCATCTTGCCCTGGACTCTCGAGCTAGGGAGGGGGGAAGGGTCTGTCTCCACCCTGATGGGCTGTGGATGAATCAGGAGTTGGAAAAGGGGAGCAGCCCCGATACTAAGCACTGTCCCTGTCTGGAGAGACCAAGGCACATTGTAAGAATCCCCTTCTCCAGCACCACTGCTGTAGTAAGATGAGGACCTAAAACATAAGCCCATGCAGCACAGGCCTGGTTGGAGGCCTGAGGCCTAGTAAACAATGGGCAAAACGTGGTGAACATAAAGCAAAGCTCAGCTGTGGGCGAGAGGCCGGCCCCAGCTCACAGAACTTGGCACGCACAGGGCTGAGAGTGCAAAACACTCATTGGTGCTAGGTACCGACTGCAGACCAATAATTGGTACTGGTCATAAGTGGAAAGCACAGGATACCACCAGCTCATTAGAAAAGACCTTGGTACCCACTCCTCCCAGATACAGACCCAGGTTCAGGAAAGGGTCTAAAATGACAGAATGATGGATAGAGATGATCTAATCAAACCACGAGGTACAGGGTGATGGGTGGTATCTAAGTAGCATCAGAGGGTGGCAACCTGATACGTCAGCAGTGAGGTGTGACTTGTTGTACCTGTATTTAAGGTGGTGTCTTGGGGGGACAGCCTTTGAATGACCTAGGGGGCAGTGGAACCTCCCACTGACTGAGTCATTCCATTGTTATGGGGTACATATGGGTAGTGGTTCCGGAGAGTCTACTGAGAACTCTGACTGTACTTCGCTCTACAATAAACCTGGCCTAGCACCTTCGATCCTTATCTGGTCGGTGGTCTTTGGGGGCTCTCTCGGGGTCTGCTGTGAAGACTAAGTGCACAAGTCTACTCAGCACATATCGTTGAGCACACACGCAAGCAGCCTTCTCGTTATCATCATCAATGGAGCCAGAGACCTGTGAGGACATCTCAGCAGTAAATCCCAACTGCCCTCCTGAATAACTACAATGGCCAATGAACCAGGCATCCCACCCTGAGCACCATGCCTGAGCTCCAGAGATGAAGCTGGGCTCATTGGCACAGCAGGTGCACCAGTCTGTTGATCCTGACCCTGCCTCCTTCTGCAGCAGCCCCTGAGTGCCCCAGGGGAGAGGGCAAGCATGTAAGGAGCAGCAGAGCCCTGTTCTCCACTATCCCCCTTCCTGCATTGGGCATAAGTGACCTCTGACCGCAGCTCACTCACCAGGCTGTGGGAGCTGCAGCTGCAGGGGCTGTGAGTTGGGTGTGTTCCCCTTGGGAGGGCAGAGTCAGAGCAGGGAATGAGCTAGACTTGAGTCCACTTCATCTTCTGCTTCAGTGGAGACCCTGGGTCTTCACAAGGGCTGTGTTCTAACCCCTGCTCCAGCCAGGTTCGTGCCTCGACTTGGGTCCCTTCTTCTCCCCCTGGAGCAGCTGGGGATCCAAGTCTTCCTGGAGGGCCCTGCCCACCTCCCTTTGCTCCGGGATCCCTGGGGGAGCAGAAGGAGCTAAGTGTCTCGTGCTCGGCTCCTCCCCCGGTGTGTCCAGCAGAGGAACTTGGGGAGAAAACCTCCTGGCCAAGGGGAGATTGGGAGCTGACAGAAGAAGGTTGATGGAGGCCCCTCACCTTCCCTGCCATCAGAATTCAGCACAGTTCCCCAGTGCCTGTAGCTCATAGACCTAGCCAAGGACATCGACCGTCTGGCCAAGGAGCAGATTTACTGGCTGCTGCTCCACCAGAAGTAAGGAAACACAGCCTGGAAATGGGACATAATAAAAAAAAGTGACACTGAAGGGCAACCACTGAAGAAATGATCCATCTCCCATTTGAGACTGGCCATCACTAGATAATGGGAGTCCTGTTGAAACTCACCAAATTCCCTGTCTCTCTCCTTCTCCCTACTCAATAGAGGATCAATCCACTTCACAGGACACCAAAGATACTCCACCTATCAAAGGAAGCCCTGCTATGCTTTTAAAAATGGCTCTAGAGGTGATCCTGGCAATTGGATACCGGTAAGAATAACATCAGCACTGGGCAAATCAGGTGAAACTACAGTAAGGAATAAAATTGTCAGACACATGGATGAACATAATTTGTTGGGGGAAAGTCAACATGGTTTCTATAGAGGGAAATCTTGTCTTATTAATCTGCTAGAGTTCTTTGAGGGGGTCAACAAACATGTTGACTAGGCGGATCCAGTGGATATAGTGTACTTAGATTTCCAGACAGCCTTTGACAAGGTCCTTCACCAAAGGCTCTTAAGGAAAGTAAGTTGTCATGGGATAAGAAGGAAGGTCCTTTCATAGATTGATAACTGCTTAGAAGACAGGAAACAAAGGGAATGAAATGGTAATTTTTCTGAGTGGAGAGAGGTAACTAGTGGGGTCCCCCAAGGGTCTGTCCTGGGACCCATCCTATTCAACTTATTTATAAATGATCTAGAGAAAGGGGCAAACAGTGAGGTGGCAAAATTTGCAGATGATACCAAACTGCTCAAGATAGTGAAGACCAAAGCAGACTGTGAAGAGTTTCAAAAAGATCTCACCAAACTAAGGCTACATCTAGACTACATCCCTCTGTCAGCAGAAGAATGCAAATCAAGCACTTGAAAAGTGCAAATGAGCCTGGGATTTAAATATCCTGGGCTTCATCTGCATACTCACGTTCGGGTGCTGTGCTGATCAAGCACCGTTTCGAAAGTGAAAGTGAAGTCTAGCCGCAGTTCTGCCGAAAATGGGGAGCTTTTTCCGCAGATCCTGTACAGGTAGATCCCCGTTGTCGGCCACTGTCTGGGCCCTGAGATGAGAACCCTGCTATGGATAAAGCATAGGTGTCCACAGGGTCTGGTGCCCTGTGAATGCCTAAAATGGATGCATAGAGAGTAAATGGGTAGAGGTTTGGCCTTCCATGTGTTTCTCCACACCTGTCAGCTTCCTCCAAGGCCCTAGTTTAAAAACTGCTCTACAACCTTTTTGATCGTAAGTGCCAGCCATCTGGTTCCAGTCTGGTTTCAGTGGAGCCCGTCCTTTCTGTCTAGGCTCCTCCTTTCCCCAAAAGTTCCCCACTTCCTAATAAATCTGAACCCCTCCTCCCTACGCCATCATCTCATCCAAGCATGGAAACCCTGCGGTGCTGCCTGCTTACCCGGCCCTGTGCGTGGAACTGGAAGCATTGCAGAGAACACTACCTTGGAGAGCCTGGATGTCAGGCTTTTTCCAGGAAGGGCCACTTCAGCTAATTGGTAAGTGATATATTAAAAAAAAAGCAACCAACCAACCAACCCATCCCCCTGGAATTTTGAAGATCTAGACAGCACCTTCAATCACGGTAAATGGTATGATCCATACCAAGAATTGCAATGGTCCCCCTGTGCCGGTGGGTGGAGGTAAGAAGGTGGACAAGACCCAGTGAGTGGCAGAGGGTGGGGAAGGGATGAGCCAGTGTAGCAAAAAATGTAGATTTTAATATTGGTCAGTATTGGTTCGAAGACTATAAGTATGACGCACCATTATTTCATATACTTGCTCTGTAGCTTCTATTTCTCTCGCCCTGTCTCTCATGATTAGATAATGTTACTGTAAGGCCTTGCTCCCTGTTAGCATTGGAAATGAGGTTGTGCTTCATTTCTGCATCCCAAACTAAACTGTGACTTCTACTGACAACTCATCTTGTCGGATGCTCCGCACAGCTGTGTGGAGTCAGGGGCGCTGGTGTGTGAGTGTGACAGCCAGCAGAGACGCCCAGATGGTCAAGAAGTGGACTTCTTAAAGAAACAACCATCATGGCTGAGGCTGAATTGGACTGGCAGCACTGTCAAAACCCCGGAGACAGGCAGAGACCCCCCAAGAGTGAGAGACATGGATGGGAAGCCAGACAATACCCATCACAGGATAACTCTGGACAACACAGATTAACACGCCCTAAGGGTGGAGGATTGCAGCGTGGCACTGCAAAGCCGACAGACCCCAATGGGAACTGAGATGTAAAAAGGGGAGCTCTGGCCATTAGACTCTGGGCTTGGTTCTGCAACCCCAGCCTCAGAGGGACCCCAACTCCTCACTCAGTCAGCCTGGCCAGTAAGATTGACTTGAGCCACAATGGACTGGTAACTATGAACCATCCACAGGACGTGTGTGAATGCATATGCTCTCTTTCCAGTTTGTATTTCCAATAAATGCATCGCGTTGCCTTTTCCCCTGAAAAAGATCCCATGTGCTTCTTACACGCATAACACCAGCAACTGCAGGAGGGCACCTGGTGGAAGAGGTGAAGGCGGAGTGGAGGCCTGGCAGAAGACCTGAGTCCAAGTGTGGAGGTTCTAGGGTCCAGTGAAAAGGAGTCTGAAAGTTGGCAAGCGGTGAGTTCCACACAGATCAGTTCCCCGCTTGATCATGCTAATGCAGCAGAGCGAGGTCAGGAAAAGTGTGACAGACTAGGCCCGATCTGGGCACCGCTGAGGGCATCTGCTCAGGGCAAATTGCTCAACACCAGGGCTGCCTACAGCCCCTGAATGGAGACCTTTGCCAAACTGGCTCCAACCTAGTCACACAGAGCACTCCAGCTGCCAATCTGGCCAGCAGGAAGCCTCACGAGGAAAACCCCTCAGACACCTCAACCTGTGGAACTCCTTGCCAGAGGAGGCTGTGAAGGCTAGAACTATAACAGAGTTTAAAGAGAAGCTAGATAATTTCATGGAGGTTAGGTCCATAAAAGGCTACTAGCCAGGGGATAGAAATGGTGTCCCTGGCCTCTGTTTGTCAGAGGCTGGAGAGGGATGGCAGGAGACAAATCGCTTGATCATTGTCTTCGGTCCACCCCCTCTGGGGCACCTGGTGCTGGCCACTGTCGGCAGACAGGCTACTGGGCCAGATGGACCTTTGGTTTGACCCAGTACGGCTGTTCTTATGTTCTTATGACACCCCAGCTCTCCCTGTGCCCCAATCAGCCCCAGGCCTACACACAGGCGAGGGTTTATAGAACCCAATCTCACCTGCCCCAAATGTGTTCTCCCGGTCCCAACAAACCAACCACAGATCCCTGGTCAATTTAGATCTTACCCACAAGATCACATTGGGCCAATCCTTTAGAATCTAAAATCTAAAGGTTTATTACTAAAAGAAAGAAAAACATGAGAGTAAGGTTGTTAAGGAGAATACATTACATATATCAATAGCCAAATTCTTGGTACAGGCTCCTAGCAGAGATGTTACAAATTGCTATCTTAACAGTCTCTGGTATACATCCTATGTTAGGATGGGTCGACGGTCCTTCCCGGCTCTCTGTCCCTTGCAAAGCTGCATCTGGGATCAGTAGCGGGATTGAAGACGAGATGGAGCTTGTCGTACCTCGGTGTTTTCGTACCTCGGTACCTTCGGTGGTCTGGACTGTCAGTGTCAGCGTCGTCTGGTCAGGATCGTCCTGGCGCGCTACTGACAGGACCTCTACTCCGTCGGTGATAAACTTTCGGCTGCGTGCGTAACAATCGGTACTCCCTTTATCTAGGGTGTTAGACCCCGTGCACTTGGGTCAACACAAAAGATCTCTGAGAGGCCCCGGAAACGACAGAGGCAGGCAAGGTTTGAAATCAAGCGAGCAGGTTTATTGTCAAATGCGAAGCTCTACCAGTCGGTAACAGAGATCAGTCCAATGTTACATCACTGGGCACTATGACCCGCGTTGACAAGGTACCAACACCGGGCAGGCCTATTGCCATATATCAGATATTAACAGCAGTCAGTCAAAGTTAAGCTACTGTGCATTCTGTAAGTGTAGGCAATGACACCTGCCGTTAAGGCGCCTAGTGCGCCCCCCCCCCCCAAGGTCAGCCAGAGAGCACCCTCTGCGGTGTCCTTTTATAGACAGATACAAACAACTTACCAGGTTGCCACCCTCTGTTGCCTAGATACCACCCCTCACCTTACGGAAGGGGGGCTTACTTACTATCCTTCATGCTGTCAATTCCGACCTGGTCCTGAACCTAGGTCTGTGTGTGCATTCGTTTTTAGGGAGTTTTTGTACCAAGACATTTCTTATTAAGATGTTCTGTTACTCCCTTTTGGCTTACAGTTTGTACCCAGTGCCTCCCTGTGTCCTTCCATGCTCGACCTAACTTACACAATCACACAGTTATCAGTAGGGTCTCTTTCTTGGCTCCTGTTACTGAACCAAAGTCTTGCTCACTAGATTGCAGGCCTGTTGCTGTTTTCATGTTACTGGCCTCTATTTAGGCCTGCTGACTCCATGTTACTGACCCTCAACTTACTACAGAGCTCACCTCATGGCATTTGTATATCCATTCCTGGTGTCTCCCCAGCCGGAGTCATGGTCAAGTGACCTGTCTGTATTTCACATGCCGACAGCCATTATGCCCTGGCTGGTTGCAGGTTTCCAGACACATTCCTCATGTGTGTATTGGTCACCTTGACAGCCATTGGCCTAGTTAGCATAGTCATTCATTGGACATCCCTTCCTTACAGCAGGAAGTCCAGGCCATTGCTCTGTCTCAGACAGACAGCGTTCACAGTACCAGCACAGAGTACATATTCATAACTCCACATACAATCATCACACAAGTACAAGAGTAGAATACATAGAATCAGTAGAACATAAACATTCATTTGACACCTCACACAGACACCTTTGCTTAGACTTTGGGGCAAACAACCCCCCGTGGGCGCAGCAGTGATCTGGCTGCTCCCCTGAAAATCCAATAACATGAAAAAAGGGTTCAAAGCTTCTAAGACTATCCAGTCAGTATCTCAGCACCATGTCAGTAGCCAGCTTTGTGTGGTGCTCAGTCTGACAGACAGGGCAGCATCAGAAAATGTCAGCCCCCTTTAGGAGGAAAGAGACGGAGCAGCGTCTCCCAGATCTGTTTGGTCCTCACTCCGTAGATGATGGGGTTCAGCATGGGGGGCAGCAAGAGATACACGGTGGCAATGAGAATGTGGAAATACAGGGGAACATTCTGGCCAAACCGGTGTGCGAGGAAGGAGAAAAGAGAAGGGATGTAAGAGCATGAAATGACACAGAGGTGGGAGCCGCAGGTCCCAAAAGTATTGAGCCGGGCATCCTTCATAGGGAGTCTGAAGATGGCCCTGAGGATCTGGGTGTAGGACACAGCTATAAAAGCCAAATCCACACTTGCAACAAACAGTACCACAAAGAGGCCATAGTAATTACTGATGCGGGTATCAGAACAGGCCAGTTTCACCACAGCCATGTGCTCACAGTATGTGTGGGCGATAATGTTGGTGGAGCAATATGGTCGCCACCTCACCAGGAAAGGATAAGGCAAAAAGAGAATGATGCCGCGCAGCACCACAACCAGGCTGATCTTGGCCACCACCAGGTTTGTCAGGATGGTGGAATGTCTGAGGGGATGGCAAATGGCCACGTAGCGATCCAAAGCCATGGCCACAAGAATCCCAGTCTCCATTGCGGAGAAGCAGTGAGTGAAGTACATCTGGATGAGGCAGGCATCGAAACTGATCTCCCTGGAATTGAACCAGAAGATTGCCAGCATTTTGGGCAGGATGCATGTGGACAGGACCAGGTCGGTGGCAGCCAGCATGCAGAGGAAATAGTACATGGGCTCATGGAGGCTTGGCTCCATCTTCACGATGAACAGGATGGTGAAGTTGCCCAAGATGGCCATGGCATATACGATGGAGTATGGAATGGAGAGCCAGACATGGGCTGCCTCCAGTCCAGGGATGCCCAGTAGGATGAAGGTGGAAGGGTTGGTGAAGTCGGTGGTGTTGGAATCTGACATGGAGTACGAGAGAAGGTTTCCAATTCTGAGGCAGAAACGTGTCCTGTGAATGTGCCCTGTGTTCCATATGTGCCCAGGGTCTGGGGTGATGTTTGCAGTAGACACACCCTGGGTGGAGAGAAAAGGTTAATATGAGACATCCCATGCACTGTGGGAGACTATTCTTGTGAGTGAATCGAACTGATTGCACACCACAAACCAAAAATGACGTTTTCATTCTTCAGATAAACCAATGAGGAACAACTGCCAATTCCATATTTGATGTTTCTCCATGGATCAGTAACTTGTCCACATCGAGTCATGGAAAATGAGTGTTATCCCTCATTGTTCTGTAAAACAATTAATTCAGACTAGAGCAGGGTTACTCAACTTTAGAAGCCCTGGGGGCCACAATGATACTCACAGCGCATGCCGAGTGCTGTAACTTAAGTGTGGTTGTATATACATGCAAATATATATGCAAATATCTTCTTTCACACTGACAGGCATGAATACGAAGATTAAGGCAAGACTACACAACACGCAGGCCCCATTTAAGTCAGTTCTGCTGATATTAATAAAATGCAATAGTTATCTGACTTCCACCCATACGACATAACTTTGAATGAGCAATGACAGTCCAGGAATTGAACTATTAAAATGTAGATCAACAGAAGACCGTTATATTGGCTACTTTTTTGTGTTGGCTCCCACCCGTGGGCTGCGTGTTGAGTACCCCTGAAATAGAGAGTCTGTGCTTTACGATGTTCCCCATCATCCCCGGTGCTCAAAGCCTGAGAGTAGACAAAAGTCTTTGTCAAGGAGGAAACATATTAGCTACAGCACATCTCAGGGGGAAGACCTCGGTGTCATTGAGAGCTGCTCCATGGAATCACCTGCTCATTTGCAGTAGTGGAAGAAACAAAGACAATGTTCAGCTCCTTAAATAGGACAGAGAGAAACCAGCTCTGGGCATGTGCTCTGTCACGATCACCCAATGTGTATGAATGATACAACAGATAGAAAGTGGAGTTGTGAGACAGGGTATGGGATGCGGGGGGGGGGAAGGGGGCTGCCATGTGTGGGCACACGCAGGTGCCTAAGACCATTCTGTTCAGAGAATCGTGGAACTGGAGGGAATCTTGAGAGGTCATCACGTCCAGTCCATCGCTGACAGAGGGTTTGTCCAACCAACTCTTACATATCTCCACTGATGGAGGTTCAAGAGCATCCTTGACAATTTATTACGGTGCTGAACCACCCTGACACGTAAGCAGCTTCTCCTAATGTCCAACCCTTGCTGCAAATTAAGTCCATTGCTTCTTGCCCTATCCTCAGACGTTAAGGAGAATAATTTTTCTCCCTCTTCCTCTAAACAGAATTTTAGATATTTGAAAACTGTTATCTCCCCTCTCAGTCTTTTCTATTCTAAATAAACCCCGTACTTTCAATTCTCCCTCATAGGTCATTTGTTTTTCTAAACATTAAATCATTTTTGTTGCTCGCCGCTTGATCTTCTTCAATTTCTCCACCTCCCTTCTGAATGTGGCTCCCACACCGGGACACAATACCCCACGTGAGGTTTAAGTAGTGTGGAGTAAAGTGGAAGAAGAGACGCTGAAGCAGGCGTATGACAGGAAAGAGGCAACCAATGAATGGAAATGAGTGCATTCAAATGGAGATTCAGAGATCAATTCCCCACCCGTAATATCTATACACTTAGACAGCGTCTAGTCTGGCATGATTTTGCGGAAATACTTTTAACGGAAAAGTTTTTCCGTTAAAAGTATTTCCGAAAAAGAGCGTCTAGATTGGCACGGATGCTTTTGCGCAAAAAGTGCTTTCGTGCAAAAGCATCCGTAGCCAGTATAGACGTGATTTTGCGCAAGAAAGCTCCAGCGGCCATTTTCGCCATTGGGGCTTTCTTACGGAAAAAATTCCTTCCCTGTCTACACTGGCCCTCTTGCGCAAGAACACTTGCGCAAGAGGGCTTTTTCCCGAGCGGCAGCGTCAGAGTTCTTGCGCAAGAACACTGACAATCTTACATTAGATCGTCATTGTTCTTGCGCAAATTCAAGTGGCCAGTGTAGACAGCTGGCAAGTTTTTGCGCAAAAGCAGCCACTTTTGCGCTAAATTTTGCCAGTCTAGATGCACCCTTAGAGTGTCCAAAGGGCTAATTCTCCAAAGCTGAGACAAATTATTACCAAAATTGATGGGAGGAAAAATTCAGGCAGAAAAAAGGAATGAAAATTGGTAGTTAATCAAAAAGACTTTATTTGATAGCTGGAAAGCTACATTACCCGAGTGAAAAGGATGAACAACTTTGGCTAAACACCCAGGTCAGTTACAAACTGTAACCAGCTATTAGGTGGGGGAAAACATTTATAAAAAAAAAGAAGAACAAGGGAAAAAACTGCTAAGTTAAATAAATCAGAAGTTATGAATAGTTGACATGAACACCAAAGTCATCTGGGAAAATTTTATGTTTCTCAGGATAATGATAAAAATATATGTTAGTAAGTCTATTAAGAAAAAACCAAAAATCCAAAAAAGTTTTATGCCAGTTGAAATAAGGTGAAAGGAAAATTCTTCAAGTTGCAGGAGAGGTAGGTTTATTCATGAAATACATTTCTTACATTAGCTGTCAAGAAGAATGTTAAAGAGCATCTATAGTAGAACCTTAGCGGTTTGACTAGCAGAATTAGTAACTCAGCAATAACTTATACAGCTGGCTCGTTGGTCTAGAAGTATGCTTCTCGCTTTGGGTCCGAGAGGTCCCGGGTTCAAATCCCAGATGAGCCCTTGTTCTAGGCTTAAACTGCAGCAATGGAGGTTTAGGTTGGACATTAGGAAAAAGTTTCTAACTGTCAGGGTAGTCACACACTGGAATAAATTGCCCAGGGAGGCTGTGGAATCTCCATCTCTGAAGATATTTCAGAGCAGGTTAGATAAATGTCTATCAGGGATGGTCTAGACAGTATTCAGTCCTTCCATGTGGGCAGGGGACTGGACTTGATGACCTCTCAAGGTCCCTTTCAGGCAGAGCCAAAAGAAAATCAAGATAAGCAAACACAGAAAAATACTGTGTTGCATGTAAGCCATTAAAATCAAGGGAAAGTTTTAAAAAGAGTTTTGGCAGTGATCACTAACAATAGAAAAAGTGGTATGGGATTTATAAAGAAAGCAAAGGAATATAATTAATGGAAGAGAACAACAGGGTTTATGGAATTGAGAGCTTGTCAAATAATCAGTTTTACAAAAGTGAATGTTTGCTTGGTCAAAGAACTGAGCACATGCAATTTTTTAAATAATTGGTAAAGATTCCAGATAACAAAGGAGGAGTATACAGTAGCATCCTTAGAGTACATGTAAAATGGGTTAAAAACTGAGTGGAAGAGCTCAGAAAACAGTTGCCAAAGGGCCATTATGCGTGGATGGGGCTGTTACTAGTGGTGTGTTCAGTTCAGAGGCCTGACTCTATTGAATATTTTCAGCAGTGATCTGGAAGCACCTAGAAACTCACTGCAGATACAATTCATGGACAATCCAAAGCCAGGCAGACTGGTTGCCATGAGGACGCCAGGGCAAAGCTAACGATTGACCTGGTGAGATTGTTGGTGAGCTGGGTCCAGATAAACAAAACCTTTTCATGCGCTCATCTGTCAAGTTCTCCCCTTCGAACAGGGAATGCAGGCCCAGTCCACAGACTAGGGCAGCACATCATGTAACATGGGGAGCTGTAAGAGGATTAAGAGGATTTAGGGATTATTGTGGACACCCAACTCATCATGAGCTCCAGGCCGATGCTGTGGCTAAAAGGGCTGATGCCGTCCTTGGATGCATCAACAGGAGCATGGCCTTGGGGTAACCAAGGGCATGCAGCTCTGGAGCCCACACTTCCAAAAGGAGTTGGAGAAAATGGAAAGAGTGGAGAAAGGAGCCATGAAACCGATTTCAGGCAGAGAGCGAGTGTCAGGCAGACGGAAACTTAAAAAACCTTCATTCATTCAATTTATCAAAAAAATGTCAAAGGGAAATTTTCTTGGGGGGGAAACTGTGGGTGATAACGTGTTCTTGCATCCACAAGGGAGGCTTCAGTTGCATTTGGCATCGATAAAGGGCAATTATTTTCATAACCCCTAGTTACCCTGTGGAACTCCTTGCCACAGACATTGGAGCAAAAAGCTCAGCTGAAGGGGATTGACAAATCGACTGGCTGATTTAGGTGGTGGTGGCACCACCTTTAGTTAAGAGTCTCCGAAATCTTCTATTGCAACACCTCATCTACGGATGCTAATAACTTTGCCAGACCGTAGGTGTGTGGACTGGAGTTTCCCACAGGGGGTGTCTGCTGGTGGCTGAATTGATGCTTTTGGGAACATTCCAGAAATAACAGTTCAGCCAGCTTTTCGCAGTCTGCCCATGTGGAAAAAAGTGTATAAATATTCATGTGAGGAGCCCTAGCACATAACTGCTTGCCAGCAGATATAAGTGAGGTGACAGCCCCCAGGCACCGGTTAACAGCCGGCGCCCTGAGATGCCAGAGGAGGGGGTGATGGTCTCTGTGCATTCACACACAGCCAGTCCCTGAGTCTTCATTCAGATCCTACTCCAAGGGCAGTGGGAATTCAGCGGGGCCCGAGGAACTTAAGGGCCGAGTCTTCAGAACGTGGCCTTGTGCGCTACACGGGCAAAAACTTTCCTCCTGAAGGCCCTGCTCTGGCCCTGGGCTGGAGGCCAATAGCCGAGGGGGGATGCAGAGAAAATGGGAGACTTTGGCTAGTGACACTGGACAAACTTATCGTCTGTGGCGAGGGCCCAGGGATGTTTAACGGCCGTGTAGGGGAGAAGGGGCCCCGGACTTACCCGTTATCCCATCACGCCCACGGTGCCCTGGTTCTTCTCGAGCACGGGAGCTCCTAGAAAACGAGGGGTCCCTGAAATGGAAATGTCTCCCGCCCGTGGAGCCGTGTCCCATGTCGGTCTCACCCCGGCATCCGCAGCAGCGCCCCACGCCGAGAGCCGACACCGTGGTGTGCCCTGTATGTAATACAGCCTTGTGCAATCCCTGCGGGGTTTGGGCAGCCTCTAGTGGAGAAGCAGCATCTGGATGTAAAGTGGATGGAGCCCAGGCTGTCTGGGCGTCTGGGCTATTTATCCAGCCTTCGGAGTAAACAGCAATTAAGGCCCTTCCCAAAGGGAGAGGAGAACTCCTGAGCTCTGGGCTGAGTCTGACAAATTGGCTGCTCTGGGCATTTGTTTATAGCTTAAAATTTGATTAATTAGTAAGAAAACTTGGGCTAATGCCTGGGACTCTATGGAACCTGGTCCCCTGGAAATGCCCAGGAGGGCTGGGTAGGGAGGAGACAGGCAGATCTGGGGACGGATGACTGAGGGGAGATCCGAACACTGTGTTGCTCAGCTTACACAGTGGAAAACTGCAGTGTGGGGTTGTGGGCAACAGTAATGTGGGGATTTGGCTCCCACTTCTGCCATAGAATCATAGAATCCTAGAACTGGAAGGCCCTCGAGGGGTCATCGAGGCCAGTTCCCTGCCCTGTCCCCTGTCATTTATTGTGCTGACATCTCCGGGGAAGCTGTGTGCAGGGTTACCGGCTCCGATGAGGGCCCCACTGGACGTGCGACCACGAGCTCCTTCCCTGCATTGGGCTGTGTTGTTAATGGGACTGAGCGCAATGTCACCAGCTGCTTTTGGCCCATCTTGGACACTGTCATGATCATGAGAGATGGCCAGTAGCCTGGGGACTAAGAGGTTAACTGTATCCAACCCAGGTGGAGTTGGCCAATAGGAATGTAGGTAGGAATTTCAAACTGGGACAAAGGAATTTTTGGTGTTTCCCTCCTTTGTCCTGGGCAGTTTCTCTCCAGCTACTGAGGGGGGAAGACAGAATGTCTCCCTCCAAGAGCAGACTCCTCCCTCTCCTGTAAGTAGGGTAAGGGTTAGATAAATCCGCTAGGTTTTATTGTTTTCTGGGTTGGGAAATGGGATCTGATGTCTGTGCATTTCAAATGGGGTTTTCTCTCTTTTGCAACTAAGTTTGGGCCCATGGTGGAATTCCCCATCAGTATGTTACTTTGTGACTTTACCATCTAGTCTTTCTGCTTGCAATAAGAATATTGTGGTGATAATAAAAGTTCTTTCTCTTTTCTTTTTATTAACCTGGTATTGGTTAATTTTTGTGTCCTGGTTTGTACTTTAGGGGTAAGATTTCCCAAGTGATCTCCCCCCCCTGATTTTCTTATCATGACTTGGGTGGTGGCAGTGGATTTTATCCCCCAAATCTAGGTTGTTAAGATTTTGGGGGGAAGTTTTATACCAAAGCTGGAGAGATAAGGGTTTGGGGTACTTTTGCGGGCGGGCCCCCACTTCTGCATTCATCATGCCAGAGTGAGGAAGGAGCCATGACAGACACATTTGAGCCATGAGTTTTCAAAGATAATGGCCAAAGGCTCCTCAGTGATATTTGCCCACTCCCTCAGTACCCTCGGGTGCATTCAATCCAGACCCATGGATTTGTGTATGATTGGCTTTTCTAAATAGTTCTTAACCTGTTCTTTCTCCACCGAGTGCTGCCCACCTCCTTCCCATACTGCGTTGCCTAGTGTAGTAGCCTTACCCAGAGCTCCCCCAGCCGACAGGGAGCGCCAGGTTGAGGTGTAGCAGCCCCTGCTCTCCCCACTCCGGCCACGGGGGAAGGGAGGGTTGGGCCGGACCAGGCCTGGCCCAGCTCTCTCCCCTCCAGACGCCAGAGGGTTGAGCTGGGCCCAGGCGACGACTAGCCCAGCCCTCTCCCTCTGGCAGGGATGGGGAGGAGGAAGGGCCAAGTGGGGTTGGTGCCCGGTCCTCTCCCTCTGGCCACAGGCAGGGAGGCCACATGGCCAGCGAAGGGCAAGGCCGCGCAGCTCCCGTGTGTCCTCTGGCCCCAGACCAGGGGTGATGCCGCACATGTCCTGTGTGCCCTCCTCCCCTCAGCCAGCCCCCGTGATGCTCTGTGGCTCTGCTGCACCCCTGCCCCCTCCCTGAGCCTCTGTGGCTCCCGTACCCCCCCTCCTGCACCCGAGCCCCTGCGAGATTGCGTGGCTCCCCGCACCTCCATCCTATCCCACAGAGCCCCCATAACTCCTGCATGCCCCTCTCCCGGACAACCCCACAAGGCTGTGCCACTCCCACATGCCTCCCCCCAAACCTCCAAGAGGTGACACAGCTCCCGCGCGTCCCCTCCCCCTTCTGCTCCCAAACCCTGAGGGGCTGCAAGGCTCCCATGTGCCCCCTGCTCCTCATCCAAGCACCTGAGGCTCCCACATCTGAGCCCCCCTTTTATTTTCTTTCAAGCTGTCACAGGTCCCCCCTGGTCCTGTCTCTTAACCCCAGTGTCACAGGTCCCCCCTGGTCCTGTCTCTTAACCCCAGTGTCACAGGTCCCCCCTGGTCCTGTCTCTTAACCCCAGTGTCACAGGTCCCCCCGGTCCTGTCTCTTAACCCCAGTGTCACAGGTCCACCCTGGCCCTGGCCCTTAGCCCAGGTCTCTACTCCATCCTTTCTGGCCTCTGAGCGGGGCAATCCGGCCACTCCCAGGCCGCTCGGCTATGCGTCCCCACTCAGGGGGAGGGGGGAAGGGAGTGCGGGCACACCCTCTCTCCAGACCCCAGCCCAGGGCCCTAAGGCGGGGGGAGAATATCCTCTCTCCCCTCGCCTGGCTGATGGGGCAAGGTGCCGCAACTCATCCGCCCGCGGGCCTTCTCTATGGCGCCCTCCCTGGGCTGCTTCCTCACCCACTCCCGCTTACCGGGAGCCCTCGCGTGCTGCTTCCGCGAGGCCCTGAGCCCCTTCATCGAGGGCTCTCTTCCGGGCCTCCCCTGCCTCTGTCTTTGCCGTCTTTATCAAGGGGGGGGTGTAACCCCTCCCCTCAAGGACGCCCGCGCCTGCGTCCTGCAGGGAGGCCGCCCCACCCTCTTCCCTGCTGGCCCCGCCCTCCACGTCCTCCCCCTCCCCGCCCTCTGCGGGCACAGGGGTTGCCCTTGGGACGTCAGCAGGGCCGCTGGCCCCGCCTCCTCCCGGTCAGCGCACCTCTGCCGCCGCCGCTTCCCGCGGCGGGGAACGCCCCCCCTGGCGTCTCCGGGGATCGGAGGCCCTGCCGCCAAGCGGGCGGCGTATGCCGGCTGCCTCAGCCACCGCTTCCCCTGCGGCGGGGAAAAGCCGCTCCGGGGCCCTCTGACCCCGGGAGGGGGTCGGGTAAGTGCGGGGTTGCGTCACCCCGTCACACAAGCCCAGTGTCAATAATTGTTACCTGCGGGAGTAACCAGTGGGCACGTTCCCCCTTTCATTGCTAAAGGGGGGTCAGCCAAGTCATTCTTTGGTATCTGATCCCATTTGGGGACTGCTATCCTGGGAAGCTGGGGCCAAAACTGCATTGACTTCGGACCTGAAGAGGTTCAGTGTCTTATGCCTCAAAAATGCCTCTTCCATCGGAAGCCTCACCCCTGATCATGTAGCTTCTCGGCAATTATTGTCTTGGCCCAGCTCCTGATTCTCTCTAATGTTCTAGTTCTTCTCACATACTTGCTGAATGACTATGAACAATATTTGCTCTGTAGCTCACGTGAGAGCACTTTAATTCTGATCAGTGTGTCCCGAGGGCTGGGGAAGGGCAGGGCATCAGCCTTGCAGGGGAGGGGCAGTGACATCACAAAGGCCTGTTGCAGAACCTCAGCCTATTGGGGATAAGTGATGCGGAGGTGGTGACCTCACAGACAAACCCTGATATCAGCCAATCAGGACAGAGGTGCAAGGCCAGGGCAGTAACTGGAGAGAGGTAACTAGTGGGGTCCCCCAAGGGTCTGTCCTGGGACCCATCCTATTCAACTTATTTATAAATGATCTAGAGAAAGGGGTAAACAGTGAGGTGGCAAATTTTGCAGATGATACCAAACTGCTCAAGACAGTTAAGACCAAAGCGGATTCCTGGCCCTTGCGGCTTCTGGCCCTCCTGCAGCTGGACTCCTGTCCGGCCCTCGCTCCCAGCCACTGGGGCTTTTTAGTCTGGTACCATCCCATGGTCCTGCTGGATCACGAGTATCACCAGAGCAGAGAGCTCCAGGATCACAGATGTTCATCCTGAACTTCACATGATTCCTTCCAGTGTTACATTCAAAAAGAGCTTCCAAAAGATCTCACCAAACGATGTGACTGGACAACAAAATGGCAAATTAAATTTAATGCGGATAAATGTAAAGTAAGGCACATTGGAAAAAATAATCCCAACTATACATACAATGTGATGGGGACTAATTTAGCTACAACTACTCAAGAGAGAGATCTTGGAGTCATTGTGGATAGTTCTCTGAACACATCCACCCACTGTGCAGCAGCACTCAGAAAAGCAAACTGAATGTTAGGAATCATTTAAAAAGGGACAGAGAATAAGACAGAGAACATTTTATAGCATCTATATGTAGTCCCCTTACTAAAGGGGGCCTCTGTTTTATTCTGAAAAGACCCTGTGTGCTACAATCCAGACTACAATTCCCATGAGCCCTTGGAAAAAAAACAGGAAGGGAGGACTCTGGGGGGAGAGAGGACTGCTCTCTCTCCATGTGCTTGAAGAAAGAGGCCTAGCAGTCTGGGACTCTGCCTTGGAGTTTGGAACCAGAGGGGGAGCCAGGCTGCTGCCAAGGACATTGACCCAGTGGAGGGGCTGTTGGATGCAGCTACTGGATGCCTGTTGGAACTGGGAGTTAGCAGGCTGCCTCCTATAGGCACAGCATAAGGCAGTAAGTTTGGGCCTTGTTGGAAAAGTGCTGCCTGGGACAGAGCTGCTGTTTAGCCTGGACCAAATCCTCACTACAGCTGCAACATCAGCGCGCCAATGCAAGCAAGTGCCTGGGACTGAGTCAAAGGGTGTGCACACTCTGGGGTGGGGTCACTGTTGTCTAGCTATATAAGCTTCAATTATTGATATGTGTTTGTTAATGCTATTCATTGCTCATCTGTTAATCCCTGTTTATTCAAATTAAGTAAAGATTGTTTATTTTAAAGTGTTCTATTAGATATAGATGATTTGTAGTTGTTCTGGAATTAGATCCAGATTTATAGTGGAATGAGTATATTCCTGGAGGCTCTCAAGGCACACCAGTGTGTGTTCAAGGCCAGCCAGGTGGAGGCACTGCCATTTTACATTCATTGCCAGTAAGGGATGGATAGGGTTTTCCCCAACTAAACACCATCACCACTGGGGTGCTCAGGATCTCTTTTGGGTTAAAACATCAGGCGCCCAGGCACACCTGTGAGTGTGACCTGCTCCCCAGTAACCCGGGGAGGGAAAAGGGGGTTACATATATAAACCCCTGGTATGTCCACATCTTTAATACTGCATGCAGATGTGGTCGCCTCATCTCAAAAAAGGTATCTTGGCATTGGAAAAGGTTAGAAAAGGGGATGGGAGCCATTGCTTTTGGGAGCTGCAGCCGGGACAGCCCAGGATCTGGGCTTCTGCCCACCCCTGCTAGTCCCGTGTGGCTCTGGAAGAAGCGTTTGGGGCTTCTTTCACTCTCCAGCTGGGGCTACGACCTTCTTCTCCTGGAGCTGGATCAGCTTGGGCTCTGGGATCCCTCCGCCCCAGAGCTCATGCGGGTCTCTGGGATCGGAGCTTAGGACTTCTTCCTCCAGCCGCTCCAACCAGGCTTGGGGATTCCACTCCCTGTTGTTCTCTGCCGTGGCTCCTGCCAGGACTTGGGGTGACCAAGTAGAAGGGGCTACAGCCTCTGGGGTTTTCCCCAAGGAAGGCCACTCATTTTTCTCAGTGGCCCATATATAGTCCACTTCCATCCGTAGGAACCTGTTGTAGGGGGTTGCAAGGCTAGTGTAGGGGGGTCAAGAGTAGGGTCACTGTCGGCTCAGGTTTTCACAGACATGACCTCTTTATTTTGGTCCTCCTGTCTTGCTCTGGGCAGGTTTCGGAAATATTAAAATAAGTCTGTGATTCTCCCTGGCCTTCTCAGCTGGGTGGCTGGAGAGCAGTGGCCACTGTCTGGGCCCTGAGATGAGAACTCTGCTATGGATAAAGCGTAGGTGTTCACAGGTCCCGGTGCCCTGCGAATGTCCAGGATGGATGTGTGGATAGTAAATGGGTAGAGGTTTGGCCATCCATGTGCTTCTCCACACCCGTCAGCTTCCTCCCAGACCCTAGTTTAAAAACTGCTCTACAACCTTTTTGATTGTAAGTGCCAGACATCCGGTTCCGTTCTGGTTTCGGTGGAGCCCGTCCTTCCTGTCTATGCTCCCCCTTTCCCAAAAAGTTCCGCACTTCCTAATAAATCTGAACGCCTCCTCCCTACGCCATTGTCACAACCATGCATGGAAACCCTGCAGTGCTGCCTCCCTACCAGGCCCTGCATGTGGAACTGGAAGCTTTGCCGAGAACGCTACCTTGGAGAGCCTGGATTTCAAGCTCTTTCCAGGAAGGGCTTCTTCAGCTAATTGGTAAGTGATGTGTTTAAAAAAAAGGCAACCAACTAACCAACACACACCCCTGGAATTTTGAAGATCTAGACAGCCCCTTCAATCATGGTTAATGGCAGGATCCATACCAAGAACAGAAATGGTCCCCCTGCGTCAGTGGGTGGAGGTAGGGAGGTGGGCATGACTCAGTGAGTGGCAGGGGGTGGGGAAGAGATGAGCCAATGTAGCAAAATATGTATCTTTTACTATTGGCTGGTACTGGTTCTAATACCATAGAATCATAGAATCATAGAACACTAGGACAGGAAGGGACCTGGAGAGGTCATCGAGTCCAGTCCCTCCTATTTCTCCACATCTTTCTTGAAATGTGGTGCCCAGAACTGGACACAATACTCGAACTGAAGCCTAATCAGTGCAGAGTAGAGCAGAAGAATGACTTTTTGTGTCTTGCTCACAACACACCTCTTAATGCATCCTAGAGTCATGTTTACTTTTTTTGCAACAGCCTCACTGTTGACTCATATTTAGCTTGTGGTCCACTATAACACTTAGATCCCGTTCTGCAGGACTCCTTCCTAGACAGTCACTTACATAAGAACATAAGAACATAAGAACGGCCGTACTGGGTCAGACCAAAGGTCCATCTAGCCCAGTATCCTGTCTGCCGACAGTGGCCGGCACCAGGTGCCCCAGAGAGGGTGGACCGAAGACAATGATCAAGCGATTTGTCTCCTGCCATCCCTCCAGCCTCTGACAAACAGAGGCCAAGGACACCATTTTATCCCCTGGCTAATAGCCTTTTATGGACCTAACCTCCATGAAATTATCTAGCTTCTCTTTAAACTCTGTTATAGTCCTAGCCTTCACAGCCTCCTCTGGCAAGGAGTTCCACAGGTTGACTACACGCTGTGTGAAGAAAAACTTTCTTTTATTAGTTTTAAACCTGCTACCCATTAATTTCATTTGGTGTCCTCTAGTCCACACTTCGCATTCTGTCTGTGTGAAACTGATTGTTCCTTCCTAAGTGGAGAACTTTGCATTTGTCCTTATTGAACTTCATCCTGTTTATCTCAGACCATTTCTCCAATTTGTCCAGATCATTTTGAATTATGACCGTATCCCCCAAAGCATTTGCAATCCCTCCCAGCTTGGTATCATCTGCAAACTTAATAAGCATACTCTGTATGCCAATATCTAAATTGTTGATGAAGATATTGAACAGAGCCGGTCCCAAAACACACCCCTGCAGAACCCCACATGTTATAGCTTTCCAGCAGGATTGGGAACCATTAATAACTACTCTCTGAGTACGGTTATCCAGCCAGTTATGCATCCACCTTATAGTAGCCCCATCTAAGTTGTATTTGCCTAGTTTATTGATAAGATTATCATGCGAGACCGTATCAAACGCCTTACTAAAGTTTAGGTATACCACATCCACCGCTTCTCCCTTATCCACAAGACTCGTTATCCTATCAAAGAAAGCTATCAGATTGGTTTGACATGATTTGTTCCTTACAAATATGATGCATCATGATTTCATATATAATGACTTGCTCATAAGTTCTGTAGATTCTATTTCTCTTGCCTTGTCTCTCATGATTAGATAATGTTACAGTAAGTCCTTGCTCCCTGCTAGCATTGGAAATGAGGTTGTGCCTCATGTTTGCATCACAAACTAAGTTGTGTCTTCTAGTGACTACTTATCTTGTCAGATGTTCTGTAAAACTATGTGGTGTGAGTGGAGGGGGTGTGTGAGTGTGACAGCCAGCAGAGATGCCCAGATGGTGAAGAAGAAGTGGACAGCTTAAAGAAACAACTATCATGGCTGAGGTTGAATTGGATTGGCAGCACTAACGGCGGGAGGGATAGCTTAGTGCTTTGAGCATTGCCCTACTAAACCTAGGGTTGTGAATTCAATCCAGGTATGCTTACACTACAGCACTAATTCGAACTAACTTAACTGAAACTACTTAATTCGAACAAGGCGTTAATCCTCGTAGAATGAGGTTTACCTAGTTCGAATTAAGCGCTCGGAACTAGTGGTTTGCATGTATAGATGCTGTGAAAGTTAATTCGAACTAACGGCTGTTAGTTCAAATTAACTTTGTAGTGTAGACATACCCTCCTTGAGGGGGCCATTTAGGGATCTGGGGCAAATCTGTCAGGGATGGTGCTTGGTTCTGCCGTAAGGGTAGGGGACTGGACTTGGTGACCTCTCAAGGTCCCTGCTAGCTCTATGAGATGGTATCATATATATATATATAGTAGCCCAGTGTCTGGATATGTCTACACTAGCCCCCTAGTTCAAACAAAGGAGGCTAATGTAGGCATTCAAAGATGCAAATGAAGCCTGGGATTTAAATATCCCGGGCTTTATTTGCATCTTCCTGTCCGGGCACCATTTTTAAATCCCCTTAGTCCGAACTAACTGCCCGCAGCTACACGCAGCAGTCAAATGTTAACTCGAACTAAGTCTTTAGTTTGAGTTAACTGTTACACCTCATTCCACAGAAGTCAGCCGGCCAAACGCCATGGAGGGAGGCGAAGGGGGATGGGTCGGTGATGTGCGGCATGACAGAGGCTCCAGGTCCCAGCCCCTGGCTGTGAACATCACCACCCCGCCCTCCTTCGCCTCCCGCAGTGGTGTTTCCCGCAGTGGAGCCTGTTTCGGCTCCGCAGTTCCCCGAGTGAGAGGCAGGAGGGGGAGGAGAAGAGAAAGAGAGAGACATAGAGAGGGAGAGGCAGTAGGAGGAGGAGAGAAAGAGAGAGAGACGGAGCGAGAAACCGGAGGCTCAGGAGAGAAGACTGATGTGGAGGAAAGACCTGAAAATCCCGTCTTATGATGGGCTAATTGGCTAGTATCTCCATATTAGGCTTAAACCCTGGAGACAGGCAGACACCCCCCGAGAGTGAGAGACATGGATGGGAAGCCAGACAATCACCACAGGAGAAATCTGGACAACACAGATTAACATGCCCTAAGGGTGGAGGATTGCAGCATGGCACTGCAAAACGGACAGACACAAATGGGAACTGAGATGTAAAAAGGGGAGCTCTGGCCATTGGACTCTGGGTTCGGTCCTGCAAGCCAAGCCACAGAGGGACCCCGACTCCTTACTCTGTCAGCCTGGCCAGTAAGATAGATTTGAGGCATGATGGACTGGTAACTATGCATCATCTGCAGCACGTGTGTGAATGCATATGCTCTCTTTCCAGTTTGTATTCCCAAAAAACGTGGGGCTCTGCCTTTTCTCCAGAGAAAGCTCCCGTGTGCTTCTTACATGCATAACACCAGCAACTGCAGCAGGGCACCTGGTGGAAGAGGTGGAGGCCTAGCAGAAGACCTGGGACCAAGTGTGGAGGTTTTGGGGTCCAGTGAAAAGCAGTTTGAAAGTTGGCAAGCGGTGAGTTCAACACAGACCAGTTCCCAACTTGGTCATGCTAACGTGGCAGAGAGAGGTCAGGAAAGGGTTCGAAGCCACTGAGGCTATCCAGTCAGTATCTCAGCACCATGTCAGTAGCCAGCTTTGTGTGGTGCTCAGTCTGACAGCCAGGGCAGCATCAGAAAACGTTAGCCCCCTTTAGAAAGAAAGAGTCGGAGCAGCATCTCCCAGATCTGTTTGGTCCTCACTCCATAGATGATGGGGTTCAGCATGGGGGGCAGCAAGAGATACACGGTGGCAATGAGAATGTGGAAATACAGGGGAACATTCTGGCCAAACCGGTGTGTGAGGAAGGAGAAAAGAGAAGGGATGTAAGAGCATGAAATGACACAGAGGTGAGAGCCACAGGTCCCAAAAGTCTTGAGCCGGGCGTCCTTTGTTGGGAGGCTGAAGATGGCCCTGAGGATCTGGGTATAGGACACAGCAATAAAAAACAAATCCACACTGGCAATAAACAATACCACAAAGAGGCCATAGTAATTACTGATGCGGGTATCAGAACAGGCCAGCTTCACCACAGCCATGTGTTCACAGTATGTGTGGGCGATAATGTTGGTGGAGCAATATGGCCGCCACCTCGCCAGGAAAGGATGAGGAAAAATGAGAATGACGCCACGCAGCACCACAATCAGGCCAATCTTGGCCACCACTGGGTTGGTCAGGATGGTGGAATGTCTCAGGGGATGGCAGATGGCCACGTAGCGATCAAACGCCATGGCCACGAAGATCCCAGACTCCATTGCAGTGAAGCAGTGAGTGAAGTACATCTGGATGAGGCAGGTATCAAAATCGATCTCCCTAGAATTGAACCAGAAGATCGCCAGCATTTTGGGCAGGATGCATGTGGACAGGACCAGGTCGGTGGCAGCCAGCATGCAGAGGAAATAGTACATGGGCTCATGGAGGCTCGGCTCCATCTTCACGATGAACAGGATGGTGAAGTTGCCCAAGATGGCCATGGTGTATACGATGGAGTATGGAATGGAGAGCCAGGCATGGGCCGCCTCCAGTCCAGGGATGCCCAGTAGGATGAAGTTGGAGGGGTTGCTGAAGTCGGTGGTGTTGGAATCTGACATGGAGTACGAGAGAAGGTTTCCAATTCTGAGGCAGAAACGTGTCCTGTGAATGTGCCCCGTGTTCCATATGTGCCCAGGGTCTGGGGTGATGCTTGCAGTAGAAACGCCCTGGGTGCAGAGAAAAGGTTAATATGAAACACCCCATGCACTGCGGGAGACTATTCTTGTGAGTGAATCAAACTGATTGCACACCACAAACCAAAAATGACGTTTTCATTCTTCAGATAAACCAATGAGGAACAACTGCCAATTCCATATTTGATGTTTCTCCATGGATCAGTAACTTGTCCACATCGAGTCATGGAAAATGAGTGTTATCCCTCATTGTTCTGTAAAGCAATTAATTCAGACTAGAGCAGGGTTACTCAACTTTAGAAGCCCTGGGGGCCACAATGATACTCAAAGCACATGCCGAGTGCTGTAACAAGTGTGGTTGTATATACATGCAAATATATATGCAAATATCTTCTTTCACACTGACAGGCATGAATACGAAGATTAAGGCAAGACTACACAACACGCAGGCCCCATTTAAGTCAGTTCTGCTGATATTAATAAAATGCAATAGTTATCTGACTTCCACCCATAGGACAGAACTTTGAATGAGCAATGACAGTCCAGGAATTGAACTATTAAAATGTAGATCAACAGAAGACCGTTATATTGGCTACTTTTTTGTGTTGGCTCCCACCCGTGGGCTGCGTGTTGAGTACCCCTGAAATAGAGAGTCTGTGCTTTACAATGTTCCCCATCATCCCCGCTGCTCAAAGCCTGAGAGTAGACAAAAGTCTTTGTCAAGGAGGAAACATATTAGCTACAGCACACCTCAGGGGGAAGACCTCTGTGTCATTGAGAGCTGCTCCATGGAATCACCTGCTCATTTGCAGTGGTGGGAGAAACAAAGACAATGTTCAGATTCTTAGATAGGACAGAGAGAAACCAACTCTGGGCCTGTTGAGAGTCTATGGGTTGAGTTTAAAGGAGCAAACAACAGCAGTGATGTTGTGGTTGGTGTCTGCTACAGGCCACTGAATCAGGTGGATGAGGTAGATGAGGCTTTCTTCGGACAACTGAGAGAAGCTTCCAGATTGCAGGCCCTGGTTCTCGTAGGGGACTTTAATCACCCTGACATTTGTTGGGAAACCAATACAGCAGTACACAGGCAATCCAGGAAGTTTTTGGAGAATGCTGGGGATAACTTCTTGGTTCAAGTGCTGAAGGATCCGACCAGGGGCCGTGCGCAGCTTGACCTTCTGCTCACAAACAGGGAGAAACTAATAGGGGAAGTGGAGGTGGGTGACAACCTGGGAAGCAGTGATCATGAGATGGTAGATTTCAGGATCCTGACCAAAGGAAGAAAAGAGTAGTAAAATACACACCTTGGACTTCAAAAAAGCAGATTTTGACTCCTCAGAGATCTGATGGGCAGAATCCCTGGGATGCTAACATGAAGGAGAGGAGTCCAGGACAGCTGGCAGTATTTTAAAGAAGCCTTATTGAAGGCACAGAAAGAAACCATCCCGATGTGTAGCAAGAGAGGCAAACATGGTAGGAGACCGGATTGGCTTACAGGGGGAATCCTTGGTGAACTTAAGCACAAAACGGAAGCTTACAAAAAGTGGAAATTAGGACAAATGACCAGGAATGGGGTTTAAATGTATAGCTCGAGAACGCCGGGGAAGGCGAAAGCGGAAATGGAATTGTGACTGGCTAAAGATGTGAAGGATAACAAGAAAGGTTTCTACAGGCATGTTAACAAGGAGAAGGTGATCAGAGAGGGTGTGCGGCCCCTACTGGATGAAGGAGGTAACCTAGTGACAGATGATGTGGGGAAAGCTGAAGTACTCAATGCTTTCTTTGCCTCTGTATTCACGGACAAGGTGGGTTCCCGGACTAATGCGCTAAGTGACGCAAGATGGGATAAAGATGGAAAGCCCTCGGTGGGTAAAGAACAGGTTAGGAACTATTTAGAAAAGCTAAATGTACACAAATCCATGGGTCCGGACTTAATGCATCCGAGGGTACTGAGGAGTTGGCAAATGTCATTGAGAGCCTTTGGCCATTATCTTTGAAAAGTCGTGGAGATCGGGAGAAATCCCGGATGATTGGAAAAGGCAAATGTAGTGCCCATCTTCAAAAAAGGAAGAAGGACGATCCAGGGAACTATAGGCGGTCAGTCTTACCTCGGTTCCTGGAAAAATCATGGAAGGGATCCTTAAGGAATCCATTTTGAGGCACTTGGAAGAGGAAAGTGATTAGGAATAGTCAGCATGGATTCACAAAGGGCAAGTCGTGCCTGACCAATCTGATTAGCTTCTATGATGAGGTAACTGGCTCTGTGGACGTGGGAAAGTCAGTGGATGTGATATACCTTGACTTTAGCAAGGCTTTTGATACGGTCTCCCACAATATTCTTGCCAGCAAGTTAAGGGAATGTGGATTGGATAAATGGACAGTAAGATGGATAGAAAGCTGGCTAGAAGGCCGGGCCCAGCGGGTAGTGATCAACGGCTCGATGTCAGGATGGCGGTCGGTTTCTAGCGGAGTGCCCCAAGGTTCGGTTCTAGGACCGGTTTTGTTCAATAACTTTATTAATGACCTGGATGAGGCGATGGATTGCACCCTCAGGAAGTTTGCGGATGACACTAAGCTAGGGGAAGAGGTAGATACACTTGAGGGCAGAGGGTAGACAAATTGGAGGATTGGGCCACAAGAAATCTGATGAGGTTCAACAAGGAGAAGTGCAGAGTCCTGCACTTGGGACGGAAGAATCCTAAGCATTGTTACAGGGTGGGGACCAACCAGCTAAGTAGTAGTTCTGCAGAAAAGGACCGTGGGGTTACAGTGGATGAGAAGCTGGATATGAGTCAACAGTGTGCCCTTGTAGCCAAGAAGGCTAATGGCATATTAGGTTGCATTAAGAGGAGCATTGCCAGCAGATCCAGAGATGTCATTATTCCCCTTTATTCGGCTCTGGTGAGGCCACAGCTGGAGTACTGTGTCCTGTTCTGGGCCCCCCACTACAAAAAGGATGTGGACGCATTGGAGAGGGTCCAGCGGAGGGCAACCAAAATGATTAGGGGGCTGGAGCATATGACCTATGAGGAGAGGCTGAGGGAGTTGGGTCTGTTTAGTCTGCAGAAGCGAAGAGTGAGGGGGGATTTGATAGCAGCCTTCAACTTCCTGAAGGGAGGCTCCAAAGAGTATGGAGAAAAGCTGTTCTCAGTAGTGACAGATGGCAGAACAAGGAGCAATGGTCTCAAGTTGCGGTGGGAGAGGTCTAGGTTGGATATTAGGAAAAACTATTTCACTAGGAGAGTGGTGAAGCACTGGAATGGGTTACCTAGGGAAGTAGTGGAGTCTCCATCCCTAGAGGTGTTTAAGTCTCGGCTTGACAAAGCCCTGGCTGGGTTGATTTAGTTGGGATTGGTCCTGCCTAGAGCATGATGCTGGACTTGATGACCTTCTGAGGTCTCTTCCAGGTCTATGGTTCTATGATTTTATGATTCTACGTGCTCTGTCACAATCACCCAACGTGTATAAATGATACAGCAGATAGAAAGTGGACTTGTGAGACAGGGTATGGGTGCACTCAGGTGCATGAGACCATTAAGTTTAGAGAATCAGAAAATCGTAGAACTGGAAGGCACCTTGACAGGTCACCAAGTCCAGTGTTGATCATCTCTCAGATGGGTTTGTCCAACCAGCTCTTACATATCTCCAGTGATGGAGATTCCACAGCATCCTTGGCAATTTATTCTGGTGTTTAACCACCCTGACATTGAGGCAGCTTCTCCTAAGGTCCAACCCTTGCTGCAAATTAAGCCCTTTGCTTCTTGCCCTATCCTCAGATGTTAAGGAGAATACTTTTTCTCCCCCCGCCTTTGAACAGAATTTTAGATAGATGAAAACTGTTATGTCCCCTCTCAGTCTTCTCTTTTCTATACTAAATAAACCCCGTTCTTTCAATCATCCCGCATAGGTCATTTGTTTTTCTAGACATGAAATCATTTTTGTTGCTCGCCGCTTGATCTTCTCCAATTTCTCCACCTCCCTCCTGAATGTGGCTCCCAGACCTGGACACAATACCCCATCTGAGGCTTCAGCAGTGTGGAGTAGAGTGGAAAAAGAGCTACAGAAGAGGGCATATGACAGAAGAGAGGCAATCAATGAATGGAAATGAGTGAATTCGAATGGAGAATCGCAGATCAATTCCCCACCAGTAATATCTATACACTTAGAGCATTCAAAGGGCAAATTCTCCAAAGCTAAGACAAATTATTACCAAAATTGATGGAAGGAAAAATTTAGACTGAAAAAAGGAATGAAAATTGGTAGTTAATCAAAAAGACTTTATTTGATAGCTGGAAAGCCACATTACCTGTGTGAAGAGGATGAACAACTTTGCCTAAACACCCAGGTCAGTTGCAAAGTGAAACCAGCTATTAGGTGAGGTAAACATCTATAAAAAAGAGGAAGAAAAAGGGAAAAAACCGATAAGTAATATAAATCAGAAATTATGAATAACTGACAAAAACAATGAAGTCATCTGTGAAAAAGTAATGTTTTGCAGGAATAATGATAAAAATATATGTGCATAAGTCTATTAAGAACAAACAAAACATCCAAAAAAGTTTTACACCAGTTGAAATAAGGTGCAAGGAAAATTCTTCAAGGTGCAGGAGAGGCAGGTTTGTTCAAGAAATAGATTTTTTACATTAGCTGTCAGGAAGAATATTAAAGAGCATCTATAGTAGAACCTTAGAGGTTTGAGTAGCAGAGTTAGTAACTCAGCGATGACTCACACATCTCATTTGTAATCAGAAATATGCAACCAGGCAGAGCCAAAACAAAAGAAAATCAAGCTAAGCAAATACAGGACCGTACTGTGTTGTATGTAACCCATTAAAATCAAGGGAAAGTCTTAGAAAGAGATTTGGCAGTGACAGCTAAATATCAAAAAGGTGGTATGGGATTTATAAAAAAAGCATAGGAAGCATTCATAGAGAACATGTAAAACGGATTAAAAACGGAGTGGAAGAGCTCAGAAACCAGTTGCCAATGGGCCATTCTGCGTGGATGGGGCTGTTACTAGTGGTGTGTTCCATTCAAGGCCGGATTCTATTGAATATTCTCAGCAGTGATCTGGAAGCACCTAGAAACTCACTGCAGATAGAATTCGTGGACAATCCAAAGCCAGGCAGACCGGTTGCCGTGAGGACGCCAGGGCAAAGCTAACGATTGACCTAGTGAGATGGTTGGTGAGCTGGGCCCCGGTAAACAAAACCTTTTCATGCACTCAAATGCCAAGTTCTCCTCTTGGAATATGAAATGCAGGCCCGCCCCACAGACTAGTCCAGAGCATCATGGAACACAGGGTCCTGTAAGGGGATTTAGGGTTATTGTGGACACCCAACTCACTGTGAGCTCCCAGTCGATGCTATGGCTAAAAGGGCTGATGCCGTCCTTGGATGCGTAAACAGGAGCATGGCATTTGGGGTAACCAAGGGCATGCAGCTCTGGGGCCCACCCTTCCAAAAGGAGTTGGTGAAATTGGATAGAAAGGAAAAGGAGCCATGAACATGATTATGGACCAGAAAATGGGTCAGACAGAAGGAGGCTTCAAAAGTTTCATTAATTTAATTTATGAAAAAGATGATGAAGGAAAAGTTTGGGAAATGTGTATAATTATTTAGGTGAGGAGCCCTAGCACATCTCGGCTTCCCAGCAGAGCTAAGTGAGGTGACAGCTCCCAGGCACTGGTAACACCCAGCACCCTGAGATGCCAGAGGAGGGGGTGAGGATCTCTGATGAAGGGCAATTATTTACGTAACCCCTAGTTAGCCTGTGGAACTCCTTGCCACAGTCATTGGAGCAAAAAGCTCAGATGAAGGGGATTGGCAAATCGACTGGCCAATTTAGGTGGTGGTGGCACCACCTTTAGTTACTGGTCTCTCAAATCTTCCATTACAAGACCTCATCTTCAGATGCTAATAACTTTGCCAGACCAGAGGTGTATGTACTGGAGTTTCCCTCAGGTGGTGTCTGCTGGTGGCTGAATTGATGTTATTGGGAACATAAGAACATAAGAATGGCCATACTAGGTCAGACCAAAGGTCCATCCAGCTCAGTACCCTGTCTGCCGACAGTGGCCAGTGCCAGGTGTCCCAGAGGGAGTGAATCAAACAGGTAATGATCAAGCGATCTCTGTCCTGCCATCCATCTCCACCCTCTGACAAACAGAGGCTAGGGACACCATTCCTTAACCATACTGGTTAATAGCCATTTGTGGACTTAACCTCCATGAATGTATCTAGTTCTCTTTTAAACCCTGTTATAGTCCTAGCCTTCACAGCCTCCTCAGGCAAGGAGTTCCACAGATTGACTATGCCAGTATATCTTTTTTGAGATGAGGAGGCCACATCTGTACGCAGTATTCAAGATGTGGGCGTACCAGGGATTTATATAAGGGCAATGAGATGACATTTCAGGAAAAACAGTTCAGCCATCTTTTCACAGTCTGCCCATGTGGAAAAATGTGCATAATTATTCAGGTGAGGAACCCTGGCACATCCCTACTTTTCAACAGAGATAAGTGAGGTCACAGCCCCCAGACACTGGTTAACACCTGCACCCTGAGATGCCAGAGGAGGGGGTGACGGTCTCTGTGCATTCACACACAGCCGGCCCCTGAGTCTTCATTCAGATCCTACTCCAAAGGCAGTGGGAACCCAGTGGGGTGTGAGGAACCTACGGGCTGAGTCCTCAGAATGTGGCCTTGTGCACTGCATGGACAAAAACCTTCCTCCTAAAGGGCCTGCTCCGGCCCAGGGCTGGAGGCCAATAGCCGAGGGGGGATGCAGAGAAAATGGGAGACTTTGGCTAGTGACACTGGACAAACTTATGGTCTGTGGTGAGGGACCTGGGATGTTTAACGGCCGTGCAGGGGAGAAAGGGCCCCGGACTTACCCGCTATCCCATCACGCCCACCGTTCCCTGGTTCATCTCGAGCAGGGGAGCTCCTCAGCAAATGAGGGGTCCCTGTGAGTTCTGAAATGGAAATGTCTCCCACCCACGGAGCCGTGTCCCATGTCGGTCTCACCCCGGCATCCGCAGCAGCGCCCCACGCCGAGAGCCGACGCAGCGGTGTGCCCTGTACCTAATACAGCTCTGTGCAATCCCTGTGGCATCTGGACGTAAACTGGCTGGAGAACAGGCTGTCCGGGCTTCTGGGCTATTTATCCCCTGTTAGGAGTAAACAGCAATTAAGGCCCTTCCCAAGGGCGAGGAGAACTCCTGGGCTCTGGGGCTGAGTCAGAAGAATTGGCTGCTGCTCTAGGCATTTGTTTATAGTTTCAAGTTTGATTAATTAATTCATAAGGAAATTTGGGATAATGCCTGGAACTCCATGGGGTCTGCTCCCCTGGACATGCTCAGGAGGGCTGGGAACTCCATGGGGTCTGCTCCCCTGGACATGCTCAGGAGGGCTGGGTAGGGGTAGGGAGGAGACAGGTGACTGAGAGGAGATCTGAATACTCTGCAGGCACATGGAGCTGCTGCTCAGCTTAGCTTACAGAGTGTAAATCTGCAGCGTGGGGTGGTGGGCAATCGTAACATGGGGATTTGGCTCCCACTTCTGCCATAGAATCCTAGAACTGGAAGGGACCTCAAGGGGTCATCAGGGCCAGTCTCTTGCCCTGTCCCCTGTCATTTATTCTGTCCTGATGTCTCTGGGGAAGCTGTGTGCACAGTTACCAGCTCTGATGAGGGCCCCATTGGTTGTGTAACAATGAGCCCCTTCTCTATATTGGGCTGTGTGGTAAGGGGTACTGAAAGCAACATGACCAGCTGGCTTTGGCCCATCTTGGACACATTTGAGCCAGTTATAGAATCTGATCACCTGCTCCATGTCATCTCGGTGCTTCTCTGGCAGAACCTTAGAATCATAGGATCCCAGGGCTGGAAGAGCCCTCAGGAGTCAATGAGTCCACTCCCCTGCCTTCACAGCAGGACCAAGTACCACCCCTTACAAATTTTTGCCCCAAATCCCCTCCACAAGGATTGAGCTCACAATTGTGGGTTTAGCAGGCTAATGCTCAAACCACTGAGCTATCCCTCCCCCCATATAAGCATGGGGCACACAGCTAGTAAGTGACTAGTTTTTTAAGTACTTATATATAGTAGCCGGAAGTCTAAATAATGAGATGAGGGAACTACAGTGCCTTGCATTATATGAGGATATTGGTATCATAGGAATAGCAGAAATTTTGTGGAATGATATAAATCAGTGGAACATACCAGGGTACAACATATCAGAAGCACAGAGCAGGTTGCGCTTGTGACGGAGTGGTACTACCTCTGGAAGAACACAAAGAATCAAACCAATTAAAAATCTTAAATGAATCAAACTGTTCCATAGAAGCTATATGGATAGAAATTCCATGCTCTCATAATATGAATACAGCCGTAGGGATATAGAATCATAGAATCACAGAATCCCAGGGCTGGTAGAGACCTCAGGAATCCTCGAGTCCAGGCCCCTGCCCAAAGCAGGACCAACCCCCCCAAAATAATCCAAGTCAGGGATTTGTCAAGCTGGGACTTAATAGCCTCTAGGGATGGAGATTCCACCCCCTCCCTAGGGAACCCATCCCAGTGATTCACCAGCCACCTAAGGAAATAGTTTTTTCCTAATCTTCAACCTAGACCTCCCCCATGGCAACTTGAGACCATTGCTCCTTGTTCTGCCATCTCTCCCCACTTAGAACAGCTTCTCTCCATCCTGTTTGGAACCCCCCCTGCAGAAAGTTGAAGGCTGCTCCCAAATCCCCCCTCACTCTTCTCTTCTGCAGACTAAACAAGCCCACATCCCTCAGCCACTCCTCATAGGTCATGTGCTCCAGACCCCTCATCATTCTGGTTGCCCTCCGCTGGACCCTCTCCAATGCGTCCACATCCTTTCTGTAGTGGGGGGCCCAGAACTGGACACAATACTCCTCACTAACGCTGAATAAAGGGGGATAATCACTTCCCTAGATCTGCTGGCACTGCTGCTCCTAATGTACCCCAATATGCCATTAGCCTTCTTGGCTACAAGAACACCCTGTTGACTCATTTCCAGCTTCTCATGCACTGTCATCCCTAGGGCTATATCTACACTGACAGCTTTTTGCGCAAGAACTCTTTTGCGGAAGAGTTCTTGTGCAAAAACTCTTCCACAAGAGAGCGTCTACACTGGCATGTGCTTTTGCGCAAGAGATGTGCTTTTGTGCAAGAGCATCCATGCCAGTGTAGAGGTTCTCTTCTGCAAGAAAGCTCTGATGGCCATTTTAACCATAGGGGCTTCTTGCTCAAGAAATTCATGTTGCCTGTCTACACGGGCCTCTTCTGGAAGAGCTCTTGCACAAGAGGGCTTATTCCTCGTGGGGAGAGGAATAACTCTTCTGGAAGAAGCCCTGTTTTACAACGCTATACTGTAAATTTATTTCTGGAAGAACGCTCGTGCAGTGTAGACAGCCAGCAAGTTTTTGCGGAAGAACGGCTGTTCTTCCGGAAGAAACTGCCAGTGTAGACGTAGTAGGTCCTTTGCTGAACTGCTGCCTAGACAGTCGGTCCCCAGCACACTTGTCCTTTTTGAACCTCATCATATTTCTTTTGGCCCAACCCTCCAATTTGTCTAGGTCACTCTGCACCCTATCCCTACCCTGCAATGTATCTACCGCTCTCCCTAGCTCAGTGTGATTCGCAAACTTGCTGAGGGTGCAATCCATCCCCTCATCCAGGTCACTAATAAAGATGTTGAACAAAACTGGTCCCAGAACTGACCCCTAGGTTGACACTGCTTGACACCGACCGCCAACCTGACATAGAGCCATTGATCGTTACCTGTTGGGCCCAACAATCTAGCCAGCTTTCTATCTACCTTACAGTCCATTTTTCCAATCCAAACTTCCTTAACTTGCTGGCAAGTATACTGTGGGAGACCATATCAAAAGTTTTGGTAAAGTCAAGGTCTATAACATCCACTGACTTCCCCATGTCCACAGAGCCAATTACCTTGTCATAGAAGTCAATCAGGTTCAACAGGCACGATTTGCCCTTGGTGAATCCATGTTGATTGTTCCTGATTACTTTCCCCTTTTCCAAGTGCTTCATAATGGATTCCTTTAGGATCCCCTCCATGATATTTCCAGGGACTGAGGTAAGGCTGACGGCTCTGTAGTTTCCTGGATTGTCCTTCCCTTTTTTAAAGATGGGCACTACATTTCCTTTTTCCAATCATCTAGGATCTCTCCCAATCTCCACGAGTTTTCAAAGATAGTGGCCAAAGGCTCTTCAATGATATTTGCCAACTCCCTCAGTACCCTTGGATGCATTGAATCCGGAAACCATGGATTTGCGTAGGTCCAACTTTTCTAAATAGTTCTTAACTTGTTCTTTCTCCACCAAGGGCTCCACCTCCTTCCCATACTGTGCTGCCCAGTGCAGTAGCCTTACCCAGATCTCCCCCAGCTGCCAGGGAGGGACGGGTTGAGCAGCAGCAGCCCTTACTCTCCCCACTCCGGCCATGTGGGGAAGGGAGGGTTGGGCCGGACCGAGCCTGGGCCAACTCTCTCCCCTCCAGCCACCAAGGGGTTGGGCTGGGCTGAGGCCACGATTAGCCCAGCCCTCTCCCTCTGCTGGGGATGGGGAGGAGGAAGAGCCAGGTGGGCTTGGTGCCCCATCTTCTCCTTCTGGCCACAAGTGGGGAGGCCGCACGGCTCCAGCCCCTGCCAGCGACGGGCAAGGCTAGGCAACTCCCATGTGCCCTCTGGCCCCGGAGCACAAGTGATGCCGGACATGTCCTGCGTGCCCTCCTCCCCCCAGCCAAGCCCCCGTGAAGCTCTGTGGCTCTCCCGCACCCTTGCCCTTTCCCCAAGCCCACGTGGCTCCCGCACCTTCGTCCACCTTCCCCACCTAGGCCCCATGGCTTCTGCCCGCGCCATCCCCCAGTCAAGCCCCCACAAGGCTGTTCCGCTCCCCCCGAACCTCCAAAAGGTCACACAGCTCCCGCGCGTCCCCTTCCCCTATGGCTTCCGTGCGCCCTCCCAAACCCCTGAGGGGTTGCAGGCTCCCATGTGCCCCCTGCCCCTCACCCAAGTGCCTGAGCCTCCCGCACCTCAGCCCCCCTTTTAATTTCTATCAAGCCCAGTGTCAATAATCGTTAGCTGGGGGGCAACCAGTGGGCACATCCCCCCGTTCACTGCTAAAGGGGGCTCACCAGGGTAATTCATTGGGGGTCTGACCCCTTTTGGGAAGCTGGTGACAAATCTGCACTCGTCTTGGACCTGAAGAGGCTCAGTGTCTGTGCTGCTACTCGGGCAGGAGCAGTGATCTCACCTGGGGGCCTTGATTGGGGGACACCAGTGGAGCTGGCCCAGCCGGCCCGTGTGGTGAGGCGCCCAGAGAGAGGGAAGGCGAGTGGCAGAGAGCTTGTCAGCAACCTGACAATCCCCCCCAAGAGGTCTACTGTGACCGCCCCCAGTCACAGGGCTGATATTCCAGTAAGTGTCTATACTTACTGACACCCCTTGGGGGGCAGGGATCTCAGCTCAGGGCCTCGGCTGGAGGAGACCAGCCCAATCCTGCACTGCTGATTAAAGTATAAAGGCAAGAGTAAAGTACATGGTTTAAGGGGACATGGAGAAAATGGAGACTGTTTGGCTGATGTGGGTGGCTCCCCCATGCCATCGTGGGGGCAGCTCTGTGAGTCATGGCCCCTGAGAGCTGCTCTTGCTGGGCAAGAGGCAGGGCACATGGGACTGGTCAGTCACCCAGGGAAAACACAGTCCCCTCCAGCCGCCTGCAGCTGCAAACCGCACCCAGCTCTGCGTGAGCCTGTCTGGGGGGTTGCTGGGCAGGGGGAGCTTCACAGACAGGACTGGAGACTGCCCCAAAGTCGTGGGGCTGGTACGGCCACAGCTGCTGCCCGGCTTCCTCCCTCAGCCTGTGGGGGGACTCATCGCAGTGGAGTGACTATGGAGCTGGAAATCCCTGGAGAAATGGGCCCCAGATCCCAGGGATGGGAGTGGTACAGAGGGGTGGGGAGGGCTGCAGGACTCCTTGCTAGACAGTCGCTTCCCATTCTGTATGTGTGAAACTGATTGTTCCTTCCTAAGTGGAGCACTTTGCCTTTGTCTTTATTAAACTTCATCCTGTTTACCTCAGACCAGTTCTCCAGTTGGTCCAGATCATTCTGAATGATGACCCTGTCCTCCAGAGCAGTTGCCACCCCTCCCAGCTTCATATAATCTGCATACTTAATAAGCGTCCTCTCTATGCCAATCTACACAGGGCCAAATTTCGGAAAAACCTCCTCTTTCAACACATCCCTTCCTCCTCATACAATGAGGATTACAGGGATGGTGAAAGAACGCTTCCACTTTTTCAGAAATTGTTCCAAAAATGGAAACGCATTCCTTGAATGCGGCATAGCTTTTCCAGGATACCTCTGACCCCGAACTACCCCACCCGACTCCAGAAGCATCTGGGTGTGAAGTGCTGAATCTGCCCAGCAACAGTAACACTCAACTCACTTCTACCTCCCTCACAGGGGTCTCTTAAGGCTTTGTCTAGCCTGCAGGCTTCTTTTGGAAGAAGCTTTTTTGGAAGAGATCTTCCAGAAAAACTTCTTGCGAAAGAGAGCGTCCCCACTGCCAAAGCCCATCGAAAAAGTGATCTGCTTTTTCGGAAGATAGCGTTCACACTGAGGGTGTGTCTAGTCTACAGGACTTTTTCGAAAAAAGTGGCCTTTATTTGAAAAAACTTCCCCTGTGTCTAGACTGTTGCCATGTTCTTTCGAAAGTAAATCGAAAGAACGCGGCAGTTTTTTCAACTGCAGAAAACCTCGTTTTACGAGGAAGAATGCCTTTTTTCAAAAGTGCTCTTTCGAAAAAAGGTGCTATGTAATACAAACTGTGCTTTTTCGAACGAGAGCGTCCAGACTGCCTGGGTGCTCTCTTTCGAAAAAGTGGCTTGCTTTTTCGAAAGTATTGGTTGTAGTCTAGATGCTCTTTTTCGAAAGAGGCTTTTTCCAAAATATCTTTCGAAAAAGCCTCTTTTGAAAGAGGCTTGCAGTCTAGACATAGCCTGAATGAATGCTCTCTTGCATGTAAGCTGTGATTGCTATGGACGGAATAGACACCTGGGCACCTGTGCTTTTTCCTCTTTCCTCTTTTGCAAAAAGGCTTCTTCCTCATAGAAAGAGGTTTACCAATGTTGGGAAAACCCCTCTGTTCTTTCGATTTTTTTTCAAAAGAACGCAATTGCAGTGTGGACATAAGTGAAGTTTTTTCAGAAAAACGGGCATTGTAGACAGACTCTGAGAGAGATCACTCTCTATTAGGTACATAGGTTACATGTCTATTATCTACCCGTCCCTTCTTGGCATTTACAGGACATCACACCCTAGGGAAAGCTACACATTGCCCCTGGCTATTTTTTCCTAATTGGTATAATTGTTAAAAACACACAAATGCACAGAGCCACTAATTACTCCATGAGACAGCCCAGAGCCCAAGAGATCTCCTCTCCCTTGGGAAGATCCCTTAATTACTCGTTATGCCTACAGCTAGGTAAATAGCCCAGGAGCACAGACAGGCTGGTCTCCAGCCGGTTTACATTCAGGTCCCGCTTCTCCCCAGCATCTGAGCAAATCCCACCGGGCCGCCCAGAGCTGTGTTATAACCAGCGCCCACCCTGCCTCGACTCTCAGAAGAGGAAGCTGCTGCAGATGCCAGGCTGAGGGGTGGGGCACACGCCTGACTGAGGAAGACGCGTCCATCTCAGGACTCCCAGGTAACAATCTCTTGCTGAGGAGCTCCCCTCTCTCCTCTTCAGCCCGGCCCACCCCTGGCGACGCCTCCAGCCCTGAGGTGGCTGCATGTCAGGGGCACCGGGGATCCTTCGGGGTGACAGGTGTTCCTGGATGTGCCGTACAAGGTGCCATTCTGAGCCCCCGGCCCAGAGTTTGCTCAGGTCACCCTGAGAGAGAACGGCCCTGGAGTGTCAGGCAGCCCGAACTGACGGGGGTGCGACCAGCCCTTCGAGTGAGATGTTAGCACAGAGCGGAGGAGCCGGCTGTGTGTGAATGCTCAGAGACTGCCCCTCCCCCTCTGGCGTGTCAGGACTCTGGTGTCAGGTAGTGGAGGATGGGTGGCTGTTTCCTGACTTTTAGAAACGAACCGATTTATCTTTCATGGGTAAAACCCTCTTCATGAGAAGAAACGGAGTGGAAATTACCGAGGCAGCGGGCTATAGAATCACACGTCTTCCATTTCTCCCCAGCCACAAGGCTTGTTACCCTGTCAAACAAAAGCTTTCAGGTTGGTTTGACAAGATCTGTTCTTGACCAATCTGTGCTGACCGCAACATCTACACTTAGTAATTTCTCAGTGTTTGCAAATGGATTCCTTAAATATTTCCTCCATTATCTTTCCTGGTGCAGAAGTTCAGCTAATTTGTCTGCCAATACCTGAGTTGTCTTTAATTCCCTTTTTATAGATGAGCACTCTACATGACATGTTCCAGTTTTCTGGAATCTCTAACATCTGCCATGATTTTCAACGATGATACCTAGTGACTTAGATATCTCCTCACTCAGCTCCTTGAGTATTCTAGGATGCATTTCATCAGGCCCCAGTGACTTGAAGACATCCAAGTTGTCTACATACTTTTAACTTTGTTAAGAATATAAGAACGGTCATACTGGGTCAGACCAACAGTCCATCCAGCCCAGTGTCCTGTCTGCTCACAGTGGCCAGTGCCAGGTGCCCCAGAGGGAGGGATCACAACAGGTAATCCTCATGTTTCCTATTTTAGCTTCTGAACCTTTCCCATATTCCCTGGTATTCACTGTGGCTACCTCTGGACTGCCGATTTTTATTGGAAAAGGGTACACTCTGCAATTTGCGTACCTTTTTCTGATGGTTTTGTCGGAAGAGGCTTTTCCAAAATTTGGCTCGTCTACACTGGGCCAAATTTCAGAAAAAAACACTCTTTCAGATGAGCCCTTCTTCCTCATGGCATAAAGAAGACAGGGCTTCTGAAAGAGCGTGTCTGCTCTTCCGCAAAGGATGTTGGAAGAGCAGACGTGTTCCCTGGACGCAGCTAAGTTTTTCTGGGATACCACAGGTATCCCGGGAAAACTCTGTAGTCTAGCTATAACCTGAGTTTGCTGTCCAATCCCCACGAGCCTTCCTGGTAAGAACTGAAAGAAAGAAGTCAGTAAGCCTCTCTGCCATTTCCCCATTCTCTGATATTGTTTCTCCCGCTTCATTGAGTTACAAACCTACTCTGTTCTAGGTCTTGTTATTTCCTTCTAATGTATTGGTGCAATGTTTTCTTGTTCCCCTTTATGTCTCTCGCTAGATTGAGCTCGTTTTGTGCCTTCGCTAATTTTGCCCTGACATATTTGTGTTATTTTACTGTTTATAGGTCTCTTTTTTTATCATTTTTATCATTTAAGATCTCCAGGCTAAGCTATATTGCTCCTGTTCCTTACACAGTAGAATTCTTTGGCCTTATGCTATTAAGAAAGTCTCTCTGAAAATCTACAAATTGTCTTCAACTGGTCTTTTCAATTTCATTATCTTGTGTTTGCTGTTGCCCTCTGACCATTCCTTAGAATCACGAATCCCAACATTTCATGAGCACTTTCCCCCAAACTGCCTTCCACTTTCAAATTCCGAATCAGTTCCTCCCCCTTTGTCACAATCAAACCTCGAGGATCCTCTCCCCTTGTAACATTCTCCACCTTCTAGACTAAAAAAACGTCTGCACCTCATTCCAAAAAACTCATACAATCTGTGCCCTGAGGTGTTATTGTCTCAACAGATATCTGGGTAGCTGTAGTCTCCCATCACCGCCAAGTTCTGTGCTTCGGATGATTTAATTTATTGTTTCAAGAAAGTTTCATCCACCTCTCCTTCGCGGTGAAGCAATCTATAGTAGAATATGACTTCTTTGTAATTTTTTACACCTTGTGTTGTTACCCAGAGATACAAGTCTGGCTCCTATTTAAATCTAAGTCTGAGACCAAGTGTATATAATTTTAATGTAGATGGCAAAAATAAAGAATGTGGTAATGGCTGAGCTTCAGAGAGGGGGCCGAGTTAGTCTGTGCCCACTGCCTCGGTAATTTCCGCTCTGTTTCTTCTGATAAAGCTTATGCCCACTAAATCTGTAAGTCTCTAAAAGTCACCCACCTTTCCCTGCTTAAAGACCAGAGCCTCGAGGTGCCAGATGGGAGGGGCAGTCTATGTGGGTTCTCCCCAACCACCCTGTGAAATGAAAGCTTTCCGGTTGGTTTGACAAGATTTGTACTTGACCAATCTGTGCTGTCCGTAACTTATCAGCGTATTGTTTTCTAGATGTTTGCAAATGGGTTCCTCACATATTTCCTCCCCTATCTTCTGGTGCAGAAGTTTAGCTGACACGTCTATAATTTCCTGAGTTGCCTCTAATTCATTTTCTATAGGGCTACGTCTAGACTGCTTTCCTCTTCTGAAAGAGGAAATGCAGACGAGGGAAGAGGAATTGCAAATGAAGCCCTGATAAGCATTTTCTCATGCTTCATTTGCATATCCTCTTCCAATCCTTTTTTTGGAAGAGGTTTTTTCGGGGAAAAAAAGCAGTCTAGATCTGGTTTTTCGCACAAAATCCCCCTTTTTCAAAAGAACCCTTTTTCCTCAAAAAATGAGGTTTACAGGGTTTCTTTCGGAAAAGGGAGTTTTTGCGCGAAAACCCCGGTCTAGTCTGCTTTTTTTTTCCAGAAGACCTCTTCCAAAAAAAGGATCGGAAGGGGATATGCAAATGCAGTGTGAGAAAATGCTAATCAAGACTTCATTTGCAATTCCTCTTTCAGAAGAGGGAAGCAGGCTAGACATAGCCTAGATGGGCACTCAGTGACCTTTGCCGGTGTTCTGGAATCTCTAACATCTGTCAGGATTTTTCAAAGATCATAGCTAATGGCTTAGATATCTCCTCCGTCATTCCCTTGAGTGTTTAGGGTGCATTTCATCAGGCCCCAGTGACTTGAAGACATCTAAATCATCTACATATTTTTTACCTTTGTTCATTCTGTATGTTATCTTGTGAACCCCTCCCATTTCCCCAGGCTTTCACTATGTTCCTTGTCCAATCCCCACCAACCTTCTTGTTAAGGACTCAGTAATCAGAGAAGTTAGTAAGCCCCTTTACATGCTTCGTGAGTCTGAAAGGTGCAGCTAGACTATTCCTGGTGTTTGAAGTTTTTTCAGTCACAGACTAACTCGGCCCCCTCTCTGAAGCTCAGCCATTTCCACATTCTTTATTTTTGTTTCTCCCTCTTCTCTGAGTCACAAGCTTACCCTGCTCTTGGTCTTATTTCCCTCCAATGTGTTGGTGTGATGTTCTGGGTGCCACATTTCAAGAAAGATGTGGAGAAATTGGAGAGGGTCCAGAGAAAAGCAACAAGTATGATTAAAGGTCTAGAGAGCATGACCCATGAAGGAAGGCTGAAAGAATTGGGCTTGTTTAGTTTGGAAAAGAGAAGACTGAGAGGGGACATGAGAGCGGTTTTCAAGTATCTAAAAGGGTGTCACAAGGAGGAGAGAGAAAACTTGTTCATTTTGGCCTCTGAGGATAGAACATGAAGCAATGGGGTTAAACTGCAGCAAGGGAGGTTTAGGTTGGACATTAGGAAAAAGTTCCTAACTGTCAGGGTAGTCAAACACTGGAATAAATTGCCCAGGGAGGTTGTGGAATCCCCATCTCTGGAGATATTTAAGAGTAGGTTAGATAAATGTCTATCAGGGATGGTCTAGATGGTACTGGGTCCTGCCAGAGTTATGGACTCGATGACCTCTCAAGGTCCCTTCCAGTCCTAGTATTCTATGATTCTATGATGTTTTCTCGTTCCCCTTTATGTCTCTTGTTAGATTGAGCTCCTTTTGTGCTGTCACTAATTTTGCTCCCATGTACTTGTGTTATTTTACTGTTTATAGGTCCTTTTTTTAATCATTCAAGATCTCCTGGTTAAGAGACATTGCCATATTGCCTCTCTTGTGCCCTTAAGAAAATCTATCTGAACCCCCCCCCAAACCTACCAACTGTCTCCAACTGTTATTTTCTCTTAGGCTACGTTTATACTGCAGCCTTCTTCTGCAAAAGCTTATGCAAGTGAATCATGGAAGAGAATATCGCCGTGCTTCATTTGCATAAATAATTAGGGGCCGTTTTTGCACAGGAGGTTTTTGCACAAAAAGGAGCTTATGTAGACGGCTCCTTTTTGCACAAAAAACCCCTCTTGCGCAAGAGCCATTCTTCCTCATTTTTTCAGGAAGAACAGCTCTGAAGTAAAACCAGCTGTTAATTAATTATGCAAATGAAGCATGGTGATATTCTACTCCGCACTTCATTTGCATAAGCTTTTACGAAAGAAGGCTGCAGTATAGACGTAGCCTTAGACTTGTTTCCCATGGGATCTTACCTACTGACTCCATGAGCGCACCGAAATCTGCCCACTTCAATTTCATTGTCTTGAGTGTGCTGTTTTCCCTCCGACTATTCCTTAGAATCATGAATCCCATCCTTTCATGAGCCCTTTCCCCCAACCTGCCTGCCACTTTCACATTCCAGGTCATTTCCTCCCGCTTTGTCACAAGCAAGCCGAGAAGATCCTTTCCCCTTGTAGCCTTCTCCACCTTCTGGAGTAAAAAAAATGTCTGAAATGCATTTCAAAAACCTTGTTGGATAATCTGTGAAAAGCCTCCAGTCCAGATCTGCAGACGCGTTGGAGAATCCACCACTTCCCTTTGCAGTTTGTTTCAATGATTAATCACATTTGTTCCCTTATTTTGAACAGGCATTTGGCAAGTTTTAGCTCCCCTCCCCCCATTGGGCCTTGTTCTGCCTTTCTCTGCTAGATTGAAGAGCCACCATTACTATTTAAGATACATAAATGAAATTCTTTAAATGCCTCTTGGTGTTAAGAATTTTCCCTGGGTTCCAATCATTTGTGTGGTTCTTCTCTGCAGCCTCTCCAATTTTTCAACAGTCCTTGTGAAATGCCTGCCCACTGTGGCAATGTGTACTTTGCTGCGCTATTTCGGGATACTGGCGCTATCCCAAAATAGCTATTCCGTGTTTTAATAGCCAGCCCGTTATTTCAAAATATAACGGGCTTGCTATTCCGATGTCCCTGGACACCTCATTCCACGGGGAGTGAGGGATGTTTCTGAAAAGCGGGTTATTCCAAAATTACGAAATAAGCTGTTTTGAAATTGACTCGAAAGAATCTGTGCAATTTGCCTAGCTCAAATGGCGTAGCTTATTTTGAGCTATGGGTGCAGTGTAGACACACCCTGTCAGTTTCACCAATGCCAGGTGCAGAGGTAAAACCCTTCCCACCCTCCCACTGACCATTCCCCTCTGTCAGCATCCTAGGACCACATTAGCCATTTGGCCCCTGCATCGCACTAGGAGCTCACAAGGAATTGGGTCTCCGCTATGAACCCAAAATCCTATTCAGGGTCCCTGCATTCCATAACACAGTGCCCTGGTCTGCGGGTTTGTCCTGCATTCCCTGTTCAACACCTCAGTCAATTGTTCTGGTGTCCACATTATGCCACTCGGCCAGGCTTTGGGTTGCCCACAAGAAAGAAAGAAAGAAAGAAAGAAAGAAAGAAAGAAAGAAAGAAAGAAAGAATGATTTTAAATTCTTGAAGGAGTCAATTATATTCATCAGTTGCAAAGACCTTGGTGCAGGCTTGTATCAGGGATGGAATAAACGGCTGGCTTAAGTCCTGTTCCCGGTGCAGCTGGGATAGGTGGACAGTCCTTTGTTCAGAGCTTCCGTGCAGATCTTCCAGAGGTGAGAAGCAGGATAGAGACAAAATGGAGAGATTTCCACAGCTCAGTATACATCCTCGGCGACGTGGAAGGAACCCCACTGTTCTCTTAGTGCGAAAGTTTATCCCAAGATGCAGTTTGCAGTCACATAGCTAAGTCACTTGTCCATACATGGCTCAGTTCTGTGCAGGTGGATGCATTGGCCTATACTTGCAGGAAAGGGTTCCGCATAGTTGGCTGCCTCCCATTCGCCATTGTCCATTGACAAACACATTGGCTATTGCAGTAAGTTGAGGGTCAGTAACATGGAGTCAGCAGGCCTAAATAGAGGCCTATAACATGAAAACAGCAAAAGGCCTGCAATCTAGTGAGCAAGACTTTGGTTCAGTAACTCAGATACTCATAACTGTGTAATTGTGTAAGTTAGGACACAGGGAGGCACGGAGAACAGACTGTAAGCCAAAAGGGAGTAACGGAACATCTTAAGGAATGTCCTGGTACAAAAACTCCCTAAAAACTAATGCACATACTGACCTAGGTTCAGGACCGGGTCGAGATTGACAGCATGAACGATAGTAAGTAAGCCCCCCTTCCGTAAGGTGAGGGGTGGTATCTAGGCAACAGAGGGTGGTAACCCGGTACGTAAAGAAATGATGTAAGTTGTTTGTATCTGTCTATAAAAGGACACTGCAGAGGGTGCTCTCCGGCTGATCCTGGGGGGGGCGCACTAGGCGCGTGAACGGCAGGTGTCATTGCCTGAACTTACAGAATGCACAGTAGCTTAACTTTGACTAACTGCTGTTAATATCTGTTATATGGCAATAGGCCTGCCCGGTGTTGGTTCCTTGTCAACGCGGGCCATAGTGCCCAGTGGTGTAACATTGGACTGATCTTTGTTACCAACTGGTAGAGCTTCGCATTTAACAATAAACCTGCTCGATTGATTTCAAACCTTGCCTGCATCTGTCGTTTCCGGGGCCTCTCAGAGATCTCCTGTGTTGACCCAAGTGCATGGGGTCTAACACTCTAGATAAAGGGAGTACAAATTGTTACGCATGCAGCCGAAAGTTTATTATCACCGACGGAGTAGAGGTGCTGTCAGGAGCGCGCCAGGACGATCCTGACCAGACGATGCTGACACTGACAATCCAGACTACCGAAGGTACCGAGGTACAAAAACACCGAGGTACAACAGCTATCATTTCTTCTCATCTCTTCTTGTCTCTCTCTTTTCTCTTTTCTCTTGTCTTCTACTCTCTTCTCTGGGTGTTACTCCAGGAACTAACATTTGAAACAATGATGCACAGCTATTGTTCATATTGTCAAGGACAAAAATATGCACACACACAAATAGTACAACCATAACCAGCAAATAATAAGCTCTTAAGAGACGTCTCACTTGGTACAAGATTTGTATTGTATTACAATCCAATATCATCACACGGGTATCTGAAGATTGTCTTTGCTTTGGACACTATTTCAGTGGAGTTGCTATCAGTGATGTCCAGGACTTATCCCTGAAGTGTGTTCTAGTTGGGGGGTTTCTCCTGGCCCTTGTCTTGTCAAAGATTTTTTTTTTTCATTCTCTCTGCGGTGCTCCCTCATGCTTTATGTAATGGACGTATGAGCACAAATGTGCATAACTCAAAGATGTTTGGGACAAATTGCTTCATGTAACCTATCATTCGTCATGCCCTAATCCGCCAGCTCTGTTTAACTTATTTTCTGTATCTATCATTCTTCTGTATAAAATTAGACATATGGAGTGTGGAATGCTTTGTGGTTTTAATGAAACCAAAGACAGGACTATGCAGCACTTTAAAGACTAACAAGGTGGTTTATTAGGGGATGAGCTTTCGTGGGCCAGACCCACTTCCTCAGATCAGATTGTGGTTTAAAATGTGTGAATGAAACCCTTAGTGCTTTGATGACTAACTGTCAAACAATCTCTTTTGTCCTTTATGTTTTAGGTCTGGGGAAATCACAGGTCCACCCCCAACAGGCCAGGTGACCTCCCGTGCAAGTAGGGAATCTTGGAAAACAAGAGGAAAGCAGGAATCAGGGTCTTTTGGCTGGCTGGTGTGGCACACCCAAGAGAGGGAACCGGAGCTCCCAAGGAAAAGGAGACTGCCCTGGTTTGGCCCAGAAAGAAACAGTTTTAGGGTGAGTCTGTACAAAGTTTGAAATAAATTTGCACTGAAGTTTTGGTGTAGAAGTAGCGAAGCATTTTCTGTTATTTTGGGTTTGTAGTCTACTTGGCTCTGCCTGTTCTCAGCTATTACCACTTCAGTCCTACTGCTTGCACTTAATACGTTCACTTTTATTTTCTATCAAACACAGTATAAATAATTGTTACCTGGTGGAGCAACCAGTGTGCACATTCCCCCTTTCATTGTTAAAGGGGGCTTACCCAAGTAATTCACTGGGGGTCCGATCCCATTTGGGGAGTGGTATCCCAAGGAGCTGGACCCAAAACTGCACTCACCTTGGACCTGCAGCGGTTCAGGGTCTGTACTGCTCCTTGGTGACACAGGGACCTCAGCTCGGGGGCTTGGCTGGAAGAGACCAGGGAGCTCAACCAGTTGGATCAGGTGCTGAGAAGCCCCAGAGATCAAAAAGGAGGGTGGCAGTGGCTGTGTTAGTACCCTGGGAATAACCCCCAAGGGGTCCTTTCTGACCTCACCCCATCACCCTATATTTTGAGCAACCAGATGAACAGGGAATCCGTACGACATGCAATCCCTCTGCTGGTTTTCTTTTCACTAAGGAGCAATGAGGGAAAACACGTATCCACAGTCCAGTTCCCCTCTCCTGCATATTAGTTTTTCCCACACCATTTTGTTTAGGGATTATTGACACGTAAAATATGGAATTCTCATCAGTGGTTAATAATTCACTTTCTCTGAATAACGGAAATGTCTTTTCACTGTGCGAAGAGCAGGGAATGTGTTTCACCCATGAAAAGAGCCTTCAGAGGTGCATGTGATATCTCCTGTTAACATCAGCTCTCTATCCAGGTTCTGTGACCATCCCCCTAGAGCCTAAGCATATAAAAGAAGTCCAGGGAACATACGGCAGATGTAGGAGACACCATTCTGCCTCAGAGTTGGACACCTTCTCCCCTACTTCATGTCAGATTTCAACGCAACCGACTTCATCAACCCCTCCACCTTCATCCTGCTGGGTATTCCTGGCCTGGAGGGGGACCACATCTGGATCGCCATCCCCTTCTGCATCATGTACGTCATCGCCATCATGGGGAACTTCACCATCCTGTTCATTGTGAAGACAGAGCCGAGCCTCCATGAGCCCATGTACTATTTCCTCTGCATGCTAGCCATCACCGACCTGGTCCTGTCTATGTCCACCCTGCCCAAAATGCTAGCGATCTTCTGGTTCAATTCCAGGGAGATTGATTTCAATGCCTGCCTCACCCAGATGTTCTTCATTCACTTCTTCACAGCAATCGAGTCTGGGATTTTGGCAGCCATGGCTTTTGATCGCTATGTGGCCATCTGCCATCCCCTGAGACATTCCACCATCCTAACAAACCCTTTGGTGATTAAGATTGGCCTGGCCGTGGTGCTGCGCAGTGGCATAGAGTCACTGGCCTATCCCTTCCTGACGAGGCGATGGCCATATTGCAGCACCGTCAGCATCAATGCACCGTACTGTGTGCACATCGCTGTGGTGAAGCTGGCCTGTGCCGACACCAGCATCAGTAGTTACTACGGACTCTTCGGGCTGTTCTGTGTGATGGGTCTGGATGTGGTGTTTATTGCCATCTCCTACATGCAGATCCTCAGGGCCATCTTCAGACTCCCCACAAAGGAGGCCCGACTCAAGACTTTTTGGACTTGTGGCTCCCACCTCTGTGTGATCGTAATCTTTTATATGCCCAGTCTCTTCTCCTCCCTCATGTATCGTTTTGGGCAGAATTTTCCCCTGCATGTCCATGTTCTCCTTGGCAGCATGTACCTCTTGCTGCCTCCCATGCTGAACCCCATCATCTACGGGGTGAAGACCAAACAAATACGGGGCCGACTTGTTGGGCTCATTACCCAGAAATAGTCTAAAGTTTTCTCCTGGTGCTCTGACTTTCTCACCAAGCTCCTTGCTTTACTGGCTGATAAGTTGATAATGGGCCCTCTTCCCTAACTCACGTCCTTTGCAGTCAGACCGATGTTGTGTCCTTCCCTTACTGTGCTGGATCAGGGTGACCCATGGTGGAATCAGTGTGCGTACGGCTCTGTAACTCTCAGGGTTATGGCCTTTCTCATTGTTGGCAGCTGGTGCCCAGGGCTCTGCCCCCACCCACCTATTCCCCCATAGCTCCTCCCTCTGCCCCACCTAGTCCAATGTGTCCCTGCCTCTATCACCCCTTCCCCCACCATCCCCCAGCTCTTCACCATTTCTGTTCTACTCCCCTCCTCCTGACACTGATTGGATCTTCCCCACCTCCATTCCTGCTTCACCTGGGCTCCCTCTTTTCCAGGGCTGGGACAGGAACTTCTGCCACCTGACCAGGAACCTTCCTGCTTGGATGGCCCCAGCTGAATGGGACAGTCAGGATTAATGACCCTACTCCTGTCCCCTGCCTTCAGGGACCCCGACAAAGTCAGGCCCCCTTTTCACTGAGACTTTCCAGTCAAAAGCCAATTAGCTGGCGACCTTCCCTAGCATCCAGACAAATACACCAAACAATGGAGAGTCTGGATACACCAAACAAAATAAGTGTTCCCTCCAATTTTTTCCCATCTGTGTATAGAAGGATTTTGTTTTGTGCACCAATATTGAGGTAATCTGATGTATTGCCAGTAGAAACAAAAACCCTATCTATCTATCTATCTATCTATCTATCTATCTATCTATCTATCTATCTATCTATCTATCTATCTATCTATGTTAGGCTGTGTCTACACTACAAAGAAAAGTCAGAAAAAGATATGCAAATTGCTAATCACAATTTGCATATCTTTTTCTGCTTTTCTTCCAAACGAGGCTTTTCCAACATTTGGCCTATCTACACAGGGCCAAATGTCAGAAAAAAAAACCCTCTTTTGGAACATCCCTTCTTCCTCGTAAAATGAGGTTTACAGGGATGCCAAAAAATGCATCTGCTTTTCTGATTTTTTTTTCAGAAAAGCAGATGCATTCCTTGGATGTGGCAGAGCTTTTCCAGGATACTTTCGATATCCCAGGAAAGCTCTGTAGTCTAGACATACCTTTAGTCTGTAACTTTAAAGAAACAATGAGTAGTACTGTAGTGCGTGTGCACTCTCTCACACACATACACATATATGAGGGTATGTCTACACTATAGCGTTAATTCGAGATATCTTAATTCGAAATAGTTAATTCGAATTAAGATAATTCAAATGAACCTATCTACACACGAAATGAATTTCCAGTTAGTGTTTTCCTAATTTGAAATGCCGCGTCCACCCTGAGTGGACCCTGATTTGGATTTAAGGCTGGCTGGAACCAGGTCAGGGATAGGGCATCAGGTCAGGAGTGTCTTTGCGTGGCTGTTGCCTGAGGCTATCTGAGGCTTGTGCTTAAAGGGACACACACACACACACCCCCCCTAGCCAGCCAGTTCTTGCCAGCCTCACTGCAGGACGGGAAAGCATTTGTGTCTCAGAGTGCTCTGGTTGCCCTCACTCGAGTCAACACAACACTCTGCAACATGGAGCCAGAGCTGCCCCTGGGCACTCCGGTGCATCTCGTAGACGTGTTGCTATCAGCCTGGCTGCACCTGCTGCAGGCTGCTATCCGGGACATCCATCGGGGGGCTGTCAGTATCCAGGAGGCCCTGCGGGAGAGCGTCCACCCTGAGGAGCACTCAGAGCCTCCCTGGTCAGCCCCACTGGAGGCTTGTGCCTCATTCCTCCCTCACGTCCTTCCACTTACCCCTCCCTAGCCCCCCTTCCTGATGTTAAATAAAATACACATTTTCAGAAACACAAACTCTGTTTATTTCACAAAACTGGGAGGGGGGGGGGAGAATGAAACCCTGTTGAGACTTGGGAAAGGAGGTGGGAGAGGAGAGAAGAGAGGGTGGGAAGGGGAAGGAGACACCTGGGAGGAGGGAGCTGGAAGGGGGAGGCAAGGGGAGGAAGGAGAGGAGAAACTCAGGGGGTCTTGCCTTCCCTCTTGTTGTGCAGCACTGTGTGTTCAGGGGCCTCAGCATCCCCGGGGTGGGGGAGGAATGGGTGGGGTGGGGAGGGCGGAGGGAGCGGAAGAAGTGGGAGGGGGAGCAGGAGTGGGAGAAGGAGCGATAGCTGGGGGGGCCCAGGGGCTGGAGCGGGAGCAGGCACCAATCTCTGAACCAGAGTCTGCAGGTGATCTTGTATGGCACGGCCCTGGTCCAGCAGCCCCTGCAAGCCCTCCCGCTGCAGCTGCAGGTCTTCCTCCACCCAGTGCTCCTGGCAGCGGACCTGCATAGCATATAATGCCAGGTGCTGCCGGTGGTACTCCTCCAGGTGGCAGGTCATCCTGCTGGCCCAGGTATGGGAGGCTGTCCTGGGCGGTGTGGTGCACCCTGCACTCGTGGCTGGTGCGGCTATGGAGAAACCAGAGATGTGTTCAGGTATCCCTGGGGAAACAGTAGGGGAAACCCAGCCCCCTCTGCAAGGCAAGGATGGCAGGTCTCCGCACCATCGTGTCCTGTTGTCCCCGGGAGTGTGAGATGGCCCGGGACTGCACCCATGCCCCTGTGCTGTATATAGTGTGGGGGGGAGGGGAGATGTGCCCTGCCTCTGTGTAGAGGGGACTTCTGGAGGGAGGGCATTGTGCAGTGTCTCTCCCCGGGGTCAGGAGCATGTCATGTGCCTTCTTACATACATGTGTGTGGGTAACAGACCAGGCCATTGTGTGGCAGGCAGCCAGGGCCACATGCACAGGTTGCTGTATGATCTGTGGTCAGCAAGGCCCACACACGCAGTCCCTGGGCTCCCTCTCCCCCCCATCCCGCATAAGGGGACAGTGATGGCACTCACATGCAGAGGCCTCCCTGGCCTCGGACGACACAGGCGACAGGCTTACAGGCACGGCTCTGGGTTCCGGGGTGCATGGCATGCTCCCTTCAGGTTGCTGGGACTCCTGGCCATTGCCCTCCTCCTCCTCCATGCCCTGGTCAGGGCCCTCTGCCCCAGGGTCAATGACCACCTGCGGGGCACGGACTATCCTACCCCACAGGATGCGGTCCAGGGCATCAAAATAGGGGAAGCAGTCTGGGTCTCCCCCTTTTTGGGAGCTGTTCGCTGTGGCCCTGCCTGCCGCAGCTCTTTGATTTTCATGCGCACCTGCTCCTGGTTGTGCACGTGGCCTTTGATAGCCAGGCTGTCGGCCATCTGTCGGTAGACAGCCACGTTCCTGCATCTAGTGCGGAGATCATGGATGTTGGAGATCATTCCTTGGATGTGGCAGAGCTTTTCCGGGATACCTTCAGTATCCCGGAAAAGCTCTGTAGTCTAGACATACCCTTAGTCTGTAACTTTAAAGAAACAATGAGTAGTACTGTAGTGTGTGCACACACACACTCACACACACACACACACATTATATATACAAATGGAGGAGTGTGACACTTTGTCCCATATTTGTATGGAAATATAATTTAGACCATGAATACACAAAATGGGGCAAGTAACCCCCCATTCTAAAGCTTGTGACCCCCTGTGTGTGTATATTCCATTTCTGTGAATGTGTCTTGCTTATATGTGGCATTAGAAATACAAAGTGTCGTCAAAGCTGTTCCCCAGTCTGGCACTTCCAGTGTAGAAGATGGGGACCCTCAAGAGACTTTAAAAATATCCTTCTCCTAGAGGCTTGTGTTTAAAAACTCCCCAATTCCCTTACCTTGGTGTTGCTGCCACCACCCAAAAGCTCTCTGAAAACCCAGAAAGGTGCATTTGGGAATTCTTTCTTGTTGGGTACCCTCCAGCTCTTATCCTTCCCCCTGGACACAGCTTGAGAAAACCCTTGCCATTTCTCTTAGTAATTGACTTTGCAGTCTTAGGCACATTCACACGGGGCCTCCTGCCTTCTAAGACACAGGAATCAGATCATTCCCTGAAAGGGGTGATTTTTTTATTAACTAAAGAAAGAAAACACACTTAGTTGTGAGATGTTATAATGCAACTAACAAAAAATGTTTAAAACACAGAGACTTGCTTCCATGGAGTTCAGTTTGAAAAGTTACTGTGTAAGGGGGAGTTACATTGCTCAGCACAGAGAAGTCCAACAACCCCCAAAATAAAGACAATGACCTGATCGTGTTTAACTAAACATTCCCTGTTCTACTCACATCTCTGTCATTCCAAGTTTTAGTCCTTCCCTACACATGGATGTCGCTAGATTCTCCACTCTTGGCTCCCTTGGCTTAATTCATGTCCTTCTAGACTCATTAACAATAGGAACAGGAAGGTCACTGCTTCCACTTCAGACTCTCATAGTCTATTTCTATTGGCTCTCCTGGTTTCTGTCAACTCATTTCCAACTTCCTCAGCACTTCTAGGCACTCTCTAGAATCCACTGTTTCAACCCTCACAGTCAAGACAATTTGAGTTAGGTGTCAAGCTATAGACACTATGAAAAGACTTTAGTTGACTTATTGGTTGGAACATCTAGAAAATGGTGTTATCCTCTGATTAATCGAAATTGTAATTCTATTTTTGATTCTAGGTCTTCTAGTGAAAGCCATTAGTGGTACTTAAGGAACTTAATGTCCCAGTGCTCAAGGCAATAATCTGTAAATTGGGTGGGTTTTTTTGTAAGCTCAAACTGTGGTTGGCACTACAAAGACATGTGACCATGCCACATTGTGCTGCAATCTTTAATTTAATATTTTTACAGAGAACCTGGAGAATTAAAGAAAAGACTCCCACACTGGGGAAATGTGATTTAAGCAATGGGATGCAAAGTATGATCAGTTTTCAGCTGGATTTTGAAACTGCCTCCCCACTATAAGAAGATACACAGGAACAGCTGGAAAATGGTGAACTGTAACAATATGGGTGGAAGATCAATGCTGGGCCCAGGTTTGAGGAAAAGATCATCTCTGATTTAAATTGCAGTAAGGGAAGTTTAGATTAAACACTAGGAAAAACTTCCTGCCTGTCAGGGTGGTTAAACACTGGAATAAATTGCCTAGGGAGGTTGTGGAATCTCTAAAGCAGGAGATATTTAAGAGTAGGTTGGATAGACATCTATAAGGGATGGTCTAGATGGTGCTTGGTCCTGCTGTGAGGGCAGGGGACTGGATTTGATGACCTCTCGAGGTCCCATCCAGTTCTAGTGTTCTATGATTCTATGAAGAGATTCATAGGGTTTACGGTGAGAATGGCACTGTCAAGGTTGTTCCCCACTCTGGCACTACAAGTGCAGAAGGTAGGAGCCTGCAAGATACCTTAAATACCTTGCCTCTATAGGCTGCTGCTTTAAAAAACTCCCCAAGGTTACAGATGCCCTGGACTTAGGAGATAGGGTGCCACCATCAAGTGTAAAAACAAAACAAAACCCCTTCTTAGACCCAGGAAGAAGCACTTGAACTTCTTCCAGAGGGGTACCCCCAAGCGCTTGTACCACAAGGGAGCGAAAAAGAGAAAACAATCTGCAGTCTCTGATGGCTGACCGCTCGGTCTTAGGCATGCAGACACAGGCCCACTGTTAACTTTCAGGACAGAAGAATCAAATCGTCATCTTAAAAAAAGGTGATTTTATTAACAAAACAAAAAGATACACATGATAAAGCATACTTGGTTGCTAGGTGGTACAGAGCATCTGAAGAAAGGACAGATTAAAACACAGAGAAAAATAGTATCTCTCGGTGCAGCTGAATAGGGGAGGGGCACATGGACTTAGCACAGAGAAGTTTAACCAAACAACAAAACAAAGAAAATAACCTGATTGCGACTAAATATACATTCTCCTATCTACTCAAGATCCACGGTTCAAGATCTAGTCAGTTTCCATGCCCAGTATTCCTTGTAGGCACGGTAGTTCTGCCTGGTTCAATTCCTCATGTTTCCCCCATCTCCTAGCTTAAAACTCACACAAAGAAAACAGCAGTTAGATGTATTTTTTCAATTCAAATTTCAAGTCTCTCTGCCATTGGCACTCCTGGCTCCTTGCCAACACTCCTGAGATACTTGAGTTTAACCTGTTAATCACTGAATGCTGGTCAGCACTCCTCCTATCCATCACAGGACCATTCGATAGAAACAGGATTGAGAACAGAAAGAGATCTTCAGAGGTCATCATGTCCAGAGGAGGCAGAGATCTCAGCTCCATGTTTTGGCTGGGGAAGACCATGGAGCTGGCCCAGGAGGTTTGAGTGGTGAGAAGCCCCAGAGAGCAGAATGGCGAGTGGCAGTGGCCTTGCTAACACTCTGGGACGCACCCCCAAGGGGTCTTTTGTGACCTCACCCTGTCACACCCAGGATTATGTTTGCTTTTTTGCAACAGTGTCACACTGTTGACTCATATTTTCATAGTGGTCCACTATAACCCCTAGAACCCTTTCTATAACAGTTCTTCCTAGGCAGTCCTTTCCCATGTTTACACGTGTCATGGAATGTTTAAGAAGATCTTAAGAAGATCCACTTAATCTTCCTAAGTGGATTACCTTCAGTTAGTCTTAGTGAATGTCATGCCATTTTCCTCAGACTATTTCTCCAGTTTCTCCAGATCATTTTGAATTATGATCCTCTTCCAAAGCAACTGCAACCTCTCAAAGATTGGTATAATCTACAATCTTTATAATTATGCTCTGTATGCCATTATATAAATCACCTATGAAGATATAAAACAGAACCGGTGCCAGAACAGATCCCTGTAGAACTCTACTTGTTATGTCCTTCCAGTATGACTGGGAACCATCAATAGCCATGGCTTGCGAACGATTATCCAACAAGATATTGACCCGCCTACTAGAAGCTTCATCTTCGTTGTGTTTCCCTAGCTCATAAGGTCATAACAGACTAAAAAAACTTTACTAAAGTCTAGATATACGACATCTACCACTTCTCCCCATCCACAATGCTTGTTACCCTGGCAAAAAGGGCTATCATCTTGATTTGATAAGATTTGCTCTTGGCCAATCTGTACTCACTGTTCCTTATCGACTTACTATCTCCTATACAGTTGCAAATTGGTTGCAGACAATGATGATGATGATGATGATTGATGGAAGAGGAGGAGGAGGCCAGCCAGGTGACCATGCCCACCAGCCATGGCCATTCCACTGGTTCCAGGGTGTGGAACCAGTCCCCTTCCCAGGTTGTCTCCCAGGCTTTGGGTGAAGCCAGGGAAGGCACTTCAGGTAAGATCCATAACTTTCCCTATCTACACGTAGGGGCAAGTGGTGGGCTGCGAGGAGCAGCATGCTCCTTGCTCGGTCTACTCAGCCCCATGACGCTCTCACACAGGAACCCCTCTGTCCTTCTCACAAGGTTCCCGGAGAGGCCTGCCTTACTCCAGCCTGCGTGGAGGGATGCCGTCCCACAACAAACCACCACTAAGGAGTCTGGGGTCTTGGAAACACACGGCAGTGCCATACCCGGCACAGGGTCATGACCGCACTCAGGCAGCATTCACTCCCAATCAAGCACGGTGATATGGAGGAGACCGATCCCCTGTATTGGAACCTGCCAGGGAGAGGAAGAGGAGGGGAATCTAGTAGCACTCTATCCAGCAAGTGGCATCTGCCACTCACACACACCTCCTCCAAGACCCCCCATCCTGCAATGGGCTGGGGTAGAAGTTCTCTCTCTGCAGGACACTGAAAGAAGCTGAGCTGCCCCATCCCTTGGCCTGGCTGGGATCTTCCCATGTCTGCTTGTCACCGGACCATGTGCGTAGTGATGCTCCCCCGAGTCTTCTGTGCCCCTGCAGGAAAGTGCCCGCTGTCTAGGCACCATCTGGCCTTGCTCGAAGCACATCATCATCTGAACTGAGACTGAGATTAGGGCTAGGCTTCATACAGAGTGTCTCCTGGAATGACTGTCCTTGTAACTTTTCTTCACAGCTGGGCCAGCTGCGAGCTGGGTGCATCCCCCACCTCCCTTGCCATCTGCACAACCCCACGGGATCCACAGGAGGAAAAGAACCAGCGAGGACTTGATGCGGGAGCAGTTGGCCTGCCTGCAGTCCCTAGTCTGCGGGCTTGAGGAGGAACGCTGGGAGCAGGCTGCTGACAGGGAGCAGAGGAAAACCACCTGGGACCAGCTGCTGCACCAGCACACTGTCATGTTCCCCCCCGCCTCAACTCAGGGATGGAGCACATGGCCTTGTGCATGGAGCAGGTGACCAGCCACTTCCCTGCCACCCCCCCCGTGGCTTCCCCTCTAGCCCCCCCTTGGGCCACCAGGGCCCCAGAACATGTGGCAGTGGGACCTCGGGAGCAACCAAAGCCTAGCAATCAATCAGAGGCAGGTGCCAGCACCAGCCTCATCCCTGAGCCCCCCTCAAACCCTTCCCCTATTCCAGGTTGTTTACCCAGTCCCTCCCCTGTTGTATATCCCCCCAATAAACAGTCCTGTTTTTCACAAAAGAAGGCTTTATTATTTGTTCTGCCGGGGAGGGGGAAGGTGGGAAGGGAGGGCAGGAGAAGGGAAGGGTGGGAGAGGAAAGGCACACGCAGGGGAATTTCAGGGGTTCCTTGTGAAGAGGCCAAGGGCAGAGTCCCACAATTGGCCTCCTGGATGAGCACAGAACCTTGATGTGCTCTCCTGATGGTGCTGGTATCCAGCTGCTCAAATGCCCTGGCCAGCTGTTCAATCTCTCCCTTCCTCACTGGCAGAAAAGTCTCCCTCTTGCTCTCACACCAGTGGTGGAGCACACAACAGGCCACCACCACAAAGGGGATGCTGCACTTGCTGAGGTCCACACGGGTGAGGAGACTCCTGAACCTCCCCTTTAAACGGCCGATTGCACACTCCACCGCCATGCAGCACCTGCTCAGCCTGGCGTTGAAATGCTCTATGCTAAGGTCCAGGCTGACCGTGTAGGGCTCCATGAGCCAGGGGAGCAAGGGATGGGCTGTGTCACCCAGGATGATGATGGGCATGTCCACCTCCCCGAATCTGGAAGATGGTAGGGGGGAAAAGTGCCGGCGTGCATCTTTTGGAACAGCCAGGAGTTCTGGAAGATGCGGGCGTCGTGTGCCTTCGCCGACCATCTGACGTTGATGTTGGTGATGTGTCCCTAGTATCTATGAGGGCCAGGAGCACCTTGGAGAAGTCCCCCTTCCTGTTGATGTAGTCCAAGGCCTGGAGGTTGGGGGCCAGGATTGGGATGTGTGTGCTGTCTATTGCTCCCCTCTCCTGCGGTAAGGGAAGCCATGGGGTCAAAGTCACCGACGATGGTCTCCACATTCCCCAGAGTGGAGACCCTCCATAGCAGTACCTGGTTGATGGCCTTGGATACCTGCAGGATCACGGCCCCGACTGTCGATCTCCCCAGGCCAGCCTGGTTCCCAACAGAGCCCTTAGATGTCTGGCATGGCGAGCTTCCACAGGGTGATGGCGACACAATTCTGCACGGGGATGGCGGGTCTCGTCGAGGGCAGGGGCAAGCCGCTTCCAGAGCCCCAGTAAGGTGGCCTTCTGCATGAGGAAGCTACGCAGCCTCTGCTGGTCCTCCCATCATGGCAGGACGATGCGGTCCCACCAGTTGGAACTGGTCTCCTGCCACTGAAAGTGGCATTCCACAGTGACCAGGGGTTTGAGGGATATGTGCAGCAGCAGAAGTGTCAGGACCTGGGTGAGAAGAGCCAGTGGTCCAGGCTGGTCCTCATCCTGCTGGAGCAGCATGTGGGCAGTTTGGAAGTACTGCACCATAAGGTGGAGCACGTAGCTGGTGAGCCTCGCACCACCTTGCAGCAGCTCCGGCTCCAGGGTTTGATTGATGTGGCCTCTGCAAGGGCAACCAGAGCACAGAGTGTGAGTGTGGTGTCCTGTGAGGCAGGAGGCAGAGGAGGAGCAGCATGTGAGACGTGGCCAGAGAGACGAGCCTCCATAAGCTAATGTTGCAGCTTGCCTGACCAAGCAGACGTAGGATGTGTGCTTCCTCCTGGTGCCCTCTCCAGGGGCTCCCCAGGTGCCTCCCCTGGCTACAATCAGAGTGGATGCTTTATTTTGAAATAATAATTCTGACTAATTTTGATGCTTCCCCATAGTTAAGACCTACGATTTCATGTTATTATGTCAAATTTAGTAATTTTGAAATAATTTCCTGGTGTGGACATGACCAGAGTCCAAGTACCACGAATTAGGAAAGGGGCAAACCACAGAGTTCTACGTGGACTTATTCCTCAGTTTCTTATGCACCACACAGTACGGTCAAGGCAGGGTTTAACATCTCCCTGAAAGTCCAGTCAGGGATTAAAGAAAGAGCATCCTGTCACAGCCAGCTCTGCACAGAGCTCTGTCAGACTACATCTACACTGAGGCACTAGTTTGGGTATCCCAAAATAGCTATTCTGTGTCTTTTGAGCATACCCGTTATTTCAAAATATAACGGGCTCGCTATTCCAACGTCCCTGCAAACCTCATTCCATGTTTCGGAATAGTGATTTAATTTGAAATAAGTGTTATGTAGACAGCACCAAATTTCAAAATAAGCGATTTTGAAATTAACTTGAAATAAGCTACACAATTTGTGGAGCTCAAATTGAGTAGTATATTTTGAGTTACGGATGCAGTGTAGACACACCCTCACAGAGCCGTTAGTTTCTTTTATAAGTAACAAGCTGGAGCAGCCTGTCCCGGATCTGTCTGGTCCTCACCCCGTAGATGACAGGGTTCAGCATGGGGGGCACCAGGAGATACGCAATCGCAAAGAGAATATGGAAATACAGGGGCACATTCTGGCCAAACCGGTGTGTGAAAAAGGAGAAGAGACCAGGGAAGTACAAAGCTAAAATAACACAAAGATGAGAGGTGCAAGTCCCAAAAGTCTTGAGCCTGGCATCCTTGGTGGGGAGTCGGAAGACGGCCCTGAGGATCTGGGTGTAGGATGCAGCAATGAAAAACATGTCCAGACCGGTGACAAATAATGCCACAGAGAGGCTGTAGTAACTACTGACGCGGATGTCAGCGCAGGCCAGCTTCACCACAGCCATGTTCTCGCAGTATGAATGGCTGATAATGTTGGTTCTGCAATATGGCCACTGCCTTGCCAGGAAGGGATGAGGCAGCATGAGCATGATGCCGCGCAGCACCACAGCCACACCAATTTTGGCCACCATGGGGAGTGTCAGTATGGTGGAATGTCTCAGGGGGTGGCAGATGGCCACGTAACGATCCAAAGCCATGGCTGTCAATATCCCAGACTCCATTGCTGAGAAGCAGTGAATGAAGTACATTTGGATGAGGCAGGCATTGAAATCGATCTCCCTGGAATTGAACCAGAAGATTGCCAACACTTTTGGCAGGATGGACGTGGACACAACCAGGTCAGTGACAGCCAGCATGCAGAGGAAATAGTACATGGGCACATGGAGACTTGGCTCCATCTTCACAATGAACAGGATGGTGAAGTTCCCCAAGAAGGCTATGATGTACATGATGCAGAGGGGGATGGAGATCCAGACATGGGCCATCTCCAGGCCAGGGATGCCCAGCAGGATGAAGGTGGAGGGGTTGGTGAAGTCAGTTATGTTGTAATATGACATGGAAGAGGGGAGAAGATTCCTGACTCTGAAACGTGTCCTGTTAAAGTACCTTATGTTCCATATGTGCCCAGGGTCTGGGCTGATGTTTGCAGTACACGTGTCTGGGTGGAAATAAAAGGTTATTATGAGACACTCTGTGCACCATGGGAGGCTGTTCACATGCGTGAAGCATATTGATTACACTTCACAAGCTGAAAATGACATTTTCATTATTGAGATGAACAAATAATGAACAACTGCCCCTACTAACGCCAATTCCATATTTGATAGTGCTCCAAGCATCAGGAACTCCTACACCTCGGGAATGGAAAATCAGTGTGGATACTAGTTATCCGCCATGTTCCTTAATGCAATGAAATTCAGACAAGAGAGTCCATACTGTATGGTGTCCCCATTAGAGCGGCTGCTCAAATTCTGAGACTGCAAAAAACCAACAAATATTTTCTGAGGACACATCCCAGGGGAAAGACACTCCAGGGGAAAGACCTCGGTGTCATTGAGAGCAGCTCCATGGAAACACCTGCTCATTTGTAGTAGTGAGAAAAACAACGATTTACTAAATCATTTTATGGAGGTTAGGTCCATCGATACTTATTAGCCAGGAAGGGTAGGAATGGTGTCCCTGGCCTCTGTCTGTCCGGAAATGGACGACAGGGGAGGGATCACATGACGATTCCCCATTCTGTTCCTTCCCTCTGGGGCACCTGGCATTGGCCGCTGTCAGCAGATGGACCTTTGGTCTGACCTAGTCTGGCCGTTCTTATGGTTTTTTTAATGTTAATAAATGCAATGTAATGCACACTGGAAAAAATAATCCCAACCATACATACTAAATGATGGGGACTAATTTAGCTACAACTACTCAAGACAGAGATCTTGGAGTCATCATGGATAGTTCTCTGAAAAAATCCACTCAGTGTGCAGCGGCAGTCAAAATAGCAAACAGAATGTTAGGAACCTTTAAAAAAAGAATAGAGAAGAAGTCAGAGAATATCTTATTGCCTCCATATAAATCCATGATACACCCACATCTTGAATACTGCATACAGATGTGGTTGTCTCATCTCAAAAAAAGGTATTTTGGAATTGCAAAAGGTTCATAGAAGGGCAACAAAAATGATGATGTGTTTGGAACAATTGTGATATGAAGACAGATTAAAAAGACTGGGACTTTTCAATTTAGAAAAGAGACTAAGGTGGGATATAATAGAGATCTATAAAATCATGACAGGTATGGAGAAAGTGAATACGGAAAAGTTATTTACTTGTTTCCATGACATGAGAACTAGGGGTCACCACATGAAATTAAAAGGAAGAATGCTTATAGGAAACAAAAGAAAGTTTTTCTTCATGAAGCACACAGTCAACCTGTGGAACTCCTTGCCAGAGGATGTTGTGAAGACCAGGACTTTAACAGGGTTCAAGAAAGAACTAGATAAATTCATCCTGGCGATAAGCCAGGATGGGTAGGAATGGTGTCCCTGGCCGCTGTTTGTCAGAGGCTGGAATTGGGTGAGAGGGGAGGGATAACTTGATGAATCCCTGTTTTCTTCACTCCCTCTGGGGCATCTGGCATTGGCCACTGTCAGCAGACAGGATACTGGGCGAGATGGACCTTTGATCTGACCCAGTATGGCTGTTCTTATGTACTTAAGGACAATGTTAAAACCCCTAATGAATAGAACCCTGCTCTGGGTATGTGCTCTGTTGTCGTTACCCAATCAACTCCACTCCTCTGCACCATCTAGACCATCCCTGAGAGCTGTTTGTCTCGCTGGCTCTTAAACATCTCCAAGGATGGGGATTCCACAGGCTTTCTAGGCAATTTATTCTAGTGCTTAACTACTGTTGACACCTAGGAAGTTTTTCCTAATGTCCAACCCCTTGCTGCAATTTAAGCCCATTGCTTCTTGCCCTATCCTCAGAGGTTAAGGAGAATATTTTTTCTCCCTCCTTCTTGTAACAAAACTTTAGATACTTGACAGTGGTTATCATGTCCCCTCTCAGTTTTTTCTTTTCCATACTAAATAAACCCAGCTCTTTCAATCTTCCCCCACGGCCTTTTTTTTTCTAGATCTGAAATCACTTTTGTTGCGCTCCACTTGATCTTCTCCAACTTCTCCACCTCCTTCCTGAATGTGGCTCCTAGAACTGGACCCAGTCCTCCAACCGAGGCCTCAGTGGTGTGGAGAAGAATGGGAGAAGAGACACAGAAGAAGGCATATGACAGAGGCAAGTCAAACAATGAATGGAAATGAGTGCAGCCGAATGGAGAAGCAGAGATCAATTCCCTGCCGGTAATATCTCTGCACTTAGGGCTTGTCTACACTACTGAGAAGGTCGAAGCTGCCCCAGTCAATCTTCAGGGGTCTGAATTAGTGTGTCTAGTGAAGCCTTACTAATTTGAATTGAGAGGATGTTCTTCCTGGCGCTGGTAGTTGTGTTCTTCATGAGGAGAAAGGGAAGTCGACAGGAGTGTACACCTGGCCGTAAAGCATCCAAAGGGCTAATACCCCCAACTATGACAAATTATGAGCGAAATTCATTGGGAGGAAAATTTTAGTCAGAAAAAAGGACTGAAAATTGGTAGTTATTTCAGAAGACTTTATTTCATAGCTAGAAAGTTACGTTACCAGACAGAAGAGAATGAACATCTCTGGCTAAAAATCCAATTCAATTGCAAACTGAAAGCACCTATTATGTGGGAAACCCTATATAACAAAAGGGGAAGGGTGAAGGGGAGGCAGATAATGAGTAATATAAATCTGACCATATGAAATATTGAGAATAAACATAGAAGTAATGTGGGAAAATTCTATGCTTTGCAGGTCTAACATTAAAAAAAGAGATGTTATCAAGTATATTAAGAACAAAAGAAATCCAGGAACAGTTTTACACCAATTCCAAGGGCAAGAAAGGAACATTTTTCAAGGTGCAGGAGAGGTAAGTTGGCTCAAGAAGTAGATTTGTGCATTAACTGTCAAGGAGGATGCTAAAGAACATCTAGAATAGACCCTTAGAAGTTCGAATAGCAGAATTAGTAACTCAGCGATGACTCACACATCTCATTCGGAATCAGAAATATGCAACCAGGCAGAGCCAGAAAAACAAAGAAACCCCAAAACCAAATACAGGACAGCACCATGCTATATGTAATATATTACAATCAAGGGAAAGTTTTAAAAAGAGATTTGGCAATGATCGCTAACAATGGAAAAGGTGGTATGGGATTCATAAAAAAAGCACTGGAATACAATTCATGCCAGAGAACAGCAGAGTTTATGGAATTGAAGTCTTGTCAAATAAGCCCAATTTCATCCTTTAATGAGAGTGCATGTTTGTTTGGTCACAGGAACTGAGCGCAACAGATTTCAATTCCTCTGAGACATTTTAAATAATTGGTAAAGATTTCAGATACAAATGAGGAGTATAAACTATCCATAGAGTACTTGTAAAATGGATTAAAAACTGAGTGGAAGAGCTCAGAAAACAGTTGCCAATGGGCCATTATGCGTGGATGGCGCTGTTACTAGTGGTATGTTCAGTTCAAGGCCTGATTCTAATTATTATTTTCAGCAGTGATTTGGAAGCACCTAGAAAATCACTGCAGATACAATTCGTGGACAATCGAAAGCCAGGCAGACTGGTTGCCATGAGGACGCCAGGGCAAAGCTAACGATTGACCTGGTGAGATTGTTGGTGAGCTGGGCCCAGGTAAACAAAATCTTTTCAGGCGCTCAACTGTCAAGTTCTCCTCTTGGAACAGGGAATGCAGGCCCACCCCACAGACTAGTCCAGCGCATCATGGAACACAGAGACCCTTGTTGGGAGTTAGGGGTTATTATGGCCATAACAAGTGGGGTTCCTCAGTGGTCAGTTTGGGACCGGTTCTGTTCAATATTTTCATCTTACATATCGGCATAAAGAGTTTGCTTATTAAGTTGGCAGATGATACCAAGCTGGGAGGGGTTGCAAGTGCTATGGAGGATAGGGTCATAATTCAAAATGATCTGGACACACTGGAGAAATGGTCTGAGGTCAATAGGATGAAGTTTAATAAAGACAAATGCAAAGTGCTCCACTTAGGAAGGAACAATCAGTTTCACACATACAGAATGGGAAGCGACTGTCTAGGAAGCATTATGGCACAAAGGGATCTTTAGGTCATAGTGGATCACAAGCTAAATATGAGTCAACAGTGTGAGACTGTTGCAGAAAAAGAACCCATGACTCTGGGATGCATTAAGAAGATACAAGAAGTCATTTTTTCCGCTCTACTCTGCACTGATTAGGCCTCAGTTGGAGTATTGTGCCCAGTTCTGGACACAATGTTTCAAGAAGGATGTGGAGAAATTGGAGAAGGTCCAGAGAAGAGCAACAAAAATGATGAAAGGTCTAGAGAACATGAGCTATGAGGGGAGACTGAAGGAACTAGGCTTGTTTAGTTTGGAAAAGAGAAGACTGAGAGGGGACATGAGAGAGGTTTTCAAGGATCTAAAAGGGGTACTTGAAGAGGAGGGAGAAAAATGGTTCTTCTTGGCCTCTGAGGATAGCACAAGAAACAATGGGCTTACATTGCAGCAAGGGAGGTTTAGGTTGTACATTAGGAAACACTTCCTACCTGTCAGGATGGTTAAATATATTACCTAGGGAGGTTGTGGAATATCCATCACTGGAGATATTTAAGAGCAGGTTGGACAGACATCTGTGAGGGATGATCTAGATGGTGCTTGGTCCTGCCATGAGGGCAGGGGACTGGACTTGATGACCTCTCGAGGTCCCTTCCAGTCCTAGTGTTCTATGATTCTATGACTATAGACCCTCAACTCACTGTGAGCTCCCAGCTGATGCTGTGGCTGACAGGGCTGATGCTGTCCTTCAACGCAGGAACAGGAGAATGGCATTGGGGTATCCAAGGGCATGCAGCTCTGGGGCCAAACTTCCAAAAAGAGTTAGAGAAATTGGATACAATGGAGAAAGGAGCCATAAAAATGATTTTGGGCCAGAGAATGGGTCAGACAGAAGGAGGCTTAAAAAGTTTCACTGATTTAATTTATCGAAAAGACGATGAAGGAAAAGTTCGGGAAATGTGTATAATTATTCAGGTGAGAAGCCCTAGCACATCTTGGCTTCCCAGCAGATATAAGTGAGGTGACAGCTCCCAGGCACCGGTTAACAGCCTGAGCCCTGAGATGCCAGCGGAGGGGGTGACGGTTTCTGTGCATTCACACACAGCTGGCCTCTGAATCTTCATTCAGTTCTTACGCCAAGGGCAGTGGGCACTCAGTGGGGCCCGAGGAACTTATTGGCTGAGTCCTTCAAAACGTGGCCTTGGGAGCTGCATGGACAAAAACCTTCCTCCTGAAGGCTCTACTCTGGCCGTGGTCTGGAGGCCAATAGCCGAGGGGGGATGCTGAGAAAATGGGAGACTTTGGATAGTGACACTGGACAAACTTATCGTCTGTGGTGAGGGCCCAGGGATGTTTAACGGCTGTGTAGGGGAGAAAGGACCCCAGACTTACCCGCTATCCCATCACGCCCACCGTGCCCTGGTTCCTCTCGAGCAGGGGGAGCTCCTAGCAAACGAGGGGTGCCTGTGAGTTCTGGAATGGAAATGTTTCCCGCCCACGGAGCCGTCTCCCACATCTGTCTCACCCCGGCATCCGCAGCAGCGCCCCACGCTGAGAGCCGACGCCGTGGTGTGCCCTGTATCTAATACAGCTCTGTGCAATTCCTGCGGGGTTTGGCAGCCTCTAGTGGAGAAGCAGCATCTAGATGCTAACTGACTGGAGAGCAGCCTGTCTGGGCTTCTGTGCTAATTATCCTGGAATAAACAGCAATTAAGGCATTAAGGCACCTTCCCAAGGGCCATGAGAACTCCAGGGCTCTGAGCTGAGTGAGGGAGGATGTGGCTGCTCTGTGCATTTGCGTGCACTTTAAAATTATGATTAATTAGTAAGCAAAGTTGGGATAAGGCCTGGGAGTCCATAGGGCTTGCTACCCTAGAAATGCCCAGGAAGGCTGGGTAGGGAGGAGACAGGCAGATCTGGGGACGGATGACTGAGGGGAGATCCGAACACTTTCTGCAGGCACCTGGAGCTGTTGCTCAGCTTACACAGTGTAAAACTGCAGCTCAAGGTGGTGGGCAACCGCAAAGTGGGGATTTGACTCCCACTTCTGCTGTCGTTTATTCTGTCCCGTCATCTCCGGGGAAGCTGTGTGCACGGTTACCAGCTCCGATGAGAGCCCCATTGGACGTGAGACCATGAGCCCCTTCCCTACATTGGGATGTGTCCTTTGTGGGACTGAGCACAATGTCACCAGCTGCCTGTGGCCTGTCGTGGACACATTGGAGCCACTTATTGAACCTGGTCACCTGATCCTTGTGAATGTCTCGATGCTTCTCTGGCAGAACCTTCATTTACCCGCCCGTGCTAGCCTCATTCCTTCAAGCACAACGTGAACTGAAACTGCCCGTCTCCCACCCCATCTTTCCTGAGGAAAAGTAACGAATCCTCCCTGCCCCCTCCCTGTCACCCTCAGCTCATTTCCATTCTCTTCACATGTGACCTTCCCCTGAGGAACCGTCTCCTCAGGCCATGGCCCTTCTGCCGTTCTGTGTGGAGGGCAGAACTCCATGGCTTTTGCACCTGAGGTTAGAAGGCTCCCTGGCCCTCTGCCTTTGATGACACTTCTCAGCGTATTGACTGGCTGGAGCCCATTAGGTTGGCGTGGACCAGTTGTAGGCTCAACAAGCACTCAAGTTCCAAAGGTAAACGTCTGGAAAAGGGGGAGCCTATACAGGAAGGGTGGGCCCCTCCTAAACCAGAATGGAACCACATTGCTGGCACTTACAATCCAAAAATGTCAAAGAGCAGTTTTGAAGCCATACTGGCAGACAGCTAGTAAGTGACTGATTATTTAAGTCCTTATATACAATCAAAATAATAAAATGGCTGAAGGAGAGTGTCTCATATTGGATGAGGATATTGATATCATGGACAACACAGAAACTTTGCGGAATGAGATTAACCAATGGGAGAGTGATACCAGGGTACAACATGCATCGGAAGCACACAGTGGGTGCTGGAGGAGTGGCGCTGTGTGTGAGAAACCCAGTGAGAGGGGTTGCTGTCGCTGCCAACCTTGATGTCCAGGCGAAGTGACAACGATCATTCCAGGTTATAAACAAGGCCAGTGCATTTGATGAACTCCTTCCCCCAGGGAAGAGAAAGAAGACGGAGGTTCTGCCACATGGCCCAACTGAACACCTGAAAAGACCAAGAGGGCCTCCGCATCGTGTCTTTCCCACCAGCATGGGCTGCCAGTGCCTGGAATCCCTCATTCTGGACTGGAGAGAATTGGCCAATACCATGCACTGAAGACCTCCCCTTGGTGTTGGTACCATCACCGGAACATTCCAACAGAGACCACCATCGCACGCGTACTCATATGGGGACAAAGGCCCTTGAGAATCTGTGACTACGGCCCCACGTGAAATATGGGTCACAAGACTATGCAATCTGTCCTACCCCAAGAAATAAGATCCCCTCCGCCCCCCGCAGGCTTCAAGGAACTTGGGGCTCCCAGCTGCTAGTCTGTCCGGGCTGGAGAGGGACAGCAGTTGTCCTTCCCCTCCACAGCCACTCTTGGTGGGAAGATCAGACCCTCCTTTAAAGGCAGTGCAGAAATGAGGGTGGTGCTCTCGCACATCTGCATTGGTGACTCCAGAGGGCTGGTTTCCCAGGTTTTGCACACACGCCCCTGCACGGGGCAGCTTCCACGACTCAGGGCATGGAGCCTGGGGTTTCCTCTCATCAGTGGCTGTAGCTGAGGCTGGGGACCACTGCTCCTGGCATCTGCAGCCGGCACAGCCTGGGATCTGGGCTTCTGCCTACCCCTGCCACTCCTGTGTGGCTCCAGAAGAACAGCATGGAGCTTCCTCTCTCTTCCAGCTGAAGTGAGGGCTTCCTGTCCTGCAGCTGCAGCCAGGACAGCTTAGGAGCTGGGCTCCCCCCACAGCTCATGTGGGGCTCTGGGAGGAGATCTTAGGGCTTCTTCCCACAGCAACTCCAACCAGGCTGGGGGTCCCACTCCCTGTTGCTCCAGCTGTGGCTAGGGGTTCTTCGCCATGGCTCCTATCAGGACTCCGGGTGACCAGATAGTCGGGGCTACAGCCTCTGGGTTTTTACACAGAGCCAAAGCTCCCATTTTCCCCAGCAGCCCATAAATTGACCATCCTTACCCTTAGGAACCTGTTCTAGGGGGTTGCAAGGCTAGAGTAGGGGGGGGGGGGTCATGTGTAGGGTAACTGCTGGTTCAGGTTTTCACAGACATGACCTCTTTTTTTGGTCCTCCAATCTTGCTTTGGATAGACTTTGGAAATATTAAAACAAGGTCTGTGATTTCTCCTGGCCTTCTCAGCTGGGTGGCTGGAGACCAGAAGCTAATGTCTGGGCCCTAATAGAACTCTGCTGTGGAAAAAGCTGAGGTGTCCACAGGCTCTGGTGCCCTGTGAATGCCCAGGATAATAGAGTCATAAAATACTAGAACTGGAAGGGACCTTGAAAGGTCATCAAGTCCAGTCCCCTACTCTCATGGCAGGACCAAGCACGGACTGTATCATCCCTGATAGATGTCTGTACAACCTGCTCTTAAATATCTCCAGTGATGGAGATTCCACAACCTCCCTAGGCAATTTATTCCAGTGTTTAACCACCCTGACAGTTAGGAAGTTTTTCCTAATGCCCAACCTAAACCTCCCTTGCTGCAGTTCAAGCCCATTGCTTCTTCTCCTATCCTTAGAGGACAAAGAGAACAATTCCGTCCCCCCTCCTCCCTGTGATACCCTTTTAGATACCTTAAAACAACTATCATGTCCTCTCTCAGTCTTCTCTTTTCCAAATTAAACAAGCCCAATTCCTTCAGCCTTGCCTCATAGCTCATGTTTTCTAGATCTTTCATCATTTTTGTTGCTCTTCTCTGTACACAAGACTCCAGCTGAGGCCTAATCAGTGCAGAGTAGAGAGGAAGAATGCCTTCTCGTGTCTTGCTCACAACATTCCTGTTAATGCCTCCTAGAATCATGTCACACTGTTGACTCAAATTTAGCTTGTGGTCCACTATGACCTCTAGATACTTTTCTGCAGTACTCCTTACTAGACAGTCACTTCCCATTCTGCATAAACAATGAGAAGTCCTGTAGCACCTTAGGGTATGTCTAGACTGCATCCCTCTGTCGGCAGGTCGACATTGCAAATGAGGCAGGGGTTTAAATATCCCACACCTAATTTGTATAAAAATTGCCGACGTGTTTTGCCGATTCGGCACTTAGTTGGCAAAAAGCGACAGTCTAGAGGGGGATCTGTCGAGAAAGAAAGCCTTTTTCGTCAGATCCTGTAAACCTCCTTGTTATCCTATCAAAGAAAGCTATCAGATTGGTTTGACATGATTTGTTCTTTACAAATCCATGCTGGCTGTTACCTATCACCTTATTATCTTCCAGATGTTTGCAGATCGTAGAATCATTGAATCATAGAATACTAGGACTGGAAGGGACCTTGAGAGGTCATCGAGTCCAGTCCCCTGCCCTCATGGCAGGACCCAGCACTGTCTAGACCATCCCTGATAGACATTTATCTAACCTACTCTTAAGTATCTCCAGAGATGGAGATTCCACAACCACCCTAGGATATTTTTTCCAGTATTTAACCACCCTGACAGTTAGGAACTTTTTCGTAATGTCCAACATAAACTTCCCTTACTGCAGTTTAAGCCCATTTCTTCTTGTTCTAGCCTCAGAGACCAGGAAGAACAGGTTCTTTCCCTCCTCCTTTTAGATGGATTCCTTAATTACCTGCTTCATTATCTTTCCTAGCACAGAAGTTAAACTGATCGGTCTGTACTTTCCTGAGTTGTTCTTATTTCCCTTTTTATGGATGGGCACTAGATTTGCCCTTTTCAGTCTTCTGGAATCTCTCCCGACTTCCATGATTTCTCAAAGTTGATAGCTAAAGGCTCAGATACCTCCTCGATCAGCTCCTTGAGTATTCTAGGATGCATTTCATCAGGCTCAGGGGACCTGAAGACATCTGACTTTTCTAAGTAATTTTTAATTTGTTCTTTTTTAAAATTTTATCTTCTAAACCTGCCCCATTTCCACTAGCATTCACTATGTTAGGAATTCATTCATCATCAAACTTCTTGGTGAAGACCGAAACAAAGAAGCCATTAAGCACCTCTGCCATTTCCAAGTTTTCTGTTATTGTTTCTCCCTCCTCACTGAGCAATAGGCCTACCTAGTTCTTGGTCTTCCTCTTGCTTCTATATATTTATAGAATGTCTTTTTGTTACCCTTTATGTCTCTAGCTAGATTGAGCTGACTCGATTGTGGCTAGTGAGAAAAGGCCTTGAGTGGTGTCTGCAGCAGACACACAGCTGGATTCTCTCATCGTCAGAGGGTAGCATACCGCAGTAGATGGACTATTGGTGGTCCCCAGAATGGCCATTCTGATGTTCTGATGTAGACCCCCTTTAGCAACAAGCCCACTAGACTCCCCTACCGTCCCAGGGATAAGGAAGAACCCAGGAGTCCTGACACTGTCTCTTTCGCCATAGAACTGGTAACAACGTTTTAATATAGCTTTCCATTTTAACACAACCCATATCCCTTAAGGGACTTGCCACGAGTGACAGAAAAAGTTAGTATTAGAACACAGTGTGTCTAATATTTATTTAATTCACTTTCGTTTATATAGGAATTAAGAACATAAGAATGGCCAGACTGGGTCAGAGCAAAGGTCCATCTAGCCCAGTGTCCTGTCTGCCAACAGCGGCCAATGCCCGGTGCTCCAGAGGGAGTGAACAGAACAGGGAATTATTAAGTGATCCCTCCCATGTCACCCATTCAAGGCTTCTGGCAAACAGAGGCTAGAGACACCACCCTAGCAATCCTGGCCAATAGCCATTGATGGACCTAACCTCTATGAATTTATCCAGTTCTTAGTTGAACCCAGTTAAAGTCCTGGTCTTCACAACCTCCTCCGGCAAGAAATTCCATAGTTTGAGAGTGTGTTCTGTGATGAAATATTTTCTTTTGCTTGCTTGGCAACCCCTAGTTCTTGTGTTATGGGAGCACGTAAATAATTTTTCCTTATCTATTTTCTCTACAACAGTCATGTTTTTATAAAACTCAATCCTCTCCCCTCTTAGTCTCCCCTTTTCTAAGATGATAAGTCCCAGTTTTATAAATCTCTCCTTGTGTGGAAGCTGTTCCAAACCCCAATCATATTTCTTACCATTTTCTGAACTTTTTAGAATACCAAGATATATTTTTTTGACATCAGGCGACCACCTCTGCACACATTATTCAAAATGTAGCCAACTTTGTATGTAGTTCAGTCTGAGAGCCAGAGCAGCAAGAGAAAATGTCAGGCCTCTTTATGAGTAAAGAGCTGGAGCAACCTGTCCCGGATCTGTTTGGTCCTCACTCCGTAGATGATGGGGTTTAGCATGGGGGGCACCAAGAGATACACGGTGGCAATGAGAATGTGGACATATAAGGGCACATCCTGGCTAAACCGATGTGTAATGAAGGAGAAAAGAGAAGGGATGTAAGAGCATGAAATGACACAGAGGTGGGAGCCGCAGGTCCCAAAAGTCTTGAGCCGGGCGTCCTTTGTGGGAAGGCTGAAGATGGCCCTGATAATCTGGATATAGGACACAGCGATAAAAGCCAAATCCACACTATCAACAAACACTGCCACAGAGAGACCATAGTAATTACTGGCACTGATGTCAGCACAAGCCAGCTTCACCACGGCCATGTTTTCGCAGTATGCATGGGCGATGATATTCGTTCTGCAATATGGCCACCGCCTCGCCAGGATGGGATGAGGCAGCAGAAGGATGATGCCGCGCAGCACCACGGCCAGGCCGATCTTGGCCACAACATGGTTTCTCAGGATGGTGGAATGTCTCAGGGGTTCACAGATGGCCACATAGCGATCCAATGCCATGGCCGCGAAAATCCCAGACTCTATCACTGAGAAGCAGTGAATGAAGTACATCTGGATGAGGCAGGCATTGAAATCGATCTCCCTGAAATTGAACCAGAAGATTGCCAGCATTTTGGGCAGGATGGATGTACACAGAACCAGGTCAGTGACAGCCAGCATGCAGAGGAAATAGTACATGGGCACATGGAGGCTCGGCTCCATCTTCACGACAAAGAGGATGGTGACGTTCCCCAAGATGGCTATGACATATACAATGCAGTAGGGAATGGAGATCCGGACATGGGCCGGTTCCAGGCCAGGAATGCCCAGCAGGATGAAGGTGGAGGGATTGGTGAAGTCGCTTGTGTTGGAATCTGACATGGAGTAGGGGAGAACTTGTCCAACTCTGAGGCGGAAATGTGTCCTGTGAATGTACCTCATGTTCCACATGTGCGCAAGGTCGAGGGTGATGTTTGTAGTACCTATGCCTGGGTGGAGAGAAAAGGTTAATATGAGACACTCCATGCAATATGACAGTGTCAAGGTTGTTCCCCATTCTGGCACTCAGAGTGCAAAAGGCCCACAAGAGACCTTATATATCTTATATACCAGGGTCACCAAATGAAATTAATAGGTAGCATGCTTAAAAGAAACAAAAGGAAGGTTTTCTTCATGCAGCACACAGTCAAGCTGTGGAACTCCTTGCCAGAGGATGTTGTGAAGATCAGGACTTTAACAGGGTTAAAAAAAAAAGCTAGATAGATTCATGGAGGTTAGGTCCATCAATGGTTATTAGCAAGGATGGGTAGGAATGGTGTTCCTAGCCTCTGTTTGTCAGATGCTGGAAATGGCTGATGGGGGAAGGGTCACTTGATGATTCCCTGTTTTCTTCACTCCCTCTGGGGCATCTGGGTATTGACTACTGTTTGCAGAAAGGATACTGAGCGAGATGGACCTTTGATCTGACCCTGTCTGGCCATTCTTTCGTTCTTACATTCTTAAGGACAATATTCAGACTCCTAATGAATAGGGTAGAAAGAAACCCTGCTTTGGGTCCTCTGCACCATCTAGACCAGTGGTTCTCAACCTTTTTTGGTCCCTGTACCCCCTTGGCTTTTAGTAAACCTTCCCGTACCCCCTTTTCAATATGAAAGGAAATAAATTCTAGACTGTAGAATCCACAACTTTTTTCACTAACACTACTACTTTTGGAATATTTCAATTAGGATAATCTGGTTATTTACCAAATATTCCCCATACCCTCTTGACAAGCTTCTTGTACCCTTTGGGAACCCCTGATCTAGACCATTCCTGAGAGATGTTTGTCTCACCGGCTCTTAAACATCTCCAAGGATGGGGATTCCACAGGCTTTCTAGGCAATTTATTCTAGTGCTTAACTACTGTTGACACCTGGGAAGTTTTTCCTAATATCCAACCCCTTGTTGCAGTTTAATCCCATTGCTTCTTGCCCTATTCTCAGAGGTTAAAGAGAGTATTTTTTCTCCCTCCTCCTTGTAACAAAACTTTAGATACTTGACAGCGATCACGTCCCCTCTCAGTCTTTTATTTTTCATACTAAATAAACCCAGCTCTTTCAATCTTCCCCCATAGATCATTTTTTTTCTATATCTGATATCACTTTTGTTGCTCTCCACTTAATCTTCTCCAATTTCTCCACCTCCTTCCTGAATGTGGATCCCAGAACTGGACCCAGTCCTCCAATGGAGGCCTAAGTAGTGTGGAGTAGAGAAGGAGAAAAGACACAGAAGAAGGCATATGATGGAGGCGAGGCAAACAATGAATGGAAATGAGTGCATTGAAATGGAGAAACAGAGATCAATACCCTGCCAGTAATATCTCTACATTTTGGGCTTGTCTACACTACTGAGAAGGTCGAAGCTGCCCCAGTCAATCTTCAGGGGTCCAAATTAGTGGGTCTAGTGAAGACTCACTAATTCGAATTGAGAGGATACTCTTGCTGGCACTGGTAGCTGTGTTCTTCATGAGGAGTAAGGGAAGTCGACAGGAGCGTACACCTGGCCGTAGATCATCCAAAGGGCAAATTCTCCCAACTATGACAAATTATGAGCAAAATTCATTGGGAGGAAAATTTTAGTCAGAAAAGAGGAATGAAAATTGGTAGTTATTTCAGAAGACTTCATTTGATAGCTAGAAAGCTACATTACCAGACAGAAGAGAATGAACATCTCTGGCTAAAAATCCAATTCAATTGCAAACTGAAAGCACCTATTACATGGGAAACCCTATATAACAAAGGAGGGGGGGGGGGAAGGGGAGGTAGATAATGAGCAATATAAATCTGACCATATGAAATATTGATAATAAACATAGAAGTAATTTGGGAAAATTCTATGCTTTGCAGGTCTAACATTAAATAAAGAGATGTTATTAAGTATATTAAGAACAAAAGAAATCCAAGAACAGTTTTACACCAATTCCAAGGGCAAGAAAGGAACATGTTTCAAGTTGCAGGAGAGGTAAGTTGGCTCAAGAAGTAGATTTGTGCATTAACTGTCAAGGAGGATGCTAAAGAACATCTAGAATAGACCCTTAGAAGTTCGAATAGCAGAATTAGTAACTCAGCGATGACTCACACATCTCATTCGGAATCAGAAATATGCAACCAGGCAGAGCCAGAACAACAAAGAAACCCCAAACCCAAATACAGGACAGCACCATGCTATATGTAATGTATTACAATCAAGGGAAAGTTTTAAAAAGAGATTTGGCAATGATCGCTAACAATGGAAAAGGTGGTATGGGATTCATAAAAAAAAGCACAGGAATACAATTCATGCCAGAGAACAGCAGAGTTTATGGAATTGAAGTCTTGTCAAATAAGCCCAATTTCATCCTTTAACGAGAGTGCATGTTTGTTTGGTCACAGGAACTGAGCGCAACAGATTTCAATTCCTCTGAGTCATATTAAATAATTGGTAAAGATTTCAGATACAAATGAGGTGTATAAACTATCCACAGAGTACTTGTAAAATGGACTAAAAACTGAGTGGAAGAGCTCAGAAAACAGTTGCCAATGGGCCATTATGCGTGGATGGCGCTGTTACTAGTGGTATGTTCAGTTCAAGGCCTGATTCTAATTATTATTTTCAGCAGTGATTTGGAAGCACCTAGAAAATCACTGCAGATACAATTCGTGGACAATCCAAAGCCAGGCAGACTGGTTGCCATGAGGACGCCAGGGCAAAGCTAACGATTGACCTGGTGAGATTGTTGGTGAGCTGGGCCCAGGTAAACAAAATCTTTTCAGGCGCTCAACTGTCAAGTTCTCCTCTTGGAACAGGGAATGCAGGCCCACCCCACAGACTAGTCCAGCGCATCATGGAACACAGAGACCCTTGTTGGGAGTTAGGGGTTATTGTGGCCATAACAAGTGGGGTTCCTCAGTGGTCAGTTTGGGACCGGTTCTGTTCAATATTTTCATCTTACATATCGGCATAAAGAGTTTGCTTATTAAGTTGGCAGATGATACCAACCTGGGAGGGGTTGCAAGTGCTATGGAGGATAGGGTCATAATTCAAAATGATCTGGGCACACTGGAGAAATGGTCTGAGGTCAATAGGATGAAGTTTAATAAGGACAAATGCAAAGTGCTCCACTTAGGAAGGAACAATCAGTTTCACACACACAGAATAGGGAGCGACTGTCTAGGAAGGAGTACTGCAGAAAGGGATCTTGGGGTCATAGTGGATCACAAGCTAAATATGAGTCAACTGTGTGACACTGTTGCAGAAAAAACAAACATGACTCTGGGATGCATTAACAAGACACGAGAAGTCATTTTTCCGCTCTAAGCTGCACTGATTAGGCCTCACTTGAAGTATTGCATCCAGTTCTGGGCACCACGTTTCAAGAAAGATGTGGAGAAATTGGAGAAGGTCCAGAGAAGAGCAACAGAAGTGGTTAAAGGTCTAGAAAACACGAGCTATGAGGGAAGACTGAAAGAATTGGATTTGTTTAGTTTGGAAAAGAAAAGACTGAGAGGGGACATGAGAGAGGATTTCAAGTATCTAAAACGGGAAGGAGAAAAATTGTTCTTCTTGGCCTCTGAGGATAGTATAAGAAGCAATGGGCTTAAATTGCAGCAAGGGAGGTTTAGGTTCGGCATTAGGAAACACTTCCTACCTGTCAGGATGGTTAAATAAGTTACCTAGGGAGGTTGTGGAATATCCATCACTGGAGATATTTAAGAGCCGGTTAGACAGACATCTGTTAGGGGTGATCTAGATGGTGTTTGGTCCTGCTGTGAGGGCAGGGGACTGGACTCGGTGACCTCTTGTGGTCCCTTCCAGTTCTAGTGTTCTATGATTCTGTTATTGTAGACACCCAACTCACCGTGAGCTAAGAAATGATGCTGTGGCTAGCAGGGCTGATGCTGTCCTTCAATGCAGGAACAGGAGCGTGGCATTGGGGTATCCAAGGGCATGCAGCTCTGGGGCCCACCCTTCCAAAAGGAGTTAGAGAAATTGGATACAATGGAGAAAAGAGCCATAAAAATGATTTTGGACCAGAGAATGGTCAGACGGAAGGAAACTTAAAAAGTGTCAGTGGGGCCCGAGGAACTTATTGGCCGAGTCCTTCAAAACGTGGCCTTGGGAGCTGCACGGACAAAAACCTTCCTCCTGAAGGCCCTACTCTAGCCTGAGCCTGGAGGCAAATAGCTGAGGGGGATGCTGAGAAAATGGGAGACTTTGGCTAGTGACACTGGACAAACTTATCGTCTGTGGTGAGGGCCCAGGGATGTTTAACGGCCGTGCCAGGGAGAAAGGACCCCGGACTTACCCGCTATCCCATCACACCCACCGTGCCCTGGTTCCTCTTGAGCTGGGGAGCTCCTCTGCAAATGAGGGGTGCCTGTGAGTTCTGAAATGGAAATGTCTCCCACCCACGGAGCCGTCTCCCTCGTCTGTCTCACCCCGGCATCCACAGCAGCGCCCCACACTGAGATCCGACACCTTGGTGTGCCCTGTATCTAATATAGCTCTGTGCAATCCCTGCGGGGTTTGGGCAGCCTTTAGTGGTGAAGCAGCATCGGGACGCAAACTGGCTGGAGAGCAGCCTGTCTGGGTATCTGTGCTAATTATCCTGGAATAAACAGCAATTAAGGGACCTTCCCAAGGGCGATGAGAACTCCTGGGCTCTGGGCTGAGTGAGGGAGGATGTGGCTGCTCTGTGCGTTTGCGTGCGCTTTAAAATTATGACTAATTAATAAGAAAAGTTGCAATAAGGCCTGAGACTCCACATGGCCTGCAACCCTGGAAATGCCCAGGAAGGCTGGGTAGGGAGGAGACAGGCAGATCTGGGGACGGATGACTGATGGGAGATCCGAACACTTTCTGCAGGTACCTGGAGCTGTTGCTCAGGTTACACAGTGTAAAACTGCAGCTCAAGGTGGTGGACAACCATAATGTGGGGATTTGGCTCCCACTTCTGCTGTCATTTATTCTGTCCCGTCATCTCCGGGGAAGCTGCGTGCACGGTTACCAGCTCCGATGAGAGCCCCATTGGACGTGAGACCATGAGCCCCTTCCCTACATTGGGCTGTGTCTTTAGTGGGACTGAGCGCAACATCACCAGCTGCCTGTGGCCTGTCCTGGACACATTGGAGCCAATTATTGAACCTGGTCACCTGATCCTTGTGAATGTCTCGATGTTTCTCTGGAAGAACCTTCATTTACCCGCCCGTGCTAGCCTCATTCCTTCAAGCACAACATGAACGGCAACTGCCCATCTCCCACCCCATCTTTCCTGAGGAAAGGTAATGAATCCTCCCTGCCCCCTCCCTGTCACCCTCTGCTCATTTCCATTCTCTTCACATGTGACCTTCCCCTGAGGAACCGTCTCCTCAGGCCATGGCCCTTCTGTCGTTCTGTGTGGAGGGCAGAATTCCACGGCTTTCTCACCTGAGGTTAGAAGGCTCCCTGGCCCTCTGCCTTGGATGATGCTTCTCAGCGTATTGACTGGCTGGAGCCCATTCTGTTGGCATGGACCAGTGGTAGGCTCAACAAGCAGTCAAGTTCCACAGGTAAACATCTGGAAATGTGGGAACCTATACAGGAAGGGTGGGCCCCACCTAAACCAGAATGGAACCAGATTGCTGGCACTTACCATCGAAAAGGCTATAGAGCAGTTTTGAAACTAACAGCTGTGGAAAGTCGACAGGTCGGAGGAGCACGTGGATCGGACTGACATACCCCTCGGGGGAGGATCTATTAATGGAGATTCTCTATTCACTAGTAAGACGGAGAGGATGGAAGATGATAAAAAATGAGTAAGATCTGATGAGAAACACTCACATGAAAAAGAGACCCAGGATAGCAGACAGCTAATCAGTGAGTGGCTTTTGAAGTGCTTATATACAATAGCTGGAAGTCTAAATAATGAGATGAGTGAACGAGAGTGCCTCGTAGTGTATGTTGTTGGGCCCAGAAAAACAAGGCCTGGTCAACATTATGCTAAGGAAAGTTAACAAAGGCTAATTTCATAGGCCTCTGAGTATTCTTGACCAGAACCAGGAATGTGGTTCAAACAGAGGTGCACCCTCCATGCTGGCTTAGGTTATAAAAGTAAGATAAGTGATAAATTACATATTTGTACCTACTGTAAGTAGAACAGCTTGCTTTGGGAACTGGTAAGTAACTCCCTGTTCTGTTCCCCTTCGCTAATCTTACCTCCCTATTTTTGCCCTTTGTTTGTGCCCAACTCCCTTGTCTCCTCGTTCCTGGTACCTGCCTTTTGTGATTGATAAGAAAGTTGCTGATGCATTATGAAGCGCTTCTGGCCACAATGAATGGTTGGCCAAGATATGCATAGACACTAAAAGTTTTAGAAAGGGGGGTGAGTTGCTTGGGTGAAGAGCTTATGACGCGACGGAACTGTCTTTATAAGCCTACCTGTTACTAAAATCGCGACTTGTTCTCTTTGGAGACGGGCCGCTCTCTATTGTTGTGTGCACTCTTCAATAAAGAGCTTGTGTTTGGACTTTGCTGGTGTTGCCTGTCTCTTTGCGGTCAGACAACGAACTGAGCCGTCTGGGCTAGAGTCCCTGACAATGTGGATATTGATATCATGGAATCACAGAAACTCTGTGGAGTGAGATTAATCAATGGCACACAGCCATAACAGGGTACAAAGTATCAGAAGCAGAGTAGGTTGTGCTTGTGGGGGAGTGGCACTGTATGTGGAAGAAAACATAGAATCAAATCAATTAAAAATCTGAAATGAATCAAACTGTTCCATACCCAGTGTCTCCTGAAAGGACTGTCCTTGCAACTTTTCTTTGCAGCTGGGCCAGCTTCGCACTTGCATTCCATACCTCCCACGCCATCTGCACAACTCTGCGAGATCCGCAGGAGGAAAAGGACCAGCGAAGACCTGATGCGGGAGTTGATGGCCTGCCCCTGGTCCCTAGTTCAGAGACTTGAGGAGAAGCGTTGGGAGCAGGCTGCTGACAGGGAGCTGAGGAAAGCCGCCTGGAACCAGCTGGAATGCCAGCATGAGGCTATGTTCCCCTCCCTCACCTCAGTGATGGAGAGCATGGCCTCCTGCATGGAGCAGGCCACCAGTCACCTCCCCATCCCCCCATGGATTCCCCTCCTAGACTTCCTCCAGGGACCATTGGGGCCCCAGAACATGGGGTGGTGAGACCTCTCGGGCAGCCAAAGCCTCCCGAACAACCGGAGGCAGGCACCAATTCCAGCCCTGTTCCTGAGACCCTCTCCTTGACCCTTCCCCATTCCAGGTTCCTTACCTGGTCCCTCCCCTGTTGTATACTCTCCTCTCCCCCTCCCCCCCACCACAATAAATAGTCCTGTGTTTTCACAAAAGAAAATTTTATTATTTGCTCTGCAGGGGAGAGGGGAAGGGGGGAAGGGAGGGACGGGTAAGAGAGGAAAGGCACACAGCGGAATTGCAGGGGTCCCTTGTGGAGAGGGCAAGAGGAAAGTCTCACAGCTGGCCTTGGATGAAACTGTCCCTCAAGGCCTCCTGGATGAGCACAGCCCCTTGATGTGCTCTCCTGATGGCGCTGGTGTCGAGCTGCTTGAATGCCCTGGGCAGCCATTAACTCTCTGCCTCCCACTCTGGCAGAAAAGTCTCCCTCCGGCTCTCACACCGGTTGTGGAGCACACAACAGGCTGCCACCACAAAGGGGTTGTTGCACTCACTGAGGTCCAGACGGGTGAAGAGACGGGTGAGGAGACTCATGAAGCCCTACATGCGGCACCTGCTCAGCCTGGCGTTGAAATGTCCAGGCTGAGCATGTAGGGCTTCATGAGCCAGGGGAGCAAGGGACGGGCTGCGTCACCCAGGTTGACGATAGGCACGTCCACCTCCCCAAATTTGATGGTGCGGTTGGGGGAAAAAGTGCCAGCGCGCATCTTTTGGAGCAGGCAGGAGTTCTGGAAGATGCGGGTGTCGTGCGCCTTCCCCGACCATCCGACATTGATGTTGGTGATGTGTCCCTTGTAATCTATGAGGAGCACCTTGGAGAAGTCCCCCTTCCGGTTCATGTAGTCCAAGGCCAGGTGGTTGGGGGCTAGGATGGGGATGTGCATGCTGTCTATTTATTTCCCCCCTCCCACAGTGAGGGAAGCCATGGCAGCAAAATCATTGACGATGGTCTCCACATTCCCCAGAGTGGTGACCCTCCATAGCAGCACCTGGTTGATGGCCTTGGCTACCTGCAGGATCACGGCCCTGACAGTTGATCTCCCCAGGCTGGCCTGGTTCCCAACAGAGCAGTAGCTTTCTGGTGTGGCGAGCTTCCACAGAGTGATGGCGACACACTTCTGCATGGGGATGGCGGGTCTCGTCGAAGGCAGGAGCAAGCTGCTTCCAGAGCCCCAGCAAGGTGGCCTTCTGCATGAGGAAGCTACGCAGCCACTGCTGGTCCTCCCATCGCTGCAGGACGATGCTGTCCCACCAGTTGGAACTGGTCTCCTGCCACCGGAAGCGGCTTTCCACAGTGACCAGAGGTTTGAGGGACATGTGCCAGTGGTCCAGGCTGGTCCTTGTCTTGCTGGAGCAGCATGTGGGCAGTTTGGAAAAATTGCACCATAAGGCGGAGCATGAAGCCGGAGAGCCTCATATCGCTTTGCAGCAGCTCTGGCTCCAGGGTTTGGGTGTTGTGGCCTCCACAAGGGCAACCAGAGCACAGAGTGTGAGTTTGGTGTCTCTTTAGGTGGGAGGCGGCGGAGCAGTGGTGTGGGAGAGACAGATATAGAGAGGAGCCCCTGAGAGCTCACGTCACAGCTCGCCTCACCAAGCAGCCATAAGAAGTGTCCGTAATCCTGGGGCCTTCCCCACAGTGCTTCTGGGGGCTCTAAGTTTGAGGCAGGCTCCAATAAGTGTGGACGCTTTATTTTGAAATAATTCTGACTAATTTCGATGCTTTCCCATAGTGGGGACCTGCTATTTTGATTTTGTTATTTTGGGAGTAATTATGTCAAATTCAGTAATTTTGACATTATTTCCTGGTGTAGACATGCCCGGAGTCAATGTACGAGGAATTAGGAAGGGGGCAAACTGCTGAGTTCTACATAGACCGATTCCCCAGTTTCTCAGCACAGCACATCAAGCACACTATTTCAGATTTGGTGACAATATATACCTCCAGACCAGTGGCACTACTATGGGCACCCTCATGGCCCCACAATACGCCAACATTTTTATGGCTGACCTAGAACAATACTTCTTCAGCTCTCATCCACTTACGCCCCTTCTCTATCTATGCTACATCGATTACATCTTCATCATCTGGACCCATGGGAAGGAGACTCTGGAAGAATTTCACCATGATTTCAACAGCTTCCACCCCACCATCAACCTCAGCATGGACCAGTCTACACAGGAGGTCCATTTCCTGGACACCACGGTGCAAATAAGTGACGGTCACATAAACACCACCCTATACCGAAAGCCTACCGACCGCTATGCTTACCTGCATGCCTCCAGCTTCCATCCCGGACACACCACACGATCCATTGTTTACAGCCAAGCACTGAGGTACAACCGCATATGCTCCAACCCCTCAGACAGAGACCTACACCTACAAGATCTTCAACAAGCATTCTGTAAACTACGATACCCACACACGAGGAAGAGAGGAGACAGATTGACAGAGCCAGACGTGTACCCAGAAGCCTCCTGCTCAGGACAAGCCCAAGAAAGAAACCAACAGAACACCACTGGCCATCACCTACAGTCCTCAGCTAAAACCTCTCCAACGCATCATTAGTGATCTACAACCCATCCTGGACAATGATCCCTCACTTTCACAGGCCTTGGGAGGCAGGCCAGTCCTTTCCCACAGACAACCCGCCAACCTGAAGCATATTCTCACCAGCAACTACACACCGCACCATAATAACTCTAACTCAGGAACCAATCCATGCAACAAACCTCGGTGTCAGCTCTGCCCACATATATACACCAGCAACACCATCACAGGACCTAACCAGATCAGCCATACTGTCACTGGTTCATTCTCCTGCACATCTACCAATGTAATATATGCCAGCATGTGCCAACAATGCCCCACTGCTATATACATCGGCCAAACTGGACAGTCCCTACGTAAAAGAATCAATGGACACAAAACAGATATTAGGAATGGCAACATACAAAAACCTGTAGGGGAACACTTCAATCTCCCTGGACACACAATTGCAGATCTAAAGGTAGCCATCCTGCAGCAAAAAAACTTCAGGACCAGACTTCAAAGAGAAACCGCTGAGCTCCAGTTCATCTTCAAGTTTGACACAATCAACTCAGGATTAAACAAAGACTGTGAATGGCTCGCTAACTACAAAAGCAGCTTCTCCTCTCTTGGAATTCACACCTCCAGATCAGCTACTAGAAGTGGGCCTCATCTTCCCCTGATTGGATCCACCTCGTCATCTCCAGCCTGATTCTGGCCTGCATATTTATACCTGCCTCTGGAAATTTCCACTACATGCATCTGACGAAGTGGGTCTTTGCCCACGAAAGCTTATGCTCCAACATTTCGGTTAGTCTATAAGGTGCCACAGGACTCCTCGCCGCTTTTGCAGATTCAGACTAACACGGCTACCCCTCTGATACTTGACACATCAAGAAAGGGTTTAATGTTTCCCTGCCAGTCAGGGATTGAGGAAAGAGCATCCTGTCACCAGTCAGATCATCACAGAGCTCAGTCAGGCTACTGCCGCGCAATTTTGAGCACACCTGTTATTTTGAAATATAAAGGGCTTCCTATTCTGATGTCCCTGTAAACCTCATTCCACTTGGAGAAAGCGATGTTTCGGAATAGTGATTTATTTTGAAATAAGTGCTGTGCAGACAGCACCAAATTTCAATATAAACTATTTTGAAATTGACTTGAAATGAGCTATGCAATTTGTGTAGTTCAGATTGAGTACTATAATTTGAACTATGGGTGTACTGTGTACACAGCCTCAGAGAGCCGGAGCACCATGAGAAAACTTTAGGTTCTTCTATGAGTAACAAGCCAGAGCAGCCTGTCCTGAATCTGTCTGGTCCTCACCCCGTAGATGACGGGGTTCAGCATGGGGGGCACCAGGAGGTACACAATCGCAAAGAGAATGTGGAAATACAGGGGCACATTCTGGCCAAACCGGTGTGTGAAAAAGGAGAAGAGACCTGGGATGTAAAAAGCTAAAATGACGCAGAGATGAGATGTGCAAGTCCCAAAAGTCTTGAGCCGGGCGTCCTTGGTGGGGAGGCTGAAGACGGCCCTGAGGATCTGGGTGTAGGACACAACAATGAAAAACACATCTAGACCAGTGACAAATAATGCCACAGAGAGGCTGTAGTAACTACTGACGCGGATGTCAGCGCAGGCCAGCTTCACCACAGCCATGTTCTCGCAGTATGAATGGCTGATAATGTTGGTTCTGCAATATGGCCACTGCCTCGCCAGGAAGGGATGAGGCAGCATGAGCATGATGCCACGCAGCACCACAACCAGGCTGATCTTGGCCACCACGGGGTTTGTCAGGACGGTGGAATGTCTCAGGGGGTGGCAGATGGCCACGTAACGATCCAAAGCCATGGCCACGAAGATCCCAGACTCTATTGCTGTGAAGCAGTGAATGAAGTACAGCTGGATGAGGCAGGCATTGAAGTCGATCTCCCTGGAATTGAACCAGAAGATTGCCAACACTTTTGGCAGGATGGATGTGGACAAGACCAGGTCAGCGAGGGCCAGCATGGAGAGGAAATAGTACATGGGCACATGGAGGCTCACCTCCATCTTCACAATGAACAGGATGGTGAAGTTCCCCAAGATAGCTATGGCGTACATGAGGCAGAAGGGGATGGAGATCCAGACATGGGCCACCTCCAGGCCAGGAATGCCCAGCAGGATGAAGGTGGAGGGGCTGGCGAACTCGGTTGTGTTGGAATCTGACATGGAGTATGGGAGAAAATTCCTGACTCTGAAGCAGAAATGTCTCTTGTGAATCTACCTTACGTTCCATATGTGGCCAGGGTCTCAGTTGATGTTTGCAGTAAAGATGTCTGGGTGGAAAGAAAAGGTTAATATGAGATACTCCATGCACCACAGGAGGCTGTTCTCATGGGTGAAGCAGATTAGTTACACTTCACAAGCTGAAAATGACATTTTCATTATTGAGATGAACAAATGCTGAACAACTGCCCCTACTAACGCCAATTCCACATTTGATGGTGCACCGAGCGCCAGGAACTCCTACACTTCGGGAAATGGGAAATCAGTGTGGATACTGGTTATCCCTCCATGTTCCTTCAGGCAATTAAATTCAGACTAAAGAGTCTGGGCTGTAAGATGTCCCCATTATACTAGCTGCTCAAATTCTGAGTTTGGAAAAAAACAACAAATATTTTCCAAGAACACATCCTAGCTAGTGCACACACCAGGGGAAAGACCTCAGTCTGATCCAGTCTGGCCATTCTCACGTTCTCTTTAATGTTATTAAATGCAATGTAATGCACACTGGACCAAACAATCCCAACTATACATACAATATGATGGGGCCTAATTTAGCTATAACTACTCAAGACAGAGATCTTGGAGTCATTGTGGATAGTTCTCTGAAAACATCCACTCAGCGGCAGACAAAATAGCAAACAGAATGTGAGCAACCTTTAAAAAAAAAGGATAGAGAAGAAGTCAGAGAATGTCTTATTGCCTCTATATAAATCCATGGTGCACCCACATCTTGAATTCTGCATACAGATGTGGTCGCCTCATCTCAAAAAAGGTATCTTGGCATTGGAAAAGGTTCATAGAAGGGCAACAAAAATGATTAGGTGTTCGGAACAGGTGCCATATGAAAAGAGATTAAAAACAATGAGACTTTTCATCTTAGAAAAGAGGAGACTAAGGGGGGATATGATAGAGCTCTAAAAAATCATGACAGGTATGGAAAAAGTGAATGAGTGAAAGTTAGTTACGTGTTTCCACAACATGAGAACTAGGAGTCAGGAAATGAAATTAATAGGTAGGAGGTTGAAATAAAACAAAAGGAAGTATTTCTTCACCTTTGAAGTCACAGTCAACCTGTGGAACTCCTTGCCAGAGGAGGTTGTGAAGACCAGGACTTTAACAGGGTTCAAGAAAGAACTAGATACATTCATTGAAGTTTAGTCCATCATTGTCTATGAGCCAGGTTGGGTAGGAATGGTGTCCCTAGCCTCTATTTATCAGAGGCTGGAAATGGATGATACGAGATGATTCCCTGTTCTGTTCACTCCCTCTGGGGCATCTGGTATTGGCCACTCTCTGAAGACAGGCTACTGGGCTAGATGGACCTTTTGTCTGATCCAGGATGGCTGTTCTTATGTTCTTAGGGACAATGTTCAAACCTTATGAATAAGCTAAAGAAAACCGTGCTCTGGGTATGTGCTCTGTTGTGGTTACCCAATCGATTCCAGTCTTCTGCACCATCTAGACCGTCTCCAAGAGATATTTGTCTCACTGGCTCTTAAATATCTCCAAGGATGGGGATTCCACAGGCTCCCTAGGCAATTTATTCCAGTGCTTAACAACTGTTGACATCTAGGAAGTTTTTCCTAATATCCAACCCCTTGCTGCAATTTAAGCCCATTGCTTCTTGCCCTATTCTCAGAGGTGAAGGAGAATATTTTTCTCCCTCCTCTTTGTAACCACATTTTAGATACTTGACAGCTGTTATTGTATCCCCTCTCAGACTTTTCTTGTCCATACTAAATAAACCCAGTTCTTTTAATCTTCCCTCATAACTCTCTCTTTTTTTCAAAATCTAACATCACTTTTGTTGCTCTCTGCTTGATCTTCTCCAATTTCTCCACCTCCTTCCTGAAGGTGGCTTCCAGACCAGGACACAATCCCCTGTCTGAGGCTTAAGTAGTGGAAGAAGAGACACTGAAGAGGGCATATGACAGAGGAGAGGCAAACAATGAATGGTAATGAGTTCATTCAAATGGAGAATCAGAGATCCATTGCCCACTGGTAATATCTATACACTTTGAGCATCCAAAGGGCCAATTTTCCAAAGCTGAAACAAATTATTACCAAAATTGATGGAAGGAAAAATTTAGACCGAAAAAAGGAATCAAAATTGGTAGTTAATTAAAAAGACTTTATTTGATAGCTGGAAAGCCACATTACTTGAGCAAAGAGAATGAGCAACTTTGGCTAAATACCCAGTTCAGTTACAAACTGAAGGTAGCTATTAGGTGGCAAAAACATCTGGAAAAAAAGGAAGAAAAAGGGAAAAAACAGATAAGTAATATAAATCAGAAGTTATGAATAATTGACAATGAACACAGAAGTCATCTGGGAAAATTTTATGTTTCTCAGGGATAATTATAAAAATATACGTTAGTAAGCCTATTAAGAACCAAAGAAAATCCAAAAAAAGTTTTACACCAGTTGCAATAAGGTGAAAGGAAAATTCTTCAAGTTGCAGGAAAGGTAGGTTTGTTCAAGAAATAGATTTTTACATTAACTGTCAAGAAGGATGTTAAAGAGCATCTATAATATAACCTTAGAGGTTTGAATAGGAGAATTAGTAACTCAGCAATGACTCACACATCTCATTCAGAATCAGAAATATGCAATCAGGCAGAGCCAAAACAAAAGAAAATCAAGATAAGGAAATACAGGACAGTACTGTGTTGTATGTAACACATTAAAATCAAGGGAAAGATTTAAAAAGAGATTTAACAATGATAGCTAACAAGGGAAAAAGTTTCAGAGGGGTAGCCGAGTTAGTCTGTAACAGGAAAAACTTAAAAAACAACAAATAGTCTAGTAGCACCTTATAGACTAAGAAAACATGTAGATGGTACGAGCTTTCGTGAACACAACCCACTCCTTCAGACGACAGGAGTGTTAGAAGTCCAGATCCAAGAATAAATAAGGGAGGGGAGGGGAGAGGAGTAAGAAAAAAAGAAGGAAAGAAGTGGGGGAGGGAAAAAAAGAGAGAAAAGTGAGTACATAAGCTTCAGCGGGGTAGCCAAGTCTGTAACAGGAAAAGCTAAAAAAACAACAAATGATCTAGTAGCACCTTAAAGACTAAATAGTTACAAGAGGCTGATAAGAACCGTTAGCACCTTCAATGTTTGGTTGGTTATGTCATTAACATGTGAAAGATAATGTGCGAGCCATCCAATATCCCGGTTCATACCATTTGCATAAGAATTAAACTTGTGAATGAAGTTAAGTTCCAACCCTTCTCTGTGTATTTGGCTTGTGGAATTGGTCTGAAACAAAACGGCGACTCGGAGATCCATTGAATGTCCAGGAAGATTAAAGTGTTCTCCAACAGGTTTCTGTGTATTGCCCTTTCATAGAATCATAGAATACTAGGACTGGCAGGGACCTCAAGAGGTCATCGAGTCCAGTCCCCTGCCCTCATGGCAGGACCCAGTACTGTCTAGACCATCCCTGATAGACATTTATCTAACCTACTCTGAAATATCTCCAGAGATGGAGATTCCACAACCTCCCTTGGCAATTTATTCCAGTGTTTGACCACCCTGACAGTTAGGAACTTTTTCCTAATGTCCAACCTAAACCTCCATTGCTGCAGTTTAAGCCCATTGCTTCTTGCTCTATCCTCAGAGGCCGAGATGAACAAGTTTTCTCCCTTTCTGCCGTACTCCTTCCTAGACAGTCTCTTCCCATTCTGTATGTGTGAAAAAGGAGTAGTCTACAGTATCGGTAGAGTACAGATCAAATGGATTAAAGACTGAGTAGAAGAGCTCAGAAAACAGTTGCCAAGGGGCCGTTATGCATGGATGGGGCTGTTACTAGTGGTGTGTTCAGTTCAAGGCCGGATTCTATTTATTACTTTCAGCCGTGATCTGGAACAGAGGTATAGCGAGGGTATTATGCGCCTGGAGGTAAAGGCAAAAGTTGTGCCCCTCCCCCCCGCCGCTGCTTGGTGGGGCCCTGAACATGGCTGAGCCTGACCCTGGGGGCCGGGGTGGAGCTTTTATTGCATCTTTCCCCACCCCCTCCAGTTTGGGGCTGGGCCCCCACAGGCACTAATCCACCGGCGGAGATGGAGGAGGGTCGGGCTGGGGGAGGAGTCTCCCTCCGGTAGCGGTGAGCAGAGGAGGAGCAGGCGAGCCGAGGGATCACAGGGGGAGCAGAGGGGGACTAAATTGGTCCCCCCCAGAATGGTACCCGGGGGCAACTGCCCCCTTCCTCCTTGCTACACCATTGATCTGGAAGCACCTAGAAAATCACTGCAGATACAATTCGTGGACAATCCAAAGCCGGGCAGACTGGTTGCCACGAGGACGACAGGGCAAAGCTAATGATTGACCTGGTGAGATTGTTGGTGAGCTGGGTCCAGGTAAAGAAAACATTTTTATGCACGCAAATGCCAAGTTCTCCTCTTGGAACAAGCAATGCAGGCCCGAGCCACAGTCTAGGGAAGCACATCATGGAACATGGGGACCCTTGTCGGGATTTAGGGGTTATTGTTGACATAAGTGGGATTCCGCAGGGGTCTGTTTTGGGACCGGTTCTGTTCGGTATCTTCATCAGTGATTTAGATGATGGCATGGAGACGACACTTACTAGGTTTGAAGATGATATGAAGCTGGGAGGGGTTGCAACTGCTTTGGAGGTTAGGGTCATAATTCAAAATGACCTGGACAAACTGGAGAAATGGTCTGAGGTAAATAGGATGAAGTTTAATGAGGAAAAATGCTAACTACTCCACATAGGAAGAAACAATCCGTGCCTCACACACAGAGGCTGTGTCTACACTGGGCCACTTATTCCGGAAAATCAGCCGCTTTTCCGGAATAAGCTGTGAGCTGTCTACACTGGCCCCTTGAATTTCCGGAAAAGCACTGACAATCTACAGTAAGAAATCAGCTGCTTTTCCGGAAAAACTATGCTGCTCCCGCTCGGGCAAAAGTCCTTTTTCCGGAAAACTGTTCCGGAAAAGGGCCAGTGTAGACAGCCCAGTAGTCTTTTCCGCAAAAAAGCACCGATTGCGAAAATGGCGATCGGGGCTTTTTTCCGGAAAAGCGCGTCTACATTGGCCACGGACGCTTTTCCGGAAGAAGGGCTTTTCCGGAAAAGCATCCTGCCAATGTAGACGCTTTTTTTTCCGGAAATACTTATAACGGAAAACTGTTCCGTTTTAAGCATTTCCGGAAAATCATGCCAGTGTAGACGTAGCCAGAATGTCTGACTGTGACTCTCTAGGAAGGAGTACTGCAGAAAGGGATCTGGGGTCATAGTAGACCACAAGCTAAATATGAAGCAACATTGTGATGCTGTTGCAAAACAAAAAAACTCCAGGATTCTGGGATGCATTAACAGGACTGTTGTGAGCAAGACACGAGAAGTCATTCTTCCGCTCTACTCTGCGCTGATTAGGCCTCAGTCAGAGAATTGTGTCTAGTTCTGGGTACCACATTTCAAGAAAGATGTGGAGAAATTGGAGAAGGTGCAGAGAAGAGCAACAAGAATGATGAAAGGTCTAGAGAACATGGCCTATGAAGGAAGACTGAAAGAATTGGGCTTGTTTAGTTTGGAAAGGAGAAGACTGAGAGGTGACGTGATGGTGGAGAAAGGAGCCATGAAAATGATTTGAGGCCAGAGAGAGTGTCAGAAAGAAGGACACTTAAAAAGCTTCATTGATTTAATTTATCAACAAGATGATGAAGGGAAACTTTGTAAAACGTGTATAAATATTCAGGTGAGGAGTTCTAGCACACGCCTGCTTCCCAGCAGATATAAGTGAGGTAACAGCCCTCAGGCACTGGTTAGCAGCCTGCGCCCTGAGATGCCAGCGGTCTCTGGACATTCACACACAGCTGGCCCTGAGTCTTCATTCAGTTCTTACTCCAAGGGCAGTGGGAACTCAGTGGGGCAGAGGAACCTATGGGCCGAGTCCCCAGAATGTGGCCTTGTGCGCCGCACCGACAAAAACCTTCCTCCTAAAGGGCCTGCTCCGGACCTGGGCTGGAGGCCAATAGCCGAGGGGGGATGCAGAGCAAATGGGAGACTTTGGCTAGTGACACTGGAGCAAACATATCATCTGTGGCGAGGGCCCAGGATGTTTAACGGCTGTGTAGGGGAGACAGGACCCCGGACTTACCTGCTATCCCATCACGCCCACCGTGCCCTGGTTCCTCTCGAGCAGGGGAGCTCCTAACAAAGGAGGGGTGCCTGTGAGTTCTGGAATGGAAGTGTCTCCTGCCCACAAAGCCGTGTCCCACGTCGGTCTCACCCCGCCATCCGCAGCAGCGCCCCACGCTGAGAGCCAACGCAGCGGTGTGCCCTGTATCTAATACAGCTCTGTGCAATCCCTGCGGGGTTTGGGCAGCCTCTAGTGGAGAAGCAGCATCTGGATGCAAACTGACTGGAGAGCAGCCTGTCTGGGCGTCTGTGCTAATTATCCAGGAATAAACAGCAATTAAAGGACCTTCCCAAGGACAATGAGAACTCCTGGGGTCTGGACTGAGTCAGGGAGGATGTGGCTGCTCTGTGCATTTGTGTGCACTTTAGAAATATGATTGATTAGTAAGAAAACTTGGGATAAGGCCTGGGCCTTTATAGGGCCTAGAAATGCCCAGGAGGACTGGGTAGGGAGAAAACAGGCAGATCTGAGGACGGATGACTGAGGGGAGATCTGAACACTTTCTGCAGGCACCTGGAGCTGTTGCTCAGGTTACACAGTGTAAAACTGCAGTGTGGGGTTGTGTGCAACCGTATTGTGGGGATTTGGCTCCCACTTCTGCCGTAGAATCATAGAATCCTAGAACTGGAAGGACCTCAAGAGGCCAATCTCCTCCCCTATCCGCTGTCCTTTATTCTGTCCCGACATCTCTGGGGTATATAGTTACCAGCTCTGATGAGAGCACCATTGGGCATGCGATCATGAGCCCTTTCCCTACATTGGGCTGTGTTGTTAGAGATATGGAGAGCAACATCACCAGCTGGCTTTGGCCCGTCTTGGACACATTTGAGCCACTTATTGAATCTGGTAATTTTCTCCATGTAAATGTCTCGATGCTTCTCTGACAAAACCTTCATTTACCCTCCCGTACTAGCCTCATTCCTTCAAGCACAACGTGAACTGCAACTGCTGATCTCCCACCCTATCTTTCCTGTCGCCCTCTGCTCATTTCCATTCTCTTCACATGTGACCTTCCCCTGAGGAACCGTCTCCCCACGCCACGGCCCTTCTGCCGTTCTCTGTGGAGGGTGGAACTCCACGGCTTTCGCACCTGAGGTTAGAAGGTTCACTGGCCCTTTGCCTTGGATGACGTTCGTCAGCATATTGAGTGGCTGGAGCACGTTAGTTTGGCCTGCCCCACTTGTAGGCTCAACAAGCACTCAAGTTCCACAGGTAAACGTCTGGAAAAGGGGGAGCCTATACAGGAAGGGCGGGCCCCACCTAAACCAGAATGGAACCACATTGCTGGCACTTACAATCCAAAATGTCAAAGAGCAGTTTTGAAGCCATAATGGCAGACAGCTAGTAAGTGACTGGCTTTTTAAGTCCTCATATACAGTCAAAATAATAAAATGGCTGAAGGAGAGTGTCTCATATTGGATGAGGATATTGATATCATGGACAACACAGAAATGTTGTGGAATGAGATTAACCAATGGGAGAGTGATACCAGGGTACAACATGCATCGGAAGCACACAGCAGGTGCTGGAGGAGTGGCGCTGTGTGTGAGAAACCCAGTGAGAGGGGTTGCTGTCGCTGCCAACCTTGATGTCCAGGCGAAGTGGCAAGGATCATTCTGAGTTATAAACAGGGCAAGGGCAGTGGATGATGAAATCCTCCCCCCAGAGAAGAGAAAGAAGACAGAGGTTCTGCCACATGGCCCAACTGAACACCTGAAAAGAGCAAGAGGGCCTCCTCATCGTGTCTTTCCCACCAGCATGGGCTGCCAGTGCCTGGAATCCCTAATTCTGGACTGGAGAGAATTGGCCAGTACCATGCACTGAAGACCTCCCCTTGGTGTTGGTACCATCACCGGAACATTCCAACAGAGACCACCATCGCACGCGTACTCATATGGGGACAAAGGCCCTTGAGAATCTGTGACTACAGCCCCACGTGAAATATGGGTCACAAACTGTGCAATCTTTCCTACCCCAAGAAATCTGACCCCCCCCCCCCCTCAGGCTTCAAGGAACCTGGGGCTCCCAGCTGCTAGTCTGTCCAGGCTGGAGAGGGACAGCAGTTGTCCTTCCCCTCCACAGCCACTCTTGGTGGGAAGATCAGACCCTCCTTTAAAGGCAGTGCAGAAATGAGGGTGGTGCACTTGCATCTGCATTGGTGACTCCAGAGGGCTGGTTTCCCAGAAGAACAGCATGGAGCTTCCTCCCTCTTCCAGCTGAAGTGAGGGCTTCCTCTCCTGCAGCTGCAGCCAGAACAGCTTAGGAGCTGGGCTCCCCCCCACAACTCATGTGGGGCTCTGGGAGGAGATCTTAGGGCTTCTTCCCACAGCAACTCCAACCAGGCTTGGGGTCCCACTCCCTGTTGCTCCAGCTGAGGCTCAGGTCTCTCCGCCATGGCTCCTATCGGGACTCCGGGGCTATGTCTACACTGCTGGCTTCTTGCACCAGAGATATGCAAATGAGGCTAAGCGTAGAATATTGCTGAGCCTCATTTGTATACCTAATGAGCCGCCATTTTTGCAGAAGAGGCTCTTGAGCCAGAAGGAGCTGTCTACACTGCCCCTTCTTGCGCAAGAAAAACCCTGAAAATAATCAGCGTAGCAGCATTGTGCAAGAGGGTTTTTCTTGCGCAAGAAGGGGCAGCGTAGACACTCCTTCTGGCGCAAGAGCCTCTTCTGCAAAAATGGCGGCTCATTAGGTATACAAATGAGGCTCAGCAATATTCTACGCTTAGCCTCATTTGCATATTTCTCATGCAAGAAGCCGCCAGTGTAGACATAGCCCAGGTGACCAGATAGTCGGGGCTACAGCCTCTGGGTTTTCACACAAGGCCAAAGTGCCCGTTTTCCCCAGCAGTCCATAAATTGGCCATTCTTACCCTTAGGAACCTGTTCTAGGGGGTTGCAAGGCTAGCGTAGGGGGCCATGAATAGGGTCACTGCCAGTTCAGGTTTTCACAGATATGACCTCTTGTTTTGGTCCTCCAATCTTGCTTTGGACAGACTTTGGAAATATTAAAACAAGGTCTGTGATTCCTCCTGGCCTTCTCAGCTGGGTGGCTGGAGATCAGAAGCTAATGTCTGGGCCCTTAGATGAGAACTCTGCTATGGAAAAAGCTGAGGTGTCCACAGGCTCTGGTGCCCTGTGAATACCCAGGATCATAGAGTCATAAAATACTAGAACTGGAAGGGACCTTGAGTGGTCATCAAGTCCAGTCCTCTGCCCTCACGGCAGGAGCAAGCACTGTCTAGATCATCCCTGATAGATGTCTGTCTAACCTGCTCTTAAATATCTCCAGTGATGGAGATTCCACAACCTCCCTAGGCAATTTATTCCAGTGTTTAACCACCCTGACAATGAGGAAGTTTTTTCCTAATGTCCAACCTAAACTTCCCTTGCTGCTGTTTAAGCCCATTGCTTCTTGTCCTATTCTCAAAGGCCAAGGAGAACAATTTCCCCCCCTCATCCCTGTCACACCCTTTTAGATACTTGAAAACCACTCTCATGTCCCCTCTCTTTTCCAAACTAAACAAGCCCAATTCCTTCAGCCTTGCCTCAGAGCTCATGTTTTCTAGACCTTTCATCATTCTTGTTGTTCTTCTCTGGACCTTCTCCAATTTCTCCACATCTTTCTTGTGGAGAATACTCCAACTGAGACCTAATCAGTACAGAGTAGAGCGGAAGAATGACTTCTCGTGTCTTGCTCACAACACACCTGTTAATGCATCCTAGAATCATGTCACATTGTTGACTCAAATTTAGCTTGTGGTCTACTATGACCCTTAGATCCTAGAAGAAGAAGACTAGATTTGCCCTTTTCCAGTCTTCTGGAATCTCTCCCGACTTCCATGATTTCTCAAAGATGATACCTAAAGGCTCAGATACCTCCTCTATCAGCTCCTTCAGTATTCTAGGATGCATTTCATCAGGCCCTGGTGACTAGCAGACATCTGACTTTTCTAAGTAATTTTTAACTTATTCTTTTTTTTTAATTTTATCTTCTAAACCTACCCCATTTCCACTAGCATTCACTATGTTAGGCATTCCTTCATCATCAGACTTCTTGGTGAAGACTGAAACAAAGAAGTCATTAAGCATCTCTGCCATTTCCAAGTTGTCTGTTATTGTTTCTCCCTCCTCACTGAGGCTGTGTCTAGACTACAGGGTTTTTTCCAAAAAAGGTGCCTTTTTTTTTTAAACTTCACCTGTGTCTAGACTGCTGCTGCATTCTTTCAAAATTAAATCAATAGAATGAGGCAGTTTTTTCAACTGCAAAAACCTCATTTTACGAGGAATAATGCCTTTTTTTGAAAAGCTAGATTGAGCTCATTTTGTGCCTTTGCCTTTCTAATCTTGCCCTTGTATCCGTGTGTTATTTGCTAATAGCCATCCTCTTCTCCAGTGCCTTTGCAAACCTTGAATCCCGCTATTTACAAGCTCATCCCACAGGGTAACTGTTCCCCCCTTCCTCCCTCCCTAAACGGGGGTTTTGTCCCCGCACAGGGTCTGGCAGCGTCTCCCCCCGGACTTAACCCCAGCTACCACTTCCCACCCCCGATTCATCCCCGTCAGCCCCTCTTCTGCCGCTACCTACAGTAGCTTGATCCCCCCCCAGTCGGTAAATTTCTCAGATCCTGACACCTCCCCGCTGCAATTTGCCCCCCTTAATCCTTTTAAACCCCTCCAAAGAGGAGGCAGCAAATCGTAAGCAGAGAGAGGGCAGTGGCAACAGCGAAGGTTACTGAGTATGCTCAGTTTGGGTGCACATGCTCAGTGCACCCAAAGTTGGGAATTCTGAGAGGGATGTTTTTCTGTCGTTACGCCGGCACTTCCGGGTTCAGGGGCGCGGGGCGCCCCCTTAGGCGCGGGGCCCGATTTGACCGAATCGGTCGAATCGGCCTAAGGCTGGCCCTGTTCCTAACCATAGTAAGACTCTCTCTGTCACACTCCCTCTCAAACTCCCTGTGTGGATGTGTGGATACTAAACTGGCACATCTGGAGGCAGATGACTAGGGGGAAATACAACCACTTTCTGCACATCGGGTTGTCACTAAGGGGCCAGAGATCAGGAATTATTCTCTTTGGTAACTATCATCATAGTGGGCAGCACCTTTCACTGAACGGTTCTTTAAAATACCTAGGAGAGAACGTCTTGATGACTATATCTCTATTCCACAGAGAAGGAGACAGGACTGGGTGAACCTCACACAAATAAGGAGTGGCAGGACGACAGACAGAGCCCTGACTCCTGACTTTCCTACTGTAACCATGGTGTCTCAACATGCTGAGAAGGAAATCGACCCCTGCTCTGTTAGAGATTGTTTGCTAGGCGGGAGACAGGGGAAAGGCTGGAAGAGGGAGGCTGAGCTGTCACCATCCTCCCAAGGTAATCTGAGGTTTCCAGAACAAGCTGGAGTTTGTGAGCTCCATGCTTCTGGGAGGGGTGAATTTCAGGAGTCTACTTCTGCTCCCGCTCAGAAACCTGCCGGCCCATCATGGTCACTGGGGTTCCTCTGGGGGAACAGATGCAGTGAAAGCCCCACCAACAGCATGTTCCTGTAGAGTAAGTGCAGCTGGTGGGCTGACTAGGGGACAGAGGCCTCGCCCTTCGTGCAAAGCCGTCATGGAACTGGGGGCAAAACAGCAGGATTAGTGTTTGCTTTGGGTTTATTCTCTCTCCTCCCCGTCTCTCCCAGGGGGAATTGCAATCTGAGTTCCAGGCTGAGTCAGACTTTCTAGCTCTGCCTCAGTGGAGGGAAACCTGTGGCTGCTTGGAGTATTTCTCCGGGGAAGAGCTCCTGAGGTATTCAGCAGTGGAATGAGACTGAACAAATTCTCCAGTCAAAGCTCAATAGTTGCCATGGTCACCCGTGTTACTAGCACTCTGTAGTTAAAAGCATGGTTTGGCCTCTGCCTGGAACTGAAGTCACAGAGGGGTGGGGAGCTTGGCACTGCTTCGGCTGGGTTATTGTGGGGTGTTGTGTCTCTTATTTGTATTGTGGAACCCTTGAGAAGCCTCACTCAAGTTCAGGGCTTTTTGTGCGGGGCCCTTTGCAAACACGGGAGGAACAGCCCCTGTCCCAAGGGGCTTCTAAATCAAACTAAGACAAGGCACAGCGAGGGAGTGTAACAAACCAGACAGGACAGGCGGAGAGATGAGGAGGTAACAACACTAAGGAGGGCTGGTCACACTGGCTGCTGGGTGGCTGTGAGACAGCTCCAGTGCACAGCCCTGCCCTGGCTGTTGGAAATCTGTCCTGGGCCACAAAGGGCCGAGCACGTTTCAGTCACTTCATTGTGGCTAGTGAGAAAAGGCCATTGAGTGGTGTCTGCAGCAGACACACAGCTGGGTTCTCTCAGCGTCAGAGGGTAGGATACTGCAGTAGATGGACTATTGGTGGTCCCCAGAATGGTCATTCTGATGTTCTGATGTAGACCCCCTTTAGCAACTAACCCACTAGACTCCCCTCCCCTCCCAGGGATAAGGAAGAACCCAGGAGTCCTGACACTGTCTCTCTTGCCATAGAACTGGTAACGTTTTAATATAGCTTTCAATTGTAACACAACCCATATCCCTTAAGTGCCGTGCCACAAGTGACAGAAAAAGTTAGTATTAGAACACAGTGAGTCTAATATTTATTTAATTCGCTTTCTTTTATATAGGAATTAAGAACATAAGAACGGCCAGACTGGGTCAGAGCAAAGGTCCATCTAGCCCAGTGTCCTGTCTGCCAACAGCGGCCAATGCCCGGTGCCCCAGAGGGAGTGAACAGAACAAGGAATCATCAAGTGATCTGTCCCATGTCGCCCATTCAAGGCTTCTGGCAAACAGAGGCTAGGGACACCACCCTACCAATCCTGGCCAATAGCCATTGATGGACCTAACCTCCATGAATTTATCTAGTTACTAGTTGAACCCAGTTAAAGTCCTGGTCTTCACAACCTCCTCTGGCAAGAAATTCCATAGTTTGAGAGTGTGTTCTGTGATGAAATATTTTCTTTTGCTTGCTTGGTGACCCCTAGGGGTATGTCTACACATCAAAGTTAATTCGAAATAACAGCTGTTATTTCAAATTAACTTTCCTAGCGTCTACACAGCCAAACCGCTATTTCAAAATTAATTCGAAATAGCGGAGCGCTTATTTCCAATTTGGTAAACCTCATTCTATAAGGGTATGTCAACACTACAACATTATTTCGCAATAACGTGTCTACACACAAAATGCATTTCAAAATAGCTTTTTGCTATTTCAAAATAGCACGTCCACACTGGGTGGACACTGAATTGCATTTAAGGCCAGCCAGAACCAGATCCGGCAGGGCATCAGGTCAGGAGTTACTTTATGTGGCTGCTGCCTGAGGCTGAGGCCTGTGCTTAAAGAGACCCCCCCGAAGAGCTGGTTCTCAGCTTTCCCTGTTTGCTTGCCTACCTCAATGAGGAACAGTAAAGCATTTTGTCTCTGTGTGTTCTGGTTGCCCTCACTCAGGACACCACAGCACTCTGCAGCATGGAGCCAGAGCTGCCCCTGGGCACTCTGGTGCTTCTCGTGGACGCCTTGCTGTGAGCCTGGCTGCACTTTTTGCAGGCTGCCATCTGGGAGGTCCATTGGGGGGCTGTCAGTATCCAGGAGACCCTGTGGGAGAGCTTTCACCCTGAGGAGCACTAAGAGCCTACCTTGTCTGCCCCACTGGGGGCTTGTGCCTTAATCCTCCCTCATGTCCTTCAACTTATCCCTTCCTAGCCCCCCTTCCTGATGTCAAATAAAATACATGTATTTTCATGAACACAAACTCTCTTTATTTAACAAAACTGGGGTGGGGGATGAAACTCTGGTGAGACTGGGGAAAGGAGGTGGGAGAGGGGAAGAGAAAGGGTGGGAGAGGGGAGGGGGAAACCTTGGAGGAGGGAGCTGGAAGGGGGAAGCAAGGGAAAGAAGGGGGAAGGGAAGCTCAGGGCTCAGGGTTGGGGTTCTCACTGGACCAACTTGATTGTCATGCAAACCTGCTCCTGGGATGGCATGTAGCCTTTGGTGGCCAGGCTGGCAGCTATCCTGCCATAGACGGCCGTGTTCCTCCATCTAGTGCGGAGATCATGGACATTGGGGGCATCCCCCCCAACCCTGAATAAGGTCCATGATCTCCACCCTGGACCAGGAAGGCCCCCGCCTTCCCCGGGCCCTGGCAGGCTCCAGGGAGCTGGCAGACTGCTCCTGGGGAGCGGAGGAGGGCTAGCTGCCAGTTGCTTGCTGGCTGATATTTTGGGGCCACTGGGCCAGGAGCAGTGACTGCTGGCTCTGGGCTAGCAGGCTTGGAGCTGGCACACGCACTGTGGCCAGAGTCTACCCCTTTAAGGGCTCCAGGGAGGCGGGAGGGAGAGGAGTGTTCTTGGTTGAAGCTTGAGTGGCCACCAGGGCACCTTGGGAAGGCTGGAGGCCCCCTATTTCGATATAAGTGTTTACACAGCACTTATTTCGAAATAGCTATTTTGAATTTGACATTATTCCTCGTGGAATGAGGTTTACCAAATTCGAAATAAGCGCTCCACTATTTCGAATTAACTTTGAAATAGCGGTTTGGCTGTGTAGATGCTAGTAAAGTTATTTCGAAATAACGTCTGTTATTTCGAAATAACTTTGCTGTGTAAACATACCCTAAGGAATAACACCAAATTCTAAATAGCTAATTGGAAATAAGCACTGTGTAGCCGCTTATTTCAAAATAGGGGGCCTCCAGCCCTTCCCAGTTTCCCCTCGTGGCCACTCTGCGCCAAATCAGGAAAACTCCTTTCTTCTCCCCCAGCCCTGGAGCCCTTAAAGGGGTAGACTCTGGCCATACTGCACATGCCGGGTCCAGACCTGCCAGCAGTCGCTGCCCCTGACCCAGTGGCCCCACAATGAGCCGGGCAGCCAGTGCCAGCCAGCTGTCCACCGCCCAGTACCTCAGCTCCCAGGAGCCAGCCAGAGGCCGGAGACACTCCTGGACTAGTGCGGAGATCATGAACCTCATTGAAGTTTGGGGGAGGCCTCCAATGTTCATGATCTCCGCATTAGATGGAGGAACGCAGGCGTCTATGGCCAGATAGCTGCCACCATGGCCACAAAAGGACACATGCGCACCCAGGAGAAGGTGCGCATGAAAAGAAAAGATTTACGGCAGGCGTATTCCAGGGCCACACGGGGTGGCTCCCCAACAGGAGCAGACACCTACCCCTATTTTGGTGACCTGGACCGCATCCTGGGGGGGGCGGAATGGTCCATGCCACGCTGGGGGGCACCAATCCGGGAGCAGAGGGCCCTGACCAGGGCATGGAGGAGGAGCTGCAGGAGCTGAGATGGAGAGTGCCACGCCGCCAGGACCGCCAAGCCGTCCCAGCAGCAGAGTCACCATGGTCATCTGGGGAGGCCACAACATATGAGTGCCATCGCTGTCCCCTTACTGGGGGGTTGGGGAGACTAGGTACTGCGCGCGTGGGCCTTGCTTACCACGGATCACACAGTAACCTGTGCACGTGCGAGCACGTGCCGTGTCACCCCTTGGGAGGTGGCTCCAGCTGGCTGCCACACAGAGGCCTTGGCCTGATAGCCACATGCATGTGTGAAGAGACATGACATGGTCCTGACCGCGGGGAGGGACACAGCAGGGCGCCCTCCCTTCACAAGCCCCCTCTACACAGAGGCAGGGGACATCTCCCCCACACCTCAGCCACACTATACACAGCACAGGGGCATGGGTGTGCTCTCAGGGTAGCTTCCACTCCCGGGGATAGCCGGACATTCCAAACATGGCCTCTGTGCAAGCACATCGGCTCTGACGGTGCAGGGCATGGTCATCCTCACCTCGCAGAGGGGGGCTGGGCTTCACCCACTGTGTCCCTAGGGAGGACTGACCACTTCTCTTGTTTCTCCACAGCCGCACCAGCTGCTCGTGCAGGGCGCACCACCCCACCCGGAACATGCTCCCACACCTAAGGGCTCTGCAGGACCTCCTGAACACTGCAGGGGGTACCGACAGCAGCACTTGGGGGACCTGCAAGCCCTGCACCTCATCATGGAGCACTGGGTGCAAGAAGTTCAGGAGTTCCGGCGGGAGCTGCTTGCCCAGGGTCATGCCATCTGCCAACACCCGCAAACCCTGGTGCAGAGCGTGCTACCTCCTGCCGCTCCAGCGCCTGCTGCCTCCCCAGCTACAGCTCCTCCTCCCACTCCTTCTCCCTCTCCCACTTCTCCCTCCACACTCTCCTCAACCTCCACACCCTCCTCACCCTCCATCCCCTCCTCCCCATCCCCCCAGGGATACCGAGGCCCCCGCACCTGCTGTGCTGGGAGACAGCTGGCCCGGAGAGACCCCCACCCCTGAGCCCTGAGCATCCCCTCCCCTTCTTCCCCTTCTAGCTCTCTCCTCCCAGGTTTCCCCCTCCCCTCTCCCACCCTCCCTCCTCCCCTCTCTTGCCTCCTTTCCCCAGTCTCCCCAGAGTTTCATCCCCCCCCCCCGTTTTATTAAATAGAGTTTGTATTTATGAAAACACGTGTTTTTTATTTGACATCAGGAAGGGGGGTTAGGGAAGGGAAAGTGGAAGGACATGAGGGATCAATGAGGCACAAGCCCCCAGTGGGGCAAACCAGGGAGGCTCTTAGTGCTCCTCAGGGTGGAAGCTCTCCTGCAGTGTCTCCTGGATACTGACAGCTCCCCGATGGACCTCCCGGATGGCAGCCTGCAGCAAGTGCAGCCAGGCTGGTAGCAACGTGTCCACGAGAAGCACCAGAGTGCCCAGGGGCAGCTCTGGCTCCATGCTGCAGAGTGCTGTGGTGTCCCAAGTGAGGCAACCAGAGCACTCAGAGACATAAAGGCTTTGCTGTCCCTCATTGAGGTAGGCAAACAAGCAGGGACACCTGAGTACTGGCTGCCCAGGGGGCGAGGGGAGTCCCTTTAAGCACAGGCCTCAGATAGCCTCAGGCCCCACACAGTAAGTCCTGACCTGATGCCCTGCCTGACCTGGTTCCGGACGGCCTTAAAAGTGAATTAGTGTCCACTCAGTGTGGACACGGTATTTCAAAATAGCAGAATGCTATTTCGAACTGCATTTTCTGTGTAGACACATTATTTTGAAATACCTTATTTCGAATTAACTATTTCAAATTAAGATATTTTGAAATAACGCTGTAGTGTACACGTACCCTAGTTCTTGTGTTATGGGATCACGTAAAGAATTTTTCCTTATCTACTTTCTCCACAACAGTCATGTTTTTATAAAACTCAGTCCTCTCCTCTCTTCGTCTCCTCTTTTCTAAGATGAAAAGTCCCAGTTTTATAAATCTCTCCTTGTGTGGAAGCTGTTCCAAACCCCAATCATATTTCTTACCATTTTCTGAACTTTTTAGAATACCAAGATATATTTTTTTGACATCAGGCGACCACCTCTGCACACATTATTCAAAATGTAGCCAACTTTGTATGTAGTTCAGTCTGAGAGACAGAGCAGCAAGAGAAAATGTCAGGCCTCTTTATGAATAAAGAGCTGGAGCAACCTGTCCCGGATCTGTTTGGTCCTCACTCCGTAGATGATGGGGTTTAGCATGGGGGGCACCAAGAGATACACGGTGGCAATGAGAATGTGGACATATAGGGGCACATCCTGGCTAAACCGATGTGTAATGAAGGAGAAAAGAGAAGGGATGTAAGAGCATGAAATGACACAGAGGTGGGAGCCGCAAGTCCCAAAAGTCTTGAGCCGGGCGTCCTTTGTGGGAAGGCTGAAGATGGCCCTGATAATCTGGATATAGGACACAGCGATAAAAGCCAAATCCACAGTAGCAACAAACACTGCCACAGAGAGACCATAGTAATTACTGGCACTCATATCAGCACAGGCCAGCTTCACCACAGCCATGTTTTCGCAGTATGCATGGGCGATGATGTTGGTTCTGCAATATGGCCACCGCCGCGCCAGGATGGGATGAGGCAGCAGAAAGATGATGCCGCGCAGCACCACGGCCAGGCCGATCTTGGCCACAACATGGTTTCTCAGGATGGTGGAATGTCTCAGGGGTTCACAGATGGCCACATAGCGATCCAATGCCATGGCCGTGAAAATCCCAGACTCTATCACTGTGAAGCAGTGAATGAAGTACATCTGGATGAGGCAGGCATTGAAATCGATCTCCCTGAAATTGAACCAGAAGATTGCCAGCATTTTGGGCAGGATGGACGTACACAGAACCAGGTCAGTGACAGCCAGCATGCAGAGGAAATAGTACATGGGCACATGGAGGCTCGGCTCCATCTTCACGATAAAGAGGATGGTGACGTTCCCCAAGATGGCTATGATATATACAATGCAGTAGGGAATGGAGAGCCAGACATGGGCCGGTTCCAGGCCAGGAATGCCCAGCAGGATGAAGGTGGAAGGGTTGGTGAAGTCAGTTGTGTTGGAATCTGACATGGAGTAGGTGAGAACTTGTCCAACTCTGAGGCGGAAATGTGTCCTGTGAATGTACCTCATGTTCCATGTGTGCCCAAGGTCCAGGGTGATGTTTGCAATACAGATGCCTGGGTGAAGAGAAAAGGTTCATATGAGACACTCCATGCAATATGACAGTGTCAAGGTTGTTCCCCATTCTGGCACTCTGAGTGCAAAAGGTGGGGGCCCACAGGAGACCTTATTTACCTGGCATCTATAGACGTCTGCTTAAAAAGCTTCCCAAAGGATATGGCTACACTTGCACCCTCTTTTGAGAGAGGGATGCAAATGAAGACATTCAACATTGCAAATGAAGCCAGGATTCAAATATCCCACACTTCATTTGCATATTCACGTTCTGGCGCTATTTTGAAATAACAGACATTGTTAATACGTGGTTATTTTGAGAGAAACCCCTTCTCTCAAAATAACCTTTATTTGTCATACAATGAGGTTTACCAGTTATTTAGAGAGAAGAGTTTTCTCTCGAAATAACAGCGTCTTAACAGTGTCTGTTATTTCAAAATAGCGCTATTTAGAAATAGTGCCAGAATGCGAATATGCGAATGAAGCCTGGGATATTTAAACCCCGGCTTCATTTGCAATTTTGAATGTCTTCATTTGCATCCCTCTCTCGCAAGAGGGTGCAAGTGTAGACATACCCAAAGTCACAGATTCCCTGGCCTTGAGAGGTAGCTGCCACCACCAAATGAACCAAAAACCCCTTTCTTCTTGAACGCAGGAAGGAAGCACTTGGATTTCTTTTAGAGGGATCCCCCCCCAAGCTGTTTTATGACAGGGAATAAACAGAGAAAGAAAGCTGCAGTCCCTGATAGCTGACCTCTCAGTCTTAGGTTTGCATACACAGACTTTCTATTATCTTCCAGGACACAAGAAGCAACTCATCACCTTAAAAATGGTGATTTAGTTACCTGGCTAAAAACCCAGTTCAGGTGCAAACTGGAAGCAACTATTAGGTGGGAAAAACATATATAACAAAGGAAGAAAAAGGGGAAAAAAGATAACTATTATAAATCAGAAATTATGAAAATCTGATAAAACTCTATGCTTTACAGGGCTAATGATAAAAAATATATGTTTGTGGAAACCATTTCATATTTAGCTAGAAACCATTCTGTATAATAAAAGCCATTTCAGTTTCTTGCTCCTGCACGTTCGCCAGTGAGTGAACTGTCCTTTACCACTGTAAAAAAGCCAGTGAGATGGGCTGTTGGAATGTGTTAATGAACTATTTTGAGCTGAAGCTCGAACTCCCTAAAAACCTGTTTCTTTCTGTGCTGATAACAATTTCTCTTTGAAGTTTGTTTTGATGGAATACCCTGGCATCAGACTTGTTTGGTTAAGGGTATAAAATACTAGGATTGATTGTGTTGAGCAACCTTACTGGGCCCGGCTCTGCTGGGGTCACGTTTGGCTCACTTTGTCTTATTGATCAATAAAACTGTTTATTAGCTGCCAAACCAGAGAGAAGTTTTTGCTTCAACATGTTCATAAGTGTATTAAGAACAAAAGATATACTTGGTAAAGCATACTTGGCTGCTAGGTGTTACAGAGTAAACGAGAAAAGAACAGATTAAAACACGGAGAAAATGGTATCTCTACACTTCAGCTTAGATACAAAGAAAGGGGGAGGGGCACGTGGACTTAGCCCAGAGAAGTTTAACCAAACAACAAAACAAAGAATATAACTAGCTCCTAGCTTAAAACACACACAAAGAAAACAGCAGGCAGGTATATCTTTCCAATCAAATTTCAACACCATTGGCTCTCCTGGATCCCAGGACCAATGGAAAAATATGTTGAAATTTAAATTGGAAAATCCACCTGCCTGCTGTTTTCTTTGTGTGAGTTCTAAGGAGCTTCGAGAAACAAAATGAATTGAACTAGGCGGAACTATCATGCCTACAAGGGATGCTGGGCATGGAAATGGACTGGACCTTGAAGCACAGATTGTGAGTAGATAGGGAAATGTCTATGTAGTCACCATCAGGTTATTTTCTTTGTTTTCATGTTAAGGCTGCTCCCCACTTTGGCACTCCAAGTGCAGAAGGGTGGGGCCCATAAGAGACTTTAAATATCTTGCCTCTATAGGCTTCTGCTTAAAAAAAAAAATGCTCTCCAAGGTCACAGATTCCCTGGGCTTGGGAGATGGCTGCCACCATAAAGTGTAAAAACAACCCTCCTTCTTAGACCCAGGAAGAAGAACTTGAACTTCTTTCAGGAGGAACCTAGTTCTTTTACCACAAGAGAGCTTGAAGAAAAAAAGGAAAGGAAACAAACTACAGTCTCTGATAGCTGACCTCTCAGACCTAAGCATGCATACACAGACCTTTTGTTACCTTCCAGGACACAAGAATCAAATAATCGCCTTAAAACAGATGATTTTATTAATGAAAACATACTTGACAAATACTTAACAAAGATAAATTTGATAAAGCATACTTGGTTGCTAGGTGTTACAGAGCAACTGAGAAAAGACTAAATTAAAAAACAGAGAAAAAATGGTATCTCTGGGTGCAGCCTAGATCCAGTGAATGTGGGGGAAGAGACATATGGACTTAGCCCAGAGAAATTTAACCAAACAACAAAACAAAGAAAATAACCTGATTGCGACTAAATATACATTTCCCTAACTAATCATGATACGTACTTCAAAGACCATGGAACACAGGGACTCTTATGAGGACTTAGGGGTTATTGTAGACACCCAACTCATCATGAGCTCCCAGTTGATGCTGTGACTAAAAGGGCTGATGCCGTCCTTGCATGCGTAAACAGGAGCACGGCATTGGGGTAACCAACTGCATGCAGTTCTGAGGCCCACACTTCCAAAAGGAGTTTGAAAAATTGGAAAGAGTGGAGAAAGGAGCCAGAAAAAGATTGGAGACCAGAGAGAGCGTGTCAGACAGCAGGAGACTTTAAAAAGCTTCAATGATTTAATTTATCAAAAAGGGAAACTTTCTTGGGGACAACACTATGGGTAATCACAGAATAATAGAATACTAGAAATGGAAGGGATCTCAAGAGGTCATCAAGTCCAGTCCCCTGCCCTCATGGCAGGACCCAGTACAATAATAATATGCTTAAAAAGCAATAGCCTCACTGGTGTAGCACTTCACTTTAGATGCTACTTACTCTAACATTAAGGATTCTCCCATAAAGGGCAGTAATCCACCTCTCAAAAAGAGGGTAGCTAGTTCAATGGAAGAATTCTGTCACTCCCATACTGTCTGCACCAGGGTTAGGTTGCAGGGGTACCTACATATCTAGGGGTATGGATCTTCACATTGCAAAATAAGCAAGAGCATTTTGAAGCTCCAATGAGGGAGCTATAGCTTGCGAGCAGTGAGAGGTGATAGCGTTCCTGTACTGGGAGATGGTCAGGTTTTAGCTAGAGTACAGTTCCAGTTAAGGCCACCAGGGTATAGGAAATATATACAGAAACTGGAAAGGATGCAGGAGCTGGAGACAAAATGATCCCTGGCATTGAATATAAGCCATACAAAGAAAGGCTAAAGGCTATGTCTAATTTGGGAACCAGGAGATTTAAGGGTTCTTCAAATAGTTGAAAGGCTGCCCTAAAACTCTCTCTCGCCACAGCAGGCGGAACACGAGTCCATGCATTCAAACCCCAGCAGAACAGAGTGAGATGAAATCTCAGAATAAACTTCCCAACTAAGGAAAGGAAGGAGACGTGTCTCAGGGGTCTGGAAGCTCCTTCACCGGAGGCTTTCCAATGGAGGCTGGAGAGTCATCTCTGTGGGATCGGTTAGGTGCCACAAATCCTCCCTGTTGGCAGGTGTCAGACTACCTGACCACTGTTGTCCCTTCTCAGTGTCTGGCATTTGGGCCCTATCACTGAAATTCTAGTTTTGACTGAACCTTACTCAAACACAACTCACAGCGCTCAATTCACAGAGAACGGGGTGAAATGCAATCCCGTCTGCTGGCAGGCTGTTAGGGTACGTCTACACTAGCCCCCTTGTTCGAACTAGGGAGGCTAATGAGGGCGACCGAAATTGCAAATGAAGCGCGGTATTTAAATATCCTGCGCTTCATTAGCATGTTCCCGGGCGGTCGCCATTTTGGACACTGACTAGCCCGGAATAACTGCCCGCGTCTACACGCGGCAGTGAAATGGGAGTTCGAAGTAAACCCCTAACTCGAATTAGCTGTTACTCCTCGTGGAATGAGGTTTAACAGCTAATTCGAGCTAAGGGGTTTACTTCGAACTCCTGTTTCACTGCCGCGTGTAGACGCGGGCAGTTATTCTGGGCTAGTCAGTTTCCAAAATGGCGACCGCCCAGGAACATGCTAATGAAGCGCGGGATATTTAAATCCCGTGCTTCATTTGCAATTTCAGTCGCCCTCATTAGCCTCCCTAGTTTGAACTAGGGGGCTAGTGTATACGTACCCTTAGTCAAGATGCCCCTTCTCACCCTAGGGCTTTGTGGTTCTGTGGTGCCAAATCCTATTGAAGACCAGATCTTGGTCCCAGGCAACTTATGGAGCTTAAAACAGGGATGAGTGGGTAAAATGTCATGGCCTGTGTTAAACAGGAGGACAGATGGATGATCTGAGAGTCCTTTCTGGCCTTCAACCCTATGAAGGAAATAATCAGGGACATATACGTAATGTCCCTCACTATACATCAACAAGGGAGGCTTCAGTTTCATTTAACATTGATAAAGGGAAATTATTTACCTAACCCCTCATTAGCCTGTGGAACTCCTTGACACAGACATTGGAGCAAAAATCTCACCCGAATAGGATTCACAAATCAACTGGAAATGGGAAGTGGTGGGGGTGTCACCAACTTTAGCTAAGAGTCTCTGACATCTTCGATTAGGAGGCCTCATTATCAGAGGCTAATAACTTTGTCAGACTGTAGGCGTTTGGACTGCAGTTTCCCACAGCGGGTATCTGCTTCTGGCTGAATTGATGTTTTTTAGAACATTTCAGGAATACATCTTCAGCCAGCTTTTCACAGGCAGCCAGGAGGAAGATATCTGCCCTTGTTCAGGTGAGGAGCCCTAGCACATCCCTCCTCCCCAGCAGATATAAATGAGGTTACAGCCCCCAGGGTTAACAGCCAGCGCCCTGAGATGCCAGAGGAGGGGGTGATGGTCTCTGTGCATTCACACACAGCCAGCCCCTGAGTCTTCATTCAGATCCTACTCCAAGGGCAGTGGGAACTCAGCGGGGCCCGAGGAACCTAAGGGCTGAGTCCTCAGAACGTGGCCTTATGTGCTACACAGTCAAAAACTTTCCTCCTAAAGGGCCTGCTCTGGACCTGCAATGCGGCCACATTGGGCTGGAGGCCGATAGTCGAGGGGGGATGCAGAGAAAATGGGAGACTTTGGCTAGTGACACTGGAACAAACGTATCATCTGTGGCGAGGGCCCAGGATGTTTAACGGCCGTGCAGGGGAGAAAGGACCCCGGACTTACCCGCTATCCCATCACGCCCTGGTTCGTCTCGAGTAGGGGAGAGCCTCAGCAAACAAGGAGTCCCTGTGAGTTCTGAAACGGAAGTGTCTTCCGCCCACAGAGCCGCGTCCCACGTCTGTCTCACCCCGGCTTCCGCAGCAGCGCCCTGCACTAAGAACCAACACAGTAGTGTGCCCTGTATCTAATACAGCTCTGTGCAATCCCTGTGGGTTTGGGCAGCCTCTAGTGGAGAAGCGGCATCTGGATGTAAACAGGCTGGAGAGCAGCCTGTCTGGGCGTCTGTGCTAATTATCCAGGAATAAACAGCAATTAAGGGAGCTTCCCAAGGGCGATGAGAACTCCTGGGGTCTGGGCTGAGTCAGGGAGGATGTGGCTTCTCTGTGCGTTTGTGTGCACTTTAGAAATATGATTGATTAGTAAGAAAGTTGGGATAAGGCCTGGGACTCCACGTGGCCTGCAACCCTGGAAATGCCCAGGAAGGCTGGGTAGGGAGGAGATAGGCAGAGCTGGGGACGGATGACTGAGGGGAGATCCGATCACTTTCTGCAGGCACCTGGAGCTGTTGCTCAGGTTACACAGTGGAAAACTGCAGCTCAAGGTGGTGGGCAACTGTAATGTGGGGATTTGGCTCCCACTTCTGCTGTCGTTTATTCTGTCCCGTCATCTCTGGGCAAGCTGTGTGCACGGTTACCAGCTCCGATGAGACGTGCAACCATGAGCCCCTTCCCTACATTGGGCTGTGTCATTAGTGGGACTGAGAGCAACGTCACCAGCTGCCTGTGGTATGTCTTGGACACATTGGAGCCACTTATTGAACCTGGTCACCTGCTCCATGTAAATGTCTCGATGCTTCTCTGGAAGAACCTTCACTTACCCGCCCGTGCTAGCGTCATTCCTTCAAGCACAATGTGAACGGCAACTGCCCGTCTCCCACCCCATCTTTCCTGAGGAAAAGTAACGAATTCTCCCTGCTCCCTCCCTGTCACCCTCAGCTCTTTTCCATTCTCTTCACATGTGACCTTCCCCTGAAGAACCGTCTCCTCAGGCCACGGCCCTTCTGCTGTTCTGTGTGGAGGGTGGAACTCCACAGCCTTCGCACCTGAGGTTAGAAGGTTCACTGGCCCTTTGCTTTGGATGACAATTGTCAGCATATTGAGTGGCTGGAGCCCATTAGTTTGGCCTGCCCCACTTGTAGGCTCAACAAGCACTCAAGTTCCACAGGTAAACTTCTGGAAAAGGGGGAGCCTATACAGGAAGGGTGGGCCCCACCTAAACAAGAATGGAACCACATTGCTGGCACTTACAATCCAGAAGATCCCTGCAGATGGTGAGGAGCCTTGGTGGTCCTGCCTGTACACCCCTCTGGCCCCACAGACCACCTAAGATATCGGTTAGTGGCTCCTTCATAGAGTGATGAAAACGGGAGTGTACCAGGCACAGCTCACTCCTACTCACCACGCCTGCCTCTTTTGCAGCAGGAAGGAGACCCTTGCACAAGCCAAGCTAAAATGTGCCCGTTTCCAGCCCCCATTCTGACTCGAATGGAACCTCCTGGTGAGATTCTGCCAGCACCTTTCCTCACACCTCTTCATGAATACACACGGTATACATCTAAAAAACAACAAAAAACCCACATAAATATGATGGGATCTAAATTAGAATAATAGAACATTAGAACTGGAAGGGACCTCGAGAGATCAAGTCCAGTCCCCTACCCTCACAGCAAGACCCAGTACTGTCTAGACCATCCCAGACTGATGTCTGTGTAACCTGCTCTTAAATATCTCCAGAGATAAATTAGCAGTTTCCACTTAAAAAGAGGTCTTGGAGTCATTGTGGATAGTTACAGAATGTTAGAAATAATTAAGAAAGGAATAGATAATTATCATTTTGAATCTATAGTATGGCCCGATCTTGAATACTGCATGCAGCTGTATTCCCCTATCACAGCATAAACTTGCAGTGTAGACAAAGCCTAGAACTGGAAGGGACCTCGAGAGGTCATCGAGTTCAGTCCCCTGCCCTCATGGCAGGACCAAGCACCATCTAGATCATCCCTGATCGGTGTCTATCCAACCTGCTCTTAAATATCTCCAGAGATGGAGATTACACAACCCCCCTAGGCAATTTGTTCCAGTGTTTGACCACCCTGACAGGAAGGAAGTTTTTCCTCATGTCCAACTTAAACCTCCCTTCCTGCAATTTAAGACCATTGCTTCTCATCCAAACATCAGAGGCCAAGGAGAGCAAATTTTCTCCCTCCTCTGTGTTACACCCTTTTAGGTACTTGAAAGCTGCTATCATGTTCCTCTCAGTCTTCTCTTTTTCAAACTAAACAAGCCCAATTTTTTCAGTCTTCCCTGTTACATCAGGTTTTCTAGACCTTTAATCTTTTTTTAACTCTTTTCCAATTTCTCCACAACTTTCTTGAAATGTGGAGCCCAGAACTGGACATAATACTCCAACCGAGGCCTAACCAGCGCAGAGTAGAGCGGAAGAATGACTTCTCGTGTCTTGCTCACAACACACCTGTTAATGCATCCCAGAATCGTGTTTGCTTTTTTTGCAACAGCATCACACTGTTGACTCATATATGTCTACACTACAGAGGTTTGTTGGAAAAATGGCCATTTCTCCAACAAAACTTGCGGAATATCCACACTGTAATAGCATTCTTCTGAAAGTAAATGGGAAGAACAGAGGGGTTTTTCCGACATTGGTACTCCTCTTTCTAGGAGGAAGAAGACTTTTTCCAAAAGAGCTCTTTCGGAAAAAGGTGTGTATGGACGGGGAAGAGGGCGTTCTTACAGAAGAAGAGGCCTCCAGGAAATAACACAGGTGCCCTGGTGGCCACTCCGACCAAAGTAATCACAACTCTATAGTTCCCATCTCCTGGCCCCTCTTGAAGCTGCAGGCACCCTGGACAAGCCTTGTGGCATGAAGTCCGCTTTGGAGTAACAACATGACCACGCCACAGGCATCTGGAGCTATGTCCGAGCCACAAGCCCCCCACAACCATTATGGCCCTCGCAGGGAGCAGCCTCAGGGTCCCAGGATCCACCCAGGGGGACCAAGATGTGGGCACCATCCTGGTCCAGACCTGAGATCCTGTCCCTTCTCGAGCTGTGGGGCAAGGTGGAGACATTGCAGGATCTCCGTGCCAAGCACCGCAACACTGATATATAGGAGCACATGGCTGAGTACTTGGCGGAGTGCAGACACCTACGCCCGACCATGCAACAGGTCCAGAGTAAGGTTAAGGAGCTCTACCAGGGATATGTCTGGGCCAGAGAACGCAGCTCGCACTCAGGGACAGGACCCCACACCTGCCCCTATTACCAAGACAGACCCCCATCATTGCCCGGCCGGAGGTCACGGCGGAGGAGGAGCAGGAGGACCAGGGCCAGCTGGAGGAGGAGGAGGAGACAGAGACTGTGACCCTGTCCCTGGAGCTGGTGCCTGTGAGCTAGGACATCTTGGATGCCTGGGAGGGCTCTTCAGGTGAGTGGTCTCACTTTGTCACACACACAGAACAGGGGGAGGTGGGTGCACAGGGGGCGGGGGGCGAGTGTCGCTCGGGCTGCTCAGGCTGTGGGCCACTCCCACCCAGCAACAGTGCTGTGTGAGGGTGGGACGGCACAACCCCCTAGGGATGGGGCCTTGCCCCCAACCCCCCTTTTTCTAGGGTCCCCCTTTTCTAGACCCCCCCCACAAGGACTGCAGCCTGAGAGTGCCTTACCTCCCCATGCCAAACTGGTTGCCCACCGACCAGTAGCTGTCGGGGCTGGCGAGCTCCCAGATGGTGATGGCAACTGGCTTCTCCAGAGGGATGGTGGGCCGCAGGTGTGTGTTGTGTCTCTGGAGGGCAGGGGTGAGCCAGGCACACAGCTCCAAAAAGGTGGCCTTCTGCACGGGGGAAGTTTTGGAGCCATTGCTGGTCGTCCCACCGCTCCATGACCAGCCCGTCCCACCCATCTGAACTGGTGTTCAAGCTCCATAAATGCCTCTCCACAGTGGGGTGCGGTTACCAGAGAGTAGCTCCCGCACCCAGGGAAAGGGTCCCCAGAATAAGTTCGGGGTCGAGCTTGTGCAGGACCAGGAAGGCAGCTGGCACAATGTGCTGCAAAAACTGCATCATGGCCGTGTGGGGCCATTGCACGCCCAGGGGCAGCTCTGGCTCCATGGCACCAAGAGAAAAGCTGTGGTGTCCAAAAAAACAGGGCAACCACAGCAGGCAGAGCAAGAGCTTTGCTGTCCCTCGGAGAGGTAGGCAAGCACGCAGAAGAAGCAGAGAAATGGCTGTCTGGGCTGGGGGGAAGGGGGGCTTTAAGTGAGTGTCTCTGCAAGGCTCTGGCACCAGCACTCGAAGCAACTGGTGACCGAAAGCCCTGGCTGAAGTGGTTCTGGGTGGCCTGTTATGCAAGAGACCATCCAATCAGTCTGGACCTTCTCTTTCGAAAAAGCGCGTCGCTTTTTCGATACGCTTTTGTGTGTGGACGCTCTCTTTCGGAAGAATTTTTTTTTTTAAGATCTCTTCTGAAAAAAGCTTCTTCCAAAAGAAGCCTGCAGTGTAGACATAGCCATATTTAGCGTGTGGTCCACTATGACCCCTAGATCCTTTGCTGCAGGACTCCTTCCTTGACAGTCGCTTCCCATTCTGTGTGTGTGAAGAACTGTGGCAGAAGAGGTGGAACAAGGGGCTTGGACTCAGGGTCCAGGTACAAGTAATTAGGAAGGGGGCAACCCAATCATAGAATCATAGAATCATAGAGCTGGAAGAGACCTCAGAAGGTCATCAAGTCCAGCCCCCTGCTCTAGGCAGGACCAATCCCAACTAAATCAACCCAGCCAGGGCTTTGTCAAGCCGAGACTTAAACACCTCTAGGGATGGAGACTCCACTACTTCCCTAGGTAACCCATTCCAGTGCTTCACCACTCTCCTAGTGAAATAGTTTTTCCTAATATCCAACCTGGACCTCTCCCACCGCAACTTGAGACCATCGCTCCTTGTTCTGCCATCTGTCACTACTGAGAACAGCCTCTCTCCATCCTCTTTGGAACCTCCCTTCAGAAAGTTGAAGGCTGCTATCAAATCCCCCCTCACTCTTCGCTTCTGCAGACTAAACAGACCCAACTCCCTCAGCCTCTCCTCATAGGTCATATGCTCCACCCAATGAGTTCTACATGGACTGATTCCCAAGCTTCTCATGCACTTAGTCAAAGAGTTAGAGCACCAGGAGAAAACTTTACATTCTTTTATGAGTAACGATCCATAGCAGCCTCTCCTGGATTTGTCTGGTCCTCACCCTATAGATGATGGGGTGTAGCATGGGGGGAACCAGGAGGTACACACTGGCAAAGATAATGTGGAACTGCGGGGGTACATTGTGGCCAACCCGGTGTGTGAGGAAGGAGAAGAGACCTGGAATGTAGAAGGTTAAGATGACACAGAGATGGGAGCTGCAGGTCCCAAAAGTCTTGAGCTGGGTGTCTTTTGTGGGGAGCCTGAAGATGGTCCTGAGGATCTGGGTATAGGACACAGCAATGAAAAACACGTCCAGACCAGTGACAGATAATGCCACAGAAAGGCTGTAATAACTACTGACATGGATGTCAGTGCAGGCCAGCTTCACCACAGCGAAGTGCTCACAGTATGAATGGCTGATGATGTTAGTTCTGCAATATGGCCACTGCCTCGCCAGTAAGGGAAAGGGCAGCATGAGCATGATGCCGCGCAGTACAACAGCCAGGCCGATCTGGGCCACAACCGGGTTTGTCAGGATGGTGGAATGTCTCAGGGGATGGCAGATGGCCACGTAGCGATCCAACGCCATGGCCACGAAGATCCCAGACTCGATAGCTGAGAAGGAATGAATGAAGTACAGCTGGGTGAGGCAGGCACCAAAATCGATCTCCCTGGATTTGAACCAGAAAATGCTCAACATTTTAGGCAGGATAGATGTTGACAGGACCAGGTCACTGGCAGCCAGCATGCAGAGGAAATAGTACATGGGTCCATGGAGGCTCGGCTCTGTCTTCACAATGAACAGGATGGTGAAATTCCCCAAGATGGCTATGGCATACATGACAGAGAATGGGATGGAGATCCAGCCATGGGAGGCCTCCAGGCCAGGAATGCCCAGCAAGATGAAGGTGGAGGGGTTGGTGAAGTCGGTTGTGTTGAAATCTAACATGGAGTAGGAGAGACCCTGTCCAACTCTGTGGCAGAACGATGATTCTATGATTCTATGATGTCTCCTGTAAGTGCCCTATGTTCCTCTGACTTTCTTTTTTTGACAAGGGTCCAGAGCAATGGTCGCAGTGCAAATTCCTAGATGGAGAGCCCATGCAAATTTGAGACACTGGGGGCACTTGTGGAAGCTGTTCTCTTGGGGGAAGGAAATTGTTTGCTCTTCACAGCCTGAAAAATGGCATTTTCACTGTTGAGAGAAATGATTGCTGAGCATGTGATGCTACTAATTCCAATCCCTTCTATGATGGGGCTACATCTTAAAACTCTGAGAAGGTATCAGCAGGAAACATGAGTGTTGGTCCTGGCCATTCCTCAGTGGTTCTTCATGCAGTGAAAGCCAGGCCTAGGAGCCTGTTCTGCAGGGAGTTCCCCATTCACCTGGCGGCTCAAGCTCTGAGAGAAGAAAACAAACAAACAAAGAAACATGTATCTGAACATAAATACCCCAAGTAGAACACATCTCAGGGACAATACCTAGAAATCACTGCTAGCAACTGCTAGATGTAAAAAATGGGAATTAAATTTTGGCCTTTTTTAAAGAAGAATTTATTTGATAGTTAATAGTCCCACAGTCGGTGAGGGTGAACCACTTTGGCTAAAAACCCAGTTGAGTGGCAAAATGAAGGCAGTATTTAGAGAGGAAGATTATATATAACAATGAGAAAAAAAGGGAAAATAGGTAGCAAGGAATACATTTAGAAAGTTGTAAACATTAATAAGGAGCATTTAAGACATCAGGGAAAAAATGATTATTAAATATAGTTAGGCCAGTTCCTAGAGGGAGGGAGGAAACTCATTAATGTGGCAGAAAAAGTAGATGTGTTCAAGAAATAGTTTTGTTCTACAATTGGAAAGAAGCAGCGCAAGGTACTCTTATGACATGAGTTGATGGAATACTTTCAAGTCCACTACTTGTTATGGAGGATTTTAAACAACATCTACAGTTGAACCCTTAGGCTACGTCTAGACTACAAGCCTCTTTCGAAAGAGAGCGTCTAGACTGCAACCACTTCTTTCAAAAAAGCGAGCCAATTTTTTTGAAAGAGAGCACCCAGGCAGTCTGGAGCTCTCTTTCGAAAAGCCCTGTTTGCATTCAAGAATGCCTTTTTTCGAAAGAGCACTTTCGAAAAAAGGCGTTCTTCCTCATAAAACGAAGTTTTCCACGGTCGAAAAAAATGCCGCATTCTTTCGATTTAATATCGAAAAAACAGGGCGGCAGTCTAGAAGTTTTTTCGAAAAAAGGCCACACACCCTTAAAGTTACCAACCCAGAAGAGTGCAATCAAGCAACAGCAGAGCCAAAAAGTTCCCAGCCAGATAAAGACTGATAATGGACAGCCCTTTATTAAACATAAAGTATTGAAAATAAAGGGAGAAATGTAAAAATTGACCATATTGGGAAACAACAGTAAAGCTGGGATTGGACACATTAAAAAAAAAGTCTAGGTATATAATTAGCACCAGTCTACAACACGGCGTATTGAAAATAAGTGCTGTTAAGTAAATCTGATTTTACCCTTTAAAGAGAGTTAAAGCTTGGATGATCAAGAGACCTGAGAAGAGGCAATGAACTTCAATTTCCTGAAGGTATTAATTTAGAAGGGAAAACACTGTGATAGAAGTGAACACTACACAATATCAGTAGAGCACATGTGAAATGGACAAAAAACCGGATAATTGACAGATATCGGAAAGCCGTGGCCAATGGACCATTGTGAGTCAAAGGTTCTATTTCTTGTGGGGTTCTGCCAGCATCTGTCCTGTGCCCAATTCCATTCAATAGACCCATGGATTATTTGGAAAGAAATGCAAAATTGGAGCAGATAAAATTTGACTAGGCCCCAAAGACTGGTGGAGTGGTTACAAGACAGGCCCATGGTGCCCTGGGCCGATGCAAACGCAATGTTTTAATACAGTAAATGCAAAGATATCCTCTTGGAACTAGGAATGCGGGCTCGACCCACAGGGTATATTATGGAACACAGATTCTGAAGAGGAAAGAGGAGACACCGTGGATAACCAATTCATCAGGAGCTCCCAGGGCCAAAAGGTTGATGGGATCTTTGATTGCATGAACCGAGGAGAGGTGAGCTGCAGCAGGGGAAGGATCTTACCTCTGCCCATGGCATTGGTGAAATAGTTCCTCATTTCAAAAATGACACTGAAAGATTGGAGAGGGTGCAGAAAAGTGCCACAAACATGATTGGAGCCTGGAGAAACTACTGGACAATGAAAGATTAAAGAGCTACATCTGTTCATCTTGTCAAACTACCCGGGTCCCTGCCGCGTGTAGACGCGGGCAGTTAGTCCGGACTTGTAAATTTCAAAAATGGCGACCAGCCGGGAAGATGCAAATCAAGCGTGGGATATTTAAATCCCGGGCTTGATTTGCAACTTCGAATGCCTACATTAGCCTCCCTAGTTCGAACTAGGGGGGCTAGTGTAGACATACCCCAAGGGTATTTCATAGAATCATGAACTCATAGAACACTAGAACTGGAAGGGACCTTGAGATGTCATCAAGTCCAGTCCCCTGTCCTCACGGTGGACCCAGTATCATCTAGACCATCCCTGACAGGTGTCTGCCCATCCTGCTCTTAAATATGTCCAGTGATGGAGATTCTACAACCTCCTTAGGCAACTTATTCCAGTGTTTCACCACCCTGACAGGCAGGAACGTTTTCCTAATGTCCAACCTAAACCTCCCTTGCTGCAGTTTAAGCCCATTGCTTCTTACTTTGAAAGTTATTTCAGAATAATAACTCCCAAAATAACAATTTCGGGAATAGCACATCCACACTACCGGGAAGCCTCGCAATGAGTCTGAGGCAGGCTCCCCTAATGTGGATGCTCTACCTCGATGTAGAGCTCCAGGAAGCACAGGGGAGCCATTACTCTGAATGGCCCTGGGGAGGAGCTATTTTGGAATAGCAGCAGTGGAGCGTCCTGGAATAGGAAGCCTGTTACTTTGAAATAATTTTTGAAATAACGGGCTTGCTGTGTGGACTCTCGCCTTGTAATTTCGAAATAATGCGGTAGTGTAGATGTGCCCCGGAGTGCTGACTTTCCGGCTAGAGCCATAGTCCATCATGCCAAGAGGGAAATGGACTCCCGCTCTGGCAGGGTCTGTTCCTTGGGTAGGATGCAGAGGAAAGGCGGGGAGAGGGAGCCTTCACCATCCTGAGGGTCTCAGAACTAGCTGGAGTGTGGGAGCTCTCCGCTCCTGGGTGGGGTGAACTCTGGGACTCCATGTCTGCTCCTGCTCAGAGATCTGCCCACCCAGCACAGTCCCTGGGAGTCTGGTTTGTTTGATCCAAGTGGCATTTACATGGAAGGATTTCCTAGCTTTGAATTCCCTCTATTTCTTTCAATCTACCCAGAGCAGAAATGTAGCCCCCCGGATCCAGAATGAGGCAGATTATTTGGCCAGCAGGGACCCTGCTGTGACCTCCAGCATCCCACAGGCCATAGGACCAGCCCTGGATTAATTCCTGTTTGAACTGGAGCAGATCTTGGAGAAAACCATCCCATCTTGAGTGAAACGTGGGCAGGGACAGACACACACCGTGATCCTCGTTAGAATGCTCCAATGGCCAATTACCCTCCGGGTTAACAATTTCTACTTTCTCTCTGTCCTCATTTTCTCTGCCTTCAGTGCCCAGGAACAGACTGGAGTTAGACCTTTTTCCTGCCAGCATTAAGAGCCAGTTGTTTTAAGCGATCAGTCCCCATTCTGCGTGCTACCATTCAAGAGAGAGACCCTGGAGTCGTTGTGGATAGTTCTCTGAAAACATCCTCTCAGTGCACAGGAGCATCTCAAAAAGGATATCTTGGCATTGGAAAGGGTTCTGAAAAGGGCTACAAAATGATGAGGGGTTTGGAACGGGTCCCATGTGAAGAGAGAAGAAAAAGACTGGGGCTTTTCATCTTAGAAAAGAGGAGACTAAGGTGGGATAGGAGAGAGGTCTCCGAAATCATGACAGGTGTGGAGAAAGTGAACAAGGAAACATTATTTACTTGTTCCCATACGTAGTGAGCAGAGGTGGCTGCTCACTGACCCCAAGGGGGAAGAACCCCTCTCCGAGCCTGGGTGGGCCAAGCTGGGTCCTGCCCCTTTAACTCCACGGAGGCCAATGGACAGGGCAGGGAGCATAAAAGCCCAGCCCAGGAGCTCAGTAAGACCCCAGCCATCGGAGGAAGCAGAGGCCTGCCCTGAACCGCTTGCACTACTGGATCAAACTGCCCCGGACTGCTGGGCCCTTGCTCCAAAGATGAGACCTTCTACACCCTGCCCAAGGATTCAGACTACCATGACCCTGAGAACCAGGAGCCGGCGTGGAGCCAGGTAGATGTGGAAGGGGAGTTAGGCAGTGGCCCCGGGGGAAGCCGACGACCGTGAGGCCGATCTCATAACATTCTAGAGTGTGTCAGCGTGTTGAGGGCTGGATCCCCGCTGACCCCAGTGACAGCCAGGGCTACCGCTGCTAGAGCCTGGGCCAGGCCAGGGTGGAGTAGGGAGGGCCTGTGTCCCCTCTGCCGCCCCACGTACCGGGTGACAGTCTTCCCCTTCAGGCTTGTGCCTGGGTGACTGTTTGCGGTTGTCTGCCCTGTCCTGAACCAGGGCCTGGGCCTTAATAACTGGCACTGCATTTGTTTACTGACCCGCCATGGACCGGGGCCAGGCCTTGCAGACTGTGGAACTGAGTTTGGTTTGCTGCCCTGCCCTAAACTAGCACCAGGGCCTTACTAACTGGGGGACTGTGTTTGCCTGGCTGCCCCACCCTGCACCAGGGCCCAGTGCCTTACTGATTGGGGTACTGGGTTTGCATTGCTGCCTGCCCTGCCCTCAGGCCCCATGGTTTGAAAGGGGCCACTGGACCTTTACTTACAGGCCTGAGAACAGGTCAGGGGCCCAGGACTAAGCCAGCCAGCTTACACCATAACATAAAAACAATGGGTCACCAAACAAAATTAATAGGTAGCAGATTTAAAACAAACAAAAGGAAGTATTTCTTCATGTAGCGCAGAGTCAACCTGTGGAACTTCTTGCCAGAGGATGTTGTGAATCCCAGGACTGTAACAGGGTTCAAAAAGAACGAGTTAAATTTATGGAGGATAGGTCCATCAATACTTGTTAGCCAGGATGAGTAGGAATTGTGACCCTCTGTTTGTCAGAGGCTGGAAATAGGTGACAGGAGAAGGATCATGGGATGATTCCTTGTGCAGTTCATTACCTCTGGGGCATCTGGCTTTGTCTCCTTGTTAAGAGCCTGAACTCATTGAGTTCCTGGTGCAGCTTTATACTGATCGGCCAAGAAAGTGCCTCTCCTGCGCAAACAAACCTTTCCCTTTGTGTCAAGAGCCTTGCTGGAAGTCTAGAGTCATAGTCAACAGTCCATGGCCTACCTTGAAGATGAGAAGCAAGGCCTTGAACTTGACTAGAGGACAGGTCTGATGGGCTCACAGCAGCTGGTGTTAGCAGCTGGAGTAGAAGCCACATGTGCAGCATTTTGCAAAGAACAACAGTTACAAAAGAAAGGAAACCGAGTTTTCCAGGACGAACGTCAGGACTCCTGGGTTCCATCACATGCCATACCGGAGCGGTCGAAAACGGCTTCCCTTCTCGACGGTGCCGCGTCTAGACTCCAACGCTGTGCCGGATCAGCTGATTGTTGGCACAGCATGGCGGCCATTTTTATGTTAATGAAGCGGGGATTCTTTAAATCCCTGCTTCATTAACTATGTCGAGTAAACAACTTTACATGGCTCCGTCGATGGAGCCATGTAGTCTAGACACACCCATAGTGTAGACGTACCCTGTGAGCTTGGCCAAGTCATGTTTCCCCGGGCCTCAGTTAGACTATTTGTACAATGGGGATATGTCCACAGTGACTTCCTGCACAGTGTGATGACAGTTACTGCTCATCTATGAAACCTTGGAGACAGCTCCATGTGCCTGCACAAAGGGTTAATATCTCCCCTTAGACATCTGCCTCCATCTACCCTGAGCACTTGCAGGTTATCAGACATTATACAGACCTGGGCATTATCCCTAGTTTTCTTCCTAATCCATTACAATAGTTAAATACACACAAATACACAGAGCAGCCAATTCCTCCCTGACTCACCCCAGAGCCCAGGAATTCTCCGTTCCCTGCGGGAAGGGCTCTTAATTGCTGTTTACTCCTAAAGATGGATAAATAGCCCAGAAGTCCAGACAGGCCGGTCTCCTGCCTAGTTACATCCAGATGCTACTTCTACCCTAGAGGCTGAGACAACCCCACTGGGACTGCGCAGAGTTGTATTATAAACCATGCATGGCCCTCAGTCGGCTCTCGGCGCGGGACGCTGCTGCAGACGCTGGGCTGAGAGAGGTGCGAGACGCGGCTGCCTGAGGGGGATTCCAGGGAAGACACGTCCCTCTCAGCACTCACAGGTACCAGCTCTTGCTGAGGGGCTCCCCTGCTCTACACACCCAGTGCAACGTGGGCATTGTAGGATAGAGTCAGTCCGGGGTCCTTTCTGCTCTGCCCAGGTATTAAACATCCCAGAGCCTTTGCCACGGGAGGTGAGTTTGCTCCACTCTCACAAAAGAAAAGACCACTTTTCCCACACAACTAAGAACTTTTCCCTGAGATTTCACTTACGTCTGCTGAGATTCAGTTTGGCCCCAGTGGCTCTTGTCCTGCGTTTCTCCGTCTGTTTTATGGCAGCTTTTCAAATCTCTGTGCACCGCTTCCATGCCCTGTCCCCAGTCTCCTCTTTTCCCAACGGCACATCCCTAGTTCCTTTAGCCTCTGTTCCTAGAACCATAGAGCTGGAAGAGACCTCAGGAGACATCAAGTCCAGCCCCCTGCCCAAGGCAGGACCAGTCCCAACTAAATCAACCCAGCCAGGGCTTTGTCAAGCCGAGACTTAAAAACCTCTAGGGATCGAGATTCCACCCCCTCCCTTGGTAACCTATTCCAGTGCTTCCCCACCCTCCTAGTGGAATAGTTTTTCTTAATATCCAACCTAGACATCCCCTACTGTAACTTGAGACCATTGCTCCTTGTTCTGTCATTTGTCACTAGTGAGAACAGCCTCTCTCCATCCTCTTTGGAACCTCCCTTCAGGGAGTTGAAGGCTGCTATCCAATCCCCCCTCACTCTTCTCTTCTGCAGACTAAACAAACCCAAATCCCTCAGCCTCTCCTCATAGGTCATGTGCTCCAGCCCCCTAATCATTTTGGTGACCCTCTGCTGGACCCTCTCCAACGCGTCCACATCCTTGCTGTAGTGGGGGGCCCAGAACTGGTCACAATACTCCAGATGTGGCCTCACCAGAGCCAAATAAAGGGGAATAATCACTTCTCTAGATCTGCTGGCAGTTCTCCTCCTAATGCACCCTAATATGCCATTAGCCTTCTTGGCTACAAGGGCACACTGCTAACTCATATCCAGCTTCTCATCCACTGTAATCCCCAGGTCCTTTTCTGCAGAACTGCTACTTAGCCAGTCGGTCCCCAGCCTGTAACAATGCTTGAGATTCTTCCATCTCAAGGGCAGGACTCTACACCTGTCCTTGTTGAACCTCATCAGATTTATTTTGGCCCAATCCTCTAATCTGTCTAGGTCACTCTGGACCCTATATGTGCCCTCTAGGGTATCTACCACTCCCCCAAGCTTAGTGTCATCTGCAAACTTGCCGAGGGTGCAATCCATCCCCTCATCCAGGTCATTAATAAAGATGTTGATATAAGTTCCTAGGCTCTGTGTTCCCTTCCTGGGGGTATGTCTACACTAGCCCCCTAGTTCGAACTAGGGAGGCTAATGTAGGCATTCGAAGTTGCAAATGAAGCCCGGGATTTAAATATCCCAGGCTTTATTTGCATCTTCCCATCCGGGCGCCATTTTTAAATCCCCTTAGTCCGAACTAACTGCCCGCGGCTACACGCAGCAGTCAAACGTTAACTCGAACTAAGTCCTTAGTTTGTGGAATGAGGTATAACAGTTAACTCGAACTAAGGACTCAATTCGAGTTAACGTTTGACTGCCGCTTGTAGCTGTGGGCAGTTAGTTCGGACTAAGGGGATTTAAAAATGGCACCCAGATGGGAAGATGCAAATAAAGCCCGGGATATTTAAATCCTGGGCTTCATTTGCAACTTCGAATGCCTACATTAGCCTCCCTAGTTCGAACTAGGGGGCTAGTATAGACATACCCTTGGATCTTTGGCTTTGGACTCAGGGTCATTTCCAGATTCTCTATAATCTGCCCATAAAGCGATGACCCAAACCGGACACAGCACTCCAGCAGAGGTCTGACCAGCACCGAGTAGAGGAATGCCAGCACCCCCCCCTGTGACTTATGTGTTTGCCTCTGAGAATGCACCCACAATGCGATATTCAAATATGTGCTCTCATTACAGCAGGAGGTTTCAAACTGAGAGTTGGAGGGTTGGAAGATTACTGGGGGGGGGGGGGGGGGGGAAGCGTGAGCTGTCCACCTCCATCCAAATCCCGCTTTGCCTCCAGCATTTCTAATGGTGTTAAATGTATAAATGTGTTGTAATTTATAAGGAGGATCATGCCCTGGTACTTGCTGTGGGAGAGGGATCCCCAGTATAAAGGCTGGAGAACTGCTGATGCAATCGAGTTTATTTGACATGACTTATCTTTCATAAGCCATGGCATTGACTGGCTTTAACTCTGTTCCTAGACCTTTGTAACGAATCCCATGCCATTTTTTTATTTTTTTTGTCTATCTTTGTTAATATTTTTCTTTATTTTTCTCTTTCTTGTTAGTAGTTTTTGTATAACAGAGAGCTGCCCTATATTTGCCTTGTTTTCTCTAGTGCTTCCTGATTGTGCATTTCTGGTTCTGACTGAGATGTTAGATTCTTCCATCAGTTTATAACTCGGGTGTTCAGAATTCTAAGGTTCTATTGTAAATGCTGCTTAACCTGCTCCTTGACAGTTAATGGGGTGGAAAGTGTTTCCCTACCTTCGGTGATATGAACAACAACGAGTAGTCCTGGGTTACCTTGGAGACTAACCAAAACACATAGACTCATGAGCTTTTGTGCGCAAACCCCACTTCATCAGATGAGTTGAGTGGAAATAACAGGAACCAAGAGAAATGTATCACAGCAGAAGTTCCTGTTAATTGTAGGACCTGTGTTACTGAGGCTAACGAAGTGGGCTGGATGTGTCCCATACATAGCTTTCCATGTGGAAATGCAGATGTTAAAGGCCAGATAAGGTGGCTTTAGTATGTGCTAACTAGTTAATGTCTTGATTCAAGCCCAGGTTAACAGTGTCACATCTGTAGGGATACGTCTACACTGCACAGCTATTTCGGGATACCTGAGGTATCTCGAAATGGCTACCCTGTGTCTACGCAAGCCACCCCATATATTTACAAATAACAGGTACACTATTTCACCATCCCAGTAAACCTCGTTGTACGAGTATTAAGGGATGGCTCGAATAAGTGTGTTATTTCAAAAGTAGGTGCCGGGTAGACGTGTCAAATTTCAAAATAAGCTATTTTAAAATAGATTCGAGATATCTTATTCTGAGTTTACGGTGCTGTGTAGAAGCACCATTGGTGAATTCTTGTTCTGCCCCCCTCTCTGTAATTGGTTCTTGAAATTCATATAGAAGAATGGCTACTTTTAAATAAATGACAGAGTGATCGGGCAGGTTAAAATGTTCCCCTACAGATTTCTCTGTGTTCCCATTTCTGATGTCTGGTTTGTGTCCACTAATACTTTGTCAAAGACAATGTCCAGTTTGTCCCATATACCTGGCACAGGGGCATGGCTAATCCATGATGGCACCTAGCACACTAGACAATGCGCAGTTGTACGCTTCTTTCCAAAGGCAAAGCAAATATGTTTCCTTTTCCCCTCTTGGCATTGTCCGGCTTCTTTTCTAGGATTTCTGTTGTTCTATGCTGAAGAGCCGCTTTTGTGTGTTCCTTTGCCCAGCCAAACATGGATTTATTCTTTGATATTTTTAATGTCTCCTCAATTTTTATAATTTACCATTTGCATTGTATTTCCCTTTCCCACATTTCCATATTGCTTCCCCGCCCAACTGTGACATCGTAGAGACCAATTAATACGCAAGATCAAGAGCTTGCATGGGCAAAACCCGCTTCATCAGATGAGTTGGAGTGGAAATAACAGAATCCAAGGTATCTATAACAGCACAGTCATTACCACCCAATTGTAGGACCCATGTTAATAACACTTACTGAGTCATGGTGAATGTGTCCCATTCATTGCATTGGATGTGAAAGTGTGAATGTCAATGTCAAAGCCAGGGAAAATTGGCTTTGTAATTTCCCCTGCCTTGAATATTCACATTTTCACATCAAAGGCAATGAATGCAAAGTATCCAGCCTTCATTAACATGGGTAGCTTCATTAACATGTGGTACGTCTAGACTACATGGCTCCGTCGACGGAGCCATGTAGATTAGGTTTGCAGACATAGGAAAATGAAGCAGCGATTTAAATAATCGCCACTTCATTTAAATTAAAATGGCTAATTAAATTAAATTAAATTAAATTAATTTAAATTAAAATAAAATCAGCTGTTTATCGGCTCAGTGCGGTAGTCTGGACGCTCCGCAGTCGACATCAAAAGCCTTTGTCAACTGCCCTGGTAAACCTCATCCCACGAGGCATAACGGGGCGGTCGACAAAGGCTTTTGATGTTGACCGCGGAGTGTCCCGACTACTGCGCTGAGCCGACAAACAGCTGATTTTAATTTAATTTAAATTAAAATAAATTAATTTAATTAGCCATTTTAATGTAAATGAAGCAGCGATTATTTAAATCGCCACTTCATTCTCCAAACCTAATCTACATTGCTCCGACGACGGAGCCATGTAGTCTAGACGTACCCATGGGTTCTACAACTGACAGATAACTGCTGTTACTGTGGAGTCTGTTATTTGAAGTGGATTTTACCCACAAAAGCTTATCCCATATATTTGTTTGTCTCTAAGATGCCACAGAACTAATAATTGTTTTCTAGCCTGGTAAACAGTTACATTGAGGGGTAACTGGTATCCACACTCATGTTTCCTGCTGGAGCCTAGTAACATTTACCACCTCAGGACATGTAGGAATCATTCATGCATGAAACACTTTTGAACATGGCATTGGAGTTAGTAGGGATTCCTTGTTCATAATTCTTTCCTCCGAATAATGAAAATGTCATGTGTTAGTATGTGAAGAGCAACCGATTTACTTCACTTACGAGAACAGCCTCCAGCAGTACACATGGTCTCTCAAATTAACATTATCTCTCCATCCAGGCTTTTATACTACAACCATCACCGTAGACCCTGGGCACATACAGGAAGTCAGAGGAGCATACACTACATGTAGGAGACAACGTTCTGTCTCAGAATTGGACACCGGCCCTGCTCCATGTCTGATTCCAACACAACCCACTTCACGAGCAATCCCTCCACTTTCATCTTGCTGGGGATTCCTGGCCTGGAGGTGGCCTATGTCTGGATCTCCATCCCCTACTGCACCATGTACATCATAGCAATCTTGGGGAACTTCACCATCCTGCTCATTGTGAAGAGGGAGCCGAGCCTCCATGAGCCAATGTACTATTTCCTCTGCATGCTGGCCGTCGCCGACCTGGTCCTGTCCACATCCATCCTGCCCAAAATGTTGGCAATCTTCTGGTTCAACTCCAGGGAGATCAATTTCAGTGCCTGCCTCACCCAGATGTACTTCATTCACTGTGTCCAATTGATGGAATCTGGAATCTTCGTGGCCATGGCTTTGGATCGCTATGTGGCCATCTGCCATCCCTTGCGACATTCCTCCATCCTGACAAACACCAGGGTCACCAAGATTGGCCTGGCCGTGGTGCTGCGCAGCTGCATGCTTGTACTACCATATCCTTTCCTAGCAAGTCAGTGGCCATATTGCAGAACTACTGTCATCCCCCACACGTACTGCGGGCACACGGCCGTGGTGAACCTGGCCTGCGCCAACACACACATCAGTAGTTACTACGGCCTATTTGTGGTCTTATTTCTGCTTGTTGTGGATATATTTTTCATTGCCATATCCTACATCCAGATCCTCAGGGCCATCTTCAGACTCCCCACAAAGGATGCCCGGCTGAAGACTTTTGGAACGTGCAGCTCCCACCTCTGTGCCATCATGGCCTTTTACATCCCCATGATTTTCTCTGCCCTCATGCACCGGTTTGGCCACAATATGGCCCTGCATTTCCACATCCTTATGGCCAATGTGCATGTGTTAGTGCCCCCCGTGCTAAACCCCATCATCTACGGGATGAGGACCAAACATATACGGGGCCGGCTGCTCCGGCTCTTTACTCAGACAGGAGCCAACATTTTCCCCGTGTCTGTGGCTGTCAGACAGAGCTGACGGAGAAGTGGTAGGTGACGTGGTACAGGGCCTGCTTCCTTTTATTGTGCACTGGGACGTCAGAGAGACAGTCAACACTTCCCTGGCCTTACTGCGCTGTGCCAGTGTAACAAAATGGGGAACCAATCTGTGTGCAGACGTAGGCATTATCCCTAATTTTAAAGGTTAAATAAAAAAGAGGTCTGAGGAGGAACTATTAATGGCTCATGGATCAGGGACAACCAAGTGATTTTTCCCAGTCAATTGTCATCATTCAGGCCCAGTGCCTGTCACTTAGGTCACATGGGTCCCTAGTCCCAGCCAACTAGTGCCACTCTTAGGTGCCTTGCCCCTCCCCTTCCCTGAGATGGGCCTTCCTATAGCTACCTCACCCCACAAGTACTAATCACAGCTGTGTGTGGTACAAGTCAGGCACAGGTCTTGGGCTAGATCGACTAGATTCTTTGTGAGGCTCATTGAGGCACTGGGTAACTGAGAGGCAGTGCCTGGGAACAAATCCATGGCTACAAGGCCATCTGACCATTATTGACACAAACAGGACAATGCAAGAGTGTGCTCACTTCCAGCTAGGGCGTACTCAGGCTCACGCACTTACAAATCTGTAAGAACATAAGAACGGCCAGACTGGATCAGACCAAAGGTCCATCTAACCCAGTGTCCTATCTGCCAACAGTGGCCAATGCCAGGTACCCCAGAGGGAGGGAACATAACAGGTAATCGTCACGTGATCCCTCCCCTGTCACCCACCTCCAGAGAAACAGGGGCTAGGGACACCATTCCTACCCATCCTGGCTAATAGCCATTGATGGACCTAACCTCAGTGAAGCTGTCTATCTATTTTTTTGAACCCTGTTAAAGTTCTTGTCTTCATGACATCCTCTGGCAAGGAGTTCCACAGATTGACTGTGCGCTGCATGAAGAAAACTTTCCTTTTGTTTGTTTTAAACCTGCCATCCAATATTTTAACTGGGTGACTCCTAGTTGTAATATCATGGGAACAAGTCATTAACTTTTCCTTATTCACTTTCTCCACACCAGTCATGATTTTATAGACCTCTGTCATAGCAGTTCCCAACCTTTTCGAGCATACGGACCCCTTTTCAATCTGTTAAAATGTTACAACCTCCTTCCCCCCCCCCCGAAGGAGAGCTTCGGGAAGCGGCAGGAAGCAGCAGCCAACATGTCCCTTGGCCTGCACTGCTTCCTCAGTTCCTGCCCTCTCCATCCTCTGCCCATCCATGAAAGTTATGCTGAGGGGGTGCTTATGGCCAAAGGCATCTTCTGCCCCTCACTCCGCTCTTGGCCGGCCATGGAGCCCTGGGGTAGGATAAAAAAGAAAAGGAAAAGGAAAGTAAGGATCGGGTCCACCGCGGGATTGGGGGAGAGGGCTGGCACAGAGCCGGCAGTGCAGCTGGCAATGAGGGGAGGGACGGTGCCTCCTGGGCTATCCCATCCCGAGGGTGGGAGGCAGTGTGCAAATATCTGGTCGCCAATGGCCAGCCCAGGGCGAGACTCACCTCGCGGAAAGTCCCAGTCCCGCGGTGGGGCCGATCCTTACTTTTCTTTTCCTTTCCTACATTTTCCACAGACCCCCTACAGTACCGTCACAGATCACCAGGGGTCTGCAGACCACGGTTGGGAACCTCTGGTCTCTCATATCCCCTCCTTGGTCTCCTCTGTTCCACTGCGGGTTGGTAGAACTCTACAAACCCTTTCAGATTCTTCAGGCCGTTTTGGGTGGGTAACTGCTCACGTCCAGTGGTCGGCCGCACGCCTGCGAGGGAGAGTGAGCAGGGTGGGGCGACCCAGTGTGCCACTCTGGAGAGAAAGGGGCCACAGCAGCTGGGGGGCACCCCAGCAAGTGGGGGTGTGGGGCTTGCTCTCAGGGACTTACGTTTCTGACAGGTTCTGTCGTATCGCAGCCCGGCCCAGGGAGGGGAGGCTCAAGGTTGAGGGGGTGCAATATGACAGTAGCTCTCAGAAGTGGGTGGAATGCAGGGGGCTGAGATATGGCAGGCAAGGGGGGAGGGTGGGCAGGGGGTTGAAGTGTGTGAGAGTGGGAGGCCCCATGCAGGGGACTGAGGTGTGTGGGGGAGGAGGGCTCATGGCAAGGAGTTGTGTGTGTGTGTGTGTGTGTGTGTAAGGGGAACCTCCCAGTTGGGGGGCTCAGGGCTAGCCTGGAGCAGTCCTGGTAGGTGGTTACGTGGTGGCCTCCATCCCACACTGTCCTTGCCAAGCGAGCTGTGGATTTCTGGGGGCACCCACAGTGTGCAGGTAAATCGGGGGGTGGCAGCACATAGACCCCCCTGGCCTTCTGCTCCCTTCCCCTCCCTCTGAGTAGTGTCTGCCTACACATACACACATCTCACCCATAAGCTGCCTATCCAATGGCCTGGGAGCCTTAGAGTTCAGCCCATGCACATCGGCCTACACGCCCTGCTGAGTCGTGAGGTGTCTCCCCAGCTTCCTTTCCACAGGCCCATTGGAGCCTCTTGTCACTGGCTGGTCTGTGAGCAAGGGAAAGTTAGGAGACACCAATTGTATCTAGGCTGGGTATGTTCCCTTTATTCTCACTAGCATCGACGCAGAGCCAAGCTGCACACATCTGAGGCACATGGGCCTGTATGGGACTTTTAAGATCTAATATTAATACTTTGGGGTAAAATTGTGCACTATTGTCACTTAGTGCCTCTTTTCTGTAATCTTAAGGCATCGGGACGTATTCTACTCACACATGTCATCGCATCCTGTCTCCAGTGCTTAAAATAGCTCGGCTGAAATTGTGCAGGCCTTATCCCCCAGTTCTTGAGTTTCAGCTTCCATGACTCATGTCTCCAGTATAGTTCATAGTTAGGATGACCTGCCTTGTACTTTCTTAATCCTACAAATTAACTGTAATTGCCATACAGTGAAAATTTATACTATAAGGGTATGTCTCCACTAGCCCCCTAGTTCGAACTAGGGGGCTAGTGTAGACATACCCTAACATACTCATAATACCACACAGTAAATGAACGATGAAATAAAACAAATTCCTACAGGACTAGGACGATTCACAAGTTAACACAGTTGTTGGTGGCCATAACAGAGAGGTTGGAACCCCTGCTCAGAGGGGTTCATCTGGGTTCACACCCTGCATTGTCTCTGTTAGTGGGATGATCTGGTTAAAGATCCTCCACCAGCCACGGTAACCGTGCGCCCACGAGGGAGCAGGGCTTCCTGGCGGTTCATGCGCCAACTCACAATGTCTGAGGGGCTCTAGCTGTCACCCATCCGCACCTGTATGTCTCATTACCCATTTCCCCAGCATGCCCAAGGTGATGCTGGCTAAGGCAGAGCAGTTCTGCACCCGGCACGACCATGAACTCTCAGCCCATCTTTGGGGATACTGCTCGCGAGTCAGCTGTGCTGGAACTGGCATGAGGACACATTTGAATAAGAAAAACAAACCAGTAACCTACACATTGTATCGGTTGTACTTTGTGTTGTTTGGGTTGCTCATGCCCATTCTCTTACCACCCTCTTTCCCTCTGTTGGAGTTGCCGGCAAGAAACAACTGGGAGGCCATAGGGCCGGTGGCATATAATACACCAACAGACGGGCACAGCAGTCCAGAGGGTGCCACAGCTAAACTTACAGACACGGCCCAGGCAAACATCTCTGGGATGCTGTACGTGGGGGTGATCAGAGCTGGAATAGAACCGGCATGTGCAACACTTCTCAGGGAACAACACTCGTGAAAGAAAGGGAACCGAGTTTTCCAGCAGGAACGTCAGAACTCTGGGTTCCTTCACGTGCCAATCGTTCTCTGTGTGACCTTGGTCAAGTCATGTTTCCCTCAGCCTCAGTTAGACTATCTGTGCAATGGGGACATGTCCATAGTGACTTTCCTGCATAGTGTGATGACAGTTACTGCTGATCTCTGACCCCTTGGTGACAACTCCGTGGCCCTGCACAAAGGGTTAATCTCTCCCCTTAGACATCTGCCTCCAGATCTGTTAGTCTAACATCCACCCATCCGTCCTGGGCACTGACAGGTTATCAGACATTACGCAGACATAGGTATTATCCCTAATTTTCTTCCTAAACTATTACAAGAGTTAAATACACACAAATACACAGAGCAGCCAATTCCTCCCTGTCTCAGGCCAGGGCCCAGGAGTTCTCCTCTCCCTCTGGAAATGTCCATTAATTGCTGTTTACTCCAATAGCAGGATAAATAGCCCAGAAGCCCAGACAGGCCGGTCTCCAGCCTGGTTACATCTAGATGCTGTTTCTCCCCTATAGGCTGAACCAACCCCACTAGGACTGCGCAGAGTTGTATTATAAACCATGCGCACCGTTGTACCGGCTCTCGGTGGGACACTGCTGCAGACGCCGGGCTGAGAGAGGTGTGAGATGCAGCTGCCTGAGGGGGATTCCCAGGGAAGATACGTCCCTCTCAGCACTCACAGGTACCAGCTCTTGCTGAGGGGCTCCCCTGCTCCACACCCCCAGTGCAACATGGGCATGGTAGGGTAGAGTCACTCCGGGGTCCTTTTTGCTCTGCACGGCCATTAAACATCCCAGAGCCCTTGCCATGGGGGTGAGTTTGCTCCACTCTCACAAAGGAAAAGGCCACTTTTCCCACACAACTAAGAACTTTTCCCTGAGATTTCACATACAGCTGCTGAGATTCAGTTCGGCCCCAGTGGCTCTTGTTCTGCGCTCTGAAGCGAGGGAGGGCCACTTTTCTCCATCTGTTTTATGGCAGCTTTTCAAATCTCTGTGCACCGCCTTCATGCCCCGTCCCCAATCTCCTCTTTTCCCAACGGCACATCCCCAGTTCCTTCAGCCTCTGTTCCTAGGCTCTGTGTTCCCTCCCTTGGATCTTCTTTGGCTTTGGGCTCAGGGTCATTTCCAGATTCTGTATCATCTGCCCATAAATTGGTGACCCAAACCGGACACAACACTCCAGCAGAGGCCTGACCAGCACCGAATAGGGGGATACCTATTCGTTGACTTGTGTGTTTGCCTCTGAGAATGCACCCACAATGGCATTTTTGCTCTCTCATTAAAGTAGGACATTTCAAACTGAAGGTGTAAGGGCTGGGGGCGGAGGGCTCGAGCTGTCCACCTCCATCCAAATTCCGCTTTGCCTCCAGCATTTCTCATGGTATTAAATGTATAAACGTGTTGTAATGTATAAGAAAGGGATCCCCAGTACAAAAGCTGGAGAACCAGTGATGAAATTGGATTTATTTGATATGACTCGTCTTCCGTAAGCCAGGGCATTGACTGGCTTTATCTCTGTTTCTAGATATTGTAACGAATCCCAGGCCAGGTTTTTTTCCACCTTTGTTAATATTTTCATTAAATTTTCCCTTTATGGTTATTAGTTTCTGTTTCACAGAGAGCTGCCCTGTATTTGCCTTGTTTTCTCTAGTGCTTCCTGATTGTGCACTTCTGGTTCTGACATAACTCGGGTGTTCAGCACTATAAGGTACTATTGTAAATCCTGCTTAACCTGATCCTTGACAGTTAATGGGGTGGAAAGCATTTCGCTACCTTCGGGTACATGAACAACAATGAGTAGTCTTGGGTTACCTTGGAGACTAACCAAAACACATAGACTAATGAGCTTTTGTGCGAAAACCCCACTTCATCAGATGAGTTGGAGTGGAAATAACAGGAACCAAGAGAAATGTATAACAGCAGAAGTTCCTGTTAATTGTAGGACCTGTGTTACTGAGGCTAATGAAGTGGGCTGGATGTGTCCCATACATAGCTTTCCATGTGGAAATGCAGATGTTAAAGGCAGGAGAAAGTGGCTTTAGTATATGCTAACCAGTTAATGTCTTGATTCAAGCCCAGGTAACAGTGTCACATCTGAAGGGATACATCTACACTGCACAGCTATTTCGGGATACCCGAGGTATCTCGAAATAGCTGCTCCGCGTCTACACAAGCCACCCATTATTTCAAAATATTTCTTAAAATAACAGGTGTGCTATTCTGCCATCCCAGGAAACCTCATTGCACAAGTGTTAAGGGATTTTGAAACTTGGCACCATGTAGACGCGCCAAGTTTCAAAATAAGCTATTTTAAAATAGAATTCGAGGTATCTTATTTGGAGTTTACGGTGCTGGATAGACGTACCCTCGTTGAATTCCTGTTCTGCCCCCCCTCTGTAATTGGTTCCTGAAATTCATATAGAAGAATGGCTACTTTTAAATAAATGACAGAGTGATTGGGCAGGTTAAAATGTTCCCCTACAGATTTCTCTGTGTTCCCATTTCTGATGTTTGGTTTGTGTCCATCCTTTGTCAAAGACAATGTCCAATTTGGCCAATATACCTGGCAGAGGGGCATGGCTGGTCTATGGTGGTACCTAGCACACTAGACAATGTGCAGTTCTACGGTTCTTTCCAAAGGCAAAGCAAATATATGTTTCCTTTTTTCCCCTCTCGGCATTGTCCGGTCTCCTTCATAGGATTTCTGTTGTTCTATGCTGAAGAGCCGCTATTGTGTGTTCCTTTGCCCAGACAAACATGGATTTTTTCTTTGATATATTTTAACATCTCTTCAATTTTCATAACTTCCATTTGCATTGTATTTCCCTTTCCCACATTTCCATATTGGTTCCCCTGCCCAACTGCTGCCTTCGCTGTGCCACTGAACCAGGTTTCTGGGCTATGTTCTCCAATGTTTTGACTGGGACTTTTAAGCTATCTCATGACTTCCTCTTAAAGATGATTTACCTCACCTTTGGAGAATTAGCCTTTTGAAGCACTAGGGCCTCATCTACACTAAACCAGGAAGGTTGGCTTAAGGGACACAACTCAATGCAACTCAACACAACACAGAATGAGGCATCATGGACACCAGTAGGGGCTGCCCTCAGTGTTCAATTGTTGGGTGTACATGAGGACCCAGTAAATCAAATGACAGAAGATCGACCTATGGAGGGTCGATCTTCTCGCTACCGTGGACATGCCCTGAGTGTCGAATAGCGACCACTAGTTGGGATCTGTTCTCACATTGTCCGCTGGAGTAGAAGCAGTTTAATTTTTTATTTGTGTCTTCTCTCACATCTGTGGCCTCCATTGTCTCGGCTCAAAACCAAACAGTCCCAGAGCTCTCAGACTATCCACACGTGGCAGCCTCCCCCATCCTCAGAGCCTGTCCCAGAAACCCCCTTTCTATCTGCTCTACCCTTTAGGGAGACCGCATAACCAAAAGTGAATGCGTGTCCAGACCACGTTATTCCCTGCCCCATAGCTTAGGCATCCGGATTCTGCCTTTGTGTGAGCCACTAATGCGAATGAGTAGGTGTTTCCATTAAGGTGCTATTGATGCTGCCTGGATCTTTTCCCTGAGGTGACTTCTACTTGTGGACCGTCTTCCCGCATTGGCTTCCCCACCTCCCATCCCCACACAGATTTTGAGTGAGTGAGTGAAAGGGGAGCTCCCTACAGGAAGGTCTCTCTAGCCAGGTAAAACATCTCCGAGGGGTTGCCGTGTTAACCTGTAACTGAAAACGAGTAGTCCTGTGCCACCTTAGAGACCAGCAAATACACAAGACCATGAGCTTGCATGGCTAAAACCCACTTCATCAGATGAGATGGAGTGGAAATAATGGAATCCAAGGTATCTGTAACATTAAAAGCCATTATTGGCCAATTGTAGGACCCTTGTTAATGACACTGAGTCAGGCGAAATGCATCCCATTCATAGCTTTGGATGTGAAAATGTGAATGTCAAAGGCAGGGAAAATCGTCTTTGTAATTTCCCCTGCCTTGAATATTCACATTTTCACATCAAAGGCTATGAATGCGAAGTATCCAGCCTACGTAAGTAGCTTCATTAACATGGGTCCTACAACTGACAGATAACTGTTTTTGCTGTTATATATACCTTGGAGTCTGTCATTTGAACTGGGTTTTGCCCACAAAATCTCATGACTGCATATATTTGTCTCTAAAATGCCACAGAACTACTCATTGTTCTATCGCCTGGTACACAGTTACATGCAGGAATAACTGGCATCCAATCTCATGCTTCCTTCTGGTGCCTAGTAACATTTACCACTTCAGGACATGTAGGAATCATTCATGCATGAAACACTATTGAACATGGCACAGGCATTAGTAGGGTTCCTTGTTCATAATTCTTCACCTCTGAGAACAGCCTCCAGCAGTGCACATGGTCTCTCAAATTAACATTGTCTCTCCATCCAGGCTTTTGTACTACAACCATCACCATAGACCCTGGAGGCGTACAGGAAGTCAGAAGAGTATACACTACACGTAGGAGACACCGTTCTGTCTCAGAGTTGTATGCTTGCCCTACTCCATGTCTGATTCCAACACAACCCACTTCACGAGCAATCCCTCCACTTTCATCCTGCTGGGGATTCCTGGCCTGGAGGTTGCGCACGTCTGGATCTCCATCCCCTTCTGCAGCATGTATCTTATAGCTCTCTTGGGGAACGTCACCATCCTGCTCATTGTGAAGAGGGAGCCAAGCCTTCATGAGCCCATGTACTATTTCCTCTGCATGCTGGCTGTTGCCGACCTGGTCCTGTCCACCTCCATCCTGCCCAAAATGTTGGCAATCTTCTGGTTCAACTCCAGGAAGATCAGTTTCCGTGCCTGCCTCACCCAGATGTACTTCATTCACTGCGTCCAATCAATGGAATCTGGGATCTTTGTGGCCATGGCTTTGGATCGCTACGTGGCCATCTGCCATCCCTTGCGACATTCCTCCATCCTGACAAACTCCATGGTCATCAGGATTGCCCTGGCCGTGGTGCTGCGCAGTTGCATGCTTGTACTACCGCATCCATTCCTCGCTAGTCAGTGGCCATATTGCAGAACTGACCTCATCCCCCACACGTACTGCGAGCACATGGCCGTGGTGAACCTGGCCTGTGCCAACATGCACATCAGTAGTTACTACGGCCTCTTTGTGGTCTTCTCTCTGCTTGGTGGTGATATATTTTTCATTGCCATATCCTACATCCAGATCCTCAGGGCCATCTTCAGACTCCCTACAAAAGATGCCCGGCTCAAGACTTTTGGGACCTGTGGCTCCCACCTCTGTGCCATCATGACCTTTTACATCCCCATGATTTTCTCTGCCCTCATGCACCGGTTTGGCCGCAACATAGGCCTGCATTTTCACATTCTTATGGCCAATGTAAATGTGTTAGTGCCCCCGATGCTAAATCCCATCATCTACGGGGTGAGGACCAAACATATACGGGGCCGGCTGCTCCGGCTCTTTACTGAGACAGGAGCCAACGTTTTCCCAGTGTCTGTGGCTAACAGAGAGTCCTCACAGAGAACTGGCAGGTGACATGGTACAGGGCCTGCTCTCTTGCATCATGCACTGGGACGTCAGAGAGACAGTCAACACTTCCCTGGCCTTACTGCGCTGTCCCAGTGTAAGAAACCGGAGAACCAATCTGTGTGCAGCTCCTTAACTGCAAACAGAAGCTTAAATAAAAATAAATAAACAAGGAAGAGTTATCGATGGCTCATGGATCAGAAACATTCAAGTGATTTTTCACAGTCAATTGTCATCGTTAAGGCCCAGCGCCTGTCACTTAGGTCACATGGGTGATGGCTTGTTGGATGTTCCCTGACCTCCGGGACTTCTGCAGTGTCCAGCGTGGCTGACCTCAGGGCCGCCCTGGGAGAAGATTCCGGGCCAGGTGGTCCAGGAGACAGCAGCACTGGCTGCTGCTAGAGCAGCCACAGCCCCTGGCCTCCAGCAGCAGTCCCCTGCCAGCTGGCCAGGTTGCTGCACTGGGTAGCCCCCACAAAACTGGCCCCATTGGTCATACAGCCAGGTTCTCTGCCCCACCCCCAGCATCGGCCCCCAACCAGCCACAACAGCTGCAGTCTGCAACCCACACAGGGGTCCCCAGCCAGGTGTCCACGGCAAATCCAGTCCCTAGTCTTGGCCAGCTAGTGCAACTCTGAGGTGGCTCCCCCCACCTTGAGGTGGGCCTTCCTAAAGCTACCTCACCCCACAAGTGCTAATCACAGCTGTTTGTGGTACAAATCAGGGACAGATCTTGGGCGAGATTAACTAGATTATTTGTGAATCTCATTGAGGCACTGGGTAACTGAGAGGCGGTGCCTCGGAACAAATCCATGGCTACAAGGCCATCTGACCATGACTGACACAAACGGGACAATGCAAGAGTGTGCTCACTTGCAGCTAGGGCGTACTCAGGCTCACGCACTTACAAACGTCTATAAGAACATAAGAATGGCCAGACTGGATCAGACCAAAGGTCCATCTAACCCAGTGTCCTATCTGCCAACAGTGGCCAATGCCAGGTACCCCAGAGGGAGGGAACATAACAGGTAATCGTCACGTGATCCCTCCCCTGTCACCCACCTCCAGAGAAACAGGGGCTAGGGACACCATTCCTACCCATCCTGGCTAATAGCCATTGATGGACCTAACCTCAGTGAATCTATCTATCTATTTTTTGAACCCTGTTAAAGTTCTTGTCTTCATGACATCCTCTGGCAAGGAGTTCCACAGATTGACTGTGCGCTGCATGAAGAAAAATTTCCTTTTGTTTGTTTTAAACCTGTCACCCATTATTTTAATTGGGTGACCCCTAGTTGTAATGTCATGGGAACAAATAATTAACTTTTCCTTATTCACTTTCTCCACACCAGTCATGATTTTATAGGCCTCTGTCATTATGGTTCTGTAGGGAGCAGTGTTGACTGCTCACTGACCCCGAGGAGGAAGAACCCCTCTCTGAGCCCGGTTGGGCTGAGATGGAGCCTGCCTCTTTAAATCCACAGTGGCATGGGGGAGGGGCAGGAAGTATAAAAGCTGAGCCCAGAAGCTCAGTGGGGACCCAGCTGCCGGAGGGAGCAGAGACCTACCCTGAACTCTCACACCTGGGGGAACCTGAGGATCCAGCTGAGGCCGATGACTGGCCCGGGCCACCAGACCCAGGCTTTGAGGAAGAGACCCTTTTTGCCCTACCCCCAAATGTGGACTACAGAGACCCTGTGAAGCTGCCGCTGCCTGGGGGCCAGGTACAGACTGAGGGGGAGTCTGGAAGTGGCCCAGAGGAAGCAGGAGATGGTCAGGTGGACCTGATAGCCCTATGATGCGTGTCAGCATGTTTCGGAGAGGATTCCCTGCTGACCTCAGTGGCCGCCAAGGTGGCCACTGCTAGGGCCCTGGGCTGGGATGCCATGGAGAAGGGAGGGCCCATGCTCCCCACCCCCGCCTCCTAACCCCACTTGTGCTGAGAACTGTTGGTTTGCCTGCCCCACCTTGAACCAGGGCCTGGGATGCTACTGACTATGGGAACTGTTTGCTTGCCTGCCCTCCATGAGCTAGGATCGGGGCTGTATTACTGTTCAGGCTACTGCGGGCATTGAGGCCTGTCCTGCCCTCAGGCCCAACTGTCTAATAAGCATAGGCCTGAGCACCAGACAGAGGCCCAGGACTGAACGAGAACTCTTACAGGTTCCCAACCTTTTTGAGCGTACAGACTCCTTTTCAACCTCTTACAATGCTACAGACCTACACCCCAAGGGGAGCGGCGGGAAGCGGAGTAGCAGCGGTCCTTGGCCTGCGCTGCTTTGTCAGGTCCCACCTCCTCTGTCCCCTGCCCATCTACGGAGGATACGGTGAGGGGGCTCTTGTGACCAAATCCAGCTCCTTCTCAGGCACAGAGACCTGGGGGAGGATAAAAAAGGAAAGGACTGGAGGAGAAGGCTGACGCATAAACGGCAGCACAGTTGGTGGCAGGAAGAGGGACAGTGCCTCCTGGGGTATCAATATCCCATCCTGAGGGTGAGAGGCAGCATGCGAATGTCCAGTCACCAACGACCAGCTCCAGGCGAGACTTGTCTGGCGGAAAGTCCCAGTCCTGCGGTGGGGCTGACCCTTACTTTTCTTTTCCTTTCCTACACTTTCCACAGACCCCCTACAGTACCGTCACGGATCACCAGGGGTCCGCAGACCACAATTTCGGAACCTCTGGTCTCTCATATCCCCCCCCTTGGTCTCCTCTTTTCCACAGAGGGTTGGTAAATCTCCACAAACTCTTTCAGATTCTTCAGGCCGTTTTGGGTGGGTAACTGCTCACGTCCAGTGGCCGGCCGCACACCTGCGGGACAGCATGAGAGAGAGCAGGGCGGGGCGACCCAGTGCGCCACTCCGGAGAGAAATGGGCCACAGCAGCTGGGGGGCACCCCAGCAAGTGGGGGTGTGGTGCTTGCTCTCAGGGACCTACATTTCTGACAGGTACTGTCATATCGCAGCCCGGCCCAGGCAGGGGAGGCCCACGATTGAGGGGGCACAATATGACAGTGCCTGTCAGAAGTGGGTGGAGTGGAGGGGGCTGAGATGTGGGAGGTGGGGGCGGGGCTGGGCAAGGGATTGAATTGTGTGGGGGTAGGGAGGTGGAGGGCTCAGGGCAAGGAGTTGGTATGTGTGTGGGGGGGGGAGGGGGAATCTCACTGCAGTGCTGGGGCAGTCGGGGGGAGCTCAGGGCTGGCCTGGAGCAGTCCCGGTAGCTGGTTACTTGGTGGACCATGCCCACACTGTTCTTGCCAAGGCAGCTGTGGCTTTGTGGGGGCACCCCCCTCATGCAGGGAAATGGGGGGGGGGTGCATAGACCCCCCCTGGCCTGCTGCTCCCTTCCCCTCATGCTCCGGGGCTGCAGCAACTCATCCCACAGGGACAGCACGTGCCTGAGCGGCCCAGCCCCCAACCAGCCTGCTGCGAGTGGTGCAACAGGACAGGATGGGACACAGACGCCCCACAGGCACCCGGCTGAAAGTGCAAATGCGTCCACCTTCTCCGGACACACACACATCCCACACACAACCTCTCCAGCCAATGGCCTGAAGCCTTAGAGTTCAGGCCATGCACATCGGCCTACGCGCCCTGCTGAGTCCTGAGGCATCTCCCCGGCCTCCTCTCCATAGGCCCATTGGAGCCTCTTGTCACTGGCTGGTCTGTGAGCCCTGGTCATTTAGGAGATACAATTGTATCTAGACTGAGTACTTTCCCTTTATTCTTGCCAGCATCGACGCAGAGCCGGTAGACAGCGCTATACTGTCACTTAGTGCCTCTTCCATAATCTTAAGGCATCGGGATACGTCCTGGTCACACATGTCATCGCATCCTGTCTCCAGTGCCTAAAATAGCTAGGCTGAAATTGTGCAGGCCTTAACCCCCCGTTCTTGAGTTTCAGCTTCTGTGACTCATGCCTCCAACATAGTTTAGATGAACTGTCTTGTACTTTTATAATCCTACAATTTAACTCTAATGGCCATACAGTGAACGTTTATGCTATAACATAATCATAGTTCCACACAGTAAATGAACAATGAACGAAAACAAATTCCTACGGGACTAGGATGATTCACAAAATAACACGGTTGTTCGTGGCCGTGACAGAGAGGATGGAAAGTCACCCTGTATCTGCTTAGAGGGGTTTATCTGGGCTCACATCCTGCATCTTCCCTGTTAGTGGTATAATCCAGCGAAAGATCCTCCGCCAGCCACGGTAACCGTGCGCCCCATGAGGGAGCAGGCCTTCCTGGTGGCTCATGCACCAATTCACAAAGTCTGAGAAGCACTAACTGTCATCTATCCGCACTGTATGTCTCATTACCAGCTTACCTAGCATGCCCAAGGTGATGCTGGCTAAGGCAGAACAGTGTTGAACCCGGCATGACCATGTACTCTCTGCCCATCTTTGCGGCTACCGCTTGTGAATCAGCTGTTCTAGAACCGGCGCGAGGACACATTTGAATAAGAAAAACAAACCAGTAACCTACATGTCGTATTCGTTGTTTTTTGTAATGTTTGGGTTGCTCGTGTCCATTCTCTTACCACGCCCTTCCATCTGTTGGAGTTGCTGGCAAGAAACAACTGGGAGGCTGTAGGGCCGACGGCGTGTAATACATCAACACACAGGTACAGCTCTCCAGAGGGTGCCACAGCTAAACCTACAGACATGGCCCAGGCAAACATCTCTGGGATGCTGTACATGGGGGTGAACAGAGCTGGAATAGAACCGGCGTGTGCAACACTTCTCAAGGAACAACATTCATGAAAGAAAGGGAACCGAGTTTTCCAGCAGCGATGTCAGAACTCTGGGTTCCGTCACGTGCCAATAGTTCTCTGTGTGACTTTGGCCAAGTCATGTTTATCTTGGCCTCAGTTAGGCTATCTGTACAATGCGGATATGTCCACAGTGACTTTCCTGCAGTGAGATGACAGTTTCTGCTGATCTCTGACCCCTTGGTGACAGCTCCGTTGCCCTGCACAAAGGGTTCCTCTCTTCCCTTAGACATCTGCCTCCAGATCTGAGAGTCAAACATCCACCGAACCGTCCTGGGCACTTGCAGGTTATCATACATTACACAGACCTGGGCATTATCCCTAGTTTTCTTCCTAAACCATTACAATTGCTGATTAAACACAAATCCTCATAGCAGCCAATTCCTCCCTGTCTCAGCCCAGAGCCCAGGAGTTCTCCTCGCCCTTGGGAAAGGGCCCTTAAATGCTGTTTACTCCAAAAGCAGGATAAATAGCCCAGAGGCCCAGACAGGCTGGTCTCCAGCCTGGTTACATCCAGATGCTACTTCTTTCTTACAAGTTGAGTGAACCCCACTGGGACGGCCCAGAGCTGTCTTATAACTGGTGCAGAGCCCTGTGCCAGCTCTCGGCGTGGGAGGCTGCTGCAGACTCTGGGCTGAGAGAGGTGCGGGACACGGCTGCCTGAGGGGAATTCCCAGGGAAGACACTTCTATCTCCAAATTCACAGGTACCGTCTCTTCCTGAGGAGCTCCCCTGCTCCAGAAACTCATACAGTGAGGGCGTGATGGGCTAGAGTGTCAGTCTGGGGTCCTTTCCATTCTGCCCAGCCATGAAACTTCCCAGAGGCCTTGCCAGGGAGGCCTCTGCTCCACTCTAACAAATGAAAAGGCCATTTTTTCCATAACACTAAGAACTTTTCCCTGAGATTTCACTTACAGCTGCTAAGATTCAGTTAGGCCCTAGTGCCTCTTGTCCTGAGCTCTGAGTGCGTCTACACAGCACCGTTATTTTGAGATTACTAGCGCTATTTCGAAATAACAATACGAGCATCTACACAGCCATTCCGTTATTTTGAAATAATTTTGAAATAACAGACGGCTTGTTCCGAAATCTGTAAACCTCATTCTACTCATTAGATCGCTTATTCCGAAATAACTATTTCTAAATATGGCCAGTGTAGACGCTCCATTGCTGCTATTTCGCAATAGACCCACACCAGGGCCATTCTAAGCTATTCCTCCTGGGGCTCTAAATCGAGATAGCACGTCTACATTAGGGAAGCCTGCCTCAGATTCATTTTGAGGCTTCCCTGCAGTAGAGATGGGCTATTTTGAAATAAGATATTTCGGAATAACGATTCCCAAATAGCTTATTTTGAAATAGCTGTGCAGTGTAGACATACCCTCTGAGGCCAGAGAGGGCCACTTTTCTCCCTCTGTTTTCTGGCAGCTTTTCAAATATCTGTGCACCACCTCCATGTCCCTCCCACCAATCTCCTCTTTTCCCAACATCACATCCCCAGTTCCTTCAGCCTCTGATCCTATGCTCTGTGTTCCCTCCCTTGGATCTTCTTCGGCTTTGGGCTCAGGCTCATTTCCAGATTCTCTATCATCTGCCCATAAAGCGGTGACCCAAACCAGACACAGCACTCCAGCAAAGGCCTGACCGGCACTGCGTAGGGGGTACCAGCACCCTCTGTGACTTGTGTGTTTGCGTCTGGGAATGCACCCACAACGGCATTTTCAAATGTGCTCTCGCATTAAAGCAGGAAGTTTCAAACTGAGAGTCCGAGGGTTGGAAGATTCCTGGAGGGTGTGTGGGTGAGGTGTACAACTCCATCAGGGCTGGCCTTACCATGAGGCAAACTGAGGTGGCTGCCTCAGGTGCCATACTGTGGGGAGGCGCCACTAGGACCCAGAGTGTAGAAAATTGTGTCTGCTGCTGGTGCATATGTATTCTCTCTGCTCTAGATGCACAGAGATGGTGGAGTGCCACGAGAGGAGTAGAACAAGAAGAAGGCAGAATTGAGACCTTTCAAACCTTTGGCCCAAGCAAGGTGGTATGGGGGCGTCATTTGAGCTCCCCACCTCAGGTGCCAAAATGTTGTGGGCCGGCCCTGAACTCCATCCAAATCCCGCTTTGCCCTAGCATTTCTAATGGTATTAAACGTATAAATGAGTTGTAATCATAGAATACTAGGACTGGAAGGGACCTCAAGAGGTCATCGAGTCCAGTCCCCTGCCCTCACGGCAGGACCCAGCACTGTCTAGACCATCCCTGATAGGCATTTATCTAACCTACTCTGAAATATCTCCAGAGATGGGGATTCCACAACCACCCTAGGCAATTTATTCCAGTGTCTGATTACCCTGAGGCTGTGTCTACATTGGCACCCTTTTTCGGAAAAGGGATGCTAATGAGACACAGCGCAATCTAAATCGCGGGGGATTTAAATATCCCCGGTATTTGCATTACATAACTGCGCTTTTTTCCGGCTCGGGGCTTTGCCGGCAAAAGCGCCAGTCTAGACGGGATCTTGCGGAAAATAAACCCTTTTCCGCAAGATCTCTTATGCCTACTTGAAAATAAACCCTTGAAAGTAGGCGCCATAAGAGATCTTGCGGAAAAGGGTTTATTTTCCACAAGATCCTGTCTAGACTGGCGCTTTTGCCGGCAAAGCCGAGCCGAAAAAGCATGTAATAAATACCGCGGGGATATTTAAATCCCCAGCGATTTGCAATTGCGCTGTGTCTCATTAGCATCCCTTTTCCGAAAAAGGGTGCCAATGTAGACACAGCCTGACAGTTAGGAAGTTTTTCCTAATGTCCAACATCAACCTCCCTTGCTGCAGTTTAAGCCCATTGCTTCTTGTTCTATCCTCAGAGGCCAGGAAGAACAAGTTTTCTCCCTCCTCCTTGTGACACCCTTTTAGATACCTGAAAACCGCTATCATGCCCCCTCTCGATCTTCTCTTTTCCAAACTAAACAAGCCCAATTCTTTCAGCCTTCTTTCATAGGTCATGTTCTCTAGACCTTTAATCATTCTTGTTGCTCTTCTCTGGACCTTCTCCAATTTCTCCACATCTTTCTTGAAATGTGGCGCCCAGAACTGGACACAATACTCCAACTGAGACCTAATCAGTGCAGAGTAGAGTGGAAGAATGACTTCTCATGTCTTGCTCACAACACACCTGTTAATGCATAAGGAGGATCACGCCCAGGTACTTACTGTGAGAAAGGGATCCCCAGTACAAAAGCTGGAGAAACAGTGATGAAATCAGGTTTATTTGACATGACTCGTCTTCCATAAGCCATGACGTTGACTGGCTTTATCTCTATTCCTAGACTTTTGTAACGAATCCCATGCCAGCTTTTAATTGTTTTCTAACTTTCTTAATATTTTTTATTACATTTCCCCTTTATTTTTAATAGTTTCTGTTTAACAGAGAGCTGCCCTATATTTCTTTTTGCCCTTATTTTTCTGTAGCACTTCCTGATTGTGCACTTCTGGTTCTGACTGAGATGTGTGGTTCCTCCATCCGTGTATAACTCGGGTGTTCGGAACGCTAAGGTTCTATTGCAGGGATAAGCATTGATTTTTGGCGGGGGGCCACTGCAAGATTTTGGTACGTGGTCAAGGGCCACACCTTTCTGTGGAGGGTTGTGGGGTCTAGGTTGGCGGTTGGGTGCAGAAGGGCGCATGGGGTACAGGAGTGGGGTGCAGGAGACTGTGTGGAGTCTGAGAGGGTGTTTGGGTAGAGGAGGGGGTTGTGACCTGGGTCAGGGGATTGGGGTGTAGGGTCAGGGAGAGGGTGTGGGTGCAGGAGAGAATTCTGGCCTGGAGAGGGGTGTGGGAAGGGGGTATAGAGTCTGGGAGGGAGTTGTCACCTGGGGCAGGGGGTGCAGTGGGTTTGGATGGTGACCTGGGGGAGGAAGCTGGGGTGCAGGAGGGTTTCGGGGGCCAGAGGCAGATGCTGGCTGGGAGGAGTTTCCCTAAGTATCTCCTGACCAGCAGGCTGCAGCACTCCAAGGCGGGCTGGGCTTCCTGCCTGTGCAGCACCAGCCCTCTTGAAAATACAGGCTGCTCCCGCCACTTGGCTCTCAACTCTGGGAGGAGGAAGAGGCTTGTGTTGCCCCAGTCTCTCAGGCCAATCTCTCAGCTCTATTGGCTGCCTGTTTCCAGCCAATAGGAGCTGAGAGATTGGCTGAGGTCAGTTCTTATTGGCCAGTTGTTTCTGGCCAATAGGAGCTGAGGATTGGGCTGGGGGCGGGGAGATCGTACAAAGCCGCCCCCTCCCTGCAGAGCAGAGAGCCATAAGGACTGGATTTTAAACCGTGGCAGCTGCGTGTGCCTGAGGGTCCCGGGAGGGTGGTCCGTGGGCTGGATCTGGTGTTTGGTGGGCCGGATCCGGCTCCCAGGCTGAATTTTGCTCAGCCCTGTTCTATTGTAAATGCTGCTTAACTTGCTCCTTGATAGTTAACAGGCTGAAAAGCATTTCGCTACCTTGGGTGACATGAAAAACAGCGAATGTTCCTGGGTCAACTTGGAGACTAACCAAAACACAGACTCATGAGCTTTTGTGCACAAACCCTACTTCATCAGATGAGTTGGAGTGGAAATAACAGGAACCAAGAGAAATGTATAACAGCAGAAGTTCCTGTCAATTGTAGGACCTGTGTTACTGAGGCTAATGAAGTGGGCTGGATGTGTCCCATACATAGCTTTCCATGTGGAAATGCAGATGTTAAAGGTGGGAGAAAGTGGCTTTAGTATGTGCCAACAAGTTAATGTCTTTATTTAAGCCCAGGGTAACAGTGCCATATCTGTAGGAGTACATCTACACTGTACAGCTATTTCGGGATATGCGAGGTATCCCGAAATAGCTACCCTGTGTCTATATAAGCCACTCATTATTTCTAACTATTTTTCGAAATAACAGGTGTACTAATTCACCACCCCAGTACTCCTCGTTGCTCGAGGGTTAAGGGATGGCTCGAATAAGTGCGTTATTTTGAAATTTGGTGCTGTGTAGACATGCCAAATTTCAATATAAACTGTTTCAAAATTGATTCGAGATAAGATACGCAATCTGCGTACCACAAATTAGGTATCTTATTTCAAGTTCAGGGTGCTGTGTAGACGCACCCCAGGTGAATTCCAGTTCTGCCCCTTCTCTCTGTCATTGGTTCCTGAAATTCCTATAGAAGAATGGCTACTTTTTCCAGGCCAAACATGGATTTCTTCTTTGATATTTTTTTAATGTCTCATCACTTTTCATAACTTCCCATTAGCATTGTATTTCCCTTTCCCACATTTCCATATTGCTTCCCTTGCCCAACTGCTGCCTTCGCTGTGCCACTGAACCAGGCTTTTGAGCTATGGTCTCCAATGTTTTGACTGGGGTGCCATGTCTTTTAAGCTATCTCAGGAATTCCTCCTAAAGATAATGTGCCTTGGCTTTGGGGAATTAGCCTTTTAAAGCACTAGGGCCTGGTCTATATTGGACCAGGCAGGTTGGCTTAAGGGACACAACTCAACACAACTCAGAATGAGGTGTCATGGACACCAGCAGGGGCTGCCCTCAGTGTTCAATTGATGGGTCTACATGAGGACCCGGTAAATTGAATGCCAGAAGATCGACCTCCAGAGGGTCAATCTTCTCGCTAGCGTGGACATGCCCTGAGTGTCGAATAGCGACTCCTAGTTGGGACCTGTTCTCACATTGTCCACTGGAGTGGAATCAGTTTAATTCTTTGTTTGTATCTCCTCTCTCATCTGCGGCCTCCTTTGTCTTGTCTTGAAACCAAACAGTCCCAGAACTTACACACTGTTCACACGTGGCAGCCTCCACCATCCTCAAAGCCTGTCCCAGAAACCCCCTTTCTATCTGCTCTACCCTTTAGAGAGACCGAGTGACCAAAAGTAAGTGCATGTCCAGACCACGTTATTGCCTACTCCATAGCGTAGGCATCTGGATTACTCCTTTGTTTGATCCGCCTAATGCGAACGAGCAGGTGTTTCCATTGAGGTGCTATTGATGCTGCCTGGATCTTTTCCCTGAGGTGACTTCTACTTGTGGACTGTCTCCCCCCATCACCTTCCCCTCCACTAATCCCCGCACAGCACGTGTCTTGGAAAAAAGTTTCCTTTTTTTTCCCTCTCTCAGATTTTCAGCGACTGAGTGTCATGTGTGAGGAGCAACTGATATACTTCACCTACGAGAACAGCCTCCAGCATTTGGTCTCTCAAATTAACATTGTGTCTCCATCCAGGCTTTTGTACTACAACCCTGGGCACATACAGGAAGTCAGAGGAGCAGACTCTACATGTAGGAGACACTGTTCTGCCTCAGAGTTGGACACCTACCCTACTCCATGTCTGATTCCAACAGAACATACTTCATGAGCAACCCCTCCTCCTTCTTCCTGCTGGGCATTCCTGGCCTGGAGGCCACACATGTCTGGATTTCCATTCCCTACTGCACCATGTACGTCATAGCAATCTTGGGGAACTTCACCATCCTGCTCATTGTGAAGAAGGAGCCGAGCCTCCATGAGCCAATGTACTATTTCCTCTGCATGCTAGCCGTTGCTGACCTGGTCCTGTCTACAGCCATCCTGCCCAAAATGCTGAGCATCTTCTGGTCCAACTCCAGGAAGATCGACTTCATTGCCTGCCTCACCCAGATGTACTTCATTCACTGCTTCCAATCGATAGAATCTGGAATCTTCGTGGCCATGGCTTTGGATCGCTATGTGGCCATCTGCCATCCCTTGAGACATTCCTCCATCCTAACAAACTCCATGGTCACCAGGATTGGCCTGGCCGTGGTGCTACGCAGTTGCATGCTTGTACTACCGTATCCTTTCCTTGCGAGTCGGTGGCCATATTGCAGAACTGACCTCATCCCCCACACGTACTGCGAGCACATGGCTGTAGTGAAGCTGGCCTGCACTAACACGCACATCAGTAGTTACTATGGCCTCTTTGTGCTCTTCTTAGTGCTTGGTGGGGATATATTTTTCATTGCTATGTCCTACATCCAGATCCTCAGGGCCATCTTCAGCCTCCCCACAAAGGACGCCCGTCTCAAGACTTTTGGGACTTGCGGCTCCCACCTCTGTGCCATCATGGCATTTTATATCCCCATGATTTTCTCTGCCCTCATGCACCGGTTTGGCCACAATATCGCCCTGCATTTCCACATTCTTATGGCCAATGTGCATGTGTTAGTGCCCCCCATGCTAAATCCCATTATCTATGGGGTGAGGACCAAACAAATAAGGGGCCGGCTTCTCCGGCTCTTTACTCAGACAGAAGACAATGTTTTCCCTATGGCTGTGGCTCTCAGATGGAGCTCACGGAGAACTGGCTGATGACGTGGTACAGGGCCTGATTCCCTGCATCGTGCACTGGGACTCATGGATCAGTGACATCCTGGTGATTTTTCACAGTCAATTGTCATCGTTTGCATTCTGTGCCTGTCTCTTAGGTCACATGGGTCATGGCTTTTTGGACTTTTCCTGACCTCCGGGACTTCTGCAGTGTCCAGGGTCTGCCCCAGGAGCTGGATTCCGGGCCAGGTGGTCCAGGAGACTGTGACACTGGCTGCTGCCAGAGTGGCTCTGGGCATAGCCACAGCAGCTGCGGCTCTGGTGGCCTCCAGCAGCAGTCCCCGGGCAGCCAGACCAGCCAAGGCCTCTGGCTCCCAAGGCTACAATCAGTGCCCCCCACAAAACTGATCCCACTGCTCATACAGCCACGTTCTCTGCCCCACCCCAGGCATCGGCTCCCAACCAGCCACTACAGCTGCAGTCTGTAGCCCACACAGAGGTCCCCAGCCACGTGGCTGTGGCAAACCCAGTCCTGGCAGCCTGCCAGCTAGTGCCACTCCCCTGAGATGGGCCTTCCTATAGCTACCTCACCCCACAAGTGCTAATTACAGCTATTTGTAGCACAAGTCAGGGACAGGGCCTCTAACTTGTCCAGACTTACAAGAAATACCTGTGACTAGATTGTTTGTGAGGCACCGAGTAACCATACACTGGGAGAGGCAGTGCCCAGGAACAAATCCATGGCAACAAGGCCATCTGACCATGATTGACACAAACGGGACAATACAAGAGTGTGTTCACTTACAGCTAGGGCGTACTCAGGCTCACGCACTTATACACATTTGTAAGAACATAAGAGCAGCCAGACTGGCTCAGGCCAAAGTCCATCTAACCCAGTGTCCTGTCTGCCAACAGTGGTCTGTGCCAGGTGCTCCAGAAAGAGTGAACAGAACAGGGAATGACCAAGCAATCCCTCTCCTATCATCCATTCCCAAGCTATCAAACACAGAGGTGAGGGACACCATTCCTATCCATCCTGGCTAATAAATATCGATGGACCTAACCTCTATGAATTAATCTAGTTCGTTTTTGAACCCTGGGAAAGTCCTAGCCTTCACGACATCCTCTGGCAAGGAGTTCCACAGGTTGACTATGCATTGCATGAAGAAAAACATCCTTTTGTTTGTTTTAAACCTGCCACCCATTAATTTAATTTGGTGAACCCTAGTTGTAATGTTATGGGAACAAGTAAATAACTTTTCCTTAGTCACTTTCTCCTCACCAGTCATGATTTTATAGACCTCTGTCATAATGGTTCCCAACCTTTTTGAGCATATGTACCTTTTCAATCTGTTAAAATGCCACAGACCTACACCCCAAGGGGAGCGGCAGGAAGTGACGGCCAACATTTCCCTTGCCCTGCACTGCTTCCTCAGCTCCCGCCCCCTCCGTCCCCCGCCCATCCATGGAGGATACGGCAACGGGACTCTTGTGACCAAAGTCAGCTCCTCCCCCGGCACTCTGCTCATGGCCAGGGATGGAGCCCTGGGAGAGAATAAAAAAGAAAAGGAAAAGAAAAGTCAGTATCGGGCCCACCGTGGGACTGGGGGAGAGCGCTGGAGCATAAGCGGTCGTGCAGCTGGTGATGGGAGAAGGGATGGTGTCTCCTGGGGTATCAATATCCCTTCCTGAGGGCGGGAGGCAGCGTCTGTGTTTTCTGTCGCCCATAGCCAGCCCTGGGTGAGACTCACCTGGCGGAAAATCCCAGTCCCACAGTGGCGCCGATCTTTGCTTTTTTTTTTCTTTTCCTACCCTTTCCGCAGACCCCCTACTGTACAGTCACGGATCACCAGGGGTCCGCGGATCATGGGTTGGGAACCTCTGGTCTCTTGTATCCCCCTTGGTCTCCTCTTTTCCACAACGGGTTGGTAAAACTCCACAAACAATCTCAGATTCTTTAGGCCATTTTGGGTGGGTAACTGCTCATGTCCAGTGGCCGGCTACACGCCTGCAGGGGAGCATGAGAGAGAGCAGGGCGGGACGCCCCTGTGCGCCACTCTGGAGAGCAAGTGGGAGTATGGTGCTTGCTTTCAGGGACTTACATTTCTGACAGATACTGTCGTATCTCAACCCAGTCAGGGCAAGGCGGGGGATCAGGGTTGAGGTGGTGCAATATGACACTAGCTGTCAGAAGTGGGTAGAGTGCGGAGGGTCGAGACGTGGGAGGTGCGGGGGACTGGGGAGGGGATTGAAGTGTGTAGGGGTGTAGGGCTCAGGGCAAGGAGTTGGTGTGTGTGTGTAGGGGGAAGCACAGTGCTCCCAGCTGGGGGGCTCAGGGCTGCACTGGTGCAGTCCCAGTAGCTGGTTACGTGGTTGCCCCCATCCCATACTGTCCTTACCAAGGGAGATGTTGCTTTGTGGGGGCACCCCCAGCATGCAGGCAAATGGGTGGTGCTGGCGCATAGACCCCCTGGCTTGCTGCTCCCTTCCCCTCCCCCCGGGGCTACACCAACAGTCCCCACAGGGACAGCACGTGCCTGAGCGTCCCAGGCCCCAGCCAGTCTGCGGCGAGTGGGACAGCAGGACAGGATGGAAACAGCTGCCCTCCAGGAGCCCGGCTTAGAGCACGAATGCATCCACCTACTCCGGGGACACACACACGTCCCACGCACAAGCTGCCCAGCCAATGGCCTGAAGCCTTAGAGTTCAGCCCATGCACATGGGCCTACGCACCCTGCTGAGTCCGGAGGCATCTCCTCAGCCTCCTCCCCACAGACCCATTGGGCCTCTTGTCACTGGCTGGTCTGTGAGCCGGAGACATTTAGGAGATGCCAATTGTATCTAGGCTGGGTACGTTCCCTTTTTTCTCACTAGCATTGACGAGAGCCAGTAGGCCACACTCCATGTCCGAGGCAGATGGGCCTGTCTGGGTTTTTTAAGATCTAATATTAATTCTTCGGGGTAATTTTGCGCAATATTTTCACTTAGTGCCTCTTTTCCCATAACCTTAGGGCATCAGGATGTGTTCTGGTCCAACATGTCATCATGTCCTGTCTCCAATGCCTAAAATAGCTAGGCTGAAATTGTGCAGGCCTGAACTCCCACTTCTTGAGTTTTAGCTTCCCTAACTCATGTCTCCACATAGTTCATCACTTAGATGACCTGTCGTATACTTAATCCTACTAATTAACTCGAATTGCCATACAACGAACATTTATGCTATATCATAACCATAACTCCACGCTGTAAATGCATAATGAACTAAAATAAATTCCTTCAGAATGAAAGTGATTTGCAAGTTATCACGGTTGTTTGTGACCGTGACAGAGAGGATGGCACCCCTGCTCAGAGTGGTTCTTATTGGCTCACAATCTTCATCTTCTCTGTTAGTGGTATAATCCTACAAAAGATCCTCTGCCAGCCACAGTAACCATGCACCCCACGAGGGAGCAGGCCTTCCTGGTGGCTCATGTGCCAATTCACAATGTCTTCAGGGGAACGAGCTGTCACCTATCCGCTGTCTCATTACCTAAGTCTCATTAACCTCTTCCCCAGCATGCCCAAGGTGATGCTGGCTAAGGCAGAACAGTGTTGCACCCGGCACAACCCTGAACTCTCAGCCCATCTTTGCAGATACCACTTGTGAGTCAGCTGTGCTGGAAATGGCATGAGGACACACTTGAATAAAAAAAACCCAGTAACCTACATATTGCACCAGCTGTTTTTTGAGATGTTTGGGTTGCTCATGTCCATTCTCTTGCCACCCTCTTTTCATCTGTTGGGGTTTCCAGCAAGAAACAACTCGGAGGCCATAGGGCCGGCAGCGTGGGGGTGAACAGAGGTAGAATAGAACCGGCGTGTGCAACATTTCTCAAAGAACAACACTTGTGAAAGAAAGGGAACCGAGTTTTCCAGCAGGGGTGTCAGGACTCCTGGGTTCTGCCACCTGCGAATCATGCGCCGTGTGACCTAGGCCAAGTCATGTTTCCCTGGGCCTCAGTTACACTATCTGTAAAATGGAGATATGTCCATAGAGACTTTCCTGCACAGCGTGATGACAATTACTATTGATCTCTGACCACTTGGTGACATCTCCATGTACCTGCACAAAGGGTTCATCTCTCCCCTTGACATCTGCCTCCAGATCTGTGAGTCTAACATTCACCTATCCATCCTGGGCACTCACAGGTTATCGGACATTGCGCAGACCTAGACATTATTCCTAGTTATCTTCTTAATTCATTACAATAGTTAAATACACACAAACACACAGAGCAGCCAGTTCCTCCCTGACTCAGTCCAGAGCCCAGGAGTTCTCCTCTCCCTTTGGGATTGTTCATTAATTACTGTTTACTCCGAAAGCTGGATAAATAGCCCAGAATCCCAGACAGGCTGGTCTCCCGCCTGGTTACATTCAAATGCTGCCTCTCCCCTAGAGGCTGAGGGAACCCCACTGGGACGGCCCAGAGCTGTGTTATAAACACTGCACAGCCCTTTGCCGGCTCTCAGCGTGGGAAGCTGCTGCAGATGCTTAGCTAAGTCAGGATTGCGACGCGGCTTCCTGAGGGGGATTCCCAGGGAAGACACGTCCCTCTCAGCACTCACAGGTACCAGGTCTGGCTGAGGGGCTCCCCTGCTCCACACAGCCAGTGCAACGTGGGCATGGTAGGATAGAGTTAGTCTGGGGTCCTTTCTGCTCTGCACGGCCATTAAACATCCCAGAACTGTTGCCACGGGGGTGAGTTTCCTCCACTCTCACAAAAGAAAAGGCCACTTTTCCCACACAACTAAGAACTTTTCCCTCAGATTTCCCCTACAGCTGCTGAGATTCAGTTTGGCCCCAGCGCCTCTTGTCCTGCGCTCTGAGGCCAGAGAGGGCCACTTTTCTCCATCTGTTTTATGGCAGCGTTTCAAATCTCTGTGCACCGCCGTCATGCCTCTCCCCCCAATCTCCTCTTTTCCCAACGGCACATCCCTAGTTCCTTCAGCCTCTGTGTTCCCTCCCTTGGATCTTCTTTGGCTGTGGGCTCGGGACCATTTCCAGATTCTCTATCATCAACCCATAAAGCGGTGATCCAGACCAGACACAGCACTCCAGCAGAAGCCTGACCAGCACCGAGTAGAGGGATACCCACCCTCTGTGACTTGTGTGTTTGCCTCTGGGCATGCACCTGCCATGGTATTTTGATTTCTTGCATTAGCAAAAGCAGACAAAGCCCCTGACCTAACCCCATGTAGACAACATGAGGCCAACGGCAAAATTCTTCCATTGACATAGTGCAGCGGATTGCCTAGGCTGACGGGAGAACCACGGTCGGTTTAAGTATTGTCCGCACCGAAGTGTGGTGATGCTTTATGTTCAGAAAAGCCCAGAAGCAGATCTTTCCCAAAAGCCTCCTGTCTGGATCTGTAGTCATGGGGAATGGGAGAATTCGCCACTTCCCTTTGCTGCTTGTTGCAATAAGGAGCCTGCCCTCCCTCCCTGCTAAACATTAGGCTCTCGTTTCCAATGGGAACGTGTCTGGCTTCAGCTTCCAACCTTAGGCCTTGTGCTGCCTGTCTCCACTAGATGACTCAGCCCATTATTACATGAGCTGATACAGCCTGTTACCCCCACACCCATGAACGTCTCTGCTTGATCTTTTTTTTTGTAATCAGAGAATTAGAAGATGCTCTTTAAATGTCTTTCTCTGTCAGTCACTATTCTCAGCCTTGAATCATTTTATGGCTTTTTTCTGCACCTCCTTCAATTTTTCAATGTCCTTATTGAATTGTGGACCCTGGAACTAGCCATAGTCAGTTTCACCAGTTCCATGTGCAGAGGTAAAATCCTTCCCTTGCTCCAATTCACCGCTCCCCTGTTTGGGCAGTTGGCTACAGCATCACACCGGGAGCTCACAATACAGTGGTTCACCATAGTGACCCCTAGCTTCTGTGCAAGGTCCCTGCGTTCTACAATCTGGGGCCTGAGACTGCAGGTCGGGCCTGCGTTCCCTGTTCCAAGAGGATCACTAGGATCTCTGTCAACCTTTGCGTCAGCCACAAGTTTTATCTGAAGTGATTTTCCATTGCCTTCCAGATCACATGAAAATATTGAACAGCATTACCCTAGAACTGATCCCCATAGAACCCCACTGGAAGCAGCCCCATTCACTGACAGTTCCCCGTGAACAATGGCTTTCGAGGTGAGTCACATGGACACTTTCTAGTCCATTTTACAAGTGCTCTAACATTGTAGACATTTTTTCATGTATTTTATCTGTCGGCCTTCCCCTGCTAAATCAAACAGCTCAGAAATTTCAGTCTGTTACACCTGCCTGCTCCCCTTGATAAACTAATATGCTTTCTCGTGAAAGCAGGAAGTCTCAAAATAGGGATTGGGACACCTCGTAGGGTCAGTAGGGGGGAGCACAAGCTGTCAAATGTATCCAGCCAGACATGACCCCCCTTCCTTCCCTCCTTTGGTGTCTACCTGGCTGAACATACCCTCTGCTTTTCCCCTTCCCTTGACCCTAGTTCTCTTCATTGCCATTTATGTTAAGCTTATGAATATGTATGTAATCTGTGGAATGAGTGTGGAAGCATGGATGAGAAACTCCCAGTGAAAAGGCAGTTTAGGATCTGTAACCTTTTAACGCAAAGACCCTGCAAAGTGTATAAATCAACTGATGAGCAGCCAGGAAAATCTCTCTCTCTCTCGGACAAGATGTAGCAACACAGCAGAAACCTGGGACCGGCCCAGAGAAAGTAAAGCCTCCTGCAGACCCAAAGGGATCTCCCAGGGAACCTCATGGCCGTATCTCTGGGAAGCTGGTGCCTGACCAGCACTCGAGCCACCTGTAAAATCAAAAGTAATCTATACCGCACTTGTAGCCTGCCACCAGCATGAATGTGATGTATTTGTGTGAATATCGCCTTACCTTAAAAATCTGTGCCAATAAACAACCCCAAAAGCAGTCCTGCTCCAGCCCACACTTTGTCCGGGTTTGTTCCTCAGCAGGTCTGAGGAAGTGTAACATCAACCTCCATCCCAAATCCAGCATTTCTAATGGTGTTAAATATACAAATGTGTTGTAATTTATAAGGAGGATCACACCCAGATACTTGCTTTGAGAAAGGGATCCCCAGTACAAAAGTTTGAGAACCACTGATGAAATCAGTCTTATTTGTTATGGCTTCTTTCCCATAAGCCATGGTGTTGACTGGCTTTAACTCTATTCCTAGACTTTTGTAACTAACCCCACACCAGTTTTGTTTTTTAAATTTCTAACTTTGTCAATGTTTTAATTAGATTTTCCCTTTATTTTGAGCAGTTTCCATTTAACAGAGAGCTGCCCTATATTTTTCTTTGCCTTTATTTTTCTGTAGTGCTTCCTGATTGAGCACGGGTTCTGATTGAGATGTTGGGTTCTTTCGTCAGTTTATAACTCGGATATTGGGAACTCTAAGGGTATGTTTAGACTACATGCTTCTTTCAAAAAAGCTTATTTCGAAAGAGAGTGTCTAGACCATGGGTTCCCAAACTTGGGGGTTTGCCCCTCTGAGGGGGTGTGAAGAAATTCCAGGGGGGGCGTGAGGCGACCCAGCCCCCCCATCAATCGCCCCCCAGGTTTTGCTGCTATTTTTGTTTTTTGGCCCCGGTCAGTTCCTTTTTTTTCTCAACAAGTTCTGCTGCTATTTTGGGGGGGGGGCAGGGAACATGAGGGTTTCTCAAAAATCAAAAAGGGGGCGTGATGCCGAAAAGTTTGGGAACCGCTGGTCTAGACAGGCACAGCTTTTTTTGAAAAAGCGATCCGCTTCTTCGAAAGAAAGCACCCAGGCAATCTGGACACTCTCTTTCGAAAAAGCCCCATTTGCGTTCAAGAATGCCTTTTTTCGAAAGAGCCCTTTTGAAAAAAAGGTGTTCTTCCTCATAAAATGAGGTTTACTGCTGTCAAAAACACTGCCACGTTCTATCGATGTAATTTCGAAAGAATGCGATGGCAGTCTAGACGCAGGTGAAGTTTTTTCAAAAAAAGGCCACTCTTTTCGAAAAAGTCCTGTAGTCAAGACATAGCCTAAGGTTCTATTGTAAATGCTACTTAACCTGCTCCTTGATAGTAAATGGGGTGGAAAGTGTTTCACTACCTTCGGTGACATGAACAACAATGAGTGGTCCTTAGAGACTAACCAAAACAATAAGTGGACCTTAGAGACTAACCAAAACACGTGGACTCATAAGCTTGCATGGGCCAAACCCACTTCATCAGATGTATTGGAATGGAAATAACGAAAACCATGCTATATATAACAGCAGATGAAATACCTGTCAATTCTAGGACCCATGTTAATGAGGCTAATGAAGTGGGCTGGATGTGTCCCATACATCACTTTCAATGTGGAAATGCAGATGTTAAATTCAGGAGAAATTGGTTTGTAATCCACCAATCAGTTAATGTCTTTATTCAAGCCCAGGGTAACGGTGTCAAATCAGTAGATGAATTCCAGTTCTGTACTCTCTCTCTCTGTAATTGGCTGGTGAAATTCCTCTGTAGAAGAATGTCTACTTTTAAATCCATGACTGAGTGAGCAGGCAGGTGAAAACATTCCCTTACAAGTTTCTGATGTCTGATTTGTGTTCATTTATCCTTTTTCATAGAAACTGTTCGGTTTGGCCAATATACCTGGCACAGGGGCATGGCTGGTACATGATGGCACATGGCACACTAGACAATGCGCAGTTGTATGCTTCTTTCCAAAGGCAAAGCAAAATATACATTTTCTGTTACATTAACGAGTTTCCCTTTTTTCCTCTCAGCATTGTCCAAACCCTTTTCTAGGATTTATATTCTTCTATGCTGAAGAGCCTCCTTTTTGTCTTCCTTTGCCTGGCCAAACGTGGATTTTTCTTTGATATTTTTAATTTCTCATCTATTTTCATGATTTCCCATTTGCATTGTATTTCCCTTTCCCACATTTCCATATTGCTTCCCCCACCCAACTGCTGCCTTCGCTGTACCAGGTTTTTGTCATTATGGTTTCTAATTTTTTCACCACGGAAAATTTCTGTCTGAAATTTTCCTCCCAATCAGGGTTGCTGACAATTTGCCTCAGCTTTGGGGAATTGGCCTTTTATAGCATTAAGGCCAGATCTACACTAGACCAGGCAGGGTGGCTAAAGGGACACAACTCCAGCTCCAAAAAATGTATAGCTGGAGTCAGCTTACCTTAAGCCGAGCCATGGCGGCATCCACCCAGTGGGAGGCTAAAGGGAACCTGCACTCCGATCGGCTTCCCTTATTCCTCACAGAAAGAGGTGTACTGAACGCCAGTGGGGGCTGCCCTCAGTGTTCAATTTGCATGTCTACATTAGACCGGCTAAATTGAATGCCAGAAAATCGACCTCTGAAGGAACGAGCTTCTTGCAGCCTTCATTGTCTCTTCTTGAAACCAAACAGTCCCAGGACTTTTGGGTTGTCTGTATGTGGCAGCCTCCCCCATCCTCATCCTGTCTCAGAAGCCCACTTTCTATCTGCTCTACCCTTTAGAGAAACCAGGTGACCAAAACTGAACATATGTCCAGAGCTGGTTATTCTCCATCCCTCTGCTTAGGCATCCAGACATGGCTTTTGTTTGAGCCACTAATATGAATGATGAGGTGTTTCCATTCAGGTGCTATTGATGCTGCCTGGATCTTTCCCCTCAGGTGTGTTCTAGCTGTGGCCTACCACACACACACACACACACACACACACACACACACACACACACACATACACTCGGCATGAGTCCTGGAAAAAAGTTTCCATTTTTTACCCCACTCTCTCCTTTTGAGCGACTGAGTGAAAGGACAGCACCCTCCAGGAAGGTCTCTCAAGCTGGGTAAAACGTCTCACTAGTGTCGCCATGTTAGTCTGTAACTGAAAACAACAAGCAGTCCTATGGCACCATAGAGACTCACAAATATATATGAACTTGAGCTTTCCATTTAATTAGGTGAGTTGAAGTGGAAATAATGGAATCCAACGTATATATAACAGCAAAAGCACTTACCTGCCAATTGTAGGACCCCTGTTAATGAAGGTAATTAAATCAGGCTAGAAGCATCTCATTCATAGCTTTTGATGTGCAAATGTGAATGTCAAAGACAGAGGAAATTGGCTTTATAATTACCCCTCCCTTTGACATTCGCATTATCACATCAAAGACTATAAAGGAGACATATCCAGCCTACTTAAGTATCTTCATTTACATGGGTCATACAATTGACAGGTAACTGCTTTTGCTGCTATAGATTCCTTGGATTCTGTTATTTGCACTCCAACTCATCTGATGAAGTGGGTTTTACCCACGAAAGCTCAAGGTCATACAAATTTGTTAGTCTGTAAGGTGCCCAAGGTCTACTCATTGTTCTCTAGCCTGGTGTACAATTGCACGAAGAAACACTGACGGATAACTGGTATCCACACTCATGTTTCCTGCTGGTGCCTGATAAGATTTTCCACCTCATGACATGTAGGAGTTATTCATGCATGAAGCACTATTATATATGGAATGGGAATTAACAGGGTTCCTTGTTCATTATTCATTTCTCTATATAATGAAAATGTCATGGTTTAGTGTGTGAAGAGCAACCGGTCTACTTCACCAACAAGAACAGCCTCCAGTAATGAACATAGTGTTTCAAATTAACATTGTCTGTCTATCCAGGTTTTTGCATTACAACCATCACCATAAAGCCTGGGAAGTCAGGAGAACATAGGGTACATGTAGGAGACACCGTTCCACCACACAGTTGGACACCTTCCCTACTCCATGTCAGATTCCAACACAACCCACTTCACCAGCCCCTTTGCCTTCATCCTGCTGGGCATCCCTGGTCTGCAGGCAGTCCATGGCTGGATCTCCATCCCCTTCTGCACCATGTACGTCATAGCCATCTTGGGGAACTTCACCATCCTGTTCATTGTGAAGATGGAGCAGAGTCTCCATGGACCCATGTACTATTTCCTCTGCATGCTGGCCATTACCGACCTGGTCCTGACTACATCCATCCTGCCCAAAATGCTGAGCATCTTCTGGTTCAATTCCAGGGAGATCAGTTTCAGTGCCTGCCTCACCCAGCTGTACTTCATTCACTGCTTCTCAGTGATGGAGTCTGGGATCTTCGTGGCCATGGCATTTGATCGCTACGTGGCCATCTGCCACCCCCTGCGACATTCTACCATCCTGACAAACCCCATGGTCACTAGGATTGGCCTGGCTGTGGTGCTGCGCAGTTGCACGCTCATACTGCCACATCCTTTCCTCGCAAGTCGGTGGCCATATTGCAGAACTAACCTCATCCCCCACACGTACTGCGAGCACATGGCCGTGGTGAACCTGGCCTGCACCGACATCCATGTGAGCAGTTACTACGGCCTCTTTGTGGTCTTCTTTGTATTCGGTCTGGATATGATTTTTATTGCTGTGTCCTACATCCAGATCCTCAGAGCCATCTTCAGCCTCCCCACAAAGGACGCCCGGCTCAAGGCTTTTGGGACTTGCAGCTCCCACCTCTGTGCCATCATGGCCTTTTACATCCCCATGATTTTCTCTTCCCTCATGCACCGGTTTGGCCACAATATCGCCCTGCATTTCCACATTCTTATGGCCAATGTGCATGTGTTAGTGCCCCCCATGCTAAACCCCATCATCTACGGGGTGAGAACCAAATATATACGGGGCCGGCTGCTCCGGCTCTTTACTCAGAAAGGAGCCAACATTTTCCCCATGGCTGTGGCTGTGGCTGTGGCTGTGGCTGTCAGATAGAGCTCATGGAGGAGTGGTGGGTGACGTGGTACAGGGCCTGCTTCCTTGCATCGCACACTGGGGCGTCAGAGAGACAGTCAACGCTTCCCTGGCCTTACTGCGCTGTCCCAATGTAACAAACTGGTGAACCTATCTGTGTGCAGCTCCTTAACTCCATAATAAAGGTTTAATTAGGAAGTGGGGGATGGTATGTTTGTGTGTGCATGTGTGGAGGGGGAATCTCAGTGCGGTGTTGAGGCAGTCCCAGTTGGGGGGCTCAGAGCTGGCCTGGAACAGCCCCGATAGCTGGTTACATGGTTGTCCCAGTCCCACACTGCTCCTGTTCTTGCTAAAGAAGCTGTGCCTTTGTGGGGGCCACCTCAGCACGAAGGCACATGGGCTGTGGTGTGGCATTGACCCCCTGGCCTGCTGCTCCCTTCCCCTTCCCCTGGGGCTCCAGCAGTGCACCCCACAGTGACAGCACATGCCTGAGAGGCCAAGTCCTCAGCCTTGTGCGGCGAGAGGGGCAGCAGGACAGGATGGGACACAGATGCCCCACCAGGAGCCCAGCTTAGAGTGTGCATATGTCCATGTACTCAGGACACACCCACAAGTCCCACCCACAAGCTGCCCAGCCAATAGCCTGAAGCCTTAGAGTTCAGCCCATACACATCGGCCTATGTGCCCTGCTGAGTTATAAGGCGCCTCCTCTCCACAGGCCCATTGTCGCTGAAGGTCCTTAATGGGCATCAAGCAGGCTAGGCTGAGCTGATGCCAAACTCTCGGGGGGTGTCACTCAGAAGCGTATCACGTGTTTTGTAATAAAAACAGGCATACTTATTTGTAGCCCAGATACAAAGGTGCTACAAATACAGTAATTGCCTTCTATCTACGACAGGGCTGTAACAAGGGCGAGGCGAGTGAGGCACTTGCCTCAGGCACAAGCTGAGAGGGCGCAGTCCCCCGGCTGCGCACAAAGTCTGGGGTTCCAGGAAGTGCACAAGCTGCACTTCCCCTCCCCAAACGCTGGCATGCTCTTGAAATGGCAAGTCTGTGGTGCACCAGCGACTTCCTTCCCCTGCTGCCTTCCTTTGTGGGTGGGGAGGAGGGGAATAGCAGTCCCGGACCATGCCAACTCCAACTGCTCAGGAAGTGTGCGCTGCTGTAGGGAGTGAGAAGCATGGCATGCACTTCTTGAGCAGTTGGATCTCGCGCGGTCCCGGGACTCCTACTCCTCCCCACCCCCGTGCATGCGCAGGAAGGCAGCAGGGGAAGGAAGTCGCCTGTGCCACATGCCCAGCTGCTCAGGCAGCGCGCGGCTGTTTGGGGAAGGGGGAAGCAGTGCATGTGCTTCCTGAAACCTGGACCTGGTGCGCAGCTGCAGGATCCCCAAGTACTGGTCCCAGCTGTCCCTGTCCCCTTCCCCTGGTCAAACAGCCCCACCAGCACCCTGCCCCCACCAGCATCCTGTTCCCTGCCCCCACCAGCACCCTGCTACAGCACCCACCAGCACAATGCCCCAGCACACTGACACCTGCCCCAGCACTCACCAGCACCCTGTCCCCTGACCCATCACCCTGTCCCCTGCCCCCACCAGAACCCTGCCCCAGCATCCTGCCACATGCCCCAGCACCCACCAGCATCCTGCCCTCATCCCAACACTCACCAGCACCCTGTCCCTTTCCCCCACCAGCACCCTGTCCCAGCACTCACCAGCACCCTACCCCAGCACCCTGCCCCTTGCCCCAGCACCCTGTTCCCTGCCCCCACCATCACAGTTGGGGACACATTAGTGAGGCTTGGGCGGGTTTGGAGGGTTTTGGGGTTTTTTTTTTTTTTTTTGCATCTCACTTGTGTGACCATGACTGACTTTTCTGCGGGTCAGTGACCCCTGACTCAAAACAGGTTCCCTGCCCCTCCCATAAATAAAGACAATGCTGAAACCTTTTGTGTTTGACATAAACTATAAAAATGATTATATCTGAGCAAATAACAACAATTTTGCACATCAAATTATTGTATTATATTCAAACAAGACATGAAAAAATATTATACAATATACCTAAATCATAATCTGTAATAATAAATAATTACGACTTTCCGATAGAAGTACATTGGTGGTCCTGAAAGCTATCAGTTTTTGTTTGTGTGGCCCTCAGTAGGCTTTGAGTTTGGCATGCCTGTGCTACACAAACCAAGAGGACAAGGCAGTGAATGTGGCTCCTTGTGAAAGAAGTTTCAGTAAACTAAAATTAATTAAGAACTACCTTTGAGCATTCATGGGTCAGGAGAGATTATCAAATATGTCCCTCTTATCACTAGAACACAAGGTAGCAAATAATATTAGTTTCAACATAATTATTGATGTTTGCCTCATTAAAAGCACGCAAAGTACAATTATAAACAATTACCTAATAGTCTTTTCTTGGAGAGAGAGAGAGAGACATGTTGTCTGTTCCTCAGTATCTGGAGAGGAGCTGTCCCAGGACAAAGGAGGGCAAAACCAAAAATTCCTTTGTCGCAGTTTGAAATTCCTACCTACATTTCTATTGGCTACCAGCTACCTGGTTAGGTAAGGGACATAGTTAACCCCTTAGTCCCCAGGCTGCTGGCTAGCCCTCATGGTCATGACATATGTATTAATTGATTGTTTATGCAGATCTCATAACTATAATAAATAAACATTGTGTTATTAATATTGTTATTTACGTATTTTCCCTTTTTCTACAAAATAACTACTATGACTATATACATATGAGGGGGCGCAATTTTATATTCTTGCCTCAGGTGCAAAATTAGCTAGTTACGGCGCTGATTGTAGATATCTTATATGGCATATCAGGCAGAAGTCATTGCAGTTGTACAGTGTTGGCTTTCATAATGCCCTCCAGAGCCCCTCAAATTGCATACAACAGCACACAAGCAACATTCACAAAAGAATTAAATCCATTCTGCAAAGGATTCTAGTTGGTTATATTTGAATTCAGGCCCTTGAAACTGAAAACCACATTCTGTAATCACTAGAAAATGAGAAAAAATATTTCTGTTCAAGAGGATCAGAATCTATTTATGCACAACATTACAAGAATCATAGGACATCAGAGTCTAAGGCCATGTCTACAATCCGGGAAAGATCAACACTGCCGTGATTGATCTTCCGAAGATTGATTTTAGTGGGTCTAGTTACTAATCTTTTTGTCTTCTTCCTTGTAACAACATATCAGATACTTGAAAACTTGTATCATGTTCCCTCTCATTCTTTTCTTTTCCACACCAACCAAACCAAATTGTTTCAATCTTCCCTTAGAGGTCATGTTTTCTACACCGTTAATCATTTTGTTGCTCTTTTCTCAACTTCCTCCAGTTTGTCCAGGTGTAGCGCCCAGGACTGGACACAATCGTCCAACTGAGGCCTGAACTGGAAGTATAACGTTTTATGTCTTCCTTACAACACTCCTATTAATCCATCCTGGAATGATGTGTCATTCTTTTGTAACAGTGTCACACTGTCCACTCATATTTAGCTTGTGGGCCACTATGATCCTCTGAAAATGATAAGATGGATAGAAGGAAAAATGAAGCAACCCCTAGGGCCCTTTTCTTATATCCTTGGCCATGTGGCAGGACTCCCATTGTTCTCGTTAGAGAAAAATACACCTACAAGATGGAGTTTGCCACATGAGCAAGTCCCCTGTCTATGCATGACTTAGAACTTTTCAGGTAGCAGCCAAAGCTCCCATGCTGGTCTGAATGTTCACAGAGGAGCTCATCAGATGTGGATTGGCACCACCTAAGGTGCATCATCAGTCCACTATAGCAAATCATCACTTTCCCTTTGACACCCAACAGGACATGCTCCATATAACATTTGTTGTAGTTTTATAACAGTGATAGCAACAATGATACAAATTGTCCTGGTCAATCACACAGCATCCCCCATGTTCTCTCCCCATGATGGGGTGGCAGCTGCTAGCCACCTAAGGAAGGGGTATTAGCCACATCTTAGCAGGGCAAGCTGGTGGAACCCTCCAGCCACTTGAGAATGGGAAGAGTAGGGGTTCCCCCAGTAGCTTGCACAAAGAGCCCTGAGTGCCAACGCTGCTCCACAGTTGACGAGCTGCTCAGAGTCTCTGTTCAGGTCTCAATTCTGGGTGTTTTCCAGTCGAGGTGTCCCCCCACTCATCAACCCAGCAGGCCAGATCGGCTAGGGGTTCTCAGACCACCCCTCTTAGATGGGGCCTTCCAGGTTGGGACTGTGTGTGTGTGCCCATGTGCATCGGTGTGTGGGCACCCCTAGCATAGCACATTGGTTTAGATTCCTCCTGTAGATTGCTCTCAGACCACGGCCCATGGATAGAACCTTGCTGGTCAGAAATGTGTGTGTGTCTGCCTTCCTGTGTGTGGGTCTGGGTGTTTATGTATCCGGGTGTCTGGGTATTTGCACCTCCATAATAGCTCAGAGTTCAGTGGTTACTGACCTCACCTAAAATGAGCGAGACACAGATTCAAATCCCTACTCTACTGAAAGTTTATTTGTTTAAGGTAGAACAGTCCCAGCCAGACACACCACTCCTGTGGGAGACCTGTGTGTATGCCCATGCTCCCAATCAGGTAAAGGAGAGAGTTTGGATTTGGGTCTCCCACATCCCTCTTGGAACTGTCAGGAGAATACTCTGCCCTGTACAAGGCACCTTGCTCCAGGAGAAAGCTTACAGCTGGCAATTGTAAGTGGAAAAAGGCACCTCTCGCCAGTCCATCAGCCAGTCCCCTAGAGGTCCCAATCAGGCTTTGGGGGCCAGAGGAGCTAAGGGAGCCAGAGAGATTCATAGATGAGATTTCCCAGGACAGAGTAGAATGGTCCCATATCTGTGTTGTTCCAGAGAATGAAAGTTTCGGGAAAAGACAGCATCAAACAAGAACAGTTGGATCCCTCCTTCCAGATGATGCCCTCTAGTTATGATGCCCTCTAGTACTGAGGATACCTCTCTGGGAGAGTGAAAGGCAATATGTATGGGGAGATCTGATCATTACAAACATGGCTAGCTCAGTTTGCAAGGGCCAGGAGAACCGTAGGGTGACTTTCTCGCATGGTGGGAGGGCTGCAGTTCTCTTGGGACATCTAGACAAACTTACGTGTAGTGCAGGGGAGGAGCCGGAGGTCATGGCCCATGGCGCTACAACGGCAGGATCCTGCAGAGGTGGCCAACTTAAGGGTGCGGCCAGTGAAACATAAAGAACACGTTTCTAAGGACGAGGGGATCAATTTCCATGAGTGGGACAAAGGCGTCCGTGACAGGCCGGCACAGCTGCTCTCAGCACAATTAAAGTAGGAAAAGGGCTGATGAGAGCATGTCAGAGGGGCTCTTGTGAGACTGGTAACCCTGTACCACTCTGTATCCATAGACACCAGCGATGTGATAAAGAACAGAACAGGTGGGAGTCTAGTCCCCACACTGTGGTCTCTCACTACAACCTGCACTATCGTTTTGTGCTCCCTAACTTAAACAACTAGGACCTGAGAGAATAACACACAGAGGCCTTCTACAATGCAGGACTTTTATTTAGACCCAGGCTCATGGGCGGCACAGAACAGCATGTCCTGAGCAGACCAAAATAGTTGGACAAATCCAAACCCACATGAAAGTGGACAGATCTCTCCCATTGGCCTGGAGTTAACCAGGGACAGGGAAATGGAAAAAAACGGGTAAGGCTAAGACACCAGATGGAGAACATCCCCGAGATCTACTGGGGGGCACTGCCTTCTAGGCTTAGAGATGGCGTTGCGATTGGTAGTGCTTTCATTCATATTCTCATGGATTGTAAAGAGATATTCTCTAGGTTAGGCTAAAAGGGATTAAAAACAAAGGTGATGTCATGCTAGGAGTCTACTACAGGCCACCTAATCAGGTGGAAGAAGTGGATGAGGCTTTTTTTAAACAACTAACAAAATCTTCCAAAGCCCAAGATTTGGTGGTGATGGGGGACTTCAACTATCCAGATATATGTTGGGAAAATAACCCAGCGGGGCACAGACTATCCAAGAAGTTCTTGGACCGCATTGGAGACAACTTTTTATTTCAGAAGGTTGAAAAAGCCACCAGGGGGGAAGCTGTTCTAGATTTGATCCTAACAAATAGGGAGGAAATGGTTGAGAATTTGAAAGTGGAAGGCAGCTTGGGTGAAAGTAATCATGAAATCATAGAGTTCACAATTCTAAGGAAGGGTAGAAGGGAGAACAGCAAAATAGAGACCATGGATTTCAGGAAGGCGGATTTTGGTAAGCTCAGAGAGCTGATAGGTAAGGTCACATGGGAATCGAGACTGAGGGGAAAAACAACTGAGGAGAGTTGGCAGTTTTTCAAAGGGACATTGTTAAGGGCCCAAAATCAAGCGATTCCTATGTGTCGGAAAGATAGAAAATACGGCAAAAGACCGCCTTGGCTTAACCACGAGCTCTTGCATGATCTAAAAATAAAAAAGGAGTCATATAAAAAATGGAAAGTAGGACAAATTACAAAGGATGAATATAGGCAAACCGCACAGGAATTCAGGGGCAAGATTGGAAAGGCAAAGGCACAGAAAGAGCTCAAACTAGCTACGGGAATAAAGGGAAACAAGAAGACTTTTTATAAATACATTAGAAGCAAGAAGAAGACCAAGGAGAGGGTAGGCCCACTGGTCAGTGAGGAGGGAGAAACAGTAACAGGAAACTTGGAAATGGCAGAGATGCTTAATGACTTCTTTGTTTCGGTCTTCACCGAGATGTCTGTAGGAATACCTAACATAGTGAATGCTAGTAGGAAGGGGGTAGTTTTAGAAGGTAAAATAAAAAAAGAACAAGTTAAAAATCACCTAGAAAAGTTAGATGCCTGCAAGTCACCGGGGCCTGATGAAATGCATCCTAGAATACTCAAGGAGCTGATAGAGGAGGTATCTGAGCCTCTAGCTATCATCTCTGGAAAATCATGGGATACAGGAGAGATTCCAGAGGACTGGAAAAGGGCAAATATAGTGCCCATCTATAAAAAGGGAAAAAAAGAACAACCCAGGAAACTACAGACCAGTCAGTTTAACTTCTGTGCCAGGGAAGATAATGGAGCAAGTAATTTAGGAAATCATCTGTAAATACTTGGAAAGTGGCAAGGTGATAGGAAACAGCCAGCATGGATTTGTAAAGAACAAATCATGTCAAACCAATCTGATAGCTTTCTTTAATAGGATAACGAGTCTTGTGGATAAGGGAGAAGCGGTGGATGTGGAATACCTACACTTTAGTAAGGTGTTTGATACGGTCTTGCATGATATTCTTATCAATAAACTAGGTAAATACAACTTAGATGGGGCTACTATAAGGTGGGTGCATAACTGGCTGGATAACCGTACTCAGAGAGTAGTTATTAATGGTTCACAATCCTGCTGGAAAGGCATAACAAGTGGGTTCCGCAGGGGTCTGTTTTGGGACAGGCTCTGTTCAATATCTTCATCAACGATTTAGATATTGGTATAGAAAGTACGCTTATTAAGTTTGCAGATGATACCAAGCTGGGAGGGTTGACTAATCTGGAGGATAGGGTCATAATTCAAAATGACCTGGACAAATCGGAGAAATGGTCTGAGGTAAATAGGATGACGTTTAATAAAGACAAATGCAAAGTGCTCCACTTAGGAAGGAACAATCAGTTTCATACATACAGAATGGGAAGCGACGGTCTGGGAAGGAGTACGGCAGAAAGGGATCTAGGGGTTATAGTGGACCACAAGCTGAATACGAGTCAGCAGTGTGATGCTGTTGCAAAGAAAGCAAACATGATTCTTGGATGCATTAACAGGTGTGTTGTGAGCAAGACACGAGAAGTCATTCTTCTGCTCTACTCTGCGCTGGTTAGGCCTCAATTGTAGTATTGTGTTCAATTCTGGGCACCGCATTTCAAGAAAGATGTGGAGAAATTGGAGAGGGTCCAGAGAAGAGCAACGAGAATGATTAAAGGTCTAGAGAACATGACCTATGAGGGAAGGCTGAAGGAATTGGGTTTGTTTAGCTTAGAAAAGAGAAGGTTGAGGAGGGACATGATAGCAGTTTTCAGGTATCTAAAAGGGTGTCATAAGGAGGAGGGAGAAAACTTGTTCATCTTGGCCTCTGAGGATAGAACAAGCAGCAATGGGCTTAAACTGCAGCAAGGGAGGTTTAGGTTGGACATTAGGAAAAAGTTCCTAACTGTCAGGGTAGTCAAACACTGGAATAAATTGCCCAGGGAGGTTGTGGAATCCCCATCTCTGGAGATATTTAAGAGTAGGTTAGATAAATGTCTATCAGGGATGGTCTAGACAGTATTTGGTCCTGCCATGAGGGCAGGGGACTGGACTCGATGAACTCTCGAGGTCCCTTCCAGTCCTACTATTCTATGATTCTATGATTCTATGAGATCCAGATGTGAGATACTAAATGTAGAATGTGTTTTTACCAATGGCTTATTTTTATGGAATATGCTGTTGGAATAGGACAGTAATACGGGGCCCGGATGTGCTGGCTGCAAAATTTTATCCAGTGGGTTGTAAAGGGACTCTGGGGACATCCTCGATCAGAGGGGCCAGAGATGCATCCCAAGAAGCAGAGCAGCAGCAGGATTTGGGCTGGGCTGGGTTCTAGGAGTCTTAACCCTGGGCCTAGCCTTTTTGGGGGGATGAGGACCCTGTCACACAGCACATTGGAAGGGGAGCCCTCAAGGCCTTCCAGTCTGCTGGGTAAATGGATGGGGAGCGAGGTCTCTGAGCCTTTGGAGAACCAGATCCATCCGGCTCCTGGATGCTCTGGGAAAGCTCCCCACAAAAGGCAGATTGGTGCCCGGCTCCATTTCCTCAGCATCCTTCCCTGTTCCAAGGGAAAGCTTTGCCCCTAGGAAGGTTTTGCTGGTTCACGGTACACAAGGCTCCTCACATTTCTTCAAAACCGTGTGACCGCCTGCCCCTGGGCCTGACTGCAGCTCTGTCCGTCCCACGCCCCCAAGAGCCACACAAGTAGGAGAGAGCTCTCCTGCTGTCCTAATTATCACACCACCAACCTGCCTCTCCTGCTGCCATTGCTCTGCCCACACTGGCTATTTATTTCGTCCTGGGGGTGTTTTTTCCACACCCCAACAGACAACATTTTGTTGACAAAAGGGGGGTGCAGACAAAATCTGCACTGCATGCTGGGAAAGCCAGCCATGGCCTCAGTCCTGCACAGTTTAAGACAGCAATTTTCTAACAGTCTCCCTCACCAAACCCAGCTGCTTCCAGGCTCAGACCTCTTGCACATGAAACCCAGCCTCAAAGCTCAGTGAGAATCTCTGCTCGGAGTTAGCTGCATTACTGGAGACTTCCTACCCTTGGAGGAAGAGCTTTAATTCGAACTACCTAGTCTGTGCCGCGTGTAGCCGCAGGCAGGTAGTTCGAACTACGGGGCATTTAAAAATGGCGGCGCCCAGGAACATGCAAATGAAGCCCGGGATATTTAAATCCCGGACTTCATTTGCAAGTTCGAATGCCTACATTAGCCACCCTAGTTCGAACTAGGGTGGCAGTGTAGACATACCCTTAGTTCTATCCCTTCCGGCCCTTTACAGGGCATCAAGCCCTAGGAAGAGCTTGATCGTAACCGCAGTTTTCTTCCTAATTAACCACAAAATATAAATCTACACAAATACACAGAACAGCAAATTAACGTCTGGCTCAGACCAGAGCCCAGTGGATCTCACCTCCCTTTGGGAAGGCCCCTTAATTATTGTTTACTGCTAAACCTGGAAAAATAGCCAACCCATAAACAGGCCGGTTTCCAGCCTTTTTTGCATCCAGATGCCATTTCTCCCCCAGAGGCCGAGCGAACCCCACTGGGACTGCCCAGAGCTGTGTTATAATGAGCGCACAGTCTTGTGCCAGTTTTCAGCGTGGGACGCCGCTGCAGATGCTGGGCTGAGAGAGGTGCGAGACGCGGCTGCCTGAGGGGGGTTCCCAGGGAAGACATGTCCCTCTCAGCACTCACAGGTACCAGCTCTAGCTGAGAAGCTCCCCTGCTCTACAGACCCAGGGCAGTGTGGGCATGGTGGGATAGAGAGTCAGTCTGTGGTGCTTTCTGCTCTGCAGGGCCACTAAACATCCCAGGGACCCTCCCCCAGAGGTAAGATTTTTCTAGTACCACAGGCCAAAATGTCCCTTTTGGCTGGGCCCTCAGGCTGGCTGGTTGCCTCCAAACCTGGGGTGGCTTCATTTCAGCGCCACAGGGGAACCTTTGGGGAAAAAGATGTTAAAAGAGGCACAATACAAGGCGAATTCAGAGTCAGTGACCCAGACTTTCCTCAGGCTCCACTGAGGCAAAACCACCCTCGGAACAAGAACTGAGAAAAAGGACCTCGTAAGCCAGATGTGGGATAATGTGCAGAGCCTGGCACCTCCTCCTCTTGCATGTGAGGCCCCTAGGTGCTGTTACCCCCCATCTATGTGCTATGATGCATGGAGGCGGTAGGGATCTTCACTGAACAGTTAGAACTTCAAACAAAAATGGCCAAGACATCTTTTCTCCTACCTGTCGACTCGTTGGCTGAAATGTTATGGCTGAAACTGTCAACAAACAGGTCAGCCAGAGACAGACACGAGGGAATGGAAAATTACGGTCTAAACATTAACAGATTGGCAAACCTATAAGCAATTGTAAACGCGCTGTCGTTATGAAAGTGTCAGGCTGCCTTCAGTAAATTCTGTTCCTCAAACGACCCTCAATGGCCAATCCATTTGTTAATCCCATTCCCCTTAGCTCTTTGCTCTTATGGTGTCTGTGGCAAGGAGTTTCACTGGCCAATGAGGGATTAAGCCAACAATTGTCTTTTCACCGTGTTATTTGTTTTGACCTTCCATGTAACGGAAGAATGTTCCCTTGTTGGCGTGTGGTGAGACACAGGGACTATTAAAGCCGGATTCTATTTTCTTTATTGATCGATTCATGGGACTGAAGTTGAAAAGAAGCCATTAGATCATCCAATCGAACCCCCTGCAGAACACACACCATTGATTTTAACCAGGTACCCCTGTGATGAGCTCTGTGACTGGACACAGCACTTCAGCCGAAGCCTACCCAGTGCAACTCACAGTTGTCCTGTCCCCACCTGTGACCTGCATGGCCAGCCGCTCTTCATTCAACCCCAAACTGCATTTTCTTTTTCTGGCCACCAGCTAAAAATCTATATACACCCCGAGAGGTGCAGCTATAGCGAGTACCCCCTGGACAGGCAGCACAAGGTTAATGGAAGAATCCTTTTATGCCGCTTAGCCGCCATCTCTGGGGGAGGTGGGATACCCATGCTGAGGGGAGCCCTGCAGTCAGTGTCAGTAGTATTTACGCTGCAGGGCTACAGCCGAGCCGCTCTACCTCTCTTGTCTAGTCGAGGCCTCAGGCAGACGTATCCTGTCTGGGTCTGCAGAGATGGGGAGCTGAAGCATCCCCCATTGGCAGTGTGTTCCAGTGGCTACTCACCCTCAGGGCTAAACCTTCAGCCTTTATTTCCCTCAAGAATGTGTCCGACTTCAGCTTTTGGTCCATGGGCCTCACGCAGCTTTTCTCTGCTTGTCACAGAGCCCGTGAGGACTCCTGGGTCTCTCCTAGTGAAATTCTCGGCTTGGTCATCAGTTAAGTCTCTCTCAGCCTGGCATTGTCTTCCGCCTCTGATCGGTTTTGTGGCTGTTTTCTGCAGCTGCCCCAATTTTTCAATATCCTTTGTGAAATGTGGCGCCCGGGCCTGGATGCTGGATGTCGGCTGTTCCTCCAGTGCCGTGTGCAGAGGCAAGAGGGTTTTGGAGTTGGGCTCATTCCAACGCAATGTTTTCATATAGTCAAATCTCTTGTTATTCTCCCAGAACCAGGGAGGCAGGTCCCACTTCACACGAGGGCTCTTCATGAGGCAAGGCTGGGACCCTGAGGTGAACCAATATTTGGCACGTCTGACAATTCTGTGCCCAGGGTTTTTTTATTTGCTTCCATGTCATTCATGAAAATGTCAAAGTGCCTCAGGCTTAGAGGTGATTCCTGCAGAGGCCCACTGGAAACATCCCCATTGGCCGATCTGTCAGCCAGCGAGGTTTCAGTCTGTGTTCCACTTGCTTACTGCTGTTGTGTAGGGTTCGTGTTTAACAGGTCTAGTTCCCAGTACTAAATCACATGGCTCAGAGAAATCAAAGTTGATTGCATCCGAGAGGTTTCCTTAATCAACCATGTGTGAGCTCTCCTTAAAGAAAGAAATCGGATTGATTTGACAAGACTGGGTGTCCGTAAACCCTGTGGTTGACTGGCATTAATTATAATCCTAGAAATTTATTTTAAACTAATCCCATAGCAAGCTTTCCATTATTTCCTAACCTTGGGAAAACTTTTTAAAATTCCATTTTGCATAGACTTTGGCAACGTCTAGACTGGTGCGCTTTTGCGCCAGAGCTATGCAAATGAGGCTCAGCGTTGGAATATTGCCGAGCCTCATTTGCATAGCTAATGTACCGCCATTTTCGCGGAAGCGGCTCTTGCGCAAGACGGGGCTGTCTACACTGCCCCTTCTTGTGCAAGAAAAACCCTTTTGCGCAAAGCCGTTATGCCTGAAAATAATCAGCATTTTCCTTGGACCTGAAGAGATTCAGTGTCTCTACTGCTCCTCGGCGGGGCAGTGGGGCCTGTACTGCTTCTCAGGGCGTCTGTTCTCAAGGTGTCTGTACTGCTGCTCAGGGGGGCAGTGACGCCTTGGCTGGGGGAGACCAGGGAGCTGGCCATGCAGGACCGGGTGGTGAGAAGCCCTAGAGAGATAGAAGGAGAGTTGCAGTGACCTTGTCATCACCCCAGGAAGCCCCCGCAAGGGGGTCTTCGGTGACCTCACCCTGTCACAATTTCCCTGTCCCGTGTTGTTATATGTTGCTTTCCTGCTCCCCAACCCCCTACCATTCACTGCCTTCCCTTTCCCACTGAACTGCCTTTTTACCCAAAAGTTTCAGAGGGGTGGCCGAGTTAGTCTGTACAGGATACACTTAAAAAACAACAAATGGTCTGGTAGCACTTTATAGACTAACAAAACATGTAGCTGGTATCATGAGCTTTTGTGCACACAGCCCACTTCTTCAGATGACCAGAGTCCCTTTCCCACTGAACTGCCTTTTTAGTCACAGTTATTCACTTTGCTTCACTCTGGAATCATCAATTTTAACAGTCTCATAAATTCCTGTAAAGAAATCCCAATGTTCATTCCCATATTTCTGACTAAATCAGGTGTGTGAAATTGAAGGCCAGAAGCCAGACACTGTCCCCAGTTTGCCTGGATCTGGCCCCCGGAGCTCAGGGCTCCTTCCTCAGCCCCCTCCAGCCCTCTTAGCCTCTGGCTCGATTGGTTTTTCCCTGGGTCAGCGGCCCCCGACCAAAGGAGGTTCCCCACCCCAATCTAAATATTTCCTCCCAATCTCATTTACTCATAAATTGGCTCAGCATTGGGTATCTAGCATTTTTTGAACACTGTCTGTAGATATTGCATTTGGGGGACATTTTTCTCTTTGTCCATTGGAATGGAGTAAGTTCCATTCTTTATTGTCTTCTCTATTGCACACATGTCCATTATGTCTTCTTTAAATTCAACAGTCTCAGAGTTTTTAGGCTGTTCCACTTTGGCAACCACCCCAACTCTCATAGCCCGTCTCAGACAGCCCCTTTCTATCTGCTATACCCCCTACAAAGAGACAGGGTGACCAAATCTGCGTCCATGCCCAGAGCATGTTATTCTCCATCATATTCCGTAGGCTTCCAAAGGGACCCTTTGTTTTAACCACTGCTGTGACAGAGCAGGGTGTTCCCTGGAGCTGTTGTCAATGATGCCCAGATCTTCTTCTTAGGTGGGCTCTAGCTGGGATGTTTCCCTCGGCACGTGTCTTGGCAAAGGTGTTTTGATTATTTTCCACTCTGAGATGCTGAGCAAATGAGTTAATGGGGAACTCTCCGAGGCATCGGCTACGCAGCTTGGGTTTATTGCATTGAGGAAGAATGAGGGAGAACCGGTATCCAAACCTATCTACTGGTGCCCGTTATGGAGCTGGAATTACTGACACATGGAGCTCCAGCAAATATGGACTGGGCCTTAGTAGGGCCAGTTGTTCATTATTCCTTTGTTTGAATAATAAAAAATGTCATTTTCAGTGGGTGAGGAGCAACCAATCTTCTTCCCCCATGAGAACATTCTCCCGTCATGCATGAAGTGTCTTATTTTGACATTGTGTCCCCATGCAGGTATTTGTACTGCAACCATCACCTGGGACGCTGCACACATACCGGAAGTCAGAGGGTTATGTTCTTATGTTCTTATGATATAAGGTACTCGTAGGAGACTCCATTCTGCCTCAGAGTTCGAAGCCTGCTCCTGGACTCCATGTCAGATTCCAACACAACCACCTTCACCAACCCCTCCATTTTCATCCTGCTGGGCATCCCTGGCCTGGAGGCGGACCATGGCTGGATCTCCATCCCCTTCTGTGTTATGTACATTGTAGCCATCTTGGGGAACATCACCATCCTGTACATTGTGAAGAGGGAACCGAGCCTCCATGAGCCCATGTACTATTTCCTCTGCATGCTGGCTGTCACCGACCTGGTCCTGTCCACGTCCATTGTACCCAAAACACTGAGCATCTTCTGGTTCAATTCCAGGGAGATCGATTTCAGTGCCTGCCTCACCCAGCTGTACGTAATTAACAGCGTTGCAGCGATGGAGTCGGGGATCTTTGTGGCCATGGCTTTTGATCGCTACGTGGCCATCTGTGATCCCCTGAGATATTCCACCATCCTGACAAACCGCATAGTGGCCAAGATTGGCTTTTCCGTGGTGCTGCGTGGTGGCATCCTTGTATTGCCATATCCTCTCCTAGCAAGGCAGTGGCCATATTGCAGAACCAACATCATCCCCCACTCGTACTGCAAGCACTTTTCTGTGGTGTCCTTGGCCTGTGCCGACATCCGCCCCAGTAGTTACTACAGCGTCTGTGTGACATTTTTTGTGCCCAGTGTGGATGGGTTTTTAATCGCCGTGTCATACACCCAGATCCTCAGGGCCATATTCCGACTGCCCACAAAGGATGATCGGCTCAAGGCATTTGGGACCTGTGGGTCTCATCTTTGTGCCATCTTAGCCTTTTACATCCCAGATCTCTTCGCCTCCCTAATGCAGAGGGTTGGTTCTTATGTGCCCCTGCCTGTGCTCATCCTCATTGCCAATTTGTACCTCTTGGTGCCCCCCATGCTACACCCCATCATCTATGGGGTGAGGACAAAGCAAATCCGGGACAGGCTGCTCTGGCTAGTTATTCAGAAAAGGGCCTAACGTTCATTCCTGGAGCTCAGACTCTCCGACTCACCTCCGTGCTGAGCTGACTGGCGACATGATGCTGAGCCCTCTTTCCTGAATCCTTTCCTGGACAATCAGACAACTCCTGAGTCCTTTCATGACCTGACTATACAGGGTCAGCATGAGAAACTGGGGGATCGGTCTAGGTACAAGTCATTGAGTTGCCTCCTTTTGTATGGCTTGTAACTGTACCTCACCTTTGGCAAAGCATTTCCACAGGCTGACTGTGAAGAAATATGCCATGCTGTTTGTTTGAAATCCTCTGCCTATTGATTGGGTGATCCCCAGTTATTGTGTTATAGGAAGGAATAAATAATATTTCCTTGTTCCATTTTTGCACAACCTTCATGGCTTTATAGACTATCTCCTATCCTCCCAGTCATCTCTTTTCCAGAGTGAAAAGACACAATCTTTTAATCTCTCCTTCTGTAGGTGATGTTCCATACACCTAATTGTTTTTCATTTCACTTTTCTGTAACATTTTCAATTCTACTATGTATATTTTTTGAGATGGGGCTACCAGATCTGTATTCATTGGTCCATACTGTAACACACTCAGAACAGCTGGCTCCAATAATTTGGTGGAGGTCATGCATGCCGGGAGCTGAGTGAATGGTTTTCTATTTCCTGAGCAAACTGTCTGAGACTGCTGCCACATAATCAAAGCACGCAGACACAGGAGGCTAACTGAGAGCTTACCTGAAGCAGCACAGCAATTAAGGCCAGTTGTACTCCTTTAAAAGTTTCCCTTGGATAAGGGAAGGGGAGGGATAAGAGCGAAGGACCGAAAGGAGGAAGTGAGTTGCTAGAGTGCTGAGAACTGAGACAGGAAAGATATTTGGGCTGGAGAAGAAAAAGGTGAACCAGGGTGGTGTTCCGAGAAGGGCAACAAAAATGATGAGGGGTTTGGAACGGGTCCCAAGTGAAGAGTGACTAAAAAGACTGGGACTTTTCAGCTTAAAAAAGAGGAGACTACATGGGTGGGGGGGTATGTTAGAGATCTATAAACTCATGACTGGTGTGGCAAAAGTAAATGAGTAAAAGTTAATTACTTGTTCCCATAATAAAAGAAGTGGGAGTCACCAAATGAAAGGAAAACCAGGGCTGGTCCATCAGGTCCCATATTCTATGCTCATTGGGAGGGACTGGGCCATTGGGACCCATCCCACCTTCATTGGATGCCTTATTTTCCATACCTTCAGCTCACGCCAGTTAGTGGCAGGTTGTGCAGCTGCTCCCCGGCAAAGTGACTTGCTCTGAAGCTGCATTGGAACCAAGCAGCAGAACAGCTTCTTTTAGGGTTGGGAGGAAAGTGATTTGAACCCCATACCCTATGCTAAGGAAACTGATGCTTAATTATTAGGGCACAGAGACCCAGCCCACTAGCCTTTCTTCAGCGGGTATCCTTGGTTATCTAAATCTTGTGGCGGGCACAGATTGCCCCCTGTATGGGTAGATGGACACAGCCTGAACAAGGGGAGGACCCCAAGATACCAGGGGGTTCAGAGACCGTTACCAACTCCAACCCCATCAAGTTGTCCGAGAGGGTAGAAGCAGAACTGGCAAGTTAGGGCTGCCAAGTCCCAGGAGGGTGACATTTGCATGGGACCGAGATATGAGAACATCAGGAAAAATGTGGCTAAGAGTGATAAGGCACTTTGGGAAAACCCAAAGTCCGGGGGCCATATTTCATAATCTAGAAGGACCTCCTAGACCGGGTCACACATGATCAAGAGGTACACCAGCTTCTAGTGCCACGGGAACACCAAAGGGCAATCTTAAGCCTCGCTCACAGTCACCTTTCGGGGGGACAGATGGGGGTGGAGAAAACACAGGTGAGAATCTTGCACAGGTTCTTCTGGCTGATGGCAGATGAAGATGTCCAAAAGGGTTTTGCCACCTTTCCCAAGTGCTAATTACACAGCCCTTGTCCCCATCCAAGAGCCCCTCTGGTACCCTTTCCAAAGTTCCACCTATTGATTGGCTCTACAGCCCCTCTTCTTACTGGCAGAAGCTAGGAGCTGAACAGAGCTCATCATTAAGGCTCCCCGTATGTCACAGAGATCACAGAATTTATGGATTCTGCAACTTCCTGTGACCACTGTGACACCTGTAGCTGTCCATGTGGATGACTCAGGAGATGCCTGAGTATCTCGGGGTGTTGCTCTCCTGCCCCACCGCTAATGAGGCTGTAGGAGGGGAGTTCAGACTAAGGGTTGGAGAGCAGGAGGGATAAGGATTCTGGGTGGCATTTACTTTGGGAGCATCTTTGGGAGCCTTGGCAGCTCCTCCCTCAGTTGCTAGCTCTAGTCCATGCACTGCCCCTGCCTACAGGTACCCACCCCAACCCCCAGTTGCCATTGGCTGGCCATGGGGCAGGAGCAGCACACAGACTGGATCTATGACCTGATGGGAGGACCTGTCCCCACCTCTAAGGAGCTAATAGTCAGCTTTCCCCAGCACCACCAACCTTCCTCCTGTGCCAGTGACACCCCCTGGACATCAATGATGTTCGGGTCCCCTTGAGCACCCATGGTGACCCCTGGACTGTGTTGCAGGTAACAGGAATCTGTGTCGAGGACTTGCACTGTTAGCAGGCTCAGGTATGAAACGTCAGGGTCTAGAGCCCCCTTTATCCCACTAAATGATCCCTCTGCTCAGCAGGTCTCCCTCCAGGGCTGGGACAGGAGCTGCTGCAGCCTGACAAGGAGCCTTCCTACAGACAGGAGAGAATTCCAGATGAAGAGGTTCTACCATGCACTGTCAGGTCCCCTTTTCAACTGGACGTTCCAGTGGATACCCCCAGTACCTGGCATCTCTAAATAGCATCCAGACACAGAAGATAAAAACTGCCCTGTCAAGGTGAAACCCAGATGGGTGGAAATTGTATTATCTCCGATTCAACTGCATCCTTATGTCTTACGGGACTCTCCACTCACGCTCCTTGTGCTCAGCAGCAGGAGGCTGGAATGAAGGTGTAAAACTAGAAGTTGGCCATTGAAGATGGAAGAAAGGAATAACTGAATGCCAGATAAAAGCTCATTATTCCCAGTGTCTCTGCAGAGAGGTGGGACTAGAAAAAATGGAAACTCCCTAAAAACGGGGAGTGGGGGGAGGAGCCTTGAACTCTAGATAAAAGCCAGTTGTCTCCAACATCGGTGGAATCTTGTTTTTTCCCACCGACTAATGTGGGAACCAAGCTTTGAAACAAAGTGTCACCACCACATGCCAAAGCTGTACAAGACAGGGAATGGCCTTGTCCATGGTTCTTCATTCTGCACACAAGAGGATTTCTGGAAACATAGAATCATGAACCAAAGTGGTGGAAGTCTGGAACGCAGCCTAAAACAAACAAAGAAACAAAAAAAGTGCACCTTGTCCCATAGGTAGCGGCTGCCTGATCTTTTAAAATTAATAAACTTTATTTTGCTCTATGTAAACCAGTGATTTCGATGTTGCATATTCCCTTCCACATTGAGGGAGGGAATGAATTTTAGAGTTTACACTGTACAAGGTCTCTGTGCAGCACAAGATGATAACAATTTGGGTTTTTACTCCAGAGGGAGGGCCTGTCTCAGGAACTGAGGGTTGCCTTGGCTGGGGCATTCCCATTCAGGGGGTGATCAGAGATCCTACGTGTAACCACAACTGGGAGTATCCCTTAACGGAATGTTGTGCCAGTAACGGTGTACGCTGGAGCGCTTGGCAGCTTATCACAGCAGTACAGCGTGAGAGCGAGCAGTCATTAAATCACAGAGCAGAGGAGGCATATTTGGGTGAAAAGGATGTCTTGTGGGCATCTCCCAACCCTCCTTGGACACTCACAGTTCTCCAGCATCTACGGAGCTCTCCAGGTGTGATGTCACAGCCTTGCTCAACCTCCTGTGGCTGGAAACCCACCTGGCAGTTGTGTGTGGGTCCCCTGTGAGTGGAGTGCCAAGCACCAAGAACTTCAGATTATTTTCAGCTCAGCTCCTGCGCACTCTTCAGCTGCTTCAGCTCCCCTTTCCCTGAGCTGCCCCCTGGGGCCGCACTCCCTTTCTAGTGTCCCTCTTTTGGGACACATGCTCATTAAAGCCAACAGATCCCGACCTGGCAAAAATGGTTGCATAACACATGACCAGAGTGGGCTAAGCAACTGGCTGATTCATTGACCGAGATTCAGTCTTTAGAAAAGTCTCTGACGGGAAGGAGGCTGGAGCTTTAAAATGTAGACCCGTGTTTTTAAAGAACTAGCAGAAGATAGGGGCTGTAATTCTCTATTGTTTACATGCAGCTTGCTAGAGGTTAACGGTGTAAACAACTGATTTCTTCTAGGACGGTTTTCACTTAATTCAGAGCTCAAAAGGGAATATTGTTAGATGAATCTATGGTGTAACCATATCATTTTCAGTGTGCCTTTTTAAAGTTTGTGCTGCCCAGGAACTATCTAAAGGGCTTTTGGAACCTGACCTTTCTATTTCACATCTGCCTAAGTCTGGAAGAGATCCCAGAAGATCGGAAAAGGGCAAATCTAGTGCCCATCTATAAAAAGAGAAATGAGAACAACTCAGGAAGCTACAGACCAGTCAGCATAATTTCTGTCAGGAAAGATAATGGAGCAAATAATTAAGGAATTCCCCTGTAAACATCTGGAAGATAAAGTGATAGCTAACAGCCAGAATGAATTTGTAATGAACAAATCATGTCAAACAACTCTGATAGTTTTCTTTGATAGGACAAGTCTTGTTAATGAAGGGGAAGCAGTAGATGTGGTATACATAGACTTCAGTAAAGCATTTGGTATGGTTCACATGACCTTATCAATAAACAGGGAAAATAAAAATACTATATGGTGGGTGCATAAGAGGCCAGATAATCATTCTTAGAGAGTAGTTATTAATGGTTCACAGTCTTGCTGAAAGGGCATAACAAATGGTGTTGTTCAGCATTCAGTTTTGGGACCAGTTCTGTACAATATTTTCATCACTGATTTACATATTAGCATAGTACACCCACTAAGTTAGCACATGTTACCAAGCTGGGAGGGGTTGCAAGGGATTTGGAGGATAGGGTCATACTTCAAAATGATCTGGACAAACTGCAGAAATGGTCTGAGGTAAATTGGATGAAGTTTAATAAGGACAAGTGCAAAGTGCTCCACTTAGGACGGAACAATCTGTTTCACACATACAGAATGGGAAGTGACTGTCTAGGAAGGAGTCCTGCAGAAAGGGATCCAGGGGTCATAGTGGATGACAAGTTAAACATGAATCAACAGTGTGACACAGTTGCAAAAAAAAAGGAAACATGTTTCTGGGATGCATTGACAGGAGTGTTGTGAGCAAGAGACGAGAAGTCATCTTCTACTTTAATCTGCACCAATTAGGTCTCAGTATTGTGTCCAGTTCTGGGCCCCACTCTTCAAGAAACCTGTGGAGAAATTGAAGAGAGTCCAGATAACAGCATCAAAATGATTAAACGACTAGAAAACATGAAAGAATTGGGTTTATTTGGTTTGGAAAAGAGAAGAATTAAAGAGGACAGCTTCCAAGTAACTAAAAGGGTGTGACAACGAGGAGGGAGAAAAATTGTTCTCCTTGGCCTCTTTGGATAGGACAAGAAGCAATGGGCTTAGACTGCAGAAAGGGAGGTTTGGGTTGCACGTTACAGAAAAAAAACTTTCCTACCTGTCAGGGCGGTTAAACAGTAGAATAAATTGCTGTGGAATTGTGGAATTGTGGAATCTCCATCACTGGAGATATTTAAGAGCAGGTTGGACAGACACCTATCAGGGATGATCTAGATGGTGTTTGGTCCTGCTGTGATGGCAGGGAAAGGACTTGATTATCTCTTGAGGGCTCTTCCAGTGCTATGATTCTATGATTCATCAGTGGAAGCTTGAGTCAAAGACTGTGATATCCAGATACAGATTGGACCATCCTGATATTGAGTATTTTGACACGAGACTATAATCTATGGATTAATTGTGAAAAAACTATGCAGCTCTGAAGCCCAATATATGTGCTATGCAACCAACTTAAGAACTACTCATGTCTGTATGATCTTTTCACCAATAATCAATCTCTCTCTCTCTTCGTTTTTAATAAATCTCACCTTAGATAGTAAGAATTGCTTGTAAGTTTGTATTTGGTGAAGACATGAAATATTCATTGACCCATAAGATGATGTGTCTGATCCTTTGTCCTTGGTAGAACTTCGATGAACAAGATTTCCAACAACACCGCTTCAGAAGAGGTCCCCGGATTCATATAAACACAGTTCTACTCCTGCACGCCATCCCCTACCAGAGTGAACGTAAGAACATAACAAGGGCCCTACTGAGTTAGATGAAATGTCCCTCTAGATCACTATCCTGACTTCCAACAGTGGCCAGTGCAAGGTGCTTCAGAAGGAATGATCAGAAGACACAATCAGCCAGTGAGTCATCCCCCATCGCCCATTCACAGCTTCTGGCAAACAGAGTATGGCATCCCATCCTTTCCCGTCCTTGCCAATAGCTATTGGCGGACCCTTCCATGAATGTATTTACTCCCTTTCGTAGCCTTTGATAGTACTTGCCTACAGTGCACGCTCTGGCAAAGACTGCCACAGGTTGACCTTGTGTTGTGTGAATAATTTATTTCATTAGGTGAGCCCTAGTCCACATGATATCAGGACACATTTTTGTTTACTTTCTCCACTCATCATGATTGCATTGACCTCCTTCATGACCCCTTTAGACATCCCTTTTCCAAGATGAAAAGTCCTCATCTGATTAATCTCTCATTTTATGCAAGTCGAGTCATGTGAACAATTCCTTTGGTTTGGTTTTACACCATTGGCTGATTATTTCTGTAAGGCCATCCCTAGTTTGTGTCTTATGAGAAGGAGTAAATAACACTTCCTCATTTACTTTTTCAAAACCCATTATCATTTCCTAGATCTCTCTCATACTCCCATTGGTCTTCCCTTTCCTAAGATGAAAAGTCCCAGATTTAATAATATCGCATCTTAAGCCATCTGTTCCAGTCCCCTAATATTTTTGGTTTTCTCTTTTCCATCCCTTGTCATCTTTAATCTTTGTTTGAAGAGGTGGAGACCTGGTCTGTGTCCAATATGTGGGCAGTACATAGAGTTCTACAGAGACAATTTAGTGTACAGAAGAGAAGAGTGAGGGGGCATTTCAGAGCAGCCTTCAACTTCCTGAACGGAGGTTCCAAAGAGGCTGGAGAGAGGCTGTTCTCAGTGGTGACGGAAAGCAGAACAAGCAGCAATGGTCTCAAGTTGAAGTGAGGAAGGTCTAGTTTGGATATTAGGACAAACTATTTCCCTTGGAGGGTGGGGAAGCACTGGGATCGATTCCCTAGAGAGGTGGTGGAATCTCCATCCCTAGAGTTTTTTAAGTCTTGGCTTGACAAAGCTCTGGCTGGGTTGATTTAGTTGGGATTGGTCCTGCCTTGGGCAGGGGGCTGCACTTGATAACCTCCTGAGGTCTCTTCCAGCCCTATGATTCTATGATTCTATAGAAGGAGAGATTAAAAGACTGTGTCTTTTTAGACTGAAAAAGAGATGACTTGGTGGATATAAAAAGGGCTAGGTTGTGGAAATAGAAAATCATTCACTCAGCTCCCGGCATGTCTTTCCTCTACCAAATTATTGGAGCCAGCTGTCCTTAGTGTGTCACAGTACGGACCAATGTCTGGAGATCTGGTAGCCCTCTCTCAAAAAATATGCATCGTAAAATTGGAAATGTTAGTGAAAAGTGAAATGAAAAGAATTAGGGGTATGGAACAGCACCTACAGGAGGCGAGATTAAAAGTTTGTGTCATTTCCACTTGGAAAAGAGATGACTGGGAGGATATGAAATGGTCTCTAAAGTCACGAAGGTTGTGTAATAATGGAACAAGGAAATATTATTTATTCCTTCCTATAACACAACTGGGGGTCAGCCAATCAAGAGGCAGAGGATTTCAAACAAACAGCATGATATATTTCTTCACAGTCAGCCTGTGGAAACGCTTTGCCAAAGGGTGAGGTACATTTTCATGTAATATGAAAGGAGGCAACTCAATGACTTCTACCTAGACTGACCCCCCTGTTTCTCATGCTAACCCTGTAACGTCAGGTCATAAAAGGACTCAGGATTTCTCTGACTGTCCAGGAAACGATTCAGCATCATGTCACCAGTCAGCTCAGCATGGAAGTGAGTCAGAGAGTCTGAGCGTCAGAAGTGAACATTAGGCCCTTTTCTGAGTAACTATCCACAATAGCCTGTCTTGGATTTGCTTTGTCCTCACCCCATAGATGATCGGGTGTAGCATGGGGGGCACCAGGAGGTACATATTGGACATGAGGATGAGCACAGGCAGGGGCACATCAGAACCAATCCTCTGCATGAGGGAGACAAAGAGATCTGGGATGTACAAGGCTGAGAGGGCACAGAGATGAGACCCACAGGTCCCAAATGCTTTGAGCCGATCATCCTTTGTGGGCAGTCGGAAAATGGCCCTGAGGATCTGGATGTAGGACACGGCGATTAAAAACCCATCCACACTGGGCACAAAGAATGTCACACAGACGCTGTAGTAACTACTGGGGCGGATGTCGGCACAGGCCAGGGACACCACAGAAAAGTGCTTGCAATACGAGTGGGGGATGATGTTGGTTTTGCAGTATGGCCACCGACTCCCCATGATGGGAATGGGAAGTATGATCATGAAGCCGCGCAGCACCACGGCCAGGCAGATCTTGGACACAATGGAATTTGTCAGGATGGTAGAATGTCTCAAGGGATCACAGATGGCCACATAGCGATCAAAAGCCATGGCCACGAAGATCCCAGACTCTATCACTAAAAAGCAGTGAATGAGGTACAGCTGGGTAAAGCAAGCACCAAAAGCGATCTCTCTAGAATTGAACCAGAAGATGCTCAGTGTTTTGGGCACAATGGACGTGGACAGGACCAGGTCGGTGACAGCCAGCATGCAGAGGAAATAGTACATGGGCTCATGGAGGCTCGGCTCCCTCTTCACGATGTACAAAATGGTGATGTTCCCCAAGATGGCTACAATGTACATAACACAGAAGGGGATGGAGATCCAGCCATGGGTCGCCTCCAGGCCAGGGATGCCCAGCAGGATAAAGGTGGAGGGGTTGGTGAAGTCGGTTGTGTTAGAATCTGACATGATTTCCGGAAGCTGGCGTCCAACACTGAAGGAGAATGGAGTCTCCTACAAGTACCTTTATTCCCCTCACTTCTGGTATGTGCCCAGTGTCCCAGGTGATGGTTGCAATACAAATACCTGGATGGAGACACAATGTCAATATGAGACACTCCATGCGTAGTGGTTCTTATTCATTGTTCCTGAATGCAAGAAACCCAAGCTGTGGAGCCCATGATGTGGAGAGTCCCCCATTATCTGACATGCTCAGCATCGGCGAGTGGAAAATAATCAAAACAACTTTACCAAGACATGTGCCAAGTGAAACATCTCAGCTAGAGCCCACCTCAAAGAGAAGGGCTGACATCATTGACAACAGCTCCATCAGCGCAGTGGTCAAAACCAAGGGACCCTTTGGATGCCTAGGGAACGGAATGGGGAATAACACGCTCTGGGCATACACGGGTTTGGTCATCTACTCTCTCTGTAGAGGGTGTAGCAGATAGAAAGGGGTGTCTGAGATGGGCTCTGAGAGTCGGGGTGGTTGCCAAAGGGGAACAGTCTGAAAACGCTGGCACTGTTGAGTTGAAAGAAGATATAATGGACACGTACACGATAGAGGAGACGACAATAATGGAACTTACACCATTCAAATGGACAAAGAGAGAAATGTCCCCCCCCCCCAATGCAATATCTGTAGACTAGGCCTGGGCAAAATATGGCCCATGGGCTAGATCCAGCCGGCTAAGCCAGCAGATTGAGCCAGCAGATGCTTCAGGGAACCCAAGGCAGGCTCCCTGCTTGCCTCGTCCCACTCGCACACCCCTTAGACACATGGCTGCAGGGTGGGTTTTCTTTCTAAACTGTGAGTCCGGAGGGGGTGAAGGAAACCTTTGGGGCTGCTCCCACTCCCAGGATATTCCCATTGGCTGGTTTCTGGCCACAAACTGGCCAATGGGAGTTCCTGTTTCAATAGCAGGCAGCCAAGAAGCACAAGGGGCTCCAGAGCACATGGCTGCAGCCAGTGCAGAGGCAGGTTAGGCAAGGAGGTTGATTTCCAGAATGGGCTGCTGGCTGATAAGTCTCCTGGGCAGACCCTGCCTCTGGCACCCCAGCCCCTCCCTTCCCCAACCCTCTGCCCCCCACTACTACTCCATTACTCCACATACCCAAATGCTCTGCCCCCCCCTCCTGTACTCATATCCCCTCCCAGATCCAGTACCCCAATTCCCTGCCCCAGGTCACAGTCCCCTCCTGCCCTAGGTCACAACCCAAATCCCTGCATCCCCTCCTGCACCCCAATTCCCTGTCCTAGTTCACAACCCAACCCCCTGCACCTCAGTCCAGTGCCCCAGGTTACAACTGCCTCCTGCACACAAACTCCCTCCCTTACCCCAAGCTCCCTTCTGCACCCAACCTCCGTCCCAGATCCCCACACCTCCTCCATTCATATCATGGAAGTGTGTGGCCCTCGGCCACTTTCCAAATCCTTGGAGTGGCACCTCTTTTCAATAGACAGTGCTCTAGAAATGCGAGCTCCCCAACCGTGCACCAACAGATGAGTAAAAGAGATTAGACTGGGGTGAGGAACCTTCTTTGGGTTGGGGGCTGCTGGCCCAGAGAAAAATCATTCGGGATGGAGGCAGTGAAGGCTGGAGAGTCAGTGAGGGCTCCCCAAGGCTGTGGGGAGAAGCCCTGAGCCCCGGGGGCCAGATGCAGGCAAGCTGGGGACCACATCTGGCCTCTGGGCCTTAGATCCCCCAACCCTGATTGAGACAGCAGAATAGGAATGAACACTGGGATTTCTTCACAGGAATTTCTGAGACGGCTCCAATTCATGATTCCTCAGTGAAGCAAAGTGAATAACTTTGGCTTAAAATGCAGGTCAGTGGGAAATGGAAGGCAGCAAATGGTAGGGGGTGGGGAGCAGGAAAGCAACACAGAACAGAGGAAAGGGAAATATTGCTAGCAAGCAATAGAAAGGGAATGTTATGATAAAGGACATTAAAGAGAACAGGGAAAAATCCTTGGCAGAGCCATGTATCACACCAAGTGGGCTAGTAACTATATTATGAATCATAGAATCATAGAATACTAGGACTGGAAGGGACCTCAAGAGTTCATCCAGTCCAGTCCCCTGCCCTCATGGCAGGACCAAATACTGTCTAGACCATCCCTGATAGACATTTATCTAACCTACTCTTAAACATCTCCAGAGATGGAGATTCCACAACCTCCCTGGGCAATTTATTCCAGTGTTTGACCGCCCTGACAGTTAGGAACTTTTTCCTAATGTCCAACCTGAACCTCCCTTGCTGCAGTTTAAGCCCATTGCTGCTTGTTCTATCCTCAGAGGCCAAGATGAACACGTTTTCTCCCTCCTCCTTATGACACCCTTTTAGATACCTGAAAACTGCTATCATGTCCCCCCTCAATCTTCTCTTTTCTAAACTAAACAAACCCAATTCTTTCAGCCTTCCCTCATAGGTCATGTTCTCTAGACCTTTAATCATTCTTGTTGCTCTTCTCTGGACCCTCTCCAATTTCTCCAAATCTTTCTTGAAATGTGGTGCCCAGAACTGTTTGCTTTTTTTGCAGCAGCATCACACTGCTGATTCATATTCAGCTTGTGGTCCACTATAACCCCTAGATTCCTTTCTGCCATACTCCTTCCTAGATAGTAGCTTCCCATTCTGTATGTGTGAAACTGATTGTTCCTTCCTAAGTGGAGCACTTTACATTTGTCTTTATTAAACTTCATCCTGTTTACCTCAGACCATTTCTCCAATTTTTCCAGATCATTTTGAATTATGACCCTATCCTCCAGATTAGTCGCAACCCCTCTCATCTTGGTATCATTTGCAAACTTAATAAGCGTACTTTCTATGCCAATATCTAAATCGTTGATGAAGATATGGAAGAGAGTCGGTCCCAAAACAGACCCCTGTGGAAACATAGTTGTTATACCTTTCCAGCAGGATTGTGAACCATTAATAACTACTCTCTGAGTACAGTTATCCAACCAGTTTTGCACCCACCTTATAGTAGCCCCATCTAAGTTATATTTGCCTAGTTTATCGATAAGAATATCATGCGAGACCATATCAAATGCCTTACTAAAGTGTAGGTATATCACATCCACCGCTTCTCCCTTATCCACAAGACTCGTTATCCTATCAAAGAAAGCTATCATTTTGGTATGACATGATTTGTTCTTTAAAAATCCATGCTGGCTGTTCCCTATCACCTTGCCACCTTCCAAGTGTTTACAGATGATTTCCTTAGTTACTTGCTCCATTATCTTCCCTGGCACAGAAGTTAAACTAACTGGTCTGTAGTTTCCTGGGTTGTTCTTATTTCCCTTTTTATAAATGGGCACTAGATTTGCCCTTTTCCAGTCTTCTGGAATCTCTCCTGTCTCCCATGATTTTCCAAAGATGATCGCTAGAGGCCCAGATACCTCCTGTATCAGCTCCTTGAGTATTCTAGGATGCATTTCATCAGGCCCTGGTGACTTGCAGGCATCTAACTTTTCAAGGTGATTTTTAACTTGTTCTGTTTTTATTTTATCTTCTAAACCTACCCCCTTCCCACTAGCATTCACTATGATAGGCATTCCTTCAGACTTCTCGGTGAAGACGGAAACAAAGGAGTCATTAAGCCTCTCTGCCATTTCCAAGTTTCCTGTTGCTGTTTCTCCCTCCTCACCGAGCACTGGGCCTACCCTGTCCTTGGTCTTCATCTAAGAAGAAAAGAAATCCTAGGAGAAGTTTAGGATGATCCTTAGCCAGAGAAAGAAAAGCTGTAAATGTTGCTGAAAACCTAGATGTGATCAATCCATAGCTTTGTGTTGTGAGGGGAAGGAAGCAGTATGAGACACAGCTAGCACATGAGGTGAGGAAATATTTTCCCGCCCATCAGCATCCAAAGGGGCTATTAAACCATGTCTGAAGGAGAACTTAGAGTTCTGAACAGGAGTCACGAATGGACAAATCAATCCCACAGACCACTTGGAAAAAGGAGTAGGCAGTCAGGAAACAGCAGAGACAAAAAAAAAGAGGGGGGGCAATACTGAGATAAACATCAAGTCTATAAAAATGCCAGGCAACCACAGGGTTTTTGGAGACCCAGTCTTGTCAAATCAATCTGATTTCACTCTTGAAGGAGAGCGCACATGTGGTTGCTCAAGGAAACCACTCAGCTGCAGTCAAGGTTGATCTCACTGATGCATGTGATTTAGTACTGGGAACGAGACCTGTTAAAGACAAACCCTACACAACAGCCAATAGAAAGTAGAACACAGACTCAGCCCTCGCTGGCTAACAGATCGGCCAGTGAGGATGTTTCTAGTGGGAATCTGCAGGGGTCACCTCGAAGCCTGAGGAACTTTGATATTTTCATGAACGACCTGGAAGCAAATAAAAAACCTAGACACAGAATTGTCAGACGTGCTAAATATTGGGAGAGCGTTCACCTCAGGGTCCCAGCCTTGCCTCATAAAGAGCAATCATGTGAGGTGGGACCTGCCGCCCTGGCTCTGGGACAATAACGATGGATTTGACTCTATGGAAATATTGTGGTGGCATGAGCCCAGCTCCCCACAACCTTTTGCCTCTGCACACGGCACTGGAGGAACAGCTGACATCCAGCATCCAGGCCTGGGTGCCACGTTTCACAAAGGATATTGAAATATTGGGCAGCTGCAGGAAAGAGCCACACAATCGATCAGAGGTGGAAGACAATGCCAGGCTCAGAGACACTTAACTGACGGCCAAGCCGAGAATTTCACTGGGAGAGACTCAGGGGCCCTCATGGGAAAAGCTGAGTGAGGCCCGTGGACTGAAAGGTGAAGTCGGACACATTCCTGAGGGAAATAAGGGCTGAAGGTTTAGCCCTGAGGGTGAGTAGCCACTGGGGCACACAGCCAATGGGGGATGCTTCAGCTCCCCATCTCTGCAGACCCAGATGGGATGGGTCTGCCTGAGGCCTCAACTAGACGAGAGAGGTACAGCGGCTCGGCTGTAGCCCTGCAGCGTAAATACAACCGGCACTGACTGCAGGGCTCCCCTCAGCGTGGGTAACCCACCTCCCCCAGAGATGTCGGCTAAGCGGGGTGAAAGGATTCTTCCATTAACCTTGTGCTGCCTGTCCAGGGAGAACTCGCTACAGCTGCACCTCTCGGGAGGGAGGATTTTTAGCTGATGGCCAGAAAAAGAAAACGCAGTTTAGGGTTGAATTAACAGCAGCTAGGCATGCAGGTCACAGGCGGGGAGAGGACAGCTCTGGGTCACACTGGGGAGGCCTTGGCTGAAGAGCTGTGTCCAGTCACAGAGCTCATTACAGGGGTACCTGGCCAAAATCAATGGCCAGTGTTCTGCAGGGGGTCCGATTGGATGATCTAATGGCCTCTTTTCTTCTTCAAGCCCATGAATCGATCAATAAAGAAAATAGAATCTGTCTTTTATATTCCCTGTGTCTCACCACACGGCAACAAGGGAACATTCTCCAATTACGTGGAAGGCTGGAACGTATAACATGGTGAACAGACAACAGTTGGCCTGATCTCTCACTGGCCCATGGAATTTTGTGCCACAGACACAAGAAGAGCAAAGAGCTAAGGGGAATGGGATTAACAAATGGATTGGCTGTTGAGGGTCGCTGGAGGAACACACTTTACTGAGGGCAGCCAACCTCCAGTCATCTGAAGAAGTGGGTTTTGCCCATGAAAGCTCATGATCCCATCTCCGTGTTTTGTTAGCCTTTAAGGTGCTGCGAGACTATTTGTTGTTTTTTACGTTTTTCCTGTTACAGTCTCACTCGGCTCCCCCCTCTGACCTGTCTGTGAGGACAGCTCATTTACAGTTGCTTATAGGTTTGTCAAACTTTTATGTTTAGACTGTATTTTTCCATAGAACCTTAGAACGACAGAGCTGGAAGAGACCTCAGGAGTAATCAAGTCCAGCCCCGTGCCCAAGGCAGGACCAACCCCAACTCAATCATCCCAGCCAGGGCTTTGTCAAGCCAAGAATTAAAAACCTCTAGGGATGGAGATTCCACCTCCTCACTAAGCAACCCATTCCAGTGCTTCACCACCCTCCTAGGGAAATAGTTTTTCCTAATGTACAACCTAGACCTCCTCCACTGTAACTTGAGCCCATTGCTCCTCATTGTGCCATCCGACACTACTGTGAACAGCCTCTCTCCACCCTCTGTGGAACCTCCCTTCAGGAAGTTGAAGGCTGCTATCAAATCCCCCCTCACTCTTCTCTTCTGCAGATTAAACAATCCCAAATCCCTTAGTCTCTCATAGGTCATGTGCTCCAGCCCTCTAATCAGTTTGGTCACCTGCTGCTGGACCCTCTCCAATGCGTCCGCATCTTTTCTATAGAAAAAGAATAAACAGGAATAATAACTTCTCTAGATCTGCTTGCAATACTCCTCCTAATGCAACCTAATATGCCATTAGCCTTCTTGGCTACAGGGGCACCCTTTGGACTCATATCCAGCTTCTCATCCACTGGAATCCCCAGGTCCTTTTCTGCAGAACTGCTACTTAGCCAGTTGGTCCCCAGCCTGTAACAATGCTTGGGATTCTTCCCTCCCAGGAGCAGGAATCTGCACTTCTCCTTATGGAACCTCATCAGATTTCTTTTGGCCCAATCCTCTAATCTGTCCAGGTCACTCTGGACCCTGTCCCTGCCCTCCAGCGTATCTACCTCTCCCCCTAGTTTAGTGCCTCATCTCTGTCTCTGGCTGAACTGTTTGTTGACAGTTTGACCCGTAATATTTCAGCCGAAGAGTAGACGTCTTGCCCATTTTGGAATTTTTGTTATAACTGTTCTGTGAGGATGCCTACTGCCTCCATGCATCACAGCACATGGATGGGAAGTAACAGCACCTCACATGCAAGAGGAGGAGGTGCCAGGTTCTCCGCATTATCCCACAGTTGGCTTTCGAGGTCTTTTTCCTCATTTCGTGCTCCGAGAGTTGTTTTGCCTCAGTGGGGCCTGAGGAAAGTCTGGCTCACAGACTCTGAAATGGTCTTGTTTTGTACCTCTCTTAACTTCTTTTTTCCTGAAGGTTCCCCTGTGGTGCTGAAATGAGGACACCTGAGGGCTGGACGCAATCAGCCAACCTGAGGGCCCAGCACAAAGGGACATTTTGGCCTGTGGTACTAGAAAAATCTCACCTCTCAGGGAGGGTCCCGGGGATGTTTGGTAGCTCGGCAGAGCAGAAAGCACCACAGACTGACTCTATCCTGTCATGCCCTTGTTGCACTGGGTTCATGGAGCAGGGGAGCTCCTCAGCCAGAGCTGGTACCTGTAAGTGCTGAGAGGGACGTGTCTTCCCTGGGAACCCCCCTCAGGCAGCCGCATCCCGCACCTCTCTCAGCCCAGCGTCTGCAGCAGCGTCCCACGCCGAGAGCATATACAGGGGTGTGCAGTGTTTATAACCCAGCTCTGGGCCGTCCCAGGGGGGTTGTTTCAGCCTCTGGGGGAGAAGTGGCCTCTGGATGCAAAAAAGGTTGGAAACTGGCCTGTCTGTGGCTGGGCTATTTTTCCAGCGTTAGCAGTAAACAGTAATTAAGGGGCCTTCCCAAAGGGAGATGAGATCCATTGGGCTCTGGGCTGAGCTAGAGGTTAATTTGCTGTTCTGTCTATTTGTGTAGATTTATATTTTGTGGTTAATTAGCAGAAAGCTGCGGATACTATTGAGCTCTTCCTAGGGCCTGACACCCTGCAAAGGGCCGGGAGGGACAGAGCTAAGACAGAGCTGGAGTCAGATCTCTGAGGGGAAACTTGAAAACTTTCTGCAGGCGCATGGGGCTGCCAGTGCAACATTGAAGATCAGTAACTCTCATCACCCTGTGATGGTCTTCTAAACGGGAGGGTCTTCTAAGCCCCCGGCAAAGGAACGTCACTAGGAACACACTGTCAATATACAGATAGGTAAACTGAGGCACTGGGAGGCTTGAGTTGCCCAAGGTCACACAGAGGCTGAATGGGAGGATGAGAGACAGAACCCAGGAGTCCTGACTTCCCTGCCATAACATTGGTCCTTCCCTCATGCCAAGAGCGAAAGTTACTCCCACTCCGGCAGGGCCTGTTCCTTGTGTGGGAGGCGGAGGAAAGGCTGGAAGAGGAAGCTGGAGCCTGAGCAGATTTTCACGGTGAATCTGAGGGTCTCAGAAGGAGCTGGAGTGTGGGAGCTCCCCGCCCCTGGGAGGGGTGAACTCCGGGACTCCACTTCCCTTCCCGCCCAGAGAGCTGCGCACCCAGCACAGGCCCTGGGCCTCCTTCCTACAAACTCCCAGGAGAACCCCTGGGGCCAGGGGGAGACCAGAGGATGGGGCAGAGAAAAGGGGTCAGTGGTGAAGCAAGAGTGGTGCCTTCTCTGAGACGGGACGACCGAGAGCCTCCAAGGGGGGGACTCTCGCGTAGTGCAGCCGAGTCCGAGCGGAGATTCTGCTTGAGGTTTGAGGCCGGGTTTTGTGAGAAAGAGATTTGAGCCTGGAAGCAGCTGGGTTTGGTGGGAGAGACCGTTAGAAAATTGCCATCTTAAACGGTACAGGACTGGAGGCCGTGGCTGGCTTTCCCAGCATGCAATGCAGGCTTTGGGTATGTCTACACTTGCTCCTTATCTCGAGATAGGGATGCAAATGTAGCATACCAAAATTGCTAATGAAGCGCGGGATTTAAATATCCCGTGCTCAATTAGCATAATCGTGCACGGCCGCCATTTTGAAATTGCGTTATTGCGAAATAAATCGCCCTGTGTAGCCGCGTTATTCCGAGAGAAAACCCTTCTCTTGGAACAACTGTTAAACCTCATTCTATGAGGAATAACAGTTATTCAGAGCCCTCTCTGGAGACGTCTCTCCCCCACTGCCCCTCCCATGCAGGGCAAAGCAAATTCACTGGAGGAAAGAGTGTTACCACTGTGTTCTATTTCCCTGCCCCTGCTTAACTCCAGGCCAATGGGAGAGATCTGTTCTCTTTCCTGTGGGTTTGGATTTGCCCATTGATTTTGGTCGGCTCAGGACATGCTGCTCTGTGCTGCCCATGCGGCATAAGGGATCTATCAGCAAATGCTTTCTTTAGCGATAGGTCACCCTCTAGACTGCCGCTTTTCGCCGACAAAGCTCCGTGGCAAAAAAAAGTGGCAGCCATTTTTATGCTAAGGAAGTGCGGGATATTTAAATCCCTGCTTCATTAGCAATTTCACCCAGCCTAATCTGCATCCCTCTGCCAGCAGAGGATTGCAGTCTAGACATACACTAGGGTTGCTCCCTGGAAAAGTTCTAAGAGTTTTTCCAGGTGGTCAAAATTTCCTGTCTCCTTTCTTCATTTGAGAGAGGGATTGAACTGTCCTGCCTGACACGTCTGAAGAAACGATTCATTCAGAAGCAGTTGCCCAGCACAGGCCATTTCAGTCAAATGATTAAAGTCTGACAAATTTACAAAACCCAGGTCTTCTGATTGAAAGTGTCAGACAATCTAAGCCATGTAGGGTGCCACCAGGGCCTGCGCTAAGAGCCAACACGGCTTTCAATGCCATTCCACTAAGTTCTTCTGTGCAATGATGTCAGTGGCAAGGAGTTCCACAGGCCAAATATGAAAAATACATCTAAACAAATTTCCTGCACCCGGGTTATAAGTCCCAACTTTCAATGCACTGAAACCTTTTCTGGTGCAGAGTAAATATAAATGCCTGTAGCCAGTACGGTTAATATTTGTCGCCCACAAGGTTACTTAATAGCTTGCTTAATATAGCTGCTATATTTCACAGAAGGCTTTCTTTGTTGATGGGATTGTTTGTATTGTTATCGTCAGGGAGTTTGCGTCTACTGGATCTATACACCTCTATCACTGAAAGTTAGCTTGAGTCACTTAATGGTCGCAACCTTTGACAGAGATATGTGTCCTATGGAAACTTGATAGGGAATCAAGTGAGGAATGAAAGACGTTAACCCTCGGTTTGGAATAGAGCGGTAACCACAGGGTATACTGCAGAATATGGAAATCATGGTTAATGTCGAAAGCAACGGTTTCATGGATGAGATAAATATAAGGATGATATAATGCTATAGTAGTGGGGAATGACTACAGACCACCCCGAAGAAGAGGTGGATGAGGCTTTCTTTAAGCAACTAATAGAATCTTCCCTGCTGTGTTATTTTCCCATGTAGTCTAGACGTGCCCCATGGTGGGAAAATAACACAGCAGGGCTCAGATTATCCAGCTAGTTCTTGGACTGCATTGGAGACATCTTTTTGTTACAGAAGATGGAGAAACCTACTAAGGGGAGGCTGCTCTAGAATTAAGTTTTCCCAAATAGGAGGAACGGGTTGTGAACATGAAAAGGGAAGGCAGCTTGGTGAAAATGACTCTGAAATGATTGCGTTCATGCTTCTAACAAGTGGCAGGAGGGAAGACAGCAAAATAAAGTATTTCAGGAAGGCAGACTTTTGATAAACTCAGGGAGTTGGTAGGTAGTATTCCATGGGCAGCAAGAGTAAAAGGAAAACCAGCTGAAGAGAGTTGGAAGTTTTCCATGGATAAATTATGAAGGCACAAACCAAACCATACTAATGTGTATAAATAACAGACTGCATGGCAAGAGACCACCATGGATATACCAGGAGATCTTTCATTATCTTAAAAAAATAAAAGAGTCCTATAGAACAATGGAAACAAGGTCAAATTGCAAAGGATAAATATAAGCAAATAATACAAGTACGTAGGGGCAAAATTAGAGAAGTGAAGGCACAAAACAAGCGCTATCTAGATAAAGACAAACAGTTACCAGAAAAAAAACCTACTAAAACATTAGGAGCCAGCGGAAGGACAAAGAAAGGGCAGGCCCGTTACTCAGTGAACAATGAGAAACAATACTGAATAATGTGGGAATGACCGAAGTGCTTAACGACTCCTTCCTTTTGGCTTTCAACAAGAACTTTGGTAGTGATCGGGTGCCCAGCACAGTCAAAAGTGGTTGTAATGGTGCAGGTTCCAAAGTAAAATAGAAAAAAGAAGAGGATAAAGATTATTTACACATATTAGATGTCTTCAAACGGCCAGGACTCGATGAAATTTACCCTAGAACACTCAAGCTGACCGAGGAGCTGGGTGAGGTTTTTGTGACAGTCTTCCATGACCTTCTCATTAATAAACTAGGAAAAAATGCAACTTTGATGGAGCAACTATTAGGTGAGAACAGAACTGATTGGACAGCTGTTCCAGAGAGTGTTTATCAATGATTGACAGTCATGTTGGAAGGACATGACAAGTGGGGTTCTACAGGGCGCAGTTTGGGTGTGAATTATTTTCAATATGTTCATCTATGTTTTAGAAAATGCACAGAGAGCACGATTATACAATGTGAGACTGATAACAAGCTGGGAGGGATTGCAGGTGCTTTGGAGGCTAGGGTCATAATTCAAAATGATCTGGACAAAAGGAGAAATGGTCTGTGGGTAATAGGATTCAACAAGGCAAATCCCAGGTACTCCACATAGGAGGAAAAAAATCTATTACACATGTACAAAATGGGAAGCGATTGTCTAGGGAGGAGGACTGCAGAAAGGATTCTGGGGGTCACAGTGGCCCACAGGCTTCCTATGAGTGAACAGTGTGACGCTGTTACAAAAGACTGACACATCATTCCCGGCTGGATTAACAGGGGTGTTGTGAGCAAGACGTCCTACGTCATTCTTCTACTCCTCTCCGTACAGATCAGGCCTCAGCTGGAGGATTCTTTTCCAGTCCTGAGCGCCACGCCTGGACAAATGGGAAAAAGTCAAGAAAAGAGCAAAAAAAAATGATTAACGGTGTAGAAAACGTGACCTCTAAGGGAAGATTGAAACCATTTGGTTTGGTTAACGTGGAAAAGAGAAGAATGAGAGGGGACATGATACATGTTTTCAAGTATCTTCAATGCTGTTACAAGGAAGAGGACAAAAAGATTATTCTCCATAAGCTCCGAGGCTATGATGAGAAGCAATGTGATTAAATAGTAGTCAGGGAGGTTTCAGGTGAATATTACACAAAACTGCCAACCGTCAGGGTGGTTAAACACTGGAATAAATTGCCTGGGGAGGTTGTGGAATCGCAGTCGCTGGAGATTTTCAAGGGCTTGTTGGACAAACTCCTGTCAGGAATAGTCTAGATCAGTGTTTCTCAACCTTTTTTAGCTCATGGCCCCCTTCTGAGCCTCGTTTACCTCTATAGCGCCCCTCATAGCCACTGTTAGTTGGAAAAAAAGGTACATAATTTACCTAATGCTCCGTTTTTTTCCATGTGGTGCCTTAGAGGTAGGGCACGGCCCCTGGGAAGCCATATGGCTCATGATTGAAAACCACTGGTCTAGATGGTCCTTGGTCCTGCCATGAGTGTAGGGGAGTGGACTTGATGACTTCTCGAGAAAAGCAGGGGAAAGGAATTGAACCCTAGACCCCACGCTTAGGAAGCTGAGGCTTAGCCCTTCAGGCACAGAGACCCACCCCATTGGCCTTTCTTCAGCTGGTATCCTTGGAAATAAAGAAAATGCAGGAGATGGGGCTAAATGAAGAGTCCCACTGTCCACCCTAGGATCCGAGCTTTGAGTGGATCAGCCAGTCAGCTCCCCTCTTGTGCCCACAGCCATGCACAGCACTGGCCTATCTGAGAGACGCTCCCAGCAGCCAGTCCTCCTCTCTGGCGCACTAGGGAGATACTGAGCTCTGCTCTGATGAGCCGCCCTTTTTATACTTATATGGCTCTCCCTTGCCCTGACGGGCCGCCCTAACAAGAGTCGACCTGTTGATTGGCTGTGCAGCCCCTCTTCTTATGGGCAGGAGCAAGGAGCTGAACAGAGCTCATCACTGAGGATCCTGGTTTTCCGCAAAGTTCACAGAATGTGTGGATTCTGTGGCTTCCTGTGGCCACCGGGCCTCTTGCAGCTGTGTGGATGACTCAGGAGATGCCTGAGTATCTCGGGGTGTCGCTTTCCTGCCCCACAGCACACGAGTGAGGCTGTAGGAGGGGAGTTCAGACTAAGAGTTGGAGAGCAGGAGGGGTAAGGACTTCGGGTGGCATTTACTTTGGAACTAACTTTGGGGACTGTGGCAGCTCCTCCCTCCCTGGCTAGCACCAGTCCATGCACTGCCCTTGCCCACAGGCACCCCCCCCCCAACCCAGTTCCCATTAGCTTGCCATGGAGCAGGCTCACCACATAGACTGGATCTACAACCTGATGGAAGGACCCACCTCTAAGGAGCAAGATAGGGAGCTGTCCCCAGCATCACAACCTTCCTCCTGGGCCAATGACAGCCCCTGGGCTTCCCTCCAAGCAGTCACAGAGATGGTCGGGTCCCCTTGAGCACCCATGGAGACCCCTGGCCTGTGTTGCAGGTAAGAGGAATCCATCTAGGACTTGCACTGGGAGCAGGCTCAGGTATGAAACTTCAGGGTCTACAGCCCCCTTGACCCTACTAAATGGCCCCTCTGCTCAGGGCTGGGACAGAAGCTGCTGCAGCCTGACAAGGAGCCTGCCCACGGATCGGAGACAAACCCAAATGAGCAGGGTCTACCATGCACTGCCAGGTCCCCTTTTCAATTGGATGTTCCAGAGGATACCCCAGTACCAGGCAACTCTAAATGGCACCCAGACACAGAAGCTAAAAATTGCCCTGTCAAGGTAAAACCCAGGTGGGTGGAAATCATATTATCTCGGCGTCAACTGCATCCATATGTCTTATGGAACTCTCCACTTGCGCTCCGTGGCAGGAGGCTGGAATGAAGGTGTCTATCTCGAAGTTGGCCATTGAAGACAGAAGAAAGGAATAACTGAATGCTATCTACAAGCCCATCTTTCCCAGTGTCTCTGCAGAGGGGTGGGACTAGAACACCTAAAAAGGGGAAACAGGGGGAGGAGCCCTGAAATCTCGATAAAAGCCAGTTGTCTCCAACATGATGGAATCTTGGTGTTTTCCCACCGACTGACGTGGGAGCCGAGCTTTGAGACAAAGTGCTCCTACCACATGCAAAAGCTGTACAAAATAGGGAGTGGCTTTGTCCATGGTTCTTCACTCTGCACACAAGAGGACTCCTGGAAACACCTCGAATCATAGAATCATGAACCAAACTGGGGTGCAGCCTAAACAAACAAACAAACGAACAAACAAACAAAAAAAGTTCACCTTGTCCCATAGGTAGGGGCTGCCTGATCTTTTAAAATAAATAAACTTTACTTTGCTCTATGTAAACCAGTGATTTGGATGTTACATATTCCTCTCCACTTTGAGGGCGGGGACACATTTTAGAGTTTATACTGTACAAGGTCTGTGTGCAGCACAAGCTAGTAACAATTTTGTGTTTTTACTCCAGAGGGAGGGCCAGTCTCAGGATCTGAGGGTTGCCCTCACTGGGACCTTCCCATTCAGGGGGTGGTAAGAGATCCCACATATAATCACAACTGAAGGTCTCCCCTAACGGACTGTTGTGCTGGTAACGGTGTACGCTGGAGCGCTTGGCAGCTTCTCACAGCAGTACAGCATGAGAGAGAGCAGTCAGAGAAACACACAGAGCAGAGGAGGCACATTTGGGTGAAAAGAACGTCTCGTTGGCATCTCCCGTCCCTGTCTCACTCCCCAGCCAATCACAGTTTTCCAACGTCTATATAGCTCTCCAGATGTGATGTCACAGCCTTGCTCAACCTCCTGTCACTGGAAATCCATCTGACAGCTGTGAGTGGGCCCCCCTCACTGAACAACACTCAGGGCTTCCTTCTGTGAGTGGAGACCTGTGCGCCAAGCACCAAGAACCTCAGACTAGTTTCAGCCCAGCTCCTGCTCACTCCTTAGCTGCTCCAGCTCATCCTTCCCAGAGCTGCACCCTGGAGCCACACTGCCTTTCCAGTGTCCCTCTTTTGGGGCATGTGTTCATTAAAGCCAACAGATCCCGGCCTGGCAAAAAGGTTGTGAGACACATGACCAGAGTGGGTTAAGCAACTGGCAAACTCGTTGACCCAGATTCAGTCTTTAACAATGATTAGAAACGTCTCCAAGGGTACGTCTAGGCCGCAGGCTTCTTTGGAAAGAAGCTTTTTCTGAAGAGATCTTCTGAAAAAACTTCTTCCAAAAGAGAGTGTCCACATTGCCAAAGCGCATCAAAAGAGCAGATGGCTTTTTCGAAAGATAGCATCCACACAGAATGGATGCTATCTTGCGTTTAAGCTGTGATTACTATGGTCGGAGTGGCCACCAGGGCACCTGTGTTTTTTCCTCTCGCCTCTTCTTTCGAAAAAACTCCCTCTTCCCGTTCACACATGCCTTTTTCCAATAGAGCTCTTTTGGAAAAGGTGTTCTTCCTTGTAGAATGATGTTTATCAATCTCAGAAAAATCCCTGCAGTCTTTCGATTTTCTTTCAAAAGAATGCTATAGCAGTATGGATGTAAGTGAAGTTTTTTGGGAAAAATGCCCTTTTTTTCCAAAAAACACCAGGGCTGCGTCTAGACTGGCAAGTTATTCCGCAAAAGCAGCCGCTTTTGCGGAAAAACTGCCAGCTGTCTACACTGGCCGCTTGAATTTGCGCAAGAACACTGACTTTGTAATGTACAAAATCAGTGCTTCTTAAATACAATGACGCTCCCGCTCAGGGCAAAGCCCTCTTGCACAAATGCTTTTGCGCAAGAGGGCCAGTGTGTAGACAACCCAGAACCGTTTTGCACAAAAAGCCCTGATGGCTAAAATGGCGATCGGGGCTTTCTTGTCTAAAGCGCGTTAGATTAACGAGACGCTTTTCATAAAAGTGCTTTTGCGCAAAGCGTCCGTGCTAATCTAGACGCTCTTTCATAAATGCTTTTAACGGAAAAACTTTTCCATTAAAAGCATTTGCGGAAAATCATGCCAGTCTAGACGTAGCCCAGCAGTTTAGATACGCTCTAACTGGTAAGGATGGCCATTTCATGGTTGAGAGGCTGGGACTTTGAAATGTAGACCTATATCGTTAACTGGAAGAAGATAGGAACTGTAGTTGTCTCTGTTTATGTACAGCTTGCTAGAGGTTAAGGGTGCAAACGAATGGTTTCTTCTAGGACTGTTTTCTGTTAATTCGGAGATCCAAAGGGAATATTATTACATAAGTCTTGGGTATAAGAAGACATTTTCAGTTTGGCTTTTTAAAGTTTGCTGTTGCAGGGCCAAATGTTGGACGAAGCCGGGTGGAATGGTAAGAGGCGAGTTATTCAGTTACAGCATCCAGACCACTGGTTCCCGTTCGCTTCGCAACCAACGAAGTGAGCCCTGAGTTACGGTTATAGCATCTTTTATACCTCCCCTCCCCGTGGTACCCGCCCTATCCCTCTCCTACCGAATCATCCTTTTGTTTCCTAATAAGGTGAAGATTATTCCCTCACCCTATTAGATCGGGCCAAGTGGACTGTCCCTTTGTCCTATTAGATCGGGTCAAGTGGACTGTCCCTTTGCCCTATTTGATTGGGCCAAGTGGACCCTACCTCTTCACTTCCTAGTATGAAGAGGCTATCTTTTCCTGGTCCCTGCCTATTGTTTCCTTATATGGTGCATTTTAAAGCCGTATTTTCCTGGCGGCAGATTGGGCAACTAGATTGAGCCTAACTTATGGTAAGGTCCCAAATAAGGGAATTTTGTGGCTTAGTCTACGAGAGAATGCTACTGCTGAGGCAATCCTTGTATTGTCTCCTTTCCTGTTAGAGAGGGGTTCCACATGCAGCTGAGGGTCGTCTTGCTTCCAAGCGGGGATTTCTGCAGAGAATTATGAAGGCAGGCTCTTATGCCTGGATCTTGCCTTCAGCACCCCGTAGGCCAGATCCACTGCTGAGACCCCCTTTATTCCCGCACCCACATTTGTGTTGCCCAGGAAATGTCTAAAGAGCATTTGGGTATCTGACCTTTCTTCTTCAGATCTGCCTAAATCTGGAAGAGATCCCAGAAGATTGGAAAAGGGCAAATCTAGCATCTTAACTTCTGTCAAGAAAGATAATGGAGCAAATAATTAAGGAATCCCTCTGCAAACATCTGGAAGATAATAAAGTGATGGGTAACAGCCAGCATGAATTTGAAAAGAACAAATCATGTCAAACCAATCTAATAGTTTTCTTTAATAGGACAAGTCTTGTTAATAAAGGAAAAGTGGTACATGTGGTATACATAGACTTTAGTATGTATACATTTGGCATACATGTGGTATACATAGCATTTGATATGGTCCACGTGACCTTATCCATAAAGTAGGGAAATAAAACTACTATAAGGTAGGTGCATAACTGGCCAGATAACAATTCTCAAGAGTAGTTATTAATGGTTCACAGTCATGCTGGAAGGGCCTAACAAATGGTGTTGTGGAGAATTCAGTTTTAGGACCAGTTCTGTTCAATATTTTCATAATTGATTTAGATATTAGCATAGCATGCTCATTAGGTTTGCAAAAGTTACCAAGCAGAGAGGAGATGCAAGCATTTTGGAGGATAGCGTGTAGCCAGACAGGAACCCCCCCCTGTAACATCCATCTTTGCTTGCCTGGATATGGCAGGCTGCTGTAACCCTGAATGGCTGTAAACAGAGATACGCCAGTTGCTGACCAAGAGGCTGCAGAGGAGTGTCCTTGACTGAACCCATTGTGGCAAGGGCCCCTCTTCCCCAAGCCACTACTGGGGAGGCCTCCTCCCCTTAGCCCCCCCAGTTAGGGTTTTTTGCAGCGGGTCTCAATGGTAGGGAGCCCGGGCCACGTGCCCACAGGCTCCCTCCTTAGCTGCCTTTACCTAATGCTGGTCAAAATTGTTCTCTCTGGTTTCTTCCTCTCTGCCTCTCCACCACCTTCCTTTTGTCCTCTCCCTCTCCTCTCCAGCCTCCAACTGCTGAGGCTTTTAAAGGCCCTCAGAAAGACAGCAGAGAGGTCAGCTGGCCCCAATTAGCCTGAGCCAGCTCCCTCCCAGCTGCATCTAATTGGGCTGCAGTTCTCTGCTTCTCTCACAGGGGTTTTTCCCTTTTGGGCTGCCTTTTCCCCTCTGCAGCGCTCCTGGCCTGACCCTGTCACACATCCTCCCCCTCTGCTCAACCCCATGGGGTTGGGTTACTTGGGTCGGACAACAATGCACCCTTGACAACCCGTCTGCATTCCCATGCTGGGTTCCTGATCTGTGTTGCACATGGAAGTGGAAGGGCTGCAGGGACAGGAACCACCGGGTAACCCTCGAATTTCTGTCCTTGTTTCGGTGCATCCACTGCAGAGGTGCATGATCAGTGACCAGGGTAAACTTCCGCCCAAGAAGGTAGTAGCGAAGGCTTTCCATGGCCCACTTTACGCGAGACATTCCCTTTCTACCACGGCGTAGTTTCGTTCCCTCGGCAGAAGCTTCCTGCTGAGGTACAGGATTGGGTGCTCCTCTTCTCCAACCATTTGAGATAATACCGCTCCCAGTCCTACCTCGGAGGCATCGGTCTGCAAGATAAACTCCTTCTTAAAATCAGGGGCTATGAGAACTGGATCACCGCAGATGGCATTCTTGAGATCTTTAAAAGCTTCTTCCGTCTCCATGGTCCACTTTACAATGTCGGGACCACGTGCTCTAGTCAGGTTGGTCAGAGGGCAGGCCCTGGAGGCAAAGTTGGGGATGAATCTGCGGTAATATCCAACCAACCCTAAGAATGCCCTGACCTGCTTTTCCGGGTTGGTCAATTCTGTATTGCATCCACTTTGTTGAGCTGGGGCCTCACTATCCCCCTTCCCACGATATACCCGAGATATTTGGCCTCGGCCAGCCCAATCGTACACTTTGCAGGGTTCGCCGTAAGTCCCGCTCTCCTTAATGTCTCCAATACTGCCTCTACTTTTTCAATGTGTGTGTCCCAGTCAGGACTGTGGACAACAACATCATCCAAATAGGCAGCTGCGTTCTTGGCATGGGGCCGCAACAGCTTGTCCATGAGCCTTTGAAACGTTGCAGGAGCCCCATGCAAACCAAAAGGGAGGACCGTGTATTGAAAGAGACCCTCTGGAGTCGAAAAGGCTGTCTTTTCTTTGGCCCCTGGTGCTAGGGGATCTGCCAGTACCCTTGGTCAAATCAAGGGTGGATAGAAATCGGGCCTTGCCCAGTTGGTCAATGAGTTCATCCACCCTTGGCATGGGATAGGCATCGAATTTGGATACTTCGTTTAACTTTGAAAGTCATTGCAAAAGCGTAGGCTTCCATCTGGCTTGGGCACCATAACAATAGGGCTAGACCACTGGCTATGGGACTCTTCAATGACTCGAGCTTCAGCATTTTTTCAACTTCAGCTTGGACCTCTTTTCGTTTTGCCTCAGGTATCCGGTATGGCTTAACGTGCACCTTCACCCTGGGGTCTGTGATGATGTCATGGTAAACCTCCGTAGTTCTACCCGGTTCTGTCGAAAACACATCCCGATTCCGCTCAATCATGTCGGCTGCTTCGGCCTGTTGGTCGGAGTCAGCTCAGGAGATATTCCCACCTGCCTTGGTGGGTTTTCCCCTTGGGGTGGTGGCCCCAGCACAACCAAGGCCACTTCTCTGTCTCGCCAGGGTTTCAGCAGGTTGACGTGATATACTTGCTCAGGCTTTCGCCGGCCAGGCTGGCGAACCTTATAGTTTACCTCTCCACTGCTTCTATTATTTCATATGGCCCCTGCCATTGGGCTAGGAGCTTACTCTCCGCCGTCGGCACTAGCACCATCACCCGGTCTCCCACCTGGAACTTCCGGGAGGTTGCTCGCCGGTTGTAATAGACCTGTTGGGCTTCCTGTGCCTTTTCTAGGTGCTCCGCACTATGGGGGTGACTCTGGCAATCCTGTCCCTCATTTGGAGCACATGATCAACTACATTTCTCCCCAGGTTGGGTTGTTCCTCCCAGGCCTCTTTAGCAAGGTCTAGTATGCCCCGTGGGTTACGCCCATACAAAAGTTCAAATGGGGAGAAGCCAGTCGAAGCTTGGGAACTTCCTTACCGCGAACATGAGGTAGGGCAGTAGCATATCCCAATCTTTGCCATCCCGGCTTACTACTTTCTTAAGCATACTTTTTAGGGTCTTGTTAAACCGTTCAACTAGACCGTCGGTTTGAGGATGGTATACCGAGGTCCGCAGGGCCTGTATGCGAACAAGGTACACAAGTCTTTCATAAGCTTGGACACAAAGGGGTCCCTTGGTCCGTTAGGATTTCTTTAGGAATCCCTACCTAGAAAAGATTTGAATTAGTTCCTTAGCGATGGTCTTGGATAGGGTGTTGCGTAGGGGCACTGCCTCTGGGTATCGAGTAGCATAGTCCACTACAACTAGTATGCTCTGGTGGCCCCAGGCAGACTTCTCTAGTGGGCCAACTATGTCCATAGCAATCCGTTCAAAGGGATTTCAATGATTGGTAGGGGTACTAATGGGGCCCTCAGGTGTGGTCGGGGCCCATGTAGTTGGCACTCGGGCAGGAAGCACAATACCTCTGGACTTCTACATAGATCCCAGGCCAAAAGAACCTCCGAAGAATGCGGTCCAGGGTCTTATCCACCCCTAGATGTCCTCCAAATAGATGACTGTGTGCCAATTCCAGTACTGCCCTCCGGTGCTTTTGGGGTACCAAGAGTTGTTCCACCTCTTGGCCCTGTATATGAGCTACCCTATATAGAAGCTCCCCCTTGATTATATAGTAGGGCCCCGTGCCCTTGTTCCTCCCTCCACTGGGACCCCATTAACTTCAACCACCTCCTTACGGATATTCTGATATATTGGATCATTGGCTTGATCCTGCCCAAAGGTCTCACTTGGGGATCTCACCTGCTCAGGCTCCAGGAACCTAGCCCCCTTTCCTCCCCTGATGAGCTGGGTCCTGCTTCAGGCTCATCCTGTCCCCGGGCTTCTGCTCTAGTAGTTGGGTAGGCCTCCCCCTCTACCAGTGCCTGCTTCCGACCTTGGGTCAAGATCCTGGTCCCCAATTTTTTTGCGGCCCTCCTCTCCCGTCGGGTTTTCCGGGGTTCCCCAGGCATCGAGAACAGGTCCTGGGAAAACTCATGGAAGGCCGGGAGGGAGCTATCCTCCTCCCCCCAGTCCCGTGGTAGCAGGTCACTAAACCCGGGGAAGTCTCGTCCAATGACCACCGGGTAGGGGAGCCTTGGGACCACCCCCACAGTTACCTCTGTAACCCGCCCTTGTACTTCTATCTCCACAGGGATGGTGGGGTAATAATTAGTATCCCGTGTACACAAGATACCCCAGTGTACTTGGCTTGAGTCAGCTGATCTTGCCCCACTAGCTTCCCTGAGACCAACGTAACTGCACTCCCGGAATCTACTAAGGCAGTGGTTTCTACCCCATTCATTTTCACGGGCTGGGTATACTGATGGGGGCCACTGCTACCCCAACGAGGTTGACTAGGACACTTTGTAGGTTCCCAGGTCACATTGCATAGGCTCGTCTATGTTAGGGCACTGAACCGCATATGCCCTATCTCCCGCAGGCATAACACCTATAACCTGGGCGGGACAGCCCCCTTTCTTTTGGGCTGTTGGGTCTTGATCCCTGGCCCTCTCCTGTCCAGACCCCAAGGTCTTTTGCCCGTCCCGGTCGCTCTTCCGCCTCCTTTCTTCCTGTCTGGACTCGGTCAGAAACTTCAGGGCCCGGGTCCTTGGGGTGAAGCGGACCTTCTGCTCTGCTGCGCCTCGACTCTGGGGCTGCGGGAAAGTCCCTTAGCTGTCAATCGTCTCTCAACGAGAGCCACAAGCTCATCAAACGTCGTGGGGTCATTCTGGCCCACCCATTCCCTAAGGTCTGGGGTAAACCCCTCATGTACCGGTCAGAACGATCACCTCGATAATCTTTTCGGGCTGTGGATGTCGGGCCGCAGCCACTTCCGGGCCAGATGGACCAGATCAAACAACTGAGTTCTGGGGCCCTGGTCATCTCGATATCGCCAGTCGTGAAATCTCTGGGCTCTCACTGTGACCGTGACCCCAGCCCGTGCCAGGATCTCAGCTTTCAGCTGGGGTAGTCGGATGCAGCTTCCTCTGCCATGTCAAGGTATGCCTTCTGGGCTTCCCCGCTCAGAAAAGGGGCCAAAATGCTGGCCCACTGAGCTTGAGGCCAGGCCTCCCGCAAAGCTGTCCTTTCGAAGGCCAAGAGATAGGCCTCAACCTCATCGTCTTTTGTCATTTTCTGTAAGTAGAAATTGGCCCGTAAGGGTCGGGCCGCATCTTGATCACGTGACCTGGACTGTCAGGGCTTTCAGCTGGTTCACCACCTCCTGCAGGGTGGCCCTGTCCTGGGCTACCTGGCTCATCAACAACTGGTTGGTTTCTTGTTGGATCCGCACCGACTCCGCTGGGCAGCTGCTTGCACCGAGTAGCCTCTTGTTGGGCAGCCGTGGCCTGCACCAGTGCTTTACCAGGTCCTCCATGGGTACTTTTGCTTTGCGAGGGTCAACTTGGCTAGATTTGGGTTGCTGTGAGGCCTCACAGCCACGATCCCACTCCTGGCACCACGTGTGGCAAGGGCCCCTCTTCCCCAAGCCACTACTGGGAGGCCTCCTCCCTTAGCCCCCAGTTAGGGTTTTGCAGCGGGTCTCAATGGTAGGGAGCCGGGCCACGTGCCCACAGGCTCCCTCCTTAGCTGCCTTTACCTAATGCTGGTCAAAATTGTTCTCTCTGGTTTCTTCCTCTCTGCCTCTCCACCACCTTCCTTTTGTCCTCTCCCTCTCCTCTCCAGCCTCCAACTGCTGAGGCTTTTAAAGGCCCTCAGAAAGACAGCAGAGAGTCAGCTGGCCCCAATTAGCCTGAGCCAGCTCCCTCCCAGCTGCATCTAATTGGGCTGCAGTTCTCTGCTTCTCTCACAGGGGTTTTTCCCTTTTGGGCTGCCTTTTCCCCTCTGTGCAGCCGCTCCCTGGCCTGACCCTGTCACACCATATTGATACGAACACACAGCCGTCCGTGGGGGGAGGAATCTCTCGCCCAGTAAAAAAAATGTTTAGTACTCACAATTTAGTTATCTCTCTTGCAAGTGTAAATTAACTTGAAACTTGCTTGTAAGAACTGGCGTCACAAAGACGAACCAACACAATCTGGCATCTTAGATAAGAAAGAGGATACGGGCCCCTATGGGTATAAAAATGGGTCCAGCAGCACATTTACTCTGAGTGTCAATCTACCATCTATCTGCTGGTCGGGTTAGGTGTTTGACCTCCCGAGGTTCCACGGTGACGCCCACCTCGTATTTGTCTTTCCTAGGAATTGAGGGACCGGCCCTGGCTTGACCGCTGGAGTCGAGAGGCACAGAACGGGTAAAATTGTACCTGAATGTGGTCCTTTGTCTTAAGTGTACACATAAATTTAGAGCTCTTTAAAGATTAAGCTGTCACTTGGTACCATTATTTCTATTTTCTATCTTTATTTTCTTTGTAACCATTTTTAAGATCTATATTTGCTAGCAGTTAAGAAATAGAGCAATAGCCATTGTAACCATATGATTTATAAGCCTTTTTAATAAACCTGTAACTGTTTAAGTTTTTAACCTGACTCCTTCAGTTGCTGTAATAGAACCAAGCACAATTTAAAAGAACTTCAGCCGGTCATAAGGGACAGATACAGGCAGAGCTGAGCGTTTGGATCTGTGTCACTCCCAGGTAACAGGTCCGTTGGGGCACCTCTCAGTCTGTCCTAGGCTGCCCGCTGCGAAGGGATTTTTTGCATCCTAGCAGCTAAAATCTGAGGTGTAATAAGCTCTTCCTATAAACAGGGGCGTCTGTTGGCCTGCTGGCTACCCTCTGCGACGGGACCCCGGTCCTAGCAGTAAAGACACGGCCGTTAAACCTTTTCTCGGGAAACACACACACACACACTGCCCTGACCGTCGGCTGACATAGCGTCATAATTCCAAATGATCTGGACAAACCAGAGGAATGGTCTGACGGAAACAGGATGAAGTTTAAAGAGGACAAGTGCAAAGTGCTCCACTTCGGAAGTCCTGAAGAAAGGGATTTAGGGGTCATAGTGGATGACAACTTAAACATGATTCAACAGTGTGACACTGTTGCAAAAATAGCAAACATCATTCTGGGCTGCATTAATAGGAGTATTGTGAGCAAGACATGAGAAGTCATTCTTCCGCTCTACTCTGTGCTGATTAGGCCTCAGTAAGAGGATTGTGTCCAGCTCTGAGCACCACATTTCAAGAAAGATATGGAGAAATTGGACTCCAGATAACAGCATCAAAAGGATTAAAGGACTAGAAAACATGGAAGAACTGGGTTCATTTGGTATGGAAAAGAGAAGAATTAGAGAGGACATGATAGCAGCTTTCTAAGTAACTAAAATTGTGTGACAATGAGGAGGGAGAAAAATTGTTCTCCTTGGCCTCTGATGATAGGACGAGAAGCAATGGGCTAAAACTGCAACAAGGAGGTTTAGGATGGACATTAGAATAAAAACACTTCTTACCTATCAGGGTGGTTAAACACTGGAATAAATTGCCGAGGGAGGTTGTGGAATTTCCATCACTGGAGATATTTAAGAGCAGGTCAGACAGTTTGTCAGGAATGATCTAGATAGTGCTTGGTCCTGCCAAGAGCGCAGAGGGATGGAATTGATAACCTCTTGAGGTCCACTCCAGAGCTATGATTCATCAAGGGAAGGTTGAGTCACAATACCGTGATATCCAGGTACAGACTGGACCATCCTGATATTGAATATTTTGATACGGGAATATAATCTATGGACTAATTTTGAAAGAACTCTACGCAGCTCTGAAGCCCCATATCTGTGCTATGAAACTAACTTAAGAACTCTACTCATCCTGTATGATCTTTTCACCAGTAATTCCCGGTCTTCTCTCTCTCTCTCTCTCTCTCTCTCTTCATTTTTAATAAATCTCACTTTAAATAGCAAGAATTGTGTGTAACCATGTATTTGGTGAAGACATGAAATAGTCATTGACCTACGAGATGATGTGTCTGATCCTTTGGCATTGGTAGAACGTCGACGAACAAGATTTTCAGCAATAGCCACTGCAGAAGAGGTCCCCGGATTCTTATTAATGCAGTCCTACTCCTGCACGCCATCCCCTTCCAGCATGAGCAAAAGAACATAAGAAGGGCCCTACTGAGTTAGTAGAACTGTCCCTCTAGATCAGTATCTTGACTTCCAACAGTGGCCAGTGCAAGGTGCAAGGTGCTGTCCAGGAAACGATTCAGGAAAGAGGGCTCAGCATCGTGTCACTAGTCAGCTCAGCATGGAAGTGAGTCAGAGACTCTGAGCACCGGGAGTGAACATTAGGCCCTTTTCTGAGTCACTATCCACAACAGCCTGTCCCGGATTTGCTTTGTCCTCACCCCATAGATGATGGGGTGTAGAATGGGGGGCACCAGGAGGTACATATTGGACATGAGGCTGAGCACAGGCAGGGGCACATAAGAAGCTATCCTCTGCATGAGGGAGACAAAGAGATCTGGGATGTACAAGGCTGAGAGGGCGCAGAGATGAGACCCACAGGTTCCAAATGCCTTCAGCCGAGCGTCCTTTGTGGGCAGTCGGAAGATGGCCCTGAGGATCTGGGTGTATGACAAAGCGATTAAAAACCCATCCATACTGGGCACAAAGAATGTCACACAGACACTGTAGTAACTACTGGGGCGGATGTCGGCACAGGCCAGGGACACCACAGAAAAGTGCTTGCAATACGAGTGCGGGATGATGTTGCTTCTGCAGTATGGCCACTGACTCCCCATGATGGGAATGGGAAGTATGATCATGAAGCCGCGCAGCACTGCGGCCAAGCAGATCTTGGCTACAGTGGAATTTGTCAGGATGGTGGAATGTCTCAGGGGATCGCAGATGGCGACGTAGCGATCAAACGCCATGGCCACGAAGATCCCAGACTCTATCACTAAAAAGCAGTGAATGAGGTACAGTTGGGTGAAGCAAGCACCAAAAGCGATCTCTCTAGAATTGAACCAGAAGAAGCTCAGTGTTTTGGGCACAATGGTCGTGGACAGGACGAGGTCAGTGACAGCCAGCATGCAGAGGAAATAGTACATGGGCTCATGGAGGCTCGGCTCCCTCTTCACGATGTACAGAATGGTGATGTTCTCCAAGATGGTTATAATGTACATGACACAGAAGGGGATGGAGATCCAGCCATGGGCCGCCTCCAGGCCAGGGATACCCAGCAGGATGAAGGTGGAGGGGTTGGTGAAGTCGGTTGTGTTAGAATCTGACATGGAGTCCCGGAGCTGGCTGCCAACGATAAAGCAGAATGGAGTCTCCTTCCAGTACCTTATATTCTCCTCACTTCCGGTATGTGCCTAGTGTTCCAGGTGATAGTTGCAATACAAATACCTGGATGGAGACACAATGTCAGTATGAGACACTCCATGCACTACGGGAGAATGTTGTCATGGGGGAAGCAGGTTGGTCGCTCCTCACTCACTGAAAATGACATTTTTGTCATTCAAACAAAGGAATTATGAAATTTACTAAGGCCCAGACCACATATTCTGGAGCTCCCTATGTCAGTAATTCCAGCTCCCTCGTAAGCACCACCAGATAACAAGTGTTTTCCTAGTGGTTCTCCTTCACTGTTCCTCAGTGCAATAAAGCCAAGCTGCAGAGCCCCTGCTGTGGAGAGTCCCCCATTAACTGACAAGTTCAGCATCGGAGAGTAGAAAATAATGAAAAGACCTTTACCAAGACATGTTCCAGGGACACATCCCAGCTAGAGTCCACCTCAAAGGGAAAGGCTGACGTCATTGACAGCAGCTCCATGGACCCACCTGCTCTGTCAGGGCAGTGGTCAAAACCAAGGGACCTTTTGCATGCCTAGTGAATGGGATGGAGAATAACACACTCTGGCAATACACAGGTTTGGTCATCTAGTCTCTCTGTAGGGGGTGTAGCAGATAGAAAGGGGTGTCTGAGATGGGCTCTGAGAGTCGGGGTGGTTGCCAAAGGGGAACAGTCTGAAAACGCTGGCACTGTTGAGTTGAAAGAAGAAATAATGGACATGTACACGATTGAGGGAACAACAATAATGGAACTTCCGCCATTCAAATGGACAAAGAGAGAAATGTGCCCCCCAAGCAATATCTGTGGACCAGGCCTGAGCAAAATATGGCCCATGGGCTGGATCCAGCTGTCTAACCCCGCAGATCCAGCCAGTGGATGCTGCAGGGAGCCCAAGACAGGCTCCCCTGCTTGCCTCGTACCACTCGCACACCCCTTAGACACATGGCTGCAGGGCAGGTTTTCTTTCAAAACTGTGAGTCCCGAGGGGGTGGGGGAAACCTTTGGCGCTGCTCCCACCCCCAGCACATTCCCATTGGCCGGTTCTGGCCACAAACCGGCCAATGGGAGCTCCTGTTTCAATAACAGGCAGCCAGGAAGCACAAGGGGGTCCAGAGCACATGGCTGCAGCCAGTGTGGGAGCGGGGGCAGAAAGGGAGGCTGATTCCAGAACGGGCTGTTGGCTGATAAGTCTCCTGGCCAGACCCTGCCTCTGGAACCCCATCCCCTCCCATCCCCAACCCTCTGCCCCCCACTCCACATAACCAAATGCTCTGCCCCGCCCTCCTGTACCCATATCCCCTCCCAGATCCGGCTCCCCAATCTCCTGTCCCAGATTACAGGCTCCTCCTGCCCTAGCTCGCAACCCAAATCCCTGCATCCCCTCCTGTGTGGCCCTCGGCCACTTTCCAAATCCTTTGCAATAGACGGTGCTCTAGCAATGCCAGATCCCCAACGCTGTACTAATGGATGAGTAAAAGAGATCGAGAGGAAAGGTGTAGACCGGGGGTGAGGAATCTTCTTTGGGTCGGGGGCTGCTGGCCCAGAGAAAAATCATTCGGGATGGAGGCAGTGAAGGCTGGAGACAGTGCGGGCTCCCCAAGGCTGTGGGGAGAAGCCCTGAGCCCCGGGGGCCATATCCAGGGAAGCTGGGGACCACATCTGGCCTCCAGGACTTAGATCCCCCACCCCTGATTGAGACAGAAGAATGGGAATGAACACTGGGATTTCTTCACAGGAATTTCTGAGACGGCTCCAATTCATGATTCCTCAGTGAAGTAAAGTGAATAACTTTGGCTTAAAATGCAGGTCAGTGGGAAAAGGAAGGCAGCAAATGGTAGGGGTGGGGAGCAGGAAAGCAACTCAGAACAGAGAAAAGGGAAATATTGATAGCAAGGAATAGAAATGGGATGTTATGATAAGGGACGTTAAAGAGAACTGGGAAAAATCTTGTCAGAGCCATGTATCATAGCAAGCAGACTAGGAACTATATTAAGAAGAAAAGAAATCAGAGGAGAAGTTTAGGATGATCCTTTGCCAGAGAAAGAAAAGCTGTAAATGTTGTTGAAAACCTAGATGTGATCAATCCATAGTTTTCTGTTGCGAAGGGAAGGAAGCAGTATGAGACACAGCTAGCACATGAGGAGATGAAATATTTTCCCGGCCATCCGCATCCAAAGGGCTATTAACCACGTCTGCAGGAGAACTTAGAGTTCTCAACAGGAGTCAGGAATGGACAAAGCAATCCCACAGCTCACTTGGAACAAGAGGAGGCAGTCAGGAAACAGCAGAGACAAAATAAAAATAGGGCGGGGCAATACTGGGATAAACATCACGTATATAAAAATGGAATTTTCAACAGGTTTTCCGAAGGTTAGGAAAGAATGGAAAGGTTGTTATGGAATCATTTGAAAATGAATTTCTAGGATTATAATTAATGCCAGGCAACCACAGGGTTTTTGGAGACCCTGTCTTGTCAAATCAATCTGATTTCTTTCCTGAAGGAGAGAGCACATGTGGTTGATTAAGGTAACCACTCAGCTTCAATCAACTTTGATTTCACTGAGGCATGTGATTTAGTAATGGGAACAAGACTTGTTAAACACGAACCCTACACAACAGCCATAAGCAAGTGGAACACAGACTCAGAACTTGCTGGCTGACTGATCGGCCAATGGGGATGTTTCCAGTGGGGATCAGCAGGGGTCACCTCGAACCCTGAGGAATTTTGATATTTTCATGAATGACCTGGAAGTAAATAAAAAACCCAGGCACAAAACAGTCAGCCTTGCCTCATAAAGAGCCCTCGTGTAAGGTGGGACCTGCTACCCTGGTTCTGGGACAATAATGATGGATTTGACTATATGGAAAGATTGTGTTGGCATGAGCCCGGCTCCCCAAACCCTTTTGCCTCTGCACACGACACTGGAGGAACGGACGAGGTCCAGGGTCACACCTGGGCGTCACGTTTTACAAATGATATTGAAAGATTGGGCAGCTGCAGAAAAGAGCCACACAATCGATGGGAGGTGGAAGACAATGCCTGGCTGAGAGACACTTAACTGACGACCAAGCCGAGAATTTCACTGGGAGAGACTCAGGGGCCCTCATGGGAGAAGCTGAGTGAGGCCCGTGGACTGAAAGTTGAAGTCGGACACATTCCTGAGGGAAATAAGGGCCAAACCTTTAGCCCTGAGGGTGAGAAGCCACTGGGACACACTGCCAATGGGGGATGCTTCAGCTCCCCATCTCTGCAGACCCAGGTGGGATGCGTCTGCCTGAGGTCTCGACTAGACGTGTGAGGCACAGGGGCTCAGCTGTAGCTCTGTAGAGTAAATACAACCGACACTGACTGCAAGGCTCCCTTCACCATGGGTAGCCCACACCCCCAGAGATGGCGGCTAAGTCGGTAAAAGGATTTTTCCATTAACCTTGTTCTGCCTGTCCAGAGGGTACCCGCTACAGCTGCACCTCTCAGGCAAGTGGGTGGAGGGAGGTGGATTTTTAGCTAATGGCCAGAAAAAGAAAATGCAGTTTAGGGTTGAATTAACACCAACCAGGCAGGAAGGTCACAGGTGGGGCAGGACAGCTCTGGGTCACACTGGGTAGGCCTCGGAAAAAGTACCATGTCTGGCCACAGAACTCATTACTGGGGTACCTGCCTAAAATCAATGGCGGGTGTTCTGCAGGGGGTCCGATTGGATGATCTAATGGCTCCTTTTCACCTTCAAACCCATGAATTGATCAATAATGAAAACAGAATCCAGTTTTTATAGTCCCTGTGTCTCACCACACACCAACAAGGGAACATTCTTCCGTTACGTGGAAGGCCAGGCCGTAGAACATGGAGAAGACACAAGAGCTGGCATAATCCCTCGTTGGCCCGTGGAACTTCGTGCCACATACGCAATAAGGGACTGACTGTTGAGGGTCACTGGAGAAACAGGCTTTACTTAAGGCAGCCTGACTTTACTCCAGTCATCTGAAGAAATGCGTTTTGCCCATGAAAGCTCATGATCCCATCGCCATGGTTTGTTAGTCGTTAAGCTGCCGCTAGACTATTTGTTGATTGTTAAGATTTTTCTGTTACAGACTCACTCGGCTCCCCTTCTGAACCCTCTGTGAGGACAGCTCTTTTACAATTGCTTACAGAGTTGCCAAACTTTTAATGTTTAGACTGTAATTTTCCATTGCCTCGTCTCTGTCTCAGGCTGACCTGTTTGTTGACAGTTTCCACCATAACCTTCACTCAAATAATGGACGGGTAGGAGAAAAGACGTCTTGCCCATTTTGGAATATTTGTTCTAACTGTATAGTGAGGATCCCTACACCTGCATGCATCACAGCACATGGATGGGAGGTAACAGCACCTGCAGGCCTCAAATGCAAGAGGAGGTGGTGCCAGGCTCTGTGAATTATCCCACAGTTGGCTTATGAGGGCTTCTTCCTCCATTCTTGCTCCAAGGGGAGTTTTGCCTCAGTGGGGCCTAAGGAAAGTCTGGGTCACAGACTTGTATTGTGCCTCTCTTGACATCTTTTGTCCCGAAGGATGGTCTGTGGCACTGAAATTTAGCCACGTGAGGGCTGGAGGCAACCAACCAACCTGAGGGCCCAGCAGAAAGGGACATTTTGGCCTGTGGTACTAGAAAAATCTCACCTCTGGGGCAGGGTCCCTGGGTTGTTTAGTAGCTCGGCAGAGAAGAACGAACCAGAGACTGACTCTCTATCGCGCCATGGCCACGTTGCACTGGGGTTGTGGAGCAGGGAAGCTCCTCAGCTCAGGATGGTACCTGTGAGTGCTGAGAGGGACGTGTCTTCCCTCAGAATCCCCCTCAGGCAGCCGCGTCCTGCACCTCTCTCAGCCCAGCGTCCGCAGCGGCCTCCTCGGTTGAGAGACAACACCGGATTGTGCGCTAGTTATAACCCAGCTCTGGGCCGTCCTGGGGGGAGGGTTGTCTCAGCCTCTGGGGGGAAGTGGCCTCTGGATGCAGAAAAGGCTGGAAACTGGCCTGTCTGGCTGGGCTATTTTTCCAGTGTTAGCAGTAAACAGTAATTAAGGGGCCTTCCCAAAGGGAGGTGAGATCCATTGGGCTCTGGGCTGAGCCAGACGTTAATTTGCTGTTCTGTGTATTTGTGTAGATTTACATTTTGTGATTAATTAGGAAGAAAGCTGCGGATACGATCAAGCTCTTCCTAGGGCCTGATGCCCTGCAAAGGGCCGGGAGGCACAGAGCTAAGAGAGAGCTGGAGATAGGTCACTGAGCGGAAAACTTTCTGCAGGCCCATGGTGCTCGTAGTGCGACATCTAAGACCAGTAACTATCATGCCCCTGTGCCGTGCCTTTCACGGAAGGGTCTTCAAAAGCCCTGGTAAAGGAAAGTCACTAGGAACACACTCTCAATATACAGATAGGTAAACTGAGGCACTGGGAGGCTTGAGTTGCCCAAGGTCATACAGAGGTTGAATAGGAGGATGAGAGACAGAACCCTGGAGTCCTGACTTCCCTGCCGTAACATTGGTCCCTCCCTCACGCCAAGAGGGAAATCGACTCCTGGTCTGGCAGGGCCTGTTCCTTGCGTAGGAGGCAGAGGAAAGGCTGGAAGAGGGAGCCGGAGTCTGAGCACATTTTCACGGTGACTCTGAGGGTCTCAGAAGGAGCTAAAGTGTGGGAGCTCCCCGGCCCTGGGAGGGGTGAACTCCGGGTCTGCACTTCCCCTTCTACCTAGAGACCTGCCCACCCAGCACAGGCCCTGGGCCTCCTTCCTACACACTCCCAGGAGAACCCCTGGGGCAGGGTTAGACCAGAGGCCAGGGCAGAGAAAAGGGGGCTGTGGGGAAGGAAGTGAGGTGCCTTCTTGGAGACGGGAGACCCGAGAGCCTCCAAGGGGGGACTCTCCCACAATGCAGCAGATTCCGAGCAGAGATTCTGACTGAGGTTTGAAGCTGGGTTTCACAAGAGATTTGAACCTGAAATCAGCTGGGTTTGGTGGAAGAGACTTTTATAAAATTGCCGTCTTAAATGGTGCAGGACTGGAGACTATGACTGGCTTTCCCAGCATGCAACTCAGACTTTGTCGGCACCCCCCTTTTGTCAACCAAATGTTTTCTGCTGTGGTGTGGGAAAAACACCCCCAGGACCAAGCAAAGGGCCCCTGTTGGCAGAGCAATGGCAGCAGGAGGGGCGGGCTGGCGGTGCGATAATTAGGACAGCAGGAGACTCTCTCCCACCTGTGAGGATCTTGGGGGCATGGGATGGACAGAGCCTGTGAGGCCCAGGGGGCAGGCGGTCACACGGTGTTGAAAAAATGTGAGAAGCCCAACCTCCTGTGTCTGGAAACCCACCTGACAGCTGTGATTGCACCGCCCCCCACACACACACACTGAACAAAACTCAAGACTTCCTTCTGTGGGTGGAGACCTGTGTGCCAAGCAGCAAGAAGCTCAGACTAGTTTCAGATTAGCTCCTGGGCACTCTACAGTTGCTTCAGTTTTCCTTTCCCAGAGCTGCCCCGTGAGAACCGCACTCCCTTTCCAGTGTCCCTCTTTTGGGGCACACGCTCATTAAAGCAAACAGATCCCGACCTGGCAAAAATGGTTGCGTGACACATGACCAGAGTAGACTAAGCAACTGGCTGACTCATTGACCCAGATTCAGTCTTTAGCCATGGTTAGAAAAGTCTCTGACTGGGAAGGAGGGCCACCCCATGGTCAATAGGCTGGAGCTTTGAAATGTAGTCCTGTGTTTTTAAAGAACTAGCAGAAGATAGGGACTGTAATTCTCTATTGTTTACATACAGGTTGCTAGAGGTTAACGGTGTAAACAAATCATTTCTTCTAGGACAGTTTTCAGTTAAATCAGAGATCAAAAGGGAACATTGTTAGATGAGTCTTGGGTGTAACCATTTCATTTTCAGTGTGAATTTTTAAAGTTTGTGCTTCCCAGCAACTGTCTAAAGGGCTTTTGGGACCTGACCTTTCTATTTCAGATCTACCTACGTCTGGAAGTGATCCCAGAAGATTGAAAAAGGGCAAATCTATTGTCCATCTATAAAAAGAGAAATAAGAACAACTCAGGAAGCTAAAGACGATTCAGCTTAACTTCTGTCAGGAAAGATAATGGGGCAAGTAATTAAGGAATTCCTCTGCAAACATCTGGAAGATAATAAAGTGACAGGTAACAGCCAGAATGAATCTGCAACAAACAAATCATATCAAACCACAGGTCAAGTCTTGTTAATGAAGGGGAAGCGGTAGATGTGGTATACATAGACTTTGGTAAAGCATTTGATGTGGTCCACATAAACTTATCAATAAACTATGGAAATAAAACTGCAATATGGTGGGTGCATAACTGGCCAGATAATCATTTTCAGAGAGTAGTTATTAATGGTTCACAGTCATGCTGGAAGGGCCTAACAAATGGTGTTGTGGAGGATTCAGTTTTGGGACCAGTTCTGTTCAATATTTTCATCAATGATTTACATATTAGCATAGTACACCCATTAAGTTAGCAGATGTTACCAAGCTGGAAAGGGTTGCGAGTGCTTTGGAGGATACGGTCATAATACAAAATGATCTGGACAAACTGCAGAAATGGTCTGAGGTAAACAGGATGAAGTTTAATAAGGATAAGTGCAAACTACTCAACTTAGGATGGAACAATCAGTTTCACACATACAGAATGATAAGTGACTGTCTAGGAAGGAGTCCTGCAGAAAGGGATCTAGGGGTCATAGTGGATGACAAGTTAACCATGAATCAACCATGTGAAACTGTTGCAAAAAAAGCAAATGTGGTTCTGGGATGGATTAACAGGAGTGTTGTGAGAAAGACAGAAGAAATCATTCTTCTACTTTCCACTGCACCGATTAGGTCTGAGTTGGAGTATTGTGTCCCGTTCTGGAAACCACACTTCAAGAAAGCTGTGGAGAAATTGGAGAGAGTCCAAATAACAGCATCAAAATGATTAAAGGACTAGAAAACATGAAAGAATTGGGTTTATTTGGTTTGGATAAGAGAAGAAAGAGAGAGAACATTTTTCAAGTAACTAAAAGGGTGTGACAACGAGGAGGGAGAAAAATTGTTTTCCTTGGCCTCTTTGGATAGGACAAGAAGCAATGGGCTTAGACTGCAGAAAGGGAGGTTTGGGTTGGAGATTAGAAAAAAAAACACCTTTCTACCTGTCAGGGTGATTAAACACTGGAATAAATTCCTGTGAAATTGTGGAATCTCCATCACTGGAGATATTTAAGAGCACATTGGACAGACACCTGCCAGGGATCATCTAGATTGTGTTTGATACTGCTGTGATGGCAGGGAATGGACTTGATGACCTCTTGAGGTCTCTTCCAGTGCTATGATTCTAGGATTCATCAGTGGAAGCTTGAGTCACAATACTGTGATATCCAGGTAAGGATTGGACCATCCTTATATTGAGTATTTTTAAAACGGGACTGTAATCTATGGACTAATTGTGAAAGAACTCTACATAGCTCTGAAGCCCAATATCTGTGCTATGAAACTAACTTAAGAACTCTACTCATGACTGTATGATCTTTTCACCAGTAAACAATCTCCCTCTTCTCTCTCTTTCTCTCTCTCTCTCTCTCTCTCTCTCTCTTCATTTTTAATAAATCTCACTTTAAATAGCAAGAATTGTGTGTAAGCATGTATTTGGTGAAGACATGACATATTCATTGATCCTTTGGCCTTGGTAGAAGTTTGACTAACAAGATTTTCAGCAACCACCACTGCAGAAGAGGTCCCTGGATTCATATAAACACAGTCCTACTCCTGCACGCCCTACCAGAGTCAACATAACAAGGGCCCTACTGAGTTAGATGAAATATCCCTCTAGGTCACTATCTTGACTTCCGACAGAGGCCAGTGCAAGGTGCTTCAGAAGGAATGAGCAGAACAAACAATCAGCCAGTGAGTCATCCCCCATCGCCCCTTCTCAGCCTCTGGCAAACAGAGTATGGCGTCCCATCCTTGCCCGTCCTTGCCAATCGCTATTGACACACCCTTCCATGAATGTAGCTATTCCTTCTTGTAGCCCTTTGATAGTACTGGCCTACAGAGCATGCTCTGGCAAAGACGTCCACAAGTTGGCCTTATGTTGTGTGAATAATTTATTTCATTAGGTGAGCCCTAGTCCACATGATATCAAAACACATTTTTATTTACTTTCTCAACTCATCATGATTGCATTGACCTTCCTCATGACCCCTTTAGACATCCCTTTTCCAAGACGTGAAGTCTCTATCTGAATAATCTCTCATTTTATGCAAGTCGAGTCGTGTGAATAATTCCTTTGGTTTGGTTTTACACCATTGGCTGATTATTTCTCTAAGGCCATCCCTTCTTTGTGTCTTATGAGAAGGAGTAAATGACACTTCCTCATTTACTTTTTCAAAACCCTTTATCATTTCCTAGATCTCTCTCATACTCCCATTGGTCTTCCCTTTCCTAAGCTGAAAAGTCCCAGGTTTAATAATATCTCATCTAAAGCTATCTTTTCCAGTTCCCTAATATTTTTCGTTTCTCTTTTCTGTCCCTTGTCATCTCTACTTTTTTTTGAAGATGTGGTGACCCGGTCTGCGTGCAATATGTGAGCACAACATAGATTTTTGCAGAGAAATTTTAGTCTACAGAAGAGAAGAGAGAGGGGGGATTTCATAGAAGCCTTCAACTTCTTGAAGAGAGGTTCCAAAGTGGATGGAGAGAGGCTGCTCTCAGTGGTGACGGACAGCAGAACAAGGAGCAATGGTTTCAAGTTGCAGTGGGTGAGGTCTAGGTTGGATACGTGCACAGACTTTTTCCCTAGGAGGGTGGGGAAGCACTGGGATCGATTCCCTAGAGAGGTGGTGGAATCTCCATCCCAATAGTTTTAAGTCTTGGCTTGACAAACCTCTGACTGGGTTGATTTATTTGGGATTTGTCCTGTCTTCGGCCGGGGGCTGGACTTGATGACCTTCTGAGGTCTCTTCCCGCTCTATGATTCTATGATTCTATAGAAAGAGAGACTGAAAAAGAGATGACTTGGTGGATATAAAAAGGGCTAGGTTGTGGAAATAAAAAAACATTCACTCATCTCCCGGCATGTTTTCCCTCCACCAAATTATTGGAGACAGCTGTCCTTAGTGTGTCACAGTATGACCAACGCCTGGAGATCTGGTAGGCCCTTCTCAGGATTTGACTGACTGTCCAGGAAACGATTCAGGAAAGAGGGCTCAGCACCAGTAAGCTCATTATGGAGGTGAGTCAGAGAGTCTGAGTGCCAGAAGTTAACATTAGGCCCTTTTCTGAGTAACTATCCACAACAGCCTGTCCCAGATTTGCTTTGTCCTCACCCCATAGATGATGGGGTGTAGCATGGGGTGCACCAGGAGGTTCACATTAGCCATGAGGATAAGCACAGGCAGGGGCACATAAGTACCAATCCTCTGCATGAGGGAGACAAAGAGATCTGGGATGTACAAGGCTGAGAGGGCACAGAGATGAGTCCCACAGGTCCCAAATGCCTTCAGCCGAGCATCCTTGGTGGGCAGTCGGAAGATGGTTCTGAGGATCTGGGTATAGGACACGGCGATTAAAAACCCATCCAACTGGGCACAAAGAATGTCACACAGACGCTGTAGTAACTACTGGGGCGGATGTCGGCACAGGCCAGGGACACCACAGAAAAGTGCTTGCAGTACGTGTGGGGGATGATGTTGGTTTTGCAGTATGGCCACCGACTCCCCATGATGGGAATGGGAAGTATGATCATGAAGCCGCGCAGCACCGCAGCCAAGCAGATCTTGGCTACAGTGGAATTTGTCAGGATGGTGGAATGTCTCAGGGGATCGCAGATGGCCACATAGTGATCAAAAGCCATGGCTACAAAAATCGCAGACCCTATCACAAAAAAGCAGTGCATAAGGTACATCTCGGTGAAGCAAGCACCAAAAGTGATCTCTCTAGAATTGAACCAGAAGATGCTCAGTGTTTTGGGCACAATGGATGTGGACAGGAACAGGTCGGTGACAGCCAGCATGCAGAGGAAATAGTACATGGGCTTGTGGAGGCTCGGCTCCCTCTTCACAATGTACAGAATGGCGATGTTCCCCAAGATGGCTACAATGTACATGACACAGAAGGGGATGGAGATCCATCCATGGGCCACCTGCAGGCCAGGGATGCCCAGCAGGATGAAGGTGGAGGGGTTGGTGAAGTCGGTTGTGTTAGAATCTGACATGGAGTCCCGGAGCTGGCTTCCAATGTTGAAGTAGAATGGGGTCTCCCGCAAATACCTTATATTCCCCTCACTTACGGTATATGCCCAGAGTCTCAGGTGATGGTTGCAATACAAATGCCTGGATGGAGACAAAATGTCAATATGAGACACTCCATGCAGTATGGGAGAATGTTTTCATGGGGGAAGCAGGTTGGTCGCTGCTCTCTCTTCCTGAAAATGACATTTTTATTATTCAAACAAAGGAATTATGACCAGCTAAACCTACTAAGTCCCAGACCATATTTTCTGGAGCTCCATGTGTCAGTAATTCCAGCTGCTTCGTAAGCACCAGTTGATAATAAGGGTTTGCCTTGTGCTTCTCATTCCTTGTTCCTCAATGCAATAAACCCAAGCTGTGTAGCCCGTGCTGTGGAGAGTCCCCGCATTAACACACATGCTCAGCATCGGAGAGTGGAAAATAATCAAAACAACTGTACCAAGACATGTGCCAAGGGAAACATCCCAGCTAGAGCCCACCTCCGTCGACAGAGCCATGTAGATTAGTTTATTCGGCAAAGGGAACTGAAGTCGCCATTTAAATAATCGCAGCTTCATTTAATCAAAATGGCCACCGTGCTGTGCTGATCAGCTGATTGTCGGCTCAGCGCGGCAGTCTACACGGGGATCTGCCGACCCCGAAGCCTTCGTTGGCAGATCCTGTAAGCCTCGTTTCACGAGGCATAAAGGATCTGCCGACGAAGGGCTCGCAGCTCGGCAGATCCCCATCTAGACTGCCATGCTGTGCCAACAATCAGTTGATCGGGACAGCGCGGTGGCCATTTTGATTTAAATGAAGCCGCGATTATTTAAATTGCGACTTCATTTCCCTTTGCCATCCTGACTAGTCTACATGGCTCCGTCGACTGAGCCATGTACTTTAGACACACCCTCAAAGAGAAGGGCTGATGTCACCGACAGCAGCTCCATGGACCCAACTGCTCTGTCAGCTCCAGTGGTCAAAACCAAGGGACCCTTTGGATTCCTAGGGAATGGGATAGAGAATAAGACGCTCTGGGCATACACGGGTTTCGTCATCTAGTTGTTCTGTAGGGGGTGTAGCAGATAGAAGGGGGTGTCTGAGACGGTCTCTGAGAGTCAGGGTGGTTGCCAAAGGGGAACAGCCTGAAAACGCTGGCACTGTTGAGTTTAAAGTAGATATAATGGGCACATACACGATTGAGGAAACGACAATAATGGAACTTCCGCCATTCAAATGCACGAAGAGAGAAATGTCCTCCCCCCCATGCAAGATCTGTAGACCAGGCCTGGGCAAAATATGACCCAAGGGCTGGATCCAGCCAGCTAACCCAGCAGATCCAGCCAGCAGATGCTGCAGGGAGCCCAAGGCACGCTCCTTGCTTGACTCATCCCATTTGCACACCCCTCAGAAACGTGGCTGCAGGGAGGGTTTTCTTTCAAAACTGTGAGTCCGGAGGGGGTGGGGGAAACCTTTGGGGCTGCTCCCATCCTCAGCACATTCCCATTGGCTGGTTTCTGGCCACAAACTGGTCAGTGGGAGCTCCTGTTTCAATAACAGGCAGCCAGGAAGCACAAGGGGCTCCAGAGCAGATAGCAGCAGCCACTGTGGGGGTGGGCCAGGCAGCGAGGCTGTTTCCAGAATGGGCTGCTGGGGATGAATAGAACTAAGGGCCGGGAGCGATAGAACTAAGACAGATCTGGAGACAGATCACTGAGGGGAAACTTGAAAACTTTCTGTAGGCACATGTGGCTGTCAATGCGACATCAAAGGTGGGTAACCATCACCATCCTGTGCCATGCCTTTCATGGGAGGGTCTTCAAAACCCCCGGCAAAGGAACATCACTAGGAACACATTGGAATATACAGATAGGTAAACTGAGGCACTGGGAGGCTTGAGTTGCCCAAGGTCACACAGAGGCTCAATGGGAGGTTGAGAGACAGAACCCAGGATTTCCAATGTCCCTGCTGGAACATTGGTCCCTCCCTCACGCCAAGAGGGAAATCGACCCCCACTCCGGCAGGGCCTGTTCCTTGCGTGGGAGGCGGAGGAAAGGCTGGAAAAGGGAGCCTGAGCCGGAGCAGATTTTCATGGTGACTCTGAGGGTCTCAGAAGGAGCTGGAGTGTGGGAGCTCCCCGCCCCTGGGAGGGGTGAACTCCTGACTCCACTTCCCCTCCCACCCAGAGACCTGCCCACCCAGCACAGGCCCTGGGCCTCCTTCCTACGCACTCCCAGGAGAACCCCTGGGGCAGGGGGAGACCAGAGGCCAGGGCAGAGAAAAGGGGGCTGTGGGGAAGGAAGTGAGGCGCCTTCTTGGAGATGGGGCAACCGAAAGCCTCCAAGGGTAGGAAGTCTCCGGTAATGCAACTGACTCTGAGCAGAGATTCTCACTGAGCTTTGAGGCTGGGTTTCATGTGAAAGAGTTTTGAGCCTGGAAGCAGCTGGGTTTGGTGAGGGAGACTGTTAGAAAATTGCCGTCTTAAACTGTGCAGGATTGGAGGTTGTGGCTGGCTTTCCCAGTGTGCAGTGCAGATTTTGTCTGCACCCCCCTTTTGTCAACAAAATGTTGTCTGTTGGGGTGTGGAAAAAACACCCCCAGGACCAAGCAAAGGGCCCGTGTGGACAGTGCAATGGCAGCAGAAGAGGCGGGTTGGTGGTGTGGTAATTAGGACAGCAGGAGAGCTCTCTCCCACCAGTGCGGCTCTTGGGGGCGTGGGACGGACAGAGCCGCAGTCAGGCCCAGGCACAGGCGGTCACACGCTTTTGAAGAAATGTGAGGAGCCTTGTGTACCGCGAACCAGCAAAACCTTCCTAGGGGAAAAGCTTCCCCTTGGAACAATTTGCCTTTTGTGGGGAGCTTTCCCAGAGCATACGGGAGCTGGATGGATCTGGCTCTCCAAAGGCTCAGAGACCTCGCTCCCTGTCCATTTACCCAGCAGCCTGGACGGCTTTGAGGGCTCCCCTTCCACTGTGCTGTGTGGCAGGGTTCTCATCCCCCCAACAAGGCTGGGCCCAGGGTTCCTGCGGGGCTCAACAGTGGTCCTGGTCAATTAGGACAAGGGTACCCTGACTCCAGAGCCCTCTCCCTCACATGCAGGGCAAAGTGAAGGAAAACCATGAAGAGTAAAATGAGAACACGTCACCCTGCCCTGTGCTCACGGGGCATCACAAACAGCTTGCTTGAGACGCCGACAACCCAACCCAGCCCCAGTCCTGATCCAGCTCCCTGGATGTTTATCTAATCCCTGTGGTTACACCCCACTGGATAAAATTCTGCTGTAGCCAGCACATCCAGGCCTCATATTACTGTCCTAATCCAACAGCATGGTCCATACAAATAAGGAATTGGTAAAAACACATTCTACATTTAGTATCTCACATCCCGTTCTCTTTACAATCCATGACAATATGAATGAAAGCACTACCAAGAGCAGCGCCATCTCCAAGGCTAGAAGGCAGTGCCCCCCGATAGATCTTGGGGATGTTCTCCATCTGGTGTCTTGGTGTTACCCCATATTCTATTTCCCTGTCCCTGCTTAACTCCAGGCCAATGAGAGGGATCTGTCCCCTTTTTTGTGGGTTTGGATTTGTCCAACGATTTTGGTCTGCTCAGGATTTGCTGCTCTGTGCCACCCATGAGCCTTGGTCTAAATAGAAGTCCGGTGTTGTAGCTGGTCCCTGTGTGTTATTCTCTCAGGACCTAGTTGTTTCAGGGAACACAAAACGATAGTGCAGGTTGTTGTGAGAGACCACAGTGTGGGGATTGGACTCCCACCTGTTCTGTTTTTTATTACATCGTTGGTGTCTATGGATACAGAGTGGTACAGGGGTACCAGTCTTATGAGAGCCCCACTGACGTGCTGTCTTCCGCGCTTCTCCTACACAATTACACAATTGGGGGTCAGCCAATCAATAAGCAGAAGATTTCAAACAAACAGCATGGCATATTTCTTCACAGTCAGCCTGTGGAAACACTTTGCCAAAGGGTGAGGTACAATTTCAAGTAATACGAAAGGAGGCAACTCAATGACTTGTACCTAGACTGATCCCCCAGTTTCTCATGATGACCTTGTAATGTCAGGTCATGAAAGGACTCAGGATTTGTCTGACTGTCCAGCAACCGATTCAGGAAAGAGGGCTTGGAATCATATCACCAGTCAGCTCAGCATGGAGGAGAGTCGGAGAGTCTGAGCGCCGGGAGTGATCATTAGGCCCTTTTCTGAGTAACTATCCACAGCAGCCTGTCCCGGATTTGCTTTGTCCTCACCCCATAGATGATCGGGTGTAGCAGGGGGGGCACCAGGAGGTACATGTTGGCCATGAGACTGAGCACAGGCAGGGGCACGTAAGAACCAATCCTCTGCATGAGGGAGACAAAGAGATCTGGGATGTACAAGGCTGAGAGGGCGCAGAGATGAGACCCACAGGTCCCAAATGCCTTGAGCTGAGCGTCCTTTGTGGGCAGTCGGAAGATGGCCCTGAGGATCTGGGTGTAGGACACAGCGATTAAAAATCCATCCACACTGGGTACAAAGACTACCATAGAGAGGCTGTAGTAACTACTGGGGCGGATGTCGGCACAGGCGAGGGACACCACAGAAAAGTGCTTGCAGTACGAGTGCGGGATGATGTTGCTTCTACAGTATGGCCACCGACTCCCCATAATTGGAATGGGAAGTATGATCATGAAGCCGCGCAGCACCATGGCCAAGCAGATCTTGGCTACAGTGGAATTTGTCAGGATGGTGGAATGTCTCAGGGGATCGCAGATGGCCACGTAGCGATCAAACGCCATGGCCACAAAGATCCCAGACTCTATCACTAAAAAGCAGTGAATGAGGTACAGTTGGGTGAAGCAAGCACCAAAAGCAATCTCTCTAGAATTGAACCAGAAGATGCTCAGTGTTTTGGGCACAATGGACGTGGACAGGGCCAGGTCAGTGACAGCCAGTATGCAGAGGAAATAGTACATGGGCTCATGGAGAGTTGGCTCCCTCTTCACGATGTACAGAATGGTGATGTTCTCCAAGATGGTTATAATGTACAAGACACAGAAGGGGATGGAGATCCAGCCATGGGCCGCCTGCAGGCCAGGGATACCCAGCAGGATGAAGGTGGAGGGGTTGGTGAAGTCAGTTGTGTTAGAATCTGACATGGAGTCCAGGAGCTGGCCTCCAAGGCTGAAGCAGAATGGAGACTCCTACTTATATTCCCCTCACTTCCGGTATGTGCCCAGTGTCACACGTGATGGTTGCAATACAAATACCTGGATGGAGACACAATGTCAATATGAGATACTCCATACACTGCGGGAAAATGTTCTTATTGGGGAAGCAGGTTGGTCCCTCCTCACCCACTGAAAATGACATTTTTGTAAATCAAACAAAGGAATTATGACCAGCTAAACTTACTACGGCCCAGATCATATTTTCTGGAGCTCCATGTGTCAGTAATCCAAGTGTTTTCCTAGTGGTTCTCATTCATTGTTCCTCAATGCAATAAACCCAGACTGCGGAGCCCTTACTATAGAGAGTCCCCCATCAACTGACATGCTCAGCTCCCTCGTAAGCACCAGCAGATAACAATGGTTCACACACCCCGTAGAAACATGGCTGCAGGGCGGGTTTTCTTTCAAAACTGTGAGTCCGCAGGGGGTGGAGGAAATCTTTGGGGCTGCTCCCGTCCTCAGCACATTCCCACTGGCCAATTTCTGGCCACAAACTGGCCAATGGGAGCTCCTGTTTCAATAACAGGCAGCCAGGAAGCACAAGGGGCTCCAGAGCACATGGCTGCAGCCAGTGTGGGGGTGGGGCAGGCAGGGAGGCTGATTACGGAACGGGCTGCTGGCTGATACGCTCCTGGCCAGACCCTGCCTCTGGCACCCCAGCCCCTCCCTTCCCAAACCCTCTGCCCCGTACTACTGCCCCCCTACTCCACATACCCAAATGCTCTGCCCCGCCCTCCTGTACCCAGATCTCCTTCCAGATCCGGCTCCCAACCCCCTGTCCCACATTACAGGATCCTCCTGCCCTAGCTCACAACCCTAATTCCTGCACCCCCTCCTGTACCCCAATTCCCTTCTCTAGGGAATCCAACCCCCTACACGCCTGTCCAGTGCAGCGGTTACAACTGCCTCCTGCACCCAAACTCCCTCCCTTGCCCCAAGCTGCCTCCTGCACCCAACCCCCATCCCAGACACCCTCACCTCCTCCATTCATATCATAGAAGAGAGCGGCCCTCGGCCACTTTCCAAATCCTTTGCAATAGACAGTGTTCTAGAAATGCGAACTCTCCAACGCTGTACCAATGGATGAGTAAAAGAGATTGAGAGGAAAGGTGCAGACTGGGGGTGAGGAACCTTCCTTGGGTCAGAGGCTGCTGGCCCAAAGAAAAATCATTTGGGATGGAGGCAGTGAAGGCTGGAGAGTTAGTGCAGGATCCCCAAGTCTGTGGGGAGAAGCCCTGAGCCCCGGGGACCAGATCCAGCCAAGCTGGGGGCCACATCTGGCCTCTGGGCCTTAGATCCCCCAACCCGGATTGAGACAGAGGAATAGGAGTGAACACTGTAATTTCTTCACAGGAATTTCTGAGATGGCTCCAATTCATGATTCCTCAGTGAAGCAAAGTGAATAACTTTGGCTTAAAATGCAGGTCAGTGGGAAATGGAAGGCAGCAAATGGTAGAGGGTGGGGAACAGGAAAGCAACACAGAACAGAGGAAAGGGAAATATTGCTAGCAAGCAATAGAAAGGGGATGTTATGATAAGAGATGTTAAAGAGAACAGGGAAAAATCTTGGCAGAGCCATGTATCACACCAAGCGGGCTAGGACCTATATTAAGAAGAAAACAAATCCTAGGAGAAGTTTAGGACAATCCTTAGCCAGAGAAAGAAAAGCTGTAAATGTTGCTGAAAACCTAGATGTGTTCAAGCCATAGCTTTGTGTTGCGACGGGAAGGAAGCAGTATGAGACGCAGCTAGCACATGAGGAGATGAAATATTTTCCCGCTCATCCGCATCCAAAGGGGCTATTGAACTTCGTCTGCAGGAGAGCGTAGAGTTCTGAACAGGAGTCACGAATGGACAAATCAACCCCACGGCCCACTTGGATCAAGAGGAGGCAGTCAGGAAACAGCAGAGACAAAACAAAAAAGGCGGGGGGGGGGACAATACTGGGATAAACATCAAGTCTATAAAAATGGAATTTTCAAAAAGTTTTCCCAAGGTTAGGAAAGAACTGAAAGGTTGTTATGGAATCATTTGAAAATGAATTTCTAGGATCATAATTAATGACGGGCAACCACAGGGTTTTTGGAAACCCCCGTCTTGTCACATCAATCTGATTTCTTTCTTGAAGGAGAGCGCACATGTGGTTGCTCAAGGAAACCGCTCAGCTGCAATCAACTTTGATTTCACTGAGGCATGTGATTTAGTACTGGGAGCTAGACCTGTTAAACACGAACCCTACACAACAGCCATAAGAAATGTAAAACAGACTCAGACGTCTCTGGCTGACAGATCGGCCAATGGGGATGTTTCCAGTGGGGATCTCCAGGGGTCACCTTGAAGCCTGAGGAACTTTGATATTTTCATGAATGACCTGGAAGCAAATAAAAAACCCGGGAACAAAATTGTCAGATGTGCCAAATATTGTCACACTGTTCACCTCAGCGTCCTGGCCTTGCCACATAAAGACCCCTCCTTTGAGGTGGGACCTGCTGCCCTGGTTCTGGGAGAATAATGATGGGTTTGACTCTATGAAAACATAGTGTTGGCATGAGCCGTGCTCCTCAAACCCTTTTGCCTCTCCACGCGACACTGGAGGAACGGACGAGGTCCAGCATCCAGGCCTGGGTGCCACGTTTCACAAAGGATATTGTAATATTGGGCAGCTGCAGGAAAGAGCCACAAAATCAATTGGAGGTGGAAGACAATGCCTGGCTGAGAGACACTTAATTGACAACCAAGCCGAGAATTTCTCTGGGAGAGACTCAGGGACCCTCACGGGAAAAGCTGAGTGAGGCCCGTGTATTGAAAGCTGAAATCGGACACATTCCTGAAGGAAATAAGGGTGAGTAATCACTGGGACACACACCAATGGGGGATGCTTCATCTCCCCATCTCTGCAGACCCAGACGGGATGCGTCTGCCTGAGGCCTCAACTAGAGGTGTGAGGCACCGCGGCTCGGCTGTAGCCGTGCAGCTTAAACACTACTAACACTGAGTGCAGGGCTCCCTTCACCGTGGGTAGCCCAGCCCCCCGCCCCAGAGAAGGTGGCTAAGTGGGTAAAAGGATTTTTCCATTAACCTCGTGCTGCCTGTTCAGGGGGGAACCGCTACAGCTGCACCTCTCAGGCGGGAGGGCGGAGGGAGGCGGATTTTTAGCTGATGGCCTGAAAGCGAAAACGCAGTTTGGGGTTGAATTAACAGCAGCCAGGCAGGAAGTTCGCAGGTGGGGCAGGACAGCTCTGGGTCATACTGGGTTGGCCTCGGATAAAGTACCATGTCTGGTCACAGAGCTCATTACTGGGGTACCTGCCTAAAATCAATGGCGGGTGTTCTTCAGGGTATCCGATTGGATGATCTAATGGCTCCTTTTTACCTTGAAACCTGTGAATCGATCAATAATGAAAACAGAATCCAGCTTTTATAGTCCCTGTGTCTCACCACACGTCAACAAGGTACATTCTTCTGTTACGTGGAAGGCCAGACCATATAACATGGAGAAAAGACAAGAGCTGGACTAATCCCTTGTTGGGCCGTGGAACTTCGTGCCACAGACACAATAAGAGCAAAGAGGTAAAGGGAATGGGATTAAGAAATGGACTGGCTGTTGAGGGTCGCTGGAGAAACAGGCTTTACTTAAGGCAGCCTAACTCCGGTCATCCGAAGAAGTGCGTATTGCCCACGAAAGCTCATGATCCCGTCTCTATGGTTCGTTAGTCGTTAAGGTGCCACTAGACTATTTGTTGATTTTTAAGTTTTTCCAGTTACAGACTCACTTGGCTCCCCTTCTGAACCTTCTGTGAGGACGGCTCTTTCACAATTGCTTTCAGATTTGCCAAACTTTTAATGTTTAGACCGTCATTTTTCATTGCCTCCTCTCTGTCTCTGGCTGACCTGTTTGTCGACAGTTTCAGCCATAACCTTCAGTCAAATAGGGGACAGGTAGGAGAAAAGACGCCTTGCCCGTTTTGGAATATTTGTTATAACTGTTCAGTGAGGATCCCTTCCGTCTCCATGTATTACAGCACTTGGAGGCTTCCCATGCAAGAGGCGGAGGTGCCAGGCTTCGTGAATTACACCACAGTTGGCTTACGAGGTCTTCTTCCTCAGTTCTTGCTCCAAGGGGAGCTTTGCCTCAGTGGAGCGTAAGGAAAGTCTGGGTCAACAACTCTGAATTTGCCTTCTATTGTACCTCTCTTAACATCTTTTCTCCTGAAGGATCGTCTGTGGCACTGAAATTTAGCCACCTGAGGGCTGGAGTCAACCAGCCAACCCGAGGGCCCAGCAGAAAGGGACATTTTGGCCTGTGGTACTAGAAAAATCTCACCTCAGGGGCAGGGTCCCTGGGATGTTTAGTAGCTCGGCAGAGGAGAAAGAACCAGAGACTGACTCTCTATCTCTGGGGTTGTGGAGCAGAGAAGCTCCTCAGCTCAGGATTGTACCTGTGAGTGCTGAGAGGGACGTGCCTTCCCTCAGAATCCCCCTCAGGCAGCCGTGTCCCGCAGCTCTCTCAGCCCAGCGTCTGCAGCGGCGTCCCACGCCGAGAGCCAACACAGGGTTCTGCACTGTTTATAACCAAGCTCTAGGCAGTCCCAGGGGGGTTGTTTCAGCCTCTGGGGGAGAAGTGGCCTCTGGATGCAAAAAAGGTTGGAAACTGGCCTGTCTGGCTGGGCTATTTTTCCAGCGTTAGCAGTAAACAGTAATTAAGGGGCCTTCCCAAAGGGAGATGAGATCCATTGGGCTCTGAGCTAAGCCAGAGGTTAATTTGCTGTTCTGTGTATTTGTGTAGATTTATATTTTGTGGTTAATTAGGAAGAAAACTGCAGATATTATCGAGCTCTTCCTAGGGCCTGACGCCCTGCAATGGGCCAGGAGGGAGAAAGCTAAGACAGGTCTGGAGACAGGTCACTGAGGGGAAACTTGAAAACTTTCTGCAGGCACATGGGGCTGATGGTGCGACTTCGAAGAGCAGTAACTAGCATCCCCCGGTGCCGCTCCTTTCGTGGAAGGGTCTTCAAAAGCCCTGGTAAAGGAACGTCACTAGGAACACACTGGCAAGATAAAGATAGGTAAACTGAGGCACTGGGCGGCTTGAGTTGCCCAAGGTCATACAGAGGCTGAATGGGAGGATGAGAGACAGAACCCAGGAGTTCCAACTTCCCTGCTGTAATATTGGTCCCTCCCTCACGCCAGGAGGGAAATCGACTCCCACTACGGCAGGTCCTGTTCCTTCTGTGGGAGGTGGAGGAAAGGCTGGAAGAGGGAGCCTGAGCCTGAGCAGATTTTCACGGTGACTCTGATGGTCTCAGAAGGAGCTGGAGTGTGGGAGCTCCCCACCCTGGGAGGGGTGAACTCTGGGTCTGCACTTCCCCTTCCACCCAGAGACCTGCCCACCCAGCACAGGTCCTGGGTCTCCTTCCTACGCACTCCCAGGAGAACCCCTGGGGCCAGGGGGAGACCAGAGGCCAGGGAAGGGAAAAGAGGGCCGTGGGGAAGGAAGTGAGGCGCCTTCCTTGAGACGGAACCATGGAGAGCCTCCGAGGGGGGACTCTCCCACAATGCAGCAGACTCTGAGCAGAGATTCTGACTGAGGTTTGAGGCCGGGTTTCACAAGAGATTTGAACCTGAAATCAGCCGGGTTTGATGGAAGAGACCATTATAAAATTGCCGTCTTAAATGGTGCAGGACTGGAGACCATGGCTGGCTTTCCCAGCATGCAACTCAGACTTTGTCGGCACCCCCCTTTTGTCAACCAAATGTTTTCTGTTTTGGTGTGGGAAAAACACCCCCAGAACCAAGCAAAGGGCCCCTCTTGGTAGAGCAATGGCAGCAGGAGGGGCGGGCTGGCGGAGCGATAATTAGGACAGCAGGAGACTCTCTCCCACCTGTGTGGATCTTGGGGGTGTGGGACGGACAGAGCCTGTCAGGCCCAGGGGGCAGGCGGTCACACGGTGTTGAAGCAATGTGAGGAGCCCAACCTCCTGTGGCTGGAAACCCACCTGACAGCTGTGATTGGCCCCCCACACTGAACAACACTCAGGGCTTCCTTCTGTGAGTGGAGACCTGTGCGCCAAGCAGCAAGAACCTCAGACTCGTTTCAGCTCAGCTCCTGCACACTCCTTAGTTGCTCCAGCTCATCCTTCCCAGAGCTGCACCCTGGGGCCGCACTCCCTTTCCAGTGTCCCTCTTTGGGGCACATGCTCATTAAAGCAAACAGATCCTGATCTGGCAAAAATGGTTGCATGACACATGACCAGAGTGGGCTAAGCAACTGGCTGACTCATTGACCCAGATTCAGTCTTTCGCCATGGTTAGAAACATCTCTGACTGGGAAGGAGGGCCACTCCATGGTCGATAGGCTGGAGCGTGGTAATGTAGACCTGTGTTTTTAAAGAACTAGCAGAAGATAGGGACTGTAATTGTCTATTGTTTACACACAGGTTGCTAGAGGTTAACGGTGTAAACAAATGATTTCTTCTAGGACTGTTTTCACTTAATTCAGAGATCAAAAGGGAACATTGTTAGATGAGTCTTGGATGTAACCATACCATTTTCAGTGTGTGTTTTTAAAGTTTGTGCTGCCCAGGAACTGTCTAAAGGGCTTTTGGAACCTGACCTTTCTATTTCAGGTCTGTCTAAGTCTGTAAGAGATCCCAGAAGATGGGTATGTCTACACTACAGCGCTAATTCAAACTAACTTATTTCGAATTAGTTAATTCGAAATAAGCTAATTCAAAATATCGCATGTAGACTGAAAAACTAATTTGAATTAGCGTTTTGCTAATTTGAAATAGCGCGTCCACGCTGATTGGACGCTGGGTCGCATTTAAGGCCAGCTGAAAATGGTTCTGGCAGGGCATCAGGTCAGTAGTTGCTTTGTGTGGCTGCTGTCTGAGGCTATCTGAGGCTCGTGCTTAAAGGGACACCCCTGGACAGCCGGTTCTCAGCTTTCCCGCTTGCTTGCCTACCTCGTCGAGGGACAACAAAGCGTTTTCCTCTCCACCTGCCTGTGTCGGTGGTTCCCATTGGGGATGCCACCACAGTTGGCACCATGGAGCCAGAGCTCGCCCTGGGCATGCTGCTCCAGTTTTTGGAGTTGCTGCTGCAGGCCTGCCAGCAATGGGTAGAGGCTGCCTTGCACCATCTGGTGCATGTCAGCCCCCTGCCGCTCCCCCAGGCCTCCCTTGGGGCGTCCGGACGCCAGCGTTCCCCGCTGCATCTGGCATCTGGACACCAGCACCGACTGGTGGGACCGCATCGTCCTGGAGCGCTGGGGAGACCAATAGTGGACCCAGAACTTCAGGATGAAGAAGGACACCTTTCTGGAGCCCTGCGAGTGGATTGCCCCTGCTCAGTGGCGATGGGACACTCACATGAGGCCTGCCTTCCCTCTCCAGAAGCGAGTGGCCATCGCCCTGTGGAAGCTCTCCATGCCGGACAGCTACCGATCCGTCGGGAACCAGTTCGGCGTGGGGAAATCCACCGTCGGAGCAGTGCTCATGCAGGTACGGCACTCACCGGACACTGGGCCGGGGGGGAGGGAGGCTGCAAGGAGGGGATGGGCCGCCCCAGGGAAAACGGGGGGGAGGATGCGAAAGTGCCCCACACTGGAGGGTTTGGTCTGTCCCAGCTGTACTACACACCGCCCATGGCGGCCAGGATCACAGCGGGGGGTTGCTTCCGGGAGTGTGGCATGGGGCAGTTCCAGGGAACGAGCACCCCCAGCCACCCGGGCACCCCAGTGATTCGCGGTTTGGTGTGTCCCTCTGCAGGTGGTCAAGTCCATCAACCGGGTGCTGCTCCACAGGGTGGTCAGCCTCACTGACCCGGACGCGATCATCCAGGGGTTCGGTGCCCTTGACTTCCCCAACTGCTGGGGGGCCATCGACGGGATGCACATCCCCATCCATGCCCCAGAACACCAGGCCTCCCAGTACATCAACCGCAAGGGGTACTTCTCCGTGCTCCTGCAGGCCGTGTTTGACCACTGGGGCCAGTTCACGGACATTAATGTGGGCTGGTCCGGCAAGGCACACGACGCCAGGGTGTTCCGCAACTCCTCCATGTGCCAGAGGCTGCACGCCGGGACCTTCTTCCCCGACCGCCACATCAGGGTTGGGGACGTGGCCTTGCCGTGTGCCTGGTGGGGGATGAGGCCTACCCCCTACAGCCCTGGCTGATGAAGCCCTACGCGGGACACCTCAACCCCTCCTGGCAGGCCTTCAATGCCAGGCTCACCAGGGCCCGCATCGTGGTCGAGGGGGCCTTCAGATGCCTGAAAGCCAGATTTAGGTGCTTCCTCGACCTCGCCGAACACAATATCCCTCCCGTGGTGGCAGCATGTTGTGTGCTGCACAATTTATGTGAAAGGAAAGAGGAGGCTTTCCTGCCAGCCTGGATGGCTGAGGCTGACCGCATGGCTGGCCAGTACGTGCAGCCCCGCACCGCCGCCGTCCGGGAGGCCCAGCGGGGGGCCATCCGGACCCGGGAAGCCGTGAGGGAGAGCTTCCAGGTGGAGGAGGAGGACTGAACTCTCCCTGCATGCCCCACTGGGGCCTTCTTCCACCCTCCCCTCCTTCTCCTTTCCCCTCCCTAACCCCCCTTCCTAATGTAAAATAAAAACACCTGTTTTGCCAAAAAAACCTCTCTTTATTGTACATAACTGGGGTGGGGGAAGGGAGGAATGAGGGTGGGAGAGGGGAGGGGGAAACCTGGGAGGAGGGAGCTGGAAGGGGGTGGAAGGGGAGGAAGGGAAGGGAAAGTTCAGGGTTGGGGGTCCTGCTGGCTCTCCCATCTCACAGCACTGCGGGTGCGGGAGCATCGGGGGGGAGCGGGTGTGGAGGGTGGGGCAGGAGGGATGGGGGGTGCAGAGGAAGCAGGAGGGGGAGCAGGGGTGGGAGGAGGAGCATGAGCTGGAGCGGCCACAGGGGCTGGAGCAGGAGGAGGCAGGAACCTGTCCACCAAGGTCTGGAGGTGACCTCTGAGGGCACGGCCCTGCTCCTCCAGCTCCTCCAAGCTCTGTTTCCGCAGCCTCAGGTCCTCCCGGACCCAGTGGTCCTGGGTGCAGAGCTGGTGCTCCAGTAGCCTCAGGTGCCACCGCTGGTAGTCCTCCAGGTTCCTGGTGCGCCTGCTGGCCCGGGTGCGGGTGGCTGTTGCAGGCGGGGTGGTGCACCCTGCAGTCCCAGGTGCTGCGGCTGTGGTGAAACAAGAGCAGTGGTCATTTCTTCCTGGGGACACAGTGGGTGAAACCCAGCCCCGCTCTGCAAGGCAAGGTCGGCATGTGGGGAACGGGCCAGGGCCCCTGCATGACACCCAGCTGCTGCTCCATGGTGGGCAAGGCCCAGGCGCACGGTCCCTGGGCTCCCTTTCCCCCCAACCCTCCATACACATAAGGGGAGCATGATGGCACTCACATGTGGAGCCCTCCCCAGCCTCGGACGGCATAGCCAATGTGCTCTGTGGGATGCCTCGGGGGTCCTGGGCAGGCTCCCTGCAGGCTCCTGGCTCTCAGCATCCTCCTCCTCCTCCTCCGTGTCAGGGACGGGGCCCTCTGCCCCGGGGTCGATCACCACCCAGGGGCATGGACTGCATGAGCCCCCAGGATGCTCATAATGAGGGCATGCCTCCGGGTCGGCCCCTTGCTTTTTCAGCGGACCTGTTCCTGGGTCCGCATGTGGCCTCTGGTGGCCAGGTTGGTAGCCATACCGCTGTAGACAGCAGCATTCCTGCCGCTAGTGTTGAGATCGTGGATGTTGGAGGCCTCCCCCCAAACCTCGATGAGGTCCACGATCTCTGCACTAGGCCAGGCGGGCTCCCGCCTCTTGCGGCCCCGGGCAGGCTCCTGGGAGCTGCTAGCCTGGTCCTGGGAAGAGGTGGAGGGCTGGGTGGCAGCAGGTGGCTGGCTCATGCCGTGTCAGGTGCAGGGTCTGCTGGCTGGGTGCTGGCAGGCTTGCAACTGGCACAAGCACTGTAGTCAGACTGTGCCCCTTTAAGGGCTCCGGGGCCGGGAGGGGGGCAGAAGAGTTTCCCTGGTTTGGCCCAGAGTGGCTACCAGGGCAACCTGGGAAGGGCTAGCCTCCAGCTAGTTCGAATTAAGTGGCTACACAGCCCTTATACGAACTACTTAATTCAAACTAGGCATTACTCCGCATAGAATGAGGTTCACATAGTTCGAATTAAGCGCTCTGCTAGTACAATTTAAATACTAACTAGCGGTTTGCATGTGTAGCCCCTATTAAAGTTAAGTCGAACTCACAGCTGTCAGTTCAAATTAACTTTGTAGTGTAGACATACCCAATTGGAAAAGGGCAAATCTAGTGCTTTTTTAAAGTTTGTGCTGCCCAGGAACTGTCTAAAGGGCTTTTGGGACCTGAACTTTCTATTTCACATCTGCCTAAGTCTGGAAGTGATCCCAGAAGATTGGAAAAGGGCAAATCTATTGCCCATCTATAAAAAGAGAAATAAGAACAACTCAGGAAGCTAAAGACGATTCAGCTTAACTTCTGTCAGGAAAGATAATGGGGCATGTAATTAAGGAATTCCTCTGCAAACATCTGGAATATAATAAAGTGATAGGTAACAGCTAGAATGAATCTGCAACAAACAAATCATATCAGACCACTCTGATAGTTTTCTTTGATAGGTCAAGTCTTGTGAATGAAGGGGAAGCGCTAGATGTGGTATACAGAGACTTTAGTAAAGCATTTGATATGGTCCACATAACCGTATCAATAAACTATGGAAATAAAACTACTATATGGTGGGTGCATAACTGGCCAGATAATCATTCACAGAGAGTAGTTATTAATGGTTCACAGTCATACTGAAAGGGCATAATAAATGGTGTTGTTCAGGATTCAGTTCTGGGACCAGTTCTGTTCAATATTTTCATCAATGATTTAGATGTTAGCATAGTACACCATTAAGTTAGCAGAAGTTACCAAGCTGGGAGGGGTTGCAAGTGCTTTGGAGGATAGGGTCATAATTCAAAATAATCTGGACAAACTGGAGAAATGGTCTTAGGTAAACAGGATGAAGTTTAATAAGGACAAGTGCAAACTACTCCACTTAGGACAGAACAATCAGTTTCACACATACAGAATTGGAAGTGACTGTCTAGGAAGGATTACGGCAGAAACGGATCTAGGGGTCATAGTGGATGACAAGTTAAACATGAATCAACAGTGTGATACTGTTGCAAAAAAGGCAAATGTGGTTCAGGGATGGATTAACAGGAGTGTTGTGAGGAAGACAGAAGAAATCATTCTTCTACTTTACTCTGCACCGATTAGGTCTCAGTTGGAGTACAGTGTCCAGTTCTGGACACCACACTTCAAGAAAGCTGTGGAGAAATTGGAGAGAGTCCAGATAACAGCATCAAAATGATTAAAGGACTAGAAAACATGAAAGAATTGGGTTTATTTGGTTTAGAAAAGAGAAGAATTAGAGAGGACAGCTTTCAAGTAACTAAAAGGGTGTGACAACGAGGAGGGAGAAAAATGGTTCTCCTTGGCCTCTTTGGATAGGACGAGAAGCAATGGGCTTAGACTGCAGAAAGGGAGGTTTGGGTTGGACATTAGAAAAAAAAAACCTTCCTACCTGTCAGGGTGGTTAAACACTAGAATAAAATGCTGTGGAATTGTGGAATATCTATCACTGGAGATATTTAAGAGCACGTTGGACAGACACCTGCCAGGGATCATCTAGACGGTGTTTGGTACTGCTGTGATGGCAGGAGAATGGACTTGATGACCTCTTGAGGTCTCTTCCAGTGCTATGACTCTATGATTCATCAGTGGAAGCTAGAGTCACATTACTGTGATATCCAGGTAAGGATTGGACCATCCTTATATTGAGTATTTTTAACACGGGTCTATAATCTATGGACTAATTGTGAAAGAATACTACACAGCTCTGAAACCCAATATCTGTGCTATGAAACTAACTTAAGAACTCTACTCATCCCTGTATGATCTTTTCACCAATAATCCCCCCTCTTCTCTCTCTCTCTCTCTCTCTCTCGCTCTTCATTTTTAATAAATCTCAATTTAAATAGCAAGAATTGTGTGTAAGGATGTATTTGGTGAAGACATGACATATTCATTGACCTGCGAGATGATGTGTCTGCTCCTTTGGCCTTGGTAGAACTTCGATGAACAAGATTTTCAGCAACCACCGCTGTAGAAGAGGTCCCAGGATTCATATAAACACAGTCCTACTCCTGCATACCTTCCCCTACCAGTGTGAACATAACAATATAACAGGGGCCCTACTGAGTTAGACGAAATGTCCCTCTAGATCCGTATCTTGACTTTGAACAGTGTCCAGTGCAAGGTGCTTCAGAAGGAATGAGCAGAACAAACAATCAGCCAGTGAGTCATCCCCCATCACCCATTCACAGCTTCTGGCAAAGAGAGTATGGCATCCCATCCTTGCCCGTCCTTGCCAATTGCTATTTACAGACCCTTCCATGAATGTAGCTATTCCTCTTTGTAGCCCTTTGATAATACTGGCCAACAGAGCATACTGTGGCAAAGACGTCCACAAGTTGGCCTTATGTTGTGTGAATAATTTATTTCATTAGGTGAGCCCTAGCCCACATGATATCAGAACACATTTTTATTTACTTTCTCAACTCATCATGATTTCATTGTTTTCCCTCATGACCCCTTTAGACATCCCTTTTCCAAGATGAGAAGTCCCCATCTGAATAATCTCTCATTTTATGCAAGTCGAGTCGTGTGAATAATTCCTTTGGTTTGGTTTTACACCATTGGCTGATTATTTCTGTTAGGCCATCCCTAGTTTGTGTCTTATGAGAAGGAGTAAATTACACTTCCTCATTTACTTTTTCAAAACCCATTTTCATTTCCTAGATCTCTCTCATACTCCCATTGGTCATCCCTTTCCTAAGCTGAAAAGTCCCAGGTTTAATAATATCTCATTTTAATCCAGCTGTTCTAGTCCCCTAATAGTTTTCGATTCTGTTTTCTGTCCCTTGTCATCTCTATTTTTTTTTTAAGATGTGCTGACCTGGTCTGCGTGCAGTATGTGGGCACAACATAGATTTCTGCAGAGAAAATTTAGTCTACAGAAGAGAAGAGTGAGGGGGGATTTAATAGCAGCCCTCAACTTCCTGAAAGGAGGTTCCATAGAGGATGGAGAGAGGCTGCTGTCAGTGGTGGCAGGTGGCAGAACAAGGAGCAATAGTTTCAAGTTGCAGTGGGGGAGGCCTAGGTTGCATATTAGGACAAATTATTTCCCTAGGAGGGTCGGGAAGCACTGGGATTGATTCCCTAGAGAGGTGGTGGAATCTCCATCCCTAGAGTTTTTTAAGTATTGGCTTGACAAAGCCCTGGCTGGGTTGATTTTGCTGGGATTGGTCCTGCCTTGGGCAGGGGGCTGGACTTGATGACCTCCTGAGGTCTCTTCCAGCTCTGTGATTCTATGATTCTATAGAAGGAGAGAGTAAAAAGACTTTCTGTTTTCAGACTGAAAAAGAGATGACTTGGTGGATAGAAAAAGGGCTAGGTTGTGGAAATGGAAAACCATTCACTCAGCTCCCGGCATTATTACCAAATTATTGAAGCCAACTGCCCTTAGTGTATCACAGTATGGACCAATGCATGGAGGTCTGGTAGCCCCCTCTCAGGATTTTTCTGACTGTCCAGGAAACGATTCAGGAAAGAGGGCTCAGCACTATGTCACCAGAAAGCTCAGCACAGAGGTGAGTCAGAGAGTCTGAGCACCAGAATGAACATTAGGCCCTTTTCTGAGTAACTATCCACAGCAGCCTGTCCCGGATTTGCTTTGTCCTCACCCCATAGATGATTGGGTGTAGCATGGGGTGCACCAGGAGGTTCACATTAGCCATGAGGATAAGCACAGGCAGGGGCACATAAGTACCAATCCTCTGCATGAGGGAGACAAAGAGATCTGGGATGTACAAGGCTGAGAGGGCGCAGAGATGAGTCCCACAGGTCCCAAATGCCTTGAACCGAGCATCCTTGGTGGGCAGTCGGAAGATGGCTCTGAGGATCTGGGTATAGGACACGGCGATTAAAAACCCATCCACAGTGGGCACAAAGAATGTCACACAGACGCTGTAGTAACTACTGGGGCGGATGTCGGCACAGGCCAGGGACACCACAGAAAAGTGTTTGCAGTACGTGTGGGGGATGATGTTGGTTTTGCAGTATGGCCACCTACTCCCCATAATGGGAATGGGAAGTATGATCATGAAGCCGCGCAGCACCACTGCCAGGCAGATCTTGGCTACAATGGAATTTGACAGGATGGTGGAATGTCTCAGGGGATCGCAAATGGCCACGTAGCGATCAAAAGCCATGGCCACGAAGATCCCAGACCCTATCACTAAAAAGCAGTGCATAAGGTACATCTGGGTGAAGCAAGCACCAAAAGCGATCTCTCTAGAATTGAACCAGAAGATGCTCAGTGTTTTGGGAACAATGGACGTGGATAGGGCCAGGTCAGTAACAGCCAGTATGGAGAGGAAATAGTACATGGGCTCATGGAGGCTCGACTCCCTCTTCACGATATAAAGAATGGTGGTGTTCCCGAAGATGGCTACAATGTACATGACACAGAAGGGGATGGAGATCCATCCATGGGCCGCCTGCAGGCCAGGGATGCCCAGCAGGATGAAGGTGGAGGGGTTGGTGAAGTCGGTTGTGTTAGAATCTGACATGGAGTCCCGGAGCTGGCTTCCAACGCTGAAGCAGAATGGAGTCTCCTACAAGTACCTTATATTCCCCTCACTTCCAGTATGTGCCCAGTGCCCCAGGTGGTGGTCGCAATACAAATACCTGGATGGAGACACAATGTCAGTATGAGACACTCCATGCACTACGGGAGAATGTTCTCATTGGGAAAGCAGGTTGGTCGCTCCTCACCCACAGAAAATGACATTTTTGTTATTCAAACAAAGCAGTTAGGACCAGCTAAACCTACTAAGGCCCAGACCATATTTTCTGGAGCTCCATGTGTCATTAATTCCAGGTCCCTCTTAAGCACCAGCAGATAACAAGGGTTTGCCTCGTGCTACTCATTCCTTGTTCCTCAACGCAATAAACCCAAGCTGCGGAGCCCGTGCTGTGGAGAGTCCCCGATTATCTGACATGCTCAGCATCGGAGAGTAGAAAATAACCAAAACAAGTTTACCGAGACATGTTCCAAGGGACACATCCCAGCTAGAGCCCACCTCAAAGAGAAGGGCTGACGTCACTGACAGCAGCTCCGTAGACCCACCTGCTCTGTCACCGTAGTGGTCAAAACCAAGGGACCCTTTCGATGCCTAAGGAACAGGATGGAGAATAAGACGCTCTGGGCATACACGGGTTTGGCCATCTAGTCTATCTGTAGGGGGTGTAGCAGATAGAAAGGGGTGTCTGAGATGGGCTCTGAGAGTTGGGGTGGTTGCCAAAGGGGAACAAGCTCAAAACGCTGACACTGTTGAGTTTAAAGAAGATATAATGGACACGTACACAATAGAGAAGACGACAATAATGGAACTTACACCATTCAAATGGACAAAGAGAGAAATGTCCCCCCCCCCATGCAATATCTGTGGACCAGGCATGGGCAAATTATGGCTCATGGGCTGGATCCAGCTGGCTAACCCAGCAGATCCAGCCAGAGGATGCTCCAGGGAGCCCAAGGCAGGCTGCTTGCTTCACGCGTCCCACTCGCACATCCCTTAGAAATGTGGCTGCAGGGCGGGTTTTCTTTAAAAACTGTGAGTCCGGAGGGGGTTGGGGAAACCTTTGGGTCTGCTCCCACCCCCAGCACATTCCCATTGGCCGGTTTCTGACCACAAACTGGCCAGTGGGATCTCCTGTTTCAATAACAGGCAGCCAGGAAGCACAAGGGGCTCCAGAGCACATGGCTGCAGCCAGTGCGGGGGTGGGGTAGGCAGGGAGGCTGATTCTGGAACTGGCTGATGGCTGATAAGTGTTCTGGGCAGACCCTGCCTCTGGCACCCCCACCCCTCCCTTCATCAGCCCTCTGGCCCCCACTACTGTCGCACTACTCCACATACCCAAATGCTCTGCCCCGCCCTCCTGTAGCCAGATCCCCTCCCAGATTCGGCTCCCCAACCTCCTGTCCCACATTATCGATTCCTCCTGCTCTAGCTCACAACCCAAATCCCTGCATCCCCTCCTGTAACCCAATTCCCTGTCCTAGGGCACAATCCAGCCTTTTGCACCTCAGTCCAGTGCCCCAGGTTACAACTGCCTCCTTCCTTCCACCAAGCTCCCTTCTGCACACAACCCCCATCCCAGAAACCCACTCCTCCTCCATTCGTATCATGGAAGAGTGCGACCCTCGGCCACTTGCCAAATCCTTCGAGTGCCCCCCCTTTGCAATAAATTGTGCTCTAGAAATGTGAGCTCCCCAAGGCTGTACCAATGGATGAGTAAAAGAGATCGAGAGGAAACGTGTACACTGGGGGTGAGGAACTTTCTTTGGGTTGGGGGCCCCTTTACCACAGAAAAATCATTCGGGCTGGAGGCAGTGAAGGCTGGAGAGACAGTGCGGGTTCCCCAAGGCTGTGAGGAGAAGCCCTGAGCCCCGGGGGCCAGATCCGGCAAGCTGGGGACCACATCTGGCCTCTGGGCCTTAGATCCCCCACCCCAGATTGAGACACAAAAAAAGGGAATGAACACTGGGATTTCTTCACAGGAATTTCTGAGACGAATAAAATTCATGATTCCTCAGTGAAGCAAGTGAATAACTTTGGCTTAAAATGCAGGTCAGTGGGAAATGGAAGGCAGAAAATGGTAGAGGGTGGGGAGCAGAAAAGCAACACAGAACAGAGTAAAGGGAAATATTGATCGCAAGCAATAGAAAGGGAATGTTATCATAAGGGACATTAAAGAGAACAGGGAAAAACCCTTGGCAGAGCCATGTATCACACCAAGTGGGCTAGGAACTATATTAAGAAGAAAACAAATCCTAGGAGAAGTTTAGGACGATCCTTAGCCAGAGAAAGAAAATGTATAAATGTTGCTGAAAACCTAGATGTGATCAATCCATAGCTTTGTGTTGCGACGGGAAGGAAGCAGTATGAGACACAACTAGCACATGAGGACATGAAATTTTTTCCCGCCCATCCTGATCCAAAGGGCCTATTAAACCGCGTCTGGAGGAGAGCTTAGAGTTCTGAACAGGAGTCACGAATGGACAAATCAACCCCACAGCCCACTTGGAACAAAAGAAGGCAGTCAGGAAACAGGATAGACAAAACAAAAAAGGCGGGGGGGGGACAATACTGGGATAAACATCAAGTCTATAAAAATGGAATTTTCAAAAAGTTTTCCCAAGGTTAGGAAACAATGGAAACGTTGTTATGGATTCAGTTGAAAATGAATTTCTAGGATCATAATTAATGCCCAGCAACCACAGGGTTTTTGGAGACCCCGTCTTGTCAAATCAATCTGATGTCTTTCTTGAAGGAGAGAGCACATGTGGTTGCTCAAGGAAACCGCTCAGCTGCAATCAACGTTGATTTCACTGAGGCATGTGATTTAGTACTGGGAACTAGACCTGTTAAACATGAACCCTACACATCAGCCATAAGCAAGTGGAACACAGACTCAGCCCTCGCTGGCTGCCAGATCTGCCAATGGGTATGTTTCCAGTGGTGATCTCCAGGGGTCACCTCGAAGCCCGAGGAACTATCATATTTTCATGAATGACCTGGAAGTAAATAAAAAACCTGGGCGCATAATTTTCAGCCTTGCCTCATAAAGAGCCCTTGTGTGAGGTGGGACGTGCCGCCCTGGCTCTGGGAGAATAACGATGGATTTGACTCTATGGAAACATTGTGTTGGCATGAGCCCGGCTCCCCAAACCCTTTTGCCTCTGCGCACGGCACTGGAGGAACAGACGAGGTCCAGCATCATGCCTGGGCTTCACATTTCATGAAGGATATAGAAATATTGGGCAGCTGAAGGAAAGAGCCACAAAATCAATGGAATGTGGAAGACAATGCCTGGCTGAGAGACACTTAACTGACGACCGAGCTGAGAATTTCACTAGGACAGACTCAGGAGCCCTCACGGGAGAAGCTGAGTGAGGCCTGTGGACTGAAAGCTGAAGTCGGACACATTCCTGAGGGAAATAAGGGCCGAAGGTTTAGCCCTGAGGGTGAGTAGCCACTGGGACACACCACCAATGGGGGATGCTTCAGCTCCCCATCTCTGCAGACCCAGACGGGATGCGTCTGCCTGAGGCCTCGACTAGAGATGTGAGGCGCAGCGGCTCGGCTGTAGCCCTGCAGCCTAAATACAGCTGACACTGACTGCAGTGCTCCCCTCAGCGTGGGTAACCCGTCTCCCCCAGAGATGGCGGCTAAGCGGGTGAAAGGATTCTTCCATTAACCTCGTGCTGCCTGTCCAGGGGGTACGTGCTACAGCTGCACCTCTTGGGAGTGGAAGGGGGGATTTTTAGCTGATGGCCAGAAAAAGAAAACGCAGTTTGGGGTTGCATGAACAGCGGCCGGCCATACAGGTCACAGCTGGGACAGGACTGCTCAGGGTCGCACTGGGGAGGCCTCGGATAAAGTCCTGTGTCCAGTCACAGAGCTCATTACAGGGCTAACTGGCTAAAATGAATGGTGGGTGTTCTGCAGGGGGTCCCACTGAATGATCTAATGGCTCCTTTTCCCCTTCAATCCCATGAATCAATCAATAAAGAAAATAGAATCCGGCTTTTATATTCCCTGTGTCTCACCACACGCCAACAAGGGAACGTTCTTCCGTTGCGTGGAAGGTCAGAACAAATAACACGGTGAAAAGACAACAGTTGGCCTAATCTCTCATTGGCCCGCGGAACTCCTTGCCGCAGACATAATAAGAGCAAAGAGCTAAGGGGAACGGGATTAACAAATGGATTGGCCGTTGAGGGGCACTGGAGGAACAGAATTTTTGTTTTCAGTGATAACTGTTCAGTGAGGATCCCTACACCTCCGTGCATCACAGCACATAGATGTGGAGTAACAGCACCTAGGGGCCTCACATGCAAGAGGAGGAGGTGCCAGGCTCTGCGCATTAACCCACATCTGGCTTACGAGGTTTTTTTTTCCTCAGTTCTTGCTCCGAGGGTGGTTTTGCCTCAGTGGGGCTGAGGAAAGTCTGGGTCACTGACTCTGAATTGGCCTTGTATTGTGCCTCTCTTAACATCTTTTATCCTGAGGGATCCCCTGTGGCACTGAAATGGAGCCACCTCAGGGCTGGAGGCAACCAGCCAGCCTGAGGGCCCAGCCAAAAGGGACATTTTGGCCTATGGTACTAGAAACATCTCACCTCTGGGGGAGGATACCTGGGATGTTTAGTGGCTCTGCTGATAAAAAAAGCATCACAGACTGACTCTCTATCCTGTCACGCCCATGTTGCACTGGGGTTGTGGAGCTGGGGAGCGTCTCAGTTTGAGACGGTACCTGTGAGTGCTGAGAGGGACGTGTCTTCCTTGGGAACTCCCCTCAGGCAGCCGCGTCCCGCACCTCTCTCAGCCCAGCGTCTGCAGCAGCGTCCCACGCCGAGAGCCGGCACAGGGCTGTGCGCTGGTTATATCACAGCTCTGGGCCGTCCCAGTGGGGTTCATTCGGCCTCTGGGGGAGAAGTGGCCTCTGGATGCAAAAAAGGTTGGAAACTGGACTGTCTGTGGCTGGGCTATTTTTCCAGCGTTAGCAGTAAACAGTAATTAAGGGGCCTTCCCAAAGGGAGATGAGATGCATTGGGCTCTGGGCTGAGCCAGACGTTAATTTGCTGTTCTGTGTATTTGTGTAGATTTATATTTTGTGGTTAATTAGGAAGAAAACTACGGATACTATCGAGCTCTTTCTAGGGCCTGACATTCTGTAAAGGGCTGGGAGGGACAGAGCTAAGACAGGTCTGGAGACAGGTCACTGAGGGGAAACTTGAAAACTTTCTGCAGGCACATGGGGCTGGCGATGCGACATGCAAGCCCAGGAACTATCATCCCCCTTTCACAGAAGGGTCTTCAAAAGCCCTGGTAAAGGAATGTCACTAGGAACACACTGTCAATATACAGATAGGTAAACTGAGGCACTGGGAGGCTTGAGTTGCCCAAGGTCATAGAGAGGGTGAATGGGAGGATGAGAGACAGAACCCAGGAGTCCGGATGTCCCTGCCATAACATTGGTCCCTCCCTCATGCCAAGAGAGTCTCTCTCATCTGTGCAGATCTTGGAGGCATGGGACGGACAGAGCCTGTCAGGCCCAGGGAGCAGGCAGTCACACAGTTGTGAAGCAATGTGAGGAGCCCAACCTCCTGTGGCTGGAAACCCACCTGAGAGCTGCGAGTGGGCCCCCCACACTGAACAACAGTCAGGGCTTCCTTCTGTGAGTGGAGACCTGTGCACCAAGCACCAAGAACCTTAGACTAGTTTCAGCTCAGCTCCTGCACACTCTTCAGCTGCACCAGGGAGTTGGGTCTGTTTAGTCAGCGAAGCGAAGAGTGAGGGGGGATTTGAGCAGCCTTCAACTTCCTGAAGGGAGGTTCCAAAGAGGATGGAGAGAGGCTGTTCTCAGTAGTAACACATGGCAGAACAAGGAGCAATGGTCTCAAGTTGTGGTGGGAGAGGTCCAGGTTGGATATTAGGAAATCTATTTCCCTAGGAGGATGATGAAGCACTGGACTGGGTTATCTAGGGAAGTAGTGGAGTCTCCATCCCTAGAGGTGTTTAAGTCTCAGCTTGACAAGGCCCTGGGCGGGTTGATTTAGTTGGGATTGGTCCTGCCTAGAGCAGGGGGCTGGATATGATGACCTTCTAAGGTCTCTTCCAGCTCTATGATTCTATGATTCTATGATTCCAGCTCATCCTTCCCAGAGCTGCAGCCTGGAGCCACACTTCCTTTCCAGTGTCCCTCTTTTGGGGCATGTGTTCATTAAAGCCAACAGATCCCAGCCTGGCAAAAAGGTTGTGAGTCACATGACCAGAGTGGGATAAACAACTGGCAAACTTATTGACCCAGATTCAGTCTTGAACAAAAGCACATGGCAGTGTGTACGTGTTCTTGCGCAAGAGTTCCGCCATTGTACACATAGCCTAACTTTTCCAAGTCTACTATGCATATTTTTTGAGATGAGGCTACCAGATTTGCATTCATTGGTCCATACTGTGAGGCACTCAAGAAAGCTGGCTCCAATAATTTGGTGGAGGGCATGCATGCCGGGAGCTGAGTGAATGGTTTTCTATTTCCTGAGCAAACTGTCTGAGACTGCTGCCACATAAACAAAGCAGGCAGACACTGGGGGCTAATTGAGAGCTTACCTGAAGCAGCACAGGAATTAGGGCCTGTAGTGCTCCTTTAAAGTTTCCCTCGGATAAGGGAACGGAAGGGAGAAGAGCGAAGGACTGAAAGGAGGAAGTGAGTTGCTAGAGTGCTGAGAACTGAGACAGGAAAGATATTTGGGCTGGAGAAGAAAAAGGTGAACCAGGGTGGTGTTCCGAGAAGGGCAACAAAAATGAAGAGGGGTTTGGAACGGGTCCCATATGAAGAGAGACTAAAAAGACTTGGACTTTTCAGCTTAAAAAAGAGGAGACTAAGCGGGTGGGGGGTAGGATAGAGATCTATCAACTCATGACTGGCGTGGAAAAAGTAATAATAATAAAAGAACTGGGAGTCACCAAATGAAAGTGAAACCAGGGCTGGTCCCTCAACTCTCATATTCTGTGCTCTTTGGGAGGGATTGAGCCATTGGGACCCATCCCACCTTCATTGGATGCCTTATTCTCCATACCTTCAACTCATGCCCATTAGTGGTGGGTTGTGCAGCTGCTCCCAGGGAAAGTGACTTGCTCTGGGGCTGAATTGGAACCAAGCAGCAGAGGTGCTTCTTTTAGGGTTGGGAGGACAGGGAGCTGAACCCCAAACCCCATGCTTAGCTCTTAGGGCACAGAGAGCCAGCCCACTAACCTTTTTTCAGCGGGTATCCATGGTTATCTAAATCTTGTGGTGGGAACAGACAGCCTCCTGTATGGGTAGAAGGGCACATCCTGAACAAGGGGAGGACCCTGAGATGCCAGAGGGTTCAGAAACCTGTACCGAATCCAACCCCATCAAGTTGTCCAAGAGGGTAGAAGCAGAACCGGCAAGTTAGGGCTGCTAAGTCCCTGGAGGGTGACATTTGCATGGGACTAAGGTACACCAGCTTCTAGTGCCATGGAAACACCAAAGGGCAATCTTAAGACTGTCTCTCAGTCTCCTTTTGGGGGGACATCTGGGGGTGGAGAAAACACAGGTGAGAATCTTGCACAGGTTCTTCTGGCTGGTGGCTGATGAAGATGTCTGACAGGGTTTTGCCTCCTCTCCCAAGTGCTAATTACAGAGCCCTCATCCTCATCTAAGAGCCCCTCTGGTACCCTTGCCTATTGGTCGGCTCTGCAACCCCTCTTCATACTGGCAGAAATTGGAGCTGAACAGAGCTCATTATTAAGGCTCCATGTTTGTCACAGAGATCACAGAATGTATGGATTCTGCGACTTCCTGTTACCACAGTGACACCAGCAGCTGTCTCTGTGGATGACCCAGGAGATGCCTGAGTATCTCGATGTGTTGCTCTCCTGCCCCACAGCACATGAGTGAGGCTGTAGGAGGGGAGTTCAGACTAAGGGTTGGAGAGCAGGAGGGATAAGGACTCTAGGTGGCAATTACTTTGTGAACGATTTTGGGAGCCTTGGCAGCTCCTCCCTCAGTTACTAGCTCTAGACCATGCACTGGCCCTGCCTACAGGTACCCACCCCTACCTCCAGTTCCCATTGGCTGGCCGTGGGGCAGGATCAGCACACAGACTGGATCTATGACCCGATGGGAGGACCTGTCCCCACCTCTAAGGAGCCAGTAGGCAGCTTTTCACAGCACCACCAACCTTCCTCCTGTGCCAGTGACACTCCCTGGACCTCCCTCCAAGGAGTCACAGTGATGTTCCGGTCCCCTTGAGCACCCATGGTGACCCCTGGACTGTGTTGCAGGTAAGAGGATTCTGTGTCTAGGACTTGCACTGGGAGCAGGCTCAGGTATGAAACGTCAGGGTGTTGAGCCCCCCTTATCCCACTAAATGGTCCCTCTGCTCAGCTGGTCTCCCTCCACGGCTGGGACAGGAGCTGCTGCAGCCTGACAAGGAGCCTGCCTACAGGCAGGAGAGAATCCCAGATGAACAGGGTCTACCATGCACTGCCAGGTCCCCTTTTCAACTTGGCATTCCAGTGGATACTCCCAGTACCTGGCAATTCTAAATGACACGCAGACATAGAAGCTAAAAACTGCCCTGTCAAGGTGAAACCCAGATGAGTGGAAATCATATTATCTCCGATTCAACTGCATCCTAATGTCTTGCGGGGTTCTCCACTCATGCTCCTTGTGCTCAGCGGCAGGAGGCTGGAATGAAGGTGTTGATCTAGAAGTTGGCCATTGAAGATGGAAGAATGGAATAATTGAATGCCAAAGAAAAGCTCATTCTTCCCAGTGTCTCTGCAGAGGGGTGGGACTAGAAAAAAGGGAAACTCTGTAAAAACGGGGAGCGGGGGGGAGGAGCCCTGAACTCTAGATAAAAGCCAGTTATCTCCAACATCGGTGGAATCTTGGGGTTTTCCCACCAACTGACGTGGGAACCAAGCTTTGAAACAAAGTGTTCCCACCATATGCCAAAGCTGTACAAGACAGGGAGTGGCCTTGTCCATGGTTCTTCACTCTGCACACAAGAGCACTTCCGAAATCATAGAATCATGAACCAAAGTGGTGGAAGTCTGGAACGCAGCCTAAAACAAACAAAGAAACAAACAAAGTGCAGCTTGTCCCATAGATAGTGGCTGCCTGATCTTTTAAAATTAATAAACTTTATTTGCTCTATGTAAACCAGTGATTTGGATGTTGCATATTCCCCTCCACATTGAGGGAGGGAACACATTACAGAGTTTACACTGTACAAAATCTCTATGAAGCACAAGATTATAACAATTTAGGTTTTTTCTCAAGAGCGAGGGCCTATCTAAGGAACTGAGGTTTGCCCTTGCTGGGGTATTCCCATACAGGGGGTGGTCAGAGATCCCACATGTAACCACAACTGGAGGTCTCCCTTAACGGAATGTGTAACTGTGACTGGGAGTACCCCTTGACGGAATGTTGTGCAGGTAACAGTGTACGCTGGAGCGCTTGGCAGCTTATTGCAGCAGTTCAGTGTGAGAGAGAGCAGTCAGAAAACCACAGAGCAGAGGAGGCATATTTGGGTGAAAAGAATGTCTTGTGGGCATCTCCCAACACTCCTCGGCTTCTCGCAGTTCTCCAGCATCTACGTAGCTCTCGAGCTGTGATGTCACAGCCTTGCTCAACCACCTGGCAGCTGTGTGTGGGTCCCGCACACTGAACAACACTCAGGTCATCCTTCTGTGAGTGGAGACCTATGTGCCAAGCAGCAAGAAGCTCAGACCATTTAAGTTCAGCTCCTACACGCTCTTCAGTTGCTTCAGCTCCCCTTTCCCAGAGCTGTCCCCGGGGGCCGCACTCCCATTCCAGTGTCCCTCTTTTGGGGCACATGCTCACTAAAGCCAACAGATCCCGACCTGGCAAAAATGGTTGTGTGACACACGACCAGAGTGGGCTAAGCAACTGGCAGATTCATTGACCCAGATTCAGTCTTTGCCCATGGTTAGAAAAGTCTCTCAATGGTAAGGAGGGCCAACCTATGGTCGATAGGCTGGAGCTTTGAAATGTAGACCTGTGTTTTTAAAGACCTAGCAGAAGATAGGTATAAAAAAATGATTTCTTCTAGGACTGTTTTCTGTTAATTCAGAGACCTAAAGGGAACATTGTTAGATGAGTCTTGGGTGTAACCATATCATTTTCAGTGTGCCTTTTTAAAGTTTATTCTGCCCAGGAACTGTCTAAAGGGCTTTTGGGACCCGACCTTCCCATTTCAGATATGCCTAAGGGTACGTCTAGAATACAACTCTCTGTTGACAGAGAGATGTAGACAGGCACATCGAAATTACTAATGAAGCGAGGATTTAAATATCCCATGCTTCATTAGCATAAAAATGGCTACCACTTTTTTTCAAAATGGAGCTTTTTTGGAAAAACAAACAAACAGAACTCTAGATTCGGATCTTTCATAAAATAAAACCTTTTTAGAAAGATCCTGTAAACCTCATCTTTCTTTATTTTTCGAAAGATCTGCGTCTAGACTGCCGGGTTGGTTTGTTTTTTCGAAAGAGCTCCATTTTAAAAAAAAGTGGTGACCATGTTTCTGCTAATGAAGCACGGGATATTTAAATGCCCTCTTCATTAGCAATTTAGACATGCCTAATCTACATCTCTCTGTAGACAGAGAGGTGTGGTCTAGACACAGTCCAAATTTGGAAGAAATCCCAGAATATTGTAAAAGGGCAAATCTAGTGACCATCTATAAAAAGAGAAATGAGAACAACTCAGGAAGCTACATAACAGTCAGCTTAACTTCTGTCAGGAAAGATAATGGGGCAAAAAATTAAGGAATTCCTCTACAAACATCTGGAAGATAATAAAGTGATAAGTAACAGCCAGCATGAATTTGTGACAAACAAATAATGTCACACCACTCTGATAGTTTCCTTTGATAGGACAAGTCTTGTTAATGAAGGGGAAGCGGTAGATGTGGTATACATAGACGTTAGTAAAGCATTTGATGTGGTCCACATGACCTTAACAATAAACTGGGGAAATAAAACTACGATATGGTGGGTGCATAACTGGCCAGATATTCATTCTCAGAGAGTAGTTATTAATGTTTCACAGTCATGCTAGAAGGGCCTAACAAATGGTGTTGTGGAGGATTCAGTTTTGGGACCAGTTCTGTTCAATACAATGATTTAGATATCAGCATAGTACACCCATTAAGTTAGCAGAAGTTACCAAGCTGGGAGGGGTTGCGAGTGCTTTGGGGGATAGGGTCATAATTCAATATAATCTGGACAAACTGGAGACATGGTCTGTGGTAAATTGGATGAAGTTCATTAAGGACAAGTGCAAAGTGCTCCACTTAGGACGGAACAATCCATTTCACACATACAGAATGGGAAGTGACTGTCTAGGAAGGATTACGGCAGAAAGGGATCGAGGTGTCATAGTGGATGACAAGTTAAACACGAATCAACAGTGTTGCAAAAAAAGCAAACGTGGTTCTGGGATGCATTAACAGGAGTGCTGTGAGCAAGACAGGAGAAATCATTCTTCTACTTCACTCTGCACCAGTTAGGTCTCAATTGGAGAATCGTGTCCAGTTCTGGGGACCACATTTCAAGAAAGCTGTGGAGAAATTGGAGAGCATCCAGATAACAGCGTCAAAATGATTAAAAGATTAGGAAACATGAAAAAATTGGGTTTATTTGATTTGGAAAAGAGAAGAATTAGAGAGGACACCTTTCAAGTAACTAAAAGGGTGTGACAACGAGGAGGGAGAACAATGGTTCTCATTGGCCTCTTTGAATAGGACAAGAAGTAACAGGCTTAGACTGCAGAAAGGGAGGTTTGGGTTGGACATTAGAAAAAAAAACCTTCCTACCTGAAAGGGTGGTTAAACACTGGAATAAATTGCTGTGGAATTGTGGAATCTCCATCACTGGAGATATTTAAGAGCAGGTTGAACAGGCACCTGTCAGGGATGATCTAGATGGTACTTGTTCCTGCTGTGATGGCAGGGGACTAGACTTGATGACCTCTTGAGGTCCATTCCAGTGCTATGATTCTATGATTCATCAGGGGGAGCTTGAGTCACAAGACTGTGCTATCCAGATACAGATTGGACTATCCTGATATTGAGCATTTTGACATGGGACTACAATCTATGGACTAATTGTGAAAGAACTTGATGCAGCTCTGCAGCCAAATATCTGTGCTATGAAACTAACGTAATAACTCTGTTCATGCCTCCATGATCTTTTCACCAATAATCCCCCCTTTTCTCTCTCACTCTTGCTCTCTCTCTCTTCATTTTTAATAAATCTCACTTTAAATTGCAAGAATTGTGTGTAAGCATGTATTTGGTGAAGACATGAAATATTCATTGACCCACAAGATGATGTGTCTGATGCTTAGGCCTTGGTAGAACTTTGATGAACAAGATTTTCAGCAACCACCTCTGCAGAAGAGGTCCCCAGATTCATATAAACACAGTCCTACTCCTGCACGATGAGGATGAACATAAGAACATAAGAAGGGCTCTACTGAGTTACACGAAATGTGTCTCTAGATCAGTATTTTGACTTGGAACAGTGTCCAGTGCCAGGTGCTTCAAAAGGAATGAGCAGAACAAACAATCAGCCAGTGAGTCATCCTCCATCGCCCATTCACAGCTTCTGGCAAACAGAGTATGGCGTCCCATCCTTGCCCGTCCTTGCCAATATCTATTGACAGACCCTTCCATGAATGTATCTATTCCCTTTTCTAGCCCTTTGAGAGTACTGGCCTAAAGAGCATACTCTGGCAAAGACTTCCACAAGTTGGCCTTACGTTGTGTGAATAATTTATTTCATTAGGTTAGCCCTAGCCCACATGATATCAGAACACATTTTTCTTTACTTTCTCCACTCATCATGATTTCATTGATCTCCCTCATGACCCCTTTAGACATCCCTTTTCCAAGATGAGAAGTCCTCATCTGATTAATCTCTCATTTTATGCAAGTCGAGTCATGTGAATAATTCCTTTGGCTTGGTTTTACACCATTGGTTGATTAATTCTGTAAGGCCATCCCTAGTTTGTGTCTTATGAGAAGGAGTAAGTAACACTTCCTCATTTACTTTTTCAAAACCCATTTTCATTTCCTAGATCTCTCTCATACTCCCATTGGTCTTCCCTTTCCTAAGCTGAAAAGTCCCAGGTTTAATAACATCTCATCTTAAGCCATCTATCCCAGTCCCCTAATAGTTTTCGTTTATCTTTTCTGTCACTTGTCATCCCGGTCTGCGTGCAATATGTGAGCACAACAAAGATTTCTGCAGAGATAATTTAGTCTACAGAAGAGAAAAGTGAGGGGGGATTTGATAGCAGCCTTCAACTTCCTGAAGGGAGGTTCCAAAGAAGATGGAGAGAGCCTGTGCTCAGTTGTGACGGAAGGCAGAACAAGGAGCAATAGTCTCAAGTTGGAGTGGTGAAGGTCTAGGTTGGATATTAGGATAAACTATTTCCCTAGGAGGGTGGGGATGCACTGGGATCGATTTCCTGGAGAGGTGGCGGAATCTCCATCCCTAGAGGTTTTTAAGTCTTGGCTTGACAAAGCCCTGGCTGGGTTAATTTAGTAGGGGATTTGTCCTGCCTTGGATAGGGGGCTGCACTTGATGACCTCCTGAGATCTTTTCCAGCTCAATGAATCTATGACTCTAAAGGAGGAGAGAGTAAAAAGACTGTATCTTTTCAGACTGAAAAAGAGATGACTTGGTGGATATAAAAAAGGGCTAGGTTGTGGAAATAGAAAACCATTCACTCAGCTACTGGCACGTCATCCCTCCACCAAATTATTGGAGCCAGCTGTCCTTAGTGTGTCACAGTATGACCAACGCATGGAGATCTGGTAGCCCCATCTCAAAAAATATGCATCGTAGAATTGGAAATGTTAGTGAAAAGTGAAATGAAAAGAATTGGGGGTATGGAACAGAACCTACATGAGGCAAGATTAAAAGATTTTGTCATTTCCACTTGGAAAAGACATGAGTGGGAGGATATGAGATGATCTATGAAGTCATGAAGGTTGTGTAAAAATAAAAGAAGGAAATATGTTTTATTCCTTCCTATAACACAACCAGGGGTCAGCCAATCAATAGACAAAGGATTTCAAACAAACAGCATGACATATTTCTTCACAGTCAGCCTGTGGAAACGCTTTGCTAAAGGGTGAGGTTCAATTTCAAGTAATACGAAAGGAGGCAACTCAATGACTTGTACCTAGACTGATCCCCCAGTTTCTCACGCTGACCCTGTATAGTCATGTCATGAAAGGACTCAGGATTTGTCTGACTGTCCAGGAAACGATTCAGGAAAGAGCGCTCAGCGTCATGCCGTCAGTCAGCTCAGCACGGAGGTGAGTCGTAGAGTCTGAGCTCTGGGAGTGAACATTAGGCCCTTTTCTGAGTCAATATCCACAGCAGCCTGTCCCGGATTTGCTTTGTCCTCACCCCATAGATGATGGGGTGGAGCAGGGGGGGCACTAGGAGGTATACATTGGCCACGAGGCTGAGCACAGGCAGAGGCACATAAGAACCAATCCTCTGCATGAGGGAGACAAAGAGATCTGGGATGTACAAGGCTGAGAGGGCGCAGAGATGAGACCCACAGGTCCCAAATGCCTTGAGCCGAGCATCCTTTGTGGGCAGTCGGAATATGGCCCTGAGGATCTGCGTGTAGGACACAGCAATGAAAAACCCATCCACACTGGGAACAAGGAAAACCATAGAGACACTGTAGTAACTACTGGGGCGGATGTCGGCACAGGCCAGGGACACCACAGAAAAGTGCTTGCAGTACGTGAGGGGGATGATGTTGCTTCTGCAGTATGGCCACCGACTCCCCATAATGGGAATAGGCATTATGATCACGAAGCCGCGCAGCACCACACCAAGGCAGATCTTGGCTACATTGGAATTAGTCAGGATGGTGGAATGTCTCAGGGGATCACAGATGGCCACGTAGCGATCAAACGCCATGGCCACGAAGATCCCAGACTGTATCACTAAAAAGCAGTGACTAAGGTACAGCTGGGTGAAGCAAGCACCAAAAGCGATCTCTCTAGAATTGAACCAGAAGATGCTCAGTGTTTTGGGCACAATGGATGAGGACAGCAACAGGTCGGTGAGAAGCAGAATGCAGAGGAAATAGTACATGGGCTCATGGAGGCTCGGCTCCCTCTTCACGATGTACAGAATGGTGATGCTCCCCAAGATGGCTACAATGTACATAAGACAGAAAGGGATGGAAATCCAGCCATGGGCCACCTCCAGGCCAGGGATGCCCAGCAGGGTGAAGGTGGAGGGGTTGGTGAAGTCGGTTGTATTAGGATCTGACATGGAGTCCAGGAGCTGGCTTCCAACACTGAAGCAGAATGGAGTCTCCTACAAGTACCTTATATTCCCCTCACTTCCGGTATGTGCCCAGTGTCCCAGGTGATTGTTGCAGTACAAATATCTGGATGGAGACACAATGTCAGTATGAGACACTCCATGCAGTACGGGAGAATATTCTCATTGGGGAAGAAGGTTGGTCGGTCGTTCCTCACCCACTAAAAATAACATTTTTGTTATTCAAACAAAGGAATTAGGATCAGCTAAACCTACTAAGGCCCGGACCATATTTTCTGGAGCTCCATGTGTCAGTAATTCCAGGTCCCTCATAAGCACCAGCAGATAACAAGGGTTTCCCTTGTGCTCCTCTTTCCTTTTTCCTCAATGCAGTAAACCCAAGCTGCGGAGCCCGTGATGCGGAGAGTCCCCCTTAACTCACATGCTCAGCATCAGAGAGCGGAAAATAATCAAAACAACTTTAATAAGACATGTGCCAAGGAAACATCCCAGTAGAGCCCATCTGAAAGAGAAGGGCAGACGCCATTGACAACAGCTCCATGGACCCACCTGGTCTGTCAGCGCAGTGGTCAAAACCAAGGGACCCTTTGGATGCTTAGGGAATGGGATGGAGAATAAGACGCTCTGGGCATACACGGGTTTGGCCATCTAGTCTATCTGTAGGGGGTGTAGCAGATAGAAAGGGGGTGACTGAGACGGGCTCTGAGAGTCGGAGTGGTTCCAAAGGGGAACAGCCTGAAAACGCTGACTGCTGTTGAATTGAAAGAAGATATAATGGACACGTACACGACAGAGGAGACGACAATAATGCAGCTTACACCATTCAAATGGACAAAGAGAGAAATGTCCCTCCCCCCCAATGCAATATCTGTGGACCAGGCATGGGCAAAATATGGCCCATGGGCTGGATCCAGCTGGCTAACCCAGCAGATCCTGCCAGCAGATGCTGCAGGGAGCCCAAGGCAGGCTCCCTGCTTGCCTCGTTCCACTCGCACACCCCTTAGAAACGTGGTTGCATGGTGGCTTTTCTTTGAAAACTGTGAGTCTGGAGCGGGAAGGGGAAACCTTTGGGTCTGCTCCCACCCCCAGCACATTCCCATTGGCCGGTTTCTGGCCACAAACTGGCCAATGGGAGCTCCTGTTTACATAACAGGCAGCCAGGAAGCACAAGAGGCTCCAGAGCACATGGCTGCAGCCAGTGCGGGGGCGGCGGGGCAGGCAGGGAGGCTGATTCCGGAATGGGCTGCTGGCTGATAAGTCTCCTGGGCAAACCCTGCCTCTGGCACCCCAGCCCCTCCCTTCCCCAGCCCTCTGCCCTCTGCTACTGCCCCCCTACTCCACATACCCAAATGCTCTGCCCTGCCCTCCTGTACCCAGATCCTCTTCCAGATCCGGCTCCCCAAACTCCTGTCCCAGGTTATCAGCTCCTCCTCCCTAGCTCGGAACCCAAATCCCTGCATCCCCTCCTGTAACCCAACTCCCTGTCCTAGGTCACAATCCAACACCCTGCACCTCAGTCCAGTGTCCCAGGTTACAACTGCCTCCAACTCCCTCCCTTACCTCAGGCTCCCTTCTGCACCCAACACCCACCCAGACCCCCCACCTCCTCCATTCATACCATGGAAGAGTGCGGCACTCGGCTACTTGCCAAATCCTTGGCGTGCCCCCCGTGCAATAGATGGTGCTCTAGAAATGCGAGCCCCCCAACGCTGCACCAATGGATGAGTAAGAGAGATCGAAAGGAAACCGTAAGACCGGGGGTGAGGAACCTTCTTTGGGTTGGGGGCTGCTGGCCCACAGAAAAATCACTCCAGACAGAGGCAGTGAAGGCTGGAGAGATAGTGCGGGTTCACCAAGGCTGTGGGGAGAAGCCCTGAGCCCCAGGGGCCAGATCCAGGCAAGCTGGGGACCAAATCTGGCTTCTGGGCCTTAGATCCCCCACCCCGGATTGAGACACAAAAAAAGGGAATGAACACTGGGATTTCTTCACAGGAATTTCTGAGACGGATAAAATTCACGATTCCTCAGTGAAGCAAGTGAATAACTTTGGCTTAAAATGCAGGTCAGTGGGAAAAGGAAAGCAGCGAATGTTAGAGGGTGGGGAGCAGGAAAGCAACACATAACAGAGGAAAGGGAAATATTGCTAGCAAGCAATAGAAACTGGATGTTATCATAAGGGATGTTAAAGAGAACAGGGAAAAACCCTTGGCAGAGCCATGTATTACCCCAAGAATACAAATCCTAGGAGAAGTTTAGAATGATCCTTAGCCAGAGAAAGAAAAGCTGTAAATGTTGCTGAAAACCTAGATGTGATCAGTTCATAGCTTTGTGTTGCGATGGGAAGGAAGCAGTATGAGACACACCTAGCACATGAGGAGATTAAATATTTTCCTGCCCATCAGCATCCGAAGGGGCTTTTAAGCACGTCTGCAGGAGAACTTAGCATTCTGAACAGGAGTCACGAATGGACAAATCAATCCCACAGCCCACTTGGAAAAAGGAGTAGGCAGCCAGGAAACAGCAGGGAGAAAACAAAGAAGGGGGGAACAATATGGGGATAAACATAAAGTCTATAAAAATGTAATTTTCAAAAAGTTTTCCCAAGGTTAGGAAACAATGGAAAGGTTGTTATGGAATCAGTTGATAATGAATTTCTAGGATTATAATTAATGCCAGACAACCACAGGGTTTTTTGAGACCCTGTCTTCTCAAATCAATCTGATTTCTTTCCTGAAGGAGAGAGCACATGTGGTTGATTAAGGTAACCGCTCAGACGTAATCAACTTTGATTTCACTGAGGCATGTGAGTTAGTACAGGGAACCTTACTGTTAAACACGAACCCTACACAACAGCCATAAGCAAGTGGAACACGGACTCAGCCCTCCCTGGCTGACAGATTGGCCAATGTGGATGTTTCCAGTGGGGATCTTTAGGGGTCACCTTGAAGCCTGAGGAACTTTGATATTTTCATGAATGACCTGGGAGTAAATAAAAAACCTGGGCATAAAATTGTCAGCCTTGCCTCATAAAGAGCCCTCGTGTGAGGTGGGACCAGCCACCCTGGCTCTGGGACAATGACGATGGATTTGACTCTATGGAAACATTGTGTTGGCATGAGCCCGGCTCCCCAAACCCTTTTGCCTCTGCACATGACACTGGAGGAACAGACGAGGTCCAGCGTTACGCCTGGGCTTCACATTTCACGAAGGATATTGAAATATTGGGCAGGTGCAGGAAAGAGCCACAAAATCGATGGGATGTGGAAGACAGTGCCTGGCTGAGAGACACTTAACTGATGACGAAGCCACACGCCAACAAGGGAACATTCTTCCATTGCGTGGAAGGTCAGAACAAATAACACGGTGAAAAGACAACAGTTGGCCTAATCTCTCATTGGCCCGCGGAACTCATTGCCGCAGACATAATAAGAGCAAAGAGCTAAGGGGAACGGGATTAACAATTGGATTGGCTGTTGAGGGGCACTGGAGGAACAGAATTTACTGAGGGCAGCCTGACACCTTCGTAAGGACAGCTTGTTTACAATTGCTTATAGGTTTGCCAAACTTTAAATGTTTAGACTGTAATTTTCCATTCCCTCGTCTCTGTCTCTGGCTGACCTGTTTGTTGACAATTTCAGCCATAACATTTCAGCCAAACAGTCGACAAGTAGGAAACAAGACGTCTTCCCCATTTTTGTTTTCAGTGATAACTGTTCAGTGAGGATCCCTACACCTCCATACATCACAGCACATAGATGGGGAGTAACAGCACCTAGGGGCCTCACATGCAAGAGGAGGAGGTGCCAGGCTCTGCGCATTAACCCACATCTGGCTTACGAGGTTTTTTTCCTCATTTCTTGCTCCGAGGGTGGTTTTGCCTCAGTGGGGCCTGAGGAAAGTCTGGGTCACTGACTCTGAATTGGCCTTGTATTGTGCCTCTCTTAACATCTTTTATCCTGAGGATCCTGTGGCACTGAAATGGAGCCACCTCAGGGTTGGAGGCAACCAGCCAGCCTGAGGGCCCAGCCAAAAGGGACATTTTGGCCTGTGGTACTAGAAAACTCTCACCTCTGGGAGAGGATACCTGGGATGTTTAGTGGCTCTGCAGAGCAAAAACATCACAGACTGACTTTCTATCCTGTCACGCCCATGTTGCACTGGGGTTGTGGAGCAGGGGAGCTCCTCAGTTCGAGACGGTACCTGTGAGTGCTGAGAGGGACGTGTCTTCCCTAGGAATCCTCCTCAGTCAGCTGCGTCCCGCAGCTCTCTCAGCCCAGCGTCTGCAGCGGCGTCCCATGCCAAGAGCTGACAGAGGGCTGTGCACTGGTTATATCACAGCTGTGGGCAGTCCCAGTGGGGTTGGCTCTGACTCCAGGGGAGAAGTGGCTTCTGGATGCAAAAAAGGCAGGAAACCAGCCTGTTTATGGGTTGGCTATTTTTCCAGTGTGAGCAGTAAACTGAAATTAAGGGGCCTTCCCAAAGGGTGGAGAGATCCATTGGGATCTGGGCTGAGCCAGAGGTTAATTTGCTGTTCTGTGTATTTGTGTAGATTTCTTTTTTGTGGTTAATTAGGAAGAAAGCTGCGGATACTATCGAGCTCTTCCAAGGGCCTGATGCCCTGTAAAGGGCCGGGAGGGACAGAACTAAGAGAGACCTGGAGAAAGGTCACTGAGGGGAAAATTGAAAACTTTCTGCAGGCGCATGGAGCAATCTTAAGCCTCGCTCACAGTCACCTTTTGGGGGGACATCTGGGGGTGGAGAAAACACAGGTCAGAATCTTGCACAGGTTCTTCTGGCTGGTGTCTGATGAAGATATCTGACAGTGTTTTGCCTCCTCTCCCAAGTGCTAATTACACAGCCCTCATCCCCATCTAAGAGCCCCTCTGGTACTCTTTCCAAAGTTCCACCTATTGATTGGCTCTGCAACCCCTCTTCTTACCGGCAGAAGCTAGGAGCTGAACAGAGCTCATCATTAAAGCTCCCTGTTTGCCACAGAGATCACAGAATTTATGGATTCTGCGACTTCCTGTGACCACCGTGACACTTGCAGCTGTGCATGTGGATGACCCAGGAGATGCCTGAGTATCTCGGGGTGTTGCTCTCCTGCTCCACAGCACATGAGTGAGTCTGTAGGAGGGTAGTTCAGACTAAGGGTTGGAGAGCAGGAGGAATAAGGACTCTGTGTGGCATTTACTTTGGGAGCGTCTTTGGGAGCCGTGGCAGCTCCTCCCTCAATTGCTAACTCTAGTCCATGCACTGCCCCTGCCCACAGGTACCCTCCCACCCCCTGTTGCAATTGGCTGGCCGTGGGGCAGGAGCAGCACACAGACTGGATCTATGACCTGATGGGAGGACCTGTCCCCACCTCTAAGGAGCCAGTAGGCAGCTTTTCCCAGCACCACCAACCTTCCTCCTGTGCCAGTGACACCCCCTGGGCCTCCCTCCAAGGAGTTACAATCATGTTGGGGTCCCCCTGAGCTCCCATGGTGACCCCTGGACTGTGTTGCAGGTAAGAGGATTCTGTGTCTAGGACTTGCACTGGGAGCAGGCTCAGGTATGAAACGTCAGGGTCTAGAACCCTCCTTATCCCACTAAATGGTCCCTCTGCTCAGCTGGTCTCCCTCCACGGCTGGGACAGGACCTGCTGCAGCCTGACAAGGAGCCTGCCTACAAACAGGAGAGAATCCCAGATGAACAGGGTCTACCATGAGCTGCCAGGTCCCCTTTTCAACTAGACGTTCCAGTGGATACCCCTAGTACCTGGCAACTCTAAATGGCACCCAGACACAGAAGCCCTGTCAAGGTGAAACCCAGATGGGTGGAAATCGTATTATCTCAGATTCAACTGCATCCTTAGGTCTTACAGGGCTCTCCACTCATGCTCCTTGTGCTCAGCGGCAGGAGGCTGGAATGAAGGTGTCGATCTAGAAGTTGGCCATTGAAGATGGAAGAAAGCAATAACTGAATGTCACATAAAAGCTAATTCTTTTGCGCAAAAGGGCCAGTGTAGACAGCTCAGATTTGTTTTGCGCAAAAAAGCCCCAATCGCGAAAATGGCGATTGGGGCTTTTTTACTCAAAAGCGCGTCTAGATTGCCACGGACGCTTTTTCGCAAAAAGTGCTTTTGCGGAAAAGTGTCCGTTCCAATCTAGACGCTCTTTTCCGCAAATGCTTTAACGGAAAAGTTTTCCGTTAAAAGCATTTGAGGAAAATCATGCCAGTCTAGATGTAGCCTAGGTGTTTTCCCACCGACTGACGTAGGAACCAGAGCTGTACCTGACAGGGTGCGGCCTTGTCCATAGTTCTTCACTCTGCACACAAGAGGACTTCTGGAATCATAGAATCATGAATCAAACTGGGGGAAGTCTGGAACGCAGCGTAAAAAACAAACAAAGAAATAAACAAAGTGCACCTTGTCCCATAGGTAGCAGCTTCCTCATCTTTTAAAATTAATAAACTTTATTTTGCTCTATGTAAACCAGTGATTTCAATGTTGCATATTCCCCTCCACATTAAGGGAGGTAACACATTATGGAGTTTACACTGTACAAGGTCTCTGTGCAGCACAAGATGATAACAATTTGGGTTTTTACTCCAGAGGGAGGGCCTGTCTGAGGAACTGAGGGTTGCCCTTGCTGGGGAATTCCCATGCAGGGTTTGGTCAGAGATCCTAAATGTAACCACAACTGGGAGTATCCCCTAACGGAATAGTGTGCTGGTAACAGTGTACGCTGGAGTGTTTGCAAGCTTATCAGAGCAGTACAGTTTGAGAGAGAGTTGTCAGGAAACCACAGAGCAGAGGAGGCATATTTGGGTGAAAAGAATGTCTTGTGGGCATCTCCCAACCCTCCCCAGCCACTCGCAGTTCTCCAGCCTCTATGTAGCTCTCCAGCTGTGATGTCACAGCCTTGCTCAACCTACTGTGGATGGAAGCCCACCTGGCAGCTGTGTATGGGTCTCCCACACTGAACAACACTCAGGTCCTCCCTCTGTGAGTGGAGACCTACGTGCCAAGCACCAAGAAGCTCAGACTAGTTTCAGCTCAGCTCTTGCGCACTCTTCAGTTGCGCCAGCTCATCCTTCCCAGAGCTGCACCCTGGAGCCGCACTTCCTTTCCAGTGTCCCTCTTTTGGGGCACATGCTCATTAAAGCCAACAGATCCCGACCTGGCAAAAATGGTTGCGTGACACATGACCAGAGTGGGCTAAGCAACTGGCCGACTCATTGACCCAGATTCAGTCTTTGGCCATGGTTAGAAAAGTCTCTGACTGGGAAGGAGGGCCACCCCATGGTCGATAGGCTGGAGCGTTGAAATGTAGACCTGTGTTTTTAAAGAACTAGCAGAAGATAGGGACTGTAATTGTCTATTATTTACATACAGCTTGCTAGAGGTTAACGGTGTAAACAAATGATTTCTTCTAGGACTGTTTTCTGCTCATTCAGAGATCAAAAGGGAACATTGTTAGATGAGTCTTGGGTGTAACCATTTCATTTTCAGTGTGCCTTTTTAAAGTTTATGCTGCCCAGGAACTGTCTAAAGGGCTTTTGGGATCTGACCTTTCTATTTCAGATCTACCTAAGTCTGGAAGAGATCCCAGAAGATTGGAAAAGGGCAAATCTAGTGGCCATCTATGAAAAGAGAAATGAGAACAACTCAGGAAGCTACATTTCATTCAGATTAACTTCTGTCAAGAAAGATAATGGGGCAAATAATTAAGGAATTCCTCTGCAAACATCTGGAAGATTATAAAGTGACAGGTAACAGCCAGCCAGGGCCAGCCTTAGGCCGATTCAACCGATTCGGTCGAATCGGGCCCCGCGCCTAAGGGGGCCCCGCGCCCCTGAACCCAGAAGTGCCGGCCGGCGTTACAATTTATAGCCGGGAGCCCTGCTCCACCAATATGTGGAGCTGGATCTCTCCCCCGGGTCTGCGTGGAGCGGGCCCTGGCCCCCCCGTGTGTCCCCCCACCCCGCCCCCAGAGCATCCCGCTCAGCCCCAGACTCCCCGCGTGTCCCCCCACCACACCCCCAGAGCGTCCCCCTCAGCCCTGTACCGTCCCTGCCATGCGCAGCTCCTTGTCACTGCCTGCTGCTGCCCATGTGTGGCATTGCAGGTGGGCGGGGCCCGGGAGTGACGTGGAGTCACGCCTGGGAATTTCAAAGTGCTCGGAGGCATGCCGCTTGGCTGCCTCTGGGTTCGGACTGCACGGCCTGAGTGCAGACTCTAGCCCCGCAACGTGGAAGGTAGAAGGTAGGGAAGGGGCTTGTGCAGCAAGGGAGGGGCTGGGGAAGGGGCTTGTGGGGAGCGGGAGGGGAAGGGGGTTTGGGGGGCTTGTGTAGCGGGGGAACATAAGAACATAAGAACGGCCGTACCGGGTCAGACCAAAGGTCCATCTAGCCCAGTATCCTGTCTGCCGACAGTGGCCAGCACCAGGTGCCCCAGAGGGGTGGACCAAAGACAATGATCAAGCGATTTGTCTCCTGCCATCCTCTCCAGCCTCTGTCAAACAGAGGCCAAGGACACCATTTTATCCCCTGGCTAATAGCCTTTTATGGACCTAACCTCCATGAAATTATCTAGCTTCTCTTTAAACTCTGTTATAGTCCTAGCCTTCACAGCCTCCTCTGGCAAGGAGTTCCACATGCTGACTACACGCTGTGGGGGAGGGGGAAGGACTTATGGGGAGGGGAAGGGGAAGAAAGGGGAATGCACCAAGAGACAAATGGCAGGGGGCCAAGTGCAGACAATGAGGGAAAGGGCAGGAGGGGAGGTGTCAGTGGGGGGGACAGGGTAATGCTGGGAGAGGAGAAGAGAGAGAAGAGAGGGGAAGGGCATTGGGGTTAGAGGGGAGGGGAGGTGCTGGGAGAAGGTTTGAAAGAAGGGGTGGGCATGAGAAAGGTGGGGATGGAGCAAGTCCTGTGTGAGGGCACACAGGGCAGGAGGGGAACGGGGCAGAGAGTGGTGAGGGAGTGGGCCTCAGGGAAAAAGAGGGGAAAGGGGGCAGAAGCAGTAAGGGAAGGGGGAGGCACCAGGAGAGTGCAGGGCTAAGGGAAGGTGCAGGTGCCAGGGGATTCTGGGGTGAAGCAGAAGGGCAGACACCTGCAGGGGAGGGACCAGCACCAGAGGAGAGAGGCAGGGCAGGTGTGTAGACGGAGGTGTTAGGGGAGGGGATGCGGAGGTGTAGCTCACTTGATCAGAGTGGGGCTACTGGAGGAGTGGGCACGAGGGGAGTGAAGGGCTGGTGGAGGGGGGCAGGTTGCAGGAGGGCTGAGGGCAGTGAGAAGGGCAGGAGTCAGGACAGCAGAGGAGGGTGAGGAGTTGGGGGCAGCAGGCACCAGGGGAGATGACGGAGCAAGGGGCGGAGACATGGCAGCAGAGAGAAAAGGTCAAGGTTTAAAAATATTTATTAATAACTTGGTATGCTGCCCACGGCCAGTTTCTTTGCGCCCCGCAGTGCAATTTGGGTTTATGTGGGGATCAACACGTGGCCGGCGAGTGGGAGCCAAAACAAAAAAGTACTCAGTAATGATCTTCTGTTGATATGTGTTTTAGTAGTTAAATTCTTGGACTGTCATTGCTCATGAAAAGTGCTGTCACATGGGTAGACATCGGGTAACTATTGCATTTTATTAATATCAGCAGAAGTGACTTCAACGGGGCCTGTGTGTTGTGTAGTCTTGTCTTAATCTTTGTATTCATGCCTGTCAGTGTGAGAGAAGCTATTTGTATATATTTGCTTGCATATGCAACCACACTTAAGTTGAGGCCCTCAGCATGTTCTGTAAGTATCAGTGTGGTCCCTGGGGCTTCCAAAGTTGAGTTGCCCTAGCTCATCCCTGACAGGTGTCTGTCGAACCTGGTCTTAAATATCTCCAGTGATGGAGATTCCACAATCTCACTAGGCAATTTATTCCACTGTTTAACCACCCTGACAGGCAGGAAGTCTTTTCCTAATGTCCAACCTAAACCTCCCTTGCTGGAATTTAAACCCATTGCTTCTCATCCTAACCTCAGAGGCCAAGCACAACAATTTTTCTTCCTCTTCCTTATGATACTCTTTTAAATACTTGAAAGCTGCTCTCATGTCCCTTTTCGGTCTTCTCTTTTCCAAGGTAAACAAGGCCAATTTCTTCAGCCTTGCCTCATATCTCATGTTCTCTAGACCTTTCATCATTTGTGTTGATCTTCTGACTTTCTCCAGTTTCTCCATGTTTCTGAAATGTGGCACCCAGAACTGGACATGATACTCCAGCTGGGGCCTAATGTAGATGGCTCATTCCCTGCCTAGGGGACGTGAGACTGGGTGGGTTAATTTCCAATCCTCCTGTTTCTTCTTTTCCTAAGCCAGGAGGGCACGGTAGTTCTGATGGGGGCTCTGCAGGAAGGCAGCCCTCACTGCCCCCTGCCTGAAACCTTGTGCAGGTGTTAAACAGCTGTCCAGCCCACCCTAGAGGTGACTGCATTTCAGCGTGCCTGAAGCAACACAGCACCAGCAATGGACAGGAGAATGGCTCCCGGGCATGGCTTGCTCATGACTGCTTCAGTCCCGTTGATGGGCCTCAGCCTCTTTCCTTCCCCTCCCCTGCTTTGCAATGGGGCTGTAGACTCTGGGGAAGAGGGGTGGAGGCAGGCAGAGGTGTCTCCCTGCAGCAGATGTAGACACATCACTGTATTAATCATTCTTTCATTGAAGTTTTTAGCTTTGTAGTGAGTCCTTTTATATGGAAACTTTGTATTACGTCTTGGTAGAATAGTCCCTAGGACAAGTGAGGCAGAGACTGTCCCCGTGGGGTGAATGAGGTAGGAATGGATAAGGCGGAAGTTGAGCACCTCTGGGCAGTTGCAAATGTTGGAGAGGGGATCGAACCCAGATCTAAGATCAATGAGCCCTGGGAAGTGGGCCCATTGAAAGGAGACTGGACCTGTGGATGCCTTGGGGGTCAGCAGCAAGGGCCTGATTTGGGAAGCCCCCTCTTTGGGTGAACGTGGCAGCATTGAGACACCACCCAAAAGCAGGCGCCACAGACACTAACTGCAGATTCATGGGATGGCTCTCACAGATCTTGCACATGCATAAGATGATAGATCTGCAGGAGGGGGGGCAGTGGCATAGTGAGGGGGCGGGGGGGGGGGTCAGTTGCCCTTGGGAGAAAAATAATATAAAATTTAGTTAAAAATAGATGTCACATGTTTCTAAAAGGAATACAATATCTCCTGCCTTTTGTCTATTTTTGTCTCTTTAGGCCCCCATTTAAAATTTTCAAAAGCACTTGAGTGACTAAAGTCATTTTTGAAAATTGGACTTGGAAATCTAAGCTCAGATTTTCAAAGGTAATTAAGCTCCTAAAGAGACAGTTGCCAACTCGGATCTTCAAAGATATCTATCTGATCTTTACACACCTTTGAAAATCTGGTCATAAGTGTCCTAGTCAGTTCTGAACGCGAGATGTAGGAGCCTAGTCCTAATTCCTTCAGGCTTTTTTTTTCTTTGATAGTTTGCAATTAAAAATATTTGACCTACACTTAAGGAAACTGATTTAATTTTGTGTCAAATCTTGCATAATAAAGGATGGCATCTTTTTTGAAAATGTTCAATTATATAGATATACATTTTGATCAGATCTAGTTCTGATGTGATATTTGTGTGTGGTTGTGGGGTTTGTTGTGGTTTTTTTTCCTCCACAAAAAATCCTTGGGGGGGGGCCCTGCCAAAATTGTTCGAATTGGGCCCCACACTTCCTAAAGCCGGCCCTGCAGCCAGCATGAATTTGTAATGAACAAATCATGTCAAACCACTCTGATAGTTTTCTTTGATAGGAGAAGTCTTGTTAATGAAGGGGACGCGGTAGATGAGGTATACATAGACTTCAGTAAAGCATTTGATATGGTCCACATGACCTTATCAATAAACTGGGGAAATAAAACTACGATATGGTGGGTGCATAACTGGCCAGATAATCATTCTCAGAGAGTAGTTATTAATGGTTCACAGTCATGCTAGAAGGGCCTAACAAATGGTGTTGTGGAGGATTCAGTTTTGGGACCAGTTCTGTTCAATATTTTCATCAATGATTTAGATATCAGTACAGTACACCCATTAAGTTAGCAGATGTTATCAAGCTGGGAGGGGTTGCAAGTGCTTTGGAGGATAGGGTCATAATTCAATATAATCTGGACAAACTGGAGAAATGGTCTGAGGTAAATTGGATGAAGTTCATTAAGGACAAGTGCAAAGTGCTCCACTTAGGACGGAACAATCCGTTTCACACATACAGAATGGGAAGTGACTGTCTAGGAAGGAGTCCTGCAGAAAGGGATCGAGGGGTCATAGTGGATGACAAGTTAAACACGAATCAACAGTGTTGCAAAAAAAGCAAACGTGGTTCTGGGATAGATTAACAGGAGTGCTGTGAGCAAGACAGGAGAAATCATTCTTCTACTTCACTCTGCACCAGTTAGGTATCAGATGGAGACTCGTGTCCAGTTCTGGGCACCACATTTTAAAAAAGCTGTGGAGAAATTGGAGAGCATCCAGATAACAGCGTCAAAATGATTAAAAGATTAGGAAACATGAAAGAATTGGGTTTATTTGATTTGGAAAAGAGAAGAATTAGGGAGGACACCTTTCAAGTAACTAAAAGGGTGTGACAACGAGGAGTGAGAACAATGCTTCTCCTTGGCCTCTTTGGATAGGACAAGAAGTAACAGGCTTAGACTGTAGAAAGGGCAATTTGGGTTGGACATTAGAAAAAAATACCCCTTCCTACCTGAAAGGGTGGTTAAACACTGGAATAAATTGCTGTGGAATTGTGGAATCTCCATCACTGGAGATATTTAAGAGCAGGTTGGACAGGCACCTGTCAGGGATGATCTAGATGGTACTTGTTCCTGCTGTGATGGCAGGGGACTGGATTTGATGACCTCTTGAGGTCCCTTCCAGTGCTATGATTCTATGATACATTAGGGGGAGCTTGAGTCACAATACCGTGATATCCAGGTACAGATTGGACCATCCTGATATTGAATATTTTGATACTGGACTATAATCTATGGACTAATTTCGAAATAACTCTAGGCAGCACTGAAGCCCAATATCTGTGCTATGAAACAAATGTAACAACTCTGTTCATGCCTGTATGATCTTTTCACCAATAATCCCTCCTTTTCTCTCTCTCTCTTGCTCTCTCTCTCTCTTCATTTTTAAGAAATCTCACTTTAAATAGCAATAATTATGTGTAAGCATGTATTTGGTGAAGACATGACATATTCATTGACCCGCGAGATGATGTGTCTGATGAATAGGCCTTCGTAGAACTTTGACGAACAAGATTTTCAGCAATCACCTCTGCATAAGACCAGCATGAACATAAGAACATAAGAAGGGCCCTACTGAATTAGATGAAATGTCCCTCTAGATCTGTATTTTGACTTCGAACAGTGTCCAGTTCAAGGTGCTTCAGAAGGAATGAGCAGAACAAACAATCAGCCAGTGAGTCATCCCCCATCGCCCATTCACAGCTTCTGGCAAACAGAGTATGGCGTCCCATCCTTGCCCGTCCTTGCCAATATCTATTGACAGACCCTTCCATGAATGTATCTATTCCCTTTTCTAGCCCTTTGAGAGTACTGGCCTAAATAGCATACTCTGGCAAAGACTTCCACAAGTTGGCCTTACATTGTGTGAAGAATTTATTTCATTAGGTGAGCCCTAGCCCACATGATATCAGAACACATTTTTCTTTACTTTCTCCACTCATCATGATTACATTGATCTCCCTCATGACCCCTTTATATATCCCTTTTCCAAGATGAGAAGTCCTCATCTGATTAATCTCTCATTTTATGCAAGTCGAGTCGTGTGAATAATTCCTTTGGCTTGGTTTTACACCACTGGTTGATTAATTCTGTAAGGCCATCCGTAGTTTGTGTTTTATGAGAAGGAGTAGTGACACTTCCTCATTTACTTTTTCAAAACCCATTTTCATCTCCTAGATCTCTTTCATACTCCTATTGGTTTTCCCTTTCCTAAGCTGAAAAGTCCCAGGTTTAATAATGTCTCATCTTAAGCCATCTGTTCCAGTCCCCTAATAGTTTTCGTTTCTCTTTTCTGTCCCTTGTCATCTCTACTTTTATTTTTGAAGATGTGGTGACTGCGTGCAATATGTGAGCACAACATAGATTTCTACAGAGAGAATTTAGTCTACAGAAGAGAAAAGTGAGGGGGAATTTCATAGAAGCATTCAACTTCCTGAAGGGAGGTTCCAAAGAAGATGGAGAGAGCCTGTTCTCAGTTGTGATGGAAGGCAGAACAAGGAGCAATGGTCTTAAGTTGCAGTGGTGAAGGTCTAGGTTGGATATTAGGAAAACTATTTCCCTAGAAGGGTGGGGATGCACTGGGATTGATTTCCTGGAGAGGTGGTGGAATCTCCATCCCTAGAGGTTTTAAGTCTTGGCTTGACAAAGCCCTGGCTGGGTTGATTTACTTGGGATTAGTCCTACCTTGGGCAGAGGGCTGGACTTGATGACCTCCTGAGGTCTCTTCCAGCTCTATGATTCTATGATTCTATAGAAGGAGAGAGTAAAAAGACTGTGTCTTTTCAGACTGAAAAAGAGATGACTTGGTGGATATGAAAAGGGCTAGGTTGTGGAAATAGAAAACCATTCACTCAGCTCACGGCACGTCATCCCTCCACCAAATTATTGGAGCCAGCTGTCCTTAGTGTGTCACAGTACGGACCAATGCATGGAGATCTGGTAGCCCAATCTCAAAAAATATGCATCGTAGAATTGGAAATGTTAGTGAAAAGTGAAATGAGAAGAATTAGGCGTATGGAACAGAACCTTCAGGAGGCGAGATTAAAAAATTGTGTCATTTCCACTTGGAAAAGAGATGACTGGGAGGATATGACATGGTCTATGAAGTCATGAAGGTTGTGTAAAAATAGAACAAGGAAATATTATTTATTCCTTCCTATAACGCAACCGTGGGTCACCCAAGCAATAGGCAGAGGATTTCAAACAAACAGCATGATATATTTCTTCACAGTCAGCCTGTGGAAACACTTTGCCAAAGGGTGAGGTTCAATTTCAAGCAATACGAAAGGAGGCAACTCTCTGACTTGTACCTAGACTGATCCCCAGTTTCTCACACGGACCCTGTAATGTCAGGTCATGAAAGGACTCAGGATTTGTCTGACTGTTCAGCAACCGATTCAGGAAAGAGGGCTCAGTGTCATGTTACCAGTCATCTCAGCACAGAGGTGAGTCGGAGAGTCTGAGCGCCAGGAGTGAACATTAGGCCCTTTTCTGAGTAACTATCCACAACAGCCTGTCCCGGATTTGCTTTGTCCTCACCCCATAGATGATGGGGTGGAGCAGGGGGGGCACCAGGAGTTTCACATTGATCATGAGACTGAGCACAGGCAGGGGCACATCAGAACCAATCCTCTGCATGAGGGAGACAAAGAGATCTGGGATGTACAAGGCTGAGAGGGCGCAGAGATGAGTCCCACAGGTCCCAAATGCCTTGAGCCGAGCGTCCTTTGTGGGCAGTCGGAAGATGGCCCTGAGGATCTGAGTGTAGGACACAGCAATGAAAAACCCATCCACACTGGGCACAAGGAATACCATAGAGACGCTGTAGTAACTACTGAGGCGGATGTCGGCACAGGCCAGGGAAACCACAGAAAAGTGCTTGCAGTACGTGAGGGGGATGATGTTGCTTCTGCAGTATGGCCACCGACTCCCCATAATGGGAATGGGCAGTATGATCATGAAGCCGCGCAGCACCACAGCCAGGCAGATCTTGGCTACAGTGGAATTTGTCAGGATGGTGGAATGTCTCAGCGGATCACAGATGGCCACGTAGCGATCAAACGCCATGGCCACGAAGATCCCAGACTGTATCACTAAAAAGCAGTGACTAAGGTACAGCTGGGTGAAGCAAGCACCAAAAGTGATCTCTCTAGAATTGAACCAGAAGATGCTCAGTGTTTTGGGCACAATGGACGTGGACAGGAACAGGTTGGTGAGAAGCAGAATGCAGAGGAAATAGTACATGGGTTCATGGAGGCTCGGCTCCCTCTTCACGATGTACAGAATGGTGATGCTCCCCAAGATGGCTACAATGTACATAACACAGAAGGGGATGGAGATCCAGCCGTGGGCCGCCTCCAGGCCAGGGATGCCCAGCAGGATGAAGGTGGAGGGGTTGGTGAAGTCGGTTGTGTTAGGATCTGACATGGAGTCCAGGAGATGGCTTCCAACACTGAAGCAGATGGAGTCTCCTACAAGTACCTTATATTCCACTCACTTCTGGTATGTGCCCAGTGTCCCAGGTGATGGTCGCAATACAAAAATCTGGATGGAGACATAATGTCAATATGAGACACTCCATGCACTACGGGAGAATGTTTTCATTGGGAAAGCAGGTTGCTCGCTCCTCACTCACTGAAAATGACATTTTTGTTATTCAAACAAAGGAATTAGGACCAGCTAAACCTACTAAGGCCCAGACCATATTTTCTGGAGCTCCATGTGTCTGTAATTTCAGGTCCCTCGTAAGCACCAGCAGATAACTAGGGTTTGGCTTGTTCTTCTCATTCCTTCTTCCTCAATGCAATAAACCCAAGCTGTGGAGCCCGTGATGCGGAGAGTCCCCCTTAACTGACATGCTCAGCATCCGAGAGTGGAAAATAATCAAAACAACTTTAATAAGACATGTGCCAAGAAAACATCCCAGGTCGAGCCCATCTGAAAAAGAAGGGCTGATGTCATTGACAATAGCTCCATGGACCCACCTGCTCTGTCAGCTCAGTGGTCAAAACCAAGGGACCCTTTGGATGCCTAGGGAACAGGATGGAGAATAAGACGCTCTAGGCATACACGCGTTTGGCCATCTAGTCTCTCTGTAGGGGGTGTAGCAGACAGAAAGGGGTGTCTGAGATGGGCTCTGAGAGTCGGGATGGTTGCTGAAGGGGAACAGCCTCAAAACGCTGGGACTATTGAGTTGAAAGAAGATATAATGGGCACGTACATGACACAGGAGACAACAATAATGGAACTTCCGCCATTCAAATGGACAAAGAGAGAAATGTCCCCCCCCCATGCAATATCTGTGGACCAGGCATGGGCAAAATAAGGCCCATGGGCAGGATCCAGCCGGCTAACCCAGCAGATCCAGCCAGCGGAAGCTGCAGGGAGCCCAAGGCAGGGTCCCTGCTTGACTCATGCCACTCGCACACCTCTTAGAAACATGGCTGCAGGGCAGGTTTTCTTTGAAAACTGTGAGTGTGGAGCGGGTGGGGAAAACCTTTGGGTCTGTTCCCTTCCCCAGCACATTCCCAGTGCTGGGGAAGCCAGGAAGCACAAGGGGGTCCAGGAAGCACAAGGGGGTCCAGAGCACATGGCTGGACAGAGGCAGTGAAGGCTGGAGAGACAGTGCGGGTTCACCAAGGCTGTGAGGAGAAGCCCTGAGCCCCAGGAGCCAGATCCAGGCAAGCTGGGGATCACATCTTGCTTCTGGGCCTTAGATCCCCCACCCCGGATTGAGACACAAAAAAAGGGAATGAACACTGGGATTTCTTCACAGGAATTTCTGAGACGGATAAAATTCATGATTCCTCAGTGAAGCAAGTGAATAATTTTAGCTTAAAATGCAGGTCAGTGGGAGAAACCCTTGGCAGAGCCATATATAACACTAAGCAGGCTAGGAACTATATTAAGAAGAAAACAAATTCTAGGAGAAGTTTAGGATGATCCTAAGCCAGAGAAAGAAAAGCCGTAAATGTTGGTGAAAACCTAGATGCGATCATTTCATAGCATTGTGTTGCGATGGGAAGGAAGCAGTATGAGACACACCTAGCACATGAGGAGATTAAATACTTTCCTGCCCATGAGCATCCAAAAGGGCTATTAACCACCTCTGCAGGAGAACTTAAAGTTCTCAACAGGAGTCACGAATGGACAAATCAATCCCACAGCCCACTTGGAAAAAGGGGTAGGCAGCCAGGAAACAGCAAGGAGAAAACAAAGAAGGGGGGCAACAATACTGGGATAAACATCAAGACTATAAAAATGGAATTTTCAAAAAGTTTTCCCAAGGTTAGGAAACAATGGGAAGGTTGTTATGGAATCAGTTGAAAATGAATTTCTAGGATCATAATTAATGCATGGCAACCACAGGGTTTTTGGAGACCCCGTCTTGTCAAATCAATCTGATTTCTTTCCTGAAGGAGAGAGCACATGTGGTTGATTAAGGTAACCGCTCAGCTGCAATCAGCTTTGATTTCACTGAGGCATGTGATTTAGTAGTGGGAACTAGAGCTGTTAAACACGAACCCTACACAACAGCAGTAAGCAAGTGTAAAACAGACTCAGACCTCACTGGTTGATAGATCGGCCAGTGCGGATGTTTGCAGTGGGGATCTCCAGGGCTCACCTCGACCCCTGAGGAACTTTGATGTTTTCATGAATGACCTGGAAGCAAATAAATAACCCGAGCACAAAATTGTCAGCCTTGCCTCATAAAGAGTCCTCGTGTGAGGTGGGACCTGCCACCCTGGCTCTGGGACAATAACGATGGATTTGACACTATGGAAACATTGTGTTGCCATGAGCCCTGCTCCTCAAACCCTTTTGCCTCTGCCTGGCTGAGAAACACTTAACTGATGACCAAGCTGAGTATTTCACTGGGAGAGACTCAGGAGCCCTCACGGGAGGCCTGTGGACTGAAAGCTGAAGTCGGACACATTCCTGAGGGAAATAGGGGCCAAAGCTTTAGCTCTGAGGGTGAGTAGCCACTGGGACACACCACCAATGGGGGATGCTTCAGCTCCCCATCTCTGCAGACCCAGATGGGATGCGTCTACTTGAGTCCTCGACGAGACGTGTGAGGCACAGCGGCTCGGCTATAGCCCTGCAGCGTAAATACAACTGACACTGACTGCAGGACTCCCCTCAGCGTGGGTAACCCACCTTCCCCGGAGATGGCGGCTAAGCGGGTGAAAGGATTCTTCCATTAACCTCATGCTGCCTGTCCAGGGGGTACGTGTTACAGCTGCACTTCTTGGAGGTGGGAGGGGGGATTTTTAGCTGTTGGCCAGAAAAAGAAAACGCAGTTTGGGGTTGCATGAAGAGCAGCCGGACATACAGGTCACAGCTGGGACAGGACTGCTCAGGGTCGCACTGCGGAGGCCTCGGCTAAAGTGCCTTGTCCAGTAACAGACCTCATTACAGGGGTACCTGGCTAAAATCAATGGTGGGTGTTCTGCAGGGGGTCCCACTGAATGATCTAATGGCTCCTTTTCCCCTTCAATCCCATGAATCGATCAATAAAGAAAATATAATTCGGCTTTTATATTCCCTGTGTCTCACCACACGCCAACAAGGGAACATTCTTCCGTGACGTGGAAGGTCAAAACAAATAACACGGTGAAAAGACAACAGTTGGCCTAATCCCTCATTGGCCCATGGAACTCCTTGCCACAGACATAATAAGAGCCAAGAGCTAAGGGGAATGGGATTAACAAATGGATTTCGCTGCTTAGGGGCACTGGAGGAACAGAATTTACTGAGGGCAGCCTGACACGTAAGGACAGCTTGTTTACAATTGCTTATAGGTTTGCCAAACTTTAAATGTTTAGACCGTAATTTTCCATTCCCTCGTCTCTGTCTCTGGCTGACCTGTTGGTTGACAATTTCAGCCATAACATTTCAGCCAAACAGTCGACAAGTAGGAAACAAGACGTCTTCCCCATTTTTGTTTTCAGTGATAACTGTTCAGTGACGATCCCTACACCTCCATACATCACAGCACGTAGATGGGGAGTAACAGCACCTAGGGGCCTCACATGCCAGTGGAGGAGGTGCCAGGCTCTGCGCATTAACCCACATCTGGCTTACGAGGTTTTTTTCCTCAGTTCTTGCTCCGAGGGTGGTTTTGCCTCAGTGGGGCCTGAGGAAAGTCTGGGTCACTGACTCTGAATTGGCCTTGTATTGTGCCTCTCTTAACATCTTTTATCCTGAGGGATCCCCTGAGGCACTGAAATGGAGCCACCTCAGGGTTGGAGGCAACCAGCCAGCCTGAGGGCCCAGCCAAAAGGGACATTTTGGCCTGTGGTACTAGAAAACTCTCACCTCTGGGGGAGGGTCCCTGGGATGTTTAGTGGCTCTGCAGAGCAAAAAGCATCACAGACTGACTCTCTATCCTGTCACGCCCATGATGCACTGGGGTTGTGGAGCAGGGGAGCTCCTCAGCTCGAGACGGTACCTGTGAGTGCTGAGAGGGACGTGTCTTCCCTGGGAATCCCCCTCAGGCAGCCGCCTCCCGCAGCTCTCTGAGCCCAGCGTCTGCAGCAGCGTCCCATGCCAAGAGCCGGCACAGGGCTGTGCACTGGTTATATCACAGCTGTGGGCAGTCCCAGTGGGGTTGGCTCTGACTCCAGGGGAGAAGTGGCTTCTGGATGCAAAAAAGGCAGGAAACCAGCCTGTTTATGGGTTGGCTATTTTTCCAGTGTGAGCAGTAAACAGTAATTAAGGGGCCTTCCCAAAGGGAGGTGAGCTCCATTGGGCTCTGGGCTGAGCCAGAGGTTAATTGGCTGTTCTGTGTATTTGTGTAGATTTCTATTTTGTGGTTAATTAGGAAGAAAACTGCAGATACTATCGAGCTCTTCCTAGGGCCTGACATTCTGTAAAGGGCCGGGAAGGACAGAGCTAAGACAGGTCTGGAGACAGGTCACTGAGGGGAAACTTGAAAACTTTCTGCAGGCACATGGGGCTGACGGTGCGACCTGCAAGACCAGGAACTATCATCCCCCTTTCACGTCAGAGTCTTCAAAAGCCCTGGTAAAGGAACGTCACTAGGAACACACTGTCAATATACGGATAGGTAAACTGAGGCACTGGGAGGCTTGAGTTGCCCAAGGTCATAGAGAGGGTGAATGGGAGGATGAGAGACAGAACCCAGGAGTCCGGATGTCCCTGCCGTAACATTGGTCCCTCCCTCATGCGAAGAGAGTCTCTCTCACCTGTGCGGATCTTGGGGGCATGGGACGGACAAAGCCTGTCAGGCCCAGGGAGCAGGCAGTCACACAGTTGTGAAGCAATGTGAGGAGCCCAACCTCCTGTGGCTGGAAACCCACCTGACAGCTGCGAGTGGGCCCCCCACACTGAACAACATCAGGGCTTCCTTCTCTGAGTGGAGACCTGTGCGCCAAGCACCAAGAATCTCAGACTAGTTTCAGCTCAGCTCCTGCGCACTCTTCAGTTGCCCCAGCTCATCCTTCCCAGAGCTGCACCCTGGAGCCACACTTCCTTTCCAGTGTCCCTCTTTTGGGGCATGTGTTCATTAAAGCCAACAGATCCCAGCCTGGCAAAAAGGTTGTGAGTCTCATGACCAGAGTGGGATAAACAACTGGCAAACTTATTGACCCAGATTCAGTCTTGAACAAAAGCACATGGCAGTGTGAACGTGTTCTTCTGCAAGAGTTCCGCCAGTGTAGACAAAGCCTAACTTTTCCAAGTCTGCTATGTATATTTTTCGAGATGGGGCTACCAGATTTGCATTCATTGGTCCATACTGTGAGGCACTCAAGAAAGCTGGCTCCAATAATTTGGTGGAAGGCATGCATGCTGGGAGCTGGGTGAATGGTTTTCTATTTCCGGAGCAAACTGTCTGAGACTGCTGCCATATAAACAAAGCAGGCAGACACTGGGGGCTAATTGAGAGCTTACCTGAAGCAGCAGAGCAATTAGGGCCTGTTGTGCTCCTTTAAAAGTTTCCCACGGATAAGGGAGCGGAAGGGAGAAGAGCGAAGGACTGAAAGGAGGAAGTGAGTTGCTAGAGTGCTGAGAACTGAGACAGGAAAGATATTTGTGCTGGAGAAGAAAAAGGTGAACCAGGGTGGTGTTCCGAGAAGGGCAACAAAAATGAAGAGGGGTTTGGAACGGGTCCCATATGAAGAGAGACTAAAAAGACTTGGACTTTTCAGCTTAAAAAAGAGGAGACTAAGCGGGTGGGGGGTAGGATAGAGATCTATCAACTCATGACTGGTGTGGAAAAAGTAAATAAGGAAACTTAATTACTTGTTCCCATAATAAAAGAACTGGGAGTAACCAAATGAAAGTGTAACCAGGGCTGGTCCCTCAACTCTCATATTCTGTGCTCATTGGGAGGGATGGATCCAATGGGACCCATCCCACCTTCATTGGATGCCTTATTCTCCATACCTTCAGCTCACGCCTGTTAGTGGTGGGTTCTACAGCTGCTCCCAGGAAAAGTGACTTGCTCTGGCGCTGAGCTGGAGCCAAGCAGCAGAGCAGCTTCTTTTAGTGGTGGGTGGAAAGAGATTTGAACCTCAAACCCCATGTTCAGGAAACTGAGGCTGAGTTATTAGGGCACAGAGACCCAGCCCACTAGCCTTTCTTCAGCGGGTATCCTTGCTTATCTAAATCTTGTGGCGGGCAGAGATTGCCTCCTGTATGGGTAGATGGACACAGCCTGAACAAGGGGAGGACCCCGAGATGCCAGAGGGTTCAGAAACTGGTACCAGCTCCAACCTCATCAAGTTATTTGAGAAGGTAGAAGCAGAACCGGCAAGTTAGGCTTGCTAAGTCCCTGGAGGGTGACATTTGCATGGGACCATGGTACGAGAACTTCAGGAAAAATGTGGCAGAGAGAGAAGAGGCACTTTGGGAAAACCCAAAGTCGGGGCCATATTTCATAATCTAGAGGGACCTCCTAGACCGGATCACACATGATCAAGAGGTACACCAGCTTCTAGTGCCACGGAAACACCAAAGGGCAATCTTAAGCCTCGCTCACAGTCACCTTTTGGGGGGACATGTGGGGGTGGAGAAAACACAGGTGAGAATCTTGCACAGGTTCTTCTGGCTGGCGGCTGATGAAGATGTCCGACAGGGTTTTGCCTCCTCTCCCGAGTGCTAATTACACAGCCCTTGTCCCCATCTAAGAGCCCCTCTGGTACACTTTCCAAAGTTCCACCCATTGGTTGGCTCTGCAACCCCTCTTCTTACTGGCAGAAGCTAGGAGCTGAACAGAGCTCAACATGAAGGCTCCCTGTTTGTCACAGAGATCACAGAATTTATGGATGCTGCGAATTCCTGTGACCATCGTGACACCTGCAACTGTCCATGTGGATGACCCAGGAGATGCCTGTGTATCTCGGGGTGTTGCTCTCCTGCCCCACCACGCACAAGTGAGTCTGTAGGAGGGGAGTTCAGACTAAGGGTTGGAGAGCAGTAGGGATAAGGACTCTGGGTGGCATTTACTTTGGGAGCGTCTTTGGGAGCCGTGGCAGCTCCTCCCTCAATTGCTAACTCTAGTCCATGCACTGCCCCTGCCCACAGAAACCTTCCCACCCCCTGTTGCCATTGGCTGGCCATGGGGCAGGAGCAGCACACAGACTGTATCAATGACCCGATGGGAGGACCTGTCCCCACCTCTAAGGAGCCAGTAGGCAGCATTTCCCAGCACCACCAACCTTCCTCCTGTGCCAGTGACACCCCCTGGGCCTGCCTCCAAGGAGTGACAATGATGTTCGGATCCCCCTGAGCACCCATGGTGACCCCTGGACTGTGTTGCAGGTAAGAGGATTCTGTGTCCAGGACTTGCACTGTTAGCAGGCTCAGGTATGAAACGTCAGGGTCTAGAGCCCCCCTTATCCCACTAAATGGTCCCTCTGCTCAGCTGGTCTCCCTCCAGGGCTGGGACAGGAGCTGCTGCAGCCTGACAAGGAGCCTGCCTACAGACAGGAGAGAATCCCAGATGAACAGGGTCTACCATGCACTGTCAGGTCCCCTTTTCAACCGCGTGTTCCAGTGGATACCCCTAGTACCTGGCAACTCTAAATGGCAGCTAGACACAGAAGATAAAAACTGCCCTGTCAAGGTGAAACCCAGACGGGTGGAAATTGTATTAGCTCACATTCAACTGCATCCTTATGTCTTACAGGACTCTCCACTCACGCTCCTTGTGCTCAGCGGCAGGAGGCTGGAATGAAGGTGTCGATCTAGAAGTTGGCCATTGAAGATGGAAGAAAGCAATAACTGAATGTCACATAAAAGCTCATTCTTCCCAGTGTTTCTGCAGAGGGGTGGGACTAGATCAACTGGAAACTTGCTAAAAAGGAGAAGCAGGGGGAGGAGCCCTGAACTCTAAATAAAAGACAGTTGTCTCCAACATCGGTGCAATCTTGGTGTTTTCCCACCGACTGACGTGGGAACCAGAGCTGTACCTGACAGGGAGCGGCCTTGGCCGTGGTTCTTCACTCTGCACACAAGAGGACTTCCGGAATCATAGAATCATGAATCAGACGGGGAAGTCTGGAACGCAGCCTAAAAAACAAACAAAGAAATAAACAAAGTGCACCTTGTCCCATAGGTAGCGGCTGCCTGATCTTTTAAAATTAATAAACTTTATTTTGCTCTATGTAAACCAGTGATTTGGATGTTGCATATTCCCCTCCACGTTGAGGGCGGGGACACATTCTAGAGTTTACACTGTACAAGGTCTCTGTGCAGCACAAGATGATAACAATTTGGGTTTTTACTCCAGAGGGAGGGCCTGTCTGAGGAACTGAGGGTTGCCCTCGCTGGGGAATTCCCATGCAGGGACTGGTCAGAGATCCTACATGTAACCACAACTGGGAGTATCCCTTAACGGAATATTGTGCTGGTAACAGTGTACGCTGGAGCGCTTGGCAGCGTATCGCAGTAGTACAGTCTGAGAGAGAGCAGTCATTAAACCACAGAGCAGAGGAGGCATATTTGGGTGAAAAGACTGTCTTGTGGGCATCTCCCAACCCTCCCCGGCCACTCAGTTCTCCAGCATCTACGGCGCTCTCGAGGTGTGATGTCGCAGCCTTGCTCAACCTCCTGTGGCTGGAAACCCACCTGGCAGCTGTGTGTGGGTCCCCCACACTGAACAACACTCAGGTCCTCCTTCTGTGATTAGAGGCCTGTGTGCCAAGCACCAAGAATTTCAGACTAGTTTCGGCTCAGCTCCTGCGCACTCTTCAATTGCTTCAGCTCTCCTTTTCCAGAGGTGCCCCCTGGGCCCACACTCCCTTTCCAGTGTCCCTCTTTTGGGGCACATGCTCATTAAAACCAACAGATCCCGACCTGGCAAAAATGATTGTGTGACACTTGACCAGAGCGGGCTAAGCAACTGTCAGATTCATTGACCCAGATTCAGTATTTGACCATGGTTAGAAAAGTCTCTGACTGGGAAGGAGGGCCACCCCATGGTCGATAAGCTGGAGCGTGGTAATGTAGACCTGTGTTTTTAAAGAACTAGCAGAAGATAGGGACTGTAATTGTCTATTGTTTACATACAGCTTGCTAGAGGTTAACGGTGTAAACAAATGATTTCTTCTAGGACTGTTTTCTCCTCATTCAGAGATCAAAAGGGAACATTGTTAGATGAGTCTTGGGTTTAACCATTTCATTTTCAGTGTGCCTTTTTAAAGTTTATGCTCCCCAGGAACTGTCTAAAGAGCTTTTGGAACCTGACTTTTCTATTTCAGATCTGCCTAAGGGTACGTATAGACTACACCTCTCTGTTGACAGAGAGATGTAGATTAGGTACATCGAAATTGCTAATGAAGCGAGGATTTAAATATCCCGTGATTCATTAGCGTAAAAATGGCCACCGCTTTTTTTCAAAATGGTGCTTTTTCTCAAAAAAAACCTCGGCACTCTAGATGAGGATCTTTCGAAAAATAAAGCCTTTTTAGAAAGATCCTGTAAACCTCATTTTTCTTTATTTTTAGAAAGATCCACGTCTAGACTGCCGGGGTATTTTTTTTTGAAAAAGCTCCATTTTGAAAAACAGCGGTAGCCATGTTTATGCTAATGAAGCGCGGTATATTTAAATTCCCTCTGCAACAGCTGCCTCTCTCCCCTTCCACCAAGTCCTTTAACCTGCTCTCTCACATATCCTCCTCCCCTGCTCAACACTATGGGGTTGGGCTACTTGGGACGGATGGCCTCAATAGGCCATCGGCATTGCCATGCTTGGCTCCAGCCCTATGTTTCACTTGGAAGTGGAATGGTTGCAGGGACTGGAACCATCACGTTACTCTTGCATTCCTGTCTTTATTCTGGTGCATCCATTGTAGGGGCGCGTGGTCTGTGACGAGGGTGAATTGTCTTCCGAGCAGGTAGTATCGTAGGCTCTCCACGGCCCACTTTACTGCAAGGCACTCCTTCTCCACGATAGCATAGTTTCGTTCTCTTGGGAGGAGCTTCCGACTTAGCTATAGTACAGGATACTCTTCTTCTCCAACCGTTTGGGACACTACCGCACCTAATCCGACTTCCGAGGCGTCGGTCTGTAGTACGATCTCTCTCTCAAAATCTGGGGCTATGAGCACTGGGTCACTGCACAGGGCTGATTTTAAATCATTGAATGCGTCCTCTGCTGTTGGGGTCCATTTCACCACATCCGGGCCCTGGGCTCTTGTTAAGTCTGTCAGGGTACATGCCCTGGAAGCAAAGTGGGGAATAAACCTCCGGTAATACCCCACTAGTCCCAAGAATGCCCGGACCTGTTTCTTTCGTACAGGCCGGGGCCAGTTCTGTATTGCAGCCACTTTATTCAATTAGAGCCTCACTAAGCCCCTCCCTGCTATATACCCCAGGTATTTGGCCTCTGCTAGTCCCATTGCACATTTTGCTGCGTTTGCGGTTAGGCCAGCTTCCCTTAAGGTGTCCAGTACAGCCACCACCTTCTCCAAGTGTTTGTCCCAGTCCGGAGTGTGGATGATGACATCATCGAGATAAGCAGCCGCATATGCACGGTGAGGGCGCAGTAGCTTGTCCGTAAGTCGCTGAAAAGTTGCAGGGGCCCTGGGTAGTCCAAACGGGAGGACAGTGTACTGGTATAGGCCCTCGGCGGTGGCAAAGGCTGTCTTCTCTCTGGCTTCCCTGGACAAGGGAATTTGCCAGTATCCCTTGGTCAGGTCGAGGGTGGACAAAAACTGAGCCTTCCCCAGCTGATCAATGAGCTCATCTATTCGCGGCATTGGGTATGCATCAAACTTTGACACCTCATTCAACTTTCAGAAATCATTGCAAAAACGGAGGCTACCGTCAGGCTTAGGCACTAAGACAATGGAGCTGGACCATTGGCTGTGGGACTCCTCAATGATGCCCAGTTCCAGCATTTTTCTTACTTCTTTCTGTGCCTCCTTTCGCTTTGCTTCGGGGATTCGGTAGGGCCTAACATTCACCCTTACACCTGGGTCTGTGATTATGTGGTGCTCGACCTCAGTGGTCAGGCCAGGCTCTGTTGAGAATACATCTGAGTGTCGCTCCAGCATCGCAAGAACCTCTGCCCTCTGGCCTGGGATTAATTCTGGGGAGATCCCCACCTGTCCCTGTTGGTTTTCATCTGGTATTGCTCCCTCCAGGGTGGCCAGCTCAACCTCCCTGTCTTGCCAGGGTTTCAGCAGGTTAACGTGGTAGATTTGTTCAAGTTTCTGGCGACCAGATTGCCGCACCTTATAATCTGCCTGCCATAGGACCTCAACCACTTCATAGGGTCCCAGCCACCTGGCAAGGAGCATGCTCTCTGCTGTTGGGTCCAGTACCATCACTCGATCGCCCACTTGGAATTTTCAGACCGTCGCCTGATGGTTGTAGTAGGATTGCTGGGCCTACTGGGCTTTTTCTACGTGCTCTCTTACAATGGTAGTAACCTGAGCGATCCTGTCCTTCATCTGGAGGACATGCTCTACAATATTGCGTCCGTGGTTTGGCTGTTCCTCCGAGGTCTCTTTGGCAAGGTCTAGGATACCTCGGGGGTTTCGCTCATATAGCAGTTCAAATGGGGAAAAACCTGTGGAAACCTGTGGCACTTCTCGGATGGCAAACATGAGGTATGGGAGTAGGGCATTCCAATCTTTCCCGTCCCAAATCATTACCTTCCAGATCATGTCCTTGAGGGTGCGGTTGAACCACTCGACGAGGCCATCCATCTGCGGGTGGTATACTGATGTCCTCAGGGACCATATGTGAAGCAGTACACACAGGTCCTTCATGAAAGTAGATATAAAGGGAGTACCCTGAGCAGTTAGGATCTCCATGGCTATCCCCACCCTCGAGAAGATTTGAACTAACTCCCTTGCTATTGTCTTCGAATGGGTATTTCTCAAGGTACTGCCTCAGGGTATCGGGTGACGTAGTCCAGGACCACTAATATGCTCTGGTGTCCTCGGGCTGACTTTTCTAATGGGTACAGTAAGTTCATAGCAATGCGCTCAAAAGGGACCTCACTGATAGGTAGTGGTACCAGTGGGTCTTTTAAGTGTGGCCGGGGTCCATGAAGCTGGCATTCGGGGCAAGAGGCACAATACCGCCAGACCTCTATACACCCCGGGCCAGTAGAACCTTCATAAAATCCAATCTGGGGTCTTCCCAATTCCTAGGTGACCCCCGAAAAAATGACTGTGGGCTAGGTCCAGCACGGCTCGCCAGTGATTCTGGGGCACCAAGAGCTGTTCCACCTCCTGTTCCGGGCCTGGTAACACTCGGTACAGTAGGTCCCCCTTGATAATGTAATAGGGTCTAGGGCCCTTGAGCTTTCCTTCTACGGGGACCCCATTTACTTCAACTACCTCTTTACGAATGTTTTGATACAACGGGTTGTTGGCCTGGTCCTGTCCAAAATTTTCAAGTGAGGGCCCTACCTGCCTGGGCTCTGAGGAACCTTCGGCCCCTTCAATAACAGGGGGCCCTGCTGAGCTAGGCCCAGCCTCAGGCTCGTCTACCGCTCGCAGTGCTCCATTATCGGTTGGCTCAGTTTCCCCACTGGCCAGGACCTGCCTAAGGTTCTGGGTCAGGATATGAGTGCCCAGTCTCTTCGCTGCCCTCCTTTTCTGCCTTGATTACTGGGGTTTTCCAGGCTCAGAAAATAGGTCCTGGGAAAATTCGTGAAAAATTGGGAGGGGGCTCTCTTCCTTCCCAATCAGTTGTAGGGAACAGGTCACTAAATCCAGGGAAATCCCACCCGATCACAACTGGGTATGGGAGCCTCGGAACTACCCCCACTGCAACCCTTGTGACATTCCTCTGGATCTCTATTTGTACAGGGACAACAGGGTAATAATTGACATCTCCATGGACACAGGAGATCCCTGTGCACTTGGCATGAGTCAGCTGATCTGGTTCCATTAGCTGCCCTGAGACCAACGTGACAGTGCTCCCTGAGTCCACAAGGGCCGTGGTCTCTACTCCATTCATCTTAACGGGTCGGGTGTACGGATAGGGGGCCATTGTTACGCCTGCCAAATGTATGAGACTGCAAGGGCCTCCCAGGTGCACTAGGTCATGCTGCATGGGTTCTGTTATGTTTGGACAGCGTGCCGCTATATGCCCTATCTCCCCGTATGCATAGCATCGATACTCTGCACGGGGCATCCCCCTATTTCTTGGGCAACTGGGTCTTACCCCCTGACTTTCCTGCCCCTGGTCCCCAAGTCCCTTCATGGCTTCTGGCCACTCTTTTGTTTCCTTCTTCCCCGGCCAAGGCTTACTAGCGGGTTTGGAGCAACTCGTTTATTGCTCCGGACTTCTTTGCTGAGGGGTTGCAAGAGTCCTTTATTCGTTAACTGTCTTTCCACGAGGGCTACCATGTCATCATAGGAAGGGGGTTCATTCTGGTTGACGCAGACTCACAGATCGGGTGGTAGGCCCCTCACAAACCGGTCCAGGACAACAATTTCCATGATCTTCTCTGGGCTGTAGGTCTCTAGCCGCAACCATTTTCGGGCCAAGTGGATCAGGTCAAATAGCTGTGACCTTGGTGCTCTGCCTTCCCTGTATCGCAACTCATGGAACCTCTGAGCTCTGACCACAGTGGTTACTCCCAACGTGGCGAGGATCTCAGCCTTCAGTTGGGAATACTTGGTGGCGGTCTCCTCAGGCATATTGAAATAGGCCTTCTGGGCTTCACAACACAGAAATGGAGCCAGGATGCTGGCCCACTGGGCTAGGGGTCTCCCTTCCTGTAGGGCTGTCTTCCCAAAGGCCAGGAGGCATGCCTCCACATCATCCTCCCTTGTCATTTTCTGGAGGAAACTGCTGGCCTGCAGGGACCGTGATCCATCTGAGCCATGCACCTGAGCGGTCAGAGTCTTCATCTCCATTATTACCTCTTGTAAGGTGGCTGGATCAATGGGCAGGCTGGCTCATCAGCAACTGGTTTGTTTCCTGCTGTAGTCGCACTGACTCCAGCTGGGCAGCCACTTGAGACCGGATATCTTCTTGCTGTGCTCCAGTGGTTGTATGAGGGCCTTTACTGCACCCTCCATCTTGATTTTCCCTCGTCTTAGTAAGGTGGCCTAGCCTGCCCTGGGTGGGTCTGCCGCAAGGTCTTACTGCAGCAAAACCGTCGCACTCCTGACACCACTTGTGGCAGGGTCAGTCCCACTCCGTTTAGGAGGCACAGTGGCCCTAGTCCACATATCACAATGCATTTTTATTTCCTTTCTCCACTCATAATGATTGCATTGACATCCCTTATGACCCCTTTAGACATCCCTTTTCCAAGATGAGAAGTCCTCATGCAAGTCGAGTCGTGTGAATAATTCCTTTGGTTTTGTTTTACACCATTGGCTGATTATTTCTGTAAGGACATCCCTAGTTCGTGTCTTGTGAGAAGGAGTAAATGATACTTCCTCATTTACTTTTTCAAAACCCATTATCATTTCGTAGATCTCACTCATACTCTCATTGGTCTTCCCTTTCCTAAGATGAAAAGTCCCAGGTTTAATAATCTCTCATCTTAAGCCATCTCTTCCAGTTCCCTAATAGTTTTGGTTTCTCTTTTCTGTCTCTTGTCATGTCTACTTTTTTTTTTGAAGATGTGGTGACCCGGTCTGCATGAAATATGTGGGCACAACACAGATTTCTGCAGAGACAATTTAGTCTACAGAAGAGAAAAGTGAGAGGGGATTTCATAGCAGCCTTCAACTTCCTGAAGGGAGGTTCCACAGAGGATAGAGAGACGCTGTTCTCAGTGGTGACACATTGCACAACAAGGAGCAATAGTGTCAAGTTGCAGTCGGGGAGGTCTAGGTTGGATACTAGGTCAAACTATTTCCCTTGGAGGGTGGGGAACCACTGGGATCGATTCCCTAGAGAGGTGGTGGAATCTCCATGCCTAGAGTTTTTTAAGTCTTGGCCTGACAAAGCCCTGGCTGGGTTAATTTAGTTGGGATTGGTCCTTCCTTGGGCAGGGGACTGGACTTGATGACCTCCTGAGCTCTCTTCCACCTCTACGAATCTATGATTCTATAAGAGGAGAGAGTATAAAGACTGTGTCTTTTCAGACTGAAAAAGGGATGACTTGGTGGATAGAAAAAGGGCTAGGTTGTGGAAATAGAAAACCATTCACTCAGCTCCCGGCATGTCTTTCCTCTACCAAATTAATGGAGCCAGCTGTCCTTAGTGTTTCACAGTATGACCAATGCATGGAGATCTGGTAGTCCCCTCTCAAAAATGTGCATCGTAGAATTGGAAGTGTTATTGAAAAGTGAAATGAAAAGAATTAGGAGAATGGAACAGCACCTGCAGGAGGGGAGATTAAAAGATTGTGTCATTTCCACTTGGAAAAGAGATGACAGGGAGGATATGAGATGGTCTATAAAGTCATGAAGGTTGTGTAAAAATGGGTCAAGGAAAGATTATTTATTCCTTCCTGTAACACAACTGGGCTCACCCAATCAATAGGCAGAGGATTACAGACAAACAGCATGACATATTTCTTCACAGTCAGCCTGTGGAAACGCTTTGCCAAAAGGGTGAGGTTCAATTTCAAGCAATACAAAACGAGGCAACTCTATGACTTGTACCAAGACTGATCCCCAAGTTTCTCACGCTGACCCTGTAATGTCAGGTCATGAAAGGACTCAGGATTTGTCTGACTGTCCAGCAACCGATTCAGGAAAGAGGGCTTAGCGTCATGTCACCAGTCAGCTCAGCACGGAGATGAGTCGTAGACTCTGAGCGCCGGGAGTGAACATTAGGCCCTTTTCCGAGTAACTATCCACAGCAGCCTGCCCCGGATTTGCTTTGTCCTCACCCCATAGATGATGGGGTGTAGCATGGGGGGCACCAGGATTTTCACATTGATCATGAGACTGAGCACAGGCAGGGGCACATCAGACCCAATCCTCTGCATGAGGGAGACAAAGAGATCTGGGATGTACAAGGCTGAGAGGGCACAGAGATGAGTCCCACAGGTCCCAAATGCCTTGAGCCGAGCGTCCTTTGTGGGCAGTCGGAAGATGGCCCTGAGGATCTGGGTGTAGGACACAGCAATGAAAAACCCATCCACACTGGGCACAAGGAATACCATACAGATGCTGTAGTAAATACTGGGGCGGATGTCGGCACAGGCCAGGGACACCACAGAAAAGTGCTTGCAGTACGTGAGGGGAATGATGTTGCTTCTGCAGTATGGCCACCAACTCCCCATAATGGGCATGGGCAGTGCGATTATGAAGCCGCGCAGCACCGTGGCCAAGCAGATCTTGGCTACAATGGAATTTGTCAGGATGGTGGAATGTCTCAGGGGATCACAGATGGCCACATAGCGATCAAACGCCATGGCCACGAAGGTCCCGGACTGTATCACTAAAAAGCAGTAACTAAGGTACAGCTGGGTGAAGCAAGCACCAAAAGTGATCTCTCTAGAATTGAACCAGAAGATGCTCAGTGTTTTGGGCACAATGGACGTGGACAGGAACAGGTCGGTGAGAAGCAGAATGCAGAGGAAATAGTACATGGGCTCATGGAGGCTCGGCTCCCTCTTCACGATGTACAGAATGGTGATGCTCCCCAAGATGGCTACAATGTACATAACACAGAAAGGGATGGAGATCCAGCAATGCACCGCCTCCAGGCCAGGGATGCCCAGCAGGATGAAGGTGGAGGGGTTGGTGAAGTCGGTTGTGTTAGAATCTGACATGGAGTCCCGGAGCTGGCTTCCAACGCTGAAGCAGAATGGAGTCTCCTCCAAGTACCTTATATTTTCCTCACTTCCGGTACGTCTCCAGTGTCCCAGGTGATGGTCGCAATACAAATACCTGGATGAAGACACAATGCCAATATGAGACACTCCATGCAGTATGGGAGAATGTTCTCATGGGGGAAGCAGGTTTGTCGCTCCTCACCCAGTGAAAATGACATTTTTGTTATTGAAAGACAGAAATTAGGATCAGCTAAACCTACTAAGGCCCGGACCACATTTTCTGGAGCTCCATGTGTCAGTAATTCCAGGTCCCTCGTAAGCACCAGCAGATAACAAGGGTTTGCCTCATGCTTCTCATTCCTTCTTCCTCAATGCAATAAACCCAAGCTGCGGATCCCGTCATGCGGAGAGTCCCCCTTAACTCACATGCTCGGCATCGGAGAGTGGAAAATAATCAAAAAAACTTTAATAGGACATGTGCCAAGGAAACATCCCAGGTAGAGCCCATCTCAAAAAGAAGGGAAGACGTCATTGACAACAGCTCTATGGACCCCCTGCTCTGTCAGCGCAGTGGTCAAAACCAAGGGACCCTTTGGATGCCTATAGAACGGGATAGAGAATAAGACGTTCTGGGCATACACAGTTTTGGCCATCTAGTCTCTCTGTAGGGGTGTAGCAGACAGAAAGGGGTGTCTGAGACAGTCTCTGAGAGTCGGGGTGGCTTGGAAAAGGGGAACAGCCTGAAAACGCTGGGACTATTGATTTGAAAAAAGATATAATGGACACGTATACGACACAGGAGACGACAATAATGGAACTTCCTCCATTCAAATGGACAAAGAGAGAAATGTCTTCCCCCGGCCCCCCCCCCGTGCAATATCTGTGGACCAGGCACGGGCTAAATATGGCCCATGGGCTGAATCCAGCCGGCTAACCCAGGAGAACCAGCCAGTGGATGCTGCACGGAGCCCAAGGAAGGTTCCCTGCTTGACTCGTCCCACGCGCACACCCCTTAGAAACGTGGCTGCAGGGAGGGTTTTCTTTCAAAACTGTGAGTCCGGGGGGGGGGGGGGAACCTTTGGGTCTGCTCCTGCCCCCAGCACATTCCCAGTGGCCGGTTTCTGGTAACAAACCAGCCAATGGGAGCTCCTGTTTCAATCAATCAGGGGCTCCAGAGCAGATAGCAGCAGCCAGTGCGGGGGCGGGGCTGGCAGGGGAGGCTGATTCCAGAACGTGCTGCTGGCTGATAAGTCTCCTGGGCAGACCCTGCCTCTGGCACCCCAGCCCCTCCCTTCCCCAGCCCTCTGTCCCCTGCTACTGCCCCCTACTCCACATACCCAAATGCTCTGCCCCTCCCTCCTGTAGCCAGATCCCCTCCCAGATCCGGCTCCCCAACCCGCTGTACCAGATTATTGATTCCTCCTGCCCTAGCTCACAACCCAAATTCCTGCACCCCCTCCTGTCCTAGGTCACAATCCAACCTCCTGCACCTCCGTCCAGTGCCCCAGGTGACAACTGCCTCCTGCACACAAACTCCCCCCTTACCTCAAGCTCCCTTCTGCACCCAACCCCCATCCCAGACCCCCCACCTCCTCCATTCAGACCATGGAAGGGGGTGGCCCTCGGTCACTTGCCAAATCCTTGGCATGCCCCCCGTGCAATAGGTGGTGCTCTAGAAATGACAGCTCCCCAACGCTGTACCAATGGATGAGTAAGAGAGATCGAGAGGAAACCGTAAGACCGGGGGTGAGGAACCTTCCTTGGGTCGGGGGATTCTGGCCCACAGAAAAATCACTCCAGACAGAGGCAGTGAAGGCTGGAGAGACAGTGCGGGTTCACCAAGGCTGTGGGGAGAAGCCCTGAGCCCCGGGAGCCAGATCCAGGCAAGCTGGGGATCACATCTTGCTTCTGGGCCTTAGATCCCCCACCCCGGATTGAGACACAAAAAAAGGGAATGAACACTGGGATTTCTTCACAGGAATTTCTGAGACGGATAAAATTCATGATTCCTCAGTGAAGCAAAGTGAATAACTTTGGCTTAAAACGCAGGTCAGTGGGAAATGGAAGGCAGCAAATGGTAGAGGGTGAGGAGCAGGAAAGCAACACAGAACAGAGGAAGGGGAAATATTGATAGCAAGCAATAGAAATGGGATGTTCTCATAAGAGATGTTAAAGAGAACAGGGAAAAACCCTTGGCAGAGCCATGTAGCACACTAAGCAGGCTAGGAACTATATTAAGAAGAAAACAAATCCTAGGAGAAGTTTAGGATGATCCTTAGCCGGAGAAAGAAAAGCCGTAAATGTTGCTGAAAACCTAGATGTGATCAGTTCATAGCTTTGTGTTGCGATGGGAAGGAAGCAGTATGAGACACACCTAGCACATGAGGAGATTAAATATTTTCCTGCCCATCAGCATCCGAAGGGGCTTTTAAGCACGTCTGCAGGAGAACTTAGCGTTCTGAACAGGAGTCACGAATGGACAAATCAATCCCACAGCCCACTTGGAAAAAGGGGTAGGCAGCCAGGAAACAGCAGGAAGAAAACAAAGAAGCGGGGGAACAATATCGGGATAAACATCAAGTCTATAAAAAAGGAATTTTCAAAAAGTTTTCCCAAGGTTAGGAAACAATGGAAAGGTTGTTATGGAATCAGTTGAAAATGAATTTCTAGGATCATAATTAATGCCATGCAACCACAGGGTTTTTGGAGACCCCGTCTACTCAAATCAGTCTGATTTCTTTCTTGAAGGAGAGCACACATGTGGTTGATCAAGGAAACTGCTAAGACGTAATCAAGTTTGATTTCACTGAGGCATGTGATTTAGTACTGGGAACGAGACCAGTTAAACACGAACCCTACACAACAGCCATAGCCAAGTGGAACACAGACTCAGACCTCCCTGACTGACAGATCAGCCAATGGGTATGTTTCCAGTGGGGATCTCCAGGGCTCACCTTGAACCCTGAGGAACTTTGATATTTTCATGAATGACCTGGAAGTAAATAAACCCGGGCACAAAACTGTCAGCCTTGCCTCATAAAGGGCCCTCGTGTGAGGTGGGACATGCCACCCTGGCTCTGGGACAATAACGATGGATTTGACTGTATGGAAAGATTGCGTTGGCATGAGCCCGGCTCCCCAAACCCTTTTGCCTCTGCACACGTTACTGGAGGAACGGATGATGTCCAGCGTCACGCCTGGGCTTCACGTTTCACAAAGGATATTGAAATATTGGGCAGTTGCAGAAAAGAGCCACAAAATCGATGGGAGGTGGAAGACAATGCCTGGCTGAGAGACACTTAACTGACGACCAAGCCGAGAATTTCACTGGGAGAGACTCAGGAGCCCTCACGGGAGGCCTGTGGACTGAAAGCTGAAGTCGGACACATTCCTGGGGGAAATAGGGGCCAAAGCTTTAGCTTTGAGGGTGAGTAGCCACTGGGACACACCACCAATGGGGGATGCTTCAGCTCCCCATCTCTGCAGACCCAGACGGGATGTGTCTGTCTGAGGCCTCGACTAGTCGTGTGAGGCACAGCGGCTCGGCTGTAGCCCTGCAGCGTAAATACAACTGACGCTGACTGCAGGGCTCCCCTCAGCGTGGGTAACCCACCTCCCCCAGAGATGGCGGCTAAGCGGGTGAAAGGATTTTTCCATTAACCTCGTGCTGCCTGTCCAGGGGGTACGTGCTACAGCTGCACTTCTTGGAGGTGGGAGGTGGGATTCTTAGCTGTTGGCCAGAAAAAGAAAACGCAGTTTGGGGTTGCATGAACAGCGGCCGGCCATACAGGTCACAGCTGGGACAGGACTGGTCAGGGTCGCACTGCGGAGGCCTCGGGTAAAGTGCTGTGTCCAGTCACAGAGCTCCTTACAGGGCTAACTGGCTAAAATCAATGGTGTGTGTTCTGCAGGGGGTCCGAATGAATGATCTAATGGCTCCTTTTCCCCTTCAATCCCATGAATCGATCAATAAAGAAAATAGAATCCGGCTTTTATAGTCCCTGTGTCTCACCACACGCCAACAAGGGAACGTTCTTCCGTTACGTGGAAGGTCAGAACAAATAACACGATGAAAAGACAACAGTTGGCCTAATCCCTCATTGGCCCGCGGAACTCCTTGCCGCAGACATAATAAGAGCAAAGGGGAATGGGATTAACAAATGGATTGGCCGTTGAGGGGCACTGGAGGAACAGAATATACTGAGGGCAGCCTGACACCTTCGTAAGGACAGCTCGTTAATAATTGCTTATAGGTTTGCCAAACTTTAAATGTTTAGACTGTAATTTTCCATTCCCTCGTCTCTGTCTCTGGCTGACCTGTTTGTTGACAGTTTCAGCCATAACATTTCAGTCTAACAGTCGACAAGTAGGAAAGAAGACATCTTGTCCATTTTTGTTTTCAGTGATAACTGTTCAGTGAGGATCCCTACACCTCCATGCATCACAGCACGTAGATGGGGAGTTACAGCACCTAGGGGCCTCACATGCAAGAGGAGGAGGTGCCAGGCTCTGCGCATTAACCCACATCTGGCTTACGAGGTTTTTTTCCTCAGTTCTTGCTCCGAGGGTGGTTTTGCCTCAGTGGGGCCTGAGGAAAGTCTGGGTCACTGACTCTGAATTGGCCTTGTATTGTGCCTCTCTTAACATCTTTTATCCTGAGGGATCCCCTGTGGCACTGAAATGGAGCCACCTCAGGGTTGGAGGCAACCAGCCAGCCTGAGGGCCCAGCCAAAAGGGACATTTTGGCCTGTGGTACTAGAAAACTCTCACCTCTGGGGGAGGGTCCCTGGGATGTTTAGTGGCTCTGCAGAGCAAAAAGCATCACAGACTGACTCTCTATCCTGTCACGCCCATGTTGCACTGGGGTTGTGGAGCAGGGGAGCTCCTCAGCTCGAGACGGTACCTGTGAGTGCTGAGAGGGACGTGTCTTCCCTGGGAATCCCCCTCAGGCAGCCGCGTCCCGCACCTCTCTGAGCCCAGCGTCTGCACCGGCGTCCCATGCCAAGAGCCGACACAAGGTTGTGCACTGGTTATATCACAGCTGTGGGCAGTCCCAGTGGGGTTGGCTCTGACTCCAGGGGAGAAGTGGCTTCTGGATGCAAAAAAGGCAGGAAACCAGCCTGTTTATGGGTTGGCTATTTTTCCAGTGTGAGCAGTAAACAGTAATTAAGGGGCCTTCCCAAAGGGAGGTGAGATCCATTGGGCTCTGGGCTTAGCCAGAGGTTAATTGGCTGTTCTGTGTATTTGTGAATATTCATATTTTGTGGTTAATTAGGAAGAAAGCTGCGGATTCTATCGAGCTCTTCCTAGGGCCTGACATTCTGTAAAGGTCCGGGAGGGACAGAGCTAAGACAGGTCTGGAGACAGGTCACTAAGGGGAAACTTGAAAACTTTCTGCAGGCACATGGGGCTGGCGGTGCGACATCCAAGACCAGGAACTATGATCCCCCTTTCACGGAAGAGTCTTCAAAAGCCCTGGTAAAGGAACGTCACTAGGAACACACTGTCAAGATACAGATAGGTAAACTGAGGCACTGGGAGACTTGAGTTGCCCAAGGTCATAGAGAGGGTGAACGGGAGGCTGAGAGACAGAACCCAGGAGTCCGGATGTCCCTGCCGTAACATTGGTCCCTTCCTCACGCCAAGAGAGTCTCTCTCACCTGTGCGGATCTTGGGGGCATGGGACGGACAGTGCTTGTCAGTCCTAGGGAGCAGGCAGTCTCACTGTTTTGAAGCAATGTGAGGAACCCAACCTCCCGTCGCTGGAAACCCATCTGAGAGCTGCGAGTGGGCCTCCCACACTGAACAACACTCAGGGCTTCCTTCTCTGAGTGGAGACCTGTGCGCCAAGCACCAAGAGCCTCAGACTAGTTTCAGCTCAGCTCCTGCGCACTCTTCAGTTGCTCCAGCTCATCCTTCCCAGAGCTGCCCCCTGGGGCCGCACTTCCTTTCCAGTGTCCCTCTTTTGGGGCATGTGTTCATTAAAGCCAACAGATCCCGGCCTGGCAAAAAGGTTGTGTGACACATGACCAGAGTGGGTTGAGCAACTGGCAAACTTATTGACCAAGATTCAGTCTTTAACTTAATTACATGGCAGTGTGGACGTGTTCTTGCGCAAGAGTTCCGCCAGTGTAGACATAGCCTAACATTTCCAATTCTACTACGCATATTTTTTGAGATTGGGCTACCAGATCTGCATTCATTGGTCCTTACCGTGACATACTCAGGAAAGCTGGTTCTAATAATTTGGTGGAGGACATGCATACTGGGAGCTGGGTGAATGGTTTTCTATTTCCTGAGCAAACTGACTGAGACTGCTGCCACAGATTCAAAGCAGGCAGACACAGGGGACTAACTGAGAGCTTACCTGAAGCAGCACAGCAGTTAGGGCCATTTGTGCACTTTTAAAAGTTTCCTTCAGATAAGGGAAGAGGAGGGAGATGAGCGAAGGACTGAAAGGAAGAAGTGAGTTGCTAGAGTGCTGAGAACTGAGACAGGAAAGATATTTGGGGTGGTGTTCCGAAAAGAGCAAGGAAAATGATGAGGGGTTTGGTCCCGTATGTAGAGAGACTAAAAATACATGGACTTTTCAGCTTAAAAAAGAGGAGACTAAGCGGGTGGGGGGTAGGATAGAGATCTATCAACTCATGACTGCTGTTGAAAAAAAAATAAGGAAAAGTTAATTACTTGCTCCCATAATGAAAGAACTGGGAGTCACCAAATGAAAGTGAAACCAGGGCTGGTCCCTCAACTCCCATATTCTGTGCTCATTGGGAGGGGTTGGGCCATTGGGACCCATCCCACCTTCATTGGATGCCTTCTTCTCCATACCTTCAGCTCATGCCAGTTAGTTGTAGAGCTGCTCCCAGGGAAAGTGATTTGCTCTGGGGCTGAGCTGGAGCCAAGCAGCCGAGCAGCTTCTTTTAGTGGTGGGAGGAAAGGGATTTGAACCTCAAACCCCATGCTCCAGAAACTGATGCTGAGTTATTAGGGCACAGAGACCCAGCCCACTAGCCTTTCTTCAGCGGGTATCCTTGCTTATCTAAATCTTGTGGCGGGCAGAGATTGCCTCCTGTATGGGTAGATGGACACAGCCTGAACAAAGGGAGGACCCCGAGATGCCAGCGGGTTCAGAAACGGGTACCGACTCCAACCCCATCAAGTTGTCCGAGAGGGTAGAAGCAGAACCGGCAAGTTAGGGCTGCTAAGTCCCTGGAGGGTGACATTTGCATGGGACTAAGGTACACCAGCTTCTAGTGCCACGGAAACACCAAAGAGCAATCTTAAGCCTCGCTGACAGTCACCTTTTGGGGGGACATCTGGGGGTGGAAAAAACACAGGTGAGAATCTTGGACAGGTTCTTCTGGCTGGCGGCTGATGAAGATGTCTGACAGTGTTTCGCCTGCTCTCCCGAGTGCTAATTACACAGCCCTCGTCTGCATCTAAGAGCCCCTCTGGTACCCTTTCCAAAGTTCCACCTATTGGTTGGCTCTGCAACCCCTCTTCTTACTGGCAGAAGCTAGAAGCTGAACAGAGCTCATCATTAAGGCTTCCTGTTTGTCACAGAGATCACAGAATTTATGGATTCTGCGACTTCCTGTGACCACTGTGAATCCTGCAGCTGTCCATGTGGATGACCCAGGAGATGCCTGTGTATCTCGGGGTGTTGCTCTCCTGGCCCACCACACACAAGTGAGTCTGTAGGAGGGGAGTTCAGACTAAGGTTTGGAGAGCAGGAGGGGTAAGGACTCTGGGAGGCATTTACTTTGGGAGTATCTTTGGGAGCCATGGCATCTCCTCCCTCAATTGCTAGCTCTAGTCCATGCACTGCCCCTGCCCACAGGTACCTTCCCACCCCCAGTTGCCATTGGCTGGCCGTGGGGCAGGATCAGCACACAGACTGGATCAATGACCCGAAGGGAGGACCTTTCCCCACCTCTAAGGAGCCAGGAGGCAGCTTTCCCCAGCACCACCAACCTTCCTTCTGTTCCAGTGACACCCCCTGGGCCTCCCTCCAAGGAGTCACAGTGATATTTGGGTCCTCTTGAGCGCCCATGGTGACCCCTGGACTGTGTTGAAGGTAAGAGGAATCTGTGTCCGTCACGTTATTGGATTTTGAGGGGAGCAGCCGGGTCACTGCTGCACCCATGAGGGGTGGGTTGTTTGCCCCAAAAGTGGTACAAAGGAGGCCATGTGAGGTGTCAAACAAATGCTTACTTTCTACTGATTCTGTATATGCTCTTCATATATCTCTATAATGTCTGTATGTGGTGTTATTAATATGTACTCTGTATGGAGACTGGAAGTTTCTGTGTATGTGTTTGAGTGATGGGCTCAGCCTATGGACATGCTAATTAGCAAGGCTCCAGGAACAATAGGCCTCTTAAGTACCCGAGACCCACCTATGAAGGAATCTAGGTGCCTGGTCACAGACCATGTGACTGTCTCCAGCTTGGAAGAAGCCAGGAAGGAGTTATAAATAGGCCAGGTGGCTGACTCCCTCTTGGTCTCCAGATCTGCTCCTGACCCCAGATGCAGCCTCGCAGGGATTCACGAGCCGGGAAGAACTGTAAACCCATCCTGGCATAGGATGTGCACCAAGGACTTTTAAGCCAGCGGCTATAACATCTCTGCTGCAAGCCTGCATCGAGAACTGGGAGATTCGATGCATGTAACGTATGATACTTTAGGAACCTTATTCTCATGCTTTTCTTTCTTGTAGTAATATACCTTTAGATGTTAGATTCTAAAGGATTGGCTCAGCGTGGTTTGTGGGTAAGATCCGGAGGGTAAATTGACCTGGGAACTGTAGCTGGTTTCTTGGAACCGGACAGAACTTGTTCGGGGAAGGTGAGATTGGGTTCTAAAACCCCTCACCTGTGTATGAGGCCCGGGGCCATCTGGGGCACGGATATTGCCGAGGTGTCAGAGGGGTTTTGCTCGCGAGGCTTCATGCAGGCAGCTGAAGCACTCTGTGGGACTGGTTTGTGGCCTATTTGGGAAGGTCTCCAGTCTGGGGGCTGTAAGGAGCCCCGAATTTGAGCAATTCGCCCTGAGAGGATGCCCTCAGCTGTGCCCAGACCCGGCCCGTCACAGTGTCTAGGACTTCCACTGTCAGCAGGCTCAGGTATGAAATGTCAGGGTCTAGAGCCCCCCTTATCCCACTAAATGGTCCATCTCCTCAGCAGGTCTCCCTCCAGGGCTGGGACAGGAGCTGCTGCAGCCTGACAAGGAGCCTGCCTACAGACAGGAAAGAATCCCAGATGAACAGGGTCTACCATGCACTGCCATGTATCAGGAAAGAGATCTTGGAGTTATCGTGGACAGTTCTCTGAAAACGTCCACACAGTGTGCAGCGGCGGTCAAAAAGGCAAATAGGATGCTAGGAATGATTAAGAAAGGGATAGAAAATAAGACCCAGAATATCTTACTGCCCCTGTATAAAACTATGGTACGCCCACATCTTGAATACTGTGTACAGATGTGGTCTCCTCACCTCAGAAAAGATATTTTGGCCTTGGAAAGGGTTCAGAAAAGGGCAACTAAAATGATTAGGGGTTTGGAACGGGTCCCATCTGAAGAGAGGTTAAAGCGACTGGGACTTTTCAGTTTGGAAAAGAGGAGACTGAGGGGGGATATGATAGAGGTGTATAAAATCATGAGTGGCGTGGAGAGGGTGAATAAAGAAAAGTTATTCATTAGTTCCCATAATATAAGGACTAGAGGACACCAAATGAAGTTAATGGGTAGCAGGTTTAAAACTAATAAAAGAAAGTTCTTCTTCACACAGCGCATAGTCAACCTGTGGAACTCCTTGCCAGAGGAGGCTGTGAAGGCTAGGACTTTAACAGAGTTTAAAGAGAAGCTAGATAATTTCATGGAGGTTAGGTCCATAAAAGGCTATTAGCCAGGGGATAGAAATGGTGTCCCTGGCCTCTGTTTGTCAGAGGCTGGAGAAGGATGGCAGGAGACAAATCGCTTGATCATTGTCTTTGGTCCACCCTCTCTGGGGCACCTGGTGCTGGCCACTGTCATCAGACAGGCTACTGGGCTACATGGACCTTTGGTCTGACCCAGTACGGCCATTCTTATGTTCTTATGTTCTTATGTCAAGTCCCCTTTTCAACCGCGTGTTCCAGTGGATACCCCCAGTACCTGGCAACTCTAAATGGCAGCCAGACACAGAAGCTAAAAACTGCCATGTCAAGGTGAAACCCAGGTGGCTGGAAATCGTATTATCTCCGATTCAACTGCATCCTTATGTCTTACGGGACTCTCCACTCACGCTCCTTGTGTTCAGTGGCAGGAGGCTGGAATGAAGGTGTCGATCTAGAAGTTGGCCATTGAAGATGGAAGAAAGGAATAACTCAATGCCACATAAAAGCTCATTATTCTCAGTGTCTCTGCAGAGGGGAGGGTCCAGGAAAAATGGAAACTCCCTAAAAATGGGGAGCGGGGGGAGGAGCCCTGAACTCTAGATAAAAGCCAGTTGTCTCCAACATCGGTGGAATCTTGGGGTTTTCCCACCGACTGACGTGGGAACCAAGCTTTGAAACAAAATGTTCCCACCATATGCCAGAGCTGTACAAGACAGGGAGTGGTCCTGTCCATGGTTCTTCACTGTGCACAGAAGAGGACTTCCGGAATCATAGAATCATGAACCAAACTGGGGGTTTTGTGGAACGCAGACTAAAAAACAAAGAAAGAAAGAAAGAAAGAAAGAAAGAAAGAAAGAAAGAAAGAAAGAAAGAAAGAAAGAAAGTGCAGCTTGTCCCATAGGTAGCGGCTGCCTGACCTTTTAAAATTAATAAACTTTCTTTTGTTCTATGTAAACTCGTGATTTGGATGTTGCATATTCCCCTCCACATTGAGGGCGGGGACACATTCTGGAGTTTACACTGTCCACGGTGTCTGTGCAGCACAAGATGATAATTTAGGCTTTTACTCCAGAGGGAGGGCCTGTCTGAGGAACTGAGGGTTGCCCTCGCTGGGGCACTCCCATACAGGGGGTGGTCAGAGATCCCATGCAACTGGCAGTATCCCTTAACGGAATGTTGTACCGGTAACAGTACGCTGGAGCGCTTGGCAGCGTATCGCAGTAGTACAGTCTGAGAGAGAGCAGTCATGAAACCACAGAGCAGAGGAGGCGTATTTGAGTGAAAACAATGTCTTGTGGGCATCTCCCAACACTCCCCAGCCACTCACAGTTCTCCAGCATCTACATAGCTCTCCAGGTGTGATGTCGCAGCCTTGCTCAACCTCCTGTGGCTCAAAACCCACCTGGCAGCTGTGTGTGGGTCCCCCACACTGAACAACACTCAGGGCCTCCTTCTGTGAGTGGAGACTTACATGCCAAGCACCAAGAACCTCAGACTCGTTTCAGCTCAGCTCTTGCGCACTCTTCAGTTGCTCCAGCTCATCCTTCCCGGAGCTGCCCCCTGGGGCTGCACTCCCTTTCCAGTGTCCCTCTTTTGGGGCACATGCTCATTAAAGCAAACAGATCCCGACCTGGCAAAAATGGTTGCGTGACACATGACCAGAGCGGGCTAAGCAACTGGCAGACTCGATGACCCAGATTCAGTCTTTGGCCATGGTTAGAAAAGTCTCTGACTGGGAAGGAGGGCCACCCCATGGTCGATAAGCTGCAGCGTTGTAATGTAGACCTGTGTTTTTAAAGAACTAGCAGAAGATAGGGACTGTAATTGTCTATTGTTTACATACAGCTTGCTAGAGGTTAACGGTGTAAACAAATGATTTCTTCTAGGACTGTTTTCTCCTCATTCAGAGATCAAAAGGGAACATTGTTAGATGAGTCTTAGGTGTAACCATTTCATTTTCAGTGTGCCTTTTTAAAGTTTATGCTGCCTAGGAACTGTCTAAAGGTTTTTTGGGATCTGACCTTTCTATTTCAGATCTGCCTAAGGGCACGTCTAGACTACACCTCTCTGTTGACAGATTAGGTACGTCGAAATTGCTAATGAAGCGAGGATTTAAATATCCCGTGATTCATTAGTGTAAAAGTGGCCACCACTTTTTTTCAAAATAGTGCTTTTTCGCAAAAAAAACCTGGCACTCTAGAAGCTGATCTTTCAAAAAATAAAGCCTTTTTAGAAAGATCCTGTAAACCTCATTTTTCTTGATTTTTCGAAAGATCCGCGACGATACTGCCGGGGTATTTTTTTTTTTTGAAAAAGCTCCATTTTGAAAAACAGCAGCAGCCATGTTTATGCTAATGAAGCACAGGATATTTAAATCCCCACTTCATTAGCAATTTTAACGTGCCTAATCTACATCTCTCTGTTGACAGAGAGGTTTGGTCTAGACACAGCCCAAGTCTGGAAGAAATCCCAGAATATTGGAAAAGGGCAAATCTAGTGCCCATCTATAAAAAGAGAAATGAGAACAACTCAGGAAGCTCCAGACCAGTCAGCTTAACTTCTGTCAGGAAAGATAATGGGGCAAATAATTAAGGCATTCCTCTGCAAACATCTGGAAGATCATAAAGTGATAGGTAACAGCCAGCATGACTTTGTAACGAACAAATCATGTCAAACCACTCTGAAAGTTTTCTTTGATAGGAGAAGTCTTGTTAATGAGGGGGAAGCGGTACATGTGGTATACATAGACTTTAGTAAAGCATTTGATATGGTCCACATGACCTTATCAATAAACTGGGGAAATAAAATTACGATATGGTGGGTGCATAACTGGCCAGATAATCGTTCTCAGGGAGTAGTTATTAATGGTTCACAGTCATACTAGAAGGGCATAACAAATGGTGTTGTGCAGGATTCAATTTTGGGACCAGTTCTGTTCAGTATTTTCATCAATGATTAGATATTAGCATAGTACACCCATTAAGTTAGCAAAAGTTACCAAACTGGGAGGGGTTGCAAGTGCTTTGGAAGATAGGGTCATAATTCAAAATGATCTGGACAAACTGCAGAAATGGTCTGAGGTAAATTGGATGAAGTTTAATAAGGACAAGTGCAAAGTGCTCCACTTAGGACGGAACAATCCGTTTCACACATACAGAATGGGAAGTGACGGTCTAGGAAGGAGTACTGCAGAAAGGGATCGAGGGGTCATAATGGATGACAAGTTAAACATGAATCAACAGCGTGACACTGTTGCAAGAAAAAGGAAACATGGTTCTGGGATGCATTAACAGGAGTGTTGTGAGCAAGACACGAGAAGTCATCTTCTACTTTACTCTGCACCTATCAGGTCTCTGTTGAAGTATTGTGTCCAGTTCAGGGCACCACGTTTCAAGAAAGCTGTGGAGAAATTGGAGAGAGTCCAGATAACAGCATCAAAATGATTAAAGGACTAGAAAACATGAAAGAATTGAGTTTATTTGGTCTGGAAAGGAGGAGAATTAAAGAGGACAGCTTTCAAGTAACTAAAAGGGTGTGACAACGAGGAGTGAAAAATTGTTCTCTTTGGCCTCTTTAGATAGAACAAGAAGCAATGAGCTTAGACTGCAGAAAGGGAGGTTTCGGTTGGTCATTCCAAAAAAAACCCTTCCTACCTGAAAGTGTGGTTAAACACTGGAATAAATTGCTGTGGAATTGTGGAATCTCCATCGCTGGAGATATTTAAGAGCAGGCTGGACAGACACCTGTGAGGGATGATCTAGATGGTGCTTTTTCCTGCTGTGATGGCAGGGGACTGGACTTGATGACCTCTTGAGGTCCCTTCCAGTGCTATGATTCTATGATTCATCAGGGGAAGCATGAGTCACAATACCATGCTCTCCAAGTACAGATTGGACCATCCTGATATTGAGCATTTTGACACGAGACTATAATCTATGGATTAATTGTGAAAGAACTCGATGCAGCCTTCACTCTCCAAGCGTCTTCTCAACTCTCCACACTCCTTCTCAACTCTCTCTCCCTCCCTTCCCCACTGGGAGGGTTTTTAAAGAGGCCCATGGCAGCCCCAATCAGCTTCTCCTGGCCCTTAATTGATTTGCAGCTGCCCTGTCTCAGCTGCCCCTAATGAGTCAGGATTGCTGCTGTTCCCTCTGCAACAGCTGCCTCCCTCCCCTTCCGCCAAGTCCTTTAACCTGCTCTGTCACATATCCCCCTACCCTGCTCAACACTAGGGGGTTGGGCTACTTGGGACGGATGGCCTCAATAGGCCATCGGCATTGCCATGCTTGGCTCCAGCCCTATGTTTCACTTGGAAGTGGAATGGTTGCAGGGACAGGAACCATCGCGTTACTCTTGCATTCCTGTCTTTATTTCGGTGCATCCATTGTAGGGGCGCGTGGTCTGTGACGAGGGTGAATTGTCTTCCGAGCAGGTAGTATCGTAGGCTCTCCACGGCCCACTGTACTGCAAGGCACTCCTTCTCCACGATAGCATAGTTTCGTTCCCTTGGGAGGAGCTTCCGACTTAGGTATAGTACAGGATGCTCTTCTTCTCCGACCGTTTGGGACACTACCGCACCTAATCCGACTTCCGAGGCGTCGGTCTGTAGTACGATCTCTCTCTCAAAATCTGGGGCTATGAGCACTGGGTCACTGCACAGGGCTGATTTTAAGTCATTGAATGCGTCCTCTGCTGTTGGGGTCCATTTCAACACATCAGGGCCCCGGGCTCTTGTTAAGTCTGTCAGGGGACATGCCCTGGAAGCAAAGTGGGGAATAAACCTCCGGTAATACCCCACTAGTCCCAAGAATGCCTGGACCTGTTTCTTTCGTACAGGCCGGGGCCAGTTCTGTATTGCAGCCACTTTATTCAATTGGAGCCTCACTAAGCCCCTCCCTGCTATATACCCCAGGTATTTGGCCTCTGCTAGTCCCATTGCACAGTTTGCCGGCATTGCGGTTAGGCCAGCTTCCCTTAAGGTGTCCAGTACAGCCACCACCTTCTCCAAGTGTTTGTCCCAGTCCGGAGTGTGGATGATGACATCATCTAGATAAGCAGCCGCATATGCACGGTGAGGGCGCAGTAGCTTGTCCATAAGTCGCTGGAAAGTTGCAGGGGCCCCAGGTAGTCCAAACGGGAGGACAGTGTACTGGTATACGCCCTCGGGGGTGGCAAAGGCTGTCTTCTCTCTGGCTTCCCTGGCCAAGGGAATTTGCCAGTATCCCTTGGTCAGGTCGAGGGTGGACAGAAACAGTGCCTTTCCTAGCTGATCAATGAGCTCATCTATTCGCGGCATGGGGTATGCATCAAACTTTGACACCTCATTCAACTTACAGAAATCATTGCAAAAACGGAGGCTACCGTCAGGCTTAGGCACTAAGACAATGGGGCTGGACCATTGGCTGTGGGACTCCTCAATGATGCCCAGTTCCAGCATTTTTCTTACTTCTTTCTGTGCCTCCTATCGCTTTGCTTCGGGAATTCGGTAGGGCCTAACATTCACCCTTACACCTGGGTCTGTGATTATGTGGTGCTCGACCTCAGTGGTCAGGCCAGGCTCTGTTGAGAATACATCTGAGTGTCGCTGCAGCATCGCAAGAACCTCTGCCCTCTGGCCTGGGATTAATTCTGGGGAGATCCCCACCTGTCCCTGTTGGCTTTCATCTGGTATTGCTGCTTCCAGGGTGGTCAGCTCAACCTCCCTGTCTTGCCAGGGTTTCAGCAGGTTAACATGGTTGATTTGTTCAAGTTTCTGGCGACCAGATTGCCGCACCTTCTGCCTCCCCTAGGACTTGAACCACTTGATAGGTCCCTGCCACCTGGCAAGGAGCTTGCTCTCTGCTGTTGGGTCCAGTACCATCACTCGATCGCCCACTTGAAATTTTCGGACCATCGCCTGATGGTTGTAGTAGGTTTGCTGGGCCTTCTGGGCTTTTTCTAGGTGCTCTTTTACAATGGGAGTAACCTGAGCGATCCTGTCCTTCATCTGGAGGACATGCTCTCACAATATTGCGTCCATGGTCTGGCTTTTACTCCGAGGTCTCTTTGGCAAGGTCTAGATACCTCGGGGTTTCGCCCATATAGCAGTTCAAATGGGGAAAACCTGTGGAAACCTGTGGCACTTCTCGGATGGCAAACATGAGGTATGGGAGTAGGGCATGCCAATCTCCCGTCCCGACTCACTACCTTCCGGATCATGTCCTTGAGGTGCGGTTGAACCACTCGGCGAGGCCATCCGTCTGCGCGGGTGGTATACTGATGTCCTCAGGGACCGTATGTGAAGCAGTATACACAGGTCCTTCATGAAAGTAGATACAAAGGGAGTACCCTGAGCAGTTAGGATCTCCATGGCTATCCCCACCCTCGAGAAGATTTGAACTAACTCCCTTGCTATTGTCTTCGAATGGGTATTTCTCAGGGTACTGCCTCAGGGTATCGGGTGACGTAGTCCAGGACCACTAATATGCTCTGGTGTCCTCGGGCTGACTTTTCTAATGGGTCCAGTAAGTTCATAGCAATGCGCTCAAAAGGGACCTCACTGATAGGTAGTGGTACCAGTGGGTCTTTTAAGTGTGGCCGGGGTCCATGAAGCTGGCATTCGGGGCAAGAGGCACAATACCGCCGGACCTCTATACACCCCGGGCCAGTAGAACCTTCGTAAAATCCAATCTGGGGTCTTCCCAATTCCTAGGTGACCCCCGAATAAATGACTGTGGGCTAGGTCCAGCACGGCTCGCCAGTGATTCTGGGGCAGCAAGAGCTGTTCCACCTCCTGTTCCGGGCCTGGTAACACTCGTTACAGTAGGTCCCCCTTGATAATGTAATAGGGTCTAGGGCCCTTGAGCTTTCCTTCTACGGGGACCCCATTTACTTCAACTACCTCTTTACGAATGTTTTGATACAACGGGTCGTTGGCCTGGTCCTGTCCAAAATTTTCAAGTGAGGGCCCTACCTGCCTTGGCTCTGAGGAACCTTCGGCCCTTTCCATAACAGGGGGCCCTGCTGAGCTAGGCCCAGCCTCAGGCTCATCTACCGCTAGCAGTGCTCCATTATCGGTTGGCTCAGTTTCCTCACCGGCCAGGACCTGCCTAAGGTTCTGGGTCAGGATATGAGTGCCCAGTCTCTTCGCTGCCCTCCTTTTCTGCCTTGATTACTGGGGTTTTCCAGGCTCAGAAAATAGGTCCTGGGAAAATTCGTGAAAAATTGGGAGGGGGCTCTCTTCCTTCCCCTCAGTTGTAGGGAACAGGTCACTAAATCCAGGGAAATCCCACCCGATCACAACTGGGTATGGGAGCCTCGGAACTACCCCCACTGCAACCCTTGTGACATTCCTCTGGATCTCTATTTGTACAGGGACAACAGGGTAATAATTGACATCTCCATGGACACAGGGGATCCCTGTGCACTTGGCATGAGTCAGCTGATCTGGTTCCATTAGCTGCCCTGAGACCAACGTGACAGTGCTCCCTGAGTCCACAAGGGCCGTGGTCTCTGCTCCTTTCACCTTAACGGGTCGGGTGTACGGATGGGGGGCCATTGCTACGCCTGCCAAATGTATGAGACTGCAAGGGCCTCCCAGGTGCACTAGGTCATACTGCATGGGTTCTGTTATGTTTGGACAGCGTGCCGCTATATGCCCTATCTCCCCGTATGCATAGCATCGATACTCTGCATGGGGCATCCCCCTATTTCTTGGGCAACTGGGTCTTACCCCCTGGGTCTTACCCCCTGACTGGGTCTTTCCTGCCCCTGGTCCCCAAGCCCCTTCATGGCTTCTGGCCGCTCTTCTGTTTCCTTCTTCCCCGGCCAAGTCTTACTATATGGTTTGGAGAAACTCGTTTATCGCTCCGGACTTCTTTGCTGAGGGGTTGCAAGAGTCCTTTAGTCGTTAACTGTCTTTCCACGAGGGCTACCATGTTATCGTAGGAAAGGGGTTCATTCTGGTTGACCCAGACTCACAGATCGGGTGGTAGGCCCCTCACAAACCGGTCCAGGACAACAATTTCCATGATCTTCTCTGGGCTGTAGGTCTCTGGCCGCAACCATTTTCGGGCCAAATGGATCAGGTCAAATAGCTGTGACCTTGGTGCTCTGCCTTCCCTGTATCGCCACTCATGGAACCTCTGAGCTCTGACCGCAGTGGTTACTCCCAACGTGGCGAGGATCTCAGCCTTCAGCTGGGAATACTTGGTGGCGGTCCCCTCAGGCATATTGAAATAGGCCTTCTGGGCTTCACCACACAGAAATGGAGCTAGGATGCTGGCCCACTGGGCTCGGGGCCAGCCTTTCTGTAGGGCTGTCCTCTCAAAGGCCAGGAGGTATGCCTCCCCATCGTCCTCCCTTGTCATTTTCTGGAGGAAACTGCTGGCCTGCTGGGACCGTGCTCCATCTGAGCCATGCACCTGAGCGGTCAGAGCCTTCATCTCCATTATTACCTCTTGTAAGGTGGCTGGATCAATGGGCAGGCTGGCTCATCAGCAACTGGTTTGTTTCCTGCTGTAGTCGCACTGACTCCGGCTGGGCAGCCACTTGAGACCGGATATCTTCTTGCTGTGCTCCAGTGGTTGTATGAGGGCCTTTACTGCACCCTCCATCTTGTTTTTCTCTCGTCTTAGTAAGGTGGCCTAGCCTGCCCTGGGTGGGTCTGCCGCAAGGTCTTACTGCAGCAAAACCGTCGTACTCCTGACACTACTTGTGGCAGGGTCAGTCCCACTCCCTTTAGGAGGCACAGTGGCCCTAGTCCACATGATATCACAATGCATTTTTATTTCCTTTCTCCACTCATCATGATTGCATTGACGTCCCTCATAACCCCTTTAGACATCCCTTTTCCAACATGAGAAGTCCCCATCTGATTAATCTCTCAGTTTATGCCAGTCGAGTCATGTGAATAATTCCTTTGGTTTTGTTTTACACCATTGGCTGATTATTTCTGTAAGAATATCCCTAGTCTGTGTCTATTGAGGAGGAGTAAATGATACGTCCTCATTTACTTTTTCAAAACCCATTATCATTTCGTAGATCTCTCTCATACTCTCATTGGTCTTCCCTTTCCTAAGATGAAAAGTCCCAGGTTTAATAATATCTCATCTTAAGCCATCTCCTCCAGTCCCCTAATAGTTTTGGTTTCTCTTTTCTGTCTCTTGTCATGTCTACTATTTTTTTGAAGATGTGGTGACCCGGTCTGCGTGCAATATGTCGGCACAACATAGATTTCTGCAGAGACAATTTAGTCTACAGAAAAGAAGAGTGAGGGGGGATTTCATAGCAGCCTTCAACTTCCTGAAGGGAGGTTCCACAAAGGATGGAGAGACGCTGTTCTCAGTGGTGACGCATTGTACAACAAGGAGCAATAGTGTCAAGTTGCAGTTAGGGAGGTCTAGGTTGGATACTAGGACAAACTATTTCCCTAGGAGGGTGGGGAAGCACTGGGATTGATTTCCTAGAGAGGTGGTGGAATCTCCATGCCTAGAGTTTTTAAAGTCTTGGCTTGACAAAGCCCTGGCTGGGTTGATTTAGTTGGGATTGGTCCTTCCTTCGGCAGGGGGCTGGACTTGATGACCTCCTGAGCTCTCTTCCAGCTCTATGATTCTATGATTCTCTAAAAGGAGAGCGTATGAAGACTGTGTCTTTTCAGAGTGAAAAAGGGATGACTTGGTGGATAGAAAAAGGGCTACATTGTGGAAATAGAAAACCATTCACTCAGCTCCTGGCATGTCTTCCCTCCACCAAATTATTAGCGCCAGCTGTCCTTAGTGTGTCAGAGTATGGACCAATGCATGGAGATATGATAGCCCTTTCTCAAAAATATGCATCATAGAATTGGAAGTATTATTGAAACGTGAAATGAAAAGAATTAGGGGTATGGAACAGCACCTACAGGAGGGGAGATTAAAGGATTGTGTCATTTCCACTTGGAAAAGAGATGACAGGGAGGATATGAGATGGTCTATGAAGTCATGAAGGTTGTGTAAAAATGGTACAAGGAAAGATTATTTATTCCTTCCTGTAACACAACTGGGGGTCACCTAATCAATAGACAGAGGATTTCAAACAAGCAGCATGACATATTTCTTCACAGTGAACCTGTGGAAACTCTTTGCCAAAAGGGTGAGGTTCAATTTCAAGTAATACGAAAGGAGGCAACTCTATGATAGATAGCTGCAGTGGCACAGGAGCCAGCAAACAGAGCTGTAAACAGGGGAGTTTGAGTGGGAGTTTGTAAAGGGAGTTTTGATATCGGGACTTGTTTGGGGTTTGTTTTTGCAGTGGAGGGGGGGTGTTTTGGTATGTTTTTGTGTTCACCGGACTAATAGGATTTTGGTGAGAGAGTAGATAAAACACAGAGGCAGTAGTGGCCATGGCCCAGGTAATAGAGAACGCAAGGAGGAGGATTGGACATGGTAGCTGTGGTATGTACATGATTCTGGAGGGGGGTACCTGAAAAGAGTTTTGTTTGCATGAAGTGCCGCCTGATAGAGCTGATGGAAGAAAGATCCGAGGACTGGAGATGCAGGTGGAAACTCTGGTCGAGTTTAGAAGGGGTTTGAGCAGATGATGGAGCAAAGGCATGACGTGGCTGAAGGGAAAGTTTAGATATGCAGATGGAAGCAGGATCAAGGGCCTCAGAGGGGACTGCTGGGTGAAGAAAATGGACAGTGGAAGCATGTGACTAAGAGAACCAGGCAGAGGAAAAGATGGGTCAGTGAAGGAAAAATAGAGCTCAAGAACAGGTATGTGGAGTTGGAGAATGAAGAAGGGTACAGCAGGTAGATAATGAAGATGGAAGGGTAAGGAAGAAGAGAAGAGTGGCTAGTCCATAGATAAAGGGAAGAGTTAATGGAGACAATACCAATAATGAGCATCAGGAGGATACAGGATGGGTTAAAGAGGATTACAAGGAAAACAGGAATGGCAAGGACTTGCAGCCAGAGGAAGCAAGAGATAGACCAGAGAATCGCACTGTCACTAGGAAAAGGCAGGTCTACGTGATTGGGGACTCCTTATTGAGAAGAATAGATAGGCCTGTAACCAGAGCTGATCCAGAGAATAGAAGGGTGTGCTGTCTGCCAGGTGCTAAGATACGGGATGTGGAACTGAGGTTGAAGAGGATTATTAAGGAGCAGGAAGGAATCCATTGATCATCCTTCATGTAGGAACAAATGATACGGCTAGATTCTCGCTGGAACGAATTAAGGGAGACTATGCTAGGCTGGGAGGACGCTCAAGGAAATTGAGGCTCAGGTGATCTTTAGTGGCATTCTGCCTGTTCCTAGAGAAGGGCAACTAAGATGTGACAGGATTATGATGATCAATAGATGGCTTAGGCAGTGGTGCTATAAGGAGGGCTTTGGGATGTATGGTCACTGGGAGGCATTTATGGACAGAGGACTGTTCTCTCGGGATGGACTTCACCTAAGTAGGGAGGAAATAGACTTCTAGGATGGAGGCTGGCTCAACTGATTAAGAGAGCTTTAAACTAGGAATTTGGGGAGACGGTTGGGAGATGTCCAGGTAATCTCTCAGATTTTAACACTGAGAGGGAGGAAAACGAAGTAAGAAAGGATATAGCTGGGGTAGGAGAATGGACATGAGGAAGGGTAGGGTGGATACTAGTCTAATAGGTCATATTGGTACAACGTCCATGCCAAATTGGGTAAAGAATGTGAGTGAGGCCAAACAGCAAAAGTAAGATGTTTGTACACCAATGCGAGGAGCCTAGGTAACAAAATGGAGGAACTTGAGCTATTGGTCCAGGAAGTGAAACCAGATATTATAGGAATAACAGAAACATGGTGGAATACTAGGCATGATTGGAGTACAGGTATTGAAGGGTATGTGCTGTTTAGGAAAGACAGAAATAAGGGTAAAGGTGGTGGAGTCGCATTGTATATCAAAGATGAGGTAGATTGTAAAGAAATAAAAAGTGATGGAATGGAGAAGACAGAGTCTGTTTGGGCAAAAATCACATTGGGAAGAAAACTATCAGATCCTCCTGGGATAGTGCTTGGGGTGTGTTATAGACCACCAGGATCCAATTTGGATATGGATAGAGACCTCTTTAATGTTTTTAATGAAGTAAATACTCATGGAAACTGCGTAATCATGGGAGATTTCAACTTTCCAGATATAGACTGGAGAACAAGTGCTAGTAATAATAATAGGGCTCAGATTTTCCTAGATGTGATAGCTGATGAATTCCTTCATCAAGTAGTTGCTGAACCAACAAGGGGATGCTATTTTAGATTTGGTTTTGGTGAGTAGCGAGGACCTCATAGATGAAATGGTTGTAGGGGACAATCTTGGCTCAGTGATCATGAGCTAATACAGTTCAAATTAAATGGAAGGATAAACAAAAATAAATCTGAGACTAGGGTTTTGATTTCAAAGGGCTAACTTTAATAAATTAAGGAAATTAGTTAGGGAAGTTGATTGGACTAAAGAAATTATGGATCTTGAGGTGGAGGAGGCCTGGGATTATTTTAAGTTAAAGTTGCAGAAGCTGTCAGAAGCCTGTATCCCAAGAAAAGGGAAAAAAATTATAGGCAGGTGTGTTAGACCAAGCTGGATGAGCAAGCATCTCAGAGAGGTGATTAAGAAAAAGCAGAAAGCATATAAGGAGTGGAAGATGGGAGGGATCAGTAAAGAAAGCTACCTTATTGAGGTTAGAGCATGTAGGGACAAAGTGAGAGAGGCTAAAAGTCAGGTAGAGTTGGACCTTGCAAAGGAATTAAAACCAATAGTAAAAGGTTTTATAGCCATATAAATAGGAAAAAACAAAAAGAAGAAGTAGGACCGCTAATTACTAAGGATGGAGTGGAGGTTAAGGATAATCTAGGAATGGCCCAATATCTAAACAAATACTTTGCTTCAGTCTTTAATGAGGCTAATGAAGAGCTTAGGGATAATGGTAACATAACAAATGGGACTAAGGATATGGAGGTAGATATTACCATATCCGAGGTAAAAGCCAAACTTGAACAGCTTAATGGGAGTAAATCGGGGCCCAGATAATCTTCATCCAAGAATATTAAAGGAACTGGCACATGAAATTGCAAGTCCATTAGCAAAAATTTTTAATAAATCTCTAAACTCAGGGGTTGTACCATTTGACTGGAGAATTGCTAATATAGTTCCTATTTTTAAGAAAGGATGGTAACTATAGGCCTGTTAGTTTGACATCTGTAGTATGCAAGATCTTGGAAAAATTTTGAAGGAGAAAGTAGTTAGAGACATTGAGGCTAATGGCAATTGGGACAAATTACAACATGGTTTTACAAAAGGTAGATCGTGCCAAACCAACCTGATCTCCTTTTTTGAGAAAGTAACAGATTTTTTAGATAAAGGAAATGCAGTGGATCTAATCTACCTCGACTTTAGTAAGGCATTTGATACAGTACCACATGGGGAATTATTGGTTAAATTGGAAAAAATAGGGATTAATATGAAAGTTGAGAGGTGGATAAGCAACTGGTTAAAGGGGAGACTACAGCGGGTCATATTGAAAGGTGAACTGTCAGGTTGGAGGAAGGTTACTAGCGGAGTTCCTCAGGGATCAATTTTGGGGCCAATTTTATTTAATCTTTTTGTTGCTGACCTTGCACGAAAAGTGGAAGTGTCCTGATAAAATTTGCGGATGACACAAAGTTGGGAGGTATTGCCAATTCAGAAAAGGACCGGGATATCATACAGGAAGATCTGGATGACCTTGTAAATTGGAGTGATAGCAATAGGATGAAATTTAATAGTGAGAAGTGTAAGGTTATGCATTTGGGGATTAATAACAAGAATTTTAGTTATAAGCTGGGGACACATCAGTTGGAAATAACGGAGGAGGAGAAGGACCTCGGAGTCCTGGTTGATTATAGGATGACTATGAGCCGCCATTGTGACATGGCCGTGAAAAAGGCTAATACGGTCTTGGGATGTATTAGGCGAGGTATTTCCAGTAGGGATAAGGAGGTGTTAGTGCCATTATACAAGGCATTGGTGAGACCCCATTTGGAATACTGTGTGCAGTTCTGGTCTCCCATGTTTAAGAAGGATGAATTCAAACTAGAACAGGTACAAAGAAGGTCCACTAGCATGATCCGAGGAATGGAAAACCTGTCTTATGAAAGGAGACTCAAGGAGCTTGGCTTGTTTACCTTAACCAAAAGAAGGCTGAGGGGGGACATGATTGCACTCTTTAAATATATTAGAGGGATAAATACCAGGGAGGGAGAGGAATTATTTAAGCTTAATACCAATGTGGACACAAGAACAAATGGATATAAGTTGGCTAGCAGGAAGTTTAGACTTGAGATTAGACGAAGGTTTCTAACCAGTAGAGGAGTGACTTTCTGGAACAGACTTCCAAGGGAAGTAGTGGGGGCAAAAGATCTATCTGGTTTCAAGATTAAACTAGATGGGTTTATGAAGCGGATGGTTTGATGAGATAACATGATCTTGGTAACTAATTGACCATTCATTATCAGTGGTAAATAGGCCAATGGAGGGATGATAGGAGTTACTATAGAGAACTTTCTGGGTGTCTGGCTGGTGAGTCTTGCCCACATGCTCAGGGTTCAGCTGATCGCCATATTTGGGGTCGGGAAGGAATTTTCCTCCAGGGTAGATTGGCAGAGGCCCTGGAGGTTTTTCGCCTTCCTCTGTAGCATGGGGAACAGATCACAGCTGGAGGATTCTCTGCATCTTGGGGACTTCAAACTATTTGAAGGCTTCAATATCTGAGATATAGGTGAGAGGATTATTCTAGCAGGGGGTGGGTGAGATTCTGTGGCCTGCATTGTGCAGGGGGTCAGACTAGATGATCATAATGGTCCCTTCTGACCTTAAAGTCTATGAGTCTGTGAGTCTATGACTTGTACCTAGACTGATACCCCAGTTTCTCACGCTGACCCTGTAATGTCAGGTTATGAAAGGACTCAGGATTTGTCTGACTGTGCAGCAACCGATTCAGGAAAGAGGGCTCGGCATCATGTCGCCAGTCAGCTCAGCACAGAGGTGAGTCGGAGACTCTGAGCGCCGGGAGTGAACATTAGGCCCTTTTCTGAGTCAATATCCACAGCAGCCTGTCCCGGATTTGCTTTGTCCTCACCCCATAGATAATCGGGTGTAGCATGGGGGGCACCAGGAGTTTCACATTGATCATGAGACTGAGCACAGGCAGAGGCACATAAGAACCAATCCTCTGCATGAGGGAGGAAAAGAGATCGGGGATGTACAAGGCTGAGAGGGCGCAGAGATGAGTCCCACAGGTCCCAAATGCCTTGAGCCGAGCGTCCTTTGTGGGCAGTCGGAAGATGGCCCTGAGGATCTGGGTGTAGGACACAGCAATGAAAAACCCATCCACACTGGGCACAAGGAATACCATACAGACGCTGTAGTAAGTACTGGGGCGGATGTCGGCACAGGCCAGGGACACCACAGAAAAGTGCTTGCAGTACGTGAGGGGGATGATGTTGCTTCTGCAGTATGGCCACCGACTCCCCATGATGGGAATGGGCAGTATGATTATGAAGCCGCGCAGCACCGCGGCCAAGCAGATCTTGGCTACAATGGAATTTGTCAGGATGGTGGAATGTCTCAGGGGATCACAGATGGCCACGTAGCGATCAAACGCCATGGCCACAAAGATCCCAGACTGTATCACTAAAAAGCAGTGACTAAGGTACAGCTGGGTGAAGCAAGCACCAAAAGTGATCTCTCTAGAATTGAACCAGAAGATGCTCAGTGTTTTGGGCACAATGGACGTGGACAGGAACAGGTCAATGAGAAGCAGAATGCAGACGAAATAGTACATGGGCTCATGGAAGCTCGGCTCCCTCTTCACGATGTACAGAATGGTGATGCTCCCCAAGATGGCTACAATGTACATAACAAAGAAGGGGATGGAGATCCAGCCATGGGAGGCCTCCAGGCCAGGGATGCCCAGCAGGATGAAGGTGGAGGGGTTGGTGAAGTCGGTTGTGTTAGAATCTGACATGGAGTCCCGGAGCTGCCTTCCAACGCTGAAGCAGAATGGAGTCTCCTCCAAGTACCTTCTATTCCCCTCACTTCCGATATGTGCCCAGTGTCCCAGGTGATGGTCACAATACAAATACCTGGATGAAGATACAATGTCAATATGAGACACTCCATGCAGTATGGGAAAATGTTCTCATGGGGGAAGCAGGTTGGTCGCTCCTCACCCACTGAAAATAACATTTTTGTTATTCAGAAAAAGGAATTAGGATCAGCTAAACCTACTAAGGCCCAGACCATATTTTCTGGAGCTCTATGTGTCAGTAATTGCAGGTCCCTCGTAAGCACCAGCAGATAACAAGGGTTTGCCTCATACTTCTCATTCCTTGTTCCTCAATGCAATAAACCCAAGCTGCGGATCCCGTTATGCGGAGAGTCCCCCTTAACTGACATGCTCGGCATCGGAGAGTGGAAAATAATCAAAACAACTTTAATAAGACATGTGCCAAGGAAACATCCCAGTAAAGCCCATCTGAAAAAGAAGGGCAGTCGCCATTGACAACAGCTCCATGGACCCACCTGCTCTGTCAGCGCAATGCTCAAAACCAAGGGACCCTTTGGATGCCTAGAGAACGGGAAGGAGAATAAGATGCTCTGGGCATACACGGGTTTGGTCATCTAGTCTCTCTGTAGGGGGTGTAGCAGATAGAAAGGGGTGTTTGAGATGGTCTCTGAGAGTTGGGGTGGTTGCCAAAGGGGAACAGCCTGAAAACGCTGACTACTGTTGAATTGAGAGAAGATATAATGGACACGTAGACGATAGAGGAGACGACAACAATGGAACTTATGCCATTCAAATGGACAAAGAGGGAAATGTTCCCCCCTCCCACCCACGTGCAATATCTGTGAACCAGGCAAGGGCTAAATATGGCCCATGGACTGGATCCAGCTGGCTAACCCAGCAGAACCAGCCAGTGGATGCTGCAAGGAGCCCAAGGAAGGTTCCCTGCTTGACTCGTCCCACTCGCACACCCCTTAGAAACGTGGCTGCAGGGCGGATTTTCTTTCAAAACGGTGAGTCCAGAGGGGGTTGGGGAAACCTTTGGGGCTGCTCCCGTCCTCAGCACATTCCCATTGGCTGGTTTCTGGCCACAAACTGGCCAATGGGAGCTCCTGTTTCAATGACAGGCATCCAGGAAGCACAAGGGGGTCCAGAGCATATGGCCAATGGGAGCTCTTCTTTCAATCAGTCAGCGGCTCCAGAGCAGATAGCAGCAGCCAGTGCGGGGGCCGGGCTGCCAGGGAGGCTGATTCCAGAACGGGCTGCTGGCTGATAAGTCTCCTGGGCAGACCCTGCCTCTGGCACCCCAGCCGCTCCCTTCCCCAGCCCTCAGCCCCCCACTACTGCTCCACCACTCCACATACCGAAATGCTTTGCCCCGCCCTCCTGTAGCCAAATCCCCTCCCCGATCCGGCTCCCCAACCCGCTGTCCCAGATTATCGATTCCTCCTGCCCTAGCTCACAACCCAAATCCCTGCACCCCCTCCTGTCCTAGGTCACAATCCAACCTCCTGCACCTCCGTCCAGTGCCCCAGGTGACAACTGCCTCCTGCAGACAAACTCCCCCCTTACCTCAAGCTCCCTTCTGCACCCAACCCCCATCCCAGACCCCCCCCACCTCCTCCATTCATACCATGGAAGGGGGTGGCCCTCGGCCACTTGCCAAATCCTTGGCATGCCCCCCGTGCAATAGACGGTGCTCTAGAAATGCGAGCCCCCCAAGGGGTGAGGAACCTTCTTTCGGTTGGGGGCCGCTGGCCCACAGAAAAATCACAGAGGCAGTGAAGGCTGGAGAGACAGTGCGGGTTCACCAAGGCTGTGGGGAGAAGCCCTGAGCCCCAGGACCCAGATCCAGGCAAGCTGGGGATCACATCTTGCTTCTGGGCCTTATATCCCCCTTCCCGGATTGAGACACAAAAAAAGGGAATGACCACTGGGATTTCTTCACAGGAATTTCTGAGACGGATAAAATTCATGATTCCTCAGTGAAGCAAAGTGAATAACTTTGGCTTAAAATGTAGGTCAGTGGGAAAAGGAAGGCAGCAAATGGTAGAGGGTGAGGAGCAGGAAAGCAACACATAACAGAGGAAGGGGAAATATTGATAGCAAACAATAGAAATGGGATGTTCTCATAAGGGATGTTAAAGAGAACAGGGAAAAACCCTTGGCAGAGCCATGTAGCACACTAAGCAGGCTAGGAACTATATTAAGAAGAAAACAAATCCTAGGAGAAGTTTAGGATGATCCTTAGCCGGAGAAAGAAAAGCTGTAAATGTTGCTGAAAACCTAGATGCGATCAGTTCATAGCTTTGTGTTGCGATGGGAAGGAAGCAGTATGAGACACACCTAGCACATGAGGAGATTAAATATTTTCCTGCCCATCAGCATCCGAAGGGACTTTTAAGCACGTCTTTAGGAGAACTTAGCGTTCTGAACAGGAGTCACGAATGGACAAATCAATCCCACAGCCCACTTGGAAAAAGGGGTAGGCAGCCAGGAAACAGCAGGGAGAAAACAAAGAAGGGGGCAACAATACTGGGATGAACATCAAGTCTATAAAAATGAAATTTTCAAAAAGTTTTCCCAAGGTTAGGAAACAATGGAAAGGTTGTTATGGAATCAGTTGAAAATGAATTTCTAGGATCATAATTAATGCCATGCAACCACAGGGTTTTTGGAGACCCCGTCTACTCAAATCAATCTGATTTCTTTCTTGAAGGAGAGCACAAATGTGGTTGATCAAGGAAACCGCTAAGACGTAATCAAGCTTGATTTCACTGAGGCATGTGATTTAGTACTGGGAACGAGACCAGTTAAACACGAACCCTACACAACAGCCATAGGCAAGTGGAACACAGACTCAGACCTCCCTGACTGACAGATTGGCCAATGGGTATGTTTCCAGCGGGGATCTCCAGGGCTCACCTTGAACCCTGAGGAACTTTGATATTTTCATGAATGTCCTGGAAGTAAATAAACCTGGGCACAAAACTGTCAGCCTTGCCTCATAAAGAGCCCTCGTGTGAGGTGGGACGTGTCACCCTGGCCCTGGGACAATGACGATGGATTTGACTGTATGGAAAGATTGCGTTGGCATGAGCCCGGCTCCCCAAACCCTTTTGCCTCTGCACACAACACTGGAGGAACGGAGGATGTCCAGCGTCACGCCTGGGCTTCACGTTTCACAAAGGATATTGAAATATTGGGCAGTTGCAGGAAAGAGCCACAAAATCGATGGGAGGTGGAAGACAATGCCTGGCTGAGAGACACTTAACTGACGGCCAAGCCGAGAATTTCACTGGGAGAGACCCAGGAGCCCTCACGGGAGGCTGTGGACTGAAAGCTGAAGTCGGACACATTCCTGGGGGAAATAGGGGCCAAAGCTTTAGCTCTGAGGGTGAGTAGCCACTGGGACACACCACCAATGGGGGATGCTTCAGCTCCCCATCTCTGCAGACCCAGATGGGATGCGTCTGTCTGAGGCCTCGACTAGACGTGTGAGGCGCAGCGGCTCGGCTATAGCCCTGCAGCGTAAATACAACTGACACTGACTGCAGGGCTCCCCTCAGCGTGGGTAACCCACCTCCCCCGGAGATGGCGGCTAAGCGGGTGAAAGGATTCTTCCATTAACCTCATGCTGCCTGTCCAGGGGGTACGTGCTACAGCTGCACTTCTTGAAGGTGGGAGGGGGGATTTTTAGCTGTTGGCCAGAAAAAGAAAAAGCGGTTTGGGGTTGCATGAACAGCGGCCGGACATACAGGTCACAGCTGGGACAGGACTGGTCAGGGTCGCACTGCGGAGGCCTCGGTTAAAGAGCTGTGTCCAGTCACTGAGCTCATTACAGGGGCACCTGGCTAAAATCAATGGTGGGTGTTCTGCAGGGGGTCCGAATGATGATCTAATGGCTCCTTTTCACCTTCAATCCCATGAATCAATCAATAAAGAAAATAGAATCCGGCTTTTATATTCCCTGTGTCTCACCACACGCCAACAAGGGAACGTTCTTCCGTTACGTGGAAGGTCAGAACAAATAACATGGTGAAAAGACAACAGTTGCCCTAATCCCTCATTGGCCCGTGGAACTCCTTGCGCAGACATAATAAGAGCAAAGAGCTAAGGGGAACGGGATTAACAAATGGATTGGCCGTTGAGGGGCACTGGAGGAACAGAATTTACTGAGGGCAGCCTGACACCTTCCTAAGGACAGCTCGTTTACAATTGCTTATAGGTTTGCCAAACTTTAAATGTTTAGACCGTAATTTTCCATTCCCTCGTCTCTGTCTCTGGCTGACCTGTTTGTTGACAGTTTCAGCCATAATATTTCAGTCTAACAGTCGACAAGTAGAAAACAAGACGTCTTGTCCATTTTTGTTTTCAGTGATAACTGTTCAGTGAGGATCCCTACACCTCCGTGCATCACAGCACATAGATGGGGAGTAACAGCACCTAGGGGCCTCACATGCAAGAGGAGGAGGTGCCAGGCTCTGCGCATTAACCCACATCTGGCTTACGAGGTTTTTTTCCTCAGTTCTTGCTCCGAGGGTGGTTTTGCCTCAGTGGGGCCTGAGGAAAGTCTGGGTCACTGACTCTGAATTGGCCTTGTATTGTGCCTCTCTTAACATCTTTTATCCTGAGGGATCCCCTGTGGCACTGAAATGGAGCCACCTCAGGGTTGGAGGCAACCAGCCAGCCTGAGGCCCAGCCAAAGGGACATTTTGGCCTGTGGTACTAGAAAACTCTCACCTCTGGGGGAGGGTCCCTGCGATGTTTAGTGGCTCTGCAGAGCAAAAAGCATCACAGACTGACTCTCTATCCTGTCACGCCCATGTTGCACTGGGGTTGTGGAGCAGGGGAGCTCCTCAGCTCGAGACGGTACCTGTGAGTGCTGAGAGGGACGTGTCTTCCCTGGGAACCCCCCTCAGGCAGCCGCCTCCCGCAGCTCTCTGAGCCCAGCGTCTGCACCGGCGTCCCATGCCAAGAGCCGGCACAGGGCTGTGCACTGGTTATATCACAGCTGTGGGCAGTCCCAGTGGGGTTGGCTCTGACTCCAGGGGAGAAGTGGCTTCTGGAAGGAAAAAAGGCAGGAAACCAGCCTGTTTATAGGTTGGCTATTTTTCCAGTGTGAGCAGTAAACAGTAATTAAGGGGCCTTCCCAAAGGGAGGTGAGATCCATTGGGCTCTGGGCTTAGCCAGACGTTAATTGGCTGTTCTGTGTATTTGTGTAGATTTATATTTTGTGGTTAATTAGGCAGAAAGCTGCGGATACTATCGAGCTCTTCCTAGGGCCTGACATTCTGTAAAGGTCCGGGAGGGACAGAGCTAAGACAGGTCTGGAGACAGGTCACTGAGGAGAAATTTGAAATCTTTCTAGAGGCACATGGGGCTGGCGGTGCGACATCCAAGACCAGGAACTATCATCCCCCTTTCACGGAAGAGTCTTCAAAAGCCCTGGTAAAGGAATGTCACTAGGAACAAACTGTCAATATCCAGATAGGTAAACTGAGGCACTGGGAAACTTGAGTTGCCCAAGGTCATAGAGAGGGTGAACAGGAGGCTGAGAGACAGAACCCAGGACTCTGGATGTCCCTGCCGTAACATTGGTCCCTCCCTCACGCCAAGAGAATCTCTCTCACCTGTGCAGATCTTGGGCCATGGGACGGACAGAGCCTGTCAGGCCCAGGGAGCAAGCAGTCTCACTGTTTTGAAGCAATGTGAGGAGCCCAACCTCCTGTGGCTGGAAACCCACCTGGCAGCTGTGCGTGGTTCTCCCACACTGAACAACACTCAGGGCCTCCCTCTGTGAGTGGAGACCTGCGCGCCAAGCACCAAGAACCTCAGACTAGTTTCAGCTCAGATCCTGCGTGTTCTTCAGTTGTTCCAGCTCATCCTTCCCAAAGCTGCCCCCTGGGGCCGCACTCCCTTTCCAGTGTCCCTCTTTTGGGGCACATGCTCATTAAAGCAAACAGATCCCGACCTGGCAAAAATGGTTGCGTGACACATGACCAGAGTGGGCTAAGCAACTGGCAGACTCATTGACCCAGATTCAGTCTTTGGCCATGGTTAGAAAAGTCTCTGACTGGGAAGGAGGGCCACCCCATGGTCGATAAGCTGGAGCTTTGTAATGTAGACCTGTTTTTTTAAAGAACTAGCAGAAGATAGGGATTGTAATTGGCTATTGTTTACATACAGCTTGCTAGAGGTTAACGGTGTAAAGAAATCATTTCTTCTAGGAATGTTTTCTGTTCATTCAGAGATCAAAAGGGAACATTTTTAGATGAGTCTTGGGTGTAACCATATCATTTTCAGTGTGCCTTTTTAAAGTTTATTCTGCCAAGGAACTGTCTAAAGGTCTTTTGTTATCTGACCTTTTTATTTCAGATCTGCCTAAGGGTACGTATAGAGTACACCTCTCTGTTGACAGAGACATGTAGATTAGGTACATCGAAATTGCTAATGAAGTGAGGATTTAAATATCCCGTGATTCATTAGCGTAAAAATGGCCACTGCTTTTTTTCAAAATGGTGCTTTTTCGCAAAAAAACCCTGGCACTCTAGATGCGGATCTTTCGAAAAATAAAGACTTTTTAGAAAGATCCTGAAAACCTCATTTTTCTTTATTTTTCGAAAGATCCGCGTCTAGACTGCTGGGGTATTTTTTTTTGAAAAAGCTCCATTTTGAAAAAAACTGTAGCCATGTTTTTGCTCATGAAGCACGGGATATTTAAATCCCCTCTTCATTAGCAATTTGGACGTGCCTAATCTTCATCTCTCTGTCGACAAAGAGGTTTAGTCTAGACACATCCCAAGAGTGGAAGAAATCCCAGAATATTGGAAAAGGGCAAATCTAGTGCCCATCTATAAAAAGAGAAATGAGAACAACTCAGGAAGCTACAGTCCAGTCAGCTTAACTTCTGTCAGGAAAGATAATGGGGCAAATAATTAAGGAATTCCTCTGCAAACATCTGGAAGATAATAAAGTGATAGGTAACAGCCAGCATGACTTTGTAACGAACAAATCATGTCAAACCACTCTGATAGTTTTCTTTGATAGGAGAAGTCTTGTTAATGAGGGGGAAGCGGTAGATGTGGTATACATAGACTTTAGTAAAGCATTTGATATGGTCCACATGACCTTATCAATAAACTGGGGAAATAAAATTACGATATGGTGGGTGCATAACTGGCCAGATAATCGTTCTCAGGGAGTAGTTATTAATGGTTCACAGTCATGCTAGAAGGGCATAACAAATGGTGTTGTGCAGGATTCAATTTTGGGACCAATTCTATTCGGTATTTTCATCAATGATTTAGATATTAGCATAGTACACCCATTAAGTTAGCAGAAGTTACCAAGCTGGGAGGGGTTGCAAGTGCTTTGGAGGATAGGGTCATAATTCAAAATGATCTGGACAAACTAGAGAAATGGTCTGAGGTTAACAGGATGAAGTTTAATAAGGACAAGTGCAAAGTACTCCACTTAGGAAGGAATAATCCATTTCACACATACAGAATGGGAAGTGACTGTCTAGAAAGGACTCCTGCAGAAAGGGAAGGGGTCATAGTGGATGACAAGTTAAACATGAATCAACAGTGTGACACTTTTGCAAAAAAAGGAAACATGGTTCTCGGATGGATTAATAGGAGTGTTGTGAGCAAGACACGAGAAGTCATCTTCTACTTTACTCTGCACCTATCAGGTCTCTGTTGGACTATTGTGTCCAGTTCTGGGCACCACATTTCAAGAAAGCTGTGGAGAAATTGGAGAGAGTCCAGATAACAGCATCAAAATGATTAAAGGACTAGAGAACATGAAAGCATTGGGTTTATTTGGTTTGGAAAGGAGAAGAATTAAAGAGGACAGCTTCCAAATAACTAAAAGGGTGTGACAACGAGGAGTGAAAAATTGTTCTCCTTGGCCTCAGAAGCAATGAGCTTAGACTGCGGAAAGGCAGGTTTGGGTTGGACATTCGGAAAAAAACCTCTTCCTACCCGAAAGGGTGGTTAAACACTGGAATAAATTGCTGTGGAATTGTGGAATCTCCATCACTGGAGATATTTAAGAGCAGGCTGGACAGACACCTATGAGGAATGATCTAGATGGTGCTTTTTCCTGCTGTGATGGCAGGAGACTGGACTTGATGACCTCTTGAGGTCCCTTTCAAAGCTATGATTCTATGATTCATCAGGGGAAGCGTGAGTCACAATACTGTGATATCCAGGCACAGATTGGACCATCCTGATATTGAGCATTTTGACACGGGACTATAATCTATGGATTAATTGTGAAAGAACTCGATGCAGCCTTCACTCTCCAAACGTCTTCTCAACTCTGAAATCTCCTTCTCAACTCTCTCTCCCTCCCACCCCCACTGGGAGGGTTTTTAAAGGGGCCCATGGCAGCCCCAATTAGCTTTATCTGGCTCTAAATTGATTTGCAGCTGCCCCGTCTCAGCTGCCCCTAATGAGTCAGGATTGCTTCTGTTCCCTCTGCAACAGCTGCCTCCCTCCCCTTCCACCAAGTCCTTTAACCTGCTCTGTCACATATTCCCCTCCCCTGCTCAACAGTAGGGGGTTGGGCTACTTGGGACGGCTGGCAGTGTACCCATCGGCATTGCCGTGCTTGGCTTCAGCCCTATGTTTAACTCGGAAGTGGAATGGTTGCAGGGACACGAACCACCTAGTTACTCTTGCATTCCTGTCTTTATTCTGGTGCATCTATTGTAGGGGCGCGTGGTCTGTGTCGAGGGTGAAGTGTCTTCCGAGCAGGTAGTATCGTAGGTGCTCCACGGCCCACATTACTGCAAGGCACTCCTTCTCCATGATAGCATAGTTTTGTTCCCTTGGGAGGAGCTTCCGACTTAGGTATAGTACAGGATGCTCTTCTTCTCCGACCGTTTGGGACAATACGGCACCTAATCCGATTTCCGAGACGTCGATCTGTGGTACGAACTCTCTCTCAAAATCTGGGGCTATGAGCACTGGGTCACTGCACAGGGCTGATTTCAAGTCATTGAATGCGTCCTCTGCTGTTGGGGTCCATTTCAACACATCAGGGCCCCGGGCTCTTGTTAAGTCTGTCAGGGGACATGCCCTGGAAGCAAAGTGGGGAATAAACCTCCGGTAATACCCCACTAGTCCCAAGAATGCCCGGACCTGTTTCTTTCGTACAGGCCGGGGCCAGTTCTGTATTGCAGCCACTTTATTCAATTGGAGCCTCACTAAGCCCCTCCCTGCTATATACCCCAGGTATTTGGCCTCTGCTAGTCCCATTGCACAGTTTGCCGGCTTTGCGGTTAGGCCAGCTTCCCTTAAGTTGTCCAGTACAGCCACCACCTTCACCAAGTGTTTGTCCCAGTCCGGAGTGTGGATGATGACATCATCTAGATAAGCAGCCGCATATGCACGGTGAGGGCGCAGTAGCTTGTCCATAAGTCGCTGGAAAGTTGCAGGGGCTCTGGGTAGTCCAAACGGGAGGACAGTGTACTGGTATAGGCCCTCGGGGGTGGCAAAGGCTGTCTTCTCTCTGGCTTCCCTGGCCAAGGGAATTTGCCAGTATCCCTTGGTCAGGTCGAGGGTGGACAGAAACAGTGCCTTTCCTAGCTGATCAATGAGCTGATCTATTCGCGGCATGGGGTATGCATCAAACTTTGACACCTCATTCAACTTACAGAAATCATTGCAAAACGGAGGCTACCGTCAGGCAGGCACTAAGACAATGGGGCTGGACCATTGGCTGTGGACTCCTCAATGATGCCCAGTTCCAGCATTTTTCTTACTTCTTTCTGTGCCTCCTATCGCTTTGCTTCGGGGATTCGGTAGGGCCTAACATTCACCCTTACACCTGGGTCTGTGATTATGTGGTGCTCGACCTCAGTGGTCAGGCCAGGCTCTGTTGAGAATACATCTGAGTGTCGCTCCAGCATCGCAAGAACCTCTGCCCTCTGGCCTGGGATTAATTCTGGGGAGATCCCCACCTGTCCCTGTTGGCTTTCATCTGGTATTGCTGCTTCCAGGGTGGCCAGCTCAACCTCCCTGTCTTGCCAGGGTTTCAGCAGGTTAACATGGTTGATTTGTTCAAGTTTCTGGCGACCAGATTGCCGCACCTTCTGCCTCCCCTAGGACTTGAACCACTTGATAGGGTCCCTGCCACCTGGCAAGGAGCTTGCTCTCTGCTGTTGGGTCCAGTACCATCACTCGATCGCCCACTTGAAATTTTCGGACCATCGCCTGATGGTTGTAGTAGGTTTGCTGGGCCTTCTGGGCTTTTTCTAGGTGCTCTTTTACAATGGGAGTAACCTGAGCGATCCTGTCCTTCATCTGGAGGACATGCTCTACAATATTGCGTCCATGGTCTGGCTTTTACTCCGAGGTCTCTTTGGCAAGGTCTAGGATACCTCGGGGGTTTCGCCCATATAGCAGTTCAAATGGGGAAAAACCTGTGGAAACCTGTGGCACTTCTCGGATGGCAAACATGAGGTATGGGAGTAGGGCATACCAATCTCTCCCGTCCCGACTCACTACCTTCCGGATCATGTCCTTGAGGGTGCGGTTGAACCACTCGACGAGGCCATCCGTCTGCGGGTGGTATACTGATGTCCTCAGGGACCGTATGTGAAGCAGTATACACAGGTCCTTCATTAAAGTAGATACAAAGGGAGTACCCTGAGCAGTTAGGATCTCCATGGCTATCCCCACCCTCGAGAAGATTTGAACTAACTCCCTTGCTATTGTCTTCGAATGGGTATTTCTCAGGGTACTGCCTCAGGGTATCGGGTGGCGTAGTCCAGGACCACTAATATGCTCTGGTGTCCTCGGGCTGACTTTTCTAATGGGTCCAGTAAGTTCATAGCAATGCGCTCAAAAGGGACCTCACTGATAGGTAGGGGTACCAGTGGGTCTTTTAAGTGTGGCCGGGGTCCATGAAGCTGGCATTCGGGGCAAGAGGCACAATACCGCCAGACCTCTATACACCCCGGGCCAGTAGAACCTTCGTAAAATCCAATCTGGGGTCTTCCCAATTCCTAGGTGACCCCCCGAATAAATGACTGTGGGCTAGGTCCAGCACGGCTCGCCAGTGATTCTGGGGCAGCAAGAGCTGTGCCACCTCCTGTTCCGGGCCTGGTAACACTCGTTACAGTAGGTCCCCCTTGATAATGTAATAGGGGGTCTAGGGCCCTTGAGCTTTCCTTCTACGGGGACCCCATTTACTTCAACTACCTCTTTACGAATGTTTTGATACAACGGGTCGTTGGCCTGGTCCTGTCCAAAATTTTCAAGTGAGGGCCCTACCTGCCTGGGCTCTGGGGAACTTTCGGCCCCTTCCATAACAGGGGGCCCTGCTGAGCTAAGCCCAGCCTCAGTCTCGTCTACCACTCGCAGTGCTCCATTATCGGTTGGCTCCGTTTCCCCACCGGCCAGGGCCTGCCTTACGTTCTTGGTCAGGATTCCGAGTGCCCAGTCTCTTGGCTGCCCTCCTTTTCTGCCTTGATTTCTGGGGTTTTCCAGGCTCAGAAAATAGGTCCTGGGAAAATTCGTGAAAAATTGGGAGGGGGCTCTCTTCCTTCCCCTCAGTTGTAGGGAGCAGGTCACTAAATCCAGGGAAATCCCACCCGATAACAACTGGGTATGGGAGCCTCGGAACTACCCCCACTGCACCTATTGTGACATTCCCCTGGAACTCTATTTGTACTGGGACACAGGAGATCCCTGTGCACTTGGCATGAGTCAGTTGATCTGGTTCTATTAGCTGCCCTGAGACCAACGTGACAGTGCTCCCTGAGTCCACAAAGGCCGTGGTCTCTACTCCATTCATCTTAATGGGTCGGATGTACAGATGGGGGGTCATTGCTACTCCTGCCAAATGTATGAGACCGCAAGGACCTCCCAGGTGTCCTAGGTCACACTGCATCGGTTCTGTTATGTTTGGACAGCATGCTGCTATGTGCCCTATCTCCCCGTGTGCATAGCATCGATACCCTGCTCGGGGCATCCCCCTATTTCTTGGGCTACTGGGTCTTACCCCCTGACCTTCCTGCCCCTGGTCCCCAAGTCCCTTCATGGCTTCTGGCCGCTCTTCTGTTTCCTTCTTCCCCGGCCAAGTCTTACTAGAGGGTTCGGAGCCACGGGCCTTTGGGCTTAGTCCAACTCTTTTATCGCTCCGGACTTCTTTGCTGAGGGGTTGCAAGAGTCCTTTAGTCGTTAACTGTCTTTCCATGAGGGCTACCATGTTAACATACGATGAGGGTTCATTCTGGATGACCCAGACTTGCAGATCGGGTGATAGGCCCCTCACAAACCAGTCCAGGACAACAATTTCCACGATCTTCTCTGGGCTGTAGGTCTCTGGCGGCAACCATTTTCGGGCCAAGTAGATCAGGTCAAATAGCTGTGACCTTGGTGCTCTGCCTTCCCTGTATCGCCACTCATGGAACCTCTGAGCTCTGACCTCAGTGGTTACTCCCAACGTGGCGAGGATCTCAGCCTTCAGCTGGGAATGCCCGGTGGCAGTCTCCTCAGGCATATTGAAATAGGCCTTCTGGGCTTCACCACACAGAAATGGAGCCAGGATGCTGGCCCGCTGGGCTCGTGGCCTACTTTCCTGTAGGGCTGTCCTCTCAAAGACCAGAAGGTACGCCTCCACATCGTCCTTCCTTTTCATTTTCTGGAGGAAAGTGCTGGCCCGCAGGGACTGTGCTCCATCTGAGCTAGGCACCTGAGTGGTCAGAGCCTTCATCTCCATTATTACCTCTTGTAAGTTGACTCGATCCTGGGCAGCCTGGCTCATCAGCAACTGGTTTGTTTCCTGCTGTAGTCGCACTGACTCCAGCTGGGCAGCCACTTGAGACCGGATATCTTCTTGCTGTGCTGCTGTGGCTTGTATGAGGGCCTTTACTACACCCTCCATCTTGTTTTTCTCTCATCTTAGTAAGGTAGCCTACCCTGCCCTGGGTGGGTCTGCTGCAAGGTCTTACTTCAGCGAAACCATCTCTCTCCTGACACCACTTGTGACAGGGTAAGTCCCATTCCTGGTCCCCTGACCCTTGGTCAGCCCACTGTCCCAATGTTTAGAAGGCACAGTGGCCCTAGTCCAGATGATATCACAATGCATTTTTATTTCTTTTCTCCATTCATCATGATTGCATTGACCTCCCTCATGACCCCTTTAGACATCCCTTTTCCAAGATGAGAAGTCCCCATCTGATTAATCTCTCATTTTATGCAAGTCGAGTCGTGTGAATAATTCCTTTGGTTTGGTTTTACACCATTGGCTGATTATTTCTGTAAGGATATCCCTAGTTTGTGTCTCGTGAGAAGGAGTAAATGATACTTCCTCATTTACTTTTTCAAAACCCATTCTCATTTCCTAGATCTCCCATTGGTCTTCTCTTTCCTAAAATGAAAAGTCCCAGGTTTAATAATATCTCATCTTAAGCCATCTCTTCCAGTCCCCTAATAGTTTTGGTTTCTCTTTTCTGTCTCTATTCATGTCTACTTTTTTTTTTTTGAAGATGTGGTGACCCGGTCTGTGTGCAATATGTGGGCACAACATAGATTTCTACAGAGACAATTTAGTCTACAGAAAAGAAGAGTGAGGGGGGATTTCATAGCAATCTTCAACTTCCTGAAGAGAGGTTCTACAGAGGATGGAGAGACGCTGTTCTCAGTGGCAACGCATTGCAGAAGAAGGAGCAATAGTGTCAAGTTGCAGTCGGGGAGGTCTAGGTTGGATACTAGGACAAACTATTTCCCTTTAGATGTTGGGGAAGCACTGGGATCGATTCCCTAGAGAGGTAGTGGAATTTCCATGTGTAGAGTTTTTTAAGTCTTGGCCTGACAAAGCCCTGGCTGGGTTGATTTACTTGGGATTTGGTTGCCTTGGGCAGGGGACTGGATTTGATGACCTCCTGAGCTCTCTTCCAGCTCTATGATTCTATGATTCTATAAAAGGAGAGAGTATAAAAACTGTGTCTTATCAGACAGCAAAAGGGATTACTTACTGGATATAAAAAAGGCTAGGTTGTGGAAATAGAAAACCATTCACTCAGCTCCCGGCATGTCTTTCCTCCACCAAATTAATGGAGCCAGCTGTCCTTAGCGTGTCACAGTATGGACCAATGCATGGAGATCTGATAGTCCCCTCTCAAAAATATGCATCGTAGAATTGGAAATGTTAGTGAAAAGTGAAATGAAAAGAATTAGGGGTATGGAACAGCACCTACAGGAGGGGAGATTAAAAGATTGTGTCATTTCCACTTGGAAAAGAGATGACAGGGAGAATATGAGATGGTCTATGAAGTCATGAAGTTTGTGTAAAAATGGGACAAGGAAAGATTATTTATTCCTTATGGGGGTCACCCAATCAATAGGCAGAGGATTTCAAACAAACAGCATGACATATTTCTTCACAGTCAGCCTGTGGAAACACTTTTCCAAAGGGTGAGGTACAAATTCAAGCAACACGAAAGGAGGCAACTCAATGACTTGTACCTAGACTGATCCCCCAGTTTCTCACACTGACCCTGTAATGTCAGGTCATGAAAGGACTCAGGATTTGTCTGACTGTCCAGCAACTGATTCCGGAAAGAGGGCTCAAAGTCATGTCACCAGTCAGCTCAGTGAGTCGTAGAGTCTGAGCTCCGGGAGTGAACATTAGGCCCTTTTCTGAGTCAATATCCACAGCAGCCTGTCCCGGATTTGCTTGGTCCTCACCCCATAGATGATCGGGTGTAGCAGGGGTGGCACCAGGATTTTCACATTGATCATGAGACTGAGCACAGGCAGGGGCACATCAGAACCAATTCTCTGCATGAGGGAGACAAAGAGATCGGGGATGTACAAGGCTGAGAGGGCGCAGAGATGAGTCCCACAGGTCCCAAATGCCTTGAGCCGAGCATCCTTTGTGGGCAGTCGGAAGATGGCCCTGAGGATCTGGGTGTAGGACACAGCAATGAAAAACCCATCCACACTGGGCACAAGGAATACCATACAGACGCTGTAGTAAGTACTGGGGCGGATGTCGGCACAGGCCAGGGACACCACAGAAAAGTGCTTGCAGTATGTGAGGGGGATGATGTTGCTTCTGCAGTATGGCCACCGACCCCCCATAATGGGCATGGGCAGTATGATTATGAAGCCGCGCAGCACCGCAGCCAAGCAGATCTTGGCTACAATGGAATTTGTCAGGATGCTGGAATGTCTCAGGGGATCACAGATGGCCACGTAGCGATCAAACGCCATGGCCACAAAGATCCCAGACTGTATCACTAAAAAGCAGTGACTAAGGTACAGCTGGGTGAAGCAAGCACCAAAAGTGATCTCTCTAGAATTGAACCAGAAGATGCTCAGTGTTTTGGGCACAATGGACGTGGACAGGAACAGGTCGGTGAGAAGCAGAATGCAGAGGAAATAGTACATGGGCTCGTGGAGGCTCGGCTCCCTCTTCACGATGTACAGAATGGTGATGCTCCCCAAGATGGCTACAATGTACATGACACAGAAGGGGATGGAGATCCAGCCATGGGAGGCCTCCAGGCCAGGGATGCCCAGCAGGATGAAGGTGGAGGGGTTGATGAAGTCGGTTATGTTAGAATCTGACATGGAGTCCCGGAGCTGCCTTCCAACACTGAAGCAGAATGGAGTCTCCTACAAGTACCTTATATTTCGCTCCCTTCCAGTATGCGCCCAGTGTCCCAGGTGATGGTCGCAATACAAATATCTGGATGGAGACACAATGTGAATATGAGATACTGCATGCACTATGGGAGAAAGTTCTCATTAGGGAAGCAGGTTGGTCGCTCCTCACCCACTGAAAATGACATTTTTGTTATTCAAACAAAGGAATTAGGATCATCTAAACCTACTAAGGCCCGGACCATATTTTCTGGAGCTCCAGGTGTCAGTAATTCCAGGTCCCTCGTAAGCACCAGCAGATAACAAGGGTTTGCCTCGTGCTTCTCATTCCTTGTTCCTCAATGCAATAAACCCAAGCTGCGGATCCCGTGACGCGGAGAGTCCCCCTTAACTCTCATGCTCAGCATCGGAGAGTGGAAAATAATCAAAACAACTTTAATAAGACATGTGCCAAGGAAACATCCGAGGTAGAGCCCATCTGAAAAAGAAGGGCAGATGTCATTGACAACAGCTCTATGGACCCACCTGCTCTGTCAGCGCAGTGGTCAAAACCAAGGGACAGTTTGAATACTTAGGGAATGGGATGTAGAATAAGATGCTTTGGGCATACGCGGGTTTGGCCATCTAGTCTCTCTGTAGGCGGTGTAGCAGATAGAAAGGGATGTCTGAGATGGTCTCTGAGAGTCGGGGTGGTTGCCAAAGGGGAACAGCCTGAAAACACTGGAACTGTTGAGTTGAAAGAAGATATAACGGACACGTACACGACAGAGGAGATGACAATAATGGAACTTCCGCCATTCAAATGGACAAAGAGAGAAATGTCCCCCCGCCCATGCAATATCTGTGGACCAGGCCTGAGGCTCCCTGCTTGCCTCGTCCCACTCGCACACCCCTTAGAAACATGGCCATGGAGTGGGTTTTCTTTCAAACTGTGAGTCTGGAGGGGGTGGGGAAACCTTTTGGGCTGTTCCCACCCCCACCACATTCCCATTGGCAGGTTTCTGGCCACAAATTGGCCAATGGGAGCTCCTGTTTCAATAACAGGCAGCCAGGAAGCACAAGGGGCTCCAGAGCACATGGTTGCAGCCAGTGCAGGAGCGGGGCAGGTAGGGAGGCTGATCCCGGAACGGGCTGCTGGCTGATAAGTCTCCTGGGCAGACCCTGCCTCTGGCACTCCAGCCCCTCCTTTCCCCAATGCTCTGCTCCCCACTACTCCCCCCACTCCACATACCCAAATGCTCTGCCCCGCCCTCCTTTACCCAGATCCCCTCCCAGATCCGGCTCCCCAACCCCTGTCCCAGATCATCGGTTCCTCCTGCCCTAACTCACAACCGAAATCCTTGCATCCCCTCCTGTACCCCAATTCCCTGTCCTGTGTCACAATCCAGCCCCCTGCACCTCAGTCTAGTGTCCCAGGTTACAGCTGCCTCCTTCCTTACCCCAAACTCCCTTCTGCACCCAGCCTCCATCCCAGACCCCCACACCTCCTCCATTCGTATCATAGGAGAGTGTGGCCCTCGGCCACTTTCCAAATCCTTGGCAATAGATAATGCTTTAGAAATGCCAACCCTGCACCAATGCATGACTAAAAGAGATTGAGAGGAAACCTTTAGACCAGGGTTGAGGAATCTTCTTTGGGTCGGGGGCTGCTGTCCCACAGAAAAATCATTCTGGCTGGAGGTAGTGAAGGCTGGAGAGTCAGTACGGGCTCCCAAAGGCAGTGAGGAGAAACCCTGAACCTGGCCGGCCGGGGGGGGGGGGGAGGGGGCAGATCTAGGCAAGATGGGGACCACATCTGGCCTCTGGGCCTTATATCCCCCACCCCTGATTTAGAGAGGATAATGGGAATGAACACTGGGATTTCTTCACAGGAACTTCTGAGACAGCTCCAATTCATGATTCCTCAGTGAAGCAAAGTGAATAACTTTGGCTTAAAATGCAGGTCAGTGAGAAATGGAAGGCACCAAATGGTAGAGGTTGGGGAGCAGCAAAGCAACACATAACAGAGGAAATGGAAATATTGATAGCAAGGAATAGAAAGGGGATGTTATGAGAAGGGATGTTGAAGAGAACAGGGGAAAATCTTTGGCAGAGCCATGTATCACACCAGGCGGGCTAGGAACTATATTAAGAAGAAAACAAATCCTAGGAGGAGTTTAGGATGATCCTTAGCCAGAGAAAGAAAACCTGCAAGTGTTGCTGAAAACCTAGATGAAATCAATCCATAGCTTTGTGTTGCGAGGGGAAGGAAGCAGTATGAGACACAGCTAGCACATGAAGTGAGGAAATATTTTCCCACCCATCAGCATCCAAGGGGCCTATTAAACCATGTCTCCAGGAGAGCTTAGAGTTCTGACCAGGAGTTATGAATGGATAAATCAATCCCACAGCCCACTTGGAACAAGAGGAGGTAGTCTGGAAACAGCAGAGAGAAAACAAAAAAAAGCGGGGGGACAATACTGAGATGAACATCAAGTCTATAAAAATGGAATTTTCAAAAAGTTTTCCCAAGTTTAGGAAGCAATGGAAAGGTTGTTATGGAATCAGTTGAAAATGAATATCTAGGATCATAGTTAATGCCAGGCAACCACAGGGTTTTTGGAGACCTGGTCTTGTCAAATCAATCTGATTTCTTTCTTGTAGGTGAGCGCACATGTGGTTGATTAAGGAAACCGCTCAGACGTAATCAAGTTTGATTTCTCTGAGGCATGTGATTTAGTACTGGGAACTAAACCTGTTAAACATGAAACCTACACAACAGCCTTAAGCAAGTGTAAAACAGAGTCAGCCCTCGCTGGCTGACAGATCGGCCAATGGAAATGTTTCCAATGGGGATCATAGAATCATAGAACCATAGAGCTGGAAGAGACCTCAGAAGGCCATCAAGTCCAGCCCCCTGCTCTAGGCAGGACCAATCCAAACTTAATCACCCCAGCCAGGGCTTTGTCTGCAGGGGTCACCTCAAAGCCTGAGGAACTTTTATATTTTCATGAATGACCTGGAAGCAAATAAAAAACCCGGGCACAAAATTGTCAGATTTGTCAAATATTGGCAGAGCGTTCACCTCAGGGTCCCGGCCTTGCCTCGTAAAGAGCCCTCGTGTGAGGTGGAATGTGCCACCATGGCTCTGGGACAATAACGATGGATTTGACTGTATGGAAACATTGTGTTGGCATGAGCCCTGTTCCGCAAATCCTTTTGCCTCTGCACACGGCACTGGAGGAACGGAGGAGGTCCAGCATCATGCCTGGCCATCACATTTTATAAAGGATAGTGAAATATTGGCCAGCTGCAGGAAAGAGCCACAAAATCGATGGTAGGTGGAAGACAATACCTGGCTGAGAGACACTTAACTGATGACCAAGCCAAGAATTTCACTGGGAGAGACTCAGGGGCCCTCACAGGAAAAGCTGAGTGAGGCCTGTGGACTGAAAGCTGAAATCAGTCACATTCTTGAGGAAAATAACGGCCGAAGCTTTAGCTCTGAGGGTGAGTAGCCACTGGGACACACACCAATGGGGGATGCTTCAGCTCCCCATCTCTGCAGACCCAGACGGGATGCGTCTGCCTGAGGCCTCGACTAGACGTGTGAGGCACAGCGGCTCGGCTGTAGCCCTGCAGCGTAAATACAACCGACACTGACTGCAGGGCTCCCCTCAGTGTGGGTAACCCACCTCCCCCGGAGATGGCGGCTAAGCGGGTAAAAGGATTTTCCCATTAACCTCATGCTGCCTGTCCAGGGGATACTCGCTACAGCTGCACCTCTTGGGTAAATGGGCAGAGGGAGGTGGATTTTTAGCTGATGGCCAGAAAAAACTTCACAGTTTGGGGCTGAATTAACAGAAGCCAGGCAGGAAGGTCACAGGTGGGGCAGGAGAGTTCTGAGTCACACTGGGTAGGCCTGGGATAAAGGATCATGCCTGGTCACAGAGCTCATTGCTGGGGTACCTGGCTAAAATCAGTGGTGGGTGTTCTGCAGGAGGCCCGATTGGATGATCTAATGGCTCATTTTCACCTTCAAACCTGTGAATGGGTCAATAATGAAAACAGAATCCAGCTTTTATAGTCCCTGTGTCTCACCACACGCCAACAAGGGAACATTCTTCCGTTACGTGGAAGGCCAGACCATATAACATGGAGAAAAGACAAGAGCTGGTCTAATCCCTCATTAGCCCGTGGAACTTCGCACCACACACACAGTAAGAGTAAAGAGGTAAGGGGAACGCAATTTACAAATGGACTGGCTCTTGAGGGTCGCTGGAGAAACAGGCTTTACTTAAGGCAGCCTAACTCCAGTCATCTGAAGAAGTGCGTATTGCCCACGAAAGCTCATGGTCCCATCTCCATGGTTTGTTAGTCGTTAAGGTGCCGCTAGACTATTTGTTGATTTTTAAGTTTTTCCTGTTACAGACTCACTCGGCTCCCCTTCTGAACGGACAGCTCTTTTATAATTGCTTTCAGATTTGCCAAACTTTTAATGTTTACACTGTAATTTTCCATTGCCTCATCTCTGTCTCTGGCTGACCTGTTTGTTGACACTTTCCACCATAACCTTCAGTCAAATAGTGGACAGGTAGGAGAAAAGACGTCTTGCCCATTTTGGAATATTTGTTCTAACTGTTCAGTGAGGATCCCTACACCTCCATGCATCACAGCACACGGACGGGAGGTAACAGCACCTGCAGGCCTCCCGTGCAAGAGGAGGAGATACCAGGCTCTGTGAGTTATCCCACAGTTGGCTTACGATGTCTTCTTCCTCCGTTCTTGCTCCAAGGGGCGTTTTGCCTCAGAGGAGCCTAAGGAAAGTCTGGGTCACAGACTCGGAATTGGCCTTGTATTGTGCCTCTCTTAACGTCTTTTGTCCCGAATGATAGTCTTTGGCACTGAAATTTAGCCACCTGAGGGTTGGAAGCAACCAGCCAACCCAAGGGCCCAGCAGAAAGGGACATTTTGGCCTGTGGTACTAGAAAAATCTCACCTCAGGGGCAGGGTCCCTGGGATGTTTAGTAGCTCGGCAGAGGAGAAAGAACCAGAGACTGACTCTCTATCTCTGGGGTTGTGGAGCAGAGAAGCTCCTCAGCTCAGGATTGTACCTGTGAGAGCTGAGAGGGACGTGTCTTCCCTCAGAATCCCCCTCAGGCAGCCGCGTCCCGCACCTCTCTCAGCCCAGCATCTGCAGCGGCGTCCCACGCCGAGAAACAACTCAGGGTTGTGCGCTGGTTATATCACAGCTCTGGGCAGTCCTGGGGGGTTAGTCTCAGTCTTTGGGGGAGAAGTGGCCTCTGGATGCAAAAAAGGCTGGAAACTGGCCTGTCTGGCTGGGCTATTTTTCCAGCATTAGCAGTAAACAGTAATTAAGGGGCCTTCCCAAAGGTCGATGAGATCCATTGGGCTCTGGGCTGAGCTAGACGTTAATTAGCTGTTCTGTGTATTTGTCTAGATTTATACTTTGTGGTTAATTAGGAAGAAAGCTGCAGATACGATCGAGCTCTTTCTAGGGCCTGACACCCTGTAAAGGGCCGGGAGGGACAGAACTAAGAGAGAGCTGGAGAGAAATCACTGAGGGAAAACTTGAAAACTTTCTGCAGGTGCATGGGGGCGTCTGTGCGACATCCAAGACCAGTAACTATCATCCCCCTGTGCGGCGCCTTTCATGGAAGGTCTTCAAAGGCCCAGGCAAAGGAACGTCACTAGGAACCCACTCTCAATATACAGATAGGTAAACTGAGGCACTGGGAGGCTTGAGTTGCTCAAGGTCATAGAGAGGGTGAATGGGAGGATGAGAGACAGAACCCAGGAGTCCTGACTTCCCTGCCGGAACATTGGTTCCTCCCTCACGCCAAGAGGGAAATCAACTCCCGCTCCGGCAGGGCCTGTTCATGCGTGGGAGGCGGAGGAAAGGCTGGAAGAGGGATCCTGAGTCTGAGCAGATTTTCATGGTGACTCTGAGGGTCTCAGAAGGAGCTGGAGTGTGGGAGCTCCCCGCCTCTGGGAGGGGTGAACTCCGGGTCTGCACTTCCCCTCCCACCCAGAGACCTGGCCACCCAGCACAGGCCCTGGGCCTCCTTCCTACGCACTCCCAGGGGAGAACCCCTAGGGCCAGGGGGAGACCAGAGGCCGGGGCAGAGAAAAGGGGGCCATGGGGAAGTAAGTGAGGAGCCTTCTTGGAGACGGAACAACCGTGAGCCTCCGATGGGGTATTGTCCCACAATGCAGCAGACTCTGAGCAGAGATTCTGACTGAGGTTTGACGCCGGGTTTCACAAGAGATTTGAACCTCGGGATCTTGGAGGGGAGGAGTGGGGGGTACCTGTCACCAGCTCATGGAACTCCTCTCATGTCCTGTTACGTGTGTTAGTATTTGTCCCTTTCTGCAGGTGGTGGCGGCCATCAATTCGGAACCGCTTCACAGGACTGTCCGCCTCGGAGACCTGGAGACCATCTTGGCCGAATTTGCGGGGCTGGGTTTTCTGAACTGCGGTGGAGCACTCGACGGGACTCACATCCCGATCCACGCACTGCCCCATCGAGGAGCACAGTACATTAATAGAAAGGGCTACTTTTCAGTGGTGCTGCAGGCTCTGGTTGACCACCGGGGACAGTTCACAGACATTTGTGTCTAGTGGTCAGGCCGGGCATACGATGCCCGTGTATTCTGGAACTCACACTTGTACCGCAGGCTTCAGGCTGGGGCATTTTTCCCAGAAAGGAACTATGCAGTCGGGGATGTGCAGATGCCTATGTGCATCATGGCCGATGCAGCCTACCCCCTTATGCCCTGGCTCATGAAGCCCTACACTGGCCACATGGATGTGAGCAGGGAACTGTTTAACTGCTGCCTGAATCGGGCTCGCTTCCAGATGGACTGTGTCTTTGGCTGGCTGAAGGGCAGGTTTAGATGCCTGCTTACTTGGCTGGACATAGGGGAACACAACATCCCCGATGTGGTTGCAGCATGCTGTGTGTTGCATAATCTGGTGGAGAGGAAAGGGGAGGCCTTGCTCCCTGTGTGGGGGACATGGGCTGATGTGGAGGGGAGGCACTTTGAGCAGCCCTGGACAGCTGCCATCTGGCATGCCCACCAGCTGGGCTTGTGCATTCGAGAAGCTCTGAGGGAGCAATTCTCCCAAGGAGGTGGATGAGTTTCCCCAGGGCCTTCCAAATATGGAATTGCCCCATGCCTGCGGTGCCTTCCTCCCCAAAATGCCTCCTGGCCCCACATTCACACATTATACGCATTCATCACACACTGACAACAGACACAGGTGTTGGTGAGAAAATGTGAACAGTTTATTTCATTGCTGGTTGTCTGAAAAAATAAAATACTCTTTTGTTCAGAGAAACTAAAGTGTTTGTAAACAAAGTAAAGTGCTTCCCTCAGTGACTCTCACAGGTGGGAAGGGAGAATGTCAACCGGGAAGCGGGGAAGGAGGCTCAGGGCTGAGGGGGCTGCCTGGATGAAGAGCCCCTGGCACTTTGGCTGCAGAGGCCTTCTCGGACACGGCCGCATGTGTGGGCTGGGATAGTAGGGGGCTGGGCAGGAGGTGGGGCTGTACCTGGGTCTGGGATGGCAGGAGCTGAGGGGGGGCAGGGGCTGAGGGGGGGGCAGGCTGAGCAGGAAGAGTAGGACCAGGCACAGGAACAGGGAAGGCCATGGCCTCCTGGATCGCAGCATAAATGTCAGTGCGCTGCTGGGGAAAGTCCTCCAGTAAGCGCCTGAGCCACTCGGCCTCTGCCTCCATCCTACGGTTCATGGAGTCCTGCATCCCTTGCAGGACTGAGATGTGCTGGCGCACCAGGTCTTAATAGGTGTGCCAGTGCCGACGGGTTCCCTGCAGCCATCTGGGTGGTGGGGCAGGTGTGGTGCCCCCTCCTGGTCAGCTGGCCCGGATGTGGAGGACAAGAGGGAAAAGTCGTCAGTCATGCATGTCCACACTTTCCCTCCTTCTTCTCAGCTGGCAGTGCCTGTCCTAGGGTCTGAGGCTGCTCATGTGGGTCTCAGTGAGGCACGGTGTGGCCTGGCCCACAGCCATGGCCTCCCTGGAGCCCAGAAGGTGTGCAGGCCACCATCGTGCCCTTCCTCCCCCACACACCCCATGGCCGAGCAGCACAGAGAAGTGTCAGGCCACGGTTGGGGTTCCGGCAGACTGCTGAGAGGCCTGCAGCTGTGAGGTAATCCCTGCATCCCCAACCCATGCCTGCACCTGGCATCACTGCCTGCAGGAGCAGGTGGTGCCTAGCAGCTGTGCGGGTGCAGGGGTAGGACAGCCCTCCCTGAGGGCGGACATGGGTGTGCCTCCCTTCCCCCCAGGCAGTGATCAGCATGAGATTTCACAGCACTGCACCATCCACTTTGCTCCTGCCTGCCCTGTGTGTTTGGGACCCTCACAGCACTCACCTGATGTTCCCTCCCCGGGGTCCAAGGTTGTCTGCGAGGCCTCCCAAGCGTGGCTGTCTGGCTCCTGGGTGCTCCGGGTGCTGTCTTCCTCCTCCTCTTCCTCCTCTGGGAGCTCCTGGTCGTCTGCCTGGAGTTGCGGCCGCTGCTGAACAGAGGTCTCCAAGCCTAACTCCACAAGATGCTCGGGAGGCCCCAGGATCCGGTCCAGCTCCTCATGGTAGGCACAATAATGTGCCATTTCCCCAGATCAGGAGCTGTGCTCAAGGGCCCTGACGTACCCCTACCTCAGCTCCTTGACCTTGGCTCTGACCCGCAGTGTGGTGCGGGGGTGGTGGCCTTTCTTTGCCAGGCCATCAGCCATTCTGGGATATATGTCCATGATCCTCCACCTGGACTGTGGAAGCTGAAGAGCCTCCTCCTCAGCCCACAGCTCCAGGAGGGCTTTGATCACGGGCCCAGACCAGGAGGGTGCCCGGCGTTTGGTGCCCCTGGCTTCCTGGGGGGATGTGTCCCTGGAAGGGCCAGAGGCTCTTGGGGGCTTGTCCCTGGGAAATGGCATTGAGTGGCTCTACCAGGACGAGCTGTATGGTCAGGGTCCTGGCTGTAGCTGGCTTGCTGCCAGAATGGTAGTCCTGGGAGCCTGTGCCTTTTAAAGATGGCTACAGGCAGGGACAATAGAGTGCAAAGCAGTGGCAGGAGTGTCCACCAGGGCTTCTTCCGGGAGGCCTTGATGCTCAACATAAATTCTCCCCTGCGTCCACACTTACCTTTTGACGACATAACTCTGTCGACAAAGGCGTTATTCCTCATAGAACGAGGTTTACTGCCATCGACAAAAGTGCCGCATTGTGTCGACTTACTGTTGACAGAACTTGGCGGCAGTGTAGACGCAGGTATAGTTTTGTCGACAAAACCCTATAGTCTAGACACACCCCAGATGTGATGTTGCAGCCTTGCTCAACCTCCTGTGGCTGGAAACCCACCTGGCAGCTGTGTGTGGGTCTCCCACACTGAACAACACTCAGGGCCTCCGTCTGTGAGTGGAGACTTATATGCCAAGCACCGAGAAAGGGATCGAGGGGTCATAGTGGATGACAAGTTAAACATGAATCAACAGTGTGACACTGTTGCAAAAAAAGCAAACGTGGTTCTGGGATGGATTAAGAGGAGTGCTGTGAGCAAGACACGAGAAGTCATTCTTTTACTTTACTCTGCGCAGATTAGGTCTCAGCTGGAGTATTGTGTCCAGTTCTGGGCACCACATTTCAAGAAAGCTGTGGATAAATCGGAGAGAAAATCCAGATAACAGCATCAAAATGATTAAAGGACTAGAAAAGTTGAAAGAATTGGGTTTATTTGGTTTGGAAAAGAAAATAATTAAAGAGAACAGCTTTCAAGTAACTAAAAGGGTGTGACAATGAGGAGGGAGAAAAATGGTTCTCCTTGGCCTCTTTGGAGAGGACAAGAAGTAATGGGCTTAGACTGCCGAAAGGGAGGTTTGGTTTGGACATTAAAAAAGAAAAACAAAAAACCCTTCCTATCTGTCCAGGTGGTTAAACGCTGGAATAAAATGCTTTGGAATTGTGGAATCTCCATCACTGGAGATATTTAAGAGCAGGTTGGACAGACACCTGTCAGGGATGATCTAGATGGTGCTTGGTCCTGCTGTGATTGCAGAGGACTGGACTTGATGACCTCTTGAGGTCCCTTCCAGTGCTATGATTCTATGATTCATCAGGGGAAGCTTGAGTCACAAGACTGTGGTATCCAGGTACAGATTGCACCACCCTGATATTGAGTATTTTGACATAGGGCTATAATCTATTGACTAATTGTGAAAGAACTCTATGAAGGTCTGAAGCCCAGTATCTGTGCTACGAAACTAACTTAAGAACTCTATTCATTCCTGTATGATCTTTTCACCAATAATCTCCCCTCTTCTCTCTCTCTCTCTCTTCATTTCTAATAAATCTCACCTTACATAGTAAGAACTGCTTCTAAGTGTGTATTTGGTGAAGACATGAAATATTCATTGACCCGCGAGATGATGTGTCTGCTCCTTTGGCCTTGGTAGAACTTTGATGAACAAGATTTTCAGCAATCACCGCTGCAGAAGAGGTCTCCAGATTCATATAAACACAGTCCAGCTCCTGAATGCCATCCCCTACCAGCGTGAACAGAAGAACATAACAAGGGCCCTACTGAGTTAGACGAAATGTCCCTCTAGATCAGTATCTTGAGTTCCAACAGTGACCAATGTCAGGTGCTACAGAGGGAATGAGCAGAACAGACAATCATCTAGTGAGTCATCCCCCATCGCCCATTCACAGCTTCTGGCAAACACAGTGTGGCATCCCGTCCTTGCCCGTCCTTGCCAATAGCTATTGACGGACCCTTCCATGAATATATCTTTTCCCTTTTGCAGCCCTTTGACAGTACTGGCCTACAGAGCATGCTCTGGCAAAGACTTCCACAGGTTGATCCTGTGTTGTTGGAATAATTTATTACAGTAGGTGAGCCCTACTCCACGTGATATCGGAACACTTTCTTATTTACTTTCTCCACACCAGTCATGATTGCATAGACCTCCCTCATGACCCCTTTAGACATCCCTTTTCCAAGATGAGAAGTCCCCATCTGATTAATCTCTCAGTTTATGCAAGTCGAGTCGTGTGACTAATTCCTTTGGTTTGGTTTTACACCATTGGCTGATTATTTCTGTAAGGCCATCCCTAGTTTGTGTCTTATGAGAAGGAGTAAGTGACACTTCCTCATTTACTTCTTCAAAACCCATTATCATTTCCTAGATCTCTCTCATACTCCCATTAGTCTTCCCTTTCCTAAGCTGAAAAGTCCCAGGTTTAATAATGTCTCATCTTATGCCAGCTGTTCCAGTCCCCTAATATTTTTGGTTCATCTTTTCTGTCCTTCATCATTTCCACTTTTTTTTAAGATGGGGTGACTCGGTCTGTGTGCACTATGTGGGCACAACATATACTTTTCCAGAGACAATTTAGTCTGTAGAAAATAAGAGTGAGGGGGGATTTGATAGCAGCCTTCGACTTCCTGAAGGGATGTTCCAAAGAGGCTGGAGAGAGGCTGTTCTCAGTGGTGACAGATGACAGAACAAGGAGCAATGGTCTCAAGTTGCAGTGGGGGAGTTCCAGGTTGGATATTAGGAAAAACTATTTCACTAGGAGTGTGGGGAAGCACTGGGATGCATTCCCTAAGGAGGTGTTGGAATCTCCATCCCTAGAGGTGTTTAAGTCCTGACTTGAGAAAACCCTGGCTGGCATGATTTAGTTGGGATTGGTCCTGCTTTGGGCAGGGGGCTGGATCCAATGACTCCTGTGGTCTCTTCCAGCCCTAGGATTCTATGATTCTATAATACAATATTTTCTTCCTATTATTTATCTCTTTCCTAAAGATTCCCAACATTCTGTAAGGGTTTTTTTGTACTGTCCCTGCTCATTGAATGACACACTGACTCCACAATCTCCTTCTTGACTGGTAAAAGCTAATTTAGACCCATCATTTTCTAGCTGTAGTTGGGATTATGTTTTGCAATGGGCAGTTCTTTGGCCATACCATGTTGGAGCATATTTTCGGATTTAGGCATAGCCCTCCTGGGAGTCCAAGGTATAATTTCTCCAATGTCAGGCTTTTCCTCCAGCTGCAGTCTATCTCTCTATTTCTGTCATGGCCCAGCAAGCAAAAAGTCCCCTCTGCTGCCCTTGTGCCTTTCTCCTGCCCCAGCTTTTTCTGGCTTCTCCAGTCATTGTGTTTTTCAAGGCTGGACCAAATCTTTCTTCCTCTATTTGAATACTGAGCTAGATGGACCTTTCATCTGACCCAGTATGGCCGTTCTTATGTTCTTATGTTCTCTCTTCCCTCATCTGTCGAGATTCCATTCCTTTCATTCCCACTCCTGTGCAGACACGCTGGAGAAAACTAAATTTTATCTACAAGGCACTTCCTTCTTTCAGGTGTCTGGGTGAGATTTCATGAGGGCTTCAATGACCAACCAATTTACAGAAAGATGCCTTTGCCCCAGCCTCCTGTCCCTTAACACAAGAGGAGTGTCTGAAGAATATAGGAAAAGCACGGAGACAGAAGGATCTAGATGGTTCATGGAATCAATGATGTATTTATAGGGTTAAAAACACTCGGTGTGCAGTGTTAATCAAAAACATTAACAAAATGATGGGAATCATTAGGAAAGGGAGAGAAAATAAGACAAAAAATAGCATACTGCTGCTCTATAAACCCATATAATGCCCACACATGGAACAAAGAACATCAGAACAAAAGATCAGCCATTCTGGGTCAGACCAAAGGTAACTAGCCCAGTCACCTGTATTCTGACAGCGGCCAATACCAGATGCCCCAGAGGGAGGGAACACAACAGGTAATCCTCACATGATCTCGCCCCTGTCACCCAAATCCAGATAAGCAGAGGCCAGGGCACCATTCCTACCCATTGACTAATAGCCATTGATGGACTTAATCTCCATGAATTTATCTAGTTCTTTCTTGAAACCTGTAAGAGTCCTGGTCTTCACCAAATCCTCTGACAAGGAGTTCCACAGATTAACTGCACACTGCATAAAGACAATCTCCCTATTGTTTGTTTTAAATCTGTTACATATTAATTTCATTTGGCGATTACTAGTTCTTATGTTATAGGAACAAGTCAATAATTTTCCTTATTCACTTTCACCACACTCATAGTTTTATAGACCTCTATCATATCCTCCCCCTTAGTCTCCTCTCTTCTAAGATGAAAAGTCTAAGTCATTTTAAACTCTCTTCATATGGCTCCTGTTCCAAACACCTAATCATTTTTGCTGCCCTTGTCTTGAACCTTTTGCAATGCCAAGATCTGCATGCAAATTTGGTGGCCCCAAATCATTGCAGATGTAACAAAAAAGTGCAGTGAAAATTATTAAGCAATGGAATGGCTTCTGTAGAAGGAGACTGGAAAAGATATAACTGGGGGGATATAAAAAGGTCTATAAAGCCATGAAGATTATGCAAAAATGGAACAAGGAAATATTATTTATTCCTTCAAATAACACAACAAATGGGGGTCACCCATTCAATAGGCAGCATATTTCAAAGGAACAACAAGATGTATTCCTTCATGGTCAGCCTGTGGAAACGCTTTGCCGAAGGGTGAGGTACAGTTACAAGCCATACGAAAGAGGAAACTCGGTGACTTGTACCTAGACCGATTCCCCGGTTTCTCATGCTGACCCTGTATAGTCAGGTCATGAAAGGACTCAGGGTTTGCCTGACTGTCCAGGAAACGATTCAGGAAAGAGGGTTCAGCATCATGCCGCCAGTCAGCTCAGCATGGAGGTGAGTCGGAGAGTCTGAGCTCCAGGAGTGAACGTTAGGCCCTTTTCTGAGTAACTATCCACAGCAGCCTGTCCCGGATTTGCTTCGTCCTCACCCCATAGATGATGGGGTGTAGCATGGGGGGCACCAAGAGGTACATATTGGCCATGAGGATGAGCACAGGCAGGGGCACATGAGAACCAACCCTCTGCATGAGGGAGACAAAGAGATCTGGGATGTAAAAGGCTGAGATGGCACAGAGGTGGGAGCCACAGGTCCCAAATGCCTTGAGCCGGGCATCCTTTGTGGGCAGTCGGAAGATGGCCCTGAGGATCTGGGTGTAGGACACAGCGATTAAAAACCCATCCACACTGGGCACAAAGAATGTCACACAGACACTGTAGTAACTACTGGGGCGGATGTCGGCACAGGCCAGGGACACCACAGAAAAGTGCTTGCAGTACGAGTGGGGGATGATATTGGTTTTGCAGTATGGCCACCGACTCCCCATGATGGGAATGGGCAGTATGATCATGAAGCCGCGAAGCACCACGGCCAGGCAGATCTTGGCTACAGTGGAATTTGTCAGGATGGTCGAATGTCTCAAGGGATCACAAATGGCCACATATCGATCTAACGCCATGGCCACGAAGATCCCCGACTCCATCGCTGCAAAGCTGTTAATGAAGTACACCTGGGTGAAGCAAGCACCAAAATCGATCTCTCTAGAATTGAACCAGAAGATGCTCAGTGTTTTGGGCACAATGGATGTGGACAGGACCAGGTCGGTGACAGCCAGCATGCAAAGGAAATAGTACATGGGCTCATGGAGACGTGGCTCCCTCTTCACAATGTACAGGATGGTGAGGTTCCCCAAGATGGCTATAATGTACATGGAACAGAAGGGGATGGAGATCCAGCCATGGGCTGCCTCCAGGCCAGGGATGCCCAGCAGGATGAAGGTGGAGGGGTTGGTGAAGTCGGTTGTGTTGGAATCTGACATGGAGTCCGGGAGCAGGCTTCCAACTCTGAGGTAGAATGGAGTTTCCTACGAGTACCTTATATTCCCCTGACTTGTGGTATGTGCCCAGTGCCCTGGGTGATGGTTGCAGTACAAATACCTGGATGGAGACACAATGTGAATATGAGACACTTCAAGCACTACGGGAGAATGTTCTCATGGGGGAAGCAGGTTGGTCGCTCCTCACTCACTGAAAATGACATTTTTTGTTATTCAAACAATGGAATTATGAACAACTCTCCCTAGTAATGCCAAATCTGTATTTGCTGGCGCTCCATGTGTCAGTAATTCCAGTTGCATAACAGGCACCAGCAGATAACAAGTGTTTGGCTACCGGTTCTCCTTCATTGTTTCTCAATGCAATAAACCCAAGGGCTGTGTCTACATTGGCACCCCTTTCCAGAAAAGGGAAGCTAATGAGACACGTCAGAATTGCAAATCCGCGGGGGATTTAAATATCCCCAGCGGCATTTGCATTACATGCCGCTTTTTTCCGGCTCGGGGTTTTGCCGGAGAAAAGCGCCAGTTTAGACGCAATTTTCCGGAAAATAAGCCCTTTTCCGGAAGATCCCTTATTCCTACTTTCAAGTACTTTCAAGTAGGAATAAGGATCTTCCGGAAAAGGGCTTATTTTCGGAAAATCGCTCTAAACTGGCGCTTTTCTCGGCAAAACCCCGAGCCGGAAAAAGCGCAGTTATGAAATGCCGCGGATATTTAAATCCCCGCAATTTGCATTCGACGTGTCTCATTAGCATCCCTTTTCCGGAAAGGGGTGCCAATGTAGACGTAGCCAAGATGTGAAGCCTATGCTGTGGAGAGTTCCCCATTAAGTCACTTGCTCAGCTTCTGAGAGTGGAAAATAATCAAAACACCTTTGCCAAGACATGTGGTGAGGGAAACATCCCAGGTGGAGTCCACCTCAGAGAGAAGGCCAGAAATAATTGACAGCAGCTCTATGGACCCACCTACTCTGTCGAATCAGTGGTCAAAACCAAGGGACCCTTTGGATGCTACAGAATGGGATGGAGAATAACATGCTCTGGGCATGCACGCAGGTTTGGTCACCCCATCTCTCTGTAGGGGGTGTAGCAGATACAAAAGGGGTGTTTGAGATGGGCTATGAGAGTTGGAGTGGTTGCCAAAGGGGAACAGCCTGAAAACTCTGGGACTGTTGAGTTTAAAGAAGATATACTGGACGTGTGTATGATAGAGGAGACGACAGTAATAGAACTTACACCATTCAAATGGCAAAGGGAGAAATGTCCCCCACATGCAATATCTGTAGACCAGGCCTGGGCAAAATATGGATCCAGCCGGCCAACCCACCAGATCCAGCCCGCAGATGCTGCGGGGAGCCCTAGGCAGGCTCTTTGCTTGCCTTGCCCCCCTTGCACACACCTTAGAAATGTGGCTGCGGGGCGGGTTTTCTTTCAAAACTGTGAGTCTGGAGGGGGTGGAGGAAACCTTTGGGGCTGCTCCCACCCCCACCACATTCCCATTGGCCGGTTTCTGTCCACAAACTGGCCAATGGGAGCTCCTGTTTCAATAACAGGCAGCCAGGAAACACAAGGGGCTCCAGAGCACATGGTGGCAGCTTGTGTGGGGTCGGGGCAGGCACAGGGAGGCTGATTCCAGAATGGGCTGCTGGCTGATAAGTCTCCTGGCCAGACCTTGCCTCTCACACCCCAGCTCCTCCCTTCCCCAACCTTCTGCCCCCCACTATTGCCCCCCTACTCCACATATCCAAATACTCTGCCACCCCTCCTGTACCCGTATCCCCTCCCAGATCCAGTACCCCAATCCCCTGCTGCAGATCACAGTCCCCTCCTGCCCTAGCTCACAACCCAAATCCCTGCACCTTCTCCTGTCCCCCAATTCCCTGTCCTAGGTCACAATCCAACCCCCTGCACCTCAGTCCTTTTCCCCAGGTCATAGAAGAGTCCGGCCCTCGATCGCTTTCCAAATTCTTGGCATGCCCCCCCTTGCAATAGACAGTGCTCTAGAATGCGAGCTCCCCAACACTGTAGCAATGTATGACTAAGAGATTGAGAGGAAACATTTAGACCAGGGGTGAGAAACCTTCTTTGGGACAGGGGCTGCTGGCCCACAGAAAAATCATTCGGGCTGGAGGTAGTGAAGGCTGGAGAGTCAGTGCGGGATCCCAAGGCTGTGGGGACGAGCCCTGGGGGACAGATCCAGGCAAGCTGGGGACCACATCTGGCCTCTGGGCCTTAGATTCCTCACCCCCGATTTAGACAGAAATGGGAATGAACACTGGGATTTCTTCATAGGAATATATGAGACGGCTCCAATTCATGATTCCTCAGTGAAGCAACGTGAATAACTTTGGCTTAATATGCAGGTCAGTGAGAAATGGAAGGCAGCAAATGGTAGAGGTTGGGGAGCAGGAAAGCAACACATAACAGAGGAAATGGAAATATTGATACCAAGCAATAGAAAGGGGATGTTATCATAACGGACTTTAAAGAGATCAGGGGAAAATCCTTGGCAGAGCCATGTATCACACAAAGGGGGTTATGAACCCTATTAGGAACAAAAGAAATCCTAGAAGAAGTTTTGGACAATCCCTTGCCAGAGAAAGAAAACCTGTAAGTGTTGCTGAAAACCTAGATGTGTTCAAGCCATAGCTTTGTGTTGCGAGGGGAAGGAAGCAGTATGAGGCACAGCTAGCACATGAGGTGAGGAAATATTTTCCAGCCTATCAGCATCCAAGGGGGATATTAAACTGCATCTGCAGGAGAACCAAGAGTTCTGAACAGGAGTTGCAAATGGACAAATCAACCCCACAGCTCACTTGGAACAAGCAATAAGCAGTAAGGAAACAACAGAGACAAAAAAAAAAAAAATAGGGGACAATACTGGGATAAACATAAAGTCTATAAAAATGGAATTTTAAAAAGTTTTCCCAAGGTTAAGAAACAATGGAAAGGTTGCTATGGGATCAGTTTAAAATAAATTTCTAGGATTATAATTAATGCCAGGCAATCACAGGGTTTACGGAGACCCAGTCTTGTCAAATCAATCCGATTTCTTTCTTTAAGGAGAGCGCACATGTGGTTGATAAAGGAAACTGCTCAGATACAATCAACTTTGATTTCTCTGAGGCATGTGATTTAGTACTGGGAACTAGACCTGTTAAACATGAACCCTACACAACAGCAGTAAGCAAGTGGAACACGGACTCAGCCTTCGCTGGCTCACAGATTGGCCAATGGGGATGTTTCTAGTGGGGATCTTCAGGGATCACCTCAAAGCCTGAGGCACTTTGATATTTTCATGAATGACCTGGAAGCAAATAAAAAACCTGGACACAAAATTGTCAGACGTACCACATATTGGCAGAGCGTTCACCTCAGGGTCCTGGCATTACCTCATAAATAGCCCTCGTGTGAGGTGGGACCTGCTGCCCTGGTTCTGGGAGAATAGCGATGGATTTGACTCTATGAAAACATTGTGTTGGCATGAGCCCTGCTCCCAAACCCTCTTACCTATGCACAGGGCGCTGGAGGAACGGACGACGTCCAGCATCCAGGCGTGGACAAAGGATGTTGAAAAATTGGAGCGGCTGCAGAAAAGAGCCACAAAACTGATCAGAGGCGGAAGACAATGCCAGACTCTGAGAGACTTAACTGATGTCCAACCCAAGAATTTCACTGGGAGAGACCCAGGGGCCCTCACTGGCTCTGAGACGCGCAGAGAAAAGCCATGTACCGAAAGCTGAAGTCGGACACATTCTTGAGGGATAATAAGGGCTGAAGGTTTCACCCTGAGGGTGAGTAGCCACTGGGACACACCACGAATCGGAGATGTTTCAGCTCCCCATCTCTGCAGACCCAGAGATGCGTCTGCCTGAGCCTCAACTAGACGTGTGAGGCACAGCGGCTCAGCTGTAGCCCTGCAGCGTATATACTACTGACAGTGACTGCCGGGTTCTCCCCTCAGCGTGGGTATCCCGCCTCCCCCGGAGATGGCAGCTAAGCAGGATAAAAGGATTCTTCCATTAACCTCGTGCTGCCTGTTCAGGGGATACTTGCTACAGCTGCACCTCTCGGGGTGGGGGAGGATTTTTAGCTGATGGCCAGAAAAAGAAAACTTAGTTTGGGGGTTGGATTAACAGCGGCCGGCCATGCAGGTCACAGGCAGGGACAGGACTACTCGGGGTTGCACCGGGTAGGCCTCGGCTGAAGTGCTGTGTCCAGTCACAGTGCTCATTACAGGGGTAACTGGGTAAAAATTAATGGCACGTGTTCTGCAGGGGGTCCGACTGAATGATCTAATGGCTCCTTTTCACCTTCAATCCCATGAACTGATCAATAAAGAAAACAGAATCCAGCTTTTGTATTCCCTGTGTCTCCCCTGTGGTCATAGGTATGGGCTAGGAAGAGTAGACTTTACCAGCCTAGTTGGAGTCTGGCCCAGTGTTATTCCCCAATTGATAGCTTCCTCATTGTTTCCCCAAGGAAACCTGGCATTCTCTGGTTGAATGTATTGTCCCCCCCTGAAAAATAAAGGAAAATAAGTGTTTGTGAGGGTAACACTGATGCTTTCTTAATTATAGTGGCACTGATTTGCCACTATAATTGCAGTGTAAAAAATAACAAATGCTGTTTAATTTTAAGTAAGATCAAAACAATGGTGCAATAGTGTAATATGTTAGAACTGCAAAAGTGTCATTTATAAATTAAGTAAACGTGGGTGTTGCTTCATTTCAGTCATGTTTAGTAGGAGTGTAGCGAAATGTATTTATTAATATAATGAAATGTTGAAAGCTTCTTATTAATCATATACAGATTGAAACTCTCCTAAGTCTCCTCTCCTCTTAAGTTGTGGTGGGAGAGGTCCAGGTTGGATATTAGGAAAAACTATTTCCCTAGGAGGGTGGGGAAGCACTGGGATGGGTTACCTAGGGAGGTGGTGGAATCTCCATCCCTAGAGATTTTTAAGTCTCGGCTTGACAAAGCCCTGGCTGAGTTGATTTAGTTGAGATTAGCCCTGCCTAGAGCAGGGGGCTGGACTTGATGACCTTCTGAGGTCTCTTCCAGCTCTATGGTTCTATGATTCTATGAACCGTGATTCTCTGGTCTGGCAATATCCATGGTCTGGCATGAATGTTGCAAGACCAGAGAGTCCCGGTGGAGGGCCACCAACAAGGAAACATTTTTCTGTTATGTGGAAGGCCAGAACATATAACATGGAGAAAAGACAACAGTTGGCCTAATCCATCATCGGCTTGTGGAACTTCATGCCACATACACAGTAAGAGCAAAGAGGTAAGGGGAATGGGATTAACAAATGGATTGGCCGTTGAGGGTTGCTGGAGGAACAGAATTTACTGTGGGCAGCCTGACACCTTCTGTAAGGACAGGTCTTTTACAACTGTGTATATGTTTGCCAAACTATAAATGTTTAGACCATAATTTTCCATTGCCTCATCTCTGTCTCTGCCTGACCTGTTTGTTGACAGTTTCAGCCATAACATTTCAGCCAAACAGTCGACAGGTAGGAAACAAGACATCTTGCTCATTTTTTTTTTCAGTGATAACTGTTCAGTGAGGAGCCCTACACCTCCGTGCATCACAGCACATAGATGGGGAGTGACAGCACCTAGGGGCCTCACATGCAAGAGTAGGAGGTGCCAGGCTCTGCGCAGTAACCCACAGTTGGCCTACGAGGTTTTTTTCCTCAGTTCTTGCTCCAAGGGTGGTTTTGCCTCAGTGGGGCCTGAGGAAAGTCTGGGTCACGGACTCTGAAATGGCCTTGTATTGTGCCTCTCTTAACATCTTTTGTCCTGACGGGTCCCCTGTGGCACTGAAATGAGGACACCTGAGGGCTGGACGCAACCAGCCAGCCTGAGGGCCCAGCCAAAAGGGACATTTTGGCCTGTGGTACTAGAAAAATCTCACCTCTGGGGTAGGGTCCCTGGGATGTTTAGTGGCTCTGCAGAGCAGAAAGCACCACAGACTGACTCTATCCCACCATGCCCACACTGCCCTGGGTCTGTGGAGCAGGGGAGCTTCTCAGCTAGAGCTGGTACCTGTGAGTGCTGAGAGGGACGTGTCTTCCCTGGGAATCCCCCTCAGGCAGCCGCCTCCCGCACCTCTCTCAGCCCAGCGTCTGCAGCAGCGTCCCGTGCCGAGAGCCGGCACAGGGCTGTGCACTGGTTATATCACAGCTCTGGGCCCTCCCAGTGGGGTTTATTCAGCCTCTGGGGGAGAAGTGTCATCTGGATGCAAAAAAGGCTGGAAAGCGGCCTGTCTGTGGCTGGGCTATTTTTCCAGCGTTAGCAGTAAACAGTAATTAAGGGGCCTTCCCAAAGGGAGGTGAGATCCATTGGGCTCTGGGCTGACCCAGAGGTTAATTTGCTGTTCTGTGTCTTTGTGAATATTTATATTTTGTGGTTAATTAGGAAGAAAACTGCAGATAATATCCTAGGGCCGGACACCCTGCAAAGGGCCAGGAGGGACAAAACTAAGACAGGTCTGGAGACAGATCACTGAGGGGAAACTTGAAAACTTTCTGCGGGCACAGGGGGCTGACAGTGCGACAGCAAAGATCAGTAACTATCATCACCCTGTGCTGCACCTGTCATGGAAGGTTCTTCAAAACCCCTAGCAAAGGAATGTCACTAGGAACACATTGGAATATATAGATAGGTAAACTGAGGCACTGGGAGCATCCTGTACAGCAAATAGGAAAACATCAAAAAAGAGCTCTCAAATCTGGAGACTCTCATAAAAAACCAACTGTAAGCTCTCTAAACTGCTACTTGCCACATGGGGCCACAATAGTGGTACCTTCAACTCACCCAGCAATATCGTCAATCTATCCAATTACACACTCAGCCCAGTAAAAGAGTCTGTCCTATCTCAGGGACTCTCTTTTTGTCCCACCGCCGCCGCAAACATGATACAGTTCTGCGGTGATCTGGAAGCCTACTTTCACCGTCTCTGACTCAAGGAATACTTTCAACACAACACTGAACAGCGCACTGGCACACAGATACCCTCCCACCAACAGTACAAGAAGAAGAATTCTGCATGGACTCCTCCTGATGGTCGAAACGACAGAATGGACTTATACACAGAATGCTTTTGCTGACATGCACAGGCAGAGATTGTGGAAAAGCAGCATTACTTGCCCCATAACCTCAGCCGTGCGGAACACAATGCAATCCACTGCCTCACAAACAACTCAGAATCATAGAATCATAGAACCATAGAGCTGGAAGAGACCTCAGAAGGTCATCAAGTCCAGCCCCCTGCTCTATGCAGGACCAATCCCAACTAAATCAACCCGGCCAGGGCTTTGCCAAGCCGAGACTGACATCATAATCAAAGAGGCTGATAAAGGAGGTGCTGTTGTCATCATGAATAGGTCCGACTACCAAAAGGAGGCTGCCAGATAATTCTCCAATACCACATTCTACAGGCCACTATTCTCTGATCCCACTGAGGAGTAACAAAGAAATTACACTATCTGCTCAAGAAACTCCCTAAGAAAGCACAGGAACAAATCTACACAGACACACCCCTAGAGCCCCAACCAGTGTTGTTCTATCTTCTACTCAAGATCCATAAACCCGGAAATCCTGGATGCCCCATCATCTCGGGCATTGGCACTCTCACTGCAGGTCTGTCTGGATATGTGGACTCTGTACTCAGACCCTACGCCACCAGCAATCCCAGCTATCTCCGAGACACCACTGACTTCCTGAGAAAACTACAATGCATTGGTGATCTTCCAGAAAACACCATCCTAGCCACCATGGATGTAGAGGCTCTCTACACCAACATCCCACACGTAGATAGAATACAAGCTGTCAGGACCAGTATCTCTGACGATGTCACGGCACAATTGCTGGCCGAGCTCTGTGACTTTATCCTCACACACAACTATTTCAGATTTGGAGACAATATATACCTCCAAACCAGTGGCACCGCTATGGGCACCCGCATGGCTCCACAATATGCCAACATTTTTATGGCTGACTTGGAACAACGCTTCCTCAGCTCTCATCTACTAGCGCCCCTCCTCTACTTAGGCTACATTGATGACATCTTCATCATCTGGACCCATGGGAAGGAGGCGCTGGAAGAATTTCACTGTGATTTCAACAGTTTCCACCCCACCATCAACCTCAGCCTGGACCAGTCTACACAAGAAATCCAATTCCTGGACACTACAGTGCAAATAAGTAATGGTCACCTAAACACCACCCTATACCAAAAACCTACGGACTGCTATGCCTACCTACTGCCTCCAGCTACTATCCCAGACACACCACACAATCCATCATTTACAGCTAAGCACTAAGGTACAACCGCATTTGCTCCAACCCTTCAGACAGAGACAAACACCTCCAAGATCTACACCAAGCATTCTTGAAACTACCATACCCACCTGAGGAAGTGAGGAAACAGATCAACAGAGCCAGACGTACCCAGAAGACTCCTGCTACAAGACAGGCCCAAAAAAGAAAATAACAGATCACCACTGGCCATCACCTACAGTCCCCAGCTAAAACCTCTCCAATGCATCATCAGCGATCTACAACCCATCCTGAACACTCATCCCTCACTTTCACATACCTTGGAAGGTAGGCCAATCCTTGCACACAGACAACCCACCAACCTGAAGCAATTTCTCACCAGCAACTATACACTGCACCACAGTAACTCTAACTCTGGAACCGATCCCTGCAATAAACCTTGTTGCCAATTCTGGCCACATATTGACACCAGTAACACCATCACAGGACCTAACCACATCAGCCACACCATTACGGGCTAATTCACCTGCACATCTACCAATGTAATATACGCCATCATGTGCCAGCAATGCTCCTCTGCTATATACATCAGCCAAACTGGACAGTCCCTATGTAAAAGAATAAATGGACACAAATGGGACATCAGGAATGGCAATACCAAAAAACCTGTAGCAGAACACTTCAATCTCCCTGGACACACAGTAGCAGATTTAAAAGTAGTCATACTGCAACAAAAAGACTTTAAAAACAGACTTCAAAGAGAAACTGCAGAGCTACAATTCATCTGCCAATTTGACACTATGGCTGTGTCTAGACTGGCAAGTTTTTGCGCAAAAGCGGCTGCTTTTGTGCAAAAACTTGCCAGCTGTCTACACTGGCCACTTGAATTTGCGCAAGAGCACTGACTTTGTAATGTACAAAATCAGTGCTTCTTGCGCAAATACAATGACGCTCCCGTTCGGGCAAAAGCCCTCTTGCGCAAATGTATTTGCACAAGAGGGCCAGTGTAGACAGCTAAAAAGTGTTTTGCGCAAAAAAGCCCCGATGGCGAAAACGGCGATCGGTGCTTTCTTGCGCAAAACTGCGTCTAGATTGGCACGGACGCTTTACCGCAAAAAGTGCTTTTGCGCAAAAGCGTCCGTGCCAATCTAGATGCTCTTTTCCCGAAATGCTTTTAACGGAATAACTTTTCCGTTAAAAGCATTTGCGGAAAATCATGCCCGTCTAGACGTAGCCTATCAGTTTAGGATTAAAGAAAGACTGTGAATGGCTAGCCAACTACAAAAGCAGTTCATCCGATCTTGGTATTCACACCTTCACATCAGCTGCTAGAAGTGCGCCTCATCCTCCCTGACTGAATTGACCTAGTTATCTCCAGCCTTACTCTTGATTGGAACTCTTTTCTTATGCCTGTATATTTACACCTGCCTTTGGAATTTCCACTACATGCATCTGACGAAGCGGGTCTTTGCCCATGAAAGCTTATGCTCCAATAAATCTGTTAGTCTATAAGGTGCCACAGGACTTCTCGTTGTTCTTGCAGATTCAGACTAACATGGGTATCCCTCTGATAGCTGGGAGGATTGAGTTGCCCAAGGTCACACAGAGGCTGAATGGGAGGATGAGACACTGAACCCAGGAGTTCTGACATCCCTGTCGTAACATTGGTTCCTCCCTCACACCAAGAGGGAAATTGACTCCTACTCAGGCAGGGCCTGTTCCTTGTGTGGGAGGTGGAGGAAAGGCTGGAAAAGAGATCCTGAGCCGGAGCAGATTTTCACGGTGACTCTGAGGGTCTCAGAAGGAGCTGGAGTGTGGGAGCTCCCTGCCCCTGGGAGGGGCGAACTCTGGGTCTGCACTTCCCCTTCCACCCAGAGACCTGCCCACCCAGCACAGGCCCTGGGCCTCCTTCCTACGCACTCCCAGGAGGACCCCAGGGGCCAGGGGGAGACCAGAGAAGGGGGCAGAGAAAAGGGGTCTGTGGCGAAGGAAGTGAGGCGCCTTTTTGGAGATGGGGCGACCGAGAGCCTCCAAGTGGGGGGGGAACTCTCCAGTAATGCAGCTGACTCTGAGCAAAGATTCTCACTGAGGTTTGAGGCTGGGTTTCATGAGAAAGAGGTTTAAGCCTGGAAGCAGCTGGGTTTCGTGAGGGAGACCAGTAGAAAATTGCCATCTTAAATGGTGCAGGATTGGAGGCCGTGGCTGGCTTTCCCACTGCGCAATGCAGATTTTGTCTGCACCCCCCTTTTGTTAACAAACTGTTGTCTGTTGGGGTGTGGAAAAAACACCCCCAAGACCAAGCAAAGGGCCCCTGTGGGCAGTGCAATGGCAGCAGGAGAGTCGGGTTGGTGGTGTGGTAATTAGGACAGCAGGAGAGCTCTCTCCCACCCGTGCGGCTCTTGGGGGCGTGGGATGGACAGAGCCGCAGTCAAGCCCAGGCGCAGGCGGTCACACGGTTTTGAAGAAATGTGAGGAGTCTTGTGTACCGCGAACCAGCAAAACCTTCCTGGGGCAAAGCTTCCCCTTGGAACAGGGAAGGATGCTGAGGAAATGGAGCCGGGCACCAATCTGCCTTTTGTGGGGAGCTTTCCCAGAGCATCCGGGAGCCGGATGGATCTGGTTCTCCAAAGGCTCAGAGACCTCGCTCTCCCTCCATTTACCCAGCAGCCTGGATGGCCTTGAGGGCTCCCCTTCCACTGTGCTGTGTTGCAGGGTTCTCATCCCCCCAAGAAGACTGGGCCCAGGGTTCCTGTGGGGCTCAACACTGGTCCTGGTATATTAGGACAAGGGATCCTCCACTCTGGAGCCCTCTCTGGAGACTTCTGTCCCTCACTGCCCCTCCTATGCAGGGCAATGCAAATTCACTGGAGGAAAGAGCAACACGAAAGAGAAGGAAAAATGGGAAGGGGAAAGGAGAACACATCAGCCTGCCCTGTGGTCATGGGGCATCACAAACAGCCGGCTTGAGACTCCTACAACCCAACCCAGCCCCGGTCCTGCTGCTGCTCTGCCTGTAGCTCCCTGGGATGCTTCTCTGGCCCCTCTGGTTGGGGCCGTCCCCAGAGTCCCTTTACACCCCACTGGATAAAATTCTGCTGCAGCCAGCGCGCATCCAGGCCCCGTATTACTGTCCTAATCCTACAGCATGGTCCATAAAAATAAGGAATTGGTAAAAACACATTCTACATTTAATATCTCAGGGTATGTCTACACTAGCCCCCTAGTTCGAACTAGGGAGGCTAATGTAGGCATTCGAAGTTGCAAATCAAGCCCAGGATTTAAATATCCCGCGCTTGATTTGCATCTTCCCGCCCGGTCACCATTTTTGAAATTTACAAGTCCGGACTAACTGCCCGCGTCTACATGCGGCAGGGACCCGGTAGTTCGGAAATAAAGACCTAGTTCGAACTACCTGTTATTCCTCCTGGAATGAGGTGTCTATGGATACGAAGTGGTACAGGGTTACCAGTCTCACAAGAGTCCCTCTGATGTGCTCTCATCAGCCCTTTTCCTACTTTGGGCTGTGGCTTTCATTGTGCTGAGAGCAGCTGCACCGGCCTGTCACGGACGCCTTTGTCCCACTCATGGAAATTGGTCCCCTTGTCCTTAGAAACGTGTTCTTTATGTTTCACTGGCAGCACCCTTAAGTTGGCCACCTCTGCAGGATCCTGCCCTTGTAGCGCCATGGGCCATGACTTCCGGCTTCTCCCCTGCACTATACGTAAGTCTGTCTAGCTGTCTCACAAGATCTGCAGCCATCCCACCATCTGGGCAAGTCACCCTATGGTTCTCCCGGGCATTGCAAACTAAGCTATCAATGTTGTAATGAGCAGATGCCCCCTGTACCTATTGCCTGTCACTCTCCCAGAGAGGTATCCTCAGTTCAAGAGGGTATCATGACATCATCTGGAAGGAGGGACCCAACGGATGGGGACTGGACTCGATGACCTCTTGAGGTCCCTTCCAGTCTAGTATTCTATGATCTTGTTTGTTGTTCTCTTTCCCCAAAACTTTCATTCTCTGGAACAACACAGAAGCTGTCAGACCAGAGATGGGACCATTCTACTCTGTCCTGGGAAGTCCCATCTATGAATCTCTCCGGCTCCCTTAGCTCCTCTGGCCCCCAAAGCCTGAATATTTTCAATAAACACCTAGCTCCCATGGACTGGGACCTCTAGGGGACAGGCTGATGGGCTGGAGAGAGGTGCCTGTTTCCACTTACAATTGCCAGCTGTGAGACCTCTCCTTGTACAGGACATCGTATTCTCCTGACAGACCCAAGAGAAATGTGGGAGACCCAGATCCAATCTCTCTGCTTTACCTGATTGGGAGCAGGGTTGTACACTCAGGTCTCCCACAGGAGTGGTGTGTCTGGCTGGGACTGTTCTACCTTACACAACTAAACCCTCAGTAGAGCAGGGATTTGAATCTGTGTCTCCCAGTCTAGGTAAGGTCAGTAACCATACCCAGACAGCCGGACACACAAACACCCAGACCCACACACAGGAAGGCAGAGACACACACACATTTCTGACCAGCAAGGTTCTATCCATGGAATGAGAGCATTCTACAGCAGGAATCTAAACCAATGTGCTATGCTAGGGGTGCACGCATGTGGATGCACATGGGCACAGACACAGTCCCAACCTAGAAGGCCCCATCTAGAGGATGCTGGTGGTCTGAGAACCCCTAGCAGATGGGAGCTGCTGGGTTGATGAGTGGAAGGCGGGGACGACACCTCAACTGAAAACCCCCCAGAACTGAGACCTGAGCAGAGACTTAGAGCAGCTAGTTAGTTGTGGAGCAGCATTGGCCCTCGTGGCTCTTTGTGTAAGCTACTGGGGGAACATTGGGCTTCTTCCAGGTTAGGCACCAAAGGAGCCAGCATCTCAGACAGGCAGTGATTCCTATCTTCAGTATTTACCTAAGTACCTTTGGGGATCTATCCCTGGATGTCTTTCTGCAAGATGCTTTACTCCAACTCAATGTAGGGTTGCCCAAAGCCAACAGAGCTGGCTGGTGGCACTTGGAGAACCAGCCCAATTCATGGAGATCCACCTCCCTCTTTTAAAGAGCTCGTTTCTCCTTTCTTTACACAAAGAGCAGGCTCCCTGCAGGAATGCAGGTTTTACCTGCTGTGCCCATTCTCCAGTGGCTGGAGGGTGCTGGCTGCTAGAATATGGCCAATGCCCCTTTCTTAGGTGGCTAGCAACTGTCACCCCATCATGGGGAGAGAACATGGGGAATGGTGTGTGATTGAATAGGACCATTTTTATCATTGTTGCTATCACTGTTATAAAACTGCAACAAATCTTATATGGAGCATGTCCTGTTGGGTGTCAAAGGGAAAGTGATGATTTGCTATAGTGGACTGATGATGCACCTTAGGTGGTGCCAATCCACATCTGATGAGCTCCTCTGTGAACATTCAGACCAGCATGGGAGCGTTGCGTTGGCTGCTACCTGAAAAGTTCAAAGTCATGCATGGACAGGGGACTTGCTCATGTGGCAAACGCCATCTTGTAGCTGTATTTTTTTCTCTAAAGAGAACAATGGGAGTCCCTCCGCATGGCCAAGGATATAAGTAAAGGTTCCTGGAGGTTCCTTCATTTTTCCTTCAATCCCGCTTTTCATTTTTGGACGATCTTTTGGATACCCTGAAATTGGAAATGGGTGATCACCCATCCTAACAGTGAATGTATTCCAGCCTTTTTCTTTCTTGCTTTCTTTCTTTCCTTTCTTCCCATTCCTGCTGCTCATTTGCAGGGTAGAATACACCATGGAGGTCACAGGATTATCCCTAATTGGTTTCCTAATCAACTATAATTTTGAAATATACACAAATATACTGAGCAGGGAATTCCTCCCTGACTCAGCACTAAGGCCAAGTGTTCTCATCGCCCTTTGGGAAGGTCCCTTAATTGCTGTTTACAGCAAAAGATTGATAAATAGCACAGAAGTGCAGGCTGAATTGTCTCCCCCCTGCTTACATTCATATGCCATGCTCTCTAGAGGCTGAGCGAGCCCCACAAGAACTGCACAGAGTGGTGTTATAAACAGTGCACAGCCCTGTGTTGGCTCTCGGCGTGGGATGCTGCTGCAGATGCTGGTGGGAGAGAGACACACAATACGACTACCGGAGAAGTCTCATTGAAGACACTTTTGACTCTGAATTCACAGGTACCCTTTTCTCGACAAGCCCAGGGCCACCTGGGCACCATGGGGTAGACAGTAAGTCCTTGGTCCTTTGTGCTCTGCACAGCCATTTGACATCCCACGGCCCTGGCCAAATGGGATGAGTTGGCTCCAAGGTCCATGGCCAAAATGTCCCCCTTTTCTGCAAACCCCCACCCATACGGGCTGATGGCCTCCAAACCAGCGGTGTCTGTTTTCCTTATCACAGTGGATCCTTCAGAACGAAAAGTGTTGGTAGATCATAGAGCCATAGATGGTTAGGGCGGTAAGAGACCTTGGGATGTCTTCTAGGCCAATTCCCTGCTCAAGGCAGTCGCAGCCCCAACTAAATCATCCCGGCCAGGCCCTATAAACATCTAGGGATGGAGATTCCACCCCCTTCCTAGGGAACCCATCCCAGCGCTTCCCCACCCTCCTAGGGAAATAGTTTTTCCTAAAATCCAACCTAGACCTCTCCCACTGCAACATGAGCCCATTGCTCCTTGTTCTGCCATCTGCCACCCCTGAGAACAGCCTCTCTCCATCCTCTTTGGAACCCCTCTGCAGGGAGTTGAAGGCTTCTCTCAAATCCCCCTCGTTCTTACCTTCTGCAGACTAAATAATCCCAAATCTCCCAGTCTCTCCAGACTTGTCGTTTTCTCTAGCCCCCTAAGATGTACAATACAAAAAGCAATTCTGAAGCTGTGGCCAGTGCTTTGCCCAGACCCGACAGAGGCAAAACATCTCTTAGAATAAGAGCTGAGGAAAGAGCTGAGGTGCCAGCCGTGTGTTAATGAACAGACACTGTAGCCTCCTTCTCTTGCATCCCGTGTCTAGCTGTTAGCGGCACGAAGAGGCTGTCACCTGACACTTATCTGCTGGAGGTTCTAAGACTGCTCCCTGGAATAATAAGAGTTTTTCCACATGGGCAAGATGTCCTGTCTCCTTCCTTCATTTGAGAGAGGGATTGAACTGTCCTGCTTGACACTTTTGAAGAAACGATTCGTCCAGAAGCAGTCGCCCAGCACAGGCCATTTCAGTCAAATGCTTAAAGTCTGACAAATTCACAAAAACCAGGTCTTCTGATTGAAGGTGTCAGACAGTCTAAGCCAAGTAGGGTGCCACCAGGGCCTGCTGTTCGAGCCAAGCCGTCTTTCAATGCCATTCAGCTAAGCTCTTCTGCGCAATGATGTCAGTGACAAGGAGTTCCACAGGCCAAATATGAAAAATATATCTATACAAATTTCCTTCACCCGTGTTGTAAGTCCCAACTTTCAATGCAATTAAACCCTTTTTGGCACAGAGTAAATATAAATGCCTGTCGCCCATACAGTTCATATTTGTCACCCACAAGGTTTCTTAATAGCTTGCTTAATAAAGCTGCTATATTTCACAGAAGGCTTTCTTTGTTGATGTGATTGTTTGTATTATTATCTTCAGGGAGTTTGCTTTCCACTGGATCTCATTATATATTACTCATAACGGTTGGCTGTAACTCCAAGGAGCCTAAACACCTCTATCATGGAAGGTTAGCTTGAGTCACTTAATGGTCACAACGTTTGACAGGGATATATGTCCTATGGACTACCTCTTTGTCTCTTGGACAATTCAATGTGGACTTGACTGAGGAATGAAAGTCGTTAACCCTAGGTTTGGAATAGAGCGGTATCCACAAGGTTTATTGTAGAATATGGAAATCATGGTTAATGTCTAAAGTAACGGTTTCATGGATGAGATAAATATTAGGATGATAGAATAGTGGGGACTGACTACAGACCACTTAATCCCCCAAAAAAGTGGATGAGGCTTTCTTTAAACAATTAACAGAATCCTCCAATGCACAGGACTTGGGGGTGATGGGAAACTTCCATTCCCCAGACATATGGTGGGAAAATAACACAGCAGGGCACAGATCATCCAACAAGTTCTTGGAATGCATTGGAGACATCTTTTTGTTACACAAGGTGGAGAAACCTACTAAGGGGAGGCTGTTCTAGAATTAATTTTGCCAAATAGGGAGGAACTGGTAGTGAATATGAACAGGGAAGGCAGTTTGGTGAAAATGACCCTGAAATGATCGAGTTCGTGCTTCTAAGAATTGGTAGGAGAGAAGAAAGCAAAATAAAGTATTTCAGGTGTAGGTTCCAAAGTAAAATAGAAAAAAAGAAGAGGCTAAAGATTATTTAGACATATTAGATGTCTACAAACGCCAGGACTTGATGAAATTTACCCTAGAACACTCAAGCTGACCGAGGAGCTGGGTGAGGTTTTTGTGACAGTCTTCCATGACCTTCTCATTAATAAACTAGGAAAAAATACAACTTTGATGGAGCTACTATTAGGTGAGAACACAACTGATTGGACAGCTGTTCCAGAGAGTGTTTATCAATGGTTGACAGTCATGTTGGAAGGACATGACAAATGGGTTCCACAGGGTGCAGTTTGGGAGTGAATTATGTCCAATAAGTTCATCTATGATTTAGACAATGCATAGCGAGCACACTTATACAATGTGAGGCTGATACCAAGCTGGGAGGGGTTGCAGGTGCTTTGGAGGCTAGGGTCATAATTCAAAATGATCTGGACAAAAGGAGAAATGGTCTGTGGGTAATAGGATTCAATAAGGCAAATCCCAGGTACTCCACATAGGAGGGAAAAAAATCTATTACACACGTACAAAATGGGAAGTGACTGACTAGGGAAGAGGACTGCAGAAAGGGTTCTGGGAGTCAGAGTGGCCCATAAGCTTCCTATGAGCAAACAGTGTGACACTGTTACAAAAGAATGACACAACATTTCAGGCTGGATTAACAGGGGTGTTGTGAGCAAGACATCCTATGTCATTCTTCTACTCCTCTCCATACCCATCAGGACTCAGCTGGAGGATTGTGTCCACTCCTGGGCGCTACACCTGGACAAATGGGAAAAAGTCAAGAAAAGAGCAAGAAAAATGATTAACGTTGTAGAAAACGTGACCTCTAAGGGAAGATTGAAACCATTTGGTTTGGTTAGTGTGGAAAATAGAAGAATGAGAGGGGACATGATACAAGTTTTCAAGTATGTTAAATGCTGTTACAAGGAAGAGGCCAAAAAGACTATTCTCCATAACGTCCGAGGCTATGATGAGAAGCAATGTGATTAAATAGTAGTCAGGAAGGTTTCAGTTGAATATTACACAAAACCTCCAACCGTCAGGGTGGTTAAACACTGGAATAAATTGCCTGAGGAGGTTGCGGAATCACCGTCGCTGGAGATTTTCAAGGGCTTGTTGGACAAACTCCTGTCAGGAATAGTCTAGATGGTCCTTTGTCCTGCCATGAGAGTAGGGGAGTGGACTTGATGATCTCTTGAGAAAAGGGGGGGAAAATAATTGAACCCCAGATCCCATGCTTTGGAGGCTGAGGCTTAGCCCTTCAGCACAGAGACCCACCCCATTGGCCTTTCTTCAGCTGGTAACCTTGGAAATAAAGAAAATGCAGGCGATGGGGCTAAATGAAGAGTCCCACTGTCCACCCTAGGATCTTAGCTTCGAGTCGATCAGCCAGTCAGCTCCCCTTTCATGCCCACAACCATGCACAGCACTGGCCCATCTGAGAGACGCTCCCAGCAGCCAGTCCTCCTCTCTGGTGCTCTAGGGAGATACTGAGCTCTGCTCTGATGAGCAGCCCTTTTTATACTTATATGGCTCTCCCTTGCCCTGACGGGCCACCCTAACAAGAGTCGACCTGTTGATTGGCTGTGTAGCCCCTCTTCTTCCGGGCAGGAGCAAGGAGCTGAACAGAGCTCATCACTGAGGCTCCCGGTTTGCCACAGAGATCACAGAATGTGTGGATTCTGCTACTTCCTGTGTCCACCAGGCCTCCTGCAGCTGTGTGGATGACCCAGGAGATGCCTGAGTATCTAGGGGTGTCACTCTCCTTCCCCACAGCACACGAGTGAGGCTGTAGGAGTGGAGTTCTGACTGAGAGTTGGAGAGCAGGAGGGGTAAGGATTTTGGGTGGCATTTAGTTTGGAACAAATTTTGGGAACTGTGGCTGCTCCTCCCTCCATTGCTAGCGCCAGTCCATGCACTGCCCTTGCCCACAGGCACCCCCCGCAACCCAGTTCCTATTAGCTTGCCATGGGGCAGGCTCACCACATAGACTGGATCTACGACCTGATGGAAGGACCTGCCCCCACCTCTAAGGAGAAAGGTAGGGAGCTGTCCCCAGCATCACAACCTTCCTCCTGGGCCAATGACAGCCCCTGGGCCTCCCTCCAAGGAGTTACAATGATGTTCCGGTCCCCTTGAGCACCCATGGAGACCCCGGACTGTGCTGTAGCTAAAAGGAATCTGTATCTAGGACTTGCACTGGGAGCAGGCTCAGATATGAAACTTCAGGGTCTACAGCCCCCTTGACCCAACTAAATGGCCCCTCTGCTCAGGGCCGGGGCAAGAGCTGCTGCAGCCTGACAAGGAGCCTGCACACGGACGGGAGACAAACCCAGATGAGCAGGGTCTACCATGCACTGCCAGGTCCCCTTTTCAATTGGACGTTCCAGCAGATACCCCAGTACCAGGGAACTCTAAATGGCACCCAGACACAGAAGCTAAAAATTGCCCTGTTGAGGTAAAACCCAGATGGGTGGAAATCATATTATCTCACATTCAACTGCATCCTTATGTCTTACGGAACTCTCCACTTGGGCTCAGTGGCAGGAGGCTGGAATGAAGGTGTCTATCTAGAAGTTGGGTATTGAAGATGGAAGAAAGAAATAACTGAATGCTACCTACAAGCCCATCTTTCCCAGTGTCTCTGCAGAGGGGTGGGACTAGAACAAATGGAAACTCCCTAAAAAGGGGGAGCCGGGGGAGGAGCCCTGAACTCTACATAAAAGCCAGTTGTCTCCAACATGGTGGAATCTTGGGGTTTTCCCACCGACTGACGTGGGAACCGAGCTTTGAAACAACGTGCTCCTACCACATGCAAAAGCTGTACAAGACAGGGAGTGGCTTTGTCCATGGTTCTTCACTCTGCACACAAGAGGACTCCTGGAAACACCTCGAATCATAGAATCATGAACCAAACTGCGGTGCAGCCTAAACAAACAAACAAACAAAGAAACAAACAAACAAACAAAGAAAGAAACAAAGGAAGTGCACCTTGTCCCATAGGTAGGGGCTGCCCGATCTTTTACAATAAATAAACTTTATTTTGCTCTATGTAAACCAGTGATTTGGATGTTACATATTCCTCTCCACGTTGAGGGCGGGGGACGCATTTTAGAGTTTACACTGTACAAGGTCTCTGTAGCACAATCTAGTAACAATTTTGGGTTTTTACTCCAGAGGGAGGGCCTGTCTCAGGAACTGAGGGTTACCCTCGCTGGAACCTTCCTATTGAGGGGGTGGTCAGAGATCCCATGTGTAACCACAGCTGGAGGGCTCCCTTAATGGAATGTTGTGCCGGTAACAGTGTACGCTGGAGCGCTTAGCAGCTTATCACAGCAGTGCAGCATGAGAGAGAGCAGTCAGAAACACACAGAGCAGAGGAGGCACATTTGGGTGAGAAGAACGTCTTGTGGGCATCTCCCGACCCTGCCTCACTACCCAGCCAATCACCGTTTTCCAACGTCTATGTAGCTCTCCAGGTGTGATGTCACAGCCTTGCCCAACCTCCTGTGGCTGGAAACCCACCTGACATCTGTGAGTGGGCCCCCCACACTGAACAACACTCAGGACTTCCTTCTCTGAGTGGAGACCTGTGCACCAAGCACCAAGAACCTCAGACTAGTTTCAGCTCAGCTCCTGCGCACTCTTCAGTTGCTCCAGCTCATCCTTCCCAGAGCTGCACCCTGGAGCCACACTTGCTTTCCAGTGTCCCTCTTTTGGAGCATGTGTTCATTAAAGCCAACAGATCCCGGCCCGGCAAAAAGGTTGTGAGACACATGACCAGAGTGGCATAAGCAACTGGAAAACTTATTGACCCAGATTCAGTCTTTAACAAAAGCACATGGCAGTCTGGACGTGTTGTTGCACAAGAGTTCTTGCACAAGAACCCTTATGCAACATATTCTTGCACAAGAACCCGCCAGTGTAGACATAGCCTAACATTTCCAATTCTACTACGCATATTTTTTGAGATGGGGCTACCAGATCGTCATTCATTGGTCCATCCTGTGACACACTCAAGAAAGCTGGCTCCAATACTTTGGTGGAGGGCATGCATGCCGGGAGCTGGGTGAATGGTTTTCTATTTCCTGAGCAAACTGTAAGAGACTGCTGCCACATAATCAAAGCAGGCAGACACTGGGGGCTACTTGAGAGGTTACCTGAAGCAGCACAGCAATTAGGCCCTGTTGTGCACCTTTAAAAGATTTCCTTTGATAAGGGAAGGGGAAGGAGAAGAGCGAAGGACTGAAAGGAGGAAGTGAGTTGCTAGAGTGCTGAGAACTGAGACAGGAAAGGTATTTGGGCTGGAGAAGAAAAAGGTGAAACAGGGTGGCGTTCTGAGAAGTGCAACAAAAGTGATGAAGGGTTTGGAACAGGTCCCATATGAACAGAGACCAAAAAGACTTGGACTTTTCAGCTTAAAAAAGAGAAGACTAAGTGGGTGCGGAGTATCATAAAGATCTATAAACTCATGAGTCTCGTGGAAAAAATAAATAAGGAAAAGTTAATTATTTGTTCCCATAATAAAAGAACTGGGAGTCACCAAATGAAAGTGTAACCAGGGCTGGTCCCTCAACTCCCATATTCTATGCTCATTGGGAGGGATTGGGCCATTGGGACCCATCCAATCTTCATTGGATGCCTTATTCTCCATACCTTCAACTCATGCCCGTTAGTGGTGGGTTGTGCAGCTGCTCCCAGGGAAAGTGACTTGCTCTGGGGCTGAATTGGAACCAAGCAGCAGAACAGCTTCTTTTAGGGTTGGGAAAACAGGGAGTTGAACCCCAAACTCTATGCTCAGAAAGCTGATGCTCAGCTACTGGGGCACAGAGACCCAGACCACTAGCCTTTCTTCAGCGGGTATCCTTGGTTATCTAAATCTTGTGGCGGGCACAGATGGCCTCCTGTATGGGTAGATGGACACAGCCTGAACAAGGGGAGGACCCCAACATGCCAGAGGGTTCAGAAACCAGTACCGACTCCAACCCCATCAAGTTGTCCGAGAGGGTAGAAGCAGAACCGACAACTTCGGGCTGCTAAGTCCCTGGAGGGTGACATTTGCATGGGACCAAGGTACAAGAACATCAGGAAAAATGTGGCCGAGAGAGATGAAGCACTTTGGGAAAACCCCAAGTCCGGGGGCCATATTTCATAATCTAGAGGGACATCCTAGACCAGGTCACGCATGATCAAGAGGTCCACCAGCTTCTAGTGCCACGGAAACACCAAAGGGCAATCTTAAGCCTCGCTCACAGTCACCTTTTGGGGGGACATCTGGGGGTGGAGAAAACACAGGTGAGAATCTTGCACAGGTTCTTCTGGCTGGTGGTTGATGAAGATGTCCGACAGGGTTTTGTCTCTTGTACCCTTGCCAAGGTTCCACCCATTGGTTGGCTCTGCAACCCCTCTTCTTTCTGGCAGAAGCTAGGAGCTGACCAGAGCTCATCATTGAGGCTCCCTGTTTGTCACAGAGATCACAGAATTTATGGATTCTGCGAATTCCTGTGACCACCGTGACGCCTGCAACTGTCCATGTGGATGACCCAGGAGATGCCTGAGTATCTCGGGGTTTTGGTCTCCTGCCCCACAGCACAGGAGTGAGGCTGTAGGAGGGGAGTTCAGACTAAGGGTTGGAGAGCAGGAGGGGTAAAGACTCTGGGTGGCATTTACTTTGGGAATGACTTTGGGAGCCTTGGCAGCTCCTCCCTCAGTTGCTAGCTCTAGTCCATGCACTGCCCCTGTCCACAGGTACCCTCCCACCCCCACCCCCAGTTGCCATTGGCTGGCCATGGGGCAGGATCAGCAGATAGACTGGATCTATGACCCGAAGGGAGGACCTGTCCTCCACCTCTAAGGAGCCAGGAGGCAGCTTTCCCCAGCACCACCAACCTTCCTCCTGTGCCAGTGATACCCCTGGGCCTCCCTCCAAGGAGTCACAGTGATGTTCGGGTCCCCTTGGGCACCCATGGTAACCCCTGGGCTGTGTTGCAGGTAAGAGGAATCTGTGTCTAGGACTTGCACTGGGAGCAGGCTCAGGTCTGAAACGTCAGGGTCTAGAGCTCCCCTTATCCCACTAAATGGTCCCTTTGCTTAGCTGGTCTCTCTCCAGGGATGGGACAGGAACTGCTGCAGCCTGACAAGGAGCCTGCCTACAGACAGGGGGGAATCCCAGATGAACAGGGTCTACCATGCACTGCCAAATCCCCTTTTCAACTGGGTGTTCCAGCAGATACCCCCAGTACCTGGCAACTCTAAATGGCAGCCAGATACAGAAGCTAAAAACTGCCCTGTCAAGGTGAAACCCAGATGGGTGGAAATCGTATTATCTCAAATTCAGCTGCATCCTTATGTCTTACGGGACTCTCCACTCACGCTCCTTGTGCTCAGCGGCAGGAGGCTGGAATGAAGGTGTCGATCTAGAAGTTGGCCATTGAAGATGGAAGAAAGGAATAACTGAATGCCAGATACAAGCTCATTATTCCCAGTGTCTCTGCAGAGGGGTGACACTAGAAAAAATGGAAACTCCCTTAAAAGGGGGAGCCGGGGGAAGAGCCCTGAACTCTAGATAAAAGCCAGTTGTCTCCAACATCGGTGGAATCTTGGGGTTTTCTCACCGACTGACGTGGGAACCAAGCTTTGAAACAAAGTGATCCCACCATATGCCAAAGCTGTACAAGACAGGGAGTGGCCTTGTCCATGGTTCTTCACTCTGCACACAAGAGGACTTCTGGAATCATAGAATCGTGAACCAAACTGGGGGAATTCTGAAATGCAGACTAAAAAACAAAGAAAGAATGAAACAAAGAAACAAACAAAGTGCACCTTGCCCCATAGGTAGCGGCTGCCTGATCTTTTAAAATTAATAAACTTTATTTTAATCTATGAAAAGCAGTGATTTGGATGTTGCATATTCCCCTCCACATTGAGGGAGGGAACACATTATAGAGTTTACGCTGTTCAAGGTCTCTGTGCAGCACAAGATGATAAGAATTTGGGTTTTTACTCCAGACGGAGGGCTTGTCTCAGGAACTGAGGGTTGCCCTCGCTGGGGTATTCCCATGCAGGGGGTGGTCAGAGATCCCATGTGTAATTGCAACTGGGAGTATCCCTTAACGGAATGTTGTGCCGGTAACAGTGTACGCTGGAGTGCTAGGCAGCTTATCACAGCAGTGCAGTGTGAGAGAGAGCAGTCAGAAAACCACAGAGCAGAGGAGGCGTATTTGAGTGAAAAGAATGTTTTGTGCCCATCTCCCAACCCTCCCCGGCCACTCACAGTTCTCCAGCATCTACGTAGCTCTCCAGGTGTGATGTTGCAGCCTTGCTCAACCTCCTCTGGCTGGAAACCCACCTGGCAGCTGTGTGTGGGTTCCCCACACTGAACAACACTCAGGGCCTCCTTCTGTGAGTGGAGACCTACGTGCCAAGCACCAAGAAGCTCAGACTAGTTTCAGCTCAGCTCCTGTCCTGGCTGTAGCTGGTTTGCTGCCAGAATGGTAATCCTGGGTGCCTGTGCCTTTTAAAGATGGCTGCTGGCAGGAACAATAGAGTTGAAAGCTGTGGCAGGTGTGTCCACCAGGGCTTCTTCCTGGAGGCCTTTATTGTCGACATAAATTCTCCCCCTGTGTCCACACTTACCTTTTGTCGACATAACTCTGTCGACAAAGGCATTATTCCTCGTAGAATGAGGTTTACCGCCATCGACAAAACTACCACTTTCTGTTGACTTACTGTTGACAGAACGCGGGCGCAGAGTAGACACAGGCATAGTTTTGTCGACAAAAGGCCGCTTTTGTCGACAAAACCCTGTAGTCTAGTCACACCCCAGGTGTGATGTCGCAGCCTTGCTCAACCTCCTGTGGCTGGAAACCCACCTGGCAGCTGTGTGTGGGTCCCCCCACACTGAACAACTCTCAGGGCCTCCTTCTGTGAGTGGAGACCTATGTGTCAAGCACCAAGAACCTCAGACTAGTTTCAGCTCAGCTCCTGCGTGCTCTTCAGTTGCTTCAGCTCCCCTTTCCCAGAGCTTCACCCTGGGGCCAGATTCCCTTTCCAGTGTCCCTCTTTTGGGGCACATGCTCATTAAATCAAACAGATCCCGACCTGGCAAAAATGGTTGCATGACACGTGACCAGAGTGGGCTAAGCAACTGGCTGACTCACTGACCCAGATGCAGTCTATAGCAATGGTTAGAAAAGTCTCTGACTGGTAAGGAGGCCATCCCATGGTCGATAGGCTGGAGCTTTGAAATGTAGACCTGTGTTTTTAAAGAACTAGCAGAAGATAGAGACTATTATTATCTATTATTTACATACAGCTTGCTAGAGGTTAACAGTGTAAACACATGATTTCTTCTAGGACTGTTTTCTGTTAATTCAGAGATCAAAAGGGAACATTGTTAGATGAGTCTTTGGTGTAACCACATTTTCAGTGTGCCTTTTTAAAGTTTGTGCTGCCCAGGAACTGTCTAAAGGACTTTTGGGACGTGACCTTTCTATTTCAGATCTGCCTAAGGGTATAAGGGCAGGGGAATGGACTCGATGACCTCTCAAGGTCCCTTCCAGTCCTAGTATTCTATGATTTTATGATTCTATGGAGGGTACGTCCAGACTACACCTCTCTGTCGACAGAGAGATGTATATTAGGCATGTCAAAATTGCTAAATGAAGTGAGGATTTAAATATCCCATCCTTCATTAGCATAAAAATGGCCACTGCTTATTTTCAAAATGGAGCTTTTTAGAAAAAAAATGGCACTCTAGGGGTGTGTCTAGACTACAGGGTTTTGTCGACAAAAGTGGACTTTTGTTGACAAAACTATACCTGCGTCTACACTACATCCGAGTTCTGTCAACATAACGTCGACAGAACGCGTCAGTTTTGTCGACGGTGGTAAACCTCATTCTACGAGGAATAACGCCTTCTGTCCACAGAGTTCTGTCCACAGAAGGCGTTATTGCATCTACACTGTCCTTTGCGTCTACACTCTCATGTCGACAAAGCGGCTTGCTTTGCAGGCAGAACTGGATGTAGTCTAGAAGCTCTTTGCCGACAGAAGCTTTGTCGACAGTATCTGTCGACAAAACCTCTGTCAACAATAGCCTGTTGTCTAGACGTACCCTAGATGCGGATCTTTCGAAAAATAAAGCCTTTTTATAACGATCCTGTAAACCTCATTTTTCTGTATTTTTCGAAAGATCTGCGTCTAGACTGTGGGTTTTTTCCCCGAAAAAGCTCCGTTTTGAAAAAAAAATGCTGGTCATGTTTATGCTAATGAAGCGCAGGATACTTAAATCCCTGCTTTATTAGCAATTTTCACGTGCCTAATCTACATCTCTCTGTCGCCAGTGTGTACAATTTAAATTCGAACTAGCGGTTTGCATGTGTAGCCCCTATTAAAGTTAAGTCGAACTCACAGCTGTTAGTTCGAATTAACTTTGTAGTGCAGACATACCCAATTGGAAAAGGGCAAATCTAGTGCTTTTTTAAAGTTTGTGCTGCCCAGGAACTGTCTAAAGGGCTTTTGGGACCTGAACTTTCTATTTCTCATCTGCCTAAGTCTGGAAGTGATCCCAGAAGATTGGAAAAGGGCAAATCTATTGCCCATCTATAAAAAGAGAAATAAGAACAACTCAGGAAGCTAAAGACGATTCAGCTTAACTTCTGTCAGGAAAGATAATAGGGCATGTAATTAAGGAATTCCTCTGCAAACATCTGGAAGATAATAAAGTGATAGATAAAAGCCAGAATGAATTTGTAACGAACAAATCATGTCAAACCACTGTGATAGTTTTCTTTGACAGGACAAGTCTTGTTAATGAAGGGGAAGCGGTAGATGTGGTATACATAGACTTTAGAAAAGCATTTGATATGGTCCACATGACCTTATCAATAAACTGGGGAAATAAAACTACTCTATGGTGGGTGCATAACTGGCCAAATAATCATTCTCAGAGAGTAGTCATTAATGGTTCACAGTCATATTAGAAGGGCATAACAAATGGTGTTGTGCAGGATTCAATTTTGGGACCAGTTCTGTTCAATATATTCATCAATGATTTAGATATTAGCATAGTACACCCATTAAGTTAGCGGAAGTTACAAAGCTGGGAGGGGTTGCAAGTGCTTTGGAGAATAGGGTCATAATTCAAAATGATCTGGACAAATTAGAGAAATGGTCTGAGGTATATAGGAAGAAGTTTAATAAGGACAAGTGCAAAGTACTCCACTTAGGACGGAACAATCCGTTTCACACATACAGAATGGGAAGTGACGGTCTAGGAAGGAGTACTGCAGAAAGGGATCGAGGGGTCATAGTGGATGACAAGTTAAACATGAATCAACAGTGTGACACTGTTGCAAAAAAAGCAAATATGGTTCTGGGATGGATTAACAGGAGCGTTGTGAGGAAGACACAAGAAGTCATCTTCTACTTTACTCTGCACCTATCAGGTCTCTGTTGGAGTATTGTGTCCAGTTCTGGGCACCACGTTTCAAGAAAGCTGTGGAGAAATTGGAGAGAGTCCAGATAACAGCATCAAAATGATTAAAGGACTAGAGAACATGAAAGAATTGGGTTTATTTGGTTTGGAAAAGAGAAGAATTAGAGAGGACAGCTTTCAAGTAACTAAAAGGGTGTGACAACGAGGAGTGAAAAATTGTTCTCCTTGGCCTCTTTAGATAGAACAAGCAATGAGCTTAGAATGCAGAAAGAGAGGTTTGGGTTGGACATTAGAAAAAAAACCCTCCTACCTGTCAGGATGATTAAACACTGGAATAAATTGCAGTGGAATTGTGTAATCTCCATCACTGGAGATATTTAAGAGGAGGTTGGACAGACACCTGTGAGGGATGATCTAGATGGTGCTTGTTCCTGCTGTGATGGCAGGGGACTGGACGACATCTTGAGCTCCCTTCCAGTGCTATGATTGTATGATTCATCAGGGGAAGCGTGAGTCACAGTACTGTGATATCCAGGTACAGATTGGACCATCCTGATATTGAGCATTTTGACACGGGACTATAATCTATGGACTAATTGTGAAAGAACTCTATGCAGCTCTGAAGCCCAATATCTGTGCTATGAAACTAACTTAAGAACTCTACTCATGCCTGTTTGATCTTTTCACCAATAATCCCCCCTCTTCTCTTTGGCCTTGGTAGAATTTCGACGATCAAGATTTTCAGCAATCACTGCTGCAGAAGAGGTAGCCGGATTCATATAAACACAGTCCAACTCCTGCATGCCATCCCCTACCAGCGTGAACATAAGAAGATAACAAGGGCCTGTGGCAGGGTCAGTCCTACTCCTGGGCCCCTGACCCTTGGTCAGCCCACTGTCCCACTGTTTCGGAGGCACAGTGTAAGACTCACTTGCTTTGGTTTGGTGTTTGATGTCTTCCTGCAGCCTTTAGCAGGGGTGATGCTGTTCTGCTTAGCTCCTCTGGTCTTATCAGTTGTCTTTTCTCTATCCCCTAACTCCTTCTTCAGTCTCCAAGCTTCTTCTAAACTCTCCAAACTCTTTCTCAAGACTCTGAACTCCTTCTCAACACTCACTCCCTCCCCCACAGGGAGGGTTTTTAAAGAGGCCCCGTGACAGCCCCAATCAGCTTCTCCTGGCCCTTAATTGATTTGCAGCTGCCCTGTCTCAGTGCCCTACTGAGTTAGATGAACTGTCCCTCTAGATCAGTATCTTGACTTCCGACAGTGGCCAGTGCAAGGTGCTTCAGAAGGAATGAGCAGAACAAACAATCAGCCAGTGAGTCATCCCCCGTCGCCCATTCACAGCTTCCGGAAAACAGAGTGCGGCATCCCGTCCTTTCCCGTCCTTGCCAATCACTATTGACAGACCCTTCCATGAATGTATCTATTCCTTTTTGTAGCCCTTTGATAGTACTGGCCTAAAGAGCATGCTCTGGCAAAGACTTCCCCAAGTTGGCCTTGTGTTGTGTGAATAATTTATTTCATTAGGTGAGCCCTAGTCCACATGATATCAGAACGCATTTTTATTTACTTTCTCCACTCATCATGATTGCATTGACCTCCCTCATGACCCCTTTAGACATCCCCTTTCCAAGATGAGAAGTCCCCATCTGATTAATCTCTCATTTTCTGCAAGTCGAGTCGTGTGAATCATTCCTTTGGTTTGGTTTTACACCATTGGCTGATTATTTCTGTGAGGGCATCCCCAGATTGTGTTCTATGAGAAGGAGTAAGTGACACTTCCTCATTTACTTTTTCAAAACCCATTATCATTTCCTAGATCTCTCTCATACTCCCATTGGTCTTCCCTTTCCTAAGCTGAAAAGTCCCAGGTTTAATAATATTTCATCTTAAGCCATCTGTTCCAGTCCCCTAATATTTTTGGTTTCTCTTTTCTGTCCCTTGTCATCTCTACTTTTATTTTTGAAGGTGCGGTGACCCGGTCTGCGTGCAATATGTAGGCACAACACAGATTTCTGCTGAGACAATGTAGTCTACAGACGAAAAGTGAGGGGGGATTTCATAGAGGCCTTCAGCTTCCTGAAGGGGAGGTTCCAAAGAGGATGGAGAGAGGCTGTTCTCAGTGGTGACGGATGGCAGATCAAGGAGCAATAGTCTCAAGTTGGAGTGGTGAAGGTCTAGGTTGGATATTAGGACAAGCTATTTCCCTAGCAGGGTGGATGCACTGGGATCGGTTCTCTGGAGAGGTGGTGGAATCTCGATCCCTAGAGTTTTTTACATCTTGGCTTGCCAAAGCCCTGGCTGGGTTGACTTAGTTGGGATTGGTCCTGCCTTGGGCAGGGGGCTGAACTTGATGACCTCCTGAGGTCTCTTCCAGCTCTATGATTCTATGATTCTATAGAAGGAGACAGTAAAAAGAGTGTGTCTTTTTAGAATGAAAAAGAGATGACTTGGTGGATATAAAAAGGGCTAGGTTATGGAAATAGAAAACCATACACTCAGCTCCCGGCATGTCTTCCCTCCACCAACTTCTTGGAGCCAGCTTTTCTTAGTGTGTCACAGTATGGACCAATGTGTGGAGATCTGGTAGCCCCCTCTCAAAAAATATGCACCGTAGAATTGGAAATGTTAGTGAAAAGTGAAATGAAAAGAATTAGTGGTATAGAACAGAACCTACAGGAGGTGAGATTAAAAGATTGTGTCATTTCCACTTGGAAATGAGATGACTGGGAGGATATGAGATGGTCTATGAAGTCATGAAGGTTGCGTAAAAATGGAACAAGGAGATATTATTTATTCCTTCCTATAACACAACTGGGGGTCACTCAATCAATAGGCAGAGGATTTCAAACAAACAGCATTTCATATTTCTTCACAGTCAGCCTGTGGAAACGCTTTGCCAAAGGATGAGGTACAATTTCAAGTAATACGAAAGGAGGCAACTCAATGACTTCTACCTGGACTGACCCCCAGTTTCTCATGCTGACCCTGTAACATAGGTGTGCGCACGACGGGTGTGCCGGGTGTTCCCAGGCACACCCTAATGTTTCAAAGGGCCGTGGTGTGGGGGCGTAAGCCCCTGCACTAGAGGGAGCACCGCTTCGGCGCTCTGGGGAACTGACGCTGCGCCACGCTGGGTTAGCTGCGCATGTGCGGCTGCGCGGTCAGAACCGGCGGGGCTTAGGACCCCGTGGAAAGAGGCAGCAGGGATGCAGCCATATCACCCCGCCGCCCCGTCAAGTGCGGGGAGTTTAAAACCCGGCCAGGAAGGCGGGGGGAAGGCGGAAGAGTAGGAGAGGTGCAGGCTGGCTGTGTTCTTGGGGGCAGCGTAGCTGGCCTGAGGAGATGGGGTGGGGTTGGGGGCAGTGCATTGGGGAAGCGCGGCTGGCCCGAGGAGATGGGGGTGGGGGTGGGGTTGGGGCAGTGCATTGGGGAAGCGCAGCTGGCCCGAGGAGATGGGGGTGGGGTGGGGTTGGGGCAGTGCATTGGGGAAGCGGCTGGCCCGGGAGATGGGGGTCGGGGCAGCGCGGCTGGCTGGGGAGGGGTCGGGAGGAGGAAAACTGGCCAGCAGGAAGCAGGGGTGGCCGGGAGGGGTCGGGGCAGCGCGGCTGGCCCAGGAGGGGGAGCAGGGGTTGGGGGCAGCACGTCGGGGCAGCGCGGCTGGCTGGGGGCAGGGCTGCCGGGTGGGTGTTCGGGGCAGTGTGGCTGGCCCGGGAGGGGGTCGGAGGAGGAGAACCAGCTGGCAGGAAGCAGGGGTAGCCGGGAGGGGGTCGGGGGGAGCGGAGATGGTCGGGACGGGGGGTGAGCAAATTGGCTGGCGGGGAGCAGGACTGACCTGGGCACATGCAGATCTGGGGCGCTGTCAGTCCCATGCACGGTCCCGGCTAAGCGCGAGTGAGTCTGGCTGCGGCTCCACAACGCGCTCAGGAGCAGGGACACGGCTTCTCCTCCTCCCCAAGGTGTCAGACTCAACCAGAGGCTGCCAGCACCCATCGCGCCCTGCCTCCCAGCCTCTCCCCAGCCCCTGCCAGGCTTCAGTCTGGCGCCCAGCAGGAAAAGCAGAAAATACCAGACACTGCATATGTCTGGTATTTTCTGGATTTTTTTACCGGACAGAGGGTCCAAAAACTGGACTGTCTGGTAGAAAACTGGACATCTGGCAACCCATCCCCGGTGCAGGCACCAAGTGACGGGGACTGCCAGAACTTTAGGAACCACAGACAGCGGGGTGGGGGTTTGTGGCCCAAAAGAGGGCCCTGGCTGAGAAACATAAGAAAGACAGAGTAGGGGGAGCACCAGAAGGGTGAAAGTCGGGGCAATCCTAGAACTATCTTACAGGCTGGATGGCAACTGCTGGAGGAGGAGGGAAAAATAGGGGGAATGGGTGGGAGAGGAAGGGGCTTGTGCTGAGGGGAGGGGGGCAGGTCAGGAGAAGAAAGGGGAAGGCACCAAGGGACAGGGTGGAGGAGAGAGACAAATGCCAGGGGGCCAAGTGGAGACAATGAGGAAAAGGGCAGGAGGGGAGGTGTCAGTGAGAGGGGGCGACAGGGTGAAGCTGGGAGAGGAGAGGGGAAGGGCATTGGGAGCTAGAGGGGAGAGGGGGAGGTGCTGGGAGAAGGCTTGAAAGAAGGGGTGGGCATGAGGAAGGGGATGGAGCAAGTCATGTGTGAGGCACAGGGGCATGAGGGGAACAGGGGGCAGAGGGTGGTGAGGGGTGGGCATCAGGAAAAAGAGCAAAGGGGGCAGGGGCAGGGCAGTGAGGAAGGAGGCACCAGGAGGGTGCAGGGCTAAGGAAGGTGCAGGTGCCAGGGGATTCTGGGGTGAAGCAGAAAGGCAGACACCTGCAGGGGAGGGACCAGCACCAGAGGAGAGAGAGGCAGGGCAGGTGTGTAGAGGGAGGTGTTAGGAGAAGGGATGAGGAGGGGTAGCTCACATGATCAGAGTGGGGCTACTGGAGGAGTGGGCACAGGGGGGAGAGAAGGGCTGGTGGAGGGGGGCAGGTCTCAGGAAGGCTGAGGTCAGTGAGAAGGGCAGGAGTCAGGACAGCAGAGGCGGGTGAGGGGTTGGGGAGCAGCAGGCACCAGGGGAGCTGATGGAGCAGGGGGAGGAGAAATGGCAGCAGAGGGGAAAGGTAGAGGTTTATAAGATCTATATTAATAACTTGGGTGCGACAGTGGCACATCCAAACAAGCCACATGAACTCAGTACAGGTGCACAACACAAAATTCATTCTGCTCATGGGAGGAAACTCTTAGAGGGAACACTTCCCCCAGCCTCTCCGACCCCGAGTTAATGTCACACACATTGGGTTAATGCAACTGCAGGATAGTTGCATGAGGGGAGTTTGGTGGGGGCCAACTAATCCCTATTGGTAGGAGGATGGTGGGAAGAGTCCTTAAAGGGGGGTCACATAACACCTTTTACTTCTGGTCATGTGTCCATCTTGCCCCGAGAGTGTTACCTCCAGAGGTGTGGCTAATGGAGTCAGGGGTGTGGCTAATGGGGGTCAGGGGCGTGGTTAACAGGGGTCAGGGGTGCGGCTAATGGGGGTCAAAGAGTACCTTTTAAAAAAATTCTTTGGGTGCACACCCTAATGAAATGTGCTGCGCACGCCTATGCCCTGTAATGTCAGGTCATGAAAGGACTCAGGATTTGTCTGACTGTCCAGGAAACGATTCAGGAAAGAGGGCTCAGCATCATGTCACCACTCAGCTCACCACGGAGGTGAGTCGTAGAGTCTGAGCGCCGGGAGTGAACATTAGGCCCTTTTCTGAGTCACTATCCACAACAGCCTGTCCTGGATTTGCTTTGTCGTCACCCCATAGATGATGGGGTGTAGCATGGGGGGCACCAGGAGTTTCACATTGGCTATGAGGATGAGCACAGGCAGGGGGACATTGGAACCAATCCTCTGCATGAGGGAGACAGAGAGATCGGGGATGTACAAGGCAGAGAGGGTGCAGAGATGAGTCCCACAGGTCCCAAATGCCTTGAGCTGAGCGTCCTTTGTGGGCAGTCGGAAGATGGACCTGAGGATCTGGGTGTAGGACACGGCGATTAAAAACCCATCCACACTGGGCACAATGAATGTCACACAGACGCTGTAGTAACTAGTGGGGCGGATGTCGGCACAGGCCAGGGACACCACAGTAAAGTGCTTGCAGTACGTGTGGGGGATGATGTTGGTTTTGCAGTATGGCCACCGACTCCCCATAATGGGAATGGGAAGTATGATCATGAAGCCGCGCAGCACCACGGCCAGGCAGATCTTGGCTACAATGGAATTTGTCAGGATGGTGGAATGTCTCAGGGGATAGCAGATGGCCACGTAGCGATGAAAAGCCATGGCCACGAAGATCCCAGATTCTATCACTAAAAAGCAGTAAACAAAGTACACCTGGGTGAAGCAAGCACCAAAATCGAACGCTCTAGAATTGAACCAGAAGATGCTCAGTGTTTTGGGCACAATGGACATGGACAGGAACAGGTCGCTGACAGCCAGCATGCAGAGGAAATAGTACATGGGCTCATGGAAGCTTGAATCCCTCTTCACGATGACCAGAAAGTGATGTTCCCCAAGATGGCTACAATGAATATGACACAAAAGGGGATGGAAATCCAGCCATGGGCCGCCTCCAGGCCAGGGATGCCCAGCAGGATGAAGGTGGAGGGGTTGGTGAAGTCGGTTGTGTTAGAATCTGACATGAAGTCCAGGAGCTGGCTTCCAACACTGAAGCAGAATGGAGTCTCCTGCAAGTACCTTCTATTCCCCTCACTTCCGGTATGTGCCCAGTGTCCCAGGTGATGGTCGCAATGCAAATACCTAGATGGAGACACAATGTCAATATGAGACACTCCATGCACTATGGGAGAATGTTCTAATTGGGGAAGCAGGTTGGTCGCTCCTCACTCACGGAAAATGACATTTTTGTTATTCAAACAAAGGAATTAGGACCACCTAAACATACTAAGGCCCAGACCATATTTTCTGGAGCTCCATGTCTGAGTAATTCCACCTCCCTCGTATGCACCAGCAGGTAACAAGGGTTTGCCTCGTGGTTCTCATTCATTGTTCCTCAATGCAATAAACCCAAGCTGCGGAGCCCGTGCTGTGCAGAGTCCCCCTTTAACTGACATGCTCAGCATCGGAGAGTGGAAAATAATCAAAACAACTTTACCAAGACATGTGCCAAGGGAAACATCCCAGCTAGAGCCCACCTCAAAGAGAAGGGCTGACGTCATTGACAGCAGCTCCGTAGACCCACCTGCTCTGTCACCGTAGTGGTCAAAACCAAGGGACCCTTAGGATGCCGAGGGAATAGGATGGAGAATATCACGCTCTGGGCATACACGGGTTTGTTCATCTAGTCTCTCTGTAGGGGGGTAGCAGATAGAAAGGGGTGTCTGAGATGGGCCCTGAGAGTCGGGGTCATTGCCCAAGGGGAACAGCCTGAAAACGCTGGAACTGTTGAGTTGAAAGAAGATATAATGGACACGTACACGATAGAGGAGACGACAATAATGTAACTTACTCCATTCAAATGGACCAAGAGTGAAATGTCCCCCCATGCAATATCTGTGGACCACGCCTGGGCAAAATATGGCCGATGGGTTTGATCCAGCTGGCTAACCCAGCAGATCCAGCCAGCGGATGCTGCAGGGAGCCCAAGGCAGGCTCCCTGCTTGCCTCGTCCCACTCGCACACCCCTTAGAAACGTGGCTGCAGGGTGGGTTTTCTTTGAAAACTGTGAGTCTGGAGGGGGTGGGGGAAACCTTTGGGGCTGCTTCCGCCCCCAGCACATTCCCATTGGCCACTTTCTGGCCACAAAGTGGCCAATGGGAGCTCCTGTTTCAAAACAGGCAGCCAGGAAGCACAAGGGGCTCCAGAGCACATGGCTGCAGCCAGTGGTTCCGGAACGGGCTGCTGGCTGATAAGTCTCCTGGCCAGACCCTGCCTCTGGTACCCCAGCCCCTCCCTTCCCCAACCCTCTGCCCCCCCACTACTCCCCCCTACTCCACATACCCAAATGCTCTGCCCCACCCTCCTGTACCCATATCCCCTCACAGATTCGGCTCCCCAGCCCCCTCTCCCAGATTACAGGCTCCTTCTGCTAGCTCACAACCCAACTCCCTGCACCCCCTCCTGTATCTCAATTCCCTGCCCTAGGTCAAAATCCAACCCCCTGCACCTCAGTCCAGTGCCTCAGGTGACAACTGCCTCCTCCACCCAAACTCCCTGCCTTACCCCAAGCTCCCTTCTGCACCCAACCTCTATCCCAGGCCCCCATACCTCCTCAGTTCATATCATGGAAGAATGCAGTCCTTGGCCACTTTCCAAATCTTTTGCAATAGACGGTGCTCTAGAAATGCTAGCTCCCCAACGCTAGATTGAGAGGAAACCTTTAGCGTGAGGGTGAGGAACCTTCTTTGCATTGGGGACTGCTGGCCCACAGAAAAATAATTTGGGCTGGAGGCAGTGAGGACTGGAGCACCAGCACGGGCTCCTCAAGGCTGTGGGGAGAAGCCCTGAGCCCCAGGGGCCAGATTCAGGCAAGCTGGTGACCACATCTGGCCTCTGGGACTTAGATCCCCCACCCCTGATTTAGACAGAAAAATGGAAATGAACACTGGGATAACTTCTTGTTTCAAGTGCTGAAGGATCCGACCAGGGGCCATGAGCAGCTTGACCTTCTGCTCACAAACAGGGAGGAACTAATGGGGGAAGTAGAGGTGGGTGACAACCTGGGAAGCAGTGATCATGAGATGGTAGATTTCAGGATCCTGACCAAAGGAAGAAAAGAGAGTAGTAAAATACACACCTTGGATTCAGAAAAGCAGACGTTGACTCCCTCAGAGATCTGATGGGCAGAATCCCCTGGGATGCTAACATGAAGGGGGAAAGGAGTCCAGGAGAGCTAGCAGTATTTTAAAGAAGCCTTATTGAAGGCACAGAAAGAAACCATCCCGATGCGTAGCAAGAGAATCAAACGTGGTAGAAGACCAGATTGACTTACTGGGGAAATCCTAGGTGAACTTAAGCACAAAAAGGAAGCTTACAAAAAGTGGAAACTTGGACAAATGACCAGGGAGGGGTTTAAATGTATAGCTAGAGAATGCCGGGGGGTTATCAGGAAGGCGAAAGCACAAATGGAATTGCGACTGGCTAAGGATGTGAAGGATAACAAGAAAGGTTTCTACAGGCATGTTAACAAGAAGAAGGTGATCAGAGAGGGTGTGCGGCCCCTACTGGATGAAGGAGATAACCTAGTAACAGATGATGTGGGGAAAACTGAAGTACTCAATGCTTTCTTTGCCTCTGTATTCACGGACAAGGTCAGCTCCCGAACTAATGCGCTAAGTGACGCAAGATGGGATGAAGATGGACAGCCCTTGGTGGGTAAAGAACAGGTTAGGAACTATTTAGAAAAGCTAAACATACACAAATCCGTGGGTCCGGACTTAATGCATCCGAGGGTACTGAGGGAGTTGGCAAATGTCACTGAGGAGCCTTTGGCCATTATCTTTGAAAAGTCGTGGCAATCGGGAGAGATCCCAGATAATTGGAAAAAGGCAAATGTAGTGCCCATCTTCAAAAAAGGGAAGAAGGATGATCCAGGGAACTATAGGCCGGTCAGTATTACCTCGGTTCCTGGAAAAATCATGGAAGGGATCCTTAAGGAATCCATTTTGAGGCACTTGGAAGAGAGGAAAGTGATCAGGAATAGTCAGCATGGATTCACAAAGGGAAAGCCGTGCCTGACCAATCTGATGAACTTCTATGATGAGGTAACTGGCTCTGCGAACATGGGAAAGTCAGTGGATGTGATATACCTTGACTTTAGCAAGGCTTTTGATACGTTCTCCCACAATATTCTTGCCAGCAAGTTAAGGGAATGTGGATTGGATAAATGGATGGTAAGATGGATAGAAAGATGGCTAGAAGGCCGGGCCCAGCGGGTAGTGATCAACGGCTCGATGTCAGGTTGGCGGTTGGTTTCTAGCAGAGTGCCCCAAGGTTCCGTTCTGGGACCAGTTTTGTTCAATATCTTTATTAATGATCTGGAATGAGGGGATGGATTGCACTCTCAGCAAGTTTGCAGATGACACTAAGCTAGGGGGAGAGGTAGATACGCTCGAAGGCAGAGATAGGGTCCAGAGTGACTTAGACAAATTGGAGGATTGGGCCACAAGAAATCTGATGAGGTTCAACAAGGACAAGTACAGAGTCCTACACCTGGGACTGAAGAATCCCAAGCGTTGTTAAAGGCTGGGGACCAACCGGCTAAGTAGTAGTTCTGCAGAAAAGGACCTGGGGGTTACAGTGGGCAAGAAGCTGGATATGAGTCAACAGTGTGCCCTTGTAGCCAAGAAGGCTAATGGCATATTAGGTTGCATTAAGAGGAGCATTGCCAGCAGATCCAGAGATGTGATTATTCCCCTTTATTCAGCTCTGGTGAGGCCACATCTGGAGTATTGTGTCCAGTTCTGGGGCCCTCACTACAAAAAGGATGTGGACGCATTGGAGAGGGTCCAGAGGAGGGCAACGAAAATGATTAGGGGGCTGGAGCATATGACCTACGAGGAGAGGCTGAGGGAGTTGGTTCTGTTTAGTCTTCAGAAGAGAAGAGTGAGGGGGGATTTGATAGCAGCCTTCAACTTCCTGAAGGGAGGTTCCAAAGAGGATGGAGAGAGGCTGTTCTCAGTAGTGACAGATGGCAGAACAAGGAACAATGGTCTCAAGTTGCGGTGGGAGAGGTCCAGGTTGGATATGAGGAAAAACTATTTCACTAGGAGGGTGGTGAAGCACTGGGATGGGTTCCCTAGGGAAGTAGTGGAATCTCCATCCCTGGAGGTGTTTAAGTCTCGGCTTGACAAAGCCCTGGCTGGGTTGATTTAGTTGGGATTGGTTCTGCCTAGAGCAGGGGCTGGACTCGATGACCTTCTGACGTCTCCTCCAGCTCTATGGTTCCATGATTCTATGATTCACAGGAATTTCTGAGACGGCTACAATTCATGATTCCTCAGTGAAGCAAAGTGAATAACTTTGGCTTAAAATGCAGGTCAGTGGGAAATGGAAGGCAGCAAATGGTCGAGGGTGGGGAGCAGGAAAGCAACATAGAACAGAGAAAAGGGAAATATTGATCGCAAGGAATAGAAACGGTAAGTTATGATAAGGGACGTTAAAGAGAACAAGGAAAAAACCTTGGCAGAGCCATGTGTCACACCAAGCGAGCTAGGAACTATAGTAAGAAGAAAACAAATCCTAGGGGAAGTTTAGGATGATCCTTAGCCAGAGACAGAGAAGCTGTAAATGTTGCTGCAAACCTAGATGTGATCCAGCCATAGCTTTGTGTTGCGACGGGAAGGAAGCAGTATGAGACACAGAGAGCACATGAGCTGAGGAAATATTTTCCCGCCCATCAGCATCCAAAGGGGCTATTAATCCACGTCTGCAGGAGAACTTAGAGTTCTGAACAGGAGTCACGAATGGACAAATCAATCTCCCAGCCCACTTGGAACAAGAGGAGGCAGTCGGGAAACAGCAGAGACAAAAGAAAAAAAGGGGGGAGCGAGAATACTGGGCTAGACATCAAGGCTATGTCTACACTTTTGAGGAAGAGTTCTTGTACAAAAAATCTTCCACAAGAGCGCGTATACACTGCCATGTGCTTTTGCACAAGAGACGTGCTTCTGCGCAAATGCATCCATGGCAGTGTGGACGCTCTCTTACGCAAGAAAGCTCTGATGGCCATTTTAAGCATAGGGGCTTCTTGCGCAAGAAATTCATGTTGCCTGTCTATACTGCCCTCTTGTGGAAGAGCTCTTGTGGAAGAGGGCTTATTCCTCATGGGGAGAAGAATAACTATTCCGGAAGAAGCCCTGTTTTACAGTGCTATACTGTAAATTTACTTGTGCAAGAACGCTCGTGCAGTATAGACATCAGGCAAGTTTTTGCGCAAGAACGGCTGATCTTGCACAAGAAGCTGCCAGTGTAGACATAGCCCAAGGCTATAAAAATGGAATTTTCAAAAAGTTCTCCCCAGGTTAGGAAAGAATGGAAAGGTTGTTATGGACTCAGTTGAAAATGAATTTCTAGGATCATAATTAATTCCGGGCAACCACAGGGGTTTTGGAAACCCCGTCTTGTCAAATCAATCTGATTTCTTTCTTGAAGGAGAGCACACATGTGGTTGATCAAGGAAACTGCTCAGCTGCAATCAGCTTTGATTTCACTGAGGCATGTGATTTAGTACTGGGAGCAAGACCTGGTAAACATGAACCCTACACAACAGCCATAAGCAAGTGGAACACAGACTCAGCCCTCGCTGGCTGACAGATCGGCCAATGGGGATGTTTCCAGTGGGGATCTGCAGGGGTCACCTCGAAGCCTGAGGCACTGGAAACAAATAAAAAACCCGGGCACTAAATTGTCAGATGTGCCAAATATTGGCAGAGCGTTCACCTCAGCGTCCCGGCCTTGCCTCATAAAGAGCCCTTGTGTGAGGTGGGACCTGCCGTCCTGGTTCTGGGAGAATAATGATGGATTTGACTCTATGGAAACATTGTGGTGGCATGAGCCTGGCTCTCCACAACCTTTTGCCTCTGCACATGGCGCTGGAGGAACGGGCGACGTCCAGCATCCAGGCCTGGGCTCCACGTTTCACAAAGGATATTGAAATATTGGGCAGCTGCAGGAAAGAGCCACAAAATCGATTGGAGGTGGAAGACAATGCCTGGCTGAGAGACACTTAACTGACGACCAAGCCAAGAATTTCACTGGGAGAGACCCAGGGGCCCTCACGGGAAAAGTTGAGTGAGGCCCGTGGACTAAAAGCTGAAGTCGGATACATTCCTGAGGGAAATAAGGGCCAAAGGTTTAGCCCTGAGGGTGAGTAGCCACTGGGACACACAGCCAATGGGGGATGCTTCAGCTCCCCATCTCTGCAGACCCAGACGGGATGGGTCTGCCTGAGGCCTCAACTAGATGTGTGAGGCACAGCGGCTCGGCTGTAGCCCTGCAGCGTAAATACAACTGACACTGACTGCAGGGCTCCCCTCAGCGTGGGTATCCCGCTGCGTGGGTATCCCGCTAGAGATGGCGGCTAAGCGGGTGAAAGGATTCTTCCATTAACCTCGTGCTGCCTGTCCAGGGAGAACTCGCTACAGCTGCACCTCTCGGGAGGGAGGATTTTTAGCTGATGGCCAGAAAAAGAAAACACAGTTTGGGGTTGAATTAACAGTGGCCGGGAATCCAGGTCACAGGCGGGGACAGGACAACTCTGGGTCACACTGGTTAGGCCTCAGCTGAGGAGCTGTGTCCAGTCTCAGAGCTCATTACAGGCGTACCTGGCTAAAATCAATGGCGGGTGTTCTGCAGGGGGTCCGACTGGATGATCTAATGGCCCCTTTTCTCCTTCAACCCATGAATCCATCAATACAGAAAATAGAATCTGTCTTTTACATTCCCTGAGTCTCACCACACGCCAACAAGGGAACAGTCTCCAATTACGTGGAAGGCCAGAACATATAACATGGTGAAAAGACAACAGTTGCCCTGATCTCTCACTGGTCCGTGGAACTTCGTGCCACAGACACAAGAAGAGCAAAGAGCTAAGGGGAATGGGATTAACGAATGGAGTGGCCATTGAGGGTCGCTGGAGGAACAGACTTTATTGAGGGCAGCCAACCTCCAGTCTGAAGAAGTGGGTTTTGCCCATGAAAGTTCATGGTCCCATCTCCATGGTTTGTTAGTCTTTAAGGTGCTGCAAGACTATTTGTTGTTTTTTAAGTTTTTCCTGTTACAGACTCACTCGGCTCCCCCCTGACCTGTCTGTGAGGACAGCTCTTTGACAGTTGCTTATAGGTTTGCCAAACTTTTATGTTTAGACTGTAATTATCCTTAGAACCATAGAATGATAGAGCTGGAAGAGACCTCAGGAGTCATCAAGTCCAGCCCTGTGCCCAAGGCAGGACCAACCCCAACTCAATCAACCCAGCCAGGGCTTTGTCAAACCAAGAATTAAAAATCTCTAGGGATGGAGATTCCACCCCCTCCCTAGGGAACCCATTCCAGTGCTTCCCCACCCTCCTAGGGAAAGAGTTTTTCCCAATATCCAACTAGGATTGGACTTCCACTTCTTGAAAGATGCCTTTTTGTCCCTCACTGCTTCTTTTACACGGTGGTTAAGCCACGATGACTCTTTTTTAGGTCTCTTACTATGCTTTTTTAATTTGGGGGTATACATTTAAGTTGGGCCTCTATTATGGTGTCTTTAAAAAGTTTCCATGCAGCTTGCAGGGATTTGGCTCTCGTCACTGTGCCTTTTAATTTCTGTTTAACTAGCCTCCTCATTTTTGTGTAATTCCCCTTTTTGATATTAAATGCCAGAGTGTTGGACTGCTGAGGTGTTCTTCCCACCGCAGGAATGTTGAATGTTATTATATTATGATCACTGTTCCCAAGCGGTCCTGTAATAGTTACCTCCTGGACCTGATCCTGCACTCCACTCAGGACTAAATCGAGAATTGCCTCTCCCCTTGTGGGTTCCTGTACCAGCTGCTCCAAGAAGCAGTCATTTAAGCCATTGAGAAATTTTATCTCTGCATCTCTTCCAGAGGTGACATGTACCCAGTCAATATGGGGATAATTGAAATCTCCCATTATTATAGAGTTTTTTATTTTGGTGGCCTCTCTAATCTCCCTTAGCATTTCAATGTCAGTATCATTGTACTGGTCAGGTGGTCGATAATATATCCCTACTGCTAAATTCTTATTATTGGAGCATGGAATTACTATCCATAGTGATTCTATTGAACATGTTGATTCATCTAAGATTTTTATTTCATTTGATTCTACGTTATCTAGTAGCTTTCTTTGATAGAACAATACGTCTTGTGTTATAATCAATCTGGTAGCTTTCTTTAATAGGATAACACGTCTTTTGCATAAGGGAGAAGCGGTGGACGTGGTATACCTAGACTTTAGTAAGGCATTTGATACGGTCTCGCATGATATTCTTATCAATAAACTAGGCAAATACAACATAGATGGGGCTACTATAAGATAGGTGCATACCTGACTGGATAACCATTCCCAGAGAGTATTTATTAGTTATTAACGGGTCACAATCCTGCTGGAAAGGAGTAACAAGTTCCACAGGGTCTGTTTTGGGACCGGTTCTGTTCATTATCTTCATCAACGATTTAGATATTGGCATAGAGAGTATGCTTATTAAGTTTGCAGATGATACCAAGCTTGGAGGGGTTGCAACTGCTCTGGAGGATAGGGTCATAATTCAAAATGATCTGGACAAATTGGAGAAATGGTCCGAGGTAAACAAGATGAAGTTTAATAAGGACAAATGTAAATTGCTCCACTTAAGAAGGAACAATCAGTTTCACACATACAGAATGGGAAGCAACTGTCTAGGAAGGAGTACGACAGAAAGAGATCTAGGGGTTATAGTGGACCACAAGCTGCATATGAGTCAGCAGTGTGATGCTGTTGCAAAAAAAGCAAACATGATTCTGGGATGTATTAACAGGTGTGTTGTGAGCAAGACACGAGAAGTCATTCTTCCGCTCTACTCTGCGCGGATTAGGCCTCAGTTGGAGTATTGTGTCCAGTTCTTGGCACCACATTTCAAGAAAGATATGGAGGAATTGGAGAAGGTCCAGAGAAAAGCAACAAGAATGATGACAGTTCTAGAGAACATGATCTATGAAAGAATTGGGTGTGTTTAGTTTGGCAAAGAGAAGATTGAGGGGACATGATAGACGTTTTCAGGTATCTAAAAGGGTGTCACAAGGAGGAGGGAGAAAAAGTGTTCTTCCAGCCCTCTGAGGATAAGACAAGAAGCAATGGGCTTAAACTGCAGCAAGGGAGGTTTAGGTTGGACATTAGGAAAAAGTTCCTAACTGTCAGGGTGGTTAAACACTGGAATAAATTGCCCAGGGAGGTCGTGGAATCTCCATCTCTGGAGATATTTAAGAGCAGGTTAGATAAATGTCTCTCAGGGATGGTCTAGATAGTACTGGGTCCTGCCATGAGGGCAGGGGGCTGGACTCGATGATCTCTCGAGATCCCTTCCAGTCCTATGATTCTATGTTCCTAGACTTTTTCAAATGAACCTTATGCCAGCTTTTCTATTTGTTCCTAGCCTACTCAAATCTTTTTTAATTTTTTACATTTCACATATAATGATCTTGGATTTGCATTTTGTAAACTGTGTTTTTGTCTGATCGTTGCTTCTGGTTCTGACTGAGATCAATGCTTGATCTGTCACTTCATAACTCTGGTGTGTGTTATGCTAATGTTCTAGTGTGTAGCAAAAGCAGACTCTGAAGAGCTTCAACCTAAGCGATTGAGCAACAAAACGGCCAATGAAATTTAAGGTCAATAAATGTGAAGTAATGCACATTGGAAAAAGTAATCCCAACTATACACGCAAAATGACTGGGGCTAATTTAACTACAAATACTCAAGAGAGAGATCTTGGAATCATTGTGGATAGATGTCACCTCTGAAAACATCTACTCAATGTGCAGCGGCAGTCAAAAAAGCAAACAGAATGTTAGGAATCATTAAGGGGATAGAGAATAAGACAGAGAATATCAAAGGGATAGAGAATAAGATAAAGAGTATCTTATTGCCTGTGTGTAAATCCATGGTACGCCCATATACTGAATACTGTGTACACATGTGGTCACCTCATCTAAAAACAAAGATACTGGCATTGGAAAAGGATCAGAAAAGGGCAACAAAAATGATTAGGGGCTTGGAATAGGTGCTGTCTGCAGAGAGTGGAGGTATAGGTCAGTGGTTTGAGCAGTGGGCTGGTGTTCCAAAGTTACGATTTTGATTCTTGAGGGGGCCATTTTAGGCATCTCGGGCAAATCTGTCTGGGATGGTACTTGGTCCTGCTATGAGGGTGAGGGACTGGACTTGATGACCTTTCAAGGTCCCTTCCAGTTCTATGAAAGAAAGACATGGACTTTTTATCTTAGAAAAGAGGAGACTAAGGGGGATCTGATTGAGGTCTATAAAATCATGAGTGGTGTGGAAAAAAATGAATAAAGAAAAGTTATTTACTTATTCCCACAATATAAGAACTAGGAATCACCAAATGAATTTAATAGGCAGGGGATTTAAAACAAAAAACAAACAAAAGGAAGTTTTTCTTCAGGCAGCACACAGTCAACCAGTGGAACTCCTTGCAAGTGGATGCTGTGGAGACTAGGACTTTACCAGGGTTCAAAAAAGAGCTAGATAGATTCATGGAGGTTATGTCCATCAATGGCTGTTAGCCAGGATGGGTAGGAATGGTGTCCCTACCCCCTGTTTGTCTGCAAATGCGTGACAGGGAGGGATCTCGTGAGGATTACCTGTTGTGTTCCCTCCCTCTGGGGCATTTTGTGTTGGCCACTGTCGGCAGACAGTATTCTGGGCTAGATGGACCTTTGGTCTGACCTAGTATGGGAGTTCTTATGTTCTAATGTACATGCACTTTAACATTTGTTGATTAGTAATTGATGGGAAACTATTTCATCATCTCATGTGATATGAGCATCTCATACTGCTTCTTTCCAAATGCAGAATAAAACTATTCCTTGCATACGCCGACCTTCTCAGCCTCATTAACAAGTTTATTTTTTCCCTCTAGGATTTGTCCTGAGTCACTTCCTAGGATTTCTTTTGTTCATATTATACCTCATGTTTATCCTTCAGCATGCCAAGCACGGCTTTTCCCCCATGTCTTTAACCCTGCTTACGAGCTTTCGGATCTATCGATGGTATTGCTTGCTATTGATTTTCCCAATTTCCTATCTTTTAGGCTATGTCTAGACTGCAGGCTTCTTTCCGAAGAAGCTTTTCCGGAAGAGAGCATCCACAGTGCCAAAGTGCAACGAAAAAGCGATCTGCTTTTTCGAAAGATAGCATCCACACTGAATGGATGCTCTCTCGCATGTAAGCTGTGATTACTATGGGCGGAATGGCCACCAGGGCACCTGTGCTTTTTCTTCTTTCCTCTTCTTTCGAAAGAACTCCCTCTTCCCTGTCCACACACGCCTTTTTCCGAAAGAGCTCTTTCGGAAAAAGGCTTCTCCCTCGTAGAAAGAGGTTTACCAACATCGGAAACACCCCTCTGCTCTTTCGATTTTTGGTAAAAAGAATGTGATTGCAGTGTGGACGTAAGTGAAGTTATTTTTCACAAAAATGGCAGTTTTTCCGAAAAAACTCTGCAGTGTTGACACATCCTTAGATATTGCTCCCCCTCCTACCACTTGCTCCCTTCACTTTGCCATGGATTTAAAGCCAAACTTCTCAACTTTATAGACAGTGTAGTTGTGGCTTTTAAGTGAGCTCATAAAATGTTTTTTAGAGACACGTGTTTGATGTGCAATGGAAATAAAAAAAGTTTACAAAATGTGAGGAAACATTAGGAAAGAGCTAGATGATAAGAGAGAAAACATCATGTTGCCTTTATATAAATCCATGGGACACCCACATCCTGAATATTGTGTACAGATTTTTTCACCCCATCTCAATAAAGTGACATTGGATTTGGAAAAGGGACAGAGAAGTGCAGATATGGGCCACCGTCTGAATGAGGAGAACTTTGAGAGGCTGGGACTTATCATCTAGGAAAAGGGATGACAGAGAGGGAATACAAGGAGGGCTCTAAATCATGACCGGTGTGGTAAAAGCAAATAAGGAAACTCTGTTTACTCCTTCACATAAGGGAAGAACTAGGGGTCACCCAGTGAAATGACCAGGTGGCAGAGTTAAACACATACAAGAATCTTTTTGTAGTTAACCTGTGGAACTCTTTGCCAGGGGATGTTGTGAAGGCCAAAACTATAACATGATTCCAGGATGCTAGACAACTTCATGGAGATACAGGGTTACTAGGGATCCAATACCATGTGCTGTGTGCTCCTTGCCTCAGTTTCCCAGAAGCGGGTACTGGACAATAGGGTTTGGCTCATACAAAGTGTCCTGGTTCTGTTCATTCCCTCTGAGGCCCCGGCACTGAGCATTGTTAGAAGACAGGATCCTGCACAGGTGTTTATTAGAGCTCAGTGTATTTTTTTTTTCATTTAGATACTGTGACAAAGTCAGGCTGAGGGACTGCAGCAGATAGAGAGAAAGGCAGCAACGGCCCTGAGCAATTAGGGGCAAAGGAGATAGGGCAGCTGCCAATTAATCAGAGCGAGCTGATTTCACCTGCAGCGGCCATTGAGCCTGTTCAAAGAGAGGCCCCCTTGCAGGAAGGGGAGGACGGTGAGAGAGATCAGAGAGAGAGCAGAGCAGAGCAGAGCAAACCAAACCAAGGACAGCAGCACAACACTGTCAGAGATAGCTAAGTGGGGGAGGAGGAGGACCCCCCCTCGGGGTTTTTAGGCCCTCCTTCGCCCGGCAGCCTGAGAGCCAAGCTGGGAAGGACAGTTTTGCACCCCAAGCTGACCCTGGGGCACTGGCCCCAACACCTTTGCGGCTGAGGGGCTGGAGCTGGATTCCTGCCAAGGGCAAATAGCGTGGGACTGACACTGCCTGTGGTAGGCCAGAGCAGGGTACTGGGACCCAGGAGTGAGGTTACCCTGCCTCAATACACAGAGCAAACACGACAGTTTATCATGGTGAAACAGCACAGTGAGGCCATGAAAGGATTGAAGGTCTCCCACACTGTCCCGTAAGTGATTCAGGAAAGAGGCCCAACACCATGTCACCATCTAGGCCTGCAAGGAGTTAGGTCGGTGAGCCAGAGCACCAGGAGAAAATTTTATGTCCATTTATGACGAAAGAGTTGGAGCAGCCTGTCCCGGATTTGTCTCGTCTTCACCCCGTAGATGATGGGGTTCAGCATGGGGGGCACCAGGAGGTACACGTTGCCAATGAGAATGCGGAAATGCAGGGACACGTTCTGGCCAAACCGTTGTGTGAGGAAGGAGAAGAGACCTGGGGTGTAAAAGGTTAAGATGGCAAAGAGGTGGGAGCCGCAGGTCCCAAAAGTCTTGAGCCGGGCGTCCTTGGTGGGGAGTCTGAAGACGGCCCTGAGGATCTGAGTATAGGACACAGATATAAAAAACACATCCAGACCAGTCACAAAGAAAGTGGCAAAGAGGCCGTAGTAACTACTGATGCGGATGTCACCACAGGCCAGCTTCACCACGGTGATGTACTCGCAGTGTGTGTGGGGGATGATGTTGGTTGTGCAATACGGCCACCGACTTCCTATGTAAGTAAAGGGTAATGTGAGCATTCCACTGCGCAGCACCACGGCCAGGCCGATCTTGGCCACCACGTGGTTTGTCAGAATGGTGGAATGTCGCAGGGGATGGCAGATGGCCACGTAGCGATCCAAAGCCATGGCCACGAAGATCCCCGACTCGATTGCTAAGAAGCAGTGAGTGAAGAACATCTGGATGAGGCAGGCACTGAAATCAATCTCTCTGGAACTGAACCAGAAGATGCTCAGTGTTTTGGGCAGGGTGGACGTAGACAAGACCAGGTCGGTGATGGCCAGCATGCAGAGGAAATAGTACATGGGCTTGTGGAAGCTCGGCTCCTTCTTGACAATGAACAAGATGGTGAAATTCCCCAGCACAGATATGGTGTATGTGCTGGAGAAGGGGATGGAGATCCAGGCATAGGCTGTCTCCAGGCCAGGGATGCCCAGCAGGATGAAGGTGGAGGGGTTGGTGAAGTGGGTGGTGTTGGAATCTGACATGGAGCTGAGGAGATGGTGAACCACTGTGAGGCCGAAGAGTGTCTCATGCATGTGCTGTATGTTCTCCTGACTTCCTTGGCTTGGCGGTCTCAGTACAGATGCCTGAATGGAGAGACAAGCGTAAAATGAGACAATGCAGGGCAGGGGGCCTGTTCTCCTGGGTGAAGAATCTGGGTTGCTCTTGAAAGTGAAAAATGATATTTTCATTATTCAGAGAACTGAATTATGAACGTACCCCGGTAATGGAAATTCCCTATTTTGGGGTGTGCAGGCATCAGTAATTTGGAGACAACAGAAAAGTACCACAAATAACATTCACAGACTGCCCTCGGGTTGAGAAGGTGGTTATCATGCAGACGCCAGGCAGGCACAGTAATTGATCTGGAGAGTTTGGTCAGCCTGCAAAGAAACCATTCCAATACAGTGAAAGGCAAAGTGATCCTCTTGGAATGGGCAATGCCGACCCAACCCCCAGAGAACGGGCCTCTATTGTGGAACGCAGGGACCCTGCAAAGTTTCTCTGAAATAGATCTCTGAAAACATCCACGCAGTGTGAAGCAGCAGTCAAAAAAGCAAACAGAATGTTAGGAATCATTAAAAAAGGGATAGAAAATAAGACAGAGAATATCTTATTGCCTCTGTATAAATCCATGGTACATCCACATCCTGAGTACTGCATACAGATGGGGTTCCCTCACCTCAAAAAGGATATATTGGCATTGGAAAAGGTTGAGAGAAAGGCAACAAAAATTATTAGGGGTTTGGAACAGGTCCCATATGAAGAGAGATTAAAAAGACTTGGACTTTTCAGCTTAGAGAAGAGGAGACTAAGGGGGGAGAAATGACAGAGGTCTATAAAATCATGACAGGTGTGGAGAAAGTGAATAAGGAAAAATTATTTACTTATTCTCACAATAGAAGAACGAGGGGTTGCCAAATGAAATTAATAGGTGCCAGTTTAAAAACAAACAAAAGGAAGTTTTTCTTCACTTAGGGTATGTCTGCACTTGCCCCCTAGTTCAAACTAGGGAGGCAAATGAAGCATAGCGAAGTTGCTAATGAAGCGCGGGATTTAAATATCCCGCGCTTGATTAGCATATTCGTGGCCGGTCGCCATTTAAAAATGCCGGTCGCCTGAATTAACTCGCCGCGTGTAGACGTGGTAGTCTGATCCAAAACCCTTCCCTCGACTTAACTGTTACTGCTCGTGCAATGAGGAGTAACAGTTAATTTGAGGGAAGGGTTTTGGATCGGACTACCGTGTCTACACGCGGAGAGTTAATTCGGGCTACAGGTATGTCTGGAAATGGGTGACAGGAGAAGGATCACATGAGGATTACCTGCTGTGTTCCCTCCCTCTGCGGCATCCGGTATTGGCCACTGTTGGCAGACAGGACACTGGGCTAGATGGATATTTGCTCTGACCCGGTCTGATCATTCTTAAGTTCTTATGATGTAGGCGTAAGAGTGGACACACAACTCTTTGTGAGTGTCCTGTCCCATGCTGTGTCCAAAAGGGCTGAGGGGATCCTTGGATGCGCTAAGGAGGGAGGGAGTGTGTCAGAGCAGTAGAAAGATTTTGCTTCTGCATGTGGTACCAGCAGGACACAGGAGCGTGGATACCGGCTACCTGTCCTTTTCCAAATGTTTCAGAGAGGTCGCTGTGTTGGTCTGTGACTGGAAAAACTTAAAAAAAACAAAAACCAAAAGTCTTGCAGCACCTTAGAGACTAACCGCTGCATGTTTTGTTTGTCTCAAAGTGCTGCACGATTATTAATTGTTTATCATTATTCACTAAGGTACGAATCCAAAGCTGGGGCCTCTCTGCTATCTGGATTTCCCCACTTGCACTGTGGCTCAAAATCTGAGAGAGTGACTAGCTCAAGCCTTTGCCAAGACCTGTGCCCAGCAGAAATGTCCTACCTAGAACACACCTTAGGGGAAACGATCAGGGTGTGATTGACAGCAACTCTATTGGAAACACCCGCTCAGTTGCGGTAGTGGCCAAAACAAAGCCACTGTCTGGAAGCAAAGGGATGGGTGGGACCTGCTCTGCTCAGATGCTCAGTTTTGGTCACTGTTTGGGATATTGTAGCCAGAAAGGGGTGTCAGGGACGGGCTGTGGTAAAGAGGCAGGCTACCATGCACAGACAGACTGCATAGTCCGGGCCTGGTTAGTGTAGAGAAAAGATAAAGGGGGCAGCTTGAGGAGGAAAAAAATTATAATATTGACACTGATTCTAGTCAAATAGACAGAGAATACTTCCCAACCAGTAATATCTATGGACAGCAGCCCCCTGGCCCCTTAGAGACTGACACGTTTATTAGGTCAGGAGATTTGGTTGCTAAGGCCCACTTCATCAGGTGAGTTGTTAGCGTCCCTAAGGTGCCGCAGGTGTGCTCCTCAGTTTTAATAGTCCAGACTAATACAGCTACTGCTCCGAGACTTACAGACGGTTAGAGATCCAGGAGCTAACTCTTCAACACTGAGGCAAATTAACAGCCAGACTGACTGGAAAATGATGTAATCGGGGAAATGAGAGTAAGAAACAGGAGGGCTTCCGGAAAATAAAATGATCCAGTGCCAAAAAGGTTGAGGAATATAATTAATGCCAGTCAACCAGAGGTTGTAAGAAACCAGTTTCATCCTGTAGCAAAAGTGAACCTCTGGCTACTCCAGGGAACCTGGCAGATGCAATAGAATTTGATTTCTTTGAGGGATTTTAATTAATAAGGGAAAGCATTGAGCTACAACAGTGAGCTCCGAAAGCAGTTGCCAATGGGCCATTGCCAGTGAAAGGGGATTTATCCTGTGGGGATCAGTGGCAGGCCGGATGCTCATCTAGAGTGAGCGGGCCAGGGCAGGCGCACCGATGGAGCTAGAGCGTTGTAACAGAGCCACATGGAAAGTCGTCCCCTCGGAAGAGGGAATGCAGGCCTGATCCCGACGCTGGTGCGGTATGGGCTGACGCGATCCTTGGAGCCATAAAGAGGCGGATGGAGAGTTGGAGCAGAGGAAGGATTTTATCTCAGCCCCTGGCACTGGTAAACTTCCCTGAACCCTGTCCTGGGGGCCACGTTTCAAAAGGGACAATGAAAAAGAGGAGAGGAGGCAGAAAAGAGGCAAAGAAAATGTCTGACAGAGAGAGGCTCACACAGCTTCCTGTCTTATCACAAAGACAGTCAGTCAAGGCATTCATGGACGGAGGACTAAGGGTGATAACAAGCTGTGTTACCCATGGCTCTCTCTGCATGCTTAAAGGCTGTTCAGAGTGGAAAGGGTCCCAGACATGCTCGCTATCCCAAAACACCCTAATTGCCCACCAGGCGTGCCATCAGCAAGAGGGGGTGTCTGGGAATTTGGAGATGCCAGTGTCTTCCCTGGGAAACCTTGCCCCACACATCACTCACCCCAGCATCCCCTGAAACATCCGTGGCTGAAAGCTGACCCAGGGCTGTGCCCCATTTGTATTATAGCTCTATGCGGTCCCGGTGGGGTTCGCTCAGACTGTAGCAGAGACGCGAGCGTGTGAGGTAAACAGGCGGGAGACCAGCCTGTCTGTGCTTCTGGGCTATTTATCCAGCTGTGGGCATAAACTTCAGTTAAGGGCGGTTCCCAAAGGGCGAGGAGAACTCTTGGGCTCTGCGCTGAGACGGGGGGGGGGGAGATTGGCTGCCCTGTGTATTCTAGCTGATTAGGAAGAAAAAAACTTGGCATAATGCCTAATCCTCCCAAGAGTCTTTTCCCTGTGCCTGCCTTGGGTAGCTGGGTAGATCGTAGACAGAGAGCATGGGAGAAAGATGACTGAGAGGCCACACACAGAGTCAGGCAGAGCTCAGGAGTTCTGAGGTCACTGATGTAACCGCGGTCTGTACCTCACGCCAAGAGGGACACACGCTCCCACTCTGGTAGGCCCTGTTCGCTGGTGGGGAGGCCGAGGAAAGTCTGGAAGAGAGAGACAGAGCCAAAGGTATAACAAGTGGGGTTCCGCAAGGGTCTGTTTTGGGACCGGCTCTGTTCAATACCTTCATCAACAATTTAGATATTGGTATAGAAAGTACGCTTATTAAGTTTGCAGATGATACCAAGCTGGGAGGGGTTGCGACTGCTCTGGAGGATAGGGTCATAATTCAAACTGATCTGGACAAATTGGAAAAATGGTCTGAGGTAAATAGGATGAAGTTTAATAAAGACAAATGCAAAGTGCTCCACTTAGGAAGGAACAATCAGTTCCACACATACAGAATGGGAAGCGACTGTCTAGGAAGGAGTACGACAGAAAGGGATCTAGGGGTTACACTGGACCACAAGCTGAATATGAGTCAGCAGTGTGATGCTGTTGCAAAAAAAGCAAACATGATTCTGGGAGGCATGAACAGGTGTGTTGTGAGCAAGACACGAGAAGTCATTCTTCCGCTCTACTCTGCGCTGCTTAGGCCTCAGTTGGAGTATTGTGTCCAGTTCTGGGCACCGCATTTCAAGAAAGATGTGGAGAAATTGGAGAGGATCCAGAGAAGAGCAACAAGAATGATTAAAGGTCTAGAGAACATGACCTATGAAGGAAGGCTGAAAGAACTGGATTTGTTTAGTTTAGAAAAGAGAAGATTGAGGGGGGACGTGATAGCAGTTTTTAGATATCTAAAAGGGTGTCATAAGGAGGAGGGAGAAAACTTGTTCTTTCTGGCCTCTGAGGATAGAACAAGAAGCAATGGGCTTAAACTGCAGCAAGGGAGGTTCAGGTTGGACATTAGGAAAAAGTTCCTAACTGTCAGGGTAGTCAGACACTGGAATAAATTGCCCAGGGAGGTTGTGGAATCCCCATCTCTGGAGATATTTAAGAGTAGGTTAGATAAATGTCTATCAGGGATGGTCTAGACAGTACTGGGTCCTGCCATGAGGGCAGGGGACTGGACTCGATGACCTCTCGAGGTCCCTTCCAGTCCTAGTATTCTATGAATCTATGATTCTATGATCACCATCCTCTTAAGAGGAATCTGAGATTTTCATACTCAATTGGACTGTGGGAGCTCTCTGCTTCTGTGAGTTGTGAGCTCAGGGACTCCACTTCTCCTCACGCCCAGAAAACCGTCCACAAAGCACAGTCACTGGGGTCACTTTAGGGGGGAAGAGACTCACTTCAAGCAACATGTTCCTGTGGACAGAGGGCAGTCGGGGTCTGCCCAAGGCCTTGACCTCCTGCCAAAACTGCCCTGGGAAAAGGGGGACCCTGTAGGCAGGAGAGAGCTGGGATTCATACAATCATAGAATACTAGAACTGGAAGGGACCTCGAGAGGTCATGGAGTCCAGTCCCCTGCCCTCACGGCAGGACCAAGCACCGTCTAGATCAGTGCTTCTCACCCTTTTCTTATAAAGTACCCCTTTTAAAAATATATATATAAGTACCCCCCAGTACCTACAGTTTTCAAACACACAATTTTTTTCTACCATTTCAACACATTTGTTTAAACAACCTATTCATAGCTGGGCGGGAGATGAAATGTTTGGGTGTAAAAAATAGAAAAATAATAAAGCGCTGTAAAACTTAAAACAAAAATGCAGTTTTCTCCAAATTTCAGTTGTGTTGACGTACTCCCCAGACTTCTCTCGAGTAGCCCTATGGGTACTCGTATCACTGGTTGAGAAACACTGGTCTAGATCATCCCTGAGGGTATGTCTACACTACAAGGTTATTCGAAATAACAGCCGTTATTTCGAATTAACTTCAATAGCGTCTACACATGCAATCCGCTATTTCGATTTGAAATCAAAATAGCGGAGCGCTTAATTCGAATTAGGTAAACCTCATTCTACGAGGAGTAATGCCTAATTCGAAATAGCTAATTCGAAATAAGTTCTGTGTAGATACTTATTTCGAATTAGCTGGCCTCCAGCCTTTCCCAGGGTGCCCTGGTGGCCACTCTGGACACAACCAGGAAAACTTGTCTGCTCACACCCAGCCCCGGAGCCCTTAAAGGGGCAGACTCTGGACACAGTGCCGGTGCCAGTTGCAAGCCTGCCAGCCCAGAGCCAGCAGCCACTGCAACTGGGCCAGCATGAGCCAGCCACCCGCTGCCACCCAGCCCTCCACCGCTCCCCAGGACCAGGCTGGCAGCTCCCAGGAGCCTGCCAGGGGCCGCAAAAGGCGGGTGCCTTCCTGGTCTAGTGCGGAGATCGTGGACCTCATTGAGGTTTGCGGGGAGGCCTCCAATGCCCACGATCTCCGCACTAGGTGCAGGAATGCGGCCGTCTACAGGCGCATGGCTGCCAGCCTAGCCATCAGAGGCCACGTGTGCACCCAGGAGCAGGTGCGCACAAAAATCAAAGAGCTGCGGCAGGCCTATGCCAGGGCATCCTGGGGGTCAGATGGTCTGTGCCCCCCCAGGCGGTCATCGACCCCGGGGCAGAGGGCCCTGCCCCCGATACAGGGGAAGAGGAGGAGGAGGAGGACAGCAGCCAGGAGCCTGGAGGGAGCGTGCCCTGTGCCCAGGAACCCTGAGCCGCCCCTGAGAGCCCATCAACACCTCTCTCTTCTGAGGCTGGGGAGGCCTCCACATGTGAGTGCCATCACCGTCCCCTCATGCAGGGCGGGAGGGGGGGCAGGGGAGAGAGGGAGCCCAGGGACAGCGCGCGTGGGCCTTGCTGACCACGGAGCACACAGCAACCTGGTCATGTGCCGTGCCAGCCGGGGGCATGTGGCCCCAGCTGCCCGCCACACAGGGGTCCTGGCGTGTTCCCCACACGCGTGTATGTATGAAGGCACATGACAGGCTCCTGACCCCGGGAGGAGACACTGCATAATGCCCTCCCTACAGACGCCCCCTCTATACAGAGGCAGGGCATGTCTCCCTTCCCCCCCCGCCCCCCACACTATAGGCAGCACAGGGGCTGGGGTGCAGTCCTGGGCCAGCTCACACTCCCGGGGATAGCAGGACGTGATGGTGCGGAGACCTGCCATCCTCGCCGTACAGAGGGGGGCTGGGTTTTACCCACTGTGTCCCCAGGGAGAACTGACCACTTTCTCTTTTTCCACCACAGCCGCAGCACCTGCGAGTGCAGGGCGCACCACCCCGCCTGGAACAGCCACCCGCACCCGGGCCAGCAGGTGCACCCGCAACCAGGAGGAGTACCAGTGGCAGCAGCTGCGGTTACAGGGGAGGCAGGTCCACAGCCAGGAGCATTGGGTGCAACAGGACCTGCAGCTGCGGCGGAAGAGCTTGCGGGAGCTGCGGGAGCAGGGCCATGAACTCCACGAGCACCTGCAGACCCTGGTGGACTGATTGCTGCCTCCTGCTGCTCCAGCCCCTGCGGCCACCCCAGCTATCGCTCCTCCTCCCACCCCTGCTCCCCCTCCCACTTCTTCCGCCCCCCCACTTGCCCCGCCCATACCCACTCCCCCCCAGGAATGCTGAGGCCCCTGCACCGCAGTGCTGCGAGACGGGAGGGCCAGCAAGACCCCCAACCCTGAGCTTCCCCTCCCCCTTCCTCCCCTTGTCTCCCCCTTCCAGCTCCCTCCTCCCAGGTTTCCCCCCTCCCCTCTCCTGCCCTCATTCCCCCCTCCCCCCACACCACGTATGTAAAATAAAGAGAGTTTTTTTGTGGCAACACGGGTGTTTTTATTATACATCAGGAAGGGGGGTTAGGGAGGGGAAAGGGGAAGGAGGTGGGGGTGGCATGTAAGGCACAAGGCCCCAGTGGGGCATGCCAGGGGGACTTCACTCCTCCTTCACCTGGAAGCTCTCCCGCAGGGCTTCCCGGATGTGGCCAGCCCCCCAAAGGGCCTCCCGGCTGGCAGCCGTGCGGGGCTGTGCGTACTGGCCCATCAGGCGGTCAGCCTCTGCCATCCAGGCTGGCAGGAAAGCCTCCCCCTTCTTCTCACACAAATTGTGGAGCACACAGCACGCTGCCACCGCGTGCAGAATATTGTGCTCGGAGAGGTTGAGGCGGGTGAGGAGGCATCTAAACCTGGCCTTCAGACAGCCGAAGGCCCCCTCGACCATGATGCGGGCCCTGCTGAGCCTGGCATTGAAGGCCTGCCGGGAGGGGTTGAGGTGTCCCGTGTAGGGCTTCATCAGCCAGGGCTGTAGGGGGTAGGCCGCATCCCCCACCAGGCACACTGGAATGTCCACGTTCCCGACCCTGATGTGGCGGTTGGGGAAGAAAGTCCCGGTGTGCAGCCTCTGGTACACGGACGAGTTGCGGTAGACCCGCGCATCGTGTGCCTTGCCGGACCAGCCCACACTGATGTCCGTGAACTGGTCCCGGTGGTCAGACATGGCCTGCAGGATCACCGAGAAATACCCCTTGCGGTTGATGTAGAGGGAGGTTTGGTGTTCCGGGGCACGGATGGGGATGTGCGTCCCGTCGATTTCCCCCCCGCAGTTGGGGAAGCCCAGGGCGCCGAACCCCTGGATGACCGCCTCCAGGTTGGTGAGGCGGACGACTCTGCGGAGCAGCACCCTGTTGATGGCCTTGACCACCTGCAGAGAGACACAGAAAAGCGAGGGTCACTGGGGTGCCCGGGTGGCTGGGAGTGTTCGTTCCCCGCCACTGCCCCGCGGCCCACTCCCAGGAGCAACCCCCTCTGCAATCCTGGCCACCGCGGGTGGTCTGTAGCACGGCTGGGACAGACCGAACCCTCCCGTGGAAGGCACTTTCACCACCTCCCCCCCGTTTTCCCTGGGGCAGCCCATCTCCTCCTGCAGCCCCCTCCCTCCCCGGCCCAGTGGCCAGTGACTGCCGTACCTGCATGAGCACTGCTCCTACGGTGGATGTCCTCATGCCGAACTGGTTCCCCATGGAGCGGTAGCTATCCGGCGTGGAAAGCTTCCAGAGGGCGATGGCCACCCGCTTCTGGAGGGGAATGGCGGGCCTCATGCATGTGTCCCGTCACTGCAGAGCAGGGGCGAGCCACTTGCAGAGCTCCAGGAAGGTGTCCTTCTTCATCCTGAAGTTCTGGGTCCACTGTTGGTCTCCCCGGCGCTCCAGGATGACGCGGTCCCACCAGTCGCTGCTGGTGTCCAGATGCCAGATGTGGCAGGGCACGCTGGCATCCGGGCGCTGCTGCTGCTCCTCCACGGCTGCCAGGGCGGACAGGGGGAGGGCCAGGGGGCTGGCCTGTAGCAGATGGTACCAGGCAGCCTCCAGCCATTGCTGGCAGGCTTGCAGCAACACGTCCAGCAAGAGCACCAGAGTGCCCAGGGGCGGCTCTGGCTCCATGGTGCCGAGTGCTGTGGAGTCCCAAATGAGAGCGACCAAAGCAGGCAGAGAGGAAAATTCTTTGCTGTTCCTCAGCGAGGTAGGCAAGCAAGCGGGAAAGCTGAGAACTGGCTCTCCAGGGGGGTTCCTTTAAGCACAAGCCTCAGATAGCCTCAGGCAGCAGCCACACAAAGCAACTACTGACCTGATGCCCTGCTGGAACCGGTTTCAGCTGCCCTTAAATGCGACCCAGCATCCAATCAGTGTGGATGCGTTATTTCAAAATAGCAAAATGCTATTTCGAATTAGTTTTTATGTAGACGAGTTATTTCGAATTAGCTTAATTCGAATTAACTATTTCAAATTAAGTTAATTCGAAATAGCACTGTAGTGTAGACATACCCTGAGAGATATCCATCCAACCTACTCTTAAATATCTCCAGGGATGGAGATTCCACAACCTCCCTAGGCAACTTATTCCAGTGTTTGACCACCCTGACAGTTAAGAAGTTTTTCCTAATGTCCAGACTAAACCTCCCTTGCTGCACCTTGCTTTAAGCACCTTGCTTCTTTGTCCTAACCCCTTCTTCATGTTTCATGTGGATTTTTTTTCTTCCCGTTCGGTTTATTTCCTCCCAGTGTCATAGAATCCTAGAAAATTAGGGTTGGAAGGGACCTCAGGAGATCATCTAGCGCACCTCCCCCTGCAGGACCAACCCCAAATCAATCATCCCAGACTGGGCTTGGTCAAACCTGCTCCTAAAAACCTGCCTGGGTGGAGTTTGCACCACACCCCTAGGCAACCCAGGACAGAGCCAGGTACAGTGAGCAGCTGGAGAGTGCTAGGGGTACCACAGAGTTCTCATCACCCTTTGGGAAGGTCCCTACATTATGGTTGACTCCTACAGCTGGATGAAGAACACAGAAGCCCAGAGACAGGAAGAGAGACATTGCCTAGAACGTGTCACCATTTTCCAGCCTGTTCCCATCCTGATGCTTCCTTCTCTGCTAGACGCTGTGCTAACCCCACTGGGATTGGATAGGCCTGGATCAGAAGCCCTCCGCGCCCACGTCCTCTCTCGGTGCGGGATGTTGCTGCACATGGCGGGGTGAGAGAGGCGTGGGACTCGGCTACCGGATCGGGATTCCTGGGGAAGACACTTTGGTCTCAGAATTGACAGATACTGTCCTCCATCTCTTGGTGAGGAGCTCCCCGGCTTGACAAATCCAGTGGAACATGTCCCAGTGACATGGGCCAAAATGTCCCTTTTTCTCTGCCCCTTCTTTCCCGTCGGCGGATAGCCTAGCGCCACGAGGTGGCTGCAAGTCAGTGGCATGGGGGACCCTTCAGGACGAAATGCGTTAGTCGATGTACAACACAAGGCCAGATTCTGAGACCCAGCCCCATACTCTGCTCAGACCTCACCAAGGCAAATCTCCTCTTTGGGTAAGAACCGAGTAAAGACCTTGGGAGGCAGCTATGTCCTAATAGGGAGAGTTTTTCCTCCTCTTCTTGCATTTCTGGGCTCTGATCGTTAATCATAGAATCACAGAATACTAGAACTGGAAGGGACCTTGAGAGGTCATCGAGTCCAGTCCCCTGCCCTCATGGCAGGACCCATTACTGTCTAGACCATCCCTGATAGACATTTATCTACCATAAATTAGCGCATATAACCTGCGGGTTATGTGCGTTTTTACATACCCCGCGCCTCCCCGCCCCCCCGTGGGGTATACTCGTCCGTGGGGTATACTCGTCCGTGGGGTATATAAATTTTTTTTTACTCACCTGGGGGTGAGTAGAGTATCTCCGCACATGGGAAGGGAGCCGGGGAGCGGTGCAGGAGCCCTGAGAGAGAGCGCTCCCCCGCCCAGAGGTTGTGCGGGAAGGGAGCCAGGGAGTGGTGCACGAGCCCGGGGCAAGAGTGCTCCCCTGCCCGGAGGTTATGTGGCTGCATGGGAACCAGGGGGGTGAGTGCAGCTCCCCTCCTGCAGGCAGGCTACCGGAAAGTCCCCCCAACCCCGGACCCTAGAAGCCCTCCTGCCCCGGCACAGTTTGAAACTTAGTCTTGTATACCCTGTGGGCTATACCCGTCCGCGGGTTATATGCGTCCGTGGGGTATATCCACTAATTTACGGTAACCTACTCTTAAATATCTCCAGATTCCACGACCTCACTAGGCAATTTATTCCAGTGTTTAACCACCCTGACAGTTAGGAACTTTTTCCTAATGTCCAACCTAAACCTCCCTTACTGCAGTTTAAGCCCATTGCTTCTTGTTCCATCCTCACAGGTCAAGAAGAACAAGTTTTCTCCCTCCTCCTTGTGACACCCTTTTAGATACCTGAAAACCGCTATCATGTCCCCTCTCAATCTTCTCGGGTATGTCTACACTACAGCGCTAATTTGAATTAACTTAATTCGAAATAGTTAATTCGAATTAAGCTAATTCGAATTAACGAGTTTATACACTAAAACTATTTCGAATTAGCCTTTTGCTAATTCGAAATAGCACATCCACACTGAGTGGACCCTGAACCAAAGTTAAGGCTGGCCGGAACCAGTGCCGGCAGGGCATCAGGTTAGGACTTAGTGTGTGGGGCTGCTGCCTGAGGCTAACTGAGGTCTGTGCTTAAAGGGACCCGACCCCCACCCCAGACTGACAGTTCTTAGGGTTCCCCATTTGCTTGTCTACCTCAATGAGGGTCAGCAAAGCAGTCCTGTCTTGGAGCACCCTGAGCGCCCTCACTCTGGACACCACAGCACTCGGCCATCAGACCGGCTGCACTTGCTGCAGGCTGCCATACGGGGGATCCATTGGGGGGCTGTCAGGATCCAGGAGGCCCTGCAGAAGAGCGTCCACCCCGAGGAGCCCTCAGAGCCACCCCAGTCCTCCCCACAGGGGGTCATGCCCCATTCCTCCCTCACGCCATTCCATTTACCCCTCCCTAGCCCCCCTTCCTGATGTAAAAAATAAAGGACAAGTTTTTTCAAAAATATAAACTCTCTTTTTATTGAACAAAACTGGGAGGGGGGATGAAACTCTGGGGAGACTGGAGAAGGAGGCGGGAGAGGAGAGGTGAGAGAGGGTGGGAGAGGGGAGGGGGGCAACTGGGAGAAGGGAGCTGGAAGGGGAAAGCAAGAGGAAGAAGGGGGAGGGGAAGCTCAAGGGTGGGGGTCTCGCCGGGCCACATGTCTCCCAGCACTGTGGGTGCGGGGGCCTCGGCGTCCCCAGGGGGATGGGGAGGAGAGTGTGGAGGTTGAGGTGGGGGGTGTGGAGATAGAGGAGGAGGAGGTTGAGGAGGCAGAGACGGGAGGGGGAGAAGAAGTGGGACGAGGAGCAGGCGCTTCAGAGGCATGGGCCAGCATACTCTGCACCAGGGTGTGCAGGTCTTCATAGAGGGCACGACCCTGGGCAAGCTGCTCCCAGCGGATCTGAAGGTCCGCCTGCACCCAGTCCTGGATGGTGCGGTGCAGGGCTCGCAGGGCCCCCAGGTGCTGGTCCCGGTACCCCTGCCACGTGCTGGTGGTCAGGAGGAGGTCCCGGGCGGGGTGGTGCGCCCTGCATGAGCAGCTGGTGCGGCTGCAGAGAAAGAAGAGAAGTGGTGAGTTCTCCCTGGGGACACAGTGGATGATGCCCAGCCCTCCCTGTGAGGTGAGGGCAACTGTGCCCTGCACCGTCAGAGCCGACGTGCTAGCACAGATCCCATGGTCGGCATGTCCGGCTCTGCCCAGGAGTGGGAGCTGCCCCAAGACCGCACCCGTGCCCCTGTGCCATGTATAGTGCAGCCGGGACGGGGGGGAGATGTCCCCTGCCCCTGTGTATAGGGGGTGTGTGAAGGGAGGGCGTCCTGCTGGGTCCCGCCCCGAGGTCGGGAGCGTGTCGGGTCTCTTCACACACACGTGTGGCTATCGGGCCACGGCCCCTGTGTGGCATGCAGCTGGAGCCACCTGCCCAAGGGTGGCACAGCATGTGCCCGCACGTGCACAGGTGGCTGCTTGATCCGTGGGAGGCATGGCCCACGCGCGTTCCCTGCTCTCCCTCTCCACCCCCCCTCCCCTCGGGTAGGGGACAGTGCTGGCACTTACCTTGTGTGGCTTCCCTGGACAACCCTGCCGACACCGGTGCCGGGACAGCTGGTGGTGGCCCCTCTGCTGTGCCCGGGTCAGGGCCCTCCGCTCCCGGCTCACTGCCCCCCGGGCCGGCATGGACCGTCCCACCCCCCAGGATTCGGTCGAGGGCGGGGAAGTAGGGGCAGGTGTCAGGGCGAGCCCCTGCCGCAACAGTTTAATTTTCAGGTGCACCTGCTCCTGGGTGCGCCTGTGGCCTTTCTGGGCCATGGTGGCCGCTATGGGGCCATAGACGGCCGCATTCCTCTTCCTGGTGCAGATATCATGGACATTGGGGGCCTCCCCCCAGACCTCTATGAGGTCCATGATCTCCGCACCAGTCCAGGAGGGTGCGTGCCATCTATGGCCCCTGGATGGCCCCTGGGTGCTGGGGAACTGGGTGGGGGACAGCTGGCTGGCACTGGCTGCCTGGCTCATCCTGGGGCCACTGGGTCAGGGGCAGAGACTGGTGGCAGGCCTTGTTCTGGCATGTGCCGTCTGGCCAGAGTCTACCCCTTTAAGGGCTCCGGTGCTGGGGGAGAGGAGAGGAGTTTTCCTGGTTTGGCCCAGAGTGGCCACCAGAGGAAACTGGGAAGGGCTGGAGTCCAGCTAATTCCAATTAAGTGTCTACACAGCACTTATTTCGAATTAGCTATTTCAAATTAGGCATTACTCCTCGTAGAATGAGGTTTACCTAATTCGAATTAAGTGCTCCGCTATTACGAATGAAAATCGAAATAGCGGTTTGCATGTGTAGATGCTATTGAACTTAATTTGAAATAACGCCTGTTATTTCGAATTAACTTTGTAGTGTAGACATACCCCTCTTTCCAAACCAAACAAGACCGATTCTTTCAGTCTTCCTTCATAGGTTATGTTCTCAAGACCTTTCATCATTCTTGTTGCTCTTCTCTGGACCTTCTCCAATTTCTCCACATCTTTCTTGAAAAGCGGTGCCAAGAACTGGACACAATACTCCAACTGAGGCCTAACCAGCGCAGAGTAGAGCGGAAGAATGACTTCTCGTGTCTTGCTCACAACACACCTGTTAATGCATCCTAGAATCATGTTTGCTTTTTTTGCAACAGTATCACACTGTTGACTCATATTTAGCTTGTGGTCCACTATAACCCCTAGATTCCTTTCTGCCGTACTCCTTCCTGGACAGTCACTTTCCGTTCTGTATGTGTGAGACTGATTGTTCCTTCCTAAGTGGAGCACTTTGCATTTGTCCTTATTAAACTTCATCCTGTTTACCTCAGACCAGTTCTCCAATTTGTCCAGATCATTTTGAATTATGACTGCATCCTCCAAAGCAGTTGCAACCCCTCCCAGCTTGGTATCATCCTCAAACTTACTGAGTGTACTCTCTATGCCGATATCTAAATTGTTGATGAAGATATTGAACTGAACCGGTCCCAAAACAGACCCCTTCGGAACCCCACTTGTTATACCTTTCCAGCAGGACTGTGAACCGTTGATAACTACTCTCTGAGAACAGTTATCCAGCCAGTTATGCACCCACCTTATAGTAGCCCCATCCAAGTTGTATTTGCCTAGTTTATTGATAGGAATATCATGCGAGACTGTATCAAATGCCTTTCTAAAGTCTAGGTATACAACGTCCATCGCTTCTCCCTTATCCACAAGACTCATTATCCTATCAAAGAAAGCTATCAGATTGGTTCGACATGATTTGTTCTTTACAAATCCATGCTGGCTGTTCCCTATCACCTTTTTATCTTCCAAGTGTTTGCAGATGATTTCCCTAATTACTTGCTCCATTATCTTTCCTGGCACAGAAATTAAACTGACTGGTCTGTAGTTTCCTGGGTTGTTCTTATTTCCCTTTTTATAGATGGGCACTAGATTTGCCCTTTTCCAGTCTTCTGGAATCTCTCCTATCTTCCATGATTTTCCAAAGATGATAGCTAAAGGCTCAGATACCTCCTCTATCAGCTCCTTGCGTATTCTAGGATGCTTTTCATCAGGCCCTGGTGACTTGCAGACATCTAACTTCTCTTAGTGATTTTTAACTTGTTCTTTTTTTAAATTTTATCTTCTAAACCTACCCCCTTCCCACTGGCATTCACTATGTTAGGCATTCCTTCATCAGACTTCTCGGTGAAGAGCAAAATAAAGAAGTCATTAAGCATCTCTGCCATTTCCACGTTTCCTGTTACTGTTTCTCCCTCCTCACTGAGCAATGGGCCTACCCTGTCCTTGGTCTTCTTCTTGCTTCTAATATATTTATAGAATGTCTTCCTGTTTCCCTTTATGCCTGTAGGGAGAAATGGGGGGTAGACCAGAGCTGTGACCTGACTTTCATCTGGACGTGCAAGGACTCCTCACTAGCACAATTACCAGGTTGTTTCAACATGCACAAGCCAGCCTCTCTCCTGGCGTCATTCAAGAAGTCGGCGGAACTCATCTGCCTCCTGCTTTCCAAAAATAATTCATCAGGAAGTAGGCACCCCGTGAGGGATATTTCAGCCCAAACTCATAAAGCTTGGCTAATGTACAAGCAACTGATTTTTTTAAATACTTTTTTTGTCCCATATTTGCTTTTTTTTTTGGCTGTGCTGGTGTCTTATTCTGTACACTTGCTACTATTGTGACCTATGCTTGATCTGACATAGAATAATAAAATAATAGACTCCTAGGGCTGGACGAGACTAGATCTGCTGGCAATGCTCCTCCTAATGCACCGGAATATGCCATTCGCCTTCTTAGCTACAAGGGCACACTGTTGACTTATATCCAGCTTCTCATCCACTGGAATCCCCAGGTCCTTTTCTGCAGAACTGCTACTTAGCCAGTCGGTCCCCAGCCTGTAACAATGCTTGGGATTCTTCCATCCCAATTGCAGGACTCTGCACTTGTCCTTGTTGAACCTCATCAGATTTCTTGTGGCCCAATCCTCTAATCTGTCTAGGTCACTCTGGACCCTGTCCCTGCCTTCATTTCATAATGCTTGAAGACTGCTTCTTCCCAGCCACAAAACAAACCTATTTCTCGAATTGATCTTCTGCACCATTAACAAGTTCCTTTTTCACCTCTAGGACATGGCCCAAGCATTCTCTAGGATTTCTTTTGGTCTTCAGAGGCTTCATTGTTATGTGTAGTCCTGTCAAGAATGGACTTTCTCCAGTGTTTTTACCTCCACATATCCATTTTCAAAACTTCTGATCATATCACTTACTACAGGTTGTACCTCCCGTAACTGGGACTCTGTGGTCTGGCAACATCCACCATTCGGCGGGACCACGGATGTTCCTGGACCACACAGTCCAGGTATAAGGAGGTCGGGCTGCAGAATGGGAACAGGGGAGGAGGGGCATGACTCAGCCAGGAGCCCCATGTTGAGGGAAGGAGGGCACAGCAAGGAGTTCTGGATCCTGCTGCTGGGTAGTAGCGAGGGGCTGGCAGTGGTCGCAGAGTCTCCGCAGCCATGCAGACTCAGTCCCGGCAGTCGCGGACCCCCAACAGACCCAGAAGCCGTGAAGCACCGGCAACCCCAGAAGCCACAAAGACCTAGCCTGGAGCCATGGCTGGGCAGGCAGCAACAGGGCTTGGCTGGAGTCCAAGCTGGGGGTAGCACAGGCCATGCTGGGTTTCCAGTGGCAGAGACTGGCCATAAGAACATAAGAACGGCCATACTGGGTCAGACCAAAGGTCCATCTAGCCCAGTGTCCTGTTTTCCGACAATAGCCAATGCCAGATCTAGTTCTTTTTTAACCCTTTTTAAGTCCTGGTCTCCGCACCATCCTCTGGCAAGGAGTTCCACAGGTTGAATATGTGATGTGTGAAGAAAATCTTTCTTTAGTTTGTTTTTAACATGCTACCACTTAATTTAATGTAGTGACCCTAGTTCTTATGTTATGGGAATAAGTCAATAACATTTCCTTATTCACTTTCTCCATACCTGTCATAATTTTATAGTCCTCTATCATATCCCCCTTAGTCTCCTCTTTTCTAAGATGAAAAGTCTCAGTCTTTTTAATCTCTCCTCATAGAGCACCCATTCCAAACCTCTAATCATTTTTGTTGCCCTTTTCTGAACTTTTTCCAATGGCAATATATCTTTTTTCAGATGAGGCAACCACATCTGTAAGCAGTATTCAAGATGTCGGAGTAACATGGTTTTACACAGAGGTAGTAAAATATGCTCTGTGTTATTCTCTATCCCTTTTATAATGATTCCTAACATTCTATTTGCTTTTTTGGCTGCCGCTGCACACCGAGTGGGGGTTTTCAGAGAAGCAGTGAATGAAGAACATCTGGGTGAGGCAGGCACTGAAATCGATCTCCCTGGAATTGAACCAGAAGATGCTCAGTGTTTTCGGCAGGGTGGACGTGGACAGGACCAAGTCGGTGACAGCCAGCATGCAGAAGAAATAGTACATGGGCTCATGGAGGCTCAGCTCCTTCTTGACAATGAACAGGATGGTGAAATTCCCCCAACATAGATATGGCGTAGGTACTGCAGAAGGGGATGGAGATCCAGGCATAGGCAGTCTCAAGGCCAGGAATACCCAGCAGGATGAGGGTGGAGGGGGGTTGGTGAAGTCAGTTGTGTTGGAACCAGACATGGAGTAGAGGAGGTGGCATTCAATTTTGAGGCAGAATGGTGTCCCCTGCATGCACTGTATGTTCTCCTGGCTTCCTACAATTGCCCAGTCTCTAGGGTGATGGTCACAGTGCAGATGCCTGGATGGAGAGACAATGTTAAGATGAGGAGGCTGAATATGAAAACAAACTGAAAAGTCTGGGACTGGGTGTGGTTAACAGACAGAAAAGGGGGCATCAGACAGAGCAGAACCAAATGAAAGATTGGGACTGATTGCGTTCCAATTGACTCTGAACACTTCCCAACCAGTAATATCTATAGACAATAAATGCTTCAAAGAGCGTATTCTTCACACCCGAGTCACATTCATAGCAAGGCTGATTAGAACTATTTAGTCAGAGATGCTTAATGACTTCTATGTTTTGATTTTCACCAGGAAGACTGGTGGGGATTGGTTGCGTAGTGTAGTGAATGCTGGAGAAAATGAGGTAGTTTCAAACATTAAAATAGGAAAAGAACAAGTTACAATTGTGTAGACTATGTAGATGTCTTCAAGTCCCCAGGGCCTGATCAAACGCATCCTAGGATACTCCTCGAGTAAAAGTCATGGAAGACATGAGAGTTTCCAAAAGACTGGAAAAGGGCAAATATTATGTCCATCTATTAAAAGGGAAATAAGAACAACCAGAGAATCCACAAACCAGTCAGCTTAGCTTCTGTGTGAGGAAAAATAATGGAGCAAATAATGAAGGAACCCAGTTGCAAACCTCTGGAAGATAATAAGGCAATATGTAACGTCAACATGGATTTGTGAAGAACATGTCAAAGAAAAGAAAATCCTTAAAATCAACGAGCAGTTCTGGGGAACCTCAGAGACTAACAATGCACTCGCGATCTAATATAATTAGTCTCAAGGGTGCCAGAGCACTGCTTCTTGTTTTTGAAGATACAGACGCACACAGCGACCCCTTGGAAAAGAAATCCTTGGCCAGATTTTGGCCATTTCCTAGAGAGACATGCTATAGTATCAGTGGTATCTTGTAAAATGTACTAAAAACTGGATAATTCATGGACTTCGGGGAGTGGTTTCCAGTGGGCCATTGTCGGTGAATGGGGATGTATCCACTGGGGTCCTGCAGGCATCAGTGGTAGGCCGGATCTTTGTCACCATTTCGATGAATGATGTGGCAGAAAAGGTAAAAGGACTGCCGATAAAATCTGGCTACGCTACATGGATGGTCGGAGGGGTTAGAATGAGCCGGCCGGAGCAGGAGCACCAATGGAGCTAGAATATTGTAAGAGAGCCACATGGAAAGTTGTCCCCTCAGAACAGGGAGTGCAGGCCTGGTCCACAGACTGGGACACACATGGACCCAAGGGCCCGGAAAGGGATTTAGGTGTTGTTGGGGGCAACCAAACCATCGTGCGCATAAACTGGGCAGTGGTGAGTTGGAGCAGAGGAAGGGTTTTATCTCTGCTCCCGGCATTGGTGAAACCATCCGCATACAGACCTGGGGGGCACATTTCGAAAAGGATGTGGAAAAACTGGGAAGGGGGCAGAAAAGAGACAAAGAAAATGTCTGACAGAGAGAGACTCATACAGTGTCACCCACTTACCTGATAAGTTCTCTGACAGTAAAAGGCTGATCTTATTACCCATGGTCCTCGCTCCCTGTTTAATGGCTGCCCAAAGTGGGAAACATTAGAGACATATTCGCAATCCTACCCTGTCCATCATGGTATCACCCTACCCAAATTGCACTGAGTCTGCCCAGCAGGAGCATCTTCAGCAAGAGTTGGGTGTCTGGGAATTTGGAGACGCGAGTGTCTTCCCTGGGAAGCCCCCTCAGGCCACCCTGCCCCACACATCACTCACCCCACCATCTCCTTAGATGTCCTTTTCTGACAGGTAACCCAGGGCTGTGCCCCTTTATAAGATAGCTCTGTGCTGTCCCAGTGGGGTTCTCTCACACTGTAGCGGAGAAGCGAGCGTATCAATATAAACAGACTGGAGACCAGCCTGTCTGTGCTGCTGCCTTGGGAGTCAGCTTACAGGCCCTTCCCAAAGGGCGAGGAGAACTCTTGGGCTCTGTGCCGAGACGGGGAGGAATTGGCCGCTCTGTGTATATGATTAGGAAGAAAATTGTGGCATGATGCCTGGATCTCCCAAGGGTCTTTTCCCCTGGAAATGCCCAGGATGGCTGGGTAGATGGAAGGCAGACAGCTCTGGAGAAAGATGACCGGGGGGAGACCTGAACATTTCCTGCAGACACACCAGGCTGTTGCTAAGGGACCAGAGACCAACAGTTCTCATCAGTAACTCTCATCACCCACTGCAGCTGTTTTGTTTGAAGGATCTTCACAACACCCACCAAAGGATAATGACTATGATCCTATCCCCATTGTAGAGATAGGTAAACTGAGGCACAGGCTGAGATGCTTTGGCCAATGCCACACACAGATTGAATGTCAGGATGAAAGACAGAAACCAGGAGCTCCGACTTCCCTGCTGTAACCAGGGTCTCTTCCCTATGCCAAGAGGGAAATGGCCTGTTCATTGGGTGGGAGGCCGAGGAAAGGCTGGAGGAGGGCGCCTGAGCCTTTGCCATCCTCTCAAGGTGAATCTGAGATTTTTAGGGCTAGTTGGAGTGTGGGAGCTCCCCGGCCCTGTGAGGTGTGATCTCCGGGACCCCACTTCCTGTCCCACTCAGAGACCTTCCAATGTATCAGAGTCACTGGGGTCACTCTGGGGAAACGCACTCACTTAAAGCAACACCCGCACAGAGTTCAGGTCAAACTTGTATAACTTGGCATACGTATAAGCAACAGAGGATAGATCTACACTACATCGTTTTTGCGCAAAAACGTGCGGAGCATCCACACCTCAAGTTCGTTTTTGTGCAAGTAAAACAAAAAACGGGGGGGCGGGGTTTGTGGAGTAGTTATTCTAGTTTCTATGAGGAATGAGTCCTTTTTGCGCAGGAGCTCTTCTGCAAAACGGTGTGTGTGGATGGGGAACGGGGGTTTTGTGCAAAAAGAGGCAATCAAAAAAAGCCTTGGTGCCCTGGTGGCCATTCTGTAAATAGCAATCAGAGTTTCCTTTCGAGAGAGCATCCATGCAGTCTGGACACTCTCTTTTGCAAAACCCATCGCTGTTTCAATGCGCTTTTGCAGTGTGGACGTGCTTTTGTGCAAGAAGTTTTTGCAGAAGATCTCTTCCACAAAAAGCTTCTTGCGCATGAAGCCTGCAGTGTAGACATAGCCTGAAAATGTGTCTCGGGGGGCAGCCGTGTGAGTCTGTTTCACAAAAACAACAAGGAGTGCAGTAGCACTTTAGGGACTAACCAATTTATTAGGGCATAAGCTTTTGTGGGTACAACTCACCTCTTCCAGTGTTTGAAGAGAAAAGAAAAGAAAACATAATGGATACAGCGCTTCACCACCCCTGGTCTTCTCTCTTCCAAGCCAATTGTAACCAGTTCTACAGTATTTGCTCATGTGGCTTGTGTCCCATCCCTTGGGGCATCTTTGTCTCTCACCGCAACATCCTTCCTATAAGTACACTGGAGACCCAAACTGGACACCGTAGCTGAGGCCTAGCTAGTGCCTGAAGAGGAAATAAATCACTTCCGGTACAAGCAGTAGGATTGAAGTGGCTTAAGTGAGAACTGGCAGAGCAAAGTAGATTACAAACTTAAAATAACAGGAAATGCGTCACTGCTTCTAACACTGAAACCTCAGTATGAACTTATTACAAACTCCCCCTAAAACTGTTCTTATTCCAGCTAAGTCTCCAAACCAGGGAAGTTCCTTCTCACTGGGTCTTTGGTTCCTTCCCTTGGGGGTGTCCAGCCAGCCAAAGACAAAGACCCTGCTAAGCTTCCCATTGTTTTATGGATTCCCTTTTACATGGGGAAGTTACCTGTCCACTCTCTACCAGCTAGGGAGGTCACATGACTTCCTCAGACCAACCACTGCTAAGACTTAAGGACAAAAGACTAGTGACATATGATTGCCCAGACATTGAGGCTACATCTACACTGCCAGTTTTTGTGGCAGAAAATATGCTAATGAGGAACTCATTTGCATGAGTCATGATCTTATTTGCATATTTTCTGCTGATCCATTTTTGGGCTCGGGGTTTTGTGCAAAAACAAGCAAGGTGGACACTTCCTTTTTGTGCAAAAAGGGGGTTTTGCACAAGATCTTTATGCCTCAAAAAAGAGACGATCTCTAGACAGGCACAGCTTTTTCAAAAAAGCCCAGTTTGCAGTCAAGAATGCCTTTTTTCGAAAGAGCTCTTAAAAAAAGGCGTTCTTCCTCATAAACTAGCTTATTTTGAAATTTGGTGCATCTACACAACACAAAATTTAGAAATAACGCACTATTTCGATTCATCCCTAACCTTTGTTCAATAAGGTTTACTGAGACGGTGAAATAGCGCACCCGTTATTTCAAAAAATATTTCAAAATAATGGGCAGCTTGTGTAGACAATAGCCATGCAGTGTAGACGTACCCTAAAGGATGAAATAGATCTTATTTGAAAAGACCTGGGGTCCAAAATCCATGCTGTTGACTGACATTAATATTTTGAGACTTTTCAAAATGAATCTTATGCCAGCTTTTCCATTGTTTCAAATCTTTTCTAACGTTCCTTTTTTTCTCCCTGTGAATGCATTTATGGTGTTTCGTTGTGTAATTCTCATGATAGTTGTGAACTATGTTTCATCTGGTACACTTGGGTTCATAACTCTAACGTTCCACTGTGACTGGAAACTATTTTACCACTTCATGGGATAAGAAAACCTCAGACTGCTTCTTCCCAAACACAAAACAAAATGTTTTCTTGAATTCATCTACAGGCTGTCCTTGCTATAAGTCCAAGAAACGTGGACTTATAGCAATATGACTTAAAGCGGGGAATTCTTTTCCTATGGCTGACTTCCATTTGCGCAAATTGGGTTTGGGTTTTTTTTTTTTGCGTGATTTAAGAGAAGGGAATGGGAGGACTTATAACACATCCGTTCCTACAAGTGTCAATGACTTTAGTGCGGAATGGATGTATATCGGGGTGACTTATATCGGGGATGCCCTATACCTTTTCTACTACATTAACAATTTCTTTTTTTTTAACCTCCAGGAAATGGCCCAAAAAGTCTCCAGAATTTCTTTTGCTCTTAATATACTTATTTGTTTTGCTAGGCCTGGCAGGAATGGATTTTCCCCAATGCCTTTAACTCCACTTACCAGTTTTCAGAACTCCTGATCATATTACTTACTGTCTATTCTCCTATTACTTATTTCTTATACATTGCTCCCACTTCTGCCAATGGCTTTCTTCATTTTGCCACAGATTTAAAGCCAATGTTCTCCATGTTCTTGTCTGTGGAAATGTGGCTTTTAGGCAGCTCGTAAACTTTTCTTTTAGAACTCCTGAGTTTCATTCCCATTTTTCTGTGTAACTTTCTCCTCCCCATTAGTTTTGCTAAGAATTGCCCCACCTTTGAGGAGTCAATCCCTTTGAAGAATTAAGCGTTTATATAGACACGAATGGATGCAAATGGTTCCCTGTTTGGCCATTTGAATGTAAGCCACTGCAATATATATTTTCCTCTCCAGTATCACGTGCTCCTTTGTTTACCACTTTTGTAAGCTATGCAGTACAAGACTTTTCAGTCTGTCTGCAAAAAACAGATTCCCCCAGTCTCATAGCCTGTCTCATTTCTATCTGCAGTATCCTTCACTGAAGCTAAAATAGGGAGAGGACAAGTTAAAAATTACTAAGACAAGTTAGATGCCTCAAGGGCACCAGGGCCTTATAAACTGCATCTAAGAATACTTAAGGAGCTGAATGAGGAGTGATGGAAAGACACAAGTAAGACTGTCCACCATCGGCCTGTTGTAGAACCAATAGTATGTAACGTGTGCATGAATGATGGGGAAAAGGCTGAATAGTGAGGTGGCAAAACTGGGAGATGACCAAAAATTACTCAGATAATTAACTCCAAAGCCAACTGTGAAGAGTTAGGCTATGTCTAGACTACAGGCTTTTTGCGCAAGAAGCATTTGTTGGAAGAGATCTTCTGCAAAAACTTCTTGCGCAAGAGCACGACCACACTGCAAAAGCGCATCGAAAAAGAGATGCGCTTTTGCGAAAGAGAGAGTCCAGACTGCATGGATGCTCTCTCGGAAGTAAGCACTGATTGGTAAGCACAGAATGGCCACTAGGGCACCTGTGCTTTTTTCCTCTTTCCTCTTTTTGCACAAAAAACCCTCTTCCCTGCCCACACATGCCTTTTTGCAAAAGAACTCTTTCACCAAAAGGCTTCTTCCTTGTAGAAAGAGGAACACCAATTGTGCAAAACCCCCTCTGTTCTTTCGATTCTCTTGCGCGCAAAAACATGTTTGAGGTATGGACGCTCCACGAGTTTTGGCGGAAAAACGGCCATTGTGGAAAAACTTTGTAGTGTAGACATAGACCTTGGGTGCATCTACACTGCACTCTAAACTCTAAATAAGAAACGCACTTTGCACTATGCATATTGCATATCTGCTTTTGATTCTATTTTGAAATAGCTTATTTTGAAATTTGGTGCATGGAAAGAGGGTTACAGGGATGCTGGCTATTTCAAAAAATATTTCAAAATAACATGCAGCTTGTTAAGATGCAGGGTAGCTATGTCAGGATATTCCATAATAGCCGCGCAGTGTAGACGTACCCTGAGAGTTAAGAGTTGTACGCAGATCACATAATACAGGTTGTCTACAGCACATTAAGCCCATGAACAGCTTTAATGTCTCTTTGAGTGTCCAGTCAGTGACTCAGGAATGAGGGCCCAGCACCATGTCACCAGCGAGGTCTGCATGGAGCTTGGTCTGTGAGTCCGGGCACCAGGAGAAAAAGTTAGGTCCCTTTGTGATGTATGAGTTGGAGCATCCTGTCCCGGATCTGTTTGGTCCTCACCCCATAGATGATGGGGTTCAGCATGGGGGGCACCAGTAGGTACATGTTGGCAAGGAGAATACGGAAATGCTGGGCCACATTTTGGCCAAACCGTTGTGTGAGGAAGGAGAAGAGAACTGGGATGTAAAAGGTTAAGATGGCAAAGAGGTGGGAGCCACAGGTCCCAAAAGTCTTAAGTTGGGCGTCGTTGGTGGGGAGTCTGAAGATGGCTCTGAGGATCTGTGCATAGGACACAGATATAAAAAATAAATCCAGACCAGTCACAGAGAAAGCCACAAAGAGGCCGTAGTAACTGCTGATACGGATGTCACCACAGGCCAGCTTCACCACGACAATGTACTCGCAGTGCGTGTGGGGGACGATATTAGTTGTGCAAAAGGGCCACCTTTTTGCTAGGAAGGTAGAGGGCACTATGAGCATGATGCCACGCAGCAGCACTGCCAGGCCGATCTTGGCCACCAGGGGGTTTGTCAGGATGGTGGAATGTCTCAGGGGATGGCAGATGGCCACGTAGCGATCCAACGCCATGGCCACGAAGATCCCCGACTCGATTGCTAAGAAGCAGTGAATGAAGAACATCTGGGTGAAGCAGGCATTGAAATCGATCTCCCTGGAATTGAACCAGAAGATGCTCAGTGTTTTGGGCAGGGTGGACGTGGACAGGACCAAGTCGGTGACAGCCAGCATGCAGAGGAAATAGTACATGGGCTCATGGAGGCTCAGCTCCTTCTTGACAATGAACAGGATGGTGAAATTCCCCAACATGGATATGGCGTAGGTACTGCAGAAGGGGATGGAGATCCAGGCATAGGCAGTCTCAAGGCCAGGAATACCCAGCAGGATGAAGGTGGAGGGGTTGGTGAAGTCAGTTGTGTTGGAACCAGACATGGAGTAGAGGAGGTGGCATTCAATTTTGAGGCAGAATGGTGTCCCCTGCATGCACTGTATGTTCTCCTGGCTTCCTACAATTGCCCAGTCTCTAGGGTGATGGTCACAGTGCAGATGCCTGGATGGAGAGACAATGTTAAGATGAGGAGGCTGGATATGAAGACAAACTGAAAAGTCTGGGACTGGTTGTAGTGAACAGACAGGGAAGGGGGCATCAGACAGAGCAGAACCAAATAGAAGATTGGAAAGGATTACGTTTGAATTGACTGTGAACACTCCCCAACCAGTAATATCTATAGACTACTAGCTGGACGTACCCAGCATTGCTCGGGAAACCGGCCGCCTCTCCCCCGAACTCTCCCGGCCAGCCCCACTGCCCCCTCCCCCTCCAGCTCTGCTTCCTGCTGGCCTCCCCTCCCCCAAACTCCTCTGGACAGCCCCGCTGCCCCCAACCATCCCGACCAGCTCTGCTTCCCACTGGCTGCCCCTCCCCCAATCTCCCCCGGCCAGCCCCGCTGCCCCCGACCCTCCTCCCGACCAGCTCTGTGTCCCTCCAGCCACCCTTCCCTGATCTCCCCTGGCCAGCCCTGCTGCCCCCGCTCTTCCAACCAGCGCTGCTTCCTGTCACCCCACCCCATTCCCCCCTGGACAGCCCTGCTTGCCCTAAACCCCCCGCTGCCAACTCTGCTTCACACCCCCACCCTTCCTCCTGGCCAGCCCAGCTCCCCTCCCGGCCGGTTCCTCCCCCCCGAACCAACCCAGCTCCAGCAGCTCGAGTCCTGCACGAGGCCAGTCCCCACATATATTACATTTGACATCACGGGCAGGAGGGAGCAGGGGGCTCCCGTGCCCTGGACATGCCTGTGCAGTGGAACGGGCTGGTAAAGGCGAGTGGGGAAGCTGCCCCTCGGAATGCCGGTGTGGGGAGGGGGCCAATTGGGTTCAAAAATACCTTAAAACATTCTCCTGGAGGAAAGGTTATCCCATGCAAAGTTTGGTTGCAGTAGCTCTTATAGTTTGCAAGTTATTAGAGCAGAAACATACAAACATTCTCCTTTATATATTAGATAAATGCTTCAAAGGAACTGATTCTTCACAGCCAAGGCACATTCACAGCAAGACTGATTAGAACAATTCAGTCAGAGATGCTTAATAACTTCTATGTTTTCATTTTCACCAGGAAGGTTGGCAGTGTTTGGCTCTCTAGCATAGTAATAGCTGGAGAAAATGAGGTAGTTTCAAACATTAAAATAGAAAAAGGACACGTTATAACTGTGTAGATTATGTCGATGTCTTCAAGTCCCCAGGGCCTGATCAAACGCAACCTAGGATACTCCTCGAGCTAACAGAGAAGGTACATTAAAAGTCATGGAAGACAAAAGAGTTTCCAAAAGACTGGAAAAGTGCAAATATTATGTCCATCTATTAAAAGGGAAATAAGGGCAACCCAAGAATCTACAAACCAGTCAGCTTAGCTTCTGTGTGAGGAAAAATAATGGAGCAAATAATGAAGGAACCCAAATGCAAACCTCTGAAAGACAATAAGGCAATAAGTAAAGTCAACATGGATTTGTAAAGAACAAATTAAGTCAAACAAAAGAAGTCCTTAAAATCAACGAGCAGTCCTTTGGGAGACCTCAGAGACTAGGATCACTGCTAGTCTCAAGGGTGCCAGAGGACTGCTCATTGTTATTAAAGATACAGAAGCACACGGCGACCCCTCGGAAAAGAAACCCTTGGCCAGATTTTGGCCATTTCCTCGAGAGACATGCTATAGTATCAGGGAAACTCTTGTAAAATGGAATAAAACCTAGATAATTCATAGACAACAGATAGCAGTTGCCAATGGCCCATTCTCAGTGAATGGGAATGTATCCTGCGGGGATCAGTGGTAGGCTGGATGTTTGTCACAATTTCGATGAATGATGTGGCAGCAAAGGTAAAATGGCCGCTGATAAAATCTGGCTACGCTACACGGAGCGGTGGAGGGGTTAGAATGAGCCGGCCAGGGCAGGCGCACCGATGGAGCTAGAGAGTTATAACAGAGCCACACGAAATGTTGTCCCCTCAGAACAGGAAGTGCAGGTTTGATCCACTGACTAGGACACATGGTCCTGGAACCCAGGGACCCGGAAAGGGATTTAAGTGTCGTTGGGGGCAACCAAACCATCGTGCGCATAAACTGGGCAGAGGTGAGTTGGAGCAGAGAAAGGGTTTTATCTCTGCCCCCGGCATTGGTGAAACCATCCACATCCAGAACAGGGGGCACATTTCGAAAAGGACGTGGAAAAACTGGGAAGGGGGCAGAAAAGAGACAAAGAAAATATCTGTCAGAGAGAGACTCATACAGTGTCACCCACTTATCTGATAAGTTCTCTGACAGTAAAAGGCTGATCTTATTACCCATGGTCCTCGCTCCCTGTTTAATGGCTGCCCAAAGTAGAAAGCATCACAAACTTACACGCAATCCTACCCTGCCCCTACCCAAATTGCACTGAGTCTACCCAGCAGTTGCATCTTCAGCAAGAGATGGGTGTCTGGGAATTTGGAGATGCGAGTGTCTTCCCTGGGAAGCCCCCTCAGGCCACCCTGTCCCACACATCACTCACCCCAGCATTCCCTGAAACGTCCTCTGCTGACAGGTAACCCAGGGCTGTGCCCCTTTATAAGATAGCTCTGTGCTGTCCCAGTGGGGTTCTCTCACACTGTAGCGGAGAAGCGAGCGTATCAATGTAAACAGACTGGAGACCAGCATGTCTGTGCTGCTGCCTTGGGAGTCAGCTTACAGGCCCTTCCCAAAGGGCGAGGAGAACTCTTGGGCTCTGCGCCGAGACAGGGAGGAATTGGCGGCTCTGTGTACATGATTAGGAAGAAAATTGTGGTGTGATGCCTGGATCTCCCAAGGGTCTTTTCCTCTGGAAATGCCCAGGACGGCTGGGTAGATGGCAGACAGACAACTCTGGAGAAAGATGACCGGGGGGAGACCTGAACACTTCCTGCAGACACACAGAGCTGTTGCTAAGGGACCAGAATGCAGCAGTTCTCATCAGTAACTCTCACCACCTGTGATGTAGTGTTGGTACCTTGCTGGTTGCTATGCTGGGCGGTGGGCTGTGGGTGACCCCCACTGGCGGCCATCTGTAGCACGGCCCAGCAGGTCAGCTGCTGAGTCAGTATGCAAACGACCCCCAAACCTGTTTGACCTGTTACCTCCCATGGAGTGAGACAAAGACAGGAAGGCAGAGCCCAACCCCTGACTGGGGGCGGGGCTGGAGGAGGATTAGTTCCTGTCTGGGAAGGAGAGGAGAAGGGGGCTGGGGAGGGTGCTGGGATTGTAAGGCCCAGCCCCCCCATCTCAAGGGGGGGCCTGAGGTCTCCTAGCCCCAGCTCCTGTAACCAGATTACATCTATGCAGTGCTGTATCTTGGGGAAGCAATAAAACCCCTCTATTCTACTGGCTGGTGGAGTCTGTTCCTGCTGCTACGGGGGTGCAGGCACGGGAGAACCCCAACTGCGTCGTCACAGTGGTGTCAGAAGTGGGATGTACTGCACCCCGTGGATGAAGCTTCCAGCAGCGAGTGTCAAGGCGCAGTAGAAGCAAGGGCCTTGGAGCCAGGCGTGCTGGAGACAGCGCGAAGTGGTTCCAGGGATCGTGGGGCGCTGCAGCACTAGACCGGTGAGTCCGCACTGAGGGGACCGGCGGGGAGATGGCCTACGCCCGACTCCTGAAGGCCGATCTTGTGAGGCTGTGCAGAGACAGAGGCCTGCCTGTGGGAAAAGTGACCAAGGCCCAGCTGATTGTTCGGCTGGAAGAGAATGACCAGTCATGGGGCCTGGATCCTGTCCCAGCAGGGAGCAGCCAGACACCCCCCGGGAGCGTCTCAGGCTCTCAGACTGGACGGAGGGCTGGAGCCAGCCAGAGAGACGCAGTGCCCACCAGGCTAAGCCCTGCCAGCCGCGGTTTGTCCAGGGCGGCACCTAGCCCAGCAGAGCAACAATGGCTGCAGATCGAGCTGCGAATGAAGGAGTTGGACGTACAGGACCGAGAGAGGCAGTGACAGCATGAGCTGGCCATGGCGGAGCAGAGAAACCGCGGGGCCCCGGCTGCGCTGAGTGGGGAGAGGACCCAGGGTCCGGGGGTGGCCAGACGCTTGGAGAAGCTTCTGGTGGCCCAATTGAAGGACGTCGGAGACATAGACGGGTTCCTCAGCTCCTTTGAGAGGGCCTGTGAACTGCAGCGGGTCCTCCTAGCTGACTGCCTGCGAGAGTTCCTCCCCGTGCTGAACCGGGAGGCTGCCGGAGTGCTCAGTCAGCTGGAGGACCTACAGCCAGGTGATTACAAACGAGTGAAGGAGGCCCTGCTGCACAAATTCGGGCTGACCCCTGAGACGTACAGGAAGAAGTTCCGGGGGGTGCAGAAGGGACCACGGGAGACCTATGTGGATTTGGCCTCCCGCCTGGCACAATACTGCCGCAAGTGGATGACCGGGGTCAGAGCCCAGATCGCAGAGGACCTGCTTAAGCTGATCATGATAGAGCAGTTCTATGAAGCGTACACGCCCAGCCTGAGTCTGTGGCTCAAGGACCGAAGACCAGAGACCCCCCAGGAGGCCGGGAGGTTGGCAGATGAGTTCACAGAGAGCCGGTCCAGGTGTGAACGGGAATCCCGAAGAGAGAGAGAAACTCGCAGAGACCAATTCTTGGCTGAGCGTCGGAGAGAGCTGCCTACGAGACGAGCCCAAGAGGCAAGGACCAGCCGTCTGCGCCCCAGAGATCCAGCCAGGGCTCGGGCAGAGCCGGCCCAAAAGGGCCCACAGGACCTAACTTGCTATCGCTGCAGGCAAAGAGGCCACAAGAGGGCTCAATGCACCATGCGCCAGAACAGCTCCCATGACCCGGGACTTGCTAGGATTAACTGGCTGGGGCAAAGGGAAGGGCAGACAACCCCAGAGGCAGGGGCTGGCAGGCAAACCTCAGCTCAGAGTAGGGGAAGGGATGCCCAATGCGCCTCCCCTGGGAGGTCTGACTCCCAGGAGACAGAGTTCTCTGTGTACCGGGTAGGGGCAGGACGACCTCTACGGAGCGAGTGCCTTGTACCCCTGGAGGAGGATGGTAAGAAGGTGACGGGATTCTGGGACATGGGGGCGGAGGTGACGCTGGCTCGACCCGACATAGTGGCCCCAGACCGGGTCCTACCCAACATGCAGCTGACCCTGAAGGGCATAGACGGGACCCCGTTTAAGGTGCCCGTAGCCCGGGTGCATCTGAAATGGGAGGCCAAGGAAGGCCTCAAGGAAGTGGGGGTGCACCAGCACTTGCCCACGGAGGTGCTGCTGGGGGGGGACTTAGAGGAGTGGCCATATGGACCCCAGAGGGCTCTAGTCACTATCCGTAGCCAGAGCCAGCGAGGGGCTGGCAAACCCGAACCCGAGGGGGTTCCCCAGCAGGGGGCCCAGGGCCCTGCCCCAGCAGACATGGGGTTGGACCAGGCTGGGGCTCCAGACCTGGGCAGTGGGGAGGAGCACAGCCCTGCCCCAGCCCCAACCGCTGAATTCCAGGCAGAGGTGTGGGCAGATCCCTCCTTGCAGACCTTGAGGGATCGGGCCGACCTGGGCGCAGCTCAGCCCATACGGGAAAATTGCCACGAGAAGTTCCGGTGGGAGAGGGGATTCCTGTACCGCGAATGGCTTCCCCCCAGGAAGGTAGGGGAGTGGGGGCTCCAGTGGCAGCTAGTGGTCCCCCAGAAGTATCGCCGCAAGCTGCTGTATCTGGCCCATGACATCCCCTTCTCGGGACACCAAGGGATCCGGCGCACGTGGCTGAGGCTGCTCCAAAGCTTCTACTTTTCAGGGATATTTGCGGCCGTGCAGCGGTACTGCCGGTCCTGCGACTCCTGCCAGAGGGTGGGGAAGGCCCAGGATAGAGGAAAAGCTGCGTTGAGGCCCCTACCCATTATAGAGGAGCCTTTCCAGAAGGTGGCAATGGATATAGTGGGGCTCCTCAGCAGGGCGACCCGGATGGGGAAGAAATACATCCTGGTGGTGGTGGATTTCGCCACCTGCTACCCCGAGGCCGTGGCCCTACCCTCCATCGAGGCAGACACGATGGCAGACGCACTGCTGACCATTTTCAGCAGGGTGGGGTTCCCCAAGGAGGTTCTCACAGACCAGGGATGCAACTTCATGTCGGCCCTGCTCCGGTGCTTGTGGGAGAAGTGTGGGGTCCAGCACACCTGGGCCTCGGCATATCACCCCCAGACCAATGGGCTGGTGGAGAGATTCAATGGAACTCTGAAGCAGATGCTAAGGACCTTTATGCACAAACACCCGCAGGACTGGGACAAGTACCTACCCCACCTTCTGTTTGCGTACAGGGAGGTGCCCCAGGAGTCCACGGGGTTCTCACCGTTCGAGCTGATGTACAGGAGGCGGGTGAGGGGACCCCTGGACTTACTGAGAGATGAGTGGGAGGGGAAGGCCTCCCCGGAGGGTGAGCCTGTGGTGGAATACGTCCTGGCTTTCCGGGAAAGACTTGCTGAGCTCATGGGCCTGGCCAGAGAGAATCTGAGCAGGGCCCAAAGGAAGCAGAAGGTCTGGTACGACCGCAATGCACGGGCCCGTGCCTACGCTACCGGGGACCAAGTGATGGTCCTAATCCCCGTGCGGAAGAACAAGCTGCAAGCCGCCTGGGACGGCCCCTTCAAAGTTGTTAAGCAGCTGAATGAGGTGAACTACGTAGTGGAGCTGAGAGGCCAGATGCGCGGCCAACGGGTGTATCATGTTAACATGATGAAGCCGTATTGGGACCGGGAGAACTTGGTGCTGGCCGTGTGCAAGCCCTGGGAGGAGCAGGGGGAGGATCCCCTGGTGGGTCTGTTTCCTGGGACTGGAACAGACTCTTCACTAGAGTCAGTTTCTCTCTCGGACCGGCTCACCCCGGCCCAGCAGGCCAAGATCCGACAGGTGCTGTGCTCCCACCAGCAGCTGTTCTCCGACAAGCCTGGTCGCACCAACCTGTCTGTCCACCGGGTGGAGACAGGCACCCACTCCCCGGTGCGCTGCTCCCCATCCGAGTCATGGGGAAGGCGGCCCAAGACTTGGAGAGGGAGGTCCGGGACATGCTGGAGCTAGGGGTGAGCCAGCCATCTTCCAGCCCGTGGGCCTCTCCGGTAGTTCTGGTCCCCAAGAAGGATGGGTCGATCCGGTTCTGCATGGACTACTGGAAGCTCAACGCCATCACGGTGTCCGACGCCTACCCCATGCCTAAGCCCGACGAGCTCCTGGACAGGCTGGGGGGAGCTCATTACCTCACCACCCTGGACCTCACCAAGGGCTGCTGGCAGGTGCCGCTAGACCAGGAGGCCAGGCTGAAATCAGCGTTTATCACACCGGTGGGGCTCTACGAGTTCCTGGTCCTGCTCTTCGGCTTCAAGGGGGCACCGGCCACCTTCCAGCATCTGGTGGACCAACTACTGCGGGGGATGGAGAGCTTTGCCCTAGTGTACATCAATGACATTTGTGTCTTCAGCCAGTCCTGGGAGGACCACGTGTCCCAGGTCAACCAGGTACTGGACCGGCTGCGGGAGGCCAGGCTGACTGTAAAGGCTGGGAAGTGCAAGGTCAGGATGGCCGAAGTGTCCTATCTGGGCCATAAGGTGGGGAGTGGCCGCTTGAAGCCAGAGCCAGCCAAGGTGGAGGCCATCCGAGACTGGCCGGTTCCCCAGACCAAGAAGCAGGTCCAGGCTTTCATTGGGAGGGCGGGGTACTACCAGAGGTTTGTGCCCAACTTCAGCTCCATCGCTGCCCCGATCACTGAGCTGTGCAGGAAAGAGAGGCCAGACAGGGTGGTCTGGACGGAGCAGTGCCAGGGGGCTCTCTGTGCACTGAAGGAGGCCCTGGTCAAGGCCCCAGTGTTGGTAAACCCAGACTTTGACAAACCCTTCATTGTGTTTACCGATGCCTCGGACATCAGGCTGTGAGCGGTGCTGATGCAGGTGGACGAGAAGGGGGAGTGACACCCCATCTTGTACCTGAGCAGGAAGCTGCTGCCCCAGGAGCAGAGCTACGTGGCCATAGAGAAGGAATGCTTGGCGATGGTGTGGGCCCTTCAGAAGCTGCAGCCGTACCTGTGTGGCCGGCATTTCACCGTGTACACCGACCACTGCCCTCTGACCTCGCTGCACCATAAGAACATAAGAACGGCCGTACTGGGTCAGACCAAAGGGCCATCTAGCCCAGTATCCTGTCTGCCGACAGTGGCCAGCACCAGGTGCCCCAGAGGGGGTGGACCGAAGACAATGATCAAGCGATTTGTCTCCTGCCATCCCTCTCCAGCCTCTGACAAACAGAGGCCAAGGACACCATTTCTATCCCCTAATAGCCTTTATGGACCTAACCTCCATGAAATTATCTAGCTTCTCTTTAAACTCTGTTAAAGTCCTAGCCTTCACAGCCTCCTCTGGCAAGGAGTTCCACAGGTTGACTACACACTGTGTGAAGAAGAACTTTTTTTTATTAGTTTTAAACCTGCTACCAATTAACTTCATTTGGTGTCCTCTAGTTTTTCTATTTAGGGAACTAATAAATAACTTTTCTTTATTCGCCCTCTCCACACCACTCATGATTTTATATACCTCTATCATATCCCCCCTCAGTCTCCTCTTTTCTAAACTGAAAAGTCCGTTGTTTTAACCTCTCTTCATACGGGACCCTGTTCCAAACCCCTAATCATTTTAGTTGCCCTTTTCTGAACCCTTTCCAAGGCCAAAATATTTTTTTTGAGGTGAGGAGACCACATCTGTACACAGTATTCAAGATGTGGGCGTACCATAGTTTTATATAGGGGCACCAGATGAAGGGGACCAACGCCAAGCTGCTGAGGTGGAGCCTGCTCCTGCAGGACTATGACATGGAAGTGATCCATGTCAAGGGGAGCGCCAACATCATCGCCGATGCGCTGTCCCGTAGTGGGGGGCCCAAACTTCCCCAGGCCACCGGCAGAGTGACCCCGCTCAGTTCGCTCTCCGAGGGGGGACAGGTGTGATGTATTGTTGGTACCTTGCTGGTTGCTATGCTGGGCGGTGGGCTGTGGGTGACCCCCCACTGGTGGCCATCTGTAGCACGGCCCAGCAGGTCAGCTGCTGAGTCAGTATGCAAACGACCCCCAAACCTGTTTGACCTGTTACCTCCCATGGAGTGAGACAAAGACAGGAAGGCAGAGCCCAACCCCTGACTGGGGGGGCAGGGCTGGAGGAGGGTTAGTTGCTGTCTGGGAAGGAGAGGAGAAGGGGGCTGGGGAGGGTGCTGGGATTGTAAGGCCCAGCCCCCCCATCTCAAGGGGGGGCCTGAGGTCTCCTAGCCCCAGCTTACATCTATGCAGTTACATCTATGTAACCAGATTACATCTATGCAGTGCTGTATCTTGGGGAAGCAATAAAACCCCTCTATTCTACTGGCTGGTAGGGTTTGTTCCTGCTGCTACGGGGGTGCAGGCATAGGAGAACCCCAACTGCGTCATCAGACCACCCACTGCAGCTGTTTTGTTTGAAGGATCTTCACAACGCCCACCAAAAGAAAATGACTATGATCCTATCCCCATTGTACAGATAGGTAAAGTGAGGCACAGGCTGAGATACTTTGGCCAATGTCACACACAGATTGAATGTCAGGATGAAAGAGAGAAACTGGGAGCTCTGACTTCCCTGCTGTTACTTGTAGAAAGAGGAATACCAATTGTGCAAAACCCCTCTGTTCTTTCAATTCTCTTGCACAAAAACCCCACTGTTCTTTCAATTCTCTTGCACAAAACCATGCATAAAACCCGCCGTTTTTCTGGAAAAACTCTGTAGTGTAGAAATAGCCTTACAAAGTAATCTCACAAAATCAGACGAATAGGCAACAGAAGGGCAGATGGAATTTTGTGTTGATACATGAAAAGTAACGCACATGGTAAAATACATCCCTAATTCTACATACAAAACAATTGGGTATAAATTAACTGTTATCACTGAAAGATGAGATCTTGAATCATTGGGGATAATTCTATTCAAACATGTGCCTGATGTGCAATTTAAAAAAATACTTTATGGAATGTGGAGATACATGAGTATAGACAAAAAGACCGAAAGCGTAATATTGCTCCTGTATAAACCATTGGAACACCCACATCATGAATACCAAAGACTGATTTTGACACCCCCTCTCAACAAAGTTACATTAGATTTGGACAAAGGACACAGAAGTGCAACAGAAATGATTAGGAGTATGGACCACCCCTCGCTTGAGATGGCTGGAACTTTTCAGCTTGGAAAAGAGAGGACTAAGAGGGGGGAAAAAAAAGTCTCTAAATGATGACTGGCGTGGAAAAAATGAATAAGGAAATGCTATTTACTCCTTCCCATTACAGAAGCACTAGAGGTCACCTAATGACATGAAGAGGCAGCAGATTGAAGGGAAAAAAAAACTTCTTCCAATGAATCTGTGGAAGTCATTGCAAAGGCCAAACCTATAGCATGATTCTTGTCCAGGCCAGAAACGTTCAGGGAGGATTGGTTTATCGGTGCCTATTAGCCTGTGTTACCAGGGTTCGAAAACCTTTCTCTGTACATCCCTTATCTCTGTTTTCCAGAGTCTGGGACTGGATATTAGGGAACAGATCACTCAGAGGGTGCGTCTACACATCATCATAAATCGAAATAAGATACTCCTTCTGAGCTACGCAAATTGCCTACCTTCTTTCAATGCTATTTCAAAATAGTGTATTTTGTCATTTGGCACTATCTGCACAGCGCCAAATTTTCAAATAAAGCGCTATTCCGAAACGTCCCTTACTCCTCGTAGAAGGAGATTTACAGAGACATAGGAATAGCGAGCTCGAAATAACAGGCTTGTTGTGATGATCAGGGATAGCTATTTCGGCATACGCCGGTATCCCAAAATAGTGCTTCAGTGTAGACATAGCCAGAATGTCCCAGTTCTGTTCATTCTATCTAAAGAACCTGGGATAATGTTTTTATTAGGACGGAGTATATTTATTGTAATTTCAATATTCTTTCTATGATACAGGATTGAGATACACGGCTCCCGTCAGCTAAGAGCTAAGTTAAAGAGTTCAAGTGTCTAAATAGCTACAGAAATCATGATTAATCTTACCCTCCCTCTCCACATAAGAATCTGAAGTTCAGTCCCTTTCGCTAGGTATGGGGGAGGTGGCGACGGTCCAGCAAGTAATGGGGGCGGCGGAGAAGAGTGAGGGAAAAGGACACTGATTTGGGGGAAGAGACACAGTGGGGCTGGGCCTAAGTGGAGGAGGTGAGGCATCCAAGTTTTACTTACTAGCAATTAAAAGGTGGCCAGACAAGGTGTGTGTCTCCACTGCACCCTAAACTCGATATAAGATACGCAATTTGCGCTATGCAAATTCCATATCTTATTTCGATTCTACTTCAGAATAGCTTATTTTGAAATTTGGTGCACCTACACAGCACCAAATTTCAAACTAATGTGCTATTTCAAACCGTCCCTTAACCCTCTTGGAACGAGGGTTACAGGGATGCTGAAATAGCGTGCTCGTTATTTAAAAAAAAATTTCAAAATAACATGCAGCTTGTTAAGATGCAGGGTAGCTATTTCGGTATATCCCGAAATAGCCACACAGTGTAGACGTACCCTGAGAGTTAAGAGTTTTACGCAGATCACATAATACAGGTTGTCTACAGCACATTAAGCCTATGAACAGTTTTAATGTCTCTTTGAGTGTCAAGTCAGTGACTCGGGAATGAGGGCCCCACCATGATACCAGCGAGGTCTGCATGGAGTTTGGTCTGCGTGTCCGGGCACCAGGAGAAAACCTTAGGTTCCTTTGTGATGAATAAGTTGGAGCAGCCTGTCCCGGATCTGTTTGGTCCTCACCCCATAGATGATGGGGTTCAGCGTAGGGGGCACCAGGAGGTACACATTGGCAATGAGAATGCGGAAATGCTGGGCCACATTGTGGCCAAATCGTTGTGTGAGGAAGGAGAAGAGAGCTGGGATGTAAAAGGTTAAGATGGCAAACAGGTGGGAGCCACAGGTCACAAAAGTCTTAAGTTGGGCGTCCTTTGTGGGGAGTTTGAAAATGGCCCTGAGGATCTGGGCATAGGACACGGATATAAAAAACACATCCAGACCAGTCACGAAGAAAGCCACAAAGAGGCCGTAGTAACTACTGATACGGATGTCACCACAGGCCAGCTTCATCACAACAATGTACTCGCAGTGCGTGTGGGGGACGATATTGGTTGTGCAATACGGCCACTGTTTTAGTAGGAAGGGAGCAGGCAATATGAGCATGATACCAAGCAGCAACACGGCCAGGCCAATCTTGGCCACCACTGTGTTTGTCAGGATGGTGGAATGTCTGAGGGGGTGGCAGATGGCCACGTAGAGATCCAAAGCCATGGCCATAAAGATCCCAGACTCGAGTGCTAAGAAGCAGTGAATGAAAAACGTCTGGATGAGGCAGGCACTGAAATCGATCTCCTTGGAACTGAACCAGAAGATGCTCAGTGTTTTGGGCAGGGTGGAGGTAGACAGGACCAGGTCGGTGACGGACAGCATGCAGAGAAAATAGTACATGGGTTCATGGAGCCTTGGCTCCCCCTTGATGATGAACAAGATGGTGAAATTCCCCAGCATAGATATGGCATAGGTGGTGCAGAAGGGGATGGAGATCCAGGCATAGGCTGTCTCCAGGCCAGGAATGCCCAGCAGAATGAAGGTGGAGGGGTCAGGGAAGTCAGTTGTGTTGGAATCAGACATGGAGTAGGGGAGGTGGCATTCAATTCAGAGGCAGAACCGAGTCCCCTGCATACACTGTATGTTCTCCTGGCTTCCTGCAATTGCCCAGTCTCTAAGGTGATCGTCAGAGTGCAGCTGCCTGGATGGAGAGACAATGTTAAGATGAGGAGGCTGGCTATGAAGACAAACTGAAAAGTCTGGGACTGGTTGTAGTTAAGAGACAGACAAGGTAGCATCATATGGAACAGACTGAAACTGGTTACATTCCAATTGACTGTGAACACTTCCCAACCAACAATATCTACGGACAATAAATGCTTCAAAGGAGCTAATTCTTCACAGCCGAGGCAAATTCACAGCAAAACTGATGAGACTGAACAATTTAGTCAAGGAAATGAGAATAAGAATTGGGAGTCTTTTGAGAAGTGTTTATTAGCTAGCTAATATCATCCAAAGCAGAGGACTTGATGGAGATGGGGGACTGAACTATCCAGACATGTGTTGGGATAGTAACACAGCAGGGCACAGAGTATTCCTCAAGTTCGTGGACTCAATTGGAGACATCCCTCTAGGAAAGGGGAGCGGAGAAAGCACCTTTGCTGTGGGTGGGGATCAAAGGGGAAGCCCAAGGGGGAAGGATCTTTTCCGAGGCCATAACCCTTTCTTTGCCAGCAGCTCCAGAGTGGACTGGCCAACACCTCTTCTTACGTCTTTACCTTACCAATACCCCCCGAGATGACCAACGGAGATCCCCTACTGAGGGGACCACAAGGGGGAAGGAAAACGGGTAACTAGACACATGTGAAAGTGTAGAAAAGAGTTGAAAGGTACAATGGGCACTGACAGTCCACACAGAAAATCGGGTAAAATCTAAATATTTGGAAACACCTACCTGAGATAAAAGATTGTGATTCTTACTCCTCATGATGCAATATTTGTTTCTAGTGGTAAAACTTCTAATAAAGAATTTGATACTGATGATAAATCCTGTGAAAATATGTAACATGTCTGATTTTTGGAAAAGGTTTGTGAACTTGCTAGGAGTAGTACATAAGAAACCCTATGGAGATATTGCTTCTCAACTGCTTCTTGGAACAGCTGGTTCTGGAACCCACAAAGGGAGAGGCTATTCTTGATTTAGTCCTAAGTGGAGCACAGGGTGTGGTTCAAGAGGTAAATATAACTGGACCGCTTGGAAACAGTGACCATAATGTAGTAAAATTTTACATTCCTGTGGTGGGAAAAAGCAGCCCAACACTGTGGCATTTAATTTCAGAAAGGGGAACTACACAAAAATGAGAAAGTCAGTTAAACAGAAATTAAAAGGTACAATGACAAAAGTAAAATCTCTGCAAGCTGCATGGAAACTTTTCAAAGACACCGTAATAGAGGCCCAACTTAAATGTATACCCCAAATTAAAAAACACAGTAAGAGAACCAAAAAAAGAGTGAACCTGAGATAAAACCTGAGATAAAAGGTTGCACCTGAGATAAAAGGTTGCAGTGTTTGTTCCTAATGGTAAACCGTCTAACACAGAATTTGATACCAATAATAAAACCTATGAAAACGTGTAACATGCTTGATTTTTGGAGAAGGTTTGTGAACGTGCTAGGAGTAGTACATAAGAAGTCCAAAGGGGAAATGAGGGAGGCGTTCTCTGTGTTCTGGGGTAAGAGGTTGGTGAGACTGAAGGTTGAGTGCACCTCAATTCCAGGTGTCACCCTGAGGGGTACCCACCACTCATCAGAGGATCCAAAGAGTGAAAGGGGGAGCAAAGGAGGGAACGAGAATGGGAGGCCATGGGGGGGAAGGCGGAAAAGGGCTGGAGGGTTCAAGTTAAGATTTGGAGTAGAGGCGGGGTTTTAGGAGAAAAGGAGGGGGAGGGGCAGGGCCTTGAGGGGTGTCAGTTTCAATGATAAACACAATAAAGAAAAGGAAAATCAACGTGTCATTGAGCTGTACACAGACAGATTCACCAGTAAGTCATATTCGGAAAGCACAATCAAGTCAGGAAAGGATTATCTCTCTCTCCCGTAAGGGGGGATAGGATAGAGGTCTATAAAATCATGAGTGGTGTGGACAAAGTGACTAAGGAAAAGTTATTTACTTTTTCCCACAATATAAGAACTAGGGGTCACCGAGTGACATTAATAGGCAGCAGATTTAAAACAACAAAAGGAAGTTTTTCTTCACTCAGTGCACAGTCAACTTGTGGAACTGCTTGCCAGAGGATGTGGTGGAGGGTAGGACTTTAACAAAGTTCAAAAAAGAGCAAGATAAATTAATGGAGGTCAGATCCATCAATGGCTATTAGCCAGCATGGGTAGGAATGGTGTCCCTAGCCCCTGTTTCTCTGGAAGTGGGTTACTGTAGAGGGATCACATGAGGTTTATCTGTTGTGTCCCCTCCCTCTGGGGCATCTGGTATTGGCCGCTGTGGGCAGACAGGACACTGGGCTACATGGATCTTTGTTCTGACCCAGTCTGGCCGCTCTTATGTTCTTAAGTAGGGAGGACCTCATTGAAAATTTGAAAGCTGAAGGCAGCTTGCATGGAAGTGATCATGAAATGATCAAGTTCATGATTCCAAGGAACAGTAGGAGGGAGAAGAGCAAAATAAAGAGAATGGCTTTCGAGAAGGCAGACTTTAGCAAGCTCAGGGAGCTGGTAGGCAAGGTCCAGTGGGAAGCAAGATTAAGAGGAATAACAACTGAAGACAGTTGGCAGGTTTTCATATGGACATTATTAAGGGTGCAAAAGCACACTGTGTGTAGGAAAGACAGTTGTTGGGATATGTAAAAATTAACAGAGGTCTAGGTTGGCTGTACACTGGTGGTTAAGGAGTTCAACCAAAGTATTACCCTTTGTTTTTTTCCCTTTGTTTCTACAGTCTGGAAAGATAGATTAAGAGTCCTGCCAAAATAGGTATTATCCTTCCTGATGTATACACATGTTCTTTCCCTTCATTCTTGTAGCCTAGAAAGATAGATAAGTATATTGTTGCTCTTCTTTGTTGTGTCTTTTACTTACCCTCCCTGGCACTGTAAAAGTTATTTTCAGGCTACATCTCTTGTAATCTCTGTAACCTATTGATTCAGAAAGTTTGTGGCGTAGGAAAGTGTTGATTTAATTAGAAATTATGTCAATAGTAATTGGGGTGAGTATAAAATATTCATCACTTGCTTATTAATATTAATTGTGCTGGAGTTAACATTACTAATAAGGTTTTAGGGAAAGTAGTGATCGACATGTGAATTAACATACTAAAATAAATAAAAGGGTGTCATTGGTGCCAAATTATGGCCACTCGGGCATTGTGTTGAATGTCCGAGGTAAAAGTCCGTGGGAAATAAATCAGTTCTGTTTACCTCATCCACTCTTGGGTCACCTGTTTCTTCTCTAAGAACAGGAAGTATGGCAAGAGACCACTCTGGCTGAAGCAGGAGATCTTGAATGATCAAAAAATCAAAAAGGAGTCTTGTAATGGAGTCAAATTAAAAGTGGTCCTCTCGAAACAGGGAATTCAGCCCTACTCCGTAGACTAGGGTACAGTGTCAGGGAACCCAGGGAACCGGAAATGGATTTAGATGTTGCAGGCAACCAAATCACCATGTGTATAAACAGGGGAGTGGTGAGTTGGAGCAGAAAAAGGACTTTACCTTGGCACATGGAACTGGTGAAACCATCAGAATCTAGTCCTGGGGGCTGCATTTCTAAAAGAACGTTAAAAACGTTAGAGAGGGTGCAGAAGAGAGATACAGGAACGTCTGGAGGCTACAGAAAATGCCTGGCAGAGCGAGACTTATACAGCTTCCCCTCCTGGGATTTTGGAGTGTCTGGGAATTTGGAGATGCCAGTGTCTTCCCTGGGAAACCCAGCCCCACACATCACTCACCCCAGCATCTCCTTAAGCGTCCTTTGCTGAGAGCCGACCCAGGGCTGTGCCCCATTTATAAGATAGCGCTGTGCCATCCCAGTGGGGTTCACTCAGACTGTAGTGGAGAAGCTTGAGAGTCAGCTTCAATTAAGGGCCCTTCCCAAAGGGCGAGGAGAACTCTAGGGCTCTGCGCTGAGACAGGGAGGAATTGGCTGTTCTGTGTATTATAGGAAGAAAAACTTGGCCAAATGCCTAGATCTCCTCAGGGTCTTTTCCCCTGGAAATGCCCAGGATGGCTGGGTAGATGGCAGGCAGACAGCTCTGGAGAAAGACTGGGGGGAGACCTGAACATTTCCTGCAGACACACGAGGTTGTTGCTAAGGGACCAGCAGCTCTCCTCAGTAGCTATCAGCACCCACTGCAGCAGTTTTGTTTGAAGGAACTTCACAACACCCACGAAACTATGTGATTATGAACCTATCCCCATCGTACAGCTAAGTAAACTGAGGCACAGGGTGAGCTCCTTTGGCCAAGGTCACGCAGAGCTGCAAGAGAGAACGAAGGGGGCCTGAGTTCACTGACGTAACCATCTTTCACACCAAGGCAGAAATGGACTCCCACTCAGGCAGGGCCTGTTCATTGGGAGGAAGGCAGAGGAAAGGCTGGAATAGGAACCCTGAGGTGTCACCATGCTCGGGAGGTGAGGTGACTCTGAGGGTTTTAGAACGAACGGGAGTGTGTGAGCTCCCCACTTCAGTGTGGTGTGAACTCCAGGACTCCACTCCCCCTCCCGCATAGAGACCTGTTCACTTAGCACAGTCCCTGGGACCTCTCTGGGGGAACAGATGCACTGAAAGCAACACCCACAGATGGATCTTATGGATAGGGGGCAGCTGGGGCATGTCAGAAGAGCAAGGCCTCGACCTCCTGCCAAATCTGCCCTGGGTCACAGGGGCCCTACAGGCAGGACAGAGGCAGGATGGGCGTTGCCGTTGGGTTCGTTCTCTCCCTCTCAGTTCATTCCCTTCCCATGTCTCCCATGTCCCAGGCTGAGTCAGGCCTTTTAGGATGGCCCCGGCGGGAGGTGCCTGGATCTTTAAGCACTGGAATGAGACTGAGTGCATTTCCTGTCTGAGCCCAATGGGGGTGCTGTGTGCAAGTTACTCACACGCTGCAGCTGGCGAGCCTGGTTTGGCCTTTGTCAAGGCTCTGAGGGGTTAGGGCCTGATTTGGCTGAATTAAGATAAGAGCCAGTTATTGTGCATGACAAGCCGGACAGGGGATCAGGGTGGGTGTGAGACAACACTTCTTGTAGAAAGTATGACCTGCGAGGCATCAACAGGAAAGTGTTGGCTTGCTAACTGTGATGAGTCTGTTTGTGTACATGTGTAACTGCCACAAGGCAGATTTGAACCTAGGAAGCTGACTGTAGGAGCCTCTACCCTCTCAGCTAAAAGCCAGGTAACTCTCAGCCCATGCTGTAGAGGTCTCTTGATCTTAACTGCTGCTGTGGTCTAGGTACCACTTGCATTGCTCAGTAACCATGATAGGTGTGTGGGTTACACATGTATCATCATTGTCTCTGAAGTTACAACTATTGGCCAGGGACTTACAGCTCATCCATGTGTTGTATTCTTGGGTCACACGGAGGGTTGCCCATTTTTCCTACTGACAAGACTAGATGCCTTTCACAGCAATGGCGTCCAGTCCTTCTGGTCCCGGAGACTTGGCAACCCAAAAACAAAAAGATGCTGCATTTATATTAAGGCCAAAAAGCTACATGTTGATGGCCCTTCGTGGACACTGAGTGCTCGCAATGGACCATAAAAGAAACATGCCTCTGCAAGAATACCATCAGGGGCTATGCTTCTGAGTCATCGATGCATGTAAGGAGATGTGACAGAGTCATCTGCCCAAGGACTACAACTTGCGCCAGTCATTTTCCAGGCAACTGGGCTGGGAGCTTTGTCTGGGACCATAAAATTCCATACACAAGTCTGAGGATATAGAAGGACCCCAAGACATCTCCATTTTTTCTTCATTTCAGCAAGGAAGCTCTGAACTAGTACTGATGACCCCCAACTTCCTTCCTTAATTTCCAGGGAGGCTCTTTAAGTCTGCAACTTATTCCCTCAGGGCTATGATCCTGAGCTATGAACACTGAAAATATCACTTGGATGTATCTGATCTATTTATCTTCTTTTCTTTTTCTTTTGTTAAATTAGTAGTAGTAGTAGTAGTAGTAACCACGTAGTTTTTGGTTACTAATGGATTGGCAGCAACATGATAATAGGGTAAGATCTAAGTTATATATTGGCCTGGTTAAGTCACTGGTCTCTGTACTTCTCTATTTATAGTATAGAGAAGGACACTATAAATGGTGAAACTGGTTTTCACTGACAGCCCAGTCCAGTGTCTAGGTAGCGAGCCAAGAACTCAGGAGAGTGTATTTTTGGCTGCTAATCAACCCCGTGTGGTGAGAGACAAGTTTATATTTGTTACTGGCTTGGTATAATCCAGTGATATAGTGATCACCAGTCTGGAGTGAGTCTGCCCTATTTCCCTATTTCGTTGGGGGACGGTGACCAAAACCCTGAGGGGAGTGGTGAAATCGGATACCGGGAAGAAATGCAAAGAGGAAAGAGCAACAAAGGAGGACCCCTGATTCAAATAGGAAAGATAGGGCAATCAGCTGGTTATCTGAGGTGTTTGTACACCAATGCGAGAAGCCTGGGCAACAAACAGGAAGAATTGGAGGCCCTGGCCCAGTCCAGGAAATATGATTTAATTGGGATAACAGAGACTTGGTGGGATGACTCACATGACTGGAGCGCTGTCATGAAAGGGTATAGACTGTTCAGGAAGAACAGGCAGGGGAGAAAAGGAGGAGGAGCTGCACTATACGTAAGAGAGCACTATGATTGCTCTGAACTCCAGCACATAGAGGGAGAAAAACTGGTTGAGAGTCTATGGGTTAAGTTTAGAGGTGCAAACAACAGCAGTGATGTTGTGGTTGGTGTCTATTATAGGCCACCAAATCAGGTGGATGAGGTAGATGAGGCTTTCTTTGGACAACTGAGAGAAGCTTCCAAATTGCAGGCCCTGGTTCTCGTGGGGGAGTTTAATCACCCTAACATCTGTTGGGAGACCAATACGGCAGTACACCGGCAATCCAGGACGTTTTTGGAGAATGTTGGGGATAACTTCTTGGTACAAGTGCTGAAGGATCCGACCAGGGGCCATGAGCAGCTTGACCTTCTGCTCACAAACAGGGAGGAACTAGTAGGGGAAGTAGAGGTGGGTGACAAACTCGGAAGCAGTGATCATGAGATGGTAGATTTCAGGATCCTGACCAAAGGAAGAAAAGAGAGTAGTAAAATACACACCTTGGACTTCAGAAAAGCAGACTTTGACTCCCTCAGAGATCTGATGGGCAGAATCCCCTGGGATGCTAGCATGAGAGGGAAAGGAGTCCAGGAGAGCTGGCAGTATTTTAAAGAAGCCTTATTGAAGGCACAGAAAGAAACCATCCCGATGCGTAGCAAGAGGCAAACATGGTAGGAGACCGGATTGGCTTACAGAAATCCTTAGTGAACTTAAGCACAAAAAGGAAGCTTACAAAAAGTGGAAACTTGGACAAATGACCAGGGCGGGGTATAAATGTATTGCTCAAGAATGCCGGGGGGTTATCAGGAAGGCAAAAGTGCAAATGGAATTGCGACTGGCAAAGGATGTGAAGGATAACAAGAAAGGTTTCTACAGGCATGTTAACAAGAAGAAGGTGATCAGAGAGGGTGTGCGGCCCCTACTGGATGAAGGAGGTAACCTAGTGACAGATGATGTGGGAAAGCTGAAGTACTCAATGCTTTCTTTGCCTCTGTATTCACGGACAAGGTCGGCTCCTGGACTAATGCACTAAGTGATGCAAGATGGGATGAAGATGGACAGCCCTTGGTGGGTAAAGAACAGGTTAGGAACTATTTAGAAAAGCTAAACGTACACAAAACCATGGGTCCGGACTTAATGCATCCGAGGGAACTCAGGGAGTTGTCAAATGTCATTGAGGAGCCTTTGGCCATTATCTTTGAAAAGTCGTGGAGATCAGGAGAGATCCCACATGACTGGAACAAGGCAAATGTAGTGCCCATCTTCAAAAAAGGGAAGAAGGACGATCCAGGGAACTATAGGCCGGTCAGTCTTATCTCGGTTCCTGGAAAAATCATGGAAGGGAATCCATTAAGGAATCCATTTTGAGGCACTTGGAAGAGAGGAAGGTGATCAGGAATAGTCAGCAGAACGTGGTCACCATGGGATAGAGAGTAAGTCTATGGGCCTTTCTGCTCTGCACAGCCATTAAACATCCTGGGGTCCTTGCTATGGGGAATGAGTTTGCTCCGGTAACAACAGCTAAAGTGACCCTTTTTGCTGTTACTCCCCGTGCCCCAGTTGATGGCGTTACGTGACACAGTGGATTCTGAAAACATCCACTCAGTGTGCAGCGGCAGTGGATGCAAACAGAATGTTAGGAATCATTTAAGAAAGGGATAGAGAATAAAACAGAGAATATCTTATTGCCTCTATATAAATCCATGTTACGCCCACATCTTGAATGCTGCGTACAGACGTGGCCGCCTCATGTCAAAAAAGATATCTTGGCATTGAAAAAGTTTCAGAAAAGGGCAGCAAAAATGCTAAGGGGTTTGGAACGGGTCCCATATAAAGAGAGATTAAAAAGACTTGGACTTTTCAGCTTAGAAAAGAGGAGACTAGGGAGGGATAGGATAGAGGTCTATAAAATCATGACTGTGTGGAAAAAGCAAATAAGGAAAAGTTATTTACTTATTCCCACAATATAAGAACGAGGGGTCACCAAATGAAATTAATAGGCAGCAGGGTCAAAACAAAGAAAATGAAGTTTTTCTTCAATCAGCGCACTGTCAACCTCTGGAACTCCTTGCCAGAGGATGTGGTGAAGACTTGGACTTTAACAGGGTTCAAAAAAGAGCTAGATAGATTCATGGAAGTTAGGTCCATCAATGGCTATTAGCGCGATGGGTAGGAATGGTGTCCCTAGCCTGTTTGTCTGGAAATGAGTGACAGGAGAGGGATTGTGTGAGGATTACCTGTTGTGTTCCCTTCCTCTGGGGCATCTGCCATTGGTCACTGTTGGCAGACAGGGTACTGGGCTAGATGGACCTTTGGTCTGACCCAGTATGACCATTTTTATGTTCTTATGTTCTTCCTTCAGTCAATGTGTCATACAAGGCCAAACTCTGAGACCCGGGGCTGTGAATCACCCATGTCTCACTGAGGTAGAAAACCCGTTGGTGTAAGAACTGAGTAAGGACCTCAGGACATAACTATGTGTTAATGCACAGACCCTGTCACCTCTTCCTCGTTGATTTACCTAAAACTCCATTAAAAACAACTGGTAGTCTTGTGCCGCCTCAGAAACTAACAAAAATATGGAGTATTATGCGCTTGGGTGCGCAAACCCCACTTCCTCAGTAGAAGATGAATAAATGAAACCGATTATTTTCTAACAGGGAATAAAAGTACCTGTCAATTGTAGGACCGGTGCTAGTGAGGCTAATTAAGTGGGCTGGAAAACACTAAAACGCTGCTGTTTGAAATGCCAAGGGGAGTATAAATGGGAGGAGGGTTGGTTGTTTGATCTGCTGAAAGCATGGAGGTTCTAGGACTCCGCAATGGACCAATTATAAGAATTTTTCAACAAATACAAGACACCTTCTCTCCTCGCTTCTTTCAAGAAGGCATCTGAACGCTTATGCCTCACACTTTGAAAAAAAATAATTCAGCTGGAAACAGACACCCTATGAGAGATATGTCAGTCCAAACACCTAGGCTGTGTCTACAGTGCAATGTTAGTTCGTGGTACCAGAGTATCCCGAAATAGCTATCTCACGTCTTCACAGAAAGCCCGCTATTTCGGGCTTGCTATTCGGACGCTCCTGTAACCCTCATTCTCCGAGGAGTAAGGGACGTTTCGGAATAGCCCTTTATTTTGAAATTTGGCGCTGTGTAGACAGCGTTCAAATGACAAAATAATCTACTTTGAAATAGTGTCTAAATAAGACACTCAATTTGCATAGCTCAAATTGTGTATCTTATTTCAAGTTACAATGCAGCGTAGACACCCCCTTGTAGCGTGGCTAACTTAAAAGCAACTGAAAATGTGTTCTCATTGACGGTGTCAGACAGCCTTAAGTCAGGGTGGAGACAGTAGCACCAACTAGAAAGGCCAGTTCATTTGTGCATTCCATTCAGCTAACTCTTTGCACCAATAAAGTCAGTGGCAAGGAGTTCCACAGGGTAAATACGTACATGTACACAGTTTACTCTCATTGAGTTATATGTTCAGACTTTAAATGTATCTGGCTCTTGCTTAATTTGTTTATAGCACAGGCCATGTGATTTCATCCAATTATCATGTCCATAAGAATATAAGAACGGGCATAGTGGGTCAGACCAAAGGTCCATCTAGCCAGTGTCCTGTCTTCCAACAGTGGCCAATGCCAGGTGCCCCAGAGGGACAGAACAGAACAGGGAATCATCAAGTGATCCCTCCCCCCTGTCACCCATTCCCAGCCCCTGACAAACAGAGGCTGGGGACACCGTTCCTGCCCATCCTGGCTAATAGCCATTGATGGACCTAACCTCCAAGAATGTATCTAATTCTTTTTTTAACCTTGTTAGGCTATGTCTACACTGCAGCACTATTTCGGGATACTGAAGTATCCCGAAATAGCTCTCCTGCATCTTAACAGCAAGCCCATTATTTCAAAATGTAACGGGCTCACTATTCCAACATCCCTGTAAACCTCATTCCATGAGGAGTAAGGGATGTTTTGGAATAGCGGGTTATTTCGGAAATGTGGTGCTTTATAGATAGTGCCAAATTATGAAATAAGCTATTTTGAAATAAGATCAAAATACGATACGCAATTTGAGTAGCTCAAATTGCATACCTCATTTTGACCTACAATGCAGTGTAGACGCACCCTTAAAATCCTGGTCTTCAAAACCTCCTCTGGCAAGGAGTTCCACAGGGTGACTGCATATTGTGAGAAAAAATGCTTCCTTTTGTTTGTTTGCAACATGCTGTTTATTAATTTCGGTTGGTGACCCCGAGTTGTTGTGTTTTCCTTATTTACATTGTCCACACCACTCATAATTGTATACACCTCTCTCATGTGCCCCCTTAGTCATCTCTTTTCCAAGATAAAAAATCTCAGTCTTATTAATCTCTCCTCATATGTCGGACATTCCTTATCCCTCATAATTTTTGTTGCCCTTTTCTGAATCGTTCCCAATTCCAAGATGTCTTTTTTTGAGATGAGGCAATGGCTTCGGCACAGGGTACTGAAGAGATGGGTGTCACATTGATTGATATAGAAACAATAAGGTATTTTCTGTCATAAGAACATAAGAACATAAGAACGGCCGTACTGGGTCAGACCAAAGGTCCATCTAGCCCAGTAGCCTGTCTGCCGACAGTGGCCAGCGCCAGGTGCCCCAGAGGGGGTGGACCGAAGACAATGATCAAGCGATTTGTCTCCTGCCATCCCTCTCCAGCGTCTGACAAACAGAGGCCAAGGACACCATTTTATCCCCTGGCTAATAGCCTTTTATGGACCTAACCTCCATGAAATTATCTAGCTTCTCTTTAAACTCTGTTATAGTCCCAGCCTTCACAGCCTCCTCTGGCAAGGAGTTCCACAGGCTGACTACACGCTGTGTGAAGAAGAACTGTCTTATTATGTGTCTCTTTCTTGACGATTCCCAACATTTTGTTTGCTTTTTTGACTGCCCCTGCACAGTGAGCGGACGCTTTCAGAGAACATACCCAAGATCTCTCTCTTGAGTTTAACAGTTAACTTAGCCCCCGTTAGTTTATATGTAGAGTTGAGATTATTTTTGCCAATGTGCATTGCTTTCTATTTTTCAACACTGAACTGTACTGAACTCCTCAACGTGTGTTTGACTAAGACCTGGTCTGCAGTAGGATTTTATGGAACAGAATCATAGAGCCATAGGGTGAGAAGGGTCGGCACGGGGCATCTAGTATAACCCCCCTGCCAACATGGAGGATTTGTTGGGTGTGAGCCATCCCAGACATACAGCTCTCCAACCTCCATTGCAAACCTTCCAGCAAATGAGCTTCCATGACCTCCTGGGCATCTGTTCTACGGTCCTCCTCCTCTTACAGTTAGGAAGATTTTTCCTGAGATTTCACCTACCTCTGCTCTTTTCTTTTTTGAACTTATTGCCTCCTGACCCACCCACTGTGGCAAGAAAGAACTTTGCTCCATCATTTTGATGGCAGCCTTTCTAGTATCCGCAGACGTCCCCGCCCCAGACTCTCCTCCAAGCTAGACCTGCTCAGATTCTCCTGCCTTTACTCACACGGCTCATGTTCCATCCCTTGGATTGTCTTCCTGCCGAGAGGGCAGGGGATTGGACTTGATCATAGAATCCCTAGGCTGGAAGAGACCTCAGGAGGCATCGAGTCCAGCCCCTGCCCAAAGCAGGACCAACCCCAACTCAATCGTCCCAGCCAGGGCTTTGTCAAGCTGAGACTTAAAAATCCGTAGGGATGGAAATTCCACCACCTCCCTAGGTAACCCATCCCAGTGCTTCCCCAACCTCGTAGGGAAATAGTTTTTCCTAGACCTCCCCACTGCAACTTGAGACCCTTGCTCCTTGTTCTGTCGTCTGCCACCACTGAGAACAGCCTCTCTCCATCCTCTTGATGACCTCTTGAGGTCCCTTCCTGTTCTAGTGTTCTATGATTCTATCTTTGTGTCTCACCTTGGGACCCTCTCCGCTTTTGGTGCGGCTTTCCTATACATACTTTTGTAACCCACACTGGGCATGGTACTCCAGCTGAGTCTTAGCCAGTCCCAAATAGATAAATGCTGTCACCTCCTGTGACTTCCAAGCTAAGCCTCTGCTAATGCAACCCAACACTGCATTTTCTTTTCTTCTTTTCTTTTCTTTTCTTTTCTTTTTCTTCCTCCTTAACCCTAACCCTAACCCTAAACCTAACCCTAACCTTCAAAAATCCACATGAAAAACATGAAAAACTTCCTTTTGTTTGTTTTAAACCTGCTACCTGTTAATTTCTTTCGGTGACCCCTAGTTCTTATGTTGTGGGAACAACTACATAACTTTTCCTTATTTACTTTCTCCCCACCAGTCATGATTTTATAGACCTCTATCATATCCCCCCTTAGCCTCCTCTTTTCTAAGCTGGAAAGTCCCCGTCATTTTATTCTCTCTTCATCAGCCCTCAGAACTTCACATTGTATTGCTTGCTATCTATTTTTCCTTTCCCCCACTTCTTATATGTTCCTGTCCCTGAGTTGTGACCTCCAGTTTGCCACTGAACAGAGTTTTTAGCTAAACTTCTCTACTTGTTTTTACTGTGTAATCATGGCTTTTTAGCGATTCAATAAACTCTTCTTAAAACTCACGTTGCAGTCCCATTTTTATATTTAATTGTTTCTTCCCAATCAATTTTGCCAATAATTTGCCCCAGGGTTTGGGAATTGGCCCTTTTAAAGCACCAAGGGTGTGTCGACTCTACAAGATAAGGACGAATTAAGCTACGCAACTTCAGCTACATTAATTGCGTAGTTGAAGATGAAGCAGCTTAACTCGGCTTTTGCACTGTCCACACTGGAGGAAGTCGAAGGGAGAACTCTCTCCCTTTGACTTCTGTTACTCCTCGTGGAAGCAGAACTACCAGCGTCAACCGGAGCTCCCCTCTCACATTCAATTAGCATGTCTTCATTAGACCCGCTAATTTGAACCCTGGAACATCAACAGTGGCAGCTTCGATCTTCTTTGTAGTGTAGATGTACCCTAAAGCTATGTCTACACTGCAGGCTTCTTGTACGAGAACTGTTTTGCCCAAGAGTTCTTGCAAGAGCGCGTCCACACTGCCATGTGCTTTTGTGCAAGAGCGTCCATGGCAATGTGGATGCTCTTTTGCGTAAGACAGCTCTGATGGCCATTTTAGGCATATGGGTTTCTTGCGCAAGAAACCCCTGTTGCCTGTCCACACTGCCTTCTTGTGCATGAGCTCTTGGGCAAGAGGGCTTTTTCCTCATGGGGAGAGGAATAACTCTTGCACAAGAAGCCCTCTGTTCAGATGCTTTACTGTAAATTTACTTGCGCAAGAATGCACCTGCTGTGTAGATGCTCTGCAAGTGTTTGAGCAAGAACGGCTGTTCTTGCTCAAAAAGCCTGCAGTGTAGATGTAGCCTAAGTGTTTATAAATGTTACTAGTTGGGACTTGTTCTCTGTCCATCTGAATGTAATCAGTTCAGCCACGTCTAGACTACAGAGCTTTTCCGAGATACCGGAGGTATCCCAGAAAAGCCATGCTGCAACCAAGGAACACGTCCGCTTTTTTGGAAAATGTTTCGAAAAAGCAGACTTGCTCTTTCGCTATCGCTGTAAACCTCATTTTACAAGGAAGAAGGGATGTGTCGAAATTTAGTGCCATGTAGACGCGCCAAATTTCAGAAAAGCATCTTTTGACAGTAAAGCGGAGAAAGATAGGCAATTTGCAAATTGTGTTTCTTGTTCCGACTTACCTCTGCAGTGTAGACCTAGCCTTCCATTCTTTATTTTCCTTTCCTATGTCATATGCCCCTTCCTTTGTCTTTTCTCTACACTAACATTCTCCACTTTTCATGCTGCCCTTCTATGGCAGCATCTCCTTTTCTCATGGCATGTCTCAATAATCCTCTTCCTACCTGCCCTAGCCTTTATAGGGACTGGATGACCTAGCCTGAGCAAAGGTCCAGTGCAGGTCATTCTCCATCCCACTCCTTAGAGATCCAAATGTTGTCTTTGTGATGGCTACTGCTGTGAAGGAGCAGGTGTTTCCTGGGAGCTGCTCTCTGGGACACCCAGGTCTTTACCTGGGAGTGTGGTATAGTTGGGATGTTTCCCCTGGGGCATATTTTGTGCAACGTTTGTGGGTTGTTGGTTTTTATGGAGTCTAAGATTGTGGGCAACCAGGTAAAAGGGTTCTCAAACCTGGAGCATTGCATTAAAGAACAATGCTCTAGAACCAGTATCCTGCCTTGAGTTTCCTGCTGGTGCCTGTTAAGGTCTCCCAAACCAACAGATATGGAATTAGGGTTAGTAGAGTTAGTTGGTCTTCCTTCCTTTTCTCTGAACAATGAAAAAGTCATTTGTCAGTGTGTGAAGAGCGACCACTTTGCCTCAGTGAGGAGACCAGCTTCCAGTAGAACATGTTGTGTCTCAGATTCACATTTTCTCTCCATCCAGGCATTTATGCTGCAACCATCACACTAGACCGTGGGCAACACAGTAAGTCGGGGGAACGTACAGTACCTGCTGGAAACACCGTTTTGCCTCAGAGCTACTCATCTTCTCACTTGCTCCATGTCTGATTCCAACACAACCCACTTCACCAACCCCTCCACCTTCATCCTGCTGGGCATTCCTGGCCTGGAGGTGGCCTATGTCTGGATCTCCATCCCCTTCTGTGCCATGTACATCATAGCCATCTTGGGGAACTTCACCATCCTGTTCATTGTGAAGACAGAGCTGAGCCTCCACGAGCCCATGTACTATTTCCTCTGCATGCTGGCCGTCGCCAACCTGGTTCTAGCCACATCCGTCCTACCCAAAACACTGAGCATCTTCTGGTTCAATTCCAGGGAGATCGAATTCAGTGCCTGCCTCACCCAGATGTTCTTCCTTCACAGCTTTTCCATGATAGAATCTGGGCTGTTTGTGGCCATGGCGTTTGATCGTTATGTGGCCATCTGCCACCCCCTCAGACATTCCACCATCCTGACATATAGTGTGGTGGCCAAGATTGGCCTGGCCATGATGCTTCAAGGTGGCATGTTCATACTGCCCTATGCCTTGCTGGCCAGGCAGTGGCCATATTGCAGGACCAACATCATCTCCCACACTCACTGTGAGCACATGGCCGTGGTGAAGCTGGCCTGCGCTGACACCCGCATCAGCAATTATTATGGGCTCTTTGTGCTTCTCGGTGTGAAGGGACTGGATATCGTGTTTATTGTCGTGTCCTATATCCAGATCCTCAGGGCCATCTTCCGACTCCCCACAAGGGACGCCCGGCTCAAGACGTTTGGGACCTGCTGGTCCCACCTCTCTGCCATTTTTGTCTTTTTCATCTCATCAATCTTTTCCTCTCTCACACACCGGTACGGCCAAAATGTGGCCCTATATTTCCACATTATCATTGCCAACGTGTACCTCCTGGTGCCCCCCGTGCTGAACCCCATCATCTATGGGGTGATGACCAGGCAGATCCGGGACAGGCTGTTCCATCTCCTTATTGTTCAAAGGACCTAATTTTTTCTCTCCTTGTACTCTGGCTGGCAGAGCAATCTCTGCACAGAGCCATGTGGTGTCCTGGTGCTGGGCCCTGTTCCCTAAGTCACTTACTGGGCAGACCAAGACAGTAAAAACTCTCCTGACATTACTGTGCGGTGTCAGTCTGACAAACTGTGGAACCAGCCTAGGTAGAACTCACCGGGTTGCCATTGTTCTAATGCTGATAAATGGGCCCCTAAAACCATAAGAAGGGCCACACTGGGTCAGACCAAACGTCCATCTAGCCCAGTATCCTGTCTTCCATCAGTGGCCAATGCCAGGTGCCCCATAAGGTATAAACAGAACAGGGAATCATCAAGTGATCCATCCCAGATTGCCCTTCCCAGCTTCTAGCAGACACAGGCTAAGGACACCATTTTAGCCATTGATAGAACTAGCCTCCATGTATTCATCTAGTTCTTTTTTGATCCCTGTTATAGTGATGACCTTTACAATATCCTCTGGCAGAGAGTTCCACAGATGGACACCGCGTGGTTTCAAGAAATGTTTTCTTGGTTTGTTTTAAGCCAGCTTCCTATTTATTTCATTCATCGACTGACTTCTTACAATCGCAGAAGGAATAAATAATACTTCCTTCTTTACTTTTTGTGCACATGATTTGGTAGACCTCTATCTTATTCCCCCTTAGTCTTCTCTTTTCCCAACTTTATTTATCTCTCTTCTCGGGAAGCATTTGCTTACCCTTAGTCATTTTCAATGCTCAGTGCTCGATTCTGCTCAATTTCAGATATTAGATAGATAGATAGCCCAAGCTGACAGCTTCTGTAGGGGTGGGCCAACAGGAAGTTGTGGTCCTCCTTGATTCGGGGTGTGGGCAAACTCTGATACAGAGGGGCATGCACCCAGACCCCTTAGTGGTGGAAGGAGAGTTCCATGTACAATGTAACCATGGTGATATAAAGGCTTACCCACTTGTTAGTGTCTCCCTGATGGTAAAAGGGGGTGACCGAGGAGATGGTAGTAGGGGTAGCCACCACCCTGGGCTGCCCTGTCATTCTTGGCAGGGACTGGCCTGAGTTTAATGAGTCCTGCGGCAAGCCAGTTTCCGGGGTATGCATCCCCGGGTTGCACTGAAAGGGGACTCAAGATAGCCGCAGGCAGAAGAACCCCCAGGAGAAGCCGAAGAGGGGCCCTCCATGACAGACACCCCATGAAGCCCACAAGGATCCTGTGATGCACCCAGGGAGGAGCCTATGGTGGCCGGCCTGGCAGACTTTCCCCAAGACCAGCAGGACGACCTGACTCTGCAGGTCGCTTAAGACCAAGTGATCTGTGTTAACAGGGCTGTGACGAACCTCCAGAAACCTGAGCCATGGCCTCACTTTGAACTGGTGGAGAACTGTCTGTACTGGGTATCCCGAGATCCGCAGACCCAACATTCTGAGAAAACCAGGAACACTCTACACATTCACTATAGCCCACATAAAATGCATTAAAGCTGGTTTACTCACCTAGCTTAGAAAATAGAAAATCAAGGAGGATAAAATTTGCAGACTATGTGGCTCTGGGGAGAAGGACAAAGGAATCTGAGGTGCAAATCATGTTCTTGTCCCTCCCCTCTGCTGAAGGAAAAGGCCCGGGGAGGGACCACTGAGTTGTGGCATGTCGGAGAGAGGGTTTGGATTCTTTGACCATGGGATGCTGTTCTGGGCACGTGGATTGCTAGGAGGGGATGGGAGCCACCTAACGAAGAAAGACATGAGCGTCTTTACAGGCAGGTTTGCTAAAGTAGGTTCTCCGGGGGGATGGTAACTTAAGTTGTGAGGTAGGTGGGAAAAGGGGACACTGGAAGGAAACCCAAAGAGGGTACAATAGGGGAGGCCTTCCAATGAATACTGAGAAACAAAGGCAATTTTCTAGTTGTCATAGGTGACTATACATGAGCGCAAGAAGCCAGGGGGAAAATTGGAAGAACTGCAAGCCCTGGCACAGTCAAGAAACTAGGATGTGGCTGGAAGAGCAGAGACTTGGTGGGTAACTCCCATGACTGGAGCACTCTCACAGATGGGTGGGTATTAACTGTTCAGGAAGGACAATGCACAGATAATCTCACAAAGTTTTGGAGATAATTGTGGAGAACTTCCTGGTGCGAGTTCTGGAGAAACCAGCCAGGGCCCATGCTCAGCTCAACCTGCTGCTCACAAACAGGAAGAAATTGGTAGAGAAAGTAGATGTGGCTAGCAACCTGGTAAGCAGAGACCATGAGATGGTTGACTTCAAGATCTTGACAGAAGGAAGAAAGGAAAGCAGCAGGATATAGACCATGTGTTTTAAAATTGCAGACATTGGCTCTCTCGGGGTATGTCTACACAGTGGAGCTATTTCGGGATACTGGGAGTATCCCAAAATAGCTACCCCATGTCTTTTGAAGGCGCCTGCTATTTTGAGATAGGATGCGTTCCATGATGGTAAAGGGATGTGTCGAAATAGTATGTTATTTTGAAATTTGTTGCTGTGTAGACACACCAAATTTTAAAATACACTATTTCAAAATTCAACCGAAATAAGATGCACACTTTGCATAGGGCAAACTGCATCTCTTATTTCAAGTTTAGGGTGCTGTATAGATGCACGCTCAGGGAATTGATCTCCTGGGAGGCGAATATGAGGGAGAAAGGAACCCAGAGAATCTAGCTGTATTTTAAAGAAGCTTTACTGACGGGAGTAGAACAAACCGTTCCAATGTGCAGAAAGAATAACAAATCCGGCAAACGGCCAGATTGTCTTCACATAGAAAACTTAAATGATCTGAAACATAAAAAAGAGGCTTATGAGAGGTGGAACCTCAGACAGATGAATAGGGATGAATAAAACCACGTTGCTCAAGCATGCAGGGGAAAACTCAAGAAGGCGAAAGCTTAAATTAAGCTGCAGCAAACAAGGCATGTGAAAGGTAACACGGAGGGTTTCTACAGGCATGTTAGGAAGAAAAAAGTTAGGGAAAACATGGGACCCTTCCTGGATGGGGAAGGCAACTCTCTGACAGATGATGTGGAAGAAGCTGAAGTACTCAGCACTTTCTTTGCATTGATCTTCACAGACAAGCTCACTTCCCAGACTGCTGCACTGGGCAGCAGAGTATGGGAAAGAATTGTGGGCAGCCCTGGGTGGAGAAAGAATGGGTGAAGAACTATTTAGAAATGCTGGACATACACAAATTCATGGGGACGGATCTAATGCATTCGAGGGCACCCAGGGAGTTGACTTACGTGATTGCAAAGCCATCGGCCATTATCTTTGAAAAATTATGGCAGTTGCGGGAGGCCCCAGATGACTGGCAAAAGGCAAATGTTGTAGCCAGAGCTCCATGCACAAAGATGGGACATGCATGTGTTGGTGGCTTACTTTGGGACAATGACATCCCCCACACAAGGCAGAAACTATAACAGAGGGAAGTGCCATCCCCATGTGGCCTCACCCAACAACTGAACAGATTTTTTTCTTCTAGCACAGTGAGAAACTGATTCAAATCCTGCCTCGTTTATACAACTCAGATGGCAAGTCTGGTTTACTCGATTGGCAACACGTCTCCATTTGTTCATTTATGAGTTATAAACACTTCATATCAATCTGTAGTCACTCAGTGTGAGTTCCATGTTTATCCTGAGGCAGCCTGTTCTTTGAAGTGTGAAGGGAAATGATTCCAGGAACAGATACTGGGTGATAAACTGACACTGGTCTGGCTTCTGAGAAAGGCAAGACAGCAAAGCTCTGGAGCTCTTTCTTCAGGAGCAGGGGAGAATTTGCTGGAGTCTCTCTTATTGTCCATTCATGAGTAACTGGCAGGGGAAGCCATGTAACGGCAGCTGGGTGCGTCCCTGGCTGTGACTGTCTGTGTGAGTGCAGGGCCTGGAGGGCTTTGCAGCTTGTCCCAGGCTCAGTGTGAGGGGGATGCAGTTCATTGTGTACCAGAGGGTTTGACAGCACCTCAGTTCCAATCTCTGGAGAAATTGGAGAGGGTCCAGAGAAGAGCAACAAGAATGATGGAAGGTCTAGAGAACATGAGCTAGGAGGGAAGGCTGAAAGAATTGGTCTTATTTAGTTTGGAAAAGAGAAGACTGAGGGGGGACATGATAGTGGTTTTCAGGGTTTCTAAAAGGGGGTCACAAGAAGGAGGGAGAATAATTGTTCTCCTTGGCCTCTGAGGACAGGAGAAGAAGCAATGGGCTTACACTGCAGCAAGCCGTCCACAGCTCCCCAGGAGCAGTCTGCCAGCTCCCAGGAGCCTGCCATGGCCCGGTGAAGGTGGACGCCTCCCTGGTCCAGGGTGGAGATCATGGACCCTATTGAGGTTTGGGGGGGATGCCCCCAATGTCCATGATCTCCACACTAGATGGAGGAACGCGGCCGTCTATGGCAGGATAGCTGCCAGCCTGGCCACCAAAGGCCACATGTGAACCCAGGAGCAGGTTTGCATGACAATCAAGTTGGTCCAGCGAGACCCCCAACCCTGAGCCCTGAGCTTCCCCTTCCCCTTCTTCCCCTTGCTTCCCCCTTCCAGCTCCCTCCTCCCAGGTTTCCCCCTCCCCTCTCCCACCACCCTTCCCTGGTCTCCCCAGAGGTTCATCCCTCCCCCCCCCAGTTTTGTTAAATAAACAGAGTTTATGTTTTTGGAAATAAGTGTATTTTATTTGACATCAGGAAGGGGGGCTCGGGAGGGGTGCATAGAAGGATGTGAGGGAGGAATGAGGCACAAGCCCCCAGTGGGGCAGACCAGGGAGGCTCTCGGTGCTCCTCGGTGTGGACGCTCTCCAGCAGGGCCTCCCGGATCCTGACAGCCCCTCGATGGACCTCCTGGATGGCAGCCTGCAGAAAGTGCAGCCAGGCTCGCGGCAACAACCCCACGAGACACACCAGTGTGCCCAGGGGCAGCTCTGGCTCCATCTGGCCGAGTGCTGTGGTGTCTCGAGTGAGGGCAAGCAGAGCACTCCGAGACACAAATGCTTTGCTGTCCCTCATTCAGGTAGACAAGCAAGTGGGGAACCCTGAGAACTGTCTGTCCGGGGTGGGGGTAGGGTCCCTTTAAGCACAGACCTCAGTTAGCCTCAGGCAGCAGCCCCACTCACTAAGTCCTAACCTGATGCCCTGCCGGCACTGGTTCTGGCCAGCCTTAACTTCGGTTCAGGGTCCACTCAGTGTGGACGTGCTATTTTGAAATAGAAAAACGCTATTTCGAATTAGTATTTGTGTATAGACGCGTTATTTCGAATTAACTATTTCGAAATAAGATAATTCGAAATAAGACTGTAGTGTAGGCATACTCAGGGTGGTTAAACACTGGAATAAATTCCCTAGGGAGGTTGTGGAATCTCCATCTCTGGAGATATTTAAGAGCAAGTTAGATAAATGTCTGTAAGGGATGGTCTAAATGGTGCTTGGTCCTGCCGTGAGGGCAGGAGACTGGACTCGATGACCTCTCAAGGCTCCTTCCAGTTCTAGTGTTCTATGATTCTATTAATCTCTCTCTTTTCATGCATTGCCAAGTGACAGTGGCTACAGCAGGATCATCAGGACTCCTAGGTTGTCTCTGTCATCTCCCTGGGCCTCACTTTACCCATCTGTACAACATGGAGACATCGCTAGAGACTTTCATTTGCTGGGTGGTTTTGGTTTCTCCAATGAAAGCTGTGACGCGGTAGGATGGCCATTACTGTTGAGAATGTTCTGATCTCTGCTTCCATCTCATCAGGCCCATGTGCCTGCAGAAAGTGTCCATGTTTCCCTTCAGTCATCGTTCTTCACAAAGGTCTGTCTGCTCTCTGCCCATCCCTCCTGGGACTTTACAGGCCCTCAGACCCACTGGAGTACTAGCCATTATCTGCCCCAGTTTCTCCTGACTCCTCCAGTTGTTGTGGTTTGGCAGAGCTGGAACAACCCGTCCTCCCTCTGGTCCCTCTTCTGGGGAGGTTCCATCCCTCCCACGCCCACCGCGCTGCAGAGGTTGTATCCTTAGTCTTTAATGACCAACCTACTGATACACCAGTGACTCCATCCCAGCCTCTTCCATCCAAACTCAAGGAGAGTGAATGAAGAGAACAGGCAAAGCCCCAAAAGACAAGGATGCAGCTGGTTTACAGAAGAACACGTGTCCCACGGTCCCCATGTCTGGATTTTACCAGACTGTCCCAATTTGATTTGTGTCTGGGTGCCATTTTGTGTTCCCAAAGGGATCTGGCAGTGCCCATTTACCAAAGAGCAGGGGGAGGGGCCAGGTCATGAAGGCACATCAGCCCCTACTAAGCTGGGCCCACTTACAACTGATACTCTTGAGGCTGCAGCTGCTCCCATCCCAGCTGTGAGCCAGACACAGATGATGTGGGGAGGGAAGTGGAGACAACTCAGGGATTAGCACAGGTAAGGGAGGAGAGGAGTGAGCAACAGGGGCAGGGACGTGGGGGGGAGATGTGGAAATGGGGCCTGGGCATGGACAGATTAGAGGGTCATGGGGAGGGGCTTTGATGGAAGGGTTGGCTCCGGAGAGTGGGGGACACAGAAGTCCAGATATTAGCAATAAGAATGGGGGCAAACCTGTGAATAGTAGATAGATGGAAAACCCAGATTGTTTCATTGACACCACATTTTAAAGTCAGTAAGGAAATTTTGCCCCTTTCATTGGCCAGTCAGTGATTCAGGGAGCAGGGCCGAACACTGTGTTAGCAGCCAGCTCTGCACAGAGCTCAGTCCGAGAGTCAGAGAACCGGGAGAAACGATCAGTCCGCAGGAGTCACGTGCCTAAGCAGGCTGTCCTGGATCTGCTTGGTCCTCAGCCCATAGATGACGGGGTTCAGCATAGAGGGCATGAGAAGATACATGCTGGCAATGAGAACGTGGAAATACAGGGGCACATTCTGGCCAAATCGGTAGCTGAGAAAGGAGAAGAGAGCTGGGGTGTAGGAGACTAAAATGACACAGAGGTGGGAGCTGCAGGTCCCGAAAGTTTTGAGTCGGGTGTCCTTGGTGGGGAGGTGGAAGATGGCCCTGAGAATCTTGATGTAGGACACAGCGATACAAGACAGATCCAGACTGGTCACAAAGATTGCCACAATGAGTCCATAGTAGTTATTTACGCGGATGTCGGCGCAGGCCAGCTTCACCACGGCGATGTGCTCGCAGCATGCATGGGAGATGATGTTGGTTCTGCAGTATGGCCACTGCCTGGCCAGCAGGAGATAGGGGAGTGAGAGTACACTACCACGCCCCACCACGGCCAGGCCAATCTTGGCCACCACCGCATTTGTCAGGATGGTGGAATTTCTCAGGGGATGGCAGATGGCCACATAGTGATCCAAAGCCATGGCCACTAAGATCCCAGTCTCTATCGTTAACAAGCTGTGAATGAAGTACATCTGGGTGAGGCAGGCACTGAAATCGATTTCCCTGGAATTGAACCAGAAGATGCTCAACATTTTGGGCAGAGTGGAGGTAGACATGACCAGGTCACTGACGGCCAGCATGCAGAGAAAATAGTACATGGGCTCGTGGAGACTCGGCTCCCTCTTCACAATGTACAGGATAGCTAAGTTCCCCAAGATGGCTATGGCATAAGTAATGCAGAAGGGGATGGCGATCCAGACATGGGCAGCCTCCAGGCCAGGAATACCCAGCAGGATGAAGGTGGAGAGGTTGGTGAAGTGGGTTGTGTTGGAATCTGACATGGAACAGGGGAGAAGGCGTCCAACTCTGAGGCAGAATCGTGTCTCCTGCACATACTTTACATTCCTAAGACTTCCTGGATGTGCCCAGAGTCTAGGGTGATGGTCACAGTACAAATGCCTGGAAGGAAAGATGATGTTCATATGAGAGAAAACACATGCACTGCTGGAGGCTGTTCTAATGGGTGAAGCAAATTGCCCTTAAAAGTTCCTTATTCTGGGTACGTCTAGACTACGTTCTTCTTTCGAAAGGAGATATGCAAATTTGGTGCTAATTTGCATATCTTCTTCTGATCGCTTTTTCGAAAGTGTTTTTTTTTTTAAAGAAAGCAATTTAGACATGGTTCTTTCAAAAAAAACACCCCTTTTTTCAAAGAACCCACACACCTCATTTTCTGAGGAAGAAGGGTTGTTTCGAAAAAGGTTTTTTTTCGAAAGAACCACTTTGGAAAAGCAATTGGAAGAAGATATGCAAATTAGCACCAAATCTGCAGCTCTCCTTTCAAAAGAAGAATGAAGTCTAGATGTACCCTCAGAGACATGAATCTGAATAACTGACCCCCCCTCATGCCAACTCCATAGTTAATGGTGCTCCAGAGAAGAGCAACAAGAATGATTAAAGGTCTGGAGAACATGACCTATGAAGGAAGGCTGAAAGAATTGGGTTTGTTTAGTTTAGAAAAGAGAAGATTGAGGGGGGACATGATAGCAGTTGTCAGGTATCTAAAAGGGTGTCATAAGGAGGAGGGAGAAAACTTGTTCATCTTGGCCTCTGAGGATAGAACAAGAAACAATGGGCTTAAACTGCAGCAAGCCAGGTTTAGGTTGGACACTTGGAAAAAGTTCCTAACTGTCAGGGTGGTCAGACACTGGAGTAAATTGCCCAGGGAGGTTGTGGAATCTCCATCTCTGGAGATATTTAAGAGTAGGTTAGATAAATGTCTATCAGGGATGGCCTAGACAGTATTTGGTCCTGCCATGAGTGCAGGGGACTGGACTCGATGACACTGGTCTACAATTTTTTAGAAGTCGTCTGCTTCAGAGATAAAATGTGCTATTTATTATGTATTTTGATGTGCTGAATTCAAATATGACAATTAAAACAACTGATTGGCTACTCTTTCCAAGATATTTAAGTTTTTACATTTTACGTCTATGTATATTGTGTAGATAGTAGAGTTTTAATCATAAATTGTAAACCTAGGTCTTTTCATGTGTTTATGGTTGCTTTACATGATAATATTTCACCTGTCCTGTTTATGTAACACTTTAAAAATCAGCAAAGGGTTATATAAATAAAAGTTATTATGAAACAAAAGGCAAAAAACTATGATGTACATAGTTTAGTCCTATTCAGTGTCTACTCGGCTTCTTGGCTTGTCTCTTGTATTCATTAAATGGAGCATCTCTTGTCACTGTCCAGCAATAGTCTGCAAGCATTGATGGGCTCCATTTGCCCTGATAGCATTTCTCCATTGTTGCAATGTCCTGGTGAAATTGCTCGCCGTGCTTGTCGCTCACTGCTCCGCAGTTCGGTGCAAAAAAATCTAGATGAGAATGCAAAAAATGTATCTTTAGTGACGTTGCAACCAAGGCTTTTGTATGCCTTGAGGAGGTTTTCCACCAACTCCCTGTAGTTGTCTGCCTTGTTGTTTCCGAGAAAATGTATTGCCACAAACTGGAAGGCTTTCCATGCCGTCTTTTCCTTGCCACTCAGTGCACGGTCAAATGCATCATCTCGAAGAAGTTCACGAATCTGAGGACCAACAAAGACACCTTCCTTTATCTTAGCTTCACTTAACCTTGGAAATTTTCCACAGAGGTACTTGAAAGCTGCTTGTGTTTTGTCCATGGCCTTGACAAATTTCTTCATCAGACCCAGCTTGATGTGTAAGGGTGGTAACAAAATCTTCCTTGATTCAACAAGTGGTGGATGCTGAACACTTTTCCTCCCATGCTCCAATGACTGTCCGAGTGGCCAATCTATCTTGATGTAGTGCATCATCCATGACTTCTAGGAATAACATGATGCAATTCATATAATGTATGACGCAATACCAGCTTCAGATTGCATCATTCATTGTTTTGCCTAAAAAGCAAGTACTGTCCAAACCCAGTCATAGATTTATTCATAGATCCAGTCAAAGATGTATTTTAGTCATTTCTGGTTTAAATTGAGATCCCTTCCCTTTATAACTCACTTATCCTCTGCCATTCCCAAGTCAAGGGTCGTATATACTGACCCAGTAGCATATCTTGAAAACAAGAGCCAATCAACAATTTGAAGCATCATTTTCATTCTCAGTGACCCAGAATTAGTAAAGTTTGACTACATTTATTTCGGAAGCATTTTGGCTGTAGACCAGTGTGACCTCTCGAGGTCCCTTCCAGTCCTAGTATTCTATGATTCTATGATTCTATGGCTCAGTAATTCTTACCTGAGGTGGGTTGGAAAAAGCAGTGGGAATCCTTTTTCTGGATACCCGTTATCCCTCTCTCTTCCTTAGTACAATGAAAGCCCAGTTGGTACATCCCATGCCGTTTGGAGTTAACCATTCCCTTGCTTGCTTATAATCTGAGATCTGAAAACATGTAAACAATGACCAGGCAGAAACATCCCAACTAAACTCATCTCGGGGGAATACCTGGACCTCATTGAGAGCCGCTCCGTGGAAACCCTGCTCCTTCTCCACACAGGCCAGAGAATCTTGGGATGATCAAGGAATGGGATGCAGAACAACTTGCTCTGGACATGTGCCCAGTTTTGATCACCTGGTCTGTATGAATGAGATGGGAGACAAAAAGGGGGTTGCCAAGACAGGCTACACAAATGGGAGACGCTGCCACCTGCAGACAGAGGGGGAAGTCTCAGACTCTTACGTTTAGACAAGAGGAAAGGAAGGGAGCATATGAGAGAGGAGATCAAAATGAGGAAGATCCTGATGACCCTCAAATGGACAAACTGAGAAGAACACCCAGGCAGTAATATCTGTGGAAAACTTGTGCTTCAAAATGGCTGATTTCCCAGAGCTGAAGCAAACTATCAGCATAACCTATTGGTGGGTAAGATTTAGACAGAAAAATGGAAGTTCCGTATGAAGAGATTATTGTATACCTAAAAAGAAATAACTCCACAGTCAGGAAAGCAGAGAACTTTGGACAACCCCTGCCCCCACCACAGTTCAATAGCAAGGAGCAGTTAATAATAAGTGGAGAAAACAGCCATACATAATGAATGAGAACAAGAAAAAAATAGAGACCAGGACACAATTAGGAAGTCATGAAAAGTAATACACAGGACACTGCAGCACTTTAAAGACTAACAAGATGGTTTATTAGGTGATGAGCCCTATTTCGAAATTGCAAATGAAGACGGGATTTAAATATCCTGCGCTTCATTTGCATAATCGCGTTATGGTGCTATTTCAAATTAGCGCTATTTCGAATTAACAGATGCTGTGTAGACGTGGTTATTTCGAGAGAAAACCCTTCTCTCGAAATAACCCTTATTCCCCATACAATGAGGTTTAACAGTTATTTCGAGAGAAGGCACTTTGAAGCACACATGATCCTGGCAGGGCGGGAGGAGGCTTTGCTCTGGGGGCAGAGAAGGCTTCAGGCCTAATTGGCCTGGGGACGGGGGAGCAACAGGACCTCCGCGGGCCGGATCCACCTGCTTGGAGGGCTGGATCCGGCCTGTGGAGGCCCTTTTGCCCACCCCGGTCTAAATAATAATAGGCATCACAGAAATTTGTTGGAATGAGGATAATCAATGGGATACACTAATACCAGTGTACAACATCTAACCGAAGAAAAGAACAAGTCGTGCTGGTGGGGCAGTGGCACTACATGTGATAGCAGCCATAGAATCTAAATAAATAAATATCCGGAATGAATCAAACTTTGGCATTATATCCTCATGGATAATAATTCTACCCTTGAATGGTATATAACAGCAACCCCCTTATTACAACAATAACAACAGCAACAGCAATAATAATAGCAATAATAATCATACATTTCAACTATCTCACATTCACTGGCTACATGTGCCTGAGGAAGGGTGCACACATAAAAGTTTCTTGACATTTTAAATGACGGCTTCTTTGTGAAGCTAGTCCTGCATCCCAGAAGAGGAGAGGCAATTCTGGATGCTCTCTTGAGTAGAGCACAAGATCTAGTCCAAGAGAAGAACATAGCTCAAGAGCTTAGTAATCTTACATATATTTCTGAAAGTTAGTTACTTTGTTTGTTTGTTTGATTTTTGTCCCGAAAGATCTCCGAAACAGTAAGAACTAGAAACACCAAATTTTGCATGGATACTACTGATTTCCAAACTTAAATAACTGGATTGGTTATATCTTGAAATCGGTTCCTCCGGTTCCCTCAGAGCCCCAATTGGGCCCACTGATAATTCCGAAAGATCTCCGAAACGGTAAGAGCTACAAACACCAAATTTTGCACGAATACTACTGATTTCTTAACTTAAATAGCTGGATTGGTTATATCTCAAAATGGTTTCCCCCGGTTCCCCCAGAGCCCCAATTGGGCCTACTGATAATTAGCTTTTAGTAGCGCCTGATCATAAAAACACAAAATTTTGCATGGATACTACTGATTTCCTAATTTAAATAACTGGATTGGTTATATCTCAAAATCAGTTCCCCCAGAGCCCCAATTGGGCCACTAATTAGCTTTTAGTAGTGCCTGATCATAGGCATTTGCTGGATTCTTCTCTTAAGCGTGTCACATAAACTGCAACAACGAGATCCTTTCCCTATGATAACAGAAAAAGTACTAGGTATGTTAATTTCTTAAAGTAATATATAAGAAAAAAGTATTTCCAATAAAATATGCTATGTTAATGTCATTGATGTAGTTCATTCATCACACCTTTTATTATATTTTCCCTTGGCGACGCTGGGTATTTCTGCTAGTAGTGACTATAATATAATTAAATTTAATGTCCCAACATGATAGCATTTAATTTTGCAAAGGAGAACTAAACTAAAATGAGAATGTTAGTTAACCACAAAGTAAAAGACACAATGCCAAAAGTGACATCTCTGCAAGCTGCATGGAAACTTCTTAAAAACATCAAAATAGAGGTGCAGGTTAAATGTATAGCACATACTACATGACATAGTAAGAGAATTAATGACCACTATTTACAGGGCCCCGATTTACAGGGTGCATGGGCCTGGGTCCCCCCACCCCAAAACTGTTCAGTAGCTACTAAAGGGGGCAGGAAGAAGTCATCTTCTAGGAAAACTAAAAGAAGGAGTAGGAGCGTGTGGACACACACCCTTGGCCAGAAGTAGTGCTCAAGAAAAGGTGAGCCCCCTACAGTGACCTTGACCAAACATGTCCCTTGGGCCTCAGTTTACCTCCCTGTGTAATGGATTTCTATTGATGGTGATTTTCCTGTGGGAGGTGTTTTGAAAAACGTTTGATGGAAGGTGCTGGGCAGTGTGATGACAGTTACTGAGGAGAATGACTCCTCTGTGTTCCCTTAGGCCTTAGAGCAAACTCACTCGCTCTCTCTGCAAGAGGTCCAAGTGCCACTCCATGGGACAGTGACCCACACCCAGGAGCTGTGTGGGTTACATCGGCATTATCCCTCATTTGCTTCCCAATCAACTGTAATTGTTAAATACACACAAATACCCAGAGCAGCCAATTTTCCCTGCCTTAGACCAGAGCCCAAGAGGCCTCATCTCCCTTGGGGAAGGGCCTTTAATTGCTGTTTACTCCTAAAGCTAGAGAGAGAACAGAGAAGTGCAAACAGGCTTCTCCTGTTGACATTCAGATGCTGCCTCTTCTCCCAAGGCAGAGCAAACCCCACTGGGACCCCACAGAACTGTATGATATTATAACAATTCTCAGCCCTGTGTCGGCTTTCCGCGTGGGATGTTGCTGTAGACGCTGGGCTGAGAGAGTTTGTTTTTGTAGCAAACAAAGAGTTTTGACGATAATTTGCTTCACCTTTGGGAAATTAGCCCTTTTCTGGCACTGTCAATAGATAGTCCTAGTTAGGAAACCTTTGCTGTTTCTCCTTTTGTGTAGAATCAGCTCCGTTATTTTCCTCTCCTTTATCAAGTGCACCCTTGTGTGTTTCGTCTTTGAACTAACCAGTTCCAGACTTTCCTCTCAGTCCTCTTATAACAGCCTCCCCCCCCCCCCCCCCCCAGACTCCCAGCCTGTCTTAGAAACGCCTTTTCTATCTGCTGTATCCTGCACAGTGATTGGGCAACCAGACTGGAATGCATGGCCAGAGCCTCCATCTCATTCCAGATGTGTCCAAACATTGTCTGTGCTTTGGCCTTGGGTGCAAAGAGGAGCAGGTGACCCCCCTGGTGTTGCTCTCAGTGAGGGCCAGGCCTTTCCTTGGGGTGTATTTCTATTAAGGTGTCTCACAAAATGATATATGGAAATGATAGACACAGGGACACCGCTAGCATTCAGAGGGTTGGTTCTTCATAATTCATTTCTCTGCATAATGAAAATGCCGTTTGTGTGAAGAGTGACCAATCTGCTTTGCCCCTGAGAACAGACTCTAGCAGTGCACAGGGTGTCTCACATTGTCACTGTCTGTCCCTCCAAACATTTGTACTAGGACCAGCATTGTGAATTCTGGGCACATCTGTAAACTTAGGGGAATGTACCATTTCCTCTGCATGCTGGCTGGCACTGACCTGGTTCCGTGTCCATCTACCCTGCCCAAAATGCTGAGCATCCTCTGGTTCGTTTCCAAGGAGCTCGATTTCAGTGCCTGCTTCACCCAGCTGTTCGTTGTTCACGGCTTCACAGCAACAGAGTCTGGGGTCTATGTGGCCATGGCTTTTCATCGCTATGTGGCCCTCTAGGAACCCCGGAGACATTCCACAATCCTGGCAAACCATCCCAGAGATTAACCACCCTCCTAGGGAAATAGTTTTTCCTAATATCCAACCTAGACCTCCCCCACTGCAACTTGAGACCGTTGCTCCTTGTTCTGTCATCTGCCCCCACTGAGAACAGCCTCTCTCCAGCCTCTTTGGAACCCGCCCTTCAGGAAGTTGAAGGCTGCTCTCAAATCCCCCCTCACTCTTCTCTTCTGCAGACTAAACAAGCCCAAATCCCTCATCCTCTACTCATAGGTCATGTGCCCCAGCCCCTGACCACTTTTGTTGCCCTCTGCTGGACCCTCTCCAATGCGTTCACATCCTTTCTGTATTGGGGGTCCAGAATTGGATGCACTACTCCAGGGCTGTGTCTACATTGCATGGGTCTTGCACAAGAACGGCCATTCTTGCGCAAAAACTTCCCTCCTGTCTACACTGCACGCGCATTCTTGCGCAAGTAAATCTACAGCACAGTGTCGGAAAACAGGGCTTCTCAGGCAAGAGCTCTGATGGTCCCTCTCAGGAAGAAGCCTTCTTCTGCAAGTATTCTTGTGCAACCGGCCAGTGTAGACAGTCAACATGAATTTCTTGCACAAGAAAGCCCTATGGCAAAAATGGCCATCAGAGCTTTCTTGCACAAGAAAGTGTCCACACTGCCATGGACGCTCTTGCGCAAAAGCACATCTCTTGCGCAAAAGCACATGGCAGTGTGGATGCACTCTTGCGGAAGATCTTTTGCACAAGAACTCTTGCGCAAAACAGTTCTTGCGCAAGAAGCCTGCAGTGTAGACGTAGCCCATATGTGGCTTCACCAGCACCGAATAAAGGGGAATAATCACTTCTCTGGATCTCCTGGCAGCGCTCCTCCAGATCCCCCCCTTTGTCATCCACTGTAATCCCCAGGTCCTTTTCTGCTGAACTGCTACTTATCCAGTCGGTCCCCAGACTGTAACAATGCTTGGGATTCTTCCATCCCAAGTGCAGGACTCTGCCTTGTCCTTGTTGAACCTCATCAGATTTCTTTTGGCCCAATCCTCCCAGTTGTCTAGGTCTCTCTGGATCCTATCTCTGTCCTCCGCCGTATCTATCTCTCTCCCTAGCTTAGTGTCATCTGCAAACTTGCTGAGGGTGCAATCCATCCCCTCATCCAGGTCATTAATAGAGATGTTGAACAAAACCGGCCCTAGAACTGATCCTTGGGGCACTCCGCTAGAAACTGACTGCCAAACTGACATTGAGCCATTGATCACTACCTGTTGAGCATGAAAATCTAGACAGCTTTCAATTCACCCGGGAGTCCATTTATCCAATCCAGACTTCCTTAACTTGCTGGCAAGAATATTGTGGGAGACCATATCAAAAGTTTTCTAAAGTCAATGTATATCACATTCACTGACTTTCCCATGTCCACAGAGCCAGTTGCCTCATCACAGAAGTGGTACCTGCTGGTCCAAAGCTGTGCTGCAGGTGGTTTGAGTGCCTGCATCCCAGAATGCACTCCTCTAGTCCTTCCCTCCTTGTGTGACATCAGCGGGAGACTGTCCTCTCATGCCTTTTGGTTGCCCAGATGTATGCCATGATGATCATGACTCTCGGGAATGTAGATAGGTGAGGTGATCCTGGGTAACCCTTTGCTCCCGTGGCTCCTGAAGCTCTACATGGACAGCCTGGACCCCAGCAAGGAGGCATTGAATAACAGGCTGAGCAGCTGCAGACTGGTGGTGGAATGTGCTTTGGATGTTTAAAGGGGAGGTTCAGGAGTCTCTTGTCTTGGTTGGACCTTAGTGAATATACCATTCCCTTTGTGGTGGCTCCCTGTTTTATGGTCCATAACCTGTTTGAGAGCAAGGGGGGAACTTATCTGGCAGGATGGGGGGCTGAGGCAGAGCGCCTTGCCAGAGACTTTGAGCAGCCAGACACCAGAGCAATCAGGAGAGCACAGAAAGGGGCCGTGTGAATCAGAGGCGGCTTGAAGGATCGTTTTACACAAGTCTCTTTTGGACTCTGCCACATGGCTCTCCATGAGTTGACGTGCATCCCCCATGCTTCCCTTTAATCCCCCACCCCACCCCTGCAGTTCATGCAATAAAGACACCATGGTTCCATAAACACCATGGTTCCCCATGTGTTTTTATGAGGGGAAAATGGCAGGGAAGTGGAGGAACTGGGAACCAAAAGGGAGGCTCAGGAATGGGAGTGGAACTGCCTTCTGCCTCCCGGAGGCTCTGGCTCTCCATGAGTCCCCCCGTGCCCTCCAGCCCCAGTGGCCCCTGGGGACTCTGTGGGTGGAAACCATGGGTCAGGTGGAGGTGGGAGCGAGGGTGTCATTGGGATGCACGGGGTACTGGTAAAATGACATGCACTCCATAACAGCGGTCAGGGAGGCAAATAAGTTCCGATGTTGTCTCACGAGCTGCTCTCTGGTGGCTCTCCTTTCCTGATGCTCCATGATCCGGCCCTGTCGCTCTGCCTGGATTTCTGCCACAAGGGTGTGCATGAAGTCCACTGACTCCTGGAACATCTCTTTGTGCATGGGGGCCTGTGGATGTGAGCCAGGTGGGTAGATGCTGGTAGGGCTGGAGGATGCACTGAGCTGGCAGCTGTCCCAGATGCAAAGAAAAGTTACAAGTGCAGACTATACAGCAGATAAACTGTGTTAAACCTAACTCTAATCTGTCAGCGTACAGGCAAAAGTCTCCTTAAAGACAAAGGAGACGTGTTCCATGCAAGGCCAAACACTTCCTCTACAGCGGGCACTTTACAGCGGATGTACAGACTTCTCAGGGGAGCATCAGGACACACTTGATCCAGAGTTAAGCAGGCATGGTAAGGGGCAAGCCCGGACCAGAACCTGCAGGCAGGAGAAGGTTGGCAGCAGAAGGTGGCTTCCCGCTGTGTCCTGGGATGGTGCTACTTTCCCAGCTAGCAATACGAGTTACCCAGGGCCACATAATGATTCGGCAGCAGACCTGTGGGTAAAAACCAGGAATCCTGACACTCTTTCCTAGTTCCCTTGATCTGGACATGAATCATCATGGCACTTCTGGGTTGTCTTACATGTAGCGAGCAGTTTTATGGGTCATGATCAGCAGAGTTCCATTCCTTCTTCAACAGCTCAGTCTTGCTTTTTTACCAGGGACCACACACTGCCTGGAAGGCTGCACCACATAGAGAGCCTAGTGACGTGCTGCAAGGAACCAAAATCAGTGCAGTGTGGGAGCTGAAGGCCCTAAGGGAGGGCCTCTCTGTAGCAGCACACAGTACATTGCACATAATCCTCCCCGTTTCTGAATGGAGAGGTTGTGCCCCCTGTCACCTCGTGAATTCGTGGCTGTGGTAGGACTATTCACGCCTGGCTAATAGGTCTCTGCTGACGCTTCATCTCTAAGGCTGTGTCTAAACTACATCCCTTTTTCGAGAAAGGGATGTCAATTAGACATGTTGATATTGCAAATGAAGCCAAGATTTAAATATCCTCCGCTTCATTTGCATAATGGCCAATGTCGCTTTTTTTCTGAAATGGGGCTTTTTTAAAAAAAACCCTGCAGTTTAGAGGGTGATCTTTTGAAAATAAAACCCTTTTGCGAAAGATCCTATATTCCTCAAAAAGGGATGGAGTTTAGACACAGCCTATATAAATAAATAAATAGGAAGGAAGGAAGGAAGGAAGGAAGGAAACGGCGAAGAAGTTCAGAAGTCCTGTGGCACCTTTGAGACTCAGATTTATTAGGGCAAATGACTTGGGCCAAATCCTCAGCTGGGACAAGTGGGTGCAGCCCCACTGAAACCAGGGGAGATCCCCCCTCTAGAGAAGCCAATGGAGAAGGAGCGCCAGGTCTGTGTGCTGCATCTACAGCACAAGCCTGGTGAGAGAGGCTAAACATGGGATTGGCCACGAGGGGCGCTGTTCCTGGCTCGAGGCACTTCCCCATGTGTAAAAAGGAGGCACACCCCAGGAGGGAAGAGCACTAGTCAGTGTTCTCCATGTGTCACCAAGGCTCAGCGGGATGCATGAGACCTGGCAGCTCGGCTTAAGGTACATGACTCCTGTAGAATACATAGCTGGAGTCGGCTTATCTTAAGATATGCAATTCCAGCTACATTAGTTGCGTAGCTGGAGCCGAAGTATCTTAACTTGAATTTTGACACTGACCACGCTGCGGGAAGTCGAAGGGAGCACACTCTTCCTTCGACTTCCCTTACTCCTCATAGAAGCTGGACTACTGGTGCCGAGGGGCGCGCCCCCTAAGTTCGAATTAGCATGTCTTCACCAGACCCGCTAATTCGAACCCCGGAAGATCAACAGTGGCTCTGCAGTATAGACATAGCCTTACTCTTCACAGGAGCAAGAGTACTAGATGCCGGCAGGAGCACCCTCTGAATTCAATTTAGCGAGTCTTAATTAGATTCCGGCAGATCTATTGCGACACTGGCGATCTTCCTTTTAGTGTAGACTAGGCTTCCAGATGCCAAATTCAGGACAACCTGCTGGAAAATAGGCAGACTCACCCCAGACTGGTGATTATTCCATCACTGGATTATACCAAGCCAATAGCAAATGTAAACTTGTGTATCACCACATGGTTTGATTAGCAGGCAACAATTCAGTCTTTGAGATACCCCATCCTTGGCTCACCAGCCAGACACTGGATGCCATGATGGATTGCCAGTGAAAACCAGTTTCACCATTTATAGTGTCCTTCTAGTCTCAAGAGACCAGCCACATAAGCAGGCCAATATATAACTTAGATTTTACCCTATTATCATGCTGCTGCCAATCCATTAGTAAAAAAACCCCTAAATGGTTAATTTAAAAAAATACAAGAAAAGAAGATAAATAGATCAGATACATCCAAGTGATATTTTCAGTGTTCATAGCTCAGGATCATAGCCCTGAGGGAATAAGTTGCAGACTTCAAGAGCCTCTCTGGAAATCAGCCAAGGAGGTTGGGGGTCACCAGTCCTAGTTCAGAGCTTCCTGGCTGAAATGAAGAAAAGTTGGAGATGTCTTGGGGTCCTTCTATATCCTCAGACTTATGCATGGAATTTTAGGGTCCCAAACAAACCTCCCAGCCCCGTTGCCTGGAAAATGACTGGCGCAAGTTGTAGTCCTTGGGCAGATGACTCTGTCACATCTCCTTACATGCACTGATGACTCAAAAGCATAGCCCCTGATGGTATTCTTGCAGAGGTATGTTTCTTCTTTGGTCCATTGTAAGCACTCAGTGTCGGTGAAGGGCCATCAACATGTAGCTTTTTGGCCTTAATATAAATGCAGCATGAGGAGTTTTTGGGTTGCCACATCTCCGGGACCAGAAGGACTGGACTCCATTGCTGTGAAAAGCTTCCCGTCTGTTCGGTTGGAAAAATGGGCAACCCTCCGTGTGACCCAAGAATACAACACATGGATGTTTTGTAAGTCCCTGGCCAATAGTCATCACTTTAGATACAAAGAAGATACATGCACACAAACAGAATCATCACAGTTAGCAAACCATCACTTTCCCATTGACGCCAGGTAAGTGTTGTCTCACACCCACCCTGATCCCCCATCTCCCCACCGACCCCCTGTCTGGTTTGTCACACACAGTAACTGGCTCATATCTTAATTCAGCCAAATCAGGCCCTAACCCCTCAGAGCCTTGACAAAGGCCAAACCAGGCTCGCCAGCTGCAGAGTGTGAGTAACTCGCACACAGCACCCCCATTGGGCTCAGACAGGAAATGCACTCAGTCTCATTCCAGTGCTTAAAAATCCAGGCGCCTCCCGCCGGGGCCATCCTAAAAGGCCTGACTCAGCCTGGGACATGAGATTCCAATTCCCCTGGGAGACAAGGGGAGGGAATGAACCGACATGGAGAGAACGAACCCAGCTCCAACGCCCATCCGGCCTCTGTCCTGCCTGTAGGACCCCTGACCCAGGGCAGATTTGGCAGGAGGTCGAGGCCTTGCTCTTCCGACGCGCCCCAGCTGCCCTCAATCCACAAAGTCCGTCTGTGGGTGTTGCTTTCAGTGGGTCTGTTCCCCCCGAGTGATCCCAGGGACTGTGCTGGGTGGGCAGGGCTCTATGTGGGAGGGGGAGTGGAGTCCCGGAGTTCCTGCCTCACAGGAGCAGGGAGCTCCCCTACTCCAGCTAGTTATGAAACGCTCAGAGTCACCTTGGGAGCATGGTGACACCTCAAGCTCCCTCTTCCAGCCTTTCCTCTGCCTCCCTCCCAATGAACAGGCCCTGCCTGAGCGGGAGTCCATTTCTGCTTTGGCATGAAAGGTGGTTACATCGGTGAACTCAGGACCCCTTGGGTCTGTCTCGCAGCTCTGCGTGACCTTGGCCAAAGGAGCTCACCCTGTGCCTCAGTTTACCTAGTTGTACAAGGGGGATAGGTTCCTAGTCACTGTCCTTTGGTGGGTGTTGTGAAGATCCTTCAAACAAAACTGCTGCAGTGGGTGCTGATAGGTACTGAGGAGAACTGCTGGTCCCATAGCAACAACCCCGTGTGTCTGCAGGAAATGTTCAGGTCTCCCCCCAGTCTTTCTCCAGAGCTGTCTGCCTGCCATCTACCCAGCCATCCTGGGCATTTCCAGGGATGAAGACCCTGAGGAGATCTAGGCATTTGGCCAAGTTTTTCTCCCCGATCAACTAGAATACACAGAGCAGCCAATTCCTCCCTGTCTCAAAGCAGAGCCCTGGAGTTCTCCTCGCCCTTTGGGAAGGGCCCTTAATTGGAGCTGACTCTCAAGCTTCTCCGCTACAGTCTGAGTGAATCCCACTGGGATGGCACAGCACTATCTTATAAATGACTGGGTCGGCTCTCAGCAACGAACGTTTCAGGGGATGCTGGGGTGAGTCATGTGTGGGGCTGGGCTTCCCAGGGAAGACACTCGCATCTCCAAATTCCCAGAGACCCACCTCTTGCTGAAGAACACCTGCTCGACTGACGCAGTGTGATTTGGGCATGATGGGCTAGCAAGTAAGCCTGTGACCGTTTCCACTCTGAACAGCCATTAAACAAGGAGGCTGTGTCTACACTGGGCCACTTATTCCGGAAAATCAGCCACTTTTCCGGAATAAGGTGCGAGCTGTCTACACTGGCCGCTTGCTTTTCCGGAAAAGCAATGACGATCTACTGTATGAAATCAGCCGCTTTTCTGGAAAAGCTATGCCACTCCCGCTCGGGCAAAAGTCCTTTTTCCGGAAAAGCTTTTCCGGAAAAGGGCCAGTGTAGACAGCTTTTCCGGAAAAGCAGAAGAAACGGAAAAAAGCGGTTTGGTCGCCACGAGACCCCGTAGGAGCCCTGGACTTCCTGGTAGGGAGGCTGCTGGGCGCACGTGGCAGGAGCGCATCGCAGACCCTGCAGCCTGAGCTCTGCCACGTGCCGCTGTGCTGCCCAGCCACCCATCGGACCGCGCCATGGCACCTCCAGCTGGTGAGCCCCCTGCACCCCCAGCACAGGAGGCCCCCAGGGGCCGCAAACGCCGGGCCCCATCCTGGACCCCCAGGGAGCTGGAGACCCTCCTGGACTTGTGGCAGGAGGAGGAGGGTCTCCACGACCTGCACTCCAGGCGCCGCAATGTCGAGCTCTATACGCGGCTGGCCGACAACCTGGCGCAGCAGGGACACCCCACCCGGAATGCCGAGCAGGTCCGCTCTAAAGTCAAGGAGCTGCGGCTGGGGTACGTCCGGGCCAGCGAGGGCAGGGGGGCAGGACCAGACGCCTGCCCCTATTACGACCGGCTGACGCCTTCCTGGGCCAGCCAGCCCGCAAGCCCGGACGTCCCGGTGGACACCTGCCAGCGCCCTCCCATCAGACGACCCACCGAGCAGGGGAGGAGAGGACAGCAGCAGCGCGTCCGGCGCGGAGGAGGCCACCACCCAGCAGGCCCCTTCAGCAGCTCCTCCGAGGCCGAGGCCGAGGAGGAACCCACTGGTGAGTCTTTGCAGTTTGCACTCCCAAAGGGCGGGGCGGAGGGTGGGGGGCCAGGTGCCCAGAGGGAGGAGGGGAGAGCATGTCACTCAGGCCACGTGAGCTGCGCTGCGTCGCATGAGGCAGCAAGCAGCACGTGCAACCTCGTGCAGCCTGGCGACCGAGCGGCACGTGGCCGCAGCAGGCAGCTGCAGGGCACGCCTGGGACCGTGCTGTTCACACACATTCGGCGGGACCAGGGGGAAGGGTGGATGCCGGCTGGAACCGGCCAGGGCCCCAGGGACGCAGCCCAGAGCCCCTCACCTCCGCCAAGGGTGCAGCACGGAGAACAGCACACTGTCCCATGCCTGGCTGTGAGGCACAGCCAGCTGCTCCTGGGAAAACCGCAGCGTCACAGTCCTCGCCTGCTCCCGGTGCCTTGGCTGGTTCCCGAGGAAGTCCCCACTGTGGCCGCACATGTCCCTGGGCTACCGGCCTTGTGGGAGGGATAGTGGGAGGACAAGGGCCCCTGAGTTTTGCTGCAAGGATGGGACACCCCCACCCAGTCACGCTTCTGGTTACGTCCAGGAGATATCCCACGCGAGGGGATCTGAGAGCCCAGACCGCCTCTGCCAGATGTGCTCCCAGGCACTGCATGGGGATGCATCTCGCTCCCTGTCAAACACCAGCGATTAGCCCAAAGCTTTTCACAGTCTCCACCGGCAGGGAGTTCCACAGGTGAACGCAGCACAAGCACCCTCCCGCCCTCCACGGGGCCAGGATACAGACCGGTGCTTACAATACTGGAGGGGGGACCCTACTCCAGCAGGGGCGGTCCTCCTTGCCAACATACAACACGGGGGCAGGAGGGAAACCGAGTGGGCCCAAGCCACACAACTGTGGGGTCACCTGGGCTCAGGGGTGGAGGGCATGAGATGTGGGGACAGTGGACGGCCTGCCCGACTGACCCATCCTTTCTTCTCTTCCCTGCAGCGGGACCCAGCACCAGACCCGACACTGCAGCAGCAGCGGCACCCCCAGCTGGCCAACCCCGGAGGCACAGGCTGCGTCAGAGGGACCAGCTTCTGCGCCGCCATGTGCGCGCCATGGAGGCAATCCAGGCCTCCATCGCCGAGCGGGTGCAGGGGGACCTGCAGTGGCGGCAGGAGGGCTGGGCTGCCTTCCTAAATGAGTGCCGAGGATGCGCGAACATGGACATGCTCACGGCACATTTGGTCCATGCCATCCATTATGGCATGGCCGGACCCCATGCCCCCGCCATCCCTCCCGGAGCACAGCCCATGCCCCCTCCTATCCCAGCTCCTGCCCCTGCCCCTGCTCCTGCCCCTGCTCCTGCCCGTGGTCGTGCCCCTGCTCCTGCCCGTGGTCATGCCCGTGGTCGTGCCCACCTCCCCGTGCAGCCTGCCCCTACGCGGTCTGCCCAGCGTGTGCAGGCCCCGGAGGAGCAGTCGCAGGGGCCATCCATCAGTAACTGCCCCCCGTCCCAGTTGAAGGTCCCCGTCCCAGTTGAAGGTCCCCTCCCCCCCTTGTAAATAAACAGTTTTCTATTTTTCTGTTCATTCCTGTGTTGGTTATCGTGTTACTCTAGTAACTGTAGGAAATGATGTGAGATGCCAATTAGCCACTTAAATTTAACAGGGTTACAAACTGCAGACAACAAAATCTGTACTCTATCACTGGGGGGGCCCTTTTTAAGTGCTCATTGGTTTGTGGCGCATAAATAAATACTAAGACTTTTCAGTAAAATGTAAACCACAACCTATATTTACATAGCTCACAAACAAGCAAGAATGGTTAAAAGATGCACACTACAGATAATTAAACATAGTCTAGGCGCAGGAAGGACAATTGGGTAGTGTTGCTGGCCACCTCAATCCTTTGGTCCTTCCGGGCCTCAGGAGAGGAACAGCCAGGAGATCCCTCGATGGAAGATGACGGCGAAGCTGGCCACCTCAATCCTTTGGTCCTTCCGGGCCTCGGGAGAGGAACAGCCAGGAGATCCCTCGATGGAAGACGACTGGAATCAGGTACGCTGACTTGAGCCTTCTGCACGAACCCCGAATCCTCGTGGCTGTTCTTCGGGACAGACGATGGTGGCCTAAAGCCTAGCCTAAACTAAAAAGAAAAACCCTAACTAAGCCCGGCGCACCCGGCGAACAGTCACGATGGCGGCCGATGTGCTTTGACCCGACACTTTACAATTGGGGGGGAGGTAAGGGGAGGGGGTGGGGAAGGGTAGGGGACTGGCGGGAGTAGTCTGGGGAGACCCAGGCAACCCTACTACGGGGCTTGGGCAAACATGTCCACCAGGGCCTCTCTGATGCGCACCGCATCCTGGCGCCTGGCGGACGGCAGCTGTGTCGGGCTGTTCCAAGGTCTGTGCCTCGGCTGCCATCCATGCAGGGAGGAAGGCCTCCCGCTGCGCTCCACAATGTTGTGGAGCACGCAGCACGCGACCAGTACCTCCGTTGCATTCTGCTCACCCATCTCGAGATGGGTGAGCAAACAACGGAATCGGGCTTTTAAAGCGTCAAAGGCCAGCTCCACTGGGTTTCAGGCCCTGTTGAGGCGGTCGTTGAACCGGGCCCGGTTCTGGTCCGGCTGCCCGTGTAGGGCCATTAGCCAGGGCATCAGGGGGTAGGCGCGTCCACGACGCAGATGGGCATAGGCACATCCCGACAGTCAAGTCTCGCCGGGGGAAGTAGGTGCCTGCGAAACAGTCCAGAGTTGCGGAGGATGCGGGCGTCGTGTGCCCGGCCGGACCAGCCCCCGTAAATGTCCAGGAAGCGGCCCCGGTGGTCCACGAGGGCCTGCAGAACAATGAAATGGGCCGCTCGATGCTTGCGGTTCATGAAATGGGCCGCTCGATGCTCCGGGGCCCGGATGGGGATGTGGGTGGCGTCCAGGGCTCCCCTGCAGTTGGGCAGCGAAGCCGGCCATGGTATCATCCATGTCGCGCAGGCGGATGATTCGCGGGAGCAGGATGTTGTTGATGGTGTGGACGACCTGCAGAAGGGTGCAGAGAAACACAAGGGAACACATCACATACGGCAGGGGTGAGTGTGCGCTCCCTTGGGGCCCCCCCTTGATTCCCTCTGTCCTCACACACACACACACACACACACACCAGGGCCCCCCTCGCCCCACGGCCCCCACCAGCGGGCCTGTGCAAGGGAGGGACGGCCCAAACCCCTGGGCGACCCAGCCTGGAATCTTGGCTGTCCCTGGGCCTGGAGTGCAGCACCCTCCCCCCACCCCACTCCCCCTGGGACTTACCTCCACGACGATCACTCCGACAGTTGATCTTCCCACCCCGAACTGCTGGGCCACTGAGCGGTAGCTGTCCCGTGTGGCCAGCTTCCAGAGCGCGATGGCGACCCTCTTCTTGATGGGGATGGGTGCCCGCAGCCGGGTGGTGGCTCTCTGCAGCGCGGGGGTGAGCCAGGTGCACAGCTGCAGGAAGGTCCGCTTTCTCATGCGGAAATTCCTGATCCATTGGTGGTCATCCCAGACCCCGAGGACCAGCCGCTCCCACCAGTCGGTGCTGCTCTCGAAACTCCAGACGGGCCTCTCTACGGTGGGGTGCTGATGCCACACAGTTGCCAGGGCCTCCCTGGTGAGGAGTCCAATGCGATCTCTGCCTCCTGGTTCATGTACACCATGGCACCGGCCTGCAGCACGAGCAGCAGGCACTCGAACTCCAACAGGGGCCCGAGCAAGCAAATGGCCACCCACGGCTCCATGGCAGACAGAGCAGGGCAGAAAAACTAAACTCAGGGAAAAGCAGTTGGGGCCAAAGGGTGGTGTCCCCAAAACTCAGAGGGCAACCACTGAACCTGCTAAGGGTGCCAGTCCCTGGCAGAGGTCCCAAGGCAGGGGAGCAGGAGACCAACGGCTGTTCGGCGAGACCCCTTTAAGCACGTGTCTGAATGGCGCTCCGGCTCCGGCCCCGCCCCCGGAAAGGTCTGGTAGCCTTTGCCCTCTTCAAAATGGCTCCGGGCTTCTGCTTTTCCGGAAAAGCGCACCGCCAATGTAGACGCGCTTTTCGGAAAAGCGCATCGTTAACAGTAACTCCGGGACCAATGTAGACGCTCCTTTTCCGGAAATACTTATAACGGAAAACTGTTCCGTTTTAAGCATTTCCAGAAAATCATGCCAGTGTAGACACAGCCGGAGAGAGGAACCTGGGTTTTAAGATTAGCCCGTTATTACTCACACTTCTCTCTCCATGAACATCTTGTTTGATTGTGTTTCCAATAACGTAAGTAGGGGAAGCTGTATAAGTCCCTCTCTGCCATGCATTTTCTGTAGCCTCCAAGTGTTACTGTATCTCTCTTCTGCTCCCTCTCAATTTTTTTAACTTTCTTTTTGAAATGCAGCCCCCAGGACTGGATGCAGTTGGTTTCCATGTGCCAAGACAAAGTGCCAAGACAAAGTGCTTTTTCTACTCCAACTCACCACTCCCCTGTTTATACACGTGATGATTTGGTTGCCCACAATAACACCTAAATCCCTTTCCAGGTCCCTGGGTCCCCTGACAGTGTACCCTCCTCTATGGATTAGGGCTGAATTCCCTGAGAGGACCACTTTAAATTTGACTCTATTACAAGATGCCTTTTTGGTTTTAAGATCATTCAAGATGTCCTGGTAAAGCCCTGGTGGTCTCTTGCCATACTTCCTGTCCTTAGAGAAGAAACAAGTGCCCCAGGAGCAGATGAGGTAAACAGAACTACGTTATTTCCCACGCACTTTCACCTTGGACATTCAACACAATGCCCGAGTGGCAACAATTTGGCATCAGTTACAGCCTTTTATCTATTTTAGTATATTAATTCACATGTCTATCACTACTTTCCCTAAAACCTTCTTAGTAATGTTAACTCCTGCACAATGAATATTAATAAGCAAAGGATTAATATTATTATACCCGCCCCAATTACTATTTACAGAATTTCTAATGAAATCAATGCTTTCCTACACCACAAACTTTCCAAATCAATAGGTTACAGAGATTACAAGAGATGAAGCCTGAAAATATCTTATACAGTGCCAGGGAGGGAAGTTAAAGACACAACAAAGAAGAACAACTATATACTTATCTATCTTTCTAGGCTACAAGAATGCAGGGAAAGAGCATGTGTATACATCAGGAAGGATAATACCTGTTTTGCCCAGACTCTTAATCTATCTTTCTAGGCTGTAGAAAGAAAGGGAAAAAACAAAGGGTAATGCTTTGCCTGTACTCCTTAACCAGCAGTGTATAGCCAACCTAGACCTCTATTAATTTTTTACATATCCCAAAATCTGTCCTTCCTACACACATGACAAGTGTGATGTTGCATCCTTAATAATGTCCACATGAAAACCTGCCAACTGTCCTCAGTTGTTTTTCCTCTTAATCTTGCTTCCCATGAGACCTTGCCTTCCAGCTCCCTGAGCTTGCTAAAGTCTGCCTTCTCGAAATCCATTGGCTTTATTTTGTTCTTCTCCCTCCTGCCATTCCTTAGAATCATGAACTTGATCATTTCATGATCACTTCCATGCAAGCTGCCTTCATCTTTCAAATTCTCAACGAGGTCCTCCCTACTTAAGAACATAAGAGCGGCCAGACTGGGTCAGAACAAGGGTCCATGTAGCCCAGTGTCCTGTCTGCCCACAGTGGCCAATACCAGATGCCCCAGAGGGAGGGGACACAACAGATAATCCTCATGTGATCCCTCTCCTGTAACCCACTTCCAGAGAAACAGGGGCTAGGGACACCATTCCTACCAATTCTGGCTAACAGCCATTGATGGATCTAACCTCCATGAATTTATCTAGCGCTTTTTTGAACCTTGTTAAAGTCCTGGCCTTCACTGCATCCTCTGACAAGGAGTTCCACAGGTTGACTGTGTGCTGAGTGAAGAAAAACATCCTTTTGTTGCTTTAAACCTGCTGCCTATTAATTTCATTTGGTGACCCCTAGTTCTTATAGGCTACATCTAGACTGCATCCCTTTTCTGTAAAAGGGATGCAAATTAGACATATCGCAATTGCAAATGAAGCGGGGATTTAAATCCCCCCCTCTTCATTTGCATAAACATGGCTGCCACTTTTTTCAAGACGGAGCTTTGCGAAAGCGCCAGTCTAGACGCCGGATCTTTCGGAAAGGCTTTATTTTCCGCAAGATCCGGCGTCTAGACTGGCGCTTTCGTCAAAGCTCGAGCGAAAAAAGCAGCAACCATGTTTATGCAAATGAAGCGGGGGGGATTTAAATCCCTGCTTCATTTGCAATTGTGATACATCTAATTTGCATCCCTTTTACGGAAAAGGGATGCAGTCTAGACGTAGCCACACACATTTCTGATCAGCAAGGTTCTATCCATGGGCTGAGAGCATTCTACAGCAGGAATCTAAACCAATGTGCTATGCTAGGGGTGCACGCACGTGGATGCACATGGGCACGGACACAGTCCCAACCTAGAAGGCCCTATCTAGAGGATGCCGGTGGTCTGAGAACCCCTAGCAGATGGGAGCTGCTGGGTTGATGAGTGGAAGGCGGGGACGACACATCAACTGAAAACCCCCCAGAACTGAGACCTGAGCAGAGACTTAGAGCAGCTAGTTAGTTGTGGAGCAACATTGGCCCTCGTGGCTCTTTGTGTAAGCTACTGGGGGAACATTGGGCTTCTTCCAGGTTAGGCACCAAAGGAGCCAGCATCTCAGACAGGCAGTGATTCCTATCTTCAGTATTTACCTAAGTACCTTTGGGGATCTATCCCTGGATGTCTTTCTGCAAGATGCTTTATTCCAACTCAATGTAGGGTTGCCCAAAGCCAACAGAGCTGGCTGGTGGCACTTGGAGAACCAGCCCAATTCATGGAGATCCACCTCCCTCTTTTAAAGAGCTCGTTTCTCCTTTCTTTACACAAAGAGCAGGCTCCCTGCAGGAATGCAGGTTTTACCTGCTGTGCCCATTCTCCAGTGGCTGGAGGGTGCTGGCTGCTAGAATATGGCCAATGCCCCTTTCTTAGGTGGCTAGGAACTGTCACCCCATCATGGGGAGAGAACATGGGGAATGGTGTGTGATTGAATAGGACCATTTTTATCATTGTTGCTATCACTGTTATAAAACTGCAACAAATCTTATATGGAGCATGTCCTGTTGGGTGTCAAAGGGAAAGTGATGATTTGCTATAGTGGACTGATGATGCACCTTAGGTGGTGCCAATCCACATCTGATGAGCTCCTCTGTGAACATTCAGACCAGCATGGGAGCATTGCGTTGGCTGCTACCTGAAAAGTTCTAAGTCATGCATGGACAGGGGACTTGCTCATGTGGCAAACGCCATCTTGTAGCTGTATTTTTTTCTTCTCTAAAGAGAACAATGGGAGTCCCCTCCGCATGGCCAAGGATATAAGTAAAGGTTCCTGGAGGTTCCTTCATTTTTCCTTCAATCCCGCTTTTCATTTTTGGACGATCTTTTGGATACCCTGAAATTGGAAATGGGTGATCACCCATCCTAACAGTGAATGTATTCCAGCCTTTTTCTTTCTTGCTTTCTTTCTTTCCTTTCTTCCCATTCCTGCTGCTCATTTGCAGGGTAGAATACACCATGGAGGTCACAGGATTATCCCTAATTGGTTTCCTAATCAACTATAATTTTGAAATATACACAAATATACTGAGCAGGGAATTCCTCCCTGACTCAGCACTAAGGCCAAGTGTTCTCATCGCCCTTTGGGAAGGTCCCTTAATTGCTGTTTATAGCAAAAGATTGATAAATAGCACAGAAGTGCAGGCTGAATTGTCTCCCCCCTGCTTACATTCATATGCCATGCTCTCTAGAGGCTGAGCGAGCCCCACAAGAACTGCACAGAGTGGTGTTATAAACAGTGCACAGCCCTGTGTTGGCTCTCGGCGTGGGATGCTGCTGCAGATGCTGGTGGGAGAGAGACACACAATACGACTACCGGAGAAGTCTCATTGAAGACACTTTTGACTCTGAATTCACAGGTACCCTTTTCTCGACAAGCCCAGGGCCACCTGGGCACCATGGGGTAGACAGTAAGTCCTTGGTCCTTTGTGCTCTGCACAGCCATTTCACATCCCTCGGCCCTGGCCAAATGGGATGAGTTGGCTCCAAGGTCCATGGCCAAAATGTCCCCCTTTTCTGCAAACCCCCACCCATACGGGCTGATGGCCTCCAAACCAGCGGTGTCTGTTTTCCTTATCGTACTGGATCCTTCAGAACGAAAAGTGTTGGTAGATCATAGAGCCATAGATGGTTAGGGCGGTAAGAGACCTTGGGATGTCTTCTAGGCCAATTCCCTGCTCAAGGCAGTCGCAGCCCCAACTAAATCATCCCGGCCAGGCCCTATAAACATCTAGGGATGGAGATTCCGCCCTCTTCCTAGGAACCCATCCCAGCGCTTCCCCACCCTCCTAGGGAAATAGTTTTTCCTAAAATCCAACCTAGACCTCTCCCACTGCAACATGAGCCCATTGCTCCTTGTTCTGCCGTCCGCCACCCCTGAGAACAGCCTCTCTCCATCCTCTTTGGAACCCCACTGCAGGGAGTTGAAGGCTTCTCTCAAATCCCCCTCGTTCTTACCTTCTGCAGACTAAATAATCCCAAATCTCCCAGTCTCTCCAGACTTGTCGTTTTCTCTAGCCCCCTAAGATGTACAATACAAAAAGCAATTCTGAAGCTGTGGCCAGTGCTTTGCCCAGACCCGACAGAGGCAAAACATCTCTTAGAATAAGAGCTGAGGAAAGAGGTGAGGTGCCAGCCGTGTGTTAATGAACAGACACTGTCACCTCCTTCCCTTGCATCCCGGCTGTGTCTAGACTGGCAAGTTTTTCTGCAAAATCAGCTGCTTTTGCGGAAAAACTTGCCAGCTGTCTACACTGGCTGCTTGAATTTCCTCAAGAACACTGACGATCTCATGTAAGATTGTCAGTGTTCTTGCGGGAATACTATGCTGCTCCCGTTCGGGCAAAAGTCCTTTTGCACAAAGCTTTTGCGCAAAAGGGCCAGTGTAGACAGCTCAGATTTGTTTTGCGCAAAAAAGCCCCGATCGCCATTTTGCGATCGGGCTTTTTATAAGCTGCGACTAGATTGACATGGACGCTTTTCCACAAAAAGTGCTTTTGCGGAAAAGCTTCCGTGCCAATCTAGACGCTCTTTTCCGCAAATGCTTTTAACGGAAAACTTTTCCGTTAAAATCATTTGCAGAAAATCATGCCAGTCAAGACGTAGCCCCCGTGTCTAGCTGTTAGCGGCAGGAAGAGGCTGTTATCTGACACTTATCTGCTGGAGGTACTAAGACTGCTCCCTGGAATAATAAGAGTTTTTCGACATGGGCAAGATGTCCTGTCTCCTTCCTTCATTTGAGAGAGGGATTGAACTGTCCTGCTTGACACTTTTGAAGAAACAATTCATCCAGAAGCAGTCGCCCAGCACAGGCCATTTCAGTCAAATGCTTAAAGTCTGACAAATTCACAAAAACCAGGTCTTCTGATTGAAGGTGTCAGACAATCTAAGCCAAGTAGGGTGCCACCAGGGCCTGCTGTACGAGCCAACCCGTCTTTCAATGCCATTCAGCTAAGCTCTTCTGCGCAATGATGTCAGTAACAAGGAGTTCCACAGGCCATATATGAAAAATACATCTAAACAAATTCCCTTCACCCGGGTTATAAGTCCCAACTTTCAATGCAATGAAACCTTTTCTGGCGCAGAGTAAATATAAACGCCCGCAGCTTATACGGTTAATATTTGTCGCCCACAAGGTTTCTTAATAGCTTGCTTAATAAAGCTGCTATATTTCACAGAAGGCTTTCTTTGTTGATGTGGTTGTTGGTATTCTTATCTTCAGGGAGTTTGCTTTCTCCTGGATCTCATTATATATTACTCATAACGGTTGGCTGTAACTCCAAGGAACCTAAACACCTCTATCATTGAAGGTTAGCTTGCGTCACTTAATGGTCACAACATTTGACAGAGATATATGTCCTATGGACTACCTCTTTGTCTCTTGGACAATTCAATGTGGAATTGACTGAGGAATGAAAGATGTTAACCCTATGTTTGGAATAGAGCGGTATCCACAAGGTTTATTGTAGAATATGGAAATCATGGTTAATGTCTAAAGCAACGGTTTTATGGATGAGATAAATATTAGGATGATATAATAGTGGGGACTGACTACAGACCCCTTAATGCCCCAAAAAAGTGGATGAAGCTTTCTTTAAACAATTAACAGAATCCTCCAATGCACAGGACTTGGGGGTGATGGGAAACTTCCACTCCTCAAACATATGGTGGGAAAATAACACAGCAGGGCACAAACCATTCAACAAGTTCTTGGAATGCATTGGAGACATCTTTTTGTTACAGAAGGTGGAGAAACCTACTAAGGGGAGGCTGTTCTAGAATTAATTTTGCCAAATAGGGAGGAACTGGAGTTGAATATGAACAGGGAAGGCAGTTTGGTGAAAATGACCCTGAAATGATCGAGTTCGTGCTTCTAAGAAATGGTAGGAGAGAAGAAAGCAAAATAAAGTATTTCAGGTGCAGGTTCCAAAGTAAAATAGAAAAAGAGAAGAGGCTTAAGATTATTTACACATATTAGATATCTTCAAACAGCCAGGACTTGATGAAATTTACCCTAGAACACTCAAGCTGACCGAGGAGCTGGGTGAGGTTTTTGTGAGTCTTCCATGACCTTCTCATTAATAAACTAGGAAAAAATACAACTTTGATGGAGCTACTATTAGGTGAGAACACAACTGATTGGACAGCTGTTCCAGAGAGTGTTTATCAATGGTTGACAGTCATGTTGGAAAGACATGACAAATGGGTTCCACAGGGTGCAGTCTGGGAGTTAATTATGTCTAGTATGTTCATCTATGATTTAGACAATGCATAGAGAGCACGCTTATAAAATGTGTGGCTGATAGCAATCTGGGAGGGGTTGCAAGTGCTTTAGAGGCTAGGGTCATAATTCAAAATGATCTGGACAAAAGGAGTATGGTCTGGGGGAAACAGGATTCAATAAGGCAAATCCCAGGTACTCCACATAGGAAGAAAAAAATCTATTACACATGTACAAAATGGGAAGCAACTGTCTAGGGAGGAGGACTGCGGGAAGGGATCTGGGGGCCCACAATGAGCGAACAGTTACAAAAGTGACACTGTTACAAAAGAATGACACATCATTCCAGGATGGATTAACAGGAAAGTTGTGAGCAAGACATCCTAAGTCATTCTTCTACTCGTCTCTGCACAGATCAGGCCTCAGCTAGAGGACTGTGTCCAGTCCTGGGCGCCACACAAATGGGAGAAAGTCAAGAAAAGAACAAGAAAAATGATTAATGGTGTAGAAAACATGACCTCTAAGGGAAGATTGAAACAATCTGGTTTGGTTAGTGTGGAAAAGAGAAGAATGAGAGGGAACACAATATAAGTTTTTAAGTATCTTATATGTTGTTACAGGGAAGAGGACAAAAAGATTATTCTCCGTAATTTCCGAGGCTATGCTAAGAAACAATGTGATTAAATAGTAGTCAGGGAGGCTTCAGTTGAATATTACACAAAACTTCCAACCTTCAGGGTGTTTAAACACTGGAATAAATTGCCTGGGGAGGTTGTGAAATCTCCATCACTGGAGATTTTCAAGAGCTTGTTGGGCAAACTCCTGTCAGGAATAGTCTAGATGGTCCTTGGTCCTGCCATGAGCACAGGAGAGTGGACTTGATGGCCTCTCGAGGTTCCTTCCGAACCTATGATTCTATGCATTTTCTTGAATTAACATTGTCTTTCCATTCTGGCTTTTCTACAGTGACCATCACCTGAGATCATGGACACATAAAGGAAGTCGGGGGAACATAGAGTACATGCAGGAGTCATCGTTCTGCCTCAGAGTTGGACACCCTTTCCATAATTCCATGTCAGATTCCAACACAACCAAATTCAATAACCCCTCCATTTTCCTCCTGCTGGGTATTCCTGGCTTGGAGATGGCCCATGTCTGGATCTCCATCCCTTTCTGTGCTATGTACGCTATAGCCCTCTTAGGGAATGTCACAATCCTGTGTATTGTGAAGAGGGAGCTGAGCCTCCACGAGCCCATGTACTATTTCCTCTGCATGCTGGCTGCCACCGATGTGGTCCTGTCCACCTCCATTGTGCCCAAAATGCTGAGCATCTTCTGGTTCAATTCCAGGGAGATCGAGTTCACTGCCTGCCTGACACAGTTGTACTTCATTCACTGCTTCTCAGTGATGGAATCTGGGACCTTCGTGGCCATGGCTTTGGATCGCTACGTGGCCATCTGCCATCCCTTGAGACATTCCACCATCCTGACAAACTCCATTGTGGCCAAGGTTGGGCTGGTCATGTTGCTGCGTGGTAGCATTCTCGTACTGCCCTATCCTTTGCTGGCGAGGCAGTGGCCATATTGCAGAACCAACGTCCTCCCCCACTCGTACTGCGAGCACATTGCTGTGGTGAAGCTGGCCTGTGCTGACATCCGCATCAGTAGTTACTATGGCCTCTTTGTGGCTCTTTTTGTGACTGGTCTGGATGTGTTTTTTATTGCTGTGTCCTATACCCAGATCCTCAGGGCCATCTTCAAGCTCCCCACAAAGGCCGCCCGGCTCAAGACTTTTGGAACCTGCGGATCCCACCTTTGTGCCATCTCAGCCTTTTATATCCCATCTCTCTTCTCCTTCCTCACACACCGCTTTGGCCACAATGTGCCCCTGCATTTCCACATTCTCATTGCCAATGTGTATCTACTAGTACCCCCTGTGCTGAACCCCATCATCTATGGTTTAAGGACCAGACAGATCCGGGACAGGCTCCTGCAGCTCTTTACTCATTAAGAGTGCAATTTGCACTACACAAATTGTGAATCTTATTTTGATTTTATTTTGAAATAGGAGATTTTGAAATTTGGTGCATCTGCACATCGCCAAATTTCAAAAGAACGCACTATTCCAAGACATCCTTTAATCCTCGAGGCATAAGGCATACAGAGATGATGAAATAGCACACCCATTAATTCCAAAAAAATAATGGGCAGCTATTTAAGATGCGGGATAGCTATTATGGGATGCCTCCAGTATCCCAAATTAGCCGTGCATTGTAGACCCACCCTAAGGGAATTAAAAGTTTCTTTCTGGTGCTCAGACTTTGAGATCCAGTTCAAGGCAGAGTTGGATGGTGGCATGTTGCTGGGTCTTCTTCCCAGGATCACTGACTGGGCACTCAAAGATAACATCTACAATGGAGCTCTTTTCTGGGATACCAGAAAAAAAATTCGGAAAAGCGGATGCACTCCTTCGCCATCCCAGGAAACCTTGTTGTATGAGGGAGAAGGGATGTGTGTTGAAAGAGGAGGTTTTCCCGAAATTTGGTGTTGGGTAGATGGGCCAAATTTCAGAAAAGCCTCTTTCAAAAGAAAAGCAGAAAAAGATACACAAATTGCAGTTCGCAATTTGCGTATCTTTCCCCGACTTTCCTTTGTAGAGTAAACATAACCAAAGAGACATTAGGTCCTTTCCTGATCTCACTCGGCTGTGTCCGGATGTCCAACCAGGGAATCAGTCTGTGATAGGGTTACCACCCTTGTAATTGATCGTAGTTGGACCTCTGAGATGCTTCCACCTATCCAACTTCTTCCTCCTGCCCCACCTCTCCCTCGCCTAGTCTAACAAGGCCCAGTCCCCTTAATGACCTGTTCCCCCATGTTCCTGCCCCATCACAGACTCCTCTTCTCTCATCCCCTCCCCCCCCATCATTCACTGGATTGTCTTCACCTCCCTTCCTGCCTCAGCTGTGCTCCCTTTGTTTGTGCCTGTTGGTAGGAGGAGGCCCCAACTGAATATGGGCCACTGCTGGTGGATGTCCTGACTCCTCCTCCTGCCCTACAGTACCTGGCTCCTCCCTGGTCCCCCTTTCAACCAGAATTTCCCAAAGAAAACCCAGCTCCTGGCAACCCAACTTGGCATCCTGACCCAGACGGCAAGAAATGGAGTCTCTGGGTGAAACATTGATGGTTTGGAACCCTAGGAGCCATATCCGATTGTATGAACCATCTCTATCTGAATGTCTTTGGCCTAATGCTCCAACCACACCAAAAGCTACAATAAAGCCCCAATTTCCACCCTCTTCCTATTGCTAAATTCCACTCTCTGTGTCTCAGGGGCCCTCAGAAGCAGGTTCCAAACAATCTCTTTGCGGGTGCAATCCTGAATCACATCCTCAGCCTGAACCCCCCCAACACCAACACAGCTCAACCCCCTGCCCTGGGCCCCCCACTTCCCATATCTCAAGCCTCTGCCCTGAGACCTCCACCCCCCCACACCTCAGTCCCCTTCCCAAGGCCTCCCACCCCACACACTTCAATCCCTGCCTGCCCCCACCTCCCATATCTCAACCCCTGCATTCCACCCCATACTTACACTTCTGACAGCTATTGTCATATTGCACCCCCTTCAACCTGAGCCTCCCCCCACCTCCGGCCAGGCTGCGATTCGATCTGTCAGAAATGTAAGTCCCTGAGAGCAAGCCCCACACCCCCACTTGCTGTGGTGCCCCCAGATGCTCTGTCCCCTTTCTCTCCGAAGTCGTGCACTGGGGCAACCCATCCTGTCTCTCTCATGGTCCCTCACAGGCATGCGGCTGACCACTGGATGTGTGCAGTTACCCACTCAAAATGGCCTGAAGATATTGTGAGGAGATTTACCAACACGTTGTGGAAAAGAGGAGGCTAAGGGGGGATATGATAGAAGTCGATAAAATCATGACTGGTGTGGAAAAAGTGAATAAGGAAAAGTTATTTACTTGTTCCCATATCGTAAGAACAAGGGAACCCCCAATGAAATTAACAGGTGTCAGGTTTAAAACAAACAAGAGGACGTTTTTCTTCATGTAGCGCACTGTCAACCTCTGGAACCCCTTGCCAGAGGATGTTGTGAAGACCAGGTCTTTAGCAGGGTTCAAAAAAGAACTAGATAAATTCATGGAGGTTAGGTCCATCAATGGCTAGTAGCCAGGAAGAGTAGGAATGGTGTCCCTAGTTTCTGTTTGTCAGGAGAGGGATCATTTGATGAGTTCCTGTTCTGTTCCCTCCCTCTGGGGCATCTGGCATTGGCTGCTGTCAGCAGACAGGATACTGGGCTAGATGAACCCTTGGTGTGACCCAGTATGGCCATTTTTAGGTTCTTATGTTCCTCAGTATGGAGAAGACCATGGACCAGCTCCTCTTCGTGAGAAAATCTCTCTTTAAATTGCATACAACATGATGCTTTTGGTTAAAAATGGATAACTTTAATGAAGTGCCGAAAGACAGATTTTAATTGATTATCGGTAATAAATACACAGATCAAAGTACATGTAAGTTGAGCCTCTCATATGAAGTCTGTCAAAGTTTCCATGGAGCTTGTAGGGATTTCACTTTTCTCACTGTATCTTTTAATAGCTGTTTAACTACATTTCTCCTCTTTGTGTAGCTCCTCTTTGTGAAATTAAATGCTGTCATAGTCCATTGCTGTGATGTTTTCCCCACTACATGGGTGTTAAAGTTAATTATGTTAGGGTCACAATTACCAAGTGGTTCTACTGTGTTCACCCAGCTCTGGTCTACACTAGGACTTTTTTTTCGAAATAACCCCCTCCCCAAGGTCGAATTTATAAGCGGAGCGTTCACACTAGCAAGCCCGTTATTTGGAAATAACGAGCCATGGGATTCTAGAGCTGTACTCCTGCTTTCATCGGGAGTAATGCTAATACCGAAATCGTTATTTCAAAATAGCGTTAGTGTGGACGTGCCAGTGCCGCTATTTTGAAATAACTGCTCCCCAGATTCATTCAAACTAATTAGTCCCCAGTGCTTCCTGGGACTCTAAGACAAGGTAGTGTCTCCACATTAACGGAGCCTGCACTGGACTCATTTCAAGGCTCCCCCGTTGTGTGGACACACTGTTTTGAATTTATTAAATCCGGAGTTCTTAAGTCGAATTTAGTAATTGCGAAATATTTTCCTAGTGTAAACATGGCCCTATGGGATGAGAACCTGTTTTCCACTTAGGACCAAATGAAGAATTGTCTCCCCTGGTGGACTCCAGGACTAGCTGCTCCAAGAAGCAGTCATTTAATGGGTTGAGAAACCACCTCCGCATCCCATCCTGAGGTGACAGGTAGTCAGGAAGTGTGTGGAATGTTGAAACCCCCTGTTATTGAGGTTTTACATTTTTTTACCCTTGGAACCCTACTCGGCTCAGACCGGAGAATCCATTCGGTCCCATTCCAGTGCTTAAACTTTGTGTTTTCTGCACCACTGAAATGCACCTGATGAGCCAGAGGGGCAGGCAGAGAGTCCAGCCTTGGGGATCCAAGGGCCTCCAGCCGGGGCAGGGCTGGAAAGTCTGACTCGGCATGGAACATCAGATTCCAATTCCCCCCGGGAGACACAGTGAGGGAATGGACCGAGGGACAGAACCAACCCAACACCAACGCCGATCCAGCCTCTGTCCTTGTTCTAGGTAAGTTTGAAGGGAGGAGGATGAACCCTCTTTCCCAAATGCAGCCCCCCACTCCTTGGCTGCCCTCTATTCACAGGAACAGTCTGTTAGTGTTGCTTCTCCTACGTCTGTTCCTAGGACGGGACCCCAGTGATTGTGTTGGGTCACCAGGTCTCCGGGAGGGAGGGGAAGTGGAGTCCCTGAGTTCACCCCTCCCAGGAACAGGGAGCTCCCACACTCCAGCTAGCTGGCAAACGTCACATTCACCTTCAGAGAATGGTGAACACTCAATCTCCCTCTTCCAGCCATTCCTCTGCCTCCCACCCAACAGTCCCTGGCAGAGAGGGAGGCCAGTTCCCTCTTCTCCTGCTGGAGATACCATGGTCCAGACTCCTGGGGTCTCTCTGCTATGCTGCCACTCAATCCCCTTGTGACCTTGGGCAACTCATCTCTCCCTGTGACTCAGTTTGCCTGTCTGCACAATGGGGATAGGTTCACCGTGACTTTCCTTGGCCAGGTGTTTTGAAGTCCTTCAGTGAAAGGTGATGCACAGGATGATGGTGGTTGCTGGTGAGAATCACTGACCTCTGGTCCCTTAGCAGGAGCCTTGTGTCCCTGCAGAAAATGTTCCCTCAGGCATCTTTCTCCACATCGGTCTGTCTAAAGTCCACCCATTACTCCTGGGCATTTGCAGGGAGATCTCAGCATTATTCCGAGTTTATTTTTTTCCCATAATCAACTACAATTTTCAAATATACACAAACACCCAGAGCAGCCAATTCCTCCCTGACTCAGCTCAGAGCCCAGGAGTTCTCCTCTCCCCTTGGGAAGGTCCCTTAATTGGTGTTTACTCCTCAGGCCGGATAAATAGCCCAGTAGTGGAGACAGGCTGGTCTTCCATTTGTTTGCATCCAGTGGTTGCTTCTCCTGCAGAGGTTGAGGGGACTCCACCAAGATTGAACCAAGCTACATTATAAGCCGTGTGCACCAGCTCTCAGCGTGGGACACGGCTGCAGATGCTGGGCTGAGAGAGGTGCAGGACACGGCTGCTGAAGGGAAAATCCAAGGAAGACACGTCCCTCTCAGCACTCACAGGTACCATCTCTCTGAGGAGCTCCCCTGCTCCACAATCCCAGAACAACGCGGGGAAGGTGGGACAGAGAGTCATTCTGGGGTCCTTTTTGCTTTGCACAGATATTAAACATCCCAGAACCCTTGCCACATGGAATGAGTTTGCTCTGGGCAAAATACGATCCTTTTCTGGGGCTGGAAGAGACCTCAGGAGGTCATCTACTCCAATTCCTTGCCCACAGCAGGACCGACCCCAGCTAAATCTTCCCAGCCAGGGCTTTCCCAAGCCTAGACTCTTCATGATTTGTGAGACAAAGGAAAAAGAAATCCCTAATTTACTTTCTTTATCTGTAGTCCATAAAGTTAATATACGTACCCATATATGGTAGCCTGCTATATTGCATGGAGGGCTTTCTTCATTGGTTTGAATGTTTGTAGTGTTATTTTCAGGGAGTTTGGTTCAGACTGGATCTCAATATGTATTACTCATAACTGTTGGCTGTAATCATGGAATCAAAGAACACTAGAACTGGAAGGGACCTCGAGAGGTCATCGAGTCCAGTCCTCTGCCTCCTGGTACGACCCAGTACCATCTAGAAGAGTGTTTCTCAACCTTTTTTTATAAAGTAGCCCTTTTAAAAAATATATGTATAAGTACTCCCAGTACCTACAGTTTTCAGACACAGAACATTTTTTTCCACCATTGCAACATATTTGTTTAAACAACTTAATCATAGTCGGGCGCGTGATGAAATTTTTGGGTGTAAAAAGTACAAAAATAATAAAGTGCTGTAAAACTTTAAAAAAAAATCAGTTTTCTCCAAATTTCAGTTGTGTTGACGTACCCCCAGACTTCTCTTGAGTACCCGTAAGGGTACTCACGCCACTGGTTGAGAAACACTGGTCTAGACTACCCCTAATGCAAAGGAACTGACAAGCCTGTATCGTGGAAGAGGAATCTTAGCTTGTGTCAGTTTGTGGATGCAATGTTGCCGAAGTGTCTACAGATAACACTGGTTGGGAACTGCTCCCTGTGCATTTGAATGTATCGAGTTCCATTCTTTATTTTGCTCTCCTCTAACATTCTCTAAAATATGCCCCATTCTGCATCTCTTCTCTAAATTGAATAGTCCCAGACTGCTCAATAAAAGATTAGGCTTTCATTGAACAACCAACAAAAGCATCCAGAGTTCGTCTACACTGCCCCGCAGGTCAAAATAAGAGACGCAATGTGAGCGACGCAAATTGCTCAACTTATTTTGATGTTACTTCAAAATAGTTGATTTCAAAATTTGCCAATGTCTACACAGCACTCATTTCGAAATAAAGTGCTATTCCAAAAAGTCCCTTACTCCTCTGGGAATGAGGTTTACAGGGACATCGGAATAGGGAGCCCGTTACATTTCGAAATAAAGGGCTTGCTGTTAAGATGCGGGACAGCTATTTAGAGATACTCCAGTATCCCAAAATAGCGCTGCAGTGTAGATGTAGCCCTACAGACCACTTAACGGGAAAGAAGAGCTGGATGAGGCTTTTTTGGAACAACTAACAAAATCATCCAAAGCTCAGGATTTGGTGGTGATGGGAGACTTCAACTATCCAGACATATATTGGGAAAATAACACAGCAGAGTACAAATTAACCAACAAGATCTTGGAATGAATTTGAGACAGATTTTTTTTTATTTCAGAAGGTGGAGAAAGCTACGGAGGGGGAAAGGCTGGTTGGGAATATAAAAGTGGGAGGCAGCTTTGGGGAAAGTGATCAAGAAACGATCAAGTTCATGATGCTAAGGAACGGTAGGAGGAAGAAGAGCAAAATAAAGACAATGGATTTCAAGAAAGCAGTCTGTGGCAAACTTTGGGATTTGGTAGGTTTGGTCCGATGGGAAGGAAGTCAAAGAGGAAAAAGAGTAGAAGACAGTTGCCAGTTCTTCAAAGAAGCATTATTAAGGGTGCAAGAGCAAACTATTCCATTCTTCAGTAACGAGAAAACCCTGGTTTAACCAGGAGATTTTGATTGAACTTGAAAAAAAGTGGAAAATACATACAAGTTACAAAGTAGGGGTACGACTATACAGCACCGCATAGCTCAAAATAAGCTACGCAATTCGAGCTATACAAATTGCGTAGCTTATTTCGAGATAGCCTATTTTAAAAGTTGGGGTTGTCTACACAGTGCCAAATTTCGAAACAGCCCGCTATTCTGATGAATCATTTAATCCTTATGGAATGAGCTTTACTGGGACGTCGGAATAGCAAGCCCGTTATTTTAAATATATTTTGAAATAACAGGCTTGTTGCTAAGATGCAGAAAACACTATTTCAGGTTACAAGATGTATCCTGAAATAGCGCCGCTGTCTGGATGTACCCTAGGAGTACAAACAAATAACAGAAGTACGAAGGAGCAAAATTAGAAAGGTGAAAGCACAAAAAAGCTTAGTCTAGCAGAGCCATTAAAGGTAACAAGAAAACTAATGCATTAGAAGCAAAGGAAGACCAAAGGTAGGGTAAGATCAAGGAACAAAGAGAAAAAATAACAGATAATGTAGAAGTTGCCATGTTGCTTAATGATTAATGACTTCGTTGTTTAGGTTTTCCTCAGGAAGATAGGTGGCATCTGGAAACCGACCATAATGAATTCTGGGGAAAATGGGGTAGGTTCAGAAGCTAAAATAGGAAGAGAACAAGCTAAAGATTACTGAACCAAGTTAGACATCTTCAAATCACCAGAGCCTGATGGAATGCATCCTATATAATCAAGGAACAGATAGAGGGGGTATCTGAGCAGGAAACAGGAAGTTCTCCCAAAACACCACAGTTTTTAGTCCACAACTTGTAGTGCCCGTGACGTGCGCTGTACCTTGGGCTCTCTATGTCGTGGCTCATGTTATCATTGTCTCTCCATCCAGGCATTTTAACAGTGGCCATCTTTTGAGAGCGCAGGCACATAAAGGAAGTCAGGGGAATACACGGTACATGGAGGAAACACCATTTTGACTTAGAGTGGGAGACCTGCTCCCTTATTGCATGTCAGATTCCAACACGACCGACTTCACCAGCCCCTCCACCTTCATCCTGCTGGGAATCCCAGGCCTGGAGGCGGCCCATGTCTGGATCTCCATCCCCTTCTGCATCATGTTTGCAATAGCCGTTTTGGGGAACATCACCATCCTGTTCATCGTCAAGAGGGAGCCGAGCCTCCATGGGCCCATGTATTATTTCCTCTGCATGTTGGCCATCACCGACCTGATCCTGTCGACTTCCATCCAGCCCAAAATGCTGAGCTTCTTCTGGTTCAATTCCAGGGAGATCGATTTCAGTGCCTGCCTCACCCAGATGTTCTTCATTCACTGCTTTTCAGTGGTGGAATCTGGGATCTTTGTGGCCATGGCTTTGGATCGCTACGTGGCCATCTGCCATCCCCTGAGACATTCCACCATCCTGACCAACCCTGTGGTGGCAAAAATTGGCCTGGCCATACTGCTGCGTGGCAGCATCCTCATACTGCCCTTTCCCTTGCTAGCCAGGCGGTGGCCATATTGCAGAACCAACATCCTCCCCCACTCGTACTGCGAGCACATCGCCGTGGTGAAGCTGGCCTGCGCCGACACCCGCCTCAGTAGTTACTATGGCCTCTTTGTGGCTCTCTATGTGATAGGGCTGGATGTGTTTTTTATCACTCTGTCCTATACCCAGATCCTCAGGGCCATCTTCAGCCTCCCACACAGGACGCCCGGCTGAAGACCTTTGGGACCTGCGGATCCCACCTTTGTGCCATCTCAACCTTTTACATCCCATCTCTCTTCTCCTTTCTCACACACCGCTTTGGCCACAATGTGCCCCTGCATTTCCACATTCTCATTGCCAACGTGTATCTCCTAGTACCCCCTGTGCTGAACCCCGTCATCTATGGTTTAAGGACCAAACAGACCCGGGACAGGCTATTCCAATTCTTTACTCATTAAGGCTGTGTCTACACAGCACCCTAAACTTGAAGTAAGATATGCAATTTGCGCTACACAAATTGTGTATCTTATTTTGAAATAGGTGATTTTGAAATTTGGTGCATCTGCACATCATCAAATGTCAAAATAACGCGTCATTCCGAGACATTACTTAACCCTCGAGGAATGAGGCTTACAGGGATGCTGAAATAGGGCTGCTATTTAAGATGCGGGGTAGGGAATTATAAGTTTCTTTCTGGTGCTCAGATTTTGAGACCTAGTTCCGGGCAGAGCTGGCTGGTGGCATGTTACCATAGAATCATAGAACCATAGAGCTGGAAGCGACCTTAGAAGGCCATGAAATCTAGCCCCCTGCTCAAGCCAAGACCAATCCCCATTAAATCAACCTAGCCAGGGCTTTGTCAAGCTGAAACTTAAATACCTCTAGGCTGTGTCTACACTGGGCCACTTATTCCGGAAAAGCAGCCGCTTTTCCGGAATAAGCTGTGAACTGTCTACACTGGCCCCTTGAATTTCCGGAAAAGCACTGACGATCTACTGTAAGAAATCAGCTGCTTTTCGGAAAAACTATGCTGCTCCGCTCGGGCAAAAGTCCTTTTTCCGGAAAACTGTTCCAGAAAAGGGCCAGTGTAGACAGCCCAGCAGTCTTTTCTGCAAAAAAGGCCCGATCGCGAAAATGACGATCGGGGCTTTTTTCCGGAAGAGCGTCCGTGGCCAATGTAGACGCGCTTTTTCCGGAAATACTTATAACGGAAAACTGTTCCGTTTTAAGCATTTCCGGAAAATCATGCCAGTGTAGACACAGCCCTAGGGATGGAGACTCCACTACTTCCCTAGGTAACCCATTCCAGTGCCTCACCACTCTCCTAGTGAAATAGTTTTTCCTAATATCCAACCTGGAGCTCTCCCACTGCAACTTGAGACCATTGTTCCTTGTTCTGCCATCCATCACTACTATGAACAGCCTCTCTCCAGCCTCTTTGGAACCTCCCTTCAGGAAGTTGAAGGCTGCTATCAAATCCCCTCTCACTCTTCTCTTCTGCAGACTAAATAGACCCAACTCCCTCAGCCTCACCACATAGGTCATATGCTCCAGCCCCCTAATCATTTTGGTTGCCCTCCGTTGGACCCTCTCCAATGCATCCACATCCTTCCTGTAATTGGGGGCCCGGAACTGGACACAATACTCCAGATGTGGCCTCACCAGAGCCGAGTAAAGAGGAATAATCACATCTCTGCATCGACTGGCAATGCTCCTCTTAATGCAACCTAGTATGCCATTCGTCTTCTTGGTTGCAAGGGTACACTGTTGACTCATGTCCAGCTTCTCATCCACTGTAATCCCCAGGTCCTTTTCTACAGAACTGTTACTTAGCCAGTCGGTCCCCAGCCTGTAACAATGCTTGGGATTCTTCCGTCCCATTTGCAGGACTCTCCACTTGTCCTTGTTGAACATCATCAGATTTCTTGTGGCCCAATCCTCCAATTTGTCTAAGTCATTCTGGACTCTATCCCTGCCCTCCACCGTGTCTACCTCTCTCCCTAGCTTAGTGTAATCTGCAAACTTGCTGAGGGTGCAATCCATCCCCTCATTCAGATCATTAATAAAGATGTTGAACAAAACCGGTCCCAGAACCGGTCCTTCGGTCACTCCGCTAGACACCGACCGCCATCCTGTCATCGAGCCATTGATCACTACCCACTGGGCCTGACTTTCCGGCAAGTTTTCTATCCATCTTACCGTCCCTTTATCCAATCCACATTCCCTTAACTTGACGGCAAGAATATTGTGGGAGACCGTTGCTGGGTCCTCTTCCTAGAATCACTGACTGGGCACTCAAAGGCTTTGTCTACACTGCAGTTCTTTTCCGGGATAAAAAATGCGGAAAAAAAAATGCGGAAAAGCGGATGCACTCCTTCGCCATCCCTGTAAACCTCGTTGTACGAGGAGGACTGGATGTGTTGAAAGAGGAGCTTTTTCCAAAATTTGGTACTGTGTAGGTGTGCCAAATTTTGAAAAAGCCTCTTTCAAAAGAAAAGCAATTCGCAATTTGCGTATCTGTTCCTGACTTTTCTTTGTAGTGTAGACATAGCCAAAGAGACATTAGATCCTTTCCTATCTCACTGGGCTGTGTCCGGATGTCCATCCAGAGAAACAGTCTGTGATAGGGTTACCACCCTTGTAATTGAACGTAGTTGGACCTCTGAGAAGCTTCCACCTATCCAACTTCTTCTCCCTGCCCCACCTATGCCTCGCCTAGTCTATCAAGGCCCTGTCCCCTTAACCATCTGTTCCCCTATGTTCTTGTCCCATCACACACTCCTCTCCTCCCCTCCCCCCATCATTTGCTGGATTGTCTTCACCTCCCTTCATGCCTCAGCTGGGCTCCCTTTGTTCATGCCTGTTGGTAGGAGGAGGCCCCAACTGAAAATGGGCCACTGCTGGTGGATGTCCTGACTCCTCCTCCTGCCCTACAGTACCTGGCTCCTCCCCGGTCCCCCTATCAACCAGAATTTCCCAATGAAAACCCAGCTCCTGGCCACCCTACTTGGCATCCTGACCCAGACGGCAAGAAACAGAGTCCGTGGGTGAAACACAGATGGTTTGGAATCCTAGGATCCATATCTGATTGTATGAACCATCTCTATCCGAGTGTCTTTGGCCTAATGCTCCAACCTCATCAAAAGCAAAAATAAAGCCCCAATTTCCACCCTCTTCCTATTGCTAAATTCCACTCTCTGTGTCTCAAGGGCCCTCGGAAGCAGGTTCCAAACAATCTCTTTGCGGGTGCAATCGTGTATCACATCCTCAGCCTGCGGTGTATTGAATACCAGCGCACACACCTGCTGTTGCTCAGGTTCTTAACGGTGATAAGGGTGTTTTTAATAAAAATGTATAAGCTTTATTTAAATGATTGGATGGGGAAAGGGTTTGGGTGGTGAGGGGGGGCTCAGGACAGGGCGTGGGGCACTAAGGGCAGGGGGTGGGGTGCAAGAGTCAGGGCAATTGTTGGGGGTTCAGTCTAGGGAGTGGTGGCAGCCAGAGGCAGGGTGGGGATTTGGAAGGTGTGGGAGGTGCCAGCGGAGGGAGATACAGGGTTCAGGGTGGGGAATTGTGGGGGAGTCAGGGAAGGGATGAAGACTGCACAACCAAGGGAACATTTGGGGGTGCAGGGCTCAAGGCAGGGGGCTGGGAGGGGAGCATGATACAGGGCTCAGGGCAGGAGATTGTGGGGAGTTTAGGGCAGACATGAAGGGTACAGGACTGAGGGAAGGTTTGGGGGCATAGGAGTCAGGGTAAGGGGTTGATTTAATGGAGGGCTCAGACCAGGGGTTGGGGTGCATGAATCAGGGCAGGTGTTGGGGATGCAGGAGACAGGTGTTGGGGGTTCAGTATATTGGGGCTCAGGGCAGGGTATGGGGATGCAGAAGTTAGGGCAGCAGCCTGTAGGGGGCTCCGGTCAGGAGTGGGTGGTGCAGGAGTCATGGCAGGGGTAGGATGTGGGTGGGGCTCAGGACAGGGGGATGAGGTGCAGAAATCAGGGCAGGGGCTGGTAAGTGTGGAGGGGTCAGGGCAGGGAGTTGGGGAGGGCTGTGACCAGAGACTGGGGGTGCAGGAGATACGTCAGGGACAGGGAGGGTTGGGGGCTCTGGAGAAGGGGTGGAGGGTGCAGAAATGAGGGGTGAGGGCAGACACTGGGAGGTGGAGGGTGCAGGATCGGCATGTGATGGGGCTTAGGGTAGTGGTACAGAGAGCTGGGCAGGGGGTTCAGGACAGGGTGCTAGATGGTACGGGGAGATTACTCGGGCCTCTTTCGGTGGCAAAGGTGTCACTGGTACTGGGGGCGGGAGTGGCAGAGCTGCGGTGCTGGCCCCCAGTGTCTCCTCTGGGCCCTGGTGTCCCCTCTGGGGCTGGTGGGTGTGGCTGAGGCACGGTTTCTGGCTCTGGTCTCTTACCCTGAGGAACACAGGTCTGTACTTTCTGCCTTGGAAAATTATTGGGGGGGCAGGTTGGAGCTCCTGCCCCCTCCCCCCAACTCTGCAGATTCTTGGCTCCCCCAGCATCTTATGCAGGCATTGGGGGGGGGGGTTGTGGGCCTCAGGTCCCAGCCCTGCCCTGTGCACTACGTGGGGGGGGGGGTCAAGACAAGCCCCAGTTCCCAGCCCCAGCCTGTGTTCTGGGTGGGGGCCAGGCTGGACTGGCTGACGGACCCCTCACCTGTTCTCTAGGTGGAGGCCGGGCTGGGGCTTCTGCCCCTTCCCCACCTGTCTGCATTCCAAAGCTCCCGCCGATCTAACGGGGAATGGCCCCTCGTTACAATTTACAGGCTGTTCTCACCTGTTGCTAAGGACTGAATCGGGGTCCATGAGCCTGCAAGTTGCTGAACCCCCTCTAGCTGCGTGTCACAGACAAGTTTTTGCCTGGGTCTGTTTGCTGGACTGACCATGTGCCCCAACAGAGGGACACTGGAAAGGGAGCGTGGCCTCCAGGGGGCAGCTCTGGGAAAGGGGAGCTGAAGCAACCCAAGAGTGAGCAGGAGCTGAGCTGAAACGAGTGTCAGGGCCTTGGTGCTTGGCACAAAGGTCTCCGCTCAGAGAGAGAGGCCCAAGTGCTGCTCCCACACAAAGGCACATGGGCCCAGTGTGGGGGACCCACACACAGCTGCCAGGTGGGTTTCCAGCCACTGGAGGTTGAGCAAGGCTGTGACAGCAAACCAGGAGTAGCTCCGTAGACACTGGAGAACTGTGACTGGCCGGGAAGTGGGACAGGGTTGGGAGATGCCCATGAGACGTTCTTTTGATCCAAATAGGCCCACTCTGCTCTGTTTCTCTGACTGCTCTCTGAATGGGAATGGCCCAGATAGAACAACCCAACCATCCTGTACAGTGTGAACTTGTCAAATTCGCTCCCTCCCTCAACATGGAGAGGAAAATGCAACAGCCGTTAGTCTTACTTCTGAAGCTGGGCCAGCCAGACTCTGCTCTCAGGTTCGGAGGGTAACCAAGAAGACACAAATCGCTGAATGCGAATACATGCAAGGTTTCTTAGATATTACAGGTGATATAAAAAGAAAAGGCAAGAGAAGGCTTACAACATCCCTTTGGCTTGCTGGGGACTCCGACTCAGCAAAGGATGAACTCCTGGGGCCAGGTCCGACAGGCACCTCTGTACAGTTCCAGGTCCTTCGGGAAGTCCAAAGGGCGTTGGCAATGGAAAACGATATAGAGCCTGCGCACAAAATCCTAGAAGCGGCAACTAACTACGTGCAGATGGAAAAACCCAAAACAGCCACCTGCCTGTGAGAAGAATCCCACAGACAGGCTGTTTACCTTGGAGTTTATCTAAACTATGCGGTGAGCTCAGCTACACTAGGCACGGCCTATCTCTCTAACGAGCAAGCTAGCTGGGAATTTTCCTTGCTAACAGCAGGCCAAAGCCTGTTTTCTAATTTGCAGACATGAGAACTGGGAAGATTCACTAACTCCTCGAAATACAATGGTCTTCTGTATCAGAGGGGTAGCCGTGTAAGTCTGGATCTGCAAAAGCGACAGGGAGTCCTGTGGCACCTTATAGACTAACAGATGTATTGGAGCATAAGCTTTCGTGAGCAAAGACCCACTTTGTCAGATGCATGTAGTGGAAATTTCCAGAGGCAGGTATAAATATGCAGGCCAGAATAAGGCTAGAGATAACGAGGTTAATTCAGTCAAGGAGGTGAGGCCGACTTCTAGCCGCTGATGTGGAGGTATGAACACCAAGAGAGGAGAAACTGCTTTTGTACTTAGCTAGCCAGTCCCAGTCTTTGTTTAATCCTAAACTGATGGTGTCAAATTTGCAGATGAACTGTAGCTCAGCAGTTTCTCTTTGAAGTCTGGTCTTGAAGTTTTTTTGCTGCAGGATGGCTACCTTTAAATCTGCTACTGTGTGTCCAGGGAGATTGAAGAGTTCTCCTACAGGTTTTCGTATATTGCCATTCCTAATATCTGATTTGTGTCCATTTATTCTTTTACGTAGGGACTGTCCAGTTTGGCCGATGTATATAGCAGAGGGGCATTGCTGGCACATGATGGCGTATATTACATTGGTAGATGTGCAGGTGAATGAACCAGTGATGGTGTGGCTGGTTTTCCAAAAACAACACCATTGCCCCAAGTTATGATCCCAACACACCTCGCCCCAACTCACTGGCTTAAACAGAGCAGCCAAAAGTTCAGTCACCTTGTCCTTATGGGACAAGGTGCACTTTATTTTTTAGCCTGGGTCCAGTGATTCCCCTGGGGATAGTCTTGTTCTTCAGGTCCCGGCTTGACCAAGCCCTGGCTGGGATGATTGAGTTGGGGTTGGTACTGCTTTGGCCAGTGGGTTGGACTCGATGACTCCCGAGGTCTCTTCCAACTCTAGGATTCAATGAACAAGTCGTGTTTGTCTTGCTGACACAGCACACGAAGACCAGGAAAGGATTTAATTTTTCCCTTCACCATCCAGAAAATGATTCTGGGCAGATGGCTCAGCACCACGTCACCAGCCAGCTCTGCCAGAGCTTAGTCTGAGAGCCAGAGCCCCAGGAGAAAACTTTTCAGTCCCTTTATGAATAAACAACTGCAGCAGCCTGTTCCAGATCTCTCTGATCCTCGCCCCATAGATGACAGGGTTTAGCATGGGGGTACAAAGAATGGCTGGTTTCTACGATTCTAGATGTTTCCAGGAGTCTTCTTGTGTGGGATGTGAAGGACCATGGACAAGGCCACTCCCTGTCTTGTATAGCTTTGGCATGTAGTGGGAACACTTTGTTTCAAAGCTTGGTTCCCATGTCAGTCGGTGGGAAAACACGGAGATTCCAGAGATGTTGGATAAAACTGGCTTTTATCTAGGATTCAATTGTGGACAAAAACCTCCTCTCCCTGCTCCCCGTTTTGGGAATTTTCAATTTGTACTATTCCTACCTCTCTGTAGAGACACTGGGAAAGATGGGCTTGTATGTAGCATTCAGTTATTCCTTTCTTCCGTCTTCAATGGCCAACTTATTTATAGATTGATGCCTACATTCCGGCCTCCTGCCTCTGAGCACAGGGAGCGTGAGTGAGGAGTTACGTAACAACAGAACATAAGAACGGCCACACTGGGTCAGATCAAAGGTCCATCTGGCCCAGTGTCCTGTCTGCCCACAGTGGTCAATGCAGAGAACAAACCCAATGCCAGCGCCGGCCCAACCTCTTTGTTCCAGGTAGGTTTGAAGGGAGGAGGATGAACCCTCTTTCCCAAATGCAGGCCCCCACTCCCCGGCTGCCCTCTGTTCACAAGAACAGTCTGTTAGTGCTGCTTCTCCTACATCTGTTCCCAGGACAGGACCCCAGTGACTCTGTTGGGTCACCAGGTCTCTGAGTGGGAGGGGATGTGGAGTCCCTGAGTTCACCCCTCCCAGGAACGGGGAGCTCCCACACTCCAGATAGTTGGTAAACATCACATTCACCTTCAGAGAATGGTGAACACTCAATCTCCCTCTTCCAGCCATTCCTCTACCTCCCACCCAAAAGTCTCCCTCACGGGGGAAGGAGGGCAGCTCCCTTTTGTCCTGGTGGAGATACCATGGTTAGGGCAGGGAAGTCTGGACTCCTGGGGCTCTCTGCTATGCTGCCACTCAATCTCCTTGTGACCTTGGGCAACTCATCTCTCCCTGTGCCTCAGTTTGCCTGTCTGCACAATGGGGATAGGTTCACCGTGACTTTCCTTGGCCAGGTGTTTTGAAGTCCTTCAGTGAAAGGTGATGCACAGGATGATGGTGGTTGCTGGTGAGAATCACTGACCTCTGGTCCCTTAGCAGGAGCCTCGTGTTCCTGCAGAAAATGTTCCCTCGGGCATCTTTCTCCACATCAGTGTGTCTACAGTCCACCCATTCCTCCTGGGCATTTGCAGGGAGATCTCAGCATTATTCCTAGTTTATTTTTTCCCCATAATCAACTACAATTTTCAAATATACACAAACACCCAGAGCAGCCAATTCCTCCCTGACTCAGCTCAGAGCCCAGGAGTTCTCCTCTCCCCTTGGGAAGGTCCCTTAATTGGTGTTTACTCCTCAGGCCGGATAAATAGCCCAGTAGTGGAGACAGGCTGGTCTTCCATTTGTTTGCATCCAGTGGTTGCTTCTCCTGCAGAGGTTGAGGGGACTCCACCAAGATTGAACCAAGCTACATTATAAGCCGTGTGCACCAGCTCTCAGCGTGGGACGCTGCTGCAGATGCTGGGCTGAGAGAGGTGCAGGACACGGCTGCTGAAGGGAAAATCCAGGGAAGACACGTCCCTCTCAGCACTCACAGGTACCGTCTCTCTGAGGAGCTCCCCTGCTCCACAAACCCAGAACAACGCGGGGAAGGTGGGACAGAGAGTCATTCTGGGGTCCTTTTTGCTTTGCACAGATATAAAACATCCCAGAACCCTTGCCACATGGAATGAGTTTGCTCTGGGCAAAATACGGTCCTTTTCTGGGGCTGGAAGAGACCTCAGGAGGTCATCTACTCCAATTCCTTGCCCACAGCAGGACCGACCCCAGCTAAATCTTCCCAGCCAGGGCTTTCCCAAGCCAAGACTCTTCATGGTTTGTGAGACAAAGGAAAAAGAAATCCCTAATTTACTTTCTTTATTTGTAGTCCATAAAGTTAATATACGTACCCATATATGGTAGCCTGCTATATTGCATGGAGGGCTTTCTTCATTGGTTTGAATGTTTGTAGTGTTATCTTCAGGGAGTTTGGTTCAGACTGGATCTCAATATGTATTACTCATAACTGTTGGCTGTAATCATAGAATCATAGAACACTAGAACTAGAAGGGACCTTGAGAGGTCATCGAGTCCAGTGCTCTGCCCTCCTGGCAGGACCCAGTACCGTCTAGACCATTGTTTCTCAACCTTTTTTTATAAAGTACCCCTTTTAAAAATATATATATATATATAAGTACACCCAGTACCTACAGTTTTCAGACACACAACAGTTTTTTCCACTATTGCAACATATTTGTTTAAACAACTTAATCATAGCCGGGCAGGCAATGACATTTTTGGGTGTAAAAAGTACAAAAATAATAAAGTGCTGTAAAGCTTAAAACAAACATTCAGTTTTCTCCAAATCTCAGTTGTGTTGATGTACCCCCAGATTTCTTTTGAGTACCCCAAGAGGACTGGTGCCACAGGTTGAGAAACACTGGACTAGACCACCCTAATGCAAAGGAACCGACAAGCCTGTATTGTGGAAGAAGAATCTTAGCTTGTGTCAGTTTGTGGATGCAACGTTGCCGAAGTGTCTACAGATAACACTGGTTGGGAACTGCTCCCTGCGCATTTGAATGTATCGAGTTCCATTCTTTATTTTGCTCTCCTCTAACATCCTCTAAGCTAAGATATGCCCCATTCTGCATCTCTTCTCTAAATTGAATACTCCCAGACTGTTCAATAAAAGATGAGGCTTTTATTGAACAACTAACAAAATCCTCCAGAGTGCATCTACATTGCCCTGGAGGTCAAAATAAAAGCCGCAATGTGAGCTACGCATATTGCGTATCTTCTTCTGATGTTATTTCAAAATAGCTTATTTCAAAGTTTGCCACTATCTACACAGTACTTATTTTGAAATAAAGTGCTATTCCAAAACGTCCCTCACTCCTCATGGAAGGAGTTTACAGGGACATTGGAGTAGTGAGCTCGTTACATTTTAAAATAACGGGCTTGCTGTTAAGATGCAGGACAGCAATTTAGAGATACTCCAGTATCCCGAAATAGCGCTACAGTGTCGATGTAACCCTACAAGCCAATTAACCGGAAAGAAGAGCTGGATGAGGCTTTTTTGGAACAACTTACAAAATCATCCAAAGCGCAGGATTTGGTGGTCATGAGGGACTTCAACTATCCAGACATATATTGGGAAAATAACACAGCAGAGTACAAATTATCCAACAAGCTCTTGGAATGTATTGGAGACAGATTTTTTTTTTTTATTTCAGAAGGTGGAGAAAGCTACGGAGGGGAAAAGGCTGGTTGAGTATTTAAAAGTGGGAGGCAGCTTTCGGGAAAGTGATCAGGAAACGATCAAGTTCATGATGCTAAGGAACGGTAGGAGGGAGAAGAGCAAAATAAAGACAATGGATTTCAAGAAAGCAGTCTGTGGCAAACTTAGGGATTTGGAAGGTTAGGTCCAACGGGAAGGAAGTCAAAGAGGAAAACGAGTTAAAGACACTTGCCAGTTCTTCAAAAAAGCATTATTAAGGGTGCAAGAGCAAACTATTCCATTCTTCAGTAACGAGACAACCCTGGTTTAACCAGGTATGACTATACAGCACTGCATAGCTTAAAATAAGCTACACATTTTGAGCTACACAAATTGCATAGCTTATTTTGAGATAGCCTATTTCAAAAGCTGGTGCTGTCTACACAGTGCTAAATTTCGAAACAGACTGCTATTCAGACAAATCCCTTAATCCTTATGGAATAAGGTTTACCAGGACGTCGGAATAGGAAGCCCATTATTTCAAATATATTCAAATTTCAAATATCTTTTGAAATAACAGGCTTGTTGCTAAGCCATGGAAAACACTCTTTTGGGATACCAGACATATCCTGAAATAGCGCCACTGTCTGGACGTACCCCTAGGAGTACAAACAAATAACAGAAGTACGAAGGAGCAAAATTAGAAAGGTGAAATCACAAAAAAGCTCAGACTAGCTTGAGCCAGCAAAGGTAACAAGAAAACTAATGCATTGGGAAGCAGAGGAAGACCAAAGGTAGGGTAAGATCAAGGAGCAAAGAGAAACAATAACGGATAATGTGGAAGTTGCCGTGGTGCTGAATGATTAATGACTTCGTTGTTTAGGTTTTCCTCAGGAAGGTAGGTGGCAACTGGGAACTGACCATAATGAATTCTGGGGGAAATGAGGCAGGTTCAGAAGCTAAAATAGGAAAAGAACAAGCTAAAGATTACTGAACCAAGTTAGACATCTTCAAGTCACCAGGGCCTGATGGAATGCATCCAAAATAATCAAGGAACAGATAGAGGAGGTATGCTGGCGGGAAGCAGGAAGTTCTCCCAACACGCTGCAGTTTGTAATCCACAACTTGTAGTACCCGTGATGTGCGCTGCACCTCAGGCTCTCTATGTCGTGTCTCATGTTAGCATTGTCTCTCCATCCAGGCATTTCAATGACGGCCATCTTCTGAGAGCGCAGGCACATAAAGGAAGTCAGGGGAATACACGGTACATGGAGGAGACACCGTTTTGACTCAGAGTGGGAGACCTGCTCCCTTATTGCATGTCAGATTCCAACACGACCGACTTCACCAGCCCCTCCACCTTCATCCTGCTGGGAATCCCAGACCTGGAGGCGGCCCATGTCTGGATCTCCATCCCCTACTGCATCATGTTTGCAATAGCCATTTTGGGGAACATCACCATCCTGTTCATCGTCAAGAGGGAGCCGAGCCTCCATGGGCCCATGTATTATTTCCTCTGCATGCTGGCCATCACTGACCTGGTCCTGTCCACGTCCAGCCTTCCCAAAATGCTGTTCATCTTCTGGTTCAATGCCAGGGAGATCGATTTCAGTGCCTGCCTCACCCAGATGTTCTTCATTCACTGCTTTTCAGTGGTGGAATCTGGGATCTTCGTGGCCATGGCTTATGATCGCTACGTGGCCATCTGTGATCCCCTGAGACATTCCACCATCCTGACCAACCCTGTGGTGGCAAAAATCGGCCTGGCCATACTGCTGCGTGGCTGCATCCTCATACTGCCCTTTCCCATGCTGGCCAGGCGGTGGCCATATTGCAGAACCAACATCCTGCCCCACTCGTACTGTGAGCACATGGCTATGGTGAAGCTAGCCTGTGCCGACACCCGCCTCAGTAGTTACTACGGCCTCTTTGTGGCTCTCTATGTGATAGGTCTGGATGTGTTTTTTATCACTCTGTCCTATACCCAGATCCTCAGGGCCATCTTCAGCCTCCCCACACAGGACGCCCGGCTGAAGACCTTTGGGACCTGCGGATCCCACCTCTGTGCCATCTCAACCTTTTACATCCCATGTCTCTTCTCCTTCCTCACTCACCGCTCTGGCCACAATGTGCCTCTGCATTTCCACATTCTCATTGCCAACGTGTATCTCCTAGTACCCCCTGTGCTGAACCCCGTCATTTATGGCTTAACGACCAAACAGACCCGGGACAGGCTACTCCAGTTTTTCACTCGTAAAGGAACTTAATGATTTTTTTTCTGGTGTTCTGGCATTGAGACCCAATTGCAGGCAGAGCTGGCTGGGGACATGTTTCTGGGCCTACTTCCCAGAATCACTTCACTTTATTCATTAAAGTAATTAATGATGCTCTGGCTTTCAGACCCAGGTCTGTGCAGAGCTGGCTGCTTACATGGTCAAAGCTTGGTCCCTGAATTACTACCTGGGCGAAGAGACATTAAACCATTTCCTGATCTTACACTACAAAGTGTGATTAAAAAGACTGGGACTTTTCAGCTTAGAAAAGAGGAGACTAAGGGGGGATATGCTAGAGGTCTATAACATCATGACTGGTGTGGAGAAAGTGAATAAGGAAAAGTTATTTACTTTTCCCATAACAGATGAACTAGGGGTCACCAAGTGGCTGGTTTAAAACAAACAAAAGGAAGAGTTTTTTCTCATGAATGCACAGTCAACCTGTGGAACTCCTTGCCAGAAGATGTTATGAAGACCATGGCTTTAACAGGGTTCAAAAAAGAACGAAATACATGAATGGAGGTTACATCAATATTTATTAACCAAGATCGTTACAAATGGTGTCCCTATGCTCTGTTTGTCAGAAGCTGATAATGGGTAACAGGGGAGGGATCACTTGATTATTCCCTGTTGTGTTCCCTCCCCCTGGGGCACCAGGCATTGGCCACTGTTGGAAGACAGGACAGTGGGCTAGATGACCCAGTCTGGCTGTTCTTATGTTCTTATATCAGGATTCCAAAGTGGGGAATTCGTCTACATGAGAAATCAAGAACTGGACATAGATAAGACAAGCTAGAATGCCAGCACATGTAGGTGAAACACTGCAAAAGAGCTTAGTTTGTCTAGTATAGGCCTTGGAGACAAGAACTGGCTGAGAAATCACTCTCACAGTGATGTAAAAGTCATCAAACTTGCTTTAAAATAAAAACTATCCCTGTTTATGCTGCCCTCAATGAGTCCCACAATCTCATCACATTTTGCCTTCCAATGGCGTCATTTTGCCCTGTGTCAGCCCATGTGTGTTTCCTCTGATTTCTTTCCCTAGTGAGCGGGAGCTGTGGTGGACAGATTCCCAAACTCAGTGTTAGCGCACGCAGAATGGAGCCATCCAGAGAATTCCCACACCCACCGTCTGCTGCTAAATGCCCGGCTCCCCGAATCCTCCAGCTAGTTCAGCCCTGTCACGTCCCACGGCGTGGGTGCTCACCGCACCTGGTCATGACAAGTGCAGGTTTCGCAGTCATTTGGCAGCCTCTCAAAAGCTGGGGCAGGCGAATCCGTTCAGTCTCATTCCTGTATTTAAAACTCCGCACCAGGGAAATCCCCCGATGAGCCGGGGGGCAGGCAGAGAGTCCAGCCCTGGGGATCCAAGCGCCCTCCAGCCGGGGCAGGGCTGGAAAGTCTGACTCAGCCTGGCACATCCCATTCCAATTCCCTGGGAGACGCTGGGAGGGAACGAGCAAACCCAACGCCAACACCAGTCCAGCCTCTGTCCTGCCCATAAGGCCCCCTTGTCCCACAGCAGTGTTCAGGGGAGGGGGAGGCCCTGGTCCCCAGGACAGGCCTCAGTTTCCCTCTAATCAACGTTCTGTGGGAGCTGCTTTTAGTGAGTCTCTTCCCCCAGAGCCGCCCCAGGGCCTGTGCTGGGTGGGCCAGTCTCTGAGCAGGAGGGGAAGTGGAGTCCCCACAAGTTCGCCCCTCCCAGGAGCAGGGAGCTCCCACGTGCCAGCCAGCTTTGAAACCCTCAGACGCCCCTGGCGAGGACGGGGAAGGCTCAGCCTCCCTCTCCCAGCCTTTCCTCTGCCTCCCGCCCAAGGAATAGGCCCTGCCCGAGCGAGAGTCCAGTTAGCTGTTGGGGTGGTGGAGAGACAGAGGTTACAGCAGGGAACTCAGGGCACCTGGGTTCTGCCTCTCTCCCTACCACTCAACCGCTGTCTGACCTTGGCTGCAGCACATCTCTCCGTGCCTCAGTTTACCCATGTGTACAGTGGGGATACGTGCAGAGTGACTTTCCTTTGCTAGGTGCTTTAAGGTCCCTCAGTGGAAGGTGCTGCCCAGAGCGATGGTCGGTGCTGAGGAGAATTACTGATCTGTGTTCCCTTAGCAACAGCCTGCGCGCCTGCAGAAGGAATTCCTGTCCCCCCATGGTCAGCTCTCTCCAGATCTGTCTGTCACTGTCTGCCCGTCCACCCTGGGCAGTGACAGGCCTCAGACGCTAGCTAGAAAGACCTGGGCATTGTCCCTCATTTTCTTCCTAATCAACTATAATTTTTAAACACACAGAGCAGGCAATTTCTCTGACTCAGCCCAGAGCCCAGGAGTTTTCTCCCTCAGGGAAGGGCCCTTAATTGCTGTTTACTACTTACAACTAGATAAATAACCCAGCAGCCCAGACAGGCTGGTCTCCAGCTTCTCGAAACACAGATGCTGCTTCTCCCCTAGAGGCAGAGTGAACCCCCCAGGACTGCCCAGACCTGGGTTATAACCAGTGCACAGCCCTGTGCCGGCTCTCGGCGTGGGACGCTGCTGCAGACGCCGGGCTGAGAGAGGTGTGGGACGCAGCTGCCTGAGGCGAGTCCCAGGGAAGACACATCCATCTCAGTACGCACAGGTACCAGCTCTGGCTGAGGAGCTCCCCGGCCCGACAACCCCAGAACAAGGTGGGTCCAATGAGGTAGAGAATATGTCTGTGGCCCTTTCCCAGGGCCAGAGTTTCAGTATTACAGGGCACCTTCCCCGCTTCTCAGTCCCTTCCCTGGCTGACTGCTTCCAACTCCAGCCTCACTGTGTTTCCATGGCCCATTGCTTGCTCAGGCCCCAGTGAGGCAAAGCTTGGAGTGAACCTGAGCAAAGCCCTCAGGGGCCAGCTGTGGGTTAATACACCGACGCAGTCACCCCCTCCTCCCGCACCTCAGACGTTTGGCGGCTAATGGTGGCCAAGGGGGTTGTTCCCTGACTTTCATCTGCTGCAAAGCCTGGAAGTTGCAGGGCTCCGCACTGGAGCAATGAGACCAGTTTTACATCCCGCGCAAGACATCTAGCGCCAGTCGAGAAGTCCCCTGAACCGGTGTGTCTCAGACATACCAAAACCCATCCCACCCGACCAGACACCCAGGGTGGGAAATTTCCGTTCAAATGCACAAAGCTGAGCAAGCTGAGGAGCCCCTGAAAACAGGCCCAGCTAATTGGAGGTGTGAACTCGCTATTAAGAGCAATGGCCGATCCATGTGTGAATCCCGTTCTGCTAAGTTCTTTGCGGCAGTAATTCCTGTGGCAAGGAGTTCCCCAGGCTCCATATGTATTATGTGAGTCATTTTCTTTTATCCATGTTATATGTTGAGAGTTTCCATATATTGCATGTCCCCCAGTTCTTCTGGTGTAAGACACTGCCAGTGTACACGGCAGCGCTTCTTTGTTTACTGATAGATCCGTGGGTTTCAAGATCGGAAAGGACCATTAGATCATTCAGGCAGAGCTCTTGTAAAATACAGGCTGTTAAATTGCACCCATTTACCCCTGCACTGGGCCAAATGAGGGTGTGTGTGTGTGTCCATGCCCTGTTCTTCCCTAGAACGTCACACTGTACATTCATAGGACCTAGGGTGAAAAGGTATGACCAGAGTTGGCTGTTCTAACCCCCTGCTGAGACGCAGGATTTGATGCTTCTGAACCATCACAGACCACTGGCTATCCAGCCTCCTTTCCATCCTCTCCCCGATCACCTGTGGCCTTTCTTCCACATGCCTTCTGCTCCTGCAGTTTAGAGAGTTTCCCTGCGGTTTCGTTGAAATAGGCTCTGATGGACTTTGAACCCCTTGTCTCTTGCCCTGCCCTCTTGGGCAAGATACAAGAAGTTTCCTCAACTAGCTGAACATGGCTGTCATATTCCCCTTCAATGTCTGCTTTTCCAAACTGAGCAACAGCTTTTAGAGTATAAGAACATAAGAACGGCCAGACTGGGTCAGACCAAAGGTCCATTCAATCCAGTGTCCTGTCTGAAAATAGTGGCCAATGCTACAGGTAATCATTACATGATCCCTCTGCTGTCATCCGTTTCCAAACAAACAGAGGCTAGGGGCACCATTCCTACCCATCCTGGCTAATAGCCAATGATAGACCTAACCTCCATGAATCTATTTAGCTCTTTTTTGAACCCTTTTAAAGTTCTAGCCTTCACCACATCCTCTGGCAAGGAGTTCCACAGGTTGACTGTGTGCTGTGTGAAGAAAAACTTCCTTTTGTTTGTTTTAAACCTGCTGCCTATTAATTTGATTTGGTGACCCCTAGTTCTTACATTGTGGGAACAAGTAAACAACTTTTCCTTATTCACTTTTCCACACCAGTCATGACTGTATAGACCTCTATCATATCCCCCCTTAGTCTCCTTTTTTCCAAACTGAAAAGTCCAAGTCTTTTTAATCTCTCTTCATGCGGGACCCATTCCAAACCCGTAATCATTTTTGTTACCTTTTCTGAACATTTTCCAATGCCAATATATCTTTTCTGAGATGAGGCAACCACATCTGTACGCAGTATTCAAGATGTGGACGTACCATGGTTTTATGTAGAGGCAATAAGATGTTCTCTGTCTTATTCTCTATCCCCTTTTTAATGATTCCTAAACTTCTATTTGCTTTTTTGCCTGCCGCTGCACACTGAGTGGATGTTTTCAGAGAACTATCCACAATGACTCCAAGATCTCTCTCTTAAGTACTAGTAGCTACATTAGTCCCCATCATATTATATCAGTCTACTTTTGCTCCTGCAGCTTGACCCTCGTGGTCCCTGCCCTCTGGATCCTTTCCTGTTTCTCACCAGATTTTGTATGTGTTGGATAGCAGGACTGGATCCAGTGCTCCGTCCGAAACCCAGCCTGCAGGGAGGAGAGAACCAGTCTCAGCTTCTGTGTCTCCCACGCTCTGCCTCTGCTAATCCCTCCGGAAATTGCTTTTGCTTGTTTGCAATAGCAAAAAACATCTGCTGCCCAAAGAGATGGAGTTCGTCCCACTAGACAGGAAGAGGTCAGTGGAAGAATTCTTCCTTCCACCTGGCTACCACCCCTGGGGCAGGTGGGGTACCTACCCTGAGCAGGGAGTGCTGGCCATCAGGGCTATGGAGTCTCTCTGAAGTACCACGGCAGTCCCGCTGTAGCTTTTGGATGTAGACAAGCTCTCAATCCGATTCCTACAGAGAAGGATCTAGTCTGGATCTGCAGCCATGAGGAGTTGGAGAACCCACCACATCACTCCACCGTGAGTCCCACTGGTTAATCACTCTCAGGGATAACCACTGGCCCTTATCTTGCCTAGGGAGGTTGTGGAATCTCCATCTCTGGAGATATTTCAGAGTAGGTTAGATAAATGTCTATCAGGGATGGTCTAGACATTACTGGGTCCTGCCGTGAGGGCAGGGGACTGGACTCAATGACCTCTCGAGGTCCCTTCCAGTTCTAGTGTTCTATGATTCTATGATTCTGTCCAGCTGGAATCTATCTAAGTATTTGTATATGTATCATAAGTATTTGCATTGTAAAATCTCTTGTTGACTGGCATTCATTATATTTCCTGACTTTCTTTAAACTGATCCCATATCAGCTTATCCAGAGTTTATGAACTCGGTCAAATCGAATGTGTCCATTTTCTTAAACTGCAATGTACAACACTGAACAGTCATAGAATCCTAGGGCTGGAAGAAATCTCAGGAGGTCATCAAGTCCAGTCCCCTGCCCATGGCAGGACCAACCCTAAATAAATCAACCCAGCCAGGGCTTTGTCAAGCCGAGACTCAAAAACTTCTAGGGATGGAGATTCCACCCCCTCCCTAGGGAACCCATCCCAGTGCTTCCCCACCCTCCTAGTTTTTCCTAATATCCAACCTAGACCTCTCCCACTGTAACTTGAGACCATTGCTCTTTGTTCTGATATCCGTCACTACTGAGAACAGCCTCTCTCCATCCTCCTTGGAACCTCCCTTCAGGAAGTTGAAGGCTGCTCTCAAATCTCCCCTCACTCTTCTCTTCTGCAGACTAAACAAACCCAAATCCCTCAGCCTTTCCTCATAGGCAGGGCTCGCCGAGCCCCACTCGCCAGCCGCACTGTCCAGCATTCTGCGAATGCGCAGATCGCCCGAACCTGGCTCTTCCGGAATGTAATCTACTCACCACGGGTGAGTAGATTACATAGATTGTCAAGCCCTGCTCATAGGTCATGCGCTCCAGCCCCCTAATCATTTTGGTTGCCCTCTGCTGGCCCTCTCCAATGCGTCCACATCCTTTCTATAGTGGGGGGCCCAGAACTGGATACAATACTCCAGATGTGGCCTCACCAGAGCCGAATAAAGGGGCCCTGTGTGTCTCTCTTGCTTTCTTTCTCTCTCTCTCTCTCTCTCTCTCTTTTGGCTCTCTTGCTGCCTTATTGGTTCTGATGAGGTGTGTGGTTTATCAGCCAATTCATAACGTGTCTATTTCTCACTCTATGGTTCTACTGTCGATATGGTATAACATCCTCCTTCTACTAAAGGACAGGAGAAGGTTTCATTACCAGGGGTATGTCTAGATTACATGCCTCTGCCAACAGAGGCATGTAAAATAGGCTACCCGACATAGTCAATGAAGCAGGGATTTAAATATCCCCGGCTTCATTAAAATAAAAATGGCCACCGCGCTGTGCCGGCTCAGCTGATCGTTGGCACAGCGCGCGAGTCAAGACGCGGATCGGTCAACAGGGAACGCCTTTGTCAACCGCTCCCGTAAACCTTATTTCAGGAGGCACATGCCTGGGAGTCTGTTAAGCAGCGTCATTGAAGGGGCGGAGGGGATGGAGTTGAGACGGGGGAAGAGCAAGGACAGGGAAGGTGCTGGGAGAGGCCAGAGCAGGAGCAGGGAGAGGCAGAGTCTAGGGTAGAGTGGGGGTTGTCCTAGCCCTCGACCATGCTGGGGATGGCATGGAGGAGTTGTATGGGGGAGGGTGGTTAGGTGGATGGTACCCCTATGGGCCCTTCCTCGCCAGTTGCCCCTGGCAACCATATTTGTCTAGTCCCTGAATTAAACATTCCCAGACATGTCAGTCCATCTGCACGTGGTGGCCTCCCACATTCTCACCACCTGCCTAAAAAACCCCCCTTGCTGTCTGCTCTGCCCTTTGTGGTAGAGTGCGAGCGACCCATCCTGAGCGCCCATCCCATCCATGGGCTTCTCCATCCCATGTTTTCTTCTCTGCCCCCTGCCATGCCTGGCCTGGTGGTTCTGTGGAGCTACCACCAACGGTCCTCGTCTCCTTTCCTGGGGGTGTGTCCTCATTGGGATTTCCAAACTCAGATTTTGAGTGAAGGGGGGAATGGGGGATCTCCCTACAGCAGGGCTACTCAGCACGTGGCCCATGGGCTGCAGGCTGCATGTGGCCTTTGAAAGCTGAGTAGTCCTGCTCTAAAGCATGGACTCTCTGGCCTGGCTTACCTTACATTCGGGAATAAAGAGGAATGACTAGTAAATGAATGGAGATGCCTCTCTCCTAGAACTGGAAGGGACCTTGAAAGGTCATCAAATCTAGTCCCCTACCTTCATGGCAGGACCAAGTACCATCCCACCCAGATTTTGCTCCAGATCCCTAAATGGCATCCTCAAGGATTGAGCTCCAAAACCACGGTTTAGCAGGCCCATGCTCAAACCACTCAGCTATCCCTCCCCCTTGGTTTCAATGCATGGAGATATACCATCTCATAGAACTGAGAGGGACCCTGAGCGGTCATCAAGTCCAGTCCCCTGCCCTCATGGCAGGACCAAGCACTGTCTAGATCATTTGTGTTTCCTACTGGTGACTCTTAGGGTTTCCTAGCCCATGACTTATGGGAATTACTGCTGCATGGAGCAACATCACACATGGGGTTGGAGTTACAAGGCTCAGTTCTTAATAATCTAATACTCTGAATAATGGAAATATCAATTCCAAGTGTGGAGAGTGTCTCGTCTGCGTAACTCTTGAGAAGAGCCTCCAGTAGCGCATGTCGTGTCTCATGTTAACATTTCCTCTCCATCCAGGCATTTGCACTGCGACCATCAGCCTAGACCTGTGACACGTACAGGAAGTCAAGGAAACCTACAGCACATGCAGGAGACACCGTTCCACCTCAGAGAGGGACAGCGTATCCCTTACCCGATGTCTGGTTCCAACACAACCAATTTCATCAACCCCTCCACCTTCATCCTGCAGGGCATTCCTGGCCTGGAGACGGAACATGTCTGGATCTCCATCCCCTTCTGCATCATATACGCCATAGTTCTCCTGGGGAACATCATCATTCTATATGTCGTGAAGACAGAGCCGAGCCTCCACGAGCCCATGTACTATTTCCTCTGCATGCTGGCCGTCACCGACCTGGTTGTGTCCACATCCATTCTGCCCAAATCACTGAGCATCTTCTGGTTCAATTCCAGGGAGATCAAATTCAATGCCTGCCTCGCGCAGATGTACTTCATTCATGGCTTCTTCATGGTTGAGTCGGGGATCTTCGTGGCCATGGCGTTTGATCGCTACGTGGCCATCTGCCATCCCCTGAGACATTCCACCATCCTGACAAACACCGTGGTGGCCAGGATTGGACTGGCCATGTTGCTACGTGGCTGCATAATCGTGCTGCCCTCTATCCTACTGGCCAGGCAGTGGCCTTATTGCAAAACCAATATCGTTGCCAACACATACTGCGAGAACATGGCCGTGGTGAAGCTGGCCTGCGCTGACATCAGTGTTAATATTTACTATGGCCTGTTTGTGGTTTTCTTTGTGACTGGCCTAGATGTGGCTTTTATCACCATGTCCTACATCCAGATCCTGAGGGCCATTCTCAACCTCCCCACAAAGAAGACCCGGCTCAAGACCTTTGGGACGTGCGGCTCCCACCTCTGCGCCATCTTAGCCTTTTACATCCCACGTCTCTTCTCCTTCCTCACGCACCAGTTTGGCCAGTATGTGCCCCTGTATTTCCAAGTTCTCACTTCCAACATGTACCTCGTGCTCCCTCCCATGCTGAACCCCATCATCTATGGGGTGAGTATCAAACAAATCAGGGGCAGGCTGCTTCGGCTTTTTACTCATAACGGGCCTTAAAATTCTCCAGGTGCTTTGGCTCTCTGACCGAGCTTCATGGAGAGTTGACAGGTGACATGGTGACGGGTCCTCTTCCCTTTATTCCTGACTGGCCAAGGAGACTTTACATCCTTTCCTGGCCACACTGTCAGCCTGACAAACTCATTAACTAACATTTCCTAGCAACATTTCCTGACCACACTGCTTGGTGTCAGCCTGACAAACTCATGAACTGCTAAGTTGCCCAGGTTTCCTCACAACTAAAGCCCTCAGGCCTCTATATAAAACCGTGGTACACCCTCATCTTGAATACTGTGTACAGATGTGATCACCTCATCTTGAAAAAGGATATATTGGCATTCGAAAAGATCCAGAAAAGAGCAATAAAAATGATGATGGGTTTAGAATGGGCCTTTAAATCAAATTCACAATGCCGTAACTAAAGCAAATCAAGTGCGCTCTGATGTTTTGCGTGGTAGCAGTTCACATGAAGTATTCACAGCACCAAAAGGAACAGAAATTTCATGGGCAGAACTGAATATTGTCCAAAGTAGTCTCCCTGTGTGTACTGCTCGAGTAACCATTGCTGTATACTGAGAGGGCTATGATTATCTAATTATCTTTTCATAATGAGACACCATTCACCCTATCAGCAGATGGAAATGTAGCCAATGGTGTTACTTCTTATGTATTTATTCTGTGAAAGTTTGATTAATGTATCTGCTATTTTACATAGATCCATTGTATGTTAATGAGAGTTAATTTCTAGGATAAGATTGATCAGCATTTGGAGGACCCAAGTGCTAGACATGAGCTAGACAATCTAGGATGTAAGAAACTGTAAGTTAAACTCTGCAAAACACCGTAGGTTGTTGTAGGCCTTGGACACACGACATGACGCCACACATGAAAGAAATGGTCCCCATGCTCACGGTGCTGTATCATGATGTCATAAAATGGCTTGAAATGAAATAAAAGGCCCCACATGGTTACGTTGCCCTCAGTCATTCACTCAGTCTCTTAGCGTGTTGCCTCCCAGTGGAGTCATTTTGCCCTGCATCAGCCCTTGTGTGTGTCCTGTGTTTTCTTTCCCTAGTGAGCGGGCGCTTTGGTGGACACATTCCCAAACTCAGTGTTAGCACACGCAGAACGGAGCCACCCAGGGAATTCCCACACCCACCATCTGCTGCTAAACACCCGGCTCCCCGAATCCTTCAGCTAATTCAGCCCTGTCATGTCACACAGAGCTGGTGCTCACCACACACAGTCATGACTTGTGCAATTGTCACAATCAATTATTATAGTCACGTGGAGAGGGATAGCTCAGTGGTTTGCGCATTGGCCAGCTAAACCCAAGCTTGTGAGCTCAATGCTTGAGGGGGCTGTTTAGGGATCTGGGGCAAATCTGCCAGGGATGGTAGTTGGTCCTGCTGTGAAGGCAGGGGACTAGACTCAATGACCTCTCAAGGTCCCTTCCAGCTCTATGAAGTAGGTATATCTCCATATATTTGGCAACTTCCCAAAAGCTGGGAGAGGAGAAATTCTTCAGTCTCATACATGTATTTAAAACCTCAGGGGCTTGGCATGGAGAAATACCCTGATGAGCCAGAAGGGCAGGCAGAGAGTCCAGCGCTGGGAATCCAAGCTCCTTCCAGCTGGGGAAGGGCTGGAAAGTCTGACTCAGCCTGGAACATCCAATTCCAGTTCCCCCGAGAGAGAGGGAGAGAACAAACCCAATGCAGACACCAATCCTGGCTATGGGGTCTCCCCCCACTTATTCCAGGGCAGCTTTCAGGGGCGGGCGAGGCCTCTGTCACCATCCAGAGGAACAGTCAGTTGGTGCCTTTTTTACTAAGTCTCGTCCCCTTAGGTGACCCCAGCGACTGAGATGCATTTGCAGGTCTCCGGAATAGCTTATTTTGCAATAGCGCATCTACACTACAAATGCCCTTCGAAATAGCCCTGAGCGGTTTCGAAATAGAGCCTGCACACTGATTGGAGCCTCAATCACACTTAAAGCTGCCTAGAAGCACGTCAGGCAGGGCACTAGGACAGCAGTCACTTCCTGGAGCTGCTGCCTGAGGCTGATGCTTAAAGGGACCCCCCGGAAAGCTATGTCTCAGGCTCCTCTCCTTTGCCTACCTCCTCGAGGGACAGCAAAGCCTTCTCCTCTGGTTACCCTTGAGGACCCCACAGCTCTTCCACCATGGAGCCGGACCAGCTGGAAAGCTCTCGTAGCCCTCCAGAATCTGGACCCATGCTCCCCTCAGAGCACCTCCTCACTTCTCTCCATGTGCTCACACAGCAAAGTCCCTCCCGCCCTCCCCTGTGCACCGTGCAGTGCTGTCACTTCTGGTGAGTGGACACCAGCTCGGACTGGGGGGACCGCATCATCGTGGAGCAGTGGGACAACCAGCAGTGGCTCCAGAACTTCCGCGCAAGTGGAAGGACACCTTCCTGGAGCTCTGCGAGTGGTTCACCCCTGCCCTCAGGCGACGAGACACCCACATGCGACCCACCATCCTCTCCAGAAGTGGGTCACCATCGCTCTGTGGAAGCTCACCACACTGGACAGCTACATTCCATCGGAAACCAGTTCAGTGTGGGGAGATCAAATGCTGGGGTAGGGGACATACAGGTAGGACTCTCTAGCCATGATATTGGGAGGGTGGGGAAGGGGGGAAGGTGGTGGGGGTGGGGGTGGAAGCTCCCTCCTCAGAAAGTTTTCCAGTCCTCCCTTCACAAAGGCCTGCTGAGGGATGGGGTGAGTTGGGGGCCGCTCATGGTGTGTGTGGGCAGGGGGGCCCTGGCAACCCTGTGATTCCCTGTTTGTCTCCTTCTCCAGGTGGTGAGGGCCATCAACCCCGTCCTGCTGCACAGGCTCATTCTCCTGGGCGATGTGGACCCCATCGTCGCTGGCTTTGCCGCCCTGGGCTTCCCTGACTGTGGGGAGGGGCAGCATTGATGGCACCCACATCCCTATCAGACCCCTGACCACTGGGCATCCAACTACATCAAACGGAAGGGTACTTCTCCATGGTCCCACAGGCCATCATGGACCACCTCACCCACAGGCCTGCCCTCCAGGAGGGTGCCAATGGGCATCTCCATCCACGAGTCCACAACGGGGGGAAGGGGAACTGACCCCCTCTCAGGATGCAGTGGAGCTGGTTGGAATAAGGGCAGGTCTGGGGTGCCCCCCCAGAGCGGGAGCTGCGCACCCTGGCCAGGGTGTAGGCCTGCCTGAGTTCCTTCACTTTCATCCACACCTGCTCCTGGGCGTGCATGTGTCCCCTCTGGCCCAGATTGTTGGCCGTCTGGCTGTGGACGTCGACATTCCTGGCCTGGTGTGGAGATCCGGGAGGTTCACCTGCTCTTCCCATACCTCAGTGAGACCCAGGATCTCTGCACCAGTCCAGGACGGGGCCCACCTCTTCTGCCCCCTGGTAGAAGGTTGAGAGCTGCCTGCTGCTGTGCTGGCAGCCGTGGGGGGCTCACGTGGCGTTCTGGGCTCTGCCATGGCAGCAGGGAAGTCCGAGCTGGGTGCTGCTGTGTGGCATGGTGCTAGCAGGACTCACGTCGTACCACACACTGTTTCCCCTGTGGCTGCAGCTTTAAGGGCTGCCAGGGAAGGGGAACTGAAGAGTTCTGAGGAGTGTGGACAGAGTGGCCAGTTGGGCACCTGTGGGACAATGCCCAGGTCTCCATAGTGTCTGAGGCCTGTCACTGCCCAGGGGGGATGGGCAGACCGTGACAGACAGATCTGGAGAGAGCTGAACATGGGGGAACAGGAATTCCTTCTACAGGCGCACTGGCTGTTGCTAAGGGAACACAGATCAGTAATTCTCTTCAGCAACGACCATCGCTCTGGGCAGAACCTTCCATGGAGGGACCTTGAAAACACCGAGCACAGCAGAGCCACTCTGCATGTATCCCCACTGTACACATGGGTAAACTGAGGCACAGGGAGACATGATTTGGCCAAAGTCAGACAGAGAAGGAGTGTCAGGATGGCAGAGCAAGCCCAAGAGCCCGGACTTCCCTGCAGAAACCTCTGTTGCTCTGTCGCGCCAAGAGGGAAATGGAGTCATGCTCTGGCAGGGCTGCTCATTGGGCGGGAGACAGAGGAAAGGCTGGGAGAGGGAGCCAGACCCACCACCATCCCCACCAGGTGAAGCCGAGGTTCTGAGAACAAGAACATGTGGGCTCCCACATGCCAGCTTGATCTCAGGACCTTGGCTTCACCTGGAGAGGATGGGGATGACTCAGATTCCCTCTTCCAGCCTTTCTTCTGCCTCCCACCCAACGAGCAGCCCTGCTAGAGGGTGACTCCATTTCCCTCTCAGCGTGATGGAAGGACAGAGGTTTCTGCAGGGAAGTCCAGGCTCTTGGACTTGCTTTCCCATCCTGACACTCCTTCTCTGTCTGACCTTGGCCGAATCACATCTCCCTGTGTCTCAGTTTACCCATGTGTTTGCAATGGGCAGGGCTCGACAAATAATGTAATCTACTCACCCGTGGCGAGTAGATTACAACCCAGAAGAGCCGGCGCAGAACGATCTGCGCATGCACAGAGCGCAAAACTGCGCAAAACCGCCCGGCTGGCGAGCGGGGCTCACCGCCGCTTGGCGAGCCCTGGCAATGGGGATACGTGCAGAGTGACTTTCCTTTGCTCGGTGTTTTCAAGGTCCCTCAATGGAAGGTGCTGCCCAGAGCGATGGTCGTTACTGAGGAGAATTACTGATCTGTGTTCCCTTAGCAACATCCTGTGCACCTGCAGAAGGAATGCCTGTCCCCCCACGGTCATCTGTCTCCAGAGCTGTCTGTCACTGACTGCCCATCCACCCTGGGCAGTTACAGGGTCTCAGGCTCCCTTGAGACCTCGGCATTGTCCCTCTTTTTCTTCCTAATCAACTATAATTGTTAAACATACACAAACACACAGAGCAGCCAATTCCTCTGACTCAGCCCAGAACCCAGGAGTTCTCCTCTCCCTTTGGGACTGGTCCGTAATGGCTGTTTACTCCTTACAGCTAAATAAATAGCCCAGAAGAACAGAGAGGCTGGTCTCCATCCTCTTTACATTCAAATGCGGCTTCTCCTCCAGAGGCTGAGGGAACCCCACTGGGACGGCCCAGAGCTGTGTTATAACCAGTGTGCAGTCCTGTGCTGGCTCTCGACATGGGAGGCTGCATCAGATGACGGGCTGAGAGAGGTGCGGGACGCGGCTGCCTGAGAGGGATTCCCAGGGAAGACACGTCCCTCTCAGCGCTCACAGGTACCAGCTCTAGCTGAGGAGCTCCCCAGCCCGACAACTGCAGAGCAAAGTGGGTACGATGAGGCAGAGAATATGTCTGTGGCCCTTTCCCCACGGCACAGCCTGGGTCCATCTTCTGAGGATGTGTGGGTTCCAGCATTACAGGGCAACTTCCCCGCATCTCAGTCCCTTCCATGGCTAATTGCTTCCAACTCCAACCTTGCTGCGTTTCCTTGGCCCATTGGTTGCTCAGGCCCCAATGAGGCAAAGATTGGAGTGAACCTGAGCAAAGCCCTCAGGGGCCAGCTGTGGGTTAATACACCGACACAGTCACCCCCTCCTCCCGCACCTCAGACGTTTGGCTGCCAATGGTGGGGAGGGGGGGTTGTTACCTGACTTCACTCTGCACGGAGGGGCCAGGGCTCCGCACTGGAGCAATGAGACGGAATTGTTCATCCTGTGCAAGATGTCTCCCAGCACCAGTCGAGAAGTCCCCAGAACTGGTGAGTCTCAGACATTCAAAACCCATCCCACCCGACCAGACACCCAGCTTGGGAAATTCCAGTCCAAATGCGTAAAGCTGGGCTTGCTGAGGAGCCACTGAAAATAGCCTCTGCTAATGGAGGGTGTCAAACTTGCTGAAGTAAAAGTGGTGCAAAAAGCAATGGCCAATCCATGTGTGAAGTCCACGCCAGGAGTGCCCCAGACCACATGTGCGTTATGTCAGCCATTTTCTTTTCTCGTTGTTATATGTTCAGAGTTTCTATATATTACTTGTCCCCTAGTTCTTCTGGTGTAAGACACAGCCAAACCCCTAATCATTTTTGTTGCCTTTTTCTGAACCTTTTCCTATGCCAATATATCTTTTTTGAGATGAGGTGACCACATCTGTACGCAGTATTAAAGATCTGGGTGCATCATGGTTTTATATAGAGGCAATAAGATATTCTCCGTCGTGTTCTCTATCCCCTTTTTAATGACTCCTAACATTCTGTTTGCTATTTTGACTGCCGCTGCACACTGAGCGGATGTTTTCAGAGAACTATCCACAATGACCCAAGATCTCTCTCTTGAGTAGTTGTAGCCAAATTAGTCCCCATCATAATGTATCATTCTGCTTTTGCTCCTGCAGCTTGCTTTTCTTTCCTTTGACTATCTTGATCCCTGCCCTATGGATCCTTTCCTGTTTCTCACCAGACTTTGTATGTGTTGGAGAGCAGGACTGGACCCAGCTCTCCGGCCGAAGCCCAGCCTGCAGTGAATCTAACAGCGGTCTCAGCTTCCCTCACCCATGCTCTGCCTCTGCTAATCCATCTGGAAATTGTTTTTGCTTGTTTTGCAGAGATGGAGTTTGGCCCACCTATCCCAGTGCAGACAGGATGAGGTCAGTGGAAGAATTCTTCCTTTGATCTGGCCACCATCTCTGGGGCAGCTGGGGACCCTACCCTATGCAGGGAGTGCTAGCCATCAGGGCTGTAAAGTCTCACTGAACTACTACGGCAGCCCCGCTATAACTTTTGGATATAGACAATCCCTCAATTTGATCCTAGAAAAAGTGTCTAGTCTGGATCTGCAGCCAGGAGGTGTTGGAGAACTTGCCACATCACTCCACAGTGAGTACCACTGGTTAATCACCCTCAGGGATAACCATTGGCCCTTACGTCCAGCTGGAATCTGTCTGGTTTCAGCTTCCCGTCACAGGGGCCTTTCTCCTCCAGACTGCAGAGCCTCTTATTATTATTTCTGGACTGGACTGGAGCTGGACTTGGTGACTCCTGAGGTCTCCTCCAGCCCTAGGATTCCATTATTCTACCATTTCAAATAAATCAAGTTCTTTCTGTCTCTCGCTGCCCAGAATTTTCTCCAGCCTCCAGACTTTTTGGTGGCTCTTTTCTGCATCCTCTCTAGTTTCTCAACATCCCTCTGGAAATGTGCCCCCCTTCCTTCCTGCAGTACTGCACATGGTCAGTTTCACCAGTGCCATGGGCCGCGGTAAAATCCTTTCCCCTCCTGCAACTCACCAGCCCCTTGTTTATTTACCTAAGTGTCCCAACAGCCCTTTGGGCCCCAGCATCACACCAATATTGTAATGTGTTCCTTTTTTATTGCATCTGCATTGTTCCCTTGATCTTCCAAACCTGTATTCTCGTTAAATGCTGTAATCATATTTATTTGCTTTATATAATGTCTTTTGTTGATTGACATTCATTATATTTCCTGACAATTTTTTTATTTTAGAAGTTTGAGAAAGCTACTAAGGGGGAAGCTGTTCTAGATTTGATTTTAACAAATAAAGAAGAACTGGTAGAGAATTGTGAAATTGTAGAAAGTGGAAGGCAGCTTGGGTGAAAGTGATCATGAAATCATAGAGTTCTTGATTCTAAGGAATGGTAGAAGGGAGAACAGCAAAATAGAGACAATGGATTTCAGGAAGGCAGATTTTGATAAGTTCAGAGAGCTGGTAGGTAAAATCCCATGGGAAGCAAGACTAAGGGGAAAAACAACTGAAGAGAGTTGGCAGTTTTTCAAGGGGACATTATTAAGGGTCCAAATGCAAACTATTCCGCTGCGTAGGAAAGATAGACAGTATGGCAGGAGACCACCTTGGTTTAACCAGGAGATCTTGAATGATCTAAAAACCAAAAAGGGGTCATATAAAAAGTGGAAACTAGGTGAAATTACAAAGGATGAATATAATCAAACAATACAGGTTTGCAGGGGCAATATTAGAAAGGCAAAGGCACAAAACGAGCTCAAACTAACTAGAGACGTAAAGGATAACAAAAAGACATTCTATAAACATATTGAAACAAAATACAGGACTATGTAGCACTTTAAAGACTAACAAGATGGTTTATTAGATGATGAGCTTTCATGGGCCAGACCCACTTCCTCAGATCAAATAGTGGAAGAAAATAGTCACAACCATATATACCAAAGGATACAATTAAAAATGAACACATATGAAAAGGACAAATCACATTTCAGAACAGAAGGGGGATGCGGGGGGGGGGGAAGGAAGGTAAATGTCTGTGAGTTAATGATATTAGAGGTGGGGAAAGGTAGATGTCTGTGAGCTAATGGTATTAGAGGTGATAATTGGGGAAGCTATCTTTGTAATGGGTAAGGTAGTTGGGGTCTTTGTTCAGCCCCCCGCGGAGAGTGTCGAATTTTAGCTTGAATGCCAGTTCAGAGGATTCCCTTTCAAGTGCAGATTTGAAAGTCTTCTGGAGTAGGATGCATGTGAATCATGTGCCGAAAGTGTCCGTCTGCTTTGTACATTGGACAAACGTCTCAGACACTTCGCCAAAGAATCAATGCCCACAAAACAGATATCAGACAGGATCACAAAGAAAAACCAGTTTCTTGCCATTTCAACCAGAAAGGACACTGTCTCAATGACCTAATCACATGCATCCTACTCCAGAAGACTTTCAAATCTGCACTTGAAAGGGAATCCTCTGAACTGGCATTCATGCTAAAATTCGACACTCTCCGCGGGGCTGAACAAAGACCCCAACTACCTTACCCATTACAAAGATAGCTTCCCAATTATCACCTCTAATACCATTAGCTCACAGACATCTACCTTTCCCCACCTCTAATATCATTAACTCACAGACATTTACCTTCCTGCCCCGCATCCCCTTGTGTTCTGAAATGTGATTTGTCCTTTTCATATGTGTTCATTTTTTTAATTGTATCCTTTGGTATATATGGTTGTGACTATTTTCTTCCACTATTTGATCTGAGGAAGTGGGTCTGGCCCACGAAAGCTCATCATCTAATAAACCATCTTGTTAGTCTTTAAAGTGCTACATAGTCCTGTATTTTGTTTCAGCTACACCAGACTAACACGGCTACATTTCTATCACAATATAAACATATTAGAAGCAAGAAGAAGACCAAGGACAGGGTAGGCCCACAGCTCAGCGAGGAGGGAGAAACAATAACAGAAAACTTGGAAATGGCAGAGGTGCTTAATGACTTCTTTGGTTCGGTCTTCACCAAGAAGCCTGATGATCAAGCAATGCCTAACATAATGAATGCTAGTGGGAAAGAGGTAGGTTTAAAAGATCAAATAAAAAAAGAACAAGTTAAAAATCACCTAGAAAAGTTAGATGTCTGCAAGTCACCAGGGCCTGATGAAATGCATCCTAGAATACTCAAGGAGCTGATAGAGGAGGTATCTGAGCCTTTAGCTATCATCTTTGGAAAATTATGGAAGATGAGGGAGATTCCAGAAGACTGGAAAAGGGCAAATCTAGTGCCCATCTATAAAAAGGGAAATAAGAACAACCCAGGAAACTACAGACCAGTCATAGAGATGCAGCCTCAGAGATGATCTGAGGAAGTGGGTCTGGCCCACGAAAGCTCATCACCTAATAAACCATCTTGTTAGTCTTTAAAGTGCTGCATAGTCCTGTCTTTTGTTTCAGACAGACCAGTCAGTTTAACTTCTGTGCCAAAAAAGATAATGGAGCAAGTAATTAAGGAATTCATCTGCAAACACATGGAAGATAATAAGGTGATAGGGAACAGCCAGCATGGATTTGTAAAGAACAAATAATGTCAGACCAATCTGATAACTTTATCTAATAGCATAACAAATCTTGTGGAGAAGGGGGAAGCAGTGGACGTGGTATACGTAGACTTTAGTAAGGTATTTGATATGGTCTTGCATCATCTTCCTATCAATAAACTAGGCAAATACAACCTACATGGGGCTACTATAAGATGGGTGCATAACTGGCTGGATAACTATTTTCAGAGAGTAGTTATTAATAGTTCACAATCCTGCTGGAAGGGCATAACAAGAGGAGTTCTGCAAGAGTGTGTTCTGGGATTAATTCTGTTCAATATCTTCATCAATGATTTAGATATTGGCATAGAGAGTACGCTTATTAAGTTTGCAGATGATACCAAGCTGGGAGGGGTTGCGACTAATCTGGAGGATAGGGTCATAATTCAAAATGATCTGGACAAACTGGAGAAATGGTCTGAGGTAAATGGGATGAAGTGTAATAAGGACAAATTCAAAGTACTGCACTTAGGAAGGAACAATCCATTTCATACATAGAGAATGGGAAGTGACTGTCTAGGAAGGAGTATGGCAGAAAGGGATCTAGGGGTAACTGTTGACCATGATCTAATTATGAGTCAACAATGTGATGCTGTTGCAAAGAAAGCAAACATGATTCTAGGGTGCATTAACAGGAGTATTGTGAGCAAGACACGAGAAGTCATTCTTCTGCTCTACTCTGCGCTGATTAGGCCTCAGTTGGAGTATTGTGTCCAGTTCTGGGCACCACATTTCAAGAAAGATGTGGAGAAATTGGAGAGGGTCCAGAGAAGAGCAACAAGAATGAGTAAAGGTCTAGAAAACATGAGCTATGAGGGAGGACTGAAAGAACTGGCCTTGTTTAGTTTTGAAAGGAAAAGAGAGGACATGATATCAGTTTTCAAGCATCTAAAAGGGCGTCACAAGGAAGAGGGAGAAAATGGCCTTTGAGGACAGGACAAGAAGCAATGGCCTCAAAGTTCAGCAAGGGACGCTTATGTTGGGATATTAGGAAAAAACTTCTTCCTGTCAGGGTGGTTAAACGATGGAATAAATTGCCTAGGGAGGTTGTGGAATCTCCATCACTGGAGATATTTAAGAGCAAGTTGGATAGACATCTAACTGGGATGATCTAAATGGTACGGGGTGCTGCCGTGAGGGCAGGGGAGTAGACTCGATGACCTTTCGAGGCCTCTTCCAGTTCTAGTGTTCTATTGTGGGAAGTACTGCTGCATGGAGGAACATCACACATGGGGCTGGCATAACAGGGCTCAGTTCTTCATAGTCAAATACTCTGAATAATAAAAATATAATTTCCCACTGCGTGAAGGGTGACCCCTCTGTGTAATTCATGGGAACAGCCTCCAGTAGTGCATGTTGTGTCTCATGTTAACATTGTCTCTCCATACAGGCATCTGTACTGTGACCATCTCCGTAGAACCTGGGCACATACAGGAAGCCAGGGAAACTTACGGAACATGCAGGAGACACCATTCCACCTCAGAGAGGGACGGCGTATCCCATACCCTATGTCTGGTTCCAACACAACCAATTTCATCAACCCCTCCACCTTCATCCTGCAGGGCATTCCTGGCCTGGAGACGAAGCATGTCTGGATCTCCATCCCCTTCTGCATCATATACGCCATAGCTATCCTGGGGAACTTCATCATCCTATATGTCGTGAAGACGGAGCCGAGCCTCCACGAGCCCATGTACTATTTCCTCTTCATGCTGGCCATCACTGACCTGATCGTGTCCACGTCCATCCTGCCCAAAACACTGAGCATCTTCTGGTTCAACTCTAGAGAGATCGAATTCAATGCCTGCCTCACCCAGATGCACCTTATTCATGGCTTCTTCATGGTTGAGTCGGGGATCTTCGTGGCCATGGCGTTTGATCGCTACGTGGCCATCTGCCATCCCCTGAGACATTCCACCATCCTAACAAACACTGTGGTGGCCAAGATCGGCCTGGCCATGTTGCTGCGTGGCTGTATAATCGTGCTGCCCTCTATCCTACTGGCCAGGCAGTGGCCTTATTGCAGAACCAATATCGTCCCCAACACATACTGCGAGCACTTGGCCGTGGTGAAGTTGGCCTGCGCCGACATCAGTGTCAGTATTTCCTACGGCCTCTTTGTGGTTTTCTTTGTGACTGGCCTGGATGTGGCTTTTATCACCGTGTCCTACATCCAGATCCTGAGGGCCATTTCCAGCCTCCCCACAAAGAAAATCCGGCTCAAGACCTTTGGGACATGTGGCTCCCATCTCTGCGCCATCTTAGTCTTTTACATCCCTCGTCTCTTCTCCTTCCTCAGACACCAGCTTGGAGAAAACATGCCCCTGTATTTCCAAGTTCTCATTTCCAATATGTATTTTGTGGTGCCCCCCATGCTAAACCCCGTCATCTATGGGGTGAGTATCAAACAAGTCAGGGGCAGGCTGCTTCGGCTTTTGACTCATAATGGGACTTAAATTTTCTCCAGGTGCTTTGGCTCTCTGACAGAGCTCCGTGGAGAGTTGACAGGTGACATGGTGACGGGTCCTCTTCCCTGTATCCCTAACTGGCCAAGGAGACATTACATCCTTTCCTGACCACTGTCAGCCTGACAACCTCATGAACTCCTAAGGTGGCCACATTTCCTAGCAACTAAAGCCCTCAGGCCCAGCATTTTCTCTTCCCTCCAGGCTCTACCACTTCCCGACCTATTTTTCCAGGCCACAATCGTGTCATTCTCGCCTCTCCTCCCCTACGCCATCTCTAATGGACAGGAGGAGTGCTGACCAACTCCCCCTGACTAAGGGGTTAAACTCAGGTAGCTAGCAAGAGGTTTGCAAGGGGTCCAGGAGAACCAATCGAGATAGAGGGTTGAAATTTGAATTGGATGGAGATTCCTTGCCTACTTTCTTTGTCTGTGAGAATTAAACCAGGAGTTAAGAGACACAGAATGATTTAAAACCAGGCAGGACTTCCATGCCTCCAAGGAATTTGGGGTATGGAAGTGGACTGAACCAAGAAAAGATTGAGATTAAGTAAAGGGAAAAGTGGAAGGAATGCCCTTGTGTTAGGCGGGATGCAGGGCAGACAAATGGGACAGCCTGAGTGAACCAGCGATTTACACGTGTAAATGGCACCTTCTCTGGAGCTGTAGGGCACCCACTGCCCAGGGGATAAAGCTGAAAAGTGAAGCTAAGTCTAATGTACGCCACATATGGAACTTTTAGTCACCATGTCTGGGATCTCTGACACTAGGCCCCTGGGCAGAGTTACCCCCACATCATAGAATCATAGAATACTAGGACTGGAAGGGACCTCGAGAGGTCATTGAGTCCAGTCCCCTGCCCTCATGGCAGGACCAAATACTGTCTAGACCATCCCTCATAGACATTTATCTAACCTAATCTGAAATATCTCCACAGATGGAGATTCCACAACCTCCCTGGGCAATTTATTCCAGTGTTTGACTACCCTGACAGTTAGGAACTTTTTCCTAATGTCCAACCTAAACCTCCCTTGCTGCAGTTTAAGCCCATTGCTGCTTGTTCTATCCTCAGAGGCCAAGATGAACAAGTTTTCTCCCTCCTCCTTATGACACCCTTTTAGATATCTGAAAACTGCTATCATGTCCCCCCTCAGTCTTCTCTTTTCTAAACTAAACAAACCCAATTCCTTCAGCCTTCCCTCATAGGTCATGTTCTCTACCCGGAATCATGTTTGCTTTTTTTGCAACAGCATCACACTGCTGACTCATATTCAGCTTGTGGTCCACTATAGCCCCTGGATCCCTTTCTGCCATACTCCTTCCTAGACAGTCGCTTCCCATTCTGCATGTATGAAACTGATTGTTCCTTCCTAAGTGCAGTTTGAATTTGTCCATATTAAACTTCATCCCATTTACCTCAGACCATTTCTCCAGTTTGTCCAGATCATTTTGAATTATGACCCTATAATGGCACCATGGACAAAGTGACCCAGGCAGAGGTAGAGTGATGTACCCCAGGCCCCAAGTGAGAAGGTGGCGGAGTTGGGAATAGAAATGAGGGGTCCTGACCCCCCACACTGTTACTCTGGCCACTAACCAGAATTGCTCCCCTGAGTTGCGAACATCTCCAATAATCCTGAGACAGAGAAATGGCCCAGCCGCCACAGAGGTATGTTGCTAATCAAGCCTTTCCCACGGACACCTGACAGGACAGGGGGAGTGTGGCTCTGCACCCTGCGCTCTTGTGTAAAGGTGCCATGATGGATAGGAGGATGCTGGCCAGCCCCTGGTGACAAAGGGGTTAGACTCAGCTTGACAGCAAGGGGGTTGGCAGGAAACCAGGAGAACCAATAGGAATAAAGGCAGCGTTATTTGGGAATAAACACTCTGGAATAGCTTATTTCGCAATAGCACACCTACACTACAAATGCCCTTTGAAATAGCCTTGAGCAGTTTCAAAATAGAGCCTGCACACTGATTGGAGCCTGAGTTGCATTTAAAGCCCCTGGAAGCACATCGGGCAGGGCATTAGGACAGCAGTCATTTCCCAGAGCTGCTGCCTGAGGCTAGCTGAGGCTCGTGCTTAAAGCTCCCCCTTCCCCGTACAGTGGCATCTCAGGCTCCTCTCCTTTGCCTACCTCCTCGAGGGACAGCAAAGCCTTCTCGCTGCCTGCTCTGGTTGCCCTTGCGGACCCCACAGCTCTTCTGCCACGGAGCTGGATCGGCTGGAAAGCGTTCATGGCCCTACAGAATCTGAACCCGTGCGACCCTCAGAGCACCTCTTCACTTCACTCCATGTGCTCATGCAGCACAGGCCCGCCCACCCTCCCCTGCGCACCGTGCAGCGCCGCTTCTGGCAAGTGGACGCCGGCTCCGACTGGGGGGACCGGATCGTCATGGAGCCGTGGGACGACCAGCAATGGCTCCAGAACTTGTGCATGAGGAGGGACACCAATCTGATTAGCTTCTATGATGAGGTAACGGGCTCTGTGGATGTGGGAAACTCAGTGGATGTGATATACCTTGACTTTAGCAAGGCTTTTGATACGGTCTCCCACAATATTCTTGCCAGCAAATTAAGGGAATGTGGATTGGATAAATGGACGGTAAGATGGATAGAAAGATGGCTAGAAGGCCGGGCCCAGCGGGTAGTGATCAACGGCTCGATGTCAGGATGGCCGGTTTCTAGCAGAGTGCCCCAAGGTTCGGTTCTAGGACCGGTTTTGTTCAATATCTTTATTAATGATCTGGATGAGGGGATGGATTGCACCCTCAGCAAGTTTGCGGATGACACTAAGCTAGGGGGAGAGGTAGATACGCTTGAGGGCAGAGATAGGGTCCAGAGTGACTTCGACAAATTGGAGGATTGGGCCACAAGAAATCTGATGAGGTTCATCAAGGACAAGTGCAGAGTCCTGCACTTGGGACGGAAGAATCCTAAGCACAGTTACAACCTGGGGACCAACCAGTTAAGTAGTAGTTCTACAGAAAAGGACCTGGGGGTTACAGTGGATGAGAAGCTGGATATGAGTCAACAGTGTGCCCTTGTAGCCAAGAAGGCTAATGGCATATTAGGTTGCATTAAGAGGAGCATTGCCAGCAGGTCCAGAGATGTCATTATTCCCCTTTATTCGGCTTTGGTGAGGCCACATCTGGAGTATTGTGTCCAGTTCTGGGCCCCCCACTACAAAAAGGATGTGGACGCATTGGAGAGGGTCCAGTGGAGGGCAACCAAAATGATTAGGGGGCTGGAGCATATGACTTATGAGGAGAGGCTGAGGGAGTTGGGTCTGTTTAGTCTGCAGAAATGAATAGTGAGGGGGGATTTGATAACAGCCTTCAACTTCCTGAAGGGAGGTTCCAAAGAGGATGGAGAGAGGCTGTTCTCAGTAGTGACAGATGGCAGAACAAGGAGCAATGGTCCCAAGTTGTGGTGGGAGAGGTCCAGGTTGGATATTAGGAAAAACTATTTCACTAGGAGGGTAGTGAAGCACTGGAATGGGTTCCCTAGGGAAGTAGTGGAGTCTCCATCCCTGGAGGTGTTTAAGTCTCGGCTTGACCAAGCCCTGGCTGGGTTGATTTAGTTGGGATTGGTCCTGCCTAGAGCAGGGGGCTGGACTTGATGACCTTCTGAGGTCTCTTCCAGCTCTATGATTCTATGACCTTCCTGGAGCTCTGGGAGTGGCTCCCCATGCCCTCAGGTGACAGAACACCCACGTACAACCCACAATCCCCCTCCAGAAGTGGGTCACCGTTGCTCTTTGGAAGCTCAGCACACTGGACAGCTACCGCTCCGTCGGGAACCAGTTCGGTGTGGGGAGATGGAACGTCGTGGTCGGGGTCATGCAGGTAGGACTCTCTAACCATGATATTGAGAGGGTGGTGAACTTCTGGAATAGGGTTCCCTAGGGAAGGGGGGAGCGTGGTGGTAGTGGGGGTGGAAGCTCCCTCCTCAGAACGTTTTTCAGTCCTCCCTTCACAAAGACCTGCGGAGCGATTTGTTGAGTTGGGGGTTGCTCCTAGTGTGTGGGGACAGGGGCTTGGGATCAGGGACCTCCCAAAAATTTCTGGCAACCCTGTGATTCCATGTTTATCTCCTTCTCCTTCTCTTGCTGTGTAGACGCTCACAGTGTTATTTCAAAATAACACTGCCGTGTAGACGTATCCTGAGTGGGAGAGGAAGTGGAGTCCTGGAGTTCACACCTGCCAGGAGCAGGGAGCTCCCACACGCCAGGTTGTTCTCAGAACCTCGGATTCACCTGGTGGGATTCACTTCGGATTCACCACGGATGGTGGTGGGTCTGGCTCCCTCTCCCAGCCTTTCCTCTGTCTCCCGCCCAATGAGCAGCCCTGCCAGAGCATGACTCCATTTCCCTCTTGGCACGACGGAGCGACAGAGGTTTCTGCAGGGAAGTCGGGGCTCTTGGGCTTGCTCTGCCATCCTGACACTCCTTCTCTGTCTGACATTGGCCAAATCATGTCTCCCTGTGCCTCAGTTTACCCATGTGTACAGTGGGAATACGTGCAGAGTGGCTCTCCTGTGCTCAGTGTTTTCAAGGTCCCTCAATGGAAGGTGCTGCCCAGAGCGATGGTAGTTACTGAGGAGAATTACTGATCTGTGTTCCCTTAGCAACAGCCAGTGCGCCTGTAGAAGGAATTCCTGTTCCCCAAGTTCAGCTCTCTCCAGATCTGTCTGTCACTGTCTGCCCATCCACCCTGGGCAGTTACAGAGTCTCAGACTCCATTGAGACCTGGGCATTGTCCCTCTTTTTCTTCCTAATCAACTATAATTGTGAAACACACACAAACACACAGAGCATCCAATTCCTCCCTTACTCAGCCCAGAGCCCAGGAGTTCTCCTATCCCCTTGGGGAGGGCCCTTAATATCTGTTTACTACTCACCGCTAGACAAAGGGCACAGAAGCCCAGACAGGTTGGTCTCCAGCCTCTTTGCATGCAGATGCCACTTCTCCCATAGAGGCTGAGCAAACCCCACAAGGTCTGCTCAGAGCTGTGTTATAACCAGTGCACAGCCCTGTGCCTGCTCTTGCTGCAGGATGCTGCTGCAGATGCTGGACTGAGAGAGGTGTGAGATGTGGCTGCCTGTGGGGGGTCCCAGGGAAGACACGTCCCTCTCAGCACTCACAGGTATCAGCTCTAGCTGAGGAGCTCCCCTGCTCCATACACCCAGTGCAACGTGAGTACGATGAGGTAGAGAATATGTCTGTGGCCCTTTCCCTATGGCACAGCCTGGGTCCATCCTCAGATGATACATGGGCTCCAGTACTACGGGCACCTTCCCCGCATCTCAGTCCCTTCCCTGGCTAATTGCTTCCAACTCCAACCTCGCTGTGTTTCCTTGGCCCATCGGTTGCTCAGGCCCCAGTGAGGCAAAGCTTGGAGTGAACCTGAGCGAAGCCCTCAGGGGCCAGCTGTGGGTTAATACACCGACGCAGTCACCCCCTCCTCCTGCACCTCAGAAGTTTGGCTGCTAATGGTGGGGAAGGGGGTTGTTACCTGCCTTCACTCTGCAGGGAGGGGCCACGGCTCCGCACTGGAGTAATGAGACAAATTGTTCATCCTGCGCAAGATGTCTCCTAGTGCCAGTCGAGAAGTCCCCAGAACTGGTGAGTCTCAGACATTCAAAACCCATCCCACCCGACCAGACACCCAGCTTGGGAAATTCCAGTCCAAATGCGTAAAGCTGGGCACGCTGAGGAGCCCCTGAAAACGGGCTCTGCTAATGGAGGGTGTCAGACTTGCTGAAGTAAAAGTGGTGCAAAGAGCAATGGCCAATCAATAGAATCCTAGAGTGCTAGGGCTGGAAGAGACCTCAGGAGTCATCGGGTCCAGCCCCTGCCCAATGCAGGACCAAACCAACTCAATCATCCCAGCCAGGGCTTGGTCAAGCCGGGACTTAAAAATCTCTAGGGATGCAGATTCCACCCCCTTCCTAGGGAACCCATCCCAGTGCTTCCCCACCCTCCTAGGGAAAGAGTTTTTTCTAATATCCAACCTAGACCTTCCCCACTGCAACTTGAGACCATTGCTCCTTGTTCTGCCATCCGTCACCACTGAGAACAGCCTCTCTCCATCCTCCTTGGAACCTCCCTTCTGGAACTTGAATGCTGCTCTCAAATCCCCCCTCACTCTTCTCTTCTGCTGACTATACAGACCCAAATCCCTCTGCCTCTCCTCTCCATGTGTGATTCCCATTCAGCTAAGCTCTTTGCTGCAGTAATGTTGGTGGCAAGGAGTTCTCTTGGCCGCCTCTGTGTTATATCAGACATTTTCTTTTATCAGTGTTATATGTTCAGAGTTTCCACATAATTCAATGTCCCCTTGTCCCCATGTTGTATGACACAGCCAATGTGCATGGCAGCTCTTCTCTGTTTACAGATAGATTCAGAGGTTTCAAGGTTGGAAGGGACCGTTAGATCATCCATTCTGAAGTCTTGTAAAATTCAGGCCTTTCAATTTCACCCAGTTACCCCTGCCCTGGGCCAAATGATGGGGGTGTGCCCATGACCTGCCCTCCCTAGAACTTTACGTCATAGAATCCTGGATCGTAAGGTAAGATCGGCTACTCAAACCCCCTGACAAGACACAGGATTTAAAGCTTCTGAACCATCCAAGAGGATTGGCTCCCCAGCCTCTTTTTCATGCTCTCCATTCAAAGAGCTTTGGTTTGATTCCCTTGATCATCTCGGTCCCTCCCTTCTGGATCTTTTCCTGATTCCCACCACAATTTAAGTATGGTACTCCAGGTTATTGATTTCTACCCCATTCACATTGTTGCCTGGGTCACCCAATTTGTACTCTCGTTAAAAGTGGAAATGACATAAATTTTATATAATCCCTGTTGTTGACTGGAATGTTCCTGGATTATTCCTATTTCTAAACCTTTTCTTTAACCATACCCATTATCTTTACACGTCCATGTATCACCCTAAACTGTCCTGCATTTCTTCCTTCTTTTTTGGCTCACTTGCTACCGGAGAGCATGTTTCTGGCTCTGGTGAAGTGTGTGGTTAATCAGTTAGTTCATGCCTCATGTATTTGTAGCTCTAGGGTCTTACTATAGATACTGGTTAACACCCTCCTTGACTGCTACTGGACTGGAGAGGGTTTCATCCCCCCCCCTATTCTATGAGCCCTCATGCTGCTTCTTTTCAGTGCACAAAAAACCCCTTTTCTCTCTCTGATAATTGACTTGTATGTTTCCTAGGATTTCTTTTAGTTGTTAATACATAATAACCTCCTGTTTTGATCCTTAGCCCTGCCAAACACCAAGTGTTTCCCCATCAATTATCCTATCTTCCAGTTTGTATGACTTGCTATTTATATCCTCTATATATATATATATATATATATATATATATATATATTAGTGGAGGAAAACAGATAGATAGATAGATAGATAGATAGATAGATGGGGTGTGTGGGGATAGATAGATAGATAGATATTATTCTTACAGAATATCACAGTTTGGTTGCCATTGTTCTGGTTACATTTCTCCTCCCAATCATTTTTCCTAGAAATTTGCATTAACTTTGGGGAACTAGCCCTTTTGAAGCATTAAGTATCGATTGATGTTACAGGCTGGACGTTCTTCTCTGTCTCCCCACGTAAGTGCAATCAATGGTGTATTTTTAACTTTCCCTAATGAGCAATCTGCTCCCTCAGGGGTGACACGTATGGCGGGGGGAAAGGGGGCAAGAGGCATGTGGTTTGCAGCAATGGGGTGGGGGAGAAGAGTAACACAGTTCCACTTCCTTGGCACCTTCCCATGTCACTCAGGAGAGGGGTGGGGGGCAGGACACCCCCTCGCAACTACCAGTAGGAAGCAGAGTGATGCAGGCAGCAGCTGGGGGAATTCAGGCGGCTGCGGCAGTGTCGATCTGCTTCCCCAGGCCCCACCCCTGCCGGTGAGGGCCAGGGGTCGACCTGATGCCTGCCCCATACCCGGAAGCCCCTCGAGTGGTGTCGTTGGAGGAGCGGTGGGGGAAGAGGAGAGGTGGGGGTGGAGCAAAGGCAGGGATGAGGTGGGGAGAAGGCAGAGCTCGGAAGGGGTAGGCATGGCCTAGAGTGGAATGTGGGTTCTACCAGCCCTCCAGAGCGCTAGGGTTGGCATGGAGAGAACTCATGTGGGGGAGGAGGGTCACGTGGCCAGTGCCCCCCAGTTCCACCTTTGTTTGTCTAATCCCTAAACTAAACAATCCCAGACATGTCAGTCTGTCAGCACATGGGGGCCTCCCACATTCTCCCTGTCTCAGAAACCCCCTTGCTGTCTGCTCTGCCCTTTCCAGTAGAAAGCGGGCGACCCAACCTGAGCGCACGTCCTGTCACTTAAGAGTCTGAATATTTTCTTTCTCTGCCCACTGCAGCGCATGGCCTGGTGTTTCTGTGGAGCTGCCACCAACGATCCTCTCATGCTTTCCCTGAGGCGTGTCCTAGCTGAGATTTTCCCTCCTGGTCCATGTCATGGCAAAGGTTTGGTTTTCTTTCCAACTCTCCGACTGAGCAATGGGGTGATTGGGAAACTACATTTGACGGGGATTTCTTTCTTTCTTCCTCACACACTTCTTTTTCTGTTATACAGTTTGGGGTCCCTTTTTTTCCCATGGCAGCTCATCTGAAGAAGTGGGTTTTGCCCACGAAAACTCATGGTACTCTGTATCTTTTTGTTAGTCATGCGGTGTCCATATAGCATGGACTTTCCAGCTTGGCTTTCCTTGCATTCAGGAACAAAGAGGGTTAATCAGTATCCCCCTTTGCATTTCCTGTGGGTGCCTATTAAGGTTTCCTGCCCCATGGCGTGTAGGAATAACTGCTGCATAGAGCACCATCAGATATGGAGTTGGCATAACAAGGGTCAGTTCCTCATAATTTTTTACTCTGAATAATGAAAATATCAATTTTCAGTGGGTGAAGAGTGACCCTTCTGCTAAATTCATGAGAGCAGCCTCCAGTCGTGCATGTCGTGTCTCATATTAACATTGTCTATCCATCCAGGAATTTCTATTGAGATCATCACCCTAGAATCTGGGCGCATACAGGAAGTCAGGAAAACTTACGGCACATGCAGGAGACACCGTTCCACCTCAGAGAGGAACAGTGTATCCCTTACACTATGTCTGGTTCCAACACAACCAGTTTCATCAACCCTTCCACCTTTATTCTTCAGGGCATTCCTGGCCTGGAGACCGCCCAGGTCTGGATCTCCATCCCCTTCTTCACCATGTACATTGTAGCCATCTTGGGGAACGTCACCATCCTGTCTATTGTGAAGAGAGAGCCGAGCCTCCATGAACCCATGTATTATTTTCTCTGCATGCTGGCCGTCACCGACCTGGTCCTCTCCACATCCATCCTGCCCAAATCACTGAGCATCTTCTGGTTCAATTCCAGGGAGATTGAATTCAATGCCTGCTTCACCCAGATGTACTTCATTCACGGCTTTTTCATGACTGAATCCGGGATCTTCGTGGCCATGGCTTTGGATCGCTACTTGGCCATCTGCCATCCGCTGAGACATTCCACCATCCTGACAAACAATGTGGTGGCCAAAATTGGCCTGGCTGTATTGCTGCGCGGCAGCATAATCTTGCTGCCCTCTGTCCTGCTGGCCAGGCAGAGGCCTTACTGCAGAACCAATATCGTCCCCAACACTCACTGCGAGCACTTGGCCGTGGTGAAGCTGGCCTGCGCTGACATCCGCTCCAATAGCTACTATGGCCTCTTCGTGGTTTTCTTTGTGACTGGCCTGGATGTAATTTTTATCACCGTGTCCTACATCCAGATCCTGAGGGCCATTCTCAACCTCCCCACAAAGAAGACCCGGCTCAAGACCTTTGGGACGTGCGGCTCCCACCTCTGCGCCATCTTAGCCTTTTACATCCCACGTCTCTTCTCCTTCCTCACACACCAATTTGGGCAAAATGTGCCCCTGTATTTCCAAGTTCTCACTTCTAACATGTACCTCGTGCTCCCCCCCATGCTGAACCCCATCATCTACGGGGTGAGTATCAAACAAATCAGGTGCAGGCTGCTTTGGCTTTTTACTCATAACAGGACTTAACATTTTCTCCTGTTCCTGTGGCTTTCGGACTGAGCTTCATGGAGACCTGACAGGAGACAGGCCTTCTTCCCTGAATCACTGAGTAGCCATGGAGACATTAAATCCTTTTCTGACCATACTGTTTGGTGTCAGTATGACAAACTCATTAACTCATAAGGTTGCCACATTTTCAAGCAACTAAAGCCCTCAGGACCAGCCTTTCTTCTTCCCTGAAGACTGCACACTGCTTTACATATTCCCTCAAGCCTCCACCCAATTTTTACATTGATTTTCCTTGTCCCCTCCCTATCATACTCTCCTCTCCCCTCCTCCTTCACTCTGTAGATCATCTCCACCTCCCACATGCCCCACAGCAGGTTTCCCACTGCTCTGGGTCTTGGATGTGCGGGAGGGGCTGCTCCAAACTCACAAGGAGCCTTCACTGAGGGTATTTGTACCACTAAGGAACTAAATGGCACAGTACTCTGGTCAATGATCCGTGAATTGTCTTGCTTTATCTTGTATGCCTGGACGATGGTTGGTCCTTCCAAGACATGGGCCCAGGTCGCCTAATGCCAGAACCCATGCTGGATGCTGTACTTTTCCACAGGAAGTGTGAAATGTTGAAATGGAACCGAAAGGATTCCCTCATTGGACAAAAGGGTTACAAAGGTGAGAAACCAAACAATAAGGGCAGCTCCCAGACAAGAGGACATCCCTGAATACCCCCAAGATGACTGCTGAAACATCTCAGTCTGAACAGAGGGAAGGACCAGCCCCAAGATAGGAGTCTACTCAGCTTGTGAAAAAAAAGATTATTAGAACTTCAATTAGTGCAAGAAATGTATGTAACACGTTTCTGACAGAATTAAGCTTAGTTGGTGTATTTTTTTTCCAATTTACTTTGATGTATCGACCACTTAAATCCAAGATTTTAGCTACTGTATACATTAGTGAGTTAGTGAGTGTATCTGTCCAACCATCCATCTGTGAGTCCATTTGTTCACGAAATCTTCCTAACTGATAAGAGCTAGGACTACCCAATTTAGGTGTGCAGCTACCTCTTGTCCAAATTTAATGCAAGGCCAGGGTTTGCTGGTGCCAGGACAATGGGATTGTTTCACATCAAATTGAAAGGGAGGGGTGAGAGAGCAGGGAGTTATGCCCATGAATGACCACAGAGTCCAACGGAGGGCAACCAAAATGATTCGGGGGCTGGAGCATGTGACCTATGAGGGGAGGCTGAGGGATTTGGGCTTGTTTAGTCTGCAGAAGAGAAGAGTGAGGGGGGATTTGAGAGCAGCCTTCAACTTCCTGAAGGGAGGTTCCAGAGAGGCTAGAGAGAGGCTGTTCTCAGTGGTGGCAGATGGCAGAATGAGGAGCAATGGTCTCAAGTTACAGTGGGGGAGGTCTAGGTTGGATATTAGGAAAAACTCTTTCCCTAGGAGGGTGGGGAAGCACTGGGATGGCTTCCCTAGGGAGAGGTTGGAATCTCAATCCCTAGAGGTGTTTACATCCTGGCTTGACACAGCCCTGGCTGGGATGATTGTGTTGGGGTTGCTCCTGCTTTGGGCAGGGGGCTGGACTCATAAGGTCTCTTCCAGACCTATCATTCTATGATTCTGTGATGGCAGTAGTGTGGCAGGGCAAGTCCTTTGTCCCCAGGCTAGATCCGGGTGCCCTCTAACCACAGGCAAATGCTGTTGGTGCTGCTTTTACTAAGTCTATTCCCCTTTAGGGCACGTCTAGACAACATGGCTCCATCGATGGAGCCATGTAGATTAGGGTTGTAGGCAAAGGGAAATTAAAATGGCTGCCGCGCTGTGCCGATCAGCTGTTTGGCGGCACAGCGCTGTAGTCTGGACGCTCCGCAGTCGACATCAAAGCCATTTGTCGACCTCCCCATTATGCCTCGTGGGATAAGGTTTACCAGGGAGGTTGACAAATGCCTTTGATGTCGACCGCGGAGCATCCAGACTATAGCCCTGTGCTGCCAAACAGCTGATCGGCACAGCGTGGCAGCCATTTTAATTTAAATGAAGCGGCGATTATTTAAATCGCCGCTTCATTTCCCTTTGCCGAGTAAACAAATCGACATGGCTCCGTCGACGGAGTGTACTTATGCAGTACTTATCCCCAGGGACTGTACTGTGTGGGCAGGTATCTGAATTGGAGGGGACGTGGAGTCCTCGAGTTCACCCCTCCCATGAGCGGGGAGCTCCCACACTCTAGCTAATTGGCAAACCTCAGATTCACATTGAGAGGATGGTGAAGGCTCAGGAACCCTCTTCCAGCCTTTCCCTTGCCTCCCGCCCAATGAACAGCCCCTGCCAGAGCGGGAGTTCATTTCCCTCTTGGTGTGGTAACGAGACAGAGGTTACGGCTAGGAAGTAACATTTCCTGGGTCCTGTCTGTCCTCCTGCCACTCAATCTCTGTCTCCGCTTGGTCAGATCGCATCTCCTAGTGCTTCCATTTCCCTCTGTGTGGCTTTCCTTGGCTAGGTGTTTTCAATGGAAGATGCTGCACAGAGCGATGGTAGTCCTGATAAGAATTATTGCCCTGTGTTCCCTTAGCAACAGCCCTGTGCACCTGCAGAAAGAGTGCCTGTCCCCCCTTAGTCATCTGTCTCCACATCTGTCTGTTTACCCTCCACCCATCCACCCTGGACAGTCACAGATTCTATGGGGACCTGGCCATTATCCCTCATTTTTCTTCCAATATACTATGAGTTTTAAATACGCACAAACACACAGAGCAGCCAATTCCTCCCTGACTCAGCCCGGAGCCCAGGAGTTCTCCTCTTCTGTTGGGAAGGGCCCTTAATTGCTGTTTACTCCTGAAGCTGGATAAAGAGCCCCGGAGCACAGTCAACCTGGTCTCCAGCCTGTGTGCCAGCAGATGCTTACTTATCCCCAGCGGCTGAGCGAACCCCACTGGGAGTGCACAGGGCTGTATTTTAAACAGTCCACAACCCCGTGTCGGTTCTCTGCGTGGGATGCTGCTGCCGGTGCTGGGCTGGGAGAGGCGCGGGACACAGCTACTTGAGAGAGTTTTCCGAGGAAGACAAGTCCCTGTCAGAACTCACAGGTACCATCTCATACCACAGAGCTCACCTGCCCAACAACTGCAGAGCTTTGTGGCCGTGCGGCGGCAATGAATATGTCTGTGACCCTTTGCACTCTGAACAGCCAGGTCCTTTCCGCTGATGGTGCATGAGCGCTGGTGCTATGCGCCTGCATTTTAGTGGTCACTGTTTGCTCAGGCCCCACTGAGGGAAACCTGCCCTGGGAGTGAGGACTGAGGAAAGCCCTCAGCAGCCACCTGTGTGTGAAGGCCCAGTCAACTCCTCCCCCTAAGGAAACACATCTCAGGGCGCTGGCTGGTAATGGTGCGGAGGGGTTGTCACCTAACTTTAATCTAGAAAACATGGAAGTGCCAGGTCTCCGCACTGAAACAATTGTCTAATTACTGATCCTAGACAAGACATCTTCTCTCCTTGCTTCAGTCGAGAAGTCCCCTGAACGGTGACATCTCAGACTTGCAAACCCAATCCCACCCAACCCAAACACCCAGGGTGGGAAGTTTCAGTTCAAATGTGTAAAGCTGGGTAAACTGGGAAGCCTCTGAAAATGGGCCCTGCTAATTGGAGGTGTCAGACTTGCTGAACTTGCAGTGCTATTAAGAGCATTGGCCAATCTATGTGTGAATCCCATTCTGCTAAACCCTTTGCTGCAGTTATGTCGGTGGCAAGGAGTCCCCCAGGCCACATATGTGTTATGTGAGCCATTTTCTTTCATCAGGGTCATATGTGGAGAGTTTCCATATAGTGCATGTGCCCTAGTTCTTCTGGGGTAAGACACAGCCAGTGTGCATGGCAGCTCTTTTCTTTACTGATCGATTCAAGGTTTCAAAGTCAGAAGGGACCATTAGATCACCCAGTCAGAGCTCTTGTAAAATAAAGTCTGTTAAATTTCACCCAGTTACCCCTGCACTGGGCCAAATGAGGGGTGTGTGTCCATGGCCTGTTCTTCCCTAGAATTTCACACTGTATATCCATAGGACCTAGGGTGAAAAGGAACAGCCACGGTCAGCTGTTCTAACCTCCTGACAAGATGCAGGATTTGATGCTTCTGAACCATCACACACCGCTGGCTATCCAGCCTTCTTTCCATCCTCTTCCTGATCTGCCGTGGCCTTTCTTCCATGCACCTTTTGCTCCTACCGCTGGGAGAGTTTCCCTGCAGTTTCATTGAAATCTGCTCTGATGGACTTTGAACCCCTTTTCTCTTGCCCAAGATACAAGAGGTTTCCTCAACTAGCTGAACTGGCTGTCAAACTCCCCTTCAATGTCTGTTTTTCCAAACTGAGCATCAGCTTTTACTCCTCGAATCATAGAATGCCAGGGCTGGAAGAGGCCTCAGGAGTCATCGAGTCCAGCCCCCTGCCCAAAGCAGGATCAACCCCAATTCAATCAGCCCAGCCAGGGCTTTGTCAAGCCGGGACTTAAAAACCTCTAGGGATGGGGATGCCACCCCCTCCCTAGGGAATCCATCCCTGTGCTTCCCCACCCTCCTAGTGAAATAGTTTTTCCTAATATCCACCTAGACCTCCCCCACAGCAACGTATTGTCATTTCTTCTTATTTTGTCTTATTCTTATCTCCCACCACTGAGAACAGCCTCTCTCCATCCTCTTTGGAACCCCCCTTCAGGGAGTTGAAGGCTGCTATAAAATCCCCCCTCACTTTTCTCTTCTGCAGACTAAACAAGCCCAAATCCCTTATTCTCTCCTCGTAGATCATGTGCTCCAGCCCCCTAATCATTTTTGGTTGCTCTCTGCTGGACCCTCTCCAATGTGTCCACATCCTTTCTGTAGTGGGGGGCCCAGAACTGGATGCAATACTCCAGATGTGTCCTCACCAGAGCCAAATAAAGGGGAATAATCACTTCTCTAGATCTGCTGGCAATGCTCTTCCTAATGTACCTTAATATGCCATTAGCCTTCTTGGCTACAAGGGTACCCTGTCGACTCATATCCAGCTTCTCATCCACTGTAATCCCCAGGTCCTTTTCTGAAGAACTGCTACTTAGCCAGTCAGTCCCCAGCCTGTAACAATGCTTGGGATTCTTCTGTACAAAGGGCAGGATTCTGCACTTGTCCTTGTTCAACCTCATCAGATTTCTTTTGGCCTAATCCTGCAGTTTGAACGGCTTCCATTTAATTCATTTGACCATCTTGGATGGTCCTTTCCCTGTGGATCCTTTCCTGTTTCTCACCAGACTTTGTATGTGTTGGAGAGCAGGACTGGACTCAGCGCTCTGACCGAAGCCCAGCCCACAGGGAGCAGAGCAGCAGTCTCAGCTTCTGTGTCACCCATGCTCTGCCTCTGCTAATCTCACCAGAAATTGGTTTGCTTGTTTTGCAATAGCGAAAACATCCACAGCCCCAGGAGATGGAGCTTGGTCCCCCAGCCCCAGTGCAGACAGGATGAGGTCAGTGGAAGAATTCTTCCTTCGACCTGGCCACCACCTCTGGAGCAGGTGGAGAACCTACCCTGCACAGGGAGTGCCGGCCGTTGGGGCTGTTGAGTCTCACTGAAGTATGACACCAGCCCTGCTGTAGGTTTTGGTTATAGACAAGCCCTCAATCCGATCGTACAGATAAAAATCTCACCTGGATCTGCAGCCATGAGTAGATGGAGAACCCATCGCCTCCCTTCGCAGGGAGTCCCACCAGCTCATCCCCCTCAGTGCTCACTCTGGCTATGTCTAAACGGGCAGGTTCTTGCTCAAGAACATCTTGCGCAAGGGTTTTTGTACAAGAACTCTTGCGCAAGAACACGTCCACACTGCCATGTGCTTTTGAGCAAGAGCATCCATGGCAGTGTGGACGCTCTCTTGCGCAAGAAAGCTTGGATGGCCCGTTTAGCCATAGGGCTTTCTTGCGCAAGAAACCTCTGCTGTGTGTCCACACTGCCCTCTTGCGCAAGAACTCTTGCACAAGAGGGATTACACCTGTTAGAAAAGAGCATAGCTCTTGCGCAAGAAGCCTTGTCTTCTGATGCCGTACTGTAAAACTTCTTGTGCAAGAGCGGGCAGGCAGTGTGGACGCTCTGTGGGTTCTTGTGCAAGATCCCACCAGTGTAGATGACAGCCTTTGTGGCCTGAATTTCCAGCTGGAGTTTGGCTGCCTTCTGCTTCCAGCCACTGGGCCTCGCTCTGCCTAGACTGCAGAGGCGGTTCTTACCATTTCAGGTAAATCAAGGTCTTTAAGCCTCTCGCTGTCCAGCATTGTCTCCTGCCGCCAAACTTTTTAGTGGCTCTTTTCCATACCCTTCCCACGTGAAGAACATGAGACCATAAGGACACGAGCAACTGATTATTGGCCAATGACAACAGCTTTCCAACAGCTGGTTGTTAACCAGTGTTTAGTGCATTTTAAGCATGGTATTGTAGAGGGCTCCTTTAAATTGCCTTTGCATTATTCCCTTGATCACCCATGAAAGGCACTCTCATTAAAGATTGAAAGTATGCTTATTTCTTTTATATAATCCCTGTTGTTGACTGCAAGTCATTAAATTCCTAGATTGTTCCTATTTTGAAACCTTTTTTTTTAAACTTACCCATTATCTTTACACTTCCATATGTAACCCCCTTTTTCCTCCCCAGGTTACTCGGGAGCAGGTCACACTCACAGGTGTGCCTGGGCGCCTGATGATTTTAACATAAAAGGAGAAGCTGAGTACCCCAGTGGTGATGTTGTTTAGTTGGGGATTCCCTATCCACCCCCTTGCTGCAGTCCCTGGCTCATAAAGAATATACAATGGCGGTGCCTCCACCTGGCTGGCTCTGTACACACTTACTGGTGTGCCTTGGGAACCTCCAGGAATAAAATTAGCCCAGCAATAATCTGGATCTAACTCCAGAACAACAATTACAAATTATAAATAATATACATCTTATTGATTACATTGGAATGAACAACCTTTACTTCACAACTTAAAGAAACAGGGTTTAACAGATTAACAGTGAATAACATTTACAAAGTACACCAAAATAATAGGAATTTATCTATCTGCATTTGCACTGCCACCATCTATCCCACCCCAGAGTGTACCTTGCTCTGGACTCAGAGTTCCAGACATTTGCTTGTGTGGGTGCGCTTGAAGGTCTGCAGCTGGAGTGGAGGTTCTCTGTAGGGTGTGTGTGTGTGCGAAAGAGAGAGAGAGAGAGTCCAAACTGTGCAGCCAGCTGCAAACTCCCTCTGCCACTGAAGCAGGCTCCACCAAATGCCAGCAGCTCTGGTTCCCTGGGCTGGACACTCTGCCTCTCTTTGGACCCAGAGTCAGTCTATATCTCTGAGGTCTGTCCCAGGCAGCGCTTTCCCAAAGAGCCCATTTACTTATAGCCTCCTCCAGTGTGCTGGTTGTTGTGTAGTCCTTCTCAGCCACAGGCACAGCCAGTGTCTCTCCCCTCTAGGGCAATCAGCTGTCCCAGAAGCAGCTTGCTAGATCCAAGCCCCGCAGGCTCTCAGTCCCAGGCTGTAGCCGCAACACAACAGCACCTGGACTGGATAAAGCTCCTCCACAGCAGCCTGGCTCCTTTTGTTCCAAAACATGCAAAGCCCCCAGACTGCTGAGACCTTCTCTCCACATGGAGAGTCTCAGACAAAAACTTTACTTCCTGGTTTCCTCAAGGGCTCATGGGAATTGTAGTCTCTGGGGCTAGATTGCAGCACACAGGATCCTCCCAGAAAATAAACAGAGGCACCCTTTAGTAAGGAGACTACAATGTATAACACTGAACTGCCCTGTATTTGTTTCTCTCTTTTTTTGCAGGCGGATGGGTCTCTCTTGCTACCTGACTGCATACACTGATTCTGACGAGGTGTGTGGTTCATCAGCTAATTCATAACTTGTCTGCTTGTAACTCCACGGTTTTACTGTCGATACGGTTTAACATCCTCTTTCTGCTAAAGGACAGGAGAGGGTTTCATCACCTGGTGTTCTATGAATGCCTCAACCTGCTTCTTTCCCACTGCAAAAATTAATGTTCTGTGACAGAAACAAAATCCCTTTCTCCCTCTAGTCATTGGCCTGTACGTTTCCAGGGATTTCTTTTCTTCTTAAAATACATAATAACCCCCATTTCTGATCCTTAGCCCTGCCAAGCACAGAGTGTTCCCTCATGTCTTTAACATTGCCCATTGATTTTCATGACTTCCGGTTTGCAGGGCTGGCAATGTGTATTCCAACACCCCCAGTGGATACAAAAATTCCCCTTCCCCCACTCACTGCTGCCTGCCCTCTGCCACTGAGGGGTTTCAGCCAAACTTCTTCACTCTCGTTGCCTCTGAGACTGTCGGTTTATTAACAACCTCATGAACTGTTCTTACAGAATCTCACAGTTTGGTTCCCACTGTTCTGCTTACATTTTTCCTCCCAATCATTTTTCCTGGTAATATGCTGGATTTTTGGTGGAACTGGCCCTTTTGAAGCACAAAGCATCTATAGATATTACCGGAAGGGAGCGGATCTCTGTCTCCACATGTAAGGGTAATCAATGACATATTTTTAGTTTTCCCTAATGTATGACCGGCCCCCATCATCGGGCTGCTTGGAGGAGGCAGAGTCATGTGACCCCAGAGGGCAGTTGGGGGTCAGGACCCCTGCACTCACTGGCAGCGATGGAGGGAGGCGGAGTAATGCGTCCGGTATCTAGGGGAGCAGAGAGGGCTGTGGCAGTGTGGATCCCCTTTCCCAGCCCCCACTATGGCTGGGAAGTGCAGAGGGCACCCCCAGATGCCAGCACCACTTCCCTGGGAGTCTGACGAGTAGCTTCGCCGGAGGAGAAGGAGGTGAGGCTGGGGCGGAGCAAGGGCAGGGAAGACGCAGGGAAAGGTCAGGGCAGGGGCTGGGAGAGGCGGAGTGGGGGTTTTCCTGGCCCTCCACCATGCTGGGGGTGGCATGAAGGAGTCATGTGGGGGAGGGTGGTGAAGTGGATGGTGCCCCCATGGGTCCTTCCTCACCTGTTGCCCCAGCAACCTTGTTTGATTGCACATGGGGCCTCCCACAGTCTCACCGCCTGCTTCAGAAACCCCCTTGCTGTCTCCTCTAGCATGTGGGAGACCACACCTGAGCGTATGCCCCATATGTGGGCTTCTCCAGCCCGTGTGTAAGCATCTGGGTATCTTCTTCTCTACCCACTGCAGCGCATGGCCTGGTGTTTCTGTGGAGCTGCCGCCAATGATCCTCTTGTCCTTTCCCTCGGGTGTGTCCTAGTTGGGATTTTCCCTCCTGGCACATGTCATGGCAAAGGTTTGGATTTTTTCCAGGCTCGGATTTTGAGCAAAGGGTGAATGAAGGACTCCCAACAGCATGGACTCTCCATCCTGGCTTTCCTTGCATTCAGGAACAAAGGGGGATAATCAGTATCCACGCTTGTGTTTCCTGCTGGTGACTCTTAGGGTTTCCCACCCCATGACTTGTGGGAATTACTGCTGCCTGGAGCAACATCACACATGGGGCAGGCATAACAAGGGTCAACTCTTAATAATCTAATACTCTGAATAATGGAAATATCATTTCCCACTGTGTGAAGAGCAACCCCTCTGCGTAATTCATGGGAACAGCCTCCGGTAGCGCATGTCCTATCTCATGTTAACATTGTCTCTCCATTCAGGCATCTGCACTGAGACCATCAGCCTAGAACCGGGGCACCTACAGGAAGTCAGGGAAACTTATGACACATGCAGGAGACAACATTCCACCTCAGAGAGGGACAGCGTATCCCTTACCCTATGTCTGGTTCCAACACAACCAGTTTCATCAACCCCTTCACCTTCATCCTGCAGGGCATTCCTGGCCTGGAGACAGAGCATGTCTGGATCTCCATCCCCTTCTGCATCATATACACCATAGTTCTCCTGGGGAACATCATCATCTTATATGTCGTGAAGACGGAGCCGAGCCTCCATGAGCCCATGTACTATTTCCTCTTCATGCTGGCCATCATTGACCTGGTCCTCTCCACGTCCATCCTGCCCAAATCACTGAGCATCTTCTGGTTCAATTCCAGGGAGATCAAATTCAATGCCTGCCTTGCCCAGATGTACTTCATTCATGGCTTCTTCATGGTTGAGTCTGGGATCTTTGTGGCCATGGCGTTTGATCGCTACGTGGCCATCTGCCATCCCCTGAGACATTCCACCATCCTGACAAACACTGTGGTGGCCAAGATCGGCCTGGCCATGTTGCTGCGTGGCTGTATAATCGTGCTGCCCTCTATCCTACTGGCCAGGCAGTGGCCTTACTGCAGAACCAATATCGTCCCCAACACGTACTGCGAGCACTTGGCCGTGGTGAAGCTGGCCTGCACCGACATCAGCGTCAGTATTTCCTATGGCCTCTTTGTGGTTTTCTTTGTGACTGGCCTGGATGTGGCTTTTATCACCGTGTCCTACATCCAGATCCTGAGGGCCATTCTCAACCTCCCCACAAAGAAGACCCGGCTCAAGACCTTTGGGACGTGCGGCTCCCACCTCTGCGCCATCTTAGCCTTTTACATCCCACGTCTCTTCTCCTTCCTCACGCACCAGTTCGGCCAGTATGTGCCCCTGTATTTCCAAGTTCTCACTTCTAACATGTACCTCGTGCTCCCCCCCATGCTGAACCCCATCATCTATGGGGTGAGTATCAAACAAATCAGGGGCAGGCTGCTTCGGCTTTTTACTCATAACGGGACTTAAATTTTCTCCAGGTGCTGTGGCTCTCTGACGGAGCTCCATGGAGAGTTGACAGGTGACATGGTGATGGGTCCCCTTCCCTGTATCCCTAACTGGCCAAGCAGACATTAAATACTTTCCTGACCACTGTCAGCCTGACAACCTCATGAACTCCTAAGGTGTCCACATTTCCTAGCAGCTAAAGCCCTTAGGCCCAACATTTTCTCTTCCCTCTAGGATCCACCATTTCTCCACCTATTTTTCCAGGCCACAGTCTCTTCTATCCTCCCCTACACCATCAGTCTCCAAATCATTTCAACCTCATACCTTTCCCAGAACTGGGCTTCCTCTGGTCCAGGGTTGGGACAAAAGCAACTGTAGCCTGATGAGAAGCCTGCTGTGAGGGAAGGGGGGTTAGCTCTGGGCCTGGCAGGGCAGTGGGGAATGGAGAACAAAGCCCGGAAGCTGTAGAAATGTATCTGGTGGTTGGGAGCAGTGTTGTGTGGCAGTCTGTGACTGAGCACGGACGCCCCGCCACTGGGCAGCCGCGGCAGCCGGGAATCCCGGCCGCCGGGCCCCTCTCCTGTGCCTGTGCGGTGCATGCTCGCACTAGATGCCAGGTGCTTTAAACGCTGGCAGCATGACCAGGGAAGGGGGGAGAGAACTGCCCTCCGGAATGGGAGGCAAGGGCGAGCTGGAAGCGGCAGAGGAGCCACCCCTCTGGCAGCAAGAAGAGCCGGAGGGTCCACCTGGGGCGGGGAGCGGTCCGACCCCCCGACTGGGAGAGAAGCAGCCAGTGGCCAAGCAACGGGCTGAGGCGGCGCCCCCTGGGGAAGCGGACGGCGTCCCGGCTGGAGACGCCGGAGAGTCAGGTACCTCAGTCTGAGTGGAGGGGAGGGGTAGGAAGGAACCCAGGGCAGGCTTGTCTCGTGCGGCTGGAGACTTGCGGAGTGGGATCCCGCTCCAGCCTTAAAGGGTCGGCGTTCCCCGATCCCTAGGGCCCTGGCTTGGGACCCGGAGGTGAGGGCGGACCCGGGTCCCCCTACCCACTCCCCTTTCCCCTCCCTCGCCCTACGGTAGAGCAGAAAGAAGGCGAGTGACTTTGAGGGGCCGCAGCAAGCGTAGTGGCCCAACTAGGACACGGGGCACAAGACCCCACGGCGGGACTCTTGAACCAGAGGGGCGAGCCCTCTAGAGGCCCCCGGGGGCACAGTACTGCTAGGCAGTGGCGGAGAGGTTGAAGGGTTGGTAGAACAGCCAGCACGCCCAGGGGACCGGGAGGCATTGGGAGGGGGGCCAGGCTCCCCTGTGTCCCTTCGGCCCGCCCGCCCAGAGGGCAAGAGGAAAAGGGTGGCGTTGCCGGGAGAGGGTAGGTGGAACCCCCGTGGCGCACCCCCCGACAAAGTCGAACATGGTTGTGCATCAGACGCCTTGTGGGCCCTGATTCTGATTCTGATTCTGTCTCGGGGGCAGGGTGCGGGATATGCTGTCTGGCTCGGTGCACAACGAGTGAGTGAGTTGGAAGGAACGGCCCTTGTGTTAGGTGGGATGCTGGGCAGACAAATGGGACAGCCTGCGTGAACCGGCGATTTACACGTGTAAACGGCACCTTCTCTGGAGCTCCAGGGCACCCACTGCCCAGGGGTTGAAGCTCAGAAGTGAAGCTGAGTGTAACGTGCGCCGCATACGGCACTTTAAGTCACCATGTCTGGGATCTCTGTCGCTAGGCCGTTGGGCAGAGTTACCCCCACGTCATGGACAGAGTGAGCCAGGCAGAGGTAGAGTGATGTACCCCAGGCCCCAAGTGAGATGGTGGCAGAGCTGGGAATGGAAACGAGGGGTCCTGACCCCCCACACCGTTGCTCTGGCCACTAACTGGAATTGCTCCCCTGAGACGTGAACATCTCCAATAATCCTGAGACAGAGAAATGGCCCAACCGCCACAGAGGTACTTTGCTAATCAAGCCTTTCCCACCGACACCTGACAGGACATGGGGAATGTGGCTCTGCGTGCTCTCTATGGAAAGACACTTATGAATGTGACCTAACTCAAATGTGCTTTATGCAAAACACCTCTTGTCACATATCGTTAGAAAAGTGACACTCTGCTGAATGTGCATATTCCATTTGTGTGCATGTATCATCCCTCTATCGGAAGTTAGAAATACGGAGTATAAAAGCCTTTGCTAATCTAGACGTGCTATGTGAGGGCCACTAATTGTACTCAGGAACTTCATAGGTTGGTACTCAAATCAAAGATCTGTGAATAGTCCAGTTTTGTGTTGTACATCTGGACAATGATTGGTTCTGCCAAGACACGTGGCCCAGTCACCTGATGCTCAGATCCATTCTGGATGCTGTTCTTTTCCACTGAATGAGTGAAGCTGAACACAAGGGATTCCCCCTGTGGCAAAAGGGGTATAAAGATGTGAAACCAAACAATAGGGCAGCTGCCAGGCATACAAATAATGCTGGGTACTACCCAAGATGCCTGTGGGAAACAGCTATATCCAAACAAGGGGAAAGATCAGTCCCACATCTATCTATCTATCTATCTATCTATCCATCCCCATCCACCCCAGTATCTGAAGAAGGGGAAGAACCAGTCCCATGTTGGGAGGCTTACCGCTATTTGGCAGGGGCAAAAAGTTTATTAGGAGTACTGCTAGGGTGAGACATTCAGAAATTTCGGGTCAGGGTTTGGTTGTGCCACACAATGGGATGTGCCTGCAATCTCACTGTTTTCCACAACACGGAAAGGGAGGGGCTAACAGGAGGGCCACATATGCTCCACAGTTCAGGCATTGCAGAGTGACCAAAGGGGGGTGGCCACATTGAGGTGAGAGTCAAGAGCTGGAGCCGGTGCCTTTCATTTTACCGCCAGTCGGGCCCCGCAGCGTAGCCCCAGCCCCCACCAGAGGAGCTGTCGACCGTGGCTGGGCAGCGGATCCCTGGCTCTCTCCGGGATGAGCTGGCAGCCAGGGCCAGACCCCTTTCCTCCAACCCGATTGTTGTGACTCCTCTACCCTCTGCCATGAGCCCTCTACCCCTTGCCCTTATTCCTGCCCCTCCACTCCCTTCCCTGACCCCCCTACCCACTCGCCTGCCCTGAGACCCCAACCCACACCCTAGCTTCATCAACCACATCCCCTGTCCTGCCCCCACATCTCCCAGCCCGCTGCATGGCTACCCCTTCCTGAGCCCCCACCCACCGAATCCCTGCCCTGAGCCCCAAATCCCTGATGGAACTCATTCAACTCCACCCACTGCCCTGATCCTCCACCTCCCAGCCTACAGCCCCCCACCACGTGCCCAGACTCATGGGCTCCTACCCTCTTCCCTGAGGACTCCCCACCCTGCCCTGACTCCTGCACCCCCCATTCCCTGCCCTGAGTCCCCAACTCCATTTGTACAAGAACTCCTCCTAAACGGTGAGAGCCAGGACCACCAAATGCAGAATGCAGCTTCCTCTTCTCCCAGCTGTAAGCCAGGTCAGGGTTCGGCTGTGCCAGGAGATTAGGATGTGCCTGGAATGGGATTGTTTCCCATAGCACAGAGAGGAAGGGGCAGTCATGCCCTGCAGGGACCACAGGGCGGCAGTGAGCGCGGGGGACAGTGACGCGGAACAGTGACCACAGGGGTGCGGCCACACCAGCAAGAAAGTAGCCAACTGTGGCCAGGTCTCCCCATCGCCACCGGACAGGGCCAGAGATACAAACCACCCCTCCCCCCGGGGGAACTACTAGGCAGCACAGCCCTCTTCCTGGAGCAGACACTGGTCAAGGCCGGGCATCAAGGCCATGCCCCTCTCCAGTGAGGAGCCAGTGGCCGGCATACGGAAGCAAATCCCTGCCCGTCCCCTCCCATTGGGAGAAGCCACCATTCGAGCAGTGTGGCCCTTGGCACCCCAGGGAGTGTCCATCACTGGTGCAGCATGGCCCTTGTCACCACAGGTGGCCTCACATGCTCTCCCAGACAACCCAGTTCTCTGCCCTGAGCCCCCTGGCCAAAGCCCTCCTCTCCCTGCCCTGAAACCAGCTCGCCTTTCAAAAATACACTTCCTTTTACACACCCTTGCCCGATCCCCTGTCTTCAAACTCACTTGGGGAACTTTTATTTTATGCCTCAGTTTACCCATGTGTACAATGGTGATTCGTGCAGAGTGGCTCTCCTTTGCTAAGTGCTTGCAAGGTCCCTCAATGGAAGGTGCTGCCCAGAGCGATGGTCGTTACTGAGGAGAATTACTGATCTGTGTTCCCTTAGCACCAGCCTGTGCGCCTGCAGAAGGAATTCCTGTCCCCCCATGGTCAGCTCTCTGCAGAGCTGTCTGTCACTGTCTGCCCATACAACCTGGGCAGTGACAGGTCTCCGATGCTATGGAGACCTGGACATTGTCCCTCGATTTCTTCCTAATCTACTGTAGTTTTTAAATACACACAAATGCCCAGAGCAGCCAATTCCTCCCTGACTCAGCCCAGAGCCCAGGAGTTCTCCTCTCCCCTTGGGAAGGGCCCTTAATTGCTGTTTACGCCTAAATCTGGATAAAATCACCAGAGCACAGACAGGCTGGTCTCTGGCCTGTTTACATGCAGATGCCGCTTCTCTGCTAGGGGCTGAGCCAACCCCCTTGGGACTGCCCAGAGCTGTGTTATAACCAGTGCACAGCGCTGTGCCAGCTCTCGACGCGGGACGCTGCTGCAGACGCTGGGCTGAGAGAGGTGCAGGACGCGGCTGCCTGAGGGGGATTCCCAGGGAAGACACGTCCCTCTCAGCACTCACAGGTACCAGCTCTGGCTGAGAACTGACCTGCCTGACAAACACAGAAAATCGTGGCCGTACTGAGGTAGAGAATATGTTTGTGACTCGTTCCCCTCTGAGCAGCCCGGGTCCTTTCCACTGATGGTGCGTGTGCACCGGTGCTATGCGCCTGCATTTCAGTGGCCGCTCTTTGCTCAAGCCCTCTCAGGGAAACCTGCCCTGGGAGTGAGAAGTGAGGAAAGCCCTCAGCAGCCGGCTGTGTGTGAAGGCCCAGACACTGTCACCTGCCCCTCACAGGGCTCTGGTGTTAATGGCAAAGAGGGGGTTCGACCTGTCTTTTATCTGCAGGAAAACCTGGAAGTGCCAGGTCTCCACACTGGAACAATTGTACAATTGTCTAGGACCTGGTAGTAGGCAAGACATCTTCTCTCCTCGCTGCATTCAAGAAGTCCCCTGAACCATGACGTTTCAGACTTTCAAATCCTATCCCACCCGATGCACACACCCGGGGGGAAGGGGGGGGGAGAATTTCAGTTCAAATGCGTAAAGCTGGGTAAACTGGGAAGTATCTGAAAACGGGGTCCTGCTAATTGGAGGTGTCAGATTTGCTGAACTAGCAGTGCTGTTGAGAGCAATGGCCAATCCATGTGTGGTTTCCATTCAGCTACGCTCTTTGCTGCAGTAATGTTGGTGGCAAGGAGTTCCACCGGCAGAATATGTGTTATGTGAGCCATGTTCAGAGTTTCCATACAATTCAATGTCCCCTTGTCCCTGTGCTGTATGACACAGACAGTGTCGTGGCAGCTCTTCTCTGTTTACGGATAGAGTCCTAGGTTTCAAGATCGGAAGGGACCATTAGATCATCCAGTTACCCCTGCCCTGGGCCAAATGATGGGGGTGTGCCTATGACCTGCCTTCCCTAGAATTACACATCATAGAACCTCAGCATAAAACGGGACAGGTAGGATCAGTTACTCGAACCCCCAACGAGATGCAGGATTGTTTGTGGCCAAACCATGGAAGATGGATGGCTCGCAAACCTCTTTTCGTACTTTCCATTAAGAGTTTGCCCGATCTCCCAGGCCCTTGCTTCCATGCACCTTCTGTCCTTATAGCTGGGAACGTTTCCCTGCGGTTCATCGGAATCTGCTCTGATGGACTTTGAACCCCTTGTCTCTTGTCCCCGCAACTCACCATTCCCCCGTTTATTCACCTAAGGGTCCCATCAGCCCTTTGGGCCCCACTAGGATAACTTTGCATGTGATTGTATTAAACAGTTGGCTTGCCTGGCCCAGCTCACCAAATGCTGCTGATCAGTCTGTGCGCCTGCCCTGGCCTCCTCATTGTCACCCCTCCGCAAGTCTCTGGGCCATCAGCAAATTTTAACTGCAGCGATTTTCCATTTGCGTCCAGATCATGAATCAGGCCTAGATCTGATCACTGCAGAACCAAACTGGAAACAGCTCCATTCCCTGATGAGGGCCCATTGACAATGGTTTTCTGACAGCTAACAATCAGCCAGTTTTCAGTCCATTTAAAGTATGAGGTCGTAGAGTAAATTTTGCTGAATGTTTTCTCCTACTAAATGAAATGCCTCCGATAAACTGAAGTCTATTTGATCTGCATTGTTCCCTTGAGCCACCAAACCAGATTGGCATTAATAATATTCCTAGACATTTTTTCCCCCAATCTCATACCAACTTTTCCATTGTTTCCTAACCTTGTCACACCTTTCTTTAATATATATATATATATATATATATGTCTACATATAAAACATAAACACCCTACTTTTGACTCCTTTTGTATTTGGCTCGCCTGGTATCTGAATTTGTAGATCTGGATCTTAATGAGATGAGGGGTTAAGGGTCAATTGGTATCTTTGATGTTTGTAACTCTACACAACATTAACAAAATATCTTGCTCCATCTAGTAATTGGCCTTAAACTTTTCCAGGATTTCTTTTGTCCTTATAATTCCCATTTAAAAAAAAATCGCATTCTGATCCTTACCCCTGTCAAGCATGGAGGTTTCCCTAATGTCTTTACCATTCCCTATCAATTTTCAGAACTTCCCATCTGTTAGGCTGTATTCCCTCCCACCCCACCCCAGTTGATACACATATTCCTATTTCCCCATGAATTGCTGCTCTCCCTTTGCAAATGGACTGGTTTTGAGCCAAGTTTGTTCCCTTTCACTGACTAGGGCATTTTTTTTAATCATCTCATAAACTAATTCTGAGAGAACATCCACGTTTCTTTCCCATTTTTCTTTCTACATTTTTCCGCCTCATCCTTCTTTTTCCTGATTGTTTGTTTCAGCTTTCGGGAATCAGCCGTTTGGAAGCACTCTCTATAGATACTATAAGTGAGGAGGGGTTCTCTATCTGCCTATTCCAATGTGATCGGTTCCATTTTTTATTTTCCCTGGGGTACGATTCACCCCTTTGTCTATTCCCCAAACTAAACAGCCCCAGACATTTCTGTCTGTCAGCACATGGGGGCCTCCCACAGTCTCACCACCAGTCTTGGCAACCCCCTTGCTCTCTGCTCTGCCCTTTAGAGTAACACTTGTGAGGCCAATACTGAGCACATGCCCAAAGCATGTTGTTCTCCATCCCATTTCGTGGGCATCCAAACCCTTTCTTTTTCTGCCCACTGCTGAGAATGAAAGGTGCTCTGTGGAGCGGCCATCAATGTCCCTTATCTTTGCCCGGGGGAGAGGGGTGTTCTCACTGGCATTTTCCTTCCTGGAACATGCCTTGGCAAAGGCTTGGATTGTTTTTTCCACTCTCAGATTTGGATCAAGGCGGTGAAAGGGGGAGTCCCTATATCTCATATTGTATTTCGGTGTGTGACAAGCGATCAGCCCACTTAACGGATGAGAACAGCCTCTAGTAGCAGGTGTAAAATCTCACATTACCGCTGTCTCTCCTCCCAGGCATTGGTACTGCGACCATCACTCTAGACCTCAGGCACAAGTTGCTGTACACGCAGGAGACATCGTCCTGCTGCCAGCTTCTTCTCCACTCCATGTCAAATTCCAACACAACCGACTTCACCAACCCCTCCACCTTCATCCTGCTGGGCATCCCTGGCCTGGAGGCAGCTTATGTCTGGATCTCCATCCCCTTCTGCATCATGTACATCATAGCCCTCTTGGGGAACGTCACCATCCTATACATTGTGAAGATGGAGCCGAGCCTCCATGAGCCCATGTACTATTTCCTCTGCATGCTGGCTGTCACCGACCTGGTCCTAGTGACGTCCATCCTGCCCAAAATGCTGAGCATCTTCTGGTTCAATTCCAGGGAGATCGATTTCAGCGCCTGCCTCACCCAGCTATATGTCATTCATAGCTTCTTCATGGTTGAGTCTGGGATCTTCGTGGCCATGGCTTATGATCGCTACGTGGCCATCTGCCATCCCCTGAGACATTCCACCATCCTGACAAACCATGTGGTGGCTAAGCTCGGTCTGGCCATGCTGCTGCGTGGCAGCATAATCGTCCTGCCCTATCTCCTGCTGGCCAGGCAGTGGCCATATTGCAGAACCAACATCATTCCCCACACACACTGCAAGCACATTGCCGTGGTGAGCTTGGCCTGTGCCGACACCCGCACCAGTAGCTACTACGGCCTCTTTGTGCTATTCTTTGTGACCGGTCTGGATGTGGTTTTTATTGCTCTGTCCTATACCCAGATCCTCCGGGCCATCTTCAAACTCCCCAGCAAGGACGCCCGACTCAAAACTTTTGGGACCTGCGGCACCCACTTATGTGCTATGTTGGCCTTTTACATCCCACGTCTATTCTCCTCACTCGCGTCCCGCTTTGGAGAGAACATGCCCCTGTATTTTCATATTCTCAGTGCTGACATGTACCTCCTGCTGCCCCCCACGCTGAACCCTATCATCTACGGGGTGAAGACCAAGCAGATCTGGGACAGGCTGCTCCGGCTCTTCAATCTTTGTGGGGGGAAAGTTTTCTCCTGGTGCTGTGGCTCTCAGGCAGAGCTGAGGGCTGACAGGGTGCCAGGCCCGCTCCCCTGAGTCTCAGATTGCCCAAGAAGACATCAGATCCATTCCTGGACACACTATTCTGTGGCAGCAAGAGAAACTCATTAACTTCTAAGTCTGCCGCACTCCCTGTTGCTGGTAACCAAAGCCCTCAGGCTTAGCCTCTTCTGCTCCACCAAAGCTCCGCTATGGTCCATGTCTTCCCTCCATGCCCCACTTACCAGGCCCTGCCCCTGTCATTGTCTCCTCTCCTGCCTCCACCGTCACTGTCTTCATGATCTCTGCCATCCGTTTTGCTATCGTTTCGAAACAGACATGATGAGGGGGCTGGAGCGCATGACCTATGAGAAGAGACTGAGGGATTTGGGCTTGTTCAGTCTGCAGAAGAGAAGAGTGAGGGGGGTTTGAGAGCAGCCTTCAACTACCTGAAGAGGGGTTCCAAGGAGGATGGAGAGAGGCTGTTCGCAGTGGGGGCAGATGGCAGAACAAGGAGCAATGGGCTCAAGTGGCAGTGGGGGAGGTCTAGGTTGGACATTAGGAAAAACTGTTTCCCTAGGAGGGTGGGGAAGCAGGAGAGTGGCCAACTGGGGCCAGGGTCTCCCCGTTGCCAACGGACAGGGCCAGTGATGTAAACCACCCCTTCCCCCGGAGGAACTGCTAGGCAGCACAGCCCTCCCCCTGGAGCAGCCACCAGTCAAGGCCAAGCATCAAAGCCATGCCCCCTCCAGGCTGGTACAGGGAAGCACAGCCCTGCCTGCTCCCTCCCTTTGAGAGAAGCCACCATCCAAGCAGTGTGGCCCTTGGTACCCCAGGGAGTGTCCATCACTGGTGTAGCGTGGCCCTGGTCACCACAGGTGGCCCTCACAAGCCCTCCCAGACCTCCCAGTTCTCTGCCTTGAGTCCCCTGGCCAAAGCCTCCCTTCCCCTGCCCTGAAACCTGCTCCAGCCTGCCCTTAGCCCCTCACCTCCAGCCCCCTGCCATAGGTTTCCCACACTCCACCCTGCACCCTCACCCCCTGCGCTGAGCCCCCCTCACTCAATCCCCTGCCTTGAGTCTCCCACCGCCAAAGCCCATCACTGCGTTGTACAACCGGCCTGTCACGTGCAGGGGGTGGCAGGCAGGTGAGAGGATCGAATAGGCCCCTCTGACCTGAAAGTCCTCCAGCCTGTGCAGAACCAAGTGTGTCAGCAGGGCCTGTAGCAGCACCTCAGCAAACTGGTCAGAGGAGGGTGGGAGGCAGTGACCTCACACAGAGTCCATGGCAACGGGCCGATAAGAGGGGTTGCCCCTGTGGCTTTGCCACACGGAGTCTCCTCCTTGAGGTCTCTCCTTGGGTACTGAGAGAGAATTCAGGGCCATGTCTGTGAGCGCGAGGAGGGGCCTCGATGGAGCTTTCTTCTGTCTCCCGACGGGTTTTGCTGTGGACAGATGTTCCACTAGAGGAGGTGAGAGCCTCAGAGAGGGGACCCAGTCAGCTGAAGGGCTGCAAAAGGCCCTTGTGGCATTGCGGGTATGAGAAATATTCCATCAGGAAACGTTTGCTGAGATCCCCTTTCAAACACACGCTTCCTTTTACACACCCTTACCCGATCCCCTTTCCTCAGACTCACTTGGGGTGCTTTTATTTTAAAAGGACCCCCCTAGACCGTTTCCCACGTGCTCAGAGTGCTAGTGCGTGTCACGTCACTGGGAGCCCTCGTGGAGTTCTGTGATCCCTTCTGTGGTAGCCATCCCTGGAGGCATGAAGTACATGGACACACTGAGAGGACCTACGGGTGGCTGAAGACCTCCACAGCTCATGATTTTTTCATAATGAGAGACCGTTCACCCTATCGAGAGGTGGAAATGTAGTCAATGATTTTAATTATTATTTATTGATTGTGTGAAGGTTTGATTAATGTATCTGCTGTTTTACAAATTTCCATTGTAAGTTAAGGAGATTTAATTTCAAGGACAAGATAGCACAGCATTAGGAGGAGCCAAGTGCTAGACATGAGAAAGACCAACTGGAATGTAAGAAACTGTAAGGCTACGTCTACACTGCAGACTTCTTGCGCAAGAACTGTTTTGCAGAAGAGTTCTTGTGCAAAAGGTCTTCCACAAGAGTGCATCCACAGTGCCATGTGCTTTTGCGCAAGAGATGTGCTTTTGCGCAAGAGTGTCCATGGCAGTGTGGACACTCTCTTGGGCAAAAAAGCTCTGATGGCCATTTTAGCCATAGGGGTTTCTTGTGCAAGAAATTCATGTTGCCTGTCTACACTGCCTTCTTGTGGAAGAGCTCTTGCGCAAGAGGGCTTATTCCTCATGGGGAGAGGAATAACTCTTCCCGAAGAAGCCCTGTTTTCCGACGCTGTACTGTAAATTTACTTGCGCAAGAACGCGTGTGCAGTGTAGACTCTCTGCAAGTTTTTGCGCAAGAACAGGTGTTCTTGTGCAAAAAGTCTGCAATGTAGACATAGCCTAAGTTAACCTCCGCAAAACTCCCTAGGCGATTATAAGCCACGGAGACACGACATCACACCACACATGACAGAAATGGTCCCCATGCTCGCAGTGCTGTAACACAATGTCATAAAATAACTTCAAATGAAATAAAAGGCCCCACATGGTTATGTTGCCCTCAGTCATTCACTCAGTCTCTTAGCATGTCGCCTTCAAAAGGGGTCATATTGCCCTGTGTCAGCCCTTGTGTGTCTCCCGTATTTTCTTTAGTTAAAAAGGAGCTGTATAAAAAGTGGAAACTAGGTCAAAAGACAAAGGATGGATACAATCAAACAACACACACATGCAGGGGCTGGCAGGGCATAACAAGTGGGGTTTTCCAAAGGGGTCTGTTTTGGAACCGGTTCTGTTTGACATCTTCATCAACGATTTAGATATCGGCATAGAGAGTACTCTGTGGCAGGGTCAGGCCAGAGAGCACCTGCAGAGTGGGAGAAAGTAGCCCAAACAAGGGAAAGGACCTGCTACATAGGAGCAGATTGCAGCAGAGCAATTAGAGGCCGCTCTGAGGGAGCTGGCTCAGGCCGATTGAGGCCAGCTGACTCCACTGCTGGCAGGGTGAAGGCCTTTAAAAGCCTCCCCAGTTGGAAGGTGGGAGAGAGTGAGAGGATGGGAGGAGAGGTATAGGAGAAACGGAGAGCAGAAGTTTGAGAGCTTCAGGGGGTAGCCGAGTTAGTCTGCTTCAGAAAAAACAACAAATGGTCTGGTAGCACTTTATAGACTAACAAAACAAGTAGATGGTATCATGAGCTTTCCTGGGTACTGCCCACTTCTTCAGATGACCGGAGTTATGAGTTGGGGATATGAAAACTCAAAATAAATAGGAGAGGGGAAGGGGAGGAGGGGAGAAAAAGAAAAAGGAAGGGGGTGGTGAGACAGAGCATCATTAAGTATCTGGAGAATGGGTTCTTAAACCTAAGAAGATAAAAATCAAAGTCAATAGATAGATGCTAAGACAAGAAGGATACCACTCCGAGAGCTGTTAGCACCTTCAGTGGTTATTAAGAAGGTAGTGTCCTAGCCAGCCCATATCACGACTGAGTCCATTAGCATGTGAATTGAATTTGTGGATGAACTGGGATTCCAATCCTTCCCTATGTATCTGGCTTGTGGAGCTGGCCTGTGACAAGACAGCCACCTGCAGGTCTGGATAGACATCTATCTGGGACGGTGCTTGGTCCTGCCGTGAGGACTTGGTGAATTCTCCCTGGGAGGTTCCTTCCAGTTCTCTGATTCTATGATGTACCTTGTGAGTGGCACATTCACTGGCATATTCCCAAACTCAATGTTAGCAGATCCCCACAGAATGGAGCCAGCCAGGGAATTCCCACACCAACCGTCTGCTGCTAAACACCCTGCTCCCCGAATCCTCCAGCTAATTCACTCCTGTCAAGTCACACAAAACTGATGCTCACTGCACACATTCATGACAAGGTTACACAATCATTTGGCAACTTCCCAAAAGCTAGGAGAGGAGAATTCAGTCTCATTCCTCTGTCTAAACCCCCAGATGCTCCGCAGAGATGAAATACACCCGATGAGCCACGGGGGCAGGCCGAGAGTCCAACGCTGGGGATCCAAATGCCCTCCAGCTGGGGCAGAGCTGGGAAGTCTGACTCAGCCCAGCACATCCCATTCCAGTTCCCCTGGGAGACACGGGGAGGGAATGAACCGAGAGGGAGAGAACAAACCCAACGCCAACGCCCATCCGGCCTCTGCCCATGGGTCTCCCACTTATTCCAGCGCAGCTTTCAGGGCACAGTGAGATCTCTGTCCCCATCCACGGGAGCAGTCAGGGGGGGTATTTTATTGTCAAGTCTCTTCCCCTTAAGTGACCCCAGAGACTGTGCTGGGTGGGCAGGTCTCTGAGCGAGAGGGGAAGTGGAGTCTCGGAGTTCTACCCTCCAAGGGGTGGGGAGCTCCCACACTCCAGCTAGTTCTGAGACCCTCCAATTCACCTCGAGAAGATGGGGAAGGCTCAGCCTCCCTCTCCTGACCTTTCCCCTGCCTCCCGCCCCACGAGCAGCCCTGCCCTCTTGGTGTGACGGAGCGACAGAGTTTTCTGCAGGGAAGTCCAGGCTCCTCGGGTCACTCTGCAATCCTGACACTCCTTCTCTGTCTGACTTCGCCCGAATCACCTCTCGCCGTGCCTCAATTTACCCATGTGTACAGTGGGGATACGTGCAGAGTGGCTCTCCTTTGCTAGGTGCTTTAAGGTCCCTCAGTGGAAGGTGCTGCCCAGAGCGATGGTCGTTGCTGAGGAGAATTACTGATCTGTGTTCCCTTAGCAACAGCCTGTGCGCCTGCAGAAGGAATTCCTGTCCCCCCATGGTCAGCTCTCTGCAGATCTGTCTGTCACTGTCTGCCCATCCACCCTGGGCAGTGACAGGCCTCAGACGCTATGGAGACCTGGGCATTGTCCCTCGTTTTCTTCCTAAACAACTGCACTTTTTAGATACACACAAACACCCAGAGCAGCCAATTCCTCTGACTCAGCCCAGAGCCCAGGATTTCTCCTCGCCCTTGGGGAAGGGCCCTTAATTGCTGTTTACTACTTACTGCTAAAGAGCCCCAGAGCACAGACAGGCTGGTCTTCGGCCTGTTTACATGCAGATGCCGCTTCTCCACTAGGGCCTGAGGGAACCCCACTGGGACTGCCCAGAGCTGGGTTATAACCATGCACAGCCCTGTGTTGGCTCTCGGCGAGGGATGCTGCTGTAGACGCTGGGCTGAGAGAGGTGCGGGATGCAGCTGCCTGAGGGAAGACACGTCCCTGTCAGCACTCACAGGTACCAGCTCTGGCTAAGAACTGACTTGCCTGACAACCACAGAGCTTTGTGGCTGTGCTGAGGTAGTGAATATGTCTACGACCCTTTGCACTCTGAGCGACTTTTCCGCTGATGCTGCATGTTCGCCGGTGTTATGTGCCTGCATTTCAGTGGCTGCTGTTTGCTCAGGCCCCTCTGAGGGAAACCTGCCCTGGGTGTGATCATAGAATCACAGAGCACTAGAACTGGAAGGGACCTTTGAGAAGTCCTCGATTCAGCCCCCTGCCCTCACGGCAGGACCAAGCACGGTCTAGAGCATCCCTGACAGATGTCTGTCCAACCTGCTCTTAAATATCTCCAGTGATGGAGATTCCACAACCTCCCTAGGCAATGTATTCCAGTGTTTAACCACCCTGACAGGTGGGAAGTTTTTCCTAATGTCCAACCTAAACCTCCCTTGCTGCAGTTTAAGCCCATTGCTTCTTGACCTGTCAGAGGCCAAGGAGAACAATTTTTCTCCCTCCTCCTTGTAACCTTGTAACCCCCTTTTGAAAATCGCTGTCATGTCTGTAATGTTGTACTTTAAAGAACTGCGTGGGATCTTCTTCAGGGGGGCAAGTCAAGATGCCACGTGTATTGGTGTCATGATCATGAGGGTCAGCCAGCAGCCTGGGGACTAAGGGGTTAACTGTACCTATTCAGGTAGATTCAGCCAATAGGAATGTAGGTAGGACTTTCAAACCGGGACAAAAGAATTTTGGTTTTTCCCTCCTTTGTTCTGGGAGTTGCTCTCCAGCTATGGAGTGAGACAGACATGTCTCTCCCTCCAAGAACCAATCCTTCACTTTCTGTAAGTAGGGTAAAGTTTAGATAAATCCATTAGGTGTTATTGTTTTATAGTTTGGGGAATGGGATCTGCTGCCCGTGCACTTTTAAACAATGTTTTCGCTTTCCTTTGTAACTAAGTTCTAGGGCCATGGAGTTTCTCCATGAGTATATTATTTTGTTACTTTTCCATCTAATCATTGTGCTTGCAACAGGAATAGTGTGGTGATAATAAAAGTTTCTCTTTTCTTTTATTAACCTGGTCCTGGTTACTAGTTGTGTCCTGGCTTGTATTTTAGGGGTGAGATTTCCCAAGTAGTCTTTCCGCTGATTTTCTTTATTAATATTTGGGTGGTGGCAGTGGCGATTTTATTCCCAAAATCTAGGTTGTTAAGATTTTGGGGGAAGTTTTATACCAAAGCCTGGTAGATAAGGTTTTGGGGTAGTTTTGCTGGCCCCCACTTCTGCATTTATCGTGCCAGAGTGAGGAAGGAGCTATGACAATTGTCAATACCTCATGATTGTATTAGACGCGTATACGATACCAGACCCATGTACGCACGCACACACAGACACACACTCCGTCAAGTCAGGGCTTAGTTACAACTGTGTTGCTCCCCGTCACGCCCTGGCCAGGTGAGTGAGATGGAGGGGCTGAGTGAGGACTGTCCGGACCGATGCGCCCATGTTGACAAGACCAGACCCAAGGCTGTAGTTTTGCTCCCATGCTTTTTGTATATTTTAGCTCATAGATCTTGTGCTGTCCCACTGCCCCAGGACACTGTAGGGCCGTGAGAGCTCAGGTACCAGCAGATGGGACTCGGATCTTCTTCTCTTGGTGGAGCTGGGGTTGTTCTCTTTCTTGGGCAGGTGCTGTCGCAGGGCTCACTGGCATTGTTCTCCCGCCATCAAGGTGATGCTGGCAGCTGGTCTCCAGCCAGGCTGGCTCCAGCGGCTGATCCCTTGACGCCCTTCTACACACACATTCACACTTTTGCACAGACACACAGCTAGCTTTAAATAGATTTAAGGCCATGCAAAGAGGAAAAATGGGGTTTCCATTGCAATAGATTAAAAACGTTTAAAAAAAACAGATTTTCCAAAGGGAATTCTTAAAAGGTTACGAATGAATTAATTCAAATCCCATTCATAAAAAAGGGGCCACAATTCCTTAGGTTACACACATAATGTCACATTGGTCGATATCGTTATTCAAAAGGGCGATTTTATACGCAGCCCTACAGTGAGATCTGAGGAAAGCCGTAGCACCCAGGTGTGTGTGAATGCACAGACACTGTCACCTCCCCTGCTGGCATCTCAGGGTGCTGGGTGGTAATGGTGGGGAGGGGTCTGACCTGACTTTAAGCTGCTGGAAAACATAGAGGTGCTAAGGCTCCACACTGGAACAATTGCACATTGTTTTTTATCCTAGACAGGACATCTGTCCTCACGTCAGTCGGGAAGTCTCCTGAACGGTGATATCTCAGATTTTCAAAAACCAGGCCCACCAGATGCAGACTCCCAGGTTTGGAAATTTCAGTCCAAATGTGTAAAGCCGAGCAAACTGAGATGCCTCTGAAAATGGGCCCGGCTAATTGAAGGTGTCAGATTTGCTTAACGAGCAGTGCTATTAAGAGTAATGGACAATCCAAGGTGTGAATCCCATTCAGCTAAGTTCTTGGCTGCAGTAATTCATGTGGCAAGGAGTTCCACAGGCCAAATATGTATTATGTGGACCATTTTCTTTTATTGAGTGTTCCATGTTCAGTGTTTCCATATAATTTACTGTCTCCTTCTTCCTGTGTTGTAAGACACAGCAAGTATAAATGACAGCTTTTCTTTCTTTCTTGATAGAGTTGTAGGTTTCAAGGTCAGAAGGGACCATTAGATCATCCAGTCTGAACTCTTGTAAAATTCAGGCCTTTTAATTTCACCCAGTTACCCTTGAACTGGGCCAAGTGACGGGTGTATGCCCATGACCTGCCTTTCCCTAGAAATTTACATCATAGAATCCTAGAACCTATGGGTGAAAAGGGAGACTAGGGTCGGCTGTTCTAGCCCGCTGGCAAGATGCAGGATTGTTTGTTTCTGAACCACCGAAGATGGATAGCTAGCAAGCCTCTTTTTTTAGACTTTCCATTAAGAGCTTTTACAATCTCTTGAGGCATTTCTTCCGTGCTTCTTCTGATCTTACAGGTGAGAAAGTTTCCCTGCAATTTCATCAAAATCTGCTCTGATGGAGTTTGGACCCCTTGTCTCTTGTCCTGTCCTCCGGGGCAAGGAAAAATGACTTTTCTCAGCCATCTGAAGATGGTTGTCATAGTCTCCTCCATTTCCTCTTACCCAAACTTCTGCTTGCAGCCACTGGACCTTGCTTTGCCTTTCTCTTCTAGACTGCAGAGCCTGTACTTACTATTTCAGCTAAATCAATTTTTTTCTGTCTCTCACTTTCCTGCATGTTCTCCAGCTTCCAAACATTTTGGTGGCTCTTTTCTGCACCCTCTCCAAGTTCTCAACAGCCTTCTGGAAATGTGGCCCTACAGTACCGCACATTGTCAGTTTCACTGGTGCCATGGAAAGGTAAAATGCTCCCCCTGCTGCAACTCACCACTCCCCTGTTTGTTCACCCAACGATCCCATCAGCCCTTTGGGCCCCGGGATCATACTGGGAGCCCGAGATGAACTGGGTATCCACTTTGAACCTAATTCCCTTTCAGGGCCCCTGCATTCCCTTGTCTTTGGGTCGGGCCTGCAGGCCCTGTTCCACTAGGATAACTTTTCATGTGATTGTATTGAACAGTTTGTTTGCCTGGGACCAGCTCACCAAGGGTATGTATAGACTACACCCCTCTACCGGCAGAGGGATACAGATTAGGCTGGTTGAAATTGCTAATGAAGTGGGGATTTAAATATCCCACGCTTCATTAGCATAAAAATGGCTGCTCCTTTTTTTTGGCACGGAGCTTTGTCGGAGAAAAGCGGCAGTCTAGAGGGTGATCTAACACTAAAGAAAGCCTTTTCTGATAGATCCTGTATACCTTGTTTTACGAGGCATAAGGGGTGCAGTCTAGACATACCCCAAATGCTGCAAATCAGTCTGTGTGCCTGCCCTGGCCTCCTTACTGTCACCCTTCCACAAATCTTCGGGCTGTCTGCAAATTTTATCCACAACCTTTTCCTATTTGCTTCCAGTTCATTCATAAAAATTCATAAAAATAGTGAAGGGCGTCAGGCCTAGAACCGATCCGGGCTGAACCAACCTGTGGCGACCCCTCCCTCGTGCTTTTTTAAATGGACTTATGGACCCAAAGATGCATCACTCAGAGATGCTTGGGGCAAATTGCCTCATGTAACCCATCAGTCTTCATGTCCTAATCTGCTGGGTCTGCTCATCTTATTTTGGAGAGTGTTCCATCCTTGTGTGTAAAGTTAGCTTTATGGAGTAAGGGTAGAATGATTTGTGCTTTTAAAGGTGCCAAGGCAAGCCACCAAGGGGGTTTCCCTCAAGGTCAGGTCATCTGTCCATAGCCTCTTTTGTCATTTAAGTCTTAGCAGTCCTAGGAAGTCATGTGACCTCCTTAACTAATTGGGGCTGTATGGGGGTGGGATGTAGAAACAGAACTCCTGCCCAAAGTGGAATCTATAAAACAATGGGAAACGAGCCGTTTCTCTGTCTTTGGCTGGCGTGGCACACCCAAGAAGATAACTGAAGACCCCAGGTGTCATGAACAGGAGGAGTGCTGCACAGCACCCAGTGACTAAAGGGTTAACTCAGGTACCTAACAAAGGTGTGGGCCAGGGGACGGGGAGAGCCAATCAAGATAGAGGGTTGAAATTTGAATTGGATCTAGGTTCCCTGCCTGCTTTCTTTGTGTGGGAGAGAGAAACCAGGAGTTGAGACACACAGAGGGTATGTCTACACAGCAAAGTTATTTATTTTGAAATAACTTTCCTAGCATCTACACAAGCCAACTGCTATTTTGAAATTAATTCGAAAAAGCGGAGGGCTTATTTCAAAATTGGTAAACCTCATTCCACGAGGAATAGCGCCAATTTCAAAATTGCTATTTCAAAATTAGCGCTGTGTAGACGCTTATTTTGAAATAGGAGGCCTCTAGCCCCTCCCAGGGTGCCCTGCTGGCCGCCCTGGCCACAAGGTAATTTCTGACCTGATGCCCTGCCGGAACCAGTTCCGGCTGGCTTTAAATGCGATTCAGCTTCCAATCAGTGTGGACGCGCTATTTCAAAATAGGGACTGGCCAGGTCCTTCCCATGGAAGGGTGGGATGTAGAAACAGAACTCCCTCCCGAAGTGGAATCTATAAATCAATGGGAAATGAGCCGTTCCTTTGTCTTTGGCTGGCGTGGCACACCCAAGAAGATAACTGAAGACCTCAGGTGTCATGAACAGGAGGAGTGCTGACCAGCATCTGGTGACTAAGGGGTTAACTCAGGTACCTAGCAAAGGTGTTGGCCAGAGGGCTGGGAGAGCCAATCAAGACAGAGGGTTGAAATTTGAATTGGATCTAGGTTCCCTGCCTACTTTCTTTGCGTGGGAGAGATAAACCAGGAGTTGAGACACACAGAATGATTTAAACCCACACAGGACTACCATGCCTCCATAGAATTCAAGGCATGGAAGTGGACTGAACAGAGAGAAAATTAGAAGTAAGTAGCAGGGGAAAGTGAATCCAGTCACTTTCAGGGTAATTTTTCTTCATTTTGTGGTTTGGTTTGAACTGTTCTGGGCGAATCTCTGCCTCCCCTTCCCCTTTGCCATCTAAGCATTATTCCAGAGGTTTTTTCTCTGTTTTAATTTGCTTTCCTTAGCTGCTCTGTAACATCTAGCAAGCAAGTCTGCTGCATCAAGTTTATCTTATGTTTTGTAATAAACATCTGTTCAGGTGATGATGTGATTCTTGTGTCCTGGAAGGTCTGTCTGTCGGTGTGTGTATCTGCAGGCCTCTGAGGGTATGTCTAGACTGCATCCCTCTGTCGGCAGAGGAATGCAGATTTAGGCAGGTCAACATTGCAAATGAAGCAGGGATTTAAATATCCCACGCTTCATTTGCATAAAAATGGCTGCCGCTTTTTGCCGACGCGGCACTTTGTTAGCAAAAAGCGGCAGTCTAGCGGGGGATCTGTCGAAAAAGAAAGCCTTTTTCGACAGATCCTGTAAACCTCTTTGCAGGAGGCATAAAGAATCTGTCGAAAAAGGCTTTCTTTCTCGACAGATCCCCCTCTAGACTGCCGCTTTTTGCCAACAAAGTGCTGAGTCGGCAAAACGTGGCAGCCATTTTTATGCAAATGAAGCACGGGATATTTAAATCCCCGCTTCATTGGCAATGTTGACCTGCCTAATCTGCATCTCTCTGCCGACAGAGGGATGCAGTCTAGACATACCCTGAGGCTACAGCTACACTGCTGTTTTTTTCTGGGAGAAGATATTCAAATCATGCTCTCATTTGCATATCTTCTTCCGATTCTTTTTGCGGAAGAGATTTTTCCGGTATTTGGCCCCGTATAGACGGGGAGAAATGTCAGAAAAACCACTTCTTTTGCAAGACCCCTTATTCGTCATACATCAAGGTTTACAGAGTCTTGCAAAAGAAGGGGGTTTTCTGACATTTTGCCCCGTCTATACGGGGCCAAATACTGGAAAAACCTCTTCCGCAAAAAGAATCGGAAGAAGATATGCAAATGAGAGTGGGATTTGAATATCTTCTTCCAGAAAAAAACAGCAGTGTAGCTGTAGCCTGACGGAGGGGTCAGCTATCAGAGATTGCTGCTTGTTTTTCTCTTTTATTTTTTCAAGCTCTTTTGAGGCAAAGAGCTTGGGATACCCCTGGGGGGTGGGCTCAAGTGACCACCCCTAGTTTTAGGGATAAAAAGCACTTGGTGAAGGCAGCAATTCCCCAAAATTCGTGTATTAGGATTCTGGGGGAAGTTTTTGTAACCAGAACCTGTAGAGGCAAAGGTTTGAGCTTTTTGCGGGACCCCAGCTTCTGCACTCGGAGGGCACGTCTATGTTGCTCGCAGCTTTCGAAAAAAGATATGCAAATTTAGCACAAATTTGCATATGTTCTTCTGATCCCTTTCTCGGAAGAGCTTTTTCGAAGAAAAAGCAGTCTAGATGGGGTTTTTCAAAAGAACCCTTCTTCCTGAAAAAATGTGGCTTACAGGGTTCTTTCGAACACCCCCGTCTCGACTGCTTTTTTTTTTTTTAAAGAACTCTTCCTAAAAAGGGATTGGAAGAAGCTATGCAAATTCGCGCCGTGGGAAAAGGAGACTTCCTTGGTTTTGGAGGCTTAGCTGGAACAAGAACCATTTTTGTGTGGCTTTGGAACAAGCTAAAGTGTATGTTAGAGTTATCTAAATGTTTTTTTGTTATTTAAAATTTGTAATCTACTTTGCTCTGCCCATTCTTACTTACAATCACTTAAATCCTGCTGCCTGTACTTAGTAATGATTGTTACCTGGGGGAGCAACCAGTGGGCACATTCCCCTTTCATTGCTGAAAGGACCTTGCCTAAATCTAAAACTATTTCACTAGGAGGGTGGTGAAGCACTGGGATGGGTTACCTGGGGCGGGGGTGGAATCTCCATCCCTGGAGGTGTTTAAGTCTCGGTTTGACAAAGCCCTGGCTGGGTTGATTTAGTTGGGATTGATCCTGCCTTGGGCACGGGGCTGGACTTGATGACCTCCTGAGGTCTCTTCCAGCCCTAGGATTCTAAATCATTCCTTAGGGGTTCTGATCCCAGTTGGGGAAAGGTATCTTTGGAAGCTGGGCCCTACACCATACTTTCCTTGGACCTGAAGAGTTTCAGTGTCTTTACTGCTCCTCAGGGGTGTGTGTGTGTGTGTGTGTGTGTGGCCGTGAGCTCTGCTCAGGGCCGGCCCACAACATTTTGGCACCTGAAGCAGGGAGCTCAAATGGCACCCCCATACCCCTTGGCTTGGGCCAAAAGGTCTCTTGTGCCCTCCTTCCTCCAGCACAGACTCCATCATCTCTGTGCATCTAGAGCAGAGAGAATGCATCTACACCAGCAGCAGACACAATTTTCTACACTCTGGGTCCTAGTGGCGCCCTCCCACAGTCTGGCAACTGAGGCGACCACCTCAGTTCGCCTCATGGTAGGGCTGGCCCTGGCTCTGCTCTGTGCGTTGGCTGGAGGAGACCAGGGAGCTGGCCCCACAGGATCAGGCAGTGAGAAGGCCCAGAGAGCAAGAAAGTGAGTGTTAGTGGTGTTGTCAGCACTCCAGAAAACACCTCAAAGGGTCTTCTGTGACCACCCCACAATCACATCCCCCATTCACTGACAAAGGCCTATTGACATTATGTTCTGATGGTCGTTTGCCCGTGTTGAGTCCCTCATAAGGACGATATGGTTGATTGTTCCTTTTGTAGCTGACCGTTTTCTCTGATTCACTGAAACGCCTCAGCTCTGTTGACACCTGTTTTCTCTGCATTGTTCCCTGGGCAACAAATTGGTTTCTGTTGTTGTTTTTTTCTCACTCTCAGATGCTGAGTAACAGGGGGAATGCGGGAGTCCAGACAGCTAGTGTGTTTCAGTGTGTGAAGAGCGATCAACCCACTTACTTCACCAGAACAGCCACCGGTAGCGCGCGTCATGTCTCAGTAACATTCTCTCCATCTTCCAGGCATTTGTGTTTCGATGATTGCACCCGAACCTGCACACACAGGAAGTCAGGGTAACGTACGGTACAGGCCGGAGACATCGTTCTGCTTCAGAGTTGGGCACCTTCTCCCCTACATCATGTCAGATCCCAACACAACCCACTTCACCAACCCCTCCACCTTCATTCTGCTGGGCATGCCTGGCCTGGAGGCGGCCTATGTCTGGATCTCCATCCCCTTCTGCACCATGTACGTCATAGCCCTCTTGGGGAACTTCACCATCCCATGCATTGTGATGACAGAGCCAAGACTCCATGAGCCCATGTACTATTTCCTCTGCATGCTGGCCATCACTGACCTGGTCCTGGTGACGTCCATCCTGCCCAAAACACTGAGCATCTTCTGGTTCAATTCCAGGGAGATTGATTTTAATGCCTGCCTCACCCAGATGTTCTTCATAAAAGCCTTCTTCATGACTGAATCAGGGCTCTTTGTGGCCATGGCTTTGGATCGCTACGTGGCCATCTGCCATCCCCTGAGACATTCCACCATCCTGACAGACCATGTGGTGGCCAAGCTTGGTCTGGCCATGCTGCTGCGCGGCAGCATAATCGTCCTGCCCTATCTCCTGCTGGCCAGGCAGTGGCCATATTGCAGAACCAACATCATCCCCAACACGCACTGTGAGCACTTCGCTGTGGTGAGCTTGGCCTGTGCCGACATCCGCGTCAGTAGCTACTACGGACTTTTTGTTATCTTGTTTGTGACCGGTCTGGACGTGGTTTTCATCATTCTGTCCTATTTCCAGATCATTCGGGCCATCTTCAAACTCCCCAGCAAGGATGCCCGGCTCAAGACTTTTGGGACGTGCGGCACCCACTTGGGTGCCATGTTGGCCTTTTACATCCCACGTCTCTTCTACTCACTTGCGTCTCGCTTTGGAGAGAACATGCCTCTGTATTTTCATATTCTCAGTGCCAACATGTACCTCCTGCTGCCCCCCACGCTGAACCCCATCATCTATGGGGTGAAGACCAAGCAGATCTGGGACAGGCTGCTCTGGCTCTTCACTCTTTGTGGGGGAAAGATTTCTCCTGGTGCTGTGGCTCTCAGGCAGAGTTGAGGGCTGACAGGATGCCGGGCCCGCTTCCCTGAGACACAGACTGGCCAAGGAGACATCAAATCCATTTCTGGACACACTGTTCTGTGGCAGCATGAGAAACTATTGACCCCTAAGTCTGCCACACTCCCTGTTGCTGGTAACCAAAGCCCTCAGGGCCAGGCTCTTCTCCTCCACCAAGGCTCTACCATGGTCCATGTCTTCCCTCCATACCTCACTTACCAGGCACTGCCCCTGTCATTGTCTCCTCTCCTGCCTCCACCGTCACTGTCTTGATCATCTCTACCATCCGTTTTGTTACTGTTTGGCAACAGACATGATTCGGGGGCTGGAGCGCATGACCTATGAGGAGAGACTGAAGGTTTTGGGCTTGTTCAGTCTGCAGAAGAGAAGAGTGAGGGGGGATTTGATAGCAGCCTTCAACTACCTGAAGAGGGGTTCCAAGGAGGATGGAGAAAGGATGTTCTCAGTGGTGGCAGATGGCAGAACAAGGAGCAATGAGCTCAAGTTGTGGTGGGGAGGTCTAGGTTGGATATTAGAAAAAACTGTTTCCCTAGGAGGGTGGGGAAGCAAAGTGGCCAACTGGGCTCAAGGTCTCCCTGTTGCCACTGGACAGGGCCAGTGATGCAAACCACCCCTTCCCCCGGAGGAATTGCTAGGCAGCACAGCCCTCCCCTTGGAGCAGCCACCAGTCAAGGCCAGGCAACAAAGCCATGCCCCCTCCAGGCTGGTACAGGGAAGCACAGCCCTGCCTGCTCCCTCCCTTTGAGAGAAGCCACCATCCAAGCAGTGTGGCCCTTGGTACCCCAGGGAGTGTCCATCACTGGTGTAGCGTGGCCCTGGTCACCACAGGTGGCCCTCACAAGCCCTCCCAGACCTCCCAGTTCTCTGCCTTGAGTCCCCTGGCCAAAGCCTCCCCTCCCTCTCCCCTGAAACCTGCTCCAGCCTGCCCTTAGCCCCTCACCTCCAGCCCCCTGCCATAGGTTTCCCACACTCCACCCTGCATCCTCACCCCCTGCGCTGAGCTCCCCTCACTGAACCCCCTGCCTTGAGTCCTCCCCCCCCCAAAGCCCATCACTGCGTCGTACAACCGGCCTGTCTCATGCAGTGGGTGGCAGGCAGCTGAGAGGATCGATTGGGCCCCTCTGACCTGAAAGTCCTCCAGCCTGTGCAGAACCAAAAGTGCGGCAGCAGGGCCTTTAGCAGCACCTCAGCGAAATGGTCAGAGGAGGGTCCGTGATCTCACACAGAGTACATGGCAACGGGCCGATAAGAGGGGTTGCCCCTGTGGCTTTGCCTGACAGAGTCTCCTCCTTGAGGTCTCTCCTTGTGCACTGAGAGAATTCAGGGCCACATCTGTGAGCGCAACAAGGGGCCTTGATGGAGCTTCCTTCTTTCCCCCAGTGGGTTTTGCTACAGACAGATGTTCCGCTAGAGGAGGTGAGAGCCCCAGAGAGGGGACCCAGTCAGCTGAAGGGCTGCAAAAGGCCCTTGTGGCATTGCGGGTATGAGAAATATTCATCAGGAAACATTTGCTGAGATCCCCTTTCAAACACACGCTTCCTTTTACACACCCTTACCCGATCCCCTTTCCTCAGACTCACTTGGGGTGCTTTTACTTTAAAAGGACCCCCCTCCATCATTTCCCACGTGCTCAGAGCTTTAGTGCGTGTCACGTCACTGGGAGCCCTCGGGGAGTTCTGTGATCCCTTCTGTGGTAGCCATCCCTGGAGGCCTGCACCACATAGACACACTGAGAGGTCCTACGGGCGGCTAAAGACCTCCACATTTCTTTTATTGCCATGTTCTCTGAAATCTCTCCATGACTCCAGCCGTCATTTCATTGTTCACATCAAAGAGGTGCTCACCTCCTTGCTTATGCACTGTCTCAAAAGCTGTGTTTAAAACCCTTTCAACCTCAGTCTATTTGTAGCTTGTGAGGAATTTGCTTAAAAGAGCTTAATCGCCTTTGCCACCTCTTCCCCAGTCTTACTCTGTAAGGATGTGACCCATGCGTGCTCAGCCCAATTGTCTGCTACTGGGAAAGCATATTTAGAGCCATCTTTGTGGCTAGAATAGGTGGCCATATCTAGCAAATCCACCTGCCATTGCATGTCCACATCAGACACAGCCATATGTAATGTGTAAGCATCTTGATTCACAAGCCAAGCTGAAATCTGCGTTCTTCTCAAAGTTTTACAACATTTTTAGCGGTCCTAAATATGGGTTTTACATCACCAACTCTCAACTTCTCCAGGAAAGTTATCTATCTATCTATCTATCTATCTATCTATCTATCTATCTATCTATCACATTTGGTTCAGTGAGAAACGTCAGATCTGTGACACCAACTTCAACTCATGATATTTAAGTAAAACCTGTGACGTGTTACAATCTTTATGTCTCTTTCACATGATCATTACTCATCCATGCACATGTGGATGCAGTTAATCAGATCACTGACCGTTGCACTGGTCACGTAGAAGATTGCATCTGTAAGGCATAAATGCAAGTAGCTTCGCTGGTGCGGTATCACCTACATGCCCCACCACGAAGAGTCCCCTTGATTCCCTGTAGATCTCAAAAGGGGCATCGCTGGGTCTGTAGATGGGGTGGGTTTGAGGCAATGACCCCTTGTCACGTTATTGGATTTTAAGGGGAGCAGCCAGATCACTGCTGTACCCATGGGGGGGGCTGTTTGCCCCAAAGTCTGTACAAAGGGGGTCATGTGAGGTGTCAAATGAAAGCTTATGTTCTACTGATTCTGTGTATGCTACTCATGTATTTGTGTGATGTCTGTGTGTGGAGTTATAAATATGGACTCTGTGCTTATACTGTGGATGTTCTCTGCCTGCTGTAAGGAAGGAATCTCCAATGAATGGCTGTGCTAAGTAGCAGGGCACCAAAGACAATGGTTCTGAAGGTGCCCAATACACACCTGAGGAATGCGTCTGAGAACATGCAACCCAGCCAGGGCAAAATGGCTGCTGACATGTGAAACAGAGATAGGTCACTCGACCATGTGACCTGCTCCACTGGAGAGACACCAGGAATGGATATAAATTGCCATGAGGTGGATTCCATTTTGTCTTCAATCCTGCTACTGATCCCAGATGCAGCCTTGCGAGGGACAGCGGGCCGGGAAGGATTGCTGACCCATCCTGACACAGGATGTACACCAGAGACTTTTAAGATAGCAGTTTGTAACATCTCTGCTGAGAGCCTGCATCAAGAACTTGGGGTATGTCTACATTAGCCCCCCTAGTTCGAACTAGGGAGGCTAATGTAGGCATTCGAAGTTGCAAATGAAGCCCGGGATTTAAATATCCCGGGCTTTATTTGCATATTCCTGGCCGGTCGCCATTTTTAAATCCCCTTAGTCCGACTAACAAACGTTAACTCGAACTAAGTCCTTAGTTCGAGTTAACTGTTACACCTAGTGGAATGAGCCGCGGGCAGTTAGTTCGGACTAAGGGGATTTAAAAATGGCGACCGGATGGGAAGATGCAAATAAAGCCCGGGATATTTAAATCCTGGGCTTCATTTGCAACTTCGAATGCCTACATTAGCCTCCCTAGTTCGAACTAGGGGGGGGGCTAGTGTAGACATACCCTTGGTTATTTGGTGCATGTAACGTATTCTCCTTAACAAGCTTACTCTCAACCTTTTCTTTCTTTCGTTAATAAACCTTTAGATTTTAGATTCTAAAAGATTGGCCCAGCGTGATCTTGTGGGTAAGATCCAAAGTGTAAACTGACTGGGAATCTGTGACTGGTTCTTTGGGACTGGAAAGACCTGTTTGGGGTAGGTGCGATTGGGTTCTATAACCCCTCACCCGTGTGTTAGTCCTAGGGCTGATTGTGGCACAGGAAGGCCAGAGGTGTCTGAGGGGTTTTGCTCGTGAGTCTTCCTGCTGGCTGGATTGGCAGCTGGAGCACTCGGTGTGATTGGTTTGTGACCTATTTGGGAAAGGTCTCCAGTCCGGGGCTGTAAGCAGCCCTGGTTTTGAGCAATTCACCCTGAGTGGACGCCCTCAGCAGTGCCCAGACCTGGCCCGGTCCATCACACACGCCCCCCTCTCTCCCAATGAAAGGTAATTCTAGTTTGGTCATCTTGGGTGTTATGGTCACAATTCCAATTTTTTCCCCAACAAGTATCTACAGTTATTGGGCACGTGGCAATATAGCCAATGTAAATCAAACTGTTATTCTTAGGTTACCAGATCTAAGTAGACAAAGGACTCCAGTGTGTCATGCCTACCAGTACTAGCCATGCAGCTGAAAACTCTGTTAAAATCAAACATTTGCCTTTACATCAAATTCACAATGCCGCAACTAAAGCAAAGCAAGTGCGCTCTGAAGTTTGGGGTGGTAGCATTTCACGTGAAGTATTCACCGCACGAAAAGGAACATATTCCCAAACTGAGGCTATGTCTAGACTACAAAGTCTTTTCGGGATACCAGAGGTATCCTGGAAAACTCTGCTGCATCCAGGGAACGCATCTGCTCTTCCGACATTTTTTGTGGAAGGGCAGACACGCTCTTTCCGAAGCCCTGTATACCTCGTGTCACGAGGAAGAAGGGCTCTTCTGAAAGGAGGTTTTTCCAAAATTTGGCCCACCGTAGACAGGCAACATTTTGGAAAAGCCTCTTCCAACAAAACTATCGGAAAAATTTGCGTATCTTTTTCCGATAAAACTCCGTAGTCTAGATGTAGCCTCAGTGCTAGCACATGCTGAATGGAGCCAACCAGGGAATTCCCACACTAACTGTCTGCTGCTAAAAAAACCCTGCTCCCAGAATCTTCCAGCTAATTCACGTCATGTCACGTGGAACTGAGGCTTACCACACTCATTCAGGACAAGTACAGATTTCACAGTCATTTGTCAGCTTCCCAAAAGCTGGGAGAGGAGAATTCGGTCAGTACCTAAACACCCAGGTGCTCCGCACTGGAGAAATATCTCTGATTAGCCAGACAAGCAGGCAGAGAGTCCAGTTCTGGGAATGATGAGGGGGCTGGAGCACATGGCTTATGAGGAGAGGCTGAGCAGGGCCGTAACAAGGGCAAGGCGAGTGAGGCACTTGCCTAAGGCGCATAGCTGAGGGGGCCCACAAAAGACAGCTACTACGCTGTCTTCGCTTGTGCCTCGCGCCACGTCAGCACCTCCTCCCGTGCCAAGGACGGTCTTGCCTCAGGCGCCAAATTAGCTAGTTACAACTCTGAGGCTGGGGGATTTGGGCTTATTTAGTCTGCAGAAGATAAGAGAGAGGGGGGATTTGATAGCAGCCTTCAACTTCCTGCAGGGGGGTTCCAAAGAGGCTGGAGAGAGGCTGTTGTCAGTGGCAGCAGGTGGCAGAACGAGGAGCAATGGTCTCAAATTTCAGTGGGGGAGGTCTAGGGTGGAGATTAGGAAAAACTATTTCCTAAGGAAAGGGGGGAAGCACTGGGCTGGGTTCCCTAGGGAGGGGGTGGAATCTCCATCCCTAGAGGAGTTTAAGTCCTGCCTTGACAAAGCCCTGGCTGGGATGGTTGAGTTGGGGTCGGTCCTGCTTTGGGCAGGTGGTTGAACTCGATGACTCCCGAGGTCTCCTCCAACCCTAGGATTCTATGATTCTATGAATCCAAGTGTCCTCCAGGCGGGGCAGGGCTGGAAAGTCTGACTCAGCCTGGCACATCCCATTCCAGTTACCCCTGGGAGACATGGGAAGGAAATGAACCCAGAGGGAGAGAACAAACCCAACGCCAACGCTCATCCAGTCTCTGTCCTGCCTATGGGCCTCCCCCCACTTATTCCAGGGCAGCTTTCAGGGGACGGCGAGACCTCTGTCTCTATCCATAGAAACAGTCGGGGGGGGGGCTCTTTTACTAAGTCTCTTTCCCTTAAGCTTCCTCAGGGACTGTGCTGTGTGGGCAGGTCTCTGAGCGAGAGGGGAAGTGGAGTCCTGGAGTTCACCCCTCCCAGGGGTGGGGAGCTCCCACACTGCAGCTTGTTCTGAGAACCTCAGCTTCCCCTTGGGAGGATGGGGAAGACTCAGGCTCCCTCTTCCAGCCTCTTCCCAGCCTCCCACCCTACGAACAATCCCTGCCCAAGTGGGAGTCCATTTCCCTCTCAACGTGACGGAGCAACAGAGGTTTCTGCAAGGAAGTCCAGGCTCCTGGGCTTGCTCTGCCATCCTGACACTCGTTCTCAGTCTGACCTTGACGGAATCACGTCTTCCTGTGCCTCAGTTTACCCATGTGTACAATGGAGATACGTGCAGAGTGGCTTTCTTTTGTTCTGTGCTTTCAAGGTCCCTCACTGGAAGGTGCTGCCCAGAGTGATGGTCATTGCTGATGAGAATTATTGATCTGTGTTCCCTTAGCAATGGCCTGTGCGCCTGCAGAAGGAATTCCTGTCCCACCATGGTCAGCTCACTCCAGAGCTGTCTGTCACTGTCTGCCCATCCACCCTGGACAGTGACAGGTCTCAGACGCTATGGCGATCTGGGCATTGTCCCTCGTTTTCTTCCTAATCAACAGTACTTTTTAAATACACACAAATGCCCAGAGCAGCCAATTGCTCCCTGACTCAGCCCAGAGCCCAAGAGTTCTCCTCTCCCCTTGGGAAGGGCCCTTAATTGCTGTTTACTCCTAAATCTGGATAAAGAGCCCTGGAGCACAGACAGGCTGGTCTCTGGCCTGTTTACATACAGATGCCGCTTCTCTGCTAGGGGCTGAGCCAACTCCGCTGGCACGGCCCAGAGCTGTGTTATAACAATGCACAGCGCTGTGCCGGCTCTCGGCGCGGGACGCTGCTGCAGACGCTGGGCAGAGAGAGGTGCAGGACGCAGCTGCCTGAGTGGATTCCCAGGGAAGACACGTCCCTCTCAGCACTCACAGGTACCATCTCTGGCTGAGAACTGACCTGCCCGACAAATGCAGAAAATCGTGGCCGTGCTGAGGTAGAGAATACGTTTGTGACCCTTTCCCCTCTGAGCAGCCCGGGTCCTTTCCGCTGGTGCTGCGTGTGCCGGTGTTATGAGCCTGCATTTCAGTGACCACTGTTTGCTCAGCCCCCTCTGAGGGAAACCTGCCCTGGGAGTGAGAAGTGAGGAAAGCCCTCAGCAGCCGGCTGTGTGTGAAGGCCCAGACACTGTCACCTGCCCCTCACAGGGCTCTGGTGTTAATGGCAGGGAAGGGGGTCGACCTGGCTTTTCTCTGCAGGAAAACCTGGAAGTGCCAGGTCTCCGCACTGGAACAATTTTACAATTGTCTAGGACCTGGTAGTAGGCAAGACATCTTCTCTCCTCGCTTCATTCAAGAAGTCCCCTGAGCCGTGACGTCTCAGACTTTCAAACCCTATCCCACCCGATGCACACACCCGGGGGGGAAATTTCAGTTCAAATGCGTAAAGCCGGGTAAACTGGGAAGTGTCGGAAAATGGGCCCTGCTAATTGGAGGTGTCAGATTTGCTGAACTAATGAGAGCAATGGCCAATCCGAGTGTGGTTCCCATTCAGCTACGCTCTGCAGTAATGTTAGTGGCAAGGAATTCCACCGGCAGAATAAATGTTATGTGAGCCATGTTCAGCGTTTCCATACAATTCAATGTCCCTTTGTCCCTGTGTTGTATGACACAGCCAGTGTTATGGCAGCTCTTCTCTGTTTACTGGTAGATTCGTGGGTTTCAGGGTCAGAAGGGACCATTAGATCATCCAGTCTGATCTCTTGTAACATTCAGGCCTTTCAATTTCATGCTGTTACCCCTGCACTGGGCCAAATGCCTTCCCTGGAATTTCACATCACAGAATCCTGGAAGCTGTGGGTGAAAAGGGACAGGTAGGATCAGTTACTCGAACCCCCGTCGAGACGGAAGATTGTTTGTTTCCGAACCATGGAAGATGGATGACTAACATGCCTCTTTTTCATGCTTTCCATTAAGAGTTTCCTCGATCTCCCGCTGCATTTCTCCCAGCGCCTTCTGTTCTTACCGCTGGGAACGTTTCCTTGCGGTTTCATCGAAATCTGCTCCGATGGACTTTGAACCCCTTGTCTCTTGTCCCTGCAACTCATCACTCCCCCTGTTTATTCACCAAAGGGTCCCATCAGCCCTTTCAGCCCCAGCATCGCACTGGGAGCCCATGGGGAACTGGGTGTCCACGTTGAACCTAATTCCCTTTCGGGGCTCCTGCATTCCACAGCACAAGGCTCCTGTCTGTGTGCCGGGTCTGGAGTCCCTATTCCACTAGGATAACTTTGCATGTGACTGTATTGAACAGTTCGCTTGCCTGGCCCAGCTCACCAAAGGCTGCCGATCAGTCTGTGCGCCTGCCCTGGCCTCCTCACTCTCACCCCTCTGCAAATCTCTGGATTTTATCTGCAGCGATTTGCCATTTGCATCCAGATCATGAATGAAAATAGCAGATGGCATCAGGCCTAGATCGGATCCCTGCAGAACCGAACTGGAAACAGCCCCATTCCCTGACAAGAGCCCGTTGACAACGGCTTTCTCGTAGCTTGCAATGAGCCAGTTTTCAGTCCCTTTGAAGTGTGAAGTTTTCCTTCTGTATCTGAATGTTTTCTCCTACTAAATGAAATGTCTCCGATAAAGTGAAGTCTATTTCATCTGCATTGTTCCCTTCAGCCACCAAACCTGAACTCAGGTGCTTTTGTTTTACATAAACCCTGTTGATTGGTGTGACAGGAGATGTGCCAGGCCGCACCGGACTTGCAGCACCTGCGTGCTAGCAGCCCCAAGAAGCGGCGGCCTTAGGACCCTGGGCGGGGGCCGTGCCAGCTCAGATACACCGAGCCGCGCCAGACTTGCAGCGCCTGCGTGCTAGAGTCCCCAAGAAGTGGCGGCCTTAATGACCCTGGGCGGGGGCCGCGCCAGCTCGGATACACCAAGCCGCGCCAGACTTGCAGCGCCTGTGTGCTAGCAACCCTGAGAAGCAGTGGCCTTAGGACCCTGCAGGAAGGTGGGCCAGCAGACACGGCGCAAGTGTCGTGTCCCCGGGCGCCGTCTCTGAAGCTGGGAGTTTAAAAGGAAGCCAGCCAGCCCCAAGCAGGGGGGACGGTGAGCGCTGGCTGGCATAGGGGGCTGTCCTCCCCCAGGCAGGTTCCTTGGCAAGGAGGGGGACGCCGGAAAGCGGAGGGCACCCAGAGTATCCAACCGGAGGCCCTGGGTGACGACGAGTGGCAGCTCTCGGGAGACTGTTATCGGACTCAGGACAAACTCTAACCCATCCTGGGGATGGGGACACTTGGAAAAAAGGGAAGAAAGGACTGAAAACCAAAACAGGGCCCAGCCCGAGCAGGGAGGTGTGGCTCTGTAAGGCGGGCCCTGCCACAGTTGGCATTAATTATATTCCTAGACGTTTTTTCCCCCAACCTCATACCAACTTTTCCATTGTTTCCTAACCTTATCACACCTTTCTTTTAAAAAAGCATATTATTTTTTTAAATGTCTACATATAAAACATAATTACCCTACTTTTACCCCCTTTTTTATTTGGCTCTCCTGGTATCTGAATTTGTAGACCTGATCTTATTGAGATGTGGGGGGAAGGGTCAATTGGTAATGTTGGGATTCATAACTCTACATCACATTAAAATGCCTTTCTCTGTCTAGTAATCGGCCTTAAACTTTTCCAAGATTTTTTTTGTCCTGAAAATTCCTATTTTAAAAAAATCCTATTCTGATCCTTACCCCTGTGAAGCATGGAGGTTTCCCTAACGTCTTTAACATTCCCTATCAATTTTCGTAACGTCCAATCGGTGTGCCTTGCTATCTGTATTCCCTCCCACCCTCATTGATACTATATACCTGTTTCCCCTAAATTGCTGCTCTCCCTTTGCAAATGGACTGGTTTTGAGCCAAGTTTGTTCCCCCTCATTGACTGGGGAATTTTTTTTAATCATCTCATAGACTAATTCTGACACAACTTCCACGTTTCTTTCCCATTTTTCTTTCTACATTTTTCCTCCTCGTCCTTTTTCTCCTGATCCTTTGTTTGGGGACTCGGCCCTTTGGAAGCCCTATCTATAGATACCATAGGTGAGGAGGGGTTCTCTATCTGCCTATTCCAATGTGATTGCTTCCATTTTTTATTTTCCCAGATTCGCCCCTTTGTCTACTCCCCAAACGAAACAGCCCCAGACATTTCTGTCTGTCTGCACATGGTGGCCTCCGCCAGTCTCACTGCCAGTCTTAGCAACCCCCTTGCTCTCTACTCTGCCCTTTATTGTCAAACTTGTGTGGCCAATACTGAGCACATGCCCAGAGCATGTTGTTCTCCATCCCGTTTCTTGGGCATCAAACACTTTCTTTTTCTGCCCTCTGCTGAGAATGAGCAGGTGTTCTGTGGAGCGGCCACCAATGTCCCTCTTGGCTTTGCCCTTGGGAGGGGGGGTGTTCTCAATGGCATTTTTCTTCCTAGTATCTGCCTTGGCAAAGGCTTGGATTGTATTTTTCACACTCAGATTTTGAGCAACGGGGTGAATGGGGGAGTCCCTATGTCTAATATTGTATATTGGTGTGTGACGAGCAATCAGCCCGCTTAATGGACGAGAAGAGCCTCTAGTAGCGTGTGTAAAATCTCATATTACCGCTGTGTCTCCTACCAGGCATTGGTACTGCGAACGTCATCCTAAAACTCAGGCACAAGTTGCTGTACACGCAGGAGACACCGTTGAAGAGTTAGCTGCAGAGTTCGCCAACTTCTTGTCTACTCCATGTCAGATTCCAACGCAACCGACTTCACCAACCCCTCCACCTTCATCCTGCTGGGCATTCATGGCCTGGAGGCGGCCCATGTCTGGATCTCCATCCCATTCTGCACCATGTACATCATAGCCATCCTGGGGAACATCACCATCCTATACATTGTGAAGATAGAGCCAAGGCTCCATGAACCCATGTATTATTTCCTCTGCATGCTGGCCGTCACCGACCTGGTCCTGGTGACATCCATCCTGCCCAAAACGCTGAGCATCTTCTGGTTCAATTCCAGGGAGATCGATTTCAGTGCCTGCCTCACCCAGCTGTATGTCATTCACAGCTTCTTCATGACTGAGTCAGGGCTTTTCGTGGCCATGGCTTATGATCGCTACGTGGCCATCTGCCACCCTCTGAGACATTCCACCATCCTCACAAACCGTGTGGTGGCCATGCTCGCTCTGGCCATGCTGCTGCGTGGGGGCATAATCATTCTGCCCTATCTCCTACTGGCCAGGCAGTGGCCATATTGCAGAACCAACATCATCCCCCACACGCACTGCGAGCACATGGCCGTGGTGAAGCTGGCCTGTGCCGACATTCACCTCAGTAGCTACTACGGCCTCTTTGTGGTATTCTGTGTGACCGGCCTGGATGCAGTTTTTATCGCTCTGTCCTATACCCAGATCCTCCGGGCCATCTTCCGCCTCCCCACAAAGGATGCCCGGCTCAAGACTTTTGGGACGTGCATCACCCACCTGTGTGCCATCTTAGCCTTTTACATCCCACGTCTCTTTACCTCGCTCACTTCCCGCTTTGGAGAGAACATGCCCCTGTATTTTCATATTCTCAGTGCCAACATGTACCTCCTGCTGCCCCCCACGCTGAACCCCATCATCTACGGGGTGAAGACCAAGCAGATCTGGGACAGGCTGCTCCGGCTCTTCAATCTTTGTGGGGGGAAAGTTTTCTCCTGGGGCTGTGGCTCTCAGGAGGAGCTGAGGGCTGACGGGGTGCCGGGCCCACTTCCCTAATTACAGACTGGCCAGGAAGACATCAAATCCAGTCCTGGCCACACTCTTCTGTGGCATCATGAAAAACTCATCAACTCCTAAGGCTGCCAGACTTCCTGTTGCTGGTAACCAAAGCCCTCAGGCCCAGCCTCTTCTCTTCCATCAAGGCTCCGCCATGGTCCATGTTTTCCCTCCATGCCCCACTGGCTGGTGGCCTTTTTGGCTAAGGCACTGCCCCTGTCACTGTCTCCTCTCCTGCCCTCCACCATCACTGTCTTCATCATCTCTGCCATCCATTTGGTTATCATTTGGCAACAGACAGGATGAGGGGACTGGCGGAGGGCAACCAAAATGATTAGGGGGCTGGAGCATATGAACTACGAGGAGAGGCTGAGGGATTTGGTTTTGTTTAGTCTGCACAAGAGAAGAGTAAGGGGGGATTTGATAGCAGCCTTCAACTTCCTGAAAGGAGGTACCAGAGGCTGGAGAGAGGCTGTTCTCAGTAGTGATGGATGGCAGAACAAGGAGTAATGGTCTCAAGTTGCAGTGGGGGAGGTCTGTGTTGGATATTAGGAAAAACTATCTCCCTAGGAGGGGGTGAAGCACTGGGATGGGTTCCCTAGGGAGGGGGTGGAGTCTCCATCCCTGGAGGTGTTTAAGTCTCAGCTTGACCAAGCCCTGGCTGGGATGATTGAGTTGGGTTGGTCCTGCTTTTTTCAGGGGGCTGGACTCGATGACTCCTGAGGTCTCTGCCAGCCCTGGGATTCTATGACCCCTTCTGCATAGCCCGTCTCCCTCCGCTCCGGGGCAGGGACAAGGAGCCTGCCGTGAGAGCAGCAGGCTGCAGCCCTAGCCCTGATAGGGCAGGGAGCAGCGGTGAGGGAAGCCAGGAAGCTGTAGAAAAGCAGTTGCGGGTGGGGAACAGGTCTTGGGGGCAGGGGAAGGGACCAGCTTTCAAGGTAGGTGGAGAACAGCTGAAAGAGACAGCAGGAGAGAGGGTCATGGTGTGGTTGGAGGATGCTTGAGCCCCTGGCAGCTCGTGTGTGAGGAAGCTGAGTTACACGGCCCTGAGGGAAGAGAGCTTTTTGTGGTGCATTGCCTTAGCTTCCGGTTCTCTGTGGTCCTTGGCCACCGGGGGCCTGTAGCAAGCAGGCTCCCTGCAGCAGCTATGGGCTGGGAGCCCTTTGCTTTAAGCCAGGTCTTGGGGGTAGGGGAAGGGACCAGCTTTCAAGGTAGGTGGAGAACAGCTGAGAGAGACAGCAGGAGAGACAGCATTGGCTGGGAAGCTGGGTTGCTGGGCACCAGCCGGGGTAGCTTTGGGAGCTCACATGGAGGAAGATACACAGCATCAGCCATTTATGCACGTACATGGCAGCCTCTGTGGGACCCCATTGCTCTAGGGCTGAGGATGAAGAGTGGAGAGTGAAGCTGAGTCTAACGCACACTCGGCCTGACACACAGGATCACCATGTCTAGCATCCCAGCAGCCAGGCTGCCAGGCAGTGTTAGCCCCACACCACGGAGAGAGTGAGCTGCACAGAGGCAAAGAGATTTACCCGGGGCCGTACCGTGAAGCGGTGGCAGAGCTGGGAGTAGCAGCCCAGAATCCTGACCCCCCCGCCGTCCCGAGCAGTGATGCTCTGGCCACTAACTGTTGCCGCTCTTCTGAGCCCAGCGCGTCGCCGAGACATGGAAAAGCTGCCTGCAAGGATACACAATCCCCATGCTTTGTGACTCAGGGCTGGCCCATTGGCACCGCCAAGGACATATTCTGTACGGGATCTGCTGCAACCACGTAACCACGGTAGCAACAATGACAACAATGACCATATTCAGTCAGACAGGATCACATGGTATTGTCATCCCCCGGCCGTGCTACGGTGGCTGGCCCCTACGGAAGGGACATTGTCCAGGATGCGGCAGGGAAGGACCTGGGGGACTAGGGCTAGTAGAGGGTGGAAAAAAGCAGAAAAAAAGTCAGTAGGAGGCTGCCCAGAAAGCCGTCTTTTCCAGCATGTGGGTGCGTATGTTGTATAAAAATACTCTAGGTCTCTATGACCAGGCGTCTGCCCCACATGGGCCCTTTAAGAGTGGAGCCCCACCCCCCACCCCCACTGAGGCAGCTACATCCAATCAGGGCCTAGTTGGGGCTATATAAATAAAGGCTCCCCGGCTGATGGACACCTAAGTGTTCTACAAAGGAGCTCCCATCTGCACAACTAACCATTTCTGGTCAGAAAGCCCCACTTCCTGGCGGAGAAATCTGGCCCCTTCTAAGAGCTGGGATCTGAGTGGTTTCCATTTAATAGGAAATCCCCTCTGGGGCATCTGGCATTGGCCACTGTCAGCAGACAGGACACCGGGCTCGATGGATCTTTGGTCTGACCCCGTCTGGCTCTTCCCATATTCTTATGTTCTTAAGAGGCTCAGTATGCTACCAGCAAGCCCTAGGCTATTACTCTGGCTATTTCAGGAGATTATTTATTTTTATAATTTCACTGTATCTGATCGTCTTTAAGGGTCTAACACACCCAACACCATCCTCCCTGCTTTTAATAATGGTGGCAACCTGTCTCAGGGTCCCAGTCTCCCATGATCTCTGTGTTACGCTGGAAAATAATAATACCATTATAAAAATGTAAATCTTCCCAGGGTCGTGTTCAAGAGGAGAGAGGTTGAGGTAACGCCTGAGCATGTAAATATAGCTGTCCAAAAGCTTTGGGTGATAACTGACTATTAACATAGAGTCATAGAATCCTAGGGCTGTCAGAGACCTCCGAGTCCAGCCCCCTGCCCAAAGCAGGACCAACCCCAACACAATCATCCCAGCCAGGGCTTGGTCAAGCGGGGACTTAAACACCCCTAGGGATGGAGATTCCACCCCCTCCCTAGGGAACCCATCCCAGTGCTTCCCCACCCGCCTAGGGAAATAGTTTTTCCTAATATCCAACCTAAACCTCCCGCACTGCAACTTGAGACCATTTCTCCTCATTCTGCCATCTGCCACCACTGAGAACAGCTCCTCTCCAGCCTCTTGGGAACCGCTCTTCAGGTAGGGTCCAAAGAGGCTGGAGAGAGGCTGTTCTCAGTGGGGACAGATGGCAGAATGAAGAGCAACGGTCTCAAGTTGCAGTGGGGGAGGAATCTGATTGGTCTCCATAACCGGGAAAGGGTGTAATGGGGGGGGTCACTTAAACTCCACAACACCCGCAGAGAGGGCGGCGCCCGTGGGGACAATTACACTGCACAGTGACCACAGGCGGGCAGCCGCACCAGGGAGAGTCACCAGCTGGGGCTGGGGCTTTTCATTTTTCTGCTGGTTGGGGCCAGCAGAGGAGCTGCCGACCGTGGCTGCAGGGGCCAGGCCCCACACCTCCCACTTCCCTGCTGTGACTCCTCTTCCCCTCTGCCATAAGCCCTGACTCCCACCCCTCCCACCCCCTGCTCCAAGCCCCCCCAATCCGACCTCCATGCCCTGAGACCCCAACCCACGCCCTAGCCTCATCAACCCGAACCCCTGTCCTGGGTCCTCTCATGCCCCTGCCCTGCTTCCCTCTCTCCTGAGTCCCCTCCCACCCAATCCCCTACCCCGAGTCCCAGATCCCTGCTGGGACTCATGCAACCCCAGCCACTGCCCTGAGCATCTGCATACACGCACCTCCCAACCTCCTGCCGTAGGACCCTTCCCTCTGCCCTGACTACTGCACTCCCACCCATTGCCATCAGCTCCCCCCCCACCAGCTTCCTGCCCTGACCCTGCACCCCCACCCCCTGCCCTGGGCCTCCCACCAAACTGACCCTCTGCCTTGAGTCCCCCACCCCCGAAGGTCATTACCACATCACACAGCAGGCCTGTGATTTGCAGGGGGGCAGCCGTCAGAGGAGGTGATCTAATGGGCCCTTCTGAGCTCAAAGTCCTCCAGCCTCTGCAAAACCAAGTGCAGCCCATTGAGCATGCCACAAGGGCCTCGTCTTATTGGTCAACGGAGAATGGGAGACGATGACCTCACAGAGAGTCCATGGCAATGGGCCGATAAGAGGCAGTGCGGGGTCGGAGCCATCTCAGAGACCAAGTGCGCTCTGACATGTTGGGTGGCAGCTGTTCATGTGAAGTACTCACCGCACTGATAGGAACACAAATAGCACGGAAGGGACGGATGATTGTCCAAAGTATTCACCCTGTGCGTACTGCTGGATTAACCATCTCTGCACGCTGAGAGGGCTATGAAGATCTAATGATCTTTTCATAATGAGAAACCATTCACCCTATTGAGAGGTGGAAATGTAGCCTAAGATTTTAATTATTTATTGATTGTGTGAAGGTTTGATTAATGTGTCTGCTATTTTATATATTTCCATTGTATGTTAAGGAGAGTTAATTTCCAGAGAGCCAAGTGCTAAACATGAGAAAGACCAGCTGGAATGCAAGAAACTGTTAACCTCTGCAAAAGACCCTAGACGATTATGGGCCACGGAGACACGTCATGACACCACACATGACAGAAATGGTCCCCACGCTCGCGGTGATGTAACACGATGTCATAAAATGACTTCAAATGAAAAAAAGGCCCCACATGGTTATGTTGCCCTCAGTCATTCATTCAGTCTCTTAGCGTGTCGCCTTCAAAAGGGGTCATATTGCCCTGTGTCAGCCCTTGTGTGTCTCCTGTATTTTCTTTAGTTAAAAAGGAGTTGTATAAAAAGTGGAAACTAGGTCAAAAGACAGAGGATGGATACAAGCAAACAACACACGCATGCAGGGGCTGGCAGGGCATAACAAGTGGGGTTCCACAGGGGTCTGTTTTGGGACTGGTTCTGTTCGACATCTTCATCAACGATTAAGATAGTGGCATAGAGAGTACTCTGTGGCAGGGTCAGGCCAGAGAGCACCTGCAGAGTGGGAGAAAGTAGCCCAAACAAGGGAAAGGACCTGCTACATAGGAGCAGAGGGCAGCAGGGCAATTAGAGGCCGCTGTGAGAGAGCTGGCTCAGGCAGATTGGGGCCAGCTGACTCCACTGCTGGCTGGCAGAAGGCCTTTAAAAGCCTCCCCAGTTGGAAGGTGGGAGAGAGTGAGAGGACGGGAGGAGAGGTATAGGAGAGTCAGAGAGCAAAAGTTTGAGAGTGAGTCATGCCAACTTCAGTGCAGAAACAGCAGGGGAAGGAGTCCCAGGAGGAGCGTCTGGGTTCCCTACCACACACACCCGCCATAAGCCCCAACCCCTGGGGAGAAGGGCAAGGGACTGGCCCAAGCTGTGGCCAGTGGGTAAGAGGGGCCCTTGCCACAACACTTATTAAGCTTGCAGATGATACCAAGCAGGGAGGGGTTGCTAGTGCTTTGGAGGATAGGGTCATAATTCAAAATGATCTGGACAAATTGGAGAAATGATCTGAGGTAAACAGGATGAAGTTAAATAAAGACAAATGCAAAGTGCTCCACTTAGGAAGGAACAATCAGTTTCACACATACAGAATGGGAAGCGACTGTCTAGGAAGGAGTCCTGCAGAAAGGGATCTAGGGGCCGTAGTGGACCACAAGCTAAATAAGAGTCAATGGTGTGACACCTTTGCAAAAAAAGCAAACATTATTCAGGGATGCATTAACAGGTGTGTTGTGAGCAAGACACAAGAAGTCATTCTTCCGCTCTACTCTGCGCGGGTTAGGCCTCAGCTGGAGTCTTGTGTCCAGTTCTGGACACCGCATTTCAAGAAAGATGTGGAGAAATTGGAGAAAGTCCAGAGAAGAGCAACAAGAATGATTAAAGATCTAGAGAACATGAGCTAGGAGGGAAAACTGAAAGAACTGGGTTTGTTTAGATTGGAAAGGAGAAGACTGCGAGGGACATGAGAGCATTTTTCAAGTATGTAAGGAGGTTTAGGTTGGACATTAGAAAAAACTTCCTGCTTGTCAGGGTGGTTAAACACTGGAATAAGTTGCCTAGGGAGGTTGTGGAATCTCCATCTCTGGAGATATTTAAAAGCAGTTTGGACAGACATCTATCAGGGACGGTGCTTGGTCCTGCCATGAGGCCAGGGAACTGGACTTCGTGACCTCTCCCTGGGAGATCCCTTTCAGTTGTATGTTTCTATGATGTATCTTGTGAGTGGCACATTCACGGGCATATTCCCAAACTCGGTGTTAGCAGATCCCCACAGAATGGAGCCAGCCAGGGAATTCACACACCAGCTGTGTGCTGCTAAACACCCTGCTCCCCGAAACTTCCAGCAAATTTACTCCTGTCAAGTCACACAAAACTGATGCTCACCGCACACATTCATGACAAGTGCAGGTTACACAATCATTTGGCAGCTTCCCAAAAGCTAGGAGAGGAGAATTCAGTCTCATTCCTCTGTCTAAACCCCCAGGTGCTCCGCAGAAATGAAATACCCCCAATGAGCCAGAGGGGAGGCCGAGAGTCCAGCGCTGGGGATCCAAGTGCTCTGCAGCCTGGGCAGAGCTGGGAAGTCTGCCTCAGCCTGGCAGATCCCATTCCAGTTCCCCTGGGAGACACGGGGAGGGAATGAACCGAGAGGGAGAGAACAAACCCAACGCCAACGCCCATCCGGCCTCTGCCCATGGGTCTCCCACTTATTCCAGCGCAGCTTTCAGGGCACAGTGAGATCTCTGTGCCCATCCACAGGAGCAGTTGTGTGTGTATTGGGGGGGGGAGGTTATTAAATCTCTTCCCCTTCAGTTATCCCAGAGACTGTGCTGGGTGGGCAGGTCTCTGGGTGGGAGGAGAAGTGGAGTCTCAGGGTGTGTCTAGACTACATGGCTCCGTCGACGGAGCCATGTAAACTAGTTTACCCGACATAGTCAATGAAGCGGGGATTTAAATAATCCCCATTTCATTAAAATAAACATGACCGCCGCACTGTGCCGACAATCAGCTGATCCGGCACAGTGCGGCAGTCTAGACGCGGATCGGTCGACAACGGAAGCCTTTGTTGACCGCTCCCTTATGCCTAGCTCCCACACTCCAGCTAGTTCTGAGACCCTCGGATTCAGCCGGAGAGGATGGGGAAGGCTCAGCCTCCCTCTCCCAGCCTTTCCTCTGCCTCCTGCCCAATGAGCAGCCCCTGCCCGAGCGGGAGTCCACGTCCCCTCTCGGCGTGACAGAGCAACACAGGTTTCTGCCGGGAAGCCCAGGCTCCTGGGTCGCTCCGTCATCCAGACACTCCTTCTCTGTCTGACCTTGGCCAAATCACGTCTCCCTGTGCCTCAGTTTACCCCTGCGTACCATGGGGATACGTGCAGAGTGACTTTCCTTTGCTAGGTGCTTTTACGATCCCTCCCTGGAAGGTGCTGCCCAGAGCGATGGTCGTTGCTGAGGAGAATTACTGATCTGTGTTCCCTTAGCAACAGCCTGTGCGCCTGCAGAAGGAATTCCTGTCCCCCCATGGTCAGCTCTCTCCAGATCTGTCTGTCACTGTCTGCCCGTCCACCCTGGGCAGTGACAGGCCTCAGATGCTATGGAGACCTGGGCATTGTCCCTCGTTTTCTTCCTAATCAACTGCACCTTTTAGATACACACAAACACCCAGAGCAGCCAATTGCTCCCTGACTCAGCCCAGAGCCCCGGAGTTCCCCTCGCCCTCTGGGAAGGGCCCTTAATTGCTGTTTACTACTTACTGCTGAAGAGCCCCAGAGCACAGACAGGCTGATCTCCGGCCTGTTTACATCCAGATGCCGCTTCTCTGCTCGGGGCTGACCAAACCCCACCGGGACTGCCCAGAGCTATATTACAGTGCACAGCCCTGTGCCGGCTCTTGGCGTGGGACGCTCCTGCACACGCTGGGCTGAGAGAGGAGCAGGACGCGGCCGCCTGAGGGGGGTTCCCAGGGAAGACACGTCCCTCTCAGCACTCACAGGTACCAGCTCTGGCTGAGAACTGACCTGCCCGACAACCGCAGAGCTTTGTGGCCATGCTGAGGTAGTGAATACGTCTGTGACCTTTTCTCCCCTAGCAGCCTTTCCTCTGACTGCGTGTGCACCGGTGTTATGCGCCTGCATTTCAGTGGCCGCTGTTTGCTCAGGCCCCTCTGAGGGAAACCTGCCCTGGGCGTGATCATAGAATCATAGAACGTTAGATCTGGAAGGGACCTCGAGAGCACCTCGAGGCCAGTCCCTTGCCCCTAGGGCAGGACTAAGCACCATCTAGACCATCCCTGATAGATGTCTGTCCAACCTGCTCTTAAATGTTTCCAGAGATGGAGATTCCACAGCTTCCCTGGGCAACTTATTCCAGTGTTTAACCACCCTGACCGGCAGGTAGGAAGTTTTTCCTAATGTCCAACTTAAACTTCCCTTGCTGTGGTTTAAGCCCATTGCTGCTTGTCCTCCTCCTTCTAACACCCTTTTAGCTACTTGAAAACAGCTGTCATGTCTCTGATGTTGTACTTAAAAGAATTGCATGGGATTTTCTTCAGGGGGGCAAGGCAAGATGTCACATGTTTTGGTAAGACTGCATTGTATTACATGCGTATAATACACCAGACTCATGTACTCACACTCCGTCGAATTACAAATGTGTTGCTTCCCGTCACTCACTGGCCAGGTGAGTGAGATGGAGAGGGGGATGTGAGGAGCCAGGCTCCTGTCCATCCGGACCGATGCGCCGATGTTGACAAGACCAGACCCGATGCTACAGTTTTGCTCCCATCTTTTTCGTATGGTTTAGTTCATAGAACCTGTGCTGTCCCACCACCCCAGGACACTGTAGGACCATGAGTCCTCAGTTACCAGCAGATGGGACTCGGATCTTCTCTTGATGGAGCTGGGGTTGTTCTCTTTCTTGGGCGGGTTCTATCGCAGGCCTCACTGGCATTGTTCTCCCGCCATCAAGCTGGTGCTGGCAGCTGGTCTCCAGCCAGGCTGGCTCCAGGGACCAATCCCTGGACACCCCTCCCCTCCATTCACACTTTTGCACAGACACACACCTAGCCTTAAACAGAGTTAAGGCCGTGCAAAGGGTAAAATGGGGTTTCCGTTGCAATAGATTTTAAAAGGTTAAACCCCCCAAATTCTCCAAAGGTTCTTAAAAGGGTTACCAACAAATTAATTCAAATCCCAGTCATAAAAAAAGGGGCCACAATTCATGTGATTACAGACATAATATCACATTGGTTGATATCGTTATTTAAAAGGGCGATTTTATGCACAGTCCTACAGTGAGACTGAGTCAAGCCCTCAGCAGCCAGGTGTGTGTTCATGCCCAGACACTGTCGCCTCCCCCCTCGCATTTCAGGGCGCTGGCTGATAATGGTGGGGAGGGAGTGGAAAACATGGAGGTGCTAAGACTCCTCACTGGAACAATTGCACCGTTGGTTTTTATCCTAGACAGGACATCTGTCCTCGCGTCAGTCAATAAGTCTCCCGAACGGTGATATCTCAGATTTTCAAAAACCAGGTCCACCAGACGCGGACACCCAGGTTTGGAAATTTCAGTCCAAAAGCATAAAGCTGGGCAAACTGAGATGCCTCTGAAAATGGGCCCGGCTAATGGAAGGTGTCAGATTTGCTTAACGAGCAGTGCTATTAAGAGTAATGGCCAATCCATGTGTGAATCCCATTCAGCTAAGCTCTTGGCTGCAGTAATTCCTGTGGCAAGAAGTTCCATAGGCCGAATATGTATTATGTGGACCATTTTCTTTTATTAGTGTTACATGTTCAGGGTTTCCATATAATTTACTGTCTCCTTGTTCCTGTGTTGTAAGACACAGCGGCTGCGTCTAGACTGGCATGATTTTGCGCAAAAGCAGCTGCTTTTGCGCAAAATCTTGCTGCCTGTCTACACTGGCCACTAGTATTTGCACAAGAACACTGACTTTGTAATGTACAAAATCAGTGGTTCTTGTGCAAATACTTTGACGCTCCCGCTCAGGGATAAGCCCTCTTGCGCAAGTATTCTTGCGCAAGAGGGCCAGTGTAGACAGCCACCTTAATTTCTTGCAAGAAGAAAGCCCGATGGCTAAAATGGCCATCGGAGCTTTCTTGCATAGAGACCGTCTATACTGGGCATGGATGCTTTGTGCAAAAGCAAATCTTTTAAAGGCACATGCCAGTATAGACGCTTTGCTGCAATACTTTTAAAGGAAAAAATTTTCCGTTAAAAGTATTTGCGCAAAATCTTGCCAATCTAGACACAGCCAGCAAGTATAAATGGCAGCTTTTCTTTCTTTCTTGATAGAGTTGTAGGTTTCAAGGGTCAGATGAGACCATTAGATCATCCAGTCTGAGCTCTTGTAAAATTCAGGTGTTTAAATTTCACCCAGTTACCCTTGCACTGGGCCAAGTGATGGGTGTGTGCCCATGACCTGCCATGAAATTTACATCATAGAATCCCAGAACCTATGGGTGAAAAGGGAGACTTGGGTCAGCTGTTCTAGCTCCCTGGCAAGAGGCAGGTTTGTTTGTTTCTGAACCATCGAAGATGGCTGGCTGGCCGGCCTCTTTTTTACACTTTCCACTAAGAGCTTTTACAATCTCCTGAGGCATTTCTTCCATGCTGCTTCTGATCTTACAGGTGAGAAAGTTTCCCTGCAATTTCATCAAAATCTGCTCTGATGGAGTTCGGACCCCTTGTCTCTTGTCCTGCCCTCTTGGGCAAGGCAAAACGACTTTTCTCAGCTATCTGAAGACGGCCGTCATAGTCCCCCTCCATTTCCTCTTATCCAAACTTCTGCTTCCTGCCACTGGGTCTTGCTTCTTCACCAAATGCTGCAAATCAGTCTGTGTGCCTGGCCTCCTCACTGTCACCCTTCCACGAATCTTTGGGCTGTCTGCAAATTTTATCCACAACCATTTCCTATTTGCTTCCAGTTCATTCATAAAAATAGTGAAGGGCGTCAGGCCTAGAACCTATCCGGGCTGAACCAAACCTGTGGCTTTTTTAAATGGACTTATGGACGCAAAGATGCATCACTCAAAGATGCTTGGAGCAAATTGCCTCATGTAACCCATCAGTCTTCATGTCCTAATCCGCTGGGTCGGTTCATGTTAGTTCAGTGAATGTACCATCCTTGTGTGTAAAGATAGTTTAATGGAGTCTGGAATGGTTTGTGGTTTTAAATGTGCCTAGGCAAGCCACCAAGGGTGTTTCCCTCAAGGTCTGGTCATCTGTAAATGGCCCCTTTTGTCCTTCAGGTCTTAGCAGTGGTTGGTCCTAGGAAGTCATGTGATCTCCTTAACTAATAGGGGCTGGCCAGGTAACTTCCCACAAAAGGGTGGGATGTAGAAACAGAATTCCCACCCTAAGTGGGAATCTAGAAAACAATGGGAAACGAGCCGTTTCTTTCTTTGGCTGGCATGGCACACCCAAGAAGATAACTGAAGACCCCAGGTGTCATGAACAGGGGGAGTGCTGACCAGCACCCGGTGACTAAGGGGTTAATTCAGGTACCTAGCAAAGGTGTTGGCCAGGGGGCCGGGAGAGCCAATCAAGATAGGGGGTTGAAATTTGAATTGGATCTAGGTTCCCTGCCTGCTTTCTTTGTGTGGGAGAGAGAAACCAGGAGTTGAGACACACAGAATGACTGAAACCCACACAGGACTACCATGCCTCTATAGAATTCAAGGCATGGAAGTGGACTGAACAAAGAGAAAATTAGAAGTAAGTAGCAGGGGAAAGTGAATCCAGTCACTTTCAGGGTAATTTTTCTTTATTTTGTGGTTTGGTTTGAACTGTTCTGGGTGAATCTCTGCCTCCCCTTCCCCTTTGCCATCTAAGCATTATTCCAGAGTTTTTTTCTCAGTTTTCATATGCTTTCCTTAGCTGCTCTGTAACATCTAGCAAGCAAGTCTGCTGCATCAAGTTTATCTTATGTTCTGTAATAAAAATCTGGTCAGGTGATGATTTGATTCTTGTGTCCTGGAAGGTCTGTGTGTGTGTGTGTGTGTGTGTGTGTGTGTGCGTGTGCGTGTGCGTGTGCGTGTGTGTCTGCAAGCCTCTGAGACTACAGCTACACTGCTGTTTTTTTCTGGAGGAAGATATTCAAATCATGCTCTCATTTGCATATCTTCTTCCGATTCTTTTTGCAGAGGATGTTTTTCCGGTATTTGGCCCCGTATAGACGGGGCGAAATGTCAGAAACCCCCCTTCTTTTGCAAGACCCCTTATTCCTCATAAATTGAGGTTTACGGGGTCTTGCAAAAGACGGGGGTTGTCTGACATTTGGCCCCGTCTACACGAGGCCAAATACTGGAAAAACCTCTTTCACAAAAAGAATTGGAAGAAGATATGCAAATGAGAGCGGGATTTGAATATCTTCATCCAGAAAAAAACAGCAGTGTAGCCGTAGCCTGCCGGAGGGGTCAGCTACCAGAGACGGCTGCTTGTTTTTCTCTTTTCTTTTTTCAAGCTCTTTTGGGGCAAAGAGCTTGGGGTACCCCTGAGGGTGGGCTCAAGTGACCACCCCTAGTTTTAGGGATAAAAAGCACTTGGTGAAGGCAGCAATTCCCCAAAATCTGTGTATTAGGATTCTGAGGGGAAGTTTTTGTAACCAGTGCCTGTAGAGGCAAAGGTTTGAGGTCTTTGCGGGACCCCAGCTTCTGCACTTGGAGGACAAGTCTACATTGCCCGTGGCTTTCTAAGGAAGACATGCAAATTTAGTGTGAATTTGCATCTCTTCTTCCGATCCCTTTCTCGGAAGAGTTTTTTTCGAAAAAAACCCAGTCTAGATGGGGGTTTTCAAAAGAACCCCCCCTTTTTTCGAAAGAACACTTCTCCCTGAAAAAATGAAGTTTACAGGGTTCTTTTGAAACCCCCCATCTAGACTGCTTTTTCTTTTCGAAAAAAACTCTTCCGAAAAAGGGATCAGAAGAAGATATGCAAATTCGCGCCGAGAAAAAAGGAGACTTCCCTGGTTTTGGAGGCTTAGCTGGAACAAGAACCGTGTTTGTGTGGCTTTGTAACAAGCTAAAGTGTATGTTAGAATTATCTACGTGGTTTTTGTTATTTAAAACTAGCTGGAGTTACCCGGCGTTGCCCGAGAAACCGGAGGAACGAAATTTAGAAAAACAGTAGTCCATTATCTTTTTTTGAATGGTAGAAAAGTTGCACTCATTTCTATAGGGATTAAATTATATATAAAAAAATTATGAAACAACCAATTTTACATGTTATCATCAAAAACTTTATTGTAAACTATATTTTTTGTTTCATTATTCTTAACAAACTAGCCAATTAGCCCGTCATAAGACGGGATTTTCAGGTCTCTCCTCCACGTCGGTCTTCTCTCCTGAGCCTCTGGTCTCTCGCTCCGACTCCTTCTCTCTCTCTCTCTCTCTCTGCCTCCTACTGCCTCCCCCCGCCTCTCAGCTCTCCTCCACCTTCTGCCTCTCTCGCCGTCTATCTCTTTCTCTTCTCCCCCTCCTGCCTCTCACTCTCCCTTTCTCTTCTCCTCCTTCTGCCTCTGACTCTCCGCTCCGTCTCTCTCTTTCTCTTGTCCCCCCTCCTGACTCTCACTCTCTCTCCACTCTCCTCTGTCTCTGTCGGGGATGCACGCTCGTCCAGGCCCCGCCCTCTGGGTGTGTACATCACCACCCTTCCCCCCTTCGCCTCCCACCGTGGTGCTTGGCTGAGTTCTGCGCCGCTCAGTCAGGCCGCTGCGGGGGAGCAAGCGGCCGTTTGGGCTCCCCCGCGGCAGCCCGGCTGAGTGGCACAGAAGTCAGCCGAGCGCCACGGCAGGAGGCAACAGCACCCCCCAGAGGCAACATGTAACGGCACAGCGGTTACAGAGTCACAGACATCGGGCTACTATATATATGATATGTACACATTTTTTCCACTTCCAACTCTTGAACACGCAACATAGAGTTGTCCATGTGAAAAGCAAGATGTCTCCAAATCAATTCCAACTACTTTAAGTGATTGTCCTTGCGCTTTGTTTATGGACATTGCAAAGGCGAGTCGTATTGGGAATTGAAGCTGTTTAAATTTGAAGGGCATATTTGTAGGGATGATTGGTATGCGTGCTATAAATATGTCCTCACTTTTCGCACAAACTGTTAAAATTGTTGCTTCTATCACGTGGGGCATTAATTTTTTTACACACAATCTCGTCCCATTGCGTAATCGTGGTGCATCCAGATTCCTTAGCAGAATAATCGGAGAACCAATTTTAAGCACTAAATTGTGAGGCGGCATCCCAGTAGGTTCGAGAGAGTTTACCTGGCACTACTGTTTTTCTAAATTTTGTTCCTCCGGTTTCCCGGGTAATGCTGGGTAACTCCCGGGGCAGGAAGCGGCGTGTCCTGCATGCTCACACAGCCATGTGAAGGCATTGCTCAGGGTGACAACCCCAGGGGCGCCTCAAGCCTCTGCCCACCCCTCCTGCCGAGCCTCCCCCCATACTAACACACACACACACACCGCCGGGACCTTGCCCGCCACCTCACCTCGCTTGCTGGGCCACCCCGCTGCCCTGTCCCCGGGGCTTCCCCGCTTCCCCTTGTGCGGCTGGCTCAAGCAGGGTGGCTGGGCTCAGAGTCCGCAGCCGGGTGGTGGTGATGGTGCCACTCCTGGTGCAGAGGCCCCTGTGGCAGGCTGAGGGGAGAGACGGTGAAGAGCCCCGTGGCTGCAGCCGGGGGCAGGCTGGGCAGGGCGGCTGGAAGCATTGGCTCCGCCGGGCTGGCCCCACCAGGAGGGGCTGGCTCAGCTTGACCCCTTTGACACTGACAGGCTCTCCAGCGGGTGCCTGCCGCCTCCTGCTGCTCCCCCGGGGACGGCCAGGCCGCTCCCCCAAGGACGGCCAGGCCGCTCCCCCGAGGGCAGCGGGGGCGAATACTCTGGGCCCCAGGATACGGCACGAACTGCGGCGACCTGAGCAGCCATTTCACAGTCTCCCTCACACACATTTAGGCACTAACACACAGTCGCCGCGCAATGCTTCATGGGAAATGTAGTTCCATCAGGTACAGCGGGCCCCCTACAGCGCGGCGGGTTAGTTTTTGATTTTTACAGCTTGAGATCGGGCCCGATCGGGTCCAAAAGTACCTTAAAACCTTCTCCTGGAGGAAAGGTTATCCCATGCAAAGTTTGGTTGCGGTAGCTCTTATAGTGTCCAAGTTATTAGTGAACAAACATACAAACATTCTCCTTTATATATTAGATTTGTAATCTACTTTGCTCTGCCTGTTCTCACTCACAACCACTTAAATCCTGCTGCCTGTACTTAGTAAATGATCGTTACCTGGGGGAGCAACCACTGCGCACATTCCCCTTTCATTGCTTAAAGGACCTTGCCTAAATCATTCCTTAGAGGTTCTGATCCCAGTTGGGGAAAGGTATCTTTGGAAGCTGAGCCCTACACCATACTTTCCTTGGACCTGAAGAGTTTCAGTATCTGTACTGCTCCTGGGGGGCAGAGGGGCTTAAGCTCTGCTCAGGGCCAGCCCACAACATTTTGGCACCTGAGGCGAGGAGTTTAAAAGACGACCCCATGCCCCCTTGCTTGGGCCAAAACTTTGAAAAGCCTCAATGCTGCCTTCTTCCTGTTCTGCTCCTCTCATGGTACTGCTCTGATACCTACATATGCACCAGCAGCAGACACAATTTTCTACACTCTGGGTCCTAGTGGTGCCTCCTCCCCCCCACACTCAGGCACCTGAGGAGGCTACCTCAGTTCGCCTCATGGTAGGGCCGGCCCTGGCTCTGCTCTGTGCGTTGCCTGGAGGAGACCAGAGAGCAGGCCCAGCAGGATCAGGCAGTGAGAAGCCCCAGAGAGCAAGAAAGTGAGTGTTAGTGGTGTTGTCAGCACTCCAGGAAGCACCTCAAAGGGTCTTCTGTGACCACCCCCGCATCATAACCCCCATTCACTGACAAAGGCCTATTGATAGTACTTTCTGACCGCTGGTTGTTAGCCAGTGTTCAGTCCCTCACATGGACGATATGGTTGATTGTTCCTTTTGTAGCTGAACGTTTTCTCTGATTCACTGACATGCCTCAGCTCTGTTGACACCTGTTTTCTCTGCATTGTTCCCTTGGCAAAACTTTGGTTTCTTTTGTGTTTTTCTCACTCTCAGATGCTGAGCAACGGGGGGAATGCAGGAGTCCAGACAGCTAGTGTGTTTCAGTGTGTGAAGAGCGATCAACCCACTTACTTCACCAGAACAGCCCCAGTAGCGCATGTCGTGTCTCATAGTAACACTCTCTCCATCTTCCAGGCATTTGTGCTTCGATGATTGCACTAGAAGCGGCACACACGGGAAGTCAGGGTAACGTATGGTACATACTGGAGACACCGTTCTGCTTCGGATTTGGGCACCTTCTCCCCTACGCCATGTCAGATCCCAACACAACACACTTCACCAACCCCTCCACCTTCATCCTGCTGGGCATTCCCGGTCTGGAGGCGGCCCATGTGTGGATCTCCATCCCTTTCTGCGCTATGTACGTCATAGCCCTCTTGGGGAACTTCATCATCCCATGCATCGTGCTGACAGAGCCAAGACTCCATGAGCCCATGTACTATTTCCTCTGCATGCTAGCCATCACTGACCTGGTCCTGGTGACGTCCATCCTGCCCAAAACACTGAGCATCTTCTGGTTCAATTCCAGGGAGATCGAATTCAATGCCTGCCTCACCCAGATGTTCTTCATAAAAGGTTTCTTCATGACTGAATCAGGGCTCTTCGTGGCCATGGCATTGGATCGCTATGTGGCCATCTGCCATCCCCTGAGACATTCCACCATCCTGACAGACCATGTGGTGGTCAAGCTTGGTCTGGCCATGCTGCTGCGTGGCAGCATAATCGTCCTGCCCTACCTCCTGCTGGCCAGGCAGTGGCCATATTGCAAAACCAACATCATCCCCCACACGCACTGTGAGCACGTGGCTGTATTGAATCTGGCCTGTGCCGACATCCGCATCAGTAACTACTATGGACTTTTTGTTGTCTTTTTTGTGACCGGCCTGGACGTGGCTTTTATCATTCTGTCCTATTTCCAGATCCTCTGGACCATCTTCAACCTCCCCACCAAGGACGCACGGCTCAAGACCTTTGGAACGTGTGGCACCCACCTGTGTGCCATCTTAGCCTTTTACATCCCACGACTCTTCTCCTCACTTGCGTCCCGCTTTGGAGAGAACATGCCCCTGTATTTTCATATTCTCAGTGCCAACATGTACCTCCTGCTGCCCCCCACGCTGAACCCCATCATCTACGGGGTGAAGATCAAGCAGATCCGGGACAGGCTGTTCCGGCTCGTCACTCATTGTGGGGGGAAAGTTTTCTCCTGGTGCTGTGGCTCTCAGGCAGAGCTGAGGGCTGACAGGGTGCCAGGCCCGCTTCCCTGATTCACAGACTGGCCATGGAGACATCAGATTCGTTCCAGGCCACACTGTTCTGTGCCAGCAAGAGAAATCCATTAACTCCTAAGGCTGCCAGACTTCCTGTTGCTGGTAACCAAAGCCCTCAGGCCCAGCCTCTTCTCTTCCACCAAGGCTACACCATGGTCCATGTCTTCCCTCCATGCCCCACTGGCTGGTGGCCTTTTTTCCCAAGGCCCTGCCCCTGTCACTGTCTCCGTTTCTGCCCTCCACCGTCACTGTCTTGATCATCTCTACCATCCATTTTGTTGCCATTTGGCAATGAAATCTCCGAGGGGGCTGGAGCACAGGACGTAGGAGGAGAGAGCTCTGCTGTGCTACACCTGGGTCTGGTGGGACAATGGAGGAGCTCCATGATCCTGGGCATTGGGTAAAATCAGACTCTGAGGCTGCCTTTACCTTGTGGAAGTCAAAATCAGGGTGCTCCACCGGGCTGGGGGACAAATGCAGGGGACTGCATCTGTTGCTCCATCACCAACGCACCATTACTTGGACTTGACTCACTAGCTGTGGAGATTCTATGATTCTATGAGGTCTCTGCCAGCTCTGGGATTCTATGATTCTATGAGATCCCCTTAAGACTGTAATCCAATGTGCAGAAATACCACTGTGTCTGCCTGCCTGCACTTTGGGATGCACCACCACCCTGTCCTGCTCAGCCGGGCCCTCTGATCTCTCCCTGCATTGGCACAGATTTGGGGTTACAGCAGACAGCAGAGTAACAGGGACAATGAGATTAGATCAGCTCTGGGAAGACCCAGTTAAAGGGACATGACTCAGTGCCCAGGTGCATGGTCCCAGTGGTTCTAGAAGCCCAGATAAATCCTGTTTACTTTGCTTAAAGTTTAATTCAGAGCAAATTCATAAAATGCCCACCCCCTTGATGAGTGAAAGAGAGAGATGCACAGGTATTTGCTCCTCGGTTATTTACACTGGATGTGTTGATCAATAAAATTGATTGTAGTAAGTACAAAATGTTGGATTCAAGTGGTTGCAAGTAATAGCAGACACATCAAACTAAGTCACTAAGCAAAATCAAACAAACCACTGCAGCTAAGTTTAATATTCTAAGACACTTATTACATGTAATTTCTTGCCCTCACGGTATTTCTAAAAACCTTTCTTCACAAGCCTCCCAGCCTGTACCTGATCCTCCCCTTCCCCTCGCCGCCCCATTCTATATTAGATGTTTCCAGCAGCCATCTTGGGTGGTTAGCAGGGTTGTCCTTGTATCTGGTAGCTGGCCCTATGGTTTGGTTTCACACTTTTCTATTCCTTGTGCCAAAGGGGGAAATCCTTTGTGTTCAGCTTCAACTTTTCACTCGTTGAGCGGAAAAGTACAAAGTCTAAAATGGGTTTGAGTATTAGGTGACCTGGCTACATGCCTTGGCAGGACCAACCATAGTCAAAGCTTACGGGATAAAACAAGACTATTCACAGACCAGAGTATCAGAGAATTTAGTTCTTGAGCACAACTAATGGCCCTCTCGTAACATATCTAATTTAATAAAGAAGGTTTTTGCTGCTTTTTTCTACCTTCACATACAGGAATGCGACATGTGCGCAAACAGACATTCAGCAGATAATAAAGTTTCTAACATTGTGTGACAAGACGTGTTTTGCCTAGAACATATTCGAGTTCTGTCATAGTCGCACGCATATTTCCATAAAGAGCGTGGGGCGCAGAGCGACACGCAGGATGTCCTGCCAGGTGTCCATGGGAAGGCTGGATTATGGGGGTTGTGCACATTTCTGGGTATAAAGATAATTGGTGACAGTCTGGTATTATGGGGCAGATCCAGTTAGTGGCCAGAGCAATGGTGTGTGGCATCAGGACACTTTGTTTCCATATTTGGGGCTTAAGGTAAATCGCGTTACCTCTGCGCTGCTCACTCTGTCCATGAGGGCCGGGGGGTAACTCGGCCCAGCGGCCTAGTGACAGAGATTCCAGCCGTGACAAATAGCACCATGAAGAGCGTACGTTAGATTCAGCTTCACTTCTCAGATTCAACCCCTGGGTAGTGGCTGTTCTGGAGCTCCAGAGAAGGTGCTGTGTGTGGGTATAAATCGCCGGCTCATGAAGCCAGTGCCATTTATCTCCCTCCCTGTGAAATCCTGAATCCACCCCCGGCCTCTGCCCAACATCCCACCTTCCCAGCTAACACTGACGCTTCTCCTATCACCTCTCTCAACTGCTATGCACTTAGCACGAATGCTGATCCCCCGAGGCCTGGCTCAGGGAAAAGAGCTCCCAGTCCAAACCCTTTACAGCCATCCCGCCTCCTGCAGGCCTCAGCCAGGGAGAAGAGAAGGAAACTGGAAACTAAAGACATATGGGAGATGATAGAGTTGAATAAAATCACGAGGGGTGTGGAGAAAGTGAATAAGGAAAAGTTATTTACTTGTTTCCATAACATAAGAACTAGGGGCCACCAAATGAAATTAATGGGCAGCAGGTTTAAAACAAATAAAAGGAAGTTCTTCACACAGAGCACAGTCAATCTGTGGAACTCCTTGCCTGAGGAGACTGTGAAGGCTAGGGCTATAACAGGGTTTAAAAGAGAACTAGATAAATTAATGGAGGTTAAGTCTGTCAATGGCTATTAGCCGGGATGGGTAAGCAATGGTGTCCCTAGCCTCTGTTTGTCAGAGGGTGCAGATGGATGGCAGGAGAGAGATTGTTTGATCATTACCTGTTTGGTTCATTCCCTCTAGGGCACCTGGCATTGGCCACTGTGGGCAGACAGGACACTGGGCTGGATGGAACTTTGTTCTGACCCAGTCTGGCCGTTCTTATGTTAAAGACACCCAATAGACTCTTTCCTCAGGAATTTGTAGCTCAGTGTGAGGACTGCAGGGGAGCCTGGACTACCCTGCCTTGACAATAAAAGGTGATGTCTGCCTTGTCCACAGTGTGGATAAGTAAGAAGCAAAACCCAGGCCTGTCTCAAGTCTGGTGCACATAAGCACTCAGGTGAGGATGAGGGAGAACCTGTGAGGAAGGAATGTTTTGAATGACAGTGCAGGTTAAGCCTGGTCCGCGAGACCACGTCAAGAACTCAGGACAAGCAGCCTTGTACTGGTACTTCTGTTCCTGATAAGCACAAATTGCAGAGACAGCCATGAAAGTGTCAACTCCGCACCTAGCAGCAACATCCTGAGTGGGATGTACCCAAATAGGGGCATTGGGTGTATCCTGCACAATACGTCATCAATTGGTAAATATTACTGGAATGACCAAGTCTCACTTTGCTATAAAATGGACTTAGTAAGATGAGTTGATGGGAGGGAATGGGCAGGAATGACCCACACATTCTGCTCACTGTCACTAGACGTAAATGGGCCCTTCACACTGGCGATCCAGTGCATGGCGTTCCATTGCATGGGAAGAAAAGCAACCACGGCCTCCTGCCTGGCACTGTGGGTAGCATACGGGTGAAGTGTAAGCAAATTAGGCTTTATTATTGTATCATAGTAGATCTTCTACTCATTGCTTTGGCAGTGCTTGGCGCTGTATTAATTGCTTTGGAATTTATAGGATTTAAGGTTTAACTTGTATAGGCATTGTTTTTAAGGCCTGTGAAACCTAAACAACTGTATTAACTGCTTAACGCTTGCAATACGTAAGAAAATGGTTAAGTAGCCCTGGAGTGTCCTGGTTTCCCTTGGATCTAAAATCAATCAATCCACACAGAAAGGGCCCAACGAGGCATCTGACGCACAATCATGCCCTTCTGTCACACAGCTCTGCTCCCAAACCCCAGATGCATTTCTACGGCTTCTGGGCTTCCCTCTCCAGTCATCAAACCGCCAGTCCAAGAGCTAACCCTCCCCCCTCGCTCTCACCGGAGGCTCCTTGTCAGGCTGGAGCAGGGCCTGTCCCACCCCAGAGCTGAGGGAGCCCTGCTGTGAGGAAAGGGGGAGGTGGAGATAAGAACATAAGAACGGCCGTACTGGGTCACACCAAAGGTCCATCTAGCCCAGTAGCCTGTCTGCCGACAGTGGCCAGCACCAGGTGCCCCAGAGGGGGTGGACCGAAGACAATGATCAAGCGATTTGTCTCCTGCCATCCTTCTCCAGCCTCTGACAAACAGAGGCCAGGGACACCATTTCTATCCCCTGGCTTTTTATGGACCTAACCTCCATGAAATTATCTAGCTTCTCTTTAAACTCTGTTATAGTCCTAGCCTTCACAGCCTCCTCTGGCAAGGAGTTCCACAGGTTGACTACGCGCGCTGTGTGAAGAAGAACTTTCTTGTATTAGTTTTAAACCTGCTACCCATTAATTTCATTTGGTGTCCTCTAGTTCTTCTATTATGGGAACTAATAAATAACTTTTCTTTATTCACCCTCTCCACACCACTTATGATTTTATATACCTCTATCATATCCCCCTTAGTCTCCTCTTTTCTAACTGAAAAGTCCCAATCGCTTTAACCTCTCTTCATATGGGACCCGTTCCAAACCCCTAATCATTTTAGTTGCCCTTTTCTGAACGCTTTCTAAGGCCAAAATATCTTTTTTTTGAGGTGAGGAGACCACATCTGTACACAGTATTCAAGATGTGGGCGTACCATCGTTTTATACAGGGGCAGTAAGATATTCTGTGTTATTTTGTATCCCTTTCTTAATAATTCGTAACATCCTATTTGCCTTTTTGACCACCACTGCACACTGTGTGGAAGTTTTCAGAGAACTGTCATGATAACTCCAAGATCTCTTTCCTGATTTGTCGTAGCCAAATTAGCCCCCATCATACTGTACGTATAGTTGGGGTTATTTTTTCCAATGTGCATTACTTTACACTTATCCACATTAAATTTCATTTGCCATTTTGTTGCCCAATCACTCAGTTTGGTGAGATCTTTTTGAAGTTCTTCACAGTCTGCTTCTGTCTTGACTATCTTAAACAGTTTAGTATCATCCGCAAACTTTACCACCTCACTGCTTACCCCTTTCTCCAGATCATTTATGAATAAGTTGAACAGGATTGGTCCTAGGACTGACCCTTGGGGGACACCACTAGTTACCCCTCTCCATTCTGAAAATTTACCATTTATTCCTACCCTTTGTTTCCTGTCTTTTAACCAGTTCTCAATCCATGAAAGGACCTTCCTCTTATCCCATGGCAATGTAATTTACACAAGAGCCTTTGGTGAGGGACCTTGTCAAAGGCTTTCTGAAAATCTAAGTATACTATATCTACTGGATCCCCTTGTCCGCATGTTTGTTAACCCCTTCAAAGAACTCTAATAGATTAGTAAGACAGGATTTCCCTTTACAGAAACCATGTTGACTTTTGTCCAACAAATTATGTTCTTCTACATGCCTGACAATTTTATTTCTTACTATTGTTTCGACTATTTTGCTCTGTACTGAAGTTAGACTTACCGGTCTGTAATTGCCAGGATTGCCTCTAGAGCCCTTTTTAAATATTGGTGTCACGTTAGCTACCTTCCAGTCATTAGGTACGGAAGCCGATTTAAAGGATAGGTTACAAACCACAGATAATAGTTCAGCAATTTCCCATTTGAGTTCTTTTAGAACCCTTGGATGAATGCCATCCGGTCCCGGAGATTTGTTAACATTAAGTTTTTCTATTTGTTCCAAAACCTCCTCTAATGACACTTCAATCCAGGACAGCTCCTCAGATTCATCACCCACAAAGGACGGTGCAGATTTGGGAATCTCCCTAACATCCTCAGCCGTGAAGACTGAAGCAAAGAAATCATTTAGTTTCTCCGCAATGGCTTTATTGTCCTTGATTGCTCCTTTTATATCTAGATCATCTAGGGGACCCACTGGTTTTTTAGCAGGCTTCCTGCTTCTAATGTACTTAATAACATTTTGCTATTTCTTTTTGAGTTTTTGGCTAGCTGTTCCTCAAAATCTTTTTGCTTTTCTTATTACATTTTTACACTTGATTTGACAGTGTTTATGTTCCTTTCTATTTATCTCACTAGGATTGACTTCCACTTCTTGAAAGATGCCTTTTGTCCTCACTGCTTCTTTTACATGGTGGTTAAGCCACGATGACTCTTTTTTAGGTCTCTTACTATGTTTTTTAATTTGGGGTATACATTTAAGTTGGGCCTCTATTATGGTGTCTTTAAAAGTTTCCATGCAGCTTGCAGGATTTGGCTCTAGTCACTGTGCCTTTTAATTTCTGTTTAACTAACCTCCTCATTTTATTCCCCTTTTTGAAATGAAATGCCAGGGTGCTGGACTCCTGAGGTGTTCTTCCCACCACAGGAATGTTGAATGTTATTATATTATGGTCACTAGTCCCAAGCGGTCCTGTAATGGTTATCTCCCGGACCTGATCCTGCGCTCAGGACTAAATCGATAATTGCCTCTCCCCTTGTGGGTTCCTGTACCAGCTGCTCCAAGAAGCAGTCATTTAAGCCATTGAGAAATTTTATCTCTGCTTCTCTTCCTGAGGTGACATGTATCCAGTCAATATGGGGATAATTAAAATCCCCCATTATTATAGAGTTCTTTATGTTGGTAGCCTCTCTAATCTCCCTCAGCATTTCAATGTCAGTATCTCTGTCCTGGTTAGGTGGTCGATATTATATCCCTACTGCTAAATTCTTATTATTGGAGCATGGAATTACTATCCATAGCGATTCTATTGAACATGTTGATTCATTTAATATTTTTATTGCATTTGATTCTACATTATCTTTCACATACAGTGCCACTCTGCCACCCACACGGCCTGCTCTATCCTTCCAATATATTTTATATCCCGGTATGATTGTGTCCCACAGATTTTCCTCATTCCACCAGGTTTCAGTGATGCTTATTATGTCAATCTCCTCCTTTAATACAAGGTACTCTAATTCACCCATCTTATTAGTCAGACTCCTAGCATTTGTGTAGAAGCACTTTAAAAATTTGCAACTGTTTATTTGTCTGCCCTTCCCTGATGCATTGGATTCCTTTATATGCAGTTGTTTTTCTGCTCTGGCCCATGGTTTGTCCTCTCCTCTCCTCTCTTTCTGACTACAACTTAGAGAATCTCTATCAATGGATTCTCCTCTAAGAGAAGTCTCCTTCCGATTTATGTGCATCTCCGCACCAATCGGCTTTCCCCCATCTCTTCGTTTAAAAACTGCTGTAAGGCCGTTTTAATGTTTAGTGCCAGCAGTCTGGTTCCACCCTGGTTTAGGTGGAGCCCATCCTTCCTGTATAGGCTCCCCCTCTCCCAAAATTATCCCCAGTTCCTAATAAATCTAAACCCCTCTTCCCTACACCATCGTCTCATCCACGCATTGAGACTCTGAAGCTCTGCCTGCTTACCTGGCCCTGCGCGTGGAACTGGAAACATTTCCGAGAATGCCACCATAGAGGTCCTGGATTTCAGTTTCTTTCCTAGCAGCCTAAATTTGGCCTCCAGGACATCTCTCCTACCCTTCCCTACGTCATTGGTACCTACATGTACCATGACCACTGGCTCCTCCCCAGCACTACACATAAGTCTATCTAGATGCCTCGAGAAAGCCACCTCGAGACATGCCTCGAGAGATCTAGAGATAATCTAGAGAGTGACGGGGTGGTACCTTGGAGAACGGATGCAGAAGTGGGTGAGGCCCCAAGAGAAGACACGTCCCATGGCGGAGCCTTGGAGGAAGAGAAGAGGCTGGGCCCGGGGGCTTTAGTTACCAGAAATAGGAAACATGGCCACCTTAGGCATTAATGACTTTGTCAAGCAGATACAGAACAGTGTGGTCAGGAAAGGATGTAATGTCTTTAACAAGAATGGTTAAAGGTCTAGAGAACATGAAAGAATTGGGTTTTTGTGGTTTGGAAAAGAGAAGAATTAAAGAGGACAGATTTCAAGTAACTAAAAGGGCGTGACAACGAGGGGGGAGAAAAACTAAAAAAAATTGGTGAAAGGCCTAGAAAACATGAGCTAGGAGGGAAATCTGAAAGAATTGGGCGTGGTTAGTTTGGAAAGGAGAAGACTGAGAGGGAACATGAGAGCACTTTTCAGGTGTCCAAGGAGGTTTGGGTTGGACATTAGGAAAAACTTCCTACCTGTCAGGGTGGTTAAACACTGGAATAAGTTGCCTAGGGAGGTTGTGGAATCTCCATCACTGGAGATATTTCAAAGCAGGTTGGACAGACACCTGTCAGGAACGGTGCTTGGTCCTGCCATGAGGCCAGGGAACTGGACGTCGTGACCTCTCCCTGGGAGGTCCCTTGCAGATGTGTGTTTCTATGATGTATCTTGTGAGTGGCACATTCACTGGCATATTCCAAACTCAGTGTTAGCAGATCCCCACAGAATGGAGCCAGCCAGGGAATTCCCACACCAACCGTCTGCTGCTAAACACCCTGCTCCCCGAATCCTCCAGCTAATTCACTCCTGTCAAGTCACACAAAACTGATGCTCACCGCACACATTCATGACAAGTGCAGGTTACACAATCATTTGGCAGCTTCCCAAAAGCTAGGAGAGGAGAATTCAGTCTCATTCCTCTGTCTAAACCCCCAGGTGCTCCGCAGAAATGAAATACCCCCAATGAGCCAGAGGGGAGGCCGAGAGTCCAGCGCTGGGGATCCAAGCACCCTGCAGCCGGGGCAGAGCTGGGAAGTCTGCCTCAGCCTGGCACATCCCATTCCAGTTCCCCTGAGAGACACGGGGAGGGAATGAGCTGAGAGGGAGAGAAAAAAACCCAATGCCAATGCCCATCCGGCCTCTGCCCATGGGTCTCCCACTTATTCCAGCGCAGCTTTCAGGGCACAGTGAGATCTCTGTGCTCATCCACAGGAGCAGTTGTGTGTGTATTGGGGGGGAGGTTATTAAATCTCTTCCCCTTCAGTTATCCCAGAGACTGTGCTGGGTGGGCAGGTCTCTGGGTGGGAGGAGAAGTGGAGTCTCAGGGTGTGTCTAGACTACATGGCTCCGTCGACGGAGCCATGTAAACTAGTTTACCCGACATAGTCAATGAAGCGGGGATTTAAATAATCCCCATTTCATTAAAATAAACATGGCCACCACACTGTGCCATCAATCAGCTGATCCGGCACAGCGCGGCAGTCTAGACGCGGACCGGTCGACAACGGAAGCCTTTGCCGACCGCTCCTGCAAACCTCGTTTCACGAGGCATAAGGGAGCGGTCGACAAAGGCTTCCGTTGTCGACCGATCCGCGTCTAGACTGACGCACTGTGCCGGATCAGCTGATTGTCGGCACAGTGCGGTGGCCATGTTTATTTTAATGAAATGGGGATTATTTAAATCCCCGCTTCATTGACTATGTCGGGTAAACTAGTTTACATGGCTCCGTCAATGGAGCAATGTAGTCTAGACATACCCTCAGAGTTCACGCCTCCCAGGGGCGGGGAGCTCCCACACTCCAGCTAGTTCTGAGACCCTCGGATTCAGCCAGAGAGGTTGGGGAAGGCTCAGCCTCCCTCTCCCAGCCTTTCCTCTGCCTCCTGCCCAATGAGCAGCCCCTGCCCGAGCGGGAGTCCACGTCCCTCTCGGCGTGACAGAGCAACACAGGTTTCTGCCGGGAAGCCCAGGCTCCTGGGTCGCTCTGTCATCCAGTCACTCCTTCTCTGTCTGACCTTGGCCAAATCACGTCTCCCTGTGCCTCAGTTTACCCCTGTGTACCATGGGGATACGTGCAGAGTGACTTTCCTTTGCTAGGTGCTTTTACGATCCCTCAGTGGAAGGTGCTGCCCAGAGTGATGGTCGTTGCTGAGGAGAATTACTGATCTGTGTTCCCTTAGCAACAGCCTGTGCACCTGCAGAAGGAATTCCTGTCCCCCCATGGTCAGCTCTCTGCAGATCTGTCTGTCACTGTCTGCCCATCTACCCTGGGCAGTGACAGGCCTCAGATGCTATGGAGACCTGGGCATAGTCCCTCGTTTTCTTCCTAATCAACTGCACTTTTTAGATACACTCAAACACCCAGAGCAGCCAATTGCTCCCTGACTCAGCCCAGAGCCCCGGAGTTCCCCTCGCCCTCTGGGAAGGGCCCTTAATTGCTGTTTACTACTTACTGCTAAAGAGCCCCAGAGCACAGACAGGCTGGTCTCTGGCCTGTTTACATCCAGATGCCGCTTCTCCGCTAGGGCCTGAGGGAACCCCACTGGGACGTCCCAGAGCTATATTACAGTGCACAGCCCTGTGCCGGCTCTTGGCACGGGATGCTGCTGCACACGCTGGACTGAGAGAGGTGCGGGACGCGGCTGCCTGAGGGGGGTTCCCAGGGAAGACACGTCCCTCTCAGCACTCACAGGTACCAGCTCTGGCTGAGAACTGCCCTGCCTGACAACCGCAGAGCTCTGTGGCCGTGCTGAGGTAGAGCATGTGTCTACGACCCTTTGCACTCTGAGCAGCTTTTCCGCTGATGCTGCGTGTGCGCCAGTGTTATACATCTGCATTTCAGTGGCCGCTGTTTGCTCAGGCCCCTCTGAGGGAAACATGTCCCGGGAGTGCTCATCGAATCATAGAGCACTAGAAATGGAAGGGACCTTTGAGAGGTCATCGAGTCCAGTCCCCTGCCCTCACGGCAGGACCAAACACAGTCTAGATCATCCCCGACAGGTCTCTGTCCGACCTGCTTTTAAATATCTCCAGGGATGGAGATTCCACATCCCCCTTAGGCAATTTATTCCAGTGTTTGACCACCCTGACAGGCAGGAAGTTTTTCCTAATGTCCAACCTAAACCTCCCTTGCTGCCGTTTAAGCCCATTGCTTTTTGTCCTGTCCTCAGAGGCCAAGGAGAACAATTTGTCTCCCATCCTTCTTGTAACCCCCTTTTGGATACTTGAAAACCGCAGTCATATCCATAATGTTGTACTTAAAGAACTGTGCAGGATCTTCTGCAGGGGGGCAAGGGAAGATGCCACCTATATTGGCAATACCTCACTATTGCATGATACGCGTATAAAATACCAGACCCATGTACTCACACCCATACAGACACACACGCCGTCGAGTCAGGGCTTAGTTACAACTGTGTTGCTCCCCGTCACTCCCTGGCCAGGTGAGTGAGATGGAGGGGCTGAGTGAGGACTGTCCGGACCGATGCACCCATGCTGACAAGACCAGACCCAAGGCTGTAGTTTTGCTTCCATGCTTTTTGTGTGTTTTAGCTCATAGCTCTTGTGCTGTCCCACCGCCCCAGGACACTGTAGGGCCGTGAGTGCTCAGGTACCAGCAGATGGGACTCGGATCTTCTTCTCTTGATGGAGCTGGGGTTGTTCTCTTGCTTGGGCGGGTTCTGCCGCAGGGCTCACTGGCATTGCTCTCCTGCCATGAAGGTGGTGCTGGCAGCTGGTCTCAAGCCACGCTGGCTCCAGTGGCTGATCCCTTGACCCCCCTCTACACACACATTCACACTTTTGCACAGACACACACCTAGCTTTAAACGTACTTAAGGCCGTGCAAAGGGGGAAAATGGGGTTTCCATTGCAATAGATTAAAAAAGTTACAAAAAACCCAGATTCTCCGAAGGGAATTCTTAAAAAGTTACCAATGAATTAATTCAAATCCCATTCATAAAAAAGGGGCCACAATTCATGAGGTTGCACACATACTGTCACATTGGTCGATATCGTTATTCAAAAGGGCGATTTTATGCGCAGCCCTTCAGTGAGATCTGAGGGAAACCCCGCAGCATCCAGCTGTGTGGGAATGCCCAGACACTGTCACTCCCCCCGGCATCTCAGGGTGCAGGCTGGTAATGGTGGGGAGGGGTCTGATCTGACTTGAAGCTGCTGGAAAACATGGGGGTGCTAAGGCTCCACACCGGAACAATTGCACATTGTTTTTTATCCTAGACAGGACATCTGGACTCACGTCAGTCAGGAAATCTCCCGAACGGTGAAATCTGAGATTTTCAAAAACCAGTCCCACCAGATGCAGACAGCCAGGTTTGGAAATTTCAGTCCAAATGTATAAAGCTGGGCAAACTGAGATGCCTCTGAAAATGGGCCCAGCTAGTTGAAGGTGTCAGATTTGGTTAAGGAGCAGTGATATTAAGATTAATGGCCAATCCCATTCAGATAAGCTCTTGGCTGCAGTAATTCATGTGGCAAGGAGTTTCAGTGTCTATACTGCTCTTCGGGAGAAGGAGGGGGTGTGAGCTCTGCTCAGGGCCAGCCCACAACATTTGGGCACCCAAGGTGGGGAGCTCAAATTACGCCCCCAATGCCCCCTCGCTTGGGCCAAAACTTTGAAAGGTCTCCTGTGCTCTCCTTCCTCCAGCACAGCACTCCCCCATCTCTGTGCATCTAGAGCAGAGAGAATACAAAGGAACCAGCAGCAGACACAATTTTCTATGCTCTTGTTCCTATTGGCGCCCCCCATCTCCACAGTCTGGCGCCTGAGGCGGCCGCCTCAGTTCTCCTCATGGTAGGGCTGGCCCTGGCTCTGCTCTGTGCGTTGGCTGGAGGAGACCAGGGAGCAGGCCCAGCAGGATTGGGCAGTGAGGAGCCCCAGAGAGCAAGAAAGTGAGTGTTAGTGGTGTTGTCAGCGCTCCAGGAAGCACCTCAAAGGGTCTTCAGTGACCACCCCCATATCATAACCCCCATTCACTGACAAAGGCCTATTGACAGTATTTTCTGACCGCTGGTTGTTAGCCCGTGTTCAGTCCCTCACAAGGAGGATATGGTTGATTGTTCCTTTTGTAGCTGAATGTTTTCTCTGATTCACTGAAATGCCTCAGCTCTGTTGACACCTGTTTTCTCTGCATTGTTCCCTTGGCAAAACTTTGGTTTTTGTTGTGTTTTTCTCGCTCTCAGATACTGAGCAACAGGGGGAATACAGGAGCCAAAAACAGCTAGTGTGTTTCAGTGTGTGAAGAGCGATCAACCCACTTAATTCATGAGAACAGCCACCAGTAGTGCGTGTCGTGTCTCATAGTAACACTCTCTCCATCTTCCAGGCATTTGTGCTTTAACGATTGCACTAGAACCTGCACACACGGGAAGTCAGGGTAACATACGGTACATACTGGACACACCGTTCTGCTTCAGAGTTGGGCACCTTCTCCCCTACGCCATGTCAGATCCCAACACAACCCACTTCACCCACCCCTCCACCTTCATCCTGCTGGGCATCCCTGGCCTGGAGGCAGCCCATGTCTGGATCGCCATCCCCTTCTGCGCCATGTACGTCATAGCCCTCTTGGGGAACTTCACCATCCCATACATCGTGCTGACAGAGCCAAGACTCCATGAGCCCATGTATTATTTCCTCTGCATGCTGGCTGCCTCCGACCTCGTCTTGGTGACATCCATCCTGCCCAAAACGCTGAGCATCTTCTGGTTCAATTCCAGGGAGATCGAATTCAATGCCTGCCTCACCCAGATGTTCTTCATAAAAGGTTTCTTCATGACTGAATCAGGGCTCTTCGTGGCCATGGCGTTTGATCGCTATGTGGCCATCTGCCATCCCCTGAGACATTCCACCATCCTGACAGACCATGTTGTGGTCAAGCTCGGTCTGGCCATGCTGCTGCGCGGGGCCATAATCATCCTGCCCTATCTCCTGCTGGCCAGACAGAGGCCATATTGCAGAACCAACATCATCCCCCACACGCACTGTGAGCACACGGCCGTATTGAATCTGGCCTGTGCCGACATCCACATTGGTAACTACTATGGACTTTTTGTTGTCTTTTTTGTGACCGGTCTGGATGTGGTTTTTATCATTCTGTCCTATTTCCAGATCCTCAGGACCATCTTAAAACTTCCGACCAAGGACGCCCGGATCAAGACCTTTGGGACGTGCGGCACCCACCTGTGCGCCATCTTAGCCTTTTACATCCCACGTCTCTTCTCCTCCCTCGCGTCCCGCTTTGGAGAGAACATGCCTCTGTATTTTCATATTCTCAGTGCCAACATGTACCTCCTGCTGCCCCCCACGCTGAACCCCATCATCTACGGGGTGAAGATCAAGCAGATCCGGGACAGGCTGTTCCGGCTCGTCACTCATTGTGGGGGGAAAGTTTTCTCCTGGTGCTGTGGCTCTCAGGCAGAGCTGAAAGCTGACAGGGTGCCGGGCCCACTTCCGTGAGACACAGACTGGCCACGGAGACATCAAATCCTTTCCTGGCCACGCTGTTCTGTGGCAGCAAGAGAAACCTATTAACTCCTAAGGCTGCCGCCCTCCCTGTTGCTGGTAACCAAAGCCCTCAGTCCCAGCCTCTTCTCCTCCACCAAGGTCCATTTCTTCCCTCCATGCCCCGCTGACTAGTGGCCTTTTTTCGCAAGGCCCTGCCCCTTTCACTGTCTCCGCTTCTGCCCTCCACCGTCACTGTCTTGACCGTCTCTACCATCAATTTTATTTCCATTTGGCAATGAAATCGCTGTGGATGCTGGAGCGCAGGACTTAGGAGGAGAGAGCTCTGCTGTGCTACACCTGGGTCTGGCAGGACAATGGAGGAGCTCCATGATCCTGGGCATTGTATACAATCAAACTCTGAGGCTGCCTTTACCTTGTGGAAGTCAAAATCAGGGTGCTCCACCGGGCTGGGGGACAAATGCAGGGGGACGGCATCTGTTGCTCCATCACCACCGCAGCATTGCTTGGACTTGACTGACCAGCCGCGACCATGGTGGGAACTGAGGGGTCTCCCTTGAATTCTGTGTCCAGGGTCAGGACACCACCCCGCTGTTGTCTGGCTGGGAGTGGTGTAGAAGTTTTGTGTCTAGCCTTCCATAAGCACCTGGCTTGTCTCTGTGGCTCAGCCACCAGCATGTCAACCATATCAGGGACCTGAGGTCCTAGGGCCAGCTTGGGAGGGGACAGGGGGACCAGCCATCCCCATCAAGGCATGAAGAGTTCTCCTGCTTCCTCTCTTCACGGGTCTGGCTGATGAGCACCATCTGTGACCAGTTCCACATGGTGGCCTGTCCCATAAGGGCCCTGACAACGGGCAGGGAGCGGCAACCTGTCTGAGGCCTGGATCACTCAGTCACAGGGTTCAAACCTGTGGCTAGGCAAAGCTGAGGCACTTGGCTGTCTTTACATGCCCATGCCCGCATGGGAGCCAGGTTCACAGATGGCCCCCTGCCATTTGTCCAGGACTCTTTCCTCCTCCGTAGGAGGGACAGGATCTTTTAGAGTTCCAGCCACTTTCCCTGCTAGTGCCCAGGCTGCTGTCGCATGAGATGAAAGTAGTGAAATTATAGAAGTGCAACAATCACACTGGCTTTGGTCCCAGAGATTGGCCCCATATTTGAAAGCAGCCTTCAGCTACCTGAAGAGAGGTTCCAAAGAGGATGGAGAGAGGCTGTTCACAGTGGTGGCAGATGGCAGAACAAGGAGGAATGGTCCCAAGTTGCAGCGGGGGGCTGTAGGTTGGATATTAGGAAAAACTATTTCCCTAGGAGGGTGGGGAAGCACTGGGATGGGTTCTCTAGGGGGGTGGTGGAATCTCCATCCCTAGAGGTGTTTAAGTCCCAACTTGACAAAGCCCTGGCTGGGTTGATTGAGTTGTGGTTGGTCCTTCTTTGGGCAGGGGGCTGGACTCGATGACTCCTGAGGTCTCTGCCAGCCCTGGAATTCTAGGATTCTACGAGATCCCCTTAAGACTGTCATCCAATGTGTGGAAATACCACTGTGTCTGCCTGCCTGCCCTTTGGGATGCTCCACCACCTTGTCCTGCTCATCCAGGCCCTCTGATCTCTCCCTGCATTGGCACAGATTTGGGATTACAGCAGACAATGAGATTAGATCAGCTCTGGGAAGAGTCACTTAAAGGGACATGACTCAGTGCCCAGGTGCACAGTCCCAGTGGTTCTAGAAGCCCAGATTAATCCTGTTTACTTTGCTTAAAGTTTAATTCAGAGCAAATTCATAAAATGCCCACCCCATTGATGAGTGAAAGAGAGAGATGCACAGGTATTTGCTCCTCGGTTATTTACACTAGATGTGTTGATAAATAAAATTGATTGTAGTAAGTACAAAATGTTGGATTCAAGTGCTTGCAAGTAGTAGCAGACATATCAAAGTAAGTCATCTTGGGTGGTTAGCAGGGTTGTCCTTGTATTTGGTAGCTGCCCCTATGGTTCGGTTTCACACTTTTCCATTCCTTGTGCCAAAGGGGGAAATCCTTTGTGTTCAGCTTCAACTTTTCACTCGTCGAGTGGAAAAGTACAATGTCCAAAATGGGTTCCAGTATTAGGTGACCTGGCTACATGCCTTGGCAGGACCAACCATAGTCAAAGCTTACGGGATAAAACAAGACTATTCACAGACCAGAGTATCAGGGAATTTAGTTCCTGAGCACAACTAATGGCCCTCACGTAACATGTCTAATTCAATAAAGAAGGTTTTTGCTGCTTTTTTCTACCTTGACATACAGGAATGCTACATGTGCGCAAACAGACATTCAGCAGATAATAAAAGTTTCTAGCATTGTGTGACAAGACATGCTTTGCCTAGAGCATATTCGAGTTATGTCATAGTCACACGTGTATTTCCATAAAGCGCGTGGGGCACAGAGCGACACGCAGGATGTCCTGTCAGGTGTCCATGGGAAGGCTGGATTATGGAGGTTGTGCACGTTTCTGGGTATAAAGATTATTGGTGACAGTCTGGTATTATGGGTCAGATACAATTAGTGGCCAGAGCAATGGTGTGTTGGGTCACGGCACCTCGTTTCCATTCCCAACTCAATGGGGCTTGGGGTAAATCGCGTTACCTCTGCTCTGCTCACTCTCTCCATGAGGTGGGGGTATCTCGTCCCAGCAGCCTAGTGACAGAGATTCCTGCCGTGACAAACAGCACCATGAAGAGCGTACGTTAGATTCAGCTTCATTTCTCAGATCCAGCCCCTGGTAGTGGCTGCCCTGGAGCTCCAGAGAAGGTGCCGTGTGTGGGTATAAATAGCCAGCTCATGAAGCCTGTGCCATTTATCTCCCTCCCTGTGAAATCCTGAATCCACCCCCGGCCTCTGCCCAACATCCCACCTTCCCAGCTAACACTGACGCTTCTCCTATCGCCTCTCTCAACTGTTGTGAACTTAGCACGAATGCTGATCCCCCAAGGACTGGATCAGGCAAAGAGCTCCCAGTCCAAACCCTTTACAGCCATCCTGCCTCCTACAGGCCTCAGCCAGAGAGAACAGAAGGAAACTAGAAGCTAAAGACATATGGGAGATGATAGAGTTGTATAAAATCACGAGGGGTGTGGAGAAAGTGAATAAGGAAAAGTTATTTACTTGTCCCCATAACATGAGAACTAGGGGCCACCAAATAAAATTAATGGGCAGCAGGTTTAAAACAAATAAAAGGAAGTTCTTCTTCACACAGCGCACAGTCAACCTGTGGAACTCCTTGCCTGAGGAGATTGTGAAGGCTAGGACTATAACAGGGTTTAAAAGAGAACTAGATAAATTCATGGAGGTTAAGTCCATCAATGGCTATTAGCCAGGATGGGTAAGGAATGGTGTCCCTAGCCTCTGTTTGTCAGAGATTGGAGACAGATGGATGGCAGGAGAGAGATTGTTTGATCATTACCTATTTGGTTCATTCCCTCTAGGGCACCTGGCATTGGCCACTGTGGGCAGACAGGACACTGGGCTGGATGGAACTTTGTTCTGACCCAGTCTGGCCATTCTTATGTTGAAGACACCCAATAGACTCTTCCCTCAGGAATTTGTAGCTCAGTGTGAGGACTGCAGGGGAGCCTGGACTACGCTGCCCTGACAATAAAAGGTGATGTCTGCCTTGTTCTCAGGGCGGATAACTAAGAAGCAAAACCCAGGCCTGTCTCAAGTCTGGTGCACATAAGCACGTAGGCGAGGTCGAGGGAGAACCTGTGAGGAAGGAATGTTTTGAATAACAATGCAGATTAAGCCTGGTCCGCGAGACCACATCAAGAACACAGGACAAGCAGCCTTGTACTGGTACTTCTGTTCTTGATAAGCAAAAGTTGCAGAGGCAGCCATGAAAGTGTCAACTCCGCACCTAGCAGCAACATCCTGAGTGGGATGTACCCAAATAGGGGCATTGGGTGTATCCTGCACAATACGTCATCAATTGGTAAATATTATTGGAACGACCAAGTCTCACTTTGCTATAAAATGGACTTAGTAAGATCAGTCGATGGGAAGGAATGGGCAGGAATGACCCACACGTCCTGCTCGATGTCACTAGACGTAAATAGGACCTTCACACCAGCGACCCAGTGCATGGCGTTCCATTGCATGGGAAGAAAAGCAACCACGGCCTCCTGCCTGGCACTGCGGGTAGCATACGGGTGAAGTGTAAGCAAACTAGGCTTTATTATTGTATCATAGTAGATCTTCTACTCATTGCTTTGGCAGTGCTTGGCGCTGTATTAACTGCTTAATGCTTGCAATACCAAAGAAAGTGGTTAAGTAGCCCTGGAGTATCCTGGTTTCCCTTGGATCTAAAATTAATCGAAAAACACGGTAATGGCCCAACCAGGCATCTGACGCACAATCATGCCCGTCTGTCACACAACACTGCTCCCAACCCCTAGATGCGTTTCTACGGCTTCCGGGCTTCCCTCTTCACTCATCGAACCACCAGTCCAAGAGCTAACCCCCCCTGCTCTCACCGGAGGCTCCTTGTCAGGCTGGAGCAGGGCCTGTCCCACCCCAGAGCTGAGGGAGCTCTGCTGTGCGGAGGTGGGAGGTGGAGATGATCTAGAGAGTGACGGGGTGGTGCCTTGGAGAATGGATGAAGAAGTGGGTGGGGCCCTGAGGGAAGACACGTCCCATGGCGGAGCCTTGGAGGAAGAGAAGAGGCTGGGCCCCGGGGCTTTCGTTACCAGCAATAGGAAACATGGCCACCTGAGGCGTTAATGACGTTGTCAAGCTGACACAGTACAGTGTGGTCAGGAAAGGAAGTAATGTCTTCTTGGCTACTCAGTGATGCAGGGAGGAGGGCCCGGCCCCATGTCACCAGGCAGCTCTGCACAAAGCTCGGTCTGAGAGCCACAGCACCAGGAGAAAAATTTAAGGCCTGTTCTGAATAAAAAGCCGAAGCAGCCTGCTCCTGATTTGTTTGATGCTCACCCCGTAGATGATGGGGTTTAGTAGGGGGGGCACCACGAGGTACATGTTGGAAATGAGAACGTGGACATGCAGGGGCACATTCTGGCCGAACTGATGTGTGAGGAAGGAGAAGAGTCGTGGGATGTAAAAGGCTAAGATGGCGCAGAGGTGGGAACCGCAGGTCCCAAAAGTCTTGAGGCGGGCGTCCTTTGTGGGGAGACGTAAAATGGCCCTGAGGATCCGGGTGTAGGACACAGTAATAAAAACCACATCCAGACCAGTCACACCAAATACCACAAAGAGAGCGTAGGCGCTACTGACGCGGATGTCGGCACAGGCCAGCTTCACCACGGCCATGTGCTCACAGTGTGTGTTGGGGACGATGTTGGTTCTGCAATAAGGTCGCTGACTCGCCAGTAGGATATAGGGCAGGACAATTATGCAGCCACGGAGCAACACAGCCAGGCTGATCAAGGCCACAAAACGGTTTGTCAGGATGGTAGCATGTCTGAATGGATCGCAGATGGCGACGTAGCGATCAAACGCCATGGCCACGAAGATCCCAGACTCGGTCATGAAGAAGCCATGAATAAAGTACATCTGGGTGAGACAGGCACTGAAATCGATCTCCCTGGCATTGAACCAGAAGATGCTCAGCGATTTGGGCAGGAGGGACGTACAGAGGACCAGGTCGGCGATGGCCAACATGCAGAGGAAATAGTACATGGGCTCGTGGAGGCTCGGCTCCATCTTCACGACATATAGGATAACGAGGTTCCCCAAGAGGGCTATGAGGTACATGGCACAGAAGGGGATGGAGATCCAGGCATGAGCCGCCTCCAGGCCAGGAATGCCCAGCAGGATGAAGGTGGAGGGGTTGGTGAAGTCTGTCGTGTTGGTGTCTGACATAAAGCAGGGGATACGCACTTCAAGGCAGAATGGAGTCTCCTGCGTGTGCAGTCAATTTCCCTGAGTTCCTGTGTTTGCCTGTGCTCTAGGGTGAGGGTCGCGGTGCAGATACCTGGAGGGAGAGACAATGTTCGTATGAGACACGACATGCGCTACTGGAGACTCTTCCCATGAATTACACAGAGGGGTCGCTCTCCACACACTGGGAAATGACATTTTCATTGTTCGGCATCACAGATGGTGAGGAACGGAGCCTTGTAACGCCAACCCCATGTGTGATGTTGCTCCATTCACAGTAATTCCTACAAGGAAACCGTAATCATCACCCGCAGGAAACGCAAATGTGGATACTGATTATCCCTCCCTGTTCCCAAGTGCAAGGAAAGCCAGGCCGGAGAGTCCATGTCGTAGGGAGTTCCCCATTCGCCCCTTTGCTCAAAATCTGAGATTGGGTGGGAAACCCAAACCTTTGCCACGACATGGGGGAAAATCTCAACTAGGCCACACCCCAGGGAAAGGAGAAGAGGATCATTGGTGGCAGTTCCGCAGAAACACCTGGCCATGAGCTGCATTGGGCAACAAATAAAGTTTTTGGATATTAAGAAAGTGGATGGTGAATAACACGCTCAGTTTTCAGCAGCCCGATTGAACTGCAAAGGACAGAGCAGACAGCAGGGGGGCTTCTGAGACAGGCTGGGAGAACATGAGAGGCCTTTCTGTTCAGGTGGAACAGAACCTACAAACTCTAGATCTGAGGGCAGGAGCCTCTACAGCATGAACCAAACACCAAGCTGCTCACAGCTAGGGCTGTAGAGCGGACTTGTTCTCTCTCTGGCTGTGATCACCGTGTCGCTCCACGGGGCAGTGACCCACACCCAGTGGGTGTGTGCGTCATACAGACAGACTGAAATGTCTGGGCACATCTGGTTTAGGCACTAGATCATAGGTTCCCACACTGGGGGAAGGTGAAGAAATTCCAGGGGGGAAGGTGAGGTGACCCAGCTCCCCTCCCAAGAAAGCCTGCACTGGCGTTACCTCCCCCAAAGTTACTCAGACTCATAGACTTTAAGGTCAGAAGGGACCATTATGATCATCTAGTCTGACCCCCTGCACAATGCAGGCCACAGAATCTCACCCACGCTCTCCTAGAATAATGCTCTCACCTATAGCTCAGATGCTGAAGTCCTCAAATGGTTTAAGGACCCCAAGATGCAGAGAATCCTCCAGCAAGTGATCCATGCCCCATGCTACAGAGGAAGGTGAAAAACCTCCAGGGCCTCTGTCAATCTACCCTGGAGGAAAATTCCTTCCCGACCCCAAATATGGCGATCATCTGAAGCCTGAGCATGTGGGCAAGACTCACCAGCCAGACACCCAGGAAAAGTTCTCTATAGTAACTCCTATCTTCCCACCATTGGCCTATTTACCACCGATAGTGAAAGGTCAATTAGTTACCAAGATCATATTATCCCATGAAACCATCCCCTTCATAAACCCATCTAGCTTAATCTGGAAGCCAGACATCTTTATCTGTTTGTTTTGCGCGGTGGCTTCCCCAGGTCGGTCCGCCTCCCTCCTCCCAGGGCTACAGACAAGCCCCGGAGCTGGCTGAAAAGGTGCTAATTTCCCCCGGACAATAGGGGCCAAGGAGCTCGGCTCCTTGATTAATCATTGATGAAAGGCTCGGAGGGGGGCAGAATTGCAACAGCTGCTAGCTCAGCTTGTCAGGAAGCAGCCCAGGGATCAAGCAGTGCACGTGCTTCCTGGTGTGCAGCTGCGGGACCCCCAAGTATCAGCTTAGCTGACCCCTCTCCTCTCCCAGACCCCCACAAGTACCCTGCCCCGTTCCCAGACCCCCACCAGTACCCTGCCCAGACACCCACAAGTACCATGCCCAGACACCCACAAGTACCATGCCCCCCTGCCCAGACCACCACAAGTACCCTGCCCAGGGCCCCACCTCCCCCCTGCTCCTGCCCCCTACCTCCTGGCCAGACACCTACCCCCAGCTTGCTCCTGTAGCCTATTTTCCACTCAGATTCTGCACCCCATCCCTATCCTATGGACTGGCAGCCCTGTCCCACACACCAGATTCCTTATTTTTGGCCCCACCTCAGGATGTAGAGGGGCCCACCATTTCCACAAACTCTGGAACCCCAGAAGAGTTAATCTGGCCTGAGGCCTTGAACCTCAGTCCTACCTACCCTCCCCCCATGGGGCTGGGATGCCAGGGGAGGGAGGTATCTCAGTTGGGGCCCCATTAGTGGCGGTTGGGGGGCTAGGAGGGTTTGGGGTTTTTTTTGCTTCTCACTTGTGTGGTCCCCGACTTATTATTCTGTGGGTCAGTGACCCTGACCCAAAACAGGCTCCCCGGCCCTCCCATAAATAAAGACAATGCTGAAACGTTTGTGGACATATTTTATTGAAAAATGAAGCCGGGCCCACAAGGCCCCAATCGGGGCCAAGCCCCCATCTGGCCGCAGTATCATAACACTCCTCCACCCCGCAGACCTCCAACCCTGAGCCTATGGAACCCCCTGTCCTGAGCCTCTCACATCCCCAATCTTCTGCCACTACACTGCAAATCTGTGTCCTGAGCCCATCATACTCCCAGCCCCCCTGCCCTGAGCCCCTCACGCACCTCAACCTGAACTCCTGCTCCCTCACATCCACAAGCCTGTGGTTTGCTCAGCACCCCACCCCTCCATCTGACCCCAACACTCTCCAGCCTGGAGCCCCCTCCCTGAGCCAGAAGCCTCTTCTCCTCCTCTTCCTGCACCCAAATTCCCTCCCAGAGCTTGCACCTTTCACCCCTTCCCGCACCCAAATCCCTCATTCCCACCCCAGATCCCGCACCTCCTGTCTCAACCCAGCGAGAGTGAGTAAGTGCTGGGGACAGCAATGATGGAGACGAGGGAAACAGAGAGGGTGGAGGCTCTAGAAAGGGGTGGGGTCTTGGGGCTTTACATAAGAACATAAGAACGGCCATACTGGGTCAGACCAAAGGTCCATCTAGCCCAGTATCCTGTCTGCCGACAGTGGCCAGCACCAGGTGCCCCAGAGGGGGTGGACCGAAGACAATGATCAAACGATTTGTCTCCTGCCATCCTTCTCCAGCCTCTGACAAACAGAGGCCAAGGACACCATTTTATCCCCTGGCTAATAGCCTTTTATGGACCTAACCTCCATGAAATTATCTAGCTTCTCTTTAAACTCTATTATAGTCCTAGCCTTTCCCTGACATTTAAAAAGTGACCTTGGGTGTAAAAATATTGGAGACACTGATGTAAAAAAAATTTAACTTTCAAATTTCATACCACGAAATGCGAATATATATATATATATATATTGCCTTTCGATGTGTGGTGGTACTGGTTCAGTTCATGGTGAGGCCAAAGAATGATGTAGAAGGCAATGGAACTTTTTCGAACTTTCTAGCATTCTTGTGGGAGTGTTTGGGACTGTTCTATCATGGGAGTAGGTAGCCGGTCTTGTGCAGTTACTGGTGGTGGGGTATATATAAGGCAGCATGTGGCCGTACGTAATAGTAGTAGTAAATAAACGTTTTCAATAGCTTATCAAAGTAACTTGTGTCCATTAAATTTATTAATCGGGAAATTTATTTTTATAGATTTTTTTAAATTAATATATTATGGCTGCAATTAAGAAAAGGAAATATGACGAAGACTACATTAAGTATGGCATGGAAAAAAATGGGATTGATCATCCTCAATGCATAATATGCCACACAGTTCTTAGCAATGACGCCTTGAGACCTAGTCATCTTGAATGGCACTTGATGAAGATCCATAGCGCTTTGACAGACAAACCAAAAGTTTTTTGCTGGTAAATTTCAAAATTTGAAACGCATGAAGCTGGACACTACTGGAGCTTTTCAAGAATCGGCCAAAGCAGTAGAAACATCTTACGAACTGTCATTGCTCATTGCTAAAGCCAAGAAAGCACGCATAATCGGAGAAACTCTTGTGAAGGCTTGCTTGTTGAAAGCAGCTGATATTGTGCTTGGTGTCGAAAGCAAGAAAAAATGTGCTTTCTGACAATTCCGTGAAACGACACATCAATGAGCTGGCGAAAGATAATAAATTTCAAGTTGTGGAGGCAATGTTGGCTTCTCGTCTTTTTGCAATTCAGTGCGATGAGACCACTGATACAGCACAATGCTGTCAGTTGCTTGTCTACGTTCAATTAATTAACAATGGACCTGTCAAGGAAGAACTACTTTTTTTCGAATGAATTCACGACCACATCAAATGCTTTTGATATTATGAAAATGATTTCTGACTTTTTTGAAGAAAATAGACTTTCATGGGGAAAACTGTTTGGTGTGTGCACAGACAGTGCTCCAGTGATGCTTGGCTCTCGCTCTGGATTTGTGAAATTGGTGAAATTAAGAAATCCAGTCGTAACCACAACTTACTGCGTCATACGCAGACAAGTATTGACTGCTAAAACTCTTTCAGATGATCTACGTGACTAATTGAATTTGGCCATCAAAATTGTCAATTTTGTGAAGAACAGTGTTTTAAATACGAGAATTTTTGATGTTCTTTGCATGGATTTGAGAGCAGATCATAAAATTCTTTTGTTTCACGTGGAGGTACAAAGGCTTTCCAAAGGTAACATGCTTTCAAGATTATTCGAACTGAAAGACCAAGTGGAAATTTTCCTCAAGCAACAGAAGAAAGAAGAGTTATATCATGCATTTATGGACCAAACATTTCAACTTTCACTGGCATACCTCATGGATATTTTTGAATCTTTGAACAACCTCTGTTTGAAGCTGCAAGGAAACAACGCTGCAAACATTATCGCACACCACGATGCCATCAAAGCATTTATGGAAAAAATCCAGCTTTGGAAACATTGAACACAAACTCAAATGCCTAACTTTTCATCTTTTCCGACATTTTAATCACTCACTGAAAATGAAGGTTTCCAAGAAGTTTGTAAAGAGGATGTGAAGAATAAACTTGTGTTTCATCTGGACTGCCTTGCTGACAAATTCATCTGCTATTTTCCAGACAACTTTTCTGGCAACCCCATTCCTAAATTAGTACACAATCCATTCAAAGTTGATGTCGATTCATTGCCAGAAGTATTGCAAGAACAAGCACCAGAAATAAAATATGATTCACGTGCGAAAGATAATTTTGAAAACTCAAGGTTGGAGGAAGTTTGGATAATATATTTCCCAATGTACTCGAAAGTTGGAGGAGAAGCGCTACGTATTATTCTTCTGTTTTCATCAATGTAACTCTGTGAAAAAAGCTTTTCAAGTTTAGTCACATTAAAAACAACAAAGAAATCGACTGGATGTCAAAAACGATTTGTGTTGTGCACTTTCATCTTTCAAACTTAGGATTCCCCAACTCGTGAAGAAAATGCAGCATCATCCTTCACATTAAATTCAATTTGTTTCTGCTATTTCTTATGTCAAATTACATTTTTATTAAATTTTTGTGCCAAGAAAAAACTATTTGTGCATATTTTTCATTTTAAATATTTTGATACCGAGTCTTTGTGTTTATTTTTCATTTTAAATTACGAATGGAATTTTTTGTTAAAAGGGGGGTTGGATGAGGGTAAAGAAGAGGTGTGGAGGCATAAGGGTTTTTCAAAAATCAAAAGGGGGGCGTGATGCTGAAAAGTTTGGGAACCACTGCACTAGACAAACAGGGCACCAGGAGTGGCTGGTGAGGGAGGACACAGGGGGCACCTCACGACTCCTCTCTGTGTCGCTTTTGGCCTGGTGGAGGGCCGGGACAACCTGCACGCTGCCCCAGAGCCTGCCTACCCCTGCCCTTGTTCCCACCTTTCCTCACCCTTGCTCCACCCCCGCCTCACCTCTTCCCTCTCCCCCCTCCAGCGACGCTGCTCAGGTCTGAGGCTAGCAGCAGGGGTCAGGCCCCCACAGTCAATGGCCCCGATGGGGGCCAGGAAAGCAGAGCAGCCCTGCCGCAGCCCATTCCACTCCCTGAGCTACCTGCTGCACCGTTCTCCTTCCCGCCGGGGAGTGGCACCATCCCTCCCGAGTGGGGCGGTCAGCAGCCAGGGGAGCAGAGCCCTGTTACTCCGCCTTCCCCCACAGCTGCCAGGGAGTGCAGGGGTCCCGACCACCCCAAATTATCCCCCAGGCCACCAAGAGGGACTGTCCCTGATGACAGCTGGTCCCTTTCGCCTCCTGCTCCTGGTATTTGCGGGGTCACATGTGCCCTTGGATCCCATGTCTTCCTCCAGAGAGGGGGCAGATCATGTAGCAGGGAAAATTAAAACTATGCCATTGATTACACTTACACGGGGAGACAGAGAAGAGCTCCCACCCAGTAATGTCTGTAGATACTCAATGCTTCCAAAGGACTAGTTCCCCAAAGTGAAGGCAAGTTACTAGGGAAAAACTGGGAGGAGAAATGTACCCAGAAAAAAGCAGGAACGGATGTGGGAAGTTCTGGAAGGACAGTTTATGAGAGTGTTAAAAACCCAAAAGTCCAGCGGCCCGGAGGGTGAGCTGCTTAGGTTAAAGAGCTGGTAGAGCTGCAGAGCAAGGAGAGCAATCAGTGGGGAAAAAGAAATGTGTATTTAGTAGCTTGGGGTTGGGGGATACAAATAGCAAGCCCTGTAAATGGGAAGTCATGAACATTTTTAGGAAATGGTAAAGACATTTAACATCTAATCTCAAAAAAGATCTCTTGGCATTGGAAAAGGTTCAGAAAAGGGCAACAGAAATGATTAGTGGTTTGGAACCAGTACCATATGAAGAGAGATTAAAAAGACTTGGATTTTTCAGCTTAGAAAAGTGGAGACTAAGGGGGCTATCACGGGGCATGCCCCCTGGTGGGTGTACCCCTCTGCAAGCTCAAAATTAAGTGCCCCTCACTCTGGGGAAATACAGCCCTTCTGGGCCTAGTCATAAAGTTCGGTGCCCCTCACCCAGGGGAAATACGGCCCTTCTGGGCCTAGACCCAAAATTCAGTGTCCTTCGCTCTGGGGAAATATGGCCCCCCTGGGCCTAGTCATAAAGTTCAATGCCCCTCACCCAGGGGAAATACGGCCCTTCTGGGCCTAGACCCAAAGTTCAGTGCCCTTCGCTCTGGGGAAATACGGCCCTTCTGGGTCCGAGGCCTGGGTTGCCGGAGGGCTGTCCCCGGCTATTGGAGAGCTGAACACCAGTTGGGGTGGGGAGACGGGCACCCGGGCCCTCCCACTCCACCGGGTCCCGACCCAGGGCCCTATTGGCGGTGGACACTGCACTGCCAGCTCAGCGGGAAGTCCGCCCGAAACACGCTGAGCTCCCGGGGGGGGGGGAGGTAACCCTCCACTCTGGGCCACTTCCTACCGTCTCTAGTGGGTCATTCAGTCCCCGGAGTGCGGCGCGGGGTCCCCGGGCCTTGTGGCTGCCTCCCCCCTTGGTCGCGGCGGCTAGGGCGGTGATTGCTGGGCTTGCTCCTCCGGAGGTGGCTGCAGCAGCTGCTGTCGGGGCTGCGGCTCCGGGGACGGCTGCAAAGGTTGTTCCTTGGAGGGCAGCTGCGACGACCAAGCTGGCTCAGGAGCTACAGCTTGAGCTTCCTCCCTGCTTGCAGTTCCCCCTGAATGAGCTCTACCCAGGCCTTTTATACAGTCCCCACACCGGGAGCATGCCCAGTTGGTTAAAAGGGGCGGGGCTTCCTCCGCCCACAGGCCTTTCCCCCCCTTTCTTTAGTGTGGAGTATATCCACCCCACCACAGGGGGATAGGATAGAGGTCTATAATATCATGACTGGTGTGGAAAAAGTGAATAAGGAAAAGTTATTTACTTATTCCCACAACATAAGAACTAGGGGTCACCAAATGAAATGAATAGGCAGCAGGTTTAAAACAAACAAAAGGAAGTTTTTCTTCACTCAGTGCACAGTCAACCTGTGGAACTCCTTGCCAGAGGATATGGTGAAGACTAGGACTTCAACAAGGTTCAAAAAAGAGCAAGATAGATTCATGGAGGTTAGGTCCATCTATGGCTATTAGCCAGGATGGGTAGGAATGGTGTCCCTAGCTTGTGTTTCTCTGGAAATGAGTGCCAGGAGAGGGATCACGTGAGGATTACCTGTTGTGATTCCCTCCCTCTGGGGCAACTGTCATTGGCCACTGTCGGCAGACAGGACACTAGGCTGGATGGACCTTTGGTCTGACCCAGTCTGGCTGTTCTTATGTTGACATCAGGGAAACTCTATGCATGGGAGGGCTGAGGATCAGAATAGGAGGTTATTTTATATTACAAGAAACAAAGAAATCCCGGGAAACATTGAGGCCAATGACTAGAGGGAGAAAGGGATCTTGTTAATGTTGCAGAAAATGTATTTTTGTTCTGCTTTGGGAAAGAAGCTGCATGAGGCATTTATAGAACACCAGGTGATGAACCCTAGCCCGTCCTTTAGCAGAAGGAGGATGTTAGTAGAACCATAGAATCACAAATAGACAAGTTAGGAATTGACTGATTAACCAAACCTGATCAGAACCAGAGTATGTACTTGGGTAGCAAGGGAGTGAAAGAAAGAAAGAAAGAAAGAAAGAAAGAAAGAAAGAAAGAAAGGGCACAGTGTCAGACAGAAATTTCTGATGTATTTGAAAAAAAAAATGCTATTACTTTTTGAATTTTTGGCTAGCTATTCTTAAAATTCCTAATGATATTTTTACACTTCCTTTGACAGAGTTTATGCTCCTTTCTATTTTCCTGACTAGGATGTAACTTCCACTTCTTCTACTTCATTGTTGTGTCATGGTGGCACTTTTTGGGTCTCTTACTGTGTGTGTTTTTCTTTTTATGTAGGGGGTCCATTTAAGTTGAGCCTCAGTTATGGTGTCCTGGAAAGTTTCCATGCAGCTTGCAGGGATTTTACTTTTGTCACTGTGCCTTTTGTGCTTTTTCATTTCTGTTTAACTAACCTCCTCATTTTTGTGTAGTTCCCTTTTCTAAAATTAAATACCACAGTGTTGGGTGCTGTGGTGTTTTTTCCCACCACAGGGATGTTAAATTGAATGATATTATGGTCACTCTTTCCCAGCAGTCCAGCTATAGTCACCTCTTGGACCAGATCCTACACTTCACTTAGGATTAAATTTCACGTTCTTATGGTTCAGAAGCAACAAGCCCTGCATCTTGGCAGGGGGATAGAATAGATGACCCTACTCATCACCTGCTGGTTCTATCATTCTATGATGCACAATCCTAGTGAAGGCAGGTCTTAGTCACACCCAAGTCATTGGGCTGAGTTAAGGGTAAATGGGTAACATTTAAAGCCCCGAATTTTACAAGAGGTCAGCCTGGTTGATCTAATGGTCCCTTCTGACCTCAAAACCTATGACATTATCAAGAAACAAACGTAGAGCTGTCCTTCACAGTTACTGTGTCTTACAACACAGGTACAAGGGGACATTGAATTATATTGAAACTCTGAACATGATACTGTGAAATTAAAGTGATTTACATAACTTTTCTGTCCGTCTGTCTGCCTGATTGTTAAATCTGAGACATAACAGCTCAGGAGACCTCGCCAATGAAGCAAGGAGAGAAGATGTCTCGCCTACGTTGAAACATTCTTACAGTTGTTCCAGTGAGGAGCTCTAGCCCCCTCCCTGCTCTCCAGCAGACAAAAGTCAGGTAACAACGCCCTGTTAACAGCCAGCGCCCTGAGATGCGAGGGGCGGAGGTGACCGTGTCTGGGCCTTCACACACAGCTGGCTCCTGAGGGCTTGACTCAGTTCTTCCTCCAAGGGGAGTTTTTCCTGAGCAAACAATGGGCCAGTGAAATGCAGCTGTGACGGGGGGCGGTCACAGACGACCCCTTGGTGCTGACATGGCCACTGCCACTCGCCTTCCCGCTCTCTGGGGCTCCTCACCGCCCGGTCCCACTGGCACAACTCTGCTGGTCTCCCCCAGCTAAGACAGCGAGCTGAGATCATTGAATCCACCCCACCACCCGAGCAGAGCACAGACACTGAACCTCTTCATATCCAAGGCCAGTGCAGCGTAGGGCCCAGCTTCCTGGGGTACCACTCCCCACACGGGATCAAACCCCAAAGAATTAGGCAAGCCCCTGTTAGCAATGAAAGGGGGAATGTACACACTGGTTGCCCCCCAGATAACAATTATTTACACTGGGTTTGACAGAAGATAAAAGTGATTTTATTAAGTACAAGCAGTAGGACTGAAGTGGCAATAAGTGAGAACAGGCAGAGCCAAGTAGGTTACAAATCAAAAGAAACAAAACTGCTTGGCTAATTCAACACTGAAACCTCAGCACAAACTTTTCACACTCACCCTAAAACCTCTTTTCCAGCTGCCCCTCCAAACCAGGCCTGTCTCCCCCACCCTGGAGTCTCTGGCTCCTTCCTTCAGATGCAGCCAAAAGACCCAGGCCTCTGCTTCCCTATTCTTTGTTAAGGAATTGAGGCCACTTCCTACCAACCCCCGCTCAGACATAAGGACAAAAGAGGCGAGGAGTCCTGTGGCACCTTAGAGACTAACCGAAGTGTTGGAGCATAAGCTTTCGTGGGCAAAGACCCACTTCGTCAGATGCATGCATGCATCTGACGAAGTGGGTCTTTGCCCACAACATGCTCCAACACTTTGGTTAGTCTCTAAGGTGCCACAGGACTCCTCGCCGCTTTTGCAGATTCAGACTAACACGGCTACCCCTCTGATAAGGACAAAAGAGATTGTTTTTTCAAGACCTTGAGGGTAACACCCTCCAGCTGTGTCTACACTGGCGGGTTCTTGCGCAAGAACGGCCGTTCTTCCGCAGAGCTTCCACACTGCCCGCCCACTCTTGCAAAAGAAGTTTTACAGTAAAGCGTGGGAAGGGAGGGCTTCTTGTGCAAGAGCTACACTCTTTTCTAGCAAGTGTAAGCCCTCTTGGACACACAACAGGGGTTTCTTGTGCAAGGAAGCCCTATGGCTAAAATGGCCATTGGAGCTTTCTTGCGCAAGAGAGCGTCCGCACTGCCATGGATGCTCTTGTGCAAAAGCACAGGGCAGTGTGGACGTGTTCTTGCACAAGAACCTGCCAGTGTAGACATAACCTCCATGTCTCTCATTCACACATTTAAACCCACAACTAAAATGATGAGGGGTTTGGAACGGGTCCCATATGAGGAGAGGTTAAAGCGACTGGGACTTTTCAGTTTAGAAAAGAGGAGACTGAGGGGGGATATGATAGAGGTGTATAAAATCATGAGTGGTGTGGAGCGGGCGAATAAAGAAAAGTGATTTATTAGTTCCCATAATAGAAGAACTAGAGGACACCAAATGAAATTAATGGGTAGCAGGTTTAAAACTAATAGAAGAAAGTTCTTCTTCACACAGCGTGTAGTCAACCTGTGGAACTCCTTGCCAGAGGAGGCTGTGAAGGCTAGGACTATAACAGAGTTTAAAGAGAAGCTAGATAATTTCATGGAGGTTAGGTCCATAAAAGGCTATTAGCCAGGGGATAGAAATGGTGTCCCTGGCCTCTGTTTGTCAGAGGCTGGAGAAGGATGGCAGGAGACAAATCGCTTGATCGTTGTCTTTGGTCCACCCCCTCTGGGGCAGCTGGTGCTGGCCACTGTCAACAGACAGGCTACTGGGCTAGATAGACCTTTGGTTTGACCCCCTACCGCCATTCTTAGAGTTCACAAAGTATCCCCCTCTCCACACGTTTACTTTTACACACACATCAAAGTAAAGAAACAGAATCAGCAGATCATAACATGGGGATGTACCTATCTCATAGAGCTGGAAGGGACCTTTGAGAGCTCATCAACTCCAGCCCCCTGTGCTCACAGCAGGATCAAGTACCCTCTTTGACAGATTTGCCCTGTCAAGCATTAAACTTACAGTGCTGGGTTTAGCAAGCCAATGCTCAAGCCACTGAGCTATCCCCCTCCCCCCTGAGATCGCTGGGTTACACAAAGTAATTTGCTCAAGCTACCTTTGAGTTATGTATATGCATGTCTGGGGGGAGAGGCGTCCATCACAGCAGCAAATTTGGAGGTGGAGGCAATCGAACAGGGATGGAACTTAAAAGTAGGAAATTTTGGCTCATAGTACTGGAGTCCACGCATCATCCAGGCTATGCAGGAGGGAAAGAGTCACCGACGTTTTCTCTCCCTCATCACACCCATGCTGCCCTGGGGCTGTGGAGCAGGGGAGCCCCTCAGCTAGATCTGGTACCTGTGAGTGCTGAGAGGGACGTGTCTTCCCTGGGACTTCTCCTCAGGCAGCTGCATCCTGCACCTCTCTCAGCCCAGCGTCTGCAGCAGCGTCCCGCACCGAGAGCAACACAGGGGTTTGCACTGTGAATAATATAGATCTGGGCCATCCCAGAGGCAATTGCTCCACCCCTGAGGGAGAAGCAGCATCCGACTGTAAAGAGGCTGGAGACCAGCCTGTCTGGGCTTCTGAGCTATTTGTCCAGTTTTAGAAGCAAACAGCAATTAAGGGCCTTTCCCAAAGGGTGAGGAGAACTCCTGGGCTCTGGGCTGAGTCAGGGAGGAATTGGCTGCTCTGTGCATTTGTGTAAAAATTATAGTTGATTTGGAAGAAAATTAGAGAGAATGTTTATTTCTCCATTGAGTCAGGTACTCTGGAAATGTCCAGCATAGATTGGTGGATCTACAGATCTGAACTGAAATGCAAAGCAATAAATGCTGGAAAACATAATCCCTATGATGTGTAATGGAGACTAAGGATACTTCTACACAGCGACATTATTTCGGAATCACTAGCATTATTTCAGAGTAACTTAGTCCACGTCTACACAGCAGGTAGTTATTTCGAAATAATGTTGAATAGTCAAGCTGGAGGACTTCATATTCCAACTCCTGTAACCCTCATTGAACGAGGAGTAAGGGAAGTCGGAGGAAGAGTGCTCAAGTTTGAAATAAGTGCTGTGTAGATGCTCCCAATTTTGAAATAAGCTATTTTGAAATAAGCTACGCAATTGACGTAGCTCAATTTGCGTAGCTTATTTCGAGTTAAGCCCCGCTGTGTAGACGCACCCTAAATTAGCAGTTACTGCTCAAGAGAGAGATCTTGGGGCAATTGGGGATAATTCTCTCCAAACAACCACTTAGTGTGCAGCGGCAGTCAAAAAAGCAAACAGAATGTAGGGAATCATTCAAAAAGGATAGAAATAAGACAGCAAATATCTGATTGCCTCTGTATAAGCCCATAGTACTCCCAGATCTTGAATACTGCGTGCCAATGTGGTTGCCTCATCTCAAATATTATATCCCAATACTGCAAAAAATTCAGAAAAAGGCAACAAAAATTATTAGAGGTATGGAACAGCTGCAACAGGAAGCTGTGGAGCTGGAATTCATATACGAATTTGATATCACCAGAATAGTTCACAATAGGGACTGGGAATAGCTCTCTCATTACATTTCAATAAGTAATGTGACGTAATGTAATGAGATGTAATATAATATAACTAGCCAATTAGCCTGTCATAAGACGGGATTTTCAGGTCTTCTCTCCTGAGCTCTCTCGCTCTCTCTCTCTCTCTTCCTACTGCCTCCCCCCTCTCTCTCAGCTCTCCTCCACCTCCTGCCTCTCTCTCTGTCTCTTCCTTTCTCTTCTCCTCCTCCTCCTGCCTCTCTCTCTCCTCCGTCTCTCCCCGCCCCACTTTCCCCTTCCCCCCCACCATGACGCTTGGCTGAGTGCTGCCTGCTCAGCCGGCTGCCGCGAGGGAAGGGGGCGGGGCAGTGACGTACACGGCTGGGGCCGGGGCAGTGTACATCACCGCCCTCCCTTCCCCTCCCACCCCGGGGGAGCCCAAACAGCCCCTTGCGCTGCTGGCTCCTCTAGCAGCCCAGCTGAGGGGTGCAGCACTCAGCTGAGTGCCACAGCGGGAGGAAGGGGGGCCGTGACGTACACGGCCCCGCCCCCGGCTGTGTACGTCACTGCCCCGCCCCCTCTCCCGCAGCGGCCCGGTTGAGGGGCGCACCACTCAGCGCCACGGCGGAAGGAGGAAGGGGGGGCAGTGACGTACACGGCCCCGCCCCCTGGCCGTATACATCACCGTCCTGCCCCCCTTCCTGTCCCACCGGGCCCACCTGAGCGGCGCTCAGCTGGGCCCCAGCGGGGGAGCAAGCGGCGGCAAGTGGCCCGTGGCTGCACCCCCCCCCCTCGCCAGGTCTGTTTCCCGCCCCCTCCTTCCATCCAGCCCCACGGCCCCGATCCCCAGCTCTGCTTCCCACCTCTCTTCCTGCCGGCCAGCCCCACGGCACCCGGACACCCCCCAGCGCTGCTTCCTCCCCTTCCTCCAGGCCCCATCCTCCCCTACAGCCCCTGATCCCCAGCTCTGCTTCCCACCCCCTTCCGGCCAGCCCTGCCCCTTCCCCTCCCATTGTGGTGCCCCGCCCCCTTCCCCTCCACAAGCTCCCACGCAGCGCTCGCCCCCTTCCTCTGGGCCCCCTTCCTCCGCTCCAGCCCCACAGCTCCCGATCCCCCCCAGCTCTGCTTCCCACCCCCCTTCCGGCCAGCCCCGACCCCCTTCCCCTCCCTCCATGGTGCCCCACCCCCTTCCCCTCCCTCCCTGGCGCGCTCAGCTGGGAGCACTCAGCTGGGTCCCAGCGGGGGAGCAAGCAGCGGCAAGTGGCCCTTTGGGGTCCACGCTCCCCATGCGTGGGGCACGCGGACCCCAAAGGGCTGCTTGCCGCCCCGGACCCCGCTGAGCGGTGCTCCCTCCCCGGGGTACAGTACAGACCTGCGAACCCGTTACAAATACAGTCATACTCACACCCTTGATAACAGTGTCAGGGTTCAAAGTGTCACTCGTGGCTTGATCCCCAGTAAAGGGGGGGTTCCTGCTGGAGTCTCCCCCAGAGCGAGCTCAATTTTTCCAGTCTGGACACCCCTTTTTCATACTGTGAGTCTGCCTATTCTCAGCACGTCCATAACAGTGTCAAACCTCTTTTATCTCATTGGTCTCTGTCCTCTGGAAATGCAAGGGACTCCAATTTCCCTCAAAAATAATGAGTCCGGTAGCACCTTAAAGACTAACACATTTCTTTAGGCATATGCTTTCATTGGCTGGAGCCCACTTCGTCATAAGAACATAAGAACAGCCAGACTGGGTCAGACCAAAGGTCCATCTAGCCCAGTGTCCTGTCTGCCGACAGTGGCCAGCGCCAGGTGCCCCAGAGGGGGTGAACAGAACAGGGAATCGTCAAGTGATCCCTCTCCTGTCACCCATTTCCAACCTGACCAACAGAGGCTAGGGACACCGTTCCTACCCATCCTGGTTAATGAGCAGTGATAGATCTAACCTCCAGGAGTTTATTTCGTTTTTTTAAAACCCAGTTAGTGTCTTGGTCTTCACAATGTCAGCTGCATGACCATTTCCATTTCCGATAGGCTGGATAAGTTCCCTTTATTCTCATAAGCATTGATACACCACCTGGATCCCATGACTGAGACACACGTCTGAGACAGATGGGCCTTTACAGTATTTTCGTGATCTAATATTCATCTCCGGGACAATTTTGTTCCATATGATCACTTGGTGGCCTTTTCCCCATCAGGTAAGGAAGGGGTGGGCAAAAGGGCCTCTGCGGGCCAGATCCGGCCCGTCAAGCGGGTGGATCTGGCCCTTGTCGACCCTGCTGCTCTCCCGGCCCCATGCCAGGCAAGGCGGGGGGGAGAGTGAGGAAGGCTTCATGTGCTCCCCCGCACCCCACCAATAAGAGCCTGGGGGCGGGGGAGCTGCGTGAAGCTCCTTCGCCCTGCCCCAGCCCTGCGAGGAGCCCACGGCACCACATGCTCCTCGCAGGGCGGTAGGAGGTTTCCCACGCTCCCCTGCCCCCAGGCCCTGATTGGCCTGGGGGAGGGGGGAGTGTGACAAGCCTCTTCTAGGGCATCGTGGCATAGTGGGAAGGGGGGCAAAGGGGCTCCCCCACTGCCAGACCAATCATGGTCTGGGGGTGGGTAGCCCCGCCCTTTCCCGTTTAGGCCATCTCCTTTCCTATATAGGCCCCGCCCCTTCCGGGGTGGCCTGGGGGCTACTTCAAAAAATTTTGAAGTGGCCCCCGGGCAAAAATTATTGCCCACCCCTGGGTAAGGGCATCAGTAGAGCTCTGCAAACCCATGGAGCTCCACTTTCTGCTTGTCAATCCTTTCACCTCTGCATGGCTCAGTCCATCCATCATACGGGGAACAGCAGCCTAGAGAAAGAGCTTCCATGTGGACTGATCAATATTGCCATGGAGAGCCTTTGTGGGACTAAGTTTCATTGGTCAGCTCCAGCCCCTGAGGAACGGGTGCCAGGCAGCTTCGGGTAAGGTGCCTTGTATTTGTTGAAATAGCCGGCTAAGGGCAAGGGTGCCATCTATCTCCCTCCCTCTCAGCTACCGAAGCCATCCCAACCTCTCCCCTATATCCATCCTTCCCAGTTAACCCATAGGCTGAGCCTCATGCCTCATAGCTGATTACGTAACCTGCCTGCGAGACATAGCTCGAGGCAAAAGGGTCTCAGTCCACACCCACTGCAGGTCCACCCCTGTAGCATGTCAGGACAGCAATACAGTAAATAGGCAGCAGGTTTAAAATAAAACAAACAAAAGACATGCACAGCCTCTCCACCTGCCACAGAGCCCCTACCCCCCAATGCCTGTCTTCCTCCTCCGCTCCTGACTGACTTCTTGGCCTCAGTACTGCATCTTCCCTGCCCTCACAGCAGGCTCCCTGTCAGGCTGCACCAGCCCCCAGCCCTGTCCCGGAGCCAGGGAGCCCAGGTGAGGGGGAAGAAGGTGGTAAATCATCCAGAGAATGGTGGGGGAAGGAAGGACTGTAGAAAGTGGCAGGGACCTTGAAGGAAGAGGCGGGGCCTCAGGGGTTCAGAGACAAGGAATTACGGAGGGGAAATCCATATCAATGAGTGAGCTGTACACAATATGATTACCCAGGTGACCACGCTGACACAGCACAGTGCAATCAGGAAAGGATTGAATAGATTTTTGACGGCCCAGTCAGGGATTCAGAGAAGAGGGCCCTCCACCCTGTTGCTACCCAACTCTGCAAAGAGCTCTGTTGGAGAGGCAGAGCGCCAGGAGAAAAAATTAGGTCTCTTTATGAGTAAAGAGGCGGAGCAGGCTGCCCCGGATCTGTTTGGTCCGCACCCCATAGATGATGGGGTTTAATGTTGGAGGCACCAGCAGGTACACATTGGAAAGGAGAACGTGGAAATGTGGAGCCACGTTATTGCCAAAGCGGTAAATGAGGGAGGAGAAAAGAGCTGAGATGTAAAAGGCTAAGATGACACAGAGGTGGGAGCCGCAGGTCCCAAAAGTCTTGAGCCGGGCGTCCTTGGTGGGGAGGCGGAAGATGGCCCTGAGGATCTGCGCATAGGACAGAGCAATAAAAAACACATCCAGACCGATCACAGAGAATACCACAAAGAGGCCGTAGTATCTGTTGATGCGGATGTCGGCACAAGCCAGCTTCACCACAGCCATGTGCTCGCAGTGGGTGTTGGGGATGATGTTGGTTCTACAATATGGCCACATCCTTGCCAAGAGGAGATATGGAAGTACAAGGATGCCACCCCGCAGCACCACGGCCAGGCCAATCTTGGCCACTACAGGATTTGTCAGGATGGTGGAATGTCTCAGGGGATCGCAGATGGCCACATAGCGATCCAAAGCCATGGCCACAAAGATTCCCAACTCTGTCACTAAAAAGCAGTGAACAAAGTACAACTGGGTGAGGCAGGCACTGAAATTAATCTCCTGGGAATTGAACCAGAAAATGCTCAGTGTTTTGGGCACAATGGATGTGCATAGAATCAGGTCGGTGACGGCCAGCATGCAGAGGAAATAGTACATGGGCTCATGGAGTCTTGGCTCTGTCTTCACAATGTATAGGATGGTGAAGTTCCCCAAGGTGGCGATAGTGTACATGATGCAGAAGGGGATGGAGATCCAGACATGGGCCGCCTCCAAGCCAGGGATGCCCAGCAGGATGAAGACGGAGGGGTTGGTAAAGTCAGTTGTGTTGGAATCTGCCATGGAGAAGAGGAGAAGGTGTCCAACTCCGAGGCAAAACGATGGCTTCTTCATGAACCATGCATTGACCTGACTTCCTGTAGGTTGCCAGGGTCTAAGCTGAAGAACACATTGCATATACCTGGATGGAGACACAATGTTACTATTAGACACTACATGCACAATTGGAGTCTTTCCTCATGGTCTCGCTTCACAGACTGTAAAATGACAGTTACTTTATTTGGAGAAATTAATTATGAACAATTGACCCTACTAATGCCATATCCATATTTGATGGTGATCTGTGCATCAAAAAGTCCTACACGTCATGGTACGGTGAACCCTTCATATACCTGTAGGAAACACAAGTAGGAATTGCAGTTGAATCTTGGGTTAGGGAATCTGTGCTCTAGGGAGTTCCACATTCACCCCATTGCTCCAAATCTGAGAGTGGAAAAATAATCTTTGCCATGATATGTACCAGAGGGAAACTTCCCAACCAGAACTCATCTCAGGGAAAAGACCTGGATGTCTCCTAGCAGTTGAATGGAAACACCTGTTTCTATGCACTAGAAAGCAAAATATAATCTTGGGATCCCTAAGGAATGGGGTGGGGAAAAATCTGCTTTGGACACATGGTGATTTTGGTCACCCAGTTACTATAAAGGATATAGCAGATAGAAAAAAAGACAGTCGGTAGGAATAGGGAAGGCTACCATATGCACACAGTTTGAAACGTCTGGGGCTGTACAGTTCAGAGAAGAGACACAGAAGAGGACATATGACAGAGGAAGGGAGAATAAAGAATGCAATTAATTGCCTAAGGTAGACTGAGAACAATTCCCAACTGGTAACATTTATAGACACTTAAGGTGTGTCTAGACTACAGGGTTTTGTCGACAAAAGTGGCCTTTTGTCAACAAAACTATACCTGCGTCTACACTGCCGCTGAGTTCTGTCGACATAACGTCGACAGAACTCAGCAGTTTTGTCGATGGCTGTAAACCTCATTCTACGAGGAATAACGTTTTGTCGATGGCTGTAAACCTCACTCTACGAGGAACTCAGAGTTCTGTCGACAGAAGGCGTTATTGCATCTACACTCTCCTTTGCGTCTACACTGTCATGTCGACAAAGCAGCTTGCTTTGTCGACAGAACTGGCTGTAGTCTAGACGCTCTTTGTTGACAGAAGCTTTGTTGACAGAATCTGTCGACAAAACTTCTGTCGACAAAAGCCTGTAGTCTAGACGTACCCTATGTGCTTCAAAAGGGACTGGTTCCGCATATTTGAAGTTAAAAAAAAAAATAGACCAAAAAACCAGGAATGAAATTTGGAAGTTCTTTTAAAAGAGTTTATGAGACAGCACAAAAGATCACCTTTCACAGTCAAGATAGTGGACAGTTTTGGCTGAAAACCTGTATTATTGCTAAACCCGCACATATTCTGAGTGTTGTGTACTAGCCCATCTAGTGACATTTAAACCACTTACAGAGACGATAATGAGTCTGCTGTACTGCCTTTGCTGGAAGCCAGCTGGCTTTTAGTTCATGCTGTAGAGCAGTGGTTCCCAAACTTTTCGGTATCACACCCCCCTTTTTGATTTTTGAGAAACCCTCACACCTGGCCCACCCCAGTAACAGCAAAACTTGTTGAGCAACAAAAAACGGAACTGACCGGGGCCGAAAAACAAAAATAGCAGCAAAACTTAGGGTGGGGATTGATGGCGGGGAGGGAGTCTGGGTCACCTCATCCCCCCCTCCCCGGAATTTCTTCATGCCCCCCCAGGGAGGCATGCCCCCCAGTTTGGGAACCCATGCTGTAGAGCTTCATGAACTAAACTCCAGAGGTCTTAGGTTCGATTCTGCCTGTCGACATTACAGAAGCAGAAATTGTAAAGAAAAAATATAGATCAAAAAGGGAAAATAGTAAGCAACATAAATAGGAAGTTATGAAACTTGATAAGGCATGTTAAAGATACTGAGGAAATTCCATGCTTTGCAGGACTAAGCATCACAAAAAAGAAGTTATTTAGTAAATTAAGAACAAAGGAATCCTAGAAAAGGGGTTAGGTCAGCTCCTAGAGGGTGAAAGGAATCTTGTTAATCTGGCTGAAAAGATAGACGTGTTCAAGAAATGCATTTTTCTTCATTGGCAAATATGCAGTGTAAGGTACGCATATCACATGAAGTGATAAAATGCTTTTAAGTCTATTAAGTATGAAAGAGTAGAACCTTAAACCGACGAACACCAGTTACCAACTGTCCAAACAACTGCACATCTTATTCAGAACCAGAAGTGTGCAATGAGGCAGCAGCAGCAGAGCAAAAACAAAAAATGAAAAGGCAAATATAGGAATCATAGAACCATAGAGCTGGAAGAGACCGCAGGAGTCATCAAGTCCAGCCCCCTGCCCAAAGCAGGACCAACCCAACTCAATCATCCCAGCCAGGGCTTTGTCAATCCGAGCCTTTAAAACCTCTAGGGATGGAGATTCCACCACCTCACTAGGTAACCCATCCAGTACTTCACCTCCCTCCTAGGGCAGTACTGTGTTAAAGAGAAAACTAAATAAAAATTAAAGGAATTTTTAAAAAATGATTTTACGAGATTATGAAACAATGGAAAAGCTGGCATAGGATTTGTTCAAAAAAGATAGGAATGTTACTGATGGCAGTCAAACGGGAAAGGATCCAGAGGTGAGTAACGGAGACGATCCGAGGGATGGAACGCCAGCCATGCGAGCAAAGGCTGGAGGAACTGCGTATGTTTCGTTTGCAAAAGAGAAGATTAAGAGGGGACTCAAACACTTTTAAGGTCGCCATCAAAAGACAGAGACAAGATATTCTCTCTTGCCACACAGGGCAGGAAAATAGGCAATGGGTTCACAACACGGCAGATTTAGATTACAACTCAGGATCAATTTCCTAATGATAAGAGGAGAATAACAATAGAACAGAGGCCTAGGGAAGATATGGAAGCTTCTTCACTGGAGACTTTCTAAAGGAGCCTGACTAGCCATCAATCCTGGATGACTAAAACCAAACACAACCTGTATCTCAGCAGCAGATTAGACCAGCTGGCCCATGTGCCCTGTGGCTGTATGGTGCTCTGATATAAAATCCTAGTGCAGACCAGACCTTAGGCACACATAAGGTGGACTCAGTACAGCGATAACTGGGTGAAATTTAGAAGCCTGCTCAATAGAGGAGGTCAGGCTCAGTGATCTGATGACCCCGTCTAATAGTCCCTATGAATCTATCGATAGACAATATAGATCAGATATTTATTTGTACGGGCGCATCACACACAAACAAGCGAACATTCAGCCATACTGAGCATACAAAACAGATCAAAGAAATTGGCATGGGAACTCCTTACCACAGGCACCATGGAGCAAAGGGTTGGGCTGAATGGAAATCAGAAACTGACTGGCTATGTTAGGTGGTGCTGGCGGCATGACCGTTAGTTTAGGCTGGCGGACAGCTTCCTTTAGAATGTCTCATTTTCAGCTGCTTGTCAGTTTGCTGAGCGTTAATCATTTGGCCTGAAATTTCCTGAACTCTCAGCCCAGTATCTGCAGCAGCGTTCCACGCCGAGAGCTGGCACAGGGCTGTGCACTGGTTATAACCCAGCTCTGGGCAGTCCCAGTGGGGTTCACTCAGCCTCTAATGGAGAAGCAGCATCTGAATGTAAACAGGCTGTAGAGAGGAGACTCCCTAGACAATGTCTCTCTTTCCATGTCTGCTCTTCTGGACTCTTTATCCAGCTCTAGGAATAACCAGCAATTAAGAGCCCTTCCCAAAGGGAGATGGGAACTCTCGGGGTTTGTGCTGGGCCAGAGAGGAGTTGGCTGCTCTGTGCATTTCTGTATATTTAAATAGTATCATTGTTTAGTAAGAAAATACAGGATAATGCCTTCATCTCCACAGGGTCTGATATGCGGTGAGTGCCCACGGTGGCTGGATAGATCGTAGCAAGAAACATCTGGAGAAATATGAGTGAGGGGAATCATGAGCTTTCTCTGCAGATACACGGGTCTGTAGCTAAGGCATCAGAGATCAGTAGTTCTCATCAGTAACTAGCATCCTACTCTGTGAGCACTGTCTCGAGAGAAGTGTGTGAGCATGTCAAGGACAAACTGGACTCACTGTCTAGCAGGACTGTTTGCTAGGCAGGTGGGATGGACGGCCTCAGGGTGCAACCTGTGACAAGGATATCGCTGAACTCTCTAACATACCAAATTGGCTCCCACTTACACTGTGAGTCTGTGGCAAGCTGTGATCTTCTCCAGCTCTTGCACTTACACAGCCATACACAGAGTGGGACTTTCAAGTGCCAACAATAGAGAAGTAACAGATGGGTAGCCGTGTTAGTCTGAATCTGCAAAAGCGGCGAGGAGTCCTGTGGCACCTTATAGACTAACTGAAGTGTTGGAGCATAAGTTTCGTGGGCAAAGACCCACTTCGTCAGATGCATGCATGCATGTGATGAAGTGGGTCTTTGCCCACGAAAGCTTATGCTCCAACACTTCAGTTAGTCTATAAGGTGCCACAGGACTCCTCGCCGCTTCAACAATAGAGAAGATCCAGCCAATTCCACAGAGTTTTCCAGCCTAGGATGCCAGAGTTATGTAATGTTGCCCTTATCGGAAGCTGGATCAGTATCCATTTATTACCCATCCCATCCCTCCCTCAATGTGGAGGGGACAATGCACCATTACCTGTTCCTGAGCGAAATCCCCCTTTGCATTTCCAACAACACACTGTTCTAGGTAAAATAAATAGAAACAGAATTATTTCGTACAGAAAGATTGAATTTAATAGTTATAAGCAACACTGTACAGATCAAAGTTGGTTCTCTAACAAATAAACAACATTGAAATCCAAGTTGGTACACAAGAAGGAATTTGAAAAAAAAAAGTAATATCTCATTCTCGTTATGCAAACAGTCAACTTGTGCTCTCTTCCCACCCTATGATTCTATGATTCTAAGTCATGACTTCAATTCCACCTTTTATTTTTTTGCCATGTGGGGGAAGCTTCATTCTCAAAGCAATAGCACCCAGCACAATTATTAGAAAAGTACAGACACAAGATGGACTACAGTGTCACATGAGCTGGTGACATGCCCTTGCATGCTTCAGTGAGTCATAGAAGGGGCCATTACACATATCCTGGATAGAATGGTCACAGGAGTCCCCATCTGGAGTATTGTGTCCAATTCTGCCTCCCTCCCCCCATTACTGAAAGATGGTTGATGCCTTTGAGAGAGATTCGCAGAGGGCAACACAAACAATTAGGGGTTGGAGCACATGACCTATGAAGAGAGGCTGAGGGATTTCGGCTTGTTCAGTCTGAAGAAGAGAAGATTGAGGGGGGGGATTCAATAGCAGCCTTCAACTTCCTGAAGGGAGGTTCCAAAGAGAATGGAGAGAGGCTGTTCTCAGTAGTGACGGATGGCAGAACAAGGAGCAATGGTCTCAAGTTGCAGTGGGAGAGGTCTAGGTTGGAGATTAGGAAAAACTATTTCACCAGGAGGGTGGGGAAGCACTGGGATGGGTTCCCTAGGGAGGGGGGTGGAATCTCCATCCCTAGTGGTTTTTTAAGTCCAGGCTTGACAAAGCCCTGGCTGGGATGGTGGAGTTGGGATTGGTCCTGCTTTGGGCAGGGGGCTGGACTCCATGACTCCTGAGGTCTCTTCCAGCCCTGGGATTCTATGATTCTATTAAACAATCCCTCTGCTTTGCAGAGCACAATAGATACCCAGATCCAGGTAGACACAAAACAACACCTACACATCATTCCCTACCTCAGTGTCCCCACCATTCTGGAGCAATTCTGAAGTTTGGTCTCAGTATGTTAAGAAGTCCAACGCCAACCTCCTGCAAGTCATAGCTTGTCCTCCAGCTGGAGTGTGACTCTCTGCCACAGCCACAGCCCTGCAACCAAAATGTCCCCTCTGCCATCTTAGTGCCGCTCTCTTGCCCCAGCTTCTTCTGGTACAGCAAGCCTCTGTGTTTTTCAAGGGGTGGACCAACACCTCCTCCCTCTAGTCCCTCTTCTGGGGAGGTTCCATCCCTTCCACACCCATCCCTCAACAAAGGAGAGGAAGAAAACTGCATTTATGTTCTTACTCCTTTCTTCTGTTCGGGCCATTCTCATTGGGTACTGATCATCTTTAATGATGATGTACTTGTTGACAGATGCCTCCACCCTGTCTCCTTCCTCTTAGCACAAGGAGCATGAGGAACAAATACAGTAAAATCCCAAAGGCATGAGGATAAAGATGGTTCATACAATCAAACATGAGTTAATAGTGCAACACAGGATCAGAAAGGTGTAACCCACTCGCAGGCTAATGAATGCAAATTGAAATGCGCATGACTGGAGTTTAAAAGAATGGGAACATTTCAGCTTTGAAAAAGATGAGTATGGGGTTATGAAAGAGGTAAAACAACCATGAATGGTGTTCAATAAGGAAACATTACTTACTTTTTTCAACTAACACATGAACCAAGGGACATTGAATAAAATTAATAGGCAGCAGTTGTAAAATAAACAAAATAATATATTTAATGTGACCCAGTATGTCTGTTCTTGTTCTGATAATCCAAACCACAAAGATCCCAGATTCCACAGCTGGGAAGCAGTGAATGAAGTACAGCTGGGTGAGGCAGGCTCTGAAATTGATCTCCCTGCTGTTGAACCAGAAGAAGCTCAGCTTTTGAGGCATGGTGGACATGAAGAGTTCCAGGTTGGTGACAGCCAGCATGGGCATGCATGGTGCAGAAGGGGATGGAGATTCAGATGTGGGCCAGCACCAGGCCAGGAATGCCCAGCATAATAAAGGTGGAGGGGTTGGTGAAGTCGGTTGTGTTGGAATCTGACATGGAATAGGGGAGAAGGTGTCCAACTCTGAGGCAGAACGAAGTCTCCTGCATGTAGCGTGTGTTTCCCTGGCTTACTAGGTTAGTGGTTAACAAAAGCCTTGTTGGACAGACAATGTTAATATGAGACACAACATGCACTACTGAAGGCTGTTCTCATGGGTGACGTAGGTAACTCATGCTTCACACACTGACAATTTCATTTTCAGTATTTGGAGGAACGGGCTATGCAGAACTGTCTCTGTCAATGCCAGTTTTATGCTGTTCCATGAATCAATAATACCGACACATTGTGCTGTGTGAAATCTTAATATGCACCACACAGAAACAGAGTTGTGCATCAATGCACCTTAATACGCTGAAACGCAGGCTAGAGAGATTATGCTGTAGGGAGTTTCCCACCCAGTCACTATGGGCATGCCTACCGTAGGGAGAAGACTTACCCGCCGGAGGTATAGATTTGAAGCAGCCTGTCCCGGATCTGCCTGGTCCTCACCCCATAGATGATGGGGTTGAGCATGGGGGGCACCAGGAGGTACACACTGGCAATGAGAATGATGAAATACAGGGGCACATTGTAACCAAACCGGTATGTGAGGGAGGAGAAGAGAATTGGGATGTAAAAGGCTAAGATGACACAGACATGGGAGGTGCAGGTCCCAAAAGTCTTGATCTGGGCATCCTTTGTGGGAAGGCTGAAGATGGCCCTGAGGATCTGGGTATAGGACATGACGATAAGAAACACATCCATGCCAATCACAGACAGTGCCACGGAGAGGCTGTAGTAACTACTGATGCGGATGTCAGCACAAGCCAGCTTCACCACGGCGATATGGTCGCAATATATGTGGGGGATGATGTTGGTTCTACTGTATGGCCACTGCCTTGCCAGCAAGGGAAAAGGCAGTATGAGCATGGTGCTACGCAGCACCACGGCCAGGCCAATCTTGGTCACATTGTGGTTTGCCAGGATGGTGGAATGTCTCAGGGGATGGCAAATGGCCACATAGCGATCATAAGCCATGCCCACGAAGATCCCTGACTCCATTGTTGCAAACCAGTGAATGAAGTACATCTGGATGAGGCAGGCACTGAAATCAATCTCCCGGGAATTGAGCCAGAAGATGCTGAGGATTTTGGGCAGGATGCATGTAGACAGGACCAGGTCGGTGATGGCCAGCATGCAGAGGAAATAGTACATGGGCTCATGGAGGCTCGGCTCTGTCTTCACAATGAACAGGATAGTGAAGTTCCCCAAAAGGGCTATGATGTACATGATGCAGAAGGGGATGGAGATCCAGACATAAGCCGCCTCCAGGCCAGGAATGCCCATCAGGATGAAGGTGGAGGAGTTGATGAAATCAGTGGTGTTGGAATCCGACATGGAGCACATTAGAGAAAAAGGTGTTTGAATATGAGGCAGAACAGTGTCCCCTGCATGTATCTTCCTTTCCCTTGACTTCTTGTATGTGCCTGGAATCTAGGGCGATGGTCCCAGTACAAGTGCCTGAATGGAGAGATAATGTTAATATTAGACATGATGTGCACTAGAGGATGCGGTTCTCATGGGTGAAACAGATTATTCACTCTTCACACAGTGCAAGTGACATTTTTATCATTTAGAGAAATTAATTATGAACAACTGACCCTACTAGCACTAGTTCCATATTGGAAGGTGCTCCAGGCCCTAATAATTCCTACATGTCTTTGTATGAGAAACCATCAGAGGCACCAGTGGCAGATACAGTTATGGATACGGATATCCCTTATTTTCCATTAATGCAACGAAAGCCAGGTTAGAGAGTCCAAACTGTAGGAGGTTCTTCTTTCACCCTCTTGCTCATAAACTGAGATTGAAAAAAAAAAGTTTGTCAGGGCACGTACCAGGGGAACCGTCCTACTGAGAACATACTCAGGGAAAAGACCCAGGAGATGCTGATAACAGTTCCACAGAACAAACTGTGTTTTTCCCAGTAGTAGACAAAGACAATATTTACATGGTTATGTAAGAACATAAGAACGGCCAGGCGGGGTCAGACCAAAGGTCCATCCAGCCCAGTGTCCTGTCGGCCGACAGTGGCCAATGCCAGATGCCCCAGAGGGAGTGAACAGAACAGAGAACCATCAAGTGATCCCTCCCCTGTCATTCATTTTCAGCCTCTGACAAACAGAGACCACAGACACCATTCCTACCCTCTCCTCCATGAATTGATCGCTCTCCTGTCATCCATGCTTAAAGAATGAGGTGGAGAATAACATGTAGGGGGCCACTGACTTGTAGAAAAATCAGTTGGGGGCCACACACAAGTAAGAAGCAACAAACAAACAAGTAAGTAAATAAACGAACGAACGAACGAATGAATGAATGAATAAATCCCCATTGACATGGCCCTCACACACCAGAGTCTAGGGGGCCCAGGCTAGTTGATTTTGTGTGCTCCAGCTGGACATCCAGCCCCAGGCCTAGGGTTCCTCACCCCTCCTCTACAGCATGACCTATAAAGCCAGCTGGCTCCCAGCTAAGGCTATAAAGCAAATGCATTCTCTCTCTCTGTACGTGGTCTAAGTGCCACCACATGGGACCGTGACCCACCCCCCAGAAGTGTGTGGGTGACATATGCACTAGTTTGCATATAGCTGGCATAGAAGAAATTTCTGAGACGGGCTATGACAATGAGGATTCTGTCATATTTGGACATACTGAAAATCTTAGACTGTCTATCTTTCAGGAGAGACAAAGAAGGAGCCATATGATGGAGATCAGAATAAATAATGGAGTTGAATACATTCAAATGGGCAGACAGAGACGCGTTTCCAGTTAGTAATAGCTTCAGATACTTGGTGCTTCCAAAGGGCTAGTTCCTCAAAGGTCAGGCAAATTATCAACAAATCTGATTGGAAGGGAAAATTCAGAGAAACACATGGGAATGAAAATTGGGAGTTCCTTAAGGAGAGCTGATGAGCCAGGATTCCATGATCAAGGAGTTGGACAACTTTGGCTCAAAAACCGATTCGGTGAGAAATGGAAGGTAGCAAATTGGTGTGTAAGTAATCTATAATAAGTGGAAAGAAAGAGCAAAGAGAGAGCAAGCAATACACATTGAAAGTGGTGAAAGTTGATACAGGACATTAAATACATAAGGAAACAATCTATGCTTGGCAGGGCTAAGGATAGCAAAAAGCAAGGACGTTAAGTGTATGAAGAACCAAAAATATCTTAGAGAAGGTGTAAGTCAATTTCCAGAGGGAGAAAGGAAACTTGTTTGTGTTGCAAAAAAGGGAGCTGCATTCAAGACAATTTTCTTCTGCCTTTGAAAAGAAGCAGTAGAAAGCACTCATTTAAGGTGAGGCGAGGAAACACTTTCCAGTCCATTAGAGGTCAAATAGTAATAGAGATGTAGCCGTGTTAGTCTAGTTTAGCTGAAACAAAAAACAGGACTATGTAGCACTTTAAAGACTAACAAGATGGTTTATTAGGTGATGAGCTTTCGTGGGCCAGACCCACTTCCTCAGATCAATATGTGGAAGAAAATAGGCATGACCATATATACCAAAGGGATACAATCAAAAAAAAGTGAACACATATAGAAAGGACAAATCAAATTTCTGAACAGAGGGAGGATAAGGGGAGGAAAATGTCTGTGAGCTAATGATATTAGAGGTGATAATTGGGAAGCTATCTTTGTAATGGGTAAGGTAATTAGGGTCTTTGTTAAGACCCCTAAGTAAAGTGTCAAAATTTAAGCATGAATGACAGTTCAGAGGTTTCTCTCTCAAGCCTGGTGTGAAAATGTCTTTGAAGCAGTATGCAGGTAATCAAGTCATTGAGACAATGACTGCATACTGCTTCAAAGACATTTTCACACCAGGCTTGAGAGAGAAACCTCTGAACTGTCATTCATGCTTAAATTTGACACTTTACGCAGGGGTCTTAACAAAGACCCTAATTACCTTACCCATTACAAAGATAGCTTCCCAATTATCACCTCTAATATCATTAGCTCACAGACATTTACCTCCTCCCCTTATCCCCTCTGTTCTGAAATTTGATTTGTCCTTTCTATATGTGTTCACTTTTTTTGATTGTATCCCTTTGGTATATATGGTCATGCCTATTTTCTTCCACAATTTGATCTGAGGAAGTGGGTCTGGCCCACGAAAGCTCATCACCTAATAAACCATCTTGTTAGTCTTTAAAGTGCTACATAGTCCTGTTTTTTGTTTCATTAGAGGTCAAAGAGAGTGTTAAGCATCCACAGGAGAATCTTAACATTACAAACACCAGAGTTACAATCTGACTGATCAACCACACATCTCATTTGGAACCAGAAGTACACAATCAAGCAGCAGCAGAAGCCAAACAACTAGAAGAACAACAAGAAGCAAAAAAGGAAATAGAAGATAGTAGTGTGTTCAGTATAAACATTTAGGGTATGTCTAGACGACACTCTTCTTGCAAAAGGGATCGTCTAGACAGTCACAACTTTTTCAAAAAAGCAATCCACTTCTTTGAAAGAGAGCATCTGGGCAATCTGGATGCTCTCTTTTGAAAAAGCCCTGTTTGCAGTAAAAAACACCTTTTTTCGAAAGAGATCTTTCGAAAAAAGGCGTTCTTCCTTGTAAAATGAGGTTTACTGCCGTCGAAAAAAACGCTGCATTCTTTTGATTTAATTTGGAAAGAATGTGGCGGCAGTCTAAACGTGGGTGAAGTTTATTTGAAAAAAGGTTACTTTTTCCTAAAAAAACCCTGTAGTCTAGACATAGCCTTAAGGTATGTCTACACTGCAACACTATTTCAAAATAACTAGTGCTATTCCAAAATAACTTAGTCCTCATCCACACTGCAGGCAGTTATTTCGAAATAGTGTCAAAATACTGTCAAGCGGGAAGACTTCTTACTCTGACTCCTGTAACCCTGATCATACGAGGAATAAGGAAAGTCGGAGGAAGAGTGCTCTATTGTGAAATAAGTGCTGTGTAGACACTCCCTATTTTGAAATAAGCTATTTCAAAATAAGCTATGCAATTGATGTAGCTCAATTTGCATTGCTTATTTAGAGTTAAGCCCTGCTGTGTAGATGCACCCTTAGAAAAATAAATAAAAGGAACAGTTAAAAAAAAGAGTTGATAATGTTAGGAAGAAATGCAAAAGTTGGTATAGGCTTATTGAACAAAAGATTGCTGGGTTATAATTAATGCAGTCAACAGCATCGTTTATGAGGAACAGGTCTTGTAAAATAAAACCATTTACATTCTTTAATGAGAGTAAATATTTGATGGACCAAGGGAACCATGCAGATGCATCTAACTTTGATTTCTCTGAAGCAGTTGATTTAGTAGGGGAGAACCCTCAGATAAAAAAATGAACAGTATGCAATCTCAGTCGACCACACTATAAATTAAGTAAAAACTGGCTAACCGGCAAATCTCAGAAAGCTGTGGTGAGTGAATGGGGCCTTTTTTAGGCAGTGTCTCCAGGGATGTGTTCTGGGCCTAATGCTATTCAATAATGGCCTCAAATTATCTGGAACGAGATAGAAAGACCACCACAAATACAATTTTGGGATGACAAAATGATTGGCAGAGTGGTTACAACGAGGAGGCCTGGGTTAAGTATTCTGGAAGGTTTTGTAAGCGGGATTCATGCAGATAAGATGTTTCAATACAATCAAATGGAAATTTTCCCTCTCGGATGCAGGTCTGACTCACAGACCATGACACTGTATTTTGGAGCACATGGACCCTGAAAAGGATTTAATGGTTGCTCTGGACAAACAACTCATCTAGAGCTCCCAGTGCGATGTTGTGTCCCAAAAGACAGCTGGGCTCCTTGGATGCATAAACAGAGGAGTGGTGAGATGGAGCAGGAGAAGGTTTTTACCTTTGCACGTGGCATTGGTGAAACTGAGTGTGTATTGCCCCAGGGTCCACATTTATTAGAGACTAGAAATTTGGTTCTTTCATTTATTATGTGCCACAAAGTAAAGGACAAAATTCAATACTTGACAATCGCATCTTTGGTCACAGAGAAAAGTCAAAAATAATGTGAATCGGATTTCAATTGTGCAAGAACTTTTATACGAACATCATGGGGCAACACTTTGCAAGTATTTATTACTTTATCTCTTGAACTGTTCATAGTGTGAGACTCTAGGTTTAGTTTAGAGAAACAAAGATCCCCTGAGATGAGTGGTTCTGTGCACTTGGGTTTAATTGAGAAAATTCCCATGTATGGGTAGCTGATTAGCCCAAAATTGCAATGTTATTTGCTCTCTCCTTCAGAACTTAAACACTTTGACTCTATCCATGAAGAAAGGGTGTCATAAGGAGGAGGGAGAAAACGTGTTCATCTTGGCCTCTGAGGATAGAACAAGAAGCAATGGGCTTAAACTGGAGCAAGGGAGGTTTAGGTTGGACATTAGGAAAAAGTCCCTAACTGTCAGGGTGTTCAAACACTGGAATAAATTGCCCAGGGAGGTTGTGGAATCCCCATCTGTGGAGATATTTAAGAGTAGGTTAGATAAATGTCTATCAGGGATGGTCTAGACAGTATTTGGTCCTGCCATGAGGGCAGGGGACTGGACTCGATGACCTCTCAAGGTCCCTTCCAGTCCTAGTATTCTATGATTCTATGAAAGTAGATCAGATATGTATAATTACTGTGTCTCACAACCCACAAACAAGAGAACCTTAAATTCCACGGAAAGTCTGAACAAATAACACAGAGGGAAAAAATGTTCATATACGTCCCATGGAACTCCTGGCCACAGACATTATTGGAGCAAAGAGAGTAGCATAGTGGGATTCAGGAATGGATTGGTCATTGTAGATGGACCTAGAGGTCCTAAGATCGTTGGCACCTTCAACTGGGAGACAAGCTTTTCAGTTGCTTACCTGTCTGCATAATGTAAGCGTTGGGACTGAAAATTCCCATGCTGGGGGTCTCCATTGACTTTCAAAGATTGTTTTGAATGTTTCAGACACATGAATTTGGCCCATTTCTCGAATGAGGACTGGAGAAGCCTTGCCCATGATGAAAAATTCTTACAGCTATTCCAGTGAGAAGGCCAAAAGCATCCCGTGTTTCCAGCAGATAAAAGTCAGGTAACACCCACCCTCTTCCCCTGCAAATAGCCAGATCCCTGAGATGCAAAGGGAGGAGGTGACCATGTCTGTGCATTCACACACAGCTAGCCCTTGAGGTCTTTCCTCAGGTCTCACTCCAAGGGGAGTTTTCCCTCAAAGGCGTCTGAACAAAGTAACGGCCAGCGCCTCAGAATCTAGCCTTGCATTGTACATTGACTAACAACCTTTGTACTGAGGGAGTTACCAGCCACTGAAAGGCAGCTGCCTTGGAGCTGGAGGCCAGTTGCTGAGGTGGGGCAGGGGGAGAATCGGCCAGGAGGGACATTTTGCCCGTAATACTGGAGGAGATTCATTCCCCGACCAACTTCCTCACTCATCCATCCCCCCCATCTTGCACTGGATTTGTGGGGCAGGGGAGCTCCTCAGCTAGAGTTGGTACCTGTGAGTGCTGAGAGGGACGTGTCTTCCCTGGGAATCCCCCTCAGGCAGCCACGTCCTGCACCTCTCTCAGCCCAGCGTCTGCAGCAGCGTCCCACGCCGAGAGCCTGCACAGGGCTGTGAACCATTCATAATATAACTCTGCGCACTCCCAGTGGGATTGGCTCAGCCTTTAGAGGAGAAGCAGCTACTGGATGCAAACAGGCTGGACATTGGAGACACTCTAGTTATTGTCTTTTTCCATGTCAGTGCTTCTGTGCTATTTATCCAGCTTTAGTAGTAAACAGCAATTAAGGGACCCTACCAAAGGAAAATGAGAACTCTTGGGCTCTCCCCTGAGGTACAGAGAAATTAGCTGCTCTGTGTATACTTAAAAATTATAGTTGGTTAATAAAAAAAAATAAGGGATAATGACTAGGTCTCCATAGCCTCTGATATCCTGTAAATGCCAAGGATTGCTGAGTAAATAGTAGACAGAAAAAGCCAGAGAAAGATGCCAGAGGGAAGACATGGACACTTTCTGTAGACACATGGTGAGGTGGCTATAAGATCAGAGAGCTGTAATTCTCAGCAGTAACTATTATCAGACTGTGGAGAACATTTTAATGCAGGATCCTCAAAATATCTAGCAAAGGAAATTCACTATAAACTTATCATCATTATATGGATAATAAACTGAGTCACCGAGAGTTGACTTGGCCAAGGTCACACAGAAAACAACAGAGTAAACTCAGGCTATGTCTACACTATAGAGTTTTTCTGGGATAGCAGAGATATCCCGGAAAAACTCCACCGCATCCAGGGAACGTGTCTGCTCTTCCACTTTTTTTTGTGTGTGGAAGAGCAGACACACTCTTTCAGAAGTCCTGTCTCCCTCATTCCATGAGGAAGAAGGGCTCTTCCAAAAGACGAGGTTTTTCCATAATTTGGCCCAGTGTTGACGGGCCAAATTTTGGAACAGGCTTTTCCGACAAAACCATCAAAAAAATGTACGCAAATTATGGAGCACAATTTACGTACCTTTTTTCAATAAATCATTGTACTCTAGACATAGCATCAGTAATCTGACTTCTTTGCTGTAACCATGATCTCTCTGTAAGTAACTGTGTGCATGACCAGAGGCAAATGGATTCATGGTCTATCAGGGCCTGTTCATTGGGTTTCAAAATTTTAGGTAAAAAAGTGGGAGCAAGTATATTCAGCAAACCATCCTCTTGCTATTGATACTTTGCATGACATACTTTGTATCAAATTCATCATCATGGCACATATGGGTGTTGCTTTGGGGCACCAAATGTCACACCTGCCTTCTTAGTTTACTTCCCATGTGTCTATCACTGGTTAACCTAAGTCCTTGTTACTTTTTGACTATACAACTCCCATGTGTTGGAAACATTAGAGGGTTGCCCACAGGTGGTCTTGCAAGGTTCTTTGTCCCATTTCTCATTTTGTAGAGCACACTAGTGATCTCACAAGTCAGGGAGTCTTAGTGTCCAAAACTCTCACCTCTTCCTATCCCTGTTCTGACCCTTCTGGCCAGCTCCCACAGCTGCCTGCTGCCTGGAGAGTCTTCAGTCTGGTAATTAAACTGAAAAAATGTTCCATCTCATCAACCCTATTAGGAGAACATTATATTGTTAACAAGCCATCCAAGTAATAATGGAGCCATTTAACACACATTTGCCATCACCCAGGTATCTACTGTCAGTCTCTGAATTTGCTGACAAAGGGTATGTCTACACTATGGCGTTATTTCGAAATATCTAATTTCGAAATAGTTATTTCAAAATAGCTTATTTTGAAATCATAGAATCATAGAACCATAGAGCTGGAAGAGACCTCAGAAGGTCATCAAGTCCAGCCCCCTGCTCTAGGCAGGACCAATCCCAACTAAATCAACCCAGCCAGGGCTTGGTCAAGCCAAGACTTAAACACCTCTAGGGATGGAGACTCCACTACCTCCCTAGGCAACCCATTCCAGTGCTTCACTACCCTCCTAGTGAAATAGTTTTTCCTAATATCCAACCTGGACCTCTCCCACCACAACTTGAGACCATTGCTCCTTGTTCTGCCATCTGTCACTACTGAGAACAGCCTCTCTCCATCCTCTTTGGAACCTCCCTTCAGGAAGTTGAAGGCTGCTATCAAATCCCCCCCTCACTCTTTGCTTCTGCAGACTAAACAGACCCAACTCCCTCAGCCTCTCCTCGTAGGTCATATGCTCCAGCCCCCTAATCATTTTGATTGCCCTCCGCTGGACCCTCTCCAATGCGTCCACATCCTTTTTGTAGTGGGGGGGCCCAGAACTGGACACAATACTCCAGATGTGGCCTCACCAAAGCCGAATAAAGGGGAATAATCACTTCTCTAGATCTGCTGGCAATACTCCTCCTAATGCAGCCTAATATGCCATTTGCCTTCTTGGCTACAAGGGCACACTGTTGACTCATATCCAGCTTCTCATCCACTGTAACCCCCAGGTCCTTTTCTGCAGAACTACTACTTAACTGGTTGGTCCCCAGCTTGTAACTATGCTTGGGATTCTTCCGTCCCAAGTGCAGGACTCTGCACTTGTCCTTGTTGAACTTCAGCAGATTTCTTGTGGCCCAATCCTCCAATTTGTCTAAGTCACTCTGGACCCTATCTCTGCCCTCAAGCGTATCTACCTCTCCCCCTAGCTTAGTGTCATCCGCAAACTTGCTGAGGGTGCAATCCATCCCCTCATCCAGGTCATTAATAAAGATATTGAACAAAACCAGTCCTAGAACCGAACCTGGGGCACTCTGCTAGAAACCGACCGCCATCCTGACATCGAGCCGTTGATCACTACCCGCTGGGCCCGGCCTTCTAGCCATCTTTCTATCCATCTTACCGTCCATTTATCCAATCCACATTCTCTTAACTTGCTGGCAAGAATATTGTGGGAGACCGTATCAAAAGCCTTGCTAAAGTCAAGGTATATCACATCCACTGACTTTCGCACATCCACAGAGCCCGTTACCTCATCATAGAAGCTAATCAGCTTGGTCAGGCACGACTTGCCCTTTGTGAATCCATGCTGACTATTCCTAATCACTTTCCTCTCTTCCAAATGCCTCAACATGGATTCCTTAAGGATCCCTTCCATGATTTTTCCAGGAACTGAGGTAAGACTGACCGGCCTATAGTTCCCTGGATCGTCCTTCTTCCCTTTTTGAAGATGGGCACTACATTTGCCTTTTTCCAATCATCCGGGATTTCTCCGATCTCCACGACTTTTCAAAGATAATGGCCAAAGGCTCCTCAATGACACTTGCCAATTCCCTCAGTACCCTCGGATGCATTAAGTCCGGACCCATGGATTTGTGTACAATTAGCTTTTCTAAATAGTTCCTAACCTGTTCTTTACCCACCACGGGCTGTCCATCTTCATCCAATCTTCCGTCACTTAGCACATTAGTCCGGGAGCCCACCTTGTCCGTGAAGACAGAGGCAAAGAAAGCATTGAATACTTCAGCTTTCCCCACATCATCTGTCACTAGGTTACCTGCTTCATCCAGTAGGGGCCGCACCCCCTCTCTGATCACCTTCTTCTTGTTAACATGCCTGTAGAAACCTTTCTTGTTATCCTTCACATCCTTAGCCAGTCGCAATTCCATTTGCGCTATCGCCTTCCTGATAACCCCCCGGCATTCTCGAGCTATACATTTAAACCCCTCCTGGTCATTTGTCCAAGTTTCCACTTTTGTAAGCTTCCTTTTTGTGCTTAAGTTCACCAAGGATTTCCCCCGTAAGCCAATCCGGTCTCCTACCATGTTTGCCTCTCTTGCTACGCGTCGGGATGGTTTCTTTCTGTGCCTTCAAAAAGGCTTCTTTAAAATACTGCCAGCTCTCCTGGACTCCTCTCCCCTTCATGTTAGCATCCCAGGGGATACTGTCCATCAGATCTCTGAGGGAGTGAAAATCTGCTTTTTTGAAGTCCAAGGTGTGTATTTTACTAGTCTCTTTTCTTCCTTTGGTCAGGATCCTGAAATCTACCATTTCATGATCACTGCTTCCCAGGTTGTCACCCACCTCCACTTCCCCTATTAGTTCCTCCCTGTTTGTGAGCAGAAGGTCAAGCTGCGCACGGCCCCTGGTTGGATCCTTCAGCACTTGTGTCAAGAAGTTATCCCCAATATTCTCCAAAAACTTCCTGGATTGCCTGTGTACTCCCGTATTGGTTTCCCAACAGATGTCAGGGTGATTAAAGTCCCCCACGAGAACCAGTGCCTGCAATCTGGAAGCTTCTCTCAGTTGTCTGAAGAAAGCCTCATCTACCTCATCCACCTGATTCAGTGGCCTGTAGCAGACAGCAACCACCAATCACTGCTGTTGTTTGCTCCTTTAAACTTAACCCATAGACTCTCAATAGGTTTTTCATCCTCTTTATACTGGAGTTCAGAGCAATCATAGTGCTCTCTTGCATATAGTGCAACTCCTCCTCCTTTTCTACCCTGCCTGTTCTTCCTGAACAGTCTATACCCTTCCATGACAGTGCTCCAGTCATGCGAGTCATCCCACTAAGTCTCTGTTATCCCAATTAAATCATATTTCTTGGACTGGGCCAGGGCCTCCAATTCTTCCTGTTTGTTGCCCAGGCTTCTCGCATTAGTGTACAAACACCTCAGAAAACCAGTTGATCGCCCTATCTTCTCCATTCGAAACAGGGGACCTCCTTTCTTGCTCGTTCCTCTCTGCATTTCTTCCTGGTATCCGACTTTCCCACTCCCCTCAGGGTTTTGGTCACCGTCCCCCGACGAACCTAGTTTAAAGCCCTCCTCACTAGGTTTGCAAGCCTGCCTGCGAAGATGCTCCTTCCTCTCTTCGTTAGGTGGATCCCATCTCTTCCTAACAATCCTCGTGCCCAGAACAGAATCCCATGGTCAAAGAAACCAAAGCCCTCTCTGCGACACCACCTGCGCAACCACGCATTTACGTCCTCAATTCGACGGTTCCTGCCCAGTCCTTTCCCTTCAACAGGGAGGATGGACGAGAACACCACTTGCGCTCCGAATTCTTGGATCCTTCTTCCCAGCGCTACATAATCCGCAGTAACCCGCTCAAGGTCATTCTTGGCCGTATCATTAGTTCCCACGTGGAGAAGCAGGGGGTAGCGATCCGAAGGTTTGATCAGTTTGGTAAGCCTCTCAGTCACATCCTTAATGCGAGCTCCCGGTAAGCAGCACACCTCTCGAGATTGCCAGGTCCGGACGGCAGAGGATGGCTCAGTCCTCTTTGGAGGGAGTCCCCGACCACCACCACCCATCGTTTTCTTTTGGGGGTGGTGGCCATGGAACCCCCATCTCTAGGACTACGCATCCCATGCCTTCCAGTAGATGGTGTTCCCTTGCGGTTTCTTCCTTGTGAGGTCCCTTCCAAAGCATTCAGCACTGCAGAGCCTGTGGAGAGAACCTGAAAGCGATTGTTTACCTCTATAGCATTGGGGGATTCCCATGCTGGCCTTTTTCCCCTTCTAGAAGTTACATGCTGCCAGTTCTCTTCCTGGTCATGTACTGCCCTCTCCGACTCTTCCACCTGCCGTGCTTGAAGGATTAAACACTGCCTTGTATCGAGGAAGTCTTCATCCTCTCTGATCGAGCGTAGGGTCGACACTTGGGCCTCCAGCCCTCTAATTTTCTCTTCCAAAATGGCGACCAGCTTGCACTTTGTGCAGATGAAATCTGTCCTGTCTTCCGGGAGGAAGACAAACATGGCACACTCCGTGCAGGTAACAACAGCAGACCCATCACCATCCATCCCTGCTGTCCTGGAGAAGGGATTTAAAAAGAAAGGCAAGAGAACCTCACCCTTCCCAACTCTCTCTAAACTCCCTGTTAGCACTCACCTGTTCGCAAGCTCCTTGGTCGCTTGCCCAAGGAGCCTTATAAAGCCCTGGACTGCCTGAAAGTCCCTCCCCCTACCAAGGCTCAGCCAATCAGCAGAGGCTTCTAGAATTCAAACTTTAATTAGAAGCCAACAGTTTCCACCTGCCAATCACAGCACCAGCCAATCACAGCACACACTTCATGATGGGGAGGGGGAGGGCAAAGGGGAAGTGAGAAAAAAAAATAATAACGCATCTACACACAAAATGCATTTCGAAATAGCGTTTTGCTATTTCAAAATAGCGTGTCCACACTGAGTGGACGCTGAATGGTATTTAAGGCCGGCCGGAACCAGGTCCGGCAGGGCATCAGGTCAGAAGTTACTTTGTGTGGCTGCTGCCTGAGGCTATCTGAGGCCTGTGCTTAAAGGGACCCCGGACAGCCGGTTCTCAGGTTTCCCTGCTTGCTTGCCTACCTCAATGAGGGACAGCAAAGCATTTTGTCTCTGCGTACTCTGATTGCCCTCACTCGGGACACCACCGTACTCTGCAACATGGAGCCAGAGCCGCCCCTGAGCACTCTGATGTGTCTCTTGGACACATTACTGCGAGCCTGGCTGCACTTTCTGCAGGTTGCCATCCGGGAGGTCCATCGGGGGGCTGTCAGTATCCAGGAGGCCCTGCGGGAGAGTTTCCACCCTGAGGAGCACTAAGAGCCACCCTGGTCTGCCCCACTGGGGGCTTGTGCCTCATTCCTCCCTCAAGTCCTTCCACTTACCCCTCCCTAACCCCCCTTCCTGATGTCAAATAAAATACACGTATTTTCATGAACACAAACTCTCTTTATTTAACAAAACTGGGGGTGGGGAATGAAACTCTGGTGAGACTAGGGAAAGGAGGCAGGAAAGGGGGAGAGAGAGGGTGGGAAAGGGGAGGGGGAAACCTGGGAGGAGGGAGCTGGAAGGGGGAAGCAAGGGGAAGAAGCTCAGGGCTCACGGTTGGGGGTCTCGCCAGACCAACTTGATTTTCATGCAAACCTGCTCCTGGGTTTGCATGTGGCCTTTGCTGGCCAGGCTGGCAGCTAACCTGCCATAGATGGCTGCGTTCCTCCATCTGGTGCAGAGATCATGGATGTTGGGGGCATCCTCCCAACCTGAATAAGGTCCATGATCTCCACCCTGCACCAGGAAGGCGCCCGTCTTCTCCGGGCCCTGGCAGGCTCATGGGAGCTGGCAGACTGCTCCTGGGGAGCGGTGGAGGGCTGGCTGCCAGTGGCTTTCTGGCTCATGTTTTGGGGCCACTGGATCAGGAGCAGTGACTGCTGGCTCTGGGCTGGCAGGCTTGGAGCTGGCACAGGCACTGTGTCCCGAGTCTACCCCTTTAAGGGCTCTGGGGAGGGGGGGAAGGAGAGGAGTGTTCTTGGTTGAGGCCAGAGTGGCCACCAGGGCACCCTGGGAAGGCTGGAGGCCCCCTATTTTGAAATAAGTGTCTACACAGCACTTATTTCAAAATAGCAATTTCAAAATTGGTGTTATTCCTCGTGGAATGAGGTTTACCAATTTTGAAATAAGTTCTCTGCTATCTCGAATTAATTTAGAAATAACAGAATGGCTGTGTAGATGCTAGGATAGTTATTTCAAAATAACGGCTGTTATTTTGAAATAACTTTGCTCTGTAGACATACCTAAACTGTTGTGCTCTACTGTAATATTGATTCAAAACATGTTTGTCTGCAGGACCGTAGTTTAACATTTGCTTTCAAATATTTCATTAGTGTGTGGCTGAAGAGTATAGAATCATAGAACTCTAGAGCTGGAAGGGACCTTGAGAGGACATGGAGTCCAGTCCTCTGCCCTCACGCAGGACCAAGCCCTCACGCAGGACCTGCTCTTGAATATCTCCAGTGATGGAGAGTCCATAATCTCCCTAGGCAATTCATTCCAGTGTTTAACCACCCTTGTTTCCAAAGTTTTTCTGGCTTCTCTGTCCATCCCTGTAAATTTAATCTTCTTCCTTTCATCCTTCTACCTCTACCCCACCTCTTTAAGAGACCCCTTAAATGGAAACATTCCTTTTCTTCCAGATAGTTTCCCTTTCTTTACTTCTGACTATTTGATTAACTGTTTTAAGAGAAACAACTACAGCAAAATCAGTACTTTAGCAAGATAAAATCTTTTGTCACCTAAAATCTTTCACCACATATTTTTTTAAAGTTGCAGAAATATTATAAGCACATCTATAGTTATGACCAATGAGAAGTCCTGTGGCACCTTATAGACTAACAGACTTATTGGACCATAAGCTTTCATGGGCAAAGACCCACTTCAGCAGGTGGTCTTTCCCCACGAAAGCTCATGCTCCAATAAATCTGTTAGTCTATAAGGTGCCACAGGACTTCTCATTGTTTATGCAGATTCTGCCTAACACACCTCCCTCTCTGATTCTATAGTTATGGAGATCAGACAAAGTAAAGTAAAAGTGTTCCTTTTTTTCTAAAAGCAATGAACATCATTATGAACACAATACTGTGTACAGATGTGGTCTCCTCACCTCAAAAAAGATATTTTGGCCTTGGAAAGGGTTCAGAAAAGGGCAACTAAAATGATTAGGGGTTTGGAACGGGTCCCATATGAGGAGAGGTTAAAGCGACTGGGACTTTTCAGTTTAGAAAAGAGGAGAGTGAGGGGGGATATGATAGAGGTGTATAAAATCATGAGTGGTGTGGAGAGGGCCGATAAAGAAAAGTTATTTATTAGTTCTCTAAATAGAAGAACTAGAGGACACCAAATGAAATTAATGGGTAGCAGGTTTAAAACTAATAAAAGAAAGTTCTTCTTCACACAGCGTGTAGTCAGCATGTGGAACTCCTTGCCAGAGGAGGCTGTGAAGGCTAGGACTATAACAGAGTTTAAAGAGAAGCTAGATAATTTCATGGAGGTTAGGTCCATAAAGGCTATTAGCCAGGGGATAAAATGGTGTCCTTGGCCTCTGTTTGTCAGAGGCTGGAGAGGGATGGCAGGAGACAAATCGCTTGATCATTGTCTTCGGTCCACGCCCTCTGGGGCACCTGGTGCTGGCCACTGTCGGCAGACAGGATACTGGGCTAGATGGACCTTTGGTCTGACCCGGCACAGCCGTTCTTATGTTCTTATGTTCACTAAACCTCTGTGACTGGTCAATTTAAAATTATGTCTGTGTTCCACTGAATTATAAATATGTCGTAATCCAGAATGGGTGTTTTATGAAGGCTTAAGAGTACATTTAAAATTTAAAATCAGCTTAGAAATGCTGATTATGAACAATACAACAGAGAAGAGAGGCATAATGTAACATATAAGGCTGTGTTCAGCAGGACAGCTGACTTGCCCTTACCTTTACCTTTCACCGTTCTTGCAAATAAACTTTAAGACGCATCAAAAAACCAGTGACAGGCATTTTTATGTTCAAGTATAGTGCTTTTAATTACATACTTTTCTTCATCATCTGGCATATTCTGGAAAATATGCTCTTAAAAAAAATAAATTGTAGAAGAGGGTTATTTTTTTTAATTTTGTTTGTTTCATTTGGGCTCAGGGATTTGGCTAGAGGGGAGTACGGGCAGGGCCACAGGCAGAGAAGGTGGGTTGGGGAGCACGCCATGTATGTTACCTAGCTGTAAGAAGTGAATAACAATGGAGCAGATACCTGGGAGAGTCATGGAAGCTCCTTTAATGAAAGTTTTCCAAAGGTGCCTGGGAAGTTGAAATAGGGCTATGCACTGTTTATAATACAGCTTTGGGCAGTCCCAGTGGGGTTCCCTCAGCCTGTAATGGAGAATCAGAACCTGAATATAAACAGGCTGTAGAGAGGAGACTCCATATCTGGGATTCTGGGCTCTTTATCCAGCCTTAGGAGTAAACAGCAATTAAGGGGCTTTCCCAAAGGGAGCTGAGAACTCTCGGAGTCTATGCTTGGTCAGAGAGCAGTTGGCAGCTCTGTGTATTTCTGTATATAGTTGTTTAGTAAGAAAATACAAGATAATGCCTTCATCTCCACAGGGCCTGATAGTCGGTGAGTGCCCAGGGTGGCTGGATAGATCGTAGTGAGACACGTCTGGAGGAATATGATTGAGGGGAATCATGAGCTTTTTCTGCAGATACAGGGGTCTGTAAGGCATCAGAGATCCGTAGTTCTCATCAGTAACTAGCATTCTACTCTGTAGCACTGTCTCGAGAGACGTGTGTGAGCATGTCAAGGAGAAACTGGACTCACTGTCTAGCAGGACAGTTTGTTAGGCGGGTGGGATGGATGGTCTTGGGGTGCCACCGGTGACGAGGGTACCACTGAGCTCTCTGGCATACCAAAATTGGCTCCCGCTCACACTTTGGGTCTGTGACAAGCCACAATCTTCTCCAGGTCTTGCACTTACACAGCCATGCACAAAGTGGGCCAGCAATAAAGAAGCTACAGCCAGTTCCACAGACTTTTCCAGGCTAGGATGCCAGAGCTATATAATGCTGCCCTGATTGGAAGCCTGATCAGTATCAGTTTATTACCCATCCAATCCCTCCCTCAATGTGGAGAGGACAATGCACCATTACCTGTTCCTGAGCAAAATTCCCTTTTGCATATCTATTAGGTAATAGAAAACAGAATTGTTTAGTACATAAAGATTGATTGTAAGAGTTAGAAGTAATAGCGTATCAATCAAAGTCAGTTATCTAAGAAATAAACAAAATTGCTAATTGTATACACCAGTAAGAATTTGGGGAAAAAAGGTAGTATCTCATCCTCATTGTGTAAACAGTTCACCAATCTTTCATGCATAGCCGAGATATTCCTGTAGCCTGGGAATAAAGCCGCAGTTCAGTCCTTGCTCAGAATGTGTTTCCAGGGGTTGAACTGTGAATACAGTGAGGCCAAGTGACTATATCAGTTCCACCTTTTTTTCCCCTTCTGCCATATAGAGGGAGCTTCATTTTTTTCCAAGAAAAAGCTCCCTGCACAAATATTGGAATGGCACAGGCACACAATGGACTCCAGAGTCACATGAGCTGGTGCCATTCCCTTACATTCTTCAATGAGTCATAGCAGAGGCCTTTTCACATATCCTGGGCAGAATGATCACAGGAATAGCTATGAGATGGGGATACACTTCTTCTATGGACTTTAATGTATTCTTTGGCAAAAAAGGACCTGAGAATTGCAGTGGATGAGAAGCTGGATACGAGTCAACAGTGTGCTTTTGTAGCCAAGAAAGCTAATGGCATATCAGGGTGCATTAGGAGGAGCATTGCAGCAGATCTAGAGAAATGATTATTCCCTTTTATTCAGCTCTAGTGAGGCCACATCTGGAGTATTGCATCCAGTTCTAGGCCTCCCATTAAAGAAAGGATGTGGACACTGGAGAAAGTCCAGCAGAGGAAACAAAAATAATTAGGGGGCTGGTGAAGTAGACTATGCAGAGCTTCAAAAAGATTTAACGTTGATAAATGTAAAGTAATGCACATTGGAAAAAACAATCCCAACTATGCATACAAAATGATGGGGGCTAATTTAGCTACAACTATGCAAGAAAGAGATCTTGGAGTCACTATGGATAGTTCTCTGAAAACATCCATTCAGTGTGCAGAGGCAGTGAAAAAAGCAAACAGAATGTTAGGAGTCATTAAAAAAGGGATAGAGAATATCTTATTGACTCTATATAAAACCCTGGTATGTCCACATCTTGAATACTACGTACAGATGTGGTCAACTCAACTCAAAAAAGATATCTTAGCTTTGGAAAAGGTTCAGGAAAGGGCAACAAAAATATTAGGGGTTTGGAATGGTCCTATATGAAGAGAGATTAAAAATACTTGGACATTTCAGCTTAGAAAAGAGGAAACTATGGGGGTGGAAAAAGTGAATAAGGAAAAGTTATTTACTTGTTCTCACAATATAAGAACTAGGGATCACCAAATGAAATTAATAGGCACCAGGTTTAAAACAAACAAAAGGATGGTTTTCTTCACTCAGTGCAACGTCAACCTGTGGAACTCCTTGCCAGAGGATGTGCTGAAGGCTAGGACTTTAACAGGGTTTAAAAAGATTTAGATAGATTCATGGAGGTTAGGTCCATCATTTGCTATTAGCCAGGATGGGTAGGAATGGTGTCCCTAGCCTCTGTTTATCTGGAAATGGATGACAGGGGAGGGATCACATGGGGATTACCTGTTGTGTTCCCTCCCTCTGGGGCATCTGGTATTGGCCACTGTCAGCAGACAGGATACTGGGCTGGATGGACCTTTGGTCTGATCCAGTATGGCCATTCTTATGTTCTTATGTTATGGTTGAACTAAGATACCCAACTTTAGCTATGTTAAGATCGTAGCTAAAGTCGAAGTACCTTAACTCAACTTTTAGTGCTGTGCACACTGCAGGAAACGGAAGGGAGGACACTCTTCCTTTGACTTCCCTTACTCCTTGTGGAAACAGGAGCGCCCCTCTCATTTTGAATTAGCATGTCTTCACTAGACCCACTCATTCAAACCCTAGAAGATCGACAGCGGCAACTTTGATCTTCTTTGTAGTGTAGACGTACCCTTAGGGCTTCAAAAGGACTATTTCCTCCAAATGGAGGAAAAATCCGCAAAGCTGATTAGGAAAAAAAAAATGTAGACAGAAAAATGTGAATATAACTTTGAGGTTTATTAGATAGGTAAAAAGCGATAATTCCACAGTCAAGGAAGTGGGCAACTTTGGCTAAAAATCTGGTTCAGTGGAAAAGCGAAAACAGCAATTTAGGTTGTGGAGCAGGGGGAGGTGGCATCACAGGGCCAAGAAAGGGTTAAGCATCCTGCAGAATAAAAGACCCAAATTCAATCTTTAGGGACATACCTGTAGATGGTGCATGTATTTTTGTGCATTTACCTTTTCTGGTTAGATGTTAACGATATAAATACAGGGTTCCTCTCTATGCTGTGCTTATCGCTCCTTGAAGTGTATCTGCAGATGATGGGCAATTGTCTTATGTTAATTGTTATAGTAAATAACCATTAATGCCTTGGAAACAGGACTATATGGCAGGTCCAGGATTGCCTATTGTTCACCGAAAGGTTCTGAACTGTGAAGAGAAGCCTGAATCTGTATAAAAGGCCGTTTGATCCCTTTTATCTCAGATCTGCTTAAGGTTTCATGCAGAGTCAGCCTAAGTCAGAAGGACTGAAACTCCAGGCTTTAGATAAACCACCCTGAGCATGATGTTGGACATTGGACAGTAAACTATGGACTAAATTCTGCAGCTACAAAGCTCACGATCTACAATGAACTGTATTCATCTGTGTACATATATTGATCTTTTAACCAATGTATTATTCTATAATAAATGTTAGTTTAAATAAGGATTCCCGTTAAGAGGGCTGGCACGATTTCACCAGCCAGCTCTGCACATGACTCAGTCTGAGACCAAGAGTTCCAGGAAAAAAATCTTTAAGTTCCTTTATGAGTAAAGATTTGAAGCAGCCTGTCCCGGATCTGCCTGGTCCTCACCCCGTAGACGATGGGGTTGAGCATGGGTGGCACCAGGAGGTAGACATTGGCAATGAGAATGACGAAATACAGGGGTACATTGTGACCAAACCGGTGTGTGATGGAGGAAAAAAGAGTTGGGATGTAAAAGGCTAAGATGACACAGACATGGGAGACGCAGGTCCCAAAAGTCTTGATCCGGGCATCTTTTGTGGGGAGGCTGAAGATGGCCCTGAGGATCTGGGTATAGGACATGATGATAAAAAGCACATCCATGCCAATCACAAAGAATGCCACAGCGAGGCTGTAGTAGCTACTGATGCGGATGTCGGCACAGGCCAGCTTCACCACAGCGATGTGCTCACAGAAAGAGTGGGGGATGATGTTGGTTCCACTATATGGCCACCGCCTTGCCAGCAAGGGATAAGGCAGTATGAGCATACTACCACGCAACAACACAGCCAGGCCAATCTTGGTCACATTGTGGTTTGCCAGGATGGTGGAATGTCTCAGGGGATCACAGATGGCCACGTAGCGATCATAAGCCATGGCCATGAAGATCCCTGATTCAACTGCGGAGAAGCAGTGAATGAAGTACATCTGGGTGAGGCAGGCACTGAAATCGATTTTCCGGGAATTGAACCAGAAGATGCTCAGCATTTTGGGCAGGATGGATGTAGACAGAACTAGGTCGGTGATGGCCAGCATGCAGAGGAAATAGTACATGGGCTCATGGAGGCTTGGCTCTTTCTTCACAATGAACAGGATGATGACGTTCCCTAAGAGGGCTATGGTGTACATGATGCAGAAGGGGATGGAGATCCAGACATGGGCTGCCTCCAGGCCAGGAATGCCCAGCAGGATGAAGGCGGAGGGGTTGATGAAATCAGTGGTGTTGGAATCTGACATGGAGCACATTAGGGAAGAAGGTGTCTGAATCTGAGGCAGAACAGTGTCCCCTGCATGTATCTTCCTTTCCCCTGACTTCCTGTATGTGCCTAGTGTGATGGTCCCAGTACAACTACCTGAATGGAGAGATAATATGAATATAAAAAAAACCTTTAAAAGCAAAGCATGGTCCTGCAGTACCCTAGAGACTAACAAAACATGTAGATGGTATCATGAGCTTTCATGGGCACAGCTCACTTCGGTCCCCGTACAAATACCCCAATGTTAATGTTAATATAAGACACGTCATGCACTAGAGGAGGCTGTTCTCATGGGTGAAACAGATTATTCACTCTACACAAAGTGCAGGTGACATTTTCATTATTCAGAGAAATGAATTATGAACAACTGACCCTACCAATACCAGTTCCATATTGGAAGGTGCTCCAGGCTCTAATAATTCCTCCATGTCTTTGTATGGGAAACTGTAAGAGGCACCAGTGGGAGAGATGGGTATGGATTCGGATTATCCCTTATTTTCTGGTAATGCAATGAAGGCCAGGTTAGGGAGTCTAAACTGTAGGAGGTTCTTCTTTCACCCTCTTGCTCATAAACTGAAATTGAAAAAAAAAAGTAAGTTTGTCAGGGCACGTACCAGAGGAACCATCCTAATGATCAAAGTAAAGACCCAGGAGATGCTGATAGCGGTTCCACAGGACAAACTGTGCTTTTCCCAGTAGTAGCCAAACACAATATGTACATGCTTACATAACATAAGAATGGCCAGACTGGGCCAGACCAAAGGTCCATCTGGTCCAGTGTCCTGTCTGCCCACAGTGGCCAATGCCAGATGCCCTCAGAGGGAGTGAACAGATCAGGGAATTAGCAAGTGATCCCTCCCCTGTCATCCATTTCCAGCCTCTGCCAAACAGGGACTAGGGACACCAGAGAGGTCTGGCTATTGATGGACCTCTCCTCCATGAATTGATCCCTCTCCTGTCATCCAGGCTTAAAGAATGGGATGGAGAATAACATGTTGAACCTGGGACTTCCGGAGCTTAGTGTGTGAGCCTCTACTGCAAGGGTGGGGAAACCTTTTTTAGGTAGGGGGCCGCTGACCTGCAGAAAAATGAGTCAGGGACATCACACAAGTGAGAAACAAAAGAGGAGAAAGACGCTCCCCACATTCTCCTCACACACTCAAGTCTAGGGGGCCCAGGCTGGTAGATTTTGTGCGCTCCAGACGCACATCCAGCCCCCGGTCCTGGGGTTCCTCACCTCTGCTCTACAGCTTGAGCTATAAAGCCAGCTGGCTCTCAGCTAAGGCTGTAGAGCAAACTCATTCTCTCTCTCTGTACATGGTCCAAGTGCCACCATAGGGACAGTGACCCACACCCCGAAAGTGCGTGGGTGACATATGCACTCGTTTGTATGTAGCTGGCATAAAAGGAATTTCTGAGACGGGCTATGACAATGGGGATTCCGGATGATGGATGTTTCCAGACCGGAGAGTTCTGGACTAAAGAGTTTCAACCAGTATAATTAATGCCAGACAACAGCCTGGTTTATGAGGAATAGGTCTTGTAAAATAAAATTACTTACATTCTCTAATGAGAGTAAAGATTTGATTGATGTGCAAGGGAACTGTCATGGCTGTCCCCACTCTGGCACAATGAATGCAGAGGTGGGGCCTGCAAAACACCCCAAAATCTGGTCTCTACAGGCTCTGGTACAAATACTCCCCCCAAAATCCTAATACCCAGATTTTGGGGAATCCTCTGACACCATCAAGTGCTTTTGAACCCACAAACGGGTGGACACTTGAAACCAACCCCAGGGCACCCCAAGCTCTTTTCTCCAAAGAGCTTGAAAAGAAAAGACAAAATACAAGCGGCAGTCTGTGATTGCTATCCCTTCGTCAGAGGCATGCGGATCCCACAGACAGATTTTCCAGGGCACAGAAATGAACCAATACCAGGTTAATTTTAAAAAAAGAACTTTTATTATTAAAACAATACCCCAGTTACAAGCATAGTTGGAATGGCTAGATGGTAAGAGCCACCAATTAATATACTCAGGGCGGATTCCCCCATGGGCCAAATCTTAGTTACAAAAGAGAGGAAAAACCATTTCTAACAGCACAGACATCAGATCCAAATTCCAAATCCAGAAAACAATAAAAACTAATGGATTTATCTAGACTTTACCCTACTTACACATTATGAAGAGTCTTTTTCTTGGAAGAGACATGTCTTCTGTCTCCCTCAGTATCTAGAGAGCAAACAGGCTCAGAGACGAAGGAGGGAAAACTCCAAAATTCCTTTGTCTCAGTTTGAAATCCCTATCTGCATTTCTATTGGCTGAGCAGATACCTGGGTAGGTACATGGACATAGTTAACCCCTTAGTTCCCAGGCTGCTGGCCATCCCTCATGGTCATGACAGGAACCATGCAACTTTGATTTCTCTGAAGCATTTGATTTAAAAGGGGAGAACATTCAGCTTTAAAAAAATGAACAGTATGCATTATCAGTCGACCACACTTTACGTTAAGTAATAGCTGGCTAACTGGGAGATCCCAGAAAGCAGTCGTCAAGCATAGAATCATAGAATACGAGGACTGGAAGGGACCTCAAGAGGTCATCGATGGGCCATTGTCAGTCAACGGGGCTGTTTCTAGGCAGTTTCTGCAGGGCTGTGTTCTGAGCCTAATGCTACTCTATATTGACCTCATAAATCCTCTGCATTGAAATAGAAAGACAACCACCGAGACAATTTTTGGATGACCAAAAGATTGGCAGAGTGGTTATAATGGGGACGCGTGGGTTAAGTATTCTGGGGGTTTGACTCGAGGGCCTTTTGAGGTCTCTTCCAACCCTAGGATTCTATGATTCTATAAATATTTTGTAAGCAGGACCCATGCAAACAAGATGTTTCTATACAATCAAATGCACAATGACCCTCTCGAATGCAGATCTGGCCCACAGACTATGACATAACATTGTGGAACGCAGGAACCCTGAAAAGGATTTCATGGACACTCTGGACAAACAACTCATTGCAAGCTCCCAGGGCGATGCTCCGGGCAAAAGGGTGGATGGGACCCTTGGATGCATGAACTGAGGAGTGATGAGTTGGAGCAGGAGAAGGATTTTACTTCTGGACGTGACATTGGGGAAACAGACGGGGGTCCACATTTATTGGAGATGGTGCAGAAAAGAGATGGAAATATCATCTGAGGCCGAGAAATTACCCGTCAGTGAGGGACACTTAAAGAGCTTCATGTAATTTTTCTTCTCAAAACGACCATCACGTGGAGACTTCCGTGGGGAGAAAATCGTGAGTTTTAATGGGCTTCTCTAGTGGGAAGGAAAGGGAAGGTCCAACAGCTGGAAGCTGAAGCCAGACATACTGCAATCAGAAGCAAGGGCCAAATGTTTAGCACTGAAGGTGACTAACCTTTTGAACACACTGCAAGTGGAAGTGGCAGATTCTCCAACGTCACAAGAATACAGATCTAGCCCAGTTGCTTTTCTGGAAGATCTGCTTGAGAGCTTGTCTACACTTAAAACACTACAGCGATACTGCCAGAGAGCTTCAGCATAGGTCGTGCTTATGCTGACAATCGTGGTTCTCCAGTCAACATAGATAAATCCACCTATCTGAATGGTGGTAGCGAGGTCAAGGGAAGAATTCTTCCATCAACCTTCTCCTATCTACACCAGGATTATGCTGTCAGGGGTGTGGAATTTTTTTTTCTGTTGCAAAAGAAAGGAGATGCAATTCTTCTTGCATTAGCAGAGGCATAGGATGCAAGTCCCAGTAGATGATGATACCACACTACTCAGCATTGGTTAGGACTCAGTTGTAACACTATGTCCAATTTTGATTGGCACTATATAGGAAGGAGGTAGAGCAGTTGGAAAGGATCCAGAGTTAAGGGGCAAAGATGTGAAAAGGGATGGAATTTCAATCCTAGTTGCTACCTGAAGGAATGGGGTACATTTAAGTTGGAAAAGAGCGGATTGATGGGGGTATGACGGTGATCTTCAGAGACTTGCAAGGCTGCCATGAAACAAACGACGCAGAGAAGTTGTTCTCTGTCGCCTCAGAGGGCAGCACAAGAGGCGATGGGTCAAACTGCAGCAGAGCTGATTAAGAATAAATCTCAGGGAAGAAAAATCGTGTCCGTAGGGACTGCAGGACATAGCCAGATGCCTTGAGAGATTGTGGAAGCTCTTTTGATGTCCACAGGATGGTAGAGAGCCACTTGTCTGTACTGATTCAGATACCACAAATCCTGCATTTTGGCAGGGGGTCAGACAAGCTGACCCATGTAAAACTGGATTAGGATTTAGGATTCTATGAGTTACAATCTTAGGGTATGTCTAGACTACATGGCTCCATCGACGGAGCCATGTAGATGAGTTTACTAGACATAGCAAAATGAAGCAGCAATTTAAATAATCACCACTTCATTTACATCAAAATGGCCGCCACGCTGTGCCGATGATCAGCTGATCGGCACAGCGGGGCAGTCTAGATGCGCCGTGGTCAACAAGGGAAGCCTTTGTCGACCACTCTGGTATGCCTCGTTTCACGAGGCATACCCTAGTGTGGACCAGGCCTTAGTCAAACAGAACACACTGGGGGTCAATAGAGAAATAACAGGGTGAAATTCAATGCCCTGTGTTACACAAGAGGTCTGACTGAATGAGCTGATGAACCCTTCAGAGCTTAAAGCTTATGACTCTATCAATGACTAAATTAGACCAGCCATTTATATTTACTGTGCCTCACAACCTACAAACAAGGGAACTTTACATTCCACGGAAAGTCTGAACATACAACATTGAGGGAGGAAAAATGAGCAGATATGTCCTGTGGAACTCCTGGCCACAGACATTCCTGGAGCAAAGACAGTAGCGTAGTGGGATTCACAAATGGATTGGTCATTGTATATGGGCCTAGGGTCACCACTTTCAGCTAGGGCCATTGGCCTCTTCAACTGGGAGACAAGCTTTTCAGTTGCTTATACGTTTGCCATAATGTAAGTGTTGGGACTGGAATTTCCCATGCTGGGGGTCTCCATTAACTTTCAAAGATTGTTTCAACATTTCAGACATAAGAATTGGGCCAATTTCTCGAATGAAGATGGGCGAAGCCTTACAGCCATCCCAGTGCGAAGCCTGAACGTATCCCCAGTTTCCAGCAGATAAACGTCAGGTAACACCCCGCTCACCTGCAAATAGCCAGATCCCTGAGAAGCAAGGGGAGGAGGTGACCGTGTCTGTGCATTCACACACAGCTGGCCCCTGAGGTGTTTCCTCAGGTCTCACTCCAACGGGAGTTTTCCCTCAATGGTGTCTGAACAAAATACGGGCCAGCGCCTCAGAACATAGCCTTGCGTTGTACATTTACTAACATCCTTTGTACTGAGGGAGCTACTAGCCACTGAAAGGCAGCTGCCTTGTGGCTAGAGGCCAGTTGCTGGGGTGGGGCATGGGTGAGAATCAGCCAGGAGGGACATTTTGCCCATAATACTGGAGGAGATTCATTTCCTGACTGACTTCCTCACTCATCCATCACCCCGAACTCGCACTGGGTTTGTGGAGCAGGGCAGCTCCTCAGCAGGAGACGGTACCTGTGAATTCTGAGAGGGACGTGTCTTCCCTGGGAACCCCCCTCAGGCAGCCGCGTACCGTTCCTCTCTCAGCCCAGCGTCTGCAGAAGCATCCCGCGCCGAGAGCCGGCACAGGGGTGTGCACTGGTTTATAACACAGCTCTGGGCCGTCTCTGTGGGGTTAACTCAGCCTCTAGGGGCAAGGCGGCATCTGGATGTAACCAGCCTGGAGACTGGAGACACTCTAGTTAATGTCTCTTTCCATGTCTGGGCTTCTGGGCTATATATCCAGCTTTAGCAGTAAACAGCAATTAAGGGACCCTCCCAAAGGAAGACGAGAACTCTTGGGCTCTCAGAGAAATTTGCTGCACTGTGTACACTTACAAATTATAGTTGATTAATAAGGAATAAAAACAGCCAGAATGGGACAGACCAAAGGTCCATGTAGCCCAGTATCCTGTCTGCCAACAGTGACCAATACCAGGTGCCCCTGAGGGAGATAACAGAACAGGAAACCATCAAGAGATCCCTCCCCTGTTACCCATTCCCAGACTCTGACAAACAGAGGATAGGGACACCATTCCTACCCATTCTGGCTAATAGACATTGATGGACCTAACCTTCAGGAATGCATCTAGCTCTTTTTTGACCTCTGTTAAAGTCCTGGTCTTCACAGCATCTTCTGGCAAGGAGTTCCACAGGTTGACAGTGCACTGCATGAAGAAAAACTTCCTTTTGTTTGTTTTCAACCTGCTACCTATTAATTTCATTTGGTGACCCCTAGTTATAGGATAACCTTAGAGGTGGTGAAATTGCTATTTAGTAACTGCTCATCTTCCAGTCCAGTGTCCAGGTGGGGTGCCCAGGGCTGGGATACCTCAGGATACTGAAATTTTGGCTTCCAGTTAACCCGTGTCATGAGACAGAATTTTATATTGGTTGAGAATTTGAAAGTGGAAGGCAGCTTGGGTGACAGGGATCATGAAATCATACAGTTCATGATTCTAAGGAATGGTAGAAGGGAGAACAGCAGAACAGAGACAATGGTTTTCAGGAAGGCAGATTTTAGTAAACTCAGAGAGCTGGTAGGTAAGCCCCATGGCAAGCAAAACTTTGGCTATGTCTATACTACACATTTTGAGAAAGATGTGGAGAAATTGGAGAAGGTCCAGAGAAGAGCAACGAGAATGATGAAAGATCTAGAAAACATGAGCTATGAGGGAAGGCTGAAGGAATTGGGTTTGTTTAGTTTAGAAAAGAGAAGGGGACATGATAGCAGTTTTCAGGTATCTGAAAGGGTGTTAGAAGGAGGAGGGAGAAAAATTGTTCTGCTTTGCCTCCGACAGGACAAAAAGCAATGGGCTTAAACTACAGCAAGGAGGTTTAGGTTGGACATTAGAAAAAAAAAACCCTTCCTGCCTGTCAGGGTGGTTAAACACTGGAATAAATTGCCCAGGGAGGTTGTGGAATCTCCCTTTCTGGAGATATTTAGGAGCAGGTCAGACAGACATCTGTTAGGGATGATCTAGACAGTGCTTGGTCCTGCCATGAGGGAAGGGGAATGGGTTGATGACCTCTTGAGATCCCTTCCAGTTCTAGTGTTTTATGATTCTATATTTGTTACTGTCTTGGTATAATTTAATGATGGAACAACCACCAGTGTGGAAGGAGCCTGTCCTTTTTCTCAGGAGTTTGTCCTGAATTTGGCTTCCTCAGCTGTGTCCCACTGAGGCACAGTGACACATGGACACCGCCGATAGGCACTTCACAGACTATTGCTTAATACATCCAGAGGAGATTCCTTTTACAGATGGGGAAACTGAGGCAAGAGGAAAGGAAGGCTTTGAACAGAGAAACACAGGCCAGGAGTCCCTGCCTGCCAATCTCTTTCTTAGTCTCTCTCACGGATCAGAACAGCACAGAACTGTGGCATTTTCTTGCCATTGGCTAAGGATCTCCCCTGATATCAGTGGGGCTACAACCAATTACAGCTGAGGATTCGGCATGGGTCATTTCAGCAGAGATAAAGCATCAGCTGAGACCAGTGAGCGGAGAGGGAACAATCCCAGTTCTACCACGGATTCGCTGGGTCATAGTGGATATGTCACTTCCTCGCTCTCGGTCACAGCCTCTCTCTGTATGAAATGGAGATGATTATTTATTATTTCTAGTGCGCTGCTACCAACATAGGGCTCATCCAGGCCTTCGACTCACATGCCACACGGATTTAATTCCTTTCAGCACATCATTGGCCTCTCTTCACTGTAGATTTCCTGGCATCATGTGGCCCGTGGTAAACAAGGAACACGAGGCTGGAAACTGAGCTGGGTGGAAACATGATTTTGTGGCTCTTTTTTGTCTTTCTTTAATAAATTCCTGCATGACATCATATCTGGAACCACAGGACACCCATTGCCCAGAGGCTGATGCGGATCAGTGAAGCTGCGTCTAATATACGCTCTGCAAGGCACTTTTGATCACCATGGGAAGACGCTCTTTACCCAGGCTGCTCGGCAGCATTATCCCCATGGCAGGGGTGTACTGAGGCACGAAGGGCTACGCAGATCTTCCCAAGGCCCCATAACAACTCAGTGACAGAGCTGAGAATAGGCACTGGGAATTTTGACCACCTAGTGCCATTACTCTGGCCTGCAGCTGGCCTTGCTCCTCTGGGGTGTGTTACAGGCAGCGAGTCTATTGGTGTGTGGTGAGCAGTGCAGCTGCAGCTATTCCTGTACCCTGGTCTCTGCCCAGCATCCCACCTAATCATAGAATCATAGAATACTAGGACTGGAAGGGACCTCGAGAGGTCATCGACTCCAGTCCCCTGCCCTCATGGCAGGACCAAATACTGTCTAGACCATCCCTGATAGGCATTTATCTAACCTACTCTTAAATATCTCCAGAGATGGGGATTCCACAACCTACCTGGGCAATTTATTCCAGTGTTTGACTACCCTAACAGTTAGGAACTTTTTCCTAATGCCCAACCTAAACCTCCCTTGCTGCAGTGTAAGTCCATTGCTTTTTGTTCTATCCTCAGAGGCCAGGCTGAACAAGTTTTCCCCTCCTCCTTATGACACCCTTTTAGATATCTGAAAATGGCTATCATGTCCCCCCTCAAACTTCTCTTTTCTAAACTAATCAAACCCAATTCTTTCAGCCTTCCTTCATAGGTCATGTTCTCTAGACCTTTAATCATTCTTGTTGCTCTTCTCTGGACCCGCTCCAATTTCTCCACATCCTTCTTGAAATGCGGTGTCCAGAACTGGACACAATACTCCAACTGAGGCCTAACTAGTGCAGAGTAGAGCGGAAGAATGACTTCTCATGTCTTGCTCACAACACACCTGTTAATGCATCCCAGAATCATGTTTGCTTTTTTTGCAACAGCATCACACTGCTGACTCATATTCAGCTTGTGGTCCACTATAACCCCTAGATCCCTTTCAATGCCAATATCTAAATCGTTGATGAAGATATTGAACAGAGCCAGTCCCAAAACAGACCCCTGAGGAACCCCACTTGTTATACCTTTCCAGCAGGATTGAGAACCATTAATAACTACTCTCTGAGTACGATTATCCAGCCAGTTATGCACCCACCTTATAGTAGCCCCATCTAAGTTGTATTTGCCTAGTTTATTGATAAGAATATCATGCGAGACCGTATCAAACGCCTTTCTAAAGTCTAGGTATTCCACATCCACCGCTTCTCCCTTATCCACAAGACTCGTTATCCTACCAAAGAAAGCTGTCAGATTGGTTTGACATGATTTGTTCTTTACAAATCCATGCTGGCTGTTCCCTATCACCTTGCCACCTTCCAAGTGTTTACCGATGATTTCCTTAATTACTTGCTCCATTATCTTCCCTGGCACAGAAGTTAAACTGACTGGTCTGTAGTTTCCTGGGTTGTTGTTATTTCCCTTTTTATAAATGGGCACTAGATTTGCCCTTTTCCAGTCTTCTGGAATCTCTCCTGTCTCCCGTGATTTTCCAAAGATGATCGCTAGAGGCTCAGCTACCTCCTCTATCAGCTCCTTGAGTATTCTAGGATGCATTTCATCAGGCCCTGGTGACTTGCAGGCATCTAACTTTTCTAGGTGATTTTTAACTTGTTCTTTTTTTTATTTTATCTTCTAAACCTACCCCCTTCCCACTAGCATTCACTATGTTAGGCATTCCTTCAGACGTCTCGGTGAAGACAGAAACAAAGAAGTCATTAAGCATCTCTGCCATTTCCAAGTTTCCTGTTACTGTTTCTCCCTCCTCACTGACCAGTGGGCCTACCCTCTCCTTGGTCTTCCTCTTGCTTCTAATGTATTGATAAAAAGTCTTCTTGTTTCCCTTTATTCCTGTATCTAGTTTGAGCTCATTTTGTGCCTTTGCCTTTCTAATCTTGCCCCTGCATTCCTGTGCTGTTTGCCTATATTCATCCTTTGTAATTTGTCCTACTTTCCATTTTTTATAGGACTCCTTTTTTAATTTTAGATCAGGCAAGATCTCGTGCGTCTTTCTGACGCAGCAGAATAGCTCGCTTTTGGGCCCTTAACAATGTCCCTTTGAAAAACTGCCAACTCTCCTCAGTTGTTTTTCCCCTCAGTCTCGATTAATGTAGTGGTGCATCCTTCTGTCTCTCTCATCTCTTGGCCTCCTGGCTTCCAAGCTGGGCCCTTGCTCTGCCCCCTAAGCCTGGCTCAGAGCAAACGGCTCCCAGCCCCTAGCCATTGAGGGGACCCAGCCACCTACAGGCCCCCGGGAGGAGGAACCAAAGAGAACCAAAAGCTAATAATGTGGCTGGGTCAGATCCCAGTTGCTTTGCTAAGGGCCTGGTGCGCTGGGTGAGCTGAGAGCCGCGGGGCTGGGAGCAGGGAGCTGGCTCTCACCCTGCAGCAGGTCCGTGCTCCTGCTAGTCCCCGACTGGAGACACGCGGGACTGGAGACACATGGACACTGTCACTGGGGGGCTGGGAGGGAAACTCCCCTCTTCCGGTACAGTCCTGGGCTTGCAGTGCGGTTTGGGATTCAGCCAAATGGTGCCAGCGACTTTCCCTGCTGGGGCGAGTCCACAGCTGCTCTGAACCCGCAGCAAGGGGGAAGGAGCCATGTGTGTTGTGTTATTCCCAGTTTGTGTATTTTCTGGAAGGCAGGTTTCATTTAAGTCTGCACTAGTGACTGATCTGACTGGTTCCCCAGTGGGCTGGCTGGCCAGGATCCGCAGCAGGGGACAGGCTGCCTGGACTCCAACTGAAGATCCTACCACAAGTGGAAAGGTGGTTCAGACTCCGCATATGGTGCAGATTGGGGGATCAGAGACACTCCCTGAGACTTTGGTGAATTAAATCAAAGCTTGTGGGATCTCCCAGTGTCTTCTGAGTGTGTCTGGTGTGGACTGAACTGTTCCCTTCTTCTCTTTGGTTCTCTCTTTATGTTTGCTGTAGCTGTGAAGACAATGTCAGTGGGTTATAAAATCGCTCTGTTGTGCTGTAAAACTTAGATTACACTGCTCTACAGCCAAAATGCTTCTGAAATAAATGTAGTCAAACTTTACTAATTCTGGGTCACTGAGAACGAAAATGATGCTTAAAATTGTTGATTGGCTCTAGTTTTCAAGATATGCTATTGGGTCAGTATATACGACCCTTGACTTGGGAATGGCGGAGGATAAGTGAGTTATAAAGGGAAGGGATCTCAATTTAAACCAGAAATGACTAAAATACATCTTTGACTGGATCTGTGAATAAATCTATGACTGGGTTTGGACAGTACTTGCTTTTTAGGCAAAACAATGAATGATGCAATCTGAAGCTGGTATTGCGTCATACATGATATGAATTGCATCATGTTATTCCTAGAAGTCATGGATGATGCAATCATAATGAAGTTTACATCACTCTGCTGAACAAATTGCCCTATATCAGCTCTAGAAATCATACAGTGTCGTGCTCTCGTATTTGTCAGTGTTTGATTTTGCAAAGGGACACATTTCTGTTTAGCCAAAGTGAGCAGAGATGCCTCGTACTTGTGTGAACAGTGCAGATAACTTCTGCTATGTTTGTGGTGAAGTGACTTTTGCATCACAAAAGCGCAGTATAACCACTATGGTTAAGAAAGCCTATCACCTTTATTTTGGCTGCAAAATTGGAGATCAGGACAAGAGGTGAGCCCCACACATATGCTGCAACACTTGTGCAACAAATCTTCGCCAGTGGTTGAACAGGAAAAGGAAATCTATGCCTTTTGCAGTGCCAATGATTTGGAGAGAGCCAACAGATCCTACCAGCAATTGTTACTTCTGCATGGTGCCTCCAGTTGGGAAAGGTGTGTCAAAGAAGAAAAAGGGGACTGTGCATTATCCAAACATTCCATCAGCTATACGCCCAGTACCCCACGGAGAAGGACTGCCGGTTCCTGATGCACCAGAATCATTCTCACTTGAGTCAGACGAGGAAGAGGAAGAGGATGAAACTTCTGGTCCTGAACCATCAATGTCACAGGACCCACATTTTCTCCCATCCTCCTCCTCTGAACCACACCTCATAACACAAGATGAACTGAATGACCTTGTCAGGGATTTGGAACTACCCAAGAATAAGGCAGAGCTGTTGGGCTCCAGACTACAGCAGTGGAATCTCCTGGCAGGTGATGTTAGGGTTTCCATGTTCCGTGACCGTCAAAAGGATCTTGTCTCATTCTTCTTCATGGAAGGTGATCTTGTAGCCTGCAACAACATCGATGGTGTGATGGCAGCCCTCAACATCGTTCACGATCCAGATGAGTGGAGACTGTTCATTGATTCATCGAAGACAAGTCTTAAAGCTGTTTTGCTGCATAATGGCAATGTTTTGCCATCAATTCCAGTTGGTCATGCAGTCCATATGAAGGAAACCTATGATAACATGAAACAACTTTTGAGGTGCATAAACTATGACCAACATCAGTGGCAGCTTTGTGGCGATTTGAAGGTTGTTGCTCTCTTGCTTGGTCTGCGGACTGGATACACAAAGTACTGCTGTTTTCTCTGCGAATGGGATAGTCGTGCAAGAGATTCCCACTACATCAAGATAGATTGGCCACTCTGACAGTCATTGGAGCCTGGGAGGAAAAGTGTTCAGCATCCACCACTTGTTGAATCAAGGAAGATTTGTTACCACCCTTACACATCAAGCTGGGTCTGATGAAGAACTTTGTCAAGGCCATGGACAAAACACAAACAGCTTTCAAGTACCTCCGTGGAAAATTTCCAAGGTTAAGTGAAGCTAAGTTAAAGGAAGGTGTCTTTGTTGGTCCTCAGATTCGTGAACTTCTTCGAGATGATGCATTTGACCATGCACTGTGTGGCAAGGAAAAGACAGCATGGAAAGCCTTCCAGTTAGTGGCAATAAATTTTCTCGGAAACAACAAGGCAGACAACTACAGGTTGTTGGTGGAAAACCTCCTTAAGGCATACAAAAGCCTTGGTTGCAACATGTCACTAAAGATACATTTTTTGCACTCTCATCTAGATTTTTTTCCACTGAACTGCGGAGCAGTGAGCGACGAGCACGGCGAGCAATTTCACCAGGACATTGCAACAATGGAGAAATGCTATCAGGGCAAATGGAGCCCATCGATGCTTGCAGACTATTGCTGGACAGTGACAACAGATGCTCCATTTAATGAATACAAGAGACAAGCCAAGAAGCGCCGAGTAGACACTGAATAGGACTAAACTATGTACATAATAGTTTTTTGCCTTTTGTTTCATAATAAATTTTATATATATAACCCTTTTGCTGATTTTTAAAGTGTTACATAAACAGGACAGGTGAAATATTATCATGTAAAGCAACCATAAACACATGAAAAGACCTAGGTTTACAATTTATGATTAAAACTCTACTAGCTACACAATATACATAGATGTAAAATGTAAAAACTTAAATATCTTGGAAACAGTAGCCAATCAGTTGTTTTAAATGTCATATTTGAATTCAGCACACCAAAATACATAATAAATAGCACATTTTATCTCTGAAGCAGACGACTTCTAAAAAATTGTAGACCAGTGTTATTACAGCCTCTTCCCGACTTACGAACTGGTTACGGAGCAAGCAATTGGTCGTAACTCGGTTCGTTCGTAAGTCGGACCCCATAGAGTTACATGCGACCGCACTGTTCGTAAGCGCGGATCACGTTCGTAACTCCGGGTCCGCCATTTACGACAGCTTTGGTCATAACTGTGAACGGTCGTAAGTTGACCATTTGCAACTCGGGGACTGGCTGTATTTGTTTCTTCATCATAAGATTTTTAAAGTGATTTAATTACATTCATTCCTTTAGTTCCTTTTTGGTAGGGTTGCCAGATGGTTTCAACAAAAATACCGGACACACTTGACATTACATCACAATCTACATTATATCTTATTTAGAAAATAGCGGACATTTCTATTTTCTCATTTCTATTTTCTCAATTTGTTTCCTGAACAGAAAACTCAAATACTGGACTGTGCAGTTCAAAACCGGACACCTGTCAACCCTACTTTTGGGACTAGAATGTGGGGGAGACTGACATTGAGCAATTCTTGCTGAAATTCTTTATAGCCTGAACTCTGGGTTTCCAGCAACTTTCTATGGGAGTTTTTTTTAGACATTGGAGAAGGGCAGTGAAGTTTGGCCCACCCAAGGTTATAAATTGGTGCCCAAACAGATAGAGACTTGAGAATTGCTCAGAGTTCACCTCTGAATTCTTTTGAGGAATTTTGCGGTTAGTTATAACATATTGCCTCATTTATATATTTTATTATAATACTAAGATTAATGAAACTTTCACCCAGTTAGGGTTAGATCCCTATCAGAGAGGGGTGGGTAACCTTTTTGGAATCAAGGGCCACTGACCCTGAGAAAAATCAGTCAAAGTTCATCTGCAGGACAGACAGACAACATGAGATGCTAACCTTGGTTTGTCCAGATCAACTGAGGATGCCTTAAAAAGACTGAGACTTTTCAGCTTAAAAAAGAGGAGACTAAGTGAGGAGAGAGTGAATAAGGAAAAATTATTTACCTGTGAATGTGAATGGCTAGCCAACTACAAAAGCAGTTTAGAACATAAGAACGGCCGTACCGGGTCAGACCAAAGGTCCATCTAGCCCAGTATCCTGTCTGCCGACAGTGGCCAGCACCAGGTGCCCCAGAGGGGGTGGACCAAAGACAATGATCAAGCGATTTGTCTCCTGCCATCCCTCTCCAGCCTCTGTCAAACAGAGGCCAAGGACACCTCTCTTGGGGTATGTCTACATCCCTCTGTTTTACGAGGCATAAGGGATCGGCCGACAAAGGCTTTCTTTGTTGCCCGATCCCCATCTTGACTGCCGCTTTTTGTCGACAAAATGCTGACTCAGCAAAATGCGGCGGCCATTTTTTTTGCAATGAAGCAGGGGATATTTAAATCCCCGCTTCATTTGCAATGTCAGTATGTCTAATTTACATCCCTCTGTCGCCAGAGGGATGTAGTCTAGACATACCCTTGGTGTTCACACCTCCAGATCAGCTGCTAGAAGTGGGCCTCATCCTCCCTGACATAATTATCCTTCTTATCTCTAGCCTGATCCTTGCCTGCATATTTATACCTGCCTCTGGAAATTTCCACTACATGCATCTGACGAAGTTGGTCTTTCCCATGAAAGCTTATGCGCCAATACATCTGTTAGTCTATAAGGTGCTATAGGACTCCTGGTTGCTTTTACCTGTTCCTGTGATAGAAGAACTAGGGGTCACCAAATGAAATTAATAGGTAGCAGGTGTAAAACATACTAAAAGAAGTGTTTCTTCACAGAGCAGAGTCAACATGAGTCCTACTCTCACCACAATAAACTATCATCCTTGCTACTAACAAATTTTCAACCCAGTCCCTATTATGAGATTTGATAGCTTGAGTAATGGCATTTACAACTGATCCAGTGGCTCCTTCCCAGGCGATTACATCAATAAAACACTGAAAGCCACTGCAACATTAAGATGAGACCTCTAAAAGAACTTTCAAGACTCAGAAACCACTCAAAACAATTAGTAGATCACAAAAAATTCCTACATCAATTTTAAACTGGGAATATCAAATGAAAACACTTAATAATATTGAGAACGGCTCTCAAGGAGTCCATAGGGTAAACAGGGATTATTGTGCCCTATGTTGAGTCTCACCCTTGTATACTTTTACTCTTGACAGGTGCACCCAAACTGGAATTCCAGTGACCCGGGATGAAGGAGTTACCAAGAGAACCGTGTGAGGTCCAGTCCAGGCTGGTTCAAAGGTTCGTTTTCTATAGGCTTTCACTAGCACCTGATCACCGGGCTGCACCTCACATGTGTCCTCTTCACCGGACTTTGGGTCTGGTTCAGTTCGGGGGTCCTGTGAGACACACTGAGATAACAATTTGCAATATTCAGCAAGCTGGTCACCCATGACATACAATTCCCCCCCTCCAATGCACAGATTTCCTGGCATCCTCATCGCCCGCCCTGTCAGCATTTCAAAAGGAGATAAGGAATGTGGTTAATAGGACTGGCTCTCATAGACATGAGAACCACTGGTAATTTGGTGACCCAGTCTTTCCCTGTAGCAGAAAACATCTGTTTGGTTAGTTTGTTTGTAATGGTTCGGTTAGCTCTTTCTACTAATCCTGAACTGTAGGGATGGTAGGGACAGTGGAATTTCTGTTTGATCCCCAGTGCCATGCATACCGTTTTCATCACCTTCCCTGTAAAGTGGGTACCTTGGTCACTATCAATGAAGCATGGAAATCCCCATCGGGGAATTACTTCAGTCATCAATATTTTAGCTACATCAGACGCAGTGGCCTTGGTCACTGGGAAAGCTTCTACCCACTTAGTAAAGTGATCCACGATCACCAGAACATATTCTTTCCCTCTGCACCTTGGCAGGGGTCCAATGAAATCTATTTGTAACTGTGTGAAGGGCTGTGTTGGTCTTGGCTGATGTTGCATCTCACTGTGGGAGCAGAATTACATTGAGCACATGTTACACACCTCCTCACATAATCATGCACATTTGCATTAAGCTTAGGATGCCACCAGGTGTCCGACATCCGGTGGATCACCCTCCGTGCTCCATCATGTCCCGACATGTGATACACTTGTATCATAGTTCCCATCAGCACATTTGGTAACACTAATGTATTCCCTGGACCTCTCCAAGTGTTATCATCACACAGTTTGCCCCCATTATCCATCCATAACCACGTCTCTGCCCTTGGTGAAGCGTGTTGGATGTCCTGTAATTCAAAAAAGTTTGGGGTTTTTATGAGAGGCTGTGTTGCTGCAATCAATTGCGTCTCTTTACCTTCCACTGCTGCTTGTTTAGCTAGTTCATCTGCCCTTCTGTTCCCCTTGCTATGAGAGTCTGTCCCTTTTGTGTGGGCCCTCACTTTTATCAATGCTACTTCAGTAGGTTTCTGCATGGCTGCATGAAGTCTCTCCACTATCCCCCCATTTTGTATTGGGGATCCTGTACTCGTCAGGAATCTCCGATTTACCCACAAGTTAATATAATCATGTACAACCCCAAACGCATATCTAGAATCAGTATATATGTTTACAGCATGACCTTTCGCAGCTTCACATGCTGCAACTAATGCCTGTAGTTCTGCTACTTGTGCAGATGCCCCAGGCAAACTGCTGTGTGCCACCAGCTGTCCATCTTGAGTACTAACGGCCCATCCTGTGTGTCGCTTGCTGTCCACATAGAAGGAAGAACTATCCACGGATAGGCAAGGGGCTCCAGGTATTTCAGTTTCTTTTACCAATGGAAGGTCCATGGGCTCTTCCTCAAGGCAACAATGATGTGGGTGTCCCTCATCTGGGGTAGGCGTGAGGGTGGCAGGGTTTAGCGATGATGCTCGTTGCAGATGTACCGAAGGCATTAGCACGCTCGTTTCCCATCGAGTCCATCTTGCCACATGGACTGCCGAAGATTTTTTCCCTGATAAAATAGCAAGGACAGCGTGAGGTACAACAATATTTACATCCTGCGCACCAATAAGTGGTGAGGCCTGACTTAGGGCCATAGAAGCTCCTTCCACTGCCTGAAGGCATGGTGGCATTGCTTGAGCGACAGCATCTAGTTTAGAAGAGTAGTATGCTACTGGGCGCTGTTTGTCCCCATGTTTTTGTGTTAACACTGCTGCCATATGTCCCTCACTGACATGCGTGTACAATGTAAATACAAAGTAATGCACATTGGAAAAAATAACCCCAACTATACACACAATATGATGGGGCCTAATTTAGCTACAACTAATCAGGAAAGAGATCTTGGAGTCAATGTGGATAGTTCTCTGAAAACATCCATTCAGGGTTCTGCATCAGTCAAAAAAGCAAATAGAATGTAAGGAGTCATTAAAAAAGGGATAGAGAATAAGACAGAGAAATATCTTATTACCTCTATATAAATCCATGGTACACCCACATCTTGAATACTGTGTACAGATGTGGTCTCTTCATCTCATAAAAAGTATATTGGTATTGGAAAAGGTTCAGAAAAGGGCAACAAAAATGATTAGGGTTTTAGAATTGCAGCCATAGGAGGAGAGATTAATAAGAAGGGAACTTTTCAGCTTAGAAAAGAGGAGACTAAGGAGGATATGATAGAGGTCTATAAGATCATGATTGTTGTGGAAAAAGTGGTAAAAATTGTTGTGGTAAAAGATTACGTACTTATTCCCATAATATAAGACGTAGGGGTCCCCAAAAGAAATGAATAGGCAGCAGGCTTAAAACAAACAAAAGGAAGTTTTTCTTCATGCAGCGCACAGTCCACCTGTGGAACTCCTATCTCCTCTCCTTCCCTATGTCCTTGGTGTTTCCATGTATGATGACCACCAGCTCTTCCCCAGTAATACACACGTCTGTCTAGATGTTGCAAGAGATCCACAATCTTTGCACCTGGCACACAAATCACCAGTGGTCCTCCCGCTCAGTGCAAACCCAGCTATTTAGATTTCTGATGATCGAATCACCCACGGACCGTTTTTTGTTACTATGTGGAGTTCCATCCCCCGCAGAGGTAGCCTCAGTATGAGAGGATCCCATGACACCAACTCGAAGGAGTGTCCCAGCTGCTCCAATGTGACATTCTCCTTCCTTGCTTCTTCTGCCTCTCCCAGCTGTTGTCCTTCTAGTTTCACAGCTGATCCCCTGCCCTGCCTCCCAAAAGCTGGCTCATGCCAAAGGGCGCCCAGCCCAGACCCAGTGCAGGGACCCTCCCTGTAATGAACGCCAGCAGGGAGGTACTGAAAAACTAAAAAAAGGAAATGACACACTGAACTCATTTTTCACGGCTTTGTAGCAGAGCGTTAGGGCCCACATGCAGTATGAAGCACAATCTTGTCTTTCTGCATCCCCTTCCCTGTCCCCAACCCTCTACTGGGAATGTATGTGCTTCCTGGCTTCTCTCTCTGCTCCTGCCCAGCGTGTCGGCTCCAGCACTGCATCTTCCCTGCCCTCAGGCCAGGCTCCTGGTCAGACTGCAGCAGCTCCCTTCCCAGCCCTGGAGCAGATGGAATCAAGTTGGCAGGGGTACAGAGGTGGAGGTGATCCAGTGCGTGATGGGGGTGGGGAAGTGAGGAGAGAGCAGGGTTGGTGTTTTGGGAAATGAGAGTAGAACAAGGGCAGAAAGTTTTGGGGGAAGAGGTGAAGGGAATCTGTAGGGAAGAAATGGGGCAGGGAAAGGGGCCTCAGTGCTCAAGTTACCAGGAATTTGAAAGTGGGAAACCCCATGAGTGAATGAGTTGAACACAGACCGATTGCTCGGTTTCTCTCACGGACACAGCATAGCAAGGCCAGCCCAGGGTTCAATGTCACTTTCACGTTATAGTCAAATTCAGAGAGGAGGGCCCAGCACCCTGTCACCAACCAGCTCTTCTCTGATCTCAGGCTCAGAGCCAGAGCAACAGCAGACATCCTTAGGTACCCTTTTGAGTAAAGAGCTGGAGCAGCCTGTCCCGGATCTGTTTGGTCCTCGCCCCATAGATGATGGGGTTCAGCATGGGGGGCATCAAGGCACACAAGGTGGAAATGAGAACTTGGAAATGCCTGGGCACATTCTGGCCAAATCGGTTTATTAAGGTGATGAAAAAAACAGGAATGTACAAGGCTGAGATGGCCCAGATGTGGGAGCCACAGGTTCCAAAAGTCTTGAGCCGGGCATCCTTTGTGGGGAGGCGGAAGATGGCCCTGAGGATCTGGGTGTAGGACACAGTGATAAAAATTGCATCCGGCCCCATCACACAGAGTATGACAACGAGGCCGTAGTAACTACTGACACGAATGTCAGTGCAGGCCAGGCTCACCACAACTATGTGTGAGCAGTACGGCTCAGGAACGATGTTGGTTCTACAATATGGCCACTGACTTGCCAGGATGGGAAAGGGCACCGAAAGTATGAGACCACGCAGCAGCACGGCCAGGCTGATCTTGGCTACAGTGGAGTTTTTCAGGATGATTGAATGTCTCAGAGGATCACAGATGGCCACGTAGCGATCATAAGCCATGGCCGTGAGTGACCCAGACTCCATCAGTATAGACCACTGAATGAAGAACATCTGGGTGAGGCAGGCACTGAAATGTATCTCCCTGGAATTAAACCAAAAGACGGTGAGCATTTTGGGCTGGATGGACGTACACACCACCAGGTCAGGGACAGCCAGCATGCAGAGGAAATAGTACATAGGCTCATGGAGGCTCAGCTCCATCTTCACAATGATTAGGATGGTGATGTTCCCCAACATTACTATGGCGTACATGGCACAGAAGGGGATGGAGATCCAGATGTGAGCTGCCTCCAAGCCAGGGATGCCCTGCAGGATGAAGGTGGAGGGGTTGGTGAAGTTGTTTCTGCTGGAATCTGACATGGAGAAAGGGAGAACGTGTCCAGCTTGGATGCAGAAGAGTATCACCTTCAAATTAATATTCCTCTGATGTCTTGTATGTACCCTGGGTCTCAGGTGACGGTCACAGCATAAACGCCTGGATGGAGAGACAATGTTCGTAAAAGACATGACATGCACTGCTGGAGGTTGTTCTCATCGGTCGAGAGTATTGTTCTCTCTCCACACACTGAACAATGGCATTTTGACTATTCAGAGAAGTGAGGTATGAACAACCTACTAATGCCCATTCTGCATTTTATGATTCTCCATGTGTCAAGAGTGCCAATATGTTGTTATGCAGGAAACCAGAATAGGCTCCAGTAGGAAACACAAGTGTGGATACTCGTTATACGTCTTTATTCCTTAATGCCCAAGCTACAGAGTCCCTGCTCTAGTAAGTTCACAATTCAGCCAGTTTCTAAAAATCTCAGAGTGGGGAAATGTGAAACCAAGACACATACCAGGGGCGAACGTCCCAACCGGAACACCCCTCGGGGCAAGTCCTGGGCTTCATTGCTGGCCGCTCAACAGAACCGAACCGTGTGCAACACAAAGACTATTCAGGTGCCAAAGGAACAGGGTGGAGAATTATCTGGTCTGGACATTCCCTCGGTTTTGTTCACCCAGTCACTTTGAAGGACAGAGCAGATGGAAAGAGGGTTTCCCAGACGAGCTATGAGAATGGAGGAAGCTGCCATATGCAGAGAGATGGAAATGTCTGGGAATGTTTAGAGAAGAGTCAAAAGAGGAGGCATATGACAGAGAACCCCGGACTTCAGAAAAGCAGACTGACTCCCTCAGAGAACTGATGGGCAGGATCTCCTGGGATGTAACGTGAAGTGGAAAGGAGTTCAGGAGCGCTGGCAGTATTGTAAAGAAGCCTTATTGAAGGCTCAGAAACAACCCATGCAGATGCGCAGTAAGAAAAGCAAATATGGCAGGCAACCAGTTTGGCTTAGCAGTAAAATCCTTGGCGAGCTTAAGCAGAAAAAGGAAGCTTATAAGAAGTGGAAACTTGGACAGATGACTATGGCGGAGTATAAATATATTGCTTGAGAATGCAGGGGAGTAATTAGGAAGGTAAAGCACAATTGGAATTGCAGCTAGCAAGAGATCTGAAGGGAAACAAGAAAGGTTTCTACAGGCATGTTAGCAATAGGAGGGTGAACAGGGAGGGTGTGGCGCTGTCAAGTGGTCGCGTGCCCTGCACACCTTATGGAGGGGAAAATATGGCCTGGCGGCCGAGTCTGTACTGCACCTTGTCTGTGGGGTCAATATGGCCCAGCGGCCTAGTCCGTGCTGCCTCCTGTCTGGGGTCAATATGGCCCAGCAGCCTAGTCTGTACTGCCCCCTGGCTGGGGATCAATATGGCCCAGCGGTCTAGTCTGTACTGCCCCCTACTTGGACGTCAATATGGCCCAGCAGCCTAGTCTGTACTGCCCCCTGGCTGGGGATCAATATGGCCCAGAGGTCTAGTCTGTACTGCCCCCTGGTTGGGCATCAATATGGCCCAGCAGCCTAGTCTGTACTGCCCCCTGGCTGGGGTTAATATGGCCCAGCAGCCTAGTCTGTACTGCCCCCTGACTGGGGATCAATATGGCCCAGCGGTCTAGTCTGTACTGCCCCCTGGCTGTGGTCAATATGGTCCAGCTGCCTAGTCTGTACTGCCCCCTGGCTGTGGTCAATATGGCCCAGCTGCCTAGTCTGTACTGCCCCCTGGCTGTGGTCAATATGGTCCAGCTGCCTAGTCTGTACTGCTTCCAAATGACACCTCTCTCCGGTGTGTCAGGGTAGGGGGGCCTGAGCCCTTCCTCTCCACCGGGCCCCAGCCCAGGACCCTATCAGCGGCGGGTGGCTCCCACCACAGGCTCGGCAGGAAGTCGTCGCTGAAGCATGCCATGCTCACCGGGTGGTCTCCTGCCCCCTGCCCTGGGCTGCTTCCTACCCTCGCCTGCTGGCTGACCCCGTCCCCGCATCGGCTGGTGAACGCGCCGGTGTCTGCGCTTGGCCCAGTGACGGCGGTGGCTGGCGGCATAGCGGATGACATCAAGGCTGTGGCGGTAGCTCATGACAGGCACGGTGGCCGCGGGAGTGGCTGCCCCGGCTGAAACGGCGGCTCCGGTCGTGACTGCAGCTCCCTGGGGCTGGTACACCTCAGTTCCGAGAATGTAACCCCACAGCCTTAGCCCCGGGGTTCACAAGTTGGCAGGTTGTCCCAGAGGTAGGCGCTACAAGCACTTGAGTCCATTGGTGATTCCTGATACCCATCAGTTTCCACAGAATCATAGAACCATCCAAAGTTAAGGTTAGATGCGAGCTCCAGGGATCATTCAGGCCAACCCCCTGCTCAAAGCAGAACCAGCAAACCCCTGTCATGAGACAGAATTTTATATTGGTTGAGAATTTGAAAGTGGAAGGAGCTTGGGTGGCAGGGGTCATGAAATCATACAGTCCATGATTGTAAGGAATGGTGGAACGGAGAACAGCAAAACAGAGACAATGGATGTTAGGAAGCAGATTTTAGTAAACTCGGAGAGCTGGTAGGTGAGGACCATGGGAAGCAAGACTTGGCTATGTCTACACTACACTAGCGGCGAGGAGTCCTGTGGCACCTTATAGACTAACCGAAGTGTTGCAGCGTAAGCTTTCGGGGGCAAAGACCCACTTCGTCAGATGCATGTAGTGGAAATTTCCAGAGACAGGTATAAATATGCAGGAAAGAATCAGGCTGGAGATGACGAGGTGGATCCAATCAGGAAGGATGAGGCCCACTTCTAGTAGCTGATCTGGAGGTGTGAATTCCAAGAGAGGAGAAGCTGCTTTTGTAGTTAGCTAGCCATTCACAGTCTTTGTTTAATCCTGAGTTGATTGTGTCAACTTGAAGATGAACTGTAGCTCAGCAGTTTCTCTTTGAAGTCTGGTCCTGAAGTTTTTTTGCTGCAGGATGGCTACCTTTAGATCTGCAATTGTGTGTCCAGGGAGATTGAAGTGTTCCCCTACAGGTTTTTGTATGTTGCCATTCCTAATATCTGATTTGTGTCCATTGACACTACACTGTTCTTCTGGAAAAAGCTACACAAATTGCAAATTGCAATATACATAGCTTTTTCCGCTTCTTTTTTTGGAAGAGGTTTTTCTGACATTTGGCCCATCTACACTAGGCCGTACGTAAGGGGAAAAACCCCTTTTTTAGATCATCTCCTATTCCTCATAAAACGAGGCTTACAGGATGCTGAAAAAGCTCGTCCGTTCCTCCAATTTTTTTTGGAAGACCAGGCACATTCTCTGGTCAATCATGGTTGATTGCTAGTCCCCAACTGGATACAGCTGGGGCGTGGGCACTGTCACCAGGGGGCTGGGAGGGAAACTCCCCTCTTCTGGTGCAGTCCTGGGCTTGCAATGCGGTGTGGGGTTTAGCCAAATGGTGCCAGCGACTTTCCCTGCTGGTGCGAGTCCACAGCCGCTCTGAACCCGGAGCAGCGGGGAAGGAGCCATTTGTGTTGTGTTATTCCCAGTATGTGTATTTTCTGGAAGGCAGCTTCATGTAAATCTGTGCTCTGATGACTTATCTGACCAGTTACTTAGTGGGCTGGCTGGCTGGCTGGCTGGCTGGGATCCACAGCAGGAGAGAGGCTGCCTGGACTCCAGCTGAGGATCCTACCACAAGTGGAGAGATGGGTCAGGCTTAGCATATGGTGCAGATTTGGGAATCAGAGACACTCACTGAGACATTGGTGAATTACATCTAAGCTTGTGGGATCACCCAGTGTCTTCTGAGTGTGTCTGGTGTGGACTGAACTGTTCCCTTCTTCTCTTTGGTTTTATGTTTGTTGTAACTGTGAAGACAATGTCGGTGGGTTATAAAATGGATCTGTTATGCTGTAAAAAATAGATTATTTGTTTCTTCATCATAAGATTTCTAAAGTGATTTAATTAAATTCATTCCTGTAGGGACTTGCATATGGGGGAGGCTGACCCTGGGCAATCCTTGCTCAAATTTCTTCCAGCCTGAACTCTGGGTCTCCAGCGACTTTCTATGGGAGTTGGGGGGACAGGCGGGAGGGGGCTAGACACTGAAGGGCAGTAAAGTATGGCACACTCAAGGTTATAAAGATAGAGACTTGAGAATTGCTCAGAGTTCCTCTCTGAATTCTTCTGAGGAATTTTGCTGTTAGTTATAACATATTTCTTTTATATATTTTATTATGATACCAAGGTTCTGGAAACGTCCACCCAATTAGGCTTAAATTCCCTATAGAGCAGGGGTAGGGAACCTTTTTGGAGTTAGGAGCCAATGACCCAGAGAAAAATCAGTCAAAGTTCATCTGTGGTACAGACAGACAACATGAAGTGCTAATTTGTCCAGATCAACTGAGCATTCCTTAAAAAGACTGGGTCTTTTCAGCTTAGAAAAGAGGAGATTAAGTGGGGGATATAATAGAGGTCTATAAAATCATGATGGGTAGGAGTAAGTGAATAAGGTAAAATTATTTAGCTGTTCCCATGACAGAAGAACTAGGGGACTTCAAATGAAATTAACAGGTAGCAGGTTTCAAACAAACAAAAGGACATTTTTCTTCACACAGCACAGAGTCAACTTATGGAACTCCTTGGCAATGGATATTGTGAAGACCAGGATTTTAACAAGGTTCAAAAAGAACTGGCCAATTTCATGGAGGTTAGTTCCGTCAGTACTTATCTGCCAGCATAGAATCATAGAATCACGGAACACCAGAACTGGAAGGGATCTCGAGAGGTCATCGAGTCCAGACCCCTGCCCTCATGGCAGGCCCCAGTGCTATCTAGACCAGTGTTTCTGAAAGTGTTTCCTGAAATCACTTTGAGAAACACATTAACTGGCCGCCCTGGGTTGATTATTTACGGGCGCCATGGCCATGGAACCTCAGGGCTCCTATAGGCTCTGTTTTGTCCTTTGCAGCCAAGGAGAGACATGGGAAAATACTTTCCATTGAAGACGTACTGCCCAGGTGAGACAAACTTGAAGGCCTTTTCAGGTTGCCATCTCAAAAGTACAAGTGGCAGTCAGTTCGGTGTGACAAAGAGCCCCAGCTGTACCTGAGTTCCAGGTGGCATCTTGGAAAGACCCATCATAGAGATGAGCCAAGTGGTGGAGGAGGAGCTCAAGGGACTTAAAGGACAAGACATAGAAGTGGCTCAGGGCTCAAGGGGAGACATGGAACAGGGCCCTGAGGAAAAAGGTGGGACAAGAGCAGGGCCTCGGGTGTCCAGTTAGAATTAGGAAGTTGGCAAACCTATGAGTTGTGCACAGATGGATTCCCAGTGTGTCACACTGAGACAATTCAGTAAACCCCACAAATAATTTAAAGTTTCTTTCATTGGCCAGTCACTGTTTTAGGGAAGGTACCATGTCATGAGACAGCCCTCCAGGGAGCTCTTTCTAAGATCCACCACCTGGGGAGAAAACTTTAGTCCCTTTATGAGTAAAGAGCCGACGCAGCCTGTCCCGGATCTGTTTGGTTCTCACACCATAGATAATGGGGTTCAGCATGGGGGGAACCAGGAGGTACGTGTTGGAAATGAACATTTGGAAATGAAGGGGAATATTGCTACCCAAACGGGATACCAGGGAGCTAAATATAGTTGGGATGTAAAAGGCTGATATGACACAGATGTGTGAACCACAAGTCCCAAAAGTCTTGAGCTGGGCATCCTTAGAGGGAAGGCTGAAGATGGTCCTGAGGATCTGAATATAGGACAGAATGATGAAAAACACATCCAGACCGATCCTACAGGACAGCACAAAGAGACCATAGTAACTACTCATGCGCGTGTCAGCACAGGCCAGTTTCACCACAGCCAAGTTCTCACACTGAGAGCTGCTAATGATATTGGTTCTGCAGTACGGCCACTGCCTCGCCAGGAAGGGATAGGGCAGTGCAAGGATGCATCCACGTAACAGAATGACCAGGCCAATCTTCATCACCAGGGAGTTTGTGAGGATGGTGGAATGTCTCAGAGGATGGCAGATGGCCACATAGCGATCAAATGCCATGGCCACGAAGATCCCAGACTCGATCGTTGTGAAGCCGTGAATGAAGAACATCTGAGTGAAGCAGGCATTGAAATCAATCTCCCTGGAATTGGACCAGAAGATTGCCAGTATTTTGGGCAGGGTGGAGGTGGACAGCACCAAGTCGCTGATGGCCAGCATGCAGAGGAAATAGTACACGGGCTCATGGAGACTGGACTCCCTCTTCACAATTAATAAGATGGCAAAGTTTCCCCAGATGACAATGGCGTACATAATGCAGAAGGGGATGGAGATCCAGACATGGGCTGCCTCCAGGCCAGGAATACCCAGTAAGATGAAGGTGGAGGGGTTGGTGAAGGCAGTTGTATTTGTATCTGTCATGGAGTAGGGAAGAAGCGATTCAATTCTGAAGCAGAACGGTGTCTCTTACTTGAACCAGATGCTCTGCAGTGTTTGTGGATGGGCTGGGGTCTAGGGTGATTGTCACAGTGTAATTTCCTGGTTGGAGACACAATGTGAATATGAGACACCACATGCACTAATGGAGGCAGTTCTCCTGGGTGAAGGAGATGGTACTTTCTTCACACTCTGAAAAATGACACTATCCGGAGACATTAACTATGAACAACAGACCCTAGAATCATAGAATCCTAGGGCAGGAAGAGACCTCAGGAGTCATCAAGTCCAATCCCCTGCCCAAGGCAGGACCAAGCCCAACTAAATCATCCCAGCCAGGGCTTTGTCAAGCCAGCACTTAAAAACCTCTAGGGATGGAGATTCCACCCCCTCCATAGGTAACCCATTCCAGTGCTTCACCAGCCTCCTAGGGAAATAGTTTATCTTAGTCTCCCACCTAGACCTCCCATCCTGCAACTTGAGACCATTGCTCCTCATTCTGCCTTCTGTCACCACTGAGAACAGCCTCCCTCCATCCTCTTTGGAACCCCTCTTCTGGGAGTTGAAGGCCACTATCAACCCCGCCCCCCCCCCCCACACACACACACACTCTTCTCTTCTGCAGACTAAACAAACCCAAATCTCTCAGTCTTTCCTTATAGGTCATGCACGCCAGCCCCCTAATCATTTTGGTCACCCTCCGCTAGACCCTCTCCAATGCGTCCACATCCTTTCTATAGTGGGGGACCCAGAATTGGACACAATCCTCCAGACGTGGCCTCAGCAGAGCTGAATAAAGGGGAATAATCACTTCTCTGGATCTGCTGGCAATGCTCCTCCCAGTGCACTCTAATATGCACTATAATGGGAAGCAACTGTCTAGGAAGGAGTACGGCAGAAAGGTATCTAGGGGTTATAGTGGACCAGAAGCTGAATATGAGTCAGCAGTGTGATGCTGTTGCAAAAAAAGCAAACATGATTCTGGGATGCATTAACAGGTGTGTTGTGAGCAAGACACAAGAAGTCATTCTTCCGCTCTACTCTGCGCTGGTTAGGCCTCAGTTGGAATACTGTGTCCAGTTCTGGGCACCGCATTTCAATAAAGATGTGGAGAAATTGGAGAGGGTCCAGAGAAGAGAAACAAGAATGATGAAAGGTCTAGACAACATGACCTATGAAGGAAGGCTGAAAGAATTGGGTTTGTTTAGTTTAGAAAAGAAAAGACTGAGGGGGGACATGATAGCCGTTTTCAGGTATCTAAAAGGGTGTCATGAGAAGGAGGGAGAAAACTTGTCCATCTTGGCCTCTGAGGATAGAACAAGAAGCAATGGGCTTAAACTGCAGCAAGGGAGGTTTAGGTTGGACATTAGGAAAAAGTTCCTAACTGTAAGGGTTGTCAAACACTGGAATAAATTGCCCAGGGAGGTTGTGGAATCCCCATCTCTGGAGATATTTAAGAGTAGGTTAGATAAATGTCTATCAGGGATGGTCTAGACAGTATTTGGTCCTTCCATGACAGCAGGGGGCTGGACTCGATAACCTCTCGAGGTTCCTTCCAGTCCTAGTATTCTATGATTCTATGATTCTATGCTGTTAGCCTTCTTGGCTAAAAGAGCACACTGTTGACTCCAGCTTCTCATCCACTGTTATCCCCACATCCTTTTCTGCTGAACTGCTACTTTTCCAGTCGGTCGCCAGCCTGTAGCAGCGCTTGGACTCTGTCCACGTCCTTGTTGAAACTCATCAGTTTTCTTTTGACCCAATCGTCTAATCTGTCTTGGTCACTCTGGACCCTATCCCTGCCCTCCAGCATATCTACCTCTCCCCCTAGCTTAGTGTCATCTACAAACATGCTGAGGGTGCAATTTATCCCCTCGTCCAGGTCATTAATAAAGATGGTGAACAAAACTGGTGCTAGAACCGATCCTTCAGGCACTCTACTAGAAACTGACCGCCAACCTGACATCAAAATGTTGATCACTTCCTGTTGAGCTCGACAGTCTCGCCAGCTTTCTATCCACCATACAGTCCATTTATACAATCCATTCTTCCTTAACGTGATGCCACGAATATTGTGGGAGACTGTATGAAAAGCTTTGCTAATGTCAAGGTCTATCACATCCACTGACTTTCCCATATCCACAGAGCTAGTTACCTCATCCTAGAAGCTAATCAGATTGGTCAGACATGACTGAGGAAAGGCTGACTGGTCTGCAGTTCCCTGGATTGTCCTTCTTCACTTTTTCAAAGAAGAGTACCATGTTTGCCTTTTTCTAATCAGCTGGAACCTCTCCTGATCTCCACGAATTGTCAAAGATAATGGCCAAAGCCTCTGCAATTACTTCAGTACCCTCAGAAGTGATAAAACCAGACCCACGGATTGATGCATATCTAGCTTTTCTAAACTGTTCTTTCTCCACCGAGGGCTGCTCACCTCCGTCCCATACTACGTTGCCTAGTGTGTGAAACCTTAATAGGCACTTGTAGGAAATACACCCCAGGGAAAAGACCTTAGTCATAACTGATCACAACTCCTTGGAAGTAACAGCTCGTTGAAGGCACTGGCCACAACAAAGACCATGTTCGGATGCCTAAGGAAAGAATTGGAAAAATAGCTGCTCTGGATATATACTCAGTTTTGCTCATCTACTCTGTGTAAGGAAATAGCAGCTAGAACCGGAATTCGGAGGCAGGCCATGAGAATAGGGGAACGTCATATACAGCTAGACCAGGAGGCCTGGGGCAGATAGAGGAAAGAAAAGTAAAAAACAGAATTCACCACATTCCATTCGAATGGAGAAACCGAGAAGAGTTCCCAGTCAGTACTATCTCTAATAAGTGATTGCCCCAAAGGGCATTTCCTCAAAGCTGCGTCAAATCATAAGGTTTCAACAAGGACACGGGTAGAGTCCTGCATTGGGGACAGAAGAATCCCAAGCATTGTCTCAGGCTGGGGACTGAATGGCTAAGTAGCACTTCTGCAGAAAAGGACCTGGGGATTACAGTGGAGGAGAAGCTGGATATGAGTCAACAGAGTGCCATTGTAGCCAAGAAGGCTAATGGCATATTGGGGTGCATTAGGTGGAGCATTGCCAGCAGATCTAGAGAAGTGATTATTCCCCTTTATTCAGCTTTGCTGAGGCCACATCTGGAGTATTGTGTCCAGTTCTGGGCCCCTCACTATAGAGAGGATGTGGACACATTGGAGAGGGTCCAGCAGAGGACGACCAAAATGATGAGGGGGCTGGAGCACATGACCTATGAGGAAAGGCTGAGGGAGTTCCGTTTGTTTAGTCTGTAGAAGAGAAGAGTGAGGGGGGATTTGAGAGCAGCCTTCAACTTCCTGAAGGGAGGTTCCAAAGAGGCTGGAGAAAGGCTGATCACAGTAGTGACAGATGGCAGGACAAGGAGCAATGGTCTCAAGTTGTGGTGGGAGAGGTCCAGGTTGGATATTAGGAAAAACTATTTCCCTAGGAGGGTGGGGAAGCACTGGAATAGGTTACCAAGGGAAGGGGTGGAATCTCCATCCCTAGAGGTTTTCAAGTCTTGGCTTGAAAAAGCCCTGGCTGGGATGATTTAGTTGGGATTGATCCTGCTTTGAGTCGGGGGCTGGACTTGATGACCTCCTGAGGTCTCTTCCAGCTCTTTGATTCTATCATCAGCGAAACCATTTGGGAGGAAAAGGTAGGCAAAAATATTGGAATGAAAATTGGGATTTTTTGAACTATTGTTTTATTAGATAACTAACATTTCTGAGTCCATGGAGAACAATGTGGACATGTTGGCTAAAAACCCTTTTTAGTGGCTAATCAAGGCAGGACTTAGGGGAGAAAATGTCGGAGAAAAGAAAAATAGATGGAAAGCAATACAAACTGGAATATTTTTGAAAAATGGTGAGGGATGTTATAGATATCAGGGGAAACGCTTAGTAGGGTTAAGGATGAGAAAATGGGGGTATTAAGAATACCTGGGGGGAAAAAGGATATCTTGGAAAATATTTTTACTATTTTCAAAGGGTGAAAGGAAAATTGTTCCCATTGGAGAAAAAGTCCACATGTCCTAGAAATGGTTTTGTTCTGCATTTGGAAAGAAACATTTACCAAGAGCTCAAAAAGCATCTGCAGTAGAACTTTAGAGGTATGAACACCAGAGTTATGAACTGACCAATCAGTCGCACATCTCCTTCAGAGCCAGACGTGGGCAATGAGGCAGCAAGCAGCAGACACTTCTGCCCTCCTGCCCCTTCAGAAAGGAGGCCAATTCAGGACAGGTTCCCTTAAACGTAAATTATTTTAAAAATTAAGGGAAAGTTCAAAATAAAAATGGTTGACAAGTTTAAGAAAGGCTGGAAAGGCTGGTATGGGATTTTTTTTTAAGATCAATAATATAGTTAATGTTCAGCACTATGGTTTACGTAAAACTGGTCATATCAAATAAACAGCTTCATCCTTTTACAGTACAGCTTTGGTTGATCAAGAGACCAGCAGAGAAGTAATAAACCTTCATTTTTCTGAGACATTTGATTTAGTAGGGGAAGCAGATGAAAAATGGGCAAAACCCTGGTTTACCAACAGATTTCAAGGAATGGGGCTGTTTCGAGTAGGGTTTCGTAGGGATAACGTGTAAGTCTGATGCTGTTCAAGATTTTAATTGATGTTCTGGAAACAAACAGAAAACCAGGGCAGATACAATTCTCAAAATGTTAGTGTTCAAATTGCAGAGAGCTTACAGTAATGAGGCCAGGCATATGGGATGCATAGGTAGGAGCACTGTCAGTAGATTTAGTAAGGAAAGGACGTGGAAGCATTGGACAGGGTCCTGCAGATGGTAACCAAAATGATGAGGGGGGCTGGAGCACAGGACCTATGAAGAGCGGCTGAGGGATTTGGGCTTGTTTAGTCTACAGAAGAGAAGAGTGAGGGGGGGTTTGATAGCAGCCTTCAACTTCCTGAAGGGGGGGTTCCAAAGAGGATGGAGAGAGGCTGTTCTCAGTGGTGACAGGTGACAGAAGGAGGAGCAATGGTCTCATGTTGCAGAGGGTGATGTCTGGCAAGGGCCCCGGGCTATTTACTGGGTGTTCGGAGCAGAAAGGATCCCAGACTTACCCTCTGTCCTGTGGTGCCCTGGGTTTGTTGAGCAGGTGAGCTCCTCAGCCTGAGTTGAGTACCTGCGAATAGTGAGATTCTCTTTCCTGGGAGTCTCCCACAGGCAACTGTGTCCCACACCTCTCTCAGCCCAGCGTCTGAAGCAGCGTCCACGCCGAGAGCTGGCACAGGGCTGTGCTCCGTTGATAATATAGCTCTGGACCATCCCACTGGGTTCACTCAGCCCCTAGGGGTACGTGAGCATCTGCATGGAAAAAGGCTGGAGACCAGCCTGTCTGGGCTTCTGGGCTAGTTATCCAGCTTTAGGAGTAAACAGCAATTAGGGGACCTTCCCAAGAGGAGATGAGAACTTGTTGGCTCTGGGCTGAGTCACGGAGGCGTCGGCTGCTCTGAGGATTTGTGGGAACTGAGAAATTATAGTTGATTAATAAGAAAACTATGGAGAATGTCCATGTCTATGTCTCGTTAGGGGCTGTCACCCAGGGCTCAGAGATCACTAATTCTCATCAATAACTTCCAACACGTTGTGCAGCAGCTTTCTCTGAAGGGCACTGACAAGACCTTGCAAAGGAAAGGGACCGTGAACCGAAACACATAATGCGGCTAAGCAGGGAGACATGAATTTACCAGGCAGATTGAGGGGCAGGATAAGAGAGACAACCAGGGGACCTGACTTCTCTGCAGCACCCACAATCCCTCCATGGCAGGGGCTAGTCATTGGGCAGGAGGCAGAGGAAAGGCTGGAAGAGGGAGGCTGAGCCTTCGCCATCCTCCCCAGGGGAATCTGAATGTTTTAGAACCAGCTGGAGTGTGTCAGCTCCCTGTTTCTAGGAGGTGTGAACTCTGAGACTCCACTTCTGCTCCCACCGGCCTGGTCTACACTAAAGGGGAAAGTCAACCTAAGCTGTTACACACCAGCTACGTGAATTACACAGCTAGAGTTGAAGTACCTTCAATCGGTTTTTGCACGTCCACACAGCTGGAGGTTGACGGGAGCACATGATCTCATCAACTTCCCTTACTCCTTGTGAGGAGCAGCACTGCCGGCACCGATGGGAGATCCCTGCCCTCTAAGTTCCAATTAGCCTGTCCTCCCCACACTTGTGAATTCAAACCCTGGAAACCGACTGCAACAGCATCGCTCTTCTCCATTGGGTAGACAAGCCCACAGGGAGACCTGCCAGCCCATCCCAGTCACTAAAGTGCCTCTGGGGGAACAGACTCAGTAAAAGTCACACACACAGGGTGTTCCCGTGGAAGGGGTGGAGATGGGGGCCTGTCCTGCGGTCAGAGACCTCCCCTCTCCCAAAATTGCCCTGCAACAAGGAGGGTCCCATAGGAAGAATACAAATCGGATTAATGTTTACAGTAGATTTATTCTCTTTTTTGGTTCATTTCCTCCCAGTATCTCCCAGGTGGAATTAAAATCTGATGTTCCAGGCTGAGTCAGACTTTCCAGGACAACTCCAGCTGGAGGGCACTTGGATCCCCAAAGCTGGACTCTCTACCTGCCCATCTGCCCAATCTGGGGTATTTCTCTGGTGCATTAGCATCTTGGTGTGTAAGCCCTGGAATGAGACCGAATGAATTTTCTTGTCTGAGCCAAATAGGGGGGTCATGTCCACCAGTCCTCAGGTTCCTAACACTCTGTAGCTGCCAAGCATGGTTTGACCTTCGTCTGTATCTAAAGGCTGAGGGTGGGTGCTAGGACGTGATTTAGCTGGAATGTTGTGTTGTTTATTGATGATCATTATTTGTATTGTGGAAGCCTCCAGAGATCCTGCTTCAGTTCCGGGCCCCTTGAGCTGGGACCTTCACAAACACAGAGGGTGAAACAGGCCCTGCCCCAAGGAGCTTAAAACCAAATTAAGATAAGACACAGCTACAGTGTGAAACAACCCACAAAAGGTCTCCTGATCTCTAGCTGCTTTGATCTGAGAGACAGGGGAGTAACAGCACTAAGGACAAAATGGGCTGTTTACAGGCGATCCCCCAGACAGTGAGGGAAACACCCTTGATGGCTTCCATTTGTCCATTGAAAACCGTAAAGCATCCCAAACTCCATCTCTCTAACTTGACACAGAAGAATGACGCATACACCGAAATAAGCTGCACCGATGCAGCAGGTTGGGACACTAATATCGACAGGTTACATGGGGTAGTTTGTCCAAAGTGCCTTTGAGTTAGGCATAGTTGTGCCAAGACATCAATTTCATAAATCTGGGGGGTGCTGTCGTCATAGCCCCCCGCTCACCTCATCACCTGATCTGTCTCATGGCTCAGAGTGCTCCCCAGAGGGCCCAGGGATGGCTCAGGTCACCTCTCAGAGCTCTCTTCCTGCCCCATCTCTCTGTCGGAGCAGTCCCCTTCCCACCTGTAGGAGGAGGGGAGCGGGGAAAAGGGAGACTCCAACGTGGCGTGTTGACCACCTAGTTACATTGCTCTGGCCTTGCTACTCTGGGGTGTGTTATATGCAGGGAGGCTTTGCTGCTGAGCGGTGGGACCCACAAGCTGTAAGATGCTCAGCTGCATCTGCCTGCCTCACACTCTGCTCCTGACCCTCGGCTGCTTTAATCTGGGTTCCTGGCTCCCGTCTCTGCTCCTGACTGGCCTGTGGGCCCCAGCGCTGCATCCTCACGCCCCTCATGGCAGGCTCCTGGTCAGGCTGCAGCAGCTCCCATCCCAGCCGCAGAACAGAAAGAGTCTGAATGCAGGGGGTGAAGTTGGGGAGTGTCCCACCCCGACACCCCTGTATGCACCACGGCACCAAATCCCAGTGTGGTCTGTGCAAAGGGGCCGTGGGAAGGACCCTTCTGAAAGGCTCCGTCTATAGAACATGAACAGCCTGTGAAGGGGCCTGAGCCGTCACTGCCTGGGCAGCTGTGGAGTCTGGCTCTGTCTGCGCTGCTGAAACATGGGGGGGGAGGCTGAGAGCCCCCCGCCCGCCGCCTCTCAGGTGCAGCAATGGGAAGGCCAAAGAACGGTGACTGTTTAGTGAGGGAATTTGCACAAGCCCAAGGGCTGCCCAGCAACTGTGAACAACAGAAACCTCCCCAGGCAGCCCTGCACAATGGGAACGGCTCGGCCCCGGCCACAGCAAATGGGCTCCCGGCCAGTCGGAGGAAGATAGAAAAGGGGAAATGAGAGGATGTTGGGTCCTCTCCCTAGGACAACGCACCTGAGAGCATGGGAGGGAAAGGCCTGAATGTGGGGGAAGTGCTAGCGTAACCCATGCACTTAATAGGGGAGCTTTCTCCTTACGAGACCCATGGAGTGGAGAAGGTAGGAGTGAGCTGTGTTTAGGTCAGCGTTGTTGGGCAGATTTAGCCTCCGCACCCAGAAGCTTCTGGAGTTGGGTGGGGGGGTAGTTTGGGGCTGCTCCAATCGGGTCTCTCTCTGTGTCTGTGTTCAGGAGCCAGCCAGCTGGGCAGCTGCTTTGCTAAGTGCCTGGTGCCCTGGGTGAGTTGGGAGCTGTGGGGCCAGGAGCAGAGAGCTGGGAGCTGGCCCTCGCCCTGCAGCAGGTCAGTGGTATTGCTAGTCCCCGACCAGAGACACGTGGGCTGTGGACATTGCCGCTGGGGGGGGCTGGGAGAGAAACTCCCCTCTTCTGGCTCAGCTGTGGGCTTGCATTGCGGTTCGGGGTTTAGCCAAATGGTTACAGTGACTTTCCCTGCTGGTGCAAGTCCACAGCTGCTCCTTACACAAAGCAACCGGGAAGGAACCATTTCTGTGTGTTTTCTGGAAGCCGGGTTTTATTTAAATCTGTGCCCTTTTGACTTATCTGACTGGTTACCCAGTGAGCTGGCTGGCTGGCCAGGATCCGCAGCAGGGGGAGAGGCTGCCTGGACTCCAACTGAGGATCCTACCACAAGTGGAGAGATGGGTCAGACTCAGCATATGGTGTAGATTTGGGGATCAGAAACACTCTCTGAAACTTTGGTGAATTAAATCGAAGCTTTTGGGATCTCTCAGTGTGTTCTCAGTGCGTTTACTGTAGACCGAACTCTTCCCATTTTCCTTCTGGTTTTCTCTTGATTTATGTTTGTTGTAAAAATGAAGACAATGTCAGTGGGTTATAAAATGGCTCTATTATGTTGTAAAAATTACAATATAATTTTATTCTTCATACTTGAATTTTATAAAGTGATCCAATTTAACTAATTAATTAATTAAATTAATTTCTTTGGTTCCTTTTGGATCTTGAATGTGGGGGAGGCTGACCCTGGGCAGTCCTTGCTGAAATTCCTTAGGCTGAACTGTGGGTCTCCAGCCACTTTTTCAGATAAAGACTTGAGAATTGCTCAGAGTTCACCTCTGAATTATTTTGAGGAATATGGCAGTTAGTCATAACATATTACGTCATTCATATATTTCATTATAATACTAAGATAATGGAAACTTTCACCCTGTTAGGGTTAGCTTCCTGTAGCACAGGGGTAGGGAAACTTTTTGGAGTCGGGGGCCACTGACTCACAGAAAAAATGAGTCAAAGTTTATCTGTGGGACAGACAAGCAACATGAAGCGATAACCTTGGTTTTTCCAGATCAATTGAGGATGCCTTTAAAACACTTGGGCTGTGTCTAGACTGGCATGATTTTGCCGAAAAGCAGTTGCTTTTGTGCAAAATCTTGCCGCCTGTCTACACTGGCCGCATGTATTTGCGCAAGAACACTGACTTTGTAATGTACAAAATCAGTGGTTCTTGCGCAAATACTCCGACGCTCCCGCCCAGGGATAAGCCCTCTTGCGCAAGTATTGTTGCTAAATAGACACCAGAACCTCGGTGTCGATAAACAGCCAAAACCTTCCCCTCACATGCCGTTATATTTGGCTCGAGGGCATGGGAGGAGGTAAATTAAAAGCCACCCTAAGCCAGCTGGTGGCAATTGAATTTAAAGATATAATCATTGTTTGCCCCTAACAAGGAGACAAAATTTGCAGCATGGATCTCCTTACCGAGTTTGGGGGAGTAGTTAACCCCAGAACCAGCATTGAATGAACTATTTCAGAAAAAGCCCTGCAGACTTTGTAGTAAATTGACAATGTTTACAATCCCTTAATCTCACTCAAAAAAAAAAAATGCTGCACCCTGGTTGTTATGGAAAACCCTGTACTAAGAAGTTTAAAAATTATTATTAGCTGACTGCCATAATAAACATTTGGATTTACCTGAGTAAAGGAATCAGAAGCCATGATGGCTAATCAAGGAGCCCATCCTTCTTGCTAAATTAATAATGGAAAAATTCTGTGTCATTGGAAAAAAGCCATTTAGCAGGATCAGGAATTAAGCCATAAGAAGGAAAAAGCATGTGAAAGGGGGTAAGAAGTTTGGAGCGCTATGAGCATAATAGAAAAACTAAGGAAAGCAGTAGTACAGGCATTGGAAAGTTAAATGAATAGGAATGAGGAAAGTTTTCATTTGAGGAACAAAGCAAGTGATTAAGGGTATGTGAAGGTAAGAAGTTGACTCCCTGGGAGTGTGGAAGGAATTAAGCAATTGTTGTAATGTGTTAGAAGAAAACCTGCTTTAAAAATGACTCCTTGTTTCTTTGCAGCCTCTTTCTTAAGGGATGTGTAAATAATCCAGGCAAAGAAACAATCAAATTTAAATATTTGGCTATGGACACTTTTGTCAAATCTACTAAAGGGGATATAAGGAATTTTATTGACACTTAACTTGTTAAATGCATAAAAGAATGAAATCTATACATTGTAAATTTGTAAATCTGCTTTGTAGGCTTCAAATGAATTGGTTTTATTTTGGATAATGCCCTCTCACTTAAAATTGCAAACAGACAAGGCACAAATTGACTAGTGCTGCTTGTCTTGGGGCATTTAACCCTTAAGGTTAAATTTGCTTTCTAAGAACACAAATTATTATTTTAAGAATCCAAGCTCTGCAATTTCACTGTGTCTCTTTTCAAGGCTGAGTCTCTGGATTGCTTACAACTTTGTATCTGAAAGCAAGCCAAAAGTTGTATGTGAATGCAGGCTGCCTGGCTATTTCAAAAAAATATATAACACCCACTGTCCCCTAAAGTAAATTGTCCAAATAAAAGCAAAATACTTATAAGCACCTATTTGAAAAAAAATAATGCTAATATTATTAACATAGCATTAATAAGTAAACCTGTAACATTGTATATGATTCTTTTTCAGGAAAAGAAAACCTTTTTGCTTGCTGGAATGGTAACTGGCAAACACCTAGTATTAAGTAAAATTTCTATAGCAGTAAGGCCTCTCAGTTACTACCTGTGAATAACTTGGAGCCTCACACAACAGACAAACTATTAAACACCTGGTCTGCAGTATAAGAGGGAAACTGAGGCATACGGCCTTTAACTTAATAATTGAACAATGAAGTAATTCATCCAAACCCTCTGAAGCTGGTGTGCAATATAAAAGCATATCATTGGGTTACAGCAGGCTGATCAAGAAATCAGCAAGAACATTTGTAAAGGAAAAGCATTCAAAACTATAATGTGCCACCCCCACAGGGATGGAAATGTTTTCTTTGTCTTTCAAACATCAGAAAGCGCTGGTACCAGCTGAAGAGCAACAGAAGAAAAAAACCATGGTTCTAGTGTCATGACGTAATGAGTTGTGTTTTGTGTTCTGTCCAAGATTGTCTTGTGTTGTCTTAATTGTGGCATATGTATTGCAAATGTAGTGTGTAGGATATTGGGGTAATGAAAGGACACTTTAAATAAAGTAGCTGTTTACATCCCAACTCTGTTTGGCTCCCTGGTATCCCGTTTGGTCAGCAATATGCCCCCTCATTTCCATATTATCCTTGCCAACATGGTTCCCCCCATTTCCACATTCTCCTTACTTCCTGGTTCCCCCCATGCTGAACCCCATCATCTACGGGGTGAGAACCAAACAGATCCGGGACAGGCTGCTCCAGCTCTTCACCCCTAAAGGGAGTAAAGTTTTCTCCTAAGGTGGTGGCTCTCAGACAGAGCTCCCTGGAGTGCTGGCTGGTGACATGGTGCTATTTCCTGAAACACTGACTGGCCAATCAAGGAAAGGTTAAATTCTTTGCCGAATTTCCTATGTTCTCTCAGCCTGACACACTGGGAAATCCATCTGTGCACAACTCATAGAGTTGCCAACTTCCTAATTGTAACTGGACACCCAAGGCCCTGCTCTTGTCCCACCTTTTTCCTCAGAGCCCTGCTCCACATCTGCCCTCAAGCGACTTCTATCTCTTGTCTTTTAAGGCCCAACACTGGTTGCTTGCTCCTCCTCTGCCCCCTACCATCACTTGAATCATCTCTGTGATGGGTGCTTCCAAGATGCCACCTGAAACTAAGGTAAAGCTGGGCCCTATGTCACACCAAACAGGGCTGCCTCTTGCACTGTGAGGTGGCAACTGGCAAAGGCCTCCTAGCTTGCCACACCTGACCAGTAAGAATGTGTGACCCTGGGCATCTCTTCTCCAATGGAAAGTGGCTACACACCAGCTCTTGTTTATGGAGCTCCTTGCCAGAGGATGTGGAGAAGACCAGGACTTCCACAGGATTAAAAAAGAGCTCTATAGATTCATGGAGGTTAGGTCCCTCAATGGCTATTAGCCAGGATGGGTAGGAATGGTATCCCTAGCCTCTGTTTGTTGGAAAATGGGTGACAAGGGAGGGATCATGTGAGGATTACCTTTTCTGTTCCCTCCTTCTGGGGTACCTGGCATTGTCCTCTGTTGGCAGACAGGATACTGGGCTAGATGGACTATTGGTCTGACCCAGTCTGGCCGTTGTTAGCTTCTTATAAGCTGAGGTTTTCCCCTTTGCACCTCAGATAACATGTAGAGTTATGGGTATCGTATTTAAGATAATAGCAACAGAACGGGAGCTTTTCTGGGAGGGTAGGTGACAGCAAACAGATTAAATTTGATTATGATAAGAAATAAAACAAACCCACCATCTCAGCCTAATTCCGGTTAGGATGTGAATGGAGCAACAACTTGCCCAGGCAGAGAGCACACACAGTTTTGCTTTTTCAGGCAGGCTTCCTTTTCGCCCAGCACTAGAGTAACCCACACAGCTACTGGGTGTGGCTCACTGTCCCATGTAGTTGCACCCAGACCACTTACAGAGGGAGAGATAACAATGACAGAGCTCTATAGCCAGAAGTCGCAGGTTTGGTTCCACCTGCAGGCGGTTACACGTGGGAGTTCTGGAACTTAGTGTATGAGCCTCTAAAGCTTGAGCTATAAAGCCAGCTAGCTCTCAGCTAAGGCTATAGAGCAAACTCATTCTCTCTCTGTAAGTGGTCTAAGTGCCACTCCATAGGACAGTGACCCACACCCCATAGGTTACCTAATTCATAAGAACGGCCAGACTGGGTCAGACCAAAGATCCATCTAGCCCAGTATTCTGTCTGCCCACAGTGGCCTATGCCAGATGCCCTGGAGGGAGTGAACACAACAGGTAATCCTCACGTGATCCCTCCCCTGTCACCCATTCCCGGCCTCTGACAAGCAGAGGCTATGGACACCGTTCCTACCCATCCTGGCAAAGAAGTACGGATGGACCTATCCTCCATTAAATGATCTAGTTGTGTTTTGAACCCTGTTAAAATCCTGGTCTTCACAATATCCATTGCCAAGGAGTTCCACAGGTTGACTCTGTGCTGTGTGAAGAAAAATGTCCTTTTGTTCATTTTAAACTTGCTACCTATTAATTTCATTTGGTGACCCCTAGTTCTTCTGTCACGGGAACAGGTACATAATTTTTCCTTATTCACTTTATCCATACCTATCATGATTTTAGAGACCTCTATCATATCCCCCACTTAGTCTCCTCTTTTCTAAGCTGAGAAGTGCCAGGCTGCATCTAGATTATAAGATTTTAGAATACTTTTAACGGAAAAGTTTTTCCGTTAAAAGTGTTTGTGCAAGAGAGCGCCTTATAGTCTTTGCGCAAAAGATTTGCGCAAAAGATTCTAGAGAAAGGGGTAAACAGTGCAGTGGCAAAATTTGCAGACGATGCAAACTGCTCAAGATACAGTAAGCCCAGGGATTAGATTGTGCCTGTTTTCTAAAAATTCTGGGTATCTGAAGGGGGGGGGGGCGGGAGCTGTGCAGGGGCAGGGATATGGCCTGTTGGGGGGGCCATGAGCCATGAGAGGGGCAGGATGCAGCTTGGTGTGGGGGGGTGTAGCCAGACAGGAACCCCCCTGTAACATCCATCTTTGCTTGCCTGGATATGGCAGGCTGCTGTAACCCTGAATGGCTGGAAACAGAGATACGCCAGTTGCTGACCAAGAGGCTGCAGAGGAGTGTCCTTGACTGAACCCATATTGATACGAACACACAGCCGTCCGCGGGGGGAGGAATCTCGCCCAGTAAAAAAATGTCTAGTACTCACAATTTAGTTATCTCTCTTGCAAGTGTAAATTAACTTGAAACTTGCTTGTAAGAACTGGCGTCACAAAGACGAACCAACACAATCTGGCATCTTAGATAAGAAAGAGGATACAGGCCCCTATGGGTATAAAAATGGGTCCAGCAGCACATTTACTCTGAGTGTCAATCTACCATCTATCTGCTGGTCGGGTTAGGTGTTTGACCTCCCGAGGTTCCACGGCGACGCCCACCTCGTATTCATCTTTCCTAGGAATTGAGGGACTGCCCTGGCTTGACCGCTGGAGTCGAGAGGCACAGAAGGGGGTAAAAATTGTACCTGGATGTGGTCCTTTGTCTTAAGTGTACACATAAGTTTAGAGCTCTTTAAAGATTAAGCTATCACTTGGTACCATTATTTCTATTTTCTATCTTTATTTTCTTTGTAACCATTTTTAAGATCTATATTTGCTAGCAGTTAAGAAATAGAGCAATAGCCATTGTAACCATATGATTTATAAGCCTTTTTAATAAACCTGTAACTGTTTAAGTTTTAACCTGACTCCTTCAGTTGCTGTAACAGAACCAAGCACAATTTAAAAGAACTTCAGCCGGTCATAAGGGACAGGTATAGGAAGAGCTTGGGCGTTTGGATCTGTGTCACCCCAGGTGACAGGTCCGTTGGGGCACCTCTCAGTCTGTCCTAGGCTGCCCACTGTGAAGGGATTTTTGTATCCTAGCAGCTAAAATCTGAGGTGTAATAAGCTCTTCCTATAAACAGGGGCGTCTGTTGGCCTGCTGGCTACCCTCTGCGACGGGACCCCGGTCCTAGCAGTAAAGACACGGACGTTAAACCTTTTCTCGGAAACACACACACACACACTGCCCTGACCGTCGGCTGACAGGGGGTGGAAGCCGTGGGGCAGTGATGGCAGGGGCGGCCTGCCAGGGGGGAAGCTGCGAGGGGGCTGACCTGAGATGGGGGGGCAGCAGGTGCGGGATGGGCCAGGCTGCCAGGGTGCCCATGAGCCGTGGGGGTGCTGGGCTGCCGGGAGCCACTGTGTGGGGTTGTCCTGCCAGGGAGGAGGCCAGGAGGCGTGGGGGGGGGGGGGGGCTGCCAAGAGCTACAGGGGGCCTTTTGGCCCTCCTTCAAGTATGTGCTGCATGCACGTCTGGCAGGGGCAGGAGGAGCATGTGAGAAGCAGCCTGGCTTAAAGCACTTAAAGCGCCAGTTTCCTTTTTTTTTTTTTTTGCTTTTGCTTTTAACAACTTTTTTTCTGGCTCAGAAATTTGCCGGTTTCTAAAGTTTTCCAGCTAGTTAAGTGCTGGATAGCACAGGTTATACTGTAGTTAAGACGAAAGCAAACTGTGAAGAACTTCAAAAAGATCTTACCAAACTGAGTGATTGGGCAACAACACGGCAAATGAATTTTAATGTTGATAAATACAAAGTAATGCACATTGGAAAAAATAACCGCAACTATACATACAATATGATAGGGACTAATTTAGCTACAACTACTCAAGAGAGAGATCTTGGAGTCACTGTGGATAGTTCTCTGAAAACATCTGCTCAGGGTCAGCAGCAGTCAAAAAGGCAAATAGAATGTAAGGAGTCATTAAAAAAGGGATAGATATAGGGGTTTGGAATGACAGCCATAGGAGGAGAGATTAATTAGAAGGGAACTTTTCAGCTTAGAAAAGAGGAGACTAAGGGGGGATACGACAGAGGTCTATAAAATTATGATTGGTGTGCAAAAAGTGAATAAGGGTATATTATGTACTTATTCCCATAATGTAAGAACTAGGGGTCCCCAAAAGAAATGAATAGGCAGCAGGCCTAAAAAAAACAAAAGGAAGTTTTTCCTTCATGCAGCGCACAGTCAGCCTGTGGAACTCCTATCTCCTCTCCTTCCCTATGTCCTTGGTGTTTCTATGTATCACGACCACCAGCTTTTCCCCAGTAATACAAATATGCCTGTCTCGATGTTGCAAGAGAGCCACAATCTTTGCACCTGGCACACAAATCACCAGCAGTTCTCCCGCTCAGCGCAAACACAACTATTTAGATGTCTGATGATCAAATCCCCCACTGCCTGCTTTTTCTTACGATGTGGAGTTCCATCCGCTGCAGAGGTAGCCTCAGGATGAGAGGGTCCCATGACACCAACTCGAAGGAGTGTCCCAGCTGCTCCAATGTGATATTCTCCATCCTTGCTTCTTCTGCCTCTCCCAGCCGTTGTCCTCCCAGCTTCCCAGCTGATCCCCTGCCCTGTCTCCAAAAATCTGGCTCAGGCCAAAGGGCGCCCAACCCACACCCAGTGCAGGGACCCCCCCTGTAATGGATGCCAGCAGGGAGGTACTGAAAAACTAAAAAAAGGAAATGACACACTGAACTCATTTTTCACAGCTTTGTAGCAGAGCGTTAGGGCCCACATGCAGTCTGAAGCACAATCTTGCCTTTTTGCATCACAACCCTGCCCCCAACCTCCAACTGGGTTTGTACGTGCATGCTGGCTTCCCTCTCTGCTCCTGCCCAGCATGTCGGCTCCAGCGCTGTGTCTTCCCTGCCCTCAGGCCAGGCTCCTCATCAGACTGCAGCTGCTCCCGTCCCAGCCCTGGAGCAGACGGAATCAAGATAGCTAGGGAGGGGAAGCAATACAGGGGAAAGGGAAAAATCGATAGCAAACCATGCAAATTGGACATTATAGAAATTCTGAAGGGATATCAAGGACAGTGAAACATCCATGCCTGGCAGATCAGAGGATATCCAAAGTGAGATTACATTCCCATCTATTACCAGTCAATAAGGCTGTTAAACAGCATCTATCATAGAAACTTGGGGTGACAAACCCAGGACTTGTGAGCTAAGAGATCAAATACACACCTCGTTTGCACCCAGAAATGCACAATCAGGCAGCGGCAGAGACAGAATATGTTTAAAGGCAAATAAAAGGCAGACGTGTGTTCAACAGAAACTATTAAAAATAAACAGAACATTTACAGAACTGGCCAGGTTAGGAGACGGTTGAAAAGCTGGTCTGGGATTAGTTAATTCCAGTCACCAGTATAATGTCTGGAAAACTCCTCCACTAATACGAGTGACATCTGGCTGAGAAGGGAACTGTACAGATGCAAGAGACTTGGATTCCCCTGAGGTATCTGATGTAAGAGGGAAACCTGACAGATCAAAAATGGACACCAGCAATACCAGCAGAGCTCTGTAAAGTGGACTGACATCTGGTCACTCCCACATCCCAGACAGCCGATGTCCATGGGCTCCTGTCAGCCAATGGGGCTGTTTCCAGCTGGGCCCTGCAGTAATCGCTTGTAGGCCTCGTGCCCTTACATCGTTTTGTCAATGGGCAGAAGCAAATGGAAAATATCTGGAGATAAAAGCTGTGCCTGAGCCCAAGGCCAGCAGAGGGGTTACAAAGAGGAGGCCAGGGCAGGCACCGATGGATCCGGAGCATTGACTGAGCGGGGCCCATGCACACAACAGTGTTTGATACAGTCACGGAGGCGGTTCCACAAGGCCAGGTGCAGAGTCCTGCCCTGAGGCCAGAAGATCGCCAGACCCTACTAGCAGCTGGGGAGGGACTGGCTGAGCAGCCGTTCTGCTTCTCAGCAGATACAATTCAGGCAACAGCCCCCCACTACCAGCCAGAGCCCTGAGATGCCAGGGGAGGAGGTGACAGTGTCTGGGCAGTGACACACAGCCGGCTTCTCTGGTCCTTGCCCAGTTCTTACTCTCAGGGGAGTTTTGCTTCCGTGGGGTCTGAGTCAACTCTAAGTCATGGCCAGAGAACACTATCCTGCCTTGTCCATCTACTAGCATCTTTCACCCGACAGGATCCACTTTGCTCCTGAAATGCAGCAGCCTTGGGCTAGAAGCCGTCCGCAAAGAGAGGCTCTTTGGCCAATAACACTGGATTAAAACTTATCCCCCTTGGTGCAAGGGCACCCGAATATTTAGTGTTTGGTCAGAGAAGAAAGGACCCAGACTTACTGTCTATCCCACCACTCCCACAATGCACTGGGTTAGTCGAGCAGTTGTGCTCCTCAGCCAGAGCTGGTACCTGCGAGTGCTGAGAGGGACGTGTCTTCCCTGGGAATCCCCCTCAGGCAGCCGCGTCCTGCACCTCTCTCAGCCCAGCGTCTGTAGCAGCCAAAAGCCGGCACAGGGCTGTGCATGGTTATAACAGCTCTGGGCAGTCCCGTGGGGTTGGCTCAGCCTTTGGGGAGAAGCTGCATCTGGATGCAAACAGGGTGGGGAACAGAGACTTTCTAGGCAGCGACTCTCTAGGGACCCTTTCCATGTCCGGGCTTCTGGGCTCTTCATCCAGCTCTAGGAGTAAACAGCAATTAAGGGCCCTTCCCAAGGGGAGAGGAGAACTCCTGGGCCCTGGGCTGAGTCAGAGGAATTGGCTACTCTGTGCACTTGTGTGTATTGTAAAAGTATTGCTGACTACTAAGAAAACTAGGGCTAATTCCTAGGTCTCCACAGGCCCTTCTGCCTTGTCAATGTCCAGGCAGGACAGGCAGAGAGTGAAGGTACAGATTTGTAGACAGATAACTGTGAGGTGTCAAAACCACTTTCTGGAGGACCCCCTATTAACTGTGAATAGAAAAGCATTTACCACATTCAAAAGTAGTAGCCATGCCCACTACTTTATACAATCCAGGACAGTGCTCATGAAAACCAACCCCCAGAATCAATCACAGAACCATCTCCATGCTTAACAGGCAGAGCAGGCAAAGTCATTCCCTGGACCTTCTGGAGACGGGGCGCATTACCTGTGTTTTCTATTCCCCTGCTCATGTAACACCAGGTCTGTCTGAGGGATCTGTCCATTCTCATCAGGCTTTGGATTCACCCCATCGCTTCCTGTCTCCTAGGGACAGGCTGCTCTGGGCCTGCCATGAACGCTGGTTGGACGACAGGACCTGACCCCTGGGTGTGACTCTCCCGGCACAGTGTAAAGCAGCACTTCGGGATTGTTGAGTGACAACAAAGTGGGGATTTGATTCCATCGGCATCTGAGGGTAGGAAGTGGAATCTGGTTTCTACACCTGTCATGATCATGAGAGATGGCCAGCAGCCTGGGGACTAAGGGGTTAACTATGCCCCTTACCTAAGCCAGGTAGAGTCAGCCAGTAGGAATGCAGGTAGGAATTTCAAACTGGGACAAAGGAATTGTTGGGTTTTTTCTCTCCTTTGTCCCTGGGCAGTTTGCTCTCCAGCTAGTGAGGGGGACCGACAGACTGTCTCCTTCAAAGAAGAGTCTCTTCACTATCTGTAGGTAGGGTAAGGGTTAGATAAATCCATTCGGTTTTATTGTTTTACGGTTTGGGAAATGGGATCTGATGTCTTTGCATTTCAACTGGGTTTTCTCTCTTTTGTAAAAAAAAGTTCTGGCCCATGGTGGGGTCTCCCCTCTGATGAGTATATTACTTTGTGACTTTTCCATCTAGTCATTATGCTGGCAACAGGAATATTGTGGTGATAATAAAAGTTCTTTCTCTTTTCTTTTTATTAACCTGGTATTGGTTAATTTTTGTGTCCTGGTTTGTACTTTAGGGGTGAGATTTCCCAAGTGATCCCTGCCCTGATTTTCTTATCCTTACTTGGGTGGTGGCAGTGGATTTTATCCCCAAAATCTAGGTTGCTAAGATTTTGGGGGGAGTTTTATACCAAAGCCTGGAGAGCTAAGGTTTGAGGTACTTTTGCAGGCCCCCACTTCTGCATTTATCATGCCAGAGTGGGGAAGAAGCCATGACAAGTTCTGACGCGAGCCCCACGGGACTTGTGATCATGAGCCTTGTTCTGCCTTGGGCTGTGTCGCTAGTTGTACTGAGAGAAACTTCACCAGCTGTGTTGGCCTGTCATGAACCCTTTGAGCCAGTCATCCAAACTGGTCACCTCCTCCTTAGAAACATTTTCTTGACACATCTCTGGGAAGGCCCTTACCTTACCCACCTGAACAAAGCCAGGCCTTGCTGCTTGCCCTGAAAATGGTAGCTTCTCACCCCCTCTTTCTAGAGGGAGGATAAGTTGTCCTCCCTTCTCCCACCTTAGCACCACCGCTGAGTCCTACTTATTTCCAGTGTGACCTTCCCCCAAGGAATCGCTCCCTGGGGTTGGTGCACCTCAGTTCCGAGAAAGTAACCCCACAGCCTTAGACCCGGGGTTCACTAGTTGGCAGGTTGTCCCAGATGTAGGCGCTACAAGCACTTGAGTCCATTCGTGATTCCTGATACCCATCAGTTTCCACAGAATCATAGAACCATCCAAAGTTAAGGTTAGATGCGAGCTCAAGGGATCATTCAGGCCAACCCGCTGCTCAAAGCAGAACCAGCAAACCCCTGTCATGAGACAGAATTTTATATTGGTTGAGAATTTGAAAGTGGAAGGAGCTTGGGTGGCAGGGTTCATGAAATCATAGAGTCCATGATTGTAAGGAATGGTGGAACGGAGAACAGCAAAACAGAGACAATGGATGTCAGGAAGCAGATTTTAGTAAACTTGGAGAGCTGGTAGGTGAGGACCATGGGAAGCAAGATTTTGGCTATATCTACACTACACTGTTCTTCTGGAAAAAGCTACGCAAATTGCGAATTGCAATTTACATAGCTTTTTCCGCTTCTTTTTTTGGAAGAGGTTTTTCTGACATTTGGCCCATCTACACTAGGCCATATGTAAGGGGAAAAAACCCTTTTTTAGATCATCTCCTATTCCTCGTAAAACGAGGTTTACAGGATGCTGAAAAAGCTCGTCTGTTCCTCCAAAATTTTTTTTGGAAGACCAGGCACATTCTCTGGTCAATCATGGTTGATTGCTAGTTCCCATCTGGAGACACCTGGGGCGTGGGCACTGTCTCCAGGGGGCTGGGAGGGAAACTCCCCTCTTCTGGTGCAGTCCTGGGCTTGTAATGCGGTGTGGGGTTTAGCCAAATGGTGCCAGCGACTTTCCCTGCTGGTGCGAGTCCACAGCCGCTCTGAACCCGCAGCAATGGGGAAGGAGCCATGTGTGTTGTGTTATTCCCAGTATGTGTATTTTCTGGAAGGCAGGTTTCATGTAAATCTGTGCCCTGATGACTTATCTGACCGGTTACTCAGTGAGCTGGCTGGCTGGGATCCGCAGCAGGGGACAGGCTGCCTGGACTCCAACTGAGGATCCTACCACAAGTGGAGAGATGGGTCAGGCTTAGCATATGGTGCAGATTTGGGGATCAGAGACACTCACTGAGACATTGGTGAATTACATCTAAGCTTGTGGGATCACCCAGTGTCTTCTGAGTGTGTCCGGTGTGGACTGAACTGTTCCCTTCTTCTCTTTGGTTTTATGTTTGTTGTAACTGTGAAGACAGTGTCGGTGGGTTAAAAAATGGCTCTGTTATGCTGTAAAAAATAGATTATTTGTTTTTTCATCATAAGATTTCTAAAGTGATTTAATTAAATTCATTCCTGTACTTCCTTTCGGGACTTGCATATGGGGGAGGCTGACCCTGGGCAATCCTTGCTCAAATTTCTTCCAGCCTGAACTCTGGGTCTCCAGCGACTTTCTATGGGAGTTGGGGGGAGGGGGTTAGGCACTGAAGCGCAGTGAAGTCTGGCACACTCAAGGTTATAAAGAGAGAGAGACTTGAGAATTGCTCAGAGTTCCCCTCTGAATTCTTCTGAGGAATTTTGCTGTTAGTTATAACATATTACGTCTTTTATGTATTTTATTATGATACCAAGATTCTGAAAACATCCACCCAATTAGAGTTAAATTCCCTGTAAAACAGGGGTGGGGAACCTTTTTGGGGTCAGGAGCCAGTGACCCAGAGAAAAATCAGTCAAAGTTCATCTGTGGTACAGACAGACAACATGAAGTGCTAATTTGTCCAGATCAACTGAGCATTCCTTAAAAAGACTGGGTCTTTTCAGCTTAGAAAAGAGGAGATTAAGTGGGGGATATAATAGAGGTCTATAAAATCATGATGGGCAGGAGTAAGTGAATAAGGAAAAATTATGTACCTGTTCCCATGACAGAAGAACTAGGGGACATCAAATGAAATTAACAGGTAGCAGGTTTCAAACAAACAAAAGGACATTTTTCTTCACACAGCACAGAGTCAACTTATGGAACTCCTTGGCAATGGATATTGTGAAGACCAGGATTTTAACAGGGTTCAAAAAGAACTGGCCAATTTCATGGAGGTTAGTTCCGTCAGTACTTATCTGCCAGCATAGAATCATAGAATCACAGAACACCAGAACTGGAAGGGATCTGGAGAGGTCATCAAGTCCAGACCCCTGCCCTCATGGCAGGCCCCAGTGCTATCTAGACCAGTGTTTCTGAAAGTGTTTCCTGAAATCACTTTGAGAAACACATTAACTGGCCACCCTGGGTTGATTATTTACCGATGCCACAGCCATGGAACTTCACGGCTCCTATAGACTCTGTTTTGTCCTTTGTAGCCAAGGAGAGACATGGGAAAATACTTTCCATTGAAGACGTACTGCCCAGGGTAACATATTCTTACTGCTCAGGTGAGACAAACTTGAAGGCCTTTGCAGGTTGCCATCTCAAAAGTACAAGTGGCTGTCAGTTTGGTGTGACACAGAGCCCCAGCTGTACCTGAGATCCAGGTGGCATCTTGGAAAGACCCATCATAGAGATGAGCCAAGTGGTGGAGGAGGAGCTCAAGGGACTTAAAGGACAAGACATAGAAATGGCTCAGGGCTCAAGGGGAGACGTGAAACAGGGCCCTGAGGAAAAAGGTGAGACAAGGGCAGGGCCTCGGGTGTCCAGTTACAATTAGGAAGTTGGCAACCCTATGAGTTATGCACAGATGGATTCCCCAGTGTGTCACACTGAGACAATTCAGTAAACTCCACAAATAATTTAAAGTTTCTTTGACTGGCCAGAAACCATGGTACCATGTCATGAGCCAGCCCTCCAGGGAGCTCTTTCTAAGATCCACCACCTGGGGAAAAAACTTCAGTCCCTTTATGAGTAAAGAGCCGACGCAGCCTGTCCCGGATCTGTTTGGTTCTCACACCATAGATAATGGGGTTCAGCATGGGGGGAACCAGGAGGTATGTGTTGGAAATGAACATTTCGAAAAGAAGGGGAATATTGCTACCCAAACGGGATACCAGGGAGCTAAATATAGTTGGGATGTAAAAGGCTGATATGACACAGATGTGTGAACCACACGTCGCAAAAGTCTTGAGCTGGGCGTCCTTAGAGGGAAGGCTGAAGATGGTCCTGAGGATCTGAATATAGGACAGAATGATGAAAAACACATCCAGACCGATCCTACAGGACAGCACAAAGAGGCCATAGTAACTACTGATGCGCGTGTCAGCACAGGCCAGTTTCACCACAGCCAAGTTCTCACACTGAGAGCTGCTGATGATGTTGGTTCTGCAGTATGGCCACTGCCTCGCCAGGAAGGGATAGGGCAGTGCAAGGATGCATCCACGTAACAGAATGACCAGGCCAATCATCATCACCAGGGAGTTTGTGAGGATGGTGGAATGTCTCAGGGGATGGCAGATGGCCACGTAGCGATCAAATGCCATGGCCACAAAGATCCCAGACTCGATCGCTGTGAAGCCGTGAATGAAGAACATCTGAGTGAGGCAGGCACTGAAATCAATCTCCCTGGAATTGAACCAGAACATTGCCAGTATTTTGGGCAAGGTGGAGGTGGACAGCACCAAGTCGCTGATGGCCAGCATGCAGAGGAAATAGTACACGGGCTCATGGAGACTGGACTCCCTCTTCACAATAAATAAGATGGCAAAGTTTCCCCAGATGACAATGGCGTACATAATGCAGAAGGGGATGGAGATCCAGACATGGGGTGCCTCCAGGCCAGGAATACCCAGTAAGATGAAGGTGGAGGGGTTGGTGAAGGCAGTTGTATTTGTATCTGTCATGGAGTAGGGAAGAAGCGATTCAATTCTGAAGCAGAACGGTGTCTCTTACTTGAACCAGATGCTCTGCAGTGTTTGCGGATGGGCTGGGGTCTAGGGTGATTGTCACAGTGTAATTTCCTGGTTGGAGACACAATGTGAATATGAGATCCCACATGCACTAATGGAGGCAGTTCTCCTGGGTGAAGGAGATGGTACTTTCTTCACACTCTGAAAAATGACACTATCCGGAGACATGAACTATGAACAACAAACCCTAGAATCATAGAATCCTAGGGCAGGAAGAGACCTCAGGAGTCATCAAGTCCAATCCCCTGCCGAAGGCAGGACCAAGCCCAACTAAATCATCCCAGCCAGGGCTTTGTCAAGCCAGCACTTAAAAACCTCTAGGGATGGAGATTCCACCCCCTTCCCTAGTTAATCCTTCCCAGTGCTTCCCCACCCTCCTAGAGAAATAGTTTTTCTTAATCTCCCACCTAGACCTCCCATCCTGCAACTTGAGACCATTGCCCCTCATTCTGCCTTCTGTCACCACTGAGAACAGCCTCCCTCCATCCTCTTTGGAATCCCTCTTCTGCGAGTTGAAGGCCGTTATCAAGGCCCCTCCCCTCCACTCTTATCTTTTGAAGACTAAACAAAGCCAAATCTCTCAGTCTTTCCTTATAGGTCATGCACTCCAGCCCCCTAATCATTTTGGTCACCCTCCGCTGGACCCTCTCCAATGCGTCCACATGCTTTCTATAGTGGGGGACCCAGAATTGGACACAATACTCCAGATGTGGCCTCAGCAGAGCTGAATAAAGGGGAATAAACACTTCTCTGGATCTGCTGACAATGCTCCTCCCAGTGCACTCTAATATGCCATTAGCCTTCTTGGCTAAAAGAGCACACTGTTGACTCGAGCTTCTCATCCACTGTTATCCCCACGTCCTTTTCTGCTGACTGCTACTTAGCCAGTCGGTCACCAGCCTGTAGCAGCGCTTGGACTCTGCCCTTGTCCTTGTTGAACCTCATCAGTTTTCTTTTGACCCAATTGTCTAATCTGTCTAGGTCACTCTGGAACCTATCCCTGCCCTCCAGCGTATCTACCTCTCCCCCTAGCTTAGTGTCATCTACAAACTTGCTGAGGGTGCAATCCATCCCCTCATTCAGGTCATTAATAAAGATGGTGAACAAAACCGGTGCTAGAACGGATCCTTCCAGCACTCCGCTAGAAACTGACCACCAACCAGACATCAAAACGTTGATCACTTCCCGTTGAGGCCGACAGTCTAGCAAGCTTTCTATTCACCATATAGTCCATTTATCCAATCCATTCTTCCTTAACTTGTTGGCACAAATATTATGGGAGACCTTATCAAATGCGTTGATAAAGTCAAGGTATATCACATCCACTGACTTTCCCATATCCACAGAGCCAGTTACCTCATCCTACAAGCTAATCAGATTGCTCAGGCATGACTGAGGTAAGGCTTACTGGTCTGCGGTTCCCTGGATTGTCCTTCTTCCCTTTTTCAAAGATGAGTACCATGTTTGCCTTTTTCTAATCAGCTGGAACCTCTCCCGATCTCCACGAGCTGTCAAAGATAATGGCCAAAGCCTCTGCAACTCCCTTAGTACCCTCAGAAGTGATAAAACCAGACCCACGGATTGATGCATATCTAGCTTTTCTAAACTGTTCTTTCTCCACCGCGGGCTGCCCACCTCCGGCCATACTACATTGCCTAGTGTGTGAAACCTTAATAGGCACTTGTAGGAAATACACCCCAGGGAAAAGACCTTAGTCATAACTGATCACAACTCCTTGGAAGTAACAGCTCGTTGAAGGCACTGGCCACAACAAAGACCATGTTCGGATGCCTAAGGAAAGAATTGGAAAAATAGCTGCTCTGGATATATACTCAGTTTTGCTCATCTACTCTGTGTAAGGAAATAGCAGCTAGAACTGGAATTCGGAGGCAGGCCATGAGAATAGGGGAGCATCATATACAGCTAGACCAGGAGTCCGGGGGCAGATAGAGGAGAGGAAAGTAAAAAACAGAATTCACCACATTCCATTCGAATGGAGAAACCGAGAAGAGTTCCCAGTCAGTACTATCTCTAATGAGTGATTGCCCCAAAGGGTAACTCCTCAAAGCTGCGTCAAATCATAAGGTTTCAACAAGGACAGGTGTAGAGTCCTGCATTGGGGACACAAGAATCCCAAGCATTGTCACAGGCTGGGGACTGAATGGCTAAGTAGCACTTCTGCAGAAAAGGACCTGGGGATTACAGTGGAGGAGAAGCTGGATATGAGTCAACAGAGTGCCATTGTAGCCAAGAAGGCTAATGGCATATTGGGGTGCATTAGGTAGAGCATTGCCATCAGATCCAGTGAAGCGATTATTCGCCTTTATTCAGTTCTGCTGAGGACACATCTGGAGTATTGTGTCCAATTCTGGGTCCCCCACTATAGAAAGGATGTGGACAGATTGGAGAGGGTCCAGCAGAGGACGACCAAAATGATGAGGGGGCTGGAGCGCATGACCTATGAGGAAAGGCTGAAGGATTTGGGTTTGTTTAGTCTGCAGAAGCAAAGAGTGAGGGGGGATTTGATAGCAGCCTTCAACTTCCTGAAGGGAAGTTCCAAAGAGGCTGGAGAGAGGCTGATCACAGTAGCGACGGCTGGCAGAACAAGGAGCAATGGTCTCAAGTTGTGGTGGGAGAGGTCCAGGTTGGATATTAGGAAAAACTATTTCACTAGGAGGATGGTGAAGCACTGGGATGGGTTCCCTAGGGAGGGTGTGGAATCTCCATCCCTAGAGGTTTTCAAGTCTTGGCTTGACAAAACCCTGGCTGGGTTGATTTAGTTGGGATTGATCCTGTTTTGAGTCGGGGGCTGGACTTGATGACCTCCTGAGGTCTCTTCCAGCTCTATGATTCTATGATCAGTAAAACCATTTGGGAGGAAAAGGTAGGCAAAAATATTGGAATGAAAATTGGGATTTTTTGAACTATTGTTTTATTAGATAACTAACATTTCTGAGTCCATGGAGAACAATGTGGACATGTTGGCTAAAAACCCTTCTAAGTGGCTAATCAAGGCAGGACTTAGGGGAGAAAATGTACTGTATAATACATCGGAGAAAAGAAAAATAGATGGAAAGCAATAGAAACTGGAAATTTTTGAAAAATGGTGAGGAATGTTATAGATATCAGGGAAAACGCATAGTAGGGTTAAGGATGAGAAAAGGGGGGTATTAAGAATACCTGGGGGAAAAAAGGATACCTTGGAAAATATTTTTACTATTTTCAAAGGGTGAAAGGAAAATTGTTCCCATTGGAGAAAAAGTCCACATGTCCTAGAAATGGTTTTGTTCTGCATTTGGAAAGAAACATTTACCAAGAGCTCAAAAAGCATCTGCAGTAGAACTGTAGAGGTATGAACACCAGAGTTATGAACTGACCAATCAGTCGCACATCTCCTTCAGAGCCAGAAGTGGGCAATGAGGCAGCAAGCAGCAGAGACCTCTGCCCTCCTGCCCCTTCAGAAATGAGGCCAATTCAGGACAGGTTCCCTTAAACGTAAATTATTTTATAAATTAAGGGAAAGTTCAAAATAAAAATGGTTGACAAGTTTAAGAAAGGCTGGAAAGGCTGGTATGGGATTTTTTTTTAAGATCAATAATATAGTTAATGTTCAGCACTATGGTTTACGTAAAACTGGTCATATCAAATAAACAGCTTCATCCTTTACAGTACAGCTTTGGTTGATCAAGAGACCAGCAGAGAAGTAATAAACCTTCATTTTTCTGAGACATTTAATTTAGTAGGGGAAGCAGATGAAAAATGGGCAAAACCCTGGTTTACCAACAGATTTCAAGGAATGGGGCTGTTTCGAGTAGGGTTTCGTAGGGATAACGTGTAAGTCTGATGCTGTTCAAGATTTTAATCGATGTTCTGGAAACAAACAAAAAACCAGGGCAGATACAATTCTCAAAATGTTAGTGTTCAAACTGCAGAGAGCTTACAGTAATGAGGCCAGGCATATGGGATGCATAGGTAGGAGCACTGTCAGTAGATTTAGTGAGGAAAGGACGTGGATGCATTGGAGAGGGTCCTACAGATGGTAACCAAAATGATGAGGGGGCTGGAGCACAGGATCTATGAGGAGCGGCTGAGGGATTTGGGCTTGTTTAGTCTACAGAAGAGAAGAGTGAGGGGGGATTTGATAGCAGCCTTCAACTTCCTGAAGGGGGGTTCCAAAGAGGATGGAGAGAGGCTGTTCTCAGTGGTGACAGGTGACAGAAGGAGGAGCAATGGTCTCATGTTGCAGAGGGTGATGTCTGGCAAGGGCCCCGGGCTATTTACTGGGTGTTCGGAGCAGAAAGGATCCCAGACTTACCCTCTGTCCTGTGGTGCCCTGGGTTTGTTGAGCCCGTGAGCTCCTCAGCCTGAGTTGAGCACCTGCGAATAGTGAGATTCTCTTTCCTGGGAGTCTCCCACAGGCAACTGTGTCCCACACCTCTCTCAGCCCAGCGTCTGAAGCAGCGTCCACGCCGAGAGCCGGCACAGGGCTGTGCTCCGTTGAAAATATAGCTCTGGCCCATCCCACTGTGTTCACTCAGCCCCTAGGGGTACGTGAGCATCTGCATGGAAAAAGGCTGGAGACCAGCCTGTCTGGGCTTCTGGGCTAGTTATCCAGCTTTAGGAGTAAACAGCAATTAGGGGACCTTCCCAAGAGGAGATGAGAACTTGTTGGCTCTGGGCTGAGTCACTGAGGTGTCGGCTGCTCTGAGGATTTGTGGGAACTGAGAAATTATAGTTGATTAATAAGAAAACTATGGAGAATGTCCATGTCTATGTCTCCTTAGGGGCTGTCACCCAGGGGTCAGAGATCACTAATTCTCATCAATAACTTCCAACACGTTGTGCAGCAGCTTTCTTTAAAGGGCACTGACAAGACCTTGCAAAGGAAAGGGACCGTGAACCGAAACACATAATGCAGCTAAGCAGGGAGACATGAATTTACCAGGCAGATTGAGGGGCAGGATGAGAGAGAGACAACCAGGGGACCTGACTTCTCTGCAGCACCCACAATCCCTCCATGGCAGGGGCTAGTCATTGGGCGGGAGGCAGAGGAAAGGCTGGAAGAGGGAGGCTGAGCCTTCCCCATCCTCCCCAGGGGAATCTGAGTGTTTTAGAACCAGCTGGAGTGTATCAGCTCCCTGTTTCTAGGAGGTGTGAACTCTGAGACTCCACTTCTGCTCCCACCGGCCTGGTCTACATTAAAGGGGAAAGTCAACCTAAGCTGTTACACACCAGCTACGTGAATTACACAGCTAGAGTTGAAGTACCTTCAATCGGTTTTTGCACGTCCACACAGCAGGAGGTTGACAGGAGCCAGGGCCGGCTTTAGGAAGTGCGGGGCCCAATTCGAACAATTTCGACGGGGCCCCGCAGCAATTTTGGTTGAGCAAGAAAAAAAAAAAGCAGCACACAAAAGTTTCAACGGTGGGCCCACCAGGAATTATTTTGATTGAGCAAAAAAAAAAAACCAGCACAAAGAATCCCCTGCCAACACACACACACACCCCTCCCACAGCACAAGAAAACCCTGCACTAAACTCACAACTCCTGTGGCGCAGGCAGCCGACGCACTCCTCCTCCGGGACTGGCAGGGGCGGCAGATTTGTATAAATTTTGGTGGTGCCCCATTAGCCACAGCCTCTGACCCCCATTAACCACGCCCCAACCCTCATTAGCCACACCCTCTTACCCCAATCAACCACGCCCCGACCCCCATTAGCCACACCCCCTGATCCACATTAACCATGCCCCGACCCCCATTAGCCACACTCTGACCCCCATTAACCAGGCCTCTGGAGGTAACACACTCGGGGCAAGATGGACACATGACCAGAAGTAAAAGGTGTCATGTCACCCCTCTCGAAGGACTTTTCCCACCATCCTCCTATCAACAGGGATTAGTTTGGCCCCCACCAAACCCCCCTCATTCAACTATCCTGCAATTGCATTAACCCAATGTGTGTGACATTAACTCGGGGGCAGAAAGGCCAGGGGAAGTGTTCCCTCTGAGGCTATGTCTACACTCGCGGCTTCTTGCGCAAGTACAGCCGTTCTTGCGCAAGAACCCACAGAGCAGCCACACTGCCCGCCTGCTCTTGCGCAAGGAAATTTACAGTACGGCGTGGTAAGAGAGGGTGTCTTGCGCAAGAGCTACGCTCTTTTCTATCAGGTGTAAGCTCTCTTGCACAAGAGGCCAATGTGGACGCTCGGCAGGGATTTCTTGCGCAAGAAACCCCTGTGGCTAAAATGGCCATCGGAGCTTTTTTGCTCAAGAGAGCGTCCACACTGCCACGGATGCTCTTGCGCAAAGCACAGCTCACACATGGCAGTGTGGACGTGTTCTTGTGCAAGACTTCTTACACAAGAACCCTTGCGCAATATGTTCTTGCACAAGAAGCCGTCAATGTAGACATAGCCTAAGAGTTTCCTCCCGTGAGCAGAATGGATTTTGTGTTGTGCACCAGTACTGAGTTCATGTGGCTTGTTTGGATGTGCCACTGTGGCACCCAAGTTATTAATAAATATTTCATAAACCTTTACCTTCTCTCTGCTGCCATGTCTCCTCCCCTTGCTCCATCAGCTCCCCCTGGTGCCTGCTGCCCCCCAACCCCTCACCCTCCTCTGCTGTCCTGACTCCTGCCCATCTCACTGCCCTCAGCCCTCCTGCAACCTGCCCCCCTCCACCAGCCCTTCTCTGCCCCCTGTGCCCACTCCTCCAGTAGCCTCACTCTGATCATGTGAGCTACTCCTCCTCGTCCCCTCTTCTAACACCTCCCTCCACACACCTGCCCTGCCTCTCTCCTCTGGTGCTGGTCCCTCCCCTGCAGGTGTCTGCCCTTCTGCTTCACCCCCAGAATCCCCCCTGGCACCTGCACCTTCTCTTAGCCCTGCACCCTCCTGGTGCCTGCCTCTGCCCCCTTTGCCCTCTTTTTCCCTGATGCTCACCCCCTCATCACTCTCTGTCCCGTTCCCCTCCTGCCCCTCTGTGCCCTCACACAGGACTTGCTCCATCCCCACCTGTCTCATGCCCACCCCTTCATTCAAGCCTTCTCCCAGCACCTCTCCCTCCCCCCTCTAGCCCTCAATGCCCTTTCCCTCGCCTCTTCTCTCCCAGCATCACCCTGTCCCCCCTCCCACTGACACCTCCCCTCCTGCCCTTTTCCTCATTGTCTGCACTTGGCCCCCTGACATTTGTCTCTCCTCCACCCTGTCTCTTGGTGCCTTCCTCTTTCTTCCCCCTTCCCCTCTGCACAAGCCCCTTCCTCTCCCCTCTCCCCCTCCGCACAAGCCCCTTCCTCTCCCACCCCCTTCCCCTAGTTTTCCCCTTCCCCTACCTTCTGCCTTCCACTTTGTGGGGCCGGACTCTGCGCTCAGGCCCCAGACTCCAAACCCGGAGCTGCTAGGCCACGCGGCGCCGAGGAGTTTTAAGGTTCCGGGCCGTGACGTCACGTCACGCCCGGGCGTCCTCCCCGCCCACCTAAGAACACTGCGCATGGCAGCAGCAGCCGGCAAGGGAGAGCCTCACTGAGAGCTGCGCACGGCAGGGATGGGACGGGGCTGGGAGGGATGCTCTGGGGGCAGGGTGGGAGGACGCATGAGGGGGGCAGTGGGGGGGGGGGCGGGGACTGCTCCAGAGTATTCATTTCCAAATATTTCTGGAGCAGGGCCCCCAGCTCTGACTATTAACTCGGCGCCCATGGCGCCTGGCACACTTATGGGTTCGGGGCACGGGGCCCCTTTAGGCGCGGGGCCCCATTCGGGGGAATCGGGTGAATCGGCCTAAGGCCAGCCCTGACGGGAGCACATGATCTCATCAACTTCCTTTACTCCTTGTGAGGAGCAGCACTGCCGGCACCGATGGGCGATCCCTGCCCTCTAAGTTCCAATTAGCCTGTCCTCCCCACACTCGCTAATTCAAACCCTGGAAACCGACTGCAACAACATCGCTCTTCTCCATTGGGTAGACAAGCCCACAGAGAGACCTGCCAGCCCATCCCAGTCACTAAAGTGCCTCTGGGGGAACAGACTCAGTAAAAGTCACACACAGTGGCTACGTCTACACTGGCATGATTTTCCGCAAATGCGTTTAACGGAAAAGTTTTCCGTTAAACGCATTTGCGGAAAAGAGCGTCTAGATTAGCACGGACGCTTTTCTGCAAAAGCACTTTTTGCAGAAAAGCGTCCGTGCCAATCTAGACACGGTTTTGCACAAGAAAGCCCCGATCGCGAAAATGGCGATCGGGACTTTTTTGTGCAAAACAATACCACGTTGTCTACACTGGCCCTCTTCCACAAAAGCATTTGCGCAAGAGGGCTTTTGCCCGAAAGGGAGCAGCATAGTATTTCTGCAAGAACACTGACAATCTTACATGAGATTGTCAGTGTTCTTGCGGAAATTCAAGCGGCCAGTGTAGACAGCTGGCAAGTTTTTCCGGAAAAGCGGCAGATTTTCCGGAAAAACTGGCCAGTCTAGACACAGCCACAGAGTGTTCCCATGGAAGGGGTGGAGATCGGGGCCTGTGCTGTGGTCAGAGATCTCCTCTCTCCCAAAATTGCCCTGCAACAAGGAGGACTCCATACGAAAAATACAAATTGGATTAATGTTTACAGTAGATTTATTCTCTTTTTTGGTTCATTTCCTCCCAGTATCTCCCAGGTGGAATTAAAATCTGATGTTCCAGGCTGAGTCAGACTTTCCAGGACAACTCCAGCTGGAGGGCACTTGGATCCCCAGAGCTGGACTCTCTGCCTGCCCATCTGCCCAATCTGGGGTATTTCTCTGGTGCATTAGCATCTTGGTGTGTAAGCCCTGGAATGAGACCGAATGAATTTTCTTCTCCGAGCCAATTAGGGGGGTCATGTCCATCAGTCCTCAGGTTCCTAACACTCTGTAGCTGCCAAGCATGGTCTGACCTTCGTCTGTATCTAAAGGCTTAGGGTGGGTGCTAGGCCCTGATTTAGCTGGAATGTTGTGTTGTTTATTGATGATCATTATTTGCATTGTGGAAGCCTCCAGCGATCCTGCTCCAGTTCCAGGCCCCCTGAGCTGGGACCTTCACAAACACAGAGGGTGAAACAGGCCCTGCCCCAAGGAGCTTAAAACCAAATTAAGATAAGACACAGCTACAGTGTGAAACAACCCACAAAAGGATTAGGGGAGAGACAGGGGAGTAACAGCACTAAGGACAAAAGGGGCTGTTTACAGGCGATCCCCCAGACATTGAAGGAAACGCACTTGATGACTTCCATTTGCCCATTGAAAACTGTAAAGCATCCCAAACTCCATCTCTCTAACTTGACACAGAAGAATGACGCATACACCGAAATAAGCTGCACCGATGCAGCAGCTTGGGACACTAATATCGACAGGTTACATGGGGTAGTTTGTCCAAAGTGCCTTTGAGTTAGGCATAGCTGTGCCAAGACATCAATTTCATAAACCTGGAGGGGGCTGTCGTCATAGCCCCCCACTCACCTCATCACCTGATCAGTCTCATGGCTCAGAGTGCTCCCCAGAGGGCCCGGGGATGGCTCAGGTCACCAGTGGATCCCTCTCAGAGCTCCCTTCCTGCCCCGTCTCTCTGTCGGAGCCTCCCACTCTGAGGGCTGAAGAGCAACCCCCTTCCCACCTGTAGAAAGAGGGAAGTGGGGAAAAGGGAGACTCCAACGTTGAGTATTGACCACCTCATGCCATTGCTCTGGCCTTGCTCCTTCGGGGTGTTTTATGCAGTGAGGCTATCGGTGTGTTGTGAGCAGTGCAGCTGCAGCCGTTCCTGTACCCTGGTCTCTGCCCAGTATCCACCTGACCAGCTAACACAGGGGCTCAGCCTTCTGCCCTTCTCAGCTCTTGTCCTCCTGGCTTCCAAGCTGGGCCCTTGCCCTGCCCCTGAGGCCTGACTCAGAGCAAACAGCTCCCAGCCCCCACCCTTTGCGGGGACCCTGTCTGCTGCAAGCCCCCAGAAGGCAGGAACCAAAGGGAACTGAAAGCTACAGAACCCTCAATGGACTTTGCCCTCAAGTCTTTGCTGCTGAGCGACGGGATCCACAAGCTCTAAGATGCTTGGCCGCATCGGCCTGCCTCACACCCTGCTCCTGATCTCTAGCTGCTTTAATCTGGGTTCCTGGCTCCCGTTTCTGCTCCTGACTGGCCTGTGGGCCCCAGCGCTACGTCCTCACGCCCCTCTTGGCAGGCTCCTGGTCAGGCTGCAGCAGCTCCCATCCCAGCCGCAGAACAGAAAGAGTCTGAATGCAGGGGGTGAAGTTGGGGAATGTCCCACCCCGACACCCCTGTATGCACCACGGCACCAAATCCCAGTGTGGTCTGTGCAAAGGGGCCGTGGGAGGGGCCCTTCTGAAAAGCTCCGTCTGTAGAACGTGAACAGCCTGTGAAGGGGCCTGAGCCGTCACTGCCTGGGCAGCTGTGGAGTCTGGCTCTGTCTGCGCTGCTGAAACATGGGGGGAGGCTGAGAGCCCCCCGCCCGCTGCCTGTCAGGTGCAGCAATGGGAAGGCCAAGGAACGGTGACTGTTTAGTGAGGGAAATTGCACAAGCCCAAGGGCTGCCCAGCAACTGTGAACAACAGAAACCTCCCCAGGCAGCCCTGCACAATGGGAACGGCTCGGCCCCGGCCACAGCAAATGGGCTCCCGGCCAGTCGGAGGAAGATAGAAAAGGGGAAATGAGAGGATGTTGGGTCCTCTCCCTAGGACAACGCACCTGAGAGCATAGGAGGGAAAGGCCTGAATGTGGGGGAAGTGCTAGCGTAACCCATGCACTTAATAGGAGCTTTCTCACGAGAGCCATGGAGCGGAGAAGGTAGGAGTGAGCTGTGTTTAGGTCAGCGTTGTTGGGCAGATTTAGCCTCCGCACCCAGAAGCTTCTGGAGTTGGGTGGGGGTAGTTTGGGGCTGCTCCAATCGGGTCTCTCTCTGTGTCTGTGTTCAGGAGCCAGCCAGCTGGGCAGCTGCTTTGCTAAGTGCCTGGTGCCCTGGGTGAGCTGGGAGCTGTGGGGCCGGGAGCAGAGAGCTGGGAGCTGGCCCTCGCCCTGCAGCAGGTCAGTGGTATTGCTAGTCCCCGACCAGAGACACGTGGGCTGTGGACATTGCCGCTGGGGGGCTGGGAGAGAAACTCCTCTTCTGGCTCAGCTGAGGGCTTGCATTGCGGTTGGGGGTTTAGCCAAATGGTTACAGTGACTTTCCTGCTGGTGCAAGTCCACAGCTGCTCCTTACACAAAGCAACCGCGAAGGAACCATTTCTGTGTGTTTTCTGGAAGCCGGGTTTTATTTAAATCTGTGCCCTTTTGACTTATCTGACTGGTTACCCAGTGAGCTGGCTGGCTGGCCAGGATCCGCAGCAGGGGGAGAGGCTGCCTGGACTCCAACTGAGGATCCTACCACAAGTGGAGAGATGGGTCAGACTCAGCATATGGTGTAGATTTGGGGATCAGAAACACTCTCTGAAACTTTGGTGAATTAAATCGAAGCTTTTGGGATCTCTCAGTGTGTTCTCAGTGTGTTTAGTGTGGACCGAACTCTTCCCATTTTCCTTCTGGTTTTCTCTTGATTTATTTTTGTTGTAAGAATGAAGACAATGTCAGTGGGTTATAAAATGGCTCTATTATGTTGTAAAAATTACAATATAATTTGATCCTTCATACTTGAATTTTATAAAGTGATTCAATTAAATTAATTTCTTTAGTTCCTTTTGGATCTTGAATGTGGGGGAGGCTGACCCTGGTCAGTCCTTGCTGAAATTCCTTAGACTAAACTGTGTGTCTCCAGCCACTTTTTCAGATAAAGACTTGAGAATTGCTCAGAGTTCACCTCTGAATTATTTTGAGGACTATGGCAGTTAGTCATAACATATTACTTCATTTATATATTTCATTATAATACTAAGATAATGGAAACTTTCATCCTGTTAGGGTTAGCTCCCTGTAGCACAGGGGTAGGGAATCTTTTTGGAGTCGGGGGCCACTGACTCACAGAAAAAATGAGTCAAAGTTTATCTGTGGGACAGACAAGCAACATGAAGCGATAACCTTGGTTTTTCCAGATCAATTGAGGATGCTTTAAAACACTTGGGCTGCGTCTAGACTGGCATGATTTTGAGCAAAAGCGGTCAGTTTTGTGCAAAATCTTGCCGCCTGTCTACACTGGCCGCATGTATTTGCACAAGAACACTGACTTTGTAATGTACAAAATCAGTGGTTCTTGCGCAAATACTTGGACGCTCCCGCTCAGGGATAAGCCCTCTTGCGCAAGTATTCTTGCGCAAGAGGGCCAGTGTAAACAGCCATGTTTATTTCTTGCGCAAGAAAGCCTGATGGCTAAAATGGCCATCGGAGCTTTCTTGCAAGAGAGCGTCTACACGGGCACGGATGCTTTTGCAAAAGCAAATCTTTGCGCAAAGGCACATGCCAGTATAGACGCTCTCTTGCACAAATACTTTTAACGGAAAAACTTTTCCGTTAAAAGTATTTGCGCAAAATCTTGCCAATCTAGACGCAGCCTGGTACTTCTCAGCTTAGAAAAGAGGAGACTAAGTGGGGGATATGATAGAGGTCTCTAAAATCATGATAGGTATGGATAAAGTGAATAAAGAAAAATTATATACCTGTTCCCATGACAGAAGAACTAGGGGTCACCAAATGAAATTCATAGGTAGCAAGTTTAAAACAAACAAAAGGACATTTTTCTTCAAACAGCACAGAGTCAACCTGTTGAACTCCTTGGCAATGGATATTGTGAAGACCAGGATTTTAACAGGGTTCAAAACACAACTAGATCATTTAATGGAGGATAGGCCCATCAGAACTTCTCTGCCAGGATGGGTAGGAACGGTGTCCATAGTCTCTGCTTGTCAGAAGCCAGGAATGGGTGACAGGGGAGGGATCACGTGAGGATTACCTGTTGTGTTCACTCCCTCCAGGGCATCTGGCATAGGCCACTGTGGGCAGACAGGATACTGGGCTAGATGGATCTTTGGTCTGACCCAGTCTGGCCGTTCTTATGAATTAGGTAACCTATGGGGTGTGGGTCACTGTCCTATGGAGTGGCACTTAGACCACTTACAGAGAGAGAATGAGTTTGCTCTATAGCCTTAGCTGAGAGCTAGCTGGCTTTATAGCTTTAGAGGCTCATACACTAAGTTCCAGAACTCCCACGTGTAACCGCCTGCAGGTGGAACCAAACCTGCGACTTCTGGCTATAGAGCTCAGTCATTGTTTTCTCTCTCTCTGGAGTGAAGAGCTGGAGCAGCCTGTCCCGGATCTGTTTGGTTCTCACCCTGTAGATGATGGGGTTCAGCATGGGGGGAACCAGGAAGTAAGGAGAATGTGGAAAAGAGAGGAACCATGTTGGCAAGGATAATATGGAAATGAGGGGGCATATTGCTGCCCAAACAAGATACCAGGGAGCCAAACAGAGTTGGGATGTAAACAGCTAATATGACACAGATGTGTGATCCGCAGGTCCCCAAAGTCTTGAGCCGGGCAACTTTTGTGGGAAGGCTCAAGATGGCCCTAAGGATCTGGATATTGGACAGGATGATAAAAAACACATCGGCTGTGTCTACATTGGCACCCTTTTTCGGAAAAGGGATGCTAATGAGACCAGTCGCAATTGCAAATCCGCAGGGGATTTAAATATCCCCCGCGGTATTTGCATTTACATGGCTGCCGCTTTTTTCCGGCTCGGGGCTTTCAAGTAGGCATAAGAGATCTTGCGGAAAAGGGTTTATTTTCCGCAAGATCCCCGTCTAGACTGGCGCTTTTTGCCAGCAAAGCCCTGAGCCGGAAAAAAGCAGCAGTTATGTAATAAAATACCGCTGGGGATATTTAAATCCCCCGCGGATTTGCAATTGCGACTGGTCTCATTAGCATCCCTTTTCCGAAAAAGGGTGCCAATGTAGACACAGCCATCCAGACCAATCCTACAGGATAGCACAAAGAGGCCGTAGTAACTACTGATGCGGGTGTCACCACAGGCCAGCTTCACCACACCCAAGTTCTCACATTGAGTGTGGGGGATGATGTTGGTTCTGCAATATGGCCACTGCCTCGCCAGGATGGGACAGGACAGTATAAGAATGCTGCCACGCAACACAATGACCAGGCCAATCTTCATCACCAGGGAGTTTGTCAGGATGGTGGAATGTCTCAGGGGATGGCAGATGGCCACATAGCGATCAAAAGCCATGGCCGCCAATATCCCAGACTTGATCTCTGTGAAGCAGTGAATGAAAAACATCTGAGTGAGGCAGGCACTGAAATTAATCTACCTGGAATTGAAGCAGAACATTGCCAGAATTTTGGGCAGGGTGGTTGTGGATAGCACCAGGTCGGTGAAGGCCGGCATGCAGAGGAAATAGTACATGTGCTCATGGAGACTGGGCTCTCTCTTAACAATAAATAGGATGGCAAAGTTTCCTAAAATGACTATAGAGTACATGGTGCAGAAGGGGATGGAGATCCAGACACAGGCCGCCTCCAGTCCAGGAATGCCCTACAGGATGAAGGTGGAGGGGTTGGTGAAGAAAGTCATGTTGGAATCTGACATGGAGTGGTGGAGAAGCGATTCAACTCTGAGGCAGAAATCGCCTCTTGAACTAGATGCTCCACGGAGTTTTTGCATGTGCCTAGGGTCTAGGGAGCTGGTCACAGGGAAATTGCCTGGATGGAGACACAATGTGAATATGAAACACCGCATACACTACTGGAGGCTGTTCTCAGGGAGAAGGAGATTGTACTTTGTTCACACACTGAAAAAATGATATTTTCGCTATCCGGAGTCAAGTATTATGAACAACAAAGTCTTTTAATTCCATGTTTGATGGTGCTCCAGGCATGAACAATTTCTCTACATTATGACATGTGAAATCTTAGTAGGCACCTGTAGAAAATACACCCCAAGGAAAAGACCTGGTGATAACTGATAGCAACACCATCTAAACAGCAGCTCGTTCATGGCACTGGCCACAACAAAGCCCATGTTCGGATGCCTAAGGAAAGGGTTGGAAGAATAGCTGGTCCGGACATGTGCTCAGTTTTGCTCATCTAGTCTATGTAAAAAATAGCAGGTAGAACGGGAATTCGGAGGCAGGCCCTGAGAACAGGGGAGTCTCATATACAGCCAGACTGGGATGCCTGCGGCAGATAGAGGAGAGGACAGTAAAAAACAGAACTCAATACATTACATTGAAATGGAGGAACCAACAAGAGTTCCCAGTCATTACTATCTCTAGTGAGTGATTGCTCCAAAGGGCTAACTCCTCAACACAATTGGCTATGATTGCAATGGTGAGGTTACTAGTTTCCCCATTGTTGTGGGCATCTTTACTTAAATATTCTGATGTGCCACTTGCCCGTGTTGTTTCACTTAAGAACATAAGAACATAAGAATGGCCGTACTGGGTCAGACCAAAGGTCCATCTAGCCCAGTAGCCTGTCTGCCGACAGTGGCCAGCACCAGGTGCCCCAGAGAGGGTGGACCGAAGACAATGATCAAGCGATTTGTCTCCTGCCATCCTTCTCCAGCCTCTTACAAACAGAGGCCAGGGACACCATTTCTATCCCCTGGCTAATAGCCTTTTATGGACCTAACCTCCATGAAATTATCTAGCTTCTCTTTAAACTCTGTTATAGTGCTAGCCTTCACAGCTTCCTCTGGCAAGGAGTTCCACAGATTGACTACGCTCTATGTGAAGAAGAACTTTTTTTTTTTAGTTTTAAACCTGCTACCCATTAACTTCATTTGGTGTCCTCTAGTTCACTTACAGATTTCTTGTTATCTCTGGCCCAACCACTTTCATGGTTAGTGTGCAAGATTTGCGAAAACTAAATATTTCATTAGTGTGGCCATTAAAGCAAAGCAAACCCAGTGGAAGGGGCTTGGTACCCCACTCCCAGTCCTCCTTTTCACATGGCACACTCCTTGCTCCCTTCCTCCAGCTCCGTAGGAGTAGCAGGAGCAGCCTCATGGTTACCTTCCAGTTCCTTTTCGTTCACCTGTGGAGACATTGTTAGCATTCACCTAGCTTAAACAATTACCAAACTGTTATCCTTTCACTAAATTTTAGAGTTTCCAATTAATTGGGCCCAATTATTCATTTTTATTAAACTCACGCTTCTCCTTTATTTAAAGTGTCCTTTCATTACCCCAATATCCTACACACTACAACATTTGCAATACATATGCCACAATTAAGACAACACGAGACAATCTTGGACAGAACATAAAACACAACTCTTTATGTCATGACACTAGAACCATGGTTTTTTTTTCTTCAGTTGCTCTTCAGCTGGTACCAGCGCTTTCTGACGTTCTGAAAGACAAAGAAAACATTTCTACCCCCGTGGGGGGTGGCACATTATATTTTTGAATGCTTTTCCTTTACAAATGTTCTTGCTGATTTCTTGATCAGCCTGCTGTAACCCAATGATATGCTTTTATTTTGCACACTAGCTTCAGAGGGTTTGGGTGAATTACTTCATTGTTCAATTATTAAGTTAAAGGCCGTATGCCTCAGTTTCCCTCTTATACTGCAGACCAGGTGTTTAATAGTTTGTCTGTTGTGTGAGGCTCCAAGTTATTCACAGGTAGTAACTGAGAGGCCTTACTGCTTAGAAATTTTACTTAGTACTAGGTGTTTGCCAGTTACCATTCCAGCAAGCAAAAAGGTTTTCTTTTCCTGAAAAAGAATCATATACAATGTTACAGGTTTACTTATTAGCATTATTTTCTTTTTCAAATAGGTGCTTATAAGTATTTTGCTTTTATTTGGACAATTTACTTTAGGGGACAGTGGGTGTTATATATTTTTTTGAAATAGCCAGGCAGCCTGCATTCACATACAACTTTTGGCTTGCTTTCAGATACAAAGTTGTAAGCAATCCAGAGACTCAGCCTTGAAAAGAGACACAGTGAAATTGCAGAGCTTGGATTCTTAAAATAATAATTTGTGTTCTTAGAAAGCAAATTTAACCTTAAGGGTTAAATGCCCCAAGACAAGCAGCACTAGTCAATTTGTGCCTTGTCTGTTTGCAATTTTAAGTGAGAGGGCATTATCCAAAATAAAACCAATTCATTTGAAGCCTACAAAGCAGATTTACAAATTTACAATGTGTAGATTTCATTCTTTTATGCATTTAACAAGTTAAGTGTCAATAAAATTCCTTATATCCCCTTTAGTAGATTCAACAAAAGTGTCCATAGCCAAATATTTAAATTTCATTGTTTCTTTGCCTGGATTATTTACACATCCCTTAAGAAAGAGGCTGCAAAGAAACAAGGAGTCATTTTTAAAGCAGGTTTTCTTCTAACACATTACAACAATTGCTTAATTCCTTCCACACTCCCAGGGAGTCAACTTCTTACCTTCGCATACCCTTAATCACTTGCTTTGTTCCTCAAATGAAAACTTTCCTCATTTCTATTAATTTAACTTTCCAATGCCTGTACAACTGCTTTCCTTAGTTTTTCTGTTATGCTCATAGGGCTCCAAACTTCTTACCCCCTTTCACATGCTTTTTCCTTTTTATGGCTTAATTCCTGATCCTGCTAAATGGCTTTTTTCCAATGACACAGAATTTGTCCATTATTAATTTAGCAAGAAGGATGGACTCCTTGATTAGCCATCATGGCTTCTGATTCCTTTACTCAGGTAAATCCAAATGTTTATTATGGCAGTCAGCTAATAATAATTTTTAAACTTCTTAGTACAGGGTTTTCCATAACAACCAGGGTGCAGCATTTTTTTTTTTTGAGTGAGATTAAGGGATTGTAAACATTGTCAATTTACTACAAAGTCTGCAGGGCTTTTTCTGAAATAGTTCATTCAATGCTGGTTCTGGGGTTAACTACTCCCCCAAACTCGGTAAGGAGATCCATGCTGCAAATTTTGTCTCCTTGTTAGGGGCAAACAATGATTATATCTTTAAATTCAATTGCCACCAGCTGGCTTAGGGTGGCTTTTAATTTACCTCCTCCCATGCCCTCGAGCCAAATATAACGGCATGTGAGGGGAAGGTTTTGGCTGTTTATCGACACCGAGGTTCTGGTGTCTATTTAGCAAGAATACTTGCACAAGAGGGCTTATCCCTGGGCGGGAGCGTCGGAGTATTTGCACAAGAACCACTGATTTTGGACATTACAAAGTCAGTGTTCTTGCGCAAATACATGCGGCCAGTGTAGACTAGAGTGGAAGTCTAGCCACTAGCCCAGATCCAGCACTCTTTCCTAGTGTGGCTGGTCTTTTTGCAGTTGGTACAAAGTTTGGGCTTCCTTTTGTGCCCGCAATGCCGTGTTATGTGCTTCCCGCAGGTGTAGCAGAGAGTTGTCTTGATTGTATGGATTGTGGCCTCTTCCTCTATAGTATTGATTGAGGCTACTTTCTTTTCCTTCCTGTTCTCTAAATCAGTAGCCCACTTCATTATGTCTGTGTACAATTCCATATACACCTTATACCGCAGCTGTCCTCCTGCCTTTCGGCACCTCACACTGCTGGCTAGAATGGGGATTTGCACTATTGGGGGTGTATACATCACGTGCCTGTCGGGGGGCTTCCGTCAGGTCTTGCAGTGTTACGTGCAATGAGGAAGTGGACCATCAGTTCATACTGCCTGCAGCCTTGCGTACCAGGTCAATTCTGAGCTTAACATATGTCTCAACAATTCCCTGGTGGTTTATCCAGTCCCTCCGTAACAGCCCCTTAGCTCAAACAGGATACTGCCCTCTTCTGCTTGCCCCACATGGGTCCCCCCTCAGGCCTGCCTCTTATGCTTGTCTCACACACATCCAGGTGTCTCGTGCCTCAAATGGGAACGGAACAAGGATGTGTCTGAAGGGAACGAGAGACTTGCATCCCTAGCCTAATGAGGTGGTAAAATAAACATACTCATCTCTCTTTGGGTTTCAGTCTCTGGCCCCTGATCAGCTCACAAGCCTGGATCCTGGACAAGCCCCCAAACTGTTGGGAATAAGTCTGGACTCTCTGGATGCGGTGAAAAAAAGTCAGAGGATTTATTACACACACAGTGCAGATGGAGTGTCAACCAGGGGTTAAGCTGGAGCACACTGATTAAGCAAAACATTACAATATATTATATAGATGGGGCCAATGGATGGAGGGGAAGCAAATCAATAGGTTCTAGCAGCAAGATGAAATGAGCACGTAAGCCAATAAACTACGAAGGTTACACAGCATCACCGCCCATCGCCAATTAAACATCAGTAATACAGGTAGTTATCCCTAACAAGCTAAGTAAGCCAACATCAACAAAACAGACAATTCAATGTCAACTTGTGTCTATATAAATGATGATGCGTCTACGGGAGGATGATGCCGTCACGAGCTGGTGTGGTCCTTGGCTTCTGGGCCATTCTCTAGGATTAAAGGAAAACAATAAGGACAGATCACACTCCCTAACCTTAGCAAGATTGCTTTGGTACCAGATGGCCTTATCTGGTGAGGCCCCTTGGAATGTGGTTGCCAGGGTGACCAGATTCATGTAACTGCCTCTGCTGTGTTGTTCACAGGCCTGCTTCAAATGTTAGGATTGAATAGGGGTCCTTAGCGAAATACCATGGACTGCCTCCCTTTACTCTACACACCTGAAATGCAGCTGCCTTGGCTAGAGGCCATCCACAAAGAGAGACTCTTCCTCCCCTGTGGCAAGGGCCTCAGAACATTCAGTGTCTGTGCAATTACAGACCGGTAAGTCTAACTTCAGTACCTGGCAAATTAGTCGAAACAATAGTAAAGAATAAAATTGTGAAGCATGTAGAAGAACATAAATTGTTGGACAAAAGTCAACATGGTTTCTGTAAAGGGAAATCCTGTCTTACTAATCTATTAGAGTTCTTTGAAGGGGTTAACAAACATGCGGACAAGGGGATCCAGTAGATATAGTATACTTAGATTTCCAGAAAGCCTTTTGACAAGGTCCTCACCAAAGGCTCTTGTGTAAATTACATGGCCATGGGATAAGAGGAAGGTCCTTTCTTGGATTGAGAACTGGTTAAAAGACAGGAAACAAAGGGTAGGAATAAATGGTAAATTTTCAGAATGGAGAGGGCAACTAGTGGTGTCCCCAAGGGTCAGTCCTAGGACCAATCCTGTTCAACTTATTCATAAATGATCTGGAGAAAGGGTAAGCAGTGAGGTGGTAAAGTTTGCGGATGATACCAAACTATTTAGGATAGTCAAGACAGAAGCAGACTGTAAGGGACTCCAAGAAGATCTCACCAAACTGAGTGATTGGGTAACAAAATGGCAAATGAAATTTAATGTGGATAAGTGTAAAGTAATGCACATCGGGAAAAATAACCCCAACTATACATACAGTATGATGGGGGCTACGACAAATCAGGAAAGAGATCTTGGAGTTATCGTGGACAGTTCTCTGAAAACTTCCACACAGTGTGCAGCGGCGGTCAAAAAGGCAAATAGGATGCTAGGTATTATTAAGAAAGGGATAGAAAATAAGACCGGAATATCTTACTGCCCCTGTATAAAACTATACGCCCACATCTTGAATACTGTGTACAGATGTGGTCTCTCACCTCAAAAAGATATTTTGGCCTTGGAAAGGGTTCAGAAAAGGGCAACTAAAATGATTAGGGGTTTGGAACGGGTCCCATATGAGGAGAGTTAAAGCGACTGGGACTTTTCAGTTTAGAAAAGAGGAGACTGAGGGGGGATATGATAGAGGTGTATAAAATCATGAGTGGTGTGGTGAGGGCCGATAAAGAAAAGTTATTTATTAGTTCCCATAATAGAAGAACTAGAGGACACCAAATGAAATTAATGGGTAGCAGGTTTAAAACTAATAAAAGAAAGTTCTTCTTCACACAGCGTGTCATCAGCATGTGGAACTCCTTGCCAGAGGAGGCTGTGAAGGCTAGGACTATAACAGAGTTTAAAGAGAAGCTAGATAATTTCATGGAGGTTAGGTCCATAAAAGGCTATTAGCCAGGGGATAAAATGGTGTCCTTGGCCTCTGTTTGACAGAGGCTGGAGAGGGATGGCAGGAGACAAATCGCTTGATCATTGTCTTCGGTCCACCCCCTCTGGGGCACCTGGTGCTGGCCACTGTCGGCAGACAGGATACTGGGCTAGATGGACCTTTGGTCTGACCCGGTACGGCTGTTCTTATGTTCTTATGTTCCTACTTGCTTCCAGTGTGACCTTCCCCTGAGCAATTGCCCCCTGGAGCTGGTGCACCTCAGTTCCGAGAATGTAACCCCACAGCCTTGGCCTCAGGGTTCACAAGTTGGCAGGTTGTCCCAGAGGTAGGCGCTACAAGCACTTGAGTCCATTGGTGATTCCTGATACCCATCAGTTTACACAGAATCATAGAACCATCCAAAGTTAAGGTTAGATGCGAGCTCCAGGGATCATTCAGGCCAACCCCCTGCTCAAGGCAGAACCCGTTAACCCCTGTCACGAGACAGAATTTTATATTGGTTGAGAATTTGAAAGTGGAAGGAGTTTGGGTGAGAGGGATCATGAAATCATACAGTCCATGATTGTAAGGAATGGTGGAAGGGAGAACAGCAAAACAGAGACAATGGATGTCAGGAAGCAGATTTTAGTAAACTCGGAGAGCTGGTAGGTGAGGACCGTGGGAAGCAAGACTTTGGCTACACTACACTGTTTACTGGAAAAAGCTACACAAATTGCGAATTGCAATTTACATAGCTTTTTCCGCTTCTTTGTTTGGAAGAGGTTTTTCTGACATTTGGCCCATCTACCCTGGGCCATTTGTAAGGGGAAAAAACCCTTTTTCAGATCATCTCCTCTTCCTCATAAAACAAGGTTGACAGGGATGCTGAAAAAGCACGTCTGTTCTTCCGAAATTTTTTGGAAGAACAGACACATTCCCTGTACAATCATGGTTGATTGCTAGTCCCCAACCAGAGACACGCGGGGCGTGGGCATTGTCTCTGGGGGGGCTGGGAGGGAAACTTCCCTCTTCCCCCTATGAGTTGTGCACAGATATATTCCCCAGTATGTCATGCTGAGATAATACAGCACAGTCTGCAACTAATTTAAAGTTTATTTGATTGGCCAGTCAGTGACTAAAGGAAGAGTACCATGTCATGAGCCAGCACTTCAGGGAGCTCTGTCTAAGATCCACCACCTGGGGAGAAAACTTTAGTCCCTTGAGGAGTAAAGAGCCGAAGCAGCCTGTCCCGGATCTGTTTGGTTCTCACACCATAGATAATGGGGTTCAGCATGGGGGGAACCAGGAGGTACATGTTGGAAATGAAAATGTGGAAATGAAGGGGCATATTGATACCCAAACGGGATACCAGGGAGCCAAATATAGTTGGGATATAAAAGGCTGATATGACACAGATGTGTGAACCACAAGTCCCAAAAGTCTTGAGCCGGGCATCCTTAGAGGGAAGTCTGAAGATGGCCCAGAGGATCTGGGTATAGGACAGAGAGATGAAAAACACATCAAGACCAATCCTACAGGATAGCACAAAGAGGCCATAGTAACTACTGATGCGGGTGTCAGCACAGGCCAGTTTCACCACAGACAAGTTCTCACACTGAGTGCTGCTGATGATGTTGGTTCTGCAATATGGCCACTGCCTCGCCAGGAAGGGATAGGGCAGTGCAAGGATGCACCCACGTAATAGAATGACCAGGCCAATTTTCATCACCAGGGAGTTTGTCAGGATGGAGGAATGTCTCAGAGGATGGCAGATGGCCACGTAGCGATCAAATGCCATGGCCACAAAGATCCCAGACTCGATCGCTGTGAAGCCGTGAATGAAGAACATCTGAGTTAGGCAGGCATTGAAATCAATCTCCCTGGAATTGAACCAGAAGATTACCAGTATTTTGGGCAGGGTGGAGGTGGACAGCACCAAGTCACTGACGGCCAGCATGGAGAGGAAATAGTACACGGGCTCATGGAGACTGGGTTCCTTCTTCACAATAAAAAGGATGGCAAAGTTTCCCCAGATGACTATGATGTACATGATGCAGAAGGGGATGGAGATCCACACATGGGCTGCCTCCAAGCCAGGAATACCCTGTAAGATGAAGGTGGAGGGGATGGTGAAGGCAGTTGTGTTCGTATCCGTCATGGAGTAGGGGAGAAGCGATTTAATTCTGAAGCATAATGGTGCCTCTTACTTGAATCAGATGCTCTGCAGTGTTTGTGGATGGGCTGGGGTCTAGGGTGATGGACACAGTTTAATTGCCTGGATGGAGACACAATGTGAATATGAGACACCACATGCACTAGTGGAGGCTGTTCTCCTGGGTGAAGGAGTTGGTACTTTCTTCACACTCTGAAAAATGACACAACGCAGAGACATGAACTATGAACAACAGACCCTGTAATCATAGAATCTTAGGGCTGGAAGATGACTCAGGCATCACCATGTCCAGCCCCCTGCCCAAAGCAGGACCAAGCCGAACTAAATCATCCCAGACACGGCTTTATCAAGCTGGGACTTAAAAACCTTTAGGGATGGAGATTCCACCCCCTTCCCTAGTTAACCCATCCCAGAGCTTCCCCACCCGCCTAGGGAAGGAATTTTCCTAATCGCCCACCTAGACCTCCCTCGCTGTAACTTGAGACCATTGCACCTTGTTCTGCCATCCGTCACCACTGAGAACAGCCTCTCTCCATCCTCTTTGGAACCAGTCTTCAGGAAGTTGAAGGCTGCTATCAAATCCCTCCTTACTCTTCTCTTCTGCAGACTAAATAAGCCCGAATACCTCAGCTTCTCCTCGTACGCCATGTGCTCCAGCCCCCTCATCATTTTGGTTGCCCTCCACTACACCTTCTCAAATGTGTCCACATACTTTCTGTAATGGATGGGAGGTGGTCCAGACCTGGACACAGTGCTCCAGATGTGGCCTCACCAGTGCTGAATAAAGGGGAATAATCACTTCTCTAGATTTGCTGGCAATGCTCCTCCCAGTGCACTCTAATACGCCATTAGCCTTCCTGGCTACAAGGATACACTGTTGACTCCAGCTTCTCATCCACTGTCATCCCCAGGTTCTTCTCTGCTGAACTGCTACTTAGCCAGTCAGTTTCCAGACTGTAGCAATGTTTGGACTTTGCCCTTGTCCTTGCTGAACCTCATCGGATTTCTTTTGACCCAATCTTCTAATCTGGCCAGGTCACTCTGGACCCTACGCCTACCCTCCAGAATATCTACCTCTCCCACCAGCTTAGTGTCATCTACAAACTTGCTGAGGGTGCAATCCATTCCCTAATCCATGTCATTAATAAAGATGGTGAACAAAACTGATCCTAGAACGGATCCTTCAGGCACTCCACTAGAAACTGACTACCAACCAGACATCAAAACGTTGATCACTTCCTGCTGAGCCTGACAGTCTAGCGAGTTTTCTATCCACCATACAGTCCATTTATCCAATCCATTCTTCCTTAACTTGTTGGCACAAATATTGTGGAAGACTGTATCAAATGTGTTGCTAAAGTCAAGGTATATCATATCCACTTACTTTCCGGTATCCACAGAGCCAGTTACCTCATCCTAGAAGCTAATCAGATTGCTCAGGCATGACTGAGGTAAGGCTTACTGGTCTGCGGTTCCCTGGATTGTCCTTCTTCCCTTTTTCAAACATGAGTACCATGTTTGCCTTTTTCTAATCACCTGGGAGATCTCCCGATCTCCACGAATTGTCAAAGATAATGGCCAAAGACTCTGCAACTCCCTTAGTACCCTCAGAAGTGCTAAAACCAGACCTATGGATTGATGCCTGTCGAGCTTTTCTATACCTTTCTTAACCTACTCTTTCTCCAGTGAGGGCTGCCCACCTCCTTCCCATACTGCGTTGACTAGTGCAGTAGTCTGGGAGCTGAGCTTCTCTATGAAAACAGAGGCAAAGAAAAAGCATTGAGCACTTCAGCTTTTCCCTAATAATTCCGTCTTTGATTGTGCTCCAGGCATCAATGATTTCTATATGTTATGGTGTGTGAAACCTTAATGGGCACTTGTAGGAAATACACCCCAGGGAAAAGTCTTTCGTCATAACTGATCTCAACTCCCTGGAAGTAACAGCTCATTTTTGGCACTGGCCACAACAAAGACCATGTTCGGATGCCTAAGGAAAGGGTTGGAAAAATAGCTGCTCCAGACATGTGCTCAGTTTTGCTCATCTAGTCTGTGTAAGGAAACAGCAGGTAGAACTGAAATTCGGAGGCAGGCTATGAGAAGAGGGGAGCATCATATACAGCCAGACTGGGATACCTGGGCAGACAGAGGAGAGGAAAGTAAAAAAGAGAACTCACTACATTACATTGAAATGGAGGAACCGACAAGTGTTCCCAGTCATTACTATCTCTAATGAGCGATTGCTCCAAAGGGCTAACTCCTCAATGCTGTGTCACAATATCAGCAAAATCATTTGGGAGGGAGGAAAAGTTAGACAAAAATCTTGGAATGAAAATTGGGATTTTTTTAACTATTCTTTTATTCAATAGCTAAAATTACTTAAGGGAGAAAACGCACTGTATAATACACTAGAGAAAAGAAAAATAGATGGAAAGCAATACGAAATGGACATTTTTGAAAAGTGGTGAGGGATGTTATAGATATCAGGGAAACCCCTTGGTAGGGTTAAGGATCAGAAAAGGAGGGAATTAAGAATATCCGGGCAGGAGGGGGGAGGATACCTTAGAACATATTTTGACTATTTTCAAAGGGTGAAAGGAAAATTTTTCCCATTGGAGAAAAAGTCCACGTGTTCTAGAAATGGTTTTGTTCTGCATTTGGAAAGAAACACTTACGATGTGCTCAAAAAGCATCTCAGTAGAACTGTAGAGTTACGAACACCAGAGTTACGAACTGACCAGTCAGCCACACATCTCCTTAAGAGCCAGAAGTGGGAAATCAGGCAGCAATCAGCAGCAACCTCTGCTTTCCTCCTCCACTGAGAAAGGAGGCTAATTGAGGACAGGTTCCATTAAACATAAATTATTTAAAAAATTAAGGGAAAGTTCAAAATTGTTGACAAGGTTAGGAAAGGCTGGGAAGGCTGGTTTGGGATGTTTTTTAAGATCAGGAATATAATTAACGTTGTTAAGCAATATGGTTTACTTAAAGCTGGTCATATCAAATAAACAGCTTCATCCTTTTACGAGAGTACAGCTTTAGTTGATCAAACGAATGGCGGAGATGTCATAAACTTTCATTTCTCTGAGACATTTGAATTAGGAGGGGAAGCAGATGAAAAATGGGCAAAACTGTGATTTACTGACAGATTTCAAGGAATGGGGCTGTTTCGAGTAGGTTTCATAGGGATAATGTGTAGCTCTGATGCTGTTCAATGTTTTAATTGATGTTCTGGAAACAAACAGAAAACCAGGGTAGATAAAATTCTCAAAATGTTAGTGTTCAAATTGCAGCGAGCTTACAGTGAGGAGGCCAGGCATATGGGATGCATACATAGGAGCACTGTCAGCAGATTTAGTGAGGAAAGGACATGGATGCATTGGAGAGGGTCCAGCAGATGGCAAACAAAATGATGAGGGGGCTGGAGCACATGACCTACGAGGAGAGGCTGAGGGATTTGGGCTTGTTTAGTCCACAGAGGAGAAGAATGAGGGGGGATTTGATAGCAGCCTTCAACGTCCTGAAGGGAGGTTCCAAAGAGGATGGAGAGAGGCTGTTCACAGGGGTGACAGATGACAGAACAAGGAGCAATGGTCTCAAATTGCAGTGGGGGAGGTCTGGGTTGGATAGTAGGAAAAAAACTATTTCCCTAGGAGAGTGGAGAAACACATCTGGAATTCCCCCCTTCCCCATCCCCATTACAGAAAGGATGTAGCTCCATTGGAGAAACGGAACAGAGGTCAACAAAAGTGATGAGGGGTCTGGAGCACATGACCTATGAGGAGATGCTGAGGGATTTGGGCTTGTTTAGTCTGCAGAAGACAAGAGCGGGGGGAATTCAGAGCAGCCTTCAACTCCCTGAAGGGGGGTTCCAAAGAGGATGGAGAGAGGCTGTTCGCAGTGGTGACAGGTGACAGAACGAGGAGCAATGGTCTCACCTTGCAGTGGGTGATGTCTGGCAAGGGCCCCGGGCTATTTACTGGGTGTTCAGAGCAGAAAGGATCCCGGACTTACCCTCTGTCCTATGGTGCCCTGGGTTTGTCGAGCAGGTGAGCTCCTCAGCCTGAGTTGAGTACCTGCAAATAGTGAGATTCTCTTTCCTGGGAGCCTCCCATAGGTAACTGTGTCCCACGCCTCTCTCAGCCCAGCATCGGAAGCAGCGTCCCACATCGAGAGCCGGCTCAGGGCTGTGCTCCGTTAATAATATAGCTCTGGGCCATCCCAGTGGGTTCACTCAGCCCCTAGGGGTACGTGAGCATCTTCATGTGAAAAGGCTGGAGACCAGCCTGTCTGGGCTTCTGGGCTAGTTATCCAGCTTTATGAGTAAACAGCAATTAAGGGCCCTTCCCAAAGGAAGAGGAGAACTCTTGGGCTCTGAAATCAGTCCAAGAGGTATCGGCTGCTCTGAGGATTTGTGTTTATAGTTGATTAATTATCAAATTATAGTTGATTAATAAGAAAACTATGGAGAATGTCCATGTCTATGTCTCTTTATGGGCTGTCACCTAGGGGTCAGAGATCACTAATTCTCATCAATAACGTCCATCACGTTCTGAAGCAGCTTTCTCTGAAGGGCACTGACAAGACCTTGCAAAGGAAAGTGACTGTGAAGAGAAACCCATAAAGCAGCTAAGCAGGAAGACATGACTTGGCCAGACAGATTGAGGTGCAGGATGAGAGAGAGACAACCAGGAGGCCTGACTTCCCTTGTCAATGGGTGGAGGCAGAGGAAAGGCTGGAAGTGGGAGGCTAAGCCTTTGCCATCCTCTCAAGGTGAATTTGAGGGTTTCAGAATCAGCTGGAGTGTGTGAGCTCCCTGTTCATAAGAGGTGTGAAATATGAGGCTCCAGTTCTGCTCCCACTGGCCTGGTCTACACTAAAGGGGAACATATCAGAGGGGTAGCCATGTTAGTCTTGATCTGCAAAAGCAACAAGGAGTCCTGTGGCACATTAGGGTATGTCTACACTACAGTGCTATTTCGAATTAACTTAATTCGAAATAGTGAATTCGAATTAAGCTAATTCGAAATAACGCATCTATACACAAAAACTATTTCGAAATAGCATTTTGCTATTTCAAAATAGCACGTCCACACTGAGTGGATCCTGAACCGAAGTTAAGGCTGGCTGGAACCTGATGCCGGCAGGGCATCAGGTTAGGGCATCAGGTGTGGGGCTGCTGCCTGAGGCTAACTGAGCTCTGTGCTTAAAGGGACCCTACTCCCACCCCGGACAGACAGTTCTCAGGGTTCCCCGCTTGCTTGTCTACCTCGATGAGGGACAGCAAAGCAGTCCTGTCTCGGAGTGCCCCGAGTGCCCGAACTCGGGACACCACAGCACTCAGCCACATGGAGCCAGAGCTGCACCTGGGCAAGCTGGTGCGTCTCGTGGGGTCGTTGCCATCAGTCTGGCTGCACTTGCTGCAGGCTGCCATCCGGGGGGTCCATCAGGGGGCTGTCAGGATCCAGGAGGCCCTGAAGGACAGCGTCCACCTCAGAGCCTCCTCGGTCCTCCCCACCGGAGGCTCGTGCCCCATTCCTCCCTCACGTCCTTCCACTTCCCCTCCCTAACCCCCATTCCTGAAGACACGTATGTTCAAAAATAGAAACTGGGTTTATTGAACAAAACTGGGGGGAGGGGATGAACCTCTGGGGAGACCGGGAAAAGAAAGTGGGAGAGGGGAAGAGAGAGGGTGGAAGAGGGGAAGGGGAAACCTGGGAGGAGGGAGCTGGAAGGGGGAAGCAAGGGGAAGAAGAGGGAGGGGAAGCTCAGGGCTCAGGGTTGGAGGTCTCGCTGGACCAACCTTACTTTCATGCTAACCTGCTCCTGGGTTTGCATGTGGCCTTTGGTGGCCAGGCTGGCAGCTATCCTGCCATAGACGGCCACGTTCCTCTGTCTAGTGTGGAGATCATGGACGTTGGGGGCATACCCCCCAAACCGGAATGAGGTCCATGATCTCCACCCTGGACCAGAAAGGCGCCCGCCTTCTCCAGCCCCTGTCAGGCTCCTGGGAGCTGGCAGACTGCTCCTGGGGAGCGGTGGAGTGCTGGCTGCCAGTGGCTTGCTGGCTCATGTTTTGGGGCCACTGGGTCAGGGGCCCTGGTGGCCACTGCTGGCTCTGGGCTGGCAGGCTTGGAGCTGGCACAGGCACTGTGGCCAGGGTCTTCCCCTTTAATGGCTCCAGGGCTGGGGGAGAGGAGAGTAAGTTTTCCTGGTTGTGCCCAGAGTGGCCACCAGGGCTCCCTGGGAAGGGCTGGAGGCCCCCTATTTCGAATTAAGTGTCTACAAAGCACTTAATTCGAAATAGCTATTTCGAATTTAGTGTTACTCCTCGCAGAATGAGGTTTATCAAATTCCAAATAAGGGCTCCACTATTTCGAATTTATTTCGAAATAGCTTTTTGCCTGTGTAGATGCTATTAAAGTTAATTCAAAATAACGGCTGTTATTTCGAATTAACTTTGTAGTGTAGACATACCCTTATAGACTAACAGATGTATTGGAGCATAAGCTTTCGTGGGCAAACACCCACTTCGTCTATAAGGTGCCACAGGACTCCTTGTCGCTACTAAAGGGGAAAGTCAACCTAAGATGTGACACAACAGCTGGAGTCAAAGTACCTTCAATCGGCTTTTTGCCCATCCACACAGCTGGAAGTTGACGGGAGCTCACGATCTCATCAACTTCCCTTACTCCTTGTGAGGAGCAGCACCGCTGGCACCGACGGGGGAGCCCTCTAAGTTCCAATTAACCCATCCTCACCACACTCGCTAATTCAAACCCTGGAAGATCGACTGCAGCAGCACTGACCATCTCCATAGGGTAGACAAGCCCACAGAGAGACCTGCCAGCCCATCCCAGTCACTGAGGTGCCTCTGGGGGAACAAACTCATTAAAGTTACACAAACTGGGTGTTCCCGTGGAAGGGGTGGAGATGGGGACCTGTCCCGTGGACAGAGATCTCCCCGTCCCGAAAAATTGCCCTGCCAGAAGGAGGGCCCCATACAAAGAATACAGACCAGAATAATGTTTACATTGGATTTATTCTCTTTCTTGGTTCATTCCTTCCCAGTCTCTCCCAGGTGGAATTAAAGGCTGACATTCCAGGCTGAGTCAGACTTTCCAGGACAACTCCAGCTGGAGGGCACTTGGATTCCCAGAGCTGGACTCTCTGCCTGCCCATCTGGCCAATCTGAAGTATTTCTCTGGTGCATTAGCATGTTGGTGTTTAACCCCTGGAATGAGACCGAAAGAATTTTCTTGTCCAAGCCAAACAGGGATGTCGTGTCCACCAGTCCTCAGGTTCCTAACACTCTGTAGCTGCCAAGCATGGTTTGATCTTCATCTGTATCTAAAGGCTGAGGGTGGGTGCTAGGCCCTGATTGAGCTGGAATGTTGTGTTGCTTATTTATGATCATTTTTTGCATTGTGGAAGCCTCCAGAGAGTCTGCTCCAGTTCTGGGCCCATTGAGCTTGGCCCTTCACAAACATAGAGGATGAAACAAGCCCTGCCCCAAGATTCTTAAAACCAAATTAAGCCAAATACAGCTACTGTGTGAACATACCCACAAAGGGATTAGGGGAGAGACAGGGGAGTAACAACACTAAGGACAAAAGGGGCTGTTTACAGTCGATCCCCCAGACATTGAGGGAAACGCCCTTGATGGCTTCCATTTGTCCATTGAAAACCATAAAGCATCCCAAACTCCATTTCTCTAACTTGACACAGAAGAATGATAGACACCGAAACAAGCTACATAGATCCAGCAGGTTGGGACACTAATATCGACAGGTTACATGGGGTAGTTTGTCCAAAGTACCTTTGAGTTAGGCATAGTTGTGTCCATACGTCTATTTCATAAACCTGGGGGTTGCTGTCATCATGGCCCCGAGCTCACCTCATCCCCCAATCGGTCTCATGGCTCAGAGTGCTCCCCAGAAGGCCCGGGGATGTCTCAGGTCACCAGTGGATCTCTCTCGGTGCTCTTTGCCTGCCCCGTGTCTCTGCCGGGGCCTCTCACTCTGAGGGCTGGAGAGCAGCCCCCTCCCCACCTGTAGCAGGAGGGAAGCAGGCAACAGGGAGCAAACAGCTCCCAGCCCCACCTGTTGGAGGGACCCTGCCAATTACAGGCCCCCAAGAACTGAAAGAGAACTGAAAGCTAAAGACCCCTCAATGGACTCTGCCCTCGAGGCTTTGCTGCTGAGCGGTGGGACCCACAAGCTGTAAGATGCTCAGCCGCATCTGCCTGCCTCACACCCTGCTCCTGACCCTCGGCTGCTTTAATCTGGGTTCCTGGCTCCCATCTCTGCTCCTGACTGGCTTGTGGGCCCCAGCGCTGCATCCTCACGGCCCTCACGGCAGGCTCCTGGTCAGGCTGCCGCAGCTCCCGTCCCAGCCGCAGAACAGAAGGAGCCTGGCTGAGGGGGGAAGGGAATTGGGGATTGTCCCACCTGGGCACCCATGTATGCACCACGGCACCGAATCCCAGTGTGGTCTGTGCAAAGGGGCCGTGGGAGGGCCCCTTCTGAAAGGCTCCATCTGTAGAACGTGAACAGCCTGTGAAGGGGCCTGAGCCGTCACTGCCTGGGCAGCTGTGGAGTCTGCCTCTATCTGTGCTGCTGAAACATTGGGGGAGGCTGAGAGCCCCCTGCCCGCCGCCTGTCAGGTGCAGCAATGGGAAGGCCAAGGGACGGTGACTGTTTAGTGAGGGAATTCACACAAGCCCAAGGGCTGCCCAGGAACTGTGAGCAACAGAAACCTCCCCAGGCAACCCTGCACCATGGGAATGGCTCAGCCCGGCCACAGCAAACAGGCTCCCAGGCAGTTGGAAGAAGATAGAAAAGGGGCAATGACAGGACGCTGGCTCCTCACTCTCCCTACAACGCACCTGAGAGCATGGGAGGGAAAAGCCTGAATGTGGGGGAAGTGCTAGTATAACCCATGCACTTAATAGGGAGCTGTCTCTTTAAGAGACCCCTGGAGCGGAGGAGGTAGGAGTGAGCTGTGTTTAGGTCAGGGCTGCTGGGCAGATTTAGCCTCCACAACCAGAAGCTTCTGGAATGGAGAGGGGGGTAGTTTGGGGCTGCACCAACTGGGTCTGTCTCTGTGGCTGTGTCCAGGAGCCAGCCAGCAGGGCAGCTGCTTTGCTAAGGGCGGAAGACCAGGATTTTAACAGGGTTCAAAACACAACTAGATAATTTCATGGAGGATAGGTCCATCAGTACTTCTTTGCCAGGATGGATAGCAACAGTGTCCATAGCTTCTGTTTGTCAGAGGCTGGGAATGGGTGACAAGGGAGGGGTCACATGAGGATTACCTGTTGTGTTCAATCCCTGGGAGGCATCTGGGGTACCTGGCATTGGCCACTGTCATCAGACAGGACACTGGGCTAGATGGACGTTTGGTCTGACCCAGTATGGCCATTCATATGAATGAGGTAACCCATACACCTGTGGGGTGTGGGTCACTGTCCCATGGAGTGGCACTTAGTCCACTTACAGAGAGAGATAAGAAGGAATTTGTTCTACAGCCTTAGCTGGGAGCCAACTGGCTTTATAGCCCAAGCTGTAGAGGCTTATGCACTAAGCTCCTAAGGTCCCACTTGTAACCACCTGCAGGTGGAACCAAACTTGCAACCTCAGGCTGGAAAGCTCATTCAATGCTATCTCTCCCTCTGTAAGTGGGACGAGCGCCACTCCATGGGACAGTGGACCACACCCAGTAGCTGTGTGGGTTACACGAATGCCGGGCGAAAAGGCAGCCTGCCTGAACAAGCCAAACTGTGAGTGCTCTCTGCCTGGGCACGTCACTGCCCCATTCACACCCTAACCAGAATTAGGCTGAGCTGGTGGGTTTGTTTTATTTCTTACCGTCATCGAATTTCATCTATGTGCTGTCACCTGCCCTCCTTGAAAAGCTCCCCTTCTGTTGCTATTAGAGCTCTTTAATGTTACCCATCACTCTGCATGTTATCTGAGGCGCAAAGGGGAAAACCTCAGCTCATAAGAACATAACAATGGCCAGACTGGGTCAGACCAACAGTCCATCCAGCCCAGTATCCTGTCTGCTGACAGTGGCCAATGCCAGGTACCCCAGAAGGAGGGAACACAACTGGTAATCCTCATGTGATCCCTCTCCCCATTTCCTGACAAACAGAGACTACGGACAACATTCTGTCTCATAGCCATTGATGGACCTAACCTCCATAAATCTATCTAGCTCTTTTTTAGCCCTGTTAAAGTCCTAGCCTTCACCTTCACCACTTCCTCTGGTAAGCAGTTCCATGAACAAGAGCTGGTGTGTAGCCACTCTCCATTGGAGAAGTGATGCCCAGGGTCACACATTCTTACTGGTCACGTGAGGCAAGCTTGGAGGCTTTTGCAGATTGCCACATCACAGTGCAAGAGGCAGCCCCGTCAGGTGTGGCACAGGGCCCACCTGGACCTCAGTTCCAGCATCTTGGAAGGACCCACCACAGAGATGATCCAAGCGGTGATGGGGGCAAAGGAGGAGCAAGGAACCAGTGTGCGGCCTTAAAGGACAAGACATAGAAGTCGGGGCTAAAAGCCTCGAGTGTCCAGTTACAATTAGGAAGTTGGCAACCCTATGAGTTGTGCACAGATGGATTTCCCAGTGTGTCAGGCTGAGAGAACATAGTAAAGTCACCAAAGAATTTAACCTTTCTTTGATTGGCCATTCAGTGTTTCAGGAAATAGTACCACTCCAGGGAGCTCTGTCTGAAAACCACCACCTTAGGAGAAAACTTTAGTCCCTTTAGGAGTAAAGAGTTGGAGTAGCCTGTCCCGGATCTGTTTGGTTCTCACGCCGTAGATGACGGGGTTCAGCATGGGGGGAACCAGGAGGTAGACGTTGGCAAGGAGAATGTGGAAATGAGGGGGCATATTGCTGCCCAAACGGGATACCAGGGAGCCAAACAGAGTTGGGATGTAAAAGGCTAATATGACACAGATGTGTGAACCACAAGTCCCAAAAGTCTTGAGCCGGGCATCCTTTGTGGGAAGGCTGAAGATGGCCCTAAGTATCTGGGTATATGACAGAATGATGAAAAACACATCCAGACCGATCCTGCAGGATAGCACGAAGAGGCCGTAGTCACTACTGATGCGGGTGTCGCCACAGGCCAACTTCACCACACCCAAGTTCTCACACTGAGTGTGGGCAATGATGTTGGTTCTGCAATATTGCCACTGCCTCGCCAGGATGGGACAGGGCAGGATGAGAATGCTGCCACGCAACAGAATGACCAGGCCAATCTTCATCACCAGGGAGTTTGTCAGGATGATGGAATGTCTCAGGGGATGGCAGATGGCCACGTAGCGATCAAAAGCCATAGCCGCCAATATCCCAGACTCGATCTCTGTGAAGCAGTGAATGAAAAACATCTGTGTGAGGCAGGCACTGAAATCGATCTCCTTGGAATTGAACCAGAAGTTTGCTAGAATTTTGGGCAGGGTGGTTGTGGACAGCACCAGGTCGGTGACAGCCAGCATGCAAAGGAAATAGTACACGGGCTCATGGAGACTGGGCTCCCTCTTCACAATAAATAGGATGGCAAAGTTTCCCAAGATGACTATGATGTACATGATGCAGAAGGGGATGGCGATCCAGACATGGGCGGCCTCCAGGCCAGGAATGCCCAGCAGGATGAAGGTGGAGGGGTTGGTGAAGGCAGTTGTGTTGGAATCTGACATGGAGTGGGAGAGAAGTGATTCAACTCTGAGGCAGAATGTCATGTCTTCCTTAAACTAGATGCTCCACGGAGTTTTTGCATGTGCCCAGGGTTTAGGGAGGTTGTCACAGGGAAATTGCTTGGAGGGAGACACAATGTGAATATGACATACCACATACACTACTGGAGGCTGTTCTCAGGGAGAAAGAGATTGTCATTTTTTCAGTGTGTGAAGAAATCACATTTTCACTATCTGGAGGAAAGGATTATGAACAACAGAGTCTTTTAATTCTGTGTGTGATGGTGCTCCAGGCATGAATAATTTCTCTACATTATGGCATGTGAAACCTTAAAAGGCACCGGTAGAAAATACACCCCAAGCAAAAGACCTGATGATAACTGATAGCAACACCATCTAAACAGAAGCTCGTTCATGGCACTGGCCACAACAAAGACCATGTTCGGATGCCTAAGGAAAGGGTTGGAAAAATAGCTGCTCCAGACATGTGCTCAGTTTTGCTCATCTAGTCTGTGTAAGGAAATAGCAGGTAGAACGGGAATTCGGAGGCAGGCCATGAGAACAGGGGAGCATCATATACAGCCAGACTGGGATGCCTGGGGCAGATAGAGGAGAGGAAAGTAAAAAACGAAACTCACTACATTACATTCAAATGGAGAAACCAAGACGAGTTCCCAGTCAGTACTATCTCTAATGAATGATTGCTCCAAAGGGCTAACTCCTCAAAGCTGTGTCAAATCATCAGCAAAAGGGTTTGGGAGGAAAAGTTAGGGAAAACATATTGGAATGAAAATTGGGATTTTTTGAACTATGGTTTTGTTAGATAACTAACATTTTTGAGTCCATGGTGAAGAATGTAGACAAGTTGGCTAAAAACCCTATTCAGTGGGTAATCAAGGCAGGACTTAGGGGAGAAAACGCACCGTATAATACACCAGAGAAAAGAAAAATAGATGGAAAGCAATACAAACTGGAAATTTTTGAAAAATGGTGAGGGATGTTATAGATATCAGGGAAAACCCTTAGTATGGTTAAGGATTAGAAAAAGAGGATATTAAGAATATCTAGGGGAAAAAGGATACCTTAGAAAATATTTTGACCATTTTCAGAGGGTGAAAGGAAAATTGTTCCCATTGGAGAAAAAGTCCACATGTTCTAGAAATGGTTTTGTTCTGCATTTGGAAAGAAACACTTACGACGTGCTCAAAAAGCATCTCAGTAGAACTGTAGAGGTACGAACACCAGAGTTACGAACTGACCAATCAGCCACACATCTCCTTCAGAGCCAGACGTGGGCAATCAGGCAGCAAGCAGCAGAGACCTCTGCCCTTCTGCCCCTCAGAAAGGAGGCCAATTCAGGACAGGTTGCGTTAAACATAAATTATTTACAAAATTAAGGGAAAGTTCAAAATAAAAATGGTTGACAAGGTTAGGAAAGGCTGGGGAGGCTGGTTTGGGATTTTTTTTTAAGATCAGGAATATAATTAATGTTGGTCAGCAATATGGTTTACGTAAACCTGGTCATATCAAAGAAACAGCTTCATCCTTTCACAAGAGTACAGCTCTCATTGATCAAGGGAAGGGCGGAGATGTAATAAACCTTCATTTCTCTGAGACATTTGCTTTAGTAGGGGAAGCAGATGAAAAAGTGGCAAAGCCCTGGTTTACTGACAGATTTCAAGGAATGGGGCTGTTTCGAGTAGGGTTTCATAGGGATAACGTGTAGGTCTGATGCTGTTCAATATTTTAATTGATGTTCTGGAAACAAACAGAAAACCAGGGCAGATAACATTCTCAAAATGTTAGTGTTCAAATTGCAGCGAGCTTACAGTGAGGAGGCCAGGCATATTGGATACCTAGGTAGGAGCATTGTCAGCAGATTTAGTGAGGAAAGGATGTGGATGCATTGGAGAGGGTCCATCAGAGGGCAACCAAAATGCTGAGGGGCCTGGAGCACATGGCCTATGAGAACAGGCTGAGGGATTTGGGCTTGTTTAGTCCACAGAGGAGAAGAGTGAGGGGGGATTTGATAGCGGCCTTCAACTTCCTGAAGGGAGGTTCCAGAGAGGATGGAGAGAGGCTGTTCTCAGTGGTGGTGGATGGCAGAAGAAGGAGCAATGGTCTCAAGTTGCAGTGGGGGAGGTCTAGGTTGGATATTAGGAAAAACTAGGAGGAAGGAGAAGCACTGGGATGGGTTCCCTAGGGAGGGGGTGGAATCTCCATCCCTGGAGGTTTTTAAGTCCCGGCTTGACCAAGCCCTGGCTGGGATGATTGAGTTGGGATTCGTCCTGCTTTGGGCAGGGGGCTGGACTTGATGACTCCGGAGGTCTCTTCCAGCCCTGGGATACTAAACCACCTGAATGATGCCCTGTGCCACTGACATGCTGACACCTTGCAGCTCTCGATAATCATCCAGAATGTACAGGGATGCCCAGAAAAGAGTCACATTTTGCCTAGTGATATTGGCAAGGGCCCTGGGCTATTTACTGGGTGTTCAGAGCAGAAAAGATCCCAGACTTACCCTCTATCCTGTGGTGCCCTGGGTTTGTTGAGCAGGTCGAGCAGGTGTCCTCAGCCCGAGCTGGGTACCTTTGAGTTCTGAGATGGTTTCCCTGGCAGCCTCCCACACGCAATCGTGTCCCGTACCTCTCTCAGCCCAGCACCCGCAGCAGCATCCCACGCCAAGAGCCGGCACAGGGCTGTGCACTGTTAATAATACAGCTCTGGGCAATCCCAGTGGGTTCACTCAGCCCCTAGGGGTTCCTGAGCATCTGGATGGAAAAGGCTGGAGACCAGCCTGTCTGGGTTTCTGGGCTAGTTATCCAGCTTTATGAGTAAACAGCAATTAAAGGCCCTTCCCAAAGGGAAAGGAGAAGTCCTGGGCTCTGATATCAGTCCAAGAAGAATTGGCTGCTCTGAGGATTCGTGTGTACTTAGAAATTATAGTTGATTAATAAGAAAACTATGAACAATGTCCATGTCTATGTCTCTTTAGGGGCTGTCACCCAGGGATCAGAGATCACTAATTCTCATCAATAACGTCCATCACGTTCTGCAGCACCTTTCTCTGAGGGCATTGACAAGACCTTGCAAAGGAAAGGGACCGTGAACAGAAACCAATAATAGAGCTAGGTAGGGAGACTTGAATTGACCAAGCAGATTGAGGGGCAGGATAAGAGAGACAACCAGGAGTCCTGACTTCCCTGCAGTACCCACAATCCCTCCATGGCAGGGGCTAGTCATTGGGTGGAGGCAGAGGAAAGGCTGCAAGAGGGAGGCTGAGCCTTCGCCAGCCTCTCCTGGTGAATCTGAACATTTCAGAACCAGCTGGAGTGTGTGAGCTCCCCGCTCTTGGGAGGTGAACTCTGAGACCCCACTTCTGCTCCCACTGGCCTGGTGTACACTAATGGTACGTCTAGACTACACGCCTTTTTCTAAAGAGGGTTTTTCGAAAGTATCTTTCGAAAAAGCCTCTTTTGAAAAAGCGTGTCTAGATTGCACTAAGGGGATCGATTTTTCGATCCGCTTTTTTGAAAACGAGCGTCCAGACTGCCTGGCCGCTCTCAAAAAAGGCCACCTGGAAGCACTTCTACCAGGGCGTGGGGGCAGCCTTTACTTCCGGGTCCTGCTGCATGCTCTTTGCAGCGACGCGTGCTTTAAGGGATCCTCCTGAACAGCTGTTACTCTACTCCTCCAGCTGGCTTGCCTACCAGCTAGAGGGACAGAAGAGCTTCTGCAGTGCTTGCTTTGAGTGCCCTGCTTTCTGGGACACCACAGCATTTTTTTCTTGCTTTTGTTTTGTGGTTTGAATTGTTTTTTTGCCATGGAGCCTGAGCTGCTCCTGGGCAAGCAATGGCCCCACACTGTAGTGCTTCAAGTGCTGCTGCAACTCCATGAGAGCTTCATGGTGTTCATACCAGGTCTGGATTCTGAAACCAGCCTTGAGCCCCTCGTTTGGGATGCAGCAACACTGTTCTTGCCACCGAACTTCTTCCATGAGAGGCAATTTTGGATGCTGGAGACAAGTTCAGACTGGTGGGACCAGCTCGTAATGGAGCAGTGGGACAACCAGGCTTGGCTCCAAAACTTCAGGATGCGGGAAGTCCATCTTCCAGGAGCTCTGTACTTGGCTCGCTCCCGCCCTGCAATGATAGGACACCCACCTGCGCCCTGCCATCCCACTGGAGAAGAGGGTGGCTATTGCCCTCTGGAACCTGGCCACCCCTAACAGCTACCGGTTGGTGGGACACCAGTTTGGCATGGGGAGATCTACTGTTGGTGCCATGTTGATGGAGGTAAGTCCCTCTTGGGGGGGGCAGTCCATGAGGGGTAGGGGGACTGTAACAGAAAAGGGTGGGGGGGGGCAATGGAGGAGAGGTGGTGGAGGCCTCCTGGCCTCATTCCGCCCTACTGCTGGGAGCGGCTGCCAGGGGGGGAGTCCTAGGGTCTTGGGCGGGGAGACAGGGGAGGAAACCTCCCAAGGCGTTGGGCAACCCCTCTAACTTCCTATTCTGTGTGTTTGTATGTGTCTGTTTCTGTAGATGTTGAGGGCCATCAACTTGGAGCTGCTGAACAGGATTGTCCGCGCCTCGGAGACCTAGACACCATCATGGCCTGTTTTGCTGGGCTGGGATTCCCAAACTGGAGGAGCGCTCGATGGAACTCACATTCCCATCCGTGCACCGCCCCAATGAGCAGCCCAGTATATCAACAGAAAAGGGTACTTCTCCATGGTGCTGCAGGCCCTGGTTGACCACCGTGGACTATTCACTGACATTTGTGTGGGGTGGTCGGGCTGGGCACGTGATGCTCAGATCTTCAAAAATTCATACCTTTACCAAAGGCTGCAGGCTGGAACCTTCTTCCCCCAGCGAAACTTTGCTACTGGGGATGTGGAGATGGCAGTCTGCATTGTGGCCGATGTGGCATACCCTCTCATGCCCTGGCTTATGAAGCCATACACTGGGCATCTGAACCCGAGCAGGGAACTCTTTAACACGCACCTGACACGGGCGCGTTTGCAGGTGGAATGTGCCTTTGGCCGGCTGAAGGGAAGGTTTAGGTGCCTGCTCACTTGCCTCGATGTGGGGGAACGCAATATCCCAGAGGTGGTGGCTGCATGTTGCATCCTCCACAACCTGGTGGAGAGCAAAGGGGAGGCCTTCCTCCCAGGGTGGGGGGCAAGGGCTGAAGTGTAGGGGAGGCAGTTCGCGCAGCCCCAGACAGCTGCCGTTCGCCAAGCCCATCATGTGGGGGTCTGCATCCCGGAGCTCTGCGTGACCACTTCTCAGGAGGAGCCCAATGACTTTCCCCAGGGTCTCCCCAATGGGGCCTGTGGGCTTGGGCCCCCCAGCCCATAACCTGTCCTCCCACAACCCATCCCTGCACCAGTCTCTGGACAGTGAACACACAACAGACCAGGCTAAATATCAAAAACATAATGTTTATAAACAATGTACGTGCAAATAAAACTGTGTGTGAAATGTATTCAAAAATAAACTTTCTAGTGAAACTATCAAACTGTTGTTAAAACTGGGGAGGGAGGGGGGATGTCAACCTGGAGGAGGGATGGAGGGCAGGCGGGCAGTTTAGGGATGATGAGGGTCTCGCCTGGGCCGCAAAACTCTGCCGCCTCAGGTCCGTGCACCTAACCGTCCTGGCGGGCAAGTGGGACCTGGGATGGTGCGGGGGGCTGCAGCTGGCTCTGCCCTAGCAATGGGGGAGTGGGTGTCAGGGGTGGAGGGGTTGCAGGGGCTGAGGGAGAGGAAGAGGTGGCAGAGGGGGCTGGAGCAGGTTGAGCAGGAGGAGTGGCAATGGGGACAGGACCTGGCACAGCCAGGGTCTCTCGCACGCGCACACACATTCCAGTCCACGGGGGGAGGAAATCCTCCAGCAACCTATTGTGCCAGCAAGCCTCCTCCCGTGCCCTTTCGGCCATGGTCTCGTCGATCCTCTCCACATGCCTCCTCAGGAGCTCGTTATACACCCGCCAATGCCTGCGGGTTCCGTGGGACCGGGTGGGTGGTGGCATGGGTGTTGCATGGCGCTCTGCAGTGGCAGGTCTGGCTGTGGAGGAGAAGAGGGAGAAGTGATCAGTGTTAGGAATTCACACACTGGCCCTTCTTGCGCTCAGTGAATAAGTCCTTACAACAAGGGAGGGGAATGATGTCACTGCAAGCCCACGTCTGGCCCGGCCCCGAGGTGGCTAAGGCAATGTCCGCCCCTCCCCCCCAACACCCTTCCCACCATGGCCATACAGGCCAGGGAAGTGTAGGGCCACAGTGGGTCACAAGACATAGGACAGGGGCCTGGAGCAGCTTGGGTCTCCCAGGGCCCCCACCCACATACCCACCGCCTGCCCGCCTGCTTGCACATGCACAGAGAGATGCAAGCTGTCCAGGAAGAGCATGACATGTGCAGATTGCTCTGCATCCCCTGTGCTCCCACCTCCCCCCTTCTGTGTGTGTGACCTGGCTGCACTCGGTACCTGATGTTCCTTCGCCAGCATTGGAGGATGCCTGCGAGGCCTCCTGGCTATTGGGGACCAGCTCGAAGGTCAGGGTCACCTCGGTTTGGTTGGAGTCCTCCTCCTTTTCTGGCAGCTGCTCGTCGGTCTCCTCTGTGCCCTCCTGGCAATGCCGCACAGGTGTCTGCAACCCCGTCTGCACAAGAACCGGGGCCGACAGGGGGTCCCCACCACCCAGGATGAGATCCAGCCCCTGATAATAGGCACAGTGGTGAGGTGCTGTGCATGAGGTGGAGTTGCGCTCATGGGCCTTCGCGTAGCCCTGCCTGAGCTCCTTCACCTTAGCCCTTACTTGATCTAAAGTCCTGGGGTGGTGCCCCCTCAGCCATGTGGCCGTAGATCTCAGCATTTCTGCTCCGGGTGTCCAGAGCCTGGAGCGCTTCCTCCTCTCCCCACAGTTCAAGCAGGGTCAGGACCTCTGGCCCTGACCAGGCTGGAGCTCTCTTCTTGCCCCTGGAGGGCAGCTGGGTTGGCTCCTTGGCAGGTCCTTGGGGGCCTCGGGGGTCTTGTGCTTGTGCCATGACCACGTGGCAGGGAGGCAGGGAGAGCCGTGTGCTGACAAGCTTGCTCTGTGGCTGGCTTTCTGTCAGAATTGCTGCCCAGGGTGTCTGTGCCTTTAAAACATGGCTACAGACAGGAACAATAGAGGTTTTCCCTGCAGATGGACTGTCCACCAGGGGTTTTCTCTGGAGGTCTATTTTTTTTGAAAAAAAAAAAAACAGCTTCCACACACACCTTTTTCCCACAGAACACTGTCAAAAAAGGCGTTAGTCCTCATACAATGAGGTTTACCACTGTCGATAAAACTGCCACGTTCTTTCGATGTGCTGTTGAAAGAATGCAGCGGTAGTGTAGACGCAGCTGAAGTTTTTTCGAAAAAAGCCAACTTTTTCCGAAAACCCAGTGTAGTCTAGACACACCCTAAAGGGGAAAGTCAACCTAAGATGGTCACACCAGCTATGCGAATTACACAGCTGGAGTCGAAGTACCTTCAACTGGTTTTTTTGCCCGTCCACACAGCTGGAGGTTGATGGGAGCACATGATCTCATCAACTTCCCTTACTCCTTGTGAGGAGCAGCACTGCCGGCACCGATGGGAGATCCCTGCCCTCTAAGTTCCAATTAGCCCGTCCTCACCACACTCACTAATTCAAACCTTGGAAGATCAACTGCAGCAGCGCTGACCTTCCCCATAGGGTAGACAAGCCCACAGGGAGACCTGCCAGCCCATCCCAGTCAATAAGGTGCCTCTGGCAGAACAGACTCAGGAAAAGTTACACAAACAATGTGTTCCCGAGGAAGGGGTGGAGATGGGGGCCTGTCCTGCAGACAGAGAGCTCCCCCTCTCCCAAAATGGCCGTGGTACAAGGAGGGCCCCATAAGAAGAATACAGACCAGATTGATGTTTACATTGGATTTATTCACTTTCTCGGTTCATTCCTTCCCAGGTGTAATTAAAAGCTGATGTCTGAGTCAGAGTTTCCAGGAGAACTCCAGCTGGAGGGCACTTGGATCCCCTGAGTTGGACTCTCTGCCTGTCTCTCTGGCCAATCTGGGCTATTTCTCTGGTGCAGAAGCATGTGGGTGTTTAAGCCCTAGAAGGAGACCGAATGAAGTTTCATGTCTGAGTCAAACAGGGGCGTTGTGTCCACCAGTACTAAGGTTTCCAACACTCTGTAGCTGCCAAGCATGGTTTGATCCGTGTCTGTAGTTAAAGGCTACAAGGTTGGGTGCTAGAACCTGATTTAGCTGGATTCTTGTGTTGTTTATTTATGACCTTTATTTGTCTTGTGGGAGCCTCCAGAGATCCTGCTCCAGTTCAGAGCCCCTTGAGCTGGGACCTTGGCAAACGAGAGGGTGAAACAACTCCTGCCCCAAGGATCTTAAAACCAAATTAAGAGAGGACACAGCTACTGTGTGAAACAACCCACAGAAGGGTTAGGGGAGGGACAGGGGAGTAACAGCAGTAAGGAGAAAAGGGGCTGTTTACAGGTGATTCCCCCCCAGAAATTGAGGGAAACACCCTTGATGGTTTCCATTTGCCCAGTTGCACCATAAAGGAGTCCGAACTCCATCTCTCTAACTTGACACAGAAGAATGATACAGACACCGAAACAAGCTACACAGATCCAGCAGGTTGGGACACTAATATTGACAGGTTACATGGGGTAGTTTGTCCAAAGTTCCTTTGAGTTTGCCATATTTCTGCCCATAGGTCAATTTCATAAACCGGGGGGGGGGGGGGGCGGGTTCTGGCCTCATAGCCCCCAGCTCACCTTATCACCTGATCAGTCTCATGGCTGAGAGTTCTTCCCCGATGGCTGAGGGATGGTTCTGGTCACCAGTGGATCCCTTTCGGTGCTCTCTTCTGGTCCCAGCTTTTGGTCAGGACCACCCACTCTCAGGGCTGGAGAACAGCCCCCCTCCCCACCTGTAGCAGAAGGGAAGCAGGGAAAAGGTAGATCACAACGTGGAGTGTTGACCACCTACTGCCATTGTCTCGCCTCGAGCTGGCATTGCTCCTCTGGAGTGTGTTGTGAGCTGTGCAGCTGCAGTCGTTGCTATACCCTGGTCTCTGCCCGGCATCCATCTCACTAAGGATGTTAAAATGTTGTTAATTGATTTGTTGACCAGTTGATGGAATTTCCATCAACTAGTCGATAGGCACTTCCGCATTCCTCCTTAGAAATATACAAGAGCCCCGCTGGTGGAAGGCGGAACTCCGCGTACAGCCCGGGACCAGCGGGAAGTCCCACTGGTTCCGGGCTGCATGTGGGTGCCAGCTTTGAAATACGCAAGAGTCCCCAACGTTGTTTGGGTTTTAGCCAAATAGTTCCAGGGACTTTCCCTGCTGGTGCAAGTCCACAACTGCTCTTTACATGCAATAATGGGGAGGGAGTCATTTTTGTTGTGTTACTCTCCGTGTATTTGCTGGAAGCCGGCTTTTGTTTAAAGCTGTTCACTTGTGACTTATCTGACAGGTTACCCAGTGGGCTGGCTGGCTGGCCGGGATCCACAGCAGGGGGAGAGGCTGCCTGGACTCCAACTGAGGATCCTACCACAAGTGGAGAGATGGGTCAGGCTCAGCATATGGTACAGATTTTGGGATCAGAGACACTCCCTGAGACTTAGGTGAATTAAAGCGAAGCTTTTGGGATCTCTCAGTGTCTTCTGAGATTATGTCTACACAGCAGGCTTCTTGTGCAAGAAGCTTTTTTCGGTCGAGATCTTCCAAAAAAAGTCTTGCCAAAGAGAACGTTCCCACTGCAAAAGCACATTGAAAAGCGATCTGCTTTTTCAAAAGATAGCGTCCAGACTGAATGGACACTCCCTCGCATGTAAGCTCTGATTACTATGGGTGGAATGGCCAGCAGGGCAACTGTGTTTTTTTCTCTTTCCTCTTCTTCCGAAAGAACTCCCTCTTCCCCGTCCACATGCCTTTTTCTGAAAGAGGTCTTTCGGAAAAAGTCTTCTTCCTCGTAGAATGATGATTACCAATGTCGGAAAAGACCCTCTGTTCTTTCGATTGTCTTGCGGAAGAACGCAATTGCAGTGTGGAGGTCCCTCAAGTTTTGTTGGAAAAACGGCCGTTTTTCCAATAAAACTCTGTAGTGTATATGAGGGTGATTGGTGTGGACTGAACTGTTCCCATTTTCCATTTGGTTTTCTCTTTATGTTTGTTGTAACTGTCAAGACAATGTTTGTGGGTTATAAAATGGCTCTGTTATGCATTTTCCTTTTGGTTTTCTCTTTAGGTTTGTTGTAGCTGTGAAGACCATGTCGGTGGGTTATAAAATGGCTGTTATGTTGTAAAAATTAGATTATTATTTGTTTCTTCATCATAAGATTTGATAAAGTGATTTAATTAAATTAATTTCTTTAGTTCCTTTTGGGATTTAAATGTGGGGGAGGCTGGCATTGGGCAGCCCTTGCTGAAATTCTCTACAGCCTGAATTCTGGGCCTCCAGTGACTTTCGGAGGGAGTTGTTTTTATTATTATTATTTATTATTTTAAGACACTGGAGAAGTGGAGACTTGAGAATTGCTCAGAGTTCACCTCTGAAGTCTTTTGAGGTATACTGCAGTTAGTCATAACATATTACTTCATGCATGTATTTTATTATAATACTAAGATAATGGAAACTGGCACCCAATTAGGGTTAGAGCCCTATAGGTCAGGGATGCATAACCTTTTTTGGGTTGGGGGTCACTGACGCAGAGAAAATCAGTCAGGGGCTGCACACAAGTGAGAAGCAAAGAAAAAACCCATCCCTCACCAGCATGGACTTCCTAATGCTACGTGGCACCCAAGCCTCAGGAGCTCGATCCAGGCAACCTTCGGTTCCCCACCCCTGCTGTAGGACCATTTGGTCAGAGATGTGTCCTCTGCTGCTAGAACAGCAGAAATTAAACGAGCTATTAGGATCGTTGGTCAGGTGACTAATAGGAGGCAGGTGAAGGGAAAACAAAAGGATACGAGTCTCTGCGAATGTGAAGACCCTTGTTTCTGTGATACACATAGGAAGAGAATGTGTGTTGCAGAAGCAAGGGCAGAAATGAGATGTAATTCTTACTCACTTTGTGGCTTTGCCATTTTATATCCACCGGTTCTGTGCACAAAGCACCTCAGTGCAGGAATCACAGATATTCTGACCAATACTAAGGCGTCAGCTCTGGTTATACTTGGGTGTCAAAGACAGACTCGGTGCTTAACAGATGTGACAGCAGTTCTAGACAGGGATCCAGTAGAAGATTTCCTTCCTGCTCTGAGTCTCCCTCCTGACATGCAACATCTCTTGTTAGAGAGGGTGCTGAAATCTGCCAGTGAAAGAGTGACGGATGTAAATTGGAAACTAAGATGTTTCCCTGCTAATTCACACAGGCCCAGTGGAGAAGTAGATTATCCTACTTGAGGAGCACAAGCCAAAGAGATGAGGGATGAGAGTGAGACTTCTGACAGTTAAAAAAAGGAGGATTATAGAAAGTGTACTAGCCCCAGCCTTGAAGGTGGTGTGAGGAGCTGGTGGCAAGGAATCCACTGTAGAACGCTTTGATATTTTAGAGAAAGCATCTGGATGTGTCATAAGTGCACCTGAGCTTAAGGCTCAGTTTTCAGAGACACACCAACACGCCAAAGAATCACTTTCTGCATACCAAAGTGGACTACATGCCCAAGAAATTTTAGAGGCTGGTGCGATAAAAGATACTGAATCGGACTCTTACATAAAAGATCATTTTTTCCGTGGTGAATGAAAGAATGACCATAGTTGGTGAGACCAAAGGTCCATCTAGCCCAGTATCCTGTCTGCCAAGAGTGACCAATAGCAGATGCCCCAGAAGGAGTGAAAAGAACAGGGAATCATCACGTAATCCTGGCTGCGAATTTGTGACATCCCTTGATGATTCCCTGTTCTGTTCACTCCCTCTGGGGCACCTGGCATTGGCCACTGTCGGCAGACAGAACACTGGGCTAGATGTGACTTTCATCTAACCGAGTCTGGCCATTCTTATGAAAACCATACACCTATGTGGAGTGGTTCACTGTTCCATGTAGTGGCACTTAGACCACTTACAGAAAGAGAGAGAGAAGAATGAGTTTGTTTTACAGCCTTAGCTGGGCTCCAACTGGCTTTATAGCTCAAGCTGTAGCGGCTCATGCACTAGGCTCCAGAGTCCCACTTGTAACCACCTGCAGGCAGAACTGAACCTGCGACTTCTGGCTGTAGAGCTCATTCATGGAACATTGACCCACCCCCCCGGTAGCTTTGTGGGTTACATTAGTGCTGGGTGAAAAGGAAGCCTGCCTGAAATGGCAAAACTGCATGTGAATCTGCCAGGGTGGGACCCTACTCCATTCCCATCCTCAACAGAATTAGGCTGAGATAGTGGGTTTGTTTTATCGTAATCGAATTTCATCTATTTGCTGTCACCTGCCCTCCCTGAAAAGCTCAGTTCCATTGTTAATGAATCTCTTTTCTCTCTTACTCATCACTCCACATGTAATGTGACGTGAAAGGGGAAAACCTCAGCTCATAAGAGCATAAGAGTGGCCATACTGAGTCAGACCTCAGCTCATGAGCTCAAGAGCTGGTGTGTAGCCACTTGCCGTTGGAGAAGCGATGCCCAGGGTCACACATTCTTACTGCTCGGGTGAGGCAAGCTTGGAGGCCTTTACAGGTTGCTGCCTCACAGTACAAGAGGCAGCCCCGTTAGGTGCAACACAGGGCCCAGCTGGACCTCAGTTGCAGGTGGCATGTTGGACGGATCCATCACAGAGAAGATCCAAACGGTGATGGGGGAAAAGGAGAAGCAAGCAACCAGTGTGGGGCCTTAAAGGACAAGAGATAGAAGTGGCTGAGGGCTCGAGGGGAGATGTGGAGCAGGGCCCTGAGGAAAAAGGTGGGACAAGGGCAGGGCCTCAGGGGTTCAGTTACAATTAGCAGGCAACCTTATGAGTTGTGCACAGAAGGATTCCCCAGTATGTCAGGCTGAGAAAACACAATAAAGTGAGACACAAATTTCATCTTTCTTTGATTGGCCAGTCAGTGAATCAGGGAAGAGTAACATGTCACCAGCCAGCACCCCCAGGGAGATCTGTCTATGGGCCAACACCTGAGGAGAAAACTTTACTCCCTTTATGTGTAAACAGATGAAGCAGCCTATTCCGAATCTGTTTGGTCCTCACCCCATAGATGACAGGGTTCAGCATGGGGGGAACCAGGAGGTACACATTGGCAATGAAAACTTGGAAATAACTGGGCAAATTGTGGCCAAAACGGGATGTCAGGGAGGCAAACAGAGTTGGGATGTAAAAGGCTAATATGACACAGATGTGCGAGCCACAAGTTCCAAAAGTCTTGAGCCGGGCGTCCTTTGTGGGAAGGCTGAAGATGGCCCTAAGGATCTGGATATAGGACAGGATGATAAAAGACACATCCAGACCAATCCTACAGGACAGCACAAAGAGGCCGTAGTAACTACTGATACGGGTGTCGGTACAGGCCAACCTCACCACATACATGTTCTCACACTGAGTGTGGGGGATGATATTGGTTTTGCAATATGGCCACTGCCTTGCCAGCAAGGGAAAGGGCAGTGTAAGAATGCTGCCACGCAACAGAATGGCCACGCCAATCTTCATCACTAGGGAGTTTATCAGGATGGTGGAATGTCTCAGGGGATGGCAGATGGCCACGTAGCGATCCAAAGCCATGGCTGCAAAGATCCCAGACTCTATCTCTGAAAAGCAGTGAATGAAAAACATCTGGGCGAGGCAGGCACTGAAACTGATCTCCCTGGAATTGAACCAGAAGATTGCCAGAATTTTGGGCAGGGTGCACGTGGACAGCACCAGGTCAGTGACAGCCAACATGCAAAGGAAATAGTACATGGGCCCATGGAGATTGGGTTCCCTCTTCACAATAAATAGGATGGTAAAGTTGCCCAAGAGGGCTATGACATACATGGTGCAGAAGGGGATGGAGATCCAGACATGGGCCTCCTCCAGGCCAGGAATGCCCTGTAAGATGAAGGTGGAGGGGTTGGTGAAGGCAGTTGTGTTGGTATCCATCATGGAGTGGGGGAGAAGCGATTCAACTCCGAGGCAGAATGGTGTCTCTTACGTGAAGCAGATGCTCCACAGAGTTTCTGGATGTGCCCAGGGTCTAGGGCGATGGTCACAGTGTAATTGCCTGGATGGAGACACAATGCAAATATGAGACACCACGGACACTACTGGAGGCTGCTCTAATGGGTGAAGGAGATTTGTACTTTCTTCACACTCTGAAAAATATCACTTTCATTATCTAGAGACACGAATTACGAAAAAAGATGCTAATAATTCCATGTTTGATGGTGCTCCATGCATCCAAAATTTCTATACATTATGGTGTGTGAAATCTTAATAGCCACAAGCAGGAAATACACCCTCAGGAAAAGACCTGGCCATAACTGATAGCAACTCCATAGGAATAACAGCTCAATCACGGCACTGGCCAAAACAAAGACCATGTTCGGATGCCTAAGGAAAGGGATGGAACAACAACTGCTCCGGATATGTGCTCAGTTTTCTTCTCCCAATCTCTGTAAAGGAAACAGCAGGTAGAAAGGGAATTGTGAGGCTGGTGTTGAGAACAGGGAAGCTGCCATATGCAACCAGACTTAGAGGTCTGGGACAGATAGAGGAGAGGAAAGTAAAAAATGGGACTCATTACATTACATTCAAATGGAGACAGTGAGAAGCATTGCTAGTCAGTAATATCTCTAGTGACGAATTGCTCCAGAGGGCAAATTCCTCACAACTGTGTCAAATCATCAGCAAAACTTTTTGGGAGGAAAAGTTGGGCAGAAAAATGGGAATGAAAATTGGGATTTCCTTAAAAAGACCCCGATTCCATGGTTAAGAAATTGGACAATTTGGCTAAAAATCCTGTTCATTGGCTAAGTGAAGGTAGCACTTAAGGGAGAAAATGCACCATATCCCACACTGGAGAAAAGAAAATTTGATACAAAGCTGTACAAATCATAAAGGCATATTGGGGTGCATTAGAAGGAGCATTGCCAGCCTGTCTAGACAAGTGATTATTCCCCTTTAGTCAGCACTGGTGAGGCCACATCTGGCGTACTGAGTCCAATTCTGGGGCCCCCATTACAAAAAGGATGTAGCTCCACTCGACAAAAATGATTATGGGGCTGGAGCAGAGTGATTTGGGCTTATTTAGTGTACAGAAGAGAAGAGTGAAGGCGATTTGAGAGCAGCCTTCAACTCCCTGAAGGGGATTCCAAAGAGGCTGGAGAGAGGCTGTTCTCAGTGGCGACAGATGGCAGAATGAGAGGCAATGGTCTCACATTGCAGTAGGGGAGGTCTAGGTTCAATATTAGGAAAGACTACTTGGAGGGTGGTGAAGCACTGGGATGGGTTGCCTAGGGAGGGGTGGAATCTCCATCCCTAGAGGTTTTTAAGTCCCAGCTTGACAAAGCCCTGGCTGGGATGGCTTAGTTGGGGTTGGTCCTGCTTTGGACAGGGGGTTGGACTCGATGACTCCTGAGGTCTCTTCCTGCCCTAGGATTCTATACGACCTGAATGATGCCCTGTGCCACTGAAATGGCTTGCGGCTGTAGGTAATGGGAAGGGATGCCCCCAAAAGAGTCACATTTTGCCTATTGATACTGGAGCAAATTCATCCCTGTGGCAAGGGGATATTTACTGGCTGTGCCGAGCAGAAAGGATCCCAGACTTACTCTATCCTGTGGTGCCCTGGATTTGTTGAGCAGGGGAGCTCCTCTGCCCGAGTTGGGCATTTGTGAGTTGAGAGAGGAATTGGGCCGAAAGAAATCTGATGAGGTTCAACAAGGACAAATGCAAAGTCCTGCATTTGAGATGGAAGTATCCCAAGCATTGTTATAGGCTGGGGACCGACTGGCTAAGCAGCAGCTCAGCAGAAAGGGAACTGGGGATTATAGTGGATGAGAAGTTGGATATGAATCAAGAGTGCACCCTTGTAGCCAAGCAGGCTAACAGCATAATAGGGTGCACTAGGAGGAGCAGTGCCAACAAATCCAGATAAGTGATTATTCCCCTTTATTCAGCACTGATGAGGCCACATCTGGAGTATTACATCCAATTCTGGGCCCCCACTATAGAAAGGATGTGGACACATTGAAGAGGGTCCAGCGAAGAGCAACCAAAATGATTAGGGAGCTGGAGCACATGACCTATGAGGAGAGACTGAGGGATTTGGGTTTGTTTAGTCTGCAGAAGAGCAGAGTGAGGGGGGATTTGAGAGCAGCCTTCTGCTACCTGAAGGGGGGTCCCAAAGAGGATGGAGAGAGGTTGTTCACAGTAGTGATGGATGGCAGAACGAGGAGCAATGATCTCAAGTTACAGAGCTGGAGCTCTAGTTTGGATATTGGGAAAAGCTATTTCCACAGGAGGGTGGGGAAGCGCTGGAATGGGTTATTTAGGGTGGGGGTGGATTCTCCATCTCTAAAGGTTTTCAAGTCCCAGCTTGACAAATCCCTGGCTGGGTTGATTTAGTTGGGTTGGTTGTGCTTTGGGCAGGGGGTTGGACTCGATGACTCCTGAAGTCTCTTCCAACCATATGATTCTATGTCAGCTGAATGATGCCTAGTGCCACTGAAATGCAAACACTTGCGGCTCTAGGTAATCATCCGGACGGGGCACGGATACACAGAAAAGAGTCACATTTTGCCTGGGGATACCAGCAAGGGCCCTGGGCTGTTTACTGGTTGTGCAGAGCAGAAAGGATCCCAGACTTACTCTCTCTCCTGCGATGCCCTGGGTTTGTCGAGCAGGGGAGCTCCTCAGCCCTAGTTGGGTACCTTTGAATTCTGAGAGAGATGTGCCCTCCTCAGGCAGCCGTGTCCCACACCTCAGCATCTTCAGCAGCCTCCCACGCCAAGAGCAGGCACAGGGCTGTGCACTGTTAGTAATATAGCTCTGGGCAATCCTGGTTGAGTTCATGTGAGCATCTGAATACAAAAAGGCTGGTGACAAGACTGTCTGGGCCTCTGGGCTATTTATCCAGCTTTACAAGTAAACAACAATTAAGGGCCCTTCCCAAAGGGAAAGGAGAACTCTTGGGCTCTGGCCTCAGTCCGAGAGGAATTGGCTGCTCTGTGCATTTGTGTATATTTAAAAATGATAGTTGATTAGGAAGAAAAGGAAGGATAATATCTAGGTCTCCCTAGGGTCTGATACGCTGTAAATACCAAGGATGTAAACAGATAGGTTATGTCTAGACTACATGGCTCTGCTGATAGAGCCATGTAAACTAGCTTACCCGACATAGTCAATGAAGCGGGAATTTAAATAATCCCCCGCTTCATTAAAATAAAAATGGCCACCGCGCTGTGCCAACAATCAACTGATCTGGCACAGCACGGCAGTCAAGACGCGGATCGGTCAGCAAGGAAAGCCTTTGCCGACCAATCCCTTATGCCTCATGAAACGAGGTTTACAGGATTGGTTGGCAAAGGCGCTCCTTGCCGACCGATCCGCCTTTGTCGACCAATCCCTTATGCCTCGTGAAACGAGGTTTACAGGATCGGTCGGCAAAGGCTTTCCTTGCCAACTGATCCGCGTCTTGACTGCCGCGCTGTGCTGGATCAGCTGATTGTCGTCACGGAGTGGCGGCCATTTTTTATTTTAATGAAGTGGGGATTATTTAAATCCCTGCTTCATTGGCTATGTCGGGTAAGCTAGTTTACATGGGTCTGTTGGCAGAGCCATGTAGTCTAGACATACCCATAGAGTTGGAGAAAGGTGACTAAGGAGAGACACCAACAGTTTCGGCAGGCACGTGGGGCTGTCACTGTGTGATCAGAGATCAATAATTCTCATCAGTAACTATCCTCTCATTGTGCAGCACCTTCTCCTGAGGGACGTTGAAAAGACCTTGCAAAGGAAAGTCACTGTGAACCATAATACAGATAAGAAAGGAAACCTGAATTGGCCAGGGTCAGACAGATTGAGTAGAAGGATGACGGAGACAACCAGAAGTCCTGACTTCCCTGCAGTAACCACAATTCTTCCAGATCAGGGGTGTTTCCTTGATTGGGAGGTCAGGGAAAGGCTGGAAGAGGGTGGCTGAGGCTGAGCCATTCTTTCCAGATGAATCTGATGCTTTCAGAACTAGCTGGAGTCTATGAGCTCCCAGATCCTGGGAGGGATGATCTCCTGGACTCCACTTCTGCTCCCACTGGTCTGGTCGACACTAAAAGGGAAAGTTAACTTAAGGTACGCAATTCCATCTATGTTAATTATGTAGCTGGAGTTGAAGTATCTTAAATTGGCTTTTCTTGCCGTCAACACAGTGGGAAGTGGACAGGAGCACACACTCCCGTTGACTTCCCTTACTCCTCATGAGGAGCAGGAGTACTGGGGCCGAAGAGGGAGGGCTCTCCATTCAAATTGGTGGATCTTCACTAGAACCACTAATTCAATCTCTGGAGGATCGAGTGTGGCTGCATCAATCTTCCCCATAGTGCAGACAAGCCCACTAAGATATCTTCAAGGTCATCACAATCCCTGGGGTAGCTCTCAGGAAACAGACTCAATAAAAGCCACACTGTCAGGATGCTCCTATGGGTAGGGTGGACCTAGGGGCCTCTCCTGGGGACAGATACTTCACCATCCCTCAAAATTGTCCTGGAACAAGGAGGGCCCTATAGGAAGTATAGAGACCAGATGAGTGTTTTCTTGGGTTTGTTCTCTCCATCTCAGCTCATTTCCTTCCATTGTCTCCCAGGGGGTATTGGAATCGGATGTTCCAGGTCGAGTCAGACTTTCCAGCCCTGCCCCAGCTGAAGGGAGCTTGGATCCACAGGGCTGGACTCTCTGCCTGCCCATCTGGCTAATCGGGGTATTTCTCTGGTGCAGAAGCATCTGGGTTTTTAAGCTCTGGAATGAGACTGAAAGAATTTTTGTGTCTGAGTTAAATGGGGCATCATGTCCATCAATACGCAGGTTCCTAACACTAGTTATTTTGAAATAATGTTGCTGTGTAGACATAGCCTAACACTCTGTAGCTGCCAAGCATGGTTTGACCTTTGTCTGTTGCTAAAGGCTAAGAGGGTGGGTGCTAGGCCCTGATTTAGCTGGATTGTTGTGTTGATTATTTATGATCATTCTTTGTGTTGAGGAAGCCTCCAGAGATCCTGCTCCAGTTCAGGGCCCCTTGTTTTGGGACCTTCAAAAACAGAGAGGGAAAAAAAGGCCCTGCCCCAAGGAGCTCAACGCTGAATTAAGACAAGACACAGCCACAGTGTGACATAAACCACATAAGGGTTAGGGGGAGAGACAGAGGAGTAACAGCACTAAGGAAGGCTGGTTACACCAGCTGCTGGGTGGGAGTGAGACAGCTCCAATGCACAGCCCTGCCCTGTCTGTCAGAAGTATGTTCTGGGCCTTTTACAGTAGCAGACATGTTGGGAGGAAGTTTGTGGAGAATGTTGGGGAGAACTTCCTGGTGCAAGTGCTGAAGGACCCGACCAGGGGCCATGCTCAGCTCAACCTGCTGCTCACAAATAGGGAGGAATTGGTAGGGGAGTAAATGTGGGTGGCAAGTTGGGCAGCAGGGATCATGAGATGATCAAGTTCAGGATTCTGACCAAAGGAAGAAAGGGGAGCAGCAACATACACACCCTGTACTGCAGAAAAGCAGCCTCAGACTCCCTCAGGGAACTGCTGGGCAGGATCCCTTGGGATGCTAACATGAGGGGGAAAGGAGTCCAGGAGAGCTGGCTGTGTTTTAAAGAAGCCTTATGGAAGGCACAGGAAGAAACCATCCTGACGCGCAGTAAGAAAAGCAACACAAAAAGGCAGCTGACAAGAAGTGGAAATGGGGACAGATGACTAGGGAGGAGTATACATGTACTGCTCGAACACACAGGGGTGTGATCAGGAAGGCCTAAGCGGAATTCGAACTGTAGCTAGCAAAGGATGTGAAGGGAAACAAGAAAGGTTTCTACAGGCATGTTGGCAATAAGCAGGTGGTCAGGGAGGAGTGGAACCCTTACCGGATGAGGGAGGTTACCTAGTGACAGATGATGGGAAAAGCTGCAGTTCTTAATACTTTTTTGCAACAGTCTTACAAGAGAAGCCCAGCTCCCAGACTGCTGCACTAGGCAACACAGGATGGGAAGGAGGTGGGCAGCCCTTGGTTGAGAAAGAACAGGTTCAGAACGAGTTGGAAAAGCTAGACATACACAAATCCATGGGTCCAGATTTAATGCCCCCAAGGGTGCTGAAGGAGTTGGCTGTTGTGATTGCAGAGCCTTTGTCCATTATCTTTGAAAAGTCCTGGTGATTGGGGGAGGTCTGAGAGGACTGAAAAAAGGCAAATGTGGTGCCCATCTTTAAAAGGGGGAAGACGGACAATCCAGGGATCTACAGATCGGTCAGCCTCACCTCAGTGTCTGGAAAAATCATGGAGGGGACCCTAAGGAATCCATTTGGAATCACTTGAAGGAAAGGAAAGTGATCAGGAATAGTCAACATGCTCACAGATCATGAGGGGTCAGTTTCAGGAAGGGGCTCTTGGGGACAGGAGCTCTCTGCTGCTTCAGGAGAAGGAGACCCAAAGCCCATTAGACTCTCTAAGCTGTCAGATAAGCTGATAGAGGAGAAGGGTCCAGATTTGCCCCCAGCTCACCTCATCACCCAATCAGTGTTCTGGCTGAGAGTGCTCCCCAGGCAGCCCAGGGATGGCTCAGGTCACCAGTGGATCCCTCTCAGTGCTCTCTTCCTGCCCCATCTCTTTGTCAGGGCCTCCCACCCTGAGGGCTGGAGAGCAGCCCCCTCCTCACCTGTAGCAGGAAGGAAGCAGAGAAAAGGGAGACCACAACGTGGAGTGTTGACCACCTAGTGCCATTGCTCTGGCCTCTCGCTGGCCTTGCTCCTCTGGCTTGTGTTGGTTACATGTAGTGAGGCTATGGGTGTGTTGTGAGCCATGTAGTTATGCCCTGGTCTCTGCCCAGCATCCCACCTCTCCAGCTAACACAGGGGCTCATCCTTCGGCCTCTCTCAGCTCTATACTCCTGGCTTCAAAGGGGCCGTGGGAGGGGCCCTTCTGAAAGGCTCCGTCTGCAGAACGTGAACAGCCTGTGAAGGGGCCTGAGTCATCACTGCCTGGGCACTTGTGGAGTCTTGCTTTGTCTGTGCTGCTGAAACATGGGAGGAGGCTGAGAGCCCGCCGCCTGTCAGGTGCAGCAATGGGAAGGCCAAGGAACGGTGACAGTTTAGTGAGGAAATTCACACAAGCCCAAGCATTGCCCAGGAATTGTGGGCAACACAAACCTCCCCAAGCAGCCCTGCACAATGGGAACGGCTCGGCCCCAGCCACAGCAAATGGGCTCCCAGCTGGTTGGAAGAAAATATAAAAGGAGCAATGACATGATGACTGGTCCTCACTCTCCCTGTGACAATGCTCCATTAAAATCCTCGCTAGAATTAGGCTGAGATTGTGGGTTTGCTTCATTTCTTATCTTAAGTGAATTTCATCAGTTTGCTGTCACCCACCGTCCCTGCAAAGCTCTCTGTCTGTTGCTAATAAATCTGCCAGTTTGGTGAGAGACAGAGCCGAGTTCTACTTCAGTCCCGGATGGCACCTGCGAGGGACCCAACACAGAGATGATCCAAGTGGGGAGAGGTGGCAGAAGAGGAGCAAGCAACCAGTATGGGGAGTGAAAGGACCAGACATAGAAATGGCGGGAGGCTCAAGGGAAGATGGGGGAGGGAGGGAAAAGGAGGGAGTAAGGCTCTGAGGAAAAAAGTGGGGCAAGTACAAGACCTGGGGTGTCCAGACACAATTAGAAATAGAATTAGAAAAGAGGCAACCCTATGTGTGCACAGATGGATTCCCCAGTATATCACGCTGAGAAAGCACAGTTAAGTCAGCAAGGAATTTAATCTTTCTTTGATTGGCCAGTCAGTGAATCAGAGAAGAGTACCATGTCACCAACCAACACCCCCATGGAGCTCTGCCTGAGAGCCACAACCTGAGGAGAAAACTTTACTCCTTTTATGAGTAAAGAGCTGGAGCAGCCTGTTCTGGATTTTTTTGGTCCTCACCCCATAGATGACGGGGTTCAGCATGGGGGGAACCAGGAGGTACACATTGGCAATGAAAACTTGGAAATACCGGGGCAAATTGTGGCCAAAACGGGATGTTAGGGAGGCAAATAGAGTAGGGATATAAAAGGCTAATATGGCACAGATGTGCGAGCCGCAAGTCCCAAAAGTCTTGAGCCGGGTGTCCTTTGTGGGAAGGCTGAAGATGGCCCTGAGGATCTGGATATAGGACAGGATGATAAAAGACACATCCAGACCAAACCTAAAGTATAACATAAAGAGGCCATAGTAACTACTGATACGGGTGTCGGCACAAGCCAACCTCACCACATACATGTTCTCACACTGAGTGTGGGGGATGATGTTGGTTCTGCAATATGGCCACTGCCTTGCCAGGAAGGGACAAGGCAGTGCGAGAATGCTGCCATGCAACAGAATGACCAGGCCAATCTTCATCACCAGAGAGTATGTCAGGATGGTGGAATGTCTCAGGAGATGGCAGATGGCTACGTAGCGATCCAAAGCCATGGCCACGAAGATCCCAGACTCGATTTCTGAGAAGCAGTGAATGAAAAACATCTGTGTGAGGCAGGCACTGAAATCGATCTCCCTGGAACTGAACCAAAATATTGCCAGAATTTTGGGCAGGGTGGATGTGGACAGCACAAGATCAGTGATGGCCAGCATGCGGAGAAAATAGTACATGGGCTCATGGAGACTGGGCTCCCTCTGCACAATAAATAGGATGGCAAAGTTCCCCAAGAGGGCTATGGCATACATGATGCAAAAGGGGATGGAGATCCAGACATGGGCAGGCCAGGAATGCCCAGCAGGATGAAGGTGGAGGGGTTGGTGAAGGCAGTTGTGTTGGAATCTGACATGGAGTCGGGCGGAGGGATGAGGCAATTCAACTCTGAGGCAGACAGTGTCTCTTACTTGAAGCAGATGCTCCGCAGACTTTCTGTACGTGTCCAGGGTCACAGTGTAATTGCCTGGGTGGACACACAATGTGAACATGAGACACCACGTACACCACTGGAGGCTGTTCTCATGGGTGAAGGAGATTGTACTTTCTTCACACTCGGAAAAAATGACACTTTCATTATATGGAGACATGAATTATGAACACTAGACACTAATAATTCCATGTTTGATGGTGCTCCAGACATCAATATTTTCTATACATTGTGGTGTACGAACCTTAATAGGCACCAGCAGGAAATATACTCCAAGGAGAAGACCTCGTCATAACTGATAGAAACTCCATGGAAACAACAGCTCATTCATGGCACTGGGCCACAACAAAGACCATGTTCAGCTGCCTAAGGAAAGGGTTGGGAAAATAGCTGCCATGGATTTGTGCTTAGTTTTGCTCACCCAGTCTCTACAAAGGAAACAGCAGGGGGTGCTGTCATATGCAGTCAGACTGAGAGGTCTGGGGCAGATAGAGGAGAGGAAAGTAAAAAATGGAACATATTACATGACATTCAAATGGAGAAATGGAGAAGAGTTGCCAATCAGTTCTATCTCTAGTGACTAATTGCTCCAAAGGGCTAATTCTCCAAAGCTGTGTCAAAGCATCAGCAAAACCATTTGGGACAAGAAGGTAGGCAGAAAAATGGGAATGAAAATTGGGATTTCCTATAAATTCTGATTCCATTATTAAGAAAGTGGACACTTTGGCTGAAACCCAGTTCAGGGTTGAAATGAAGGCAGTAATTAAGGGAGAAAATGCACCATATAACTCACCAGATAAAAGAAAAATAGATACAAAGCAATAGAAATAGGAAATTTTGAAAAGTGGTAAAGGACAGTGCAGATATCAGGGAAAACCCTTGGTAGGGTTAAGGACCACAAAAAAAGGAGGCTATTAATTGTATCAGGGGAAAAAAAAGTACCTTAGAAAATATTTTGGCCAGTTTCCAGAAGGTGAAAAGAAATTTGTTAACCGTGGAGAAAAGATCAATATGTTCAAGAAATTTTGTTCTGCATTTGGAAAGAAGCCCTTATGATGTTCTCAGGTCAGCTTAAGTGATGAAACATGTCCCAGTCCATTAGCTGTCACAGAAAGGTGTTAAACACCATGTACAGTAGAACCTTAGAGTTACAAACACCAGACTTATGCACTGAGCAATCAACCACACATCTTATTCGGAACCAGAAGTAGGCAATCCAGGCAGCACACAGCAGAGACCTCTCCCCCGCACCTCCCAAGAAAGGAGGCAAATTCAGAATAGGTCTCTGTTAAATTTAATTGTTAAAAAATAAGGAAAAGTTCAAAATAAAAATGGTTGACAGCATTAGGAAACAATGGAACAGCTAGTATGGGTTTTTGTTTGTTTGTTTGTTTGTTTGTTTGTTTCTTTAAAAAGTCTAGGAATATTAATGCCAGTCAACAATATGGCTTATGTAAAACTGATAATAAACCAAACAAACCCTTCTCATTTTGTACCTCTATGATTCTACAGTGTAAAATCCTGGTGTGAACCTGGCCTGAGTGTCATGCAAATCATGGGGCTCGTTATAGGGGTAATGGGGTGAAATGTAATGGCTTGTGTTACCCAGGAGATCACACTGGATAATCTTATGGTCCCTTCTGACTTTAAACTCTATGGATCTATTAGTAAAGGAAGTAGATCAGGCATTTATAGTTACTGTGCCTCATAACACACGAGCAAGGGAACGTACAATTCCATTGAACGTTTCAACGTATAACACCGATAAAAGAAAATTGCTTACACAATCCATATCTAGCCTGCGGAACTGTGTGACATAGACTGTATTGGAGCGAAGAGCTTAGTTGATGGAGATTTACAAAGGGACCGTCAAGTGCAGGTGTGCTGGTGGCACCAAATTAGTTAAAAGTTGTCTGGTACTTTCAAGGAGAACAGCTCTAGTTCAGTTGCTTGCAAGTTTCCCAAACATAAGTTCCAAACTTTTAGGAGTGAAATTTCCCACACCGAGTCTCTGCCTTCAAAAACAAACACAAAATCAAACAAACCCTATTCAGTTGAAAGTTTCAGGCATAAGAGTTCAGGCAACTACTTGAAAGAAGCTATGAGAAATTATGTATTCACCATGCTGTTCCCATCAGAAGCCCTTCGACCTCCATGCTTTCCAGGTGATACAAGGAAGGTAACGGTTCCAGTTAAGAGGAGGAGGTGTCAGTCTATGTGTAGTCACACACAGCTAGCTGGTTTTTCAGGTCTTTACTCAATATCATCCAGGGGAAATTTTCCATCATGCATTCTGGGGAAACTAAGGGTCATTACCAGGACAATTACTGGCTCTTCACTATAGGTTCTTAACTACAGGTGAAGAACTATTTAGAAAAGCTGGTCACACAAAAATCCATGGGGATGGATCTAACACATCTGAGGATGCCCAGCAAGTTCGCTGATGTGACTGCAGAGCCACCTTTGAAAACTTGTGGAGATCAGGGGAGGTCCTGGACGAATGGAAAAGGGCAAATGAAGTGCCCCTCTTTAAAAAGAGAAGAAGGAGAATCTGGGGAACTACAGACCAGTCAGCCTTACTTTAGTCCCTATGATTTTGGATTTAAGAATCCATTTTGAAGCACTTGGGTGACAGGAAAGTGATCAGGAATAGTCAGCATGGATTCACCAAGGGCAAGTCATGCCTGACTAACCTGGTTGCCTGCTTGGATGAAGTAACTGGCTCTGTGGATGTGGGGAAGTCAGTGGATGGTGATATACCTTCACTTTAGCAAAGCCTTTGATACGGTCTCCCACAGTATTCTTGTCAGCCAGTTAAGGAAATATGGAGTGGATAAATGGACTGTAAAGTGGATAGAAAGCTGGCTAGATTGTTGGGCTCAACAGGCAGTGATCAACAGCTCGATGTCTGGTTGGTGGTCAGTATCAAGCAGAGTGTCCCAAGGATTAGAACTAGGGATAGTTTTCTTCAACATCTTAATTAATGACCTGAAAGAGGAGATGGATTGCACCCTCAGCAAGTTTGCGGATGACACTAAGCTAGGGGGAGAGGTAGATACGCTTGAGGGCAGAGATAGGGTCCAGAGTGACTTCGACAAATTGGAGGATTGGGCCACAAGAAATCTGATGATGTTCAACAAGGACAAGTGCAGAGTCCTGCACTTGGGATGGAAGAATCCCAAGCACAGTTACAAGCTGGGGACCAACCAGTTAAGTAGCAGTTCTGCAGAAAAGGACCTGGGGGTTACAGTGGATGAGAAGCTGGATATGAGTCAACAGTGTGCCCTTGTAGCCAAGAAGGCTAATGGCATATTAGGTTGCATTAGGAGGAGCATTGCCAGCAGATCCAGAGATGTCATTATTCCCTTTATTCGGCTCTGGTGAGGCCACATCTGGAGTATTGTGTCCAGTTCTGGGCCCCCACTACAAAAAGGATGTGGACGCATTGGAGAGGGTCCAGCGGAGGGCAACCAAAATGATTAGGGGCTGGAGCATATGACCTATGAGGAGAGGCTGAGGAGTTGGGTCTGTTTAGTCTGCAGAAGCGAAGAGTGAGGGGGGATTTGATAGCAGCCTGCAACTTCCTGAAGGGAGGTTCCAAAGAGGATGGAGAGAGGCTGTTCTCAGTAGTGACGGATGGCAGAACAAGGAGCAATGGTCTCAAGTTGTGGTGGGAGAGGTCCAGGTTGGCTATTAGGAAAAACTATTTCACTAGGAGGGTGGTAAAGCACTGGAATGGGTTACCTAGGGAAGTAGTGGAGTCTCCATCCCTAGAGGTGTTTAAGTCTCGGCTTGACCAAGCCCTGGCTGGGTTGATTTAGTTGGGATTGGTCCTGCCTAGAGCAGGGGGTTGGACTTGATGACCTTCTGAGGTCTTTTCCAGCTCTATGGTTCTATGATTCTATAAGTGGAGTCCCAGAGTTCACCCCTCCCAGGGGCGGGGAGCTCCCACACTCCAGCTAGTCATGAAAAATGCAGATTTTCTTGAAAGAAAGGCTCAGGCTCCCTCTTCCAGACTTTCCTCTGCTCCCCTCCCACCGAACAACCCCTACCAGAGTTGGTGTCAATTCCTGTTGGCGTGGCAGCAAGACAGTGGTTATGGCAGAGAAGCCAGAACTCCTGGTTCTGTCATCCTGCCACTCTATCTGTGTGACCCTACCCAAGTCTGCGCATCAGTTTCCCTGTCTGTACAAAGGGGAGAGGCTCACAGTGACTTTCCTTTGCCAGGTGTTTTGAAGAGCCTGCAGTGAAAGGTGCGGACCAGGATGATGCTAGTTACTGAGGAGAATCACTGATCTCTGGTCCCCTATGACAGCCCCGTGTGCCTGCAGAAAGTGGTTTTGACTCCAAACAGTCATCTGTCTCCAGATCTGTATGTTCACTTCATACCTGTCCTACCTGGGCATTTTCAAGGTACAAGGGCCTGTGGAGACCTAGCAATTATCCCTAGTTTCCTTGGTAGTCAGCAATACATTTACAATGCACACAAGTGCAAAGAGCAGACAATTCCTCTGCCTCAGCCCGGAGCCCAGGAGTTCTCCTCTCCCTTTGGGAAGGGCCCTTAATTGCTGTTTACTCCTAAGGCTGGATAAATAGCCCAGAAGCCCAGACATGGAAAGATACTGGAGAGTCACCGGCTAGAAAGTCTCTGTTCCCCAGCCTGTTTGCATCCGGAGGCTGCTACTCCCCAAAGGCCAAGTAAACCCCACTGCGACAGCCCAGAGCTGGGTTATAACCAGTGCACAGCCCCGTGCCGGCTCTCGGCGTGGGAGGCTGCTGCAGACGCTGGGCTGAGAGAGGTACGGGACGCGGCTGCCTGAGGGGGATTCCCAGGGAAGACACGTCCCTCTCAGCACTCACAGGTACCAGCTCTTGCTGAGGGGCTCCCCTGCTCCACACACCCAGGGCCACATGAGTGACAGTAAGTCTGTGTTGTTTCTGCTTCGCACAGACACTAAACATTCGGGTGCCCTTGTCCCAAGGGGGATGAGTTTTCGTCCAGTGTTATTGGCCAAAGTGTCCCTTTGTGCGGACGGCCTCTAGCCCAAGGCTGCTGCATTTCAGGAGCAAAGTGGATCCTGTCAGGTGAAAGATGCTAGTAGATGGACAAAGCAGGACAATATTCTCTGGCCATGGCTCAGAGTTGACTCGGACCCCACTGATGGAAACCCCCCCTTGGGAGGAAGAACTGAGTCAAACCCTCAGCACCCACTTGTGTGTCACTGCCCAGACACTGTCACCTCCCCTACCCCCTGCCCGGTATCTCAGGGCTCTGGCTGGTAGCGAGGGGCTGTTACGTGACTTGTATCTTCTGGGAAGCAGAACGGCTGCTCGGCCAGTCCCTCCCCAGCCACTAGCAGGGCCTGGCGTTCTTCTGGCCTCAGGGCAGGACACTGCCCCTAGCCTAGTGGAACCGTCTCAGATTTCTATTGCCTGCAGCCCTGTATGTGACTGTATCAAACACTGTGTGTGCATGGGACCCCCTCAGCAAACGTTCTGGATCCATCAGTGCCTGCCCTGGCCTCCTCCTTCTAACCCCTCTGTTGGCCTTTGGCTCAAGCACAGATTTTATCACCAGATATTTTCCATCTGCTTCCTACTCACTGACAAATATATCTTATGGCACGAGGCCTACAAAGGATCACCACAGGGGGCTCATGGGCATTGGCTATCTGGGATCTAGGAGCGACCAGATTTCCGTTCATTTTACGGGTGCTCTGCTGCTATTGCAGAGTGTCCATTTTTGATCTGTCAGGTTTCCCCCTTACATCAAATGCCTCAGAGAAATCAATGTCAGTTGCAACTGCGCTTTTCCCTTTCTCACTTTTATTAGTGGGTGAGTTTTCCGTAAAGCCTGTTGGTAACTGGCATGAACAAATCCCAGACTGGCTTTTCAATTGTCTCCTAACCTGGTCAGTTCTGTAAATTCTCTGTTTATTTTTAACAGTTTCTATTTAACACACATCTGCCTTTTCTTTGCCTTTAAAATAAATTCTGGCTCTGCTGCTGCCTGATTGAGCACTTCTACGTGCAAACGAGGTGTGTTGTTGATCACTTAGCTCACAGCTCCTGGGTTTGTCACCCCAAGTTTCTATGTTAGATGCTGTTTAACAGCCTCAATGACTGATAATAGACGGGAATGTATTTCATCATCTCATGTGACATGAGTCCCTCAGAGTGCTTCTTTGTGAATGCAGAACAGAAATATTTCGGTAATACATCGACCTTTCCTGCAACATCAGCAACCTCATCAGATTTCTTTTGGCCCAATCATCTAATCTCTCTAGATCACTCCGGACCCTATCCCTGCCCTCCAATGTATCTACCTCTCCCCCTATTTTAGTGTCATCCACAAACGTGCTGAGGGTGCAATCCATCCCCTCCTCAGGTCATTCATAACAATGTTGAACAAAAATGGCCCCAGAACAGATCCTAGGGGCACTCCACTTGAATCTGACCTCCAACCAGACATCGAGCCATTAATCACTACCCGCTGGGCCCAACAGTCTAGCCAGCTTTCTATCCATCTTACAGTCCATTTAGCCAAGCCATACTTTCTTAATTTGCTGGCAAGAATATTGTGGACGACCATACCAAAAGCTTTGCTAAAGTTAAGGTATATCACATCCACTGACTTACCCATATCCAAAGAGCCAGTTACCTCATCATAGAAGCTAATCAGATTGGTCAGGCATGACTTTCCCTTGGTGAATCCATGTTGACTATTCCACATCGCTTTCCCCTCTTCCAAGTGCTTCAAAATGGACTCCTTGAGGATTCCTTCCATGATTTTTCTGGAGGGGAAAAAGCAATTTTAGTAGATTGTTAAGGATGTCCTATAGTGGTTTAAATTGGGGGTGTAGGTAATGACCCATTGTGTTCTGTTGTTTTCTTTATTGGACCTCTCATGAAGAAGCTGATGCCTGGGTACTCGTCTGGCTCTGTCAATCTCTTTTTTCACTTCTCAGGGTGGGTATTTAAGTTTTAAGAATGCCTGTTAGAGATCCTGTTGGTGTTTGCCTCTGTCTGTGGGACTGGAGAAAATCCGGTTGTATCTTAGGGTCTGGCTGTAAACAATTGACTGGGACATGTGTCTTGGATGGAAGCTAGAGTCTTGTAGGTAAGTGGAATGGTTAGTAGGTTCCGGGATATGGTGGTGGAAATGTGGCCGTCATATAATTGTACTGTAGTGTCCAGGAAGTGGATCTCTTATGTGAACTGGTCCAGGCTAAGGTCGACGGAGGGGTGGAAGATGTTGAAATCCCTGTGGAATTTTTCTAGCCTCCTTCCTCTGGGTCCATATGAGGAAGATGTCATCAATGTAGCATAAGTAGAGTAAAGGTGGTAGGGGACAGAAGCAGAGGAAACATTGTTCGAGGTCAGCTATAAAGACGTTGGCATATTGTGTGGTCATGCGGGTGCTATAACTGTGCTGTTGACTTTAAGCTATAAATCAGTGGTTCCCAAACTTTTCGGCATCACGCCCCCTTTTTGATTTTTGACAAACCCTCACGCCCCCCCAAAAAAATATAGCAGCAAAAGTTCCTTCTCTTTCCCTCCCCATCCCCTCTCTTTTTCTTCTATTTATTGGTATCCTGGACCCCTATTTCATTCAGCTGAATAAGTGGGTTGTGCGCACAAAAGCTCCTGACACATTTGCTGCAGAACTATTCACTGTTTTTTTTAAGTATTTTGTTATTTCATTTAAGTGGGGAACTGTTCTCTGTTCCACCATGGGAATGTAATCGGAGCCATTGTTTTATTTTGTTCATCTCTACCATATGCCTGCTTTTTTGTCTCTTCTTTAAACATTCCAAAACACTTCAATTTGCCCATATATGGCAGATCCCCCCCTTTCTCATACCCCATCGGGGAAACCCTCTTTCCATCTCCTATGTCCTTAAGAGTGACTGGGGGAGCAAAACTGAGGGAATGTCCAGACCTCCTTTGGCAGCCAAATAGTGTTTGTGTTGGGCACGGTTCAGCATCACCTGCTGTTTCTATTGAGCTGCCAGCAATGACACCAAGGCCTTTCCCTGATTTGTGATCTGCCATGGCACATTCGTCGCAGATATGTGTCTTGGTTTGGTATAACCCACTCTCAGATTTTTAGAAACTGGGTGAATTGGGAACTTACTAGAGCAGGGACTCTGTAGCCTGGGCATTAAGGAACAAAGACGTATAACGAATATCCATGCTTGTTTTTCCTGCTGGAGCCTATTTCCTGCATCACCACATGCCGGCACTATTGAAACATGGAGAATCATAAAATGAGGAATGGGCATTAGGAGGTAGTTCCTACCTCACCTCTCTGAACAGTCAAAATGTCATTGTTCAGTGTGTGGAGAGAGACCAATATGCTCCACCCATGAGAACAGCCCCCAGAAGTGCATGTCGTGTCTCATACGAACATTTTCTCTCCATCCAGGTGTGCTGTGACCGTGACCTGGGACCCTGGGTACATATAAGACATCAGAGGAATATCCATGTGACACTATTCTGTATCTGAGTTGGACACATTCTCCCTTTCTCCATGTCAGATTCCAGCAGAAACAACTTCACCAACCCCTCCACCTTCATCCTGCAGGGCATTCCTGGCCTGGAAACAGCCCATGTCTGGATCTCCATCCCTTTCTGCGCCATATATGCCATAACAATGTTGGGGAATTTTACCATCCTGTTCATTGTGAAGACGGCGCCAAGCCTCCACGAGCCCATGTACTATTTCCTCTGCATGCTGGCTGTCACCGACGTGGTCCTGTCCACCTCCACTGTGCCCAAAATGCTGAGCATTTTCTGGTTCAATTCCAGAGAGATAGACTTCAGTGCCTGTCTCACCCAGATGTTCGTCCTTCACTGCTGTTTACCAGTGGAGTCTGGGATACTCATGGCCATGGCTTTAGATCGCTACGTAGCCATTTGTGATCCCCTCAGACATTCCACCATCCTGACAAATTCCACTGTAGCCAAGATCGGCCTGGCCGTGCTGCTGCGTGGGGCCTTGCTCAACTTGCCCTTTCCCCTCCTGGCAAGGCAGTGGCCATATTGTAGAACCAACATCATTCCTGAGTCATACTGCTCACACATAAGTGTAGTGAGCCTGGCCTGCGCTGACATTTGTGTCAGTAGTTACTACGGCCTCTTTGTTCTACTCTGCGTGATGGGACTGGATGTGTTTTGTATCGCTGTATCCTACACCCAGATCCTCAGGGCCATCTTCAGACTCCCCACAAAAGACGCCCGGCTCAAGACTTTTGGGACTTGTGGCTCCCATATCTGTATCATCTTAGCCTTCTACATGCCTCTTCTTTTCATCTCCTTCATGAACCGCTTTGGCCCGAATGTGCCCCTGCATTTCCACATTCTCATTTCCAACTTGAATATCTTGATGTCCCCCATGCTAAACCCCATCATCTATGGGGTGAGAACCAAACAGATCCGCAACAGGCTGCTCCGGCTCCTTGCTCAAAAGAGTACCTAAGAATTTCCCCTGTTGCTCTGGCTCTGAGACTGAGATCAGAGAAGCACGGTTTGGTGACATGGTACTGGACCCTCTTGCCTGACGTTTGACTCGTGGAGTAAAAGTGACATTTAACGCTGTGCTGGCCTTACCGTGCTGGGTCAGTGGGACAAAACGAGCAATCGGTCTGTGTTCAACTCATTCACTCATGGGGTTTCCCACTTTCTAATTCCCCAAAGTTTCTCCCATTGTTCTCCCCCCATGTCCCAAACCGCCAACCCTCTTACTCACGCCTCACCTCCCCACCCCCATCACTCACTAGAATATCTCCACCTCCCTCCCCTGCCATTTTAATTCCGTCTGCTCCAGGGCTGGGACAGGAGCTGCTTCAGTCTGACCAGCAGCCTAAGCTGGCCACTCCCAACAGCTACCGCTCAGTTTGGCGTGGGGGAGGTCTACTGTTGGGGCCGTCTTGATTGAGGTAAGTCACTCTCAGGGGACAGTCCATGGGGGCGGGGGAAGGCAGATAAGGGGGGGTGTCAGCCGACGGTCAGGGCAGTGTGTGTGTGTGTGTTTCCAAGAAAAGGTTTAACGTCCGTGTCTTTACTGCTAGGACCGGGGTCCCGTCGCAGAGGGTAGCCAACAGGCCAACAGACGCCCCTGTTTATAGGAAGAGCTTATTACACCTCAGATTTTAGCTGCTAGGATGCAAAAATCCCTTCGCAGCGGGCAGCCTAGGACAGACTGAGAGGTGCCCCAACGGACCTGTCACCTGGGAGTGACACAGATCCAAACGCCCAAGCTCTTCCTATACCTGTCCCTTATGACCGGCTGAAGTTCTTTTAAATTGTGCTTGGTTCTGTTACAGCAACTGAAGGAGTCAGGTTAAAGACTTAAACAGTTACAGGTTTATTAAACAAGCTTATAAATCATATGGTTACAATGGCTATTGCTCTATTTCTTAACTGCTAGCAAATATAGATCTTAAAAATGGTTACAAAGAAAATAAAGATAGAAAATAGAAATAATGGTACCAAGTGACAGCTTAATCTTTAAAGAGCTCTAAATCTATGTGTACACTTAAGACAAAGGACACATACAGGTACAATTTTTACCCCCTTCTGTGCCTCTCGACTCCAGCGGGTCAAGCCAGGGCCGGTCCCTCAATTCCTAGGAAAGACGAATACGAGGTGGGCGTCGCCGTGGAACCTCGGGAGGTCAAACACCTAACCCGACCAGCAGATAGATGGTAGATTGACACTCAGAGTAAATGTGCTGCTGGACCCATCTTTATACCCATAGGGGCCCGTATCCTCTTTCTTATCTAAGATGCCAGATTGTGTTGGTTCGTCTTTGTGACGCCAGTTCTTACAAGCAAGTTTCAAGTTAATTTACACTTGCAAGAGAGATAACTAAATTGTGAGTACTAGACATTTTTACTGGGCGAGATTCCTCCCCGCGGACGGCTGTGTGTTAGTATCAATATGGGTTCAGTCAAGGACACTCCTCTGCAGCCTCTTGGTCAGCAACTGGCGTATCTCTGTTTACAGCCATTCAGGGCCACAGCAGCCTGCCATATCCAGGCAAGCAAAGATGGATGTTACAGGGGGGTTCCTGTCTGGCTACAGGGGGACAGGGAATGGGGGGATGGGGTGGGAGTGGTAGAAGCCTGCCTGGCCTCACCCTGCGGTGGTGCGGGGGCCACGGAGGGTTGCCTGAGGGGGGGCTCTCAGGGTCTGGGAGGGCAGGGGTGGGGGAGCACCTCTCATCAGCTCACGCAACTCCTCTCATGTCCTGTTATGTGTGTTTGTATTTGTCCCTTTCTGCAGCTGGTAACGGCCATCAACTCGGAGCTCCTTCACAGGACTGTCCACCTTGGAGACCTGGAGACCATCTTGCCTGGATTTGTGGGGCTGGGTTTTCTGAACTGCGGTGGAGCACTCGACGGGACTCACATCCCAATCCGCGCACTGCCCCATCGAGCAGCACAGTACATTAACTGAAAGGGCTACTTCTCCATGGTGCTGCAGGCCCTGGTCGACCACAGGGGACAGTTCACAGATATTTGTGTCGGGTGGTCAGGTCGGGCACACGATGCCCGCGTATTCCGGAATGCCTACCTGTACCGCAGGCTTCAAGCGGGACATTTTCCCGGAGACAGACTATGCAGTCGGGGATGTGCAGATGCCTATGTGCATCGTGGCCGACGTGGCGTACCCCCTTATACCCTGGCTCATGAAGCCCTACACTGGCCACCTGGATGTGAGCAGGGAACTGTTTAACTCCCACCTGAATCGGGCTCGCTTCCAGGTGGAGTGCGCCTTTGGCCTTCTGAAGGGCAGATTTAGATGCCTGCTCACTCGGCTGGACATGGGGGAACACAATTTCCCTGATGTGGTTCCTGCATGCTGTGTGCTACACAACATGGTAGAGAGGAAAGGGGAGGCCTTCCTCCCTGAGTGGGGGACAGAGGCTGATGTGGGGGGGAGGCACTTTGAGCAGCCCTGGAGAGCTGCCATCCAGCAAGCCCACTAGCTGGCTTGCACATTCGAGAAGCCCTGAGGGAGTAATTCTCCCAAGGAGGCCGATGATTTTCCCCAGGGCCTTCGAAATGTGGGATTGCCCCATGTCCCTGGTGCCTTCCTCCCCAAAACCCTGGTGCCTTCCTCCCCGGCCCCACATTCACACATTGTGCTCATTCATCAAAACACTGAGAACAGAGACAGGTGTTGGTGAAAAAATGTTTACAGTTTATTTCACTGTTGGTTTTTTGAAAAACTAAAATACTCTTTTGTTCAGAAAAATAAAGCGTTTGTAAACAAAGTGAAGTGCTTCCCTTCAGTGACTCTCACAGGTGGGAAGGGGGAATGTCAACCCGGAAGGGGGGTGGGAGGCTCAGGGCTGAGGGTGCTGCCTTGATGAAGAGCCCCTGGCACTTTGGCGGTGGAGACCTTCTCACACATGGTGGCACATACGGGCTGGGACAGTAGGGGGTGGGCAGGAAGTGGGGATGTACCTGTGTCTGGGATGGCAGGGGCTGGGGGCCGGGCAGGCTGAGCAGGTGGAGCAGGACCAGGCACAGGACCGGGGAAGGCCATGGCCTCCTGGATAGCAGCGCAAATGTCAGTGCGCTGATGGGCAAATTCCTCCAGCAAGCGCCTGCGCCACTCGGCCTCTGCCTCCAGCCTCCGGTTCACTGTGTCCTGCATCCCTTGCAGGACCGAAATGTGCTGGCGCACCAGGTGCAAATACATGCGCCATTGCCGACGGGTTCCCTGTAGCCGTCTGGGTGGTGGGGCAGGTGTGGCGTCCCCCTCCTGGACAGCTGGTCCAGATGTGGAGGACAAGAGGGAAAAGTCGTCAGTCATGCATGCCCACACTTTCCCTGAGAGGGCATGCCCTCCTTCTCAGCAGGCAGTGCCTGTCCTAGGGTCAGAGGCTGCTCATGTGCATCTCAGTAAGGCCTCCCTGGAGCCCAGAAGGTGTGCAGGCCACCATCCTGCCCCCACACACACACCCCATGGCCAAGCTGCACAGACAAGTGTCAGGCCACGGCTGGGGTTCCCACAGAATGCTGAAAGGCCTGAAGCTGTGAGGCAATCCCAACATCCCCAACCCATGTCTGCACCTGGCATCACTGCCTGCAGGAGCACATGGTGCCTAGTAGCCATGAGGGTGCAGGGGTAGGACGGCCCTCCCTGAAGTCAGCCATGTGCGTGCCCCCTCTCCCAGGCTGTGATCAGCATGACATGTCACAGCGCTGCACCATGCCCTTTGCTCCCGCCTGCCCTGCCCTGTGTGTGTTGGACCCTCATAGCACTCACCTGATGTTCCCTCCCCAATGTCCAAAGTTGTCTGGGAGGCCTCCTGAGCATGGGCGTCTGGCTCCTGGGTGCTCCTGGTGCTGTCTTCCTCCTCCTCCTCCTTCTCCTCCTCTTGGAGCTCCTTGTCGTATGCCTGGAGTTGTGGCCACTGCTGCACAGGGGTCTCCAACCCAGACTCCACAACCCTCTCGGGAGGCACGGGTTCCCCTGTCCCCAGGATCCGGTCCAGGTGCTCGTAGCAGGCACAATCATGTGCCGTTTCCGCGGAGCGGGAGCTGCACTCACGGGACCTGAGGTACCCCTGTTGCAGCTCCTTCACCTTGGCTCTGACCTGTGGTACGGTGCAGGGGTGGTGGCCTTTCCTTGCCAGGCCGTCAGCCGTTCTGGCATACGTGTCCGCGTTCCTGCACCTGGACTGTGGGAGCTGAAAAGCCTCCTCATCAGACCACAGCTCCAAAAGGGCTTTTATCTCAGGCCCAGACCAGGAGGGTGCCCGGTGTTTGGTGCCCCTGGCTTCCTGGGGGGATGTGTCCTTGGAAGAGCCAGGGGAGACTTGGGGGGGCTTCTCCCTGAGACATGGCTCAAACTTGCCTGACTGGAAAGAGCTGCGCAGTCTCAGGGTCCTGGCAGTAGCTGGCTTGCTGCCAAAATAGTAATCCTGGGTGCATGTGCCTTTTCAAGATGGCTACAGGCAGAAACAATAGAGTTGAAAGCAGTGGCAGGAGTGTCCATTAGGGCTTGTCCCTGGAGGCCTTTATTGTTGACAGAAATTCTTCCCCGCGTCCACACTTACCTTCTGTCGACAGAACTCTGGCGACAAAGGCGTTATTCCTCGTAGAATGAGGTTTACAGCTGTCAACAAAACTGCCATGTTCTGTCGACTTACTGTCAACATAACATGGCGGTAGTCTAGATACACCCAAGAAGAGGTTTCTAAGGAGGAGGTGACCAGTTTGGATGACTGGTTCATAGGGTTCCACTGTACCCATACATGCAGATGAGGCAATAAAATACAGGACAAAATTGGACTCAAATCCCCACACTGTTGTCACTCAACAATCTCGAACTAATGGTTTACACTGTGCCGCGAGAGTTACACTCAGGGGTCAGGTCCTGTCGTCCAACCAGCGTTCCTGGCAGGCACAGAACAGCCTGTTCCTAGAAGACTGGAAGCGATGGGGCAAATCCAAAGCCTGATGAGAATGGACAGATCCCTCAGACTGACCTGGTGTTACATGAGCAGGGGAATAGAAAACACAGGTAATCCGCCCCGTCTCCAGAAGGTCCTGTGAACTACTTTGACCACTCTGTCTCTTAAGCATGGAGATGGTTCTGTGATTGATTCTGTGGGTTGGTTTTAATGAACACTGTCCTGAATAGTATAAAGAAGTAGGCATGGCACAGTAAATGTGGTAAATACTTCTTTACTCATAGTTAATGGGGGAATCCTCCAGAAAGTGGTTTTGACACCTCAAAGTTATCTGTCTGCAGATCTGTATGTTCACTGTCCTGCCTGGGCATTGACAAGGCACACGGGTCTATGGAGACCTAGGAATTATCCCGTGTCTTCTCAGTAGTCAACAATACTTTTACAATACACACAAGTGTACAGAACAGCCAACTCCTCTGACACAACCCAGATCCCAGGAGTTCTCCTCTCCCATTGGGAAGGCCCCTTAATTGCTGTTTACTGCTAGAGCTGGATAAAGAGCCCAGAGGCCCAGAAATGGAAAGGGTCCTTGGAGAGACACTGCCTAGAAAGTCTCTGTTCCCCCATTCTGTTTGCATCCAGACGCCGCTTCTCCCCAAAGGCTGAGCCAACCCCACTGGGACGGTCCAGAGCTGTGTTATAACCATGCATAGCCCTGTGCCGGCTCTCGGCGTGGGACGCTGCTGCAGATGCTGGGCTGAGAGAGGTGCAGGACGTGGCTGCCTAAGGGGGATTCCCAGGGAGGACACATCCCTCTCAGCACTCACAGGTACCAGCTCTAGCTGAGGAGCACAACTGCTCAACTAACCCAGTGCGCTGTGGGAGGGGTGGGATAGGGGGTAAGTGTGGGTCCTTTCTTCTCTGCCCAAACACTAAACATTCGGGTGCTCTTGCACCAAGGGGGATGAATTTTAGTTCAGTGTTATTGGCCAAAGTGTCCTTCTGTGCGGATGGCCTCTAGCCCAAGGCAGCTGCATTTCAGGAGCACAGTGGATCCTGTTGGGTAAAAGATGCCAGTAGACGGACAAGACAGGACAATATTCTCTGGCCATGGCTCAGAGTTGACTTGGACCCCACTGGTGGAAAACGCCCCTGGGAGGAAGAACTGACTCAAAACTCTGCATCTGGACTTGTGGAACCATCTCAAATTTCTGTTGCCTGCAGCCCTCCATGTGACTGTATCAAACACTGTGTGTGCACGGGCACCGCTCAGCAAATGTTCTGGATTCATCAGTGCCTAGCCTGGCCTCTTCCTTGTAACTCTCCTATTGGCCTTTGGCTCAAGCACAGCTTTTATCTCCAGATATTTTCCATTTGCTTCCTACTCACTGACAAATATATCTAATGTCAGGAGGCCTACAAATGATCACCACAGTGGGCCCACGGGTATTGGCTGTCTGGGATCTAGGAGTGACCAGATTTCCGTCCATTTTATGGGTGCTCTGCTGGTATTGAAGAGTGTCCATTTTTGATCTGTCACGTTTCCCTCTTCCATCAAATGCCTCAGAGAAATCAATGTCACTTGCAACTGCGCTTTTTCCTTTCTCACTTTTATTAGTGGGTGAGTTTTCCATAAAGCCTGTTGGTAACTGGCATGAACAAATCCCAGACTGGCTTTTCAATTGTCTCCTAACCTGGTCAGTTCTGTAAATTCTCTGTTTATTTTTAACAGTTTCTATTTAACACACATCTGCCTTTTCTTTGCCTTTAAAATAAATTCTGGCTCTGCTGCTGCCTGATAGCGCAGTTCTGGGTGCAAACGAGGTGTGTTGTTGATCACTTAGCTCACACGTCCTGGGTTTGTCACCCCAAGTTTCTATGTTAGATGCTGTTTAACAACCTCAATGACTGATAATAGACGGGAATGTATTTCATCACCTCATGTGACATGAGTCCTTCAGAGTGCTTCTTTGTCAATGCAGAACAGAAATATTTCAGTAATACATCGACCTTTCCTGCAACATCAGCAACTTTTCTTTCTCAAATAGACTCAAATCCCTCAGTCTCTCCTCATACGTCATGTGCTCCAGCCCCCTAATCGTTTTAGTTGCCGTCCGCTGGACTCTCTCCAATGCACCCACATCCTTTCTGTAGTAGGGAGGGGGGAAGGGGCAGAATTAGCCACAATACTCCAGATGTGGTCTCACCAGAGCCGAATAAAGGGGAATAATCACTTCTCTAGTTCTGCTGGCAATGCTCCACCTAATGCGACCTAATATTCCATTTGCCTTCTTGGCTACAAGGGCACACTGTTGACTCCTATCCAGCTTCTCATCCATTGTAATCCCCCGGTCCTTTTCTGCAGAACTGCTGCTTAACCATTTGGTCCCCAGCCTGTAACAATGCTCGGGATACTTCCGTCCCAAGTGTAGGACTCTGCACTTGTCCTTGTTGAACCTTATCAGATTTCTTTTGGCCCAATCATCTAATCTCTCTAGGTCAATCTGGACCATATCCCTGCCCTCCAATGTATCTACTTCTCCCCCTATCTTAGTGTCATCCACAAACATGCTGAGGATGCAATCCATCCCCTCATCCAGGTCCTTAATAACAATGGTGAACAAAAACGGCCCCAAAATAGATCCTAGGGGCACTCCACTTGAATCCGACCTCCATCCAGACATTGAGCTGTTGATCACAACCCCTTGGGCCTGACACTCTAGCCAGCTTTCTATCCATCTTACAGTCCATTTATCCAATCTATACTTTCTTAACTTGCTGGCAAGAATATTGTGGAAGACCGCATCAAAAGTGTTGCTAAAGTTGAGGTATATCACATCCACTGACTTCCCCACATCCACAGAGCCAGTTACCTCATCATAGAAGCTAATCAGATTGGTAAGGCATGACTAGCCCTTGGTTACTATTCCTGATCGCATTGCCCTCTTCCAAGTGCTTCCAAATGGACTCCTTGAGGATCCCTTCCATAATTTTTCCAAAGGGGAAAAATCAATGTTAGTAGATTGTTAAGGGTGCCCTGTAGCAGTTTAAATTGGGGGCTGTAGGTGATGACTAGTTGTGTTCTGTTGTTTTCTTAGTTGGACCTCTCATGAAGAAGCTGATGCCTGGGTACTCGTCTGGCTCTGTCAATCTGTTTTTTCACTTCTCAGGGTGGGTATTTAAGTTTTAAGAATGCCTGTTAGAGATCCTGTTGGTGTTTGCCTCTGTCTGTGGGACTGGAGAAAATCTGGTTGTATCTTAGGGTCTGGCTGTAAAGAATTAACTGGGACATGTGTCTTGGATGGAAGCTAGAGTCTTGTAGGTAAGTGGAATGGTTAGTAGGTTCCGGTATACGGTGGTGGAAATGTGGCCGTCATATAATTGTACTGTAGTGTCCAGGAAGTGGATCTCTTATGTGAACTGGTCCAGGCTAAGGTCGACGGAGGGGTGGAAGGTGTTGAAATCCCTGTGGAATTTTTCTAGCCTCCTTCCTCTGGGTCCATATGAGGAAGATGTCATCAATGTAGCATAAGTAGAGTAACGGTGGTAGGGGACAGGAGCGGAGGAAACATTGTTCGAGGTCAGCTATAAAAACGTTGCCATATTGTGTGGCCATGCGGGTGCTATAACTGTGCTGCTGACTTTAAGCTATAAAGCAGTGGTTTCCAAACTTTTCGGCATCACGCCCCCTTTTTGATTTTTGACAAACCCTCATGCCCCGGCCCCCAAAAAATAGAAGCAAAACTTCATTTTCTTTCCCTCCCCATCCCCTCTCTTTTTCTTCTATTTATTGGTACCCTGGACCCCTCTTTCATTCATCTGAAGAAGTGGGTTCTGCCCACAAAACCTCCTGATACATTTTTTGTTTTTTTCTTATTTGTTAGAGAACTATTCACTGTTTTTTTAAGTATTTTGTTATTTCGTTTTAGTTGGGAACTGTTCTCTGTTCCTCCATGGGAATGTAATAGGGACCATTGTTTTATTTTGTTCTTCTCTACCATAGGCCTGCTTTTTTGTCTCTTCCCTAAACATTCCCAGACACTTCAATCTGCTCACATATGGCAGATTCCCCCCTTTCTCATAGTCCATCGGGGAAACCCTCTTTCCATCTCCTATGTCTTTAAGAGTGACTGGGGGAGAAAACTGAGGGAATGTCTAGACCTCCTTTGGCAGCCAAATAGGCTGTGTCTACATTGGCACCCTTTTTCGGAAAAGGGATGCTAATGAGACCAGTCGGAATTGCAAATCCGCGGGGGATTTAAATATCCCCCGTGGTATTTGCATTTACATGGCTGCCGCTTTTTTCCGGCTCGGGGCTTTGCCGGCAAAAAGCGCCAGTCTAGACGGGGATCTTGCGGAAAATAAACCCTTTTCCGCAAGATCTCTTATGCCTACTTTCAAGGCCAGGAATGCCCTGCAGGATGAAGATGGAGGGTTTGGTGAAGGCCTACTTTCAAGTAGGCATAAGAGACCTTGCGGAAAAGGGTTTATTTTCCGCAAGATCCCCGTCTAGACTGGCGCTTTTTGCCGGCAAAGCCCCGAGCCGGAAAAAAGCGGCAGCCATGTAAATGCAAATACCGCGGGGGATGTTTAAATCCCCCGCGGATTTGCAATTCCGACTGGTCTCATTAGCATCCCTTTTCCGAAAAAGGGTGCCAATGTAGACACAGCCATAGTGTTTGTGTTGGGCATCACCTGCTGTTTCTATTGAGCTGCCAGCAATGACACCAAGGCCTTTCCCTGAGTTGCGTTCTGCCATGGCACATTTGTCGCGGATATGTGCTTTGGTTTGGTATTACCGACTCTCTGATTTTTAGAAACAGGGTGAATTGGGAACTTACTAGAGCAGGGACTCTATAGTCTGGGCATTAAGGAACAAAGACGTATAACGAGTATCCATTCCTGTGTTTCCTGCTGAAGTCTATTCAGGTTTCCTGCATCACAACATGCCGGCACTATTGAAACATGGAGAATCATAAAATGTGGAATGGGCATTAGTAGATTGTTCATACCTCACTTCTCTGAATAACCAAAATGTCATTGTTCAGTGTGTGGAGAGGGACCAATATGCTCCACCCATGAGAAGAGCTTCCAGCAGTGCATGTCGTGTCTCATACTAACGTTTTCTCTCCATCCAGGCATTTGTGCTGTGACCATCACCTGAGACCCTGGGTACATATAAGGCATCAGAGGAATATTCATGTTACATTATTCTGCATCCGAGTTGGACACATTCTCCTTTTCTCCATGTCAGATTCCAGCAAAAACAACTTCACCAAACCCTCCATCTTCATCCTGCAGGGCATTCCTGGCCTGGAAACAGCCCATGTCTGGATCTCCAACCCTTTCTGCGCCATATACGCCATAACGGTGTTGGGGAATTTTACCATCCTGTTCATTGTGAAGACAGAGCCAAGCCTCCACGAGCCCATGTACTATTTCCTCTGCATGCTGGCTGTCACCGACCTGGTCCTGTCCACAATAGGCTGCTCCGGCTCCTTGCTCAAAAGACCACCTAAGGATTTCCCCTGTTGCTCTAGCTCTGAGACTGAGATTAGAGAAGCGCTGTTTGGTGACGTGATGCTGGACCCTCTTGCCTGAAATTTGACTCATAGAGTAAAAGTGACATTTAATCCTGTGCTGGCCTTACCATTCTGGGTCAGTGGGACAAACCAAGCAATCAGTCTGTGTTCAACTCATTCACTCATGGGGTTTCCCACTTTCTAATTCCCCAAAGTTTCTCCCATTGTTCTCCCTCCATACCCCAAACCGCCAACCCTCTTGCTCACGCCTCACCTCCCCACCCTCATCACTCACTAGATCATCTCCACCTCCCTCCCCTGCCATTTTAATTCCGTCTGCTCCAGGGCTGGGATGGTAGCTCCTGCAGTCTGACCAGGAGCCTGGCCTGAGGGCCAGGAGGATACAGCGCTGGAGCTGACACACTGGGAAGGAGCAGAGAAGGAAGCCAGAAAGTATGTACAATCCCAATTGAGGATTGGGGGCAGGGATGTGTTGCAGAAAGGCAAGATTGTGCTTTATACTGCATGTGGGCCCTAATGCTCTGCTACAAAGCGGTGAAAAATGAGTTCAGTGTGTCATTTCCTTTTTTTTAGTTTTTTAGTACCTCCCTGCTGGCATCCATTACAGGGTGGGTGCCTGCAGTGGGCGTGGTCTGGGTGCCCTTTGGCATGAGCCAGGTTTTGGGAGGCAGGGCAGGAGATCAGCATTGAATCTAGGAGGACAATAGCTGAGAGAGGCAGAAGGAGAAGCAGGGAAGGAGAATGTCACATTGGAGCAGCTAGGACAGTCCTTCGAGATGGTGTCATAGGATCTTCTCATGCTGAGGCTCCCTCTTCGGGGGATGGAACTCCATGTAGTAAGAAAAAAACCGGACAATGGGAGATTCAATCATCAGAAACCTAGATAGCTGGGTTTCCGATGACCAGGAGAACCACTGGTGACTTGTGTGCCAGGTGCAAAAATTGTGGATCGCTTGAGATATGTAAATACACATATGAGTATTACCAGCGAACAGCTGGGGGTTGTGATAGGGAAATATAGGAAATAGGTTTTGGAGGCCGGATTTAGGCTACTCGGTAAGAGACTGAAGTCCAGGACCTCCATTACAGCATTCTCAGAAATGCTGGCCCTCAAGCATTAAGAGTGAAATGGACAGGTGGAACTGCAGGGTCTCAATGAGTGGATGAGGTTATAGTAGAGGGAGGAGGGGTTTAGATGTATTAGGAGCTTTGGGAACCTTTTGGGAAAGGAGAAGCATATATAGGAAGACTGGGCCCTACCTAACATTAAATGGGACCAGATCAGTGTCACTTAAAATTAACAACATCACAGAGGAATTTATAGATCATAAGAACATATAAGATCATACCGAACATAAGAAAATAAGAACGCTCATACAGGGTCAGATGAAAGATCCTTCTAGCCCAGTATCCTGTCTTCCAGTAGTGACCAATGCCAGATGCCCCAGAGGGAGTAAAGAGAACATGTAATCTTCGCATGATCCCTCTCCTGTCATCCATTTCCAGTCTCTCACAAACCAAGGCTAGGGACACCGTTGCTACCCGTCCTGGCTAATAGCCATTTATGGACCTAATCTCCATGAATGTAACCAGCACTTTTATGAACCCTCTTTTAATCCTAGTCTTCACAACATCCTCTAGCAAGGAGCTCCACAGGTTGACTGTGCGCTGTGTGATGAAGAACTTCCTTTTTTTGTTTTAGACCTGCTACCTATTAACTTCATTTGGTAACCCCTAGTTTTTATATTATGGAATAATTTTTCCTCTTTCACTTTTTCCACATCAGTCATGATTTTATAGACCTCTATGCTAGCTCCCCTTAGTCTTCTCTTATCTAAGCTGAAAAATCCCAGTCTTATTAATCTCCCCTCCTATGGGACGCATTCCAAACCCCTAATAACTTTTGTTGCCCTTTTCTGGACCTTTTCCAATGCCAATATATCTTTTTTAAGGTGAGGCAACCACATCTGTATGCAGAGTTTTATTCCCTCAGAGAACTGATTGACAGGATACCCTAGGATGCTAACATGAAGGGGAACGGAGTCCAGGAGAGCTGCATAGTAAGAAAAGCAAATATAGTATGCGACCAGATTGCCTTACTGGGGAAATCCTTGGCCAGCTGAAACACAAAAAGGAAGCTGACAAGAAGTAGAAACGTGGACAGATGACTAGGTAGGGGTATACATATATTGCTCGAGAATGCAGGGGAGTTATCAGGAAGGCAAAAGCACAGTTGGAATTGAAGCTAGCAAGGGCTGTGAAGGATAACAAGAAAGGTTTCTCTAGGCATGTTAGCAAGAAGAGGGTGATCAGAGAGACTGTGGGGTCCTTACTGGATTAGGGAGGTAACCTAGTGACAGATGATGTGGCAAAAGCTGAAGTACTCAATGCTTTCTTTGCCTCTGTCTTCACAGACAAGGTCAGCTCCCAGACTACTGCACTAGGGAAGGAGGTGGACAGCCCTTGGTGGGGAAAGAACAAGTTAGGAACTATTTAGAAAAGCTAAACATACACAAATGCATGGGCCCAGATTTAATGCATCCTAGGGTGTTGAGGGAGTTGGCAAATGTCATTGCAGAGACTTTGGCCATAACCTTTGAAAACTCATGGACATTGGGGGTATGTCTAGACTACATGGCTCTGCCGATATGTCAATGAAGCGGGGATTTAAATAATCCCCACTTCATTAAAATAAAAATGGCCGCCGCACTGTGCCGACAATCAGCTGATCCGGCATAGCGCGGCAGTCAAGACACGGATCGGTCGACAGGGAACGCCTTTGTCGACTGCTCCCTTATGCCTACTGAAACGAGGTTTTCAGGAGCGCTCGACAAAGGCATTCCCTGACGACCAATCCACGTCTTGACTGCCGTGCTGTGCCGGATCAGCTGATTATCGGCACAGTGCAGTGGCCATTTTTATTTTAATGAAATGGGGAGTATTTAAATCCCCGCTTCATTAACTATGTCGGATAAGCTAGTTTACATGGCTCTGTCAGCAGAGCCATGTAGTCTAGACATACCCTGGGAGTGGTCTCGGATAACTGGAAGAAGGCAAATGTAGCGCCCATCTTTAAAAAAGGAAAGAAGGACAATCCAGGGAACTACGGACCAGCCAGCCTTACCTCAATCCCTGGAAAAAATCATGGATGGGATCCTCAAGGAATCCATTTTGAAGCACTTGGAAAAGGGGAAAGTGATCAGGAATAGTCAACATGGATTCACCAAGGGCAGGTTATGCCTGACCAATCTGATTAGCTTCTATGATGAGGTAACTGGCTCTGTGGACATGGGGAAGTCAGCAGATGTGATATAACTTGACTTTAGCAAAGCTTTTGATACGGTCTCCCACAATATTCTTGCAAGCAAGATAAGGAAGTATGGATTTTATAAATTTTCTGTAAGGTGGTGTCAAGGCTATTCCCCACTCTGGTACGACAAATGCAGAAGTGGTGGCTCACAAGAACACCGCAAAACCTGGTCTCTACAGACTTGGAAAAAACACTTCCCCCAAGATCCTAATACCTGGATTATGGGGAATATCTGCTTCCACCACCCAAGTATTCCAGGAAAACCAGGGAAGAAATCACTTGGGAAACCTCCTTCCTAAAACCTCAGAGGTACCTCAAGCTCTTTTCCCAAAAAAAGCTTGAAAAAGAAATGAGAAAAACAAGCTGCAGTCTGTAGTAGCTGACTCCTAATCAGACAGAGAGACAGACCTTACAGGTAAAACTAGGACAACAAAAAGAATCAATACCAGGTTAATAAAAAAAAGAAAGAAACTTTTATTACACTGGTCTACAATTTTTTAGAAGTCGTCTCCTTCAGAGATAAAATGTGCTATTTATCATGTATTTTGATATGCTGAATTCAAATATAACAATTAAAATAACTGATTGTCTACTGTTTCCAAGATATTTAAGTTTTTACATTTTACGTCTCTGTATATTGTGTAGATAGTAGAGTTTTAGTCATAAATTGTAAACCTAGGTCTTTTCATGTGTTTATGGTTGCTTTACATGATAATATTTCACCTGTCCTGTTTATGTAACACTTTAAAAATCAGCAAAAGGGTTATATAAATAAAATTTATTATGAAACAAAAGGCAAAAAACTATTATGTACATAGTTTAGTCCTATTCAGTGTCTACTTGGCACTTCTTGGCTTGTCTCTTGTATTCATTAAATGGAGCATCTCTTGTCACTGTCCAGCAATAGTCTGCAAGCATCGATGGGCTCCATTTGCCCTGATAGCGTTTCTCCATTGTTGCAATGTCCTGGTGAAATCGCTTGCCGTGCTCGTCGCTCACTGCTCCGCAGTTCGGTGGAAAAAAAATCTAGATGAGAGTGCAAAAAATGTATCTTTAGTGACATGTTGCAACCAAGGTTTTTTGTATGCCTTGAGGAGGTTTTCCACCAACAGCCTGTAGTTGTCTGCCTTGTTGTTTCTGAGAAAATGTATTGCCACTAACTGGAAGGCTTTCCATGCTGTCTTTTCCTTGCCACACAGTGCATGGTCAAATGCATCATCTCGAAGAAGTTCACGAATCTGAGGACCAACAAAGACACCTTCCTTTATCTTAGCTTCACTTAACCTTGGAAATTTTCCACGGAGGTACTTGAAAGCTGCTTGTGTTTTGTCCATGGCCTTGACAAAGTTCTTCATCAGACCCAGCTTGATGTGTAAGGGTGGTAACAAAATCTTCCTTGATTCAACAAGTGGTGGATGCTGAACACTTTTCCTCCCAGGCTCCAATGACTGTCGGAGTGGCCAATCTATCTTGATGTAGTGGGAATCTCTTGCACAACTATCCCATTCGCAGAGAAAACAGCAGTACTTTGTGTATCCAGTCTGCAGACCAAGCAAGAGAGCAACAACCTTCAAATCGCCACAAAGTTGCCACTGATGTTGGTCATAGTTTATGCACCTCAAAAGTTGTTTCATGTTGTCCTAGGTTTCCTTCATATGGACTGCATGACCAACTGGAATTGATGGCAAAACATTGCCATTATGCAGCAAAACAGCTTTAAGACTCGTCTTCGATGAATCAATGAACAGTCTCCACTCATCTGGATCGTAAACGATGTTGAGGGCTGCCATCACACCATCGATGTTGTTGCAGGCTACAAGATCACCTTCCATGAAGAAGAATGGGACAAGATCCTTTTGACGGTCACGGAACATGGAAACCCTAACATCACCTGCCAGGAGATTCCACTGCTGTAGTCTGGAGCCCAACAGCTCTGCCTTACTCTTGGGTAGTTCCAAATCCTGACAAGGTCATTCAGTTCACCTTGTGTTATGAGGTGTGGTTCAGAGGAGGAGGATGGGAGAAAATGTGGGTCCTGTGACATTGATGGTTCAGGACCAGAAGTTTCATCCTCTTCCTCTTCCTCGTCTGACTCAAGTGAGAATGATTCTGGTGCATCAGGAACCGGCAGTCCTTCTCCGTGGGGTACTGGGCGTATAGCTGATGGAATGTTTGGATAATGCACAGTCCACTTTTTCTTCTTTGACACACCTTTCCCAACTGGAGGCACCATGCAGAAGTAACAATTGCTGGTAGGATCTGTTGGCTCTCTCCAAATCATAGGGACTGCAAAAGGCATAGATTTCCTTTTCCTGTTCAACCACTGGTGAAGATTTGTTGCACAAGTGTTGCAGCATATGTGTGGGGCCCACCTCTTGTCCTGATCTCCAATTTTGCAGCCAAAATAAAGGTGATAGGCTTTCTTAACATAGTGGTTATACTGCGCTTTTGTGATGCAAAAGTCACTTCACCACAAACATAGCAGAAGTTATCTGCACTGTTCACACAAGTACCAGGCATCTCTGCTCACTTTGGCTAAACAGAAATGTGTCCCTTTGCAAAATCAAACACTGACAAATAAGAACGACACTGTATGATTTCTAGAGCTGATATAGGGCAATTTGTTCAGCAGAGTGATGGAAGCTTCGTTATGATTGCATCATCCATGACTTCTAGGAATAACATGATGCAATTCATATCATGTATGACGCAATACCAGCTTCAGATTGCATCATTCATTGTTTTGCCTCAAAAGCAAGTACTGTCCAAACCCAGTCATAGATTTATTCATAGATCCAGTCAAAGATGTATTTTAGTCATTTCTGGTTTAAATTGAGATCCCTTCCCTTTATAACTCACTTATCCTCCGCCATTCCCAAGTCAAGGGTCGTATACACTGACCCAATAGCATATCTTGAAAACTAGAGCCAATTAACAATTTTAAGCATCATTTTCATTCTCAGCGTCCCAGAATTAGTAAAGTTTGACTACATTTATTTCAGAAGCATTTTGGCTGTAGAGCAGTGTTATCAATACAAAACCCAGATGAGAAAGAGCCACCAATTGCTATACTCATAGGGGACCCCCCCCACCCCCCTCCGATGGGCTCAAAATTTAGTTACAAAAGAGAGAGAGAAAAACACTTTTAACAGCTCAGACATCAATTCCAAAATCATAAAACAATAAAACCTGATGGGCTAACTAAACTTTGCCCTACATACATATTGTGAGGAGACTTTTCTTGAAGAGAAAGACAGCCTCCCATCTCCCTGTTAAAAATTCCTTTGTCCCAGTTTGAAATCCCTATTTGCATTGTTATTAGCTGACCAAATACCTGGCTAGGGACAGGAGACATAGTTAACCCTTTAGTCACCAGGTGCTGGCCAGCCCTCATGGTTATGACAGGTGGATAGAAAGCTGGCTAGATTGTCAGGTCCAATGGGTAGTGATCAACAGCTCCATATCTGGTTGGCAGTCTGTTTCAAGTGGAATGCCTGAAGGATCAGTTCTAGAGCTGGTTTTGTTCTACATCTTTATTAATCTTCAGGGGGTAGACAAGTTAGTCTGTACAGGATAAACATTAAAAAACAACAAATAATCTGGTAGCACTTTAGACTGCCATCTACTATTCGTTGTTTTTTAAGTTTATCTTTATTAATGAGCTGCATGAGGGAATGGATTATACCCTCAGCAAGTTTGCGGCTGATACTAAGGTAGGGGGAGAGGTAGATACGTTGTGTCGGTGGACGAACGGAACTGGAGGTGAAAGAAAGTTTTCAACTATCGCCATATTGACTGTGTCCATGTCAACTCAGAGCGGGATGCAGAGATAAATTTTCTTGTCTCCTTCCATGACTGTTTCTTGGATCATCTAGTCCTTGAACACAGAAGAGGTATGACAACTCTTGACTGTATCCTAATTGAAGTGAAAATATTTAAGTTCACCAAGGGGAACTACACTTAAACTCCACGCTAAGTGACGTTGCTTGAGAAACAAAGAAGTGCCACTCACTGATCAACATAAAAGAAGCAGTAAGAGATAAAAATGCACCTTTCAAGAGTGGATGTTAAATCCCAGTGAGGAAAATGGAAAGCAACATGAACTTTAGCACATGAAGGATGAGGGTCACATAAAAGAAGCCAACAGAGAATGTGAAGAAAACTTAGTCAAAGACTCCAAACATAACAGCAAAACAGTCAGCAGGAGAAGGAACCATGAGGATGAACCATCCGGGCCCTCTAAGAGGAATATTGGGCTGGGTAGAATACTGGCTGGAGTGGAGCGACAGAGTCATTCCCTGGACCCAGGGGTCAGACTGGAAATGTGAAAGTGGGCAGCAAATGCAAGACTGTCCTTCCTCCTTGAACAGGAAGATTCTTTAGGTTCAGCAAAATTCTGATACAATAAAGAAGTATGGCCTGGACAGAATGGACTAATAAGGACTAATAAGGTGGACAGAAACGTTGGTTGCGATGGGTAGTGATCAATTGTTAGATGTCTAGTTGGCAGGCAGGATCCAGCAGAGTACCCCAAGGGTTGGTCCGGGACTAGTTTAATTCAACATCTTCATTAAGGATCCGGATGATGGGTTGGTTTGCACCTTCAGCAAGTTCATGGGTGGCATTAAGATGGGGGGAGAGGTAGATATGCTAGAGGGCAGGGACAGGTTTGGAGTGATCTACACAAATCTGATGAGATTCAACAAGGACCAGTGCACAGTCCTACACCTAGGATAGAAGAATGCCAGGGACTGCTAGAGGCTGGGTACAGACAGGCTAAGCAGCAGATCTGCACAAAAGAATGTGAGAATTATAGTAGATGAGAAACTGGGTATGAGTCAACACTGCTCTTGTAGCCAAGAAGGGTAACAGCTTATATGGGTGCATTGGTAGGAGCATTGCCAGCAGATTAAGGGAAGTGATTATTCCCCTTTATTTGGCACAGGTAAAGCCACATCAGGAGTTCTACTTCCAGTTTTGGCCCTTCAACCACGCAAAAGATGTGAACAAATAAGAGAGAGTCCATTCGAGGTCAACAAAAATGATGAGGGGGCTGGAGCACATGGCTTATGAGGAAAGGCTGACGGAACTGGGCTCATTTCATCTACAGATGAGAAGAATGAGGGATATTTGACAGCAGCCTTCAACTACCTGAAGGAGGATGGAAAGAGGCTGTTCTCCATGGTGGCAGATGACAGAACAAGAAGCAAGGGTCTCATGTTGTAGTGGGGGAAATGAGGTTGGATAGAGCCCAGGGAGGTGGTGGATTCTCCTCGCTTAGGGGTTTCTAATCCCAGGTTTGACAAAGCCCTGGCTGGGATGAGTTAGTTGGGGTTGGTTCTACTTTGAGTAGAGGGTTGGCCTGGATAACCCCTGAGATCTCTTCTAACCTTAACCGTCCATGGTTCTATGATTCTGTGTGAACTGATGAGTATCAAGAAACCCCAATGGATTCAAGTGCCTGTGGATCCTACATCTGGGACAACCTGCCGTCTCCTGAACCCAGGTGCCAAGGCTGTGGGGTTAAATTCTCGGCACAGAGGTGCACCAGCCCCAGGGAGCGATTCCGTGGGGGAAGGTCACCTTTGACGCAAGTAGGACTCAGCGGCGGCTGCTGAGGAGGGAGAAGGGAGCACAACCTACCCTTCCTCTATAAAGAGGGGGTGGGGGTTGGAGGCTGCCAGGTACAAAGTCAAGCAGCACTCAAAGGGCTGCTTTGTTCAGGTGGGTAACGTAATGTCCTTCCCAGAGATGTGTCAAGATGACGTTTCTAAGGAGGAGGTGACCAGTTTCGATGACTGGCTCATAGGGTGCACGACGGGCCAACGCAGCCAGTGAAGTTGCTCTCAGTACAACTAACAACACAGCCCAAGGCAGGTCAAGATTCATGATCACAGGTCCCTTGAGGCTCTTGTCAGAGCTAGAAACCATGTTCCACTTCGCATCCATAGATGCCGATAATGCAATAAAATACAGGACAAAATTGGAGTCAAATCCCCATGTTGTCACTCAACAAACCCGAAGTGCTGATTCATACAATCAAGCCTCTAGCAGGGCCTGGCATTTTTCTGGCCTCAGGGCAGGACTCTGCACCTGGCCTTGTAGAAGCGCCTGATTTCTTTTGCCTGAAGCCCTGCTGTGACTGTAACAAACAGTGTGTGCGCACAGGCCCCGCTCAGCCAACACTCCGGATCCATCGTTGCCTGCCCCGGCCTCCTCCTTGTAACCCCTCTGCCGGCCTGTTCCCATTTTACTGTCTAAATGTCTGCTCCCAATCACTATTGGTGATAATTTTCCTCTGCTTTGGGGTGATAGCCCTTTGAAGCACTAAATGTATTTAATAAACTTTAAAAACAACAAATAGTCTGTTAGTACTTTAAAGACTAACAGATTTTATCTCCAGATATTTTCCGTTTGCTACTACCCATTAACAAAACTCTGTAAGGGCACGAGGCCTACAAGGGATCACTGCAGGGTCCTGCTGGAAATAGCCCCATTGGCTGACGAGCCAATGGACATCGGCTGTCTGGGATCTGGGAGTGACCAGATTTCAGAACATTGTGTTATTGCTGTTATTGCAGAATGTGCATTTTTGATCTGTCAGGTTTCCCTCTTACATCAAACGCCTCAGAGAAATCAAAGTCTCTTCCATATGCACAGTTCCCTTCTCAGCCAGATGTGCACTTGTATTAGTGGAGGAGTTTTCCATACATCATGCTGGTGACTGGCATTAACTAATCCCAGACCAGCTTTTCAATGATGTCCTAACCTGGCCAGTTCTGTACATGTTCTGTTTATTTTTAATAGTTTCTATTTAACACAAATCTGCCTTTTATTTGCCTTTAAATATATTCTGGCTCTGCCACGGCCAGATTGTGCATTACTGGGTGCAAACGAGGTGTGTATTTGATCACTCTGTTCACAAGTCCTGGGTTTGTCACCCCAAGTGTCTATGTTAGATGCAGTTTAACAGCCTTATTGACTGATAACAGACGGGAATGGATTTCATCACCTCATGTGACATGAGTGCCTCCGAGTGCCTCTTTGTGAATGCAGAACAGAAATATTTTGTGACTACATCGACCTTTCCTGTAACATTAGCAACTTTTCTTTCTCCCTCTAGGAAGTGGCAGATCCTTTTTTAATGTTTATTTTGTTCTTAATATACTTAATACTACTTTGGATATCCTCAGCTCTGCCAGCATGGATGTCTCACTGTCTTTGACATTCCCTAATAATTTCCATAATGTCCAATTTTCATGGGGTGCTACTGATTTTTCCCTTTTCCCTCCTTTTTCCTGTATTGCTTGCCCTCCCTATTTGCTGCCTGTGCTTTGGGACTGAAGCCGTCTCTGGTTCAAAGTTCTCTACTCTTCTGACTGTGGAATTATGGCTCTTTAGCTCTCTCATAAACTCTTCTTTAAGAACTGCTTGTGTTCCCGTTTTACTGTCTAAATGTCTCCTCCCAATCACTATTGGTGATAATTTTCCTCTGCTTTGGGGGGGCAGCCCTTTGAAGCACTAAGTGTATTTAATAAACTTAAAAAACAGCAAAGAGTCAGGTAGTACTTTAAAGACTAACAAAACATGTAGATGGCATCATGAGCTTTTGTGGGCACTGCCCACTTCTTCAGATATTATTGGTTGGGAATGAAAAGGCTCAGAAGGGTAGCCGTGTTAGTCTGTAACTAAAAAAATCTGTAAAAGAAAAGTCTGTATGGTGCCGCAGGAGTATGCTAACAAAAATGCAAATGATATCATGAGCTTTTGTGGGCATAACCCACTTCTTCAGATGAATGGAGCAAGAGGTCCAGGGTGCAAATAAATAGCAGAGAAAGAGAGGGACAGGGGAGGGGAAAGAGAAAGAAAAAATAGAAAAAAAATCTTGTCAGTTAGGCTATGTCTAGACTGCGTTATTTTGTCAGAAAAAGCTATGCAAAATGCGCTCTGCATTTTGCATAGCTTTTTCCAATTTTTTTTTCGGAAGAGGCTTTTCCGAAATTTGGCCCATCTACGCTGGCCCAAATTTCAGAAAAGCCTCCTCTTTCGGAGGAACCCTTATTCCTCGTGGAAGAGCAAACGAGTTTCCTGGATGCGGCTCATTTCCTGGATGCGGCGGGGGTTTTTATCCTGGAAAACCCCCCGCAGTGTAGACATAGCCTTATAGAGTGTCTATGCTAAATGAGGCTAATAGAGCGGACAGAGTTGGCACCAGGGTTGATTGCAAGGGTGTGTTTCTGGGTGAGTGTGATGGGGGTGTGCTGCGTGGTTGCTGGAAAGAATTTGTTTCCTTTTCAGGGGTTGTCTCTAGGTGAGGACTGGCCTGTCCCCCAAGGCCTGTGAGAGTGAGGGTTCATTTTCCAAGCTAGGTTGTAGATTGTTGACAATGCCCTGGGGCTGTAGGTGATGACTAGTGATGTTCTATTGTTTTCTTTGTTAGGCCTGTTTTGAAGAAGCTGATGCCTGGGTACTCATCTGGCTTTCTCAACCTGTTTTTTCACTTCCTGGGTGAGTATTTAAGTTTTTAAAATGCCTGTAAGAGATCCTGTAGGTGTTTATCTCTGTCTGTGGGACTGGAGAAAATCCAGTTGTATCTTAGGGCCTGGCTGTAAACAATTGATTGGGAAATGTGTCTTGAATGGAAGCTGCAGGCATATAGGTAAGTGTAACAGTTGGTAACTTTCCTGTATAAGGTGGTGGAAATGTGGCCATTGTTTAATTGTACTGTAGTGTCAAGGAAGAGGATCTCTCATGTGGACTAGTCCAGGCTAAGGTTGATGGTGGGGTGGAAGTTTTGAAATCCCTGTGGAATTCTTCAAGAGCCTCCTTCCCGTGGGTCCATATGAGGAAGATATCATCAATGTAAAAACAATGAGAAGTCCTGTGGCACCTTATAGACTAACAGATTTATTGGCGCATAAGCTGTTGTGGGCAAAGATCCACTTCGTCAGATGCATGTAGTGGAAATTCCAGAGGCAGGTATAAATATAGAGGCATAAGAAAAGAGTTCCAAACAAGAGTAAGGCTGGAGATAACAAGGTCAATTCAGTCAGGGAGGATGAGGCCCACTTCTAGCAGCTGATGTGGAGGTGTGAACACCAAGGGAAGAGAAACTGCTTTTGTAGTTGGCTAGCCATTCACAGTCTTTGTTTAATCCTTAGATGATTGTGTCAAATTGGCTGATGAACTGTAGCTCTACTGTATCTCTTTGAAGTCTGTTTTTAAAGTTTTTTCGTTGCAGGATGGCTACTTTTAAATCTGCCACTGTGTGTCCAGGGACACTGAAGTGTTCTCCTGCAGGTTTTTGTATATTACTATTCCTGATATCTGATTTGTGTCTGTTTATTTTTTTACATAGGGACTGTCCAGTTTGGCCAAAGTACATGGCAGAGGGGCATTGTTGGCACATGATGGCGTATATTACATTGGTAGATGTACAGGTGAATGACCCCGTGATGGTGTGGCTGATCTGATTAGGTCCTGTGATGGTGTCGCTTGTGTAGATATGTGGGCAAAGTTGACACTGAGGTTTGTTGCATGGATTGGTTCCTGAGTTGGAGTTACTGTGGTGTGTATAGTTGCTGGTGAGAGTTTGCTTCAGGTTGGTGGGTTGTCTCTGGGTGAGGACTGGCCTGCCTCCGAAGGTATGTGAGAATGAGGGATCATTGGTCAATTCCAGTGGCCACAGGACTCCTCATCACTTTTGCAGATCCAGACTAACACGGCTACCCCTCTGATAATGGATCTTTAAGTGACTATATTACAATGCCATTTCAAAAACCAAACTGGAGAGAGCAGCTGCAGAACTTGGTTTAATTTACAAGTTTGACACCTGGAATCAAGGTTTGAACAAAGACCTGACCTGGATGGGCCGCTACATTGACATCAAAAGCTAAGCACTGGGCACTTACAGACCACTCTATTACCCTCATTTAGACACTCTGATTGACAATATTTTTTCGTATTATTTCCCTTCTCTTCCCTACCCCCAACAACCCCTTCTGTTTCTCTGTTATTCATTTGTACTCTGGATCCCTTGCTCCATTTATCTGAAGAAGTGGGTAGTGCCCACGAAAGCTCATGATCCCATCTACATTTGTTGATAGTCTCTAAGGTGCTGCAGAACTATTTGTTGTTTTTAAGGGGTTTTTTTGGGGGGGTTGGGGTGGGGATTGTTCTGTGTTTCTCCATGAGGAGGTCATCAGTTCCATCCTTTTATTTTGTCTTCTCATAGAATCATAGAATCTCAGAAGCATAGAATCCCAGGGCTGGAAGAGACCTCGGGAGTCATCGAGTCCAGCCCCCAGCTCAAACAAGGACCAACCCCATCTAAATCATACCAGCCAGGGCTTTGTCCAGCTGGGACTTAAAAACATTTAGGGATGGAGATTCCACCACCTCCCTAGCTTACCCATCTCAGTGCTTCCCCACCCTCCTAGGAAATAGTTTTCCTAATGTCCAATGAAGACCTCCCCCACTGTAACTTGAGACCTCTCCCCCAAGCTTAGGGTCATCCACAAACTTGCTGAGGGTGCAATCCATACCCTCATCCAGATCATTAATAAAGATATTGAACAAAACCGACCCCAGAACTGATCCTTGGGGCTCTCCACTTGAAATGGACTGCCAACCAGACATTGAGCCGTTGCTCACTAACCATTGAGACTGACAATCTAGCCAGCTTTCTATCCACCTTACTTTATCCAATCCATACTTGCTGGCAAGAATATTGAGGGAGGCCATATCAAAAGCTTTGCTAAAGTCAAGGTAGATCACATCCACTGACTTTCCCATATCTACAGAACCAGTTACCTAATCATAGAAGCTAATCAAGTTGGTCAGGCATGACTTGCCCTTGTTGAATCCATGTTGACTATTCCTGATCACTTTCCCCTCTTCCAAGTACTTCAAAATGGATTCCCTGAGGATCCACTCCATGTTTTTTTTCCCAGGTCTGAGTTAAGACTGATAGGTCTATAGTTCCCTGAATTGTCCATCTTCCCTTTTTTAAAGATGGGCTCTACATTTGCCTTTTTCCACTCATCTGGGACCTCTCCCGATCTCCATGAGTTTTCAAATATAATGGCCAAAGGCTCTGCAATGACATTAGGCAACTCCCTTAGCACCCTCGGATTCATTAAATTCAGCCCCATGGATTTGTGTATGTCTAGCTTTTCTAAATAGTTGTTAACCTGTTCTTTCTCCACCGAGGGCTGCCAACCTCCTTCCTATACTGTTCTGCCTAGTGTAGTAATCTGGGAGCACATCTTTTCTGTGAAGAGAGAGGCAAAAAAAGCACTGAGTACTTCAGCTTTTCCCACATCATCTGTCACTAAGTCACTTCCTTCATTCCGTAAGGGCCCCACATCCTCCCTGATCACCCTCTTATTGCTAACATGCCTGTAGAAACCTTTCTTGTTACCCTTCACATCCCTTGCTAGCTGCAATTCCAAATGCACTTTCACCTTCCTTATTATTCCCCTGCATTCTCGAGCAATATATTTATACTTCTCCCTGGTCATCTGTCCAAGTTTCCACTTCTTGTATGCCACCTTTTTGTGTTTAAGATTGCCAAGGATTTCACTACTAAGCCAAACTGGTCGCCTACCATATTTGATATTCTAACTGCACAACGGGATGGTTTATTCCTGAGCCTTCAATAAGGCTTCTTTAAAATACAGCAAGCTCTGCTGGACTCCTTTCCCCTTCATGTTAGCGTCCCAGGAGATCCTGCCCATGGTTTTCTGAGGGAGTCAAAGTCGGCTTTTCTGAAGCCTAGGGTTCTATGCAATATGCCTACTCTTTTGTCTCTTCTCTAAACATTCCCAGACATTTCCATCTGTCTGCATACGGCAGCCTCCCCCGTTCTCATAGCCCATCAGGGAAACCCTCTTTCCATCTGCTCTGTCCTTCACAGTGACTGGGTGATCAAAACTGAGGGAATGTCCAGACCAAGTAATTCTCTACCCCATTCCTTTGGCAACTGAACAGTGTTTGTGTTGGGCACGGTTCTGCATCAAGAGCTGTTGCCATTGAGCTGCCAGCAAAGACCTGTTCTGGTTGGGACATTTGCCTCGGTACGTGTCTCAGTTGGGCACTGGTCTAATATGATTAATTTCCTGTTGGACTGTATGTGCTGTCATGGTGTGTGACCTTATGAAGTTTTGCTATGTATTACTGAGATACATTGTGATGTTGGAAACATCCACCCAGCCTTTCAGACCCAACACTGGAGGAGCCAGGCAGAACTAATGGCCCATCAAACAGAATCCACTGTCCCAAAAAGGCTCCTCACAGAGGGCACATCGACAATGGAGACTACTTAACCAATAGGGGCAGCCCACCCTATCACAAGCTTCAATCCTTCCAGCAAGTGGGCAGAATCTACGCAAGAGAAAAAGTGACTTGACCTCTTCTGCCCCACCCCCGCATTCAACATCTGGAAGAAATGTCTGGAGATCAAAGGTTTTGAACTGGGAGGTGGCCCTGGACTGGAGCAGAATCCCAGCCTGTGCCTTGTGGAACTTCACTGTCTGTCAGGGAGAGTCACTGCTTGAGTCAACTCCTGCTTCGTTTATAGAATTGGAGACCCAGGAATTATCCACAGTTTTCTTAGTGATCAGCAATATTTTTACAATGTACATAAATGCACAGAGCAGCCAACACCTCTGACTCAGCCCAGAGCCCAGGAGTTCTCCTCTCCCTTTGGGAAGGGCCTTTAATTGCTGCTTACTCCTTAAGCTGGATAAATAGCCCAGAAGCCCAGACATGGAAAGGATCCCTGGAGAGTCGCTGGCTAGAAAGTCTCTGTTCTCTAGCCTGTTTGCATCCAGAGGCTGCTTCCCGCTGGGATTGCACGGAGCTGTGTTATAAACAGTGCACAGCCCTGTGCCAGATCTCGGCGTGGGATGCTGCAGCAAATGCTGGGCTGAGAGAGGTGCATGTCACAGCTAACTGAGGGGGGTTCACAGGGAAGACACGTCCCTCAGAGAACTCACAGGTACCAACTGTTGGTGAAGCGCAAACCTGCTTCACTAACCTAGTACACGGTGAGAGTGGTGGGATAGACAGAAAGTCTGGGTCCTTTCTGCTTTGCACAAACCCTAAACATTCTGGGGCCCTTGCCCCACGGGGGATGAGTTTTATTCTGGTATTATTGGCCAAAATGTCCCTCTTTGTGGATGGCCTCTAGCCCAAGGCAGCTGCTTTTCAGGTGCAAAGTAGATTGTGTTGGATGAATGATGCTAGCAGATGGACAAAGCAGGAGAATATTCTCTGGCCATGACTTGTAGTTTACTCGACACACCTCCCCCAAAACAAAACTCCCCTGGGAGCAAGAACTGAGTCAAGCCCTCAGCAACCGGCTGTGTGTTACTGCCCAGACACTGTCACCACCTCCCCTGGTATTTCTGAATGTTAGCGGGGGGCTGTTGCCTGAATTGTATCTGCTGGGAAAGAAAAGGGCTGTTCGGCCAGTCCCTCCCCAGCCACTAGCACAGGGCCTGGCTTTCTTCTGGCCTCAGACCAGAACTGTGCACCTGGCCTTGTGGAACCGCCTCAGATTTCTTTTCCCTGCAGCCCTGCATGTGACTGTATCAAACACTGTGTGTGCACGGGCCCCGCTCAGCCAACACCACAGATCCATCCGTGTCTGCCTTGGCCTCCTCCTTATAACCCCTCTGCCCACCTTTGGCTCAGGCACAGCTTTTATCTCCAAATATTTTCCATTTGCTTCCTGCTCGTTGATGAAACTGTCTAATGGCACAAGGCCTACAAGTGATCACTGCAGGACCATTCTAGAAACAGCTCCATTGGCTGACGGGCCCATGGTCATCGTTTGTCTGGGATGTGGGAGTGATCAGATGTCAGCCCAGTTTAGAGGTGCTCTGCTGCTATTGCAGGGTGTTTATTTTTGACCTGTCAGGTTTCCCTCTTATATCAAATGCCTCAGAGAAATCGACGTCTCTTCCATCTGCGCTGTTCCCTTCTCAGCCAAATGTGCACTCGCATTAGTGGATGAGTTTTCCATAAAGCATGTTGGTAACAGGCATTAACTAATCTCAGACCATCCTTTCAACTGTCTCCTAACCCAGCCAGTTCTGTAAATGTTCTCTTTATTTCTAATAATTTGTGTTTAACACACATCTGCCTTTTATTTGCCCTTAAAAAAATACTGGCTCTGATGCTACCTGATTGAGCACTTCTGGATGCAAACAAGGTGTGTTGTTGATCACTCTGTTCACAACCCCTGGTTTTGTGACCCCCAAGTTTCTATGTTGGATGCAAGTTAACAGCCTCATTGACTGATAATATACAGGAATTTCATCATCTCATGTGACGTGGGTCCCTCAGAGTGCTAGTATCCCGAAATAACTTTGCTCAGAATAATAGCCTCAGAGTATTTCTTTGTGAATGTAGAACAGAAATATTTCAGGAATACATCAACCTTTCCAGCAACATCTAGGAAGTGGCAAATCCTTTCTAAAGGTTTATTTACTTAATCTTATTTGTTTCTTCTCAGCTCTGCCAGGCAGAGATTTCTCGCTGTCTTTGATATGCTTTAACGATTTATACAATGTCCTGTTTGGATTACTCACTTTCCATTTCTCCCTTTTCCCTTGTTTTTTCTCTGTTGCTTCCCTTTCCCAATTGCAACCTATACTTTCGGACAAAAGCTGTTTCTTATCCAAAGTTCTGTACTTCCTGGACTGTGGAATTGTGGCTCTTTAGCTGTCTCATAAACTCTTCTTAAAGAACTAACCATTTGTGTTCCCACTTTACTCTCTAATTTTTCCCACCTAATCACTATTGGTGATAATTTTCCTCAGCTTTGGGGTGGCAGCCCTTTGAAGTTCTAAGTGTATTTAGATGTTGTTGATTGGGAATTGAAATTCTCAGGGGGGTATCCATGTTAGTCTGTAACTGAAAAATAACTTTAATAAAACTATCATCTTTGGAAAATCATGGAAGGCAGGAGAGATTCCAGAAGATTGGAAAAGAGCAAATTTAGTGGGCACTAAAAAAAATGGAAATAAAAACAACCCAGGAAACTACAGACCAGTCGGTTTAACTTTCTGTGCCAGGAAAGAAAATGGAGCAAGTAATTAAGAAAATCTTCTGCAAACACTTGGAAGATAATAAGGTGATAGGGAACAGCCAGCATGGATTTGTAAAGAACAAATCATGTCAAACCAATCTGATAGCTTTCTTTGATAGGATAACGAGTCTTGTGGATAAGGGAGAAGTGCTGGACGTGGTATACCTAGACTTTAGTAAGGCATTTGATACGGTCTTGCATGATATTCTTATCAATAAGCTAGGCACATACAACTCTAGATGGGGCTATCATAAGGTGGGTGCATAACTGGCTGGATAACCATTCCCAGAGACCAGTTATTAACGGTTCACTAGCCTGCTGGAAAGGTATAACAAGTGGACCTCTGCAGGGGTCTGTTTTGGGACCGGTTCTGTTCAATAACTTCATCAACGATTTAGCTATCGGCATAGAGACTAAGCTTATTAAGTTTGCAGATGATACCAAGCTGAGAGAGGTTGCAACTGCTTTGGAGGATATTGTCATAATTCAAAATGATCTGGACAAACTGGAGAAATGGCCTGAGGTAAACATGATGAAGTTTAATAAGGACAAATGCAAAGTGCGCCATGTAGGACGGAACAATCACTTTCACACACACAGAATGGGAAGCAACTGTCTAGGAAGGAGTACAGCAGAGCGGGATCTAGGGGTTATAGTGGGCCACAAGCTAAATATGAGTCAACAGTGTGACGTTGTTGTAAAAAACACAAACATGATTCTAGGATGCATTAACAGATTCTAATCTGCAAACATGATTCTAGGATGCATTCTTCTGCTCTACTCTGAGCTGATTAGGCATCAGTTGGAGTATTGTGTCAGTTCTGGGCCCCACATTTCAAGAAAGATGAGGAGAAATTGGAGAAGGTCCAGAGAAGAGTAACAAGAATGATGAAAGGTCTAGAGAACATGACCTATGAAGGAAGACTGAAAGAATTGGGCTTGATTAGTTTGGAAAAGAGAAGACTGAGAAGGGGACATGATAGTGGTTTTCAGGTATCTAAAAGGGTATCACAAGGAGGAGGGAGAAAACTTGTTCTTCCTGGCCTCTGAGGATAGAACAAGAGGCAATCGGCTTAAAATGCAGCAAGGGAGGTTTAGGTTGGACATTAGGAAAAAGTTCCTAACTGTCAGGGTGGTTAAACACTGAAATAAATTGCCTAGTAAGGGTGTTGAATCTCCATCTGTGGAGATATTTAAGAGTAGGTTAGATAAATGTCTATCAGGGATGGTCTAGACAGTACTGGGTCCTGCCATGAGGGCAGGGGACTGGACTTGATGACCTCTCAAGGTCCCTTCTAGTATTCTATGATTCTATAATTCTATACAAATGTTCTGGTAGCACTTTATAGACTAACAAAACATGTAGATGGTACCATGAGCTTTTTGTGGGCACAGCCCACTTTTTCCGGTGACCAGAGTTTTGAGTTTAGGATGTGCAGACCCAAAATAAATAGGAGAGAAGGGGGGTAGGAAAAAAAGAGGAGGGGGGTGGGAAACAAGGGGCAGAGGGTATGTAAAATCAAAGGGAAAAACGATATGGCAGAGCTGGGAATCAGTAAGCATCTGGGGACTGGAGACTTAGAACGAAGCAGATAAAAATCAAAGTCAATAGATAGTACCTTTCCTAACAGGAATCTACACAAAGAGCTGTTTGCACTTTCATTGAATGTTAGGTTGATAGTGTCCCAACCATCCCTCATCACGATTGAGTCCATTAGCATGAGAATTGAATTTGCAAATAAATTGTAATTCCAACGCCTCTCTGTGTATTTGGCTAGTAGAATTCGTTTGTGACAAGGCAGCCCGTTGAAGATATTTTAAACCGTAATTAGGAAGATTAAAGTATTCCCTAGCAGGTTTCTGTATGTTCCCTTTACCTATATCTGATTTGTGTCAATTGATTCTTTCTCGTAGGGACTGTCCAGTTTGTCCAATATGTATAGCAGTGGAGCATTGCTGGCATTTGATGGCATAAATCAAATTACTGGATGTGCAGTCAAATGACCTTTTGATTTGGTAGCTTATGTTGTTGGCTTCAGTGATGAATTTGCTTGTATAGATATATGTGGGCAGAGTTGGCATCACATTTGGTTGCGGGGCTGGGTTTCTGAATGCTTATGGTGTGGTTGTGTGGCACGGTTACTGGAAAGAATTCGTTTCAGGTTGGGGGGGGTTGTCTGTAAGCGAGAATAGGCTTTTCTCCCAAGGCCTCTGAGAGTGAGGGATCATTTTCCAAGATGGGTTGTAGATTGTGTATAATGCGCTGGAGGGGTCTGAGTTGTGGACTGTAGGTAATAATAAGTGGAGTTCTGTTATTTTCTCTTTTGGGTCTATCTTGAAGTAGTTCATGTCTGGGTACTTTTTTTGGCTCTGTCAATCAGTTTTTTCCCTTCTCTAGGTGGGTATTTCAGTTTTAGGAATGCTCTATAACGATCCTGTAGGTGTTTGTCTCTGTCTGTGGGATTGGAGCTAATCCGATCGTATCTTAGGGCTTGGGTGTATACCAGTGGTCACCAACCAATAGATCAGGATCTACTGGTGGATCTTGGAGCCTCTGACAGGTGATCTTGACTAGTTTGGCCAAGAGGCTCTCAAGTGCAGCACTTCAGCTGCCCCTCCCAACACTGCTGTGCAATTCCTGCTCCTTTCCTTGGAGCTGTTCCCCGTCTCCCATCTTGTATTCTTTCTCCACAGAATGGGGGTGGAGCGCACAATAAGGTTTGGGATGGAGGGAGTTCTCTGGCTTCTTTTGAGAGTTGTGCAGGGCCAGGGTAGGGGGGAGCCTGCCTTATCCCCACTGCATCACCACCCAGGAGCCACCTGTGGTAAGCAGTGTCCAGCTGGAGCCTGCAGCCTGAATCCCTGCCCCAGTCATGAACCCCCTCCTAGCCTCTGCCCTAACCCTGAGCCCTCCCAGAGTCCCTTACAGAGCCTGTACCCTGAACCACTTCCTGCACCCCAACCCCTGCCCCAGGCTCAGCTCAGAGCCCTTCTCACACTTCAAATCCCTTAACCCAAGCCCAAAGCATGCGCCCCAACCCTACCTGATGAAAGGGAGGAAGGATGCGGGAGGGAGGAAGGATGGAGTGAGCAGGGGCCTTAGAGAAGGGGCACAAAGGAGGTGGGGCAAAGGTATTTGGGTTTGAGGTAGATCCTGGATTGTACTTAAATTCAAGAAGTGATCTCGTACTTTAAAAGGTTGGAGACAACTGCTGTATACAATAGACTGAGAAATGTGTCTGGGATGGAAGCTGGAGGCATGACTGTAAGTGTAGCGGATGGTGGGTTTCCGGTATGGGGTGGTGGACATTTGTCTGTTGTTTAACTGTACTGTAGTGTCCAGGAAGTGGATTTCTCGTGTGGACTGGTCCAGGCTGAGGTTGATGGCGGGGTGGAAGTTGTTGAAATCCCTGTGAAATTCTTCAAGAGTCTCTTTTCTGTGGGTCCATATGATGATGTCATCAGTGTAGCGTAAGTGAAGTAGGGGTGTTAAGAGGTAAGAGCTGAGGAAACGTTGTTCAAGGTCAGCCATAAAGATGTTGGCATATTGTGGTGCCATGCAAGTGTCCATGGCTGTGCCGCTGACTTGGAGATACAAATTGTCCCCAAATTGAAAGTAGTTGTGGGTGAGGACAAAGTCGCAGAGCTCTTTAATTAGGTGTGCAGTGATGTTATTGGGGATGATGTTCCTGATGGCCTGTAATCCATTTTCATGTGGAATGTTGGTGTAAAGGGCTTCTATGTCCATAGTGGCCAGGATGGTATTTTCAGGTATATTATTGATGTTTTGAAGTTTCCTCGGGAAGTCAGTGGTGTTGCGGAGGTAGCTAGGAGTGCTGGTAGCATAGGGTCTGAGGAGGGAGTCGATATAGCCAGATAATCCTGTGATGAGTGAGCTAATGCTTGAGATGATGGGGCATCTGGGATTATCAGGTTTGTGTATTTTGGATAGCAGATAGAAAGTTCCTGGTTTGGGATTAGGGGGGTGTTAGTGTAAATTTGTTCTGTTGTTTTCTTTGTTGGGCCTGTCTTGAAGAAACTGATGCCGAGGTACCTGTCCAGCTCTGTCAATCAGTTTCTTCACTTCCTTGGTGGTTATTTCAGTTTTAAGAATGCCTGATAGATATCCTGTAGATGTTTGTCGCTGTCTGTGGGACTGGAGAAAATCCGGTTGCATTTTAGGGCCTAGCTTTAAAGAAATGATTGTAAAGCTGCTAGAGGCACGTAGGTGAGCGTAACCGTTGGCAGGTTTCCAGTAGACAGAGGTGGAAATGTGGCCGTTGTTTAATTGTACTCTAGTGTCAAGGAAGTAGATCTCTCTTGTGAACTGGTTCATGCTAAAGTTGATGGTGGGGTGGAAGCTGTTGAAATCCCCGTGGAGTTCTTCAAAAGCCTCCTACCTCAGGGTCCATATCATGAAGATATTGTCAATGTAGCATAAGTAGAGTAAAGGTGCTGGGGGAAGGAGCTGAGGAAATATTGTTCAAGGTCAGCCATAAAAATATTTGCATATTGTGTGGCTATGCGGGTGCCCATAGCTGTGCTGCTGACTGAAAGATATCAATTGTCCCCAAATTGGAAGTAGTTTTTGGTGAGGACAAAGTCACAGATCTCATCATCATCAAGGATTGTATTCCTGACGGCTAGTAATGCATCATCGTGTAGAGTGTTGGTGTAATAAACTTCTACATCCATGGTGGCCGGGATGGTGTTTTCAGGAATATGATTGATGTTCTGTGGTTTCCTCAGGAAGTCAGTGGTGTCTCGAAGGTGGCTAGGTGCGCTGGTAGCATAGGGTCTGAGGAGAGAGTCCAAATAACCGCGCAATTCTGTTGTAATGGTTCCAATGCCTGAGATCATAGAACATCGGGATTTCCAGGTTTGTGGATCTTGGTTAGCAGATAGAAGACTCCTGGTTGGGGATTTAGTGGTGTATTTGTGTAGATTTATTCCTGAGTTGTATCAGGGAGATTCATGAGCAGGTGGTTTAGGTTTTTTTGGCATTCTTTGGTAGGATCAGAGGGGAGTAGCCTGTAGAATCTGGTGTTGGTGAGGTCTCTGACAGCCTCCTGTTCATCATCTGTTCTGTTCATGACGGCTGCAGAAACCCCTTTGTCAGCCTCCTTGATTACAATGTTAGAATTGTTTTTGAGGCTGTGTACAGCATTTCACTCTGCATGAGCAAGGTTATGTGTCACATGTTGTTGTTTGATGATAATGTCGTCCCGTGCACGTTACAAAATGAATCAGTCTAGAAGTCAGGACGCTCATTACGGCCGTCAAGAAGGGTCCTAATAGAGACCGTCCTCTTGTGGGGTTAGCAGTGGGGATCTTGAGGGTCAGTGTATTGTTCATTTAAGGGTTATTTTGAAAGAAGGGTTTTCTTTCGAAATAACTGCATCTAGACAGCGTTGTTTATTTCAAAATAGAGTATTTCGAAATAGCAGCCAGACGCGATTAATGCAAATGAAGTACGGGAAATTCAAATCCCCGTTTCATTTGCAATTTTGCTCGGCTGAATTTGCATTCCTCTCTCGAAAGAGGAATGAAGTGTAGACATACCCTGAGTGTACTGGAAATATTTATTTAGACTTAGGGTGTGTCTACCCTGAGTGGTTATTTTGGGATGATGGAGGTATCCCAAAATAGCTACCCTGCATTTTAAAAAGCCTCCCCTTATCTGTTTTGGCATACCGGTAACCCTCATTCCACAACAGTTAAAGGATGTCTCGAAATAGAGATTTATTTCTAAATTTGGCACTGTGCAGATGCCCCATATTTCAAAATAAAATATTTCAAAATGGAATCAAAATAAGATACTATGGGTACGTCACTAGCCTCCTAGTTCAAACTAGTGAGGCTAATGAGGGCGACTGAAGTTGCTAAAGAAGCACGGGATTTAAATATCCGTGCTTGATTACATATCCCGCCGTCGCTTTTTGGAAACTGACTAGCTCGAACTGCTCACGTACACGCGGCAGAGAAGGGGGATTCCGAGGTAAACCCCTTACTTCGAATTAGCTGTTAAACCTCATTCCACGAGGAGTAACAGTTAATTCAAACTAAGGAGTTTACCTCGGAATCCCGCTTCTCTGCCACGTGTAGATGCGGGCAGTTACTTTGGGCTAGTCAGTTTCCAAAATGGCAACCAGCCGGGATTATGCTAATCAAGCACGGGATATTTAAATCCCATGCTTCATTAGCGACTTCAGTCACCCTCATTAGCCTCCCTAGTTCGAACTAGGGGGCTAGTGTAGACGTACCCTCAGTTTGCATAGCGCAAATAGCTCCATCTACACTGTCAGGTTTTTGCGGAAGAGGAAATGCAAATGAAGCACTCATTAGCATTTTCAGTACTCTCATTTGCACATTGTCTTCTGATGCTTTTTGCAGAAGAGTTTTTTCCAGAAAAAAATGCAGTGTAGGTGGGGCCATTTTAGGCAAAAACCCCCTTTTGCACGAGAACCCTTATTCCTCAAAAAATGTAGTGCTGATGGAGCCTTTTTTCTTTCCTTCTCTTTCCCTCCCCATCTCCTCTCTTTCTCTGCTATTTATTTGCACCCTGGACCCCTTGTACATTCATCTGAACACATGGATTGTGCCCACGACAGCTCATGATACCATCTACATATTTGTGAGCTTCTAAGGTGCTGCAGAACAATTCCCTGTTTTTGAAATTTTCTGTTATTTCGATTTAGTTGGGAATTCTTTGTTTCTCCATGGGAATGTAATCAGTTCCATTGTTTTATTTTATTCTTCTCTACCATGTGCCTGCTCTTTTGTCTCTTCTCTAGCCATTCCCAGGCATTTCAATCTGTCCACGTATGGACGATCCCGCCCTTTCTCATAGCCCATCTGGAAACCGTATTTCCATCTGCTCTTTCCTTCAGAGTGACTGGAGCTACGTCTAGACTTCTTTCGGAAGAAGCTTTTCCAGAAGAGATCTTCCAAAAAAGGCTTCCAAAAGACAGCATCCACACTGAAAGGATGCTCTCTCGCATGTAAGCTGTGATTACTATGGACGGGGTGGCCACCAGGGTACCTGTGCTGTTTCCTCTTTCTTCCTCTTTCAGAAGAGCTCTTCCCTGACGACACATGCCTTTTTGCAGAAGAGCTCTTTCAGAAAAAGGCTTCTTCATCATAGAAAGAGGTTAACTAATGTCAGGAAAACCCCTCAGTTATTTCGATTTTTTTCTGAAAGACGTGATTGTAGTATGGACACAAGTGAAGTTTTTTCAGAAAAACGGCCGTTTTTTCTTAAAAACTCTTTAGTGTAGACATAGCCAGGGTGAGCAGAACTGAGGGAATATCCAGACCAGGTAATTCTCTGGCACGTTCCCTTAGCACCTGAATAGTGTTAGTGTTGCCCACCGTTTTGCATCACCAGCTGGTTCCATTGAGCTGCCAGCAATGACTCCCAGGCCTACCCTTGAGGGGTGTTCTGGTTAGGATGTTCACCTCGGTATTTGTCTTGGTTTGGTGTTTCCCCACTCTCTGATTTTTAGAAACTGGAAATTACCACAGTAGGGACTCTATAGCCTGGGCATTAATCAACAAAGACGTATAACGAGTGTCTGCACTTGTGTTTCCTGCTGGAGCCTATTCAGGTTTCCTGCATTGCAACACATTAGCACTTTTGACACATGGAGAATCTTAAATGTGGAATGAGCATTAGCAGGTTGTTCGTACCACACTTCTCTGAATAGTCAAAATATCATGGTTCAGTGTGTGGAGAGTGACCAAAGCACACCACCCATGAGAACAGCCACCACCAGTGCCTGTCAGGTCTCACATGAACATTGTCTCTCCATCCAGGTGTTTGTACTTCAGCCATGACCTGAGACCCTGGGTACATACAAAAGATCAGAGGAATATCCATGTGACACTATTCTGCATCTGAGTTGGACACGTTCTCTCTTTCTCCATGTCAGATTCCAGCAGAAACAACTTCACCAACCCCTCCACCTTCATCCTGCTGGGCATTCCTGGCCTGGAGACGGCCCATGTCTGGATCTCCATCCCCTTCTGTGCCATGTACGTCATAGCCATCTTGGGGAACGTCACCATCCTGTTCATTGTGAAGACAGAGCTGAGCCTCCATGAGCCCATGTACTATTTCTTCTGCATGCTGGCCGTCACCGATCTGGTCTTGTCTACCGTCATTGTGCCTAAAATGCTGGGTATTTTCTGGTTCAATTCCAGAGAGATAGACTTTAGTGCCTGCCTCACCCAGCTGTACTTCATTCAGTGGTCTTTACTGATGGAATCTGGGATACTTATGGCCATGGCTTTCGATCGCTACGTAGCCATCTGTGATCCCCTCAGACATTCCACCATCCTGACAAACTCCACTGTAGCCAAAATCAGTCTGGCCGTGCTGCTGCGTGGTGCCATACTCCCATTACCCAGTCCCTTCCTGGCAAGGCAGGGGCCTTATTGTAGAACCAACATCATTCCTGAGCCGTACTGCTCAAACATAGGTGTGGTGAGCCTGGCCTGCACTGATATTCATGTGAGTAGTTACTATGGCCTCTTTTTGCTACTCTGTGTGATGGGGCTGGATGTGTTTTTTATTGCTCTATCCTATACTCAGATCCTCAGGGCCATCTTCAGACTCCCCGCAAAGGATGCCCGGCTCAAGACTTTTGGGACCTGCGGCTCCCACATCTGTACCATCTCAGCCTTCTACATCCCTCTTCTTTTCATCTTCTTCATGAACCGCTCTGGCCAGAATGTGCCCCTGTATTTCCACATTCTCATTTCCAATTTGAATATCTTGATGCCCCCCATGCTAAACCCCATCATCTATGGGGTGAGGACCAAACAGATCCGGGACAGGCTGCTCCAGCTCTTTACTCAAAAGGGGACCTAAGGAGTTCTACTGTTGCTCTGGGTCTGAGATTGAGATCAGACAAGAGCTGGTTGGTGACATGGTGCTGGGCCCTCCTCTCTGAATTTCTGACTATAATGTGAAAGTGACATTTGATGCTGGGCTGGCCTTACCATGCTATGTCCAAACCAAGCAATCGGTCTGTATTCAACTCATTCACTCATGGGGTTTCCCACTTTGAAATTCCTGGTAACTTGAGCACTGAGGCCCCTTTCCCTGCCCCATTTCCTCCCTCCAGATTCCCTTCACCTCTTTCCCCAAAACTTTCTGCCATTGTTCTACCTCCATCCCCCAAACCGCCTACCCTCTTGCTCACTCCTCACTGCCTGACCCCCATCACTCACTGGATCACCTCCACGTATGTATCCCCCCATCATACTTCCGTCTGCTCTATGTCTGGGACCGGAGCTGCTGCAGTCTGACCAGGAACCTGGCTTGAGGGCAGGGAGGATGCAGTGCTGGAGCCAACAGGCCGGGCTGGAGCAGAGAGGGAAGCCAGAAAGCACATACAATCCCACTTGAGGGTTGGGGGCAGGGTTGTGTTGCGGAGAGCCAAGACTGTGCTTAATACAGCCTCTGAGCCCAAACACTACTACAAAGCCATGAAGAATGAGGTTTTCTTCATTTTTCAGTACCTCCCTGCTGGCATCCATAACACCCTTTGGCCTGAGCCAGGTGTCGAGGGGCAGGACAGGGGATCAGCTTAGAAGCTAGGAGGACAACAGCTTGGAGAGGCAGAAGGAGAAGCAGGGAAGGAGAATGTCACATTGGAGAAACTGGGACATTTCTTCGAGACGTTGTCAAGGGATCCTCTCATGCCGAGGCTACCTCTGCGGGGGTGGAACTCCACTTAATATTGGGGGAAAAAAACAGACAATGGGGGATTTGATCATCAGAAACGTAGATAGTTGTGTTTGTGATAACCAGGAGAACTAATGGTGACTTGTGTGCCAGGTGCAAAAATTATGGATTTCTTGCAACATCTTGACAGACATATGCATTACTGGGGAAGAGCTGGTGGCCATGATACATGCAGAAATCAATGACATTGGGAGTACAGGAGGCCAGATTAAGGCTTTTAGGTAAGAGATTGAAGTCTAGGACCTCTATAGCAGCATTCTCAGAAATGCTTCCCTCAGACAGGTGGAACTACAATGTATCAATATGTGTTCATGAGATAATAGTAGGGAGTGGTGCGGATGGCATTTTGGAAATGAAAAAAAACCCCATCCCATTCAATATTATCGCATAAATGATCAAATTATCCCATTCGATATTATCCCATTCAACATTATCGCATTATTGCAGGTAAAAAAATAAAGTGCTTATATGCAAATGACAGATGTAAGACTGTCATTCCTCCTTGAAAGGGAAGATCCTTGATGATGGCGTTAGGAACAGTAAAGCTTTGATACCATCTCCCACAGTATTGTTGGTGGCAAGTTACAGAAGTATGGCCTGGATGAAAGGACTGTAAGGTGGTTAGAAACCTCGGTCTCAATGGGGAGTGGTGACCAATTGTTTGATGTCTAGTTGGCAGGCTGGATCCAGCAGAGCGCCCCAGGGGTTGGTCGGGATCTGGGTTCATTCACGATCTTCAATAAGGATCCAGATGATGGGTCGGTTTGCACCTTCAGTAAGTTTGTAGATGACACAGAAACTGGGGGGGAGGTAGATACGCTGGAGAGCAGGGAGACAGTCCGGAGTGCACTACATGAGTCTGATGAGATTCTACAAGGACCAGTGCACAGTCTTACACCTAGGACAGAAGAATGCCAGGTCTTGCTAGAGGCTGGGTACAGACAAGCTAAGCAGCATATCTGCACAAAAGAACTTGAGAATTATAGTAGATGAGAAACTGGGTATGAGTCAACACTGCTCATGTAGCCAAGCAGGCTAATGATATGTTGGGCTGCATTAGGAGGAGCTTTGTGAACATATTGAGGGAAGGCAACAAAAATGATGAGGGGGCTGGAGCACATGGATTATGAGGAGAGGCTGAGGGAACTGGGCTCATTTAATCTATGGAAGAGAAGAATGGGGGGTATTTGAAGGTAGCCTTCAGATGGAGGATGGAGAGAGACTGTTCTCAGTGGTTGGAGATGAGAGAACAAGAAGCAAGGGTCTCAAGTTGGAGTGGGGAAAGTCTAGGTTGGATACAGCCCAGGGAGGTGGTGGACTCTTCGACTTTAGGGGTTTCTAATCCCAGGTTTGATAAAGCCCTGCCTGGGATGAGTTAGTTGGGGTTGATTCTGCTTTGAGCAGGGGGTTGCCCTGGATGACCCTTGAGCTCTCTTCTAACCTTAACCATCCTTTTGCTATGATTCTGTATAAACTGATGAGTATCAGGAAACACCAATGGATTCAAGTGCTTGTGGAGCCTACGTCTGGGACAACCTGCCATCTCCTAAACCCAGGTGCCAAGGCTGTGGGGTTACATTCTTGGCACAGAGGTGCACCAGCCCGAAGGAGTGATTCTTTGGGGGAAGGTCACATTTGACGCAAGTAGGACTCAGTGGCGGGTGATAAGGAGGGAGAAGGGAGGACAACTTACCCTTCCTCTAGAAAGAGGGAGTCTGGAGGCTGCCAGTTCCAAGTCAAGCAGAGTCCAAAAGGCTGGTTTTGTTTGTTTGTTTGGTTCAGGTGGGTAACGTAAAGGCCTTCCCAGAGACGTGTCAAGAAGATGTTTCTAAGGAGGAGGTGACCAGTTTGGATGACTGGCTCATAGCGTGTATAACAGGCCAAAGCAACGGGCAAAGTTGCTCTCAGTACAACTAGCGACACTACCCAAGTTAGGACAAGGTTCATGATCGTAACTCCTGTCATCTAACCAGGGTTCATAGCAGGCCCAGAGCAGCCTGTGCCAAGGACACAGAGAGCAGTGGGGAAAATCCAAATCCTGATGAGAATGGACAAATCCCTCAGACTGCGTAACGTAAGGGCCTTCCCAGAGATGCGGGTTACATGAATAGAAAACAAAGGAAATCTGTCCGGTCTCCAGAATGCCCAGAGAAATACTTTATTTGCTCTGCCTCGTAAAGTTGGACATCGTTCTGTGATTGATTCTGCGGGTTGGTTTTAATGAGCACTGTCCTGATACCATAAAGAAGTAGCTATGGCATATTAAATGAGGTAAATGTGCTTTTGTTCATAGTTTATGGGAGAAGGGAGCTTGCATATAGAATGATCCTGTTAAAACTTCTTATTAAGGATCCCAGACCTGTTGCTGTGAATATTGTTGTGGCTTTTGAAGAATATCAGGGAGCACTATTGATCTCTCATTAGGACTTATTAATGTTTTTTGATTGGCTTTTTCCTAGTAACAATCAGAAGGGGAACAGTGAAAGGGAAACCAGGCTGTTGCAAGTGACAGACCCCAAATGCAGTAGAGAGAGAGGCCAATGCTGCCAGTCAGTATAACTAGGAAGTAGTACGGCAGAAAGAGATCTAGGGGTTAAAGTGGACCACAAGCTAAATATGAGTCAGCAGTGTCATCCTGTTGCAAAAAAAGCAAACATGATTCTGAGATGCATTAACAGGTGTGTTGTGAGCAAGACATGAGAAGTCATTCTTCCGCTCTACCTTGCGCTGGTTAGGCCTCAGTTGGAGTATTGTGTCCAATTCTGGGCACCGCATTTCAAGAAAGATGTGGAGAAATTGGAAAAGGTCCAGAGAAGAGTAACAAGAATGATGAAAGGTCTAGAGAACATGACCTATGAAGGAAGGCTGAAAGAATTGGGTTTGTTTAGTTTAGAAAAGAGAAGATTGAGGGGGGACATGATAGCCGTTTTCAGGTATCTAAAAGGGTGTCTTAAGGAGGAGGGAGAAAACTTGTTCATCTTGGCCTTTGAGGATAGAACAAGAAGCAATGGGCTTAAACTGCAGCAAGGGTGGCTTAGGTTGCACATTAGGAAAAAGGTCCTAACTGTCAGAGTTGTCAAACACTGGAATAAATTGCCCAGGGAGGTTGTGGAATCTCCATCTCTGGAGATATTTAAGAGTAGGTTAGATAAACGTCTATCAGGGATGGTCTAGTACTGGGTCCTGCCACGAGGGCAGGGGACTGGACTCAATGACCTTTTGAGGTCCCTTCTAGTCCTAGTATTCTGTGGCCTGACAGGCTGGCAGGCCAATGAGGCAGTCCATAGGGGAGTGATGCTGTATGAGCTGGGGCTGCCTGGGCCAGAGAATGGCAGAGCTAAGGGGAAAGCAAAGCCCAGGCTAGGCTAGAAGCAGAGCCGCAGCAGCCAGAACCATCGAGGCTAGGGGGCAGTCCAGGGAGCTGGAGGCAGAGCAGCAGGGGCTGTCTTGGGAATCTGGAGGCGGGAGGCCCAGGCTGTGCTCTGAGAAGGGAGGGTGATTAGAACTAAAGCAGAGTCAGAAATGCGACTGGAGTGTCCTGTGCTCCCTGCTCTGTGTGTGGGGCAGCTGAATGGCCCATTCTCAGTAGCCCCAGTCTAGCTCCCCCGAACTTGTGCTCTGCTGTGAAAGGCCCGGGACACACTTCCAACAGCCAGGGCAGGTCTGTGCGTGGCAGCTGCCTCACAGCCACCCATCAGCCTGCGCAAGCACCTTTGTTTGGTGCTGTTACTACCCCCCCCCCCTTTGTGGCGTGTTACACAAATGTGCATTTGTCATGTCTACATTTGCCCCTTGGTGACAGGTCTGGGTTTTTACAAAGGGCCCAGCACAAGGGGCCCTGCATTGGACCGGGGCCTCTGTTGGCTTCCACTGTACAAGTAATGCTCAACTACGCAACAGACTAACCCGGCCAAGTCACGGCCTAGCCCTCCCCCTTCCCTTTGGCTACAAACACAGGTGAAGCTGCGCTCGCCAGCTGGTCACTGGTGGGCACAGCCCCCCTGTTGGGCTGAGACGTGGGAATCTGTTCTGTCCCATCCAGTGCTGACAAACTCAGGGGCTCCACACAGAGCTGTACCCCCGTTAGCCACCTGGGTGGGCAGGCAGTCCAGCTATGGTAAGCCAAGCGCCCTCCAGCCGGGTCAGGGCTGTCAGGTCTCTGAGTGGGAGGGGAAGTGGGTTCCCAGAATTCCCCCTCCCAAGAGCAGGGGGCTCACACACTGTAGCTAGTTCTGGAAAGCTCAGATTGCCCTGGAAAGAAAGGCTCAGGCTCCTTGCTCCAGCCGCTCCTCTGCTCCCACCCAACACCCAGCCCCTGCCAAAGCTGGGGTCAACGTCCCCCTTGGCGTGACAGCAAGACCGTGATTACAGGGAAGTCAGGACTCTTGGATCCGTCTGTCATCCTGCCACTCAATCTCCATGTGACCCTGAACAAGTTTGTGGATCAGTTTCCCTGTCTTTCTAAAGGGGATAGGCTCACAGCCAGAGCCATAGAGTCCAGGGGAGCAGCCCAGGGAGCTGGAGGCAGAGTAGCAGGGGCCGTCTTGGGAATCCAGAGGCAGGAGGCTCAGGTTCTGAGAAGAGAGGAGTGATTGGACTAAAGCAGAGTCACAAGAGTGAATGGAGAGCCCTGTGCTCCCAGCTGTGTGCCTGGTGCAGCTGTGGCTCAATAGCCCTTTTCAGTAGCCCCAGTCTAGTTTCCCCCCAAACTTGTGCTCTGCCATGAAAGGCCCAGGACACACTTTTACCAGCCAGGGCAGGGCAGGGCTGTGCATGGCAGCTGCCTCACACCCACCCCACAGCCTGCACAAGCAACTTTGTTTGGTGCTGTTACTATCCCCAGCGGTCTCCACCCCCCCCCCCCACCCCACACACACAAGCACGTGGCACTTCATCCATAGCGTCACCTAGGATTGGCCTGGTGGTCTGTGGACTGAAACAAGTTGAGAACCACTATTCTAGAGTGCTAGACCCCATGGACTTGGGTCAACACAGGAGATCTCTGAAAGCCCTCGGAAACAACAGATTCAAGCAAGGGTAAAATCATGGAGCAGGTTTATTGTCAAATGTGATGCACTAACAATTGTTAGCAGAAATTCTCAACACTACACCACGGTGCATTTGGCCCACATTGACAATGTACCAACACAGAGCAGGCCTATTGCCAAATAATGGATATTAACAGCGGTTAGTTGATATTAAACCACTATGCATTCTGTAAGCCTTGGCAATGACACCTACCATTTCAGGTGCCTAATGCACACCCCCACGGCTCCCCACAAGGTTGGTCGGAGCGTACCCTGTGCTGTGTCTTTTTATAGACAGGTACAAACAAGTTACATCACTTCTTTACATACCAGCTTGCCACCCTCTGTTGCCAAGTTACCACCCCTCACCTTACGGACGGGGGGCTTACTTACTATCCTTCATGCTCTCAATTTCGGCCTGGTCCTAAACCTAGGTCGGTATGTACATTAGTTTTTGGGGAGTCTTTATACCAAGATATTTTTTATTAAGATGTTCCGCTACTCCCCTTTGGCTTACAGTCCATACCCAGTGCCTCCCTATGTCCATCCATGCTCCACCTAACTTACACAATCACACAATTATCAATAGGGCCTCTTTCTTGGCTGCTATGTTACCGAACCAGAGTCTTGCTCACTAGATTGCAGGCCAGTTGTTGTTTTCATGTTACAGGTCTTTATTCAGGCCTGCTGACCCCATGTTACTGACCCTCAACTTACTACACTGGTCACTGGTGCCCTGGTGGGCACAGCCCCCCTGTTGGGCTGAGAGAGGGGAATCTGTTCTGTCCCATGCAGTGCTGACAAACCCAGGGGCTCCATACCAGAACAATATCCCCAGTAGCTATGTGGGCAAGCAGAGAGTCTGGCTCTGGGAAGCCAAGCACCCTCCAAATAGGGCAGGTCTGGATGGTCTTTGAGTGGGAGGGGAAGTAGGTTCCCAAGGTTCCTCCTCCCAGGAGCAGAGAACTTTAAACTCCAGCCAGTTCTGGAAGCCTTAGATTACCCTTGAAAGGCTCATGCTCCTTGCTCCAGCCGCTCCTCTGCTTCCCACCCAACACACAGCCCCTGCCAGAGCTGGTGTCAACTTCCCCCTTAGTGTGACGGTGAGACTGTGGTTATGGGGAAATCAGGACTCCTGGTTCTGTCATCCTGCCACTCACACTCTGTGCCTGGGCTTTCTAGCCCAGCAACAGCTGAGAGTTCTGGAGCACAGAGTTCAACCTGTACTGTGTGTGATGTTTTTACCAGTTGTGGAACTAGTACATACTACTCATTGTCTATGTCAAGCGGCAGATGCTGCAGCAGCAGCACATTAGGAACGATAAGAACTAAATCACACAAACACAACATCACTTACACTTTATGAAACTAAAATTTAAATGCCAAAAATTCACATTTGCAACTGCAGCAGCCTCCTGAGTTCTCCTGGGTAATGTAGCCATGCCCTTAGAGGGGCTATACACACTGAACACTTAGTCTTTAAACTTCCTTAACATAAAACCACAACAACCTGATTTAAAAAATTAAAAAACAGGATAAACCCTAGGAATAGAAAGAGAATGCAGGAAGAAGCCCATCACCAAGAGTGGGGGCTATCCTATTTATTCCGCCCACTATAGCATGATTAATGACTTCTTTGTTTCGGTCTTCACCGAGAAGTCTGAAGGAATGCCTAACATAGTGAATGCTAGTGGGAAAGGGGTAGGTTTAGAAGATAAAATAAAAAAAGAACAAGTTAAAAATCACCTAGAAAAATTAGATGCCTGCAAGTCACCAGGGCCTGATGAAATGCATCCTAGAATACTCAAGGAGCTGATAGAGGAGGTACCTGAGCCTCTAGCTATCATCTTTGGAAAATTATGGGAGACAGGAGAGATTCCAGAGGACTGGAAAAGGGCAAATCTAGTGCCCATTTATAAAAAGGGAAATAAGAACAACCCAGGAAACTACAGACCAGTTAGTTTAACTTCTGTGACAGGGAAGATAATGGAGCAAGTAATTAAGGAAATCATCTGTAAACACTTGGAAGGTGGCAAAGTGATAGGGAACAGCCAGTATGGATTTGTAAAGAACAAATCATGTCAAACCACTCTGATAGCTTTGTTTGATAGGATAATGAGTCTTGTGGATAAGGGAGAAGCGGTGGATGTTGTATACCTAGACTTTAGGAAGGCATTTGATATTCTTATCAATAAACTAGGCAAATACAACTTAGATGGGGCTACTATAAGGTGGGTGCATAACTGGCTGGATAACCATACTCAGAGAGTAGTTATTAATGGTTCACAATCCTGCTGGAAAGGTATAACAAGTGGGGCTCTGCAGGGGTCTGTTTTGGGACCGGTTATGTTCAATATCTTCATCAACGATTTAGATATTGGCATTGAAAGTACGCTTATTAAGTTTGCAGATGATACCAATCTGGGAGGGGTTGCAACTGCTTTGGAGGATAGGGTCATAATTCAAAATGATCTGGACAGATTGGAAAAATGGTCTGAGGTAAACAGGATGAAGTTTAATAAAGCTAAATGCTAAGTGCTCCACTTAGGAAGGAACAATCAGTTTCACACATACAGAATGGGAAGCGACTGTCTAGGAATGAGTATGGCAGAAAGGGATCTAGGGGTTATAGTGGACCACAAGCTAAACATGAGTCATCAGTGTGATGCTGTTGCAAAAAAAGCAAACATGATTCTGGGATGCATTAACAGGTGTGTTGTGAGCAAGACACGAGAAGTCATTCTTCCGCTCTACCTTGCACTGGTTAGGCCTCAGTTGGAGTATTGTGTCCAATTCTGGGCACCGCATTTCAAGAAAGATGTGGAGAAATTGGAGAGGGTCCAGAGAAGAGCAACAAGAATGATTAAAGGTCTAGAGAACATGACCTATGAAGAAAGGCTGAAAGAATTGGGTTTGTTTAGTTTAGAAAAGAGAAGACTGAGGAGGAACATGATAGCAGTTTTCAGGTATCTAAAAGGGTGTCATAAGGAGGAGGGAGAAAACTTGTTCATCTTGGCCTCTGAGGATAGAACAAGAAGCAATGGGCTTAAACTGCAGCAAGGGAGGTTTAGGTTGGACATTAGGAAAAAGTTCCTAACTGTCAGGGTAGTCAAACACTGGAATAAATTGCCCAGGGAGGTTGTGGAATCGCCGTCTCTGGAGATATTTCAGAGTAGGTTAGATAAATGTCTATCAGGGATGGTCTAGACAGTATTTGGTCCTGCCGTGAGGGCAGGGGACTGGACTCAATGACCTCTCGAGGTCCCTTCCAGTCCTAGTATTCTATGATTCTATGATTCTATGCACGATTACCTCCCCATACACAGGTGGGATATATGTGCATTTTGGTGCAAGGAGCTCCTGGCCCTCAGGCACTTTGTATGGACTTTGGAGACTGTGGTGGCTGAATTGGAGGAGCTAATTGTGGAATCCATCTTGTAAAATAGCTGCCATTTCATGTAGGTGAGAAGGTCACGTAGTCTAAAAGTATGAGGAAAGTGAAACTTTTATCTAAAGTTTGCCCAGTAACTAAAGTTTGCCCAGTAACAAACATGCGCAGAGTGATAGTTTGTTAAGCAGCTTGCTACTATAAGAGGAATTATATCTGTATCCTAAGGTAGAACACACTTTGGTGGGTTCTCGCTATGCTGCAGCATTTCTAAATAAACTATTCTCCGTACCTTTTACTGAGTGTGAGGCTCACTTTGACAATTTGGAGGTTCCACCGAGATCCCAAATGGCGGCTCCCTGCCCTGGTGACAGACTGCCACCCTGCAACCCCCTCAGCGTGCATGAACAGGTGAGAGGACACCAGCTTTGCAAATGTCCTCATAATGTAGGGGCTTGAGGGTCGGTCTCCGCTGCCTGGTCGGTGAGTACTGAATACGGGATTTTTCCTAAATTTATTATCTTACGGGGAGTAGTTTATTGTTGTGTGTTATATTTGTCTGTTCTGTATGTTCTGAAAGCCAAGTAGCCACCCCAGCCTGCCCGCTAGGAGCAATCCAGTGACCGGGTAGTGTCTGAATGCAAGGGCTTGGCAGACAGAGAGTCGTCTGAATTTCTCTGTTAAATTGTCTCTGAAAAGAAGCCGGACTGGACTGCCTTTATGGCAGCCATCTTCCATTGTCTCTGTGTTGTCTCTGAAAGGAAGACGGGCCAGGCGTCTTCCATTGTCTACGTGCTGTCTCTGAAAGGAAGACGGGCCAGGCGTTTTCCATTGTCTATGTGCTGTCTCTGAAAGGAAGAACGGGCCAGGCGTCTTCCATTGTCTCTGAATTGTTTCTGCAGGAAGCTGGGCTGCCTTTATGGCAAGTGCCTTCCCTGGTTTTCCCTGGTATAGGATCCTAATGAAGTCTGATGTGAAGTGCCGGGTGACTTAGGGCAGCACCACTTCACAGAGATCAGGTACCTGGAAGTGCCGGGTAGTTTAAACTAGCGCCACTTCAAGAAAATTAAGTGCCGGGTGTCTTTGGGCAGCGCCACTTAACAGAAACCCATGGGAACTGGATAATAAAGAGAGATGCATCTAAATGTGGAAACTGTAGGAAAAATGTGAAAAAGGATAAAAGGAAAAAAAAAGAAAAAAAAAATGTGTGTGTGGAAAATGATGAGTATGAATGTAATGAGTGAAGTATGAACGCCGCTGCCCAGGTCTGAGGCTTAAGCTGATTCCAGCCGCACCAGGGCTTTCCCACAAGGGAGTTCTGAATGCAAGGGGGGTCAGCCGAACCTCGAGACCTAGCGGATCTGTGAGGGAGTGACGACTCCCCTTATTTCATGAGCTGCTGCTAAGGTCTGACACTCTAGACCCAGCAGACTCCTTCTTTGGAGTGTGTGGAGTTAGTTTCCTATAAGCCGCTGAACAGACAGGGAGTGGACAGGATACTCCCCTGGGTGACTAAAATCGGTGGGGGTCAGTCTAAGCATACCCCACGCCACTGAAAGGCGCCCCTCCGTACTACATGTACGTGCATCATGGTCCAAGGACCTGTAAGCTTTTGACAAATTGACAGAGAAGGATTTAATCAGGTGGGGAACTGAAAAGGAAAGTGGAAACACCAAGAAGATAGTAATAACATTGTTAAAAGAGGGCAAATTAAAGCCCTGAGGGATGAGATTGAAGCTCAGAAAAGCAAAAATCCTCCCTCCAGTAAGAAATGTAACTCACAAGCAGCAGCAGCTCTGTGCCAAAAGAATGCACTAGGCGCGAGAGGAAAGGATTTCTCAGCTGGAGCGCCCGTAAGAACTGTGCCATCTCTCCCAAGCGTAGGGGGGAATCTGGCACAACATCACCCCTCTACCCCTCTTTATGCTCCGCTCCATACGGGCCATTGCCATACACATACACAGATGGGGGCACGAAAGATAACTGAAAGGGATTAGCTCTTCCCTCTGGAAACACGGGCTCTAGTAACGGATTTGCCCGATCCAAGGCGAAACACCGAGTTTTGGAATAAGTTTAACAGCATAAGGGAAGTGTTCCTCCAAATTCTGAGGGAAGGAATGCCCGCCGACCATCAAGCCGTATTGGCCCTAGGCATTTTGGTTGGAAACACACACAACAGCAAGCAGGAGCAGAAAAAGCTGCCAAACAACTCCAGAAAATTCACAAGCTCCTTGGTAGCAAATAGATACAGCAGCCGGCAACCCAAGGATTTTTCTCAATGCACAAGTGGGGGCCGGTCAGGCAAATATTAATAAACAGTCAAAACCTTCCCCTCACACGCCGTTATGTTTGGCTCGAGGGCGTGGGGAAAGGTAAATTAAAAGCCACCCTAAGTCAACCGGTAGAAATTGAATTTGAAAATGTAATCACTAAAAGCTAAATCTGCCCTAACAAGGAGACACATTTTGCAGCACAGATCTCCTGACAGAGCATGGGGAGTGATCCACCCCAGAGTCAGCAGCATTGGAACACCCCTACACATCCTGGACTGCAGAAAATCAACCTCAGACTCCCTCAGGGAACTTATGGGCAGGATCCCCTGGGATGCTAACACGAAGGGGAAAGGAGTCCAGGAGAGCTGGCTGTATTTCTAAAAATCCTTATTGAAGGCACAGGAAGAAACCATCCTGATGCACAGTGAGCAAAGCAACACAAAAAGGACGCTGACAAGAAGTGGAAACGGGGACAGATGACTAGGGAGGAGTATAAATATATTGCTTGAGCATGCAGAGATGTGATCAGGAAGGCCTAAGTGGAATTCAAACTGCAGCTAGCAAGGGATGTGAAGGGAAACAAGAAAGGTTTCTACAGGCATGAAGTTTACAGGATCTGTCAAAAAAGGGTTTACTTTCGACAGATCTGCGTCTAGACTGCCGGTTTTTTTCCGAAAAAACTCTGTTTCGAAAAAAGTGGTGGCCATGTTTATACTAATGAGGCATAGGATATTTAAATACTGGCTTCATTAGCAATTTCGACGTGCTTGATTTGCATCCCTCTTTCGACAGAGGGATGCAGTCTAGACATAGCCTGAGCTGTCAGATAAGCTGATGGAGGAAAAGGTTCCAGATTTGCCCCCAGCTCACCTCATCCCCCAATCAGTGTTCTGGCTGAGAGTGCTCCCCAGATAGCCCAGGGATGGCTCAGATCGCCAGTGGATCCCTCTCAGTGATCTCTTCCTGCCCCAGCTCTTTGCTGGGGACTCTCACTCTGAGGGCTGGAGAGCAGCCCCCTCCTCACCTGTAGCAGGAGGGAAGCAGGGAAAAGGGAGACCACAACATGGAGTGTTGACCACCTCGTGCCATTGCTCTGGCCCCGAGCTGGTCTTGCTCCTCTGGGTTGTGCTAGTTACATATAGTGAGGCTATTGGTGTGTTGTGAGCTGTGTAGTTATGCCCTAGTTTCTGCCCAGCATCCCACCTCGCCTGCTAACACAGGAACTCATCCTTCGGCCTCTCTCAGCTCTTGTCCTCCTGGCTTCAGTGGGGCTGTAGGAGGGGTCCTTCTGAAAGGCTCCATCTGTAGAATGTGAACAGCTTGTCAGGTGGCCTAAGCCTAGACAGGTCTGGAGTCTGGCTCTGTCTGTGCTGAAGAAACGTGGGGGGAAGCTGGGAACCCCCCTCCAGCCACCTTTCAGGTACAGCAATGGAAAGGCTAAAGAACGGTGTCAGTTTATTGAGGGAATTCAGACATGCCCAAGCGTTGCCCAGGAACTGAGAGCAACAGAAACCTCTCCCATGAAGTCCTGCACAATGGGAACGGCTCAACCCTGATCACAGCCAACGGGCTCCCAACCGGTTGGAAGAAAATATAAAAGGAGCAATGGCTTGATGACTGTTTCTCACTCTCCCTATGACAATGCTCCATTAAAATCCTCACTAGAATTAGGTTGAGATTGTGGGTTTGTTTCATTTCTTATCGTACGTGAATTTCACCAGTTTGCTGTCACCCACCATCCCTGCAACCATCTGTTGCTAATAAATCTGCCAGTTTGGTGCGACACTGAGCTGAGTTGTACCTCGGGCCCAGGTGGCGCCTGAGAGGGACCCAACATAGAGATGATCCAAGCAGACAGAGGGGCAGAAGAGGAGCAAGCAACCAGTATGGGGAGTTGAAGGACCAGACATACAAGTGGCTGGAGACTCGAAGGGAGTTGGGGCAGGGAGGAAACGAGAGGGAGTAGGGCTCTGAGGAAATAGGAGGGGCAAAAGCAATACCTGGGGTGTCCAGCTACAATTAGAAATACAATTAGAAAGGAGGCAACCCTATGAGTTGTGCACAGATGGATTCCCCAGTATGTCAGGTTGAGAAAGCACAGTTAAGTCAGCAAGGAATTTAATTTTTCTTTGATTGGTCAGTCAGTGAATCAGGGAAGAGAACCATCTCACCAACCAGCACCCACACAAAGCTCTGTCTGAGAGCCATCACCTGAGGAGAAAACTTTAGTCCCTTTATGAGTGAAGAACCGGAGCAGCCTGTTCCGTATCTTTTTGGTTCTCACACCATAGATGATGGGGTTCAGCATGGGGGGAACAAGGAGGTACACATTGGAAATGAAAACTTGGAAATAACGGGGCAAATTGTGGCCAAAACGGGATGTCAGGGAGGCAAACAGAGTTGGGATGTAAAAGGCTAATATGACACAGAGGTGTGAGCCACAAGTCCCAAAAGTCTTGAGCCGGGCATCCTTTGTGGGAAGGCTGAAGATGGCCCTGAGGATCTGGATATAAGACAGGGTGATAAAAGACACATCCAGACCAAACCTACACGATAACATAAAGAGGCCGTAGTAACTACTGATGCGGGTGTCCACACAAGCCAACCTCACCACATACATGTTCTCACACTGAGTGTGGGGGATGATGTTGGTTCTGCAATATGGCCACTGCCTTGCCAGCAAGGGACAAGGCAGTACAAGAATGCTGCCACGTAACAGAATGACCAGGCCAATCTTTATCACCAGGGAGTTTGTCAGGATGGTGGAATGTCTCAGGGGGTGGCAGATGGCCACGTAGCGATCCAAAGCCATGGCCACGAAGATCCCAGACTCGATTTCTGAGAAGCAGTGAATGAAAAACATCTGGGTGAGGCAGGCACTGAAATTGATCTCCCTGGAATTGAACCAGAAGTTTGCTAGAATTTTGGGCAGGGTGGATGTGGACAGCACAAGATCAGTGACGGCCAGCATGCAGAGGAAATAGTACATGGGCTCATGGAGACTGGGCTCCCTCTGCACAATAAATAGGATGGCAAAGTTTCCCCAGATGGCTATGGCGTACATTGCGCAGAAGGGGATGGAGAGCCATACATGGGCTGCCTCCAGGCCAGGAATGCCCAGCAGGATGAAGGCAGAGGGGTTGGTGAAGGCAGTTCTGTTGGAATCTGACATGGAGTCGGAGGTGGGCGGGTGAAGCAATTCAACTCTGAGGCAGACGACGTCTCTTACTTGAAGCAGATGCTCCGCAGACTTTCTGTACGTGTCCAGGGTCACAGCATAATTGCCTGTGTGGGACACAATGTGAATATGAGATACCACATACTCCACTGAGGCTGTTCTCGTGGGTGAAAGAGATTTGTACTTTCTTCACACTGAAAAATGGCACTTTCATTATCTGGAGACATGAATTATGAACAATAGACACTAACAATTCCATGTTTGATGGTGCTCCAGGCATCAATATTTTCTATACATTATGGTGTACGAACCTTAATAGGCACCAGCAGGAAATATATTCCAGGAAAAAGACCTGGTCTTAACTGATAACAACTCCATGGAAACAACACCTCATTCATGGCACTGGCTGCAACAAAGAGCATGTTCAGCTGCCTAAGGAAAGGGTTGGAAAAAAAGCTGCCATGGGTATGTGCTTAGTTTGGCTCACCCAGTCTCTGTATAGGAAACAGCAGGTAGAGGCAGATGTTAAGGATGGGGGAGCTGTCATATGCAGCCAGACTGAAAGGTCTGGGGCAGACAGAGGAGAGGAACGTAAAAAATGGGACTCATTACATTACATTCAAGTGGAGAAACGGAGAAGAGTTGCCTATCAGTAATATCTCTAGAGACTAATTGCTCCAAAGGGCTCATACCATGAAGCTGTGTCAAAGCATCAGCAAAACCATTTGGGAGGAAAAGTTAGGCAGAAAAATGGGAATGAAAATTGGGATTTCCTATAAATTATGATTCCATGATTAAGAAAGTGGATACTTTGGCTAAAACCCAGTCCAGTGGTTAAATGAAGGAAGTAATTAAGGGAGAAAATGCACCATATAACTCTCAGGAGAAAAGAAAAATAGATACAAACAATAGAAATACGAAATTTTGAAAAGTGGTAAAGGATGTGGCAAATATCAGGGAAAACCCTTGGTAGGGTTAAGTACTACAAAACAGGAGGCTATTGATTGTATCTGGGAAAAAATGTACCTTAGAAAATGGTTTAGCCAATTTCCAGAAGGTGAAAGGAAATTCGTTAACCGTGGAGAAAAGGTCAAGACATTTTTTTCTGCATTGAGAAAGAAGCTCTTACGATGTACTCAGGTCACCTTAAGTGATGAAACACGTCCCAGTCCATTAGCTGTCACCGGAAGGTGTTAAACACTATGTACAGTAGAACCTTAGTGTTACAAGTACCAGAATTATGCACTGAACAATCAATCACACATCTCCTTCAGAACCAGAAGTAGGCTATCAGGCAACAAGCAGCAGAGACCTCTCCCCCGCACCCGTAAAGAAAGGAGGCAAATTCAGAACAGGTCTCTGTTAAATGTAATTGTTAAAAAATAAGGATAAGTTCAAAATAAAAAAAAATGTTTGACAACATTAGGAAACAATGGAACAGCTGGTATGGGTTTTTGATTGTTTGTTTCTTTAAAAAATCTATCATTAATGCCAGTCAACAGTATGGCTTATGTAAAACTGATAATAAACCAAAAAACCCTTCTCATTTTGTACCTTCATGATTCACACAGATCCATGGGGCCAGATCTAATGCATCTGAGGGTGCTCAGCAAGTTCACAGATGTGACTGCTGAACCTCCTTTGAAAACTCATGGAGATCAGGGGAAGTCCTAGATTAATGGTAAAAGCAATGATGTGCCCCTGTTTAAAAACTGAAGAAGGAGAATCTGGGGAACTACAGACCAGTAAATACCACCGTAGTCCCTACGATTTTGGATTTAGAAAGGGAAGGAGGACAATCCAGGGAACTACAGACCAGTCAGCCTTACCTCAGTCCCCAGAAAAATCATGGACGGGATCCTTAAGGAATCAGTTTCAAAGCACTTGGAAAAGGGGAAAGGGATCAGGAATAGTCAATGTGGATTGTCCAAGGGCAAACCCTGACTGACCAATCTGCTTAGCTTCTATGATGAGGTAACTGGCTCTGTGGATATGGGAAAGTCGGTGCATGTGATATACCTTGACTTTAGCAAAGCTTTTGATACCATCTCCCACATTGTTCTTGCCAGCAAGTTAAAGAAGTATGGATTGGATACATGGACTGTAAAATGGATAGAAATCTGGCTATACTGTTGGGCCCAATGGGTAGGGATCAATGGCTCGATGTCAGGTTGGCAGTAGATTTCTAACAGAATGCCCCAAGGAACGGTTCTAGGACCAGTTTTGTTCAACAACTTTATTAATGACCTGGATGAGGGGATAGGTTGCACCCTTAGCAAGTTTGCAGATGACACTAAGCTGGGAGAGTGGTAGACACATTGCAGGGCAGGGATAGGGTCCAAAGAGACCTAGACAAATTAGAGGTTTAGGCCAAAAGAAATCTGATGAGGTTCAACAGGGATGAATGCAGAGTCCTGCACTTGGGATGGAAGAATCCCAAGCATTGTTACAGGCTGGGGACCGACTGGCTAAGCAGCAGTTCTGCAGAAAAGGACCTGGGGATTACAATGGATGAGAAGCTGGATAGGAGTCAACAGTGTCCCCTTGTAGCCAAGAAGGCTAATGGCATGTTAGGGTGCATTAGGAGGAGCATTTCCAGGAGATCTATAGAAGTGATTGTTCCACTTTATTCGGCTCTGGTGAGGCCACATCTGGGGTATTGCATCCAGTTCTGGGCCCCCCACTATAGAAAGGATGTGGACGCATTGGAGAGGGTCCAGCGGAGGGCGACCAATATGATGAGGGGGCTGGAACACCTGACTTATGAGGAGAGGCTGAGGGATTTGGGATGTTGAGTTTACAGAAGAGAAGGTTTTTAAGTCCCAGCTTGAGAAAGCTGCGGCTGTTTTAGTTGGGGTTGGTTCTGCTTTTAGCAGGGTGTTGGATTCGATGACCTCCTGATGTCTCTTCCAGGGTCCTATGATTCTATACGACCTGTATGATGCCCTGTGCCACTGAAACGGCTTGCAGATCTAGATAATGGGAAGGGATGCCCCAAAAGGAGTCACATTTTGCCTACTGAAACGGGAGCAAACTCATCCCTGGACCAAGGGGATATTTAAGGGCTGTGCAGAGCAGAAAGGATCCCAGACTTACCCTCTATCCTGTGGTGCCCTGGGTTTGTCAAGCAGGGAAGCTCCTAAGCCCAAGCTGGGTACCTGTGAGTTCTGAGTTGGTCTTCCCTGGAATTCCTCCCACAGGCAGCCGTGTCACACGCCTCTCTCAGCCCAGCATCTGCAGCAGCCTCCCACGCCAAGAGCCAGCACAGGGCTGTGCACTGTTAATAATATAGCTCTGGGCAATCCCAGTGGGGTTCCCCCGGTTCCTAGTGGATATGTGAGCATCTGGATGTGAAAAGGCTGGAGACCAGCTTGTCTGGGCTTCTTGGCTAGTTATCAAGCTTCACAATAAACCACAGTTAAGGGTCCTTCCCAAAGGGAGAGGAGAACTCCTGGACTCTGGGCTGAGTCAGAGGGGAATTGGCTGCTCAGTGCACTTGTGTGTATTTGAAATTTATAGTTGTTTAGGAAGCGAAGGAAGGATAATGTCTATGTTTTGTTAGGGTCTGATATGCTGTACATATCCAGGATGTAAACAGATAGATCTGGAGCAAGATGACTATGGACAGACACTAACAGTTCTGTAGGCACATGGGGATGTCACTAAGGGGTCAGTAATAGAGATGTAGCCGTGTTAGTCTGGTCTTGCTGAAACAAAAGACAGATAGTCCTGTCTATGGTTTCAACTAAGGGGTCAGAGGTCCATAATTCTCATCAGTAACTGTCATCCCATTGTGCAGCACCTTTTCCTGAAGGACATTGAAATGACTTTGCAAAGGAAAGCGACTGTGAACAGAAACCCATAATACAGCGAAGCAGGGAGACCTGAATTGGCCGATGTCAGACAGATTGAGGGGCAGGATGTGAGAGAGACAACCAGGAGTCCTGGTTTTCCTGCAGTACCCACAATCCCTCCATGGCAGGGACTAGTCATTGACTGGGAAGCAGAGGAAAGGCTGGAAGAGGAAGGCTGAGCCTTCGCCATCCTCTCCTGGTGTGTGTCAAGTTCTGTATTTGCTATAGTGTATGAGTACTGGCTATGCCTTTTCTTTTCATTCTGTAATTTACTTTGATCTGCCTTTTGTCACTTGCAATCACTTAAATCCTACTAAAAACACTTGTATTTCCTACCCATCCAGTGTGGATAATCGTTACCTGCGGGAACAATCTGTGTGCCTATCCTCCTTTCATTGTTAAAGGAGGCCTACCTGAATGAGCTTAAATGTATGAAACTCTCACACCATGAAAGACAGATGCATTGGGGAGTTGATCCCATTTGACAATTGGGTTTCCTGGATGCTATGCTCTGGAACTGCATTCTCCCAGAGCTGAAGTGATTTAGTGTCTGCATTGCTCTTCGGGGGAGAGAGGGCAGCAATCTCAGCTCTTTGCCTTGGCCAGGAGAGTCCCCACAGAACAAGGTGGCAAGGAGCCCCAGAGAGCAAGAAAACGTATGTCTGGCTTTGTCCTCACACTGGGGAAGTAAGTCTCAAGCAGGAACAAAGAAACCCTGCCTAGGCATGACTGTGGGTAGACAGTATCAGAGGGGTCGCCGTGTTAGTCTGAATCTGCAAAAGCGGCGAGGAGTCCTGTGGCACCTTATAGACTAACCGAAGTGTTGGAGCATAAGCTTTTGTGGGCAAAGACCCACTTCGCCAGATGCATGTGGGTAGACAGTTTATATAACAGGGTGAGACATTGGCTGGTTCAAACCCTCTCTCGTTTATAAGGCTTAGATTGGATTTTTCTTTATGTCTGATGTAATCTGCTTTGATCTATATGCTCTCTCCTTATGCACCTTAAACCCTGTCTTTCTGCAGTTCCTAAACGGGTTTCCTTTTTTTGTTTAACCTAAAACACTCTGTTTTGCTAGATGTGCTCAGGGAACCTGCTCAGGAACAAAACCTGGTGCTTTCTCCCCTCCATGTTGAGGGAGAGTGGCCGGGGTCATAAACTTACATTGATCAGGTTTCTCACCAGGGCAAGATGGTAGAAGTCCAGGTTCCTAGGCTGTAGAGCAGGGTAGGAGCCTTCCTTCAAGAGCAGCTGGATGTGTCCCTACCTGAGTAAACGTTTGTGTAAATGCAAGGCTGGGAGTGGTGTGCAACTTCTCGCAGCAGAATAGTGTGCCAGGGAGCCCAGGCTGGTGAGACAGTGGGTTCCATACTACCCCTATTCTAGGCTGAGACCTGGGGGAGGCGCTGAAAACAATAAATAAGTTAATGCATCTCTACCTAAAATAGTTCTGTAATGACTGTGTACAGGTGTGTTCCCTTTACTTCATCAGCTTCCTCCAGATTTTCAATGGAAGGCCTGGGTTCTTCATCTCCTGATGTTTTCCAATCAGAAGTAGATGCCTTTCTGGAGTGTGGTTTGGTCCAAAATTCACCATCGTACCATACAGGAGGCCCATATTATGCAGAGGGGTTGGATTAGATGAGTTAATGGTCTCTGCTGGCCTTAAGGCATTATAGCTATGGAAATAGAGTGCAGTGCATTCCCTGTAGCATACATGAGCCCAGTTGTATGGTCATAGTGACTGCATGGAGATGCAGAAAAGCTATAGAGAGAGAACTGGCCCTTGTGAGACTCCAAAGGGGATGGTCTAGTGCTGGAGGTGCAGTCTAGTGCATGGAGGGCTAATGGGCTGTATCCCTCCAGAAAGATTCAGACCCTTTCACTACATCCAGGTAGGCTCCTGTTGCTTTGTAGGTGAGCCAGCAGTATCTCTTCATCAGTGGTGTCAAAACATGCTGAGAAGATGTCATAATCAGGAGTGCTGGCCAGCACCTGGTGACTAAGGGGTTAACTCTGTCCCTAGCCAGCTGTCTAGTCAGCCAATATCAATGCAGGTACGAATCTCAAAGGCTATGTCTACACTAGCCCCCTAGTCCGAACTAGGGAGGCTAATGTAGGCATTCAAAGTTGCAAATGAAGCCTGGGATTTAAATATCCCAGGCTTGATTTGCATCTTTCCATCCAGCCGCCATTTTTAAATCCCCTTAGTCCTAACTGACTGCCCGCAGCTACACGCGGCTACGCGCAGCAGTCAAACGTTAACTCGAACTAAGTCCTTAGTTCGAGTTAACTGTTACACCTCAGGGGGGTCTCCCTGAGTACCTAAATCAATTGGTGGCTCTTTCCATGTAGCCACTTTACCATGTTTGCAACTTTAGTTTTGTTTTGATAATAAAAGTTTGTTTTCTTTTTCTAATTAACCAATATTTGTTGATTTTTGCATCCTGGAAGGTTTGTCTGTGGGTATCTGCATGCCTGACTAAGGAGTCAGCTACCACAGACTGCAGCTTGTTTTTCTTTTTCAAGCTCTTTTGGGGAAAAAGAGCTTAGGGTACCCCTGGGATTGGTTTCAGGTGTCCACCCCTGTTTGTGGGTTCAAAAGCACTTGATGGTGGCAGCAGATTTCCCAAAGTCTGGGTATTAGGATTGGAGTTTTTTGTGCCAGGGCCTATAGAAGCAAGGTTTTAGGGTGCTCTTGTGGGACCCCACTTTTGCATTTGTCATGCCACAGTGGCGGACAGCCTTGACAGAAGTCCAGGAGGATGAGCATGGGTGTCTGCCCACCATACATTGACTGGAAGAGACCATCCATTAGTGGATCTAGAGCAGGGGAAGTGGATAGCAATTGATGGAAATGGGAAGTTATGAAGCACAGAAAATGGAAAAGGGAAGCAAAAGACACCAGAAACAAATCCAGGCTAACAAGGCTAAGGAAAATATGGAGAAGATTTGTAAGGATTATGACCAGGTTCCCAAGGGAGTACAATCCTGCTGGAAGGGCATAACAAGTGGGGTTCCGCAGCAGTCTGTTTTGGGACCGGTTCTGTTCAATATCTTCATCAATGATATAGACATTGGCAAGGCGAGTACGCTTATTAAGTTTGCAGGCGATACAAAGCTGGAAGGGGTTGCAAGTGCTCTGGAGGATAGGGTCATAATTCAAAATGATCTGGACAAACTGGAGAAATGGTCTGAGGTAAATTAGATGAAGATTAATAAGGACAAATTCAAAGTGCTCCACTGAGGAAGGAACAATCAGTTTCACACATGCAGAAAGGGAAATGACTGTCTAGGAAGGAGAACGGCAGAAAGGGATCTAGGGGCATAGTGGACTATAAACTAAATATGAGCCAACAGTGGGATACTGTTGCAAAAAAAGCTAACATGATTCTGGGATACATTAACAGGAGTGTTGTGAACAAGACACGAGAATAGTAATAGAAATGTAGCCGTGTCAGTCTAGTCTAGCTGAAACAAAAAACAGGACTATGTAGCACTTTAAAGACTAACAAGATGGTTTATTAGGTGATAAGACACGAGAAATCATTCTTCTGCTCTACTCTGCACTGATTAGGCCTCAGTTGGAGTATTGTGGCCAGTTCTGGGCACCACATTTCAAGAAAGATGTGAAGAGATTGGAGAAGGTCCAGAGAAGAGCAACACGAATTATTAAAGGTCTAGCGGATGTGAGCTATGAACGAAGACTCAAAGAATTGATAGTGGTCTTTGGGTATCTCAAAGGGTATCACAAAGAGGAGGGAGAAAAAATTTTCTCCTTGGCCTCTGAGGATAGGACGAGAAGCAATGGGCTTAAACTGCAGCAAGGAAGGTTTAGGCTGGACATTAGGAAAAACTTTCCATCAGGATAGTTAAACACTGGAAACAAGTGCCTAGGGAGGTTGTGGAATCTGCATCTCTAGAGATATTTAAGAGCAGGTTAGACAGGCATCTATCAGGGATGGTCTAGATGGTACTGGACTCAATGACCTCTTGAGGTCCCTTCTAATTCTAGTGTTCTGATTCTATGAACGCTGAGTTTGCTTAAGTAGGGGATGTGGAAAAATTGGGCAGAAACATTACAAAGCTGCTGTTATTTTTTATTTAGATCCACCAAGCTAGTGTGACAAAATTGCTGATATTGGTATGCTGGGTCCTGTATTTTCTTGGCAGGGACATGAGCGACCAGGACACTGCCTCCTCCTTCGCTTTCTAGTGCTCAGGGCCCTGCTACTGGCCCAGGAAGGTGAGAATGGATCTGAGTCTGAGTCCAGCCCCTCTCAACTCCTCCAGGTCTCTTCCCCTCTTTCTCCCAGTCTGGTTACCTTTGATACCTGAACTTCTGGGACAGGGTCCTCCTTCACATTCTTAAGTGGCTAGCGGTGCTTCAATTAGCCTGCAGTAGCCTGCACTAGTCTACAGAGAACCACACCTTAAGTAGTCTAGGATTTATGCCCTCTCCCACTGTCCCTGGAGTTGCTGTATCACATTAGTAATAATATAGTTTCTATAGTAACTTGAGGTATGTCTACACAGTATACTTATTTTGAAATAAACTATTTCAGAATATTTATACCAAAATAACGTATTTCAAAATAGCACGTCTAAACTGCAGGGAAGTGTCAAAATTAGTCTGAGGCAGGCTTCCCTAATGTAAGCATGCTATCTCGATTTAGAACCCCAGAAGGCACTGGGGAGGAGTAATTTCTAATGGTCCTGGTGAGGGGCTGTTTTGAAAAAGAAGCAGCGGAGCATCTACACATGCCTTATCTCGAAATAGCTATTTCAGAATAGGCATTATTCCTCATAGAATGAGGTTTACAGATTTCGGAATGAGCTGTCTGTTATTTTGAAATAATTTCAAAATAACAATGTCTGTATAGACACTCACATTGTTATTTCAAAATAACACTAGTTGTCTCGAAATCATGGTGTAGTGTAGATGTACCCTTATTGGTTACCTAAGAAGTAAAAATCTCTGTTGTCTGACCATCACCCTGCCTCCGGCTTCCCTCCACACATCCATGTCAAATATAATGGGATTACTGAACTTTTCTGTTCATCATATAAAATGTTCTACCAATCCCAAAGGATCAGACACATTACCAACCAAATTACTGAACATATTCACTTCTACCCAAACACATTCTTATAGACAATATTTGAGGGTCCATCTAGACTACAAGCCTCTTTCGAAATAGATCATCTAGACAGCCACAAGAGTTTCGAAAAAGCAGTCCACTTTTTCAAGAGCGCGCTCAGGCAATCTGGATGCTCTCTTTCGAAAAAGCACTGTTTGTGTTCAAGAACGCCTTTTTTCAAAAGAGCTCTTTTGAAAAAATGCTTTCTTCCTCATAAAATGAGGTTTACCACTGTCCAAAAACCCACCCCATTCTTTCAATTCAATTTCAAAAGAACGTGATGGCAGTCTACATGCAGGTGAAGTGTTTTCAAAAAGAAGGCTACTTTTTTTTGAGAAAAACTCTATAGTCTAGACATAGCCTAAGTGTCTAATGTCTAATGGTTTATTTTAAAGTCCCTTCGTTAGAATGTTGCTATTAGTATAAATCCATAATCTGGAGGACATAGCAGGAAGAGGCAAAATGGGGATGTCTCCAGGGTCTTTTATAGCTTCTGCTGTTTTGAGGGAAACCCATTGCTTCAAACAAAGCCCTTTAGCTCCGTTTGTTCAAAAATACAGGAAAAAGAGGAGGCTGGGGCTGATATGGTTTAGTCACATGCCCTTGCATGCTTTGCTGAGACCTAGCATAGGCCGTTGTCCATATTCTAGCTATAACATCTACTGAAAGGCCCATCAGGCAGAGATAATCCTCTTGCATGGTCCATTGTGAAATGTGTGTTCCTGATGGGTCATTCCTCTCTGTTACTGTTACTGATGGGTCATTCACCTTGAATAATCCCTTCACAAAATGCAGGCTAAATACCTTATACAATATGAAGCCAAGTGAACCTGTGAGCAAGAGGCAGACCCTGATAGCAGAATTTGTCACAGAGGCTAAAGGTGTAATACATCAAATGCTACTAGGTACAAGAACATAAGAGCGGCCAGACTGGGTCAGACCAAAGGTCCATCTAGCCCAGTGTCTTGACTGCTGACAGTGGCCAATAGGGAACACCTCCCCTACCACCCACCTCCAGAGAAACAGAGGCCAGGGACACCATCCCTACCCATCCTGGCTAATCGCCATTGATGGACCCAACCTCCATGAGCACATTCCAGGAGTTGTCAAAACCACCTTGTTAAGAAACATGTCAGTAGTAACAACCCCAGCCCTGCTCCCGCAGATAACAATAACATACCAACCCAGATTCAAAAGAAAGCCTCTTTTGACAGATCCTGTAAATCTCCTTGCAGGAGGCATAAGGGATCTGTCGAAAAAGGCTTTCTTTCTTGACAGATTCCCGTCTAGGCTGCCGCTTTTTGCGGACAAAGTGCTGAGTGAGCAAAACACTGTGGCCATTTTTATGCAAATTAGGCATGGGATATTTAAATCCCTGCCTCATTTGCAACATCGACCTGCCGAATCTGCATCCTTCTGCCGACAGAGGGATGCAGTCTAGACATACCCATAGTGACCAACCCCCCATGCACAAGGCAATAGGTGGTATCTAGCGTAATGTCAAAGGATGGCAACTTGTTTGTACTTGTGAATAAAAGTGTACCCCAGGGGAGTTTTCTTTGTCTTGCATATGGGGCAATGAAGGATCCTGTCTCTGACTCAGCTGGTCCATTGTCAGGAGGTATATATATGTAGCAGTTCACTAAAGTCTATTAACAATTATTACTGTACTTCATTTGCTAATAATCCTGGCCTGGTGCCTTCAGTCCTTATCTAATGTTGTGGCCTGTGGGGACTCTGTCAGAGTCAGCTGTGTTGGATACTTGTGCAAAGACAGCATGACAGATCGAAGGGCCAAGCATGCAGCCAAACAGTTATCTTCTTTGGACAGCACAAGAGACCCATCAGGACACCACACCAGTGTCTTCTGGCAACCACCATGGTATGCCCACATATTGAAAACTGCATACAGATGTGATCACTCCGTCTCAAAGGGTATGTCTACACTACAAAGTTAATTCGAACTAACAGCCGTTAGTTCGAATTAACTTTCATAGCATTTATACATGCAAACCGCTAGTTCGAACTTAATTCGAACTAGCGGAGCGCTTAATTCGAACTAGGTAAACCTAATTCTACGAGGACTAACGCCTAGTTTGAATTAAGTAGTTCAAATTAAGGGCTGTGTAGCCACTTAATTCGAACTAGTTGGAGGCTAGCCCTTCCCAGCTTGCCCTGGTGGCCACTCTGGGCACAACCAGGGAAACTCTTCAACCCCCCTCCCGGCCCTGGAGCCCTTAAAGGGCCATGGTCTGGCTATGGTGCTTGTGCCAGTTGCAAGCCTGCCAGCACCCAGCCAGCAGACCCTGCACCTGGCACAGCATGAGCCAGCCACCCGCTGCTACCCAGCCCTCCGCCTCTTCCCAGGACCAGGCTGGCAGCTCCCAGGAGCCTGCCTGGGGCCGCAAGAGGCGGGCGCCCGCCTGGTCTAGTGCGGAGATCGTGGACCTCATCGAGGTTTGGGGGGAGTCCTCCAACATCCACGATCTCCGCACTAGCCACAGGAACGCGGCCGTCTACAGCCACATGGCTGACAGCCTGGCCACCAGAGGCCACATGCGGACCCGGGAGCAGGTCCGCTGCAAGAACAAGGACCTGCGGCAGGCCTACTCCAGGGCCTCCCAGCCAGGGGCTGACCCGGAGGCATGCCCCCACTTCGAGGCCCTGGACCGCATCCTGGGGGCTCACGCAGTCCATGCCCCCGGGTGGTGATCGACCCCGGGGCAGAGGGACCTGTCCTGGACATGGAGGAGGAGGAGGAGGACACCGAGAGCCAGGAGCCTGTAGGGAGCCTGCCCAGGACCCAGGACCCCCGAGGAACCCCACAGAGCACATTGGCTGTGTCGTCCGAGACCGGGGAGGGCTCCACATGTGAGTGCCATCATGCTCCCCTTATATGTATGAGGGGCGTGGGGGGAGAGGGAGCCCAGGGACCATGCACCTGGGCCTTGCCCACCATGGAGCAGCAGCTGGGTGTCATTCAGGGGCCCTGGCCCATTCCCCACACGCCGATCTCGCCTTGCAGAGGGGGGTTGGGTTTCACCCACCATGTCCCCAGGAAGAACTGACCACTGCTCTTGTTTCACCACAGTCGCAGCACCTGGGACTGCAGGGCGCAACACCCCGCCTGCAACAGCCACCTGCACCCGGGCCAGCAGGCGCACCAGGAACCTGGAGGACTACCACCAGCGGCACCTGCGGCTACTGGAGCAGCAGCTCCACACCCAGGACCACTGGGTCCGGGAGGACCTGCAGCTGCGGCAGTGGCGTTTGAAGGCACTGGAGGAGCAGGGCCGTGCCCTCAGAGGTCACCTCCAGACCCTGGTCGACAGGTTCCTGCCTCCTCCTGCTCCGGCCCCTGCGGCCGCCCCAGCTCTCGCTCCTCCTCCCACCCCTGCTCCCCCTCCCGCTTCCTCCGCACCCCCGTCCCTCCTGCCCCACCCTCCACACCCACTCCCCGACGCCCCGCACCCGCAGTGCTGTGAGACGGGAGAACCAGCAGGACCCCAACCCTGAGCTTTCCTTCCCTTCCTCCCTTCCTCCCCTTCCAGCTCCCTCCTCCCAGGTTTCCCTCTCTCCTCTCCCACCCTCATTCCTCCCTCCCCCCACCCCAGTTATGTAAAATAAAAGAGATTTGTGTTGTCAAAACAGGTGTTTTTATTTGACATTAGGAAGGGGGGTTAGGGAAGGGAAAGGAGAAGGAGGGGAGGGTGGAAGAAGGCCCCAGTGGGGCATGCAGGGAGAGTTCAGTCCTCCTCCACCTGGAAGCTCTCCCGCAGGGCTTCCCGGATCCAGACGGCCCCCCGCTGGGCCTCCCAGATGGCGGCGGTGCAGGGCTGAGCATAGTGGCCAGCCATGCGGTCAGCCTCAGCCATCCAGGCTGGCAGGAAAGCCTCCTCCTTCCTCTCGCACAAATTGTGCAGCACACAACATGCTGCCACCGCGGGAGGGATATTGTGTTCGGCGAGGTCAAGGCGGGTAAGGAAGCACCTAAATCTGGCTTTCAGGCATCCGAAGGCCCCCTCGACCACGATGCGGGCCCTGGTGAGCCTGGCATTGAAGGCCTGGCGGGAGGGGTTGAGGTGCCCCAAGTATGGCTTCACCAGCCAGGGCTGTAGGGGGTAGGCTGCATCCCCCACCAGGCAGACGGGCATGTCCACGTCCCCGACCCTGATGTGGCGGTCGGGGAAGAAGGTCCCGGCCTGCAGCATCTGGCACACAGAGGAGTTCCGGAACACCCTGGCGTCGTGTGCCTTGCCGGACCAGCCCACATTAATGTCTGTGAACTGGCCCCGGTGGTCACACATGGCCTGCAGGATCACGGAGAAGTACCCCTTCCTGTTGATATACTGGAAGGCCTGGTGTTCCGGGGCACGGATGGGGATGTGCATCCCTTCGATGGCCCCCCCGCAGTTGGGGAAGCTGAGAGCGCCGAACTCCTGGATGACGGCGTCCGGGTCGGCAAGGTGGACCACCCTGCGGAGCAGCACCCGGTTGATGGCCTTCACCACCTGCAGAGGGACACAGCAAACCGCGAATCACTGGGGTGCCCAGGTGGCTGGGAGTGTTCGTTCCCTGGCACTGCCCCGCGCCCCACTCCCAGAAGCAACCCTGCGGGTGGCGTGTAATACGGCCGGGACAGACCGAACCCTCCGGTGTGGGGCAATTTTGCCTCCTCCCCCCCCCCCCGTTTTCCCTGGGGCGGCCCATCCCCTCCTTGCAGCCCCCCTCGCCCCCGGCCCAGTGGCCGGTGGGTGCCGTACCTGCATGAGCACTGCTCCGACGGTGGATCTCCCCACCCTGAACTGGCTCCTGATGGATCGGTAGCTGTCCGGTGTGGAGAGCTTCCAGAGGGCGATGGCCACACGCTTCTGGAGTGGAATGGCGGGCCTCATGCGAGTGTCCCGTCGCCGCAGAGCAGGTGCGAGCCACTCGCAGAGCTCCAGGAAGGTGTCCTTCTTCATTCTGAAGTTCTGGGTCCACTGTTGGTCTCCCCAGCGCTCCAGGATGATGCGGTCCCACCAGTCGCTTCTGGTGTCCAGACGCCAGATGCGGCGGGGCATGCTGGCATCCGGGCGCTGCTGCTGCTCCTCCACGACCCCCGGGGAGGCCAGGGGGAGAGGCAGGGGGCTGACATGCCCCAGGTGGCGCAAGGCAGCCTCCACCCATTGCTGGCGGGCTTGCAGCAGGAAGTCCAAAAACTGGAGCAGCATGCCCAGGGTGAGCTCTGGCTCCATGGTGCCAACTGCGGCCGCGTCCCCAATGGGAAGCACCGACACAGGCAGGCAGAGAGAAAAACGCTTTGCTGTCCCTCGGCGAGGTAGGCAAGCAAGTGGAAAAGCTGAGAACCGGCTGTCCAGGGGGGTCCCTTTAAGCACGAGCCTCAGATAGCCTCAGACAGCAGCCACACAAAGCAACTACTGACCTGATGGCCTGCCAGAACCGGTTTCAGCTGCCCTTAAATGCGACCCAGCATCCAATCTGTGTGGACGCGCTAGTTCGAATTAGCAAAACGCTAATTCGAATTCGTTTTTAGGTCTAGATGTGCTAATTCGAATTAGCTTAGTTCGAATTAACTAATTCGAATTAAGTTAGTTCAAATTAGCGCTGTAGTGTAGACATACCCAAATAGAGATACACTGGAATCTGAAAAGGCACAGAAGGGCAATAAAAATAATAGGGATGATTATGGAACAGGTTCTGTAGGAGGAGAGATTTAAAAAAGCTGGGATTTTTCAGTTTGGAAAAGAGATAACAAAGAAGGGATACAAGAGAGTGCTATACAGTCATATGTAGGAGGGTGAACGTAAATAAGGAATTGTTATTTATTCTATCAAATAGCACAAGAACTTTGGGGGGTCACAGAATGAAATTAATGGGCAGCCTATTGAAAACAAACACAAGAGAGTCTTTCTTCTCAGTCAGCCTTTGGAATGCTTTGCCAGAGGATGTTGATAAGCTGAGAACTGTCACACAAATCCAAAAAGAGCTAGAGAGATTCATGGAGGTTAGGTCCATCAATGGCTGTTAGCCAGGATGGGCAGGGATGGTGTCCCTAGCCTCTGTTTGCCAGAGGTTGGGACTGGACAAATGTTCATTTCCTTCACAGAAGTCTGCATCAGGCACAGCTGGGGGAAGGGTGCACATCCCCTGGCTGGGGAACAGACAGAAACACAGACAGACACACACAAAGAGACAAACTCTCTGAACTATGTAGTAGGTAGCAGTCCCTTTCTCCACCCCTGCTCTCTGCTGGCACAATTGGGTTATAGCTGTCTTGGTTCTCTGGCCCCTTACTGACCCCTGTGGTCATTCTACAGTATAATTGTTGCTCCTACCAGACCCCTCCATTTCTAGTTTACGAGAAACAATCAAACTGTTGTGGCCCAAGTGAACCCTTACCCTGCATTAAGGTATGATAAGAGGAAGCTACATGCCAAATTTGGTGGCCCTAGCTCTGTCCACTTAGGAGGAGTTATTGAAGAAATAGACACACAGAGAGACCGACACAAAAACTCTCTCAACGATATGGCAGATTAAGAGGTGTGTGAGAGTAAAACTTACTTAATTTTTTTATACAAAGGAATTTGACACTGTGCACTGTCAGCTAACTGGCAAGTTACCTGACAAAGCTCTAAAAGTTTTCAGGAGCTTAAATAGCTCATGGAATCATGGATGACCAGGAGAACATTTTAAGGTCCTTTTCAAGGTGAAAAACCGGAGCAGCCTGTTCCAGATCTGTTTGGTCTTCACCCCATAGATGATGGGGTTTAGCATGGGGGGCAGCAGGAGGTACATGCTGGCCATGAGAACATGGCAATGCAGGGGCACAGTCTGGCCAAATGAATACATGAGGAAGGGGAAGAGACCTGGGATGTAAAAGGCTAAGATGGAACACAGGTGGGAACTGCAGGTCCCAAATGTCTTGAGCCGGGCATCCTTTGTGGGGAGGCTAGAGATGACCCTCAGGATCTGGATATAGGACACAGTGATAAAAAACACATCCAGACCAGTCACCAAGAGAGCCACTAAGAGGCCGTAGTATCTACTGATGCGGGTGTCAGCACAGGCCAGCTTCATTATGGCTATGTGGTTACAGTACGAGTAGGGAATGGTGTTTCCTCCACAGTATGGAAACTGCCTCAACAGGAAGGGAGTGGGCAGCACAAGCATAAGGCCCCGCAGCACAATTGCCAGGCCAATCTTGGCCACAACAGGGTTTGTCAGGATGGTGAAATGTCTCAGGGGATGGCAGATGGCCACGTAGCGATCCAAAGCCATGGCCACAAAGATCCCGGTCTCCATCACTGTGAAACAGTTAATGAAGTACATCTGGGTGAGGCAGGCACTGAAATTGATCTCCCTGGAATTGAACCAGAAGATGCTCAGTGTTTTGGGTACAATGGTTGTGGACAGGACCACGTCGGTGACGGCCAGCATGCAGAGGAAATAGTACATGGGCTCATGGAGACTCAGCTCTCTCTTCACAATGAACAGGATGGCGAAGTTCCCAAAAAGGGCTATGGAATAAATGGTGCAGAAGGGGATGGAGATCCAGACGTGGGGGGCCTCCAGGCCAGGAATGTCCCATAGGATGAAGGTGGAAGGGTTGGTGTAGTCGGTTGTGTTGGAACCTGACATGGCAGGGGGAGAAGGTGCCCAACTCTGAGGCAGAACAGTGTTTCCAGCAGGTATCGTATGTTCCCTTCACTTCCCAGGGTCTAGTAGAAATGCCTGGGTGGAAAAGAGGCAACATTAAAAGAAGACATGACATGCAGTACCGGCGGCTGCTCTCAACGGTGAAGCGGATTGGCCACTCTTCACACACCGAGCAAGGACATTTTCATTATTAAGAGAAATGAGTTATGAACTACTGTCCCCACTACTGCCAATTCCAGAGCTTCTCCGTGGATCAATAATTACTTCACGTCTTTGTGGGAGAAGCCTGAATAATTGGCATCATCAGGTGACATGAATGTGGACACTGGTTATCCCTCATTGGTCATGAACGCAATGACCCTCAGGCTAGCGTGTCCATGCTGTAGGGAGATCTCCTTTCACCCAGTTGCTCACACTCCTAGCCTGGAGAATAACCCAAAGCTTTGCTAACAACTGTGCCCGTAGGAACACAACTCAGGGAAAAGGCCTGGGCATCACTGATAGCAGCTCTATGGTAACACCTGCTCATTCGGCCAATGTAAGGACAATGTTCCCATGCCTAAGGAATGGGGTGGAGACTGATCTGCTTGGGGCATGGGTACAGTTGTGGTCTCCCCGTCTCTGTAAGAGATAGCAGATAGAGCTAAGTAATAGAGATGTAGCCGTATTAGTCTGGTCTAGCTGAAACAAAAGACAGGATTATACAGAACTTTAAAGACTAACAAGATGGTTTATTAGGTGATGAGCTTTTGTGGGCCAGACCCACTTCCTCAGATCAAATAGTGGAAGAAAATTGGCATAGAGCTAGGTTTTCTGAGACAGGCTGTGAGAATGGGAGAGGCTGCCATGCACAGGCTATAATATGATCAAAGAGGGTCAAATAAAGAACAGAACTGATTGCATTCAAGAGACAAGTTCCAAACCAGGAACATTTGTAGACATTTAATGCTTCAAAATGACTAATTTCCCCAAAGCTGAGGTAAATTGACATGATTTGACTTAGAAGAAACATTTTGAGGGATAAATGGGAATGAAAATTGGAGGTTCTTTAAGACAAGTTTATTAGAAAGCTAAAAAGGAACAATTTCAGAATCAGGGACGTGTACAATTTTGGCTCATCACTTGGTTCAGTGGCCATGTGAAGGCAGGAATCAATAGAGGGAAGCAATATAAAAATGGGGGGGAAAGGGAAAATATATGGCAGGCCATAAAAAATTCTAAGCTGTGAAAAATGATGAGAAATGTTAAAGAGATGAAGGAAAAATCCATGCCTGTCTGGGCAAAGCATCACAAAAAAGGACATTATAAAGTATTTTAAGAACAAAAAAAAAATCTTAAAAAAAGTTTAGGCCAGTTCCTTCTTATTGTTTAAGAAATAGCTTTGCTTCTCATTGAGCAAACCTGTGCATTAGCTATCAAGGAAGATGTTAAACAGAGCACCTATAGTCCAACTTCAATGTTTGAAACACCCAAGTTATGAAATGACCGATCAATCATACATCTCATTCGGAAGCCGAAATACGTCAGGCAGCAGCAGAGAGGCAGCTCTCTGTTAAACATTAACAACTATAAATAAAGGGACACTTTAATAAAATAAAAAAGCAGTCATGTAGCACTTTAAAGACTAACAAAATAGTTTATTAGGTGATGAGCTTTTGTGGGGGCAGACCCACTTCTTCAGGTCATATTCTGAGAGTGAATAGGCATGACCATTATATAACAGAGGGATACAATGAAAGAAGGTAAAAAAAATTACAAACTAACAAATCCGCTACATAGAACAGAAGGTGGGGGCAAGGGGACAAGGAAGAGATAAGGAGGAGGAAATTGCTTACTGTAAGGGTGTGTCTAGACTACAGAGTTTTGTCGACAAAAGTGGACTTTTGTAGACAAAACTATACCTTCATCTACACTACCGCTGCATTCTGTCAACAGTAAGTTGACAGAACGCAGCAGTTTTGTCAACAGCAGTAAACCTCATTCTACAAGGAATAACGCCTTTCGTTGACAGAGTTGTGTCGACAAAAGGCGCTATTGCATCCGCCCTGTGCTTTTTCGAAAGAGAGCGTCTACGCTCTCTTTCAAAAAAGCGGCTTGCTTTGTCGCCAGAACTGGTTGTAGTCTAGATGCTCTTTTTCAGATGAAGCCTCTGTCGACAAAAGCCTGTAGTCTAGATGTACTCTAAGAGCCAATTAAGGGGCTAATCTGGAGTCACTATGAATAACAAAAGGTGGGGAAGCTGTCTTAATCTGTAAAATAATTCTCATCTTGATTAAGGCCCATTTGCAACGTTTCTCATCACCTAATAAACTATTTTGTTAGTCTTTAAAGTGCTACATGACTGCTTTTTTGTGACTATTTAATAAAATACGTTTGTGCAAGGTGAGGAATCAATGGAAACACTGGTATGGGATTATTTAACCCCCCGGCCCTAAGAAACAATTAATTCCAGTCAACAAAATAGTTGACAGAAAACAGTTTGTCTCAAATAAACCTGATTACCACACAGACGCAATAAACTTGGATTTCCTTGAGGCATTTGAGTTAGGAAAATCCTCAGATAAAAAAAAGTAACTCTCTACAGTGAAAACAGCCTAAACCCAACTACTTGGCAGATCAGAGAAAGCAAATGTCACATGGGCCATTGTCGGTGAATGGGAGCGTTTCTGGTGGGGCTCTGCAGGGGTCAGTTCTAGGCCTGATGCTGTTCAATATTTTCATGAACTATCTACAATGAAATAGACTATCACGGCAGACAAAATGTGTGGGGGCCAATGCTTGGCAGTGGGGGAAATGAGGAGGCCAGGCCAGCACACCGCTCGATTTGGAGCATTTGGGGAGCAGTTTACTATAGTGAAACTCAAACAAGGAATTGAGGCCCGACCCACAGATTGTGCACTGTGTGATGGGAACCAGGGACCCTGAAAAGTTTTTACGGGTAGGACCCCCTGGGGGAGGGGCTCCCAGGGTGCTGACAAGGTCACTGCCACTCAATCCCCCCCCCCCCATTCTCTGGGGCTCCTCACCACCCGGTCCTGCTGGGCCACCTCCGCTGATTTCCCCAGCCAAGGCCCCGAGTTCAGGTCCTTGCCCCCCTGAGGAGCAGCAGAGACACTGAACCTCTTCAGGTCCAAGGCGAGTGCAGTTTTGGGCCCAGCTTCCTGGGATACCACTCCCCACAAGGGATCAGACCCCCACAGGAACTACTTAGGTGAGCCACCTTTAGCAATGAAAGGGGGAATATGCACACTGGCTGCCCCTCCAGGCAACAGTTATTTACACTGGGCTTGATAGAAAATAAAAATGATTTTATTAGGTACAAGCAGTAGGATTAAAGTGGCCGTAAGTGAGAACAGGCCGAGCAAAGTAGGTGACAAGCTCAAAATAACAGAAAACGCTTCTCTACTTCTATTCTGAAACCTCAGTGCAAACTTATTATAGATTCATTATCAGCTCGCCCTAAACTGTTTCTTTTCCAGCTCAACCTTCTAACCAGGGAAGTCTCCTTTTCCCTGTGTGATGCTGGGAGGAAAACACAGATGCGATCTCAGGATTCATAAGCCGGGGATGGTGGAATGGAGCAGGGGAAGGATTTTACCATGGCTGAAACTGTCTGCATCCAGTTCTAGGGTCACATTGAAGTAAAATGTCCAAAAGTTGGAGAGCGTTCCGAGAAGAGCAACAAAAATGACCGGAGGCTGAAGAAAATGCCTGACAGAGAGAGAAAGTTAAAAAGCTTCATCTATTGACCTTATCAAAAAGATGGCCGACTGGAGACTTGCATGGGGAGAAAACCATGGGTATAATGAGCTCTGGAATCTAGGAGAGAAAGGCAGAGGTAGGGCCAAAGACGGACATCAGAAGCAAGACCAATTCCAGGTGGAAACAAAGGCCAGAGCTTTAGCACTGAGGGGGATTAGCCTTTGGAAAATGCTGCGAAGGGAAGTGACAGATTCTCCAACTCCCCTTGTCTTCAGATCCAGACTACATGCCTTTCTGGAAGATCTGCTTGAGGGTTGTCTGCACATAAAATGCTACAGCAGCGCTGCCAAGGAACATCGGTGTAGGTATGATTTAGACCAATGACGGGGGTTCTGCTCTCAGCATAGATAATCCATTACCCTGGCATGGGCTGACTAGGTTGTTGCAAGAACATAAGAACGGCCACACTGGGTCAGATCAAAGGTCCATCCAGCCCAGTGTCCTGTTTTCTAACAGTCGCCAATGCCAGATGCCCCAGAATTAGTGAACAGAACAGATAATCAAGTGATCCCTCTCCTGTCATCCATTTCCAGCCTCTGACAAACAGAGGTTAGGGACACCATTCCTATCCATCTTGGCTGATAGCCACTAATGGACCTAACCTCCATGAATTTATCTAGCTCTTTTTTGGACCCTGTTAAAGTCCTGGTCTTTACAACATCCCCTGGCAAGGAGTTCCACAGGTTCACTATGCGCTGAGTGAAGAAAAACTTCCTTTTGTTTGCTTTAAACCTGATATCTATTAATTTCATTTGGTCACCCTGGGTTCTTATATTGTGGGAACATGTAAATAACTTTTCCTTGTTCACTTTTTCCATACCTGTGATGATTATATAGTCCTCTGTCATATCTCCCCTTAGTCGCCTCTGTTCTAAGATGAAAAGTCCCAATCTTTTTAATCTCTCTTCATCCGGCACCTGTTTCAAACCCCTAATCATTTTTGTTGCCCTTTTTCTGAATTCTTTCATTGATCTCATGCTGTGTGCATGTGACTTAGGTTCAAATAGCTACATCTCTCAGGAGTGCGGGTCTCTTACTATTGTTAAACAAATCAAATGCATGGGCCATACAAGCAAAGGCTGATGGAACTGGGCACGTTGAGTTCGGAAAAGAAGAGACTGAGAAGATGACCTGACAGTGGACAGAGATACTTGAAAAGCTGCCATAAAAAAGGAGGGAGGAAAGATGATTTGTCTTATCATAGTGGGCAGATCAAGAGTTGGTGGGTTCAAACTACAGTGTAACCAATTGAGATGAAATCTCAGGGGGGACCAAAAAACCTTCCTTACTGCAAGAAGGGGAAGGTATTAAAACAGTCACGCTTGGGAAGTTGTGGCATCTCCTTCACTGGATATTTACTGTCGCAGTCTCCTCTCACCATGTAGCTCCATGGCTCTGTGATGTAAAATCATGAAGATACAGACCCAATACAGGGGTAGCAGGAAGTCAGCACGGATGATGGAGTGGTCTATTTTGAGTGTAAACCCTATTGATCTTTTGGTAAAGAAAGTTGATCAGCCATTTACACTTACTTTTACAGCTCAGGAACAAGGGAAAATTCAATTCCATCGAAAGTCAGGGCATATTACACTGATGAAAATGTTTACCTAAGCCATGCTTGGACTGTGGAACTCCTTGCCACAGATATATTCAAGAAAAGAATTTAGCTGATTGGGATTAACAAATGGACTATTGTAGAAGGTGCTGGTGACACCACCCTTAGATAAGACAGTCCATCACCTTCACTTGGCAGAGCTCGCTTTCAGTTGCTGAGAAGTGTGCCAGACGTTTAGCGTCTGGACTGAACTGTGTAATATCGGGTGTCTGGTACCGGCTGGAATGAACGTTTCAGACAAAAGAATTCAGCAGACTGCTTGAACGAAGCCGGGAGAAAAGACGTCTTGCCTAGGCTGAAAAATTCTCTAAACTGTTCCAGTGAGTTGTCCTAACACCTACATGCCCTCAAGCGCATGAAAGTCAGATAACAGCTCCCGCCCATCCCCGTTCACAGCCAGAGCCCTGAGGTGCAAGAAGAGGAGGTGACCGTCTCTGTGCATTAACACACACAGGGCTGGCCTTACCATGAGGCGAACTGAGGTGGCTGCCTCAGGAGCCAGACTGGGGGGGGAGGGGGCGCCACTAGGACCCAGAGTGTAGAAAATTCAAAGTTTTGGCCCAAGCGAGGGGGCATGGGGGCGTCATTTGAGCTCTCTGCCTCCGGTGCCAAAATGTTGAGGGCCGGCCCTGAACACACAGCTGGCTCCTGAGCTTACATAGGTTGGACTCCAAGGGGAGATTTGCCTTACTGAGGCCTGAGCGAATATGGGCTTCAGAATTTGCCCTTCCTATTGTACAACTGCTAACACCTTCCACCGTAAAGGATCCACTGTGCCACTGACATGCAGTCCCCTTGGTCCTGCAGCCCTTCAACTGGGACGCGGAGGGGTGCACAGAAAAGAGCGGCCACTCCCTCTGGAGCATCAGGCATTGGCCACTGTGGGCAGACAAGACACTGGGCTAGATGGACCTTTGGTCTGACCCAGTCTGGCCGCTCTTATGCTCTCATGCCAAATGTGTGCCAAGGGCCCTGGGATGTTTAATGGCTGTGCAGAGCAGCAATGACCACAGACCCACTCCCTAGCCCATCACACCCATGTTACACTCGGTTTGTGGAGTAGGGGAGCCCCTCAGCTAGAGCTGGTACCTGTGAGTGCTGAGAGGGACGTGTCTTCCCTGGGAACCCCCCTAAGGCAGCCGCGTCCCGCACCTCTCTCAGCCCAGCACCAGCAGCAGCGTCCCACGCCGAGAGCTGAGACAGGGCTGTGTGCCTTCTATAATACAGCTTTGTGCAACCCCATGGCAATTTCCTCAGCCCCTCGTGGATAAGCTTGGGTCTAATTGTGTACAGGCCGGGAGAGAAGCTTGTCTGTGCTTCTGTGCTAATGACCCAGTATTCAGATTTAAGAGTAAGTAAGGAACCATCCCAAAGGGAGAGGAGAACTCTTGGGCTACGTCTACACTGGCATGATTTTCCGGAAATGCTTAAAACGGAACAGTTTTCCGTTATAAGTATTTCCGGAAAAGGAGCGCCTACATTGGTCCTTAGAGATGCGCTTTTCCGAAAAGCGCCTCACATTGGCGCGCGCTTTTCCGGAAAAGCAGAAGCCCGGAGCCATTTTGAAGAGGGCAAAGGCCACCAGACCTTTCCAGGGCGGGGCCGGAGCGCCATTCAGACACGTGCTTAAAGGGGTCTCGCCGACAGCCGTTGGTCTCCTGCTCCCCTGCCTTGGGACCTCTGCCAGGGACTGGCACCCTTAGCAGGTTCAGTGGTTGCCCTCTGGGTTTTGGGGACACCACCCTTTGGCCCCCAACTGCTTTTCCCTGAGTTTAGTTTTTCTGCCCTGCTCTGTCTGCCATGGAGCCGTGGGTGGCCATTTGCCTGCTCGGGCCCCTGTTGAGCTGTACGAGTGCCTGCTGCTCGTGCTGCAGGCCGGTGCCATGGTGTACATGAACCAGGAGGCAGAGATCGCATTGGACTCCTCACCAGGGAGGCCCTGGCAACCGTGTGGCATCAGCACCCCACCGTAGAGAGGCCCGTCCTGGAGTTTCGAGAGCAGCACCGACTGGTGGAGCGGCTGGTCCTCGGGGTCTGGGACGACCACCAATGGATCAGGAATTTCCGCATGAGAAAGCGGACCTTCCTGCAGCTGTGCACCTGGCTCACCTCGCTGCAGAGAGCCACCACCCGGCCGCGGGCACCCATCCCCATCAAGAAGAGGGTCGCCATCGCGCTTGGAAGCTGGCCACACCGGACAGCTACCGCCGGTGGCACAGCAGTTCGGGGTGGGACGATCAACCGCCGGAGTGATCGTCGGGAGGTAAGTCCCAGGGGAGTGGGATGGGGAGGGTGCTGCACTCCAGGCCCAGGGATAGCCAAGATTCCAGGCTGGGTCGGCCAGGGGTTTGGGCCGTCCCTCCCTTGCACAGGCCCGCTGGTGGGGCCGTGGGGCGAGGGGGCCCTGGTGTGTGTGTGTGTGTGTGTGTGTGAGGACAGAGGGAATCAAGGGGGCCCCAAGGAGCGCACACTCACCCCTGCCGTACGTGATGTGTTCCTTGTGTTTCTCTGCACCCTTCTGCAGGTCGCCCACGCCATCAACAACATCCTGCTCCCGCGAATCATCCGCCTGCGCGACGTGGATGATACCATGGCCGGCTTCGCTGCCCTCGGGTTCCCCAACCGCGGGGAGCCCTGGACGCCACCCACATCCCCATCCGCCCCGAGCATCGAGCGCCCATTTTATGAACCGCAAGGGGTACTGCTCCATTGTTCTGCAGGCCCTCGTGGACCACCGGGCCGCTTCCTGACATTTACGGGGCTGGTCCGCCGGGCACACGACGCCCGCATCCTCCGCAACTCTGGACTGTTTCGCAGGTTGAAGGCGGGCACCTACTTCCCGGCGAGACTTGACTGTCGGGATGTGCCTATGCCCATCTGCGTCGCGGACGCCGCCTACCCCTGATGCCCTGGCTAATGCGGCCCTACACGGGCAGCCGGACCAGAACCGGGCCCGGTTCAACGACCGCCTCAACCGGGCCCAAACCCAGTGGAGCTGGCCTTTGACGCTTAAAAGCCCGATTCCGTTGTTTGCTCACCCGTCTCGACATGGGTGAGCAGAATGCAACGGAGGTACTGGTCAGCGTGCTGCGTGCTCCACAACATTGTGGAGCGCAGCGGGAGGCCTTCCTCCTGCATGGATGGCAGCCGAGGCACAGACCTTGGAACAGCCCGACACAGCTGCCGTCCGCCAGGCGCGCCAGGATGCGGTGCGCATCAGAGAGGCCCTGGTGGACATGTTTGCCCAAGCCCCGTAGCAGGGTCGCCTGGGTCTCCCAGACTACTCCGCCCGTCCCTACCTCCCCACCCCTCCCCTTACCTCCCCAATTGTAAAGCGCCGGGTCAAAGCACATCGGCCGCCATCGTGACTGTTCGCCGGGTGCGCCGGGCTTAGTCAGGGTTTTTCTTTTAGTTTAGGCTAGGTTTAGGCCACCATCGCCTGTCCCGAAGAACAGCCACGAGGATTCGGGGGTCGTGGCGGAAGGCTCAAGTCAGCGCATCTGATTCCAGTCGCCTTCCGCCGAGGATCTCCTGGCTGTTCCTCCTGAGGCCCGGAAGGACCAAAGGATTGAGGTGGCCAGCTTCGCCATCATCTTCCGTCGAGGGATCTCCTGGCTGTTCCTCTCCTGAGGCCCGGAAGGACCAAAGGATTGAGGTGGCCAGCAACACTACCCAATTGCCCTCCCTGCGCCTAGACTATGTTTAATTATCTGTAGTGTGCATCTTTTAACTGTTCTTGCTTGTTTGTGAGCTATGTAAATATAGTTTGTGGTTTACATTTTACTGAAAAGTCTCAGTATTTATTTATGCGCCACAAACCAATGAGCACTTAAAAGGGCCCCCAGTGATAGAGTACAGATTTTGTTGTCTGCAGTTTGTAACCCTGTTAAATTTAAGTGGCTAATTGGCATCTCACATCATTTCCTACAGTTACTAGAGTAACACGATAACCAACACAGGAATGAACAGAAAAATAGAAAACTGTTTATTTACAAGGGGGAGGGACCTTCAACTGGGACGGGGACCTTCAACTGGGACTGGGACGGGGGACCTTCAACTGGGACGGGGGGACCTTCAACTGGGACTGGGACGGGGACCTTCAACTGGGACGGGGACCCTCAACTGGGACTGGGACGGGGACCTTCAACTGGGACGGGGGGACCTTCAACTCGGGGGGGCAGTTACTGGATGGATGGCCCCTGCGACTGCTCCTCCGGGGGCCTGCACACGCTGGGCAGACCGCGTGAGGGGCAGGCTGCACGGGGAGGTGGGCACGACCACGGGCACGACCACGACCAGGAGCAGGGGCAGGAGCAGGGGCAGGGGCAGGAGCAGGGGCAGGGGCAGGGGCAGGGGCAGGGCAGGGGCAGGAGCAGGGGCAGGAGCAGGGGCAGGGGCAGGAGCAGGGGCAGGGGCAGGGGCAGGGGCAGGAGCAGGAGCAGGAGCAGGAGCAGGAGCTGGGATAGGAGCTGGGATAGGAGGGGCATGGGCTGTGCTCCGGGAGGAATGGCGGGGCATGGGGTCCGGCCATGCCATAATGGATGGCATGGACCAAATGTGCTGTGAGCACGTCCATGTTTGTGCGCATCCTCGGCACTCGTTTAGGAAGGCAGCCCAGCCCTCCTGCCGCCACTGCAGGTCCCCTGCACCCGCCGGCGATGGAGGCCTGGATTGCCTCCACGGCGCACGCGTGGCGGCGCAGAAGCTGGTCTCTCTGCCGCCGCCTGTGCCTCCGGGTTGGCCAGCTGGGGGTGCCGCTGCTGCCGCAGTGTCGGGTCTGGTGCTGGGTCCCGCTGCAGGGAAGAGAAGAAAGGATGGGTCAGTCAGGCAGGCCGTCCACTGTCCCCACATCTCATGCCCTCCACCCCTGAGCCCAGGTGACCCCACAGTTGTGTGGCTTAGGGCCCACTCGGTTTCCTCCTGCCCCGTGTTGTATGTTGGCAAGGAGGACCGCCTGCTGGAGTAGGGTCCTCTCCAGTATTGTAAGCACCGGTCTGTGTCCTGGCCCCGTGGAGGGCGGGAGGGTGCTTGTGCTGCTCACCTGTGGAACTCCTGCCGGTGGAGACTGTGAAAAGCTTTGGGCTAATCGCTGGTGTTTGACAGGGAGCGAGATGCATCCCCACGCAGTGCCTGGGAGCACATCTGGCAGAGGCGGTCTGGGCTCTCAGATCCTCGCGTGGGATATCTCCTGGACGTAACCAGAAGCGTGAGTGGGTGGGGGTGTCCCATCCTTGCAGCAAAACTCAGGGCCCTTGTCCCTCCCACTATCCCTCCCGCAAGGCCGGTAGCCCAGGGACATGTGCGGCCACAGTGGGGACTTCCTCGGGAACCAGCCAAGGCACCGGGAGCAGGCGAGGGACTGTGACGCTGCGGTTTTCCCAGGAGCAGCTGGCTGTGCCTCACAGCCAGGCATGGGACAGTGTGCTGTTCTCCGTGCTGCACCCTTGGCGGAGGTGAGGGGCTCTGGGCTGAGTCCCTGGGGCCCTGGCCGGTTCCAGCCGGCATCCACCCTTCCCCCTGGTCCCGCCGCATGTGTGTGAGCAGCACGGTCCCAGGCGTGCCCTGCAGCTGCCTGCCGCGCCATGTGCCGCTCGGTCGCCAGGCTGCACGAGGTTGCACGTGCTGCTTGCTGCCTCATGCGACGCAGCGTGCAGCTCACGTGGCCTGAGTGAAATGCTCTCCCCTCCTCCTCTGGGCACCTGGCTCCCACCCCGCCCTCCGCCCCGCCCTTTGGGAGTGCAAACTGCAAAGACTCACCAGTGGGTTCTCCCGGCCTCGGCCTCGGCCTCGGAGGAGCTGCTGGAGGGGCCTGCTGGGTGGTGGCCTCCTCCGCGCCGGACGCGCTGCTGCTGTCCTCTCCCTCCCCTGCTCGGTGGGTCGCCTGATGGGGGCGCTGGCAGGTGTCCACAGGGACGTCCGGGCTTGCGGGGCTGGCTGGCCCAGGAAGGCGTTCAGCCGGTCATAGTAGGGGCAGGCGCCTGGTCCTGCCCCTGCCTCGCTGGCCCGGACGCACTCCCAGCCGCAGCTCCTTCACTTTGGAGCGGACCTGCTCGGCATTCCGGTGGGGTGTCCCTGTTGTGCCAGGTTGTCGCCAGCCGTGTGTACAGCTCGACATTGCGGCGCTTGGAGTGCAGGTCGTGGAGACCCTCCTCCTCCTGCCACAAGTCCAGGAGGGTCTCCAGCTCCCTGGGGGTCCAGGATGGGGCCCGGCGCTTTGGCCCCTGGGGCCTCCTGTGCTGGGGTGCAGGGGCTCACCAGCCGGAGCTGCCATGGCGCGGTCCAATGGGTGGCTGGGCAGCACAGCAGCACGTGGCAGAGCTCAGGCTGCAGGGTCTGCGGCGCTCCTGCCACGTGCGCCCAGCAGCCTCCCTACCAGGAAGTCCAGGGCTCCTACGGGTCTCGTGGCGACCAAACCGCTTTTTCCGCTTTCTTCTGCTTTTCCGAAAAGCTGTCTACACTGGCCCTTTTCGGAAAAGCTTTTCCGGAAAAAGGACTTTTGCCCGAGCGGAGCGGCATAGCTTTTCCGAAAAGCGCTGATTTCATACAGTAGATCGTTGCTTTTCCGGAAAAGCAAGCGGCCAGTGTAGACAGCTCGCACCTTATTCCGGAAAAGCGGCTGATTTTCCGGAATAAGTGGCCCAGTGTAGACACAGCCTTGGGCTCTGGGCTGAGTCCAGGAGGAATTGGCTGTTCTGGGCACTTGTGTACCTTTGTGGACATTAGTGAATACCATGGCAATGCCCAGGATGGCCGGGTAGAAGATCGAATGACATATGTGGAGAGTCATGACTCAGCAGTGACAGGAGCGCTTTCTGGGGATACATGGGGCTGTTGCTAAAGGAGCAGAGGTCAGAATTCAACCCCAGCTCGCTGTGGTCACTTAGCAGGGAAGTAGGGTGTCCTCACTCCCAGGTGTTGCCTCTCAACAGCCACAATTCATTAAACAGCAACCAACTAAAACTAAACCCGAAGGCTAAAGGGAAAGGCTAAAAAGGAAAACAAGGCTGGGGGGGTCGACCCCCCTGGAATCCTGGGCCCAGCCTTGTCGGGACTACGGGGATTCCACCACCCAGGGCAGTGGAAGGGGAGCCTTCAGGATCAGGCATGCCTCTGGGTAAAAGGAGAGGGTGCAAGGACTCAGATCTTTTTGCTAGCCAATTCCACCGGGTTGGTGTCTACCTCACAGATGTTCCCATAAGAGCAGGACTGTTCCTCCACTTCCATCTGCTAGGAATTCTTGGAAGACTTCGCTTCCAAGACGAACCTTTTACTCTTGGAATATTTTGCTCTTTTTGCGGTACGCACAGCTCGTCAAATTTCCACAGAAGCGTGTAACACCCTGCTCTCTGCCTGACTGAACTTTTCTCTGCTCGGTGCCACTGTGTCTTCCACCATGTAGCTGTTCTATGCCAACGCGAAAGCACTCTGCTGGCAAAATAAAGCCATCCCAAACATGCATCTCCTGCTAACAAAGGGCTGTCCGCAGCAGAACGTTTGCTGGTCGGGGGTGTTTTTAACACTCCTGAGTGGCAAAACTTTGATTGACCAAAGTATAAGGATACACACAGCCTAAGAGGCATGTGAGTAATGATTTTCACTGCAACAACTGCTTCCATACATATATCTTAAAGCGCTGCCTGAATCTCTTCCCAGAGTCTGTTGCATTGCTGGAGAGTCCCAACTCCTTGGGGCTCTCAGTTGTCCCATCTCTCCCATATGAAGAGAGATTAAAAAGACTGGGACTTTTCAGCTTAGAAAAGAGGAGACTGAGGGGTATATGATCAAGGTCTATAAAATCATGAGTGGTGTGGAAAAAATGAATCAGGAAAAGTTATTTCCTTGTTCCCACAATATAAGAATGAGGGGTCCCCAAATGAATTTAATAGGCAGCAGGTTTAAAACAAACAAAAAGAAGTTGTTCTTTACTCAGTGCTCAACCTGTGGAACTCCTTGCCAGAGGATGTGGTGAAGACTAGGACTTTAACAGGGTTCAAAAAAGAGTTAGGTAGATTCATGGAGGTTTGGTCCATCAATGGCTATTAGCCAGGATGGGTAGGATTGGTGTCCCTAGCCTCTGTTTGTCTGGAAATGGGTGACAAGGGAGGAATCACCTGAGGATTACCTGTTGTGTTCCCTCCCTCTGGGGCATCTGGCATTGGCCACTGTTGGCAGACAGGACACTGGGCTGGATGGGCCTTTGGTCTGACTCAGTATAGCTGTTCTTATGTTCTTATGTGCACAAATGCAACACCCACACTATAGGAACTCTTGCATATTTGCAAATAGAGTTTATTGATACAGTGAGCACAGTCACAAATACCCCCATTTCATAAGATAGGGAATGTCCATCGATATTTCCATACCATGCACTCGCCCTATTCCTTCTAGAACAAGCCGAGGTATTAGCCATCATCTTCCTCCTCACCTGTACCTTCCCCATCACCACCAGGGATCTCCTTCTGGCTCCTCCAAAGGACTCCAACTTCTTCTCCTGCAGCCTCTAGGCTGGGTTGCCCCTTTTATATCACGCTGATGTTGTTATGGTTGATGCATATTCAGTAGGGGATGTTTCCTTTTCTCCTTATTTGTATTTTGTTGCAAAAAAAGCAAACATGACTGTGGGATGCATTAACAGGTGTGTTGTGAGCAAGACACGGGAAGTCATTCTTCCGCTCTACTCTGCGCTAGTTAGGCCTCAGTTGGAGTATTGTGTCCAGTTCTGGGCACCGCATTTCAAGAAAGATGTGGAGAAATTGGAGAGGGTCCAGAGAAGAGCAACAAGAATGATGAAAGGTCTAGAGAACATGAGCTATGAAGGAAGGCTGAAAGAATTTGGTTTGTTTAGTTTAGAAAAGAGAAGACTGAGGGGGGACATGATAGTGGTTTTCAGGTATCTAAAAGGGTGTCATAAGGAGGAGGGAGAAAACTTGTTCATCTTGGCGTCTGAGGATAGAACAAGAAGCAATGGGCTTAAACTGCAGCAAGGGAGGTTTAGGTTGGACATTAGGAAAAAGTTCCTAACTGTCAGGGTAGTCAAACACTGGAATAAAGTGCTCATGGAGGTTGTGGAATCTCCATCTGTGGAGCTATTTAAGAGTAGGTTAGATAAATGTCTATCAGGGATGGTCTAGACAGTATTTGGTCCTGCCATGAGGGCAGGGGACTGGACTCGATGACCTCTCGAGGTCCCTTCCAGTCCTAGTATTCTATGATTCTATGATTTCCTCACCTTACTAATGGTGAAGTGTCTTTTTTTCTGTAGGTCAGGATATCATTGATCTCAACTTATGATCAGTTCATTACCATGGCCCTTTTATGGTTATCTATCACATGTGTTATTTCTGTCCTACCTGGTTCTTCGTTCTGGTCTTAACCAGTTATTTGGGGATTTTCCAAGCAACGATGTGCCCGCTGAGTTTGAGAAGAGTCTTAGAAGTCCCAATGCCATTGAGGGTTGCTTTATTGAGGTGAAAGGCCCTGAATATATGGGCATTGACTTTGCTATCTAGTTGAAAGGTCCCAGGGATGTGAATGTTAGCTTTGACCTAGCTCAGAATAGACAACATGGCTGGTAAGTCCCTTGTGTATGTCAAATGGCCAGGATAAACCTACCATATATTAGTATAATAAACACACAAGGAAATAATCAATCTATATAGTCAGGCAAGCAGGTTAGCCCAATAGGCTACAGAATCTGTAGGTAGGAGGCACCATTTGCTGCCTAAGAAGGGAGGTGTGATGAGAATTAACACCCAGTTACAAAAATAATGGAGAGATTTGTGTGTGTGGTGCAGCCATCCCTGAATGGCCCGTTCTCCTTAGCCCCAGTCTAGTCCCCTGGAACATGGGCTGTCTCTCAAAGGCCCACAACATACTTCTACGCAGGGCTGTGCATTTCAGCTGGGACGGGGGCGGTTCCTCCTGCTGTGTTTGCAAAGGGCCCAGCCCAAGGGGCTCTGGGCTGCGGCGGGGCCGCTGGAGGCTTCCACAAGACCATGAGCTGTAGTAAGGTTTGAAACAAGGAGCCTATGAGCAGGTTGAACCTCTCTAGTCTGGCGCTCTGTGGTCTGGCTTTGAGTTAGCCAGATGTCCACTTTTCATGGGTGTGGTTAAGCTTCCTGGAGCCCCAGAACGTTTGTTTACAGCCACCAGTCCTGGCTCTCAGGGTGCCGTGCTGTCATTAACTCTAATTTACCCCCGAATGTCATCTTCAGAGTAAGCAGAGGAAGTGTGGGTAATGCTGCTAGACAATATAGATCTCCCGTGGGCTGGAAAACTCTCTAGTTCAGCACTAGTCAGGGCTTAAGGGTTCCGGACAAGAGAGGTTCAACCCATATCACAGGCTGAGTGTGAGGCCTGAAGCCTAGGCCACAATGGTCAAGAATTTGAGATAAGCTGGGACCCAGAGGCAGGCCCTGCTCACAGACTCTGCTGAAATGACAGAAACTATTGCACCTCAAGGGTATGTCTAGACTGCGTCCCTCTGTATGCAAGGAGGTTTATAGGATCTGTCGAAAAAGGCTTTCTTTCTCGACAGATCCCCCAGTAGACTGCCGCTTTTTGCAGACAAAGTGCTGAGTCGGCAAAACATGGCGGCCATTTTTATGCGAATGAAGCGTGGGATATTTAAATCCCCGCTTCATTTGCAATGTCGACCTGTCTAATCTGCATCCATCTGCCGACAGAGAGATGCAGTCTAGACATACCCTCAGAGTCTGCTGTGGTGGCCATTTGCACCAGCCAACATGGCACCCAGAGGACCACGCGCCCACAGCCGAAGGGCTGCCATCCCTGAAGGAGCAGGAGGTCTGTCAGGACACCACGGCAGTGAACTCTGACTACGACGCTGCCTATTGCAGGGTAGGCCAAAATGACGGAATTACTTCGGTATAAATACGCCGCATAGGGTGTGAGATATCCCCACAGCTGAGCGCCACCGCGATACCAGCCTAAGCGACAGTGTAGACGGTGCTGTGCCAATGGGAGAGCTTCTGGCCAAGGGGGTTAACTATGCTGCATCCACACAGAGCATTAAAGCACTCAAGTGACGCATTTAGTGGAGCCCTTATCCTAGATACTAGACCGGGAATGGGGTGCAGTGCTCTCAGATACCTACCCATATGGTATAGGAAGAGAAACTGTGATACAATGAGGGATTTCAATCCGGGAGTCAGATGCTGAGTTGACAACAGGGTCCTTTGCCCTCCAATAGGGGTTACATGTTCCCCTAGATCCGATCCCTGAGCCCTTGAGCCGGCCCCAGATCAGAGACCAGTGGTGGCCTTATGGGAAACTCTTCAGTCCCAGAACAAACCCTGACTCCCACTTCTCCCTGGGGACTTCCTGAGCCCGAACTCTGGCATGGCCAGGCAGCCACAGAGTGTGAAGACCTCAAGGTCATGGGGGAGCCAAGCTGCTGAGGGTGCCCAGTCTGATTCCGCATTGGATCCAAGAGCCCCCAACTGCACCGGGCTGGAGGCAGAATTTGGCTGGCGGGGGACTGTAATTGTGATGACGATGTCTGCAGGCAGCTCCTGCCCTTGGACACAACAGCCCCTGCAAATGAGGGATTCATTCAATGTATCAACAACAGTCTCTGGCCTTCAGTTTCTGTCTCCTGGGTGTGTGCTCTCCCGCAAGGTGTGTGAATGGTTCAGGTCCCCTGTGTGTGAGGGGCAGGGCTCTCTCTGTGGGCGGTTTGGTGTTGTTTGCAGTGCATCGGTCCTCAGATGCCATGATTATCAACTCTGCCAAATTTGCTCTCTGCCCGACCCACAAAGGACAGAAGAGTTTGCATCACTGCACGTGGGATGGAGTGAGCTGACTCCTGGAGCCGGCTCCGTTAGGGTCCTGTCCAGCTGCCTGAGTGTTAAAGGGGAGATGCCAAGAGAAATCCAGCTCCCACGAGTGACCTGCAGGTTAGTTACACTCCTCTGACAGCAGATCCGTCCCGTTCACGTCCAGGTTAGCAGGAGTCCTTTATGTAGAGGTGTGTGCACAGTGCTTCATGACTGTGAAGATTTGCTCCCCCCTTTAGGATACCACCTGGGATAGTGGGGTACCCTGCAAGCCTGGATACCCCTAACTATGTCCTGCTGAGCCAGTCTCTCCAGCAACCACACCCTGCTGCAGAAAGACACAGGCACTGAGACCAGCTCGGGGAAGACTCAGCATTAGGGGCTTGTCCCAGCACTCAGATACTCACCTCCCTTGGAGTGAAAACAGAAAGGGATAGAAAATTCTGCCCTTCCCTCCATGTGCAGGAAAATATGCAAAGCCCTTTGCCCCTCCCCGTTATGAACTAAGGATGTAAAGGACTAGTTGACTGTCTGATAAGCAAATGCTTATCAGATAGTCGATAGAATAGTCGACTAGTCACTCCTCCCTTGCTGCCTCTATCACATAGAAGCGGCAAGGGGGGGGGGAAGAGATGGGTACTTAAAACTGATCAGCTGAGGACAACCAAGATGACCCCGGGCTGCATGCGGCATGCCAGCTTTGAAATGGACAAGATTCCCCAGCGGGGGCTCTTATGCATTTCAAAGAGGAAGCGCTGCATGGAGTCTGGGGTCAACGGGGGACTCTCTGCTGGCCCTGGGCTCCACGCAGCGGAACGAGGAAGTGCTGATCGACTAGTTGAGTAGCCAATAGAAATGAATTGCTACTTAACATCCCTATTATGAACTGCTTAGACCGGGTTTGAGAATAAACAAACAAGCCTGTTTATCAACTATATACATTTGAATGATAAGCCATTATATGAGCTATCAAACAGAACAGGGCAGATTCCAGGACAAATAAAACAGACACACAAACTAAACTTCACATACTAACGACACTATCTACAAATAGCAAATTTCTCACCCTAATTGTTGTTTCAGGCAGATTGCCGGGGTTCTTACAACCCTGCAACTTGATACGCAATTACCATACGTGAGTGATGGGAGCCCTTTGTGATCCAGAGGAACAACACTGGCTTTCCAAGATGGGACCCACTGCCAGGTGACTCAGTCACCTGACTCTGTCGGGGCGTAGCAGCCATAACACACAGGCCGTTTGGAGTATCTAAAGCAAGTCTAAACATGTTCCTAGTCCATTCTCTTTGCTGGTGGGCCATCAGCCCTGTCTGGCTTTTCACTGTTGGCCCTGACAGACTAGTTGTGGGTCTCACCCAAAGGTGAATGGAAGCAATTTAAATACGTACTTTATAGTAAACTGGTTCAACTTTTTCAAAGAGACACATCTACACCGGCCAGGTTCTGCACGGAACATGCCATTCAGCGGTGTGAGAAATCCAATTTACTGACCTAGCCCCTCACCCCCTGTGCAGACAGTGCTAAGTCTCTAGCTGACATTACTACCACTTCCTCTGTGTGTGTGTGGGGGGGGACGAGGCAGATGTGTGTGCGGGGGGATTAACTCCTGTTGGGGTACGAAGACGTTCCTAAAGCACTGCAGAGCCCAGCTGCACCCACACACTCGCCCCGTGTTAACTAAACTGATTGGCTACATCTAGACTGGCATGATTTTCCGCAAATGCTTTTAATGGAAAAGTTTTTCCATTAAAAGCATTTGCGGAAAAGAGCGTCTAGATTGGCACGGATGCTTTTGCGCAAAAGCACTTTTTGCGGAAAAGCGCCCATGCCAATCTAGACGTGGTTTTATGAAGAAAGCCCCGATCGCCATTTTTGCCATCGGGCTTTTTGCAAAAAAACAGTCCTGAGCTGTCTACACTGGCCTCTTGCGCAAAAGCATTTGTGCAAGGGAGAGCCTCATTGTATTTGCGCAAGAAGCACTGATTTTGTACATTACAAAGTCAGTGCTCTTGCGCAAATTCAAGTGGCCAGTGTAGACAGGTGGCAAGTTTTTTGCGCAAAAGCAGCTGCTTTTGCGCAAAAACTTGCCAGTCTAGACGCAGCCATTTAGTTAAACAAATACAAACCCTGGTGTGGAAATGTTTATTGTGACTCAAATCTCTCACTAAGCTTAAACAAGCCTGCAATTAGCCACCCTTTGTCTGAAACCAAAACATCCACAATGTCTTTGGTCCCAGTGTAATTGGATGAGTTTAAATCACACCCTACATTAACCTGGGGAAACCCACATATACACCAGCCCCATAATTTAAATTGCTCCCAGTGACCCCTGAAAACCAAGCCCCGTAGCTGCTAGGAGTTCTCCTTGCGTACATAAAGCCATTAGTGCGTGGCATGTGGATACTGGACCGAATTCTGCCCGTGGCTCATTCATTGCAGGCTGAGCTGTGAACGCCTGTGCGGTTGGTATGGATGGTGTGGAGCAACATTACCAAATGGTCCTGTAGAGCCAGGCAGATTACATCTGGGGGTGAATTCTGTTGGGGTGAGTCAGGGTTAAATAAGGGGTCTTGGTAGTTGTGACCATGGTAATGGGGCACGGCCCAGGCAGACGCTGCTTCTATAGATTTATAGACTTTTTTAAATTCCTCCTCCCCTGCCTGCTCAAGATAGATGAGCATGCAGCTCTACCCAAGATGTAACTTTTTAATGAACGGCCTGTGGGTTAGCAACGCCATCCTCCTTACTCCCCTCGCTGCTCTGAAATAGACAGTCACGATCACATCGCTTGTACCCCTCGGCAGTTGCCGATTCAAGGATGTGAAAACTGCTGACATCTACTAAAAAGCTGTAAAGAGTACACAGGGATGTCATCACATGGTTATGGCCATGCATTCTATGGGTGCTCACATTACTAAATTAGGGCTTAAAGGGTGATGTCATGGATAAGTGTGTTTACATACTAACGAAGACAAAAAGGTGTTCTTGGGGTTAATGTGTTGCTCACTCACATCCCAGGTAGGACGGATCCGAGCTGGAAGGAGGATCAGCCATAAAGGTGTCCTTCCGCCTCATCCACTTCTAGGTAGCTTGTTCCTGTCTAACAAATTCCCAGCGCGAGCAGATGTTCCTCCACTCACTGTGACCCAGCTTGCACATTACCCAGAGAAGTGTGGCGGTCCAGGTGTGAGCATTGGCCCAGGCCTCCCACACACCCAGCCAGAAGGTCTGACGGGCTTCAGCTCAGCCCCACACCCTGCCCAAGGCTGCCCTGCTGAGTTGAGCAGGCTGCTCTCAGAGCTGGAAGCAGCATCTGCAGCCGCTGTGTAGAGAAACCTGCAGACACTCGAGGGAGGAGTGGAAATGTTGCTGGGCAGAGAGAAGCAGACACCTGCCCCTGCACTCCCAACGTGGAATCGTTTGGTCCCAGTTCGTTCGGCTCTTTCTGTGCAATGCTCCGTCAGTGTCTCCTGGGCTCAGAGCGCTCCCGGGTCAGACCCGGCTATCAACCTCTGGTGTCCTTCTGGCTGGTCTCTCCCAGGAACATGGGGGCTCAGCCCTGCATCCCCCGGTGCTCCAGCAGGGCATCACTCCAGCTCTGAGTCCTGCCACGAGAGACTCTAGACACTGCAGAACCATCCGGCTGCAGGGTTTGCTCCTCTCCCGTGGGCTTACGGCTGGAACCGAGGCTGGCTTGAGAGCCCTGGAGGAAGCGACAGTCCCCCACGCTGGGCCCACATGCAGCATCTGTAACCCGCTGCGACACTCAGCCATCCTGACCCATCAGGCCATAGCCAAGATAGGGCTTGTCATTGTGGTAAGGGGCGCCGTGTTACTGGGCTCACACCCATTCCTCCTGAAGCAGCTCCCATATTGCAGAACCAACGTCATCCCTCACACCTATTGTGAGTTCATGGCACTCGTGAAACTGGCCTGTGCGGACACCACAGTCCTAAGTGCCTACAGTCTGGCCGTAGCGTTTTTCACTGGGGGGTTAGATCTCATCCTCATTGTCCTGTCCTACATCCTGATCCTCCGCACAGTCTTCCGCCTGCCCTCCAAGGAGGCCCGGAGCGAGTCCCTCAGCACGTGCAGCTCCCACATCTGCATCATACTCATGTTCTACAGCCCAGCAATCTTCACCTTCTTCTCCCACTGCTTTGGCCATGTGGCTCCCCATGTCCACATCCTCATCGCCAACATTTACCTGCTCTTCCCTCCCATGATGAACCCACTCATCTATGGGGTGAGAACCCCGAGGATCCGCCAGAGGGCTCTCCACATCTTGGGCCTCAAAGCAGTCTGATGGCCCATGGGATGGGTCAGCCGCTGGGGTGCAAGTTCCATGCAGTCAACATCAGGGCCCACCAGGCAGGGATCCAGATGGCTCAGTCACCCCCTGCTGTAGAATCCCACCGCAGCCTGCCTGAGCTGCAGGGATAAGAAACACAATTGTTTGGCTCCGTGGCCGATCATGCCATTGACTTTTTGCTGCCCTAGAGCACCGTTATTGGTGTATTTCTAGAGGGATGTGGTCTAGACATACCCCAAGAGAGGAGAAACTGCTTAACATATCCACACCAGCGACATCATCACAGGACCTAACCAGATCAGCCACACCATCACGGGTTCATTCACCTGCACATCTACCAATGTAATATACGCCATCGTGTGCCAGCAATGCCCCTCTGCTATATACATCAGCCAAACTGGACAGTCCCTACATGAAAGAATAAACGGACCCAAATCAGATATTAGGAATGGCAATATACAAAAACCTGTAGGGGAACACTTCAATATCCCTGGACACACAGTAGCAGATTTAAAGGTAGCCATCCTGCAGCAAAAAAACTTCAAGACCAGACTTCAAAGAGAAACTGCTGAGCTACAGTTCATCTGCAAATTTGACACCATCAGCTCAGGATTAAACAAAGACTGTGAATGGCTAACCAACTACAAAAGCAGTTTCTCCTCTCTTGGTGTTCATACCTCCAGATCAGCTGCTAGGAGTGGGCCTCATCCTCCCTGACTGCATTAACCTCGTTATCTCCAGCCTTACTCTTGCCTGCATATTTATACCTGCCTCTGGAAATTTCCACTACATGCATCTGACAAAGTGGGTCTTTGCCCACAAAAGCTTATGCTCCAATACATCTGTTAGTCTATAAGGTGCCACAGGACTTCTTGTTGCTTTTTTGCAGATCCAGACTAACATGGCTACCCCTCTGATAGTTGCACCTCAGAGGTACTAGGCCCAGGCCGTGAGCAGATTTTCAAAGCTTAATAACAGAAAAGCGGGTCTTCTACTCTAGTAGTGCGGCCTTTGTAAGAAAGCTGCCCACACTGACTCAGGGCTAATGGGGAGCGGTTGCTGGGTTCGGCTTTGAATATCCTCATGCCAGATCTTGGGCTGCCCCTGGATACGGAGTAGCTGCTACAGACCACGAGCATTGGAAATGTGAGACCAAAATAGCCTTCCTCGGCTGACCTTCCCCTGCCCCACCATATCGCTCCCACCCACTGGAGCTGGGGAGCCACTGTTCTGTAGATCTGTGGGTGTGTAGCAAACACCCCACCAGGGCATTGTGGGAGGGAGCAGGGCAGCAGCTGCAGCCATACCAGCCCCACGTCTTTGGAGCAGCCTCCAGCCCTGCCTGTGAAGCTCCCCCTGCCCAGCAACCCCCCCCAGACAGGCTCACGCGGAGCTGGGTGCACTTTGCAGCTGCAGGATGGGGCTGGCCAGGGACTGGGTTTTCCCTGGGTTACTGACCAGGCTCATGTGCCCTGCCTCTTGCCCAGCTGGAGCAGCTCTCAAGGGCCATGACCCACAGAGCTCCTCCCGTGATTGTCAGTCAAGTCGATGGAAGAATAGCCCCTTGAGTGTGTGTAACTGGCACATTAGCTGTGGCAGAGGGGTGGGGGAGGTGAGTTACAAAGGGAAGGGAGAGATGCACCGAAAGCAGGGGTAGGCAAATACTGGCCAGCAAGCCGGATCCAGTCTGCCCGGGTTAGCTCCCAGTGGGCCTCCACACCATTGCATTTACCTGTGCCTCCACAGCCACAGGGGGTCACAGCTCCCATTGGCTGTGAGTCACCATTCCGGCCAATGGGAGCTCCAATCGCCTGGACCTGCAATGGGACAGGTAAATCAAGCAGCAGCGGCCCACCAGGGTCTAACCCTGGTGAACCATCTCAGGTTTATTGCCCACCCTTGACCAAAAAGCATGCAGAGAGAGAGAGAGGGTATGTCTACACAGCAAAGTTATGTCGAAATAACTGTACTAGCGTCTACACAAGCCAACCACTATTTCGAAATTGATTTGAAATAGCGGAGGGCTTATTTCTAAATTGGTAAACCTCATTCCGCGAGGAATAGCACCAATTCCAAAATTGCTATTTCGAAATAAGCGCTGTGTAGATGCTTATTTCAAAATAGGGGGCCTCCAGCCCTTCCTAGGGTGCCTGCTGGCTGCCCTGGCTACAAGGTAACTTCTGACCTGATGCCCTGCAGGAACCGGTTCCGGCAGGCCTTCAATGCAATTCAGCATCCAATCAGTGTGGACGTGCTATTTCAAAATAGCAAAAAGCTATTTTGAAATTCATTTTGTGTGTAGACGCATTATTTCGAAATAAGATATTTCGAAATAACTATTTTGAAATAACGCTGTAGTGTAGACATACCCAGAGAGATGAGAGAGACCCCACTGGAACAGGGAAACAGGGACTTTCTACCGCTTCCATTCTGAGGAGCATATTCCTAGGGAGAGAAAAAACTTCTCCTTGCCCCCAAATTGACAGGAGCCTGTCATGGTCATGAGGGATGACCAGTAGCCTGGGGACTAAGGGGTTAACTGTACCTAAGCCAAGTAGCAGGCAGCCAACAGAAATGTAGGTAGGAATTTCAAACTGGGACAAAGGAATTCTTGGTTTTTTCCCTCCTTTGTCCCTGAGCAGTTCCTCTCCAGATACTGAGGGAGACAGACATGTCTCTCTCTCCAAGGGTATGTCTAGACTACACCTCTCTGTTGACAGAGAGATGTAGATTAGGCACATTGAAATTGCTAATGAAGTGAGGATTTAAATATTGCACACTTCATTAGCATAATCATGGCCACGCTTTTTTCTGAAACAGAGGTTTTTCGACAAAAACAGCAGTCTAGACGCGGATCTGCCGAAAATAAACCCTTTTTCGAAAGATCCTGTATGCCTCAAAAAATGAGGTTTACAGGATTTGTCGAAAAAGGGTTTATTTTCGGCAGATCTGTGTCTAGACTGCTGGGGTTTTTTCGACAAAACTCCATGTTGAAAAAAAGCGCGACCATGTTTATACTAATGAAGCACGGGATATTTCAATTGCCACTTCATTAGCAATTTCGATGTGCCTAATCTACATCTCTCTGTCGACAGAGAGGCGTAGTCTAGACATAGCCCAAGAAAAGACTCTTCACTATCTGTAAGTAGGGTAATGTTTAGATGTTTTATGGTTTGGGAATGGGAATCTGATATCTGTGCATTTAAAAATGGGATTTCCTCTCTTTTGCAGCTAAGTTTTGGCCCATGGGGGAATTCCCCATGAGTTTATCAATTGGGGACTTTTCCATCTAGTCATTTTGCGTGTAACAGGAGTATTGTGGTGATAATACAAGTTCTTTCTCTTTTATGAACCTGGTATTGGTTAATTTTTGGTCCTGGTTTTACTTTAGGGCTGAGATTTCCCAAGTGATCTCGTCCCTGGTTTTCTGACCATTACTTGGGTGGTGGCAGTGGATTTTTATCCCCAAAATCTAGGTTGTTAAGATTTTGGGGGGAAGTTTTATACCAAAGCCTGGAAGGAGAAGGTTTGGGGGTACTTTTGAGGGCCCCCACTTCTGCATTCATCGTGCCAGAGTGGGAAATCAGCCTTGACAAAAGAAACATTGCCTGTTCGAAGAAACATTGCTTCAGAGGAGCCTTCAGGGAAACCCCCAGGACAGAGGCGCTATATTTGGGTGAAGAGATCACCTTGTGGACCCCCTGCTTTCCCCGCTCCGCCCCACTGGCCTTCCTCTTTCAGCCCTAGAAGCTCCAAGTGTGTGGTCCCAGCCCCCTGGTGGCCGGACACCCAGCAGGTGGCTGTTTCTGGGTCCCACACACTGAGCCCATATGCCCTAGATTTGGATAAGGGTTGCCAGCTTTCCCTACCAGGCGCCATTCCCCCATGACTGCCAATCCTAGCCCCACAGCAGTGTTCAGGCCCCGCCTATGGGGCTCGGTTTCTTGTCCCAGTCTGAGCATGCAGCTCGCATTGTCATGCCTCCCTCTGAGCACTGGAGAATTGTGTGCTGGGCTAAAGGCCCTGGAACCAGTTTTGACTCAGCTCTCTCAGACTTCCTCACCAGTCAGCACGCTCTTCCCAGAGCAGCCCCCTGGGCTCTTCCCAGAGCATGCCCCTGGTTCATGTTGTTTCCTGGTTCTCTTGTTCAGGGCACAGGATCGTTAAAGCAAACAGACACAGGCCTGGCAAAAGGGGCTGCTAAAACTCTTCCTCTACTTTAAACATCACAAGGGATCCCCAGGGCTCAGTAAACATGATACAACACCAGCCAGCCCTTCTCTGCCTCTGTGTCCACCACCCTGGAGCATTCTTTGCTATTTGGTCAGAGCCCGCTGGGGTATCCTGAAGTCAGTTCCTGCACCTCCTGGCCTTTTCCCCAGCTGGAACCTCTCTTTCTGCTGCAGCCATAACCCTGCAACCGAGAGTCCCCACTGATGTCCTTGTTCCTCTCTCCTGCCCCAGCATCATCTGGGTCACCTAGTCTGTTTTTAAAGGGCTGCAGCATCGTCTCTTCACTTTGTTCCCTCTTCTGGGAAGGTTCCATCCCCATCCTCTGCAGAGATGCTGGAGAAAACTGGCTTTTATCATAGAATCGTAGAATCCTAAGGCTGGCAGAGACCTTGGGAGGTCACTGAGTCCAACCCCCTGCCCAAAGCAGGACCAACCCCAACTCCATCATCCCAGCCAGGGCTTTGACAAGACAGGACTTAAAAACCTCTAGGGATGGAGAGTCCACCCCCTCCTTAGGGAATGCAGCCCAGTGCTCCCCCACCCTCCTAGGGAAATAGTTTTTCCTAATATCCAACCTAGACCTCCCCCACGGCCACTTGAGGCCATTGCTCCTTGTTCTGCCATCTGTCACTACTGAGAACAGCCTTTCTCCATCCTCTTTGGAACCTCCCTTCAGGGAGTTGAAGGCTGCTATCAAATCCCCCCTCACTCTTCTCTTCTGTTGACTAAACAAGCCCAACTCCCTCAGCCTCTCCTCGTACGTCATGTGCTCCAGCCCCCTCATCATTTTGGTTGCCCTCCGCTGGACCCTCTCCAATGCATCCACATCCTTTCTGTAGTGGGGGGGAGGCAGAACTGCACACAACACTCCAGAATATCTAGAATAAAGGCACCCCTTCTTCTGCCCGGGTGACAGCTGCTTAGCTCCTAACAGTGTTTAATGACCAGCCTATTCATGGGCAAATGCCTCCATCCCAGCCTCCTCCTCTGAGCACAAGGAGGGTCAGTGAACAGTATAGGAAATGCCCAAGACAAGGGTACAGCTGGTTTACACTGTGCGGTAATGAGTCCATCGGGTTTCCATCTGTCTGGATTTTCCTGGATAGTCTGATTTTTGAGTCTGTCTCCAAGTGCCAGGGACCAAGGGGGATTCGGCAGCGCTGAGTGAGAGCAGAGTGGGAAGAGGTGTTGGGGAATTAACCCTTTTCAGCCCCTCCTCAGCTGGGGCTGCTCCTACCAGCAGACAGGCTCCTTGCCCGTCCCAGCCTCAGAGCAGTGAGGATGCAGCTGGTGTGGGCAAGGATGTGGCCGATCCAGAGAGTGATGGGACGGTGGAGGAGAGGTGTGAGTGATGGGGTGGGACCATGGAGAAGTGATGAAGAAGGAGCCTGGGCATTGATAGACTGGATGGGACTGGAGGAGGAGTCATGGGGGAAGAGGTGGGGTAGTGTGGGGGGGGGAGAGGCTCAGAGGACCAGCTGGAAAAGTGACAACCCTGTGACTTGTACGTAGGTGGATTCCCCCAGATTATAACATAGATACAACACAGAAAGGTGGAGGAAAGATTTTTCTTAGTGAATTGAGAAAAAGGGCCCAGCACCATGTCCCCAGCCAACTCTGCACACAGTTCTGTCTGGGAGCCAGGAGAAAACATTAGTCTGCACGTGTAATCAGCTGGAGCAGCTTGTCCCGGATGGGTTTGGTCCTCACTCCATAGATGATGGGGTTCAGCAGGGGGGGCACCAGAAGATACATATCAGCAATGAGAATGTGGAAATGCAGGGGCACATTGTGGCCAAACCGGTGCGTGAGGAAGGAGAAGAGACCTGGGATGTAAAAGGCTAAAATGACAGAGATGTGGGAGCTGCAGGTCCCGAAAGTTTTCAGCCGGGCGTCCTTGGTGGGGAGGCTGAAGATGGCCCTGAGGATCTGGGTATAGGACACAGCGATAAAAATCACATCCAGACCAGTCACCACGAGTGCCACGGAGAGGCCGTAGTAACTACTGATGCGGATGTCGGCACAGGCCAGCTTCACCACGGCGATGTGCTCACAGTACGAGTGGGGGATGATGTTGGTTCTGCAATATGGCCACCGCCTCGCCAGGAAGGGATAGGGCAATGAGAGCAGGCTGCCACGCAGCAGCACGGCCAGGCCAATCTGGGCCATGCAGTGGTTTGTCAGGATGGTGGAATGTCGCAGGGGATCACAGATGGCCACGTAGCGATCAAACGCCATGGCAATGAAGATCCCAGACTCCACCACTAAGAAGCAGTGAATAAAGAACAGCTGGGTGAGGCAGGCACTGAAATCGATCTCCCTGGAATTGAACCAGAAGATGCTCAGCATTTTGGGCACGGTGGAAGTACATAGAACCAGGTCAGTGACAACCAGCATGCAGAGGAAATAGTACATGGGTTTGTGGAGACTTGGCTCCGTTTTCACAATGAACAAGATGATGAAGTTCCCCAAGAGAGCAATGGCGTACATGGTGCAGAAGGGGATGGAGATCCAGACATGGGCTGCCTCCAGGCCAGGGATACCCAGCAGAATGAAGGAGGAGGGGTTAGTGAAGTCGGTTGTGTTGGAATCTGACATGGAGCAGGAGAGGTGTCCACCTCTGAAGCAGAATTTTGTCTCTTGCATGTACCTTATGATCTCCTGACTTCCTGTATATGTCCAGAGTCTAGGATGATAGTGACAATACAAATGCCTGGATGCAGGGAAAATGTTCATATGAGACAATATGAGTATTACTGGAGGCTGTTCTCAAGGGCGAAGTACCGCAGTCGCTCTTCACACTGAAAAAATGACATGTTCATTATTGAGAGAAATGAATTAGGGACAACTCACCCTACTGATGCCAATGCCATATTTGATGGTGCCACGTGGATGCTGTAGTGTGGGAAACCTTATTGGCACCCGCAGGAAACATGAGGATGGTTACTGGTTATCCCTCATTGCATGCCAAGCTAGGGAGTCATCTGCTTGCTCAAAATCTGAGAGAGGAAACAATCTAAACCTTTTCCAAGACATGTGCCGGGGGAAATATCCTAACTAGAACACAGCTCGGGACAAAGCCCTGGCTGGGATGATTGAGTTGGGTTTGGTCCTGCTTTGAGTAGGGGACCGGACTCGATGACTCCTGAGGTCTCTTCCAACCCATGATTCTATGATTCTATTAACTGTATGGGTGTCATTGATAGTAGATCCATGGAAACACTTGCTCATTCACAGACAAAGAGAGTGGCCAGAGATCTAAGCAATGGGCTGAAGAATAACCAGATCTGGACCTTTGCTCAGTTGTGGTCACCCCGTCTCTCTGAAGGGTACAGCAGATAGAAAGGGGGGTTCTGAGTTATGTTATGGGAATGGGGGAGGCTGCGTGTGGCTGCACTGAAAAGTCTGGGACTATTTAGAAATAAGACAAACAAGGGGGCATATGATAGAACAGGGGTGGGCAAGACACGGGTGGGCAAGTCTGAGGGCCAGATTTGGCTGCCAAGCCACTGGATGTGGCCTGCGACTGCCCTGCCGCTTCCCTGCCTCCAGGCCAATCAAGATCTGAGGACGGGGGAGCGCATGAAGCCTCTTCCCACCCTCAGAGGTGTGCATCGCCTAGAGGGAACTGCCAGCTCTTGACTACAGTTGGTGGATCTCTTCAGGGGCCATGCGCCCCTGGCAGGGCAGGGATAGGGGGCAAAGACTTCACGCACTTCCCCAACCCCGGGCCAGTCAGGGTCTGTGGGTGGGGGAGTATGTGAAGTCTCCTGGCCCTGCCCCTTCCACCTGAGGCTTCGCCCTTTCCAAGGCAGCCTACAACCACTTCTGGAATTCATGGGCCCTCCTCTTTCCACGAGGAGTACCGGTAGTTCAAATTAGAGATCCTAATTCGAACTACCTACTCCGTGCCGCGTGTAGCCGCGGGCACGGAGTTCGGACTAAGGGGGATTTTAAAATGGCGGCGCCCGGGAAGATGCAAATGAAGCCCGGGATATTTAAATCCCGGGCTTCATTTGCAACTCCGGTTGCCCTCATTTGCCTACCTAGCTCGAACTACCGAGCTAGTGTAGACATACCCTTAGAGACATGGTAAGGTAGTTATTAGAGGTGCGTCTACACTGTACTCTTAGCTTGAAATAAACGGTGCAATTTGAGCTATGCAAATTGCATAGCTTATTTCGAGTTCATTTTGAAATAGCTTATTTCATAATTTGACACTGTCTACACAGTGCCAAATTTCAAAATAAACTGCTATTCTGAAACATGCCTTACTCCTCGCGGAATAAGGTTTACAGGGATGTCGGAACAGTGAGCCCATTGTATTTCAAAATAAGGGGCTTGTTTCAAAGATGTGGGATAGCTATTTTGGGGTACCAGAAGTATCCTGAAATAGCACCACAGTATACACATGCCCTAAGTGGAAAAAAACAAAACCCTCAATGAGAGAAAGGCAAAATAGATACAAGATATGAGAATAGATAACTCACATTAAACACTTCAGGGAGAAATCCAAGCTTGGTGGGGCTGAGGATAAGAAAAATGATGTTATTAATTGTATGAAAAACCAAAGAAATCCTGGAAAAGGTTTATGCCCAATCCTAGAGGGAGAAGGGAAACTTGTTAAAGTTACAGAAAAGGTAGATATGTTCAAGAAATCCTTTATTTTTTTCTGCATTAAAGTCATCAGGATACAACACATTCTTGTCAGGGCTAAGGATGATGGAAAGGAGGTTATTAGGTATATTACAAAAAAAAACTCCCAGAAAGGGTGTAGGCCAATTCTGAGAGAGGGAAAGGAAGGTTGTTAACATGACGGGAAGGGCAGCTGTGTTCAAGACATGTTTTCCTTCTGCTTTTGGAAAGAAGCCGTAGGATGGGGTCGTCTCTCCTCAGGTGCTGTGACACTTTCCAGTCCATTAGCGCTCAAGGAAGGGGTTGAACCAGGAGTGGGCAAAATACAGCCTGCCGGCCAGATCCAACCCAGCCCGCCATTTCTCTCCGGCCCGCCCAGCTGATCAGCAGAGAGCAGACTTACAGCCGGCAGCCATGTGTTCCGCTGCCCCTCCCGTCCCCTTGCGCCGTCCTGCAGCCGAGCTGCTGCCAGGACCCTCCTGCTAGTTGTGCAGGGGGAAGAGGGTTCCAGAGGGGAGTGCGGGTGTCAGGGTATCCTCCTGTCCCCCATCTCTGCAGAGAAGGGGTCCGGGAGAGGGACGCACACGGGGGAGCTCAGGTTGGGCTGGTGAATGACTGAGGTGAATGCCTTTCTTAGAGAGGCAGTGCACACACACACACACACACACACACTCAAATACACATGCACTCTCGCACCCATATCACCCATCTCTTCAGAGCAGGGAAGCTGAGACAACAGAGCAGGGGGCAGCTTTCCCTGTCTTAAAGAAATACCGCACGGCCTCTCTTAGAAACATACCCAGCAGCAGCCAGCACACACACTCTGTGTCACACACCCACACCCACAGTCTGTCACACATCTAGTCTGTGTCCATACTCTGTGTCTGCCACACCCTGTCTCAGTGACACACACACACACACACAGAGTCACTGTCACAGTGTCACACACTGCAGCTCTCTCTCACACACACACACCTAATCTCATTTTTTTGAGGAGTACAGGATCTTTCGAAAAAGGTTTTCTTTTTTAAAGAACCACGTCTAGACGGCGGTTTCACTTTCCAAAAGTCCTTTTTCGAAAGAACGCGCGGGCGCCATTATGCAAATGAAGCGTGGGAAATTCAAATCCCCGGCTTCATTTGCAATTTCGATCTGTCTAATTTATATCCCTCTTTCGAAAGAGGGATGTAGTTTAGACATGCCCAGAGTGTCACACACACAGAGTCACTGAGACACACCCATACTATACAACATACAAAAAACAGGACTATGTAGCACTTTAAAGACTAACAAGATGGTTTATTAGGTGATGAGCTTTCGTGGGCCAGACCCACTTCCTCAGATCAAATAGTGGAAGAAAATTGGCACAACCATATATACCAAAGGATACAATCAAAAAAATGAGCACATATGAAAAGGACAAATCAAATTTCAGAACAGAAGGGGGGATGAGGGGGGGAGGTAAATGTCTGTGAGCTAATGATATTAGAGGTGCTAACTGGGGAAGCTATCTTTGTAATGGGTAAGATAATTAATGTCTTTGTTTAGACCGAGGCGTAAAGTGTCGAATAAACCATCTTGTTAGTCTTTAAAGTGCTACATAGTCCTGTTTTTTTGTTTCAGCTACACCAGACGAACACGGATACATTTCTATCACTATACAACATACACTCTCCCATTATCTGTGTCGCAGACCACTTCACACATACAATCTGTGAGACAAAGTCTCTGTGTCACTCTCTCTCCCTTTCTTACCTTAAGCCTGCCCCTTCCAGAGGCCTGGAGCCATCCCACGATGACTTGTGAAAATGTGGGGAGTGGCCTTCCCAGTGAAAATTATTGCCCACCCAGGGTTAAACTGTTCCCCATTGGCTCTGTGGGCTTGTGGATAAAATAAAACTGTTGACCTGATCCATAGCGGGCCTGTGGAACTCCTCGCCACCAACATTATTGGAACTAAGGGTACGTCTACACTAGCCCCCTAGTTCGAACTAAAGAGGCTAATGAGGGCGACGGAAATTGCTAATGAAGCACGGGATTTAAATATCCCGCGCTCGATTAGCATATTCCCGGCCGGTCGCCATTTTGGAAACTGACTAGCCCGAAGTGACTGCCCACGTCTACACGCGGCAGAGAAGCAGGATTCCGAGATAAACCTCTTAGTTCGAATTAACTGTTACTCCTTGTGGAATGAGGATATTTAAATCCCGCGCTTCATTAGCAATTTTGGTCGCCCTCATTAGCCTCCCTAGTTCGCACTAGGGGGCTAGTGTAGACGTACCCTAGGAGATTAGATGAGTGGGACTCACAAATGGAGTGGCCATTGCAGGTGGTGCTGATGACACCACATTTGACAAAGTCTCTTTCACACCGTCAATTCGGAGGCCTCATTTCCAGTTGCTTATAAATTTGCCAAAACGTTGAAGCACTTGGACTGAAGGTTCCCATTCTGGGGGTCTGCGTCCAGCGGAATTGTTTTTTGAACGTTTCAGACATAACAAAAAAACCAACCGACGGTCTGGTAGCACTTCATAGACTAACAAACCATGTCGATGATAGTCTAGAAAGTGCTACCAGACCATTGGTTGTTTTTTCTGTAACAGACTAACTCGGCTACCCCCTGACGCTCAGACATAACAGTTCAGCCCAATTCTCAACTGGGGCCAGGAGAGAAGATGTCTTGTCCTGGTTGAAAAATTCTTATGCTTGCTCCAGTGAGGTGCCCTAGCACCTCCATGCCTTACTGCAGGTAAAAATTGGGTAACTGCCCCCTCCCACTCCCCGGTTACCAGCCAGAGCCCTGACTTGCTAGAGGAGGAGGGAACAGTGGCTGTGCCTCAGCACACAGCTGCCTCCTGAGGTGTTTCTTTGATGTTGCATGGGCCATCTACTAACACTTTTCACCCAAAGGATTCCCTCTGCCACTGACACGCAGCCGCCTCGGAGCCCCGGCCGGCAGCCAGTCAGGGGGCTCAGCAACACAATACACACTGCCAAGTGGAACTGGAGGAATCTCGTCACCTGTGGCCTGTCCCCTGGGATGTGTCATGGCCGGGCAGGGCAGAAAGAGCCAGGCAAACACTGCACCAGGTCTGCCGAGCAGCTGAGCTCCTCAGCAAGAGATGGGTACCTGAGAAATTGGCCGAGAGCCCCCTCAAGCGGCCGTGTCCCACACGCCAGCATCTGCAGCCTCCTCCAATGAGGGCAAACACAGGCATCTCCACTCTGTAATATAGCTGTGTGCTATCCCAGTGGGGTACACTGAGCCATTGCGGGGGGGACGGACCACAAGCATCTGAATGTAAACAGGCTGGAGATGGGACTCACTCCAGCCAATCTCTCTCTTCCATGTCTGTGCTTCTCTGTTCGTTACCCAGCTGTAGGAGTAAACAGCAATTAAGGGCCTTTCCCACAGGGCAAAAAGAACTCCTGGGCTCTGGGCTGAGTCAGGGAGGAATTGGCTGTTTTGGGTAGTTGTGTCTATTTGCAAATTATAGTTAATCAGTAAGAAAACAAGAGAAAAGTGGACAGACATGAAGAAACATTAGGAAAGGGAGAAGCAAACACTTTGGCTGTGTCTATACTGGCGCGATCTTGCGCCAGAGCTATGCAAATGAGGCTCAGCGTGGAATATCGCCGAGCCTCATTTGCATAGCTAATGAGCCGCCATTTTTGCGGAAGAGGCTCTAGCGCAAGACGGGGCTGTCTACACTGCCTTCTTGCGCCAAAGCCGTTATGCCTGAAAATAATCAGCATAACGGCTTTGCACAAGAGGGTTTTTCTTGCGCAAGAAGGGGCAGTGTAGACAGCCCCGTCTTGTGCTAGAGCCGCTTCCGCGAAAATGGCGGCTCATTAGCTATGCAAATGAGGCTCGGCGATATTCCAACGCTGAGCCTCATTTGCATAGCTCTGGCGCAAGATCGCACCACTCTAGACACAGCCTTTCTTCAGGCACACAAGCCTGTGACTTTGGAATCAGAGATCATAACTCTCCTCAGTAACCATGTTTATACTGTGCAGCATCTTTCATTGAAAGATCTTCCATACACCGAGCAAAGGAAAGTCTCTAGGAATATATCCACATTCTACACATAGGTAAACCAAGGCACAGTCCCTATGCCTGAACACATTTCCCTTTGCACTTCAAACAGACTGCTTTCGGTTAAAACCTTAAATCAGGGTTACTAACCACAGAAAGATATGCTGTAAGTCATTATGGGTACAGCTACACAGCAGTGTTATTTCGGAATAACTGACGTCATTCTGAAATAACATAGTGTGCGTCTACATGACAAGCAGATATTTCGACATAATGTCAAAATACTATCAAAATACTGGAGGACTTCTTACTCTGACTCCCGTAACCCTCATTTTAGAAGGAATAAGAGAAGTTAGAGGGGGAATGCTCTTTCTTTGACTTCTTGCTGTGTAGACAGCAACAAAAGCCGAAATAAGCAATTTCAACTTAAGCTGTGCAATTGATGTAGCTCAAGTTGTGTAGCTTATTTCGACTTTAGCCCTGCTGTGTAGACATGCAGGCTGCGTCTAGACTGGCAAGTTTTTGCACAAAAGCAACTGCTTTTGCGCAAAAACTTGCCAGCTGTCTACACTGGCCGCTTGAATTTGTGCAAGAACACTGACTTTGTAATGTACGAAATCAGTGCTTCTTGCATAAATACAATGACGCTCCTTGCTCTTGCGCAAATGCTTTTGCGCAAGAGGGCCAGTGTAGACAACCCAGAACCGTTTTAAAAAGCCCGATGGCTAAAATGGCGATCGGGCTTTCTTATACAAAACTGCGTCTAGATTGGCACGGATGCTTTTGCGCAAAAGCGCTTTTTGCGCAAAAGCATCCGTGCCAATCTAGACGCTCTTTTCCGCAAATGCTTTTAACGGAAAAACTTTTCTGTTAAAAGCATTTGTGGAAAATCATGCCAGTCTAGACGTAGCCGCACTGTAAGTAATAAGTGTAGAGATGGAAGTAGATTACCTAAGAAATCAAGCAGAATTGCAAGCTGAGTTCTATCAACTAGACAGTATTGGAATCAAGCAGTTTCGCCCTGATGGGCAAACAACAGTTCACCAATTTTCCATATGCAGGCTGGGACTTCTTTCCAGTGTGCGACCACCTCCCCATTCAAACTCTGTTCCTTTAGCGATGTTATCCAGTGTTCTGCTATGGGGGAGTGTAACATGACAGGTTGTGGGGGGCACTGCTGAAATGTTAAATCAGGGTGAATTGCTTAGAAACAGGGCTACTTAGGGTGTGTCTAGACTACAGGGCTTTTTCAACAAAAGTTGGATTTTGTCGAAAAAACTATACCTGCGTCTACACTACCGCAGTTTTGTCGATGGCGGTAAACCTCATTTTATGAGTAATAATGCCTTTTTTCATAAGTACTCTTTCGAAAAAAGGCGCTATTGCATGCAAACTGAAAAAGCGGCTTGCTTTTTCAACAGAACTGGTTGTAGTCTAGATGCTCTTTTTCGACAGAGGCTTTGTTGACAGTATCTGTCGAGAAAGCCTCTGTCGAAAAAGGCGTGCAGTCTAGATGTAGCCTTACAGCCCAAGCTGGGGGGGAGGGGGTCCGTCACTGTAAAGCACCAAACCAGTCACACAGAGCACCTCTGTTTGCCACACTGTCCAGCAAGAAGTGACAGGAGCAGCCTCCTCGGACACCCGCTGTGCCTGTGCCACAACCAGCACCGCTCCTTACACAGGTGAGAGTTTAGGAAAACCAAGCTCACCAACTCTGAACAGGTTCTCCCAGTCCCAAAGGACCAGCCACATTCCCAGGGCAATTTGTACCTCAGATCATACCCAAAAGAGCACACTGTGCCGATCCTTTAGAATCTAAAACCCAAGGCTACGTCTTCACTGCCCGTTCTTCCGGCAGAAAATATGTTAATGAGGGACTCATTAGCATAAGTCGTGATCTCATTAGCATATTTTCTGCCGTTTCTTTTTGTGCAAGGAGTTTTTGCGCAAAAAGAAGCAGTGTGGATGGGGGGGTTTTTTGCGCAAAACCCCACTGTGCACAAGATCCTTATGCCTGTCCTGGAGAAGTCCCTAGTGCAGGCTTGTAGTAGAGAAGTGGGGGAAAGTGCTATCTTAAAAGTCTCTGGGGTACATCCTTTGTTAAGGAAGGGTCAAAAATCCTTCCAGGCCCCATCCATAGCAAAGACGCTTCTGAAGCCATGAGCTGGAGTGAAGACAAATGGAGGAACCCCCAGGACCCTTTTTATAAACTTTCCCCGTGAATGGAATCCCATTGTTCTCCCTGTGTGAAGATACCTCCCAAAAGGGAGTTTGTTACATGAGCAAGTCACCTGCCCATGTCCTTGACCACAGGTTTACAGCAGAATTCCTCAGATGTGGATGTGGATTGGAAACATGTAAGGTTCATTGTCAGGCAAGTACTACTATTCACTTGACTACATACCCTTCCACTACACAGCAACATTATTTTGAAATCACTAGCATTATTTCGAAAGAACTTTGTCTGCGTCTACACAGCAGGTAGTTATTTCGAAAAAATGTCAAAATATTGTCAAGCTGGAGGACTTCATAGTCCAACTCCTGTAACCCTCATTGTACGAGGAGGAAGGGAAGTCGGAGGAAGAGTGCTCTATTTCAAAATAAGTGCTGTGTAGATGCTCCCAATTTCGAAATAAGCTATTTTGAAATAAGCTACACAATTGACATAGCTCAGTTTGCGTAGCTTATTTCGAGTTAAACCCTGCTGTGTAGATGCACCCTAAGGCTACGTCTACACTGCACAGTTATTTCGGAATAAGCTATTCCGGAATAGTTATTCCGAAATAGCTTATTTCGAAATAGCACGTCTACACTGCAGGGACGCCTCCAAATGAATCCGAGGCAGGCTTCCCTAATGTAGAGATGATATCTCGATTTATAGCCCCAGGAGGAATAACTTAGAATGGACCTGGTGAGGGGCTATTTCGAAATAGCAGCAGTGGAGAGTCTACACATGCCTTATTTCAAAAATAGCTATTTCAGAATAGGCATTATTCTTCATAGAATGAAGTTTACAGAAGTCAGAATAAGCCATCTGAAATGATTTCAAAATAACGGAATTGCTGTGTAGACGCTCTCATAGTTATTTCAGAATAACAGCCATTATTCCGAAATAACATTGCTGTGTAGACACACCCAACATGGGCAAAGCTTGCTGCTGTCTCCCAGAAGCAAACATTAGAATACTAGCCAATTAGCCCGTCATAAGACGGGATTTTCAGGTCTTCTCTCCTGAGCTCTCTCGCTCTGTCTCTCTCTCTCTCTTCCTACTGCTTCCCCCCCCCCCCTCAGCTCTCCTCCGCCTCCTGCCTCTCTCTCCGTCTCTTTCTTTCTCTTCTCCTCCTCCTCCTGCCTCTCTCTCCCCTCCGTCTCTCCCCGCCCCCCTTCCCCTTCCCTCCCGCCATGGCACTTGGCTGAGTGCTGCCTGCTCAGCTGGGCTGCCGTGAGGGCAGGGGGTGGGGCGGTGACGTACACGGCTGGGGCCGGGGCAGTGTACATCACCGCCCTCCCTTCCCCTCCCACCCCGGGGGAGCCCAAACAGCCCCTTGCGCTGCTGGTTCCCTCGGCGGCCCGGCTGAGGGGCGCAGCACTCAGCTGAGTGCCACAGCGGGAGGGGAAGGGGAGCGGTGATGTACATGGCCCTGCCCCCTGGCTGTGTACATCACCGCCCCGCCCCCTTCCCCTCCCTCCATAGTGGCTCGGCTGAGTGTTGCACACTCAGCTGGGCCACCGCGGGGGAGGAGGGGTGGGGCAGTGACGTACACAGCCAGGGGGCGGGGCTGTCTACGTCACCACCCCTCCCTCCCCTCTCCCGCAGCAGCCCGGCTGAGGGGCACACCACTCAGCACCACAGCGGGAGGAGGAAGGGGGGGCAGTGACATACACGGCCCCGCCCCCTGGCCGTGTATGTCAGCACCCCCCCTTCCCGTCCCACTGGGGCTCAGCTGAGTGGCGCAGCACCAGCGCCACTCAGCTGGGCCGCGGCCGGGGAGCAATCGGCAGCAAGCGGCCCTTTGGGGTCCGGCTGCGGCCAGTGGCTGCACCCCGCCAGGTCTGCTTCCCACCCCTCTCCCATCCAGCCCCACGGCCCTGATCCCCCAGCTCTGCTTCCCACCCCTCTTCCTGCCGGACAGCCCCACGGCCCCCGGATACCCCACCAGCACTGCTTCCTCCCCCTTCCTTTGGGCCCCCATCCTCCCCTACAGCCCCAATCCCCCAGCTCTGCTTCCCACCCCCTTCTGGACAGCCCCGCCCCTTCCCCTCCTGGGTGGCGCCCCGCCCCCCCCTCCCTTTCCCCTGTGGTGTGCTGCGCTGTTCCCAGCTGAGCGGCGCTCCCGCCGGGCCAGCAGTGAGCAGCGGCGGCAAGTGGCCTTTGGGGTCTGCACTCTCCACATGTGGGAGCGCAGACCACAAAGGGCCGCTTGCCGCCGCTTGCTCCCCTGCTGGGGCCTGGTGGGAGCGCCGCTCAGCTGGGAGCGGTGCAGGTGCCACACAGGGAGGGGAAGGGGGCGGGGCTGGCCAGAAGGGGGGTGGAAAGCAGAGCTGGGAGATCAGGGGCTGTGGGGCTGGAGGAGGATGGGGCGGAGGAAGGGGAAGGAAGCAGCGCTGGCGGGGGGGTATCCGGGGGGCTGTGCGGCCCGAACCGCCACGGAGCGAGGGGAAGGGGAGCGGGGCGCTGACGTACACAGCCAGGGGGCGTGGCCGTGTACGTCAGCGTTACAGGCGCACAGACACTGGGCTACTATATATATGATAAGCACAGAACCAACACTTGTGATTTCAAATACAAAAAATCATACAGGCATATGAGTAGCACAAAGAGACTCAGCAAAGCACCAGCTTTCAACAGACACCTTGCTTGGCCCACTGTGTACAAAACAGAGCAAACACACAACAGTGGGTGCAACCATGTTTTGCATGTTCACATTAAAAAAAAAAATCCAATAACATTACAGACAGTCAAATAGGGATGCCCCTCCCTCTTGTCAGGACTATGCAGCACTTTAAAGACTAACAAGAGGGTTTATTAGGTGATGAGCTTATCACCTAATAAACCCTCTTGTTAGTCTTTAAAGTGCTGCATAGTCCCTGTCTTTTGTTTCAGCGAGACCAGACTAACACGGCTGCATCCCTATTACTTCCCTCCCTCTTGTGTAGCTTTTGCCTGCAGTAAGAAGAGGGCCTGAAACCTACCCCCATTTATGACAGGGCCTATTGTGAGACCTGAGGTCTAGGCAAAAGTGGTCAAGAGCTTGCTAATATAAAGCAAAGTTGAGTGGCAAGCAAAAGGCCAGCCCTGCGACCAGGGCACTCCCCAGATAACAGGAGAACACTGACATGCTACGAATGGGTTCACGGTGACAGCAGATGGGCTGGGATATTTGGATCGATGCTTATAAGGTAATGGGTGGCACTCAGGCACATCAGAGGGTGGTGTCCTGTTATGTCAGGAGCGATGCATAGCTTGTTGGTGCCTGGGTATAAAGGGGGGTAGGTTTCAGGGGGGTCTCCTGTTGTCCCCTTCCGATAGCATGAGCAGAAACAGGCAGTTGTTGGGATGAAGTCAGGGTGCCCAGACTATGTCACCTTCTCCATTGGGGGCCATGACACCACTGAAGATCAGTGGCTACAGGCCGAGCACTATCTAGGGCCTGCTCCTTGTAGCTGAAGGTGGCTGGTGCCCAGGAATCTCTACTACTCTGGCTGGCAATGGATGGACGGGAAGGGGATCCCATCCTGGCACCAGCACCCAGAACAGCCCAGCTCTGGCACAGGAGCAGGGGAGATGCCCTGCTTCCCGAGCGGGTGTGGGAAGGGGGAGAGGAGCACCGGCTAGGCCCAGCACATAGGTGAGCAGGAATAGGGTCAGGCCGTAACTCAGCCACTCCTGGGGGCACGGACTGTTCAGCTTGGGAGAGAGACAACCGAGTGGGGATCTGATCGAGGTCTGGATAGTCGTGAGTGGTGCAGAGAGAGCGAATAAGGACGAGTCATTCACCCCTTCCCATAACACACCCCAGGAAGTTAAGGCAGCAGGTTTCAAACAAACACAAGGAAGAATTTCTTCACACAACGCACTGTCCACATGGGAAACCCTTTGCCGGGGGTGTTGTGAAGGCCAAAATTATCACTGAGTTCACAGAAGAACGATACACGTTCCCAGAGGGTAGGTCCACCAGTTGTTATTAGCCAGGCTGGGCGTGGACACAGCCCCATGCTTTGGCTGTCATAGAATCATAGAATCATAGAGTACTAGGACTGGAAGGGACCTCGAGAGGTCATCGAGTCCAGTCCCCTGCCCTCATGGCAGGACCAAATACTGTCTAGACCATCCCTGATAGACATTTATCTAACCTACTCTTAAATATCTCCAGAGATGGGGATTCCACAACTTCCCTAGGCAATTTATTCCAGTGTTTAACCACCCGGACAGTTAGGAACTTTTTCCTCATGTCCAACCTAAACCTCCCTTGCTGCAGTTTAAGCCCATTGCTTCTTGGCCTGTCCTCAGAGGTCAAGGAGAACAATTTTTCTCCCTCCTCCCTGTGACACCCTTTTAGATACCTGGAAACTGCTATCATGTCCCCTCTCAATGCTCTCCTTTCCTAACTAAACAAACCCAATTCTTTCAGTCTTCCTTCATAGCTCGTGTTCTCTAGACCTGTAATCATTCTTGTTGCTTTTGTCTTGTCCCTAGCTTCTCTTGTCAGCTTCTTGGAATGGGCGACAGTGGAGGGATCGCTCGAGGAGTCCTTCTCTTCTTCAGTCCTTCTAGGAAACTTGCTGAAGGATCTGGGTCCAGAAACAATGCCAAACACTGTGGGACGGGATGGGGTCAGGCCAGGACGAGAGGAACCCTCCCCCGCTGCTGGGGAAGATAGTGAGAGGGGAGAGGGGCACCTCGTTGTAGGGGAAGGAGACAGATGTCTGGCGTGAGAGGGTGTGAGACAGGGGGAGGAGGCAGCTTGCTGGGTGTAAGTTTGCCACATGGTAGATCTGAGGCCTGGCCTTGTGGTTAAGGCTCTGGGCCAGGGCTCAGATCTAGGTTCACTGGTCTCCTCTGTCTCACAGGGACCAGATCAGGTGGGGCAGCGCGGAGTAACCTTCCCACAGAGGAGTTTTCCTCCTGACCCTCAATCAGGAGAGTGTGGCTGCTGCCCTGACGCACATGCAAGCTTTGTCTTAGACTCTTGTGTGAGCTTAGGCAACTCCGTGGGCTGCCTGGGCCGCATGCCCCACCTGTGGTGTGGGGTGACTGCAACACTGCCTTGCCCACGGCTGGTTGTCCTCTCTTTCTGGATTGAGGCCCCTGGGGCGGGGACAGTCTCTAGCTGTATTTCACACAGCACCTCACACAATGAGGCCGTGATCTCGCTGGGCTGGGTGGAAATGCACCAGTAACGGTGCTCTAGGGCAGCGAAAAGTCAACGCCATGATCTGCCACAGAGCCCAGCAAGCATGATGATTCTCCCTGCTGCCCAGCCAGGCTGAGCTGGGATTACACAACAGGTGACTGAGCCATCTGCATCCCCGGCCTTGCTGGCCTTGATGTTGACTGCATGGACCCGGCTCCCGAGCCACTGACCCATCCCATGGGCCATCAGGCTGGTTTGAGGCCCAAGATGTGGAGAGCCCTCTGGCGGATCCCCGGGGTTCTCACCCCATAGATGAGGGGGTTCATCATGGGAGGGAAGAGCAGGTAAATGTTGGCGATGAGGATGTGGACATGGGGAGCCACGTGGCCCAAGCGGTGGGAGAGGAAGGTGAAGCCCGCAGGAGTGTAGAACATGAGTATGATGCAGATGTGGGAGCTGCACGTGCTGAGGGACTTGCTCCGGGCCTCCTTGGAGGGCAGGCTGAAGACTGTGCGGAGGATCAGGATATAGGACAGGACAATGAGGATGAAATCTAATCCCCCAGTGAAAAATGCGATGACCAGACTGTAGGCACTTATGACTGTGGTGTCCACACAAGCCAGTTTTGCCAGCACCATGAACTCACAATAGGTGTGAGAAATGACATTGGTCTTACAGTATGGGAGCCATTTCAACAGAAATGGATGGGGGCCCAGTAACACAACCCCCTTCATTACAACGCCCAGCCCTATCTTGGCTATGGCCTGATGGGTCAGAATGGCCGAGTGTCGCAGCGGGTTACAGATGGCAACATAGCGATCGAAGGCCATGGCCAACATAAACCCAGACTCCATGGTAGTAAGTGAGTGAACCAAAAAAATCTGGGCCAGGCAAGCATTGATGTGAATGGCCTGGTCCCTGAACCAGAAAATGCACAGGGTTTTGGGCACGGTGGTGTTGGAGACAACCAGGTCGGCGAATGCCAGCATAGCAAGGAAAAGGTACATGGGCTCATGGAGACTCAACTCGGTCTTGATCACAGCCAGGAGGAGGCAGTTCCCCATGACAGACAGGATGTAGATGGAGCAGAAGGGGATGGAGATCCAGACGTGGGCCGCCTCCAGCCCAGGGATGCCGAGGAGGATGAAGGTGGAGTGGTGGGGTGTGGTCCAGTTGGAAGCTGCCATGGTGAGGCTGGTTGGGTGTGTTCAGCTCCACAGCATGGCTGCTTCCTGCCCCTGAAATTTACCATTAAAACAATCATTAATTGGCCGATGGGAACATCACAAGGGGGCATTTTCTCACCATCAGTTCTGCATCTACCTGGGCTAACGGCAGATGGAAAGTGAGTCACAAATAACATTTCCTTGGCTCCTGCTCTGCAGCCATTCCACTCTCATCACAGGCAGGAAGAGAGGGCTCTGTATCCATTCAGAGCAGTGGTTCTTTTTCTCTGGATTCCTCCTACGAACTGTCCATGAAAAACCTGCCTGAAAAGAGATTCATCAGGCCAATCCTGAGCTGGACTAAATGACTGGGTGCCACTAAAGTTGTGCCCACTTACACCAGCTGGAGATTTGGCCCATTGCAGCCAGCTGAAAGAGAGACCGGATCTGAACCATTTTCGCTGACTGCTTTTCATTCATGCGGCTAATGGGATTGGGCGGCTCCGCCCGGATACTTGTGGTGCAGTGCTGGCTAATTGGGCCCTTGGAGGGAATCTCAGCCTAAAGGACAAGGGGGAGCAGGCTGGGGACAATCAGCTGCCATCCCTGTCATACGGGCACCCCTTGTCCATCAGAGATGCTGTGTGTTGGCCTGGCATGGGGGACTCTTGTTTGGCTCCCCGGAAGGGTTCTCCAGGGCTCTCACGCCAGCATCAATTCCAGCTGTAAGCTCATGCGAGAAGAGAAAACCCTTCAGCAGGACTGAGTTTGGTGTCTAAATAGAAGTCTCTTCTTAGAGGATTCACATCTCCCCTGCGGGAGTGCCGGGGGACACAGTGGTGAGCTCCAAATTTTCTGGTGGCCCTACATATCTGTAGGTGCTTGTAAGCCTAAGGGTGGCTCTGTCAAATCTACTGCCTGGTTCCTCTCTGGACACCTCCCCCCAACTGCTGTCTCCTGCTGGCAGCCATCCAGCATGGCTTCTCCCCTCTTCCTGCCCCCATGCGCTCCTCTTTGCCAGCCACATGGAGCTAATAGAGGGCTCCTTCCTGCCAGAATGGGGACAGAGAGGAGCCCTTCACCTGTGTGGCTCCATGGCACCTGGGAAGCCCTTAAGCCCCAGAAGAAGCCAGGCCAAGGGGGAGGGAGGAAAGCTCCAGAGCACCATCAGCAGCTGCGGGGTAGGGGGAATGTCCATGGGTGGGGAGGAAGGCCCTGAGCCCTGGCAGAAGACACGTAGTGGGGGTGGCCGTAGTTCCATTGGGCCCCGTACATTGTAAGGACAACTCCACTCAAGGCATCAGTTCAGCAGCAGTGATGCCCCAGCCCAGAAGCTGGAGTGAGGGGCAGCGAGCTTGTCCTGGAATCGCAGCTTCCTGTCACATTTTCGAACAACCCATTTCTGTTCCATAGGGTTCCTTACCCCCTGGGCTCAAGGGCGGGACACTCCCAGGACAAAACAGACCATCAGACCGGTTTGCAGGCCTGCCAGTCCAATCAACCAGCCAACCCTCCTTGCAGCATGTCTGCTCCCCAAAGCACACATCCTGCCCGGGGACTTGTGGCTAAGACAGTGACTTGGGTCTCTGGACAGACAGATGCGTTTCAGCCTCCCTCTTGCACCTTCAGTTCCCCAGCTGGTATTTTGAGGGTCACTGTGTCCTTGCCTCCCATATTTTTCCTCGAGTTATTGTTCTGATGTGAATACAGCATAAAGAAGACATGTTTTATACAAGAGGAATCACGTAAGGCGTCATTGGGAAAGCTACGATTCACTGATTACGTTTATCCGGTTTGTACAAATGTATCAGGTTTGTATCTGAAGGGAAAGGATCTCGCACACGTAGCTGTAGTTTGAATGTGCTCTGTTGGGTTTCACCCACAACTTCAGATCCAACAAGGAAAAAGCCAGACAGGGCTGATGGCCCATCCCCAAAGAGATAGACTATGGAAGTGCTTAGTCTTCCTATGGACACTCCAAACCACCTATGAGTAGTGGCTACAACCCTATAGAGACAGGTGACTGAGTCACCTGGTAGAGGATCCTATCTTGGAATGCCAATGTTTTCCCATGAGAAGACAAAGGATTCCATTATAAATATAAAGTAGCTAAGTTTCAAGCTGCAAGTCAGTACAGATGGATTCTAGGAACCCATGCAATCTGTCTGAAACAACCTTTGGGTGAGAAAATTATTATTTATAGCCAGTGTCCATAGTGTATTAAGTCTAATTTGTGAGTCTCTTTTAGTTGTTCCAGAATCTGCTTTGTTCTGTTTGATAGCTCATATAGGTATGTCTACACTGCATGACTATTCCGAAATAAGCTATTCCTGCATAGTTATTCTGAAAGAGCTTATTTTGAAATAGCACATCAACACTTCAGGGAAACCTCAAAATTAATCTGAGGCAGGATTCCCTAATGTAGATGGGCTATCTTGATTTAGAGCCCCAAAAGGCTGGGGAGGAATAACTTAGAATGACTCCGGTAAGGGGCTATTTTGAAATAGCAGCAGTGGAGCGTCTCTATGTGCCTTATTTCAAAATAGCTATTTTGGAATAGGCGTTATTCCTTGTGGAAAGAGGTTTACAGATTTCAGAATAAGCCATGTTATTTCAAAATTATTTTGAAATAACGGAATGGCTGTGTAGACACTTGCCTTGTTATTTCAAATAATGCTAGTTATCTCGAAATAATGGTGCAGTGTAGTTGCACCCATAATGACTTAAAATCCAACGGTCTCTGGCTGATGAATGTGCTTTTTTTTGTTTAGTCTCAAACCCAGTGTACGCAGTTCATAATTGGGAGGGGCAAAGGGCTGTGCTTATCCTCCTCCACATGGAGGAAAGGGCAGAATTTTCTATCACTTTCACTCTTCACTCCCGGGGAGGTGGTTACCCGAATTCTGGGACAAGCCCCTAATGCCGAGTCTTCCCAGAGCTGGTGTCAGTGCCTGTGTCTTTCTGCAGCGGGGTGTGGCCCTGCCTGTGTGCGTGCTGGAGGAACCTGGCGAGACTGGCTCAGCAGGACATAGTAAGGGGTTTCCAGACTGGCAGGACAGGTGGGCTCAGTAGTAACCCATTATCTCAGTTAGCTTCCCAAAGGGGCAAACTGTGACACTCACAGTACCTCCTACCTCGGGAGAAGTGCTGAGGTGGGATCCACAAATATCTGCACTTGGTTCCGATACGCACTACGAACACGCCTCTACCTCACAGACTCATAGAGCACTAGAACTAGAAGGGTCCTTGAGAGGTCATCAAGTCCAGTCCCCTGCCCTCGCGGCAGGGCCAAACACCGTCTAGAGCATCCCTGATAGATGTCTAGCCAACCTGCTCTTAAATATCTCCAGTGCTGGAGCTTCCACGACCCCGCTAGGCTTGGAGTAATTCACTCCTGCTAACGTGGAAGTGAATGAGACTGATCTGCAGTCAGGGGAGTGTTACAAATCTGTAGGGCACTCCTGGGAGTAGGATTTCTCTTGGCATCGCTCATTTAGCTGACAGATCTCAGCCCTCAGGCAGCCAGAACATTTCCTGTCCCTGCCTAGGCTGGCGCTGGCAGCAGGATCACTCTATCGCCACTGAGGGGTTATTTGTACTTGTTGAATCTAGACCTGCATTTGTCAAACTTTGTCTTGCAACTATTTTGGATGGGCCTTCTTTTGTCTGTTGCGGGACGGGCATAGAGAGAACTCAGCAGAAAGCGGCTAATTATGGCCGCTGAGTACTGCTGTGCTACAACCCACAACAGACAACCCCCGGGGGGAGCCTTGCTCCACACACACAGGCCATGTGAACTATTCGCACACCTCACGGGAGAGCTGTTTCCCAGCGGAGAGAAACCGAAGCACAGAGGCCGCTGTCGACACATTGAACTAATCGCACGTTTCAAGGGGTCTCTGTCCAAGGGCAGAAGCTGCCTGCAGACACCGTCATCACAATTTCACCCAACACGGATGGATTCAATGATATGCTGACAGTCACCCATTAGCCAAATTTCTGCCTCCAGCCCGGTGCAAGCGGTTGCTGTTTGATCCGATGAGACTGAGGCAGCAGCCACTTTGTGAGGGTGGAATGAGCCCTCACAAGGAACAGCCTGGACACCGAATATCACCCCACCCATCCTGCCCGAACATACAGGGGACTCTGGCACAAGGCGGAGAGTTGGGAAGCCTGTGGGGTAAATTCACACTGAATTCATGTTCCCCAGCCAAGCCCCAGTGGATCTCCCGGCCGTTCTGTGCAGTTAAAGAGGGTAAAACTGTGAGTGTCCCCAGGCTAAGCACCTTTCCTGCAGACCTGCCTTCTGGATGTGTGACTCTCCCCAGACCCGGCTCCTGCCCCTCTCTGAGCTTCCCTGGCCAAGAAGAAAATATGGAACCTCTCCCCCGCACACATCATCTGTCTCAGCTCCGTGCTTCCTCTGTGTTATCATGTGAGGCAGGGGCGGGTGCTGCTAACAAGGCTATTTCTGGGCTCCCCAGCCCTGCACTCACCCAGCTCCTGCGCAGCAGAGAGGGGCTGACGTGGCAGCGGGCGGTGTCCAGAGCGGCTCTGGGCTGGGCCGGAGGAGAGCTGGGCGGGGAGGTTTATAGCCATCGCTGTGCAATCCCAGCAGGGTTTGGGCCTCCCCTGAGCAGCTGCAGCTCAGCAGAGAGCATGAGACAGACAAACAGGCCCCTGCTTTTCCCAGTGCCTGGGTATACGGCGCCCTGAGGGAGTGATGGAGGGCAATGCCCCAGGGAGAAATGGAGACAGTCCCCCTGCCTGGGCATACAGTGTCCCCGGGGAGCCGTAAAGGGCAATTAGCCAAGGATAGCCAGAGACAGTGGGGAAACAGTCCTTATTATCCAACCAATTAGAAGCCAAGCTCGGTTTGCTAAGGGCCATGACCTTAGCATTCACAGATCTCCATCTCTGGAGATATTTAAGAGTAGGTTAGATAAATGTCTATCAGGGATGGTCTAGATAGTATTGGTCCTGCCATGAGGGCAGGGGACTGGACTCGATGACCTCTTGAGGTCCCTTCCAGTCCTAGTATTCTATGATTCTATGAGATCTGCTGAAAGAAAATCACTCACCTGAGTTTGGTGGCAGGAGCCACAACCTGTGATAGTCGCTGCACATTTGAGCGGCATTGTGACCCCATCAGCCAGGTCACAGTGCCACTCACTGTCCCTGGGTTTGGCCAGCTCCCTCTGTGCCCACTGTTACATATCAGGTTTCTGGGGGCACCACTGAAAGGTCGAAGGAGGGTGAATTGCTTAAAACCAGGGCTTCGTACAGCCCATGATGGGGGCTCCTCCTCTAGAAGCACCAAACTAGCCACACAGAGCACTTCTGTTTGCCACATTGGCCAGCAAGCAGTCACACAAGCAATCCCCATAGACTCTCCAGCTTCTCCTGTGCCACAACCAGCACCACTGGCTACACAGATGAGAGGCTCTGAGAAGTAATCTCACAGGAGGAGAAAGAAAGAGCCTGGCGCACAGGCCTGGTGCTTGAACGAGAGTCAGTGAGAGTTATGCTACGCGTCACAGACAGGCCGTGCCAAAAGCAGATGTTTGCCTGCAAGTCCATGTGTCTCGGCACTAGACCTGCTAGCGCTGCTAAAAGCACATGAAGTGTGTAAATAAATTCCACCAAGACAGTACAGAGACAACCAGATAAGTACACGATAAAATAGTTTGAAACAACAAGGCTGTGTCTACATTGGCATGATTTTGCGCAAAAGCACCCACTTTTGCGCAAAAACATGCTGCCTGTCTACACTGGCGGGGAGTTCTTGCGCAAGAACACTGACGTTCTAATGTGTGAAATCGGTGCTTCTTGCGCAAGAACTATGATGCTCCCGTTCAGGAAAAAGCCCTCTTGTGCAACTGTTCTTGCGCAAGAGGCCAGCATAGACAGGCAACATGAATTTCCTGCGCAAGGAAGCCCGATGGCTAAAATGGCCATTGGAGCTTTCTTGCACAAGATAACTTCTACACTGGCACGGATGCTTTTGCGCAAAAGCACATCTCTTGCACAAAAGCACATGCCAGTGTAGACTCTCTCTTGCGCAAATACTTTAACGCAAAAACTCTTGTGTTAAAAGTATTTGCGCAAAATCTTGCCAATGTAGATGTAGCCCAAGAGTGAAAGCATAAAAATGGGTGGTGAATTTGCTTTGGAGGAAAGTCCAAAGGGAGGTACCAAACATGTTATTAGTGGGTAAGATGAAATTACAGTCGGTATCATAGATTGTTCATTTCTGTCTATAAATGTTGGAGTACCTCACTTAATTCTTTGGCCAGCCTATAGGGCAATAGGGAAATCCATACTATCGATTGACCCGTGTCCATTGTCCCGGGTACAAATACGAAGGGGCTTGCAGGTCATCTGACTACTGACAGCTAATAATGTACTTTGTTTGACAATGAACCTGACTCAGGTGCCTTCGTATCTTATCTGAGACTGTGGTCTTTGGGGGCTCTTGTGAAGTCAATTATAGAATCATAGACTCATAGAGCTGGAAGAGACCTTAGGAGGTCATCAAGTCCAGCCCCTTACCCAAGGCAGGACCAATCCCAATGCAATCATCCCAGCCAAGGCTTTGTCAAGCCGAGACTTAAAAACCTCTGGGAATGGAGATTCCACCACCTCCATAGGGAACCCATCCCAGTGCTTCGCCAGCCTCCTAGTGAAATAGTTTTTCCTAATATCCAATCTAGCCCTCCCCCACTGTAACTTGAGACCATTGCTCTTTTTCTGCCATCTGCCACCACTCTGAACAGCCTCTCTCCATCCTCTTTGGAACCTCCCTTCAGGTAGTTGAAGGCTGCTCTCAAATCCCCCCTCACTCTTCGCTTCTGCAGACTAAACAAACTCCAATCCCTCAGTCTTTCCTCATAGGTCATGTGCTCCAGCCCCCTAATCACTTTGGTCGCCCCCATTGGACCATCTCCAATGCGTCCACATCCTTTCTATAGTGGGGGGCCCAGAACGGGACACAATACTCCAGATGTGGCCTCACCAGAGCCAAATAAAAGTTAATAATCACTTTTCTGGATCTGCTGGCCATGCCCCTCCTAATGCAACCTAATATGCCATTAGCCTTCTTGGCTACAAGGGCACCCTGTTGTCTCATATCCAGCTTCTCATCCACTGTAATCCCCAGGTCCTTTTCTGCAGAACTGCTACTTAGCCAGTTGGTCCCCAGCCTGTAACAATGCTTGGGATTCTTCCATCCCAAGTGCAGGACTCTACACTTGTCCTTGTTGAACCTCATCAGATTTCTTTTGGCCTAATCCTCTAATCTGTCTATGTCACTCTGGACCCTATCTCTGCCCAGCGTATCTACTTCTCCCCCTAGTTTAGTGCCATCTGCAAACTTGCTGAGGGTGCAATCTATGCCTCATCCAGGTCATTAATAAGGATGTTGAAGAAAACTAGCCCTAGAACTGATCCTTGGGGCACTCTGCTAGAAACCGACTGCCAACCTGACATTGAGCCATTCATCACTACCTGTTGGGCTCGACAATCTAGCCAGATTTCTATCCATTTTACAGTCCATTTATCTAATCCATACTCCCTTAACTTGCTGACAAGAATGTTGTGGGAGACGGTATCAATAGCTTTGCTAAAGTCAAAGTGTATCACATCCAATGACTTTCCCATATCCACAAAGCCAGTTATCTCATCGTAGTAGCAAATCAGGTTGGTCAGGCACGACTTGCCCTTGGTGAATCCATGACTATTCCTGATCACTTTCCACTTTTCCAAGTGCTTCAAAATGAATTCCTTGAGGATCCCCTCCATGATTTTTCCGGGGACTGAGGTAAGGCTGAGTGGTCTGTAGTTCCCTGGATCGTCCTTCTTCCCTTTTTTAAGGATTGGCACTACATTTGCCTTTTTCCAATCATCCGGGATCTCTCCCAGTCTCCACGAGTTTTCAAAGATAATGGTCAAAGTCTCTGCAATGACATTTGCCAACTCCCTCAGCACCCTTGGACGCATTAAATCTGGGCCCATGGATTTGTGTATGTCTAGCTTTTCTAAATAGTTCCTAATTTGTTCTTTCCCCCCCAAGGGCTGTCCATTTCCTTCCCATACTGCGTTGTCTAGTGCGGTGGTCTGGGAGCTCACCTTGTCCATGAATACAGAGGCAAAGAAAGCATTGAGTACTTCAGCTTTCCCCACATCATCTGTCACTAGGTTACCTCCCTCATCCAGTAAGGGCCCCACACCCTCTCTGATCACCCTCTTCTTGCTAACATGCCTGTAGAAACCTTTCTTGATACCCTTCACATACCTTGCTAGCTGCAATTCCAATTGCTCTTTCGCCTTCCTGATAACTCCTCTGCATTCTCAAGCAACATATTTATACTCCTCCCTAGTCATCTGTCCAAGTTTCCACTTCTTCTAAGCTTCCTTTTTGTGTTTAAGTTCACCAAGGATGTCCCTGGTAAGCCAATCTGGTTGCCTGCCATTTGTGCTTTTCTTACTGTGTATCGGGATGGTTTCTTCCTGTGCCTTTAATAAGGCTTCTTTAAAATACTGCCAGCTCTCCTGGACTCCTTTCCCCTTCATGTTACATCCCAGGGAATCCTGCCCATCAGTTCTCTGAGGGAGTCACAGTCTGCTTTTCTGAAGTCCAGGGTGTGTATGTTGCTACTCTCCTTTCTTCCTTTGGTCAGGATCCTGAAATTGACCATCTCATGATCACTGCTTCCCAGGTTGTCACCCACCTCTACTTCCCCTACTAGTTTCTCCCTGTTTGTGAGCAGCAGGTCAAACTGCTGCCTGCACAGAGCTGGCATGATATCCTGGGGGAGCCTACAAAAACACACGCAGCCAAATGCTTATCATCACTGATGGAGCAGGAGACCTGTCAGGACACCAAACTTTTGAATCCTGAATTTACTGTATTGCTGTTCTGAATTACTACACTGACCAACTCCAAACAAGTTGTTCTGTTGCCAAAGGACCAGCCATAGTCCCAGGTCAATTTATATCTCAGATCTTATCCAAAAGAGCCTGCTGGGCCAATCCTTTAGAATCTAAAATCTAAAGGTTTATTAATAAAAGAAAGAAAAGGTGGAGAGTAAAATTGTTTTAGGAAACAAATTAGATAGACAAATTACAACATTTCTGGTGCAGGCTTGTAGCAGAGATGGAATAATCTTCTGCCTTAAAGGTCTTCAAATTACATCCTTTGTTAGGACGGGTCAAAATCCTTCTGGGCCCTTTGTTCATAGCAAAGGGGCTTCTGAGGTGAAGAGCAAGAGTGAAGACACAGTTGGAGGAACCCCCAGGACCCCTTTTATACCCTTGCCCATGTGGAGGGCATCTCATTGTTCTCCCTGTGCAGAGATACCTCCCCAAATTAAGTTTTTCAAGCAAGCAAGTCACCGGTCCATATCCTTTTTAGGCAATCATCCCGGGCATACCAGCTTGACTGCAAGTGTACAGCAAAATTCCTCAGATGTGTATTGGCAACACTTAAGGTCCTTTGTCAGTCCACAATAGACGGGCAAGGCCTGTTGGTGTCTCTCAGGAACAAATACTTGAAAGATCTGGCCAGAGTCAATACTCACAACTTCCCACACAAAATCAGGCAGGCATGTGAATAGTATAAAGAGAATCAGCAAAGCGTTAGCTTTCAATAGACACCTCACTTAGCCCACTTTGTGTAACCTTTGAGGAGACCACACAGCCGTGGGTGCAACAAAGCTTTGCATGTTCCCAGCACAAATCCAGGAACTTCACATGGTAGATCAGGGGTGGGTAAGGTTTGGACCAGGGCTTAGATCTGGGTTTACTGGCTCAGGCCAGGGTGCAGTCTATTCATATCTCTTCTGCCTGACCGTGACCAAATCGGGCGCTTGAGAGAAAGGTGCAAGACCCTCTGCATGAGGCAGGGGGTAACCTGCCCCTAGGGGACTTTTCCTCCTGACCTCCAATCAGGAGAGATCAGCTGGTGGCCTGAAGTAATTGCTGGCTTTGTCTTAGACTCCCTGAGTGATCTTGGGGAAGTCCGTGGGCTCCCTGGGCTGTACCCCCCTGGCTGTGACATGGATTGAAACCCCTGGGGTGGGCACAGTCTCTAGCTGTATTTTGCACAGCACCTCACACGAGGAGGCCTGGTCTCATTAGACTGGGTGGAAATACACCAATAACAGTGCTCTAGGGCAGTGAAAAGAGCCTGACAATCATGTTTCTTATCCCTGCTGCTCAGGCAGGCTGCGGTGGGATTCTACAGCAGGGGGTGACTGAGCCATCTGGATCCCCTGCCTGGTGGGCCCTGATGTTGACTGCATGGAACTTGCACCCCAGCGGCTGACCCATCCCATGGGCCATCAGGCTGGTTTGAGGCCCAAGATATGGAGCACACTTTGCCGGATCCCCGGCGTTCTCACCCCGTAGATAATGGGGTTCATCATGGGAGGGAGGAGCAGGTAAATGTTGGCGATGAGGATGTGGACGTGGGGAGCCACGTGGCCAAAGCGGTGGGAGAGGAAGGTGAAGATCGCTGGGGTGTAGAACACCAGCATGACGCAGATGTGGGAGCTGCAGGTGCTGAGGGACTTGCTCCGGGCCTCCTTGGAGGGCAGGCTGAAGACAGCCCGGAGGATCAGGATGTAGGACAGGACAATGAAGATGAAATCTAACCCCCCAGTGAAAAATGCTATGGCCAGACTGTAGGCACTTATGACTGTGGTGTCCACACAAGCCAGTTTTGCCAGGGCCATGAACTCACAATAGGTGTGAGAAATGACATGGGTCCCACAATATGGGAGTTGCTTCAGCAGGAACGGGTGTGGGCCCAGTAACATGATTCCCCTCACCACAACAACAAGCCCTATCTTGGCTATGGCCTGACAGGTCAGGATGTCCGAGTGTCGCAGCGGGTTACAGATGGCGATGTAGCGATCGAAGGCCATGGCCAGCATGAACCCGGACTCCATGGTATGAAGTGAATGAATTAAAAAAATCTGGATCAGGCAAGCATCAATATGAATGGCCTGGTCCCTGAACCAGAAAATGCAGAGGGTTTTGGGCACGGCAGCAGTTGAGATGACCAAGTCGGAGAATGCCAGCATGGCAAGGAAAAGGTACATGGGCTCATGGAGGCTCGGCTCGGTCTTGATCACAGCCAGGAGGAGGCAGTTCCCTAGGAGGGACAGAATGTAGGCAGAGCAGAAGGGGATGGAGATCCAGACGTGGGCCGCCTCCAGCCCCGGGATGCCAACGAGGATGAAGGTGGAGGGGTGAGGTATGGTCCAGTTCGAAGCTGCCATGGTGAGGCTGGTTGGGTGTGTTCAGAGCCACAGCACGGCTGCTTCCTGCCCCTGAAATGAACCATTAATTAATCATTAATTGGCCAATGGGAACAGGATAAGGGGGCATTTTCTTAGCATTAGTTTTGCATGAATCGTGGGCTAACGACAGATAGAAAGTGAGTCATAAATAACGTAACCTTGGCTCTTGCCCTCAGCCAATCCATCCTTATTACACAGGGTTTAGCAGTGAGTGAGGGCTTGGTGTCAATGCAGACCGGTGGTTCTTTTCCCCTATACTCCTCTTGTTAAATGCCCTATGAGCGGTCCATGAGAAACAAAAATATACAGCTGAGAAGAGGCTCATCAGACCCAGCCCTGAGCTAGTGTGAATGGACAGAGAACCACTAAAGTTGCCCCCATTGATGCCAGCTGGAGATCCAACCTAGGGCAGCCAGCTGAAAGAGAGACCAGATCGGAACCATTTCCACTGACTCTGCATTGCCAGCTGACTGGCTGCAGCAGGGGAGGGGCGGGAAAGCGAAGGGAGGATTCTCAGTCACGTGGCTTCTGGGATTGGACGGCTCCGTCCTGATGGCTGTGGCGCAGTGCTGGCTAATTGGTCCCTTGGAGGGAATCTCTGTAGAAAGGACACGGTGGGCCCGGAAGACTCAGCTGTCCTTCGTATTCTTAAAGACAGCTTCTCTCGGTCAGAGATGCTGCACGTGGGCCCAGCGTGGGGGACTGTCACTTCCTCCAGGGCTCTCAAGCCAGCCTTGGTTCCAGCCGTAAGCTCACGGGAGAGGAGCAAACCCTGCAGCCGGATGGTTCTGTGGTGTCTAGAGTCTCTCGTGGCAGGACTCAGAGCTGGAGCGACGCTGCCTTGATGGAGCATGATCCCAGGCTCCACCCGACATTTCAAAGTGGCAGCGCCACGTAGAACCCGCGGTCAGCAGTCCCCAGCTGATCCCAGGCTCCACACGGCGCTGCTCCTTTGAAATGCTGCAAGGAGCCTGACGCCAGTCTCCCTGCAGCATTTAAAGCAGCAGTGCCACACAGAGCAGCTGACCCCGGGCTCCATGTGGCGCTGCCGCTTTTAAGTTCCACTTCTCTTCTCTCCCGCCCCCCTCCCTCCCGCCACTTCTATGTGATGGAGGCAGCAAGGGGGGGAGCAACTAGCTGACTATCCTGTCGACTGTCCAATAAGCATTTGCTTATCAGACTATCGACTAGTCGACTAGTCCTTTACATCCCTAGTTCATAATTGGGAGGGGCAAAGGGTTGTGCAATATCCTTCTCCACATGGAGGGAAGGGCAGAATTTTCTATCCCTTTCTGTTTTCACTCCCAGGGCGTGTCTAGACTACAGGGATTTTTCTGAAAAAGTGGCCTTTTTTCAAAAAATCTGTACCTGCCTCTAGACTGCCGCCGCGGTCTTTCAAAAGTAAATCTAAAGAACGCGGCAGTTTTTTCGACCACGGAAAACCTCGTTTTACGAGGAAGAATGCTTTTTTTCGAAAGTATTCTTTCGAAAAAGGCGCTATGTAATGCAAACTGTTCTTTTTCGAAAGAGAGCATCCAGACTGCCTGGGTGCTCTCTTTCAAAAAAGTGGCTTGCTTTTTCGAAAGTACTGGTTGTAGTCTAGACGCTCTCTTTTGAAAGAGGCTTTTTTCGAAAAAGGCATGTAGTCTAGACGTAGCCCCTGGGAGGTGGGCACCTGAGTTCTGGGACAAGCTCCTAACGCAGAGTCTTTCCAGAGCTGGTCTCAGTGCTTGTGTCTTTCTGCAGCTGGGTGTGGCCCTGCCCGTGTGGGTGCTGAAGGAGCCAGGAGAGACTGGCTCAGCAGGACATAGTAAGGGGTATCCAGGCTGGCAGGATATGTGGCTCGGTGGTATCCAACTATCTCAGGTGGTATCCCAAAGGGGAGCAAATCCTCACAGTCACGATAGCCTCGTGGGGAGTGGTGATGTGGGAACCACAAAAGTCTGAGCTTGGCTCCGGGAAGCACTGTGCACACGCCTCTACATAAAGGACTCCTGCTAACCTGGACGTGAACGGGACGGATCTGCTGTCAGAGGAGTGTAACTAACCTGCAGGTCACTCGTGGGAGCTGAATTTCGCTTGGCATCTCCCCCCTTTAACGCTCTGGCAGCTGGACAGGACCCTAATGGAGCCGGCTCCAGGAGTCAGCTCACTCCATCCCAAGTGCAGTGATGCAAACTCTTCTGTCCTTTGTGGGTCGGGCAGAGAGCGAATTTGGCAGAGTTGATAATCATGGCATCTGAGGACCGATGCACTGCAAACAACACCAGACCGCCCACAGAGAGCCCTGCCCCACACTTGTATGGGACCTGAACCATTCACACACCTTGCGGGGGAGAGCAGAGGCCCAGGACACAGAAACTGAAGGCTAGAGACCGTTATTGATACATTGAATAAATCCCTCATTTGCAGGGGCTGCTGTGTCCGAGGGCAGAAGCTGCCTGCAGACATCGTCATCACAATTACAGCCCCCCTCCAGCCAAATTCTGCCTCCAGCCCGGTGCAGTTGGGGGCTGTTGGATCCAATGCAACTAAGGCAGCAGCCACTTTTTATGAGGGCGGAATCAGACCTCACAGGGAAGAGCCTGGACACAGAATATGACCCCACCCATCCTGCACAGAATTGACCGGGGACTCTGCCACAAGGAGGAGAGCTGGGGAGAATGCTGGGGAGAGAGAAATTCACTCCTGAGTTCATGTTTCCCAGCCAAGCCCCACTGGACAGCCCTGCCTTTCTGTGCAGATAAAGGGGAATGGAACTGTGAGTGTCCCTAGGCTAAGTTTCCTGCAGACCAGCCGTCTGGACGTGGCTCTCAGCCACCCGCTCTGAGCTTCCCTCACTTCTGACAACCTGCAGGGATCCCCCACACCCATCTCAGCTCTGTGCTTCTTCTGGGCTCTTGTGTGACCATTAACCAGGGTTATTTCTGAGTTCCCAAGCCCTGCACTCACCCAGCTCCTGAGCCGCAGAGACGGGCTGACATGGGCAGCGGGCGGTGTCCAGAGCGGCTCTGTGCTGGGCCAGAGGAGAGCTGGACGGGGAGGTTCATAGCCATCGCGGTGCAATCCCAGCAGGGTTTGGGCCTCCCCTGAGCAGCTGCAACTCAGCAGAGAGCGTGAGACAGACAAACAGGCCCCTGCTTTTCCCAGTGCCTGGGCATTCGGCGCCCCGAGGGAGCTGGGGAGGATAATGAGCCAGGGACCAGCAGAGACAATGGGGAAAACACATTGTGTAATTATCAAACACATAGTTCGTTTAGTTATCAGACAAATGAAAGGCCAGGCAGAGTTTGCTGAAGGTCAGGAACTCTCGGCCCCATTCAACTGCTGTAGGTTCTTGGAGTCATTCAGAGATTTGGAGGCAAGAGAATCGCTGAGTGTCATTTGGTGGCCGAAAGCACAACATTGGAGAGTTGCTGCAAATTTGAGTGGCAGTGAGATCCCCCCCCCCCCCCCCACAGCCCAGGTGACAATGCCACACACTGCCCCTGGGTCCGGCCAACTCTGTGTGATGGTACCGACTGGGCACCCTCAGCAGCTTGGCTCCTCCATGACCTTGAGGTCTTCACACTCTGTGGCTGCCTGGCCATGCCAGAGTTCGGGCTCAGGAAGTCCCCAGGGGAGTAGTGGGAGTCAGGGTTTGTTCTGGGACTGGAGAGTTTCCCATAAGGCCACCATGGGTCTCTGATCTGGGGCTGGCTCAAGGGCTCAGGGATCGGATCTAGGGGAACATGTAACCCCTATTGGAGGGCAAAGGACCCTGTTGCCAACTCAGCATCTGACTCCCGGATTGAAATCCCTCATTGTATCACAGTTTCTCTTCCTATACCATATGGGTAGGTATCTGAGAGCACTGCACCCCATTCCCGGTCTAGTATCTAGGATAAGGGCTCCACTAAATGCGCCACTTTAGTGCTTTAATGCTCTGTGTGGATGCAGCATAGTTAACCCCCTTGGCCAGAAGCTCTCCCATTGGCACAGCACCGTCTACACTGTCGCTCAGGCTGGTATCACGGTGGTGCTCAGCCGTGGGGATGTTTCACGCCCCGTGTGGTGTATTTATACCGAAGCAATTCCGTCATTTTGGCCTACCCTGCAATAGGCAGCGTCGTAGTCAGGGTTCACTGCCGTGGTGTCCTGACAGACCTCCTGCTCCTTCAGGAATGGCAGCCCTTCGGCTGTGGGCGCGTGGTCCTCTGGGTGCCATGTTGGCTGGTGCAAATGGCCACCACAGCAGACTCTGAGAGAGCCCACAAAGACACAAAATCTGATAACGATCCAAGGTGTCCGGACAGGTTTATTATCAAACAAATACGATAATGGCTGTCACTAGGCTCTACCAAACCACTATGTATACGTATCCCCTGACGATGGAGAACTCAGTCAGTGCCGGGGATGAGACACTGCTGCCTACACTGGACAAAGACAACTCCCTTGGGGTACAAATTTGACACGGAGATACAGACGAGATACACGTCACTCCTGACGTACCAGGTTGCTGCCCTCTGACACTACTTATATACCACCTCATGCATGGGGGGTTCAACCACTATCTATCAACCTGTCAGTTTGGACCCGGTCCTGAACCTAGGTCACTATGCCTGTTATTTGTGGGGAGGAGGTTAGTACTGAGAGGTTTCTTCACGAGGTGTTTCTGTTGCGACCCCTTTGGAATGTGCTTACGGCCTAGCACCTCTTAGGTGTGAGTGTTTCTGTCATATCAGCCCTGTTCTTGCCAACGTCTGAGGGCAGGGTCTGCCCCTGGCTTCCAGCCTCCCTTTGCTTTATATTAGCAAAGTCTTGACCTTTGTGTCTGGGCCTCAGGTCTCACACCAGGCTTATGTTTCAGGCCCTCATCCTGCTACAGGTAGCACCAGGGCTGACCTTTAGTTCACTGATCAATAAGAGAGAGACCTTGGAGTCACTGTGGAAATCATTGGCAAAGGAGCAGATCGATACCATATTGCTTCTGTGTAAATAGAAGGTATATCGGAATTGGAAAAGGTACCGAAAAGGGCAACCGAACTGACTAGGGGTATAGAACAGCTGCCATGTGAGGAGACATTAATGGGACTGGAACTTTTTAGCTTGGAAAAGAGATGATTAAGGGAACTGTGATGGGGTGGACTAGAACCGACGCCCCCTGCTGGAGGCCTTGCCACACCCCGCCCCAGGGAGAAGAGCAGAAGAGAGGTCCTCCAGGCAAAATAGAGTGGCTGCTTCTGCCACAGCCAACCAGGGCCCAGCAGGCTGATATAAAAGAAGTTGCTAGGCCAGGGCCTGGCAGTTCCTCACTGAAGTTCGACCCAGTCAGACTGGGAAGACAGCGGCACTTTAGACAGCTCCAGATGTGAGCTGCTCTTCAGACGTGGCTGAAACCCAGGGCTGGTGGCTGAAGAATGGCCATGATAAACTACAAATAAATTGCAGAACCCTGGACAGGGTGTGGTAAGAACTTGACCTCAGTCCCTGAGAGAGGGGGCTGGACGGAGCTGCTTCTTGGGCAAGTGGCCCAGGGAGCGAGGTAGCAGTGGATGGCAGTGACAGCGGGCACCCACTGTTTACAGGGTCCCTGGGCCAGGACCCAGAGGAATGTGTGGGCCTGGGTCCCCCCCAAACCCATATTAGCTATCAAAAGGGGGTAAGAAGAAGCCTAGTCCCAGGCAACTGACCAAAAAAGCCATCTGGGACACCTCCATTCCCCCAAGTCAGGCAAGGCAGAGAAGTGGTGGACATGCCCTTGGCCACAGGGGGGCACTCACAAGAGGGTGAGCCCTTCACGGGAACATGTGGCGGAGCTCTATCAAATTATGCCTGGAGCGGAGAAAGTAAGGCAGTGTAATTTAAGCCTTACCATAATACAGCCTCTCCCCCGAGTTACAAATGAGTTACGGACCAAACACTTGGCCGGAACTCGAAGTGTTCGTAACTCAGACCCCATTGAGTTACATGGCAGCCGTGCTGCTCGGAAGCGTGGATCGCGTTCGTAACTCAGGGACTGCATTTACGACCGAAGAGGTCGTAAATGCGAACGGTCGTAACTCGACTGTTCACAACTTGGGGACCGGCTGTATAAGAACCAGGGGGTCACCCAATGGAATGAAGAGGCAGCAGAGTTAAAGGAAGTGTTTTGTCACACAATGCAGAGTCACAATGCAGGTCTCTTTGCCAGTCATTCTAACGTTCCAGCTGCACTTCGTTCTGCCAGATTCCACCCATACCAATCCCAGCAAATGTCCTGACTTTGGGTCCTCCTGGGTTCACCCACCCTGCTCACCTGTTGGGCTTACAGACGATTGGTGAGACCCAAACCCGAGGGGGGGGAGAGAGGCCCGTGAGAATCAAAGTTCCTGTGGGACTTTATGAAGGATTTAGGAGCATTCGATCTGGTGTCCGGGTGCAATTTCAACCGGAGGAATTTGTTTGCATCGCCTGAAAGATTCCCTTGCAGAGGCACCTGGCTGGACATTTCCCTTCCACTTCCTGCCCTTAACTCTTTCTGAGCAGTGGTGGATGGATGGGCAGAGAGATGGGGCCCCTTCCCCAGCTCCCTTGGTATGCTGTACGCCCCGGCAAGGGAAAAGCAGGGACCTGTTTGTCTCACACTCTCCTCTCAGCCGTGGCTGCTCAGCTAGTGTGGAAGATTCGTTGTGACAGGGTGTGGGGGTTCCAATGCCCGCAAGGCCCTGTGCTCGTGCTAGAGAAGGCTGGCTGAAGACGTTCGCCTGGCACGGGGAGCAGATGGAGGGGAGGTTTGGGGCTGGTCCATATTTCTAACAGGATTGTGCGCCACAGTCTGGGCCTAGCCCCTGGGAAAGTTTTGTTGGCTGTATAAATCAGCTTTACAGCCACTGAGCCTGAAGAGCAGGGACGTCCTTTCTGCATCCCAGGGATTTAGGTTCTTTTCGACATGCTGGGCCCAGGCCACTGGGATAGGCCCGGGACCTGGAATATGCCTTGCTTGGAAGGCTGAGTGAAAGGCGCCCAGCCTGGGAGGCTGTCAGGGCAGCATTTTGGAAACCGTGGCTTGTGCCATCAGTGGCCGAGGCTGGGTCGATGCCGAGTGTACAGAGGACCCCATTTGGATCTGCACAGTGGGACCTCCCATGTCTGGGGCATGCAAGGTCATTGATGCACGGAGGACACCATTTTCCTCGACAAAATGGCACTTCTGCACGGAGTGACCTCACAGGCACCCTACGCAAGACGTCACGCTGTGTGGGAAGGTGCCATTTTGCTCTTCGAAACGCCATCCTCCGTGCTGTCTGGGGTGCCAGGAGGAAACAATTCATGAAAATGGGGTTGTGCCAGCAAAGAGTGTGGGAACTCTTGTCTCAGGGCTTGATCCAACATTCAACTCACACAGACCTGGGAGGATGTGTCCTATGTCTGAATCCACTGAGACTTGTTTGGACAATATTAGCTCCAATTAAATATCCATGCAAGTTCTGTCTCCCATACTCACAAGCCATCACTATTGGTCGCAGCTGGAGCTCCTGATGGTACATATCTTAGAATCCTAGAATCATAGCATCCTAGGGTTGGAAGAGACCTCAGGAAGTCATCAAGTCCAGCCCCCTGCCCAAAGCAGGACCAACCCCAACTCAATCATCCCAGCCAGGGTTCTGTCAAACGGGGACTTAAAAACCTCTAGAGAGATTCCACCCCCTCCCTAGGGAACCCATCCCAGTGCTTCCCCACCCTCCTAGGGAAATCGTTTTTCCTAATATCCAGCCTAGACCTCCCCCAGAAAGCAGATTGTGAATTTATTTCATTTCTTAGGTAATCTACATTGATTTGTACACGCAGTGCTTATAATGATTTAAAATCTATCTTACTGTACTTAATGAATCTATTTTATATTTTTTGGAAACCTAAAACTGTGTTGTTTGAAATGAAAACGAGAAATCTGTTGAGGAACAGAGGTTGGTGCATGGTCCTCTCCACATTGAGGGCAGGATTCCCTGTATGCTGTGCCCTTGGGTGGCCACCCAGGAGAGGTTCAAATGCTGCCCAGGTGATCAGCAGAGTGTCCCGAGCTGCCCACAGCCAGCAGCCTGCCTCTGTGCACACAATACAATGTTTTCCACAAATGGATGGGAAAAAATAGAGGGAACGTTGATTGAGGGAGGCGTGAACTGGGTCATAAAGCTCTCACTTGTCAGGCTTCTGGCCAGAGCAAGATGGTTCAGCTCTGGGGTGCTAATCTGGGGAGCTGGGGTGAACGGGCTGCAGCCTTTTGCGGTTGTTGATTGATGCATGGCTGGGGAAAGCATTCGTGCCAAACAGCTGGATGTGTCCCTGCCTGTGAATGTTTGTGTGAGTGAAGGAGTTTGCAGCTTGTCACATTCCCACAGTGCAAGTGGGGAGACAGATTGGTGTAGGCTAGAAGGCATGTCAGTTTCCCTTGTTCCAGAGCGCGCCGTGGGGACGTCCATTACACCCGCCCTATGAACAATCATTGTTAGACTCTAACTCCAGTTCCCTCTGTTACTCCGTTACCACTGGAAAGACAATGGCTAGAAAAGGGAAGTCGGGATGCTTGGGCCCATCTGTCATTTTGTTTGCTAGGTATTTTGAGGATCCTTGAACAAAATGTGTAGTTCAATATAATTATAGCTACTGATGACAATTACTGATCACTTATCCTTATCAACAGTCCCGTGTGTGTGCAGAAATGTGTTTGTATCTTCCCTAAATCATCTGTCCCCAGAGCTGTCTGTCTACTTCGGCGTGGACAAATTCTGGCCCATGGGCCGGATCCGGTCCGCAAGGTTAGTCCCTGGCGGGCCCCCACCTCCTTGTTTACCTGAGCCTCCACAGGTATTGAAGGATTGCAGCTCGGGTTGGCCGCTGTAGGGTAAACTGAGGTAGACCATGGTATCTTGCTGAGAACTTGCAACTCAAATCCTAAATCAGTAGGCCAGGCCTGGGAAGCATACAGACAGGCAGTTACCGTGACCCTGGTTCCCCTGGCAACTACATTACAAAGGGGCCCCTCTCTGATAAGGCCTGGCTGGTACCAGCGAGGCTGCGCGGTTTTTCTTACTGTCTCCTGTAATTTCAGATTAATCAGCTTGGATCCCAAGGACTGTGCCAATGCAAGGAAGTAGTCCTCTCACAGTAGACACATCACAATTTCAGCAAAACAAGTTAACATCAATATGTCCATTTTGTTTATGTTGGCTCATTTAGCGTGTTAGGAATAACTACCTGTATTAGCGATACCATGTTGAATTGGCAATGGGCGGAGATACTGTGTAACCTTCGTAGTTCATTGGCTTATGTGCTCATCTAAGTTCCGCTGCTAGACCTATCAAATCACTTGTCCTCTGTCCATCTGCTACCTATATAATCTAATGTATGTTTTGGTTAAGTTAGTGCTCTCCAGGTTAACCCCTGGTTGGCACTCCACCAGTGCTGGTGTTCAATAAATCCTCTGCTTGTTTTCACTTGCACCGAGTGTGTCCGGAATTATTCCCTACAGCCGCAAATCGCCATTCGCGGCCAACGCAAGCGGCCGGAAATGGCGTCCCAGTCTGTGGCGCTTCCTGCACTTTGCATTGGCTGCGAACAGTGATTCATGGCCAACCACAGATGAAAATCTCCGATATCTGCTGAGGTGCAGGTAAACATAGTGGGGGTGGCTCGCCAGGGACTAATCCTGCAGGCTACGGTTTTTTTATTGCCCACCCCTGGTCTACCTCTACCCATTGTCAAAGCAAAAGACTTCTCTGTGTTTAGGCGGCTAACAACCAGCTTTATTGATCAATAAGGCACAAAGTGAGCCAAACGTGAACCCAGCAGGACCGGGCCCAGTAAGGCTGCCCAACGCAATCAATCCTAGTATTTTATACCCTTAACCAAACAAGTCTGATGCTAGGGCATTCAATCAGAGCAAACTTCAAAGAGAAATTATTATCAGCAAAGAAAGAAACAGGTTTTAGGGAGTGAGAGTTTCAATTCAAAAGAGTTCATTAACGCATTCCAACAGCTCATCCTTCTGGCCTTTCTCACATCGGTGAAGGTCAGTTCACTCTCTAGTATACGTGCAGAAACAAGAAACTTAAATGGCTTCTGTTATACGAAGTGGCTTCTAGCTAAATATGAAATGGCTTCCACACCATCCTGCCTGCGCAGTTACGGGGTAGCACCTCTTTGAAGAGCTAGGCATCGTCCTTAGATGTCCTACTAATCAACTATAATTGCTAAATACACGCAAATACACAAAAATCCAATTCCTCTGTAACTCAGCCCAGAGCTCAGGAGTTCTCCTCTCCCTTTGGGGAGGGCCCTTAATTGTTGTTTACTTCTAAAGCTGGATGAAAATCCCAGAAGCCCAGACATGGAAATAGAGACATTGGCTAGTGTGTCTCCAGTCTCCAGCCTGTTTTCATTTTAGATGTCCGCTTCTCCCCCCCGAGGCCGAGCGAACCCCTCTGGGATTGCACAGAGCTATATTATAAACAGTGCACATCCCTGTGTCGGCTCTCGACGTGGGCTGCCGCTGGCGTGAGAGAGGTTTGTCTCATGGCTACCTGAGGGGGATTCCCAGGGGAAGACACTTCCACCTCGGAATTCACAGGTACCCGTCTGTTTCTTAGGAGCTCACCTACTTGACGAACCCCATGCAAAAGGGAACTGATGGAATCAGGAATAAGGCGGTGCTCCTTTCAGCTCTGCACAGCTATTTTCACCCCAGGGCCCTCATCCCTGGGTGATGGGTTTGCTTCAGTGTTTTGAGCCAAAAGGTCACTCCTTGCAATGCCCCCCCAACTGAGGCCAGAGGGGGCTCCATTTCAGTAGCCCATTGGATCCTTCAGCATGAAAGTGGTTAGTAGATGTATAAAACAAGGCCAACTTCTGAGACCGTGGCCCATACGTTGCCCAGGCCCCACTCAGGCAAAACTCCCATTGGAGTAAGAAAGAGGTAGACTTTGGGAGCCAGCTGTGTGTTAATTCACAGACACCGTCATCTCCTCCCCTGCTCTGGCTAATAACAGAGGGTTGTCACCTGACTTTTATCTACAGGAAACCCTGGAGGTGCTAAGGCTCCTCTTTGAACCAATTAGAAGAATGTTTCAGTATGGGAAAGACATGTCTCTTAGTTTCATTCGAGAACTCGGCTGCTATGGCTGAAACTTAAAAAAAAATCAGCTGGAAGCAGACACCCAGCATGGGAAATTTCAGTCCAAAAGGCTGAAGCCTGGCAAACTTATAAGCAACTGAAAATGAGGTCTTCTAAGTGAAGGTGTCAGACATCCTTAACTAATGGTCATACCGCCAGCACCACCTCCCATGGACAATCCATTTCTGATTCCCATTCAGCTGTGCTCGTAGCTATAGAAACATCTGTGACAAAGAGTTTTACATGCCGGATATGTATGATGAAAACAATTTTCTTTTCTCAAGCTACGTCTAGACTGCATTCCTCTGTCGACAGAGGGATGCAAATCAAGCACATCGAAATTGCTAATGAAGCTGGGATTTAAATAGGCCATGCCTCATTAGCATAAACATGGCTGCCGCTTTTTTTAAACAGAGTTTTTTCGAAAAAAACAGCAGTCTAGACGCTGATCTGTCAAAAATAAACCTTCTTTCGACAGATCCTGTAAACCTCATTTTTTTAGGAATACAGGATCTGTCGGAAAAGGGTTTATTTTCGACAGATCCACGTCTAGACTGCTGGGGTTTTTTTTCCAAAAAACTCCATTTCGAAAATCGTTGATGAAGATATTGAACAGAACCGGTCCCAAAACAGACCCCTGCGGAACCCCACTTGTTATACCTTTCCAGCAGGATTGTGAACCGTTAATAACAACTCTGAGAATGGTTATCCAGCCAGTTATGCACCCACCTTATAGTATCCCCATCTAAGTTGTATTTGCCTAGTTTATTGATAAGAAGATTATGCGAGACCGTATCAAATACCTTACTAAAGTCTATGTATACCACATTCACCGCCTCTCCCCTATCCACAAGACTCGTTATCCTATCAAAGAAAGCTGTCAGATTGGTTTGACATGATTTGTTCTTTACAAATCCATGCTGGCTGTTCCCTATCACTTTATTATCTTCCAAGTGTTTGCAGATGAATTCCTTAATTACTTGTTCCACAATCTTTCCTGGCACGGAATTTAAACTGACTGGTCTGTAGTTTCCTGGGTGGTTCTTATTTCCCTTTTTATAAATGGGCACTAGATTTCCCCTTTTCCAGTCTTCTGGCATGTCTCCTGTCTTCCATGATTTTTCAAAGATGGTGGCTAAAGGCTCAGATACCTCCTCTATCAGCTCGGACGTATTTCATCAGGCCCTGGTGACTTGCAGACATCTAACTTTTCTAAGTGATTTTTTACTTGTTCTTTTTTTTATAATGCTTTTCCCTACTCAATCAAATGCCTCCAAGAAAACAAAATGTATGGCATCTGCCTGGTCCCTTGACCAACTAAAGAGCTACTCTCATTAAAAGATGAAATAAGCTTTATTTGAGAATACCTGTTTTCCCTGATCCATGTTGTTGACTGGAGTCAATTACATTCTTAGACACTGTTTTAAACTAATTCCACAACAGATGTCCATTGTTTCCTAACTGTGATAAACCATTTTTCATCTTTCCCTTTGTTATTAGTTTAATCTTTAGTACGCTATTGTCCTGTATTTCCATTTTTTTTCTGGTTTTGGCTCTGCTGCCTGATTGCACTCTTCTGGTTCTGAATGAGATGTGTGATTGGCCAGTGCATAATTCTGCTGTTCATAATTCTAAAGTTCTACATTGGATGCTGCAAACATCCTCTTTGAGTTCTAAAGGAGCTGAAAATATTTAATCAGTTTATGTGGTATGAGTAGCATCAGAGACCTCAGTGTATATAGATCTGGATAGCAATTGTTCTATATTTGTCCACTGGAATGTAATCAGTTTGATTCTTGATCTTCCTCTGCTCTATTATATGCCGCCCTTCTTTGCCGCTTCTCTATACTAATCTGTCCCAGATCTTTCAGTCTGCCTACCCATGGCAGTGTCCCGTAATGTTCCCTCAAAGGGTATGGCTAGACTGTGGGGCGTTTTTGGGATGCCAGAGGTATCCCGGAAAAACTCCACCATGTCCAGGGAACGTGATGCTCTTCCACTTGTTTTTGCAGAAGAGCGAACATGCTCTTTCAGAAGTCCCTGTATTCCTCATTCTACGAGAAAGAAGGGGGCTTCCAAGAGGGTTTTTTCCCGACATTTCACCCAGTGTAGATGGGCCAAATGTTGGAAAAGCCTCTTCCGACAAAAGAATCGGAAAAAGGTATGCAAAATGTGGAGCACATTTTGTGTACCTTTTTCCCACAAAAACGTGTAGTCTAGCCGTACCCTAAGATTTTCCAACCATGAGCGGAGTGAATTTTGGCTTATGCACTAATATTGAGGTCATATACGCTGGTTTGGATGTGTGTCACCATGGCCTCTAAGTTATTAACACACACACATTCCCAGCCACCGGAGCAGAACCCCCCTGCCTCCCCTGCCATGCAGCTTGTCCCATTCCCAGCCACCAGAACAGACACCCCTCACCTGCCATGCAGCAGGTCCCATTCCCAGCCCCAGCTGCCAGAAGAGGCCCCGACTCTCCCTGCCACATGGCGGCCCCAGCCTCCAAATCAGGCCCCCTACTCCAGCCATGTGGCAGCCCTGGCCACCAGAGCAGGCCTCCCCTTCCCACCATGCAGCTACAGCAGGTCCTGGCCCTCTGCCCCAGCATCTCCCTCAGCACGCTGTCTCAGGTGGCCCTACCTGCCGGAGCAGCCGCCTGCCACACAATTGCTGCTGCACAGCTCTCCAGAGGAGGTGGGCAGGGGAAGAATTTATTGTGCGTTTCCTACACCATGATGTGTATGTATTATTGATGCAAGGAACACGATAAAATAGGGGACTAGCATTAGTAGGGTCAGCTGTTCTTAGTTAATTGCTCTGAGTAATCAAAATGGGTAATCAAAATGAGTGAAGAATGAACAATATGCATCACCCAGGAGAATAGTCCACAGTTGCGCATTTAGTCTCTCCTATTAACATTGTCTCCCCATCCAGGTATTTGTGCTCTGACCATTACCCTAGACTCTGAGCACGTAAAGGAGTCAGGGATACTTGCGGTAACTGCAGGAGACGGCGTTCTGCCTCAGAGTTGGCTATCTTCTCCCATACTCCATGTCAGATTCCAACACCACTAACTTCACCAACCCTTCCACCTTCATCCTGCTGGGCATCCCTGGTCTGGAGGCAGCCCATGTCTGGATCTCCATCCCCTTCTGCTGCATCTATGCTGTAGCCCTCCTGGGGAACTTCATCATCCTGTTCATTGTGAAGAGGGAGCCGAGCCTCCATGAGCCCATGTACTATTTCCTCTGCATGCTGGCCATCACTGACCTGGTATTGTCCACGTCCACCCTGCCCAAAATGCTGAGCATCTTCTGGTTCAATGCCAGGGAAATCGAGTTCAATGCCTGCCTCACCCAGCTGTACTTCCTTCATTGCTTCTTAGTGATGGAGTCTGGGATCTTTGTGGCCATGGCGTTGGATCGCTACGTGGCCATCTGCCATCCCCTGAGACATTCCACCATCCTGACAAACAGAGTCATTGCCAAGATCAGCCTGACCGTGGTGCTGCGCAGTGGCATCCTCGTCCTGCCCTATGTCCTCTTGGCAAAGCAGTGGCCATATTGCAGAACCAACATCATCCCCCACACATATTGTGAGCACATGGCCGTGGTGAAGCTGGCCTGTGCTGACACCCGTGCCAGTAGTTACTATGGCCTCTTTGTAGTATTCTGTGTATTCTGTCTGGATGTGTTCTTTATTGCTGTGTCCTACACGGAGATCCTCAGGGCCATCTTCAGCCTCCCCACAAAGGAAGCCCAGCTCAAAACTTTTGGGACCTGCATATCCCACCTCTGTGCCATCTTATCCTTTTACGTGCCAGGTTTCTTCTCCTCCCTCACATACCGGTTTGGCCACAATGTGCCCCTGCATTTCCACATTCTCACGGCCAACATGTACCTACTGGTTCCCCCCATGCTGGACCCCATCATCTATGGGGTGAGGACCAAACAGATCCGTAGCAGGGTTCTAGGGTTCTTTGCCCATAAAGGGACTAAAGATTTCTCCTGATGTCTGGTTTTCAGACCAAGGTCTGCAGTGCCGGCTATTTACAAGCGTACACGGTACCCTCTCTGGAACTACAGGGCACCCATTGCCCAGCGTTAATCAGTGAGGCTGAGTCTAACAGACGCTCTGCATCAGGCTTTTGCTCACTGCATCTGGAAGCTTTTTAGCTAGGCTGCTAGGCAGCGTTATCCCCATGTCCTGGAAAGACTGAGACACCCAGAGGTAAAATGAGTCACCCAAGACACAGACGGAGTTGGTGGCAGAGCTGGGAATAGAAAGTGAGAACCCTGACTCTGCCCAGTACCACTTCTCTGGCCACGAACTGGCCCTGCTCCTCTGGTACCAGTTCATCCCCAATCGTCATAACTGCAGACAACGATTCCGTTGTATATACAGCATAATCTCACCAAGCAAAATCATCACTGTCCCCTTGGTACCTGACAGGACATATATTCGATAAGATTTTTTTGCAGTTGAATAAAGTGCCAGCAACAATGATTCGAATGGCCATATTCAGTCCTACAGCATCACCTTGTGTTCTTGTCCCATGATGAGGCTACAGCTGCTAGCCACCAAAGGGAGGGGGAGTGCTTGACCTCGGATCTTGCAGGCCCACTGCAGTTGCCTCAAACCATCCAATGGGCAGGGTAGCTTTGGCAGCTGCTGGCCCTTTGCCCTGCCCCGTATAGCATTTGGGATCATGTGACCCTTCGTGCACCCCAAAGTGTTGGTCCTGAGTACAAACACTGGAAGTCTAAATAAGATAAGATGGGGGAACTGCAGTGCCTCTTACTGGGTAAGGTTGTTGATGTGATGGGCATCATAGAAACATGGAGGAAGGAGGATAGTCAATGGGAGCCAGTAATACCAGAGTACACAAGCTAACAGAGAGACAGAACAGGTCATGCTGGTGGGGGCGTGTCACTATATGTTGAAGAAAGGGCAGAATCATATGACTCCTGGGGGTATTCTGCAGCTAAAAGGTTAATTACTCCTCGCAAAATATTTCAAAAATCGGCAAAATTCTGCAAGAGTTTTGTTGGGAGTGTTCCAGCTGCCAGGGGAATTGGACTCGGTGCAGGGCTTCCAGTTCTTCTGATCTCAAAGGAATAGCCCCAGTCCCAGGTCAATGTATGCCTCAGATCTTACCCATAAGAGCATGCTGTGCCAATCCTTTAGCATCTAAAATCTAAGGCTATGTTTAGACTGCAAGCCTCTTTCGAAAGAGGCTTTTTCAAAAGATACTTTCGGAAAAGCCTCTTTTGAAAAAGAGCATCTACACTACAACCAGTACTTTAGAAAAAGCGAGCTGCTTTTTCCAAAGAGAGCACCCAGGCAGTCTGGATGCTCTCTTTCGAAAAAGCACAGTTTGCATTACATAGCGCCTTTTTTCGAAAGAACACTTTCGAATAAAGGCATTCTTCCTCGTAAAACAAGGTTTTCCATGGTCAAAAAAACTGCTGCGTTCTTTCGATTTACTTTCAAAAGAATGCAGCAGCAGTCTAGATGCAGGGGCAGTTTTTTCGAAAAAAGGCCACTTTTTTTTGGAAAAACCCTGTAGTCTAGACACACCCTAAGGGTGTAAGAAAGAAAGAAAGAAAGAAATGTAACCCCCTTTTCCCTCCCCGGGTTACTGGGGAGCAGGTCACACTCACAGGTGTGCCTGGGCGCCTGATGTTTTAACCCAAAAGAGATCCTGAGCACCCCAGTGGTGATGGTGTTTAGTTGGGGAAAACCCTATCCATCCCTTACTGCAGTCCCTTGCTGGCAATGAATGTAAAATGGCAGTGCCTCCACCTGGCTGGCCTTGAACACACACTGGTGTGCCTTGAGAGCCTCCAGGAATATACTCGTTCCACTATAAATCTGGATCTAATTCCAGAACAACTACAAATAATTTATATCTAATAGAACACTTTAAAATAAACAATCTTTACTTAATTTGAATAAACAGGGATTAACAGATTAGCAATGAATAGCATTAACAAACACATATCAATAATTGAAGCTTATATAGCTAGACAACAGTGACCCCACCCCAGAGTGTGCACACCCTTAGACTCAGTCCCAGGCACTTGCTTGCGTTGGCGCGCTGATGTTGCAGCTGTAGTGAGCATTTGGTCCAGGCTAGACAGCAGCTCTGTCCCAGGCAGCACTTTTCCAACAAGGCCCGAACTTACTGCCTTATGCTGTGCCTATAGGAGGCAGCCTGCTAACTCCCAGTTCCAACAGGCATCCAGTAGCTGCATCCAACAGCCCCTCCACTGGGTCAATGTCCTTGGCAGCAGCCTGGCTCCCCCTCTGGTTCCAAACTCCAAGGCAGAGTCCCAGACTGCTAGGCCTCTTTCTTCAAGCACATGGAGAGAGCAGTCCTCTCTCCCCCCAGAGTCCTCCCTTCCTGTTTTTTTCCAAGGGCTCATGGGAATTGTAGTCTGGATTGTAGCACACAGGGTCTTTTCAGAATAAAACAGAGGCCCTTTTAGTAAGGGGACTACAGAAAGAAAGAAAGAAAGAAAGGTTACGTCTAGACTACAAAGAAAAGTCAGAAAAATATGCAAATTGCAATTTGCGTATCTTTTTCTGATTTTCTTTCAAAAGAGGCTTTTCCAAAATTTGACACATCTACACGGCACCAGATTTCAGAAAAACCTGCTCTTTTGAGCCATCCCTTCTTCCTTGTAAAACGAGGTTTACAGGGATGGTGAAAGAACGGGTCTGATTTTCTGAAATTTTTTTCAGAAAAGCAGATGAGTTCCTTGGACGCAGCATTGTTTTTCTGGGATACCTCCCAGAAAAGCACTTCAGTCTAGATGTAGCGAAGGAAGGAAGGAAGGAAGGAAGGAAGGAAGGAAGGAAGGAAAAAGTTGAGAGTAAAGTTGCTAAAGGAATCAAGTTACAAGTTTCTTGGTGCAGACTTGTAGCCAAGATGGATAAATCTGTCTTAGAAGTCCCTGGCACACATCCTCTGTTACGTTGGGCCATCAGTCCTTTTGGGCTCAGTTCCCAGCAAAGATGTTTCATAAGTGATGAGCTGGAATGAAGACAGGAACAAAGACCAGGATGGAGGAATGCACTGGGCCCTCTATGCCCTTGCTCAAATGGAGAGCATTGTTCTTTTGTGAAAGTCAACCCCAGATGGAGTTTGTCACGTGAGCAAGTCACCCGTCCATGCACATGTCAGTAGCAGCCATTGCTCTCATGAGGGTCTGGACATTCACAGCAGTTCCTCAGATGTGAATTGGCACCTATTAAGGCCTATTGTTAGCCAAGTGCTGCTATTCAGTTGACTAGCCACCCTTTCATTAGCGTTCACATTACTCAAGAGAGATTTGGAGTCAGTGTGGACAGTGCAGAAACAAGTAATCAGAATGGTGGGAATCACTAAAACTTAGAAAGAATTTTTGATTGGCCCTTTCCCAGCACCAAAAGAAAGGGGAAGCGTCAATAAGAAACCAGGCCCCAGAGACTGACAGGCCCAAGGGTCAATGGAGAGTGGCCCTATCTCCTGGCCCACTTGATTGATAGGGCAGGCAGACCAATGAGGGAGTCAGGAAGCCAGGAATCTTACCCTCCACATGAGCTGGGAATGTCTGAGCCAAAACAGGGCAGAGTTAAGGGGAGAGCAGGGGCCTGGGCTGAGCTGGGAGCAGAACTGTGCCAGCCAGAGCCAGGGGGCCAGGCTGGGGAGTTGGAGGCAAAGCAGAAGCAGTGCTAGGGCTGAATTTGAGGCTACAGACGGGGCTGTGGCTTGAGCAGTGTGAGGCAGTGGTCATATTGCAGAACCAACATCATTCCCCACTCGAACTGCGAGCACATGGCTGGGGGGAAGCTGTCCTCTGCCGACATCCACATCAGTAATTATTACAGTCTCTCTGTCGCATTGTGCTTTGCTAGCCTGGATTTATTTTGTAGTCTCTCCCAATTTTGAAATAAGCTATGAAATTGACATAGCTCAATTTGCTTAGCTTATTTTGAGTTAAGCCCTGGTGTGTAGATGCACCCATAGGAATTATTTTTTTCTCCTAGTGCTCTGGCTCTCTCTCTAAGCAGAGGTGGCCAGTGACATGATACTAGCCCCTCTGCCCTGAATCACTGGACAGTCAAAGAGACATGAAATTGTTTCCTGACCTTACTGTGCTGTATCAGCACGACAAAGTGAATAGTTAGTCTAGGCACAACTCATTCACTGATAGGGTTGCCACCTTGCTAAATAGGAGAAGTTTCTTGACGTACATCCACAAAATCAGATTTCCACACAGCTCAGTCTTCAGACTTGTCTTGCTTGTTTACCACACACTGCCAGGCGGGGTCCACACACTGCCTGTAACTCTGTGCCATCATAGAGGCCATGAATATGCTTCAAGGAGCCTAATCAATAGAATTTGACTTAACATCCCTGATTAGGGTCTTTTGAAGATTGCCCACTACAAATGACACACACACACACACAAAGGCTGCTGAACGTAGATCTGTCTGTCTCCCTCTCTTTCTTAAGGGAGAATCCTGTATATGAAGGACAATAATGGGGTGAGGAAAAAACTGTTTAATCTAGTTGTCACCCTGTATAGTATGCTTGAGAATTTAGACTACGTGTTTATATTTTCATTTCCTTTGCTGACGAACTGTGAGTCTTTTGCCCATCGCTTAGTATCATGTAAAAGCCGTAACCTGGAGTCAATCCATGTGTGTCACTGTTTATCTCTCCCAGGGAGCTTTTCCTGACGCCTCGCTAAGGCTGCTTGCTCGGGACTGCAAAGGCTGCTGTGTACCCACGCGTCCCTGTTGAGGTGGTGACGCAATAGTGAATTAGACGGCATATTCCCGAGGGACAGGGCTGGGCACTGGGGGATCTGGTCACGTGTGTGACTCATGAGTGGGTCTGGAGCACTCTAGCTGGGTGTGGGGCTTGCCCTGCCGTTGTACTGAGCGATCTGGAGGGGTTGGCTTCAGCTCCCTGGCAAGACCCTGTGAGAAACAGACGGGGCTGGAGAGAGTTGACAAGACACAGCCATTCACTGTGAGAGGGTGGCCTAGGCTCCAGCTCTCTCTTCCCGCCTTTTCTCTGCCTCCCACTCAATCCACAGCCCCTGCCAGAGCGGGAGTCCGTTTCCCTCTTGGCGTGAGGGAGAATCTGTGGTAATGGCCGGGAAGTCAGAGCACCTGGGTTCTGTCTATCCTCCTGCCACTCATTCTGTGTGTGACCGTGGCCAATTCATGCCACCTGGTGCCTCAGTTTTCCTATCTGTAAACTGGGGTTATGTTCATAGTCACTTTGTTTTGAAGATCCTTTAGTGAAAGGAATTGCACTGCATAACAGTTACTGATGAGAATCATTGACCTCCGATCCCTGAGGGTACATCTACACTGCAACACTATATCGAAATCACTAGAGCTATTCCAAAATAACTTAGTCCGCGTATACACAGCAGGTAGTTATTTCAAAATAGCTTCAAATTACTGTCAAGCTGGAGGACTTCTTACTCCATTTCCTGTAACCCTCATTGTACGAGGAGTAAGGGGAGGCGGAGGAAGAGTGCTCTATTTCGAAATCAGTGATGTGTAGATGCTCCCAGTTTTGAAATAAGCTATTTTGAAATAAGATATGCAATTGACATAGTTCAATTTGCATAGCTTATTTCGAGTTAAGCCCTGCAGTATAGACACAGCCTTAGTGACAGCTGGTGTGTCTGCAGAACATACGAACATATGAATGGCCATACTGGGTCAGACCAAAGGTCCATCTAGCTTCGAGACTTCACTGCACACAGTGGCCAGTGCCCCAGAGGAGATGAACAGGGAATGTAATCGTTAGGCGGTCACACCGAACAGAGCAGGAAATCTTCAAGTGACAAGAAAGGGGTTGCATTTCCCCTCAGTCATCTTATTCCAGATCGCTCTGTCCATTATCTACACACACATCCTGGTTGTCGGTCCCTATGGAGACCTAGGCATTATCCCCAACTTCCTTACTCATTAACTAGAATTTTTAAAAAATAAACAAATGTGCAGAGCTGCCAATTCCTCCCTGACTCAGCCCAGAGCCCTGGAGTTCTCCTCGCCCTTTGGGAAGGGCCCTTAATTGCTGCTTACTCCTGAAGCTGGATAAAAAGCCCAGAAGCGCAGACAGGCTGGTTTCCAACCTATTTACACTGAGACAATCACTTTTTCACTACACGCTGAGCGAGTCCCACTGGGACTGCACCGAGCTATATTACTGTGTGCACCTTGTGTTGGCTCTCGGCACGGGACGCTGCTGCAGACGCTGGGCTGAGAGAGGTGCAGGACGTGGCTGCCTGAGGGGGAATCCCAGAGAAGACACGTCTATCTCTAGATTCACAGGTACCATCTCTTGCTGAGCAGCTCCCCTGCTCGACCAACCCAGAGTAATGAGGGCAGGATGGGCTAGAGAGTCAGACTGTGTCCTTTCTGCTCTGCACAGCCGCTAACCTTCCCTTCACTGGTATTATGGGTCAGAGCATGCCTCTTGTCTGTGCACCCGCACCAGCCCTAGGTGAAGGCCTCCAAGCCCAAGGTGGCTGCATTTCAGTGGGGCAGAAGATCCATCAGGATGCAAAGTGTTGGTGGATGTATGCTCCAAGGCAAAATTCAGAGGCCGTGGCCTGTACTTTGCTCAGCTCCACTGAGGGAAGCTCTTGCTGGTGTAAGACGTGAGTAAAGAGCTCAGGAGCCAGCTGTGCGTGAATGCAAAGACACGGTCATCTCCTTCCCTCATATCTCAGGGCTCTGGCTGTTAACAGAGGGGCTGTTCCGTGGCTTTTATCGAGTAGAAAGCATGGAGGTGCTGGAGCTCCTCCCGGGAGCAAGCATAATAATTTTTCATCTCTGAGCAAGGCATGTTCCCTCCCACCTTTGTGTGAGAAGTTAGCTGTACTCCTTTGTCTGAGTATGTCCAAGAACAATTCAGCCAGAAGCAGACACCAGGTGGGGGACATTTCAGTCCGAACGGTCACAGTGTGGCACACTTACAAGCAACTGAAAATAGTGTTTTCTAGCTAAAGGTGCCATAGCCCTTACATAAAGGGGATGCCACCAGCAGCACCTGCAATGCCCAGTCTGTCCGAGAATCCCAATCAGCTGACCTCTTTATTCTAATAATGTCTGTGGCAAGGAGTTCCACAGGCCAAATAGGTATGAGATGAATAGTTTTCTTTACTCGCTGTTGTGTGTTCAAACTTGCAATATAATTGAATGTTCTTTTGTTGATCTGTTCTGAGGCACCGTCAATATAAACGTCTGATCCACGTTCTTTATACACACATGGGGTTAGGGAGAGAAGGGACCATTCCATCATCCCGTTTGACGTCCTGTACAACACAAGCTATTAGGTGTCAGCCTGTTCCCCCGGCACTGAGCTCTATACCTTGTGTTTCACTCAGTCCTGGTCCACAAGAGGAGTTTACTTTGGAGAATCCGAGAGCCACAAAGTGCAAAGGGACTGGAAGGGTTTAATATTGCAGGTTTGTGGGAGCCCTGCTGAGACTATCAATTGAAGGCAAACTAATTAGAGACAGGGCTTCCTACAGCCGAAGACTGGGGTCCTCCACTATAAGGCACCAAGCCAGTCACAAGAGCACTTCGGTTTGCCACACTGACTCGCAAGAAGTCATACAAGCGATCCCCTTAGACCAGTGTTTCCCAATTTTATTTGGCCACAGAACCCTTTTAAACTCGAAAGAATTTTGCGAAACCCCTAATAACAGTCTTCTATATGGAGCTGAAAAAGTAGACCACAGATAAGTACGGATAATAATAAACAAATGCTAAACAAGGTCATGAGATCAACATTTAGTTTAATTGCACATATTTAAAAACAAAAATCACATGACAAGCAGTCCGTGGCATACCTGCGTTTCTTATTACTTGGCTGTAATTCGTCATAATTAGCTTGAACTGCCTCGGTATCTTCCTTGCTGGTTTCAGTAACAACTGGAGTGTTTGAAGTACTCGCTTTTTTCTTTAAAGTTCCTTCTTTTGGCCAAGGATCCATGGGGAATTTTGGTATCAATAATTTAAATTCTATGTGTAGATGCTATTAACTTGTCGTATTGTTAAAGTCACCCAGGTGATCCACTCTCCTTGACAGTGAGTACGGGGATTTCCAGTGTTATATAACATGCGATTGCACCACTGACTGACTGGGCACGCAGCGCTGACTAGTGAGTAGAATTTTCTCGCGGAACCCTTAATTTCACTTTGCAGAACCCCGCAGTTCCAAGGAACACCATTGGGGAAACACTGCCTTAGACACTCCACTTTTCCTGTGCCACCAGCAGTACCTTTCCCTATACACATGGGAGGTTATGAAAAACAGTCCCACCAAGTCAAAAAAGATTCTTCTGTTCCCAAAGGACCAGCCACCTTCCCAAGCCAATTTATAATTCAGATCTTACCCAGAAAAAGCACAATGTTAGCCAATCACATAGAATTGAAAGAAAGAAAGAAAGAAAGAAAGAAAGAAAGAAAGAAAGAAAGTTAAAATTGTTTCATTTTAGGAATCAAATATATACACCAGTCGCAAAGTTCTTCATGCTGGATTGTAGCAGAGATGGACTAACTGGAAGTCTCTGGATTTCTTCCTCTTTAGCATGGATGATCAGTGCTTTGGGACTTTAGTTCATAGCAGAGATCCTTCAGAGGTAATGAGCCAGACTGAAGACAAATGGAGAAACACAGCAGAGACCCTATTTATATTCTTGGTCATATGGAGGATCTGCCATTGTTCTCTCTGTGTAAAAGTGTGTCCAGAGATGGAGTCTGTCACATGAGGATGTCACCTGTCCATGCATGAGTCCCTTTTAAGCAGATGCCATGGCCCACATTCCAGGCTGAAGGTTTGCAGGAAAGCCCATTCAATGTACGTGGAGTCTCCAGTTCCTCATTAGTCATTGAATGATCCATGATTGGCCAGTCAACCTGAATATAGTTTTACAGACATGCTGGCTAGCTCCTCGGTGGGTGTTACTCCAGGGGCTGACATTTGAAATATAGACACAAAGCCAAGGTTCATATCTTCCAGCGTACGAATGGAATATGCACAAAAATAGTAGAAAGGGAATCGGCAAATCATAAGATTTCAATGGCCACCTCACTTGGCCCACACTGCACCATCTACATCATTCCTGAAATCTATCTAACCTGCTTTTAAGTATCTCCAAGTGTTGGAGACTCCACAACCTCCCTATGCAATTTATTCCAGTGTTTAACCTCCCTGACAGGTAGGACATTTTCCCTAATGTCCAACCTAAAACTCCCTTGCTGCTGTTAAAGCTCATTGCTTCTTGTTCTAACATCAGAGGTCAAGGAGAACAATTTTCTTCCTCCTCCTTATAACCCTTTTAGATACTTGAAAACTGCTCTCAGTCTTCTCTTTTCTAAGCCAAACAAACCCAGTTCTTTCAGTCTTCCCTCATAGGTCATGTTTTCTGGAACTTTACTCATATTTGTTGCTCTTCTCTGGACCTTCTCCAATTTCTGTTATGTCCTTCCAGCTTGACTGCAACCATTAACAACTACTCTCTGAGAATGGTTATCCAGCCAGTTATGCACCCATCTTACACTTGCACCATCTAGGTTGTATTTTTCTAGTTTATTGATAATAAGGTCATGCAAGACCATACCAAATGCCTTACTAAAGTCTATGTATATCACATCCACCACTTCTCCCTTACTTCCAAAACTTGTTATCCTTTCAAAGAAAGCTATCAGATTGGTTTGGCATGATTTGTTCTTTACAAATCCATGCTGGCTGCTACCTATCACCTTCTTATCTTCCAGATGTTTGCAGAGGATTTCCTTAATTACTTGCGCCATTATCTTCCCTGGCACAGATGTTAAACTGACTGGTCTGTAGTTTCCTGGGTTGTTCTTATTTCCTTTTTATAGATGGGCACTAGATTTGCTCTTTTCCAGTCTTCTGGAATTTCTTCCAAGTTCTATGACTTTTCAAAGATGACAGCTAAAGGCTCAGACACATCCCCTATCAGCTCCTTGAGTATTCTACGATGCATTTCATCAGGCCCTGGAGACTTGAAGACATCTAACTTTTCTAAGTGATTTTTAACTTTTTTTTATTTTAAATTCTAAATCTACCCTATTTGCATCAGCATTCACTGTGTTGGGCATTCTGTCACCACCAATCCTCTTGATGAAAACCGAAACAAAGATGTCGTTAAGCATCTCTGCCATTTCCAAGTTTCCTGTTATTGTTTCTCCCTCTTCACTGAGCAATGGGCCTACCCTGTCCTTGGTCTTCCTCTTGCTTCTAATATATTTGTAATTTTTTTTTGTTACCCTTTATGTATCTAGCTAGAGTTAGCTCATTTTGTGTCTCTGCCTTTCTAATCTTGAACATAAGAACGGCCGTACTGGGTCAGACCAAAGGTCCATCTAGCCCAGTAGCCTGTCTGCCGACAGTGGCCAGCACCAGGTGCCCCAGAGGGGGTGGACCGAAGACAATGATCAAGCGATTTGTCTCCTGCCATCCCTCTCCAGCCTCTGACAAACAGATGCCAAGGACACCATTTTATCCCCTGGCTAATAGCCTTTTATGGACCTAACCTCCATGAAATTATCTAGCTTCTCTTTAAACTCTACTATAGTCCTAGCCTTCACAGCCTCCTCCGGCAAGGAGTTCCACAGGCTGACTACACGCTGTGTGAAGAAGAACTTTCTTTTATTAGTTTTAAACCTGCTACCCATTAATTTCATTTGGTGTCCTCTAGTTCTTCTATTATGGGAACTAATAAATCACTTTTCTTTATCGGCCCTCTCCACACCACTCATGATTTTATACACCTCTATCATATCCCCCCTCAGTCTCCTCTTTTCTAAACTGAGAAGTCCCAGTCGCTTTAACCTCTCCTCATATGGGACCCGTTCCAAACCCCTCATCATTTTAGTTGCCCTTTCTGAACCCTTTCCAAGGCCAAAATATCTTTTTGAGGTGAGGAGACCACATCTGTACACAGTATTCAAGATGTGGGCGTACCATAGTTTTATACAGGGGCAGTAAGATATTCTGGGTCTTATTTTCTATCCCTTTTTTAATAATTCCTAGCATCCTATTTGCCTTTTTGACCGCCGCTGCACACTGTGTGGACGTTTTCAGAGAACTGTCCACGATAACTCCAAGATCTCTTTCCTGATTTGTCGTAGCCATATTAGCCCCCATCATACTGTACGTATAGTTGGGGTTATTTTTCCCGATGTGCATTACTTTACACTTATCCACATTAAATTTCATTTGCCATTTTGTTGCCCAATCGCTCAGTTTGGTGAGATCTTCTTGGAGTCCCTCACAGTCTGCTTCTGTCTTGACTATCCTAAACAGTTTGGTATCATCTGCAAACTTTACCACCTCACTGCTTACCCCTTTCTCCAGATCATTTATGAATAAGTTGAACAGGATTGGTCCTAGGACTGACCCTTGGGGGACACCACTAGTTACCCTCTCCATTCTGAAAATTTACCATTTATTCCTACCCTTTGTTTCCTGTCTTTTAACCAGTTCTCAATCCAAGAAAGGACCTTCCTCTTATCCCATGGCCATGTAATTTACACAAGAGCCTTTGGTGAGGGACCTTGTCAAAGGCTTTCTGGAAATCTTAATATACTATATCTACTGGATCCCCTTGTCCGCATGTTTGTTAACCCCTTCAAAGAACTCTAATAGATTAGTAAGACAGGATTTCCTTTACAGAAACCATGTTGACTTTTGTCCAACAAATTATGTTCTTCTACATGCTTCACAATTTTATTCTTTACTTTGTTTCACTAATTTGCCCGGTACTGAAGTTAGACTTACCGGTCTGTAATTGCCCGGATCGCCTCTAGAGCCCTTTTTAAATATTGGTGTCACGTTAGCTACCTTCCAGTCATTAGGTACGGAAGCCGATTTAAGGGATAGGTTACAAACCACAGATAATAGTTCAGCAATTTCCCATTTGAGTTCTTTTAGAACCCTTGGATGAATGCCATCCGGTCCCGGAGATTTGTTAACATTAAGTTTTTTATTTGTTCCAAAACCTCCTCTACTGACACTTCAATCCAGGACAGTTCCTCAGATTCATCACCCTCAAAGGACGGTGCAGATTTGGGAATCTCCCCAACGTCCTCAGCCGTGAAGACTGAAGCAAAGAAATCATTTAGTTTCTCGGCAATGGCTTTATCGCCCTTGATTGTGCCTTTTATAGTTCGATCGTCTAGGGGACCCACAGGTTTTTAGCAGACTTCCTGCTTCTAATGTACTTAAAAACATTTTGTTATTTCTTTTGAGTTCTTGGCTAGCTGTTCCTCAAAATCTTTTTTGCTTTTCTTATTACATTTTTACACTTGATTTGACAGTGTTTATGTTCCTTTCTATTTATCTCACTAGGATTGACTTCCACTTCTTAAAAGATGCCTTTTTGTCCCTCACTGCTTCTTTTACATGGTGGTTAAGCCAGGTGACTCTTTTTAGGTCTCTTGCTATGTTTTTTAATTTGGGGTATACATTTAAGTTGGGCCTCTATTATGGTGTCTTTAAAAAGTTTCCATGCAGCTTGCAGGGATTTGGCTCTAGTCACTGTGCCTTTTAATTTCTGTTTAACTAACCTCCTCATTTTTGTGTAATTCCCCTTTTTGAAATTAAATGCCACTGCATACTTGAGTTATTTGCTTATATTCCTCCTTTGTAATTTGACTAGTTTCTACTATTTATACAACTCCTTTTTTATTTTTAGATCATGTAATATCTACTGGTTAAGCCAAGGTGGTCTTTTGCCATACTTTCTATCTTTCCTATGCAGCAGAATAGTTTGTTTTTGGGCCCTCAATAACATCTCTTTGAAAACCCGACAACTCTCTTCAGTTGTTTTTCCCTTTAATCGTGCTTCCCATGGTACCTTAACTAGCAGCTCTCTGAGTTTACTCAAATCTGCCTTCCTGAAATCCATTGTCTCTGTTTTGCTGTTCTCCCTTCTACTATTCCTTAGAATTGTGAACTCTGTGATTTCATGATCACTTTTACCCAAGCTGCCTTCCACTTTCCAATTCTCAACCAATTCTTCCCTATTTGTTAAAGTGAAATCTAGAAAATCTTCCTCCCTAGCAGCTTTCTCAACCTTCAGAAATAAAAAAGTCTCTAAAGGAATCCAAGAATGTATTGGATAATCTGTGCCCTGCTGTGTCATCCACCTCTTCTGCCTGGGTAGGTGATCTGTAGTAGACCCCTAGCATGACATCACCCTTGTTTTTTACCCCTTTTAGCCTAACCCAGAGACTCTCAACAAGTCTGTCTCCTACGTCCATCCCCACCTCAGTCCAAGTGTGTACATTTCTCTTATATAAGGCAACACCTCCTCCCTTTTTCCTCTGCCTGTCCTTCCTGAGCGAGCTGTACCCGTCTATTCCAAGATTCCAATCATGAGTATTATCCCACCAAGTCTCTGTGATACCAACGATGCCATAGTTGTGTTGATTTACTAGCACTTCAAGTTCTTCCTGCTTATTTCCCACTCTCCTTGCATGTGTATGCTGGCATCTAAGATACTGATTTGATTTTCCTCCCCAGTTCTGCCTTATCCCTCCTTTATCTCCGCTATTACAGCCCATGCTCCCTCCCATTTCTGAGCCATCTCCCAGGTCTCCATGTTTTTCACTCGTTTGTGGGCTTTGGTCACCTGCCCCTGTCGAACCTAGTTTAATGCCCTTCTCACTAGGTTGGCCAGTCTTCATCCAGACACTCTCTTCCCCTTCCTTGAAAGGCGAGCCCATCCCTGCTTAGCAGTCCTTCTTCTTGGAACAGCATCCCATGGTTGAGGAAGCCAAAGCCCTCCTGGTGACACAATATTCGCAGCCCGGCATTCACCTCCAGGATGCACCTGTCTCTGCCTGGGCCCCGACCTTTGACAGGAAGGACTGAAGAGAACCCCACCTGCGCTCCAAACTCCCTCACCCGAACTCCCAGAGCCCTGGAGTCACTCTTGAACTGCTCAATTAAATGAATGAAGCTCGTTATGTCTCTCACTGTCCTACAGTTTCCCCAGCTTTGAATGCGGGCCCTCCCCAATTTCCCTACATCCCTTCCGACGTGTGGACCCAAGACTGGACGCGGTCGGCATGTGCAGAGCTAAAATCCTTCTCCTGCCCCATCTCCCCTCTCCCTTCTTCATGCATCCAAGGGTCCCAGCACCCCTTTGGGCCCTCACAGAAATCGCAGCGGGAGCTCACAGAAATCACTGTCGGGGGCTCTTCTCCATGGCTGATGCGCTCACCACAGAACTGCACGTCCAGTTTGGGGTTTGCCATTTTGTCCGTTCAGATGCAGGGCAGTTGCCATGGTTGGTTGTTGTCTGCTTGCTCACTTGCTTTCTCAGATTACACCTGAATTGATAGCATTGGCAGTGAATACTTCTAGCTTTCCTGTAACATTAATGACTCTTCCTTCTCCTCTAGGATATGCCATATGCTTTTTTAAGATTTACTTTTTTCTTCATGTACTTAATAATCTCACTCTGGTTCTCCTTAGCTCTGCCAGGCATGGATTTTTCACTGTCTTTAATATCCCTTATCAATTTTCATAATATCCATTTTGTATTGTTTGCTATTGATTTTTTCTCATTACCGAAATAGTTCTAGTGCTTTGCCCTCTGCCCCCTCTCCCCCAACTGCTGTCTGCACTTTGGGATTCAAGCATATTTTTGTCCAAAGCTCTCTACTTTCTTGATTGTGAAATAGCGGCTCTTGAGCTGTCTAATAAATTCTTCTTAACAAACTCCTAATTTGTGTTCCCATCTTCCTGTCTGTTTTTTCCCTCTCAATCAGTTTTCCTTATAATTTCCCTCAGCTTTAGGAATCAACCCTTGTGAAGCACTAAGTGTCTGTAGATATCACTGGTTGGGAATTATTCTCTGTATCTCCATGTGAATGTAATCAGTTCTATTCTTTTATTTTGTTCTTCTGTATGATATGCCTGCTTTTCTGTCTCTTCTCTAAACATTCCCAGACTTTTCAGTCTCTCCGCATATGGCAGCCTCCCCTGTTCTCACAGCCCGTCAGGGAACCCCTCTTTCCATCTGCTATGCCCTTCAGAGTGATTGGTGAAAAAAAGTGAGGGTATATCAGACCAGTAATTTTCCAACCCATTCCATTGGCACCTGAATATTGTATGTTTTGGCTGCTGTGCTGAAAGATAAGATGGTTAATGTAAGAACATAAGCACATAAGAACTTAAGAATGGCCATATTGGGTCAGAGCAAATATCCATCTAGCCCAGTATCCTGTCTTCCAACAGTGGCCAATGCCCCTGAGTCAGTAGCTGGATGCCCCAGAGGGAGTGAACAGAACAGGGAATCATCACATGATCACTCTACTGTCATCCATTTACAGCCTGTGACAAACAGAGGCTACAGACATCATTCTTACCCATCCTGGCTAATGACCATTGATGGACCTGGCCTCCGTGCACTTATCTAATTCTTTTTTGAACCCTGTTAAAGTCCTGATCTTCACAATATCCTCTGTCAAGGAGTTCCACAGGAGTCCCACAGTTTCCTTCATGCACTGCATAAAGAAAAACTTCCTTTTGTTTGTTTTAACCTGCTACCAATTAATTTAATTTGGTGACCCCTAGTTCTTATGTTATGGGAACAAATAAATAATATTCAGTCTTCTCTATCCCTTCGTTAATGATTCCTAACATTCTCTGCTTTTTTGACTGCCATTGCACACTGAGTGGATGTTTTCAGAGAACTATCCACAATGAGTCCAAGGCCTCTCTCTTGAGTAGTTGTAGCTAAATTAGTCTGCCTCAGAATTTGTACATGTACAGTTGGGATTATTTTTTCCAAAGTGCATTACTTTACATTTATCAACATTAAATTTCATTTGCCATTTTGTTGCCCAATCACTTAGTTCGATGAGATCTTTTTGAAGCTCTTCACAGTTTGCTTTGGTCTTAACAATCTTGAGCTGTTTAGTATCATCTGCAAATGTTGCCACCTCCCGGTTTTCCCCTTTCTCCAGATCATTTATAAATAGGTTGAATAGGATTGGTCCCAATGCAGACCCTTGGGGAACACCACTAGTTACCTCTCTGCATTCTGAAAACTGACCATTTATCCCTACTCTTTGTTTCCTGTCTTTTAACCAGTTATCGATCCATGAGAAGACCTTCCCTCTTATCCCATGACAACTTACTTAAGAGCCTTGGGTGAGGGACCTTGTCAAAAGCTTTCTGGAAATCCAAGTATGCTATAGCCACCACTGGATCCCCCTTGTCCACGTTTGTTGACCCCCACAAAGAACTCTAGCAGATTAGTAAGGCATGGTTTCCCTTTACAGAAATCGTGATGACTTTCCCTCCACAAATTATGTTCATCTATGTGTCTGATAATTTTATTCTTTACTATAGTTTCCACCAATTTGCCCGGTGCTGGCATTAAACTTACCAGTCTATAACTGCCAGAATTGCCTCTAGAGACCTTTTTAAATATTGACGTTGCATTAGCTATTGTCCAGTCATTAGGTACAGAAGTTTCTGTACGTAAGGACTGGAAGCTGGTTCCAGTGAGCTGCAAGCACTGACACCCAGGCCTTTCTCTGAGGGGTGTTCGGGTTGGGATGTTCGTCCCTGTCACATTTGTTGGGAAAAGTTTGATATACTTGATCAGATTTGGAACAACTGGGTAAATGGGGCACTCCTCGCAGCATGGAGTCTCTAGCCTGGCTTAAACTGCATTATGGAACAAAGATGGATGACCAATATCCAAACTTCTGTATCCTTCTGGTGCCTTTTAAGGTTTCCTGCATCATAGCATGCAGGCAACATTGGCACATGGAGAATCATAAAATGCTAAACAGTTAATATGTGACTTCTCAGTGTGTGAAGAATGACCAATCTGTTTCACCCATGAGAACAGCCTCCAGTAGTGCATGTCATGTCTCATATTTACATTGTCTCTCATTCCAGATGTTTGTACTGTGACCATCAATCAAGAATCTGGGAACATAGAAGAAGTCAAGTGAACATATAAGTGACACAGTTCTGCTTCTGAGTTGGAAACCTTTCCCCCCCCATCCATGTCAGATTCCAGCAGAAACAACTTCACCAACCCCTCCACCTTTATCCTGCTGGGCATTCCTGGCCTGGAGACAGCCCATGTCTGGATCTCCATCCCCTTCTGCACCATGTACGCCATCGCCCTCTTGGGAAACGTCACCATCATGTACATTGTGAAAATAGAGCCAAGCCTCCATGAGCCCATGTACTATTTCCTCTGCATGCTGGCTGTCACCGACCTGGTCATGAGCACAACCATCCAGCCCACAATGCTGAGCATCTTCTGGTTCAATTCCAGGGAGATCAATTTCAATGCCTGCCTCACCCAGATGTTCTTCATTCACTGCTTCTCTGGAATGGAGTCTGGGATCTTTGTGGCCATGGCTTTTGATCGTTACGTGGCCATCTGCAATCCCCTGAGATATTCCACCATCCTAACACCCCCCATGGTGGCCAATATTGGCCTGGCCATGCTGCTGCGTGGTGCCATGCTCGCCTTGCCCTTTCCCCTCCTGGCAAGGCAGTGGCCATATTGCAGAACCAACTTCATCCCTGAGCCGTACTGCACACACATAGGCGTGGTGAGTCTGGCCTGTGCTGATATTCGTGTCAGTAGTACCACTCTTTGTGGTACTCTGTGTGATGGGGCTGGATGTGATTTTTATTGCTGTGTCCTATGTCCAGATCCTCAGGGCCGTCTTCCGCCTCCCCACAAAGGACGCCCGGCTCAAGACTTTTGGAACCTGCACCTCTCACCTCTGTGCCATCTTAGCCTTCTACATCCCTGGTCTTTTCATTTCTCTTATGTTCCGTTTTGGCCAAAATAGACCCCTGCATTTCCATCTTCTCATTTCGAACTTGTACCGCTTGATGACCCCCATCCTAAATCCCATCATCTATGGTGTACGGACCAAACAGGTCCAGAACAGGCTGCTCCACCTCTTTACTCAAAAAGGGACCTAAAGGTTTCTCCCGTGGCTCTCGTTCTGAGATTGAGACTCAAGAAAAGCTGGTTGGTGACATGGTGCTCGGCCCTCTTCCCTGAATTTCAGACTGGAGAGCGAAAGTGACATTAAACCCTTTGCTGGCCTTACTGTGACAGACTTTGCGTTCGGTCTACATTCAACTCGTTGACTCTTGGGGTTTCCCACTTTCTAATTGCTGGTAACAAGTCCTGAGGACTCTTCCTCTGCCCTGTCTTTTCTACCAAGGCCTAGTTCCCTTCATCACCTCTTCCCCCCAAGTTTTCTGCCCATCACAGACACTTGAATCTATAATGACCACTTACTAGAAATCAATGTTACCACATTTAAGGATGTTTTTAATCTCAAGAGAGCAGCTAGTCAGCTAGGTCCATATATACATCAGATCTTATCAAATAGTCATGTTACTGTCGATCCTTCAGTAAATCAAAATGGAAAGTTTAATAATGAAACAAAAGAAGAAGATGTATACATGGCTAATAGACCATATACATACAAATGCTCTTCCACTGTTCAGAGATCAGGATCATAGCAGTCATGGCATAAGCTAGTTGCTTGCACAAGTCTCTCTGTTAATTACCCAAACATTTTGGGGGTCATGAGTCCTTGTTCAGAGCATCCTTTTTGGAAACCCAGCCCTGAGATATGAAGACAAGATGCAGATGTGTCAGGGGTTGTTAGGGCTGATCCCCACTCTGGCACACAAAGACTTTAAAATGTACCCTGCCACTACAGGCTCTGGTTACAAAAACCTCCCTCAAAATCACAATACACAGAGTTTTGGGGGTCACTGCCACCATCAAGTGATTTTATCCCTTAAACAAGGGTGAACATTGGACCCACCCACAGGTGTACCTCAAGCTCATTTGCTCTAAAAGGGTACGTCTAGACTACATGCCTCTGGTGACAGAGGCATGTAGATTAGGCTACCCGGCATAGGAAAATGAAGCGGCAATTTAAATAATCGCCGTTTCATTTAAATTTAAATGGCTGCCGCGCTGAGCTGATCAGCTATTTGTCGGCTCAGCGCCGTAGTCTGGATGCTCCGCAGTCGACATCAAAGGCATTTGTCGACCTCCCAGGTAAACCTCATCCCAGGAGGCATACCTGGGAGGTCGACAAATGCCTTTGATGTCGACCGCGGAGCGTCCAGACTACCGCGCTGAGCCGACAAACAGCTGATCGGCACAGCGTGGCAACCATTTAAATTTAAATGAAGCGGCGATTATTTAAATCACCGCTTCATTTTCCTATGCCGGGTAGCCTAATCTACATGCCTCTGTCGCCAGAGGCATGTAGTCTAGACGTACCCAAAGAGCTTGAAAATAGAAAAGAGAAAAACAAGCTGCCGTCTCTGGTAGCTGACCCTTCAGTCGGAGGCCTGCAGAGAAACACAGACTGTCCTCCTGTACCTTCCAGGACATAAGAATCAAATCATCACCTTAAAAAAGTGATTTTTATTACAAAACAAAAGATAAACTTGAGACCTGGCTGCTAGATGTTACAGAGCAACTAAGGAAAACAATTTAAAAACACAGAGAAAATCTCTGGGGAAAATGCTTAGGTGGTAAATGGGGAGGGGAGGTAGAGATACACACAGAGCAGTTCAAACCAAACCACCAGATAAAGAAAATACCCTGATCGCGACTAGATTCACTCTTTCCCTTTACTTACTCCCAATCTTTTCTTGGTTCAGTCCTCTTCCATGCCCCAAATTCCTTGGAGGCATGGCAGTCCTGCCTTGGTTTAAATTATTCTGTGTCTTTCAGCTCCTGGTTTAACTCTCCCACACAACGAAAGCAGTCAAGGGATCTTATACAGTTCAGATTTCATCACCACATGCCCATTGATTCTTCTGGCTACCTGAGTTTGATCCCTTAGTCACCGGGTGCTAGTCAGCACTCCGCCTGTCCATTACAGGGGTCTTATATCCTCTCTCCTGTGAATGGAATTTTACTCTCCCAACCCAACCTCTGTTGGTGGAAAGTTCCTGGCCCAAGCTGGAATCCAGGTCACATGAGCACAGAACATGTCCTGACAGGCTTTGATGTCTCACAAGGGCAGGCACTGTCCATATTCCTTCCCATTTCTTCTGTGGCCCTTTGTAAGAGCTCCGTGTCCTTGAAGGGTCATGAACACAGAACTCTCTGGCCTTGGTGTAAATTCTCCCTTAGGGGTATTACGCATGACTAGATTTATAAGATTCCAAGTCTATGGACAATGGTCAATAACTTCAGAAACAAGATGCATATAAACAAGATTATCACACTTAGCAAACAGTAACTTCTCCATTAACATCTGACAGGACATGGTTTGCGCAAGAGCTGTTGCAACCGCATAGCATTGACAACAACAGTGATAAAAATGGACCTGTTCGATCATACAACATCACAGCATGTTCTTGTCCCAGGACGTTGCTGCAGTTACCAGCCACCTAAGGAGGGGACATTGACTGGGGTCTATAGGCGAAATCGAGTCATTGCCACGATCAGCCTGACCGTGGTGCTGTGCAGTGGCATCGTCACACTGCCCTATCTCCTCATGGCCAGGCAGTGGCCATATTGCAGATTCCACATCATCCCCCACATGCACTATGAGCACATGGCTGCAGTGAAGCCGGCCTGTGCTGTCACCTGCATCAGTAGCTCCTACGGCCTCTTTGTATTCTGTGTATTCTGTCTTTATTGCTGTGCCCTATGCCCAGATCCTCCAGGCCATCTTCAGCCTCCCCACAAGGGACGCCCGGCTCATGGCTTTTGGTACCTGCATCTCCCACCTCTGCACCATCTTCTCCTTTTACATCCCAGATTTATTCTCCTTTTTCACATACCAGGTTGGCCACAACGTGCCCCTGCATTTCCACATTCTCATGGCCAACCTTCTGGCGCCCCCCATGTTCACCCCCAACATCTATGGAGTGAGGACCAGACAAATGTGTAGCAGGGTTCTAGGGTTCCTTGCTCATAAAAAGACTAAAGATTTCTCCTGATGTCTGGTTTTCAGACCAAGGTCTGTACAGTTCTGGCTATTTACACGCTGTAGTGGGTTGGAGTGGCCACCCACTGACCCTGAAGGGGAGGCTCCCAGAGCCTTTGTGGGCTACACCTGGCCCTAATGAGCCACCTGGCTGGAAGCCAAGGGGTGGGGCCAGGGAGGTAAAAAGCCTGCCAGCCAGGCCAGTGAGACGCCGACCACTGAAGAGGCCAGAGGACTCCCCTACACCTCGAGGAAGGAAGCGATTGACACCTTGAGGTACTACCTCTTGGGCAGTCCCTTCGTGGTGGTGATGGACCATGCACCACTCAAGTGGTTGCATACCATGAAGGACAACAATGGCAGAATAAAGAGGTGGTACCTCACCCTACAACAGTATGTGTTTATAGTCCAGCCCCGGCCCGGGAAAGAGAACACCAATGCGGACTTTTTATCATGAGTCGGAGAAGGTCAAGAGTCCAGCACCGATACCCGGGAGCTGGAGTTGAGGGAGAGGGTGTAGTGGGTTGGAGTGGCCACCCACTGACCCCGAAGAGGAAGCGCCCCTCCCAGAGCCTTGGTGGGCTACACCTGGCCCTGATGAGCCACCTGGCCGGAAGCCAAGGGGCGGGGTCAGGGAGGTAAAAAGACTGCCACCAGGCCACCGAAGAGGCCAGAGGACTCCCCTACACCTCGAGGAAGGGAGCTAAGGTGTGGTGAGGTGGAGAACTGGCGTGGACCACCGGGGCCCCTACTGCACAGTGGCCCGGAGGAACAGCAGAGGCCAGAGGGCTCCCCTGCATGCCACGCAGCGGAGCAAACGCCTGGGGAGGTGGTGAGCTGGCATGGACCACTGGGGCCCCTGCTGCACCGAGGCCCGGAAGAACAACAAACTTCCCTGGACTTCCCAAACACCCTGCAAGCCGCTTAGGAGTGGCCAATGGACCTGGATCCCTGTGACCCCACAGGAGACCTATGCAACTGCCAGGTACATGCTGAGGGGGAGGAGAGAAGTGGCCCAGGGGACAGCATGGACGTAGACATGCCCGGATCAGTGTGTTTCGGGCGGGAGCCCCCGCTGATCCAGCAGCAGTAAACTGCTGCCTCTAGGGCCCTGGGCCGGGGCACAGTGGAGTGGGCGGGCCTGTGTTCCCCCCACCCACGGCTTGGGTGGCAGCCTCCCCCTCTCCGCCAGTGCCGGCGAGCTGCCTGCCACCCTCCTGAGCAAGAAGACCTCACTTGTGTAGATCCTGTACAAACTGTTGGGCCTTCACAAACTGTTTTCCTGCGGCCCCACCCTGAACCAGGGCTGGGCCTTGATTAACTGCTGGGCTTATAAACTGCTTTGCCTGCCGCCCCGCCCCAACCAAGGGCAGGGCTTATAAACTGCTACCTGCTGCCCCGCCCTGACCGAAGGCCGGGCTACAAACGGTTTACCAGCGGCCCCGCCCTGAACTGGGCCTGGGCCTTCCTCACCATAGACTTGGCAGCCCGCCCTGAACTAAGGCTGAGCCTCAGCCTATCATATACTGGCCTACCCAAATCTAGGCCGCCCTTGTTATTGTTGGTTGCTTTTGTCACCCTGCCCTGAGGTGAGAGCGGGGGGAACCCGGACTGGTTACTTGATATGTGAATTCCCCCCAGAGACAAATCCGGGTGTAGGGGGTTGGAGTGGCCACCCACTGACCCCAAAGGGGAGGCATCCCTCCCAGAGCTGACCAGCTTACACACGTGTACACGGTACCGTCTCTGGAACGACAGGGCACCCGTTGCCCAGCGTTAATCAGTGAGGCTGAGTCTAACAGACGCTCTGCATGAAGCTTTTGCTCACTGCATCTTGAAGCTCTTTAGTTAGGCTGCTAGGCATTATCCCCATGTCCTGGAGAGACTGAGACACCCTGAGGTAAAATGAGTCACCCAAGGACACAGAAGGAGTTGGTGGCAGAGCTGGGAGTAGAAAGTGGGAGCCATGACTTTGCCCAGCACCACTGCTCTGGCCACGAACTGGCTTTGCTCCTCTGGTACAAGTACATCAGCACTCGTCATACCTGCAGACACAAAGATGATACCAACATTTGACCTTGGCCATATCTGCACCTCAGTCTACACTGGGGTTTGATTCCTTTGCTGGTGTTTTGAAGGTCCGTCAGTGAAACTAGCTGCACTTTTTGATGATAGTTACTGATGAGAATTACGGATCTCTGATCCCTTAGCGACAGCCTGTGCATCTGCAGAACGTAAGACCATATAAATGGCCATACTGGGTCAGACCAAAGAGCCATCTTGCTCAGAGACGTAACTTCACTCAGTGACCACTGCCCCAGATGAGATGAACAGGGAATGCAATTGCTAGGTGATTGCACTGAACAGAGCAAGTCATCATCACGACCTACAAGGAGAGTTTGGGGGATTTCAGCCTATTTAGTCTGCAGAAGAGAAGAGCGAGGGGGGATTTGATAGCTGCCTTCAACTTCCTGAAGGGGGGTTCCAAAGAGGATGGAGAGAGGCTGTTCTCAGGGTGACGGAGCGTGTCAGTCATTATGGAGACCTAAGAATTATCCCCACATTTTTTACTTATTAAATATAATTTGAAAAAATAAACAAATGCACAGAGCAGCCAATTCCTCCCTGACTTGTTCCTTGCCCCTTGGGAAGGCCCCTTAATTGCTGTTTACTCCTGCAGTTGGATAAATAGCCCAGAAGGCTCGTCTATTTACACTGAGATAGTCACTCATTCACTATGTGCTGAGCGAGTCCCACTGGGACTGCACCGAGCTGTATTACTGTGTGCACCCTGGGTCGGCTCTCGGCGCGGGACGCTGCTGCACAGGCCGGGCTGAGAGAGGTGCGGGACGTGGCTGCCTGAGGGGGATTCCCAGAAAAGACACGTCTGTCTCTGGATTCTCAGGTACCATCTCTTGGAGTAGCTTCCCTGCTCGACCAACCCAGAGCAATGAGGGCAGGATGGGCTAGAGAGTCAGGCTGTGCCCTTTCTGCTCTGCCCAGACGCTAAATTTTCCTGCACTAGTATCATGGGTCAGAGCAGCCATCTTTTCTGTGCACCCGCCCCTAGCCCTAGGTGAAGGCCTCCAAGCCCAAGGTGGCTGCATTTCAGTAGGGCACAAGATCTATCAGGATGAAAGGTATTGGTGGATGTATGATACAAGGCAAAATTCAGAGGCCATGACCCGTACTTTGTTCAGCACCAATGAGGGAAGCTCGTGTTGGCATAAGACCTGAGTAAAAACCTCAGGAGCCAGCTGTGTGTTACTGCCCAGACTCTGTCACCTCCTCCCCTCGTATCTCAGGGCTCTGGCTGTTAACAGAGGGGCTGTTATGTGTCTTTTATCTAGTAGAAAGCATGGAGGTGCTGGAGCTCATAGAATCATAGAGCTGGAAGAGAACTTAGGAGTCATGGCCGTGTCAGTGGCTGTGTCAGCACCCCTGGAGGCACTCCCGAGGGGTCGTCGGTGACCGCACCCCGTCACAGGGGTCATAGTGGACCACAAGCTAAATATGAGTCAACAGTGTGACACTGTTTCAAAACAAGCAAACATGATTCTGGGATGCATTAACAGGTGTGCTGCGAGCAAGACATGAGAAGTCATTCTTCCTGAAGGGGGGTATCCAAAGAGGATGGAGAAAGGCTGTTCAGAGTTGTGAGGGATGGCAGAACAAGGAGCAATGGTCTCAAGTTACAGTGGGGGAGGTCTAGGTTGGATATTAGGAAAAACTATTTCCCTAGGAGGATGGGGAAGCACTGGGATGGGTTCCCTAGGGTGGTGGTGGACTCTCCATCCCTAGAGGTGTTTAAGTCTCGACTTGACAAAGCCCTGGCTGGGTTGACGTAGTTGGGATTGGTCCTGCTTTGGGCAGGGGGCTGGACTTGATGACTCCTGAGGTCTCTTCCAGACCTAGGATTCTATGATTCTAAGGTGCAGCAGAAGTATTAGCAGTTTTTTTAAAAGTTATTTTTCAGTGACAGACTAAAACGGCTACCCCTCGGAGACTTTTAATTCCTAACCAAACCATCTAAATACACTTAGAGCTTCAAAGGGCTGCCACCCCAAAGCTGAGGAGAATTATCACCAAGCATGATTAGGTGGGAAAAATTATAGAGTAAAATGGGAACACACATTTTTAGTTCTTTTAGAAAAGTTTATTAGCTAAAGAGCCACAATTCCACACTCCAGAAACTAGAGAACTTTGTTCAAGTAACCACTTCAGTCCCAAAGTGCAGGCAGCAATTGGGAAGGGGAAACAAAACAGAAAATGAGGGAAAAATTGATTGCGAGCTATTAAATTGGACATTATGGAAATTGATAAGGGATATTAAAGACAGTGAGGAATTCATGCCTGGCAGAGCTAAGAATAGCCACAGTGAGATTATTAAGTAGATTAAGAACAAAACAAACCTCAAAAATGGATCTGCCACTTCCTAGCAAGAGAAAGAAAAGTCGCTGATGTTGCAGGAAAGGTCGATGTATTACCGAAAGATTTCTGTTCTGCATTCACAAAGAAGCACTCTGAAGGACTCATGTCACATGAGGTGATGAAATACATTCCCGTCTATTATCAGTCATTGAGGCTGTTAAAGAGCATCTAACATAGAAACTTGGGGTGACAAACCCAGGACGTGTGAGCTAAGTGATCAAACGCGCAACTCGTTTGCACCCAGAAGTGTGCAATCAGGCAGCAGCAGCGCCAGAATTTATTTTAAAGGCAAATAAAAGGCAGAAGTGTGTTAAATAGAAACTATTAAAAATAAACAGAATTTAGAGAACTGACCAGGTTAGGAGACAATTGAAATGCAAGTCTGGGATTTTTTAATGCCAGTTACCAACAGACTTTATGGAAAACACATCCACTAATAAAAGTGAGAAAGGGAAAAGCACAGATGCAACTGACGTTGATTTCTCTGAGGCATTTGATGTAAGGGGGAAACCTGACAGATCAAATATGGACACTCTGCAATAGCAGCAGAGCATCTGTAAAATGGATGGAAATCCGGTCACTCCTAGATCCCAGATAGGCAATGCCCATGGGCCCCCTGCAGCGATCACTTGTCAGCCTCATGCCATTAGATCTATTTGTCAGTGAGTAGGAAGCAAATGGAAAATATCTGGAGATAAAAGCTGGACCTATCAGGAAGAAGCTAATGCCTAGGTACTCGTCTGGCTCTGACAATCTGTTTTTTTCATTTCTCAGGGTGGGTATTTAAGTTTTAAGAATGCCTGTTAGCGATCCTGTTGATGTTTGCCTCTTTCTGTGGGACTGGAGAAAATCCGGTTGTATCTTAGGGCCTGGCTGTAAATAATTGACTGGGAAATGGGTATTGGATGGAAGCTAGAGGCTTGTAGGTAAGTGTAATGGTCAGTAGATTCCGGTATAAGGTGGTGGAAATGTGACCATCGTATAATTGTACTGTAGTGTCCAGGAAGTGGATCTCGTGTGTGAACGGGTCCAGACGGAGGAGTGGAAGATGTTGAAATCCCTGTGGAATTTTTCTAGCCTCCTTCCTCTGGTCCATATGAGGAAGATGTCATCAATGTAGCGTAAGTAGAGTAAGGGTGGTAGGGGACAGGAGCAGAGGAAACAGTGTTCGAGATCAGCCATAAAGACGTTGGCATATGTGTGGCCATGCGGGTGCTATAACTGTGCTGCTGACTTTAAGCTATAAAGCAGTGGTTCCCAAACTTTTCAGCATCACTCCCCCTTTTTGATTTTTGAGAAACCCTCATGCCCCCCCCCCCCCGCGAAATAGCAGCAAAACTTCCTTCTTTTTCACTCCCCATCCTCTCTCTTTTTCTTCTATTTACTGGTACCCTGGACTTCTTTTTCATTCATCTGGAGAACTGGGTTGTGCCCACATAAGTTCCTGATACATTTTTTGTTTGTCTCTAAGTTGCTGCAGAACTATTCACTGTTTTTTATAATTTTTTTTGTTATTTCGGTTTAGTTGGGAATTGTTCTTTGTTTCTCCATGGGAATGTAATTGGCACCATTGTTTTATTTTGTTCTTCTCTACCATATGCCTGCTTTTTTGTCTCTTCTCTAAACATTCTCAGACACTTCAACCTGCCCACATATTGCAGCTGCCCCCCCCCCCTTTCCCATAGCCCATCGTGGAAACCCTCTTTCCATCTCCCACGTCCTTAAGAGTGACTAGGGGAGCAAAACTGAGGGAATGTCCAGACCTCCTTTGGCACCCAAATAGCATTTGTGTTGGGCACGTTCAGCATCACCAGCTGTTTCTATTGAGCTGCCAGCAATAACATCAAGGCCTTTCCCTGAGTTGCGTTCTGCCAAGGTACATTTGTCGCGGATATGTGCTTTGGTTTGGTATTACCCACTCTCAGATTTTTAGAAACTGGGTGAATTGGGAGCTTACTAGAGCAGGGACTCTGTAGCCTGGGCATTAAGGAACAAAGACGTATAACGAGTATCCACACTTGTGTTTCCTGCTGAAGCCTATTCAGGTTTCCTGCATCACAATATGCAGGTATTATTGAGACATGGAGAATCATAAAATGTGCAATGGGCATTAGTAGGTTATTAATACCTCACTTCTCTGAATAACCAAAATGTCATTGTTCAGCGTGTGGAGAGTGACCAATATGCTCCACCCATGAGAACAGCCTCCAGCAGTGTATGTCGCGTCTCATACAAACATTTTCTCTCCATCCAGGCATTTGTGCTGTGACCATCACCTGAGACCCTGGGTACATACAAGACACGAGAAGAATATTCATGTGACACTATTCTGCATCTGAGTTGGACACCTCTCTTTCTCCATGTCAGATTCCAGCAAAAACAACTTCACCAACCCCTCCACTTTCATCCTGCTGGGCATTCCTGGCCTGGAGACAGCCCATGTCTGGATCTCCATCCCTTTCTGCGCCATATATGCCATAGCAATGTTGGGGAATTTTACCATCCTATTCATTGTGAAGACAGAGCTGAGCCTCCACGAGCCCATGTACTATTTCCTCTGCATGCTGGCTGTCACTGACCTGGTCCTGTCCACCTGCATTGTGCCCAAAATGCTGAGCATTTTCTGGTTCAATTCCAGAGAGATAGACTTCAGTGCTTGTCTCACCCAGATGTTCTTCATTCACTGCTGTTTACCAGTGGAATCTGGGACACTCATGGCCATGGCGTTTGATCGCTACGTGGCCATTTGTGATCCCCTGCGACATTCCACCATCCTGACAAACTCCATTGTAGCCAAGATCGGCCTGGCTGTGCTGCTGCGTGGTGCCATGCTCGCCTTGCCCTGTCCCCTCCTGGCAAGTCAGTGGCCATATTGTCGAACCAACATCATTCCTGAATCATACTGCTCACACATAAGTGTAGTGAGCCTGGCCTGCGCTGACATTCGTATCAGTAGTTACTACAGCCTCTTTGTGCTACTCTGTGTGATGGGGCTGGATGTGATTTTTATTGCTGTGTCCTATACCCAGATATTCAGGGCCATCTTCAGACTCCCCACAAAGGATGCCCGGCTCAAGACTTTTGGGACCTGCGGTTCCCACATCTGTACCATCTTAGCCTTCTACATGCCTCTTCTTTTCATCTCCTTCACAAACCGCTTTGGCAAGAATGTGCCCCAGCATTTCCACATTCTCATTTCCAACTTGTATATCTTGATGACCCCCATGCTAAACCCCATTATCTATGGGGTGAGGACCAAACAGATCCGCAACAGGCTGCTCCGGCTCTTTACTCCAAAGGATGCCTAAGAATTTCTCCTGTTCCTCTGGCTCTGAGACTGAGATCAGAGAAGTGTTTTTTGGTATGTGGTGCTGGTCTGTCTTCCTTGAAATTCGACTATAGAGTAAAAGTGACATTTAACCCTTTGCTGGCCTTACCGTGCTGTGTCAGTGGGACAAACCGAGCAATCGATCTGTGTTCAATTCATTAACTCATGGGGTTTCCCACTTTCTAATTTCCCAAATTTTCTGTCGTTGTTCTCCCGCCATCTCCCAAATCACCAGTACTCTTCCTCACTCCTCAACTCCCCGCCAGCAGTACTCACTGGATCACCTCCACCTCTGTACCCCACCATCTTGATTCCATCTGCTTCAGGGCTGGAATGGGAGTTGCTGCAGTCTGACCAGAAGCTTGGTCAGAGGGCAGGGAGGACAAAGCGCTGGAGCCGACAGGTTGGGCAAGAGCAGAGAGTGAAGCCAGGAAGCACATACAAACCTAGTTGACTGTTGGGGGCAGGGTTGTGTTTCAGAAAGGCAAGATTGTGTATCATACTATACATGGGCCCAAGTGTTCTCCACAAACGCCTGAAAAAATGAGTTCAGTGTGTAATTTCCTATGGCCTCAGCCAGGTTTTGAGGGGGCAGGGAAAGGGAAAAACTTTGAAGCGAGGACAACAACAGCTGAGAAAAGCAGAAGGAGAAGCAGGAGTAGCTGAGACATTAGAATAGTTGAGACTCATCCTTGAGATGGTGTCATAGGATCCTTTCATACTAAGGCTACCTCTGCGTGGGAGGGAACCCCACATAGTATGAAAAAACAGGCAATGGGAGATTCGATCATCAGAAACCTAAATAGCTGGGTTTGCCATGACCAGGACAACCACTGGTGACTTGATTGTTAGGTGCAAAGATTGTGGATTTCTTGAGACATCTAAATAGACATATGAGTATTACCAGGAAAGATCTTGTGCTTGTAATACTTGCAGATACCACAGAGGACAGGCGGCCAAATTTAGGCTGCTAGATAAGAGATTGAAGTCTACCACCTCCACAGCAACATTCTCAGAAATGCTTCCCCTCAAACACAAAGAAGGAGATGGACAGGTGGAACTGGAGGGTCTCAGTGTGCATATGAGATTAGAGAGTGGAGGGGTTTAGATTTATTAGGAACATGGGAACCTTTTGGGAAAGGAGAAGCCTGTACAGGAAAAATGGGCTCCAACTAACATTACATGGAACCAGATCAGTGTCATTTAAAATGAACAAGGTCACAGAGGAATTTAGAGATCAAAGGATGGGGAAAAGAACATAAGAAAATAAAAATGCTCATACTGGGTCAGACCAATGGTCCGTCCTGTATCCTGTCTTACATCAGTCATCAATGCCAGATGCCCCAAAGGGAGTGAACAGAACAGGGAATGATTAAGTGATCTCTTTCCTGTCACCCATTTCCAGCCTCTGACAAACAGAGAGTAGGGACACCATTCCTACCCATGCTGGCTAATAGCCATTGATGGACCTAAGCTCCATGAATGTATCCAGCTCTTTTTTCAACCCTGTTTTAGTCCTGGTCTTCACAACATCCTCTGGCAAGAAGTTCCACAGGTTGCCTGTGCGCTGTGTGAAGATGAAGGTTGTTTTAAACCTGCTACCGATTAATTTCATTTGATGACCCCTAGTTCTTATGGGAATAATTTGTCCTCATTCATTTTTTCCAAATCAGTCATGACTTTATATCCCCATATAGTCTTTTCTTATCTAAGCTGAAAAATCCCTGTTTTATTAATCTCTCCTCCTATGGCAGCTGTTCCAAACTCCTCATAATTTTGTTGCCCTTTTCTGAACCTTTTCCAATGCAAATATATGTTTTTTGAGGTGAGGCGACCACATCCGTACACAGAGTTTGATTCCCTCAGAGAACGAATGGGCAGGAGTCCCTGGGATGCTAACATGAAGGGGAAAGGAGTCCAGGAGAGCTGGCAGTATTTTAAAGAATCCTTACTGAAGGCGCAGGAAGAAACCATCCCGATGGTCAGTAAGAAAAGCAAATATGGTAGGTGACAAGATTGACTTACCAGGAAAATCACTGGTGACCTTAAACACAAAAAGGAAGCTTGTAAGATGTGGAAACTTGGACAGATGACTAGGGAGGAGTATAAATATATTGCTCGAGAATGCAGGGGAGTAATTAGGAAGGTAAAGCACAATTGGAATTACATCTAGCAAGGGATGTGAAGGGTAACAAGAAAGGTTTCTATAGGCATGTTGGCAATAAGATGGTGATCAGAGAGGGGATGGGGCCCTTACTGGATGAGGGAGGTAACCTAGTGACAGATGATGGGAAAAGCTGAAGTGCTCAATGTTTTCGTTCCCTCTGTCTTCACAGACAAGTCAGCTCCCAGACCACTGCACTAGGCAATGTAGTATGGGAAGGAGGTGGGCAGCCCATGGTGTAGAAAGAACAGGTTAAGAATTATTTAGAAATAGTAGCCCAACGTCTGTGACTCTGTAACACTGAAATGCTGGCTGTTCCCTCTGGGCGGTGCTGTTGCCTGAGTCACGTCCTTCGCCTCCTGCTGTGGTACTCGGCTGACTTCTGCGCCGCTCAGCCGGGCCACCACGGGGGAGCAAGTGGAGCAAGCGGCTGTTTGGGCTCCCCCGCGGTGGCCCGGCTGGGTGGCGCAGAAGTCAGCCGAGCGCCACGGCGGGAGGGGAAGGGGGTGGGGAAGTGACGTACACGGCCAGGGGGCAGGGCCTGACCGTGTACATCATCGCCCTGCCCCCCTTTGCGTCCCCCTTTGCCTCCTGCCATGGTGCTCCACCCTCCATCTTCATCCTGCTGGGCATTCCTGGCCTGGAGGCAGCCCATGTCTGGATCTCCATCCCCTTCTGCACCATGTATGCCATAGTGATATTGGGGAACTTTACCATCCTATTCATTGTGAAGATGGAGCTGAGCCTCCATTAGCCCATGTATTATTTCCTCTGCATGCTGGCTGTCACCGACCTGGTAGTGTGTATGTCCATCCAGCCCAAAATGCTGAGCATCTTTTGGTTTAATTCCAGGGACATAGATTTCAGTGCCTGATCACCCAGCTGTATTTCATTCAGTGGTCTTTACTAATGGAGTCTGGGACACTCATGGCCATGGCGTTGATCGCTACGTGGCCATCTGTGATCCCCTGAGACATTCCATCATCCTGACAAACTCCATTGTAGCCAAGATTGGCCTGGCCGTGCTGCTGCGTGGTGCCATCCTCACATTGCCCTATCCCATCCTAGCAAGTCAGTGGCCATACTGTAAAACCAACATCATTTCTGAGCCGTACTGCTCAATCATGGGTGTGATGAGCCTTGCCTGCGCTGACATTCGTGCCAGTAGTTACTACGGCCTCGTTGTCATACTCTGTGTGATGGGGCCAGATGTAATTTTTATTGCTGTGTCCTATACGCAGATCCTCAGGGCCATCTTCTGCCTCCCCACATCAGCGCCATCTCAGCTTTCTACATCCCTGTTCTTTTCATCACCTTAATAGGCTGCTTTGGCGAGACTGTGCCCCGGCATTTCCATGTTCTCATTTCCAATTTGTGTGTCTTCATGTCCCCCATGCTAAACCCCATTGTCTATGGGGTGAGGAGCAAACAGATCCGGGACAGGCTGCTCTGGCTCTTTTCTCAAAAGGGTACCTAAGGATTTCTCCTGTTGCTCTCACTCTGAGACTGAGATCAGACAAGAGCTGGTTGGGGATAATGTGCTGGACCCTCTTCTCTGAAATTGTGATTATAGCATGAAAGTGACATTAAACCCTGTGCTGGCCTTACTGTGCTGTGTCCATGGGACAAACCGAACAATCGGTCTGTGTTCCACTCATTAACTCATGTGGTTCACCAGTTACTAATTCCTGGTAACTTGAGCACTGAGGCTCCTTTCCCTGCCCCATTTCATCCCTCCAGATTCCCTTCACCTCTTCCCCCCAAAATTTCTGCCATTGTTCTACCCCCATCCCAAACCGCGAACCCTCTTGCTCACTCCTCACCTTCCCACCCCCGTCACTCACTGGATCATCTCCACCTCTGTACTCCACCATCTTGATTCCCTCTTCTCCCTCTACTGCAGTCTGACCAGGAGCCTGGTGAGGGCCAGGAGGACACAGCGCTGGAGCCGACACGCTGGGCAGGAGCAGAGAGGGAAGCCAGGAAGCACGTACAAACCCAGATGGGGGTTGGGGGCAAGGCTGTGATGCAGAAAAGGAAGATTGTGCTTCATACACCTTTGGGCCCTAACGCTCTGCTATGAAGCCATGAAAAATGAGTTCAGTGTGTCATTTCCTTATTTTAGTTTTTCAGTATCTCCCTGCTGGCGTCCATTACAGGGAGGGTGCCTGCAGTGGGCGTGGGCTGGGCGCCCATTGGCATGAGCCAGGTTTTGGGAGGCAGGGAAGGGGATCAGCATTGAATCTAGGAGGACAAGATCTGAGAGAGGCAGAAGAAGAAGGAGGGAAGGAGAATGTCACATTGAAGCAACTGGGACGGTCCTTCGAGATGTTGTCATGTGATCCTCTCATACTAAGGCTACCTCTGCGGGGAATGGAACTCAATGTAGTAAGAAAAACCAGGCAATGGGGGATTCGATCATCAGAAACCTTGATAGCTGGGTTTGTGCTGAGCGAGAGAAGCACTGGTGACTTTTGTGTTGGGTGCAAAGATCGTGGATCTCTTGCAACATCTGGACAGACATGTTTGTATTCCTGGGGAAGAGCTGGTGGTCATGATACATGGAGACACCAAGGACATAGGGAAGGAGAGTAGATAGGAGTTCCACAGGCTGACTGTGCTCTGCATGAAGAAAAAATTCCTTTTCTTTGTTTTAAGCCTTCTTTGTTTCATGTGGTGACTCCTAGTTCTTATATTATGGGAGTAAGTACATAATATCCCCTGTGTCACTTTTCCCACACCAATCATGTTTTTATAGACCTCTATCATATCCTCCCCCCCCACAGTCTCCTCTTTTCTAAACTGAAAAGTTCCCTTCTTATTAATCTCTCCTGCTATGGCTGCCATTCCAAACCCCTAATAATTGTTGTTGCCCTTTTCTAAACCTTTTCCAATGCCAATATACTTTTTATGAGATGAAGAGACCACATCTGTATGCAGTATTCAAGATGTGGGTGTACCATGGTTTCATATAGAGGCAATAAGATATTCTCTGTCTTATTGTCTATCCATTTTTTTTAATGATTCCTACGATTCTATTTCTTTTTTGACTGCTGCTGCTGACTGAGAAGACGTTTTCAGAGAACTATCAACAATGACTCCAAGGTCTCTCTCTAGAGTAGTTTTAGCTAAATTAGTGACCATAATTTTGTATGTATAGTTGGGATTTTTTCCAATGTGCATTAAACTCATTTATGAACATTAAATTTCATTTGCCATTTTGTTGCCCGATCACTTAGCTTGGTGAGATCTTTTTAAAGCTCTTCACAGTCCGCTTTGGTCTTAACTATCTTGGGCAGTTTGGTATCACCTGCAAATGTTGCCACCTGACTGTTCACCCTTTCTCTAGATCATTTAAAAATACATTGAATAGGATTGGTCCCAGTTTGGACTCCTGGAGGACAATAGAATCTATTAATGATTTAATCAAAGGAAGTACAAATCTGAAAAGAACCAAACTGTCCAACAGAATCTCCGTGGGTGGTAATTTCATGCTCTAATAATAAGACTTTAGTCATAGGGGTATATCATAGACCAAGGGACCAGGGTGGTGATAGTGATAGTGAAATGCTGTGGGAGATTAGAGTAAATGTAAGATAATTTTTTTAAAATAATATCAATGGGGGTTTTCAACTATCCCCATATTGAGTAGGTCCATGTCACTTCAGGTCGGTATGCAGAAATAAAGTTTCTTGACTCCATCAAAGACTGTTTCTTGGATCAGCTAGTACTTGAACACACAAGAGGAATGGCAATTATTGATTGTATCCTAATTATATGAAAATTTTAAATATCACCAAGGGGAACAACACTCAAATCCCATGGCAATTGACATTGCTAGGGAACCCCAAAAGTGCCACTGTCACTGATCACCAAAATAAAAGAAGCAGTAAGAGACAAAAATGCACCTTTCAAGAGTGGAAGTTAGATCCCAGTGAGGAAAATGGAGAGAAGCAGGAACTCCGGCAAATGAAGGATGAGGGTCAGATGAGGGAGGCCAAAAGAGAATGTGAAGAACACTCAGTCAAAGTCCCAAAATGTAACAGCAAAATAGTCAGCAGGAGAAGGAACCACGAGGATGAACCATCTGGGGCCCTCTAAGAGGAATGTTGTGCTGAGTAGACCACTGGCTGCAATGATTCCATGGGGGAAGCTCACATCTGAGGCAAGTAGGACTCAGCCGCAGTGCTAAGGAAGGAGAAGGGAGGACAATTTACCCTTCCTCTAGAAAGAGGGGGCAGGAGGCTGCCCGGTACAAAGTCAAGCAGCACTCAAAGGGCTGGCTTTGTTCAGGTAGGTAACGTAACGTCCTTCCCAGAGATGTGTCAAGATGACGTTTCTAAGGAGGAGGTGACCAGTTTGGATGACTGGCTCATAGGGCCAAAGCAGCAGGTGAAATTGCTCTCGGTACAACTAACGACACAGCCCAAGGCAGGTCAAGACTCATGATCACAGGTCCCTTGAGACTCTTGTCAGAGCCGGAAACCATGTTTGTACCCATAGATGCCGATAATGCAGTAAAATACAGGACAAAATTGGAATCAAAGCCCCATGTTGTCACTCAGCAATCCCGAACTGTTGGTTCATACAATCAACCTGAACGAGCAGATGCTGAGATTCATACATCTGGGTTAGGTACTGTAGTCCAGCCAGGGTACACAGCAGGCCCAAAGCAGCATATCTCAAGGAGACTGAAAGTGATGGGGAAAAGTCAACCCTGATGAGAATAGACAGACCCCTCAGGTTGACCTGGTGTTACATGAGTAGGGGAACAGAAAACCAAGGAAATCCGCCCCAGTTTCCAGAAGGCCCCGGGAACTACTTTGCCTGCTCTGTCTATTAAACATGGAGATGGTTCTGCTATTGATTCTGTGGGTTTGGTTTCAATGAACTGTCCTGATACCATAAAGGGGACATGGCACATGAATTGGTAAATGCTCTTTTGTTCATAGTTGGGGGGGCTTGTATACAAAATGATGCCAATCAAACTTGTTATTAAGGGTCCCAAATGAGCTGGTGTGAATATCGTTGGGGATTTGGCAGAATTCTAAGTAGGAAGAATATCAGGGGACACCGTTGACCCCTCAGTAGGTCTTACTAACAATTTTTGATTGGTCTTTTCCCAGTAACAAATGGAAAAGGAAGAGTCAAAAGGAAACCATGTTCCTGCAAGTGACAGGCCCCAGAAGCTGTAGAGAGAGGTCAATGCTGCCAGCCAGTATAACTGACAGGCTGGCAGGTCAATGAGGCAGTCCATAGAAGAGTGGCTCTGTGTGAGTGGGGCTGCCTGGTCCAGAGAAGGGCAGAGCTAAGGGGACAGCAGGGCCCAGGCTGGGCTGGGAGCAGAGCTGCACCAGCCAGAGCCAGAGAGTCCAGGGGAGCAGCCCAGGGAGCTAGAGGCAGAGCAGCAGGGGTTCCCTTGGGAATCTGGAGGCGGGAGGCCCAAGCTGTGCTCTGAGAAGGAAAGGGCAATTGGAACTAAAGCAGAGTCACAGAAGCGACACAAGAGCCCCGTGCTCCCAGCTGTGTGTCTGGGGCAGCTCAGTGGCCCTTTCTCAGTAACCCCAGTCTAGCTCCCCCGAACTTGTGCTCTGCCGTGAAAGGCCCGGTTCACACTTGTAACAGCCACGGCAGGGCTGTGCACGGCAGCTGCCTCATACGCACCCAGCAGCCTGCACAAGCACCTTTGTTCGGTGCTGTTACTACCCACACGCCCCCCGTAGTGTGTTACACGCTGTACATTTGTCTTGTTGACATTTGCTCAATAAGCCCCTTGAACAATACAAGTAATGCTCATAACTATACAACAGCGTAACCCCGCCACATCAGGGCCTAGCCCCGCCCCCTTCCCCTTGCCTACACACAAGGTCAAACCGCACTCGCCAGCTGGTTACGGGTGCCCTAGTGGCACAGCCCTGGGTTGGGCTGAGACTGGGAAATTCGTTCAGTCCCGTTCCAGAGCTGACAAACCCAGGGGCTCCGCATGGAGAAATACCTGGATGAGCCAGAGGAGCAGGCAGAGTCCATCCCTGGGGATCCAAGCGCCCTCCATCCGGGGCAGGGCTGGAAAGTCTGACTGAGCCGGGCACATCCGATTCCAGTTCCCCCTGGGAGACACTGGGAGGGAATGGACCGAGAGACAGAGAACAAACCCAACGCCAACGTTCATCCAGGCTCTACCACGCTTACAGGGCACCCCTTGTTCCAGGGCAGCTGCAGGGAGATTGGGCAACACCCCCACCCCCAGACTGGCCCCCAGCAGCTTTCTGTCCCCAGGACCATTCGCTTGGTGTTTTACTGAGTCTGTTCCCCCGAAGCGACCCCAGTGACTGTGGTGGGTGGGCAGGTCTCTGAGTGGGAGGGGAGTGGTTTCCCAGGGTTCCCACTCCCGGGAGAGGGGGGCTCGCACACTCCAGCTTCTTCTGGAAACCTCCAATTCCCCTAGAAAGAAAGACTCAGGCTCCTTGTTCCAGCCTCTCTCTGCTTCCCTCCTACCACACAGCCCCTGCCAGAGCTGGGGTTAACTTCTCCCTTGGCAAGATGAGGAGACTGTGCTTACAGGGGTATCCAGACTCCTGGTTCTGTGCGTCATCCTGACGCTCCATCTCGGTGTGACCCTGCCCAACTCTGTGCCTCAGTTTCCCTCTCTGTATAAAGGGGAGAGGCTTACAGTGACTTTCCTTTGCTAGGTGATTTGAAGACCCTGCAGGGAAAGGTGCTGCCCACGGTGATGATAGTTACTGATGAGAATCACTGATCTCCGGCCCTTAGTGACAGCCCATGTGCCTGCAGAAAGTGGTTTTGACACCTCACAGTTATCTGGCTCCAGATCTGTATGTTCACTCTCTACCTGTCCTGCCTGGGCATTGACAAGTTACAAGGGCCTGTGGAGACCTAGGAATTATCCCTAGTTTTCTTAGTAGTCAGCAATACATTTAGAATACAAACGCCCAGAGCAGCCAATTCCTCTGACTCAGCCCAGAGCCCAGGAGTTCTCCTCTCCCTTGGGAAGGGCCCTTAATTGCTGTTTACTCCTAGAGCTGGATAAATAGCCCAGAAGCCCGGACATGGAAAGGGTCACTGGAGAGTCGCTGCCTAGAAAGTCTCTGTTTCCCCACCCTGTTTGCATCCAGACGCTGCTTCTCCCCAGAGGCCGAGTGACCCCCACTGGGACTGCCCAGAGCTGTGTTATAACCATGCACAGCCCTGTGCCGGCTCTCGGCGCGGGACGCTGCTGCAGACACCGGGCTGAGAGAGGTGGGGACGCGGCTGCCTGAGGGGGATTCACAGGAGGGACACGTCCCTCTCAGCACTCACAGGTACCAGCTCTGGCTGAGGAGCTCCCCTGCTCCACACACCCACTGCAATGTGGTCTCGATGGCATAGACAGTGAGTCTGTGCACAGACACTAAACATTCTGGGGCCCTTGCCACAGGGGAGGAAGGGTTAGTTCCAGAGTTATTGGCTAAAATGGCCCTCGTTGGGGACGGCCTCTAGCCCACGGCAGCTGCTTTTCGGGTGCAAAGTGGATCCCTTCAGATGAAAGGTGCCAGCAGATGGACAAGGCAGGAGAATATTGTCTGGCCATGGCTCGGAGTTTACTTGCACCCCACGGAGGGAAATCTCCCCTGGGAACCAGAACTGAGCAAAGACCAGAGAAGCCAGCTGTGTGTCACTGCCCAGACACTGTCACCTTCTCCCCTGGCATCTCAGGGCTCTGGCTGGTAGCGGGGGGCTGTTGCTTGATTTGTATCTGCTGCGAAGCACAACAGCTGCTCGGCCAGTCCCTCCCCAGCCGCTAGCAGGGCCTGGCGTTCTTCTGGCCTCGGGGCAGGACTCTGCACCTGGCCTTGTGGAACCGCTTCAGATTTCCTTTGCCTGCAGCCTGCATGTGACTGTATCAAACACTGTGTGTGCACCAGCCCCGCTCAGCCAACGCTCCGGATCCATCGGTGCCTGCCCCGGCCTCCTCCTTATAACCCCTCTGCTGGCCTGTTCCCATTTTACTGTCTAAATGTCTCCTCCCAATCAGTACTGGTGATAATTTTCCTCTGCTTTGGGGCGATAGCCATTTGAAGCACTAAGTGTATTTATCAGAGAGGTAGCCGTGTTAGTCTGAATCTGCAAAAGCAGCAAAGGAGTCCTGTGGCACCTTATAGACTAACCGAAGTGTTGGAGCATAAGCTTTCGTGGGCAAAGACCCACTTCGTCAGACGAAGTGGGTCTTTGCCCACGAAAGCGTATGCTCCAACACTTCGGTTAGTCTATAAGGTGCCACAGGATTCCTGGCCGCTTTTTAAGTGTATTTAATAAACTTAAAAAAACAACAAATAGTCTGCTAGCATTTGAAAGACTAACAGATTGTGTCTCCAGCTATTTTCCATTTGCTTCTGCCCATTGACAAAACTATGTAAGGGCACAAGGCTTGCAAGTGATCACTGCAGGGCCCAGCTGGAAACAGCCCCATTGGCTGACAGGGGCCCATGGACATCGGCTGTCTGGGATCTGGGAGTGACCAGATGTCAGTACATTGTGTGCATGCTCTGCTGCTATTGCAGAATGTATATTTTTGGTCTGTCAGGTTTCCCTCTTACATCAAACGCCTCAGAGAAACCAAAGTCTCTTCCATCTTCACAGTTCCCTTCTCAGCCAGATGTGCACTCGTATTAGTGGAGGAGTTTTCCATACATCATGCTGGTGACTGGCACTAACTAATCCCAGACCAGCTTTTCAACTGTCTCCTAACCCAGCCAGTTCTGTAAATGTTCTGTTTATTTTTCATAGTTTCTGTTTAACACACGTCTACTTTTTATTTGCCTTTAAATATATTCTGGCTCTGCCGCTGCCTGATTGTGCATTTCTGGGTGCAAACGGGGTGTACATGTGATCACTCTGTTCACAGGTCCTGGGTTTGTCACCCCCAAGTGTCTATGATAGATGCTGTTTAACAGCCTTATTGACTGATAACAGACAGGAATGTATTTCATCACCTCATGTGACCTGAGTTCCTCTTTGTGAATGCAGAACAGAAATATTTTGTGACTTCATCGACGTTTCCTGTAACATCAGCGACTTTTCTTTCTCCCTCTAGGAAGTGGCAGATCTTTTTTTAATGTTTATTTTGTTCTTAATATACTTAATAATATCATTTGGGATATCCTCAGCTCTGCCAGGCATGGATGTCTCACTGTCTTTGATATCCCTTAACAATTTCCATAATGTCCAATTTGCATGCTTTGCTTTTGATTTTTCCCTTTTCCCTCATTTTTCCTGTATTTCCTCCCCTCTCTAATTGCTGCCTATGCTTTGGGACTGAAGCGGTTTCTGGTTCAAAGTTCTCTACTCTTCTGACTGGAATTATGGCTCTTTCGCTCTCTCATAAACTCTTCTTTAAGAACTAACTGCTTGTTTTTGCATTTTGCTGAGCTGGTTAGGTCCTGTGATGGTGTCGCTGGTGTAGATATGTGGGCAGAGTTGGCACCGAGGTTGGTTGCAGGGATTAGTTCCTGAGTTAGAGTTACCATGGTGTGGTTTATAGTTGCTGCTGAGAATTTGCTTCAGGTTGGCGGGTTGTCTGTGGGCAAGGACTGACCTACCTCCGAAGGTGTGTGAGAGTGAGGGATTATTGTCCAGGATTGGGTGGTAGATCGCTGATGATGCATTGGAGAGGTTTTAGCTGGGGACTGTAGGTGATGGCCAGTGGTGTTCTGTTGGTTTCTTTGTTGGGTCTGTCTATTAGCAGGAGGCTTCTGGGTACATGTTTGGCCCTGACAATCTAATTCCTCACTTCCTCAGGTGGGTATTGTAGTTTCAGGAATTCTTGGTGAAGATCTTGTAGGTGTTTGTCTCTGTCTGAGGGGTTGAAGGAAATACGGTTGTACCTTAGTGCTTGGCTGTAGACAATGGATCATGTGGTGTGTCCGGGATGGGAACTGGAGGCATGTAGGCGGGCACAGCGGTCAGTAGGTTTTCGGAATAGGTGGTGTTTATGTGACCATCACAAATTTGCATCGTAGTGTCCAGGAAGTGGCTCTCTTGTGTAGACTGGTCCAGGCTGAGGTTGATGGTGGGGTGGAAACTGTTGAAATCACGGTGAAATTCTTCCAGAGCCTCCTTCCCATGGGTCCAGATGATGAAGATGCCATCAATGTAGCGTAAGTAGAGGAGGGGCGCTAGTGGATGGGAGCTGAGGAAGCGTTGTTCCAGGTCAGCCATAAAAATGTTGGCATATTGTGGGGCCATGAGGGTGCCCATAGCAGAGCCACTGGTTTGGAGGTATAAATTGTCCCCAAATCTGAAATAGTTGTGTGTGAGGATAAAGTCACAGAACTCGGCCACCAGTTGTGCCGTGGCATCGTCAGGGATACTATTCCTGACAGCTTGTATTCTATCTACATGTGGGATGTTGGTGTAGAGAGCCTCTACATCCATGGTGGCTAGGATGATGTTTTCTGGAAGATCACCAATGCATTGTAGTTTTCTCAGGAAGTCAGTGGTGTCTCAGAGATAGCTGGGAGTGCTGGTGGTGTAGGATCTGAGTAGAGAGTCCACATATCCAGACAGTCCTGAAGTGAGAGTGCTAATGCCCGAGATGATGGGGCGCCCAGGATATCCAGGTTTGTGGATCTTGGGTAGTAGGTAGAATAACCCCAGTCGGGGCTCTAAGGATGTGTTTGTGTAGATTTGTTCCCGTGTTTGTGAAGGGATTGTCTTGAGCAGATGGTGCAGTTTCTTAATGTATTCTTCAGTGGGATCTGAAGAAAGTGTCCTGTAGAATGTGGTATTGGAGATTTGTCTGTCAGTCTCCTTTCAGTAGTCAGACCTATTCATGTTGACAACAGAACCTCCTTTACCAGCATCTTTAATTATGATGTCAGATGTCTCTGAAGTCTGTTCTTGAAGTTTTTTTGTTGCATCATCTGAACCCACGTCAGGAGGTTCTGGAAGAATTCCACCGCGATTTCAACAATTTCAACCCTACCATCAACCTCAATCTGGACCAGTCTACACAAGAGATTCACTTCCTGGACACTACGATGCAAATTAGTGATGGTCACATAAACACCACATAAACACCACCCTATCCCTAAAACCTACTGACCGCTATGCCTACCTTCATGCCTCCAGCTTCCATCCCTGACACACCATACGATCCATTGTCTACAGCCAAGCACTAAGGTACAAGCACATTTGCTCCAGCCCCTCTGACAAACACCTACAGGATCTTCACCAAGCATTCTTGAAACTACAATACCCGCCCAAGGAAGTGAGGAAACAATTTGACAGACCCAGACGTGTACCCAGAAGCCTCCTACTACAAGACAAGCCCAACAAAGAAACCAACAGAACACCACTGGCCATCACCTAAGTCCTCAGCTAAAACCTCTCCAATGCATCATCAGATCTACAACTCATCCTGGACAATGATCCCTCACTTTCACAGGCCTTGGGAGGCAGGCCAGTCCTCGCTCACAGACAACAGGCCAACCTGAAGCAAATTCTCACCAGCAACTATAAACCACACCACAGTAACTATAACTCAGAAACCAATCCCTGCAACAAACCTCGGTGCCAACTCTGCCCACATATCTACACCAGCGACACCATCACAGGACCTAACCACATCAGCCACGCCATCTCAGGTTCATTCACCTGCACATCTACCAATGTAATATACGCCATCATGTGCCAGCAATGCCCCTCTGCTATATACATCGGCCAAACTGGACAGTCCCTATGTAAAAGAATAAATGGACACAAATCAGATATCAGGAGTGGTAATATACAAAAACCTGTAGGAGAACACTTCAATCTCCCTGGACACACAGTAGCAGATTTAAAGGTAGCCATCCTGCAGCAAAAAAAACCCTTTAAAAACAGACTTCAAAAAGAAACTGCTGATCTATAGTTCATCTGCAAATTTGACACCATCAGTTTAGGATTAAACAAAGACTGTGAATGGCTAGCCAAATACAAAAGCAGTTTCTCCTCTCTTGGTGTTCACTCCTCCACATCAGCTGCTAGAAGTCGGCCTCATCCTCCATGACTAAATTGACCTTGTTATCTCCAGCCTTACTCTTGATTGGAACTCTTTTCTTATGCCTGTATATTTATACCTGCCTCTCATAGCACTTCACTGGACACCTGAAGGACGACGGAAACATGGGAGACCCAAGACAACATGGCGGCGTACTGTTAATGCAGACATGAAGAGAATGAATTATAACTGGGACACACTGGAGAAAGTGGCCAAAGACAGACAAAAATGGAAAACTTTCCTTGCTGCCCTACATGCCAGCGGGCATAATAGGCATTAAGTAACTTACTCTGGAATGTCCACTACATGCATCTGACAAAGTGGGTCTTTGCCCACGAAAGCTTATGCTCCAATAAATATGTTAGTCTATATAAGGTGCCACAGGACTCCTCGTCACTTTTGCAGATCCAGACTAGCACGGCTACCCTTCTGATAATGGATCTTTAAGTGACTATATTACAAAGCCATTTCAAAAACCAAACTGGAGAGAGCAACTGCAGAACTTGGTTTAATTTACAAGCTTGACACCTGGAATCAAGGTTTGAACGAAGACCTGACCTGGATGGGCCTCTACATTGACATCGAAAGCTAAGCACCGGGTACTTACAGACCACTATCTTAGCCTCATTTAGACACTCTGATTGACAATATTTTTCCTATTATTTTCCTTCTCTTCCTTACCCCCAACCACCCCTTCTGTTTCTCTGTAATTCATTTTGTACCTTCGACCCCTTGCTCCATTTATCTGAACAAGTGGGCTGTGCCCATGAAAGCTCATGATCCCATCTACATTTGTTGTTAGTCTCTAAGGTGCTGCAGAACTATTTGTTGTTTTTAAGGGGTTTTTAAGGGGGGGGTGGGGATTGTTCTGTGTTTCTCCATGAGGAGATCATCAGTTCCATCCTTTTATTTTGTCTTCTCCTAGAATCGTAGAATCTCAGCAGCATAGAATCCCAGGGCTGGAAGAGACCTCAGGAGGCATCAAGTCCAGCCCCCTGCTGAAACAAGGACCAAACCCATCTAAATCATACCACCCAGGGCATTGTTCAGCTGGGACTTAAAAACATTTAGGGATGGAGATTCCACTACCTCCCTAGGTTACCCATCTCATGCTTCACCACCCTCCTAGGAAATAGGACCAAGACCTCCCTCAGTGCAACTTGAGACCTCTCCCCCAAGCTTAGAGTCATCCAAAAACTTGCTGAGGGTGCAATCCATACCCTCATCCAGATCATTAATAAAGATGTTGAACAAAATAGACCCTAGAACTGATCCTTGGGGCACTCCACTTGAAATGGACTGCCAACCAGACATTGAGCCGTTGCTCACCAACTCTGAGATTTTTAGAAACTGGGTGAATTGGGAATATAATAAAGCACAGACTCTGTAGCTTGGGCATTAAGGAACAAAGATGTACAATGAATATCTGCACTTATGTTTCCTGCTGGAGTCTATTAAGGTTTCCTGAATCACAACACATGGGCTCTATTAATACGTGGAGAATCATAAAATGTGGAATGGGCATTAGTAGGTTGTTCATACCTCACTTCTCTGAATAGTCAAAATGTCATTGTTCAGTGTGTGGAGAGTGACCATTACACTCCACCCATGAGAACAGCCCCCAGCAGTGCATGTCATGCCTCATACAAACATTGTGTCTCCATGCAGGTATTCTATGACCATCACCTGAGACCCTGGGTACATACAACACATCAGAGGAAGATTCATGTGACACTATTCTGCATCCGAGTTGGACACGTTTTCCCTTTCTCCATGTCAGATTCCAACAAAAACAACTTCACCAACCCCTCCATATTCATCCTGCTGGGCATTCCTGGCCTGGAGGCAGCCCATGTCTGGATCTCCATCCCCTTCTGTGTCATGTACGTCATAGTGATGTTGGGGAATTTTACCATCCTGTTCATTGTGAAGATGGAGCTGAGCCTCCATGAGCCCATGTACTATTTCCTCTGCATGCTGGCCATCACCGACCTGGTGGTGTGTACGTCCATCCAGCCCAAAATGCTGAGCATCTTTTGGTTTAATTCCAGGGAGATACATTTCAGTGCCTGCCTCACGCAGCTGTACTTCATTCAGTGGTCTTTACTGATGGAGTCTGGGACACTCACGGTCATGGCGTTTGATCGCTACGTAGCCATCTGTGATCCCCTGAGACATACCACCATCCTGACAAACTCCACTGTAGCCAGGATCAGCCTGGCCGTGCTGCTGCGTGGTTCCATACTCGCCTTGCCCTATCCCATCCTGGCAAGTCAGAGGCCATATTGTAGAACCAACATCATTCCTGAGCCGTACTGCTCACACATAGTTGTGGTGAGCCTGGCCTGCGCTGACATTCGTGTCAGTAGTTACTACGGCCTCCTTGTCGTACTCTGTGTGATGGGGCCGGATGTGATTTTTATCGCTTTGTCCTATACCCAGATCCTCAGGACCATCTTCCGCCTCCCCACAAAGGATGCCCGGCTCAAGACTTTTGGGACCTGCGGCTCCCACATCTGGGCCATCTCAGCCTTCTACATCCCTGTTCTTTTCATCACCTTAATAGGCCGCTTTGGCCAGAATGTGCCCCAGCATTTCCACGTTCTCATTTCCAACTTGTGTGTCTTCATGTCCCCCATGCTGAACCCCATCATCTATGGGGCGAGGACCAAACAGATCCGGGACAGGCTGCTCCAGCTCTTTACTCAAAAGGGTACCTAAGGATTTCTCCTTTTGTTCTGGGTCTGAAACTGAGATCAGAGAAGAGCTGGTTGGCGACATGGTGCTGAGCCCTGCTCTCTGAATTTGACTATATCGTGAAAGTGACATTGAACCCTGGGCTGGCCTTGCTATGCTGTGTCCGTGGGACAAACCGAGCAATCGGTCTGTGTTCAACTCATTCACTCATGGGGTTTCCCACTTTCAAATTCCTGGTAACTTGAGCACTGAGGCCCCTTTCCCTGCCCCATGTCTTCCCTTAAGATTCCCTTCACCTTTCCCCCAAATCTTTCTGCCGTTGTTCTACCTTCATTTCCCAAAACACCAACCCTTCTCTCTCCTCACTTCCCCACCCCCATCACTCACTGGATCACCTCCACCTCTGTACCCCTGCCATCTTGATTCCGTCTGCTCCAGGGCTGGGACGGGAGCTGCTGCAGTCTGACCAGGAGCCTGGTCTGAGGACCAGGGAGACACAGCGCTGGAGCCAACATGCTGGGCAGGAGCAGAGAGGGAAGCCAGCATGCATGTACAAACCCAGTTGGAGGTTGGGGACAGGGTTGTGATGCAGAAAGGCAAGATTGTGCTTCATACTGCATGTGGGCCCTAACGCTCTGCTACAAAGCCGTGAAAAATGAGTTCAGTGTGTCATTTCCTTTTTTTAGTTTTTCAGTACCTCCCTGCTGGCGTCCATTACAGGGAGGGTCCCTGCACTGGGTGTGGGCTGGGTGCCCTTTAGCATGAGCTAGGTATTTGGAGTCAGGGCAGGGGATCAGCTGTGCAGCTGGGAGGACAACAGCTGGGAGGGCAGAAGGAGAAGCAGGGAAGGAGAACGTCACATTGGAGCAGCTGGGACACTCCTTCGAGATGGTGTCATGGGATTCTCTCATGCTGAGGGTACCTCTAGACAGACATATGTGTGTTACTGAGGAAGAGCTGGTGGTCGTTATACATGCAGACACCAAGGACATAGGGAAAGACAGGAGGTACGAGTTCCACAGGTTGACTGTGCGCTGCATGAAGAAAAACTTCCTTTAGTTTGTTTTAAGCCTGCTGCCTATTAATTTCTTTTGGTGACCCCCTACTCCTTGCAGGAGGAGTAACGGTAGTTCGAATTAGGAGCTTTAATTCGAACTACCTAGTCCGTGCCGCGTGTAGCCGCGGACAGGTAGTTCGAACTATGGGGCATTTAAAAATGGCAGCGCCCAGGAACATGCAAATGAAGCCCGGGATACTTAAATCCTGGGCTTCATTTGCAAGTTCGAATGCCTACATTAGCCACCCTAGTTCAAACTAGGGTGGCAGTGTAGACATACCCTTATAGTCCAAGCCTTCACAGCCTCCTCTGGCAAGGAGTTCCACAGGTTGACTACGCGCGCTGTGTGAAGAAGAACTTTCTTTTATTAGTTTTAAACCTGCTACCCATTAACTTCATTTGGTGTCCTCTAGTTCTTCTATTTAGGGAACTAATAAATAACTTTTCTTTATACGCCCTCTCCACACCACTCATGATTTTATACACCTCTATCATATCCCCCCTCAGTCTCCTCTTTTCTAAACTGAAAAGTCCCAGTCGCTTTAACCTCTCCTCATATGGGACCTGTTCCAAACCCCTAATCATTTTAGTTGCCCTTTTCTGAACCCTTTCCAAGGCCAAAATATCTTTTTTGAGGTGAGGAGACCACATCAGTACACAGTATTCTGACGTGGTGATTCTCCAGGGCCCGTCCAGCCCCACGTGTGTGTCAGCGGCCTCTGGCCTGTCTGACACTCTGGGCCATGGAGCCTGGCTCGGGGCCGTTGCAGTCAGTGGTCAGATCCCCATTGGCCGTGGGGCCTGGCCCTACCGCACCTCCCATCCCCGGGTGCTGCACTGCGTGTGGGTTGTTAGGGCCTAGCGCCCCTGGGCTGCTGTTCCGGGGGGTGCTGGGCTGGGCCGCATCTGTGACATCTCCTCTGGGTTCCCCCCTCCTGCCCCAACATTGAAACTGCCAGAAGGTAACAGCAGGCTGGGCTGAGCCGAGGGATTCTGCAGGGACACGGGGAGATCGCTTGCTGCAGCGCCTGGTGCTCACAGCCCAGCCCCTCCGGGCCCAGATGTGGCTCAGGTGCAGCTGTTGGTGCGACCGCGGCAAAGCCCGGGCAACGAAGAGCAAGGAGCAGGGAGAATCTGACAAAGGGGTTTTATCGGCTGCTCTTTTATGTGGCCACATTCTTATTTCCAGGAAAAGAGGCTCAGCCAGGGGCGAACGGGAGAGATCAGTCGCATTCAAACACCAAGGGGGAAGTTACCAAGACACCCTAGTCACTGCCCAGACCCCAGGGTGATCTCCCCTTCCCCATCGTTTACGGCCCAGCTGAGATGATGCCCTTGGATACCAGACGCGGGAAGGGGCAGGTGGGGCGCGGGGTACAAAGGGTAACCACACAGCAGTTTATGTCGCGCACAGGGGAGCTGTGTCCAATGGGAGCCTCTAGGGTCAGAGTCTCCTTTTTTATTGCACATGATAGAACTACGGTCTGACAGGCACGCCCTGGGTCAGGGCAACAGCCGGGCTGAGCCCTTGAGCCCCAGAACACATGGATAGGAAGCAATAACCAACCACCTGCTGCCTGAGCAGACAGAGCTCAGGGGATCTGAGACACTGCAGTTGAATTCCCAGCTCAGGCTGTAGAATTCCCTGCTCTGCTACAGACTCTCTGGGTGGCCTCAGGCAAGTCACTTGGTCCCAGAGTTTCAGAGGGATTTTGATGTGGGACCTAGTGGGATTTTCAAAGGTGCCTAGGCACTGAGCTTCCAATGGGAATGAAGCACCTGGGTGCTTTTGAAAATCCCACTAGATGCCTAATGCAGAGCCTTAACTAAGCATTTTAGCACCCAGGACAAGCAACCATATTTCTGTCCCTCAAATTTTGGGGGTGGGAGGGGACAGATGTGACCCCCCCGGCACAGCCCACCCCTGAGGCATACAGGCGTCCTGGAGCTGAGGTAGTGCCAGGCAGGGCCATCGACGGAGGTGAGCAAAAGTGGCAGCAATGTTGATGTGCTGACTCAGCAGCACTTTAACGTAAGCCACTTATGGGCCAGTACCAGCAGCCGCTTCTGACTGCTGGGGCGTACGAGCCCATACAGGCCCATTTTCATCTCGGACGACCATAGTGGACATGGACAGAGGAGGCATCTAGAGCTTGGTCAAGTTTGAAAAAAGGGTGATGGACGCTCCAACCCTGCCTACCCCAAATGATGAGTTCGCCTTTGTATTTTATGCAAGTGTCAAGAATTTTGTATTGCCAATATAGTCACTCAGGTTACAGGGGTTGGGGAAAACATCACAGAATATTATAGTATAGGAATATTCCTGTGAGCCCAAAAAGGAAGTGAAAGTGCCCCCTGTTTTTAAAGGAGCCCTAATTGAATAGGTAACTGGGGGTACATCTACACAGCAATGTTATTTCGGAATAACATAGTCCGTTTCTACACTACAAGCAGTTATTTGTAAAGAATATATGTAAATAATGTTGAAATACTGTTGAGCTGGAGGACTTCTTACTCCAACTCCTGTAACCCTCATTTTACGAGGAGTAAGGGACATCAGAGGGAGAATGCTCTAACTCGGAGTGGGGGTAGTTATCTGCTCTTGTAAATACTGAATTTGTAATCAGGTGTGCAGTGCTGTTATCGGGGATGGTGTTCTTGATGGCCTGTAATCCGTCTTCGTGTGGAATGTTGGGGTGTGTCTAGACTACAGGCTTTTGTCGACAGAGGCTTTGTCGACAGATGCTGTCGACAAAGCCTCTGTTGACAAAGAGTGTCTAGACTACAGCCAGTTCTGTCGACAAAACAAGCCGCTTTTGTTGACATGAGAGTGTGTGGACGCAAAGGACAGTGCAGATGCAATAACGCCTTCTGTCGACAGAACTCTGTCGACAAAAGGTGTTATTCCTCGTAGAATGAGGTTTACCACTGTCGACAAAACTGCCGAGTTCTGTCGACTTTATGTCATCAGAACTCGGCGGTAGTGTAGACGCAGGTATAGTTTAGTCGACAAAAGTCCACTTTTGTCGACAAAACCCTGTAGTCTAGACACACCCTTGGTGTAAAGGGCTTCTACATCCATGGTGGCCAGGATGGTATTTTCAAGAAGATGACTGATGTTCTGAAGTTTCCTCAGGAAGTCAGTGGTGTCACGGAGGTAGCTAGGAGTGCAATCTTCAGATACTTACTGATTCCCTCCACCTTCCTGTATTTTCTATACCCTCTGCTCCTCGTCTCCCTCCCCCCTTTTCCCTCCTCCACCCCTTCTCTCCTATTTATTTTGAGTCTGCACATCCTAAACTCAAAACTCCAGTCATCTGAAGAAGTATGCTGTGCCCATGAAGGCTCATGATACCATCTCCATGTTTTGTTAGTCTATAAAGTGCTACCAGACCATTTGTTGTTGTTTTCTGTCCAGACTAACTCAGCTACCCCCTGCAGCACTTAGATTAAGCAACCTACAATGTCATTGGGGCTTCCAAGAACACCCACAAACTTAGCGGGTCCATCATTGCTTGGAAAAACCTGAAATAACAGGTTAAGACCTCAATAACTGGGTAGGACAGAAATAACAAATGCGATAGAAAACCACAAAAGGGCCATGGTAATGAACTGATCATAAGTTGAGTGCAATGATATCCTGAGCTATTCGAAACAGACACGTCACCATTGGTAAGGTGAGGAATTACAAATAAGGAGAAATCGAAACATCCCCTACTGAGTATACATCAGACATAACAATGTCAGCGTAACATGATAAAAGGGAAAAAACAGCAAGCAAAATGGTCTGGTAGCACTTTATAGACTAACAAAACATGTAGATGGTATCATGAGCTTTCGTGGGCACAGCTCACTTCTTCAGATGACCAGAGTTATAACTAAGGGATAAGAAAACTCGAAATAAATAGGAGAAGGAGATGATGGCTAACACCTTGGGTTGTTCTAAAAGGAACGGGGTGAGTCTATGGCATGGAAATATCGATGGACATTCCCATCTATCTTATGGAACTGGGATGTTTGTGACTGTGCTAAATGTATTCACAAATTATATTGCTAACTATACAGGAGTTCCTATAGTGTGAGCGTTACATCTGTGCCCATTAGGGTTCCCAACCACAGAATAATTCAATACTGGGTCTGATTCTGGGACAAAGAACCTGTCAGCCCTGCCCCTTCCACCCATGGCCCCACCTCTTCTGGGGGCCCAGAGCCTCCCCCACCATCTTGCCCAGGGCCTGGTGAAGTCTGTAGGCTGCCCTGGCTGAAGTACAGATGTAGCAGTGGCTTTGGTTGTTGAACAGCGCAACTATAATAATACATCTGGACACTCTTTCGAAAAAAAGGCACCCCGAACCACTTCTGGCAGGGCATGGGGGCAGCATTTACTTCCGGGTGCTGCTGCCTGCCCTTTGCAGAGACGCGTGCTTAAAGAGAACCCCCTGGACAGCGATTTCTCTGCTGCTGCTTCTGGCTTGTCTACCTCTGAGAGGGACAGCAAAGCGGCTGCAGTGCTTGCTCTGGTTGCCCTGCTTTCTTGGACACCACAGCAGTTTGTTTTTAGGTTGGTTTTTCTGCTTCTCATCCATTTTTTGCTATGGAGCCAGAGCTACCCCTGGGCAGGCGATGGCCCCCACAAAACCATGCGGCAAATTCTGCTGCATGTTCATGACACCATCATGATGCTCCTTCCCCATCTGGACTTAGACCCCCAGCCTTGAGCCCCTTGTCCAGGCTGCAGGACCAATGGCCTTGCCACCCAACTTATTCCTGAAGAGGCGATTTTTGAGGCTGGACACCAGTTCTGACTGGTGGGACCATCTCGTTATGGAGCAGTGGGACAACCAAGCTTGGCTCTGAAACTTCTGTATGTGGAAGTCCATGTTCCAGGAGCTGTATCTCTGGCTCGCCCCTGCCCTACAATGCCAGGACACCCACTTCTTTTCAGGAAGTTGACGGCTGCTATCAAATCCCCCCCCTCACTCTTCTCTTCTGCAGACAAAACAAGCCCAAATCTCTCAGCCTCTCCTTGTAGGTCATGCGCTCCTGTCCTCCAATAATTTTGATTGCCCTCCGCTGGATCCTCTCCAATGCGTCCACATCCTTTCTGCAGTGGGGGCCCCAGAACTGAGTGCAATACTCCAGGGCTACGTCTAGACTGGCGCGCTTTTGCGCCAGAGCTATGCAAATGAAGCTCAGCATTGGAATATCGCCGAGCCTCATTTGCATAGCTAATGAACCGCCATTTTCGCGGAAGAGGCTCTTGCGCAAGACGGGGCTGTCTACACTGCCCCTTCTTGCGCAAGAAAAACCGATTATTTTCAGGCATAACGGCTTTGCGCAAAAGGGTTTTTCTTGCGCAAGAAGGGGCAGTGTAGACAGCCCCGTCTTGCACAAGAGCCTCTTGCACAAGAGCAGTCTAGAGGGGATCTTTCGAAAATACAACCCTTTTTCAAAAGATCCTGTAAAACTCATTTAACATGTATACAATTTTATTTTCGTTTACACATTTTTGCATGAAAAAATGTAAAACAAAATCTGAGCACCAAACATCAATGCTTATAGCAAAGAGACCAGTAAATCACCAGTATAGCTCAAAATATTAGTTATTCAGTTATTCAATTATTAATTAGTAAGTAGGAATTGCTGCACATTGACAGAAACATGGGAGACTGGACACTGAATGAATCCAGCAGAAATGGTCATCACTGCTATGAACACTAAGATAAAAATGTAAAGACTAGTTAGTGGCAGCACAATTAGGCAATGTGTCATCATAGTTATCTAAATGATATGAGCTTAGTTTCATTTTCATATTCCAATAGACTAGTCATTCTCCAGAATACAAGAATGAAACATTTGGTGACCCAAGCACTTTAAGGTTGGTAGCTTTGGAGAGAGGCTGGTCCATGAGGGATCCTTTGATGAAGTGATCCACGAAATAAAAGAACAGGAGAAATACTGATCTGCAACCATTCAATGTCAAGGTAATGCATTAAATTTAACTTGAAAGCTGTTGAGGTTTATCAACCTTCATTTTTTCACTATTTCTAGTTCTATTTCAAGTCATACTTCTATCTTTGAAAACTAATTTGCTATGTTTTCATAGTATATAGGATAAAAAAACCCTTAATGATGAAGGCAAAGGTGAGAATAAATATAAATAATTTCACCATAAAATCCTGACAAGGACATTATACAGTAAAATCTGTGTTATCCAGCGCGCTTGGTGGATTAGGGTGTTCCAGTTATCTAAAAATTCTGGTTATCTGAGGGTCCCATTATCCTAGGAAAAACCAATGGACAATAATAGTAAAACTCAAGTTTTTAATATTGGTAGTTTTGTAGTGTGAGGCAGTTGGTTTCACATTTCTATTTTGAGTTAAAGATGATTAGTACTTCTTAAATAAAAAATTGTTAAGCCAATCATGGTAAACCAAACCAGGACTGTGCACCTGAAGATGTGACAGTATTGTGTCTGGGGGCAATGCCGGATAACAAAGGTTTCACGGTACTCGGGGGGGAAATCTTTCAAATGTTAAGAATTTTATGATTTTGGTGGTCTTGAATATATCTATTGCCAACTTAGTCTTGTTTTGTAACATCTCTATTTCTGCAAGGGATGTTCCATAAATCTGTGGAGCAATTAATCTCTCTGGAGTTAAGGTTGTAAATACAGCCGGTCCCCGAGTTGCGAACGGTCAGGCTGTAGTGCACTCGAATCTGGCCACTTGCAGCCTTATCAACCACCAAAGAGTAAATTGCTCAGCTCCCAGAATCTGAGAGAATTTGTGCAGAAAACGGCAAAGTGAATGGTTATTTAGGTTAACAGTAGTTCCTACATAGCACTCCCCGTCACTAGATCTCAAAGAGTACATTATGCTGAAAATTCAGCCGACTCCCAGGGCTCAGCTCCAGGACTACAAATTGCAGTATAGAGGTTGGGGCTTGGGCTGGAGCCCAGATTCTGAAATTCCATCAGGAGGGAGGGTCTCTGAACCTAGGCTCCAGTCTGATCTCATATGTTTACACAGCTGTATTTAGCTCCACCGCCCAAGTCCAGTGAGCCAGAGTCAATAGATAAAAGCTCTCAGACTTGCTGCTAGAGGTTATTTATAGCATTGGTACTGAAAGCATCCTACAAAAGAGGTGAGGATAATTATCCACGATTTACAGATTAAAAGCCTTAAAAATGGCTCAGCTGAGAAATTGCCAAGTACTTAATACTTCTTTCCCTCCCTCTGCCTTCACCCCCCACCTCCCAAAAAAACCCAGGTTATATCATGGAATTGGGTAGTTTGGGCACTGGCAAGCAAGTCTGTCTGTCTGTCTGTCCGTCCATTTGTTTGTTTAAGAACTTCTCATAAACGGTAAGAGTTAGGCCCACCAAATTTGATAAGCAGCTTCCTTGTATCTTAACTTGAAGTGAGGTCAGAGTTTTGTTGTGTGTGTGGGGGGTTGGGAGCTGAAGCTCCCCTTCCTCTGATACAGGAACATTTCTAGCTGCTCCCCTTCCTCTGATTCATACAGGAACATTGCTAGCTGTTCCCCTTTGTCAGAGAGTAAAGGGTAAGTGCACAGTTTGCTGCTGTGTTTGCTGGAGTTGCAGCAGCCATGGAGAGGCGCGTCTCACCTAGCCCCAAGGTTCTGGGGTGAGAGAGGGCTGGGGTTGTGCTCCTTCCCTGGGTCAGCCTGCCTCCTGGACCCCTCTTCCCCAGCCCCACCTTAGGCAATGGTTTACATGAAGAAAAACAAAAATTAATTGAGTTAAGAACTCAAGCAATGCCGGGTAAATCTTCTAGTACAGGCAACCCTCGACTTACAACCGCCCAACCCCTGCATTTACAACCATTTTTTTCATGCAAGATAGCTCCTAAAACCCCCCAATTTACATCCACAGCTCACATTTACCACAGAGTATGATGCAGACTCCACGCATCTTCCCAAAACAGGAAACATACAAAGTCAGTCAGACTGACTTGAACTGCACACGTCTCCAACACATCGGTCTTCACTTTTTACTTATTTTTGTGCATTATTTGAACTATTGAGTTTCGTTTTCCTCCATTTCCGTAGTCAATTTTTAGGGTATGAAATGGGTTTCCAGGAAAGGAACCACCATTTATAACATTGCGGCTATGGGAAATAAGGGTTCGACCTACAACAGGTCGACTTACGATGGTTCTCCAGGAACCAATTAGGTCGTAAGTGCGGGGGTTGCCTGTAGTAAATAAAAGAATGCTGAAATTGCCGTGATTAGAAAGGTTTCCAAAGGCTGCTAATGAGGCAAATGTAGTTCACATAAAAAAATCTTTTCCAGCAAAGCTGTGAGATTTTTTTCCCTCTGTTGCATTGATACAGCTAGTATGTTGGGGCCAGCAGTGGCTGAGGAGATCGTAGGTCCTTGCAGGGGCGGCCCGTGACTATAGGCTGACGCGGCCATCGCCACCTTCAACAGGGCACCCGGGGCGCCCGATTATGACGTCACTTCATTGACGGCCGTGCAGGCAGGGGCTCCAATCACACGTTCCGCCTGGGGCACCAGCTGCCGCAGCCCGCCTTGGGCCGCTCCTGGGTTCTTGTATATAGTTGCAGCACTAAACAGGTACTTAGAGTTAGTGGGTTTGTGTCAAATTATCACTGGCCACTACCACTGTTCCATTAAAGAAAGGGTGGAAAGAGAAGACAAACCCTGTTAACCTTTGATTAAAAACACCCTGGTAGGGGGACTCTTAAAGAATTTAAAACTGAAAGAACTAAATAAGACTTTAATTGCAGCTGTTTCCCATATTCCCATACCCTGTATAGATTTTTCTATAGTAGAAAATCTCCTAAGTTTTGTCTAAACTAGGGTATGTCTACACTACCACCCTAGTTCGAACTAGGGTGGCTAATGTAGTCATTCGAACTTGCAAATGAGGCCCGGGATTTAAATATCCCGGGCTTTATTTGCATGTTCCCAAGAGCCACCATTTTTAAGTGCCCCATAGTTCGAACTCCCTGCCCGCGGCTACACGTGATATGGACTAGGTAGTTCGAATTAAAGCTCCTAATTCGAACTACCATTATTCCTCATACCGAAATGAGGTTTACCAGCTAATTCGAGTTAGGGCTTTAAATCGGACTTCCGTTTCACTGCCGTGTGTAGACGCGGGCAGTTACTTCAGGCTAGTGAATTTCTAAAATGGCGACCGGCCGGAAATATGCAAATCAAGCACGGGATATTTAAATCCCGGGCTTGATTTGCAATTTCGGTCACCCTCATTAGCCTCCCTAGATCGATCTAGGGGGTTAGTGTAGACATACCCAGAGAGAATTGTTTACAAACAAACTTACATAATCTGAATCCTCCATGGTAGCCGGTAAAATTGAGGAAAGGTCAGATTGTAACAATTCAAGCAACAGGGGATGCTGATCCTTTTGGCTTTTCTGTGACTCCTCCCCTTCAGAGAATGAGAAGATTGGAACAGTGTCTGTGTCTAATCCTACGTCTGCATTTACGTCATCAAGCCCCTCCTCCAGCACTGCTTTTTTTCCTGCCACATCACTCTTTCCCAACAGCTTATCATAGAATACGAGGACTGGAAGGGACCTCGAGAGGTCATCGAGTCCAGTCCCCTGCCCTCATGGCAGGACCAAATACTGTCTAGACCATCCCTGACAGACATTTATCTAACCTACTCTTAAATATCTCCACAGATGGGGATTCCACAACCTCCCTGGGCAATTTATTCCAGTGTCTGACTACCCTGACAGTTAGGAACTTTTTCCTAATGTCCAACCTAAACCTCCCTTGCTGCAGTTTAAGCCCATTGCTTCTTGTTCTATCCTCAGAGGCCAAGATGAACAAGTTTTCTCCCTCCTCCTTATGACACCCTTTTAGATACCTGAAAACTGCTATCATGTCCCCCCTCAGTCTTCTCTTTTCTAAACTAAACAAACCCAATTCTTTCAGCCTTCCTTCATAGGTCACGTTCTCTAGACCTTTAATCATTCTTGTTGCTCTTCTCTGGACCCTCGCCAATTTCTCCACATCTTTCTTGAAATGCGGTGCCCCGAACTGGACACAATACTCCAACTGAGGCCTAACCAGCGCAGAGTAGAGCGGAAGAATGACTTCTCGTGTCTTGCTCACAACGCACTTGTTAATGCATCCCAGAATCATGTTTGCTTTTTTTGCAACAGCATCACACTGCTGACTCATATTCAGCTTGTGGTCCACTATAACCCTAGATCCCTTTCTGCCCCACTCCTTCCTAGACAGTCGCTTCCCATTCTGTATGTGTGAAACTGATTGTTCCTTCCTAAGTGGAGCACTTTGCATTTGTCTTTATTAAACTTCATCCTGTTTACCTCAGACCATTTCTCCAATTTGTCCAGATCATTTTGAATTATGACCCTATCCTCCAGATTAGTCGCAACCCCTCCCAGCTTGGTATCATCTGCAAACTTAATAAGCGTACTTTCTATACCAATATCTAAATCGTTGATGAAGATATTGAATAGAGCCGGTCCTAAAACAGACCCCTGCGGAACCCCACTTGTTATGCCTTTCCAAAAGGATTGTGAACCATTAATAACTACTCTCTGAGTACGGTTATCCAGCCAGTTATGCACCCACCTTATAGTAGCCCCATCTAAGTTGTATTTGCCTAGTTTATTGATAAGAATATCATGCGAGACCATATCAAACCCCTTATTAAAGTCTAGGTATACCACATCCACCGCTTCTCCCTTATCCACAAGACTCTTTATCCTATCAAAGAAAGCTATCAGATTGGTTTGACATGATTTATTCTTTACAAATCCATGCTGGCTGTTCCCTATCACCTTGCCACCTTCCAAGTGTTTACAGATGATTTCCTTAATTACTTGCTCCATTATCTTCCCTGGCACAGAAGTTAAACTAACTGGTCTGTAGTTTCCTGGGTTGTTCTTATTTCCCTTTTTATAAATGGGCACTAGATTTGCCCTTTTCCAGTCTTCTGGAATCTCTCCTGTCTCCCGTGATTTTCCAAAGATGATAACTAGAGGCTCAGGTACCTCCTCTGTCAGCTCCTTGAGTATTCTAGGATGCCTTTCATCAGGCCCTGGTGACTTGCAGGCATCTAACTTTTCTAGGTGATTTTTAACTTGTTCGTTTTTTTTATTTTATCTTCTAAACCTACCCCCTTCCCACTAGCATTCACTATGTTAGGCATTCCTTCAGACTTCTCGGTGAAGACCGAAACAAAGAAGTCATTAAGCATCTCTGCCATTTCCAAGTTTCCTGTTACTGTTTCTCCCTCCTCACTGACCAGTGGGCCTACCCTGTCCTTGGTCTTCCTCTTGCTTCTAATGTATTTATAAAAAGTCTTCTTGTTTCCCTTTATTCCCGTAGCTAGTTTGAGCTCGATTTGTGCCTTTGCCTTTCTAATCTTGCCCCTGTATTCCTGTGCTGTTTGCCTATATTCATCCTTTGTAATTTGTCCTAGTTTCCATTTTTTATATGACTCCTTTTTCATTTTTTGATTGTGCAAGATCTCGTGGTTAAGCCAAGGTGGTCTTTTGTCATATTTTCTATCTTTCCAACACAGTGGAATAGCTCGCTTTTGGGCCCTTAACCATGTCCCTTTGAAAAACTGCCAACTCTCCTCAGTTGTTTTTCCCCTCAGTCTTGATTCCCATGGGATCTTACCTATCAGCTCTCTGAGCTTACCAAAATCCGCCTTCCCGAAATCCATTGTCTCTATTTTGCTGTTCTCCCTTCTACCCTTCCTTAGAATTGTGAACTCTGATTTCATGATCACTTTCACCCAAGCTGCCTTCCACTTTCAAATTCTCAACCAGTTCCTCCCTATTTGTTAGGATCAAATCTAGAACAGCTTCCCCCCGGTAGCTTTTTCAACCTTCTGAAATAAAATCTGTCTCCAATGCAGTCCAAGAACTTATTGGATAGTCTGTGCCCCGCTTTGTTATTTTCCCAAAATATGTCTGGATAGTTGAAGTCCCCCATCACCACCAAATCTTGGACTTTGGATGATATTGTTAGTTGTTTAAAGAAAGCCTCATCCACTTCTCCCAACTGGGTAGGTGGCCTATAGTAGACTCCTAGCATGACATCACCCTTGTTTTTAACCACTTTTAGCCTAACCCAGAGACTCTCAACACTTCCGTCTCCTACGTCCATCTCCACCTCACTCCAAGTGTGTTCATTTTTAATGTATAAGGCAACACCTCCTCCCTTTTTTCCCTGTCTATCCTGCCTGAGCAAGTTGTACCCTTCCATACAAACATTCCAATCCTGTGTATTATCCCACCAAGTTTCTATGAAGCCAACAATCTCATACTTGTACTTATTTATTAGCTCTTCCAGTTCTTCCTGCTTATTACCCATACTTCTCGCATTTGTATATAGACATCCAAGATACTGATTTGACCTTGCCTCCCAGTTTTGCCCTGACCCTCCATTCTCTCTGCCATTATAGCCCATGCTCCCTCCCATTTCCGACCCATCTCCCAGGTCTCCATGTTCTCCACTTACCTGTGGGCTTTGCTTACCTGTCCCCGTCGAACCTAGTTTAAAGCCCTCCTCACTAGGTTAGCCATTCTGTGTCCAAATAGGGTCTTCCCCCTTCTTGAAAGGTGAATGCCATGTCTGCCCAGCAGTCCTTCCTGGAATAGCATCCCATGGTCAAGGAAGCCAAAGCCCTCCTGGTGAGACCATCCTCGCAGCCAGGCATTCACCTCCCGGATGCAGCTGTCTCTGCCCAGGCCCCACTCACTCCACCTTCTCTGGTAAGACTTCGGCTGCCTTTTTGTCCGGCTGTGAGCTACCAAACCCTTAGCTGCCTCTTCCTCAACAGGTGTCAGCATAGCTACAGGTAGGACTAACGGGGAGACTTCCCTATCTGGATTTGGTGCACCTTCCTTTGTCAGGACAAGTTCCTCAAGGTCTTTTTCCCTGGCTTTTCTCAACTCAACTTCTTTCTCAAACTCCACCAACTGTTTTTCCAGCTGACACTTAAAACATATATCTCTAATGCATTCTTCTCCTTTCTCTCCCCACTTCTGGATCTCCTTCTTTAGCACTTGGGCTTTTAACTCACAGGTCACTATTTTTTGAAATAATGTCAACTGTCCATCCAAGATGTCACATAGCTGGATTTTCAAATTATCTATTTCCTTTTTTCTCTTATCTGCTCTGCCACAAGCCGCCTAATTAAGCCAGCCTGAACCCAGAATTTCCTCTAAACAACTGACAGGCAAGCAAAAGACATTGCATGGCAATTCCCATAACTTCTTGGGGCTTTTTTTTTCCTGCTTCTCCAATATTGTCACTAGTATCAAACTTACTTCTTTGCACAGATCTGCACTAGAGCTTATTCCTGCTGCATACTTAAATCTCAACATACCACCCGCATATCTCTGGATATATGCATTAGCGAATGCTTCAAAATGTCTACTTACAGGCACCAGTGAGTCCAACATTAATCCGGACTCACTCATGTTTTGAAATGGCTTTTAAATCACTTCACTACAATACTACTATCGAATCGAGCGGGTCAGATATGCAGCTGGTAGGTCCGGCTTGAGGCCATGGTCTTGGACAGCTGAGGGAACTAACAACAGAAGGGAAAAAACCCAGGCAAGGGTTTCCCAGGCACTAGCCGTAGGCTCCGTACTCACAAAAATGGCTCTCCTGCCATCACGCAGGACGGGTTGTCTGATCCAGACACAACCACCTAACAAGAACTAATTAATGGACACATAACAATTCCCCCTTAACAAGTGCACATACAAATTACCAATGTTTTAGAAAGTTTACTGCAATTTTTCCATTTCGTTTTCCATTGTCTGGGCGTACAGCCGAGGATGGAAAATAAATCCAGACAAAAATCACAGCTCGCTTTAGACAATTAACTCTTTCTATACACTAGATCAAATCAATTACGTTTAAGGTTTGGATTTTAGAATTGGCTGTCAATGCCTGTTGTGACCTCCAGGCTGAGAAGCTTGCCAATGTATGTAGCCTGGGAAGAGCTCTAGTGAAATTTAAGTGGGTCAGGCTCACCAATCTGATCAGAGATTCTATGTTTGTCCTCTCTATCCCAGGTAACAAATGAGTAGAACCATAAGGTTCCCCCTCGTGAGGGTCAGCAAGCAATTGACAGGAGTCACACTTTAAATCAGGAAATGTAACTGTGGCGGGCCCCTCCCGCCTGCCCTCTTAAGTCCAAGGCCCTCTGGCCTGAGTCTGTAACACAGTTAAGGCTCGCCCTTTAAGACAAGGCCAAGGCCCTCCGGCCTGAGTCCATAACGCAGTCTAAAGCTGGCCCTTTAAGACACGGCCAAGGCCCTCCAGCCTGAGTCCATAACGCAGTCTAAAGCTGGCCCTTTAAGACACGGCCAAGGCCCTCCGGCCTGAGTCCATAATGCAGTTCAGGGTTGTAGCGGGGACGCACCCCAGGTAGGGGGACCCGGGCCCACCCTACTCCACCGGGTCCCAACCCAGGGCCCTGTGAGCGACCGGGTAGCGGGTCACTCCCTCGGCGCGGCAATCCTGCCAAAACGCGCCGAGGTTCTCTGGGCGGGAGAGGCAGCTCCCGCTCCTGCCCTGGGCCACTTCCTACCTGGTTCCCTGGGGTTCCTTCCTCTGTACTTGCCCAGCTTGCTGCGAGCTCCGGGCCGGCGTCTCCTCGGCAGGCAGTCCCTGGGTCGCACCAACTCGCCTCCGCGTCCCCTCCGGCCTCTCCTGGAGTCCCTGGCAACAGCTGTGCAGGAGCCCTCTTCACCGGTCCTTCTCCTCCAGCTGTCTCCCCAGACTGAATCCTTCCCCAGGCTTTTATAGTGGAGCTACAGCCCAGGCATGCTCGGTAGGGCTGTGGGGGAAGGGCCTCTGCAGCCAGGTAACCCTGGCTGGGCCCTGCAGGTTCAGTGTGGGGCTGCCTCACCCCGTCATACACCCTCCCCCTTAAGAGGGTCGGTGACGGGGTTTCGGCCGACCCCTCTTCACTTGTCCTTGAAAAAAAGTCTGCGTTAGTATGGGCTTTTCCCGGCCGATGCACTACCTGAAAAGCAAACGGTTGTAATGATAAGTACCAGCGCATGACCCGCGCGTTTGAGTCTTTCATGGCGTGGAGCCATCTCAGGGGGGCATGGTCAGTTACTAAAGTGAACGGGCTCCCCAACAGATAATATCTTAGGGACTCTATGGCCCATTTCGCCGCAAGGGCCTCCTGCTCTATCGTAAAGTATCTAGTCTCTCGCAGGAACAGCTTGCGGCTAAGGTACAGGATGGGGTGCTCCTCCCCCTCTATCACCTGGGATAATACCGCTCCTACTCCTACTCGGGAGGCATCTGTCTGCAAAATGAACGGCTTGTCAAAGTCTGGCTGAACGAGCACTGGCCCCTGAGCTAGCTGCTTCTTCAAGGTCTGGAAGGCAGCTTCGCACTCTGAGGTCCACTCTATGTGGCGCTCTCGGGGATTCTTAGTGAGGTCTGTAAGGGGTGCTGCGATGGTCGCAAAGTTGGGTATAAAGCGGCGGTAGTATCCTGCCAGCCCCAGGAACTGTCGGACTTGCCTCTTCGTGGTAGGCGTAGGGCTCTCCTGTAGAGCCTGGACTTTGTCTATCAAGGGTAGGAGCTGCCCCTTCCCCACCGTATAGTCTAGATAGCTCACCTCAGGATATCCCCAGTGGCACTTGGCTGGGTTGGCGGTGAGGCCAGCCTCAGCTAATGCCTGCAGCACTTGGGACAGATGTCGGAGATGCTCTGTCCAGCTCCGGCTGTATACCACAATATCATCAATATATGCCGCTGCGTAGTCATTATGTGGACTTAGTACTTTATTCATGAGCCTCTGGAAAGTGGCGGCCGCCCCGTGAAGGCCGAAAGGCATTGTTGTAAATTGGAAGAGTCCAAAAGGGGTCGGGAAGGCCGTTTTCTCTCGAGATGCTGGTGTCAGGGGGATTTGCCAGTAGCCCTTAGTTAAATCAAGAGTGGATATGACTCTGGCGTGCCCCAACCGTTCCAACAGCTCGTCCACCCGTGGCATCGGGTAGGCATCGAAACGGGAGATGGAGTTTATCTTCCTGAAGTCCACACAAAACCGGACCGACCGGACTTTTGGCACCAGTACTATGGGGCTCCTCCAGTCACTTCGGGACTCTTCTACCACGCCCAGAGCTAGCATTTGGTCCAATTCCCTTCGCACCGTGTCCCACAACTTCCTGGGCAGCAGACGATGATGGTCGCGCACCTTCTGCCCCAGGGGGGGGTGGCTATGTGGTGGCTCGTCAGGCTCGTCTGGCCAGGTTTCGACGGCAGGACCTGGGGAAAGCCACTCAGCAGCCGGCAGAGCTGTTCCTGCTGTCCTGTCTCGAGGTCAGGACTGATGTCCAGGCGTGCGGACGTGGAGTCCTCCTCTGCGGATGGCCCCGACTCCGGTTCCATAGGGCACGGGGTGATCATCAGGGCCTCTCGCTCCTTCCACCCCTTGAGCAGGTTTACATGATATATCCGCACCTCCTTCCTCCGCCCTGGCAGTCGTACTGCATAGTCCACCGGACCCACCCGTCTCACCACCTCAAATGGGCCTTGCCATTTTGCTAGCAGCTTGGATTCTGAGGAAGGGAGCAACAGTAGTACCCGGTCTCCTGGCTGGAAGGTCCGGGTCCTGGATCCCCGGTTGTAATGAGTGGTCTGGATCTCCTGGGCTCAGCGTAGATTCTCTTGGGCCAAACGCCCTAGTTCCCGGAGCCGATCCCGCAAGCGCAGGATGTAGTGTACGGAGCCTCGGGCGGGGGTCTCTTGTACTTCCCAGGTCTCTCGGACGAGGTCTAGAATCCCTCTGGGTTGTCGTCCATACAGGAGCTCGAAGGGCGAGAACCCTGTAGAGGCTTGAGGCACCTCTCGCACTGCAAACATCAGCGCTGGGAGCATCTTATCCCAATGACGGGCGTCTTCCTCCACAAATTTGCGCAGCATTGTCTTCAAGGTGCAGGTGAAGCGCTCTACCAACCCGTCCATCTGTGGGTGGTAGACCGAGGTCCGGAGCGCACGGATGTTCAGTAATCGACACAGCTCCGCCATGAGTCGCGATGTCAAATTCGTCCCCTGGTCTGTGAGGATCTCCCGGGGCAGACCCACCCGGGAGAATATTTCTAGCAACTCCCCAGCAATGACGCGGGCGCTAGTTGTCCGCAACGGGATGGCCTCTGGGTACCGCGTAGCGTAGTCCACTATGACTAGGATATATTTATGCCCCGTCTGGCTCCTTTCCAGCGGGCCCACCAAGTCCAGGCCAATGCACTCGAAGGGCGTTCCCACTATTGGTAGTGGCACCAGAGGGGCCCGAGAAATGCTGGCGGGGTTAGCCTTCTGGCACTCGGGGCACGAGGCACAGTACTCTCGCACTTCGTGGTGGATTCCTGGCCAGAAGAACCATCGCACCACTCGCTGCAGGGTCTTCTCTCGGCCCATATGACCCGCCCGGGGGGTTGCGTGGGCCAACTGTAACAGGCCCCGGCAGAAACGACGTGGGACTAACAGCTGGTGCATCTCATCCTGGGTCTGAGGGTCCCGTACTAGGCGGTAGAGAAGGTCCTGCCGTACCTCGAAGCGGGGCCCCTGGGGCTGACCTGAAGCCGGCTCCTCCCCTTCCGGGAGTGTAACCGCTTGCTCCCAGGCCCGGCTAAGTGTGGGGTCGTTCTGTTGCTCTTCCAGGAAGTCCCCATCTAGCTCTAGGTCGATAGGTGGGGAACCCGTAGGGGCGCTGCCCATGCTCGCCGCCGGTGCTCCGGGCGTAGAGTGCTGTGAGGCCCCTTCCCCCGCCGCTACCTCGAGGGGTGGGCTTAGCGGGGCCCAGCAAGCTTGCCGCGCCCGGACAATATTTGCCATTAGACCACTCCCTTCTTGTAGTAGGTCATTAAACCCCGGCCAGTCCCGCCCCAGGATCACCGGGTAGGGCGACTTCGGGGCCACCACTACTAGCCTGCGTGCCCCGCGCTGCCCGTCTTCCAACCTCACCCAGGCTGTGTCGTAGGACCGTACATCTCCATGAACACACATCATTTGTACTGGGGGTCCCAGCTGGTCCATCCCTACGGCCACCTCCGTCCGGACAATGGTTTGGCTACAGCCAGAGTCCACTAGGGCAGTAGTGGGGGTTCCGTTCACCCGCACGGGTACTATAATTTTGGCCTCGTCCCACCTCCGGGCCCTCTGGCCGGCCATCAACACCTGCCCATAGTTACTGCTCTGGGGGCGCTTCCTCCTTCTAAACTGCCCCATCTCTCTTTTTTTTTTTTCCTTTCCTCAAGTGGGTCTCCCTACATTCCCCTCGTCGCAGGGGAAGAAGCTACCCACATTCTCCACCACGTGTGGCAGGCCCCTCCCGCCTGCCCTCTTAAGTCCAAGGCCCTCTGGCCTGAGTCTGTAACACAGTTAAGGCTGGCTCTTTAAGACAAGGCCAAGGCCCTCCAGCCTGAGTCCATAACGCAGTCTAAAGCTGGCCCTTTAAGAAACGGCCAAGGCCCTCCGGCCTGAGTCCATAACGCAGTTCAGGGTTGTAGCGGGGACGCACCCCAGGTAGGGGGACCCGGGCCCACCCTACTCCACCGGGTCCCAACCCAGGGCCCTGTGAGCGACCGGGTAGCGGGTCACTCCCTCGGCGGGGCAATCTGGCCGAAACGCGTCGAGGTTCTCTGGGCGGGAGAGGCAGCTCCCGCTCCTGCCCTGGGCCACTTCCTACCTGGTTCCCTGGGGTTCCTTCCTCTGTACTTGCCCAGCTTGCTGCGAGCTCCGGGCCGGCGTCTCCTCGGCAGGCAGTCCCTGGGTCGCACCAACTCGCCTCCGTGTCCCCTCTGGCCTCTCCTGGAGTCCCTGGCAACAGCTGTGCAGGAGCCCCCTTCACCGGTCCTTCTCCTCCGGCTGTCTCCCCAGACTGAATCCTTCCCCAGGCTTTTATAGTGGAGCTACAGCCCGGGCATGCTCGGTAGGGCTGTGGGGGAAGGGCCTCTGCAGCCAGGTAACCCTGGCTGGGCCCTGCAGGTTCAGTGCGGGGCTGCCTCGCCCCGTCACAGTAACAAAAATCAGTGGAATGATGATTATAAAACCCACCAAATATATGGCAGTCGGTACACAGCTTAACTGGATCTCTTCTCCAGATGGCATTAACAAAATCAAAGGAAACTTATCTAGGTATGCAGAGATTAATCATTTTAAAAAGCCTCATACCCACAGGATATTAATACCCCTAAGGCTGGGCATGGAAGGACCAGCCTCCCTTCGCCTGAAAGGCCTTGGAGTAGGTGGTATGTGAGATACCCAAAAGCAAAACTTAAGCCAAAAAAAGAGAAGCAAGATAAAAATACAAAGATAGATTAAAGATACATATTTGGTTTCTGACCTTAGAAGATAAACAGCCCAGAGTGGGCCCTATCAGGAATGGCTGAAGCGGCTGCCCCGATCCCCCATGTTTCTAGGCTTAAATACCCTTTTTGGCACCAAAATATTCCGGATGCTCAACACTTCGCCCAAAGTTGGGCTTGGTACCCTAACATTTCTGTGGATGCTATCTCTAATTGGAGGAAATACTGGGGAAATAATTAATATGTAGAAGTCATAAATGAAATTTTCTTGGGTTTCATCCAAGAACGGCTAAGGAAAAGCAGAAACTTGTGGTTTTGACCAGGATATCTGGTGTCTATTTTTATACGGAACCAGCTGATACTAGTTTGCAGATTTTGTCATTGTTTCCAGTCAAAATGAAGAAATAACCTGTCGTGCAACCCCAAAATATTTTGCTTAACCCATCTCTTGGAAAATAACAGAAAAATAAATCTTAACTTGTTCACCAGATGTATATATATCTTTGCTAAAGCTGTTTCATACAGAGAAAAATAAACCTGTAGGCCTCTTGCATTATTAGGTACCTATTTAAAAAAAGCAAACTAGAATAGGGCAGATATAATTTAGCAGGCTACACCAGCCACCAGTAGCAGGTTGTAAACGGTCATCTACATTTAGGCTATGTCTACACTCGTGGCTTCTTGCGCAAGTACGGCCGTTCTTGCGCAAGAATCCACAGAGCGTCCACACGGCCCGCCTGCTCTTGCGCAAGGAAATTTACAGTACGACGTGGTAAGATAGGGCTTCTTGTGCAAGAGCTATGCTCTTTTTTAACAGGTGTAAGCCCTCTTGTGCAGGAGCTCTTGCGCAAGAGGGCAGTGTGGATGCTCGGCAGGGATTTCTTGCGCAAGAAAGCCCTATGGCTAAAATGGCCATCAGAGCTTTCTTGCTCAAGAGAGCATCTACACTGCCATGGGCGCTCTTGCGCAAAAGCACAGCTTGCACATGGCAGTGTGGACGTTTTCTTGCGCGCAAGACTTCTTGCACAAGAACCCTTGCACAAGATGTTCTTGTGCAAGAAGCCACAAGTGTAGCCATAGCCTTAGATGGGATAGCTCAGTGGTTTGAGCATTAGCCAGCTAAACCCAGGGTTGTGAACTCAATCTTGGAGGGGTCCATTTAGGGATCTGGGGTGAATCTGTCAGGGCTGATACTTAGTCTTGTTGTGAGGACAGGGGGACTGGACCTGATGACCTCTTAAGGTCCCTCCTAGTTCTAGTGCTCTAAGAGTCTATCTATGGTACATCTACACAGCAGGCCTAAACTCAAAATAAGCTACTCAGCTTGAGCTATGATAATTATGTAGCTCATTTTGAAATAGGGAGCATCTACACAGCAGTTATTTTGAAATAGAACACTCTTCCTCTGACTTCCCCTACTCCTCAGACAATGAGGCTGCGTCTAGACTGGCATGATTTTGTGCAAATACTTTTAATGGGAAAGTTTTTCCGTTAAAAGTATTTGCGCAAGAGAGCGTCTACACTGGCATGGATGCTTTTGCACAAAAGACATCTTCTGCGCAAAAGCACCTGTGCCAGTGTAGATGCTCTCTTGCACAAGAAAGCTCCGATGGCCATTTTAGCCATCGGGCTTTCTTGCGCAAGAAATTAACATTTCTGTCTACACTGGCCCTCTTGCGCAAGAATACTTGTGCAAGAGGGCTTATGCCTGAGCGGGAGCATCAGAGTATTTGTGCAAGAAGCACTGATTTTGTACATTACAAAGTCAGTGTTCTTGCGCAAATATTTGCGGCCAGTGTAGACAGGCAGCAAGATTTTGCGCAAAATCGGCCGCTTTTTGCGCAAAATCTTGCCAGTCTAGACGCAGCCTGAGGGTTACAGGAATCAGAGTAAGCAGTCCTCCAGCTCAACAGTTTTTCAACATTAGGTTAAAATAACTGCTGGTGTGTAGATGCAAACTATGTTATTTCAGAATAACATCAATTTTTTCTGAAATAATACTGCTACATAGATGTACCTCAGACACTCATGGCTGTGGCTTAGCATAGGACTGCTAAAGAAGGGTTGAATGTCCTATTTGAAGAATCAGAGGGGTAGCCGTGTTAGTCTGAATCTGCAAAAGCGGCGAGGAGTCCTGTGGCACCTTATAGACTAACCGAAGTGTTGGAGCATAAGCTTTCGTGGGCAAAAACCCACTTCATCAGATGCATGTAGTGGAAATTTCCAGAGGCAGGTATACATATATACCTGCCTCTGGAAATTTCCACTACATGCATCTGATGAAGTGGGTTTTTGCCCACGAAAGCTTATGCTCCAACACTTCGGTTAGTCTATAAGGTGCCACAGGACTCCTCGCCGCTATTTGAAGAAGTGAGGTAGATATAGTAAAATAGTTGCTTTTGGGATGTTGAATTCCAGTAATTTCTTTGAAGACAAGACACAATGAAGCAGACACTCGCACACACATAGTAGAAGAAGAAATTTAAAAAACTCCAGCTTCTGTCCATATTGCTTATCATTTAGTGGCTGCAAATTCAGTTTTATTAGCAGAGTGGTGAAAAAACTGATTTTCAGTTTGCTGGCCATTCCAGAAAATCAGTTATTCAGTTTAGAAATATTTCATTTAATCCATATGAAAATAAAACCTCTTCTGAACATTTCCTGTCTTTGTAAAGCCATCTGGGTCTGTTGCTAAGTCATTTGTGTCACCTGTGTGGGAGCCTTGCACAGTATCACAGCCTACATAAAAACAGCTTTCACTAGTCTCCAACTTATCGCTGGCTTTATAAACTGTACATGAGAACTTGAGCTGGACTTTTTTTACTTTTCATCCACTTTACACCGCTGACACTATAGGGACTTTTGCCCAAATGTTCATGGGAAATGTTATAATAAGAGAGAAGTTTCTGCATAGCTATAATAAAGTCCAGGACAAGGCTGATTGTCAGGTCTCTCTTTCTCTCTCTCGCTCTCTCTCTCTCTCTCTCTCTCTCTCTCTCAAAGAAACCATCAAAAATATGCCCTTGTTTAAAAATGGTGGCACAATGAATAAAAAGCAAGAGGAGGGAATATAGTAATAACCCGTATAGCCATATTTACTGGGGAATTTTGGTTTGCAGGTCTTCCAGGAAGCTACACAGCCTGAACGAGACAACTCCAGCTAACAAGAGGAGTTTGATCACAGCAGTTCACACGCTGTAATTTCCAATTGTGACCTCTCACAGAATCAGGAGCTGATCATGCATGCTAACCCAGTTGCAGGTGGGTATTTTGAGGGAAGTGAAACAATTTTATCATAGGGTTTTAGTCTGCTTCCCATCACCAGAGTATGGGTATGTCTACACTACAGCACTAATTCGAACTAACTGATTGTTCCTTCCTAAGTGGAGCACTTTGCATTTGTCTTTATTAAACTTCATCCTGTTTACCTCAGATCATTTCTCCAATTTGTCCAATTCATTTTGAATTATGACCCTATCCTCCAGAGCAGTCGCAACCCCTCCCAGCTTCGTATCATCTGCAAACTTAATAAACGTACTTTCTATGCCAATATCTAAATCGTTGATGAAGATATTGAACAGAGCCAGTCCCAAAACAGACCCCTGCGGAACCCCACTTGTTATGCCTTTCCAGCAGGATTGTGAACCATTAATAATTACTCTCTGAGTTATCGGTTATCCAGCCAGTTATGCACCCACCTTATAGTAGCCCCATCTAAGTTGTATTTGCCTAGTTTATTGATAAGAATATCATAAATAAAATGAGGAAGAACTTGAAGTGCTAATAAATAAATAGAACTATGACATAGTTTGCATCACAGAGACTTGGTGGGATAGTACACACAGATGGAATATTGATTTAGAAGGGTACAGTTTGCTCAGGAAGAAAAGGCAGGGGGGAAAGGGAGGAGATATTGCCTTCTATATTAAAAATGTGTACACTTGGACGGAAGTGGAGATGGATGTAGAATACAGACCTGTTGAGAGCTTCTGGATTAGATTAAAAGGGATAAAAAACAAGGGAGATGTCATTCTAGGATTTCAGAGGGGTAGCCGAGTTAGTCTGTAACTGGAAAAACTTAAAAAACAACAAATAGTCCTGTAGCACCTTAGAGACTAACAAAACATGAAGATGGTATCATGAGCTTTTGTGGGCACAACCCACTTCTTCAGATGAATGGAGTATTAAAAGTACAGTTCCAAAATTAATATGGATGGTGGGGGAGAAAGTAAGGAGAAAGGGGGGGGAAGTCTGTCAGCAGAGGGAAGCAGATTAGGCAGGTCGACATAGCAAATGAGGCAGGGATTTAAATATCCCGTGCTTAATTTGCATAAAAATGGCCACTGCGTTTTGCCGACTCAGCACTTTGTCGGCAAAAAGTGGCAGACTAGAGGGGGATCTATTGAGAAAGAAAGCCTTTTTCGACAGATCCCTTATGCCTCCTGCAAGGAGGTTTACAGGATCTGTCGAAAAAGGCTTTCTTTCTTGACAGACCCCCCTCTAGACTGCTGCTTTTTGCTGACAAAGTGCTGAGTCTGCAAAACGCAGTGACCATTTTATGCAAATTAGGCATGGGATATTTAAATCCCTGCCTCATTTGCAATGTCTACCTGCCTAATCTGCATTCCTCTGCCGACAGAGGGATGTAGTCTAGACATACCCTTTGAGTGTTCATGGTACATTAAGCTGATAAAGAAGGTGCAAATTGTTCTTAAGTACCCATTGTTTGGCTGTTTAAGTCATTAGGATGTGGAAGGTAGTGGAGTAGCCAGATGATGTCTTTATTCATATCTCTGTAATGGGTCCCAAACCTGTAAATGAAGTTAAATTCTAAGGCTTCTATGTGTATTTGGCTTGTGGAATTGGCCTGACACAACACGGTGACTTTGAGATCCACTGAGTGCCCAGGCAGGTTAAAGTGTTCTCCAACAGGTTTCTGTGTGTTGCCATTTAGGATATCGGATGTGAATCCTCTGTCGTAGAGACTGTCCAGTTTGGCCAATATCTATGGCAGAGGGGCATTGCTGGCACTTCATGGCATAGATCACATTGGTGGATGTGCAGTTGTATGAGCCTCTGATGTAGTGACTGATTTTGTTGGGTCAAGTGATGAAATCACTTGATGTGTGGACAGAATTGGCACCAGGACTGATTGCAGGGGTGGGTTCCTGGATGATTATGATGAAGGTGTGTTGCATGGTTGCTAGAAAGAATTTGTTTGAGGTAAGGGGTTATCTGTAGGTGAGTATTCACGTCTGGGTACTCATCTGGCTCTGTTGATCTGTTTTTTCACTTCTCTGGGTGGGTATTTCAGTTTTAAGAATGTTCTGTATAGATCCTGTAGGTGTTTGCCTCTGTCTGTGGGATTGGAGCAAATTCGGTTGTATCTTAGGGCTTGGCTGTAAACAATAGATTGAGAAATGTGTCTGGAATGGAAGCTGGAGCCATGAAGGTAAATGTTGCAGTTGGTAGTTTTCCAGTATAGGATGGTGGAAATGTGTCCATCTTGTAATTGTACTGGAGTGTTAAGGAAGTGGACTGATCCAGGCTAAGGTTGATGGTCATGGGTCCATATGATGAAGATGTCATCAATGTAGCCTAAGTAGAGTAAAGGTGCCAGAGGGCGAGAGCTGAGGAAACATTGTTCAAGGTCAGCCATAAAGACGTTGGCATATTGTGGGGCCATACAGGTACCCACGGCTGTGCCGCTGAATTAAGGGCCCAAAAGAAAATCATTCCATTGCATAGGAAAAATAGAAAGTATGGCAAAAGACCACCTTGTCTTAATCGGGAGATCTTACATGATTTAAAAATCATATAAAAAGTGGAAACTAGGACAAATTACAAAAGATGAATATAAGCAAATAAAGCAAATACACAGGGGCAAGATAAGAAAGGCAAAGGCATAAAATGAGCTCAAACTAGCTAGAGACATAAAGAGTAACAAGAAAATATTCTGCAAATAGATTAGAAGCAAGAGGAACACCAAGAACAGGGTCAGCCCATTGCTCAGTGAGGAGGGAGACACAATAACAGGAAACTTGCAAATGGCAGAGATGCTTAATGACTTCTTAGTTTCATTTTCATCAAGAAGATTGATGGTGACAGGATGCATAGGAAAAACAGTGAATGCTGGTGGAAATGGGGGAGGTTTAGAAATAAAATTAAAAAGAACAAGTTAAAAAAAAGAGTTACATGACTGCAGGTCACCAGGGCCTGATGAAATACAGCCTAGAATACTCAAGGAGCTGGTAGAGGAGGTATCTGAGCCTTTAGCTATCATCTTTGGAAAATTATGGAAGACGGGAGAGAATCCAGAAGATTGGAAACGGGCAAATCTAGTGCCATCTATAAAAATGGAAATAAGATCAACCCAGGAAACTATAGACCAGTCAATTTAACTTCTGTGCCAGGGAAGATAATGGAGCATGTGATTAAGGAATTCATCAAACATCTGAAAGATAATAAGACGATAAGTATCAGAGGGGTAGCCGTGTTAGTCTGAATCTGCAAAAGCAACAAGGAGTCCTGTGGCACCTTATAGACTAACATATATATTGAAGCATAAGCTTTCATGGGCAAAGACCCACTTCATCAGATGCATGTAGTGAAAATTTCCAGAGGCAGGTATAAATATGCAGGCCAGAATAAGGCTAGAGATAACGAGGTTAATTCAGTCAGGGAGGGTGAGGCCCACTTCTAGCAGCTAATCTGGAGGTGTGAACACCAAGAGAGGAGAAACTGCTTTTGTAGTTGTCTAGCCATTCACAGTCTTTGTAGTTGTCTAGCCATTTATCAGGCTAAACTGATGGTGTCAAATTTGCAGATGAGCTGTAGCTCAGCAGTTTCTCTTTGAAGTCTGGTCTTGAAATTTTTATGCTGCAGAATGGCTATTGTGTGTCCAGGGAGATTGAAGTGTTCTCCTACAGGTTTTTGTGTATTCCCATTCCTAATATCTGATTTGTGTTCATTTATCCTTTTACGTAGGGACTGTCCAGTTTGGCCGATGTATATAGCAGAGGAGCATTGCTGGCACATGATGGCGTATATTACATTGGTAGATGTGAAGGAGTATGAACCAGTGATGGTGTGGCTGATCTGGTTACGTCCTGTGATGCTGTTGCTGGTGTAGATATGTGGGCAGAGTTGGCACCGAGGTTAGTTGTCAGACAACCCGCCAACCTGAAGCAAATTCTCACCAGCAACTATACACCACACCATAATAACTCTAACTCAGGAACCAATCCTCTCTTGGTGTTCACACCTCCAGATTAGCTGCTAGAAGTGGGCCTTACCCTCCCTGCCTCTGGAAATTTCTACTACATGCATCTGACGAAGTGGGTCTTTGCCCACAAAAGCTTATGCTCCAATACATCTGTTAGTCTATAAGGTGCCACAGGACTCCTTGTCACTTAATAAGATGATAGGTAACACTCAGCACGGATTTGTAAAGAACAAATAACATCAAACCAATATGACAGCTTTCTTTGATAGCATAACGCATCTTGTGAATAAGGGGGAAGTGGTGGATGTGGTATACCTAGACTTAAATAAGGCATTTAATACGTCTCACATGACTTTTTTATCAATAAATTAGGGAAATACAACCTAGAAAGGGCTACTAGAAGATGGGTACGTAACTGGCTTAATCATTCTCAGAGAGTAGGTTTTAACAGTTCACAGTCATGCTAGAAGGGCATAACAAACGGGGTTCTGAAGTGGTCTGTTTTGGGACCGGTTCTGTTCAATATCATCATCAACGATTTAGATATTGGCATGGAGAGTACGCTTATTAAGTTTGCAGATGATACCAAGCTTGGAGGTGTTACAAGTGCTTTGGAGGATAGGGTCATAATTCAAGATGACCTGGAGAAACTAGAGAAATGGTCTGAGGTAAATAGGTGAGTTTTTATGAGGAAAAATTGAAAGTGCTCCACTTAGGAAGGAACAATCCGTTTTACACACACAGAATGGGAAGCGACTGTCTAGGAAGGAGTCCTGCAGAAAGAGATCGAGGGGTCATAGTGGACCACAAGCTAAATATGGCTATGTCTACACTATAGCCTTTTTGTTGGAAACCATATGCAAATGAGGCTAAGTGTGGAATATCCCCGTGCCTCATTTGCATAAGTTATGAGTGCCCTTTTTTGTGCAAGAGGCTTTTGCGCAAAAAAGAGCCATCTACATGGCTCCTTTTTGTGCAAAACTCCCCTCTTGCGCAAGAGCCATTCTTCCGGAAAAAAAATGCAGAAGAATGGCTCTTGCACAATAAGAGAGCTCCTTTTTGCGCAAAAGCCTCTTGTGCAAAAACAGGTGCTCATCACTTATGCAAATGAGGTGTGGTGATATTCCACGCTTAGCCTCATTTGGATATGGTTTTCCGCAAAAAGTTTATAGTGTAGACATAGCCTATCAATCCACAGTGTGATATTGATGCCTAAAAAATCAAACATGACTCTGGGAGGCATTAACAGGAGTGTTGTGAGCAAAACATGAGAAGTCATATTTCCGCTCTACTCTGCACTGATTAGGCCTCAGTTAGAGTATGTCCACACTGCACACTTATTTTGGAATAAGCTATTCCAGAAGACATATTCTGATATTGCTTACGTTGAAATAGAGCACCCACACTACAGAAAACCTCAAAATTAGTCCGAGGCAGGCTCCCCTAATGTGGACGTGATTTAGAGCCCCAGAAAGCACTGGGGAAAAATTACTTAGCATGGCCCTGGGGAGGAGCTATTTTGAAATAGCTATTTTGGAAGAGAAGTTATTCGTTGTGGACTGAGTCTTACAGAAGTCGGAACAAGCCGTCCGCTATTTCAAAATAATGGAATTGCTGTGGAGATGCTTGCATTGTTATTTCAGAATATTGCTAGTTATTCCGAATAACAATGCAGTGTAGATGCACCCTTAGGCTTCATCTACACTGCAGGTTACTTGCACAAGAGCGTAGCCACACCTTAAAGTGCATCTCAAAAGCGATGTGCTTTTGTGCAAGAGAGCGTCCACACTGCATGGATGCTTTTGCACAAGAAAGCTCTGATTGACATTCACAGCATGGCCATCAGAGCACATGTGCTTTTTCCCGTAGGGGTTTGTTATGGAAGAAACCCCTCTGGAGCGTCCACGCTTGCCTTTTTTCACAATAGCTATAGAGGAAAAGGGAGTTATGCCTTGTAGAAGGAGGTTTACCTACACCAGCAAAAGCCCTCTGTTTGTCGTTTTACTGCCAATTTACTTGCACAAAAGCACATTTGAGGTGTGGACGCTCCGCAGGCCCTCCCTCTCTCCAGGTCCCAGCCCAGTGCCCTAAGGTGGAGGTGTCCTCCTTATCCACCATCCACCTGGCTGACGGGGCTAACCGCCGCAACTTGTCAGCCCGCAATGGTCATTTTTGTGCAAAAACCTTGCAGTGTAAATGGAGCTTTAGAGTTTTGTGTCCAGTTCTGGGCACCACAATTCAAGAAAGATGTGGAGAAATTGGAGAGGGTCCAGAGAAGAGCAACAAGAATGATTAAAGGTCTAGAGAACATGACCTAGGAAGGAAGACTGAAAGAAGACGGGGCTAACCGCCACAACTCGTCAGCCCACAAGTGAGACTCCAGCCACCCACCCCGGGCTACTTCCTCACCTCCACTCCGGATGTCGTTCCGTCCGACCCTCCTTTTCTGTTCGAGCTCCTGTTCTCTTAATTTCTCCCCCTTCGCTCCTCTCATGAACACCTCCCTCCTGTTGTAGGGTTCCTTCTCCCTTTTTAAGGTCCTCCCGATCCCTCTACGCCTGCACTGGTGTCCTTCCCTCTATGCCTGTGCTGGCGTTCTCCTCCATCCCTCCGTCTCTCCCACCCCCGCAGTCACTCACAGACCTTCCTCCCTCCTGCACAAGCGTCGGCATCTATCTGGCTTGCACCCCCGATGCATGCACAGGCATCTGTCCGGCCGCCATTCCCCTGGCTTGCCTCCACCACCGTCTCTTCCCCCATCTCGGGGGCGGGAGGAGTTGGCTGGCCACCGTCCTCCTCCGGGACCCAGTTCGGGGTCGTGCGGGGTTCCAGCACCCCGTCACAGGAGGTTTAGGTTGGACATTAGGAAAAACTTCCTACCTGTCAGGGTGTCAAACTCCGGAATAAATTGCCCAGGGGGTTTGTAGAATCTCCATCTCTGGAGATATTGAAAAGCAGGTTAGACAGACACCTGTCAGAGATAATCTAGACAGTGCTTGGTCCTACCGTGAAGGCAGGGGACTGAACTTGTGATCTCTCAAGGTTCCTTCCACTTCTAGTGCTCTATGATTCTATGATCTAACTGCTGGGTAAGATGGGCACAAACAACTCACATTTAATACTGCCAAAGGCAAGGTCATTGGAGCTGGTTAGGAAACTGACAATTAAATGATTTTTCACCAAAAGTGCCAAGGCAGCAAAATCAAAATAGTTCTCAGGATAGGGTCAGTTCTGGTGAATTTCCAAAGTAAAACCAAAAACATTTAGGGAAGAAAAAAAAAGTTTGAAATTATTTACACTTCCCATATTCATAGAATCATAGAATACCAGGACCGGAAGGGACCTCGAGAGGTCATCGAGTCCAGTCCCCTGCCCTCATGGCAGGACCAAATACTATCTAGACCATCCCTGATAGACATTTATCTAACCTACTCTTAAATATCTCCAGAGATGGGGATTCCACAACCTCCCTGGGCAATTTATTCCAGTGTTTGACTACCCTGACAGTTAGGAACTTTTTCCTAATGTCCAACCTAAACCTCCCTTGCTGCAGTTTAAGCCCATTGCTTCTTGTTCTATCCTCAGAGGCCAAGATGAACAAGTTTTCTCCCTCCTCCGTATGACACCCTTTTAGATACCTGAAAACGGCTATCATGTCCCCCCTCAATCTTCTCTTTTCTAAACTAAACAAACCCAATTCCTTCAGCCTTCCCTCATAGCTCATGTTCTCTAGACCTTTCATCATTCTTGTTGCTCTTCTCTGGACCCTCTCCAATTTCTCCACATCTTCCTTGAAATGCGGTGCCCAGAACTGGACACAATACTCCAACTGAGGCCTAACCAGCGCAGAGTAGAGCGGAAGAATGACTTCTCGTGTCTTGCTCACAACACACATTGACATTTTCAAAATCAACAGTTTGGCTATAAACAATTTTCATTTCAGAGATTTAACTTCTTTTATATTAAAATTTTTAAAAAGTGAAGAGTGTCAAAATTAAACAAAAATGTTTCAACTGATGATTGGTTTCAGTTGACCCACGCTGTATTTTTTATTTCGCTACTTGGTTCAAAACTAGTTTTGAAATGTTGCATTTTCATCCTCATTCAGGACAGGACATTTTTTCAAAATGTCAAAAATTCTGAGGGGACAGAAAAACTGTTTGCTCTCCAGCCATCACTGTGATTCACCTTATTACAAAGAATGTAGAGAATACTTACAGACCTGGGAGACTGAATTGTCTTTTTCTTTTCCAGATTATGTGCTTTTCTTCCAGTCCAGGAATACAGCAGCATGGACAATAGCAGTACTGGCCTCATAGTCTTGATTAGTGTCTTTTTGGTGTGTACATCAACACTCCCTATGGAACCTAACTTCTGCGTGTTTGCTGCCCTACCTTGACCCAGGGCCTGGGCCTATAGACTATTGAATGTTGGTTCAGCTCAATCATAAGCCCAAGCCCCACGACCACTGTTGCCTGCCCTGAGTGAGAGCACCTTGACTGTTGGCTCAGCGCAATCACAGGCCCAAGCAAGGAGACTATGGTGACCTGCAGAGATGGGGTGGAGTGAGAGAACCTCTCTCACTGTCCCGGAGTGAAAGGACTTCCTTGAGCCCTGGTGGGCTACAGTCCTCCAGCTCCAGAGCGCCATGGAGTTGGGGCATATTCTTCCTGCAGCTAGGTCAGCGTCTGCACATTACTCGGGGCAGCTGTCTAAAGGTATTTAGGCACCTAAAGAAAAGTGCCAAATGGGATTTTAAAAGTGCTTACGTGAGTTAGGTGCCTAAGTCTCATTGACTGTCAATGGGAGTTGGGCACCTAACTCATTTACAAAATTAGTAATGCCCATTTAACACCCAAATACCTTTGTCAATCTGGCCCAGAGTGCCTCGTTATAAAGGCAAGTGCTAAAGTTTCATTAACACACCATTATATTAATTGCAAAAAGCAAAGGTGAAAAACAGCTGTAAGTTTATACCCCAACATGTCATGGAATTGTACAGACAAGGTCACCACAGCAGTGTTGGGTTGTCTACATCCTTGTGTAAGTTCCATAGTTAAGGCTGAGCAAATCTGTGTGTGTAACGGTCATTTTTTTCAAACTGTTCTAAATCTACATGCCTGAGTTTATTGGCTTGGAAATGTCTGTGTCACATCCAAGCATAGGATGGAAATTGACAAATTTGTGGGTCTTCTGGTCGAGGATTTTCTGAGATACAGCTCCTCAAATCTCTAAAATGTACTGCTTCTTAAAATGAGTTTGGCCCATACCTAGGATAAAAATATAGGCAGAATCTATTAGAAATTGACTTCAATGAGATTGCCCGGACCTCAGCTATCATGCAACAGCAAGAACCACCTGCACAATGTTTAAAAAGTTATCACACTGTTTCCGGTTCCATGAAGTGTTGTTCTGAGCTGATGCCAACCAGAAAACTGACGGAGGAGTAGGATAGGAACAGTAGGTCAGTTTCAAGTCCATTTTGATAGGGCTTTAATATTCACAGTTTCTGGTATAAATGTGGGATCATTTGGCCAGGGAGCTATTAAACTTACACCATCCCTTTCCCAGTGGCCAGCTCTTAGTTTGGAAAGTGCTCCAAACCACACAAGCATGAGCAGATTTCTATGAAAATAGTGATGCCACATCAGGACCTGGGATGGGCTCTGTGGGGTGAATTTACGGCCAGTAGGTCAAGGAGTTAATGTAATAAAGTCCATCCACCGATGAGCTTGTCTTAATTTTCAAAGTGCTTTAGCCCAGTGGGTTTCCAGCGACGGGTGGCACCCTAGCACTGGGCAGTGGGATGTCAGACCTTGGGCCTTGTGGCTGCAGGGGATCAGGTGAGCAGTGTGGGGGCTAAGGCAGCTTCCTGCCTGTCCTGGCACCGCAGCCTATTCTGTGCCCCAGAAGCGCCCAGCAACAGGCCCGGCTCCTAGGTGGGGGAGCATACAGGGCTCCATGCTCTGCCCCTGCCCTGAGCACTAGCTCCACACTCCCATTGATTGGGGGCCTGCCGCTGGCTGCTTCTGGGGTGCAGCCTGGTCTGCGGGGCCAGGAGAGGCAGGAAGCTGCATTAGCCCCCCCGCTGCACCACTGACCGGGAGCCGCTCAAGTTAAGCCCCTCCTGCCCCAGCTCTGCCCCCCCCCCCCGCAACTGGAGTCCCCTCCCATACCCCAAAGCTCCTCCTTAGCCCCACCCCGGAACCCACACCCTAGTCAAATTATGTTTGGTCGCGCCTCAACGATTTTCTTTAACTGGATCATGAGAAAAAAAGTTTGAAAGCTGCTGGTCTAGATTCACTGCTGTCAGCAGGCCACTTGCCCCATTTTTGCCTCTCAGGATTTCTCAGGGTCATCCCAACTGTGTTACCTGCCTTTGCAGCTCACCTCACCGGGAATGGACCCTTCTGTTCCAGCCCTTCTGACCATGTCGGCAAAGTGGTGTCTGGATACTCCTCGCTCTGGAGGCCTCTCTTTGAGGCTACGTCTACACTACACTGTTCCTCCGCAAATTTGCATACCTTTTCCCGCTTCTTTTGTCAGAAGAGGCTTTTCTGACATTTGGCCCATCTACACTGGGCCAAATTTTGGAAAAAAAACCATTTTTGGAACATCCCCTCTTCCTCATAAAACGAGGTTTACGGGGATGCCGAAAAAGTGTGTCTGCTCTTCTGAAAAAAATGTCAGAAGAGCAGACGCATTCCCTGGACGTGGCAGAGTTTTTCCTGTCTCCTCACACCGCACACAGCAAGGCTTCCAGTTAAAAACAAGGCTTAGAAATGTAGCCAGGAAAGGAGTCAACTCAAAAGAGACGGGTGTCTCTGCATCACTAGAGTTATACCTGAGATTAGCTAAGGTGAGCAGGCATTTCCCAAGAAGGGGTTTCCATTGTCCAGACAGCAGTAACATTTAACTAGGGGGTTTTGTTGTTATCAATTCCCCGTCACCATTGCCCTCCGGCGACCACCCCAGCTATGGAAGAGGAGTGCCTTTCCCGTCTCCTTGGGTAGCTCCAGAAGTGCCTAGGAGAGAGCTATTACATGCAACTTACAGCCACTCTAGGGCAGGAGGAAGGAACCTATGGCTGGCAGGCCAGATCCAGCTCACTGCTTAATTTTATCTGACCTACAGCAAGTCTCCACACTGTAAACCATGAGCCTCGGTCTCCCCTCCGGTCTTTGGTTAAAAGTCTGGTTGGCTCCAAGCAGCTCCTGGAAGTGACAGTCATGTCCCTGTAGCCCCAATCAGGGAAGCCCTGCTCCCTGCCCTTGCCCACCGCACTGACTCTGTAGCTCCCATTGGTGGGAACCATGGCCAATGAGAGCTGCAGTGGCAGCACCATGCAGAGCCCCCTGGCTCCTCTGCCTACTTCCAGCCACTTCTGGGAGCAGCATGGAGCAAGGGCAGGCAGCCTGCCTTAGCCTAACAGTGCCACGAACTGGGAGCCACCAATGGTAAGTGCTGCCCAGCCGGAGTCCACACCCCAGCTCCCCTGCCCCAGGATGGAACCCCGTCCTGCACCCTAACTCCCTCCCAGATCCCACACCCTGAGCTCTGTGCTCAGGTCAGAACCTCTTCTCACACCCTAACTCCTTCCCAGATCCCGCAACCCCCACTTGCACCCCAACTCCCTGAGCCAGCCTGGAGCCTGCTGCCATTCTCCAAACCCCTTGGCCCCCGTCCAGAGCCCCCTCCTACACCCCAATTCCCTCATCCCTGGCCCCATCCCAAAGCCTTTACCCCTCATGCACCGCTACCCCCCACCCTAGCTGGAAGCGCCCTCCTGAACCCCACATTTCTGTTCCAGCCCCAGAGCCTATTTTTCTGTGTATCAATGGCCCTAAGAGGAAAAAAGTGTTCACCGCCTCTGCTGTAGGGCATGAAGGAATGTTCCTACAGAATCCTTGCTTATGACTACCTTTACGGTGAGCTTTTCTCAGCACAGAGCTAAATTAGTTGGCCTCCATCACTGTATGTAACAGATCTGTGCTTTTGGGTGTGATCCTGCCTCCCTCTAGATGTTTCTGATCCCCGGGAAATGACTTCTTCAGCTCTGGTTCCATCCCTCCAGATGCAGCCCTCTTTGGGACCCAGAATGTGCTACAGACCACATTTTCAGTAAGTGCTAGTGTTTCTTGGGAGGTCGCATGGCCCAATGGGTAGGGGACAGGAGGCAGAGTCAGAAGAGCAGGATCTGTTCACAGACTGGCCAGGTGACCTTGGACAAGCTCTGTGCCTCTGTTCCCCCCAACAGTGCGACAGGGATAATGATATCAACCTTCCTATATAAAGCGTCTGGCGAGCGAAGCATGACCTGTCCAACTTGTCAGACTTGGCGGTGGGGGGCGGGGCTAGAGGTTGTTTTATTTCCCCTCCATAGAACATTTGACAAAAATGAAACAATGTGAAGAATTTTGACTTCTCTGTGAACAACTGAAAATCCAAGTATTTCTTGGAGCAGGGAGGTGATGCATCCTGGCAGCCTCTTGGTCATATCATATCACAGTCAGGCCAGGGAACCCTGCACATGAAGGACAAGAGGGACTGGAGGGGTTGCAACTACTTCTGTGAGGCCCTGTAGTGACTCTTCCGAACCAAAACATTTCTGATTTCAAGTACAGTAAAGTCTCGATTATCCGACCTTCGTTTATCTGACATTCTGTGTTATCCGACGTGCCGCCCGTCACGTCATGGTAAGGGGCTCCAGGGATGCTGGACAATGGCCTTGCTTTCCCTTTCCCTTTTCCCTGTTCCAGGGCTGGGCGGGAGCTCTGGTTGGCAGGTCTGCAGCTCCTTCTTGTGGCTGAAGAATTTGCCGTTAGCAAAGTAGCTTTTTTCCCCTGTTTTTCCTGTTTCCTGTTTCTGGGGAAAGCGGCGAGCACCTTGCCCTGTGTCACGTCATCGCCAGGGAACATGGAGTGGTGCAGGGCAAGGGCTGTGCTACCGCCGCAAGGCAGAGCCCTGGATCTTACTCCCATTTGGGGAGCAATACAAGGACTGGTCAAGGCAGCAGATTCAGGAGGTTTAGAACTGGACCTCGCAAGGTATTACAAAGTTCAAATTTATAAAATCAATTATTAAAAGAATTTTCCATATTATCCGACATTTCCTTTATCCGACCATCCTCCGATCCCATTTAAGTCAGATAATCGAGACTCTACTGTATTAATTTCTTTGGGAAAAAAACGGTGGCAAATATACATTTTAATAAAAACGTCATTGAGCCAAAAAAGCAATTTTTGATTGAAAAACAGATTGGCTGGCCAGCTGAATGAGCAGTCGTGGATTAGCATGAGGTCACATGAACATCAGAGGTGTCACACTCCCATAGTAATGAGATTATTACAAGTTCCCATCTGTTCTCCTCAGCAACTGGACTGGTCAGCCGGACTCCCCTGTAACTCTAGCTTTCTCTTTCATTTCAGGGCCTCCTCAGGAACAGAACTGGATTGTCTGGGTCCCAGGGGCAGCGGTGACTGCGCTGATCGTTACCGAATTTGCTCGAGGGAGAGAGCTAGCTCCCCAATACACTAATCCCTTAGCAAGCTTCTTTGCACCTCAGTAGCCATTGGTGTTGTTAATGCTCGCAAGTCTCACAGTAACAGCAGGTTGCCTTACATCCTCCATTCCTGGAGTCATGGGAACACATAACAATCAACTTTTTGGTTCCAAAATAAAGCTGGACCCCCATGTATGCCGAAGGCGCAAAACCTGTCACCAATAAAAAAGAATCTAAACCATGGCATTTATAGGTGATCTTGTGATTTTTTTAAGCCATTTGCATGATTTTTGAAGCCTTACAATTTTTGAATGTTTGGCATTTGCAACTTCGAAAATGAATCCTGCTCTGCAGGTTGGGCCATAGGACTAGCCTGCTTGCTTGTTTTATTATATCCTTTCATGTGGGTTTGTTGTTTTATTATAACTGATAATACATTCATTTCTTTGTATCATAGTATTTTTGGCGATGTGATAGATAGGAGGGTGCTGGCCAGGACCTGGTAACTAAAAGCTTAAACCCAGGTAGCTAGCAAGGGTGTGGGTAGAGTCCAGAGGAACCAATGGGATACAGTGCTGAATTTTTAATTGCATATAGATACCTGGTCTGCTCTCTTTGGCTAGGTCTAGACTATAAAGATAAATTGGAAAAAGAAACACAATTTGCACTACACAGATTGCATATCTCTTTCCGATTCATTTCTGAAAGAGGCTTTTTCAAAATTTTACCCATCTACACAGGTCCAAATTTTGGGAAAAAACCCTCTTTCGGAACATTCCTTCTTCCTTGTAAAATGAGGTTTATGGAGATGCTGAAAAAATGAGTCCACATTTCCGATTTTTTTCTGGAAAGGCAGACGCAGTCCCTGGATATGGTCTGCTATTTTGAAATATAGTGGACGTGCTATTTTGGCATTCCTGTAAACCTCATTCCATGAAGAATAAGGGAATGTTTTGAAACAGTGCTTTATTTAGAAATCTGGCACTGTGTAGACATGCCAAATTTCAAAATAGCCTATTTTGAAAAAAAATTGAAATAAGATATGCAATTTGCGTAGTGCAAATTGCATATCTTATTTTTATTTTACAGTGCAGTGTAGACATACCTTGAGAGGTCAGCTACCAGAGGCTACGTCTACTCTACGAGTTTTGTTGGCAAAAAAATATGCTAATGAGGGACTCATTTGCATGAGTTGTGATCTCATTTGCATATTTTCTGCTTATCCATTTTTTCACTAGGGTTTTTGCACAAAAACATGCAGTGTGGACGTTTTCTTTTTGCGCAAAACCCCCTTTTCTGGGGCATAAGGATCTTGTGGGAAAAGGAGTTTTTGCACAAAAAGAAAACATCCACATTTAACATTCCTGTGGTGGGAAGAACACCTCAGCAGCCCAACACTGTGGCAATTAATTTCAAAAAGGGGAACTATGCAAAAATGAGGAGGTTAGTTAAACAGAAATTAAAGGGTACAGTGACTAAAGTAAAATCCCTGCAAGCTGCATGGACACTTTTCAAAGACACCATAATAGAGGCCCAACTTAAATGTATGTCCCAATTTAAAAAACACAGTAGAAGAACTAAAAAAAGAGCCACCGTAGCTTAACAACCATGTAAAAGAAGCAGTGAGAGATACAAATAGTAATAGAGATGTAGCCGTATTAGTGGTAGGGGAAGTGGTTTCCCAGGGGCCGGGAGCTCACAGACCCCAACTTCTTCTGGCAACCTTGGATTCCCCTTGAAAGAAAGGCTCAGGCTCCTTGTTCCAGCCTCTGTCTGTTTCCCTTCTGTGACGGACCGGGCCCAGGTCTGGGCACCGCTGAGGGTGTCTGCTTAGGGCGAATTGCTCAATACCGGGGCTCCTTGTAGCCCCTGACTGGAGACCTTTCCCAAACAGGCCACAAACCAGTCTCATCGAGTGCTTCATCTGCCAATCTGGCCAGCAGGAAGCCTCACGAGCAAAACCCCTCAGACACCCCAGCTCTCCCTGTGCCGCAATCAACCCCGGGCCTACACACAGGTGAGTGGTTATAGAACCCGATCTCACCTACCCCCAACGGGTCCTCCCAGTCCCAAAGAACCAGCCACAAACCCCTGGTCAGCTTACACTCTGGATCTTACCCACAAGAGCACGCTGGGCCAGTCCTTTAGAATCTACAATCTAAGGGTGCATCTACACTGGCCGCTTGAATTTGCGCAAGAGCACTGACTTTGTAATGTACAAAATCAGTGCTTCTTGCGCAAATACTTTGACGCTCCCGATCGGGAAAAAGCCCTCTTGCGCAAGTGTTCTTGCGCAAGAGGGCCAGTGTAGACAGGGAAGGAATTTTTTGCGTAAGAAAGCCCCGATGACGAAAATGGCCGCCGGAGCTTTCTTGCGCAAAATCGTGTCTATACTGGCCACGGATGCTTTTGCGCAAAAGCACTTTTTGCACAAAAGCATCCGTGCCAATCTAGATGCTCTTTTGCGGAAATACTTTTAACGGAAAAACTTTTCTGTTAAAAGTATTTCCGCAAAATCATGCCAGTCTAGACGTAGCCTAAAGGTTTATTGATAAAAGAAAGAAAAGGTGGAGAGTAAGGTTGTTAAGGAGAATACATTACATGCACCAATCACCGAGTTCTGGATGCAGGCTCTTAGCAGAGATGTTACAAACAGCTAGCTTAAAAGTCTCTGGTGTACAGCCTATGTCAGGATGGGCCAATGATTCTTCCTGGCTCCCTGTTCCTCACAAGGCTGCATCTGGGATCAGGAGCAGAATTGAAGGCAAGATGGAGTCTGCCTCATGGCATTTTATATCCATCCCCGGTCTCTTCCAAGCTGGAGCAGGTCACATGGCCCAGTGACCTATCCCTGTGTCCCATGTCAACAGTCATGAGATTGGCTGGTTTGCAGGTCCCAGACACATTCCTCAGCTGTGTATTGGTCTCTCTGAGCGCCTTGTCCATGGAGCCTTGCTAATTAGCATAGTCACTGACTGGACATTCCTGGCCCATTGCTCTGTCTCAGATAGAGACTCTTCCAGCATCACCACAGAGTCCATATTTATATCTCCACACACAGACATCACAATAGTACATGCATAACATACATAGACTCAGTAGATCATAAGCTTTCATTTAACATCTCACATCGCCCCCTTTGTACAGACTTTGGGGTACCCCGCCATGGGTGCTGCAGTGACCTATCGGATCCCCTTAAAATCCAGTAACGTGACACCTCCCAACACACAGCCCCTGCCAAAGCTGGGGTCAACTTCCTTCTAAGCAAGCTGAAAAGACTGTGGCTGCAGGGCAATCAAAACTCCTGGTTCTGTCTGTCGTCCTGACGCTCAATCTCTGTGCCTCACTTTCTCTGTCTGTATAAAGGGGATAGGCTCACAGTGAGTTTTGGGGGACCCGCAGGTGCTGGTCAGGTTTTGGGGGTTCCTGCAGGAGCCGGGCAAGGGGAGGGGCGGGGTTTGATGGGGCCGGGCAGGGGAAGCAGGGTTTGGGGGTCCTGGGCAGGGGGAGGGGCAGGTTTGGGGGGCTAGGAAACAGATGAGGGGCAGGGTCTGGGGTCCTGCGGGGGCCGGGTGGGGGGCTTTAGCCGGGCTGGGCCGATGACCAACTCACTCCCGTGGGCAGCGCGGTGCACTCTAGTGCTCCCAGGATGCATCGCAGAACGAGACCCAGACCGCTGACATCACTTCCTCTTTCACCAGCTTCCATTTCCGCCCCGCCCCTAGCGTAGCCTGCGGAAGCTTTGGCCTGCTCAGAGCGCGCGCTGGCCGCTGGGAGAGCCGGCGCCACTGAGCCCGCAATGGCTGTCGGGAGATGGAGGCCAGTGCGCGCTCCATGCCCCAGCAGCCACTGCGGCTCCCTTCCCTGCAGAGATCCCCTCCCGCTCGGCTTCCGCTGGGCCGCGTGCAGCGTGTGTGTGTGGGGGGGAGTCAGGCTCTGGGCAGCGTCACGCTCTGACCCCGCCCCCCTCCGGCCCCGCGATGGGTTGGATCCGACCCAACGATGGAGGAGCCAGGCAGAACTAATGGCCCATCAAACGGAATCCAGTCTCCCAAAAAGGCTCCTCACAGAGGGCACATCGACAATGGAGACTACTTAACCAATAGGGGCAGCCCACCCTATCACAAGCTTCAGTCCTTCCAGCAAGTGGGCAGAATCTATGCAAGAGAAAAAGTGATTTGGCCTCTTCTGCCCCACCCCCCCCATTCAACATCTGGAAGAAATGTTTGGAGATCAAAGGTTTTGAACTGGGAGCTGGCCCTGGACTGGAGAAGAGTCCCAGCCTGTGCTTTGAGGAACTTCACTGTCTGTCAGGGAGAGTCACTGCTTGAGTCAACTCCTGCTTAGTTTATAGAACTGGAGACCTAGGTACTATCCACAGGTTTCTTGGGGATCACCAATATTTTTACAATGTACATAAACGCCCAGAGCAGCCAACACCTCTGACTCAGCCCAGAGCCCAGGAGTTCTCCTCTCCCTTTGGGAAGGGCCTTTAATTGCTGCTTACTCCTTAAGCTGGATAAAGATCCCAGAAGCCCAGACATGGAAAGGATCCCTGGAGAGTGACTGCCTAGAAAGTCTCTGTTCTCTAGCTTGTTTGCATCCAGAGGCTGCTTCCCGCTGGGACTGCACGGAGCTGTGTTATAAACAGTGCACAGCCCTGTGCCAGCTCTCGGCGTGGGATGCTGCAGCAAATGCTGGGCTGAGAGAGGTGCAGGACACAGCTAAGTGAGGGGGGTTCCCAGGGAAGACACGTCCCTCAGAGGACTCACAGGTACCAACTCTTGGTGAGGAGCAAACCTGCTTCACTAACCTAGTGCACTGTGGGATGATGGGATAGACAGTAAGTCTGGATCCTTTTTGCTTTGCACAAACCCTAAACATTCTCGGGCTCTTGCCCCAAGGGGGATGAGTTTTATTCCAGTGTTATTGGCCAAAATGTCCCTCTTTGTGGATGGCCTCTAGCCCAAGGCAGCTGCTTTTCGGGTGCAAAGTGGATCCTGTTGGAGGAATGATGCTAGTAGATGGACAAGGCAGGAGAATATTCTTTGGCCATGACTTATAGTTTACTCGACCCCCCTGAGACAAAACTCCCCTGGCAGCAAGAACTTAGTGAAGCCCTCAGCAGCCGGCTGTGTGTCACTGCCCAGACACTGTCACCTCCTCCCCTGGTATCTCTGGCTGATAGTGGGGGCTGTTGCCTGAATTGTATCTCCTGGGAAGCAGAATGGCTGCTTGTCAGTCCCTCCCCAGCTGCTAGCGGGGCCTGGCGTTCTTCTGGCCTCGGGGCAGGACTCTGCACCTGGCCTTGTGGAACCTCCTCAGATTTCTTTTGCTTGCAGCCCTGCATGTGACTGTATCAAACACTGTGTGTGCACGGGCCCCGCTCAGCCAATGCCACAGATCCATCGGTGTCTGCTCCGGCCTCCTCCTTGTAACCTCTCTGCCCGCCTTTGTCTCAGGCATGGATTTTATCTCCAAATATTTTCCATTTGCTTCCTGCTCATTGATGAAGCTATCTAATGGTACAAGGCCTACAAGTGATCACTGCAGGACCATTCTAGAAACAGCCCCATTGGCTGACAGGGGCCCATGGGCATCAGCTGTCTGGGATCTGGGAGCGATCAGATGTCAGCCCATTTTAGGGGTGCTCTACTGCTGTTTCAGTGCGTGCATTTTTGACCTGTCAGTTTTCCCTCTTACATCAAATGCCTCAGAGAAATTGAAGTCTCTTCCATCTGTGCTGTTCCCTTCTCAGCCAAATGTGCACTCGTATTAGCGGAGGAGTTTTCCATAAAGCATGTCGGTGACAGGCATTAACTAATCTCAGACCATCCTTTCAACTGTCTCCTAACCCAGCCAGTTTTATAAATGTTCTGTTCATTTTTAATAGTTTCTATTTAACACACATCTGCCTTTTATTTCCCTTTAAAAACATACTGGCTCTGATGCTACCTGATCGTGCACTTCTGGATGCAAACAAGGTGTGTTATTGATCACTCTATTCACACCCCTGGTTTTGTGATTCCCAAGTTTCTATGTTGGATGCAGGTTAACAGCCTTGTTGACTGATAATAGACAGTAATTTATTTCATCATCTCATGTGACATAAGCCCCTCAGAGTGCTAGTATCCTGAAATAACTTTGCTGTGTAGACATAGCTTCAGACTATTTCTTTGTGAATGCAGAACAGAAATATTTCAGGAATACATCTACCTTTCCTGCAACTTCAACGACTTTTCTTTCTCCTTCTAGGAAGTGGCAAATTCTTTTTTAAGGTTTATTTTGTACTTAATCTTATTTGGTTCTCCTCAGCTCTGCCAGGCAGGGATTTCTCACTGTCTTTGATATCCTTTAACAATTTCCACAATGTCCTATTAGGATTGCTCACTTTCCTTTTTTCCCTTTTCCCTTGTTTTTTCTCTATTGCTTCCCTTTTCCAATTGCTACTGTGTTTTGGGACAAAAACTGTTTCTTATCCAAAGTTCTGTACTTCCTGGACTGTGGAATTGTGGCTCTTTAGCTGTCTCATAAATTCTTCTTAAAGAATTAACCATTTGTGTTCCCACTTTAATCTCTAATTTTTTTCCACCTAATCACTATTGGTGATAATTTTCCTTAGCTTTGGGGTGGCAGCCCTTTGAAGCTCTTAAGTGTATTTAGATGTTGTTGGCTGGGAATTAAAATTCTCAGAGGGGTATCCGTGTTAGTCAGTAACTGAAAAATAACTTTAATAAAACAACAAATGGTCTGGTAGCACTTTATAGACTAACAAAACATGTAGATGGTATCATGAGCTTTCGTGGGCACAGCCCACTTCTTCAGATGACCGGAGTTTTGAGTTTAGGATGTGCAGACCCAAAATAAATAGGGGAGAAGAGGGGAGGGAGGGAAAAAAGGAGGGGGGTGGGTGGGGAAACAAGAAGCAGAAGGTATAAAAATCAAAGGTAAAAACAGGAAGGCAGAGCTGGGAATCAGTAAGCACCTGAAGATTGGGTAGTTAAAACGAAGCAAATAGGAATCAAAGTCAATAGATAGTACCTTTCCTAACATAGGAATCTACACAAAGAGCTGTTTGCACCTTCATCGACTGTTAGGTTGATAGTGTCCCAACCATCCCTCATCACGGTTGAGTCCATTAGCATGAGAATTGAATTTGTGGATGAATTGTAATTCCAACACCTCTCTGTGTATCTGGCTAGTAGAATTGTTTTGTGACAAGGCAGCCTCTTGAAGATCTTTTAAACAGTGATTAGGTAGATTAAAGTGTTCTCCAACAGGTTCTCCTTCACGTATATCTGATTTGTGTCCATTGATTCTTTCTTGTAGGGACTGTCCAGTTTGTCCACTATAGATAGCAGTGGGGCATTGCTGGCAATTGATGGCGTAGATCAACTTACTAGATGTGCAGTCAAATGACCTTTGATTTGGTAGCTTATGTTGTTGGCTCCAGTGATAAATTCGCTAGTATAGATATGTGGGGCAGAGTTGGCATTGTGTTTGGTTGCAGGGCTGGTTTCTTGGATGCTTATGATGTGGTTGTGTGGCATGGTTACCGGAAAGAATTTGTTTCAGGTTGGGGGGGTCATCTGTAAGCGAGAGTGGGCTTTTTATCTGCTTAGGTGTTAAACCTAAGCTGATGAAAATCAAAGTCAGTAGATAGATTGCATCGAGATACAGGATGGTGGGGACTCTATCAATGAAGGTACTAACAGCTTTCTGAATGGTATCCTTCCTGCCTTAGGGTATGTCTACTCTGCCACCCTAGTTCGAACTAGGGTGGCTAATGTAGGCATTCGAACTTGCAAATGAAGCCCGGGATTTAAATATCCCAGGCTTCATTTGCATGTTCCCGGGCACCGCCATTTTTAAATGCCCCATAGTTTGAACTCCCTGCCCGCGGCTACACGCGGCACGGACTAGGTAGTTCGAATTAAAGCTCATAATTCGAACTACCTCCTTGGAGGAGGTTTAATGGTAGTTCAAATTAGGAGCTTTAATTCCTTGCAGAAGGTTTAACGGTAGTTCAAATTAGGAGCTTTAATTCAAACTACCTAGTCCGTGCCGTGTGTAGCCGCGGGCAGGTAGTTCGAACTACGGGGCATTTGAAAATGGCGGCACCCGGGAACATGCAAATGAAGCCCGGGATATTTAAATCCCGGGCTTCATTTGCAAGTTCGAATGCCTACATTAGCCACCCTAGTTCGAACTAGGGTGGCAGAGTAGACATACCCTTAGCAATCTATCTACTGACTTTGATTTTTATCTGCTTAGGTTTAACACCCATTCTCCAGATACTTTAAGAAAAAAGGAGGGAGCGAAAGGGAGTGGGAGACAGAGCATCTTTCTCTCCCTCCCCCTTTCCCTTCTCCTATTTATCTAGAGTTTTCATATCCCCTACTCATAACTCTGGTCATCTGAAAGCTCATGATCCCACCTACATGTTTTGTTAGTCTATAAAGTGTTACCAGACCATTTGTTAGTTTTTTTCTCATAGAGATCCTGTAGGTGTTTGTCTCTGTGGCACTGGAGAAAATCTGGTTGCATTTTAGGGCTTGGCTTTAAAGAAATGATTGGAAAACTGCTAGAGGCATGTAGGTGAGTGTAACAGTTGGTAGGTTTCCAGTATACGGTGGTGGAAATGTGGCCATTGTTTAATTGTACAGTAGTGTCAAGGAAGTGGATCTCTCTTGTGAACTGGTCCAGGCTAAGGTTGATGGTGGGGTAGAAGTTGTTGAAATCCCTGTGGAATTCTTCAAAAGCCTCCTACCTCAAGGTCCATATCATGAAGATATTGTCAATGTAGCATAAGTAGAGTAAAGGTGCTGGGGGAAGGAGCTGAGGAAATATTGTTCAAGGTCAGCCATAAAAATATTTGCATATTGTGTGGCCATGCGGGTGCCCATAGCTGTGCTGCTGACTGAAAGATATCAATTGTCCCCAAATTGGAAATAGTTTTTGGTGAGGACAAAGTCACAGAGCTCATCGTCATCAAGGGTAGTATTCCTGATGGCCAGAAATGCATCATCATGTGGAGTGTTGGTGTAATGAGCTTCTACATCCATCGTGGCCGGGATGGTGTTTTCAGGAAGATGACTGATGTTCTGTGGTTTCCTCCGGAAGACAGTGATGTGGTGAAGATAGCTAGGAGTGCTGGCATCACAGGGTTTGAGGAGAGAGTCCATATAACCGCGCAATTCTGTTGTAATGGTGCCAATCCCTGAGATGATGGAACATCGGGATTTCCAGGTTTGTGGATCTTGGGTAGCAGATAGAAGGCTCCTGGTTGGGGATTTAGGGGTGTATTTGTGTAGATTTAGTCCTAAGTTGTAGCAGGGAGATTCATGAGCAGGTGGTTTAGGTTTTTTTGACATTCTTTGGTGGGATCAGAGGAGAGAAGCCTGTAGAATCTGGTGTTGGTGAGGTGTCTGGCAGCCTCCTGTTCATCATCTGTTCTGTTCATGATGGCTGCAGAACCCCCTTTGTCAGCCTCCTCAATTACAATGTTAGACTTGTTTTTGAGGCTGTGTACAGCATTGCACTCTGCATGAGTGAGGTGATGTGTCACATGTTGTTGTTTGCTGATAATGTCGGCCCATGCACTTTACGGAAGGAGTCGGTGTAGAAGTCAAGACTCTCATTATGGCCATCAAGAGGGGTCGTAATAGAGACCTTCCTCTTCTGAGGTTAGCAGGGGGGATCTTGAGGGTCATTCTATTGTTCATTGGATGTGTTGGCCATACTCCTTTAGACTTAGGGTATGTCTACCCTGCGTGGCTATTTTGGGATGATGGCAGTATCCCAAAATAGCTACCAGGCATTTTTAAAAGCCACCCGTTGTTTCAATTTTTTTTTCAAAATAACAGGCGTGCTATTTTGGCATACCAGTAACCCTCATTCCACAACAGTTAAAGGATGTCTCGAAATAGTGATTTATTTCTAAATTTGGCACTGTGCAGATGCACCATATTTCAAAATAAAATATTTCAAATAGAATCAAAATAAGATACTCACTTTGCATAGCGCAAATAGCATATCTTATTTTGAGTTTAGGGGGCAGTGAACACACACTTAGAGGCAGCAATTTCTTCTGCAAACGTGCACAGACTGACATTGCCAGCAAACAACACGTAAAATAGAAACTCAGCTTTTGAGGTATAGCATTTCATTCTGCTACAACCTATCCTGGGAAATGATCCCTCACTCTTATAGGCCTTGGGGGGCAGGCCAGTCCTTGCCTACAGACAGCCCCCTAACCTCAAAGAAATTTTTTGCAGGAACCACTCAGCACACCTCCAGCATACTCACCCAGGAACCCACCCCCGCTATCAATTCCGGTGCCAACTGTATCCACACATCTACACAAGTGATATTATCACAGCACCTTACCACATCAGAGGCTCATACAACTGCACATCCACCAATGTGATCTATGCCATTAAGTCTCAACCATGCTCCCCCTGCCATGCTTATTGGCCAAACTGGAGAGTCTCTATGACAAAGGATTAATGGACACAAATCAGACATTCAAAATGGAAACACACCAAAACTTATTGAGGAACATTTTAACTTGCCTGGGTGCCCACTAATGGATCTAAAAGTGACTATATTACAAAGCAATTTCTAAAACCAGCTGGAGAGGGAAGCTGCAGAACTTGGTTTCATTTCCAAGTTTGACACCTGGAATCAAGGTTTGAACAAAGATCTGACCTGGATAGGCCGCTACATTCCACACCCTAATGATGTCAAAAGTTAAGCACCGAGTACTTACAGCCCACTCTGTTAGCCTCATTTAGCACAGACACTGTAAGTCTCCATCTACACTGTCAAGTTTTTGCAGAAGAGGAAATGCAAATGAAGCGCTCATTAGCATTTCCAGTGCTCTCATTTGCATATTGTCTTCTGATTCTTTTTGCAGAAGAGGTTTTTGCGGAAAAAAATGTAGTCTAGATGGGGCCATTTTATGCAAAAAAACTCTTTTGCGCAAGAACCCTTATTCCTCAAAAAATGTAGTGCTGTTGGATCCTAATTGGGAAGGGTTTTTTCCCCCTTTTTTCCTTCCTCCTCTTTCCCTCCCCATCCCCTCTCTTTCTCTGCTATTTATTTCTACCCTGCACCCGTTATACACTAATCTGAAGAAGTGGGTTGTGCCCACGACAGCTCATGATACCATCTACATATTTGTTAGCCTCTAAGGTGCTGCAGATAAATTAACTGTTTTTTAAATTTTCTGTTATTTCGATTTAGTTGGGAATTGTCTATTTCTCCATGGGAATGTAATCAACTCCGTTGTTTTATGTTATTCTTCTCTACCATGTGCCTGCTCTTTTGTCTCTTCTCTAATAATTCCCAGACATTTCAATCTGTCCACATATGGACAATCCCACCCTTTCTCATAGCCCATCTGGAAACCCTATTTCCATCTGCTCTGTCTTTCAGAGTGACTGGAGCTATGTCTAAACTACAGGCTTCTTTTAGAAGAAGCTTTTCCGGAAGAGATCTTCCAAAAAAACATCTTCCAAAAGACAGCATCCACAATGAAAGGATGCTCTCTCGCATGTAAGCTATGATTACTATGGGCGGAGTGGCCACCAGGGTACCTGTGCTTTTTCCTCTTTCCTCCTCTTTCGAAAGAACTCCTTTTTCCCAAACCACACACGCCTTTTTGCAAAAGAGCTCTTTCTGAAAAAGGCTGCTTCATCGTAGAAAGAGGTTAACCAATGTCAGAAAAACCACGCAGTTATTTCAATTTTTTTGAAAGACGTGACATGAGTGAATTATTTTTCAGAAAAACGGCCCATTTTTTCTTAAAAACTCTGTAGTATAGACATAGCCAGGGTGAGCAAAACTGAGGGAATGTCCAGGCCAGGTAATTCTCCGGCACGTTCCCTTACTACCTGAATAGTGTTAGTGTTGCACACCATTTTGCATCACTAGCTGGTTCTATTGAGCTGCCAGCAATGACTCCCAGGCCTACCCTTGAGGGTTTTTCTGGTTAGGACGTTCACTTCAGTATTTGTCTTGGTTTGGTGTTTCCCCTCTCTCTGATTTTTAGAATCTGGAACTTATCACAGCAGGGACTCTGTAGTCTAGGCATTAAGCAACGAGTGTCTGCACTTGTGTTTCCTGCTGGAGCCTATTCAGGTTTCCTGCATCACAACACATTAGCACTATTGACACATGGAGAATCTTAAATGTGGAATGGGCATTAGTAGGTTATTCTTACCTCACTTCCCTGAATAGTCAAAATGTCATTGTTCAGTGTGTGGAGAGTGACCAAAGCACACCACCCATGAGAACAGCCACCACCAGTGCATGTCATGTCTCACATGAACATTGTCTTTCCATCCAGGTGTTTCTACTTCGGCCATGACCTGAGACCCTAGGTACATACAAGACATCAGAGGAATATCCATGTGATACTATTCTGCATCTCAATTGGACACGTTCTCTCTTTCTCCATGTCAGATTCGAGCAGAAACAACTTCACCAACCCCTCCACCTTCATCCTGCTGGGCATTCCTGGCCTGGAGATAGCCCATGTCTGGATCTCCATCCCCTTCTGTGTCATGTACGTCATAGCCATCTTGGGGAACGTCACCATCCTGTTCATTGTGAAGACAGAACTGAGCCTCCATGAGCCCATGTACTATTTCTTCTGCATGCTGGCCGTCACCGATCTGGTCTTGTCTACTGTCATTGTGCCTAAAATGCTGAGTATTTTCTGGTTCAATTCCAGAGAAATAGACTTCAGTGCCTGCCTCACCCAGCTGTACTTCATTCAGTGGTCTTTACTGATGGAATCTGGGATACTCATGGCCATGGCTTTCGATCGCTACGTAGCCATCTGTGATCCCCTCAGACATTCCACCATCCTGACAAACTCCATTGTAGCCAAGATCGGCCTGACCGTTCTGCTGCGTGGTGCCATACTCCCATTACCCAGTCCCCTCCTGGCAAGGCAGGGGCCTTATTGTAGAACCAACATCATTCCTGAGCCCTATTGCTCACATATAGGTGTGGTAAGCCTGGCCTGCGCTGACATTCGTGGCAGTAGTTACTACGGCCTCGTTGTGCTACTCTGTGTGATGGGACTGGATGTGTTTTTTATTGCTGTATCCTATACTCAGATCCTCAGGGCCATCTTCAGACTCCCCGCAAAGGATGCCCGGCTCAAGACTTTTGGGACCTGTGGCTCCCACATCTGTACCATCTCAGCCTTCTACATCCCTGTTCTTTTCATCTCCTTCATGAACCGCTTTGGCCAGAATGTGCCCCGGCATTTCCATGTTCTCATTTCCAACTTGAATATCTTAATGCCCCCCATGCTAAACCCCATCATCTATGGGATGAGGACCAAACAGATCCGGGACAGGTTGCTCTGGCTTTTTACTCAAAAGGGTACCTAAGGATTTCTCCTGTTGCTCTCAATCTGAGACTGAGATCAGACAAGAGCTGGTTAGTGACATGATACTGGGCCCTCTCCTCTGAATTTCTGACTATAATGTGAAAGTGACATTTAATACTGGGCTGGCTTTACCATGCTCTGTCCATGGGACAAACCAAGCAATCGGTCTGTATTTAACTGATTCACTCATGGGGTTTCCCACTTTCAAATTCCTGGTAACTTGAGCACTGAGGCCTCTTTCCCTGCCCCATTTATTCCCTTCACCTCTTTCCCTTCACCTCTTTCCCCAAAACTTTCTGCCCTTGTTCTACCCCCATCCCTCAAAATGCTAACTCTCTTGCTCACTCCTCACTGCTGACCCCCATCTCTCACTGGACCACCTCCACGTCTGTATCCAGCCATCTTACTTCCATCTGCTCCATGCCTGGGACAAGAGCTGCTGCAGTCTGACCAGGAGCCTGGCTTGCGGGCAGGGAGGATGCAGTGCTGGAGCCAACAGGTCAGGCTGGAGCAGAGAGGGAAGCCAGGAAGAACATACAATCCCAGTTGAGGGTTGGGGGAAGGGTTGTGTTGCAGAAAGGCAAGACTGTGCTTCATACAGCCTCTGAGCCCAAACACTACTACAAAGCCATGAAGAATGAGGTTGTTTTTCATTTTTCAGTACCTCCCTCCTGGAATCCATAACACCCTTTGGCCTGAGCCAGGTGTCGAGAGGCAGGACAGGGGATCAGCTTAGAAGCTAGGAAGCCAACAGCTGGGAGAGGCAGAAGGAGAAGCAGGGAAGGAGAATGTCACATTGGAGCAACTGGGACACTCCTTCGAGATGGTGTCATGGGATCCTCTCATACTGAGGCTACCTCTGCAGGGATGGAACTCCATATAGTATGAGAAAACCAGACAATGGGGGATTTGATCATCAGAAACCTAGATAGTTGGGTTTGTGATGACCAGGAGAACTAATGGTGACTTGTGTGCCAGTTGCAAAAATTGTGGATTTCTTGCAACATCTTGACAGACATATGCATTACTGGGGAAGAGCTGTTGGCCATGATACATACAGAAATCAATGACATAGGGAGCACAGGAGGCCAGATTAAGGCTGCTAAGTAAGAGATTGAAGTCTAGGACCTCTAGAGCAGCATTCTCAGAAATGCTTCCCTCAGACATGAAGAATGAGATAGACAGGTGGAACTGCAATGTATCAATATGTGTTCATGAGATAATAGTAGGCAGTGGTGTGGTTTAGATTTATTAGGAACATGGGAAGAATTTCGGAAATGAAAAAAAAGGTCCCATTCAATATTATTGCATAAATGATCGAATGATCGCATTCAATATTATCCCATTCAACATTATTTCATTATTGCAGGTAAAATAGTGACAGTTTTTAAAGTGCTTATATACAAATGCTAGAAGTTTAAACAAGGAGATGGATGAACTAGAGAACCTCCTATTCAATGATGATATTGATAAAATAGGCAACACAGAGCTTGGTGGACTGAGCATAATTAGAGGAATACCAGGGTACAATATCCCTTGGAAGGACAGAAGAGGTTGTGAAGACGGGGAAATGGGACTAAAGGTGAAAGAAAGTTTTCAACTATACCAATATTCATAGAATTAAAAGAAGTAAAAATCTGAAAAGAAATAAACTGTCCAATAGACTCTATGTGGGTAGTATAATAGACCAAGTGGCCAGGGTGGTGATCGGGATAGTGAAATTCTGTGGGAGATTAGAGAAGGTAGAAGGTAAAATATAAAAAAAAATACCAATGGGGGTTTTCAACGATCCCCTCATTGACTGGGTCCATATCACCTCAGGTCGGGATGCAAAGATAGTTTCTCGACTCCTTCTGTGACTGTTTTTTGGATCAGCTAGTCCCTGAACACACAAGAGGAAAGGTAATTCTGGATCGTATCCTAATTATGTGGAAATATTTCTCAAGGGGAAGAACACTTAAATTACATTGTCATTGACATCGCTAGAGAACTCCAAAAGTGCCACTGTCACTGATCACCAAAATAAAAGAATCAGAGATAGACAAAAATGCACCTCACAAGAGTGGAAGTTAGATCCCAGTGAGGAAAATGGAAAGAATCAGGAACTCTGGCAAATGAATGATGAGGATCACATGAGGGAGGCCAAAAGAGAATGTGAAGAACACTTAATCAGAGACCCAAAATATAACATCAAAAAGTCAGCAGGAGAAGGAACCATGAGGATGAACCATCCGGGGCCCTCTAGGAGGAATGCTGTGCTGAGCAGAGCACTGGCTGGAGTGGAGTGACAGACTCATTCCCTGGACCCTGGGGGCAGACTGGAAATGTGAGAGTGGGCAGCAGATGTAAGACTGTCCTTCCTCCTTGAAGGGGAAGATCCTTGATGAAGGCTTTAGGAACAGTAAAGCTTTGATACAATCTCCCACAGTATTGTTGCCAGCAATTTACAGAAGTATGGCCTGGATGAAAGGACTGTAAGGTGGATAGACACCTCGGTCTCAATGGGGAGTGATGACCAATTGTTTGATGACTAGTTGGCAGACAGGATCCAGCAGAGTGCCCCAGGGGTTGGTCGGTATCTGGTTTCATTGAAGATCTTCAATAAGGATCCGGATGATGGGTCGGTTTGCACCTTCAGTAAGTGCAATGATGATGCACTTTGTAGATGACTCTGAGATTGGGGGAGAGGTAGATACACTGGAGAACAGGGAAACAGTCCGGAGTGCGCTACATGAATCTGATTAGATTCTACAAGGACCAGTGCACAGTCTTACACCTAGGACAGAAGAATGCCAGAGTCCTGCTAGAGGCTGGGTATGGACAAGCTAAGTAGCACATCTGCACAAAAGAACTTGAGAATTATAGTAGATGAGAAACTGGGTATGAGTCAACACTGCTCTTGTAGCCAAGAAGGGTAATGATACATTGGGCTGCATTAGGAGGAGCTTTGTCAGCATATTGAGGGAAGGCAAAAAATATGATGCTGGAGAACATGCATTATGAGGAGAGGCTGAGGGAACTGGGCTCATTTAATCTGTAGAAGAGAACAATGGGGTGTATTTGACAGTAGCCTTCAGCGACCTGATGGAGGATGGAGAGCGGTTGTTCTCAATGGTGGCAGATGACAGAACAAGAAGCAAAGGTCTCAAGTTGGAGTGGGGAAGGTCTAGGTTGGATACAGCCCAGGGAGGTGGTGGACTCTCTGCCTTTAAGGGTTTCTAATCCCAGGTTTGAGAAAGCCCTGGTTGGGATGAGTTAGTTGGGGTTGGTTCTGCTTTGAGCAGGGGATTGGCCTGGATGACCCCTGAGCTCTCTTCTAACCTTAACCATCCATTTTTCTATTTGACACAAGTAGGCGGGTAATAAGGAGGGAGAAGGGAGGACAACTTACCCTTCCTATAGAAAGACGGAGGCTGGAGGCTGCCAGTTCCAGGTCAAGCAGAGTCCAAAAGGCTGGTTTTGTTTGTTTGGTTGGTTCAGGTGGGTAATGTAAGGGCCTTCCCAGAGACGTGTCAAGAAGACGTTTCTAAAGACTAAGTGACCAGCTTGGATGACTGGCTCATAGCGTGTATGATGGGCCAAAGCAAATGGCAAAGTTGCTCTCAGTACAACTAGCGATACTACCCGAGTTAGGACAAGGCTCATGAGCACAACTCCTGTGGGGCTCTCATCAGAGCTGGAAACCAGATTCCTCTTCATACCCATAGATGCCGAAGATGCAATAAAATACAGGACAAAACTGGAGTCAAATACCCATGTTGTTGTCACTCAAGAATCCCAAACTGGTGGTTTAACCTGTGCCGAGAGAGCCACACTTAGGGTTCGGGTACTGTAGTCCAACCAGGGTTCAAAGCAGGCCCAGAGCAGCCTGTCCCAAAGAGACAGAAAGTGATGGGGCAAATCCAAATCCTGATGAGAATGGACAGATCCCTCGGACTGACCTGGTGTTACATGAGCAGGGGAATAGAAAACGCAGGAAATCTGCCCAGTTTCCAGAATGCCCCGGAAACTACTTTATTTTTTCTGCCTCTTAAAGTTGCAGATTGGACTGTGATTGATTCTGTGGGTTGGTTCTAATGAGCACTGTACTGATACCATAAAGAAGTAGGCATGAGACATTAAATGTGGTAAATGCTCTTTTGTTCATAGTTTATGGGCGGAGGGAGCTTGCATATAAAATGATCCTGCTAACCCTTGTTATTAAGGGTCCCAGACCTGCTGCTGGGAATATTTTTGTGGCTTTGGCAGAATTCTAAGCAGGAAGAATATCAGGGGACACTGTTGACCCCTCATTAGGACTTACTAAAGTTTTTTGATTGGCCTTTTCCTAGTAACAATCAGAAAGGGAAGAGGCAAAGGGAAACCAGATTCCTGCAAGTGACAGGCCCCAAATGCACTAGAGAGAGGCCACGGCTGCCAGTCAGGCAGTCCATAGGGGAGGGGCTCTGTGTGAGCTGTGACTGCCTAGGCCAGAGAAGGGCAGAGCTAAGGGGAACGCAAAGCCCAGGCTAGGCTGGGGGCAAAGCCGCAGCAGCCAGAACCATCGAGGCCAGGGGAGCAGTCCAGGGAGCTGGAGGCAAAGCAATAGGGGTTCCCTTGGGAATCCAGAGGCGGGAGGCCCAGGCTGTGCTCCGAGAAGGGAAGGGCAATTGGAACTAAAGCAAAGTCACAGAATTGACTAGAGAGCCCTGTGCTCCCAGCTGTGTGTCTAGGGCTGCTGAATGGCCCATTCTCAGTAGCCCCAGTCTAGCTCGCCTGAACTTGTGCTCTGCTGTGAAAGGCCCGGGACACACTTCTAAGAGCCAGGGCAGGGCTGTGCATGGCAGCTGCTTCACACCCACCCCGCAGCCTGAGCAAGCACCTTTGTTCGGTGCTGTTGCTATCCCCCCCCCTTTGTGGTGTGTTATATACAGTTCATTTGCCATGTCTACATTTACCCCTTGGTGACGGGGCTGGGTGTTTGCAAAGGGCCCAGCACAATGGGCCCTGCACTGGAGCGGGGCCTGTGGTGACTTCCACTATACAAGTAATGCTTAACCCAGCCATGTCAGGCCCTAGCCCTCCCCCCTTCCCTTTGGCCACACACACATGAAACCATGCTCGCCAGCTGTTCACTGGTCACTGGTGGGCACAGCCCCCCTGTCGGGCTGAGACAGGGGAATCTGTTCCGTCCCATTCCAGTGCTGACAAACTCGGGGGCTCCACACAGAGCTATACCCCCATTAGTCACATGGGCGGGCAGGGAGTCCAGATCTGGGAAGCCAAGCACCCTCCAGCCGGGGCAGGGCTGGAAGGTCTCTGAGTGGGAAGGGAAGTGCGTTCCCAGGATTCCCCCTCCCAAGAGCAGGAAGCTCTCACACTGCAGCTAGTTCTGGAAAGCTCAGATTGCCCTGGAAAGAAAGGCTCAGGCTCCTTGCTCCAGCTTCTCCTCTGCTTCCCACCAAACACACAGCTCCTGCCAAGCTGGGGTCAACTTCCCACTTGGCGCAACAGCAAGACCATGGTTACAGGGAAGTCAGGACTCCTGGATCAGTCTGTCATCCTGCCACTCAATCTCCATGTGACCCTGAAAAGTTTGTGGATCAGTTTCCCGGTCTTTATAAAGTGACTTTCCTTTGCTTCATGATTTGAAGATCCTGCAGAGAAAGGTGCTGGTTACTGAGGAGAATCACTGTTCTCTGGTCACTTCCTGATGGCCCATGTACCTACAGAATGTGGTTTTCACTCCCCACAGTGATCTGTCTCCAGATCTGTACGTTCACTCTCTACCTATCCTGCCGCTGCATTTACAGTGTACAAGGGCCTGTGGAGACCTAGGTATTATCTGCAATTTTCTTTCTAGTGAGTAATATTTTTACAATATACATAAATACACAGAGCAGCCAATTCCTCAGACTCAGCCCAGAGCCCAGGAGTTTTCCTGTCCCTTTGGGAAGGGCCCTTAATTGCTGTTTACTCCTAGAGCTGGATAAATAGCCCAGAAGCCCAGTCAGGGAAAGAGTCACTGGAGAGTCACTGCCTAGAAAATCTCTGTTCTCCAGCCAGTTTGCATCCAGATGCCGCTTCTCCCCTAGAGGCTGAGTGAACCCCATTGGGACTGCCCAGAGCTGAATTATAAACCATGCACACATCTGTGTCAGCTCTCGGCATGGGATGCAGCTGCAGGTGCTGGGCTGAGAGAGGCGTGTGACACGGCTGCCTGAGGGGGAGTCCCAGGGAAGACCCTTCGCTCTATGAACTCACAGGTACCATCTCTAAGAACATAAAAATGGCCAGACTGGGTCAGACTAAAGGTCCATCCAGCCCAGCATCCTGTCTGCCGGCAGTGGCCAATACCAGATGCCCCAGAGGGAGGGAACACAACAGGTAATCTTCACGAGATCCCTCCCCTGTCACCCACCTCCAGACAAACAGAAGCTAGGGACACCATTCCTACCCATCCTGGCTAACAGCCATTGATGGGCCTCACCTCCATGAATCTTACTAGCTCTTTTTTAAACCCTGTTAAAGTTCTAGCCTTCACCGCATCCTCTGGTAAGGAATCCCACAGGTTGACTATGCGCTGTGCGCCTTTTTCTGTTTTGTTTTAAATCTGCTGCCTATTAATTTCATTTGGTGACCCCTAGTTATTATATTGTGGGAATAAGTAAATAACTTTTCCTTAGTCACTCTTTCCACACTGGTCATGATTGTATAGACCTCTATCATATTCCCCCCTTAGTCTCCTCTTTTCTAATCTGAAAAGTCTAAGTCTTTTTAATCTCTCTTCGTATGGGACCCGTTCCAAACCCTGAATCATTTGTGTTGCCCTTTTCTGAACCTTTTCCAATGCCAATATATCTTTTTTGAGACAAGGCAACCACATCTGTACGCAGTATTCAAAATGTGGACGTACCATGGTTTTATATAGAGGCAATAAGAAATTCTCTGTCTTATTCTCTCTCCCTTTTTTAATGATTCCTAACATTGTATCTGTTTTTTTCCCCCTCTGCACGCTGAGTAGATGTTTTCAGAGAACTATCCACAATGACTCCAAGATCTCTCTCTTGAGTATCAGAGGGGTAGCCGTGTTAGTCTGAATCTGCAAAAGCGGCGAGGAGTCCTGTGGCACAGGTGCCACAGGACTCCTCGCCTCTCCTGAGTAGTTTTAGCTAAATTGGTCCCCATCATATTGTACATATAGGTGGGATTATTTTTTCCAATGTGCATTATTTTACATTTATCAACATTACATTTCATTTGCCATTTTGTTGCCCAATCACTTAGTTTGGTGAGATCTTTTCAAGCTCTTCACAGTCGGCTTTGGTCTTCACTATCTTGGGTAATTTGGTATCATCTGCAAACTTTGCCACCTCACTGTTTACCCCTTTCTCTAGATCATTTATAAATAAGTTGAATAGGATCAGTAGCAGAACAGACCCTTGGAGGACCCCACTAGTCACTTCTCTTCACTCTGAAAACTTACTGTTTATTCCTACCCTTTGGTTCCTGTCTTTTAACCACTTATCAATCCACAAAAGGACCTTGCCTCTTATCCCATGACATCTTACTTTACTTAAGAGCCTTTGGCAAGGGACCTTGTCAAAGGCTTTCCAGAAATCTAAGTATTCTATATTCACTGGATCCCCCTTGTCCACATGTTTGTTACCCCTCAAGGAACTCTAGCGATATGGCTAGTCTACATGTTTTTGTTGGGAAAAGCTACACAAAATGCATTCTGCATTTTTTTGTACCTTTTTTCAATTCTTTTGTCAGAAGAGGCTTTTCCAACATTTGGCCTGTCTAGACTGGGCCAAATGTCAGGAAAAAAACCCTCTTTTGGAAGCCCCCTTCTTCCTCTTAGAACGAGGAATACAGGGGCTTCTGAAAAAGTGCATTTGCTCTTCCACAAATAAAAACAGAAGAGCAAAGGCGTTCCATGGATGCCACGGAGTTTTATCCCCAAAAAACCCTGCAGTCCTGTTGTACCCTAGCTGATTAGTAAGGCATGATTTACTTTTACAGAACCCATGATGACTTTCCGCCAACAAATTCTGTTCATCTGTGTGTCTGATAATTCTATTCTTTACTATAGATTTAACTAATTTACCTGGTACTGGTGCTAGACTTCTGTAATTGCCAGGATCACCTCTAGAGCCCTTTTCAATATTGGTGTCATTTTAGCCATCTTCCAGTTGTTATGTACGGAAGCTGATTTAAAGGATACGTTACAAACCACAGTTTGTAGCTCACCTTCTCGAGTAACCCACTGCACTGTGGACATGATGGGATAGGCAATAAGGGTACGTCTAGACTACAAGCCTCTTTCGAGAACGTCTAGACCACAGCCAGTACTTTTGAAAAAGTGAGCCGCTTTTTCGAAAGAGAGCACCCAGGCAGTCTGGATGCTCTCTTTTGAAAAAGCACAGTTTGCATTACATAGCGCCTTTTTTCGAAAGAGCACTTTCGAGAAAAGGCATTATTCCTTGTAAAATGAGGTTTTCTGCAGTCGAAAAAACTGCCGCGTTCTTTCGATTTACTTTACTCTAGACACAGGGGAAGTTTTATCGAAAAAAGGCTACTTTTTTCGAAAAAACCCTGTAGTCTAGACACACCCTAAGTCTGGGTCCTTTCTGCTTTGCTTTGCTTTGCTTTGCTTTGCTTTGCACAGACACTAAACTTTCTGGGTCCCTTGCCACAGGAGAGGAAGGGTTTTCCCAGTGTTATTAGCCAAAGTGTCCCTCTTTGCTGCTGGCCTCTGGCCCCAAGGCAGCTGCATTTCAGGTGCACAGTGTACCTTGTCAGATGAAAGATACTAGTAGATGGACAAGGCAGGACAATATTCTCTGGCCATGGCTCAGAGTTGGCTCAGACCCCACAGAGGCAAAATTCCTCTTAGAGTAAGAACTGAGTCAGGCCCTCAGCAGCCAGCTGTGTGTCACTGCCCAGACACTGTCACCTCCTCCCCTGGCATCTCAGGGCTCTGGCTGTTAGAGGGGGGATGTTGCCTGACTTGTATCTGCTGGGAGGCAGAACGGCTGCTCGGCCAGTCCCTTCCCAGCCGCTAGCAGGGCCTGGCGTTCTTCTGGCCTTGGGGCAGGACTCTGCACCTGGCCTTGTGGAACCGCCTCAGATTTCTTTTGCCTGCAGCCCTGCATGTGACTGTATCAAACCCGCTCAGCCAACGCTCCAGATCCATCAGTGCCTGCCCCGGCCCCCTCCTCATAATCCCTCTGCCGGCCTCTGGCTCACGCATGGATTTTAACTACAAATATTTTCCATTTGCTTCTGCCCATTGACAAAACTATGTAAGGGCAGAAGGCCTACAAGTGATCACTGCTCGGCCCCACTAAAAATAGCCCCATTGGCTGACAGGCCCATAGACATCGACTCTCTGGGATCTGGGAGTGACCAGATGTCAGTACATTTTACAGGGGCTCTGCTGCTATTGCAGGGAGTTCATTTTTGATCTGTGCAAATGGTATGAACAGGGGCATCAGCTGGCCCTGGCACTATCTTCCACTTGCTAATGACTTAAGCAATCAACCAAACAATGGAGGTGCTAATTGTTCTTATCAGCCTCTTGTAACAATTTGTACCATCTACTCACTGTCTCTCTTTTTTTCCTCACCTTTTTTCTCCTTTTTTCCTCCTCCCTCCTTCCCTTATTTAATCCTGCATCTGGATTTCTAATACTCCAGTCATCAGCTGTTTGTCGGCTCAGCACGCTAGTCTGGACGCTCCGCGATCGACATCAAAGGCATTTGTGGACCGCCCTAGTAAACTTCATCCCACGAGGAATAACGGGGCGGTCGACAAATGCCTTTGATGTTGACCATGGAGTGTCCAGACTAGCGCGCGCTGAGCCGACAAACAGCTGATCGGCACAGCTCGGCAGCCATTTAAATTTAAATGAAGCGTCAATTATTTAAATCACCACTTCATTTTCCTATGCCGGGTAGCCTAATCTACATGCCTCTGTCGTCAGAGGCATGCAGTCTAGACATACCCAAAGTGCTGTCTATATAGTGTGAAATTTTGAAATCAAGCGCTATTCCGAAACATCCCTTACTCCTCGTAGAATGAGGTTTACAGGGACGTCGGAATAGCGAGCCCGAAATAACAGGCTTGCTGCGTAGAAATGGAATAGCTATTCAGGATACTCTGGTATTGAGAAATTGTCATGCAATGTAGACGTACCCTAACTTAAGAAAACAATGAAAAATCCTGCAACTCCTAGGAGACTAACAAAAAATGTAGATGGTATCATGCGGTTTTGTGGGCACAACCCACAGATGAATGTAGCAAGGGATCTAGGGTTCAGATAGCAGAGAAGAAAATGGGATAAAGAGAGAGATGGGAAAAAATCAGAAAAAAATATTGTCAGTTAGAGTATCCATGCTAAATGAGGCTAGCAGAGTGGGCTGTAAATATCCGGTGCTTACCTACTGATGTCATTGGGGTGTGGAATGTAGTGGCCCATTCAGGTCAGGTCTTTGTTCAAACGTTGATTCCAGGTGTCAGACTTATAAATGCAACCAAGTTCTGCAGCTTCTCTCTCCACTTTGGTTTTGAAATTGCTTTGAAATAATATAGAAGAATGAGATCCATTAGTGAGTGCCCAGGCAAATTAAAATGTTCCCCAACAGGTTTCTGTGTGTGACCATTTTGAATATCTGATTTGTGTCCATTAATCCTTTGTCTAAGGGCACATCTAGACGCATTCCTCTCTCGAAAGAGGAATGCAAATGAAGCAGATCGAAAATTCAAATGAAGGGTGGATTTCCAAATCTCGCGTTTCATTTGCATAATGGCGTGTGAGCGCTTTTTCAAAAAAGGATTTTTTGAAAAAAAACCCGCAGTCTAGTCGGGGTTCTTTCGAAAAAAAATCCTTTATTGAAAGAACCCGTACTCCTGAAAAAATGAAGTGTACAGGTTCTTTCGAAAAGCGCTTTGTTTTTGTTTTTTTTTCAGAAGAACCCCGTCTAGTCTGTGGGGGTTTTTTTTTTTAAACCCTTTTTCGAAAAAGTGCTTACACGTGATTGTGCAAATGAAGCGTGAGATTTGTAAATCCGCATTTCATTTGAATTTTTGATCTGCTTCATTTGCATTCCTCTTTTGAGAGAGGAATGCAGTCTAGGCAAAGCCATGGAGACTGACAGAGTTGGCAACTTAGTTGATGGCAGAGGCAGATTCCTGGGTGAGTATGCTGGAGGTGTGCTGTGCGGTTACTGGAAAGAAGTTGTTTCAGGTTCGAGGCTGTCTTTAAGCAAGGATTGGCCTGTCCGCCAAGACCTGTGAGAGTGAGGGGTCATTTTCCAGGCTAGGTTGTAGATTGTTAATGATTTACAGGTTTGTGGATCTTGGGTAGCAGATAGAAAACTCCTGGTCAGGTTTTTAGCCGTGTGTTTGTGTAAATTGGGTCCTGAGTTGTAGCAGGGAGTTTCATGAGCAAGTGGTTTAGGGTTTTTTGCCATTCTTTAGTGACATCAGAGGAGGGAGGCCTGTAGAATCTGGTGTTGGTGAGTTGTCTGGCAGCCTCCTGTGCATCATCTGTTCTGATCACGACGGCAACAGCACCCCCTTTGTCAGCCTCCTCGATTACAATGTTAGAATTGCTTTTGAGGCTGCGTATAGCATGGCGCTCTGCATGGCTGAGGTTATATGTAACATGTTGTTCATTGGTGTGTTGTAAATATTCCTTTAGATGGAGGCAGCAATTCCTTCTGCAAATGTGCAGGGGCTGACATTGTCAGCAAACAACTACATGTAACATAGAAACTCAGTTTTTGAGGTCTAGCATTGCGTTCTGCTACAGCCTAGGGAGAAAATGACCCCTCCCTCTCACAGCCTTTGCAGACAGGCCAATCCTCGCCTACAGACAACCCCCCAAACTGAAACAAATTCTTTCCAGGCACCACATAGCACACCTCCAGCATATTCAACCCACGAAGCTATCATTGCAATCAACTCCAGTGCCAACTCTGTCCACAGATCTACACAAGTGACACCCTCACAGGACCTAACCTCATAAGCCACCACATCAGAAGCTCATACAACTGTATATCCACCAATGTGATCTACGCCATCAAGAGCCACCAGTGCCCCTCTGCCATGGATATTGGCTACACTGGACAGCCTTTATGACAAAAGATTAATGGACACAAATCAAATATTCAAAGTGGCAACACACAGAAACCTGTTGGGGAACATTTTAACATGCCCGGGCACTCACTATTGGATCTCTAAGGGTATGTCTACACTTGCACCCTATTTCGAAATAGGGATGCAAATGCAGCAATTCAAAATTGCCAATGAAGCCGGGATTTAAATATCCCGTGTTTCATTTGCATAATCGCGTTAGGGCTCTATTTCGAGTTAGTGCTATTTCGAACTGTTAAACCTCATTGTACGCGGAATAAGGGTTATTTCGAGAGAAGGGTTTTCTCTTGAAATAACCACGTCTACACAGCGTCATTAATTTGAAATAGCGCTAATTCGAAATAGCGCTGTAACGCGATTATTCAAATGAAGAGTGGGATATTTAAATCCTGGCTTCATTTGCAATTTCGAATTGCTGCATTTGCATCCCTATTTCGAAATAGGGTGCAAGTGTAGACATACCCTAATTGACAATATTTTTTCCTGTTTTTCCCCTTCTCTTTAGCTACCCATATCCTCTCTTTCTCTGATATTTATTTCTATCCTAGACGCCTTCCTGCAGTTATCTGAAGAAGTGGGTTGTGCTCACGAAAACTCATGAAACCATCTACATGTTTTGTTATACTCCAAGATGCTCAAAAACTATTTGTTGTTTTTTTGGTTGGGAATTGTTCTCTGTTTCTCCATGAAAGATAATCAGTTCCATTCTTTTATTTTGTTCTTCTCTATCATATGTCTGCTCTTTTGTCTCTTCTCTAAACATTCCCAGACATTTCAATCCATCTGCATATGGCAGCCTCCCCTGTTCTCATAGCCCATCAAGGAAACCCACTTTCCATCTGCTCTGTCCTTCAGAGTGACTGGGTGATCAAAACTGAGGGAATGTGCTGACCATGTAATTCTCCACCCTGTTCCTTTGGCAACTGAACAGTGTTTGTGTTGGGTACGGCAATCCATCAAGAGCTGTTGCCACTGAGCTGCCAGCAATGATGCCCAAGCCTTTCCCTGATGGATGTTCTGGTTGGGACATTTGCCCTGGTGCGTGCCTTGGTTTGGCTTTTCCCAACTCTGAGATTTTTAGAAACTGGGTGAATTGCGAATATAGTAGGGCAGAGACTCTGTAGCTTGGGCTTTAAGGAACAAAGATGTATAACGAATATATGCACTTATGTTTCCTGCTGGAGTCTATTCAGGTTTCCTGCATCACAACACATGGACTCTATTGTCAAGTGGAGAATCATAAAATGTGAGATGGGCATTAGTAGGTTGTTCATACCTCACCTGTCTGAACAGTCAAAATGTCATTGTTCAGTGTGTGGAGAGTGACCAATACGCTCCAGCTATGAGAACAGCCCCCAGCAGTGAATGTCGTGTCTCATACGAACATTGTCTCTCCATCCAGGTATGCTGTGACCATCACCTGAGACCCTGGGTACATACAAGAAATCAGAGGAATATTCATGTGATACTATTCTGCATATAAGTTGGACACTTTCTCTCTTTCTCCATGTCGGATTCGAGCAGAAACAACTTCACCAACCCCTCCACCTTCATCCTGCTGGGCATTCCTGGCCTAGAGGTGGCCCATGTCTGGATCTCCATCCCCTTCTGCATCATATACGCCATAGCGATGTTGGGGAACTTTAGCATCCTATTCATTGTGAAGATAGAGCCGAGCCTCCATGAGCCCATGTACTATTTCCTCTGCATGCTGGCTGTCGCCGACCTGGTCCTGTCCACCTCCATTGTGCCTAAAATGCTGAGTATTTTCTGGTTCAATTCCAGAGAGATAGACTTCAGTGCTTGTCTCACCCAGATGTTCTTCATTCAGTGGTCTTTACCGATGGAGTCTGGGACACTTATGGCCATGTCTTATGATCGCTATGTGGCCATCTGTGATCCCCTCAGACATTCCACCATCCTGACAAACTCCATTGTAGCCAAGATCAGCCTGGCTGTACTGCTGCGTGGTCTCATACTTCCATTGCCCTGTCCTCTCCTGGCAAGTCAGAGGCCATATTGTAGAACCAACATCATTCCTGAACCATACTGCTCACACATGGCCGTTGTGAGCCTGGCCTGCGCTGACATTCGTGTGAGTAATTACTACGGCCTCTTTGTGCTACTCTGTGTGATGGGACTGGATGTGTTTTTTATCGCTTTATCCTATACTCAGATCCTCAGGGCCATCTTCAGACTCCCCACAAAGGATGCCCGGCTCAAGACTTTCGGGACTTGCGGCTCACATATCTGTGCCATCTTAGCCTTCTATATCCCTGTTCTTTTAATCTCCTTCATGAATCGCATTGGCTGGAACATTCCCCTGCATTTCCACATTCTCATTTCCAACTTGTATCTCTTAATGCCTCCCATGCTAAACCCCATCATCTATGGAGTGAGGACAAAACAGATCCGGGACAGGCTGCTGCGGCTCTTTACTCAAAAGGGTATCTAACAAATTCTCCTGTTGCTCTTGGTCTGAGACTAAGATCAGACAAGAGCAGGTTGGTGACATGGTGCTGGGCCCTCTTCTCTGAAATTCCGACTGGAGAGTGAAAGTGACATTAAAGTTTTTGCTGGCCTTACCGTGCTGTGTCAGCGGGACAAACTGAGCAATCGGTCTGTGTTCAACTCATTCACTTATGGGGATTTTCAGTTTCTAACTGCTGGTTACTTGAGCGCCGAGATCCCTTTCCCTGCCACATTTCTTCCCTCTAGAATCCCTTCACCTCTTCCCCCACAAAGTTTCTGCCATTTTTCTACCCCCATCCTCCAAACTGCCAACTCTGCAGAAGGTGTGGGTTGGGCGCCCTTTGGCCTGAGCCAGGTTTCAGGAGGCAGGGCAGGGGATCAGCTTAGAAGCTAGGAGGACAACAATTGGGAGAGGCAGAAGGAAAAGCAGGGAAGGAGAACGTCACATTGGAGCAGTTGGGACACTCCTTCGAGATGGTGTTATGGGATCCTCTCATACTGAGGTTACCTCTGTGGGGGATGGAACGCCACATAGTATGAAAAAATCAGACAATGGGGGATTCAATCATCAGAAACCTAGATAACGGGGTTTGCAATGACCAGGAGAACCACTGGTGACTTGTGTGCCAGGTGCAAAAATTGTGGACCTCTTACAACTTCTAGACAGACATATGTCCATTACTAGGAAAGAGCTGGTGACCATTATACACACAGATATCAATGACATAGAGGGGCACAGGAGGCCAGATTTAGGCTGCTAGGTAAGAGATTGAAGTCCAGGACCTCCATAGCACCATTCTCAGAAATGCTTCCCCTCAAACATGAGAGCGAGCTAGACAGGTGGAACTGCAATGTATCAGTATGTGTTCATGAGATAATAGTAGAGGGTGGTGAAATTTAGATTTATTAGGAATGTGGGAAGCATTTGGAAAAGGAGGAAACGATCCCATTCAATATTATCGCATAATGGCAGGCAGATAAAAAAGTCACTATTCTTAAAGTGCTTATATACAAATGCTAGAAGTTTAAACAAGGAGATGGGTGAACTAGAGAACCTCTTATTCAATTATCAGAGGGGTAGCCGTGTTAGTCTGATTCTGCAAAAGCGGCGAGGAGTCCTGTGGCACCTTATAGACTAACTGAAGTGTAGGAGCATAAGCTTTCATGGGCAAAGACCCACTTCGTCAGATGCATTTGATGAAGTGGGTCTTTGCCCACGAAATCTTATGCTCCAACACTTCGGTTAGTCTATAAGGTGCCACAGGACTCCTCACTGCTTATTCAGTTATGGTATTGATAAAATAGGCAACACTGAGCTTGGTGGATTGAGAATAATCAATTAGACAGAGGAATACCAGGGTACGATATCCCTTGGAAATACAGAAGAGGTTGTGATGGTGGGGAAATGGGCAAGAGGTGAAAGAAAGTTTTCAACTATACTCATCTTGAAAGAATTAAAGGAAGTCAAAATCAGAAAAGAACTAAACCATCCAATAGAATCTCTGTGGGTAGTAATTCCTGCGCCAATAGAAGATTTTGGTAGAGGGGGTTATATCATAGACCAAGTGGCCAAGGTGGTGATCGGGATAGTGAAATTCTGTGGGAGATTAGAGAAGCTAAAAGATAAATTATAAAATAATAATAGTAATGGGGGTTTTCAACTATCCTCATATTGACTGGGTCCATGTCACCTCAGGTCGGGATGCAAAGATAATTTCTTGACTTGTTCCATGACTTTAACATGAATCAGCTAGTCCTTGAACATACAAGAGGAAAGGCAATTCTCGATCCTATCCTAATTATGTGAAAATATGTAATTTCTCCAAGGGAAACAACACTTAAATCCCATTGTCATTGACATTGTGAGGGAACCCCGAAAGGTGCCACTGTCGCTCATCTCAGTGGGAGACAAAAATGCACCTCTCAAGAGTGGAAGTTAGATCCCAGGGAGGAAAATGGAAGGAAGCATGGACTCCAGCAAACGAACAATGAGGGTCACATGAGAGAGGCCAAAAGAGAATGTGAAGGAAACTTAGTCAAAGACTCCAAATGTAACAGCAAAATAGTCAGCAGCAGAAGGAACCACGAGGATGAACCATCCAGGGCCCTCTAAGAGGAATGTTGTGCTGAGTTGAGCACTGGCTGGAGTGGAGTGACAGAGTCTTTCCCTGGGCCCCAGGGGCAGACTGGAAATGTGAGAGTGGGCAGCCGATGTAAGACTGTCCTTCCTCCTTGGAAGGGAAGATCCTCGATGAAGGCTTTAGGGACAGTAAAGCTTTGATACAATCTCCACAGTATTGTTGCTGGCAAGTTATAGAAGTATGACCTGGATGAAAGGACTGTAAGGTGGATAGAAACCTCGGTCTCGGTGGGGAGCGATCAATTGTTTCAAGGCTAGCTGTCAGGCAGGATCCAGAAGACCACCACAGGAGTTGGTCTGGGACTGGTGTTGTTCAACATTTTCGTTAAGGAGCCGGATGATGGGTCGGTTTGCACGTTCAGCACTTTCGTGGGAGAGATAGATACACTGGAGGGAAGGGAGACGGTCTGGAGTGAGCTACAGAAATCTGATGAGATTCTACCAGGATCAGTGATGGAACTCCCTGCCCCCAATGCTTTTTGAAAATGGACTTCTGGACGTGAATATACATAACTGAAAGGTGCTTTGAGCAAATTATTTTGTGTAACCCATTGATCTTCATGTCATTATCCACTGGTGCTTAAATCCTACTGCTTCTACTTAATAAAATCATTTTTTTTATTTTCTATCAAACCCAGTGTAGGTAATTGTTACTGGGAGCAACCAGTGTGCACTTTCCCCCTTTCATTGTTAAAGGTGGATTACCTAATTCTTTGGGGTTTGATCCCATCTGGGGAATATTCTCTCAGAAGGCTAGGCCCTAAAGTGCCCTTTCCTTGGACCTGAATAGGTTCAGTGTCTGTACTGCTTCTTGGTGGGGACAGGGACCTCAGCTCGGGGCCTTGGCTGGGGGAGACCAGTGGAGCTGGCCCAGCAGGACCGGGCAGTGAGGAGCCCCAGAGAGCGGGAAGGTGAGTGACAGTGGCCATGTCAGCACCCCGGGAGGCACCTCCAAGGGGTCGTCTGTGACCGCACCCCGTCACAGTGTCAAGAAGATGTTTCTAAGGAGGAGGTAACCATTTGGATGACTGGCTCATAGGGTTCATGACAGGCCAATGGAGCCGGTGAAGTTGTTCTCAGTACAACTAACGACACAGCTCAAGGTAGGTCAAGGCTCATGATCACAAGTCCAGTGGGGCTCTCATCAGACCTGGAAACCAGGTTCCACTTTGTACCCATAGATGCCAACGATGCAATAAAATACAGGAGAAAATTGGAGTCAAGTCCCCACACTGATGTCCCTCAACAATCCCAAACTGCTGGTTTACTCTGTGCTGAGAAAGTCACACCCAGGGGTCAGGTCCTGTCGTCCAACCAGGGTTCATAGCAGACCCAGAGCAGCCTGTCCCAAGGAGATTGAAAGCGGTGGGGCAAAACCAAAGCCTGCTGAGAATGGACAGATCCCTCAGACTGACCTGGTGTTACACGAGCGGGGGAATAAAAAACACAGGAAATCTGTCTGGTCTCCAGAAGGCCCTGGGAACGACTTTATTTGCTCTGCCTCTTAAAGTTTCAGATGGTTCTGTGATTGATTCAGCGGGTCAGTTTTAACAAGCACTGTCCTGGATAGTATGAAGAAGTTGTCTTGAATAGGAGAAGTGCTGACTAGCACCCGGTGACTATGGGGTTAACTCAAATAGCTAGCAAAGTTGCCAGCCAGGGAGGCCGGGAGAGATAGGGGGTTGAAATTTGAATTGGAGATAGGTTCCCTGCCTGCTTTCTTTGTGTGGGAGAGTTACACAAGGAGTGGAGGGACATAGAATGATTTAAACCCAGGCAGAACTACCATGCCCTCCCACGGAATTCAGGGCTGGGAAGCGGACTGAACAAAGAGAAAATTGAGAGTACCAGGGAAATTAGTCCAGTTGCGTTCAGGGTACTTTTTTTGGGGTGTGGTTTGGTTTGAACTGCTCTGGGTGTATCTATGCCTTCCTTCCCGCCTTGCCATCTAAGCCTTGTGCCAGAGATGTTCTCTGATTTTTTTATTTGTTTTGCTCTGTACCATCTAGCAACCAAGTCTGCTTTCTCAAGTTTACCTTTTGTTTTGTAATAAAAATCACTTCTTTTAAGGTGATGATTTGATTCTTGTGTCCTGGAAGCTCTGTCTGTCGATGGGTATCTGCAGGCCTCCGACTGAAGGGTCAGCTACCGGAGACGGCAGCTTGTTTTTCTCTTTTCTGTTTTCAAGGTCTCTTGAGGCAAAAGAGTTTGGGATACCCTGGGGGTGGGTTCAAGTGATCCCTCCTGGATTTTTAGGGATCAAAAGCACTTGATGGTGGCAGCAAATTCTCCAAAATGTGTGTATTAGGATTCTGGTGGGGGAATTGTAACCAGTGTCTGTAGTGTAGAGGCGAGGTTTGGAAGCTTTCTTCCGGACCCCCACCTTCTGCACTCAGAATGCCAGAGTGGGGAACAGCCCTGACAGAAGTGGACATGGCACATCCAATGTGGTAAATGCTCTTTTATTCATAGTTAATGGGGGGCGGGCTTGCATACAAATGATGCTGATAAAACTTGTTATTTAGGGTCCCAGACCTGCTGCTGTGAGTATCGTTGTGGCTTTGGTGGAATTCTAGCAAGGAAGAATATCAGGGGACTGTTGGCCTTTCGTTAGGACTGACCTTTTCCTTTTCCCAGTGACAAAAGGAAGGGGAAGGCTCAAAGGGAAAACAGGCTCCTACAAGTGACAGGCCCCAGAAGCAGTAGAGAGAGGCCAATGGTGCCAGTCAGTATAACTGACAGGCTGGCAGGCCAATGAGGCAGTCCATAGGGGAGTGGCTCTGTGTGAGCTGGGGCTGCCTGGGCCAGAGTAGGGCAGAGTTAAGTGAAAGCAGGTTCCAGGCTGGGCTGGGAGCAGAGTTGCACTGGCTAGAGCCACAGAGGCCAGGGCAATAACCCAGGAAGCAGGAGGCAGAGCAGCAGGGGTTCCCTTGGGAATCCGGAGGCAGGAGGCCCAGGCCATGCTCTGAGAAGGGAAGGGCGATTGGAACTAAAGCAGAGTCACAGAAGCGACTGGAGAGCCCTGTGCCCCCAGCTGTGTGTCCGGGGCTGCTGAATGGCCCGTTCTCAGTAGCCCCAGTCTAGCTCCTCTGAACTTGTGCTCTGCCGTGAAAAGCCCGGGACACACTTCTACCAGCCAGGGCAGGGCTGTGCACGGCAGCTGCCTCACACCCACCCCGCCGCCTGTGCACCTTTGTTCGGTGTTGTTACTACCTCCCCTCCCTCCTTGTGGGGTATTACACACAGTGCATTTGTCTTGTCTACATTTGCCCCTTGGAGACGGGGCTGGGTGTTTGAGAAGGGCCCAGCACAAGGGGCCCTGCACTGGAGCGGGGCCTCTGGAGGCTTCCACTATACAAATAATGCTCAACTACGCAACAGACTAACCCAGCCACGTCAGGCCCTAGCCCTGCTCCCTTCGCTTTGGCTACACACAAAGGTCAAACCATACTCACTGCTGTTCACTGGTGCCCTGGTGGGCACAGCCCCCCTGTCGGGCTGAGACAGGGGAATCTGTTCTGTCCCATTCCAGTGCTGACAAACCCAGAGCAATACTCCCATTAGCCACGTGTGTGGGCAGGGAGACCAGCTCTGGGAAGCCAAGCGCCCTCCACCCAGGGTAGGGCTGGCAGGTCTCTGAGTGGGAGGGGAAGTGGGTTCCCAGGATTCCCCCTCCCAAGAGCAGGGAGCTCTCACACTGCAGCTAGTTCTGGAAAGCTCAGATTCTCCTTGAATGTCTCAGGCTCCTCTCTTCCCACCCAATACGCAGCCCCTGACAGAGCTGGTGTCAATTGCACTCCTGGCGTGATGGTGGTTGCAGGGAAGCCAGGACTCCTGGTTCTGGCTGTCATCCTGACACTCAGGGTGTGTCTACACAGCAAAGTTACACCGAAATAACTATGTGAGTACGTACACAGCAATTCCCTTATTTCGAAATAACCGATGGCGTATTCTGACTTCTGTAAACCCCATTCTACGAAGAAAATAACGCCTATTGCGAAATAAGGCATGTGTAGACGTTCCACTGCTGCTGTTTCGAAACAGCCCCTCACCAGGGCCATTCTAAGTTATTCCTCCTGGCACTCTAAATGGAGATAGCACGTCCACATTAGGGGCGCCTGCCTCTAATTTTAAGTCATCCTTGCAATGTAAATGTGCTATTTTGAAATAAGCTATTTCGGAATAATTATTCCAGAATAACTTATTCCGAAATAACTGTGCTGTACAGACGTACCCTCTGTGTGACCCTGACCAAGTCTGTGCCTCAGTTTCTCTCTGTGTATAAAGGGGAGAGGCTCGGAGTGACTTTCCTTTGCTTGGTGATTTGAAGATCCTGCAGGGAAAGGTGCTGCCCACGGTGATGCTAGTTACTGAGGAGAAACACTGATCTCTGGCCCCTAAGTGACAGCCCATGTGCCTGCAGAAAGGGGTTTTCATGCCCCACAGTCATCCGAATCCAGAGCTGTAGGTTCTCTCTCTGCCTATCCTGCCTGGGCATTTACTGGCCTATGGAGACCTAGATATTATCTACAATTTTCTTACTAGTCAGCAATATTTTTACAATATTCACAAATGCGCAGAACAGCCAACTCCTCTGAATCAGCCCAGAACCCAAGAGTTCTCCCCTCCCTGTGGGTAGGCTCTTTAATTGCTGTTTACTCCTAACACAGGATAAATAGCCCAGAAGCCCCACATATGGAGAGAGTCACTGGCTAGAAAGTCTCTGTTCTCCACCCTGTTTACATCCAGATGCTGCTTCTCCCCTAGAGGCTGAGCCAACACCACTGGGACGGCCCAGAGCTGTGTTATAAACAGTGCACAGCCCTGTGCCAGCTCTCGGCATGGAAAACTGTTGCAGATGCTGGGCTGAGAGAGGCGTGTGATATGGCTGCCTGACGGGGAATTCCTAGGCAAGATACGTCCCTCTCGGCACTCCCAGGTACTCGCTCTAAGAACTTAAGAACGTCCATACTGGGTCAGACCAAAGATCCATCTAGCCCAGTATCCTGCCTGCCAACAGTGGCCAATACCGGATGCCCCAGAGGGAGGGAACACAACAGGTAATCCTCACGTAATCCCTCCCCTGTCACCCATTTCCAGACAAACAGAGGCCGTGCAGTGTAGATATATCCTAACTGAAAAAAAAATTAAAAAACAACAATGAAAAATCCTGCAGCACCTAGGAGACTCACAAAAAAATGTAGATGGTATCATGAACTTTCAAGGGCACAGCCCACTTGTTCAGATGATAGGAGCAAGGAGTCCAGGGTACAAATAAAGAGGAGAGAAAGAGAGGGGATGGGGAGGGAGATGGAAAAAATGGGGAAAAGAATTTTGGGAGTTAGAATGTCCATTCTAAATGAGGCTAACAGAGTGGGCTGTCAGTACCCGGTGCTTAGCTTTCGATGTCATTGGGGTGTGGAATGTACTGGCCCATTCAGGTCAGGTCTTTGTTCAGACCTTGATTCCAGGTGTCAAACTTGGAAATGAAACCAAGTTCTGCAGCTTCTCTCTCCACTTGGGTTTTGAAATTGCTTTGCAATAATATAGAGGAATGAGATCCAATAGTGAGTGCCCGGGCAAGTTAAAATGTTCCCCAACAGGTTTCTGAGTGTTACTATTTCAAATATCTAATTTTTGTCCATTCATCCTTTGTCATAGAGACTGACAGAGTTGGCACCAGAGTTGATTGCAGGGGAGGGTTCCTGGGTGAATATGAAGGAGGTGTGCTGTGTGGTTGCTGGAAAGAATTTGTCTCAGGTTAGGGGGCTGTCTGTAGGTGAGGACTGGCCTGTCCCCCAAGGCCTGTGAGAGTGAGGGATCATTTTCCAGGCTAGGTTGTAGATTGTTAACAATGCACTGGAGGGGTTTAAGTTGGGGGCCGTAGGTGATGACAAGTTGTGTTCGTTTCCTTGTTGGGCCTGTCTTGAAAAAGCTGATACCTGTATACCACTCTAGCTCTGTCTGTCTGTTTCTTTGTTATGTTTAAACAAGCACACGGGATCTTTTTTGGGGGGATAAGGCAACACGCTGCATTTATTGACAATATAACAATGTAGCATACGCATTTACACACACACATACACACATACCCTGGTGATGGAATAGTTACCAGTCTGTTGCTCGGCCCAACCTATAGGACAGATAGGTCAGGTGTGAGGAAGGAGCTGGGTTTGTGTCAGTTCAGACTGATGCTCCTCTTGGTCTTGATCTTAGCAGGACAGAACCCAAAGAACGATACAAGGCACCCCTTTCTTATAGGATTTTCCTTTCATGCAAGTGTTTGCATTTTGCCTTCTCAGGCTGTTATCTGATATCAGTACACGGATGACCCCTACTGGGTGTTGTCTTTCCAGCAAAAGTTGTCATTGGTTCCCTATCAAGGGGTGCTTGCCACTAGGTTCAGGGTTCATCAGGCTGCCCTGGTAGTCTGTGCTTTCACTTAATTGATTATTATTTGGTGCTTCTGAGTCTCCAGGCCCCCCTCTCACCATTGGAGCATGCAGTGACCTTCACACTTATCTCTCCTAATACTTTCTCTCTCTCATTCACGCAAACAATACGAGTACAGAATTGCAACATGGAACAAACGGGTACTTCTAGTCACTTTTACAAAGTTACAAAGTCTTTCAACATTAAACTTCTTCCTATCTAACACTAACATCACTATGTATTCCAATAGTCCATCCCTTCACTTTATCATGCTAACATCAAAGAGAGCTGGAGCTAAGTTAACAAAGCTGCCTGGGCTGTCTGAGACCTACATCTTGTATTTAAGTTTAATCCAAACCTTTTGCTATAACATCCATTTATTACAACTGATTTATTAGTTACAAAATTCGAATTCCAGTGCTACATCTTCCCTTCCCTGGGTTTCTATTTAAGTTTTAAGAACACCTGATAGAGATTCTGTAGGTGTTTGTCTCTGGGACAGCAAGTTTGTGGATAACATTATGCTAGGGGGAGAGGTAGATATGCTGGAGGGCAGGAGTAGGGTCCAGAATGACCTAGGCAAATTGGAGGACTGGACCAAAAGAAATCTGATGAGGTTCAACAAGGACAAGTGCAGAGTCCTGCCCTTGGGACAAAAGAATCCCAAACATTGTTACAAGCTGGAGACTGACTGGCTAAGAAGCAATTCAACAGAAAAAGACCTGAGGATTACCATGGGTGAGAAGCTGGATATGAGTCAACAGTGTGCCCTTGTACCCAAGAAGGCTAATGGCATATTAGGTTGCATTAGGAGAAGCATTGCCAGCAGATCTAGAAAAATTATTATTCCCCTTTATTCGGCACTGGTGAGGCCACATCTGGAGTATTGTGATCATTATTGTGGGCCCTACTATAGAAAGGACATGGATTTATTGGAGAGGGTACAGTAGAGGGCAAGCAAAATGATAAAGGAGCTGGAGCACATGACCTACGAGGAGAGGCTGAGGGATTTGGGTCTGTTTAGTCTGCAGAAGAGAAGAGTGAGGGGGGATTTGATAGCAGCCTTCAACTTCCTGAAGGGAGGTTCCAAAGAGGATGGAGAGACGCTGTTCTCAGTAGTGACGGATGGCAGAACAAGGAGCAAGGGTCTCAAGTTACAGCTGGGAAGGTCTACCTTGGATATTAGGAAAAATTATTTCCCTATGAGGGTGTGAAGCACTGGAATGGGTTGCCTCGTGATGTGGTGGACTCTCCATCCCTAGAGGTTTTTAAGTCTCGGCTTGACAAAGCTCTGGCAAAGTTGATTTAGTTGAAGTCAGTCGTGCTTTAGGCAGGGGACTGGACTTGATGACTCCTGAGGCCTCTGCCTGCCCTAGGAATTTGTGATTCTATGTTGGCATATTGTGGGGCCATGCGGGTTCCCATAGCACATGAATAGTGTTTGTGCTGCACACGGTTTTGCATTACCAGTTGGTTCCTTGAGCTGCCAGCAATGATGCCCAGGCCTAGCCCTGAGTGGTGTTCTGATTGGGACATTCGACCCTGGAACGTGTCTTGGGTTGGTATTTCCCCACTGTCAGATTTTTAGAAACTGGGTGAATTGGGAACTTACTAAAGCAGGGAATCTGTAGCCTAGGCATTAATAAACAAAGACGTATAACGAGTACCCATACTTGTGTTTCCTGCTGGAGCCTGTTCAGGTTTCCTGCATCACAACATGCAGGCACTATTGACACATGGAGAATCTTAAATGTGGAATGGGCATTAGTAGGTTGTTCATACCTCACCTCTCTGACCAGTCAAAATGTCATTGTTCAGTGTGTGGAGAATGACCAATACGCTCCACCCATGAGAACAGCCCCCAGCAGTGCATGTCGTGTCTCATATGAACATTGTCTCTTCATCCAGGTATTTCTGCAGTGACCATCACTTGAGACCCAGGGTACATACAAGAAATCAGAGGAATATTCATGTGATACTATTCTGCATACAAGTTGGACCCTTTCTCTCTTTCTCCATGTCGGATTCGAGCAGAAACAACTTCACCAACCCCTCCACCTTCATCCTCCTGGGTATTCCTGGCCTGGAGACAGCCCATGTCTGGATCTCCATCCCCTTCTGCACCATATACGCCATAGCGATGTTGGGGAACTTTAGCATCCTGTTTATTGTGAAGATGGAGCCGAGCCTCCATGAGCCCATGTACTATTTCCTCTGCATGCTGGCCGTCGCTGACCTGGTCCTGTCCACCTCCATTGTGCCTAAAATGCTCAATATTTTCTGGTTCAATTCCAGAGAAATAGACTTCAGTGCTTGTCTCACCCAGATGTTCTTCATACAATTCTCTTTACCGATGGAGTCTGGGACACTTATGGCCATGGCCTATGATCGCTACGTGGCCATCTGTGAACCCCTGAGACATTCCACCATCCTGACAAACTCCATTGTAGCCAGGATCAGCCTGGCCGTGCTGCTGCGTGGTGCCATACTCGCCTTGCCCTGTCCCCTCCTGGCAAGTCAGAGGCCATATTGTAGAACCAACATCATTCCTGAGCCGTACTGCTCACACATGGCCGTTGTGAGCCTGGCCTGCGCTGACATTCGTGTCAGTAGTTACTACGGCCTCTTTGTGCTACTCTGTGTGATGGGGCTGGATGTGATTTTTATCGCTCTGTCCTATACTCAGATCCTCAGGGCCATCTTCAGACTCCCCACAAAGGATGCCCGGCTCAAGACTTTTGGGACTTGCGGCTCCCATATCTGTGCCATCTTAGCCTTCTATATCCCTGTTCTTTTCATCTCCTTCATGAACCGCTTTGGCCGGAATGTTCCCCTGCATTTCCACGTTCTCATTTCCAACTTGTATGTCTTACTGCCCCCCATGCTAAACCCCATCATCTATGGGGTGAGGACAAAACAGATCCGGGACAGGCTGCTGCGGCTCTTTACTCAAAAGGGTACCTAAGGCTTTCTCCTGTTGCTCTCTGTCTGAGATTGAGATCAGAGAAGAGCTGGTTGGTGACGTGGTGCTGGGCCCTCTTCTTCTGACTGGAGAGTAAAAGTGACATTAAACCCTGCGCTAGCCTTACCATGCTGTGTACGTGGGACAAACCGAGCAATCGGTCTTTCTTCAACTCATTCACTTTTGAGGTTTTTCAGTTTCTTATTGCTGGTAACTTAAGCACTGAGGCCCCTTTCCCTGCCCCATTTCTTTCCTCCAGATTCCCTTCACCTCTTCCCCACAAAGTTTCTGCCATTGTTCTACCCCCAACCCTCAAACCACCAACCCTCTTGCTCACTCCCCACTTCCCCACCCCCATCGCTCACTGGATCACCTCCACCTCTGTACCCCGCCTCCTTAATTCCATCTGCTTCTGTGCTGGGATGGGTGCTGCTGCACTGTGGCCTGAAGGCAGGGAAGACACAGCGCTGGAGCTGACAGGGCGGGGAGGAGCAGAGTGGGAAATCAGGAATCACATACAAACCCAGTTGAGGATTCGGGGCAAGGCTGTGTTGCAGAAAGGCAAGATTATGCTTAATATAGCCTGTGGGCTCTAATGGTCTGCTACAAAGCCATGAGAAATGAGTTCAGTGTGTAATTTGGACCTAACCGCCATGAATCTATCTAGCTCTTTTTTGAACCCTGTTAAAGTCCTGGTCTTCTCACCATCCTCTGGCCAGGAGTTCCAGAGGTTGACTGTGCGCTGCATGAAGAAAAACTTCCTTTTCGTTGTTTTAAACCTGCTGCCTATTAATTTCATTTGGAGACCCTTCATTCTTATATTATGGGAAGAAGTAGATAAATTTCCCTTATTCACTTTTTACACATCAGTCATGATTTTATGGACCTCTATGTTATTCCCCTTAGTCTCCTCTTTTCTAAGCTGAAAAGTTCCAATCTTATTAATCTCCTAAGACTGCCATTCCAAAACCCTAATTATTTCTGTTGCCCTTTTCTGAACCTTCGGAGGGGTAGCCGAGTTAGCCTGTAACTGGAAAAATGTAAAAAACAACGAATAGTCTAGCGGCACCTTAAAGACTAACAAAACATGTAGATGGTATCACGAGCTTTTGTGGGCACAACCCACATCTTCAAATGGAGTATGAAAAGTCCAGATCCAAGAATAAATAAGGGAAGGGATTGGGGGAAAGAGAGGGAAAATAATTTTAAAAAATAGTTAATTCGATTGTTGAAATTACAAGAAGCTGATAACAATTTGCACCTCTTTAAGTACCCATTGTTTGGTTGGTTAAGTCGTTAGGATGTGGAAGGGAGTGTGCTACCCAGCCAATGTCTTTATCATTCTTTTCTGATAGGAATCAACCTTGTAAATGACGTTAAGATCCAGCCCTTCCCTGTGTATTTGGCTTGTGGAATTGGCTTGAAACAACATGGTGATGTTAAGATCCATTAATGAGTGCCCAGGCAGGTTAAAGTGTTCTCCAGTAGGTTTCTGTGTGTTGCCTTTTGGATATCTGATTTGTGTCCATTAATTCTTTCCCGTAGAGACTGTCCAGTTTGGCCAATATACATGGCAGAGGGGAATCGCTGGCATAGATCACATTGGTGGATGTGCAGTTAAATGAGATCCTGATTTGGTGGCTGATGTGGTTGGGTCCAGTGATGAAAATGCTTGTGTAGACATGTGGATAGAATTGGCACTGGGGCTGATTGAAGGGGTGGGTCCCTGGATGATTATGATGGAAGTGTGGTGCGTGGTTACTGGAAAAAAATTGTTTGGGATGAGGGGGTTGAGTGTAGGTGCGGTTTGGCCTTTCTCCCAAGGCTTGCAAGGTTGTTGTTTTTTCCAGGATAGGTTGTAGATCGTTGATAATGCGTTGGAGGGGTTTAAGTTGTGGGCTATAGGTGATGACAAGTGGAATTCAGTTGTTTTCTCTTCTTGGCCTGTCTTGAAGTAGTTCATGGCTGGGTACTCTTCCAGATCTGTCGATCTGTTTTTTCACTTCTCCAGGTGGGTATTTCAGTTTTAAGAATGCTCTGTATAGATCCTTTTTTCCTGAACATTTTCCCATGCCAATATATCTTTTCGAGATGAGGAGACCAATTCTATACGCAGTATTCAAGATATGGGCATACCATGCATTTACACAGAGGCAATATGATATTCTCTGTCTTATTCTCTATCCCTTTTTTAATGATTCCTAACATTCTAGTTGCTTTTTTGACTGCCGCCGCACATTGAGTGGATGTTTTCAGAGAACTATCCACAATAACTCCAAGATCTCTCCCTTGAGTAATTGCCCAATCATTTAGTTTGGTGAGATCTTTTTGAAGCTCTTCACAGTCTGCTTTGGTCTTAACTATCTTGGGCAGTTTGGTATCATCTGCAAATGATACCACCTCACTGTTCACCCCTTTCTCCAGATCATTTATAAATAGGTTGAATAGGATTGGTCCCAGTTTGGACTCCTGGAGGACAATAGAATCTATTAGTGAAGCCAGAGAAATATATTCATGAAGATTCTCTAAGTCTTAGTAAGGAGAGTATGGAAGATGACAAAATACAGTTAGGATTTCTGGAGTAACAATCAAGTGAAAAAGATCCAATTCAATATTATTGCATAAGGGCCTGCAGATGAAAATTTTTTTAAAGTGCATATATACAAATGCTAGAAGTGTGTACAAGACAATGGGTGAATTAGAGAACCTCTTATTCAATGATGATGTTGATAAAATAGGGCACATAGATTTTGGTGGATTGAGGATAATCAATTAAACAGAGGAATAACAGAGTACACTATCCCTTGGAAGGTCATGCTGGTGAGGGAATGGGACTAGAGGTGAATGAATGATTTAATCAAAGGAAGTAAAAATCTGAAAAGAACCAAACTGTCCAATAGAATCTCCGTGGGTAGTAATTCCATGCTCCAAGAATAAGACTCTAGTCGTAAGGGTATATCATAGACCAAAGGGCCAGACTGGTGATAGTGATAGTGAAATGCTGTGGGACATTAGAGTAGATGTAAGATATTTTTTTTCAAATAATACCAATGGGGGTTTTCAACTATCCCCATATTGAGTGGGTCCATGTCACCTCAGGTCGGTATGCAGAGATAAAGTTTCTTGACTCCTTCAAAGAATGTTTCTTGGATCAGCTAATCCTTGACCACACAACAGGAATGTCAATTCTCAATCGTATCCTAATTATGTGAAAATATTTAATTTCACCAACGGGAACAGCACTTAAATCCCATGATGATAGAGATTGCTAGAGAACCCCAAAAGTGCCACTGTCGCTGATCACCAAAATAAAAGAAGCAGTGAGAGACAAAAATGCACCTCACAAGAGTGGAAGTTAGATCCCAGTGAGGAAAATGGAAAGAGGCAGGAACTCCGGCAAATGAGGGATGAGGGTCACATGAAGGAGGCCAAAAGAGAATGTGAAGAATGCTTAGTCAAGGACCCAAAATGTAACAGTAAAAAGTTAGCAGGAGAAGGAACCATGGGGATGAACCATCTAGGCCCCTCTAAGAGGAATGTTATGATGAGTAGAGCACTGGCTGGATTAGAGTGACAGAGTCATTCCCTGGCCCTGGGGGCAGACTGGAAATGTGAGAGTGGGCAGCAGATGTAGGACTGTCATTCCTCCTTGAAAGGGAAGATCCTTGATGAAGGCTTTAGTGACAGTAAAGATTTGATACAATCTCCCACAGTATTGTTGCCGTCAAGTTACAGAAGTATGGCCTGGGTGAATGGACTGTAAGGTGGATAGAAACCTTGGTCTGAATGGGGAGTGACCAACTGTTTGATGTCTAGTTGGCAGGCACGATCCAGCAGAGCGCCCCAGGGGTTGGTCTGGGACTGGTTTTGTTCAACATTTTTGTTAAGGATCCGGATGATGGGTTGGTTTGCACCTTCATCAAGTTCGTGGATGGCACTAAGCTGGGGGGAGAGGTAGATACGCTGGAGGGCAAGGAGATGATCTGGAGTGATCTACACAAATCTGATGAGGTTCCACAAGGACCAGTGCACAGTCCTACACCTAGGACAGAAGAATGCCAGGCCCTTCTAGAGGCTAGGTACGGACAGGCTAAGCAGCAGATCTGCACAAAAGAATTATAGTAGATGAGACACAGGATATGAGTCAACACTGTGTTTGTAGCCAAGAAAGCTAATGACATATGGGGGTGCATTGGTGGGAGCATTGTCAGCGTATTTAGGGAAGTGATTATTCTCCTTTATTCGGCATTGGTGAGGCCACATCTGGAGTTCTGCTTCCAGTTTTGGCCCCTCAGCCACACAAAAGATGTGCAAAAATAGGAGAGAGTCCATCAGAGGGCTCTGAGGGGGCTGGAGCACATGACTTCTGAGGAGAGGCTGAGGGAAATGGGCTTATTTCATCTACAGTAGGGAAGAATGAGGGGTATTTGACAGCAGCTTTCAGAGACCTGATGGAGGATGGAGAGAGGCTGTTCTCAGTGATGACAGGTGACAGAGCAAGAATCAAGGGTCTCAAGTTGAGCTGGGGGAGTCTGGGTTGGATACAGCCCAGGGAGGTGGTGTACTCTCCTGGTTTCTAATTCCAGGTTTGACAAAGCGCTGGCTGGGATGAGTTAGTTGGGGTTGGTTCTGTTTTGAGCAGGGGGTTGGCCTGGATGACCCCTGAACTCTCTTTTAACCTTAACCGTCCATGGTTCTATGATTCTATGCGAACTGATGAGTATCAGGAAACCCCAATGGATTCAAGTGCCCATGATTCCCTCCCAACACACAACCTCTGCCAGAGCTGGGGTCAGTTTCCCTCTTTGCAGGCTGAAGAGACCGTGGTTACAGGGAAATCAATACTCCTGGTTCTGTCCGTTATACTGACCCTCAATCTCTGTGTGACCCTGCTCCAGTCTCTGCCTCAGTTTCCCTGTCTGTATAAAGGGGAGAGGCTCACAGTGACTTTCCTTTGCTAGGTGATGTGAAGATGCTGCAGTGAAAGGTGCTGCCCAGAGTGATGATAATTACCGATGAGAATCACTGATCTCTGGCCCTTTAGTGACAGCCCATGGTCCTCCAGAAAGTGGTTTTGACACCTCACAGTTATCTGTGTACTGATCTGTAGGTTCAGTCTCTGCCTGTCCTGCCTGGGCATTGACAAGGTACAAGTGCCTATGGAGACCTACGAATTATCCCTAGTTTTCTTAGTAGTCAACAATACTTTTACAATACACATAAGTGCACAGAGCAGCCAACTCCTCTGACTCAGCCCAGAGATCAGGAGCTCTCCTCTCCCTTTGGGAAGAGCCCTTAATTGCTGTTTACTCTTAGAGCTGGATAAAGAGCCCAGAAGCCCCAACAAGGAAAGAGTCACGGGAGAGTCACTGCCTAGGAAGTCTCTGGTCCCCAGCCTGTTTGCATCCAGATGCCGCTTCTCCCCAAAGGCGGAACAAGCCCCACTAGGACGGCCCAGAGCTGTTATAACCATGCACAGCCCTGTGCCGGCTCTCGGTGTGGGACGCTGCTGCAGATGCTGGGCTGAGAGAGGTGCAGGATGCAGCTGCCTGAGGGGGATTCACAGGAGGGACACGTCCCTTTCAGGATTCACAGGTACCAGCTCTGGCTGAGGGGCTCCCCTGCTCCACACACCCACTGCAATGTGGTCTCGATGGCATAGACAGCGAGTCTGTGCACAGACACTAAACATTCTGGGGCCCTTGCCATGGGGGAGGAAGTGTTAGTTCCAGAGTTATTGGCTAAAATGGCCCTCGTTGGGGACGGCCTCTAGCCCACGGCAGCTGCTTTTCGGGTGCAAAGTGGATCCTGTCGGATGAAAGGTGCCAGCAGATGGACAAGGCAGGAGAATATTCTCTGGCTATGGCTCGGAGTTGAATCAGATCCACAGAGTCAAAACTCCCCTGGGAGCCAGAACTGGGCAAGGGCCAGAGAAGCCGGCTGTGTCACTGCCCAGACACTGTCACCTCCCCCCCTGGCATCTCAGGGCTCTGGCTGGTAGCGGGGGGCTGTTACCTGACTTGTATCTGCTGGGCAGCAGAACGACTGCTCGGCCAGTCCCTCCCCAGCCGCTAGCAGGGCCTGGCGTTCTTCTGGCCTCGGGGCAGGACTCTGCACCTGGCCTTGTGGAACCGCCTCAGATTTCTTTTGCCTGCAGCCTGCATGTGACTGTATGAAACACTGTGTGTGCACGGGCCCCGCTCAGCCAACGCTCCGGATCCATTGGTGCCTGCCCCGGCCCCCTCCTTGTAACCCCTCTGCCGGCCTTGGGCTCGGGCACGGATTTTATCTCTAGATATTTTCCATTTGTTTCTGTCCATTGACAAAACTATGTAAGAGCATGAGGCCTACAAATGATCACTGCAGGGACCTGCTGGAAACAGCCCCATTGGCTGACAGGGGCCCATGGCCATCGGCTGTCTGGGATCTGGGAGTGACCAGATGTCAGTCCACTTTACAGAGCTTTGCTGGTATTGCTGGTGTCCATTTTTGATCTGTCAGGTTTCCCTCTTACATCAGATGCTTCAGGGAAATCCAAGTCTCTTGCATCTGCACAGTTCCCTTCTCAGCCAGATGTGCACTCATATTAGTGGAGGAGTTTTCCATACATCATACTGGTGACTGGCACTAACTAATCCCAGACCAGCTTTTCAACTGTCTCCTAACCTGGCCAGTTCTGCAAATGTTCTGTTTATTTTTAATAGTTTCTGTTTAACACACGTCTGCCTGATAATAGATGGGAATGTATTTCATTACCTCATGTGACAAGGGTCCCTTGCAGTGCTTCTTTGTGAATGCAGAACAGAAATATTTTGTGGCTACATCGACCTTTTCTGCAACGTCAGTGACTTTTCTTTCCCCTTCTAGAAAGTGGCAAATCCTTGTTAAGGCTTATTTTGTACTTAATATACTTAATAATCTCATTTTGGTTCTCCTGAGCTCTTCCAGGCAGGGATTTCTCACTGTCTTTGATATCCCTTAACAATTTCCATAATGTCCAATTTGCATTGTTTGCTTTTGCTTTTTCCCTTTTCCCTCGTTTTTTCTGTATTGCTTCCCCTCCCTAATTGCTGCCTGTGCTTTGGGACTGAAGCGGTTTCTGGTCCAAAGTTTTCTACTTTTTTGACTGTGGAATTGAGGCTCCTTAGCTCTCTCATAAACTCTTCCTTAAGAATTAACTGCTTGTGTTCCCATTTTACTGTCTAAATGTCTGCTCCTGATCACTATGGGTGATAATTTCCCTTTGCTTTGAAGTGGCAGCCTTTTGAAACACTAAGGCTGCGTCTAGACTGGCATGATTTTGCGGAAATACTTTCAACGGAAAAGTTTTTCTGTTAAAAGTATTTCCGCAAAAGAGCGTCTAGATTGGCATGGATGCTTTTGCGCAAAAAGTGCTTTTGCGCAAAAGCATCCGTGCCCAGTATAGACGCACTTTTGCGCAAGAAAGCTCCGATGACCATTTTAGCCATCGGGTTTTCTTGCGCAAGAAATTAAGGTGCCTGTCTACACTGGCTTTTGCGCATAATCTTGCCAGTCTAGACGCACCCTAAGTGTATTTAGATATTATTGGTTGGGAAGAAAAAGGCTCAAAGTCTGTAACTAAAAAATGTTTCAAAAAAGTTGCTATGGTGCTGAAGGACTATTCTAACAAGAAATGTAGATGGTATCATTAGCTTTCATGGGCACAACCCACTTCTTCAGATGAATGGAGCAAGGGGTTCAAATAAATAGCAGAGAAAGAGAGGGGTAGGGTAGAAAAAAGAGAAGAAAAAACAGGAAAAAAATCTTGACAATTATAGAAGGTATGTCTAGACTACATCTCTTTTTCGATAAAGGGATGTAAATTAGAAATATCAATATTGCAAATGAAGCGGGGATTTGAATTTCCTGTGCTTCATTTGAATAATGGTGGCCGCCGCTTTTTTCCGAAATGGGGCTTTTTAGAAAAAAAGCGGCAGTTTAGACGTAGATCTTTCGAAAATAAAAGCGTTTTTCAAAAGATCCTGTATTCCTCGAAAAATGCCTGTTAGAGATCCTGTAGGTGTTTAATGGAGAAAACCTGGTTGTATCTTAGGGCCTGGCTGTAAACAATTGATTGGGAAATGTGTATTGGATGGAGTATAGAGGCATGAAAGTAAGTGTAACAGGATGTAGGTTTCTGGTATAAAGTGATGGAAATGTGACCATTGTTTAATTGTACTGTAGTGTCAAGGAGGAGGATCTCTCATGTGGACTGGTCCAGGCTGAGGTTGATGGTGGGGTGGAAGTTGTTGAAATCCCTGTGGAATTCTTCAAGAGCTTCCTTCCCGTGGGTCCATATGAGGAAGATGTCATAAATGTAGCGTAGATAGAATAACCTCCCACACTGTAACCTCTCCCCTTAGCTTAGGGTCATTCACAAACTTGCTGAGGGTTCAATCCATACCCTCATTCAGATCATTAATAAAGATGTTGAACAAACTTGGCCCCAGAATCGACTCTTGGTGAACTCCACTTGAAACCGACCGCCAACCTGACATTGAGTTGTTCATCACTACCCATTGGGCCCGACAATCTAGCCAGCTTTCTATCTACCTTACAGTCCATTTAGCCAGTCCGTACTTCCTTAACTTGCTGTCAAGAATATGGTGGGAGACCGCATGAAAAGCTTTGCTAGAGTCAAGGTATATCACATCCACTGACTTCCCCATGTCCACACAACCAGTTACCTTAGCTAATCAGATTGGTCAGGCATGACTTGCCCTTGGTGAATCCACGTTGACTATTCCTGATCACTTTCCCTTCTTAGAAATACTTTAAAATGGATTCCTTGAGGATCTCCTCCATGCTTTTTCCGGGGACTGAGGTAAGACTGATGGGTCTGCAGTTCCCTGGATTGTTCTTCTTCCCTTTTTTAAAGATGGGCACTACATTTGCCTTTTCCAGTCATCCAGGACCTTTCCCAATCTCCATGAGTTTTCAAAGTTAACTGCCAAAGGTTCTGCAATGACATTTGCCAACTCCCTCAGTACCTTCGGGTGCATTAAATCCAGACCCATGGATTTGTGTATGCTTTTCTAAATAGTTCTTAACCTGTTCTTTCTCTGCCGAGGGCTGTCCAACTTCCTCCTGTACTGCTCTGCCTAGTGCAATAATCTGGGAGCTGACCTTGTCTGTGAAGAAAGAGGCAAAAAAAGCATTGAGTACTTCACCTTTTTCCACAACTTTTGTCACTAAGTTACCGCCCTCATCCAGTAAGGACCCCACACCTTCTCTAATCACCCTCTTATTGCTAATATGCCCGTAGAAGCCTTTCTTGTTACCCTTCATATCCCTTGCTAGCTGTAATTCCTTTCGCCTTCCTAATTACTCCCCTGCATTCTCGAGCAATATATTTATCCTCCTCCCTAGTCATCTGTCCAAGTTTTCACTTCTTATAAGCTTCTTTTTTGTGCTTAAACTCACCAAGGATTTCACTGCTACCCCGAACTGGTCACCTACCATATTTGCTTTTCTTACTGAGCATCGGGATGGTTTCTTCCTGAGCTTTCAATAAGGCTTCTTTAAAGGCTGCCAGCTCTCCTGGACTCCTTTCCCCTTCATGTTAGCATCCCAGGGGATCCTTCCCATCAGTTCTCTGAGGGAGTCAGTCTGCTTTTCTAAAGTCCAGGGTTCTCTGTCATATACCTCCTCTTGTCTCTTCTCTAAACATTCCCAGACATTTCTGTCTGTCTGCATAGGGCAGCTTCCTCCATTCTCATAGCCTGTCTGGAAAACCCTATTTCCATCTGCTCTGTCCTTCAGAGTGACTGCGTGATCAAAACTGAGGGAATGTCCAGACCAAGTAATTCTCCACCCCGTTCCTTTGGCAACTGAACAGTGTTTGTGTTGGGCACAGTTCTGCATCAAGAGCTGTTTCCATTGAGCTGTCAGCAACGATTCCCAGGCCTTTCCCTGAGAGATGTTCCAGTTGGCTCGTTTGCCCCGGTACATGTCTTGGTTTGGCATTTCCCAACTCTGAGATTTTTAGAAACTGGGTGAATTGCGAATATAGTAGGACAGAGACTCTGTAGCTTGGGCATCAAGGAACAAAGATGTATACCGAGTATCTGCACTTACGTTTCCTGCTGGAGTCTATTCAGGTTTCCTGCATCACAACACATGGGCTCTATTAATAAGTGGAGAATCATAAAATGTGGAATGGGCATTAGTAGGTTGTTCATACCTCACTTCTCTGAACAGTCAAAATGTCATTGTTCAGTGTGTGGAGAGTGACCAATACGCTCCACCCATGAGAACAGCTCCCAGCAGTGTATGTCGTATCTCATACGAACATTGTCTCTCCATCCAGGTATGCTGTGACCATCACCTGAGACCCAGGATACATACATGAAATCAGAGGAATATTCATGTGACACTATTCTGCATCTGAGTTGGACACTTTCTCCCTTTCTCCATGTCAGATTTGAGCAGAAACAACTTCACCAACCCCTCCACCTTCATCCTGCTGGGCATTCCTGGCCTGGAGACGGCCCATGTCTGGATCGCCATCCCCTTCTGTGCCATGTACGCAACAGTGATGTTGGGGAACTTTACCATCCTATTCATTGTGAAGATGGAGCTGAACCTCCATGAGCCCATGTATTATTTCCTCTGCATGCTGGCTGTCACTGATCTGGTGGTGTGTACATCCATCCAACCCAAGATGCTGAGCATCTTTTGGTTTAATTCCAGGGAGATACATTTCAGTGCCTGCCTCACCCAGCTGTACTTCATTCAGTGGTCTTTACTGATGGAGTCTGGGATACTCATGGCCATGGCGTTTGATCGCTACGTGGCCATCTGTGATCCCCTCAGACATTCCACCATCCTGACAAACTCCATTGTAGCCAAGATTGGCCTGGCCGTGTTTCTGCGTGGTGTTATACTCCCATTGCCCTATCCCATCCTAGCAAGTCAGTGGCCATATTGTAGAACCAACATCATTTCTGAGCCGTACTGCTCAAACCTAGGTGTGATGAGCCTTGCCTGCGCTGACATTCGTGTGAGTAGTTACTACGGCCTCGTTGTCATACTCTGTGTGATGGGGCCGGATGCAATTTTTATTGCTGTGTCTTATACACAGATCCTCAGGACCATTTTCCGCCTCCCCACAAAGGATGCCCGGCTCAAGACTTTTGGGACCTGTGGCTCCCACATGAGCGCCATCTCAGCCTTCTACATCCCTGTTCTTTTCATCACCTTAATAGGCCGCTTTGGCCAGAATGTGCCCCGGCATTTCCACGTTCTCATTTCCAACTTGTGTGTCTTCATGTCCCCCATGCTAAACCCCATCATCTATGGGGTGAGGACCAAACAGATCCGGGACAGGCTGCTCCGGCTCTTTTCTCAAAAGGGTACCTAAGGATTTCTCCTGTTGCTCTGAGATCAGACAAGAGCTGGATGGGGACATGGTGCTGGGCCCTCTTCTCTGAAATTGTGATTATAGCATGAAAGTGACATTTAATCCTGTGCTGGCCTTACTGTGCTGTGTCCATGGGACAAACGGAACAATTGGTCTGTGTTCCACTCATTCACTCTTGGGATTTCCCGCTTTCTAATGTCTGGTAACTTGAGCACCGAAGCCCCTTTCCCTGCCCCATTTCTTTTCTCCAGATTCCCTTCACCTGTTCCCTAAAACTTTCTGCCTTTGTTCTACCCCCATCCCAAACTGCCAACCCTGCTCGCTCCTCACCTCTCCACCCCCATCACTCACTGGATCACCTCCACCTCTGTACTCTGCCTTCTTGATTCCATCTGCTCCAAGGCTGGGATGGGAGCTGCTGCATACTGATCAGGAGCCTGGCCTGAGGGCAGGGAAGACACAGCACTGGAGCCAACACGCTGGGCTGGAGCAGAGAGGGAAGCCAGGAAGCACGTACAAACCCAGTTGAGAGTTGGGGCAGGGCTGTGTTGCTGAAAAGGAAGATTGTGCTTCCTACTGCATGTGGGCCCTAACGATCTGCTAGAAAACCATGACAAATGAGTTCAGTGTGTCATTTCCTTTTTTTCTTTCAGTACCTCCCTGCTGGCATCCATTACAGGGAGGGTCCCTGCACTGGTTGTGGGCTGGGCGCCCTTTGGCCTGAGTCAGTTCTTGGGGAGCAGGGCAGGGGATAAGCTGTGAAGCTGGGAGGACAACAGGTGAGAGAGGCAGAAAGAGAAGCAGGGAAGGAGAATGTCACATTGGAGCAGCTGGGACACTCCTTTGAGATGGTGTCATGGGATCCTCTCATACAGAGGCTACCTCTGTGGGGGATGGAACTTCACTGGCTTTCATCTAGATAGACATATGTGTATCACTGAGGAAGAGCTTGTGGTCATGATACATGGAGTAACCAAGGACATAGGGAAAGTCAGGAGATAAGAGTTCCACAGGTGGACTGTGCGCTGCATGAAGAAAAACTTCCTTTTGTTTCTTTTAAGCCTTCTGCCTATTCATTTCTTTTGGTGACCCCTAGTTCACCAAATAAGGGAATAATTACATAATATTCCCTTATTCATTTTTCCACACCAATCATGATTTTATAGACCTCTATCATATGCCCGCTCAGTCTCCTCTTTTCTAAGCTAAACAGTTCCCTTCATATTACTATCTCCTACTATGGCTGCAGTTCCAAACCCCTAACCTTTTTTGTTTCCCTTTTCTAAACCTTTCCAAATGCCAATATATCTTTTATGAGCTGAAGAGACCACATCTGTACACAGTGTTCAAGATATGGGCGTAGCATGGATTTATATAGAGGCAGTAAGATATTCTCTGTTTTAATCTCTATCCCTTTATTTAATGATTCCTAAGATTGTATTTGCTTCTTTGACCGCCGCTGCACACTGAGTGGATGTTTTCAGAGAAGTATCCACAATGACTTCAAGCTCTCAAGAGTCCTGCCCTTGGGACGGAAGAATCCCAAGCATTGTTACAAGCTGGGGACCAACCAGTTAAGTAGTAGTTCTGCAGAAAAGGACCTGGGGGTTACAGTGGATGAGAAGCTGGATATGAGTCAACAGTGTGCCCTTGTAGCCAAGAAGGCTAATAGCATATTAGGTTGCATTAAGAGGAGCATTGCCAGCAGATCCAGAGATGTCATTATTCCCCTTTATTCGGCTCTGCTGAGGCCACATCTGGAGTATTGTGTCCAGTTCTGGGCCCCCCACTACAAAAAGGATGTGGACGCATTGGAGAGGGTCCAGCAGAGGGCAACCAAAATGATTAGGGGGCTGGAGCACATGACCTATGAGGAGAGATTGAGGGATTTGGGCTTGTTTAATCTGCAGAAGCAAAGAGTGAGGGGGGATTTGATAGCAGCCTTCAACGTCCTGAAGGGAGGTTCCAAAGAGGATGGAGAGAGGCTGTTCTCAGTGGTGACAGATGGCAGAACAAGGAGCAATGGTCTCAAGTTGTGGTGGGAGAGGTCCAGGTTGGATATTAGGAAAAACTATTTCACTAGAAGGGTGGTGAAGCACTGGAATGGGTTCCCTAGGGAAGTAGTGGAGTCTCCATCCCTGGAGGTGTTTAAGTCTCGGCTTGACAAAGCCCTGGCTGGGTTGATTTAGTTGGGATTGGTCCTGCCTAGAGCAGGGGGCTGGACTTGATGACCTTCTGAGGTCTCTTCCAGCTCTATGGTTCTACGATTCTATGATTCTCTCTAGAATAGTTTTAGTTAAATTAGTGCTCATCATAGAATCATAGAATAATACAGCTGGAAGAGACCTTAGGAATCATCAAGTCCAGCCCCCTACTCAAAGCAGGACCAATCTCAACGAAATCAACCCAGCCAGGGCTTTGTCAAGCCGAGACTTAAAAACCTCTAGGGATGGAGATTGCACCCCCTTCCTAGGGAACCCATCCTAGTGCTTCCCCATCCTCCTAGGGAAATAGTTTTTCCTAATATCCAACCTAGACCTCCCCCACTGCAACTTGAGACCATTGCTCCTTATTCTACCATCCGTCACTTCTGAGAACAGCCTCTCTCCATCCTCTTTGGAACCTCCCTTTAGGAAGTTGAAGGCTTCTATCAAATCCTCCCTCACTCTTCTCTTCTGCAGACGAAATAAGCCCAAATCCCTTAGTCTCTCCTTGTAGGTCATGTGCTCCAGCCCCTTCATCATTTTGGTTGCCTTCCGCTGGATCCTCTTCAATGCATCCACATCCTTTCTGTACTGGGGAGCCCAGAACTGGACACAATACTCCAGATGTGGCCTCAGCAGAGCCAAATAAAGAGGAATAATCACTTCTCTGGATCTCCTACCAATGCTCCTCCTAATGCATCCTAATATGCCTTTAGCCTTCTTGGCTACAAGGGCACACTGTTGAATCATATCCAGCTTCTCATCCACTGTAATCCCCAGGTCCTTTTCTGCAGAACTCCTACTTAGCCAGTCGGTCCCCAGCCTGTAGCAATGCTTGGGATTCTTCCGTCCTAAGTGCAGGACTCTACACTTGTCCTTGTTGAACCTCATCAGATTTCTTTTGGCCCAATCCGCTGATCTATCTAGGTCACTCTGGACCCTATCCCTGCTTTCCAGCATATCTAACTCTCCCCCTAGCTTAGTGTCATCTGGAAACTTGCTGAGGGTGCAGTCCATCCCCTCATCCAGGTCATTAATAAAGATGTTGAACAAAACCGGTCTTAGAACCAATCCTTGGGATACTCCGCTAGAAACTGACCGCCAACCTAACATCAAGCTGTTGATCACTATTTCTTGGGCCCAACAGTCTAGCCAGATTTCTATCCACCTTACAATTGGTTTAGCCAATCCATACTTCCTTAACTTGCTGTCAAAAATATTGTGACCGCATGAAAAGCTTTGCTAGAGTCAAGGTATATCACATCCACTGACTTCCCCATGTCCACAGAGCCAGTTACCTCATCATAGAAGCTAATCAGATTTGTCAGGCATGTCTTGCCCTTCATAAATCCATGTTGACTATTCCTCACTTTCCCCTCTTCCAAGTTCTTGATTTTGTATGTGTAGTAGGGATTATTTTTTCCAATGTGCATTTAACTGATTTATAACCATTAAATTTCATTTGCCATTTTGTTGCCCAAACACTTAGTTTGGTAAAATCTTTTTGATGCTCTTCACAGTCTGCTTTGGCCTTAACTAGCTTCAATAGTTTAATGTCATCTGGAAATGTTGCCACCTCACTGCTCACCACTTTCTCCAGATCACATGGAGTGGATGTTTTGCAGAGAACTATCCACAATAACTCCAAGATCTCTCCCTTGAGTAATTGCAGCTAAATTAGCTCCCATCAGTTTGAATGTATAGTTGGGAATATTTTTCCAATGTGCATTACTTTACATTTATCAACATTAAATTTCATTTGCCATTTTGTTGCCTAATCACTTAGTTTGGTGAGATCTTCTTGAAGCTCTTCACAGTCTGTTTTAGTCTAAACTATCTGGGGCAGTTTGGTATCATCTGTAAATTGTGTGACCTCATTGAACACCCCTTTCTACAGGTCATTTATAACTAGGTTGAATACCATTGATCCCAGTATGGACTCTTGGGGGACAATAGAATCTATTAATGAAGCCAGAGGAATCTATTAATGAAGATTCTCTAAGTCTTAGTTAGGAGAGGATGGAAGATGATAAGATATGGTTAGAATTTGTGGAGTAACAATCAAGTGAAAAAGATCCAATTCAATATTATCGCATAAGGGCCTGCTGATGAAAAAGTGACAGTTTTTAAAATACTTATATACAAACGCTGGAAGTTTGAACAAGAAGATGGGTCAGCCAGAGAGCCTCTTATTCAGTGGTGATATTGATAAAATAGGCAACACAGAGCTTGGTGGATTGAGGATAATCAATTAGACAGAGGAAGAACAGGGACAATATCCCTTGGAAGGTCGTGCTGGAGGGGGAATGGGTCTAGAGGTGAATGAAAGATTGAATCAAAGGAAGTAACATTCTAAAATGAACCAAACTGTCTGATAGAATCTCTGTGGGGAGTAATTCACAACAGAAAAACAATAAAACCTAACAGATTTATCTAAATGTTGCCCCTCTTACAGATGGTGAAGAGTCTTTTCTTGGAGAGAGACATGTTGTCTGTCCCCCTCACTAGTTGGAGAGCCAACTGGCCCAGAGACAAAGGAGGGAAAACCCCAACATTTCTTTGTCTCAGTTTGAAAATCCTAACCTGCACTTCTATTGGCTGGCTAGGTACAGTTAGCCCCTTAGTCCCCAGGCTCCTGGCCATTTCTCATGGTTTTGTCAGGAACTCTGGAGGTTTCCACAAGACCCCTAATGCTCATAACAGCTCACCAGAGAAACCCAGGCATGGCACGGCCTAGCCCTGCCCCCTTCCCTTTGGCTACACACAAAGGTCAAGCCGCGCTGGTCACCGGTGGGCAATATGTTCTGTCCCATTCCAGTGCTGACAAACCCAGGGGCTCCACACAGAGCTATACCCCCATTAGCCACTTGGGCAGGCAGGGAGTCTGGCTCTGGTAAGCCAAGTGCCCTCCAACTGGGGCAGAGCTGGCAGGTCTCTGAGTGGGAGGGGAAGTGGGTTCCCAGGATTCCCCCTCCCAAGAGCAGGGAGCTCACACACTGCAGCTAGTTCTGGAAAGCTCCAGCCCCTCTCTTCTCACCCAACACACAGCCCCTGCCAAAGTTGGGGTCAACTTCCCTCTTGGGGTGCCAATGAGACTGTGATGGTTACAGGGAAGTCAGGACTCCTGGTTCTGTCATACTGCCACTCAACCTCTGTGTGACCCTGGACAAGCTCGTGCCTCAGTTTCCCTGTCCGAATAAAAGGGAAAGGCTCACAGTGACTTTCCTTTGCTTGGGGTTTTGAAGATCCTGCAGGGAACGTTGCTAGCCAGGGTGATGATAGTTACTGATGAGAATCACTGATCCCTGGTCACGTAGGGCGCATTTACACTTCACCGTTATTTCAGAATAACAGCCGTTATTCTGAAATAACAGTGCAAGTGTCTACACAGCAATTTTGCTATTTTGAAATAAATTTGAAATTACGGATGGCTTATTCCGAGTTCTGTAATCCTCATTCTATGAGGAATAACCCCTCTTCCGAAATCGCTATTACAGAATGCGGTGTGTGTGGACGCGGCACAGGGAGCTATTTTGAAATAAGGCGCCTTTAGGAAATCCCACCAGTGCCCTGCTGGCCACTCCATCCACACTCCTCAGGACTCTATAGTTCCTCTTCCCCTAGCGCCCTTAAAGCTGCAGCCACGGGGGAAAGGGCTTGAGGCAGGAAGCTGGCCCTGGCAGCCTCCAGCCACACCCCTGCTGCCACAGCATAACATCTGGCCAGCATGGCAGACCCCCGAGGTCCCCCAGAGCCCTCCACCCCTCCCAGCGATCACTCTGATGGCTCCCAGGAGCCTGGCAGGTGACAAAAGAGGCATGTGACATCCTGGTCTTGAGCGGAGTTCCTGGCCCTCATTGAGATGTGGGGCTACAAGGAGAACCTCCAGGGTCTCCACTCCAGATGGCACATCGCCAACATCTACGGCCACATGACTAATAGTCTGGCCACCAAGGTCCAGATGAAAGTAAGAGTTCTGCCAGGACTACACCAGGGCGAGGGAGCACAGCTCACACTCTGGGTCACAGCCCCACTCCTGCCCCTATGATCAAGACCTGCATTGAAACCTGAGGGGCGGTACAGCCCCTTCCCCACCCCTGGAGGTAGACTCAGGGCTGGAAATGCCCGTTGTTGCCCACCCAGGGGTTAGAGCCAGGGAGGAGGAGGACCCCAAAACAGCCAGCACCAGCACCTCGGTGACACTGGAGTCGGTATCCACATCCCTGGATGTGTCCCAGGCTGGGGAGGGAACCTCAGGCGACTGACCTTGGTTTTCTCACACAGACAGGGTGGAGGTGGACAGTGGTGAGGGGCTGGCATGTGCTCCTCACTCGGTCCTCTCGGCCTGACCATGGCACTGCAGTCTGTGCACATGGATGTACGTGCTGCACCAGTCTGTGCCACACAGCCCCAGGGGGCTGTATCTGAGGGGCTGTGCAGGTCGGCCACACCCACACTTCAGACACCTGGGTGGGACACCCTCCCACCATAAGCCACCACTAGAAGGAGGCTGGTGCCAAGGACACACACGCACACAGGCAGACTCTGAGGTGCCACAGGGGCATGCCTGCACGCTCGAGATAGCACATGTTCCCGGGGACATTGCTGCCAGGTGTAGGTGTGTCTGCTGCTCACACCTCCCTCCCCTCCTGCACCCTAAACCTTCTCCCCTCATGGCCAGGGATACAATTTCTCTCCCCTTGGGATGCCACCACTGCCAGACCCGGTGTGTGCGTGGCACCGAGGCAAGCCCAGCCAGCACGAGGCCCCTCTCCAGCCCATTGGATCCCAGTGTGGCCGGCAACCTCCCATGCCTGCTTGTCCCCGGGATGCCATGGGGGGGGGCTGGAAGCATGCTCCCCTGGGGACGTCTGGGCCTCTGTCAGAAAGGGCCCACTGTCCAGAGCACACATGGCCTTGCTTTGAGGACATCACCGTCATCTGACCCAAGAACTGTCAAAACTCGGGGCACAGAGGAGGGCAAGGCTTCAGAGACAGTGTCTCCAGGGAGACTGACCATCTCTCATTATTCTCCCCAGCCAGACCACCTGCGAGAGAGGGGCAGGCAACACCACCTGAGGCTCCGCCCGACACCGGGGGAGCCACAGGCACCGAGGGACCCAGGAGGACCTGATGCGGGGGCACATCTCCGTACTCTGGGTCCTGGATGAGATGCATCCAGAAGGTCCAGGAGGACACGCAGTGGTGGAGAGAGACCTAGACAAAGTTACTATAGCAGGGACGCAACATGTGTGTATCCGTGCAGGCTCTCCTTGCTCACCCGAAGCCAGCTCCTGCTGCTGCTCCTGCCCCATTCCCAGTTCCTGGTCCTGCCCCTCCACCAATGCCAGCCCCTCTGCCCCTCCTTCCATGCCTGACCCCTCATCCAGCTCCCCCTTGTTTCTCCCCCTCACTACCTCCCACCCCATGGTCACCGAAGTCCTGGCACAGGAGGTGGAGGAACCATCCGATCAAGGTGCCACTCCCAGTCCCAGCCTGAGCCTCTCCTCCCCCCTCCTCTGCTTTTCAGCTCCCTCCAACCCCCTCCAAAGTTCTCATCCCCCCTTGATCCCCTGCCCATTCTGCATTTCCAGGTTCTTTCCCCTGGTCCCTCCCCCGGGACTTCTCCCCCAAATAAATAACCAAACCGGTTTTGTTTCAAACCCAGTTTGTTTCATTGTCTCTACAGAGGAGAGGGGTGGTGGGAGTAGGGAGGGGCTATTGTGGGAAAGGCAGAGAGGGGCAAGGCACAGGCCCCTAGTGGGGAGGCCCTGGGGAGAGTGTAACTGGGGTCCTTGTGGAAAACTCTCCCTCAGGGCCTGCAGGATTCTCACCCCTGCCTGAAGGGCCTGCCGGATGGCAGCTTTGCATGGCTGCTCAAAGGCCCTGCCCTCCCAGCCAGCCTCTGCCCCCCACTCATCCAGGGAGGAACGCCTCCCCCTTCCTCTCACGGAGGTTGTGGAGCACGCAACATGCGGACACCACCTGGGCAATGTTCTGATCCACGACATCCAGGCACGTCAGGAGGCATCTGATCCTCGCCTTGAGATTCCCGAGGTGCACTCTGCCTGCATGCGGGCCCTGCCCAAATGGGCATTAAAGGGGCCCTTGGTAGGGTCAAGTTGTCCAGTGTAGGACATCATAAGCCACGGCATGAGGGGATAGGCCGCACCCCCACAATGTACAGTGGCATGTCCACATCCCTGATCCTGACGGAGTACTTGGAGAAGAAACTGCCGGCCTCCAGCTTCTGGAATAGGTTGGAATTTCTGAAGATGCTCCTTCCCCGACCACCCGACGAAGACGTCTGTAAACTGCCTATGGTGGTCGACCAGGGACTTCAGTACCATGGAAAAATATCCCTTCTGGTTAATGTAGAGAGATGCCTGGTGATCGGGGGCTCAGATGGGAATGTGGGTGCCATCAATAGCCCCCCCACAATTGAGGAAGCTGGCGACGATGGGGTCCACGTCACCCAGGCTGATGACCCTGCGCAGCAGGACGGTGTTGATGGACCTGCAGAAGGAGACAAACAGAACAGAGAATCACAGAGTCATTGGGAAGTCACCGAGCCCCACACCCTTCCCCCCCAGCCACACCAGGAGTCACCCCCTATGTAGCCCACCCTGGCAGGGCTGTGTGAGGGTGGGACTGGAGAACCACCTGTGTATGGGGGCTTCCCCCCACCCTACTGTCCCTAGGGTTCCCCTTTCCAGCACTTCATCCCCCAGGACTGCAGACCGAGAGCACCATACCTGCATGACGAGGGCCCCGACGGTCGACTTCCCCACGCCGAATTGGTTCCCAACAGATCGGTAACTGTCTAGCGTGGCGAGCTTCCAGAGAGGAATGGCGACCCACTTCTCCAGGAGGATGGCGCGTCTCATCAGGTGTCCAGTCGCATGGGGGCAGAAGCGAGCCAGGCGCACAGCTCCAGAAAGCTATCCTTCCTCTTTCAAAAATTCTGGAGCCGCTGCTGCTCCATCACGAGCTGGTCCCACCAGTCGGAATTGGTGTCCAGCTGCCAGAAGTGACAGTGCACAGTGGAGTGCAGCTGGAAGAGCTGTGCTCCCAGACAGAGGTTGAGGGTCTCCTCAGACAGCTGAGGGTTGTGTTCCCGCAGAGCCAGGAGGGCAGCCTGCAGAAACTGCTGCAGAAACTACAGCATGACAGGAAGTGGCTGTCACCTACTGAGAGGCAGCGCCGGCTCCATAGCAGGGAGTGCTGTGGTGTCCAATAAAAGGGACCAAAACATGCAGGGAATATGCTTTGCTGTCCCTCAGAGAGGTAGGCAAGCAGGAGAAGAACCTGAGAAACAGCTGTCCAGTGTCTCAGATAGCCACAGGCAGCAGCTCCAGGAAGTAACTGCCGATTTGATGCCCTGCTTAAAGTGCTTCTGGGTGGCCTTAAATGCAAGTTAGTTGAATCAATATGGAGCCTTTATTTTGAAAGAGCTCAGTGCTATTTTGATGGACTTTTTGTGTATAGAAGGGCTATTTCAAAATAATTTATTCTGGAAAATAAATTCCGGAATAGCTTATTCCGAAATAAGTGTGCACTGTAGATCTATCCTTAATGACTTCCCACAGTCATCTGTCTCTCGATCTGTATATTCACTCTCTACCTAGCCTGCCCAGGCACTTACGGGGTACAAGGGCCAATGGAGATCTAGGTATTATCAATATTTCTTGATATTCAGCAATATTTTTACTATATACATAAACACACAGAGCAGCCAACTCTTCTGACTCAGCCCAGAGCCCAAGAGAAGGCCCCTTAATTTCTCCTTTTGAGAAGGCCCCTTAATTGCTGTTTACTCCTTAAGCTGGATGAAGAGCCCAGAAGCCCAGACATGGAGAGTCACCGGAGAGTCACTGCCCAGAAAGTCTCTGTTCCCCAGCCTGTTTGCCTCCAGATGCTGCTTCTCCCCCAGAGGCTGAGGGAACCCCCCCGGGACGGCCCAGAGCTGTGTTATGAACACTGCACAGCCCTGTGCCGGCTCTCGGCGTGGGACGCTGCTGCCGATGCTGGGCTGAGAGAGGTGCGGGACGCGGCTGCCTGAGAGGTGTTCCCAGGGAAGACACGTCCCACTCACAATTCACAGAAACCTGATCTAACTTCCACTCTTGAGAGGTGCATCCTGCTGAAGAGCAACCCTGCTCCACACACCCAGTGCACTGTGGGAGTGGTGGGATAGACAGTAAGTCTGAGTCCTTTCTGCTTTGCAGAGACACTGAACACTCTGGGCCCCTGGCCACTGGGAAGGAAGTGTTTGTCCCAGTGTTATTGGCCAAAGTGCCCCTGCTTGCGGATGGCCTCTAGCCCAAGGCAGCTGCTTTTCGGGTGCAAAGTGGATCCTTTCCGATGAAAGGTGCCAGCAGATGGACAACACCAAACAATTTTCTCTGGCCATGGCTCAGAGTTGACTCAGACCCACAGAGTCAAATCTCCCCTGGGAGCAAGAATTGAGCAAGGACCAGAGAAGCCAGCTGTGTGTCACTGCCCAGACACTGTCACCTCCTCCCCTGGCATCCCAGGGATCTGGCTGGTATGCCAGGGGGGCTGTTGCCTGACTTGTATCTGCTGGGAAGCAGAACGGCTGCTCGGCCAGTCCCTCCCAGCTTCTAGCAGGGCCTGGCGTTCTGCTGGCATCAGGGCAGGACTCTGCACCTGGCCTTGTGAAACCGCCTCAGATTTCTTTTGCCTACCTCCTGCATGTGACTGTATCAAACACTGTGTGTGCACTGGCCCCGCTCAGCATACGCTCCGGATCCATCGGTGCCTGCCCTGGTCTCCTCCTTATAACCCCTCTGCCGGCCTTTGGCTCAGGCACGGATTTTATCTCTAGATATTTTCCATTTGTTTCTGTCCATTGACAAAACTATGTAAGGACACAAGGCCTACAAGTGATCACTGCAGGGACCTGCTGGAAATAGTCCCATTGGCTGACAGGTGCCCATGGCCATCGGCTGTCTGGGATCTGGGAGTGACCAGATGTCAGTCCACTTTACAGAGCTCTGCTGGTATTGCTGGTGTCCATTTTTGGTCTGTCAGGTTTCCCGCTTACATCAGATGCCTCAGGGAAATCAAAGTCTGTTGCATCTGCACAGTTCCCTTCTTAGCCAGATGTGCACTCATATTAGTGGAGGAGTTTTCCATCCATCATGCTGGTGACAGACATTAACTAATCCCAGACCAGCTTTTCAACTGTCTCCTAACCTGGCCAGTTCTGCAAACATTCTGTTTATTTTAATGGTTTCTATTTAACACACTTCTGCCTTTTATTTGTCTTTAAAAATTATGGCTCTGATGCTACCTGATTGTGCAAACGAGGTGCCGTTGATCGCTCTATTCACAAGCCCTGGTTTTGTGACTCAGAGTTTCTATGTTAGATGCTGTTTAACAGCCTTGTTGACCGAATAGACGGGAATATATTTCATCACCTCATGTCGCATGAGTCCATCAAAGTGCTGCTATGTGAGTATTTCTCTCACAGGCCTTGGGAGACAGAAGAATCCTCACCAACAGACAAACCCCTAACCTGACAGAAATGTTTTCCAGCAATCACTCACCACACCTCCATCATACTCATTCAGGAACCTGCCAGTGCAATCAACAAAACTTCTAGCTCTGTCAGTCTCTACGACATTCGAAATAGTAACTTGCCCGGGCACTCATTAATGGATCTTTAAGTGACTACAAAGCAATTTCAAAAACCAGCTGGAGAGAGAAGCTGCAGAACTTGATTTAATATACAAGTCTGACACCTGGAATCAAAGTTTGAACAAAGACCTGACTTGGATGGGCCATTACATTTGACATTCTAATGACATCGAAAGCCAAGCACCAGGTACTTACAGCCCACTCTGTTAGCATCATTTAGCATGGACACTCTAATTGACAATACTTTTTCCTATTTTTCTTCCTTCTCTTTCCCTACCCAACCCTTCTCTTTTTCTGCTATTTATTTGCACCCTGGAGCCGTTACTACATTCATCTGAAGAAGTGGGTTCTGCCCATGATAGCTCGTGAAACCATCTACATGTTTTGTTAGTCTCAAAGTTGCTACAGAACTATTTGCTGTTTTTTAAGGATTTTTTTTGGCTTGGAATTGATCTGTTTTTCCATGAGAGGGACATCAGTTCCGTCCTTTTATTTTGTTCTTCTCTTAGAATCATAGAATCCCAGGGCTGGAAGAGACCTCAGGAGTCATCGAGTCCAGCCCCCTGCCCAAAGCAGGACCAACCCCAACTCAATCATCCCAGCCAGGGCTTTGTCAAATCGTGACCTCTGGGGTTGTAAATTCCACCATCTTCCTAGGTAACACATCCCAGTGGTTCCCCACCCTCCCAGGGAAATAGTTTTTCTTAATATCCAACCTAGATCTCCCCCACTGCAACTTGAGCCCATTGCTCCTTGTTCTGCCATCTGCCACCACTGAGAACAGCCTCTCTCCAGCCTCTTTGGAACCTCCCTTCAAAAAGTTGAAGGCTGCTATCAAATCCCCCCTCACTCTTCTCTTCTGCAGATTAAACAAGCTCAAATCCCTCAGCTTCTCCTCGTTGGTCATGTGCTCCAGCCCCCTCAGCATTTTGGATGCCCTCCACCGGACCCTCTCCAATGTGTGCACATCCTTTCTGTAGTGGGGGGCTCAGAACTGGATGCAATACTCCAGATGTGGCCTCACCAGTGCCAAACAAAAGGGGAATAATCATTTCTCCAGTTCTGCAGGCAATGCTCCTCCTAATCCAACCTAATATGCCATTAGCCTTCTTGGCTACAGGAGCACCCTGTTGACTCATATCCAGCTTCTCATCTACTGCAATCCCCAGGTCCTTTTCTGCTGAACTTCTACTTAGCCAGTCGGTCCCCATCCAGTAGCAATGCTTGGGATTCTTCTGTCCCAAGTGCAGGACTCTGCACTTGTCCTTGTTTAACCTCATCAGATTTCTTTTGGCCCAATCCTCTAATTTGTCTATGTCACTCGGAACTCTACCCCATCCTCCAACGTATCTACCTCTCCCCCTAGCTTAGTATCATCCACAAACTTGTTGAGGGTGCAATCCATCCCCTCATCCAGATCATTAATAAAGATGTTGAACAAAACTGGTCCTAGAACCGATCTTTGGGGTTATCCGCTTGAAACTGACTGCCAATCAGAAATTGAGCCATTGATAAGTTCCTGTTGGGCCCAACAGTCTAGCCAGCTTTCTATCTACCTTACAGTCCATTTATTCAGTCCATACTCCCTTAACTTGCTGACACGAATATTATGGAAGACCATATCAAAACCTTTGCTGAAGTCAAGGTATATCACGTCCACTGACTTTCCGATATCCACAGAGCCAGTTACCTCATCATAGAAGCTAATCAGATTGACCAGGTATGACTTGCCCTTGGTGAATCCATGTTGACTATTCCTGATCACTTTCCCCTCTTCCAAGTGCTTCAAAATGGATTCCCTGAGGATCCCTCCATGATTTTTAGGGGGACTGAGGTAAGGCTGACCGGTCTGTAGTTCCCTGGATTGTCCTTCTTCCCTTTTTTAAAGATGAACACTACATTTGCCTTTTTCCATTCATCTAGGACCTCTGCCAATCTCCACGAATTTTCAAAGATAATAGCCAAAGGCTCTGCAATGACATTAGCCAACTCCCTCGAAGAGCTGCCCACCTCCTTCCTATACGCGTTTCCTAGAGCTGTAGTCTGGGAGCTGACCTAAACTCTGAAAAAAGGCAAAAAAAGCATTGAGTACTTCAGTTTTTCCCATATTATCTGTCATTAAGTTATGTCCCTCATCTGGGCTGTGTCTAGAGTTGGTTTCTTTCTAGAAAATGGTACGCATACTTTTTCGGCTTCTTTTTTTAAAAGGGCCAAATGTTAGAAAAAAAAACCTTTTCAGTTCATCCCTTCTTCCTCATGAAACAAGGTTTACAGGGAAGCCAAAATTTTTTTTTGGAAGAGGAGATGCATTTCTCTGCAGTCTAAATGTCGCCCCAGTAAGGGCACCACACTCTCTCTGATAACCCTTTTATTGCCAACATGCTTGTAGAAACCTTTCTTGTTACCCTTCACATCCCTTGCTAGTTGCAACTCCAGTTGCACTTTTACCTTCCTGATTACTCCCCTGAATTCTTAAGCACTATATTTATATTCCTCCCTAGTCATCTGTCCAAGTATCCACTTCTTATAAGTTTCCTTTTTGTGTTTAACCTCACCAAGGATTTCCATGGTAAGCCAATCTGGTCACCTACCATATTTGCTTTTCTTACTGCACATCAGGATGCTTTCTTCCTGTGACTTCAATAAAGCTTCTTTAAAATACAGCCATCTCTTTTAGACTCCTTTCCCCTTCATATTAACATCCCAAAGGACCCTGCCCATCAGTTCTCTGATGGAGTCAAAGTCTGCTTTTCCGAAGTCCAGGGTCCTCTGTCATATGCGTGCGCATTTGTCTCTTCTCTAAACATCCCCAGGCTTTTCTATCTGTCCTCATAGGGCAGCCGACCCCATTCTCATAGCCAATCTGGGAAACTCTCTTTCCATCTGCTCTGTCCTTCAGACTGACTGGTGACCAAAACCGAGGGAATTTCCAGACCAGGTAATTCTCTACCCCATAAATTTAGCAACTGAACAGTGTTTGTGTTGGGCACGGTTCTGCATCACTAGCTGATTCCATTGAGCTACCAGCAATGATGGCCAGGCCTTTCCCTAAGGGGTGTTCTGGTTGGCATGTTCATCCCAGTACGTTTCTTGGTTTGGTGTTTCCCCTCTCTCAGATTTTTAGAAACTGGGTAAATTGGGAACTTACCACAGCAGGGACTCTGTAGCCTGGGCATAAAGGAACAAAGACATATAACGAATATGCACACTTGTGTTTCCTGCATCACAACACATTGGCATTATTGACATATGGAGAATCATAAAATGTGGAATGGGCATGAGTAGGTCGTTCATGCCTTACTTCTCTGAACAATCAAAATGTCATTGTTCAGTGTGTGGAGTGTGACCAATACGCTCCACCCATGAGAACAGCCCCCAGCAGTGCATGTTGTGTCTCATACGAACATTGTCTCTCCATCCAGATGTTTCTGCAGTGACCCTCACCTGAGACCCTGGGCACATACAAGACATCAGAGGAATATTCATGTGACGCTATTCTGCATCCAAGTTGAACACATTCTCCCTTTCTTCATGTCAGATTCCAGCAGAAACAACTTCACCAACCCCTCCACTTTCATCCTGCTGGGCATTCCTGGCCTGGAGACAGCCCATGTCTGGATCTCCATCCCCTTCTGCACCATGTATGTGGTAGCCATCTTGGGGAATTTCACCATCCTGTTCATTGTGAAGACGGAGCCGAGCCTCCATGAACCCATGTACTATTTCCTCTGCATGCTGGCCGTCACCGACCTGATGCTGTATACCTCTATTATGCCCAAAATGCTGAGTATTTTCTGGTTCGATTCCAGAGAGATAGACTTCAGTGCTTGTCTCACCCAGATGTTTTTCTTTCAGTACACTTTACCGATGGAGTCTGGGACACTCATGGCCATGGCGTTTGATCGCTACGTGGCCATCTGTGATCCCCTCAGACATTCCACCATCCTGACAAACTCCATTGTAGCCAGGATCAGCCTGACCATGCTGCTGCGTGCTGTCATACTCACATTGCCCTGTCCCCTCCTGGCAAGGCAGTGGGCATATTGTAGAACCAACATCATTCCTGAGCCGTACTGCTCACACATAGGTGTGGTGAGCCTGGCCTGTGGTGACATTCGTGTCAGTAGTTACTACGGCCTTTTTGTGCTACTCTGTGTGATGGGGCTGGATGTGACTTTTATTGCTCTGTCCTATACCCAGATCCTCAGGACCATCTTCCGCCTCCCCACAAAGGATGCCCGACTCAAGACTTTTGGGACCTGCGGCTCCCACATCTGTGCCATCTCAGCCTTATACATCTCCATGCTTTTCATCTCCTTCACGAGCCGCTTTGGCCGGAATGTGCCCCGGCATTTCCACGTTCTCATTTCGAACTTGTGTATCTTGATGCCCCCCATGCTAAACCCTATCATCTATGGGGTGAGGACCAAACAGATCCGGGACAGGCTGCTCCGGCTCTTTACTCAAAAGGGGACCTAAGGATTTCTCCTGTTGCTCTGGCTTTGAGACTGAGATCGGACAAGAGCTGTTTGGGGACATGGTGCTGGGCCCTCCTCTCTGAAATTCTGACTATAGAATGGGAACCAATTTGGAAAGGACAAACATATAGAGGACGAATGGATTCCACCTAATAGTGAATGGAACCAGATCGGTGTCACTTAAAATTAACATGGTCATAGATGAATTTATAGATCAAAGGCTGGGAGAAAGAACATAAGAATGTGAGAACGGCCATACTGGGTCAGACTAAAGGTCCATATATTCCTGTATCCCGTCTGCTGACAGTGGCCAATGTCAGATGCCCCGGAGGGAGTGACCAGAACAGGGAATCATCATGTGACACCTCTCCTGTCATCCATTTCCAGCCTCTGACAAAAAGAGTCTAGGGACCCCATTCCTACCCATTGTGGCTAATAGCCATTGATGGACCTACCTTCCATGAATCTCTCTAACTCTTTTTTGAACCCTTTTAAAGTTCTACTCTTACAACATCCTCTGGCAAGGAGTTCCACAGGCTGACTATTCGCTGCATGAAGAAAAACTTCCTTTAGTTTGTTTTAAGCCTGATGCCTATTAATTTCATTTGGTGATCCCTAGTTCTTATATTATGAGATTAAGTACATAATTTTCCCTTATTCACTTTTTCCACATCAGTCATGATTTTATAGACATCTAGCATATCTCCCATTAGTCTCCTCTTTTCTAAGATGAAAAGTTCCAGTCTTTTTAATCTCCCCTCCTATGGCTACCATTCCAAATCCCTAATCATTTCTGCTGCCCTTTTCTAAACCTTTTCCAATTGGATATACCATGGTTTTATACAGAGGCAATAAGATATTCTCTTTCTTATTCTCTATCCCTTCTTTAATGATTCCTAACATTCTATGTGCTTTTTTGGCTGCCGCTGCACACTGAGTGGATGTTTTCAGAGAATTATCCACAATGGCTCCAAGATCCCTCTCATGGAGGACAATAGAATCTATTAATGAAGCCAGGGGAATCTATTAATTAAGATTCTCTAAGTCTTAGTAAGGAGAGGAAGGAAGATGATAAAATACAGTTAAGATTTGTGGAGTAACAATCAAGTGAAAATGATCCCATGCAATATTATCACATAAGGGCAGGCAAATGAAAAAGTGACCATTTTTAAAGTGCTTATATACAAATGCTAGAAGTTTAAAGAAGATGCGTGAGCTAGAGAACCTCTTATTTAATGAGGATATTGATGAAATAGGCAACACAGAGCTTGTTGGACTGAGGATAATCAATTAGACTGAGGAATACCAGGATGCAATGTCCCTTAGAAGGACAGAAGAGGTTGTGATGGTGGGGGAATGGGACTAGAGGTGAAGGAAAGATTGTGCTGATTAGAGCACTGGCTGGAGTGGAGTGACAGAGTCATTCCCTGGGCCCTGGGGGCAGACTGGAAATGTGAGAGTGGGCAGCAGATGTAGGATTGTCATTCCCCCTTGAAAGGGAAGATCCTTGATGAAGGCTTTAGGGTCTGGAAAGTTTGGATACAATCTCCCACAGTATTGTTGCTGGCAAGTTACAGAAGTATGGCCTAGATGAATGGACTGTAAGGTGGATAGACACCTCGGTCTCAATGGGGAGTGGTGACCAATTGTTTGATGTCTAGTTGGCAGGCAGGATCCAGCAGAGAGCCCCAGAGCTTGGTCTGGGACTGGTTTTCGTCAACATCTTCACTAAGGATCCAGATGATGGTTCAGTTTCCACCTTTAGAAAGGTCATGGATTACACTAAGAAGAGGGAAGAGGTAGATACACTGGAGGGCAGGGAGCTGGTCCAGATAAAGCTACACAAATCTGATGAGATTCAGCAAGGACCATTGTAGAGTCCTACGCCTAGGACAGAAGAATGCCTGGCCCTGCTAGAGGCTGGGTAAGGACAGGCTAAGCAGCAGATCTGCACAAAAGAACTTGTGAATTACAGTAGATGAGAAACTGGGTATGAGTCAGCACTCTGCTCTTGTAACCAAGAAGGGTAATGGTAAATTGGGCTGCATTAGGAGGAGCATTGCCAGCATATTGATGGAAGGCAACAAAAATGATGAGGGGGCTGGAGCACATGGCGTATGAGGAGATGCTGAGGGAACTGGGCTCATTTAATCTATGGAAGAGAAGAATGGGGGGTATTTGACAACAGCCTTCAGCGACCTGACAGAGGATGGAAACGGGTTGTTCTCAGTGATGAGAGGTGATGGAACAAGAAGCAAGTGTCTCAAGTTGCAGTGGGGGAGATGAAGGTTGGATAGAGCCCAGGGAGGTGGTGGACTCTTCTCCCTTAGAGGTTTCTAATCCCAGGCTTCACAAAGCCCTGGCTGGGATGAGTTAGTTGGGGTTTGTTCTGCTTTGAGCAGGGGGTAGGCCCAGATGGCCCCTTGAGCTCTCTTCTAACCTTAAACTTCCATGGCTCTGTGATTCTATGTAAACTGCTGAGTAGCTGAAAACACCAATGGACTCAAGTGCTTGTAGCACCTACATCTGGGACAAACTGCCATCTCCTGAACCCAGGTGCCAAGGCTGTGACATTACATTCTCAACACAGAGGTGCACCAGCTTGACAGAGTAATTTCTTGGGGGAAGGTCACATTTGACGCAAGTAGGACTCAGCAGCAGGTACTAACGATGGAGAAGGGAGGTCAAATTACCTTTCCTCTAGAAAGAGGGGTCAGGAGACTGCCAGTTTCTGGTCAAGGCCTAGCTTTGTTCTGGTGGGTAAGGTAAGGGCCTTCCCAGAGATGTGCCAAAAAGACATTTCTAAAGAGGAGGTGACCTGTTTGGATGACTTGCTGATAGGGTGCATGACAGGCCAACGTAGCCAGTGAAGTTGCTCTCAGGACAATTAATGACACAGATCAAGGCAGAACAAGGCTTATGATCACAAGTCACGTGGGGCTTATGTCAGACCTGGAAACCATGTTCTACTTCGTACCCATAGAGGCGTGTTAGCAATAAGGGGATGATGAGAGAGGGTGTGGGGCCCTTACTAGATAAGGGAGGTAACCTAGTGACAGATGATGTCAGAAAAGCTGTAGTACTCAATGCTTTCTTTGCCTCTGTCTTCACAGACAAGGTCAGCTCCCAGACAAATTCACTAGGCAACACAGTATGGGAAGGAGGTGGGCAGCCGTAGGTGGGGAAAGAACAAGTTAGGAATTATTTAGAAAAGATAAACATACAAAAACCCATGGGTCCGGATTTAATGCATCCGAGGGTACTGCGGGAGTTGGCAAATGTCATTGTGGAGCCTTTGGCCATTATCTTTGAAAACTCGTGGAGATCGGGAGAGATCCCGGATGACTGGAAAAAGGCAAATGTAGTGCCCATCTTTAAAAAAGGGAAGAAGGACAATCCAGGGAACTACAGACCGGTCAGCCTTACCTCAGTCCCCAGAAAAATCATGGAGGGGATCCTCAAGGAATCCATTTTGAGGCACTTGGAAGAGCGGAAAGTGATCAGGAATAGTTAACATGGATACACCAAGGGCAAGTTGTGGCCAACCAATCTGATTAGCTTCTATGATGAGGTAACTGGCTCTGTGGACATGGGAAAGTCAGTGGATGTGATATACCTTGACTTAAACAAATCTTTTCATACAGTCTCCCACAATATTCTTGCCAGCAAGTTAAGGAAATATGGATTGGATAAATGGACTGCAATATGGATAGAAAGCTGGCTAGACTGTTGGGCCCAACAGGTACTTATCAATGGCTCAATGTCAGGTTGGCGGTTGGTTTCTAGCGGAGTGCCCCAAGTATCTGTTCTAGGTCCGGTTTTGTTCAACATCTTTATTAATGACCTGGAAGAGGGGATGGATTGCATCCTCTGCATGTTTGTGGATGACACTAAGCTAGGGGGAGAGATGGATACATTGGAGTGTAGGGGTAGAGTCCCGAGTAACATAGACAAATGGGAGGATTGGGCCAAAAGAAATCTGATGAAGTTAAACAAGGACAAGTGCAGAGTCCTACCCTCAGGCCAGAAGAATCCTAAGCATTGTTACAGGCTGGGGACAGACTGGTTAAGTAGGAGTTCAGCAGAAAAGGACCTGGGGATTACAGTGGATGAGAAGCTGGATATGAGTCAACAGTGTGCCCTTGTAGCCAAGAAGGCTAATGACATATTAGGTTGGATTAGGAGGAGCATTGCCAGCAGATCTAGAGAAGTGATATTTCCTCTTTATTCGGCTCTGGTGAGGCCACATCTGGAGTATTGCATCCAGTTCTGGGCCCCCCACTACAAAAAGGATGTGGACGCATTGGAGAGGGTCCAGCGGAGGGCAACCAAAATGATTAGGGGGCTGGAGCACATGACCTATGAGGGGTGGCTGAGGGATTTGGGTTTGTTTAGTCTGCAGAAGAGAAGAGTGAGGGGGATTTGATAGCAGCCTTCAACTTCCTGAAGGGAGGTCCCAAAGAGGATGGAGAGAGGCTGTTCACAGTAGTGAGGGATGGCAGAACAAGAAGCAATGGTCTCAAGTTACAGTGGGAGAGGTCTAGGTTGGATATTAGGAAAAACTATTTCACTAGGAGGGTGGGGAAGCACTGGGATGGGTTCCCTAGGGAGGTGGTGGAATCTCCATCCCTAGAGGTGTTTAAGTCTCATCTTGACAAAGCCCTGGCTGGGTTGATTTAGTTGGGATTGGTTCTGCCTAGAGCAGGGGGCTTGGCTTGATGACCTTCTGAGGTCTCTTCCAGCCCTAGGATTCTATGATTCTAAGGCAATGATGCAATAAAATACAGGACAAAATTGAGGTCAACAATCCTGAAGTGCTGGCATACACTGTTCAGCCTGAACGAGGAGGGCCCTCAAGAACAGCTCACAGGGGTCAGGTACTCTCGTCCAACCAAGATTCATGGCAGGCCCAGAGCAGCCTGTCCCAAGGAGACTGAACGCGATGGGGCGAATCCAAAGCCTGCTGAGAATGGACAGATCCCTCAGACTGACCTGGTGTTACATGAGCAGAGGGGAATAGAAAACCCAGGAAATCCGCCCCAATCTCCAGAAGGCCCCAGGAACTACTTTGCCTGCTCTGTCTGTTAAACATGGAGATGGTTCTGTGATTGATTCTGCGGGTTGGTTTTTCATGAGCACTGTCCTAGATTGTATAAAGAAGTGGACATGGCACATTGAATGTGGTAAATGCTCCTTTATTCATAGTTTATGGGGGCGGCTTGTATATAAAATGATGCTGATAAAACTTGCTATTAAGGGTCCCAGACCTGCTGCTGTGAATATCGTTGTGGCTTTGGCAGAATTCTAACCAGGAAGAATATCAGGGGACTGTTGCCTTTTCATTCAACTTACTAAAGATTTTTGATTGGCCTTTTCCCAGTAACAAATGGAAAGGGAAGTCTCAAAGGGAAACCAGGTTCCTGAAAATGACAGGCCCCAGAAGAGGTAGAGGGAGACTAATGCTGCCAATCAGCCTAACTAACAGGCTGGCAGGCCAATGAGGCAGTCCGTAGGAGAGTGGCTCTGTATGGGCTGGGGCTGCCTGGGCCAGAGAAGGGCAGAGCTAAGGGGAGAGCAGGGCCCAGGCTGGGCTGAGAGCAGGGCCACAGCATCCGGAGCCAGAGAGTCCAGGGAAGCAGCCCAGGGAGCTGGAGGCAGGAGGCCCAGGCTGTGGTCTGGGAAGGGAAGGGTAATTGGAACTCAAGCAGAACCACAGAAGTGAGTGGAGAGCCCCGTGCTCCCAGCTGTGTGTCTGGTGCTGCTGAATGGCCCTTTCTCAGTAGCCCCAGTGTAACACCCCCGAACTTGTGCTCTGCCGTGAAAGGCCCGGGACACACTTCTACCAGCCAGGGCAGGGCTGTGCACGGCAGCTGCATCACACCCACCCCGCCGCCTGTGCACCTTTGTTGGATGGTGTTACTACCTGCCCCGCCCCCTTTGTGGTGTGTTACACACAGTGCATTTGTCTTGTCCACATTTGCTCAATAAGCCCCTTGGTGACAGGGCTGGGTGTTTGCAAAGGGCCCAGCACAAGGGGCCCTGCCCTGGAGCAGAGCCTCTGGTGGCTTCCTCAAGACACGTAATGCTCATAACAACTCACCAGACAAACCCGGCCACGTCAGGGCCTAGCCCTGCCCCCTTCCCTTTACCTACACACACAGGTCAAACCGTGCTCGCCACTGTTCACTGGTGCCCTGGTGGGCACAGCCCCCCTGCTGGGCTGAGACAGGGGAATCTGTTCCGTCCCATTCCAGTGCTGGCAAACCCAGGGACTCCTCACAGAGCTGTACCCCCATTAGCCACCTGGGTGGGCAGGGAGTCCGGCTCTGGGAAACCAAGCGCCCTCCACCCGGGGCAGGGCTGGAAGGTCTCTGAGTGGGAGGGGAAGTGGTTTCTCAGCGTTCCCCCTCCCTAGAGCGGGGGGCTCACACAATCCAGATTCTTCTAGAATCCTCAGATTCCCCTTGAAAGAAAGACTCAGGATCCTTGATCCAGCCCCTCTCTTCTCTTCTCATCCAACACACAGCCCCTGACAGCTGGGGTCAACTTCCCCCTTGGTGTGATGGTGAGACTGTGGTTACAGGGAAGACAAGATTCCTGGATCTGACTGTCATCCTGCTACTCTGTCTGTGACCCTGGACAAGTCTGTAGATCAGTTTCCCTGTCTGTATAAAGGGGAGAGGCTCACAGAGACTTTCCTTTGCTTGGTGTTTTGAAGATCCTGCAGGGAAAGTTGCTAGCCAGGGTGATGATAGTTACTGAGCAGAATCACTGATCCCTGGTCACCTAGGGTGCATTTACACTTCACCGTTGTTTCAGAATAACAGTTATTATTCTGAAATAACAATGTAAGTGTCTACACAGCACTTCCAACCTTTAGACGGTTTTTTGGGGTAGGATTAGTGGGTTCAATTTGGGGCTGGGAGACAGAATTCTAAATCAGCTCTGCCATCAACCACCTTTACGGCTTCCACAAACCAATTATCTGTTTATACTGTGTCCATTTTCCCATCTGTAAAATGGAGACATTTACCTACTTCATGGTAGGTGTCTGAAGTGTGCATATGGGCGGCCTCCCTAGAACCTGTGAGCAGGAGCCCAAGGCTGCTCAGATGCATCCTCCTGGGGCTGTGTGGCACAGAATGGCGCAGCACGTGTATCCACATGCATGAACTACAGCAGCATGGCCAGCCCCTCGCCGCCCTCCACCTCCACCCTGTCTCTGTGAGAAAATAAAGGTCACTCGCCTGATGTTCCCTCCCCGGCCTTGGAGGGTGCCTGGGACACATCCAGGTCATGGGATACCGGCTCCAGTGTCACCGAGGTGCTGGTGCTGGCTGTGTTGGGCTCCTCCTCCTCCCTGGCTCTAACCCCTGGTGGGCAACAATAGTTGTTTCCAGCCCAGAGTCTACCCCCAGGGGTGAGGAAGGAGCTGTACCACCCCTCAGGATTCAGTGCAGGTCTTGATAATAGGGGCAAGAGTGGGGTTCTGCCCCGAAGTGTGAGCTGCACTCCCTCGCCCTAGCGTAGCCCTGGCAGAACTCTTACTTTCATATCGACCTGCTCCTGGGTCCAGATGTGGCCCTTGGTGGCCAGGCTATTGGCCATGTGGCCATAGATGTCGGCGATGTGCCATCTGGAGCAGAGATCCTGGAGGTTCTCCTCATGGCCCCACACTGCAATGAGGGCCAGGAACTACACCCCAGAGCTGGATGGCGCATGTCTCTTTTGTCACCTGGCAGGCTCCTGGGAGCCGACAGCCCAGAGTGATCGCTGGGAGGGGTGGAGGGCTCTGGAGGAGCTCGAGGGTCTGCCATGCTGGCCAGATGTCATGCTGTGGCAGCAGCGGTGTGGCTGGAGGCTGCCAGGGCCAGCTTCCTGACCTCACCACCTGCAGAAGGAGACAAAGAGAACAGAGAATCACAAAGCGGTTGGGAAGTCACCTAGCCCCACACCCTTCCCCCCCAACCACACCAGGCGCACAGCTCCAGAAAGCTCTCCTTCCTCATTCAAAAATTCTAGAGCCACTGCTGCTCCATCACGAGCCGGTCCCACCAGTCGGAATTGGTATCCAGCTGCCAGAAGCGACAGTGCACAGTGGGGTGCAGCTGGAAGAGCTGTGCTCCCAGACAGAGGTTGAGGGTCTCCTCAGACAGTTGGGGGTCGTGTTCCTGCAAGGCCAGGAGGGCAGCCTGCAGAAACTGCTGCAGAAACTACAGCATGACAGTAAGGGGCCGTTGCCTGCACAGAGGCAGTGCCGGCTCCATAGCAGGGAGTGCTGTGATGTCCAATAAAAGGGTGACCAAAACATGCAGGGAATATGCTTTGCTGTCCTTTGGAGAGGTAGGCAAGCAAGCAGAAGAACCTGAGAAGAGCTGTTCAGGGGGGTCCCTTTAAACATGAATCTCAGATAGCCTCAGGCAGCAGCTCCAGGAAGTAACCGCCTACCTGATGCCCTGCTTGAAGTGGTTCTGGGTGGCCTAAAATGCAAGTTAGTCCAATTAATATATAGGCTCTGTTTTGAAACAGCTCAGCGCTATTTTGATGGACTCTTTGTGAGTAGAAGCACTATTTTGACATAAGCTATTCTGGAAAACAAATTTTGGAATTGCTTTTTCCTAAATAAGGTGTGTCTAGACTGCACCTCTCTGTCGACAGAGAGATGTAGATAAGGCACATCGCAATTGCTAATGTAGCAAGGATTTAAGTATCCCGCGCTTCATTAGCATACACATGGCCACCGCTTTTTTTAGAAACGGAGTTTTTTCGAAAAAAAATGTCAGGCTAGACGCAGATCTGTCGAAAATAAACCCTTTTTCGAAAGATCCTGTATTCCTCAAAAAATGAGGTTTACAGGATCTTTCAAAAAAGGGGTTTTGTTTTCGACAGATCCGCGTCTAGACTGCCGTTTTTTTTGAAAAAACTCCATTAAAAAAAAAGTGGCAGACATGTTTATAGTAATGAAGATTGGGATATTTAAATCCTTGCTACATTAGCAAAATTGATGTGCTTGATTTGCATCCCTCTGTCGACAGAGGGATGCAGTCTAGGGCTATGTCTCCACTGGCAAGATTTTGCGCAAATACTTTTAACGCAAGAGTTTTTGCGTTAAAGTATTTGCGCAAGAGAGCGTCTACACTGGCATGTGCTTTTGCACAAGAGATGTGCTTTTGTGCAAAAGCATCCGTGCCAGTGTAGACGCTCTCTTGCACAAGAAAGCTCCGATGGCCATTTTAGCCATCAGGCTTTCTTGCGCAAGAAATTCATGTTGCCTGTCTACACTGCCCTCTTGCGCAAGAACAGTTGCGCAAGAAGGCTTTTTCCTGAGTGGGAGCATCATAGTTTTTGCGCAAGAAGCCCTGATTTCACACATCAGAACGTCAGTGTTCTTGCGCATGAACTCACGGCCAGTGTAGACAGGCAGCAAGTTTTTGCGCAAAAGCGACTGCTTTTGTGCAAAATCACGCCAATATAGACACAGCCTAGATGTAGCCTAAGTGCGCAGTGTAGACAAATCCTTAGTGACGGCCCATGTGCCTGCAGAAAGTGGTTTTCACTCCCCTCAGTCATCTGTCTCGAGATCTGTAAGTTCTCTCTCTACCTAGCCTGCCTGGGCATTTACGGGTTACAAGGGCCTGTGGAGACATTGGCATTATCCAAGGTTTTCTTAGTAGACAGCAATATTTTTACAATGTACATAAATGCACAGAGCAGCCCACAGGGAATGGGGAGGGCTAGCTCAATGGTTTGAGTGTTGGCTTGCTAAACACAGGATTGTGAGTTCCATCCTTGAGAGGGGCATTTAGGGATCTGGGGCAAATCTGTCAGGGATGGTACTGGGTCCTGTCAGGAGGGTGGGAGACTAGACTTATTGACTTACAAAAGTCCCTTTGAGCTCTATGAGACAGAGAGCTGTATCTCCTCTGACAGAGCCCAGGAGTTCCCCTCTCCCTTTGGGAAGGGCCCTTAACTGCTGTTTACTTCTCAAGTTCTATAAATAGCCCAGACATGGGGAGAGTCACTGGCTAGAAAGTCTCTGTTCCCCAGCCTGTTTGCATCCAGATGCCACTTCTCCCCAAAGACTGAGTGAACCGCCCAGAGCTGGGTTATAAGCAGTGCACAGCCCTGTGCTGGCTCTCGGCGTGGGGATGCTGGGCTGAGAGAGGTGCAGGACTAGGCTGTCTGAAGGGCGTTCCCAGGGAAGACACATCCTTTGCAGAACTCACAGGTACCAGCTCTAGGGGAGGCGCTCGGCTGCTCCACGCACCCACTGCACTGTGGGAGTGGTGGGATAGACAGTAAGTCTGGGTCCTTTCTGCTTTGCACAGACACTGAACGCTCTGAGGCCCTTACGCGAGGGGGATGAGCTTTTTTCCAGTGCTATAGAGTACGGATGGCAGCCCAAGGCCGCCTCATTTCAGGTGCAAAGTGGACCCTGTCGGATGAAAGATGCTAGTAGATGGACAAGGCAGGACAGTATTCTTTGGCCACAGCTCGTAGTTTACTCGATCCCCCCACCCCTCGAAGAAAAACTCCCCTGGGAGCAAGAACTGAGTCAAGCCCTCAGCAGCCGGCTGTGTGTCACTGCCCAGACACTGTCACCTCCCCCCCCGGCATCTCAGGGCTCAGGCTGTTAGAGGGGGGCTGTTACGTGATTTGTATCTGCTGGGAAGTAGAACGGCTGCTTGGCCAGTCCCTCCTCGGCTGCTAGCAGGGCCTGGCGTTCTTCTGGCCTCAGGGCAGGACTCTGCACCTGGCCTTGTGGGACATCCTCAGATTTCTTTTGCCTGTAGCCCTGCATGTGACTGTATCAAACACTGTGCGTGCACCAGCCCCACTCTGCTAACGCTCCGGATCCATCGGTGCCTGCCCTGTACTCCTCCTGGTGATACATTAAATCCGGCCCCATGGAGTTGTGTATGTCTAGCTTTTCTAAATAGTTCTTAACTTCTTCTTTGTCCACCGACGGCTGGCCACCTCCTTCCCCTACTGTGTTACCTAGTGCAGTAGTCTGGGAGCTGACCTAATCTAGGAAGAAAGTCAAAAAAAGCATTGAGTACTTCAGCTTTTCCCACATCATCTGTCACTAGGTTACCTCCCTTATCCAGGCTGTGTCTAGAGTGCGTTTTTTTTTCTGGAAAAAGGTACACAATGTTTTTCCGCTTCTTTTGTCGGAAGGGGCCAAATGCGAGAAAAACCTTTTTACAGCTCATCCCTGTTTCCTCATGAAACAAAGTTTACAAGGATGCCAAAAAAATGCGTCTGCTCTTCCGAAAAAAATGTAGCCCCAGTAAGAGCCCCACACCCTCTCTGATCACCCTTCTTATTGCCAACATGCTTGTAGAAACCTTTCTTGTTACCCTTCACATCCCTTGCTAGCTGCAACTCCAGTTGCACTTTTACCTTCCTGATTACTCCCCTGAATTCTCAGGCAATATATTCATACTCCTCCCTAGTCATCTGTCCAAATTTCCATTTCTTATAAGCTTCTTTTTTGTGTTTAATCTCACCAAGGATTTCCATGGTAAGCCAATCGGATCATCTACCATATTTGCTTTTCTTACTGTGCATCAGGATGGTTTCTTCCTGAGCCTTCAATAAAGTTTCTTTAAAATACTGCCAGCTCTCCTGGACTCCTTTCCCCTTCATGTTAGCATCCCAAGGGATCCTGCCTATCTGTCTGCATAGGGCAGCCTCCGCCATTCTCATAGCCAATCTGGGAAGCCGTCTTTCCATCTGCTCTGTCCTGAAGAGTGACTGGTGACCAAAACTGAGGGAATGTCCAGACCAGGTAATTCTCCACCCTGTTCCTTTGGCACCTGAACAGTGTTTGTATTGGGCACAGTTCTGCATCACTAGCTGTTTCCACTGAGCTGCCAGCAATGACGCCCTTGGCACATTCACCCTGATATGTGTCTTGGTTTGGTGTTTTCCCACTCTCAGATTTATAGAAACTGGGTGAATTGGAAACTTACTACAGCTGGGACCCTGTAGCCTGGGCATAAAGGAACAAAACTGTATAACGAGTATCCACATATGTTCCACATAATTATTCATGTTTCTGCATTGCTACATATTGGCACTCCTGACACATGGAGAATCATGAAATGTGGAATGGGCATTAGTAGGTTGTTCGTACCTCACTTCTCTGAACAGTCAAAATGCCATTGTTCAGTGTGTGGAGAGTGACCAATACGCTCCACCCATGAGAACAGCCTCCAGCAGTGCATGTCGTGTCTCATACGAACATTGTCTCTCCATCCAGGTGTTTCTGCAGTGACCATCACCTGAGAGCCTGGGTACATACAAGACATCAGAGGGATATTCCTGTGATACTATTCCCTTTCTCCATGTCAGGTTTGAGCAGAAACAACTTCACCAACCCCTCCACCTTCATCCTGCAGGGCATTCCTGGCCTGGAGACAGCCCATGTCTGGATCTCCATCCCCTTCTGCAGCATGTACGTCGTAGCAATTTTGGGGAACTTTAGCATCCTGTTCATTGTGAAGACAGAGCCAAGCCTCCATGAACCCGTGTACTATTTCCTCTGCATGCTGGCCATCACCGACCTGGTGCTGTACACCTCCGTTCTGCCGAAAATGCTGAGTATTTTCTGGTTCAATTCCAGAGATACAGACTTCAGTGCCTGTCTCACCCAGATGTTCTTCATTCAGTGCACTTTACCGATGGAATCTGGGACACTCATGGCCATGGCGTTTGATCGTTACGTGGCCATCTGTGATCCCCTCAGACATTCCACCATCCTGACAAACTCCATTGTAGCCAAGATCGGCCTGACCGTGCTGCTGCGCGGTGCCATCCTCACATTGCCCTGTCCCCTCCTGGCAAGGCAGTGGCCATACTGTAGAACCAACATTATTCCTGAGCCCTATTGCTCACACATAGGTGTGGTGAGCCTGGCCTGTGCTGACATTCGTGTGAGTAGTTACTATGGTCTCTTTGTGCTAGTCTGTGTGATGGGGCTGGATGTGATTTTTATCGCAGTGTCCTATACCCAGATCCTTAGGGCCATCTTCAGGCTCCCCACAAAGGATGCCCGGCTCAAGACTTTTGGGACCTGTGGCTCCCACATCTGTGCCATCTCAGCCTTGTACATCCCCATTCTTTTCATCTCCTTCACAAGCCGCTTTGGCCGGAATGTGCCCCTGTATTTCCACGTTCTCATTTCCAACTTGTGTATCTTGATGCCCCCCATGCTAAACCCCATCATCTATGGAGTGAGGACCAAACAGATCCGGGACAGGCTGCTCTGGCTCTTTACTCAAAAGGGTACCTAAGAATTTCTCCTGTTGCTCTCGGTCTGAGACTGAGATCGGACAAGAGCTGGTTGGTGACGTGGTGCTGGTCCCTCTTCTCTGAACTTCTGACTGTAGCGTGAAAGTGACATTAAACACTGTACTGGCCTTACCGTGCTGTGTCCGTGGGACAAACCACCCCAGAGGGTGGCAATCTGACAGCGTCAGAGGGTGGTAACCTGATAGGTCTGCAGTGAGGTGTGACTTGTTGTACCTGTATATAAGGTGGTGTCTTGGGGGCACAGCCTTTGGGTGACCACGGCTACATCTATACTGCTTCCTTCTAGCACAAAAACCTATGCAAATGTAAGCACCTTTGGGCAGATTTGAACCTGGGATTTCTGAAGCTTAGTATAAGAGCCTCTACCCTCTGAGCTAAAAGCCACCTGGCTCGCAACCCATGCTGTAGAGGTCTCTCGATCTTAACTGTTGCTGTGGTCTAGGTGCCACCGGATGGAACAGTGAACCACACCAGGTGTGTGGGTTACATAAATGAAGCACGGATTAACATATTGTCACACTTCATTTGCATAATTAATTAGGGGCCGTTTTTGCGCAAAACCTCCTCTTGCGCAAGAGCCGTTCTTCCTGAAAAATGAAAATGAAAAATGAAAATATGCTAATCCACGCTTCATTTGCATAGGCTTTTGCGCAAGAAGGAAGCAGTATAGACGTAGTCCTAGGGGGCAGTGGAAATTTCCCACTGACTGAGTCATTCCATTGCTATGGGGTACATATGCATAGTGGTTCATTAGAGTCTACTGACAACTCCTAGGCTATGTCTACACTCGCGGCTTCTTGTGCGAATAATATGCAAATGAGGCTAAGCGTTGAATATTGCCGAGCCTCATTTGCATACCTAATGAGCCACCATTTTTTTCAGAAGAGGCTCTTGCGCAAGAAGGAGCAGCTACACTGCCCCTTCTTGCGCAAGAAAAAACCCTCTTGCGCAATGCCGTTACACCTTTTACTTTTCAGGAAGAACGGCATTGCTCAAGAGGGTTTTTCTTGCGCAAGAAGGGGCAGTGTAGACGCTCCTTCTTGCGCAAGAGCCTCTTCTGAAAAAAATGGTGGCTCATTAGGTATGCAAATGAGGCTCGGCGATATTCCACGCTTAGCGTCATTTGCATATTGCTCGCGCAAGAAGCCGCGAGTGTAGACATAGCCCTACTGTACTTCACTTTGCAATAAACCTGGTGGACACCTTCAATCCTTATCTGGTCGGTGGTCTTTGGGGGCTCTCTCAGGGTCTGCTGTGGAGACTAAGTGCACAAGTCTACACAGCACATATCGTTGAGCACACACGCAAGCAGCCTTCTCGTTATCATCATGAATGGAGCCAGAGACCTGTGAGGACATCTCAGCAGTAAATCCCGACTGCCCTCCTGAATAACTACACTCCCCACCTTCATCGCTCACTGGATCACCTCCACCTCTGTACCCCGCCATCTTAATTGCATCTGCTCCATGGCTGGGACGGTGTGATGGACCAGGCCGGGTCTGGGCACAGCTGAGGGCGTCCACTCAGGGCGAATTGCTCAAAATCATGGCTCCTTACAACCCCAGACTGGAGACCTTTCCCAAATAGGCCACACACCAGTCACACCAAGTGCTTCAGCTGCCAATCCAGCCAGCAGGAAGCCTCACGAGCAAAACCCCTCAGACACCTCTGGCCTCCCTGTGCCACAATCAGCCCTAGGACTAACACTAGGGTGAGGGGTTATAGAACCCAATCGCACCTACCCCAAACAGGTCTTTCCAGTCCCAAAGAACCAGCCACAGATTCCCAGATAGTTTAGACTTAGTATCTTAACCACAAGATCATGTTGGGCCAATCCTTTAGAAACTACAATCTAAAGGTTTATTAATAAAAGAAAGAAAAGGCTGAGAGTGAGGTTGTTAAAGAGAATACATCACATGCACCAATCCCCAAGTTCTTGATGCAGGCTCTTAGCAGAGATGTTACAAACTGCTAGCTTAGAAGTCTCTGGTGCCCATCCTCTGTCAGGATGGGTCAACAATCCTTCCCAGCTCCCTGTCCCTCACAAGGCTGCATCTGGGATCATTGGCAGAATTGGAGACAAGATGGAGTTTGCCTCATGGCACTTTATAACCATTCCTGGTACCTTCCAAGCTGGAGCGGGTCACATGACCAAGTGGCCTATCCCTGTGTTCCATGTCAGCGGCCATTAGATAGGGTGTGTCTAGACTACAGGCTTTTGTCGACAGAGGCTTTGTCGACAGATACTGTCGACAAAGCTTCTGTCGACAAAGAGCATCTAGACTACAACCAGTTCTGTCGACAAAGCAAGCCGCTTTATCATCATGACAGTGTAGACGCAAAGGACAGTGTAGATGCAATAATGCCTTCTGTTGACAGAAATCTGTCGACAAAAGGCGTTATTCCTCGTAGAATGAGGTTTACAGCCGTCGACAAAACTGCTGAGTTCTGTCGACATTATGTCATCAGAACTCAGCGGCAGTGTAGACGCAGGTATAGTTTTGTCGACAAAAGTCCACTTTTGTCAACAAAACCCTGTAGTCTAGACACACCCTCACTGACTGGTTTGCAGGTTCCAGACGCATTCCTCAGGTGTGTATTGGGCACCTTGAGAGCCATTGTCCCTGGAACTGTGAAATTAGCATAGTCATTCACTGGACATTCCTGGCCCATTGCTCTGTCTCAGACAACCTTCCAGCATAAGCACAGAGTACATATTCATAACTCCACATACAGATATCACACAAGTACATGAGTAGCATATATAGAATCAGTAGGACATAGGCTTTCATTTGACACCTCACTTGGCCCCCTTTGTACAGACTTTGGGGCAAACCCCCCCCCCGTGGGTGCAGCAGGGATCTGGCTGCTTCCCTTAAATCCAGTAATGTGACAGATGGGTGCTGCTGCAGTCTGATGAGGAGCCTGGCCTGAGGGCAAGGAAGATGCAGCGCTGGAGCCGACAGGCTGGGCAGGAGCAGAGAGGGAAGCCAGGAAGCACGTACGATCCCAGTTGAGGGTTGGGATCAGGGTTGTGTTGCAGAAAGGCAAGACTGTGCTTCATACTGCACGTGGGCCCTGAATGCTCTGCTACGGAGCCATGAAAGAAGAGAGTTCAGTGTGTCATTTTCTTTTTTTTGTTATTCAATACCTCCCTGCTGGAGTCCATAACAGTGAGGGTGCCTGCAGTGAGTGCAGGCTGGGCACCCTTTGGCCTGAGCCAGGTGGCAGGAGGCAAGGCAGGGGATTAGCTTAGAAGCTAGGAGGAGAACATCTGAGAGAGGCAGAAGGAGAAGCAGGGAAGGAGAATGTCACATTGGAGCAGCTGGGACACTCCTTCAAGATGGTGTCATGGGGATCGTCTCACACTAAGACTACCTCTCTGGGGGTATGTCTACACTAGCACGTTAGTTCGAAATGGCAGGCTTTTTCGAAAGATCCTGTACTCCACCAAAAAATAAGAACAGGATCTTTTAAAAAAGCCTGCCATTTTCGAAAGATCCGCATCTAGACCGCGATTTTATTTTCGAAATGGCGCTTGTTCGAAAGAGCGCCATGATGCGATTATGCAAATGAAGCACAGGATATTTAAATCCCCACTTCATTTGCAATTTCGAAGTGTCTAATTTACATCCCTCTGTCAAAAGAGGGATATAGTCTAGACACAGCCCAAGTGACCAGGGGAAGTGATAGTGATAGTGAAATGCTACGGATGATTAGAGAGGATATAAAAATAATACCAATGGAGGAATTCAGCTATGCCTGTATTGCTGGGTTCATGTCATCTCAGGTCGGGATGCAGAGATAAAGTTTCTTGACTCCTTCAAAGACTGTTTCTTGGATCAGCTAGTCCTTGACCACACAAGAGGAAAGGCAATTCTCGATCGTATCCTAATTATGTGAAAATATTTAATTTCTCCAAGGGGAACAACACTTAAATCTATCTATATGGCCCTCCTTATTCCAGGGCAGCTGTGGGCAGTGAAGGCAAGGCCCCCAGCTTCTCTCTAGCCACAGGACCATTTGGCTGGTGTTTTACTAAGTTTGTTCCCCCAAAGTGACTCCAGTGACTGGGATGTGTTGGCAGGTCTCTCGGTGGGAGGGGAAGTGGAGTCCCGGAGTTCACCCTTCCCAGGAGCATGGAGCTCGCAAACTCCAGCTACTTCTGGAAACCTCAGATTCACCTTGAGAGAAAGGTTTGGGCTCCCTTTTCCAGCCCTTCCTCTGCTCCCACCCAGCAAAAATCTCCTTCCAATGTTTTTCTTGCTGTGGCAGAAAGAACATAGTCATGTCAGGGAAATCGGGGCTCCTGATTCTGTCTGTCATCTTGTTGCTCAGTCTCTGTGTGACCCTGGCCATGGCTGTGCCTCAGTTTCCCTGTCTGTATAAAGGGGATAGGTTCACAGTGACTTTCCTTTGCCAGGTGTTTTGAAGAGCCTGCAGTGAAAGGTGCGGCACAGGATCATGCTAGTTACTGAGGAGAATCACTGATCTCAGGTCCCCTAGTGACGGCCCGTATGCCTGCAGAAAGTGGTTTGGACTCCACACTGTCATCTGACTCCAGAACTGTATGTTCACGCTCTACCTAGCCTGCTTGGGCATTTACCAGGTACAGGCCGCCCTCGCTATAAGTCCAAGAAATGTTCCAAAAAACTTGGACGTATAGTGAAACATCTTAACGCGGGGAATTTTTTTCGTGTGTCTGACTACCATTTGCACAAATTGTGGGGGTGTGTGTGACTTAAGAATGGGGAATGGGGGGGTTATAATGCATCAGTTCCTACAAGCATCAACGACTTTAGTGCGGAACGGATGCATACCGGGACGACTTATAGCGGAGACGCCCTGTACAAGAGCCTAAGGAGACCTAGCTATTGTCCTCAGATTTCTTAGTAGTCAACAATAATTTTCAATACACACAAGCACACAGAGCATCTGACTCAGCCCAGAGCCCAGGAGTTCTCCTCTGCCGTTGAAAAGGGCCTTAATAGCTGTTTACTCCTAGAGCTGGAGAAATAGCCCAGAAGCCCAGACAAGGAAAGAGTCACTGGATAGAAAGTCTCTGTTCCCCAGCCTGTTTGCATCCAGATGCTGCTTTTCGCCCTAGAGGCTGAGAGAACCCCCCCCCCCGGGACGGCCCAGAGCTGTTATAACCAGCGCACAGCCCTGTGCCGGCTCTCGGCGCGGGACGCTGCTGCAGACGCTGGGCTGAGAGAGGTGCGGGACGCGGCTGCCTGAGGGGGGTTCCCAGGGAAGACACGTCCCTCTCAGCACTCACAGGTACCAGCTCTAGCTGAGGGCTCCCCTGCCCCACAGCCCCAGGGCAATGTCGATGGCATATTAGTAAGTCTGTGCACAGACAATAAACATTCTGGGGCCCTTGCCATGGGGGAGGAAGGGTTTGTCCCAGTGTTACTGGCCAAAGTGTCCCTCTTTGCGGGATGGCCTCTAGCCCACGGCAGCTGCATTTCAAGTGCAAAGTGGATCCCTTCAGATGAAAGGTGCCAGCAGATGGACAAGGCAGGAGAATATTCTCTGGCCATGGCTCAGAGCTGACTCAGACCCACAGAGGGAAAACTCCCCTGGGTGTAAGAACTGAGTCAAGCCCTCAGCAGCCGGCTGTGTGTCACTGCCCAGACACTGTCACCTCCCCCCCGGCATCTCAGGGCTTTGGCTGGTAGTGGGGGCCTATTACCTGACTAGTATTTGCTGGGAAGCAGAACGGCTGCTCAGCCATTCCCTCCCCAGGCACTAGCAGAACCTCCTCAGATTTCTTTTGCCTGCAGCCCTGCATGTGACTGTATCAAACGCTGTGGCTAGGTCTAGACTGCAAGCCTCTTTCAAAAAAAGAGCGTCTAGACTACAACCAGTACTTTAGAAAAAGCAAGCCGCTTTTTCGAAAGAGAGCACCCAGGCAGTCTGGATGCTCTCTTTTGAAAAAGCACAGTTTGCATTACATAGTGCCTTTTTTCGAAAGAGCGCTTTCGAAAAAACACGTTCTTCCTTGTAAAACGAGGTTTTCCGTGGTTGAAAAAACTGCCTCGTTCTTTCGATTTACTTTAGAAAGAACGCGGTGGTAGTCTAGATGCAGGGGAAGTTTGCGCAAGAGGGCTTTTGCCTGAGCGGGAGCGTCATTGTATTTGTGCAAGAAGCACTGATTTTGTACATTACAAAGTCAGTGCTCTTGTGCAAATTCAAGCGGCCAGTGTAGACAGCTGGCAAGTTTTTGCGCAAAAGCGTCTGCTTTTGCGCAAAATCTTGCCAGTCTAGACGCAGCCACCCTGTTTTTGTGTGCATAGGCACCGCTCATCCAGTGCTCCGGATCCATCAGTATTTGCCCTGGCCTCCTTGTAACCCCTCTGCCAGCCTCTGGCTCAGGCACAGCTTTTATCTCCAGATAGTTTTCATTTGCTTCCTGGTCATTGATGAGAATGTTGAGCTGCATTAGACCTACAAGTGATCACTGCAGGACCCTGCTAGAAACAGCCCCATTGGCTCAAAGTGACCCATTGACATCAGCTGTCTGGGATCTGTGGGGTGACGTTTACACTGCAAGGATATTCCGAAATAAGTTATTTCAAAACAATAACTCCCAAAATAACTATTTTTCGAAAGTACTGGTTGCAGTCTAGACACTCTTTTTCAAAAGAGGCTTGCAGTCTAGACCTAGCCACAGTGTTTGATACATTCACATGCAGGGCTGCGAAAAGCAAAAGAAATCTGAGGAGGTTCTGCTAGTACAGTGGTCCCCAACGTGGTGCCCGTGGGCACCATAGCGCCCGCCGGGCCATTTCTGTGCACCCGCCGAGTGATCGGGGATGGTCCTGCATCTGGGTGCGCAGCACATGGGTGGTCCTGCCCCCAGGCGTGCGGTGCATGGGCTGTGCCGGCCCCAGGCGCCTGGCGTATGGGCAGCCCCACCCTTGGGCGTGCGGCACAGGAGCGGCGCCAGCACCGGACATGCGGCGGATGGGTGGCCCTGCCCCCGAGTGCCCGGTGCGTGAGTGGCCCCGCCCCCGGGTGCCCGGCAGCCCCAAAAGGTTGGGGACCACTGTGCTAGTGGCTGGGGAGGGACCATCTCTTGCTACAGAGCTCATCTGCTCCACAACCCCAGTGCTATGGGGGCCTGATGGGATAGACAGTCAGTCTGTGTGGTTTCTGCTTTGCACAGACACTAAACATTCTGGGGACCTTGCTCCAGGTAGGATGAGGGGTTTTTTTCTGCTATAATTGGCCAGAATGTACCTCCCTGCTGATGGCCCCCGGCCATTAAGGCAGCTGCATTTCGGTTGCTAAGTGGATCCTTTGGGATGGCAGGTGTTAGTAGATGGACAATACATGACCATTTTCCTTGGCCGTGACCTGTAATTTACTCAGCCCCCACAAGGGCAAAACTCCCCTGGGAGTAAGAACTGGGTCAAGCCCTCAGCAGCCGGCTGTGTGTCACTGCCCAGACACTGTCACCTCCTCCCCTGGCATCTCAGGGCTCTGGCTGTTAATGGGGGGCTGTTGCCTGACGTATCTGTGGGGAAGCAGGAAGGTGCTGGGGCTCCCCTCTGGAACACTTTGAAGCGTTTTACCACACAGGCCAGACATCTTTTCCCCTGGCTTAATTGGCTGCGCTGTGATGCCTGAGACTTACAAAAAAGAAATCAGCCAGAAGCAAACAGCCAGTGTGGGGCATTTCAGTCCGAGCACCTACAGGTCAGACAACGCATACACTGGAAATGATTTTGTCAGGTAGCCTTAACTCAATACAATGTCACCAAAATCACCAATAGCATCCTATCCAGTGCTCCAATAGGCAGGGCGTTCCACAGGCAAAACAGGCCCTATGTGAACCATTATCGTCAGTGTTCTCTGTTCACAAGTACAGCCCGACTGAGTGTGTGTTGTGTAACAGTCAATAGAAATGCCTGGTTGACTTCATTCATGGGCGATTGTGTTCTTAATATACTTAATAATCTCATTTGGGCCTCCCTAGCTCTGCTAAGCATGGATTTATTACTCACTTTAATATCCCTTTTCAATTTTCATCACTTCCAATTTCTATCCCTGGCCATCGATTATCCCCAACATGGTTTATATTTCCTGCGTCCCATGCCCCCAGATGGCCGCCTGCACTTTGGGACTGAAGCAGTCTTTGGTTCAAAGCCCTCTAGGTTTTACTGTGGGGTTTGCAGATTTTTAGCGGGCTAACAACCCCTTCTCAAAGAGCTGACACGTCGTGGTCTCATTATCCCGTCCCATTTCCCCCCCGATCAGTTTGGCGGATAATTTTCTTCCGCTTTGGGGCATGAGCCCTTGTGAAGCGTCTGGAGATATCACAGGTTGGGAATTGTTCCCTGGGTCTTTTGTTTTGTTCTTTTCTATCATATGCCAGCTCTTTGGCCGCTTGTCAGTCTGTCCACCTATGGCAGCCTCTAGAGTTGTCCCAACCAGAAAACCTCTCAGGGAAGTGCCTGGGCGTCATTGCTTGTAGTTCTCATAGTCCCTCTCGGAAACCCTCTTTCTGCCTGCTATGTCCTTTAGAGCAGGGGTGGGGAACACTTTTTGAGTTGCGGGGCCGCTGATCCACAGAAAAGTCACTCGGGCACTGGGGGCTGTGGGGAGTTCAGCGGGGGGCCTGGAAATGGCAGAGATGCTTAATGACTTCTTTGTTTGGGTCTTCACCAAGAAGTCTGATGTTGAAGGGACGTCTAACATAGTGAATGCTAGTGGGAAGGGGGTAGGTTTAGAAGATAAAATAAAAAAAGAACAAGTTAAAAATGACTTAGAGAAGTTAGATGCCTGCAAGTCACCAGGGCCTGATGAAATGCATCCTAGAATACTCAAGGAGCTGATAGAGGAGGCATCTGAGAATCTGGCTATCATCTTTGAAAAATCATGGAAGTCAGAAGAGATTCCAGAAGACTGGAAAAGGGCAAATCTAGTGCCCATCTATAAAAAGGGAAATAAGAACAACCAAGGAAACTACAGACCAGTTAGTTTAACTTCTGTGCCAGGGAAGATAACGGAGCAAGTAATTAAAGAATTCATCTGAAAACATCTGGAAGATAATAAGGTGATAGGGAACAGCCAGCATGGATTTGTAAAGAACAGGTCATGTCAAACCAATCTGATGGCTTTTTTTAAATAGGATAACAAGTCTTGTGGATAAGGGAGAAGCAGTGGACATGGAATACCTAGACTTTAGTAAGGCATTTGATATGGACTTGTATGACCTGCTTATCAATAAACTAGAGGAAAACAACCTAGATGGGGCTACTATAAGGTGGGTGCATAACTGGCTAGATAACCAATCTCAGAGAGTAGTTATTAATGGTTGACAATCCTGCTGGAAAGGCATAAAAACTGGGGTTCTACAGGGGGTCTTTTTTGGGACCGGTTCTGTTCTATATCTTCATCAACAATTTAGATATTGGCATAGAGAGTACGCTTATTAAGTTTGCAGATCATACCAAGCTGGAGGGGTGGCAAGTGTTTTGGTGGATAGGGCCATAATTCAAAATGATCTGGACAAACTAGAGAAATTATCTGAGGTAAACAGGATGAAGTTTAATAAGGACAAAGACAAAGTGCTCCACTTAGGAAGGAATAATACATTTCACACATACAGAATGGGAAGCAACTGTCTAGGGAGGAGTCCTGCAGAAAGGGATCTATGGGGTCATAGTGGACCACAAGCTAAATATGAGTCAACAGTGTGATGCTGTTGCAAAAAAAGCAAACGTGATTCTGGGATGCATTAATAGGAGTGTTGAGAGCAAGACACAAGAAGTCATTCTTCTGCTCTACTCTGCACTGATTAGGCCTCAGTCGGAGTATTGTGTCCAGTTCTAGGCACCACATTTCAAGAAAGATGTGGAGAAATTGGAGAAGGTCCAGAGAAAAGTGCCCAAAATCATTAAAGGTCTAGAAAACATGAGCTATGAGGGAAGACTGAAAGAATTGGGCTTGTTTAGTTTGGAAAGGAGAAGACTGAGAGGGGACGTGTTAGCAGTTTTCAAGTATCTAAAAGGGTATCTCAAGTAGGAGGGGGAAAAATTTCCTTGGCCTCTGAGGACAGGACAAGAAGCAATGGGCTTAAACTGCAGCAAGGGAGGTTTAGGTTGGTCATTAGGAAAAACTTCCTAACTATCAGGGTGGTTAAACACTGGAATGAATTGCCTAGGGAGGTTGTGGAATCTCCATCACTGGTGATATTTAAGAGCAGGGTAGATAGACATCTAGCAGGGATGATATAGACTGTGCTTGGTCCTGCCATGAAGGCAAGGGACTGCACTTGATGACCTCTTGAGGTCCCTTCCAGTTCTAGTGTTCTATGATTCTATGGAAAGATACACTGGAAGGAATTGTATTTTCCTATGCCATATGTAAAGCCTATTGCAGAAAGGGTAAAAGAAATGCAAATAAAACATGCTACTTAATTAAAACCCTCTTAGAACTCCAGAAAGGAGCCACAATGGGTTGTGTTTTTGCCATGTCTTTTGGAAGCAGGACCTCAAAGTAAAAAGTAATCCGGACTTTGGAGGAAGTTAATTGTGTCCCTTTTTAAGACAGAGTCTCTGTGTTGCTGATCGCTTTGGATCTAAAAGAAAGCCAGAAAAAGTCTGTGTAGAAGCAAATGATCTAGCTAATAGAGGAAGGCGGCAATTGCCCATAATGAATATGCCTGCTCAGCAAACAAACTAGGCTCAAATTGTGTATGCACAGTGCTAAAATCTAAAAAGAGATACAAAAATAAATCTGTGGTATGCATGACACCCTCACTTTTAATTCACCCAAATGCCAAGAATGTGAATAAATTAAAACCTATGCAAACCTATGCAAAGATTTCAAAAGGGTATTAAACACACACTGTCCTCAAAGATAAATAGTCTGCATAAAAGGCCTAGTATAACAAGACATTTATAAACACCCCTTGTAAAGGATTGGACACTAACGGTACTGTTTAGCACTGGAATACATTTAATGTTAATAAATAACCCGTAACAGTGAATATGATTCTCTTTTGGAAAAAGGAAAACCTTTGAAGCGTGCTAGAATGGTAATTGGGAAACACACCTCATGCTAGAGGGGACAAAAATCACTATAGTAGTAAAGCTTTTCAGTTACTGCCTGAGAATAATTTTAAAGCTTTACACAGCAGAGAAACTAGTACAAACCTGGTCTTCTGTATAAGAAGGAAACTGAGGTATGTCACCTCATGAATTTAATAATTAAACAGTGAAATAATTCACCTTAAACCCTTAAAGGGCAGATGCCATTAAAACCTGGCCTGGCTTAAGAACAAAAACAGAGGTGATTTCGGGCAAAACAAAGAAATCAGCAAGGATATTTGTAAAAGAAAGGAGTATTTGAAGCAATAATCTGTCACCGAAAAGGGGAAGGTAATGTTCTTTTTGTCTATCAGAATATCGGGAAAAGCTGGTAGCAGCTGAAGATCAACCTAAAACACCACGGATCTACTGTTGCAACAAAGATTGGGTTTTCTGTTTGTGTTTGTTTTGTAGTGTTCAGTCTTATTGCTAGCATTGTCGTGTATTGTGTTAAAAACAACACTGCATTAGGCAGAAAAAGAAGATTATGGAACACAAGGCTTGTCTAATGGTAAAAATGAAAGGAATAAACATAAAAAGTTAAAGCTCAAGGTTCAATTACTAAAGAAAACTATGAATATGTGGAAACATTGGTTACTTAAAAAAATCAGTGTGAACTGGAACTTGTAATCAATTTCCAGCTTGCAAGCCCAGCTAAATGCACTGGGGTGGTGTATAAAAGCAGAAGTTAGAAAAGGAAGGCAATTGTAAGACCTTCCCTGATTACTGCAAGGGGCAGTACAGAGAGTATGGCTTAATTAAAAATTATTAAAATTGTTTGGCAGCCAGGAGGAGTAGCCAGGAAAAGTAAAGAAACGGCTCCCCAAAAGTGTATTGGAAACCGTTTAGGGTAAAAATGGATTAAGATTTGGTGGTGCTGGTTAGAAATATTGGCCAACAAGCTAAGCTTGATACGAATAAAATACGAAATCGGGAAAGCCCATCAATGCATGCTTGTCAAATAAGGAACAAAACAACACTTCTTTTCTAAAGAAATGCCAGTTTGGCTCTAGCATGTTGAAAGAATCGATTGGCAGCAGTGACTATAAAACCAACACCAAAAAATCTGTCCCTATCGCTTGCCTGTAGAAAATAAATCATTAATTGACATTCAAATAATCTAGGAAGGTATGCAAGAAAATTTGCCTTTATTTTTTTTAAAAAAAGGTTATTGTGGAAAAAACGTTACAGAAGGGGAGAAACAGCCAATGGCATGGTGGAAATGGGTCATCTTTACTTTAAATAAAAACCAAATGGTTCTATAAGTAACTGTACACCCCAGTCTAAGGATGGGTATCTATCCACCGATATTAGTGGGAATCCAGGTAACAAAAATATGTGTTCCGCTAATCATGTAGCATTACTAAGCTATGCTATTACAAAAAGAGCTGTCAAATTAGAACCTATGATATGGCAAAATATGATAATATAGTGGCTGTTCATGTTATTAATTTTGATTTATCATTAAGAGTTAAACCGAGCTATATAATTGGATTTATAAAAAAACGAAAAAAAATTGGCCAACTAACGAATACCGCTGGTGTTTTCTCATTCAAACAGTCAGTTTGGCAGTTTTACATCAAGGATGTAAAAACCTCAAAATTTCAAATGAAGCTAAACAAATCAGTATTCATCAATGGGATGATATTTTTAGGGAATCGTCACCCACTTGTATGCAGTTCTAAATACAGCTTCCCATCCCGTCATTGTTCTATTGGCAATATCAGTTGTTATATCAGTTGTAATGTTCTGTATGTGCTGCTGGAGGAAAAGAATATATCTCAAATAGAAGCCACAAGCTCAGATCATGACTCGGTATCTAGCTTTGAAGCAATTACAGAGAATTTAACTGGTGACTACTTGAGGGGTGAAAAAGGGACAATCTATACAACAGAGTTTTACCATGTCTTGTTTTGTGCTTAAGGGGTGGTGTGAGAATAAATGTTAAACAGCTATAACTCTGCCAGCTGCCCTCCTCTGGTTAGTATCAAGCAAACTGTATGTGTCTGTTTCTGATGTCAAACAGAACGAGATCAGAAGGATGCTTGTGACCCATCATGATCACTTAGTTGCTCTTAGGACTAATGAGAATACAGATTGTGTTATAAAGAAAAGATGATGAATGGTTAAAAGTTTGTACTAACTGAAGCTTTGTATTGGAAGTAGATTGCTACCTTACTAAGGCAATTGTATCCCTTTTCCCATGTGAAACCATTGTGTAGTTCCTGAGCAGAGGGAGTGAATGAATGAGGATCGTGGGTGTTTGGAAAGAGATAACAACTTGAAGGTTCAGCAATTTCAGAGTCCAGATGGTCCAAGAAGCTGGAGGACGCAGGGGCACCAAGGTACCATCAACTGGACTGTAGATGAGGCAAAGAATCATAGAATCATAGAACCATAGAGCTGGAAGAGACCTCAGAAGGTCATCAAGTCCAACCCCCTGCTCTAGAACTAGGGGTCACCAAAATGAAATCAATAGGTATCAGGTTTAAAACAAAAAAAAGGAAGTTTTTCTTCACACAATGCATAGTCAACCTGTGGAACTCCTTGCCAGAGGATGTTGTGAAGACCAGGACTTTAAGAGGGTTCAAAAAAGAACTAGATAAATTCACAGAAGTTAGGTCCATCAGTGGCTATTAGCCAGGATGGGTAGGAATGATGTCACTAACCTCTGTTTGTCAGAGGCTGGGAATGGGTGACAAGGGAGGGATCACTTGATGATTCCCTGTTCTGTTCACTCCCTCTGGGGCATCTGGCATTGGCCACTGTTGGCCGACAGGACACTGGGCTGGATGGACCTTGGGTCTGACCCAGTGTGACCATTCTTATGTTCTTATGTACTGATGACATTTATACGGCTTTGGAGTTGAGAGCAAGCACCCCTCTACTGATAAGAGAACCTTGGGATAACACTGGAAAGGAGGCACCAACATACTGATGTCAGATGAGAAAGAAGAACAACTTCCAGATAAACAGATGTTAAATAGAATGGATGGTGATTGATTCAGAGCTAACAAAGCAAAATGTATAGACCCAAATGGGAGAAAAGTCCTATAAAAGATGGGGTATCTAGTGTGAATCTTCAGGTCTCCTCTTGTCAAGATGGGAGCATTGGTCCAGACTGAAAGAAGCCCCCGTTCCTCCCCCTTAGATTTAACTTGCTTGGCCAGTTAGTTAGTGTGAGCAACAAAGTGGTAACTTTAAGCAACAACAAGAGGGGTGTGTGTGTGTGTGTGAATATGCATATAACAGAATAATGTGGCATTTTGCTTTATTCACCTGAAAAAGATCCTGTGAAATTCTTTCAAGTGTAACAATTGGCTTTCATAGGTTGATCATAACTCAGGGTACGTCTACACAACAACACTATTTCGAAATAACTAGCACTAATCCGAAATAACTTAGTCTGTGACTATACTGCAGGAAGTTACTGCAAATACTGTCAAAATACTGTCAAGCTGGAGGACTTCTTACTCCGAGTCCCGTAAACCCCATTGTACGAGGAGTAAGGGAGGTCGGAGGACGAGTGCTCTATTTCAAAATAAGTGCTGTATAGATGCTCCCAATTTTGAAATAAGCTATTTTGAAATAAGATTTACAATTGACGTAGCTCAATTTGCCTAGCTTATTTTGAGTTAAGCCCTGCAGTGTAGACGCACCCTCACTTATCTGGTCACACACTGGAAAATATCAGTTTGACTATTCAATCTGTTTCAACCATGAGAATAGCCTCCAGTAGTTCATAGTGTGTGTTATATTAACACTGTCTCTCCATCCAGGCATTTCTTCTGGGACCATCGCCTGAGAAGCTAGATACAGTCAAGAAGTCAGGGGAACATAGTGGTGACACTGTTCTGCCTCAGAGCTGGACACCTTCTCCTCTCCTCATGGCAGATTCCAACACAAATAATTTCACCAACCCCTCCACCTTCATCCTGCTGGGCATTCCTGGCCTGGAGGCAGCCCATGTCTGGATCGCCATCTTCTTCTGTGTCATGTACATTGTAGCCATCTTGGGGAATGTCACTATCCTGTTCATTGTGAAGAAGGAGCCGAGCCTCCATAAGCCCATGTACTATTTCCTCTGCATGCTGGCTGTCACCGACCTGGTCCTATGCACCTCCATCCTTCCCAAGACATTGGCAATCTTCTGGTTCAATTCCAGGGAGATTGATTTCAGTGCCTGCCTCACCCAGATGTACTTCATTCACTGCTCCTTGGCAACAGAGTCTGGGATATTCACGGCCATGGCTTTGGATTGCTACGTGGCCATCTGTGATCCCCTGAGACATTCCACCATCCTCACAAATGGCATGGTGGCCAAGACTGGCCTGGTTGTGCTGCTGCGTGGTGCCATACTTGCATTGCCCTGTCCCTTACTGGCCAGACAGTGGCCATATTGCAGAACCAATGTCATCCTTCAGCCATATTGCTCACACATCGCTGTGGTGAAGCTGGCCTGCGCTGACATTCGTGTGAGTAGTTACTATGGCCTCTTCATGCTATTCTGTGTAAATGGTCTGGATGTGATTTTTATTGTTGTGTCCTACAGCCAGATCCTCAGGGCCATCTTCAGACTCCCCACAAAGGAGGCCCGGCTCAAGACTTTTGGGACTTGCAGCGCCCACCTCTGCGCCATCTCAGCCTTTTACATCCCAGGTCTCTTCTCCTCCCTCATGCACCGATTAGGCCAGAATGTGCCCCTGCATTTCAGTGTTCTCATTTCCAGCTTGGATTTCTTGATGCCCCCCATGCTAAACCCCATCATCTATGGAGTGAGGACCAAACAGATCCGGGACAGGCTGCTTCAGCTCTGTACTCAAAAACTGACCTAAAAATTTCCCTTGCTGCTCTGGTTCTGAGATTGAGCTCAGTGAAGAGGTGGTTGGTGACATGGTGCTGGGCCTTCTTCCCTCCATAAGCAGACAGAGCAGAGGTCCATCTAGCCCAGTGTCCTATCTTCTGACAGTGGCCAATGCCAGATGCTTCAGAGGGAGGGAACAGAACAAGGAATCATCCATGATCCCTCTCCTGTCATCCGTCTCTGATTGGGCACTCAGAGAGACATTTAACCCTGTCCTGACCTTACTGTGCTGTGTCACCATGACAAATGGAAGAATTGGTCTTTGTACCACCCATTAACTCATGGGGTTGCCACCTTTCCATTTGCTGGTCACTGGAGCTCTGACATCCCTTCCTCTGCCCCATCTAGTTCCCCAAAGCCCCAAGCAAGGATCCGAGCAAAGAACATACAAAAACCACCAGGTACTGGTGCCAATATAATTAATGTTACCATCCCTGTGACGGGAATAACACTACAGAGTCACAACATGGGGGCATTTAATTTCACAAAGGGGAAGGACACTAAAATGAGGAAGCAGGTAGAAGAGTTATTAAAAGATTAATCCCGCCAAGGTGCATGGAAACTTCTTAAAGACCCCATAGTATAGGCCCATAATAAACGTGTGCACATCCCAATTGACATGGCAAGAGAACCATGTCACTGTCACTGAACACGAAAGCAAAAGAAGCAGTGAGAGTCAAAAATGCATCCTTGAAAGAATGGATATTAAATCCTAATGAGGAAAATGGAAAGAAGCATAAACCCTGGCAAATTAATGATGAAAATAACAGTAGGAAGGCCAAAAGAGAATGTGAAGAACATCTAGCCAAAGACTGAAAATATTACCAGGAGAAGGAACCACATGAAAGAACCGTCATGGACCCTCTAAGAGCAATGTTGTGCTGAGAAGAATATTGCCTGGAGAGGAGAGACAGAGCTATTTCCTAGAGCCCAGGGAGCAGAATGGATTTGCTAAAGTGGGCAGAAGACACTTATTCCTCCTTGGAGAAGGATGGTTCTTGATGAAAGCCTTAGCTTTTGATATGGCTGTGCCTGTCCCCCCAACCCGTTTGTGAAAATTGGGTTATACGTATAAACAGGGATCGACAAATAATGCAATCTACTCGCGCGTGGCGAGTAGATTGTAACCCGGAAGAGCCGGGTTCGGGTGATCTGCGCATGTGCAGAACGATCTACGCATGCACAGATCGCCGGACAGCGCGGCTGGCGAGCAGGGCTCGCCGCGGTTCGGCGAGCCCTGCGTATAAATATGCATAACTCAGAGATGTTTTAGAGAAAACAACGCATGTAATCTATCAGTTTTCATGGTAAAGTCTGCTGCATCTGAATATCCTAATTTGGTGCATGTATAATTTGTTTATGTAAAGTAAAAAAATACGAACTGTGCAACTGTTTGTACTTTGGAATGTGCTAACGAGAGCCGTTACTGATGTTTTGGAAGCCTTAATGACTGGGTGATCAACTCAACAACTCGTAAACAGCCTTGTTTCTCCAGTAAGTCCAAAGGCGATTGGACCAGCAAGACATCTGACCGTACCACCTGGTAGTTGGATTCCATCATGGACAGTTGGTGCCCCCCATGGGGGAGGAGGCGGGGCAGCATGCTGAGTGAGCCCCAGCCTCCCCGGAGCAGTGGGGGAGGGGAAGAGAGGTGATGGAGTGTGTATGTGCGGTGCAGCTTCACCTCCTCCCTGGAGCACCAGGTGAGGAGAGAAGGTCACATGATTCCAGCCACGCTGTCCCAGAACACGGGCATTCTGGGGGCGGAGTGTGGATGTGACTGTGCCTGGGGGGGTTGGGAAGGCAAAGCCTTCCCCCACCCAAGCCATCAGACACCCACAGATTTCATTTTGATCCAAGTCATTTTCCAGGGAACGGGGAATGGAGATCAAAAGATTCTCACCCCCGGAGGAAGACTATTTAAGCAAGGGGAAGTTATCAGGTCTTATGTCTTCAGCTGGCCTGGGGAACGGCCTGGCACACTACAATACAAAGGGCATTCCAAGACGGGCTGCAGGCCTGTTAAACTTGCAGAAAGTTCTGTTACTGGTTGTGTATGATGTTTTCAATGAACATTAGGATGTGTATATAGAGTATAAAGAAGTGGAATTGGGAAAATAAATATATGCAATGCTCTTTTATTTGTTGTTCATTGGAGGTTTTGTATTTAAAAAGATGCACACGTTAAGGGTACATCTGGATTACATGCCTCTGCTGACAGAGGCATGTAAAATAGGCTACCCGACATGGTCAATGAAGCGGGGGATTTAAATATCCCCAGCTTCATTAAAATAAAAATGGCCACCTCGCTGTGCCGGCTCAGCTGATCGTTGGCACAGCGCGCGAGTCAAGACGTGGATCGGTTGACAAGGGAACCCTTTGTCGACCGCTCCTGTAAACCTCGTTTCACAAGGCATAAGGGAGTGGTTGACAAAGGCTTCCCCTGTCGACCGATCCACGTCTTGACTCGCTTACGTATGTGCTGATTGATGCCATAAAAGGAGAGTATCTGAGTGTCTTCTAAAGCCAAGTGAATGAGGAGGTCCCGAGAGAGTAACACACAGGGGTCAGGTACTATAGTCCCACCAGTATTCATAGCAGGCACAGAGCAGCTGGTCCCAAGGAGACCGAAACCAATGGGGCAAAGCCAACCCTGATAAGAATCCCTCAGACTGACCTGACATTACCTGACAACAGGTAAATTGTAAATATGAGTAACCAGGCACCAGTTTCAGAAGGTCCTCTGCAAGGGGGGAATGTAAGGGGACTGCTGGCCCCTAACTAAAACACAGTGATGATTTTTGATTGGCCCTTTCCCTGCACTAAAAGGAAGGGGAAGGTCAATGGGAAACCAGGAGGCTCTATGGGCAATGGAGAAAGGTGAGCTCTGCCAGTCAGTCTGATTGACAGGCTGGCAGTCCAATGAGGGGGTCCGTAGGTGAGTGGTTCTGGGTGAGCTGGGGCTGCCTGGGCCAGAGTAGGGAAGAATTAAGGGGAGAGCAGGGCCAGGGCTGAGTGGGGAGCAGAGCCGGGGGGCAGGGGAGCAGCCCAGGGAGCAGAGCTGGGGGCAGAGCTGGGGCAGAGCTAACCAGAGGGACCAGGGAAGCAGCCCAAGGAGCTGGAGGCAGAGCAGCAGCAGGGCTGGGGCTGGATCGAGATGCAATGAGCAGCTGGGCAGAGCGAGGGGAAACTGGGCCCCACTTTGAGACCCCACCAGCACTAGGCCTTGCAGGCTGGACATAGAGGGGTATCCCATAGGGACAGCTGGCCCTGGGAAGAAAGGCCCTGACACTCACGTGGCCCCTGCCAGAGCCCCAAGGCATCCCTGCAGCATGGCCCAGGGCTGAGCAGGGGCTGGGACATGTGAGGGCCAGACTGTGAGCTGCCATGACATCCCAGTGCCCACCCGAGGCAGGCACCACCCCCAACCCAATCCCTGTGCCTCTTCTCCCCCCTCCCAGGTTCTTTCCCCAGTTACATGTAACCCAATTACACCAAAAATAGAGGATCTTGTTTCAAAAACAAAAGGTCTGCTTTATTGTATCAATGTGGGGAGAGGGGGGAAGGTGGGAAGGAGAGCAGGGGAAGGGAGGGACGTGGGAGGGAAGGCACAGAGGGGCAATGCGCAGTTCCCTTGAGGAGAGACCCAGGGGAGAGTGTCACTGTGTGACACTCTCCCTCAGGGCCTCTTGGATGCGCACAGCTCCCTGATGGGCCTGCCACCTGGAGGCCGTGTGTGGCTACTCAAAGGTCCTGGCCAAATGCTCGGCCTCCGCTCCCACCCAGGCAGGAACGTCTCCCCCTTGTTCTCAAATATATTGGGAAGGACACAACAGGCTGCCACCACTTGGGGGACGTTCCACTCAACCTGGTTGAGCAGACCATCCCTTTTAGATGCCCGAAGGTGTCCCCCACCACCAAGCAGGCCCTGCCGAACCTGGTGTTAAAACGTTCCTTGCTTTGGTCAAGGTGTCCCGTGTAGGGCTTCATCAGCCAGATAGGCTGTGTCCCCCACTATCTGCATATCCAACCTTGATGGTGCAGTCAGGGAAAAAAGTGCCGTCGTGCATCTTCTCATAGAGGCTGGAGTTTCCGAACAGACAAGCATCGTGCGCCTTCCCTGACCACCCAACGCTGATGTTCGTGAACCGGCCTCGATGGTGCATGAGGGCCTGAAGCACAATTGAAAAGTACCCCTTGTGGCTGGTGTATTCGGGGGCCTGGTGGTTGGGGGTCAGGATGGGGATATGGGTGTCGTCAATGCCCCCCTCACAGTTGGGGAAATCCATGGTGGCAAATCCAGCAACGATGGGTCCAAGTCACCCAGGAGGACGAGCCGGCGCAACAGAATGGTGCTGATGGCTCTCACCACCTGTAGAAGGAGACAAACAGAGTCACAGGTTTGCCAGGGCCCTTGGGAGGTCCCTGAGTCCAACCACCCTCCCAATCAGATACACCAGGACCAACCCCCAACTCATCCCATCCCCCGGAAGAGATTTGTGAAGATGGAACTGAAAACCTTTCCAGGGAGAGAGCCTCCATCACTCCCCCCATTTCCCTAGGGAACCCCAATCCAGCAGTTCACCACCTTCCTGGAGGAATAGCATGAGAGTGCCATACCTGCATGACCATGGCCCACTGGTTGATCTCCTCATGCCAAATTGGTTCCCGATAGAGAGGTAGCTGTCGGGCATGGCGGGCTTCCAGATAGCGATGGTGACCCACTTCTAGAGAGGGATGGCGGGTTTCATGTGAGAGGCCCATTGCCTAAGGGCAGGGGCAAGCCACTGGCAGAGCTCTATGAGGGATTCCTTCCACATGTGGAAGTTCTGGAGCCACTGCTGCTTGTCCCACTACTCCATGACGATCCGGTCCCAACAGTCAGAACTGGTGTCCCGTTGCGAGAAGGACGGTGTGCATGAGCAGCACATGGAGACAGACGAGGCGGTGCACTGCAATGAGCTGCAGGTCCTGTTCCTGCAGAGCCCTGAGGGCAGCAACTGCAGCAGGAGTGTGGCGTGGGGTCTAAGAGCCATCGATTGCTTGGAGGCAGGTCCAGCGTCATGGCTGGAGAGCTGTGGTGCCCGCAAGGGCAATCAGAGCAGGCAGTGAAAAGGCTTTGCTGTCCCTCGAGGAGGTAGGCAAAGGAGAAAAGGCTGAGTCACGGCTGTACAAGCGGGTCCCTTTAAGTTCGAACCTCCGAGAGACTCAGGAAGCAGCTCCAGGAAGTGACTGCTTTCCTGATACCCTACCTGAAGTGCTTCCGGATGGCCTTAACTATGATTCAGTCTCCAGTGAGCGTGGACACTCTATTTCGAAATTGCTCAGCACCATTTCGAAGGGCTTTTGCTGTGTAGACGCGCTATTTCAAAATAAGCTATTTTGGAGTTTCTATTCCAAAATAGCTTATACCAAAATAAGCATGCAGTATAGACGGACCCTTAGGGACAGTCCATGAGCCTGCAGAAAGTGGTTTCGACTCCCCAAACTCATCTGTCTCCAGATCTCTGTGTTCACTCTCTACGTGTCCTGCCTGGGCATTTACAGGGTATTATCCCTAGTTTTCTTAGTAGTCAACAATATTTTTAACCATATTAACAAATGCACAGAGCAGCCAATTCCTCTGACTCAGCTCACGTCCCAAGAGTTCTCCTCTCTCTTTGAGAAGGGCCCTTCATTGCTGTTTACTCCTGAAGCTGGAAAATAGCCCAGAAGCCCAGACATGGAAAGAGTCCCTGGAGAGTCACCGGCTAGAAAGTTTTTGTTCTCCGGCCTGTTTGCATCCAGATGCTGCTTCTCCCCTAGAGGCTGAGTGAACGCCCCTGGGATTGCCCAGAGCTGTGTTATAAATGGTGCACAGCCCTGTGCTGGCTCTCGGCGTGGGACGCTGCTGCAGATGCTGGGCTGAGAGAGGTGCGGGACCTGGCTGCCTGAGGGGGATTCCCAGGGAAGACACGTCCCTCTCAGCACTCACAAGTACCCGTCTCTTCGCGAGGAGCTCCCCTGCTCCACAAACCCAGTGCAATGTGGGCATGATGAGATAGAGTAAGTTAGTGTCCTTTCTGCTTTGCACATGTACTAAACCATCTAGGGTTCTTGCCCCAAGGAGTTTTAGTCCAGTGTCATTGCTCAAAATACCCCTCTCTTTTGATGGCCTCTAGCCCCAAGGCAGCTGCATCTCACTAGCAAAGTGGATCCTGTCAGATGAAAGGTGTTGTTAGATGGAGAATACAGGACAATACAGGACAGGTTTGTCGGGGGATGGTGATCTAAGCCCTGAGGCAAGTGGGGAAGTGGGATACCGGGAAGAAACACAGAAGAAGGAGCAACAAAGCAGGACCGCTGATTCGTATGGAGAAAGTAGGGCAATTGGCTATTTATCTAAAGTGTTTGTATATGAACACCAAAAGCCTGGGAAACAGACGAATTAGACACCCTGGCACAGTCTAAGAAATATGAGGTGATTGGAATAACGGAGACATAGTGGGATGACTCTCATGACTGGAGCTCTGTCATGGAAGGGTATAAACTATTCAGGAAAAACAGGCAGGGAGAAAAGGAGGAGGAGTTGCACTGTATGTAAGAGAGCAGTAGGACTACTCAGAGCTCCTGTTTATAGAAGGACAGAAGCCTGTTGAGAGTCTATGGGTTCAGATTAGAGGCGGGAGCAACAGGGGTGATGTTGTAGTCAGTGTCTGCTATAGACCAGATCAGGTGGATGAGGCGGATGGGGCTTTCTTCAGATAACTAAGAGAAACTTCCAGATCACAGGCCCTGGTTCTCACCCTGACATCTGTTGAGAGACCAATACAGCAGTACACAGACAATCCAGGAAGTTTTTGGAGATGAACCTGGGCAGCAGTAATCATGAGATGGTCGATTTCAGGATCCTGACCAAAGGAAGAAAGGGGAACAGCAAAATACACACCCTGGACTTTAGAAAAGCAGACTGTGACTCCCTCAGAGAACTGATGGGCAGGATCCCCTGGGATGCTAACGTGACGGGGAAAGGAGTTCAGGAGAACTGGCTCTGTTTTAAAGAAGCCTTATTGAAGGCACAGAAAGAAGCCATCCCGGTGTGCAGTAAAAAAAGCAAATATGGCAGGTGACCAGATTGGCTTACCAGGGAAATCCTTGGTGAGCTTAAACACAAAAAGGAAGCTTACAAGAAGTGGAAACTTGGACAGATGACTAGGGAGGAGTATAAATATATTGCTCGAGAATTCAGGGGAGTTATCAGGAAGGTGAAAGCGCAATTGGAATTGCAGCTAGCAAGGGATGTGAAGGGTAACAAGAAAAGTTTCTACAGCATGTTAGCAATAAGAGGGTGATCAGAGAGGGTGTGGGGCCCTTACTAGATGAGGAAGGTAACCTAGTGACAGATGACATGGGAAAAGCTGAAGTACTCAATGCTTTATTTGCCTCTGTCTTCACGGACAAGGTCAGCTCCCAGACTAATGCACTAGACAACACAGTAGGGGAAGGAGGTGGACAGCCCTTGGAGGGGAAAGAACAAGTTGGGAACTATTTAGAAAAGCTAAACGTACACAAATCCATGGGCCCGGATTTAATGCATCCGAGGGTACTGAGGGAGTTGGCAAATGTCATTGTGGTGCCTTTGGCCATTATCTTTGAAAACTCGTGGAGATTGGGAAAGATCCCGGATGACTGGAAAAAGGCAAATGTAGTGGCCATCTTTAAAAAAGGGAAGAAGGACAATCCACGGAACTACAGACCAGTCAGCCTTACCTCAGTCCCCGGAAAAATAATTGGGGGGATCCTCAATGAATCCATTTTGAAGCTCTTGGAAGAGGGGAAAGCGATCAGGAATAATCAACGTGGATTCACGAAGGGTAAGTCGTGCCTGACCAATCTGATTAGCTTCTATGATGAGGTAACTGGCTCTGTGGATATGGGAAAGTCAGTGGATGTGATATACCTTGACTTTAGCAAGGCTTTTGATATGGTCTCCCACAATATTCTTGCCAGCAAGTTAAGGGAATATGGATTGGATACATGGACTGTAAGATGAATAGAAAGCTGGCTAGACTGTCAGGCCCAACGGGTAGCGATCAAAGGCTCGATGTCAGGTTGGTGGTTGGTTTCAAGCAGAGTGCCCCAAGAATCAGATCCATGGCCAGTTTTGTTCAACATCTTTATTAAAGGCCTAGATGAGGGGCTGGATTGCACCCTCAGCAAGGCTGTAGATGACACTAAGTTAGGGGGAGAGGTAGATACACTGGAGGGTAGGGATAGGGTCCAGAGTGACCTAGACAAATGGGAGGAATGGACCAAAAGAAATACAATGCGGTTCAACAAGGACGGAAGAATCCCAAGCATTGTTACAGGCTGGGGACCGACTGGCTAAGTAGCAGTTTAGCAGAAAAGGACCTGGGGATTATAGTGGATGAGACGCTGGATATGAGTCAAGAGCGTGCCCTTGTAGCCAAGAAGGCTAATGGCATATTAGGGTGCATTAAGAGGAGCATTGCCAGCAGATCCAGAGAAGTGATTATTCCCCTTTAGTCTGCACTAGTGAGGTCACACCTGGAGCATTGGATCTGGTTCTGGGGCCCCCATTACAGAAAGGATGTGGACGCATTGGAGAGGGTCCAGCGGAGGGCAAAAAAATGATTCGGGGGTTGGAGCACATGACCTATGAGGAGAGACTGAGGGATTTGGGCTTATTTAGTCTGCAGAAGAGACGAGTGAGGGGGGATTTGAGAGCAGCCTTCAACTTCCTGAAGAGGGTTCCAAAGAGGATGGAGAGAGGCTGTTCTCCGTGGTGACGGATGGCAGAACGAGGAGCAATGGTCTCAAGTTGCAGTGGGGGAGGTCTAGGTTGGATATTAGCAAAAACTATTTCCCTAGGCAGGTGGGGAAGCAATGGGACGGGTTCCCTAGGGAGGGGGTGGAATCTCCATCCCTAGAGGTATTTAAGCCCAGGCTTGACACAGCCCTGGCTGGGATGATCGAGCTGGGGTTGGTCCTGCTTTGGGCAGGGGGCTGGACTTGATGACTCCTGAGGCCTCTTCCAACCCAAGGATTGTATGACAATATTCTCTGGCCATGGCTCCAAGTTGACTCAGACCCCATGGAGGGAAAACTCCCCTGAGAGCAAGAACTGAGTCAAGCCACCAGCACCGAGCTGTGCGTTACTGCCTAGACTCTGTCACCTCCTCGCCTCACATCTGAGGGCTCTGGCTGTTATCACAGGGCAGTTACGTCACTTTTATCTGCTGGGAAGGAGAACTGCTGCTCAGCCAGTTCCTCCCCAGCCACTAGCAAGGCCTGGCATTTGTTTGTCCTCAGAGAAGGACTCTGCACCTGGCCTTATGGAACCTTCTCAGATTTCTTTTGCCTGAAGCCCTGCATGTGACTGTATCTAACACTGTGTGTGCACGGGCCCTGCTCAGCCAGTGCTCCGGCTCCATTCTTGTGCCCTGTCCTCCTCCTTCTAACACTTCTGCCGGCCTTTGGCTCAGGCACAGATTTTATCTCCAGATATTTTCCATCTGTTTCCTCCTCATTGAAGGAAATATCTAATCTCATGAGGCCTGCAAGTGATCGCTGTAGGACCACGCTAGATACAGTCCTATAGCCCCATTGGCTGACAAGGGCCCATGAGCATTGGCTGTCTGGGATCTGGGGGTACAGCTAGACTACAAGTTTTTATCAGGTAGCCAGGTAGCAGTCAGCCAATAGAAATGCAGATGGGGATTTCAAACTAAGACAAAGGAATTTTTGGGTTTTCCATCCTTTGTCTCTGTTCAGTTGCTCTCTAGATACAGAGGGGGACAGACAACATGTCTCTCTCCAAGAAAAGACTCTTCACTATCTGTAAGTAGGGCAAAGTCTAGATAAATCCATTTTATTGTTTTATGGTTTGGGAATGGGAATCTGATGTCTGTGCATTTAGAAATGGGTTTTCCTCTCTTTTGTAACTAAGTTTTGTTCCCTTTGGGAAAATTTCCCATGGGTTTGCAGATGATACCAAACTGTTTAGGATAGTCAAGACAGAAGCAGACTGTGAGGGACTCCAAGAAGATCTCACCAAACTGAGTGATTGGGCAACAAAATGGCAAATGAAATTTAATGTGGATAAGTGTAAAGTAATGCACATTGGGAAAAATAACCCCAACTATACGTACAGTACGATGGGGGCTAATTTGGCTACGACAAATCAGGAGAGAGATCTTGGAGTTATCGTGGACAGTTCTCTGAAAACTTCCACACAGTGTGCAGCGGCGGTCAAAAAGGCAAATAGGATGCTAGGAATTATTATAAAACTACGGTATGCCCACATCATAAATACTGTGTACAAATGTGGTCTCCTCACCTCAAAAAAGATATTTTGGCCTTGGAAAGGGTTCAGAAAAGGGCAACTAAAATGATGAGGGGTTTGGAACGGGTCCCATATGAGGAGAGGTTAAAGTGACTGGGACTTTTCAGTTTAGAAAAGAGGAGACTGAGGGGGGATATGATAGAGGTGTATAAAATCATGAGTGGTGTGGAGAGGGCCGATAAAGAAAAGTTATTTATTAGTTCCCTAAATAGAAGAACTAGAGGACACCAAATGAAATTAATGGGTAGCAGGTTTAAAACTAATAAAAGAAAGTTCTTCTTCACACAGCGTGTAGTCAGCCTGTGGAACTCCTTGCCAGAGGAGGCTGTGAAGGCTAGGACTATAATAGAGTTTAAAAAGAAGCTAGATAATATCATGGAGGTTAGGTCCATAAAAGGCTATTAGCCAGGGGATTAAAATGGTGTCCTTGGCCTCTGTTTGTCAGAGGCTGGAGAGGGATGGCAGGAGACAAATCGCTTGATCATTGTTTTCGGTCCACCCTCTCTGGGGCACCTGGTGCTGGCCACTGTCGGCAGACAGGATACTGGGCTAGATGGACCTTTGGTCTGACCCAGTACGGCCGTTCTTATGTTCTTATGTTTATTAATTGGTGGCTCTTACCATCTAGCCAATCCAGCTATGCTTGTTACAGGAGTATTGTTGTGATAATAAAAGGTCTTTCTTTTTTTTAACCTGGTATTGGTTCAGTTCTGTGTCCTGGGCCCCCACTTCTGCATTCATCGTGCCAGAGTGGGGAATCAGCCTTGACAGCACCTGAACAGTGTTCGTGTTGAGCACGGTTCTGCATCGCTAGCTGTTTCCATTGAACTGCCACCAATGACGCCCAGGCCTTTCCCTGAGGGGTGTTCTGGTTGGGACGTTCTCCCCGGTACGTGTCTTGGTTTGTTATTTCCCCACTCTCTGACTTTTAGAAACTGGGTGAATTGGGAACTTACCACAGCAGGCACGTTAAGGAACAAAGGCATTAAGGAACAACGATGTATAATGAGTATCCACACTTGTGTTTCCTCCTGATACCTATTTATGTTTCCTGCATCACAACAAATTGGCACTATTGATATGTGGAGAACAATAAAATGTGCAATGAGTAGGTCATTAGTAGGTTGTTCATACCTCGCTTCTCTGAATGAATAGTCAAAATGTCATTGTTCAGTGTGTGGAGAGTGACCAATACGCTCCACCCATGAGAACAGCTCCCAGCAGTGCATGTCGTGTCTCATACGAACATTGTCTCTCCATCCAGGCATTTGAACTGAGACCATCGCCTGAGACCCTGGGTACATACAAGACATCATAGGAATATTCATGTGACACTATTCTGCATCTAAATTGGACACTTTCTCCCTTTCTCCATGTCAGATTCCAGCAGAAACAACTTCTCCAACCCCTCCACCTTCATCCTGCTGGGCATTCCTGGCCTGGAGACAGCCCATGTCTGGATCTCCATCCCCTTCTGCACCATGTACATCATAGCCCTCTTGGGGAACTTCACCATCCTCTTCATTGTGAAGATGGAGCCAAGCCTCCACGAGCCCATGTACTATTTCCTCTGCATGGTGGCCATCAGTGACTTGGTCCTCTCCACGTCCATCCTGCCGAAAATGCTGAGCGTCTTCTGGTTCAATTCCAGGGAGATCGATTTCCGTGCCTGCCTCACCCAGATGTTCTTCCTTCACTGTTTCATAGTGGTGGAGTCTGGGATCTTCGTGGCCATGGCTTTTGATCGCTATGTGGCCATCTGTGATCCCCTGAGATATTCCACCATCCTGACAACCCCCATGGTGGCCAAGATCGGCCTGGCTGTGCTGTTGCGTGGTGCCATGCTTGTACTGCCCTGTCCTCTCCTGGCAAGGCAGTGGCCATACTGCAGAACCAACATCATTCCTGAGCTTTACTGCTCACACATAGCCGTAGTGAAGCTGGCCTGTGCTGATATTCGTGTCAGCAGTTACTACGGCCTCTTTCTGCTATTCTGTGTGTTGGGTCTGGATGTGATTTTTATCACTCTGTCCTATACCCAGATCCTCAGGGCCATCTTCAGACTCCCCACAAAGGATGCCCGGCTCAAGACTTTTGGGACCTGTGGATCCCACCTCTGTGCCATCTTGGCCTTGTATGTGCCTGGTCTTTTCCTCTCCCTCACAAACCGCTTTGGCCAGAATGTGCCCCTGCATTTCCAAGTTCTCATTTCCAACTTGTACCGCTTGACAACCCCTATGCTAAACCCCATCATCTATGGGGTGCGGACCAAACAGATCCGGGACAGGCTGCTCCAGCTCTTTGCTCAAAAAGGGATCTAAAGTTCCCACCATTTCTCTGGTGAGACCCAAGAAAAGCAGGTCAGTGACGTGGTGCTGGGCCCTCTTCTCTGAATTTCTGACTAGGGAGTGAAAATGACATTAAACCTTTTCTTGTCATACCATGCTGTGTCAGTGGGACAAACTGAGCAATCTGTCTGTGTTCAGCTCATTAACTAATGGGGTTTCTCAATTTCTCATTGCTAGTAACTTGAGCACTGAAGCCCCTTTCTCTGCCCCATTTGTTCTCATAATTCTCTGTCCCCTTCATCACCTCTTTGTCCTCAAAGTTTTTGCCTTTGTTCATACTCTATCCCCAAACCCCAACTCTCTTGTTCATTCCTCGCTTCCTGAACCCTAATCACCCACTGGATCGTCTCCCTCTCCCTCTCCTGCCAACTTGATTCCAGTTGGATGTTTAAGGTTGGGAGTGGTGTTTTGTTGCAGGAAGGCAAAAGCTATGAAAGAAGAGATCATTGTGTGATTTTCTGTTTCATTTTTCAGTAAGTCCCTGCTGGTATCCATAGCAGGGACAGTCCCTGCAGTGGGTGTGGACTGGGAGCCCTGTGGCCTGAGCCAGGTTTCAAGGGGGCAGGGCAAGTGATCAGCTTTGAAGCCAGGAGGACAACAGCTGAGAGAGGCAGAAGGAGAAGCAAGGAAGGAGAACGTCACATTGAAGCAGCTGGGACACTCCTTCAAGATGGTGTCATGGGATCCTCACATACTGAGGCTACTTCTCCAGGGAAGGCATCTCTCCCTAGTATAAAAAAAACAGTTAATGGGGGATTCGATCATCAGAAACTTAGGGTACGTCTACACTAGCCCCCTAGATCGATCTAGGGAGGCTAATGAGGGCGACCAAAATTGCAAATAAAGCCCGGGATTTAAATATCCCGCACTTGATTTGCATGTTCGGACTTGATCGCCATTTAGAAATTGACTAGTCGAAATAACTGCCGCTTCTTCACGCAGCAGTGAAGCGGGATTCGATTTAAAGCCCTAAATCAAATTAGCTGGTAAACCTCATTGCAGGAGGAATACCAGCTAATTCGAGTTAGGCTTTAAATCGAATCCCGTTTCACTGACGCATGTAGACGCGGGCAGTTACTTTGGGCTAGTCAATTTCTAAAATGGTGACCGGCCGAGAACATGCAAATAAAGCGTGGGATATTTAAATCCCAGGCTTGATTTGCAATTTTGTTCACCCTCATTAGCCTCCCTAGATCGATCTAGGGGGCTAGTATAGACGTACCCTTATATAGCTGGGTTTGTGATGACCTGTAGAACCGCTGGTGACTTGTGTGCCAGGTGTAAAGACTGTGGAGCTCTTGAGACATCTAGATAGACTTATGTATATTACTAGGGAAGAGCTGGTGGTCATGGTACATGCAGATACCAATTACATGGGGAAGGCCAAATTTAGGCTGCTAGGTAAGACACTGATGTAGGATCTCCATAGCAGCATTCTCAGAAACGCTTCCACTCAAAAACACAGGGGTAGAGAGACAACAGAAGTGTAGGGTCTCAAGATGTGTATTAGATGATTGTGTAGGGAAGAGGAGGTTAGATTCATTAGGAACTTGGGAATCATTTGGGAAAGGAAAAGTATATGCAGGAAGAATGGGCTCCACCCAAAACTAAATAGGACAAGATTGCTGGCACTTAAAATGAATAAGGTCCTAGAGCAGTTTGTAGAGTAAGGGCTGGGGGAAACCAAGAGAATCTATTAATGAAGATTCTTTATGTCGTAATAAGAAGGCGAGGATGGAACAATGGAGTCAGGATTTGACCAGAAACAAACAAATGGAAAAGAAACAAAGGTGAGGGGTTAGGTAGATACACCGGAGGGCAGGGATCGGGTCCAGAGTGATCTGCACACATTGGATGGTTGGGCCAAAAGAAATCTGATGAGGTTCAACAAGGAGAAGTGCAGAGTCCTGCACTTAGGACCGAAGAATGCCAGGCACAGCTAGAGGCTGGGGACCAACTGGCTAAGCAGCAGTTCTCCATAAAAGGACCTGGGAATTACAGCGGCCTAGAGCACTTACCCAGCATTGCTCAGTTCATGACCTGTAGATCATTTTTTTAATAAAAGAAAATTGTATAAGCTTTATTGAGATAATGGTTGTGCAGGGCAGGGAGTTAGGTGGTGTGTGTGGGGACGGCTGAGGGCAGGGGCTGGGGGTGAAGGAGTTAGAGCGGGCTGTTGTAAGCTGTGGGAGGGCTCAGGGGAAGGAGTGGAGGACTCAGGGCATGGGGTGGGTGTGCAGGACTGAAAGTAGGGGGCTGGGAGGTCAGGGGGATGGAGGGCTCAGGGCAGGGGTTGTGGGGTTCAAGGCAGAGGGAGAGGGGTGCAGGAGTAAGGGCATGGTTGGGAGGTGCAGGACTCAAGGCAAGGGATTGGATGAGTGGAGGGCTTAGGCCAGGGGTAGGGGTGCAGGGGTCAGGGCAGAGGGTGGGGATACAGGAATCAGGACAGCTGTTGGGGGTTTAGAGCAGGGAGTGGGGCAGGCTGTTGTAAGGTGTGGGAGGTCTCAGTGGGGAGCTTAGGGCAGGGGATCGGTGTGCAAGAGATAGGGCAGGGGATCATGGGGGTGTCCATGGCATGGCTTCTGGCTTCGGCATCATCTCCGGAAGGGGGAGGGGCAGGCCTGCAGTTCCCGGTCCTGGGGTCTTTTTGGGGAAGGAGGCTGGACCAGGCTGTGGCTTCTGGCCCCTCCCCAAGGGGGTGGGCTGTCGTTCCCAGCTCTGGCCTGTGCTCCAGGAGCAGGGGACTGAGACAGGCCCCGGTTAACGGCCTCGGCCTGTGGTTTGGAGAGGGGGGGAACAGCCTCATCCATGGCTCCTAATCCCCCACCTGTGCTCCAGGAGCAGGGGACTAAGACAGGCCCCGGTTAATGGCCTCAGCATGTGTTGGGGGGCATCTTCCCGTGCTCCAGTCTGAACTTGGGAGGAGGGTGGGGGCAGACCGGGTTCCCTGACCCTGGCTTCAATTAGGGCGTGTTTGGAGAACAGTGAAAGTAATTGCAATGTGTTCACGGTACTGTCGGATAGTAAGTACCTCCTCATCCTTGGGGGGGCTCCTTGTGGGTTGAGGGGCTTAGTGGGGGTCTCAGGTCAAGGAATTAGGGGCTGAGGGCAGAGGGTTCTGTATCTGCGGGGGTGTTGCACAGGACTGGGGTTGGGCGGTGGATGACTCACGGCAAGAGGGGGTGTACAAATTAGGGCCGGGGTGGGAGTCGCAGGGCAGGGAGGTTAGGATGGGGGCTGGGAGGTCTCGGTGAGCTTACTGGATCCCGGCACAGCATCGACGTTGGATCTGGTCCATGGGGCGGAGGGGCGGGGGCGGAGCTGCACTTCCCGGCCCTATCGTCTCCTCAGGGTGATGCAGGCTTACTTCCTGGGCCTGGCCCCTTGGCAGGGCGGGGGAGGCTGCTGTTACTGGCCTTGGCCTGAGTTCAGTGGGGGAGGACCAGGGTGGGCCACCCTGTGCAGGCCAGGGCTTAGCTGATGGGGGGGGGGGGTCATCTCCCCAGCCTGTGGTGGAGGGGATGGGAGGGCCTGGGGCCAGGCCTGGGGCTGGGCCAGGCACCCTTCCCCACCCCAGCCTGTGCTCCCAGGGAGGCGTCTACCCCAGGAAAGTTCCCCACATGACAGTTCTCCCTCTTGCATGGGGGAGGGTTTGTTTTTTTTAAAGGACTCGCCTCGCTTTTCTCTGACGGTGACACTTTTACCGATGGACGGTTTCACTCATTTGAAGCACGCTGGGCTCTGTACGTTTCTGCAGCCGTGTGTAATAACCTGACCGCTCTGACGGCGGCAGAGCTGACAGCAGCACAGCCCTGCCCCTGAACGTCCGCCAGTAGTATCCCTGTGCCCATGGGAGAGACCTCTCTGGACAACACCACCTTCCCCCTCCCAACACCTGGAATGATATTCTCCCGCTGACCCAGTGCCATCCACAGCAGTGCTACGGTCGGCCAGGGGGGTGTTTTTTCACACCCCTGACTGACAAAGTGCGAGTGCAGACAAAGCCTGAATTGCATCATGGTTACACTGTCCCCTGCCTCCAGCCCTGCCGTGTGAAAGGTGCAACGTTCTGCTGGGCTCCTTTGGGCCCAAACCCAGCTCCTGTCAGTCACAGAGCTCCAACTGCCCAGAGCAGCCAATTCCTCAGACTCAGCCCAGAGCCCAGGAGTTCTCCTCTCCCGTTGGGAAGGTCCTTTAATTGCTGTTTACTCCTGAAGTTCAATAAATAGCCCAGACAGGGAAAGAGTCACTGGAGAGTCACTGCCTAGAAAGTCTCTGTTCCCCAGCCAGATGCTGCTTCTCCCCCAGAGGTTGAGGGAACCCCACTGGGACTGCCCAGAGCTGGGTTATAACCAGTGCACAGCCCTGGGCCGGCTCTTGGCGTGGGAGGCTGCTGCAGACGCTGGGCTGAGAGAGGTGCGGGATGCGGCTGCCTGAGGGGGAGTCCCAGGGAAGATATTTCAGCATCGGGATTCACAGGTATCTCTTGCTGAGGAGCTCCCCTGCTCCACAAGGCCAGTGCACTGTGGGCATAGTGGGATAGCTGGTAAATCTGGGTCCTTTCTGCTTCGCACAGACTCTAAATGTTCTGGGTTCCTTGCCCCAGGTGGGGTGAGTTTTACTCCAGCATTACTGGCTAAAATGTCCCTCCTTGCTGATGGCCTCTGGCATTAAGTCAGCTGCATTTCAGTTGCTAAGTGGATCCTTTGGGATGGCAGGTGTTAGTAGATGAACAATACATGACCGTTTTCCTTGGCCGTGACCTGTAATTTACTCCCCTGGGAGTAAGAACTGAGTCAAGCCCTCAGCAGCCAGCTGTGTGTCACTGCCCAGACACTGTCACCTCCTCCCCTGGCATCTGAGGGCTCTGGATGTTAGCGGGGGGCTGTTACCTGACTTGTATCTGCAGGGAAGCAGGGAGGTGCTGGGGCTCCCCTCTGGAACACTTTGAAGCATTTTTCAGCATGGGCCAGACGTCTTCTCCCCTGGCTTAATTGGCTGCGCTGTGATGCCTGAAACTTACAAAAAAGAAATCAGCCAGAAGCAAACAGCCAGTGTGGGGCGTTTCAGTCCGAGCACCTACAGTTCAGCCAACGCATACACTGAAAATGATTTTGTCAGGCAACCTTAACTCAATACAATGTCACCAAAGTCACCAATAACAACCTATCCAGTGCTCCAATAGGCAGGGCGTTCCACAGGCAAAACAGGCCCTATGTGAACCATAATCGCCAGTGTTCTCTGTTCACAATTACAACCCGACTGACTGTGTGTTATGTAACAGTCAATAGAAATGCCTGGTCGACTTCATTCATAGGTGATTGTGTTCTTAATATACTTCATAATCTCAGTTTGGGTCTCCCTTACTCTGCTAAGCATGGATTTTTTACTTACTTTAATATACTTTATCAATTTTCATCACTCCCAATTTGTATCCCTTGCTATGGATTTCGCCCCACATGTTCCAAATTGCCTTTGCCCCATAGAGCTATCACTTTGTGTTCCCATTATTCTCTCTCAGTTTTTCCTCCCAATCAGTTTGGCTGATAATTTTCCTCAGCTTTGGGGAATCAGCCACTGTGACGCAAGTAGTGTCTGGAGATATCACTGGTTGGGAATTGTTCTCGGTTTCTCCACGTGAACGTAATCAGTTCCATTCGTTTTGTTCTTCTGTATCATATGCCTGCTCTTTTGCCTTTTGTCAGTCTGTCCACATATGGGAACCTACCCAACTCATAGAATCATATAATCCTAGGGATAGAACAGACCTCAGGAGGTCATCAAGTCCAACCCCAGCCCAAAGCAGGACCAACTCAATCATCCCAGCCAGGGCTCTGTCAATCCAGGTCTTAAAAAACTCTTGGGATGGAGATTCCACCCCCGCCCTAGGGAACCCTGATTCTGCTACAGGCCACCGAAACAGGTGGATGAGGTAGATGAGGCTTTCTTCGGACAACTGAGAGAAGCTTCCGGATCGCAGGCCCTGGTTCTCGTGGGGGACTTTAATCACCCTGACATCTGTTGGGAAACCAATACGGCAGTACACAGGCAATCCAGGAAGTTTTTGGAGAATGTTGGGATAACTTCTTGACGCAAGTGCTGAAGGATCCGACCAGGGCCGTGCAGCTTGACCTTCTGCTCACAAACAGGGAGGAACTAATAGGGGAAGTGGAGGTAGGTGACAACCTGGGAAGCAGTGATCATGAAATGGTAGATTTCAGGATCCTGACCAAAGGAAGAAAAGAGAGTATAAAATACACACTTGGACTTCAGAAAAGCAGATTTTGACTCCTCAGAGATCTGATGGGCAGAATCCCTGGAATGCTAACATGAAGGGGAAAGGAGTCCAGGACAGCTGGCAGTATTTTAAAGAAGCCTTATTGAAGGCACAGAAAGAAACCATCCCGACGCAAGCAAGAGAGGCAAACATGGTAGGAGATCGGATTGGCTTACGGGGAAATCCTTGGTGAACTTAAGCACAAAAAGGAAGCTTACAAAAAGTGGAAACTTGGACAAATGACCAGGAGGGGTTTAAATGTATAGCTCGAGAATGCCGGGGTTATCAGGAAGGCGAAAAGCGCAAATGGAATTGCGACTGGCTAAGGATGTGAAGGATAACAAGAAAGGTTTCTATAGGCATGTTAACAAGAAGAAGGTGATCAGAGAGGGTGTGCGGCCCCTACTGGATGAAGGAGGTAACCTAGTGACAGATGATGTGGGAAAGCTGAAGTACTCAATGCTTTCTTTGCCTCTGTATTCACGGACAAGGTCGGCTCCTGGAGTTCTGCACTAAGTGACTCAAGATGGGATGAAGATGGAGAGCCCGTGGTGGGTAAAGAACAGGTTAGGAACTATTTAGAAAAACTAAACGTACACAAATCCATGGGTCCGGACTTAATGCATCCGAGGGTACTGAGGAGTTGGCAAATGTCATTGAGGAGCCTTTGGCCATTATCTTTGAAAAGTCGTGAGATCGAGAAATCCCGGATGATTGGTAAAAGGCAAATGTAGTGCCCATCTTCAAAAAAGGGAAGAAGGACGATCCAGGGAACTATAGGCCGGTCAGTCTTACCTTGGTTCCTGGAAAAATCATGGAAGGGATCCTTAAGAAATCCATTTTGAGGCATTTGGAAGAGAGGAAAGTGATTAGGAATAGTCAGCATGGATTCACAAAGGGCAAGTCGTGCCTGACCAATCTGATTAGCTTCTATGATGAGGTAACTGGCTCTGTGGACGTGGGAAAGTCAGTGGATGTGATATACCTTGACTTTAGCAAGGCTTTGATATGGTCTCCACAATATTCTTGCCAGCAAGTTAAGGGAATGCGGATTGGATAAATGGACAGTAAGATGGATAGAAAGATGGCTAGAAGGCCGGGCCCAGCGGGTAGTGATCAACGGCTCAATTTCAGGTTGGCGGTCAGTTTCTAGCAGAGTGCCCCAAGGTTCGGTTCTAGGACCGGTTTTGTTCAATATCTTTATTAATGACCTGGATGAGGGGATGGATTGCACCTCAGCAATTTATGGATGACACTAAGCTAGGGGGAGAGGTAGATACGCTTGAGGGCAGAGATAGGGTCCAGAGTGACTTAGACAAATTGGAGGATTGGGCCAAAAGAAATCTGATGAAGTTCAAGAAGGACAAGTGCAGAATCCTGCACTTGGGACGGAAGAACCCCAAGCACAGTTACAACCTGGGGACCAACCAGTTAAGTAGTAGTTCTGCAGAAAAGGACCTGGGGGTTACAGTGGATGAGAAGCTGGATATGAGTCAACAGTGTGCCCTTGTAGCCAAGAAGGCTAATGGCATATTAGGTTGCATTAAGAGGAGCATTGCCAGCAGATCCAGAGATGTCATTATTCCCTTTATTCGGCTCTTGTGAGGCCACATCTGGAGTATTGTGTCCAGTTCTGGGCCCCCCACTACAAAAAGGATGTGGCCGCATTGGAGAGGGTCCAGCGGAGGGCAACCAAATTGATTAGGGGGCTGGAGCATATGACTTATGAGGAGATGCTGAGGAGTTGGGTCTGTTTAGTCTGCAGAAGCGAAGAGTGAGGGGATTTGATAGCAGCCTTCAACTTCCTGAAGGGAGGTTCCAAAGAGGATGGAGAGAGGCTGTTCTCAGTAGTGACAGATGGCAGAACAAGGAGCAATGGTCTCAAGTTGTGGTGGGAGAGGTCCAGGTTGGATATTAGGAAAAACTATTTCACTAGGAGGGTAGTGAAGCACTGGAATGGGTTACCTAGGGAAGTAGTGGAGTCTCCATCCCTGGAGGTGTTTAAGTTTCGGCTTGACCAAGCCCTGTCTGGGTTGATTTAGTTGGGATTGGTCCTGCCTAGAGCAGGGATCTGGACTTGATGACCTTCTGAGGTCTCTTCCAGCTCTATGGTTCTATGATTCTATGATTCTAACCCATCCCAGTGCTTCCCCACCATCCTAGGGAAATAGTTTTTCCTAATATCCAACCTGGAACTCCCCCACTGCAACTTGAGACCATTGGTCCTTGTTCTGCCATCTGCCCCCACTGAGAACAGCCTTTCTCCATCCTCTTTGAACCCTCTTCAGGAAGTTGAAAGCTGCTCTCAAATCCCCCCTCACTCTTCTCTTCTGTTGATTAAACAAGCCCGAATCCCTCAGCCTCTCCTCGTAGGTCATGTGCTCCAGCCCCCTAATAATTTCCATTGCCCTCTGCTGGACCCTCTCCAATGTGTCCACATCCTTTCTGTAACGGGGGGCCGGGGACAGATTTGGGCGCAATACTCCAGATGTGGCCTCACCAGTGCCAAATAAATTAGAATAATCCCTTTTCTAGATCTGCTGGAAAAGTTCCTCCTAATGCTGTGGCTTTCTACTGGTGGTCCATGGACCACTGGTGGTCCCCAGTGACTTTTTCGGTGGTCCACAAGAACATTGTCCAAAGTCACACGGTGTGAGCAGGTGCTGCCGTTAGGCTGTTTTACGCCGTGTTCAAACCAAAATGTTCGTTGTCTGCTCTTTTTTATCATGTCTCAAAAAGGAGGTGGTCCACGAAAATTTTTTGATTCTTCTGATGGTCCGTGGACTGAAACGAGTTGAGAACCACTGTAATGCAACCTAATATTCCATTCGCCTTCTACTTACCAGTTGGTCCCCAGCCTGTAATAATGCTTGTGATTCTACTGTCCCAATTACAGGATTCTGCACTTGTCCTTGTTGAACTTCATAAAATTTCTTTTTGCCCAATCCTCCCATTTGTCTAGGTCACTCTGGACCCGATCTCTTCCCTCCATCATATCTGCCTCTCCCCCAAGATTAGTATCATCCACAATCTTGATGAGTGTGCAACCCAGCCCCTCATCCAGGTCATTAATAAAGATGTTGAACAAAATTGGCCCTAGGACCGATCCTTGGGGCACTCCACTTGAAACCAACTGCCAACCAGATGTCGAGCCATTGATCACTACCCATTGGGCCCAACAATCTAGCCATCTTTCTATCCACCTGACAGTCCAGTTATTCAATCCAGACTTCCTTAACTTGCTGGCAAGAATATTGTGGGAGACCGTATCAAAAGCTTTGCTAAAGTCAAGGTATATCACATCCACTGACTTCCCCATGTCCACAGAGCCAGTTACCTCATCATAGCAGGCAATCAGGTTGGCTAGGCAGGACTTGTCTCTGGTGAATCAATGCTGACTGTTCCTGATCACTTTAAAGCTCAGTGTTCCTGACCTTGCCTTTTTTTCCCCCGTTAGTCTTACTGCAGCTCTTATTTACTATTTTGTTACCCAAAAACCAAGAAATCCAGAATCTCTCCCCATTTTCTTGGGTTTTGCTGCCCTTTGTATCAGCCACTACTTGGTCTATAAGAAGATATTGAATCTTATGCAGCATGGAGGTAACTTAAGGGTTAAATGCCCAATACCAAAAGCCAAGCAACACTAGTTACCTGTGTCTGGCAAAAAGTGTCTGGTCAGTTTTGCAACTTTGAATGAAATGGCATTATCGAAAACAAAACAAAACCTATTCGTTTGAAGCCTACAAAACTCAGATTCAGAAATGCACAAAACAGGAATGCAGGTTAGGTCCTTAAAAACCTCACATATTTACACAATATAGATATACAAACACATAAAGATGCATGCATACATTCTCTTTTACTTAACATCTCTTACACGACTTTAATTATTTTTAAACAGCTGTGCACTGATTGCAAGTCCTTTTATATATTAGGACAGTTAAGTTTCCGCAATTTCACGTTTGAGTTCTTTCAGAACTCTTGGGTGAATGCCATCTGGTCCCGGTGACTTGTTACTGACACCTCAATCTGGGACAATTCCTCAGATTCATCACCCAAAAAAAATGGCTCAGGTTTGGGAATCTTCCCAATATCCTCAGCTGTGAAGACTAAAGTTAAGAATTCATTTCGCTTCTCCGCAATGACTTTATCATCTTTGAGTGCTCCTGTAGCATCTCAATCATCCAATTGCTCCACTGGTTGTTTAGCAGCTTCCTCCTTCTGATGTACTTAAAAAATCATTTTGCTATTACTTTTTGAGTTTTGGGCTATCTGTTCTTCAAACTCATTTTTGTCAAGTCATATTATATTTGTACACTTAATTTGACAGAGTTTATGCTCCTTTCTATTTTCCTCATTAGGATCTGACTTACACTTTTTAAAAGATGTCTTTTTATGGCTCACTGCTTATTTTACCTGGTTGTTAAGCCACGGTGGCACTTTTTTGGTTATCTTACTGGGTTTTTTTTAAATCCGGGGTATACATTAAAGTTGGGCCTCTATCGTTGTGTCTTTGAAAAGTTTCCATGCACCTTACAGAGATTTTACTTTTGTCACTCTACCTTTTCAATTCTGTTTAATTAACCTCCTTATTTTTGTGTAGTTCCCCTTTCTAAAATTAAATGCCACAGTGTTGGGCTGCTGAGGTGTTTTTCCAACCATAGGAATATTACAATTTGTTACATTATTGTCACTATATCCAAGCAGACAAGTTATATTTACCTCTTGGACCAGATTCTGTGCTCCACTTAGGACTAAATCAAGAATAGCCTCTCCCCTTGTGGGTTCCAGAACCAGCTGCTCCAAGAAGCAGTCATTTAAGGTATCAAGAAATTTTATCTTTGTATCCTGTCCTGAGGTAATGAATACCCAGTCAATATGGGGATAGTTGAAATCCCCCACTATTATTGAGGTTTTTTTCTTTTAATAGCCTCTCTAATCTCCCTTAGCATTTCATAATTACTGTCACTATCCTGATTAGGTGGCCAATAATATATCCCTACTGCTATATTCTTATTATTTGTGCATGGAAGTACTATCCATATGTTCTATGGAACATTTTGCCTCATTTACGTTTTTACTTCATTTGATTCTACATTTTCTTTCACGTATAGCTCCACTCCCTGACCTGTTCTGTCCTTCCGATATATTTTGTACCCTGGTATGACTGTGTCCCATTGATTGTTCTCATTCCACCAAGTTTCCGTGATGCCTATTATCATAGAATCCCAGGGCTGGAAGAGACCTCAGGAGTCATCAAGTCCAGCCTCCTGCCCAAATCAGGACCAATCCCAACTAAACCATCCCAGCCAGGGCTTATTCAACCTGAGACATAAAAACCTCTTGGAGTGGAGATTCCACCCCCTCCCTAGGGAACCCATCCCAGTGCTTCCCCACCCTCCTAGGGAAATAGGTTTTCCTAATATCCAACCTAGACCTTCCCCACTGTAGCTTGATATTATATCAATATCCGCCTTTAAAATGAGGCACTCTAGTTCACCCATCTTATTATTTAGACTTCTAGCGTTTCATAGAATCATAGAATCATAGAGCTGGAAGAGACCTCAGGAGGTCATCAAGGCAGGACCAATCCCAACTGAATCAACCCAGCCAGGACTTTGTCAAGCCGAGACTTAAAAACCTCTAGGGATGGAGATTTCACCACCTCCCTAGGTAACCCATCCCAGTGCTTCACCATCCTACTAGTGAAATAGTTTTTCCTAATATCCAACCTAGACCTCCCCCACTGCAACTTGAGAGTATAACATTTGTGTATAAGCACTTTAATAATTTGTCACTATTTATCTGCCATTTCCTGATGTGTTAGACTCTTTTACATTTGATTGTATCTCATCTGATCTGACCCATACTTCCATCCTCTCCCCCTGACTAAAATATAGAGACCCTCCCCTAAGAAATGTCCCTATTAATATACCCTCCTGTAAGAGATGTCTCTGTCTGATCCACGTGCTCCTCCACAGATGTTGACTTTCCGCCAGCCCTTAGTTTAAAAACTGGTCTACAACCTTTTTAATGTTAAGTGCCAGCAGTTTGGTTGTGTTTTGGTTTAGATGGAACCCATCCTTCCTGTCTAGGCTCCCCTATCCCAAAAGTTTCCCCGGTTCCTAAAAAATCTAAAGCCTTCCTCTCTACACCATCATCTCATCCGCACATTGAGACTCTGAAGCTCTGCCTGCATACCTGGCCCTGAGTGTGGAACTGGAAGCATTTCAGAGAATGCTGCCATAGAGGTCCTGGATTTCAATCTCTTTCCAAGTAGCCTAAATTTGGCCTCCAGAACCTCTCTCCTACCCTTCCCTTTCTCACTGGCACCTACATGTACCATGGCCACCGGCTCCTCCCCAGTACTACACATAAATCTATGTAGACTTGTAAAAGATTTGATGCTAATGTTGCTGTTTAACACTGGAATAAATTTAATGTTAATAAGTAACCCTGTAACAATGTATATGATTCTCTTTTGGAAAAATAAAAACATTTTAAAGCATGCTAGCACGGTAATTGGTAAACACGCCTCATGCTAGAGGGGACAAAAATCACTATAGTAGTAAAGCTTTTCAGTTACTACCTGAGAATAAATGTAAAGCTTTACACAGCATAGAAAAGTTGCCTGTTGTATAAGAAGGAAACCGAGGCATGCCACCTCATGAATGTAATAATTAAACAGTGAAATAATTCACCGTAAACTCTTGAAGGGCAGAAGTCATTAAAACCTGGCCTGGCTTAAGACCAAAAACATAGGTAAGCGGGGGTGGGGGGCGAGAGGGTAATTTCAGGCAATACAAAGGAATCAGCAAGGTTATTTGTAAAAGAAAGGAATATTTGAAACAGTAATCTGCCACCTAAAAGGGGAAGGAAAATGTTCTTTATGTCTTTCAGAACATCAGAAAAACCTAGAACCAGCTGAAGATCAACCTAAAATACCATGGATCTACTGTTGCAACAAAGATTGGGTTTTATGTTATATGTTTGTGTTTGTCCTGTGGTGTTTGGTCTTACAGCTAGCATTGTCATGTATTGTGTTAAAAACAACACTGCATTAGGCAGAAAAAGAGGATTAGGGAACACAAGGTTTGTCTCATAGTAAAAATGAAAGGAATAAACATAAAAATGTAAAGCACAAGGTTAAATTATTAAAGAAAAGTATGAATATGCGGAAGCATTCGTCACTTAAAAAAATCTGTGTTAACTGGAACTTTGAATGAGTTTCCATATTGCTAGCACTGCTAAATGCACCTGGAAGGTGTATACAATTGGAAGTGAAAAAAGGAAGGCCATTGTAACATCTTCCCTGATTACTGTAAGGGGCAGAACAGTAAAGGCAAAGATATAGCTCAATTAAAGGTTATTATCTTTGGTTGACAGCCAGAAGCAGCAGCCAGAAAAAGTAACGAAAAGGCTCCCAAAAGTGTATTGAACCCTGTCATTCAAGTATAACAATTGGCCTCCGTAGGCCAATTCAGAGAAACTCGCTTCTCTGAATAGTTAAACTGATATTTTTTCAGTGTGTGACCAATCTGTTTCAACCATGAGAACAGCCTCCAGTAGTACATAGTGTGTGCTATATTAATGCTGTCTCTCCATCCAGGCATTTCTTCTGAGACCATCTCCTGAGAAGTTAGGTATAGTCAAGAAGTCAGGGGAACGTAGGGGTGACACCGTTCTGCCTCAGAGCTGGATGCCTTCTTTCTCCATGGCAGATTCCGATGCAAATAATTTCACCAACCCCTCCACCTTCATCCTGCTGGGCATTCCTGGCCTGGAGATGGACCATGTCTGGATTGCCATCCCCTTCTGCATCATGTACTTTATAGCCCTCTTGGGGAACGTCACCATCCTGTTCATTGTGAAGAGGGAGCCAAGCCTCCGTAAGCCCATGTACTATTTCCTCTGCATGCTGGCCATCACCGACCTGGTCCTATGCACCTCCATCCTTCCCAAGACATTGGCAATCTTCTGGTTCAATTCCAGGGAGATCGATTTCAGTGCCTGCCTCACCCAGATGTACTTCATTCACTGCTCCTTGGCAACACAGTCTGGGATATTCACGGCCATGGCTTTGGATTGCTACGTGGCCATCTGTGATCCCCTGAGACATTCCACCATCCTCACAAACCACACGGTGGCCAATATCGGCCTGGCTGTGCTTCTGCGTGGTGCCATACTTGCATTGCCCTGTCCCTTACTGGCAGCTCAGTGGCCGTATTGCAGAACCAGTGTCATCCCTGGGCCGTACTGCACACACATCACTGTGGTGAAGCTGGCCTGCGCTGACATTCGTGTGAGTAGTTACTATGGCCTCTTCGTGCTATTCTGTGTAAATGGTCTGGATGTGATTTTTATTGTTGTGTCCTATACCCAGATCCTCAGGGCCATCTTCAGACTCCCCACAAAGGACGCCCGGCTGAAGACTTTTGGGACCTGCAGCTCCCACCTCTGTGCCATCTTAGCCTTTTACTTCCCAGGTCTCTTCTCCTCCCTCATACTCCGATTTGGCCAGAATGTGGCTCTGCATTTCCATGTTCTCATTTCCAGCTTGGATCTCTTGATGCCCCCCATGCTGAACCCCATCATTTATGGGGTGAGGATCAAACAGATCCGGGACAGGCTGCTCCGGCTCTTTACTCAAAAATTGAACTAAAAATTTCCCTTGGTGCTCTGGCTCTGAGATTGAGCTCAGTGAAGAGGTGGTTAGTGACATGGTGCTAGGCTCTCTTCCCTACATGAGAACATAAGAACAACAAGACTGAATCAGAGAGAAGGTCCATCTAGCCCAGGGTCCTGTCTTCAGACAGTGACCAATGCCAGGCACCCCAGAGGGAGTGTACAGAACAGGGAATCATCAAGTGATCCCTCTCTTGTCATCAATCACTGACTGGGCACTGAGAGAGACATTTAACCCTGTCCTGACCTTTCTGTGCTGTGTCACTGTGACAAACTGAAGAATCAGTCTTTGTACAACTCATTCACTCAGAAGGTTTCCACATTCCTAGTTGCTGTAACAGGAGCCCTGAGGCCCTTTCCCCTGCCCCATCTATTTCCCCATGTCCCCAAGCAATGGTCCAAGCAAAGAACATAGCAAAAACCACTTGGTAGTAGTGACTATGGTATGATTAACCTTAACATCCCCGTGACAGGAAAGGCACTAACACATCACAACATGGGAGCATTTAATTTCAGAAAGGGGAATGACACAGAAATGAGGAAGCTAATTGAAGAGTTATCAAAAAGCACACTGCCAAATGTGAAATCCCTGCCCACTACATGGAAATGTCTTAAAGACACTGTAATAGAGAGCCCCCAAAAAGGTGCATGCCATATTAATTGACATGGCAAGAGAACCGAAAAAGGGGCACTATAGCTGAACAACAAAAGGCGCATAGAGAGTCAAAAATTAATCCTTTAGAGTGGCAGAAGACACTTATTCCTCCTTGGAAATGGATGAGCCTTGATGAACACATTAGAATCATAGAATCATAGAATACTAGGACTGGAAGGGACCTCGAGAGGTCATCGAGTCCAGCCCCCTGCCCTCATGGCAGGACCAAATACTGTCTAGACCATCCCTGATAGACATTTATCTAACCTACTCTTAAATATCTCCAGAGATGGAGATTCCACAACCTCCCTGGGCAATTTATTCGTGTTTGACTACCCTGACAGTTAGGAACTTTTTCCTAATGTCCAACCTATTAGCTTTGATATGACTCTGACTCCCTCCTCCTTCCTTCCCCCTCTGCTTTATGAAAATTGGTTTATAAATATGCATCACTCGGAGATATTTTGGACAAAACAACTCATGTAACCTATCAGATTTAATGTTACAATCTGCTGGATCTGAGTATCCTATTTGGGTGTATGTATCATTCGCTGATGTAAAGTAAAAAATATGAACTGTAAGATGGTTTGTAGTTTGGAATGTGCTAATGGGAGCCATTACTGATGCTTTGGAAGTCTTAATGACTGGCTGTAAGTGCAAAAGTGATTGGAATAGTAAGAGACGTGACGGTACCACGTGGATTCCATTTTGAGACAGGCACTTTTGCATGGAAGGGGGAATGAAGAACAAAAGATTCCCACCCCCGGAGGAAGACTATTTAAGCAAGGGGAAGTTATCAGGTCTTTGTCTTTAGCTGGCCTGGAGAACGGCCTGGCACACTACAATAGAAAGGGCATTCCAAGAAGGGCTGCAGGCCTGTTAAACTTGCAGAAAGTTCTGTTACTGGTTGTGTGTGGTGTTTTCAATGAACATTAGGATGTGTATATAGAGTATAAAGAAGTGGAAATGGGAAAATAAATATACTAAATTCTCTTTTATTCATTGTTTACTGCGGGTTTGTATATAAAATGATGCACCACTCTAATATGAAGAGCATTCTAAAGAGGGCGGGACACCCAAGTGAAAGTAAAAAGGATCATCTTGGACTTGAAGACCTGTCTGAAATAAGAACAGCTCTTTAGGGTAAGAATCTGCTTGCAGTACGTTTTTGAGGGAATTAGGACTAGCTATACCTTTACAAGTTTGACACCTTGAATATTGGTTTAAACAAAGACCTGACCTGGAAGGGCCACTACCTTCCACATCCTAATGACATAAAAAGCAAAGCATGGGGTACTTAGAATACGTACAGCCCCCTCTACTAGCCTCATTTAGCTTGGATGCTCTAATTGACAATATTTTTTCTCCATTTCCCCCCTTCTCTTTCCCTCCCCATCCCCTCTCGTTCTCTGCTATTTATTTGCAACATGGACCCTTTAACTCCATTCATCTAAGGAAGTGGGTTGTGCCCACAAAAGCTCATGATACGATCCACATTTTTTGTTAGTCTCTAAGGTGCTGCAGGACTATTCGCTGGGTTTTAAGTTTTTTTCAGGTACAGACTAACATGGCGACCCCTCTGGAACTTTTATGTATTTTCTGTCCATTTCAATTTTTAATAACTTACTTTGACTTATCTGTTTTCAATTGCAACCTTTTAAATCATGCTGTTTGTATTAAAACACTTCTGTTTTACTATCCGGTTCAGTGTAAATAATAATGATCTGGGCGGGGAGACAATCAGTGTGCATATCTCTCCTTCAGTGAGTAAGAGGGTGAACATCCTCAAGAGCTTTCCTTTTGTAAAAATTTACTCAGAGACAGATGGATTTTTTTGAGGTGTTGACCCCTTTTGACAGTTGGTTTCTTGGTTTCTTGGATGCTGTCCCCTAGAATTGCATCCTCCCAGAGCTGCAATGGTTCAGAGTGTGCATTGCTCTTTACAGGGGAGGGGAAGGATTGTTTCCAGGAGACCAGAGAATCTGGTCCAGCAGGACAGGAGGGTGGGGAGATCCAGAGAGCAAGAAGAGGGGTGTTAGTGGCATAATCAGCAGACCAGGGCACAGTCCTAAATGGTTTTCAGTGTGCGCACCCCGTCACAACGGTCTCCCAAAGAATTCTTGCTAGAAAGTTAAAGAAGTTGGGCTTGGATGAAAGGACTATCAGGTGGAAAGAAAGCTGGCTGGGTTGTCAGATGCACTGAGTAGTGATCAACTAAGCAGCCAGTATCGAACACAGTGCCCCACGAGTTGGACCTGGGTCTGGTTTTGTTCAATATTTTCATTAATGATCTGGGTTGGTTTGCACTCTCAGCAAGTTTGCAGATGACACCAACTTCAGGGGCAAAGGTAGATACACTGAAGGATAGGCTTGGGGTCCACAGTGACCTGGACAAACTGGAAGACTGAGCCAAAAGAAATCTGTTGAAGACACCTGGAGTATTGCATCCAATTTTGCCTCCCCTCGCAGTACAGATATGACGTGGACAAATTGGAGAGTCCAGCAGAGCATAATAAAATTAGGGGCTGGGGCACATTATCATGAGCAGAGGATGAGAGAGCTGGGCACATTTAATCTTCAGAAAAGAAATATTAAGGGGGATTTGATACTGACCTTCAACGGTTTGAAGGGGGGTTCCAAAGAGGGTGGAGAGAGGCTGTTCTCAGTGGTGACAGATGGCAGAATGAGGAGCAATGGTCTCAAGTGGCAGTGGGGAACGTCTAGCTTGCATATTAGGAAAAAATGCTATTTCCCTAGGAGGGTGGTGAAGCACTGGAATGAGTTGCCTAGGGAGGGGGTGGAATTTACATCCTTAGAGACTTTTAATGACAGGCTTGACAAAACCCTGGTGGGGATGATTGAGTTGGGGTTGGTTCAGTTTTGAGCAGAGGGTTGGACTAGATGACCCCCTCAGTGTCTTCCATGAATCTATGATTCTATGTGTGCTGATGAGTATCAGGAGATACCAATGGATCTCAAGGACTTGTAGAGCCTACATCTGGTATAAGCTTATGTAATGTGTTTGATCCAGCTTATGTACTGCCTGATGTCATGAAAGGAAGAACATTCGCATGTCTTCTAAAGCCAAGTGCAAAGGCTGTGAGGTTGCATTTTTGGAACAGAGCTCCACAGGTGGCTAACTTAAGGGCATTTCCAGAGATGTATTAAAAGACTGTTCTAAGCAGGAGGTGACCAGTTTCGATGACTGGCTCATAGGGTGCATGAGAGGCCAAAGACAGGCAGCAAAAGTGCTCTCAGCACAAGTAACGGCACAGCCTAAAGTAGGAAAAAGGCTCATGATCAGAGGATCCATGGGGCGCTCGTCAGACCTGGAAACCACGTTCAACATCATACCCACAGATGCCAATGATGTAATAAAATACAGGGGAAAAAATGGAGTGAAATCCCCACGTTGTCATTACTCTCAACAATCCCAGAGTGCTGGTTCACACTGTTCGGCCTGAACAAGGAGGTCCTGAGAGAGTAACACAGAGGGGGGTCAGGCACTCTCGTCCAACCAGGATTCATGGCAGACACAGAGCAGCATGTCCCAAGGAGACTGAAGCCAAAGGGGCAAATCCAACCCTGATGGGAATGGACAGATCCCTCAGCCTGACCTGGCTTTACCTGCCAACAGATAAATAGAAAATACGGGTAATCAGCCACCAGTCTTCCGAAGGTCCACTTGAGTGACAGGCTGGCGGGCCAATGAGGAAGTCCATAGGTGAGAGGCTCTTTGTGAGCTGAGGTGGGCTGCCTGGTCCAGAGAAGGGCAGAGCTAAGGGGAGAGCAGGGCCCAGGCTGGGCTGGGAGCAAAGCTGCAGCAGCCAGAGTCAGAGCAGCCAGAGACACAACCCAGGGAGCTGAGCTTGGGGCAGAGGGAGGCAGCCCTCACCAGATATGCCAGGGGAGGAGTCCAGGGAGCTGCAGGAAGAGCAGCAGCAGTTCTGGGGCCGGGGACTATCTAGACTTTTCCCTACTTACACATTTGAAGAAGTCCGTTCTCTGAGAGAGAGAAGTGTCTCCCATCTCCCTCAGTCTTGCAAGAAACTGCCCTGACTCTCAAACACAGAAGAGAGGGAAAACCCCCTCTCTTCCAGTTTGAAATTCCTACCTGCATTGTTATTGGCTGACAACTCAATACCTAGCTAGATAGAGGAGACATCAGTTATCCCTTTAGACACTGGGGGTGTGTCTAGACTACATGGCTTCATTGACGGAGCCATGTAGATGAGTTTACTCGGCAAAGGGAAATGAAGCGGCGATTTAAATAATCACGGCGTTTCACGAGGCATAAAGGATCTGCCGACAAAGGGTTCTGGGGTCAGCAGATCCCCGTCTAGACTACCGCGCTCTGCCGACAATCAGGGATCGGCACACTGTCGATGGAGCTATGTAGTCTAGACACACCCTGGGTGCTGGTCAGCATTCCTGATTATGACAGATGCATTAACAGGAGTGTTGTGAGCAAGACACGAGAAGTCATTCTTCCGCTCTACTCTGCACTGATTATGCCTCAGTTGGTGTCTTGTGTCCAGTGCTGGGCACCACATTTCAAGAAAGATGTGGGGAAATTGGAGAAAGTGCAGAGAAGAGAAACAAGAATGATTAAAGTTTTAGAGAACATGAGCTATGAAGGAAGGCTGAAAGAATTGGGTTTGTTTAGTTAGGAAAGGAAAAGATTGAGAGGGGGCATGATAGTGGTTTTCAGGTATCTAAAAGGATGTCACAAGGAGGGGGGAGAAAAAATGTTCTCCTTGGCCTCTGATGATAGGACAAGAAGCAATGGGCAGCAAGGGAGTAGGAAATATTTTCTAACTGTCAGGGTGGTGAAACACTGGAATAAATTGCCCAGGGAGGTTATAGAATCTCCATTACTGGAGATATTTAAGAACAGGTTGGGTAGATATCTGTCAGGAATGATCCATGGTGCTCGGTCCTGCCCTGTGGTCAGGGGACTGGACTCGATGACCTCTCGAGGTCCCTTCCAATTCTAGGATTGTATGGTTCTATGATAAATACTGAGTTTCAGGGACTGTATCACACAGGTGAGTGGAATTGGAGCCCTCAAGGTCAAAGCTGCCAGTTGTTCCATCTCCAGGATGACTATTTCCTTCCTCTCCTCCATTCTCTCCCCTGGTCTTCCCCTGGTACCAGGCGTTTTCATGGAAGTCCATAAGCAGGAGACCCAGGCTGTGCTATGAGAAGAGAGTTGGGGTTAGACCCAAAGCAGTCACAAAAGTGAATGGAGAGCCGTGTGCTCCCGTCTGTGTGTCTGGTGCAGCCGCCGTGTAATGGCCATTCCCGCTAGCTCCAATCTAGCTCCCCCGGACATGTGCTCTGCTCTTTAAGGCCCAGGGCATTCTGGTAACAACCAGGGCAGGGCTGTGCATTGTTGGCGTGTCACACCCACCTAGCAGCTTTTGTTACCACTTCTAAAAAAACAACAAAAAAAGGAGGAGTCCTGTGGCACCTTAAAGACTGACAAATACATCTGAGCATGAGCTTTTGTGGCCAAAAGCCACTTCTTCAGATGACGGAATCCAAGTTATTTATATCAGTGCAAGCAGTTCCCTGTCAATTGTAGGGCCTGTGTTCATGAAACTAATTAAGCGGGCTGGATGTGTCCCATTCATAGTTTGGATGTGAAAATGTGAAACTGAAGGGCAGGGGAAATTTCCTTTGTAGTGTGTGAACCAGTTCATGTCTCTATTCCAGACCAGGTTGAGAGTATCACATTTGTAAACAAATTCCAGCTCAGCAGTCTGTCTCTGTAACTGGGTGGTTAAACCCCTTGGCTACGTCAACACTGCAGGCTTTTTGCGCAAGAACAGCCGTTTTTGCGCAAGTACATTTACAGTAAGGCGGCGGAACAGCAGGCTCCTTGCACAAGAGTTATTCCTCTCCCCACGAGGAATAAGCCCTCTTGAGCAAGAAATCTTGCCCCAGAAGGCAGTGTGGACGGGCAACAGGGGTTTCTTACTCAAGAAACCCTTCTGGCTAAAATGGCCATCAGAGTTTTCTTATTGGACGCTCTTGCGCAAAAGCACATGGCAGTGTGGACGCGCTTTTGCGCAAGATTTTTTTTCACAGAAACTCTTGCACAAAATAGTTCTTGTGCAAGAAGCCTGCAGTGTAGACGTAGCCGTTGTGTGTGTGTGTGTGCTGTTACGTCCCACCCACCCTTCCTGAGATGGGTCACACACTGGAATTGTATCTTGTCTAAATTTCATTGAACCCTTCTCAGACGAATGGGCTCTGTTTGTGACGTGCCCAGCCAAAGGGGCCCTGAATGGGAGGGGGGGGGGGCTCTCAAGGGTTCCACAATGCAAATAACACGGAAATACTCACCAGACTAACTCTGCCAAGTCAGACGCATCCGCCCTCCCTTTACCTACACACAGAGGTCAAACTATGCTCGCCAGCTGGTCACTTGTGCACTGGTAGGCACAGCTGCCCTCCCCCCCCCCGCCCCGTTGGGCTGAGACGGGAATCTCACAAACCCAGGGACTCTGCACAGAGAAATGCCCCAATTATCCAGAGGAGCAGGCAGAGTCCAGCCCTGGGGATCCAAGCGCCCTCCAGCTGGGGCAGGGCTGGAAATTCTGACTCAGCCTGGCACATCCGATTCTCCTTTCCTCACTAAACAAGCCCAGTTCCCCCTGGGACAGACTGGGAGGGAATGTGCTGAGAGGGGACAGAACAAAGCCAATGCCAATGCTCATCCAGGCTCTACCACCCATATAGGGGCCCCTTGTTCCAGAGCAAGAGTGGGGCAGAAAGGTGAAGACTCCACCCTAGGACAGGTCCAGGCTGCTCACTAGCCACAGGATCATTCAGTTGGGGCTGTTTTAGGAAGTTTGTTCTCCCGAGGTGAGTCAGGGCCTGTGCTGGGTGGGCAGGTCTCTAGGTGGGAGGGGAAGTTGAGTCCCGCAGTTCACCCCACCAAGGAGCAGGGAGCTGGCACACTGGAGCTTATTCTGAAACCCTGAGATTCACCTTGCGAGAAAGGTTCAGACTCAGGCTCCCTCTTGCAGAATTTCCTCTGCTTCCCACCCATCAAACAGCTTCTGTCAGAGTGGACCTCAGTTTCCCTCGCAGCGCGACAATGAGGCTGTGGTTACAGCAGGGAAGCCAGGACTCCTGGTGCTGTCTGCCATCCTTCCACTGAATCTCTGCATGACCCGGGCCAAGTCTGTGCCTCAGTTTCCCTGTCAGTATAAAGGGGAGAGGCTCACAGTGATTTTCCTTTGCTGGGTGATTTGAAGACCCCTCAGTGAAAAGTGCTGCCCAGGGTGACGATAGTTAATGATGCGAATCACTGATGTCTGGTGCCTTAGTGACAGCCCATGTGGTTCCTGTCTCCCCACACTCATCTGTCTCTAGATCTCTGTTCTCACACTCTGCCTTCATGCGTGGGCATTTACAGGGTACGGAGCCTAAGGAGACCTGTGTATTATCCGCAGTTTTCTTAGTAGTCAGCAATAATTTTTCAATAAACACAAACGCCCAGAGCAGCCAACTCCTCTGACTCAGCCCGGAGCCCAGGAGTTCTCCTCTCCCTTTGGGAAGGGCCCTTAATTGCTGTTTACTTCTAAAGCTGGATAAATAGCCCAGAAGCCCAGACATGGAAAGAGTCATGGGAGAGTCACTGCCTAGAAAGTCTGGTCCCCAGCCTGTTTGCATCCAGAGGCCGCTTCTCCCCAGAGGCTGAGTGAACCCCACTGGGATGGCCCAGAGCTGGGTTATAACCAGTGCACAGCCCTGTGCCAGCTCTCGGCGTGGGACGCTGCTGCAGACGCTGGGCTGAGAGAGGTGCAGGACGCGGCTGCCTGAGGGGAGTTCCCAGGGAAGACATGTCCCTCTCAACACTCACAGGTACCAGCTCTGGCTGAGGGGCTCCCCTGCTCGACTAACCCAGTGCACTGTGGGCGTGGTGGGATAGACAGTAAGTCTGGGTCCTTTCTGCTTTGCAGAGACACTGAACGCTCTGGGCCCCTTGCCCAAGGGGGATGAGTTTTATTGCAGTGTTATTGTATAAAATGTCCCTCTTTGCGGACGGCCTCTAGCCCAAGGCGGCTGCATTTCAGGTGCAAAGTGGATCCTGTCGGATGAAAGATGCCAGCAGATGGACAAGGCAGGAGAATGTTCTCTGGCCATGGCTCAGAGTTTACTCGACTCCCTGAGGCAAAACTCCCCTGGGAGCAAGACCTGAGTCAAGCTCTCAGCAGCCGGCTATGTGTCACTGCCCAGACACTGTCACCTCCTCCCCTGACATCTCAGGGCTCAGGCTGTTAACAGGGGGCTGTTGCCTGACTTGTATCTGCTGGGAAGCAGAATCCATCGGTGCCTACCCTGGCCTCCTTGTCACCCCCCTGCCGGCCTTTGGCTCAGGCACAGCTTTTATCTCCAAATGTTTTCAGTTTGCTTCCTGCTCATTGATGAAAATATCTAATCACACGACGCCTACAAGTGATCGCTGCAGAGCCCTACTTGAAACAGCCCCATTGGCTGACAGGGGCTCATGGACATCGTCTGTCTGGGATACTGGAGTGACCAGATGTCAGTCCATTTTGTGGGCGCTCTGCTGCTATTGCAGAGTGCACGTTGTTGATCTGTCAGGTTTCCCTCTTACATCAAAGGCCTCAGAGAAACCAAAGTCTCATGCATGTGCGCTGTTCCCTTCTCAGCCAGATGTGCACTCTTATTAATGGAGGAGTTTTCCATAAAGCATATTGGTGACGGGCATTAACTAATCCCAGACCAGCTTTTCTACTGTGTCCTAACATGGCCAGTTCTGTCCATGTTCTGATTAGTTTAATAGTTTCTATTTAATACACGTCTGCCTTTGATTTGCCTTTAAAAATATTCTGGCTCTGCTGCTGCCTGATTGTGCACGTCTGAGTGCAAATGACGTGTGTCGTTGATCACTTAGCTCATAAGTCCTGGGTTTCCAAGTGTCTATGATAGATGCTGTTTAACAGCCTTATTGACTGATAGTAGACGGGAATGTATTTTCTCATCTCATGTGACATGAGTGCTTCCAAGTGCCTCTTTGTGAATGCAGAGCAGAAATATTTCGGGAATACGTCGACGTTTCCTGCAACATCAGCAACTTTTCTTTCTCCCTATAGGAAATGGCAGATCCTTTTTTGAAGATTTGTTGTGTTCTTTATATATTTAATTATCTCATTTTGGCTATTCTTAGCTCTGCCAGACATGGATTTCTCACTGTCTTTGATATCCCTTAAAAATTTCCACCATGTCCAATGTGTATTGTTTGCTATTGATTTTTCCCTTATCCCTCATTTTTTCTGTATTGCTTCCCTCCCCTGTGTGCTTGCTGGGGAATTTGTTTGAGGTTAGGGGGTTGTATGTAGGCAAGGATTGGCCTGTCCCCCAACGTCTGTGAGAGTGAGGAGTCATTTTCCAGGATAGGTTGAAGATTATCACTGATGCCATAGAGGGGTTTAAGTTTGGGGCTGTAGGGCTGACCAGTAGTGTTCTGTTGTTTTCTTTGTTGGGTCTGTCTTGAAGAAGCTGATGTCAGGGTACCTGTCTGGCTCTGTCTATCTATTTCTTCACTTTCCTGGGTGGGTATTTAAGTTTTAAGAATGCCTGACAGAGATCCTGTAGGTTTTTGTCTCTGTCTGTGGGACTGGAGCAAATGCGGTTGAATCTTAGGACCTGACTGTAAACAATTGATTGGGAAATGTGTCTTGGACAGAAGCTAGAGACATGAAGGTAAGTGTAAGAGTTGGTAGGTTTCTGGTATAAAGTGATGGAAATGTGGCTGTTGTTTAATTGTACTGTTGTGTCAGGGAAGTGGATCTCTTGTGTGGGCTGGTCCAGGCTGAGGTTGATGGTGCGTTGGAAGTTGTTGAAATCCATGTGAAACTCTTCAAGATCCTCCTTCCCGTGGGTCCTTATGATGAAGATGTCATCAATGTAATGTGAGTAGAGTAAGGGAGCTAGGTGGCAAAAGCTGAGGAAACCTTTGAGTTCAGCCATAAAGATGTTGGCATATTGTGGGGCAACGTGGGTGCCCATAGCTGTGCTGCTAACTTCAAGCTATTAATTGTCCCCAAATTGGAAATAGTTGTGTGTGAGGACAAAATCACAGAGCTCTGTAACCAGGTGTGCAGTGTTGTCAGCAGAGATAGTGTTCTTGACAGCCAGTAATCCATCCTTGTGTGGAGAGTTAATGTAAAGAGCTTCTACGTCCATGGTGGCCAGGATGGTGTTTTCAGGAAGATTCCTGAGGTTCTGTGCTTTCCTCAGGACGTCGGTGGTGTCTGGAAGATAGCTAGGAGTGCTGGTAGCATAGGGTATGTCTAGACTACAGGCTTTTGTCGACAGAAGTTTTGTCGACAGATACTGTCGAGAAAGCTTCTGTCAACAAAGAGTGTCTAGACTACATCCAGTTCTGTCAACAAAGCAAGCCGCTTTGTCGACATGACAGTGTAGACGCAAAGGACAGTGTAGATGCAATAACGCCTTCTGTCGACAGAACTCTGTCGACAAAAGGCGTTATTCCTCGTAGAATGAGATTTACCGCTGTTGACAAAACTGCCGATTTCTGTCGACGTTATGTCGACAGAACTGGGCAGTAGTCTAGACTCAGGGATAGTTTTGTCGACAAAAGTCCACATTTGTCGACAAAACCCTGTAGTCTAGACACACCCATAGGGTCTGAGGAGCGAGTCAATATAACTGGATAATCCTATTGATGTTCCAGTGCCTCAGATGATGGGTCATCTGGGATTTCCAGGTTTGTGGATCTTGGGTAGCAGATAGAAGACTCCTGGTTGGGAATTTGGGGATGTGTTTGTGTAGATTTGGTCCCGAGTTGTAGCAGGGAGTGTCATGAGCAAGTGGTTTATGGTTTTTGACCTTGTTTAGTGGGATCAGAGGGGAGAAGCCTGTAGAATTTGGTGTTGGGGAGTTGCCTGGCATTCTCCTGTGCATCATCTGTTGCATTCATGACGGCAAGAGCACCACTTTTGTCAGCCTGTCTGACTATGTTAGAATTGTTTTTGAGGCTGTGTACAGCATTGCCCTCTGCATGGCTGCGTAGGTGTCACATGTTGTTGTTTGCTGACACTGTCAGCCCGTGCACGTTTGCAGAAGCAATTCATGTAGAAGTCAGTACTCTCATTACCACCGTCAGGAAGGGTTCACATAGAGGCCTTCCTTCTGTGGGGCTGGCAGGGGGGATCTTGAGGGTCATTGTATTGGTCAGTGGTGTGTTGGAAATGTTGCCTTAGACAGAGGTGATCACTTCTGTAAACATGCAGGAGCTGCCATTGTCAGCAAACAATTACACCTAACATAGAAACTCAATTTTTGAGGGATAGCATTGCGTTCTGCTACAGCCTAGCCTGGAAAATGACCCCTCACTCTCACAGCCCTTGAGAGACAGGCCAGTCCTCACCTACAGACGACCCAAGAAACTGAAACAAATTCTTTCCAGCAATCACGCAGCACACCTCCAGCATACTCACCCAGGAACCCACCCCTGCAATCAACTCTGGTGCCAACTCTGTCCACACATCTACGCAAGCGACCTCATCACTGGACCTAACCACATAAGAGACCACATCAAAGGCTCATACAACTGCAGATCCACCAATGTGATCTACGCCATCAAGTGCCAGCAGTGCCCCTCTGCCGTGTATATTGGCCAAACTGGACAGTCTCTACAATTTCAAAAACCAGCTGGAGAGAGAAGCTGCAGAACTTGGTTTAATGTACAAGTCTGACACCTGGAATCAAAGTCTGAACAAAGACCTGACCTGGACGGGCCGCTACATCCCCAACTCTAATCACATCAATAGCACTCACAGCCCACTCTGTTAGCCATGTTTAGCATGGACACTGTAAGGCTCTGTCTAGACTATAATGATCTATCAGACAAAGGTACACAATACACGCTCCGCAATTGGTGTACCTTTTTCCGATAGTTTTTTCGGAAGAGGATTTTCCAAAATTTGGCCCAGTGTAGACAGGCCAAATTTCAGAAAATCCTCCTCTTTCAGAAGAACCCTTCTTCCTCGTGGGAGGAGGAAGACAGGGCTTCCGTGAGAGCGTATATGCTCTTCCGCAAAAAAAAGCTGACCTCTGGTTTACCTCTGGTATCTCGGAAAAACCCCAGTCTAGACGTAGCCTAACTGATAATACATTTTTTCTTCCTATTTCTTCCTAATCTATTTTTTCTTCCTTCTCTTTTCCTCTCCATCCTCTCTCTTTCTCTGCTCTTTATTTATATCCAGGATCCCTACCTCTATTCATCTGAAGAAGTGGGTTGTGCCCACAAAAGCTCATGATCCCATCTACATGCTTTGTTAGTCTTTAAGATGCTGCAGAACTATTCTATAGGGTAAACTGAGGCAGTCCCTGGTATTTCGCTAAGAACCCCTATTCAATCCTAAAATTTGAGACAGGCCTGTGACTTAACAGCATGGACAGTTAGCCTGAAAAGAGGGACCTTGGGAAGGCACAGTCGCCCTGGCAACCTCATTGCAAGGGGCCTCATCCAGATAAGACACCGTCTGGTACCAAAGCAAACCTTGTTAATGTTAGTGAGTGTGATATGTTCTTATTGTTTTCCTTTAATCCCAGATAATGGGCCTAGGACCCAAGGATCACGGCAGCTCGAGGCAGCAGCATCCTCCCGTAGACGCACCATAACTTATATAGACAAAAGTTGCATTGAATTGTCTGTTTTGTTTCTGTTGGCTTGTTTAGCTTGTTAGGAATAATTACTTGTATTATAGATAAGGTGTTTAATTGGCAACGGGCGGAGATGCTGTAGTTTATTGGCTTACGTGGTCATTTCGTCTTGCTGCTAGAACCTATTGAATTGCTTCTCCTCCGTCCATCAGCCCCACCTATATAATTTGTTGTAATGTTTTGCTTAACCAGTGTGCTCCAGATTAACCCCTGGTTGACACTCCACCAGCGCTGTGTGTGTAATAAATCCTCTGACTTGTTTTCACGGTATCCAGAGAGTCCAGACTTATTCCCAACAATTCATTGTCTTTTAAGTTGTTTTTTTACTCCATGAGAAAATAATCAGTTCCATTCTTTTTTTTTTTCTCTACCATATGCGTCCTTTTTAGTTTCTTCTCTAAGCATTCCCAGGCATTTCAATCTGTCCACATATGGCAGCCTCCTCAGTTCTCATAACCCATCAGGGATATCCTCTTTCCATCGGCTCTGTCCTTCAGAGTGACTGGGTGATCAAAACTGGGCGAATGTCCAGACCACCCCGTTCCTTTGGCACCTGAATAGTGTCAGTGTTGGGCACTAGCTGTTTCCTTTGAGCTGCCAGCAATGACACCCAGGCCTTTCCCTGAGTTGCGTTCTGCCTTGGCACATTCACTCCGGTACGTGTCTTGGTTTGGCGTTACCCACGCTCAGATTTATAGAAACTGGGTGAATTGGGAACTTACTAGAGCAGGGAAGCTGAAGCCTGGGAAATAAGGAACAAAGACGTATAATGAGTATCCACACTTGTGTTTCCTGATAGAGCCTATTCAGGTTTCCTGCATCACAAACTATTGGCTCTATTGACACGTGGAGAATCATAAAACGTGGACTGGGCATTAGTAGATTGTTCATACCTCACTTATCTGAGCATTCAAATGTCATTGTTCAGTGTATGGAGAGGGACCAATACTCTAGACCCATGAGAACAGCCCCCCGCAGTGCATGTCATGTCTCATACAAACATTTTCTCTCCATCGAGGTATGCTGTGACCATTACCTGAGACCCTGGGAACATACAAGACATCAGAGGAATATTCATGTGACACTATTCTGCATCTGAGTTGGACACATTCTCCCTTTCTTCATGTCAGATTCCAACAAAAACAACTTCACCAACCCCTCCACCTTCATCCTGCTGGGCATTCCCGGCCTGGAGGCAGCTCATGTCTGGATCGCCATCCCCTTCTGCGCCATGTACGTCATAGCCGTGTTAGGGAACTTTAGCATCCTGTTCATTGTGAAGACGGAGCCGAGCCTCCATGAACCCTTGTACTATTTCCTCTGCATGCTGGCTGCTACTGACCTGGTCCTCTCTACATCCATCCTGCCCAAAATGTTGAGTATTTTCTGGTTCAATTCCAGAGAGATAGATTTCAGTGCCTGCCTCACCCAGATGTTCTTCATTCACTGCACTTTACTGATGGAGTCTGGGACACTCACGGCCATGGCCTATGATCGCTACGTGGCCATCTGTGATCCCCTCAGACATTCCACCATCCTGACAAACTCCATTGTAGCCAAGATCGGCCTGGCTGTGCTGCTGCGTAGTGCCATCCTCACACTGCCCTATCCCATCCTGGCAAATCAGTGGCCATATTGTAGAACCAATATAATTCCTGAACCGTACTGCTTACAGATAAGTGTGGTGAGCCTGGCCTGCGCTGACATTCGTATCAGTAGTTACTACGGCCTCTTTCTCCTACTCTGTGTGATGGGGCTGGATGTGATTTTTATTGCTGTCTCCTATATCCAGATCCTCAGGGCCATCTTCAGACTTCCCACAAAAGATGCCTGGCTAAAAACTATGGGAACCTGTGGCTCCCACCTCTGTGCCATGTTAGCCTTCTACATGCCTCTTCTTTTCATCTCCCTTGTAAACCGCCTTGGCCAGAATGTGCCCCTGCATTTCCATATTTTAATTTCCAACTTGTATGTGTTGATGCCTCCCATGCTGAACCCCATCATCTATGGGGTGAGGACCAAACAGATCCACAACAGGCTGCACCAACTCTTTACTCCGAAGGGTACCTGAGGATTTCTCCTTTTCCTCTGGCTCCGAGACTGAGATAAGACTAGAGCTGCTTGGTGACATGTTGCTGGGCCTTCTTCTGTGAAATTCTGAGTGGAGAGTGAAAGTGACATTAAACCCTGTCCTGGCCTTACCGTGCTGTGTCAGTGGGACAAACGGAGCAATTGGTCTGTGTTCAACTCATTCACTCATGGGGTTGCCCACTTTCTAATTCCTGGTACCTTGCACCCTGAGGCCCCTTTCCCTGCTCCGTTTATTCCCACAAAGTTCCCTTCACCTCTTCCCCCCCCCCCCGCAAATTTCTCTTGTTGTTCTACCCCCGTGCTCCAAACCACCAACCCCCTTGCTCACTCCTCATCACCCCAGCCCCATCACTCACTAGATCATCTCCACCTCCCTCCCCTGCCATTTTAATTCCATCTGCTCCAGGGCTGGGACGGGAGCTGCTGCAGTCTGACTAGAAGCCTGGTGTGAGGGCAGGGAGGACACAGCACAAAAGCTGACAGGATGGGCAGGAGCAGAGAGGGAAGCCAGTGGAGGGTTGCGGGAAGGGTTGTGTTGCAGAAAGGCAAAATTGTGCTACATAGTGTACGTGGGTCCTAACGCTCTGCTACAAAGCCAGTAAAATAAGTTTGGTGTGTCATTTCCTTTTTTTATTATTCAATACCTCCCTGCTGGTATCCGTTACAGGGAAGGTCCCTGCAGTGGGCGTGGGCTGGGCACCCTTTGGCCTGAGCCAGGTCTTGGGAGGCAGGGCAGGGGATCAGCTTTGAAGCTGGGAGGACAATAGCTGACAGAGGCAGAAGGAGAAGCAGGGAAGGAGAACATCACATTGGAGCAGCTGTGACACTCCTTCGAGTTGAAGTCATGGGATCCTCTCATACTGAGACTACCTCTGCGGGGGATAGAACTCCACATAGTATGAAAAAAAAAACAAACACAGGCAATGGGGTATTCAATCATCAGAAACCTAGATAGCTGGGCTTGGGATGACCGGGAGAACCACTGGCGACTTATGTGCCAGGTGCAAAGATTGTGGATCTCTTGAGACATCTAGATAGATATATGTGTATTATCAGGGAAAAGCAGGTGTAGAGTTCCTACAGCTCTCGTTGCATATCCTGGATCATCGTGATAATTGAGGGTCTTCCCGGGTTTGGATGTGGGGGTGCTGACTGAAATTTGTGCACCAGGGCTTTCCGCACAGCACCTTCAAAACAGTTAGTGCGGTCCTGCGGGTCCCCCCGAAACCCGGACATATAACCTTGGTTATCATAGGGTACATTGGGTTGGTTGGGCCACCGCTGGGACTTTGGAAATCTCGGCTTGGGTCGGGGTTGGTTTCGAGGAGCCTCAGTTGGACCCTCTTCTGCAGGGGTACCCAACGCGGTGCCCTCGGGCGCCATGGCGCCCGCCGGGCCATTTATGTGCGCCTGCCCAGTGACCAGGGCTGGCCCGAGCCATTCTTGCGCCCTGGGCCCCGGGAGCTCAGCACATGCGCGGCCCCCGCCCCAGGCGCGCGGTGCATGCGCAGCCCCATCCCCCAGGTGCCCGGCAGCCCCAAAAGGTTGGGGACCACTGCTATACTGTTATCACGGGGGTTTGTGGATCTTGTATGACCGCTACTGGTTTTTCCCTCCTTCCCTTCTGACTTACTGGCCCATACACCTTGGCTAACAGAGCCAGGGCTTCTCTTAAGGAGGTATCCTCCTGAATGTGCATAGTAACCCCGTCTCGAAGATAAGGGAGAGTATTATTTACCAGCAGACTTACGTAATCCGAATCCTCCAAGTTTGATCTCATAGGGCTCTCCCAGGTGGGACTTAAGCACATGGGGAACTGATAAGGAGCTTTGTGTTGTTTTTGTTTTAAATTAGTTAGGATTTCTATTCCTGCCTGTCCTGGATGTTGATTTCGTTCTAGCATTCTTATTGTGTCTAGAAACGGTTTCTCACATCTCCTGTAGGCTGGAGGTAGGGTGCGCCACAAGGCCCGATCCACAGTGAGCTGAAGGATTTTGACCCAGTTTTCTTCCTCTGGTACCTCGAAGGCACGGGCTGTTTCCTGGACCCTCTGGGCGTGCAAAGGGATAGAAGGGTCTTCCATCTTCCCCACCTGTTTGGCAATCATACCTAACACCTTTATGTCAGTGACAACAGCTACGGGGAAAGGTGAATCACTCACGTGCCCTTCTTCTGATCCTTCTGGTGCCTCCGAGCTGGAAATTGATGATCTGTCGAGACTGGGGACTGGTCCATCGTACTCCAGTTCCCTTGCAACACCGCTTGAAGCACCCATAGGCAGCTCTGGAAAATGCTGATCTGGAAAATCTGGAAAGGTTTCCTGCAATTGATCTAAAACATCTGTATATTGCTGAGTAACATCTCTCCACCTGCCCCTAGGTGATCCACCTGCTGGTACAAGAGATACCACTACTACGTGAAGCTGGGTGGGGAGTGACCCAGTTTCTGGTGACCCTGGGATTTCCCATGATTCATAGAGCTGGGATCTTCCTGGGTCACTAGGGGCAGGTGAGAGAACTGCCAAAGTGGGTATTGCTTTCCTTGGCTGTAATGCTGCAGGAGTGGTACTTCCCTGGATTCGGGAGATTAAAGAAGAACAGAAGTTAGATGCTTGCATTACTTCTGAAACAGCTCTGGATAGAGCATCTACCAGACGAGCCTCTACTGGGCCTTCCCTACTGGAGTCGGGGATCACTTCTGGAGGCTCTTTGACCTCAGTGGCCGGTAAGCCTGAGGAAGGGTCTGTTTGTAACAGTTCACACAATAAGGGATGCTGATCCTTTGGTCTTGTTTCCCCCTCCTCAGAGTCAGAAACCATGGGTACAGTGTCTGCGTCTGACCCCGCCTCCATCTTTACCTCATTAAGCCCCTCCTCTGCGCTTGCCACTGGAGGACTTCCATCTTTTCCTTCCATATGGCCTTCTGCCGCAGGCTCGTCAACTTCCTCCATCTCCTCCGGTAAGGCTTCAGTTACCTTTGTCCGGCTGCGAGTTACCGGACCCTTGGCTGCTTCTCCCTCCACCGGGGTGACCATTGCCATGGGGAGTTTCATTTCTAATGGAACGGTTGGGGAAGCTTTCCTATCTGGGCTTGGCGCATCTTCCTTGGTTGCCACAGATACCTCCCAACCCTCCTGTCTAGCTTCCTGTTGCACAATTTTTTTCTCTACCTCATCCAACCGTTCTTCCAGCTGATGCCTCAAAACATATGCTTGGTTAATGCAAACCTGTCCTTTCTCTTCCCACTTGCGGATTTCCTTCTCTAATGCTTGAAGCTCTAGCTCCCTAGTTGCTACTCTGTGAAACAAGCTTAGCTGTCCCTCTAAAATATCACAAATCTGGATTTTTAAGTGCTCTACTTCCTTTAGCTTCTTCTCCGCATCTGCTGTAAGTTGCTTAATCACCAAATTCTGGTCCCAGTTCTTCCTTCTAAACAACTTACAGCCAACCAGAAGACATTGCATAGCAACTCCCTTAATCTCTTGAGGGCTTTTCTCCTGCCTGTCCCGTACTGACTCAAATGCTTCATTCACTTCATCCCACGGGTCCGCACAACATCTCACCTGTGTTGCACTTTCAAGTCTCAACAAGCCTCCTCCATGATTTTGGTTATACCCCTCGACAAAATCAAGTAAATGTCCACAGGCGACTGTGAGTCCTGCTCACTCATATTTACACGGTTTCTTTTAAACCACACTGCCACAAGGCTACAACTGTCTCTTGTGCTAAGAGTCAGAGCTGTCTTGCTCAGAAAGCGTCCTTTCTCTAAGCGAATATAAAAGTATCCCAGACCGGTCTCACTACCGCTTCAAAGAAAAAGTCCCAAAAATAGAAGGACAGGGGGTTAGTGTCCTCCTCGTCCCTCGAAAGCCACTCTGATCGTGAACCAAGAGGGTTAAACCGCCATCCGGTGGTCCGCAAGTGTTTGGGGAAAACCCTCCGGCCGGCATGGGGCCGTGGTCTGGGAGAGCTGCAGGGACTCTCAACGGGGGGAAAACCCAAGCTAGGGCTCCCAGTGCACCATCCGCCCTTGGCTCTGTGCCTACAAAGCAGCTCCCCCGCCGTCACACAGGATGGGTTGTCGGATCCGGACACAACCACTTATCAACAAATTACTGGCCAATTAACATATAACAGAATCCCCTTTTAATAAGCGCAGATCCAAATTACCAATGTTTCTTATCTTTAGAGGGTTAACCACAAACTGAGGTCAGATTTCCTTTGGCTCCCACAATCCAGGCATTCAGCTGAGTTAGTGAGAGCCAAAACCCTTGTGGGTGGGTGACGGAGTGGCACTGTTTGTGAAAGATAATGTAGAATCATTATCTTACTTACTTAATCCCTTACTGGCAGCTCAGTGGCCATATTGCAGAACCAATGTCATCCCTGAGCCATACTGCACACACACCGCCGTGGTGAAGCTGGCCTGCGCTGACATTCGTGTCAGTAGTTACTACGGCCTTTCTGGGCTATTCTGTGTAAATGGTCTGGATGTGATTTTTATTGTTGTGTCCTATACCCAGATCCTCAGGGTCATCTTCAGACTCCCCACAAAGGACGCCTGGCTCAAGACATCTGGGACCTGCAGCTCCCACCTCTGCGCCATCTTAGCCTTTTACATCCCAAATCTCTTCTCCTTCCTCATGAACCGATTTGGCCAGAATGTGGCTCTGTATTTCCATGTTCTCATTTCCAGCTCAGATCTCTTGATCCCCCCCATGCTGAACCCCATCATCTATGGGGTGAGGATCACATATATCTGGGACAGGTTGTTCCGGCTCTTTACTCAAAAATTGAACTAAAAATTTCCCTTGGTGTTCTGGCTCTGGGCACTGAGAGAGACATTTAACTGTGTCCTGACCTTTCTGTGGTGTCTCACTGTAACAAACTGAAGAATCAGTCTTTGTACAACTCATTCACACAGGAGGTTTCCACATTCCCAGTTGCTTTAACAGGAGCCCTGAGGCTCTTTCCTCCACCCATCTATTTCCCCATGTCCCCAAGCAATGGTCCAAGCAAAGAACATAACAAAAACCACTTGGTAGTAGTGACTATGGTATGATTAACCTCAACATCCCTGTGACAGGAAAGGCACTAAGGCATCACAACAAAGGACCATTTAATTTCAGAAAGGGGAATGACACAGAAATGAGGAAGCTAATTGAAGAGTTATCAAAAAGCACACTGCCAAATGTGAAATCCCTGCCCACTACACGGAAATATCTTAAAGACACCATAATGGAGAGCCCTCAGAAATGTGTGTGCCATATTAATTGACATGGCAAGAGAACCGAAAAAGGGGCACTGTCGCTGAACAAGAAAAGGAGCACAGAGTGTCAAAAATTCATCCTTTAGAGTTGCAGAAGTCACTTATTCCTCCTTGGAGATGGATGAGCCTTGATGCACAAATTAGCTTTGATATGACTCTGACTTCCCCCTCCTTTCCCTCTCCCCCACCCACCCGCAGCTTTATGAAAATTGGTTTATAAATATGCATCACTCGGAGATGTTTTGGACAAAAGTACAGTTTGCATTACATAGCGCCTTTTTTTTGAAAGAGCACTTTCGAAAAAAGGTGTTCTTCCTCGTAAAATGAGGTTTTCTGCAGTCGAAAAAACTTGGGCGTGCTTTCGATTTTCTTTCGAAAGAACACGGCGGCAGTCTAGATGCAGGTGAAGTTTTTTTGGAAAAAGGCCATTTTTTCGAAAAAACCCTGTAGGGTAGACATACCCGTACAGAGTAACGTGGTGACCCCTCTGGAACTTTCATGCATTTTCTCTTTATTTCAGTTTTTAATAACTTACTTTAACCTATCTGTTTTCACTTGTAACCATTTAAATCATGCTGTTTGTATTAAAACACTTCTGTTTTACTATCCGGTTCAGTGTAAATAAAAATGATCTGGGTGGGGAGACAATCAGTGTGCATATCTCTCCTTCGGTGATTAAGAGGGTGAACATCCTCAAGAGCTTTCCTTTTGTAAAATTTTACTCAGAGAAAGGTGGATTTTTTGAGGTGTACTACTTGGGGGCAGCAAAACAAACCCCCTGGAGCCGCTTTGCGTCTGACCTTGTTGCAGATTCAAGAAGTTCAGATGGCGTGAGCCCAATGAGGCAGACGGCTCCACGGGCAGTCCTCCCTCCGATCCCCGTAGAGATTTCAAAAGGTCTCTTACCTCTCGTTTGGTACCAGGGGGGTCAGCAGGGGGAACGGCCTGCAGCAGTTGCCGCTGTCTTCACCCAGGCGTTGCCATCCGAGTCACGGCACCAAATTGTGGAAGAAAACAAGCCTTCACTCTGCATTGTGTTAAGCAACAAGTAGCCAGAGGCAATTTATTCGAGCAATATTGCAAGGGAAGACAGCATAAGCGGATCTTCAAATACAAAACAATTAAAACCCAATATATATACCTTTCCATTACTTATAACATCAAACAATTACTTCCCTTCCCGCTCAATTCCCACCAGATGCTGTCTTATCTCCAAGGTTCTCACTGAGGTCAGCATTCCATTCTTATCTTGGAGAGCGAGGCAGAGAGGCGAACGCAGCGTCTCTCCTAGCTCTCGCGTTGTCAGGAGTCAGAGTGAACCAGACTCTTGCTCTGTTACAGACAAACCCTGAAATGGCCACACAAATCCCCTCTCCTCTAGTCCTGCTTCCACACTCCCCCCTTATGTGCTTTTGGTACAACTAGTCCTTCAAACCTCTATATTCATTCAGCATTGTATTTCTGTTTTAACGTCAAGAGGATTGACCCCCACAGGTATTGATTGGTTGTAACGGTAAGGTATACAGAGCAGTCGCAACCCCTCCCAGCTTGGTATCATCTGCAAAATTAATAAGCGTCCTTTGTATGCCAATATCTAAATCGTTGATGAAGATATTGAACAGAGCCGGTCCCAAAACAGACCCCTGCAGAACCCTACTTGTTATACCTTTCCAGCAGGATTGTGAACCATTAATAACTACCCTCTGAGTATGGTTATCCAGCCAGTTATGCACCCACCTTATAGTAACCCCATCTAAGTTGTATTTGCCTAGTTTATTGATAAGGGTAGCATGTGAGACCGTATCAAACGCCTTACTAAAGTCTAGGTATACCACATCCACCGCTTCTCCCTTATCCACAAGACTCGTTATCCTATCAAAGAAAGCTATCAGATTGGTTTGACATGATTTATTCTTTACAAATCCATGCTGGCTGTTCCCTATCACCTTGCCACCTTCCAAGTGTTCACAGATGATTTCTGTAATTACTTGCTCCATTATCTTCCCTGGCACAGAAGTTAAACTAACTGGTCTGTAGTTTCCTGGGTTGTTCTTATTTCCCTTTTTATAAATGGGCACTATATTTGCCCTTTTCCAGTCTTCTGGAATCTCTCCTGTCTCCCATGATTTTCCGAAGATGATAGCTAGAGGCTCAGATACCTCCTCTATCAGCTCCTTGAGTATTCTAGGATGCATTTCATCAGGCCTGGGTGACTTGCAGGAATCTAACTTTTCTAGGTGATTTTTAACTTGTTCTTTTTTTATTTTATCTTCTAAACCTACCCCCTTCCCACTAGCATTCACTATGTTAGGCATTCCTACAGACTTCTTGGTGAAGACAGAAACAAAGATTTTGAGGAACAGCTAGCCAAAAACTCAAAAAGAAATAACAAAATGTTTTTTAAGTACATTAGAAGCAGGAAGCCTGCTAAAAAACCTGTGGGTCCCCTAGACGATCAAACTATAAAAGGCGCAATCAAGGACGATAAAGCCATTGCGGAGAAACTAAATGATTTCTTTGCTTCAGTCTTCACGGCTGAGGACGTTGGGAGATTCCCAAATCTGCACCGTCCTTTGTGGGTGATGAATCTGAGGAACTGTCCCGGATTAAAGTGTCATTAGAGGAGGTTTTGGAACAAATAGAAAAACTTAATGTTAACAAATCTCTCGGGACCGGATGGCATTCATCAAGGGTTCTAAAAGAACTCAAATGGGAAATTGCTGAACTATTATCTGTGGTCTGTAACCTATCCCTTAAATCGGCTTCCGTACCTAATGACTGGAAGGTAGCCAACGTGACACCAATATTTAAAAAGGGCTCTAGAGGCGATCCGGGCAATTACAGACCGGTAAGTCTAACTTCAGTACCTGGCAAATTAGTCGAAACAATAGTAAAGAATAAAATTGTGAAGCATGTAGAAGAACATAATTTGTTGGACAAAAGTCAACATGGTTTCTGTAAAGGAAATCCTGTCTTACTAATCTATTAGAGTTCTTTGAAGGGGTTAACAAACATGCGGACAAGGGGATCCAGTAGATATAGTATACTTAGATTTCCAGAAAGCCTTTGACAAGGTCCCTCACCAAAGGCTCTTGTGTAAATTACATGGCCATGGGATAAGAGGAAGGTCCTTTCTTGGATTGAGAACTGGTTAAAAGACAGGAAACAAAGGGTAGGAATAAATGGTAAATTTTCAGAATGGAGAGGGGTAACTAGTGGTGTCCCCAAGGGTCAGTCCTAGGACCAATCCTGTTCAACTTATTCATAAATGATCTGGAGAAAGGGGTAAGCAGTGAGGTGGTAAAGTTTGCAGATGATACCAAACTGTTTAGGATAGTCAAGACAGAAGCAGACTGTAAGGACTCCAAGAAGATCTCACCAAACTGAGTGATTGGGCAACAAAATGGCAAATGAAATTTAATGTGGATAAGTATAAAGTAATGCACATCGGGAAAAATAACCCCAACTATCGTACAGTATGATGGGGGCTAATTTAGCTACGACAAATCAGAAAAGAGATCTTGGCGTTATCGTGGACAGTTCTCTGAAAACTTCCACACAGTGTGCAGCGGCGGTCAAAAGGCAAATAGGATGCTAGGAATTATTAAGAAAGGGATAGAAAATAAGACCCAGAATATCTTACTGCCCCTGTATAAAACTATGGTACGCCCACATCTTGAATACTGTGTACAGATGTGGTCTCCTCACCTCAAAAGATATTTTGGCCTTGGAAAGGGTTCAGAAAGGGCAACTAAAATGATGAGGGTTTGGAACGGGTCCCATATGAGGAGAGGTTAAAGCGACTGGGACTTTTCAGTTTAGAAAAGAGGAGACTGAGGGGATATGATAGAGGTGTATAAAATCATGAGTGGTGTGGAGAGGGCCGATAAAGAAAAGTTATTTATTAGTTCCCATAATAGAAGAACTAGAGGACACCAAATGAAATTAATGGGTAGCAGGTTTAAAACTAATAAAGAAAGTTCTTCTTCACACAGCGTGTAGTCAGCATGTGGAACTCCTTGCCAGAGGAGGCTGTGAAGGCTGGGACTATAACAGAGTTTAAAGAAGCTAGATAATTTCATGGAGGTTAGGTCCATAAAAGGCTATTAGCCAGGAGATAAAATGGTGTCCTTGGCCTCTGTTTGTCAGAGGCTGGAGAGGATGGCAGGAGACAAATCGCTTGATCATTGTCGGTCCACCCTCTGGGGCACCTGGTGCTGGCCACTGTCGGCAGACAGGATACTGGGCTAGATGGACCTTTGGTCTGACCCGGTACGGCCGTTCTTATGTTCTTATGTAAAGAAGTCATTAAGCGTCTCTGCCATTTCCAAGTTTCCTGTTACTTTTTTTCCCTCCTCACTGACCAGTGGGCCTACCCTGTCCTTGGTCTTCCTCTTGCTTCTAATGTATTTATAAAAAGTCTTCTTGTTTCCCTTTATTCCTGAAATCCATTGTCTCTATTTTGCTGTTCTCCCTTCTACCCTTCCTTAGAATTGTGAACTCTGTGATTTCATGATCACTTTCACCCAAGCTGCCTTCCACTTTCAAATTCTCAACCAGTTCCTCCTATTGGTTAGGATCAAATCTAGAACAGCTTCCCCGGTAGCTTTTCAACCTTCTGAAATAAAAAGTTCTCTCCAATGCAGTCCAAGAACTTATTGGATAGTCTGTGCCCTGCAGTGTTATTTTCCCAACATATATCTGGATAGTTGAAGTCCCCCATCACCACCAAATCTTGGGCTTTGGATGATATTGTTAGTTGTTTAAAAAAAGCCTCATCCACTTCTTCCAACTGGGTAGGTAGCCTGTAGTAGACTCCTAGCATGACATCACCTTTGTTTTTAACCCCTTTTAGCCTAACCCAGAGACTCTCAACACTTCCGTCTCCTACGTCCATCTCCACCTCACTCCAAGTGTGTACATTTTTAATATATAAGACAACACCTCCTCCCTTTTTTCCCTGTCTATCCTTCCTGAGCAAGCTGTACCCTTCCATACAAACATTCCAATCATGTGTATTATCCCACCAAGTTTCTGTGATTCCAACAATGTCATAATTGTACTTATTTATTAGCACTTCCAGTTCTTCCTGCTTATTACCCATACTTCTCGCAGTTGTATATAGGCATCTAAGATACTGATTTGACCTTGCTTCCCAGTTTTACCCTGACCCTCCTTTCTCTCTGCCATTATAGCCCACGCTCCCTCCCACTTCTGACCCATCTCCCAGGTCTCCATGTTCTCCACTTACCCGTGGGTTTTGCTCACCTGTCCCCGTCGAACCTAATTTAAAGCCCTCCTTACCAGGTTAGCCAGTCTGTGTCCAAATAGGGTCTTCCCCCTCCTCGAAAGGTGAACGCCTAGCAGTCCTTCCTGGAATAGCATCCTGAATGAGAAGCAATGGTCTCAAGTGGCAGTGGGGGAGGTCTAGCTTCCATATTAGGAAAAAAACTATTTCCCTAGGAGGGTGGTGAAGCACTGGAATGAGTTGCCTAGGGAGAGGGTAGAATTTACATCCTTAGGGTATGTCTACACTGCCACCCTAGTTCGAACTAGGGTGGCTAATGTAGTCAATCGAACTTGCAAATGAAGCCTGGGATTAAAATATCCCAGGCTTTATTTGCATGTTCCCAGGTGCCGCCATTTTTAAATGCCCGGTAGTTCGGACTCCCGGCCCGCGGCTACAAGCGGCACGGATTAGGTAGTTCGAACTAAAGCCCCTAATTCTGACTAACGTTACTCCTCCTGCAATGAGCAGAGGCTTGGCCTAGATGACCCCATCAGGTGTCTTCCATGAATCTATGATTCTATGTGTGCTGATGAGTATCAGGAAATACCAATGGATCTCAAGAACTTGTAGAGCCTACATCTGGTATAAGCTTATGTAATGTGTTTGATCCAGCTTATGTACTGCTTGATGTCATGAAAGGAAGAACATTCGAGTGTCTTCTAAAGCCAAGTGCAAAGGCTGTGAGGTTGCATTTTTGGAACAGAGCTACACAGGTGGCTAATTTAAGGGCATTTCCAGAGATGTATTAAAAGATTTTTCGAAGCAGGAGGTGACCAGTTTCGATGACTGGCTCATAGGGTGCATGAGAGGCCAAAGACAGGCAGCAAAAGTGCTCTCAACACAACTAACAGCACAAATTAAAGTAGAAAAAAGGCTCATGATCAGAAGACCCATGGGCACTCATCAGACCTGGAAACCATGTTCCACTTCATACCCATAGATGCCAATGATGAAATAAAATACAGGGAAAAAATTGGGTGAAATTCCCACATTGTCATTACTCTCAACAATCCCGGAGTGCTGGTTCACACTGTCCAGCCTTGAAAAGGCGGTCCCGAGAGAGTAACACAGAGGGGGGTCAGGCACTGTCATCCAACCAGGATTCATAGCAGACACAGAGCAGCCTGTCCCAAGGAGACTGAAACCAATGGGGCAAATCCAACCCTGATGGGAATGGACAGATCCCTCAGCCTGACCTGGCTTTACCTGCCAACAGGTAAATTGAAAATGCGGGTAATCAGCCACCAGTCTCCCGAAGGTCCTCTACAAGGGGAATGTAAGGGGATTGTGGGCCCCTTGCTAAAACAAAGTGAGATTTTTAATTGGCCCTTTCCCTGCACCAAAAGGAAGGGGAAGGTCAATGGGAAACCAGGCACCTTACGCTGACATGCTCTGGGGGTAATGCAGAAAGGTGAGCTCTCCCGGTCAGCCTGATTGACAGGCTAACAGGCCAACGAGAGAGTCCGTAGGTGAGAGGCTCTTTGTGAGCCGGGGCGGTCTGCCTTGGCCACAGCAGGGTAGAGCTAACGGGAGAGCAGGGCCCAGGCTAATCTGGGAGCAGAGCCGCAGCAGCCAGAGCCAGAGCAGCCAGAATCGCAACCCAGGGAGCTGAGTTGGGGGCAGAGGAGGGCAGCCCTCACCAGATATGCCAGGGGAGCAGTCCAGGGAGCTGGAGGCAGAGGAGCAGCAGTTCTGAGGCTGGGGACTATCTAGACTTTTCTCTAAGTACACATTTTAAGAAGTCCGTTCTTGGAGAGAGAAGTGTCTCCCATTTCCCTCAGTCTTGCAAGAAACTGCCCTGCCTCTCAAACACAGAGGAGAGGGACAACCCCCTCTCTTCCAGTTTGAAATTCCTACCTGCATTGTTCTTGGCTGACAACTCGATACCTATCTAGATACAGGAGACATTAGTTAACTCTTTAATCACTGGGTGCTGGATTATGACAGATGCATTAACAGGAGTGTTGGGAGCAAGACACGAGAAGTCATTCTTCCGCTCTACTCTGTGCTGATTGGGCCTCAATTGGAGTATTGTGTCCAGTTCTGGGCACCACATTTCAAGAAAGATGTGGGGGAATTGGAGAAAGTGCAGAGAAGAACAACAAGAATGATTAAAGGTCTAGAGAACATGAGCTATGAAGGAAGACTGAAAGAACTGGGCTTGTTTAGTTAGGAAAGGAGAAGACTGAGAGGGGACATGATAGTGGTTTTCAGGTATCTAAAAGGATGTCACAAGGAGGAGGGACAAAAAGTTGTTCTCCTTGGCCTCTGATGATAGGACAAGAAGCAATGGGCTTAAACTGCAGCAAGGGAGGTTTATGTTGGACATTAGGAAATATTTTCTAACTGTCAGGGTGGTGAAACTCTGGAATAAACTGCCTAGGGAGGTTGTGGAATCTCCATTACTGGAGATATTTAAGTGCAGGTTGGCTAGACATCTGTCAGGGATGACCCATGGTGCTTGGTCCTGCCCTGAGGGCAGGGGACTGGACTTGATGACCTCTCGAGGTCCCTTCCAGTTCTAGGATTCCAGGATTCTATGATAAATACTGAGTTTCAGGGACTGTATCACACAGGAGCCTGGAATTGGAACCCTTAGGATTAAGGCTGCCAGTTGTTCCATCTCCGGGATGACTATTTCCTTCTTCTCCTCCATTCTCTCCCCTGGTCTTTCCGTAGCACCAGGGGTTTTCATGGAAGTCCATAAGCAGGAGACCCCGGCTGTGCTCTGAGAAGGGAGTTAGGGTTAGACCCAAAGCAGTCACAAAAGTGAATGGAGAGCCCTGTGCTCCCGTCTGTGTGTCTAGTGCAGCCGCTGCTTAATGGCTATCCCCCCTGTCCCCACTCTAGCTCCCCCGGACATGTGCTCTGCTCTTTAAGGCCCAGGGCATTCTGGTAACAACCAGGGCAGGGCTATGCATTGTCGACGTGTCACACCCACTTAGCAGCTTTTGTTTCCACCTTTAAAAAAACAAACAAAAAAAGGAGTATTCCTGTGGCACCTTAAAGACTGACAAATACATCTGAGCATGAGCTTTTGTGGTCAAAACCTACTTCCTCAGATGACGGAATCCAAAGTATTGATATCAGTGCAAGCAGTTCCCTGTCAATTGTAGGGCCTGTGTTCATGAAACTAATTAAGCGGGCTGGATGTGTCCCATTCATAGTTTGGATGTGAAAATGTGAAACTGAAGGGCAGGGGAAATTCCCTTTGTAGCGCGTGAACCAGTTCATGTCTCTATTCAAGCCCAGGTTGAGAGTGTCACATTTGTAAACGAATTCCAGTTCAGCAGTCTGTCTCTGTAACTGGGTGGTTAAACCCCTTGGCTGTGTCTACACTGGCACGTTCTTGCGCAAAAATGGCCGCTCTTGCGCAAAAACATGCCGCCTGTCTACACTGGCCGCGCGTTCTTGTGCAAATAAACTGACGTTGTACTGTAGAAAATCAGGGCTTCTTGCGCAAGAACTCTGTTGCTTCCTCTCAGGAAGAAGCCCTCTTGTGCAAGAGCTCTTCCAGAAGAGGCCAGTGTAGACAGGCAACATGAATTTCTTGCGCAAGAAGCCCCTATGGTTAAAATGGCCGTCAGAGCTTTCTTGCGCAAGAGAGCATCTACACTGCCATGGATGCTCTTGCACAAAAGCACATCTCTTGAGCAAAAGCAAATGCCAGTGTAGACACGCTCTTGTGGAAGACTTTTTGCGCAAGAACTCTTCCTGCCAGTGTAGACGTACCCTTTGTGTGTGTGCTGTTATGCCCCACCCACGCTTCCTGAGATGGGTCACACACTGGAATTGTATCTTGTCTAAACTTCATTGAACCCTTCTCAGGCGAATGGGCTCTGTTTGTGAAGTGCCCAGCCAAAGGGGCCCTGAATAGGAGGGGGGGCTCTAAAGGGTTCCACAATGCATATAACATGGAAATACTCACCAGACTAACTCTGCCTAGTGAGACCCATCCGCCCTCCCTTTACCTACACACAGAGGTCAAACCGCGCTCGCCAGCTGGTCACTTGTGCACTGGTGCACACAGCCCTCCCGCAGTTGGGCCAAGACAGGGGAAACTGTTCAGTCCCATTCCAGTGCTGACAAACCCAGGGGCTCTGCACAGAGAAATGCCCCAATTAGCCAGAGGAGCAGGCAGAGTCCAGCCCTGGGGATCCAAGTGCCCTCCAGCTGGGGCAAGCCTGGAAATTCTGACTCAGCCTAGCACATCCGATTCTCCTTTCCTAACTAAACAAGCCCAGTTCCCCCTGGGAGAGACTGGGAGGGAATGTGCCGAGAGGGACAGAACAAAGCCAATGCCAATGCTCATCCAGGCTCTACCACCCATATAGGGGCCCCTTGTTCCAGAGCAATAGTATAGCATAGTAAGCTGTATTTGCCTTATTTTGGCCTATTAATATGATATTCGCTTTAGTTAAATAATAGTTTTATGTTATCCTTACATCTTTTTAATATAGATTTGAAAAATGCAGGTAATGCAAGGGGCCTACAGAATCCAGGTTCTGTAAGATGGCTGATGGCAATAAGATATAAGTGGGGAAGTATATGCTTTGTGCTTCTAATTTTCCAGATAGGGGTGAAGCAAGAGACTGCGGTCAGGGCAAGTTTATTTTTTGAGCCTTACCTGGAATTTATGGTATAAATCTGCTAACATGACAGTTACGAATGTTCCAATCTCTTGGTGCAATCGCTAGCAGCTGGAAAGTTGACGACCGCAACTTCCGTACAGCTTCCCGCCCTTTGTGTGTGGTATAGGGACAGCATCCAAAAAGTCATCTGGCACCCATACTGAATAATCATAAGATACCCAAAGATTGCTTCCAATCAAAGCTGGTACCCTCAGAAATCTTGGGGTATTAGGCCCAGTTATAGAAAAGGGGTGGTATATCAGGAATGCTTTGTTGCCCAAAAGGGGTATTTAGGCCAAGGGATTTGGAAGATCAGGGCTGCGATCTGATGCTTAGCGGAGAGAGAAGACCGTTCCGTGGACGTGTGAGTATAAGGTCAGAGAAGTTTAGGATTTATCTCTATTCCTCCCTTTTATCACGGCTTCTTTTCTTTTCTTGCTTAAGTCTGCTTTTAGGAATCTTACTAACACTTGCTCCCCGGTCATCCAGGGGAAGGGAAGCCACCCTTCTCCATCCAACCTTGGGATCCTTGTGTGTGTAGGACTTCTTCTTCTTCTTCTTCTTCTTTGTATACTTAGATAAGTTTGGAGTTAATTGTGTTAATGGCATCTTGGGAAGGAATTCAGGTGATTTGTGTTCTTACTGTCGTTTTTGCTGTGGTGATCATAATCATTATTCCACTAGCAATAAAACTGTTTTCCATTTCATTTTCTGAGTTAAGGTGTGGTTGTTGTCCGTCGCTTGTTGAACCTGAAGAGGAGGAGCCCCGTGGTTCCACAGAATTGTAATCTGGGATAAAGGACGAATTTAGATTGAATCTGATCAGATTGGTGAGCCTTAGCCATCCAATTTTTACAAAACTCCCTCCCAGGCTACAAAGAGTGGGGCGGAAAGGTGAAGACTCCACCCTAGGACAGGTCCAGGCTGCTCACTAGCCACAGGATCATTCAGTTGGGGATGTTTTAGGAAGTTTGTTCTCCCGAGGTGAGTCAGGGCCTGTGCTGGTTGGGCAGGACTCTAGGTGGGAGGGGAAGTTGAGTCCCGCAGTTCACCCCACCAAGGAGCAGGGAGCTGGCACACTGGAGCTTATTCTGAAACCATGAGATTCACCTTGCGAGACAGGCTCAGACTCAGGCTCCCTCTTGCAGAATTTCCTCTGCTTCCCACCCATCAAACAGCTTCTGCCAGAGTGGACATCAATTTCCCTGGCAATGGCGAGACTGTGGTCACAGCAGGGAAGCCAGGACTCCTGGTGCTGTCTGCCATCCTTCCACTGAATCTCTGCATGACCCGGGCCAAATCTGTGCCTCAGTTTCCCTGTCAGTATAAAGGGGAGAGGCTCACAGTGATTTTCCTTTGCTGGGTGATTTGAAGAAAAGTGCTGCCCAGGGTGACGATAGTTCATGACGAGAATTGCTGATGTCTGGTGCCTTAGTGACAGCCCATGTGGTTCCTGTGTCCCCACACTCATCTGTCTCTAGATCTCTATTCTCACACTCTGCCTTCATGCCTGGGCATTTACAGGGTACGGAGCCTATGGAGACCTGTGTATTATCCGCAGTTTTTTTAGTAGTCAGCAATAATTTTTCAATAAACACAAACGCCCAGAGCAGCCAACTCCTCTGACTCAGCCCGGAGCCCAGGAGTTCTCCTCTCCATTTGGGAAGGGCCCTTAATTGCTGTTTACTTCTAAAGCTGGATAAAGAGCCCAGAAACCCAGACATGGAAAGAGTCATGGGAGAGTCACTGCCTAGAAAGTCTGGTCCCCAGCCTGTTTGCATCCAGAGGCCGCTTCTCCCCAGAGGCTGAGGGAATCCCACGGGGATGGCCCAGAGCTGGGTTATAACCAGTGCACAGCCCTGTGCCGGCTCTCAGCGTGGGACGCTGCTGCAGACGCTGGGCTGAGAGAGGTGCAGGACGCGGCTGCCTGAGGGGAGTTCCCAGGGAAGACACGTCCCTCTCAGCACTCACAGGTACCAGCTCTGGCTGAGGGGCTCCCCTGCTCGACTAACCCAGTGCACTGTGGGCGTGATGGGATAGACAGTAAGTCTGGGTCCTTTCTGCTTTGCAGAGACACGGAACGCTCTGGGCCCCTTGCCCAAGGGGGATGAGTTTTATTGCAGTGTTATTGTATAAAATGTCCCTCTTTGCGGACGGCCTCTAGCCCAAGGCGGCTGCATTTCAGGAGCAAAGTGGATCCTGTCGGATGAAAGATGCCAGCAGATGGACAAGGCAGGACAATGTTCTCTGGCCATGGCTCAGAGTTTACTTGACTCCCTGAGGCAAAACTCCCCTGGGAGCAAGACCTGAGTCAAGCTCTCAGCAGCCGGCTGTGTGTCACTGCCCAGACACTGTCACCTCCTCCCCTGGCATCTCAGGGCTCAGGCTGTTAACAGGGGGCTGTTGCGGGACTTGTATCTGCTGGGAAGCAGAATGCATCGGTGCCTACCCTGGCCTCCTTGTCACCCCCCTGCCGGCCTTTGGCTCAGGCACAGCTTTTATCTCCAAATGTTTTCAGTTTGCTTCCTGCTCATAGATGAAAATATCTAATCACACGACTCCTACAAGTGATCGCTGCAGAGCCCTACTTGAAACAGCTCCATTGGCTGACAGGGGCTCATGGACATCATCTGTCTGGGATCCCGGAGTGACCAGATGTCAGTCCATTTTGTGGGCGCTCTGCTGCTATTGCATCTCTTACATCAAAGGCCTCAGAGAAACCAAAGTCTCATGCATGTGCGCTGTTCCCTTCTCAGCCAGATGTGCACTCTTATTAATGGAGGAGTTTTCCATAAAGCATATTGGTGACGGGCATTAACTAATCCCAGACCAGCTTTTCTACTGTGTCCTAACATGGCCAGTTCTGTCCATGTTCTGATTAGTTTAATAGTTTCTATTTAACACACGTCTGCCTTTGATTTGCCTTTAAAAATATTCTGACTCTGCTGCTGACTGATTGTGCACATCTGAGTGCAAATGACGTGTGTCGTTGATCACTTAGCTCACAAATCCTGGGTTTTCAAGTGTGTATGATAGATGCTGTTTAACAGCCTTATTGACTGATAGTAGATGGGAATGTATTTCATCATCTCATGTGACAGGAGTGCCTCCGAGTTACTCTTTGTGAATGCAAAACAGAAATATTTTGGGAATACGTCGACCTTTCCTGCAACATCAGCGACTTTTCTTTCTCCCTCAGATTTGTTGTGTTCTTCATATATTTAATATTCTCATTTTGGCTTTTCTTAGCTCTGCCGGACATGGATTTCTCACTGTCTTTGATATCCCTTAAAAATTTCCACCATGTCCAATGTGTATTGTTTGCTATTGATTTTTCCCTTATCCCTCATTTTTTCTGTATTGCTTCCCTCCCCTGTGTGCTTGCTGGAAAGAATTTGTTTGAGGTTAGGGGGTTGTAGGTAGGCAAGGATTGGCCTGTCCCCCAACGTCTGTGAGAGTGAGGAGTCATTTTCCAGGATAGGTTGAAGATTATCACTGATGCCACAGAGGGGTTTAAGTTTGGGGCTGTAGGGCTGACCAGTAGTGTTCTGTTGTTTTCTTTGTTGGGTCTGTCTTGAAGAAGCTGATGTCAGGGTACCTGTCTGGCTCTGTCTATCTATTTCTTCACTTTCCTGGGTGGGTATTTAAGTTTTAAGAATGCCTGATAGAGATCCTGTAGGTTTTTGTCTCTGTCTGTGGGACTGGAGCAAACACGGTTGAATCTTAGGACCTGGCTGTAAACAATTGATTGGGAAATGTGTCTTGGACGGAAGCTAGAGGCATAAAGGTAAGTGTAAGAGTTGGTAGGTTTCTGGTATAAAGTGATGGAAATGTGGCTGTTGTTTAATTGTACTGTAGTGTCAGGGAAGTGGATCTCTTGTGTGGGCTGGTCCAGGCTGAGGTTGATGGTGCGTTGGAAGTTGTTGAAATCCATGTGAAACTCTTCAAGATCCTCCTTCCCGTGGGTCCTTATGATGAATATGTCGCCAATGTAATGTGAGTAGAGTAAGGGAGCAAGATGGCAAGAGATGAGGAAACGTTCGAGGTCAGCCATAAAGATGTTGGCATATTGTGGGGCCAAGTGGGTGCCCATAGCTGTGCTGCTGACTTGAAGCTATTAATTGTCCCCAAATTGGAAATAGTTGTGTGTGAGGACAAAATCACAGAGCTCTGTAACCAGGTGTGCAGTGGTGTCATCAGGAATAGTGTTCTTGACAGCCAGTAATCCATCCTTGTGTGGAGAGTTAATGTAAAGGGCTTCTACGTCTATGGTGGCCAGGGTGGTGTTTTCAGGAAGATTCCTGACGTTCTGTGCTTTCCTCAGGAAGTCGGTAGTGTCTCGAAGATAGCTAGGAGTGCTGGCAGCATAGGGCCTGAGGAGCGAGTCGATATAACTGGATAATCCTATTGATGTTCCAGTGCCTCAGATGATGGGTCCTCTGGGATTTCCAGGTTTGTGGATCTTGGGTAGCAGATAGAAGACTCCTGGTTGGGAATTTGATGATGTGTTTGTGTATATTTGGTCCCGAGTTGTAGCAGGGAGTGTCATGAGCAAGTGGTTTGGGGTTTTTGCCATTGTTTAGTGGGATCAGAGGGGAGAAGCCTGTAGAATTTGGTGTTGGGGAGTTGTCTGGCAGCCTCCTGTGCATCATCTGTTGCGTTCATGATGACAACAGCACCACGTTTGTCAGCCTGTCTGATTATGTTAGAATTGCTTTTGAGGCTGTGTACAGCATTGCCCTCTGCATGGCTGCGTAGGTTTCACATGTTGTTGTTTGCTGACAATGTCAGCCCGTGCACGTTTGCAGAAGCAATTCATGTAGCAGTCAATACTTTCGTTACAACCATCAGGAAGGGTTCACATAGAGGCCTTCCTTCTGTGGGGCTGGCAGGGGGGATCTTGAGGGTCATTGTATTGGTCAGTGGTGTGTTGGAAATGTTGCCTTAGACAGAGGTGATCACTTCTGCAAACATGTAGGGTCTGACATTGTCAGCAAACAATTACATGTAACATAGAAACTCAATTTTTGAGGGATAGCATTGCGTTCTGCTAAAACCTAGCCTGGAAAATGACCCCTCACTCTCACAGCCCTTGGGAGACAGGCCAGTCCTCACCTACAGACAACCCAAGAAACTGAAACAAATTCTTTCCAGCAATCACGCAGCACACCTCCAGCATACTCACCCAGGAACCCACCCCTGCAATCAACTCTGGTGCCAACTCTGTCCACACATCTACGCAAGCGACCTCATCACAGGACCTAACCACATAAGAGACCACATCAAAGGCTCATACAACTGCACATCCACCAATGTGATCTACGCCATCAAGTGCCAGCAGTGCCCCTCTGCTGTGTATATTGGCCAAACTGGACAGTCTCTACAACTGTGGTTCTCAACTGGTGGTCCATGGTGACTTTTTCGGTGGTCCACAGGAACATTGTCCAAAGTCACACGCCGTGGGCAGGCACCAAAAATCTGTTAGTAAGAAATAAATTTCAAACCAAAATATTCATTGTCTGCTCTTTTTTATCATGTCTCAAAAAGGAGGTGTCTCATGAAAATTTTTTAATTGGTCTGGTGGCCCGTGGACTGAAATGAGTTGAGAACCACTGCTCTACAACAAAGGATAAATGGACACAAATCAGATATCCGAAAGGGCAACACACAGAAACCTGTTGGGGAACATTTTACTTGCCCGGGCACTGACCAATGGATCTCAGAGTGACTGTACTATTACAAAGCAATTTCAAAAGCCAGCTGGAGAGAGAAGCTGCAGAACTTGGTTTAATGTACAAGTCTGACACCTAGAATCAAAGTTTGAACAAAGACCTGACCTGGACGGGCCACTACATCCCCAACTCTAATCACATCAATAGCTAAGCACTGAGCACTCACAGCCCACGCTGTTAGCCGCCTTTAGCATGGACACTGTAAGGCTCTGTCTAGACTATAATGATCTATCAGAGAAAGGTACGCAATACGCCCTCCGCAATTGGTGTACCTTTTTCCGATAGTTTTTTCGGAAGAGGATTTTCCAAAATTTGGCCCAGTGTAGACAGGCCAAATTTCAGAAAATCCTCCTCTTTCAGAAGAACCCTTCGTCCTCGTGGGAGGAGGAAGACAGGGCTTCTGAAGGAGTGTACATGCTCTTCCGCAAAAAAAAGGAAACCTCTGGTATCCCTCTGGTATCCCGGAAAAACCCCATAGACTAGACGTAGCCTAACTGATAATACACTTTTTCTTCCTATTTCTTCCTAATCCATTTTTTCTTCCTTCTCTTTTCCTTCCCATCCTCTGTCTTTCTCTGCTCTTTATTCTTACCCCAGATCCCTAGCTCTATTCATCTGAAGAAGTGGGTTGTGCCCACGAAAGCTCATGACCCCATCTACATGTTTTGTTAGTCTTTAAGATGGTGCAGAACTTTTCATTATCTTTTAAGTTGTTTTTTTTCTCCATGAGAAGGTAATCAGTTCCATTCTTTTTTTTTCTCTACCATATGCTTCCTTTTTAGTTTCTTCCTTAAGCATTCCCAGGCATTTCAATCTGTCCACACATGGCAGCCTCCTCAGTTCTCATAACCCAACAGGGATATCCTCTTTTCATCGGCTCTGTCCTTCAGAGTGACTGGGTGATCAAAACTGGGGGAATGTCCAGACCACCCCGTTCCTTTGGCACCTGAATAGTGTTAGTGTTGGGCACTAGCTGTTTTCTTTGAGCTGCCAGCATTGACACCCAGGCCTTTCCCTGAATTGCGTTCTGCCTTGGCACATTCACTCCGGTACGTGTCTTGGTTTGGCGTTACCCACTCTCAGATTTTTAGAAACTGGGTGAATTGGGAACTTACTAGAGCAGGGAAGCTGAAGCCTGGGAAATAAGGAACAAAGACGTATAACGAGTATCCACACTTGTGTTTCCTGACGGAGCCGATTCAGGTTTCCTGCATCACAACATGGTGGCTCTATTGACACATAGAGAATCATGAAATGTGTAATGGGCATTAGTAGGTTGTTCATACCTCACTTCTCTGAACAGTCAAAATGCCATTGTTCAGTGTGTGGAGAGTGACCAATACACTCCACCCATGAGATCAGCCCCCAGCAGTGCATGTTGTGTCTCATACAAATATTGTCTCTCCATCCAGGTATGCTGTGACCATTACCTGAGACCCTGGGTACATACAAGACATCAGAGGAATATTCATGTGACACTATTCTACATCTGATTTGGACACTTTCTCCCTTTCTCCATGTCAGATTCCAGCCGAAACAACTTCACCAACCCCTCCACCTTCATCCTGCTGGGCATTCCCGGCCTGGAGGCAGCTCATGTCTGGATCTCCATCCCCTTCTGCGCCATGTACGTTATAGCCATGTTGGGGAACTTTAGCATCCTGTTCATTGTGAAGATGGAGCCAAGCCTCCATGAGCCCATGTACTATTTCCTCTGTATGCTGGCCGCTACTGGTCCTCTCTACATCCATCCTGCCCAAAATGTTGAGTATTTTCTGGTTCAATTCCAGAGAGATAGACTTCAGTGCCTGCCTCACCCAGATGTTCTTCATTCACTGCACTTTACTGATGGAGTCTGGGACACTCACGGCCATGGCCTATGATCGCTACGTGGCCATCTGTGATCCCCTCAGACATTCCACCATCCTGACAAACTCCATTGTAGCCAAGATCAGCCTGGCCGTGCTGCTGCGTGGTGCCATCCTCACATTGCCCTATCCCCTCCTGGCAAGGCAGTGGCCATATTGTAGAACCAATATAATTCCTGAACCGTACTGCTCACACATAGGTGTGGTGAGCCTAGCCTGCGCTGACATTCGTGTGAGTAGTTACTATGGCCTCTTTCTCCTACTCTGTGTGATGGGGCTGGATGTGATTTTTATTGCTGTCTCCTATATCCAGATCCTCAGGGCCATCTTCAGACTTCCCACAAAAGATGCCCGACTCAAAACTATTGGAACCTGTGGCTCCCACCTCTGCGCCATGCTAGCCTTCTACATGCCTCTTCTTTTCATCTCCCTTGTAAACCGCCTTGGCCAGAATGTGCCCCTGCATTTCCATATTTTAATTTCCAACTTGTATGTGTTGATGCCTCCCATGCTGAACCCCATCATCTATGGGGTGAGGACCAAACAGATCCACAACAGGCTGCTCCGTCTCTTTACTCCAAAGGGTACCTAAGAATTTATCATGTTGCTCTGGCTCCAAGACTGATATAAGACAAGAGTTGTTTGGTGACATGGTGCTGGGCCTTCTTCTGTGAAATTCTGAGTGGAGAGTGAAAGTGACATTAAACCCCGTCCTGGCCTTACCATGCTGTGTCAGTGGGACAAACCAAGCAATTGGTTTGTGTTCAACTCATTCACTCATGGGGTTGCCCACTTTCTAATTCCTGGTACCTTGCACCCTGAGGCCCCTTTCCCGGCCCTGTTTATTCCCTCAACATTCCCTTCACCTCTTCCCCTGCCAAATTTCTCTTGTTGTTCTACCCCCATGCTCCAAACCACCAACCCCCTTGTTCACTCCTCGTCTCCCCACCCCCATCACTCACTACATAAGAACATAAGAATGGCCATACTGGGTCAGACCATAGGTCCATCCTCCCCAGTATCCTGTCTGCCGACAGTGGCCAATACCAGGTGTCCCAGACGGAGCAAATCAAACACGTAATGATCAAGCAATCTCTCTCCTGCCATCCATCTCTCCTTCCTAGATCATCTCCACTTCCCTCCCCTGCCATTTTAATTCCGTGTGCTCCAAGGCTGGGACTGGAGCTTCTGCAGTCTGACTAGGAGCCTGGTGTGAGGACAGGGAGGACACAGCACTGAAGCTGCCAGGCTGGGAAGGAGCAGAGAGGGAAGCTAAGAAGCACGTACAAGGCCAGTTGAGGGTTGCGGGAAGGGTTGTGTTGCAGAAAGGCAAAAATTGTGCTACATCGTGCATGTGGGCCCTAACGCTCTGCTACAAAGCCATGAAAAATTAGTTCAGTGTGTCATTTCCTTTTTTATTATTCAATACCTCCCTGCTGGCATCTGTTACAGGGAGGGTCCCTGCAGTGGGTGTGGGCTGGGCGCTCTTTGGCCTGAGCCAGGTCTTGGGAGGCAGGACAGGGGATTAGCTTTGAAGCTGGGAGGACAATATCTGAGAGAGACAGAAGGAGAAGCAGGGAAGGAGAACGTCACATTGGAGCAGCTGGGACACTCTGTCGAGTTGGTGTCATGGGATCCTCTCATACTGAGGCTACCTCTGCTGGGGATGGAACTCCACATAGTATGAAAAAAAACAGGCAATGGGGGATTCAATCATCAGAAACCTAGATAGCTGGGTTTGGGATGACCGGGAGAACCACTGGCGACTTATGTGCCAGGTGCAAAGATTGTGGCTCTCTTGAGATATCTAGATAGATATATGTGTATTATCGGGGGAAAAGCAGGTGGTCATGGTACAGGCAAATAGCAATGATGGAGGGAAGTCAAATATAAAAGATTGAATTCCAGGACCTCCAGAGTAGCATTTTCAGAAACACTTTGGCTGAAACATGAGTCATAGAACACTAGAACTGGAGGGGTCCTCAAGAGGTCGTCAAGTCCAGTCCCCTGCCCTCAGGGCAGGACCAAGCACCATCTAGACTGGGGGGGGGGGGGCAGGTAAAAGGGCCTCCGCAGGCTGTATCCGGCCCGCCAGGTGGGTTGATCATGCCTGTGGAGGCCCTGCCGCTCTCCCACCCCTGGCCAATTAGGGCCTTGGAGGCGGGGGGAAGTGCATGAAGTTTTCTCTGCCCTGCCTGGAGCATGCGGCTCCTGGCAGGGTTGAAGGAGACTTCGCCCAGTCTCCCATGCCCAAGTCCTGATTGGCCTGGAGGCAGAAGGGGGGAGCATGCAAAGTCTCCTCCCACTGCCAGGGGCATGGGCACCTTGAAGGAACCTCTTGGGGGGCAAAGGTACTTCCCCACCCCAGGTCAATAATGGTTTGGGGGTGGGGAAGGAGGGAAGTATCCTGGCCCTGCCCCTTCTGGTGTGAAGTGGTGTGAACATTTCTGAAGTGGCCCCTGGAAAAAAAGTATTGCCCACTCCTGGTCTAGGCCATCCCTGATAGATATCATCTTCAATGATGGAGATTCTACAACCTCCCTACGCAATTCATTCCACTGTTTTAACCACCCTGACAGTTACAAAGTTTTTCCTAATGTACAACTTAAACCTCCCTTGCTGGTGTTTAAGCCCATTGCTTCTTGTCTCATCCTCAGAGGCCAAGGAAAACATTTTTTCTCCCTCTTCCTTGTGACACACTGTTAGATACCTGAAAACCACTATCATGTCCCCTCTCAATCTTTTTTCCAAACTAAACAAGACCAATTCTTTCAGTCTTCCCTCATAGCTTGTGTTCGCTAGACCTTTCATCATGCTAGCGAACCTTCTCTGGACCTTCTCCAATTTCTCCACATCTTTCTTGAAATGCGGTGCCCAGAACTGGACACAATACTCCAGCGGAAGAGCGGAAGAATGACTCTGAAGAATGAAGACTGAGATAGACAGGTGGAAATGCAGAGTCTCAATGTGTGGATGAGATTGCAGTAGAAGGTGGAGGGGTTTAGATTTACTAGTAACTTGGGAACTGTTTGGGAAAGGAGAAGTGTATACAGGAAGAATGGGCTCCACATAAAATTCAATGGGACCATATTGGTATCACTTCAAATTACCAAGGTGTCAGCTCAGAGGGTCAGAGCCCAACAGGGTTGTAGATTCGCTTCAAGACAGAGTCGGTTAGGATAGTTGCTTTTATTAATCTCACTACATGACTACTGTTACAGGCTTAATACTGCCAGATGGCTACCCAGCTACTGCAAAGTAATACATGAATAAGCACAGGCAGAGCAATGCATAAAAGCGAGCAACAGGCACTTGGAAATGCTTACGCCCCTTCAGTCTGTGGGGAGTCCTGTTCTAATCACCTCGTGTGACGGACCGGGCCGGCTCTGGGCACAGCTGAGGGTGTCTGCTCAGGGCAAATTGCTCAAACTCAGGGCTCCTTACAGCCCCAGACTGGAGACCTTCCCAAACAGGCCACAAACCAGTCACACCGAGTGCTTCAGCTGCCAATCTGGCCAGCCAGAAGCCTTACGAGCAAAACCCCTCTGACACCCCAGCTCTCCCTGTGCCCCAATCCGCCCCAGGCCTAATGCACAGATGAGGGGTTTTAGAACCCAATCTCACCTACCCCAAACAGGTTCTTCCGGTCCCAAGAAACCAGCCACAGGTCCCAATCAATTTACACTTTGGATCTTACCCACAAGATCACGCTGAGCCAATCCTTTAGAATCTAAAATCTTAAGGTTTATTACTGAAAGAAAGAAAAGCATGAGAGTAAGGTTGTTAAGGAGAATACATGACATGCACCGAATCACCAAGTTCTCAATGCAGGCTCTTAGCAGAGATGTTACAAACTGCTAGCTTATAAGTCTCTGGTGTACATCCTATGTCAGGATGGGTCCATGGTTCTTTCCGGCTCGTTGTTCCCTGCAAGGCTGCATCTGGGATCAGGAGCTGAACTGAAGACCAGATGGAGATTTCCACATGGCACTTATATACCTCTACTGGCATCTTCCTGGCCAGAGTAGGTCACATGGTTCAGGGATCCATCCTTGTTTCACATGCTTTGTACAGAGTTTTGGGGCAACCCGCCCCCCCCCCATGGGTGCAGCAGTGATCTTTAGAATCCAATAACGTGACACCTTGTACCCGGACACAGTGGATGTGGCTCCAGCTGGGGGGATCCAGGGCACCTTCCAAGGTTTAGTTCCCTGGTGAGACTCAGCGGGCACGGGACTCCCTACACTAGCTATACTACAGGGCTGTGTCTACACTGGGCCACTTATTCCGGAAAATCAGCCGCTTTTCCGGAATAAGCTGCGAGCTGTCTACACTGGCCCCTTGAATTTCCGGAAAAGCACTGACGATCTACAGTAAGAAATCAGCTGCTTTTCCGGAAAAACTATGCTGCTCCCACTGGGCAAAAGTCCTTTTCCGGAAAATTGTTCCGAAAAGGGCCAGTGTAGACAGCCCAGCAGTCTTTTCTCGCAAAAAGCCCCGATCGCGAAAATGGCGATCGGGCTTTTTCCGAAAGCGGCGTCTACATTGGCCACGGACGCTTTCGGAAAAAGGGCTTTTCTGGAAAAGCATCCTGCCAATGTAGACGCTCTTTTTCCGGAAATACTTATAACGGAAAACTGTTCCGTTTTAAGCATTTCCGGAAAATCATGCCAGTGTAGACGTAGCCCAGTTGTTTACTGGGTATGCGTGTGCTTGGCTCAACGCCATTCTTGTCACTCTTATGACAGCCGGTTCTCAGGTTTCCCTGCTTGCTTGCCTACCTCGATGAGGGACAGCAAAGCATTTTGTCTCTGTGTGCTCTGGTTGCCCTCACTTGGGACACCACAGCACTCGGCAACATGGAGCCAGAGCTGCCCCTGGGCACTCTGGTGCTTCTCTTGGATGCGTTGCTGTGAGTCTGGCTGCACTTTCTGCAGGCTGCCATCCGGGAGGTCCATCGGGGGGCTGTCAGTATCCAGGAGGCCCTGTGGGAGAGCTTCCACCCTGAGGAGCACTAAGAGCCTCCCTGGTGTGCCCACTGGAGCCTTGTGCCTCATTCCTCCCTCACGTCCTTCCACTTACCCCTTCCTAACCCCCTTCCTGATGTCAAATAAAATACACGTATTTTCATGAACACAAACTCTCTTTATTTAACAAAACTGGGGGAGGGGTGAATGAAACTCTGGTGAGACTGGGAAAAGGAGGCGGAAGAGAGGGTGAGAGAGGGGAGAGGGCAACCTGGGAGGAGGGAGCTGGAAGGGAGAAGCAAGGAGAAGAAGGGGGAGGGGAAGCTCAGGGCTCAGGTTTGGGGGTCTCGCCGGACCAACTTGATTTTCATGCAAACCTGCTCCTGGGTTCGCAAGTGGCCTTTGGTGGCCAGGCTGGCAGCTATCCTGCCATAGACGGCCGCGTTCCTCCATCTAGTGCAGAGATCATGGACGTTGGGGGCATCCCCCCCAAACCTGCATAAGGTCCATGATCTCCACCCTGGACCAGAAAGTCACCTGCCTTCTCCGGGCTCTGGCAGGCTCCTAGGAGCTGGCAGACTGCTCCTGGGGAGCGGTGGAGGGCTGGCTGCCAGTGGTTTGCTGGCTCATGTTTTGGGGCCACTGGGTCAAGGGCAGTGACTGTTGGCTTTGGGCTGGCAGGCTTGGAGCTGGCATAGGCACTGTGGCCAGAGTCTACTCCTTTAAGGGCTCCGGGGAGGAGGGGAGGGAAAGGAGTGTTCTTGGCTGAGGCTGGAGTGGCCACCAGGGCACCCTGGGAAGGCTGGAGGCCCCCTGTTTCAAAAAAAGTGTCTTCACAGCACTTGTTTCGAAATAGCTATTTTGAATTTGGCGTTATTCCTCATGGAATGAGGTTTACCAAATTCGAAATAAGCGAATTTGGCTGTGGAGACGCTAGTAAAGTTATTTTGAAATAACTTTGTTGTGTAGACATACCCTTAGTCTTAGTAAGGAGAGGATGGAAGATGGTAAAATTCACTTAGGAGGAGTAACAATCAAATGAAAAATATCCCATTCAATATCATCGCATAATGGCTGACTGATGAAAAAGTGACAATTTGTAAAGTGCTTATATACAAATGCTATAAATTTAAACAAGAAGATGGGTGAACTAGAGAGACTCTTATTCAATGAGTATATTGATAAAATAGGCAACACAGAACTTGATGGAACGAGGACAATCAATTAGGCAGAGTAATACCTAGGTGCAGTATTTTTTGCAAAGAGAGAAGAGTTTGAGCTGATGTGGGAATGGGAATAGAGGTGAAAGAAAGATTGAATGAAAGGAAGTAAAAACCTAAAAGGAACCAAACTGTCCAATAGAATCTATTTGGATAGTGATTCCATGCTCCAATAATACAACTTTAGTAGCAGCAGGTATATCATAGACCAAGTGACCAGGATGGTGATAGTGATAGTGAAATGGTGTGGGAGATTAGAGAGGATATAAAAATGAAACCAATGGAGGAATTAAATTATCCCTATATTGACTGGGTCCATGTCACCTCAGGTCGTGTTGCAGAGATAAAGTTTCTTGACTCCTTCCATGACCCTTTCTTGGATCATCTAGTCCTTGAACCCATAAGAGCAAAGGGAATTCTTGATTTTGTCCTAATTGAAGTGAAAATATTTAATTTCACAAAGGGGAACTGCACCTGAGCCCCAGGCTAATAGACACTGCTAGAGAACCCAAAAAGTGCCACTAAGTGCTGATCACCAACATAAAAGAAGCAGTGAGAGACAAAAACGGGTCCTTTGAAGAGAGCAACTTAAAACCCAGTGAGGGAAATGGAAAGAACCATAACCTCTGGCAAGCAAAGTGTGAAACTATCCGAGTGTTTGTCGGGCGCAGCTGCCACTCAATGGCCCATTCCCAGTAGCCCCGAACTAGTTCCCCCGAACTTGTGCTCTGCTGTTAAGGCCCAGGACACACTTTTACCAGCAAGGGCAGGGCTGTGCATGGCAGCTGCCTCACATGCAGCCCCCTTGGTGGTGTGTTACACATGGTGCGTTTTTCTTGTCTACTCGATAAGCTCCTTGGTGACGGGGCTGGGTGTTTGTGAAGAGCCCAGCACAAAGGACTCTGCACTGGAGCAGGGCCTCTGGAGGGTTCCACCATCCATATAATGCTCATAACCACTCACCAGACCAACCCCTTCCCCTTCCCTTTGACTACACACAGAGGTCAAACCGTGCTTGCCAGCTAGTCACTTGTGCCCTGGTGGGCACAGCCCCCCTGTTGGGCTGTGACGGGAATCTGTTCTGTCCCATTCCAGCGCTGACAAACCCAGGGGCTCCGCACAGAGAAATGCCCCCGATTAGCGTACTTATACTCTTGTTCCAGGGCAGCTGCAGGGAGATTGGAGACACCCTCACCCCTGGACTGGCCCCCAGTGGCTCACCGTCCACAGCACCATTTGGTTGGTGTTTTACTGAGTCTGCTCCCCCGAAGTGACCCCAGTCGCTGTGGTGGGTGGGCAGGTCTCTAAGTGGGAGGAGAAGTGGTTTCCTAGGGTTCACCCCTCCCAGGAGTAGGGAGCTCACAGACTCCAGCTTCTTCTGGGTTCTTCAGATCCCCCTTGAAAGGTTCAGGCCGCTTCCCGTCCAACACACAGCCCCTGCCAGAGTTGGTGTCAATTTCCTTCTTGGCGTGACGACAACACCGTGGTTACAAGAAAGTCAAGACACCTGGTTCTGTCTGTCATCCTGACACTCAATCTCCATGTGACCCTGGACAAGTCTGTGCCTCAGTTTCCCTATCTATATAAAAGGGAGAGTTTCATAGGGACTTTCTTTTGCTAAATGTTTTGAAGACCCTGCACTGAAAGGCGCTGCCTAGGGTGAAGATAATTACTGTTGCGAATCACAGCTCTTTGGTCCCTTAGGGTACCTCTACAGAGCAGGGCAAAAGTTGAATTAAGCTACACAACTAGAGCTACATCAATTGCACAGATTAAGTCGACGTAGCTTAATTTGGCTTTTGGCGAAATAACGGCTTGCTGTGTAGACGTGCGCTATGTTATTTCAAATTAACGTCCATTATTCCAAAATAACACTTTGCGTAGATATACCCTTAGTGGCAGTCCCGTGTGCCTGCAGAAATTGGTTTTCACTCCCCACAGTCATCTGACTCCAGATCTGTATGTTCAGTCTCCACCTGTCATGCCTGGGCATTTACATGGTACAAGAGCCTATGGAGACATAGGTATTATCTGCATTTTTCTTAATAGTCAACAACATTTTTACAATATACACAAGTGCACAGAGCAGCCAACTCCTCTGGCTCACTCAGGGTCCAAGCGTTATCATCTCCCTTTGGGAGGGTCCCTTAATTGCTGTTTATTCCTCAAGCTGGATAAATAGCCCAGCAGCCCAGACATGGAAAGAGTCACTGGAGAGTCACCGGCTAGAAAATCTCTGTTCCCCAGACTGTTTGCATCCAGATGCTGCTTGTCCCCTAACTGCTGCATGAACCCCGCTGGGATTGCACAGAGCTGTGTTATAACTAGTGCACACCCTTGTGTCGGCTCTCGGCGCGGGACGCTGCTGCAGACGCTGGTCTGGGAGAGGTGCGGGACGCAGCTGCATGAGGGGGATTCCCAGGGAAGACACGTCCCTCTCAGCACTCACATGTACTATCTCTAGCTCGGGAGCTAACCTCCTCCACAAACCCAATGCAAGGTGGGTATGGGATAGAGTAAGTTGGTGTCATTTATGCTCTGTACGGGTACAAAACCAACTAGGGCCCTTGCCCCAGGAGTTTTATTCCAGTGTTATTGTATAAAATGTCCCTCTTTTCTGATGGCCTCTAGCCCAAAGGCAGCTGGGGCTAGAGGTCATCAGCCAAGTGGACACTTTAGGATGAAAAATGCTAGTAGATCGATAATAAATGACAATATTCTCTGGCCATGGCTCAGAGTTGACTCGGACCCACTGAGGCAAAACTCCCCTGGGAGCAAGAACTGAGTCAAGCCCCCAGCAGCCGGCTGTGTGTTACTGCCCAGACACTGTCACCTCCTCCCCTCTCATCTCAGGGCTCTGGCTGATCTGCTGGGAAGCAGAACGGCTGCTCGGCCAGTCCCTCCCCAGCTGCTAGCAGGGCCTGGCGTTCTTCTGGCCTCAGGGCAGGACTCTGCACCTGGCCTTGTGGAACCGCCTCAGATTTCTTTTGCCTGCAGCCCTGCATGTGACTGTATCAAACTTTGTGTGTGAACGGGCCCCGCTCAGCCAACGCTCCGGATCCATCGGTGCCTGCCCTGGCCTCCTCCTTATAACCCCTGGCCTCCTCCTGGTAACCCCTCTGCAGGCCTTTGGCTCAGGCACAGATTTTATCTCCAAATATTTTTCATTTGCTTCCTGCTCATTGATGGAAATATCTAATGGAATTGGGCCCACATGTGATCCCTTCAGGACCACGCTAAAAACAGTCCCGTTGGCTGACAGAGGCCCTTTGACAACAGCTGTCTGGGATCTGGGAGTGACCAGATTTCAGTCCATTTTGTGGGTGCTCTTCTGGTATTGCAGAATGTGCGTTTTTGATCTGTCAGGTTTCCCGCTTACATCAAACACCTCAGAGAAATCAAAGTGTATTGCATCTTCACTGTTCTCCTTCTCATCCAAATGCAGTTCCCTTTCTCACTCATATTAATGAATGATTTTTCCATAAAGCATATCAGTGACTAGCATTAACTAAGCCCAGACCAGTTTTTCTATTGTGTCCTAACCTAGTCAATTCTGCAAATATTCAGGTTTTTTTTAAATAGTTTCTATTTAACACACATCTGCCTTTTATTTGCCTTTACATAAATTCTGGCTCTGATGCTGCCTGATTGTACACTTCAGGGTGCAAGTGGGGTGTCTAGATGATAGCTTAGCTCACAAGTGCTGGCTTCATGACCTTAAGTTTCTATTTTAGATGCTGTTTAACAGCCTTGTTGACTGAAAATAGATGAGAATGTATTTCATCATCTCATCTAACAGCAGCCCATGTCAGGACGGTCGAGTGGTTTAAGGTGCCAGACTCCAGGCTCCGCGCTTCCTCTAGTTGGCAAATGTCATTGCGGAGCCTTTGGTCACTATCTCTGAAAACTCGTGGAAATCGGGAGAGATCCCGGATGACTGGAAAAAGGCAAATGTAGTGCCCATCTTTAAAAAAGGGAAGGAGGACAATCCAGGGAACTACAGCCTTATCTCAGTCCCCGGAAAAATCATGGAGAGGATCCTCAGGGAATCCATTTTGAAGCACTTGGAAGTGGACATGGGGAAGTCAGTGGATGTGATATACTTTGACTTTAGCAAAGCTTTTGATATGGTCTCCCACAATATTCTTGCTAGAAAGTTAAGGAAGTATGGATTGGATAAATGGACTGTAAAATGGATAGAAAGCTGGCTAGACTGTCGGGCCCAACGAGTACTGATTAATGGCTCGATGTCAGGTTGGTGGTCGGTTTCTAGTGGAGTGCTCCAAGGATCTGTTTAGAGACGGTTTTGTTCAACATCTTTATTAATGACCTGGATGAGGGGATGGATTGCACCCTCAGCAAGTTTACAGATGACACGAAGTTAGGGGAAGAGTAGATACACTGGAGGACAGGGATAGGATCCAGAGTGACCTAGATTTAATTAGAGGATTGGGCCACAAGAAATCTGATGAGGTTCAACAAGGACAAGTGTAGAGACCTGCACTTAGGATGGAAGAATCTCAAGCATTGTTATAGGCTGGGAACCGAATGGCTAAGTAGTAGTTCTTCAGAAAAGGACCTGGGGATTACAGAGGATGAGAAGCTGAATGTGAGTCAACAGTGTGCCCTTGTAGCCAAGAACATGAATGGAATATCGGGTTGCATTAAGAGGAGCATTGCCAGCAGATCCAGAGAAGTGATTATTCCCCTTTATTTGGCTCTGGTGAGGCCATATCTGTAGCATTGCAACCGGTTCTGGGCCCCCCCAATATAGAAAGGATGTGGACACATTGGAGAGGGTCCAGCGAAGGGCAACCAAAATGATTAGGGGGCTGGAGCACATGACCTATGAGGACAGGCTGAGGGATTTGGGTTTGTTTAGTCTGCAGAAAAGAAGAGTGAGGAGGATTTGATAGCAGCCTTCAACTTCCTGAAGGGAGGTTCCAAAGAGGCTGGAGAGAGGCTGTTCTCAGTAGTGACGGATGGCAGAACAAGGAGCAATGGTCTCAAGTTACAATGGGAAAGGTCTAGGTTGGGTATTAGGAAAAACTATTTCACTAGGAGGGTGGTGAAGTACTGGAATGGGTTACCTAGGGAGGTGGTGAAATCTCGATCCCTAGAGGTTTTTAAGTCTCGGCTTGACAAAGCCCTGGCTGGGTTGATTTAGTTGGGATTGGTCCTGCTTTGGGCAGGGGGCTGGACCTGATGACCTTCTGAGGTGTCTGCCCGCTCTATGGTTCTATGATTCTATAAGCACCGTTATTTCAAAATAACTCATGTTATTTCGAAATAATAGAGTGTGAGTCTACACAGCAAGCCCGTTATTTCAAAATAATTTCAATATAACTGCCTTCTTACTCCAACGTCTGTAACCCTGATTTCCCAAGAAGTAAGGGGAGTCGAAGAGTCTTCTTCCTTTGACTTCCCGCTGTGTAGATAGCACCAAAAGTTGAATTAAGGTACTTCAAAGTCAGCTACGCCATTAATGTAGCTGAAGTTGCATATCTTATCTCAACTTTAGCCTGTAGTGTAGACGTACCCTCAAAGTGCTTCTTTGTGAATGCAGAACAGAAATATTTCATGCCACATCGTCAACTTTTCTTTCTCCTTCTAGGAGATGGCAAATAGTTTTTTAAGGTTCATTTTGTCCTTAATATACTTAATACTCTGGTTTTGGATATCCTTAGCCCTGCCACACTATGGATTTCTCACTGTATTTAATATCCCTTATCAGTTTCCATAATGTCCAATTTGTATTGCTTGCTACTGATTTTCCCTTTTCTATCCATTGTTTCCTTCCTCCCTAACTACTGCCTGTGCTTTGGGACAGAAGCAGTCTTGTCCAAAGTTCTCTACTTCCTGGACTGTGGAATGGCCACTGGAATAGAGCTGGAAGGGACCTTGAGAAATCAATAAGTCCAGTTCCCTGCCCTCACGGCAGGACCAAATACCATTCCTGTCAGATTTGCCCTAGATCCCTAAATGGCTCCCTCAAGGATTGAGCTCACAATCCTGGATTTAGCAGGGCAATGAGCTATCCCTCCCTGCCTTTAGTTTTGTCCTTAATATACTTAATAATCTCATTTTGGATATCGTTAGTTCTTAAAGAACTAACTATTTGTGTTCCCATTTTAGTGTCTAATTGTTTCCTCCTAATCAGTATTGGTGATAAGTCTCCTCAGCTTTGAGCTAACTGCCCTTGAAGCACTGCGCTCCACAATTTGCATAGCTTTTTCCGATTGCTTTTCCAGAAGAGGCTTTTCCGGCATTTGGCCCCGTGTAGACAGGGCCAAATGGTGGAAAAGCCTCCTCTTTCAAAGGAGCCTTTATTCCTTGTAGAACGAGGTATACAGCGCTCACCGAAAGAGCGTGTCTGCTCTTCCATAAAAAAAGTGGAAGAGCAAACGGATTCCCTGGACACGGCAGAGTTTTTTCAGGATACCTCTAGTATCCTGGAAACCTCCCCCCCCCAAAACAAGTGTAGACATAGCCTAAGTGTCTGCAGATGTTATTGGTTGGGAACTGTTCTCTGTTTCTTCATGAGAACGTAACCAATTCCATTCTTTTATTTTGTTCTTCTCTATCATGTCTTGATTTATGTCTCTTTTCTAAGGGTATGTCTAGACTACAAGCTTTTTTCGACAGAGGCTTTGTCGACAGATACTGTTGACAAAGCCTCTGTCGAGAAAGAGCATCTAGACTAATAATATCTTCATTATTAATGACCTGGATGAGGGGATGGATTGCACCCTCAGCAAGTTTGCGGATGACACTAAGCTAGGGGGAGAGGTAGATACGCTTGAGGGGGCAGGGTCCAGAGTGACTTAGACAAATTGGAGGATTGGGCCACAAGAAATTTGATGAAGTTCAACAAGGACAAGTGCAGAGTCCTGCACTTGGGACGGAAGAATCCCAAGCACAGTTACAAGCTGGGGACCAACCAGCTAAGTAGTAGTTCTGCAGAAAAGGACCTGGGGGTTTCAATGGATGAGAAGCTGGATGTGAGTCAACAGTGTGCCCTGCTAACGGCATATTAGGTTGCATTAAGAGGAGCATTGCCAGCAGATCCAGAGATTTAATTATTCCCCCTTTATTCGGCTCTGGTGAGGCCACATCTGGAGTATTGTGTCCAGTTCTGGGCCCCCCACTACAAAAAGGATGTGGACACATTGGAGAGGGTCCAGCGGAGGGCAACCAAAATGATGAGGGGGCTAGAGCATATGACTTATGAGGAGAGGCTGAGGGAGTTGGGTCTGTTTAGTCTGCAGAAGCAAAGAGTGAGGGGGGGATTTGATAGCAGCCTTCAACTTCCTGAAGGGAGGTTCCAAAGAGGATGGAGAAAGGCTGTTCCCAGTAGTGACAGATGGCAGAACAAGGAGCAATGGTCTCAAGTTGTGGTGGGAGAGGTCCAGGTTGGATATTAGGAAAAACTATTTCACTAGGAGGGTGGTGAAGCACTGGAATGGGTTACCTAGGGAAGTAGTGGAGTCTCCATCCCTAGCAGTGTTTAAGTCTCAGCTTGACAAAGCCCTGGCCGGGTTGATTTAGTTGGGATTGGTCCTGCCTAGAGCAGGGGGCTGGACTTGATGACCTTCTGAGGTCTCTTCCAGCTCTATGGTTCTGTGATTCTATGATTCTACTACAGCCAGTTCTGTCAACAAAGCAAGCCGCTTTTTTGACAGAGAGTCTACACACTCTCTTTTGAAAAAGCACAGTGTGGATGCAATAGCGTCTTTTGGGGACAGAACTCTGTCGACAAAAAGCGTTATTCCTCGTAGAATGAGGTTTACCACCGTCGACAAGACTGCCGCGTTCTGCCAACGTACTGTCAACAGAACTTGGCGGTAGTATAGACACAGGTATAGTTTTGTCGACAAAAGTGGACTTTTGTCGACAAAACCCTGTAGTCTAGACACATCCATACTGTCGACAAAGCCTCTGTCAAAAAATAGCGTCTAGTCTACAACCAGTTCTGTCTTAAAAGCAAGCTGCTTTTTCGAAAGAGAGTGTAGACACTCTTTTTTGAAAAGTACAGTGTGGATGCAATAGCGCCTTTTTTGACAGAATTCTGTCGAAAAAAAGGCGGTATTCCTTGTAAAACAAGGTTTACCACCGTCGACAAAACTGCCGCGTTCTGTCGACTTACTGTCAACAGAACATGGCGGTAGTGTAGACGCAGGTATAGTTTTGTCGACAAAAGTCCACTTTTGTCGACAAAATCCTGTAGTCTAGACACACCCTAAACATTTCCAGACATTTCCATCTGTCCACATATGGCAGCCTCCCCTGCTCTTATAGGCCATCTGGGAAATCCTCTTTCTATCTGTTACATCCTTCAAAGTGACCGTGGGTATGTCTACACTGCGGGGGTTTTCTGGAATACTGGAGGTACCCCGGAAAAACTGCCACATCCAAGGAATGTGTTTGCTCTTCCACTTTTTTTTTTGTGAGAAGAGCAAACACACCCTTTCGGGGAGCCCTGTATTCCTCGTTCTACGAGGGATAAGGGCTCCACTGAAAGAGGAGGCTTTTCCACAGTTCAGGCCCATCTAGACTGGGCCAAATGGCAGAAAAACCTCTTACGGGAAAGCAATTGGAAAAAGCTATGTAAATTGCAGAGCGCAATTTCTGTAGCTTTTTCTGAAAAAAACCTATAGTGTAGACCTACCCTGGGGGAGCAAAACTGAGGGAAAGTCCAGACCAGGTAATTCTCCACCCCATTCTGTTGGAACCTGAACAGTGTTTGTGTTGGGCACGGTTCTGCATCTCTAGCTGTTTCCATTGAGCTGCCAGCAATGACGCCCAGGCCTTTCCCTGAGGGGTGTTCTGGTTGGGATGTTTCCCTGGTATGTGTCTTGGTTTCTTATTTCCTCACTTCCAGATTTTTAGCAACTGGGTGAATTGGGAACTTATCAAAGTATGGACTCTTTAGCCTTGGTGTTAAGGAACGAAGACATATAATGAGAATTCACTCTGGTGCCTATTCAGGTTTCCTGCATCGCAACAGATAGGAACTAAAGATACATGGAGAATCATAAAATGTGGAATGGGCATTAGTAGGTTGTTCATACCTCACTTTTCTGAATAGTCAAATGTCATTGTTCAGTGTGTGGAGAGTGACCAATATGCTCCACCCATGAGAAAAGCCTCCAGCAGTGCATGTCGTGTCTCATATGAACATTGTCTCTCCAGTCAGGAATTTGTGCTGTGACCATCACCCAAGAGTCTGAGTACATAAAGAAGTCAAGGGAACATACATGTGAGACCATCCTGCTTCAGAGCTGGACACCTTCTCCCTTATTCCATGTCAGATTCCAGTACAACAAACTTCACCAACCCCTCTACCTTCATCCTGCTGGGGATTCCTGGTCTGGAGGCATCCCATGTCTGGATCTCCATCCCCTTCTGCACCATGTACATCATAGCCATCTTGGGGAACTTCACCATCCTGTTCATTGTGAAGACAGTGCCGGGGCTTCATGAGCCCATGTACTATTTCCTCTGCATGCTGGCCGTCACTGACATGGTGCTGTCCACGTCCATTGTGCCCAAAATGCTGAGCATCTTCTGGTCCAAAACAAGGGAGATCGATTTCAATGCCTGCCTCACCCAGATGTTCTTCCTTCATTGCTCTTCAGCAATGGAGTCTGGCATATTCATAGCCATGGCATTGGATCGCTACGTGGCCATCTGCTATCCCCTGAGACATTCCACCATCCTCACAAACCGCGTGGTGGCCAAGATTGGCCTGGCCGTGCTGCTGCGTGGTGCCATGCTTGCATTGCCCTGTCCCTTACTGGCCAGGCAGTGGCCATACTGCAGAACCAACATCATCCCTGAGCCGTACTGCTCACACATCGCCGTGGTGAAGCTGGCCTGTGCTGATATTCGTGTCAGCAGTTACTACGGCCTCTTTGTGCTATTCTGTGTGTTGGGTCTGGATGGGATTTTTATCGCTCTGTCCTACACCCAGATCCTCAGGGCCATCTTCAGACTCCCCACCAAGGACGCCCGGCTGAAGACTTTTGGGACCTGTGGCTCCCACATCTGTGCCATCTTAGCCTTTTACGTGCCTGGTCTTTTCATATCGCTTGCAAACCGCTTTGGCCAGAACATTCCCCTGCATTTCCAAGTTCTCATTTCCAACTTGTACCGCTTGATGCCCCCCATGCTAAATCCCATCATCTATGGGGTGAGGACCAAACAGATCCGTAACAGGCTGCTCCATCTCTTTACTCAAAAGGGGACGTAAAGTTTTCCCTTGTTGCTTTCATTCTGAGACTGAGATCAGAGAAGAGCTGGTTGGTTACATGGTGCTGGGCCTTTTTCTCTGAATTTCTGTTACTTTAAGTTTGTAATTCACTTTGCATGGCCTGTTTTCACTTGTAGCCACTGAAATCCTACTGCTTATACTTAATAAAATCACTTTATTTACTATCAAGCCCAGAGTAACTAATTGTTACCTGGGAGAGCAATCAGTGTGCACATTCCCCTTTCATTGTTAAAGGAGGCTTACCTGGATAATTTAGTTGGGGTTCTGATCCCATTTGGGGAGTGCTTTCCCTGGAAGCTGAGCCCTAAACTGCATTTTCCTCAGATGTGAAAAGGTTCAGTATCCGTATTGCTCCGTGGTGGTGGTGTTCATGTGTTGGGGGGGAGAACGGTGAACTCAGCTGTGTGTGGGGTGACTAGACTACAGGGTTTTGTTGACAAAAGTGGACTTTTGTCAACAAAACTATACCTGCGTCTACACTACTGCCGAGTTCTGTCGACAGTAAGTCCACAGAACGCGGCAGTAAACCTCATTCTACGAGGAATAACGCCTTTGTCGACAGAGTTATGCCAAAAAAAGGTGCTATTGCAGCCACACTGTGCATTTTCAAAAGACAGCTTCTAGACTCTCTGTCAAAAAAGCGGCTTGCTCTGTTGACAGAACTGGTTGTAGTCTAGACCCTCTTTTTTCGACAGAGGCTTTGTTGACAGTATCTGTCGACAAAGCCTCTGTCGAAAAAGCCTGTAGTCTAGACGTACCCTGTGTGTTGTCCGAGGGGAGACCAAGAGACCTAGCACTAGCAGGACAGGGTGGTGAGAAGGCCCAGACAGCAAGCAAATGAGTGTCAGCCTTGTGCAGCAGGATCGAGGAAGAGGAACCCATAAGGTCAGGCAGGGCTCTGGGCAAAGGCCGTGGGAGTGAGGACTCAGATCCTCTCACTAGCGAATTCTACCAGGGTGGTGTCTATGCAAGGAAAGTTCCCAGCGAGAGAGTTTGCCCTCCCTTCTCTCTAAGGAGTGGTTCAAAGCACTTGCCTCACATTTCTCTGAAGGTGAAACTTTTACCTGTTGAATGTTTCACTCTTTTGAAGCACGCTGGGCTCTTTACATTTCTGCAGCCGTGTGTAATAGCCTGATGGTGGCTGTGTCTGCCCTACAGACCTGACAGCAGCGCAGCCCTGCCCCGTACGATCTGCCACGCAGCACCTCTGTGCCCATGGGAGAGAACTCTCTTGCCAGCACCATTCCCCCTCCTCCACCGCAAAGAGCTGCTCCTGCTGACCCAGTGCCGTTCATAGTTGACCAGAGGGGTGTTTTTTCATACCCCTGACTGACAAAGTGCGACAAAGCTTGGTCTGAACTGCCGTGTGAAAGGTGCAACGTTCTGCTGGGCTCCTTGGGGCCCAAACCCAGCTCCTGTCAGTCACAGAGCTCCAAACGCCCAGAGCAGCCAATTCCATGGACTCAGCCCAGAGCCCAGGAGTTCTTCTCTCCCATCGGGAAGGCTCCTTAGTTGCTGCTTACTGCTCCAGCTCAATAAATAGCCCAGAAGCCCAGACATGGAAAGAGTCACTGGAGAGTCACTGCCTGGAAAGTCTTTGTGCTCCAGCTTGTTTACGTCCAGATGTCGCTTCTCCCCCAGAGGCTGAGTGAACCCCACTGGGAAGGCCCAGAGCTGGGTTATAACGAGTGCACAGCCCTGTGCCGGCTCTCAGCATGGGATGCCGCTGCAGACGCTGGGCTAAGAGAGGTGCGGGACGTGGCTGCCTGAAGTGGATTCCCAGGGAAGACACGTCCCTCTCAGCACTCGCAGGTACCAGCTCTTGCTGAGGGGCTCCCCTGCTCCACAGCCCCAGGGCACTGTGGGCATGATGGGATAAACAGTAAGTCTGGGTCCTTTCTGCTTTGCACAGACACTAAACATTCTGGGGTGCTTGACACAGAAGAGGTGAGTTTTATTCCAGTGTTATTAGCTAAAACGTCCCTCTTTGCAGATGGCCTCTAGCCCCAAGGCAGCTGGACTTCAGTTGCAAAGTGGACCTTTTAGGATGAAAGGTTTTAGTAGCTGCACAACACAGGACAATATTCTTTGGCCAGGGACCATATTTCACTCAGCCCTCACTGAAGCAAAACTCCCTTTGGAATAAAACCTGAGTAAAGCGCTCAGGAGCCAGCTGTGTGTGAATGCACAGACACGGTCACCTCCTCCCCTTGCATTTTAGGGTGCTGGCTGTTAATGGAGGGCTGTTCCCTGACTTGTATCTGCTGGGAAGCAAGGGGATGCTGGGGCTCAACCCTTGTAAACGTTTTACAGCATGGGCGAGACATCTGTTCCCTAGCTTAACTGGCTTCTCTGTGATGCCTGAAACTTTCAAAAAAAAAAAAAAAAAAAAAAAGGCCAGAAGCAGACACCCAAGGTGGGGAATTTCAGTCAAAACAGCTAAAGTTCCACCAATTTATAAACTGAAAATGAATTTGTTCAATGTTGAAGTTGTCAGGCAGCCTTAACTAAATATCATGTAACCAAGATCACCAGCAATATCCCATTCATTTGCTCCAATACTGTCAGTGGCAGGGAGTTGCACAGGCAAATAGATATTTTGTGAGCAATTTTCTTCAGTGTTTTATGTTCAGAATTTCAATGCAATTCAATGCTCCTTTGACTGTGTGCCATGAAACACAGTACACAGAAATGCCCGATCTACTTCTTTTGTTAGTAGATTCATAGGGGCTGCGTCTAGATTGGCAAGATTTTGCGCAAATACTTTTAACTGAAAAGTTTTTCCGTTAAAAGTATTTGCGCAAGAGAGCGTCTATACTGGCATGTGCCTTTGCGCAAAAGATTTGCTTTTGCGCAAAAGCATCCGTGCCCAGTATAGACGGTCTCTTATGCAAGAAAGCTCCGATGGTCATTTTAGCCATCGGGCTTTCTTGCGCAAGAAATTAAGGTGGCTGTCTACACTGGCCCTCTTGCGCAAGAATACTTGCACAAGAGGGCTTATCCCTGAGTGGAAGCGTCAAAGTATTTGCGCAAGAAGCACTGATTTTGTACATTACAAAGTCAGTGTTCTTGCACAAATACTAGCGGCCAGTGTAGACAGGCGGCAAGTTTTTGCGCAAAATCGGCCACTTTTGCGCAAAATCATGCCAGTCTAGACGCAGCCAGGGTGTAAGGGTCATCGTGTCTGAATTTCTGTATAACACAGGCCATGACATTTCACCCAGGTGTCCCTCTTTTCAGCCACATGATTTGTGTTTGACTGAAGCTCGGTCTAAACTAGGATTTTGCCTGATAGAATCAAAGATCCACTGGGTGAGAAGGGAGGAAAGTCAACTCAGCAATGCTATGCACAGTGTTGGGGATCTCACAGACACTCCAGCTGGCTGAGTCCTGCTTTTATCTCACGTCCAGCCTCCACCGAACAGAAGAGCTACTCAGACACCTCACTTCCTTAACTGTAAAAACGTAAAAAATGACGAATAATCTAGCAACACCTTAAAGACGAACAAAACATGTAGATGGGATCATGAGCTTTCGTGGGTGCAACCCACTTCTTCAGATCAAAAGCTCGTGATCCCATCTCCATGTTTTGTTTGTCTTTAAGGTGCTGCTGGACTATTTGTTGTTTTTTTAAGTTTTTTCCACTTAGGGTGTGTCTAGACTACAGAGATTTTTCAAAAAAAGTGGCCTTTTTCCAAAAAATCTTTACCTGCCTCTAGACTGCCGCTGGGTTCTGTCGACAGTAAATCGAAAGAACATGTCAGGGTTGTCGACCGCGGAAAACTTCATTTCATGAGGAATAACGCCTTTTTTCGAAAGCGCTCTTTCGAAAAAAGGCGCTATGTAATGCAAACTGTGCTTTTTCTAAAGAGAGCATCCAGATTGCCGGGGTGCTCTCTTTCGAAAAAGCAGCTTGCTTTTTCGAAAGTACCGGTTGTAGTCTAGACGCTCTTTTTTCGGAAGAGGCTTTTTTGAAAGTATCTTTCGAAAAAGCCTCTTTCTAAAAAGGCGTGTAGTGTAGACGTAGCCGTACATACTAACTCCGCTCCCCCTCTGAAGTTCCTTAATTGTGTCAAGGCAAATATGCAGATCCCATGGCACCCTGGCCTGCAGAGCCCACCAAAAGATGCTGTTAAACCCTTGTAGCTCGGAACCACATCAAGAACCTCACAGCTAGCCTTGATGCTAACCTCACAGCTAGTCATCTCTGAGTGTCCCCTTCGTTCTTTTCTGCGGGGGCTGACTGCTGGGGCGATGTGCTGGCTACTAAACTCCACCGTAAACTTGTGGTCGTTGCTACCTACCCAAGCCATAGGAAAGGAGAAGCAGAGTCCCTGGGTTCCATAACACAATGCCCCAATCTGTGGTGGAGCCTGCATTGCCTGCGTGTGATTGTATTACACGTTGTGTGTGCACGAGCCCAGCTCAGCCAACGCTCCGGATCCATCGGTGCCTGCCCTGGCCTCCCTCTTGTAACCCTCCTGCCGGCCTTTGGCTCAGACACAAGTTTTATCTCCAAATATTTTCCATTTGCTTCCTGTTCATTGACACAACTATCGAATCGCATCAGGCCTACCAGTGATTGCTGCAGGGCCACACTAGATACACCCCATTGGCTGACAGGGGCCCATGGACATCAGCTGTCTGGGATCTGGGAGTGACCAGATGCCAGTCCATTTTACGAGTGTTCTGCTGATATTATGGAGTGTCCACTTTTATCTGTCAGGTTTCCCTATTACACCAAGTGCCTAAGAGAAATCAGTCTCTTGCATTGGCGCAGTTCCATTTCTCAGCCAAACATGCACTCGTATTAGTGCAGAAGTTTTCCATAAAGCATGTTGGCGACAGGCATTAAGTAATCTCACCCCAGCTTTTCAGTTGTGTCTAACCTGCCCAATTCTGTAAAAGTTCTGTTTCTAGTTAATATTTTCTATATAAGACACATCTACTTTTATTTGCCATTAAAAACAAATCAGGTTCTGATGCTGCCTGATTGCGCACTTCTGGGTGCAAATGTGTTTGTGTAGATGATCACTCAGTTCATACCCCATGTGTTTGTGACTCCACATTCTATTGTACACGCTGATTAACAGCCTCCTTAACGGCTAATGGACAGGAAATTATTTCATCAACTCGTGTGACATCAGTACATAAAAGTGCTTCTTTGTGAATGCAGAACAGAAATATTTCATGAATATATCTACCTTTCCTGCAACATTAATGACTTTTCTTTCTCCTTCTAGGAAATGGCAGATCCTTTTTTACACATATATTTTTTTCCTTAATATACTTAATACCATTTTGGTTATCCCTTAGCTCTGTTAATGATGGATTTTTCACGGACTTTAATTTATCTTAGCATTGGAAAATTTTCTGAAAAGGGCAACAATGATTAGGGGTTTGGAACGGGAGACATATGAAGACAGATTAAAAAGACTGGGACTTTTGAACTAGAGAGAGGAGAATAAAGGGAATATGGTAGAGGTCTATAAAATCATGACAAGTATGGAAAAAGTGAATAAGGAAAAGTTATTTACTTGTTCCCAGAAGTAGGGGTCACCAAATGAAATTAACAGGTAGCAGGTTTAAAACAAACAAAAAGACATTTTTCTTCATGTAGCACACAGTCAACCTGTGGAACTCCTTACCAGAGGATATTGTGAAGACCAGGACTTTAACCAGGGTTCAAAAAAGAACTAGATAAATTCATGGAGGTTAGGTCCATCAATGGCTATTAGCCAGGATGGGTCGGAATGGTGTTCCTGGCCTCCATTTGTCAGAACCTGGAAATGGGTGACAGGGGAGGGATCACTTGATGATTAACTGTTTCTGTTCACTCCCTCAGGGGCACCTGGAATTGGCCACTGTCAGCAGACAGGATACTGGGCAAGATGCACTTTTTGGTCTGACCCAGGATGACCGGTCTTCTGTTCTTACGTTATGTTTTGACATTCACATCCCTTATCAATTTTCCTTACTTCCAATCTGTGATGCTTGCCATCAATTTTTCCCTTTTTCGCTCCCTCCTCTCCAACTGCTGCCTGCACTTTGGGACTGAAGGGGTTTTTTTTGTCCAAATGTCTCACCTATTTGACTGTGGAATAGTGGCTCTGTAGTTGTCTAAGAAACTCTTCTTAATGAACTCCCAAGTTATGTTCCCATTTTTCTGTCTAATTTTTTTCCTTCCAATCAGTTTTGCCGATAATTTCCTCAGCTTTGGGGTATCAGCCCTTTGAAGTGTCTGTAGGTATTACTGGTTGGGAATTGTTCTCTGGTGCTCCATGTGAATGTAATCAGCTCCATTCTTTTGTTCTGTTCTCTTCCAGATTGTTCAGTCTCTCCGCACATGGCAGCCACCCCCGTTATCTTAGCCCACCTGGGAAACCCTCTTTCCACCTGTTGTTTCCTTCAGAGTGACTGGGGGGACCCAACTAAGGGAATGTCCAGACCAGGTAATTCTCCACCCTGTTCCATTGGCACCTGAATAGTGTGTGGGTTGCACACAGTTCTACATCACTAGCTGATGCCATTGATCTGCCAGCAATGACACCCAGGCCTTTCCCTGAGGGGTGTTCTTGTGGGGATGTTCACCCCGACGCATGTCTTGGTTTGGTATTTTCCTACTCTCTGATTTTTAGCAACTGAATGAATGGGGAACTCCCCTACAGCATGGACTCTCTAACCTGGGTTTCATTGCAGTAGGGAACAGAATCCACACCCGTGTTTCTTTTTGGTGCTCATTAAGGTTACCCTCAGCACAACATATAGGGACTATTGACACATGGCAAATCCTAACACATGGGACTGGCATTAGTGGGTTGATCATAACTTATTTCCCTGACTTGTCAAAATGATATTTTTCAGTGTGTGACCAATGATTTTCAGTCATGAGAACAGCTTCTGGTGGTGCATATAGTGTGATGTACTAACACTGTCTCTCCAACCAGGCATTTCTACTCTGCCCGTCACCTGAGAACCTTGGTACATAGAAGAAGTCAGGGGATCATACGGGTGACGTTGTTCGGCTTCAGAGCTGGACACCTTCTTCTCTTTTGATGTCAGATTACAGCACAAATAACTTCACCAACCCATCCACCTTCATCCTGCTGGGCATTCCTGGACTGGAGGCAGCCCATGTCTGGATCTCCATCCCCTTCTGCACCATGTACGCCATGGCCATCTTGGAGAACTTCACAATCTTGTTCATTGTGAAGAGGGAGCCAAGCCTCCGTGAGCCCATGTACTATTTCCTCTGCATGCTGGCTGTCACCGACCTGGTCCTATGCACATCCATCCTTCCCAAGGCATTGGCAATCTTCTGGTTCAATTCCAGGGAGATCGATTTCAGTGCCTGCCTCACCCAGATGTTCTTCATTCACTGCTTCTTGGCAACAGAGTCTGGAATCTTTGTGGCCATGGCTTTTGATCGCTATGTGGCCATTTGTGATCCCCTGAGGCATTCCACTATCCTGACAAATTGCATGGTGGCCAAAACTGGCCTGGCCATGGTGCTGCGTGGTGCAGTAATTGTGCTGCCCTGTCCCTTCCTGGCAAGGCAGTGGCCATATTGCAGAACCAACATCATCCCTGAGCCATATTGCGCACACATAGCCGTAGTGAACCTTGCCTGTGCTGACATTCATGTGAGTAGTTACTATGGCCTCTTTGTGCTACTCTGCGTGTTGGGTCTAGATGTGATTTTTATTGCCCTATCCTATACCTGGATCCTCAGGGCCATCTTCAGACTCCCCACAAAGGATGCCCGGCTCAAGACTTTTGGGACTTGTGGAACCCACCTCTGTGTTATTTTAGCCTTTTACATCCCTGGTCTTTTCATTTCCCTGATGAACCGATTTGGACAGAATGTGGCTTTGCATTTCCACGTTCTCATTTCCAACTTGTATCTCTTGATGCCCCCCATGCTAAATCCCATCATCTATGGGGTGAGGACCAAACAGATTCGGAACAGACTGCCCCGGATCTTTGCTCAAAAATGGACCTAAAAATTGCCATTGGTGCACTGGCTCTGAGACTGAGATAAGTGAAGAGGTGGTTGGTGACATGGTGCTGGGGCCTCTTCCCTACATAAGAATGGCCATACTGGGAACAACGAAAGGTCCACCTTGCCCAGTATCTTGTCTTCCAACAGTGACCAATGCCAGGTACCCCAGAGGGAGTGAACAGAACAGAGAATCATCAAGTGAGTGTCACCCATCTCTGATTGGGCACTAAGAGAAACGTTTAACCCTGCCCTGACCTTACTGTGCTTTGTCACTGTGACAAACTGAAGAATCAGTCTTTGTACAACTCATTATCTCATGGGGTTGCCACTTTTCCAGTTGCTGGTAAAGAGAGCCCTGAGGTCCCTTTGTCTACCCCATGTATTTCTATATAGGCCCAAACAATGGTCCAAGCAAAGAAAATGGCTAAAACCACCTGGTGGTAATGACTATCATATAATTAACATAAACATCCTTGTGACTGGAAAAGCACTACAGAGTCACAACAGGGCAGCCTTGAATTTTGCAAGGGGGAAATACAGTAAAAGGAGGAAGCTAGTTGAAGGGTTATTAAAAGACATAGTGTCAACTGTGAAATCCCTGCTAGCTGCATGGAAGCTTCTTAAAGACATCATAATAGAGGCTCAAAATAAAGGTATCCACCATGTTAACTGACAGAGGGAGAACCAAAAAAGTGCCACCATAACTCAACTACAAAGCAAAAGATGCAACAAGAGTTAAAAGTCCTTGAAAGAGTGGATGTTAAATCCCAGTGAGGAAAACGGAAAGGGACATAAACTCTTGCAAATGAAGTATGAAGGTAACATTAGGAAGGCTAAAAGAGAATGTGAAGAAAAGCTAGCCAAAGACTCCAAATGTAACAGCAAACCAGCTAGCAGGTGAAGGAACCATGAGGATGAACCTTCATGGGCACTCCGAGGGTACGTCTAGACTACAGGCTTTTGTCGACAGAGGTTTTGTCGACAGATACCGTCAACAAAGCCTCTGTCGACAAAGAGTGTCTAGACTACAGCCAGTTCTGTCGACAAAGCAAGCCGCTTTATCGACATGAGAGTGTAGACGCAAAGGACAGTGCAGATGCAATAACACCTTCTGTCGATAGAACTCTGTCGACAAAAAGGCATTATTCCTCGCAGAATGAGGTTTACTGCCGTCGACAAAACTGCCGCGTTCTGTCGACGTTATGTCAACAGAACTCAACGGCAGTGTAGACGCAGGTATAGTTTTGTCGACAAAAGTCCACTTTTGTCGACAAAACCCTGTAGTCTAGACATACTCTAAGAGGAATACTGTGCTGAGAAGAGTACTGAGTTTAGTGGAGAGAGAGAGTTATTTCCAGGAGCATAGCAGGAAGATTCGAAATGTTAAAGTGGGCAGAAGTCACTTATTCCTCCTTGGAGAGGGTTGATCTTTCATGAACACGTTAGCTTTATCAAAGCTTTTGATACGGCTGTGACTGTTCCCCCCCACGCTTTATGAAAATTGGCTTATAAATATAACTATGCATCACTTGGAGATGCTTTGGACAGAACAACTCCTGTAACCTCTCAGTTTTAAAGGTGCCATCTGCTGGATCTGTATATCCTATTTTGGTGCGTGTATCATTCTTATATGTGAAGAGAAAAAATAAGAACTATGAGACTGTTTGTAGTTTGAACTGTGCTAATATGAGCCATTACTGATGCTTCAGAAGCCTTACTGATCAACTTAACAACTTGTAAACAGTTTTGTTTCTCTTGTAATGCTAAAGGTGATTAGACTAGTAAGACATGTGACTGTACCACCTGGTACTTGGATTCCATTTTGAGCCAGGTAGTTTTCCATGGAAGGGAGAATGGAGAACAAAAGATTCCTGCCTTGTGTGGAAGACTATTTAAGCAAGGGAAAGTTATTAGGTCTTTGTCTTCAGCTGGCTTGCGGGAATGGCCTGGCACACTAGAATACAAAGACCATTCTAAAGAGGGCTGGAAACCCAAGTAAAACCGAAGATCATCTTTGACTTGAAGACTTGCCTCAAATAAGTACGAATCTGCTTTCAATAAGATTTTAGTGAATTAGGACTAGCTATGCATTTTCTTTCATTTCAGTTGTTAATAACTTACTTTAATCTGTCTGTTTTCACTTCTAACCATGAAAACCCTCCTGTTTGTATTAAAAGAACATTTTGTTTACTGTCAGGCTCAGTGTAACTAATTATTACCTGGGGGAATGTGACAACCACCGTGTATAACTCTCTTTTCAAAGATAGAGAGGGCAAACTTCCTCATGAGCTTTCTTTGTGTAAAACTTTTATTCAGAGGAATATAGGTTTTTTGAGGTTTCAGTCCCTTTTGAGGGTTGGTTTCCTAGGAGCTGAGCCCTAAAACTGCATACTCCCAGATCTGAAGTGGTTCAGAATCTGCTTTGCTCTTCAGGGAGATGATCACTCCAACTCTGTGCATTGTCTAGGGATCAGAGAATCTGGCCCAGCAGGACAGGGTGGTAGAGATATTCAGACAGCAAGAAGGTGGGTGTCAATGGCATAATCAGAGACTGAGGGACAATCCCAAGGGGGCTTCAGGGCCACCCCTACATCACAATGGTCTCCTATAGAATTCTTGATAAAGTTAAGGAAGAATGGCTGGGATGGCTTGGATGAATGGACTACAAGGTGGCTAGAAAGCTGGCTGAATCGTCAGGCTTAATGAGAAGTGATCAATAGCTCAATATATAGTTGGCAGCCAATATCAAGCTCAGTTCCCCACAGGTTGGACCTGGAACTGGTTTTGTAGTATCAAGTGGAGTGTCCCACGATTGGACCTGGGACTGGTTTTGTCCAATATTTTCATTAATGATCTGGGTTGGTTTGCACCCTCAGTAAATTTGCAGATGACACCAAGCTAGGGGAAGAGGCAGATATGCTGCACGATAGAGATGGGGTCCACAGCGACCTAGACAAATCAGAATTATAGAATCGTAGAATCACATGTAACCCCTCCTGTTCACTAGCCCAGTGTGAGGTTATTCAGCATAGGGGACACCTTGTGGGAGGCTAGGCCTGAAGCTCCTTGGTGTGCTCTGCATTGTGTATGGTGTGTGTGCCCCTCAGACCAAACCCACTCAGACAAACCTCCAGGAACAGACTTTATTCTGTAAAAAAACATAGAACAGAATCCCAGTTCAGCATCCCCTCCTCTCTACATGCAGCCTGCCTGCTGCTTCTAACTCAGTCCCTGCTGAGACCCTGCTGGGGGCAGAGGGGATAGCCTGGCAGGGACCAGGGAGCTCTCCCAACATGCCGCAGTTTGTAGTCCACAACTTGCAGTTCCCAGGGCTGCTGCTGGACCATGGGCTACGCATAGAACACTAGAACTGGAAGGGACCTTGAGAGGTTATCAAATCCAGTCCCCTGCCCTCACGGCAGGACCAAGCACCATCTAGATCAGTGGTTCCCAACCTTTTCCAGATGGGGACCCATTTTGACAACTCAGGAAGACTTGGTGACCCAAGGCATTTCAAAAATAGGGGAAGGAGGGGGGGAAGAGCTACCTGGGGAGACACTTAGGGACCCTTTCGAAATGTAATGGTGACCCATATTTGGGTCGCGACCCATAGGTTGGGAAACCCTGGTCTAGATCATCCCTGACAGATGTCTGTCCAGCCTGCTCTTAAGTATCTCTAGTGAAGAAGATTCCACAACCTCCCTAGGCAATTTATTCTAATGTTTAACCATCCTGACAGGTAGGAAGTTTTTCCTGATGTCCAACCTAAACCTCCCTTGCTCCAGTTTAAGCCCATTGCTTCTTGTCCTGTCCTATCGCCTACTTATAATGCCTTTTTAGGTACTTGAAAACTGCTCTCATGTCCCCTCTTAGTCTTCTCTTTTCTAAACTAACCAAGCCCAGGTCTTACAGTCTTCCTTCATGGGTCATGTTTTCTAGACCTTTGATCATTCTTGTTGCTCTTCTCTGGACTTTCTCCAATTTCTCCACATCTTTCTTGAATTGTGGTGCCCAGAACTGGACACAATACTCCAGTTGAGGCCAAATCAGCACAGAGTAGAGGGGAAGAATGACTTCTCGTGTCTTGCTCACAACACTCCTGTTAATGCAGCCCAGAATCATGTTTGCTTTTTTTGAGTCATGTTTAACTTGTCATCCACTGTGATCCCTAAATCCCTTTCAGCAGTACTCCTTCCTAGACAATAACTTCCCACTCTGAATGTGTCAGACTGATTGTTCCTTCCTAAGTGGAGTACTCTGCATTTGTCCCTACTAAACTTCATCCTGTTTACCTCAGACCATTTCTCCAGTTCAGTGCTTCCCAAACTTTATGAGAAACCCTCACACCCCCACCCCAAAAAAAGCAGAAAATCTTGTTGAGGGAAAAAAAAGTTGCCCTTTTAAGAGCAGAGCAGGCATTGCCCTTTTAAGATGGCCATTTTGAAGTCTGCCCGGGATGCTCCATCCACCCCAGTAAGCCCAAGCTGCGCGTGTTCTGGTGCACACCTGAGCCAGGTAAGGCAGAAAATACCAGACATGTGCAATGTTCGGTATTTTCTGAATTTTTTTATCAGACAGACCGGGCTCTTTCTTGGAGGGGGATTTACTGGGGGGGGCGGGAGGGTGCTGGGTCACCTCGCACCCTCCCAGAATTTCTTCATGCCCCCCCAGGAGGAGACACCCCTCCAGTTTGGGAGCCTATGCTCTAGTTGGTCCAGATCATTCTGAATTATGACCCTATCCTCCAAAACACTTGCCACCCCTGCCAGCTTGATATCATCTGCAAACTTCATAATCATACTCTTTATGCCAATATCTAAATCATTGAGGAAGATATTGAACAGAGCCAGTCCCAAAACAGACCCCTGCGGAATCCCACGTGTTATGCCTTTCCAGCATGATTGTGAACTATTAATAACTACTCTCTGAGAATGGCTATCCAGCCAGTTATGCACCCTCCTTATAGTAGCTCCATCTAGGTTGTATTTCCCTAGCTTATTGCTAAGAAGGTCATGCGAGACCGTGTCAAATGCCTTATTAAAGTGTAAGTATACCACATCCACCGTTTCTTCCTTATCCACAAGACTTGTTATCCTATCAAAGAAAGCTATCAGATTGGTTTGACGTTATTTGTTCTTGACAAATCCATGCTGGCTGTTACCTATCACCTTATTTTCTTCCAGATGTTTGCAGATGAATTCCTTAATTACTTGCTCCATTATCTTTCCTGGCACAGAAGTTAAACCGACTGGTCTGTAGTTTACTGAGTTGTTCTTATTTCCCTTTTTATAGATGGGCACTAGATTTGCCCTTTTCCAGTCTTCTGGAATCTCTCCCGACTTCCATGATTTTCGAAAGATGACAGCTAGAGGCTCAGATACCTCCTCTATCAGCTCCTTGAGTATTCTAGGATGCATTTCATCAGGCCCTGGTGACTTGCAGACATCGAACTTAACTTGTTCTTTTATTTTAACTTCTAAACCTACCCCATGGATAAGAAGAATGAGCCAAAAGAAATCTGAGGAGGCCATTTAGAGTATTTAATCCAATTCCCCTCCTCCCCTAACACCACCACTACAGAAATGATGTGGATAAATGGGAGAATCCAGCAGAGGGTAACAAAAATTATTTGGGGGCTGGAGCACATACCTTATAAGGAGAGGCTGAGGGATTTGGGCTTATTTATTCTATAGAAGAGTGAGGGGGGATTTGATAGTGGCTTTCAACTACCTGAAGGGAGGTTCCAAAGAGGATGGAGCCAGGCTTATCTCAGTGGTGACAGATGACAGAACAAGGAGCAATGGTCTCAAGTTGCAGTGCAAATACTATTTCCCTAGGAGGGTGGTGAAGCACTGGAATGGGTGCCCTAGGGAAGGGGTGGAATTTACATCCTTAGAGACTTTTAATGACAGCCTTGACAAAACTCTGGTGGGGATGAATGAGTTGGGGTTGGCTCTGCTTGGAGCAGGGGATTGAACTAGATGACCCCCTCAAGTCTCTTCCATGATTCTATGTGTGCTGATGAGTATCAGGAAATACCAATGGATCTAAAAGGAACATTTGTGTGTCTTCTAAAGCCAAGTGCAAAGGCTGTGAGGTTGCATTTTTGGAACAGAGCTACACAGGTGGCTAATTTAAGGGCATTTCCAGAGATGTATTAAAAGACTTTTCTAAGCAGGAGGTGACCAGTTTCGATGACTGGCTCATAGGGTGCATGAGAGGCCAAAGACAGGCAGCAAAAGTGCTCTCAACACAACTAATGGCACAGCCTAAAGTAGGAAAAAGGCTCATGATCAGAAGACCCGTGAGGCTCTCGTCAGACCTGGAAACCACGTTCCATTTCATACCCATAGATGCCAATGATGTAATAAAATACAGGAAAAAAATTGGAGTGAAATCCCCATGTTGTTGTTACTCTCAACAATCACAGAGTGCTGGTTCACACTGTCCAGCCTGAACAAGGAGGTCCCAAGAGAGTAACACAGAGTGGGGTCAGGCACTCTCGTCCAACCAGGATTCATAGCAGGCACAGAGCAGCTGGTCCCAAGGAGACTGAAACCAATGGGGCAAATCCAACCCCGATGAGAATGGACTGACTCAGACCGACCTGGCTTTACCTGCCAACAGATAAATAGAAAATACGGGTAATCAGCCACCAGTCTCCCGAAGGTCCTCTACAAGGAGGATGTAAGGGGACTGTGGGCTCCTCACTAAAACAAAGTGAGGATTTTTGATTGGCCCTTTCCCTGCACCAAAAGGAAGGGGAAGGTCGATGGGAAACCAGGCACCTTACGCTGAGACTCTCTGGGGGTAATGGAGAAAGGTGAGCTCTCCCAGTTAGCTTGACTGACAGGCTGGCAGGCCAATGAGGGAGTCCGTAGGTGACTGGATCTGTGTGAGCTGGGACGGGCTGGGCCAGAGCAGGGCAGAGCTAAGGGGAGATCAGGGCCCAGGCTGGGCTGGCAGCAGAGCTGTAGCAGCCAGAGTCAGAGAAGCAGCTCAGGGAGCTGGAGGCAGAGCAGCAACAGTGCTGGGGGTGGACCTGGGGCTGGAGCCAATAAGTAGCTAGAGAAAGTGTGCGGGGGAGGGGAACCTGGGCACGAGGCCAGTGCAAGGAGATCCCACCAGCAATAGGCTTTGCAGGCTGGACTTGGAGGGGGATCCCAGTGGGGCAGCTGGCCCTGGTAAGAAGGGGCCCTGAATCATGTGTGACCAGTACCAGACCCCCCGGCATCCCTGCAGCACAGCCAGGGGCTGAGAGGGGTTATGTGCATGTGAGGGCCCGACTAGGACCAGCCCTGAGATTCCAGTGATGGGTGTTTGTGGTGTGCCCCTGCCACCACAATGAATTGTACTGGGCTGAACAACTACACAACAGTCAGGGGTTCAGAGATGTGTCCAGAGCAGGGAGAGCAACCCAAAGCTTGTCCTATGAGACCCAAGATGGCTGGGGTATAACACCGGAGTCCAGCCTGGTCCAGCCTGCCACACAGCAGAGAGCAAGAGAAGCCTTCAAGGTCAGGCAGGCCTCTGGGCAAAGGCAGCAGGAGCGAGGACTCAGATCCTTTCACCTGCCAGTTCCATCAGGGTGGTGTCTATGCCAGGAAAGTTCCCCACAAAAGGGGATCCTTTACCCTCCCGCCTCTCCGCGGAGTTGTTCAAAGGATTCGCCTCATTTTTCTCTGAAGGTGAAACTTTTACCGGTTGAACATTTCGCTCTTTTGAAGTCCACAAGGCTCCTTACATTTCTGCAGCCGTGTGTAATAACCAGATTGCTCTGACAGCAGCTGTGTCTGCCCTACAGACCTGACCACAGCACAGCCCTGCCTCTGAACATCCGCAAGTAGCACCCCTGTGCCCATGGGAGAGAGCTCTCCTACTGGCATGATTTCCCCTCTTCCTCTGGAAGGATCTGCTCCTGCTGAACCCGTGCCGTCCACAGCAGCACTATGGTCGGCCAGGGGGTGTTTTTTCACACCTCTAACTGATAAAGTGCGAGTGCAGACAAAGCCTGCATTGCATCATGGTTACACTGTCCCCTGCCTCCAGCCCTGCCGTGTGAAAGGTGCAAAGTTCTGCTGGGCTCCTTTGGGCCCAAACCCAGTTCCTGTCAGTCACAGAGCTCCAAACGCCCTGCGCAGCCAATTCCTTGACTCAGCCCAGAGCCCAGGAGTTCTCCTCTCCCGTTGGGAAGCCTCCTTAGTTGCTGTTTACTCCTAGAGCTGGATAAATAGCCCAGAAGCCCAGACATGAAAGAGTCCCTGGAGTGTCACTGCCTAGAAAGTCTCTGTTCCCCACCTGTTTGCATCCAGATGCTGCTTCTCCCCCAGAGGCTGTTTACTCCTGAAGTTCGATAAATAGCCCAGACAGGGAAAGAGTCACTGGAGAGTCACCGCCTAGAAAGTCTCTGTTCCCCACCCTGCTTCTCCCCCAGAGGCTGAGGGAACCCCCCTGGGATGGCCCAGAGTTGTGTTATAAGCAGTGCATGGCCCTGTGCTGGCTCTCGGCGTGGGAGGCTGCTGCAGACGTTGAGCTGAGAGAGGTGTGGGATGCGGCTGCCTGAGGGGGAGTCCCAGGGAAGATATTTCAGCGTCGGGATTCACAGGTATCTCTTGCTGAGGAGCTCCCCTGCTCCACACACCCAGTGCACTGTGGGCATAGTGGGATAGCTGGTAAATCTGGGTCCTTTCTGCTTTGCACAGACACTGAATGTTCTGGGGTCCTTGCCCCAGGTGGGGTGAGTTTTACTCCAGTGTTATTGGACGAAGTGTCCCTCCTTGCGGATGGCCTCTGGCATTAAGGCAGCTGCATTTCAGCTGCAAAGTGGATCCTTTAGTATGAAAGGTTTTAGTAGCTCCACAGGACAAGACACTATTCTCTGGCCATGGCTCAGAGTTTACTCAGACCCCACTGGGGCAAAAGGTCCCTTGGAGGAAGACCTGAGTAAACACCTCAGGAGCCAGCTATGTGTGAAGGCACAGACACTGCTGTCAACAGGGGGCTAATACTTATATTTTATCTGTGGGGAAGCAGGGAGATGCTGGGGCTTCCCTCTGAAACACTTCAAAGCTTCTACTGCGTGGGCTAGACATCTCCTCCCCTGGCTTAATTGATGCTGTGATGCCTGAATCTTTCATAAAAGAAATCAGCCAGAAGCAAAATCACCAACAACATCCTATCCACTTGCACCAATTGGCCAGGCATTCTACAGGCAAAATAGGCTTTATGTGAACCGCTTATCTTCAGTGTTGTCTGTTCAGAATTACAGCACAATTGACTCCTCCTTTGATTGTGTGTTATGAGACAGAGTATACAGAAATGCCTGATCTACTTCTTTCATAGGTTATTGTGTTCTTAATATATTTAATAATCTTATTTGGGGTATCCTTGGCTCTGCTAAGCATGGATTTTTCCCTGACTTTCATATCCCTTATCAATTTTCATTACTTCCAACTTTTATTGCTTGCTATGGACATGATTATATTGTGCCCCCCCTATTGCAGCCTGTCCTTTGGGACTGAAGCCGTGTTTTGTTCAAGGTTCTCTATGTTTTACTGTGGAATTGTAGATATTTAGCTGTCTAATAAATGCTTCTTAAAGAGCTAACACTTGGTGTTCTCATTTTGCTGTCTAATTGTTTGCTTCCCAATCAACTTTGCTGATGATTTTCCTCAGCTTTGGGGAATCAGCTTTTTTGAAGCACTAAGGGTATGGCAGATAAGATCAAAGCCACCGCAGTCGATCTTCCAGGTTCTATTTAGTGGATCTACTGAAGACACGCCAATTCAAATTGAGAGGGACACTCCCGTAGGCACCGATAGTCCTTATTCTACCAGGATTAAGGGAAGTCGAAGGGAGAGTGTGCTCCCTTCAACTTCCTGCAGTGTGGACAGTGCCAACATTTGAGTTAAAATACTTTGACTTCAGCTACGCAATTAACGCAGCTGAAGTTGCATAACTTAATTCTAACTTATCTTCTAGTGTAGACTTACCCTAAGTGTCAGGAGATATTACTGGTTGGGAATTGCTCTCTGTTTCTCCATGAGAAGATAATCACTTCCATCCTTTTGTTTTGGTCTTTTCTATCATATGCCTGCTTTCTTGTCTCTTTTCAATCTGTCTTCATATGGCAGCCTCTACCATTCTCACAGCCCATCTCGTAAACTCCCTTTCTATCTGCTATGTCCTTTGAGTGACTGGGTGACCAAAAGCAAGGGAATGTCCAGGCCTGGTAATTCTCCACCTCATTCCATTTGCACTTGCATATTTTTTGTTTTAGCCACAGTTTCAAATCTTCACCTATTTCCATTGAGCTGCCAGCAAGATGCCCAGACCATTCCCCAAGGAGTGTTCTGGTTGGAAGGTTTCCTCCTGACATATATTTAGGCAAACATTTGGTATTTTCCCACTCTCAGGTTTTTAGGATCTGGGTGAATGGGGAACTCCCTACAGCATAGACTTGCTAACTTGGGTTTTAGTGTATTAAAGAACAAAGATGGATAACCAGGATCTACACCTGTGTTTCCTTCTGGTGCCTATTAAGTTTTCCCTCAACACGTAGGTTTTATTAACATATGGAGAATCACGCAATTGGCCTTAGTAGGCTGATCATAACTCATTCCTCTGAATAGTTGCAATGATATTTTTCCCTAGGTGATCAATCTGTCTCAACCATGAGAACAGCTTCCGGTAGTGCATATGTAACAGGTGGCTTTATAGCTCAAGCTGGAAAGGCTCCTACATTAAGCTCCACAAGTCCCAGTTTTGGCTGCAGGTGGTGACACCTATAGGGTGTTATATTAACACTGTCTCTCCATCCAGGCATTTCTACTATGACCATCACCCGAGAACCTTGGTATATATGAGAAGTCAGAGGAACGTACCAGGGACGCTGCCTCACAATTGGACACCTTCTCCTCTCTTCATGTCCAACACAAATAACTTCACCAACCCCTCCACCTTCATCCTGCTGGGCATCCCTGGACTGGAGAAGGCCCATGTCTGGATCGCCATCCCTTTCACCACCATGTTCACCATAGCTGTCTTGGGGAACTTCACCATCCTGTTTGTTGTGAAGACAGAGCCGAGCCTCCATGAGCCCATGTACTATTTCCTCTGCATGCTGGCTGTCAGCGACCTGGTCCTGTCTTCATCCATCCTTCCCAAGACATTGGCAATCTTCTGGTTCAATTCCAGGGAGATCAATTTCAGTGCCTGCCTCACTCAGATGTACTTCATTCACTGCTTCTCAGCAATAGAGTCTGGGATCTTCGTAGCCATGGCTTTTGATCGCTATGTGGCCATCTGTGATCCCCTGAGGCATTCCACTATCCTGACAAATCGCATAGTGGCCAAAATCAGCCTGGCCGTGCTGCTGCGTGGTGCCATGCTTGTGCTGCCCTATCCCCTCCTGGCAAGGCAGTGGCCATATTGCAGAACCAACATTATCCCTGAGCCATATTGCGCACACATCGCCGTAGTGAACCTGGCCTGTGCTGACATACGTGTGAGTAGTTACTATGGCCTCTTTCTGCTACTCTGTGTGAGGGGTCTGGATGTGAGTTTTATTGCCATTTCCTATACCCAGATCCTCAAGGCCATCTTCAGACTCCCCACAAAAGACACCCGGCTCAAGACTTTTGGGACCTGCGGTTCCCACCTCTGTGCCATCTTAGCCTTTTACATCCCTGGTCTTTTCATTTCCCTCATGTCCCGATTTGGCCAGAATGTGGCCCTGCATTTCCACGTTCTCATTTCCAACTTATATGTCTTGATGCCCCCCATGCTTAACCCCATCATCTATGGGGCGAGGACCAAACAGATCCGCAACAGGCTGCTCCGGCTCTTTACTCAAAAAGGGACCTGAAGTTTTCCCCTGTTGCTCTCATTCTGAGATTGAGATCTGAGAAGAGCTGGGTGGTAATATGGTGCTGGGCCCTCCTCCCGAAATCACTCACTGCACCTTCAGAGAGACATTTAACCCTGTCCTCACCTTACCGTGCTGTGTCAGTTTGACAAACTAAGGAATCAGTCTTTGTACAACTCATTCATAGAATCATAGAATCATAGGGTTGGAAGAGACCTCAAGAGGTCATCGAGTCCAGCCCCCTGCCCAAAGCAGGACCAACCCTAACTAAATCATCCCAGTCAGGGATTTGTCAAGCCGGGACTGAAAAACCTCTAGGGATGGAGATTCCGCCCCCTTCCTAGGTAACCCATTGCAATGCTTCCCCACCTGCCTAGTGAAATAGTTTTCTCCCCCTGATATCCAACAAAGACCTCCCCTCACTTCAGATTAAGACCATTGCTCCTCATTCTGTCATCTGTCACCACTAAGAATAGCCTCTCTCTATCCTCTTTGGAACACCCCTTGAGTTGGTTGAAGGCTGCTATCAAGTCCCCCCTCACTCTTCTCTTCTATAAACAAAATGAGGCAAAATCCCTCAGACTCTCCTCTTATATCATGTGCCTCAGCCCCCTAATCATTTTTGTTGCCCTCCACTGGATTTTCTCCAGTGTGTCCACATCCTTTCTGTAATGTAATGCCGAGTATTGGGTGCAATACTCCAGATGTGGCCTCACCAGTGTCGAATTCATTCATAATTCACTCATGGGGTTGTCACAGAGGCCTCTTCTCCTGCCCCATCTATTACCCTACAGACAGAGGTCCAAACGAAGAACATAGTGAAAACCACCTGGTAACAGTGACTCTAATATGATCTATGCCATCAAGTGCTAGCAATGCCCCTCTGTCATGTATATTGGCCAAAATTGGACAGTCTCTATGACAAAGGTTTAATGGACACAACTCAGATATTTGAAAACGCAACACACAAACCTGTCGGGGAACATTTTAACTTGCCCCAGCACCCATTAATAGATCTCAAAGTTACCATATTATTACAAGCCAATTTCAAAAACCAGCTTGAAAGGGAAGCTGCGGAACTTAATCTCATTTACAGGTTTGATACCTACAGTAGAGGTTTAAACAAAGACTTTACTTGGCTTACGCAGTACATTCCACATCCTAATGACATAAATAGCCAAGCACTGGGTACTTAAGGGTACTTAGAACCCACTCTGTCAGCTTCATTTAGCATGGACACTCTAATTGGCAATTTTTTCCCATTTTTTCCTTCTCTTTCTCTCCCCATCCCCTCTTTTTCTCTGCTATTTATTTTGCAACCTGGACCCCTTAACTCCATTCATCTGAAGAAGTGGGTTGTGCCCACAGAAGCTCATGATAATTTTGTTAGTTTCTAAGGTGTTGCAGGACTATTCATTGTTTTTTAAGTTTTATAATATAATTAACATTAACAACCCTGTGGCAGGAAAAGCACTACAGCATCACAACATGGAAGTGTCTAATTTTGTAAAGGGGAACAACACTAAAAGGAGGATGTTAGTTGAAGAGATATTAAAAAGCACACTCTGAAAAGTGAAATCCCTGCAAGGAGCAGGGCAGCTTCTTAAAGACACCGTAATAGAGGCTCAAAATAAAGGTATCCACCTTGCTAATAGACATGGCAATACAACCGAAAAAGTGCCACTGTAGCTGAACTACAAAGCAAAAGAAGCAACACGAGTTAAAAATGCATCCTTGAAAGAGTGGATGATAAATCCCAGTGAGGAAAACGGAAAGGGACATAAACTCTGGCAAATGAAGTATGATGGTAACATTAGGAAGGCCAAAAGAGAATGTGAAGAAAAGCTAGCCAAAGATGCCAAATGGAACAGCAAACCAGCTAGCAGGTGAAGGAACCACGAGGATGAACCTTCATGGGCCCTCTAAGAGGAATGCTGTGCTGAGAAGAGTACTGAGTGGAGTGGAGAGAAAGAGCCCGGGGGGGAAACTGGAAACATTAAAGTAGGGAGAAGACACTTATTCCTCCTTGGAGGGGGATGATCCTTGATACATACCTTAGCTTGATCTAAGTTTTTGATCTGTGACTGTCCCCCTCACTTTATGAAAATTGGCTTATAAATATAACTATGCTTCACTCAGGGATGCTATAAACAAAACAACTCATGTAACCTATCAGTTGTAATGTTACCATCTGCCGGATCCTATTTTGGTGTGTGTATCATTCTTATATGTAAAGTGAAAAATATGAACTATGAGACTGTTTGTAGTTTGGAATGTGCTAATAAGAGCCATTACTGATGCTTTGGAAACCTTAATGACTGGGTGATCAACTCAACAACTTGTAAACAGCCTTGTTTGCCCTGTAAGTTCAATGTGACCATACCACCTGGTACTTGGATTCCAGTTTGAGACAGTTTTCCATGGACGGAGAATGGAGAAAGATTCCCACCCTGGGTGAAGCCTATTTAAGCAAGAGGAAGTTATCTGGTCTTTGTTTTCAGTTGGTCTGGGAAACGGCCTGGCGCACTAAAATACAAAGAACATTCTAAAGAGGGCTGGAGACCCAAGTAAAAAAGATCGTTTTTGACCTATAGACTAGCCTCAATAAGAACAGCTCTTTAGGATAAGAATCTACTTTCAATAAGATTTTAGTGAATTAGAACGAGCTATGCATTTTCTTTTCATTTTGATTTTTAATAACTTAATCTGTCTGTTTTCACTTGTAACCATTTTAAACCTCCTTTTTGTGTTAAAAAACCCCTTCCATTTATTCTCAGGCTCAGTGTAAATAATTATTACCTGGGGGAGTGTGACAACCACCGTATGTCTGTCTCTCTCTCAAAGATAAAGAGGGCAAACATCCTCATGAGCTTTCTTTGCATAAAGCTTTTACTCAGAGAAAGATGGTTTTATTTTAGGTTTTGATCCCTTTTCAGGGTTGGTTTCCTGGGAGTTAAGCCCTAGAACTGCATTCTCCCAGAGTGGAAGTGGTGCAGGGTCAGCATTGCTCTTCAGGGAGGTGGTAACACCAACTCTGTGTCTTGTCTGGGGGAGACCAGAGAATCTGGCCCAGCAGGACAGGATGGTGGGGAGATTCAGAGGTCAAGTAGAGAGGTGTCAGTGGCATGTGCAGCACATCAGGGAACAACCCAAAGGAGTCTTCTGTGACCACACCCCATCACAATGGTCTCCCACAGAATTCTTTCTAGCATGTTAAAGAAGTACGGCTTGGATGAATGAACGATAAGGTGGAAAGAAAGGTGGCTGGATCGTTGCGCTCAATGAGTAGCGATCAACAGCTCAATGTATAGGTGGCAGCCAGTATCAAGTGGAGTGCCCCACGGGGAGGTCCTGGGACAGCGCAGGGGGACCCGATCAGGGAACAGGACTTGTAGGGGAATCGCACTGGGGCAGGTCCCTTGGGAGGAAGGTCCCTGACACTCATGTGGCCACTGCCTGAGCTCCATGGCATCTCCACAGCAAAGCCAGGGGCTGAACAGGGGGCAGGTACATGCGAGGGCCAGACTGGGACTTGCCCTGACATCCCAGTGACGGGTGTTCGTGGTGTCCCCCTGCTACTGGGTGGGATGACGTGTTTCCCTTTAGTCTTTCCTGTTTGGTACTTTCAGAGGGTTGCTGTTTAATGAATTGTACTTGCCTGAACAGAGACATGTCCAGAGCAGGGAAAGCACCTCAGAGTGAGGGCAACCTAGGCCCTGTCCTATGATTTCCAACAAGATTGGGTAAAATCCCCATGAATTCTGGGTCCAGCCTTTCCTCGGCTTCCCACCCAACACCCAGACCATGCCAAAGTGGGCATCAATTAACCTCTTGGCATGGCAGACAGACCGTGGTTATGGGAGGGAAGTTAGGTCTCCTGGTTCTGTCACCCTGCTACTGAATCTCTGTGTGACCGTGGCCAAATCTGTGCCTCAGTTTACAATGGGATTTGGTTCATAGTGACTTTCTTTTGCTAAGTGTCATGATAGCTACTGATGAGAATCACTGATCTTTGGTCACTTAGTGCCAGCCCAAGTGCCTGTAGAAAGTGATTTCCCTCCCCACACTCATCTGTCTCCAGAACTGTATGTTCACTCTCTACCTGTCCTGCCTGGGCATTTACATGGTACAAGAGACATAAGAGCATAAGAACAGCCATACTAGGTCAGACCAAAGGTCCATCTAGCCCAGTGTCCTGTCTGCCAACAGTGTCCAATGCCCGATGCTCCAGAGAGCGTGAACAGAACAGAGAATTATCTAGTGATCCCTCTCCTGCCATCCATTTCCAGCCTCTGACAAGCAGAAGCTAGGGACGCCATTCCCATTCATCCTGGCTAATAGCCATTGATGGACTTATTCTCCATGAATGTATCTAGTTCTGTTTAAAAACTTGTTAAGTCCTGGTCTTCACAGCATTCTCTGGCACGGAGTTCCACAGGTTAACTGTGCGCTGCATGAAGAAAAACTTCATTTTGTTTGTTTTAACCTGATACTGATTCATTTCATTTGGTGACCCCTAGTTCTTGTGTTATGGGAACAAGTAAATAACTTTTCCGTATTCACTTTTTCCACACCAGTCATGAGTTTATCCCCACTTAGTCTCCTCTTTTCTAAGCTGATAAGTCCCTGTCTTTAATCTCTCTGCATATCGGACCCGTTCCAAACCCCTACGCATTTTTGTTGCCTTTTTCTGAACCTTTTTCAATGCCAATATTTCTTTTTTTGAGATGAGACAACCACATCTGTACGCAGTATTCAAGATCTGGGTATACCTTGGTTTTATATAGAGGCAATAAAATATTCCCTGTCTTATTCTCTATCCCGTTTTTAATGATTCCTAATATTCTGTTTGCAACCCTAACCCTATGGAGACCTTGGTTTTGTCCCTAGTATTCTTAGTAGCCAATTTTTACATTACACACAAGTACACAGAGCAGCCAATTCTTCTGACTCAGCCCAGAGCCCAGGAGTTCTCATCTTCCTTAGTAAAGGTCCCTTAATTACTGTTTACTCCCCAACGCTGGATAAATAGCCCAGAAGTCAAGACATGGAAAGAGTCACGGGAGAGTCATTGGCTAGAAAGTCTTTGTTCTCCACCCTGGTTACATCGAGATGCCGCTTCTCCCCTAGAGGCTGAGTGAACCCCCCTGGGACTGCCCAGAGCTGTGATATAACCAGTGCACAGCCCTGTGCCGGCTCTCAGCGTGGGATGCTGCTGCAGATGGTGAGGTGAGAGAGGTGAGGGACACAGCTGCCTGAGGGGGGTTCCCAGGGAAGACACTTTGGTCTCAGAATTCACAGGTACCATCTCTTGCTGAGGAGCTCCCCTGCTTAACAAAGCCAGTGCTACGTGGGCGTGATGGGATAGACAGTAAGTCTGGGTCCTTTCTGCTTTGCTCAAACACTAAACTTTCTGGGGCCCTTGCCACGGGGGAAGGAGGAGAATGGGGGGAAGGGAAATGGGGGAGGGACAAGTTTGTTCCAATGTTATTAGCTAAAATGTCCCTCTTTGCTGATGGCCTCTAGCCCCAAGGCAACATCTTTTGAGTTGCTAAGTGGATCCTCTAAGATGAAAGATGCTAGTAGATGGACAATAAAGGGCAATATTCTTTAGCTTTGGTGCATAGTTCACTCCGCCCCCCACTGAGCCAGCTGCGTGTTCATGCACAGACACTGTCACCTCCTCCTCTCCTACATTTCAGCCTCTGAGTGTTACTGGGAGAGAGGACAGTTACTTGACTTTTATCTGCTGGGAAGCAGGGAGGTGTTAGCACTCCCTTCTGGAACACTTCTAAGAACCCATCGTTCTCGTTACCACCTCCCGGACAGGTGGACTACCTACACTGGCAGGAGACCCCCCTGCCATTGTTGTACATAGTATCCACAATGAGGTATCATAGCAGCACTGCTATAGTGTTAAAAGTGTAGATAAACCTGTAAGCAGATCTTCCAGAGAAACCTCCAGAAGGGGAGCTGGAGAATCCACAACTGTCCTTTGTGGTGTGTCCTCATGGTTAACCATTCCCAGTGCTAAGCTTCTGGCCCTTATTTCCAGCTGGATGTGTCATGCTCCAACTTACAACTCCTGGATCTTTTTCTGTCTTCCTCCACTACCTTAAAGACCTGGTGATGACCCATGGTTCTCTCCTCATGAATGTCAGGCTTGATTATGTTTATGATAATCTCTTTAAGACCATTTTTTATTTCTTTCCAGAGCAGGATGAACATAATCAGTAGAATCAAGAAGAAAATTAATCCCTGAAAAATCCCTCTAAAAAAAAAAAGTTAATTCTCTGATAATAGCCCATTGACAACTGCTTTTTGAAATCTGTCTGTGAGCTAGTTTTTAGTCCATGTCATGTGTGCTCTTCCAATATTGTAGAGCTCTCATTTTTTTCTCAGAAAAATTTCCCTTAGTACATTAAATGCCTCAGGGTGTGTCTAGACTACACCTCTCTGTTGACAGAGAGATGTAGATTAGGCTCATCAAAATTGCTAATGACGCAGGGATTTAAATATCCCGCACTTCATTAGCATAAACATGGCCACCACTTTTTTTTCAAAACAGAATTTTTTCGAAAAAACCCCAGCAGTCTAGACACGGATCTGTCGAAAATAAATCCTTTTTCGACAGATCCTGTAAACCTCATTTTTTGAGGAATAGAGGATCTGTCGAAACAGGGTTTATTTTTGACAGATCCGCGTCTAGACTGCCTTTTCTTTTTTCGAAAAACTCCATTTCGAAAAAAAGTGGTGGCCATATTTATGCTAATCAAGCATGGGATATTTGAATCCCTGCTTCATTAGCAATTTCGATGAGCTTCATTTGCATCCCCTCTGTCGACAGAGGGATGCAGTCTACGTAGCCTCAGAGACTGTTAAGTTAATTGCATCTGCAAGGTTCCTTTGATCAACCAAATATCTACTGTCATTAAAGACAAAATCAAGCTAATTTGACAAGGCCTGTTTTCCATAAACACTGTTGTTGACTGGCATTATTTAAATTCTTTGAATTCTTTAACTAGTTCTGGACACTACATTTCAAGAAAGATGTGGCAAAATTGGAGAGGGTCCAGAGAAGGGCAATGAAAATGATTAAGATCTAGAAGACAGGACATATGAGGGAAGACTAAAAGAATTGGGCTTGTTTAGTTTAGAAAAGAGAAGATTAGAGGGGACATGATAGCCGTTTTCAAGTACCTAAAAGGGTGTTACAAGGAGAAGGCAGAAAAAATTGTTCTCTTTGAGCACCGATGATAGGACAAGAGGCAATGGACTTCAATTGCAGCGGGGGGTGGGGGGTGTTAGGTTGGACATTAGGAAAAACTTCGTAACTGTCAGGATGGTTAAACTCTGGAATAAATTGCCTGGGGGAGGGCGTGGAATCTCCATCATTGGAGATTTTAAGAGCAGGTTAGATAGACATCTATCAGGGATGATGTAGATGGTGATTGGTCCTGCCATGAGGGCAGGGGACTGGACTTGATCTCTCGAGGTCCCTTCCAGTTCTCATATTCTATGACTCTATGATTCCGTGATTTTAATATACATAATAATATCATTGTTGTATCCTTAGCTCTGCTTGATTTTTCATTGCCTTTAACATCCTTTATCAATTTTCATAACTTTCTATCTGTAATGCTTGCAACTGATTTTCCCTTTTGCCCAGTTTACTATATATTGCTTCTCCCCAATTGCTGCCTGCAATTTGCAACTGAAGCATGTTTTTGTCCAAAGTTCTCTAACTTCTTGACTGTGGAATAGTGGCTTTTAGCTGTCTAATACACTCTTTTTAAGAATTCTCAATTTATGTTAGCATTTTTCTATCTCATTTTTCCTCCAATCACTTTTGGTGATAATTTTTTTCAGCTTTAGGGAATCAGCCCTTTTGAAACACTAAGGCCTGATCTACACTAGACCAGGAAGGTCAGCTTAAGGTACGTGATTTCAGCTATGCAAAATGAGTAGCTGGAGTTGGCTTACCTAAAGCTGATCCTTGGTGGCGTCCACATAGTGGGAAGACAACAGGGTCTTCCCTTATTCCTCGCAGAAGGAGGAATAGCAGAGGCCGGCAGGGGCTGCCCTCAGCATTCAGTTTAGGGGTCTATACCAGACTCACTAAATCGAACGCCAGAAGATCGACCTCTGGAGTGTCGACCTTCCTGTAAGTATAGACAATGCCCTAAGTGTCTGGAGATATTGCTGGTTGGGAACTGTTTTCTGTTTCTCCGTTTGAACGTAATCAGTTCCATTCTTTTGTTTTGTTTTCTTCTCGATCATTTGCCTAATTTTTTGTCTCTCCTCTAAAGTAAACACTCCCAGCTGTTTCTGTCTGTCCATCTATAACAGCCGCCACCATTCTCGTCACCTGTCTTGAGAATTCCTCTTTCTATCTGCTATATTCTTTAGAATGACTCAGTGACGGAAACTGAGGGAATGTCCAGACCAAGTCATTCTCCACCCCATTCCTTTGGCACCTGAATATTGTTTATTTTGGCCACTGTGCTGAATCATCGGCTGGTTCCATTGAGCTGCCAGTAATGATGCCCAGGCCTTTCCCTGAGAGGTATCCTAGATGGGAACTTAACCCCTGGCACATCCTGGGAAGTATTTATCTCCTTCTCTCTGATTTTGAGCAGCTGGGTTAGTGGGGAGCTCCCTATATCATGGACTGTCTAGCTTGGCTTTTCCTGCATTAAGGAACAAAGATGGATAACCAGTATCCACACTTGTGCTTCCGCATGGTGCCTATTAAGATTTCCTTCACCACTGTATGTAGGAAGTATTGACACGTGGAGAATCATATAATATGAAACTGGCATTCATAGGTTGCTCATAACTCACTTCTCTGAATAATGAAAATAGCATTTCTAGTGTGTGACAAGTGATCAATCCACTTCACCCATGAGAACAACCTCCAGTAGTGCATGTCGTGTCTCATACGAACATTGTCTCTCCATTCAGGAATTGTACTGTGACCATCACCTGAGACTCTAGGTACATACAAGAAGTCAGGGGAATGAACAGGTGACCGAGTTCTGTTTCACAGTTGGACTACTTCTTTTTACTCCATGTCAGATTCCAACACAACTGATCTCACCAACCCCTCCTCCTTCATCCTGCTGGGCATTCCTGGCCTGGAGGTGGCCCATGTCTGGATCTCCATCCCCTTCTGCACCATGTATATCATAGCCATCTTGGGAAACTTCACCATCCTGTTCATTGTCAAGATAGAGCCGAGCCTCCGTGGGCCCATGTACTATTTCCTTTGCATGCTGGCTGTCACTGACCTGGTCCTGTCCACCTCCACTCTGCCCAAAACATTGGCAATATTCTGGTTCAATTCTAGGGAGATAGAATTTAATGCCTGCCTCACCCAGATGTTCTTCCTTCACTGCTTCTCAGTGATGGAGTCTGGGATCTTCGTGGTCATGGCCTTTGATCGCTACGTGGCCATCTGCCATCCCCTGAGACATTCCACCATTCTCACGAATCCCGTGGTGGCCAAGATCAGCCTGGCCGTGATGCTACGTGCCGTCATGTTCACATTGCCCTATGCCTTACTGGCAAGGCAGTGGCCATACTGCAGAACCAACATCATCCCTGAGCTGTATTGTGTGCACATAACTGTGGTGAACCTGGCCTGCGCCGACATTCGTGTCAGCAATTACTACGGTCTCTTTATGGTGTTCTGTGTGAGGGGTCTGGATGTGATTTTTATCACTGTATCCTATGTCCAGATCCTTAGGGCCATCTTCAGCCTCCCCTCAAAGGACGCCCGGCTCAAGACTTTTGAGACCTGCAGCTCGCACCTCTGCTCCATCTTGGCCTTCTACATCCCTGGACTTTTCATCTCCCTCATATACCGATTTGGCCAGAATGTGGCCCTGCATTTCCAAGTTCTCATTTCCAACCTGTACCTCTTCATGCCCCCCATGTTAAACCCCATCATCTACGGGGTGAGGACCAAACAGATCTGGAACAGGCTGCTCCGGCTCTTTATTCAGAAAGGTACCTAACATTTCCCCTGGTTCTCTGGCTCTGAGGTTCACCTCAGTGAAGAGGTGGTTGGTGACATGGTGCTGGGCCCTTTTCCGTGAATCCCTGACTGGGGAGACAGAGAGGCATTATACACTGTCCTGACCTCACTGTAATGAGTCAGGGTGATAAACTGAGGAAAATATCTTTGTACAACTCATTAATTCATAATTAATTGCTGCTAAGCAGATCCCTGAGATTCCTTCCCCTTCCCCATCAATTTTCCCAAGTCCCCAACTCCTTCATAACCTCTTCCCACAAAAATTCTGCCTTTGTTCTACCTCATCCCCCAACACCTCAAACCCGTTGCTCTCTCCTTCATCCCCAACCCCACTCTTTCCCTGGATCATCTCCACCTCCCTCCCTTGCCAAGTGGGCTCCTTCTGCTGTGACTGGAGCTACTGAAGCCCAACAAGGAACCTGCCATGAGGGCAGGGAGGATGCAGCAATGGGGCCAACAGACCAGTCAGGAGCAGAGAAGGAAGCCACAAAGCCATGTAGAAGCTGCTGGGGGTTAGAGCAGAGTTGTGTTGAAAGCAGGCAAGATTGTGCATCATACAGCTGGTGGGCCCGAAAGCTCAGATACAAAGCCTTGAAAGAAGAGAACATTGTGTGATTGTCTTTCTTATTCATCTATACCAGGGGTAGCCAACCCGAGGATCACGAGCCACATGCGGCTCTTCCCTTCCCCTCCCTGGATGCAGCTCACGAGCCTCACCCCACCCCGTGGCTCAAAAGACGCCCCCGCGACCTCAAAAACGGCCCTCTCCTCTCAGCTCCCTGTGCTGACCTGGGCAGGGGAGCCGTCCGGCGTGGCCATGAAAGCAGCATAAATAAAGATGGCAGCAGGCGGCGGGCCACTGGCTGTGGCCAAAAAGCCTCAAAAAGGCAGAGCCTTTTTTTTTTTATTATTTTTTTGCTCGACAACTTTGCACTGGATCCACTGCTATCTTGGCTCTTTGCCCAGAATGGGTTGGCCACCCCTGATCTATACCTCCCTATTGGGGGCCTGTAGCTGGTAGGGTCTCCTCAATGACTGTGAGCTGGGAGCCCTTTGCCCTTAGCATGGGAAGGGATCAGTTTTAAACTAGGTGGACAACAGCTGTGAGAGATGGAAGGATATGCCCCCACATTATCTGGGAAGATGGGATGCTGGGCAGAGGCCAAGGTGGAGGGAGATAAATGGCTTCCCTTCCATAGATAATCATTTATGCACGTACACGACACCTTCTCTGGATCCCTTTGCCTAGGGGCTGACAGTGACCAGTGAAGCTGAGTACAAGCCAAAAATGTAGTCTCCTTAAGCACCCCAGTGCTTGGCTCACCATCCAGACACTGGTCTCCATCACTATCTTTAACTAAAAACTAATGCTCTAATCTCAAGAGAGCAGCTATTAGCCGGGTCAATATATAACTCAGATCTTACCCAATAATCGTGTTGCTTTCCATCCTTTAGTAACCAAAACCAGAAGACTTAATAAAGGAAAAGAAGAAGTGATACATTTGGTTAATAATAGCTCATCTACAATGAATTGGTGAGAGTTTGTCTGTCTGTTTGTCTCTGTGTTTGTTCGTTTGTTGAAGTACTTCTCTGAAACGGTGGTGAAAGGTACACAGCTTCCTCTGATCATAACTTAAAGCAAGCTAAGGGTTTGGTTGTGCCAGGACAAAGAGATGTGCCTGGAACAGGATTGCTTCTCAGAAAACTGAACAGAAAAGAGACAGAATCACCAGACATGTGAAAGGGAGCTGGGTGGGTGTGGGACAGTCCATGACTGCCCCAGCCCTGAGCTTCCTACCCCTTACACACCCTTCAGGGATGGCAGGCTGAAAGTTGATGCTCCCCCAACCCCGATTTGTACGTGAACATCACTGGCTGTTCCTCTTCATCAGGGAGCAAGGGGGAAAGTACCCAGTTGCCCAGGGAGTGCAGGGGGCAGATGAACCTGGACCTGCCCCAGAGAGGGGACATGCCCCCTGTGACACTTCTCTTCCCTGTGCTTTATGAAATTGGCTTATACATATAAATATGCATAAATCAGAGATGCTTTGGACAAAATACCTCGTGGAACCTATCAATGTCAATGTTACAATCTGCTGGATCTATACAGCCTATTCTTGGTGTGTGTATCAGTCTTGTATGTAAAGGTGTAAATATGAAGTATGAGACTGTTTATAGTTTTACATGTGATAATGAGAGCCATTACTGATGCCCTGAAGCCTTAATGACTGGGTGATCAACTCAACAACTTGTAAACAGTCTTGTTTGTCCTGTAAGTCCAAAGGTGGCTGTACCAGTAAGACATGTGACCATTCCACCTGGAATTAGGATACCATTGTGAGCCAGGTAAATTTCCATGGAAATTGGGATGTTGAAGTCTAATTGAGCAAGGGAAAGTTATCAGATCTTTGTCTTTGGTTGGCATGGGACACCAAAAAGTGAGCTGAGTACGTGGGTCAGGGTAAAAGAGTGTCTGACCTGAAGATTATGGGTCCGATAAGATCAGCTCTTTAGGTAAGAGGCTGTTTGCGGTAGGTTGGAGTTTATTAGAACTAGCTATGTGTTTTCTTTTCATTTTTACGTAGTAGCTTACTTTGATGGTTTTCACTTGCAACCATTTAAATCCTACTGTTTGTACTTAATAAAAACACTTTTGTTTACTACCAAACCCTGTGTAGATAATTGTTTTCGGGGGGGGGGGAGGGAAACCAGAGTGCATCTCTCTCTTTCATTGTTAAAGGTGGCTTACCTGAATGAGCTTCCTTTGTGTAACATTTTTACACAGTGAAAGATGGATTTATTTGGGGTTTTGATCTCTTTTGGGGGGTTGGTTTCCTAGGTGCTAAGCCCAAAAACTGCATCTTTCCAGATCTGAAGTGGTTCAGTGTCTTAAGGAAAGTGGTAACCTCAACTCGGTACCTTGTCTGGGGGAGGCCAGAAGGTCTGGCCCAGCAGGACTGGTTGGTGGGCAGACCCAGCAAGAAGGTAGGCATTAGTGGCATAATCAGCACATCAGGGAACAATCCCAAAGGGTCATCTGTGACTGTATCCCATCACATCCCCCTTCCCCAGCTGTGGTGGCAGAGGGCTGAGGTACTCCTCTCTCTTCAGGGCAGCTTGCGTACGGAACCCCTCATCCCTAGCCCCAGAGCAATGAGTGAAATGAAGCTTGTACATTTTCATTGTATTCTGTTGTACAAAGAAAGGAGGAAAGAGTTCTGTAAAAGTGAGTGGGAGGCACCTCTGAATGTTTCTGTTTTCCCTATCCCCTATACCAGTGATTAACACCCTCACCTGGAACATGGGAGACCAACCAGCCAGAGTGAGAGCCCAATCCAGAATACTCTCTTTCCTCAGGGCACTCACGTGGGATGGGGGAAACCTGTGTTTCAGTCCTGGCCCCAAAAGAGGTAGTAGAACTCCACCCGGGGACGACCTCCAGCTGCTCTCTATCAACAGGATCATTCGGTTGGTGATGATTCACTAAGTTTGTTCCCACAATGGAACATCGGTGATTGTGATGGGTCGGCTGGTTTCTGATTTGGAGGGGCAAGTAGATTCCCAAAGTTCACTCCTTACAGGAGCGGGTTGCTCACAAACTCCAGCTAGTTCTGAAAAACTCAGATTCCTCCTGAGAGAAAGTTGAAAGCATGCTCTCCCAAGCTTCTCTTTGCTTCCCACCCAACACACAGGCCATGCCAGAATGGGCATCAGTTCCCCACTTGCCATGACAGAGAGACCATGGTCATGGCAGGGAAGTCAGGACTCCTGGTTCTGTCTGTTATCCTATCACTCAATCTCTGTGCGACCCCGCCCAAGTCTGTGCCTCAGTTTCCCTGTCAGTATAAAGGGGATAGGATCACAGTGACTTTCCTCTGCCAGGTGATTTGAAGATACTGTAGTGAAAGGTGCAGCACAGGATGATGATAGTTACTGAGGAGAATCACTGATCTCTAACAGCCAGGGTGCCTGCAGAAAGTGGTTTTGACACCTCACAGTCATCTGTCTCCAGATCTGTTGGTTCACTCTCTACCTCTCCTGCCTGGCAATTACAAAGTACAAGAGCCTATGGAGACCTTGGCATTATCCTAGTTTTCTTCGTAGCCAGAAATATTTTTTTCAATATACACAAATGCACAGAGCTGCCATTTTCTCTGACTCATCCCAGAGCCCAAGAGTTCACATCTCCCTTTGGGAAGAGCCCTTAATTACTGTTTACGTCAAAATCTGGATAAATAGCCCACAGACATGGAGAGAGTCACTGGAGAGACACGGCCAAGGAAGTCTTTGTTCCCCAGCCTGTTTACATGCACATGTTGCTTCTCCCCTAGAGGTTGAGCGAACCTCCTCGCGATTGCCCAGAGCTTTGTTATAAACAGTGCACACCCTTGTTGGCTTCTGGTGTGGGACACTGCTGCAGGTGCCGGGCTGAGAGAGGTGCAGGATGCCGGCTGCCTGAGGGGGATTCCCAGGGAAGACACGTCCCTCTCAGCACTCACAGGTCTCTTGCTGAGGAGCATCCCTGCTCGACAAACCCAGTGCAGTGTGGGCATGATGGGATAGGCAGTAAGTCTTTGTCCTTTCTGCTTTTTGCAGCCACTAAACATGTTGGGGTCCTTGCCACAAGGGGGATGAGTTTGTTCCAATATTACTGGTTAAAATGTCCCTCTTTGCTCATGGCCTGCAGCCCCAAGTCAGCTGCATTCCAGTTGCAAAGTGGATCCTTTAGTATGAAAGGTTTTAGTAGATGGACAATATTCTTTGGTCATGGACCATACTTCACTCAGCCCACACTGAGGAAAAAACTCTCTTTGGAATAAGACGTGAGTAAAGAACTCAGGAGCCAGCTGTGTGAATGCACAGACACGGTCACCTCCTCCCCTTGCATCTCAGGGCTCTGGCTGTTAACGGGGGGCTGTTGCCTGACTTGTAGCTGCTGAAAAGAAGGGAGGTGCTGGGGATCCCCACTAGAACACTTGTAAGAACACGCCCTGGCTTCCTTCTAGAAGTTAGCTGAATCGTTATGCCTGAAACTTTCCAAAAATCAGCCAGAAGGAGACACCCAAGGTGGGGAATTTCAGTCCAAGGACTTAAAGTTCAGCCACTTTACTTAGTCATTTTTTTTTTCATTTCAAGTTGTCAGGCAACCTTAACTAAATATGAGGTCACCGAGATCACTAACAATGCCCTGTCCATTTATGAATCCCATTCAGCTAAGATTTTTGCTCCAATAATAATAGGCATCATGTGAAGAATTTTCTTTTACCAGTGCTATATATTGAGAATTTCAATGCAATCGAATGTTCCCTTGTTTGTGTGTTGAGATGCAGTCCATAGAAATGCTTGATCTACTTCTTCTATAGATCAATTCATGGGGTGTAAAGCCAAAAGGGACCCTTAGATCATGCTATCTGAAATTCTGTTTAACACAGGCTATGAAATTTCACCCCATTGTCTCTCTATTCAGTGATTTGTGTGTGAATAAAGCTTGGTGTAAACTAGGATTATGCATGATAGAACCATAGAGCCACAGGTTGAGAAGGGAACATATGGGTCAGCTCGTCTAACCCTCTGCCAAGATGTCCTATTCCTTTTGTCCGAACCATCCCAGACCAATGATTATCCTGCCTCCTTTGAAAAATCTCAAGTGAAGGAGCTTCAAACATCTCCGTAGGCATCCATTCCATTGTTGTACTTTTCTTACAGTTAGGGATATTTTTTCCTGAGTTTTCATCTAAATCTTCAGTAGTTTAAATCCATTTCCTCTTCAGCTGCCATCTGCCTGAAAGGAGAACAGTTCTCCCCCATTCTCCTAAGGGAAGCCTTTCAAGAGTTTGAAGAGCAATGTCAGGTCCCTCTTCAATCTCATAAGAACATAAGAATGGCCATACTAGGTCAGACCAAAGGTCCATCTAGCCCTGTATCTTGATTACCGACAGTGGCCAATACCAGAGGCCCCAGAGGGAGGAAACACAACAGGTAATTCTCACATGATCCCTCCCTGGTTTCCCATTTCCAGACAAACAGAGGCCAGGGACACCATTCCTACCCATCCTGACTAATAGCCATTGATGGACCTAACCTTCATGAATCTATCTAGGTCTTTTTTAAACCCTGTTACAGTCCTAGCCTTCACCACATCCTCTGGCAAGGAGTTCCACAGGTTGACTGTGCACTGAGTGAAGAAAAACTTCCTTTTGTTTTTTTTAAACCTGCTGCCTTTAATTTCATTCGATCACCCCTAGTTCTTATATTGTGGGAATAAGTAAATAATTTTTCGTTATTCACTTTTTTCACGCTTGTCATGATTTTATAGACCTCTATCATATCCCTCCCCCCTTAGTCTCCTCTTTTCTAAACTGAAACATTCCAGTCTTTTTAATCTCTCTTCATATGGGACCCGTTCCAACCCCTAATAATTTTTTATGCCCTTTTCTGAAACTTTTCCAATACTAATATATCTTTTTCAAAATCAGATGACCACCTCTGTACGCAGTATTCAGGATGTGGGTGTACCATGGTTTTATACAGAGGAAATAAGATATTCTCTCTCTTATTCTCTATCCCTTTTTTAATGAATCCTAACATTCTATTTGCTTTTTTGACTGCCGCTGCACACTTGGGCTATGTCTAGACTGCAAGCCTCTTTTGAAAGAGCCTTTCGAAAAAGCCTCTTTCGAAAAAGAGCATCTAGACTACAACCAGTACTTTTGAAAAAGCAAGCCGTTTTTCGAAAGAGAGCACTCAGGCAGTCTGGATGATCTCTTTCGAAAAAGCACAGTTTGCATTATATAGTGCCTTTTTTCACAAGAACACTTTTGAAAAAAGGCGTTATTCCTCGTAAAACGAGGTTTTCCACGGTCGAAAAAACTGCCACGTTCTTTCGATTTACTTTCGAAAGAATGCGGCAGCAGTCTAGACGCAGGGGAAGTTTTTTTGGAAAAACCCTGTAATCTAGACACACACTGAGTGGATGTTTTCAGAGAACTATCCACAGTGAATCCAAGATCTCTCTCTTGAGTAGTTGTAGCTAAATTAGTCTCCATCATATTGTATGTATAGTTGGGATTATTTTTTCCAGTGTGCATTACTTTATATTTATCAACATTTTGCTGCCCAATCACTTAGTTTGGTGAGATCTTTTCGAAGCTCTTCACAGTCTGCTTTGGTCTTAACTATCTTGAGCAGTTTGGTATCAGCTGCAAATTTTGCAACCTCACAGTTTACCTCTTTCTCTAGATCATTTATAAATATGTTGAATAGGATGGGTCCCAGGACAGACCCTTGGGAGACCCTACTAGCTACCTCTCTCCAGTCTGAAAACTCCTCTTTTCCCAAGAGAACATGCCCATTACCTGCAGGCATTACCCGTAGGGTACACATTCAATCTCTTCCACTGTCTTTGTCTCTCGCTTTCAGAATCTTCCCAGATTTTCTGAATTTTCTATCTGTCTGCATATGGTAGCTTCCCTCATTCTGATAAATGGTCTCAGAAACCCACGCACTACTTGATATGTCCTTTATAGACACGGCGTGATCCAAACTGAGATCATGTCCCAAGCAGGTTATTCTCCATCCCACTCTTTAAGAATCTGTACATTGTCTTTGTTTTGGCCACTACTGTGACGGGTGCTTCTGTGGAGCTTCTATCAATGATGCTCAGTACTTTTCCCAGAGGTATGTTTTAGTTGGGATGTTTCCCTCTTGAAAATGTCTTGGAAAAGGTTTGGATTTTTTGCCCTCTCTGGTTTGGACCAGCCAAGTGAATGGGGAGTTCCCTGCAGCATAACTCTCTCGCCTCCATTAAGGGTCAATGAAACATAACTAGTATCCACCCACGAGTATCCTGCTGGTGTGTATTAATGTTTACCAGAGCACAACATAAAGGAATTATTGACAGGTGGGGCACCATCAAATCAACTGGCATTCGTAGGGTCAGTTCTTCACAGTTCATTTATCTTCATCATGAAAATATCATGTTTCAATGTGTTAAGACCAATCCATCTGCTTTACCCATGAGAACAGCCTCTGGTAGTGCATATCGTCTCTCATATTTATATTGTCTCTCTATTTAGGCATTTGTACTGCAACCATCAGACTACACCCTCAGCACGTATACGAATTTTGTGGAATGTATGGTAGATAAAGAAGACACTGTTCTGGCACAGAATTATACTCCTGCTCTACTCCATGTCATATTCCAACACCACAGCCTTCACCAACCCCTCCACCTTCATCCTTCTGGGCATTCCTGGCCTGGAGGTGGCCCATGTGTGGATAGCCATCCCTTTTTGCATAATGTACGCCGTAGCCATCTTGGGGAACTTCGCCATCCTGTACGTTGTGAAGATGGACCTAAGCCTCCATGGGCCCATGTACTATTTCCTCTGCATGGTAGCCATCACCGACCTGGTCGTCTCCTCATCCATCATGCCCAAAACACTGAGCATCTTCTGGTTCAACTTCAAGGAGATAGATTTCAATGCCTGCCTCACTCAGATGTTCTTCATTCACGGCTTCTTAGTGATGGAGTCTGGGATCTTCGTGGCCATGGCGTTGGATCGCTACGTGGCCATCTGTGATCCCCTAAGACATTCCACCATCCTGACAAATTCAGTGGTGGCCAAAATTGGCCTAGCCGTAGTGCTACGTGGCAGTCTGCTTGTGCTTCCCTATTCCCTCCTGGCAAGGCAATGGACCTACTGTAAAACCAACATCATCCTGCACACGCACTGCGAACACATGGCCGTGGTGAAGCTGGCCTGCACTGACACCCACATCAGTAGCTACTATGGCCTCTATGTGTTATTCTTTGTGAGGGGTCTGGATGTCTTTTTTATCACCGTGTCCTATACCCAGATCCTCAGGGCCATCTTCAGCCTCCCCACGAAGGATGCCCGGCTCAAGACTTTTGGGACCTGTGTTTCCCATCTCTTTGCTATCTTAGTCTTTTATATTCCACATCTCTTCTCCTCCCTCACACACCGGTATGGGACTAATGTGCCCCTACATTTTCACGTTCTCATTGCCAACATGTATCTCATGATGCCCTCCATGCTAAACCCCATCATCTACGGGGTGAGGACCAAACAGATCAGGGTCAGGCTACTCTGGCTCATTGCTCATAGAGGGACATAAAGTTTTCTCCTAGTGCTTGGCCTGTAGGCAGAGATCTGGCAAATCTAGCTGGTGACATGCTGTAGAGCCCTCTTCCCTGAATCACTGAATGAACAGTCCGAGAGATACTACAACTTTTCCTGGTCTCACCATGCTCTTTAAAGAATCAGCTAAAATACTTGGAGCCAGAAAAAAAATAGGATACCACACAGCTCAATCTTCAGCCTTGTCTTGTTTGTTGACCAGGTATGCTGAATGCTGACATGCTGCCTAGAACTCTACAGACTGCATAGAGGCCAATGATGTGGTGTAAGAAACTAAATGAGTGTACAGTATGACTTAAGGGTTCTGATTAGGGCCTTCAAATCAGTGATGGAATCAACTGAAAAGTCTTTCTGTGAATTTCCCAAGCAGGTTGGGGATTATTGGTCCTTGCTCACAGCTTCCTTTGTGGAAGCCCAGCCAAGAGAAATGAAGATAAGATGGGGATCTCTCAGGGAACCTTTGATATTCTCTGCCTTGTGTATGGAATGTTAGTGTCCCAAACAAAACCCACAGTTCATGTGCTTGGAAAATTATTATCCCAAGTTGTAGGCCAGAGTGGAATGAAAATATCACATATCCTCTGTCATGATCATGAGAGATGGCCAGCAGCCTGGGGACGAAGGGGTCAACTATACCTAAGCCAGGTAGAGTCAGCCAATAAAAACACAGAGGGAGATTTCAAACTGGGACAAAGGAATTTTTGGGTTTTTCCCTCCTTTGTCTCAGGGCAGTTTCTCTCCAGCTACTGAGGGGGACAGACAAAATGTCTCCCTCCAAGAAAAGACTCTTCACTATCTCTAAGTAGGGTAAAATTTAGATAAATCCCCCCATGAGTATATTAATTGGTGACTTTTCCATCTAGTCATTATCCTTGCGACAGGAATATTATGGTGATAATAAAAGTTCTTTCTCTTTTCTTTTTATTAACCTGATATTGGTTAATTTTTCTGTCCTGGTTTTACTTCTGGGGCTGAGATTTCCCAAGTAGTCTCTCCCTGGTTTCTTTATTATTACTTGGGTGGTGGCAGCGGATTTTTTATCCCCAAAATCTAGAGTTTTAAGATTTGGGGGTGGGAAGTTTTATACCAAAGTCTGGAAATATAAGGTTTTGGGGTACTTTTGCGGGCCCCCACTTCTGCATTTATCATGCCAGAGTGGGGAAGAAGCCTTGACATCTTCCCATTCCTAGATACATACAATCATAGAACTGGAAGGAACCTAAAGAGGTCATTAAATCCAGGCTCCTGCCCTCACGGCAGGACCAAGTACTGTCTAGATCAGTGTTTCTGAAAGTATTGCACTGAATCACTCTCAGAAACACATTAACACGTCACTTCCCGTGGCTCCCCTTGGCTGCAAAGGACGAAACGGAGCCAATGGGAGCCGTGAGGCTCTGTGGCCACAGTGCTGGTAAATAAACAAACTGGGGCGACCAGTTAATGTGTTTCTGAGAATGATTCTGCAGAATACTTTCAGAAACACTGGTCTAGATCATCCCTGATAGATGTCTATCTAACCTGCTGTTAAATATCTCCAGTGATGGAGATTCTATAACCTCCCTAGGAGACTTATTCCAGTGTTTAACCACCCTGACAGTTACAAAGTTTTGCTAATGTCCAAAGTAAACCTCCCTTGCTGCAATTTAAGGTCATTGCTTCTTGTCCTACCATCAGAGGCCAAGAAGAACAATTTTTCTCCCTCCTCCTTGTAACACCCTTTTAGATACTCAAAAACTGTTATCATGTCCCCCACTCAGTCTTTTATTTTCTAAACCAAACAAGCCCAGTTCTTTCAGTCTTTCCTCATAGGTCATGTTCTCTAGACCTTTAATCATTTTTGTTGCTCTTCTCTGAACCTTCTCCAATTTCTCCACATCTTTCTTGAAATGTGGTGCCCAGAACTGGATACAATGCTCCAACTGAAGCCTAATCAGCGCACAGTAGACCAGAAGAATGACTTCTCATGTCTTGCTCACAACACTCCTGATACTTGAAAACGGTTATCATGTCCCCTCTCAGTCTTCCCTTTTCCAGAATAAATAAACCCATTTGATTTTCAATCTTCCCTCCTAGGTCATGTTTTTTTAAATCTTCAATCATTGTTCTTGTTTTATCTAGAGATTTCCCCCCCCATTTGTCAACATCTTACCTCACCTGTGACGTCCAGAACTGGAGCCTGTACTCCAGTTGAGGTGTGATGTGCAAACAAACACAGTGCAGATTGTACAGCTTCCATTAAGTAAGATGTTTTGTGTACTGCAGTACTCCGGTTGAGGCTTATTCAGCTTCGAGTCAAGTGGAAAAGTTACTTCTCGTGTCCTGCTTATTACATTCCTGTTAATGCATCCCAGAAAGAGGTTTGTGTTTTTTGCAACTGTGTTACTCTGTTGATTCATATTAGGTCCCAGTCCTCCATGACCACACGCTAAATATGATAACTCAGAAGGCAAGCCATTGATCATATTCTTCCAGAGATGTTTTTAATATATTGCCCACTGTAAAAGCTAAAGCTACGGCTACACTGCATCCCTCTTGTGCAAAAAGCCTATGCAAATAAAATGTGGATTAGCATATTGTCACACTTAATTTGCATAATTAATTAGGGGCTGTTTTTGCTTAAGAGGCTTTTGAGCAAAAAGGCATCGTCTTTGCAGCTCCTTTTTGCGCAAAACCCCCCTCTTGCGCAAGAGCCGTTCTTCCTCATTTTTGCCTCTTGTGCAAAAACGGGCCCTAATTAATTATGCAAATGAAGCGTGACAATATGCTAATCCACACTTCATTTGCATAGGCTTTTGCGCAAGAGGGGATGCAGTGTAGATGTAGCCTGCGTGTCCTGAAAGCACCAACTGCATCCTCCCTCCTCAAAGGGCAAAGAGCACATAACTGCCTTGCCTTAGCTATCTCAGGTATTGCCCCATCAGAAAAGACAGGTGGAAGATGCTAGTAGCTTGCAAATATTTATAACTTCCAACGCAAACATGACACATGCATATAAGCAGGATAATGAGACCTAGCAAGTCATCACTTTCCCATGGAGCATGGAGAGGACATGCCTTGTACAAACATTATGGCATTTGCATAACCCTGGTAGCAACAATGATAAAAATGGTTATAGTCAGTCAGACAGCACCACGCCATGTTCTTGTCCCATGAGAGTGCCCAGCTAAAGAAGGGACGTTGCCCGGGGTCTAGCAGGACAAGTGACTGGAAAATTGGAGCCACTTCAGGACACAAACAACAGATAAAATTGTGTTTTGTTGCAGGGAGCCTGCTCCTTGAATGCAAAAAGGTGGAAAGGGTTCTTTAAACGTGAGAAGTGGCTCTCTGTGAACTTGGCTGTTTCTCACAAAGCTAGCCAGTCAGCCCCCTTGGCATTGAACAACCTGCACCGCCTGGGGTTCTTTTGAGAGTGCCTGTGTTTTCTGGGACATGACCAAAGAGAAACCTCCAGGGATGGGTCCCTGGGGGGCAACCAGGACTGTGGGACCATAAAACCCTCCATCCCACCAACCAAAGGTTTGTGCTTTGACGCAATATCACAGTGAGAGAGACACCCAGGTTGGTGGGATGGAGGGCTCTATGGTCCCACAGTCCTGGTTGCACCCCAGGAACCCATCCCAGGAGGTTTCTCTTTAGTCATGTCCCAGAAAACACAGGTACTCTCAGAAGAACCCCTGGCTCTGCTACTTGATTGCACCCCAGAACTCTGCCTTTCTGCCCTGGTCTGGGATCTGCCCAGTATAAGCTGATTACCCACTCTGTCCCCCTTCAGTGTGGAAAGTCTAGCCTTTGTAACCTTAGCTGTAGCCAAGCACCTCAACCAAAGCCCAGTGTTTTAGGAGCCCACCAACCCTCTTGCTCCCTGCCTGGAAGAGAGCAAGAGTTTTCCCTCCTTTTCCCAAGGGCTCATGGGAGTTGTAGTCTTTAGGGCTAGACTGCAGCACAAAGGATCCTCCTGGGAAAAGTCAGAGGCTCCTATAGTAAGGGGACTGCATGGTGATCTGTGAATTAATAGAACATAGCTCTAGACAGGAACCTTTGCTTCAACTGTTAACCTCTAACCAGCTATCAGTTAACACAGGCTAGTATAGTCACTGTTTTGTCCAGTTCTTTAACATACTTGTCTACAGAACAAAGCGTAAGTCTATCAAATGTGGAATGTGACTGTGACTTTTTTAAAGCGTCCCCTTTAGCAAGGCCTGGGACGTTTTTCTTTAGTGCTCCTGTACTCAAACTAGATGATCTGCAAACAGCTCAAACAGGGAGCTGTGAGAAGGGCAAACTGAAAAAATTGGAGGGTGTGGGGAGCCACGCAAAAACTAATCTCAGCACTATGGCACTTGGTGCCCCAGTCTCTGCTCCCAAAAGAAGTTTCTAGAATGGAAGCTGCACATCAACCATGAGCCAAGAAATCCAGAGCCAGATACAGGCCTGAATACTACTCTAAAGAATAAATACATAATAATAATAATAATAATAATAATAATAATAATAATAAAAGTCCAGTGAGTGAAAGCAAGAGCTTTTTGTGGGGCTGTGACAAAAGCATGGAGCTGCTACAGGGATACCAGGGGACTGTCAGTGGAAGGGGTATGGGGCTGGGGGGAAGGTTTCCACAAGATGCTCTCTAAGTACTTCCCTAAGTACTTCCCATCTCTTCATACTGATCCAGCTCAGCTCCCCCGATGGAAATGTGTCCTAATAAGGTGCAAAGGCACCAGGCCAGGTGTACTGCCAAATGAAGCACAGTAATAGGCGCCAGCAAACTCTACTGAGCCACTATGCACTGGAGCACCTGACAATGAACCCAGCTCGGTCACAGGTGGGACTTTTCACTGCCCTCTAGGCTGGACCAAGTGAGACCCCCCTGAGATACATCTTTATGCACAAACAAGTGATGTGTGACTCCTGACACATCTCGGTGCCACCCATTATCTTGTACATGTTGGTTTGATCAAAACATCCCCATCCATCCTGCTGCCATCCTGACCTTAGCATTAGGGTGGGCAAATATGCTCCTGTTATCAGAGGGGAGTGTGACGGCGTTGGAGTGTATTGGTACTGCTCCACAATGGGTTCACACGACTAGTACCTTCCAGGTACGTGTATTTCCGCAGTGTCAGTCCTCTTCTTACCATATTCAGTGAGCAGGGCCTGCCTCTTGCTCACAGCTCAACTCTGCTTCGTCTGACCAAAGACTCTACTACTTTTGCCTAGGCCTCAAGTCTCAAACCAGGCCTATCACATATGAGCTTATATTTTAGGGATGCCCCCATTTTTCTCTTTTAATGGGGATCAAGTTCATCCATTCTACTGGAAAAGCATCATGCATGGACTGAAGATGACTCAGTGAGCTAAACACTTTTATGTGGCCACCTGACTTTGCCATCCACACACTCATGCCTCATCTGTCCCGTAGTCTGCACATGCTGTGATATGACTGATGGATGACTTTATTTGCCAATTTGTCTAGTCCCTTAGGCTACGTCTAGACTGCAAGCCTCTTTTAAAGGGAGGTTCCAAAGAGGCTGGAGAGAGGCTGTTCTCAGTAGTGACAGATGGCAGAACAAAGAGCAATGGTCTCAAGTTGTGGTGGGAGAGGTCCAGGTTGGATATTAGGAAAAACTATTTCCCTAGGAGAGTGGTGAAGCACTGGAATGGGTTACCTAGGGAAGTAGTGGAGTCTCCAACCCTAGAGGTGTTTAAGTCTCGGCTTGACAAAGCCCTGGCCGGGTTGATTTAGTTGGGATTGGTCCTGCCTAGAGCAGGGGGCTGGACTTGATGACCTTCTGAGGTCTCTTCCAGCTCTATGGTTCTATGATTCTATGATTCTATGATAAGATACTTTCGAAAAAGCCTCTTTCAAAAAAGAGCGTCTAGACTACAACCAGTACTTTTGAAAAAGCAAGCCACTTTTTCGAAAGAGAGCACCCAGGCAGTCTGGATGCTCCCTTTCGAAAAAGCACAGTTTACATTACATAGCACCTTTTTTCGAAAGAGTACTTTCAAAAAAAGGCGTTCTTCCTGGTAAAAAGAGGTTTTCTGCGGTCGAAAGAACTGCTGTGTTCTTTCAATTTACTTTCAAAAGAACACGGCAGCAGTCTAGATGCAGGGGAAGCTTTTTCGAAAAAAGGCCACTTTTTTTCGAAAAAACTCTGTAGTCTAGACACACCCTTATGGAGGGCCTGGGTCAGGTAGGCCTGGTACCATGACTGTGCTCTTATGACTGAGCCCTAGAGACACTCCCAAATATTGGAGATGTATGAATAATGTGGGTATGGTGCATACTGCACAGTATGATGATAGCTACTATTGAGAGTTACTTATCCCTGATCTCTGATCCCTTAGCAAAAGCCATTTCACTGCAGAAAGTACTCATGTCTCCCCTCAGTCGCCTCTCCAAAGTTCTGTCTGGTTACTATGTTCCCACCCTTGTGGTGACCTGGACATTCTCCCTAGATTTCTTCCTAACCAGCTATGATTTACAAATACACACAAAACAGCCAATTCCTCCCTGACTCAGCCCAGAGCCCAAGAGTTCTCTGCTCCCTTGGAGAAGGTCCCTTAATTGCTGCTTACTCCTACAACTAGATAATTGGCACAGAAGCAGACTGGATTGCTTCCAACCTCTTCACATTCATCTGCCCTCTTCTCCTCTAGAGGCTGAGCCAACCCCACTGGGACTGCACAGAGCCATGTTATAAATGGTTAAAACCCCCGTGTCGGTTCTCGAAGTGGAGGCTGCTGCAGACGCTGGGCTGAGAGAGGTGCGGGACGCGGCTGCCTGAGGGGGGTCCCAGGGAAGACACGTCCCTCTCAGCACTCACAGGTACCAGCTCTTGCTGAGGAGCTCCCCTGCTTTGCTGTGATGGGATGCAGTCAGTCTGTGGTCCTTTGTGCTCCACACAGCCATTAAATATCCCAGGCATCCCAGTTTGCTCTAGTATCAGAGGCCAAACATTGCTTTTTGCTGAGCCGTCAGGCTGGCTGGTGGCCTCCAGTCCAGAGGTGGCTCCAGTTCAGGGCATAAAGGATCCTTCAGCGAAAAAATGTTTTAGTAGATGAATAATATACCAGCACATTCTGAGGCTGTGGCCAGTACACTGCTGAAGGGCCACTGAGACAAAACTCCCCTCGGAGTGAGAGCTGAGTAAAGACCTCGAGCTAGCTGTGTGTTTGTGCAGAGACACTGTCACCTCCTCCTCTTGCATCTCAGAGCTTTAGCTATTAATGATGTGTGGTGGGGCAATTTATCTGACTTTCATCTGCTGGAAGCCGGGTGGTTGTAGGCCTACTCACTGGAATGATCAGAAGAACATTTCAAGAGGAATAAGACAGAGATTCTCCTAGTTATATTCTAGAAGTCAGCTGAACTGTTGTGCCTGAAACTTTCAAAAAAAAACAATTCAGCCAGAAGCAGACACCCAGCATGGGAAGTTTGACTCCAGGGGTATGTCTAGACTACATGCCTCTGCCGACATAGTCAATGAAGCAGGGATTTAAATATCCCCGGCTTCATTAAAATAAAAATGGCCACCGCGCTGTGCCGGCTCAGCTGATCGTCGGCACAGCGTGTGAGTCAAAACGTGGATCAGTCGACAAGGGAAGCCTTTGTCGACCGATCCCTTATGCCTCATGAAATGAGGTTTACAGGAGTGGTCGACAAAGCCTTCCCTTGTCAACCGATCCACGTCTTGACGCTTGGGCTGTGCCAATGATCAGCTGAACTGGCACAGCGCAGCGGCCATTTTTATTTTAAGGAAGAGGGGGGATATTTAAATCCCCGCTTCATTGACTATGTCGGGTAGCCTATTTTACAAGCCTCTGTCGGCAGAGGCATGTAGTCTAGACATGCCCCATATGCCTAAAATATCCCAAAGCGATAAGCAACAAGTTTTCTAATTGAAGGTGTCAGAGAGACAAAACTAAAACTGCTGCCAGCAGCACTGAATACAATGGCACATATATTGTGAATCCCATTGCAGTGTTCACACCAGCAATGTCAGTATCATTGAGTTTCTTGTCTCTGATCTGTTAGCAAAGGCCCTGCATGCCAGCAGAAAGCGCAAGATGGTCTGATACCAGCTATTCCATTCTTTTGTATCTTTGCTTAATCCTGTTTATAAAACTTTCCCTTTTCAGTGTTTACATGTAAAATTGGGATACCCCTTTCATTTTCGAGGATTTCTCTTGTTTTTAATATATTTAACACCACTTTTTGCTGATCTTTAGCCCCACCAAGCATGGAGTTTCTCCTGAGGGCTTTAATGTCACTGAGGGTACGTCTAGACTACAGGCTTTTGTCGACAGAGGCTTTGTCAACAGATACTTTTGACAAAGTTTCTGTCGACAAAGAGCATCTAGACTACATCCAGTTCAGTCGACAAAGCAAGCCGCTTTGTCGACATGAGAGTATAGATGCAAAGGACAGTGTAGATGCAATAACGCCTTCTGTCGAAAGAACTCTGTCGACAAAAGGCGTTATTCCTCTTAGAATGAGGTTTACCGTCGTCAACAAAACTGCCGAGTTAACAAACATGCGGACAGGGGGGATCCAGTAGATATAGTATACTTAGATTTCCAGAAAGCCTTTGACAAGGTCCCTCACCAAAGGCTCTTGTGTAAATTACATGGCCATGGGATAAGAGGGAAGGTCCTTTCTTGGATTGAGAACTGGTTAAAAGACAGGAAACAAAGGGTAGGAGTAAATGGTAAATTTTCAGAATGGAGAGGGTAACTAGTGGTGTCCCCAAGGGTCAGTCCTAGGACCAATCCTGTTCAACTTATTCATAAATGATCTGGAGAAAGGGTAAGCAGTGAGGTGGTAAAGTTTGCAGATGATACCAAACTGTTTAGGATAGTCAAGACAGAAGCAGACTGTGAGGGACTCCAAGAAGATCTCACCAAACTGAGTGATTGGGCAACAAAATGGCAAATGAAATGTAATGTGGATAAGTGTAAAGTAATGCACATCGGGAAAAATAACCCCAACTATACGTACAGTATGATGGGGGCTAATTTGGCTACGACAAATCAGGAAAGAGATCTTGGAGTTATCGTGGACAGTTCTCTGAAAACTTCCACACAGTGTGCAGCGACGGTCAAAAAGGCAAATAGGATGCTAGGTATTATTAAGAAAGGGATAGAAAATAAGACCCAGAATATCTTACTGCCCCTGTATAAAACTATGGTACGCCCACATCTTGAATACTGTGTACAGATGTGGTCTCCTCACCTCAAAAAAGATATTTTGGCCTTGGAAAGGGTTCAGAAAGGGCAACTAAAATGATGAGGGGTTTGGAACGGGTCCCATATGAGGAGAGGTTAAAGCGACTGGGACTTTTCAGTTTAGAAAAGAGGAGACTGAGGGGATATGATAGAGGTGTATAAAATCATGAGTGGTGTGGAGAGGGCCGATAAAGAAAAGTTATTTATTAGTTCCTAAATAGAAGAACTAGAAGACACCAAATGAAATTAATGGGTAGCAGGTTTAAAACTAATAAAAGAAAGTTCTTCTTCACACAGCGTGTAGTCAGCCTGTGGAACTCCTTGCCAGAGGAGGCTGTGAAGGCTAGGAATATAACAGAGTTTAAAGAGAAGCTAGATAATTTCATAGAGGTTAGGTCCATAAAAGGCTATTAGCCAGGGGATAAAATGGTGTCCTTGGCCTCTGTTTGTCAGAGGCTGGAGAGGGATGGCAGGAGACAAATCGCTTGATCATTGTCTTCGGTCCACCCCCTCTGGGGCACCTGGTGTTGGCCACTGTCGGCAGACAGGATACTGGGCTTGATGGACTTTTGGTCTGACCCGGTACGGCCGTTCTTATGTTCTTATGTATGTTCTTGAGTTCTGTCGACAGAACTCGGCGGTAGTGTAGATGCAGGTATAGTTTTGTCGCCAAAAGTCCACTTTTGTCGACAAAACCCTGTAGTCTAGACACACCCTGTATGTTCACAACTTCCCATTTCTATTGCTGACCACCTATTTTTACATTTTCCCCATTTCTTATATATTGCTTCCCCCTTCCCCACAATTTCTGTGTTCACTTTGACATGGAACTGGAATTTAAGCTAGAGCCGTCCACTTTCTTGAGCATGGAATTGTAACTTTTTCCCTGTCTAATGAACTCTTCTGAACAACATTCCAATTTTCATTCCCTTTTTTCTGCCTAAATATTTCCTCCCAATCAGCTGATAATTCTCCCATTGCTCTTTAGAAGCAGTGAGTGTCCATAGATGGTAACAGTTGGGAACTCTTCATTTGAATGCAATCAGTCCCACTTTTCATTTTCATCTCCTCTCATTTTCCCCGTTCTTATCTCTTCTCTAACATAACTGTCATGATCATGAGGGTTAGCCAGCAGCCTGGGGACTAAGGGGTTAACTATACCTAACCCAGGTAGAGTTGGCCAATAGGAATGTAGGTAGGAATTTCAAACCCAGACAAGGGAATTTTGGGGTTTTCCCTCCTTTGTCTCTGGGGCAGTTTTCTCTCCAGCTACTGAGGGGAAGGAGCTATGACGTGGTGGCAGAGGTGGGATCATTTTGAGAACCCAGGATTTTTAAAAGGACACAGGTTTTTCTTTTGAGTTGCAAGCTTTGCAGGGTTTTTTCCTCTTGGTTTTTTTTTTTTTTTTTTTTTCTGTGCTGACTTGGGGAAGAGCAGACAGAAGGTTAACCTTAAGCCAGACACAGACCATCCTACCCAAACAGTTTGTTTTTTTATAGCTTTTGGGATAATTGGCTAGCTAGGCTAGAATAGGGCAGGGAAGGAGCCCAGTGCATGCTTTTGAGGTCGGGCAAAGTAGCCCGAGAGCAATCAACACTTAAGCAACACCCTGAGGTAAAAACAGCCTCAGAGCAAGGCTTGATGTACAGCTCTAGGACAGATTATTCCCCAAAGAGAGGGCAGGGGCAAGGTATAGCAGCCCTCCTCTCCCCTCACCAATGTCTTCTATGTGGGATTATGCCTTCAAGGCAGGTAGACCTCTAACTGAGAAAGAGATTCTTCACTCTTCTGTAACTAGTGTAAAGTTTAGATAAATCCATTAGGTTTTATTGTTTTATGGTTTGGGTATGGGATCCGATGTCTGTGCATTTAAAATGGGGTTTTCTCTCTTTTGCAACTAAGTTTGGGCCCATGGTGGAATTCCACATTAGTATATTACTTTGTGACGTTATCATCTAGTCATTGTGCTTGCAACAGGAATATTGTGGTGATAATAAAAGTTCTTTCTCTTTTCTTTTTATTAACCTGGTATTGGTTAATTTTTGTGTCCTGGTTTGTACTTGAGGGATGAGATTTCCCAAGTGATCTCCCCCATGATTTTCTTATCATTACTTGGGTGGAGGCAGCGGAGTTTTTATCCCCAAAATCTAGGTTGTTAAGTTTGGGGGGGGAGGAGTTTTTTACCAAAGCCTGGAAAGAGAAGATTTTGGGGTACTTTTGCAGGCCCCCACTGCTGCATTTATCGTACCAGAGTGGGGAAGGAGCCTTAACAATAACAATACCAGATTTTCAGTCTCTCCCCATATGGCAGCCTGCCCCATTCCTTCAACCTCTCTTGGAAACACATTTCCCATCTGCTGTATCCTGTATAGAGACTGGGTGACCAAAACTGACCACATGGCCAGAGCATGTTACTCTCTATTCCTTAAGCACCCGGACTTTATCTTTGTTTTGGACACAGCTGCGAATGGCCAGGTGTTTACTCTGGGCTCCTGGCAGTGAGACTGGCCTCCAGCTGTGCACGTTGTATCTCATATTAATATTGTCTCTCCATCCAGGCATTCATGCTGGACCACGACTGAGAACCTGGGCATATGCAGAAAAACAGGGGCAGACACTGTAACTGCAGGTGACACCATTCTGTCTCTGTGTTGGACACCTTCTCCCATGTTCCATGTCAGATTCCAACACTACCGACTTCACTAACCCCTCCACCTTCATCCTGCAAGGCATTCCTGGCCTGGAGATGGCCCATATCTGGATCTCCATCCCCTTCTGTGCCATGTATGCCATTGCCCTCTTGGGGAATTTCACCATCCTCTTCATTGTGAAGACAGAGCCAAGCCTCCATGAGCCCATGTACTATTTCCTCTGCATGCTGGCCGTCACTGACCTTGTCCTGTCTACATCTATCCTGCCCAAAATGCTGAGCCTCTTCTGGTTCAATTCCAGGGAGATCGATTTCAATGCCTGCCTCACCCAGATGTACTTCATTCATGGCTTCTCAGCAATAGAGTCTGGGATCTTATTGGCCATGGCTTATGATCGCTACGTGGCAGTCTGTGATCCCCTGAGACATTCCACCATCCTGACAAACCCCATGGTGACCAAGATCAGCCTGGCCATGGTGCTGCGTGGCTGCATGCTCGCATTGCCATACCCCTTCCTGACGAGGCGCTGGCCATATTGCAGAACGAACATCATCCCCCACTCATACTGTGACCACATAGCAATCGTGAAACTGGCCTGTGCTGACATTCGTATCAGTAGTTACTATGGTCTCTCTGTGGTATTATTTGTGAGTCTGGATGTGTTTTTCATTGTTGTATCCTATAGTCTGATTCTCAGGGCCATCTTCAAGCTCCCCACAAAGGATGCCCGACTCAAGACGTTTGGGACCTGTAGCTCCCATGTTTGCGCCATGTTTGCCTTTTACATCCCAGAAATATTCTCCTCCCTCACACATCGGTTTGGTCACAATGTGCCCCTGCATGTTATCATTCTCTGTGCCAATGTGTACATTCTGGTTTCTCCCGTGTTACACCCCATCATCTACGGAGTGAGGACCAAACAGATCCGGGACCGTCTGCAGCAGCTCTTTACTTATGAAAGGAACTAAAAGTTTTCTCCTCGTGTCTAGATTTCAGAATGAGCCCTGGGCAGAACACTCACAGGGTATGTCTACACTGCAGCATTATTTCGAAATATCTAATTTTGAAATAGTTAATTCGAAATAGCTTATTTTGAAATAACGTGTCCATACACAAAATGCATTTCGAAATAGCATTTTTCTATTTTGAAATAGTGTGTCCACACTGAGTGGACACTGAATTGCATTTAAGGCTGGTTGGAAACAGTTCCGGCAGGGCATCAGATCAGAAGTTACCTTGTGGCCAGGGTGGCCAGCAGGGCACCCTGGGAAGGGCTGGAGGCCCCCTATTTCGAAATAAGCGTCTACACAGCACTTATTTTGAAATAGCAATTTCAAAATTGGCGCTATTCCTCATGGAATGAGGTTTACCAATTTTGAAATAAGCCCCTCGCTATTTCGAATTAATTTCGAAATAACGGAATGGCTGTGTAGATGCTAGGAAAGTTATTTCGAAATAACTTTGCTGTGTAGACATACCCAGATAGACATGCTCAGATAGACATTAAGCTTTTATTGACCTTATGTGCTGTATCCACTTGAACTCGGGAATTACTATGTATAATGCACTCTGTTGAAACCTTCCTAAATGCAGGTATCTGAACCCCTTTGACCTAACGCTTCTGCCCATGTTCTGTCTCTGCTCTGCCTCTCCCCCACCACTTCCCCATCACGTCACTTTCTCCTCACTCCCTCTTCCATTGTTAGTCAGTGAATTATTTCCATCTCCCTCCCTCCTATCCCAAATGGAAGGGGCCACTTCAGATGTTTTCTGGGGTTGCTACTTTCTCCATTATTGCAAGGGCAACTTAGGCTCTTCAGAACTATGGGTGGTTTGCGGGCTGGGGAGCGGGGGTAGATAACTCAGCAATAAGACAACAGGGTCACTGCATCTAATATATATATAGAAAGAATTAAATTAAATTATTAGTAAATCCACTCAACTCTCACCCTAACATGCTCTGAAATCTTGTGGCAAGGCACTTAAGTGACACGGGTTAGAGTTAAAATGTTAATATACATTTTTACTGTGTTACTAACTTTACGAAGAGACAAAAGACACAACTATGCAGCACTTTAAAGACTAACAAGATGGTTTATTAGCTGATGAGCTTTCGTGGGCCAGACCCACTTCCCCATCAGGACTCCTGGGTCCTCTCTCCACTCTGGGGAGAAGTGGGGTCTAGTGGGTCACAGTGAGGGAGCAGATACATGTAGGATCCGTCAGTGGGTAAAACCATTGGTCTATAAAACCCAGTGGTCTATAAAACCTGTCTTCCAACAGTGCCCGGTGCAATTCAGAGGGAATGAACAGAATACGGCCATCATCAGGTGATCCATGACTTGTTGCCCACCCCAGCTTGCGGCTAACAGAGGCCAGGGGTAATATCACTTCCCATCCTGCCTCACAGCCATTGGTGGAGTTGTAGTTGTGGTTTTGGCCTTCACATCATCCTCTGCCAGAGGGTTTAATGTGAAGAAATGTTTCCTTTGGATTATTTTCTGTCTCCAGCCTCTTAATTCCATTGAGTGACTCCTAGTCCATTAGTGATGTGTAGGAGCAAATAGCACTTTCTTGTTCACACCCACCATTACTTTTCAGATCTATATCATATCCCCCCTTAGCAATTTCTTCTCCAAGCTGAAAAATCCTAGTCTTATGAATCTCTTTTCATAATGAAGGTGTCCATGTGCCAATAATTTCTGTTGCCCTTTTCTGTACCTTTTTCAGTTCCAGTATCTCTACTGTGGTGGGACAACCAGTTCGGCACACAGTATTCTAGATGCGGGTGTGCCGTCAATTGATTTAGTATGAATGTCGTGTTCTCTGTCTTATTCTCAATCCCTTTCTTAATGACTCCCTACATTCTGAAAGCTTATTTAAATGTGCACGTGTATTTAGCAGATATTTTAACACTTATGAATTACATGAGACTGTACGAATCCTCTGTATCCTTATATCTTTGGGCTTTTCGTGTACTATTTGTTCAGGCTCCTTCGAATCGGTGGAAGAGGCCAACTTTTCTTATTTGCAGAGCCATGGCTGCACAAGAGAGACAGACGCCAGCTGGAGAAGCCAGGACTTTTAAGAGGTGGCTGGAGGGCTCTGAAGAAATATGCCCCAGAGTGGGGTGGACAAAGCAGTTCCCACTGCAAATCATAACTCAGCTTTACATATCTAAATGTAAGGTCTAAATGATCTATTACCACCCAGGAAAGCATGTGACAGTGCATTGCCCTGCACTGGCCCTTAAAGGGGCTGAGAGTGGAGTCAGAGGCAAGCCCAGCTGAAGCAGCTAATGAAAGCGTGGCTGGAGGCCATAAAGAGCGACCTAATTTTTCTCCTAACCAGCTAGAATGTATGAATACACACAAAACTGCCTATTCCTCCCTGACTCAGCCCACAGCCCAAGAGTTCTCTTCTCCCTTTGGGAAGGTCTCTTAATTATTGTTTACTTGTGAATCTGGATAATCAGCACAGAAGCAGACAGAATAATTTCCAGCCTCTTCACATTCAGCTGCCCTCTTCTCTAGAGGCTGAGCGAACTCCACTGGGATTGCACGGAGCTGTATTATAAACACTGCACATCCCTGTGTCAGCTCTCGGCATGGGATGCCGCTGCAGATGCTGGGCTGAGAGAGGTGAGGGACACAGATGCCTGAGGAGGACACCAAAGCAAGAAACTTCCCTCTAAGTATTCACAGGTACCATCTCTTACTGAGGAGCTCACCTGCTCGACAACCCCAGGGCAACATGGGTATGATGGCATAGAGAGAAAATCTGTGGTCCTTCCTGCTCTGCTCAGCCATTAAATATCCCAGGGACCCTGTCACATGGGAGGAGTTTTCTCTAGTATCACAGGCCAAAATGTCACGCTTTGCTGGGCCCTCAGGCTGGTTGGTGGCCTCCAACCCTGAGGTAGGTTCGTTTCAGTGACAGAGTGGATCCTTCAGGAAAAAGGTGTTAGTAGATGTACAAGGCCAAAATATGAGTTCATGGATAATACATTGGTCAGGCACCGTTCAGGCAAAACTCCCCTTGGAGTAAGTACTGAGTTAAAACTCAGGAACCAGCCGTGTGTTAATGCACAGACACTGTCACCTCCGCCTCTTGTGTATCTGTGCTCTGGCTGTTAACAGGGTGACTTTTGTATGAGCTTTGTCTGCTAGTAGCATGGTGGCTCTAGGTCTTCTTCATGGAACAACTAGAAAAAAATAGTTCCACATTTGTCTGATTTAGATTCTCCTTGTTTTATTCTAGAAATCGCTGAATTTTTACGCTTGAAAGTTACGAATGAACAAACAACAAAAAACAGCTCAGCTAGAAACAGACCCCCAGCATGGGATATTTCAATCCAAACACTTACAATTTCACAAACGTATAAACAGCAGATGAGGTCTTCTATTTGCAGTTGTCAGGCACACACAACTAAGGTTGGTGCCACCAGAACTGCCTACAGTGTCCAATACACTGTGAATCCCATTCAGCTACGCTTTTCACTCCAATCATGTTGATAGTAATGTGATAGTAATTTCTGCAGAAAATGCAAAATGATCTGATACCAGCTATTCCATTCTTTCTTAGCTTTGTCAAATCCTTTTTCAAAACTATCCTTTTTCATATTTACATGGAAAACAGGAATAGCCCTAAAATATTTCCAGGACCTCAAATGTTTTTTTAATATGCTTAACAAAATCCTTTTTATCATCCTTAATCCCACCAACCATGGAGTTTCCCTTGATCAGTTGATGGGAAGGTGTGAATACCAAGAGAAGGAAAATTGCCTTTGTAGTGAGATAACCATTCCAAGTTCTTATTCAGTCCTAATTTGATCATGTTACATTTACAAAGCAATTGCAGCTGTGCTATTTCTCTTTGGAGTCTGGTTTTGAAGGTTTTGTTGTTGTTGTTGTTTGTTTGTTTTATAGGAGTTTTTAAGATTACTTATGAATTTTCATAACTTCCAATATTTATCGTTAGTTCTCCTTTTTCCCCTTTTCCAGTTTCTTGCATATTGTTCCCCCCTCCACACACACACAATTCACACAATTGCTTCACGTTGCTTCTGAACTAAGTTGTCCACTTCCTTGTCTGTAGAATTGTAACTTGTTTGCTATCTAATTATCTCTTCTCAAAGGCATCCCAATTTATATTCCCCATTTTCCTGTCTACATTTCTCCTCCCACTCAGCTTTCACTGAGTGTCCATAGATAGTATAGATTGGGAATGGTCTCTCTTTGTCCATTTGACTGTTTCATTCTTTATTTCCCCCTCCTTTATCATATAACCCCTTCTTGTTCCCTCTCTAAAAGAACAGCTCCAGTTCTTCAGCCTGTTTTCTTATGTCAGCTTCCTCCATTCTCATAGCTTATGTTGGAAATCCCTTTATATCTGCTGTATGCTTCACAGAAACTGGATGAAGAGTGAGTACATACCTAGATCAAGTTAGTCTCCATCCCATTCCTTAGGTACCCAAATATTACCTTTATCTTGGATGCTGCTGTGAATGTGCTAATGGTTGTCTTGAGCTCTTGAGACGTCTCTTCCCAGAGTGGAGTTGCTGCTGCTATGGTTTCCACTGGCACAAGTCCTAGCAAAGCTTTATTGCTTTTTTCTCCCAAAACAGATATTGAGCAACTGGGTGAAAGAGGAACTCCTTATAGTCTCCATTCTACAGCGCGCGTTACATTGCATTAGGGACCACACAGGAAAATCACTATGAACACTCGTGTTTCCTGCTGGTGCCCCACTGTACATGAAATATTGATGCATGGAGCACCTTGAACTATGCTTTGGCATTAGTAGGGTGGGTTGTCCATAACTCATTCCTCCAAATAATGAAAATTTCATTTTTCAATGTGTGAAAGTGACCAATCTGCTTCACCCATGAGAACAGCTTCCAGTAATGCATGGAGTGTCTCATCTTTACATTACATTGTCTCTCCATTCAGGCATTTGTACTAAACCGTCACCTGAGAGCCTGGGCACAGGAAGTCAGGGGAACATACAGTTCATACAAGAGTGACCCTTTTTCCTCAGAGCTGGACACCTTCTCTATTCTATGTCAGATTACAATACAACCAACTTCACCAATCCCTCCACCTTCATCCTGCTGGGTTTGCCTGGCTTGGAGTCAGCTTACATATGGATCTCCATCCCCTTCTGTACCATGTACACGATAGCCATCTTGGGGAACTTCAGCATCCTGTTCGTTGTGAAGACAGAGCCGAGCCTCCATGAGCCCATGTACTATTTCCTCTGCATGCTGGCTGTCACCGACCTGGTCCTGTCTACGTCCACCCTGCCCAAAATGTTGAGCATCTTCTGGTTCAATGCTAGAGAGATTGATTTTAATGTCTGCCTCACCCAGATGTACTTCATTCACTCCTTCTCAGCGATGGAGTCTGGGATCCTAGTGGCCATGGCTGTTGATCGCTACGTGGCCATCTGTGATCCCCTGAGACATTCCACCATCCTGACAAACCCCGTAGTGGCCAAGATCAGCCTGGTCGTGTTGCTACGCAGTGGCATACTCCCATTGCCTTATCCCATCCTGGCGAGGCGGTGGCCATATTGCAGAACCAACATCATCCCCCACTCCTTCTGTGATCACATAACTATAGTGAAACTGGCCTGTGCTGACATCCGGATCAGTAGTTACTATGGCCTCTTTGTGATATCGTCTGGGTGGCTGGATGTGTTGTTTATTGCCATATCCTATACCCAGATCCTCAAGGCCATCTTCAGGCTTCCCACAAAGGATGCCCGGCTCAAGACTTTTGGGACCTGCAGCTCCCACCTTTGTGCTATGGTAGCTTTTTACATCCCACAATTCTTCTATGCTCTCGCAAACCGGTTGGGCCAGAATGTGCCCCTGCATTTCCTTGTTCTTTTTGCCAATGTGTACCTTCTAGTTCCTCCAGTAGTACATCCCATCATCTATGGGGCGAGGACCAAACAAATCCGGGACAGGCTGCTTTGGCTTTTTACTCATAAAGGAACCTATTTTATTTCTCCTGGGTCTCTGGCTCTCAGACCAAGTTTTACTCAGAGATGACATAGTGCTGGGTCTTCTCTCCTGAGGTATTTACTAAACACTCTGAGGGATATGAAGGCTTTTTTGATCTTTTAGCGCTATAAGAGCAGGGCAAACTGTGATCAGTCTATGTACAATACACTGCATTGCCAGCTTTCTAACTATGGGTAGCTGGACCCATGAAACCATGTTCCTTACCCCAGCTCTTCTGTCCATGTTCCACCTCAGCTCTGCTCCCCCCGCCCAACTTATGCCATTTACTATTCTCTTCCACTCTGCAAAATGTTGGGGGTGCCCAAAATGCACAGAGCCTGCACCCAACCCCCAATCACACTTTCCCCACCCCCCTGCCTAAAGCTCTGGGAAGGAGTTTGGGTGCTCTTCACTGGAGCAGGGAATTGGGGGCAGGGGTAAGGTCAGGCTTTGGGAGGGAGTTTGGGTGCAGGGAGATCTGGGGTGCAGGGTCTGGGAGGAAAAGTGGGTGCAGGGGGTTCTGGTCAGACTCTGGAAGAGTGTTTGGGTGCAGTTGCGGGTCTGAGATGCAGGCACTGGGAGGGAGTGTGGGGACTGCAAGGGGAGAGGGAGTTTGGGGGCAGGATGGAGGGTGGAGGACAGGTTGCAGACTCTGGAGGGAGTGATAGAGATGCAGCCGTGTTAGTCTGGTGTGGCTGAAACAAAAGACAGAACTATGTAGCACTTTAAAGACTAATAAGATGGTTTATTAGGTGATGAGCTTTCGTGGGCCAGACCCGCTTCCTCAGATCAATATGTGGAAGAAAATCGGCACAACCATATATACCAAAGTGATACAATCAAAAAAATGAACATGTGAAATTGACAAATCAAATTTTAGAACAGAGAGGGGGTGGGGGGGAAGGTTAGTTTCTGTGAGGTAATGATATAGGGGTGATAATAGGGGAAGTTTCTGTGAGGTAATGACATTAGGGGTGATAATTGGGGAAGCTATCTTTGTAATGGGTGGCACCGGGGTTTGTGGCAAGGGAATGTCCCAGGGTTGGTATTAGTGTGGTATGTCCTGTGGTTGTTGGTAATAATCATCCTGAGGTTAGGTCGTTGTCTATAGAACCTCAGGATGATTCTTACCAACAACCACAGGACATACCACACTAATACCAACCCTGGAACTTTCCCTTGCCACAAACCCCGGTGCCAGCTTTGTCCACATATTTACTCTGCTGACACCATCATTGGACCTAACCGTGCCAGTTACAAGATCAAGAACACATATTCCTGTTCATCCAGAAATATAATTTATGCCATCATGTGCCTAAAGTGTCCATCTGCTATGTACATTGGCCAAACGTCTCAGATACTTTGCCAAAGAATCAATGCACACAAAACAGACCTAAGACTCTCTCACAGAGAGAAAGCTGTTGCTTGCCATTTCAGCCAGACAGATCATTCCCTCAATGACCTTAAAACATGCATATTGCTTCAAAGAGACTTTAACTCCAGACTTCAACGAGGAGCTTCAGAATTGTCATTCATGCTTAAATTTGACACTTTATGTATGGGTTTAAACAAAGACTCTAATTATCTCACCCATTACAAAGATAGCTTCCCCAATTATCACCCCTAATGTCATTACCTCACAGAAACTAACCTTCCCCCCTCACCCCCTCTCTGTTCTAAAATTTGATTTGTCAATTTCACGTGTTCATTTTTTTGATTGTATCACTTTGGTATATATGGTTGTGCCGATTTTCTTCCACATATTGATCTGAGGAAGTGGGTCTGGCCCACGAAAGCTCATCACCTAATAAACCATCTTGTTAGTCTTTAAAGTGCTACATAGTTCTGTCTTTTGTTTCTGGAGGGAGTGGTGTGCACCTGAGGGTGTAGAAGGAGAGGATGCAGGGGTACCACACTTTCCTGGGGGAACCCCCTCTGGCAATGGCTCCTGGGAAGGTGGGGGTCTCTGGGCACTGCTGCACTCATGCGCTCTCACAACTTCCCTGCAGCCTTGTGCACTCTGCACAATTTGAAAAAAATTAATATGTGCCTGGCGGCTCCATCAACAGGGCAGCAGGGTTAGACCAGTTTCTGGGCTCTCACTAACCCTGCCTCCCAACATGTGCATCCCTATGGTCAGAGGCAGGCTGGAGGGGTCCTCTGTACCATGCACTGCTCCATGTTCTACCCCCCATACACTGCACAAGGTCTGACTCCCATACCCCTCTCCTGCACCAGCTACCCACATACTACCCACCCCCTCCTGTGACGTCTGCCTTGACACCCAAATTGTCCCTCACCATAGACTCTCACTGGAGGGCAGAGTCTGGAGCTGCCCTTTGTTGTGGTGGCAGGGGAAGTTGTGGTATCAAGCTGCCCCGCACTGTAAACTCACACTGGGGAAAGAGTGGTGGCCAGGGGCAGGGAGCACTGAAAGTCACTCAAAAGCCTCCTCAGGCAACAGCTGCTCAGGTGCCAGGTCCCTCCTCTCAAGATAGCTAAGAACAACACAGACTGTGAAGAGCATCCAAAGGATCTCACAAAACTAGGTGAATGGGCAACAAAATGGCAAATGAATTTTAATGTTGATAAATGCAAAGTAATACCCATTGGAAAACAGAATCCCAGCTCTACATACAAAACGATGGGGCCTAATTTAGCTATTACCACTCAAGAGAGAGATCTTGGAGTCATTGTGGGTAGTTCTCGGAAAACATCCACCCAATGTGCAGCAGCAGTCAAAAAGCAAACAGAATGTTAGGAATCATAAAAACGGGATAGAGAATAAGACAGAGAATATTTTATTGCCTCTATATAAATCCCTGGTACGCCCACATCGTGAATACCGTGTACAGATGTGGTCGCCTCATCTCAAAAAAGATATCTTGGCATTAGAAAAGGTTCAGAAAAGGGCAACAAAAATGATTAGGGTTTTGGAAAGGTTGCCATATGAAGAGAGATGAAAAAGTCTGGGACTTTTCAGCTTAGAAAAGAGGAGAGTAAGGGGGGATATGATGGAGGTCTAGATCATGACTGGTGTAGAAAAAGTGAATAAGGAAATGTTATTTACTTGTTCCCATAACATAAGAACTAGGGGTCACCAAATGAAATGAATAGATGGCAGGTTTAAACAAACAAAAGGAAGTTTTTCTTCATTTAATGCAGAGTCAACCTGTGGAACGCCTTGCCAGAGGATGTTGGGAAGGCCAGGACTTTAACAGGGTTAAAAAAAACTAGATATATTCATGGAGGATAGGTCCATCAATACTTGTTAGCCAGGATGAGTAGGAATGGTGTCCAGAGTTCTGTTTGTCATAGGCTGGGAGGGGGTGGGATCACTTGATGATTCCCTGTTCTGTTCACTCCCTCTGGGGCATTGCCCACGGTCGGCAGACAGAACACTTGGTCTGACCCAGAATGGCCATACTTATGTTCTTATATTCAGGCAGGGGTGAGACCTGGCTTCAAACCTTGCTAGAGCCGGTCCCTCAGCCCTGAATACTGATAGTGCCCGAGCAGCTCAGGCCCCTATATCTCGCCGTGTATGGTCACTGGATCATTTCCACTTCCCACCCTCCTCCTCATGCTCAAGGAAGCCATTTCAGATGCTGGCAGTGGAGTGGTTGCCATGCTCACGGTCATTCCAGGGGCTGCTTAGGCTCTTGGGAACTCTGGTTTTATGCGGGTAGATTACACAGCAATCAGCTGAGAGGAGCACTGCATCTAATTCCTATATATGGAATGAAAATTCAATTAATATTAGACACAGCTCTAATACTAACATGTTCTGACTAAGGATGTTAAGGACAAGTCGACTATCCGATAAGCAAAAGCTTATCGAATAGTCGAGTCAACTAGTCACTCCCCCCCCCTTGCTTCCTTTATTAGATAGAGGCAGCAAAAGGGGGGAAGGGGATACTTCAAAGGGGCAGCCCCACACCGCTGAGCCCAGGCTCAGCTGTGTGGCGGTGCCCCTTTGAAATGCCCAGGAAGCGTTTCAAAGTGGCGCTGTGGAGCCCGGGCTCAGCTGGGGAGTCCCCAGCTGCTCCCGGCTCTGCGCAGCGTTTCAAATCAGCAGCGCAGCATGGAGCCCGGGCTCAGCTGTGTGCCACTGCTCCTTTGAAATGCCGAGGCGGCGTTTCAAAGTGGAGCTGTGGAGCCCGGGCTCAGCTGGGGAGTCCCCAGCTGACCCCGGCTCCACGCAGCATTTCAAATCAGCAGTGCAGCACGCAGCCCGGGGTCAGCTGGGGTTAGAGGCTCTTGTACATTTCAAAGCTGACACCCGCATGCAGGCTGGAGTCAGCAGGACTTCCCACTGGCCCCGGGCTGCACGCGGAGTTCCGCGTTCCTCCTTGGAAATGTACAAGAGCCCCAGTGGTGGCTCTTGTACATTTCCAAGGAGGAATGTGGATGTGCCTATCGACTAGTCGAGTAGTTGATGGAAATTCCATCGACTACTGGACTAGTAAACCACAATTTAACATCCTTAGTTCTGACATCTTGTCACAAGTCCTTACTGGATACCGGTTAGGCTTAACATTTTAATGTACATTCTTACTATGTTACTAACTGTGCTGAGAGAGAGCCCCCATCAGGACCCGTAGGCTCTATCACAGCTCTGAAGACCAGTGCCGTCTAGTGGGTTACACTGGGGAGAGGATACATGTGGAGTCAATATAAGAACATCAGAATAGTTATGCTTGGTAGAATCAATGGTCCATGTAGCCCCGTGTCCTGTCTTCCAACAGTGCTCAGTGTCACTTACTTCAGAAGGAATGAACAGAACAGGGCCGTCATCAAGTGATTCATGCCCTGATGCTCACTCCAAGCTTCTAGCAAACAGAGGCGAGGGACACCATCAATGCCTGTCCTACCCGCAGTCTTTGGTGGATTATAGTCCTTTAAATTAGTTCTTATTAGCACCGAGTTATAGTTTTGGGCTTCACAACATCTTTTGCTAGAAAGTTCCACAGATTGGCTGTGAAGCAGAGTTTCTCACTGTGAGCCCCAGGGCTACTTTGAGAAAGCTCCTAACAGGCCACTCTGGTTTGTTTATCTAATGGATACACAGCCACCGAACCTCATGGCTCCCACTGTCTCCAGTTCACCGTATCTAGTCAACGGGAGCTGCAGGAAGGTTGATCTTCCAGTGTTCAATTTAGTGGGTCTGGTAAGGACCTGCTTAATTGTGCGCCTAGGGCATCCCATTAACCCTGGAACTCCTGAAAGTCAAGAGGAGTAAAGGAAGTTGATGGGAGATTTTCTCTGCCAGTATAGACCTGCCTTCAGTCTCAACATCAGTCCGTTCTAGCTCCCTCGTGGAGCTCTCTGAAGTGCTGCTGCCCCCTCAGCTAGCTAGTCACTCGGTCTTTACTTCTTCAAGGCTCCAGAGACAATGACCTGACTCTGGTTGTTCCTGGCCCCTGATTGGCTGGAACCTCCTGCAGACACTCTAGCTTGCATGGAGGACTCTTCTATGTCTTTCTGGTGTGGCACATGGCAGGGCCACAAGCTTCCAGCAGGGGGCTTCAGGACCTGCTACACCCCATCACACCCTTACTAAAGATGACCCAGTAGGCTAAACGCTCTTGGGTGGTCACTTTACCATTCACACATTCATGCCACATCTGTCCCTTAGTCTACACATGCCCTTATACACCTAATGGGCAGATTTTATTTGTCAATTTGTCTAGCTCCTTATGGTGGCCCTGGGACCATGACTAAGACATGTACTTTCATGACTGAGCCATAGAGGCACTCCCAAATATTGGAGATGTATGCATAATATGGGTATGGTGCACACTGCACAGTATGGGTACATCTACAAAGGAGCGTTATTTTGAAATAATGTCAAAATACTGTCAAGCTGGAGGACTTCTTTTACTCTGACTCCTGTAACCCTCATTCGACGAGGAGTAAGGGAAGCTGGAGGAAGAGGGCTCTATTTCGAAATAAGTGCTGTGTAGACACTCCCGATTTTGAAATAAACTATGCCACTGTCGTAGCTCAATTTGCATAGCTTATTTCGGGTCAAGCCCAGGTGTGTAGACGCTCACTATGATAATAATTACAGTTGAGAGTTACTCATCTCTGATCCCTTAGCAACAGCCCCGTGTTCCTGCAGAAAGTGCTCATGTCTCCTCTCAGTCATCTCTCCAAAGTTCTGTCCTCATCCCTGCAGAGACCTGCACAGTCTCCCTAGATTTCTTCCTAGCCAGCTATAATTTACAAATACACACAAAACAGCTTATTCCTCCCAGACTCAGCCCACAGCCCAAGAGTTCTCAGCGCCCTTTGGGAAGGTCCCTTAATTGTTATTTACTCCTAAAACTGGATAATCAGCAGAGAAGAAGAGAGGATTGTTTCCAGCCTCTTTACCTTTAGCTGCCCTCTTCTCCCCTAGAGGCTGAGAGAACCCCACTGGGACGGCACAGAACTATATTATAGATGTTAAAGCCCCCGTGTCAGCTCTCGGCATGGGATGCTGCTGCAGATGCCAGGGTGAGAGAGGTGAGGGATACGGCTACCTGAGGGGGACTACAAGGCAAGAAACTTCCCTCTAAGAATTCACAGGTACCAACTGTTGCTGAGGAGCTCACCTGCTTGACAACCCCAGGGCAACATGGGTTTGATGGCATAGAGAGAAAATCTGTGGTCCTTCCTGCTCTGCTCAGCCATTAAATGACTCAGGGACCCTGCTACAAGGGATAAGTTTTCTCTAGTATCACAGGCCAAAATGTCACTCTTTGCTGGGCCCTCAGACTGGCTGGTGGACTCCAAACCTGAGGTAGGATCATTACTGGGGCAGAGTGGATCCTTCAGGGGAAAAAAAAAAGTTAGTTGATATATAATAAAGGCCAAACTCTGAGGCCATGGCCAGTACATTGCTGAGGCCCCTCTCAGGCAAAATTCCCCTTGTAGTAAGATCTGTGAAAAGACCTCAGGAGCCAGCTGTGTGTAAATACACAGACACTGTCACCTCCTCCTCCGGTATGTCTGTCTCTGGCTGTTCACAGGGGACTTTTAGCTGAGTTTTCTCTGCTAGATGCATGGTGATGCTCAGTCTCCCCACTGGGATAATTAGAATCATTTTTCAACAAGGGCAAGACAGAGATTCCACTGCTTTTATTCCACAAGTCAGCTGAGCTGTTGTTATGCCTAAAATGTTCAATAAAACAATCCAGATAGAAGCAGACAGCCCGCATGGAAAAATTTAGTCCAAATGCCTACAATTTCACAAACTTTAAGCAACAGATAATGGGGGCTTCTAATTGAAGGTGTCAGAAAGTGATAACTAAAAATGCTGCCCCCAGCAGCCCCCGCATAAGAACATAAGAACGGCCGTACCGGGTCAGACCAAAGGTCCATCTAGCCCAGTAGCCTGTCTGCCAACAGTGCCCAGCACCAGGTGCCCCGGAGGGGGTGGACCGAAGACAACGATCAAGCGATTTGTCTCGTGACATCCATCTCCAGCCTCTGTCAAACAGAGGCCAGGGACACCATTTCTATCCCCTGGCTAATAGCCTTTTATGGACCTAATCTCCATGAAATTATCTAGCTTCTCTTTAAACTCAGTTATAGTCCTAGCCTTCACAGCCTCCTCTGGCAAGGAGTTCCACAGGCAGACTACACGCTGTGTGAAGAAGAACTTTCTTTTATTAGTTTTAAACCTGCTACCCATTAATTTCATTTGGTGTCCTCTAGTTCTTCTATTTAGGGAACTAATAAATAACTTTTCTTTATTGGCCCTCTCCACACCACTCATGATTTTATATACCTCTATCATATCCCCCCTCAGTCTCCTCTTTTCTAAACTGAAAAGTCCCAGTCGCTTTAACCTCTCCTCATATGGGACCCATTCCAAACCCCTAATCATTTTAGTTGCCCTGTTCTGAACCCTTTCCAAGGCCAAAATATCTTTTTTGAGGTGAGGAGACCACATCTGTACACAGTATTCAAGATGTGGGCGTACCATAGTTTTATACAGGGGCAGTAAGATATTCTGGGTCTTATTTTCTATCCCTTACTTAATAATACCTAGCATCCTATTTGCCTTTTTGACCGCCGCTGCACACTGTGTGGAAGTTTTCAGAGAACTGTCCACGATAACTCCAAGATCTCTTTCCTGATTTGTCGTAGCCAAATTAGCCCCATCATACTGTTCGTATAGTTGGGGTTATTTTTCCCGATGTGCATTACTTTACACTTATCCACATTACATTTCATTTGCCATTTTGTTGCCCAATCACTCAGTTTGGTGAGATCTTCTTGGAGTCCCTCACAGTCTGCTTCTGTCTTGAAGCAGACAGTTCGGAGTTTCACTGTAACTGAATTTTCCCTTGTTTGTGTGTTCTGAGAGACAGTACAGATGAATCCCTGATCTCATTTCTTTATCAATATATCCAGAGGGCTCAGAAGGGATCCATTAAGTCTGACATCCTGTATAATACAGGCCCATCAAAATTCACCCAGTTAGATCTGTATTAAGAGTAATACCTTGTGTGTGACTAAGGCCTTTCCTAAGCTAAGGTTTTACATTATAGAATCATCGAGGCTCAGGGTGAAAAGTAACGGTCACTTTTTTTGGAGACCTCCACTGAACAAGCTCCTGCCACCTCCTAAATTGTCTGTTGCATTCTCCGCCTGTTCTGTTAAGACTATTTTCCTCAGATTTAATTTAATTCTTCTATGCTACAGTTTGAACCCACTGTCTCTTGTTCCCCTTCTGTGGTTAAGAGAGAACAACTTTCCTCCAACTTTTTATGGCAGCCTTTCAATTATTTGAAGACCATCATGTTCTCATGTAATCTTTTGTTTTCCAAACTAAATATACCTGGTTTTTTTCGCTTGCGTTCCATTTCTTCGCAAACCTTTGCCACTTGCCTCGGGACTCTTTCCCATTTCTTTGCATTCTTTCTATGCATTGGTGACCAAAATTGAACGCAGTGCTCCATATTAGGCCTAAACCCATGGAGTGGAGGAAAACTACCACATAGCACAAGCTTGCGTGCAAACTCTCTGCTAATGCAACCTATGCTGAATTTACGTTGTTTGAAACAGCAACAAATCCATACCCCGGAGAGATGCAACTATATCAACCTCACCCCCATGGAGATATGATGAAGTTGACAGAAGAATTTTTCTCTTTACCTAGCTACCATCCGTCAAGGATGTGAATTACCTTTGCTAAAAGGAGAATCTTTGCTGTCAGTGTGAGTACTGTCTACACCATGGGTTCTCAAACTGGGGGGCTTGAAGGTTTTTCAAAAATCAAAAAAGGGGGCCTGATGCCAAAACTTTTGGGAACCACTGGTCTACACTGAATCACTATGGCTGTACGACTGCAGCATTTTAAATGTAGAAAAGCCCTCAGGCAGACTGTGTGGAGAAGTATCCAGTCTTGATCTCCGGACATGAGGAGCTGGAGACTCCTTCTTTTGCAGTGTCCCCCAAAACAGTTAATCACCCTCAGTGCTAAATATAAGGCCCTTTATTTCTAGCTGGAATTTGTCTGGCTTCAGGTTCTGGCACTGGGTCTTACTTAGTCGCTCTCTGCTAGATTAAAGAACGTTGTTACTCCCGGTTTCTCCCCATGATCCTCATTTTAATATGTTAAATAGATTATAAACCTTCCAAGTCTCTAATGCGCTGGCTTTTTCTCCAGCCTCCAATTCTTTTTGTGACTGTTTTCTTCATCCTCAGTTTTTCAACCCCCTTTTTGAAATGTGGACCAGACCCAGAACTGGATGCAGATGGTTTCACCGTTCCCCATGTGCAAAGAAAAATTGTCCTGTTACAAATCACAAAATAATTCACATTAGTTATGGAAAGAGTAATGGAGACGGTAGGAGTTGCTGGTTCAAATGCACTATGCGTGGCAATTATGCAATTAAATTAATAGTTTGAAGTTGAAATCCTACAAATTTAAAACTGTTCTTATACTTCCCTTTTGCAAGCACAGTAATAAAAAATTCTATTACATGTATTTAATTTCTTGAACTTTCCTATAAGGCTGTGTCTAGACTGGCATGATTTTCCGAAAATGCTTTTAACGGAAAAGTTTTTCCGTTAAAAGCATTTATGAAAGAGCGTCTAGATTGGCACGGATGCTTTTGCGCAAAAGCACTTTTTGCGGAAAAGCATCCGTGCCAATCTAGACGCGGTTTTGCACAAGAAAGCCCCGATCACCATTTTCGCCATCAGGGCTTTTTTGCGCAAAACAGTCCTCCCCTGTTTACACTGGCCCACTTGCGCAAATACATTTGTGCAAGAGGGCTTATCCCTGAGTGGGAGCATCGTAGTATTTGTGCAAGAACACTGACAATCTTACATTAGATCATCAGTGTTCTTGCACAAATTCAAGCGTCCAGTGTAGACAGCTGGCAAGTTTTTCCGCAAAAGCGGCTGCTATTGTGGAAAAACTTGCCAGTCTAGATGCAGCCACAGTGTAAACTACAGAAAATGACTTTGCCCAGTCAACGACGGGCGTCAGCTGGTAGTTAACTATTTTTCTAGTTAAAAAAATAATAGCACCCTATCAAGCATGGCGTTTCCTCTCATGTTTTACAGTCACTTATCAATTTTCCTAATGTTCGTATTGCTGGCTGTCTAAGTTTCCTTTCCCCAGAAATTGCTCCCTTCACTTATATCTGCTACATCCTTAATAGGAACTGGGGGACGAAAAGTGAGTGCACGTCCATCTCCCGCCCATTCCTTAGGCACCTAAACACTGGTTTTCTTTTGGCCACTTCTGTGTATGAACAGATGATGACTTTTAGCGCCTCTCAGTGATGCCCAGGTCTCCTATGTTTCCCACTGGCGCATGTCAAAGAAAAGCTTTGGTGAGTTTTTTTTCCACTTTCAGATTTTGAACAACCAAGTGGTTGGCTTTTCCTCACAGCATGAGCTCTCTAGTCTGTGTTTCATTGCGTTAGGGTCAAATGAAGGAAAGCATGTATCTACACTTCAATTTCCTGATGGTGCTCATGGTGCCACACCATGATATGCAGGAATTTTTGATGCACAAAGCACCATAAACTATGAAATGGACATTAGTAGGGTCCGTTCTTCATATTTCATATGTCTGAATAATAAAAATTTCATTTTTTCAGTGTTTCAGGAACAACCAATGAGCATCATCCATGAGAAAAACCTCCAGCAGCGCATGTACTCTCTCATATTAACACTGACTCTCTTCACTGCCACTTCTGCTGCAACCATCATCCTAGACCCTGGACACATAAAGAAGTAAGGAGAACATATGGTACATGCAAGATAAACAATTAAGCCTTATAGTTCAACACAAACTCCCTTCCTCCATGACAGATTTCAACACAACCGACTTCACCAACCCCTCCACCTTCATCCTGCAGGGCATTCCTGGCTTGGAGGAGGCCTATGTCTGGATCTCCATCCCCTTCTGTGCAATGTACGCCATAGCCCTCTTGGGGAACTTCACCATCCTGTTCATTGTGAAGATAGAGCGGAGCCTCCATGAGCCCATGTACTATTTCCTCTGCATGCTGGCTGTCACCGACCTGGTCCTGTCCACCTCCACCCTGCCCAAAATGCTGAGCATCTTCTGGTTCAATGCCAGGGAGATCGATTTCAATGTCTGTCTCACCCAGATGTACTTCATTCACTGCTTCTCAGCGATGGAGTCTGGGATCTTCGTGGCCATGGCGTTGGATCGCTACGTGGCCATCTGTGATCCCCTGAGACATTCCACCATCCTGACAAACCCCGTGGTGGCCAAGATTGGCCTGGCCGTGACACTGCGCAGCAGCATTCTCACACTGCCCTATCCCTTCCTCGTAAGGCAGTGGCCATACTGCAGAACCAACATCATTCCCCACTCATACTGTGACCACATAGCTATAGTGAAGCTGGCCTGCGCAGACATCCGAGTCAGTAGTTACTACGGCCTCTTTGTGGTGATCTCTGTGTGGCTGGATGTGTTGTTTATCACCATGTCCTATACTCAGATTCTCAGGGCCATCTTCAGGCTCCCCACAAAGGACGCCCGGCTCAAGACCTTTGGCACTTGCAGCTCTCACCTTTGTGCTATATTAGCTTTTTACATCCCACAGTTCTTCTACTCATTCACACTCCGGTTTGGCCAGAATGTGCCCCGGTATTTCCTCATTCATATTGCCAATGTGTACCTTCTGGTTCCTCCAGTGTTACACCCCATGATCTACGGCATGAGGACCAAACAGATCCGGGGCAGGCTGCTCCAGCTCTTTACTCATAAAGGCACCTAAAACTTGTCTTCTGGTGCTTTGGCTCTCAGACCCAGCTCAGTGCAGAGGTCGCTGGTGACCCCTCTTCCCAAAATAATGTATTAGACGGTCAGAGAGACATTAAAACTGTATTGCCCTTACTGTGCTAAATTCAGCATGACAAACTGAGGAATCAGTCAATGTACAATACACTGTGTTGCCACCTTTTCAACTGTGGGTAGCTGTACCCCCATATCCATGTCCTTTGCCCCACTTCTTCTGCTATTGTTCCACCTCTGCTCTGGGTTTTACCCCCACCTGTGCCCCACCATGTCACTTCCTCCTCTTCCCTTTTCAGTCACCGGCTCAATTCCAACTCATTCCCTCCTCCCTTACATGCCAAGGAGCCAGTTCAGATTTTAGCGGGGTTGCCACTCTAACTGTGATGCCAGGGGCTGCTTAAGCTCTTGGGATCTTTGCTCCTGGGAGGGAGACAACTTAGCAGTTAGCTGACAGGGGCACTGTGTCTGATTCCTATGTAAAACAATGAGCATTAAATTAGTATTAGAGACAGCTCGAATGCTAACATGTTCTGACCTCTTGTCACAAGTCACTTAAGGCCTCTAGCTATCATCTTTGGAAAATCATGGGAGACAGGAGAGATTCCAGAAGACTGGAAAAGGGCAAATATAGTGCCCATTTATAAAAAGGGAAATAAGAACAACCCAGGAAACTACAGACCAGTTAGTTTAACTTCTGTGGCAGGGAAGATAATGGAGCAAGTAATTAAGGAAATCATCTGTAAACACTTGGAAAGTGGCAAGATGGTAGGGAACAGCCAGCATGGATTTGTAAAGAACAAACCATGTCAAACCAATCTGATAGCTTTCTTTAATAGGATAACAAGTCTTGTGGATAAAGGAGAAGCGGTGGATGTGGTATACCTAGAGTTTAGTAAGGCATTTGATATGGTCTCGCATGATATTCTTATCAATAAACTAGGTAAATACAACTTAGATGGGGCTACTATAAGGTGGGTGCATAACTGGCTGGATAACCGTACTCAGAGAGTAGTTATTAATGGTTCACAATCCTGCTGGAAAGGCATAACAAGTGAGGTTCTGTAGGGGTCTGTTTTAGGACCGGCTCTGTTCAATATCTTCATCAACGATTTAGATATTGGTATAGAAAGTACGCTTTTTAAGTTTGCAGATGATACCAAGCTGGGAGGGGTTGCGACTAATCTGGAGGATAGGGTCATAATTCAAAATGACCTGGACAAATTGGAGAAATGGTCTGAGGTAAATAGGATGAAGTTTAATAAAGACAAATGCAAAGTGCTCCATTTAGGAAGGAACAATCAGTTTCATACATACAGAATGGGAAGTGACGGTCTGGGAAGGAGTACGGCAGAAAGGGATCTAGGGGTTATAGCGGACCACAAGTTGAATATGAGTCAGCAGTGTGATGCTTTTGCAAAGAAAGCAAACATGATTCTGGGATGCGTTAACAGGTGTGTTGTGAGCAAGACACGAGAAGTCATTCTTCCGCTCTACTCTGTGCTGGTTAGGCCTCAATTGGAGTATTGTGTCCAGTTCTGGGCACCGCATTTCAAGAAAGATGTGGAGAAATTGGAGAGGGTCCAGAGAAGAGCAACAAGAATGATTAAAGGTCTAGAGAACATGAGCTATGAGGGAAGGCTGAAGGAATTGGATTTGTTTAGTTTAGAAAAGAGAAGATTGAGGGGGGACATGATAGCAGTTTTCAGGTATCTAAAAGGGTGTCATAAGGAGGAGGGAGAAAACTTGTTCATCTTGGCCTCTGAGGATAGAACAAGAAGCAATGGGCTTAAACTGCAGCAAGGGAGTTTTCAGGTTGGACATTAGGAAAAAGTTCCTAACTGTCAGGGTAGTCAGACACTGGAATAAATTGCCCAGGGAGGTTGTGGAATCTCCTTCTGTGGAGATATTTCAGAGTAGGTTAGATAAATGTCTATCAGGGATGGTCTAGACAGTATTTGGTCCTGCCATGAGGGCAGGGGACTGGACTCGATGACCTCTCGAGGTCCCTTCCAGTCCTAGTATTCTGTGATTCTAAGACTTGTTCAGGTTAACGTTTTGTGGCGTATTTTCATACTTTGCAACTAACTAACTGAGCGGTCCTCATCACACATCCTCAGTTCTCTCCGATCTGGAGCCAAGAGGGATCCATTGGGTTACAGCGGGCGGAGTGCTTATATCTGGGGTCTATATGAAAACATCAGAATCGACCTGCTGAATAAACCCAGTGGCCCGTGTATCCCAGTGCCCTGTCTTCCAACAGTGTTCAATGCCAGGTGCTTGAAAGGGACTGGACGGAACAGGGCATCATCAAGTGATTCATGCCCTGTCGCCCACTCTGAGCTTCTAGCAAACAGAGGCTAGGGACACCATTCCTACCCATCCTGCCTCAAAACCCTTGGGGGACCTGTCCTCCATGAAACTATTTAGTTCTTATTGGAACTGAGTTATAGTTCTGAAACCTTCAGATTCGCCTTGAGAGGATGGGGAAGGGTCAGGCTGCCTCTACCATGCTGCCCCTGGAACCCAGGTATGAAGAACCCCTGCCAGAGTCGGAGTCCATGTCCTTCTGGGTGTGATGGAGAGGCCGTGGTTCCAGGGAAGTCAGGACACCTGGGCTCTGTCATTCTGCCACTAAATCTCTGTGGGTGTGTCTAGACTACAGGGTTTTGTCAGCAAAAGTGGACTTTTGGCAGCAAAACTATACCTGCGTCTACACTGCCGCTGAGTTCTGTCAACATAACCTCAACAGAACTCGGCAGTTTTGTCGACGGCTGTAAACCTCAGTCTATGAGGAATAACGCCTTTTGTCGACAGAGTTCTGTCGACAGAAGGCATTATTGCATCTACGCTGTCCTTTGCGTCTACACTGTCATGTCGACAAAGCGGCTTGCTTTGTCGACAGAACTGGATGTAGACTAGACGCTCTTTGTCGACAGAAGCTTTGTCGACAGTATCTGTCAACAAAACTTCTGTCGACAAAAGCCTGTAGTCTAGACGTACCCTGTGAGACCTTGGCCTAAAGACCAGTTCAGTTTACCTGAACAATAGGGGATATTTTCCAATTGACTTTCCTTTGATAGGTGTTTTCCAGATCCATCAATGAAAGCCACACCACAGTTAAATGGTGGCTACTTAGGAGAATTACTGAGCTTTGATATCTTAGCAACAGACCTGTGTGCACGGAAACTCTGTTTGTGTCCTTGATCAATCACCTGTCTCCAGATCTCTCTGACTAAAACCCAACCATCCTTGGAATTTACAGGGAAATTGACTTTATGGAGATCTGGACATTGCCCCTCGTTTGTTTACTAGTCAATTATAATTTTAATTATACATAAATGCACAGAGCAGCCAATTTCTCTCTGACTCAGTCCAGATCCCAAGTTCTCTTCTCCCTTTGGGAAGGTTGCTTAATTAATGTTTATTCCTAAAGCTAGATAGAAAGCCAAGAAGCACAGACAGGCTTCTCCGCAGCCTGTTTGCATCCAAAGGCCTCTTCTCCCCAGAGGCTGAGCAAAATTCCCTTGGGTCCCACAGAGCCATATTATTCACGGTGCACACCCCTGTGTTGACTTTCACTGAGCGATGCTACTGCAGATGCGTGGGTCAGAGAGGTGTTGGATTCAGCTACCGGAAGGTGATTCTCAGGGAAGACAGTTCTGTCTCAGAACCCACAGGTACCCATCTCTTGCTGCTCATCTCACCTGCTCCACGAACTCAGCGCAACATGGGAGTGAAGGGAGAGCGTGTCAGTCTCTGGTCCTTTCTGCTCTGCACAGTCACTAAATATTACAGGGCTCTTGCCAAAGCAGTGAGTTTGCTTCAGTACCATGGGCTAAAATGCACCTGTTTGATGTGCCTCCCTGTCTGATGGCTTCCAGCTCCCAGACGACTGTACTTCAGTGGCACAGGGGATCCTACAGGCTGAAAGGTATTCATAGATGTACAATATAAGATCAAATTCTGAGACTCTAGCTCATACTTTTCCCAGGCGCCACTAAGGCCAACAATTCCCCTTGGAATAAGAACCAAGTAAAAAGCTCAGCAGCAAGCTGTGTATAAAGGCACAGAGCCTGTCACCACCCCCTTTGGTATTCCAGTGCTCTAGCTGCTAACGGTGCCAGAGCTGTTATCTGACTTGCACCTCCTGGAAAGCATGGCAGTGCTAGGGCACCTCACTGGAACAATTATGAGAATCTTTCAGCCTGGGGAAAATAATTTATCCCCTAGATTCATTTGAGAAGCTACCTGAACTGTAATGTCAAAGACTTTCAAAGAAATGCTGGTGGAAGCAAACACCCAGCATAGGGAAATTTCAATGCCAACAGCGAACGTTTGCCAAACCTATAAGCAAGTGAAAATGAGATCTCTAGTGGAATGTTTCCAACAGCCTTTGCTACAGTTAGTGCAACCAGTCCTGCATAGAGTGAACAGTCGATTGGTGAGTCCCATTCACCTCGGCTCTTTGCTCCATTAATGTGTGTGGCAAGGAGTTCCACAGGCCAAATGTGGATTGTGTAAGCAGTTTTCTTTTATCGGTGTTATATATACCAGCTTTCAATACAATTGATTATTTCCTTGTACATGTGTTGTGAGCCAGTAAAAATAAATGCCTGTTCTACTTTCTTCATCAATAAGGGTACGTCTACACTAGCCCCTAGTTTGAACTCGGGAGGCTAATGAGGGCGACCGAAGTTGCTAATGAAGCATGGGATTTAAATGTTTTGTTCCGCGATTAGCATAATCAGTCGCCATTTGGAAACTGCCTAGAAGTAATCGTTCGTGGCAGAGAAGCGGGATTCCAAGATAAACCCCTTAGTTTGAACTAACTGTTAAACTTCATTCCACGGGGAGTAACAGTTAATTCGAACTAAGGGGTTTATCTCGGAATCCCACTTCTCTGCCACGTGTAGATGTGGGCAGTTACTTCAGGCTAGTCAATTTCCAAAATGGCGACCGGCCGAGATTATGCTAATCAAGCACGGGATATTTAAATCCCGTGCTTCATTAGCAACTTCAGTCGCCTTCATTAGCCTCCCTAGTTCGAACTAGGGGGCTGGTGTAGACTTACCCTCTATGTATAGAATGTAAGGTTACAAGGGACCATCTAAGCTGACCTCCTGTTTAACAGAAGAGCACGCTTTGTGAGCGGGAGCAGTAAACAGCAAGTTTTGAGAGGCAGTTCTCCAGGAAGAGGAGGAGCAAATACAGGACCCTTGATGTAAGTGGCTGTCTGTAGTGTGTGTTTGTGTGTGTGTGTGTGGGGGGGTTACTTGCTCTGTGCTGAGCTTGTGTTTGTCTGTTTGATTTGTTTGTCTGTTTGAAGGAGCGTGTGCTGTGGCCAGCAGTTGGAAGCTGTGAGCTTCTACAGGTTTGAACTCTAGAAGCCTCTGTTAATTGGCTGAGCCTTAGTCAGGGGGCGGGGCTATCAGGAAGGCCAGGGCTTTATAAAGCACTGAGTCAGCGACCAGGGAGCTTTGCAAACAGGAGCAGCAAACTAAGAGTTTTGAGAGGGAGTTGGGAAGGGGTCAAGGCACACTTGCCAGTCTTTATAGTTTAGTTTAAAGGTTTTAATCAAAACTTCCTGATTTAACTAGAAACCCTCTGAATAACCTAGGTAACTGTAGGAGAGAATTCAGGCAGAAGCCCAGCAGCAGCGTGGGGGCTACCCTGTTTATTGTGCTCAGTGTAACATGTATGATTACCTGCCCTGTGGATGGGTGGCATATGTGTGCATTTGGTGCAAGGAGCTCCTGGCCCTCAGAGACCACGTACGGGCTTTGGAGGCCAGAGTGGCTGAACTGGAGGAGCTGAGGGAGGCAGAGAGGTGCATAGATGAGGCTTTTTCGGGACACTGTAGAATTGTCCCACCTCCGGTCAGACAGCCCCTGTGCTATTAAGGAGGATGAAAGGCTCAGGGGAAGAAAGCAGTCAACGGGAGCAGAGGGAAACCTTCCCATAGTTGGGACCCTCCTTCCAGATGTTGGGTATCCTCTTGCACTGAGGTTACCTCTCCGGGAGAGGGAACTTCAGTCAGTAGGAAAAGGCAGGCGTTAGTAATGAGAGATTTGATCATTAGAAATGTAGATAGCTGAGTTTGCGATGACCGGGAGAACCGTATGGTGACTTGCCTGCCTGGTGCGAAGGTTGCAGACCTCTTGAGGCATCTAGATAGACTTATGTGTAGTGCTGGGAAAGAGCGGGTGGCCGTGGTACATTTAGGTACCAATGACATAGGGAAGGGTAGCAGAGACGTCCTGGAGGCCAAATTTAGTATGCTAGGAAAGAGACTGAAATCCAGAACCTCTATGGTGGCATTCTCAGAAATGCTTCCAGTTCCACGCGCAGGGCCAGGTAGGCAGGCAGAGCTTCAGAGTCTCAATGCGTGGATGAGACGATGGTGTAGGGAGGAGGGGTTTAGCTTCATAAGGAACTAGGGAAACTTTGGGGATAGCGGTAGCCTATATAGGAAGGACGGGCTCCACCTAAACCAAAGTGGATCCAGACTGCTGGCACTTAACATTAAAAAGGTCACAGAGCAGTTTTTAAACTAAGAGATGGGGGAAAGCCGATTGGTGCAGAGGAGCATGTGGATCGGACAGAGACGTCACTTAGAGGAGAGTCTATTGATAGAGATTCTCTAGGTTTTAGTGAAGAGGAGAGGATGGAAGAGGATAAAGTATGGGCCAGATCAGTTGAAAAACATTCACATAAAAAAGAGTCTGAGACATCAGAAAAGGGCAGACAAATAAACAGTGACAAGTTTTTAAAGTGCTTGTACACAAATGCTAGAAGTCTAAAAAATAAGATGGGCGAGCTAGAGTGCCTTGTGTTAAAGGAGGATACTGATATAATAAGCATCACAGAAACCTGGTGGAGTGAGGACAATCAATGGGACACAATCATTCCGGGGTACAAAATATATTGGAAGGACACAACAGGTCGTGTGGGTGGCGGGGTGACACTATATGTGAAAGAAAATTTAGAATCAAATGAAGGAAAAATCTTAACTGAATCAATATGTTCCATAGAATCACTACGGATAGTAATTCCCTCCTCTAATAAGAATATAACAGTAGGGATCTATTGTCGACCACCTGACCAGGACAGTAATAGTGGCTATGAAATGCTACGAGAGATTAGAGAGGCTATCAAAATAAAGACCTCAATAATAGCGGGGGATTTCAACTATCCCCATATTGACTGGATACATGTCACCTCAGGACGAGATGCAGAGAAAAAATTTCTCGATACCTTAAATGACTGCTTCTTGGAGCAGCTGATACAGGAACCCACAAGGGGAGAGGCAATTCTCGATTTAGTCCTGAGTGGCACGCAGGATCTGGTCCAAGAGGTAACCATAACAGGACCACTTGGAAATAGTGACCATAATATAATAACATTTAACATTCCTGTGGTGGGAAGAACACCGCAGCAGCCCAACGCTGTGGCATTTAATTTCAGAAAGGGGAACTATGCAAAAATGAGGAGGTTAGTTAAACAGAAATTAAAAGGTACAGTGACTAAAGTAAAATCCCTGCAAGCTGCATGGACACTTTTCAAAGACACCATAATAGAGGCCCAACTTAAATGCATACTCCAAATTAAAAAACACAGAAAAAGAACTAAAAAAGAGCCATGGTGGCTTAAAACCATGTAAAAGAAGCAGTGAGAGATAAAAAAGACATCTTTAAAAAGTGGAAGTCAAATCCTAGTGAGGTAAATAGAAAGGAGCATAAACACTGCCAAATTAAGTGTAAAAATGAAATAAGAAAAGCCAAAAAGGAGTTTGAAGAACAGCTAGCCAAAAACTCAAAAGGTAATAACAAAATGTTTTTTAAGTAACTCAGAAGCAGGAAGCCTGGTAAACAACCAGTGGAGCCCCTGGACGATCGAGGAACAAAAGGAGCACTTAAAGATGATAAAGTCATTGTGGAGAAATTAAATGAATTCTTTGCTTCAGTCTTCACAGCTCAGGATGTTAGGGAGATTCCCAAACCTGACCCGTCCTTTGTAGGTGACAAATCTGAGGATTTGTCACAGATTGAAGTGTCATTAGAAGAGGTTTTGGAATTAATTGATAAACTGAACAGTAACAAGTGACCAGGACCAGATGGCATTCACCCAAGAGTTCTGAAAGAACTCAAATGTGAAATTGCGGAAATATTAACTATGGTTTGTAACCTATCCTTTAAATCAGCTTCTGTACACAATGACTGGAAGATAGCTAATGTAACACAAATATTTAAAACCGGCTCTAGAGTCGGTCCTGGCAATTACAGACCAGTAAGTCTAACGTCAGTACCGGGCAAATTAGTTGAAACAATAGTAAAGAATAAAATTTTCAGACACATAGAAGAACATAATTTCTTGGGCAAAAGTCAACATGGCTTCTGTAAAGGGAAATCATGTCTTAATAATCTGTTAGAGTTCTTTGAAGGGGTCAACAAACATGTGGACAAGGGGGATCCAGTAGATATAGTGTACTTTTCTTTCCAGAAAGCCTTTGACAAGGTCCCTCACCAAAGGCTCTTAAATAAAGTAAGTTGTCATGGGATAAGGGGGAAGATCCTTTCATGGACTGAGAACTGGTTAAAAGACAGGAAACAAAGGGAGGAATAAATGGTAAATTTTCAGAATGGAGAGGGGTAACTAGCGGTGTTCCCCAAGGGTCAGTCCTAGGACCAATCCTATTCAACTTATTCATAAATGATCTGGAAAAAAGGGTAAACAGTGAGGTGGCAAAGTTTGCAAACGATACTAAACTGCTCAAGATAGTTAAGACCAAAGCAGACTGTTAAGAACTTCAAAAAGATCTCACCGAACTAAATGATTGGGAAACAAAATGGCAAATGAAATTTAATGTGGATAAATGTAAAGTAATGCACATCGGAAAAAATAATCCCAACTATACATATAATATGATGGGGACTAATTTAGCTACAACTAATCAGGAAAGAGATCTTGGAGTCATCGTGGATAGTTCTCTGAAGACGTCCATGCAGTGTGCAGTGGCAGTCAAAAAAGCAAACAGGATGTTTGGAATCATTAAAAAAGGGATAGAGAATAAGACGGAGAATATCTTATTGCCCTTATATAAATTCATAGCACGCCCACATCTTGAATACTGCGTACAGATGTGGTCTCCTCATCTCAAAAAAGATACACTGGCATTAGAAAAGGTTCAGAGAAGGGCAAGTAAAGTGATGAGGGGTTTGGAACGGGTCCCATATGAGGAGAGATTAAAGAGAGTGGGACTTTTCAGCTTGGAAAAGAGGAGACTAAGGGTGGATACGATAGAGGTCTATAAAATCATGAGTGGTGCGGAGAAAGTGAATAAGGAAATGTTATTTACTTGTTCCCATAATATAAGAACTAGGGGCCACCAAATGAAACTAATGGGCAGCAGGTTTTAAACACATAAAAGGAAGTTCTTCTTCACACAGCGCACAGTCAATCTGTAGAACTCCTTGCCTAAGGAGGTTGTGAAGGCTAGGACTATAACAGGGTTTAAAAGAGAACTAGATAAATTCATGGAGGTTAAATCCATAAATGGCTATTAGCCAGTATGGGTAAGCAATGGTGTCCCTAGCCTCTGTTTGTCAGAGGGTGGAGATAGATGGCAGGAGAGAAATCGCTTGATCATTACCTGTTCGGTTTTCTCCCTCTGGGACACCTGGCATTGGCCACTGTTGGCAGACAGCACACTGGGCTGGATGGACCTTTGGTCTGACCCGGTATGGCCATTCTTATGTTCTTATGAGATTCATTTTTGCCCTTTAAGCCCTTTATTTAGCCCAGTGACTAGGGTTTGACTAATGCCTAGTTTACGCCAGGATTTTGCCTCAAAGAATCATAGAGCTACCTGGTTAAAAGGGACTGTTAGGGTCACCCTGATTCATCCCTGCCAGGATACAGGATATATAGAACACTAGAACAGGAAGGGACCTTGAGAGGTCATCACGTCCAGTCCCCTGCCCTTACCAAAGGACCAAACACCATATAGATCATCCCTGATAGACGTCTACCCAACCTGCTCTTAAATATCCCCAAAGATGGAGATTCCACAGCTTCCATTGCACCTTCCTAGTCATATCCAACCTAAACCTTCTTTGCTGCAATTTAAACCCATTACTTCTTGTCCTACCATAAGAGGCTGAGAACAATTTTTCTCCCTCTTCCGTGTAAGAATCTTTTCGGTATCTGAAAGCTGTTATCACATCCCCTTCTTAATCTTCCCAGTTCCTGATTAAAGAAATCACGTTTTCAGTCTTCCCTCATAGGTCATGTTTTCTACACATTTACTTTTTTTTTTGCTCTTCTCTCCCTTACTAATGTCTACATATACCACATCTACAGTTTCCCACTCATCCACAAGGCTTGTGACCCTATCAAAGAAAGCTATCCGGTTGGTTGGATGTGATTTGATCTTGACAAATGCAAGTTGACTGTTATATATCACATTACTATCATCTAGATGTTTGCAAAGAGAATCCTTAATTATTTGCTCTATCATCTTCCCTAGTTCAGAAATTAATATGATTGGTCTAGAATTTACTGGGTTGTCCTTCTTTCTCTTTTTATACATGGGCACTGTATTTGCCTTTTTGCAGTCTCGTGGAGTCTCTCCCATCTTCCACGACATTTCAAAAATAATAACCAATGACTCAGATGTCACCTCACTCTCGCCCTTGCTATTCTAGGATACATTTCATTAGACTCTGGTGACTTGAAGATTTCTAACACAAAGTGTTTCCTATTAACCTTTTCTCTCCATCCAGGCATCTGTACTGTGATCATCACCTTAGATCCTGGGCACATACAGGAATTCTCGGAAACTTGAGTATATGCATGAGATACTGTTCCATCTCAGAGTTGGACAACTTCTCCTCTTCTCCATGTCAGATTCCAACACAACCAACTTCAGCAACCCCTCCACCTTCATCTTACTGGGCATTCCTGGCCTGGAGGCGGCCCATGTCTGGATCTCCATCCCCTTCTGCATGATGTACACCATAGCTGTTTTGGGGAACTTCACCATCCTCTTCATTGTGAAGATGGAGCTGAGCCTTCATGAGCCCATGTACTATTTCCTCTGCATGCTGGCCATCACCGACTTGGTCCTGTCTACATCCATTATGCCAAAAATTCTGAGCATCTTCTGGTTCAATTCCAGGGAAATTGATTTCAGTGCCTGCCTCATCCAGATGTACTTCATTCATAGTGTCTCAGCAATGGAGTCTGGTATTTTTGTGGCCATGGCTTTTGATCGCCTTATGGCCATCTGTGATCCCCTAAGACATTCCACCACCCTGACAAACTCTGTCATGTCCAAGATCGGCCTGGCTGTGGTTCTGCGTGGTAGCACTCTCATACTGCCCTATCCCATCCTGGCGAAGCACTGGCCATACTGCAAAACTAATGTCATCTCTCACTCGTACTGCGAGCACATGGCCGTGGTGAAGCTGGCCTGTGCCGACATCCGCATCAGTAGTTATTACAGTCTCTCTGTGATATTCTTCCTTACTTGTCTGGATTTGTTTTTTATTGCTCTGTCCTATACCCAGATACTCAGGGCCATCTTTTGCCTCCCCACAAAGGATGCCCGACTCAAGACTTTTGGAACCTGCATCTCCCACCTCTGCGCCATCTTAGCCTTTTATATGCCAGGTCTCTTCTCCTTCCTCACACACCGGTTTGGCCAGAATGTGGCTCTGCATTTCCATATTCTCATGGCCAACATCTACCTCCTATTGCCCCCTATGCTAAACCCCATCATCTATGGGGTGAGGACCAAACAGATTCGGGACAGGCTGTTCCGGCTCTTTTCTCGTCAAGGGTCTTAAATTTTCTCCTGGTGCTCCGGCTGTCAGATTGAGCACTGTGTAGAGCTGGCTGGTGACGTGTTTCCTGAAACACATATTATATATACACACGCTCCCATAAGTACAAAGAACTATCGGAAGACCAGGGCTTCAAACATTAGGAAACACTAGAATTAAGGCTGCTTGTGCACCTTAGTGCAGTTCTGTTGTGTATGTGTGTTATGATACCAACTCACAAGTGTGGCCTGCGGGACATTTCCTTCTTTGCACTATGTTGTTTTCTTCTAAACATGCAAGGGAATTGGAGGTTTCTGTATCACTGGGTGTTTTTCAGACAGGACTAGATGACTTTCTGGAGTGTGCTTTGGTCCAAAACTCATTACTAAGTCATACTGGGATGTAATAGTGTAGTTGATTAACCTATTAACTGACAAGCAAAAGCTTATCGGTTAATGCTATGGACTACACCCAATCTCCCTTTCACCCAGCCAGTAAACTCTTTAGCAGGCTGGCCAGCAGCCTCTCTAAGTCCTGACTTGAGATGGGACCATGACCTACCCCCCCCCCCCGCGGCTCTGCATTTAAACTGTATTAGGAGGTAGGCGGGCAGGTGGGTAAGCAGGCAGCCCGTCTCAGTTCCAGCTCATGCTGGGCCCAGGAGCTCAGCCTCTCTCCTCCCCTTCCTCCTCCCTCCCCCCCCCCCCCCGACTCCCGACAGGGCTGCTGCTGCTCCTGTAGCAGAGGCAGCAGTACAAGACAGTAGGCAGCTGGTCTCTGAGTGGAGCTGGTTTTTAAACGGCTGCCCTCGCGGACCAGCCCACACCTGGCTCCTCAGGAGTGGAGCCGGAGCACACTGGCTGAAGGCCCCAAACCCAGGGACGATAGAATAGTCGAGTAACTGACAGGAATTCATGAGGTTACTCAACTATTCAATGAACTAATATTTAACATCCCTAATACAGGAGACTTGTGGGAAGGGGCAAGGTCAGATTTGAGGAGCACATTGTCTCTTGTGACCTTACAGGCTACAAATCTCTGCAAACCTCAGTGAGCAGCCTCTGATGTTTTCATGTCCAGCCTCCCACCCTCTCCCCTGCCCAATCTAAGGGTGAGTGTGTGTGTGTGGGGGGGGGAGCGACACAGGGGGAGCACCTCAAACATGCAAAAGAGCAGGTTGGAGCAGGACATTAGCGCTGCAAGAGAGGGGGGGGAAGGTGTGTTAGTGACATCAGCTCAACTGATTGGTTGAAGAAGGTTGGGAGGTGGTGACCTCACAGAGAGTCCATGACAACGGCCAGGTGGGACAGGCTGCAGGGCAGGGACAATCTCAAAGACGCCCCATGGCTTGGCTGAAGCCAGGGTCCCTTTGAAGGCCTCCCCTTGAGGACAGCTAGACAACTTAGATTCAATTAAGTGAGTGGGAGGAGGAGCTCCTTTGGAGTTTCCCCTTTTCCCACTTCTCCCCTGTGGAGAAGGGTCAGAGCCTCAGAGACGTTTGGGAGCTAGTCAGTCTGATCTGTCTTGTGCTGCGTAAACTCTAGGCATGGAACCACTAAGTTAAGGGGGAGAATTTTTTTTCCCCTCCCAGGCCTTTGCCCCATCAGAGCTGGGGTCTAGTGGCAGGAAGGAGTCTCAGAATGTTGTTATTCCCCTCTAAGATCAGACATATCAGTCAGAATCATCCATCTGCTTGGGGAATGGTGCCACTTCTCTCCATTGGTTGGTGACAATCAGGAACAATCTTCTTCTTCTTCTAAACTACTTGCTGAACAGTCCCTATGGGCAGTGGTTGGCCTGTAGACCATCGTAGGTACCCTTAGTCTGATCACTCAGGGTGGCTGTGTCTAGACTGGCAAGTTTTTGCACAAAAGCAGCCGCTTTTGCGCAAAAACTTGCCAGATGTCTACACTGGCCGCTTGAATTTGCGCAAAAGCACTGACGTTCTAATGTAAGAAATCAGTGCTTCTTGGGCAAATACTTTGACGCTCCCGTTCGGGCAAAAGTCCTTTTGCGCAAATGTATTTGCGCAAGAGGGCCAGTGTAGACAGCTCAGGACTGTTTTGGGCAAAAAAGGCCCGATGGCTAAAATGGCGATCGGGGCTTTCTTGCGCAAAACCGCGTCTAGATTGGCACGGAGGCTTTTGTACAAAAGCGCTTTTTGCGCAAAAGCATCCATGCCAATCTAGACGCTCTTCTCCGCAAATACTTTTAACGGAAAAGCTTTTCCATTAAAAGCATTTTGGAAAATCATGACAGTCTAGACACAGCTGGTATGTCTAGACTACATCCCTCTGGCGACAGAGGGATGTAAATTAGACATAACATTGCAAATGAAGCGGGGATTTAAATCTCCCATGCTTCATTTGAATAAAAATGACCGCCACGTTTTGTCGAATCAGCAGTTTGTCCGCAAAAAGCAGCTGTCAAGACGGGGAATGGGCAACAAAGAAAGCTTTTGTCGGCCGTTCCTGTAAACCTTGTTTTATGAGGCGTAAGGGATCGGCCGACAAAGGCTTTCTTTGTCTCCCGATCCCAGTCTCGACAGCTGCTTTTTGCTGACAAACTGCTGAGTCAGCAAAACGTGGCAGCCATTTTTATTCAAATGAAGCGCGGGAAATTTAAATCCCTGCTTCATTTGCAATGTCGGTATGTCTAATTTACATCCCTCTGGAGACAGAGGGATGTAGTCTAGAGATACCCGCAGTGTGTGAAACTCAAACCCGATGGCTAGTGTGAATGGCAGGACTCCTGGGTCCCCATCCCCAACTCTCCCTGACTGCCTGTGTGACCTCAGACAAGTCCGTTCACTGTTCTCAGCCTTCGTTTTTCCATCTGTTAGGGTAACACTCCTCTCCTCCCTTCCTCATGACCGGGGGAAGTTGGGGAGCAGTGACGATGCATTTGAGACTGTCACTAGTAGCAGTGTATAATACGAGGTGTCCTACCACAATGAGTCCTGGTAGATTATGATTCAGTTAATACAACATTTCATTGGGCGCCTTTCCGTGTTAACCCAACCACTAGGGTGCATAGGTCCAGAAGTTGGTGATTTCTCCTGTGGCTGCTACATTGTGCTGCAGACTCCCACTTCCCCTTTTTCTAGATTATCCAAAATTTTAATAATCCAATCTAACCCCAGTCCCACTTACATGTGATAATCCAGTTATATGTCATAGCTGGAATAGTCTGTTGTAATCATAGAGTTCACAATTCTAAGGAAGGGTAGGAGGGAGAACAGCAAAATAGAGACCATGGATTTCGGGAAGGCGGATTTTGGTAAGCTCAGAGAGCTGATAGCTGAGGTCCCATGGGAATCAAGACTGAGGGGAAAAACAACTGAGGAGAGTTGGCAGTTTTTCAAAGGGACATTATTAAGGGCCCAAAAGCAAGCTATTCTGATGCGGCGGAAAGATAGAAAATACGGCAAAAGACCGCCTTGGCTTAACCATGAGATCTTGCATGATCTAAAAATAAAAAAGGAGTCATATAAAAAATGGAAATAGGACAAATTACAAAGAATGAATATAGGCAAACAGCACAGGAATGCAGGGGCAAGATTAGAAAGGCAAAGGCACAAAATGAGCTCAAACAAGCTACGGGAATAAAGGGAAACAATATATTAGAAACAAGAGGAAGACCAAGGACAGGGTAGGCTCAGTGAGGAGGGACAAACAGTAACAGGAAACTTGGAAATGGCAGAGATGCTCAATGACTTCTTTGTTTCGGTCTTCACCGAAGTCTGAAGGAATGCCTAACATAGTGAATGCTAGTGGGAAGGGGTAGGTTTAGAAGATAAAATAAAAAGAACAAGTTAAAAATCACCTAGAAAAGTTAGATGCCTGCAAGTCACTGGGGCCTGATGAAATGCATCCTAGAATACTCAAGAGCTGATAGAGGAGGTATCTGAGCCTCTAGCTATCATCTTTGGAAAATCATGGGAGACAGGAGAGATTCCAGAGGACTGGAAAGGGCAAATCTAGTGCCCATTTATAAAAGGGAAATAAGAACAACCCGAAACTACAGACCAGTTAGTTTAACTTCTGTGGTAGGGAAGATAATGGAGCAAGTAATTAAGGAAATCATCTGTAAACACTTGGAAGGTGGCAAGGTGATAGGGAACAGTCAGCATGGATTTGTAAAGAAGAAATCATGTCAAACCAATCTGATAGCTTTCTTTGATAGGATAACGAGTCTTGTGGACAAGGGAGAAGCGGTGAATGTGGTATACCTAGACTTTAGTAAGGCGTTTGATACGGTCTCACATGATATTCTTATCAATACACTAGGCAAATACAACTTAGATGGGGCTACTATAAGATGGGTGCATAACTGGCTGGATAACCGTACTCAGAGAGTAGTTATTAATGGTTCACAATCCTGTTGGAAAGGTATAACAACTTGGGTTCCTCAGGGGTCTCTTTTGGGCCCAGCACTGTTGAATATCTTCATCAACGATTTAGATATTGGCATAGAAAGTACACTTATTAAGTTTGCAGATGATACCAAGCTGGGAGGGGTTGCGACTAATCTGGAGGATAGGGTCATAATTCAAAATGATCTGGACAAATTGGAGAAATGGTCTGAGGTAAACAGGATGAAGTTTAATAAAGACAAATGCAAAGTGCTCCACTTAGGAAGGAACAATCAGTTTCATACATACAGAATGGGAAGCGACTGTCTAGGAAGGAGTACGGCAGAAAGGGATCTAGGGGTTATAGTGGACCACAAGCTGAATATGAGTCAGCAGTGTCATCCTGTTGCAAAAAAAGCAAACATGATTCTGGGATGCGTTAACAGGTGTGTTGTGAGCAACACACGAGAAGTCATTCTTCCGCTCTACTCTGCGCTAGTTAGGCCTCAGTTGGAGTATTGTGTCCAGTTCTGGGCACTGCATTTCAAGAAGGATGTGGAGAAATTGGAGATGGTCCAGAGAAGAGCAACAAGAATGATGAAAGGTCTAGAGAACATGAGCTATGAAGGAAGGCTGAAGGAATTGGGTTTGTTTAGTTTAGAAAAGAGAAGACTGAGGGGGGACATGATAGCTGTTGTCAGGTATCTAAAAGGGTGTCATAAGGAGGAGGGAGAAAACTTGTTCATCTTGGCCTCTGAGGATAGAACGAGAAGCAATGGGCTTAAACTGCAGCAAGGGAGGTTTAGGTTGGACATTAAGAGAAAGTTCCTAACTGTCAGGGTAGTCAAACACTGAAATAAATTGCCCAGGGAGGTTGTAGAATCTCCATCTGTGGAGATATTTAAGAATAGGTTAGATAAATGTCTATCAGGGATGGTCTAGACAGTATTTGGTCCTGCCATGAGGGCAGGGGACTGGACTCGATTACTTCTCGAGGTCCCTTCCCGTCCTAGTATTCTATGATTCTATGATTCGTATTTTATTATTTTTAACCATTCAAAAGGCCCCTACTTAGCCCAGAGTGAAGCATCTTAGCTAATTGTCTACATCAAAGTGTGTCCTTTTTAAGTGATGAGACAATTCCACAGTATGTAATAAACAGGAGCTGCTTTTGTTTTGTTTTAAAAAATTACGAAGAATTCCCACCCATATTGCTTTATAGCTTCAAAAACCAGACTTGCTTTATGCCAGTGGGATTCTCTGACACAAAATTATTCCCGTGAAAAGGTTCCCACCCTCTTCTGGGCTTTGTCCCTGTCTCTGGGAGGTTTGTTGTCTGCTGGTTAGAGCAAGAATGAGAACCACTGACTTTTTCCTCTTGCTGTGCCCTCTCCCTGCTGTGTGATGTGGGGTAGGGCATCGCCCATCTCTGTACCTCAGCATCCCCATGTGGCCAGTGGGAGGCGGGACCGTGTGCAACTCCTGGCAGAAGGGAGTGTGGGTAAGAGAATGGGTGTTAACTCATGCTGTGGAGGAGAAAAGGTTGTTTCATGGTCTTGAGCACCAAAGCATCTGAAATGTGCTGAATTGTGTAGTCCGGAGCAACAAGAAATGACCGGGGACAAAGCCCACAGTGGGGTGTGAATGAGCGGGGTCAAGGGGTGTGTTTGGATCTCCCCAGTGCTTCTCACACCTCACCGTCCTGTGGCAGGTGCAGCCCCTGACCGCTGGCTCTCCCTTCCCTTCTGGGCTTTGGGCTTGGTGAGCCTGCTGGCAGACTCCCCACACACAGACAGGCTCCAATACAACTTGGGGGGTGAGGCCGGTGAGGAGGGTGGGAGGCAATTTTACCTGGACACTGGGGTGGCCTGGAAAGCAGAGACTGGAAGATCCATTTTCCAGCCTGTCCCCCTAGCTGGGATCCCACTGGGCCCTCCTCGGCCAGGGCAGGCAGGGCCAAGCAACGCGGAGCCCTTCCTCCTTTAGGGCCAGGGGAAGGAGCTGGGACTTCGAGCCAGAGCTCAGCCTGGTTCAGCTGGGCACTCACCGCAGGCCCCAGGCTGGTCTGGAGAGAGACCCTCAGCCCACCCCATAGCGTGAGAGCCAGAAGCTGGTTCTCAGAGAAGAGTCACTGCCTCCTGCCTAGAGAAACAGGAGGAATCAGCCCATCGCTGCTATGGGTCCTGAGATACTTGGGGGGTGTCCTCGCACCAATCCCTGCACCCCATCAAGGACCCCAGGGAGGGGAAGGGCACAGTGTCTGCCTCCTTCCTGCTGAGCTGTTCATGGGTCAGGGGGATGGGAGCAGGTGCTGGCCTTTGGTTTTGCTGGTGGTTGGCCCATCCTGTCTCTGCCCCCTCTCCCCCCACTGTTACCCCTGGGGCCTGGATAACACTCAAATATGGCCTGATAGTAAAACCTCAGGCAAAAGAAAACAGATCCACCCCCTCCCTCGGGGTCTATCACCTGTGAATTAGGCCAATAAAGGGGTGTGTCTACACTTGCACCCTCTTTCGAGAGAGGAATGCAAATGAAGACATTTGAAATTGCAAATGAAACCAGGATTTAAATATCCTGTGCTTCATTTGCATATTTGCGTTATGGAGAGGGGTAATTAGTGGTGTTCCCCAAGGGTCAGTCCTAGGACCAAGCCTATTCAACTTCTCTAGATCATAAATGATCTAGAGAAAGGGGGCAAACAGTGAGGTGGCAAAGTTTGCAGATGATACTAAACTGCTCAAGGTAGTTAAGACCAAAGCAGACTGTGAAGAACTACAAAAAGATCTCACCAAACTAAGTGATTGGGCAACGAAATGGCAAACGAAATTTAATGTGGATAAATGTAAAGTAATGCACACTGGAAAAAGATAATCCCAACTATACATATATGATGATGGGGACTAATTTAGCTACAACTAATCAGGAAAGATCTTGGAGTCACCGTGGACAGTTCTCTGAAGACGTCCATGCAGTGTGCAGCGGCAGTCAAAAAAGCAAACAGGATGTTTGGAATCATTAAAAAAAAGGGATAGAGAATAAGATGGAGAATATCTTATTGCCCTTATATAAGTCCATGGCACGCCCACACCTTGAATACTGCATACAGATGTGGTGGTCTCCTCATCTCAAAAAAGATATTTTGGCATTAGAAAAGGTTCAGAGAAGGGCAAGTAAAATGATGACGGGTTTGGAACGGGTCCCATATGAGTAGAGATTAAAGAGACTGGGACTTTTCAGTTTAGAAAAGAGAAGACTGAGGGGGGATACGATAGAGATCTATAAAATCATGAGTGGTGTGAAGAAAAAGTGGTGTAAGGAAAAGTTATTGGTGGTCCCATAACAGAAGAACTAGGGGCCACCAAATGAAATTAATGGGCAGAAGGGTTAAAACAAAGAAAAGGAAGTTCTTCTTCACACAGCGCACAGTCGACCTGTGGAACTCCTTGCCTGAGGAGGTTGTGAAGGCTAGGACTATAACAGGGTTTAAAAGAGAACTAGAAACATTCATGGGGGTTAAGTCCATTAATGGCTATTAGCCAGTATGGGTAAGGAATGGTGTCCCTAGCCTCTGTTTGTCAGAGGGTGGAGCTGGATGGCAGGAGAGAGATCGCTGATCATTACCTGCTCAGTTCACTCCCTCTGGGACACCTGGCATTGGCCACTGTTGGCAGACAGGACACTGAGTTGGATGGACCTTTGGTCTGACCCAGTATGGCCATTCTTATGTTCTTATGGTGCTATTTTGAAATAATTGCATCTTAACAGCATCTGTTATTTCAAGAGAAAACCCTTCTCTTGAAATAACCTCATTGTATGAGGAATAAGGGTTATTTCGAGAGACGTATTTTCTCTCAAAATCACCACTTCTTCACAGCGTCTGTTATTTCAAAATAGCACTATTTCGAAATAGTGCCATAACGTGAATATGCAAATGAAGCACGGGGTATTTAAATCCTGGCTTCATTTTCAATTTCGAATGTCTTCATTTGCATCCCTCTCTCGAAAGAGGGTGCAAGTGTAGACATACCCAAGGAAAACAGACTCCAATTAAAGGTGAAAACAAAATGAAGTTGTATTAGGGATTTTATACAATATCAAGGGGAAAGCAGGGGAGAAACCTGACACAGACTACTAACCTTTAACAAACCAGTGGAAGTGAAGAGTAAAACCCTTGGGCTGCATCTAGACTGGCATGAATTTGCGGAAAAACTTTTCCGTTAAAAGTATTTGAGCAAGAGAGCGTCTACACGGGGACGGATGCTTTTGCGCAAAAGCACATCTTTTGCGCAAAAGCATCCATGCCAATGTAGACGCTCTCTTGCGCAAGAAAGCTCCGATGGACATTTTAGCCATTGGGCTTTCTTGCACAAGAAATTAACGTTGCCTGTCTACACTGGCCCTCTTGCGCAAGGATACTTGCGCAAGAGGGCTTATCCCTGAGCGGGAGCATCAGAGTATTTACGCAAGAAGCACTGATTTTGCACAGTACAAGGTCAGTGCTCTTGCGCAAATACTCGCAGCCAGTGTAGACAGGCGGCGAGATTTTGCGCAAAATCTTGCCAGTCTAGACACAGCCTTGATGTCCCAACTGGGCTGCGTGAAAATACTGGGTAAGTTCTGCCCCACATACAAATGGTACCGTTACTTTCCTGGCCTGGAGTGGCTGAGCCGGAGGTGTGTTGCCCAGGACCTGCGACCTTTGGGCTGGTTGAGAGCCCGCAGGGAAGAGCGCTGGGGAGTTCCTCGCTGGCGGTACAGGAACCCTGGAGAGGACGGCAGGCAGGGGACACTCGTGTAGATGGAAGACAGTGGATGGGGCTCCCTTGTCTATTCCTCCGACTGGTTTGCAGCTGGATCAGATCCCTCGGTGGTCTCAGGAGAGAGAGAGAGCTGAAGACTCGTGCAAACACGGCTACTCAGACGGACAGCCCCACCCCCATGGGCTGCATCTGCACTTATACAACCTTCAGGGCGGGAAACCGCTGAGGTGGCTTTCACCACGTGACCCCTCAGCGGGGACCAGTTCTGGCCGGAGGTGGAGGGCCTCTGAGGTGGAGGGCCCCTTCCTGTCCTGAGGTCACCTGGTACACAGACTCCATCTTGTTTTTCACAAACAGCCTAGAAATATCATTTCACATTCTCAAATAACTATACACATGTGTGTACTTAACACAGAGACATCATTGATTGCCATCACCAGACGGTCAGCCTCCACCACCCCTAGGTTTTCTACCCCAAAATAGCTGTGCTCTTCTTTCGTATGCTCGTCACTGGCTGTGCCTCTCGCTGGTACCTGAACTGTGGCATCATTACAACAATCCCAGCGAGCAACACCAGTTCATTATCACCTTTGCGGGTATTGAAATCCCTGCTCGGCTCAGCACTGTGGAGCTGGGGCCCACGGGTGGCTGTGGGAAGAAAACAGCTGGGAGGGACAAGCCATGGACAGTTTTTCCCCTCTTCCAGCCCATCTTCCTGCCCTTTTCCTTCTCCCTTGTTTCTTCTCTCAGTCCTGGCTCCCTTCCTGACATTCCCCTCATCTGTCTTCTCACTGAGGTACTTTCCCCCTCTCTGCCCCCACCTCCCATGGCTCTGTCCAATGCCCGTCCCCTCACACCAAGTGGCAGAGGAGGGTCCCCCTGCTCGGGTAGGAAGGGCTGCCTAGTGGCTAAGGCACAGGCCTGGGGCTCAGCGACTCTGGATTTGGTTCTCTGCTCTGACACAGACTGCCTGCTTAGCCTTGGGAAAGTCACTTCACCTGTGTGTGCCCTAGATCCCAACAGCTGAATGGGGCTAATGCTGTCCCTGTCTCCCTGCACATTCATGGCTGGGTGATGGTGAGCACATGGAGAGCCCATGCTGGGTAGGTTTGCGCTGAATTTCTCCACAGCCTGAGAGAGAGAGAGAGAGACACCACTTCTTCTAGGGGGAAAGCAGAGAGTGGGGCTCAGGCCAGCTCTGTACAGGGGACATAGGAATGAGGGGGGCTCAAGCCAGATGCACATGGTTGAGGTCGGGGCATCAGCCCTGCAGCTTCTGTTTCTCAGGTGGCTTTGGCTGCTGAGTCAGCAGCTTCAGGCCCAAAACAGCTACAGGCTCGGGGCTCATCTTCTCCCAACCACAACAAGTCTCCTGCCAGGGTCTAGGGCTTCCCTCCCCCACCCCTTGTGTATGGCTCCTGCTAGACTCTGAGGCATTTCTTGCCCCATCACCCTAACACGGCTTCTGCCTAGATTCAGGTTTTCCCCCTCTGTAGCAAGGGCCCCTCTTCCCCAAGCCACCACGGGGTAGGCCTCCTCCCCTTAGCCCCCAAGTTTGTGGGTTTTGCAGCAGGTCTCAATGGTAGGGAGCCCGGCCATGGGCCCACAGGCTCCCTCCCTAGCTGCCTTTACCTAATGCTCATCAAAATTGTTCTCTCCGATTTCTTCCTCTGTCTCTCCACCACCTTCTTTTCGTCCTCTCACGCTCCCCCCCACGTGCCAACTGCTGAGACTTTTAAAGGCCCTCAAACAGACAGCAGAGAAGTCAGCTGGCCCCAATGTGCCTGAGCCAGCTCCCTCCCAGCTGCATCTAATTGGGCTGCACTTCTCTGCTTCTCTCACGGGTTTTTCCGCTTTTGGGCTGCCTTTTCCCCTCTCTGCAGCAGCTCCCTGGCCTGACCCTGTCACACCTCCCACCGCAGGGCAAGAGAAGCAGGAAGCCTGCCCAGCAACCAGGCTGTGTGTAGACCACACCTCTGTCGACAGAGCGATGTAGATTAGGCACGTTGAAATTGCTAATGAAGCAGGGATTTAAATAACCCACACTTCGTTAGCATAAACCTGGCTGCCGCTTTTTTTTTCAAATGGAGTTTTTCAGAAAAAAACCAGCAGTCTAGACGCAGATCTGTGGGAAAAGGTTTTATTTTCGACAGATCCGCGTCTATGCTGCCGGGTTTTTTAAAAAAAGCTCCGTTTCGGAAAAAAAGCGCGGCCATGTTTATGCTAATGAAGCACGGGATATTTAAATCCCTGCTTCATTAGCAATTTCGACGTGCTAGATTTGCATCCCTCTGTCTCTCATCCTGCCACTCAACCTCTGTGAGATTTGGCCAAGTCAGCTCTCCCCGGGGCTCAGTTTACCTGTCTGCTACATGTAGCCCCAGTGAGGACACCACCTCGCACCTGTCTAGTTTCTTATAAGTTGTGGTTTTGTCTTTTCTTGATGTGGTTAATAAGCTCCTTGGCCCAGGGGCTGTTTCTCCGGCTGTGTTTGAGAAGGGCCTTGCACAAATGGCTCTGAACTAGAGAAAGTCTTTCCGTTGAGGCTTCCACAATGCAAAGAATGGTCATGAATTAGCAACACAATAAACCAGCCAATCAGGGCCTATGCCCCCTTCACCTACAGACAGCGGTCAAATGACGGCATGCACGTAACTTGCGTACGGGTGGAAGTGACGCCCCTCTTGGGCTCAGACAGAAAAATTTGGTTCACCGCATTCTATAGGCGCTCCGCATGGAGAAATACCCCGACGAGCCAGAGGGGCAGGCAGAGAGTCCAGCGCTGGGGATCCAAACGCCCTCCAGCCGGGGGCAGGGCTGGAAAGTCTGACTCAGCCTGGCACCTCCCATTCCCGTTCCCCTGGGAGACACGGGGAGGGAATGAACGGAGAGGGAGAGAACCAACCCAAGAAAACACTAATCCAGCCTCTGTCCAGCCTCTCGGGCCACCTCGTTCCAAGGTGGCTGTGTGGGCCGGGGGAGGTTTCTGTGTCCAGGATGCGTCCGCACATGAACTCCATCCGCTGGAACATGGGGGTGGGGTTGCTTTGACTAAGTCTCTTCCCCCCGAAGTGACGCTCGTGACTGATGCGTTGGCAGGTCTCTGAGTGGGGGTGGCCATTGGCTCAGAGACGGCAACTGCAGCTCAACCTGAAACCCTCAGATTCACCTTAAGAGGCTGTTGAAGGCTCAGGCTGCCTCTTCCAGCCTTTCCCTTGCATCCCAGCCACGAACAGCCCCTGCCAGAGCGGGTGTCCGTTTCCCTCTTGGCGTGACAGAGAGCCCGTGAGTAGAGGGATGTCAGGGCTTTTGGGTTCTGTCTGTCATCCTGCCACTCAACCTCTGTGAGATTTGGCCAAGTCACCTCTCCCGGGGGCTCAGTTTACCTGTCTGCTAGTTTTCTTACTAATCTGCTCTAATTTTAATTACACACAAATGCTCAGAGCCGCCAATTTCTCTCTGACTCACCCCAGAGCCCTCATCTCCCCTTGGGGAGATCCCTTAATTGCTGTTTACTCTTATAACTGGATCACTAGCAGAGAAGCAGAGACAGATGTCTCCACAGCCTATTTGTATCCACAGGCCACTTCTTTGCAGAGGCTGAGCAAACTCCCGAGGCTGCCCAGAGCCATATTATTCACAGTGCACCCCGGTGCCGGCTCTCGGCGTGGGATGCTGCTGTAGCTACTTGGATCAGAGAGATGTCGGGCTCAGCTTGCTGAGGGGGATTCCCAGGGAAGACACTTCTGTCTCAGAATTCACAGGTACCATCCTTAGCTGCAGAACGGGCCTGCTCGACAAACCCAGTGCAACATGGGCGTGTGAGGACAGCACGTTAATCTGCGGTGCTTTCTGCTCTCTTGCAGCCACTAAACATCCCAGGCCCGTGCCAAAGCAAAGAATTTGCTCCGGTATGATGGGCTGAAATGTCCCTGTTTGCTGTGCCTCCCTGTCTGACAGCCTGCAGCCCCCACACATCTGTATGTCAGTGGCACGGGGATCCTACAGGCTGAAATTCAAGGTCAAGTTCCGAGGCTGTGGCCCATACTTTGCCCAGGCCCTCCTGAGGCCAAAAATTTTCTTTGGAATAAGAACTGAGTAAAGCGCTCAGGAGCTAGCTGTCAGTTAAGAACTAGAGCCTGAGACCCACCTCTTGCATTCCAGGGCTCAGGCTGCTAATGGTGCCGGAGCTCTTATCTGACTTCTATCTCCCGGAAAGCACGGTGCAGCTAGGGCACCTCACTGCAGCAATTATGAGAATTTTTCAGCCTGGGCAAAATATTTTCTCTCCCAGATTCATTTGAGAGGTCCGGACGGTTGCGTCTCAGATTTTTACACCTATTTCTTGTGGAAGCAAACACCCAGCTTAGGAAATCTCAATTCCAACAGTGAACGTTTAGCAAACCTATAAGCAAGTGAAAATGAGATCTTCTAATGGAATGTTTCCGACAGCCTTCACTACAGTTAGGGCAACCAGACCTGCATAGAGGGAACAATTGATTGGTGAGTCCCATTCACTCCTGCTCTTTGCTCTATTAGTGTGTGTGGCAAGGAGTTCCACAGGCCAAATATGGATTGTGTAAGTACTTTTCTTCTATCGAAGTTATAGATACCAGCTTTCAATGTAATTGAATATTCCCTTGTATACGTGTTATGAGACACAGGAAATATAAAAGCCAGCTCTGCTTTCATCAGCAATACTTTTATAGGATTTAAGATTATAAGGGACCATCTAGTCTGAACTTCTGCAGAACACAGGAGGTTGAACTTTGCCCTTTGAGCCCCTTATTGAGCCCAGTGACTGATGTTTGACTGAGGCCTGGTTTACGGCAGGATTTTGCATCATAGGATCATAGAGCCACATGGTTAGAAGGGACTGATAGGGTCATCTACACTAATTCCTGCCAAGATACTAAAGTATGCAGCCTTCTTTGAGAAACCTCCATTAAAGGAGTATCCACAACCTCTGTGGACATCTGTTCCAATGTGCTGCTCTCTTTAAGTCCAGTTCCCCGTCCGCACCGCAGAACCCAACACCATCTAGTCTTCCCTCATAGGTCATGTTTTCTAGGCATTTCATAATTTTTGTGGCTCTTCTCTCCCTTGCTAACATCTTCCTATACCACATCCACAGGTTCCCTCATATCCACGAGGCTTGCGACCCTATCAAAGAAAACGATCAGGTTGGTTGGACATAATTTGATCTTGACAAATCCAAGCTGACTGTTATATATCACATTACTATGACCTAGATGTTTGCAAAGAGAATCCTTAATTGCTCTATTATCTTTCCTAGTTGAGAAGTTAAGTTGATTAGTCTATAATTTACTGGGTTGTCCTTAGTTCTCTTTTTATACATGGACACTGTATTTGCCTTTTTGCAGTCTTGTGGAGTCTCTCCCATCTTCCATGACATTTCAAAAATAATAACCAATGACTCTGATGTCTCCTGAGTCAGATCCTTTGTATTCTAGGATATAATTTCATCAGGTCCTACTAAATTGAGAATATTTAACATGATGTGTTTCCTATTAACCTCTTCTTTGCACATAGGCATCTGTAGGTGTATATATGTCCTTTACAAGTCTTCTGGAATCTTACCCATTTTCAATGACTTTTCAAAGATAATAGTTAATAGTTTGACCATATTCTCACCTGGATCCTTAGTATTCTAGGATACATTTCATCAGACCTTGGTGATTAGAAGATATCTAACAGGAAGTGTTTCATTTTAACCTTGTCTCTCCACCCAGGCATTTGTTCTGCGACCATCACCCTAGACTCCGGGCATATACAGCAAGTCTTGGAAACTTAGGGCATATGCATGAGACATCGTTCTGCCTCAGAGTTGGACACCTTCTCCTCATCTCCATGTCAGATTCAAACACAACTGACTTCACCAACCCCTCCACCTTCATCCTGCAGGGCATTCCTGGTCTGGAGATGGCCCATGTCTGGATCGCTATCCCCTTCTGTGCCATGTACATCATAGCCCTCTTGGGGAACTTCACCATCCTGTTCATTGTGAAGAAAGAACCAAGCCTCCATGAGCCCATGTACTATTTCCTCTGCATGCTGGCCGTCACCGACCTGGTTCTGTCCACGTCCATTATACCTAAAATGCTGAGCATCTTCTGGTTCAATTCCAGGGAGATCAATTTCAATGCCTGCTTCAGCCAGATGTACTTCATTCACTCCTTCACAGCAGTTGAGTCTGGGATCTTCGTGGCTATGGCTTTGGATCGCTACGTAGCCATCTGCCATCCCCTGAGACATTCCACCATCCTGACAAACCATGCGGTGGCCAAGATCGGCCTGGCTGTGGTGCTGCGTGGAGGCATGTTCATGCTACCCCATCCTTTCCTGGCAAGGAAATGGCCGTATTGCAAAACCAACATTATCCCTCACTCGTATTGCGAGCACATAGCTGTGGTGAAGCTGGCCTGTGCCGACATCCGTGTCATTAGTTACTACAGTCTCTTTGTGATATTTTTCATTACTTGTTTGGATGTATTTTTCATCACTCTGTCCTATACCCAGATCCTCAGGGACATATTCAGCCTCCCCACAAAGGACGCCCGGATCAAGACTTTTGGAACCTGCATCTCCCACCTTTGCACCATCTTAGCCTTTTACATCCCAGGTCTCTTCTCCTTCCTGACACACAGGTTTGGCCAGAATGTGGCCCTGGAATTCCACATTCTCATGGCCAACATCTACCTCCTGTTGCCCCCCATGCTAAACCCCATTGTCTACGGTGTGCGTACAAAACAAATCCGGGACAGGCTGCTCCAGCTCTTTGCTCATAGATGCTCGTTAAGTTTTCTCCTGGTGCTCCGGCTCTCAAGCTGAGTGCTGTCCTGGGCTGGCTGGTGACTTGGTCCTGGGCCCTATTTTCCTGTGTTCCGGGCCCAATTAGGAAAGGGGCTTTAGGGCTGCAGCCTAGGTCCTCAGGCTAAAGGGACCCCTTATCCCAGGAGTATGGAATACAGCCCGAAGGCCCCATGTTCTGGGCCAGCCCTTCCTGGTGGGCTGGAAGCAAGGTGGCTTTATGCACGTCTGGTCCTTCCCACACTGCTGGAGTCATGTTGTGTCAAGTGCTGGGTACTTGTGTGCTGACCTCCCCTGGACACTCATCTCCTGTAGCTCCCATTAGCCAGGAATTGCCGCCAACAGGAACTACAGGTGACGATGAACTGTGCAGACCACCGAAGCCTCCAAAACCAAATGGGAGCTGTCCCGGGTAAGCACCTCACAACACATCCCCCTGCCGCAGCTCTGAGCCTCCTTCTGCTCCCTAACTCCCAGAACCCACATGCCAAACCTGAGCCCTTTTCTGCACTTCAGCTCTGATCCATGTCCCATAATCCCACCCCATATCTCCCATTGAGAGCCCCTCCCCACAGTCCAGATCCCTTGGCCCCAGCCTGGAGCCCCCTCCTGCACCCTAAACACGTCTACTGCAAGCTCACGCCTGAACCCACACACCCAGTGAGAGCCCACACCCCCTTCCACACTCACTCTGCTGCTGCAACCTGCAGCCACCTCTCACATGCTGAATCCCTCATTCTGGCCCCACACCGAGCCTAGGGGGCCCCACAAAATCTAATATCCCTGCACCCTGAGAAGAGCATTTCAGCCTTGCTTGCGTGGCTGGACAGTCAGAGGAACATGAATCCCTTTCTTGAGCTGAATGTGCTGCGCCTGCATTACAAAATTGGGCCGCGGTCACTGAGGAACTTGCGGGGTTGCCAACAGTCTACGTGCAGGCGGCTGGGTCCCTAGAATGCCACCCCCTTCCCCAGCTCTGTGCCCTAGCTCAGGTCCTGCTCTACCCCTTTCCGCAAGGGTCCTATGCCGGTGCTTCCTTCTACTTTCCTGCCTCTGTCACTCACTGCATCATTCCCCTCTGTTCCCCACCTCCAGCTGCGTATTTGGTAGGGGTGGCAACTTCACTGTGATTCCAGGGATTACTCTATGGTTTTGGCAGATAACTAGCAAGTAGGGGTCAGGAGCACTCTATATAACTCCTATAGAAGAAAGAAAATGAATCCATAGCAGACCCTCTCTATTCTAATACTAACATGGTCTGACATTGTGTGGCAAGTCTCTTACGTGACACTGCTTAGCTTTAATATTTTAATAGATATTCTCACTGCATTGCTAACTCTTCAGAGAGAAGGACCCATCACAACTCTCAGGTTCTATCTCAGCTCTTTGAGGGAAGTTGGTCTAGTGGGTTACAATGGTGGCAGATATATCCGGAGTCTATATAAGAACATTAGAAAGGCCATACTGGGTAAGACAAATGGTCTGTCACAACTGGCATCCCTTCCTCTGACAATGCCCAATTCCACGTGCTTCAGAAGCAATGGACAGAACACAACAATCATAATGTGATTCAAGCCTTCTTGCCCACTCCCAGATTCTGGCAAACAGAGGTTAGGGACACTATCCCTGTCCACCCTGGCTAATAGCCACTGAGTGACAAATCCTCCATGCACGTGTCTAGTTCTTACCAGAACTGTGTGATTGTTGGGGTCTGCACAACATTCTCTGCCTGTGTGTCACAAGTGTGCTGCCAAGAAATATTTTCTTTCGTTTATTTGAAATATGCTTTCTATTAATTGTATTAGGTCGCTCCCGGTTGCTGATTCATGTGAAAATGTAAATGTCAGATCCATATTCAATTTTTCCGCACCATTCATGATTTTACAGACCTCTCTCCCATCCCCCTTTGTTATCTCTTTTCCAAGCTGAAAACTCTGTCTTATGAATCTCTCCTCATATGAAAGCTGTTCCATATCCCGAGTATGGGATTTGGGGTTTTTTGTTTGTTTGTTTGCCTCATATCCTGAATATGAATGGATTTTTTTTTTTGCCTTTTCTATACTGTTTCCTGTTCCAATATGTTATTTTTGAGATGGAGAAACCAGATCTGCAGGCTGTATTCAAGATGTGGGCATACCGTGGTTTTATATAGAAATAATACGATTTTTCTGTTACTATTTATCCCTTTCTTAATGGTTCCCAACAATCCACAAGCTTTTATGCCTCTCATTGAACATTAAGGGGATGTTTTTTAGAGAACTGTTCCGTGATCACACCAAGGGCTCTGTCCTGAGGGGTGACATCTAATTTAGATCTCATCGTTTTAAAAGTATTGCTGGGATGGTGTCTTCCAATGGGAATTACTTTGTCCTCACATCCCTGGAGCCTTCTTTGGGATTTGGCCAGAGCTCTCTAGGGTGTCCAACATGCAGAACATTGTTGCACCTGCTCTGGTACGTTTTCCCCCAATTGTGTGCAATGTGGGCCAAGCGAGGTGCCTACTGGAAGCTTATACTTTGCAGCATCTATTCATACTGTTCATATGCATGCATGCCTTTTGTACTTTCAGATATAAGTACTGGGTATGTACTGGTGCTCCAAATATTGGCTTCTGGGTGATATCGACAGGCTTCCCCCACCTATTCTAGCAGGGCGGATAGTCTAGTGACTGGAGTACTTGACTGGCCAAGTGGTGCCAATCCACATCTGAGGAATTTTTCTGTGGACCTAAAGATCAGCCTATGAGCCATGACTGCTGCCTCAAAAGGACTGAGTCATGCATGGACAGGTGACTTGCTCCTGTGACGTACTCCATCTGGGGTTCTCTGTCATACAAGGAGCACACTGAGCTTGGGAAATGAGATAACGAAGGCCTTGGGGTTCTTCCATGTTTGTCTTCACTCCTGCTCATCGCTTTAGAAGCATCTTTACTACCAGCTGAGCCTGGAAGGACTGATGTCCCATGCAAACAGACAATGAATTGCAGAGACTTCTAAGACCATAAATTATTCTATCTTTGCTACGGGCCTGCACCAGGAACTTTGTAATTTGTGTGTGAAATTTTGTTTTCTTTAACAATTTTACTCTCAAGTTTTCCTTTGTTTCCTTTACCAATAAACCTTTAGATTTTATACGTTGAAGGATTGGCACAGTGGGCTCTTTTGAATAATATCTGAGGAATAAATTGACATCGGAATGTGTCTGGTATTTTGGGATCAGGAGAATCTGTTTGGATTTGGGGAGACGGGTTTTCACAACCTCTCACCTGTGTAAGGTGTGGCGATGGCTGTAGCACAGGTAAAGCTGGAGTGTCTAAAGGGATTGCATTTGGGACTTCTTGCTGGCCAGTGTGGTAAACAGAGGCGCTCTTTGCAAGTCCTTTTATGACCTTCTAGAGGAGGACCCCCAGTCACCCTGTTTCTATGCAACCCACACAGATTTGACCTTTGAGAGGCAGCCCCAGAGCCCGTCATATTACATCAGGGCAGAAATGCTGCCTCACAAGTGGGTTTTAGTGCCAGTGAGTATTGAACAAAACAAAAGACTCTGCATGGAACCAACTTAGCTCTGTCCTTGAGCAGTGGGGCAAGGCAGGTGAAAGCCCTCAACTCCTGGCAGACACCTGCCCACCCCTCCTCTCTCTCATATTCCCAGTGGTCTGCATCCCAGCCCCGGGGTTTGCCAATTTATTTCAGATGGGGGTGACCCCCTCCATGAGGACAGGCTCAGCACAGCTCTGCTCCCCCTTCTTCATGCTCCAAAAATAGCAAGATTGGTAACCACTGTGCCGGTCTGGGTCTGCAGGCAAAACCCTGGCACCTCCATATTCCCCCGTCATAGAATGAAAGGAAGGTTTATTCATCAAAGGCCCTGTGAGGTGTCATTCCAAAAACTGTGATCTGTTGAGCATCAACGTCCTTCTGGATTTTAGGTGCTGTCTCTGTATCAGGAGTTAAGAAGCTTTCGTGCGTGTGTCTGTGTGATTGAAATACGTGTGACGTTGGAAACACTCACACCCAGCCTCTCAGGGACAGCAGGGAAGAAGCTCGCCACTGCCAATGGCCCCATCGAAGAGAATCCACACGCCCATGGACCGACTCAGGAGTTGTTTATAATGGAGGGCTCCCCGAGGGAGAACACAGGCACTGAAGGGGGCTTGACTGGGAGCAGGCCCACCAGACCCCTATGAGATGAACAAAGGTCTTTCCAGCAAGCTGTGACACAAGGTCAGGCCAGAAGGCTGCTACAGAGTGGGGGAAAGGCAGCCCAACAAGGTAAATGGCCTGCGAATTAGGGGTGGAGGGCTGCAGGGCAATTAGGAGCGGCAGGCAGGGAGCTGGCCCAGGCATATTGGGGCCAGCTGACCTCACTTCAGGCCTTCTGGAGGACTACCGGAGGCCTTCAGAAGCCTCCCCAGTTAGAAGGTGGAGGAGAGAGTGAGAGGGTGAAAGGAAAGGGAGAGAGAGAGAGAGAGAGAGAGAGGGAGAAGAGAGGAGAGGAGAGGAGGAGAAACAGAGAGCAAGAGTCTGAGACAAAGTATCAGCAGTTATAGAGCTAGAGGCAGGAGGGGAGCGTGTCAGAGAAGGAGTGGTCTGGCTCCCTACCCCAGAAACCAACTGCAAGCCCTGACCCATGGCAAAAGGGGAAGGCTACTTCTCCAAACACTGCCCAGGGAAAGAGGGATTCTTGCCATAGCTGGAAGAAACTATGAAAGAAGGAAAGTGACACGCTCGCTTGGCCTCACTCGCTTTACAACAGATCACCTAAGGACCAAAGCTGGAACTGCGGAAGGGGGTCCCAGGCAGGGAATGTCTACACTGCATTCCTCTTTCAAGAGAGGAATGCAAATGCAGACAAATGAAATTGCAAATGAAGTGCGGATTTGAATTTCCTGTGCTTCATTGCATAATTGCGTGCGACCACTATTTCGAGATCAAAAACGCTGTGTAGATGCAGTTATTTCGAGAAAAAAACCTTCTTCCAAAATAACCCTTACTCCTTATAAAATGAGATTTAAGGGTTATTTTGAAAGAAGGCTTTTTTCTTGAAATAACCGTGTCTGCACAGCGTTCTTTAATCTCAAAATAGGGTATTTTGAAATAGCGGCCGGACACGATTATGCAAATGAAGCATGGGAAATACAAATCCGCGCTTCATTTGCAATTTTGTTTGTCTGCATTTGCATTCCTCTCTCGAAAGAGGAATGCAGTGTAGACATACCCAAGAAGGCCTGACTGGGCATGAAATCTGGCTGGACAGTTTTTTTAGCACCTAACAGACTGAAACATGGGCTTATTCAAATCCATAAGACTTGCATTTTTTAATTGGTTAGGTAATCCCTGCTCATAATCTTTCTGTAAGTACAAAGTTCGATGGAGAGACCAGGCCTTCAAATATTAGGAAGCACCAGAATTAAGGCTGCTTCTTTACCTGTACTGCAGTTCTGTTGTGTATGTGCATCATAATAGCCACTCAAAAGTATGACTGTAGAGTCTATTTCCTTCCCATCACTGCATCGGTTTCCTCCAAGCTCACAAGGGAATTGGGGGTTTCTCCATCACTGGATGTGTCCCAGAGAGGACTAGAACCCTTTCTGGAGTGTGCTTTGGTCCAAAACTCATTCCTGCACCTTACAGGAAACCTGTGATCTGCATGGGGGTGGGGAGACGGTGATATTAGAGGCACTAATGATCTGTTGTGGCCTTACAGGCTATAAATCTTTGCAAACTTCCGTGTGGCACATTGAGCCATCTCTGCTATTTGCACGTGTAGCCTGCTTGCTCCCAGACCTAACGGTGAATGGGAGTAACAAAGGGGGAGCAGCTCAAACATGCAAAGCAGCTGGCCAAGAATAGGACATTGGCTCTGATGGACAGGGCTGGGTGTGGCCGTGACATCACAAGGGCCTTCTGCAGCACCTCGGCTGATTGGTTGAAGGAGGTTGGGCGGCAGAGACCTCTCAAAGAACTCATGACAATGCCAGGTGGGACAGGCTGCAAGGCAGGGACAATCTCAATGACTCCCCATGGCTTGGCTGAAGCCAGGGTCCCTTTCCAGGTCTCCCCTTGAGGAGTGAGACAACTCAGATTCATGTGCTTGAGTTTGAGGAGGAGCTTCTTTGGGGTTTCCCCTTTTCCCACTTTCAGTTTCAGTAGAAGGGTATGTCTACACTACAGTGTTATTTCAAAATATCTTATTTCGAAATAGTTCATTCGAAATAAGTTATTTCGAAATAACGCGTCTACACACAAAATGCATTTCGAAATAGCGCCTCCACACTGAGTGGACTCTGAATCGCATTTAAGGCTGGCCGGAACCAGTTCCAGCAGGGCACCAGGCCAGGACTTACTGTGTGGGGCTGCTGCCTGAGGCTATCTGAGGTCTGTGCTTAAAGGCCCCCGCCAACTCCCGAGACAACCAGTTCTCAGGTTTCCCTGCTTTCTTGCCTACTTCATGAGGGACAGCAAAGCATTTTTGTCTCTGCATGCTCTGGTTGCCCTCACTCGGGACACCACAGCACTCTGCAACATGGAGCCAGAGCTGCCCCTGGACACTCTGGTGCTTCTCTTGGACATGTTGCTGTGAGCCTGGCTGCACCTTCTGCAGGCTGCCATCCGGGAGGTCCACCGGGGGGCTGTCAATATCCAGGAGGCCCTGTGGGAGAGCTTCCACCCGGAGGAGCACTAAGAGCCTCCCTGGTCTGCCCCACTGGGGGCTTTTGCCTCATTCCTCCCTCTCGTCCTTCCACTTACCCTTCCCTAACCCCCCTACCTGGTGTCAAATAAAATACACGTATTTTCATAAATACAAACTCTCTTTATTTAACAAAACGGGGGATGAAACTCTGGTGAGACTGGGGAAAGGAGGCGGGAGAAGGGAGAGAAAGGGTGGGAGAGGGGAGGGGGAAACCTGGGAGGAAGGAGCTGGAAGGGGGAAGCAAGGGGAAGAAGGAGAAGGGGAAGCTCAGGGCCCATGCTTGGGGGTCTCGCCAGGCCAACTGTCTCTCAGCACCGCAGATGCGGGGGCCTCAGTGTCCCTGGGGGGATGGGGAGGGGATGGAGGGTGAGGAGGGTGTGGAGGGAGAAGCAGGAGGGGGAGAAGGAGTGGGAGGAGGAGCGGTAGCTGGGGAGGCAGCAGGCACTGGAGCGGCAGGAGGCAGCATGCTCTGCAGCAGGGTCTGCAGTTGCTGGCAGATGGCACGGCCCTGGGCAAGCAGCTCCCGCCGGAGCTGCAGGTCTTCTTGCATCCAGTGCTGGAGGGTGTGGTGCAGGGCTCGCAGTGCCCCCAGGTGCCGCTGCTGGTACCCCTCCACTGCACGGTTGGGCCTGCGGAGTCCTCGGCTGCGGGAGCATGTCCCGGATGGGGTGGTGCGTCCTGCACGAGCAGCTGGTGCGACTGTGGAGAAAGACAAGAAGTGGTCAGTTCTCTCTGGGGACACAGTGGGTGATGCCCAGCCCCCCTCTGCAAGGTGAGGGCGACCGTTCCCTGCACCGTCAGAGCCGATGTGCTTGCACACAGGCCATGTTCAGAATGTCCTGCTATCCCCGGAAGTGGGAGCTGCCCCCAGACCGCACCCATGCCCCTGTGCTGTGTAGAGTGTGGGTGCGGGTGGGGGGAGGGGGAAATGTCCCCTGCCTCTGTGTAGAGTGGCCTTGTGGAGGGAGGGCATCCTGCTGTGTCCCACCCCGGAGTCAGGAGACTGTCATGCCTCCTCAGACACGTGTGTGGCTGACAGGGTAAGGCCCCTGTGTGGCAGCCAGCTGGGGCTGCATGCCCAGGAGTGGCATGGCATATGCTCGCAGATGCACAGGTTGCTGCGTGATCCGTGGACAGCAAGGCCCACACACACAGTCCCTGGTTTCCGTCCCCCGTCGCCCCCCTCGCATAAGGGGACAGTGATGGCACTCACATGTTGTTGCATCCTTGGCCTGAGATGAAACCGGCGACAGGCCCACTGAGGCAGCTCGGGGGTCCTGGCTCATCTGGGTGGTGATGATGGCCTCCTCTGGCTCCTGGCTCTCCTCCTCCTCCTCCTCGATGCCCTGGTCAGGGCCCTCTGCCCCAGGGTTGAGGACCACCTGTGGGGCATGGACTGTCCCGCCCCCCAGGATGTGGTCCAGGGCGTCGAAATAGGGGCAGGTGTGTGGGTCTGCCCCTGGTTGGGAGCTGCCCCCTGTGGCCCTGTCATAGGCCTGCCACAGCTCCTTGATTATCATGTGCACCTGCTCCTGGGTGCGGATGTGGCCTTTGGTGGTCAGGCTGGCAGCCATCCTCCTGTAGACAGCCGCGTTCCTGCATCTAGTGCAGAGATCATGGACATTGGAGGCCTCCTCCCAAACCTCAATCAGGTCCATGATCTCCACACTGGACCAGGAAGGTGCCCGCCTTTTGTGGCCCCTGGCAGGCTCCTGGGAGCTGGGGGACTGGTCCTGGGTAGCGGTGGAGGGCTGGCTGCCAGTGGCTTGCTGGCTCATGTTGTGGGGCCACTGGGTCAGGGGCAGTGAGTGCTGGCTCTGGGCTGGGAGGCTTGGAGCTGGCACAGGCACTGTGGCCAGAGTCAACCCCTTTAAGGGCTCTGGGGAGCGGGAAGGGAGAGGAGTTTTCCTGATTGAGTGCAGAGTGGCCACCAGAGCACTCTGGGAAGGGCTGGGGGGCCCCTATTTCGATATAAGTGTCTTCACAGCGCTTATTTTGATTTCGCTATTTCGAATTTGGCGTTATTCCTCGTGGAATGAGGTTTACCAAATTCGAAATAAGTGTGCCGCTATTTCGAAATAGCGGTTTGGTTGTAGGTCAGAGCCTCAGAGAGGTTTGGAGGCTCGGCAGTGTGATCTGCCTGGTGCTGGATAAACCCTAGGCACGGAAACACTAGGTTAAGTTGGGGCAGGAGAGGGTGGGAAATTGTTCTCCTTAACCTCTGAGGAGAGGACAAGAAGCGGTGCGCTTTAACTGCAGCCAGGCAGGTTTAGGTTGGACAATAAGAAAAACTTCCTAGCTGTCAGGGTGGTCAAACACTGGAATAAATTGCCCAGGGAGGTTGTGGAATCTCCATCACTGGAGATATTTAAGAGCAGGTTGGACAGACACCTGTCAGGGATGGTCTGGATGGTGCTTGGTCCTGCCGTGAGGGCAGGGGACTGGACTTCATCTCTCGAGGTCCCTTCCGGTTCTAGTGGTCTATGATTCTATAATTTTTTCCCCACCTAGGCCTTAACCCCTTAGATGGGCTGAGATGGGTTCTGTCCCCAACTCTCCCCGGACTGGCTGTGAGACGTGAGACAGCGAGCGGCATCCTTCTATCCTCGCCATTACCGGGTATTGAAGTCACTGCAGGCAGCGACCCGCTGTCGTCACTCACGACTCCCATTCACGCTGTGCCTCACCCCTGCTCCAGGCCTGGCAGGGCGCTGGGGCCCACGGGTGGCTGTGGGAAGAAAGCGGCCGGGAGGGTCAAGCCGTGGGGAGTTTCCCTTCTCCCAGCCCATCTTCCTGCCTATTCCATCTCCCTTGTTTCTTCTCTCAGTCCTGGCTCCCTTCCCGACGTTCCCCTCATCTGTCTTCTCACTGAGGTACTTTCCCCCTCTCTGCCCCCACCTCCCATGGCTCTGTCCAATGCCCGTCCCCTCACACTCCAAGTGGCAGAGGAGGGTTCCCCTGCTCAGGTAGGAAGGGCTGCCTAGTGGCTAAGGCACAGGCCTGGGGCTCAGCGACTCTGGATTTGGTTCTCTGCTCTGACACAGACTGCCTGCTCAGCCTTGAGAAAGTCACTTCACCTTTGTGTGCCCTAGATCCCAACAGCTGAATGGGGCTAATGCTGTCCCTGTCTCCCTGCACATTCATGGTTGGGTGATGGTGAGCACATGGAGAGCCCATGCTGGGTAGGTTTGCGCTGAATTTCTCCACAGCCCGAGAGAGAGAGAGAGAGAGACACCACTTCTCCTAGGAGGGAAGCAGAGAGTGGGGCTCAGGCCAGCTCTGTACAGGGGAGATAGGAATGAGGGGGGCTCAAGCCAGATGCACATGGTTGAGGTCGAGGCATCAGCCCTGCAGCTTCTGTTTCTTGGGTGGCTTTGGCTGCTGAGTCAGCAGCTTCAGGCCCAAAACAGCTACGGGCTTGGGGCTCGTCTTCTCCCAACCACAACAAGTCTCCTGCCAGGGTCTAGGGCTTCCCTCCCCCACCCCTTGTGTATGGCTCCTGCTGGACTCTGAGGCATTTCTTGCCCCATCACCCTAACACGGCTTCTGCCTAGATTCAGGTTTTCCCCTCCCACCGCAGGGCAAGAGAAGCAGGAAGAAGCCAGCCCAGCAACCAGGCTGTGTGTAGACCACAGCGCTCTGTCGACAGAGGGATGTAGATTAGGCACGTTGAAATTGCTAATGAAGCAGGGATTTAAATATCCCACACTTCATTAGCATAAACATGGCCACCGCTTTTTTCGAAACGGAGCTTTTTCGAAAAAACCCGGCAGTCTAGACTGCCAAAAAATGAAGTTTACAGGATCCATCGAAAAAGGCTTGATTTCCAACAGATCCGCATCTAGACTGCCATTTTCTTTAGAAAAAGCTCTGTTTCGAAAAAAAGTGAGGCCATGTTTATGCTAATGAAGCACGGAATATTTCTTAGCAATTTCCATGTGCTTGATTTGCATCCCTATGTCGACAGGGATGCAGTCTAGACGTAGCACCAGTGAGGACACCACCTAGCACCTGTCTAGTTCCTTAAAAGTTGTAGCTTTGTCTTCTCTTGATGTGGTTAATAAGCTCCTTGGCCCAGGGGCTGTTTCTCCGGCTGTGTTTGAGAAGGGCCCAGCAGAAATGGCTCTGAACTAGAGAAAGTCTTTTCGCTGAGGCTTCCACAATGCAAAGAATGGTCATGAATTAGCAACACAATAAACCAGCCAATCAGGGCCTACGCCTCCTTCCCCTACAGACAGCGGTCAAATGACGGCATGCACGTAACTTGCATACGGGTGGAAGTGACACCCCTGTTGGGCTCAGACAGAAAAATACCCCGACGAGCCAGAGGGGCAGGCAGAGAGTCCAGCGCTGGGGATCCAAGCGCCCTCCAGCCGGGGCAGGGCTGGAAAGTCTGATTCAGCCCGGCACCTCCCATTCCCGTTCCCCTGGGAGACACGGGGAAGGAATGAACCGAGAGGGAGAGAACTAACCCAAGAAAACACTAATCCAGCCTCTGTCCAGCCTCTCGGGCCACCTCGTTCCAAGGTGGCTGTGTGGGCCGGGGGAGGTTTCTGTGTCCAGGATGCGTCCGCACATGCACTCCATCCGCTGGAACATAGGGGTGGGGTTGCTTTGACTAAGTCTCTTCCCCCCGAAGTGACGCTCGTGACTGATGCGTTGGCAGGTCTCTGAGTGGGGGTGGCCATTGGCTCAGAGACGGCAACTGCAGCTCAACCTGAAACCCTCAGATTCACCTTAAGAGGCTGTTGAAGGCTCAGGCTGCCTCTTCCAGCCTTTCCCTTGCATCCCAGCCACGAACAGCCCCTGCCAGAGCGGGCGTCCGTTTCCCCCCTGGTGTGACAGAGAGACCGTGGCATGTCAGGACTCGTGGGCTCTGTCTGTCATCCTGCCACTCAATCTCTGTGGGTATGTCTACACTACAAAGTTATTTCAAAATAACTGCAGTTATTTTGAGTTAACTTTAATAGCGTCTATACAGGAAAACCGCTATTTCAAAATAAATTCGAAATAGTGGAGCCCTTATTTTGAATTTGGTAAACCTCATTCTACGAGGAGTAACACCAAATTCGAAATAGCTATTTTGAATTAAGAGCTGTGTAGACACTTAATTCGAAATAGGGGGCCTCCAGCCCTTCCCAGGGATCCCTGGTTGCCACTCTGGGCACAACCAGGAAAACTTACTCTCCTCTCCTCCAGCCCCGGAGCCATTAAAGGGGTAGACTCTGGCCACAGTGCCTGTGCCAGCTCCAAGCCTGCCAGCCCAGAGCCAGCAGTGGCCACCGCGGCCCCTGACCCAGTGGCCCCAAAACATGAGCCAGCAAGCCACTGGCAGCCAGCCCTCCACCACTCCCCAGGAGCAGTCTGCCAGCTCTCAGGAGCCTGATAGGGGCCGGAGAAGGCGGGCGCCTTCCTGGTCCAGCGTGGAGATCATGGACCTTATTCAGGTTTGGGGGGGATGCCCCCAACGTCCATGACCTCCACACTAGACAGAGGAATGCGGCCGTCTATGGCATGATAGCTGCCAGCCTGGCCACCAAAGGCCACATGCAAATCCAGGAGCAGGTTAGCATGAAAGTCAAGTTGGTCTGGCGAGACCCGTAATGCTGAGCCCTGAGCTTTCCCTCCCCCTTTTTCCCCTTGCTTCCCCCTTCCAGCTCCCTTCTCCCAGGTTTCCCCCTCCCCTCTTCACCCTCTCTCTTCCCCTCTCCTACCTCTTTTTCTTAGTGTCCCCAGAGGCTCATCCCCCCCACCCCCAGTTTTGTTTAATAAACCCAGTTTCTATTTTTGAACATACGTGTCTTTTATTTGACATCAGGAAGGGGGGCTAGGGAGGGGTAAGTGGAAGGACGTGAGGGAGGAATGGGGCATGAGCCCCTGGTTGGGAGGACCGGGGTGGCTCTGAGGGCTCCTCCGGGTGGACGCTCTCCCTCAGGGCCTCCAGGATCCTGACAGCCCCCCGATGGACCCCCCCCAGATGGCAGCCTGCAGCAAGTGCAGCCGGGCTGATGGCAACGACCCCACGAGATGCACCGGCATGCCCAGGGGCAGCTCTGGCTCCATGTGTCTGAGTGCTGTGGTGTCCCAAGTGCGGGCACTCAGGGCACTCCAAGACAGGATTGCTTTGCTGTCCCTCATCGAGGTAGACAAGCAAGCGGGGAACCCTGAGAACTGTCTGTCCGGGGTGGGGGTAGGGCCCCTTTAAGCACGGAGCTCAGTTAGCCTCAGGCAGCAGCCCCACACACTATGTCCTAAACTGATGCCTGCCGGCTCTGGTTCTGGCCAGCCTTAACTTCGGTTCAGGGTCCACTCAGTGTGGAATGCTATTTCGAAATAGCAGAACGCTATTTTGAAATAGTTTTTGGGTATAGATGCGTTATTTCCAATTCGCTTAATTCGAATTCACTATTTCGAATTAAGTTAATTAGAAATATGGCTGTAGTGTAGACATACCCTGTGAGATCTGGCCAAGTCACCTCTCCCGGGGGCTCAGTTTACCTGTCTGCTAGTTTTCTTACTAATCTGCTCTAATTTTAATTACACACAAATGCTCAGAGCCGCCAATTTCTCTCTGACTCACCCCAGAGCCCTCATCTCCCTTGGGAGATCCTCATTGCTGTTTACTCTTATAACTGGATCACTAGCAGAGAAGCAGAGACAGATGTCTCCACAGCCTATTTGTATCCACAGGCCACTTCTTTGCAGAGGCTGAGCAAACTCCCGAGGCTGCCCAGAGCCATATTATTCACAGTGCACCCCGGTGCCGGCTCTCGGCGTGGGATGCTGCTGTAGCTACTTGGATCAGAGAGATGTCGGGCTCAGCTTGCTGAGGGGGATTCCCAGGAAGACACTTCTGTCTCAGAATTCACAGGTACCATCCTTAGCTGCAGAACGGGCCTGCTCGACAAACCCAGTGCAACATGGGCGTGTGAGGACAGCACGTTAATCTGCGGTGCTTTCTGCTCTGCGCAGCCACTAAACATCCCAGGCCCGTGCCAAAGCAAAGAATTTGCTCCGGTATGATGGGCTGAAATGTCCCTGTTTGCTGTGCCTCCCCTGTCTGACAGCCTGCAGCCCCCACACATCTGTATGTCAGTGGCACGGGGATCCTACAGGCTGAAATTCAAGGTCAAGTTCCCGAGGCTGTGGCCCATACTTTGCCCAGGCCCTCCTGAGGCCAAAAATTTTCTTTGGAATAAGAACTGAGTAAAGCGCTCAGGAGCTAGCTGTCAGTTAAGAACTAGAGCCTGAGACCCACCTCTTGCATTCCAGGGCTCAGGCTGCTAATGGTGCTGGAGCTGTTATCCGACTTCTATCTCCCGGAAAGCACGGTGCAGCTAAGGTACCTAACTGCAGCAATTATGAGAATTTTTCAGCCTGGGCAAAATATTTTCTCTCCCAGATTTTTTGAGAAGTCACCCGGACGGTTGCGTCTCAGACTTTTACACCTATTTCTTGCGGAAGCAAACACCCAGCATAGGAAATCTCAGTGCCAACAGCGAACGTTTGGCAAACTTATAAGCAAGTGAAAATGAGATCTTCTAGTGGAATGTTTCCGACAGCCTTCACTACAGTTAGGGCAACCAGACCTGCATAGAGGGAACAATTGATTGGTGAGTCCCATTCACTCCTGCTCTTTGCTCTATTAGTGTGTGTGGCAAGGAGTTCCACAGGCCAAATATGGATTGTGTAAGCAGTTTTCTTCTATCAAAGTTATAGATACCAGCTTTCAATGTAATTGAATATTCCCTTGTATATGTGTTATGAGACACAGGAAATATAAAAGCCAGCTCTACTTTCATCATCAATACATTTATAGGATTTAAGATTATAAGGGACCATCTAGTCTGAACTTCTGCAGAACACAGGAGGTTCAATTTTGCCCTTTGAGCCCCTTATTGAGCCCAGTGACTGATGTTTGACTGAGGCCTGGTTTACAGCAGGATTTTGCATTATAGTATCATAGAGCCATATGGCTAGAAGGGACTGTTAGGGTCATCTACGCTAATTCCTGCCAAGATACTACAGTATGCAGCCTTCTTTGAGAAACCTCCATTAAAGGAGTATCCACAACCTCTGTGGACATCTGTTCCAATGTGCTACTCTCCTTAAGTTAAGAACTTTTTCTTGAGATTTCATGGAATAATAGAAGTGGAAGGGACCTTGAGAGGTCATGAAGTCCAGTTCCCCGTCCGCACCGCAGAACCCAACACCATCTAGTCTTCCCTCATAGGTCATGTTTTCTAGGCATTTCATAATTTTTGTGGCTCTTCTCTCCCTTGCTAATATCTTCCTATACCACATCCACAGGTTCCCTCATATCCACAAGGCTTGTGACCCTATCAAAGAAAGCTATCAGGTTGGTTGGACATAATTTGATCTTGACAAATCCAAGCTGGCTGTTATATATCACATTGCTATCATCTAGATGTTTGCAAAGAGAATCCTTAATTGCTCTATTATCTTTCCTAGTTGAGAAGTTAAGCTGATTGGTCTATAATTTACTGGGTTGTCCTTAGTTCTCTTTTTATACATGGACACTCTATTTGCCTTTTTGCAGTCTTGTGGGGTCTCTCCGATCTTCCATGACATTTCAAAAATAATAACCAATGACTCTGATGTCTCCTGAGTCAGATCCTTTGTATTCTAGGATATAATTTCATCAGGTCCTACTAAATTGAGAATATCTAACATGATGTGTTTCCTATTAACCTCTTCTTTTCACATAGGCACCTGTAGGTGTATATATGTCCTTTACAAGCCTTCTGGAATTTTACCCATTTTCAATGACTTTTCAAAGATAATAGTTAATAGTTTGGCCATAATCTCACCTGGATCCTTGATATTCTAGGACACATTTCATCAGACCTAGGTGACTAGAAGATATCTAACAGGAAGTGTTTCATGTTAACGTTGTCTCTCCACCCAGGCATTTGTTCTGCGACCATCACCCTAAACTCTGGGTACATACAGGAAGTCACAGAAATTTAGGGTATATGCATGAGATATCGTTCTGCTCAGAGTTGGACACATTCTCCTCTACTCCATGTCAGATCCAAACACAACTGACTTCACGAACCCCTCCACCTTCATCCTGCAGGGCATTCCTGGCCTGGAGATGGCCCATGTCTGGATCTCCATCCCCTTCTGTGCCATGTACATCATAGCCCTCTTGGGGAACTTCACCGTCCTGTTCATTGTGAAGATGGAACCAAGCCTCCATGAACCCATGTACTATTTCCTCTGCATGCTCGCCATGACTGACCTAGTTCTGTCCACGTCCATCACACCTAAAATGCTGAGCATCTTCTGGTTCAATTCCAGGGAGATCAATTTCAATGCCTGCTTCAGCCAGATGTACTTCATTCACTCCTTCACAGCAGTTGAGTCTGGGATCTTTGTGGCCATGGCTTTGGATCGTTACGTGGCCATCTGCCATCCCCTGAGACATTCCACCATCCTGACAAACCATACGGTGGCCAAGATTGGCCTGGCCGTGGTGCTGCGTGGAGGCATGTTCATGCTACCCCATCCTTTCCTGGCGAGGCAATGGCCATATTGCAAAACCAGCATTATCCCTCACTCGTATTGCGAGCACATGGCTGTGGTGAAGCTGGCCTGTGCCGACATCCGTGTCAGTAGCTACTACAGTCTCTTTGTGATATTTTTCATTACTTGTTTGGATGTGTTTTTCATCACTCTGTCCTATACTCAGATCCTCAGGGACATATTCAGCCTCCCCACAAAGGACGCCCGTCTCAAGACTTTTGGAACCTGCATCTCCCATGTCTGCGCCATCTTAGCCTTTTACATCCCAGCTCTTTTCTCCTTCCTGACACATAGGTTTGGCCAGAATGTGGCCCTGCATTTCCACATTCTCATGGCCAACATCTACCTCCTGTTGCCCCCCATGCTAAACCCCATTGTCTATGGTGTGAGGACCAAACAGATCCGAGACAGGCTGCTCCAGCTCTTTGCTCATAGATGGTCGTTAAGTTTTCTCCTGGTGCTCCGGCTCTCAGGCTGAGTGCTGTCCTCAGCTGGCTGGTGACATGGTCCTGGGCCCTATTTTCCTGTGTTCTGGGCCCAATTAGGAAAGGGGCTTTAAGGGCTGCAGCCTTGGCCCCCAGGCTAAAGGGACCCCTTATCCCATGAGCATGGAATACAGCCCGAAGGCCCCATGTTCCGGGCCAGCCCCTCCTGGTGGGCTTGAAGCAAGGTGGCTTTGTGTGCTTCTGGTCCTTCCCATACTGCTGGAGCCATGTTGTGTCAACTGCTGGGTACTTGTGTGCTGCCCTCCCCTGGACACTCATCTCCTGTAGCTCCCATTAGCCAGGAATTGCAGCCAACGGGAACTATAGGTGAGGATGGTCTGTGTGGACCACCAGAGCCTCCAAAACCAAATGGGAGCTGTCCCAGGTAAGCACCTCACAACACATCCCCTGCCGCAGCTCTGAGCCTCCTTCTGCTCCCTAACTCCCAGAACCCACATGCCAAACCTGAGGCCTTTTGTGCACCTCAGCTCTGATCCATGTCCCACATTCCTACCCCATACCTCCCGTTGAGAGCCCCTCCCCACAGTCCAGATCCCTTGGCCCCATCCTGGAGTCCCCTCCTCCATTCTAAACACGTCTACCGCAAGCTCACACCTGAATCCTCACACCCGGTGTGTCTAGACTACAGGGTTTTGTCGACAAAAGTGGCCTTTTGTTGACAAAACTAAACCTGCGTCTACACTACCGCCGAGTTCTGTTGACATAACATCGACAGAACTCAGCAGTTTTGTCGACAGTGGTAAACCTCATTCTACGAGGAATAACGCCTTTTGTCGACAGAGTTCTATCGACAGAAGGCGTTATTACATCTACACTGTCGTTTGCGTCTACACTGTCATGTTTGCAAAGCGGTTTGCTTTGTCGACAGAACTGGATGTAGTCTAGATGCCCTTTGTCGACAGAAGCCTATAGTCTAAACGTACCCCCAGTGACAGCCCACACCCCCTCCCACACTCACTCTACTGCCTCAACCTGCAGCCAGTTATCTTGCATCCTGAATCCCTCATTCTGGCCCCACACCGAGCCTAAGGGGCCCCACAAAATCTAATATCCCTGCACCCCGAGAAGAGCATTTCAGCCTTGCCTGCGTGGCTGGACAGTCAGAGGAACATGAATCCCTTTCTTGAGCTGAATGTGCTGCGCCTGCATTACAGAATTGGGCCTCGTTCAGTGAGGAACTCGCAGGGTTGCCAGCAGTCTAAGTGCAGACAGCTGGGTCCCTGGAACCCCCTTCCCCAACTCCGTTCCTGCTCTACCCCTTTCTGCAAGGGTCCTAGGCCTGTGCTTCCTTCTACTTTCCTGCCTCTGTCACTCACTGGATCATTTCCCTCTATTCCCCACCTCCAGCTGCGTATTTGGTAGGGGTGGAAACTTCACCGTGATTGCAGGGGTTACTCTATGGTTTGGCAGATAACAAGCAATTAGGGGTCAGGAGCACTCTACATAACTCCTATAGAAGAGAGAAAATGAATCCATAGCAGACCCTCTCTACTCTAATACTAACATGGTCTGACCTTGTGTGGCAAGTCTCTTACGTGACACTGCTTAGCTTTACTATTTTAATAGAAATTCTCACTGCATTGCTAACTCTTCAGCGAGAAGGACCCATCACAACTCCCAAGTTCTATCTCAGCTCTTTGAGGGGAGTCGGGTCTAATGGGTTACAATGGAGCCAGATATTTCTGAAGTCTTTACAAGAACATTAGAAAGGCCATATTGGGTAAGACAATATGTCACACCGAGCACCCCTTCCTCTGACAATGCCCGATTCCACGTGCTTCAGAAGCAATGGACAAAACCCAACAATCATAATGTGATTCAAGCCTTCTTGCCCACTCCCAGATTCTGGCAAACAGAGGTTAGGGACACCATCCCTGTCCACCCTGGCTAATAGCCACTGAGGGATCCTCCATGCACATGTCTAGTTCTTACCGGAACTCTGTGATTGTTGGGGTCTGCACAACATTCTCTGGCTGTGTGTCACAAGTGTGCTGCCAAGAAATATTTTCTTTGGTTTATTTAAAATATGTTTTCTATTAATTGTATTGGGTCACTCCTGGTCACTGATCCATGTGAAAATTTAAATGTCAGCTCCAAATTCAATTTTTCCGCACCATTCATGATTTTACAGACCTCTCTCCCAACCCCTTTGTTATCTCTTTTCCAAGCTGAAAACTCTTTGTCTTATGAATCTCTCCTCATATGAAAGCTTTTCCATATCCCGAGTATGGGGTTTGGGTTTTTTTTATTTGTTTGCCTCATATCCTGAATATGAATGGATTTTTTTTTTTTTGCTTTTCTATACTGTTTCCAGTTCCAATATGTTATTTTTGAGATGGGGCAACCAGATCTGCAGACAGTATGCAAGACATGGACGTAACATGGTTTTATATAGAAGTAATACGATATTCCTGTTATTATTTATCCCTTTCTTAATGGTTCCCAACAATCCACTAGCTTTTATGCCTCTCATTGAACATTAAGGGGATGTTTTTTAGAGAACTGTTCCGCAAGCACACCAAGGCTATGTCTACACTGGCGGCTTCTTGCGCACGAATATCTTGCACAAGAAGTCTTGCACAAGAAAACATCCACAGTGCCATGTGTGAGCTGTGCTTTTGCCCAAGAGCACCCATGGCAGCGTGGACGCTCTCTTGCACAAGAACATTCCGATGGCCATTTTAGCCATAGAGCTTTCTTGCGCAAGAAAGCCCTGCAGAGCGTCCACACTGCCCTCTTGTGAAAGAACCCCTGCCCAAGAGGGCTTACACCTGTTAGAAAAGAGCATAGCTCTTGTGCAAGATGCCCTCTCTTACCTCGCCCTACTGTAAATCTTCTTTCGCAAGACGGGGTGGGCCAGTCTTGCACAAGAATCCACCAGTGTAGACATAACCTAAGGGCTCCGTCTTGAGGGGGGACATCTAATTTAGACTTCTTCATTTTAAATGTAGTGCTGGGATGGTGTCTTCCAATGGGCATTAATTTGTCCACACATCCCTGGCGCCTTCTTTGGGATTTGGCCAGAGATCTCTAGGGCGTCCAATAGGCAGACCGTTGTTGCACCTGCTGTAGTGCGTTTTCCCCCAATTGTGTGCAAAGTGGGGTAAACGAGGTGCCTATTGGAAGCTTATACTTTGCAGCAACTATTCATACTGTTCATATGCATGTTTCTGGTATTTTGGGATCAAGAGAATCAGTTTGGATTTGGGGAGACGGGTTTTCACAACCTCTCACCTGTGTAAGGTGAGATGATGGCTATAGCACAGGTAAAGCTGGAGTGTCTAAGGCGATTGCATTTGTGAGTTCTTGTGGCCAGTGTGGTAAACAGAGGCTCTCTTTGCAAGTGGTTTTATGACCTTCTAGAGGAGGACCCCCAGTCTTGTGCTGTAAGTAGCCCTGTTTCTATGCAACCCACACAGATCTGATCCCTGAGAGGCAGCCCCTGAGCCCGTCTTATTACATCAGGGCAGAAATGCTGCCCCACAAGTGGTTTTAGTGCCAGTGAGTATTGAACAAAACAAAAGACTCTCCATGGAACCAACTTAGCTCTGTCCTTGAGTAGTGGGGGAGGGCAAGTAGGAGCAGCACGCAGGGAGCTGGCCCAGGCATATTGGGGCCGACTGACCTCACTTCAGGCCTGATGGAGGACTACCAGAGGCCTTCAGAAGCCTCCCCAGTTAGAAGCTGGTGGAGAGAGGGAGAGGGTGAAAGGAGAGGGAGAGGGAGAGGAGAGGAGAGGAGGAGAAACAGAGAGCAAGAGTCTGAGACAAAGTACCAGCAGCTATAGAGCTAGAGGCAGGCAGGGAGCGTGTCAGAGAAGGAGTGGTCTGGCTCCCTACCCCAGAAACCAACTGCAAGCCCTGACCCATGGCAAAAAGGGAAGGCTACTTCCCCAAACACTGCCCAGGGAAAGAGGGATTCTTGCCATAGCTGGAAGAATCTATGAAAGAGGGGAAGTGACACGCTTGCTTGGCCTCACTCGCTTTACAACACAGAACCTCAGATCACCTAAGGACCAAAGCTGGAACTGGGGAAGAGGGTCCCAGGCAGGGGGTGTCTACACTGCATTCCTCTTTCGAGAGAGGAATACAAATGCAGACAAACAAAATTGCAAACGAAGCGCGGATTTGAATTTCATGTGCTTCATTGCATAATCGCGTCCAAACACCATTTCGAAATACCCTATTTCGAGCTAAAAAAAGCTGTGTAGACGCGGTTATTTTGAGAAAAAACCCTTCTTCCGAAATAACCCTTACTCCTTATGAAATGAGGTTTAAGGGTTATTTCGAAAGAAGGGGTTTATCTCGAAATAACAACGTCTACACAGTGTTTTTTAAACTCAAAATAAGTTATTTCGAAATAGCGTCCAGCGCGATTATGCAAATGAGGCATGGAAAATTCAAGTCCGTGCTTCATTTGCAATTTTGTTTGTCTGCATTTGCATTCCTCTCTCGAAAGAGGAATGTAGTGGAGACATACCCAAGAAGGCCTGACTGGGCATGAAATCTGTCTGGATCGTTTTTTAGCACCTAACAGACTGAGACAGGGGCTGATTCAAATCCGATCTATTTTATAAGACTTTCATTTTTTTAATTGATTAGGTAATCCCTGCTCATAATCTTTCTATAAGTACAAAGTTCAATGGAGAGACCAGGTCTTCAAATATTAGGAAGCACCAGAATTAAGGCTGCTTCTTTACCTGTACTGCAGTTCTGTTGTGTATGTGCGTCATAATAGCCTCTCAAGAGTGTGACTTTAGGGCCTATTTCCTTCCCATCACTGCATCGGTTTCCTCCAAGCTCACAAGGGAATTGGGGGTTTCTCCATCACTGGATGTGTCCCAGAGAGGACTGGATGCCTTTCTGGAGTGTGCTTTGTTCCAAAACTCATTCCTGCACCGTACAGGGGGGCTGGTGAAATTAGAGGACCTAATGATCTATTGTGGCCTTACAGGCTATAAATCTTTGCAAACTTCCGTGTGGCACATTGAGCCATCTCTGCTATTTGCACGTGTAGCCTGCTTGCTCCCAGACCTAACGGTGAGTGGGAGTAACACAGGGGGAGCAGCTCAAACATGCAGAGCAGTTGGCCATAGGACATTGGCTCTGTTGGACAGGGCTGGGTGTGGCAGTGGCATCACAAGGGCCTTCTGCAGCACCTCGGCGGATGGGTTGAAGGCAGTTGGGCGGCAGTGACCTCTCAAAGAACTCATGACAACGCCAGGTGGGACAGGCTGCAGGGCAGGAACAATCTCAATGACTCCCCATGGCTTGGCTGAAGCCAGGGTCCCTTTCCAGGTCACCCCTTGAGGAGAGAGACAACTCAGATTCATGTGTGATTGTGAGGAGGAGCTGCTTTGGGGTTTCCCCCTTTCCCGTGTGGAGAAGGTCAGAGCCTCAGAGAGGTCTGGAAGCTTGTCAGTGTGATCTGCCTGGTGCTGGATATACCCTAGGCACGGAAACACTAGGTTAAGGTGGGCGGGAAATTGTTCTTGTTGACCTCTGAGGGTAGAACCAGAAGCAATGGGCTTAAACTGCAGCAAGGGAGGTTTAGGCGGGACATTAGGAAAATGTTCCTTCCGTCAGGGCGGTTAAACACAGGGACTATGTCTAGACTACATGGCTCCTGCAGGATCTAACCCCCTTCCCCGCAGATCCTACTGAAGTCCGTGGCTTCTCCTCCCTTCCCCCCCTGCCCCCACCGCCCAGTATGACTTCCGCTGGAGTCTTCGATTTCTTCCCCTCCCTAGTCACCCTAGCATGTTACCTGCTGCGATTCAGGCTCCCCCGCCCACCCCATTGCTCTAGAAGCAGGATGTCTGCTTAACAGCCAGTGGGACACCAGCTAGTACTTTCCCGTGAGTTACACACAGTTGCTCTGTCCTCTCCTAATGTGATTGGTAACCCCCTTGGGGAAGGGGCTGTTTCGCCTGATGTGTTTGGGAAGGGCCAAGAACAAGGGCCCTGAAGTGGAGCAGGGTCTCTGGAAGCTTCCACAATGCAAATAATGATCCTAAATTGTAAACCATTGTTCACAGGGTGCAACAGGTTCAGTCCTGTCAGTGAGCGCCCCTTAGCGGCTACAAGGGGGCTCACAACAATGACCTTGCCCACGCGGGGTGAGATACAGTCCAATTGGCGGTCGAGGTCCAGGGTTCCCCCCTTGCCCGGGGTTCTTCCACGTAGCCACAGGCTAGCCTCCTGCTGCAGGATCTAGCCTTGGTTCCTTGAAAAGGTCCAGCTTCCACTCAGAGTTGGCCCAGGTGCTGATGCTCCCAGCCAGCCCAGAGTTCTGACCAGGCAGAGCTCCAGGAAGGAACGAACTGACCTTCACGCAGCAGCTCCTTATATACCAGGCTGTCGAACCCTGATTGGCTTCAGGACCAGCTGCCCTTCTGCCCTGCTTGGAGGCCCTCTCCACTGTCCCTGCTGCTGGCCAGGGGGCTGAACGGCCTCCAGTGGAAGATGGGTTCTGTCCACCCCATGAGACAGTGTTTAAAAGTGAACTAGATACATTCATGGAGGTTAAGTCCATAAATGGCTATTAGCCAGGATGGGTAAGGAATGGTGTCCCCAGCCTCTGTTTGTCAGAGGGTGGAGATGGATAGCAGGAGAGAGACTGCTTGATCATTTCTACTTCGATTCACTTCCTCTGGGGGACCTGGCATTGGCCACTGTCTGCAGATAGGGTACTGGGCTGCATGGACCTTTGGTCTGACCCAGCCTGGCCATTCTTCTGTTCTTGTTCAATGGGATCTCTGGGGGAAGAGTGGGGGTTCTGTCCATAGACATGTCCCCAGATCCACTCGATCTGCTGGGACATTGCATTAGGGTTGCTTTGAGTATGCATTTTCCTCCGAAACGACTCTCTTGACCGATGCCGGTCTCTGAGCAATGGCGACTGTTGGCTCCCAGAGTGCATATCTCATGGCAGTAGTGAGCTTATGGCTCCAGTTACTTCTGGAAACCTCAGATTTGCCATGAGGGGATGATGGAGGCTCACGCTGCCTTTATTATCCTGCCCCCTGCATCCCAACCAGGAACAACCTCTGCCACAGCCAAAGTCCATTTTCCTCTTGGCAGGATGAAGGGACTGTGGTCACAGGGACGTCAGGACTCCTGGTTCTGTCTGTCGTCCTGCCACTCAGTCTCTGGGAGACCTTGGTCAAAAGACCTCTCCCTAGAGTTCACTTTACCTATCTGTGTAATGTAGCTGGGATACGTTCCTGGTCATTTGCTTTTCCTGGGTGTTTTCGGGATCCCTCAATGAAAGCTGCTACACAGTTAGATTCCAGTGACTTACGAAAATGACTGAGCTTTGATCCTTTAGCAATACCCCTGTGTGCACACAGAGTGTTTGTGTTTCCAATTAGTCACCGGTCTGATCTTTCTGTCTCCCCATCCTACCTGGGCATATTCAGAGTATGAGACCTTGTTGGGACTAGGCAGTGTCCCTAGTTTTCTTACTAATGAACTATAATTGTTCAGTGCACACAAGCACACAGAGCAGCCAATTCCTCTCTGACTCAGCCCAGAGCCCAAGAGTTCTCCTCTCCCGTTGGGAAAGTTCCTTAATTAGTGTTGACTTCTAAAGCTGGATAAATAGCCCAGAAGCACAGCCAGACTTTTATGCAGCTTCTATATCTCCAAAGGCCACTTCTCCCCTAGACAATGAGCAATCCCCCGGGACTGCACAGAGCTATATAACAAACAGTGCCTGCTCCTGTGTCGGCTCTCGGCGTGGGACGCTGCTGCAGATGCTGGGCTGAGAGAGGTGCGGGATGCGGCTGCCTGGGGGGGATTCCCAGGGAAGAGACTTCCATCTCAGGATTCGCAGGTAAGCACCCCATTCCTCAGGAGCTCACCTGCTCCACAACCCCAGTGCCACATGGGAGTGAAGGGACATTGCAAATATCTATGTTCCTTTGTGTCAGCACAGGCATTAAACATCCCAGTGCCCTTGCCAAAGCGGTGAGTTTGCTCCAGTATCATGGGCTAAAATGTCCCTGTTTGCTGTACCTCCCTGTCTGACATCCCCGTGCCCCCTGATATCCTTACGTCAGTGTCTCGGGATCTTTCAGTAAAGGGCTGAGGAGCCAGCTGTGTTTAAAGACACTGAGCCTCTTCCCCCTCTCTGGGGTTCCAGCGCTCTGGCTGTTAAAGTTGCAGGAGCTGTTTTCTGATGTTTATCTCCCGGAAAGCACGGCAGTGCTAGGGACCTACACCAGAACAATTACGAGAATCTTTCAGCCTGGGCAAAATGATTTCTCTCCTAGTCATTCGAGAAATCACCTGGATGGTTATGTCTCGGAGTTTTTTCAAGAATGCTGGTAGATGCAAATAGACAAAATGGAGAATTTCAATTCCAATAGTGAACATTTGGCAAACTTATAAGCAAGTGAAAATGAGATCTTCTAGTGGAATGTTTGAGACAGCCTTCGCTGCAGTTAGGGCAACCAGTCCTGCTAGAGTGAGCACTCCACTTCTAAATTCCTGATCTACATTCTTCATCCCTAAATTCATAGCAGTTCAGTTTACAACAGACCATCTAGTCCAGGTGTGGGGACCCTTTCTTGGGTTGGGGACCACTGACCCAAGAAAAATCAGCCGGGGGCCGCACATACGTGAAAACCAAACCAAACCATCAAAGAAACTCCTCATTGACGTGGTCCCCGGCTGAGAAGGAGAAAGACACTCCCCACATACCACTTGCGCACCAGAGCCTAGGGTGTCCAGCCTATTAGATTTTTGTGTGCCCTAGCTCCACAATGAGGCATTGGGGAGGGATGGGCTGGAGTGGCAGCACAGACTGCCCAGGTTTGGGGTGATAGAATCAAAGCACTGCAAGGGATCTCGAGCGGTCATCAAGTCCGGGGCCCTGCACCCCTCGTCCCCTGAGTCCTCTTCTGTCACAAATCTCCAGTGATGGAGATTCCACAACATCCCCAGACAATGTATTCCAGTGCTTAAACATTGTGCCAGTTAGGAAGATTTTTCTAATGCCCAACCTAAACCTCCCTTGCCGCAGTTTAAGGCCGTTGCTTCTTGTCCTGACCTCAGGAGTTCTCCCTCTCCTTGTAATAACCTTTTAGTCCCCATGCACTGTGCTCTTTTCTAGATTATAACATTTTTATTAATCTTCCCTCATAAATAATGTTTCCCAGTCCTTTGTAGTTGTTGCTCTCCTCTGCCTTAATAAAGTTTATATATAACACTTCTGTGGCTTCCCCCTTATCCACAAAACTTCAAAACCTGTTAAAGAAAGCGAAGGGGTTGGTTTGACATGATTAGTTCCTGACAAATCCATGCTGACTGTTACAAATCATATTACTATCTTGTTGGTATTTGCAAATGGACTCCTTAGTTGTTCCATTATTATTATTATTATTATTATTATTATTATTATTATTATTATTATATTTTGGTACAGAAGTTAAGCTGACTGGTCTGTAATTCCCTAGGTTGTCCTTTTCACTGTTTTTACAAGTAGGTGTATGTATGCACTTTACTAGTCTTCTGGAATCTTTCTTATCTTCAGTGACTTTTCAAAGATAATAGCTAATGGCTTGGCCATATTCTCACCTGGATCCTTGATATTCAAGGATACAGTTCATCAGACCTTGGTGACTTGAAGACATCTAACAGGAAGTGTTTCATATTAACATTGTCTCTCCACCCAGGCATTTGTTCTGCGAACATCACCCGTAGACCCAGGTCACCTACAGGAAGTCGTGGACATTTAAGGTATATGCATGAAACACAGCTCCTCCTCAGAGTTGGACACCTCCCCTACTTCATGTCAGATTCCAACACCACCGACTTCACCAACCCCTCCACCTTCCTCCTCTTGGGAATTCCTGGCCTGGAGGCAGCCCACGTCTGGATCTCCATCCCCTTCTGCATCATGTACATCTTAGCCATCTTGGGGAACATCACCATCCTCTTCATTGTTAAGATGGAGCCAAGACTCCAGGAGCCCATGTACTATTTCCTCTGCATGCTGGCTGTCACCGACCTGGTCCTGTCCACATCCATCCAGCCCAAAATGCTGAGCATCTTCTGGCTCAATTCCAGGGAGATCAATTTCAGTGCTTGCCTCACCCAGATGTACTTCATTCACAGCTTCACTACAATAGAATCTGGAATCTTCGTGGCCATGGCTTTGGATCGTTACGTGACCATCTGCCATCCCCTGAGACATTCCACCATCCTGACAAACCCCGTGGTGGCCAAGATCAGCCTGGCCGTGGTTCTGCGTGGAGTCGTGCTTGTAATTCCCCATCCCTTACTGGCGAGGCAATATCCATACTGCAGAACCAACGTCATTCCCCATTCGTACTGCGAGCACATAGCCATAGTGAAGCTGGCCTGTGCTGATATCCAAGTCAGTAGTTACTACAGCCTCTCCCGTGGCATTCTTCCTTACAGGCCTGGATGTGTTTTGTATTGCTGTGTCCTACACCCAGATCCTCAGGGTCATATTTTGCCTCCCCACAAAGGATGCCCGGCTCAAAACTTTTGGGACCTGCAGCTCCCACCTCTGCGTCATCTTAGCCTTTTACATCCCAGGTCTCTTCTCCTTCCTGACACACAGGTTTGGCCAGAACGTAGCCCTGCATTTCCACATTCTCATGGCCAACATCTATCTCCTAGTGGCTCCCATGATAAACCCCATCATCTATGGCGTGAGGACCAAACAGATCCGGGACAGGATCCTCCGTCTCTTTTCTCGTCAAGGGTCCTTACGCTTTCTCGGGGTGCTTCGACTCTGAGGCTGAGCGCAGGGCAGAGCTGGCTGGTGATGTGGCCCTGGGCCTTCTTTCCTGTATTCAGGGCTGGATTAGGAAAGGGACTTTAGGAACTTAAGTGTCTCCTTAGTCCAGGGGCATGGGCTATATCCATAATGCTCCAGTCGTTCTTGGTGGGGCGGGAGCAAGGTGATTTTGTGCACTTCTGGCCCTCCATACGCTTCTGGAGCGATGTTGTAAGAAGTGCCACTGAAACTCCAGCTTTATGCTGCCCTCACTTGGATGCTCTTCTCCCGCAGCTCCCATTAGCCAGGAATTGCGGCCAACAGGAACTGAAGGGGCAATGCATGCAGGTGAGCCAGGCTGTGCAGAATGCCCTGGTCCTCCCAACCATCACTGAGGCTATGTCTACACTGGCAGCTTCTTGCGCAACAACATCTTGCACAAGGGTTCTCGTGCAAGAAAACTTGTGCAAGAGCATGTCCACACTGCCATGTGTAAGCTGTGCTTTTGCACAAGAGAGCCCATGGCAGTGTGGACGCTCTCTTGCGCAAGGAAGATCTGATGGCCATTTTAGCCATAGGGCTTTCTTGTGCAAGAAACCCCTGCCGATTGTCCACACTGCCCTCTTGCACAAGAGCTCCTGCAGAAGAGGGCTTACACCTGTTAGAAAAGAGCATAGCTCTTGCACAAGAAGCCCTCTCTTACGATGCCGTACTCCGAATCTTCTTGCGCAGGAGCGGGTGGGCAATGTGGAGGCTCTGTGGATTCTTGCGCAAGAATGGCCAAGGACCCACCAGTGTAGACATAGCTTGAGTGTATCATCCTCACCTCCATTGCCCACCTCCAGCTGCAGAGAAACCATTTCAGATATTGGTAGGGGTTACTTAGGCTCTGGCAGATAACAAGCAATTAGGGGTCAGGAGCACTATATATAACTACTGTAGAGGAAAGAAAATGAAAACGTACTCTACTGTAATACTAACATGGTCTGACATTGTGTGGCAAGTCTCTTAAGTGACACTGTTTAGGTTTAATATTGTAATAGATATTCTCACTGCATTGCTAACTCTTCAGAGAGAAGGACCCCATCACAACTCCCAGGTTCTATCTCAGCTGTCTGAGGGGAGTCGGTCTAGTGTTTTACAATGGTGCTAGATATATCTTGAGTCTTTATAAGAACATTAGAAAGGCCATACTGGGTAAGACAAATGGTCTGTCAAACCTAGCGTCCCTCCTTCTGACAATGCCCAATTCCACGTGCTTCAGAAGCAATGGACAGGAAAGCTGGGGGGACTGTTTATAGTAGCCAGCAGTGTGAGGCACAGGCTGATTAAAATCCTGTCCAGTTTAAAGGATTTAGTTTGCATTTGTCTTTATTTCTTATGGAATCAGCTTTATATGTACACTCAGGCTATCTCTAGACTGCAAGTCTCTTTCTGCAACTTGGGGGAGGGGCCCAAAATGGAAAAATAAATGACTATATCCCATCAATCATTAGGAAACACCCGTATTAAGGGGCTATGTCTAGACTACAAGTCTCTTTCAAAAAGGCCTCTTTCGAAAGAGAGCATCTAGACTACAGCCAGTACTTTTGAAAAAGTGGCTCGCTTTTTCAAAAGAGAGCACCCAGGCAGTTTCTGTGCAAAAACGTCCTGTGTAAACAGCTCCTTTTTGCGTAAAAAACCCCTTTTGCGCAAGAGCCGTTCTACCTCTTGAGGCTCTTGCACAAAAGGGTTTTTGCGCAAAAAGGAGGCGTCTACACAGTCGTTTTTTTGCACAAAAACCACTTGTGCAAAAGAGATCTGAGGAGGAAATGCAAATGAGAGTGCAACATATGCAAATGAGCGCTCCATTTGCATTTCCTCTTGAGGAAGAGGATCGTAGTATAGAGGCAGACTAGGTTCAGGTGGGAGAATTTTTTTCCCACCTTGCCGTTTGTTCTTTGCCTGGGTGAGATGGGGTCTAGTGGCAATGAGGAGACTCCGGATGTTGATGAACCAGCCGGAATAATGCATCTGCTTGGGGAATTGTGCTGTTGCTCTCCATTGATTAGCGAATAGCAGGAATAACCTTCTAGTTATGTCTATCAGGGATGGTCTATGTCTATCAGGGATGGTCTAGACAGTATTTGATCCTGCCATGAGGGCAGGGGACTGGACTCGATGAACTCTCGAGGTCCCTTCCGGTCCTAGTATTCTATGATTCTATGAGTTCTTCTGAAATACTTAGTGAACAATCACTGAGCAGTGGGTTGGCCTGCAGCTCATCTGAGATCAGCTGGGGAGAACAGTTTAATTTAAATAATTCAGCAGATTAAGCGTTTTAACTATTTCAAACTTCCTTTTCAATAAAGTAAAATATTATGTTCAGCACAAAAGGTTTCAATGTTTTCTTTATTTATGGCAGGGGCAGGGAACCCTTTTTGGGTCGGGGGTCACTGACCCTGAGAAAAACACACCTCCTCCCAGCCTTCATTGATGTGGCCCCCAGCTGAGACACCTCACTCCTCTGGTGCTCCAGCCCTGCAGGGTGAGGGGAAGAGACCGGGAGAACTACTGAGGTTCGGGACTTCCCATAGGACAGGTTTATTTTTCTGGGGTTCCAGAGTTAGTGGATTTTTGTGGACCCCCTTAGGCTGTGGGGTGGAACAAAAATGGGGGGGTTCAGTGTGCGGGTCAGAGCTGCCAGCGAGAGGGAGTTTGGGGGCAGAAGGGGAGAGGTGGGGGTAGGAGAGGGAGTTTGGAGGTGGGAGGGGAGAGGAGTGGGGGTACAAGAGGGAGATTGGGGGACAGGAGGGGGATGGCACATAACACAGAAGAGGTGAGCGGGTGGGAATGCAGCCAAGTAGCCAGTTGGGTAGAGAGGTACAGAAGCGGGGAGGAAAGGGAAGTGCAGCTTTGCTCTCTGCCCCCTGCCCTGCGCAGAGCAGCAGCTGCTCCTGTGGCTCTCTGCCCCCAGGTCACTGGCCCTGCAGGCTGCCATGTTCAGACCAGCCCTGCTCCCAGAAGTTCTCCATGTCGGCAGCTGGAGCTTTCTGCTCTCGCCACATCCGTGGTCCAGAGGTGAGTGGTTCACCCGTAGCAGTAGGCTGAGTGTTTTGGAATATGGGGCTAGGTGCTGGAAGGGTGGGTCCCACAGAAATCAAACGGAAAGGGGGATCAGGGACATTACAAAGGAGGCCTTTATACATAATTGGCGTGTAGTTAGTTAGTACTCAGCACTGTTCATTCATAGAATCCCAGGGCTGGAAGAGACCTCAGGAGTCATCGAGTCCAGCCCCCCTGCCCAATGCAGGACCAACCCAACTAAATCAACCCAGCCAGGGCTTGGTCAAGCCAGGCCTTAAAAACATCTAGGGATGGAGATTCCACCACCTCCCTGTGCTGGACCCTCTCCAATGCATCCACATCCTTTTTGTAGTGGGGGGGGGGGGGGGCCCAGAACTGGACACAATACTCCCAGATGTGGCCTCACCAGAGCCGACTAAAAGGGAATAATCACTTCTCTAGAACTGCTGGCAATGCTCCTCCTAATGCACCCTAATATGCCATTAGCCTTCTTGGCTACAAGGGCGTCCTGTTGACTCATATCCAGCTTCTTGACCACTGTCATCCCCAGGTCCTTTTCTCCAGAACTGCTACTTAGCTCGTCAGTCCCCAGCCTGTAACTATGCTTGGGATTCTTCCGTCTCAAGGGCAGGACTCTGCACTTGTCCTTGTTGAACCTTATCAGATTTCTTTTGGCTCAATCCTTCAAACTGTCTAGCTCACTCTGGACCTTATTGCTGCCCTCCAGTGTATACTCCTGTTATAGGTTGCCCTCACTGCTGGTTTCCCCTCCTAGGATCAGCTTTGCTGGGCATGAAACAGGAATAGCTAGCAGCTCTAGTCACTCATTGCTGTGCCCTGCAATGCACATAGATCCAGTGGTTTCTTATGGAGACGGTTTTCCAGATAACCTACTGAATGGGCGGTGACCAATTCATCAGTGATTGCTGTGCCAGGATGTAGTGCTGGTATCTAGACACTGAACAAACTTGTGTGGAATAACATGTGTCTCAGTTCGGGTGCAATGTCCCTGCTGCAGACCATGACTGTGGGGACTTTGTTTACCCAATTTGTAGTTCTATGCAGCTTTTTTTTAACCAATGTGTTCTCCCTTCTTTTCATGTTGCCATTCATTTCCTGATGTTTTTCTTTTGTGTTGGTTAAATAGTTTAGCAGATGATGCGCATTGTAAGTGGTGTACAACAATAATACAACAATAATGTAGTAAGTTGAGAGTCAGTAACATGGAGTCAGAAGGCCTAAATAGAGGCCTGTAACATGAAAGCAGCAACAGGCTTGCAATCTAGTGAGCAAGACTTTGGTTCAGTAACAGGAGCCAAGAAAGAGGCCCTACTGATAATTGTGTGATTGTGTAAGTTAGGTAGAGCATGGAAGGACACAGGGAGGCACTGGGTACAGACTGTAAGCCAAAGGGGAGTAACGGAACATCTTAAGAAATGTCCTGGTACAAAGACTCCCCAAAAACTAATGCACATACCGACCTAGGTTCAGGACCGGGTCGAGATTGACAGCATGAAGGATAGTAAGTAAGCCCCCCTTCCGTACGGTGAGGGGTGGTAACTAGGCAACAGAGGATGGTAACCTGCTACGTAAAGAAATGATGTAAGTTGTTTGTACCTGTCTATAAAAGGACACCACAAAAGGTGCTCTCCGGCCGACCTTGTGGGGGCGCATTAGGCGCCTGAACGGCAGGTGTCATTGCCTAAACTTACAGAATTCACAGTAGGTTAACTTTGACTAACTGCTGTTAATATCTGTTATATGGCAATAGGCCTGCCCGGTGTTGGTCCCTTTGGCAGGCCATAGTGCCCAGTGGTGTAACATTGTACTGATCTCTGTTACCGACTGGTAGAGCTTCGCATTAGACAATAAACCTGCTCGATTGATTTCAAACCTTGCCTGCATCTGTCGTTTCCGGGGCCTCTCAGAGATCTCCTGTGTTGACCCAAGTGCACGGGGTCTAACACTCTAGATGAAGGGAGTACCGATTGTTACGCACACAGCCGAAAGTTTATCATCACCGATGGAGTAGAGGTCCTGTCAGGAGCGCGCCAGGACGACCCTGACCAGACGACGCTGACACTGACAGTCCAGACCACCGAAGGTACCGAGCTACGAAGACACCGAGGTACAACAAATAATAATGTTGTTGTACATAGTAGTCTAGATTAAGTGAACTAACAATAATTTCTAGCTAATTGCCAACTGAATTGTCTATATGGAGTGGATTGTGGTGAAGTTTCTTATTTATAAAGCTCTTCACTTTTATTTTCTTGATGCTTCAGCATTTCTTCAAGGCACATCCACACAGCAGGGCTAATGTTCAATTAAGCTACACAACTTCAGCTATATTAATTGCGTAGCTTAAGTCAAAATAGCTAATATAAAAATATGACACACAATATACATACAAAGGATAACACAAAAGACATACAGGAGAACTTAAAATAAAAAAGAAATAGCACCCTGACGTGTTGAAATAATATTCATTTCCTAAATTTATTTGAAGTACAGTTTTTACCTAGTTTTCTATTTGTTTCTTATTCTGTTGTGTTTTCAATTGTTTTATCTGTATAGGTTTCTCTAAAACCAGTAACGTTTACCCCAGAGAGAAAGTCAAAGGGTATGTCTAGTCTACATGCCTCTGCTGGCACAGGCATGTAAATTAGACATACTGACATAGTCAATGAAGCAGGGATTTAAATATCTCCCACTTCACTAAAATAAAAATGGCCACCGCGCTGTGCCGGCTCAGCTGATCGTCGGCACAATGCGGCAGTCAAGACATGGATCCGTCGGCAAGGAAAGCCTTTGCCGACCGATCCTTTATGCCTTGTGAAACGAGGTTTACAGGATCGGTCAGCAAAGGCTTTCCTTGCCGACCCATCCGCGTCTTGACTGCCACTTTGTGCCAACGATCAGCTGAGCCAGCACAACAAGGTGGCCATTTTTATTTTAATGAAGTGGGGGATATTTAAGTCCCTGCTTCATTGACTATGTCAGTATGTCTAATTTACATGCCTGTGCCAGCAGAGGCATGTAGACTAGACATACCCTTTGACTTTCTCTCTGGGGTAAACGTTACTGGTTTTAGAGAAACCTATACAGATAAAACAATTGAAAACAAATGAGGAGAGGTGTGTGTGTGGAGGGGGGAGAGGAGGGGAGGCAAAGAAGGGAGTGAAGAAGTTAGGAAAGTAGGGAGATTTGACACAAGAGAGATTAACCCTTTCAGTTTTCTTAAGGTCCAGACAGCAGCAGGAAACTGAGCAAATGGAGAGAGGCTCTGACAGAACACACACCGGTATGTAAGACAGTTTGAGAAAGAAGGGTCGATTTTTAGCTGAGCGCAGTGCAGTTCCTGGATCAAAGCAGTCGGGAACCTGCACCCTGGCATTTTGTCCTGGTTCTGACATGTGAGTGCAGGGTAGTGACCTCCTCTTTCAAAACCTGACTTTGTTCCCTCAGTGTCTATAATCCTCAGCCGTGTGGAGGGAATCCCACTGCTCTTGCTGTGGAAAGTTCCAACTACAAGATGGAGTTTGTCACATGACCAAGTCCCCTGTCCATGCAGGGCTCCGTTCTTTGCAGGTAGACACCACGGCCCACATTCCAGACTGAAGGTTTGCAGGAAAGTCCATTCAGTGTAGCTCGTGCCTCCCCTGCCTCATTGTCTGGTGAATGCGCCTTGCAGATCCCATCAACCTGAGTAGTCTTTCCCAGATACCCTGGCTAACTACTCTCTGGGACAAAAGACAGGACTATGCAGCACTTTAAAGACTAACAAGATGTCCCCTTGGCTTGGTCCGGCAGGGGACCCGAACTTCCCTAGGCCACAAGCAGAGTGACCCAGCTCAGTTTGCTCTTGGAGGGGGGAGAGCTGTGGCACAGTGTGTGTGTCTGGGGGGCTGTCTGCTCTGTAACCCAGTGGGGTGTGGTGGTGCCTTGCTGATTGCTGGGCTTGGGCAGTGGGCTGTGGGTGACCTCCACTGGTGGCTGTTTGTATCATGGCCCAGCAGGACAGGGGATGAGTCAGGTAGTCAAGGGTCTCCCAACCTGTCCGACTAGTTGCCTCCCAGGGAGAGAGACAAAGGGAGGAAGGCAGGGTCCAACCCCTGACTGGGGGGCAGGGCTGGAAGGGAGGCAGTTACTGTCTAGGGGGCTGGGATTGTAGGGCCCAGCCACGCCCCCATCTCAAGGGGGGCCGGGGCTGAGGCCTCCTGGCCCCAGTTCCTGTAACCAGATTACATCTGTGCTGTGCTGTATCCTGAAGAAGCAATAAACTCCCTCAATCCGACTGGCTGGCGGAGTCTGTTCGTGCCACTACGGGGGTGCAGGAGAAGGGAAACCCCAACGCGCTGTCAAACCATCTTGTTAGTCTTTAAAGTTCCGCATAGTCCTGTCTTTTCTTTCAGCTAGACCAGACTAAAACAGCTACATCTCTATTACTACTCTCTGAGAGTTACTGCAGGAGCAAACGTTTGAGATACACACAGCGAATGTTCATACCCTCATGTACAATGATGACACATGCGCAGAAATGGCAAAAGCATAACCAGCCAATAGTAACTTTCCTAGCGACATCTCACTTGAGAGCATTGGTACCAGAGGTGGGACAATGTAGAACAGTAGTTGGAATGATGCTCTACAGGGTCATATCCCAACCCGATAATGACACACAGGGCAGGGCATGGATGAATGAATTAGAGAAGTGGGCGGAGTCCCAATGAAATAGGTGGGTCAGGGAGCAGGGTTTTGTGGGAACGGGTGGGGCAGGCTCAAGACTCAAGGTCGAGTTGCCAGCATTCGGAAAGATGACAGGCTACGGAGGGGTACGCAGGCCAAGTCCCCAGTTTGTCACATAGACACGGCACAGTACAGCCAGCAAAGGGTTTCAAGTCGCTTTGACTCTCCAAAAGTGAATTGAGTCAGAGGGCCCAGCACCACGCCCCAGCTCCCTCTGCAAACAGCCAATCAAATCTCTGTGCCTCTGATGATCTGGACCAATACTTGCTCTCCATTAGTGGGAAGGTTCCATTTCTTTAATACCCCACTCCTAGACATACACACAGAGCATCAGGAGAAAACTTTAGGTCCCCTTATGACGGAAGAGCCCAAAGAGTCTTTCTCGGACCTCTTTGGTCCTCACCCCAAAGATTATGGGGTTCATCATGTTGGGCGTCAAGAGACACAGATTGGTAAGAAGGACGTGGAAATGCAGAGGCACATTCTGTACAAAGCGGTGCAAGAGGGAGAGGAAGAGACCTGGGATGTAAAAGGCCACAATGGCGCAGAGGTGGGAGGTGCACGTTCCAAAAGTCTTGAGCTGGTTGTCCTTTGTGGGGAGTCTGAAGATGGCCCGGAGGATCTGGATGTAGGAAATGGTAATTAAAATCACATCCAGACCATTAACCATGAAAACCACAAAGAGGCCGTAGTAACTGCTGGCGCAGGTGTCGCCGCAAGCCACGCTCACCACGGTGATGTGCCCACAGAATGGCTCAGGGATGATGTTGATTCTGCAGTAGAGCTAATGCCCTGCCAGGTACGGAAAGGGCAGTGTGAGCAAGGTTGCACGCAGCACCATGGAGAAGACAATCCTGACCACAATGGGGCTTGTTAGGATGGTGGAATGTCACAGGGGATGGCAGATGGCCACGTAGGGATCAAACGCCATGGCCACGAAGATCCCAGACTCTATCACTGAGAAGCACAGAAGGAAGTACATCTGGGTGAGGCAGGCACTGAAATCGATCTCCCTGGAATTGATCCAGAAGATGCTCAGCATTTTGGGCAGGATGGATGTGGACAGAAGTAGATCACTGGTGGCCAGCATGCAGAGGAAATAGTACATGGGCTCATGGAGACTCAGCTCCATCTTCACGATGAACAGGATGGTGAAGTTCCCCAGGACAGCTATGGCATACATAGCTCCGAAAGGGATGGAGATCCATATGTGGGCTGCCTCCAGGCCAGGAATGCCCAGCAGGATGAAGACGGAGGGGTTGGTGAAGTCGGTTGTGTTGGCATCTGACATGGAGTCGGGGAGAAGATGTCCAACGCCGTGGCAGAGCACAGGTATGCCCAGGATCTAGGATGATGGTTACAGCACAAATGCCTGGATGGAGATGAAATGTTAATATCAGACACTACATGCACCGCCAAAGACTGTTCTCATGGGTGAAACATTTCTCCTCTTTCACATGCTGAAAAACAACGTTTTCAATATTCAGATTAGGGAATTTGAACAACTGACCCCACTAATGCCAGTTCCATGTTCTATGTGGAGTGGCAAGATTTCCTACATCTCCTGGTGTGCGAAAGCTTAACAGGCACCAGCAGGAAACAGAGGCAGGTACTGGTTACCCCTCGTCGTTCCTTCATACGGCCTGATTTCATTAGCACTGTGCTCACACTCCCATCTTGGAATCTTTTCCCCTCCTCTTTCTGTCTTTCTATCTTCTTCTCCTCAGCGTCTAAGGAAGTGCTCTAATACCCTACTGAACTGGGTATAGTTGTGACGGGGTGCAATCCCAGCAAACCCTTTGGGGGGGGCCTCCCGGAGGGCTGATCAAGCAACTGCCACTCACCTTCCAGCTCTCTGGAGCTTCTCGATACCCGGTCCTGCTGGGCCAGCTCCCTGGTCTCCCCCAGCCAAGGTCCCGAGTTGAGGTCCCTGCCCCCCAAGGAGCAGGACAAACACTTATATTCTTCCAGTCCAAGGAAAATACAGTTTTGGGCCCAGCTTCCCAGGATACCACTCCCCAGATGGGATCAGACCCCCCCAATGAATTATTTAGGCAAGCCCCCTCTAGCAATGAAAGGAGGAATGTGCCCACTGGTTGCCCCTCCTGGTAACAATTATTTACACTGGGCTTGATTGAAAGTAAAAGTGCTTGGCTAATTCTACACAGAAACCTCTGGACAAACTAGTTACAAACTCACCCTAAAACTCTTTCTTTCCTGGCCAAGCCTTCAAAACAGGCCTGCCCCACACCCTGGGGTCTTTGGTTCCTTCCCTTGGGTGTGTCCAGCCAGCCATAAGACAAAGAAATACTCGGCAATACCTCCGGATTCATCATAAGGAGAGCAGCGTCAGCTGCAGTTGTGGATATTGCATCACTGGGGTACTTATTCTTCAAGTCAAGTACGGCCAGTTCATGCTGCCTCTCTTTTCCCTCTCCTCCCTTTGGGCTCGCAGCTCAAGTTCTTTAATTCCAAGGCTCTCTCATGAGCGGCTTCATCCTGGGCAGCTTGGGCTTCTGGCTTGAACCACTTGATCTCCATTTGTCTCTTGTGTTCTGCCCCCTTCTCTGCTGCTTGGATTCTGTGCAGCTCCCATTTCTTCTGGCCCTCACTCTCGTTTTCCTGACTCTGTTTCCCTTCCCCGCAATAAGCAAACAGAAAACAACAAACCAGTCTCCCCTTTGTCTCTCCACTAACAACCACACTCAGAACACACTTAAAATCACTACTACCAAAAAGCGCAATCATGGACCTTGCTCACTGAGACGGGGGGCGGTCACAGACGACCCCTTGGGGGTACCTCCCGGGGTACTGATACGGCCACTGCCACATGCCTTCCTGCTCTCTGGGGCTCCTCACTGCCTGGTCCTGCTGGGCCAGCTCCCTGTTCCCCTCCAGCGAAGGCACCAAGCTGAGATCAATACCCTCCCAAGGAGCAGTACAGATGTTGAACCTCTTCAGGTCCAAGGCAAATGCAGTTTATGGCCAGCTTCCCAGGATACCACTCCCCAAAGGGGATCAGAAACCCCTATGAATTACTTGGGTGAGCCCCTTCTAGCAATAAACGGGGAATGTGCACACTGGATGCTCCACCAGGCAACAATTATTTACACTGGGCTTGATAATAAATACAAGTGATTTTATTAAGTACAAGCAGTAGGACTGAAGTGGGAATAAGTGAGAACAGGCCGAGCAAAGTAGATTGCAAACTCAAAATAACAGAAAATGCTTCGCTACTTCTGCACTGAATCTTCAGTACAAACTCCTTACAAACTTACTACAAACTCACCCTGTAACTGTTTCTTTCCCAGCCAAGCCTTCCAAACCAGGGCAGCCCCTCGCCCTGGGGTCTTTGGTTCCTTCCCTCAGTTGTGTCCAGCCAGCCATAACACAAAGAGTTGCTAGCTTCCTATTGTTTTTAAGGATTCCCATGGCTCCCTCTCTAAAATATTCAAATATCTAAAATGTTCAAAGTTTGATCGTGGCAAAAAATGGAAATCTTTGCATTGACACATAGCAGCAGCAACATCCCACCTACACTGGCGGCTTCTTGCGCACAAATATCTTGCAGAAGTGTTCTTGTGCAAGAAGTCTTGCACAAGAAAACAGCCACACTGCCATGTGTGAGCTGTGCTTTTGCCCAAGAGCACCCATGGCAGCGTGGACGCTCTCTTGCACAAGAACATTCCAATGGCCATTTTAGCCATAGAGCTTTCTTGCGCAAGAAAGCCCTGCAGAGCGTCCACACTGCCCTCTTGTGAAAGAGCCCCTGCCCAAGAGCGCTTACACCTGTTAGAAAAGAGCATAGCTCTTGTGCAAGAAGTCCTCTCTTACCTCGCCCTACTGTAAATCTTCTTTCGCAAGACGGGGTGGGCCAGTCTTGCACAAGAATCCACCAGTGTAGACATAACCTAAGGGCTCTGTCTTGAGGGGGGACATCTAATTTAGACTTCTTCATTTTAAATGTAATGCTGGGATGGTGTCTTCCAATGGGCATTACTTTGTCCACACATCCCTGGCGTCTTCTTTGGGATTTGGCCAGAGCTCTCTAGGGCGCCCAACAGGCAAAACGTTGTTGCACCTGCTGTGGTGCGTTTTCCCCAATTGTGTGCAAAGTGGGCCAAACGAGGTGCCTACTGGAAGCTTATACTTCGCAGCAACTATTCATGCTGTTCCTGTGCATGCATGCCTTTTGTACTTTCAGATATAAGTTTTGGGTATGTGCTCCAAATATTTGCTTCTGGGAGATATCGACAGGCTTCCCCCACCTATTGTAACAGGGCGGATAGTCAAGTGACTGGAGTACTTGACTGGCCAAGTGGTGCCAATCCCCATCTGAGGAATTTTTCTGTGGACCTAAAGATCAATCTATGAGCCATGACTGCTGCCTCAAAACCATAGAGCTGGAAGAGACCTTAGAGTCATGCATGGACAGGTGACTTGCTCCTGTGACATACTCCATCTGGGGTTCTCTGTCATACAAGGAGCACAAGGAGCTTGGGAAATGAAATAAAGGAGGCCTTGGGGTTCTTCCATCTTTGCCTTCACTCCTGCTCATCACTTTAGAAGCATCTTTGCTACCAGCTGAGCCTGGAAGGACCGATGTCCCATGATAACAGACCATGAATTGCAGAGACTTCTAAGACCATAAATTATTCCATCTCTGCTACAGGCCTGCACCAGAAACTTTGTAATTTGTGTGTGAATTTTTGTTTTCTTTAACAATTTTACCCTCAAGTTTTTCTTTCCTTCCTTTACCAATAAGCCTTTAGATTTTATATGCTGAAGGATTGGCACAGCGGGCTCTTTAGAATAATATCTGAGGAATAAATTGACATCGGAATGTGTCTGGTATTTTGGGAGCAGGAGAATCTGTTTGGATTTGGGGAGGCGGGTTTTCACAACCTCTCACCTGTGTAAGGTGTGGCGATGGCTGTAGCACAGGTAAAGCTGGAGTGTCTAAGGGGATTGCGTTTGGGACTTCTTCCTGGCCAGTGTGGTAAACAGAGGAGTTCTTTGCGAGTGGTTTTATGCACCTTCTAGAGGAGGACCCCCAGTCTTGTGCTGTAGGTAGCCCTGTTTCTAGGCAACCCACACAGATTTGACCTCTGAAATGCAGCCCCAGCGCCCGTCATATTACATCAGGGCAGAAATGCTGCGTCACAAGTGGTTTTAGTGCCAGTGAGTATTGAACAAAACAATAGACTCTGCATGGAACCAACTTAGCTCTGTCCTTGAGCAGTGGGGCGGGGCAGCTGAAAGCCCTCAGCTCCTGGCAGACACCTGCCCACCCCTCCTCTCTCTCACATTCCCAGTGGTCTGCATCTCAGCCTAGGACTTTCCCAATTTATTTCAGCTCAGGGTGATCCCCTCCATGAGGACAGGCTCAGCACAGCTCTGCTTCCCCTTGTTCATGCTCCAAAAATAGCAAGATTGGTAACCACTGTGCCGGTCTGGGTCTGCAGACAAAACCCTGGCACCTCCATATTCCCCCGTCATAGAATGAAAGGAAGGTTTATTCATCGAAGGCCCTGTGAGGTGTCATTCCAAAAACTGTGATCTGTTGAGCATCAACATCCTTCTGGATTTTAGGTGCTGTCTCTGTATCAGGAGTTAAGAAGCTTTCGTGCGTGTGTCTGTGTGATTGAAATACGTGTGACGTTGGAAACACTCACACCCAGCCTCTCAGGGACAGCAGGGGAAGAAGCTCGCCACTGCCAATGGCCCCATCGAAGAGAATCCACACGCCCATGGACTGTCTCAGGAATTGTTTGTAATGGAGGGCTCCCCGAGGGAGAACACAGGCACTGAAGGGGGCTTGACTGGGAGCAGGCCCACCAGACCCCCATGAGATGAACAAAGGTCTTTCCGGCAAGCTGTGACACAAGGTCAGGCCAGAGGGCTGCTACAGAGTGGGGGGAAAGGCAGCCCAACAAGGTAAATGCAGTGGCGGCCTGTCAATACAGGTGACTTAGGCGGTCACCTAGGGCACCAAGATAAATGGCTGTTGAGGGCTTTAGAGGTAAGGGCGCCGATCGTGCATTTTGCCTAGGGTGCCAGTTGCCGGCAGCTCATCTAGGGCCGCTCCTGGGTAAATGGTGGAGGGCTGCAATTAGGAGTACCAGGCAGGGAGCTGGCCCAGGCATATTGGGGCCGACTGACCTCACTTCAGGCCTGATGGAGGACTACCAGAGGCCTTCAGAAGCCTCCACAGTTAGAAGCTGGTGGAGAAGTGAGAGGAGAGCAGAGGAGAAGAGAGGAGAGGAGAGGAGGAGAAACAGAGAGCAAGAGTCTGAGACAAAGTACCAGCGGCTATAAAGCTAGAGGCAGGAGGGGAGCGTCACAGAGAAGGAGTGGTCTGGCTCCCTACCCCAGAATACCCTATTTCAAGCTAAAAGAAAGCTGTGTAGATGCGGTTATTTTGAGAAAAAAACCCTTCTTCCGAAATAACTCTTGCTCCTTATGAAATGAGGTTTAAGGGTTATTTCGAAAGAAGGTTTTTTTCTCGAAATGACCATGTCTACACAGTGTTTTTAATCTCAAAATAAGTTATTTTGAAATAGCGTCCGGACATGATTATGCAAATGGAGCATGGAAAATTCAAATCCGTGCTTCATTTGCAATTTTGTTTGTCTGCATTTGCATTCCTCTCTCAAAAGAGGAATGCAGTATAGACATACCCAAGAAGGCCTGGCTGGGCATGAAATCTGGCGGGATCGTTTTTTAGCACCTAACAGATTGAGACAGGGGCTGATTAGGTAATCCCTTCTGATAATCTTTCTACAAGTACAAAGTTCAGTGGAGAGACCAGGTCTTCAAATATTAGGAAGCACCAGAATTAAGGCTGCTTCTTTACCTGTACTGCAGTTCTGTTGTGTATGTGCATGTACATCATAATAGCCACTCAAAAGTGTGACTTTAGGGCCTATTTCCTTCCCATCACTGCATCGGTTTCCTCCAAGCTCACAAGGGAATTGGGGGTTTCTCAATCACTGGATATGTCCCAGAGAGGACTAAATGCCTTTCTGGAGTGTGCTTTGTTCCAAAACTCATTCCTGCACCGTACAGGGGGGCTGATGAAATTAGAGGACCTAATGATCTATTGTGGCCTTACAGGCTATAAATCTTTGCAAACTTCTGTGTGGCACATTGAGCCATCTCTGCTATTTGCACGTGTAGCCTGCTTGCTCCCAGACCTAACGGTGAGTGGCAGTAACACAGGGGGAGCAGCTCAAACATGCAGAGCAGTTGGCCATAGGACATTGGCTCTGTTGGACAGGGCTGGGTGTGGCAGTGGCATCACAAGGGCCTTCTGCAGCACCTCGGCTGATGGGTTGAAGGCAGTTGGGCGGCAGTGACCTCTCAAAGAACTCATGACAATGCCAGGTGGGACAGGCTGCAGGGCAGGGACAATCTAAATGACTCCCCATGGCTTGGCTGAAGCCAGGGTCCCTTTCCAGGTCTCCCCTTGAGGAGAGAGACAACTCAGATTCATGTGTGATTGTGAGGAGGAGCTGCTTTTGGGTTTCCCCCTTTCCCGTGTGGAGAAGGTCAGAGCCTCAGAGAGGTTTGGAAGCTTGTCAGTGTGATCTGCCTGGTGCTGGATATACCCTAGGCACGGAAACACTAGGTTAAGGTGGGCGGGAAATTGTTCTTGTTGACCTCTGAGGGTAGAACCAGAAGCAATGGGCTTAAACTGCAGCAAGGGAGGTTTAGGCGGGACATTAGGAAAAAGTTCCTGCTGTCAGGGTGATTAAACACAGGGGCTATGACTAGACTACATGGCTCCTGCAGGATCTACCGCCCCGGCCCCGCAGATCCTACTGAAGTCCGTGGCTTCTCCTCCCTTCTCCCCTGCCTCCCTCCCTCCCAGTATGGCTTCCACTGGAGTCTCCAATTTCTTCCCCTTCCTGGTCACCCTTGCATGTTACCTGCTGAGATTCAGGCTCCCCCGCCCACCCCATTGCTCTAGAAGCAGGATGTCTGCTTAACAACCAGTGGGACACCAGCTAGTACTTTCTCGTGTGTTACACAGTTGCTCTGTCCTCTCCTAATGTGATTGGTAACCCCCTTGGGGAAGGGGCTGTTTCGCCTGATGTGTTTGGGAAGGGCCAAGAACAAGGGCCCTGAAGTGGAGCAGGGTCTCTGGAAGCTTCCACAATGCAAATAATGATCCTAAATTGTAAACCATTGTTCCCAGGGTGCAACAGGTTCAGTCCTGTCAGTGAGCGCCCCTTAGCGGCTACAAGGGGGCTCACAACAATGACCTTGCCCACGCGGGGTGAGATACAGTCCAATTGGCGGTCGAGGTCCAGGGTTCCCCCCTTGCCGGGGTTCTTCCACGTAGCCACAGGCTAGCCTCCTGCTGCAGGATCTAGCCTTGGTTCCTTGAAAAGGTCCAGCTTCCACTCAGAGTTGGCCCAGGTGCTGATGCTCCCAGCCAGCCCAGAGTTCTGACCAGGCAGAGCTCCAGGAAGGAATGAACTGACCTTCACACAGCAGCTCCTTATATACCAGGCTGCTGAGCCCTGATTGGCTTCAGGGCCAGCTGCCCTTCTGCCCTGCTTGGAGGCCCTCTCCACTGTCCCTGCTGCTGGCCAGGGGGCTGAACGGCCTCCAGTGGAAGATGGGTTCTGTCCACCCCATGAGACAGTGTTTAAAAGTGAACTACATACATTCATGGAGGTTAAGTCCATAAATGGCTATTAGCCAGGATGGGGAAGGAATGGTGTCCCCAGCCTCTGTTTGTCAGAGGGTGGAGAAGGATAGCAGGAGAGAGATCGCGTGATCATTTCTTCTTCGATTCACTTCCTCTGGGGGACCTGGCATTGGCCACTGTCTGCAGACAGGGTACTGGGCTGCATGGACCTTTGGTCTGACCGAGCATGGCCATTCTTAGTGTGGACGTCCTATTCTGAAATAGCAAAATGCTATTTCGAAATAGTTTTTGTGTCTAGATGCATTATTTCAAATTAGCTTAATTCAAATTAAATATTTCGAATTAATTTAATTCGAAACAGCACTGTAGTGTAGAAATACTCAAAGAGCAGAGTGACCCTAAGTGACTGACGTGTTGGCAGGTGCCTGAGTGAAGGCGGCTGTTGGCTCCCAGAGTGCGCATCTCATGGCAGCAGGGAGCTTACAGCTCCAGTTACTTCTGGAAAACTCAGATTTGCCATGAGGAGATGATGGAGGCTCACGCTGCCTTTATTATCCTGCCCCCTGCATCCCAACCAGGAACAACCTCTGCCACAGCCAAAGTCCAATTTCCTCTTGGCAGGATGAAGGGACCATAGTCACAGGGACGTCAGGACTCCTGGTTCTGTCTGTCGTCCTGCCACTCAGTCTCTGGGAGACCTTGCCCAAGAGACCTCTCCCTAGAGTTCACTTTACCTATCTGTGTAACGTGGCTGGGATACGTTCCTGGTCATTTGCTTTTCCCGGGTGTTTTCGGGATCCCTCAATGAAAGGTGCTACACAGTTAGATTCCAGTGACTTACGAAAATGACTGAGCTTTGATCCTTTAGCAATGTCCCTGTGTGCACACAGAGAGTGTTTGTGTTTCCAATTAGTCACCGGTCTGATCTTTCTGTCTCCCCATCCTACCTGGGCATATTCAGAGTATGAGACCTTGTTGGGTCTAGGCAGTGCCCCTAGTTTTCTTACTAATGAACTATAATTGTTCAGTGCACACAAGCACACAGAGCAGCCAATTCCTCTCTGACTCAGCCCAGAGCCCAAGAGTTCTCCTCTCCCTTTGGGAAAGTTCCTTAATTAGTGTTGACTTCTAAAGCTGGATAAATAGCCCAGAAGCACAGCCAGACTTTTATGCAGCTTCTATATCTCCAAAGGCCACTTCTCCCCTAGACAATGAGCAATCCCTCGGGACTGCACAGAGCTATATAACAAACAGTGCCTGCTCCTGTGTCGGCTCTCGGCGTGGGACGCTGCTGCAGACGCTGGGCTGAGAGAGGTGCGGGACGCGGCTGCCTGAGGGGATTCCCAGGGAAGACCCTTCCATCTCAGGATTCACAGGTAAGCACCCCATTCCTCAGGAGCCCACCTGCTCCACAACCCCAGTGCCACATGGGAGTGAAGGGACATTGCAAATATCTATGTTCCTTTCTGCTCACCACAGGCATTAAACATCCCAGTGCCCTTGCCAAAGCGGTGACTTTGCTCCAGTATCATGGGCTAAAATGTCCCTGTTTGCTGTACCTCCCTGTCTGACATCCCCGTGCCCCCTGATATCCTTACGTCAGTGTCTCGGGATCTTTCAGTAAAGGGCTGAGGAGCCAGCTGTGTGTAAAGACACAGAGCCTCTTCCCCCTCTCTGGGGTTCCAGCGCTCTGGCTGTTAAAGTTGCCGGAGCTGTTTTCTGACGTTTATCTCCCGGAAAGCACGGCAATGATGGGGCGCCTCAATGGAAAAATTATGAGAATCTTTCAGCCTGGGCAAAATGATTTCTCTCCTAGTCATTCGAGAAGTCACCTGGACTGTTATGTCTCGGAGTTTTTTTAAAAATGCTGGTGGATGCAAATAGGCAACATGGAGAATTTCAATTCCAATAGTGAACATTTGGCAAACTTATAAGCAAGTGAAAATGAGATCTTCCAGTCCTGCATAGAGTGAGCACTCCTCTTCCAAATTCGTGATCTACATTCTTCATCCCTAAATTCATAGCAGTTCAGTTTACAACAGACCATCTAGTCCAGCCGTGGGGAACCTTTTTTGGCTGGGGACCACTGACCCAAGAAAAATCAGCCGGGGGCCACACATACGTGAAAACCAAACCAACCAACCAAAGAAACTCCTCATTGATGTGGTCCCTGGCTGAGAAGGAGAAAGACGCTCCCCACATTCCCCTTCAACACCACAGCCTAAGGGGTCCAGCCTACTAGATTTTTGTGTGCTCTAGCCCCACAATGAGGCATTGCGGAGGGATGGGCTGGAGTGCCAGCACAAGCTCCCCAGGCCTGGGCGTTGGGGCAGGGGGAAGGCTGAACCTTGGGGCTGGATCCAGGTAAGTCTGCAGGCCTGAGTTTCCCCACCCCGATGTAGTCGGACCTTCTGCATAAAACAGGAGATTAAATGTTGCCTTTCACCACATTATTTGGCCTAGTGACTAGCATTTGGCTAAGACCTGGTGTGCACCAGAATGTAGCATCATAGAATCACAGAGTTAGAAGGGACTGTTAGGGTCACCTGGTCTTCTCCCTACCAAGATACAGGATTTCTTTTGTCTAAACTATCCAGCCTTAGAAAAACCTCCAGCAAAACAATATCCACCACGTCTGGAGGGGTGTCTTCCAGTGCACTCCTGTTCTTACAGCCAGGAACTTTTTCCTGACATTTCATGGAGTCATAGAATCAAAGCACTGCAAGGGATCTCGAGCAGTCAGCAAGTCCGGGGCCCTGCACCCCTCATCCCCTGAGTCCTCTCCTGTTACAAATCTTCAGTGATGGAGATTCCAAAACTTCCCCAGACAATGTATTCCACTGCTTAAACACTGTGCCATTTAGGAAGATTTTTCTAATGCCCAACCTAAACCTCCCTTGCCGCAATTTAAGGCCGTTGCTTCTTGTCCTGTCCTCAGAGGCCAGGATGAACAAGTTTTCTCCCTTCTCTTTATGACACCCTTTTAGATACCTGAAAACGGCTATCATGTCACTTCTCAGTCTTCTCTTTTCTAGCCTAAACAAACCCAATTCTTTCAGCCTTCCCTCATAGGTCATGTTCTCCAGACCTTACATCATTCTTGTTGCTCTTCTCTGGACCCTCTCCAATTTCTCCACATCCTTCTTGAAATGCGGTGCCCAGAACTGGACACAATACTCTAAGGCTGTGTCTGCCCTGGCGCGATTTTTCGCCTAAGCGGCCCCTCTTGCACAAAAACTTGCTGCCTGTCTACACTGGCCCTGTGTTCTAGCGTAAGTAAACTGACCTTGTACTGTATAAACTGAGGGCTTCTTGCGCCCACAACTATGATGCTCCCGCTCAGGAATAAGCCCATTTGCGCAACTGTTCTTGCGCAAGAGGCCAGTGTAGACAGACAACATGAATTTCTTTCTCAAGAAAGCCCTATGGTTAAAATAGCCATCAGAGCTTTCTTGCGCAAGGGAGCATCTACACTGGCATGGATGCTCTTGCACAAAAGCACTTGCCAGCGTAGACGCTTTCTTCTGGAAGAGTTTTTGCACAAGCCGCTGCCAATGTAAATGTAGCCCAAATGAGGCCTAACCAGCGCAGAGTAGACCGGAAGAATGACTTCTCATGTCTTGCTCACAACACACCTGTTAATGCATCCCAGAATCATGTTTGCTTTCTTTGCAACAGCATCACACTGCTGACTCATATTTAGCTTGTGGTCCACTATAACCCCTAGATCCCTTTCTGCCCTACTCCTTCCTAGACAGTCGCTTCCCATTCTGTGTGTGTGAAACTGATTGTTCCTTCCTACGTGGAGCACTTTGCATGTGTCTTTATTAAATTTCCTCCTGTTAACCTCAGACCATTTCTCCAATTTGTCCAGATCATTTTGAATTATGACCCTATTCTCCAAATTAGTCGTGACCCCTCCCAACTTGGTATCATCTGCAAACTTAATAAGCATATTTTCTATGCCAATATCTAAATCGTTGATGAAGATATTGAACAGAACCGGTCCCAAAACAAACCCCTGCAGAACACCACTTGTTATACTTTTCCTGCAGGATTGTGAACCATTAGTAACTACTCTCTGAGTACGGTTATCCAGCCAGTTATGCACCCACCTTATAGTAGCCCCATCTACGTTGTATTTGCCTAGTTTATTGATAAGAATAATATCATGCGAAACCATATCAAACGTCTTACGAAAGTCTAGGTATACCACATCCACTGCTTCTCCCTTATCCCCAAGACTCGTTATCCCATCAAAGAAAGCTATCAGATTGGTTTGACATGGTTTGTTCTTTACAAATCCATGCTGGCTGTTCCCTATCACCTTGCCACATTCCATTTATTTACAGATGATTTCCTTAATTACCTGCTCCATTATCTTCCCTGGCACAGAAGTTAAACTAACTGGTCTGTAGTTTCCTTGGTTGTACTTATTTCCCTTTTTATAAATGGGCACTAGATTTGCCCTTTTCCATTCTTCTGGAATCTCTCCTGTCTCCCATGATTTTCCAAAGATGATAGCTAGAGGCTCAGATACCTCCTCTATCAGCTCCTTGAGCATTCTAGGATGCATTTCTTCAGGCCCTGGTGACTTGCAGGCATCCAACTTTTCTACGTGATTTTTAACTTATTCTTTTTATTTTATCTTCTAAACCTTCCCTCTTCCCTCTAGCATCATATATATAGTAGCCCATTGTCTGTGCGTCTGTGCAAGGGCCGCTTGCCGTCACTTGCTCCCCCGCCGGGTCACAGCTGAGCGTGGGTCAGGTGGGCCCGGCGGGAGCAGCGCTCAGCTGGGCCCGGGGCGGCAAGCGGCCCTTTGGGGTCTGTGCTCCCCACACGTGGGGAGCGCGGACCCCAAAGGGTCGCTTGCTGCCGCTTGCTCCCCCACTGGGGCCCGGCGGGAGTGCCGCTCAGCTGGGAACGGTGCAGCGCACCACGGAGGGAGGGGAAGGGGGTGGGGCTGGCTGGAAGCGAGGTGGAAAGTAGAGCTGGGTGGGGGATCGGGGCTGTGGGGCTGGAGGGGAGGATGGGGTCACCCGGAGGAAGGGGGAAGGCAGCACTGGCAGGGGTGTCCAAGGGGCCGTGGGGCTGGCCAGCAGGAAGAGGGTGGGAAGCAGACCTGGGGGGATCAGGGCCATGGAGCTGGACATGAGGAGGGGGGTGGGAAGCAGACCTGTCGGGGGGGGGGTGCAGCCACTGGCCGCAACCGGACCCCAAACGGCCACTTGCTGCCGATTGCTCCCCGGCCACGGCCCAGCTGAGTGGCGCTGGCGCTGCACTGCTCAGCTGAGCCCCACTGGGACAGGAAGGGGGGCGGGGCAGTGATGTACTCGGCCAGGGGACGGGGCTGTCTACATCACCGCTCCCCCTTCCTCCTCCTGCCGTGGCGCTGAGTGGTGCAGCCCTCAGCCGGGCCGCCGCGGGAAGGGGGGGCGGCGACATAGACAGTCCTGCCTCCTGGCTGTGTACGTCACTGCCCCGCCCCTCCTCCCCCGCGGCGGCCCAGCTGAGCGCACAACACTCAGCCAAGCTGCCACGGAGGGAGCGGAAGGGGGCGGGGCGGTGACGTACACGGCCAGGGGGCGGGGCCGTGTACATCACCGCCCCCCTTCCCTTCCCACTGTGGCACTCAGCTGAGTGCTGCTTCCCTCAGCCAGGCCGCCGGGGGAGCCAGCAGCGCAAGGGGCTGTTTGAGCTCCCTCAGGGTGGGAGGGGAAGGGAGGGCAGTGATGTACACGGCCCCGGCCCCAGCCGTGTACGTCACCGGCCCGCCCCCCTTCCTCGCGGCAGCCCAGCTGAGCAGGCAGCACTCAGCCAAGCGCCACGTCCGGAGGGAAGGGGAATGGGAGCGGGGAGAGACGGAGGGGAGAGAGAGGCAGGAGGAGGAGGAGAGCTGAGAGAGAGGGGGGGAGGCAGTAGGAAGAGAGAGAGAGAGAGACAGAGAGAGAGACAGAGCGAGAGAGCTCAGGAGAGAAGACCTGAAAATCCCATTTTATGACTGGCTAATTGGCTAGTTCTCTATGTTAGGCATTCCTTCAGACTTCTCGGTGAAGATCGAAACAAAGAAGTCATTTAGCATCTCTGCCATTTCCCAGTTTCCTGTTACTGTTTCTCCCTCCTCACTGACCAGTGGGCCTACCCTGTCTTTGGTCTTTCTCTTGCTTCTTATGTATTTATAAAAAGTCTTCTTGTTTCCCTTTATTCCCGTAGCTAGTTTGAGCTCATTTTGTGCCTTTGCCTTTCTAATCTTGCCCCTGCATTCCTGTGCTGTTTACCTATATTCATGCTTTGTAATTTGTCCTATTTCCATTTTTTATATGACTCCTTTTTCATTTTTAGATCATGCAAGATCTCATGGTTAAGCCCAGGAGGTCTTTTGCCATATTTTCTATCTTTCCGACACAACAGAATAGCTTGCTTTTGGGCCCTTAACAATGTCCCTTTGAAAAACTGCCAACTCTCCTCAGTTGTTTTTCCCCTCAGTCTTGATTCCCACGAGACCTCAGCTATCAGCTCTCTGAGCCTGCCAAAATCCGTCTTCTTGAAATCCATTGTCTGTATTTTGCTGTTCTCCCTTCTACCCTTGCTTAGAATTGTGAACTCTATGATTTCATGATCACTTTCACCCAAGCTGCCTTCCACTTTCAAATTCTCAACCAGTTCCTCCCTATTTGTTAGGATCAAATCTAGAACAGCTTCCCCCCTGGTAGCTTTTTCAACCTTCTGAAATAAAAAGTTGTCTCCAATGCAGACCAAGAAGTTATTGGATAGTCTGTGCTCCGCTCTGTTATTTTCCCAACACATATCTGGATAGTTGAAGTCCCCCATCACCACTAAATCTTAGGCTTTGGATGATTTTGTTAGTTGTTTAAAAAAAGCCACATCCACTTCTTCTACCTGGGTAGGTGGCCTGTAGTAGACTCCTAGCATGACATCATCCTTGTTTTTAATCCCTTTTAGCCTAACCCAGAGACTCTCAACACTTCCGTCTCCTATGTCCATCTCTACCTCACTCCCAGTGTGTTCATTTTTAATATATAAGGCAACACCTTATGTCATAATTGTCATAAATGTCATAATTGTACTTATGTATTTGCACTTACAGTTCTTCCTGCTTATTACCCATACTTCTCGCATTTGTATATAGGCATTTAAGATACTCATTTGACCTCGCCTCCCAGTTTTGCCCTGATCCTTCTTTCTCTCTGCCATTATAGCCCACGCTCCCTCCCATTTCCGACCCATCTCCCAGGTCTCCATGTTCTCCACTTACCCGTGGGCTTTGCTCACCTGTACCCATCGAACCTAGTTTAAAGCCCTCCTCACTAGGTTAGCCAGTCTGTGTCCAAAGAGGGTCTTCCCCCTCCTCAAAAGGTGAATGCCATCTCTGCCCAGCAGTCCTTCTGGAATAGCATCCCATGTTCGAGGAAGCCAAAGCCCTCCTGGAGACACCATCTTTGCAGCCAGGCATTCACCGCCAGGATGCACCTGTCTCTGCCTGGGCCCCTACCTTCGACAGGAAGGATCGAAGAGAATACCACCTGTGCTCCAAACTCCTTCACCCATACTCCCAGAGCCCTGTAGTCACTCTTGCTCCACTCAGTGTCACACCTCACAGTATCATTTGTGCCCACATGGATGAGTAGCATGGGGTTGTAGTCAGAGGGCCGGATAATTCTCGACAATGCCTCCGTATCATCTCGGATATGGGCCCCCGACAGACAGCATACCTCCTGAGATGAAATGTCAGGGCGACTGATGGGTGCCTCCGTCCCCTTCAGAAGAGAGTCTCCGACCACCACTACCCTGCGTTTCCTATTCATAGTGGTGGCAGCAGACCTCCCAGGCTTGGGGGTACGAGGCTTCTCCTCCTCCATTGTAGGTGATGATTCCTTATCTCCTGTATAAAGAAGAGCATAATGGTTTCCGAGTACCATGGAGGGAGGGTTCGGAGCAGGGGTGGAGCAGTGCCTGCTGCTAGAAGTAACCAGCTGCCAGTGTCCACCCTGAGCCGTCTCCTCCTCCACCAGTGGTGTGTCCGCACTCCTGTGTACTGGGACAGCTACCTCAGCTGTTTCCTCATGAACATGGTCCACGAATTGCTCGTGGATTCAGGTGCTCCTCAACCTGGCCACCTCCTCCTGTAGCTCTCCCACCTGCTGCCTGAGAGATTCCACCAGCAGGCATCTTTCGCATTGGATAATCTCCCCAGACTGGATATCAATAAGTGGGAATTGCAAGCCACCAGTATGTGGGTAGAGGCATCCATGCTCAGGCGCTCTGTCTGGCTACAGGCACAGGTGGAGGAGAAAGAAGCAGTGCTGACTGTTACAAATCACATTACTATCTTGTAGATATTTGCAAATGGACTCCTTAGTTGTTCCATTATTAGTAGTAGTAGTAGTAGCAGTAGTATTTTGGTACAGAAGTTAAGCTAACTGATCTGTAATTCCCTAGGTTGTCCTTTTCACTGTTTTTATAAGTACGTGTATGTATACACTTTACCAGTCTTCTGGAATCTTTCCTATATTCAATGATTTTCAAAGATAATAGTTAATGGCTTGGCCATATTCTCACCTGGATCCTTGATATTCAAGGATACAGTCCATAAAACCCTGGTGACTTGAAGACATCTAACAAGAAGTGTTTCATATTAACATTGTCTCTCCACCCAGGCATTTGTTCTGCGAACATCACCCGTAGACCCAGGTCATCTACAGGAAGTCATGGACATTTAACGTATATGCATGAAACACAGCTCCTCCTCAGAGTTGGACACCTCCCCTACTTCATGGCAGATTCTAACACCACCAACTTTACCCACCCCTCCACCTTCCTCCTGTTGGGAATTCCTGGCCTGGAGGCAGCCCACATATGGATCTCCATCCCCTTCTGCATCATGTACATCTTATCCATCTTGGGGAACATCGCGGTCCTGTTCATTGTGAAGAGGGAGCCGAGCCTCCATGAGCCCATGTACTATTTCCTCTGCATGCTGGCTGTCACCGATCTGGTCCTGTCCACATCCATCCAGCCCAAAATGCTGAGCATCTTCTGGCTCAATTCCAGGGAAATCAATTTCAGTGCCTGCCTCACCCAGATGTACTTCATTCACAGCTTCTCTGCAATAGAATCTGGAATCTTCATGGCCATGGCGTTGGATCGCTACGTGGCCATCTGCCATCCCCTGAGACATTCCACCATCCTCACAAACTCTGTGGTGGCCAAGGTCAACCTGGCCGTGGTTCTGCGTGGAGGTGTGCTTGTAATTCCCCATCCCTTCCTGGCGAGGCAATATCCATACTGCAGAACCAACGTCATTCCCCACTCGTACTGTGAGCACATAGCCATAGTGAAGCTGGCATGTGCTGACATCCAAGTCAGTAGTTACTACAGCCTCTCCATGGCAATTTTCATTACTGTCACGGACGTATTTTTAATTTCTGTGTCCTACACCCAGATCCTCAAGGCCATCTTCGGCCTCCCCACCAAGGACGCCCGGCTCAAGACTTTTGGGACCTGCGGCTCCCACCTCTGTGCCATCTTAGCCTTCTACATCCCAAGTCTCTTCTCCTTCCTGACACACAGGTTTGGCCAGAATGTGGCCCTGCATTTCCACATTCTCATGGCCAACGTCTACCTCCTATTGCCCCCCATGCTAAACCCCATCATCTATGGCGTGAAGACCAAACAGATCCGGGAGAAGATCCTCCGTCTCTTTTCTCGTCAAGGGTCCTTAAGTTTTCTCTTGGTGCTTTGACTCTCAGGCTGAGCGCAGTGCAGAGCTGGCTGGTGACGTGGTCTTGGGGCCCTATTTCCTGATTAGAACCGGATTAGGAAAGGGGCTTTAGGAACTTAAGTGTCCCCTTAGCCAAGGGACATGCAGTGTAAGCCATAAGGCCCCGTGTTCTGGACCAGCCCTTCCTGGTGGGGCAGGAGCAAGGTGACTTTGTGCGCTTCTGGCCCTCCACACACTGCTGGGGCATGTTGTAAGAAGTGCCTCTGGAACTCCAACCTTATGCTGCCCTCACCTGGATGCTCCTCTCCCGCAGCTCCCTTTGGCCAGAAATTGCAGCCAACAGGAATTGAAGGGTCAATTTGGGCAGGTGAGCCAGCTGTGCAGAACTCCCTGTTCCTCCCAAACCAAATGGGAGCTGTCCCAGGTAAGCTCACAATGCAACCTCCTGCCCCAAACCTGAGCCTCCTCCTGCCCCCCATGGCATGCATCTGACGAAGTGGGTCTTTGCCCACAAAAGCTTATGCTCCAACACTTCGGTTAGTCTTTAAGGTGTCACAGGTCTCCTTGCCGCTCCTGCCCCCTAACTCCCTTACTCCCTCCCAGAATCCAAACTCCAATCCTGCACTCCTTTCTGCACCTTAAATCTGGTCCCAACCTCTCCACCCCACTGCTCCTATCCTCAGTCCCCTCCCAAACTACACACCCTTTGGCCTCAGACTGGAGCTCCCTCCTGCATCCCAAACCGCCCATCCCCAGCCCCACCCCAGAGCCCGTACACCTGGTCGCAGCACTCGTGCACTCTCGTACCTCCACCTGCAGCCACCTTCCACACCTGAACCCCTCATTTTGGCCCCACACCGAACCTAAGGGACCCCATATCCCTGCACCTTGAGAAGAAATATTTTCGCCCTGCCTGTGGTCCTGGACAATCAGAGGAACATCAAACCCTTTCCTGAACTGAATATGCTACACAATTGAGTATCATTTTCTGTGGAACTGAAGGGGTTGCCAAATTTCTAGAGCAGGCATCTGGGCCCCCAGAACTGCACTCCTTGCTCCATCTATTCTGCCAAAGCTCTGTTCTTGCTCTGCCTCTTTCTGCAAGAGTCCTACACCTGTGCTGCCTCCTCTCTCCCCCTTCCCCATCACTGACTGTATCATCCCCAACTCCTTCGCCTGCCTCCAGCTGCAGAAAAGCCATTTCAAATATTGGTAGGGGGTACTTAGGCTCTGGCAGATAGCTAGCAAGTAGGGATCTGGAGCGCTGTATATAACTCCTATAGAAGGGTGTGTCTAGACTACACCTCTCTGTCGAACGAGTGATGTAGGTTAGGCACATCAAAATTACTAATGAAGCAGGGATTTAAATATCCTATGCCTCATTAGCATAAACATGGCCACTGCTCTTTTTCTAAATGGTGTTTTTCCAAAAAAATGGCAGTTTAGAGGCTGATCTGTCAAAAATAAACCCTTTTCCGACAAATCCTGTAAACCTCATTTTTTGAGGAATACAGGATCTGTCGAGAAAGGTTCATTTTTGAAAGATCCGCATCTAGACTGCTGTTTTTTTAAAAAAAAACCCAAACCCTCTGTTTCAAAAAAAGCGGTGGCCATGTTTATGCTAATGAGGTGCGGGATATTTAAATCCCTGCTTCATTAGCAATTTTGATGTGCTTGATTTGCATCCCTTTGTTGACGGAGGGATGCAGTCTAGACCTAACCAAAGAAAGAAAATGAATCCATAGCAGACCCTCTCTACTCTAATACTAACATGGTCTGACCTTGTGTGGCAAGTCTCTTACGTGGCACCGCTTAGGTTTAATATTTTAATAGATATTCTCACTGCATTACTAACTCTTCAGAGAGAAGGACCCCATCACAACTTCCAGATTCTATCTCAGCTCTTTGAGGGAAGTCGGTCTAGTGGGTTACAATGGAGCCAGATATTTCTGGAGTCTTTATAAGAACATTAGAAAGGCCATATTGAGTAAGACAAATGGTCTGTCACACCTAGCATCCTTCTTCTGACAATGCCCAATTCCACATGCTTCAGAAGCAATGGACAGGACGCAACAATCATAACGTGATTCAAGCCTTCTTTCCTATTCCCAGATTCTAGCAAACAGAGGTTAGAGACACCATCCCTGTCCATCCTGGCTAATAGCCACTGAGGGATCCTCCAAGCACATGTCTAGTTCTTACCGGAACTGTGTGATTGTTGGGGTCTGCACAACATTCTCTGCCTGTGTGTCACAAGTGTGCTGCCAAGAAATGTTTTCTTTGGTTTATTTTAAATATGCTTTCTATTAATTGTATTGGGTCACTCCTGGTCGCTGATTCATGTGAAAATGTAAATGTCAGCTCCATATTAAATTTTTCTGCACCATTCATGATTTTACAGACCTCTCTCCCATCCCCCTTTGTTATCTCTTTTCCAAGCTGAAAACACTTTGTCCTGTAAATCTCTCAGCGCATGAAAGCCTCCCATGGTTTCATATTCCATATGAAGTATGTGTTTTTGTTAGTGCAGGGGGGTTGCCTCATATCCCAAATGACAGGTGGACAGGTGACTTCGTCATATAACATACTCCATCTGGGGTTCACTTGCATACCAGGTGAAGAATGAAATTCCCTCCATATGGGAAATGAGGGACCTGGGGATCTTCCATCTTGTCTTCACTCCAGCTCATCACTTTAGGATCATCTTTGCTACCAGCTGAGCCTGGAAGGACCGATGTCCCATGCTAACAGAACATGTATTGTAGAGACTTCTAACATTGCAAATTATTCAGTCTCTGCTATAAGCCTGCTCTGGGAGCTTTGGAATTGGTGTTTTTAATTTTGTTTTGTGTAATAATTCTACTCTCAACTTTTCCTTTCCTTCCTTTATTAATCTTTAGATCTTAGATGCTAAAGCATTGGCACAGTGTGCTCTTTTGGGCAATGTCTGAGGTATAAATTGACCTGGGAATATGTCTGGTATTTTGCATCTGAGGAACCTGTCCAGAGTTGGGCAGATTGGTTTTCATAACCTCTCGTGTGTACGATCTGGTACCAGTTGTGGCACAAGGGACCTGGCATATATAAAGGAATGGCTTGTGTGACTTCTTGCTGGTCCGTGTGGTAAACAGAGGTCTTCTTCTGGCCTGGTTTTGTGTGTCTTGTAGAGGTTGACCAGTCTTGGATTGTAACTAGCTCTGTTTCTAAGAAACTCACACAGACTTGACCTCTCAGAGGCACTCCCAGAACCCCTCATATTACAGCTGGGCAGAAACGCTGCCCCAGAACAAATGACTCTTCCTGTAGCCTACTTAGCTCTGTCCTTGAGCACTGGGAAAGGGCAGGTGAAAGCCCACAGCTCCTGGCAGACACCTGTCCACCCCTCCTCTCTCTCATATCCCCAGTGGTCTGCATCCCAGCTCCTGGTCTTTGCCAATTTATTTCAGAAGAGGGTGACGCCCGGCATGAGGACAGGCTCAGCACAGCTCTGCTCCCCCTTATCCATGCTCTAAAATAGCAATATTGGTAACAACTGTGATGGCCTGGTCTCAAAGCAACACCCTGACACCTCCATATTCACCACTGTGGTAGAATGAGGAGATGTTTTGTTCAGCATATGATGGGTGTGGTGTCATCCCAAAATCTGTTGAATCTTGATCTGTTTAACATTAATGTCCTTTGGGATCTGAGGTGCTGTCTCTATGTGAGGAGTCAAGAAGTGGTTTGTGAGTGTGTGAGTCCAACTTCACAACGTACTTCACATCCCCACACCCAGCCTCTCGAGTACAGCAATAAAGAAGCTAGCCAGTGGTAAAGGCCCCATGGAAGGGAATCCACATGCCCATGGAGTATCTCGGGAATTGTTTAGAATGGAGGGCTCCTTGAGGTGATTGGCTGGCACGAGGTGCACTGGATCCCTATGTGATGAACAAAGGTCTTTCCAGGAAGCTAGAAGAAACTATGACAGAGGGGAGGTGACACACTCACTTGGCCTCGCTCGCTTTACAACGCAGCACCTGAAAATACCTACGGACCCAAGCTGGAACTGAGGAAGAGGGTCCCAGGCAGGACAGAAAAAAGCCTGCCTGGGCAGGAAAGCTGGGGGGACTGTTAATAGTAGCTAGCAGTGTGAGGCAGAAGCTGATTAAAATCCTGTCCAGTTTAAAGGAGTGAGTTTGCATTTGTCTTTATTTCTAACGTAATCTGCTTTATATGTACGCTCAGTGCTTACGATCACTTAAAACCTGTTGTTCTGCAGTTCAGACATTTGGGTTTTTGGTTTTTTACCCAAAAGAAGTCTGATTGGCTCGATGTGCTCAAGGAACCTCAGGAAATAAGACCTGGTGCATACTACTCTCCACACTGAGGGAGGGGCAGACTGGGTACATGCATCTGACGAAGTGGATCTTTGCCCACGAAAGCTTATGCGCCAATAAATCTGTGAGTCTATAAGGTGTCACAGGGCTCCCTGTCGCTTTCGCAACTTCAGACTAACATGGCTATCCCTCTGATACTTGACATTTATATTTACTGTGTCTCACAACACATACACAAGGGAATATTCAATTACATTGAAAAGTGGTAAATATAAACCTGAGTAAAGACAACTGCTTACACAATACATATTTGGCCTGTGGAACTCCTTGCCACACACATTAACGGAGCAAAGGGTATGTCTACTCTACAAAGTTAATTCGAAATAACAGCAGTTATTTCGAATGAACTTTAATAGCGTCTACACAGCCAAACCGATATTTTGAAATAAATTTGAAATAGTGGAGCCCTTATTTGGAATTTGGTAAACCTCATTCTACGAGGAGTAATGCCAAATTCGAAATAGCTATTTCGAATTAAGTGCTGTGTAGACACTTAATTCGAAATAGGGGGCCTCCAGCCCTTTCCAGGGAGCCCTTGTGGCCACTCTGAGCACAACCAGGAAAACTTACTCTCCTCTCCCCCAGCCCCAGAGCCATTAAAGGGGAAGACCCTGGCCACAGTGCCTGTGCCAGCTCCAAGCCTGCCAGCCCAGAGCCAGCAGTGGCCACTGGGGCCCCTAACCCAGTGGCCCCAAAACATGAGCCAGCAAGCCACTGGCAGCCAGCCCTCCACTGCTCCCCAGGAGCAGTCTGCCAGCTCGCAGGAGCCTGACAGGGGCTGGAGAAGGCGGGCACCTTCCTGGTCCAGGGTGGAGATCATGGACCTTATTCAGGTTTGGGGGGGATGCCCCCAACGTCCATGATCTCCGCACCCGACAGAGGAATGCGGCCGTCTATGGCAGGATAGCTGCCAGCCTAGCCACCAAAGGCTACATGCGAACCCAGGAGCAGGTTAGCATGAAAGTCAGGTTGGTCCAGTGAGACCCCCAACCCTGAGCCCTGAGCTTCCCCTCCCCCTTCTTCCTCTTGCTTCCCCCTTCCAGCTCCCTCCTCCCAGATTTCCCCCACCCCTCTCCCACCCTCTCTCTTCCCCTCTCCCACCTCCTTTTCCCAGTCGCCCCAGAGGTCCATCCCTCCCCAGTTTTGTTCAATAAACCCAGTTTCTATTTTTGAACGTTCGTGTCTTTTATTTAACATCAGGAAGGGGGGCTAAGAAGGGGTAAGTGGAAGGATGTGAGGGAGGAATGGGGCACGAGACCCCGGTGGGGAGGACCGAGGAGGCTCTGAGGGCTCCTCGGGGTGGATGCTCTCCCTCGGGGCCTCTTGGATCCTGACAGCCCCCCGATGGATCCCCTGTATGACAGCCTGCAGCACGTGCAGCCGTGCTGATGGCAACGACCCCACGAGATGCACCGGCATGCCCAGTGGCAGCTCTGGCTCCATGTGTCCAGGTGCTGTGGTGTCCCGAGTGTGGGCACTCAGGGCACTCCAAGACAGGACTGCTTTGCTGTCCCTCGGCGAGGTAGGCAAGCAAGCGGGAAAGCTGAGAACCGGCTGTCCAGGGGGGTCCCTTGAAGCATGAGCCTCAGATAGCAGCCACACAAAGCAACTACTGACCTGATGCCCTGCTGGAACCGGTTTCAGCTGCCCTTAAATGCGATCCAGCGTCCAATCTGTGTGGACGTGCTATTTCAAAATAGCAAAATGCTATTAAGAATTAGTTTTTGGGTCTAGATGCGCTATTTCGAATTAGCTTAATTCGAATTAACTATTTCGAATTAAGTTAATTCAAAACAGCGCTGTAGTGTAGACATACCCAAAGAGCAGAGTGACCCTCAGTGACTGACGTGTTGGCAGGTCTCTGAGTGAAGGTGGCTGTTGGCTCCCAAAGCGCGCATCTCATGGCAGCACGGAGCTTACAGCTCCAGTTATTTCTGGAAAACTCAGAAAGCTCAGGCTGCCTTTACTATCCTTCCCCCTGCATCCCAACCAGGAACAACCTCTGCCACAGCCAAAGTCCAATTTCCTCTTGGCAGGATGAAGGGACCATAGTAACAGGGACGTCAGGACTCCTGGTTCTGTCTGTCATCCTGCCACTCAGTCTCTGGGAGACCTTGCCCACGAGACCTCTCCCTAGAGTTCACTTTACCTATCTGTGTAACATAGCTGGGATATGTTCCTGGCCACTTGCTTTTCCCGGGTGTTTTCGGGATCCATCAGTGAAAGCTGCTACACAGTTAGATTCTAGTGACTTACGAAAATGACTGAGCTTTGATCCTTTAGCAATGTCCCTGTGTGCACACAGAGAGTGTTTGTGTTTCCAATTAGTCACCGGTCTGATCTTTCTGTCTCCCCATCCTACCTGGGCATATTCAGAGTATGAGACCTTGTTGGGTCTAGGCAGTGCCCCTAGTTTTCTTACTAATAAACTATAATTGTTCAGTGCACACAAACACATAGAGCAGCCAATTCCTCTGTGACTGAGCCCAGAGCCCAGGAGTTCTCCTCTCCCTTTGGGAAAGTTCCTTAATTAGTGTTGACTTCTAAAGCTGGATAAATAGCCCAGAAGCACAGCCAGACTTCTATGCAGCTTCTATATCTCCAAAGGCCACTTCTCCCCTAGACAATGAGCAATCCCCCGGGGCTGCACAGAGCTATATAACAAACAGTGCCTGCTCCTGTGTTGGCTCTCGGCGTGGGAGGCTGCTGCAGACGCTGGGCTGAGAGAAGTGCGGGACGCGGCTGCCCGAGGGGGATTCCCAGGGAAGACACGTCCTTCTCAGGATTCACAGGTAAAAACCTCATTCCTAGGAGCCCACCTGCTCCACAACCCCAGTGCCACATGGGAGTGAAGGGACATTGCAAATATCTATGTTCCTTTCTGCTCACCACAGGCATTAAACATCCCAGTGCCCTTGCCAAAGCGGTGACTTTGCTCCAGTATCATGGGCTAAAATGTCCCTGTTTGCTGTACCTCCCTGTCTGACATCCCCGTGCCCCCTGATATCCTTACGTCAGTGTCTCGGGATCTTTCAGTAAAGGGCTGAGGAACCAGCTGTGTGTAAAGACACTGAGCCTCTTCCCCCTCTCTGGGGTTCCAGTGCTCTGGCTGTTAAAGTTGCCGGAGCTGTTTTCTGACATTTATCTCCTGGAAAGCACGGCAATGATGGGGCGCCTCAATGGAACAATTATGAGAATCTTTTAGCCTGGGCAAAATGATTTCTCTCCGAGTCATTTGAGAAGTCACCTGGACTGTTATGTCTCGGAGTTTTTTTAAAAATGCTGGTAGATGCAAATGGGCAACATGGAGAATTTCAATTCCAATAGTGAACATTTGGCAAACTTATAAGCAAGTGAAAATGAGATCTTCTAATGGAATGTTTCCAAGAGCCTTCCCTACAGTTAGGGCAACCAGTCCTGCATAGAGTGAGCACTCCACTTCTAAATTCCTGATCTACATTCTTCACCCGTAAATTCATAGCATTTAAGTTTACAACAGACCATCTAGTCCAGCCGTGGGGAACCTTTTTTGGGTTGGGAACCACTGACCCAAGAAAAATCAGCCGGGGGCCGCACATACGTGAAAACCAAACCAACCAACCAAAGAAATTCCTCATTGACGTGGTCCCCAGTTGAGAAGGAGAAAGACACTCCCACATTCGCTTTGCACACCAGAGCCTAGGGGGTCCAGCCTACTAGATTTTTGTGTGCTGTAGCCCCACAATGAGGCATTGGGAAGGGATGGGCTGGAGTGCCAGCACAGGCTCCCCAGGCCTGGGGGGCGGAGGCAGGGGGAGGGCTAAACTTTGGGGCTGGATCCAGGTAAGTCTGCAGGCCTGAGTTTCCCCACCCCGATGTAGTCGGACCTTCTGCATAAAACAGGAGATTAAATGTTGCCTTTCACCACATTATTTGGCCTAGTGACTAGGATTTGACTAAGACCTAGTGTACACCGGAATTTAGCATCATAGAATCACAGAGTTAGAAGGGACAGTTAGGGTCACCTGGTCTACTCCCTACCAAGATACAGGATTTCTTTTGTCTAAACTATCCAGCCTTCTTCGAAAAACCTCCAGCAAAGGAATATCCACCACGTCTGGAGGGGTGTCTTCCAGTGCACTCCTGTTCTTACAGCCAGGAACTTTTTCCTGACATTTCATGGAGTCATAGGATCAAAGCATTGCAAGGGATCTCGAGTGGTCATCAAGTCCAGGGCCCTGCACTCCTCATCCCCTGAGTCCTCTCCAGTCACAAATCTCCCGTGATGGAGATTCCAAAACTTCCCCCAGACAATGTATTCCACTGCTTAAACACTGGGGCTACGTCTAGACTGGCATGATTTTCCGCAAATGCTTTTAACGGAAAAGTTTTTCCGTTAAAAGCATTTGCGGAAAAGAGCGTCTAGATTGGCACGGACGCTTTTGCGCAAAAGCACTTTTTGCGGAAAAGCGTCCGTGCCAATCTAGACGCGCTTTTGCGCAAGAAAGCCCCGATCGCCATTTTAGCCATCGGGGCTTTTTTGCGCAAAACAATTCTGGGTTGTCTACACTGGCCCTCTTGCGCAAAAGCATTTGCGCAAGAGGGCTTTTGCCCGCACGGGAGCGTCATTGTATTTGCACAAGAAGCACTGATTTTGTACATTACAAAGTCAGTGCTCTTGCGCAAATTCAAGCGGCCAGTGTAGACAGCTGGCAAGTTTTTCCGCAAAAGCAGCTGCTTTTGCAGAAAAACTTTGCCAGTCTAGACACAACCTGTGCCAGTTAGGAAGATTTTTCTAATGCCCAACCTAAACCTCCCTTGCCGCAATTTAAGACCGTTGCTTCTTGTCCTATCCTCAGGACTTATGCAGAATAATTTTTCTCCCTCTCCTTGTAACAACTTTTTAGCCCCCATGCACTGTGCTCTTTTCTAGATTATACAAATTCTTTTAATCTTCCCTCATAAATAATGTTTCCCAGTCCTTTGTCCTTGTTGCTCTTCTCTGCCTTACTAAAGTTTACGTATAACACATCTCATAGACTCATAGACTCATAGACTTTAAGGTCAGAAGGGACCATTATGATCATCTAGTCTGACCCCCTGCACAATGCAGGCCACAGAATCTCACCCACCCACTCCTGGAATAATCCTCTCACCTAGATCTCAGATATTGAAGTCCTCAAATGGTTTAAGGACCCCAAGATGCAGAGAATCCTCCAGCAAGTGATCCGTGGCCCATGCTACAGAGGAAGGCAAAAAACCTCCAGGGCCTCTGCCAATCTACCCTGGAGGAATATTCCTTCCCGACCCCAAATATGGCAATCAGCTAAACCCTGAGCATGTGGGCAAGACTCACCAGCCAGACACCCAGACTTCCCCACACATCTATGGCTTCCCCCTTATCCACAAGACTTCAAAACCTGTTAAAGAAAGCGATCAGGTTGGTTTGACATGATTAGTTTCTGACAAATCCATGCTGACTGTTTCAAATCATATTACTATCTTGTAGATATTTGCAAATGGACTCCTTAGTTGTTCCATTATTATTATTATTATTATTATTATTATTATTATTATTATTATTATTATTATTATTTAATTTTATTTTGGTACAGAAGTTAAGCTGACTGGTCTGTAATTCCCTATGTTGTCCTTTTCACCATTTTTATAAGTAGGTGTATGTATGCACTTTACCAGTCTTCTGGAATCTTTCTTATCTTCAGTGACTTTTCAAAGATAATAGTTAATGGTTTGGCCATATTCTCACCTGGATCCTTGATATTCAAGGATACAGTTCATCAGACCTTGGTGACTTGAAGACATCTAACAGGAAGTGTTTCATATTAACATTGTTTCTCCACCCAGGCATTTGTTCTGCGAACATCACCCGTAGACCCAGGTCACCTACCCAAAGTCATGGACATTTAAGGTATATGCATGAAACACAGCTCCTCCTCAGAGTTGGACACCTCCCCTTCTTCATGTCAGATTCCAACACCACCGACTTCACCAACCCCTCCACCTTCATCCTGTTGGGAATTCCTGGCCTGGAGGCAGCCCACATCTGGATCTCCATCCCTTTCTGTATCATGTACATCTTAGCCATCTTGGGGAACATCACCATCCTCTTAATTGTGAAGAGGGAACCGAGCCTCCATGAGCCCATGTACTATTTCCTCTGCATGCTGGCTGTCACTGACCTGGTCCTGTCCACATCCATCCAGCCCAAAATGCTGAGCATCTTCTGGCTCAATTCCAGGGAGATCAATTTCAGTGCCTGCCTCACCCAGATGTACTTCATTCACAGCTTCTCTTCAATAGAATCTGGTATCTTCGTGGCCATGGCTTTGGATCGTTACGTGGCCATCTGCCATCCCCTGAGACATTCCACCATCCTGACAAACTCTGTGGTGGCCAAGATCAGCCTGGCCGTGATTCTGCGTGGAGGCGTGCTTGTAATTCCCCATCCCTTCCTGGCGAGGCAATGGCCATACTGCAGAACCAACGTCATTCCCCACTCATACTGTGAGCACATAGCCATAGTGAAGCTGGCATGTGCTGGCATCCAAGTCAGTAGTTACTACAGCCTCTCTGTGGCATTTTTCATTACAGGCCTGGACGTGCTTTTTATTGCTATGTCCTACACCCAGATCCTCAGGGCCATCTTCAGACTCCCCACAAAGGACGCCCGACTCAAAACTTTTGGGACCTGTGGCTCCCACCTCTGCGCCATCTTAGCCTTTTACATCCCAGGTCTCTTCTCCTTCCTGACACACAGGTTTGGCCAGAACGTAGCCCTGCATTTCCACATTCTCATGGCCAACATCTACCTCCTAGTGGCCCCCATGCTAAACCCCATCATCTATGGTGTGAGGACCAAACAGATCCGGGACACGCTCTTCCGTCTCTTTTCTCATCAAAGGTCCTTAAGTTTTCTCTTGGTGCTTCGACGCTCATGCTGAGCGCAGTGCAGAGCTGGCTGGTGACATGGCCCTGGGCCCTATTTCCTGTATTCAGGGCTGGATTAGGAAAGGGGCTTTAGGAACTTTAGTGTCTCAGCCCAGGGGCATGGGCTATATCCATAATGCTCCCATGTTCCGGGCCAGCCTTTCTTGGTGGGGCGGGAGCAAGGTGACTTTGTGCACTTCTGGCCCTCCATACACTTCTGGAGCAATGTTGCAAGAAGTGCCACCGAAACTCCAGCTTCATGCTGCCCTCACTTGGATGCTCCTCTCCCGCAGCTCCCATTAGCCAGGAATTGCGGCCAACAAGAACTGAAGGGGCAATGCGTGCAGGTGAGCCAGGCTGTGCAAAATGCCCTGGTCCTCCCAACCATCACTGAGGCTATGTCTACACTGGCGGCTTCTTGTGCAAGAACATCTTTTGCAAGGGTTCTTGTGCAAGAAGTCTTGCGCAAGAGCACGTCCACACTGCCATGTGCGTGATGTGCTTTTGCACAAGAGCTCCTATGGCAGTGTGGACGCTCACTTGCACAAGAAAGCTCTGATGGCCATTTTAGCCATAGGGCTTTCTTGTGCAAGAAACCCCTGCTGATCGTCCACACTGCCCTCTTGCACAAGAGCTCCTGCGCAAGAGGGCTTACACCTGTTAGAAAAGAACATAGCTCTTGTGCAAGAAGCCAGCTCTTATGACGCCGTACTGTGAATCTTCTTGCGCAAGAGCAGGCAGGCAGTGTGGACACTCTGCGGATTCTTGCTCAAGAACCACTGTTCTTGCGCAAGAAACTGCCAGTGTAGACATAGCCTGACTGTATCATCCTCACCTCCATCGCCCACCTCCAGCTGCAGAGAAGCCATCTCAGATATTGGTAGGGGTTACTTAGGCTCTGGCAGATAACAAGCAATTAGGGGGCAGGAGCACTGTGTATAACTCCTATAGAAGAAAGAAAATGAAAACATACTCTACTCTAATATTAACATGGTCTGACATTGTGTGGCAAGTCTCTTAAGTGACATGGATTAGGTTTAATATTTTAATAGATATTTTCACTGCATTACTAAGTCTTCAGAGAGAAGGATCCCATCACAACTCCCAGGTTCTTTCTCAGCTCTTTGAGGAGAGTGGGGACTAGTGGTTTACAACGGGGGTAGATATAGCTGGAGTCTTCATAAAAACATTAGAAAGACCATACTGGGTAAGACAAATGGTCTGTGAAACCTAGCATCCCTTCCTCTGACAATGCCCAATTCCACGTGCGTCAGAAGCAATGGACAGGAAAGCTGGGTGGACTGTTTAGAGTAGCTAGCAGTGTGAGGCTGATTAAAATCCTGTCCAGTTTAAAGGAGTTAGTTTGCATTTGTCTTTATTTCTTATGGAATCAGCTTTATATGTCACTCAGGCTATGTCTAGACTGCAAGTCTCTTTCGAAAGAGGCTTTTTTAGAAAAAGCCTCTTTTGAAAGAAAGTGTCTAGACTACAGCCAGTACATTTGAAAAAGCGAGCCGCTTTTTCGGAAGAGAGCACCCAGGCAGTCTGGATGCTCTCTTTCAAAAAAGCACAGTTCGCATTCAATAACACCTTTGTTTGAAAGAGCACTTTCAAAAAAAGGTGTTATTCCTTGTAAAATGAGGTTTTCCGCAATTGAAAAAACTGCAGCGTTCTTTCGATTTACTTTCGAAAGGACGCGGCAGCAGTCTAGACGCAGGGGAAGTTTTTTTTGGAAAAAGGTCGTTTTTTTCGGAAAAAACCCTGTAGTCTAGACACCCTGAGTGCTTCTAATCACTTAAAACCTTTCTGTCTTTCTGCCGTTCATACGTTTGTGTTTTGTTTTTTACCCAAAAGAAGTGTGATTGGCTCGATGTGCTCAAGGAGCCTGCTCAGGAAAGGAGACCTGGTGCATACTACTCTCCACATTGAGGGAGGGGCAGACCTGGTAATAAATTTAGACTGGTCGGGTTTCTCACCAGAGAAAGATGGTGGAGCTTTAGGGTGCTAGGCTCTGGAGCGGGGGAGAAGCGTCCATGCAGCTGCAGCTGGGTGTATCCCTACCTGTGTAAACGTTTGTGTGAGAGCAAGACTGGGAGTGGTTTGCACTTTCTTGAAGCAGCGTAGTGTGCCAGGGAGCCTAGGCTGGTGAGACAGAGAGCTCAGTAGTAAGCTGGCTCCAGGCTGCAACTTGGGGGAGAGGCTCAAAATGAAAAAATAAATGAATATATCCCATCTCATAATTGTTCCCTAAGTACAAAGAACTATGGGGAGACCAGAACTTCAAGCATTAGGAAACACCCGTATTAAGGGTGCTTGTAAAACCTTAGTGCCATTCTGTTGTATATGTGTGTTATGACACACTCAAAAGTGTGACCTTACGGTCTATTTCCTTCCCATCGCTACATGGGTTTCCTCCAAACTGACAAGGGAATTGGAGGTTTCTCCATCACTGGATGTGCCCCAGAGAGGACTAGATGCCTTTCTGGAGTGTGCTATGGTCCAAAACTCATTACTGAGCCATACAGAAGACTTGGGATGTGCACTGGCGGGAGGGAGCAAGATCAGATTAGAGGAGCTAATGGTCTCTTGTGGCCTTACAGGTTGCAAATCTATGTAAACATCAGTGCGGCACATTGAGCAGCCTCTGCTGTTTTCATATGTAGCCTGCCTGCCCCCTAGGTCTAAAGGTGAGTAGGGTGACACACGGGGAGCAGCTCAAACATGTAAAGTCTCTGGCCAGGAGCAGGACATTGGCTCTGTGGGCGTGATGTCACAAGGGTCTTTTGCAAGACTTCAGCTTATTGGTTGAAGGAGGTTGGGAGGCGGTGACCTCACAGAGAGACCATGGCAACAGTCAGGTAGGACTGGCTGCAGGGCAGGGACAATCTCAAAGACTCCCCATGGTTTTGCCAGTGTCCCTTGAGGACTGGGAGACAATTCAGATTCATGTACATGAGTATGAGGAGGCTCCACTTAAGAGTACCCTCCTTTCCTACTTACAATTTGAGTACAAGGCAGAGGCCCCTATGGAGAAGGTCAGAGCCTCAGAGAGGTTTGGTAGCTAGTCAGCCCGATCCGTCTGGTGCCAGCTAAACTCTGGGCATGGACACACTAGGGCTGCATCTATACTACGATCCTCTTCTGCAAGAGGAAATGCAAACAGAGCGCTCATTTGCATATGTTGCGCTCTTATTTGCATTTCCTCCTCTGAACCCTTTTGCTCAAGAGGTTTTTGTGCAAAAATGTACTGTGTAGACGGCTCCTTTTTGTGCAAAAACCCTCTTTGGCACAGGAGCCATTCTTCCTTGAGGCTCTTGCAGAAAAGGGGGTTTAGGGGCAAAAACAAGCCATCTACACCATGTTTTTTTGCACAAAAACCACTCGTGCAAAAGGGATCTGAGGAGGAAATGCAAATGAGAGTGCAACATATGCAAATGAGCACTCCATTTGCATTTCCTCTTATGGAAGAGGATCGTAGTATAGACGCAGACTAGGTTAAGGTGGGAGAATTTTTTTCCCACCTTGCTGTTTGTCCTTTGCCTGGGTGAGATGGGGTCTAGTGGCAATGAGGAGACTCCAGATGTTGATGAACCAGCTGGAATAATGCATCTGCTTGGGGAATTGTGCTGTTTCTCTCCATTGATTAGCAAATATCAGGAATAACCTTCTAGTTCTCTAAAATACTTAGTGAACAATCACTGAGCAGTGGGTTGGCCTGCAGCTCATCTAAGATCACTTTAGTGTGATCACTCAGTTTGTGAAACTCAAGCTTGATGGCTGGTGTGAATTGCAGGACTCTGGGGTCCAGTCCCCAACTCTCTCCTGAGCGGTTGTGTGACGTCAGACAATGAACAGCATCGTTACGTCATCACCATTGCCAGGTATTGAAATCACTCCTCATCACAACAGGGGTTACTCGTTTGAAATAACGAGCCCGTTATTTTGAAATAATTTTGGAATAACGGGCTTCCTGTGTGGACGCTCACTTTGTTACTTCGAAATAACTCCCCAGTGCAGACATGCCCTGATTGGCGGTGGACGTTGGCTCCCAGCGTGCACATCTCACAGGTACCTCTACGTCAGCTCTCGGCGTGGGACGCTGCTGCAGATGCTGGGCTGAGAGAGGTGTGGAACACGACTACTTTAAAGGGGATTCCCAGGGAAGACACGTCCCTCTCAGAACTCAGAGGTACCATCTCCTGCTGAGGAATTCACCTGTTCCACAAACCCAGTGCCGCATGGGAGTGAAGGGACAGTTCATAAGTCTATGATCCTTTCTGCTCTGCACAGGCATTAATCACCCCAGAGCTCTTCCAAAGCACTGAGTTTGCTCCAGTGTCATGAGCTTAAATGTCCCTGTCACAAACTCCCGCTACTTTTGGAAACCTTAGATTTGCCTTGAGAGGATGGTGAAGGCTGAGGCCTCTCCCACCCTGCCCTTTGTATCCCAACTATGAACAGCCCTGCCAGAGCTGCAGTCCATTTTCCTCTTGGTGTGACGGAGAGACTGTGGCTACAGGGAACTCAGGGCTCTTGGGTTCTGTCTGTCATCCTGCCACTAAGGCTCTGTGGGTGCGTCTAGACTACATGGCTCCATCGACGGAGCCATGTAAAGTAGTTTACTCGACATAGTCAGTGAAGTGGGGATTTAAATAATCCCAGCTTCATTAAAATAAAAATGGCCTTCGCACTGTGCCGACAGTCAGCTGATCCAGCACAGCGTCTACACGCGGCACGGTCAACAAGAGAAGCCTTTGTTGACCACTCCGTTATGCCTCGTGAAATGAGGTTTACCGGAGCGGTCAACAAAGGCTTCCCTTGTCAACCGTGCCGTATCTAGACTGCCACGCTGTGCCGGATCAGCTGATCGTCAGGACAGCACGGCAGCCATTTTTATTTTAATGAAGCGGGGATTATTGAAATGTCGAGTAAACTACTTTACCTGGCTCCGTCGATGGAGCCATGTAGTCTAGACGCACCCTGTGAGACCTTGGCCAAGAAACCTCTCCCTAGAGTTCAGTTTATATGTCTGTGTAATGGGGATACGTTCACGGTGACTTTCCTTTCCTGGGCATTTTCAATATCCATCAATGAAAGCTGCCACACATTTCGATGATAGTGACTGATGAAAATCACTGAGATTTGATTAGGGATGTTAAATTTAGATGAATTGACTAATCAAATAGTCAGTGCAATTTGCATCGACTATTCAGTTGCTCGATAAGTGCACCTCCGTTTTTGAAGTGTAGCAACAGCCCCAGGGCTCTTCCTGCAATTCAAAGGCAAAGTGCTGCAGGGAGCACAGGGCCAAGAGGGCACTCGGCTGGCCCCCGGCTCCCCGCGGAGTTTCAAAGCGGCAGTGCCTCGTGGAGCCTGGGGCCAGCGGGGGAGTCCCCAGATGACCCAGGGCTCCACGCGGCACTGCTGCTTTGAAACACTGCATGCCTCCCGACCCTGGGCTGCACGTGGCATTTCAAAGCGTCCACACCGCATGGAGCCCAGGGTATGGCCCCAGGCTCCTCGTGGTGCTGCCACTTTGAAGCACCCCCTCTCCCTCCCCACTGCCTCTTTCTAATATAGATAGCAAGAGGGGGTAGGCGACTAGTCGACTCGTGTGTCCACTGTCTGACAAACGTTTACTTAAGTCGGCTAGTCGGCTAGTCGTTCACATCCCTAGATTTGATCCCTTAGCAACAACCCTTTGTGTATGGAGATTGTGTCTCCAATCAGTCTCCTGTCTCCAGATCTCTCTGTCTACTGCCTACTTATCCTACCTGGGCATTTTCAGTGCATCAGACCTTGTGGAGATCTAGGCCGTGACCCTAGTTTTCTTACTAATGAACTATAATTGTTAAGGTTACACACATGCACAGAGCAGCCAATTCCTCTCTCTGACTCAGCCCAGAGCTGAGCAGTTCTCATTTCCTTTGGGAAGGTTCCTTAATGACTGTTTGCTCTTCAAGCTGGATAAATAGCCCAGAAGCACAGACAGGCTTCTATGCAGCCTGTTTATAGCCAAAGGCCGTTTCTCTCCTAGACAATGAGCACCCCCCCCCCCCCCCCAGAGCTGCCTTCGAACCAGAGCATACCCCTACGTCAGCTCTCGGCGTGGGACGCTGCTGCAGACGCTGGGCTGGGAGAGGTGCAGAACACGACTTCTTTAAAGGGGATTCCCAGGGGAAGACACGTCCCTCTCAGAACTCAGAGGTACCATCTCCTGCTGAGGAATTCACCTGTTCCACAAACCCAGTGCCGCATGGGAGTGAAGGGACAGTTCATACAACTATGATCCTTTCTGCTCTGCACAGGCATTAATCATCCCAGAGCTCTTGCAAAAGCAGTGAGTTTGCTCCGGTATCATGAGCTAAAATGTCCCTGTTTGCTGTGCCTCCCTGTCTGACATCCCCCAGCCCCCCAAAATCTGTCTGTCCTACAGTAAAGAGCTCAGGAGCCAGCTTTGTGTTAATGCACAGAGCTTGTCATCCCTCTCTGGTATTCCGGGGCCCTGGCTGCTAACGGTGGCAGAGTTGTTATCTGACTTGTATCTCCCAGAAAGCATGGCACTCTTTCAGCCTGAGCAAAATGATTTCTCTCCTAGATTCATTTCAGAAGTCACCTGAGCTGTTATGTCTCAGACTTAGTTGGGATTGGTCCTGACTTGGGGAGGGGACTGGACTTGATGGCCTCCGGAGGTCTCTTCCAGCTCTATGATTCTATGACTTTCTAAGAAATGCTGGTAGAAGCAAACACCCAGCATGGGAAACGTGAATGCAAACAGTGAGAGTTTGGCAAAGGTATAGGCAAGTGAAAATGAGATCTTCTAGTGGAATGTTTCAGACAGCCTTCACTACAGTTAGTGCAACCAGTCCTGCATAGAGAGAGCAATCTATTTGTGAGCCCCATTCACCTCTGCTTTTTGCTCCATTAATGTGTGTGGCAAGGAGTTCCATGGGCCAAATATGGATTGTGTAAGCAGTTGCCTTTGATCAATTTTATATACACCACGTTTCAATGTAATTGAATATTTCCTTGTGCATGTGTTGTGAGACACGATAAATATAAATGCCAGCTCTACTTTATTTATCAATTGATTCACAGAGTTTAATCTGAGAAGAAATTCATACAGTTTGACTTCCTGCATATCACAGAAGATTAAATATTGCCCTTTTAACATTTTTATCTCCCTCCATAGTGGTTTTTAAGTCCCAGCTTGACAGTCCTGGTTGGGATGATATAGTTGGGGTCAGTCCTGCCTTGGGCAGGGGGTTGGACTCGATGACTCCTGAGGTCTCTTCCAACCCTGGGATTTTGTGATTCAATGATTCTATGATTCTATGTGTGATTAAAACCTGGTCTACATCAGGATTTTGCCTTATAGTATCATAAAACCACATGTTTCAAGGGCTTATTAATGTCGCCTGGTCTCCTCCCTGCCAAGATACAGGATTTTTTTTTTTGTCTAAACTATGCAGCCTTTGAAAAACCTCCAGCAAAGGAGTATCCACAACATCTAGAGGGGTGTCTTCCAATGCACTCCTGTTCTTACAGCCAGGAATTTATTCCTGACATTTCATGGAGTCATAGAATCAAAGCATTGAAAGGGATCTCGAGCGGTCATCAAGTCCAGAGCCCTGCACTCCTGGTCCCCTGTGTCAGCACCTTTTAAAAATCTCCAGGGATGGAAATTCCACAACTTCTCCAGACAATGTATTCCAGTGCTTAAACACCCTGAGAGTTAGAAAGATTTTCCTAATGCCCAACCTAAACCTCGTTTACTGAAATTTAAGCCCATTATTTTTTGTCCTATCATCTCAAACTATACAGAATAACTTTTCTCCCTCTGCCTTGTAATAACTTTTTAGTCCCCATGCATTGTCCCCTTTTCTATATTATACAAATTCTTTTATACAGTTCTTTTAATCTTCCTTCATAAATAATGTTTCCCTGTCCTTTGTTGTTGAAGTCCCTTCAACTTCTTGCAGTGTAGACAGTGTGAAAAGTTGAGTTAAGGTACTTCAACTTCATCTATGCAATTAACATAGCTGAAGTTGCATATCTTAATTTGACCTTATCCCATAGTGTAGACATACCCTATAAGTCTTTTACAAGTCTTCTTTCCCAACTTCAATGATTTTTCAAAGATAATAGTTAAATGGCTTGGATATATTCTCCTCTGAATCCTTGATATTCCAGGATATATTTCATGAGACCATGGTGACTTGAAGATATCTAACAGGAAGTGTTTCATATTAAGATTATGCATCTGACGAAGTAGGTCTTTACCCCCGAAAGCTTATGCTCCAATAAATCTGTTAGTCTATAAGGTGCCACAGGACTCCTCGTCGCTTTTGCAGATCCAGACTAACACGGCTACCCCTCTGATATTAACACTGTCTCTCCATCCAGGCATTTGTTCTATGAACATCACCCCAGGCCCTGGGCATCCATCTCAAAGTTGGACACCTCCCTTACTTCATGCCAGATTCCAACACCACTGACTTCACCAACCCCTCCACCTTCATCTTGCTGGGCATTCCTGGCCTGGAGGGGAAACATGTCTGGCTCTCCATCCCCTTCTGCACCATGTACATCATAACCCTCTTGGGGAACATCACCATCCTATTAATCGTGAAGAGGGAGCCGAGCCTCCATGAGCCTATGTACTATTTCCTCTGCATGCTGGCCATCACTGATCTGATCATGTCTACATCCATCCAGCCCAAAATGTTGAGCATCTTCTGGTTCAATTCCAGGGAGATCAGGTTCAATGCCTGCCTCACCCAGATGTACTTTGTTCACTGCTTCTCTGTGATAGAATCTGGAATCTTCGTGGCCATGGCTTTTGATCGCTACGTGGCCATCTGCCATCCCCTGAGACATTCTGCCATCCTGATAAACCCTGTAGTGACCAAGATTGGCCTGGCCGTGGCTCTGCGTGGAAGCATGCTCGTAATTCCCCATCTCTTCCTGGCAAGGCAATGGCCATATTGCAGAACCAACATCATCCCCCACTCATACTGTGAGCACATTGCCATAGTTAAGCTGGCCTGTGCTGACATCCGCATCAGTAATTACTACGGCCTCTCTGTGGCATTTTTCATTACAGGCCTGGACGTGTTTTTTATTGCTGTGTCCTACACTCAGATCCTCAGGGCCATTTTTCGCCTCTCCACAAAGGACGCCCGGCTCAAAACATTTGGAACCTGCAGCTCCCACCTCTGTGTTGTCTTAGCCTTTTACATCCCAGGTCTCTTCTCCTTCCTGACACACAGGTTTGGTCAGAATGTGTCCCTGCATTTCCACATTCTCATGGCCAACATCTACCTCCTATTGCCCCCCATGCTAAACCCCATCATCTACGGGGTGAGGACCAAACAGATCCGGGACAAGCTCTTATCTCCTCAAGGGTCCTTAAGTTTTCTCCTGGTGCCCTGGGTCTCAGACCGAGCACTGTGTAGAGCTGGCTGTTGACTTGATCCTGGGTCCTTTTTCCTGTATTCATGCCGGATTAGGAAAGGGTCTTTAGGGGTGCGGTCTAAGTCCCTGGGCTAAAGGGACTCCATAGCCCAGGGCCATGGGCCACAGCCAGTAATGCCCCATATTCTGGGATGTGAGGGAGGTGGTTCTGTGTGCTTCTGGCCCTCCCCCCGGTGCCGAGTCACATCGCCACAACTGCTGGGTACTGCGGTGCTTCTCTTGCCTGGAGATTGGTCACCTGCAGTTCCTATTAGCCTGGAATTGCAGCCAGTGGGAACTGTGGAGGTCAGTGCCTGCCGGCGGGCATGGGCTGCCCAGAGCCACCTCTGCCTCCCAAACCAAATGGGAGGTGCCCAAGTTAAGCACCTCAAACCACAGCCCCCTTTCCCAGTCTTGAGACCCCTCCCACACCTTAAGTCCCTTACTCTCTCCCAGAACCTGCACCCCAACCCTGAGCCTCCTCCTGCACCCAAATTCCCACCCAGACCCTGCAATCACACCCACACCCTGATCCTTCTGACCTGAGTCCCCTCCCACAGTTCAAATCCTTTGGCCCCAGCCTGCAGCCCCCTCCTGCACTCCAACCGTCTCATCCCCAGATCCACTGCAGAGCCTTCACACCTGGAGAGAGCCCTCTCTCACACCTGCCTTTCTGCTTCAACCTGCAGCTCCTTCCCACACACTGAACCCCTCATTTTTTGGCCTATCTCAGAGCCTGGGGGGGCCCTCAGAGTCTAATTGACCAGGCCTCCAGAAGAGTTAATCTGGCCCGGTCTGTATCACTTACTGGAGGGGCACAGAGTTACTAAGCTTTCATTGTCCTCACTGTGCTGTATCAGTGTGACAAATGAGCCACCTATTGCTAGACCAACACCTCTACTCCAGCTGCCTGCCCCTGGGCAAAAGGCATGTGAGTGCAGAGTCCAGGAGAAGGCAAAAACATGTGGGTACAGATGGTTTGCACTATGAAATGCTACGGATTTACCCAGAAATTTTGGGGTTTGGCTTCTGTGTCCAGGTGCCATTTACGGTTGCCAGACTCTGGACTGCCCAGTTCAGAAAGGGATCTGGTAGTTTCCAGTTACTGTAGGACTGGGGGAGGCACTGGGTCACTAACCCATGCCAGATCCTGACCAGACTCGATCCGACAGGCAGGCTTCTTGTCAGGCTGCAACAGTTCCCATCCCAGGTGTGGCGGGGAAGGGGGGAGGTCACTTATGGGGTGTGTGTGGGAGGCCCTCAAGCGCCTGTTACCTTTTGAACCTTAGGGCTGCTCAGAGCACTCACCCTAGCCACAGGTCCCAGAGGGACCCCTTAGCTGCAGCACAGCTTGAGTGTAGAGTGAGTGTGTGTGTGTGTGTGTGTGTTACTGAAGTATGGTGTGAAGGTGGAAACACCCACAACCTGCCTCTCAGGTACACCGGTGAAGAAGCCGGACACTGCTAATGGCCCTAGAAATGGGAGTCCACATGCCCGGAGACTATCTCAGCAATTCTTTAAAATGCAGGCTTTCCAGAGGCAGCCCATAAATCACAAAGGGTGATTGACTGGGGAGCAGAGTAAGTGATGAGCAAAGGTCTTCCCAGGAAGCTAGAAGAAACTGCACACCACTCAGTTTAACTTCTGTGCCAGGAAAGATAATGGAGCAATTAATTAAGGAATTTATCTGCAAATATCTGGAGGATAATAAAGTGATAGGTAACAGCCAGCATGGATTTGTAAAGAATAAATCATGTCAAACCAATTTGATAGCTTTCTTTGATAGGATAACAAGTCTTGTGGATAAGGGAGAAACGGTGGACGTGGTATACCTAGACTTTAGTAAGGCATTTGACAAGGTCTCGCCTGACCTTTTTATCAATAAGCTAGAGATAACCAACCTAGATGGAGCTACTATAAGGAGGGTGCATAACTGGCTGGATAACCATTCTCAGAGAGTAGTTATTAACCGTTCTCAATCCTGCTGGAAGGGCATAACAAGTGGGGATCCGCAGGGGTCTATTTTGGGACCGGTTTTGTTCAATGTCTTCACCAACGATTTAGATATTAGCATAAAGAGTATGATTATGAATTTGCAGATGATCTCAAGCTGGGAGGGGTTATATGAGCTATATAGGCTCAAAATTCAAAATGATCTGGACAAACTGGAGAAATGGTTTGAGGTAAACAGGATTAAGTTTAATAATGCCAAATACAAAGTACCCCGCTTAGAAAAGAACAATCAGTTTCACACATCTAGAATGGGAAATGATTGTCTATGAAGGAGTACTGCAGTAATAGATCTAGGGGTCATAGTGTACCACAAGTGACTGCTGAAGGAGTAGAGCACAAGCTAAATATGAGTCAACATTGTGACACTTTTGCCAAAAATGCAAACTTGACTCTGGAAGGCATTAACAGGAGTGTCGTGAGCAAGACACGAGAAGTCATTCTTCCGCTCTACTCTGCGCTGATTAGGCCCCAATTGGAATATTGTGTCCTGTTCTTGACAACACATTTCAAGAAAGATGTGGAGAAGTTGGAGAAGGTCCAGAGAAGAGCAACAAAAATGATTAAAGGTCTAGAAATCATGAACTAGGAGGGAGGTCTTAAAGAATTCGGCTTATTTAGTTTCGAAAAGAGAGGACTGAGAGAGGACATGATAGCAGATATGCTGTGTCCCTATCGACTCATCTTCTGTTCTACTGCCGGCTGAGACACACATCTGACTGTCGATGGGGGTGTGGGGCCCTCGGACTCGCCCGCACTTCAGAGACAGCAGATCATTAGCCCTGCAGGACAGGGTGGGGTATGGCAGTGACATCACAAAGACCTTTTCTTGCGCCTCCGTTTTTTGGTCAAAGGAGGTTGGGCCTCACAGAGAGTCCATGACAACAGCCAGGTAGGGCAGGCTGTAGGTCGGGAGCAATCTCAGAGCGGCAATCCGTGGCTCAGCTGCAGCCAGTGTCCTGTTCGAGGGCTCCCCTTGAAGATTGAAAGACAATTCAGATTCACATAAGTGAGTACAATGAGGTGCCTCTAGAGATTTCCCTTTTCTCCCTTCTAAGGTAGGTGACATATTTCCCTATGGAGACACTATGGGTGTGTCTAGACTACAGGGTTTTGTCGACAAAAGTGGACTTTTGTCGACAAAACTATTCCTGCATCTACACTCCCGCCGAGTTCTGTCGACAGTAAGTCGAGAGAATGCGGCAGTTTTGTCGACGGTGGTAAACCTCATTCTACGAGGAATAACGCCTTTTGTCGACAGAGTTCTGTTGACAAAAGGCGCAATTGCATCCACACTGTGCTTTTTCAAAAGAAAGTGTCTAGACTTTCTGTCGAAAAAGTGGCTTACTTTGTCGACAGAACTGGCTGTAGTCTAGACGCTCTTTGTCGACAGAGGCTTTGTTGACAGTATCTGTCGACAAAGCTTCTGTCAACAAAAGCCTGTAGTCTAGATGTACCTTAAGAGCCTCAGAGAGGTTTGGTACCTAGTCATCCAGGTTTATCCAGTGCCGGCCAAATGCCAGGCACAGAAAACACTAGGTTAAAGTGGGAGAATATTTTTCCCCACCAAGACTTTTTATCCTTTAGACCCAAAAGGGACACGGGTTTGTCATTTTTGTTTTACTTTTTTCCTGCTTCCCTCCCACTATTGGCAAAAAGGGGGCTGCTCTCCATCCCTCAAGACAGGAACCCCACAAAAATATGAGACAGGAAGAACACCGTAAGAGTGATCCCCAATGGGGACCTGAGCACCCCTGGACTATCTGGAGGAGAGAAGGACTCTCAAGTTCCCACCCTCAGAGCTTCAACATTGATTGGACGAGTTGGGGGGCCAAAGCTGGACCCTTTCTGCTCCATCAGTTCTCCTAACAGCTTAGAGGACAGAAGAATGGCCATATTGGGTCAGATAAAAGGTCCATCTAGCCCAGGGTCCCGTCTTCCAACAATGGCCAATGCCAGATGCCTCAGAGGGAGTGAGCATAATAAGAAATCATCAAGTGATCCCTCTCCGGTCATCCATTCCCAGCCTCTGACAGACAGAGGGTAGGGACACCATTCCTACCCATCCCGGCTAATAGCCATTGATGGACCTAACCTCCATAAGAACATAAGAACGGCCGTACTGGGTCAGACCAAAGGTCCATCTAGCCCAGTATCCTGTCTGCCGACAGTGGCCAGCACCAGGTGCCCCAGAGGGGGTGGACCAAGACAATGATCAAGCGATTTGTCTCCTGCCATCCTCTCCAGCCTCTGACAAACAGAGGCCAAGGACACCATTTTATCCCCTGGCTAATAGCCTTTATGGACCTAACCTCCATGAAATTATCTAGCTTCTTTAAACTCTGTTATAGTCCCAGCCTTCACAGCCTCCTCCGGCAAGGAGTTCCACATGCTGACTACACGCTGTGTGAAGAAGAACTTTCTTTTATTAGTTTTAAACCTGCTACCCATTAATTTCATTTGGTGTCCTCTAGTTCTTCTATTTAGGAACTAATAAATAACTTTTCCTTTATCGCCCTCTCCACACCACTCATGATTTTATATACCTCTATCATATCCCCTCAGTCTCTCTTTTCTAAACTGAAAAGTCCCAGTCGCTTTGAACCTCTCCTCATATGGGACCCGTTCCAAACCCCTAATCATTTTAGTTGCCCTTTTCTGAACCCTTTCCAAGGCCAAAATATCTTTTGAGGTGAGGAGACCACATCTGTACACAGTATTCAAGATATGTGGCGTACCATAGTTTTATACAGGGCAGTAAGATATTCGGGTCTTATTTTCTATCCCTTTCTTAATAATTCCTAGCATCCTATTTGCCTTTTTGACCGCTGCACATGTGTGGAAGTTTTCAGAGAACTGTCACGATAACTCCAAGATCTCTTTCCTGATTTGTCATAGCCAAATTAGCCCCCATCATACTGTCACGTATAGTTGGGGTTATTTTTCCCGATGTGCATTACTTTACACTTATCCACATTAAATTTCATTTGCCATTTTGTTGCCCAATCACTCAGTTTGGTGAGATCTTCTTGGAGTCCCTTACAGTCTGCTTCTGTCTTGACTATCCTAAACAGTTTGGTATCATCCATGAACTTTACCACCTCACTGCTTACCCCTTTCTCCAGATCATTTATGAATAAGTTGAACAGGATTGGTCCTAGGACTGACCCTTGGGGACACCACTAGTTACCCCTCTCCATTCTGAAAATTTACCATTTATTCCTACCCTTTGTTTCCTGTCTTTTAACCAGTTCTCAATCCAAGAAAGGACCTTCCCTCTTATCCCATGGCCATGTAATTTACACAAGAGCCTTTGGTGAGGACCTTGTCAAGAGCTTTCTGGAAATCTAAGTATACTATATCTACTGGATCCCCCTTGTCCATGTTTGTTAACCTTCAAAGAACTCTAATAGATTAGTAAGACAAGTTTCCCTTTACAGAAACCCATGTTGACTTTTGTCCAACAAATTATGTTCTTCTACATGCTTCACAATTTTATTCTTTACTATTGTTTCGACTAATTTGCCCGGTACTGAAGTTAGACTTACCGGTCTGTAATTGCCCGGATCGCCTCTAGAGCCCTTTTTAAATATTGGTGTCACGTTGGCTACCTTCCAGTCATTAGGTACGGAAGCCGATTTAAGGGATAGGTTACAAACCACAGATAATAGTTCAGCAATTTCCCATTTGAGTTCTTTTTAGAACCCTTGATGAATGCCATCCGGTCCCGGAGATTTGTTAACATTAAGTTTTTCTATTTGTTCCAAAACCTCCTCTAATGACACTTCAATCCGGGACAGTTCCTCAGATTCATTACCCACAAAGGACGGTGCAGATTTGGGAATCTCCCAACGTCCTCAGCCGTGAAGACTGAAGCAAAGAAATCATTTAGTTTCTCCGCAATGGCTTTATCGCCCTTGATTGCGCCTTTATAGTTCGATCGCCTAGGGGACCACAGGTTTTTTAGCAGGCTTCCTGCTTCTAATGTACTTAAAAACATTTTGTTATTTCTTTTGAGTTTTTGGCTAGCTGTTCCTCAAAACCTTTTTTTGCTTTTCTTATTACATTTTTACACTTGATTTGACAGTGTTTATGTTCCTTTCTATTTATCTCACTAGGATTGACTTCCACTTCTTAAAAGATGCCTTTTGTCCTCACTGCTTCTTTTACATGGTGGTTAAGCCACGGTGACTCTTTTTAGGTCTCTTGCTATGTTTTTTAATTTGGGGTATACATTTAAGTTGGGCCTCTATTATGGTGTCTTTAAAAGTTTCCATGCAGCTTGCAGGATTTGGCTCTAGTCACTGTGCCTTTTAATTTCTGTTTAACTAACCTCCTCATTTTTGTGTAATTCTTTGAAATTAAATGCCAGGGTGCTGGTCTGCTGAGGTGTTCTTCCCACCACAGGAATGTTGAATGTTATTATATTATGGTCACTATTCCCAAGCAGTTCTGTAACGGTTATTTCCTGACCTGATCCTGCGCTCCACTCAGGACTAAATCGAGAATTGCCTCTCCTTGTGGGTTCCTGCACCAGCTGCTCCAAGAAGCAGTCATTTAAGCCATTGAGAAATTTTATCTCCGCTTCTCTTCCTGAGGTGACATGTATCCAGTCAATATGGGGGTAATTAAAATCCCCATTATTATAGAGTTCTTTGTTTTGGTAGCCTCTCTAATCTCCTCAGCATTTCAATGTCAGTATCCCTGTCCTGGTCAGGTGGTCGGTAATATATCCCTACTGCTAATTTCTTATTTTTGGAGCATGGAATTACTATCCATAGCGATTCTATTGAACATGTTGATTCATTTAATATTTTTATTTCATTTGATTCTACATTATCTTTCACATACAGTGCCACTCCGCCACCCACCCGGCCTGCTCTATCCTTTCGATATATTTTATATCCCGGTATGATTGTGAATTTATCTAGTTCTTTTTGAACCATGTTGAAGTCCTGGTCTTCACAGCATCCTCTGGCAAGGAGTTCCAGATGTTGACTGTGCACTGCATGAAGAAAAACTTCCTTTTGTTTGTTTTAAACCTGCTACCTATTAGTTTCATTTGGTGACCCCTAGTTCTTATGTTATCATCATCATCATCATCAACAACAACAACCATGGGCTCAACGCCCATTGGTGTCCGATGCCTTCCATCTTTCCCTGTCCAGTGTGGAGTGGCTTAGTTTCTGTAGACTAGCTCCACACCAATCTACTATGGGAATAAGTAAATAACTTTTCCTTATTTACTTTTTCCAGTCATGATTTTATAGACCTCTATCATATTCCCCCTTAATCTCCTCTTTCTAAGCTGAAAAGAGAGAGTCTAACACACTGTGTGTCTCCTTCTCCTGCAGCAGCTGATAGCTCCTGATTCCAAGAGCCCCTCCCCACAAAGAAGCACTGACGGCCTTTGGGCAGGGTCAGGTGTTTGATAGTCAATTCACTGCCTGTCCAGGCTTTCTGCTTAGGTCCAATAGGTAGCCTGAGCCTGGGGCAACACGAAGGGACTGACAAACTCATGGCATCTCTGCACTGACAGTCCTTCCTCTCCATGGATGTGGAGAGCTATTTTTTTCAGTTGTTGCCCATCACCACAATATCTGAGGGCCAACTATCTGAGTGTCACGTGTGTCGTGGGGAGGCAGCATGTCTTCCCTCGGTGCAAGCATCTGGCTTTCTTGTTGTAATTCAGTCTCTAAAGAGACAGGCGAGTTTGTGAGGAGGGGCATGCTTGCACCAGAAAATTGTACTGCTTGAGGTATAGTCCCCCGATATGGACACAGTCATAACACTGCCAAGGTTCTTTCCACCAGTAGAGTGAGGGGAATAAGCTACATCTCAGGGTAGGCACTTTTATGAAGATACAACTTGGCACACATCTTGAGAGGATGGTGAAGTCTTAGCCTCCATCTTCCAGCCTTTCCTCTGCCTCTCACTCAAGCAATAGTCCCAGACATGGAGGGATTGTGGTTACTGCAGAGAAGTCAGGACTCCTAGTTGTGTCTCTGTCACCTTCCCACTCAATCTGTCTGACCTCGGCCAATTCATATCTCCCTATTTAGCTATGTTATGGGTTTTTGTTCACAGTGACTTTCCTTTGCAAGGTCTTTTCATTGCCCTTCAATGAAAGGTGCTGCACAATGTGATGACAGTTACTGATGAGAATTATGGATCTCTGACCCCTTAGTGACAGCCCCATGTGCCTGCAGAAAGTGTTAGTGTCTGTCCTTAGTCACCTTTCTCCAGATCTACCTGTTTATATCCTTGACCTTTACAAAGGAGACACAGACATTATCCCTAGTTTTCTTCCTAATCAACTATCATTTTTAAATATACACAAACACACTGAACAGCCAATTTTTTGCTGACCCAGCCCCGAGCCCAGGGCCCCTTAATTGCTGTTTACTGCTGAAGAGGGATAAATAGCACAGAAGCCCAGATGGGCTTCTCTCCAGACTGTTTGCATCCAGTCGCTCACTTATCCACTGGGAGTGAGGGAACCCCATCGGGATTGGCCAGATCTGTATTATAAACAGTGCACAGCCCTGTCTCAACTCTTGGCGTGAGATGCCTCAGGGGGGCTCCCAAGGAAAACGCTTCCCTCTCAGAATCACAGGTACCCGTCTCTGGCTGCGGATCTCACCTGCTCGACAAACCCAGTGCATCTTAGACTAGAGAGTAAGTTTGTGATCCTACCTGCTCGGCACTGCCAGTAAATATCCCCTTGCTCCAGGATCAGTAGGCAAACAGTGATTCTTCTCTGCGCATCCCTTCCCATTACCTAGAGCCGAAAGCCATTTCAGTGGCACAGGGCATCATTTGCATCAGATAGAACCCTAGAATCATGGGATTGGAAGAGTCCTCAGGAGGTCATCGAGTCCAAACACCTGTTGGAAGCAGGACCCATCACAACTAAACCATCCCAGCCCGGGCTTTGTCAAGCTGCAACTTAACATCTAGGGATGGAGATTCCACCCCCTTCCTAGGGAGCCCACCCCAATGCTTCCTTGCCATCCGAATAAAATAGTTTTTTCTTAATATCTAACCTAGAGCTACCTCACTGCAACTTGAGACCATTGCTCCTGGTTCTGCCACCTGTCACCACTGAGAACAGCCTCTTTGGAACCTCCTCTCCCTGAAAGGAGTTGAAGGCTGCTATCAAATCCCCCCTCACTCTTTTCTTTTGTAGATGAAACAAACTCAAATCCCTCAGCCTCTCCTCATAGGTCATGTGTTCCAGCCCCCTAATCATTTTCGTTGCCCTCTATTAGACTTTGTCCAATGTGTCCACATCCTTTCTGTAACGGGGGTCCCAGAATTGGATGAATTACTCCAGATGTAGCCTCACCAATGTCGAGTAAAGGGGAATAATCACTTCTCTAATTTTCATGGCAATGCTCCTCCTAATACACCCCAATATGCTATTAGCCTTCACGACTACAAGGACACACTGTTGACTCATATCCTGTTTCTCATCCACTGTAATCCCCAGGCCCTTTTCCACCAAACTCCTGCTTAACCAGTTGGTCCCCAGCCTGTAACAATGCTTGGGATTCTTCCATCCCAAGTGCAGGTCTCTGCACTTGTCCTTGTTGAACCTCATCAGATTAGTTTTGGCCCAATCCTCCAATGTGTCTAGGTCACTCTGGACCCTATCCCTGACCTCCAGCGTATCCACCTCTCCCTCTAGCATAGTGTCATCTGCAAATTGCTGAGGGTATAATCCATCCCCGCATCCAGGTCATTGAACAACACTGTCCCCAGAATGGACCCTTGGGGCACTCCACTTGATAGCAACTGCCAACCAGACATTGAGCCATTGATTACTATCCATTAATCCATTATCAGCTTTCTATCCATGGCCTTTTTTTTCCTAGGACCCACAATGAAAAATTTCCCCTGGATGATATTGACTAAAGACCTGAAAAGCTACCTATGTGACAATACACATAGATTGACACCTCATTCTCTTGCATCTCAGGGTTCTGGTACTTAACTGGTAGAACAGCGACTGGGACCATTACCTATCTTGTATCTCTTGGAAAGTATTGAGGTGGACACATTTCTCATCTGAACACCATGGTGAATACATAATTTTGCATAGCTTCATTCAAGTAAACGCCTGAAGTGTTGAGCCTGGAACTTTCACTGGAAAAAAAAAAAAAAAAAAAAGAGCTGAAACCAGAGACTCAGTATGGGACATTTTCCTCCCAAAACTAAAGTCTGGAAAACTTGCAAGTAACTCGTGGCACCTTATAGACTAACAGATTAATTGGAGCATAAGCTTTCGTGGGCAAAGACCCACATCGTCAGATGCATGTAGTGGAATTTCCTCTGATGAAGTGGTTCTTTGCCCACGAAAGCTTATGCTGCAATAAATCTGTTAGTCTATAAGGTACAACAGGACTTCTCGTCGTTCTTGTAGATTCAGACTAACACAGCTACCCCTTTGATACTTGCAAGTAACTGAAATTCTCCTTGAAAGAGTCAGACAATATTTAACTAGAGATAGTGCCGTCAGATCACCTACAATTGCCAATCCATTTGTGAATCCCATTCAGCTAAGCTCTTCACGCCAATAAAGTCTGTGTCTAGGCATTCTGCAGGCCAGGTATGGATAATGTAAGCAATTTTCTTTTATCGGTGTTATACATTCAAACATTGAATGGAATTGTATATTCCCTTGCTCATGTGTTATGAGACAGTAACTATAAATGGCTGATCTACTTCCTTTCTCAACAGATTCAGAGAGGTAAAGATAAGAAGGGACCATAAGATCCAGTGTGATCTCCTGTGTAACAGGCCATTAAATTTAACTCCAGGTACCCCTATAACAAGCCCCATGCCTCATGCCTGCTTCCTGCCAGGATCTTACACTGTAGAACCATAGAGCCACAGATTGGAAAGGGTTTGTTTGATATGACCAGTTTTACATAAACCATATTGCTGACTGACATTAATGATATTCCTAGACTTTACAAAAAATCCCATATCAATTGTTCCATTGTTTCCTAACCTCGTCAAACATTTTTATTTCAAGTTTTCCCTTATTTTCAATAATTATGTTTAACAGAGACTGTCCTGCATTTGCCTTCTTTCTGAGGGGGGAAAGGTCTCTGCTGCTTGCTGTCTGATTGCCTACTTCTGGTTCTCAATGAGATGTGTTGTTGCTTGGTCATTTCATAACGCTGGTGTTTGTAACTCTAAGAAACAATCTAACAAAACGATTTGTGGAACATATTTAATTTTTCTCCAATGGTTACAAGTTTCCTTTCAAGCTCTGGAAATTGGCCAAATATTTTCTAAGGTGCCCCTTTTCCCCGTTGCACTTAATAACCTCCTTTTTAGATCCTTAACCCTACCAAGGGTTTTCCCTGATATCTATCTCGTTCCTCTCTGCTTTTCAAAATTTCTAATTTCTATTGCTTTGTATATATTGTTCTTTTCTCCAGTGTGTTATATGGTGCATTTTCTTCCTTAAGTGCTACCTTCACTTAGCCACTAAACAGGGTTTTTAGCCAAATTGTCCACTTTCTTTACCACAGGATCATAATTTTATGAAATCCCAATTTTCATTCCTGTTTTTCTGCCTAATGCTTCCTCCCAAATGGTTTTGCTGATGATATAACATAGCTTTGAGGAATTAGCTATTTTGAAGCAATTAGTCACTATAGATATTACTGATTAGAAACTCTTCTTGGTTTCTCCATTTGAATGTAATGTAATGAGTTCCATTTTTTACTTTCCTCTCCTCTATGTGCCCCAGACGTCTCAGGCTGGCTGCATATGACAGCTCCCCTGTTCTCAACGCCTGTCTCAGAATTCCCTTTCTACCTTCTATTTCCTTTACACAGGCTGGGTGAGCAAACCAGAGCACATATCCGGAGCAGCAATTTTTCCATCCCTACCTTAGGCATCCAAACACGGTCTTTGTTTTGACCAGTGTCATGAACGAGATGTTGTTTCCTTGGAGTTGCTCGGTTATGACCAGTTAAAGTTAAATCCTAGTGATGAAAATAGAAAGGAGCATAAACTCTGTCAAATAAAGTGTAAAAATATAATAAGAAAAGCCAAAAAGGAGTTTGAAAAACAGCTAGCCCAAAGTATAAAAGTAATAGCAAAACGTTTTTTAAGCACATCAGAATCAGGAAGCCCACTAAACAACCAGTGGGGCCCTTGGATGATTGAGATGCTAAAGAAGCACTCAAAGATGATAAGTCATTGCAGAGAAACTAAATGAATTCCTTGCTTCAGTCTTCATGGCTGAGAATGTTAGGGAGATTCCCAAACCTGAACCATTCTTTTTAGGAGACAAATCTGAGGAATTGTCCCAGATTGAGGTGTCATTAGAGGAGATTTTGGAACGAATTGATAAACTTAACAGTAACAAGTCACCGGGACCAGATGGCATTTACCCCAGAGTTCTGAAAGAACTCAAATGGGAATTATGGAGCTATTAACTATGGTTTGTAACCTATCCTTTAAATTGGCTTCAGTACCTAATGATTCGAAGATAGCTAACGTGATGCCAATATTTAAAAAGGGCTCTAGAGGTGATCCTGGCAATTACAGATCGGTAAGTCTAATTTCAGTACTGGGCAAATTAGCTGAAACTCTAGTAAAGAATAAAATTGTCAGACACATGGATGAATATAACTTTTGGGGGGAAAGTCAACATGGTTTCTGCAAAGGGAAATCATGTCTTACTAATCTATAAGAGTTCTTTAAGGGGGTCAACAAACAGGTGGACAAGGGGGATCCAGTGGATATAGTGTACTTAGATTTCCTGGTAGCCTTTGACCAGGTCCCTCACCAAAGGCTCTTAAATAAAGTAAGTTGTCATGGGATAAGAGGGATTGGTTAAAAGACAGGAAACAAAGGAATAAATAATAAAGTTTCAGAATGGAGAGACATAGCTAGTGGTGTCCCTCAAGGGGCCGTACTGGGACCCATTCTATTCAAATTATATATAAATGATCTGGAGAAAGGGGTTAACAGTGAGGTGGCAAAATTTGCAGATGATGCTAAACTGCTCAAGATAGTTAAGACCAAAGCAGACTGAAGAGCTTCAAAAAGATCTCACCAAACTAAGTGATTGGGCAACAACATGGCAAATGAAATTGAATGTTGCTAAAGGTAAAGTAATGCACATTGGAAAAAAAGAATCTCAATGCTTCATTAGTTTGTACACTAATGCGAGAAGGCTGGGCAACAAACAGGAAGAACTGGAGGCGCTGGCCCAGTCTGAGAAATATGATTTAATTGGGATAACAGAGACTTGGTGGGATGACTCGCATTACTGGAGTGCTGTCATGGAAGGGTATAGACTGTTCAGGAAGAACAGGCAGGGGAGAAAAGGAGGAGGAGTTGCACTATATGTAAGAGAGCACTATGAATGCTCTGAACTCCAGTATAAAGAGGGAGAAAAACCTGTTGAGAGTCTATGGTTTGAGTTTAAAGGAGCAAACAACAGCAGTGATGTTGTGGTGGCTACAGGCCACCAAATCAGGTGGATGAGGTAGATGAGGCTTTCTTCGGACAACTGAGAGAAGCTTCCAGATCACAGGCCCTGGTTCTCGTGGGGGACTTCAATCACCCTGACATCTGTTGGGAGACCAATACGGCAGTACACAGGCAATCCAGGAAGTTTTTGGAGAATGTTGGGGATAACTTCTTGGTGCAAGTGCTGAAGGATCCGACCAGGGGCCGTGCGCAGCTTGACCTTCTCCTCACAAACAGGGAGGAACTAATAGGGAAGTAGAGGTGGGTGACAACCTGGGAAGCAGTGATCATGAGATGGTAGATTTCAGGATCCTGACCAAAGGAAGAAAAGAGAGTAGTAAAATACACACCTTGGACTTCAAAAGCAGATTTTGACTCCTCAGAGATCTGATGGGCAGAATCCCCTGGGATGCTAACATGAAGGAAAGGAGTCCAGGACAGCTGGCAGTATTTTAAAGAAGCCTTATTGAAGGCACAAAAGAAACCATCCCGATGCGTAGCAAGAGAGGCAAACATGGTAGGAGACCGGATTGGCTTACAGGGAAATCCTTGGTGAACTTAAGCACAAAGGAAGCTTACAAAAGTGGAAACTTGGACAAATGACCAGGAGGGGTTTAAATGTATAGCTTGAGAATGCCGGGGGTTATCAGGAAGGCGAAAGCGCAAATGGAATTGCAACTGGCTAAGGATGTGAAGGATAACAAGAAAGGTTTCTACAGGCATGTTAACAAGAAGAAAGGTGATCAGAGAGGGTGTGCGGCCCCCTACTGGATGAAGGAGGTAACCTAGTGACAGATGATGTGGGGAAGGCTGAAGTACTCAATGCTTTCTTTGCCTCTGTATTCACGGACAAGGTGGGCTCCCGGAGTAATGCGCTAAGTGACGCAAGATGGGATGAAGATGGACAGCCCTTGGTGGATAAATGGTGGATAAATGGACAGTAAGATGGATAGAAAGCTGGCTAGAAGACCGGGCCCAGCGGGTAGTGATCAATGGCTCGATGTCAGGATGGCGGTCGGTTTCTAAGGGAGTGCCCCAAGGTTCGGTTCTAGGACCGGTTTTGTTCAATATCTTTATTGATGACCTGGATGAGGGGTTGGAGTGCACCCTCAGCAAGTTTGCGGATGACACTAAGCTAGGGGGAGAGGTAGATACGCTGGAGGGCAGAGATAGGGTCCAGAGTGACTTAGACAAATTGGAGGATTGGGCCACAAGAAATCTGATGAGGTTCAACAAGGACAAGTGCAGAGTCCTGCACTTGGGATGGAAGAATCCCAGCATTGTTACAGGCTGGGGGCCAACCAGCTAAGTAGTAGTTCTGCAGAAAAGGACCTGGGGGTTACAGTGGATGAGAAGCTGGATATGAGTCAACAGTGTGCCCTTGTAGCCAAGAAGGCTAATGGCATGTTAGGTTGCATTAAGAGGAGCATTGCCAGCAGATCCAGAGATGTCATTATTCCCCTTTACTCGGCTTTGGTGAGGCCACATCTGGAGTATTGTGTCCAGTTCTGGACCCCCCACTACAAAAAGGATGTGGATGCATTGGAGAGGGTCCAGCGGAGGGCAACCAAAATGATTAGGGGGCTGGAGCATAAGACTTATGAGGAGAGGCTGAGGGAGTTGGGTCTGTTTAGTCTGCAGAATCGAAGATTGAGGCGGGATTTGATATCAGCCTTCAACTTTCTGAAGGTAGGTTCCAAAGAGGATGGAGAGAGGCTGTTCTCAGTGGTGACAGATGGCAGAACAAGAAGCAATGGTCTCAAGTTGTGGTGGGAGAGGTCCAGGTTGGATATTAGGAAAAACTATTTCACTAGGAGGGTAGTGAAGCACTGGAATGGGTTACCTAGGGAAGTAGTGGAGTCTCCATCCCTAGATGTGTTTAAGTCTCGGCTTGACAAAGCCCTGGCTGGGTTGATTTAGTTGGGATTGGTCCTGCCTAGAGCAGGGGGCTGGACTTGATGACCTTCTGAGGTCTCTTCCGGCTCTATGGTTCTATGATTCTATGATATAATATAATGGGGACTAATTTAGCTACATTTACTCAAGAGAGAGAACTTGGAGTCATTGTGGATAGTTCTCTGAAAACATCCACGCAGTGTGTAGCAGCAGTCAAATAAGAAAAAAGAATGTTAGCAATCATTTAAAAAGGGATGGAGAATAGGAGAGAGAATATCTTACTGCCTCTATAAAACCATGGTACACTCACATCTTGAATACTGCTTACAGATGTGGTCACCTCATCTAAAAAAAAAGACACATTGGCAGTGGAAAAGTTTCAGAATAGGTCAACAAAAATTATTAGGGGTTTGAATCGGGTCCCATATGAAGAGAAATTAAAACAACTAGGACTTTTCAGTTTAGAAAAGAGGAGACTAAGTGGGGGATATGATAAAGGCCTATAAAATCATGACTGGTGTGGAAAAAGTAATATAGAGAAAGGTTATTTGCTTGTTCTCATAACCAGGGTTTGATAAGCGGCGGCAAGCCCCGCTCGCCAGCCGCACGGTTTGGCATGCTGCACATGCGCAGACCGCGCTGTGCATACGCTGATCGCGCTGTGGCGCCGTGCCGGGCTAAAATCTACGCGCCATAGGCGAGTAGTTTGCCCTAATTGTCGAGCCCTGCTCATAACATAAGAACTAGGGGGCACCAAATGAAATTAATAGGTAACAGGTTTACAAACAAACAAAAGGACGTTTTTCTTCACTCAGTTCACAGTCAGCCTGTGGAACTCCTTGCCAGAGGATGTTGTGAAGACCAGGACTTTAACAGGGTTCAAAAAACAGCTAGATAGATGCATGGAAGTTAGGTCTATCAATGACTATTAGCCAGGATGGGTAGAAATAGTGTCCTTAGTCTCTGTTTGTCAGGCGCTGGACATGGATGACAGCATGAGGATTCCCTGCTGTGTTCACTCCCTCTGGGTCATCTGGCATTGGCCACTGTCAGAAGAGAGGATACTGGGCTAGATGGACCTTTGGTCTGACCTAATATGGCCGTTCTAATGCTCTTATATCTTTTCCCTGGGTTGTATTTCCTGATGGTGACTATTTAGGTTTCACACACCATAGGCTGTGTCTAGACTGGCAAGTTTTTCCGCAAAAGCAGCTGCTTTTGCGGAAAAACTTGCCAGCTGTCTACACTGGCCGCTTGAATTTCCGCAAGAACGCTGACGATCTCATGTAAGAAATCAGTGTTTCTTGCGGAAATACTATGCTGCTCCCGTTCGGGCAAAAGTCCTTTTGCGCAAAAGCTTTTACACAAAAGGGCCAGTGTAGACAGCTCAGATGTGTTTTGCGCAAAAAAGCCCTGATCGCGAAAATGGCGATCGGGGCTTTTTTGGGCAAAGCGTCTAGATTGGCACGGACGCTTTTCCGCAAAAAGTGCTTTTGCGGAAAAGCGTCCGTGCCAATCTCGACGCTCTTTTCTGCAAATGCTTTTAACGGAAAACTTTTCTGTTAAAAGCATTTGCGGAAAATCATGCCCGTCTAGACGTAGCCCATAATGTATAGACATTATTAATGCATTGAGCACCCTCAAACATGGAATTAATAGGGTCTGTTGTTCATAACTCATGTCTCTAGATAATGAAAGTGTCATGTCTCAGAGTGTGAAGAAAATACAATCTCCTTCACCTAAGAGAGCAGCCTGCAGTAATATATCTAGTGTCTCACAGGGTATGTCTACAGTTGCACCCTTTTTCAACAGAGGGATACAAATGAAGGCATTCAAAATTGCAAATGAAGCCGGGATTTAAATATCCTGCACTTCATTTGCATAATTGCATTATGGCGCTATTTTGAAATACAAAATGCGGTGTAGATGCGGTTATTTCAGGAAAACACCCTTCTTCTGAAATAACCGTTATTCCTCATAAATGAGGTTTAACAGTTATTTCGTAAGAAGGGCGTTCTCCCGAAATAACCGCATCTACACTATGTTTTGTATTTCAAAATAGAGCTATTTTGAAATAGCGCCATAACGCGATTATGCAAATGAATTGCGGGATATTTAAATCCCAGCTTCATTTGCAATTTCGAATGACTTCATTTGCATCCTTCTATCGAAAGAGGGTGCAAATGTAGACATACCCATACTCACATTGTGTCTCCATCCAGGCAATTTCACTGTGACCATCACCCTAGAGTCTGGGCACGTACGGAAAGTCCACAGATCATAAGGTTCAAGTAAGAGACGTTCTGCCTCAGTGTTGAATCACATTTCTCCGACTCCATGTCAGATTCCAACAAAACTGCCTTCACCAACCCCTCCACCTTCATCCTGCTGGGCATTCCTGGCCTGGAGGCAGCCCATGTCTGGATCTCCATCCCCTTCTGCATCATGTACATCATAGCCCTCTTGGGAAACTTTGCTATACTATTTATTGTGAAGAAGGAACCCAGTCTCCATGAGCCCATGTACTATTTCCTCTGCATGCTGACCATCACCGATTTGGTACTGGCCACATCCACCCTGCCCAAAACACTGAGCATCTTCTGGTTCAATTCCAGGGAGATCGATTTCAATGCCTGCCTCACCCAGATGTTTTTCATTCACTGCTTCACAGAGATTGAATCTGGGATATTGGCGGCCATGGCTTTTGATCGCTATGTGGCCATCTGCCATCCCCTGAGACATTCCACCATCCTAACAAACTCTCTGGTGATGAAGATTGGCCTGGTCATCGTGTTGCGTGGCAGCATTCTCATCCTGCCCTGTCCCATCCTGGCAAGTCAGTGGCCATATTGCAGAACCAACATCATTGCCCACACTCAATGTGAGAACTTGGGTGTGGTGAAGTTGGCCTGTGGCGACACCCGCATCAGTAGTTACTACGGCCTCTTTGTGCTATCCTGTAGATTTGGTATTGATGTGTCTATTATCACCCTGTCTTATATTAAGATCCTTAGGGCCATCTTCAGCCTCCCCACAAAGGACGCCCGGCTCAAGACTTTTGGGACTTGCGGCTCGCACATCTGTGTCATATTAGCCTTTTACATCCCAACTCTGTTTGCCTCCCTGTCAGCCCGTTTGGGTGACAATTTGCCCCGTTATTTCTATGTGTTGTTTGCTGACCTGTACCTTCTGGTTCCCCCCATGCTGAACCCTGTCATCTATGGTGTGAGGACCAAACAGATCCGGCACAGGCTGCTCCATGTCTTTACTTCTCAGGGAACTAAAGTTTTCTCCTCAAGTTGCTGCTCTCAAACTAAGCACCATGGAGTGCTGGCTGGTGACATAGTACTCGTCACTAAATCACTGACTATCCAGTCAAAGAAAGATTAAATTATTTTTTGACTTTATTGTGTTTTCTCAGCCTGACATACTGGGTAATCCATCTATGTACAAACAACTCATAGGGTTGCCACCTTTGTAATTGTATTTCTAATTTTAACTGGGCATCCATTACCCTCCCCTTTACCCCACCTTTTTCCTCAGAGTCCTGTTCCATGTCTCCCCTCGAGCCCCGATCTACTTTTATGTTTTGATGTTCATTGCTCCACGCTTGTTGCCTGTTCCTCTTCTGACCCTCTCATGACCACTTGGACTATCTCTGTGATAGGTCTCCTTGAGGTGCCACCTGGCAGTGAGGTACAGCTGGGCCCTAGGTCTCACCAAACTGGACTGCCTCTGGCACAGTGATGTGGCAAGCAACAAACCCTTCGCATCTTGCCTCCCACAAACGTCCACAGGTAGGGAGCACACTCATGTGCCCTGACAAAGACATAGGGCAGGAAGAGAGCTCGGAGAAGGATCCACTGGTGACCTGAGCCATCTCCGGGCCATCTGGGGAGAACTCTTAGCCACAAAACTGATTGGGTGATGAGGTGAGTTGGGAGCAAAGTAGGACCCTTCTACTCCCTCAGTGTATCGGACAGCTTAGAGAGTTTAACAAGCTGTGGGTCTCTTTCTCCTGCAGCATCAGAGAGCTCCTATCCCCAAAGGCCCCTCCTGTAACTGAGCCCTGATGGGCTTGGAGCATGTTGACTATTCCTGATCATGTTCCTCTCTTCCAAGAACTTCCAAATGGATTCCTTGAGGATCTCCTCTTCGATTTTTCCAGGGTCTGAGGTAAGGCTGATGGGTCTGTAGTTTCCCGGATTCTCCTGCTTCCCTTTTTAAAAGATGAACATTACGTTTCACTTTTTCCAATTATCTGGGACATCCCCTGAACACCACAAGTTATCAGAGATTATAGTCAGTGGCTCCACAATCACATCAGCCAACTCCCTCAGCACCTTCGGATGCCCACCACATCCCCATCCTGTGCTGCCCAGTGCAGCGGCCACGGATCTGACCTGGTTTTGGAAGACTGAGGGGAAAAAAAGTATTGAGTACTTCAGCTTTTCCCACATCTTGCTGCACATCAGGCTGGCTTGTTCCTGCCTTCATTAAGGCTTCTTGAAAACACAGCCAGGTCTCCTGGACTCCTTTCCCCCTCGTGTTGACATCCCAGGGGATCCAGACAGCAGTTCCCTTAGGAGTCAGTGTGCTTTTCTGAAGTCCAGTGTGTGTATTTTACTGCTCTCCTTTCTTCCTTGGGTCAGTATCCAGAACTTGACCAGCTCATGATCACTGCTGCCCAGGTTGCCACCCACATCTACTTTCCCTTCCAATTCCTCCCTGTTTGTGAGCAGCAGGTCCAAGTGAGAATGTTCCCTGCTTGGTTCCTTCAGCACTTGCATGAAGAAGTTGTCCCCAACTTTCTACAAAAACTTTGTGTTGCAATCCCTGCTGTAGCTGTCTAACACTCACCCACCAGCCTGTGTAACCACCCATTCTTAGTGCTTGTTACTCCCCTGTCTCTTTTCTAACCCTTCTGTGGTTTGTTTCACACAGTAGCCGTGTCTTCTCTTAATTTGTTTTTAAGCTTCTTGGGGCAGGGGTTGTTTCTCTTTCTATGTTTGTGAAGGGCCCAGCACAAGGGGCCCTGAACTGGAGCAGGATCTCTGGGGCCTTCCACAAGACAAAAATGATAATAAAAAATAATCAACAAAATACTCCAGCTAAATCAGGGCCTTATCCTTCAGCTCCAACGAAGATCAAATCATGCTTGTCAGCTACAGAGTGTTATGAACTTGAATACTGGTGGACATAGTTACCGTATTTATTTTGGAGAAGAAAATTCATTCAGTCTCATTCCAGGGCTTAAACACCCAGGTGCATCTACACCAGAGAAACACCCCAGATTGGCCACAGGAGTAGGCAGAAAGTCCAGCTCTAAGAATCCAAGCACCCTCCATCTGGGCAGTCCTGAAAAGTCTACGTCAGCCTAGGACATTAGATTGCAATTCCACCTGGGAGGAAATGAATCAAAAGAGAGAATAAATCCACTGCAAATATGAATCTGGTCTGTATTCTTCCTATAGGGCCCTCCTCGTTCCAGGGCAATTTTAGGGGAGGTTGAGGTCTCTGTCCCCAGCACAGGTCCCCAGATCCACCTTATCTATCCACAGCAACATCCAGTTTGAGTGCCTTTTACTGTGTCTGTTCTCCCAGAGCCACCCCAGAAACTGTGATGTGTTAGCAGGGAGCTTATGTACACTACAGAGCTTGTGTACACTACGGAGCTCTCAGGGAGCTTGTGTACACTACGGAGAAGATCAATGTTGACACAGTTGTTCTTCTGAGGTTTGAATTAGCAGGTCTAGTGAAGACTCACTAATAAGTTAGAGGATGCTCCCATCGACACCAGCAAAGCTGCTCCTCATGAGGAGTAAGGGAAGTTGAAGGGAGCGTGTACTCCTGTAGATCTCCCACTGTGTGGATGGGGTGAAAACCCGATTTAGGGTACTTCGACTGCAGCTACCTAATTGACAGAGCTGGATATTTAAATATCTTAAATATTTAATATATTATATATATTAATATATTACATTAAATATTTATTAATATTACAGGCTTTTGCAGATTCAGATGAACACGGCTACCCTTCTGATACCAGCTTGCCTGGATTCCTTTCCCCCTCACGTAAGCATCCCAGGGGATCCTGCCCATCAGTTCCCTGAGGGAGTCAAAGTCTGCTTTTCTGAACTCCAGGGTGTATATTTTGCTGCTCTCCTTTCATCCTTTGGTCAGGATCCTGAAATCTACCATCTCATGATCACTGCTTCCCAAGCTGGCACCCACCTCTACTTCCCCAACTAGTTCCTCCCTGTTTGTGAGAAGCAGGTCAAGCTGCGCAGGGCCCTGGTTGGTTCCTTCAGCACTTGCACCAGGAAGTTCTCCCCAACATTCTCCAAAAACCTCCTGCTGCAATTCCCCCCAACATGTGCTTCAAGGCCCAGAACATACTTCTAACAGCCAGGCCAGGGCTGTGCATTGGAGCTGTTTCTCACCCACCCAGCAGCCTGTGTAACCAGCCCTTCTTAGTGCTATTATACCCTCTTCTCTCCCCTAACCCTTTTGTGGTGTGTTTCACACAGTAGCTGCATTTTGTCTTAATCTGGTTGTAAGGTACTTGGGGCAGGGCCTGTTTCTCCCTCTGTGTTTGCCAAGAGGCCAGTACAGAGGGCCCTGTACTGGAGCAGGATCTGTGGAGTCTTCCACCGGGCAAACAATGGTCATAAGTAGCACAACACTCTAGCTAAATCAGGGACTAGTACCCACCCACATAGCCTTTAGCTACAGAAGAAGATCAACCATGCTTAGCAGCTGCAGAGTGTTAAGAACTTGAATACTTGTGGACACGGCTCCCCGGTTTGGCTCGGACGTAAATGTTCATTCAGTCTCATTTCAGGGCTTAAACACACAGGTGCTTCTGCACCAGAGAAATACCCCAGACTGCCTAAATGAGCAGGCAGAGAATTCAGCTCTGGAAATCCATGCGCCCTCCATCCAGCACAGTGCTGGACTGTTTGACTCAGCCTGGTACTTCTGAATTCAATTGAATGTGAGAGAGACTGAAAGGAGATGAAGCAGAAGAAAGAAGAAATCCAATGCAACACTAATCCAGTCTGTATTCTTCCTACAGGGCCCTCCTTGTTCCATGGCAGTTTTTGGAGAGGGTTAGGTCTCTGTCCACAAGACAGGCCCCTAGCTCCACCCCATCCAAAGGAACTCCCTGTTTGTGAGGCTTTCACTGACTCTATTCCCCAAGGTCATGTCTAGACTACATGGCTCCGTTGACGGAGCTATGTAGATGAGTTTACTAGACATAGGAAAATGAAGCGGCGATTTAAATAATCGCCGCTTCATTTACATCAAAATGGCCACTGCGCTGTGCCGATCAGCTGTTTGGCAGCACAGCGGGGCAGTCTGGACATGCCGCGGTCGACAAGGGAAGCCTTTGTCTACCGCTCTGTATTGCCTCGTGAAATGAGGTTTACCAGAGCGGTTGACAAAGGCTTCCCTTGTCAACCGCGACACATCCAGACTTCCCCGCTGTGCTGCCAAACAGCTGATCGGCACAACGCGGCGGCCATTTTTATGTAAATTTTCCTATATCTAGTAAACTCATCTACATGGCTCCGTCGACGGAGCCATGTAGTCTAGACACACCCCCAGAGACAGCCCCGTGACTGATGTATTTGCAGGTCTCTGAGTGGGAGCAGAAGTGGAGTCTAGGAGTTCACACCTCCCAGGACCGGGGAGCTTCCATGGTCCTGCTAGTTCTGAAAACCTCAGATTCACCTGGAGAGGGTTGCTCAGCCTCAGCCTCCTTCCTCCAGCCTTTCTGCTGCCTCCCACTTAAAGAATGAGATGGAGGGATTGTGGGACCTGCAGGGGAGTCAGGACTCCCGGGGTTCTCTCTGGGACCCTTCCACTCAATGTGTCTGACCTTGGCCAATTCATGTCTTCCTGCTTATCTGTATTACGGGTTTCTAGTCAGTCACTTTCCATTGCAAGATCTTGTCAGTGTCCTTCAGAGAAAGGTGTTGCACAAAGCGATGACAGTTACTGATGAGAATTATTGACTTCTGATCCCTTACTGACAGCCCTGTGTGCCTGCAGAAAGTGTTAGCGTCTGTCTTTAGTCACCTTTCTCCCGATCAATCTGTTTACACCCTGAGCATTTACAAAGGGGACATATACATTCTCCTTCATTTTCTTCCTAATCTACTATCGTTTTTAAATATACTCAAATGCACGGAGCAGCCAATTCCCCTCTGACTCAGCTAGGAGCCCAAGAGCTCTCCTCTCCCTTTGGGAAGGGCCCTTAACTAGTGTTTACTCTTAAGCTGGATAAATAGCCCAGAAGTCCAGACAGGCTGGTCTCCAGCCTTTTTCCATCCAAATGCTCACTTATCCACGAGGGGCTGAGTGCACCCCACTGGGATGGCCCAGAGCTATATTATTAACGGTGCACAGCCCTGTGCCAGCTGCCAGCGTGGGACGCTGCTGCAGATGCCGGGCGAGGGAGACGTGTGACACGGCTGCTTGAGGGGGCTCCCAGGGAAGACACGTCCCTCTCAGAAATCCCAGGTACCTGACTCGGGTTAAGGAGCTCACCTGCTCAACAAATCCAGTGCATCATCAGATAGAGAGTAAGTCTGGGATCCTTTCTGCTCTGTGCAGCCAGTAAATATCCCTTTGCCACAGGGATATTGGCATGAGTAGGCAAAAGGTGACTCTTTTCTGGGCATCCCTTCCCATTACCTAGAGCCTCACCCCGTTTCAGTAGCAATGGGCATCATTCAGGTTCCACAGAATCATAGAATTATAGAATCATAAGATTGGTAAAGACTGCAGGAGTCATCGAGTCCAACCCCCTGCCCAAAGCAGGACCAGCCCCAACCAAATCATCCCAGCCAGGGCTTTGTCAAGCCGGGACTTAAAACCTTTAGGGATGGAGATTCCATCCCCTCCTTAGGGAACCCATTCTAGCGCTTCCCCACCCTACAGATGAAAATGTTTTTCCTAATATCAAAACTAGACTTTCCCCCACTGCAACTTGAGAACATTGGTCCTTGTTCTGTCACCTGTCGCTACTGAGAACAGCCTCTGTGGAACTTCCCTTCAGGTATTTAATGGCGGCTATCATTCTTCTATTCAGTAAACTAAATAAGCCCAAATCCCTCAGCTTCTCCTCATAAGTCATGTGCTCCAGCACCCAAATCATTTTTGGTTCCCTGTGCTGGACTGTCTGCTTAGCCAGTTGGTCCCCAGACTGTAGCAGTGGTTGGGATTCTTCCATCCCAAGTGCAGGATTCTGCATTGTCCTTCCTGAACCTCATCCAATTTCTTTTGGCCCAATCCTCCAATTTGTGTAGGTCACTCTGGACCCTATCCCTACCCTCCAGCATATCTACCTCTCCCCCTAGCTTTGTGTCATCTGCAAACTTGTTGAGGGTGCAATCCATCCCCCCATTGAGGTCATTAATAAAGATGTTGAACAATACCCGCCCTGGAATCAACCCTTGGGGCACTCTGCTTGATACCGACCACCAAGCAGACGTTGAGCTGTTGATCACTACCCGTTGAACCCAAAGATCTAGCCAGCTTTCTAGCCAGTTTACATTCCATTTATCTAACCCAGACGTCCTTAACTTACTGGCAAGGATACTGTGGGTGACTGTATCAGAAGCTCTGGTAAAGTTAAAGTGTTTCATATTCTCTGCCTTTCCCATATCCATACAGTCAGCTGCATTATCATAGAAGGCAATCCGGTTGTTGAGGCATGACTTGCCCTTGGTAAATCTATGTTGACTATTCCTAATTGCTTTCCCCTCTTCCAAGTGCTTCAAAATGGATTCCTTGAGGATCCCCTCCATGATTTTTCCGAGGAGTGAGGTGAGGCTGACTGGTCTGTAGTTCCTGAGATTTTACTTTTTCCCATGTTAAAGATGGGCACTATATTTGCCTTCTTCCATTCATCTGGGACCTCCTCTAACAACCACAAGTTTGCAAAGATGGCTCTTCAATCACAACAACGAACTCCCTCAACACCCTCAGATGCATTACATCCAGCCCCATGAATTTGTGTATTACCAGCTTTTCTAAATGTTCCTAACCCGCAATTAAGAAACTGTAGTTAAAAACCAGTACTTATCCTGTTAGTAGCAAAATACAGGTCCCAGTTCTCAGGCCATGACACTAATTTTACCCAGGACCCTCTATGGGAAATTTCCCCTGAATAATATTGAATAAAGACTTGAAAAGCCAGCTGTGTGTTAATACAAATAGACTGACCCACCCTCCTCTTGAATCTCATCTCTCTGGCCCTTGACTGGGGGTGTGGGACCTGAGACCATTACCTGCCTTGTATCTCCTGAAAACCATGCAAGTGGAAGGGTTTCTCATGGGAACAGTATGAAGAATAAATAATTTCTCATAGCTTTATTCATTAGTCACCTGAATGGTTAAACCTGAATCTTTAAAAACAAACAAACAAACAACCCCCCCCAAAAAACCCCAACTATTCAATTGAAAGCAGTCACAGTGTAGGACTTTTCATTCCCAAAGCTGAAGTTTGGAAAACTTGTAAGGTACCAAAATAGAACTAGAGGGGTAGCCATGTTAGTCTGGATCTGCAAAAGCAACAAGGAGTCCTGTGGCACCTTCTAGACTAACAGATGTATTGGAGCATAAGCTTTCGTGGGCAAAGACCTCACTTCGTCAGATGCATGACATCTGTTAGTCTATAAAGTGCCACAGGACTCCTTGTTGCTTCTGCAGATCCAGACTAACACGGCTACCCCTCCTCTCATGCATCTGACGAAGTGGGTCTTTGCCCACGAAAGCTTAATTTGCCTTTTGCCCTGCTGTGTAGACATACCCTAAGGGTATGTCTACACTTGCAGACTAATTCGAAATAGGGCTGCAAATGTAGGCATTCAAAATTGCAAATCAAGCCCGGGATTTAAATATCCCGCGCCAGTTTGCATCTTTAACCGTCGCCAATTTTTGAAATTGACAAGCCCGGAATCACTGCCTGCGTCTACACGCGGCAGTGAAACTGGCGATCGAAATAAAGCCCTATTTCGAACTACCTGTTATTCCTCCTGCAATGAGGTTTAACAGGTAGTTCGAAATAGGGCTTTATTTCGATCACCCATTTCACTGCCGCGTGTGGCGAACGTATTCGGCTTGTCATTTCAAAAATGGCGCCCGGCCGGGAAGATGCAAATCAAGCGCGGAATATTTAAATCCTGGGCTTGATTTGCAATTTCAAATGCCTACATTTGCAGCCCTATTTCGATTTAGGCTGCAAGTGTAGACATACCCTAGGGTTCTACAGCAGATGCTGTTTAACACCTTCCCATGACAGCTAATGGACTGGGATGTATTTCATTACGTAAGGTGATGTGAGTACATCGTAAGGGATTCTTTCCAAATACAGAACAAAATTTCTTCAACATTTTGACCTTTACTGTGATGTGAACAAGTTTCCTTTCAACATATGGAAACTGGCCAAAATATTTTTCAAGGTATCCTTTTCCCCAAATACACATAATAGCCTCCATTTTTGATCCGTAACCCTACCAAGGCTTTTCCCTCATATCTATAATGTCCCTCATGACTTTGAAAAAATTGCAATTTCTATTGCTTTGTATCAATTTTTCTTTTCTCCAGTGTGTTATTCAGTGCATTTTCTCCATTAAATGCTACCTTCACTTAGCCACTCAACAGGGTTTTTAGCCAGATTGTCCACATTCTTGACCATGGTATTATAATTGTTAGGAAATTCCAATTTTCACACCCATTTTTCTGCCTAAATTTTCCTCCCAAAACGGTTTTGCTGATGATTTGACACAGCTTTGAGGAATTAGCACTTTGGAGCAATTAGTCACTATAGATATTACTGATTGGCAACTCTTTTCAGTTTCTCGATAAGAATGGAATGTAACGAGTTCCATTTTTTACTTTCATCTCCTCTGTCTGCCTCAGACTTCTCAGTCTAGGTGTATATGACACCTCACCCGATCTCAGAGCCTGCCTCACAATTCCCATTCTACCTGCTATTCCCTGGCGAAACTGAGCACATATCCAGAGCAGCTATTTTCCTATCACTTTCTTTAGGCATCCGAACATGTTCTTTGTTGTGACCAGTGTGTGAATGAGCTGTTGTTTCCATGGAGTTGCTATCACTTATGGCCAGGTCTTTTCCCTGGGGTATATTTCCTGCTGGTGCCTATTAAGGTTTGCACACCTTAATGTATAGAAATTATTGCTACATGGAGCACCACCAAACATGGAATTAATAGAGTCTTTTGTTCATAATTCATGTCTCTGTATAGTGTAATTTTTCAGAGTGTGAAGAAAGTACAATCTCTTTCACCCATGAGAACAACCTCCAGTAGTGAATGTAGTGTCTAATGTTCACATTTTGTCTCCATCCAGGCAATTTCACTGTGACCATCGTCCTAGACACGGGGCACATCCAGAAAGTCCGTGGAGCCTCTGATTCAAGTCAAACAGAACGTTCTGCTTCAGAGTTCAATTAATTCTCCCCCACTTCATGTCAGATTCCAACACAACTACCTTCTCCAACCCTTCCATCTTCATCCTGATGGGCATTCATGGCCTGGAGGCGGCCCATGTCTGGATCTCCATCCCCTTCTGCAGCATGTATGTCATAGCTATCTTGGGAAACTTTGCCATCCTGTTTATTGTGAAGAGGGAGCCCAGTCTCCATGAGCCCATGTACTATTTCCTCTGCATGCTGGCCGTCACCGACCTGGTGCTGTCCACAACCACCCTGCCCAAAATTCTGGCAATCTTCTGGTTCAATTCCAGGGAGATCAGTTTCAATGCCTGCCTCACCCAGATGTTTTTCATACATGGTTTTTCAGCGATTGAGTCTGGGATCTTCGTGGCCATGGCATTTGATCGCTATGTGGCCATCTGCCATCCCCTGAGACATTCCACCATCCTGACAAACTCTCTGGTGATGAAGATTGGCCTGGTCATTCTGTTGCGTGGCAGCATTCTCGCACTGCCCTATCCCTTCCTGGCAAGGCAGTGGCCATACTGCAGAAGCAACATCATCCTGCACACCCACTGTGAGAACATGGGTGTGGTGATACTGGCCTGTGCCGACACCCGCATCAGTAGTTACTACGGCCTCTTTGTGCTATCCTGTAGGATTGGTCTAGATGTGTTTTTTATCACTCTATCTTATATCCAGATCCTCAGGGCCATCTTCAGACTTCCCACAAAGGACGCCCGGCTCAAAACTTTTGGGACTTGTGGCTCGCACTTCGGTGCCATATTAGCCTTTTACATCCCAACTCTATTTGCCTCCCTGACATCCCGTTTTGGTCACAATTTGCCCCTTCATTTCCACATTTTCATTTCCAATGTGTACCTCCTGGTTCCTCCCATGCTGAACCCCATTATCTATGGAGTAAGAACCAAACAGATCCGGGACAGGCTGCTTTGGCCCTTTACTTATAAAGGAACTAAAATTTTCTCCTCCGGTTGTGGCTCTCAACCAGAGCTCCATGGAGTGCTAGTTGGTGACATGGTACTCTTCCCTGAGTCACTGTCTGGCCAATCAAAGAAAGATTAAATTGACTGTGTTTTCTCAGCATGACGTACTAGGGAATACATCTGTGTACAACGCAAAGTGTTGTCACCTTTCTAACTGGATACCCAAAACACCACCCTTGCCCCACCTATTTCCTCAGAGCCCTGTTCCACGTCTCATCTTGAGCACCCAGCCACTTTTATCTCTTGTCCTTCATGTCCCCACCCTTGTAGCTTGCTCCTCTTCTGCTCCCCATCATTGCTTGGATCTTCTCTGTGATGGGTCCCTTTGGGTGCCACCTGGAGCTGAGGCACAGCTGGGCCCTGGATCTCTCCCAATTGGGCTGCCTCTTGCAAAGAGACATGGCAAGCGGCAGCGCCCACCAAGTTTGCCTCATGCCAATATTCCTAGGTAGGCAGCTTCCCCTGCTGTGTTCTGGAATACTGTGGGACGTCGGTCATAAAATCACAGTAGAGAGGCTACAGCCAAAACACTCCCCAAAGTCTCCACAGCTGCTCTGTCCTGCCCTGGTTTAAACCTGACCAGTAAGAATGTGCTACCTTGTGCACCCCTTCTACAATGGAAGTGGGTGTGCAGCAGCTCTTGTTCATGAGTGGAGACTTTCCCCTTTGCAGTTCAGACACTGCGCAGTGTGCTGGGAAACCTATACCATAGACATAGTAGTGACTCACGGAGAGCTTTGCAGGGAGGTGACAGCAAAGGCAAGAAATTTGATTATGTTAAGAAATAAAACAAACCCACAATCTCAGCCAAACACTACTGAGGATTTGAAGGGAGCAGCATCACGCCCAATTTAGGTAGCACAGACAACTTCGCTTTTTCAGGCAGGCTTCCTTGTTGCCCAGGCCTGTCACTTCAGCCTTTCCCCTCCCCTACTCTCAGGTGCGTTGTCCTAGGGAGAGTGAGGACCCATTATCTTGTTGTTGCACCTTTTTCATCTTCTTCCAACTGGCCGGGAGCCTGTTTTCTGTGGCCAGGGCCGAGCCATTCCCATTGTGCAGGGCTGCCTGGGGAGGTTTCTGTTGCTCACAGATCCTGGGCAGCCCTTGGGCTTGTGTGAATTCCTGCAATAAACCATCACCGTTCCTTGGCCTTCCAATTGCTGCACCTGACAGGGGCAGGCGGTGGGTTCTGAGCCTCCCCCCAACTTCACACACACCCCGGTCGGGTTCCTTCTGTTCTGCGGCTGGGACAGGAGCTGCTGCAGCCTGACAAGGAGCCTGCTGTGAGGACCCAGTTCTGGGGCCCACAGGCCAGTCAGGAGCAGAGACGGGAGCCAGGAATCCACATTAAAGCAGCTGAGGGCTGGGAACAGAGTGTGAGGCAGGCCGGTGCGGCCGAGCATCTTACAGCTTGTGGGTCCCACCGCTCAGCAGCAAAGCCCTGAGGACAGAGTCCATTGAGCGCTTCATTCATTAGCTTTCAGTTCCCTTTGGTTCCTCCCTGCCGGGGGCCTGTAGCTGGCAGGGTCCCCCCAATGGGTGGGGGCTGGGAGCTGGGAGCTGTTTGCTCTGAGTCAGGCCTCAGGGGCAGGGCAAGGGCCCAGCTTGGAAGCCAGGAGGACAAGAGCTGAGAGAGGCAGAAGGCTGAGCCCCTGTGTTTGCTGGCAAGGTGGATGCTGGGCAGAGACCAGGGTACAGGAGCAGCTGCAGCTGCACTGCTCACAACACACCGATAGCTTCACTGCATATAACACACCCCAGAGGAGCAAGGCCAGAGCAATGGAACTAGGTGGTCAACACTCAACGTTGGGGTCTCCCTTTACCCTGCTTCCCTCCTGCTACAAGTGGGGAGGGGGCTGCTTTCCAGCCCTCAGAGTGGGAGGCCCCGGCAGAGAGATGGGGCAAGCACAGAACTCTGAGAGGGATCCACTGGTGACCTGCACCATCCTTGGGCCATCTGGGGAGCACTTTAAGCCACAAGACTGATTGGGGAGAGAGGTGAGCTGGGGGCAAATGCTGGACCCTTCTCCTCCATCCATGTATCTGACAACCTAGAGAGTTTAACAAGCTGTGGGTCTCCTTCTTCTGCAGCAGCAGAGAGCGTCTGTCCAGTGTTCCCTCTAAGATTTCCATCCTCGAGCGGAGTGAGTTTTGTCTTGTGCACCAACACTGAAGTCATGGGCACTTGTTTGGATGTGTGCCACTGTGGCACCCAAGTTAACTGATATCTTGAGGAAAGAATACTAAATCAAGGGATGATGAACAAGGTGTGTGACTTTAAATGCTTTTGGTATGAAGTCAAATAAAAAGAAAATATTGCAAAATTCTCGGTAGCCAACTTCCTCTGTTTATAGCCCTCTTCCGGACCCTGCCCGAGCTGGACTAGATGATCTCTCGGGGTGACTTAGGGTAGATCCTGCCTGGACTCTGTGCTGAGGTGACACTGCTGAAGTGAGAATAAGACAAAGGATAGCTTCTTTCTCTACATAAACCCATGGGACAAACCCTAGGATTGCAAACTTCCAAATCCCACGGTTTAACCTCTAGAGACACTAGTCCAGAGTTGCAATTACAGCTTCACGCCTTGGTCCTGCTCAAATAGTGTGAAGGATCCAGATTCTATGGGGCCATTCAAATTGCACTCCAAGGTCAGGTTTGTTTCCCCAGGCCCAGGCTCTGCACAGCTGCGACTCCTCTCCATAGGTAAGCAAAGGTGCACAGATGGGAGAGAAGGGGATGGATGGGAAATAGGCAAGGGGAGAGAGCCTGATGTCACTATGGGTATGTCTAGACTGCATCCCTCTGTCGGCAGAGGGATGCAGATTAGGCAGGTCGACATTGCAAATGAGGCAGGGATTTAAATATCCCTTGCCTAATTTGCATAAAAATGGCCACCGTGTTTTGCTGACTCAGCACTTTGTCGGCAAAAAGCAGCAGTCTAGAGGGGGATCTGTCGAGAAGGGAAGCCTTTTTCGACAGATCCCTTAGGCCTCCCGCAAGGAGGTTTACAGAATCTGTCGAAAAAGGCTTTCTTTCTCCCACCACATTAACTCCCACCACATTAACTGCTCAATTTCAGCCTTCTCAGCCTTCTCACATTACAATGCAGGCTGGACCTCCCAGGTCCGGTTACCTCGGAGCCTGACTGGTCCCGAACAAGGGAGTTTGCTGGACCAGGGATAGTCAATTCCAGTCCTTCTGCTGCCGGCCTCTGAGCTCTGCCTAGGGGCCTCTACCATCCCAGCCGTGCTCCCTTCACGGCCGCTAACCGCTCTGCCAGACCTGGCCACTGGGCAGGACTGCCAGCCCTGTCTGGGCTCCCTCCCCCTCTCTGGCCGGCTGGGCTCTGGCTGCCGTCCACCCCCTCCTGCTGGACTGGCTCTGCTTTCAGCCCCCCAATGGGGCTTCCAGCCACTGGCTTCTGTGCTGCGGGGCTCCCAGCTGCCCTCCCCACTCCTAAGTTCTGGGGCGCTCAGGTTTAGGGACACTGCTCCAGCAACATCCGCGGTCCTGCCAGACCATGAATGTTGCCAGACCAGAGACCTGGACCAGAGAGCTTCATCCCGTATTGGCCAGCTCTCAAGCCACTGCACAAAATGATACATGAACCTCGTCTTGATCATATTAACGCCCATCAGAATCTCTGTGTTTAGCAGCGTTTCTGCCATGCTGCCTGACAGTACTTTGGAAACCGTACTGGGTTTGCAAAAACCAGATGACGTGATGAGAGGAATCATCAGATTTCTTTTTAGTTTGACTCCAAGTCCCAGCCTCCCAGAGACCTCTGATAGGTATCTCCCGACCTACAGTAGACAAAATATCAGAGTGCTAGCAGTAGAACACTGAACCATGACATGTCTGCCCAGAATACGGTGCACTTATTTCAGAACTAACCCCACACTTCATTATGACATTGACTGACTCAGAAAATAGACAAGCCCTTAATGATCATGTCCACCAACCCCCCATCTTTAAGAGGGAGGGCAGTTCTAAAATCTCAGCAATCCAACCCCCAGACAGTGACAGGCCATTGTACTTTTACAGAAGGTATATCAGGACTCACACGAGCGTGGCTGCCACCAGAGCTGGAAGCCCATCCACAGTGGGGTTGCCCCAGCTGGGACAGCCTCACCACGCCATTGCTCACCGGGGGCAGACACCTGCCACGCAGCTGGGCTACATACCTGCTGCTGGAGGTGGCATCAGGACAGCGGTAAGGATACCCCAGCAGGAACAGTCTCACTGCACCCCGGCTCCAGCCGGAACACAATGGGGTCAACTGCCCACCACACGGCCCCGCCAAATACCATCACCAACACTCACCTTCCAGCAGGTCCAGCAGGAAAGTGAGTGGTCAGTGCTACTGCTCGGCTCTGCACACCACGTGGGCAGGCCTAAACTTTCTTGTACGCGGCCAGGAGCGGGGAGCCCACGAACTCCAGCAAGATCTGGAAACCTCATATTCCCCTGGAGAGGATGGCGATGGCTCAGCCTCCTACTCCTTTCAGCCTTTCCTCTGCCTCCCACTCAATGAATGAAATGGAGGGATTGTGAGTACTGCAGGGGAGTCAGGACTCGCGGTTCTCTCTGGGGCCCTTGCACTCAATCTGTCTGACCTCGGCCAATTCATGTCTCCCTGCTTAGCTGTATTATGAGTTTCTGTTCACAGTCACTTTCCTTTGCAAGATCTTTTCAGTGTCCTTCAATGAAGACAAATGCAAAGTGCTCCACTTAGGAAGGAACAATCAGTTTCACACATACAGAATGGGAAGCGACGGTCTGGGAAGGAGTACGGCAGAAAGGGATCTAGGGGTTATAATGGACCACAAGCTAAATATGAGTCAACAGTGTGATGCTGTTGCAAAAAAAGCAAACATGATTCTGGGATGCATTAACAGGTGTGTTGTGAGCAAGACACGAGAAGTCATTCTTCCGCTCTACTCTGCGCTGGTTAGGCCTCAGTTGGAGTATTGTGTCCAGTTCTGGGCACCACATTTCAAGAAAGATGTGGAGATATTGGAGAGGGTCCAGAGAAGAGCAACGAGAATGATGAAAGGTCTAGAGAACATGAGCTATGAAGGAAGGCTGAAAGAATTGGGTTTGTTTAGTTTAGAAAAGAGAAGATTGAGGGGGGACATGATAGCCGTTTTCAGGTATCTAAAAGGGTGTCATAAGGAGGAGGAGAAAACTTGTTCATCTTGGCCTCTGAGGATAGAACAAGAAGCAATGGGCTTAAACTGCAGCAAGGGAGGTTTAGGTTGGACATTAGGAAAAAGTTCCTAACTCTCAGGGTGGTTAAACACTGGATTAAATTGCTCAGGGAGGTTGTAGAATCTCCATCTGTGGAGCTATTTAAGAGCAGGTTAGATAAATGTCTATCAGGGATGGTCTATGGTGCTTGGTCCTGCCATGAGGGCAGGGGACTGGACTCGATGACCTCTCGAGGTCCCTTCCCATCCTAGTATTCTATGGTTCTATGATTCTATGAAAGATGCTGCACAATGTGAGGAGAGTTACTGGTGAGAATTATGGGTCTCTGACTCCTTAGTGACTGTCCCATGTGCCTGCCGAAGTGTTAGTGTCCGTCCTTAGACTCCTTTCTCCAGGTCGATCACTTTACACCCTGGGCATTTACAGCATATCAGACCCTTTTGAGACATAGACAATATCCCTCCTTTTCTTCCTATCCAACTATCATTTTTAAATAAACACAAATGCGTGAAACAATCAATTCCTCCCTGACTCAGCCGAGAGCCCAGGAGTTCTCCTCTCCCTTTGGGAAGGGCCCTTAATTGCTGTTTACTCCTAAAGCTGGATAACTAGCCCAGAAGCCCTCACAGGCTGGTCTCCACCCTTTTTCCATCCAGGTGGTCATGTATCCCCTACGGACTGAGAGAACCCACTGGGACCGCCCAGAGCTGGGTTATAACCAGCGCACAGCCCTGTGCCAGCTCTCGGTGTGGGACGCTGCTGCAGATGCTGGGTGAGGGAGGCATGTGACACGGCTGCCTGCTGGATGTTATCAGAACTCACAGGAACTATCTCTGGCTGAGGATTTAAGCTGCTCGACGAACCCAGAGCAACACAGAATAGAGTAAGTCTGGGATCCTTTCTGCTCTGCACAGCCCGTAAATAGCCTCTTGCCACAGGGATGAGTTTGCTGCAGTATCAGTAGGCAAAATGTGACACTTTTCTGGGCATCCCTTCCATTGTCTACAGCCGCAAGCTGTTTCTGCAGCACAGGGCAACATTCAGGTGATCTAGAATCCTGGGGCTGGAAGAGACCTCAAGAATCATCAAGTCCAGCCCCCTGCCCAAAGCAGGACCAACCCAACTCAATCAACCCAGCCAGGGCTTTGTCAAGATGTTAAACCTCTCTAGGGATGGAGATTCCACCCCCTCCTTAAGGAGCCCATCCCAGTGCTTCCCCACCCTCCTACTGAAATAGCTTTTCCTAATATCTCACCTAGCAGTCCCCCGTTGCAACTTGAGACCGTTGCTCCTCGTTCTGCCATCTGCCACCACTGAGAACAGCCATATTTTTTTTATTTTGAACGTTCTCTTATTTTTTTAAATAATTTATGTGTAACAGAGACCTGTCTTGTATTTGCCTCCTTTCTGAGAGGCAAGAGATCTCTTCTGCTTGCTGCCTGATTGCCTGCTTGTGGCTCTGAATGAGAGGTGTGGGTGCTTGCTCAGTTCATCATTCTGGTGTTCATAACTGTAACGTTCTACTGTCAATGCTGCTTAACACCTTCCTCAGCTAATGGACTGGCAAACGTTTCATCATGTGAGGACAACGAGAAGTCCTGTGGCACCTTATAAACTAACAGATTTATTGGAGCATAAGCTTTCGTGGGCAAAGACCCACTTCATCAGATACATCTGACGAACCTGGTCTTTGCCCACGAAAGCTTATGCTCCAATAAATCTGTTAGTCTATAAGGTGCCACAGGACTTCTCGTTGTTCTTGCAGATTCAGACTAACCCGGCTACCCCTCTGATACTCATCATGTGAGGGGATCTGAGTACATCGTAAGTGCTTCTTTCCAAATGCAGAACAACAACAACAAAAATTCTTGAACATACTGGCTGTGTCTAGACTGGCAAGTTTTTCCACAAAATCAGCTGCTTTTGCGGAAAAACTTGCCAGCTGTCTACACTGGCCGCTTGAATTTCCACAAGAACACTGACTTCCTACTGTCTGAAATCAGTGCTTCTTGTGGAAATACTATGCTGCTCCCGTTCGGGCAAAAGTCCCTTTTGCGCAAAGCTTTTGCGCAAAAAGGCCAGTGTAGACAGCTCAGATTTGTTTTGTGCAAAAAAGCCCCGATCGCGAAAATGGCGATTGGGGCTTTTTTGCGCAAAAGCGCGTCTAGATTGGCACGGACGCTTTTCCGCAAAAAGTACTTTTGCGGAAAAGCGTCCGTGCCAATCTAGACGCTCTTTTCTGCAGATGCTTTTAACGGAAAACTTTTCCGTTAAAAGCATTTGCGGAAAATCATGCCAGTCTAGACACAGCCACTGACTTTTTCTCCAATGTTAACAAGTTGATTTTCACACTTTGGAAACTGCCCCAAAATTTTTCCAAGGTATCCCTTTTTCCAGATACACTTGATAGCCTCCTTCTTTGATCCTTTACTATGCAAAAGGTTCTCCCTGATATCTGTCACAGCCTTTAGCACTTTTCAAAATTTCCTATTTGTATTTCTTTGTATCTCTTTTTCTTTTCTCCAGTGTGTTATATGGGGCATTTGCTCCCTTACATGTTGTCTTTACTTAGCCACTGAACAGGGGTTTTAGCCAAATTGTCCACTTTCTGGACTATGTAATTGTAATTTTTCAGAAATCCCAATTTTCATTACAATTTTTCTGCCTAATGTTTCCTCCTTTGGAGCAATTAGTCACTATAGATATTTCTGATTAGGAACTCTTCTTGGTTTCTCCGTTTCAATAATGTAATGAGTTCCAATTTTTATTTTCTTCTCTTCTATCTGCCCCAGACTTCTCATTCTGGCTGCATATGAGAGCTCCCCTGTTCTCAAAGCCTGCCTCAGAATTGCCATTCTATCTGCTATTACTTTACAGAGACTAGGTGAGCAAAATTCAACTCATATCCAGAGTAGCTGTTTGTCCATCCCTTTCCTTAGGCATCCGAACATGGTCTTTGTTTTGGCTGGTACCCTGAATATTGTTTCCATGGAGTTACTATTAGTTATGGCCAGGTCTTTTCCGTGGGGTGTATTTCCTCCTGGTGATTATTAAGGTTTCATACAAAATAACGTGTGGAAATTATTGATGCACATAAAAACATAAGAACGGCCATACTGGGTCAGACCAAAGGTCCATCCAGCCCAGTATCCTGTCTGCCAATGGTGGCCAATGCCTGGAGCCCCAGAGGGAGTGAACCAAACAGGTAATGATCAAGCGATTTCTCTCCTGCCATCTATCTCCACCCTTTGACAAACGGAGGCTAGGAACACCATTCCTTACCCATACTGGCTAATAGCCATTTATGGACTTAACCTCCATGAATGTATCTAGTTCTCTTTTAAACCCTGTTATAGTCCTAGCCTTCACCACATCCTCTGGCAAGGAGTTCCACAGGTTGACTGTGCACTTTGTGAAGAAGAACTTCCTTTTATTTGTTTTAAACCTGCTGCCCTTTAATTTCATTTGGTGGCCCCTAGTTCTTATATTATGGGAACAAGAAAATAACTTTTCCTTATTCACTTTCTCCATGCACCTCATGTTTTTATATACCTCTATCATATCCCCGTCTCCTCTTTTCCAAGATGAAAAGTCCTAGTCTCTTTAATCTATCCTCATATGGGACCCGTTCCAAACCCCTAATCATTTTAGTTGCCCTTCTCTGAACCTTTTCTATTGCCAGTATATCATTTTTTAGATGAGGAGACCACATTTGTATGCAGTATTCAAGATGTGGGCATACCATGGATTTATCTAAGGACAATAAGATATTCTCTGTTTTAGTCTCTATCCCTTTTTTAATGATTTCTAACATCCTGTTTGCTTTTTTGACTGCCGCTGCACACTGCATGGACGTCTACACTCATGATACTAACAGGGTGTGTTGTTCATAATTCATGCCTCTGGATAGTGAAAGTCTCATTTTTCAGATTGTGAGGACAGTGTAATCTCCTTTACCCATGAGAACAGTGAATGTAGTGTCTCATATTCGCATTGTGTCTCCATCCAGGCAATTTCACTTTGACCATCACCCTAGACCCTGGGATCATAGAGAAACTTCACGGAGCATCTGGTTCAAATAAGAGACAACGTTCTGACTCAGAGTTCAATTGCATCCCCCCTGCCACTCCATGTCAGATTCCAACACAACTTCCTTCATGAACCCCTCCACCTTCATTTTGCTAGGCATTCCTGGCCTGGAGGCAGCCCATGTCTGGATCTCCATCCCCTTCTGTGCCATGTATGCCATAGTCATCTTGGGAAACTTTGCCATCCTATTTATTGTGAAGAAGGAGGCCAGTCTCCATGAGCCCATGTACTATTTCCTCTGCATGCTGGCCATCACCGACCTGGTGTTGTCTACATCCATCCTGCCCAAAATTCTGAGCATCTTCTGGTTCAATTCAAGGGAGATCGATTTCAATGCCTGCCTCATCCAGATGTACATTGTTCACTGCTTCTCAGCAATTGAGTCCGGGATCTTCGTGGCCATGGCGTTGGATCGCTACGTGGCCATTTGCCATCCCCTGAGGCATTGCACTATCCTGACAAAGTCTCTGGTGATGAAGATTGGCCTGGTCATTGTGTTACGTGGCAGCATTCTCGCACTGCCCTATCCCTTCCTGGCAAGGCAGTGGCCATATTGCAGAACCAACATCATCCCTGAGATATTCTGCGCTCATGTAGCTGTAGTGAACCTGGCCTGTGCCGACACACGCATCAGTAGTTACTACGGCCTCTTTGTGCTATCCTGTCGAATTGGCTTGGATGTGTTTTTCATAACCCTGTCCTACATCCAGATCCTTAGGGCAATCTTCAACCTTCCCTCAAAAGATGCCCGGATCAAGACGTTTGGGACGTGCGGCTCCCACCTCGGTGCCATATTAGCCTTTTACATCCCAACTCTATTTGCCTCCCTGACATCCCGTTTTGGTCACAATTTGCCCCATTATTTCCAAGTTTTCATTTCCAATGTGTACCTCCTGGTTCCCCCCATGCTGAACCCCATCATCTATGGCGTGAGGACCAAACAGATCTGGGATAAGCTACTCCAGCTCTTGAATCATAAAGGGACTAAAATTTTCTCCTAAGACTATGGCTTTAGTGATGTGGAGTGCTGGCTGGTGACACGGTGCTCTTCCTTGAGTCACTGACTGGTCAATTAAAGAACATTTAAATTGTTTGCTGACTTTACTGTGTTTTCTCAGCGTGACGTGCTGGGGAATCCATCAGTGTACAACTCATAGGGTTGTCACCTTTTTAATTCTAACTTGGATACCCAAGGCCCTGCCGTTGTCCCACCTATTTCCTCAGAGCCCTGTTCCTTCCACTTAAGAAGGAACAATCAGTTTCACACACACACAGAATGGGAAGTGACTGTCTAGGAAGGAGTATGGCAGAAAGGGATCTAGGGGTCAGAGTGGACCACAAGCGATATATGAGTCAGCAGAGTGATGCTGTTGCAAAAAAGCAAACATGATTCTGGGATGCATTAACAGGTGTGTTGTGAGCAAGACACGAGAAGTCATTCTTCCTCTCTACTCTGTGCTGGTTAGGCCTCAGTTGGAGTATTGTGTCCAGTTCTGGGCACCACATTTCAAGAAAGATGTGGAGATATTGGAGAGAGTCCAGAGAAGAGCAACAAGAATGATGAAACGTCTAGAGAACATGAGCTATGAAGGAAGGCTGAAAGAATTGGGTTTGATTAGTTTAGAAAAGAGAAGCAATGGGCTTAAACTGCAGCAAGGGAGGTTTAGGTTGGACATTAGGAAAAAGTTCCTAACTGTCAGGGTAGTCAAACACTGGAATAAATTGCCCAGGGAGGTTGTGGAATCCCCATCTCTGGAGATATTTCAGAGTAGGTTAGATAAATGTCTATCAGGGATGGTCTAGACAGCATTTGGTACTGCCATGAGTGCAGGGGACTGGACTCGATGACCTCTCGAGGTCCCTTCCAGTCCTGAAACAAAAGACAGGACTATGTAGCAGTTTAAAGACTAATAAGATGGTTTATTAGGTGATGAGCTTTCATGGGCCAGACCCACTTCCTCAGATCAAGTAGTGGAAGAAAATTGGCACAACCATATATACCAAAGGATACAATCAAAAAAAATTAACACATATGAAAAGGACAAATCAAATTTCAGAACAGAAGGGGGATGAGGGGGGGAGGTAAATGTCTGTGAGCTAATGATATTAGAGGTGATAATTGGGGAAGCTATCTTTGTAATGGGTAAGATAATTAATGTCTTTGTTTAGACCTAGACGTAGACATTTACCTCCCCCTCCATCCCCCCTTCTGTTCTGAAATTTGATTTGTTCTTTTCATATGTGTTCATTTTTTTGATTGTATCCTTTACATAAGAACGGCTGTACTGGGTCAGACCAAAGGTCTATCTAGCCCAGTAGCCTGTCTGCCGACAGTGGCCAGCACCAGGTGCCCCAGAAAGGGTGGACCGAAGACAATGATCAAGCGATTTGTCTCCTGCCATCCCTCTCCAGCCTCTGACAAACAGATGCCAAGGACACCATTTTATCCCCTGGCTAATAGCCTTTTATGGACCTAACCTCCATGAAATTATCTAGCTTCTCTTTAAACTCAGTTATAGTCCTAGCCTTCACAGCCTCCTCTGGCAAGGAGTTCCACAGGTTGACTACACGCTGTGTGAAGAAGAACTTTCTTTTATTAGTTTTAAACCTGCTACCCATTAATTTCATTTGGTGTCCTCTAGTTCTTCTATTATGGGAACTAATAAATCACTTTTCTTTATCGGCCCTCTCCACACCACTCATGATTTTATATACCTCTATCATATCCCCCCTCAGTCTCCTCTTTTCTAAGCTGAAAAGTCCCAGTCACTTTAACCTCTCCTTATATGGGACCCGTTCCAAACCCCTCATCATTTTAGTTGCCCTTTTCTGAACCCTTTCCAAGGCCAAAATATCTTTTTTGACGTGAGGAGACCACATCTGTACACAGTACTCAAGATGTGGGCGTACCATAGTTTTATACAGGGGCAGTAAGATATTCTGGGTCTTATTTCTTAATAATTCCTAGCATCCTATTTGCCTTTTTGACCACCGCTGCACACTGTGTGGAAGTTTTCAGAGAACTGTCCATGATAACTCCAAGATCTCTTTCCTGATTTGTCGTAGCCAAATTAGCCCCCATCATACTGTACGTATAGTTGGGGTTATTTTTCCCGATGTGCATTACTTTACACGTATCCACATTAAATTTCATTTGCCATTTTGTTGCCCAATCACTCAGTTTGGTGAGATCTTCTTGGAGTCCCTTACAGTCTGCTTCTGTCTTGACTATCCTAAACAGTTTGGTATCATCCGCAAACTTTACCACCTCACTGCTTACCCCTTTCTCCAGATCATTTATGAATACGTTGAACTGGTTTGGTCCTAGGACTGACCCTTGGGGGACACCACTAGTTACTTTGGTATATATGGTTGTGCCAATTTTCTTCCACTATTTGATCTGAGGAAGTGGGTCTGGCCCACGAAAGCTCATCACCTAATAAACCATCTTATTAGTCTTTAAAGTGCTACATAGTCCTGTCTTTTGTTTCAGCTACACCAGACTAACATGGCTACATTTCTATCACCTTCCAGTCCTAGTATTCTATGATTCTATGTCTCCTCTTGAGCCTCCAGCCACTTTTATCTCTTGTCCTTCACGTCCCCACCCTTGTAGCTTGCTTCTCTACTGCTCCCCATCACCGCTTGGATCATGTCTGTCATGGGTCCCCTTGGGTGCCACCTGGAACTGAGGAACAGCTGGGCCCCATGTCTCACCAAACTGGGCTGCCGCTTGCACAGGGATGTGGGAAGCTGCAACGCCCTGCAGGCTTGCCTCACACCAGCATTCCTAACTGGGCAGCTCACCCAACTCTGTTCCTGAATGCTCTGGGCAGCCAGTCTTTAAACCACAGTAGAAAGTCTACAGCCAAACCACTCCCTGCTCCCCAGCCGAAGTCTCCACAGCTGCTCTGCCCCGCCCTGGTGAAATCTAACCTATTAGAATAGGGGTCACCAAATGAAATTGATCGGTAGCAGGGTAAAAACAAACAAAATGAAGTTTTTCTTCACTCAGTGCACAGTCAACCTGTGGAACTCCTTGCCAGAGGATGTGCTGAAGACTAGGACTTTAACAGGGTTCAAAAATGAACTAGATAGATTCATGGAGGTTGGGTCCATCAATGGCCAGGATGGGTAGGAATGGTGTCCCTACCTCTGTTTCCCTGGAGGTGGGCTACAGGGGAGGGATCACATCATCAGTACCTGTTGTGTTCCCTCCCTCTGGGGCATCTGGTATTGGCCACTGTTGGCAGACAGGACACTGGGCTGGATGGACCTTTGGACTGACCCAGTCTGGCCAGTCTTTTGTTCTTGAGCAATCGAGCAATGTAATTAACATATCTGGAGTTATGTATCTTAAATGGACTTTCCTCTTTAGAGTAGACCAGGCCAGTGGAAGCAGAAGTGGAGACTCAGAGTTCACACCTCCCAGAAGTGGCAAGTTCCAAAACTCCAGCTGGTTCTGAAAAGATCAGATTCAACTTTAGAAGATGGTAAAGGATCAGCTTCCCTCTTCCAACCTTTCTTCTGTCTCCCACTCTATGTCCCTGCCAGGGAAGGATTGTGGTTGCTGCACCGTAGATTGACACAAGATTCGCAATTTGAGCTACGCAAATTGCATATCTTATTTCAAAATAGCTGATTTTGAAATTTGGTGCAGTCTACACAGCACTTATTTCAAAATAAATTGCTATACCAAAACGTGCCTTACTCCTCATGGAATGAGGTTTGCAGGGTCATTGAAATAGCGAGCCCATTATATTTCGAAATAACAGGCGCACTCAAAAGACACGGAATAACTATAGTGCTGCACTGTAGATGTAGCCTTAGGGACAGCCCCATGTACCTGCAGAAAGTGTTAGTGTCTGTCCTTAGCCACCTTGCTGAAGATCTACTTGTTTACATCCTGGGCGATTACAATGTATCAGACCCTAACAAGATATAGACTTTATCCCTCCTTTTCTTCCTAATCAACTGTAAATGTTAAATATACACAAGTGCACAGAGCAGCCAATTCCTCCCTGACTCAGCCCAGGGCCCAAGAGTTCTCCTCTCCCTTTGGGAAGGCACTGTATTTGCTATTTACTCAAAGCTGGATAAATAGCACAGAGGCCCAGACGGGCTGGTCTCCAGCCTTTTTGCATCCGGACACTCACTTATCCACTAGAGACTGAGTGAACCTACTGGGACTTCACAGAGCTATATTATTAACTGCACAGCCCCCTGTGTTGTTTCTCGGCATGGGAAGTTCCTGCAGTTGCTGGGCTGAGTAAGGCATCTGAGGGGGCTCGCAGGGAAGACACGTCCCTCGGGAGGTATGCTGCCTGACAGAGGCTCATATCTTAGATGCTACAGGGGGATTCTCAGAGCTAATCCGGCCCTCTGACTACTACCCAATGCTACTCATCCATGAGGGCGCTAATGATACTGCAAGGTGAGACCTTGAGCAGATCAAGAGTGACTCCAGGGCTTTGGGAGTACGGGTGAAGGAGTTTGGAGCTCAGGTGGGGTTCTCTTCAGTCCTTCCTGTCAAAGATCAGCGCCCAGGCAGAGACAGGTGCATTCTGGAGGTGAATGCCGGGCTGCAAAGATGGTGTCGCCAAGAGGACTTTGGCTTCGTTGATCATAAGATGTTGTTCCTGACAGAAGGACAGTTAGCAGGGATGGGGTTCACCTTTCGAGGAAGGGGAAGAGAGTACTTGGATAGAGAATGGCTAACCTAGTGAGGATGCTTTAAACTAGGTACGCTGAGAGTGTGACCAAAGCCCACAGGTAAGTGACAGGCATGGAGACCTGGGAGATGGCTCAGAAATGGGAGGAAGCGTGGGCTATGGTAGCAGAGATAAAGGAGGGACAAGGCAGAACAGGGGGTCAAAATCAAATCAGTATCTTACATTTTTAAATGCCTGTCTAGAAATGCAAGAAGTATGGGGAATAAGCAGGAAGAATTTGAAGTGCTAATAAATAAACACAACTATGACATTGTTGGTATCACAGAGACTTGATGGGATAATGCACACAATTGGAATATTACTACAGAAGGGTAGTAATACCCTTGTTGCTCAGGAAGGATAGGCAGGGAAAAGTGGGGAAAAATCTGAATGTTCTTCTAGTTGTTTGCAGATGAATTCCTTTATTACTGGCTCCATTAACTTCCCTGGCCCAGAAGTTAATCTGACTGGCCTGTTATTTCCTGGGTTGTTCTTATTTCCCTTTTTATAGATGGGCACAATAGTTCCCTCTTTCTGGTCTTCTGGAATCTCTCCTGTCTCCCATGATTTTTCTAAGATGATAGCTAAAGGCTCAGATATGTCCTCTTCCAGCTCTTTGAGTATTCATGGATGCATTTCATCAGGGCCCTGCTGAATTGAAGACTTCTAACCTTTCTAAGTAATTTTTAACTTGCTCTTTTCTTATTTTAACTTCTGACCCTACCCCATTTCCACTAGTATTCACTATGTTAGGCATGGCTGTCACCATCTAACTTCTTGGCAAATATCAAACCAAAGAAGTCATTAAGCATCTCTGCCATTTCCAAGTTTTCTGTTATTCTTTCTCCCTCTTCACTGAGCAGTGGGTCTACCTGTCCTTGGTCGTCTTCTTACATAAGAGCATAAGAATGGCCAGACTGGGTCAGACCAATGGTCCATCTAGCCCAGTGTCCTGTCTGCCAACAATGGCCAATGCCAGGTGCCCCAGATGGAGGGAACCCAACAGGGAATCCTCATGTGATCCCTCTCCTGTCATCCATTTGCAGACAAATAGAGGCTAGGGACACCAATCCTATCCACCCTGGCTAACAGCCATTGATGGACCTAACCTCTGTGAACTTATCTAGCTCTTTTTTTAACCCTGCTTCTGATTTATTTGTAGAATGTTTTCTTGTTACCCTTTATGTCGCTGGCTAGATTGAGCTCATTTTGTGTCTTTGCCTTTCTAATCACTCCAATAAAGTCTCGGGCAAAGAGTTCCACAGGCTAAGCATTTTCAGTTTTCTATGTTATACCTAAGAACAGCCATAGTGGGGCACACCAAAGATCCATCTAGCCCAGTATCCTGTCTTCCAACAATGATCAATGGCAAGTGTCATGATTATGAGGGTTAGCCAGCAGCCTGGGGACTAAGGGGTTAACTTCACTCTCGGTAAGTAGGGTAAAGTTTAGATAAATCCGTTTTAATTGTTTTATGGTTTGGGTATGGGATCTGCTGTCTGTGCACGTTTTAAGAAATGGTTGGCTTTTTTTTTGTAACTAAGTTCTAGGCCCATGGAGTTTCTCCATGAGTATATCATTTGTTACTTTTCCATCTAGGCATTATGCTTGCAACAGGAATATTGTTGTAATAATAAAAGCTCTTTCTCTTTTCTTTTTGTTATCCTGGAATTGGTTAATTGTGTGCCCTGATTTTTACTTTAGGGGTGAGATTTCCCAAATGATCTTTCCCCTGATTTCTTTATTAATATTTGGGTGGTGGCAGCAGAAGTTTTATTCCCAAAATCTAGGGTTTTAAGATTTTGGGGGAAGTTTTATACCAAAGCCTGGTAGATAAGGTTTTAGGGTACACTTGCTGGCCCCCACTTCTGCATTTATCATGCCAGAGTGGGGAAGGAGCCATGACAGCAGGTAAGAGAATCATTGAGTAATCCCTCCCATGTCACCCATATCCAGCCTCTGACAAACAGAGGCAGGGGACAGCAATTTTACCCATCCTGGCTAAGAAGTATTGATGGACCTAACCTCCATAAATTAATCAAGTTCTTTTTTGAGCCCTGTTAAAGTCCTGGTCTTCACAACACCCTCTGGCAAGGAGTTCCACACATTGGATGTGTGTTGCACGAAGAAATACTCCTTTTTGTTTGTTTGGAACCTGCTATCAATTCATTTCATTTTGTAAACCTCTAGTTCTTGCATTATGGAAACAAGTAAATAACTTTTCCTTTTTCACTTTCTCCATACTGGTCATGATTTGTAGACATCGATTATATGCCCCCTTCTTCTTGGCTACATCTAGACTGCAAGCCTCTTTCAAAAGAGGCTTTTTCAAAAGTATCTTTCGAAAAAACCTTTTATGAAAAAGAACATCTAGACAACCAGAAGATTTTTCAAAAAAGTGGCTTGCTTTTTTGAAAGAGAGTCTAGACACGCTCTTTTCAAAAAGCCCTGTTTTCATGCAATAGCACCTTTTTTTGAAAGATGACTTTTGAAAAAAGGCTTTATTCCTCGTAGAATGAGGTTTACTGCCGTCGACAAAACTGCCGCGTTCTTTCAATTTACTGTTGACCGAATGCGGCGGTAGTCTAGACGCAGGTACAGTTTTTTTCGAAAAAAGGCCACTTTTTTTGAAAAAACCCTGTAGTCTAGACACACCCCCTGTGAGTTCCCTTGCTCATGTTTTATAATTATGTACCTGATCTACTTCCTTTATCAATAGATTCATAGGCTATGGCTACATTGTGCTTTTTTGCTCAAGAAGATATGCAAATGAGGTGCAGCGATGAATATTGCTGTGCCTGACTTGCATACCTAATCAGCCACCATTTTTGCGTGAAAAAACCCCTCTTGCTCAAGAGTCGTTCTGCCACTTATTTTCAGGAAAAACGCCTCTTGCGCAAGAGTGCTCCTTTTTGCGCAAAGTGTAGTGTGCTCCTTTTTGCGCAAAACCTCCTTGCACAAAATGACGGCTCATTAGGTACGTAAATGAGGTGTGGCAATATTTATTGCCACGCCTTATTTGCATATCTTCTTGCGCAAGAATGCACAATGTAGATGTAGCCATAGAGTTTGTCAGAAGAGACATTAAGAAGATCATCCAATGTGATGGCCTGTGTAACTCAGGCCACGACATTTCACCCAGTTTCTTCTCTATTTTCATTTCAATTTTTCTATCCAAGTTTTCCTCCCAAACCGTTTTGCTGATGGTTTGAAACAGCTGGGAGGAATTAGCCCTTTGGAGCAATGAGTCACTAGAGATATTACTAAGTGGCAACTTTTCTTGGTTTCTCCATTTGAATGTAATGTAACGTAACGAGTTCCACATTCTACTTTCCTCTCCTCTATCTGCCCCAGACATCTCAGTCTGACTATATATGACAACAACACTGTTCTCAAAGCGAGCCTCAGAATTCCCCTCCTACCTGTTTTTTCCTTTATACACACTGGGTTAGCAAAATTGAGCACATATCTAGAACAGATGTTTTTCCATCCTTTTTTTTTTTTGCTTTGGCCAGTGCCATGAACGAGTTGTTGTTTCCATGGAATTGCTATTAGTTATGACCAGGTCTTTTCCCTGATGCCTATTACAGTTTCACACACTATAATGTACAGACATTATTGATGCATGGAGCAACATCAAACAGGAAATTAATGGGGTCTGTTATTCATAATTCATATCTCTGCATAGTAAAAGTGCCATTTTCCAGAGTGTGAAGAAAGTACAATCTCCTTCATCCATGAAAACAGCGTTCTGTACTGCATGTGGTGTTTCATATTCACATTGTGTCTCCGTTCAGGCAATTTCACTGTAACCATCGCCCTTGAACCTGTGCTTGTACAGAAAGTCTGCAGAGCATCTGCTTCAAGTAGGAGGCAACGTTCTGCCTCAAAGTTGAATTGCCTCTACTCCACTCCATGATGGATACCAATACAACTGCCTTCACCAGCCACTCTACCTTCATTTTACTGGGCATTCCTGGTCTGGAGGCGGCCTATGTCTGGATTGCCATCCCCTTCTGCATCATGTACATCATAGCCATCTTGGGGAACTTTGCCATCCTATTTATTGTGAAGAAGGAACCGAGTCTGCATGAGCCCATGTACTATTTCCTCTGCATGCTGGCCGTCACGGACCTGGTCCTGTCCACAACCACCCTGCCCAAAATGCTGAGCATCTTCTGGTTCAATTCCAGGGAGATCAGTTTCAATGCCTGTCTCACCCAGATGTTTTTCATTCACTGTTTCTCAGACATGGAGTCTGGGATCTTCGTGGCCATGGCGTTGGATCGCTACGTGGCCATCTGCCATCCCCTGAGACATTCCACCATCCTCACAAATTCCATGGTGATGAAGATTGGCCTGGTCATTGTGTTGCGTGGCAGCATTCTCATCCTGCCCTGTCCCTTGCTGGCGACGCAGTGGTCATATTGCAGAAGCAACATCATCCCCTACACTCAGTGTGAGAACATGGGTGTGGTGAGATTGGCCTGCGCTGACACCCGCGTCAGTAGTTACTATGGCCTCTTTGTGCTATCCTGTAGGCTTGGTCTTGATGTGTCTTTTATCACCCTGTCCTATATCCAGATCCTCAGGGCCATCTTCCGGCTTCCCACAAAGCACGCCCGTATCAAAACCTTTGGGACCTGCAGCTCACACATCTGTGTCATATCAGCCTTTTACATCCCAACACTAGTTTCCTCGTTGTCATCCCGTTTTGGCCAAAGTTTGCCCCGTTATATATACATTTTAATTGCTAACATATACCTGCTCTTTCCCCCTATGCTGAACCCCGTCATCTACGGTGTGAGGACCAAACAGATTCGGCACAGGCTGCTCTGGCTCTTTACTGATAAAGGGACTAAAGTGTTTTCCTCAGGTGGTGGCCCTCAGTCTGTGCTCCGTGGAGTGCTGGCTGGTGACATGGTACTCGTCCCTGAATCACTGACTGGCCAATCAGAGAAAGATTAAATTCTTTGCTGACTTTACTGTGTTTTCTCAGCGTGACTTACTGGGGGATCTATCTATGTATAATGTATAGGTTTGCCAACTTGCTATTCTATTTCTAATTGTAACTGGAAACCCATGCTCCTTGCCCCACCTTTTTCCTCAGAGTCCTGCTCCACATCCCATGTTGATCCTCCAGCCACCTCTATGTCTTGTCCTTATATGCCCCACAATGGTTACTTGCTCCTCTTATGTTCCCCATGACTGCTTGGATCATGTCTGTGATGTGTCCCCCAGGGTGCCACCTGGAACTCAGATACAGCTGGGCCCCATGTCTCACCCAAATGGGCTGCCCCTTGCACAAGGACGTGGCAAGCTTCAACGCCCTCCAAGCTGGCCTCACACAAACATTCATAGCTAAGGAGCTCACCCAGCTATTCTCCGGAATGCTGTGGGAAGCCACTTAGAAAAGCACAGTAGAGAGTCTACAGCCAGAATACTCCCTGCTCCCCGGCCGAGGTCTCCACAGACGCACTGTCCTCTCCCGGTGAAACCCCACCAGTAAGAATGTGCGAACCTGTGCACCTTCTCCAGCGGAAGCAGGTGTGCACCAGCTCTTGTTCATGCGCTGAGACTTTCCCTCTGCACCTCAGATAGTGGTTTGCTCAGCATGACACACTGGGGGAAGGCCTTCGAGCAGCCATGCACAGCTGCCATCCGCCAGGCCCATCAGTTGGGGGTGAGCATCCGGGAGGCTTTGAGGAAGAGTTTCTCTCAAGGACCCCAGTAACTCTCCCCAGGGCCTCCCAATGGGCCTGTGGCTTGCTCCACTATCCCTTTCCCACCACGACCCCTCCCTTCGCCCCTTTCCTGTACAGTCAGTAAACACACCTGTTTTGATTTCAACAAAATTTACCCTTTATTTTTCTTTCAATAAAAAAATAACTGGGGAGGAAGGGGGCTGAGGACCTGGAGGGGGGAAGGACGAGGGGGGCTCAGGGCTGGGAATGGCATGGGGGCAGCTCGAAGTGCCACCTCGGGTGCAGGGACCTTGGCGAACTTGGGGTTGGGTGGGTCCTGGGACCACAGGAGGGTGGGCTGCAGTGGGGTCAGGGCGGGCAGGGGAAGGGGGCATAGGCATCACTTGGGAGCAGGGGGATAGGGAATGGGCATCCCTTGGGGAAAGTCATAGACATCACTTGGAGGGCAGTGAGAGGGGGAATGTGCACAGTAGGGGGGCAGGAATATGGGAGGCAGGAACAGGGACAGCAGCCGGGTGCATCCTTCCGCCGCTCTGCATCCTTCCGGACCTTCTGTGCCAGAGTCTGCTGCATGTCGGGCAGGTCGCCCACATGCTGCCTCATCAGGTCTTCCTGCACCCTGGTGCGCTTTCGGCTTCACCAGGGTTGGGCAGCTGGCATGGGTGATGTGGCTCGCCCCTCAGTCGCGGCTGGTCCGGCTGTGGAGAATAAAGAGGGAGACGGTCAGTCATCCAGGAGACACTGTCCCTGCGCCCTCCTCTGTGAGCAGCGACCAACAGTCCTCGGGCCAGAGGATGGGGATATCCTGGGAGCAAGGCCATGTGCGTCCTGCACAGTGGGTCCTGCCTCACAGGGCCCCCGAGGTGCCCAGGGGACCATGCTGCCTGCTTCCCCCCACCCACAGACAAGCAGGCGAGGGAAGTGTATGGCCACAGTGGGATCCCATGGGCAGGAGAGGGGCCTGGGGCAGCCTGGCCCTCCATGGGGCCCACACACACACCTGCACCTGGCTGCACTGTCCACGGGAGAGGGTGCTGCCTCGTGCGGGCAGGCATGCCCGTGTGATGTGTGCGGCACTCCTCGGTCTGTGTGAGGTCGTGCCTGCGCCCTTGCCACCAGCCTGCTTCCAGGAGTGGCTGCTGGTGGGAGGGCGTCCCACCTCCCCGGTGTCAGACATGTGTGTGGCCTCCCTTGAGCCTGCGAGCAGGATCCCAGGGGTGCTCAGGGGCTGCCTGCTGAGCCTGCGTGGCACACAATGATGCTGCCCATGGTTCCATGTGCACGGTCTGCAGCACGATGTCCAGCCCAAGCAGGCTGAGCGACGAACACACCCCTCCCCCTCTGCGCCTGCCTCCCCCACCCTGTGTGGAAAAAACTGAGAGATCTCACCTGATGATCCCCCCCCCCAACGTCAGATGATGCCTGAGAGACGTCCAGGGACAGCATGACTGTGGGCGCTGTGTTGTCCTCCTCTTTCTCCTGCCCCAGCTGTCGCTCGTCCACCTCCTCCACGACCTCCGGCCGGGCGACAACAAACATGTCAAGGTCGGAGTCAACCATCACGGGTGGGGAAAGGGCTATCCCACTGCTCAGGATCTGGTGCTCTTCATAGTACGGGCAGAAGTGGTGTCCTGCCCTGGAGCTCAAGCTGAGTTCTCTGGCCCTTGCATAGCCCTGGCAGAGCTCCTTATCTTTACTCCGAACCTCTTCTAAGGTCCAGGGTGGGTGTCCTTGCTCTGCCAGGGCCTTGGACATGGGCCCATATATGTTGGCATTGCGGCATCTGGAGCAGAGGTCCTGTAGGGTCTCCTCCTCCCCCCCCCACAGCTCGAGGATGGACAGGATCTCCGCTCCAGACTAGGAGGGTGCCTGCCACTTGGTACCCCTTGGTGGGTCCTGGAAGCCCTGGTCATGCTCCCTGTGAGGGCCAGGGGTGTCTTGGGGGGGGGGGGGTTGTAGCTCGCCCATTGCTCACAGTGTGGGTAGAAGGGAGAGTCGCGTGGTCAGGTGCTGATCCAGGGCCAGCTTCCTTCCACAAGGCTTGTCCAGGGTGCCTGCAGCTTTAAGAGGTGCCAGGAGACAGGAACTATAGAGTTCTCATTACTTTGGACAGAGTGGCCACAATAACACAGCCCACCTGTGTTATTTCCTGGAGACCCAGAGGTATCCCAGAAAAACTCTGCCACATCCAGGGAATGTGTCTGCTCTTCCGACATTTTTTGCGGCAGAGCAGACACGCTCTCTCAGAAGCCATATCTTCCTCATGCCATGAGAAAGAAGGACTGTTCCAAAAGAGGAGGTTTTTCCAAAATTCGGGCCAAATTTCAGAAAAGCCTCTTCCGAAAAAACTATCGGAAAAAGCTACACAAATTGTGGAGCGCAATGTGTGGACCTTTTTCCGATAAAAAGCAGCAGTCTAGACGTAGCCTAAGTGACAGCCCCGTGTGCCTGCAGGAAGTGTTAGTATCTGTCCTTAGTTGCCTTTCTCCAGATCTATCTCTTTACAGCCTGGGCATTTACAGCGTATCAGACCCTAAGGAGATATAGACTTTATCCCTCCTTATCTGCCTAGTCAACTATGATTTTTAACTGTACACAAATGCACGCAGCAGCCAATTCCTCCCTGACTCAGCCCAGAGCCCAGGAGTTCTCCTCCCCCTTTGGGAAAGGCCCTTAATTGTTGTTTACTCTTAAAACTGGATAAATAGCGCAGAGGCCCAGACAGGCTGGTCTCCAAACTTTTTTGATCCAGATGCTCACTTATTCCCTACTGGCTGAGTGAACCCCACTGGGTTTGCCCAGAGCTATATTATTAACAGTGCACAGCCCTGTGCTGGCTCTCGATGTGGGACGCTGCTGCAGGTGCTGGGCTGAGAGAGGTGCGGGACGCAGCTGCCTGAGGGGGGTTCCCAGGAAAGACACGTCCTTCTTAGCACTCACAGGTACCAGCTCTGGCTGAAGAGCTCCCCTGCTCCACAAACCTAGGGCATCACAGGATAGAGTTAGTCTGGGATCCTTTCTGCTCTGCACATCCAGTAAATATCCCCTTGCCACAGGGAGGAGTTTGCTCCAGTATCAGTAGGCAAAAGGTGACACTTCCTGGGCATCGCTTCCCATTACCTACAGCCGCAAGCCATTTCAATGGCACAGGGCAACATTCAGGTCGTATAGAATCATAGAATCCTAGGGCTGGAAGAGACCTCAGAAGTCATTGAGTCCAGCCCCAACTCAATCATCCCAGCCAGGGCTTTGTCAAGCCTGGACTCAAACACCTCTAGGGATGGAGATTCCACCCCCTCCCTTGGGAACCCATCCCAGTGCTTCCCCACCCACCTAGGGAAATAGCTTTTCCTAATATTCAACCTGGACCTTCCCACTGCAACTTGAGCCCATTGCTCCTTGTTCTGCCACCTGTCACCACTGAGAACAGCCTCTCTCCTTCCTTCTTGGATCCCCTCTTCAGGTAGTTGCAGGTTGGTATCAAATCCCCCCTCGCTCTTCTCTTCTGCAGACTAAACAAGCCCAAATACTTTAGACGATCTTCGTAGGTCATGTGTTCCAGCTCACTAATAACTTAGCCAGTCGGTCCCCAGCCTGTAACAATGCTTGGAATTCTTCTGTCCTATGTGCAGGACTCTGCACTTGCCCTTCTTCAAACCTCATCACATTTCTTTTGGCCCAATCCTCCCATTTGTTTAGGTCACTCTGCACCCTATCCCTGCCCTCCAGCATATCTACCTCTCCCCCTAGCTTAGTGTCATCTGTCAACTCTGTGAGGGTGCAACCCATCCCTCATCCAGGTCATTAATAAAGAGGTGGAACAAAACTGGCCTTGCGACACTCTTCTTAATAGCGATTGCCAACCAGACATCGAGCCATTGATCACTGCCCATTAAGCCTGATGATCTTGCCGGCTTTCTCTCCATGGCTCTTAGTTTCCCCACTATGGAAAATTTCCTGTGGATGATATTGACTAAAGACCTGAAAAGCCAGTCATGTGTTAATACACATATGCTGACATCCCCTCCTCTTGAATCTCAGGGCTCTGGCTCTTAACAGGTGGGATCATCACTTGCCTTGTATCTCCTGGAAAGCATGGAGGTGGAAGGGCTTCTCATGGGAACAGCATGGTGATACATAATTTCTCCAACTTGGAAAACTTGCAAGGAATTGGACTAGAGCTGTTCTCCTTGAAAGGGTCGGGCATTGTTTAACTAAAGGTGGTGCCACCAGCACACCTACAATTGTGGATTCCTTTGTGAATCCCATTCAGCTAAGCTCTTCACTCCAATCAAGTCTGTGTTATAGAGTTCCACAGGCCAGATATGGATTATTGGTGTTAATATGTTCAATGGAATTGCATGTTCCCTTGCTCATATGTTATGAGACACAGTAAATATAAATGCCTTATATACATTTGTTATTCATAGTTTCACTGAGCGAAAGGTGAGAAGCAGCCATAAAATCCTCCAGTGTGATCTCTTGGATAACACAGGCCATTAAATTTCACCCCATTACCGCTATAATGAGCCCCATGATTTGCATGTCACTCAGGCCTGATTCACACCAGGGTTTTACACTGTAGAATCATGGAGCCAGAAAATGAGAAGGGTTTATTTGATATGACCAGTTTTACAGAAACCATATTGTTGACTGGCATTAATGATATTCCTAAACTTTTGAAAAAAAAGTTGCATGCAATGTTTCCATCGTTTCCTAAACTTGTCAAATAATTTTATTTTTCAATAATTACATTTAACAGGAACCTGTTCTGTATTTGCCTCCTCTTTGAGGGTGAGAGATCTCTGCTGCTTGCTGTCTGATAGGCTATTTCTGGTTCTACTGCATATTCTTTTGAGTACATTGTAAGTGCTTCATTCCAAACGCAAAACAAAACAGTTTTTTCAAAATACTTAATTTTCCTCCAGTGTTTACAAGTTTCCTTTCAACTTCTGGAAATTGGCCACAATATTTTTTAAGATATCCTTTTTCCAAGATATACCTAATACTCTCTTTTTGGATCCTTAGCCCTGCCCTATCAGGGTATTCCCTGATACCTGTCTCACCACTTTTCAAAATTTCTAATTTCTATTGCTTTGTATCAATTGTTCTTTTTGCCAGTGTGTTATATGGTGCATTTTTCCCTTAATTGCTGCCTTCACTCACCACTGAACAGAGTTTTTAGCCAAATTGCCAACTTTATTGACCATGGAATCATACTTTTTAGGAAATCCCAATTTTCATTCCCATTTTTCTGCCTAACTTTTCCTACCAAAATGTTTTGCTGATGCTTTGACACAGCTTTGGGGAATTAGTCCTTTGGAGCAATTAGTCAATAGAGATAGTATTGATTGGCAACTCTTCTCGGTTTCTCCACTTGCATGTAATGTACCGAGTTCCATGTTGTACTATAGTTTCCTCCATCTGACCCAGATGTCTCAGTCTGGCTGCAAATGACAGCTCTCCAGTTCTGAAAGCCAGTCTCAGAATTCCTGTTCTACCTCCTTTTTGCTTTTCAAAGACTGAGTAAGAAAATCTGAACATGTATCCAGAGCAGTTATTTTTCCAACCCTTTCCTTAGGCATCTGAACATGGTCTTTGTTTTGGCCAGTGCTGTGAATGAGCTGTTGTTTCCATGGTGTTGCTATCAGTTATGGCCGGGTCTTTTCCCTGGGGTGTATTTCCTGCTTCTGTCTATTAAGGTTTGCACACCATAATGTATAGAAATTATTGATGCATGGAGCACCTTCAGAAATGGAATTAAGATGGTTTCTAGTTCGTAATTCATGACTCTGGATAAGGAAAGTGCCATTTCTCAGAGTGTGAAGAAAGTACAATCTCCTTCACCCATGAGAACAGACTCCATTAGTGTACGTGGTGTCATATTCACATTGTGTCTCCATCCAGGTATTTGCACTGTGGCCATCACCCCAGACCCTGGGCACATCCAGAAACTCCACGGAGCATCTGGTTCAAGTAAGAGACAACGTTCTGCCTCAGAGTTGAATCTCTTCTCCCCCACTCCATGTCAGACTCCAACACAACTGCCTTCACCAACCCCTCCACCTTCATTTTACTGGGTATTCCTGGCCTGGAGGCAGCCCATGTCTGGATCTCCATCCCCTTCTGCAGCATGTATGTCATAGCTATCTTGGGAAACTTTGCCATCTTATTTATTGTGAAGAGGGAGCCCAGTCTGCATGAGCCCATGTACTATTTCCTTTGCATGCTGGCCGTCACCGACCTGGTGCTGTCCACGTCCACCCTGCCCAAAATTCTGGCAATCTTCTGGTTCAATTCCAGGGAGATCGATTTCAATGCCTGCCTCACTCAGATGTTTTTCATTCACTGCTTCACAGAAATAGAGTCTGGGATCTTTGCAGCCATGGCTTTGGATCGCTACGTGGCCATCTGCCACCCCCTGAGACATTCTACCATCCTGACAAACTCTCTGGTGATGAAGATTGGCCTGGTCATCGTGTTGCGTGGCAGCATTCTCACACTGCCCTATCCCATCCTGGCAAACCAGTGGCCATATTGCAAAACCAACATCATCGCCCACACTCAATGTGAGAACTTGGGTGTGGTGAAGCTGGCCTGTGGTGACACCCGCATCAGTAGTTACTACGGCCTCTTTGTGGTATCCTGTAGATTTGGTCTGGATGTGTCTTTTATCACCCTGTCCTATATCCAGATCCTTAGGACCATCTTCCGCCTCCCCACAAAGGACGCCCGGGTCAAGACCTTCGGGACTTGCAGCTCCCACCTCTGTGTCATATTAACCTTTTACATCCCAATTCTGTTTGCCTCTCTCTCTGTCCGCTTGGGGAACAATTTGCCCCGTTATTTCAACATTTTCATTGCTGACATGTACCTTCTAGTTCCACCCATGCTGAACCCCATCATCTACGGGGTGAGGACAAAACAGATCCGGGAAAAGCTGCTCCAATTTTTTTTTCCAAGGGAACTAAAGTTTTTTCCTCAGGTTGTGGCTCTCAGGCAGAACTCTGTGGGAGTGCTGGCTGGTGACATGGAACAATTGACTGGCCAATCAAAGAAAGTTTAAATTCTTTGCTGACTTTAATATGTTTTGTCAGCATGACATACTGGGAAATCCATCTATGGCTCACAGGGTGTCACCTTTCTAATTGTATTTCTAATTGTAATTGGCCACTCAAGGCTCTGTTCTTGCCCCACCTTTTTTCCTTAGAGTCCTGCTCCACATTTTCCCTCGAGCGTCCAACCACTTCTTTGTCTTGTCCTTCAATGCCTGCCCTACACTAGTGGCTTGCTCTTCTTCTCCTCCCCACACCACTTGGATCATCTCTGTGATGTGCCCCAGGATTTAGGTTGATGGTCACAGTGTAATTGCCTGGACTGAGACACAATGGGAATATGAGATGCCACATACACTAGTGGATGGTGTTCTTATAGAGTACAGTTTTATTATTCAGAGCCATGAATTATGAGCAACTGATCCCACAAATTCCATGTTCGATGGTGCTCCATGCATCAATAATTTTTATACATTATGGAGGATGAAACTTTAGTAGACCTATTAATGAAATATACCCTGGGGAAAACTCCTGGTCATAACTGATAGCGAATCCATGGAAACAACAGCTCATTCACAGCACTGGACAAAACAAAGACCATTTTCAGATGCCTAAGGAAAGGGTTGGAAAAATAACTGCTCTGGATATGTGCTCACTTTTACTCACTCCATCTCTGTTATGGAAATAGCAGGTAAAAAGGGAATTCTGAGGCAGGCTTTTACAACAGGTGAGCTGCCATATGCAGCCAGACTAAGAAGTCTGAGGCAGATAGAGGAGAGGAAAGTTAAAAATAAACGTTTTACATTGCATTCAAATAGAGTCCCCAAGAAGCGTTCCCACTCAGTAAAAATATTCACAATATTGTTTTGGCCTGCATTGGAAAAGAAGGACTTGCAATGTGGTGAGACATGTCCCAGTCCATTAGCTGTCAGTGGAAGGTGTTAAACAGCATCTACAGTAGAACCTCAGAGTTATGAACACCAACGTTATCCACTGACCAGTCAACCACACATCTCATTCAGAACCACAAGTAGACAATTAGGGTACGTCTAGACTACAGGCTTTTGTCGACAGAAGTTTTGTTGACAGATACTGTTGACAAAGCTTCTGTCGACAAAGAGTGTCTAGACTACATCCAGTTCTGTCGACAAAGCAAGCTGCTTTGTCGACATGACAGTGTAGACGCAAAGGACAGTGTAGATGCAATAATGCCTTCTGTCAACAGAACTCTGTCAACAAAAGGCGTTATTCCTTGTAGAATGAGGTTTACAGCTGTCGACAAAACTGCTCAGTTCTGTCAACGTTATGTCGACATAACTCAGCAGTAGTGTAGACGCAGGTATAGTTTTGTTGACAAAAGTCCACTTTTGTTGACAAAACCCTGTAGTCTAGACACACTGTGACGGGACTGGCGGATATTGAGGGTGCGAGCACTCCCGTCTGCCAAAGAAGAAGGGGGGGCTCAGCGGACCCACCGCCGGACCAGCGCCTTGCTGTAGGGTCCCTTTCCCTCCTGTATCAGTCCTATGAGGGTGCGATCACCCTTCCCCCCCCAGCCCTCGGAAAGGGGGGGGGCGCGAGGGGTTCGGCGTACCAGTGTTTCTCCTGCGGTAGGGGGTCGTACGTGGCCCCGGTCCAAAAGTCTGGCCAGCGGGCGGCAAACTTCCCCCGGGGGGGATTGTGTCGGGGGCAAAGGAGAGGGTTGGGGAAAAGGGGGACCCGGGCCCACCCTCTCCTCCGGGTCCCAGCCCGGGGCCCTCAGTGCGGGGTGTGCTGCTCCCCCTTGCACGGCGGATGGGGGTTATCCCCTTAACCCATCCGCCCACGGGCGCCAAAAGCGCACCTCCCCGGGCCAGCTCCTTTCCCCCTCCCGGCTGGCTGCCCCCGGGGTGTCCCCGGCACTCCTTACCCCGGCTCAGACGTCCTACCGGCCGTTTAGGCTGTCCAACGGGGCGGTGATCCCTCACAGCCCCCTCCAGCGTGGAGGCAGGTCCTTTCTCCTTGCCCCTTTCCCCCTTTGCCTCGGCCGCTTTTCAAGCGGCCCGGGGATGGACCCCCGCCACGTCACTCCGGGGCGCCTCCCTGGGTGGCGCGTCAGAGGCCCTGTTGGGGAAATCTCGCTCCCCTGGGGTACAGAGTCCCCAGAAGGGTCCGAGGCTGGAGGTCAAAGCAGTGAGGCAGGAGAGAAATCTAGAAGGAAAACTTTATTATGCATGCATGCAGGCTGACAGCTACCAGAGTGAGAGCAGCAGCAGCCCTGAGAGACAGTTTCAGGGATACTTTATACAGTATGCTCAGACAGTTTAGTTGTTGATTGTTTTCTTTAACATATCAAAGTCTCAGCAGAAGTACTCTGAGATGTTTCTGTTCACACCAGAAGCGCTAGAAGTCAGTTTTACAGTACAAAGGCACATGATAACCTGAGTGAGGAGCCTACAAGGCAAACTGTGACAAAGATAAGGGTTTACATGACAAATTGTGACAGACTAGGAGTCTCCATGAAGTTGAGGTAGGAGACATCGTAAGGGTCTTGATTAGAGTTAAGATGATTTCTCTCTGTTACAGGGAGAGAGGCCTGGAAAACTTTTAACCCTTACAGCAGTTTTCTTTTAGAGAGTTTTGATTTCCTGCACAGTCCCCCTTAGACACAATTGGAGTTATTTGATTTTTCTCCCACAGCCCCGCCCCGGCACTATCTGGTGGCCGCTGCTCTGCCCGCTAGTTTGCCCGCTCCCCTGGCCTCGCGCTGGGGGGCGGCGGCGTCATCCAGCCCCGCCGCTGGGGAGAGCCACCTATGCCGCTCCCCTGCGCATCCCCAGCCCGGCACGGCCGAGGATCGCGGCTGGTGGAGTCGGCTGTGGGGCCGGTTTGCTTCCTCCGTCTCCGGGGGGGGGCGGGTCTCCCTTCCTGTCAGTGCGGACCACCGCGGGTCCGTCACACACACCCTTAGACTGAAGCAGCAGATACCCCTCTCCCTTCAGGCTATGTCTAGACTACAGAGTTTTGTTGGAAAAATGGCCATTTTTCCCCAAAAAATTGAGTGACGTCCACACTGCAAGCACATTCTGTCGACAGTAAATCAAAAGAAGAGAGGGCTTTTTGCGCAATTGGTAATCCTCATTCTATGAGGAAGAAGCCTTTTTGAGAAAGAGCTCTTTCACAAAAAGGTGTCTATGGACAGGGAAGAGGGAGTTTTTTCAGAAGAAGAGGGGAAAGGAAAAAGCACAGGTACCCTGGTGGCCATTCTGTCCATAGCAATTACTGCTTACATGCGAGATACCATCCAGGCAGTCTTTCAAATGCTATCTTTCAAAAAAGCGCATCACTCTTTCGATGCGCTTTTGCAGTGTGGACGCTCTCTTGTGTAAGAAGTTTTTTTGGCAGATCTCTTCCAAAAAAAGCTTCTTGCACAAGAAGCTTGTAGTCCAGACATAGCTTCAGAAAGGAGGAAAATACAGGACTGATCTCCATTAAACCTAAATTATTCAAAAATAATGGAAAGCTCAAATTAAAAATGTCTGACAAGGTTAGGAAACAATGGATAAGCTGGTATGGGATTTTTTTTAAGTCTAGGAGTATCATCAATGTCAGTCAACACTATGCTTTCAGTAAAATTGGTCACATTGGCTTCTGATTTTCTGGCGCTATGATTGTACATTGTAAAACCTTGATGTGAACCAGGCCCGAGTGACATGCAAGTGACATGGGGCTTGATATAGGGGTAACTGGATGACATTTAATGCCCTGGATGATGTTACAGTCTCTTCTGACCTTAGAGTCTATCAATCTAGTGATAAAGGAAGTAGATAAGACATTCATTTTTACTGTGTCTCATCACACATAAGTGAGGGAACACACAATTCCATGGAACATTTGAACGACTAACACCGATGAAAGAAAATTGCAAAACCACATCAAAATCTTTACTAAAGTCTAGTTATATCACATCCACCACTTTCCCGTTATCCATAAGCGTTGATATCCTATCAAGGAAAGCTATCAGATTGGTTTGACATAATTTGTTCTTTACAAATCCATGCTGGCTATTACCTATCACCTTATTATCTTCCAGATGTTTGCTGATGAATCCCTTAATTATTTGCTCCATTATCTTCCCTGGTAGAGAATTTAATTTAACTAGTCTGTTGTTCTTATATCCCTTTTTATAGATGGGCGCTATATTTGTCCTTTTCCATTCTTTTGAAATCTTTGCCAACTTCCATAACTTTTCAAAGATGATAGCTAAAGGCCCAGATTCCCCCTCTGTCAGGTCCTTGAGTATTCTAAGGTGTATGTAATTAGGCCCTGGTGACTGGAAGACATCTTAGTTTTTTCAGTTTTTCATTGTTTTTTAAGTTTTTCTAGTTACAGAGTAACTCAGCTACCCCTGTGAAGCAGTGTGATGATAGTTACTGGTGAGAATTATTGGTCTCTGACCCCTTAGTGTCAGCCCCATGTGCCTGTAGGAAGTGTTAGTATCTGTCCTTAGTCACCTTTCTCCAGATCGATCTCTTTACATCCTGGGTATTTACTGTGTATCAGACTCTAAGGAGACATGGACATTCTCCCTCCTTTTTTCCTAATCAACTATAATTTTTAAATACACACACATGCACAGAGCAGCCAATTCTTCCCTGACTCAGCCCAGAGCCCATGAGTTCTCATCCCCCAGTGGGAAGGGCCCTTAATTGCTGTTTACTCTTGAAGTGGGATAAATTGCACAGAGGCCCAGACATGTTGTATGCAGTCCTTTTTTTTTTTTTTTAGCATGCAAATGCTCGTTATCCCTTAGGGGCTGAGTGAACCCACTGGGATTGCCCAGAGCTATATTATTAACAGCGCACAGCCCTGTGCCCGCTCTCGGCGTCGGACGCTGCTGCAGATGCTGGGGTGAGGGAGGCGTGCCACGCGGCTACTTGAGGGGGGGTCCCAGGGAAGACACTCACCTGCTCTACAAACCCAGGGCATTCCAGGATAGAGAGTAAGTCTGGGATCCTTTCTGCTCTGCACAGACCATAAATATCCCCTTGCCACAGGGATGAGATTACTCCTGTATCAGTAGGCAAAATGTGCCTCTTTTCTGGGCCTTCCCATTCCATATGGTTATTGAGAGCTGCAATGTGTCAGCATTTCAGTAGCACAGGGCATCATTCAGGTGGTTTAGAATCCTAGAATCCCAGGGCGGGAAGAGACCTCAGCAGTCATCAAGTCCAGCCCTCTGCCCAAAGCAGGACCAACCCAACTAAATCAACCCAGCCCCGGCTTTGTCAAGCTGGGACTTCAACACCTCTAGGATGGAGATTCCACCCCCTCCCTAGGGAACCCATCCCAGTGCTTCCCCACCCTCCTCAGGAAATAGTTTTTCCTAATATCCAACCTAGACCTCCCCCACTGCAACTTGAGCCCATTGCTCCTTGTTCTGCCATCTGTCACTACTGAGAACAGCCTCTCTCCATCCTCTTTGGAACCCCCTTTCAGAGAGTTGAAGGCTGCTATCAAATCCCCCCTCACTCTTCTCCACTGTACACTGAACAAGCCCAAATCCCTCAGCTTCTCCTCATAATTCATGTGCTTCGGCCCACTAATCCTTTTGGTCGCCCTCCGCTAGGTGTTCTCCACTGCATCTACAGCTTTCTGTTATGGGGGAAGGGCAGATTTGGATGCAATGCTCCACTTCTGGCCTCACCAGAGCCGAATAAAGGGGAATAATGACATCTCTAGATCTTCTGGCAATGCTCCTCTTAATGCAGCCTAATATGCCATTAGCCTTCTTGGCTACAAGGGCACACTGTTGACTCATATCCAGCTTCCTGCATTCCCCAGGTCCTTTTCTGCAGAACTGCTACTTAGCCAGTCAGTCCCCAGCCTGTAACAATGCTTGGGATTCTTCTGTCCCAGGTGCAGGATTCTGCATTTGTCCTTGTTGAACCTCATCAGATTTCTTTTGGCCCAATCCTCTAATCTGTCCAGGTCTCTCTGGACCCTATCCCTGCCCTCCAGCATATCTACCTTTCCCCCATCTTAGTGTCATCTGCAAACTTGCTGCAGGTGCAATCCATCCCCTCATCCAGGTCTTTAATAAAGACTTTGAACAAAACGGCCCTGAGACATTCCACTTGACAGCGATTGCCAACCAGACATCAAGCTGTTAATCACTGCCCCTTAAGACTGATGATCTCACCAGCTTTCTATCCATGGCCGTTAGGACCCACTACGGAAAATGTCCCCTAGATGATATTGAATAAAGTCCTGAAAAGCCAGCCGTGTGATAATACACATAGACTGACACCTCCTCCTCTTGTATCTCAGCATTCTGGCTCTTAACTGGGTGTACAGGGACTGGAACTGTTAACTGACTTTTATCTCCTGGAGAGTATGGATGTGGAAGAGCTTCTCATGAGATTAGCATGGTGAATACATAATTGTTCATAGCTTCTTTCACCCTGCACTGTTATGCTTGAAACATAGAAAAACAAACCACAAAAAAACCCAAAAAACCTATTCAGTTGGAAGCAGAGACAGTGTGTGGGAAATTTGGAATGATTGCAAACAACTGAAGTAGAGCTGAAAAAGAGTAAGACAACTTTTAACTAAATGTGGTGTCACCAGCACACGTACAATTGCGGATCCCTTTGTGAACCTCATTCAGCTAAGCTCTTCAGTCCAAAAAAGTTTGGAGCAAGGATTTTGAGAAGCCAAATATGGATTGCGTAAGCAATTTTTAAATCCGTATTATACGTTCAAACAGTCAATGGATTTGTATGTTTCCTTGTATACTGTGTGGTATGATACACAGTGGCTGTGTCTAGACTGGCATGATTTTGCGCAAATACTTTTAACGGAAAAGTTTTTCCGTTAAAAGTATTTGCGAAAAGCGCGTCTAGATTGGCACGGATGCTTTTGCGCAAAAGCGCTTTTGCGCAAAAGGATCCGTGGCCAATCTAGACGCGGTTTTGCACAAAAAAGCCCTGATCGCCATTTTCGCCATCGGGGCTTTTTTGCGCAAAACAATTCTGGGTTGTCTACACTGGCCCTCTCGTGCAAAAGCATTTGTGCAAGAGGGCTTTTGCCCGAGCGGGAGCATCATTGTATTTGCGCAAGAAGCACTGATTTTGTACATTACAAAGTCAGTTCTCTTGCGCAAATTCAAGCGGCCAGTGTAGACAGCTGGCAAGGTTTTCCGCAAAAGCAGCCGCTTTTGCGCAAAAACTTGCCAGTCTAGATGCAGCCAGTAATTATAAATGCCTGAAGGGATCATAAGATCATCCAGTGTGATCTACTGGGTAACACGGGACATTAAATTTCACACGGTTACCTCTATATCGAGTTGCATGATTTTCATGTCACTCACACTGTAGAATCATAGAACCACAACACGAGAAACCATATTGTTAACTGGCATTAATGATATTCCTAGACTTTTTTTAAAAAATAATCCATGCCACATTTTCCATTGTTTCTGTTATTTTTTACTAATTTATATTTCACGGAGACCTGCCCTCTGTTTGCCTCCTTTCTGAGCGGGGAGAGGTCTCTGCTGCTTGCTGCCTGATAGCCTCATTCTGGTTCTGAATGAGATGTGTGGTTGATCCGTCAGTGCATAACTCTGGTGCTTGTAGCGCTAAGGTTCTACTGTACATGGTGTTTAACACCTTCCTGTGACAGCTAATGGACTGGGAAATGTTTCATCCCTTGAGGTGATCTGAGTACATCATAAGTGTTTCTTTCCCAATGCAGAATCCTTAACATATTTACTTTTTCTACAGTGTTAACAAAGTTACCTTTCCCCCTCTGGACTCTCTCCAAAATATTTTCCAAGATATCATTTTTCCATATACCCTTAACAGAGTCCTTTTTTTAGATCCTTAACCCTACCAAGGGTTGTCCTTGATATCTACCATGTCTCTCACCACTTTTCAAAATTTCCAATCTGTATGGCTTTGTATCTGTGATGGATAGGAAAAGTGCTGGGCTTTTCAGAACATCCCAGCATTTGGGACCTACAGGGTTACACTTGGCTAGCTAGGGGTGTTGGCAGGAAGCCAGGAGAGCCATTGCGAGAAGGCGTTGAGATCTGAAATGAAAGGAATACCTGACCGCTCTTCTTCTTTGTATGAGTTGTAAGCCAGGGGTCGGGGGAACAAGCTGAATTGAATCAGGCAGAAATGTCATGCCTACAAAGAATACTGGGCATGTAAGTGGACTGGACCATGAAGCACGGATCCTGAATAGATAGGAAAATGTCTATGTAGACATGATCAGGTTATTTTCTTTGTTTTGTTCTTTGGTTACATTTCTTTCCTCTCCCCGCTTGGCGATGGAGGCACCTGGCACCCTTGGGACATAACCTTAAAGTTAAATCCCAGGAATACAATTCTCCACATTTAATTTGTTCTTCTCTCATTTGCTTTATAACACCAACCAACCGAGTATGTGTGACCAAGTCTGTCTTTCTGTTTCGTTACTAAAATCACGTTTTTAAGGCAATGATTTGATTCTTCTGTCCTGGAAGGTAACAGGAACTATGTGTATGCAAGTCTAATACTGAGAGGTCAGCTACCAGAGACTGCAATTTGTTTTCTCCCCCCCCCCCCACAAGCTTTCTTGTCACAAAAGAGCTTGGGGTACCCCCCCTAAAAGAAGCTCCAAGTTCTTCTTCCTGGGTTTAAGAAGAAAGGGGTTATTCACTTTGTGGTGGCAGCCTATCACGCAAGGCCAGGGAATCTGTGATTTTGGGGAGGTTTTCTAAGCACACAGCATGGTATTTAAGGTCTCTTGCAGGCCCCCACTTTGTACACCTGGAGTGCCAGAGTGGGGAACAACTTTGCCATTTTTCAGAGTGTAAAGAAAGTACAACCACCTGGACCCATGAGAACAGCCTCCATTCCTGTATGTGGTCTCTCACTTTCACATTGTGTCTCCATCCAGGCAGTTACACTGTGACAATCGCCCTAGACTTTGGGCACATCCAGAAACTCCACGGAGCATCTGGTTCAAGTAAGAGACAACGTTCTGCCTCAGAGTTGAATCGCTTCTCCCCCACTCCATGTCAGACTCCAACACAACTGCCTTCACCAATCCCTCCACCTTCATTTTACTGGGCATTCCCGGCCTGGAGGCAGCCCATGTATGGATCTCCATCCCCTTCTGCAGCATGTATGTTATAGCCATCCTGGGAAACTTTGCCATCCTATTTATTGTGAAGAGGGAGCCCAGTCTCCATGAGCCCATGTACTATTTCCTCAGCATGCTGGCCGTCACCGACCTGGTGCTGGTCACATCTACACTGCCCAAAATTCTGGCAATCTTCTGGTTCAATTCCAGGGAGATCGATTTCAGTGCCTGCCTCGCCCAGATGTTTTTCATTCATGGCTTCACACAGATTGCATCGGGGATCTTCATGGCCATGGCGTTTGATCGCTACGTGGCCATCTGCCATCCCCTGAGACATTCCACCATCCTGACAAACTCTCTGGTGATGAAGATTGGCCTGGTCATTGTGTTGCGTGGCAGCCTTCTCGCACTACCCTATCCCATCCTGGCGAGGCAGTGGCCATATTGCAAAACCAACATCATCGCCCACACTCAATGTGAGAACTTGGGTGTGGTGAAGCTGGCCTGTGCCGATACCCGCATCAGTAATTACTATGGCATCTTCGTGCTATCCTGTAGGTATGGTGTGGATGTGTCTTTTATCACTCTGTCCTATATCCAGATCCTCAGGGCCATCTTCAGCCTCCCCACAAAGGAAGCCCGGCTCAAGACTTTTGGGACTTGTGGCTCGCACATCTGTGTCATATTAGCCTTCTACATCCCGACTCTGTTTTCCTCGCTGTCAGCCCGTTTGGGTGACAATTTGCCCCGTCATTTCTATGTTTTGTTTGCTGATCTGTATGTCCTGGTTCCCCCCATGATGAACCCCATCATCTACGGCCTGAGAACCAAACAGATCCGGGGTAGGTTCCTCCAGCTCTTTAATCCTAAGGGGACTAAAGTTTTCTCCTCGGGTTGTGGCTCTGAGACAGAGCACCGTGGAGTGCTGTCTGGTGACATGGCACTATTTCCTGAATCACTGATTGGCCAATCAAAGAAAGGTTAAATAAGTTTCTTACTTTAGTGTGGTTTTTTAGCATAACATATGTGGAATCCATCTATGAACAACTCATAGGGTTCCCACCTTTCTAAATGTATTTCTAATTGGACCTGGATACCCAAGGTCCTGCCCTTGTCCCACTATCTTCCTCAGAGCCCAGATCCACATCTCCCCTTGAGACCCCAGACACTTCTATGTCTTGTCCTTCAAGGCCCCAAACTTCTGGCTTGCTCCTCTTCTGCCCCCCTTCACTGCTAGGATCATCTCTGTGGTGGGTCCCTCCGGGTGCCACCTGGAACTGAGGTACAGCTGGCCCCTTGCCACCGAAATGCACTGCCCCTTGCACAGGGATGTGGGAAGCTGCAAAGCTCTGCAAGCTGGCCTCACACCAACATTTATAAGTAGCGAGCTCACCCAGCTGTGTTCCTGAATGCTCGGGGCAGTCCATCATGGAACCACTGTAGAGAGGCTACAGCCCAAATCCTCTGTGCTCCCCAGCCAAAGTCTCCACAGGTGAACTGCCCTGCCCTGGTGAAACCCTGACCAGTAAGAATGTGCTACCCTGTGCACCCCTTCTACAACAGAAGTGGGCGTGCACCAGCTCTTGGTCATGACCTGAGACTTTCCTCTTTACAGTTCAGACACCATACAGTCTGCTGGGTAACATAGACAACAGATATATTAGCGACACAAGGACAGTTTTGCAGGGAAGGTGGGCAACAGCAAAGGGATGAAATTTGATTATGATAAGAAATAAAACAACCCCCCAATCTCAGGCTAATAATCATACGCCCCGTCAGGTAGCATAGGCAGGTCTGCTTTTTCAGGCAGGCTTCCTTTTTGCCCAGGCCTGACACGTACCAGGCTTTTGCTTCCCTTACTCTCAGCTCATTGTCCCAGGGAGAGTCCTGTCGTTGTCCCTTTTCTCTCTTCTTCCCTCCGGCCGGGAGCCTGTTTGCTGTGGCCGGGGCCGAGCCGTTCCCATTGTGCAGGGCTGCCTGGGGAGGTTTCCGTTGCCCACAGTTCCTGGGCAGCTTTTGGGCTTGTGTGAATTTCTTCAATAAACCGACACCATTCTTTGGGCTTCCCGTTGCTGCACCTGACAGGTGGCGGGTGGGGGGTTCTCCGCTTCCCCCCCTCGTTTCAGCAGCACAGACAGAGCCAGACTCTACAACTGCTCAAGCAGTGATGGCTCAGGCCCCTTCAAGGCTGTTCACGTTCTGCAGACGGAGCATTTCAAAAGGGCCCCTCCCATGGCCCCTTTGCACAGACCACACTGGGATTCGGTGCTGTGGTGCGTATGGGGATGCCAGGGTGGGACACTCCCCAACTTCACCCCCCCCCTTCCTGCCAGGCTCCTTCTGTTCTGAGGCTGGGATGGGAGCTGCTACAGCCTGACCAGGAGCCTGCCGTGAGGATGCAGCGCTGGGGCCCACAGGCCAGTCAGGAGCAGAGACAGAAGCCGGAAATTGCCATTAAAGCAGCTGGGGGTCAGGAGCAGGGCGTGAGGTAGGCGGGTGAGGCCGAGCATCTTACAGCTTGGGGGTCCTACCGAGGGCAGTGTCCATTGTGTGGCTTCATTCATTAGCTTTCAGTCCATATTGGTTCCTGGCTGTCGGGGGCCTGTAGCCGGCAGGGTCGGTTTGGAAGCCAGGAGGGCAAGAGCTGGGAGAGGCAGAAGGATGAGTCCCTGTGTTAGCTGGTGAGCTGGGATGCTGGGCAGAGACCAGGGCATAAGAGTGACTGTAACGACACTGTTCACAACACACAAATAGTCTCACTGCCTGTAACACACCCCAGAGGAGCAAGGCCAGCTCGACTCCAGAGCAATGGCACGAGGTGGTCAACACTCCATGCTGGGTCTCCCTTTCCCCTGCTTCCCTCCTGCTACAGGTGGGGAAGGGGCTGCTCTCCAGCCCTCAGAGTGGGAGGCCCCAACAGAGACAGGGCAAGCAGAGAGCGCTGAGAGGGATCTACTGGTGGCCTGAGTCATCCCTGGGTCATCTGGGGAGAACTCTCAGCCACAAGACTGATTGAGGGTCGAGCTGAGCTGGGGATAAATGCTGGACCCGTCTAATCCCTACATTAAACACTCAGGCTACATCAATATTGGTCAGTCTTGCGCAAGAACATATGCAAATGAGGAGCGGTGATGAATATCACCACACCTCATTTGCATACTTAATGAGCCACCATTTTGCGCAAGGGGCTTTTGCGCAAGACGGAGCAGTCTACACTGCTCCTTTTTGCGCAAAAAAACCCTCTTGTGAAGGAGCCGTTCTGCCTGAAAATAAGGGGCAGAATAGCTCTTGCGCAAAAGCCCCTTGTGCAAAAATGGCGGCTCATTAGGTATGCAAATGAGGCTAGGCGATATTCATCGCCGCACCTCATTTGCATATATTCTTGCACAAGACTGGCCAGTGTAGATGTTGCCTTAGAGAGTTGAACAAACTGTGGGGTCTGCTTCTCCTGCAGCAGTAGAGAGCTCCTGTCCCCAGAGCTTCTACCCACAATGGAGCCATGATGGCCGGTGAGCATGTTGACTGTTATCGATCAATTTCCTTTCCTCCAAGAGCTTTGAAATGGATTCCTTGAGGATCCCCTGCATGATTTTCTGGGGTCTGAGGTGTGACTAATGAATCTGTCGTTTCCTGGATTCTCCTGCGTCCCTTTTAAAAGATGGACAAAGCATTTGCATTTTTGCAGTTGTCTGGGATCTTCCCCAATCACCACCAGTTATCAAAGATAAAGGCCAATGTCTTCACAATGACATGAGCCAACTCCCTCAGCACCGTCAAATGCATTAAATCTGGCCCCGTGGATTTGTGATGTCCAGCTTAACCTGTTCTTTCTCCACTGAGGGCTGCCCAGTGCAGCAGTCTGGGAGCTGAACTTGCCTTGGTAGATTGATGTAAAAAAGTATTAAGTACCTGAGTTTTTCCCACATCATCTGTCATCAGGTTACCTCCCTCATCCAGTAAGGGCCCCACAACCTCTCTGATCACCCTCTTATTGCTAACGTGCCTGGAGATACCTTTCTTGTTCCCCTTCACATCCCTTGCTAGCTGCAATTCCAGTGGTACTTTGGCCTTTGATTACATCCCTGCATGCTCAAGCAATATATTTCTACTCCTCCCTAGTCATCTGTCCAAGTTTCCACTTCTTGTAAGCTGCCTTTTCTGTTGCTTTTCTTACTGTGCGTTGGGATGGTTTGTACCTGAAACTTCAATAAGGATTTTATAAAATACTGACAGACTCATGGACTCCGTCCCCCCTCATTTTAGCCTCTCAGGGGATCCTATACATCGGTTCCCTTAGGGAGGCAAAGTCTACTTTTCTGTAGCCCAGAGTCTGATTTTTTTTGCTCTCCTTTCTCTACCATCTCATGATCCCTGCTCCCCCACTTGCCACCCAAATCTACTTCCCCTACCAGTTCCTCCCTCTTTGTGAGCAGCAGGTTGAACAAATACATGCTCTGCTCTTAAAGGCCCAGCACATACTTCTAACAGCCAGAGCAGGGCTGTGCGTTGGAGCTGCCTCACCCCCACCCAGCAGCCTCTGGAACCATCCATTTCTGGTTTGTTTCACACAGTACTGGTGGCTTCTCTTCACTTGTTTGTAAGCTCCTTGGGGCAGGAGCTGTTTCTCCCTCTATGTTAGGGAATGGCCTGGCCCAAGAGGTCCTCAACTGGAGCAGGATCTCTGGAGGCTTCCACCAGACAAACAATGACCATAAATAATCAACACAACAATCCAGCTAAATCCAGGCCTAGCACCACCCTCTTAGATTTAGCTAGGAATGAAGATCAAACCATGCTCGTCAGGTACCGAGTGTTAGGAACTTCAATGCTGATGGACACTGCTCCCCTGTTTAAATGAGACACAAACATTTATTCAGTCTCATTCCAGGGCTTAAATACCGAGGTGCTTCTGCACCAGATAAATATCCTATTTAGCCAAAGGGGCAGTCAAGAGAATCCAGCTTTGGGGATCCAAGTACCCTACAGCTGGGGCAGGGCTGCAAAATCTGACTCAGCCTGGAACTTCCGATTCCAATTCCCCCTTGGAGGCACTGGGAGGAAATGAACAGATAGGGAGAAAGAAGTCCAATACAAACACTATTCTGGTCTGTATTCTTCCTATAGGGCCCTCCTTGTTGCAGGACAATTTGGGGAGGGGGAAGGTCTCTGTCCTCAGGACAGACCCCCCAACTTCACCCCATCCACAGGAACACACTGTGTGGCTTTTACTGAGTCAGTTCCCCCAGAGGCACCCCAGGGATTGCGATGGTTTGGAAGGTCTCTCAGTATGGGTGTCTACACAATGGAGAAGCTGACACTGATACAGTTGCTCTTCCAGGGTTTGAATTAGCGGGTCTAACGAAGACCTGCTAATTCAAACTTAGAGGATGCGCCCATCGACACCGGTAATGCTGCTTCTCCCAAGGAGTGAGGAAGTCTACAGGAGAGTCAGCCCCATCGACCTCCCATTGTGTGGATGGTGCTGAAACCTAATTAAGATACTTGGACTCTAGCTCCATAATTAACGTAACTAGAGTTATGTATGTGCAGTCCTCTCCCCTCTTTAGTGTAGACCAGGCCAGAGGGAGCAGAAGTGGTGTCCTGGAGTTCACCCCTCCAAGCAACAGGGAGCGCACACACGCCAGCTAGCTCTGAGACCCTCAGACTCAGCTTGAGAGGATGGCGAAGTCTCAACTCCCTCTTCCAGCCTTTCCTTTGTACCCCACTCAATGAACAGCCTCTGCCATGGAGGGGTTGTGGTTACTGCAGGACTCCTGGGTGTCGCTCTCTCTTGCTGCCCCTCAATCTGTCTGACCTCGGCCAATTCATGTCTCCCTGCTTAGCTGCATTATGGGTTTCTGCTCACAGTGACTTTCCTTTGCAAGGTCTTGTCAATGCCCTTCAGAGAAAGGTGCTGCACAACATGATGATAGTTACTGGTGAGAATTAGTGATCTCTGACCCCTATTGACAGCCCCGTGTGCCTGCAGGAACTGTTAGTGTCTGTCCTTAGTCACCTTTCTCCAGATCGATCTCTTTACATCCTGGTTATTTACAATGTATCAGACCCTGAGGAGACATACATTATCCCTCCTTTTTTTCCTAATCAACTATAATTTTTAAATACACACAAACACACAGAGCAGCCAATTCCTCCCTGACTCAGCCCAGAGCCCAGGAGTTCCCATCTCCCTTTCGGAAGGTCCCTTAATTGCTGTTTACGCCTACAGCTGGATAAATAGCCCAGAGGCCCAGACAGGCTGGTCTCCAATCTTCTTGGATCCAGATGCTCACTCATCCCCTATGGGATGAGTGAATCCCACTGGGATTGCCCAGAGCCATATTATTAATCGTGCACAGCCCTGGGCCGGCTCTTGGCGTAGGACGCTGCTGCAGATGCTGTGCTGAGAGTGGTGCAGAAAACGGCTACCTACAGGAGGCGACCAGAAAGACACGTCTCTCTCAGAATTCACAGGTACCCATCTCGGACTGAGGAGCTCACCTACTTGACAAACCCAGGGCAACACAAGATAGAGAGTAAGTCTGGGATCCTTTCTGCTCTGCACAGCCCGTAAATATCCCCTTGCCACAGGGATGAGTTTGCTCTACTATCAGTAGGCGAAAGGTGACTCTTCCTCCGCATCCCTTCCCGTTACCTAGAGCCGCAAGCCATTTCAATGGCACAGGGCAACATTCAGGTCGTATAGAATCATAGAATCCCAGGGGTAGAAGAGACCTCAAGAGTCACTGAATCCACCCCTCTGCCCAAAGCAGGACCAACCCCAACTCAATCATCCCAGCCAGGGCTTTGCCAAGCCGGGATGTAAAAACCTCTACAGATGGAGATTTCACAGCCTCCCCAGGAAACCCATTCTAGAGCTTCACTACCCTCCTAGGGAAATAGTTTTTCCTAATATCCAACCTAGACCTCCCCCACTGCAACTTGAGACCTTTGCTTGTCGTTCTGCCATCTGCCACCCCTGAGAACAATCTCCATGCTTCTTGGATCCCCTCTTCAGGTAGTTGAAGGTTGGTATCAAACCCCCCCTCACTCTTCTCTTTTGCAGACTAAACTAGTCCAAATAGCTCAGACTCCCCTCATATGTCATGGGTTCCAGCCCACTGATAATTTTTGTTGCCCTCAATTTGACTTTCTCCAATGTGTCTAAATCCTTTCTGTAATTGGGGGGGGGGGGTGTCCAGAATTGGACAAAAACCTCCAGATTTGGCCTCACCAGTGCCGAATAAAGGGGAATCACTTCTCTAGATCTGGTGGCAATGCTCATTAGTATTATGCATTAGTAAATGCTCCCCTAATATCCCATCAGCCTGCTTGGCTACCAGGGCACCCCATTGACTCCTATCAAGCTTTTCATCCACTGCAATCCCCAGGTCCTTTTCTGTGGAACTGCTCCTTAGCCAGTTGGTCCCCAGCCTGTAACAATGCTTGGGATTCTTCCATCCTAAGTGCAGGACTCTGCACTTGTCCTTCTTCAAACATCATCAGATTTCTTTTGGCCCAATCCTCCCTACCCTCCAGGATATCTACCTCTCCCCCTAGTTTAGTGTCATTGGCCAACTCGGTGAGGGTGCAACCCATCCCTCATCCAGGTCATTAATAAAGAGGTGGCACAAAACTGGCCTTGAGACACTCTTCTTAATAGCGATCGCCAACCAGACATCAAGCCGTTGATCACTGCCCATTAAGCCTGATGATCTTGCCGGCTTTCTCTCCATGGTTCTTAGTTTCTCCACTATGGAAAATTTCCCATGGATGATATATAAGACCTGAAAAGCCAGTCATGTGTTCATACACATAGGCTGACATCCCCTCCTCTTGAATCTCAAGGTTCAAGCTCTTCACTGGGGTAGGGGGACTGGGACCATTCTCTGCCATGTATCTCCTGGAAAGCATGGAGGTGGAAGGGCTTCTCATGGGAACAGCATGGTGATGCATCATTTCTCGTAGCTTCATTCAAGTAGTCAGCTAAACTGTTATGCCTGAAACCTTCACAAAAATCAGTTGAAAGCAGAGACCCATTGGGGGACATTTCGCTCCCAACTTGGAAAACTTGCAAGCAATTGAACTGGAGCTGTTCTCTTTGAAAGGATCGGGCATTGTTTAACTAAAGGTGGTGCCACCAGCACATCTACAATTGCACATTCCTTTGTGAATGCCATTCAGCTAAGCTCTTCACTCCAATAAAGTCTGTGTTACAGAGTTCCACAGGCCAGATATGGATTATCGGTGTTAATACATTCAATGGAATTGTATGTTCCCTTGCTCAGTGTTATGAGACACAGTAAATATAAATGACTTATATACAAGGAGTAACAGTTAATTCGAGGGAAGGGTTTGGGACTACCGCATTTACACACGGTGAGTTAATTCGGGCTACTGGCTTTTAAAAATGGTGACCGGCCGCGAATATGCTAATAAAGGGCAGGATATTTAAATCCCGTACTTCATTAGCAACTTCGGTATGCTTCATTTGCCTCCCTAGTTAGAACTAGGAAGCAAGTGCAGACATACCATAAGGTATTCTTTCTCCAAGATATACCTAATACCCTCTTTTGGGATCCTTAACCCTATCAAAGGTACTCTCTGATATTGATCTCACCACTTTTAAATTTTCCAATTTCTATTATTTTGTATCTAATGTTCTTCTCTCTGGTGTGTTATATGGTGCATTTTTTCCCTAAATTGCTGCATTCACTTACCACTGAACATTTTTTAGCCAAATTGCCACCTTATTTACCATGGAATCGCACTTTTTAGGAAATCCCAATTTTCATTCCAATATTTCTGACTAACTTTTCCTGCCAAAGAGTTTTGCTGATGCTTTGAATTTGGGGAATTCGCCCTTTGGAGCAATTGTCACTAGAGATAGTATTGATTGGCAACTCTTCTCGGTTTTTCCACTTGAACGTAATGTACCAAGTTTTATGTCGTACTATAGTTTCCTCTATCTGACCCAGATGTCTCAGTCTGGCTGCAGATGACAGCTCCCCGGTTCTGGAAGCCAGTGTCAGATTTCTAATTTTTGCTTTAAAAGGATTGAATAAACAAAACTGAACATGTGTCCAGAGCAGCTATTTTTCCAACCCTTTCCTTAAGCATCCGAACATGGTCTCTGTCATGGCCAGTGCTGTGAATGAGCTGTTGTTTCATGGGGTTGCTATCAGTTATGGCCAGGTATTTTCCCTGGGGTGTATTTCCTGCTGGTGCCTATTAAGTTTTGAACAACAAACAATGAGGAAATTATTGATGCATGAAGCATCATCAAACATGGAATGATGAGGGTCTGTTGTTTGTAATTCATGACTCTGGATAAGGAAAGTGCCATTTCTCAGAGTTTGAAGAAAGTACAATCTCCATCACCTATGAGAACAGCCTACACTAGTGTACGTGGTGTCTCATATTCACATTGTGTCTCCATCCAGGTATTTGTACTCTGGCCATCACCCTAGACCCTGGACACATCCAGAAACTCCACGGAGCATCTGGTTCAAGTAAGGGACAACGTTCTGCCTCAGAGTTGTATTGCATCTCCTCCACTCCATGACGGATACCAACACAACTGCCTTCACCAACCCCTCCACCTTCATTTTACTGGGCATTCCTGGCCTGGAGGCGGCCCATGTCTGGATCTCCATCCCCTTCTGCACCATGTATGTCATAGCTATCTTGGGAAACTTTGCTATCGTATTTATTGTGAAGAAGGAACCGAAGCTCCATGAGCCCATGTACTATTTCCTCTGCATGCTGGCTGTCACCGACCTGGTGCTATCCACAACCACCCTGCCCAAAATTCTGGCAAACTTCTGGTTCAATTCCAGGGAGATTGATTTCAGTGCCTGCCTCACTCAGATGTTTTTCATTCACTGCTTCGCAGACATAGAGTCTGGGATCTTTGCAGCCATGGCTTTGGATCGCTACGTGGCCATCTGCCATCCCCTGAGACATTCCACCATCCTGACTAACTCTCTGGTGATGAAGATCGGCCTGGTCATTGTGTTGCGCAGCAGCATTCTTATCCTGCCCCATCCAATCCTGGCGAGCCAGTGGCCATATTGCAGAACCAACATCATCCCCCACACTCAATGTGAGAACATGTATGTGGTGAAGCTGGCCTGTGGTGACACCCACATCAGTAGCTACTATGCCCTCTTTGTGCTATCCTGTAGGATTGGTCTGGATGTGTCTTTTATCATTCTGTCCTATATCCAGATCCTCAGAGCCATCTTCAGCCTTCCCACAAAGGTGGCCCGGGTCAAGACTTTTGGGACCTGCAGCTCCCACATCTGTGTCATATCAGCCTTTTACATCCCAATTCTATTTGCCTCACTCTCCAGTCGTTTGGGCAACAATTTGCCCCCTTATTTCAACATTTTCATTGCTGACATGTACCTCCTAGTTCCACCCACGCTGAACCCCGTCATCTACGGGGTGAGGACCAAACAGATCCGGGAAAAGCTGCTCCAATTTTTTCTCCTAAAGGAACTAAAGTTTTCTCCGCAGGTTGTGGCTCTCAGGCAGAGTTCTGTGGGAGTGCTGGCTGGTGACATAGAACTACTGACTGGCCAATCAAAGATAGTTTAAATTCTTTGCTGACTTTACTATGTCACTTTCGAAAAAGGCCTTCTTCCTCATAAAATAAGGTTTTCCGCGGTCAAAAAAACTGCTGCATTCTTTCGATTTGGTTTCAAAAAAACGTGGCAGCAGTCTAGACGCAGGAGAAGTTTTTTCGAAAAAGGTCACTTTTTTCGAAAAAACCCTGTAGTTTATACACACCCAATATGTGCTCAGCTTTGTTTACCCTGTCTCTGTTGAGGAAATAGAAGGTAGAAAGGAAATTCTGAAGCAGGCTTTGAGATCAGGGGAGCTGCCATATGCTGCCAGACTGAGAAGTCTAAGGCAGATAGAGGAGAAGAAAGTAAAAAAAAACTTGTTACATTACATTCAAATGGAGACACTGAGAAGTGTTCCCACTCAGTAAATATATTCAAGAAATTGTTTTGTTCTGCTTTGGGAAAGAAGACTTACAATGTACTGAGATCACCTCAAGTGGTGAAACACATTCCAATCCATTAGCTGTCAGAGGAAGGTGTTAAACTTCATTGACAGTAGAACCTCAGAGTTATGAACACCAACATTATCCACTGACCAGTCAACCACACATCTCATTCAGAACCAGAAGTAGACAACAGGAAGCAAGCAGCAGAGACCTCTCCCCTCCTCCAAAAGGAGGCAAATACTGGACAGGTCTCCATTAAACCTAAATTATTAAAAAAATAATGGAAATCTCAAAATAAAGATGCCTGACAAGGTTAGGAAACAATGGATAAGCTGGTATGGGTTTTTTTTTAAGTCTAGGAATATCATCAATGCCAGTCAACAATATGCTTTCTGTAAAACTGGTCATATTGGCTTCTGATTTTCTGGCTCTATGATTCTACATTGTAAAACCCTGGTGTGAACCAGGCCTGAGTGACATGAAAGCCATGGGGCTCGATATAGGGGTAATTGGATGAAATTTAATGGCCTGGATGATGTTACAGTCCCTTCTGACTTTAAACTCTATCAACCTAGTGATAAAGGAAGTAGATAAGACATTTGTATTTACTGAGTCTCATAACACACGAGCAAGGGAACATGGAATTCAATGGATCGTTAGAACGACTAACATTGATAAAAGAAAATTGATTACATAAATCATATTTTACTTGTGTAACTTCTTTTCACAAAATATGCATTGAATAAATGGACTGTAAGGGTATGTCTACACTGCCACCCTAGTTCGAACTAGGGTGGCTAATGTAGGCATTTGAACTTGCAAATGAAGCCCAGGATTTAAATATCCCGTGCTTTATTTGCATGTTCCCGGGCGCCGTCATTTTTAAATGCCCCGTAGTTCTAACTACCTGCCCGCGGCTACACACGGTACGGACTAGGTAGTTCGAATTAAAGCTCCTAATTCAAACTACCCTTATTCCTCCTGCAAAGTGGATACAAAGCTGGTTAGATCTTAAGGTAATGATCAACAGCTCGATATCTGGCCAAAGTGGCACTGGAACGGGGCTTTGCTATGCGGAGCTGGTGATCAGCTGGAGTCCCAACTGATCCCAGGCTCCTAATGTGCTGCCCCTTGGAAACGCCACTGCAGCGCTTCCAAAGGGCAGTACTGTATGGAGCCCGGGGTCAGCTGGGGATTCCAGCTGATCCTGGGCTCCATGCAGCTCTGCTCTATTGAAACGACGGCGCAGCATTTCAAAGGGGAGGCGCATGCAATTAATATTGCAATTAATAACAATTAATTTTTTTAATCGTGTGATTAATCACTATTCAATTTTTTAATCGCTTAGCAGCCCTAGTCTGGATAGTTGAAATCCCCCATCACCACCAAATGCTGCACCTTGGATGACTTTATGAGTTAGTTTTTTTAAAAAAAGCTCATCTACCTCTTCTGCCTGGGGTAGTGGACTAACCCTTGTTTTCTCCCCTTTAGCCTAATCCAGAGAGTTTCAACAAGTCTGTCTCCTACGTCCATCTCCACCTCAGTCCAAGTGGACACATTTTTAGTATATAAGGCAACACCTCTTCTTTTTTCCCCACCTTTCCTTCCTGAGCAAGCTGTACCCTACTCTACCAATATTACAGTTGTGTGTAGTATCTTACCAAGTCTCTGTGATACCAACGATGTCATAGTTGTGTTGATTTACTACCACTTCAAGTTCTTCCTGCTTATTTCCCACACTCCTTGCATTTGTATACAGGCATGTAAGATACTGATTTGATTTCCCCCCATGTTCTGCCTTGTCCCTTCTTTATCTTTGCTATTATAGCCCACACTCCCTCCCATTTCTTACCCATCTCCCAGGTCTCCATGTTTTTCACTTACCTGTGGGCTTTGGTCACATGCTCCCATTGAACCTAGTTTATAGCCCGCCTCACAAGGTTAGCCACGCTGTATCCAAATACGGTCTTCCCCTTCCTTGAAAGGTGAATGGCACCATCTTCACAGCCAGACATTCACCTCCAGGACCACAACCATCTCTGCCTAGGCTCCAAACTCCTTCACCCATGATCCAAGAGCCCTGTAGTCACTCTTGATTTGCTCAAGGTCACACCTTGCAGTATCATTTGTGCCCACATGGATGAGTAGCATGGGGTAGTAGTCAGAGGGCTGGATAATCCTTGACAGTCCCTCTGTAATATCTTGGATTTGAGTCCCTGGCAGGCTGCATACGTTTTGAGATGTCATGTCAGGACGACAGTTGATGTCTCCATTCCTCTCAGAAGAGAGCCTCCAACCACCACTAACCAATCCCTGCTGCAGGCTGGAAGCCTACTGGCTAGGCAGCAGTTTGGTAGAAAAAGAAATGGGAATGTCAGTGGATGAGAAGCTGGATATGAGTCAACAGTGTGCTCTTGTAGCCAAGAAGGCTAATGGCATATTGGGGTACATTAGGAGCATTGCCAGCAGATCTAGGGACGTGATTACTCTGCACTGGTGAGGTCACATCTGGAGTATTGCATCCAATCCTGGGTGCCCAATTAGAGAAAGGATGTGGACACATTGGAGAGAGTCCAGCAGAGGGCAACCAAAATGATTTAGGGGCTGAAGCACATGACCCATGAGAAGAGGCTGAGGGATTTGGACTTATTTAGTCTGCAGAACTACCTGAAGGGGGGATCCAAGATCGATGGAGACAGAATATTCTCAGGCTACGGCTACACTGTCATTTTTTTTTTTTTTTTTGCAGAAGAGGATATGCAGATTGTGCTCTCATTTGCATATCTTCCTCCAGTTCTTTTTGCTGAAGAGGTTTTGCCGCTAAAAAGCCCTGTGTAGACGGGGCCATTTGTCGGGGAAAAAAGCCTTTTTCACAAGATCCCTTATTCCTCAAAAATCAAGGTTTAGAGGCGCTTGTGAGAAACGTTATTTTTCCCGACAAATGGGCTTTTTAGCAGCAAAACCTCATCTGCCAAAAGAATCGGAAGAAAATATGCAAATGAGTGTACCGTTTGCATATCCTCGTCCACAAAACAAACACAGTGTAGACATAGCCTCAGTAGTGACAGATGGCAGAACAAGGAGCAATTGTCTCAAGTTACAGTGGGGGAGGTCTAGGTTGGACATTAGGGAAAAAAATTCCTAGGAGGGTGGTGAAGCATTGGAATGGGTTGCCTATGGTGGAATCTCCATCCCTACAAGTTTTTAAGTCCCAGCGGAACAAAGCTCTGGCTGAGATGGTTTAACGGGAGCTGGTGCTGCTTTGAGCAGGGGATTGGATTGGATGATCTCCTGAGGGCTCTGCCAACCCTAGGATTCTAAGATTCCATATGGGAAGGGATGCACAGAAAAGAATCTCAATTTGCATACTTCAGCAAACTCATTCCGTGTGGCAAGAGGCTGTTTACTGACCCTGCAGATCAGAAAGCATCAGAGACTTACTCTCCATCCTGTGATGCCCTGGGTGTGTGGAGCAGGGGAGCGCCTCAGGAAGAGCTGGTACCTGTGAGTGCTGAGAGGGACGTGTCTTTCCTGGGAGCCCCTCTCAAGTAGCCCTGTCCCGCACCTCTCTCAGCCCGGCGTCTGCAGCAGAGTCCCGCGCCGAGAGCCGGCACAGGGCTGTGTCTCACCAAACTGGGCTGCCGCTTGCACAGGGATGTGGGAAGCTGCAAAGCCCTGCAGGCTTGGCTCACACCAACATTCCTAGCTGGACAGCTCACCCAACTCTGTGCCTGAATGCTTTGGGCAGCCAGTCTTCAAACCACAGGAGAGAGGCTACAGCCAAACCACACCCTGCTCCCCAGCCGAGGTCTCCACAGCTGCACTGCCCCCCACTGGTGAAACCTGACCAGTAAGAATGTGCTACCCTGTGCACTCCTTCTACAACGGAAGTGGGTGTGCACCAGCTCTTAGTCATGAGCCTGTGCAGTGTGCTGGGTAACATAGACAACAACACAAAGGCTACCTCCAGGCTGCATCTCTCCGTCGGCATCGGGATGCAAATAAAGCACTTCGAAAATGCAAATGAGCCCTGGATTTAAATATCCCGGGCTTCATTTGCATACTCATATTCCCGGCACTGTGCCGATCATGCACCATTTCGAAAGTGAAAGTGCTGTGTAGCCACGGTTCTGCTGGCAGCAGAGAGCTTTTTTGACACATCCTGTACTCTTGTCGGCAGAATCGCGGCTACACAGCACTTTCACTTTCGAAATGGTGTGTGATCAGCACAGCGCCGCGGAACGGGAGTATGCAAATGAAGCCCGGGATATTTAAATCCCGGGCTCATTTGCACTTTCAAAGTGTTTTCTTTGCATCCCTCTGCCAACAGAGAGTTGCAGTCTAGAGGTAGGCCAAGAGAGCTTTGCAGGGAGAATAGGTGACAGTAAATCCATGAAATTGGATTACAATAAGAAAACAAACTCACAATCTCAATCTAATTCTAGTGAGAATTTGAACAGAGCAGCATCTCACCCAGTTAAGTAGCACAGACAGATTCACTTTTTCAGGCTTCCTTTTCGCCCAGGACTGGCACTTCCTCCCCATGTAGGCTTTTCCCTCCGGGTATGTCTACACTACAGAGTTTTGTCCAAAAACCAGCTGATTTTCCAACAAAACCTGAGTTATGTACACACTGCAATCGTGTTCTTCCAAAAGTAAATTGAAAGAACAGAGGGGTTTCCCCGGTGTTAGTAATCCTCTTTCTACAAGGAAGAAGCCTTTTTCTGAAAGACCTCTTTCGGAAAAAGGTGTGTGTGGACAGGAAAGAAGGAGTTCTTTCAAAAGAAGAGGGAAGAGGATAAAGCACGTATGCCCTGGTGGCCATTCTGTCCATAGTAATCACAGCTTAAAAGCAAGATAGCGTCCATTCAGTGTGGACGCTGTCTTTCAAAAAAGCAAGTGCGCTTTTGTGTGTGGACGCTCTCTTTCAGAAGAAGTTTTTTCGGAAGATCTCTTCCGAAAAAAGGTTCTTCTGAAAGAAGCCTGTAGTCTAGACATAGACTCCCATATGCTCTGGTGTGTTTTCCTAGGGAGAGAGAGGATCTGTCATCATGTCATTGCCCCTTTTATCTCTTCTTCCCTCCATCTGGGAGCTTGTTTGCTGTGATCGGGGCTGAGCCGTTCCCATTGTGCAGGGCTACCTGGGGAGGTTTCTGTTGCTCACAGATCCTGGGCAACACTTGGGCATGTGTGAATTTCCTCAATAAACAGTCACTGTTCCTTGGCCTTTTCATTGCTGTACTTGAAAGGCAGCGGGTGGGGGGTTCTCAGCCTCCCCCCATGTTTCAGCAGCACAGACAAAGCCAGACTCCACAGCTGCCCAGGCAGTGACGGCTCAGGCCCCTTCACAGGCTGTTCATGTTCTACAGACGGAGCCTTTCAGAAGGGCCCCTCCCATGGCCCCTATGCCATGGTCCATATAGGGTGCCAGAGTGGGAAAGTTCCTATCTCCCTCCCCATAGCCTCCCAAGGAGCCTGCCGTGAGGGCTGTGAGGACACAGCGCTGGGGCCCACAGGCCAGTCAGGAGCTGAGATGGGAGCCAGGAACCCAGATTAAAGCAGCCAAGGATCAGGAGCAGGGTGTGAGGCAGGAGGGTGAGGCCGAGCATCATAACATAAGAACATAAGAACATAAGAACGGCCGTACTGGGTCAGACCAAAGGTCCATCTGGCCCAGTATCCTGTCTGCCGACAGTGGCCAGCACCAGGTGCCCCAGAGGGGGTGGACCGAAGACAATGATCAAGCGATTTGTCTCCTGCCATCCCTCTCCAGCCTCTGTCAAACAGAGGCCAAGGACACCATTTATCCCTGGCTAATAGCCTTTATGGACCTAACCTCCATGAAATTATCTAGCTTCTCTTTAAACTCTGTTATAGTCCTAGCCTTCACAGCCTCCTCTGGCAAGGAGTTCCACATGCTGACTACACGCTGTGTGAAGAAGAACTTTCTTTTATTAGTTTTAAACCTGCTACCCATTAATTTCATTTGGTGTCCTCTAGTTCTTCTATTTAGGGAACTAATAAATAACTTTTCTTTATCGGCCCTCTCCACACCACTCATGATTTTATACACCTCTATCATATCCCCCCTCAGTCTCCTCTTTTCATACTGCTCATGGGCCCTATCGCTCAGCAGCAAAGCCCTGAAGACAGGGTCTATTGTGTGGCTTCTTTCATTAGCTTTCAGTTCCCTTTGGTTCCTCCCTGCTGGGACCTTGTAGTAAGCAGGGTCACCTCAATGGGGGCAGGGCAAGGGACCAGTTTGAAGCCAGGAGGACAAGTGCCAAGAGAGGCAGAAGGATGAGAAGCTGGATATGAGCCAACAGTGTGCCCTTGTAGCCAAGAAGGCTAATGGAATATTAGGGTGCATTAGGAGGAGCATTGCCAGCAGATCCAGAGATGTCATTATTCCCCTTTATTCAGCTCTGGTGAGGCCACATCTGGAGTATGGTGTCCAGTTCTGGACCCCCCACTACAAAAAGGATGTGGACGCATTGGAGAGGGTCCAGTGGAGGGCAACCAAAATGATTAGGGGGCTGGAGCATATGACCTATGAAGAGAGGCTGAGGGAGTTGGGTCTGTTTAGTCTGCAGAAGCGAAGAGTGAGGGGGGATTTGATAGCAGCCTTCAACTTCCTGAAGGGAGGTTCCAAAGAGGATGGAGAGAGGCTGTTCTCAGTAGTGACAGATGGCAGAACAAGGAGCAATGGTCTCAAGTTGTGTGGAGAGGTCCAGGTTGGATATTAGGAAAAACTATTTCACTAGGAGGGTGGTGAAGCACTGGAATGGGTTCCCTAGGGAAGTAGTGGAGTCTCCATCCCTAGAGGTGTTTAAGTCTCGGCTTGACAAAGCCCTGTCTGGGTTGATTTAGTTGGGATTGGTCCTGCCTAAAGCAGGGGGCTGGATTTGATGACCTCCTGAGGTCTCTTCCAGCTCTATGGTTCTATGATTCTATGAGCCCCTGTGTGAGCTGAAGAGGTGGGATGCTGGGCAGAGACCAGGCTTTAAGAATGACTGGAACTACACTGCTCACAACACACAAATAGCCTCACTACATCTGTCGGGGTTGTTCCCCACTCCAGCACTCTGGGTGCAGAAGATGGGGGCCCACAAAGACTTAAAAAAATACCTTGCCTCTACCAGCTCTGCTTACAAAAACTCTGCCTCCCCAGAGTCACAGATTTCCTGATGTTATTTTGAAATGACCATGTGAGTGTCTACACAGCAATTCCGTTATTTTGAAATAGATTTGAAATAATGGACAGCTTATTCCGACTTCTGTAAACCTCATTCCACGAGGAATAGCGCCTCTTCTGAAATAGCAATTTTGAAATAGCAGTAGTGTGGATGCCCCACTGCTGCAATTTTGAAAAACCTCCTCCCCAGGGCCATTCAAACTAATTACTCCCCAGTGCCTCCTGGGGCTCTAAATCGAGGTAGCGCATCCACATTAGGGGAGCCTGCCTCGGACTCATTTTGAGGCTTCCCTGCAGTGTAGACGTGCTATTTCGAAATAAGCAATTTCAAAGTATTTCTTCTGGAATAGCTTATTTAGAAATAAGTGTGCAGTGTAGACGTACCCTTAGATGGAGGCAGCAAAAATAGACTTCCAGATCACCACAGAAGGGAGTCATACTGGGGTGGGTCAGAAAGAGAGTCCCCGAGATAGGACAGATACTCCTGCCGGGCTAAGAGTGTGGCCTGATAGGTTGACAATGCTGTTAGGTGAATTGAGAGTCCCTGAATAGAAATATCCTGAGGCAGGTAGGTGTTTAGATAGTTTACTGTCCTTTTTCTTCTGTAAGGAAGGGAAGTGAGAACTGTAGGTGGCTTGTTGGGTTTTGGTAAAGTCCAGACAAGAGGAAATGTGTGTGGAAGCTTGGTTTTTTTTTTAATGAGAGTCTATAGTATTGAGAGTTCTACCTACATTTTCTTCTATTTGTTGTATAGTATGCTTATTAGGTGGCATAATCTCTTGCTATAGTCTGTGGGGTAGGTAGACTGCAGTGCGTTATTCACCTTCAGTCCATTCGCTATGATGTTCATCTGTTTGCACGTGGAGAGGAAGCTGTCTGTTTGGATCTGTGCGAGTGTCCTTGTGTAGTTGATGGAGTTCCACTCCGTATGGCTAAATGCAGTGATTTGCATGTTTAAAAATCTCAGATGGGTGGCCATGTTAGTCTGTAACCGAAAAAAAAACCTTAAAAAAATGGTCCTGCAGCACCTTACAGACTACCAAAAATGTCGACGGTATCATGAGCTTTCGTGGGTACAACCCACTTCTTCAGCTGAATGGAGCAAGGGGTCCAGAGGTACAAAGAAGTAGCAGAAGAGGGGCTGGGGAGGCAATCAGAAGGAAAAAGCCTTGTTAATTAGAGTGTCCATGCTAAATGAGGATAATAGCTGCAGTTGTGTATCTTGGGTTGACTTTCCCAATTAGTGAAGACCAGGCCAGTGGGAGCAGAAGCAGAGTCCTGGAGCTCAGGCCTCCCAGGATCCTGGAGCTCACAAACTCCAGCTAATTCTGAAACCCTCAGATTCACCTTGAGAGGACGGTGACAATTCAGCCTCCCACTCAATGAAAAGTCCCTACCGTGAAGGGATTATAGTTACAGCAGGGAAGTCTGGACTCCTGGCTGTGTCTCTCTCATCCTGTCCCTCAATCTGTCGGACCTCGGCCAATTCAGGTCTCCCTGCTTCGCTGCATTACGGGTTTCTGCTCACAGTGACTTTCCTTTGCAAGGTCTTGTCAATGCCCTTCAGAGAAAGGTGCTGCACAATGTGACAATAGTTACCGGTGAGAATTAGTGATCTCTGACCCCTTAGTGACAGCCCCGTGTGCCTGCAGGAAGTGTTAAGTGCCTGTCCTTAGTCACCTTTCTCCAGATCGATCTCTTTACATCTTGGGCATTTACAGTGTATCAGACCCTCAGGAGGCCTAGGTATTATCCCTCCTTTCCTTCCTAATCAACCATAATTTTTAAATAGACACAAAGGCACAGGGCAGCCAATTCCCCTCTGACTCAGCCCCGAGCCCAGGAGTTCTCTTCCCCCCTTTGGGAAAGGCCCTTAATTGCTGTTTACTCCTAAAGCAGCATAAAGAGTCCAAAAAGCCTAGAGAGGCTTGTCGCCAGCTTTTTTCCAACCAGATACTCACTTATCTACTAGGGGCTGAGTGAACCCTACGAGGACCGCACACTGCTATATTAACGGTGCACAGCCCTGTGTCGGCTCTCGGCGGGGGACGCAGCTGCAGACGCTGGGCTGAGAGAGGTGCAGGACACGGCTACTCAAGGGGGGCTCCGAGGGAAGACACGTCCCTCTCAGAACCACAGGTACCATCTCCAACTAAGGAGCTCCCCTGCTCAACAAACCCAGGGTGTCACAGGATAGAGAGTAAGTCTGGGACCCTTTCCGCTCTGCACAGCCTGTAAATATCCCCTTGCCACAGGGAGGAGTTTGCTCCAGTATCAGTAGGCAAAAGGTGACACTTCCTGGGCATCGCTTCCCATTACCTACAGCCGCAAGCCATTTCAATGCCACAGGGCATCATTCAGGTCGAATGGAATCATAGAATCCTAGGGCTGGCAGAGACCTCAGGAGTCATCGGGTCCAGCCCCCTGTCCAAAGCAGGACCAACCCCAACTAAACCATCCACCGTCCCCCAGGACTTTGTCAACCTGGGACTTAAAAACCTCTAGGGATGAAGATTCTGCCACCTCCCTAGGGAACCCATCCCAGTGCTTCACCATGCTCATAGGGAAATAGTTTTTCCTAATATCCTCCTCCATTGTAACTTGAGGCCATTGCTCCTTGTTCTGCCATTGGTCACCACTGAGAACAGCCTCTCTCCATCCCATTTGGAACCTCCATTCAGGTAGTTGCAGGCTGCTATCAAATCCCCCCTCACTCTTCTCTTCTGTAGACTAAACAAGCCCAAATCCCTCAGCTTCTCTTGGTTAGTCATGTGCGCCAGCCCCCTAATTATTTTGGTTGCCCTCTGCTGGACCCTCTCCAATGTGTTCACATCCTTCCTGTAGTGGAGGGCCCAGAATTGGACACAATACTCCAGATGTGGCCTCACCAGTGCTGAGTAAGGAGAACAATCACTTGACTAGATCTGCTGGAAATGCTCCTTCTAATCCACCCTAATATGCCATTCGCCTTCTTGGCTTCATGCTCACCCTGTTGACTCATATCCAGCTACTCATACCCTGTAATCCCCAGGTCCTTTTCTGCTGAATTGCTACTTACCCAGTCAGTCCCCAACCTGTAACAATGCTTGGGATTCTTCCATCCCAAGTTCAGGACTCTACACTTATCCTTGTTGAACCTCATCAGATTTCTTTTGGCTCAATCCTCCCTTTTGTCTCAGTCACTCTGGACCCCATCCCTGCCCTCCAGCGTATCTACCTCTCCCCTTAGCTTAACGTCATCCACAAACTTGCTGAGGGTGCAATCCATCCCCGCATCCAGGTCATTAATAAAGATATTGAACAAAACTTGCCCCAGAAGTGACCCTTGGGGCACTACACTTAATAGAGATCACCAAACAGACATTGAGCTGTCCATCACTACCCACTGAGCCTGATGATCTCGCCAGCTTTCTCTCCAAGGCCCTTAGTTTCTCCAGGACCTGCTATGGAAAATTTCCCCTGGATGACATTGCATAAAGGCCTGAAAAGCCAGTTGTGTGCTAATACTCATAGACACTTCTTCCTCTTGCATCTCAGGGTTCTGGCTCTTAACTGGGGTCTGGGGACTGGAACCATTACCTGACTGGTATCTCCTGGAAACTTTGGACATGAAAGGGCTTCTCACCAAGACAGTATGGTGAATATATAATTTCTCATTGCTTCATTCAAGCAGTCACCTGAACTGATAGGCCTGAAATTTAAAAACAAAAAACAAAAAACAAAAAAAACCCAACCCAACTCAGTTGAAAGCAAAGACAGTGTGGAACATTTCACTCCTAAAACGGATGTTTGGGAAACTCGCAAGCAACTGGACTGGAGCTGTTCTCCTGGAAAAAGTCACAAAACTTTTAACTAAAGGTGGTGTCACCAGCACTCCTACACTTTCTGATCCCTTTGTGAATCCCATTCAGCTAAGCTCTTCACTCCAGTTTAAATTTCATCCAGTTACCCCCATAGCAGGCCCCATGATATCCATGTCACTCGAGCCTGGTTCACACCAGGGTTTTACACTGTAGAATCACAAAGCCACAAATTGAGAAGGGTTTGTTTAATATGATGATTTTTACAGAAACCATATTAGGAACATCAGCGCGGCCAGACTGGGTCAGACCAATGGTCCATCCAGCCCAGTGTCCTGTCAGCCGACAGTGGCCAATGCCAGTTGCCCCAGAGGGAGGGATCAGAACAGGGAATCATCAAGTGATCCCTCCCCTGTCACCCGTTTCCGGACAAATTGTTGACCTGCAATAATGACATCCCTAGGCTTTTAAAAAAATCCCATATCAGCCGTTCCATTGTCTCCTAGCCTGTAAATCATTTTTATTCTGAACTTTCCCTTGTTTTTTACTAATTTATGCTTAACAGAGACTGTCCTGTATTGGCCTCCTTTCTGCGGGGGAGAGGTCTCTGTTGCTTGCTGCCTGATGGCCGATTTCTGGCTCTGAATGAGATGTCTGGTTGCTCGGTCAGTTCATAACTCTGGTGCTTGTAACTCTAAGGTTCTACTGCAGATGCTGCTTAACACCTTCCTTTGACAGCTAATGGATGGGGACGTGTTTCATCACGGGAGGGGATCTGAGTACATCGTAAGGGCTTCTTTCCAAACGCAGAGCAAAACAATTTCTTGAACATATTTACTTTTTCTCCAGTGTGAACAAGTTTCCTTTCACCCTTTGGAAACTGGTCAAAATATTCCCAAGTTATCTTTCCTTCCAGCTACACTTAATAGCCTCCTTTTCTGATCCTTAACAATACCAAGGCTTTTCCCTGCTACCTATAACCTCTCTTACCATCTTTCAAAATGGTTGAATTGTTTGCATCTATTTTCCCCCCCCGTTGTGTTATATGGTGCATTTTCTCCCTTAAGTGCTGCCTTCACTTGGCCACAAAACAAGGTTTTCAGCCAAAATTTCTACCTTCTTGACCACGGAATCATAATTTCTAGCTATATAATAAGCAATTGTTCACAAAATTCCAATTTTCATTCCCATGTGTGATGGACCCGCAGCAGTCCACACTAACGGGGAGGGAGACCCGCCCCCCCGGAGACAGAGGAAGCAAGCCGGCCCCGCGGCTGACTTCGCCAGCTGCGATCCTCGGCCGTGCTGGGCTGGGGACGCGCAGGGGAGAGGCGTAGACTCCCCTCCCCAGCGGCAGTGCCAGATTACGCCGTCGCCCCCGAGTGCAAGGCCAGGGGAGCGGGCAAACCGGCAGGCAGAGCGGCGGCCACCGGACAGCGCCGGGGGCAGGGCCTCCGATGCACTGCCCAGGGGGGTGGCCCAGAGTGACGTGGAGGGGGTGGAGCACCGTCGCTCGGCGTCCGTCCCTGGGCCACTTGAAAAGCGGTCTAGGCAAAGGGGGCAGGGGGCGAAGAGGAAGGACCTGCCTCCACGCTGGAGGGGGCCGAGAGGGATCACCGCCCCGTCGGACCACCTAAACGGCCGGGAGGACGTCCGAACCGGGGTAAGGAGCGCCGGGGGTACCCCGGGGGCGGCCATATGGGAGGGGGAAAGGAGTCGGCCCGGGAAGGTGCGCTTTTGGCACCCGTGGGTGGATGGGTTAAGGGGATAACCCCCATCCGCTGTGCAAGGGGAGCAGCGCACCCCGCACTTAGGGCCCTGGGCTGGGACCTGGAGAGGGTGGGCCCGGGTCCCCCTTTCCCCAACCCCCCTCCTTTGCCCCAACCCGACACCCCAGGGGGAAGTTCGCCACCCGCAGGCCAGACTCACGGGCCGGGGCCACGTACGAAACCCTACCCCAGGGGAATCACTGGGTACGCTGAACCCCTCACCCCCCTCTTTTAAGGGCAGGGGGGGAGGGTGATCGCACCCATAGGACTGATCCGGAAGGGACGTGGACCCTACAGTATGACGCTGGTCCGGCGGTGGGTCCGCTGAGCCCCCCCCCCCTTTGTACAGCCGGGACGGCAGTGCTCGCACCCTCGATACCCGCCGGCCCCGTCACACCATGTTTCTGTCTAACTTTTCCTCCCAATCAGTTTTCCTAATGATTTGACACAGCTTTGACAAATTAGCCCTTTCCTGCAATTAGTCACTATAGATATTGTTGATTTGCAACTCTTCTCAGTTTCTCCCTTTGAACGTAATGTAATGAGTTCCGTTTTCTAGTTTCTTCTTCTCTATCTGCCCAGATGTCTTAGCCTGGCTGAATAGGACAGCTCCATTGTCTCAGAGACTCCCCAGAATTCCCTTTACAGAGGTTAGGTGAGCACATTAAGTGCACAGCCATGGTAGTTATTATTCCATCTCTTTCCTTGGGCATCCGAACATGGCCTTTGTTTTGGCCGTGCCGTGAATGAGCTGTTATTTCCATGGAGTTGCTATCACTTATGGCCAGGTCTTTTCCCTGGGGTGTATTTCCTACTGGTGCCTATTAAGGTTTGCACACCATAAAGTATAGGAATTATTGCTCATGGAGCATCATCAAACATGGAATTAATAGAGTCTGTTGTTCATAATTCATGTCTCTGCATAGTGTAATTTTTCAGAGTGTGAAGAAAGTATAATCTCCTTCACCCAGAACAGCCTCCTGTACTGTATGTGGTGTCTCATATTCACATTGTGTCTCCATCCAGGCAATTAAACTGTGACCATCGCGCTAGACCCTGGACACGTCCAGAAAGTCCGCAGAACATCTGGTTCAAGTAAGAGACGATATTTTGCTGCAGAGTTGAATCACTTCTCCCCCACACCATGTCAGACTCCAACACAACTGCCTTCACCAATCCTTCCACCTTCATCCTGCTGGGCATTCCTGGCCTGGAGGCAGCCCATGTCTGGATCTCCATCCCCTTCTGCTTCATGTATGCCATGTCCATCTTGGGGAACTTCACCATCTTATTTATTGTGAACAAGGAGCCCAGTCTCCATGAGCCCATGTACTATTTCCTCTGCATGCTGGCTGTCACCGACCTGGTGCTGTCCACATCCACCCTCCCCCAAAATGTTGAGCATCTTCTGGTTCAATTCCAGGGAGATCGATTTCAGTGCCTGCCTCACTCAGATGTTTTTCATTCACTGCTTCACTGAGATCGCATCGGGGATCTTTTCGGCCATGGCGTTTGATCGCTACGTGGCCATCTGCCATCCCCTGAGACATTCCACCATCCTGACAAACTCCCCTGGTGATGAAGATTGGCCTGGTCATCGTGTTGCGTGGCAGCATTCTCATCCTGCCCTGTCCCATCCTGGCGAGGCAGTGGCAATACTGCAGAACCAACATCATCCCCTACACTCAGTGTGAGAACTTCGATGTGGTCAGGTTGGCCTGTGGCGATACCCGCATCAGTAGTTACTATGGCCTCTTTGTGCTATCCTGTAGGATTGGTCTGGATGTGTCTTTTATCATTCTGTCCTATATCCAGATCCTTAGGGCCATCTTCAGCCTTCCCACAAAGGACGCCCGGCTCAAGACTTTTGGGACTTGCGGCTCGCACATCGGTGTCATATTAGCCTTTTACATCCCAACTGTATTTGACTCCCTGGTATCCCGTTTTGGCCAAAATTTGCCCCGATATTTCCATGTTTTCATTGCCGACATATACGTCCTGGTTCCCCCCATGCTGAACCCCATCATCTACGGGGTGAGGACCAAACAGATCCAGGACAGGCTGCTTCAGCTCTTTACTCATAAAGGGACTTAAGTTTTGTCCTCAGGTGGTGGCTCTCGATCAGAGCTCGATGGGGGTGCTGGTTGGTGACATGGTACTTTTCTCTGAAACACTGTCTGGCCAATCAAAGAAAGATTAAATTATTTGCTGACTTTACTGGGAAATCCATCTGAGCACAATTCATGGCGTTGCCAGTTTTCTAATTGTAACTGGACACCCGAGGCCCTTCCTGTGCCCCATCTTCCTCCTCAGAGCCCTGCTCCACGTCCTCCCTCGAGCCCCCAGCCACTTCATTGTCTTGTCCCTCAATGGCCCACTTGTTGCTTGATCCTGTTCTGCCCCCCATCACCGCTTGGATCATCTCTGTGATGGGTCCCCCCGGGATGCCACCTGGAACTGTGGAATATCTGGGCCCCGTGTCTCACCAAACTGGGCTGCTCCTTGTACAGGGATGTGGGAAGCTGCAAAGCCCTGCAGGCTTGCCTCACGCCAGTATTCATAGCTGGGCAGCTTACTCAGCTCTGTTCCTGCATGCTCTGGGCAGCCAGTCTTCAAACCCACAGGAGAGTTGCTGCACTGTCCTGCCCTGGTGAAACCCGACCAGTCAGAATGTGGTACCCCGTGTAACCCTTCCACCACCGAAGTGGCTACACACCAGCTCTTGTTCATGAGCTGAGCCTTTCCCTTTGCACCTCAGACAACACGCGGCGTGATGGGAAATATCTGACACATGCATTAGCGACACCAGGAGAGTTGTGCAGGGATGGTAGGTGACAGCAAATCGGTGACACTGGAATATGATAAGAAATAAAACAAACCCGCAACGTCCGGCTAACACTCATGGACATTTGCATGGAGCAGTATCTCGCCCCATTAGGTAGCACAGGCAGGTTTGATTTTTCAGGCAGGCTTCCTTTTTGCCCCAGGCTTCCTTTTTGCCTCCACTATTTAGGCCTTTCCCTCCTGTATACTCTGGTGCATTTTCCTAGGGACAGTGAGGACCCATTGTCCTGTCATTGCCCCTTTTGTCTCTTTTCCCCACTACCTGGGAGCCCATTTGCTGTGGCCGGGGCCGAGCCGTTCCCATTGTACAGAGCTGCCTGGGGAGGTTTCTATTGCTCACAGTTCCTGGGCAGCCCTTGTGCTTGTGTGAATTCCCGCAATAAACCATCACCGTTCCTTGGCCTTCCCATTGTTTCACCTGACAGGGGCGGGCGGGGGGTTCTGAGCCTTCCCCCACGTTTCAGCAGCACAGACAGAGCCAGACTCCACAGCTGCCCAGACAGTGACGACTCAGGCCCCTTCACAGGCTGTTCATGTTCTACAGATGGAGCCTTTCAGAAGGGCCCCTCCCACAGCCCCTTTGCACAGACCACACTGGGGTTCGGTGCTGTGGTGCGTATGGGGGTGCCCGGGTGGGACACCTCACCTACCCCCCTCAACCAGCTGGGCTCCTTCTGTTCTGAGCCTGGGATGGGAGCTGCTGCAGCCTGACCAGGAGCCTGCCATGAGGGCCATGAGGAGGCAGTTCTGGGGCCCACAGGCCAGTCATGAGCAGAGACAGAAGCCAGGAACACAGATTAAAGCAGCTGGGAGCTGGGAACAGGGTATGAGGCAGGCCGGTGCAGCCGAGCATCATACAGCTTGTGAGCCCTACCACTCAGTAGGAAAGCCCTCAGGGTAGAGTCCATTGAGGGGTCTTTAGCTTTCAGTTCTCTTTGGTTCCTCCCTGCCGGGGGCCTATAGCAGGCAGGGTCTCCCCAATGGGTGGGGCTGGGAGCTGTTTGCTCTGAGTCAGGCCTCAGGGGCAGGGCAAGGGACCAGCTTGTTAGCCAGGAGGACAAGAGCTGAGAGGCAGAAGGATAAGCCACTGTGTTAGCTGGAGAGGTGGACGCTGGGCAGAGACATAAGAACATAAGAACGGCCATACTGGGTCAGACCAAAGGTCCATCCAGCTCAGTACCCTGTCTGCCAACAGTGGCCAATGCCAGGTGTCCCAGAGGGAGTGAATCGAACAGGCAATGATCAAGCTATCTCCCTCCTGCCATCCATCTCCACCCTCTGACAAACAGAGGCTAGGGACACCATTCCTTACCCATCCTGCCTAATAGTCATTTATGGACTTAACCGCCATGAATTTATCTAGTTCTCTTTTAAATCCTGTTTAAGAACGACTGCAGCTGCACTGGTCATAACACATTGATAGCCTCACTGCCTGTAACACACCCCAGAGGAGCAAGGCCAGCTCGAGGCCAGAGCAATGTCACGAGGTGGTCAACACTCCATGTTGTGGTCTCCCTTTTCCCTGCTACCCTCCTGCTACAGGTGGGGGGGGGGGCTTGCTCTCCAGGCCTCAGAGTGGGAGGTCCGACAAAGAGACGGGGCAGGAAGAAAGCTCTGAGAGGGACCCAATGGTGGCCTGAGCCATCCCCAGGCTGTCTCGGGAGCACTTTAAGCCACAAGACTGATTGGGGGATGAGGTGACCTGGGGGCAAATGCTGGACCCTTCTAATCCCTACGGGTATGTCTACACTTGCAGCCTATTTTGGAATAGGGCTGCAAATGTAGGCATTCGGAATTGCAAATCAAGGCTGGGATTTAAATATCCCGCGCTTGATTTGCATCTTCCCGGGCGGGCGCCATTTCTGAAATGTACAAGCCCGGAATCACTGCCGGCGTCTACACCTCATTGCAGGAGGAATAACAGGTAGTTCGAAATAGGGCTTTATTTCGGAACGCCCGTTTCACTGCCGTGTATAGACGCGGGCAGTTATTCCAGGCTTGTCAATTTCAAAAAATGGCGCCCGGCCAAGAAGATGCAAATCAAGCGCGGGATATTTAAATCCCGGCCTTGATTTGCAATTCCGAATGCCTACATTTGCAGCCCTATTCCAAAATAGGCTGCAAGTGTAGACATTCCCTACACTGAACACTTAGGACATGTCTAATACTGTGCCCATTTTGCACAAGAAATATGCAAATGAGGCTAAGCGTGGAATATCGCCAAGCCTCATTTGCATAATTAATGAGCACCCACTTTTTGTGCAAGAGGCTTTTGCGCAAAAAGGATCCGTCTACCCGGCTCCTTTTTGTGAAAAACCCCCTCTTGCACAAGAGCCGTTCTTCCTGAAAAAAAATGCGGAAGAACGGCTCTTGCACAAACGCGTCTTGCGCAAAAACGGAGTCTTATTAATTATGTAAATGAGGCATGGCGATATTCCACGCTTTACCTCATTTGCAGATTTCTAGTGCAAAACGGGCGCAGTATAGACATAGCCCTTGAGAGTTGAACAAACTGTGGGGTCTGCTTCTCCTGCAGCAGCAGAGAGCTCCTGTCCCCAGGGCTTCTACTCGCAATTGACCCCCGATGGCCGGTGAGCTTGTTGACTGTTCTGATCAATTTCCTCTCCTCCAAGAGCTTCCAAATGGATTCCTTGAGGATCCCTCCAGTATATTTCTGGGGACTAAGGAGAGGCTGACTGGTCTGTAGTGCCCTGGATTCTTCTGCTTCCCTTTTTAAAAGATGGGCACTACATTGCCTTTTCCCAATTGTCCGAGACCTCCATCAAACACCAAAGTTTTCAAAGATAATGGCCACTGGCTCTGCAATCACATCAGCCAACCCCCTCAGCATCCTTGGATGCATTTAGATCTGGCCCCATGGATTTGTGAACTTCCAGGTTTTCTGAATCGTTCTTAAACTGTTCTTTCTCCACCGAGGGCTGCCCACCTCCTTCCCATACTGTGCCGCCCAGTATGATAGTCTGGGAGCTGACCTTGTCTTGGAAGACAAAGGCAATAAAATGATTAAGCATTTTAGATTTTTCCACATCATCTGTCACTAGGTTACCTCCCCCATTGAGTAAGGGTCCTACACTTTCCCTGGTCACCCTCTTATTGCCAACATGCCTGTAGAAACCTGTCTTGTTACCCTTCACATCCCTTGCTAGCTGCAATTCCAATTGCGCTTTGGCCTTCCTGATCATACCCTGCATGCTCGAGCAATACATTTATACTCCTCCCTAGTCATCTGTCCACGTTCCCACTTCTTGTAAGCTTCCTTTTTGTGCTTAAGCTCACCAAGGATGTCCCTGCTAAGCCAAGCTGGCCACCTACCATATTTGCTTTTCTTACTGCACATCAGGATGGTTTGTTTCTGCACCTTCAATAAGCCTTCTTTAAAACACAGCCAGCTCTCCTGGACTCCTTTCCCCCTCATGTTAGCATTCCAAGGGACCCTGCCATCAGCTCTCTGAAGGAGTCACAGTCAGCTTTTCTGATGTCCAGGGTGTGTATTTTGCTGCTCTACTTTCTTCCATCTCCTGATCACTGCTGCCCAGGTTGTCACCCACACCCACTTCCCCTACTAGTTCCTCCCTGTTTGTGAGCAGCAGGTCGAGTTGTGTACAGCCCCTGGTCACTTCCTTCAGCGCTTGTACCAGGAAGTTGGAACAGTCTCCAAAACCTTCCTGCTGCAATTCCCCCCAAACATGTGCTCTGTTCTTAAAGGCCCAGAACATACTTCTGACAGCCAGGGCAGGGCTGTGCATTGGAGCTGTCTCACACCCACCCAGCTGTTACTCCCGTCACTCCCCCTAACCCTTTTCTGCTTTGTCTCACACAGTAGCTGTGTCTTCTCTTAATTTGTTTTTACGCTCCTTGGGGCAGGGCTAGTTTGTCCCTCTGTGTTTGCCAAGGGCCTAGCATAAGGGGTCCTGAATTGGAGCAGGATCTCTGGAAACTTCCTCAACACAAATAATGATCATAGAATCATAGAATACTAGGACTGGAAGGGACCTCGAGAGGTCATCGAGTCCAGTCCCCTGCCCTCATGGCAGGACCAAATACTGTCTAGACCATCCCTGATAGACATTTATCTAACCTACTCTGAAATATCTCCACAGAAGGAGATTCCACAACCTCCCTGGGCAATTTATTCCAGTGTCTGACTACCCTGACAGTTAGGAACTTTTTCCTAATGTCCAACCGAAACCTCCCTTGCTGCAGTTTAAGCCCATTTCTTCTTGTTCTATCCTCAGAGGCCAAGATGAACAAGTTTTCTCCCTCCTCCTTATGATACCCTTTTAGATACCTGAAAACTGCTATCATGTCTCCCCTCAATCTTCTCTTTTCTAAACTAAACAAACCCAATTCCTTCAGTCTTCCCTCATAGGTCATGTTCTCTAGACCTTTCATCATAAATAAACAACACAACAATCCAGCTAAATCAGGGCCTAGCACCCACCCTCAGCCTTTAGCTACAGACAAAGATCAAGCCATGCTTGGCAGCTACAGAGTGTTAGGCTATGCCTACATAGCAACATCATTTCAAAATGACTAGTGTTATTTTGATATAACATAGTCCGTGTCGACACACCCAGCAGTTATTTCGAAATAATGTCGAAATACTGTCAATCCGGAGGACTGCTTACTCCGACCCCTGCAAACCTCATTGGCTGAGGAATAAGGGAAGTCGGAGGAAGAGTGCTCTATTGCGAAATAAGTGCTGTGTAGACACTCTCAATTTCGAAATAAGTGATTTTGAAATAAGCTACACAATTGATGTAGCTCAATTTGCGTAGCTTATTTCAAGTTAAGCCCTGCTATGTAGATACACCCTTAGGAACTAGAACACTGGTGGACATGGCTCCCACTTTCATCTCGGCCAAGAAAATTCATTCAGTCTCATACCAGTGCATAAAAACCCAGGTGCTTATGCACCAGAGAAGTACTCCAATTAGCCAGAGGAGGAGGCAGAGAGTCCAGCCCTGGGGATCCAAGCGCCCTCCAGCTGGGCTGGAAAGTCTGACTCAGCCTGGCACATCAGATTCCAATTCCCTCTGGGAGACACTGGAAGGAAATGAACCAAACCAGTGATCATATCCAATGCAAATACCAGTCCACTCCATAGTCTTCCTATAGAGCCCTCCTTGTTCCAGGGCAATTTTTGAGGAGGGTGAGGCCTCTGTTCCCAGGACAGATTTTTACGGGGATGGTCTAGGCCAAGGGTTCCCAACCTGGGGTACGAGAAGCTTGTCAAGGGGGTACTGGGAATATTTGGTAAATAACTAGATTATCCTAATTGAAATATTCCAAAAGTAGTAGCGTTAGTGAAAAAAGTTGTGGATTCTAGAGTCTAGAATTTATTTCCTTTCATATTGAATAGGGGGTACGGGAAGGTTCACTAAAAGCCAAGGGGTCACGGGGACCGAAAAAGGTTGGGAACCCCTGGTCTAGGCAGTACTCAGTCCAGCCGTGAGGGCAGGGGACTGGACTCGATGACCTCCCGAGATCCCTTCCAGTCCTAGTATTCTATGATTCTATGACAGCCCCCCTCCCTTCCCCGGGTCTACCCCATCCACAGGATCACCCTGTTTGTGTGACTTTCACTGAGACACTTCCCCCCGAACCGTCTCAGTGACTGTGGTGGGTTGGCAGGTCTTTCAATGGGCTTGTCTGCACTACGGTCTCTGAGTGGGAGCACAAGTGGAGTCCCTGAGTTCCCACTTCCCAGGAGCGGGGAGCTCGCACTCTCCAGCTAGTTCGGAGACCCTCAGATTCCCCTGGAGAGGATGGGGAAGGCTCAGCCTCCCTCTTCCAGCCTTTCCTCTGCCACCCACCCAATGACTAGCCCCTGCCATGCAGGGCTTGTGGGTACTGCAGGGAAGGCAGGACTCCTGGGTTTCTCTCTCATCCTGCCCCTCAATCTGTCTGACCTTGGCCAATCCATGTCTCTCTGCTTCGCTGTATTATGGGTTTTTGTGCACAGTGACTTTCCTTTGCAAGGTCTTGTCAATGCCCTTCAGAGAAAGGTGCTGCACAACGTGAAGAGAGTTACTGATGAGAATTATGGATCTCTGCCCCCTTAGTGACAGCCCCGTGTGCCTGCAGGAACTGTTAGTGTCCGTCCTTAGTCACCTTTCTCCAGATCGATCTCTTTACAGCCTGGTTATTTACAGTGTATCAGACCCTGAGGAGACATAGACACTATCCCTCCTTTTCTGCCTAATCAACTATGATTTCTAAATACACACACATGCCCAGAGCAGCCAATTGCTCCCTGACTCAGCCCAGAGCCCAGGAGTTCTCCTCTCCTGTTGGGAAGGTCCCTTAATTGCTGTTTACTCCTGAAGCAGGATAAATACCCCAGAAGCCCACACAGGCTGGTCTCCAGCCTTTTTGCACCCAGATGCTCACGTATCCCCTAGGAGCTGAGTGAACCCACTGGGATTGCCCAGAGCTATATTATTAACGGTGCACAGCCCTGTGCCTGCTCTCAGCGTGGGACGCTGCTGCAGATGCTGGGCTGAGAGGAGGCGTGGGACACAGCTGCCTGAGGGAGGCTCCAAGGGAAACAATCTCAGAACTCACAGGTACCCAGCTCGGGCGGAGGAGGTCCCCTGCTCGACAAACCCAGGGCGACACAGGATAGAGAGTAAGTCTGGGATCCTTTCTGCTCTGCACAGACAGTGTATAGCCCAGGGCTATTGCTGCAGAGGATGAGTTTGCTCCAGTATCAGTAGGCAAAACGTGACACTTTTCTCTGAATCTCTTCCCCTTAGCTAGAGCCACAAGCCATTTCAGTGGCACAGGGCATCATACAGGTGGTATAGAATCCCAGGGCTGGAAGAGACCTCAGGAGTCATCAAGTCCAGCCCCCTGCCCAAAGCAGGACCAACCCCAACTCAATCATCCCAGCCAGGGCTTTGTCAAGCCAGCACTTAAACAAATCTAGGGATGGAGATTCCACCCCCTCCCTAGGGAACCCAGCCCAGTGCTTCACCACCCTCCTAGGGAAATAGTTTTTCTTAATATCTGACCTAGACCTCCCCCATGGCAACTTGAGACCATTGGTCCTCGTTCTGCCATCTGCTACCCCTGAGAACAGCCTCTCTCCATCCTCTTTGGAACCTCCCTTCAGGAAGTAGAAGGCTGCTATCAAATCCCCCCTCACTTTTCTCTGACTCAAACTAAATATGCCCCAAATCCCTCAGCATCTCTTCATATATCATGTGATCCAGCCCCCTCATCATTTTTGTTGCCCTCTGCTGAACCCTCTCCAATGCAACCACATCCTTTCTGTAATGGGAGACCCAGGACTGGACGTAATACTCCAGATGTGGCCTCACCGATGCCCAATAAAGGGGGATAATCACTTCTCTAGATCTGCTGGCAATGCTCCTCCTAAGGCACCCCTATATGCCATTAGGTTTCTTGGCTACAAGGGCACACTGTTGACTCATATCCAGCTTCTCATTCACTTTATTTCCCCAGCTCCTTTTCTGTTGAGCTGCTACTTAGCCAGTCGGTCCCCAGCCTGTAACAATGCTTGGGATTCTTCCATCCCAAGGGCAGGATTCTGCACTTGTCCTTGTTGAACCTCATCAGATTTCTTTTGGCCCAATCCTCTAATCTGTCTAGGTCACTCCAGACCCTACCCCTGCCCTCCAGAGTATCTACCTCTCCCCCTAGCTTAGTGCCATCTGCAAACCTGCTGAGGGTGCAATCTATCCCCTCATCCAGGTCATTAATAAAGATGTTGAACAAAACTGGCCCTAGAACCGATCCTTGGGGCACTCCGCTAGAAACTGACCACCAACCAGACATTGAGCTGTTGATCCCTGCCCATTGAGCCCAACAGCCTAGCCAGCTTTCTATCCATGTTACAGTCCATTTATCCAATCCATTTTCCCTTAACTTGCTGGCAAGTATATTGTGTGAGACTATGTCAAAAACTTTGTTAAAGTTAAAGTATATTTCATCCAACACCTTCCCCATATCCGCAAAGCCAGTTATCTCATCATACAAGCCAATCAGATTCATCTGGAATTATTTGCCCTTTATGAATCTTTGTTGACTATTTTTGATCACTTTTCAAATAATTCAAAATGAATTCCTGCGGATCCCCTCCTTGATTTTTCCGGGGACTGAGGTGAGGCTGACTGGTCTGTAGTTCCCTGGATTGTCCTTCTTCCCTTATTAAACATGGGCACAGCATTTGCCCTTTTCCATTCATTCAAGTCCTTCCCCAATCGCCATGAATTTTCAAAGGTGGCTTTGTAGTCACATCAACCAACTCCCTCAGCACCCTCAGATGCATTACGTTCAGCCCGTGGATTTGTGTATCATCAGCTTTTCTAAATAGTTTTTATCCTGTAAGTGAGTTGTCCTGGTAATATTACAATACAGGTCCAAATTTTCAGGCTGTGTCCCTTAATTTCCCCAGGTCCTACTATGGAAAATGTCCTTTGAATAATATTGAGTAAAGACCTGAAAAGCCAGCTGTGTGTTAATACACATAGACTGATACCTCCTCCTCTCGCATCTCAGGTTCTGACTCTTAACAGGGAGTGGGAAGACTGGGACCATTACCTGCCTTGTGTCTCCTGGAAAGCATGGAGGTGGAAGGGCTTCTCATGGGAATAGCATGATGAATATTTAATTATTTATAGCTTCTTTCGTTAGGCACCTGCACTGTTATGCCTGAAACTTAAAATAACAACAACTATTGAGTTGAAAGCAGAGACACAGTGCGGGATATTTCACTCTCAAAATGTGAAGTTTGGAAAACTTCCAAGCAACTGAACTAGAATTGTTCTCCTTGAAAGGGTCAGAGAATGTTTAAATAAAGGCTGTACCACTGGCACACCTGCATTTGCTGATCCTTTTGTGAATCCCATTCAGCTAAACTCTTTACTCCAATAAGTCTGTGTCACGGAGTTCTGCAGGCCAGATACGGATTGTGTAAGCAATTTCCTTTTATCGGTGTTACATGTTCAAACATTCAGTGGAATTATATGTTCCCTTGCTCGGATGTTGAGAGACATAGTCGCTATAAATACCTGATCTCCTTTCTTTATTAATAGATCCATAGAGTTTAAGGTCAGAAGGGACCACAAGCTCATCCAGTGTGATCTCCTGTGTAACACAGACCATTGAATTTCACCCCCATCACCCATACATCAAGTCCCATGATTTGCAGGTCACTCAGGCCTGGTTCACACTGTAGAATCATAGAGCCACAAAATGAGAAGGGTTTGTTTGCTATGATCAATTTTACCACAACCGTACTGTTAACTGGCATTAATGATATTCCTAGACTTTTTATTTAAAAACATCCGATTCCAGATTTTCCATTGCTTCCCAACCTTAATGGTTTTGTTTTGAGTTTTCCCTTGGTTTTTTTAATAATTTTGTTTAACAGAGACCTGTCCTGTATTTGCCTCCTTTCTTACATGCGAGAGGGAACGGGGAGAGGTCTCTACTGCTTGCGGCCTGATTGCCTACTTCTGGTTACGAATGAAATGTGTGGTTGATCGGTCAGTTGATAACTAGGTGCTTGTAGCGCTAAGGTTCCACTGTTGCTCTATAATACTTTCCTCTGACAACTAATGGACTGGGACATGATTCATCACATGAGGTGATTTGAGTACATCATAAGGGCTTCTTTCCAAGTGCAGAAGAAAACAATTTCTTGAACATATTTACTTTTTCTCCAATGGGAACAAATTTCCTTTCAACCTCTGGAAACTGGCCAAAATATTTCCTAAGTTATCTTCTCCCATATACACCAGATGGATTCCTTTTTCAATTCTTAACACTACCAAAGATTTTCCCTGATATGTGTCATGTCCCTCACAGCTTTTCAAAATTTCCAATTTCTATTGCCTTGTATCGATTAGTCCCCTGTGTGTTATATATTGTATTTTCCCCCTTAAGTTCTACCTTCACTTAGCCACTGAACACAATTCTCATCAAATTGTCCACCAGGAAATTGTGGTTTTTAGGAAATCCCAATTTTCATTACCAACTATTCCTCCCAAACAGTTTTGCTGAGGATTTGACACAGCTTTGAGGAATTCATAGAATCATAGAATACTAGGACTGGAAGGGACCTCGAGAGGTCATCGAGTCCAGTCCCCTGCCCTCATGGCAGGACCAAATACTGTCTAGACCATCCCTGATAGACATTTATCTAACCTACTCTGAAATATCTCCACAGATGGAGATTCCACAACCTCCCTGGGCAATTTATTCCAGTGTTTGACTACCCTGACAGTTAGGAACTTTTTCCTAATGTCCAACCTAAACCTCCCTTGCTGCAGTTTAAGCCCATTGCTTCTTGTTCTATCCCCAGAGGCCAAGATGAACAAGTTTTCTCCCTCCTCCTTATGACACCCTTTTAGATACCTGAAAACTGCTATCATGTCCCCCCTCAATCTTCTCTTTTCTAAACTAAACAAACCCAATTCCTTCAGCCTTCCTTCATAGGTCATGTTCTCTAGACCTTTCATCATTCTTGTTGCTCTTCTCTGGACCCTCTCCAATTTCTTCACATCTTTCTTGAAATGCGGTGCCCAGAACTGAACACAATAGTCCAATTGAGGCCTAACCAGCGCAGAGTAGAGCGGAAGAATGACTTCTCGTGTCTTGCTCACAATACACCTGTTAACGCATCCTTGAATCATGTTTGCTTTCTTTGCAACAGCATCACGCTGCTGACTCATATTCAGCTTGTGGTCCACTATGACCCCTAGATCCCTTTCTGCCGTACTCCTTCCTAGACAGTCGCTTCCCATTCTGTAGGTATGAAACTGATTGTTCCTTCCTAAGTGGAGCACTTTACATTTGTCTTTATTAAATTTCATCCTATTTACCTCAGACCATTTCTCCAATTTGTCCAGGTCATTTTGAATTATGGCCCTATCCTCCAGATTAGTCACAACCCCTCCCAGCTTGGTATCATCTGCAAACTTAATAAGCGTACTTTCTATACCAATATCTAAATTGTTGATGAAGATATTGAACAGAGCCAGTCCTAAAACAGACCCCTGCGAAACCCCACTTGTTATGCCTTTCCAGCAGGATTGTGAACCATTAATAACTACTCTCTGAGTACGGTTATCCAGCCAGTTATGCACCCACCTTATAGTAGTCCCATCTAAGTTGTATTTACCTAGTTTATTGATAAGAATATCATGTGAGACTGTATCAAACGCCTTACTAAAGTCTAGGTATACCACATCCACCGCCTCTCCCTTATCCACAAGACTCGTTATCCTATTAAAGAAAGCTATCAGATTGGTTTGACATGATTTGTTCTTTACAAATCCATGCTGGCTGTTCCCTATCACCTTGCCACTTTCCAAGTGTTTACAGATGATTTCCTTAATTACTTCCTCCATTATCTTCCCTGGCACAGAAGTTAAACTAACTGGTCTGTAGTTTCCTGGGTTGTTCTTATTTCCCTTTTTATAGATGGGCACTAGATTTGCCCTTTTCCAGTCCTCTGGAATCTCTCCTGTCTCCCATGATTTTCCAAAGATGATAGCTAGAGGCTCAGATACCTCCTCTCTCAGCTCCTTGAGTATTCTAGGATGCATTTCATCAGGCCCTGGTGACTTGCAGGCATCTAACTTTTATAGGTGATTTTTAACTTGTTCTTTTTTATTTTACCTTCTAAACCTACCCCTTCCCACTAGCATTCACTATGTTAGGCATTCCTACAGACTTCTCGGTGAAGACCGAAACAAAGAAGTCATTGAGCATCTCTGCCATTTCCAAGTTTCCTGTTACTGTTTCTCCTCCTCACTGACCAGTGGGCCTACCCTCTCCTTGGTCCTCCTCTTGCTTCTAATGTATTTATAAAAAGTCTTCTTGTTTCCCTTTATTCCGTAGCTAGTTTGAGCTCATTCTGTGCCTTTGCCTTTCTAATCTTGCCCCTGCATTCCTGTGCTGTTTGCCTATATTCATCCTTTGTAATTTGTCCTATTTCCATTTTTTATATGACTCCTTTTTTATTTTTAGATCATGCAAGATCTCATGGTTAAGCCAAGGCGGTCTTTTTCCATATTTTCTATCTTTCCGACACATCGGAATAGCTTGCTTTTGAGCCCTTAACAATGTCCCTTTGAAAAACTGCCAACTCTCCTCGGTTGCTTTTCCCCTCAGTCTCGATTCCCATGGGACCTTACCTATCAGCTCTCTGAGTTTACCAAAATCCGCCTTCCCAAAATCCATTGTCTCTATTTTTCTGTTCTCCCTTCTACCCTTCCTTAGAATTGTGAACTCTATGATTTCATGATCACTTTCACCCAAGCTGCTTTCCACTTTCAAATTCTCAACCAGTTCCTCCCTATTTGTTAGGATCAAATCTAGAACAGCTTCCCCCCGGTAGCTTTTTCAACCTTCTGAAATAAAAAGTTGTCTCCAATGCAGTCCAAGAACTTATTGGATAGTCTGTGCCCCGCAGTGTTATCTTCCCAACATATAGCTGGATAGTTGAAGTCCCCCATCACCACCAAATCTTGGCCTTTGGATGATTTTGTTAGTTGTTTAAAAAAAGCCTCATCCACTTCTATCATCTGGGTAGGTGGCCTGTAGTAGACTCCTAGCATGACATCACCTTTGTTTTTGATCCCTTTTAGCCTAACCCAGAGACTCTCAACACTTCCGTCTCCTATGTCCATCTCCACCTCACTCCAATTTGTTCATTTTTTATGTATAAGGCAATACCTCCTCCCTTTTTTCCCTGTCTATCCTTCCTGAGCAAGCTGTACCCTTCTATACAAACATTCCAATCATGTGTATTATCCCACCAAGTTTCTGTGATGCCAAAAATGTCATAACTGTACTTATTTATTAGCACTTCCAGTTCTTCCTGCTTATTTCCCATACTCCTCGCATTTGTATATAGGCAACTAAGATCCTGATTTGACCTTGCCTCCCAATTTTGCCCTGACCCTCCTTTCTCTCTGTCATTGTAGCTCACGCTCCCTCCCATTTCCGACCCATCTCCCAGGTCTCCATTTTCTCCACTTACCTGTGGGCTTTGCTCACCTGTCCCCATCGAACCTAGTTTAAAGCCCTCCTCACTAGGTTAGCCATTCTGTGTCCAAATAGGGTCTTCCCCCTCCTCGAAAGGTGAACACCATCCCTGCTTAGCAGTCCTTCCTGGAATAGCATCCCATGGTCGAGGAAGCCAAAGCCCTCCTGGCGACATCGTCTTCGCAGCCATTATCCCTTTGAAAGTAGTCACTATAAATAATACTGATTGGAACTCTTCTTGGTTTCTCCATTTGAATGTAATGCAACGAGTTCAATTTTTTACATTCTTCTCCTCAACCTGCCTGAGAACTCTCAGTCTGGCTGCATATGACAGCTCTCCCATTATGAAAGCCTGCATCAGATTTCCCTTTCCACCTGCAGAAATTATTGATGCCTGGAGCACCATCATACATGGAATTAATAGGGTCTGTTGTTCATAATTCTTGTCTCTGGGTAATGAAAGTGACGTGAGAATAGCCACCGGTAGTGTATGTGGTGTCTCATATTCACATTGTGTCTTCATTCAGGCAATTACACTGTGAACATCGCCCTAGACCCTGGGCACATCCAGAAAGTCCACAGAGCATCTTGTTCAAGTCACAGACACCGTTCTGTCTCAGAGTTGTATCGCTTCTCCCGCACTCCATGACGGATACCAACACAACTGCCTTCACCAACCCCTCCACCTTCATCCTGCAGGGCATTCCTGGCCTGGAGGTGGCCCATGTCTGGATCTCCATCCCTTTCTGCACCATGTATGTCATAGTGATCTTGGGAAACTTTGCCATCCTGTTCATTGTGAAGAAGGAATCGAGCCTCCATGAGCCCATGTACTATTTCCTCAGCATGCTGGCCGTCACCGACCTGGTGTTGTCCACGTCCACCCTGCCCAAAATTCTAGCAATCTTCTGGTTCAAATACAGGGAGATTGATTTCAGTGCCTGCCTGGCCCAGATGTACATTGTTCACTGCTTCTCAGCGATCGAGTCTGGAATCTTTGTGGCCATGGCGTTTGATCGCTACGTGGCCATCTGCCATCCCCTGAGACATTCCACCATCCTGACAAACTCTCTGGTGATGAAGATTGGCCTGGTCATTGTGTTGCGTGGCAGCATTCTCGCACTACCCTATCCCATCCTGGCAAAGCAATGGCCATATTGCAGAACCAACATCGTCCTCCACACCCACTGTGAGAACATGTATGTGGTGAAGCTGGCCTGTGGTGATACCCGCATCAGTAGTTACTACGGCCTCTTTGTGCTATCCTGTAGGATTGGTCTGGATTTGTTTTTTATCACCCTGTCCTATATCCAGATCCTCAGGGCCATCTTCAGCCTTCCCACAAAGGACGCCCGGATCAAGACTTTTGGGACTTGTGGCTCCCACATCTGTGTCATATTAGCCTTTTACATCCCAACTCTATTTGCCTCCCTGACATCCCGTTTTGGCCACAATTTGCCTCTTTATTTCCAAGTTTTCATTGCCAACGTGTACCTCCTGGTTCCCCCCATGCTGAATCCCGTCATCTATGGGGTGAGGACAAAACAGATCCGGGACAGGCTGCTCCGGCTCTTTGCTCATAAAGGGTCTAAAGTTTTCTCCTCAAGTGTTGGCTCTCAGGCAATGCACCGTGGAGTGCTGCCTGGTGACATGGTGCTCTTCCCTGAATCTTTGACTGACCAATCAAAGAAAGGTTAAATTCTTTGCCGAGTTTACTGTGGTTTCTCAGCCTGGGGAATCCATCTATGAACAACTCATAGGGTTGTCACCTTTCTGATTGTAGCTGAACACCCGAGGCCCTGGCCTTGCCCCACCTTTTTCCTCAGATCCCTACTCCATGTCTCCCCTGGAGCCCTCAGCCATTTCTCTGTCTTGTCCTTCAATGCCCCACACTTGTTGCTTGCTCCTCTTCTGTGCCCCCTTCCCCCCATGACCACATGGATCATCTCTTTGATAGGTCTCTCTGAGACGCCATGTTGGACTGAGGTACATCTCAGTTCTGTGTCTCACCAAAATGGTAGCGACAGACAGAGAGCTTTGCAGGGAGGGTGCGTAACAGCAAACTGATGAAATTTGATTATGTTAACAATAAAACAAACCCCCACTCTCAGGCTAATACTAGTGAGAGTTTGCATGGAGCAGTGTCTCACCCCATTAGGTAGCACCGGCAGGTTTGATTTTTCAAGCAGGCTTCCTTTTTGCCCCAGACTGGCACCTCCTCCCCCTTCCCCTCCCACATTCGGGCTTTTCCCTCCTGTACGCTCAGGTGCATTGTCCTAGGCAGTTAGGATCCATCATTGTGACATTGCCCCTTTTATCTCTTCTTCCTACTGTCCAGGAGCCTGTTTGCTATGTCCGGGGCCAAGCCGTTCCCATTCTGCATGGCTGTCTGGGGAGGTTTCTGGTGCCCACAGTTCCTGGGCAGCCCTTGAGCTTGTGCAAATTCCCTCACTAAACCATCACCATTCCTTGGCCTTCCCATTGCTGCACCTGACAGGGGCAGGCGGGGGGTTCTGAGCCTTCCCCCATGTTTCAGCAGCACAGACAGAGACAGACTCCAGACCTGCCCAGGCAGTGCCGGCTCAGGCCTCTTCACAGGCTGTTCACATTCTACAGATGGAGCCTTTCAAAAGGGCCCCTCCCACGGCCCCTTTGCACAGACCACACTGGGATTCGGTGCCGTGGTGCATACGGGGGTGCCAGGGTGGAACAATCCTCAACTTCACACACACCCCGGTCGGGTTCCTTCTGTTCTGCGGCTGGGACGGGAGCTGCTGCAGCCTGACCAGGAGCCTGCTGTGAGGACCGTGAGGACGCAGCGCTGCGGCCCACAGGCCAGTCAGGAGCAGAGACGGGAGCCAGGAATGCAGATTAAAGCAGCTGAGGGCTGGGAACAGGGTGTGAGGCAGGCAGGTGAGGCCAAGCATCATACAGCTTGTGAGGCCCATAGCTCAGCAGCAAAGCCCTGAGGGCAGAGTCCATTGAGCGCTTCATTCATTAGCTTTCAGTTCCCTTTGGTTCCTCCCTGCCGGGGGCCTGTAGGTGACAGAGTCCCCGCAATGGATAGGGGCTGGGAGCCGTGTTCTCTGAGCCAGGGTTAGGGGGCAAGGCAAGGGCCCAGCTTGGAAGCCAGGAGGACAAGAGCTGGAGAGGCAGAAGGATGTGCCACTACATTAGGTAGGATGCTGGGCAGAGACCAGCGTTTAAGAACTACTGTAGCGACATGGCTCACAACACACAAACGGCCTCACTGCCTGTAACACAACCCCGAGGAGCAAGGCCAGCTCATGGTGAAAGCAATGGCACCAGGTGGTCAAGACTCCCAGTTCCTATTCTCAGCCCTGTCACAGCGTTGTTATGGGGCCTTGGGAAGATCCGCTTAGCCCTTTGTGCCTCAGTGCACCCCTGACATGGGGATAATGCTGCCGAGCAGCCTGGGTAAAGAGCGTCTTCCCACAGTGATCACAAGTGTCATGCAGAGCGTATGTTAGACGCAGCTTCACTGATCCGCATCAGCCTCTGGGCAATGGGTGTCCTGTGGTTCCAGATATGATGTCATGCAGGAATTTATTAAAGAAACAGACACACAAAAACCAGTCACAAAACCATGTTTCCACCCAGCTCAGTTTCCAGCCTCGTGTTCCTTGTTTACCACGGGCCACATGATGCCAGGAAAACTACAGTGAAGAGAGGCCAATGAAGTGCTGGAAGGAACTAACTCAGTGTGGCATGTGAGTCAAAGGCCCGGATGAGCCCTGCGTTGGCAGCAGCACACCAGAAATATTAAATAATCAGCTCCGTTTCATGCACAGAGAGGCTGTGACCGAGAGCGAGGAAGTGAGTTATCCAGTGTGACCCAGCAAGTCCGTGGTAGAACTGGGATTGTTCCCTCTCCGCTCACTGGTCTCTGCTGATGCTTTATCTCTGTTGAAATGACCCGTGCCGAATCCTCAGCTGTAATTGGCTGAAGCCCCACTGATATCAGTGGAGATCCTTAGCCAATGGCAAGAAAATGCCACAGTTCTGGGCTGTTCTGATCCGTGAGAGAGACTAAGAAAGAGATTGGCAGGCAGGGACTCCTGGCCTGTGTTTCTCTGTTCAAAGCCTTCCTTTCCTCTTGCCTCAGTTTCCCCATCTGTAAAAGGAATCTCCTCTGGATGTATTAAGCAATAGTCTGTGAAGCACCTATTGGCAGTGTCCATGTGTCACTGTGCCTCAGTGGGACACAGTTCAGGACAAACTCCTGAGAAATAGGACAGACTCCTTCCACACTGGTCGTTCCACAGATTACCCCCAAGTCAGTAACAAATGGAAACATCTGTCTCACCACACAGGTAACGGGACGCCAAAATCTCAGTCTCTGAGGCATGCCAGACCTGCGTTCCCTTCCAGACACAGGACTGCACGATGAATAACGCTATTTTGATGTTGTTAGTTTGGGAGTTATTTCAATTTTAGTTATTTCAAAATAATGTCCTAGTGAAGTCATGCCCTAGAAGTGTTACTTAGCATGGAGAGAGTAGAATATCTGGACGCACCTTCACACAGCCTCCCTCCCCCAATGGAACATGACCATGATGTGTAAGGGGCGGGGCTGAGGGCCTGCATTTCAGGTGTCATTCTGCCTCCTGAGGTGGGGTACTGGGAAACGGGGCTCCTTGGCATCGTAGTTATGGGACACGTGTTTGCTGGAAAACTACCTCCAGTGCACAGTGTGTTGTCTGCACTCCTGACTAAACCCTCTAACGCTCCCCCACCTTCAGCTGCAGAGGACACGGAGCCTTCCCCCACCTCCCAATGATTTCTAGTCCTCACCCCGGTCCAGGCGCTCCTCTGGGACACACCCCTGTGCTCCCTGGCATTGGGTTTGCCTCTTGTGTAGCTGCATTCGGGATGGGTTTTCTCCCTGACAGGCAGTGGACTCTTCTCCCTCCCTGAAGAGATGCTGCCTTCAGCTGCAGCGTAGGCGCTGGTCTCGACAACCCTCACCCCTGGAACCAGGCAGTGTCCCCACACTGCAGAGAGGTCCAGGAGACTTTAATTCCCTCAGCAGTTCCTGGGACTGTCCCTTTTCCCCTCTGGAGTCCCAGCAGAATGCTTCTTCTTGCTGCAGGCCGATCCAGCCTGGGCCACATGGGTCGCCCCTCCTGGTCACCAGCCCTGTGTGGGGTTATTCAACATGGGGGAAGCCTTGTGACTTTTTACACAACTCGGAAAGACTGAGGCTCCTTTGTGCGCTCTTGTAACGCCAACGGGCAGAACTGAACCTGGAACATCTGGGGCTTAGTGCATGAGCCTCCCCCTGTACTAGCCGGCTCTCAGCTAACACTGTAAAGCAGGGGTGGGGGCCGCTGACCCACAGAAAAAATATCAGTCGGGGGCTTCAGATTAGTGAGAAGCCAAAAAAACCAAATCAACACACAAAAACAAACAAAAAAGCTCACCCCTCACTGACATGGCCACTGAGAAGCAGAAAGATCCAGAAGAAGCATAAGGATCTTGTGCAAAACAGTGGTTTTGCGCAAAACGGAAGCAGCTACACTGCTTCTTTTGCGCAAAATCCCCTTGAATGAAAAGAAATGGCAGAAAATATGCTAATGATGTCGTGACTCATGCTAACGAGTCCCTCATTAGCATAATTTATGCCACAAAAACATATGGCTACGTCTACATTGGCAAGATTTTGTGCAAAAGCTGCCGCTTTTCCGCAAAAACTTGCCGCCTGTCTACACTGGCCGCGAGTTCTTGCACAAGAACACTGATGTTCTAATGTGTGACATCGGTGCTTCTTGCGCAAGAACTATGATGCTCCCGCTCAGGGATAAGCCCTTTTGCGTAACTGTTCTTGCGCAAGAGGCCAGTGTAGACAGGCAACATAAATTTCTTGCGCAAGAAAGCCCAATGGCTAAAATGGCCATCGGAGCTTTCTTGCGCAAGAGAGCATCTACACTGGCACGGATGCTTTTGCGCAAAAGCACATCTCTTGCACAAAAGCACATGCCAGTGTAGACGCTCTCTTGCGCAAATACTTTAACGCAAAAACTCTTGCGTTAAAAGTATTTGTGCAAAATCTTGCCAATGTAGCCGTAGCCGTAGTGTAGACGTAGCCTAAATTGACAGGACAGAGGGCTTTTGCCGGTGGAGTTATTCCTGTCCCCATGAGGAATAACTCCCTTGTGCGCTACAGCTCTTGTGCAAAAAGGCAGGTATGGACACTCCACAGGGGTTTCTTGCACCAAAAGAGCCTATCAGAAAAAGGGCAGGTGCTCTGATGGCCATGCTGTGAATGGCAATCAGAACTTTCTCGCACAAGAGCATCCATGCAGTGTGGATGCTCTCTTCCACAAAAGCACATTGCTTTTGCGATGCGCTTTTGAGGTATGGATGCACTTTTGTGCAAGAAGTTTTTGAGGAAGATCGCCTTTGACTCTGCATGTCTCAGGCATGATCTGAAATTGCTTAAAAGCCATTTCCTTGAGGCTTAGTCTACACACAAGGGTTTTTGTACAAGAAGCTTTTAGCGAAAGAGTTCTTGTGCAAAAGCTTTTTGCGCAAAAGCGCGTCCAGACCTCAAAGCACATTGCAAAAGCGATGTGCTTTTGCACAAGAAAGCGTCCACACTGCATGGACACTCTTGCACAAGAAAGCTCTGATGGCCATTCACAGAATGGCCATCAGAGCACCTGTGCTTTTTCCGATAGGGGTTTCTTGTGCAAAAACCCCTCCGGAGCATCCACACTTGCCTTTTAGCACAAGAGCTGCAATGCAAAAAGGAGTTATTACGCGTGGGGAGAGAAATAACTCTACCAGCAAAAGCCCTCTGTTCTGTCGATTCTCTTGCACAAAAACGTGCTTGAGGTGTGGACTCTCTGCCGGTTTTCGCGCAAAAATGGACGTTTTTGTGCTAAAACCTTGTAGTGGAGACATAGCCCATATGTACAATAATCTAGCACCTCCCCAATTGGCCTTTTATTGATTACAGCCAAGAGCTTTCCCATCCAGCGCGATTACCAGATTGTTATTTTCTGTTTGCTTGTTTCGGGAAAGGAAGTAGGGACAGAAAAGCAGGAAGACGAGTGAAAAGGAAAAGCAACCCCAGTGTGGAATTGGGGCTATTCTACAGACAGTAGAAAAAGAACAAGGGCCTAGGAGACTTTTGGAGCTAGGCAGAGCACAGAAGGGCTATGGAACTCAACGGCAAAAATGAGGAAAACGAAGGGAGAGAGGAAAGACCGACTAGACTTACTGGAAAAATAGAACAAAAACCACCCAGCCCCACCTCTCCACTGTGCTAATGTGACAAGATGCACACTCCTCCAGGGCTTGCACTCACACATTCACAGGCAGGACACCCCCAGCTAAGTTCAATGAAACTGTTCTCCAGCCACTCATGAAGCAACAAGAGAGAGGCTCCAGTTAACTCCCCCACACCCTACTTTCCAACCTAGACCCACAGAACTGTCTGTCCCGTTTTGGCCAGAAGCCTACCAGCTTGTCCAGAAGCCTAGCCAGCCTGCCCCTCTGTCAGTGGAGAGGACAATAAATCATGTTCCTGAGAAGATTTCCCTTTAGAATTCAAACATGCTGCTTTAGGTTAAAGCTATTGATAGAGTGCTATTGACTAGAGAAAGATGGACTGAAAGTGAGTTGAATGTCCCCACAAAAGTCAGTCTGGTGTGGACAAGCTTTCTTCTGTGGTCCATTGTCGTCCTTGATGGGCCATCCAGTCGAATACTCCAGCAAATGGTAACTTTTCCACAGGCACCTCAGGGTACGTCTACACTGCAGGGCAAAACTCGAGTAAAGCTTCGCAACTTGAGCCAGCTTAGTTGCATAGCTGAAGTCAAAATAGCTTAATTCGGCATTTGACGCTGTCTGCACAGCAGGAAGTCAAAGGAAGAACACTTTTCCTTCAACTTCCCTGTTACAGGAGACAGAGTAAGAAGTCCATCAGCTCTCCATTATTTTGAAGTAATAACTTGAGGTGTAGACACACTCTTTGTTATTTTGGAATAATGTCATAGAATCATAGAATCATAGAATACTAGGACTGGAAGGGACCTCGAGAGGTCATCGAGTCCAGTCCCCTGCCCTCATGGCAGGACCAAATACTGTCTAGACCATCCCTGATAGACATTTATCTAACCTACTCTGAAATATCTCCAGAGATGGGGATTCCACAACCTCCCTGGGCAATTTATTCCAGTGTTTAACCACCCTGACAGTTAGGAAGTTTTTCCTAATGTCCAACCTAAACCTCCCTTGCTGCAGTTTAAGCCCATTGCTTCTTGTTCTATCCTCAGAGGCCAAGATGAACAAGTTTTCTCCCTCCTCCTTAAGACACCCTTTCAGATACCTGAAAACGGCTATCATGTTCCTCCCCCCAGTCTTCTCTTTTCTAAACTAAACAAACCCAATTCCTTCAGCCTTCCCTCATCGGTCATGTTCTCTAGACCTTTAATCATTCTTGTTGCTCTTCTCTGGACCCTCTCCAATTTCTCTGCATCTTTCTTGAAATGCGGTGCCCAGAACAGGACACAATACTCCAACTGAGGCCTAACCAGCGCAGAGTAGAGCGGAAAAATGACTTCTCGTGTCTTGCTCACAACACACCTGTTATAGTCAGTTATTCCAAATCACTGCTGCTGTGTAGACATACCCTCACATGGCAAATGTTGTACAAGATTTGTGGCAATTTTACACCAGAGCTGAATTCAGGATGCTGGGTATCACATTGGGATTCAGAGTGAGAAGGGAAGAACCCGGACCAGAAACTATTCACCCAAGAGTTCTGAAGGAAATCAAACGGGAAATTGCAGAACTGGTAACTGTAGCATAGAACCTGCCATCTAAATTACTCCTCTCCCAAATGATGGCAGGATAACCCATGTGACTCTTTTTAAATGGCCCTAGGTCAGGTTAATACTACAATAAAAGAAAGAACTGTCGGATACATGGATGGACATCGTTTGTTTTGGGAAGGGTCTGCATGTTTTTTGTAAGGGGAAGTCATGTCTCACCAAACCACTAGAATTCTCTAATGACATCAACAAGGATTTGCAAGTCAAGATGAGCATGGATAGTCCTGACTAACTCAAGAAGATGCACTTTTTGCTGGTCTCTTTTCTCCCCAAACTCCCCTGCTTGCAAACTCTGACGGAACTCTGTCTGAATCACATCCCAGAGCCTGCAGCATTACCTAAAAGCGTAACCCCTTACAGATTTCCAGTTTGACTTGATGGAGAGACCGTGGATATGCAGGGAAGTCAGGACTCCTGGGTTTTGTCTGTCACCTTCCCACTCAATGTATTTGTGGCCATGGCCAATTGATAGCCCCTGTGCCTCAGTTTACCTTTCCGTATAATGGGGATATGTTCACAGTGACTTTCCTTTGCTTGGTGAGTTGAAGATCCTTCAGGGAAAGATGCTGCCCAGTGTGATGATAGTTACTGATGAGAATCACTGGTCTCTGGCCCCTTAACGAAAGCTCTGTGTGCCTGCAGAAAATGCGATTGTCTCCCCTCGGTGATCTCTCTCCAGATATGACGGTCGACTATCTGCCTATCCTTCCTGAGCATATCCAGGGTAGCAGACCCTCTGGTGAGCTCAGCATTATCCCTACATTTCTTACTGATCAACTCTAATTAATTAATATCTACAAATATACAAAACAGCCAGCTGCTCTTGGACCCAGAGCCCAAGAGTTCTCCTCTCCCTTTGGGAAAAGCACCTTAATGAGTGTTTACTCCTGAAGATGGATAAACGGGCTTGTCCCTGGCCTGTTTACATCCAGATGCCCTCTTCCTCTCTAGGGGCTCTGTGAACCCCACTGAGAGAGCACGAGCTATATTATAACCAGTGCACAGCTCTGTGTCAGCTCTCGACGTGGGATGCTGCTGCAGACGCTGGGCTGAGAGAGGTGCGGGACGCGGCTGCCTGAGGGGGATTCCCAGGGAGGACACGTCCCTCTCAGCACTCACAGGTACCAGCTCTTGCTCGACAAGCCCAGTGCAACACTGGCCTTATCAGACAGTCAGTCTGTGTCCTTTCCGCTCTGCACAGCCACTAAACAGCTCAGCGTCTTGCTAGGCCACGAGTGTGCTCCAGTATCACTGGCAAAAATTCCTTCCCTTCTGCGCTCCACCTCCCACCCCTGCGCCTCCAGCCCTGAGGTGGGGGCGTTTCAGTGGCACAGGGGATCCTGCAGGATGAAGGGGGTTAGTAGGTGTCCAATGCGAGGACAAATTGTGATGTGGTGGCTCGTGCTCTGCTTCGACCCCAGTGAGGCAAAACTCCCCTTGGAGTGAGATCCTCACGGACCAGCTGGGTGTTCCTGTACAGACACGGCCACCTCGTCCTCTCGCAGATCAGGGCTCCGGCTGTTGGGGGGTGGGGCCAGTTACTTGACTGTTTATCTCCCGGGAAGCTTGGCCATGCTGGGGCTCTGCAGTGAAACAATTGTAGGAGCGGTTCAGTGTGGGCAGACATGCTTCCTCTAGTTTCATTCGAGACGCCAGACGAACGGCTACGCCGGAAACGTTCCAAAACCCAATTCTGCTAGAAGCAGAAACCCAGCGTCCGGAACATTTGGCCCAAACTTTAACCTTTGCTAAACGCATACACAACCGAAAATGCGGTTTGCTAATTGAAGCTCTCAGACAGATTTAACTAAAGCTGGTGCTGCCAGCACATTGTTCGTTGGCCAACACATTGAGAATCCCACATAACTGTGCTCTAATCTCCAGTAATGCTGGTAGCAAGGTGTTCCCCATGCTAAATATGGAATAGGTTAGCAATTTTCTTTAGCTCATTGTTATATGTTCAGACTTTTAATGGAACTTCATGTACCCTTATATGTGTGTTATGAGACAGAGTAAATATAAATGCCTGATCTACTTTCTTTAGGGATAGATTCAGAGAGATTAAGGTCAGAAGAGACTATTAGACCATCTTGTATAACACAGTCCATTGAATTTCACGCAACCTGAAGACCTAGTCTACACTAGCTTTTTCATTGTACACTCAGGATGTGTCTACACAGTACCCTTAGCTCGAAATACACTACACAATTTGTGTCACCCTATTAAAACCGTTTGCGTGCATTGGCCACTCTTGCCAAATGCTCCTGCTCAATCGGTGTGCCTGCCCTAGATGCCTCATTGTAACCCCTTTGCCAGTCTTTGCGTTGTTCACAAATTTTATCAGCAATGATTTTCTACTTTCTTCCAGATCACTGATGAGCTCTGTCAGCCAGTTTGTATTATATTTTACATGGGCCCTGCTGTTATGGTTGAGTGTTAGTTTTTTACCTCAATATTTTCCTCTACTAAATCAAAAGCCTCGGAAAAAGCAAAGTTTGTTGTAACTGAGCGGTTTCCTTGATCACCCAAACGTTCACTCTATTAAATCAATGCAATCAGATTTATTTCTTTAACAAAACCTATTTTACAGAATCCCTGTTGTAGATTGATATAAATTATATGTCTAGATTTCTTTTCTGAACTAACCCCATACCAGTTTTCCCATTGTTTTTTAACCTAGTCAATTTTTTTCACTTTTCCATTATTTTTAACACTTTACACTGGAATTGCCAAAAAACTTTTCTATGATTCCTCTTGTTCTTAATATACGTAACTGCCTCCTTTTTACGATCCTGCCAAGCATGCAGTTTCCCCTGATATCTTTAACGTTCCTTATCATTTTTTGTAACTTCTGACTTGTATTCCTGGCCATCTATTTTCCCTTTTCCCCTTTGTTAAACATTGTTTTCCCTCCCTAACTGCTGCCTTCACTTTCCCATTCAACTGAGTTATTACCTAAAGTTGTTCACTTTCTTAACTGTGGAAGAGGTGCAGCCTGGAAGGCTCTACAGTGGAATTTAGGTGGGTAAGGCTCGCCAATCTGATCTGAGATTTCACGTTCGTCCTCCTTATCCCATGTTACATGCTGGTAGACCTGTACGGCTCTACCTCAGGAGGGTCTGAGGGTCCAGAACAATGTTCACACGTACAATCAGGCTATGCAATTGAAACAGGTTTTATTATTACAGGTATCAAGGTGACAAACACAACAAAGACTATCGCACCGAGTGTATAGATTCATTGAATCTCCTCTGTGGATAACGTTAACCAAATCTGTGTTATAAATTGAATTTATCGAAGTATTCAGATCTAATTACCTAGCAGGATTTCATACTCACAGAATCTTCTTCCCCAAGTCTGAGCGTGGAAGCACCAGCCTTCCTCCACCTCATAGAATCATAGAACCATAGAGCTGGAAGAGACCTCAGAAGGTCACCAAGTCCAGCCCCCTGCCCTCACCTGAGGGACCTTGGTGACAGGTGGAGTATGGAGCACTTAGAAGCAAGATTTAGACAGAATAAATGAAACAAGGGCATTCCGGCATGGGCGTTAGCAGCAACAGCCCTGACTTCCTTAATTCTAGGCCTTTATCCCCTTTCTGGTGCTAGGATAACCAACCTTTTAATCAAAGTTGGACTTTCTACCCTAAGATTTCAGTGGGTACCTGCACTTGATTGGGAGAGAGATTGGGGGAGCGGTGTCTATGAATGTGTATAGGAGAACCACTTGACGTCTCCTTGGACAGATTCCCGGAAAAAAGAAAAAGCCAGAAATCTTGTGGTTAGGTACCAGGAAATCTGTTCACTTGAGTTTTGCTGGAATCTGCAGATATGAATTTATCTCTACTCACACCAATATTGAGTCATGGCCCATCTGTGACCGAAGATTCAACTGTAAGTTTTACGATGAATGTCTTTCATAATTTTTGCACAATAAAGATCTAAAAAATAACAAGAGAAATAGAAAAATGATTTCACCCTATACTTTATCACAATGCTATTGCTAAAGCTAACTCATAGGGTATGTCTATACTACAGCATAATTTCAAAATATCTAATTTCAAAATAGTTATTTCGAAATATCTTATTTCGAAATAATGCGTCTACACACAAAATGCATTTCAAAATAGCTTTTTGCTATTTCGAAATAGCGCGTCCACACTGATTGGATGCTGAATCGCATTTATGGCCAGCCAGAACTGGTTCTGTCAGGGCATCAGGTCAGAAGTTACCTTGTGGCCAGGGCAGCCAGACGGGCACCCTGGGAAGGGCTGGAGGCCCCCTATTTCGAAATAAGCGTCTATACAGCGCTTATTTCGAAATAGCAATTTTGAAATTGGCGCTATTCCTTGTGGAATGAGGTTTACCAATTTCGAAATAAGCCCTCTGCCATTTCGAATTAATTTCGAAATAGCAGTTGGCTTGTGAAGATGCTAGGAAAGTTAATTCAAAATAACAGCTGTTATTTTGAAATAACTTTGCTGTGTAGACATACCCATACAGGATAATTTAAGTCCTGTAGGCCTTGCATTGCTGGCATGCCATTAACTATATCAGGAAAGGGATAAGATAGGAAAGATATATCTTAGTAGGCTACAGTGGGACTTTCCACTATCTAATAAACGTGAGTCAAAGAACTATCAATTTTCCTTCCCACTTTTCTATCTGAATATTTTCCTCCAAATCAGTTTTATTGATATTTTTTTCCAGCTTTTCAGAATTAGTCTTCGTGGAGCATGGAGTGTCTGTAGACAGTATTGCTTTGGAAAGGTACTTTGTCTGTCCATTTGAGTGTCATCGGTTTCATTCTTTTATTTTCCTCTCCTCTAGCATATGATTTTTTTTTATCTTTTCATGAAGCAAAACAGTGGCTGACTTTTCAGTCTGCCCACATATGGCAGCCTCCCCCATTCTCACCACTTCTCTTGGAAATCACCTTTCTATCTTCTGCACCCTACACTGAGAGTGGGAGTACATCTGTTCAGTAAGCAGATGTCCATGTTTTTCTGGGTGGCACGTTTTTCTCCATCCCATTCCTTTTTCACCACTGCTGTGAAAGGAAAGGTGTTTCTTGGAGCTTCTATCAACGACACCCAGGTCCTTCCCCTGATTTATGGTCTAGTTGGGATGGTTCACCCAACACATGCCTTGGCAAAGGTTTCATTTGTTTCCCCCACTCTTACATTTTGAGTAAGTGGATGAATGGATAACTCCCAATAGTAGAGACTCTGTAGCTTGGTTTTCCTTGCATTAAGGAAGCCTGACGAATACCCCTTATCCACACTCCTATTTCCTGCTAGTGCCTTAGAAGGTTTTCCCCACCACAAAGTGTAGGAATTAATGACGCAGCAAGCACCATAAGATATGGAATTGGTATTAGTAGGGACAGTTGTTTATAGTTATTTTCTCTAAATTTTGAAAATGTTATTTTTTCAGTGTGAAGAAAGACCAGTCTTCTTCACTCATAAAAAAAGCCACCAGCAGGACATATTGTGTGTCATAGTAACATTGTCTCTCCATCCAGGTATTTGTGCCATGACCCTCACCCTACAACTGGGGCACATCCAGGAAGTCAGAGGAACATAAGGTACATCCAGGACACTCCATTCTGTCTCAGACTTGGACACCTCCTCCCTTGCTCCATGTCAGATTCCAACACAACTACCTTCACCAACCCCTCCAACTTCATCCTGCAGGGCATCCCTGGCCTGGAGACAACCTACACATGGATCTCCATCCCCTTCTGCACCATATATGCCACAGCTATCTTGGGCAACATCACCATCATGTTCATCGTGAAGACGGAGCAAACTCTCCATGGTCCCATGTACTATTTCCTGTGCATGCTGGCCATTATTGACCTGATTCTATGTACATCCACCTTGCCCAAAACTGAGCATCTTCTGGTTCAATTCCAGGGGAGATCAGTTTCAATGCCTGCCTCACCCAGATGTATTTCATTCACTGCTTCTCAGCAATGGAGTCTGGGATCCTTGTGGCCATGGCGTTGGATCGCTACGTGGCTATCTGTGATCCCCTGAGACATTCCACTGTCCTGACCAACCGGGTGGTGGCCATGATCGGCCTGGCTGTGGGGCTGCGCAGTGGTATATTTGTGCTGCCCTACCCTTTCCTAACAAGGCAGTGGCTTTATTGCAGAACCAACATCGTACCCCACTTGTACTGTGCGCACATCGCCGTGGTGAACCTGGCCTGCACCGACACCCGAGTTAGCAGTTACTACGGCCTCTTTGTGCTGTTCTCTGTTAACGGTGTGGATGTCATTTTTATCATTGTGTCCTACATTCACATCCTCAGGGCCATCTTCCGCCTCCCCACAAAGGAGGCTCGGCTGAAGACTTTTGGCACCTGCAGCTCCCACCTCTGCGCCATCTCAGCTTTGCACATCCCAGATTTCATCTCCTCCCTCTTGCGCCGGTTTGGCCACAACGTGCCCCTTAGTTTCCTCATTCTCTTCGCCAACGTGTATCTCGTGGTGCCTCCCATGCTACACCCCATCGTCTATGGGATTAGGACCAAACAGATCCGCAACAGGCTGCTCCGGCTATTTACACATAAAGAGACCTAACCCTTTTCCCCTGGGGAACGGGCTTTTGGACTAAGCTCCATGCAGACCTGGCTAGTGGCGTGGTGCAGAAGCCTTCTTCCTTGAATCACTTACTGAACGCTCAGAGAGACACTAAACTCTTTTGTGGCCTTACTGTTTTGTGTTAGGAGGGTGAACTGGAGAATCAGTCAATGTACAAGACACTTGATTGTCACCTTTCTAGTTCCTGATAGACATGAAACCCATGAGTCAACACCTCCTCTTCTACCTCTTCTCTCAAGACCTTGTCACTTACTCCTTTCTTCTCCTCCACTTGTCAGTGGCTGGATCTTTTTCATCGCTCTGACCCCCTGCCCAGTTGTAAGGGAGCCATTTCAGATTTTTAAATAGGTTGACAATTTAAGTGTGATTCCAGGGGTTACTTAAGCTCTTGACAAATATGGTTTTTTGGCAGATAACTTAGCAATGAGCTGTCAGGAGCACAGTATGTAATTCCTCTATAACAGAAAGAAAATTAAATAAATATTGGACCCACTCATCTCTAAAACCAGTGTTTGATTACATCTTGGAGCAAGTGACTGAAGGGACACTGCTTAGGGTTACCATTTTCATATCTATTCTAACTTTGTTACTAACTTTGTGGGAGAAAGACCCCATCGGGACCCCCAGGTTCTATCTCAGCTCTGGGAGGGGAGTGAGGTCTAGTGGGTTACCGCAGGGGGCAGAGACATCTGGGGTCTCCATGAGAGTACAAGAATGGTCACGCTGGGTAAAACCAATGGTACAGCTAGTCCAGTGCTGTCTTCTGACAGTGTCCAATACCAGGTGTTTCTGACGGAATGAATCACAGAAATCATCAAGTGCCCACTCTTAAATTCTGGCAAGCTGAGGCTAATGACACCATCATTGCCTATCCTAGATAACAGCTGTTGATGGGTTTATCCTCCATTCACATCCATATTTCCTAATGGACAGGTTATAGTTTGGGCACCTACAACATCCTCTAGCTGAAAATTCCACAAGTTGCCAATGAAGAAATTGTTCCTTTTGTTTGTTTTCAAAACTGCTGCCTATTAATTTCTTTGGAGTAAATAGCATTACCTTATGCGATTGCTCCACTCTCATACTCATACCCCTCCCCCATCATCTATTTTCCATAAAGAAGAGGAGTTGAGTTCAGGGGGGTAGTGACCAACGGCTCAATGTCTGATTGGAGGTTGGCATTAAGGGTCAACTCTAGGGTCAATTTTGTTCAACATCTTTATTAGTGACTTGGATGACGGGATGGATTGCACCTTCAGCAAGCTCGCAGATGCTACTAAACTAGACAGAGAGGTCAATACGTTGGAGGGCAGTGATAGGGTCTAGCATGACCTAGAAAGGATTGGGCCAAAAAAATCTGATGAGGTTCAACAAGGACAAGTGCAGAGTCCTGCCCTTGGGATGGAAGAATCCCAAGCATTGTTACAGGCTGGGGACCGACTGGCTAAGTAGAAGTTGGGTAGAAAGGTCCTTGGGATTATAGTGGATGAGAAGCTGGATATGAGTCAACAGAGTGCCCTTGTAGCCAAGCAGGGTAATGGCATATTAGGGTGCATTAGGAGGAGCATTGCCAGCAGCTCTAGAAAAGTGATTATTCCCTTTTTTTCGGCGCTGGTGAGCCGTTTTCCCTCTAAGATTTTCCATCCCCGAGTAGAGTGAGTTTTGTCTTGTGCGCCAACAACGAGATCATGGGCACTTGTTCGGATGTGCACCACTGTGGCACCCACCAGGGTGTCAGCCGATGGTCAGGGCAGTGTGTGGTGTGTGTGTGTTATACACCCGAGTCTTCAACTGCTAGGACCGGGGTCCCTCTGCAACGGGCAGCCAGAGGCTGATGGGCGCCCCAAAAGTTTGCAGGGAAACCTTTTACATCCGTGTCTTTAGCTGCTAGGACCGGGGTCCCTTCGCAGTGGGCGGCCTAGGGAAGACCGACGGATGCCCCAAAGGATCTGTCCCGTGGAGGCGACATGATCCAAATGCCCAGCTCTTACTGCGTCTGCCCCTATGACCGCTGGAGTTCTTTTAATTGTGTTTGGTTCTGTTACAGCAACAGGAGAAGTCAGGTTAAAGCTTAAACAGTTACAGGTTTATTAAAGGGGCTTATAAAAAAAAGCATGTGGTTACAATGGCTATTGCTCTACTTTCTTAACTGCTAGCAAATTCAGATCTTAAAATGGTTACAGAGGAAAAAGGAGATAGAAAAATAATGGTACCAAGTGACAGCTTAATCTTTAAAGAGCTCTATTCTATGCATGCACTAAAACAAAAGGACACATACGGGTACAATTTTTACCCCCTTCTGCGTCTCTCGATTCCAGCATGTCAGGCCAGGATTGGTCTCTCAATTCCTCGGAAAAACGAACACGAGGTGGGCGTCCCCGTGGAACCTCGGGAGGCAATTACCTAACCTGACCAGCAGGCAGATGGTAGATTGACGCTCAAAGTGAGTGTGCTGCTGGACCCATCTTTATACCCGTGGGGTCACACATTCTCTTTCTTATCTATGATGCCAAATGGTGCTGATTCGTCTTTGTGACGCCAGCTCTTACAAGGGAGTTGTGAACTTAATTTACACTTGTAAGAGAGATAACTAAATTGGGAGTACTGGACATTGTTTTGCTCAGCGGGCGATTCCCCCCCCCCCCCGAGGATGGCTGTGTGTTCGTATCAATATAGGTGCCATCCAAGGCAGTTCTCGCAGCCTCGAGGTCAACAATTGGTGTATCTCTGTTTACAGCCATCCACGGTCACAGCAGCCAGCATATCCAGGCCTTCTGTCAAGGCTTCAAAGACTATGTTGATTTTATTGCTCTCTCTATGCCCTGTATGCTCTGAGGCACCTTAGAGGGGCAAGCAAGATGGATGTTGCAGGGGGGGGTTCCTGTCTGGCTACACAGGGGCACTGCTCCCCAGAGACTCTCCCAGGTAGCGCCTCCTTGCTGCCATGTTGGATGGGGGCGATCCCTTCCCATCCCCCGATCCCACACCTAGGGGGGTGTTGTTTTCCTGCCACCCTTCCCCCCACACTGAGACCAGGCTGGGAGCCAGAAGGCTCATGCCAGCTCCTACCACATGGGTACAGCATGCCTGGGCCTCAGTTTCCCCTCAGTAGCATGATCCGGACCCATGTGCTAGTGCTTAGCCCTGAAGGGGCTATGGGTCCCTGGGGATTATTTAGGGTTAGGGGGCAGGGGCAGGAATATTTTGCCAAATGGCAGGGAAACACCCCTGACCCTGGAATGGTCTCTTGTGGGTGGAAGTCCTTTCCCCTTGGACATTCAGACTGGACAGCAAGGGGGGAAACACGAGAGGGAAGAATCCTGCCCAGACTCAGGGGAGGTGGCTGGAGCCCAGAGGGGCTGTTGCAGCTGGTGACAAGTGCTTGGAAACTTTAGGCAGGTGCCAGCAGTAAGCCAACGGGGCTGTTCCCCCCAGCGAGGGGCTAAGCAGAGGGGAGAGGTTTATTGGGGGTGTGGGCTGCCAGCTGGGCCTTTTAGCTCTGGGTTTAGTCCCTGCCAAAGGCCTGCTTGTGGGGGAATCTGATACCTCCCTAAACCAAAGCTGTGGGGATCTCAGCCCATCAAACCAGTCATGTCTCCTCATGATGCACCCCTTGCCATGTGGCCAGAGCAGCTGAGGAAGCCTCCTGCCATGTGGATTCTCTGGCCCCAGCAGCTGGAGGAGCAGCTGCCACCATGTGGCCTGACCCCCAACCCCGGAGCAGCTGGGCAGTTCTTACATGGCCCTGGCTGCAGCCCAAGGGAGTCGGGACAGCAAAGAGCTGCCCAGCTGATCCCCCACTCACCCACCACCACCAGCAGCAGCAGCTCCCCCACTTCCACCAGCACGCTGCTGCGTGGCTCTGCGAAGGAGGTGGGTGGGCGGAGAATTGTTTGTGCGCGGCTGTGCAGGCACACACCTGAGTGGGAACTATGATGGTGAGGCCACATCTGAAGTATTGCGTCCAGTTCTAGCCCCCACCCCATTACAGAAAGGGTGTGGATGCATTGGAGAGAATCTAGTGGGGGGCAACAAAAATGATTATCGGACTGGAACATATGACCTATGAGGAGAGGCTGAGGAATTTGGGCTTATTTATTCTGCAGAAGAGTAGAGTGAGGGGGGGTTTGATGCAGCCTTCAACTACCTGAAGGGAGGTTCCAAAGAGGATGGAGAGAGGCTGTTCACCATAGTGATGGATGACAGAACTAGGAGCAATGGTCTTAAGTTATCTTGGGGGAGGTCTAGGCTGGATATTAGCAAAAACTATTTCCCTAGGCGGGTGGGGAAGCACTGGGATGGGTTCCCTACGGAGGGGGTGGAATCTCCATCCCTAGAGGTTTTATGTTCTGGCTTGACAAGGCCCTGGCTGGGATGGTTGAGTTGGGGTTGGTCCTGCTTTGGGCAGGGGGCTGGACTCGGTGACTCCTGAGGACTCTTCCAGCCCTGGGATTCTATGGTTCTATATGATTCCATGAAGCCAGCCCCAGGGTGAGATAACTCATCCCCACCGTGTCCCCCCTTGGCTTCCTCACCCCCTCGATCCACTGCTATTGTCCCTGGTGGGAGGGAAGCAGGGGAAAGGGAAATGAGAAAAAAATCCAACCCCTGTGTCCCTAGTGATAAAAATGAGCAAAGCCCTAGGTGGGAAAAATATCTCAAAACTTACTATAATGTTTCTGCACCTCGAATTTGAGCAGCACCAAGTGGATCAGGCTACATATGTACCAGACCTCTCTGGGACATCGGTCCTCTAGCAAAATCAGCAGTGGGCAAGAAGAAAGCTCCAAAGAGGCGCCTCCTTGTGCTCATGTGTGTGATCTTGAATTCTCTCTCAGCCCCTAAGTAGAAACCTCAGCGATGATACTCCCTGCAGCAAAACAATGGGGTCTTTGAGGTTGCCCCTGCCCTGCAGCCTGTGCCACCTGGCCGTTGCCATGGACTCTCTGTGAGGTCATCGCCTCCCAACCTCCTTTGACCAATAAGCTGAGGTGCTGCAAAAGACCCTTGTGATGTCACTGACACACCCAGCCCTGTCCTGAAGGGTTAATGTCCTTCCCTGGCCAGTTGCTTTGCATGTTTGAGCTGCTCCCCCTGTGTCAGCCCCACACTCCATGTTAGTTCTGGGGATCGAGCAGCCTACAGAGGCTGCTAAATTGGTGACCCTCAGTTTGGCGTAGATTTGTAGACTTTAAGTTCTGAAGAGACTTTTAGATCATCCCTTCCATGCCCACCCCTCTGCAGAGACACTGGAGAAAATTGGCTTTTACCCAGAATGCCATTGCTCTCTTCTGCTGTCCAGGAGTGATCCCCTTATCTGACAATAGTTTTCAATGACCAGCCTATTTACAGATGGATGCAGTCGGTCCCCATAGCACTCCCCTTGATCTGCCCTCAGTGGCTCTGCGCATCACCCAGTCGATGACCACAAGGAAGATAACAGGTGAGATTACACAGCCCTGTCTGACCCCTGTCTTCACGTGAAACCAGTCACTCTGCTGTCCTTCATGTCGCACACAGCATTGATTCTCAGCTTACAGGTCCTTCAGGATGTTAATGACCTTCTCAGGGAACCCGTATGCTTGTAGAATCCTCCAGAGTGAGGGGTGGTGGATGCTATCAAACGCCTTCTCAAAAATCGATGAAGTTAATGTAGAGCGAAGAGTTCCACTCTATTGACTGCTCCACTATGGTGCATAGGATGAAGATCTGGTCCGTGCACAACCTTCCACTTCTGAAGCCAGCCTGTTCTTCCCTGAGGATTTTCTCAATGCCCTTTTGCATTCTCTGTAGCAGGACTCTACAGAAAATCTTTCCCAGCACAGACAGCAGATTAATGCCTCTCCAATTCCCGCAGATGGACAGATCGCCTTTTTTGGGTAACTTCACAATGATGCCCTTCTTCCAGGCCTCCGGTACCCTTTCTTCTTCCCAGACCCTGTTGAAGAGACCCTTCAGAGCTTGTGTGCTTGCCTTGGGGTCTGCCTTAAGCATTTCAGCAGTGATCTGGTCTTCCCCGGGCGCTTTGTTGCCCTTCGTCTGTTTGATAGCATCTGCTATCTCCAGCTCACTGATGTCCCCACATTCCATGTCTACTTGGAGGTTCATACTTCTAATGTCAGCCTCTTCCTCTGGGTCTGGTCTGTTAAGAGTCTCCCTGAAGTGTTCCGTCCACCTGCTGAGCTGTTCTTTTGCTGTCACCAGCATCTTCCCGTTCTTGTCTCTTACTACAGTAGACTTGTTGGTAAAGTCTCCTATAAGAGTCTTGGTGATCTTGTACACTGTCCTAATATCACCTCTGTCTACTGCTGACTGGGCCTCCGTGGCAATATTGTCCACATACGTTCTCTTATCTCTTCGTACACTTCTCTTCACGGCAACGTTTAGGTCCCTGTAGACCTGTACAGCTGTTATTTTATCTTCGTCACTGCCTGCAAGTGTGCGCTGTTTAACCACCTTTCTCTTCTCAATGAGCTGCCATGTGTGACAGACCGGGCCATGTCTGGGCACAGCTGAGGGCGTCTGCTCAGGGCGAATTGCTCAACTTTGGGGCTCCTTACAGCCTCCAGACTGGAGACCTTCCCAAATAGGCCACAAACCAGTCCCACAGAGCGCTTCAGCAGCCTGCCTGAAGCCTCATGAGCAAAACCCCTCCGACACCCCAGCCATATCCATGCCCCAGATGGCCCCGGGCCTCATACCCAGGTGGGGGGGGGGTCTTAGAACCCAATCCCACCTACCCCGAACAAGTTCTGTCCAGTTCCAAGAAACCAGCCACAGATCCCCCGGTCAATTTACCCTCTGGATCTTACCCACAAATCACGCTGATCCAATCCTTTAGCATCTAACATCTAAAGGTTTATTACCACAATAAAGAAAAGCATGAGAGTAAGGTTGCTAAAGAATCATACATTACATGCATCGAATCTCCCAGTTCTCAATGCAGGCTCTAGCAGAGATGTTACAGCTGCTGGCTTAGAAGTCCTTGTTGCACATCCTAGGTTAGGATGGGTCTACAGTTCTTCCCGGCTTGTGATTCCCTGCGAGGCCGCATCTGGGGTCAGAAGCAGATCTGAAGACCAAGATGGAGTCAGCCACATGGCCTATTTATCCCTCCTTCTTGGTCTCTTCTTGGCTGCAGCAGGTCACCTGGCCCATGGCCTATCCCTGTGTTCCCTGCTGATAGCCCTTAGGTATGAGTCACCACTCTTGAGGTGTGTCCTTAGCCCATTGAGTCTATTGTCCCACAGGGCCTCGCTAATTAGCATGTCCATAGGCCGGGCTCTGCCCAATGCTCAAGCACATGCAGAGAAATATTCAGTATCCATACAAAGTACATGCTTATAACTTCCCACAAAGACATTATACAATCACATGAATAGCGTACATAGGATTAGCAGACAGTAAGCTTCTATTCAACACCTCACATGGCCCCCTTTTATACCATTTTTGGGGCCAACACCCCCACCTATGGATGTAGCAGTGATCTGGCTGCTTCCCTCAAATTCGGTAACATGACACCATGTAGCATCTGAAATCCACTCCCTTCTCTGTTTCTTCTTGTACCCCAGTACAATCTTGCTGGTTTCCAGGTATACCTTCTGGATCTCCTCACAGCGGATATTAATATCATCTGCTATCAGGTCTTCGAGCAGGCTAAATCTGTTGGACAGCTCTAGAGTGAACTGGATCTTCACTGTCGGATGTTTTAGTCTACTGGAGTCAAAGAGCTGGCCACCAGTCTTTCTGTCTGTCCTTTTCAGCCATTTCAGCTTGAGCTGCAGCTTGCAAAGAAGAAGATGATGATCGCTGTTGGCATCTGCTCCTCTCAGCGCTCGGACATCTCTCATGGATCTTCTCCACTTCTGGTTGATAGCAATGTGATCAATTTGGTTACAAGTCCTTCTATCTGGAGATATCCAGGTCAACTTATGTATTGTCTTATGTTGAAAGACAGTGCCTCCTATCACCAGACCATTCTCCAGGCACAAATCTACAAAATGCTGTCCATTATCGTTTCTTTCGCCAACACCCTCTGGGCCCATGAAGGACACGTATCCTTCATTATCCAATCCGACTTTTGCATTCAGATTCCCCCATTACGATCAAAACGTCGTGGCGAGGTGTCTTGTCTATCTGCTCTTGCAGGTTGCTATAGAATAAGTCCTTCTCCTCCTCTGTAGCTTGTTCGGTGAGTGCACAGCATTGAATAATGGTGGTTTTGGCATAGCTGGAAAAGAATCTTGCTCTGATGATACGAGAGTTGACTGGTTCCCATCCCAGAAGGCTCTTCTTAGCCTGAATATCCATGATGATGCCAACCCCTTCTTGATGCTGTCCATCTGACCTTCCAGAGTAACAGACAGTCTCCCCTGAACCAAGTGTTAGCATCCCTGAGTCAGTCCAACTCATTTCACTAATGCCCAAAATATTGATCTTGTACCTGGACATTTCTCTCACCACCTGTGCTGTTTTCCTGGTCTCATACATGGTTCTTACGTTCCATGCTGCCACTCTCACTTGTTGCTTGGGTCTCGCTAGGGACTGTATCGGAACAGAAACTTCCTTTCGGCTTTCATCTCTGCTCGTCATGCTAGGCATTGCTGCCTTGATCACCCCTTTGATGGCTTTTTAAAGTTTTCATTGATGTTTCTGTAGCAAGAGTTTTTTACGTAGTGGGTTGCTAGCCCGACGTACAACCCTCCTCCTTTCACATCCTGGACTTGAGACCAGGCAACAGCGGAGTTGGGAAATGTTACTCCATCTCAATTACGTGCCGCAGCAGCCTGTCTCGGATCTGTTTGGTTCTCACCCCATAGATGATGGGGTTCAGCATGGGGGGCACTAGGAGGTGCACATTGGCCATGAGAATGTGGAAATACAGGGGCACATGGTGGCCATACCGGTGTGTGAACATGGTGAAGAGAACTGGGATGTAAAAAGCTAAAACGACACAGAGGTGGGAGCTGCAGGTCCCAAAAGTCTTGAGCTGGGCGTCCTTGGTGGGGAGGCTGAAGACGGCCCTGAGGATCAGGATATAGGACAATGTCATGGAAAACACATCCATAACAGCCACCAGGAGTGTTACAATGAGGCCGTAGTAATTACTGATGTGGGTGTCAGCACAGGCCAGTTTCACCACAGCCATCGGCTGACAGAATGAGTGGGAAATGACATTGGTGCGACAATATGGCCACTGTCTTGCCAGGAAGGGAGAGGGCAGTGAGACAATGCAGCTGCGCAGCACCACAGCCAGGCCTATCTTAGCAACCACAGAATTTGTCAAGATGGAGGAATGTCTCAGGGGATGGCAAATGGCCACGTAGCGATCCAAGGCCATGGCCGCAATGATCCCAGACTCCATCGCCGAAAAGCTACCTATGAAGAACATCTGGATGAGGCACGAACCAAAATCGATCTCCTTGGAATTGAACCAGAAGATGCTCAGTGTTTTGGGTAGGGTGGACGTGGACAGGACCAGGTCGGTGACAGCCAGCATGCAGAGGAAATAGTACATGGGTCCATGTAGGCTCGGTTCTGTCTTCACGATGAACAGGATGGTGAAGTTTCCTAAGAGGGCTATGATGTACATGGCGCAGAAGGGGATGGAGATCCAGCCATGGGCGGCCTCCAGGCCAGGAATGCCCAGCAGGATGAAGGTGGAGGGGTTGGTGAAGTCAGTTGTGTTGGAATCTGACATGGATCAGGAGAAAAAATGTCCAAGTGTCTTTTGCATGTACCGTACACTGCCCTGACTTCCTGAATATGCCCAGGTTCTTGTATGATGATCATAGAACAAATACCTAGAAGGAGAGACAATGTTGATGAGAAACAAGACCCACACTGCTGGGAGCTCTTCTCACATGCGAAGCAAACTCATCACTCTTCACACAATGAAAAATAACATTTACATTATTCAGGGAAGTGAATTCTGAGCAACTTACCCAACTCATTCAAGTTCCCTATTTTCTGGTACTCTTTGGGTTGATAACTTCTACATGTCATGGGGTGGAAAACCTCAGTAGACACCAGCAGGAAACACAAGCATGGCTACTGGTCATCCCTCCTTGTTCCAGGCTGCATTCACCCATCTTATCCCTCAAAACTTGAGACTGGAAAAAAAAAATAAAGCTTTTCCAAGATTTGTACCATGGGAAAACTGGAACACACTCTGGGGAAAAGACTTCGGTGTCACTGATAGCAACTCAATGGAAACACCTGCTCAATCCCAGCAGTGAGCAAAGAAAGACCATGTTTGGATACCTAAGGAATGGGATGGAGGAGAACCTGCACTGGACATGTGCTCAGCGCTGGTCACCTCTTCTCTATAAAGGACACAGCAGATAGAAAGGGATTACTTCAGTCAAACTTGAAAGATACAAACACCAGAGTTTTGAGCTGACCAGTCAGCTATCTCCTTTGGAATGAGAAGTGCATAACCGGGCAGCAGAAAAGCAAAACCAAACACTCAAGGAAAAAGTGGACCAATTGTAGTTTGAAAGTAAACTAAAAAAAAAGGGAATATATTAAAAATCATAGAATCATAGAATATTAGAACTGGAAGGGACCTCGACAGGTCATCATGTCCAGCCCCCTGACCTCAAGGCAGGACCAAGCACCATCTAGGTCATCCCTGACAGAAGTTTGTCTAACCTGCTCTTAAATATCTCTAATGATGGAGATTCCACAATTTATTCCAGTGTTTAACCACCCTGACAGCTAGGAAGTTTTTCCTAATGTCCAACCTAAACCTTCTTTGCTGCAATTTAAGCCCATTGCTTCTTGTCCTGTTAGCAGAGGCCAAGGAGAACAATTTTTCTCCCTTCTCCTTGTAACACCTTTTAGGTCCCTGAAAGTCTTTCATGACACTTCTCAGCATAGACCTTGAATCATCTGGATTTTCTCAAATTCCTCCACATCTCTCCTGATTTATGGTCCCCAAATACACCCATTGTGGCCTAACCAGAGCAGAGTAGAGCAGAAGAATTGCTTCTTGCCTCTTGCTTACAACACACCTGTAAAAGAATCCCAGGATTATATTTGCTCCCCCCCCCCCCAAATAGTGTCCTACTGTTGACTCATATTGAGCTTGTGGTCCAGTATCGCTGCTAGATCCCTTTCTGCAGAAGGTTAGGAAATAATGGAAAATGTGACGTGGGATTATTTTTAAAAAAGTGTAGGAATATAATAAATGTTAGTCAGCACCATGATTTATGGAGGAAAGGTCCTATCAAATATACCCAATTTCATCCTAGAACGAGACTACATGTTTGGTTGATCAAGAGAATCAGGGATTCAAAGGACTTTCATTAATCTGTAGCATTTGATTTAGAGAGAGAAATCTTCAGATAATGCACAAATGGCTGAGTTAGAGCAAGGAAAGGATTTTAGTACTTCACATAGTGGAGTTTGTCTATGTAATGCCAGTCCCCGGGTCCACGTCTACACAAGGATGTTAACATCTGGAGTCAGTGCAGAAAAGAGCCACCAAAATGACTGTGACTGGCGAAAACCCCAGAGAAAGTGAGAGAATGAAATAGCTTGACTTATTTACCTTAAATGTTAATAACAGAGGGTATGTCTACACTAGCCCCCTTGTTCGAACTAGGGAGGCTAATGTAGGCATTCGAACTTGCAAATCAAGCCCGGGACTTAAATATCCCGCGCTTGTTTTGCATCTTCCCTGCCGGTCGCCATTTTTTAAATTTACAAGTCCGGACTAACTGCCCGCGTCTACACGCGGCGGGGACCCGGTAGTTCAAAATAAAGCCCTAGTTCGAACTACCTGTTAAACCTCATTCCAGGAGGAATAACAGGTAGTTTGAACTAGGCTTTATTTCGAACTACCGGGTCCCTACGCGTGTAGTCGATTCCGACATGTAAATTTCAAAAATGGCAACGGCGGAGAAAATGCAAATCAAGCACGGGATATTTAAATCCCAGGCTTGATTTGCAAGTTCGAATGCCTACATTAGCCTCCCTAGTTCAAACTAGGGGGCTAGTGTAGACATACCCAGACTGAGTAACCAGGCAGAACAAGGCCCGAATGGCTAGGAGCAGAAACCAGACACCGTTTAGTTAGAAATAGTTAGAACTCATGGAGATAAACCATAAGGAGAAGCTGCGAAAGGAAGTGGTGAAATCCCCAACTCCTCCTGTCGGCTCTGCACATGCAGACTGGGGGCTTTGCTGGGAGATCTGCTTGAGGGGTTGTCTAAATGTGAAACTCCACAGCAGCCTTTTCCTTCATTGTAGGCTTAAGCGTGTAGCAGGGGGCCACAGATCAATGGAGGTAAACACCTCCCAGAGAGGTTGGATGGGCTCAAAGCAGTGCTTCCATAGCCACCTCTGCCAGGACTGTTAATATATCCACAATTGAAATTGAAATTGTGGCACTGGTGAGGCCACATCTGGAGTATTGGATCCAATTCTCGCTCCCCGCCCCCCAACTACAGAAAGGATGTGGACACTTTGCAGAGAGGCCAGCAGAGGGCAACAAAAATGATGAGTGGGCTGGAGCACATGACCTACAAGGTGAGTCTGAGGGATTTGGGTTTGTTTAGTCTGCAGAAGAGAAGAGTGAGGGGGGATTTGATAGCAGCCTTCAACTTCATGAAGGGTGGTTCCACAGAGGATGGAGAGAAGCTGTTCTCGGTGGTGACAGATGGCAGAACAAGGAGCAATGGTCTCAAGATACAGTGGGGGAGGTCTAGGTTGGATATTAGGGAAAACTACTTATCTAGGAGAGTGGGGAATGGGTTCCCTAGGGAATGGGTGGAATCTCCATCCCTGGAGGTTTCTAAGTTCTGGCTTGACAAAGCCCTGGCTGGGATGATTGAGTTGGGTTAGTCCTGCTTTGGGCAGGGGGCTGGACTCAGTGACTCCAGAGGTCTCTTCCAGCCCTAGGATTCTGTGATTCTATGAAAAAAGTCAAATACATTGTAAGGGGGCAGTAGCAGGGGCACGGCATGCCAGTCACAGGAGATGTTATCACTGCTCTACTGGGTGCTGGTTATGCATCAGAAAGACTCCCGTGTCCAATTCTGGTCACTGCTGGACAGAGAGATTCAGAGAAACTGGAGTGGACGCAGAGGCGAGTGACAAAGTTGACCCAGAGGGTGGAACACCAGCCCTGCGATCAAAGGCTGGTGTAATGGGCGATGTTGAGTTTGGAAAGGCGGTAATGAAGGGCAGCCAATACAACACTCTTCTTCAAAGACTGAAAAGGAGCCATAACAAGATGGGGAAAGTTGTTCTCCCTCTTCCAGAGCACACAGAACAGGAGGCAAGAGGGTCCAGTTACAGCCGAGCTGATGCAGACGAACTATCTGGCTAGAATTCCTAATCACCGCAGGGAAGGGAAAGATGCCCTGGGAAGGTGCTCCTTCACCGGTGGGTTTCCAGACTAGGTGGCTATTAACCTCCATGACATGGGCTAGATACAACCAACCCTGCATCCCGGCAGGGGTTGGAGGAGCTGACCCGTGTGGTACCTCCTAACCGGGGCTCTTGGACATAAAATCCTGGTGTAGAAAAGGCCCTATAAAAATAAGTCAAAGGGCTCAGTACAGGGGTAACTGGGGGAAATGTAATGGCCTGTGTTGTACAGGAGGTCAAACTGGGAGGTCTAAAGACAACTCCTGACTCTAACCCTACGAGTCTGTAGACAATGAGAGCCGAGCAGGCATTTCTATTGACTGTGTCTCACGACACGCAGACAGGAAAACCATCAATTCCATTGAGTCGCTGAATGTATGACACTGTGGCTATGTCTACATTGCAGGTCTTTTGCGGAAGAGCAAATGCAAATAGAGTGCTCAGTTGCATATCTCACACTCTCATTTGCATATCTTCTTCTGATCCTTTGTGCGGAAGAGGTTTTTGCGATAAAAAGCCCTGTGTAGACAGAGCCATTTGTCGGGAAAAAAACCCCACTTTTGTGCAAGAGCCTGTAACCCTCTCTGCATTAACACACAGCTGCCCCCTGAGGTCTTTGGTCGACTCTCACTCCAAGAGGAGCTTCGCCTCAGTGAGGTCTGAGTACACAGCTGGCTACAACCTCACAATCTGGCTTGTGTTGCAATCTACTGAGCCCTTCCATCCGGAAGGATCCCCTGTGCCACTGAAATGCAGCCACCATGAAAGGGACCATCAGGCATCCAAGAGCAGGGGGCACAGCTCAGAATGGTGTTTTGGGCACTGATTCTCATGTCCCATGGCAAGGGCGCTGGGGTGTTGAATGGCCACGCAGAGGAGAACGGACCAGAGACTTACTCTCTGTCACCCGCAGGCACATTGCACCGGGATGGGACGCAGTCGAGCTCCTTAGCAAGGAATGGGTCCCTGTGAACTTCCCCCACAATCTACCTCAGGTTGGTGTGTCCCACCCACCTCTTACCCCCGTGTCACCCGACGAGAGCACTCAGGTGTCTGTTCAACGTTGAACACTAAGCGGCACTGAAAGGACCCAAATCTCGTCTGTGTCCCTCACACCCATGGTTCATCGAGTCCGTCAGGCAGGTGAGCTCCTCACCAACGATGGTACCTGTGAATTCTGAGTCAACAGCGTCCTCCCTAGGAATCTCTCTCACAGATCCGAGCCCCACACCGCTCTCGCCCCCGCACCTGCAGCAATATCCGATAGCAACCCAGGGGCGTGCCAAGTGCAGTGTTTATAACACAGCTGGGCTCAATCCCCATGAGGGTCCCTCAACCTCCAGAGAACAGTCCAGCATCTGACGGTAAACAGGCTGGTGCCTGGAGACCCGCTAGCCAGTGTCTCTGTTTCCACGTCCGTGCTTCTGTGCGCTTTGTCCAACTCTAAGGATAAAGAATAATTAAGGGACGTGCCCGAGGGAGAGGAGAATTCTCGCGCTCTGGGCTGAGTCAGAGAGGAATTGCCTGTTCGGGGTATTTTACTATATTTAAAAAAAATTGATGAGCAAGAAATCAAGGGCTAAAGCCAGATCCTCGTGAGATCTGATACCCTGTACATGTCCATGATGGATGTGTAGCAAGTAGTAAGACAGATCTGGGGGAAAGTAACTAAGGGGGATAGAATCTAGGATTAGAGATGAGTAATTATTATCCGTAATTATCACCATCCTTTGTGATAGCTTTCATTGAAGGTTTTGCTGAACACCTATGAAAGGAAAGTCACTATGATCATATGCACATTAACAGATAGGTAAACTGAGGCATGGGGAAATGTAATTTTGTCAGGGTCACAGCACCTAGGAGTCCTGACTTTCCAGATGTAACCACTGTCTCCCATCATTAACTGAGTGCATGCCAAGAGGAAATGGGAGTCATGGATTAGCAGGGAGTGTTTGTTAGCTGGATGCCACAGATGTCGGTGGGGTGTGGCCTGGGACTGAGGTACTGCTGAGCATTCTGGGATACCAGCCTGAGCCCCCTCCCACACTGTGAGTTTGTCGCATCCACCTGCAGTGACATGGGTGCTTTTGCCAGCCACTCATGTAATAACAACGGTACGCAGGCCGTTCCCCTCAGTTCCCAAAGCTCCGAGCCCAGAGCTCTTGCCCCGAGCAGTGTAAATGTATTACCCAGTCTGCTCCTCCCTGCGTAGCAAGAGCTCTGTAAACCAGGGCCTGTTCCTGCACAGATTTCCCTTTGCCCTTCAGAGACCTGACTTGTGTAGGTCACACATTTAAGTGAGATGTGTCATCTATACAAAGGTTTAAGTCATCGTCAGTGATCGTTTTGTAGATGACTGTGCATTGCCTAATTCAACATCTGTCAAGGCTTCATCCCCACTCTGGTACGATAAATGCAGAAGTGGGGGCCTGCAAAAGTACCCCCAAACCTTCTCTACCAGGCTTTGGTAAAAAACATCCCCCCAAAATCTTAACAACCTAGATTTTGGGGATAAAAACTCCACTGCCACCACCCAAGTAAGGAGAAGAAAGTCGAGGAGAGATCACTTGGGAAATCTCACCCATAAAGTACAAACCAGGACACAAAAATTAACCAATGCCAGGTTAATAAAAAGAAAAGAGAAAGAGATTTTATTACCGCCACACTATTCCTGTTGCAAGCATAATGACTAGATGGAAAAGTCACAAAGTAACATACTGATGGGGAATTCCACCATGGGCCCAAACTTAGTTGCAAAAGAGAGAAACCCCATTTGAAATGGACAGACATCAGATCCCATACCCAAACCGTAAAACAATGAAACGGATTTATCTGAACTTTACCCTACTTACAGAAGACAGAAGAGTTTGTTCTTGGAGGGAGACAGTCTGTCTGACTCCCTCAGTAGCTGGAGAGAAAAACTGCCCAGGACACAGAAGAGGGAAAAACCAAAAATTCCTTTGTCCCAGTTTGAAATTCCTACCTACATTCCTATTGGCCAGCTCTACCTGGGTTAGGTATAGTTAACCTCTTAGTCCCCAGGCTGCTGGCCATCTCTCATGATCATGACACGCCCCCCAAATCACAGACGGTGCTGGACAATCTCTGGCCACACTGGCTGTGATTTCTTCTTGGAGGTCTGAGATAAAACATAGGAAATAAGTACATGCACACTTTACATTCCTAGCAAAGACAGACCAGTGACTTTCTCTTTCAGACAATTTTTTGCTGAGAAACACGACAGGGTGAAGTTGTTGATCTGGTCCTTCCTGCATCAGAACTGTCCCCACACCCTGCTCGGACATGCCTGTGGTGACAAGGAAAGGTTTGTCATAGTCCGGGGCCCTCAGTACAGTGTCAGACATAAGAGCTGCCTTGAGCTGGTTAAAAGCTTCCTGGCACTGGTCAGTCCACTTGACCCCATTGAGTTGGTTTTTCCTGGTTAGATCTGTTAGAGGTGCGGCGACCTCACTGTAGTCCAGTACAAATTGCCTGCAATACCCAGCCAAGCCTAAGAAGGATTGAACCTGTTTTTTTGACATGGGGGCGGGCCAATTTATTATAGCCTCTACCTTAGCCTGTTGAGGGTTGATAGTTCCTTGACCCACCTGGTGTCCAAGGTAGGTCACACTATTCAAGCCAATTTGACATTATTATTATTATTACTATTATTATTATTATTATTATTTGCTTTAACTGTTAGCCCTGCCTCCCTTACGCATTGGAAGACAGCTTGGAGGTGTTCTAGGTGCTCTGCCCATGAATCAGATAATATGGCCACATCGTCTAGATAGGCCATTGCAAATTCTCCAAATCCGGCTAATAGAGTATCCACTAGCCTTTGGAAGGTTGCAGGTCATAAAATGAGGTTTACAGGATCTTTTGAAAAAGGCTTCTAGACTGCTGGTTTTTTTGGGTTTTTTTTTTCGAAAAAGCTCCATTTTGAAAAAAAGCAGCTGCCATGTTTATGCGAATGAAGCACGGGATATTTAAATCCCCACTTCATTAGCAATTTTGACGTGCCTAATCTACATCTTTATGTCAACAGAGAGGTGTGGTCTAGACATACCCTAGGTTACTTCCCTCATCCAGTAAGGGCCCCACACCCTCTCTGATCACCCTCTTATTGCTAACATGCCTGTAGAAACTTTTCTTGTTAACCTTCACATCCCTTGCTAGCAGCAATTCCAATTGCACTTTCGCCTTCCTGATAACTCCCCTGCATTCTCGAGCAATATATTTATACCCCTCCCTAGTCATCTGTCCAAGTTTCCACTTCTTGTAAGCTTCCTTTTTGTGTTTAAGATCACCAAGGACGTCCCCTGTAAGCCAATCTAGTCACCTACCATATTTGCTTTTCTTGCTGCGCATCGGGATGGTTTCTTCCTGTGCCTTTAATAAGGCTTCTTTAAAATACTTCCAGCTCTCCTGGATTCCTTTCCCCTTCATGTTAGCATCCCAGGGAATCCTGCCCATCAGTTATCTGAGGGAGTCAAAGTCTGCTTTTCTGAAATCCAGGGTGTGTATTTTGCTACTCTCCTTTCTTTCTTTGGTCAGGATCCTGAAATCGACCATCTCATGATCACTGCTTCCCAGGTTGTCACCCACCTCTACTTCCTCTACTACTTCCTCCCTGTTTGTGAGCAGCAGGTCAAGCTGCACATGGTCCCTGGTCGGTTCCTTCAGCACTTGTACCAAGAAGTTATCCCCAACATTCTCCAAAATCTTCCTGGATTGTCTGAGTACTGCTATATTGGTGTCCCAACAGTTGTCAGGATGATTAAAGTCCCCCATGAGAACCAGGGCCTGAGATCTGGGAGTTTCTCTCAGTTGTCTGAAGAAAGCCTTGTCTACCTCATCCGCCTGATCCGGCGGTCTATAGCAGCCACCAACCACAACATCACCCCTGTTGCTTCCACCTCTAAACTTAACCCATAGACTCTCAACAGTCTTTTCTCCCTCTAAATACTGGAGCTCTGAGCAATCCTACTGCTCTCTTATGTACAATGCAACTTCTCCTCCTTTTCTCCCCTGCCTGTTCTTCCTGAACAGTTTATGCTCTTCCATGACAGTGCTCCAGTCATGTGAGTCATCCCACCAAGTCTCTGTTAATTCAATCAAATCATAGTTCTTTGACAGGGCCAGTGCTTCTAATTCTTCCTGTTTGTTTTCCAGGCTTATCGCATTTGTGTACTAACACCTGAGATAACCAGTTGATCACCCTACCTTCTCCATCCAAATCAGGGGCCCTCCTTTGTTGCTCATTCCTCCTTGTGATTCTTCCCGGTGTCCGACTTCCTCACTTACCTCAGGGTTTTGGTCACTGTCCCCCAATGAACCTAGTTTAAAGCCCTCCTCACTAGGTTTGCAAGCCTGCCCGTGAAGATGCTCTTTCCTCTCTTGGTTAGGTGGATCCCATCGCTTCCTAAGAATCCTAGTGCCTGGAAGAGAGTCCCATGGTCGAAGAACCCAAAACCTTCTCTCCGACACCACCTGTGCAACCACGCATTTACTTCCTCAATTCGACGATCCTTACCTGGGCCTTTTCCTTCAACAGGGAGGATGGACGAGAACACCACTTGCGCTTCAAATTCCTTGATCTTTCTTCCCAGTGCTACATAATCTGCTGTGACCCGCTCAAGGTCGTTCTTGGCCGTATCGTTAGTTCCTACATGGAGAAGCAGGAAGGGGTAGCGACCCGAAGGTTTAATCACTTTTGAAAGACTCTCGGTCACATCCTGAATGTGAGCTCCTGGTAAGCAGCACACTTCTCGAGATTGGATGGCAGATGGATGACTCAGTCCCTCTTAGGAGGGAGTCTCTGACCACCACCACCCATCTTCTTCTTTTGGGGGTGGTGGCCATGGACCCCCCATTCTAGGACTATGCATCCCATGCCTTCCAGTAGATGGTGTTTCTTCTGATTTCTTCCCTGAGAGGCCCCTGCCAAAGCATTCTCCACCGCGGTGCCTGTGGAGCAACCCTGATAGCAGTTACTTACCTCTACAGGAATGGGGGGATACCTGAGTTGGCCTTCTTCTCCTTCTAGAGATTACATGCTGCCAGTTTTCTTCCTTGTCCTGTACAGCCCTGACTGGCTTTTCAGCCTTCTGTGCCTGCAGGATTAAACTCTGCCTTCTATCGAGGAAGTCTTCATCCTCTCCAATTGAATGTAGGGCCGATACTTGGGCCTCAAGTCCTCTAATTTTTTCTTCCAAAATGGCAACCAGCTTGCACTTAGTGCAGATGAAATCCCTTCTTTCTTCCTGGAGGAAGACAAACATGGCACATGCTGTGCAGGTAACAACAGCAGACCTATCACCATCCATACCTGCCTTCCTTCTGAGAGATTCCTCAGTTGTTATTAAATGCCTCCTTGAAGGGCAGGAGTATAGTGAAAGATTTTAAAGAATGGCGAGTGTATCTCACCACCTTCCCAACTCCCTCTCCAAATTCCCAGTTAACAGCCCCGGGTCACAAGCTCCCTGGTCACTGACTCACTCCTTTATAAAGCCCTGGACTGCCTGATAGCTCCTCCCCCTGATTAAGGCTCAACCAATAAGCAGAGGATTCTAGATTTCAAACCCTGATTAGAAGCTCACAGCTTCCACCTTCTAGCCACAGCACACACTCTGTGAAGGGGGGGGGGGGGAAGAAGGGGGAAGGGAAACCCCAAACAGCCAAACACAAGCTCAGCGCACAGCAGGAAAACCCCAAACACAAACACACACTACAGACAGCCACTTCCCTTAAGGGTCCTGTATTAGCTTCCTCCTTTATCTGGAGAACTTCCTCTCCAAATTCCCTGTTAACAGCCCCTTTTTGCAAGCTCCCTACTCTTTATTTCCAAACCTTTAACAAGTTATCAATCCATGAGAGGACCTTCCCTCTTCTCCCATGACTGCTTCCTTTGCTTAAGAGCTTTGGTGAGGGATCTTGTTAAAGGCTTTCTGGATATCTACATACACTGTATCTATTGGATACCCCTTGTCCACATGTTAATTGACCCCTTCAAAGAACTTTAGTAGATTGGTGAGGCATGATTTCCCTTTATAGAGTCCATATTGATTTTCCCCCAACAAACTATGTTCATGTATTTGCCCAACAATTCTGTTCTTTATTAGATTTTCAACCCATTTGCCCAGTACTGAAGTTAAACTTATTGGTCTGTAATTACGAGATCACCTCCAGAGTCCTTTTTAAAGATTGGTGCATTATTGTCTATCTTCCCGTCATTAGGTATAGAAGATGATATAAAGGATAGGTTACAAACCACAGTTGATAGTTCTGCAATGTCACGTTTGAGTTCTTTCAGAACCCTTGGGCAAAAGCCATCTAGTCCCGGTGACTTGCTACTGTTAAGTTTATCCATTTGTTCTAAAACCTCCTCTAATGACACCTCGGTCTGGGACAATGCCCCGGGGTTGTCACTAAAAAGAATGGCTCGGGTTTGGGAATCTCCCTCACGCCCTCACAGGGCGATGCTCTTTTAGGCTAGTGATGTGTCCCCAGCAATAAATCGCCAAACCGTATACAACACTGAGTGGAGTAGTAGCTGATTCCATGTACGCTCACTCCTGATCGTTTGCTGCCTCTTCCCATGGAGAACGTGCTGGAGCCCGTGAGCACGGAAAACACCAACCTGGAGCTCCTCAGCCTTCCTTAGGCTCTGCCCCATGTTGCTCCCATCCCCTGGGGCTGGGGTAACCAGTGTGTTTTAGATCTGCTGCTTTGTAGCAATCCTGCGGCCTTGAAATCCCGTCAAAAGGCTGCCAAGCCGAACAGGGCAGCAGCTCTCCTTGGCCCACGTCTTGTGAGCAGCCTCCAACCATGTCTATGACGCTGCCACCTGCCCAGCAACCCCTCCCGACAGGTTCATGCTGAGCCTGGTGCAGTTTGCAGCTGCAGAGGGCTGATGGTGTTTGTGGGTTCAGCTTTCCCTGGCTCGCTAAGCAGACGGAAATGCGCGGCTATTTGCACAGCCACCGCAGCTCCCAGAGGCAGAGAGTCACAGAGCTGCACCTGCAATTGACACTGATGTCAAGGCCAGAACAGCCCTTTTGGAAGTTTTGTAAATCTCAATGGAAGTGGGATCAGAGATCAGAACAATCGTCCGTAGGGGGCTGATTGCCCTCGCAGCCACCATTGGAAATAATCAGTTTTATTTCATTTGATTCCGTTTTAATTTCATTTTATTTAGTTTTTTATTCAGTCATGCCCCTCTCTCTTCTTGCTGATTTCTCTAGCAGCCACCATTTTATTCATTTTATGGAGTGTTTAATAGCCCTCTCTTTTGAGGAACCTCTCCTTACTGATTTCTCTAGCAGCAGCCTTCCTTTCTATCCACTTTCATTTCCTTTCATAAGAACATAAGAACGGCCGTACTGGGTCAGACCAAAGGTCCATCTAGCCCAGTATCCTGTCTGCTGACAGTGGCCAGCACCAGGTGCCCCAAAGGGGGTGGACCGAAGACAATGATCAAGCGATTTGTCTCCTGCCATCCTTCTCCAGCCTCTGACAAACAGAGATCAGGGACACCATTTCTATCCCCATGGACCTAACCTCCATGAAATTATCTAGCTTCTCTTTAAACTCTGTTATAGTCCTAGCCGTAACAGCCTCCTCTGGCAAGGAGTTCCACAGGTTGACTATGCGTTGTGTGAAGAAGAACTTTCTTTTATTAGTTTTAAATCTGCTACCCATTAACTTCATTCGGTGTCCTCTAGTTCTTCTATTATGGGAACTAATAAATAACTTTTCTTTATTCACCGTCTCCACACCACTCATGATTTTATATATCCCCCGTTAGTCTCCTCTTTTCTAAACTGAAAAGTCCCAGTCGTTTTAACCTCTCTTCATATGGGACCCGTTCCAAACCCCTCATCATTTTAGTTGCCCTTTTCTGAACCCTTTCCAAGGCCAAAATATCTTTTCTGAGGTGAGGAGACCACATCTGTAAACAGTATTCAAGATGTGAGCGTACCATAGTTTTATACATGCCCTTCACTCCTCTGAAGTGTCCTTTTCTTGCTGATTTCTCTTGCATCTCATTTTATTCAGTTTTTATTTACTTTTATTCCATTTTTCAGACTCCTCTGCCACCCTGACTCTTTTACCTTCAGACCCTCGATCCTTAACACCGCTCTAGTCTGAAGCCTTGCCCGGAAAGCCACCATGTTGGCTGCCATGTTTCAACATGGCCACCAACATAGCACTAGACCAGAAATGAAGGGCTGCACCCCTGTCAAAAGAACACGGTGATGAAAGCTATTGAGCGATGTACTACTTACGTCAATTGTGTCGCTGAAGTCAAAATAGTTTAATTCGGCTTTTGGCGCTGTCTACGCAGCAGGAAGTCGAAGGAAGAACACTCTTCCTTCAGCTTCCCTTAGTCCTCATAAAATGAGGGTTACAGGAGTTGGTGTAAGAAGTCTTCCAGCTTGACATTATTTTGAAGTAATAGCTTGCAGTATAGACACACTTTTTGTTATTTCAGAATAACATTACTTATTCCAAAACAACGCTGCTGTGCAGACGTACCCTCAAATGGCATATTTTGTACAAGATTTGTGGCAATTTTACACCAGAGCTGAATGCGGGATGCTGGGTATCACATTGGGATTCAGAGTGAGAACAAAAGAACCTGGAGTAGAGGTTATGAAGGAAATCAAACATGAAATTGCAGAACTGGTAACTGTAGTTTAGAACCTACCCTTTAAATCACTCATCTCCCAAATGATGGCAGGATAACCCATGTGACTCTTTTTAAATGGCCCCAGGTTAATACTATAGTAAAAGGCAAAACTCTGAGATACATAGATGGACGTGGTTTGTTTGAGGAAGAGTCTGCATGTTTTTTGTAAAAGGAAATCATGGCTCAAACAACTACAAGAATCCTCTGCTACATCAACAAGCATTTGCTAGTCAAGATGTTCATGGATAGCTCAAGACAAGGCACTTTTTGCTGGTATCTTATCACCTCAAACCCACCTGCTTGTATAGCCATCACTGGCCGCATTTGAACCGGGGAACCCTGGAGTTTAGCAAAGGGACCCATGTAGTTTGAGCTATGAACCCAGCTACTTTTAGCTTCAGCTGTAGAGCTTCCTTTTGCTTAGTTCTCAGTGTAAGTGGTCTAACTGCCCCTCCATGGGACAGTGAACTACACTAGGGCTAATCTACACTGCAGAGTTTTTGCACAAAAACACGCGGAGAATCCACATTACAAGTGCATTTTTGTGCAATAAAAAGTAGAGTAGATCGTCTGAAGTCAGGTTTTCTGCACCAGAGTTATTCCTCTTTCTGTGAGGAATAAGCCTTTTTGTGCAAGAGCTCTTGCACAAAAAGGCATGTGTGGACGGACACCAGGGGTTTCTTGTGCAAGAAACCTCTATCGGAAAAAGCACAGGTGCTCTGATGGCCATTCTGTGAATGACCATCAGAGCTTTCTTGCGCAAAAGTGTCCATGGCAGTGTGGACACACTCTTGAGCAAGAACTTTTTGCAGATCTCTTCCGCAAAAAGTTCTTGCGCAAGAAGCCTGCAGTGTAGATGTAGCCTAGGTGTGTGGGTTACACTTGCAAACTCTGACAGAAGTCTGTCCAGATCATATCCCGGTGCCTGCAGCATTACCTGAAAGTGTGAACCCCTTAGGGGCTTACAGTTTGTCTTATTAGAGAGACCATGGTTATGGCAGGGAAGTCAGGACTCCTGGGTTTTGTCTGTCATCTCCCCACTCAACCTCTCTGTGGCCACGTCCAATTCATAGAATCATAGAGACCTTGAGAGGTCATCAAATTCAGTCCCCTGCCCTCATGACAGGACCAAGCAATGTCTAGATCATCCTGATAGATTTCTATCCAACCTGCTTTTAAATATCTCCCGTGTTGGAGATTCCGCGACCTTCCCGGACAATTTATTCCAGTGTTTCACCACACTGACAATTAGGAAGTTTTGCCTATGGTCCAACCTAAACCTCCCTTGCTGCACTTTAAGCCCATTGCATCTTCTCCTATCATCAGAGGCCAAGGAGCAAAATTTTTCTCCCTCCTTCTTGTAACACAGTTTTAGATACTTGAGGATTGCTTATGTCCCCTCTCAGTCTTCTCTTTTCTAAACTAAACAAGCCCAGTTCCTTCAGTCTTCCCTCATGTCTTCTAGACCTTTAATCATTTTTGTTGCTCTTCTCTGGAGCTTCTCCAATTTCTCCACAAATTTGGTCCCTGTACCTCAGTTTACATATCTGTACAATGGGGATATGTTCATAGGGATTTTCCTTTGCTAGTTGATTTGAAGATGCTTCAGGGAAAGGTGCTGCCCAGTGTGATGAATGTTACTGATGAGAATCACTTATTTCTGGCCCCTTAACGAAAGCTCTGTGTGCCTGCAGAAAATGCAATTGTCTCCTCTCAGTGATCTCTCTCCAGATATGACAGTTGACTATCTGCCTATCCCTGCTGAATGTCCAGTGTAGCAGACCCTCAGGTGAGCTTGGCATTATCCCTACATTTCTTACTGATCAACTCTAATTTACCAATATCCAGAAATATACAAAACAGCCAGCTGCTCTTGGACCCAGAGCCCAAGAGTTCTCCTCTCTCTTTGGGAAAAGCACCTTAATGAGAGTTTACTCCTAAAGATGGATAATTAGCAGAGAAGGGCTTGTCCCTGGCCTGTTTACATCCAGATGCCCTCTTCCCCTCTAGGGGCTCTGTGAACCCCATTGAGAAAGCACAGAGCTGTATTATAAATGGTGCACACCCAATGTCGGCTCTCGACATGGGACGCTGCTGCAGACGCTGGGCTGAGAGAGGTGCGGGACGCGGCTGCCTGAGGGGGATTCCCAGGGAGGACACGTCCCTCTCAGCACTCACAGGTACCAGCTCTTGCTCGACAAGCCCAGTGCAACACAGGCCTTATCAGACAGAGTCAGTCTGTGTCCTTTCCACTCTGCACAGCCACTAAACAGCTCAGCGTCTTGCTAGGCCATGAGTGTGCTCCGGTATCACTGGCAAAAATTCATTCCCTTCTGCACTCCACCTCCCACCCAGTGTGGTGGCCTCCAGCCCTGAGGTGGGGGCGTTTCAGGGGGTTAGTAGGTGCTCAATGTGAGGACAAATTGTGATGTGGTGGCTCGTGCTCTGCTTCGACCCCAGTGAGGCAAAACTCCCCTTGGAGTAAGAGCCTCACGAGCCAGCTGGGTGTTCCTGTACAGACACGGCCACCTCGTCCTCTCGCAGATCAGGGCTCCGGCTGTTGGGGGTTGGGGCTGTTACTTGCCTGTTTATCTCCTGGGAAGCTTAGCCATGCTGGGGCTCTGCAGTGAAACAATTGTAGGAGCGGTTCAGCGTGGGCAGACATGCTTCCTCCAGTTTCATTCGAGACGCCAGACGAACGGGTGCGCCAGAAATGTTCCAAAACCCAATTCTGCTGGAAGCAGAAACCCAGCGTCCGGAACATTTGGCCCAAACTTTAACCTTTGCTAAACGCATACACAACCGAAAACGCGGTTTGCTAATTGAAGCTCTCAGACAGATTTAACTGAAGTTAACTGAAGCCGGCAGCACAACCTACAATGGCCAACACATTGCGAATCCCAATCAACTACCTTCTATTCTCCAGTAATGCTGGTAGCAAGGCGTTCCCCAGGCCAAATATGGATTAGGTTAGGAATTTACTTTATCTCATGGTTATATGTACAGACGTTCAATGGAACTTCATGTGCCCTTGTTTATGTGTTATGAGACAGAGGAAATATAAATGCCTGATCTATTTTCTTTATGGATAGATTCAGAGAGATTAAGGTCAGAAGAGACCATTAGACCATCCAGTCTGACTCTTGTATAACTGCCCATTGAATTTCATGCAGTTACCCCTGTATAGAGCCAGACACCTTGAGTGTGAGTAAAACCTAGTCTACACTTGGAGTTTGAGCACATTTCCTCTTGTCCTGCCCCTCTGAGATAGGAGAAGACTAATTTCCTCCACTTTTCCATAGCAGTTGCTTGAGTATTTGAAGATCAGATCGCTGTCACCCCCACCCTTAATCTCCACATACCCGGTCATTCCTTCCTCCTCTGTCTAGGCAGCTTGTGTTCCATCCCCTGAAACCTTTGGCAAGAGCTTCTGGATCCCTTCAAGTTTATCTACAACCTTTCTATACATCCATGAACAAAACTTGACTTTGGACTCTTTGTGAGGTCTAACCCGTGCCAAGTAGAGGAATGCTACCACATCCCAGGACGTGCATCCTCCACCTCTACTAATACAACCTAACGTTGCATTCAATTCGATTGCCCTGAAAAAACAATCTATGTCCTTACGACATGTAACTATTATGACGAGGTGAGGTCACAGAAGACCCCTTAGAGGGGCTTCCCAGAGTGCTGACAAAGCCTCAGCCACTCACCTTCCTGCTGTCTCAGGTTTCTCGCTGCCCAGTGCTGCTGCGCCAGCTCCCTGGTCTCCCCCGGACAAGGCACAGAGCTGGGTAAATGAGCAATGCGGACAATGAATTTCTTTGGGTCTAAGGAGAATGCAGCTTTGGGCTGAGCTACCATAGAACCCAGTCCCCGAATGGGATCAGAACCCCTCATGAATTAATCGGGTAAGGCCCCTTTTGCGATGAGAGGGGGAATGTGCACACTGATTCCCGCCCTCCCCTCCCAGGTAACAATCATTTGCACTGGGGTTGATTGTACGGAGAAGTGATTTTATTAAGTACGAGCAGCAGGATTTCAGTGGTTGCAAGTGAAAACAAGCAGAACAAAGTGAATTGCAAATTTAAAATAACAGACAATACAGATCTTGTTCTAACACCCTAAAGCTTATTACAAACCCACCCTAAAACTGTTCTTATTTCAGCTAAACCTCCGAGCCAGGGAAGGTCTTTTTTCCCCTGCGGTCTCTGGTTCCTTCGCTTGGAAGTGACGTACCGGCCAAAGAGCAAGGGCTTGAAAACTTTGCATCTTAAATAGCCTCCCTTATAGATGGGAATTCTTTGTTTCACATTCTCCCTTTCCTTGGAAAATTACCTAGTCAGACCTTACCAGTTGGAGTGGTCACGTGTCTTCCTAAGACCAACCTGGCTTAGACTTACAGAACAAAAGAGGCTATTGATCCCCCAGACATTGAAGGAAACACGCTTGATGCCTTCCATGATATAGTGCTCCAGTATGCGCATTCCCTGTTCCAAGAGGGTAATTTGCACTTGACTCTATTAAAATTATTGGCATGCATGGGCCACTCTTCCCAAATCGTCCTGATCAATAAGTCTAGCTGCCTCGTTGTAACTCCTCTTCCAGTCTTTGCATGGTCCACAAATTTTATCTGCAACGATTTGCTATCTCCTTCCAGATCGTTGATGAAATTATCGAATAGCATTGGGCCTAGAAAGGATCTGTGTAGCGCCCCACTAGAAACATCCCATCCGCTGACAATGGCCCAGTGACAATGGCTTTCTGAGATCTGTCAGCCAGTTTGTATTACATTTTACATGGGCTCTACTGTTATGGTCGAGTGTTACTCATATATCTCAGTATTTTCCTCTACTAAATCAAATGCCCCAGAAAAAGCAAAGTTTGTTGTAACTGAGCGGTTCCCTTGATCAACCAAATGTTCACTTTATTAAATCGATGCAATCAGGTTTATTTGAGAAAACCTATTTTATACCAACCCAGTTGTTTATTATATGTCTAGACTTCTTTTGGATCTAATCCCATAACAGTTTTTCCATTGTTTCTTAACCTCTTCGTTTTTTAAACCTTAGCTTTATTTTTTTTAATACATTAACAGAGGAATTGCCATAAAGCTTTTCTAGGATTCCTCTTGTTCTTCATATATGTAACTGTTTCCTTTTAACGATCTTTAGTCCTGTCAAGCATGGAGTTTCCCCTGATATCTTTAACATTCCTTATCAATTTTTGTAACTTCTGACTTGTATTCCTGGCCATCTATTTTCCCTTTTTACCTTTTTTATATATTATTCCCCCCTCCATAATTGCTGCCTTCACTTTCCCATCAAACTGACTTATTACCCAATGTTGTTAACTCTCTTGACTGTGGAAGTGGGACTTTTCACGATCTAATAAACTTGAGTCAAAGAACTATTAATTTTTCTTCCCACTTTTCAGCCTAAATATTTTCCCCCAAATCAGTTTTACTGATAATTTTTTCCAGCTTTGCAGAATTGGTCCTCGTGGAGCATGGAGTGTCTGTAGACAGTACTGGTTTGGAAAGGTACTCTGTCTATTTGAGTGTCATTGGTTTCATTCTTTTATTTTCCTCTCCTCTAGCATATGCTCCCTTTTTTAAATCTTTTCATTAAGCAAAATGGTCCCCGACTTTTCAGTCTGCCCACATATGGCAGCCTCCCCCATTCTCACCACTTCTCTTGGAAATCACCTTTCTATGTGCTGTATCTTACACTGAGAGTGGGAGACCAACACTGAGCCAATGTCCAAATGTTTCCGGATGGCATGATTTTCTCTATCCCATTCTTTAGTTGTCTTTCTTTTCACCACTGCTGAAAAAGGGAGGTTTCTTCAAACATCTATCAATGACACTCAGGTCTTTCCCCTGATTTATGGTTTAATTGGGATCTTTCCCCCAACACATGCCTTGGCAAAGGTTTGATTTGTTTCCCCACTCTTACATTCTAAGTAACTGGATGAATGGATAACTCTCAGTAGTAGGAACTCTGTAGCCTTGTTTTCCTTGCATTAAGGAACCATGGCACACTCACATTTCCTGTTACTGCCTCAGAAGGTTTCCTCCACCACAAAGTGCAGGAATTAATGATGCAACAAGCACCATAAAATATGGAATTGGCATCAGTAGGGTCAGTTGTTTATAGTTATTTTCCCTGAATGACAAAAATGTCAATTTTCAATGTGTGAAAAAAGATCAATCTTCTTCACTCACATTGTGTGTCATACTAACATTGTCTCTCCATGCAGGTATTTGTACCATGACCATCACTCTACAACCAGGGCACATACAAGAAGTCAAAGGAATGTAAGGTACATACAGGACACTCCATTCTGTCTTACACTTGGATACCTCCTCCCTTGCTCCATGTCAGATTCCAACACAAGTGCCTTCACCAACCCCTCCACCTTCATCCTGCAGGGCATCCCTGGCCTGGAGACATCCTACACATGGATCTCCATCCCCTTCTGCACCATGTTCATTATAGCCATCTTGGGCAACTTCACCATCATGTTCATTGTGAAGACAGAACCAAGCCTGCATGAGCCCATGTACTATTTCTTGTGCATGCTGGCCATCACCGACCTGGTTCTGTGTACATCTACTATTCCCAAAACACTGACCATCTTCTGGTTCAATGCCAGGGAGATCAATTTCAATGCCTGCCTCGCCCAGATGTACTTCATTCACTCCTTCTCAGCGATGGAGTCTGGGATCCTTGTTGCCATGGCGTTGGATCGCTACGTGGCCATCTGTGTTCCCCTGAGACATTCCACCATCCTGACCAACCGTGTGGTGGCCAAAATCGGTCTGGCTGTGGGGCTGCGCAGTGGCATTCTCGCACTGCCTTACCCTCTCCTAACAAGTCAGTGGCCTTATTGCAGAACCAACATCATCCCCCACTCGTACTGTGAACACATCGCCGTGGTGAACCTGGCCTGCGCCGACACCAGACTTAATAGTTACTACGGCCTCTCTGAGCTCTTCTCTGTGATCGGTGTGGATGTCATTTTTATCATTGTGTCCTACACTCAGATCCTCAGGGCCATCTTCCGCCTCCCCACCAAGGAGGCCCGGCTGAAGACTTTTGGGACCTGCGGCTCCCACCTCTGCGCCATCTCAGCTTTGTACATCCCAGATTTCTTCTCCTCGCTCACACACCGGTTTGGCCACGATGTGCCCCTTAGTTTCCTCATTCTCTTTGCCAACGTGTATCTTCTGGTACCCCCCATGCTACACCCCATCGTCTATGGGATGAGGACCAAACAGATCCGGGACAGGCTGCTCCTGCTGTTCACACATAAAGAGAGATAAAGGTTTGCTCCCTGGGCTCTGGCGTTTGGACCAAGCTTCATGAAGACCTGGTTAGTGGCATGGTGCAGAAGCCTTCTTCCTTGAATCACTTACTGAATGCTCAGAGAGACACTAAACACTTTCACTGCCTTACTGTGCTGTGTTAGGAGGGTGAATTGGGGAATCAGTCGATGTACAATACACTTGACTGTCATCTTTGTAATTCCTGATAGACATGAAACCCATGAGCCAACACCTACTCTTCTACCTCTTCTCTCAAGGCCTTGTCACTTCATCTCCACTTCACCTCCACTTTTCAGTGACTGGATCTTTTTCATCTTAACTTTCCCCCCTCCCCTTCCCATGAGCAGTAAGGGAGCCATTTCAGATTTTCATAGAGGTTGCCAGTTTAAGCATGATTCCAGGGGCTACTTAAGTTCTTGACAAATCTCGTTTTTTGGCAGATAACTTAGCAATGAGCTGACAGGAGGACAGTATGGAATTCCTCTATAACAGAAAGAAAATTAAATAAATATTGGATCTACTCATCTCTAAAACCAGTGTGTTTTTTACATCTTGGGGCAGGTCACGGAAGGGACTCTGCTTAGGGGTAACATTTTCATGGCTATTTTAACTTTGCTACCAGCTTTGTGGAGAGAAAGACCCCACCAGAACGCTCAGGTTCTATCTCAACTCTGGAAGGGGAGTGAGGCCTAGTGGGATGAGTGCACACAGCAGGGATTAACTCGAAATAAGCTATGCAAATTGAGCTACGTCAATTGTGTAGCTTATTTCAAAATAGCTTATTTCAAAATTGGGCATGTCTACCCAGCACTTATTTCCAAATAGAGCACTCTTCCTCCTACTTCCTTTACCTGTCATACAATGCGGGTTACAGGAGCCGGAGTAAGAAGTCCTCCAGCTTGACAGTAGTTCTACATTATTTTGAAATAACTGCTTGTAGACGTGGACTAAGGGTTTTCAAAATAATGTCGCTGCGGAGACGTACCCTGGGTTACCGCAGAGGGGCAGAGACATATGGAGTCTGCATGAAACTATAAGAATGGCCACGCTGGGTAAAACCATTGGTACATCTAGTCCAGTGCTGTCTTCTGACAGTGTCCAATGCCAGGGGCTTCCGATGGAATGAACCACAGAAATCATCAAGTGGCCACTCTTAACTATTGGCAAGCTGAGGCTAATGACACCATCCCTGTACATCCTGGATAACAGCTGCTGAAGGGTGTATCCTCCATGCACTTCCCTATTTCCTACTGGGGACAGGTTATAGTTTGGACATTCACAACATCCTCTAGCAGACAATTCCACAGTCTGCCACTAAAGAAATTGTTCCTTTTGTTTGTTCTCAAAACTGCTGCCTATTAATGACTTTGGAGTAAGAAGCATTACCTTATCTAATTGCTCCACTCTCATAGCCCCATAAACATCTCTTTTCCAGGAGAACAACTCCCCATTTTTTAACTCCATCTTCATATAAAAGAGGAGTCGGGCCCAGCGGGTAGTGACCAACAGCTCGATGTCAGATTGGTGGTTGGTTTCTAGCGGAGTGCCCAAGGATTGGTTCTAGGCTGGTTTTCTTCAACAACTTTATTAATGACCTGGATGAGGGGACTGATTGCACCCTCAGCAAGTTTGAGGATGACACTAAGATAGGGGGAGAGGTAGATATGCTGGAGGGCAGGGATAGGGTCCAGAGTGACCTAGGGAAGAAGGAAGATCCAGGGAACTATAGGCCGGTCAGTCTTACCTCGATTTCCGGAAAAATCATGAAAAGGATCCTTAAGGAATCCATTTTGAGGCACTTGGAAGAGAGGAAAGTGATTAGGAATAGTCAGCATGGATTCACAAAGGGCAAGTCGTGCCTGACCAATCTGATTAGCTTCTATGATGAGGTAACTGGCTCTGTGGACGTGGGAAAGTCAGTGGATGTGATATACCTTGACTTTAGCAAGGCTTTTGATACGGTCTCCCCACAATATTCTTGCCAGCAAGTTAAGGGAATGTGGATTGGATAAATGGACGGTAAGATGGATAGAAATCTGGCTAGAAGTCCGGGCCTAGCAGGTAGTGATCAACGGCTCGATGTCAGGATGGCGGTCAGTTTCTAGCGGAGTGCCCCGAGGTTCGGTTCTAGGACCGGTTTTGTTCAATATCTTCATTAATGACCTGGATGAGGGGATGGATTGCACCCTCAGCAAGTTTGCGGATGATACTAAGCTAGAGGGAGAGGTAGATACGCTTGAGGGCAGAGATAGGGTCCAGAGTGACTTAGACAAATTGGAGGATTGGGCCACAAGAAATCTGATGAGGTTTAACAAGGACAAGTGCAGAGTCCTGCACTTGGGACGGAAGAATCCCAAGCATTGTTACAGGCTGGGGACCAACCAGTTAAGTAGTAGTTCTGCAGAAAAGGACCTGGGGGTTACAGTGGATGAGAAGCTGGATATGAGTCAACAGTGTGCCCTTGTAGCCAAGAAGGCTAATGGCATATTAGGCTGCATTAGGAGGAGCATTGCCAGCAGATCTAGAGATGTCATTATTCCCCTTTATTCGGCTTTGGTGAGGCCACATCTGGAGTATTGTGTCCAGTTCTGGGCCCCCCCATTACAAAAAGGATGTGGAGGCATTGGAGAGGGTCCAGTGGAGGGCAACCAAAATGATTAGGGGGCTGGAGCATATGACCTATGAAGAGAGGCTGAGGGAGTTGGGTCTGTTTAGTCTGCAGAAGCGAAGAGTGAGGGGGGATTTGATAGCAGCCTTCAACTTCCTGAAGGGAGGTTCCAAAGAGGATGGAGAGAGGCTGTTCTCAGTAGTGACAGATGGCAGAACAAGGAGCAATGGTCTCAAGTTGCGGTGGGAGAGGTCCAGGTTGGATATTAGCAAAAGCTATTTCCCTAGGAGAGTGGTGAAGCACTGGGATGGGTTCCCTAGGGAGGTGGTGGAGTCTCCATCCCTAGAGGTGTTTAAGTCTCAGCTTGACCAAGCCCTGGCTGGGTTGATTTAGTTGGGATTGGTCCTGCCTAGAGCAGGGGTCTGGACTTGATGACCTTCTGAGGTCTCTTCCAGCTCTAGGGTTCTATGATTCTATGATTCTAGGCACATTAGAGGAAATGGTGAAAAGAAATCTGATAAGGTTAAAAAAGGATAAGTGCAGAGTCCTGCACTTGGGATGGAAGAATCCCAAGCATTGTTACAGGCTGGGGACCGACTGGCTAAGCAGCAGTTTTGAAGAAAAGGACCTGGGGATTACAGTGGATGAGAAGCTGGATATGAGTCAACATGTTGCTCTTGTAGTCAAGGATGCTGAGGGAATATTTGATTGCATTAGGAGGAACATTGCCAGCACCTCTAAGGAAGTGATTATTCCCTTTTATTTGGCTCTGGTGAGCCGTGTTCCCTCTAAGATTTTCCATCCCTGTGCAAAGTGAGTTTTCCTTGTGCACCACCAACGAGATCATGGGTGCCTGTTTGGATGTGCACCACTGTGGCACCCACCAGGGGGGCACTGCTCCCCAGAGACTGTCCCAGATAACGCTTCCCTGAAGCCATGTTTGAAGAAGGCGATCCCTTCCCATCCTCCAATCCTGCACCTACAGTGGGAGGGGAGGGTGCCACTCTTCCCCCCCCACACTGAGCACAGGCTGGGAGCCCGAAGGCTCATGCCAACTCCTACCACATGGGTACAGCATGCCTGGGCCTCAGTTTCCCCTCAGTAGCATGAACCAGACCCATGTGCTAGTGCTTTGCCCTGAAGGGGCCATGGGTCCCTGGGGATTATTTAGGGTTAGGAGGCAGAGGCAGGAATATTTTGGCCCAATGGCAGGGAAACACCCCCTGGCCCTGGAATGGTCTCTTGCAGGTAGAAGACCCTTGCCCCTGGGACATTCAGACTGGACAGCAAGGGGGGAACACGAGATGGAAGAATCCTGCCCTGACTCAGGGTTGGTGGCTGGAGCCCAGAGGGGCTGTTGCAGCTGGTGGCAAGTGCTTGGAAACACTAGGCAGGTGCTAGCAGTAAGCCAAGGGGGCTGTTCCCCCCAGCGAGAGGCTAAGCAGAGGAGGGAAGTTAATTGGGGGGCGTGGGCTGCCAGCCGGGCCTTTTAGCTCTGAGTTTAGTCCCTGCCAAGGTCCTGCTAGTTGGGGAATCTGAGACCTCCCCAACCCATGGCTGGCCTTGTGTGGGATCTCAGCCTGTCAGACCAGTCATGTCTCCTCAGCGTGCATCCCCGCCACGGGGCTCCTGCAGTTCTGGCCCTGGCTGGCCAGAGCAGCTGCTGCTGCCTCCTGCCACACGGCTCCTCTAGCCCCAGCAGCCAGAGCAAGAGCTGCCGCCATGTGGCCCTGGCCATGTTAGCTGAAGGAGCCACCGCTGTCACCACGCAGCCTGGCCCCAAGCCTGGAGCATCTGGACAGTTCTTACATGAGCATCTGGGCAGTTCTTACATGGCAGTTCTTACATGACTCCTGAGGGAGTCGGGAAAGCAAAGAGCTGCCCAGCTGATCCCCTACTGCCCAGCTGATCCCCAGCAGCAGCAGCTCCCCTATTTTCACCAGCACGCTGCTGCGTGGCTTCTGCAAAGGAGGTTGGCGGGCAGAGAATTGTTTGTGTGTGGCTGCGCTGGAGCACACCTGAGGGGGAACTGTGCTGGGGGGGACACATTTGGAATGTTGCATCCTGTTCTGGGCCCCCCCACTATAGAAAGGATGTGGACGTATTGGAGAGGGTCCAGCGGAGGGCAACAAAATTGATGAGGGGGCTGGAGCACATAACGTACGAGGAGAGGCTGAGGGATTTGGGTTTGTTTAGTCTGCAGAAGAGAAGAGAGGGGGGATGTGATAGCAGCCTTCAACTCCCTGAAGGGGGGATCCAAAGAGGCTGGAGAGAGGCTGTTCTCAGTGGGGGCAGATGGCAGAACGAGGAGCAATGGTCTCAAGTTACAGTGGGGGAGGTGTAGGTTGCATACTAGGAAAAACTATTTCCCTAGAAGGGAGGGGAAGCACTGGGATGGGTTCCCTAGGAAGGGGGTGGAATCTCCATCCCTGGAGGTTTTTATATCCTGGCTTGACAAAGCCCTGGCTCGGATGATTGAGTTGAGGTTGGTCCTGCTTTGGGCAGGGGGCTGGACTCGATGCCTCCTGAGGTCTCTTCCACCCCCAGGATTCTATGACATGGCAGCCATTTCCTACCCCTAATAGTTTCCTTTGCCCTTCTCTGTAGCTTCTCTAATTCCACGATATCTCTTTTTAAAATGGGGGGATCAGGCCTGCATGCAGCAGTCAATGTGCTGGCAAACCATGGCTTGATAGTCACATGGCGCAAGGTTTCCCCTCTTCTCTATCCCTGTCTGAATTAATTCCAACAGCCCATTGGGGGGCTATTTCTCAGAGAACTGCCCACAGTGACTCTCAGGGCTTGTTTTCAAGTGGTGACAGCTCATTCAGATTCTGGAACATTGTCTGTGGTTTGGTCAGAGTCCTCTAGGGTGCTCAGAGACCAGCTCTTGGCTCTCCTCTTGCTGGAGATGGTCTCTCTGCTGCATCCATAGTCTGTGACTGGGTCAGGCCAGAGAACTGCTACAGAGCAGGGAAAAGGCAACCCCAACCAGCCCAAAGGTCTGCTAAGTAGGAGTGGAGGGTGGCAGGACAATTAGGAGCAGCTGGCAGGGAGCTGGCCCCAGCAGATTGGAGCCAGCTGACTCTACTTCCCGCCTGCTGGAGACCTTCAAAAGCCTCCCTAAATACAAGGTGGGGGAGAGGGGAGAAAGTGAGATAAAGAGCAAGGGTTTGAGACAAAGTGCCAACAGTTACAGCATTAGAGACAGCAGGGGAGGCATCCCCAGGGGTGGCTGGGCTCCCTCATCCAGGGACCTGCTGTAAGTCCCAACCCCTGACAAAAAGGGAAAGCTGCTGGCCCAGATGCTGGCCTGGGAAAGAGGAATCCTTGCCACAAGTCCTGCAACCAGAAAGTCTGCCCAGTCTCCCTAGGGCCTCTCTCCTGCTCTGGCTTCTCCAGTCTCTGGACCCACTCACCCTCTCTCTTTCTGCCTGCCCCCTGCTTCTCCATCCCTGTCCCAGTCCAGAGAAGCTGGAGAAAACTGGGTTTAGGTAGAATCGGCTCACTCCCTTGTTCTCTCTGGGTGAGATCTCGTCAGGGTGATCGATTGGTTATTGAACACTTTGTACAGGCAGATACCTCCTCCCCCTCGGCAGAAGGGGTGTGGGGCTGCCAAGGAAAAGCCCAAAGAAATAAGCTGACCAACACACCAGAGACTAAAAAGACAGAGACTTTTAATCTTGGAAAAGGGCTCTGAGAGGTGTGTAAAACCAGGATTTGTGTGGAGAAATTGAACAAGGAAGTGTTCTTTCCCCCTTCACGTAACACAAGCCCTAGGGCTCACCCAATGCAAGTAGTAGACCGTAGACTGCCAATTGAAAATAGACTCAAGTAAATATTTCCTCACAGTAGACCCGTAGCCCTCTGGGATGTTGTGAAGGCCAAAATTATATCAGGGCTCCACTAAAAACTAGATAAGTTTGGGAAGTTGGGTCCATCAATGGCTAGTAGCCGGTATAGGCCGGGATTGTGTCACTATTTTCTGTTTGCCACAAGCTGGAAATGGACAACACGGCTCATGTCACTTGTTTGGCCTCTTCTGCCCATTACTCTCAAGCACCTGGCATTGGGCATTGTCAGAGGACAGGACACTGGGCTAGATGGACCATTGGTCTGGCCAGAATGACTGTTCATAGAATCCCGGGGCTGGAAGAGACCTCAGGAGTCATTAAGTCCAGGTCCCTGCCCAAAGCACGACCAACCCAACTAAATCAACCCACTTGTCAAGCCGAGACTTCAACACCTCTAGGTATGAAGATTCCGCCCCCTCCCTAGAGAACCCAGCCCAGTGCTTCACCACCCTTCTAGGGAAACAGTTTTTCCTAATCTCCAACCTGGACCTCCCCCACTGTGACTTGAGACCATTGCTCCTTGTTCTGCCATCTGCCCCCACTGCGAACAGCCTCTCTCCATCCTCTTTGGAACCCACTTTAGGGAGTCATGAGGGCAGGGGACTGGACTCGATGACCTCTCGAGGTCCCTTCCAGTCCTAGTATTCTATGATTCTATGAGTTGAAGTTTGCTAACAAATCCCCTCTCAGCCTCTTCTGTACTCTGAGAGCTCTGTAGACTATTCCTATGTTGCTATATTCACAGACATAGGATGTGCTGTGTTGTAGTGTGTTTACCTAGATCTGTGTGTCTCTTGTGCTGTGTATATTAGGGGAGTTGTGTAGAAACCTGTAAGCAGAGTCCTAGGGGGCAAGGAGAGTACACTGAAATTGTTTAGTTAGGGAAAATTACACGTAGTAGGGCTAAAACCCCCTGAAAAGTGGTGGTGGTTCTAACACTTGGATTTACCAAGACAGAAAGAAAACAGCTTTCCCGGTGCTCTACTGGTCACACAGACACCAAACCAGCCTCCACCCAGACAGCCAAGTCACGTGTGACGATGGTTATTGAATATCTTGTTCATCATATCAAAAATTCTAAAAATCCCAAAGGGTTGGACACATCGTCTCTCAGGTGAAAGACTATTTCAGAGCTGACCCAAAGCCATGCTGTAACAAAGGGTGTTACCGAGAGCATCTGATTCAGGGCAAACAGCTTAGAACAGCCACAGCTCAAGAGTGATCCTCCGCTGTAAGTCTCTTGTCCATCATTCTGGCTAATAAGAAGCCACACAAGCAATTCCCTCAGACACGCCCGTTCCCCTGTGCACCATCACCAGGAGCTCTCCTCATGCAGGCATGACAACCAATCTCATCAAAATAAAAGGTCCTTCCATTCCCAAAGAATCAACCACATTCCCAGGTCAATTTATAAGTCTGATCTTACCCAAAAAAGCACACTGGGCCATCCATTAGTGTCCACAATCTAACGGTTTATTCATAAAAGGTGAAAGGATGAGAGCTAAAATTGTAAAAGGAATCCACTACCTACAATCATTGCAATATCCTTGGTTTGGACTTCTAGCCGTGCTGGAATAAATTCCAAGCTTTAGTCTCTGGAGTACATCTGCAGCTTGGATTCTCATTTAGTCCTTTATTTAGAGCTTCAGAATGTGTCAAAAAGCTTCCAGAGGGGAGGAGCAGGACTGAAGACAAAAGGGAGGGATTTGGGGATTTTATAGACCTTTCACTCCACCCCCTTAGTTATTTCTTTTGCAAGATGAAAAATTTCAGTCTGTTTAATCTCTGAAGTATCTGTCTCCTTGTGCATTTGGTCTTCTCCTGCACTCTTCACCACACTCCATCTGCTAACGGGGAAGAGGCATCTGCCTATACATAGTATTTAATGACCAACTTGTCCCCCTGACAAAATCTCACCCAGAAAGAAGAAGGGAGGAAACCGATTCTACATAATACCAGTTTTCTGCCATTTGGGGGGAATTCCATTGTTCTTGCTGTAGAAAAGTACAATCAGATGGTGTTTGGGGGTCTCACGAGCATGTCACCTGTCCATGAAGGACTCCGTTCTTTGCAGGTAGAAGCCATCGCTCCTAGGCTGGTCTGAATGTTCACAGGAAAGCTCATCAGATGTGGACTGGCACAGCCCAAGACCCACTGGCAGCCAAGCACTTCTATTGCACTTGAACAGGTCCTTCGCCATACACTGGGCGAGTCTCCTGTTGGGGCGCATCTACACAGAAAAGTTATTCCAAAATAACCATGCGAGTATCTACACAGCAATAATGTGATTTTGAAATAATTTTGAAATAACAGGAGGCTTATTCCAACTTCTGTAAACCTCATTCTACGAAGAATAACGCCTATTCCAAAATAGTTATTTTGGAATAGGGGCTGTGTAGAAACTCCGCATCTGCTATTTCCAAATAGCCCCTCACCAGGGCCATGCTAACTTATTCCTCCCCGGTGCCTCCTGGGGCTCTAAATCGAGATGGCACATCTTCAGTAGGGAAGCCTGCCTCGGTTTAATTTTGAGGCTGCTCTGCAGTGTAGACGTGCTATTTTGAAATAAGCTATTTCAGAATAACTATTCTGGAACAGCTTATTCTGAAAGAAATGTGCAGTGTAGACGTAGCCTTGGTGTCTTCCAGAAGCAAACCTGTGAAATACAAGCACAGAGCCAATACTCATAACTGCACATACAAAAATGATACGTGTAGGAATGGCATCATTGGAACCCGCTAATTATACGGTTTCACAGACACCTCACCCGGCTCCCTTTGCAGAAGATGTCCTGTGACCATAAAACAGTGATTGCAACAATGGTCTATAGGGACATAATTTAATCGGAGGAAATCACACACACACTTACAGCCAGTTCTTATTCATTGAACTAAGATATATTTCTGAAGAAAAGAGGGAGCGTTTTCATTAAACAGTCATTAAATGAAAGAGGTCTTTCACCATCAGGCTGGCCCAGGATGTAACTGGTGGCCATAGTCTTGTGACTCAAGCTTCCGATGATGAAGGTTATGAAGATCAGAGGTAAAAAAGTATCAGGTCCCAAGAGCCCTTTAGAGAGTTTCTCAGCAGCACAGCCATCCTTGAGTGAGGAACAGGCTTTGGAAGTAACCTTCTGATTCCTAAACCTGACCAGTAATTAACTACCTAGGGGTATGTCTACACTAGCCCCCTAGTTTGAACTAGGGAGGCTAATGTAAGCATTCGAACTTGCAAATGAAGCCCGGGATTTAAATATCCCGGGCTTTATTTGCATGTTCCCGTCCGGTCACCATTTTTAAATGCCACTAGTCCGGACTAACTGCCCACGGCTACACACGGCAGTTAAAACGGTAATTCGAACTAAGTCCTTAGTTCGAATTACCTGTTACACCTCATCCCAGGAGGAGATCTTTATAACCATTGAAAGGCCTGGTCTCCTCATAGGTCTTTCTATGTATCGAAGCCTTTTGGGGAGGCGTGCCTTGCGTTGTTTATTCCTACCTAAGAGATGTCCCAGCACAGCTTACAGCTACTTCAAACTGCCTTCCACCCATGGCTTATTGCTCTCACTATCTCCCCCTCTATATTTGGGGGAGTTTGTCAGTGAGTGAGTGAATGCGTTTGTTCGTTTGTTCAAGAACTTCTCTACATGGTAAGAGTGAGAACCAGCAAATTTGGCACACAGCTTCCTCTAATTATAACTTAAGGCAAGTTAGAGTTTGGTTGTGTTGGCAGGAGGCCGGGGAAGTTTCCCCCACCCTTGTGTGCAGGGTCGCATAACACCATATAGTAAAGAGATGGAATTACCAAGCAGGTGAAAGGGGCTGTCTGGGGCCACCGCCTCCCCTCCTGAACAGCCCCAGGCCTGAGCCTCCAACCCTCCAGGCACACCTTACGGAGGGAGGGGGGCTGCCTTAACCTGACCCCACTGTTTGTACAGGAACATTGCGGGCTATCCCCCTTTGTCAGGGAGCGAGGGGAAAGTGCCCACCTTGCTGCATTCCTCTCTTTGGCTGGGGAGCTCAGGGAGCAGAGGCATCTGGACCTGCCCTTGCCAGGGGACAAGCACCCCACTCCCAGCTGTGCCCATTGGAGGTGCCACAACCAAGGACAGACACTTCTCACCTGGCCCCAAGCTACTGCAGTGAGAGAGGGCTGGACCTGTCCTCTTTCCCCAGGGCAGCCTGCATCCCGACCCCCTCATCCCCAGCCCCAGAGCAGTGAGTTCAATGAAGAAAGACGAGAACTGCGTTAAGAATCTAAGCAGTGCCAGGTATATTTTCAAGTGCTGATACCATGTGAATTAGGCCAGTAGCGCTCATGTGGGACGAATTCCTGGTGTGAACAAGCCCCTGGTCACCAAAGTCACCAAGCCCCTGGTCACCAACATGCCACTTTAGGCTCTTCCAGCCCTTTGATTCTATGATTCCCCAGTTTGTGTAGTAGTTACAGCCCTGTAAGGCCATGAAAGGGCTTAATGTCTGTCTAACTGCCCAGGAATGGAGTTAGGGAAGAGAACTCAGCATCATGTCATCAGCCAGCTCAGAAAAAGCTCGGTCTGAAGGCCAGAACACCAGAGGAAAACATTACTCCGTCTGAGTCATGTGCCGCAGCAGCCTGTCTCGAATCTGTTTGGTTCTCACCCCATAGATGATGGGGTTCAGCATGGGGGGCAGTATCAGGTACAGATTGGCCATGAGAATGTGGAAATACAAGGGCACATGGAGGCCAAACCGGTGTGTGAACACGGTGAAGAGAACTGGGATGTAAAAGGATAAAGTAACACAGATGTGGGAGCTGCAGGTCCCAAAAGTCTTGAGCCGGGCGTCCTTGGTGGGGAGGCTGAAGATGGCCCTGAGGATCCGGTTATAGGACAGCATCATGGAAAACAGATCCATAGCAGTTACCAGGATTGTTACAATGAGGCCGTAGTAATTACTGAGGCTGGTGTCAGTGCAGGACAGTTTCACCACAGCCATCATCTCACAGAAAGAGTGGGAAATGATGTTGGTTCGGCAATATGGCCACTGTCTCGCCAAGAAGGGAGAGGGCAGTGAGGCGATGCAGCTGCGCAGCACCACGACCAGTCCTATCTTGGCAACCACAGAATTTGTCAGGATGGTGGAATGTCTCAGGGGATGGCAAATGGCCACATAGCGATCTAAGGCCATGGCCGCAATGATCCCAGACTCCATTGCCATAAAGCTAACTATGAAGAACATCTGTGTGAGGCACGAACCAAAATCGATCTCCTTGGAATTAAACCAGAAGATGCTCAGTGTTTTGGGCAGGGTGGAGGTGGACAGGACCAGGTCGGTGATGGCCATCATGCAGAGGAAATAGTACATGGGCTTATGGAGGCTCGGCTCTATCTTCACAATGTATAGGATGGTGAAGTTTCCCACGAGGGCTATGATGTACATGGTGCAGAAGGGGATGGAGATCCAGCCATGGGCTGCCTCCAGGCCAGGAATGCCCAGCAGGATGAAGGTGGAGGGGTTGGTAAAGTTGGTTGTGTTGGACACTGACATGGATCAGGAGAGAAAAAAAAACAACCAACCCTGAGACAGAACGGTATCTCCTGCATGTACTGTGCACTTCCCTGACTTTCTGAATGTGCCCAGGATCTCGGATGATGATCATAGAATCAATGCCTGGAAGAAGAGACAATATTAATATGAAACACAACCCGCACTGCTGGTGGCTGTTCTCACATTCAAAGCAAACCGATCACTCTTCATACTTCAGTTAAGTGAATTCTGAGCAACTTACCCAGCTCATTCAAGTTCCCTATTTTCTGGTGCTCTATGAGTTGATAACGCCTACATGTCGTGATGTGGGAAACCTCAGTTGGCACCAGCAGGAAACACAATCATGATACTGGTCATCCTGTTGGGATTAAAAGTTTTATCCTTTTTATATTTGTATTTTAGAATTAATGTTGTAGCAATGTAAGGTAATATACACTCATATTGAATATTGTATTAAACTAAAGCCTTTAATTAAGTATATATTTTCTTGTTTTAAAGTATAGTGAGTTTAGTAAGTAGAGAGAGTGAGTTTGGGTATTGTGTCTATGTTAATGAGATTAGAGGAATGTTGCAGGTTGAAGTCTTAATTGTTTCATTTACAATGTCCTTTGCTTTGACCAATATAAGATGCTTTGTTTATCCTGTTGTATTGTGCTTTTCTTTGCAAGGTCTTGTAGAGATTGTTTATGTGTGAAAGTGGTATGTATGTGTTGCAATAATGGTGTGAAGGTTCTTGCTCAGAACCAGATGGCCAAAGAAGGAGGGGTGAAAACAGATTTGTCGGTGTCAAAGAAACCATCAGTAACCACCAGTGCATGCCCATGGTCAAAGATTAACAGACTGGCAGATGGACTGTCCTAAAGTGGAGCTAGCACCCTAAAAGATGGGCTATTACAGGATGAGCCTTTGGAGACGTTTCGGGAATGATTGACATAAAAAAGAGATAACACACCAGACACAGGCTGACACAGGGGAATCCATAGACTTCAACAGAGAAAAAGGATTATAAAAGCGGGGTGCTTTGCCATGGAACTTTGGGTTCATCTTGCCAATAACTCAAGGAGAATCGGATCGTGCAACTGACAGAGCTCAGCTCCCCCTCTGTGATCGATCTGGCTGGCCACTAGATTGATCCAGACTCTAGACTGGCAACTATAACATCATCTCGTGGGACTGTGTGTATGGTGACTGTGTGTGTGAGTGACTGAAAAGCATATGCTACTGTTCTCAATAAATGTGGCATATTACCGTTTCCCCTATACAAGATCTCTTGTGCTTCATCTAGGCATAACAATCCCTCCTTATTCCAGACTGTTGGGGGTTTTGTGTTCCCCGCCTGATCCCACAAAATCTGAGATTTGGGAAAAAATAAAGCTTTGCCAAGATTAGTACCATGGGAAAACTGGACCACACCTTGGGGAAAAGACCTTGGTGTTGCTGATAGCAACTCAATGGAAACATCTGCTCAATCCCAGCAGTGGGCAAAGAAAGACCATGTTTGGATGACTAAGGAATGGGATGGAGGAGAACCTGCTCTGGACATGTGCTCAGCATGGGTCACCTCTTCTCTATAAAGGACATAGCAGAGAGAAAGGGATTACTTGTGACAAGCCATGAAAATTTGGGGGAGGCTGCCATATGAAGCTTAGTGAGTATGAAGTTTAATAAGGACAAATGTAAAGTCCTCCAAGTAGGAAGGAACAATCCATTTCACACACACACAATGGTAAGCGACTGTCTAGGAAGGAGTACGGCAGAAAGGGATCTAGGGGTTATAGTGGACCACAAGCTGAATATGAGTCAGCAGTGTGATGCTTTTGCAAAAAAAAGCAAACAGGACTCTGGGATGCATTAACAGGTGTGTTGTGAGCAAGACACGAGAAGTCATTCTTCTGCTCTACTCTGTGCTAGTTAGGCCTCAGTTGGAATATTGTGTCCAGTTCTGGGCACCACATTTCAAGAAAGATGTGGAGAAATTGGAGAGGGTCCAGAGAAGAGCAACAGACATGATTAAAGGTCTAGAGAACATGAGCTATGAGAGTAGCCTGAAAGAACTGGGCTTGTTTGATTTAGAAAAGAGAAAACTGAAAAGGGACAAGATCGTGGTTTTTAAGTATCTAAAAGGGTGTTACAAGGAGGAGAGAGAAAATTGTTCTCCTTCGCCTCTGAGGATAGGACAAGAAGCAATTGGCTTAAACTGCAGCAAGGGAGGTTTAGGTTGGACATTAGGCAAAACTTCCTACCGGTCAGGGTGGTTAAACACTGGAATAAGTTGCCTAGGGAGGTTGTGGAATCTCCATCCCTGGAGATATTTAAGATCAGGTTGGATAGACATCTATCAGGGATGACCTAGATGGTGCTTGTTCCTGCCATGAGGGCAGGGGACTGGACCTGAAGACCTTTCAAGGTCCCTTCCAGTTTTAGTGTTCTACGATTCCATGATATGCAGACAAATTGTAACATCTGGGATTCTTCTGTTCAGAGAAGAGACAGAGAAGGGAGCATAATATAGAGGAGTGGAAAATAATGAATGAAAAATATTACATTCAAATGGACCAACAAGGAAGTATTCAGTCACTTAGTGCTTCAAAAAAGTCTAATTCCCTGAAACTGAGAAAATTATCAGCAAAACTGATTAGAAGAAAAAAAATTGCACAAAAAATGAGAGTGAAAACTGGGAGGTCTTTAAGAAGATATCTGTAGAACACTAAAATGACCCAATTGTGCAGTTAAGGAACAAGAGAATTTTGGACAAAAACCTGGAAAATAAAAGGGAGCCATTGGGGAAGTGGGGGTGGGGGTGGGGGTGGGGGGAGAATCCAGGCTTGGCAGGGTTAAGGGTAACAAAAAAGAAACTGTTAAGTATACTAAGAACAAAAGAATTGCTGAAAAAGGTTTTGGTCCATTGGTAGAGCGCACAAGAGGTCTTTAGTCGACTCTGACTCCCAAGGGGAGCTTTGCCTCAGTGAGGTCTGAGTACACAGCTGGCTACAGCCTCACAATGTGGCTTGTGTTGCAATCTACTGAGCCCTTCCATCCGGAAGGATCCCCTGTGCCACAGAAATGCAGCCACCATGGAAGAGATCATCAGGCATCCGAGAGCAGGGGGCGCAGCTCAGAATGGTGTTTTGGGCACTGATTCTCATGTCCCGTGGCAAGGGTGCTGCGGTGTTGAATGGCCATGTACAGGAGAACGGACCAGAGACTTACTCTCTGTCACCCACAGGCACATTGCACCGGGATGGGAAGCAGTGGAGCTCCTTAGCAAGGGATCGGTCCCTGTGAACTTTCCCTGAAATCTACCTCAGGTTGGTGTGTCCCACCCACCTCTCACCCCCGCGTCACCCGACGAGAGCGCCCAGGTGTCTGTTAATGTTGAACACTAAGCGGAGCCGAAAGGACCCAAATCTCGTCTGTGTCCCTCACACCCATGGTTCACTGAGTTTGTCACGCCGGTGAGCTCCTCACCAACGATGGTACCTGTGAATTCTGAGTCAACAGCGTCCTCCCTGGGAATCTCTCTCACAGATCCGAGCCCCACACCGCTCTCGCCCCCACACCTGCAGCAATATCCGAGAGCAACCCAGGGGCGTGCCAAGTGCCATGTTTATAACACAGCTGGGCTCAATCCCCATGAGGGTCCCTCAACCTCCAGAGAACAGTCCAGCATCTGACGGTAAACAGGCTGGCGCCTGGAGACGCACTAGCCAGTGTCTCTGATTCCACGTCCGTGCTTCTGTGTGCTTTGTCCAACTCTAAGGATAAAGAATAATTAAGGGACATGCCTGAGGGAGAGGAGAACTCTCGCGCTCTGGCCTGAGTCAGAGAGGAATTGCCTATTCGGGGTATTTCACTATATTAAAAAAAATTGATCAGCAAGAAAGCAAGGGCTAACACCAGTCCTGCGTGAGATCTGATACTCTGTACATGCCCATGATGGATGGGTAAACAGTAGGTAGGGGAGATCTAGGGGAAAATCGGAGACAGAATCACATTCTGCTGGCACATGGGCTTGTCACTCTAAGATTAGAGATGAGTAATTATCATCAGTAATTATCACCATCCTGTGTGGCACCTGGCATTGAAGGTTTTGCCAAAAACCTATCAAAGGAAAGTCACTATGATCATATGCACATTCATGGATAAGTAAACTGAGGCACAGGGCAATGTAATTTTGTCAGGGTCACGGCAACTAGGAGTCCTGACTTTGCAGATATAACCACGGTCTCCCATCACTAACTGAGTACATGCCAAGAGTGAACAGGAGTCATGGATTACCAGGGAGTGTTTGTTAGCTGGTCACCACAGATGCCCGTGGGGTGTGGCTGGCGACTGAGGTAACGCTGAGCTTTCTGGGATACCAGCCTGAGCCCCCTCCCACACTGTGAGTTTGTCGCACTCACTTGCAGTGACATGGGCGCTTTTTCCAGCCACTCATGTAATAACAACGGTACGCAGGCCGTTCCCCTCAGTTCCCAAAGCTCCGAGCCCAGAGCTCTTGCCCCGAGTAGTGTAAATGTATTACCCAGTCTGCTCCTCCCTCCGTAGCAAGAGCTCTGTAAACCAGGGCCCGTTCCTGCACAGATTTTCCTTTGCCCTTCAGAGACCTGACTTGTGTAGGTCACACATTTAAACGAGATGTATCCTCCACACAAGGGTCAGGTTTAAGTCATCGCCAGTGGTGGCTTTGGAGCCGACTGTGCATTGCCCAACTCGACATCTAACACGACAATCTGAGTTCTGCCATTCGGACAGGATTTGAATCCAGCAGTGTCACTGCGATGCAACAAAGAGGCCACCGATCTTCTCCTCCACAGGCCAGGATCTCTCCTTCCCAGCCTGGGGCCACCTCCCTGGTCACAGCCCTTTGTCCTCCAGCCGTGTTTTGAGGGGCTCAGTGGCAGGGAAAGTGAATCCAACTGTGATGTCAGATCCCCCTTTCACAGCTTTTACCATGTGGAAGGAACTTCATTACCCCTACAAAGCGCCCAACTCTTTGTGAGGGAAACGACAGCCACAAAATGGAGTCCGGTGTCATATGGGCTGGTCACATGGTGTTCTGCACTTCAGTGGGTCGTTGCAGGGGGGTGACCCATATTCTGGTTACAACATCCCCAGGAAAGCCCATGAGATGGGATAGCTTCTTCCACAGATTGTTGGGTTCATTGTGGGGCCATCAGCCTGAGGAATCCATTCACAGTGCGGTGCCTAGACTGGATGGAAACTACTATGGGCTAGGGTTAGGGTTAAGGGGCAAGGGTCTGAAGGTAAAAGAGTGAGAGTGGCAGAGGGGTCTGAAAAATGGAATAAAAGTAAATAAACCTGAGTAAATAAATCTGGACAAATTGGAGAAATGGTCTGAGGTAAACAGGATGAAGTTTAATAAGGACAAATGCAAAGTGCTCCACTTAGGAAGGAACAATCAGTTTCACACACACAGAATGGGAAGCGACTTTTCTAGGAAAGAGTGGGGCAGAAAGAGATCTAGGGGTTATAGTGGACCACAAGTTGAATATGAGTCAGCAGTGTGATGCTGTTGCAAAAAAAAGCAAACAGCACTCTGGGATGCATTAACAGGTGTGTTGTGAGCAAGACATGAGAAGTCATTCTTCCGCTCTATTCGGCGCTGGTTAGGCCTCAGTTGGCGTATTGTGTCCAGTTCTGGGCACCATATTTCAAGAAAGATGTGGAGAAATTGGAGAGGGTCCAGAGAAGAGCAACAAGAATGATGAAAGGTCTAGAGAACATGACCTATGAAGGAAGGCTGAAAGAATTGGGTTTGTTTAGTTTAGAAAAGAGAAGACTGAGGGGGGACATGATAGCAGTTTTCAGATATCTAAAAGGGTGTCATAAGGAGGACGGAGAAAACTTGTTCATCTTGGCCTCTGAGGATAGAACAAGAAGCAACGGGCAGAAACTGCAGCAAGGGAGGTTCAGGTTGGACATTAGGAAAAAGTTCCTAACTTTCAGGGTAGTCAAACACTGGAATAAATTGCCCAGGGAGGTTGTGGAATCCCCATCTGTGGAGATATTTAAGAGTAGGTTAGATAAATGTCTATCAGGGATGGTCTAGACAGTATTTGGTCCTGCCATGGGGGCAGGCAACTGGACTCGATGACCTCTCGAGGTCCCTTCCAGTCCTAGTATTCTATGATGCTATGAATAAAATGAGCTGCAAGAGAAATCAGCAAGGAAAGGACACTTAAGAGGAGAGAAGGGCACGAAACAGTGAATAAAAGGAAATAAATCTGATAAGGGAAGGCGGCCGCCGCTAGAGAAATCAGTAAGGGAAGACTCCTTAAAAGAGAGGATTGGTCAACACTCTATCAAATGAATACAATGGTGGCTGTGAGAGAAATCCACAAGGGCTGCGTCTAGACTGGCAAGTTTTTGCGCAAAAGTGGCTGCTTTTGCGCAAAACTTGCCAGCTGTCTACACTGGCCGCTTGAATTTGCGCAAGAGCACTGACTTTGTAATGTACAAAATCAGTGCTTCTTGCACAAATACAATGACGCTCCCGCTTGGGCAAAAGCCTTCTTGCGCAAATGCTTTTGCGCAAGAGGGTCAGTGTAGACAACACAGAACAGTTTTGCGCAAAAAAGCCCCGATGGCTAAAATGGCGATCGGGGCTTTCTTGCGCAAAAGTGCGTCTAGATTGGTACGGATGCTTTTGCGCAAAAGCCCTTTTGCACAAAAGCATCCGTGCCAATCTAGACGCGCTTTTGCGCGCGCAAATACTTTTAATGGAAAAACTTTTCCGTTAAAAGCATTTGTGGAAAATCATGCCAGTCTAGACGTAGCCAGGGTGTTTTCAAGAGGAGGGATAACTCAGTGGTTTGAGCATTGGGCTGCTAAACCCAGGGTTGTGAGTTCAAGCCATGAGAAGACCATTTGGGGCAAAAATCTGTCAGGAATGGTACTTTGTCCTGCTGTGAAGACAGGGGATTGGACTCAATGACTTTTGAAAATCTCTAGGAGCTAGGCATCTCTGTTCATATCATATGTAAGGGGATACTTAAAAGAAGAGAGGGTGGTGTAACTGAATAAAATGAAATTAAAGCGGTATAAAAGAGGAGACTGGAGAAGAAGGCTTTTCCAGAGCAACAGCCTGAAAGAAAGCTTCTGGCAGCTGGAGACCTTTCTTGTCAGGGGTGAGAGATGTTTGGTTTAGAAAGCAGCAGAGGATAAAAGATAGACCCTGGGGCTGTGTCTACACTGCAGGCTTCTGACTCAAGAACGGCTGTTCTTACACAAAAACTTGCTGAGCATCTACACTGCATGTGTGTTCTTGCGCAAGTACGTTTCCAGTAGGGCATTGGAAATGAGGGTTCCTTGCGCAAGAGCTCTGACGCGCTGTACGGGTACGGGGGAAGGAGCCTTCTTGTGCAAGAGGGCAGTGTGGACAGGCAGCCAAGCGTACTTGCGCAAGAACTGGCCTCCCAGGCAAAACCGCAGCTGACCACTTGGACGCTCCGCACCCGCACTCACAGCTCCTTGCTCCTTACTTCCTGGTTGCCGGACGCCCCCCTTAAAGCCACATGGAGCTTGCAGACACCATGCGGCTCTGCCCTGCTGCACCCCAGGAGCCCCAAGATGTCTGCTCCACAGGCACCCCGAGAGCCTGCACCCTCCTCCTCCCAGCAGCCACCCCAGGGCTCCCAGCAGGCCCAGAGGGGCACCAAGCGGTGCGCCCCTTGCTGGTCCGGGCCTGAAGTGGAGGCGCTTCTGGACCTGTGGGCAGAGGAAGAAGCCCTCCACGACCCCTGTGCCCGTTGCTGCAATGCAGGCGTTTTCAGCCACATGGCCCAGGCGCTCTCAGACCAGGGACATCCAGCCTGGGCCCTTGAACAGGTTGGGGCCAAGGTCAAGGAGCTATGCCTGGTCTATGACCGGGCCACTTAGGGCAAGGGGGGCAGGAGCCGACACCTGCTCCCACTACAACCGCCTCCATGCCATCCTCCCATCCTCCAGGAGGCGGCAGTCCCAGGGCCCTCGCCGGTGGTGGAGGACACGGGACTGCGCCCTCCCCCCCCCCAGTGGCCAGGCCGCCTGACCTGGAGGAGGAGGACAGCCTGACCACTGGCTCTGAGGATGAGGGTTAGGACCACCCCATCACCCTGCACCTGGAGCCCGGCAGCCAGGACATCTCCTGGGCCTCGTCCAAGGCTGGCAACGGATCCTCCGGTGAATATTGCACTTCTCACTCGCAAGGACGGGGGAGCTGGGTCCCCGGGGGAGGGGGGGATGGATGGAGCATCACTCAGGCTGTTCGAGCTGCATGCCATGCAGCAGTACGCAGCACATGCAACCTCGTGCAGCCTGACTGCGGCACGTGGATGCAGCAGGCAGCTCCAGGGCACTCCCAGGACCCTGCTGCTCACCCACGTCCTGCCCGGGGTGGAGGGGGAATGCCGGCTGGAAGCAGCCAAGGCTGCAAGGGTGTAGGTCACACCACACACATCCTGAAGGGTGCCGCACACAGACAGCGCACAGCCATGCCTGCCTATGTGACACAGCATCTGCTCCTGGGAAAACCGCAGTGAGTCTGAACTGTGAGCACGGCCCTTCCAGAGCCCTTCGGCTGCTTCCGGCCCCTAAGCTGCCCCTGAGGGAAGCCCCTCACTGTGGCCACACACTTCCCTGGGCTACTTGTCTTAGGGCTGGGAGGAGGGGGAGAGGAGAAGCAGACAGCCCAGGCCTCTGGCCACTTGAATTTTGCTGCAGGGATGGTATGCTCCCCAGTAGCCCTGGATCCATCTCCAAGGACATCAATTGACAGTAGTCCGAGAACCCAGACCTCGTCTGCCACACTAGCTCCTATGCAATGTGGGGATGTGCATGCAAACATGACTACAGCATCAATGGTGTGTGCTCACAGACAGTGACAAGAGTCGAAGCCATGTGCTCTACCTTGGGGAGGGGGTGTGACCAGTGCAACACAGACACACATAAGAACATAAGAATGGCCGTACTGGGTCAGACCAAAGGTCCATCTAGCCCAGTATCCTGTCTGCCAACAGTGGCCAGCACCAGGTGCCCCAGAAGGGGTGGACCGAAGACAATGATTAAGCGATTTGTCTCCTGCCATCCATCTCCGGCCTTTAACAAACAGAGGCCAGGGACACCATTCCTATCCCCTGGCTAATAGCCTTTTATGGACCTAACCTCCATGAATTTATCTAGCTTCTCTTTAAACTCTGTTATAGTCCTAGCCTTCACAGCCTCCTCTGGCAAGGAGTTCCACAGGTTGACACGCCGTATGCCAAGTGGCCAGGACACAGACAAAGGGGTCTTCATTCACAGTGATGTCTCCCAAGGGTTACAATCTATGGAGGATCACTTCACTCCAGGGATTTTGAGCTAGTCCTTTATGTGAACATATGCATAGAGGACCGATTGGGCTCAAGCCACAGTTGTGTGGTGTCGCCTGGGGCTCAGGGCGGAGGGCATGGGGCTCAGGAGCAGTGTGGGCAGGGCTGACTGACTGCCTCGTCGTTTTCTGTGTTCTCTGCAGCAGGACCACCCAGGAGCAAGGGACCCTCCAGCCCTGTGGCAGGGGCACCAACCGCCCAGGCGCCAGTCCGGCGTGCCAGGCAGTGGGACCAGCTCCTCCAGTGGCACGTCCAGGCCGTCGAGAGGAGGGAGGCGGTGGTCAGGCCGACCTGGAGTGGCGGCAGCAGGTGTGGGGGCAGTTCCTCCACCACCCTGGCGTTGTACATCAGCTATGCCGTGCACTATGGTACGGCCTTGCCGCATTCTCCTGCCTTCCTTGCCATGCCCATGCCCCCTCCTGCCACCCCTCTTGCTGCCCCTCCTGATGCCCCTCTTGCTGCTCCTCCAGCTGCCCCTCCTGCTGCCACTGCTATGCCCCCGTCCTGCCCACCTCCCCATGCTGCCCGCCCCAACCCGGCCTAAAGGATGCCGAGGCCTCCGCACCTGCAGAGGCACTGGCGTGAGCTGCCCCTCCCAGCAATAGCTTCCCCTCCCAGTTGAGAGTCCCTTTCTCCTCCCCCTCCCAGTTCAGAGCCCCCTCCCACTCCCCACACTTCTTCCCTATTGTAAATAAAAATACAGTTTCGTCTTGTTTCAACAAAAAACTGTTTTGTTTCTTGGGAGGTGAGGGAGGGGGGGTAGGGCTCGGTTGGAGATGTAGACGGGAGACAGAAGTGACCCTACTGTGGGGCCTGGCAGCAGGGCTGGCCCACAACATTTTGGCACCTGAGGCGGGGAGCTGAAATGATGCCCCCATGCCCCCTCGCTTGGGCCAAAACTTTGAAAGGTCTCGATTCTGCCTTCTTCCTGGTCTACTCCTCTCATGGGACTGCTCTGCTACCTACATCTGCACCAGCAGCAGACACAATTTTCTATACTCTGGGTCCTAGTGGCGCCCCTCCACCCCCCCAGTCTGGCACCTGAGGTGGCCACCTCAGTTTGCCTCATGGTAGGGCCAGCCCTGACTGGGAGAACATGTCCTTCAAGGCCTCCTGGATGCGCACCCCATTGTAGTGCGCCTGCCAGATGGCGGCTGTGCGGGGCTGCTCAGATGCTCGGCCCTGGTCTGCCATCCACCCCGGGAGGAAGGCCTCCCCCTTCTGCTCCACTATGTTGTGCAGCATGCAACATGCTGCCACAACCTCTGCGATGTTCTGCTCACCCATCTCGAGACGTGGAGCAGACAACGGAATCTGGCCTTCAGCCATCCGAAGGCGCACTCCACCTGGTTTCGGGCCCGGTTGAGGTGGTGGTTGAAATGTTCCCAGCCGGGGTCCATGCGTCTGGTGAACAGCTGCATCAGCCGGGGCATGAGGGGGTAGGTCGCATCCCCCACAATGCAGAGTGGCATGCGGACGTCCCCAACCGTAAAGTACCGCTGGGGGAAGAAAGTGCCTGCCTCCATCCTGCGATACAGGCTGGAGTTTCTGAGGATGTGGGCGTCATGTGCCCTGCCAGAACACCCCACATAGATGTCTGTGAAGCGGCCACGGTGGTCCATGAGGGCCTGGAGAACCACTGAAAAGTACCCCTTCCTCTTGATGAACTGGGCCACTTGATGCTCCGGGGCATGGATGGGGATTTGGGTCCCATCCACAGCTCCTCCGCAGTTGGGGAACCCCAAGACAGTGAAGCCAGCCACCGTTGCATCCACATCCCGCAGGCGGATGACCCTCTGGAGCAGTATGTCATTGATGGCACGGACAACCTGCAGAAGGGCACGCAGAAACACAGGGAATGCACCAAAATGAGGCAGGGCAGGTGCATGAGACCTTGGGGGTGCCCGCCCTGCTCTGATGCCCTCTGATGCCCTCTGCCCCCAAACACACCAGAGCCCCCTCGTCCCAGAGTGCCTCCCCCCCATTCCAGCAGGCCTGTTTGAGGGAGGGATGGCACAAGCCCCTGGGTGATGGGGCTTCCCCTACTCCCCCCTGTCCCGCCCCAGCCTGGAGTCTTCCCTTCCCCCAGGCAGGGAGTGCAGCCCCCCCATCTCTGGGCTTACATGCATCAACACAGCACCGACTGTGGACCTGCCCACCCTGAACTGGTGTGCCACTGAGTGGTAGCTGTCTGGGTGGCCAGCTTCCATAAGGTGATGGTGACCTTCCTGTTGATGGGGATGGTGGGCCACAGCCAGGTGTCGCATCCGAGGTGCGCCAGGGGCGAGCCAGGCACACAGCTCTAGGAATGTCTTCTTCCACATCCTGAAGTTCTGGACCTCTGCTGGTCATCCCATTGCTCCATGGCACAGCACGCACAAGGCAAAAGTCGTCAAAGGCCCTAGGGCACAAGCTGTGGTGTCCAATGAGGCAAACGGCAACCACAACAGGCACCGCTACAGCTTTCAGTCCCTACCAGAGGTGCCAAAGCAGGCAGCAGCAGAGAAACGGCTGTCCGGGGATATCCCTTGAAGCACACGTCTCGGAGGAGCTCCAGTCCCAGTTCTGGGCACCACATTTCAAGAAAGATGTGGAGAAATTGGAGAAGGTCCAGAGAAGAGCAAGAAGAATGATGAAAGGTCTAGAGAACATGAGCTAGGAAGAAAGACTGAAAGAATGGGGCTTGTTTAGTTTGGAAAAGAGAAGACTGAGGGGGGACATGGTAGCGGTTTTCAGGTATCTAAAAAGGTGTCACAAGCAGGAGGGAGAAAACTTGTTCTTCCTGGCTTCTGAGGATAGAACAAGAAGCACTGGGCTTAAACTGCAGCAAGGGAGGTTTAGGTTGGACATTAGGAAAAACTTCCTGCCTGTCAGGGTGGTTAAACACTGGAATAAATTGCCTAGGGGGGTTGTGGAATCTCCATCTCTGGAGATATTTAAGAGCAAGTTATACAGACACCTGTCAGGGATGATCTAGACAGTACTGGGTCCTGCCATGAGGGCAGGGGACTGGACTCGATGACCTCTCGAGGTCCCTTCCAGTCCTAGTGTACTCTTATTCTACGATTACCATTAGATTTTATTCAGTTGTGTCCTTCTCTCTTAAGTATCCTTTTCTTGCTGATTTCTCTAGCAGCCACCATTTTATTCAGAAAAGGTTCAGAAAAGGGAAACAAAAATCCTTAGGGCTGTGTCTACATTGGCAAGTTTTTGTGCAATGTCTTTTCCACCTGTCTACACTGGCCGCGAGTTCTTGCGCAAGAACACTGACGTTGTAATGTAAGAAATCAGGGCTTCTTGCGCAAGACCTATGACGCTCCCGCTCAGGAATAAGCCCTCTTGTGCAAGTGTTCTTGTGGCCATTGGAGCTTTCTTGCGCAAGAGAGCGTCTACACTGGCACGGATGCTTTTGCACAAAAGCACATCTCTTGCGCAAAGGCACATGCCAGGGTAGACGCTCTCTTGCACAAATACTTTAACGCAAAAACTCTTCCATTAAAAGTATTTGCGCAAAATCTTGCCAATGTAGACGTAGCCTAGGGGTTTGGAACAGGTCTCATATGAAGAGACATTAAAAAGACTTGGACTTTCATCTTAGAAAAGGGAAGACTAAGGGAAGATATGATAGGGTATGTCTACACTACAGCACTAATTCGAACTAATTTAATTTGAATTAGTTAATTCGAACTAAGCTAATTCAAACTAGTGCATCTAGACCTAAAAACTAATTCGAATTAGCGTTTTGCTAATTCGAACTAGCATGTCCACATTGAGTGGACCCTGAACAGAAGTTAAGGCTGGCCGGAACCAGTGTCGGCAGGGCATCAGGTTAGGACTTAGAGTGTGGAGCTGCTGCCTCGGGCTAGCCGAGGGCTGTGCTTAAAGGGACCCGACCTCCACCCCGGACAGACAGTTCTCAGGGTTCCCCGCTTGCTTGTCTAACTCGATGAGGGACAGCAAAGCAGTCCTGTCTTGGAGTGCCCTGAGTGCCCACACTTGGCACATCACAGCACTCGGCCATCAGCCCGGCTGCACTTGCCGCAGGCTGCCATCTGGGGGTGTTAATCGGGGGGCTGTCAGGATCCAGGAGGCCCTGCAGGAGAGCTTCCACCCCGAGGAGCCCACAGAGCCACCCCAGTCCTCCCCATCGGGGGCTCGTGCCCCATTCCTCCCTCACCTCCTTCCACTTACCCTTCCCTAGCCCCCCTTCCTGATGTAAAAAATAAAGGATACCTGTGTTCAAAAATAGAAACTCTCTTTGTTTAACAAAACTGGGGGGGAAGGGAATTAACCTCTGGGGAGACTGGGAAAAGGAGGTGGAAGAGGGAAAGAGAGAGGGTGTGAGAGGGGAGGGGGAAACCTGGGAGGAGGGAGCTGGAAGGGGGAAGCCAGGGGAAGAAGGAGGAGGGGAAGTAAAAAACTATGTACGCCATATCTTCAGTACTGTGTACAGATGTGGTCTCCTCACCTCAAAGAAGATATTTTGGCCTTGGAAAGGGTTCAGAAAAGGGCAACTAAAATGATTAGGGGATTGGAACAGGTCCCATATGAAGAGAGGTTAAAGCGACTGGGACTTTTCAGCTTAGAAAAGAGGAGACTGAGGGGGGATATGATAGAGGTCTCTAAAATCATGAGTGGTGTGGAGAGGGTGAATAAAGAAAAGTTCTTCCTTAGTTCCCATAATAGAAGGACTAGAGGACACCAAATGAAATGAATGGACAGCAGGTTTAAAACTAATAAGTGAAAGTTCTTCTTCACACAGCACATAGTCAACCTGTGGGACTCCTTGCCACAGGAGGCTGTGAAGGCTAGAACTATAAGAGAGTCTAAAGAGAAGTTAGATAAAGTCATAGAGGTTGGGTCCATGGAGTGCTATTAGCCAGGGGGTAGGAACGGTGTCCCTGGCCTCTGTTTGTGGAAGGCTGGAGATGGATGGCTCGAGACAAATCGCTTGGTCATTGTCCAAAAGTTGATGCAACTTTTGCTGGTCTCTATTTCCCTCAATCCCCGATGCTTGTGTAACCAACGCTGGGAAGATCTGAACCCAGGAGCTAAGGTTAGGAGCCGCTTCAGTTTGAGCTAGGATGCCAACTGCTCTCAGCTTAGGCTGTAGAGGTTTTTTTTCTTCTTCTCTCTCACTGTAAGTGGTCTCTGCCATTCCATGGGACAGTGAACCACACTAGGTGTGTGGGTTACACTTGGAAACTGTGACAGAACTCTGTCTGAGTCACATCCCGGAGCCTGCAGCATTACCTGCAAGTGTGAACCTTTTGGGGACTTCCAGTTTGACTTGTTAGAGAGACCATGGTTATGGCAGGGAAGTCAGGACTCCTGGGTTTTGTCTGTCACCTTCCCACTCAACCGCTCTGTGGCCATGTCCAATTCCCAGAATCATAGAAGTGGAAGAGACCGTGAGAGGTCATCAAGTCCAGTCCCCTGCCCTCACGACAGGGCCAAGCAACGTCTAGATCATCCCCGATAGATGTCTGTCTAATCTACTCTGAAATGTCTCCAGTGATGGGGGTTCCACAACCTCCCTAGACAGGTAGGAAATTGTTCCTAATGTCCAACCTAAACCTCCCTTGCTGCAATTTTAGCCCATTGCTTCTTGTCCTATTCTCAGAAGCCAAGGAGAACAATTTTTCTCCCTCCTCCTTGTAACACACTTTTAGATACCTGAAAACTGCTCTCATGTCCCCTGTCAGACTTCTCTTTTCTAAGCTAAACAAGCCCAGTTCCTTCAGTCTTCCCTCAAAGTCATGTCTTCTAGACCCTTAATCGTTTTTGTTGCTCTTCTCTTCATCTTCTCCAATTTCTCCACAATTTTGGTCCCTGTGCTTCAGTACCTATCTGTACAATGGGGATATGTTCACAGTGCCTCTCCTGTGCTAAATGATTTGAAGATGCTTCAGGGAAAGGTGCTGCCCAGTGTGATGATAGTTACTGATGAGAATCACTGATCTCTGGCCCTTAACGAAAGCTCTGTGTGCCTGCAGAAAATGCGATTGTCTCCCCTCGGTGATCTCTCTCCAGATATGACGGTCGACTATCTAAGTATCCCTCCTGAGCATATCCAGGGTAGCAGACCCTCTACCCTCTAGCGAGCTCAGGATTATCCCTACATTTCTTACTGATCAACTCTAATTAATTAATATCCAGAAATATACAAAACAGCCGGCTGCTCTTGGACCCAGAGCCCAAGATTCTCCTCTCCCTTTGGGAAAAGCACCTTAATGAGTGTTTACTCCTAAAGATGAATAATTAGCAAAGAAGCCCAGACGGGCTTGTTTCTAGCCTGTTTACATCCAGATGCCCTCTTCTCCCCTCAAGGCTGAGTGCAACCCACTGGGATTGCATAGAACTATATTATAAACTGTGGAAACCCCCGTGTCGTCTCTCGACGTGGGACGCTGCTGCAGACGCTGGGCTGAGAGAGGTGCGGGACGCAGCTTCCTGAGGGGGGTTCCCAGGGAGGACACGTCCCTCTCAGCACTCACAGGTACCAGCTCTTGCTCAACGAGCCCAGTGCAACACTGGCCTTATCAGACAGTCAGTCTTTGTCCTTTGGGCTCTGCACAGCCACTAACCATCTCAGCGTCTTGCTAGGCCATGAGTGTGCTCCGGTATCACTGGCAAAAATTTATTCCCTTCTGCGCTCCACCTCCCACCCCGTGTGGTGGCCTCCAGCCCTGAGGTGGGGGCGTTTCAGTGGAACAGGGGATCCTGCAGGATGAAGGGGGTTAGTAGGTGTCCAATGCGAGGACAAATTGTGATGTGGTGGCTCGTGCTCTGCTTCGACCCCAGTGAGGCAAAACTCCCCTTGGAGTAAGAGCCTCATGGACCAGCTGGGAGTTCCTGCACAGACACGGCCACCTCGTCCTCTCGCAGATCAGGGCTCCGGCTATTAGGGGGGTGGGGCTGTTACTTGACTGTTTATCTCCTGGAAGCGGATTTTATTAAGTACGAGCAGCAGGATTTCAGTGGCTGCAACTGAAAACAGGCAGAGCAAAGTAAATTACAAACTTAAAATAACATAAAATGCAGAGCTCGTTCTAACACCCTAAAGCGTATTACAAACCTACCCTAAAACTGACACAGAGATGCAGTCGTGTTAGTCTGGTGTAGCTGAAACAAAAGACAGAACTATGTAGCACTTTAAAGACTAACAAGATGCTACATAGTTCTGTCTTTTGTTTCAGCTACCCTAAAACTGTTCTTATTTCAGCTGAACCTCCAAGACAAGATCCTTTTTTTCCGTGTGGACTCTGTTTAATTTTCTTGGGAATGACATAACGGACAAAGAGCAAGGGCTTGAAAACTTTGCATCTTAAATAGCCTCCCTTATAGGCGAGAATTCTTTGTTTCACATTCTCCCTTTCCTTGGAAAATTACGTGGTCAGACCTAACCAGTTGGAGTGGTCACATGCCTTCCTAGGACCAACCCGGCTCAGACTTACAGGAGAAAAGAGGCTGTTGATTCCCCAGACATTGAGGGAAACACCCTTGATGGTTTTCATTTGCACATTGGAAACCCTGGTGTAGACACCATGAGGAAATTCTTCCATTGACCTAGCTACCTGCTCTTGGATAGGCAGAAGAATCAGCTAACGATTCAGCTGTTGCCATCAGTGTAACTAGAGTCGCCCCTGGAGCACTCTGGAAGTGATTCCGTAGTATTTCAGGTGCAGAGAAGCCCTCTGGCAGATCTTCCAGAAAAACATCTAGTCTGGATCCTCCAACGTGTGGGTGTTAGAGAATCCATCAGTTCCCTTCACAGTGTGTTCTAAAGATTAATCTCCCTCGGCTAAATACGTGACCCTTATTTCTATCTGGAATCTGTTTGGCTTCAGGTTCCAGTCACTTGGTCTTGCTCTGCCTTTCTCTGCTGGATGACACAGCCGTTAGTACCCACGCTTTTCTCTTTCCTAAGTCTCCACTTCATCGTCCGTTTGATAAGTTACACAGATAAAAACACTTCAAGACCCGCACAGCCTGGCTTTTCTCTCCAGCATTTGATCATTTTTGTGGCTCTTTGCTATACCCTCTCCAAATTGTCGATATCCTTTATTGAATGTGGAACCCAGAACGGATTCTGTTGCTTTCCCCAGACTCATGTGGAGAGGTTAAAATCATTCCCCGGTTCAAACTCACCACTCTCTAGCCAATGCATCCAAGGATCACGTTAGCTCTTTTGGCTACAGTAGTGCACTGAGAGCTCATGATGGGACAAATCTTTTTCTGGGTCCCTGCCTTCCATCCTATAGTGCTCCAGTACGTGCATTCCCTGTTCCAAGAGGATAATTTGCATTTGACTCTATTAAAACCGTCTGAGTGTAACCCCTCCGCCCGTCTTTGCATTGTCCACAAATTTTATCTGCAATGATTTTCTATTTCCTTCCAGATCGTTGATGAAAATATCGAATAGCATTGGGCCTAGAACGGATCTGTGCAAAGCCCCACTAGAAACAGCCCATTCGCTGACAATGGCCCAGTGACAATGGCTTTCTGAGATGTCAGCTGGTTTTTGTTACATTTTACGTGGGCTCTTCTGTTATTGTTGAGCGTTACTCTTATACCTCAGTATTTTCCTCTACTAAATCAAATGCCTCAGGAAAAAGCCATGTTTGTTGTAACTGAGCAGTTCCCTTGATCAACCAAATGTTCACTCTAATAAAACAATGACATCAGGTTTATTTGACAAAACCTATTTTATACGAGCCCTGTTGTTTATTATATGTCTAGACTTCTTTTGGAACTAACCCCATAGCAGTTTTTCCATTCTTTCTTAACCTAATCATTTTTTAAAACCTTGGCTTTTTTTTAATACTTTATGATTAACAGAGGAATTGCCATAAAGCTTTTCTAGGATTCCTCTTGTTCTTCATATATGTAACTGCTTCCTTTTTATGATCCTTAGCCCTGTCAAGCATGGAGTTTCCCCTGATATCTCTAACATTCCTTATCAATTTTTGTAACTTCTGACTTATATTCTTAGCCATCTATTTTCCCTTTGCCCCTTTTTTATATATTATTTCCCCCTCCTTAACTGATGCCTTCCCTTTCCCATCGAACTGACTTATTACCCAACATTGTTCACTCTCTTGACTGTGGAAGTGGGACTTTTCACTATCTAATAAACATGAGTCAAAGAACTATCAATTTTCCTTCCTGCTTTTCTGCCTAAATGTTTTTCTCCAAATAATTTTTCCAGGTTTGCAGAATTAGTCCTCGTGGAGCATGGAGCGTCGGTAGACAGTACTGGTTTGGAAAGGTACTCTCTCTGTCCATTGGAGTGTCATCAGTTTCATTCTTCAATTTTCCTCTCCTCTATCATATGCTCCCTTTTTTTTTCATTAAGTGAAACAGTCCCCGACTCAGTCTGCCCGCATATGGCAGCCTCCCTCATTCTCACCACCTCTCTTGGAAATCACTCTTCCATCTGCTGTACCCTACACTGAGAGTGGGAGTCCAACACTGAGCAGATGTCCACATTTTTCGGGATGGCACGTTTTTCTCCATCCCATTCCTTAGGCAGCCAAAGCTGTCTTCGTTTTCTCCTCTGCTGCCAATGGAGAGGTGTTTCCTGGAGCTTCTATCGATGACACCCAGAGATTTTCCCTTATTTATGGTCTACTTGGGATGGTTCCCCCAACACATGCCTTAGCAAAGATTTGATTTTTCCCCCACTCTTACATTTTGAGTAACTGGATGAATGGATAACTTCCAATAGTAGGGACTCCATAGCCTTGTTTTTCTTGCATTAAGGAAGCCTGACAGATACCTCGTATCCACACTCACGTTTCCTGCTAGGGCCTTAGAAGGTTTTCCCCACCACAAAGTGCAGGAATTAATGACTCAGCGAGCACCGTAAGATATGGAATTGGCATTAGAAGGGACAGTTGTTTATAGTTATTTTCTCTGAATGACAAAAATGTCAGTTTTCAGTGTGAAGAAAGACCAGTCTTCTTTACTCATAAAACAGCCGGCAGCAGTGCATATTGTGTGTCATACTAACATTGTCTCTCCATGCAGGTATTTGTACCATGACCATCACCCTCAACCAGGGCACATACAGGAAGTCAGAAGAACGTAAGGTACATACAGGACACTCCATTCTGTCTCACACTTGGACACCTCCTCCCTTGCTCCATGTCAGATTCCAACACAACTACCTTCACCAACCCCTCCACCTTCATCCTGCAGGGCATCCTTGGCCTGGAGACAACCTACACATGGATCTCCATCCCCTTCTGCACCATGTTCATTATAGCCATCTTGGGGAACTTCACCATCCTGTTCATTGTGAAGATGGAGCAAAGCCTCCATGAGCCCATGTACTATTTCCTGTGCATGCTGGCCATCACCGACCTGGTTCTGTGTACATCTACCATGCCCAAAACGCTGAGCATCTTTTGGTTCAATTCCAGGGAGATCGATTTCAATGCCTGCCTCACCCAGATGTACTTCATTCACTGCTTCTCATCGATGGAGTCTGGGATCCTTGTGGCCATGGCGTTGGATCGCTACGTGGCCATCTGTGATCCCCTGAGACATTCCACTGTCCTGACCAACCGGGTGGTGTTCAAGATTGGCCTGGCTGTGGGGCTGCGCAGTGGTATACTCTCGCTGCCCTACCCTTTCTTAACAAGGCATTGGCCTTATTGCAGAACCAACATCATCCCCCACTCGTACTGTGAACACATCGCTGTGGTGAACTTGGCCTGTACTGACACCCGAGTTAGTAGTTACTACGGCCTCTTTGTCCTCTTCTCTGTGATCGGTGTGGATGTCGTTTTTATCATTGTGTCCTACACTCAGATCCTCAGGGCCATCTTCCGCCTCCCCACAAAGGAGGCCCGGCTGAAGACTTTTGGGACCTGCGGCTCCCACCTCTGCGCCATCTCAGCTTTGTACATCCCAGATTTCTTCTCCTCGCTCACGCACCGGTTTGGCCACAATGTTCCCCTTAGTTTCCTCATTCTCTTTGCCAATGTGTACCTCCTGGTACCCCCCATGCTACACCCCATCGTCTATGGGATGAGGACCAAACAGATCCGGGACAGGCTGCTCCGGCTGTTTACACACAAAGAAACCTAAACATTTTCTCCTTGGGCTCTGGCTTTCTGCCCAAGCTTCATGCAGCCCTGGCTAGTGGCGTGGTGCAGAAGCCTTTTTCTCTGAATCACTTACTGAACGCTCAGAGAGACACTAAATGCTGGTGTGGCCTTACTGTGCTGTGTTAGGAGGGTGAACTGGAGAATCAGTAGATGTACAAGACACTTGAGTGTCACCTTTGTAGTTCCTGATAGACATGAAACCCATGAGCCAATGCCTCCTCTTCTACCTCTTCTCTCAAGGCCCTGCCATGTCACTTACTCCTCTCTTCTTCTCCATTTGTCAGTGGTTGGATCTTTTTCATCTTAACCTTCCCCTCTCCTCTCCCCGTGAGCAGTAAAGGAGCCATTTCTGATTTTCATAGAGGTTGCCATTTTAAGTGTGATTCCAGGGGCTACTTAAGCTCTTGACAAATCTCGTGTTTTGGCCGATAACTTAGCAATGAGTTGACAGGAGCACAGTATCTAACTCCTCTATAAAAGAAAGAAAATTAAATAAATATTGGACCCACTCGTCTCTAAAACCAGTGTGTTCTTACAGCTTGGGGCAAGGGCAGGGCTGGGGGGCTGGCTGGGAGAAGGGGAGCCATGTTCCAGCCCCCCAAAGAGTAGACCCAGACTAGGGGGCTGCCTGCGTCTCCCACACCCCTCCCACTCACACACAGATCTCCTGTCCCCACAGCCTGCCCTGGGGCACTGTGAGGCCAGTGACAGATGCCCCGGATTTGCAGGTGCCTTGGGGAGGCCTAACGGAGAGGGCAGAGTGCCTGCCCCTGGGGGTGCCCCACTCACTTGCATTCCCATCCCCTTTTCTACCTTCTCGGGTTTGATGGATATGGATCTGCAGAGACGCCAGCTCCAGCCATGGTGTGCGGCATTAACAGGTGCTGCTCGGTGTGGTTGGCTGGCCAGATGGCCCCATCTCCACACTGATGGGGGTGGGTTTTATCTCCATTGGCCACCTCCTGACTAGGGGATATGTAACTCTGGGGTTCCTCTGTGGGTCTGTCTCTGGGAATGGGGGTAGGGGAGGTGTTTCTGCCCATTCCCCTCCCAAGGGGGATGCATTTGCTCTTTCACAGTCCTGAGTCCACCCCACCTGGATCGTGGATGAGTCCGGGACTGGCTACCCTGCCCCCTCACCTTTCCAATGTCCAAGTGAAAATGCCCAGCCCCCTCAGGACGCTTAAGTGACAGTAACCTAAGCCAATGAGATGCCAGACAGAAGCTCTGCAACATCCACCTCATGCTGTGATTGGTTGAGCAGTCCCCAATGGCAGGACAAACCCTCCAGCACTGGTGGGGTGGGAGACCGGGTGTGTATGTGTGAAGGGGGGAGCTCCACATGAACCCTTCCATGCTGCCATGGGCAGCTCATGGCTCTGTGGGGGCCACACCTCCCTCTGGCCCCATGGCCCCTGGGGAGAGCCCCCCAGCCCACCTCTTGCAAAACAAGCAACTGCGATTTGGGGTGGCATTAACAGAGGCGGCTGTGTTGTTCGAGTCAGCTGTGGTTCAGCCTCAGCTAGGGTACGTCTAGACTACACCTCTCTGTCGACAGAGAGATGTAGATTAGGCACATCAAAATTGCTAATGAAGTCAGATTTAAATATCCCATGCCTCATTAGCATAAACATGGCCACCGCTTTTTTCTGAAACGGAGTTTTTTTTTTTTTTAAACAGCAGTCTAGATGTGGATCTGTTGATAATAAAGCCTTTTTCAACAGATCCTGTAAACCTCATTTTTTGAGGAATATAGGATCTGTTGAAAAAGGGTTTATTTTTGACAGATCCACAACTAGACTGCCATTTTGTTTTCGAAAAACTCTGTTTTGAAAAAAAGTGGTGGCCATGTTTATGCAAATGAAGCATGGGATATTTAAATCCCTGCTTCATTAACAATGTCGATGTGCTTGATTTGCATCCCTCTGTCGACAGAGGGATGCAGTCTAGATGTAGCCCCAGAGTGCTGAATCCAGTTTTGGCCACCGGTGAATAGCAAGGAGGTGGCGATACCAGGCAAGCGACAAAGATGATCGGAGAGACGGAATAGGAGCCATATGAGCAAAGGCTGAAGGAGGTGCGTATGTTTAGTTGGGAAAGAGGAGATGACGTGGGGAGAGAGGATGATTGTGGTCTTCAAAGTCCTGCAAAGCTGCCGTAAAGAGCAGGAGGAAAGTTCCCTCTTGCCACCGAGGGCAGGAGAACAGGCAATGGGTTCAGACTGCACCGTGGCAGATTTACATCCAATCTCTGACAAAACTCCCTCTCCGTAAGGACAGGAGCACATTGGAACAGACTCCCAGGAGGTTGTGGAAACTCCTTCACTGGGGTTCTCCACAGGAGGCTGGAGAGCCACCGCTCTTAGATGGGTTACATACAACGTATCTTTCATCTTGGCTGGGGGTTGGACTAGGAAGTCTTTTCAGTCCCTTCTAACTGTATGGCGCTAAGACTCTATGCACTCCTCCCCGCCATCAGCCTCCCCTAGCCTTTATTTCCAAAAACTCCTCTGTGACATTTTTAATTTCACATTTCAGCTGTCTGGTTCCAGTTTGCTCGAGGTGGAGCCCATCCTTCCTTTGTAGGCTCCTCCTTTCCCCAAACATTCCCTAGTGTCTAATAAGTCTAACCCCCTCCTCCCTACCCCACCACCTTGTCCATGCGTTGAAACCCTGCAGCTCTGTCTAACTGGTTGTTTGCGACTCCGCGTTGCCCATGTGATTTCTTTGCCTGATTTTTGTTGTGTATAACAACACTGTCTGAGAGTATTAATGCCAGCACTACAAGCAGGGTTAACTGCTTAGAGACGGGAGTAGTTACAGACCAAGACTGGGGTCCTCCAACATAAGTCACCAAACCAGTGACAAAGAGCACGGCTGTTCACCTCACGGGCTAACAAGGAGTCATTGTCCTTCAGACAATCCAGCTGTCCTGTGCCACCAGTAGTAACCATCCACATCGAGATGAGAGGTTATAGAAACCCTCCAATAAAAAGGTTCCTCTGATCCCAAAGAGCCAGCCACATCCCCAAGTCAACGAGTGTCTTCAAATTGTCCTTTGGAATCTAAAATCTAAAGGTTTATTTATACGAAAAAAGAAAGCAAGAAACTGGTGATGGGAAATGGCCCCTCCAGCGCTAGACCCCTCCCTGGTGGAGTCCTTCAATCGTCAATAATCTCTCTTCAATATCTCCGTGCAGCCACTAGGGGCACTGGCCATACAACATGGACTCTAGCACCAGCCACACACAGGTCACCCCAAACTCCTGCTGCCCTTTCCACATGACCTCGCCACGGCCACCAGGGGGCTACGTTCTCTGCAGGACCAGCTGGCTGAAGCTGAGGCCAAGGCAGGCGGAGGTGCTGCTGGTGGGCAGAGTTAAGGGTGTGAAGGGCCAGCAGCCATGGTGCAGCCTCCTTAGGCTGGAGGTACAGCCACATCTGAGCAATCGCTTCCCTGCCGGATGATTAAACCCCCAGTTTTACATTGAAATGAAACTAGTCCAGGGTTCCCTTGGGAATCTGGAGGCAGGAGGCCCAGGATGTGTTCTGGGAAGGGAAGGGTGACTGGGACTAAAGCAGAGTCACACAAGCTAACGGAGGGCCCTGTGCTCCCAGCTGTGTGTCTGGGGCAGCCGCCGCTCAGTGGATGTTCTCGTTACCCCCATTTAATTACCCAGACATCCGCCCTGCTCTGAAAGGCCCAGGGGGAACATTGAACAGCCTTTGTTAGCCCCGCTTACTGCTGCTACCCCCATCTCCTGGCCTCCCCCATCTGGTTTGTCGCACCCACGAGCTGTGTCTGGTCTGACACCGATGTATGAGCCCTTTAAGCCAGGGGCTCCTTCTCCTCTGTGTGGGATGGGCCCAGCACGAGGGACCCTGAACTTGGCAGAGTCTCTGGGGTCTTCCACACTACAAACAAAGATCCTAACTAATCAACACAGGAATCCAGGCAAACCAGGGCCTTGCCCCTCACCCTTCTGTGCCCAGAGCCGCAGGGGAACAGCAAACACACGTGCTGGCTAAGAGCGTTGTACCTTGAATACAGGCAGCTACGGGACCAGGCCTGGCCAAAGCGTTTGTGGGGCCCAAGGTAGCGTGGCAAAGCTGCATGGCCGTGAGTGAGAGGCCGGGTGGACGAGGGCAGGAACTGGGCAGTGTGGGGCCCTGAATGTGTGGGGCCCACAGCAACTGCCTCGCTCGCCTTGCCCAAAGGCCGGGCCTGTGCGGGACCCTGTTCAGCTGGGACAGGAGAATTCGTTCAGTCTCATCCCAGGGCTCAACACCCCGGGGGCTCCGCACTGGAGAAATCCCCCAGTGAGCCAGAGGGGCAGGCAGAGAGTCCAGCGCTGGGGATCCAAGCGCCCTCCAGCCGGAGCAGAGCTGGAAAGTCTGACTCAGCCTGGCACATCCCATTCCAGTTCCCCTGGGAGACACTCACATGTCTCAGTGGGCCTGTCTACACTACGGTCTGTGAGTGGGAGCACAAGTGGAGTCCCTGAGTTCCCACTTCCCAGGTGCAGGGGAGCCCCCACACTCCAGCTGGTTCTGAGACCCTCAGATTCCCCTGGCAGGGATGGCAAAGACTCAGCCCCCCTCTCCAGCCTTTCCTCTGCCTCCCACCCAACGAACGGTCCCCACCAAGGTGGATGCCCATTTCCCTGTTGGCATGAAAAAGACATTTAGACGTAGGAGGGAAGTCAGGACTCCTGGCCTCTTTCTGTCATCCTACCTCTCAGTCCCTGTGTGTTTGCCGCCAATTCACATCTCCTCGTGCCTCAGTTTACCTATCCGTAGGAAGGGGATCTGTGCTCCCTGACACACTGCCCTTCCTAGGTCATTTCAAGGCCTTTCAAGGGAAGGGGCTGCCCAGTATCAGGCTAGTTACTGGGGAGAATCATGGAACTATGAGGCCTTAACGAGAGGCCCTTGTGCCTGCAGAAAATCTTGTGTCCCGTCAGTGTTCTGTGTGCAGATCTGCCTGTCTGCTGCCTTCCCATTCCTCCGGGGCGTTTGGTGGTATCAGACTCTCTGGAAACGCATCCCTAGGTTGTTTTTATTTTCCTAATCAACTATAATTCTTAAATATACAGAGATGAGCAGCCAATTCCTCACTGACCCAGCCCAGAGCCCAGGAGTCTCCTCTCCCTTGGGGAAGGGCCCTTAATTGCTTTTTAGGCCTACAGCTGGGTAATTAGCCCAGAAGCCCAGACAGGCAGGTCTGCAGCCACTTTGCATCCAGATGCTGCTTCTCCCAGAGGCTGAGGGATCCCCCCGGGCCGGCCCAGCGCTGTGCTATAAAAATGCCCTCTCCTCTGCCGGCTCTCGGCGCGGTGTGTTCCTGCAAGTGCCGGGCTCAGAGAGGTGGGGACGCGGGCGCCTGACCCTTCCCTCTCGGAGCTCACAGGCACCGTCTCTTCCCGGGAGCTGCCCTGCTCGCCCAGCCTGGCCAATGGGGGCATGGCGGGACTGATGGTGAGTCTGTTGTATTTACTTTTCGGAGACATTTGGGGCCTTTCCCCCCAGGGATGAGTTTGCTCCAGTATCACACAACGTCCCTCTGTGCCCCCTGCCCGCCCCCACTGACCCACTCCAGCCCCAAGGTGGCTGCATGTCCATGGTGCAGGGACACGGCAGGGTGGGAGGGGTCAGTTGATGTGCAAAATCTGAGGCCCTGGCTCATAGTCGGCTCCGGTCCCACTAAGGCAAAGGTCCCCTTGGAGTGAGATGTGCGCACAGAGCAGAGCAGCCAGCCTTGTGTCACTTCACAGAGCCCGACCCTCCCCTCCAGCACCTCAGGCTCTGGCTGTTTGGCGGGGAGGGGAGGTGGCTGCTGGCTGACTTCCCTGCTGGAAAGCCGGAGGGTGGCAGGGCCGCCCTGGAACAACACGGGCCAGGCTGATTTCTGCTGACGGGACTTTCAGAAAATGTCCCCCTTGCGTCCGTGCTCTGAGGCACCGTAAATGGAAACGCTGGGTCAACTTCCTGTATCGACCTATTTCGAGGCTTTAGTGTGACAAGGACGATTACATCATCCAGTCTGGCCTCCTGTATGACACAGGCCATGACATGTCACCCGGTTATCCGCGTATCGAGCCCCTGACCCAGGCCTGGCCCCCACTAAGATTTTACATTTTAGAATCACAGAGCTGCAGGGTCAGAAGGGACTAAAAAAGTCCAGCTAGTCTGGCCCTGCCAAGAGGCAGAATATGTGTGGTCTAAATCATCCCTGGATAGGTGGGCGTCCTGCCTCATTCTGAAAACTGTCAGCAATGGGCCTTCCGTGCCCTCCCAAGGCATCTGTCCCATTGTCCCCCTCTGCTTGCTGTTGGGAACTTTCTCTCAAGACTTCATCTCCGTTTGCTGTGCAACAGTTTGGACCAATTCCCTCTTGCCCTGTCATAGAACCATAGAGCTGGAAGAGACCTCAGGAGGTCATCAAGTCCAGCCCCCTGCCCAAGGCAGAACCAATCCCGAAGTTGTCCTGTGTGGGAAGAGAGAAAAACTTTCTGCCGCCTTTCTCTGGCAGCCTGGGAAGTGTTTGACGGCCCCTCTCATGTCCCCAGTATCTCTCTGCTTTTCCAATCTAAACACACCTGGTTGTAGCCTATAGGATTAAGTTGCTTGCCTGCCATACCAGATAACATATTTCGGGGGGGATTTATACTATCGTAGTGTTATATCCAGGATTGCATTCTTTATATTTAGTGTAGTCGCTGTTATGGTAAAGCTGGATTGTACTACAGGCCTCCAGCCTGTATGAGCAGCTACGGCGCAGTGCAGGGAGTCCCAGATATAATGCTTGCTCCGCGCAGACGGCCCTTCATTTTGGGCACTCAACTGAGGAGCCCTGTCTGAACCAGGCCTATTTTGAGTTGGTCGGCCTGCCAGCCGGATCAGTCGGTAGCCGCCAAGGAGACGGCAAAGCACAGAGGTGACCGCAGGGCCAGAGACGGTGTTTTCAGAAAGGAGATCGTTTTCAGGAATGGGTAGTACTAGGTGTCATAACCAACCACCGTGGCCGTGGCGACAACGGTGCGCAGCCCTGGGGCCACCATGACAATGGGGATGCCGAACGTGTGGAACGGGAGCTGAAGAGAGCTACGGAACGACCGGGCGCGGACAAAGGGCCTGTAACAGGGAAACGACTTAAAAACGTCTTTCCTTTGCCTTGAGTAGCAATTACAGCGGAGAACCTGGCCGAGAGAGGCCCAAATGGGGAAACTTAAACCAGACACGTCCCAGCTGGGAAGGAGGCCAAATGTTTAACGCTCCGAATGATTAACCGTTGGTGCAGCCTGCCCAGGGACGTGGGGGATTCTCCAGCTCCCCGTGTTGGCAAAGCCAGGCTGGAGGGTTTTCTGGCAGATCTGCTGAGGGTTTATCTGCACTGAGAAGGCCACACAGCCCCGGCACAGTGCTCCTTGGAGACACCAGTAACACAACCCACAGGGTTCCCTTCTCGGCACAGGTAACCCCTCCCTGAGAGCTGGCAACTAGGTTACGGGATGGATTTGCCTGTTGATTTCAGGCTCTCGGCACCGGAGTCAGGGTGAAATAGCCACATCCCTCAGGGTGGTTTTTTTTTCTTCTGTTTCTAAAACGGTAAATGTAGTGTTGGGCACAGAGCATGCCCGTCACAGGAGATGAGGGTAACACTTCACTTGGGGTCCATTAACAGTCATACAGGATGTGAAACAGCATCAACAATGGAACCTTAATGTTAGAAACGGCACAATTACCGCCTGACCGATCCACCCCACATCACAGTGGGAACCAGATGCACGCAGTGAATCAGGAGCAGAGCCAGAACAAACAATCGAACAGGTGAACAGGCAAAAGGCAAACGCAGGACAGGAGTGTGTTAAACATGAAGCATGAAAATCGAAGAGATAATTTAAACAAATATTTGGCACTGTTAGGAACAGTAGAAGGGCTGGTATGGGAGTAATGAGAGAAAAGACTAGGAATATATATCTTGCCAGTCAACAAAATGGAAAACAGGTCTTGTGAATTATGACGTCTTTCATCGTTTAATGGCAGAACGTGTTTGGGTGAGCAGGGGACTCTTGCAGGTGCAACAGACTTGTGTTTCGCTGCCGCATTCATTTTAGAAGGGGAAAACATTCATGTGAAAACCAACACTGCCCATTTCCCATAGAGCACACGTAAAATGGGCTAAATGCTGCCTAACTGAGCGAACACAGAAAGCCGTTGTCAATGGGCAATTGGCAGCGAATGGGGCTGTTTCCAGTTGGATTTAGGCCTGGTACTAGTCTCTATTTTCATCAAGGATCTGGACGTACAGAGAAACTCACTGCAGGTAAAATCTGTGGCCGACCCAAAGGCCGGCAGAGGGGTGACAATGAGGAGCCCAGGGCAGGTACCGATTGATCTGGAGCCTTTGGTGAGTGGGGACCAGGCAAACAGAAGGGCTGAATAAAGAGAAATGCAAAGTTACCTGCTCAGGATAGGGAAGGCAGGACAGACCCACCGACCAGGGCACCGGCTTATGGAACCCAGGGACCGTGAACTGGAGTTAGGAGTCAAAGTGCAGACCCTACTTTTTGTGAGCTCCTCATGTGAGACCATGACATAAAGAGCTGGTGCAATCCATGGACTCAAAATCAGGGCAGTGGTGAGCTGGAAGAAGGGAAGGATGTACCTACACATTCTTTGGGGTGTGGCAATACATTTGGTCATAACAGGTTAGGTTGGAATTAAATAATGTCAAGACCCTATAAATATCCATATTGCTTAAGTTAGTTAAGTTTCGCTTTGGCTTCTGTACGTTTTCTTTAGGTTTTTTAATTATTTTTTTGATTTGATCTTCTTAGGCTTCCTTGCTTTAAAACTTCTACTTAAACTTTATTAGGTTCTTCAAGTTCTTTAAGCACTATCCTTCTGTGCTGCCCATTTGGTTAGTTTAGCTTAGCGGCTTTACAGCTTTACACTTGACCTACCGGGACCTTCAACTTCATTCATTGGCCTGCCAGAGGCAAGACTCATTCGATGCTTCCTAACATCAGGACTCAGAGAAGGGGTGTGAGGATGCTGGGTTAAGTAATTATTGTATTCGTTAATGTTACCAGAGGGAGTGCTTGAAATATAGTATGGTTTAGCAATTTTATGCCTATTGAGATTTTGACTCTTTAATTGTTTTACTAAAGGTTTTAACCAATTGGTATTGTCCTCTATCTAGGGCTACATCTACATAGCAACATTATTTCAAAATAACTAGTGTTATTTTGAAATAATGTTGAAATACTCTGAAGCTGGAGAACTTCTTACTCTGATTCCTGTAACCCTCATTGTACAAGGAGTAAGGGAAGTCGGAAGAAGAGTGCTCTATTTCGAAATAAGCTACACAATTGATGTAGCTGCACTTGCGTAGCTTATTTTGAGTTAATCCCTGCAGTGTAGATGCACTTTAAGGCTATGTCTAGACTACAGGGTTTTTTCGAAAAAACTTCACCTGCGTCTAGACTGCCGCCGCGTTCTTTCAAAATTAAATCAAAAGAACACGGCCATCTTTTCGACAGCGGTAAACCTCATTTTACCTAATTTTGAAACCTCGTTTTGAAAAAAAGCGTTCTTGACCGCAAACAGGGCTTTTTCAAAAGAGAGCATTCAGATCGCCTGGGTGCTCTCTTTCGAAAAAGTGGATCGCTTTTTCGAAAAAAGTTGTGGCTGTCTAGATGATCTCTTTCTAAAGAAGCTTTTTTGAAAGAAATGTGTAGTCTAGACGTACCCTAAACGTCCTTGCCATGTTCCCCGAAACTCCCCTGCTGGGATAGAACTCTCTGGGTTCTCTCTCTCACTGTAGCCTTGGTTGGGGACAAAAACCTAAGGGTCTTCTGCTGTATTAGGAATCATTAAAAAAGGGATAGACAATAAGACAGAGAATAACTTACTACCTCTATATAAAACCATGATATGCCCACATCTTGAATACTGCATACAGATGTGGTTGCCTCATCTCAAAAAGGATATATTGGCATTGGAAAAGGTTCAGAAAAGGGGCAACAAAATAATTAAGGGTTTGGAACGGGTTCCATATGAAGAAAGAGTAAAAAGACTGGGACTTTTCAGCTTAGAAAAGAGGAGACGAAGCGGGGATATGATGACTGGTGTGGAAAAAGTGAATAAGGAAAAAATATATATTTATTCCCACAATATAAGAACTAGGGGTCACCAAATGAGATTAATAGACAGGAGATTTAAAACAAACAAAAGGATAATTTTCTTCACTCAGCACAGAGTCAACCTGTGGAACTCCTTGCCAGAGGATGTGGTGAAGATTAGGAGTTTAACAGGGTTCAAAAAAGAGACTAGATAGATTAATAGAGGTTAGGACCATCAATGGCTATTAGCCAGGATGGGTAGGATTGGTGTCTCCAGCCTCTGTTTGTCTGGAAATGGGTAACAGCACTGAATACTGCATGTGCTTTTTTTTAAAACAGAAAAAAAACCCAACCCCAAACCCACCCTGAGGGTGTGGCTATCTCACCCTGACTCCAGTGTACTGAGCATGAGGTCAACAGGCAAATTCTTCCATTCACATCACATTATTTCAATCTATTTCCCCTTTCCCCATTTGTGTTGCTCCGAATGGCTGCCTCCGCTTTGCCACTTCACGGGGCTTTTCTCCAAATTGTCCCCTCTCTTCCATGTGGAATCTGGGCTTTGTAGGGATCTAATAATCTCTCCTAGGAGAACTCCCGATTCTCATTCCCATTTTTCCATCTATAATTTTCCTCCCACGCAGTTTCATGATAATTTGGCTCCCATGTGGCAATTAGCCCTTTGAAAGGATAACTAGCTATAGACCTTACTAGCTGGGGACGATTCTCTCTCTTGAATATAGTCAAGTCCATGCCGTGTTTTGCTCCCCTCTATCACATGCCCCCTTCCTTGTCTCCTCTCTCAATCGAACAGTCCCCGACGTTTCAGTTTGTCCTCAGATCGCAGCTGTAGAGGTCAAGCCAGAAGGATGTAAATTAGACATACCAAAATTGCTAATGAAGCAGGGATTTAAATCTCCCGCACTTCTTTAGCATAAAAACGGAGCTTTGGTGATGAAAAGCAGCAGTCTCGCCGCGGTTCTATTGCTCACTAAAGCCTTTGGCGACAGATTCTGTATACCTCATTTTACGAGGCATAAGGGATCTGTCGCCATTTTTATGCTAATGAAGTGTGGGAGATGTATGCTAATGAAGGGGGGAGGGATAGCTCAGTGGTTTGAGCGTTGGCCTGCTAAACCCAGGGTTGTGAGTTCAATCTTTGCAGAGGCCATTAAGGGATTTGGGGCAAAAATTTGTCAGGGATGGTACTTGGTCCTGCTGTGAAGGCAGGGGGCTGGACTCAATGACCTTTCAAGGTCCCTTCCAGTTCTAGGAGATAGGCAATCTCCATTAATTAATTAAAGATTTATAGAGGGATGTTGTCTAGACATACCCCAAGTGAGCCCCCAAAGACACACCGTCAGACAAGGGCTGAAGGCACCCAGCCAGGTTGGTTGTCAAACAAAGTGCAGTAATAGTGTCAGTAGTCTGCCAAACCCCTACACATACGCATCCCCAACAATGGACAAGCTCAGTCAGTACCAGGAATGAGACTCTGCCCCTCGGCCACACCAACACAGCTCCCTGGGGCTCACTTTTATACACAGGTTCAACCAAGTGACCCACCCCTCCTGGCGAAACAGTCGCCATCTCCTCTTGCTTAGTTACCATCCCTGACCTCGTATGTGGGGGGTTCAATGACTATCACTCATGCTGTCAGTTTAGACCCGGTCCGGAACCTGGGTCAGTGTGTTCCTGTTCTCTGTGGGGTGTGTTGGGACCAAGACGTTTCTTGGTGAAGTGTTCTGTTACCACCCCTCTGAAATGTGCTCACGGCCTGTGCCTAGCACCTCTTAGGTCTGAGTGTTTCTGTGATATCAGCCCTGACCTTGCCAAATTCTGGGAGCAGGGCCTCTTGCTCACTGCTTCCCTCTGCTTTACATGAGCAAAGCCTTGTCCATTGCTGTCTAGACCTCAGGCCTCACGCCCGGCCTGTGATACCCGGGCTTATACTTCAGGCCTTCATCTTATGACAGCAGCATCCTCCATTCACAAAGCCAGTCTCAGAAATCCCCTTGCTCTCTACGAGAAGCTTTACAGGGAGTGGGCCACCCAAACTGAGGCGTGTCCAGAGCCGGTTAGTCTCCATCCCTTCCATTAGGTGTCTGAACATGGTCTTTGGTTGGCCCCTACGGTGCATGAGCAGGAGAATGAGCTGCTGTCCATGACAGTCCTGTCTTTTCTCTGAGATCTGTTTTACCTGGGAGGTTGTTGCTGCCATGTGTCGGGGCAAAAATGTGGGCTTTTTACCCACCATCAGATTTTGATCAACCATGTGAATGGGGAACTCCCTATACCATGGGATCTCTAGCCTCAGTTTCATTGTATTAAGAAACATTGAGGAATAAGTCTGTGTCCACACATGTTTTCCTGCTAATGCAGCTTTAGTTCTCCCACATCATATATAGGAATGATTGACACCTTCCAAAGAGTATGGAATCGGCATTAGTAGGGTCCATTGCTCATTTTAATGGATCTGAACATTGAAAATGTCGTTTTTCGGTGGGTGACGGGTGGCCAATCTGCTTCGCCCATGAGAACAGCCACCAGTTGTGCATGTCGTGTGTCATATTAACATTGTCTCTCCATCCAGGTATTTCTGCTGTGACGCCGGGCGTATTCTGTCTGTCAGGGGATCGTATTGTACATGCAGGAGACATCCTTCTGCCTCAGAGATCTACACCTCCTCTGCTCCATGTCAGATTCCAACACAACCCACTTCACCAACCCCTCCACCTTCATCCTGCTGGGCATCCCTGGCCTGGAGCTGTTCTATGTCTGGATCTCCATCCCCTTCGGAGCTATGTATGCCATAGCTGTCCTGGGGAACATCACCATCCTGTTCATCGTGAAGACAGAGCTGAGCCTCCATGAGCCCATGTACTATTTCCTCTGCATGCTGGCCACCAGTGACCTGGTCCTGTCCACGTCCATCCATCCCAAAATGCTGAGCATCTTATGGTTCAATATGAGGGAGGTCGATTTCAGTGCCTGCTTCACTCAGATGTACTTCGTGCTCTGCTTCTCAGTGATAGAGTCTGGGATCTTCATGGCCATGGCGTTGGATCGCTACGTGGCCATCTGCCATCCCCTGAGACATTCCACCATCCTGACAAACAGCATTGTGGCCAGGATTGCCCTGGCTGTGGTGCTGCGCAGTGCTGTAATCACACTGCCCTTCCCATGCCTGGCGAGTCGATGGCCATATTGCAGAACCAATCATATCCCTGAGACATTCTGCGGGCACATTGCCGTGGTGAGCCTGGCCTGCGGCGACACAAGCGCCAGTAACTACTACGGCCTCTTTGTGCTGTTCTGTGTAAATGGTCTGGATGTGACGTTCATTGTCATTTCCTACACCCAGATCCTCAGGGCCATCTTCAGACTCCCCACCAAGGATGCCCGGCTCAAGACTTTTGGGACCTGCAGCTCCCACCTGTGTGCTATCTTGGCCTTTTACATCCCAGGTCTCTTCCTCTCCCTCTTGCTCCGTTTTGCACAGAACGTGCCTCTGCATTTCCACGTTCTCTTTGCCAATCTGTGTCTCTTGACACCCTCCATGCTGAACCCCATAATCTTTGGGGTGAGGACCAAACAGGTCCAGGAAAGACTCTTTCGGCTCTTTAGTCATAAAGGGGCCTAAAGTTTGGTCCTGGAGCTCGGGGGGAGGATGGGAATGAAGGAAATGGAACCTCCCCATGACAGGGAATGGAGAGAGCAAGTGTTGGTCCAGACCTTCAGAGACACAGGTTTGACTGAGCTCTTTGCAGAGGGAGCTAAGGACCCAGTGCTGGGTCCTCTCACCTATGGGGTTTGTGTGGGGGAGGGGGGTTTGTGAGTCAAAGTGACATGAAACCCTTTCCTGTCCGTACTGTGTACCCTCAACCTCCTGTCCCCTTTCCGATTGCTGGCAACTGGGCCTTGAGACCCCCCACTGCCTGCCCCACCTGTTCCCCACTCGGTCCTGCCCTTTGGCCCACCTATTCCATTGAAACCGAAACCCCTCCTTCCAGCAGTGCCCTGCCCGCGTGGGATGTTATCAGAGTGTGAGGTGACCTTGTGGACACATCTGGTAGCAATGCTGTCGAGTGAGATATCGCTAGGAACATTGTGAGGGGCTGATTCTGCCCTGTGTGTGCATGGCTCAGTGGCCGTGTGTCTGTATTTCCAACATTAGCTTCTGGGGGAACACCCACAAAACAGCTACCCAGGGTGTCAGGGAAAGCCCACACAGGCTGACTGGCTCTTGAAGAACCATTTGACAGACAATGGAACGTGGGAAGCACCAGCTACAGTGAATGGACTTTCCAGCAGACCATCAGTCTGGAGCATGGGTCATGGTGTCTGTCGGCAAAGAAACTGAGCCGTGAATGGACAGGGGACTTGCCCATCTTGTAACTGCAACTTTCCATAGCAAGAGCAATGGGATTCAATCCACATGACAGAGGATATAAAGTGCCTTGGAACACCTTGCTATTGGTTTCAATCCTGCTTCTTACCTGTGGAGGAGCGTTACTACAAGCGGAAGTTCTGAACAAAGCCTTGAATGTCCCATTCTAACAGCAGATGCACCCCAGTGACACTACTTAAGCCAGCAGTTTATTGCCCCACTGCTATAAGTCTGCACCGAGAACTTTATAATTGTTGGTTGTTGTTGGTTTTCTTTCGTTCGTTCGTTCGTTCTTTCTTTTGTTCGTTGTCTGTGGAAGGAAGGAAGGAAGGAAAGAAGCACTGGGAGGCTATGGACTAGACTGAATGAACTTTCTTGCAAACCCTCAATCTAGAGTGAGGGAAATGGCATCCTTCTACAAGGAACTGAATCATCCCTTTGCAGGTGACTTCTCCAGGTCACACCGGGCGTGTCTAGACTACAGGGTTTTGTCGACAAAAGTGGACTTTTGTCGACAAAACTATACCTGCATCTACACCCACGCCGAGTTCTGTTGACATAACGTCAACAGAACGTGGCAGTTTTGTCGACGGCTGTAAACCTCATTCTACGAGGAATAACGCCTTTTGTCGACAGAGTTCTGTCGACAGAAGGCGTTATTGCATCTACACTGTCCTTTGTGTCTACACTCTCATGTTGAGAAAGCGGCTTGCTTTGTCAACAAAACTGGATGTAGTCTAAACGCTCTTTGTCGACAGAAGCTTTGTCGACAGTATCTGTTGAAAAGCCTCTGTTGACAAAAACCTGTAGTCTAGACGTACCCACCTTGTCCCTGACTTCTCTACTCTCCTTCCCCTGTCACTCACTGGATCTTCTCCACCTTCAACCCTGATGACATAAGAGACCAGGAAACAGCCTGATGTCTGAAGAGTCTAGGATAAAAAGCATTAACTGATAATATTACACAAAATATTAGCATATTACATCATAAAAAGTTGTAAACGTGCATCTCTCTCAGACATGTGTCTTATTCACAGGATACAGGTTAACCCTTAATAGAATCATAGAACACTAAGACTGGAAGGGACCTCAAGAGGTCATCGAGTCCAGTCCCCAGTCCAGTTCATGGAATTGGGGGTCCACTGATTTGCAGAGGACGCAGACGAAGAAGAGAAAAGAGGGTTAACACTGTTATGAACATCCACAGAATGTAGTTGTAGGCAGTCTTGCATTATAAAGGGTAGTGCAGAATGAATTTTGTTATGTGCACCAATAGCGAGTTAATGAGTAGATTTGTGCCACTGGTAACACCAAAATTACCCACAGGGGTAATTGCTCCAGGCAGGTTAGGTCAGTGTTTTTAACTCACTACTGAAAGAGAGAAATGAAGTTTTGAAATGCTCAGAGCCATGAAGAAACCACACTAACAACCCTGGGAAAGAATCAACTTACAGAGTGTCTGCGTGTATACATACAAATGAGAACAGCAACCGTAACCTATAAGCAATGAGCTGAATATCCCCACCCAAGGACGAGCCCTTGCAGTCATGGTGGGAAGTCCTGCCACCAAGGGGGCAGATGTCATAGAATCCCAGGGCTGGAAGAGACCTCAGGAGGTCATCAAGTCCAGCCCCCTGCTCTAGGCAGGACCAATCCCAACTAAATCAACCCAGCCAGGGCTTTGTCAAGCCAAGACTTAAACACCTCTAGGGATGGAGATTCCACCCCCTCCCTAGGGAACCCATCCCAGTGCTTCATCACTCTTCTAGGGAAATAGTTTTTCCTTATATCCAACCTAGACTTCCCCCTACTGTAACTTGAGCCCATTGCTCCTTGTTCTGCCATCTGTCACTACTGAGAATAGCCTCTCTCCAGCCTCTTTGGAACCTCCCTTCAGGAAGTTGAAGGCTGCTCTCAAATCCCCCCTCGTTCTTCTCTTCTGCAGACTAAACAGACCCAACTCCCTCAGCCTGTCCTCATAGGTCATGTGCTTCAGCCCCCTAATCATTTCTGTTGCCCTCCGCTGGACCCTCTCCAATGTGTCCACATCCTTTCTGTAGTGGGGGGCCCAGAACTGGACGTCCCCGGCTTCGATGCAAAGGGCCAGGGGAATCAGGGGCATGACAGGAGCTAAGCAGCCGGTGCAGGGACTTAGTGAGGGGGCAGAGTGATCTGCCCTGGGGGGTGCTCCCTTCCTTACATTCTCCACCCCTGCTCTGCCCTCCAAGGTTTGATGGATATGGATGCTGTGGCGGAGATTTGGTCGCATCTCTTGGGTCGCCCACTTCCTGGCAAATATTTAAGATGGTTCCGAGGCTCGCAATGACCCTCCCAGTGCCTCTTGTCTCTCCCAGAGGGGAGGACTCCCGCTTAATGAGCCATTTTCACCACAGGCAAGTCACTAGTTTGGGGAAAATCCTTCCGTGGTTCTAGGCTCCTCTTTTCACCAACGTGGGGAGCGTTGGGGGGAACCCGGGCCTGCCCACTTACTTGGAGTTCCAGCCCAGGGCCCCAAGTAGCAGCCACAAGTGGGGCTCTTGGCCTTCTCCCTACAAAATTGCCCTTATCCCCACCAAATAGAAGAAGCAGTGGGAGATAGAAGGCATTGTTGAAAAGGTGGGAGTTAAATCCTAGTGAGGAAAATGGAAAGAAGAATAAACTCTGTCAAATGAAGTGTAAAAATATGGTAAGAAACACCAAGAAGGAGTTAGAAAAACAGCCAGCCAGAAACTCAAAAAGTAACAGCAAAGTAAAGAACATCAGAAGCAGGAAGCTGGCTAAACACCCAGTGGGGCCCTTGGATGATCGAGATGCTAAAGGAGCCCTCAAAGATGATAAGGTCATTGTGGAGAAGCTAAATGAATTATTTGCTTCGGTCTTCATGGCTCAGGACATTGAAGAGATTCCCAAATCTGAGCCATTCTTTTTAGGTGACAAATCTGAGGCATTGTCCCAAACTGAGGTGTCATTAGAGGAGGTTTTGGAACAAAGTGATAAACTTAACAGTAACAATTCACCAGGAGCAGATGGCATTCACCCAAGAGTTCTGAAAGAACTCAAATGGGAAATTGCAGAACTATTAACTGTAGTTTGTAACCTAGCCTTTAAATCAGCTTCTGTGCCTAATGACTGGAAGACAGCTAATGTGATGCCAATATTTTAAAGGGGCTCTAGAGGCGATCCTGGCTTACAGACCGGTAAGTCTAATGTCAGTACTGGGCAAATTAGCTGAAACTATGGTAAAGAATAAAATTGTCAGATGCATGGATGGACATAATTTGTTGGGGAAATGTCAACATGGTTTCCGTAAAAGGAAATCATGCCTTACTAATATACTAAAGCGACAAGGAGTCCTGTGACACCTTCTAGACTAACAGCTGTATCGGAGCATAAGCTTTCGTGGGCAAAGACCCACTTCGTCAGATGCAGATCCAGACTAACATGGCTACCCCTCTGATACTTAATATACTAAAGTTCTCTGAGGGGTTCAACACGTATGTGGACAAGGGGAATCCAGTGGATATAGTGTACTTAGATTTCCAAAAAGCATTTGACAAGGTCCCTTAACAAAGGCTCTTAAGTAAAATAAGTTGTCATTGGATAAGAGGGAAGATCCTCTCATAGATTGATAACTGGTTAAAAGACTGGAAACAAAGGATAGGAAGAAATGGTAAGTTTTCAGAATGGGAAGAGGTAACTAGTGGTGTCTCCCAAGGGTCCATACTGAGACCAGTCCTACTTAACCTACTTATAAATGATCTAGAGAAAGGAGTAAACACTGAGGTGGCAAAATTCACAGATGATACCAAACTGCTCAAGATAGTTAAGACCAAAGCAGATTATGAAGAGCTTCAAAAAGTTCTCAAAAAACTAAGTGACTGGGCAACAAAATGGCAAGTAAATTTTAATGTTGATAAATGCAAAGTAATGCACATTGGGAAAAATAATCCCAACTATACACACAAAACGATGGGGGCTAATTTAGCTATGACCACTCAAGAGAGAGACCTTGGAGTCATTGTGCATAGTTCTCTGAAAACATCCACTCAGTGTGCAGCGGCAGTCAAAAAACAAATAGGTTAGGAATAATTAAAAAAGGGATAGAGAATAAGACAGAGAACATCTTATTACCCCTGTATAAAACCATGGTACGCCCACATCTTGAATACTGCATACAGATGTGGTCGCCTCATCTCAAAAAATATATTGGCATTGGAAAAGGTTCAGAAAAGGGTAAAAAACATTATTAGGGGTTTGGAACAGGTGCCATATGAAGAGAGATTTAAATAACTGGAACTTTTCAGCTTAGAAAAGAGGAGACTAAGGGCACATCTACACTACGGGACAAAATTGAATTAAGATACGCAACTTCAGCTACGTTAATTGCATAGCTGAAGTCGAGGCAGCTTAACTCAGCTTTTGGCAGTGTCTGCACTGCAGGAAGTCAAAGGAAGAGCATTGTTCCCTCTACTTCTCTAACTCCTCGTGAAAGTAGGGTTACTGGCATTGACTGGAGCACCCCTATCACTTTGAATTACCTGTCTTAACTAGACTGCTAATTCAAACACTGGAAGATTGACAGCGGCAGCTTTGATCTTCCTCTGTAGTATAGACGTACTCTAAGCGGGAGATTGATAGAGGTCTATAAAATCATGAATTGTGTGGAAAAAGTGAATAAGGAAAAGTTATTTACTTGTTCACATAACACAAGAATGAGGGGTCACCACATGAAATGAATAGGTGGCAGGCTGAAAACAAACAAAAGGAAGTTTTTCTTCATACAGTTCACAGTCAACCTGTGGAACTCCTTGCCAGAGGATGTTGTGAAGATCGGGACTTTAACAGGGTTCAAAAAAGAACTAGATAAATTCATGGAGGTTATGCCCATCAATGGCTAGTTGCCAGGGTGGATAGGAATGGTGTCCCTAGCCTCTGTTTGTCAGAGGCTGGAAATGGGTGACTTGATGATTCCGTTCTGTTCACTCTCTCTGGGGCATCTGGCATTGGCCACTGTGGGCAGACAGGACCCTGGGCTGGATGGACCTTTGGTCTGACCCAGTGTGGCTGTTCTCACGTTTTTATGAAGAGCGCTCTCTTCCTGGGCCACTACCCCAACCGCTCCCACAGTGCCAGAAGTTTAAACCAAACAACCAAAATAAAGAAAAATACCCTGATCGCAAATAAATCCAGTTTTCCATCTACTCGCAATCCGGGCTGATCCGTACTTCAAGGTCTAGTTCACGCCCATGACCAATATTTCTCATAGGCATGGTCATTCTGATCCCTGCATCTGCTCCCTCCAGCCCTTAACTTAGATTTCCCCCCAAAGGAAGAGCAGACCAGGCATCTATCTCCAATTCACATTTCAGCACCGGATCCCCATTGGTTCTTGTGGCCCCCTGCCAACACCTTTGCTAGCGACCTGAGTGTAACCCCTTAGTCCCCTACTAGCCAGGATGGGCAGGAATGGTGTCCGTAGCCTCTGTTTGTCCGGAAATGGGTGACCGGGGAGGGATCACGTGAAGATTACCTGTTGTGATCCCTCCCTCTGGGGCATGTGGTATTGGCCACTGTCAGCAGACAGGACACTGAGCTGATGGACCTTTGGTCTGAGCCAGTCTGGCCAGTTCTTATGTTCTCATGTCACCGGGTGCTGGCCAACACTCCTCCTATCCATCACACGCCCATACAATAGTTTGAAAGGGGAGAAAGCTGTGGATGCCTGGGGTACCTCGGCAAACATGAGAGAGGCCAGCAGGTCTCTTCAGGGCCAAGGCCCATTGTTGTGTTGTGTTGTGTTGTATGGCTTTGTGTAGTGTATGGAGAGAAGGAAGAAACAGCATCAATTTGGGGAAACACCACAACCCGGGGTCTGATACGTAAACCCTAAGGCAGTGGCAACAGGCAAGGTTACTGCCACTTTAGTCCAGCATATTTGCCCTGCGCCACATCCCCAAACAATCCCTCCCAGCACCTTTGCTCTGGTACAGTGGCTGATGTTAGGCAGTTGTGTAGTGCACACCCAACATTCATAACCGCAGCATATAGGATGAGAGAAACCGCCAGTTTGGGAGCCCTGTCATGATGCTCCACTTGTTCTACATTTCGGAAGCCAGCAGAAACCAGCCAGGGGGTGCGTTTAGCGGAGCCTTGCACACGGGGATATATTTCATAGATGTGGTTGTTTGGGACGCCACTGTGCCCATGGGATTTCTTCACATTGTTTTTGTTGCACAACAAAGTTTTGGAGTGATGGGTGATTGAGTCACACAGAGACCCCCCACAATTGTGCCATCCGCCACCGAGACTGTGGGTACCATGAGTGCTGAGGAAAGAGGTTTCCCTCTCACGTTGGTCCTTAGACACTGAGTTGATCCGACCAGATGCCTTCTTTGACGGGACACTAAGCCTGATTAGAGTCCATGGTGAAATGTTTAGGATCACATACCACTGCAGATCACAAAGAGGTCAGGGACCCTGGTGATGACTGTTTTATATCCTAGATTAAATTAGACAGGCACACGGTGCTCTGATTCATTTTTTCTGGGCGATCCGGAGCACCCTGTCCCGGATCTGCTTGGTTTTCACCCCGTACACAATAGGGTTTAACATGGGGGGCGCTAGGAGGTAGAGATTGGCCACTACGATGTGGACGTGGTGAGGGACGTTGTGCCCAAAGCGGTGGGCAAGGAAGGTGAAAAGGGCAGGAACGTAAAAGGCCAGGATGACACACAAGTGAGACGCGCAGGTGCTGAAGGCCTTGAGACGGGCGTCCGTGGACGGGAGCCTCAGTACGGCTTGGAGGATCATAGCGTAGGACATGGAGATGATCAGCACATCAAACCCCACCACCATGAAAGCCACAAACAGGCCATAAATGACATTGACGCGCGTTTCCCCACACACCAGCTTCACCACGGCCATGTGCTCGCAGTAGGAGTGGGGGATCAGGCAGCTCTGGCCAAAGGGCAGCCCGTGCACGAGGAAGGAGAAGGGGCTCACCAGAAGGACCCCACGGGCCAGCACCAGGCTCCCGATTGTCACTATGGCTGGGACGGACAGGATGCTGGAGTGCCGGAGCGGGCAGCAGATGGCCACGTAGCGATCCAAGGCCATGGCCATGAACACCCCTGACTCTACCGAGGAGAAGGCGTGGACGAAGAACATCTGAGCCAGGCAGGCATGGAATCCGATCTCCCCTGGAGCCCAGCCAGAAGATGCCCAGCATTTTGGGGACCGAGGACGTGGAGAGGGCCAAGTCAGTGATGGCCAGCATGGCCAGGAAGAGGAACATGGGCTCATGCAGGCTCGGCTCTGTCTTTATAATGAAGAGGACAATGACGTTTCCCAGCACGGCAATGACATACATGATGAAGAAAGGGAAAGCGATCGATCCAAAACTGGGCCTCCTCCAGTCCTGGGATGCCGACCAGGAGGAAGACAGCAGGCTGGGAGTGGGTGCTGGAGTTTGGGCATGACATGACCTGTTCTCTTCCTCCTTGGGAGAGCCTTCACCCTGTAAACAAGCAGCACAGAGTCCATGAGGGCCGATTCAATTCCTGGGAAACCTGGGTGCAAGAGAGATACCGAATATTGGATCAAGGGTCTCTGTTCCCAAGACCAGGCTCAGTCCTGAGATGGCACTTACACAGAGTCACTGCAGTTAGAGATTGTCGCCGTTCCATTGATTTCTTCATGAGATGGTTTGAAGATTTTGGAGGGGGGACAGGGGGTTCCCCCTTTTGAGATTCAATTCCCTGTCCTGTTCTGGGTTTTTGCATGCGGTGTGAGTGTGGGAAGAATGAGGTGTGATGGGGAGTAGAGCATTTTTCTTTGTCGTCTTCCGTCTTTGTGACTCAGTGCAGCATTCTGTCCCTCCCCCTCCGGTCAGTCCTTCTCACCTCGGGAAAGGAAAGGACAAACAGACACCTGTGTGAAAAATAACTAGCGTAGCTGCTGGGCTACTAATGATCCCATGGGCCCTGTTAGCCAAACCTTGCTGGAGACACCGATGCAGTTGGAGAAAATAGCCTCGGGAGAGGTTCTGATTCAGAGCTGGTTAGTGAGTCTCACATCAGCTGTGAGCTTTGTGCTGTTGTTCATTGGGACAGCGGTAGGTGCCTTCTCTTTACGAGCTGACTTATTGTTATACTGCTGTCATGCCTAGCTCCCCCACCTGAGACTGGGACCCCACTGTGCTGGGGCAGAAGAATCCTAGAATCCTAGGGCTGGAAGAGACCTCAGGAGGCATCGAGACCAGCCCCCTGCCCAGAACAGGACCAACCCCAACTCAACCATCCCAGCCAGGGCTTTGTCAAGCAGGATTAAAAAACCTCCTGGAATGGAGATTCCACTGTCCCGGCACAGAGTGAGAGCCAGTCCCTGACTTGAAGAGCGAAGGCAGACAGAAGGTGGGAAGAGAAACTGAGGCACAGTGAACTGGCTTGCACCCAGTCACAGAGCAGGTCAGTGGAAAATTCAGGAATAGAGCTCTGTTCTCCAGCCCTGTGCTCTAGCTGCTAGAGCATTCTGCATCTCAACCCATCTTCTTCTTTGCTATGACAAAGATGTAAAATTGCTCCGGGTGGCTAGACACGGCTAGACACGGCTGTGATTGGTGTTCCACACACTGTCTTTTTTCTAAAAGATCTGCTCTGCTCCCCACAGGAATTAAATTGGGGAGTTTCTATACCCAGGAGGTCAGACTAGATGTTCACTGACGCATTTCTGGCCTTGCCAGCTATGGAGAGAGAACGTTCCCCACCTCTCAATGTCCCTCAAGAAGGCCCCACATTTTCTACGGTACATTTACATACGATTTGTCTAGTCAAATGTCAATACCTCGATTAAAGGAGCCTCCTCCAGTTTGTTCTTCTGGAAGACAATTTCACAGCCTACAGAACTCAGGTAGGAAATTGCTCCTGCTGTTGAACTTACGTTTTCCTCGTCTTAATTTTGTCTCAGTGCTCCTAGTTCTAGTCACTTAGGCCACATCTACACTAGGAAACTATTCTGAAATTACTGAATTTGACTGAATAACGCCCGATGTTACAAATTCGAGATAGTGTCTCCTCACTATGGAGAAGCATCAAAATGAGTCCAAGGCAGGCTCCCTTCATGTGGATGCGCTGCCTTGGACCTAGAGCCCCAAGAGGCACTGAGGAGTGATTAATTTGACTTACTCTGAGGAGTCGTTATTTCAAAATAGCAGCACCAGAGCGTCCACACGACCGTTATTTTGAAACAACTATTTTAGATGTAGCGTTATTCCTGATGAAAAACAGGAGCACAGATTTCAAATTAAGCAGCCTGTTATTTTGAAATAGGGGTTGGTCGTGTGGACACTCTGGGTGTGTCTAGACTACACCTCTCTGTCGACAGAGAGATGTAGATTAGGCACATCGAAAAGTGCAAATGAAGCCAGGATTTAAATATCCTGTGCTTCATTTGCATAAACATGGCTGCCGCTTTTTTTTGAAATGGAGCTTTTTCGAAAAAAACGGCAGTCTAGACGCGGATCTTTCGAAAAATAAACCCTTTTTCGAAAGATCCTGTACACCTCATTTTATGAGGGATCACGGATCTTTCGAAAAAGGGTTGTATTTTTGAAAGATCCCCATCTAGACTGCCAGGGGTTTTTTTTCGAAAAAGCTCCCTTTCGAAAAAAAGCGGCAGCCATGTTTATGCAAATGAAGCATGGGATATTTAAATCCCGGCTTCTGCTTCTAATTTCAACCTAAGGCGGATTATTTCGAAATAAAGTCCTAGTGTAGCCAATATTTCCCCTAGGAGTGGATCAGAAATGGGAAAATAAGACTACTCCATCTCCACTGCCAGGGCACATTGAGAAGGCCAAAACTTCAGCTATTCAACAAAGCACTAGATCGGCTCCTGGAGGATTGGTCCAACAGTGGCTATTAACCAGGATGGCCAAGGATGTAGCCCAGTGCTCTGGGCGCCCTTTTCTGTTCATTCTTGTCATAGGACAAGAAGCAATGGGCTTAAACTGCAGCAAGGGAGGTTTAGGTTGGACATTAGGAAAAAGTTCCTAACTGTCAGGGTGGTTACACTGGAATAAATTGCCCAGGGAGGTTGTGGCATCTCCATCACTGGAGATATTTAAGAGTAGGTTGGACAGACACCTGTCAGGGATGATCTAGATGGTGCTTGGTCCTGCCGTGAGGGCAGGGACTGGACTCGATGACCTCTCGAGGTCCCTTCCAGTTCTAGTGTTCTAGGATTCTATGCTTCTATGATCCCTCTGGAGCACCTGGCATTGGCTACTGTCACAACACAGGATACTGGGCAAGATGGACCATAGGTCTTAGCCAGTATGGTTGTTCTTCTGTGCGTGTCATTTTGGACCTAATGGGAGAACAAGTGGCACCTCATCTGTGAAGATATTTAGATGGCACCCAGCATTCTAGTTTCTGAGCATCTCATGACCACTAATTAACATCTCAGCACAACACCCCTGATTGGGCAAGAGAAATGTGGTTATCCCCATGTTACAGCTGGAGAACTGAGGGACAGAGATTAAATAATTTACCCTTGGTCCAGGGCCTTCACCAAAAGGCCAGGGAAGAGCTACAAGAAGGATTGATCATCAGAGTCATCACGCTTTCCATCTGTGTGCATTGAGATGACATGGTCATGGTCTGGAAGTCTCCCCATAGGCAGAAGATCCCTTTGGTGTGGGGGGCTCTTTCATCTATCAAAGACACACAAGATCAAAAGACTGGAAACTGAAGCAGAACCATTCGGAATTATGGCGCACATTGTTAATGACCAGAGCAATTAACCATGGAAACACATTATCCAGGGATGCAGTGGATTCTCCACCACTTCAAAGTGGGAGAGGTCTAGGTTGGCTATTAGTAAAAACTATTTCCCTAGGTGGGAGGGGAAGCACTGGGATGGGTTCCCTAGGGAGGAGGTGGACTCTCCATCCCTACAGGTTTTTAAGTCCCGGCTTGGCCAAGCCCTGGCTGGGTTGATTGAGTTTGTTGGTCCTGCTTTGGGCAGGGGGCTGGACTTGATGACTCCTGAGGTCTCTTCGAGCCCTAGGATTCTAGGATTGTATGTAACCATGTTTCCACCACCCTTTCCTCTTTCTGGTTAACTCTTTGTTCTTTCTCTAATAAACCAAATTTGTTTTATTACAAGAGCTCACAAATGTTGCATGGAATACAGGACTCATGGTCTGTGGTAAAACCGGTTAAGAGGGGCACACTGCTCCTTTGGAGGTAGGAAATCTGGGATGTCTGTGACTTGCCTGTGTCAAGGGCTGGCCATATAGCCTATAGAGCTAACCTACTTGCTTGCCTATAGATATATTTTCTTATAAGTTTCTTAAGAACATATATAAGAATGGCCATACTGGGTCAGACCAAAGGGCATTCTAGCCCATTATCCTGTCTGCTGACAGTGGCCAATACCAGATGCCCCAGAAGGAGTGAACAGAACAGATATTCATCAAGCAATCCCTCTCCTATCATCCATTTCCAGCGTCTGACAGAGGCTAGGGGCATCATTCCTGCCCATCCTGGCTAAAAAGTATTGATGGCCCTAACCTCCATGAATTTATCTAGTTCTTTTTTGAACCCTGTTAAAGTCATGGCCTTCACAAAATCATCTGGCAAGGAGTTCCACAGGTTGACTGTGCACTCACTGCATGAAGAATTTCCATGAATTCCGTGTGTGAACTTATTTCCTTATGGTTTGATTATATGTATAGTATAATACATTACAGTAGGTTTATATTGGCTGTTTGGCTATGTGTTCAGCTAAGGCAAAGCTAGCATGGACATGCCTGAGACCTTTCACCCAAATGACAAAGTCAATGCTTACATATTTAGGACTTTTCACCTAGATAAAGCAATGCTCAATGCCATAGAGGTTCCAAGAATACCTTCAAAGTTAGCAGGTACATCATAACTAGGAAAAACCCAAAATAATCAGTTAAGACCAGAGCAAATAACCAGATAGGACAGAAATAACAAATGTGATAGACAACCACAACAGGCCCATGGTAATGAACTGATGTATATGATAAGTGGAGATCAATGATATACTGACCTATAGGAAAAAGAGTCTACATCATTAGTAAGGTGAAGAAATATAAATAAGGAGAAAAGGCAATACCCCATATTGAATATGCTTCAAATACAACAACGTCCGCGTAACATATGACAAAAGTGGCATCCCAGCAATAGGAGAAGGACATGTCATTCGGAGGACCACTGATGACGATGGAGAAGGGGACAGTGATGAGGAACATGATGGCTAACACCTCGGGCTGTTCTAGAAGGAATGGGTTGAATATGGTGTGGAAATATCGATGGACATTCCCATCTCTCTTATGAATGTGGGGGTGTCTGTGATGGTGCTAACGGCATTAATGAACTATAATTGTCACTCTACAAGAGTTCCGATAGTGTGAGTGCCTGAGCCAGGGGCTGACAAGGTGACACACAGCCCAGGCTGGGCCATCACACAGACTCACACCAATGGCAAAAATTGCTATCGATGAGACTCAATTTCCTGACACGCTGCTGGGGACCTTATGAGCATTAGATTTAAGACCCTTCGCTGTATGCATTGGACATACGATGCTGGCAATTTATGTTTCAATGCTTAGAAAGCTTTAACTTCATAAGTTCCCCGTGTCCGCTGGCATTCCGTATTTATTGTCCGACACACACAACCCATTTCCTGCATGTTGAGAGTGATACAAAATTATCAACCCAACATTGTGTTTCTTCTAATGTCCAATCTAAATTGCATCATGTCCTATCATCAGAAGCCAAGGAAAACAATTTTTCTCCCTTCAACACCCTTTTAGGTACTTGAAAACTGCTCTCATGTCCCCTCTTAGTCTTCTCTTTTCCAAAATAAATAAGCCCAATTCTTTCAGACTTCCCTCGTAGCTCATGTTTCCTAGACCTTTAATCATTTTTCTTGCTCTTCTCTCGACCCTCACCAATTTCTCCACATCTTTCTTGAAATGCGGTGCCCAGAACTGCACACAATACTCCAACTGAGGCCTAATCAGCGCAGAGTAGAGCAGAAGAATGACTTCTCATGTCTTGCTCACAACACTCCTGTAAATGCAGCCCAGAATCATGTTTGCTATTTTTCCAAAAGTGTCACACTGTGTACTCATATTTAGCTTGTGGTCCACACTCCTTTGGCAATCACTTCCCATTCTGTATGTGTGAAACTGATTGTTCCTTCCTAAGTGGAGCACTTTGCATTTGTCCTTATTAAACTTCATCCTGTTTACCTCAGACAATTTCTTCATTTTGTCCAGATTATTTTGACTTTGTGACCACATCCTCCAACGCACTTGCCACCCCTCCCAGCTTCGTATCATCTGCAAATGTAATAACCATCCTTTCTATGCCATCATCTAAATCATTGATGAAGATATTGAACAGAATTGGTCCGAAAACAGACCCCTGTGGAACCCAACTTGTTATGCCCTTCCAGCATGACTGTGAACCATTAATAACTACTCTCTGAGAACAGTTATCCAGCCAGTTATGCACCCACCTTATAGTAGCCCCATCTAAGTTGTATTTCTTTAGTTTATATATAAGAAGGTCATGCGATACCATATCAAAGTCTAGGTATACCACGTCCACCGCTTCTCCCTTATCCATAAGGCTTGTTATCCTATCAAGGAAAGCTATCCGATTGGTTTGACATGATTTGTTCTTTACAACTCCATGCTGGCTGTTACCTATCACCTTATTATCCTCCAGATATTTGCAGATGAATTCCTTAGGGTACGTCTACACTAGCTCGTTAGTTCGAGCTAGGTAACGAGGGCAGCGAGTTGCAAATGAAGCCGGGATTTAAATATCCCGGGCTTCATTTGCATGTTCAGCGCCGCAATTTTAAATCCCTTAGTCGAACTCCGTGCCACACGCGCACGGAGTAGGTAGTTCGAATTAAAGATCCTAATTCAAACTACCTTTACTCCTCATTCCACGAGGAGTAACGGTAGTTCGAATTAGGATCTTTAATTCGAACTACTACTGCGCGTGCAGCCGCGCACAGAGTTCGGACTAAGGGGATTTAAAATGGCGGCGCTGAACATGCAAATGAAGCCCGGATATTTAAATCCCGGCTTCATTTGCAACTCCGCTTGCCCTCGTTACCCTACCTAGCTCGAACTAACGAGCTAGTGTAGACGTACCCTTAATTATTAGCTCCGTTATCTTCCCTGGCACAGAAGTTAAACTGACTGGTCTGTAGTTTCCTGGGTTGTTGTTATTTCCCTTTTCATAGATGGGCACTAGATTTTCCCTTTTCCAGCCTCCTGGAATGTCTCCTGTCTTCCATGACGTACTAATGCTATACACACAATACCCAGGAAAGTTGTGTCTTCTGCGCCTCACAGGTACTTATTCATGAAAACAACCTTTAATCAACACACTTCCAGAGACGGCTGATTATCAGAGCTCAGAGCTGAGCGCTGTGTTACGTAAGTGACTCCCTCTACCCAATGCACAGGGTGGTCACTCCTGGACAGCCCAGCTGAGCCCTCGTGCAGCGGCTGAGCAGACCCAGCCACGAAGAACTCCGTTTCCTCAGCCCCGACTCACCAGCAACCCCCCTCGCAGTAAGGCCACGTGAATTCAGCTCATCCGTTTGGAGGAGGATGAATCCGACTCCGACAGCAGCAGAGCCCAGCTGCTAGGGCTGGCGAGTGGGAATAGCTTTATACCCAGCCGGCGGGTGTTCCCCACGGAGGTTCTCACCAGCTTAGGGGAGGGGAGGGCTCTTTGGGTCGCTGCCGCGGCTGAGGGCGTGTAAATATCCACACGGGGGTTAACAGTGTCAGGAGAAAGTCACCCTCCCCGTCTGTGAAGGAGACGCCGACCCCAACTCCTTTGAAATGTCACAGAGCAAATAAACGGGCACTGACTTGAGTTTTACTTTTCTCCCTTTCTGCTGGATTGATCCACTGTCCCGTGTGCAGCAGCAGCTTTGACAATGGGCCCGCTGCTCTGGGGACTGGTGAATCCACGTTCATGCTGGCCACAGCCTTTCATTGCTACATCACTAGGTGGCGCAAGAATGGCTAGACTGGGTCAGACCAAACGTCCATCTATATCCAGTATACTGCCGACAGTGGCCAGTGCCAGGTGCCGCAGAGGGAGTGAACAGAACAGGGAATCCTCATGTGATTCCTCTCCCGTCACTCATTCCCAGCTTCTGAAAGAGTCTACGAGCACCATTCCCACCTCTCCTGGCTAATGACCATTGATGGGCCTATCCTGTGTGAGTTTATCTGGCTCTGTTTGAACCCTGTTAAAGTCCTGGGCTTCACAACCTCCTCTGGCAAGGAGTTCCACAGGTTGACACTGCGTTGTGTGAAGAAATATGTCCATGGGATTTTTTAAACCTGCTGCCTATTAATTTCAGTGGGTAACCCCTAGTTCTTGTGTTATGGCACTTGACACTCGGCCAGCCTGACCCATTGGACCACAGTCAAGATAGGGCGGGGCATTGTTGAGAGGGGATGTATTACTGGCCACACACACCTTCCTGCTGAAATGAGTCCCCAGCTCCAGGACCCATGTCATTTCTCACAGCTGTTATGAGTTCATGACACTGGGGAAACTGGCTGGTGTGGACATGATGGTCACAGAAGCCTATAGTCTTGTACATTTCTCAGCAGGAGAGAGAGTTTATCCTCGTGGTCCCGTCCTATCTGTTGATCCCCTGGGCTACCTTCAAGCTCCCCTCCAAACAAGTGCAACACTGGAGGTTTCCCCCTCTGCATCACCCTAGTGTTTTAAGCACCCGCCTCTTTCTCCGTTCCCACCTGCATCATAATGGGGAGATTGCCCCATGGACCTCTCCCCGCCCATTCACCAGCAACTGTGGCAACCAAGCATCTCCAGGAAGACTTCCCCTCCATCTCACCATCACAAGCCAGACCTGTGGTGGCTACCTTAATTGCTGACATGGAAAGGGACTGTCAGGACACTACGGACAGAGCTTTCTTAGTGTCAGGACTGTCAAGGGCTGAGCCTGGCAATTGAGTCTGCTAGTTCATAGCCCAGCACCTCTTGGCCCGGCAGCTCAGAGCCCGGCATCTCTTGGCCCGGCAGCTCAGAGCCTGGCACCTCCTGGCCCGGCAGCTCAGAGCCCGGCACCTCTGGGCCCGGCAGCTCAGAGACTGGCCAGCTTGGGACTTGCTGCATCAGTTACAAGTATGCAAAAATGTGCTATAGCCCAGACACCTCTTTCATTACACATTACGCCCTTGCTATGGGCTTCATTTTCAGTGGCCTGGCAATGCAAACACCAGTGGCCTTCCTCATCCACGTGGCCACATACGGCAACCCTCCTGGTTCTCAAAGCCTGCCTCAGAACTCCCCCTTCTCTCTCCCATCTCCGTGGCAGAGCCTGGGTGACGCAAACTGAGTGCGTATCCAGAGCGTGTCAGGCTCCACCCCATTCCTTAGGCCTCCGAGCACCGTCTCTCCTGCCCTTCCCGGGGGCTGTGTGTAACTCGGTCACTCATAAGGGGTCCTCCTTCGTAATTGCTAGTAACTGGAGCACTGAGGCCCTGCCCCTCGCCCTGCCTCTTCCTTCAAGATCCTGGTCCCTTTTCACCTCTTCCCTCAGTCCTGACCCCTGAAGCTCCCTTCTTTCCTCCCCTTCCCCACACTTTTTGGATCATCTTCACCTACCGTTCCCCTCAGCCGGGCTCACTCTTCTCTGGGGCTGGGGCTGGAGCTGCCACAGCCGGACAGGGAGCCTGCCGGGAAGACCCAGCGCTGAGGCCCACAGGCCAGTCAGGAAGAGAGAGGGGAGCCAGAAGCTACACAAAGCAGCGGAGGGTTGTGTGGAGGCCGGTGAGGCTTGTGGGCCCCACAGCTCCGCTGCCAGGAAGGCAGAGACTTTCTGTGGCTCACTTCTTTCGCTTTCTGTTCCCTTTGGTTCCTCCCAGCTCAGGAGGCCTCGGGGTCAGGGAAAAGGTTCAGCTTTGACAACAGGGAGCCATGTTTGAAGGACAAGTCCCTGCATTGCCGGGGAAGGCGGGACACTGGTCAGAGAGCAGGGTGGGCTTGGTAGCTCACAGGGAACGAGATAAACAGCACCCCTTCCATTGCACCCAGAGCCCGGGGTGGACGCTGAACAGTGATGCTGTGTCTAACACAAGCAATGCGTGATGTGTGGGGTCACCACATCTAGAAGCTCTTTAGCCAGGCTGCTCGGCAGCGTTGTCCCCATGGCGTGGATGGACTGAGCCACACAGAGGTGAAGAGTCTGAGGAGCAAAGACTGTGTGTTTCAAGCCGCCCCCTTGGGAAGGGTAAGGGTCTGTGTGAGGCACAGGGATGGGCGCTTTCAAGTATGTGAGGGCTAGTTGGGTCAGGGTAAGGGAGATAAAAAAATGGTGTGTTCTGAAGCTTGAAGGGTGGCCAACTTTCCCGACGGGATGCCATTGCCACAAATGGCATTCGGTCTGGAGTCTGGACAATGCTACCATGGTTCATTGTGTGTGTTGGGGTCAGAGGACTCTCTCTCGAGGCCACCCAAAGCGTTCCCCGGCTCTGAGAGCTGTCCGTGTGCGCTTCACACGCTGGGCGAGGCGGGGTAACTGTGTGCGAGCTGAGGCCTGACTCTCAGATCAGCATCAACTGGCTTCTTACCATGCAAGAGTTTCTCAGGGGCCCACTCTGTGCAGGGCCTGCCTTGGGCACACCTCCCATGATCTATAGCCAGGGAGGGGCAAAGCTACCAGGCCTGATTCTGATCCCCTGGACCTCCCCCTTGTAGATGAAGAGTACTCCCATTGACACCAATAGCTGGGGGAGGGTGGACATTGGTGTAGCCCTGCGCCAGTGCCTAGCCATAGAGGATTCAGCTCCATGGTGTAACGCTGCCATATGGCGGGTAGAGACCCAGGCCCCTGCCTTCTCCCTCACACACCCCTAGGGAGTCAGCCTACAAACAACTCAGCCTGCAGGCCAGCCAGGCCCTGATCCCCGCTTGGCTCGCCAGGTCGGGTTGTCGCAGCCGGAGACCCACTTCTGGACATGGCTGAGTCACAAACAGGACCCCTTCCCCAAGTCCTCCATCGAGGGACGCGCGTGGAGTGAGGTCGGGGCTGACTTCGGTCCCGTGCAGACCCCAGGCCTGGCCCTGCTCTGCTGCCCTAGACTGAAACCCTCTCGCCGTGGACGGGCCCAGAGCACTTCCATGGGAGAGACACGCCCACCCCGTGAGTAGAATTTGGCTCCAGTGGGCCCGGCATGGAAGGGACAGGAGACCTGTTATTATATTTATGGGCCTCTGGCTAATTTCTCTGGCCTGCCCCACAAACAAGACCAAGTGAAAAACATGTAAAGGTTTTTTTGCTTATTTTTCCCCAACCAGCTGCCCTCCCAGGGGTGCTGCTCCACATGTAAGTCCAATTAACGTTAACGAGATGGACGGTAAACACAGCACCCAGGTGCAATAGGGTTGATTAACACTGGCCAGGGAGGTCTGAGGCCAGGCCCAGGCCCGGACATGTGGCCAATTAGCAGGTTGTTATAGCTCCCAGTTCCACTGGGGGGATTTTGCATAAATTTCAACTTAACGAAACCGACATGTTCAGAGCTAAGGGCTTCCCTGAGGGCACTCGGCTGCCCCATGGACTCTTCACAGAGACAACTCCAGCGTGTTACCTTCTGCCGATAGTGAGGGAGGCCTGGGGGCCCGTGGCTGGGGGGGATGAGGGGCAGGACGGCCGTGGGGTTTTCACAGAAGATTAGGATGGGAAGAGACCTCAGGAGTCACTGAGTCCAGCCCCCCTACCCAAAGCAGGACCAACCCCAACTCAGTCATCCCAGCCAGGGATTTGTCAAGGTGGGCCCTGAAATCTTCTAAGCATTTGGCTCAGGTGCCTGGGCTTGATCTTCCAGGCTGCAGCAGACGTTGGCTCCCTTGTCCCCGTGCGTTGCTGCTTCCCAACCCTCTGCAGCCTGCCTGTGTCAGTCAGTACTCCAATTACTCCCTACCCCAGTCCCTGGCTGCGTCCCTGCTTCTATAGTCAGGCGCCGTTGCCCGTATGGCTCTGACACGTCCCACAAATCCTTGCGCCAGCTGTAGCCAATGCCTCAAAGGAGGCATTGTTCCAGCCAGTGCCAAGGATTCTGGGGCATGTCCAAGGTCCAAAGGCTCCCATTTTGTGTGAATCAACTGGGGCAGGATGGTGAGTCCCATGGCGGCTGCTGGAACGCGCCTTTGGTTGGTGTAGGTGCAGCCCCCAGAGATGGAACACGGCAGGAAGTGAGGTCACTGCATCAACCAGGATGGGCAGCATAGCAGCCCCGACCCCTGCCAATGATTCTCCTACATCAGCCAATCAGCGTAGGAGTCAGGGCTGAGCATGAGCGTGACAATAGAGAATGACTCCTACCACTGTGTTATCTTAGCCTTTTATCACCCAGATCTTTTCTTCTCCCTCACATGGTGGATTGGCCACAATATGCCCCTCCCGATTCCATGTTCTCACCGCCAACATTCATCAGTGCTAAAATGTATCTGCCATTCTCTTGCTCAGTCTTCTGTGACATCTTTTTGAAGCTCTTCACCGTCTGCTTTGGTCTTAACTAACTGGAGCAGTATAGTATCATCTGCAAATTTTGCCATCTTACTGTTTACCCCATTTTCCAAATCATTTATGAATATGTTGAATAGGATCGGTCCCAATATGGACCCTTGGGAGTCACCACTAGCTACCTCTCTCCATTCTGAAAACTGACCCATTTATTCCTACCCTTTGTTTCCTGTCTTTTAACCAGTTCTCAATCCATGAGAGGACCTTCCCTCTTATCCCATGACAACTTACTTTACTTAAGAGCCTTTGGTGAGGGACCTTGTCAAAGGCTTCCTGGAAATCTCAGTACACTATATCCACTGGATCCCCCTTGTCCACATGTTTGTTGACCACCTCAAAAATTCTAGCAAATTAGTGGGGCATGATTTCCCTTTGCAGAAATCAGGTTGCCATTTTCCCCAACAAACTATCTTCATGTATGTTTCTGACAATTCTGGTTTTTACTCTAGTTTCAACCAAATTGCCCGGTACTGAAGTTAGACTTACTGGTCTGTAAATGCCAAGATCGCCTTTAGAGCCCTTTTTGAAAAGTGGTGTCATGTTAGCTATCTTCCAGTCATTAGGTACAGAAGATGATTTAAAGGACAGGTTAGAAACCACAGTAGTTCTGCAAACTCACATCTGAGTATTATAGAACTCTTGGGTGAATGCCATCTGGTCCTGGTGATTTGTTACTGTTCAGTTTATCAATTTGTTCCAAAATCTCCTCTAAAGACACCTCAATCTCTGACAAGTCCTCAGATTGGTCACCTAAAAAAGATCTGAAAAACTTCCGAACATCCTCAGCCATAAAGACCAATGCAAAGAATTCACTTATTTTCTCTGCAATGACCTTATCAACCTTGCGTGCTCCTTTAGCAGGCTTCCTGCTTCTGAGGTACTTAAAATGTTGCTATGACTTTTTTGAAATTTGGCCAGCTGTTCTTCAAATTCCTCTTTGGCTTTTCTAATTATATGTTTATGCTTCATTTGACAGAGTTTATGTTACTTGACTTGGCCAATACTCTCCTATAATTTCAATAAATCTTGTATAAAATATGTCACGTAAGGGGTCTATGGAACAGTGATGGTTATCTGAATATGACTCTCCTATCTGGTTGCCCTTCTAATTTTTTGATTTGAAATGACAAATGTCGACAGTAAAACAATTTCAAATGCTTTTGTTCCTGTGGTATGCAGATGAGAAAGGGCCACAAGCCAGACACAAGGTGGTTTATATCTAGGTGAATCACAACATTGCGAATAGACTGTTCAGGTTGATGGTCCCTCAGTGTACACAGCGGGCCAATGAAGAAGCTTATTCTCACCTGCTGGATTTTCCTCGAGATGTTCTCGCTAGAATATAGGTTACTACCCCTGCGATGACTCAGGGTACGTCTAGACTGCAAGCGTCTTTTGAAAGACGTTTTTTGAGAATCTACACCTCAAAACCGGATCGAAAAAGTGATCTGCTTTTTTGAAAGAGACCGTCCAGACTACATGGACACTCTCTCGAAAGAAAGCCCCGATTGCTATTCACAGAGTGGTCACCGGGGGACTTGGGCTTTTTTTGATTGCCTCTTCTTTTGAAAAATGTCCCTGTTCTGCATCCACACACGCCTTTTTTCGAAAGAGCTCTTTCAAAAAAGTCTTTCTTCCTCGTAATTTGAGGGTTACCAATGTCAACCCCGCATTCTTTCCATTTAATTTTGAAAGCATATGATTGCAGTGTGGACGCAGGTGAAGATTTTTGAAAAAAGGGCCGTTTTTTTGATAAAACAATGTAGTCTAGACATACCCTCACTAAAGTATGCAAAGGCATGTGACCAGCTTATTTGACACTGGACTCCATTTTGTGGCTACAGTTTCCTCTAAATGAGCTGGGCGCTTTGTAGGGGCAATGACGTTCCTTCCACCTGGCGGAAGCTGTAAAAGGGGGAAGTGACATCACAGTTGGATTCACTTCCCCTACAACAGAGCCCCTGAGAATACGGCTAGAGGACGAAGGCTGGGACTGGGGAGGGGAGCCCAGGTGGATGCGAAACACTGCTCAATTCAAATCCTGGCTAATTTGTGGAACTTGCATTGCAATTTTTTTCATGAAGTAGTACACTTTCATCTGCACCGTCATTCCTGATGGCGAATTAAAATGTCCATTTCTAGAGGAGATAAATCTGATTTACATTTTAACCTAAGAGAGTTTATTGTGTGAAGGGCAAAGGGAAATCTGTTCAGGAACAAGGACAGGTTTGCTGATTTCTCTGCACTGAGTGGGGAGCTGACTGCATAATAATCTTACACTGGTCTGGCCAGAGCAAGGAGCACAGCTCTGGGGTCATAGCTTTGGGCCTGGGGGGAATTGCCTGCCTCCTGTTATTATTTCATGAGCCGCTAGCAAAAGGGTTAATGTAGCTGGAGGTGGGTGTCCTGCCTGTGAACACAGGGCCTGGAAGGGTTTGCAGCTTGTCACAGACTCACAGTGTGACAAGGGGCTCAGAAATCTTGGAGTTGCCTCCATTCCAGGTTATGCCACAAGGAACTCATGGAAGTTCATTGCACCAAGCAGGCCCTGGTCATCCATGACTCCATTTCCCTCTTGTGATGCACTCAGTTCTTGATGGAGAGATGGTGATTACATCTGGAAAGTCAAGACTCCTAGTTTCTCTGTGTCGTTGTCTCTGTGACCTTGGATAAATCACAACTCCCTGTGCCTCAGTTTACCTAACAGTACAAGGTGGTTATGATCATAGCGACTTTCCTAGGATAGATGTTTGACAAATCCTTCAGTGAAAAGCTGCTGCACAGTGCGATGAAAATTACCGATGAGAATTACTCATCTCTGATCCCAGAACGGCAGGTCTGTGTACCAGCAGAATGTGATTCTATTTCCCCCAGTTCTGTCTTACCTATGATTTACCCATCCCTTGTAAAAGCGGCAAGGAGTCCTGTGGCACCTTATAGACTAACTGAAGTGTTGGAGCATAAGCTTTCGTGGGCAAAGACCCACTTCGTCAGATGCATCTGACGAGTGGGTCTTGCTACAACTATGCTCCAACACTTCAGTTAGTCTATAAGGTGCCACAGGACTCCTCGCCGCTTTTGCAGGTTCAGACTAACACGGCTACCCCTCTGATACCATCCCTTGTAGGCATTTACAGGGTATCAGAACCTGTGCAGAACTAGCTCTTATCCCTTGTTTTCTTACTAATCAACTTAGAAGATAAGAACATAAGAATGGCCACATAGGTCCATCCAACTTTGTATCCTGTCTGCTGACAGTGGCCAATGCCAGGTATCCCAGAGGGAGTGAATCGAACAGGTAATGATCAAGCGATCTCTCTCCTGCCATCCATCTCCACCCTCTGACAAACAGAGGCTAGGGACACCATTCCTTACCCACACTGGCTAATAGCCATTAATGGACTTAACCTCCATGAATTTATCGAGTTCTCTTTTAAACTCTGTTATAGTCCTAGCCTTCACAACCTCCTCAGGCAAGGAGTTCCACAGATTGACTGTGCGCTGTGTGAAGAAGAACTTCCTTTTCTTTGTTTTAAACCTGCTGCCCATTAATTTCATTTGGTGGCCCCTAGTTCTTATATTATGGGAACAAGTCAATAACTTTTCCTTATTCACTTTCTCCACACCACTCATGATTGTACAGACCTCTATCATGTCCCCCCTTAGTTTCCTATTTTCCAAGCTGAAAAGTCCCAGTCTCTTTAATCTCTCCTCATATGGGACCCGTTCCAAACCCCTCATCATTTTAGTTGCCCTTTTCTGAACCTTTTCTAATGCCAGTATAACTTTAATATATATATATATATATAAAGAAATGCGCAGAGCAGCCAATTATGGTCTGGCTCAGCCCAGAGCCCAGGAGTTCTCATCTCTCTTGGGGAAGGTCCCTTAATTATTCTTTATCCCAAAAGCTGGGTACAGAGCACAGAAGCACAGCCACTGAAAGGGAGAGATTGGCTAGAGGGTCTCCAGACTCCAGCCTGTTTACCTTCAGATGCTGGATTCTCCTCTAGAGTCTGAGTGACCGTCATGGGGATCGCTCACTGCTCTCCTATAAAACCTGCACACCCCTGTGTTGCCTTTTGCTCTCAGATGCTGCAGCAGAGGCTGGGCTGAGAGAGGCGAGGGACATGGCTGCCTGAGAGAGATTCCCAGGGAGGACACTTCAGAATTCACAGGTACCATCGTTGGTGAGGAGCTCACCTGCGTGACGAACTCGGTGAAGCATGGGTGTGAGGGGACACAGACGAGATTTGGGTCCTTTCGGCGCCACTTAGTGTTCAACGTTAACGGACACCTGGGCGCTCTTGTCGGGTGATGTGGGGGTGAGAGGTGGGTGGGACACATCAACCTGAGGTAGATTGCGGGGGAAGTTCACAGGGACCCATCCCTTGCTAAGGAGCTCGACTGCTTCCCATCCCGGTGCAATGTGCCTGAGGGTGACAGAGAGTAAGTCTCTGGTCCGTTCTCCTCTGCGTGGCCATTCAACACCCCAGCGCCCTTGCCACAGGAGAGGAGCCCCAATGTCCAAAATACCATTCTGTCGGGCTGAATGATATTAACAGTAACAAGTCACCGGGACCGAATGGCATTCACCCCAGAGTTCTGAAAGAACTCAAATATGAAATTGTGGAGCTATTCACTATGGTTTGTAACCTGTCCTTTAAATCAGCTTCTGTACCCAATGACTCGAATATAGTTAACGTGACGCCAATATTAAAAGGGCTCTAGAGGCAATACTGGCAATTACAGACCAGTAAGTCTAACGTCAGTACCGGGAAATTAGTAGAAACAATAGTAAAGAAAAAAAATGTCAGACATATAGATAAACATCATTTGTTGGGTAAAAGTCAACATGGTTCTGTAAAGGGAAATCATGTCTTACTGATCTATTTGAGTTCTTTAAAGGGGTCAACAAACATGCGGGCAAGGGGGGATCCAGTGGATATAGTGTACTTAGCTTTCCAGAAAACCTTTGACAAGGTCCCTCACCAAAGACTCTTGTGTAAATTAGGTTGTCATGGGATAAGAGGGAAGGTCCTTTCATGGATTGAGAACTGGTTAAAAGACAGGAAACAAAGGGTAGGAATAAATGGTAAATTTTCAGAATGGAGAGGGGTAACTAGTGGTATCCCCCAAGGGTCAGTCCTAGGACCAATCCTATTGAACTTATTCATAAATGATCTGGAGAAAGAGGTAAACAATGAGGGGGCAAAGTTTGCAAACTGCTCCAGATAGTTAAGACCAAAGCAGACTGTGAAGAACTTCAAAAAAGATCTCACCGAACTAAGTGATTGGACAACAAAATGGCAAATGAAATTTAATGTGGATAAATGTAAAGTAGTGCACACTGGAAAAAATAACCCCAACTATACATATAATATGATGGGGACTAATTTAGCTACAACTAATCAGGAAAGAGATCTTGGAGTCATTGTGGATAGTTCTCTGAAGACGTCCATGCAGTGTGCAGCGGAAGTCAAAAAAAGCAAACGGGATGTTTGGAATCATTAAAAAAGGGATAGAGAATAAGACAGAGAATATCTTATTGCCCTTATATAAATCCATGGTACACCCACATCTCGAATACTGCATACAGATGTGGTCTCCTTATCTCGAAAAAGATACTGTATATTTGCATGAGAAATGGTTCAGAAAATGGCAACAAAAACGATGAGGGTTTTGGAACGTGTCCCATATGAAGAGAGATTAAAAAGACTTGTACTTTTCAGTTTAGAAAAGAGGAGACTAAGGGGGGATATGATAGAGGTCTATAAAATCATGACTGGTGTGGAAAGAGTGAATAAGGAAAAGTTATTTACTTATTCCCACAATATAAGAACTAGGGGTCACCACATGAAATGAAGGTTTAAAACAAACAAAAGGAAGTTTTTCTTCACTCAGTGCACAGTTAACCTGTGGAACTCCTTGCCAGAGGATGCGGTGAAGTCTAGGACTTTAACAGGGTTCAAGAAAAGAGGTAGATAGATTCTTGGAGGTTAGTTCCACCAATGGCTATTAGCCGGGATGGGTAGGAATGGTGTCCCTAGCCTTTGTTTGTCTGGAGGTGGGTGACAGGGGAAAAACATCACATAGGGATTACCTGTTGTGATTCTTTTCATTTTAACCATTAGACAAACCTTGTGTTCCATAATCCTCTTTTTTGTCTAGTGCAGTGTTGTTTTTAACACATACACAGCAATCCTAGCAATAAGACAAAACACTAGAAGACAAACACAAAATGTAAAACATAAAACACATTTTTTTCTTGCAACAGTAGATGCAGTGTATTTTAGGTTGATCTTCAACTGGTTCCAACTCTTTCTGGTTTTCTGAAAGACAAAAAGAACGTTTTCCTACCCATTTGGGGGTGGCAGATTATTTCTTAAACTACTTTTTTTTTTTTTTACCAATATCCTTGCTGATTTCTCTGTTTTGTCTGTACCCAGTCCTACATATGTTTTTGTTCTTACTCAGGCCAGGTTTTAATGGCTTCTGCCCTTTAAGGGTGTAGGATGAATTATGTCACTGCTTAATTATTACATTCATGAGGTGATGTACCTCAGTTTTCTTTTTATACAACAGACCAGGTTTGTAATACTTGCTTTGCTGTACAAAGCTTTACATTTAATCGCAGGGGCTACGTCTAGACTGGCATGATTTTGCGGAAATACTTTTAATAGAAAAGTTTTTCTGTTGAAAGCATTTGCGGAAAAGAGCGTCTAGATTGGAACGGACGCTTTTGCGCAAAAGCACTTTTTGCGGAAAAGCATCCATGCCAATCTAGACGCGGTTTTGCGCAAGAAAGCCCCGATCGCCGTTTTCGCCATCAGGGCTTTTTTGTGCAAAACGGTTCTGGGTTGTCTACACTGGCCCTCTTGCGCAAAAGCATTTGCGCAAGAGGGCTTTTGCCCGAACGGGAGCGTCATTGTATTTGCGCAAGAAGCACTGATTTTGTACATTACAAAGTCAGTGTTCTTGTGCAAATTCAAGCGGCCAGTGTAGACAGCTGGCAAGTTTTTGCGCAAAAGCGACCGCTTTTGCACAAAATCTTGCCAGTCTAGACGCAGCCTAAATGTATTCCAGTGTTAAACAGTAACATTAGTGTCAAATCTTTTACAGGTGGGTGTTTATACCAGGCCCCGTATTCAGACAGTTTATTTTTGAGGACAGTGTGTGTTTAATACCCTCTTGAAATCTTTGCCTGGGTTTTAATTTATTTACATTTTTGGAGTTTCATTGAATTAAAGGAGAAGGTGTCATGCATACAAGCAGACTCACTTTTGTATCTGTTTTTTGATTTCAGCACTGTACATACAGATTTTTTTTTTACTTTTACTTAAATTTAAATTATTCCCTCTTACTCTCAGGTTTGTCTTTTTTTTCACCTTCCTTTTCTGCACTGGAGGGTCACAATTTGACCCTAGTTACAGAAGACTTCTGATAATCCGGAACCTATGGGACTTAGGTGGTGCCGGATTATCAAATATGCCGGACTATCAGGAGGTACTATAAGCAGGTTATATATATACTGTATACATTATATACTGTATATAAAGTGTTCTTAACCCTTTTTATTGTACATACTGTATACAGTATACTGTAATGTTTTAGGGTTTTTTTAAGCCTTTTTTACCCTTTTTGCTCAGTTCAGCTGCTGCTGCTGTTACCTTGTGACTCATTTTTTGCTGAAGCTCACTCACTAGGCTCTTGCCATTTTGATGCCGGACTATCAGGAGTGCCAGACTATTGAATGCCGGACTATTGGAGTTTTACTGTAGTTTGTTTGTTGACCAGGTATATTCATTATGGACAGTTCTTGCCTTCCCCTATTAGATAGGTCATTTGCATTCACGGACTCTTTCTGGATTGCGTTCAGATCCATCAGCAACTCAGAGACTCTGTCTTAAAAAGGGACACAATTAACTTCCACCAGAGTCCGGATTACTTTTTAATTTGATGTCCTGCTTCCACAATATGCAGCAAAATCGTAACCCATTGTGGCTCTTTTCTGGAGTTCTAATATAATTTTGGTTAAGTAGCATCTTTTGTTGGCGATTCTTATAACCCTTCTATAATGCACATTGCTTATGTCATAGGAAAATGCACATTCCTTCCAGCGTTTAACTTGTATAACATTACATTAGGCATATTGATTTGTACATAACTTGTACATAATTAGGCATATTAATTTGTACATAATTTGTACATAATTTGTACATCTGTCAGCCACATTTTAGTCCTTGTACTGGCATTGTAGATTTTCCATTTTTTTATCTGAAGATTTTCCCCCACTATATCAAATGCCTCTGAGTAATGAAAGTCCTTTGCATCTGACCAATTCCCCAGATCGACAAAACAGCAAAATGAAAGAAATAGCAAAAGTGGGAAAGAAATGGCCAGAAACACAAATAAGAGGTTTTGAAAATTGAAATGGGACATTTAATACATAAGGGGAACATACATGCTTCACTAGGCTAACGGTAACAAAACAGGTGGGTATTAAGTATATTAAGAACAAAAGATTTCCTGGAAAAGGTTTTGTACATTTTTTAGATGTGGAAAACCCCCCCCCCACTTTTTTTTTAATATTACTGAAAAAGTAGGTGTGTTAAAGAATTTTTTTTTATTTCATTTGGAAAGAAGCAATATGCTATACTCATGTCATCTATTGTGATACAACAATGTACAGTCCATTAGCAGTCAAGGAGGGTGTTAAACGGTATCTATAGTAGAACCTTAGGGTATGTCTACACTAGCCCCCTAGTTCGAACTAGGGTGGCTAATGTAGGCTTTTGAACTTGCAAATGAAGCCCGGGATTTAAATATCCCGGGCTTCATTTGCATGTTCCCGGGCAGGCGCCATTTTTAAATCCCCTTAGTTCGAACTGACTGCCCACACGCGGCAGTAAGAAGTTAATCGAACTAAGTCCTTGGTTCGGATTAACTGTTACTCCTCCTGCAATGAGGTGTAACAGTTAATCGAACTAAGGACTTAGTTCGGATTAACTCTGACTGCAGCGTGTGGCAGCAGTCAGTTCGAACTAAGATTTAAAAATGGCGCCTGCCGAACATGTAAATGAAGCCCGGGATATTTAAATCCCGGGCTTCATTTGAGTTCGAATGCTCATTAGCCACCTAGTTCGAACTAGTGTAGACATACCCAGAGTTAGGAAGTGATGGTTCAGCCACATGTCTCACTTGGAAGGAGAAGTTCCAATCAGCAAAACAAAACACAGAAAGGAGGAAAATACCAGACAATTCCATGTTAAAAACAAACTTAAAAAATAAAGGGAAAGTTTACAAAAAAGAATTGGCAAGGTTAAAATGGAAGTGCTGGTGTGGGATCGGTTAAAAAAAAGTCTAGGAATATATTAAATGTCAGTCAACAATGTGGTTTCTGGAGAATAGGTCCTGTCAAATCCAATGTCATTTATTTTCCACTGAACTCGGGTTTTATCCAAAATTCTCTGCTTTCTTCACTGTGCAATGAGGGCTTTTTAGCGATCTAATAATGTGTTTTTTTAAAGAACTGCCAATTTTCATTCTCTGTGTAATTTTTTCCTTCCAATCTGTTTTGCTGATGATTTGCCTCACTTTTTTTGAAGCACTAAGATTCTATGAGTATTTATGGCTGGGAATAATTCTCTGTCCATTTGAATAATTCTCTGTCCATTCATTATTTTCCGCTCCTCTATTGGTTGCTCCTTTCTTTGTCTCTTCTCTAAGCTAAACACTCTCACATTTTTCAGAATGTGAAGCCTTCATATGGCAGCCTCCCCCATTCTCATGGCCTGTCTCGGAAATTCCCTTTCTATCTACTACGTCCATTATAGGGACTAAGGGTATGTCTACACTAGCTCGTTAGTTCGAGCTAGGTAGGCGAATGAGGGCAACGAGGAGTACCGGTAGTTAGAATTAGAGATCCTAATTCGAACTACCTACTCTGTGCCGCATGTAGCCGCGGGCACGGAGTTCGGACTAAGGGGGACTTAAAAATTGCGGCGCCCGGGAAGATGCAAATGAAGCCCAGGATATTTAAATCCCGGGCTTCATTTGCAACTCCGGTTGCCCTCATTTGCCTACCTAGCTCGAATTAACAAGCTAGTGTAGACATACCCTAGGTGATCAAAGCTGAGCACAAGTCAATAGCAGGTTATTCTCCATCCGGTTCCTTAGGTATCTCTCTTTTTGGATGGGGTGTGTGGGGAAGGAGGGGCGGGGAGGCACTGCTGGGAATGAGTAGAGGTTTCTATTGAGTTGCTATCAATTAAACCCAAGAATGGTCTCAGAGGTGTGTCCTACCTGGGAGGTTTTCCTATGGTACAAAATTGGCCAATATTTATTTTTTTCCAATCTCAGATTTTGGGGAAGTGGGTGAAAGAAGAGCACCCTACAGTGTGGAGTTTCTAGCTTGGCTTTTGTCGCATGAAGGAACAAGGGAAAATCAGGATTCACATTCGTGTTTCCTGCTAGTGCCCATTTCTGCTTCCCACACCCGACATGCAGGAACGATTAACCCACAAAGCACCATAAACGATGGAATTGGAATAAGCAGGGAAAGTTGGTCAGAATTCATTTTTTTCAGTAACGAAACTCATTTTAAATTGTGTGAAGAACCTCTAGTATTGCATGCAGTGTCTCTCATTAACATTTTCTCTCCATACAGGCATTTGTACTGCAACCATCACCTTAGATTTCGGGCACACACAGGAAGCCAGGGGAACATACGATACATACAGGATACGTTCTGCCTCAGAGTTGGACAACTTCTCCCTTACTCCATGTCAGATTCTAACACCACCTACTTCACCAACCCCTCCACCTTCATCCTGCTGGGCATCCCCGGCCTGGAGGAAGCCCATGTCTGGATCTCCATCCCCTTTTGTGCTATGTACACCATAGCCCTCTTGGGGAACTTCACCTTGCTCTTCATCGTGAAGACGGAGCCGAGCCTCCATGAGCCTATGTACTATTTCCTCTGCATGCTGGCTGTCACCGACCTGGTCCTGTCTACATCCACCCTGCCCAAAACACTGAGCATCTTCTGGTTCAATTCCAGGGAAATCAGTTTCAGTGCCTGCCTCACCCAGATGTTCTTCATTCACATGTTTATAGGGGTGGAGTCTGGGATCTTCGTGGCCATGGCTTTCGATCGTTACGTGGCCATCTGCCATCCCCTGAGATGTTCCGTAATCCTGACAAATTCTGTGGTTGCCAAGATTGGCCTGGCGGTGGTGCTGCGCGGTTTCATGCTCACAATACCCTCTCCCATTCTTGTGGGGCAGTGGCCATATTGCCGAACCAACATCATTTCCCACTCGTTCTGTGAGCAGATCGCTGTGGTGAAGCTGGCCTGCGCTGACATCAGTATCATAAACTACTCTGGCCTCTTTCTGGCATTCCTGGTGACGGGTGTGGATGTGTCTTCTATCACCATGTCCTACACCCAGATCCTCAGGGCCATCTTTAGCCTCCCCACAAAGGACACCCGGCTCAAGACATTTGGGACCTGCAGCTCCCACCTTTGTGTCATTTTAGCCTTTTACATCCCAGGTCTCTTCTCCTTCATCACACACCGCTTTAGCCACAATGTCCCCCTGTATTTCCACATTCTATTTGCCAACATGTACCTCCTGGTTCCCCCCATGCTAAACCCCATTATCTATGGGGTGAGAACCAAACAGATCCGGAACAGGCTGCTCGGGCACATTACTCATCTAAACTGAATTTTCCTCCTGGCTCTCAGGACGCCAGAGATCTGTTCAGAGGTGGCTAGTGTCATGCTGCTGGTGGAAACCCGATTCACTCATGCTTCATTGTGTAAACCGTCTGAGTCCCTCTGTCTTTGTGCTTTCCCTGTAGACTTTGTTCAGGGTATGTCTACACTGCCACCCTAGTTCGAACTATGTAGGCAAGTTCGAATGCCTACAGTAGGGTGGCTAATGTAGGCATTCGAACTTGCAAATGAAGCCCGGGATTTAAATATCCCAGACTTCATTTGCATGTTCCCAGGCGCCACCGTTCTTAAATGCCCTGTAGTTTGAACTACCTGCCCGTGGCAGTGTAGACATACCCTCACACTCCTTGGCTCAAAGGTTGGAGGCCGGGGTGGGAGATTGTTCTAGAAATCGATTGGTCCTTAAAAACTATTGCCAGGTAATGAGCGCTCTCCCAGGGAGAAGGTAGCAACGACATTCTAGATCAAGCCAGGTTTCTGCAGTGTCTGTGCAGAGGGCGAGACGTGTAAGACGTGTAAGATGCTGGGGGAGGAGAGACACAGAAGGGCATTGGAGGAAGTGGGTCTTACCCACGAAAGCTCATGGTACTGTACATACATCTATTTGTGACTCTCTCACGTGCCTGAAGGGATCAACTTCCCAGACAGAGTGAGAGGTGCAGGAAACTGGGCACTTCCCCCTCACTCCCTGGCAAAAGGGAACAGCCAGCTTGGTTCCTGTAGGAACTGGGCGAGGGGAGCTTCATTCCCAGGCGTTTGTGTGGAGAGGCGATGTTCCCTGCATGTGGCAGAAGCTATAAAAGGGAGAAGAGACATCACACCTGGGTCTCAGTCTACGGAAAAATAAACACCTGAACATACGGCTAGAGGGGGAAAAAGACTTTGACCCAGGAGACGGGGCCAGACCTGAAAGGAGGAATCGCGCTCTGTGTGAAACTTTGGTGAACTGTTGGACATGCTGCTTGATTCTTATCCGCCTCGTTTAAACACAGCAGTTTTTGTTTCAAGTCTTAAGTAATCTGCAGTGGCCTGGACACATATTTCTTATGCCCCTTAAAACGAATCTTTCTGTGCTTAATAAACATGCTTTACAATGTTCAAACCAATCTGATAGCTTTCTTTAATAGGATAACGAGTCTTGTGGATAAGGGAGAAGCGGTGGGTGTGGTATACCTAGACTTTAGTAAGGCGTTTGATACGGTCTCGCATGATATTCTTATCAATAAACTAGGTAAATACAACTTAGATGGGGCTACTATAAGGTGGGCGCATAACTGGCTGGATAATCGTACTCAGAGAGTAGTTATTAATGGTTCACAATCCTGCTGGAAAGGCATAACAAGTGGGGTTCCGCAGGGGTCTGTTTTGGGACCGGCTCTGTTCAATATCTTCATCAACGATTTGGATATTGGTATAGAAAGTACGCTTATTAAGTTTGCAGATGATACCAAGCTGGGAGGGGTTGCGACTAAGCTGGAGGATAGGGTAATAATTCAAAATGACCTGGACAAATTGGAGAAATGGTCTGAGGTAAATAGGATGAAGTTTAATAAAGACAAATGCAAAGTGCTCCACTTAGGAAGGAACAATCAGTTTCACACATACAGAATGGGAAGCGACTGTCTGGGAAGGAGTATGGCAGAAAGGGATCTAGGGGTTATAGTGGACCACAAGTTGAATATGAGTCAGCAGTGTGATGCTGTTGCAAAGAAAGCAAACATGATTCTGGGATGCATTAACAGGTGTGTTGTGAGCAAGACACGAAAAGTCATTCTTCCGCTCTACTCTGCGCTGGTTAGGCCTCAGTTGGAGTATTGTGTCCAGTTCTGGGCACCGCATTTCAAGAAAGATGTGGAGAAATTGGAGAGGGTCCAGAGAAGAGCAATGAGAATGATGAAAGGTCTAGAGAACATGAGCTATGAGGGAAGGCTGAAGGAATTGGGTTTGTTTAGTTTAGAAAAGAGAAGATTGAGGGGGACATGATAGCGTTTTCAGGTATCTAAAAGGGTGTCATAAGGAGGAGGGAGAAAACTTGTTCATCTTGGCCTCTGAGGATAGAACAAGAAGCAATGGGCTTAAACTGCAGCAAGGGAGGTTTAGGTTGGATATTAGGAAAAAGTTCCTAACTGTCAGGGTGGTTAAACACTGGAATAAATTGCCCCAGGGAGGTTGTGGAATCTCCATCTCTGGAGACATTTAAGAGTAGGTTAGATAAATGTCTATCAGGGATGGTCTAGACAGTATTTGGTCCTGCCATGGGGGCAGGGGACTGGACTCGATGACCTCTCGAGGTCCCTTCCCGTCCTAGTAAAAAAAAAAAAAAAAAAAATTTAACCTGAAACACGTTGTTCGAAATGTAGAGAAACCGTCTCAAGCTAGGGACCAGAGCTTTGCACTCTCCATATTGAAGGAGGGGCAGATTGGGTAATAAACTGGCATTCGTCAGGCTTTTGCCCAGGTAATGATGGGATACCTAGGGCTCCGAGGCTAGTGAGCTGGGTAGAATTGCTTGGAGACTCTCCTCTGTTGGTTCATGAGTAGCTGGAGAAAACATTCATGTAATGAGGTGGTGTGTCCCTGCCTAAAATGTTCATGTGAGAACATGCCCTGGAATAGTGTAAGGGAGGGCCCAGATTTGTCTGCCAGAGGGCTCAGAGTGACCCACTCCCAGGTTGCACCCCCGGGGAGTCCGTAACACTGGCAGTACAAGAGAGGTAAAATGTGAATTGCTCTGAGTGAGACTTGCACTTTATACGCTGGGGTAGAGATTTTCATTCAGATGTAGCATGATGGGGGAGTGGCAGAGACCTGAGCCACACCCCAATTCCAGATCATGCCCAGCATGTCACTCCCACTGCCCCGACGCACAGGCCTTGCTAGACCATGACACAATTTCAGTCTTGTCCTATGCTCAGTTGCTCACAGGGAGATTGCGCTTATGGCACGGAGGTCTGGAATCCTGCTTTCTGTCCATCACTCTGCATGTCACCTTGACCAAGTCACGTCCCCCTGTGCCACACCTAGAACCGGGGTGTGTTCACAGTGACCTTCCTTTGCCAGGTATTTCACAGAGCCATCAGTGAAGGGTTCTGCCCAGTACCGATGATCGTTCTGATCTCTGATCCCACTTGACATCAGCTCTGTGACTCTCTGAAATTGACGGCTATTTGTCCAGCCACAGCAGCTCTGAGAGGCAGTCTGCTTTGTGAGCCAGGGAAAGCTAAACCCACAATCACCACCCTGTAGCTGCAAACTGCACCAGGCTCAGCATGAACCTGTCGGGAGGGGTTGCTGGGCAGGTGGCAGCGTCATAGACACGATTGGAGGCTGCTCACAAGACATGGGACAGAGAGAGCTGCTGCCCTATTCTACTTGGCAGCCTTTTGTTGGGATTTCAAGGCAGCAGGATTGCTACAAAGCGGTAGATCTAAAACACACTGGTTACCCCAGCCCCAGGGGATGGGAGCGACATGGAGGCAGAGGCTAAGGAAGGCTGAGGAGCTCCAGGTTGGTGTTTTCTGTGCTCATGGGCTCCAGCACTTTCTCCATGTGAGGAGGTAGCGAACAATTAGGAGCTAGCGTACATGGAATCAGCTACTACTCCACTCAGTGTTGTATACGGCTTGATGATTTATTGCTGGGGACACATCACTAGCCTGAAAGAGCATCGCCCTGTGAGGGCGTGAGGGGGATTCCCAAACCCGAGCCATTCTTTTTAGTGACAACCCCGGGGCATTGTCCCAGATCGAGGTGTCATTAGAGGAGGTTTTAGAACAAATGGATAAACTTAACTGTAGCAAGTCACCGGGACCAGATGGCGTTTACCCAAGGGTTCTGAAAGAACTCAAACATGACATTGCAGAACTATCAACTCTGGTTTGTAACTTATCCTTTATATCAGCTTCTGTACCTAATGACTGGAAGATAGCCAATAAAGCACCGATCTTTAAAAAGGGCTCTGGAGGTGATCCTGATAATTACAGACCAGTAAGTCTAACTTCAGTACTGGGCAAATTGGTTGAAACTATAGTAAAGATCAGAATTGATAGACACATAGATTAATATAATTTGTTGGGGAAAATCAACATAGTTTCTATAAAGGGAAACTATGCCTCACTAATCTACAGCTAAGTGTACACTACAGCTGTTTTTTGGAAAAAGCTTTTTCCAATTTTTCTTTGGAAGAGGCTTTTCCAAAACTTGGCCCGTCTTTACTGGGCCAAATTTCAGAAAATCCCCCTGTCACTTTACCGGATTTTAAGGGAAGCAGCCAGATCACTGCTGCACCCATGGGGTGGGAATATTTGCCCCAAAAGTTGGTACAAAGGGGGCCATGTGAGGTGTCAAACAAAAGCTTACTGTCTACTGAGTCTGTATATTCTATTCAGGTAATTGTATAAGATCTGTGTGTGGAATTATAAACATGTACTCTGTGTGGATACTGAAAGTTTCTCTGTATGTGGTTGAGCAATGGGCTTGGAAGCTCAGCCTATGGACATGCAAATGAGCAAGTCTCCATGGAACAATAGACCTCTATAGGCCGAGGACACACCTCAAGAATGTGACTGATACCTAAGGGCTATCAGCGGGGAACACAGGAATAGGCCACTAGCCAGGTGACCTGCTGCAGCCAAGAAGAGACCAGGAGGGAAATATAAAAATGCCATGCAGCATCCTCCATTTGGTCTTCAGCTCAGCTCTTGATCCTAGAGGCAGCTTTGCAAGGAACCACGAGCCGGAAAGAACTGTGGACCCATCCTGACATAGGATGTACACCAAGGACTTTTAAGCCAGCAGTTATAACATCTCTGCTGCAAGCCTGCATCGAGAACTGGGAGATTCGATGCATGTAATGTATGGTACAGAAGTGCTCGGTGTGACTTGTTTGTGGCCTAGTTGGGAAGGTCTCCAGTCTGGGGCTGTAAGAAGCCCCAAGTTTGAGCAATTCACCCTGAGCAGATGCCCTCAGCGGTGCCCAGACCCGGCTTGGTCCGTCACACCCCCTCTTTCGGAAGAACCCTTCTTCCTCATAGAATGAGGAAGACCGGGCTTCTGAAAGAGTGTGTTTGCACTTTCACAAAAAAAATGGAAAAGCAAACTCATTCCCTAGACTTGGTGGAGCTTTTCCGGGATACTGGGAAAACCCCACAGTATAGACGTACCCTACTAGAGTTCTTTGAAGAGGTCAAGTAGCATGTGGACAAGGGGGATCCAATAGATATAGTGAACATAGATTTCCAGAAAGCCTTTGACAAGGTCCTCACCGAAGCTCTTAAGCAAAGTAAGCTGTCATGGGAGAAGAGGGAAGATCCTCTCATGGTAACTTGTTAAAAGTTTGGAAAAAAACAGAGGCTAGGGACACCATTCCTGCCCATCCACACTAATAGCCAGTGATGGACCTAATCTCCATGAGTTAATGTAGCTCATTTTTGAACTACAGTTAAATTCACAACATCCTCCGGCAAGCAGGTTGACTATGCATTGTGTGAAGAAATACTTCCTTTTGTTTCTTTTAAACCTACTGCCTATCGATTTCATTTGGTGTCCCCTAGTTCTTGTGTTGTTCTGTTACTGGAGGAAGTAAACAGATTTTCCTTATCTACTTTTCCCACACCAGTGATGGTTTTACAGACCGCTGTCATCTCACCCCTTAGTCCTCTCCTTTCTAAGGTGAAAAGTCCCAGTCTTATTAATACCTCCTATGCGCCAGTTTAGCTGTTCTTATGTTCTTGTGTAAATTCTGAAGTGGGCATGCCAAGACAACCACGAGAAGGGGAGCAATCACATGTCCACCAAAAGCTTCAGTGGCACAACCAGACTGCTGCTGAAATCAGAGCACTTTCAACAACTTCTCCGTGATGGATCTTCAGAGAGCCCCTGTTGCAAGCTGGCGATTTTCTGTTGGGATTTGCAATGAAGATGTTAATGACGACTTGGTGGCATGAATGGCTCTCCAGATAGGTGAGCTGATCAAACTCCGAGTGCTCTAGTTCTACAGATATAATGCGTGAGACTCTGTGTCCTAAAGCAAAGCAACACTCTGTCCTCCCGCATGGTCATCCCAATTATACAATCTCAATAAATCTTGTAAAATGTATGTCATGCGAGGTGTCTATAGACAGGCTGCGGTTTACTGACTGATTCCCCTCTGTGTTCAATTCTCATTTCTTATCTGAAATTACAAATATTGACTATGTACCTGTATATCCAATGTCTTTGCTCCTGTGGTAGGCAGAACAGAAAGGACCACCAACCAACCACAAGGTTGTTTCCATCCAGTCTAGGCACCACACTGTGAATGGTTTATTCAAGCTGATGGCCCAACAATGAACCCAATGATCCCCGGAAGAAGTTTATCCCACCTCATGGACTTTCCTGGAGATGTTGTAACCAGAATATGGGTTACCACTCCTGCAATGACCCACTGAAGTGCAGAACACCATGTGACCAGCCCATATGATACCGAACTCCATTTTGTGGCTGTCGTTTGCTTCTCAAGGAGCTGGGAGCTTTGTAGGGGCAATGAAGTTCCTTCCACCTGGCGTAAGCTGTAAATGGGGGATCTGACATCACAGTTGGATTCACTTTCCCTGCCACTGAGCCCCTCAAAACACGGCTGGAGGACAAAGGGCTGTGACCAGGAGGTGGCCCCAGGCTGGGAAGGAGAGATCCTGGCCTGTGGAGGAGAAGATCGGTGGCCTCTTTGTTGCATTGCAGTGACACTGCTGGATTCAAATCCTGTCCGAATGGCAGAACTCAGATTGTCGTGTTAGATGTCGAGTTGGGCAATGCACAGTCGGCTCCAAAGCCACCACTGGCGATGACTTAAACCTGACCCTTGTGTGGAGGACACATCTCGTTTAAATGTGTGACCTACACAAGTCAGGTCTCTGAAGGGCAAAGGAAAATCTGTGCAGGAACGGGCCCTGGTTTACAGAGCTCTTGCTACGGAGGGAGGAGCAGACTGGGTAATACATTTACACTGCTCGGGGCAAGAGCTCTGGGCTCGGAGCTTTGGGAACTGAGGGGAACGGCCTGCGTACCGTTCTTATTACATGAGTGGCTGGCAAAAGCACCCATGTCACTGCAGGTGGATGTGACAAACCTACAGTGTGGGAGGGGGCTCAGGCTGGTATCCCAGAAAGCTCAGCGTTACCTCAGTCCCAGGCCTCACCCCACGGATGTCTGTGGTGGGCAGGTAACAAACACTCCCTGCTAATCCATGATTCCCGTTCCCTCTTGGCATGCACTCAGTTAGTGATGGGAGACCGTGGTTATATCTGCAAAGTCAGGACTCCTAGTTGCTTTGACCCTCGCAAAATTACTTTGCCCCATGCCTCAGTTTACCTATCTGTTAATGTGCATATGATCATAGTGACTTTCCTTTGATAGGTGTTGGCAAAACCTTCAATGGAAGCTACCGCACAGGATGGTGTTAAGTATTGATGATAATTATTCATCTCTAATCTTAGATTGCATCTCCCTTAGTTACTTTCACCCATCTGTCTTACCTACTATTTACCCATCCATCATGGGCATGTACAGAGTATCAGATCTCACGCAGGACTGGTGTTAGCCCTTGATTTCTTGCTAATCAATTTTTTTTTAAATATAGTGAAATACTCTGAACAGGCAATTCCTCTCTGACTCAGCCCAGAGCGAGAGTTCTCCTCTCCCTCAGGCATGTCCCTTAATTATTCTTTATCCTTAGAGTTGGACAAAGCACACAGAAGCACGGACGTGGAAACAGAGACATTGGCTAGTGCGTCTCCAGGCACCAGCCTGTTTACCATCAGATGCTGGACTGTTCTCTGGAGGTTGAGGGACCCTCATGGGGGTTGAGCCCAGCTGTGTTATAAACACTGCACTTGGCACGCCCCTGGGTTGCTCTCGGATATTGCTGCAGGTGCGGGGGCGAGAGCGGTGTGTGGCTCGGCTCCGTGAGAGAGATTCCCAGGGAGGACGCTGTTGACTCAGAATTCACAGGTACCATCGTTGGTGAGGAGCTCACCTGTGTGACGAACTCAGTGAACCATGGGTGTGAGGGACACAGACGAGATTTGGGTCCTTTCAGCTCCGCTTAGTGTTCAACGTTAACAGACATCTGGGCGCTCCCGTCGGGTGACGCGGGGGTGAGAAGTGGGCGGGACACACCAACCTGAGGTAGATTGCAGGGAAAGTTCACAGGGACCCATCCCTTGCTAAGGAGTGCCACTGCTTCCCATCCCGGTGCAATGTGCCTGCGGGTGACAGAGAGTAAGTTTCTGGTCCGTTCCTCTCTGCATGGCCATTCAACACCCCAGCACCCTTGCCATGGGACATGAGTAACAGTGTCCAAAACACCATTCTGAGGTGAGCCCCTTTCTCTTCGATACCTGATGGTGTCTTCCATGGTGGCTGCATTTCAGTGGCAAGGGGGATCCTTCCGGATGCAAGGGCTCAGTAGATTCCAACACAAGCCAGATTCTGAGGCTGTAGCTGGCTGTTTACTCGGACCTCACTGAGGCAACGCTCCCCTTGGAGTGAGAGTCGACTAAGGACCTCCGGGGGCAGCTGTGTGTTAAGGCAGAGAGACCGTCAGCTCGTCCTCCTGCGTGTGAGAGCCCTGGCTGGTATCAAGTGCGGGTGGTGGGTTGGTACCTGCCGTTTGTTGGCTAGAAATCATTTAGATGCCAGGGCTCCTCACTGGAACCATTACAAGAGCTTTCCAGCATGGGCAAGGCATGTTCTCTCCTCGCTTCACTTAAGAAGTCTCATAAACTGTGAGGCCAGAAGCAGACACTATGTGGGGGACATGTTACCAGATTTGCCCAATACTCTGGGGTATGCTCCTTTATCAGGGTTACTCTTATGGCACTGTGGGAGGGTTAACCATTCTATCCGTGTGCTGCTTGTGCTACTTGCGCTCTCATATGGAGCTGAATTCTCCCTGCTGCCAATTCCCCCTCCCACTGGAGCTCTCCTGAGGAATTAGGTTCCTCAGGACGGGGTTCTTCCCACGTTAGCAACACACACCGACATCACACCCACTACCAGAGCACGTCTGAGAGGACTGGGGAATCAGCACTCACACGCTGAGCCCCTCATATGTCCCTGGACTCAACTGGCTGGGTTTAACAGCAGTGCCACACTGCACCCTCATATGCCTTTGGACTCAGTGGGCTGGATTAAACAGCACTTTAAGCTGCCATCCTCATACGCCCCCAGGTTCAGCACCCCCTATCCCCACTTTCCCACCACAGTCATTCACTGGGAAACCACACGATGAGCAAACCCCACAGGATTTTGGGCACTCCAGGGATCTTTAGCTTGGGTACAAGAAGCGTTGTTGCAGAGCGAATGGGGAAGCCAAAACAACACCCCGTAAGGAAGAGTGAGCGAAAGAGAAAGAAAGAGAGAGAAGCAACCAGCTTAACAATGAAAGTGATTTATTTCTGAGTAGTGCATAGATATCAAAAAGTTACAATATTAAATCTAACTGTTACAATATTAAATCTAAATTGAAACTGATTACAAATGTTAGGTAACCATATAACAGTTTACATAGGGCAGGGTCAGGAGGCGATGTTTAGAGAGGTAGTCGATGGGAGGGAGAGAGGGAGAGAGAGAGAGACCTCACCACTCCACAGAGCTTGCACTGATCGGGGTTCCCAGATGCTGATGGTAGCCGGGGGTGCAGAGGGCAAGAGAGAAGCAGAACAGAGCCCCAAGGATGATCAGACAGGAGCTGAAGAAGTCTCAGTGGAACTGATGCAGTTTAAATCCAGGTATCAGAACAGTTTTTCTTGGGGCAAGGATAGATGTTTTTATAGGGATAGCTCAAAGAGAAAGAGGCGAGACAATAGAGACTGATCACCCCTGGTTATGGGAGATGTTCCTTGAATGAGCTCACAATGCAACTAGGCAGTTTCAGTATTTTAGATCTCAATAGGATCGTTACTAGAATTGGTCTGATAATGACTAATTTGGGGGTGAGCAGGCCTGTGTTCATTAGCATCTGGAGCAGAGATTTCCCATCAGGCAGTGCTTCTCTGCTTTCGGTATCCCATAGTTCACTGCGGTTCCTGCCTTGGAAGAGCTGGTCTCCATTCTGTATGCTAATGAGTTCTATCTTCAATGCAGATGAGGCTGGGGTGTTTCCTTAATTAGTTTAGTTGTGTCTTCCCTGGCCTTTTCATTGCTTTGTCTGATTCCAGCAAAGGCTTAGGGGAAGGGGCGGAGGGGATGGTTTTCCATGAATGTCACTCCCTGGCTCCCAAAAGCACAGGGCTGGTAGGTAACAGACGTTTCAGTCTAAATGCTTCAAGGTCATCAAACTGCACTGGCCAATGGATTCATGAATCCCACTCAGCTAAGCTCTTAGCTCCAATAATGTCTGTGGCAAGGAGTTCCACAGGTCCAATAGGTAGAATGTAACAATCTTCTCTTCCCAGTGTCATACGTTCAGCGACTCAATGGAATCAATGATTCTCCTGTCTACGTGTCGTGAGACGCAGTCAATAGAAATGCCTGCTCAGCTCTCTCTATCCACAGACTCGTAGAGTTAGAGTCAGGAGTTGTCGTTAGTGCTCCCAGTTTGACCTCCTGTACAACACAGGCCATTACATTCCCCCCAGTGACCCCTGTTCTGAGCCCCTTGACTTATTTTTGTATAAGGCCATTCTACACCAGGACTTTACATCTGAGAGCCGCGGTTTAGGAGGCACCACACGGGTCAGCTCCTCTAACCCCTGCTGGGACGCAGGGTTGGTTGTGTCTAGCCCATGTCGCGGAGGTTAATAGCCACCTAGTTTGGAAACCCACCTGTGAAGGAGCTTCCATTACTTCCCAGGGCATCTTTCCCTTCCCTGCGGTGGTTAGGAATTCTAGCTGGATAGTTCGTCTGCATCAGCTCGGCTGTAACTGGACCCTCTTGCCTCCTGTTCTGCATGCTCTGGGAGAACAACTTTTCCCATCTTGTTATGGCTCCTTTTCAGTCTTTGAAGAGTGTTGTATTGGTCGCCCTTCATTACCACCTTTGCAAACTCAACATCACCCCTTACACCAGCCTTTGCTCGGAGGGCTGGTGTTCCACCCTCTGGGTCAACTTTGTCACTTGCCTCTGGGTCCTCTCCAGTTTCTCTGCATTTCTCTGTCCAGCAGTGACCAGAATCGGACACGGTAGTCTTTCTGATGCGTAACCAGCACCTAGTAGAGCAGTGATATCATCTCCTGTGACTTGTATGCTGTGCCTCTGCTCCTGCCCCCTAACACAGTATTGGCCTTTTTTCATAGAATCCCAGGGCTGGAAGAGGCCTCAGGAGTCATCGAGTCCAGCCCCTTGCCTAAGGCAGGACCAACCCCCAACTCAATCAGCCCGGCCAGGGCTTTGTCACACTGATTCTTTCCAAATGCAGAACAAAATATTTTTTGGAGACGTCCATCTTCTCGGTAATATTAACACATTTTCTCTCACCCTCTAACAATGGGCCAAAACCTTTTTCAGCAATTCGTTTTTCTGTAGAATAGTTAATAGTTTTCTTTTTAAAAGCTTCAGGGGGTAGCTGAGTTAGTCTGGACAGGATAAACTTGAAAAATAACAAATTGTCTTGTAGTACTTTAAAGACTAACAAAATAGGAAGATGGTATCATGAGCTTTCGTGGGCAAGGCCCACTTCTTCAGATGACCGGAGTGTTGGATATCCAGAACTAAAATAAATAGGGGAGAAGTGAGGCTGGGGTGGGGGGAGGAGTGGGAGGGGAAGAAGGAAAAAAATGGGAGGGAGGGAAACAAAAAGAGGTAGAGGGTATAAAAATATTGAGGGTATAAAAACAGATCTTCAAGTGGCTGTTTTGTTACAAACCAATTTCACAAACCAAATACACAGGGAAGGACTGGAACTACAATTCATTCACAAGTTTGATACTCATGCTAATGGATTAAATAAAGATACCGGATGGCTGGGACATTATCAACCGATGAAGGTGCCAATGGTTCTTTGTATAGTATCTGGTGATAGTACTCTTCCTCTCTAATTGCCTACTGTTGGTTCTTATCTGCCTCTTTTCACTATCCAGTCTCTAGGTGCTTATAACTATTTGTTTTTCCTGTTACATTCCAGCTTGGCTTTCCCCTCTACATGTTTTGTTAGTCTTCAAAGTGCTACCAGACTATTTGTTCTTTTTTAAGTTTTCTTTTTGTTACCCTTAACCTGCCAACCCTGGATTTCCCCCCGCCCCGATGGCTCCCTTTTCTTTTCCACTGATTTCTGTCCAAAATTCTCTACTTCCTTAACTGCACAATTGGGTCATTTTAGCGATCTACAAATAATTTCTTAAAGACCTCCCAGCTTGCACTCTCATTTTTCTGTGCATTTTTTCCCCCTTCTAATCAGTTATGCTGATAATTTTTTCAGTTTCAGGGAATTAGCCTTTTGAAGCACTAAGTGTCTGAATACTTCTTTGTTGATCTACTTGAATGTAATATTTTCATTCTTTATTTTCCACCCTTCTATATTATGTTCTCTTCTCTGTCTCTCCTTTCATTAACAGGTGTGTTGTGAGCAAGACACAAGAAGTCATTCTTTCGCTCGACTCTGCGCTGGTTAGGCCTCAGTTGGAGTATTGTGTCCAGTTCTGGGCACCGCATTTCAAGAAAGATGTGGAGAAATTGGAGAGCGGAAGAATGACTTCTCGTGTCTTGCTCACAACACGCCTGTTAATGCATCCCAGAATCATGTTTGCTTTTTTTGCAACAGCATCACACTGCTGACTCATATTCAGCTTGTGGTCCACTATAACCCCTAGATCCCTTTCTGTCGTACTCCTTCCTAGACAGTCGCTTCCCATTCTGTATGTGTGAAACTGATTGTTCCTTCCGAAGTGGAGCACTTTGCATTTCTCCTTATTAAACTTCATCCTATTTACCTCCGACCATTTCTCCAATTTGTCCAGATCATGTTGAATTATGACCCATCCTCCAGAGCAGTCGCAACCCCTCCCAGCTTGGTATCATCTGCAAACTTAATAAGCGTACTTTCTATGCCAATATCTAAATCGTTGATGAAGATATTGAACAGAGCTGGTCCCAAAACAGACCCCTGTGGAACCCCACTTGTTATACCTTTCCAGCAGGATTGTGAACCATTAATAACTACTCTCTGAGTACGGTTATCCAGCCAGTTATGCACCCACCTTATGGTATTGTGGAATCATAGAACACTAGAACTGAAAGGGACCTCAAAAAGTCATCGAGTCCAGTCCCCTGCTCTCACAGCAGGACCCAGTATCATCTAGACCATCCCTGATACATGTTTATCTAACCTCCTCTTAAATATCTCCAGAGATGGAGATTCCACAGCCTCCCTAGGCAACTTATTCCAGTGTTTAACCACCCTGACTGGAAGTTTTTTCCTAATGTCCAACCTAAACCTCCCTTGTTGCAGTTTAAACCTATTGCTTCTTGTAATATAATCAGAGGCCAAGATGAACAAGTTTTCTCCCTCCTCCTTATGACACCCTTTTAGATAATTGAAAATTGTTTGCATGTTCCCTCTCAGACTTCTCTTTTCTAAACTAAACAAGCCCAATTCTTTCAGTCTTCCTTCATAGCTCATGTTCTCTAGACCTTTCATCATTTTTTTTGTTCTTCTGGATCTTCTCCAATTTCTCCACATCTTTTTGGAAATGTGGTGCCCAGAACTGGACACAATACTCCAATTGAGGCCTAATCAGCGCAGAGTAGAGTGGAAGAATGACTTTTCGTGTCTTGCTCACAACACTCCTGTTAATGCATCCCAGAGTCATGTTTGGTTTTTTTGCAACAGCATCACACTGTTGACTCATATTTAGCTTGTGGTCCACTATGACCCCTAGATCCCTTTCTGCCGTACTCCTTCCTAGACAGTCGCTTCCCATTCTCTGTGTGTGAAATGGATTGTTCCTTCCCAAGTGGAGCATTTTGCATTTGTCTGTATTAAACTTCATCCTTACTGAACTTTATAGGGCAGGCTCCCCACATTCTCACAGCTTGTCACAAGTAATCCCTTTCTCTCTGCTGTGTCCTTTATAGAGAAGAGGTGATGAGCCCTGAGCACATGTCCAGTGGAGGTTCTCCTCCATCCCATTCCTTAGGTACCCAAAGATGGTCTTTCTTTGCCCACTGCTGGGATTGAGCAGGTGTTTCCATTGAGTTGCTATCAGTGACACTGAAGTCTTTTCCCCAAAGTGTGTTCCCAGTTTTCCCATGGTACAAATGTTGGCAAAGCTTTATTTTTTTTCCAGTCTCAGATTCTGAAGGATCAGGTAGATGAATGCAGCCCGGAACAAGGAGGGATGACCAGTATCCATGCTTGTGTTTCCTGCTGGTGCCTACTGAGTTTTCCCACCCCACGACATGTAGGAGTTACCAACCCAAAGAGCACCAGAAAATAGGAAACTTGAATGAGCTGGGTAAGTTGCTCAGAATTCACTTCTCTGAATAATGTAAATGTTATTTTTCATTGTGTGAAGAGTGATCCGTTTGCTTCACATGTGAGAACAGCCCCCAGCAGTGCGGGTCATGTTTCTCATCCACATTGTCTCTCCTTCCAGGCATTTGTTCTATGATCATCATCAGAGAACCTGGGCAGATTCAGGAAGTCAGGGAAGTGCACGGTACATGCAGGAGACATTGTTCTGTCTCAGGGTTGGACATTTTTTCTCCTGATCCATGTCAAAGTCCAACACGACCAACTTTACCAACCCCTCCACATTCATCCTGCAGGGCATTCCTGGCCTGGAGACGGCCCATGTCTGGATCTCCATCCCCTTCTGCACCATGTACGTCATAGCCCTCTTGGGGAACTTCACCATTCTTTTCATTGTGAAGATTGAGCCGAGCCTCCATGAGCCCATGTACTATTTCCTCTGCATGCTGGCTGTCACCGACCTGGTCCTGTCCACATCCACCCTGCCCAAAACACTGAGCATCTTCTGGTTCAATTCCAGGGAGATCGATTTTGGTTCGTGCCTCATCCAGATGTTCTTCATAGGTAGCTTTTCAGCGATGGAGTCTGGGATCATTGCGGCCATGGCCTTGGATCGCTACGTGGCCATCTGCCATCCCCTGAGACATTCCACCATCCTCACAAACTCTGTGGTTGCCAGGATATGCCTGGCCGTGGTGCTGCGCAGCTGCATTGTCTCACTGCCCTCTCCCTTCCTGGCGAGACAGTGGCCATATTGCCGAACCAACATCATTTCCCACTCGTTCTGTGAGATGATGTCTGTGGTGAAACTGTCCTGCACTGACACCAGCCTCAGTGATTACTACGGCCTCATTGTAACACTCCTGGTCACTGTTATGGATGTGTTTTCCATCACAGTGTCCTATACCCAGATCCTCAGGGCCATCTTCAGCCTCCCCACCAAGGATGCCCGGCTGAAGACTTTTGGGACCTGCAGCTCCCACCTCTGTGTCATTTTAGCCTTTGGAATCCCAATTCTCTTCACCATGTTCACACACCGGTTTGGCCACCATGTGCCCCTGTATGTCCACATTCTCATGGCCAATGTGCACATGCTAATGCCCCCTTTTCTGAACCCCATCATCTACGGGGTGAGAACCAAACAGATCCGAGAGAGGCTGCTGCGGCACATAATTGAGATGGAGTAATTTTTTCCCCTGGTGCTCTGGCCCTCAGACCGAGATTCTTCTCAGCTGGCTGATGACATGGTGCTGAGTCCTCTTCCCTAACATGCCTGGAGAATTAGAGAGACATTAAACCTCTTCATGGCCTTACAGGGCTGTAACTATGACACAAACTAGGGAATCATAGAATCCCAGGGTTGGAAGAGACCTCAAGATTTGTTGAGTCCAACCTCCTGCCCAAAGCAGGACAAACCCCAACTAAATAATCCCAGCCAGGGCTTTGTCAAGCAGAGACTTAAAAACCTCTAGGGATGGAGAGTCCACCCTGTCCCCAGGAACCCATCCCAGTGCTTCCCCACTCCCCTCGGGAAATAGTTTTTCCTAATCTCCAACCTAGACCTCCCCCACTGCAACTTGAGACCAGTGCTCCTAGTTCTGCCACCACTGAGAACAGCCTCTCTCCTTCCTCTTTGGCAGAGGTGGAAAGTAACTAAGTAGAAATACTTCATTACACTACTCAAGTACATTTTTTTGGTATTTGTACTTTACTCGAGTAATTTATTTTTGTGATACTTTGACTTTTACTCAAGTAGCTTTTTTTGAAAATATTGTACTTTTTACTCCACTACACTTTCTGGAAGCGCTTAGTAACTCACCTCTTTCATCACCCCACTGACACTTGCGCAAGCCAGCATTCGGATTTCCTAAAACACAGCCACATGCACTTGGGTGGCTAGGTACCATGTTTGAATCCCTGGATTTCATACTTGAGGTCTGCTTAAAGCTGCAGGCCCTGGATTCAAAGGCAGCTCTTAACTGCTATAGAGTTTGAGCACTTGAAGCTTTGCCTTTGGGGCAGGGAGTTTGTGATAAAAAAAAAGGGAGGCAGGTGATTATGAATAACATAAGAACGGCCGTACTGGGTCAGACCAAAGGTCCATCTAGCCCAGTAGCCTGTCTGCCGACAGTGGCCAGCACCAGGTGCCCCAGAGAGGGTGGACCAAAGACAATGATCAAGCGATTTGTCTCCTGCCATCTCTCTCCAGCCTCTGACAAACAGAGGCCAGGGACACCATTTTATCCCCTGGCTAATAGCCTTTTATGGACCTAACCTCCATGAAATTATCTAGCTTCTCTTTAAACTCTGTTATCGTCCTAGCCTTCACAGCCTCCTCTGGCAAGGAGTTCCACAGGCTGACTACATGCTGATAACAAAAGACTGGTCATTCAAGTAATTAAGGGATCCTTAGATCATCATGAAAACATTGCTAGGTACTTAAAGCTGGGGGCGGAGGGGGGGAAGAGTAGCAATGAATGTTGTGCTGCTGGAATTTCCATTTGGACAAGTACTGTTAAACTTTTAAATGTTCTTGAAAAGAGGGTAAAGAGTGAGATGGCAAAATGTGCAGATACTACAAAATTACTTAAAATAGTTAAGTCCAAAGCTGACTGCAAAAAGTTATAAAGGGATCTCACAATACTAGGTAATTGGGCAACACAATAGCAGATGAAATTCAATGTTGATAAGTGCAAAGTATTGCACATGGAAAAGTATAATCCCAGCTATGCATGCAAAAATGATGGGATCTGAACTAGCTGTTACCATTCAAGAAAGAGATCTTGGAATTCTTGTGGCTAGTTCCCTGAAAACATCTGCTGAATGTGCAGCGCAGTCTAAAAATTAAAAAGCTAACAAAATATTGGGAAACATTAGGAAAGGAATAGATAAGACAGAAAATATATTGCCTCTATATAAAGTCATGTTACGCCCATGTCTGGGGTGCAGATCCAGTCACCCCTTCTAAAAAAAAGCTGTATTGGATTTGGAAAAGGTACAGAAAGGGCACAAAATGATGAGGGGTAAGGAACAGCTTCCATATTAGGAGAAATTAACAAGACTGGGACTTTTCAGCTTAGCAAAGAAATGACTAAAGGGTGGGGGGATAATATACACACACGTACACACACACACACACACACACACATATATACAAACACATACACATATGAGTATATATATATGCATGCACATGTGTGTGTGTGTGTGAGAGAGAGAGAGAGAGAGAGAGAGAGAGAGAGAGAAATAATGGTGCCCTACAATAACTTGGGTTGTTAACTATTGACTTCCATGGGATGGCTACTTTTTACTTCTGGATACTTAAGTACAATTAAGATGGGATACTTTTGTACTTTTACTCAAGTAGTTTTCCAGAAGGATACTTTGACTTTTACTTAGTTACATTTATTTTGAAGTATCAGTACTTTTACTCAAGTAACTTTTTTGGGTACTTTTTCCACCTCTGCTCTTTGGAACCCCTCTTCAGGTAGTTGAAGGCTGCTATCAAATCCCCTCTCATTTTTCTCTTCTGTGGACTAAACAAGCCCAGATCCCTCAGCCTCTCCTTGTAGGTCATGTGCTCCAGCCCCCTCATCATTTTGGTTGCCCTCCGCTGGATCCTCTTCAATGTATCCACATCCTTTCTGTAATGGAGGGCCAAGAACTGAACGCAGTATTCCAGATGTGGCCTCACCAGTGCCAATTAAAGAGGAATAATCACTTCTTTAGATCAGCTGAAAATGCTCCTCCTAATTCACCCTTATATGCCATTAGCCTTCTTGGCTACAAGGGCACACTGGTGACACATATTCAGCTTCTCATCCACTGTAATCCCCAGGCCCTTTTCTGGACCGACTTAGCCAGTCGGTCCCCAGCCTGTGACAATGCTTGGGATTCTTCCGTCCCAAGGGCAGGACTCTACACTGGTCCTTGCTGAACCTCATCAGATTTCTTTTGGCCCAATCCTCTAATCTGTCTAAGTCACTCTGGACCCTATCTCTGCCCTCCAGAGTATCTACCTCTCCCCCTAGCTTAGGAGAGTTAGATACATTGGAGGTAGAAGTGCATCACAGATCCACCTCTCAACCGCTCCTTGTGCTCCAACCTTTCTAGCTGCTCATAGCTGGGCAAGCTCTGCTCTGCCCCATCTCTCCCCTGCCCCATCTAGTCACATTTCTCCACCTCTTTCCCCATAGCCCCTCCCCATTCACATCACTCACTGGATTGTCTCCACATTCCTCTCCTTTCCAGATGGGACCCTCAGCTCCGGGTTGCTAAGGGAGCTGCTGCTGCTTGGCCTGGAGCCTGCTGCCCACCATGAGTCACCCCCAGCTGAGCTCAGGCTGCCATGCCTTCGTGACCGAACTTCCGCCCCCCTGCAGGAACTGAACACTTCCAGATCCCCTTTCCAACTGCGCGCTCTGGTTGAAAAAAATGGCACCTGGCAACCACCAATGGAGCCCGGCCACAGAATCAAAATGAAAAACACAAAACAAAACCACCCTCAAGAGATTCTTTGTAAAACCCAGAGAGGTGGAAACCCGATTGCCTTGTGCTTGGTTGTGTGGGAACCGTCAGAGTCCTTGCAGGAGGAATAACAGGTAGTTCGAATTAGGGCTTTAATTCGAACTACCGGCTCCATGCCACGTGTAGCCGCGGGCAGTTAGTCCGGACTAGTGAAATTTCAAAATGGCTCCAGGACGGGAAGATGCAAATAAAGCGTGGGATATTTAAATCCCGGGCTTCATTTGCAACTTCAAATGCCTACATTAGCCTCCCTAGTTCGAACTAGGGGGCTAGTGTAGACAAACCCTCTGTCTTTCCCTGGACTCTTCGCTTACACTCCTTGGCTCAGAGGCTGGAACTGGGGCAGGTGCATCCATCTGTAAATAGGCTGGTCATTGAAAACTATTGTCAGCTAAGGGGATCACCCCCTGGACAGAAGAAGAGAGCAATGGCATTCTGGGTAAAAGCCAATTTTCTCCAGTGTCTCTGCAGAGGGGTGGGCATGGAAGGGACCAAACCTCCCCAGAGGAGGAAACAGAGGGAGGAGGGGTTGGTCCAGCCCTTCAAAAACACAGGGACTGGAGCAGCCAGAAGCTGGGGCAAGTGAGAGGCACAAGGGCGGCTGGGGCACTGTTTGGGTGCAGGGTTGTGTCTGCAGCAAGGAGACAGCCTCGAGGCAGAAGAGAAGTTGTTATTTGCAGGAAGTGGCTCCTGGACAGCTCAGGGGGTTCTTCTAACCAAATTATGCTCCTGGGTGGTGAGGGCAACGAGGGAAGATGGGCAGGTGTCTTGATTGTATTGCATTGCATTGGGCGAGATCTGGATGTCTCTTTAGCTATCTGAAGGAGAGGAAACATTTAGAACCCCTTTGGCCAGGCCTGGCTCGCTTTGCTTTAATGAGCCTGGAGCCTGAAAGAGAGAAACTGGTACATAAGGGTATGTCTACACTAGCTCGTTCCACGAGGAGTAACGGTAGTTCGAATTAGGGTCTCTAATTTGAACTACCTAGTTCTTGCCGCGGACTAAGGGGGATTTAAAAATGGCGGCGCCCGGGAAGATGCAAATGAAGCCCAGGATATTTAAATCCCGGGCTTCATTTGCAACTCTGGTTGCCCTCATTTGCCTACCTAGCTCGAACTAACGAGCTAGTGTAGACATACCCTAAGAATGTAAGAATGGCCCTACTGCATCAGACCAACGATCCATCCAGCCCAGCTTCCTGTCTTCTGAGAGTGGCCAATGCCAGGAGCCTCAGAGGGAGCGAACAGAACAGGAAATCATCTGGTGATCCCTCCTCTGTCACCCCCTCCCAGCTTCAGGCAGACAGAGGCTAGAGACAACACCCCTGTCCATCCTAGCTAATAGCCATTGATGGTCCTAACCTCCATGAATGTATCCAGTTTTTGACCCCTATTAAAGTCCTGGTCTTCACAACATCCTCTGGCAAGGAGTTCCACAGGTTGACCATGTGCTGCATGATATGCAGGTGGAGGCTTTCTTCTGATATTAACATATGCAAATCTATGCAAGATCAGGTATGGCCAAGTGAGCAACCACTGGTGTTGCTATGTGTAGCCTGTGTGATCCTCATAACTAACTATAAGTGAGTGGTGAGTGATAGAGGGGAGTCGCTCAAAAAAAGCAGCTGGCAATGTGCAAGACATTACTTCTGCAGGGCAGGTGTGGGTGTGGCAATGACATCACAAGGGCCTTTTGCGCACCTCAGCCTATTGGTCAAAGGATGTGGAGAGGCACAGAGAGGCCACGACAATGGGCAGGTCAGAGAGACAATAGAGTAGGAGCAAAGTCAGAGACCGTGGCTTTGCTGTACCGAGTCCTCTTCTTGAGGTCTCTCCTTGGGCCTGAGAGAGAATTCGGGGGTCACGCCCTGACCACGAAGAGGAGGCTCTTTGGAATTTTCTTCTTTCCTGCTACTACAAGACCGATGCGCCTGCAGAGAAGATGAGAGATACAGAGCGGTTTGGTCCACATGATCCACTTGGTTCTGCCCAAATTTGAGCTTCAGAGACCACCTGGTTGGAGTAGGAGAGACGTTTTCCGAACCGAGGCCTTCATCCTTTCAAGTCACTGGCGACACTGGGGCTGGTCTTTCCTGGATTCCCTTTTCCTTGCTTCCCTCCCACCACTGGCCAGAGATGTGGGGCAGGGTCAGTGCTCTGGCAGTGATCTCCACCGGTGGCTTGAACCATTTGAGGAGGAAACTTCTCCCTTCTGTACCCCATCAGTTTACCTGACGGCTGAGAGAGTCAGACAGGTTGTGGGGCTTCCCCAAGCATCCTTCACTCCATGGAGCCCTCATGGCCTTTGTTCAGAGCCAGGTGCTTGGTAAACAATCAAATACTTTACATGGGCTTTATTGTTTCAAATTAGATCCCGTATTCAGCCTGGGCCCCTTAAGCAACAACTTGTGAAATCCCCGTGCTGAAATTGGACCAGGGGGTTCTTTAGGTAGGTTTTTCAGTCTGTGCCCACCATCGTCGGATGTGACAGCCGAGTGTCTTCGTGTCGTTGCCATGCGGGAAGGCTGTCGGGCTTCCCTCTGAACAGCAGCCTGACTTCTTGGCTCTAGTTCATTCTAAAGCAGCATGTGTGTGGTGAGCAGGGAATTGTTCACACCAGGAATTCGTCCTGCCTGAGCGCTACTGGTCTAGTTCACATGGTATCAGCACTCGAAAATGTACCTGGCATCGCTCAGATACTTCACTCAGTTCTTACGTTTCTCCATTGAGCTCACTGCTGGGGGCGGGGATGAGGGAGTCAGGAGGCAGGCTGCCCTGGGGAGAGAGGACAGCCCCAGCCCTCGCTCACCGCAGCAGCTTGGGGCCAGGTGAGATGTGCCTCTTCATGGTCATGGCAGCTGCATGGGGCACTGTCAGGGGAGGGGTGCATGTCCCCTGGCTGGGGCAGGTCCAGGTTCCTCTGACCACTGTGCTCCCAGCCAGAGTGAGGAATGCAGCAAGGTGGGCACTTTCCCCTCACTCCCCTGTGAAGGGAACAGCCAACAATATTCCCGTATGAATGGTGGGAGGGCAGGAGGTTAGGGCACCACCTCTCTCCCTAAAATGTGCCTGGAGATGGGAGGCTCAGGGCTGGGGCTGTCCGGGAGGGGAGGTGGTGCTCCCCGGACAGCCCCTTTCACCTGCTTGGTAATTCCATCTCTTTACTATATGGTGTTATGCGCCCCTGCACACGTAGGAGGGGGAAACGTCCCCCCACCCAGCACAACCAAACCTTAACAGATCTGAAGTTGTATGTAGAGGAAGCTGTGTGCCGAACTTGCTGGTCCTAACTCTTACCATGTAAGAGAAGTTCTTGAACAAACAGACAGACAAACGCACTCACTCACTGAGGATACATCTAGACTACAGGCTTTTGTCGACAGAGGCTTTGTTGACAGATACTGTCCACCAAGCTTCTGTCGACAAAGAGCGTCTAGACGACAGCCAGTTCTGTTGACAAAGCAAGCCGCTTTGTCGACAAAGAGTCTAGACGCTCTCTTTTGAAAAAGCACAGTGTGGATGCAATAGCACCTTTTGTCGACAGAACTCTGTCGACAAAAGGAGTTATTCCTCGTAGAATGAGGTTTACCGCTGTCGACAAAATTGCCGCGTCCTGTTGACTTACTGTTGACAGAACTCGGTGGTAGTGTAGACACAGGCATAGTTTTGTCGACAAAAGTCCACTTTTGTCAACAAAACCCTGTCGTCTAGACACGCCCTCACTGACAAACTCCCCCAAACATAGAGGGGGAGATAGTGAGAGCAATAAGCTATGGGTGGAAAGCAATTTGATGAAGCTGTAAGCTGTTCTGGGACATCTCTTAGGTAGGAATAAGTAACGCAAGGCACGCCTCCCCAAAAGGGTTCGATACGTATAATGACCTATGAGGAGACCAGGCCTTTCAATGGTTGTAAAGATCAGTGTGAGGGTGACTATTAAAACCTTCGCCCAGAGCGGTTGTGCTGTGGGGTAGGATACAGATTCATAGGTGTGGCTTTGTGGTCCATTCCCTTCCTGTCACAGCATCAATGTCCTCCAAACTCCCCACGGAACGGCTGGTTTCTCCATCTCTTGGTGTCTTCCAGTAAAGACCAGATGCCCGTGTGGAGTGTGCTTTGGTCCAAAACTCACTGCTGCGTCCTCCAGCCGGCCTGTGAGCTGCAGCGAGCGGCGCTGAGATTAGATGATCTAAAAGTCTCTTCAGAACTTAAAGTCGACAAATCTACGCCAAACCGAGGGTCACCCATTGAGCAGCCCCTGTAGCCTGCTCGATCCCCAGAACTAACCCGGAGTGTGGGGCTGACACGGGGGGAGCAGCTCAAACATGCAACGCAACTGGCCAGGGAAGGACATTGGCCCTTCAGGGCAGGGCTGGGTGTGGCAGTGACATCACAAGGGTCTTTTGCGGCACCTCAGCTTATTGGTCAAAGGAGGTTGGGAGGCGGTGACCTCACAGAGAGTCCATGGCAACGGCCAGGTGGGACAGGCTGCAGGGCAGGGGCAACCTCAAAGATCCCTGTGGCTCTGCTGCAGGGAGTCTCCTCCTCGAGGTCTCTCCTTAGGGACTGAGAGAGAATTCAGGGTCACACCCATGAGCACGAGGAGGTGTCTCTTTGGAGATTTCTTCTTTCCCCACTGCTGATTTTGCTAGAGGACAGATGTCCCTGTTGAGGAGCTGAGAGGCACAGAGAGGTCCGGTGCATATGTAGCCTGATCCACTTGGTGCTGCTTAAATTCGAGGAGCAGAAACATTATGGTAAGTTTTGAGATCCCACCCCCCCACCCCCCAAACTAGGGCTTTGACCCTTTTTATCACTAGGGACATGGGGGTTCTTTGATTTTTTCTGGTTTCCCTTTTCCCTGCTTCCCTCCCACCAGGGACAATAGCAGTGGATCTAGGAGATGAGGGAGCCAAGGGGGGGACACTGTGGGGATGAGTTATCTCACCTTGGGGCTGGCTTCATGGAATTAGAATCAGTCTCCTAGGGCTGGAAGAGACCTCAGGAGTCATCATGTCCAGCCCCTTGCCCAAAGCAGGACCAACCCCAACTAAACCATCCCAGACAGGCCTTGTCAAGCCAGGACCTAAACACCTCTAGGGATGGAGATTTCACCCCCTCCCTAGGGAACCCATCCCAGGGCTTCCCCACCCTCCTAGTGAAATAGTTTTTCCTAATATCCAACCTAGACCTCCCCCGCTGCAACTTGAGACCATTGCTCCTTGTTCTGCCATTGCTCTCTACTGAGAACAGCCTCTTTCCAGCCTCTTTTGAACCTCCCTTCAGGAAGTTGAAGGCTGCTATCAAATCCCCCCTCATGCTTCTCTTTTGCAGACTAAACCAACCCAAATCCCTCTGTGATGGACCGGTCCGAATCTGGGCACTGCTGAGGGCATCCGCTCAGGACAAATTGCTCAAAAACAGAGCTGCTTACAGCCCCTATCCCAAATAGGTCACACACCAGTCACACCAAGTGCTCCAGCTGCCAATCCGGCCAGCAGGGTGCCTCACGAGGAAAACCCCTTAGGCACGCAGCTCTCCCTGTGCCACAACGAGCCCCGCACCTACATACAGGTGATGGGTTAGAGAACCCAATCTTACCTACCCCGAACGGGTTCTTCCGGTCCCAAGAAACCAGCCACAGTTCCCACTCAATTTACACTTTGGATCTTACCCACAAGAGCACGCTGGGCCAATCCTTTCGAATCTAAAATCTAAAGGTTTATTCATAAAAAAAAGAAAAGCATGAAAGTAAGGTTGTTAAGGAGAATACATTACATGCACCTGTAGTAAGTTGAGGGTCAGTAACATGGAGTCAGCAGGCCTAAATAGAGGCCTGTAACATGAAAGTAGCAACAGGCCTGCAATCTAGTGAGCAAGACTTTGGTTCAGTAACAGGAGCCAAGAAAGAGGCCGTACTGATAACTGTGTGATTGTGTAAGTTAGGTCGAGCATGGAAGGACACAGGGAGGCACTGGGTACAGACTGTAAGCCAAAGGGGAGTAACAGAACATCTTAAGAAATGTCTTGGTACAAAGACTCCCCAAAAACTAATGCACATACCGACCTAGGTTCAGGACCGGGTCGAGATTGACAGCATGAAGGATAGTAAGTAAGCCCCCCTTCCGTAAGGTGAGGGGTGGTAACTAGGCAACAGAGGGTGGCAACCTGGTACGTAAAGAAGTGATGTAAGTTGTTTGTACCTATCTAGAAAAGGACACCGCAAAGGGTGCTCTCCGGCCGACCTTGTGGGGGGGGGGGGGCGCACTAAGCACCTGAACGGCAGGTGTCCTTGCCTAAACGTACAGAATGCACAGTAGCTTAACTCTGACTGACTGCTGTTAATATCTGTATATGGCAATAGGCCTGCCCGGTGTTGGTCCCTTGTCAACGCGGGCCATAGTGCCCAGTGGTGTAACATTGGACTGATCTCTGTTACCGACTGGTAGAGCTTCGCATCTGGCAATAAACCTGCTCGATTGATTCCAAACCTTGCCTGCCTCTGTCGTTTCCGGGGCCTCTCAGAGATCTCCTGTGTTGACCCAAGTGCCCGGGGTCTAACGCTCTAGATGAAGGGAGTACCGATTGTTACGCACGCAGCCAAAAGTTTCTCATCACCGACGGAGTAGAGGTCCTGTCAGGAGCGCGCCAGGACGACCCTGACCAGACGACGCTGACACTGACAGTCCAGACCACCGAGGTACGACAGCACCGATCACCAAGTTCTCAATGCAGGCTCTCAGCAGAGATGTTACGAACTACTAGCTTAAAAGTCTCTGGTGTACATCCTGTGTCAGGATGGGCCAACGCTTCTTCCCGGCTCGCTGTTCCTCACAAGGCTGCATCTGGAATCAGCAGCAGAATTGAAGGCAAGATGGAGTCCATCTCATGGCCTTATATATCTCTCCTGGCCAGAGCAGGTCATATGGTCGAGTGACCTATCTTTGTTTCACATGCTGGCAGCCATTATGCCCTGGCTGGTTTGTAGGTATCCAGATTTCCAGACACATTCCTCAGGTGTGTATTGGGCAACTTGAGAGCCATTGTCCCTGGAGCCTGGCTAATTAGCATAGTCAAACTGAACAATTGTTCTTTACAACAGGCAGTCCAGGCCAGTATCAGCACAGAGCCCATATTCATAACTCCACACACACACATCACACAAGTACATGAGTAGCATACACAGAATCAGTAGAACATACGCTTGCATTTGACACCTCACATGGCCCCCTTTGTACAGACTTTGGTGCAACCACCCCCCCACCCATGGGCGCAGCAATAATCTGGCTGCTCACTTTAAAATCCCCCCTCACTCTTCTCTTCTGCAGACTAAATAAGCCCAAATCCCTCAGCCTCTCCTCGTAGGTCATGTGCTCCAGCCCCCTCTCTCCAGTGCGTCCACATCCTGTGTGTAATGGGGGGGCCTAGAACTGGATTCAATACTCCAGGCATGGCCTCACCAGCATAGTTCCCACTCAGATGTGCGCACAAACAATTCTCCATCTGCCTCCTAACCCTAAATAATCCCCAGGGACCCATGGCCCCTTCAGGGCTAAGCACTAGCACATGGGTATGGATCATCCTACTAAGGGGAAACTGAGGCCCAGGCATGCTGTTCCCATGTGGTAGGAGCTGGAATGAGCCTTCAGGCTCCCAGCCTGTTCTTAATGTGGGGGAAAGGTGCAGGATTGGGGTATGAGAAGGGATCGCCCCCTTCCAACATGATTAAAGGAAGAAGGCTTCTGCACCATGCCACTAGCCAGGTCTGCATGGAGCTTGGTCCAAAAGCCATTCCCCAGAAGAAAACCTTTAGCTCTCTTTATGTGTAAACAACCGGAGCAGCCTGTCCCGGATCTGTTTGGTCCTCATCCCATAGATGATGGGGTGTAGCATGGGAGGCATCAGGAGATACACATTGGCAAAGAGAATGAGGAAATGAAGGGGAACATTGTGGCCAAACCGGTGTGTGAGCGAGGAGAAGAAATCTGGGATGTACAAAGCTGAGATGGCGCAGAGGTGGGAGCCGCAGGTCCCAAAAGTCTTCAGCCTGGCCTCCTTGGTAGGGAGGCGGAAGATGGCCCTGAGGATCTGAGTGTAGGACAAGAGGATAAAAATGACATCCATACCATTTACGGAGAAGAGCACAAAGAGGCCGTAGTAACTACTAAGTTGGGTGTCGGTGCAGGCCAGCTTCACCACGGCGATGTGCACACAGTATGAGTGGGGGATGATGTTGGTTTTGCAATAAGACCACTGCCTTGTTAGGAAAGGGTAGGGCAGTGCGAGAATGCTACTGCGCAGAGCCACAGCCAGACCAATCTTGGCCACCACCTGGTTGGTCAGGACGGTGGAATGTTTCAGGGGATCACAGATGGCCACGTAGCGATCCAACGCCATGGCCACAAGGATCCCAGACTCCATCGATGAGAAGCAGTGAATGAAGAACATCTGGGTGAGGCAGGCGTTGAAATCGATCTCCCTGGAATTGAACCAGAAGATGCTCAGTGTTTTGGGCAAGGTCGATGTAGACAAGATGAGATCAATGATGGCCAACATGCAGAGGAAATAGTACATGGGCTCATGGAGGCTTTGTTCCGTCTTCACGATTAGCATAATGGTGAAGTTCCCCAAGATTGCTATGATGTACATGGTGCAGAAGGGGATGGAGATCCATATGTAGGATGTCTCCAGGCCAGGGATGCCCATCAGGATGAAGGTGGAGGGGTTGTTGAAGGTAGTTGTGTTGGAATATGACATGGATCAGGGAGGAGGTGTCCAAGTCTGATACAGAATGGAGTACCTTGTATGTACGTTACGTTCCTCTGACTTCCTGTATGTGCCCTGGTTGAGGGTGATGGTCATGGTACAAATACCTGCATGGAGAGACAATGTTAGTATGACACATGATATGCCCTGCTGCCGGCTTTTTTTATGAGTGAAGAAGACTGGTCTTTCTTCACACTGAAAAATAACACTTTCAACATTCAGAGAAAATAACTATAAACAACTGACCCTACTGATGCCAATTCCATATCTTATTGTGCTCGCTGAGTCATTAATTCCTGCACTTTGTGGTGGGGAAAACCTTCTGAGGCACGAGCAGGAAACATGAGTGTGGATACAAGGTATGCGCCATGGTTCCTTAATGCAAGGAAAACCAGTGGGGGAAAAAAATCAAACCTTTGCCAAGGCATGTGTTGGGGGAACCATCCCAACTAGACCATAAATCAGGGAAAAGACCTGGGGGTCACTGATAGAAGCTCCAGGAAACACCTCCCCATTCGCAGCTGTGGCAAAAACAAAGACAACATTTGGCTGCCTAAGGAATGGGATGGAGAAAAATGTGCCATCCAGAAAAATGTGGACATCTGCTCAGTTTTGGTCTCCCATTCTCCGTGTAGGACACAGCAGATACAAAAAGCGGCGAGGAGTCCTGTGGCACCTTATAGACTAACCGAAGTGTTGAAGCATAAGCTTTTGTGGGCAAAGACCACAGTGGAAGTGGGTCTTTGCCCATGAAAGCTTATTTTCCAACACTTCGGTTAGTCTATAAGGTGCCACAGGACTCCTCGACGCTTTTGCAGATTCAGACTAACACAGCTACCCCTCTGATACTTAGCAGATAGAAAGTTGATTTCCAAGAGAAGTGGTGAGAATGGGGGAGGTTGCCATATGTGGGCAGACTAAAAAGTCAGGGACTGTTTCATTTAATGAAAAAAAAAGGGAGCATATGATAGAGGAGAGGAAAATAAAAGAATGAAACCGATGACACTCAAATGGACAGACAGAGTACCTTTCCAAACCAGTACTGTCTACAGACGCTCCGTGCTCCATGAGGACTAATTCTGCAAAGCTGGAAAAAATATCAATAAAACTGATTTGGAGGAAAATATTTAGACAAAAAAGCGGGAAGGAAAGTTGTTCTTTGACTCAAGCGCATTAGATACTGAAAATTCCCACTATAGCCTGCTAAGATATATCTTTCCTATCTTATCCCTTTCTTGATATATTTTAATGGCATGCCAGCAATGCAAGGCCTACAGGACCCTGTATGAATTAGCTTTAGCAATAGCATTATGATAAAGTATAGGGTGAAATCATTTTTCTATTTCTCTTGTTATTTTTGAGATCTGTATTGTGTAAGAATAATGAAAGACCTTTGCGGTAAAACTTACAGTTGGGTCTTCATACACAGATGGGCCATGACTCAATATTGCGTGAGTGGAGATAAGTTCAAATCTGCAGATTCCAGCAAAACTCAAGAGAACAGATTTCCTGGTACCTAACTGCAAGATTTCCCAACTTTTTATTTCTGGGAATCGGTCCAAAGAGAGGTCAAGTGGTTCTCCTATACACATTCATAGATCCCCCCAACCCTCCGATCTCTCTCCCACTCAGCTGCAGGTACCCACCAAAATCTCAGGGTGCAAAGTCCAACTTTGGTTAAGAGGTTGGACATCGTGGTGCCAGGAAGGGGATAAAGGCCTAGGAATTACGGAAGCCAGGGCTGCTGCTGCTAACGCCCATGCCAGAGTGCCCATGGTTCTCTCTCGAGGTCAGAGAACAAGCTCTAGTCTCTGTTCAATCTCTATATCTCTGTTGTGCTTCATTTATTCTATCTAAGTCTTACTTATAAGTCTTTCCTATTCCACTTGACATCAAGTTCCCTCAGGTGGAGGGAGGCTGGTCTGTCCACACTTGGCCTTTGGGAAGAAGATTCTGTGAGTATGAAATCCTGCTAGATAATTAAATCTGTATAATTAGGTAAGTCCAGTTTATAACACAGATTTGGTTAATGTTATCCACAGAGGAGATTCAATGAATCTGTATACCCAGTGTTCTATTCTTTGTTGTGTTTGCCACCTTGATACCTGTAATAATAAAACCTGTTTTAATTGCATATCCTGATTGTAAGTGTGACCATTGTTCTGGAATCTCAGACCCTCCTGAGGTAGAGCCGTACAGGTCTACCAGCATGTAACCTGGGATAAGGAGGACGAACGTGGAATCTCGGATCAGATTGGCGAGACTTACCCACTTAAATTCCACTATAGATCCTTCCTAAGCTGCACTACTTCCACAGTCAAGAAAGTGAACAACGTTGGGTAATAACTCAGTTGAATGGGAAAGTGAAGGGAGCACTAAGGGAAGGGGGAACCAATATTTAACAAAGGGGAAAAGGGAAAAATAGATGGCCAGGAATACAAGTCAGAAGTTATGGAAATTGATAAGGAATGTTAAAGATATCAGGGAGATATCATGCTTGGCAGGGCTAACGATCATAAAAGGGAGGCGGTTATGTATATTAAGAACAAGAGGAATCATAGAAAAGTTTTATGGCAATTCCAGTGTTAAATGTAAAGTGTTAAAAGTAAAGGAAAAGTTAAAAAGATTGACTAGGCTTAAAAACAATGGGAAAACTGATATACGGTTAGTTCAGAAATGAAATGTAGACATATAGTTAATTCCAATCAACAACAGGGAGTGTGTAAAATAGGTTTTGTCAAATAAATCTGATTGCATCGATTTATGAGAATGAACATTTGGTTGATCATGTGAACCACTCAGTTACAACAAGCACCGGAATGGGTTCCCTAGGGAGGGGGTGGAATCTCCATCCCTAGAGGTTTTTAAGTCTCGCCATGACAGAGACCTGGCTGGGTTGATTTAGTTGGGGTTAGTCCTGCTTTGGGCAAGGGGCTGGACTTGATGACTCCTGAGGTCTCTTCCAGCCCTAGCATTCTATGATTCTATGACTCCCTTTCCCTTCGGCATGCACTCAGTTAGTGATGGGAGACGGCGGTTACATCTGGAAGTCAGGACTCCTAGTTTCTGTGACCCTGACAAAATTACATTGCCCCGTGCCTCAGTTTACCTATCCATGAATGTGCATACCATCATAGTGACTTTCCTTTCATAGGTGTTTGGCAAAACCTTCAATGAAAGCTGCCTCACAGGATGGTGATAATTACTGATGATAATTACTCATCTCTAATCCTAGAGTCTGTCTCACTTAGTTACTTTCCCTCAGATCTGTCTTACCTACTATTTACGCATCCATCGTGGACATGTACAGGGTATCAGATCTCACACAGAACTGGGTTTATCGCTTGATTTCTTGCTGATCAATTTTTTGTTAAATATAGTGAAATGCCCCGAACAGGCAATTCCTCTCTGACTCAGCCCAGAGCGGGAGAGTTCTCCTCTCCCTCAGGCATGTCCCTTAATTATTCTTTATCCTTAGAGTTGGACAAAGCTCAGAAGCACGGACGTGGAAACAGAGACGCTGGCTAGTGCGTCTCCAGGCACCAGCCTGTTTACCGTCAGATGCTGGACTGTTCTCTGGAGGTCGAGGGACCCTCATGGGGATTGAGCCCAGCTGTGTTATAAACACGGTACTTGGCATGCCCCTGGGTTGCTATCGGATATTGCTGCAGGCGCGGGGGCGAGAGCGGTGTGGGGCTCGGGTCTGAGAGAGAGATTCCCAGGGAGGACGCTGTTGACTCAGAATTCACAGGTACCATCCTTGGTGAGAGCTCACCTGCGTGACGAACTCGGTGAACCATGGGTGTGAGGGACACAGACGAGATTTGGGTCCTTTCGGCTCTGCTTAGTGTTCAACGTTAACAGACACTTGGGCGCTCTTGTTGGGTGACGTGGGGGTAAGAGGTGGGTGGGACACACCAAGCTAAAGTAGATTGCAGGGGAAATTCACAGGGACCCATCCCTTGCTAAGGAGCTCAACTGCTTCCCATCCCGGTGCAATGTGCCTGTGGGTGACAGAGAGTAAGTCTCTGGTCCGTTCCTCTCTGCGTGGCCATTCAACACCCCAGCACCCTTGCCATGGGACATGAGTAACAGTGTCCAAAACACCATGACTTCTCAAGACATGAGAAGTCATTCTTCCACTCTACTCTGCACTGATTAGGCCTCACTTGGAGTATTGTGTCCAGTTCTGGGCACCGCATTTCAAGAAAGATATGGAGATATTGGAGAGGGTCCAGAGAAGAGCAACGAGAATGATGAAAGATCTAGAGAACATGAGCTATGAAGGAAATTTGAAAGAATTGGGTTTGTTTAGTTTAGAAAAGAGAAGACTGAGAGGGGACATGATAGCAGTTTTCAGGTATCTAAAAGGGTGTCACAAAGAGGAGGGAGAAAAAATGATCTTCTTGAGCTCTGAGGATAGAACAAGAAGCAATGGGCTTAAACTGCAGCAAGGGAGGTTTAGGTTGAATATTAGAGAAAAGTTCCTACCTGTCAGGGTGGTCAAACAGTGGAATAAATTGCACCAGGAGGTTGTGGAATCTCCATCACTGGAGATATTTCAGAGTAGGTTAGATAAATGTCTATCAGGGATGGTCTAGACAGTATTTGGTCCTGCCGTGAGGGGAGGGGACTGGACTCGATGACCTCTCGAGGTCCCTTTCAGTCCTAGTATTCTATGATTCTGTGCTGTGCCCCCTTCCCTTGGATGCCTGATGGTCTCTTCCATGGTGGCTGAATTTCAGTGGCAAGGGGGATCCTTCCGGATGCAAGGGCTCAGTAGATTACAACAAAAACCAGTTTCTGAGGCTGTAGCCGGCTGTTTACTTGGACCTCACTGAGGCAAAGCTCCCCTTTGAGTGAGAGTCGACTAAAGACCTCCGGGGCAGCTGTGTGTTAATGCAGAGAGACCGTCAGCTCGTCCTCCTGCGTGTCAGAGCCCTGGCTGGTAACAAGTGTGGGTGGTGGGTTGGTACCTGATGTTTGTTTGCTATAAATCATTTAGATACCAGGGCTACTCACTGGGACCATTACAAGGGCTTTCCCGCATGGGCAGGGCATGGTCTCTCCTCGCTACGCTTAAGAAGTCTCCTAAACTGTGAGGCCTGAAACGTTCACAAAACAATTCGGCCAGAAGCAGACACTAAGTGGGAGACATTTCAGTCAAAATGCTTCAAGGTCATCAAACTTACCAGTGACTAATAATAGCCAAAGGGGTCAGACAGCCTGAATTACGCCACCAGCACCACCTGCACTGGCCAGTGGATTCATGAATCCCACTCAGCTAAGCTCTTAGCTCCAATAACGTCTTTGGCAAGAAGTTCCACAGGTCGAATAGGTAGAATGTAGCAATCTTCTCTTCCCAATGTCATCTGTTCAGCGACTCAATTGAATTGATGGTTCTCCTGTCTGCGTGTCGTGAGACACAGTCAATAGAAATGCCTGCTCGGCTCTCATTGTCTACAGACTCGTAGGGTTAGAGTCAGGAGTTGTCGTTAGTGCTCCCAGTTTGACCTCCTGTACAACGCAGGCCATTACATTCCCCCAGTTACCCCTGTACTGAGCCCTTTGACTTATTTTTATATAAGGCCTTTTCTACACCAGGACTTTACGTCCGAGAGCCCCGGTTTAGGAGGCACCACACGGGTCAGCTCCTTTAACCCCTGCCGGGACGCAGGGTTGGTGTGTCTAGCCCATGTCACGGAGGTTAATAGCCACCTAGTTTGGAAACCCATCAGTGAAGGAGCTTCCGTTACTTCCCAGGGCATCTTTCCCTTCCCTGCGGTGGTTAGGAATTCTAGCCCAATAGTTTGTCTGCATCGGCTCGGCTGTAATTGGACCCTCTTGCCGCCTGTTCTGCGTGCTCTGGCAGAGGAAGAACAACTGTTCCCCATCTTGTTATGGCTCCTTTTCAGTCTTTGAAGAGTGTTGTATTGGCCGCCCTTCATTACCGCCTTTGCAAACTCAACCTCCCCCGCTACGCCAGCCTTTGCTCACAGGGCTGGTGTTCCACCCCCTCAGTCAACTTTGTCACTCGCCTCTGGGTCCTCTCCAGATTCTCTGCATTGCTCTGTCCAGCAGTGAACAGAATCAGACACGGGACTCTTTCTGATGCATAACCAGCACCCAGTAGAGCAGTGATATCACCTCCCGTGACTTGCATGCCATGCCTCTGCTCCTGCCCCCTAACACTGTATTGGCCTTTTTTCAAAGAATCACAGAATCCCAGGGCTGGAAGAGGCCTCAGGCGTTGAGTCCAGCCCCGTGCCCAAAGCAGGACCAACCCCAACTCAATCAACCCAGCCAGGGCTTTGTCACACTGCTTCTTTCCAAATGCAGGACTATATTTTTGGCACACAAACATCTTCTCAGTAACATTAACATGTTTTCTCTCACCCGCTAACAACGAGCCAAAATCTTTTATATTATTATACTTAATAGTTTCCTTTTTGTTACCCCTAACCCTGGATTTCCCCCTTCCCTGATGGCTCCCTTTTCTTTTCCACTGGTTTTTGTCCAAAATTCTCTTCTTCCTGAATTGTAAAATTGGGTAATTTTAGAGATCTACAAATATCTTCTTAAAGACCTCCCAGTTTTCACTCTCATTTTTCTGTGCAATTTTTTTCCTTCTAATCAGTTCTGATGATAATTTTCTGTTTCAGGGAATTAGCCTTTTTGAAGCACTAAGTGACTGAATACTTCTTTGTTGGTTCATTTGAATGTAATTTTTCATTCTTTATTTTCCACTCCTCTATATTATGCTCCCTTCTCTGTCTCTTCTCTGAACAGAAGAACCCCAGGTTGCATCTAGACTGGCAAGATTTTGCTCAAAAGCGGTCGCTTTTGCGCAAAATCTTGCCTCCTGTCTAGACTGGCCGCGAGTATTTGCGCAAGAACACTGACTTTGTACTGTACAAAATCAGTGGTTCTTGCGCAAATATTCTGACGCTCCCGCTCAGGGATAAGCCCTCTTGCACAAGTATTCTTGCAGAAGAGGGCCAGTGTAAACAGACAGGTTAATTTCTTGAGCAAGAAAGCCCGATGGCTAAAATGGCCATAGGAGCTTTCTTGCTCAAGAGAACGTCTACACTGGGCACGGATGCTTTTGCTCAAAAGCAAATCTTTTGCGCAAAGGCACATGCCAGTATAGACGTTCTCTTGCGCAAATACTTTTAACAGAAAAACTTTTCCATTAACAGTATTTGCGCAAAATCATGCCAGTCTAGACGCAGCCCCAGACATTACAGTTTGTCTGCATATCATAGAATCATAGAACACTAGAACTGGAAGGGACCTCGAGAGGTCATCGAGTCCAGTCCCCTGCCCTCACGGCAGGACCAAGCACCATCAAGGGCTACGGCTACACTATAGCCTTCTTGCGGAAAAGCTTATGCAAATGAAGAGCAGTGTGGAATATCCAAACTAAACAAGCCCAGTTCTTTCTTCCCTCATAGCTCATATTTTCTAGACCTTCCATCATTTTTGTTGCTCCTCTCTGGAACTTCTCCAATTTCTCCACATCTTTCTTGAAATGTGGTGCCCAGAACAAGACTCAATACTCCAACTGAGGCCTGATCAGCACTTCCCGTGTCTTGCTCACAACACTCCTGTTAATGCCTCCCAGAATTGCTTTTTTTGTGTCACACTGTTGACTCATATTTAGCTTGTGGTCCACTGTGATCCTTAGATCCCTTTCTGCCGTACTCCTTCCTAGACAGTCGCTTCCCATTCTGTGTGTATGAAATGGATTGTTCCTTCCTAAGGGGAGGACTTTACATTTGTCCTTATTAAACTTCATCCTCACTAAACTTCACATGGCAGGCTCCCCCCATTCTCACGGCTTGTCACAAGTAATCCCTTTCTACCTGCTATGTCCTTTATAGAGAAGAGGTGACCAGGGCTGAGCACATGTCCAGAGCAGGTTCTCCTCCATCCCATTCCTTAGTTATCCAAACATGGTCCTTCTTTGCCCCCTGCTGGGATTGAGCGGGTGTTTCCATTGAGTTGCCACCTAAGCCTTTCTCCAAGGTGTGGTCCAGTTTTCCCATGGTATTAATCTTGGCAAAGCTTTATTTTTTCCCAAATCTCAGATATTGTGGGATCTGGTGGGGGAACACAAACCCCCCAACAGTCTGGAATAAGGAGGAATGACCAGTATCCATGTTTGTGTTTCCTACAACATTAATTCTAAAATACAAATATAAAAAGGATAAAACTTTTAATCCCAACAGGATGACCAATATCATGATTGTGTTTCCTGCTGGTGCCAACTGAGGTTTCCCACATCACGACATGTAGGCGTTATTAACTCATAGAGCACCAGAAAATAGGGAACTTGAATGAGCTGGGTAAGTTGCTCAGAATTTACTTCTCTAAAGTATGAAGAGTGATCAGTTTGCTTCACATGTGAGAACAGCCGCCAGCAGTGCGGGGCGTGTTTCATATTAACATTGTCTCTTTTTCCAGGCATCGATTCTATGATCATCTCCTGGGATCCTGGGCAGATTCAGGAAGTCAGGGAAGTGCACGGTACATACCAGAGACATCGTTCTGCCTCAGTGTTGGACATTTTTTCTTCTGATCCATGTCAGAGTCCAACAAAACCAACTTTACCAACCCCTCCATGTTCATCCTGCTGGGCATTCCTGGCCTGGAGGCAGCCCATGGCTGGATCTCCATCCCCTTCTTCACCATGTATGTCATGGCAATCTTGGGGAACTTCACCATCCTCTTCATTGTGAAGATGGAGCCGAGCCTCCATGAGCCCATGTACTATTTCCTCTGCATGCTAGCTGTCACTGACCTGGTCCTGTCCACGTCCACCCTGCCCAAAACACTGAGCATCTTCTGGTTCAATTCCAAGGAGATCGATTTTTGTTCATGCCTCACCCAGATGTTCTTCATAGGTAGCTTTTCGGTGATGGAGTCTGGGATCATTGCGGCCATGGCCTTGGATCGCTATGTTGCCATTTGCCATCCCCTGAGACATTCCTCCATCTTGACAAATTCTGTGGTTGCTAAGATAGGCCTGGCCGTGGTGCTGCGCAGTTGCATTGTCTCACTGCCCTCTCCCTTCCTGGCGAGACAGTGGCCATATTGCCAAACCAACGTTGTTTCCCACTCGTTCTGTGAGATGATGGCCGTGGTGAAATTGGCCTGTGCTGACACCAGCCTCAGTAATTACTACGGCCTCATTATAGCACTCCTGGTGGCTGTTACGGATGTGTTTTCCATCACTTTATCTTATACCCAGATCCTCAGGGCCATCTTCAGCCTCCCCACCAAGGACGCCCGGCTCAAGACCTTTGGGACCTGCAGCTCCCACCTCTGTGTCACTTCAGCCTTTTACATCCCAGTTCTCTTCACCATGTTCACACACCGGTTTGGCCATCATGTGCCCCTGTATTTCCACATTCTCATGGCCAATGTACACCTGCTGGTGCCCCCCGTGCTGAACCCCATCATCTATGGGGTGAGAACCAAACAGATCCGGGACAGGCTGCTGCAGCTCATAACTCAGACGAAGTAACGTTTTCCCCTGGTGCTCTGGCCCTCAGACTGAGCTTCTTGTGAGCTGGCTGATGACAAGGTGCTGAGTTCTCTTCCTAACTCCATGCCTGGGCAGTTAGACAGACATTAAGCCCCTTCATGGCCTTACAGGGCTGTAACTACAACACAAACTGGGGAATCATAGAATCATGGCACTGGAGAAGCCTAAAGCGGCACGTGTGTAGAGACCAGGGGCTTGTTCACTCCGGGAATTCATCCCGCGTGAGCGCTACTGGTCTAGTTCACATGGTATCAGCACTCGAAAATGTACCTGGCATTGCTCAGATACTTCACTCATTTCTCATGTTTCTTCATTGAACTCACTGCTCTGGGGCTGGGGAGGAGGGGGTCGGGATGCAGGCTGCCCTGGGGAGAGAGGACAGCCCCAGCCCTCACTCACCACAGCAGCTTGGGCCAGGTGAGACATGTCTGTCTTTGGTGTGGCAGCTCCAGTGGGCACAGCTGGGGGCAGGGTGCATGTCCCCTGGCTGGGGTAGATCCAGGTTCCTCTGCCACCTGAAACCCCCAGCTAAAGTGAGGAATGCAGCAAGGTGGGCACTTTCCCCTCGCTCTCTGACAAAGGGGGATAGCCCGCAATGTTCCTGTACAAACAGTGGGGTCAGGTTAGGGCAGCCCCCCTCCCTCCGTAAGGTGTGCCTGGAGGGTTGGAGGCTCAGGCCTGGGGCTGTTCAGGAGGGGAGGCGGTGGCCCCAGACAGCCCCTTTCACCTGCCTGGTAATTCCATCTCTTTACTATATGGTGTTATGCGACCCTGCACACAAGGGTGGAGGAAACTTCCTCCGCCTACCCCGCCAGAACAACCAAACTCTAACTTGCCTTAAGTTATAATTAGAGGAAGTGTGCCAAATTTGCTGGTTCCAACTCATACCATGTAAGAGAAGTTCTTGAACAAACAGACAGACAGACTCACTTACTCACTGACAAACTCCCCCAAACATAGAGGGGGAGGTAGTGAGAGCAATAAGCTATGGGTGGAAGGCAGTTTGATGAAGCTATAAGCTGTTCTGGGACAGCTCTTAGGTAGGAATAAGTAAGGCAAGGCACGCCTCCCCAAAAGGTTTAGATACATAGAAAGACCTTTGGGTATGTCTACACTGCCACCCTAGTTCGAACTAGGGTGACTAATGTAGGCACTCAAACTTGCAAATGAAGCCCGGGATTTAAATATCCCGGGCTTCATTTACATGTTCCCGGGCGCCGCCATTTTTAAATGCCCCATAGTTCGAACTACCTGTCCGCGGCTACACGCGGCACTGACTAGGTAGTTCGAATTAAAGCTCCTAATTCGAACTACTGTTACTCCTCATTGCAGTATGGGAGTTCGAATTAAAGCTCCTAATTCGAACTACTGTTACTCCTCATTGCAGAAGGAGTAACGGTAGTTCGAATTAGGATCTGTAATTCAAACTACCTACTCCATGCCGCGTGCAGCCGCGGGCAGGTAGTTCAAACTACGGGGCATTTTAAAATGGCGGCGCCGGGAACATGCAAATGAAGCCCGGGATATTTAAATCCCGGGCTTCATTTGCAAGTTCGAATGCCTACATTAGCCACCCTAGTTTGAACTAGGCTGGCAGTGTAGACATACCCTCAGAAGAGTCCAGGGCTTTCAATGGTTGTAAAGATCAGTGTGAGGGTGACTATTAAAACCTTCTCCCAGAGCAGTTGTGCTGTGGGGTAGGATACAGATTCATAGGTGTGGCTTTGTGGTCCATTCCCTTCCTGTCACAGCATCAATGTCCTCCAAACTCCCCACGGAACGGCTGGTTTCTCCATCTCTTGGTGTCTTCCAGTAAAGACCAGATGCCCGTGTGGAGTGTGCTTTGGTCCAAAACTCACTGCTGCGTCCTCCAGCCGGCCTGTGAATGCAGGGAGTGGCGCTGAGATTAGATGATCTAAAAGTCTCTTTAGAATGTAAAGTTGGCAAATCTACGCCAAATTGAGGGTCACCCATTGAGCAGCGTCTGTAGCCTGCTCGATCCCCAGAACTAACACGGAGTGTGGGGCTGACACGGGGGGAGCAGCTCAAACATGCAAAGCAACTGGCCAGGGAAGGACATTGGCCCTTCAGGGCAGGGCTGGGTGTGGCAGTGACATCACAAGGGTCTTTGCGGCACCTCAGCTTATTGGTCAAAGGAGGTTGGGAGGCGGTGACCTCACAGAGAGTCCATGGCAACGGCCAGGTGGGACAGGCTGCAGGGCAGGGGCAACCTCAAAGATCCCTGTGGCTCTGCTGCAGGGAGTCTCCTCCTCGAGGTCTCTCCTTAGGGACTGAGAGAAAATTCAAGGTCACACCCATGAGCACGAGGAGGTGCCTCTTTGGAGCATTCTTCTTGCCCACTGCTGATTTTGCTAGAGGACAGATATCCCTGGAGAGGAGCTGAGAGCCACAGAGAGGTCCGGTGCATATGCAGCCTGTTCCCCTTGGTGCTGCCCAAATATGAGGTGCAAAAACATTATGTTAAGTTTTGAGATCCCCTTCCCACCTCAGGGTTTGTCCCTTTTTATCGCTGGGGAAATGGGGGTTATATTTTCCCCTGTTTTCCCTTTTCCCTGCTTCTCTCCCACCAGGGACAGTAGCAGTAGATCGAGGGGGTGAGGGAGCCAAGGGGGAACACTGTGGGGATGAGTTATCTCACCCTGGGGTGGGCTTTCTCTCTGGTCTGGGAGCAGCACTGCCAGGCCCCAACCAGACCACACTAGATAGAGGCCAACCTGGTCATCTGGCTATGACAGCAGGCCCAGCCCAGGGTTGAAGCAGAACTGATGGCAAAAGAAGTCGGGGTGACTTTGGGAGCTGGGAAGCCGGGTATCCGGCAATGACAGGGCTGATGCCCTCCTGTGTCCCGGGGTCCCAGGTGTCTCTCTCTGCTGGGGCAGGAGGCAATCTTTCAGATGTGCCTCTTTGCCTGGCAGAAGTAACACTGGGACTCCCCAAAGAGCAATGTCCCCTGAAGGCAGCCCCCTGGTACAGAATCAACAAGAACAACTCCATTATGCTCTGCCAGTGGCAGCTGGATCAATGACTACTGGGTGAAGGACTGAATGTCATGAAGAGCAGGGACCTCACAGCCAGAAGACCAGTATCCGGAAGTCAGGGTGGGATGGCTCTGTGTGTCTAGGCCAATGCACTGGGGTGCAGCTTCTCTTGTAGCACCAAGGGCCTGAGACCAGTTTCTCCTTGGTTCCTGTAGATGCTCCAAATGCTCCAGCCCACCCATCCCAGCGCTCCCCCTTGGGCATACCCAATTTCCAGATTCTCCTTTTTGGGGCAGAGGATCACTGACCTCCCCCTCAAAGAAACAGGCCTAGGCCTTCCAAAAGGGATTGTGTGATAGTTGGCCAGAATGGTTTTATCAACTTGCTGGCTCTTTGACCTTGATTCGACCATCTGAGACATATTAGAAAAGTCAGTAAATGGTGTATCTGTATTACATAGACCAGAGCTTTAAATGTAGACTGGCATCGTTAACGATGTGGCAGAAAGCAGTGTAGGGCTACTCAACTTTGGAAGCCCCAGGGGCCACAATACTCACTACATGCTGAGGCCTGCAACTTAAGGCTACGTCTACACTGCAGGCTTCTTGCGCAAGAACTTTTTTGCAGAAGACGTATAATTCGTGGGTTCCAATGATGCCATTTGTATTCATGTATCATTTTTGTATGTGCAGTTATGAGTATTGGCTCTGTGTTTGTATATCACAGGTTTGCTTCTGGGAGACACCAAGGCTACGTCTACACTGCACATTTATTTCAGAATAAGCTATTCCGGAATAGTTATTCTGAAATAGCCTATTTCAAAATAGCACGTCTACACTGCAGGGAAGCTTCAAAATTAGTCTGAGGCAGGCTTCCCTGATGTAGACGTGCTATTTCGAAAAGCCCCAGGAGGCACTGGGGAGGAATAAGTTAGAAAGGTCCTGGTGAGGGGCTATTTCGAAATAGCAGATGCGGAGTTTCTACACAGCCCCTATTCCAAAATAACTATTTCGGAATAGGAGTTATTCTTCGTAGAATGAGGTTTACAGAAGTTGGAATAAGCCTCCCGTTATTTCAAAATTATTTCAAAATCACACTATTGCTGTGTAGATGCTCGCATAGTTATTTTGGAATAACGTCCGTTATTCCAAAATAACTTTGCTGTGTAGATGCGCCCCAACAGGAGACTCGCCCAGTGTATTGCAAACGACCTGTTCAAGTGCAATAGAAGTGTTTGGCTGCCAGTGGGTCTTGGGCTGTGCCAGTCCACATCTAGTGAGCTTTCCTGTGAACATTCAGACCAGCCTAGGAGCGATGGCTTCTACCTGCAAAGAACGGAGTCCTTCATGGACAGGTGACATGCTCGTGAGACCCCCAAACACCATCTGATTGTACTTTTCTACAGCAAGAACAATGGAATTCCCCCCAAATGGCAGAAAACTGGTATTATGTAGAATCGGTTTCCTCCCTTCTTCTTTCTGGGTGAGATTTTGTCAGGGGGACAAGTTGGTCATTAAATACTATGTATAGGCAGATGCCTCCTCCCCGTTAGCAGATGGAGTGTGGTGAAGAGTGCAGGAGAAGACCAAATGCTCAAGGAGACAGATACTTCAGAGATTAAACAGACTGAAATTGTTCATCTTGCAAAAGAAATAACTAAGGGGGTGGGGTGAAAGGTCTATAAAATCCCCAAGCCCCTCCCTTCTGTCTTCAGTCCTGCTCCTCCCCTCTGGAAGGTTTTTGACACGTTCCGAAGCTCTAAATAAAGGACTAAATGAGAATCCAAGCTGCAGATGTACACCAGAGACTAAAGCCAGGAATTTATTCCAGCACAGCTAGAAGTCTGAACCAAGGATATTGCAATGATTGTAGGTAGTGGATTCCTTTTACAGTTTTAGCTCTCATCCTTTCACCTTTTATGAATAAACCGTTAGATTGTGGACACTAATGGATGGCCCAGTGTGCTTTTTTGGGTAAGATCAGACTTATAAATTGACCTGGGAATGTGGTTGATTCTTTGGGAACTGAAGGACCTTTTATTTTGATGAGATTGGTTGTCATGCCTGCATGAGGAGAGCTCCTGGTGATGGTGCACAGGGGAACGGGTGTGTCTGAGGGAATTGCTTGTGTGGCTTCTTATTAGCCAGAATGATGGACAAGAGACTTACAGCGGAGGATCACTCTTGAGCTGTGGCTACTCTAAGCTGTTTGCCCTGAATCGGATGCTCTCGGTAACACCCTTTGTTACAGCGTGGCTTTGGGTCAGCTCTGAAATAGTCTTTCACCTGGGAGACGACGTGCCCAACCCTTTGGGATTTTTAGAATTTTTGATATGATGAACAAGATATTCAATAGCCATCATCACACGTGACTTGGCTGTCTGGGCGGAGGCCGGTTTGGTGTCTGTGTGACCAGTAGAGCACCGGGAAAGCTGTTTTCTTTCTGTTTTGGTAAATCCAAGTGTTAGAACCACCACCACTTTTCAGGGGGTTTCAGCCCTACTACGTGTAATTTGCCCTAACTGAAGAATTTCAGTGTACTCTCCTTGACCCCTAGGACTCTGATTACAGGTTGCTACACAAATCTTTGTCTCAAACCCTTGCTCTCTATCTCACCCTCTTCCCTCTCCCCCACCTTGAACCTGGGGAGGCTTTTAAAGGTCTCCATCAGGCCAGAAGTGGAGTCAGCTGGCCCCAATCTGCCTGGGCCAGCTCCCTGCCAGCTGCTCCTAATTGTCCTGCTGCCCTCCACCCCTACTTAGCAGGCCTTTGGTGCTGTTGGGGTTGCCTTTCCCCTGCTCTGTAGCAGTCCTCTGACCTGACCTGACCTGACCTGACCTGACCTATTTACAGACTATGGCTGTAGCAGAGAGATCGTCTCCAGCAGGAGGAGAGCCAAGAGCTGGTCTCTGAACACCCTAGAGGACTGTGACCAAACCACAGACAATGTTCCAGGATCTGAATGAGCTGTCACTGCTTGAGACAAGCCCTGAGAGTCACTGTGGGCAGTTCTCTGAGAAATAGCCCCCACAATGGCTGTAGGGATTATTAAAACAGGGATAGAGAAGAGGGGAGACCTTGTGCCATGTGAATATCAAGCCGTGGTTTGCCAGCACATAACTGCTGTATGCAGGCCTGATCCCCTCATTTAAAAAAAATGATATAGTGGAATTGGAGACGCTACAGAGAAGGGCAAAGGAAACTATTAGGGGTAGGAAATGGCTGCCATATCACAGAATCCCAGGGCTGGAAGAGACCTCAGGAGTCACTGAGTCCAGCCCCCTGCCCAAAGCAGGACCAACCCCAACTCAATCATCCCAGCCAGGGCTTGATCAAGCTGGGATTTAGAAACCTCTAGGGATGAAGATTCCACCCCCTCCCTAGGGAACCCATCCCAGTGCTTCCCCACCCTCCTAGGGAAATAGTTTTTGCTAATATCCAACCTAGACCTCCCCCACTGCAACTTGAGACCATTGCTCCTCGTTCTGCCATCTGTCACTACTGAGAACAGCCTCTCCCCATCCTCTTAGGAACCCCTTTCAGAGAGTCGAAGGCTGCTATCAAATCCCCCCTTCACTCTTCTGCAGACTAAACAAACCCAAATCCCTCAGTCTGGCGTCGCAGGTCACGCGCTCCAGCCCCCTCCTCATTTTTCTTGCCCTCCGCTGGACCCTCTCCAATGCATCCACGTCCTTTCTGTAATGGGGGGGGGGAGAGAGTAGAATTGGATGCAACATTCCAGATGTGAAGTACAGTTCTTCTTCACACAGCGCGCGTAGTCAACCTGTGGAACTCCTTGCCGGAGGAGGCTGTGAAGGCTAGGACTATAACAGAGTTTAAAGAGAAGCTAGATAATTTCATGGAGGTTAGGTCCATAAAAGGCTATTAGCCAGGGGATAAAATGGTGTCCTTGGCCTCTGTTTGACAGAGGCTGGAGAGGGATGGCAGGAGACAAAGCGCTTGATCATTGTCTTCGGTCCACCCCCTCTGGGGCACCTGGTGCTGGCCACTGTCGGCAGACAGGATACTGGGCTAGATGGACCTTTGGTCTGACCCGGTACGGCCGTTCTTATGATGTGGCCCCCCAGCACAGTTGCTGCTCAGGAGCACACCTGCGCAGCCGCGCACAAACAATTCTCCGCCCACCTCCCTCACAGAGCCACACAGCAGCGTGCTGGGGGAAGCAGATGAGCTGCTGCTGCTGGCGGTGGCGGGCAAATGGGGGGGATCAGCTGGGCAGCTCTTTGCTGTCCTGACTCCCTCAGGCTGCAGCCAGGGCCATGTAAGAACTGCCCACTGCTCCAGGCTTGGGGCCAGGCCACATGGTGGCAGCTGCTCCTCCAGCTGCTGGGGCCGGAGGAGCCACATGGCAGAAGGCAGCCTCGGCTGCTCTGGCCGGCCAGGCTATAGCTGGAGGAGCCACGTGGCGGGGGTGCACCGTGAGGAGACATGGCTGGTCTAACAGGCTGAGATCCCGCACAAGGCCAGCCGTGGATTGGGGAGGTCTCAGATTCCCCCACCAGCAAGCGTTTGGCAGGGACTAAACCCAGAGCTAAAAGGCCCGGCTGGCATCCCACACCCCCAATTAACTTCCGTCCTCTGTTATGCCCCTCGCTGGGCCATGTAAGAACTGCCCATCTGCTCCGGGGTTGGGACCAGGCCGCATGGCAACAGTGGTGGCTCCTTCAGTTGCCGTGGCCAGGGCCACATGGCGGCAGCTGCTGCTCTGGCTGCTGGAGCCGTAGGGGCCATGTGGTAGGAGGCAGCAGCGGCTGCTCTGGCCAGCCAGGGCCAGAACCAGAGGAGCCACATGGCCAGGGCCAGAACCAAAGGAGCTCCGTGGCGGGGGCCAAAACTGTAGGAGCCCCATGGCAGGGACGCATTGTGAGGAGACACGACTGGTCTGATGGGCTGAGATCCCACACAAGGCCAGCTGTGGATTGGGGAGGTCTTTGATTCCCCCACTAGCAGGCCCTTGGCAGGGACTAAACTCAGAGCTAAAAGGCCCGGCTGGCAGCCCACACGGCCAATAAACCTCTCCCCTCTGCTTAGCCCCTCGCTGGGGGGAACAGCCCCCTTGGCTTACTGCTGGCACCTGCCTAGTGTTTCTAAGCATTTGCCACCAGCTGCAACAGCCCCTCTGGGATCCACATACCTCCCCTGAGTCAGGGCAGGATTTTCCCATCTCGTGTTTCCCCCCTTGCTGTCCAGTCTGAATGTCCAAGGGGAAAGGACTTCCACCCACAAGAGACCCTTCCAGGGTCAGGGGTGTTTCCCTGCCATTTGGCAAAATATTCCTGACCCTGCCTCCTAACCCTAAATAATCCCCAGGGACCCATGGCCCCTTTAGGGCTAAGCACTAGCACATGGGTCTGGATCATGCTACTGAGGAGAAACTGAGGCCCAGGCTTGCTGTACCCATGTGGTAGGAGCTGGCATGAGCTTTTGAGTTCCCAGCCTGTGCTCAGTGTGGGGGAAGGGTGGCAGGAAAACAACACCCCCCCTAGGTGCGGGTTCGGGGGATGGGAAGGGATTGCCCCCTTCCAACATGGCAGCAAGGAGGTGCTACCTGGGAGAGTCTCTGGGGAGCAGGCCCCGGTGGGTGCCACAGTGGTGCACATCCAAACAAACGCCCGTGATCTCATTGGCGCACAAGACAAAACTCACTCAGCACAGGGATGGAAAATCTTAGAGGGAACACGGCTCATCAGCGCCGAAAAAAGGGAATAATCACTTCCTAGAGCTGCTTGCAGTGCTCCTCCTAATGCACCCCAATATTCCCTCAGCCTCCTTGGCTACAAGGGCGCCCTGTTGACTCATCTCCAGCTTCTCATCCACTGCAATCCCCAGGTCCTTTTCTGCAGAACTGCTACTCAGCCAGTCGGTCCCCAGCCTGTAACAATGCTTGGGATTCTTCCGTCCCAAGTGCAGGACTCTGCACTTGTCCTTGTTGAACCTCATCAGATTTCTTTTGGCCCAAACCTCCAATGTGTCTAGGTCACTCTGGACCCTGTCCCTGAGCTCCAGAGTATCTAACTCTCCCCCTAGCTTAGTGTCATATGTGAGCTCATTGAAGGTGCAACCCATCCCCTCAGCCAGGTCATTAATGAAGATGTTGAACAAAAATAGCCCAAGAACTGACCCTCGGGGCACCCTGCTTGATACCGATGGCCAACCAGACATCGAGCGTTGGTCACTACCCGTTGGCCGTGACTCGTCTTCTGTATGAAGACGGAGTAAAAAACCGGGGAGTATTTCTCCTGGAAAAGAGATGATGTGGGGGGAGGGTATGAGAGAGGAGCAATCGCAGACGGTAATGCTACTTAGTCCAAAGACATTAATAGGCAGCAGTTTTGAAAACAAACAAAAGGAACAATTTCTCCACTGTCAACCTGTGGAATTGTCTGCTAGAGGATGCTGTGAATGCCCAAACGATATCCTGTCCCCAGTAGGAAATAGGGAAGTGCATGGATGATAGATCCTTCAACAGCTGTTATCCAGGATGGGCAAGGATGGTGTCATTAGCCTCAGTTTGCCAGAAGTTAAGAGTGGCCTCTTGATGATTTCTGCGGTTCGTTCTGTCGGAAGCCCCTGGCATTGGACACTGTCAGAAGACAGCACTGGACTAGCTGTACCATTGGTTTTACCCAGCGTGGCCATTCTCATACTCTCATGGAGACCCCAGATGTCTCTGCTCTTGAGGTAACCCAGGCTATGTCTAGACCATAGGGTTGTTTTTTTTAAATAGCCTTTTTTCAAAAAAGCTTCACCTGCATCTAGACTGCTGTTGCGTTCTTTCGAAATTAAATGGAAAGAACGCGGCGGTTTTTTCGACAGCGGTAAACCTGCTTTTATGAGGAAGAACAGTTTTTTTTGAAAGAGCTCTTCAAAAAAAGGCTTTCTCGACCACAAACAGGGCTTTTTCGCAAGAGACAGTCCAGATTGCCTGGGTGCTCTCTTTTGGAAAAGCAGAGCACTTTTTCAAAAGTCTTGGGGCTGTCTAGACGAGCTCTTTCAGAAGAGGCTTGTAGTCTAGACGTACCCCTAGGGTACACCTCCACAGCAACATTATTTTGAAATAACTAACTTTATTTTGAAATACTCTGTGCAGAGAAGGGAAGGGGGGCAGTTGTCAGGGTGTCCCCTCCCCACCTTTCCTCACCCATGCACCCCGTCTCCACAGAGTGAGGGAGGGCCAGGGCTCAGGAGCGGGATGCAGATGCCGGCAGCTGCTGGGGTCTGAATGAGCCTTCACAATGAGTGTAGCTGGGCTTAAAGGGACAGCGCACGGCCCGCATGCGTGTTAAAGAGGAAACGTTCGTGATGCCCGACGACAGAGCAGAAGCAGGTGACCCAGGAACAGATGGAGTAACCCGAAACTGCTTTATTGCCCACACATGTGAACCCCCCCCCACACACACACACCATACCGAGGGAGCAATGATCAGGCACCAGTGACTCTCCTTTATCCATTTTAGTAAATGAATTCACACGTCGGTTACTGCTTCCCCCGAATCCTCGTTTAGTGATGTTAACTCCTAGGCAATGAATATTCATAGGCAGGTGATGGATATTAATATACCCGCCCCCGTTTATGGGATTTTCAATGAGCTCGGCACTTTTCTACATGACTTACTTCCCGAGTCAGCAGGTTACAGAGGATGTGACCCAGAAAGTGTTTTCACAGAGCAAGTGAGAAGACAAAACAAAGACTCTGTTCAGTGAAACTCTTTCCAGGCTGCAAGGACGAGGGGGACGAGCATATTTCTACATCAGAAGGACAATACCTGCTCTGGTCAGACCCTTTATCTATCTTTCTAGGCTGCATGGACGATGGGGGGAACCATGTTCAAAGGAGAATGCCTGATCTGGACAGACCCCCTACCACTATTGTATTGCCTTCCCAGACACCTATTAATTCTTACATATCCCAACAATAAGTTCATAAACAGCAGCCTGCACACGCCCACTCTGTCTCAGTCTTACACAACAGAATCTGTGTGTCTCTTTCTTACAAGCTCTCTCTTTCTCACACACGCACACCCACACACTCTGCCTCAGCCTCACCTGCAGACATAAACTCTGCAAAAGTGGCGAGGAGTCCTGTGGCACCTTATAGACTAACCGAAGTGTTGGAGCATAAGCTTTCGTGGGCAAAAACCCACTTCGTCAGATGCATGTAGTGGAAATTTCCAGAGGCAGGTATAAATATGCAGGCCAGAATCAGGCTGGAGATGACGAGGTGGATCCAATCAGGGAGGATGAGGCCCACTTCTAGTAGCTGATCTGGAGGTGTGAATTCCAAGAGAGGAGAAGCTGCTTTTGTAGTTAGCTAGCCATTCACAGTCTTTGTTTAATCCTGAGTTGATGTGTCAAACTTGAAGATGAACTGTAGCTCAGCAGTTTCTCTTTGAAGTCTGGTCCTGAAGTTTTTTTGCTGCAGGATGGCTACCTTTAGATCTGCAATTGTGTGTCCAGGGAGATTGAAGTGTTCCCCTACAGGTTTTTGTATGTTGCCATTCCTAATATCTGATTTGTGTCCATTGATTCTTTTACGTAGTGACTGTCCAGTTTGGCGATGTATATAGCAGTGGGGCATTGTTGGCACATGATGGCGTATATTACGTTAGTAGATGTGCAGGAGAATGAACCAGTGACAGTATGGCTGATCTGCTTAGGGTCCTGTGATGGTGTTGCTGGTGTATATATGTGGGCAGAGTTGGCACTGAGTGGACCTCCCGTGTAGACTGGTCCATGCTGAGGTTGATGGTGGGGTGGAAGCTGTTGAAATAGTGGTGAAATTCTTCCAGAGTCTCTTCCATGGGTCCAGATGATGAAGATGTCATCGATGTAGGGTAGAGAAGGGGCGTAAGTGGACGAGAGCTGAGGAAGCGTTGTTCCAGGTCAGCCATAAAAATGTTGGCATATTGTGGGGCCATGCGGGTGCCCATAGCAGTGCCACTGGTCTGGAGGCATATGTTGTCACCAAATCTGAAATAGTTGTGTGTGAGGATAAATTGTCAGAGTTCAGCCACCAGTTGTGCTGTGGCATCATCAGGGATACTGTTCCTGACAGCTTGTATTCTATCTACGTGTGGGATGTTTGTGTAGAGAGCCTCTATATCCATGGTTGCTAGGATGGTGTTTTCTGGAAGATCACCAATGCATTGTAGTTTTCTCAAGAAAACTTTTAAGTTTTCTCAAGAAAACTACAAGAAAAACTTGTAGTTTTCTTGTAGTTTCTCAAGAAAACTACAATGCATTGGTGATCTTCCAGAAAACACCATCCTAGCCACCGTGGATGTGGAGGCTCTCTACACAAATATCCCACATGCAGATGGAATACAAGCTGTCAGGAACAGTATCCCTGATGATGCCACAGCACAACTGGTGGCTGAACTCTGACAATTTATCCTCACACACAACTATTTCAGATTTGGTGACAACATATGCCTCCAGACCAGTGGCACTGCTATGGGCACCCGCATGGCCCCACAATATGCCAACATTTTTATGGCTGACCTGGAACAACGCCTCAGCTCTCGTCCACTTACGCCTCTTCTCTACCTATGCTACATGGATGACATCTTCATCATCTGGACCCATAGGAAGGAGACTCTGGAAGAATTTCACCATGATTTCAACAGCTTCCACCCCACCATCAACCTCAGCATGGACCAGTCTACACGGGAGGTCCATTTCCTGGACACCACGGTGCAAATAAGTGACGGCCACATAAACACCACCCTATACCGAAAGCCCACCGACCGCTATGCTTACCTGCATGCCTCCAGCTTCCATCCCGGACACACCACACGATCCATTGTTTACAGCCAAGCACTGAGGTACAACCGCATATGCTCCAACCCTCAGACAGAGACCTACACCTACAAGATCTTCAACAAGCATTCTGCAAACTACGATACCCGCACGAGGAAGTGAGGAGACAGATTGACAGAGCCAGACGTGTATCCAGAAGCCTCCTGCTATGGGACAAGCCCAAGAAAGAAACCAACAGAATACCACTGGCCATCACCTACAGCCCTCAGCTAAAACCTCTCCAACACATCATTAGTGATCTGCAACCCATCCTGGACAATGATCCCTCGCTTTCACAGGCCTTGGGAGGCAGGCCAGTCCTTGCCCACAGACAACCCGCCAACCTGAAGCAAATTCTCACCAGCAACTACACACCGCACAATAATAACTGTAACTCAGGAACCAATCCATGCAACAAACCTCGGTGCCAACTCTGCCCACATATATACACCAGCAACACCATCACAGGACCTAACCAGATCAGCCATACTGTCACTGGTTCATTCTCCTGCACATCTACTAACGTAATATATGCCATCATGTGCCAACAATGCCCCACTGCTATATACATCGGCCAAACTGGACAGTCCCTACGTAAAAGAATCAATGGACACAAAACAGATATTAGGAATGGCAACATCAGGACCAGACTTCAAAGAGAAACTGCTGAGCTACAGTTCATCTTCAAGTTTGACACAATCAACTCAGGATTAAACAAAGACTGTGAATGGCTAGCTAACTACAAAAGCAGCTTCTCTTCTCTCGGTATTCACACCTCCAGATCAGCTACTAGAAGTGGGCCTCATCCTCCCTGATTGGATCCACCTCGTCATCTCCAGCCTGATTCTGGCCTGCATATTTATACCTGCCTCTGGAAATTTCCACTACATGCATCTGACGAAGTGGGTCTTTGCCCATGAAAGCTTATGCTCCAACACTTCGGTTAGTCTATAAGGTGCCACAGGACTCCTCGCCACTTTTGCAGATTCAGACTAACACGGCTACCCCTCTGATACTAGACATAAACTCTGTTTCACACTCAGCTCATAGCACATACTTGTGTGTTACAGCAGTTGGTCAAACTTCTGGATACTTTCCAATGCACATACGTCTCTTCATGTTTATTATTTCCAAGGGTTGTTATTTTAGTTTGTTCCCTGCTCTGAGCATTTCAAAATTTCATTTCTCTCAGATGCTTAAATGTAATTCTTACAGTAACAAATTAAAAATGCCTAACCCAAGCAGGCTGAAGTAATTACCGCTGAGATAACTTATTTGTTATTACCAATAACACAAATATATTCATTACTTCGCTACTGGTGCACATAACAAAATTCATTCCCCACTACCTTTTTATAATGAGAGTCTACCTACAACAACATTCTGTGCAAGTCTGGAACAGTGTTAGCCCTCTCTTCTCTTCTTGGTCTGTGTCCCCTGCAAATCAGTGGGCCCCCAATTCTATGTAGGGTTAACCTGTATCCTGTGAGTAAGACATGTCTGAGACAGATGCACTTTTACAAATTTTGTATCTAATATTCTAATATTCAGTTTAATATTATCAGTTAATGCCCTTTATCCAGAACCTTTAAACATCAGGTTGTTTCTGGTCACTTATACCATCAAGTTTGGGAGTGGAGAAGATCCAATGAGCAACTGGGGGAGGAGACTAGAGAAGTCAGGGACAAGGAGTGCCCTGGGCAAGTCACCTGTAAAGGCACGACTCAGTTCCTGGTAGATGGATGCCGTTTCCATCCCTCTAGATTGAGGGTTTGCAGGAAAGTGCATTCAGTTGAGTTGGGAGCCTCCCAGTGTTTCATTGTCTGAAGAAAGCAAGCAAGCAAGCAAGAAAGAACGAAAGAAAGAACGAAAGAAAGAAAGAAAGAAAGAAAGAAAGAAAGAAAGAAAGAAAGAAAGAAAACCAACAACATCCAACAATTGTAAAGTTCTCAGTGCAGGCTTATAGCAGTGTGGCAATAAACTGCTGGCTTAAATGACGTCACTGGAGTACCTCTGGCTGCTTGCTTCACATTTTTTTAAACTTTTGTATGTATCAAGCTTCTGAGTAATTTTGCACAGTATTATCTCCGAATGTCTCGTTCCCATAGTCTTAAGGCATCAGGTTGTCTTCTGGTCATTTATCTCGTTAGTATTTGTCTCCAAAGCCTAAAATAGCGAAGCTAAAATGTTGCAGGCCTCTACCTAGGTTCTTGTGCTCCAGCTTGTGTGACTCATTCTAGTGCTTGGGTCCTCTAAATGCTGATCAGCCCTACACTTCTGTAGCCCCACAATGTAACCCTAAGTAACATCTGGTGAAAATATATGAAATAGCACATTGACTCATCATCCCTTCAATGAACTACAAAGCTTGGCTAGAATACAGACCTGGCCATTTTATATCTATAGTTGGGGTTATCTTTTCACTTTCTCCCTGGAGCTCCCTTTGGAATTGGTCCAAGCCCCCTAGGGTGTCCAGAGGCTTCTTCCTGCAGCTCCTGGCCTCCAGTTGAGCTGGAGTCTTTCTCTCTGCTGCAACCACAACACTGCAAAAAAACAGAGTTCCCCCTGCCACCCTCGTGCCTTTCTCCTGCCCCAGCATCTTCTGGCTCATCCAGTCTGGGCGTTTTTAAAAAATCTGGCCCAGCCTCTCCTCTCTCTGCTCCCTTTCGTGGGGAGGTTCCCTTTCTTCCCTGCCCAGAGTTGGTTTGATCTCGACAGTGGGTTTTTGCCTTCTCTTTCGGGTTGCCAGGGAGGGTTGCCACGTACCCAGTTTAGAACTAGCAAGTCTGGTTGGCAGGGGGCGTGGCTGTGTCTGATCACTGCAGAGCAGGGGGGTCATTAGCACAGGACTGCCCCTGCTCAGCTGAGGTCCATCGCCTGCCTACAGGCAGGCCCCTGTCAGGCTGCAATAGCTACCATGCAAGTCTCCTGTCTGTGCATGACTCGGTTCTTTGCAGGTGGCTGTCACGGCCCACATTCCAGATTGAGGGTTTGCAGGAAAGTCTGTTCAGTATAGTTGGTGCTTCCCATGTTCCACTGTCTGGAGGAAGGAAGGAAGGAAGGAAGTTAAAATGGCAAAAGGAATCAAACACATACAACAATTGTAAAGTTCTTTGTGCGGACTTGTAGCTGCTGGCTTAAGTGGCATCACTGGGGTGCATCTGCTGTTAGAATGGGACGTTCAGTGCTTTGTTCAGAACTTACATAAGAACATAACATAAGAACATAAGAACGGCCGTACTGGGTCAGACCAAAGGTCCATCTAGCCTAGTAGCCTGTCTGCTGACAGTGGCCAGCACCAGGTGCCCCAGAGAGGGTGGACAGAAGACAATGATCAAGCGATTTGTCTCGTGCCATCCATCTCCAGCCTCTGACAAACAGAGGCCAGGGACACCATTCCTACCCCCTGGCTAGTAGCCTTTTATGGACCTAACCTCCATGAATTTATCTAGCTTCTCTTTAAACTCTGTTATAGTCCTAGCCTTCACAGCCTCCCCTGGCAAGGAGTTCCACAGGTTGACTATGCGCTGTGTGAAGAAGAACTTTCTTTTATTAGTTTTAAACCTGCTACCCATTAACTTCATTTGGTGTCCTCTAGTCATTCTATTATGGGAACTAATGAATAACTTTTCTTTATTCACTGACTCTACAATAAAAAAAATGTGGGTGAGAGGACCCAGCACCATGTCACCAGCTCCCTCTGTAAAGAGTTCAGTCAAACCTCTGTGTCTCTGAAGGTCTGGACCAGCACTTGTTCTCTCTGTTCCCTGTCATGGGAAGGTTCCATTTCCTTCATTCCCATGCCTCCCCGAGCTCCAGCAACTAACTTTAGGACACTTTAAGACGAAAGAGCCGAAAGAGTCTTTTCCGGATCTGTTTGGTCCTCGCCCCAAAGATAATGGGGTTCAGCATGGAGGGCGTCAAGAGACACAGATTGGCAAAGAGGATGTGGAAATGCAGAGGCACGTTCTGTGCAAAACGTTGCAAGAGGGAGAGGAAGAGACCTGGGATGTAAAAGGCCACAATGGCACAGAGGTGGGAGGTGCAAGTCCCAAAAGTCTTGAGCCGGGCGTCCTTCGTGGGGAGGCAGAAGATGGCCCTGAGGATCTGTGTGTAGGAGATGACAATGAAAGTCACATCCAGACCATTTACACAGAACAGCACAAAGAGGCCGTAGTAGTTACTGGAGCTTGTGTCACCGCAGGCCAGGCTCACCACGGCAATGTGCGCGCAGAATGGACCAGGGACATGTTCGGTTCTGCAATATGGCCATTGACTCGCCAGCCCTGGAAAGGGCAGTGTGATTACAGCACTGCGCAGCACCACAGCCAGGGCAATCCTGGCCACACGGTGTTTGTCAGGATGGTGGAATGTCTCAGGGGATGGCAGATGGCCACGTAGCGATCCAACGCCATGGCCACAAAGAGCCCAGACTCCATCACTGACAAGCAGAGCACAAAGTACATCTGGGTGAAGCAGGCATTGAAGTCGATCTCCCTGGATTTGAACCAGAAGATGCTCAGCAACTTGGGCTGGATGGTTGTGGACAGAATTATGTCGCTGACAGAGCATGCAGAGGAAATAGTACATGGGCTCATGGAGGCTCAGCTCTGTCTTCACGATGAACAGGATGGTGATGTTCCCCAAGATGGCTATGGCATAGATGGCTCCAAAGGGGATGGAGATCCAGACATAGAACGGCTCCAGTCCAGGGATGCCCAGCAGGATGAAGGTGGAGGGGGTTGGTGAAGTGGGTTGTGTTGGAACCGGACATGGAGCAGGGTGGAGGGTGTCCAACGCTGAGGCAGAACAGTGTCTCCTGCACGTACCGTACGATCCCCTGAGTGACTGTATGGGCCCAGGGTCTAGGATGAGGGTCAGAGCACAAATGCCTGGATAGAAAGGCAGTGTTAATATTAGACAGTGCATGCACAACTGGAGACTCTTCTCCTGGTTGCAGTAGATTGGTCACACTTCACCCACTGAAAAACATTTGCAGTATTCAGAACAATTAATATAAACAACTAACCACATTGATGCCAACTCCATATTTTTGGAAGGTGTCCATAATTCCTATGATTTGACTAGAACAATCAAGATTTGGTGGGATGACTCACATGACTGGAGCACTGTCATGGAGGGGGCTAAACTGTTCAGGGAGGACATGTGGGGGAGAAAAGGAGGAGGAGTTGCATTGTATGTGACGGTATGTCTACACTAGCCCCCTAGTTCGAACTAGGAAGGCTAATGTAGGCATTCGAAGTTGCAAATGAAGCCCGGGATTTAAATATCCCGGGCTTCATTTGCATCTTCCCGGGCGCCACCATTTTTAAATCCCCCTTAGTCCGAACTCCGTGCCCGCGGCTACACACAGCACGGAGTAGGTAGTTCGAATTAGGATCTCTAATTCGAACTACCGTTACTCCTCATGACCCAGGGTATGTCTACACTGCAGAGGTTTTTTTTGAAAAACGGCCATTTTTCTGAGCAAACCTTCGGTTAAGTCCACACTGCAATCACATACTTTCAAACAAAAATCAAAAAAACAGAGGGGTTTTTTCGATATTAGTAACCCTTTTTCTACGAGGAAGAAACCTTTTTCCAAAAGAGCTCTTAAAGGTGTGTGTGGGTGGGGAAGAGGGAGTTCTTTCGAAAGAAGAGGAAAGAGGAAAAAGCACAGGTGCCTGGATGGCTACTCCAGCCATAATAATCTCAGCATACATGTGAGATTCAGTGTGGACGCTATCTTTCGAAAAAGCAGATCATTTTTTCAATTCACTTCTGCTGTGTAGATGCTCCCTTTCGGAAGAAGTTTCTTTTGGAAGATCTCTTCTGGAAAAGCTTCTTCTGAAAGAAACCTGCAGTCTAGACATAGCCATAGTGACAGATGATATGGGAAAAGCTGAAGTACTCAATGCTTTCTTTACGTCTGTCTTCATAGACAAGGTCAGCTCCCAGACTACTGCACTGGGGAGCACAGTGTGGGAAGGTGGTGGACAGCTTTGGAGGAGCTATTTAGAAAAGCTAGACATATGTAAATCTATGGGTCTGGGTTTAATGCATCTAAAGGTACTGAGGGAGTTGGCAAATGTCATTGCAGAGCCTTTGGCCATTATCTTTGAAAACTTGCGGAGATCGGGAGAGATCCCGGATGATTGGAAAAAAGTAAATGTAGTGCCCATCTTTAAAAAAGGGAAGAAGGACGATCCAGGGAACGACAGACCCGTCAGCCTCACCTCAGTCCCCGGAAAAATCATGGAGGGGATCCTCAAGGAATCCATTTTGAAGTACTTGAAAGAGAGGAAAATGAACTGGAATAATCAAAATGGATTCACCAAGGGCAAGTCATGCCTCACCAACCTGATTGCTTTCCATCATGAGATAACAGGCTTTGTGGACATAGGGAAGTCAGTGGACTTGATAGACCTTGACTTTAGCAAAGCTTTTGATACGGTCTCCCACAATATTCTTGCCAGCAAGTTAAGGAACTATGGATTGGATTAATGGACTGTCAGCTGGATAGAAAGCTGGCTAGGGGGGCGCCTCGATGTCTGGTTGGTGATCGTTGTCAAGCAGGGTACCTCAAGCATCGGTTCTAGGGTCGGTTTTGTTCAACATCTTTATTAATGACCTGGACAAGGGGATGGATTGCACCCTCAGCAAGTCTGCAGATGACACTAAGCTAGGGGAAGAGGTAGATACTCTGGAGGGCAGGGATAGGGTCCAGAGTGACCTGGACAGATTAGAGGATTGGGCCACAAGAAATCTGATGAGGTTCCACAAGGACAAGTGTAGCATCCCACACTTGGTGTGGAAGAATCCCAAACACTGTTATGGGCTGGGGACCGACAGACTTGCCTCGGTTTGGGTGGTGTGGTCCCTGTAAAGCTTGTCGCAGAGAGCAAGGGAATTTCTGAGCCTGGCTTTGCGAATGGAGAATGCTGTTGTACTAAGAGGAAAGTCTGAAATAGAAGCCTGGGTATCACAGGCCGGGTGCGAGGCCTCAGGCCTAGGCAGCAATGGGGAAGACTTTGCTCATATAAAGCAGAGGGAAGTGGTGAGCCAGAGGCAGGCCCTGCCCACACCAGTTGGCAAGATTAGGGCTGATATCACAGAAACACTCAGACACAAGAGGCACGAGGTACAGGCTGTGAGCACATTCCAGAGGGGTCGTAACACAACACCTGGTGAAGAGAGATCTTGGTACCAATACACTCTGTATGGATACCAGGAACCCACCGACCCAGGTTCAGTACGGGGTGCCAACTGACAGCAGGAGCGATAGTAATTGAACCCCCCACATATGATGTAAGGGATGGTAACTAAGCAAGAGGAGGTGGCGACTGGTTCGCCAGGAGGGGTGGTTAACCATTCTCAGAGAGTAGTTATTAACGGTTCACAATCCTGCTGGAAAGGCATAACAAGTGGGTCTGTTTTGGAACTGGTTCTGGTCAATATCTTCATCAACTCTGTAGATATTGGCATAGAGAGTACACTTATGAAGTTTGCAGATGATCCCAAGCTGACAGGGGTGGCAAGGGCTTTGGAGGATAGGGTCAAAATTCAAAATGATCTGGACAAACTGGAGAAATGGTCTGAGGTAAACAGGATGAAGTTTAATAAGGACAAATGCAAAGTGCTCCACTTAGGAAGGAACAATCAGTTTCACACATACAGAATGGGAAGCGACTGTCTGGGAAGGAGTACGGCAGAAAGGGATCTAGAGGTCATAGTGGACCACAAGCTAAATATGAGTCAATAATGTGACACTATTGCAAAAAAAGCAAACTTGATTCTGAGATGCATTAAGAGGTGTGTTGTGAACAAGACATGAGAAGTCATACTTCTGCTCTTCTCTGCGCTGGTTAGGCCTCAGTTGGAGTATTGTGCCCAGTTCTGGGCACCACATTTCAAGAAGGATGTGGAGAAATTGGAGAAGGTCCAGAGAAGAGTAACAAGAATGATGAAAGGTCTAGAGAAAATGACCTATGAAGGAAGGCTGAAAGAATTGGGCTTGTTTAGTTTGGAAAAGAGAAGAGTGACAGGGGACATGATAGCCGTTTTCAGGTATCTAAAAGGGTGTCACAAGGAGGAGGGAGAAAAATTGTTCTCCTTGTCCTCTGAGGATAGAACAAGAAGCAATGGGCTTAAACTGCAGCAAGGGAAGTTTAGGTTGGACATTAGGAAAAAGTTCCTACCTGTCAGGGTGGTTAAACACTGGGATAAGTTGTCTAGGGAGGTTGTGGAATCTCCATCTCTGGAGATATTTAAGAGCAGGTTAGATAGACATCTATCAGGGATTGTCTGTGGTGCTTGGTCCTGCTGTGTGTGCAGGGGACTGGACTTGATGACCTCTCAAGGTCCCTTCAAGTTGTAGTGTTATGATTCTATGAAAATCTAAGGGTATGTGTAGACTAGCCCCCTAGTTCGAACTAGGGAGGCTAATGTAGGCATTCGAAGTTGCAAATCAAGCCCGGGATTTAAATATCCCGCACTTGATTTGCATCTTCCCGGCCGCCATTTTTGAAATTTACAAGTCCAGACTAACTGCCCACGTCTACACGCGGCAGGGACCCAGTAGTTCAAATTAAAGCCCTAGTTCGAACTACCTGTTAAACCTCATTCCAGGAGGAATGCAAAGTTACCTGTTCAGAATAGGGAAAGCAGGATAGACCCACCAACCAGGGCGCTGGGTTGTGGAATCCAGGGACCCTGAACCAGAGTTAGGGGTCAAAGTGAAGACCCCACTCCTCGTGAGCTCTTCATGTGATACCGTGAGACGAAGAGCTGGTGCAATCCATGGACGCAAAGTCAGGGGAGCGGTGAGCTGGAGGAGGGGAAGAGTTTTCCCTCTGTACGTGGCCCTGGTGACAATGGTGCGCAGCCCTGGTGCTGACACGACAATGGGGATGCCGAATGTGTGGAACGGGAGTGGAAGAGAGCTACGGAATGACTGGGCACTGGACAAAGTGCCCGTAACAGGGAAAACAACTTTCCTTTGTGTTACACAGTAGTTATAGAGGAGAACCTGTCCGAGAAAGCCCAAATGGGGAAACGTAAATGAGACGCATCCCAGCTGGGAATGAGGCCAAATGTTGCACACTCCGAATAATTAACCGTTAGTGCAGCCTGCCCAGGGCAGTGGGAGATTCTCCAGCTCCCCAAGTTGGCAGAGCCAGACTTTTCTGGCCAATCTGCTGAGGGCTTGTCTTCACTGAGAAGACCACACAGCCCTGGCACAGCACTTCTTGGAGACACCAGGAACACAGCCCGCAGGGTTCCCCTCTCGGCGCAGGTAACCCCTCCCTGAGAGCTGGCAGCTAGGTGAGGGGAGGGATTTGCCTGTAGATTTCAGGCTCTCTGCAGTGGAGTCAGGGTGAAATAGCTACACATCACAGCGGGTGGGTTTTTTGTCTCTTTCTAAAAAGGGAAATGCAGTGGTGGGTGGTATTGCCAGGCACAGGGCATGCCCGTCACAGACGGTGAGTGTAACGCTTTACTTGGTGTGGACAGGCCCGCGGAGCTCTGTGTCCAGCTTGGGGCACCTCTGTCTGCAAGGCTGTCAGAAATTGTAGGGATGCAGAGGAACAGGACAGAGCGATTCCCAGGCTCGTAACACACTGAATGTGTTCAAGTTGGAAAAGCTGAGCTTACGTGGGGACACAAGAGGGGCCGTCAAACACGTCCCAGGCTGCCAGAGAAAGGCGGTGGAAAGCGGTTCTCTCTTCCCACACAGGGCAGGGCGAGAGGGAATTGGTCCAAATGGTTGCACAGCAAACGGAGATGAAGTCTCAGGAGAAACTTCCGACCAGTAAGCAGAGAACAAGGGGACACATGCCTCGGGAGGGCATGGAAAGCCTTTTAGTGGCAGTTTTCAGAATGAGGCAGGACGCCTGCCTGTCTGGACATGGTTTAGACCAAACACGTCCTGCCTCTTGGCTGGGTCAGACTAGTTGGACTTTGTAGTCCCTACTGACCCTGCGGCTCTGTGATTCTGCCAAGTAAAATCTGAGTGCTGGCCGGGCCTGGGTCAGGGGCACATCCAGTCTGACTCCTGTATAACACAGGACATTTTAACCACATTACCTGCCACCTCCTGGCTTTCCAAGAGATAAACATCAGTCAGCAGCCACATCCCCTCCCCGCTGATCAGCCAGAGCCTGAGGTGCCGGAGCGGGAGGGCAGGCTCCGTGCAGTGACCCTCAGCCGGCTGCTCCACTCAGTGCGCACGTCTCACTCCAAGGGGAACCTCGCCTCAGAGTGGCCTGAGCAAAGTATGGGACGGGGCCTCAGATTTTGCCCTCGCCTTGCACATCGACTGACCCCTCCCACCCTGCCATGTCCCTGTGCCACGGACATGCAGCCACCTCGGGGCTGGAGCGGGTCAGTGGGGGCGGGCAGGGGGCACAGAAGGACGTTGTCTGATGCTGGAGCAAACTCATCTCCGGGGGGAAGGGCCCCAAATGTCTCCAAAAAGTATATACAAGAGACCCACCGTCAGTCCTGCCATGCCCCCGTTGGCCCGGCTGGGCGAGCAGGGCAGCTCCCGGGAAGAGATGGTGCCTGTGAGCTCCGAGAGGGAAGTGTCAGGCGGCCGCGTCCCCACCTCTCTGAGCCCAGCACCGGCAGGAACACACCGCGCCGAGAGCCGGCAGAGGAAAGGGCATTTTTATAGCACAGCGCTGGGCCGGCCCGGGGGGATCCCTCAGCCTCTGGGAGAAGCAGCATCTGGATGCAAAGAGGCTGCAGACCAGCCTGTCTGGGCTTCTGGGCTAATTATCCAGCTGCAGGAGTAAACAGCAATTAAGGGCCCTGCCCCAAGGGAGACTCCTGGGTCCAGGCTGGGTCAGTGAGGAATTGGCTGCTCATCTCTGTATATTTAAGAATTATAGTGGATTAGGAAAAAAACCACCCTAGGGATGCGTTTCCAGAGAGTCTGATACCACAGGACGCCCAGGAGGGATGGGAAGGCAGCAGACAGGCAGATCTGCACACACAAGACTGACGGGACACAAGATTTTTTTCCGCAGGCACGTGGGCCTCTTGTTAAGGCCTCACAGATCCGTGATTCTCCCCAGTAACTAGCCTGACACTGGGCAGCCCCTTCCCTTGAAAGGCCTTGAAATGACCTAGGAAGGGCAGTGTGTCAGGGAGCACAGATCCCCTTTCTACGGATAGGTAAACTGAGGCACAGGGCGACGTGGATTCGCCAAAGACACACAGGGACTGAGAGGCAGGATGACAGACAGAGGCCAGGGGTCCTGACTTCCCTCCTACGTCTAAGTCTCTTTTCATGCCCAGAGGGAAATGGGCACCCCCCTTGGTGGGGACCGTTCGTTGGGTGGGAGGCAGAGGAAAGGCTGGAGAGGGGGGCTGAGTCTTCCCCGTCCTCGCCAGGGGAGCCTGCAGGTCTCAGAACTGGCTGGAGTTTGGGAGTTCCTGTTACTCCCTTTCCCCTCTCACTCAGAGACTGGCCCCCCCAGCACCGGCACAGGGGTCGCGCTGCGAGATCCGACTCACTAAGAGCAACAAGAACAGACTGTTCCTGTGAGCGCAGTGTAGCGGGTGCCCTGCAGTGCGGACAGAGACATTTCCCTCGCCCCCACAGCTGCTCTGGTCCAAGGGGGCCCTGTAGGCAGAATACAGGCTGGACTGGGGTTGGCGTTGGTTTGTTCTCTCCCTTTCGGACCCCCAGCGCTGGACTCTGCCTGGCCTCTGGCTAATGGGGCTATTGCTCTGGTGCGGAGGACGTGAGGTTGTCAGCACTGGAATGAGACTGAACAGACTCTCCTTTCTCACCTGAACAGGGGCAGTATATCCACCTTTCCCCCTCTTTCAACTGCCAATGCCCCAGCGGCCTTTGCCACCATGAGAACAAAAGAACGACCAAAGTTTCATCTAGCCCAGCGTCCTGTCTTCCAACGGCGGCCAATGCCAGGTGCCCCAGAGGGCGCAAACAGAACAGGGAATCATTGAGTGATCCCCCCCCATCACCCATTGCCAGCCTCTGACAAACAGAGGCTAGGGACGCCATTCCTACCCATCCTGGCTAATAGTCATTGAAGGGCCAAACCTTCATGAATTCATCTAGCTCTTTTCTGAACCCTCTTAAAGTCCTGGTTTGCACAACATCCTCTGGCAAGGAGTTCCACAGGTTGACTGTGTGCTGTGTGAAGAAAAACTTCCATTTGTTTGTTTTAATCCTGATACCTGTCAAACACTCTGTAGTTGTGAACTGTGTTTGCTATTCATCTGCAGCTAAAGGGAAAGAAGTGTGATGGGGCAAGGCCCTGATTTGTCTGGATTATTGTGTTGATTATTCATGTTCAAGGTCCCTTGTGCTGGGCCCTTCGCCTAGGGAAGAGAAGGAGTTTCTGGCTTAAAGGGCTAATACATCAATGTAAGACTAGACACAGCTCCTGTGTGTAAAAACCAGAACGGGGCAGGCAGGGAGATGTGGGACTAACATCTGGCTCCTTCCTCAAAATTCCCAAGAGAGCCCTGGTGTTGGCTCCATTTCAAGGTAAAACTGGGGGTTCAATCACCCAGCAGGGAAGCAATTGCTCAGACGCAGCTGTACCTCCAGCCAAAGGAGGCTACACAGTGGCTGCTGGCCCTTCACACCCTTAACTCTGCCCACCAGCAGTGCCTCCATCTGCCCTGGGCTCAGCACCCAGCCAGCAGACCCTGCACCTGGCACAGCATGAGCCAGCCACCCGCTGCCACCCAGCCCTCCCCCTCTTCCCAGGACCAGGCTGGCGGCTCCCAGGAGCCTGCCCGGGGACCGCAAGAGGCGGGCGCCCGCCTGGTCTAGTGCGGCGATCGTGGACCTCATCGAGGTTTGGGGGGAGGCCTCCAACGTCCACGATCTCCGCACTAGTCACAGGAACGCGGCCGTCTACAGCCGCATGGCTGCTAGCCTGGCCACCAGAGGCCACATGCGGACCCCACATGCGGACCTGGGAGCAGGTCCGCTGCAAAATCAAGGACCTGCGGCAGGCCTACTCCAGGGCCTCCCAGCCAGGGGCAGACCCGGAGGCATGCCCTCACTTCGAGGCCCTGGACTGCATCCTGGGGGCTCACGCCGTCCATGCCCCCCGGGTGGTGATCGACCCCAGAGCAGAGGGTCCCGTCCCTGACACCGAGGAGGAGGAGGAGGACACCGAGAGCCAGGAGCCTGTAGGGAGCCTGCCCAGGACCCAGGACCCCTGAGGCACCCCACAGAGCACATCGGCTGTGTCGTCCGAGGCTGGGGAGGGCTCCACATGTGAGTGCCATCATGCTCCCCTTATGTGTATGGGGGGGTGGGGGGAGAGGGAGCCCAGGGACCATGCGCCTGGCCCTTGCCCACCATGGAGCAGCAGCTGGGTGTCATGCAGGGGCCCTGGCCCGTTCCCCACACGCCGACCTCGCCTTGCAGAGGGGGGCTGGGTTTCACCCACTGTGTCCCCAGGGAGAACTGACCACTGCTCTTGTTTCACCACAGCCACAGCAAATGGGACTGCAGGGCGCACCACCCCGCCTGCAACAGCCACCCGCACCCGGGCCAGCAGGTGCACCAGGATCATGGAGGACTACCACCAGCGGCACCTGCGGCTACTGGAGCACCAGCTCTGCACCCAGGACCACTGGGTCCGGGAGGACCTGCGGCTGTGGCAGTGGAGCTTGGAGGCGCTGGAGGAGCAGAGCCGTGCCCTCCGAGGTCACCTCCAGACCCTGGTCGACAGGTTCCTGCCTCCTCCTGCTCCGGCCCCTGCGGCCGCCCCAGCTCTCGCTCCTCCTCCCACCCCTGCTCCCCTTCCCACTTCCTCCTCACCCCCCATCCCTCCTGCCCCACCCTCCACACCCACTCCCCCCCGATGCCCCTGCACCCGCAGTGCTGCGAGACGGGAGAGCCAGCAGGACCCCCAACCCTGAGCTTTCCCTTCCCTTCCTCCCCTTCCTCCCCCTTCCAGCTCCCTCCTCCCAGGTTTCTCCCTCCCCTCTTCCACCCTCATTCCTCCCTCCCCCCACCCCAGTTACGTACAATAAAGAGAGGGTTTTTTGGCAAAGCAGGTGTGTTTATTTGAATTTAGGAAGGGGGGTTAGGGAGGGGAAAGGGGAAGGAGGGGAGGGTGGAAGAAGGCCCCAGTGGGGCATGCAGGGAGAGTTCAGTCCTCCTCCACCTGGAAGCTCTCCCGCAGGGCTTCCCGGGCCTCCCGGATGGTGGCGGTGTGGGGCTGCGCGTACTGGCCAGCCATGCGCTCAGCCTCAGCCATCCAGGCTGGCAGGAAGGCCTCCCCCTTCCTTTCACATAAATTGTGCAGCACACAACATGCTGCCACCATGGGAGGGATATTGTGCTCGGTGAGGTCAAGGCGGGTGAGGAGGCATCTAAATTGGGCTTTCAGGCATCCGAAGGCCCCCTCGACCACAATGCGGACCCTGGTGAGCCTGGCATTGAAGGCCTGCCGGGAGGGATTAAGGTGCCCTGTGTACGGCTTCATGAGCCAGGGCTGTAGGGGGTAGGCCGCATCCTCCACCAGGCAGACGGGCATGTCCACGTCCCCGACCCTGATGTGGTGGTTGGGGAAGAAGGTCCCGGCCTGCAGCCTCTGGCACACGGAGGAGTTGCGGAACACCCTGGCGTCATGTGCCTTGCCGGACCAGCCCACATTAATGTCTGCAAACTGGCCCCGGTGGTCAGACACGGCCTGCAGGAGGACGGAGAAGTATCCCTTGTTGTTGATGTACTGGGAGGCCTGGTGTTCCAGGGGGCACGGATGGGGATGTGCGTCCCATCGATGGCCCCCCCGCAGCTGGGGAAACCAAGGGCGCCGAACCCCTGGATGATGGCGCCCAGGTTGGTGAGGCGGACCACCCTGTGGAGCAGTACCCGCTGATGGCCTTGACCACCTGCAGAGAGACACAGCAAACCGCAAATCAGTGGGGTGCCCGGGTGGCTGGGAGTGTTCGTTCCCTGGCACTGCCCCGCGCACCACTCCCGGAAGCGACCCCCACTGCGATCCTGGCCGCACTTTCGCTTCCTCCCCCTCTGTTTTCCCTGGGGCCGCCCATTCCCTCCTTGCAGCCCTCCTCCCCCATGGCCCAGTGGCCGGTGAGTGCCGTACCTGCATGAGCACTGCTCCGACGGTGGATTTCCTAACACTGAACTGGCTCCCGATGGATCGGTAGCTCTCTGGCGTGGAGAGCTTCCACAGGGCGATGGCCACATGCTTCTGGAGGGGGATGGCGGGCCTCATGCGAGTGTCCCGATGCCGCAGAGCAGGAGCGAGCCACTCACAGAGCTCCAGGAAGGCGTTCCAATGGGAACCACCGACACAGGCAGGTGGGGAGGAAAACGCTTTGCTGTCCCTCGGAGAGGTAGGCAAGCAAGCGGAAAAGCTGAGAACTGGCTGTCCAGGGGGGTCCCTTTAAGCACAAGCCTCAGACAGCAGCCACACAAAGCAACTACTGACCTGATGCCCTGCCAGAACCAGTTTCAGCTGCCCTTAAATGTGATCCAGCGTCCAATCAGTGTGGATGTGCTATTTCGAATGAGCAAAACGCTAATTTGAATTAGTTTTGGGGTCTAGATGCGCTAATTCAAATTATCTTATTTCAAATTAACTAATTTGAAATAAGTTAGTTCGAATTAGTGCTGTAGCGTAGACATACCCTCTCTGTTGTAAGGATGGGCCCTACGGTTGCCTCTTCCAGTTCTTGGGACCTCTCCTGCCTGTCATGACTTCTCAAAGATAATGGCCAAAGGCTCCGGTGATGCTATTGGATGGTGATATGACCCCTAGATCACTGTTCCAACGTATAGTGAGGCAGCTTGGCCTCCCTCTGACGCAGAAGGGGAAGAACTCACCAGGGAATCCTGGGAACAGAAGGGCAGGGAGTATCAAGGCTGGAGCTAGAGCTCAGTTGGGCTCCAGCCATGGATGGAACCAGATGCCTTTGCCGAACTCCTGAGGTGGGAAGCTCGGCCGCACCGCCGGGACGGGGAGGACTGGCCAGGACCTCTGGAAAGCCTGGAAGACTGGCTAGCTCCGCCATGAACCCCAGACCCTGCGCCAACGGAAACCCTGCCAGAGTCTTCATTCCCTGCAGACCTGGGGGAGTGGGGACCAAGCCAGTGAGGCCCACAGGGAGACCTGGGAAGCAGCCTGGGGGTATCCAACCCCTGTCTGGCTGAGGACATGGAGCTGAACTGGGCAGCATGGCACAGTCAGGGTCCGCACTGACCCAGTGAGCTGGTAAGTATGTTGTGGCCAGTCTCCCCACCGACCCAGGGCTGGGACACAGTGGAGCAGTCGGGCCTGCACCCCCATGAAACTGCACTCACTCGGTGGCAGGTTCCCCTGTTTCGGGGCAAAACAGCTGCACTTGTCAGCTCTCTGTCTGAGCAAGGAGACCCAACAGCCACCCAGCCTGAGCACAGGCCTGGCCCCCATAGACGGCCGGCTGGCCCGCCCTGAGCAGGGCCTGGGCCTGAGAACTGTTGCTCAGCCTGACCTCCCTGAACTGCTTCTGCTTGTTGCCCAGCCCTGAACTAGGGCCTGGGCCTCTTCACGGTCACTTCACCTGAACAGAGGCCTGAGTGACGGCTACGTGCTGCCCTGCCCTGAGCTGTGCCCGGCTGAACTGGCTGCTGCTCGGCCGGAGCATAGGTCGAGCCCTGGACTTTGTGGTGCCCCACCCTGAACTAGGGCTTGAGCATCTTAACAGCTCTCTGGTCCACGCATAAGCCGGAGTACACACACTGTTGTGGGACCATCCTGAAGCAGGGCTGGGCTGGACTACGAACCCGGTCTGCTTCCTCAGAGTACACAACCACGGTTCTCCATTTGTCACAACACTTGTACCAATGCTGTTGAGTGCCATATTGCTAAGACTTGTACATCTCCCACTTCTCCAGCATCTAGCTGGCCCTGTTCCTGGATCATTAGATTATTATAGATTTATGTTTTGAAATAACACAAAAACTTGTCTTCCTCGTAGAATGAAGATTACCAATTGCGGAAAATGCCCTCTGTTCATTCGATTTACTGTCAAAAGAATGTGCTTGCGGTGTGTATGTATCTCAAGTTTTGTTGGAAAAACAGTGTAGTCTAGACATAGCCCTAGGTCCTACAATTAACAGCTATTTCTTTTGCTGCTGTGTATATCTTGGTTTGTGTTATTTCCACTTTAATTCATCTGATGAAGTGAGTTTTATCCACAAAACCTTATGATATTATAAATTTTTTTGTTAGTCTGTAAGGTGTCAAATGACAGCTCATTTTTTAAAGTTACAGACTAACACGGTTACCCCCGAGACGATAATATCTAATTTTGTAAACTTAGCACTGACAAGCATAGATGTTTCCCTGATGACTTTACTGTCTCTCATCAAGTTTTGTGAGTTCCAATATGTATTATTTTCCTTTTTCCCCATTTCTCTCACATTGTTGCTCCTCCAAATGGCTGTCTTCATTCTGCCACTTAACGAGACTTTTCTCCAAAGTTGTCCCCTCTCTTCAGTATGGAAACTTTTGCTTATAGGTATCTAATAATGGCTTCTAAAAGAACTCCCAGTTTTCATTCCCATTCTTCTGTCCATATTTTCCCTTCTGAACACTTTTGCTGATGATTTGTCTCGCCTTTGGGTAATTAGCCATTTTAAAGGTGTAAATATCTATAAACATTACTAGCTGGGGACTGTTCTCTCTCTTTGGAGGATGTTGTGAAGACCAGGACTTTACAGGGTTCAAAAAAGAACTGATAAATTCAAGGAGGTTAGGTCCATCAATGGCTCTTAGCCAGGATGGGTAGATATGGTGCCTATAGCCTCTGTGTGTCAGAGGCTGGGATTGGGTGATAGTGGAGGGATCACATCATGATTCCCTGTTCTGTTCACTCCCTCTGGGGCACCTGGTGCTGGCCACTGTGGGCAGACAGGGCCCTGGGCTGGATGGACCTTTGGTCTGACCCAGTCTGGCCATTCTTATGATCAATTCCAGGCTGTATTTTGCTCTCTCTCTCTTCCTTATCTCTTCTCTCAATCTAACAGTCCCAGACTTTTCAGGCTCTCCTCATATGGCAGCATCCTCCATTCAGAGAGTCACAGAAATCCCCTTGCTCTCTGCGATGTGCTTTTGAGAGACTGGGAGACCCAAACTGAGGCACGGCTAGATCAGGTCTAGATCCTTGTCCTTAGGGTATGTGAACATTGCCTTTGTTTGGGCCCCTCCTGTGGATGAGCAGGAGAATGTGCTGCTATCCATGCCAGCCTGGGCTTTCCTCTGAGTTCTGCTCCAGCTGGAGTGTTCCTGCTGTCACATTTCATTTTTTCCTAGTCTCAGATTGTGAACAACCACGTGAATGGGGAATTCCCCACAGCATGTGTCAGAGGTAGACATGTTAGTCATTTTCCACAAACACAATAAGGAGTCTAGTGGCATTTTAAAGACTAACCAATTTATTATGAGCTTCAGAGGGTATCCAAGCAATTGTTGCAATTTATTAGGGTGTAAGAGCGCAAGCTTTCGTGAGCTACAACTCACTTCCTTGGATGTTAAAGAAAGAAAGAAAGAAAGAAAGTGGAAATGGTGAAAATAATCAAATATGTAAAATAATTCTGAAGTTGTAGCAGAGATGGAATAAACTGGATTGGAGCGGTTCCATTTTTTTCATTCCCACCCCTTCCCTGAGCTCCTGGACCAAACTTTAGGCCTCTTTATGACAAAAGAGCCGAAAGAGTCTTTCCCAGACCTGTTTGGTTCTCACCCCAAAGATTATGGGATTCAGCATGGAGGGCGTCAAGAGACACAGATTGGCAAAGAGGACGTGGAAATGCACAGGCATGTTCTGTGCAAAACGTTGCAAGAGGGAAAGGAAGAGACCTGGGATGTAAAAGGCCACAATGGCGCAGAGGTGGGAGCCACAGGTCCCAAAAGTCTTGAGCCGGTCGTCCTTGGTGGGGAGTCTGAAGATGGCCCTGAGGATCTGGGTGTAGGAAATGACAATGAAAGTCACGTCCAGACCATTTACACAGAACAGCACAAAGAGACCGTAGTCGCTACTGGCGCGGGTGTCGCCGCAGGCCAGGCTCACCACAGCGATATGAGCACAGAATGGCTGAGGGATGAGGTTGGTTCTGCAATATGGCCACTGCCTCGCTAAGATGAGAAAGGGCAGGGTTATTACGGCACCGCGCAGTACCACGGCCAGGCCAATCTTGGCCACAATTGGGCTTGTCAGGATGGTGGAATGTCTCAGTGGAAGGCAGATGGCCACGTAGCGATCCACAGCCATGGCCACGAAGATCCCAGTCTCTATCACTGAGAAGCAGAGCACCAAGTACATCTGGGTGAAGCAAGCACTGAAATCGATCTCCCTGGAATTGAACCAGAAGATGCTCAGCAATTTGGGAAGGATGGACGTGTGCAGGACCAGGTCACTGACAGCCAGCATGCAGAGGAAATAGTACATGGGCTCATGGAGGCTCAGTTCCGTTTTCACGATGTGTAGGATGGTAATGTTCCCCAGGACAGCTATGGCGTATATAGCTCCGAAGGGGATGGAGATCCAGACATAGAACGGCTCCAGTCCAGGGATGCCCAGCAGGATGAAGGTGGAGGGATTGGTGAAGTGGGTTCTGTTGGTATCTGACATGGAGGAGAGGAGGTGCAGATCTCTGCGGCAGAACCGTGTCTCCTGCATGTATCGTACTATCCCCTGAGTGGCTTCATGGGCCCAGGATCTAGGGTGATGGTCACAGGAAAAAACCTGGATAGAGAGACAATGTTAGTATGACACACGACATGCACAAATGGAGGCTGTTCTCATGGGAGAAGCAGATTGGTCACCCTTCACCATTGAAAAATGCCCAAGGAAGTGAGGAAAGAGATTGACAAATCCAGACGTGTACCCAGAAGCCTCCTACTATAAGACAAGCCCAACAAAGAAAGCAACAGAACACCACTGGCCATCACCTACAGTCCTCAGCTAAAACCTCTCCAACGCATCATCAGTGATCTAGAACCCATCCTGGACAATGATCCCTCGCTTTCACAGGCCTTGGGAGGCAGACCAGTCCTCGCCCACAGACAACCCGCCAACCTGAAGCAAATTCTCACCGGAAACTTTACACCGCACCACAGTAACACTAACTCAGGAACCAATCCCTGCAACAAACCTCAGTGCCAACTCTGCCCACATACCTACACCAGCCACACCATCACAGGACCTAACCAGATCAGCCACACCATCATGGGTTCATTCACCTGCACATCTACCAATGTAATACACGCCATCATGTGCCAGCAATGCCACTCTGCTATATACATCGGCCAAACTGGACAGTCCCTATGGAAAAGAATAAACGGACACAAATCAGATATTACGAATGGCAATATACAAAAATCTGTACATAAGAACGGCCATACTGGGTCAGACCAAAGGTCCATCCAGCCCAGTACCCTGCCAGCCAACAGAGGCCAATGCCAGGTCCCCCAGAGGGAGTGAACCAAACAGGTAATGATCAAGCCATCTCTCTCCTGCCATCCATCTCCACCCTCTGAGTAACAGAGGCTAGGGACACCATTCCTACCCATCCTGCCTAATAGCCATTTATGGACTTAACCTCCATGAATTTATCGAGTTCTCTTTTAAACTCTGTTATAGTCCTAGCCTTCACAACCTCCTCAGGCAAGGAGTTCCACAGATTGACTGAGCGGTGTGTGAAGAAGAACTTCCTTTTATTTGTTTTAAAAATGCTGCCCATTAGTTTCATTTGGTGGCCCCTAGTTCTTATATTATGGGAACAAGTAAATAACTTTTCCTTATTCACTTTCTCCACACCACTCATGATTTTATAGACCTCTATCCTATCTCCTCCTCGCCCCCCCCCGCCCTTAGTCTCCTCTTTTCCAAGCTGAAAAGTCCCAGTCTCTTTAATCTCTCCTCATATGGGACCTGTTCCAAACCCCTCGTCATTTTAGTTGCCCTTCTCTGAACCTTTTCTGATGCCAAAATATCTTTTTTTTTAATGCTTAACTGACCTCCTTATCTCTGGCCTTACTCTTGATTGGAACTCTTTTCTTATGCCTCTATATTTATACCTGTCTCTGGAATTTCCACTACATGCATCTGACGAAGTGGGTCTTTGCTCACGAAAGCTTATAATCCAATTCTTCTGTTAGTCTATAAGGTGCCACAGGACGCCTCCTCACCACTGAAAAACGACACTTTCAATATGCAGATCAGTTAATTTGAACAATAGACCCTACCAATGCCCATTCCATATTGTATCTCAGGTGTCTATCATTGCTACATCTCGTGGTGTGGGACAGCTTGACAGGCACTCGCAGGAAACAGGAGTGGTCGCACTGGTGATGCCTTATCGTTCCTTAATACAGTGAAACCCAGGCTAGGTGTTCCCTGCTGTAGGGAGCTCCCCATTCACCTGGGTGTTCCAAAGCAGATGGTGGGTCAAAAGCCCAAATCTTTGCCATGACATGTGACAGCAGCAACTTCCCAGATGAAACAGACGTCAGAGAAAAGCCCTGGCTGTCATGGTTAGCAGCTCATTCTCCTGCTCATGCAGAGCAGGGGCCAAGCAAAGACCATGTTCAGACCCCTAATGGAAGGATGGAGACTAACCGGCTATGGATATGCCTCAGTTTGGGTCACCCAGTCCCTTTAAAACACATCGCAGGGAGCAAAGGGATTTCTGAGTCTCTGTCAATAGGGGACACGATATGAGAACAAACGGAAAAGTCGGGGACTATTTGGTTTGGAGAAGGGACAAGGAAGGGGGCATGTGATAGAGGGGAGCAAAACACAGCATGGACTTGACTAGATTCAAAAGAGAGAACAGACCCCAGCTAGTAAGGTCTATAGATAGTTACTCCTTTAAAACAGCTAATTACCCAGCAGCAGATTATCAGCTAAACTGTTTGGGTGAAAATTATTGACAGAAAGATGGGAATGAACACTGGGAGTTCTTTTAAAAGAGAGTATTACAGAGTTAAACATCTCCACACTGAAGAGAGGGGACAATTTGGAGAAAGGCCCTGCTAACTGGCAAAGGGAAGGCAGCCATGCGGAGGGAAAACAAATGGGCAAAAGCGAAAATAAACTGAAAATAACACAAATGAGAAGTTATGGAATTGAGAAGGGACATGGAAGACAGGAGGGAAAGATCCAGGCTTGTCAATGCTGAGGATGATAAACCAGAGATTGTCGAGTATCTGAAGAAGAAACGTGTTCAAGGACTAGGCTTGTTCTGCATTTGCAAAGTAGCCGGATGGTTTGCAGGTAGCGTCAGAGGCCCCGACTCACTTTCCAGTCCTCAGCACTTCAGTAGGATGTTCAACAGCATCAACGATGGAACCTTAATGTTAGAAACAGCACGGTTACCCCCTGAGTGATCCACCCCCCTTCAACCTGGGAACCAGATGCACGCAGTCAGGATCAAAGTGAAAAGAAACAAGCAAAAAGGCAAATGACAGCACAGGAGTGTGTTAAACGTATTGCATTTGATCCCGTCTGGGGAAGGGTATCCCAGGAGGCTGGGCCCTAAACTGCACGGTCCTGGGATCTGAATAGGTTCAGTGTCTGTGCTGCTTCTCGGTGGGGGCAGGGACCTCAGCTCAGGGCCTTGGTTGGGGGAGAATAGGGAGCTGGCCCAGCAGGACCGGGCGGTGAGGACCCCCAGCGAGCAGGGTCTACTGTGACGGGGGGTGGTCACAGACGACCCCTCGGGGGGGGCTCCCCAGGGTGCTGACACGGTCACTGCCACTCACCTTCCCACTCTCTGGGGCTCCTCACCGCCCGGTCCTGCTGGGCCAGCTCCCTGGTCTCCCCCAGCCAAGGCCCCGAGCTGAGGTCCCTGCCCCCACCGAGAAGCAGCACAGAAACTGAACCTCTTCAGGTTCAAGGAGAGTGCAGTTTAGGGCCCAGCCTCCTGGGATAGCACTCACCAGACGGGATCAAACCCCAAAGAATTAGGTGAGCCACCTTTAGCAATGAAAGGGGGGATGTGCACACTGGTTGCTCCCCTAGGTAACAATTATTTAGACTAGGCTTGATAGAAACTAAAAACGATTTTATTAAGTGGAAGCAGTGGGATTGAAGTGGTAATAAGTGAGAACAGGCCGAGCAAAGTAGGTTACAAATCAAAAGAAACAAAACCGCTCGGCTAATTCTCCACTGAAACCTCGGCACAAACTCTTCACACTCCCCCTAGAACCTCTTTTCCAGCTGCCCCTCCAAACCAGGGCTTTCTTCCTCACCCTGGGGTCTCCGGCTCCGTCCCTCAGGTGCAGCCCAGCCAAAAGACCCAGACCTCTCCTTTCCTATTCCTTTTGTTAAGGAGTTGAGGCCCCTCCCCTCCAACCACTGCTCAGACTTAAGGACAAAAGATTGTTGAACAGTGGCTCATCTAGAAGTTGTGGGTAACACCCTCCATGTGTCTAATTTTATACACACAAATGATACGTACAACAGAGTTAGATAAACAGACCCAGCAGATCATGACATGCAGATCGATGGGTTACATGAAATAATCTGCTCAAACCACCTTTGAGTTATGTATATTCTTGTCCATGAGTCCATTTCCTAAAGCATGGGGGGGAGAGTCCGTCATCCCCCCCACCCTGCTGTGTCCCTGCACCACAGACATGCATCCACTGCGGAGTGCGTCAGCGGGGACAAGGCAGGGTGGCAGACAGAGGGGGAGGAGGCAGCAGCCATGTGCAGCAGGACCCGACTTGCTTTCCGTCCCGTGGCCCAGACGATCAAGGAGCGAGGCGAAGGAGCTTGCAGGCTGTGAATGACTCCTCTGCCCCCTTCCTGCACCAGGCAGGAGTGAAGAGCCAGGCACCGAATGCGAGACTTTTCCCCTGGCTCCTCGACAGTCTGGGGAACAGGAACTCAGCTGAGACTCGAGGTCTTTATTGGCATCTCCCTCCAAGGGGAGATTTACCTCAAAGTGGCCTGAGCAAACGCTGGGCCTAGGGCTCAAATCGTGGCCTCGCATTGCCCATCGACTGACACCCCCCACCCTGCCGTGTCCCTGCGCCATGGACATGCAGCCACCGCGGAGCTGGAGCGCGTCAGCGGGGGCGGGCTGGGGCACATGGGGACATTGTGTGATACTGGAGCAAACTCACCCCCGGTGGGAAGGGCCCCAAATGTCTCAAGGACAAGAGACTCACCGTCAGTCCCGCCATGCCCCCATTGGCCTGGATTTGGCAAACAGGGCAGCTCCTCATGAAGAGACGGCGCCTGTGAGTGCTGAGAGGGACGTGTCTTCCCTGGGAGCCCCCCTCAGGCAGCCGCGTCCCCACCTCTCTCAGCCCAGCACTGGCAGGATCACGCCGCGCTGAGAGCCGGCAGAGGAGGGGCATTTTTATAGCACAGCACTGGGCCAGCCCGGGGGATCCCTCAGCCTCTGGGGAGAAGCAGCATCTGGACGCAAAGTAGCTGCAGACCTGCCTGTCTGGGCTTCTGTGCTAATTACCCAGCTATAGGAGTAAACAGCAATTAAGGGCCCTGCCCCAAGGGAGAGGAGAACTCCTGGGCTCCGGGCTGGGTCAGTGAGGAATTGGCTGCCCATTTGTGTATATGTAAGAACTATAGTTCAATGGAAGGGGGAAAAACCTCTGGGTACTGCCTGGTTTCCAGAGAGTCTGATACCACAGAACACCCAGGAGGATGGGAAGGCAGCAGACAGACAGATCTAGACACACAAGACTGACGGGGAGACACAAGACTTTCTGCAGGCACATGGGCCTCTCGTTAAGGAATCACACATCAGTGATTCACACCAGTAACACTCATGAAAAACAACTGAGGAGAGGTGGCAGTTTTTCAAAGGGACATTGTTAAGGGCCCAAAAGCAACCTATTCTGATGTGTCGGAAAGATAGAAAATACGGCAAAAGACCACTTTGGCTTAACCACGAGATCTTGAATGATCTAAAAATAAAAAAGGAGTCATATAAAAAATGGAAAGTAGGATACATTACAAAGGATGAATATAGGCAAACAGCACAGGAATGCAGGGGCAAGATTAGAAAGGCAAAGGCACAGAATGAGCTCAAACTAGCTATGGGAATAAAGGGAAACAAGAAGACTTTTTATAAATACATTAGAAGCAAGAGGAAGACCAAGGAGAGGGTAGGCCCACTGGTAAGTGAGGAGAGAGAAACAGTAACAGGAAACTTGGAAATGGCAGAGATGCTCAATGACTTCTTTGTTTCTGTCTTCACCGAGAAGTCTGAAGGAATGCCTAACATAGTGAATGCTAGTGGGAAGGGGGTAGGTTTAGAAGATAAAATAAAAAAAGAACAAGTTAAAATTACCTATAAAAGTGAGATGCCTCCAAGTCACCAGGGCCTGATGAAATGCATCCTAGAATACTCAAGGAGCTGATAGAGGAGGTACCTGAGCCTTTAGCTATCATCTTTGGAAAATCATGGGAGACAGGAGAGATTCCAGAAGACTGGAAAGGGCAAATCTAGTGCCCATTTATAAAAGGAAATAAGAACAACCCAGGAAACTACAGACCAGTTAGTTTAACTTCTGTGCCAGGGAAGATAATGGAGCAAGTAATTAAGGAAATCATCTGTAAACACTTGGAAGGTGGCAAGGTGATAGGGAACAGCCAGCATGGATTTGTAAAGAACAAATCATGTCAAACCAATCTGATAGCTTTCTTTGATAGAATAACGAGTCTTGTGGATAAGGGAGAAGCGGTGGATGTGGTATACCTAGACTTTAGTAAGGCGTTTGATACGGTCTCGCGTGATATTCTTATCAATAAGCTAGGCAAATACAACTTAGATGGGGCTACTATAAGGTGGGTGTATAACTGTCTGGATAACCGTACTCAGAGAGTAGTTATTAAGGGTTCACAATCCTGCTGGAAAGGTATAACTAGTGGGGTTCCGCAGGGGTCTGTTTTGGGACCGGCTCTCTTCAATATCTTCATCAACGATTTAGATATTGGCATAGAAAGTATGCTTATTGAGTTTGCAGATGATACCAAGCTTGGAGGGGTTGCGACTGCTCTGGAGGATAGGGTCATAATTCAAAATGATCTGGACAAATTGGAGAAATGGCCTCAGGTAAACAGGATGAAGTTTAATAAGGACAAATGCAAAGTGCTCCGCTTCGGAAGGAACAATCAGTTTCACACATACAGAATGGGAAGCGACTGTCTAGGAAGGAGTACGGCAGAAAGGGATCTAGGGGTTATAGTGGACCACAAGTTGAATATGAGTCAGCAGTGTGATGCTGTTGCAAAAAAAACCAAACATGATTGTGGGATGCATTAACAGGTGTGTTGTGAGCAAGACACAAGAAGTCATTCTTCCGCTCTACTCTGCGCGGGTTCGGCCTCAGTTGGAGTATTGTGTCCAGTTCTGGGCACCACATTTCAAGAAAGATGTGGAGAAATTGGAGAGGGTCCAGAGAAGAGCAACAAGAATGATGAAAGGTCTAGAGAACATGACCTATGAGGGAAGGCTGAAAGAATTGGGTTTGTTTAGTTTAGAAAAGAGAAGACTGAGGGGGGATATGATAGCAGTTTTCAGATATCTAAAAGGGTGTCATAAGGAGGAGGGAGAAAACTTGTTCATCTTGGCCTCTGAGGATAGAACAAGAAGCAATGGGCTTAAACTGCAGCAAGGGAGGTTAAGGTTGGACATTAGGAAACAGTTCCTAACTGTCAGGGCAGTCAAACACTGGAATAAATTGCCCAGGGAGGTTGTGGAATCCCCATCTCTGGAGATATTTAAGAGTAGGTTAGATAAATGTCTATCAGGGATGGTCTAGACAGTATTTGGTCCTGCCATGAGGGCAGGGGACTGGACTCGATGACCTCTTGAGGTCCCTTCCAGTCCTAGGATTCTATGATTCTATGATTCTATGGGCCCTACGATTGCCTCTTCCAGTTCTTGGGACCTCTCCTGCCTGTCATGACTTCTCAAAGATAATGGCCAAAGGCTCCGGTGATGCTATTGGATGGTGATATGACCCCTAGATCACTGTTCCAACATATAGTGAGGCAGCTTGGCCTCCCTCTGACGCAGAAGGGGAAGAACTCACCAGGGCAACCTGGGAAACAGAGGGGCAGGGAGTATCAAGGCTGGAAATAGAGCTCAGTTGGGCTCCAGCCATGGATGGAGCCAGATGCCTTTGCCGAACTCCTGAGGTGGGAAGCTCGGCCGCACCGCCGGGATGGGGAGGACTGGCCAGGACCACCAGGACGTCTGGAAAGCCTGGGAGACTGGCTAGCTCCGCCATGAACCCCAGGCCCTGAGCCTACGGAAACCCTGCCAGAGTCTTCATTCCCTGCAGACCTGGGAGTGGGGACCAAGCCAGTGAGGCCCACAGGGAGACCTGGGAAGCAGCCTGGGGTATCCAACCCTGTCTGGCTGAGGACATGGAGCTGAACTGGGCAGCATGGCACAGTCAGGGTCCGCGCTGACCCAGTGAGCTGGTAAGTATGCTGTGGCCAGTCTCCCCACCGACCCAGGGCTGGGACACAGTGGAGCAGTTGGGCCTGCACCCCCTGTAACCGCACTCACTAGGGCCTGGGCCTACTGACTGCGGCTCGGCCCGGAACCAGGCCTGAGCCTTCTAGCAGCTCGTTGCCCTGCCCTGATCGAGAGCCTCGGCCTCTTCACAGTCACTTCACCTGAGCAGAGGCCTGAGTGACTGGGCTACGTGCTGCCCTGCCCTGAGCTGGGGCCCGGCTGAACTGGCTGCTGCTCGGCTGGAGCATAGGCTGAGCCCTGGACTCTGTGGTGCCCCACCCTGAGCTAGGGCGTGGGCATCTTGACAGCTGTCCGGTCCAAGCATAAGTCAGAGTACACACATTGTTGTGGGACTTTAACAGGGTTCAAAAAAGAACTGATAAATTCATGGAGGTTAGATCCATCAATGGCTCTTAGCCAGGATGGCAGGAATGGGAACCCTAGCCTCTGTTTGTCTGGAGGTGGGTGACAGGGGCAGGATCCCGTGATGGTTCCTTGTTCTGTTCACTCCCTCTGGGGCACCTGGAATTGGCCACTGTGGGCAGACAGGACACTGGGCTAGATGGCCCTTTGGTCTGACCCAGTGTGGCCATTCTTATGATCAATTCCAGGCTGTATTTTGGTCTCCTCTCTCCCTTCCTTATCTCTTCTCTCAATCTAACAGTCCCAGACTTTTCTGTCTCTCCTCATATGGCAGCATCCTCCATTCAGAGTCGCAGAAATCCCCTTGCTGTCTGCAATGTGATTCAGAGTGATTGGGAGACCCAAAATCAGGCATGTTGAGATCAGGTCAGTCTCCATCCTTTTCCTTAGGGGATCTGAACATTGCCTTTGTTTGGATCCCTACTGCAGATGAGCAGTAGAATGAGCTGCTATCCATGCCAGCCTGGGCTTTTCTCTGAGTTCTGCTGCAGTTGTGGTGTTGCTGCTGCCACATTTATGGCAAAGATTTCCTTTTTTCCCAGTCTCAGATTCTGAACAACCATGTGAATGGAAAACTCCCCACAGCATGTGTCAGAGGTAGATGTGTTAGTCCTTTTCCGCAAACACAATACGGAGTCTGGTGGCATCATATGTATAGTAGCCCAATGTCTGTGAGGGTATGTCTACACTAGCTCGTTAGTTCGAGCTAGGTAGGCAAATGAGGGCAACCGGAGTTGCAAATGAAGCCCGGGATTTAAATATCCCGGGCTTCATTTGCATGTTCCCGGGCGCTGCCATTTTTAAATTCCCCTAAGTCCGAACTCCGTGCCCGCGGCTACACGCGGCACGGAGTAGGTAGTTCGAATTAGAGATCCTAATTCAAACTACCGTTACTCCTCATGGAACGAGCTAGTGTAGACATACCCGGAGTATGTAACGCTGAAATGCTGGCTGTTCCCCTCTGGGCGGCGCTGTTGCTGAAATGCCGGCTATTCCCTCTGGGCGGCCCGTGCTGCATGGGGAGTGCGGGGCCCAAACGGCCGTTTGCACCGCATGTTCCCCGTGGCGGCCCAGCTGAGCGGCGCAGAAGTCAGCCGAGCACCACGGCGGGAGGCGAAGGGGGACAGGGCAGTGACGTGCGGCATGACAGCGGCTCCAGGCCCCGCCCCCTGGCTGTGAACATCATCGCCCTGCCCCCCTTCGCCTCCCGCCATGGTGCTTGGCTGACTTCTGCGCCACTCAGCCAGTCCGCCGCGTGGGAACAAGTGGTGCAAGCGACCGTTTGGGCTCCACACCCCCAATGCATCACGGGGAGTGTGGCGCCCAAATGGCCATTTGGGCTCTGCGGTCCCCTGAGTGAGAGGCAGGATGGGGAGGAGAAGAGAAAAAGAGAGAGACAGAGAGAGAGGCAGGAGGTGGAGGAGAGCTGAGAGAGAGAGAGAGGGGGAGACAGTAGGAGGAGGAAGAGAGAGAGAGAGAGAGACCGGAGGCTCAGGAGAGAAGACCGACATGGAGGAGAGACCTGAAAATCTCGTCTTATGACGGGCTAATTGGCTAGTTTTAAAGACTAATCAATTTATTAGGAGTTTCATGGGATAGCCGAGTTAGTCTGTTACAAAAAAACAATAACAAATGGTCTGGTAGCACATTATAGATTTCTTCATCTGAAGAAGTGGGCTGTACCCACAAAAGTCCATGATTCGATCTACATATTTTGTTAGTCTATAAAGTGCTACCAGACCATTTGTTACAATTTATTAGGGTGGAAGAGCACAAACTTTCATGAGCTACAACTTACTTCCTCGGATGTTGAAGAAAGAAAGAAAGAAAGAAAAAGAAAGAAAGAAAGAAAGTTGAAATGGTGAAAGGAATCAAATACATACAACATTTCTAGAGTTGTAGCAGAGATGGAATAAACTGGATTGGGGAGGTTCCATTTCTTTCACGCCCACCCCTCCCTACAGCTCCAGGAGAAAATGTTAGATCCTTCTGTGACTAAAGAGTCTAAAGAGTCTTTCCCAGACCTGTCTGGTCCTCATCCCAAAGATTATGGGGTTCAGCATGTTGGGCATCAAGAGACACAGGTTGGCAAAAAGAATGTGGAAATACAGAGGCACATTCTGTGCAAAACGGTTAGCGAGAGAGGCAAAAAGACCTGGGATGTAAAAGGCCACAATGGCACAGAGGTGGGAGCTGCAGGTCCCAAATGTCTTTAGCCGGGCGTCCTTGGTGGGGAGGCGGAAGATGGCCCTGAGGATCTGGGTGTAGGAAATGACGATGAAAGTCACGTCCAGACCATTAACACAGAAGAGCACAAAGAGGCCGTAGTAGCTACTGGCGCGGGTGTCGCCGCAGGCCAGGCTCACCACAGAGATGTGTGCACAGAATGGCTGAGGGATGAGGTTGGTTCTACAATACGGCCACTGCCTCGCTAAGATGAGAAAGGGCAGGGTGATTACGGCACCACGCAGCACCACGGCCAGGCCAATCTTGGCCACAATCGGGCTTGTCAGGATGGTGGAATGTCTCAGGGGATGGCAGATGGCCACGCAGCGATCCAAAGCCATGGCCACAAAGATCCCAGTCTCTATCACTGAGAAGAAGAGCACAAAGTACATCTGGGTAAAGCAAGCACTGAAATCGATCTCCCTGGAATTGAACCAGAAGATGCTCAGCAATTTGGGCAGGATGGACGTGGACAGGACCAGGTCGGTGAAGGCCAGCATGCAGAGGAAATAGTACATGGGTTGATGGAGGCTCAGTTCCGTCTTCACAATGAACAGGATGGTGAAGTTCCCTAAGACAGCTACGGTATATATAGCCCCGAAGGGGATGGAGATCCATAAATAGAAAGGCTCCAGTCCAGGGATGCCCAGCAGGATGAAGGTGGAGGGGTTGGTGAAGTGGGTTCTGTTGGTATCTGACATGGAGTAGAGGAGGTGTATATCTCTGAGGCAGAACCGTGCCTCCTGCATGTACCATACGATCCCCTCAGTGGCTGATTGGGCCCAGGATCTAGGGTGATGGTCACAGGAAAAACGCCTGGATAGAGAGACAATGTTAGTATGACACACGACATGCACAAATGGAGGCTGTTCTCATGGGCAAAGCAGATTGGTCACCCTTCACCAATTGAAAAATTCCCGAGGAAGTGAGGAAAGAGATTGAGAAATCCAGACATGTACCCAGAAGCCTCCTACTATAAGACAAGCCCAACAAAGAAAGCAACAGAACCCCACTGGCCATCACCTACAGTCCTCAGCTAAAACCTCTCCAACACATCATCAGTGATCTACAACCCATCCTGGACAATGATCCCTCACTTTCACAGGCCTTGGGAGGCAGGCCAGTCCTCGTCCACAGACAACCCGCCAACCTGAAGCAAATTCTCACCGGAAACTTTACACCGCACCACAGTAACACTACCTCAGGGACCAATCCCTGCAACAAACCTCGGTGCCAACTCTGCCCACGTATCTACACCAGCGACACCATCACAGGACCTAACCAGATCAGCCACACCATCATGGGTTCATTCACCTGCACATCTACCAATGTAATACACGCCATCATGTGCCAGCAATGCCACTCTGCTGTATACATCGGCCAAACTGGACAGTCCCTACGGAAAAGAATAAACGGACACAAATCAGATATTACGAATGGCAATATACAAAAATCTGTACATAAGAACGGCCATACTGGGTCAGACCAAAGGTCCATCCAGCCCAGTACCCTGTCTGCCGACAGTGGCCAATGCCAGGTGTCCCGGAGGGAGTGAACCAAACAGGTAATGATCAAGCCATCCATTTCCACCCTCTGACAAACAGAGGCTAGGGACACCATTCCTTACCCATCCTGCCTAATAGGCATTAATGGACTTAACCTCCATCAATTTATCTAGTTCTCTTTTAAACCCAGTTATAGTCCTAGCTTTCACAACCTCCTCTCCACACCACTCATGATTTTATATACCCGTATCATTTCCCCTTTTAGTCTCCTCTTTTTCAAGCTGAAAAGTCCCATTCTCTTTAATCTCTTCTCATATGGGACCTGTTGCAAACCCCTCATCATTTTAGTTGCCCTTCTTTGACCCGTTTCAAATGACAGTATATCTTTTTTGAGATGAGGAGACCACATCTGTATGCAGTATTCAAGATGTGGGCGTACCATGGAGAAGAACGCTTCAATCTCCCTGGACACACAGTAGCAGATTTAAAGGTGTCCATCCTGCAACAAAAAAACTTCAAGAACAGACTTCAAAGAGAAACCGCAGAGCTACAATTCATCTGCAAAATTGACACCGTCAGCTTTAGGATTAAACAAAGACTGTGAATGGCTAGCCATCTAGAAAAGCAGTTTCTCTTCTCTTGAGGTATGTCTAGACTACAGAGTTTTTGAACAAACTTCACCTGCGCCTAGACTGCAGCGCGGTCCTTCAAAAGTAAATCGAAAGAACACGGCAGTTTTTTTAAAACAGTAAACCTCATTTTACGAGGAATAATGCCTTTTTTCGAAAGTACTATTGAATGCAAACTATGCTTTTATGAAAGAGTGTCTAGACTTTCTTTTGAAAAAGCGGCTCGTTTTCGAAAAATCTGCTTGTAGTCTAGATGCTCTCTTCGAAAGAGGCTTGTAGTCTAGATGTAGCCTTGGTGTTCACACCTCCACATCAGCTGCTAGAAGTGGGCCTCATCCTCCCTAACTGAACTGACTTCATTATCTCTGGCCTTACTCTTGATTGGAACTCTTTTCTTATGCCTCTATATTTATACCTGTCTCTGGAATTTCCACTACATGCATCTGACGAAGTGGGTCTTTGCCCACGAAAGCTTATGCTCCATATATCTGTTAGTCTGTAAGGTGCCACAGGGCTCCTCGTCGCCCATGAAAAATGACACTTTCAATATGCAGATCAGTTCATTTGAACAATAGACCCTACTAATGCCCATTCCATATTGTATCTCAGGTGTCAATCATTGCTACATCTCGCGGTGTCGGCCAGCTAGACAGGCACTCGCAGGGGAACAGGAGTGGTCGCACTGGTGATGCCTTAGCGTTCCTTAATACAGTGAGACCGAGGCTCGGTGTGTGACGGGGTGAGGTCACAGACGCCCCCTCGGGGGAGCCTCCTGGGGTGCTGACACGGCCACTGCCACTCGCTTTCCCGCTCTCTGGGGCTCCTCGCCACCCAGTCCTGCTGGGCCAGCTCCACTGATCTCCCAGCCAAGGCCCCGAGCTGAGGTTCCTGCCCCCACCGAGAAGCAGCACAGACACTGAACCTATTCAGCTCCAAGGAGAGTGCCGTTTAGGGCACAGCTCCCTGGGATACCCCTCCCCACATGGGATCAAACCCCAAAGAATTAGGTAAGCCCCGTTTAGCAATGAAAGGGGATGTGCCCACTGTTGCCCCCAGGTAACAATCGCTACACTGGGTTTGATAGAAAATAAAAATGGTTTTATTAAGTTGGAAGGAGTAGGATTTAAGTGGTAATAAGAGGCAGAGCAAAGTAGGTTACAAATAATCAAAAGAAGCAAAACTGCTTGGCTAATTCTCCGCTGAAACCTCAGTACAAACTTAAACTCACCCTAAAACCTCTTTTCCAGCTGCCACTCTAAACCAGGGCTCTCTTCCACGCCCTGGGGTCCCTGGCTCCTTCCTTCAGGTGCAGCCCAGCCAAAAGACCCAGTCCTCTTCTCTCCTATCCCTTTTGTTAAGGAGTTGAGGCCCTTAACTCCCTACCAGCCACTGCTCAGACTTATGGACAAAAGATTGTTGAACAGTGGCTCATCTAGAAGTTGCAGGTAACACCCTTCATGTCTCCCATTCACACATTGGAAACTCACCAAGTATTCCCCCCTCCATGAGTCTAATTTTACACACACAAATGATACGTACAACAGAGTAAGATAAACAGAACCAGCAGATCATGACATGCAGATCGATGGGTTACATGAAATAATCCGCTCAAACCACCTTTGAGTTATGCATATTCATGTCCATGAGTCCGTTCCAAAAGTGGGGTTCCATCACAAGGTGTTCCGTGCTGTAGGGAGCTCCCCATTCACCTGGGTGTTCCAAAGCTGATGGTGGGTAAAAAGCCCAAATCTTTGCCATGACACATGACAGCAGCAACTTCCCAGGTAAAACAGATCTCAGAGAAAAGCCCTGGCTGTCATGGACAGCAGCTCATTCTCCTGCTCATGCAGAGCAGGGGCCAAGCAAAGACCATGTTCAGACCCCTAATGGAAGGATGGAGACTAACCTGGACACACCTCAGTGTGGGTCGCCCAGTCCCTTTAAAGCTCATTGTAGGTAGCAAAGGGATTCCTGAGCCTCTGTGAATGGAGGATACGATATGAGGACAAACGGAAACGTTGGGGACTATTTGATTTGGAGAAGAGACTAAGGAAGCGGGCATGTAATAGAGGAGCAAAACACAGCATGGACTTGACTAGATTCAAAAGAGAGAACAGACCCCAGCTAGTAAAGTCTATAGATACTTACTCCTTAAAACAGCTAATTACCCAGCGGCAGATTATCAGCTAAACTGTTTGGGTGAAAATTATTGACAGAAAGATGGGAATGAACACTGGGAGTTCTTTTTAAAAGAGAGTATTACAGAGTTAAACATTTCCACACTGAAGAGAGGGACAATTTGGAGAAAGGCCTTGCTAACTGGCAAAGGGAAGGCAGTCATGCGGAGGGGAAAAAAACAAATGCACAAAAGAGAAAATAGATTGAAAATAACACAAATGAGAAGTTATGGAATTGAGAAGGGACATGCAAGACAGTAGGGAAAGATCCAGGCTTGTCAGTGCTGAGGATGACAAACCAGAGATTGTCGAGTATCTGAAGAAGAAACGTGTTCAAGGACTAGGCTTGTTCTGCATTTGCAAAGTAGCCGGACGGTTTGCAGGTAGCATCAGAGGCCCCGACTCACTTTCCTGTCCATTAGAACTGAAGTAGGATGTTCAACAGCATCAACGATGGAACCTTAATGTTAGAAACAGCACGGTTATCCCCTGAGCGATCCACCTCCCTTCATCCGGGAACTAAATGCACGCAGTCAGGATCAAAGCGAAAAGAAACAAGCAAAAAGGCAAATGACAGCACAGGAGCATGCTAAAGGTATAACATGAATACATAAGAGAAAGTTTTCAAAAACCAAACATTTGACAAGGTTAGGAAGCACTGGAAGGGCTGGTTTGGGAGTAATGAGAGAAAAGACCAGGAATATATATCTCGCCACTCAACAACACGGAAAACAGGCCTTATAAAATAAGACTTTTCTTCTTTTAATGGGAGCTCATGTTTAGTTGATCAAGGGAAACCTGCAGGTGCAACAGACTTTGAATTGTCCGAGGCATTCATTTTAGAAGGGCGCAGTATTCCAATAAAAAACAACACTCGACACAATTCCAGTGAAGTACACGTCAAATGGACAAAGCTCTGGCTAAATGCTGAATCTCAGAAAGCCATTGTCAATGATCAGTAAAAGGGCTGTTTCTAATGGGGTTCAGCTGGGACCGATTTTAGGCCTGATTTGATTTGCTATTTTCATCAGTGATCTGGAAGTACATAGAAACTCACTGCAGATGCAAGTTGTGGATGACACAAGACGAATTTGGGGAGAGCTTCCAAAAGATCTCACCAAACTAAGTGATTGGGCAACAAAATGGCAAATTAATTGTAATGTTCATAAATGTAGTTTAATACACAATGGAAAACATAATCCCAACTATACATACAATATGATGGGGACTAACTTGGCTACAACTACTCAAGAGAGAGATCTTGGTTCTCTGAAAACATCCGCTCAGTGTGCAGCGGCCGTCAAAAAAGCAAATAGAATGTTAGGAGTCATTAAAAAAGGGACTGAGAATAAGACAGAAAATACCTTATTGCCACTGTATAAAACCATGGAATGCCCTCATCTTGAATACTGTGTACAGATGTGATCACCTCATCTCAAAAAAGATATATTGGCATTGGAAAAGGTTCAGAAAAGGGCAACAAAAATTAATAGGGGTTTGGAATGGGTCCCATATGAAGAGAGATTACAAAGACTTGGACTTTTCAGCTTAGAAGAGAGGAGACTAAGGGGGGATATGATGGAGGTCTATAAAATCATGACTGGTATGGAAAGAGTGAATAAGGAAAAGGTATTTACTTATTCCCATTACACAAGAACTAGGAGTCAGCAAATGAAATTAACCAGGCAGCAGGTTTAAAACAAACAAAAGGAAGTTTTTCTTCACTCATCGCACATTCCACCTGTGGAACTCCTTGCCAGAGGATGTGGTGAAGGCTAGGACTTTAACAGGGTTCAAAAAGTGCTAGATAGATTCACAGAGGTTGGGTCCATCAATGGCTATTAGCCAGGATGAGTAGGAATGGCGTCCCTAGCCTCTGTTTCTCTGGAGGTGGGTGAGAGGGGGGCATCATGTGAGGATTACCTGTTGTGATCCCTCCCTTGGGGGATCTGCTTTGGCCACTGTCGGCAGACAGGACACTGGACTAGATGGGCCATTGGTCTAACTCAGTCTGGCCGCTCTGATGTTCCTAGGGGTGACAATGAGGGACCCCAGGGCAGGCCTGAGACTTGATCTGGAGCATTTGGTGAGCTGGGACCTTGCAAACAAAGTACCAAACTAAAGTGAAATGCCTGGACTAGGGAATGCAGCACAAAGCCCAGACTAATGCCCTGGGGTATGGAACCCTGGGTCTCCCAATCGGCGTTAGGGGCCATAGGGGAGACCCTCTCACTTTGGGCTCCTGGGGCGATACCATGACCGAAAGGGCTGATAGGAGCCTAGGGTGCAAAAACAGGTGACTGGAGAGCAGAAATGGGGAAGGATTTTCCTTGTCTACGTGGCATTGCTGAAACTGATGGTCTGCCGCCCCAGACACAACTAGCACAGCCTGCAGGGGTTCTGCAATGTAAAACCCTGTGCGGACCAGGCCCGAGTCAGGGGTCTAGATACAGGGTAACTGGGTGGACTGTGTTCCCAGGAGCTCAGACGGGGTGATAGAATTGTCCTTTGCCACATTAAACCCTTGGAGTCCATTGATAAAGAACAACAGGTGACACATTTCTATTTACAGGTGGTACCTACAAACTCAGCACTCTTTGGCCCAGCAACATCCACCCCCGGCAGGCCCACGGATGCCCCAGGACCAGAGAGCCCAGGAGCCTGAGAGCAGGAAAGCCAGCTGGGGCCAAGGCAACAGGGCCGGCAAGCCAGCTGGGGGCAGCACAGGATGGAGCCAGAGTACCCCGGTAGCAGGAGCCCCGCGGCAGCCCCCTGGAATGTGGGGCGGGGGCTGGAGCCCCGTGGCTTCCCCCAGATGTGCGGAGCTGTGTGGCAGCAGCTGGGCAAGCAGCCCAGCCAGGTTTTGGGGATAGGGGAGGAGGGTGAGGCAGAGGAGCAGCTGGGGCAGCCTGCCAAGAGCAGGCAATGGGTTTGGGGGCCAGTGGCAGACTTTTCCTGGTCTGGCAAATTCTCTCGTTCTGGCCCGGTGATGTCCCGATGGTGCCGGACCAGGGAGGTCCAGCCTGCACCGCATCTCACAAGGGACCAATTCTGAAAGTGCTGTGAGCAGAAATCAGCCTGGCCCGTGTTGTTCCAGGGGCCCTGCCACCCCTCGGCTTCCAGCAGAGAAGTCAGTCAGCAGCCACCTCCCCTCCCTGCCGAACAGCCAGAGCCAACGGCGCCATTTTGGGAGGACGAAGGGGAAGGGGCAGCAGCCATGCGCAGCGGGACACGACTTGCCTTCCATCCCCTCCCCCGGACTATTGGAGCGAGGCGAAGGAGCTTGCATGCCGGGAATGACTCCTCTGCCCCCTCCCTGCACCAGGCAGCAGTGAGAGCCAGGCACCGAATGCGAGACTTTTCCCCTGGCTCCTGGACAGTCTGGGGAACGGGAACTGGGATCCCAGTGCGCACGGCTGGGTCTCGAGGTCTTTACTGGAGTCTCCCTCCAAGGGGAGATTTACCTCAGAGTGGTCTGAGCAAACGCTGGGCCTAGGGCTCAAATCGTGGCCTCGCATTGCCCATCGACTGACACCCGGCACCCTGCCGTGTCCCTGCGCCACGGACATGCAGCCACCGTGGGGCTGGAGCGCATCAGCGGGGGCGGGCTGGGGCACATGGGGACGTTGTGTGATACTGGAGCAAACTCACCCCCCGGTGGGAAGGGCCCCGAATGTCTCAAGGACAAGAGACTCACCGTCAGTCCCGCCATGCCCCCGTTGGCCTGGATTTGGCAAACAGGGCAGCTCCTCATGAAGAGAGGGCACCTGTGAGTGCTGAGAGGGACGTGTCTTCACTGGGAACCCACCTCCGGCAGCCGCGTCCCCACCTCTCTCAGCCCAGCACCGGCAGGAAAACGCCGCGCCGAGAGCCAGCAGAGGAGAGGGCATTTTTATAGCACAGCGCTGGGCCGGCCCGGGGGGATCCCCTCAGCCTCTGGGAGAAGCAGCATCTGGATGCAAAGTGGCTGCAGACCTGCCTGTCTGGGCTTCTGTGCTAATTACCCAGCTGTAGGAGTAAACAGCAATTAAGGGCCCTGCCCCAAGGGAAAGGAGACTCCTGGGCTCCAGGCTGGGTCAGTGAGGAATTGGCTGCCCATTTGTGTATATGTAAGAACTATAGTTCATTGGGGGGGGAAAACCTCTGAGTACTGCCTAGGTTTCCAGAGAGTCTGATACCACAGAACGCCCAGGAGGGATGGGAAGGCAGCAGACAGACGGATCTGGACACACAAGACTGACGGGAGACACAAGACTTTCTGCAGGCACTTGGGCCTCTCGTTAAGGAATCACACATCTGTGATTCGCACCAGTAACGATCATGAGAAGACTGGGCAGCCCCTTTCACTGACACATCTTGAGAAGCCTTAGGAAGGACAGTAGGTCAGGGAGCACCTAGCCCCATTCTACACATAAGCAAACTGAGGCACAGGGAGACGTGGATTGTCCACAGACACACAGAGGGTGAGTGGCAGGGAGACAGAAAGAGGCCAGGAGTCCTAACTTCCCTGCCCTAACCATGGTCTCTCTTTTTCATGCCAGGCGGGAAAGAGACTCCCACACTGGTGGGGACTTGTTGACTAGGGCTCTGGGTTAGCGGGAAGGGGTCAGCCAAGCAGGCATTGCCCATTAAGCATATTTCCCCCTTTGTCCTTGCAGCCTAGAAAGCTCGTTACACTGAACAGCGTCGTGTTTGACTTCTCACTTGCCCTGTAAATATATTTCCAGGGTCAGAGCGCGTTCCCCCTCCGTGCAAGCTGCTGCGGAAGGTAGTATGTAATGCTGATTCGGCTAAACCCAGTAACCAACAAACAGGGGCGGGTAGATATTCTGCTTATCGATATTCACTGCATGGGGGTTAAGTTTGCTAAATAAGGGTTTAGGGGAAGTAGTGATAGGTGGGTGAATTTACACCCTAAAATATTTAAAAGGGTGTAATTGGTGCCATATCATGGCCATTCAGAATGTTGTGTTGGGGGTCCGAGGTAAAACGAGGGCAAGCAATAAAGCCGTTCGTTTACCCCTGGGTCACCTGGTTCTTCTCTAACATCTGGCGTCACGAACAGAATCCTAATCATCACGTCTCAATGGATCGTATGGGTAACTTGAATGGGCTCTTTACTGCAACAACTGTTAGGGATTTTCTTAACAAGTTGCGGGGGGGAGGGGAGTTCGAGGGGGTCCTTATGCGGGTCCCTAAGACACTGGTTAAGATACTGATTTGATTTTGCCCCCCCCCCAGTTTCAAGAGCCTTTTCTTACTATTTAAGATGAATGAATGAAGTTGTTTAAGTCTCTCTGTTTCCGGCAGAGACAGAGAACGAGACAAGAGACATGATTGGGGTACGGGACAGTGTCCATATGATGAGAAAAGAGCAAGATTGGGACTTTTCAGCGGGAAGAGGGGAGACCAAGAAGGGATGAGATAAAGCAGGAGCCTCGACAACTGGTCCTTCCTCTCCAGCCCTCCTCCCAGAATGAGCTGGACTGCTCCCTTTTGTGTCTGGTCCCCACTTGGGGCATGCCCAGCAGGGTTGTGGGGGGTGTAGCCTCCTCAGCCAAAGTGTGGGGTCACCCCTTAGAGAACTCGCAGCTTACGAGCTGTTCTGCCCAAACAGAAGCCAGAGTTCCCCAGCCGTTGTGGCCCGTCCTGGAATAGCGCTGGGCTGGACTACGAACCCACTCTGCTTCCTCACTGTACACACCCACAATTCTGCGTTTGTCACTACTCTTGCACCAGTGCTGACGGGTGCGATATCGCTAGGAAAGCTGTGATTGGCTGGTTCTGAGTCTGCCATTCATGGGCATGGCTCAGCCATGTATGTGACAATAGAAACTTTCACTGTGCGACTGATTCTCAAACGTTCCCCCCTGTGGTAACCCCCAGAGAGTCGCCAGCCGCGTGGTCTGGGAAAGGCCATTCAGCTTGATTGGCCTGTCCAGATACTTTCAAGGGACAATGGAGCATGGGAGACACCGACACTGAACGGACAATACTGGAAACCTTCAGTCTGGAATGCGGCGTCCTCCTGCAGAGAACGGAGTCGCATATGGACAGGCGACTTCTCCGTGTGACTCCCACCTCCATCTTGGGGTGTTGTTTTCCCAATAAGAACAGGTGTGTTGTGAGCAAGACACGAGAAGTCATTCTTCCGCTCTACTCTGCGCTGGTTAGGCCTCAGTTGGAGTATTGTGTCCAATTCTGGGCACCGCATTTCAAGAAAGATGTGGAGAAATTGGAGAGGGTCCAGAGAAGAGCACCAAGAATGATGAAAGGTCTAGAGAACATGAGCTATGAAGGAAGGCTGAAAGAATTGGGTTTGTTTAGTTTAGAAAAGAGAAGACTGAGGGGGGACATGATAGCCGTTTTCAGATATCTAAAAGGGTGTCATATGGAGGAGGGAGAAAACTTGTTCATCTTGGCCTCTGAGGATAGAACAAGAAGCAAGGGGCTTAAACTGCAGCAAGGGAGGTTTAGGTTGGACATTAGGAAAAAGTTCCTAACTGTCAGGGTGGTCAAACACTGGAATAAATTTCCCAGGGAGGTTGTGGAATCCCCATCTCTGGAGATATTTAAGAGTAGGTTAGATAAATGTCTATCCGGGATGGTCTAGACGGTACTGGGTCCTGCCAGGAGGGCAGGGGACTGGACTCGATGACCTCTCGAGGTCCCTTCCAGTCCTAGTATTCTATGATTCTATGATTTTGCACATGGCCAGCGATCCACAAAAGCTCTTTCATTTCCTCCATTTTGAGGAATGACCCATCCTAACAGCCAACTCTCTCAGCAGCCTCGGGTGCAGTTGATCCTGGCCCATGGACTTGTGCGTCTCCCATGTCTCCAGCACCGAGCACTCTGTTCTTGGATCATCTTTGTGCGACCACGGGAGGCTCTCTCACCTCAGAGCAGCTGGGGCCTACTGGCATTCTAATAGCAGCTCACTGAGGCATGTGGGTGTGAGGGGGCACATCATCCCCGCGCTGGCACTGTGAGGGTTAACCCCACTCTGGGCTGAGGAGGCCACACCCCTTAGCCCTGCTGGGCATGCTCAGAGTGGGGACCAGGTACAAAAGGGAGCAGTTCAGCTCATTCAGGGAGCGCAGGTGGAGAGGAAGGACCTGTGTTGGGAGATCCCGCCGAGGAACAGATACAGACCTGGCCAAGAAGCCCCGTGGGAAGCATGAGAAGCCCAGAGCCCAGGGAGACCTGGAGGCTCAGATCCATGGAGGGGCTCAGTGATAGAGCTCATGATGTCTGGTTGGCGGTCGGTGTCAAGTGGAGTGCCCCAAGCAATGGGACCCGGGGGGGTAACCGAGTGAGTCAGCGGGGTGCAGCTGGATTCCCCGCTGGGCTGGGGGTAGACCAACCCAACAGTGTCAGGGCCCTGGCTCGGGGCCCAGTGAAAGAAGGTGAGCCCAGGCTCTGGGATACAAGTCATGGAGCCCTCCTGTCCTCTACGTAAGGTGGGGCTTTCACGCTGGCCATTGGGCCACACTGCCTGGGAATCTGGGGCACTGTTATATTGACGCTGGCAAGTAGGCTACGTTGAATTCTAATACAGTTTTTACACACGATAGAGAAACTGCGGGTAATACATGAATGCGTGTTATACTTGGATACATGTTATATTCGCTAATTTACGGTAATTACATTTCCTTATTAATTCTCTCCACACAAGTTATGAAGTTTTACACATATCACGTCCCCTAGTCTTCCCTTTCTCAGTTGAAAAGTCCCAGTGTTGTTAATCTCTCCTCATATGGAGGGTGTTCCTTAGTCTAATCATTTTTGTTGCCCTTTTCTGAACCTTTTCTTTTCTGATGTATCTTTCTCGAGATGGGATAACCACATCTTCACTCAGGAGTCCAGCTGTGGGCATGCTTTGACGTCACAAAGAGGCAACAGGATCATTTCTGTTCCATTATCTAGAGCAGAATCTCAGGCATATCGGTGTATTTGAAATGAAGGTTGTTCCTAACTCTAAAATGTTCACGATTTGAACATAGCCTTGGAGTTGCTATTTCAAATGTTTACTTTGACATTTTAGCATGCAGGTTAAAATGTTGCTTTTGCTTTTTGTGGAGTAGTGGTAGTGTATGTTTAACGGACGTCTGTACTGACTGACTTTATTTTCTTTTTGCCTTTACTAGCGCCTGAGGGTATGGCTACAAAGCAGTGTTGTTTCGGAATAAGTGACGGTGTTCTGAAATAACATAGTGCACATCTACACTACAAGCCTTTCTTTCAAAATAAAGTCGAGCTAGAAGACTTCTTACTCTGACTCATGGTAACCCTCATTTCCCGAGGAGTAAGGGAAGTTGAAGGGAGAGTGTTCTTCCTTCCACTTCCTGCTGTGTAGACAGCGCCAAAAGATGAGTTAAGCTATTTCGACTTACGTTACACAACCGCCGTACCTGAAGTTGCGTCGCTTTTAATTCAACTTTAGCTCTGCTGTGTAGACGTACCCTGATAGGGTGCTTCCAATTCCCAGTGAGGGGTGAGGTTGACTGGTCCGTTCGTGTCTCTGATGTTTACACTCGGAGGTTCTGGAATGTTTCTGGAAGATTCCCAACCGTCTGACCGCTATCGTGACTGCCGCTGTTTTCGGAGAACTGCTCGCAATGATTCCAAGAGCTTCCTTGAGCTACAAGGCCTAGTTTTGACCAGAGGCCCTCTGAGCTATGCGGCTGGGCAAGAGTCAGTCATAGGCTCGGCATGACATTAGCAGAGCCACGCACATGTGGCGACTTGTCTGTAGGGGCCCCTCCCTCGAGGCTCTGCTGCACCCTGCTCCTGCCCCTGCCTTGGACCCCTGGCCAGCTGCCCCAGGCCCCTCCTTCTGGCTGAGACAGCACACGGTCCTCATCCAATCCCCCACCAGTGAGCACACACCCACCCTGTGTCAATCTGACACACACAGAGTCTGGGTATCTCTCCACAATCTCTCTTTCTGTTTTTCACACACATACACAACTTCCTTTTTGGCGCACAGCACAAAATTCATTCTGCACATCGATGGGAAAAAATCAGAGGGAACGTCCATTTGGTAGCCTTTAATTTTATTGAAAGTGAATTTTATTGGGACCTTCAGGAGGTATCAAGTCCAGTCTCCTGCCCTCATGGCAGGAACAAGCACCACCGAGCTGTGGTCTTACCCCAGCATGGCCTTGGCTCTGGTGGCTACAGATACAAGCTTAGCGGAGTGTAAGTCACCTCTGCTGCTCGCTTCAAATTTTTATGTATCAAACTTCTGGGTAACTCTGCACAGTATTATCTCGGAATGTCTCGTTCCCATAGTCTTAAGGCATCAGGTTGTCTTCTGGTCATTTATCTCGTTAGTATTTGTCTCCAAAGCCTAAAATAACGAAGCTAAAATGTTGCAGGCCTCTACCTACAGGTCCTTGTGTTCCAGCTTGTGTGACTCATGCCTAGTGCTTGGGTACTCTAAATGCTGATCAGCCCTACACTTCTGTAGCCCCACAATGTAACCCTAAGTAACATACAGTGACAATAAGAACATAAGAACATAAGAACGGCCGTACCGGGTCAGACCAAAGGTCCATCTAGCCCAGTAGCCTGTCTGCCGACAGTGGCCAGCACCAGGTGCCCCAGAGAGGGTGGACCAAAGACAATGATCAAGCGATTTGTCTCCTGCCATCCTTCTCCAGCCTATGACAAACAGAGGCCAGGAACACTATTTCTACCCCCTGGCTAATAGCCTTTTATGGACCTAACCTCCATGAAATTATCTAGCTTTTATTTAAACTCTGTTATAGTTCTAGCCTTCACAGCCTCCTCTGGCAAGGAGTTCCACAGGTTGACTATGCGCTGTGTGAAGAAGAACTTTCTTTTATTAGTTTTAAACCTGCTACCCATTAACTTCATTTGGTGTCCTCTAATTCTTCTTTTATGGGAACTAATAAATAACTTTTCTTTATTCGCCCTCTCCACACCACTCATGATTTTATATACCTCTATCATATCCCCCCTCAGTCTCCTCTTTTCTAAACTGAAAAGTCCCAGTCGTTTTAACCTCTCTTCATATGGGACCCGTTCCAAACCCCTCATCATTTTAGTTGCCCTTTTCTGAACCCTTTCCAAGGCCAAAATATCTTTTTCGAGGTGAGGAGACCACATCTGTACACAGTATTCAAGATGTGGGCGTACCATAGTTGTATACAGGGGCAGTAAGATATTCTGTGTTTTATTTTCTATCCCTTTCTTAATAATTCCTAGCATCCTATTTGCCTTTTCGACCGCCGCTGCACACTGTGTGGAAGTGTTCAGAGAATTATCCACGATAACTCCAATAGATGATATAGCGCATTGACTCATCATCCCTTCACACAATACATAAATAATGAACTACAAAGCTTGGCTACAATACGGACCCGGCCATTTTATATCGATAGTTGGGGCTATATTTTCACTTTCTCCCTGAAGCGCCCTTTGGAAATGGTTTGAGCCCTCTAGGGTGTCCTACGACCACTTCCTGCAGCTCCTGGCCTCCAGGTGAGCTGGAGTCTGTCTCTCTGCTGCAAGCACAATGCTGAAAAAACCAGAGGCCTCTCGGCTGCCCTCGGGCTTTTCTCCTGCCCCAGGGACTTCTGGCTCCTCCAGTCTGTGTGTTTTTAAAAAATCTGGCCCAACCCTCCTTCCTCTGCTCCCTTTCACGGGGAGAGTCCATTGAGAGAGCATGTGTTGGGCCAGATACCATCAGGGCTGAGAGCCTGTAATGGCCAAGCTATTGATAGGCAGATGCCTCTGTCCCAGCCTCCTGCCTCTGGGCACAAGGCATGTGAGCAAAAGGTACAGGAAAAACCCGAAGACAAAAGGCTACAGATGGCTCCTGGACTGCAAAGTGAGTCCACAGGGTTTCCACCAGAGTTGGTTTGATCTGGGCAGTGGAGTTTTTGCCTTCTCTGTGGCGTTGCCAAGGAGGGTTGCCAGGCACCCCGCTTCGAATTAGAGAGTCTGGTTGGCAGGGGACATGGCTGTGTCTGATCCCTGCAGAGCAGGGGGGTCATTAGCACACGACTGCCCCTGCTCAGCTGGGGCCATCACCTGCCAACAGACGGGCCCCTTGTCAGCCTGCAATAGCTACCATGCAAGTCCCCTCTCTGTGCATGACTCGGCTTTTTGCATGGTAGCTATTGCAGCCTGACAAGGGGTCTGTGTGTAGGCCCACATGCCAGATTGAGGGTTTGCAGGAAAGTCTGTTCAGTGTAGTTGGTGCGTCCCATGTTCCACTGTCTGAAGAAAGAAAGAAAGAAAGAAAGAAAGAAAGAAAGAAAGAAAGAAAGAAAGAAAGAAAGAAAGAAAAAGGGAGGGAGGAAGCAAGGAAGGGAGGCAGGGAGGCAGGAAGGAAGAGAGAGAGAGAGGGAGGGAGGGAGTTAAAATGGCAAAAGGAATCAAACACACACAACAATTGTAAAGTTCTTGGTATGGACTTCTAGCTGCTGGTTTAAGTCACATCACTGGGGTGCATCTGATGTTAGAATGGGACCTTCAGGGCTTTGTTCAGAACTTCCGCTTGTAGTAACGCTCCTCCGCAGGTAAGAACCTGGGCTGAACCTAAAATCGAGGTGTTCCAGGGCATGTTACATCCTCGGCCATGTGGAGGGAATCTCATTGCTCTTGCTGAGGAAAGTTCCAGCTACAAGATGGAGTTTGCCACAAGGGCAAGTCCCCTGTCCATGCAGGGCTCCGTAGACACTACTGCCCACATTCCAGACTGCAGGTTTGCAGGAAAGTCCATTCAGTGTAGCTGGTGCCTCCCCTGCTCCATTGACTGGTCAACCCAAAGACCCAGTCAAGCAGAAGAGTCCTGGTGGCTGTTCTGTGGCTGTTACTGCAGGAGCGAAGGTTGGAAACAGAGAGATACAGCAAATGTTCATGTCTTCATGTGCAGGATGAGCCATGATCACAAATGCCATAATCTTACCCAGCAAGTCCTAACTTTCCTAGGGATGTCTCACTGGACAGTGTTGGTACCAGGGGTGCGGCAATGTGGAACAGTGGTGGGAAGAATGCTCTGCAAGGTCATATCCCTCCTGATCCAATAGCATTGCCCAAGGGCAGGGCAGTGACGGAAGGATTGGACAATGGGGCTGGGTCTCACTGAAGAGGTGAGTCAGGGCCTGGGGGGAGGATAGGTAGACCAGGCAGTGGGGTCTCAAGGTCCAATTGCCAATAATTAGAAAAGGGACGGGCTGCAGAGGAGTACAAAGGCGGACTCCCCAGTTGGTCACGTTGACACCATGCATTATGACGAGGAAGGGGTTTCATGTCCCTTTGACTCTCCAATAAAAAGATGTAGGTGAGAGGACCCAGCACTGTGTCCCCAGCTCCCTCTGCAAAGAGCTCAGTCAAACCTGTGCCTCTGAAGGTCTGGACCAACACTTGCTGTCTCTGTTCCCTGTCATGGGGAGGTTCCATTTCCTTGATTCCCACCCCTTCCCCGAGCTCCAGGGCCAAACTTAAGCCCATTTATGATTAAAGAGCTGAAAGAGTCTTTCCCGGACCTGTTTGGTCCTCACCCCAAAGATAATGGGGTTCAGCATGGAGGGCGTCAAGAGACACAGATTGGCAAAGAGGACGTGGAAATGCACAGGCACGTTCTGTGCAAAACGTTGCAAGAGGGAGAGGAAGAGACCTGGGATGTAAAAGGCCACAATGGTGCAGAGGTGGGAGCCGCAGGTCCCAAAAGTCTTGAGCCGGGCATCCTTGGTGGGGAGTCTGAAGATGGCCCTGAGGATCTGGGTGTAGGAAATGACAATGAACGTCACATCCAGACCATTTACACAGAACAGCACAAACAGGCCGTAGTAACCGCTGGGGCTTGTGTCACCGCAGGCCAGGCTCACCACAGCGATATGTGCACAGAATGGATCAGGGACATGATTGGCTCTGCAATATGGCCATCGACTCGCCAGGCATGGAAAGGGCAGTGTGAGCATGGCCGCCCGCAGCACGACAGTCAGACCAATCCTGACCACAATCGGGTTTGCCAGGATGGTGGAATGTCTCAGGGGACGGCAGATGGCCACGTAGCGATCCAAAGCCATGGCCACGAAGATCCCAGACTCCATCACTGACAAGCAGAGCACGAAGTACATCTGGGTGAAGCAGTCACTGAAATTGATCTCCCTGGATTTGAACCAGAAGATGCTCAGCAGCTTGGGCTGGATGGTTGTAGACAGGACCATGTCGCTGACAGACAGCATGCAGAGGAAATAGTACATGGGCTCATGGAGGCTCAGCTCCATCTTCACGATGAACAGGATGGTGATGTTCCCCAGGACAGCTATGGCATAGATGACTCCAAAGGGGATGGAGATCCAGACATAGAACGGCTCCAGTCCAGGGATGCCCAGCAGGATGAAGGTGGAGGGGTTGCTGAAGTGGGTTGTGTTGGAACCTGACATGGAGCAGGGGAGAAGGTGTCCAACACTGAGGCAGAACAGTGTCTCCTGCGCGTACCGTACGATCCCCTGAGTGACTGTATGGGCCCAGAGTCTAGGATGAGGGTCAGAGCACAAATGCCTGGATAGAGAGGCAATGTTAATATTAGACAGTGCATGCACAACTGGAGACTCTTCTCCTGGTTGCAGTAGATTGGTCACACTTCACCCACTGAAAAACAACATTTACAGTATTCAGAACAATTAATATAAACAACTAACCACATTGACACCAACTCCATATTTTGGAAGGTGTCCATAATTCCTATGATTTGATTGGAACAATGGAGACTTGGTGGGATGACTCACATGACTGGAGCACTGTCATGGGGAGGGGGAGATAAACTGTTCAGGGAGGACAGGTGGGGGGAGAAAAGGAGGAGGAGTTGCACTGTATGTAAGAGAGCAGGAGGATTAATCAGAGCTCCAGGGCTGGCCTTACCATGAGGTGAACTGAGGTGGCATCAGGTACCAGACTGTGGGGGGGCCTCAGGTGCCAGACTGTGGGGGGAGGGGAGGCTGCCACTAGGACCCAGAGCATAGAAAATTGTGTCTGCTCCTGGTTAGTTCTCCTTTATTGAGGTAGGTAGCAGAGCAGGACCATGAGAGGAGTAGAACAGGAAGAAGGCAGAATTGAGACCTTTCAAAGTTATGGCCCAAGCAAGAGGGCATGAGGGCATCATTTGAGCTCCCCGCCTCAGGTGCCAAAACGTTGTGGGCCAGACCTGCAGAGCTCCAGTATAGAGAGGGAGAAAAGCCTGTTGAGAGTCTATGGGTTAAGTTTAGAGGTGGAAGCAAAAGGGGTGATGTTGTGGTTGGTGTCTGCTCTAGACCACCAGATCAGGTGGATGAGGTGGATGAGGCATTCTTCAGACAACTATGAAAAGCTTTCAGATCACAGGTCCTAGTTCTATTGGGGGACTTTAATCACCCTGGCATCTCCTGGGAGACCAATACAGCAGGACACAGACAATTCAGGAAGTTTTTGGAGAATGTTGGGGATAACTTCCTGGCACAAGTGCTGAAGGAACTGACCAGGGATCATGTACAGCTTGACCTGCTCCTCACAAACAGGGAGGAAGTAGTAGGGGAAGTAGAGGTGGGTGACAATCTGGGCACCACTGATCATGAGATGGTAGATTTCAGGATCCTGACAAAAGGAAGAAAGGAAAACAGCAAAATACACACCCTGAACTTCAGAAAAGCAGACATTGATTCCCACTAAGAACTGATGGGCAGGATTCCTTGGGATGCTAACATGAAGGGGAAAGGAGTCCAGGAGGTCTGGCAGTATGTTAAAGAAGCCTTATCGAAGGCACAGGAAAAAAACCATCCCGATGCACAGTAAGAAAGCAAATATGGCAGGCGACGAGATTATCTTAGCAATGAAATCCTTGGCGAGCTTAAACACAAAAAGGAAGCTTATTAGAAGTGGAAACTTGGAGAGATGACTAGGCAGGAGTATAAATATATTGCTCGAGAATGCGGGGGAGTAATTAGGAAGGCAAAAGTGCAATTGGAATTGCAGCTAGCAAAGGATGGGAAGGGTAACAAGAAAAGTTTCTCCGGGCATGTTAGCAATAAGAGGGTGATCAGAGAGGGTGTGGGGCCCTTACAGGCTGAGCGAGGTGGCGTAGGGTATGCCTACACTGCAGAGGGTTTTTCTGCAGAACTTGGCAAGGTCAGGGCTGATATTACAGAAACACTCAGACACAAGAGCACGAGGCCCAGGCGGTGAGCACATTCCAGAGGGGTGGTAACAGAACACCTGGTGAAGAGACATCTTGGTACCAATACACTCTGTATGGATAACAGGCACACACTGACCCGGGTTCAGGACCGGGTGTCAACTGACAGCATAAGTGATAGGAATTGAACCCCCACATCCAAGGTAAGGGACGGTAACTAAGCAACGGGAGGTGGCGACTGGTTCTCCAGGAGAGGTGGGTGACTTGTTTGAGCCTGTGTATAAAAGTGAGCCCCAGGGAGCTGTGTTGGTGTGGCTGAGGGGCAGGGCCTTGGTCCTGGCAGTGACTCAGCTGGTCCATTGTCCGGGGTGTGTATGCGTAGGGGTCCAGCAGAGCCTACTGACCGCTATTACTTCACTTCGTTTGACAACAAACCTGTCCGGGCACCTTCGACCTTCTCTGACATTGTGTCTTTGGGGGCTCACTCTGCTGTAGTGGCTACTTGCACAAGCCGACATGTCGCACAGAGGAGCACGCGCACACAACTGAATGGCTACCACCACTGAGGGAGCAGGAGGCCTGTCAGGACACCCCACCAGTGAGGCCGGACCCCTACAGCTGCGATGTGAGGACAAACTGACAAGTCGGGGACTGTTTGATTGAGAGAAGAGACGTGGAAGGGGGCATGTGATAGAGGGGAGCAAAACAGAGCATGGACTTGACTATACTGAAAAGAGAGAGAAAAGACCCCAGCTAGTAAGGTCTATAGATACTTACTCCTTTAAAAGGGCTAACTGCCAAATGGGAGCCGAATTATCATCAAACTGCTTGGGACGAAAATTAGAGATGTGAAAATGGGAATGAAAACCGGGAGTTCTCTTCGGACAGATTATTAGATTGCTACAAAGGCAGGATTCTACACTGAAGAGAGGGGACAATTTGGAGAAAGGCCTTGCTCATTGGCAAAGGGAACGCAATCATGCAGAAGGAAAAACAAATGAGCAAAGGAGAAAATAGATCGAAAATAACACAAATTAGAAGTTATGGAAATTGAAAAGGGACATGGAAGACAGCAGGGAACGATCCAGACTTGCCAGTGCTGAGGATAAACCAAACATTGTCGAGTATCTGAAGAAGAAACGTGTTCAAGGAGTATGTTTGTTCTGCATTTGCAAAGTAGCCAGATGGTTTGCAGGTAGTGTCAGAGGCCCTGAATCACTTTCCAGTCAATTTGCACTCAAGTAGGATGTTCAACAGCATCAATAACGGAACCTTAGTGTTAGAACAGCATGGTTACCACCTGACCCATCCACCCCACCTCACAATGGGAACGAGATGCAGGCAGTGAGTCAGGAGCAAAGCCAGAACAATCGAACAGGCAAACAGGCAAAAGGCAAATGCAGGACAGGATTGTGTTAAACATGAAGTATTAAACAAGAAGCTCAAACTAGCTACAGACATAAAGGGAAACAAGAAGACAGTCTATAAATACATTAGAAGCAAGAGGAAGACCAAGGACAGGGTAGGCCCACTGCTCAGTGAGGACGGAGAAACAGTAACAGGAAACTTGGGAATGGCAGAGATGCTCAATGACTTCTTTGTTTCAGTCTTCAACAAGAAGTCTGATGAAGGAATGCCTGACATAGTGAATGCTAGTGGGAAGGGGATACATTTAGAGGATAAAATAAAAAAAGAACAAGTTAAAAATGACTTAGAAAAGTTCAATGTTTGCAAGTCCCCAGGGCCTGATGAAATGCATCCTAGAATATTCAAGGAGCTGATAGAGGAGGTATCTGAGCCTCTAGCTATCATCTTTGAAAAATCATGGGAATTGAGAGAGATTCCAAAAGACTGGAAAAGGGCAAAGACAGTGCCCATCTATAAAAAGGGGAAGAAGAACAACCCAGGAAACTACAGACCAGTCAGTTTAACTTCTGTGCCAGGAAAGATAATGGAGCAAGTAATTAAGGAATTCATCTGTAAACACTTGGAAGGTGGCAAGGTGATAGGGAACAGCCAGCATGGATTTGTAAAGAACAAATCATGTCAAACCAATCTGATAGCTTTCTTTGATAGGATAACGAGTCTTATGCATAAGGGAGAAGCTGTGGATGTGGTATACCTAGGCTTTAATAAGGCATTTGGTACGGTCTCACATGATATTCTTATCAATAAACTAGGCAAATACAACTTAGATGGGGCTACTATAAGGTGGGTGCATAACTGTCTGGATAACTGTACTCGGAGAGCAGTTATTAACAGTTCTCAATCCAGCTGGAAAGGCATAACAAGTGGGGTTCCGCAGGGGTCTGTTTTGGGACCGGCTCTCTTCAATATCTTCATCAACGATTTAGATATTGGCATAGGAAGTACGCTTATTGAGTTTGCAGATGATACCAAGCTGGGAGGGGTGGCGACTGCTCTGGAGGATAGGGTCATAATTCAAACTGATCTGGACAAACTGGAGAAATGGTCTGAGTTAAACAGAATGAAGTTTAATAAAGCCAAATGCAAAGTTCTCCACTTAGGAAGGAAGAATCCATTTCACACACACAGAATGGGAAACGACTGTCTAGGAAGGAGTACGGCAGAAAGAGATCTAGGGATCACAGTGGATCACAAGCTAAATATGAGTCAACAGTGTGACACTGTTGCAAAAGAAGGTAACATGATTCTGGGATGCATTAACAGGTGTGCTTTGAGCAAGACACGAGAAGTCACTCTTCCGCTCTACTCTGCGCTGGTTTCTAAAAAGGGAAATGCAGTGGTGGGTGGTATTGCCAGGCTCAGAGCATGCCCGTCACAGATGGAGAGTGTAACCCTTAGCTTGGTGTGGACAGGCCCACGGAGCTCTGTTCACTTTGGAGAACTGCTGTCTGCAAGGCTGTTGGAAATTGGTGGGATGCAGAGGTACAGGACAGAGCGATTCCTGGGGACGTAACACGCTGAATGTGTTCAAGCTGTAAAGCCGAGCTAATGTGGGGACATGAGAGGGCCGTCAAACACGTCCCAGGCTGCCAGCAAAAGGCAGCGGAAGGTTGTTCTCTCTTCCTGCACAGGGGAGGGCCAGAGGGAACTGGTCCAAACGGTTGCACAGCAAATGGAAATGAAGTTTCAGGAGAAACTTCCGACCGGCAAGCAGAGGGGACAACGGGACAGACGCCTGTGGAGGGGGCGAAGGCCTTTCAGGGGCAGTTTTCAGAATGAGGCAGGATGCCTGCCTGTCCAGAGATGGTTTAGACCGAACACGTCCTGCCTCTTGGCAGGGTCAGACTAGCTGGACTTTTTAGTCCCTTCTGACCCTGCGGCTCTGTGATTCTGCAAAGTAAAATCTGAGCATGGGCCGGGCCTGGGTCAGGGGGCACATGCAGTCTGACTCCTGTATAACACAGACCATTTATGTGAACCAAGTTTCCTGCCACCCCCCGGCCTTCAGCAGAGAAGTCAGTCACCAGCCACCTCCCTCCCTGATGAATTGCCAGAGGCCGGGGTTGCCGGAGGGGAGGGGCAGGCTCCCTGCAGTGACCCACAGCCGGCTCTCTGCTCTGTGTGCAGATCTCACTCCAAGGAGAGCTTTGCCTTAGTGGGGCAGGAGCCAGCTATGGGCAGAGGGCACAGAGGGACATTGTCTGATGCTGGAGCAAACTCACCCCCAGGGGGAAGGGCCCTGAATGTTTCAGAAAAGTAAATCCAAGAGACTCACCGTCAGTCCCGCCATGCCCCCGTTGGCCCGGCCAAAGGAGGCTGCACCGTGGCTGCCGGCTCTTCACACCCTTAACTCTGCCCACCAGCAGCACCTCCATCTGCCTGGGGCTCAGCTTCAGCCAGCTGGTCCTGCAGAGAACGTGGCCCCCCCGGTGGCCGTGGTGAGGCCATACGGAAAGGGCGGCGGGAGTTGGGGGTGACCTGCATGAGGTTGGTGTGTGAGTCCATCTTGTATGGCCAGTGCCCACGGTACATGCAAATGGACCCTTGTGGGACTCACCACAGAGGGGTCTTGTGCTGGAGCGGCACTTTCCCACCATCACTAATAGGTTGTGTCCCTCCAAGAAGGATTTGGGCCATTTTAGAGCACCCCCCTAGACTCTTCTGACTGTTGGGTGAGACAATCAGCGTCTCATTGCCCACACACCTGTAGCTCCTGGCCTTCTCCTTCTCTGTTGTAAAGATGGGCCCTACGGTTGCCTCTTCCAGTTCTTGGGACCTCTCCTGCCTGTTCTCAAAGGTAATGGCCAAAGGCTCTGGTGATGCTGTTGGATGGTGATATGACCCCAGATCACTGTTCCAACCTGTAGTGAGGCAGCTTGGCCTCCCTGACCTGGGGAAGAACTCACCAGGGCAACCTGGGAAACAGAAGGGCAGGGAGTATCAAGGCTGGAGCTAGAGCTCAGTTGGGCTCCAGCCATGGATGGAGCCAGATGCCTTTGCCGAACTCCTGAGGTGGGAAGCTCGGCCGCACCGCCGGGACGGGGAGGACTGGCCAGGACCACCAGGACATCTGGAAAGCCTGGGAGACTGGCTAGCTCTGCCATGAACCCCAGGCCCTGAGCCGGCGGCGGAAACCCTGCCAGAGTCTTCATTCCCTGCAGACCTGGGGGAGTGGGGACCAAGCCAGTGAGGCCCACAGGGAGACCTGGGAAGCAGCCTGGGGGGTATCCAACCCCTGTCTGGCTGAGGACATGGAGCTGAACTGGGCAGCATGGCACAGTCAGGGTCCGCGCTGACCCAGTGAGCTGGTAAGTATGCTGTGGCCAGTCTCCCCACCGACCCAGGGCTGGGACACAGTGGAGCAGTTGGGCCTGCACCCCCTGAAACCGCACTCACTCGGTGGCAGGTTCCCCTGTTTCGGGGCAAAACAGCTGCACTTGTCAGCTCTCTGTCTGAGCAAGGAGACCCAAGCCAGCCACCCAGCCTGAGCACAGGCCTGGCCCCCATAGGACGGCCGGCTGGCCCGCCCTGAGCAGGGCCTGGGCCTGAGAACTGTTGCTCAGCCTGACCTCCCTGAACTGCTTCTGCTTGTTGCCCAGCCCTGAACTAGGGCCTGGCCTATTGACTGCGGCTCGGCCCGGAACCAGGCCTGAGCCTTCTAGCAGCTCGTTGCCCTGCCCTGATTGAGAGCCTCGGCCTCTTCACAGTCACTTCACCTGAGCGGAGGCCTGAGTGACTGGGCTACGTGCTGCCCTGCCCGGAGCTGGGGCCCGGCTGAACTGGCTGCTGCTCGGCCGGAGCATAGGCCGAGCCCTGGACTCTGTGGTGCCCCACCCTGAACTAGGGCGTGGGCATCTTGACAGCTGTCCGGTCCAAGCATAAGCCGGAGTACACACACTGTTGTGGGACCATCCTGAAGCAGGGCTGGGCTGGACTACGAACCCGGTCTGTTTTCTCAGATTACACAACCACAGTTCTCCATTTGTCACAACACTTGTACCAGTGCTGTCGAGTGCCATATCGCTAGGAAAGATCTAGGCCCATGGACTTGTACATCTCCCACTTCTCCAGCTTCTAGCTGGCCCTGTTCCTGGATCGTTAGATTCTTATAGATTTATGTCCTGAAATAACACAAAAACGTGTCTTCCATAAGCCTTTTTAAAGGTATAAGTATCTATAAACTTTACTAGCTGGGGACTGTTCTCTCTCTTTGGCATATAATCAGAGGATGTTATAAAGGCCAGAACTTTAACAGGGTTCAAAAAAGAACTGATACATTCATGAAGGTTAGATCCATCAATGGCTCTTAGCTAGGGTGGGTGGGCATGGTGTCCCTGGCATCTGTTTGTCAGAGACTGGAAATGGATGACAGAGGTGGGATCACATTATGATTCCCTGTTCTGTTTACGCCCTCTGGGGTACCTGGAATTGTCCACTGTGGGCAGATAGGACACTGGGCTAGATGGACCTTTGATCTGACCCAGTCTGGCCGTTCTTATGATCAATTCCAGGCGGTATTTTGGTCTCCTCTCTCCCTTCCTTATCTCTTCTCTCAATCTAACAGTCCCAGACTTTTCAGGCTCTCCTTATATGGCAGCATCCTCCATTCAGAGAGTCGCAGAAATCCCCTTGCTCTCTGCAATGTGCTTCAGAGTGACTGGGAGACCCAAAATGAGGCATGTTGAGATCAGGTCAGTCTCCATCCTTTTCCTTAGGGGATCTGAACATTGCCTTTGTTTGGATCCCTACTGCAAATGAGCAAGAGAATGAGCTGCTATCCATGCCAGCCTGGGCTTTTCTTTGAGTTCTGCTCCAGCTGGGGGTGTTGCTGCTGCCACATTTATGGTAAAGATTTCATTTTTCCCAATCTCAGATTCTGAACAATCATGTGAATGGGAAATTCCCCACAGCATGTGTCAGAGGTAGACGTGTTAGTCCTTTTCCACAAACACAGGAAGGAGTCTGGTGGCATTTTAAAGACTAATCAATTTATTAGGAGCTTCAGGGGGTAGCCGAGTTAGTCTGTTACAAAAAAACAACAACAAATGGTCTGGTAGCACTTTATAGACTTCTTCATCTGAAGAAGTGGGCTGTGCCCACAAAAGCCCATGTTTCCATCTACATGTTTTGTTAGTCTATAAAGTGCTACCAGACCATTTGTTACAATGGTGTAAGAGCACAAGCTTTCATGAGCTACAACTCACTTCCTTGGATGTTGAAGAAAGAAAGAAAGAAAGAAAGTTGAAATGGTGAAAGGAATCAAATACATACAACATTTCTAAAGTTGTAGCAGAGATGGAATAAACTGGATTGGGGAGGTTCCATTTCTTTCACGCCCACCCCTCCCTACAGCTCCAGGAGAAAATGTTAGATCCTTCTGTGACTAAAGAGCCCAAAGAGTCTTTCCCAGACCTGTCTGGTCCTCATCCCAAAGATTATGGGGTTCAGCATGTTGGGCATCAAGAGACACAGGTTGGCAAAAAGAATGTGGAAATACAGAGGCACATTCTGTGCAAAACGGTTAGCGAGAGAGGCAAAAAGACCTGGGATGTAAAAGGCCACAATGGCGCAGAGGTGGGAGCCGCAGGTCCCAAATGTCTTTAGCCGGGCGTCCTTGGTGGGGAGGCGGAAGATGGCTCTGAGGATCTGGGTGTAGGAAATGACAATGAAAGTCACGTCCAGACCATTAACACAGAAGAGCACAAAGAGGCCGTAGTAGCTACTGGCGCGGGTGTCGCCGCAGGCCAGGCTCACCACGTTGATGTGTGCACAGAATGTCTCAGGAATGAGGTTAGTTCTGCAATACGGCCACTGCCTCGCTAAGATGAGAAAGGGCAGCGTGATTACGGCACCGCGCAGCACCACGGCCAGGCCAATCTTGGCCACAATCGGGCTTGTTAGTATGGTGGAATGTCTCAGCGGATGGCAGATGGCCACGTAGCGATCCAAAGCCATGGCCACAAAGATCCCAGTCTCTATCACTGAGAAGCAGAGCACAAAGTACATCTGGGTAAAGCAAGCACTGAAATCGATCTCCCTGGAATTGAACCAGAAGATGCTCAGCAATTTGGGCAGGATGGACGTGGACAGGACCAGGTCGCTGATAGCCAGCATACAGAGGAAATAGTACAAGGGCTGATGGAGGCTCAGTTCCGTCTTCACAATGAACAGGATGGTGAAGTTCCCTAAGACAGCTACGGTATATATAGCCCCGAAGGGGATGGAGATCCAGACATAGAAAGGCTCCAGTCCAGCGATGCCCAGCAGGATGAAGGTGGAGGGGTTGGTGAAGTGGGTTTTGTTGGTATCTGACATGGAGTAGAGGAGGTGTATATCTCTGAGGCAGAACCGTGCCTCCTGCATGTACCATACGATCCCCTCAGTGGCTGATTGGGCCCAGGATCTAGGGTGATGGTCACAGGAAAAACGCCTGGATAGAGAGACAATGTTAGTATGACACACAACATGCACAAATGGAGGCTGTTCTCATGGGCAAAGCAGATTGGTCACCCTTCACCAATTGAAAAATTCCCAAGGAAGTGAGGAAAGAGATTGAGAAATCCAGACATGTACCCAGAAGCCTCCTACTACAAGACAAGCCCAACAAAGAAAGCAACAGAACCCCACTGGCCATCACCTACAGTCCTCAGCTAAAACCTCTCCAACGCATCATCAGTGATCTACAACCCATCCTGGACAATGATCCCTCACTTTCACAGGCCTTGGGAGGCAGGCCAGTCCTCGCCCACAGACAACCCGCCAACTTGAAGCAAATTCTCACGGGCAACTTTACACCGCACCACAGTAACACTAACTCAGGGACCAATCCCTGCAACAAACCTCGATGCCAACTCTGCCCACATACCTACACCAGTGACACCATCACAGGACCTAACCAGATCAACCACACCATCATGGGTTCATTCACCTGCACATCTACCAATGTAATACACGCCATCATGTGCCAGCAATGCCACTCTGCTGTATACATCGGCCAAACTGGACAGTCCTTACGGAAAAGAATAAACGGACACAAATCAGATATCAGGAATGGTAATATACAAAAACCTGTTCGTAAGAAGATAAGAACATAAGAATGGCCATACTGGGTCAGACCAAAGGTCCATCCAGCCCAGTACCCTGTCTGCCGACAGTGGCCAATGCCAGGTGTCCCGGAGGGAGTGAACCAAACAGGTAATGATCAAGGGATCTCTGTCCTGCCATCCATCTCCACCCTCTGACAAACAGAGGCTAGGGACACCATTCCTTACCGATCCTGCCTAATAGGCATTAATGGACTTAACCTCCATCAATTTATCTAGTTCTCTTTTAAACCCAGTTATAGTCCTAGCTTTCACAACCTCCTCTCCACACCACTCATGATTTTATATACCCGTATCATTTCCCCTTTTAGTCTCCTCTTTTTCAAGCTGAAAAGTCCCATTCTCTTTAATCTCTTCTCATATGGGACCTGTTGCAAACCCCTCATCATTTTAGTTGCCCTTCTTTGACCCGTTTCAAATGACAGTATATCTTTTTTGAGATGAGGAGACCACATCTGTATGCAGTATTCAAGATGTGGGCGTACCATGGAGAAGAACGCTTCAATCTCCCTGGACACACAGTAGCAGATTTAAAGGTGTCCATCCTGCAACAAAAAAACTTCAAGAACAGACTTCAAAGAGAAACCGCAGAGCTACAATTCATCTGCAAAATTGACACCGTCAGTTTAGGATTAAACAAAGACTGTGAATGGCTAGCCATCTAGAAAAGCAGTTTCTCTTCTCTTGAGGTATGTCTAGACTACAGAGTTTTTTCGAACAAACTTCACCTGCGCCTAGACTGCAGCCGCGGTCCTTCAAAAGTAAATCGAAAGAACACGGCAGTTTTTTTAAAACAGTAAACCTCATTTTACGAGGAATAATGCCTTTTTTCGAAAGTACTATTGAATGCAAACTATGCTTTTATGAAAGAGTGTCTAGACTTTCTTTTGAAAAAGCGGCTCGTTTTTTCGAAAAATCTGCTTGTAGTCTAGATGCTCTCTTTCGAAAGAGGCTTGTAGTCTAGATGTAGCCTTGGTGTTCACACCTCCACATCAGCTGCTAGAAGTGGGCCTCATCCTCCCTATCTGAACTGACTTCATTATCTCTGGCCTTACTCTTGATTGGAACTCTTTTCTTATGCCTCTATATTTACACCTGTCTCTGGAATTTCCACTACATGCATCCTACGAAGTGGGTCTTTGCCCACGAAAGCTTATGCTCCATATATCTGTTAGTCTGTAAGGTGCCACAGGGCTCCTCGTCGCCCATGAAAAATGACACTTTCAATATGCAGATCAGTTCATTTGAACAATAGACCCTACTAATGCCCATTCCATATTGTATCTCAGGTGTCAATCATTGCTACATCTCGCGGTGTCGGCCAGCTAGACAGGCACTCGCAGGGAACAGGAGTGGTCGCACTGGTGATGCCTTAGCGTTCCTTAATACAGTGAGACCGAGGCTCGGTGTGTGACGGGGTGAGGTCACAGACGCCCCCTCGGGGGAGCCTCCTGGGGTGCTGACACGGCCACTGCCACTCGCTTTCCCGCTCTCTGGGGCTCCTCGCCACCCAGTCCTGCTGGGCCAGCTCCACTGATCTCCCCCAGCCAAGGCCCCGAGCTGAGGTTCCTGCCCCCACCGAGAAGCAGCACAGACACTGAACCTATTCAGCTCCAAGGAGAGTGCCGTTTAGGGCACAGCTCTCCCTGGGATACCCCTCCCCACATGGGATCAAACCCCAAAGAATTAGGTAAGCCCCCTTTAGCAATGAAAGGGGGGATGTGCCCACTGGTTGCCCCCCAGGTAACAATCGCTTTACACTGGGTTTGATAGAAAATAAAAATGGTTTTATTAAGTGGAAGGAGTAGGATTTAAGTGGTAATAAGAGGCAGAGCAAAGTAGGTTACAAATAATCAAAAGAAGCAAAACTGCTTGGCTAATTCTCCGCTGAAACCTCAGTACAAACTTAAACTCACCCTAAAACCTCTTTTCCAGCTGCCACTCTAAACCAGGGCTCTCTTCCACGCCCTGGGGTCCCTGGCTCCTTCCTTCAGGTGCAGCCCAGCCAAAAGACCCAGTCCTCTTCTCTCCTATCCCTTTTGTTAAGGAGTTGAGGCCACTCCCTACCAGCCACTGCTCAGACTTCTGGACAAAAGATTGTTGAACAGTGGCTCATCTAGAAGTTGCAGGTAACACCCTTCATGTCTCCCATTCACACATTGGAAACTCACCAAGTATTCCCCCCTCCATGAGTCTAATTTTACACACACAAATGATACGTACAACAGAGTAAGATAAACAGAACCAGCAGATCATGACATGCAGATCGATGGGTTACATGAAATAATCCGCTCAAACCACCTTTGAGTTATGCATATTCATGTCCATGAGTCCGTTTCCAAAAGCGGGGTTCCATCACAAGGTGTTCCGTGCTGTAGGGAGCTCCCCATTCACCTGGGTGTTCCAAAGCTGATGGTGGGTAAAAAGCCCAAATCTTTGCCATGACACATGACAGCAGCAACTTCCCAGGTAAAACAGATCTCAGAGAAAAGCCCTGGCTGTCATGGACAGCAGCTCATTCTCCTGCTCATGCAGAGCAGGGGCCAAGCAAAGACCATGTTCAGACCCCTAATGGAAGGATGGAGACTAACCTGGACACACCTCAGTGTGGGTCGCCCAGTCCCTTTAAAGCTCATTGTAGGTAGCAAAGGGATTCCTGAGCCTCTGTGAATGGAGGATACGATATGAGGACAAACGGAAACGTTGGGGACTATTTGATTTGGAGAAGAGACTAGGAAGCGGGCATGTAATAGAGGGGAGCAAAACACAGCATGGACTTGACTAGATTCAAAAGAGAGAACAGACCCCAGCTAGTAAAGTCTATAGATACTTACTCCTTTAAAACAGCTAATTACCCAGCGGCAGATTATCAGCTAAACTGTTTGGGTGAAAATTATTGACAGAAAGATGGGAATGAACACTGGGAGTTCTTTTAAAAGAGAGTATTACAGAGTTAAACATTTCCACACTGAAGAGAGGGGACAATTTGGAGAAAGGCCTTGCTAACTGGCAAAGGGAAGGCAGCCATGGAGGGGAAAAAACAAATGCACAAAAGAGAAAATAGATTGAAAATAACACAAATGAGAAGTTATGGAATTGAGAAGGGACATGCAAGACAGTAGGGAAAGATCCAGGCTTGTCAGTGCTGAGGATGACAAACCAGAGATTGTCGAGTATCTGAAGAAGAAACGTGTTCAAGGACTAGGCTTGTTCTGCATTTGCAAAGTAGCCGGACGGTTTGCAGGTAGCATCAGAGGCCCCGACTCACTTTCCTGTCCATTAGAACTGAAGTAGGATGTTCAACAGCATCAACGATGGAACCTTAATGTTAGAAACAGCACGGTTATCCCTGAGCGATCCACCTCCTTCATCCGCGAACTAAATGCACGCAGTCAGGATCAAAGCGAAAAGAAACAAGCAAAAAGGCAAATGACAGCACAGGAGCATGCTAAAGGTATAACATGAATACATAAGAGAAAGTTTCAAAACCAAACATTTGACAAGGTTAGGAAGCACTGGAAGGGCTGGTTTGGGAGTAATGAGAGAAAAGACCAGGAATATATATCTCGCCACTCAACAACACGGAAAACAGGCCTTATAAAATAAGACTTTTCTTCTTTTAATGGGAGCTCATGTTTAGTTGATCAAGGGAAACCTGCAGGTGCAACAGACTTTGAATTGTCCGAGGCATTCATTTTAGAAGGGCGCAGTATTCCAATAAAAAACAACACTCAACACAATTCCAGTGAAGTACACGTCAAATGGACAAAGCTCTGGCTAAATGCTGAATCTCAGAAAGCCATTGTCAATGATCAGTAAAAGGGCTGTTTCTAATGGGGTTCAGCTGGGACCGATTTTAGGCCTGATTTGATTTGCTATTTTCATCAGTGATCTGGAAGTACATAGAAACTCACTGCAGATGCAAGTTGTGGATGACACAAGACGAATTTGGGGAGCTTCCAAAAGATCTCACCAAACTAAGTGATTGGGCAACAAAATGGCAAATTAATTGTAATGTTCATAAATGTAGTTTAATACACAATGGAAAACATAATCCCAACTATACATACAATATGATGGGGACTAACTTGGCTACAACTACTCAAGAGAGAGATCTTGGTTCTCTGAAAACATCCGCTCAGTGTGCAGCGGCCGTCAAAAAAGCAAATAGAATGTTAGGAGTCATTAAAAAAGGGACTGAGAATAAGACAGAAAATACCTTATTGCCACTGTATAAAACCATGGAATGCCCTCATCTTGAATACTGTGTACAGATGTGATCACCTCATCTCAAAAAGATATATTGGCATTGGAAAAGGTTCAGAAAAGGGCAACAAAATTAATAGGGGTTTGGAATGGGTCCCATATGAAGAGAGATTACAAAGACTTGGACTTTTCAGCTTAGAAGAGAGAGACTAAGGGGATATGATGGAGGTCTATAAAATCATGACTGGTATGGAAAGAGTGAATAAGGAAAAGGTATTTACTTATTCCCATTACACAAGAACTCGGAGTCAGCGAATGAAATTAACCAGGCAGCAGGTTTAAAACAAACAAAAGGAAGTTTTTCTTCACTCATCGCACATTCCACCTGTGGAACTCCTTGCCAGAGGATGTGGTGAAGGCTAGGACTTTAACAGGGTTCAAAAAGTGCTAGATAGATTCACAGAGGTTGGGTCCATCAATGGCTATTAGCCAGGATGAGTAGGAATGGCGTCCCTAGCCTCTGTTTCTCTGGAGGTGGGTGAGAGGGGGGCATCATGTGAGGATTACCTGTTGTGATCCCTCCCTTTGGGGATCTGCTTTGGCCACAGTCGGCAGACAGGACACTGGACTAGATGGGCCATTGGTCTAACTCAGTCTGGCCGCTCTGATGTTCCTAGGGGTGACAATGAGGACCCCAGGGCAGGCCTGAGACTTGATCTGGAGCATTTGGTGAGCTGGGACCTTGCAAACAAAGTACCAAACTAAAGTGAAATGCCTGGACTAGGGAATGCAGCACAAAGCCCAGACTAATGCCCTGGGTTATGGAACCCTGGGTCTCCCAATCGGCGTTAGGGGCCATAGGGGAGACCCTCTCACTTTGGGCTCCTGGGGCGATACCATGACCGAAAGGGCTGATAGGAGCCTAGGGTGCAAAAACAGGTGACTGGAGAGCAGAAATGGGAAGGATTTTCCTTGTCTACGTGGCATTGCTGAAACTGATGGTCTGCCGCCCAGACACAACTAGCACAGCCTGCAGGGCTTCTGCAATGTAAAACCCTGTGCGGACCAGGCCCGAGTCAGGGGTCTAGATACGGGGTAACTGGGTGGACTGTGTTCCCAGGAGCTCAGACGGGGTTATAGAATTGTCCTTTGCCACATTAAACCCTTGGAGTCCATTGATAAAGAACAACAGGTGACACATTTCTATTTACAGGTGGTACCTACAAACTCAGCACTCTTTGGCCCAGCAACATCCACTCCCGGCAGGCCCACGGATGCCCCAGGACCAGAGAGCCCAGGAGCCTGAGCAGGAAAGCCAGCTGGGGCCAAGGCAACAGGGCCGGCAAGCCAGCTGGGGGCAGCACAGGATGGAGCCAGAGTACCCCGGTAGCAGGAGCCCCGCGGCAGCCCCCTGGAATGTGGGGCGGGGGCTGGAGCCCCGTGGCTTCCCCCAGATGTGCGGAGCTGTGTGGCAGCAGCTGGGCAAGCAGCCCAGCCAGGTTTTGGGGATAGGGGAGGAGGGTGAGGCAGAGGAGCAGCTGGGGCAGCCTGCCAAGAGCAGGCAATGGGTTTGGGGGCCAGTGGCAGACTTTTCTTGGTCTGGCAAATTCTCTCGTTCTGGCCCTGTGAGGTCCCGATGGTGCCGGACCAGGGAGGTCCAGCCTGCACCGCGTCTCACAAGGGACCAATTCTGAAAGTGCTGTGAGCAGAAATCAGCCTGGCCCGTGTTGTTCCAGGGGGGCCCTGACACCCCTCGGCTTCCAGCAGAGAAGTCAGTCAGCAGCCACCTCCCCTCCCTGCCGAACAGCCAGAGCCAACGGCGCCATTTTGGGAGGACGAAGGGGAGGGGGCAGCAGCCATGCAGCGGGACACGACTTGCCTTCCATCCCCTCCCCCGGACTATTGGAGCGAGGCGAAGGAGCTTGCATGCCGGGAATGACTCCTCTGCCCCATCCCTGCACCAGGCAGCAGTGAAAGCCAGGCACCGAATGCGAGACTTTTCCCCTGGCTCCTGGACAGTCTGGGGAACGGGAACTGGGATCCTAGTGCGCACGGCAGGGTCTCGAGGTCTTTACTGGAGTCTCCCTCCAAGGGGAGATTTACCTCAGAGTGGTCTGAGCAAACGCTGGGCCTAGGGCTCAAATCGTGGCCTCGCATTGCCCATCGACTGACACCCGGCACCCTGCCGTGTCCCTGCGCCATGGACATGCCACCACCGTGGGGCTGGAGCGCATCAGCGGGGGCGGGCTGGGGCACATGGGGACATTGTGTGATTCTGGAGCAAACTTACCCCCGGTGGGAAGGGCCCCAAATGTCTCAAGGACAAGAGACTCACCGTCAGTCCCGCCATGCCCCCATTGGCCTGGATTTGGCAAACAGGGCAGCTCCTCATGAAGAGACGGCGCCTGTGAGTGCTGAGAGGGACGTGTCTTCGCTGGGAGCCCCCCTCAGGCAGCCGCGTCCCCGCCTCTCTCAGCCCAGCACCGGCAGGATCACGCCGCGCCGAGAGCCGGCAGAGGAGGGGCATTTTTATAGCACAGCGCTGGGCCGGCCCGGGGGGATCCCTCAGCCTCTGGGAGAAGCAGCATCTGGACGCAAAGTGGCTGCAGACCAGCCTGTCTGGGCTTCTGTGCTAATTACCCAGCTGTAGGAGTAAACAGCAATTAAGGGCCCTGCCCCAAGGGAGAGGAGAACTCCTGGGCTCCGGGCTGGGTCAGTGAGGAATTGGCTGCCCATTTGTGTATATGTAAGAACTATAGTTCAATGGAAGGGGGAAAAACCTCTGGGTACTGCCTAGGTTTCCAGAGAGTCTGATACCACAGAACGCCCAGGAGGGATTGGAAGGCAGCAGACAGACAGATCTAGACACACAAGACTGACGGGAGACACAAGACTTTCTGCAGGCACATGGGCCTCTCGTTAAGGAATCACACATCAGTGATTCACACCAGTAACACTCATGAAAAACAACTGAGGAGAGTTGGCAGTTTTTCAAAGGGACATTGTTAAGGGCCCAAAAGCAACCTATTCTGATGTGTCGGAAAGATAGAAAATACAGCAAAAGACCACTTTGGCTTAACCACGAGATCTTGCATGATCTAAAAATAAAAAAGGAGTCATATAAAAAATGGAAAGTAGGATACATTACAAAGGATGAATATAGGCAAACAGCACAGGAATGCAGGGGCAAGATTAGAAAGGCAAAGGAACAGAATGAGCTGAAACTAGCTACGGGAATAAAGGGAAACAAGAAGACTTTTTATAAATACATTAGAAGCAAGAGGAAGACCAAGGAGAGGGTAGGCCCACTGGTCAGTGAGGAGAGAGAAACAGTAACAGGAAACTTGGAAATGGCAGAGATGCTCAATGACTTCTTTGTTTCTGTCTTCACCGACAAGTCTGAAAGAATGCCTAACATAGTGAATGCTAGTGGGAAGGGGGTAGGTTTAGAAGATAAAATAAAAAAAGAACAAGTTAAAATCACCTATAAAAGTGAGATGCCTCCAAGTCACCAGGGCCTGATGAAATGCATCCTAGAATACTCAAGGAGCTGATAGAGGAGGTATCTGAGCCTCTAGCTATCATCTTTGGAAAATCATGGGAGACAGGAGAGATTCCAGAAGACTGGAAAAGGGCAAATCTAGTGCCCATTTATAAAAAGGGAAATAAGAACAACCCAGGAAACTACAGACCAGTTAGTTTAACTTCTGTGCCAGGGAAGATAATGGAGCAAGTAATTAAGGAAATCATCTGTAAACACTTGGAAGGTGGCAAGGTGATAGGAACAGCCAGCATGGATTTGTAAAGAACAAATCATGTCAAACCAATCTGATAGCTTTCTTTGATAGAATAACGAGTCTTGTGGATAAGGGAGAAGTGGTGAATGTGGTATACCTAGACTTTAGTAAGGTGTTTGATACGGTCTCGCGTGATATTCTTATCAATAAGCTAGGCAAATACAACTTAGATGGGGCTACTATAAGGTGGGTGCATAACTGTCTGGATAACCGTACTCAGAGAGTAGTTATTAAGGGTTCACAATCCTGCTGGAAAGGTATAACTAGTGGGGTTCCGCAGGGGTCTGTTTTGGGACCGGCTCTCTTCAATATCTTCATCAACGATTTAGATATTGGCATAGAAAGTACGCTTATTGAGTTTGCAGATGATACCAAGCTGGGAGGGGTTGCGACTGCTCTGGAGGATAGGGTCATAATTCAAAATGATCTGGACAAATTGGAGAAATGGCCTCAGGTAAACAGGATGAAGTTTAATAAAGACAAATGCAAAGTGCTCCGCTTCGGAAGGAACAATCAGTTACACACATACAGAATGGGAAGCGACTGTCTAGGAAGGAGTACGGCAGAAAGGGATCTAGAGGTTATAGTGAACCACAAGTTGAATATGAGTCAGCAGTGTGATGCTGCTGCAAAAAAAACCAAACATGATTGTGGGATGCGTTAACAGATGTGTTGTGAGCAAGACACGAGAAGTCATTCTTCCGCTCTACTCTGTGCTGGTTAGGCCTCAGTTGGAGTATTAAGTCCAGTTCTGGGCACCACATTTCAAGAAAGATGTGGAGAAATTGGAGAGGGTCCAGAAAAGAGCAACAAGAATGATGAAAGGTGTAGAGTACATGACCTATGAAGGAAGGCTGAAAGAATTGGGTTTGTTTAGTTTACAAAAGAGAAGACTGAGGGGACATGATAGCCGTTTTCAGGTGTTTAAAAGGGTGTCATAAGGAGGAGGGAGAAAACTTGTTCATCTTGGCCTCTGAGGATAGAACAAGAAGCAATGGGCTTAAACTGCAGCAAATTTAGGTTGGATATTAGGAAAAAGTTCCGAACTGTCAGGGCAGTCAAACACTAGAATAAATTGCCCAGGGAGGTTGTGGAATCCCCATCTCTGGAGATATTTCAGAGTAGGTTAGATAAATGTCTATCAGGGATGGTCTAGACAGTATTTGGTCCTGCCATGAGGGCAGGGGACTGAACTCGATGACCTCTCGAGGTCCCTTGCAGTCCTAGGATTCTACGATTCTATGATTCTATGGGCCCTATGATTGCTTCTTCCAGTTTTTGGGACCTCTCCTGCCTGTCATGACTTCTCAAAGATAACGGCCAAAGGCTCCGGTGATGCTATTGGATGGTCATATGACCCCTAAATCACTGTTCTAACCTATAGTGAGGCAGCTTGGCCTCCCTCTGACCCAGAAGGGGAAGAATTCATCAGGGCATCACTTCGCCTGAGCGGAAGCCTGAGTGACTGGGCTACGTGCTGCCCTGCCCTGAGCTGTGCCCGGCTGAACTGGCTGCTACTCGGCCGGAGCATAGGCCAAGCCCTGATCTCATTGGTGCCCCACCCTGAACTAGGGCTTGGGCATCTTGACCGCTTATGCTTATGCGGTCCAAGCATAAGCCAGAGTACACACACTGTTGTGGGACCATCCTGAAGCAGGGCTGGGCTGGGCTGGACTACGAACCCGGTCTGTTTTCTTAGAGTACACAACCACGGTTCTCCATTTGTCACAACACTTGTACCAGTGCTGTTGAGTGCCATATCTCTAGGAAAGATCTAGGCCCATGGACTTGTACATCTCCCACTTCTCCAGCTTCTAGCTGGCCCTGTTCCTGGATCGTTAGATTCTTATAGATTTATGTCCTGAAATAACACAAAAACGTGTCTTCCATAAGCCTTTTTAAAGGTATAAGTATCTATAAACTTTACTAGCTGGGGACTGTTCTCTCTCTTTGGCATATAATCAGAGAATGTTATAAAGGCCAGAAATTTAACAGGGTTCAAAAAAGAACTGATAAATTCATGAAGGTTAGATCCATCAATGGCTCTTAGCTAGGGTGGGTAGGCATGGTGTCCCTGGCATCTGTTTGTCAGAGACTGGAAATGGATGACAGAGGTGGGATCACATTATGATTCCCTGTTCTGTTTACGCCCTCTGGGGTACCTGGAATTGTCCACTGTGGGCAGACAGGACACTGGGCTAGATGGACCTTTGATCTGACCCAGTCTGGCCATTCTTATGATCAATTCCAGGCGGTATTTTGCTCTCCTCTCTGCCTTCCTTATCTCTTCTCTCAATCTAACAGTCCCAGACTTTTCAGGCTCTCTTCATATGGCAGCATCCTCCATTCAGAGAGTCGCAGAAATCCCCTTGCTGTCTGCAATGTGCTTCAGAGTGACTGGGAGACCCAAAATGAGGCATGTTGAGATCAGGTCAGTCTCCATCCTTTTCCTTAGGGGATCTGAACATTGCCTTTGTTTGGATCCCTACTGCAGATGAGCAGGAGAATGAGCTGCTATCCATGCCAGCCCGGGCTTTTCTTTGAGTTCTAGGTGTTGCTGCTGCCACATTTATGGCAAAGATTTCATTTTTCCCAATCTCAGATTCTGAACAATCATGTGAATGGGAAACTCCCCACAGCATGTGTCAGAGGTAGACGTGTTAGTCCTTTTCCACAAACACAGGAAGGAGTCTGGTGCCATTTTAAAGACTAATCAATTTATTAGGAGCTTCAGGGGGTAGCCGAGTTAGTCTGTTACAAAAAAACAATAACAAATGGTCTGGTAGCACTTTATAGACTTCTTCATCTGAAGAAGTGGGCTGTGCCCACAAAAGCCCATGATTCCATCTACATGTTTTTTTAGTCTATAAAGTGCTACCAGACCATTTCTTGCAATTTATTAGGGTGTAAGAGCACAAGCTTTCATGAGCTACAACTCACTTCCTTGGATGTTGAAAGAAAGAAAGAAAGAAAGAAAGAAAGTTGAAATGGTGAAAGGAATGAAATACATACAACATTTCTAAAGTTGTAGCAGAGATGGAATAAACTGGATTGGGGAGGTTCCATTTCTTTCACGCCCACCCCTCCCTACAGCTCCAGGAGAAAATGTTAGATCCTTCTGTGACTAAAGAGTCTAAAGAGTCTTTCCCAGACCTGTCTGGTCCTCATCCCAAAGATTATGGGGTTCAGCATGTTGGGCATCAAGAGACACAGGTTGGCAAAGAATGTGGAAATACAGAGGCACATTCTGTGCAAAACGGTTAGCGAGAGAGGCAAAAAGACCTGGGATGTAAAAGGCCACAATGGCACAGAGGTGGGAGCTGCAGGTCCCAAATGTCTTTAGCCGGGCGTCCTTGGTGGGGAGGCGGAAGATGGCCCTGAGGATCTGGGTGTAGGAAATGACGATGAAAGTCACGTCCAGACCATTAACACAGAAGAGCACAAAGAGGCCGTAGTAGCTACTGGCGCGGGTGTCGCCGCAGGCCAGGCTCACCACGTTGATGTGTGCACAGAATGTCTCAGGAATGAGGTTAGTTCTGCAATACGGCCACTGCCTCGCTAAGATGAGAAAGGGCAGGGTGATTACGGCACCACGCAGCACCACGGCCAGGCCAATCTTGGCCACAATCGGGCTTGTCAGGATGGTGGAATGTCTCAGGGGATGGCAGATGGCCACGTAGCGATCCAAAGCCATGGCCACAAAGATCCCAGTCTCTATCACTGAGAAGCAGAGCACAAAGTACATCTGGGTAAAGCAAGCACTGAAATCGATCTCCCTGGAATTGAACCAGAAGATGCTCAGCAATTTGGGCAGGATGGACGTGGACAGGACCAGGTCGCTGATAGCCAGCATGCAGAGGAAATAGTACATGGGCTCATGGAGGCTCAGTTCCGTCTTCACGATGAACAGGATGGTGAAGTTCCCTAAGACAGCTACGGTATATATAGCCCGAAGGGATGGAGATCCAGACATAGAAAGGCTCCAGTCCAGGATGCCCAGCAGGATGAAGGTGGAGGTTGGTGAAGTGGGTTCTGTTGGTATCTGACATGGAGTAGAGGAGGTGTATATCTCTGAGGCAGAACCGTGCCTCCTGCATGTACGATCCCTCAGTGGCTGATTGGGCCCAGGATCTAGGGTGATGGTCACAGGAAAAACGCCTGGATAGAGAGACAATGTTAGTATGACACACAACATGCACAAATGGAGGCTGTTCTCATGGGCAAAGCAGATTGGTCACCCTTCACCAATTGAAAAATTCCCAAGGAAGTGAGGAAAGAGATTGAGAAATCCAGACATGTACCCAGAAGCCTCCTACTACAAGACAAGCCCAACAAAGAAAGCAACAGAACCCCACTGGCCATCACCTACAGTCCTCAGCTAAAACCTCTCCAACGCATCATCAGTGATCTACAACCCATCCTGGACAATGATCCTCACTTTCACAGGCCTTGGGAGGCAGGCCAGTCCTCGCCCACAGACAACCCGCCAACTTGAAGCAAATTCTCACGGGCAACTTTACACCGCACCACAGTAACACTAACTCAGGGACCAATCCCTGCAACAAACCTCGATGCCAACTCTGCCCACATACCTACACCAGTGACACCATCACAGGACCTAACCAGATCAACCACACCATCATGGGTTCATTCACCTGCACATCTACCAATGTAATACACGCCATCATGTGCCAGCAATGCCACTCTGCTGTATACATCGGCCAAACTGGACAGTCCTTACGGAAAAGAATAAACGGACACAAATCAGATATCAGGAATGGTAATATACAAAAACCTGTTCGTAAGAAGATAAGAACATAAGAATGGCCATACTGGGTCAGACCAAAGGTCCATCCAGCCCAGTACCCTGTCTGCCGACAGTGGCCAATGCCAGGTGTCCCGGAGGGAGTGAACCAAACAGGTAATGATCAAGGGATCTCTGTCCTGCCATCCATCTCCACCCTCTGACAAACAGAGGCTAGGGACACCATTCCTTACCGATCCTGCCTAATAGGCATTAATGGACTTAACCTCCATCAATTTATCTAGTTCTCTTTTAAACCCAGTTATAGTCCTAGCTTTCACAACCTCCTCTCCACACCACTCATGATTTTATATACCGTATCATTTCCCCTTTTAGTCTCCTCTTTTTCAAGCTGAAAAGTCCCATTCTCTTTAATCTCTTCTCATATGGGACCTGTTGCAAACCCCTCATCATTTTAGTTGCCTTCTTTGACCCTTTTCAAATGACAGTATATCTTTTTTGAGATGAGGAGACCACATCTGTATGCAGTATTCAAGATGTGGGCGTACCATGGAGAAGAACGCTTCAATCTCCCTGGACACACAGTAGCAGATTTAAAGGTGTCCATCCTTCACCTAACGCCCTTGGGCTGCAGCCGCGGTCCTTCAAAGTAAATCGAGAAAGAACCACGGCAGTTTTTAAAACAAGTAAACCTCATTTACGAGGAATAATGCCTTTTTCAAGAAAGTACTATTGAATGAAACTATCTTTTATGAAAGAGTGTCCGTTTCTTTCGAAGCGGCTCGTTTTTGAAAAATCTGCTTGTAGTCTAGATGTCTCTTTCGAAGGAAGCATGGTCTAGGTCTTGGCCTTGGTGTTCACACCTCCACATCAACTGCTAGAAGTGGGCCTCATCCTCCCTAACTGAACTGACTTCATTATCTCTGGCCTTACTCTTGATTGGAACTCTTTTCTATGCCTCTATATTTATACTGTCTGGAATTTCCACACCATGCATCCTGAAGTGGGTCTTTATACAGAAAACATACTCCATACATCTGTTAGTCTGTAGGTGCCACAGGGCTCGCGTCGCCCATGAAAAGCGACACTTTCAATATGCAGATCAGTTAATTTGAACAATAGACCTACTAATGCCCATTCATATTGTATCTCAGGTGTCAATCATTGCTACATCTCGCGATTGTCAGGACAGCTAGACAGGCATGAGGGGTTTGAATTATGCACTGGTGATGCCTTATCGTTCCTTAATACGCAGTCCTCTTCTCTCCTATCCCTTTTGTTAAGGAGTTGAGGCCCCTCCCTACCAGCCACTGCTCAGACTTATGGACAAAAGATTGTTGAACAGTGGCTCATCTAGAAGTTGCAGGTAACACCTTTCATGTCTCCCATTCACACACTGGAAACTCACAAAGTATTCCCCCCTCCATGTGTCTAATTTTACACACACAAATGATACGTACAACAGAGTAAGATAAACAGAACCAGCAGATCATGACATGCAGATCGATGGGTTACATGAAATAATTCGCTCAAACCACCTTTGAGTTATGCATATTCATGTCCATGAGTCCGTTTCCAAAAGCGGGGGGTGTTCCATCACAAGGTGTTCTGTGCTGTAGGGAGCTCCCCATTCACCTGGGTGTTCCAAAGCTGATGGTGGATAAAAAGCCCAAATCTTTGCCATGACACATGACAGCAGCAACTTCCCAGGTGAAACAGATCTCAGAGAAAAGCCCTGGCTGTCATGGACAGCAGCTCATTCTCCTGCTCATGCAGAGCAGGGGCCAAGCAAAGACCATGTTCAGACCCCTAATGGAAGGATGGAGACTAACCTGGACACACCTCAGTTTGGGTCGCCCAGTCCCTTTAAAGCTCATTGCAGGTAGCAAAGGGATTTCTGAGCCTCTGTGAATGGAGGATACGATATGAGGACAAACGGAAACGTTGGGGACTATTTGATTTGGAGAAGAGACAAGGAAGGGGGCATGTAATAGAGGGGAGCAAAACACAGCATGGACTTGACTATATTCAAAAGAGAGAACAGACCCCAGCTAGTAAAGTCTATAGATACTTACTCCTTCAAAACAGCTAATTACCCAGCGGCAGATTATCAGCTAAACTGTTTGGGTGAAAATTATTGACAGAAAGATGGGAATGAACACTGGGAGTTCTTTTAAAAGAGAGTATTACAGAGTTAAACATTTCCACACTGAAGAGAGGGGACAATTTGGAGAAAGGCCTTGCTAACTGGCAAAGGGAAGGCAGCCATGCGGAGGGGAAAAAAACAAATGCACAAAAGAGAAAATAGATTGAAAATAACACAAATGAGAAGTTATGGAATTGAGAAGGGACATGCAAGACAGTAGGGAAAGATCCAGGCTTGTCAGTGCTGAGGATGACAAACCAGAGATTGTCGAGTATCTGAAGAAGAAACGTGTTCAAGGACTAGGCTTGTTCTGCATTTGCAAAGTAGCCGGACGGTTTGCAGGTAGCAGAGGCCCCGACTCACTTTCCTGTCCATTAGAACTGAAGTAGGATGTTCAACAGCATCAACGATGGAACCTTAATGTTAGAAACAGCACGGTTATCCCCTGAGCGATCCACCTCCCTTCATCCGGCGAACTAAATGCACGGAGTCAGGATCAAAGCGAAAAGAAACAAGCAAAAAGGCAAATGACAGCACAGGAGCATGCTAAAGGTATAACATGAATACATAAGAGAAAGTTTTCAAAAACCAAACATTTGACAAGGTTAGGAAGCACTGGAAGGGCTGGTTTGGGAGTAATGAGAGAAAAGACCAGGAATATATATCTGCCAGTCAACAACACGGAAAACAGGCCTTATAAAATAAGACTTTTCTTCTTTTAATGGGAGCTCATGTTTAGTTGATCAAGAAACCTGCAGGTGCAACAGACTTTGAATTGTCCGAGGCATTCATTTTAGAAGGCGCAGTATTCCAATAAAAACAACACTCAACACAATTCCAGTGAAGTACACGTCAAATGGACAAAGCTCTGGCTAAATGCTGAATCTCAGAAAGCCATTGTCAATGATCAGTAAAGGGCTGTTTCTAATGGGGTTCAGCTGGGACCGATTTTAGGCCTGATTTGATTTGCTATTTTCATCAGTGATCTGGAAGTACATAGAAACTCACTGCAGATGCAAGTTGTGGATGACACAAGACGAATTTGGGGAGAGCTTCCAAAAGATCTCACCAAACTAAGTGATTGGGCAACAAAATGGCAAATTAATTGTAATGTTCATAAATGTAGTTTAATACACAATGGAAAACATAATCCCAACTATACATACAATATGATGGGGACTAACTTGGCTACAACTACTCAAGAGAGAGATCTTGGAGTCATTGTGGATGGTTCTCTGAAAACATCCGCTCAGTGTGCAGCGGCCGTCAAAAAAGCAAATAGAATGTTAGGAGTCATTAAAAAAGGGACTGAGAATAAGACAGAAAATACCTTATTGCCACTGTATAAAACCATGGAATGCCCTCATCTTGAATACTGTGTACAGATGTGATCACCTCATCTCAAAAAAGATATATTGGCATTGGAAAAGGTTCAGAAAAGGGCAACAAAAATTAATAGGGGTTTGGAATGGGTCCATATGAAGAGAGATTACAAAGACTTGGACTTTTCAGCTTAGAAGAGAGGAGACTAAGGGGGGATATGATGGAGGTCTATAAAATCATGACTGGTATGGAAAGAGTGAATAAGGAAAAGGTATTTACTTATTCCCATTACACAAGAACTAGGAGTCAGCAAATGAAATTAACCAGGCAGCAGGTTTAAAACAAACAAAAGGAAGTTTTTCTTCACTCATCGCACATTCCAACCTGTGGAACTCCTTGCCAGAGGATGTGGTGAAGGCTAGGACTTTAACAGGGTTCAAAAGTGCTAGATAGATTCACAGAGGTTGGGTCCATCAATGGCTATTAGCCAGGATGAGTAGGAATGGCGTCCTAGCCTCTGTTTCTCTGGAGGTGGGTGAGAGGGGCATCATGTGAGGATTACCTGTTGTGATCCCTCCCTTGGGGGATCTGCTTTGGCCACTGTCGGCAGACAGGACACTGGACTAGATGGGCCATTGGTCTAACTCAGTCTGGCCGCTCTGATGTCCTTAGGGGTGACAATGAGGAGGACAGGGCAGGCCTGAGACTTGATCTGGAGCATTTGGTGAGCTGGGACCTTGCAAACAAAGTACCAAACTAAAGTGAAATGCCTGGACTAGGGAATGCAGCACAAAGCCCAGACTAATGCCCTGGGGTATGGAACCCTGGGTCTCCCAATCGGCGTTAGGGGCCATAGGGGAGACCCTCTCACTTTGGGCGCCTGGGGCGATACCATGACCGAAAGGGCTGATAGGAGCCTAGGGTGCAAAAACAGGTGACTGGAGAGCAGAAATGGGGAAGGATTTTCCTTGTCTACGTGGCATTGCTGAAACTGATGGTCTGCCGCCCCAGACACAACTAGCACAGCCTGCAGGGGTTCTGCAATGTAAAACCCTGTGCGGACCAGGCCCGAGTCAGGGGTCTAGATAGGGTAACTGGGTGGACTGTGTTCCCAGGAGCTCAGACGGGGTGATAGAATTGTCCTTTGCCACATTAAACCCTTGGAGTCCATTGATAAAGAACAACAGGTGACACATTTCTATTTACAGGTGGTACCTACAAACTCAGCACTCTTTGGCCCAGCAACATCCACCCCCGGCAGGCCCACGGATGCCCCAGGACCAGAGAGCCCAGGAGCCTGAGAGCCAGCTGGAGCCAAGGCAACAGGGCCGGCAAGCCAGCTGGGGCAGCACAGGATGGAGCCAGAGTACCCCGGTAGCAGGAGCCCCGCGGCAGCCCCCTGGAGTGTGGGGCGGGGGCTGGAGCCCCGTGGCTTCCCCCAGATGTGTGGAGCTGTGTGGCAGCAGCTGGGCAAGCAGCCCAGCCAGGTTTTGGGGATAGGGGAGGAGGGCGAGGCAGAGTAGCAGCTGGGGCAGCCTGCCAAGAGCAGGCGATGGGTTTGGGGGACAGTGGCAGGAGACCACCCCTGGTCTGGCAAATTCTCTCGTTCTGGCCCGGTGAGGTCCCGATGGTGCCGGACCAGGGAGGTCCAGCCTGCACCGCGTCTCACAAGGGACCAATTTTGAAAGTGCTGTGAGCAGAAATCAGCCTGGCCCGTGTTGTTCCAGGGGGGCCCTGCCACCCCTCGGCTTCCAGCAGAGAAGTCAGTCGTCAGCCACCTCCCCTCCCTGCCGAACAGCCAGAGCCAACGGCGCCATTTTGGGGAGGATGAAGGGGAGGGGGAGCAGCCGTGCGCAGCGGGACACAACTTGCCTTCCATCCCTTCCCCCGGACTTTTGGAGCGAGGCGAAGGAGCTTGCATGCCGGGAATGACTCCTCTGCCCCCTCCCTGCACCAGGCAGCAGTGAGAGCCAGGCACCGAATGCGAGACTTTTCCCCTGGCTCCTGGACAGTCTGGGGAACAGGAACTGGGATCCCAGTGCGCACGGCTGGGTCTCGAGGTCTTTCCTGGAGTCTCCCTCCAAGGGGAGATTTACCTCAGAGCGGTCTGAGCAAACGCTGGGCCTAGGGCTCAAATCGTGGCCTCACATTGCCCATCGACTGACACCCGCCACGCTGCCGTGTCCCTGCGCCACGGACATGCAGCCACCGTGGAGCCGGAGCGCATCAGCGAGGGCGGGCTGAGGCACATGGGGACGTTGTGTGATTCTGGAGCAAACTCACCCCCGGTGGGAAGGGCCCCAAATGTCTCAAGGACAAGAGACTCACCGTCAGTCCCGCCATGCCCCCCATTGGCCTGGATTTGGCAAACAGGGCAGCTCCTCATGAAGAGAGGGCACCTGTGAGTGCTGAGAGGGACGTGTCTTCCCTGGGAGCCCCCCTCCGGGAGCCGCGTCCCCACCTCTCTCAGCCCATCACCGGCAGGATCACGCTTATGTTCTTATAAGACTGAAAGACTTGGGCTTGTTTAGTTTGGAAAAGAGAGGATTGAAATGGAAAATAACAGCGGTTTTCATGTATGTAAAAGGGTGTCACAAGGAGAAGGGAGAAAACTTGTTCTCCTTGGCCTCTGAGGATAGAACAAGAAGCAATGGGCTTAAACTGCAGCAAGGGAGGTTTAGGTTGGACACTAGGAAACACTTCCTAACAGTCAGTATGGTTAAACACTGAGGTAAGTTGTCTAGGGATGTTGTGGAATCCCCATCTCTGGAGATATTTAAGAGCAGGTTAGATAGACATCTATCAGGGATGGTCTATGGTGCTTGGTCCTGCCGTGAGGTCAGGGGACTGGTCTCCATGACCTCTCGAGGTCCCTTCCAGTCCTAGTGTTCTGGGATTCTATGAAAATCGAAGAGATAATTTAAACAAATATTTGGCACTGTTAGGAACAGTGGAAGGGCTGGTATGGGAGTAATGAGAGAAAAGACTAGGAATATATATCTTGCCAGTCAACAAAATGGAAAATAGCTTTGCTATTTTAGGCTTTGGAGACAAATACTAACGAGATAAATGACCAGAAGACAACCTGATGCCTTAAGACTATGGGAATGAGACATTCTGAGATAATACTGTGCAGAGTTACCCAGAAGTTTGAGACATTAAAAATTTGGATACACTCTAAGGGGTGACCCCACACTTTGGCTGAGGAGGCTACACCCCCCACAACTCTGCTGGGCATGCCCCAAGTGGGGACCAGACACAAAAGGGAGCAGTCCAGCTCATTCTGGGAGGAGGCCAAAATAGGTCTTGCGAATTCAGACATCTTTCATCCTTTAATGGCAGTACGTGTTTGGGTGAGCAGGAGAATCTTTCAGGTGCAACAGACTTGTGTTTCTCTGCCACATTCATTTTAGAAGGGAAAATATTCATGTGAAAACCAACACTGCCCAATTCCAGCAGAGCACACGTAAAGGGAATAAATGCAGTGGAACTGAGCAAATGCAGAAAGCCATTGTCAATGGGCGACTGGCAGCGAAAGGGGCTGGATCCAAAGGGATTCAGCTGGGATCAGTTCTAGGCCTGGTGCTCGTCACTATTTTCATCAAGGATCTGGACGTACAGAGAAACTCACTGCCGATACAATCTGTGGCCAACACAAAGTCCGGCAGAGGGTGACAATGAGGAGTCCAGGGATTGAACTGGAGCCTTTGGTGAGCGGGTACCAGGCAAACACAAGGTCTGAATAAAGAGAAATGCAAAGTTGCCTGCTTAGAATAGGGAAGGCAGGACAGACTCACTGACCAGGGCGCTGGATTGTGGAACCCAGGGACCCTGACCCAGAGTTAACGGTCCAAGTACAGCCCCCCTCCTCATGAGCTCCTCATGCGATATGGTGACATGAAGAGCTGGGGTGATCCATGGACACACTCAGGGGAGGGGTGAGCTGGAGGAGGGGAAGGGTTTTCCCTCTGTACGTGACCCTGGCGACAATGGTGCACAGCCCCGGGGCCTCCACGACAATGGGGATGCCCAACGTGTGGAACGGGAGCCAAAGAGAGCTACGGAACGACCGTGCGCTGGACAAAGGGCCTCTAACAGGGAAACGACCTCAAAACGTCTTTCCTTTGCGTTACACAGTAATTACAGAGAACCTGGCCGAGAAAGGCACAGATGTGGAAACTTAAACCAGACGCATCCAGGATGGGAATGAGGCCAAATGTTTAACGCTCTGAATTATTAACCGTTGGTGCAGCCTGCCTAGGGACGTGGGGGATTCTCCAGCGCCCCGTGTCGGCAGAGCCAGGCTGGAGGGTTTTCTGGCCGATCTGCTGAGGGCTTGTCTGTGCTGGGAAGGCCACACAGCCCTGGCATAGCGCTCCTTGGGAAACACAGCTCGCAGGGTTCCCCTCTGAGCGCAGGTAACCCCTCCCTGAGAGCTGGAGCTAGTCAGGGGAGGGATTTACCTGTGGATTTCAGGCTCCCGGCACTGGAGTCAGTGTGAAATAGCCAAACTCGCAGCGGGTGGAGTTTTGTCTGTTTCTAAGAAGGGAAATGCAGTGGTGGGTGGTATTGCCAGGCTCAGAGCATGCCCATCACAGATGGAGCGTGTAACGCTTAGCTTGGTGTGGACAGGCCCACGGAGCTCTGTTCACTTTGGAGAACTGCTGTCTGCAAGGCTGTTGGAAATTGGTGGGATGCAGAGGTACAGGACAGAGCGATTCCTGGGGACGTAACACGCTGAATGTGTTCAAGCTGTAAAAGCCGAGCTAATGTGGGGACATGAGAGGGGCCGTCAAACACGTCCCAGGCTGCCAGCAAAAGGCAGCGGAAGGTTGTTCTCTCTTCCTGCACAGAGGAGGGCCAGAGGGAACTGGTCCAAACAGTTGCACAGCAAATGGAAATGAAGTTTCAGGAGAAACTTCCGACCGGCAAGCAGAGGGGACAACGGGACAGACGCCTGTGGAGGGGGCGAAGCCTTTCAGGGCAGTTTTCAGAATGAGGCAGGAGGCCTGCCTGTCCGGAGATGGTTTAGACCGAACACGTCCTGCCTCTTGGCAGGGTCAGATTAGCTGGACTTTTTAGTCCCTTCTGACCCTGCGGCTCTGTGATTCTGCAAAGTAAAATCTGAGTGTGGGCCGGGCCTGGGTCAGGGGCACATCCAGTCTGACTCCTGTATAACACAGACCATTTATGTGAACCAAGTTTCCTGCCACCCCCCGGCCTTCAGCAGAGAAGTCAGTCACCAGCCACCTCCCCTTCCTGATGAATTGCCAGAGGCAGAGGTGCCGGAGGGGGAGGGTCAGGCTCCCTGCAGTGACCCACAGCCGGCTGCTCTGCTCTGGGTGCAGATCTCACTCCAAGGAGAGCTTTGCCTTAGTGGGGCAGGAGCCAGCTATGGGCAGGGGGCACAGAGGGACATTGTCTGATGCTGGAGCAAACTCACCCCCAGGGGGAAGGGCCCTGAATGTTTCAGAAAAGTAAATCCAAGAGACTCACCGTCACTCCCGCCATGCCCCCGTTGGCCCGGCTGGGCGAGCAGGGCAGCTCCCAGGAAGAGACGGTGCCTGTGAGCTCCGAGAGGAAACAGTGAGGCGGCCGCGTCCCCACCTCTCTGAGCCCGGCACCGGCAGGAACACGCCGCGCCGAGAGCCGGCAGAGGAAAGGGCATTTTTATAGCACAGCACTGGGCCGGCCCGGGGGGATCCCTCAGCCTCTGGGAGAAGCAGCATCTGGATGCAAAGTGGCTGCAGACCTGCCTGTCTGGGCTTCTGGGCTAATTACCCAGCTGTAGGAGTAAACAGCAATTAAGGGCCCTTCCCCAAGGGAGAGGAGACTCCTGGGCTCTGGGCTGGGTCAGTGAGGAATTGGCTGCTCATCTCTGTATATTTAAGAATTATAGTGGATTTGGAAAAAAAACCACCCTGGGGATGCGTTTCCAGAGAGTCTGATACCACAGGATGCCCAGGAGGGATGGGAAGGCAGCAGACAGGCAGATCTGCACACACAAGACTGACGGGACACAAGATTTTCTGCAGGCACAAGGGCCTCTTGTGAAGGACTCACCGATCCGTGATTCTCCCCAGTAACTAGCCTGATCCTGGGCAGCCCCTTCCCTTGAAAGGCCTTGAAATGACCTAGGAAGGGCAGTGTGTCAGGGAGCACAGATCCCCTTTCTACGGATAGGTAAACTGAGGCACGGGGAGATGTGAATTGGCGGCAAACACACAGGGACTGAGAGGCAGGATGACAGAAAGAGGCCAGGAGTCCTGACTTCCCTGGCACGTCTGAGTCTCTTTTTCATGCCAACAGGGAATGGGGCACCCATCTTGGTGGGGCTGTTCATGGGGTGGGAGGCAGAGGAAAGGCTGGAGAGGGGGCCTGAGTCTTTGCCATCCCTGCCAGGGGAATCTGAGGTTCCCAGAACTACCTGGAGTGTGGGGGCTCCCTGCACCTGGGAGGGGTGAACTGCGGGACTCCACGTCCCCTCCCGCTCAGAGACCTGCCCACCCATCCTGGGGTCACTCTGGGGGATGGGAGCCACTAAGGGCAAGATGAACAGACTGTTCCTAGGGGCGGCATTTAGCCGGGGCCCTGCAGTGCGGACAGAGACATTTCCCTCTCCCCCACAGCTGCTCTGGTGCAAGGGGCGCCCTGTAGACAGGATACAGGCTGGCCTGGTGTTTGCGTCGGTCTGGTCTTTGCCTTCCGGATCCCCAGCGCTGGATTCTCCACAGGCTCTGCTGGCTAATGGGGCTATTGCTCTGGTGCGGAGCACCTGGGTTTGCCAGCACTGGAAGGGGACTGAACAAACTCTCCTGTCCGAGCTGAACAGGGGCAGCATGTCCACCTTTCCCTCTCTTTCAGCAGCCAAAGCCCCAATCACCTTTGCCTGTCATGAGAACATAAGAATGGCCAAACGTCCATCTAGCCCAGTGTCCTATCTTCCAACCTTGGCCAATGCCAGATGCCTCAGAGGGAGTGAACAGAACAGGGAATCATTTAATTCCCTCCCGTCACCTATTTCCAGCCTCTGACAAACAGAGTCTAGGGACACCCTCCCTGTCCATCCTGGCTAATGGCCATGAATTTATCTAGTTCTTTTTTTGAACCCTCTTAAAGTCCTGGTTTGCACAACATCCTCTGGCAAGGAGTTCCACAGGTTGACTGTGCGCTACATGAAGAAAAACTTCCGTTGGTTTGTTTTAATCCTGATACCTGTCAAACACTCTGTAGTTGTGAACTGTGTTTGCTATTCATCTGCAGCTAAAGGGAAAGAAGGGTGATGGGGCAAGGCCCTGATTTGTCTGGATTATTCTGTTGATTATTCATCTGTTTCTATTGTGGAAACCTCCAGAGACTCTGCCTTTGGTCAAGGCCCCTTGTGCTGGGCCCTTCACCTACGGAAGAGAAGGCGTTTCTGGCTTAAAGGGCTAATACATCAACGTAAGACTAGCCACAGCTCCTGTGTGTAACAAACCAGAAAGGGGCAGGCAGGGAGATGTGGGAGTAACATCTGGCTCCTTCCTTGAAATTCCCAAGAAAATCCCGGTGTTGGTTTCATTTCAGTGTAAAACTGGGGGTTTAATCACCTGGCAGGGAAGCGATTGCTCAGATGTGGCTGCACCTCCAGCCAAAGGAGGCTGCACAGTGGCTGCCGGCTCTTCACACCCTTAACTCTGCCCACCAGCAGCACCTCCATCTGCCTGGGGCTCAGCTTCAGCCAGCTGGTCCTGCAGAGAACGTGTCCCCGGTGGCCGTGCTGAGGCCATACGGAAAGGGCGGCGGGAGTTGGGGGTGACCTGCATGAGGTTGTGTGTGAGTCCATCTTATACGGCCAGTGCCCATGGTACATGCAAATGGACCCTTGTAGGACTCACCACAGAGGGGTCGTGTGCTGGAGCGGCACTTTCTCACCATCACTAATTGGTTGTGTCCCTCCAAGAAGGATTTGGGCCATTTTAGAGCACCCCCCTAGACTCTTCTGACTGTTGGGTGAGACAATCAGCGTCTCATTGCCCACACACCTGTAGCTCCTGGCCTTCTCCTTCTCTGTTGTAAAGATGGGCCCTACGGTTGCCTCTTCCAGTTCTTGGGACCTCTCCTGCCTGTTCTCAAAGGTAATGGCCAAAGGCTCTGGTGATGCTGTTGGATGGTGATATGACCCCTAGATCACTGTTCCAACCTGTAGTGAGGCAGCTTGGCCTCCCTCTGACCTGGGGAAGAACTCACCAGGGCAACCTGGGAAACAGAAGGGCAGGGAGTATCAAGGCTGGAGCTAGAGCTCAGTTGGGCTCCAGCCATGGATGGAGCCAGATGCCTTTGCCGAACTCCTGAGGTGGGAAGCTCGGCCGCACCGCCGGGACGGGGAGGACTGGCCAGGACCACCAGGACGTCTGGAAAGCCTGGGAGACTGGCTAGCTCCGCCATGAACCCCAGACCCTGAGCCGACGGAAACCCTGCCAGAGTCTTCATTCCCTGCAGACCTGGGGGAGTGGGGACCAAGCCAGTGAGGCCCACAGGGAGACCTGGGAAGCAGCCTGGGGGTATCCAACCCCTGTCTGGCTGAGGACATGGAGCTGAACTGGGCAGCATGGCACAGTCAGGGTCCGCGCTGACCCAGTGAGCTGGTAAGTATGCTGTGGCCAGTCTCCCCACCGATCCAGGGCTGGGACACAGTGGAGCAGTTGGGCCTGCACCCCCTGAAACCGCACTCACTCGGTGGCAGGTTCCCCTGTTTTGGGGCAAAACAGCTGCACTTGTCAGCTCTCTGTCTGAGCAAGGAGACCCAACAGCCACCCAGCCTGAGCACAGGCCTGGCCCCCATAGACGGCCGGCTGGCCCGCCCTGAGCAGGGCCTGGGCCTGAGAACTGTTGCTCAGCCTGACCTCCCTGAACTGCTTCTGCTTGTTGCCCAGCCCTGAACTAGGGCCTGGCCTATTGACTGCGGCTCGGCCCGGAACCAGGCCTGAGCCTTCTAGCAGCTCGTTGCCCTGCCCTGATCGAGAGCCTCGGCCTCTTCACAGTCACTTCACCTGAGCGGAGGCCTGAGTGACTGGGCTACATGCTGCCCTGCCCTGAGCTGTGCCCGGCTGAACTGGCTGCTGCTCGGCCGGAGCATAGGCCGAGCCCTGGACTCTGTGGTGCCCCACCCTGAACTAGGGCGTGGGCATCTTGACAGCTGTCCGGTCCAAGCATAAGCCGGAGTACACACACTGTTGTGGGACCATCCCAAAGCAGGGCTGGGCTGGACTACGAACCCGGTCTGCTTCCTGAGTACACAACCACGGTTCTCCATTTGTCACAACACTTGTACCAATGCTGTCGAGTGCCATATCGCTAGGAAAGATCTAGGCACATGGACTTGTACATCTCCCACTTCTCCAGCATCTAGCTGGCCCTATTCCCAGATCATTAGATTATTATAGATTTATGTTTTGAAATAACACAAAAACGCGCCTTCCTCGTAGAGTGAGGATTACCAATTGCGCAAGAAGCCCTCTGTTCATTCGATTTACTGTCGAGAGAATGTGCTTGCAGTGTGAACGTATCTCAAGTTTTGTCGGAAAAACAGTGGGTTTTCCAACAAAACTCTGTAGTCTAGACATAGCCCTAGGTCCTACAATTAACAGCTATTTCTTTTGCTGCTGTGTATATCTTGGTTTGTGTTATTTCCACTTTAATTCATCTGATGAAGTGGGTTTTACCCACAAAAGGCTTGTGATATTATAAATATTTTTGTTAGTCTGTAAGTTGCCAAATGACAGCTCATTTTTTAAAGTTACAGACTAATACGGTTACCCCCGAGACGATAATTTCTAGTTTTATAAACTTAGCACTGACAAGCATAGATGTTTCCCCGATGTCTTTACTGTCTCTCATCATGTTTCGTGACTTCCAATATGTATTATTTTCCCTTTTCCCTATTCCCCATTTTCTCATATAGTTGCTCCTCCAAATGGCTGTCTTCGTTCTGCCACTTAACGAGGCTTTTCTCCAAAGTTGTCCCCTCTCTTCCGTGTGGAAGAATCTTGTGCTTCTAGGTATCTAATAATGGCTTCTAAAAGAAGTCCCAGTTTTCATTCCCATTTTTTTGTCTATAAATTCCCTTCTGAACACTTTTGCTGATGATTTGCCTCACCTTTGGGTAATAATCCATTTTAAAGGTATAAGTATCTATAAACTTTACTAGCTGGGGACTGTTCTCTCTCTTTGGAATATAAACAGAGGATGTTATGAAGGCCAGGACTTTAACAGGGTTCAAAAAAGAACTGATAAATTCATGGAGGTTAGATCCATCAATGGCTCTTAGCCAGGATGGGCAGGAATGGGGTCCCTAGCCTCTGCTTGTCTGGAGGTGGGTGACAGGAGAGGGATCCCGTGATGGTTCCCTGTTCTGTTCACTCCCACTGTGGGCTGACAGGACACTGGGCTAGATGGACCTTTGGTCTGACCCAGTCTGGCTGTTCTTATGATCAATTCCAGGCTGTATTTTGCTCTCCTCTCTCCCTTCCTTATCTCTTCTCTCAATCAAACAGTCCCAGACTTTTCAGTCTCTCCTCATATGGCAGCATCCTCCGTTCAGAGAGTCGCAGAAATCCCCTTGCTCTCTGCAATGTGCTTCAGAGTGACTGGGAGACCCAAACTGAGGCATGGCTAGATCAGGTCTAGATTCTTGTCCTTAGTGTATGTGAACATTGCCTTTGTTTGGGTCCCTATTGCGGAAGAGCAGGAGAATGTGCTGCTATCCATGCCAGCCCAGACTTTTCTCTGAGTTCTGCTCCAGCTGGGGTGTTGCTGCTGCCACATTTATGGCAAAGATTTCCTTTTTCCCAGTCTCAGATTGTGAACAGCCGTGTGAATGGGAAACTCCCTACAGCATGTGTCAGAGGTAGATGGGTTAGTCTTTTCCGCAAACACAGGAAGGAGTCTGGTGGCATTTTAAAGACTAAGCAATTTATTAAGAGCTTCAGGGGGTAGCTGAGTTACTCTGTTAGGGTATGTCTACACTACAAAGTTATTTTGAAATAACAGCCATTATTTCGAATTAACTTTAATAGCGTCTACACATACAAACCGCTATTTCGAAATAAATTCGAAATAGTGGAGCCCTTATTTCGAATTTGGTAAACCTCATTCTACGAGGAATAACACTAAATTCGAAATAGCTAATTGGAAATAAGTGCTGTGTAGACACTTATTTCAAATTAGGGCGCCTCCAGCCCTTCCCAGTTTCCCCTGGTGGCCACTCTGGGCCGAACCAGGAAAACTCCTCTCCTCTCCTCTCCCCCAGCCCCGGGGCCCTTAAAGGGGTAGACTCTGGGCACTGGGCACATGCAAGAGCCAGGTCTGCCAGCAGCCACAGACCCTCAGCTAGTGACCACACAGTGCCATCCAGTGGAGGCCAGCCATCCCCTGGCCAGTCCCCCAGCACCCAGGGGCCATCCAGGGGCCGTAGACGGCGCGCGTCCCCATGGACTAGAGCAGAGATCATGGACCTCATTGAGCTTTGGGGAGAGGCCCCCAACATCCATGATCTCCGCACTAGGCAGAGGAATGCGGCCGTCTACGGCCACATAGCAGCCACCATGGCCAGGAAAGGCCACAGGCGCATGCAGGAGCAGGTGCACCTGAAGGTGAAGGAGCTGCGGCATGCCAGGGGCTGACACCTGCCCCTACTTCCCCAACCTCAACTGAATCCTGGGGGGCCGGGCGGTCCGCGCCAGCCTGGGGAGCAGCGAGCCAGGAGCTGAAGGCCCTGACCCGGGCACACCAGAGGGGCCATCACCAGCTGTTCTGGCACCGGTGTCAGCAGGGTCGTTCGGGGAGACCATACAAGGTAAGTGCCAGCACTGTCCTCTACCTGGGGCGGAGGCAGGGAAGGAGACCAGGGATTGGGCTATGCCTCCCATGGATCACGCAGCCACCTGTGCATGTGCGAGCACGTGCCATGCCACCCTTGGGCAGGTGGCTCCAGCTGCGTGACACCCAGGAGCCGTGGTCCAACAGGCACATGCATGTGTGAAGAGACCTGACACGCTCCCGACCCCGGGCTGGGACCGAGCAGGATGCCCTCCTTTCACACACCCCCTCTACACAGAGGCGGGGGACATCTTCCCCCCACCAGCCTCGGCCACGCTATACATGGCACAGGGGCATGGGTGCGGTCTTGGGGCAGCTCCCAGTCCTGGGGAGAGCCAGACATCGTGACCATGGCTTCTGTGCAAGCACATCGGCTCTTATGGTGCAGGACACGGTCGCCCACACGTGGCGGGGTGGCTGGTCATCATCCACTGTGTCCCCAGGGAGAACTGACCACTTCTCTTCTTTCTCTACAGCTGCACCAGCTGCTTGTGCAGGGCGCACCACCCCACCCAGGACAAACTCCCGCACCCGCGGCCTCAGCAGGACCACCACCGCACGGCAGGGGTACCGGGACCAGCACCGGGGGGCCCTGCGAGCCCTGCACCGCACCATCCAGGCCTGGGTGCAGGAGGACCTGCAGCTCCGCCGGGAGCAGCTTGCTCAGGACCGTGCCATGTGCTCACACCTGCAGGCCCTGCTGCAGAGCGTGCTGCCCCGTGCAGGTCCTGTGCCTGCTGCCCCCACAGCTACTGTTCCTCCTCCCACTCCTGCCCCCCTCCCACCACTCCCTCCTCGACCTCCACACCCCCCACCTCAACCTCCGCACCCTCCACCCCATCCCCCTGGGGATGCCGAGGCCCCCGCACCCGCCATGCTGGGAGACATGTGGCCCGATGACACCCCCACCCCTGAACCCTGAGCTTCCCCTCCCCCTTCCTCCCCTGGCTTCCCCCTTCCAGCTCCCTCCTCCCAGTTTCCCCCCCCACCCTCTCTCCTGCCCTCTCTCCCGCCTCCTTTCCCCCGTCTCCCCAGAGTTTCATTCCCCCTCCCCAGTTGTGTTGAATAAAGACAGTTTCTGTTTTTGAAAATCCGTGTCTTTTATTTGACATCAGGAAGGGGGGTTAGGGAGGGGTAAGTGGAAGGACGAGAGGGAGGAATGGGGCACGAGCCCCCAGTGGGGCAGACCGGGGGAGACTGTTAGCGCTCCTCAGGTTGGAAGCTCTCCCGCAGGGCCGCCTGGATCCTGACAGCCCCTCAATGGTGTTCCCGGATGGCAGCCTGCAGACAGTGCAGCCAGGCTGCTGGCAACGTGTCCGCAAGACGCAGCAGAGCCCCGGGGGCAGGTCTGGTTCGATGTTGCAGAGTGCCGTGGTGCCCCGAGTAAGGGCAAGCAGAGCACTCCGAGACACAAATGCTTTGCTCTCCCTCAGCGAGGTGGACCAGCAAGCAGAGGAACCTGAGAACTGTCTGTCCGGGATGGGGGGTCGGGTCCTTTTAAGCACAGCCCTCAGCTAGCCTGAGTCAGCAGCCCCACATACTAAGTCCAAACCTGATGCCCTGCTGGCACTGGTTCCGGCCAGCCTTACCTTCGATTCAGGGTCCGCTCAATCTGGAGGCGCTATTTCGAAAAAGAAAACCGCTCTTTTGAATTAATTTTTGTGTCTAGATGCGTTATTTCAATTTAGCTTGTTCCAAATTAACTAATTTGAAATAAGATAATTCGAAAGAGAACTCTTGTGTAGACATACCCTTACAGAAAAAAACAACACATGGTCTGGTAGCACTTTATAGACTAACAAAACATGTAGATGGTATCATGAGCTTTTGTGGGCACAGCCTACTTCTTCAGATCACCTGACGAAATAGGTTGTGCCCACGAAAGCCATGATACCATCTACTTATTTTGTTAGTCTATAAAGTGCTCTCAGAGCATTTGTTGCAATTTATTAGGGTGTAAGAGCACAAGCTTTCGTGTGCTACAACTCACTTCCTTGGATGTTGAAGAAAGGAAGAAAGAAAGAGAGTTGAAATGGTGAAAGGAATGAAATACATACGACATTTCTAAAGTTGTAGCAGAGATGGAATAAACTGGATTGGGGAGGTTCCATTTCTTTCATGCCCACCTCTCCCTACAGCTCCAGGAAAATACGTTAGGTCCCTTTCAGACTAAAGAGCCCAAAGAGTCTTTCCCAGACCTGTTTGGTCCTCATCCCAAAGATTATGGGGTTCAGCATGTTGGGCATCAAGAGACACATACTGGAAAAGAGAACATGGAAATACAGAGGCATGTTCTGTGCAAAACGTTGCAAGAGGGAGAGGAAAAGACCTGGAATGTAAAAGGCCACAATGGCACAGAGGTGGGAGCCGCAGGTCCCAAAAGTCTTGAGCCGGGCGTCCTTGGTGGGGAGGCTGAAGATGGCCCTGAGAATCTGGGTGTAGGAAATGGTAATAAAAGTCACGTCCAGACCATTTACACAGAACAGCACAAAGAGGCCATAGTAGTTACTGGCGCGGGTGTCGCCGCAGGCCAGGCTCACCACGGTGATGTGTGCACAGAATGGCTCAGGGATGAGGTTGGTTCTACAATATGGCCACTGCCTTGCTAAGATGAGAAAGGGCAGGGTGATTACGGCACCGCGCAGCACCACGGCCAGGCCAATCTTGGCCACAATGCGGCTTGTCAGGATGGTGGAATGTCTCAGGGGATGGCAGATGGCCACGTAGCGATCCCAACGCCATGGCCACGAAGATCCCAGTCTCTATCACTGAGAAGCAGAGCACAAAGTACATCTGGATGAAGCAGGCACTGAAATCGATCTCCCCTGGAATTGAACCAGAAGATGCTCAGCAATTTGGGCAGGATGGACATGTACAGGACCAGGTCGGTGACGGCCAGCATGCAGAGGAAATAGTACATGGGCTGATGGAGGCTCGGCTCCGTCTTCACGATGAACAGGATGGTGGAGTTCCCTAAGAGGGCTATGGCGTACATAGCTCCGAAGGGGATGGAGATCCAGACATAGAACGGCTCCAGTCCAGGGATGCCCAGCAGGATGAAGGTGGAGGGGTTGGTGAAGTGGGTGGTGTTGGTATCTGACATGGAGCAGAGGAGGTGTAGATCTCTGAGGCAGAACCGTGTCTCCTGCATGTACAATACGATCCCCTGAGTGGCTGTATGAGCCCAAGTTCTAGGGTGATGGTCACAGCACAAATGCCTGGATGGAGAGACAATGTTAATATGACACACGACATGCACAACTGGAGGCTGTTCTCAGGGGCAAAGCAGATTAGTCAGTCTTCACCCACCGAAAAATGACACTTTCAATATGCAGATCAGTTAATTTGAACAGTGGACCCTACTAATGCCCTATTCTATGGCATTCCTACATCTCGTGGTGCGGGACAGCTTGACAGGCACTCGCAGGAAACAGGAGTGGTCGCACTGGTGATACCTTATGGTTCCTTAATACAGTGAAACCCAGGCTAGGTGTTCTGTGCTGTAGGGAGCTCCCCATTCACCTGGGTGTTCCAAAGCGGATGGTGGGTTAAAAAGCCCAAGTCTTTGCCAGGACACATGACAGCAACAACTTCCCAGGTGAAACAGACGTCAGAGAAAGCCCTGGCTGTCATGGTTAGCAGCTCATTCTCCTGCTCATGCAGAGGAGGGGCCAAGCAAAGATCCTGTTCAGACATCTAATGGAAGGATGGAGACTAAGCGGCTCTGGACACGCCTCAGTTTGGGTCACCCAGTCTCTCTAAAGCACATCGCAAGTAGCAAAGGGATTTCTGAGCCTCTGTGAATGGAGGATACGATATGAGGGCAAACGGAAAAGTCGGGGACTGTTTGATTTGGAGAAGAGATGGGGAAGAGGGAATGTGATGGAGGGGAGAAAAACACAACATGGAATTGACTATATTCAAAAGAGAGAGAATAGTCCCCCACTAGTAATGTCTATAGATCCTTATTCCTTGAAAACAGCTAAGTACTCAGCGGCAGATTATCAGTTAAACTGCTTGGGAGAAAATTATAGACAGAAAGACGAGAGTGAAAACCGGGAGTTCTTTAGATAGTAAACATTTCCACACAGAAGAGAGGGGATAATTTGGAGAAAGGCCTTGATAACTGGCAAAGGGAACACAGACATGTGGAGGGAAAAAAACAAATAAGCACAAGAGAAAATAGATTGAAAATCACTCACACTAGGAACCAGATGCACACAGTGAGCATCAAAGCAAAAAGAAACAAGCAAAAAGGCAAATGACAGGACAGGAGTGTGTTAAATGCATAGCATGAATATATAAGACAAAGCTTTCAAAAACCAAACATTTGACAAGGTTAGGAAGTACTGGAAGGGCTGGTTTGGGAGTAATGAGAGAAAAGACCAGGAATATATATCTCGCCACTCAACAACATGGAAAACAGGCCTTATAAAATAAGACTTTTTTCGTCTGTTAATGGGAGCTCATGTTTGGTTGATCAAAGGAAACCTGCAGATGCAACAGATTGCGAATTGTCCAAAGCATTCATTTTAGAAGGGCGGAATATTCCAATGAAAAACAACACTCGACACAATTCCAGTGGAGTACACGTCAACTGGACTAAGCAATGGCTAAATGCTGAATCTCAGAAAGCCATTGTCAAGGGGTCAGTGAAAGGGCCGTTTCTAATGGGGTTCAGCTGGGACCGATTTTAGGCCTAATTTGATTTTCTATTTTTACCAATGATCTGGAAGTACATAGAAACTCACTGCAGATAAAAGTTGTGGATGACACAAGACAAAGTTGCAGAGAGCTTCCAAAAGATCTTACCAAACTTAGTGATTGGGCAACAAAATGGCAAATAAAATTTGATGTTGATCAATGTAAAGTAATGCACATTGGAAAACATAATCCCAACTATATATACGCGTGATGGGGAATAATTTGGCTACAACTACTCAGAGAGAGATCTTTGTGGATGGATCTCTGAAAACACCCCCTCAGTGGGCAGCCTCAGTCAAAAAAGCAAACGGAATGTTAGGAATCATTTTAAAAGGGAGAGAGAATAAGACAGAAAATAGCTTATTGCCTCTATAGAAAACCATGGCACGCCCACATCTTGAGCACTGCGTACAGAGGTGGTTGCCTCATCTCAAAAAGAAATATAGCCATTGGAAAAGGTTCAGAAAATGGCAACAAAATGATGAGGGGTTTGGAACGGGTCTCATATGAAGAGAGATTAAAAAGACTTGGACTTTTCAGCTTAGAAAAGAGGAGACTAAGGGGGGATATGATGGAGGTCTATAAAATCATGACTGGTGTGGAAAGAGTGACTAAGGAAAAGTTATTTACTTATTCCCATAATATAAGAAGTAGGGGTTACCAAATGAAATTAATAGGAAGCAGGTTTAAAACAAACAAATGGAAGTTTTTCTTCACTCAGCGCACAGTCAACCTGTGGAACTCCTTGCCAGAGGATGTGGTGAAGTCTAGAACCTTAACAGGGTTCAAAAAAGAGTTAGATAGATTCATGGAGGTGAGGTCCACCAATGGCTATTAGCCAGGATGGGTAGGAATGGTGTCCCTAGCCTCTGTTTCTCTGGAGGTGGGTGACAGGGAGGGCATCATGTGAGGATAACCAGTTGTGATCCCTCCCTCCGGGGCACCTGGCATTGGCCATTGTTGGCAGACAGGACACTGGGCTAGATGGACCATTGGTCTGACCCAGTCTGGCTGCTTTTATGTTCGTAGGGGTGACAATGAGGACTCCTGGGGCGATACCATGGCCAAAAGGGCTGATAGGAGCCTAGAGTGCAAAACCAGGCGACTGGAGAGCCGAAACGGGGGAAGGACTTTCCCTCTCTGTGTGGCGTTGCTGAAACCCATGGCCCGCAGCCCCGGGCTCTACAGTTCTAACTGAACGTTGACAAATTGGAGATGGCACAGAGAGAACGACAACAATTACTGGGGGCTGGACGGGGTGCGAGAAACCGAGCGATTTGGAAACGTCATTCATTTATCTTACGCAGTGCTGGCAGGCTCTTGGATCGAGCGGACAAAGGCAGAGCAAAGCCCACGGGGGAGACGTAAACCAGACGCGTCCCAGCTGGGAATGAGGCCAAATGTTTAACACTCAGAATTATTAACCGTTGGTGCAGCTTTTCTGGCTGATCTGCTGAGGGCTTGTCTGCACTGAGAAGGCCACACAGCCCCGGCACCGCACTCCTTGGACACAGGACTAACACAGCCCGCAGGGTTCCTCAATGCATAACCCTGGTGCAGACCAGGCCTGAGTCAGGGGGCTGCGTACGGGTAACTGGGTGGACTGTGTTCCCCAGGAGCTCAGACGGGGTGATAGAATTGTCCTTCGTCACATTAAACCCTTGGAGTCCATTGATAAAGAACAACAGGTGACACATTTCTATTTACAGGCGGTACCTCCAAAAACCAGCACTCTCTGACCCAGCCACATCCACCCCCCGGCAGGTCCACGGATGCTCCTGGACCAGAGAGCCCGGGAGCCTGAGGGCAGGAAGGCCAGCTGGGGCCAGGGCAACAGGACCGGCAAGCCGGCTGGGGGCAGCGCGGGAGTCCAGAGTCCCACGGCAGCTGGAGCCCCGCGGCAGCCCCTTAGAGTGTGCGGCTGGGGCCGGAGCCGCGTGGCTACCCCCAGATGTGCGGAGCCAGAGCCTGTGCTGCCCACAGAGCCAGCAGAAGCTGAGCAAGCAGCCCAGCCAGGTTTTGGGGATGGGGGAAGGCAGGGTAGCAGCCAGGTCAGCCTGCCAATAGCAGGCGATGGGCTTGGGGTCGGTGGCAGCAGACCTCCCGTGGACTGGCAAATTCTCTCGTTCTGGCCCGGTGAGGTCCCGATGGTGCCGGACCAGGGCCGTGCAGCCTGCACCGTGTCTCACAAGGGACTACCTTCTGAAAGTGCCATGAGCAGAAATCTGCCTGGCCCGTGTTGTTCCAGGGGGGCCCTGCCACCCCCCCGCTTTCAGCAGAGAAGTCAGTCAGCAGCCACCTCCCTTCCCGCCGAACAGCCAGAGCCAACGGCGCCATTTTGGGAGAGCACGGGGGAGGGGGCAGCAGTCGTGTGCACCGGGACATGGCTTGCTTTCCGACCCGTTCCCCTCGCTCCTGGATAGTCCGGGGAACAGAAAGCAAATCAACTCTCCTCCCGGTGGGCACGACTCGGTCTCGAGGTCTTTATTGGCATCTCACTCCAAGGAGAGATTTACCTCAGAGTGGCCTGAGCAAACGCTGGGCCTAGGGCTCAAATCGTGGCCTCGCTTTGCACATCGACTGACACCCCCCACCCTGCCGTGTCCCTGTGCCAGGGACATGCAGCCACCTCGGGGCTGGAGCGCATCAGCGGGAGTGGGCAGGGGGCACAGAAGGACATTGTGTGATACTGGAGCAAACTCACCCCCAGTGGGAAGGGCCCCGAATGTCTCCGAAAAGTAAGGACAAGAGACTCACCGTCCCGCCATGCCCCCGTTGGCCCGGGTGGGCGAGCAGGGCAGCTCCTTGGGAAGAGACAGTGCCTGTGAGCTCCGAGAGGGACGTGTCTTTGCTGGGAGCCTCCCTCCGGCAGCCGCGTCCCCACCTCTCTGAGCCAGGCACCGGCAGGATCACGCCGCGCCGAGAGCCGGCAGAGGAGAGGGCATTTTTATAGCACAGCGCTGGGCCGGCCCGGGGGGATCCCTCAGCCTCTGGGAGAAGCAGCATCTGGATGCAAAGTGGCTGCAGACCTGCCTGTCTGGGCTTCTGGGCTAATTACCCAGCCGCAGGAGTAAACAGCAATTAAGGGCCCTTCCCCAAGGCTCCGAGCTGGGTCAGTGAGGAATTGGCTGCCCATTTGTCTATATATCAGAACTATAGTTCAATAGGGGAAAACAAAACCTCTGGGTACTGCCTGGGTTTCCAGAGAGTCTGATACCACAGAACGCCCAGGAGGGATGGGAAGGCAGCAGACAGACGGATCTGGACACACAAGACTGACGGGAGACACAAGACTTTCTGCAGGCACTTGGGCCTCTCGTTAAGGAATCACACATCAGTGATTCGCACCAGTAACCCTCATGAGGAGACTGGGCAGCCCCTTTCACTGACACATCTTGAGAAGCCTTAGGAAGGACAGTAGGTCAGGGAGCACCTAGCCCCATTCTACAGATAGGCAAACTGAGGCACAGGGCGATGTGGATTGCCCACAGACACACAGAGGGTGAGTGGCAGGGAGACAGAAAGAGGCCAGGAGTCCTGACTTCCCTGCCCTAACCATGGTCTCTCTTTTTCGTGCCAGGCGGGAAAGGGACTCCCACACTGGTGGGGACTTGTCGACTAGGGCTCTGGGTTAGTGGTAAGGGGTTTGCCAAGCAGGCACTGCCCGTTAAACATATTTCCCCCTTTGTCCTTGCAGCCTAGAAAGCTCGTTACACTGAACAGCGTCGTGTTTGACTTCTCACTTGCCCTGTAAATATACTTCCAGGGTCAGAGCACGTTCCCCCTCCCTGCAGAAGGCTGTATGTAATGCACCTCTAGGGATGGAGACTCCACTACTTCCCTAGGTAACCCATTCCAGTGCTTCACCACTCTCCTAGGGAAATAGTTTTTCCTAACATCCAACCTGGACCTCTCCCACCACAACTTGAGCCCATTGCTCCTTGTTCTGCCACCTGTCACTACTGAGAGCAGCCTCTCTCCATCCTCTTTGGAACCCCTTTTCAGGAAGGTGAAGGCTGCTCTCAAATCCCCCCTCACTCTTCGCTTCTGCAGACTAAACAGACCCAACTCCCTCATCATTTTGGTTGCCCTCCGCTGGACCCTCTCCAATGCGTCCACATCCTTCCTACGGAAACCTGTTGGAGAACACTTCAATCTACCTAATCACTCTTTAAAAGATCTCCAGGTGGCTGTCCTGTCACAAACCAATTCTACACAAATTGAATTCCTCCACTGGTCACCTTCTCAGTCGAGATGGGGGATGGCTGGGACATTATCAACCTAGCATTCAGTGAAGATGCCAACAGCTCTTTGTCTGTGTAGATTCTTGTGTTAGTACCCTTCCTATCTAATTGCTATCCTATAATCCTTATCTGCTATTTTTTAACTATCCAATCTTCACATGCTTATAGACTACCAATTCTTCCTACTTGCTTTTCCCTTTGATATTATCATACCCTCTGCTCCTTGTTTCCTGCCCCCTTCTTTTTTTCCTTCCCCCTCTCTCCCTTCTCCCCTATTTATTTTGGGTCTGTACATCCTAAACTCAACACTTCTGAAGAAGTAGGCTGTGCCCACAAAAGCTCATGATCCCATCTACATATTTTGTTAGTCTATAAAGTGCTACCAGACCATTTGTTGTGTTTTAAGTTTCTCTTGCACAGGCAAAATCAGCTACCCCTCTGAAGCTATTTAATTTGCATGAATAAAGTTGATCAAGTCTCTCTGTTTCTGGCAGAAACAGAAAAGGACAACAAACATGGTACAGGACAGTGTCCATATGAGGAGAAAATAACAAGACTGGGACTTTTCAGTGGGAAGAGGGGAGACTAAGGGATGAGATGGAGCTCTATAAAATCATGATGCGCGTGGCGAGAGTAAATAAGGGAGTGTCATTTACCTCTTCTCACAGCACAAGAACAGGGGTCGTGAAATGAAATGAATAGGCCTCCAGGTTTAGACAAACTAAAAAGAAGGGCTCTGGGCTTCCGATCTGGACCATGGGGCTTCTTGGCCAGGACTGTTCCAGTTCTTCAGCAGGAACATCGACAATACGTCCTTCCTCGCCAGCCGTCCTCCCTGAATGTGCTGGACTGCTCCCTTTTGTATCTGGTCCCCACTTGGGGCATGCCCAGCAGGGCTCTGGGGGCATGGCCTCCTCAGCCAAAGTGTGGGGTCACCCCTCAGAGAGGCAATGCGTGGATAATGTGCCCTGTCACACCTACGTATCCCAGGAAGCTGTTATTGGAGTCCCCCAAACGCCCAGGCTCTCTGAGGTGACAGAACCTGCCATGGTCACCCAAGGATGATCAGAGAACAAGGCCAGCTAGATGCTGGAGAAGTGGGACATGCACTTCTTATGCAACCAGATCTAAGGCATCTGAGGGTTGAACCAGGTCTAATGTGTCTGAGGATACTGAGAGAGTTTGGCTGATGTGACTGGGCAGCTGTAACAAGCGGCTCTGGGGGGCACTGCCTGAGAGTATTAATTCAAGACATATCGCTTAGAGACAGGCCTTTGTTCAGAGATTCAGCTCATAGCAAAGATCCTCCAGAGGTGAGACACAGGACTGGAGACAAGATGGAGGAATTTCCAGGGCCCTTATATATCCTCTTGGGAACCCATAAGCAGAAGGCCCAGTCTGTGCTCTGAGAAAAGGAGTGTGATTAGAAGTAAAGCAGAGTCACAAAAGCTAGTGGAGAGCCGTGTGCTGCTAGCTGCAGGGCAGGGCTGTCTTACCACCACCCAGCATCCTGTGTAACTACCCGATCTTAGGGCTGTTACTGCCCCATCTCCCTGCCTGCCCTCTGCCTGGTTTATTATACACACTAGCTGTTTTGTCTTTTAAAATGATGTATAAGCTTCTTGGGGTAGGGGCTCCTTCTCCTCTGCTTGTGAAGGGTCCAACACAAGAAGCCCTGAACTCTGGCAAAGACTAAGGAGGCTTCCACAATCAGTGTTCCCACTCACATTTTCTATCCTTGGGCGAGTTGGATTTTCTTTTGGGCGGGATGAAATTTCTTATGTGCAGAAGCCCCAGAACAAATTAGCACCCAGATTCAGGGTTTGTAGACAGATGCATGTTTCAAAGAGCTTGCAAATAAGTTTTTGTCCTTCAATACAACTAGCCTCACACCTAGTATTTGCTACTTCTGACTCATACCAACCAGAACTCGACCACAGAGCAAAAATCTGGCCTTAATGCAATCCAGTAATTACTTGTTTAACACGTGCCCTCTTAACACGTTTTCACAATAGCACGATTTTTTTAGGGAACGTTTTTTGAATAACACGGCCGTCCCTGAAATAACACAAAAAAAAATCAAGTGGCGGACTACTTTGTGTGGCGGAATACCCGGAGGTACTATAAAGGGGCTGTGACAGATCTGCCAGGATCCTCACTGCATCCGGCGAGGGAGGGTCAGCGGGGAACGGCGCGGCGAGCGGCGAATCCTCCGACGCTTTGCAAGGAGGTGGGGGAAGCCCTGCACAGCTGCTGGCGACGGGCTGGCTGGGGAAACCCAGCCGCCAGCCTGCAAGTGGGTGGGGGGGAGGAGAAGGGGCGAGGCATCCGGCTCCCTGGGGCTTCCCCCGCCTCCCTGCAAAGCGGCGGAGGGTTCGCCGCTCGCCGTGCCTTTCTCCACCGACCCCCCCTCTCGCCGGACGCAGTGCAGGTCCTGGCAAACCCGTCACAGGGGCATACTCCCAACCCCCTCCCTCTCCCTTCTCCTCCCCTTCCCTTCCCCAGAGCCAAACACCTCCCCTCCCTGCTGTAACCCAGTCCTCTTTGTCCCCCAACCTTATGTCCCAGTCCCAAGGCAGCTGCCTGTGCTCAGCGGCCGGCTGCTAGCAAGTGCAGGCTGGAGCTGCGAGCGCACATGCGGCGTGGCTGAGAGAGCTGCTGACCGGAGCACTTCCGGGTTCCAGTTGATGCCGGCTATTGGAGCACCAACAGAAAATCGACTTCGACACCACCGCTTGAAATGCAACCCCCACCTTTTCCACTATTTTCAATGGGAACATTGACCCCACATAACACGTTTTCGCTTAGCACGATCATTTTCTGAAACGTATCTACCGTGTTACATGAGGAATTACTATACAATTGACCATGTATTAATTTGTAACTCCGGATTTTTAAAAAATCATTAAGGTCAGAGATAAAAGAATCTTTTTCTTTCTTACCGTAAGCCATTAACACCGATGTAAATTCTGTTTGAAATGTAATCATGCAAATGTCCTAGCTTCCCCCTACCCCCATGCCGCCTGCTTCCCCCGATTCCCTGCCACCCTCCAACCCAGCCAGCCAGAGAGGACGGCAGCAAATGAGTCAGGGACACCCCAAACAAATTCCCCCCACCTCCACCTCATTGCACGGATGCCAGCACCCCTCCACCCCCCCTTTCCCTCACCTACCCCTGTGCAATCCGCTCCCCTCAGCCCAGGTGGGGGTTGGGATCAAATCCAGCTTCGCAGACTAGCAGGCACCAGCAGTCTGTCCTAACTTCAGCTACAACCTAAACAAGTTATCCACCCCTTCCCCAGCTCATAGCACAAACCGCTGGGGCAGTGAACCGTGGAATCATAGAACCCCAGGGCTGGCAGAGACCTCAGGAGTCATCAAGTCCAGCCCCCTGACCAAAGCAGGACCAACCCCAACTCAATCATCCCAGCCAGGGCTTTGTCAAGCCGGGACTTAAAAACCTCTAGGAATGGAGATTCCACCCCCTCCCTAGGGAACCCATCCCAGCGCTTCCCCACCTGCCTAGGGAAATAGTTTTTCCTAATATCCAACCTAGACCTCCCCCACCACAACTTGAGACCATTGCTCCTTGTTCTACCATCTGCCCCCACAGAGAACAGCCTCTCTCCAGCCTCTTTGGAACCTCCCTTCAGGAAGATGAAGGCTGCTCTCAAATCCCCCCTCGCTCTTCTCTTCTGCAGACTAAACAAGCCCAAATCCCTCAGCCTCTCCTCGTAGGCCGTGTGCTCCAGCCCCCCAACCATTTTTGTTGCTCTCTGCTGGACCCTCTCCAATGCGTCCACATCCTTTCTGTAGTGGGGGGCCCAGAACTGGACACAATACTCCAGATGTGGCCTCACCAGAGCCGAATAAAGGGGAATAATCACTTCTCTGGATCTGCTGGGAATGCTCCTCCTAATGCGCCCTAATAAGCCATTAGCCTTCTTGGCCACAAGGGCACACTGTTGACTCATCTCCAGCTTCTCATCCACTGGAATCCCCCAGGTCCTTTTCTACAGAACTGCTACTTAGCCCAGTGTTTCTCAAACTGTGCTCCGTGGAGCCCCAGGGGCTTCATGAGATATCTCCAAGGGCTCCGTGAGGTCTAATGCGGCCAACATTGATAGGTACAACACATACAATCAGTGGACCACTGGGTCTCTGCATAAATTTTTACGTATGTAAAGGGCTCCGGAGCCCAAAAAGTTTGAGAATCGCTGACTTAGCCAGTCGGTCCCCAGCCTGTAACAATGCTTGGGATTCTTCCATCCCAAGTGCAGGATTCATACACTTGCCCTTGTTGAACCTCATCAGATTTCTTGTGGCCCAATACTCCAATTTGTCTAAGTCACTCTGGACCCTTTCCCTGCCCTCCAGTGTATCTACCACTCCCCCTAGCTTAGTGTCATCTGCAAACTTGTTGAGGGTGCAATCCAAATCCTCATCCATGTCATTAATGAAGATGGTGAATAAAACTGGGGCACTCCGCTGGAAACCGATCACCAACCTGACATCGAGCCGTTGATCACTATCCATTGGGCTTGACAGTCTAGCCAGCTTTCTATCCATCTTACAGTCCATTTATCCAATCCATACTCCCTTAACTTCCTGGCAAATATGTTGTGGAAGACCGTATCTAAAGCTTTTCTAAAGTCAAGGTCTATCACATCCACTGACTTCCCCATATCCACAGAGCCAGTTACCTCATCATAGAAGCTAAGCAGATTGGTCAGGCAGGACTTGCCCTTGGTGAATCCATGTTGAAAGTGCTGGAAAGTCTGATTCAGCCTGCAACATCAGATTCCAATTCCACCTGGGAGGCATTGGGAGGACATGAACCAAGAGGGAGAGAGCAAAACCAAGGCAAACACCAATCCAGCCTCTATCCTGTGTATGTTATTGCTTATAAGAAGCACACGGGATCTTTTTCAGGGGAAAAGGCAAAGTGCCGCATTCATTGAGAATACGGTAGAAAAGCAGTTAGCATCTGCTCACACACACGGACACAAACACACACACAAAGTCTCGTTGTTGCTTAAAGCTACCAGTCTGTTGCTCACCATAACTCCCTGGCCAGGTGAGCTAAATGTGAGGGGGAAGAGCGGGGGCTTCTCTCGGTCTGGACCGATGCTCCCATCTTGACAAGACCCAGGGATTCGTGCAAGATGCCCCAGCTAGTATAGGACTTTTCTCCCTCTGTGGTCTGTACATTTTGCTTCCTCAGCGCTTAATCAGTCACCGTTTTAACATCTGTTTTTCTGGAAGTTGTTCTTCTTTGTCCTCTGACATCAGTCTGTTGGTGCTTCCTTCCCAGGGTTTATTTGTATGTAAAGGGCGCTTGCTCTTAACACTCCCAGGCCGCCCAGAAGACCTCCGTCAGTCTGCTTTGTATTGGGTCCAATTTATGGTACCTTGATGCCTCTGAGTCTTCCAGTCCCCTCCCCTCCTTCCACTGTTTATATTCTGGAACTGTTGCGCCTCCAAATTGTTCTCTCTCCAAACTCTCACATTCCAAACTCATTCACACCCCCTTCCCAGGAACTACACAATCATTTCACACACGGGAGAAGGGAGACAAGTGTCCCTACAAAAGGTATCAAACTATTTCCTAATACAAAGCTTCTATTAGTACAAACTTTAATCATTCGTCATATTTTCTTTATCACACAATGTGTAGTTTAACCACTCCTAAGAGCAACAGTGTGATCCTGCTGAATCACAAGGGTCCTGCTGGTCTCTTTCTATCTTGACATCAGATACAGACACAAGCAGTTTGCCTGATGCATCGTTATTAAGGGCCTAGAAGCCTGTTCCTCCTGATTTGTGAGGCCTTGACAAGAGCCCCCTTTGCCTGCAGAAAGTGTTAGTGCCGCTTTCCTGTCTCCTGTCTCTAGACCTGTGTCCGCTGCCCACCCATCCCTCCTGGGGACTAACAGGATTTCAGACACTTCAGAGGCCTGGCAGGATCTCTAGTCCTTTCCCCGCCCTAAAGAACTATAATTCTTACATGTACACAAATGAGCACTAATTCCTCGCTGACTCAGCTTAGAGCCCTTGAGCTCTCCTCTCCCTTGCTGTTTACACCTACAGCTGGATAAATACAGTGTCATTTGCAGCCTGTTTATATTCAATTGCTGCTTGTCCCACATAGGCTGAGCGAACCCCCCTGGGACTGCCCAGAGCTGTGTTATAACCAGTGCATGGCCCTGTGCCGGCTCTCGGCACGGGACGCTGCTGCAGACGCTGGGCTGAGAGAGGTGCAGGACGCGGCTGCCTGAGGGGGGTTCCCAGGGAAGACACGTCCCTCTCAGCACTCACAGGTACCAGCTCTAGCTGAGCAGCTCCCCTGCCCCACTGCCCCAGTGCCCTATGGGGGTGGGGTGGAATAGCCAGTAAGTCCTTTGTCCTGTCTGTTCTGCACAGCTAGTAAACATTCGGGGTCCTTCCCACAGGGGATGAGTTTCCCCAGTATCACTAGCCATCCCCCTTTTCTGTGCCCCCTGCCCGCCCCGCTGATGCGCTCCGGCTGCATGTCCGCGGCACAGGGACACGGCAGGGCGGGAGGGGTCAGTCCATGGGCAATGCGAGGCCAAAATCTGAGGCCCCGGCCCCATTTGTTGCTCAGGCCATTCTGAGGCGACGCTCCCCTTGGAGTGAGACGTGAGCACAGAGCGTAGGAGCCAGATGAGGGTCACTGCACGGAGCCTGCCCCTCCCCTCCGGCTCGTCAGGGCTTTCACTGTTAAGCAGGGGGAAGGAGGCGGCTCCTGAGTGACTTTCATCCGCTGCAGAGCCTGGCGGCGTTAGGGCTCCCCGCTGGAACAGCATGGGCCAGGCACGTTTCTCCTCACCCCATTCAGAGGAAGAAGAAACCCCACCCCGGCGATTTCACTCTGAACCCTGAAAGCTTGGGAAATGTCCAGGCAACTCCCATTCAAGTCTTCTCATTGAAAGTGTTGGCCCGTCTTAACTGGCGGTGGTCCCGTAGTACCGCCAACAATGGCCCACGCCTTGTGGCAAGGAGTTCCACAGGCTGAACGTGGCTTATGGAAACAATTTTCTTTTCTCTGTGTTATAAGTTCAGGCGTTCGATGGAAAGGAACGTTCCCCTGTCTGTGAGTTGTCAGGCACAGTAAATGTAAACGTCCTGACTCTTTTCTTTACCAATAGATTCATAGGCTTTAATGTGAGAAGGGGACATTACATCATCCAGTTTGGCCTCCTGTATAACTCAGGCCATTAAATGTCACCCAGTTTTCCCTGTATCTAGCCCTTGCGTTCAGGCCCTGTCTACGCCAAGACTTTACATTGCAGAATCCCAGAGCCACAGGGTCAGAAGGCACCAAACAGCCAGCTGGTCTGACCCTGCCAAGAGGCAGGACGTGTTCGGTCTAAACCATCCCCAGACTGGTGGGTGTCCTGCCTCAGGAAGTTTTTTTCTTGCAACTTCACCTCAGTCTGCTGTCCAGCAGTTCAAACCCATTGTCTGTTGCCCAGGCCTCTGGGGCAGGAGAGAACGTTCCTTCCCTTCTCTATGGCAGCGTTTGAAAATGATAGAATCATAGAATCATAGAGCTGGAAGAGACCTTAGAAGGTCAACAAGTCCAGCCTCTTTCCCTAGGCAGGACCAATCCCAACTAGTTCAGACACAGATAAAGTCATGATCCTGTGCCCACGGACTCTTTGCTTTTGCAACTGAAACCCACCCCGCCCCCTGCTTTTGAAGATAGGGCCTGTGTTCCCAGCATCCTTCTCCGGAGCAGTGGCCACAATCGGACGCAGTACTCCATGCGTCCTACCCGGGGCTGAGCACAGCAGGATCTTGTGTGCTGTGATTTGCCTGCACCACGTCCGCCAGTACCAACAAACGCTGCCTGGACCATTTCATAAACAGCAAAAAAAAAAAAACGCACCCTGAAAACCAACCCCCAGGTCTGCACCCAGAGGGATGTGGCTATTCGGCCCTCCCCCTGGTGTCGAGAGCAGGACATCGATAGGCAGATTCATCCATTGACTGGGCTGCCGGCTCTTGGAGAAGGGGGGCGTATAACCAGTGCCAGTCGTGTTTACATGGAAGCCCGAAGGGCAGCCGTGTTGCACGGTAAAGGCGGACAAGCTCTCAGCAGAAAAGCAACCAGGGCGGGTTGCTTGTGGGGGAGGAGAATGCACCACTTCCATTTGCAGTTTGCACAACTGGTTAATTATGCTCAGGGCTAATATTTGGCCTTCGTTGCCAACTGGAACTCGTCTACATAAGAACATAAGAACGGCCGTACTGGGTCAGACCAAAGGTCCATCTAGCCCAGTAGCCTGTCTGCCAACAGTGGCCAGCACCAGGTGCCCCAGAGGGTGGACCAAGACAATGAACAAGCGATTTGTCTCCTGCCATCCCTCTCCAGCCTCTGACAAACAGAGGCCAAGGACACCATTTTATCCCCTGGCTAATAGCCTTTTATGGACCTAACCTCCATGAAATTATCTAGCTTCTCTTTAAACTCTGCTATAGTCCTAGCCTTCACAGCCTCCTCTGGCAAGGAGTTCCACAGGCTGACTACACGCTGTGTGAAGAAGAACTTTCTTTTATTAGTTTTAAACCTGCTACCCATTTAGTCTAGTGGTAGATTTCCCCAGCTGGGCCTTGTTCGGCCTTTTCCACCTGATCGAAGAGCCTGTTATTACTACTTACGTATGCATGAAGGTCTTTCAGTCTGTCTGTCTGTCTGTTTCTCTCTCTCGGTTTGTGGCCCTTTGCCCAGGCTCCCATAATTTTGTAGTTCTCTTCTGCACCCTCCCCAGTTTTTCAACATCTGGTTTGAAGTGTAGCCCTTGAAGCTGCTCACTTGGTTTCACCAATGCCACAGAGAGGTCAAATCTTTCCTCAGCTTCAACTCCCCAGCCCCCTGGGGAGTTGTGTCCCTGTTTTTCTGTCCCCCGTTTTGTCCCCCATTTTTGTGACTTTGGGTCATGGTCTCAGATGAGGAGCTCACAAGGAGTGGGGTCTTCCATGTGACCCCGAACTCAGGTTTGGCGTCCCTGGGTTCCACAACCCAGCACCCTGGTCGGTGGGTCTGTCCTGCCTTCCCTGTTCTGAGCAGGTAACTTTGCATTTCTCTTTGTTCCCTTTGAGTTTGTGAGCCGCCTTGAATATTTTAAATAGAAATGCGAGGTAAAAAATATTCAAATACACAAATAAAAAAATAAATACAAATTATTCAGCCCTTCCGTTTGCCTGGTCCCCACTCACCAAAGGCTCCAGCTCAATTGGTGCCTGCCCTGGACTCCCCATTGTCACCCCTCTGCCAGACTTTGGGTCGGCCACAGATTTTATCGGCAGTGAGTTTCTCTGTACGTCCAGATCCCTGATGGAAATCGTAACTTGCATCAAACCCAGAACCGAGCCCTGAGAACCCCACTGGAAACAGCCCCATCCACAAGGAATAACCGACAGCCAACAGCTCTCTGAGATCTGCCACTTATTCAGTTGATAACCATTATATGTGCACTGCCCTGTAATTGCACAGCACTTGTTTTGCTCTCATTGTCTTACCATTCTAAAACAAATGCCATTGAGAACTAGACGTCTATTGCGTCTGCCTGGCTCCCTCATCAACCCAACCTCCATGGTCATGAATGGATAAAAAGCAGGTTTATTTCACAAGACCGGTTTTCTTAAACTGTGTTGTTGACGGGTGATAGAGTCCTAGACTTTTCTCTAACCAGCTTTTCCATTGCTTCCTAACCTGGTGATTTTTTTTAAATTTTCACCTAGTTTTTCATACTTTGCAATTAACATGCTACTGTTCTGAGTTTGCTTTCATTTCAATTTGTTTTGGCCCTGCTCCTGACTCGCTGTATGGATCCGGTTCCCACTGTGAGGTGCGGTCCATCGGTCAGTTCCTGACTTTCAAGTTCATAACTTTAAGGTTCTACTGGGGATGATGTTTAACATCTTCCTACAGAGCTAATGGACTGGGAAGTGTGTCAGCACCTCAGATGACACTTGTCAATCATCCTGCTTCTTTCCATGGTCATAACCAGCGTTGTGTATTATTTGCTGTCCATTCCCCCTTTTTCCCATTTGTTCCATATTATTTTCCCTCCGAATGGCTGCCTTCCCATTGCAACCAGGCCTCTGTCTGAAGCTGGCCCCTCTCTTGAGTGCGGTATGTTGGCTGTTTAGCTTTCATTAGGTCCCAGAACATTGTCTGTTTTGGCCACTGCTGCGCATGAGCAGTGATCCACGACAGCCAGGCCCTTTCACCGAGGTCTGCTCCACCTGGGATGTTGCTGCCACTGTAACTAGATGGTTTTTTGTAGCCATATTTGCAGGCCTAAACTCAAGCCTTCCTCCACATCCAGAATGAAGAGCAGCTGCGTCTGGAGTCACATCCTCCCACTCCATCTAAACTGCATTTCAATAATGTCGCACTAGGCTGGGAGAAGGAGATCCTGTCCTAAGGGCCAGATACAGAAACAGATCTCAAGATCGGTCGAGAGAACTTATTTCACAGCATTTTGTCTGGCAAGAAACTGTTTACCGATAGTTGAGGTTGTGGAATCTGCATTCTATGATTGTTGTCTGTCTGATCTCTATCTGGTTTGTGACTGTTTCTGTCTGCCGGATAATTAATGTTGCTAGGTGGGGTGTGATTGGTTAGGTAATTCTGTTACAGTACGTGATGATTGGTTAGTAAAATTATACTAAAATAATTGGTTAAAGTATAGCTAAGTAGGACTCATGTGTCACTATATAAACTGGGGTCCAAGAAGACCAGCAGGAAGAAAAAGGGGAAAAGAGGAGAGGGACACTAAGAAGGAGAGAAGACCTGGAAGAACAGATGTGGTCTCCTCACCTCAAAAAAGATATTTTGGCCTTGGAAAGGGTTCAGAAAAGGGCAACTAAAATGATTAGGGGTTTGGAACGGGTCCCATATGAGGAGAGGTTAAAGCGACTGGGACTTTTCAGTTTAGAAAAGAGGAGACTGAGGGGGGATATGATAGAGGTGTATAAAATCATGAGTGGTGTGGAGAGGGCCGATAAAGAAAAGTTATTTATTAGTTCCTAAATAGAAGAACTAGAGGACACCAAATGAAATTAATGGGTAGCAGGTTTAAAACTAATAAAAGAAAGTTCTTCTTCACACAGCGTGTAGTCAGCCTGTGGAACTCCTTGCCAGAGGAGGCTGTGAAGGCTGGGACTATAACAGAGTTTAAAGAGAAGCTAGATAATTTCATGGAGGTTAGGTCCATAAAAGGCTATTAGCCAGGGGATAAAATGGTGTCCTTGGCCTCTGTTTGTCAGAGGCTGGAGAGGGATGGCAGGAGACAAATCGCTTGATCATTGTCTTCGGTCCACCCCCTCTGGGGCACCTGGTGCTGGCCACTGTCGGCAGACAGGCTACTGGGCTAGATGGACCTTTGGTCTGACCCGGTACGGCCGTTCTTATGTTCTTATGTTCTAACTCATCTCCAAGACACAGCCTAAGCCTAGAGTTGCCAGGACTCCTTGGCACAACCTGACGTGCAGTAGCTAAGATCCAGAGAGACTGGTCTTGCTTGGCCAACAGGAGAAGTCCTTATCATTAATGCCTATTATGCCAGCTGATGTGTAGGGCAGCAACAAATGTTCTCCATTTTTGTCTCTCTTTGGCCATTTTCTCCATGATTTTCACCCTGAGAAACATCATAGAGCAGTACACAGAGGGGCAGAGACAGCTGTACATACTCTTTGTTGACTTTGAGAAGGCTTTTGACAGCAAACACAGACAAAGACTTTGGTGCATTCTGAGAACAGGGGAAGTCGGCCTGCCTTTATGAGCATTGGTGAGCAGGAAACTGTGTGCTTAGCATGTGTATTCTCCTTGCTTGGGAATTGTCCATAAATAGAGAAGCAGAAAATTACTGTGTAAAGCTCTTTCAGTGGTAAAAGATCCTGTAAACCCGCAGAAAGCTGAGCCGTAGGAATTGGGTTAATGTGGGTATGTAAGTTAAAAGGGTTGCACCTTGAGCCTAGGAATTGGGGAAAAGTGTGAACCCCTCAAGTGCGGAAGGGATAGAGAAATTTGTGCCGGTAACACCATGTGTTGCGGCAAAGATTTGTGGGGTTTTCCACTATCAGATTTTGAACACCCAGGCGAATGGGGAACTCCCTACAGCATGGACTTTCCAGCCTGGGTTCACTGTATTAAAGATCAAAGTGGGAGAACCAATGTTGACACCCATGTTTCCTGCTAGTGCCCATTAAGCTTTCGCAGAATTTGAGATGTAGGAATTATTGGCACCTGCCATAAAATACGGACTCAGCATTAATCTCAGTTGCTCAGATTAATTGACCTCACTTCTGACCATGTCATTTCAGAGTGTGAGAAGAGTGACTGATATGCTTCACCTCTGAGAACACTCTCCGATATTAACTTTCTTTCTCCATCCAGGCATTTCCACTGTGATACTCACCCTAGACTTTGGACCCCTACTGAAAATCAGAGGTATATATGGTACATGCTGGAGTCATTGTTCTCTTTCTGATTTGGACATTTTTCCCAAATTCATGTCAAAGTCAAATACAACCGAGTTCTCCAACCCCTCCACCTTCATCCTGCAAGGCATTCCTGGCCTGGAGGCGGCACATGGCTGGATCTCCATCCCCTTCTGCACCATGTATGCCATAGCCACCTTGGGGAACTTCGCCATCCTCTTCATTGTGAAGACAGAGCTGAGCCTCCATGAGCCCATGTACTATTTCCTCTGCATGCTGGCCTTCACCGACCTGGTCGTGGCCACCTCCACCCTGCCGAAAATGTTGAGCATCTTCCGGTTCAATTCCAGGGAGATTGAATTCAATGCCTGCCTCACCCAGATGTATTTCGTGCTCTGCTTCTCAGTGATAGAATCAGGGATCTTCGTGGCCATGGACTTTGATCGCTACGTGGCCATCTGCCATCCCCTGAGACATTCCACCATCCTGACAAGCCTCATTGTGGTCATGATCGCCTTAGCCGTGGTGCTGCATTCTAGCATTCTCACACTGCCCTTTCCATGCTTGGCGAGCCGATACCCATATTGTAGAACCAACATCGTCCCCGAGCCATTCTGTGCACACATCACCGTGGTGAGCCTGGCCTGTACCGACATCCGTGTCAGTAGTTACTACGGCCTCTTTGTTTTATTCTGTGTCTATGGTGTGGATGTGATTCTTATTACCATTTCTTATACCCAGATCCTCAGGGCCATCTTCAGACTTCCCACCAAGGACGCCCGTCTCAAGACTTTTGGGACCTGCAGCTCCCATCTCTGTTCCATGTTGGTCTTTTACATGCCAGGTCTCTTCTCCTCCCTCATGATTCGTTTTGCAGAGACGGTGCCTCTATATGTCCATATTCTCTTTGGTTCCTCATGCTTCTTATTGCCCTCCACATTAAACCCCATCATCTACGGGGTGGGGACCAAACAGTTCCAGAAAAGGCTCTTCTGGCTCTTCACTCATAAAGGGACCTAAAGTTTTCTCCTGGAGCTCTGGGGAGGGGTGGGCATGAAAGAAATGGAGCCTCCAAATTCAAATGAACAGAGAGAGGAACTGTTGGTCCAGTCCTCCAGATTGGCGCTTCAAGAAACATTCAACGGACAATGGAGCACGGGTGTCACCAAGACGACTGAACTGACTTTTCTGCAAACCTTCAGTCTGGATTGTAGGCCATAGCATTCTCCTGCAAAGGAAATGAGTCAGGATTGGAGAGGTGACTTGTCCAGGTCACAACGCATCCCTGGCTTCTCTCCTCTCCTCTCCCCGTCACTTGTTACATCTTCCCTACTACCACCCCTGCTGGTGCTGGGCTCCCTCTTTGCCGGGACATGACTAGGAGCTGCGGCAGCCACACAAGGAGCCTGCCTGCAATCATATGGTGGCCCCAGCTGAGTGAAGCAGATGAAGGGTTAATGACCTGATGCCCTGCAGGGATCGAACTGAGCCATATCCAGCCCAAGACTCTCGTTCAAATACCATTAGGATATGTGGAAAGCCCATGTAGCAACCTTTAGAGAGAGAGAGAGAGAGAGAGTGATTGAGCCCCCATGCTTTATAGAACAGACGTGTGGACACAGATATGCCCAACTCCAAGGTGCTTTGGACAAATTGTCTCCTGGCCAGTCCCTACCAGTTAGGGAGGTCATGCAACTGCCTACGACCAAACATTACTAAGACTTAAAGGACAAAAGAAGGCTTTACAGATGATTGCCCAGACATTGAGGCATCCCAGCATGGGGAACACCCTTCATGGCGTTCCCTTTACGGAGGTTTTAATGTTAGAATTACGTAAATGTTTTCTGTAATGGTAAGTTTCTAATCGACTTTGTTCTGCCTGTTTTCACTTAGAACCACTTCAACCCTACTGCTTGTACCTAATAAAATCACTTTTCCTTACTATCAAGCCCAGTGTAAATATTGTTACCTGGGGGGGAACCAATGTGCACTTTTCCCTATTCATCACTAAAATGGGTCACCCAAACAAATCACTGGGGTCTGATCCCCATTGGGGGGTGGAATCCTGGGACGCTGGGCCCCAAACTGCATTTTCCGTGGGCTTGAAGAATTTAAGTATCAGTCCTTCTGTCTTGCTCCTCGGGGGGGCAGGGGTCTCAGCTCGGGGCCTTGGCTGGGGGAGACCAGGGAGCTGGCCCAGCAGGACTGGGTGTTGAGAAGCACCAGAGAGCAGGAATCCTTGTCAGCACCCTGGGAAGCTCCCCTAAGGGATCTTCTGTGCCCTCTCCCCATCACAGGTAGAGAGAGAGAGAGCTGCAATGTACGGAGTTAGATAGATAGATAGACAGACAGAGAGACAGACAGACCGACCGACTGTCCAGACAAAACCTATACACAATGGAAACCCAGTTAAGTCACTCAAGTAGATAAGTAGGCTTCTATCTTCTTATGTCTTTGGGCGTTTCCTGTTCCTTTCCCTCACACGCCTTGTGCCCAGAGGCAGGAGGATGAAGCAGAGGCATCTGCATATCAATAGCTTGGCCATTGAAGGCTCTCAGCCCGGATGGTATCTGGCCCAGCACAAGCAAGGAGTAACGGCATTCTAGACACCACCAGTGTTCTCCTGCTGGGCAGGGGAGGGGTGGGCAGGGAAGGAAGGGAACCGTCCCATGAAGGGGAGCAGGGAGAGGAGGGGTTGGTCCAGAACTTCAAAAACATGGAGACTGGTTGAGCCAGAAGATACTGGAGCAGGAGACAGGAATGAGGGTGGCTGGGGGACGGGGACTCTGGTTTTGCAGCAGAGAAACAGGCTCTAACTTGAGGAATTGCAGGAAGTGGCCACTGGACACCCTAGAGGGCTCTGGCCCTTTCCAAGGGGTGTTCAAGGGGGGTGGGGAGAAAGTGATGCACACTGGGAAACATAATCCCAACTCTCCATGTAACACAACAGGGTCCAAATTGTAGCCATGCATTTTGGTTCGTTATTTACTTCCTGTGTATGATACTGATTAATCAGTATGTCACATTGTGCATTTTCACGGTTATGTTAAGGAGGACTCAACTGTGGAGCTATGGAAGTGTGGGACCAATTGGTATTTGGAGGAGCCAAGCCCTAGACATTAGTGACACAACCCAGAACGCAAGAACCTAGGGGTGGAGGCCTGCCACACCTTAGCTTTGCTATTCTCGGCCTTGGAGAGAAAGAGTGATGACCTAAGGGACCGGAAAATAACCCCATGCCCTAAGGTTATGGGAAAGAGACGTTCTCTTACACTATGGTACTAAATTACCCATCAGCTTGCTATTGCATCATGCCGCGGTTGTCAAAGTGCATCTGTCTCAGAGACGTGCCTCACGCCCAGGCTGCAGGCTGTGCATCAAAGCTAACGAGGATAAAGGGAACTTGCCCAGCCCACACGGTTATGCACTTGGGCAGAATGTAGGTGCAGACAGAATCACAGTATAAAAAGGGGGGCCCATTGGGAAAATCCCAGTCCCTCTGGGAGACTCCAGCAGGAGCCCTCCCGCCCCGATGGTCAAGCCAGGAGAGGCCCATCCAACCCGACCACTGTCATGTGACTCTGTCTGTAACTGGCACCGTGGCGTGCAGGGAATTTCTATGTTCTTGGGCAATCACAACTTTGGGAGGCAAAAGAAAGAGCCTGACTCACAAGCCTGGTTCTTGAACCAGTCAGCGAAAGTTACGCTACAAGTCACAGACAGGCCGTGTAACAAGCAGATGTTTGCCTGCAAGTCCATGTCTCTCAGCACTAGACCTGCTGGCATGGCTAAAAGCACATGAAGTGTGTACATACATCCCACCAGGACAGGACAGGGACATCCAGCCGAGTGCATAATAAAATAGCTGGAAACAACCAGCATGAACGCATGACAGAATGGGAAGCGCCTGTCTGGGAAGGAGTACGGCAGAAAGGGATCTAGGGGTTATATTGGACCACAGGTTGAATATGAGTCAGCAGTGTGATGCTGTTGCAAAAAAAGCAAACATGATTCTGGGATGCATGAACAGGTGTGTTGTGAGCAAGACACAAGAAGTCATTCTTCTGCTCTACTCTGCGTGGGTTAGGCCTCAGTTGGAGTATTGTGTCCAGTTCTGGGCACCGCATTTCAAGAAAGATGTGGAGAAATTGGAGAGGGTCCAGAGAAGAGCAACGAGAATGATTAAAGGTCTAGAGAACATGACCTATGAGGGAAGACTGAAGGAATTGGGTTTGTTTAGTTTAGAGAAGAGAAGATTGAGGGGGGACATGATAGCAGTTTTCAGGTATCTAAAAGGGTGCCATAAGGAGGAGGGAGAAAACTTGTTCATCTTGGCCTCTGAGGATAGAACAAGAAGCAATGGGCTTAAACTGCAGCAAGGGAGGTTTAGGTTGGACATTAGGAAAAGTTCCTAACTGTCAGGGTAGTCAAACACTGGAATAAATTGCCCAGGGAGGTTGTGGAATCCCCATCTCTGGAGATATTTAAGAGTAGGTTAGATAAATGTCTATCAGGGATGGTCTAGACAGTATTTGGTCCTGCCATGAGGGCAGGGAACTGGACTCGATGACCTCTCGAGGTCCCTTCCAGTCCTAGTATTCTATGATTCTATGATTCTGTGACAATGGGCAGTGACTGCTTTGGAGGAAAGTCCAAGGGGAAGTACCAAACGCGTCATTAGTGCATAAGATGATCTGTACGGTGTGTATCATAGATTGTTCATTTCTGTCTATACATTTTGGGGTACCCCACCTAACTCTTTGGCCAGCCTAGGGGGCGATAGTGGAATCCATACTGTCGATTGAGCCGTGTCCATTGTCCTGGGTACAAATGCACAGGCCATTTGGCTACCGACACCTATTAATGAACTTCAGGGCTGTGTCTACATTGGCACCCTTTTCCGGAAAAGGGATGCTAATGAGACAAGTCAGAATTGCAAATGCCGCGGGGATTTCAATTTTCCCCACGGCATTTGCATGAACATGGCTGCCGCTTTTTCTGGCTCGGTTTTGACGAAAGCGCTAGTCTAGACGCTCTTGCGGAAAATAAAGCCTTTTCCGAAGATCCCTTATTCCTGATTTTAAGAGGAATAAGGGATCTTCCGAAAAGGCTTTATTTTCCGCAAGAGCCGCTGTTTAGACTAGCGCTTTTTTCCGTCAAAGCCCCGAGCTGGAAAAAAGCGGCAGCCATGTTCATGCAAATGCCGCGGGGAAAATTTAAATCCCCGCGGCATTTGTAATTCCGACTTGTCTCATTAGCATCCCTTTTCCGGAAAAGGGTGCCAATGTAGACACAGCCCCACTGTGTGTCCTGTCCCTGGGAACAGCTTTGTCATGAGCCTCTGGGGCCCTTCCAATTTCCCTGCTTCCTTCTCTACATGGGGGGAAGAAACTGGACACAGAGCTCTATGGGGCCAAACCAGCAGTGAGCACGGGGGGGCTCTCACCTACCGTGCCCTGTCACGCATGTGCCAGTACCACAGAATGGTAAGTTTAGCTTCCTAGAAATAGAAAACCCCACCCCCTGGGATCTGTGGCTAGTTCATCCTCACCCCAGTGCTGAAAGCCTGAAATCTACAGGCAAATCCCTTCCCTGTCCTAGCTGCCAGCTCTCGGGGAGGGGTTACCTGCGCCGAGAAGGGAACCCTGTGGGTTCTGTTCCTGGTGTCTCCAAGGAGAGTTGTGCCGGGGCTCTGTGGCCTTCCCAGCACAGACAAGCCCTCAGCAGATCGGCCAGAAAAGCCTCCAGCCTGGCTCTGCCGACACGGGTGCTGGAGAATCCTCCCCGTCCCTGGGGAGGCTGCAGCAATGGTTAATTATCTTCAGTGCTAACATCAGGCCCCCATTTGCAACTGGAACATGTCTGGTTTTTGCCTCCCCCAGCTGGGCCTTGTTCAGTCTTCATTCAAGAGCCTGTCATTGCTATGGAAGATACATGACTCAAGATCTTTAAGTCTCCCTCTCTGTTCTTGGCATTTTGTCCAGGACCCATCCCTTTTGTAGCTGGCTGCTGCACCCTCTCCACTTTTTCAATCTCTGTTATGAAGTGGAGAGCCCAGGCCTGCACACCATCGCTTTCACCAGTGCCACCGACAGATGCAAAGTCCTTCCTCAGCCTCAGCTCCCCAGCTCCCTGGTTTTGTGTCTAACCATCACATCAGCCTTTGCATTCCAAGGGGTGGGGTCTGCCAGGTGACCCCTAACACTGGTTCAGAGTCCCTGGGTTCCACAATCCAGCACCCTGGTTGGTGGGGCCGTCCTGCCTTCCCTATTCTGAATAGGTAACTTTGCAATTCACTGTATTCAGGCCTTCTGTTTGCAGGGTCATAGAATCATAGAACCATAGAGCTGGAAGAGACCTCAGAAGGTCATCAAGTCCAGCCCCCTGCCCTAGGCAGGACCAATCCCAACTAAATCAACCCAGCCAGGGCTTTGTCAAACTGAGACTTAAACACCTCTAGGGATGGAGACTCCACTACTTCCCTAGGTAACCCATTCCAGTGCTTCACCACCCTCCTAGTGAAATAGTTTTTCCTAATATCCAACCTGGACCTCTCCCCCCACAACTTGAGACCATTGCTCCTTGTTCTGCCATCTGTCACTACTGAGAACAGCCTCTCTCCAGCCTCTTTGGAACCTCCCTTCAGGAAGTTGAAGGCTGCTATCAAATCCCCCCTCACTCTTCGCTTCTGCAGACTAAACAAACCCAAATCCCTCAGTCTCTCCTCGTAGGTCATCTGCTCCAGCCCCCTAATCATTTTGGTTGCTCTCCGCTGGACCCTCTCCAATGCATCCACATCCTTTCTATAGTGGGGGGGCCCAGAACTGGACACAATACTCCAGATGTGGCCTCACCAGTGCCAAATAAAGGAGAATAATGACATCTCTGGATCTGCTGGCAATGCTCCTCTTAATGCACCCTCATATGCCATTAGCCTTCTTGGCTACAAGGGCACACTGTTGACTCATATCCAGCTTCTCATCCACTGTCATCCCCAGGTCCTTTTCTGCAGAACTGCTACTTAGCTGGTTTGTCCCCAGCCTGTGACAATGCTGGGGGTTCTTCCGTCCCAAGTGCAGGACTCTGCACTTGTCCTTATTGAACCTCATCAGATGTCTTGTGGCCCAATCCTCCAATTTGTCTAAGTCACTCTGGACCCTATCTCTGACCCCGCTCACCAAATGCTCCAGATTAGTTGGTGGCTTCCCTGGAGTCCTTGTTGTCACCCCTTGGCTGGACTTTGGGTCGGCCACAGATTTTATCGGCAGTGAGTTTCTCTGTACGTCCAGATCCTTGATGAAAATAGTGATGAGCATCAGGCCCAGAACTGAGCCCTGCTGAACCCCACTGGAAACAGCCCCATCCACAAGCAATAACCCACAGCCAACGGCTTTCTGAGATCTGCCACTGACTCAGTTTATAACCATTATACGTGCACTGCTCTGGAATTGCATAGCGCTCTTTTTTATCTCATTATTTTCCCAAACTAAAACGAATGCCATTGAGAACTAGACATCTATTGCGTCTGCCTGGTTCCCTCATCAACCCAACCTCCACGGTCATGAAAGGATAAAAAGCAGATTTATTTCACAAGACCGGTTTTCTTAAACTGTGTTGTTGACGGGTGATATAATCCTAGACTTTTCTCTACCTGTTCCCATACCAGGTTCTCGTGTATGTTCTCTTAAAGTGGAACACTTTTCATTTGTCCTTATTAAACTTCATCTATGTCTGGCTCCACAATTAGCCAGCTCTTCAGGCAGGGATATTGGCCAATTCACATCTCCCTGTGCTCAGTTTACCTATCTGTGGAATGGGGCCATGTGCTCAAGGATATGCTGCTATTCTTAGGGCTTCTCAAGATCCGTCAGTGAGAGGGGCTGCGTAGTATCACAACAGTTACTGCTGAGAGGGGCACTGTGAAGGGAATCACCCTTTTGTGGGTGCCCCTTTGTAGCCGAGGACGTGCGCACAACTTCTCCGCCCGACTGGCTCGTGGCGTGGAGGGGTCCCAAAGGCCTTTCTGGCCAGTCGCCTGGGACCAGGCTTTTTCTTACCCCCGTCTTTGAGCCACTGGAGGGTGGGTGGGGGGACCCTGGAAATAGCAGTTTCCTGCTCACTGTCACTGTTGTCCACTGACACCTCGCTCCCACAGCCACTTCCCCAGGAAGCGGCTCCATCCAGCCCCCTCTCTCAGGGCTCAGAGGCAAAATTCTCACTGCACCCTGTCCAGGTCTCTGCAATTTATTTGTAGCCCTAGATCCCTTTCTGCAGGACTCCTTCCTAGACTGTCGCTTCCCATTCTGTGTGTGTGAGACTGATTGTTCCTTCCTAAGTGGTCTTCCCACTTCTGGACCCAGGTTTCAGCCAGGTCTGAAGTGCAGCGCACAGTCGGAGCTGTCCAAGGTACCGCTCTCTTCCCAGTTAATCCCCTCTGACTGGGTTGAGCTCCAGCAAGAAACTGCCAGACTCTGGCCCACAGCTTCTTTTATACCAGCTTGCTGGGCCCTGATTGGCTGCAGCAGAAGCAGCCACTCTAGTTTGCCTGGAGGACCTCTCTTCTGCTCTTCCCCCTGGGTGGGTGTGGCAAGGCCTCCAGCAGGGGGCTTTGGGCCTACTCTACCCCATCACACGCACCTGCACACAAATTCCCACATGTGTGTGGCTCCACTAATGAAGTGCCCTGCACTTGGCAGAGTCTTGCACCATCGCTCACCTCAGAGGGTCTCTGCTCCACATTAGCTGTTACCGCACAAGGAAGGGCTCTTGGAGTCACGGTAAATAGTTCAACACAACCCCTGACTGTGTAGTGACAGTCACACAGCAAACAGAATATGGGGAACCCTTGGGAAATGGTTACCCTGTAACCTCAGAGTTCCAAACATCAGAGTCAACCATGCCCCTCATTTGGAGCCGAAAGTAGCTGATCAGGCACCTGCAAAGAGCTCTGTGAAACATAAGCTACTACTATGACAATAAACGTCTATTTTCCTCTGCATGGTAATATTTCAAAGCTGGAGTAAGACAGTGTTCAGCTGTACACATTTCAAAGAACAGCCGAACACTTTGTTTAGAGTTAGAAACATTTCAGAGTCAGGAACAGCCTCCATTCGAGTGGTGCTCACAACTCGTAGATTCTCCAATTGCTAATTAGACAAAAATATCCTATTGCCTCTCTATAAATCCATCGTGTGCCCACATCTCCAGTGGGCACTGGCCACACAACATGGACTCTAGCATCAGCAGGTCACCCCGAATTCCTGATGCCCTTTCCATATGACCTCCCCATGGCCACCGGGGGGGCCACGTTCTTTGCAGGACCAGCTGGCTGAAGCTGAGCCCAAGGCAGACAGAGACGCTGCTGGTGGGCAGAATTAAGGGTGTGATGGGCCAGCAGCCACGGTACAGCCTCCTTTGGCTGGAGGTGGAACTGCATCTGAACAATCGCTTTCCTGACGGGTAATTAACCCCCCAGTTTTACACTGAAATGGAACCAGCCCCAGGAATCCAGAGGCAGAAGCTCCAGGCTGTGCTCTGGGAAAGGAGGGGTGATTGGAACTAGAGCAGACACACAAGCTAATGGAGAGCCCTGTGCTCCCAGCTGTGTGTCTGGGGTAGCAACTGCTCCGTGGCCTGTTCTTACTAGCCCTCATTTAATTACCCAGACATGCGCCCTGCTCTTATAGGCCCAGTAAATACCTCTGACAGCCTCACCAGGGCCGTTCATTGCAGCTGTCTCACACCCACCAGCAGCCTGTGCAACCAGCCCTCCTCTGTGCTGTTACTGTCCCACCTTCCCACCTGCCCCCTGTCCAGTTTGTTACACACAGCAACAGTGTCTGGTCTGAAATTGCTGTGTATGATCCTTGGGGCAGGGGCTGTTTCTCCTTCTCTATCTGTGAAGGGCCCAGAACAAGGGGTCCTGAACTCCAGCTGATCATCTAGAGGCTTCAATACCTAAATAAATACTGTAAAATCTCGAATATAATACGCACTTTTTTTTTCAAGTTTTTTTTGGGTCAAAGTCAGGGTGCACATTATACATAGGAGTTATTGTTATTTATTTATTTTGGCAGTTCCGTGTCAGAAGACGACGAACCTCTGCTATGCCGACGGCACACTAAGACGGCAGTAAACATGAAATCAACATCAACTGAAATGGCAGAGATTCCTAGAATGCTTTAAAATATTTAAAAAACAATAAATAATATGAAATTTACCTCTTACTTGTCATATGAAATAGTTTATAGTTAATTAATTGCTGACATTTATGAAAATAAGTTATAAACATGGACACCGGATGTGAAGTTGAATGTGAAGGCAGGAAATACGATGCGCCGGCATACCATAGACTTGCAATCGAATAAACTATATTTAACGACGCCTTCATATCTATGATGACGGGTATCATAAAATACATGTACAATGGGCAAAGTCGAGGTGCACATTATATATAGGAGTATAGATTTTTTCATTATGATAAAATTCTAAAGTCAGGGTGCACATTATACATCGGTGCGCATTATACTCGAGATATTACAGTAAATAAATAACCCACATGATAATTCAGGCAAACCAGGGCCGAGCCCTTCAAATGCTTCTGTGCCTTTCGCTGCAGATGAGCATCAAACACACTTGCCAGCTACCGAGCGTTAGAACGTGAGTACAGGCGGATACGATACCCCTGTTCACTTTGGGCAGGAGAATTCACTCAGTCCCAGTCAATGCTTAGAACCCGGTGTCCTGCCTGGGAGAGACAGGGAGACGCTGAACTGAGAGGGACAGAACAAACCCAACGCCCACACCAATCCAGCCTCTGTCCTGCCCATATGACCCCCTCCCCGCCCTTGTCCCAGGACAGCTTTTGTGGAAAAGGGAAACATGTCTGTCCCCAGGGCAGGCCCTCCAGCCACCCTCTACTGCCAGGAACATGCAACCTCAGTGCCTATGCTGGGTGGGCAGGTCTCTGAGCGGGAGGGGAAGTAGAGTCCCGGAGTTCACCCCTCTCAGGGGCAGGGAGCTCACAGACTCCAGCTAGTTCTGGGAACCTCAGATTCACTTTGAGAGGATGGCAAGAGCTCAGCTTCCTTCGTGCAGCCTCTGCCCTGCCCGAGAAGGAGTCCTTGTAGCATGACAGTGACAGTGGTTACCACAGGAAAGTCAGGACTGCTGGCTGCTGTCTGTCAGCCTGCCACTCATTTTCTGTCTCACCTTGGCCAGCTCACCTCACCTGTGCCTCAGTTTACCTAGCTGTAGAATGGGGATACGTTCATGCTGACATGCTGCCATTCTTAGGGCTTCTCAAGGTCCTTCAATGAAAGGGGCTGTGCAGTATCATGAGAGTTTATTGTGAGAAGTATTGATTTGTGACACCTTAACAACAGTCCCGTGTGCCTGCAGAAGACGTGTGTCTCCTGTCAGTCTTCTGTGCCCAGATCTGTGTGTCTGCTGCCCACCCATCCCTGCTGGGCATTACATGGGATCAGACTCGATGGAAAGCTCGAAGTTATACCCAGGCGTTTATTTTTTCCTAATCAACTATACTTTTTAAGTATACACAAATGAGCAGCCAATTCCTCACTACCTCAGCCCGGAGCCCAGGACGTCTCCTCTCCCTTGGGGAAGGACCCTTAATTGCTGTTTACTCCTACAGATGGGTAATTAGCACAGAAGTGCAGACAGGCCAGTCTCCAGCCTGTTTTCTCTCAGATGCTGCTTCTCCCCTAGAGACTGAGCCAACGCCCCTGGGACTGCCCAGAGCTGTGTTATAACCAGTGCTCACCCCTGCCGGCTCTCGGTGCGGGACGCTGCTGCAGACGCTGGGCTGAGAGAGGTGCGGCATGCGGCTGCCTGAGGGGCATTCCCAAGGAAGACACGTCCCTCTCAGCACTCACAGGTACCAGCTCTTGCTGATTAGTTCACGTGCTCGACAAACCTGGGCAACCTGGGCATGATGGGATAGACAGTGGGTGTCTTGCTTCATTCGGAAACGGTCCAGCGAAGGAGCTACCACACCCGCCCAGCGTCTGTTCCACTGTCCTTCTTTTCTTAAAGTGAAGAAGTTTTCCTTCAGACATAAAGACATAAGAACGGCCAGACTGGGTCAGACCGAAGGTCCATCCAGTCCAGTGTCCCGTCTGCTGACAGTGGCCAATGGAGGGAACACAATGGGTAAACCTCACATGATCCCTCCCCTGTCACCCATTTCCAGAGAAACAGAGGCCAGGGACTCCATTCCTGCCCATCCTGGCTAATAGCCATTGATGGGCCTAACCTCCAGGAATCTATCTAGCTCTTTTTTGAACCCTGTTAGAGTCCTAGCCTTCACCACATCCTCTGTCATTTTTGTGAACAGGGGCAGCTAACAGGGTGTTTCGCGAGGGAGTTTTGAAGGGGAGTTGGAAGGGGGTGAGGTACTCTTGCCATTCTCAAAAAATTTTACACTGAACTAAAACCAAAACTACTTGATTTAAATGAAAACCCTTTAAATAACCTACTTAGCTGCAGGAGAGAACGCAGGCAGAAGCCCAGCAGCAGAGTGGGGGCTATCCTGTTTATTGCATTCAGTGTAACATGTATGATTATCTGCCCTGTGGGCAGGTGGCATATCTGTGCATTCGGTGCAAGGAGCTCCTGGCCCTCAGAGACTGCGTACGGGCTTTGGAGGTCAGGGTGACTGAATTGGAGGAGCTAAGGAAGGCCGAGAGGTACGTAGATGAGGCTTTCTGGGACACTGTAGAATTGTCCCACCTCCGGTCAGACAGCCCCTGCGCTGTTAAGGGGGATGAAAGGCTCAAGGAAGGAGAACAGTCAACTGGAACGGAGGAAATGATTCCATAGTTGGGACCCTCTTTCCAGAAGATGTTATGGGATCGTCTCACACTGAGTATACATCTCCAGGGGAGAAGGGGAACTCCAGTCATTAGGAAAAGGCAGGTGTTAATAATGGGTGATTTGATCATTAGAAACATAGAGAGCTGGGTTTGTGATGACAGGGAGAACCGTAGGGTGACTTGCCTGCCTGGTGCGAAGGTTGCGGATCTCTCGAGACATCTGGATAGACTTAAGTGTAGTGCTGGGGAGGAGCCGGTGGTCGTGGTACGTGTAGGTACCAATGACATAGGGAAGGGTAGCAGAGAGTCCAAATTTAGGCTGCTAGGAAAGAGATTGAAATCCAGGACCTCTATGGTGGTATTCTCGGAAATGCTTCCAGTTCCACGCGCAGGGCCAGGTAGGCAGGCAGAGTTTCAGTCTCAATGAGGGGATGAGACAATGGTGTACAGAGGAGAGGTTTAGATTTATTAGGAACTGGGGACACTTTTGGGATAGAGGAAACCTAGACAGGAAGGACGGGCTGCACCTAAACCAAAATGGAACCAGACTGCTGGCACTTACCATTAAAAAGGTCATACAGCAGCTTTTAAACTAAGGGCTGGGGGAAAACTGACGGGTGCAGAGGAGCACGTGGATTGGACAGAGACATCTCTTAGGGGAGGGTCTGTTAACAGAGATTCTCTCTGTTCTAGTCAGGATGAGAGGATGGAAGATGATAAACTACGGGTCAGATCCTATGAGACACAATCAAATGAAAAAGAGTCTAACACGTCAGAAAATGGCAGACAGATAAATAGTGACAAATTACTAAAGTGCTTATACACAAACACGGCGGCTGTGTCTACACTGGCAAGATTTTGTGCAAATACTTTTAACGGAAGAGTTTTTCCATTAAAAGTATTTAAGAAAGAGCGCTTACACTGGCATGTGCTTTTACAGAGATGTGCTTTGCGCAAAGCATCCGTGCCAGTGTAGATGCTCTTCCTGCAAGAAAGCTCTGATGGCCATTTTAGCCATCGGGCTTTCTTGCGCAAGAAATTAATGTTGCTGTCTACACTGGCCTCTTGCGCAAGAATACTTGCGCAAGAGGGCTTATCCCTGAACAGGAGCATCAGAGTATTTGCGCAAGAAGCACTGTTTTGTACATTACAACGTCAGTGTTCTTGCGCAAATACTTGCAGCCAGTGTAGACAGGGGGCAAGATTTTGCGCAAAAGCAGCCGTTTTTGCGCAAAATCTTGCCAATGTAGACACAGCCTAGAAGTCTAAATCATAAGATGGGTGAACTAGAGTGCCTAGTTTTAAAGTAGGATATTGATCAATATAATAGACATCACAGAAACTTGGTGGAATGAGGACAATCAATGGGACACAGTCATACCGGGGTACAAAACATATCGGAAGGACAGAGCAGGTCGTGCTGGTGGGAGAGTGGTACTATACACTAAAGAAACTATAGAATCAAATGAAGTAAAAATCTTTAATGGGCCAAAATGTTCCATGGAATCTCTATGGATAGTAATTCCATGCTCCAATAATAAGAATATATCGGTAGGGATATATTATCAACCACGTGATCAGGACAGTGATAGTGACTATGAAATGCTAAGGCTGATTAGAGAGGCTATCAAAATAAAAAACGCAATAATACTGGGGGAATTCAACTATCCCCGTATTGACTGAACTACATCATCTCAGGACAGGATGCAGAGATAAAATTTCTTGAAAGCTTAAAAGACTGCTTCTTGGAACAGCTGGTTCTGGAACCCACAAAGGGAGGGGCTATTCTTGATTTACTCCTAGGTGGAGTGCGGGATCTGGTTCAAAAGGTAAATATAACTGGACCACTTGGAAATAGTGACCATAATGTAATAAAAATTAACATCCCTGTGGTGGGAAAAACACTTCAGCAGCCCAACACTGTGGCATTTAATCTCAGAAAGGGGAACTACACAAAAATGAGGAAGTTAGTTTCACAGAAATTAAAAGGTACAAAAGTAAAATACCTGCAAGCTGCATGGAAACTTTTCAAAGACACCATAATAGCGGCCCAACTCAGATGTATACCCCAAATTGAAAAACACAGTAAGAGAACCAAAAAAGTGCCACCATGGCTTAACAACCATGTAAAAGAAGCAGTGAGAGATAAAAAGATATATTTTTAAAATGGAAGTCAAATCCTCATGAGGGAAATAGAAAGGACCATAAACTTTGTCAAATTAAGTGTAAAAGTACAGTTAGAAAAGCCATAAAGGAGTTTGAAGAATAGCTAGCCAGAAACTCAAAAAGTAATAGCAAAATGTTTTTTAAGTACATCAGAAGCAGTGAGCCTGCTAAAAAAAACGGTGGGGCCCTTAGACAATCGAGATGCTAAAGGAGCCCTCAAAGATGTTAAAGTCATTGCAGAGAAGCTAAATTAATTCTTTGCTTCAGTCTTCCCAGCTGAGGATGTTAGGAGATTCCCAAACCGGAGCCAATCTTTTTAGGTGACAAATCTGAGGAATAGTTCCAAATTGAGGTGTCATTGGAGGAGATTTTGGAACAAATTGATAAACTTAACAGTAACAAGTCACCGGGACCAGATGGCATTCACCCAAGAGTTCTGAAACAACTCAAATGAGAAATTGCAGAACTATTAACTTGGTTTGTAACCTATCCTTTAAATCAGTTTCTGTACCTAATGACTGGAAGATAGCTTATGTGACACCAATATTTTAAAAGGGCACTAGAGGTCATCCTGGCAATTACAGAATGGTAAGTCTAATGTCAGTAAGAGACAAATTAATTGAAACTATAGTAAAGAATAATGTCAGACATATGGCTGAATATAATTTGTTGGGGGAAAGTCAACATGGTTTCTGCAAAGGGAAATCATGCTTTACTAATCTGCTAGAGTTCTTTGAGGGGTCAACAAACATATGGACAAGGGGGATCCAGTGGATATAGTGTACTTAGATTTCCAGAAAGCCTTTGACAAGGTCCCTCAACAAAGGCTCTTAAGCAAAGTAAGTTGTCATGGGATAAGAGGGAAGGTTCTTTCATGGATTGATAATTGGTTAAAAGACAGGAAACAAAGGGTAGGAATAAATGGTCAGTTTTCCGAGTGGAGAGAGGTAACTAGTGGGGTCCCCCAACGATCTGTCCTGGGACCCATCCTATTCAACATATTTATCAATGATCTAGAAAAAGAGGAAAACTGTGAGCTGGCAAAATTTGCAGATGATCCCAAACTGCTCAAGATAGTTCAGACCAAAGCAGACTGTAAAGAGCTTGAAAAAGATCTCACCAAACTAAGTGATTGGGCAACAAAATGGCAAATGAAATTTAAAGTTGGTAAATGTAAATTAATGCACATTGGAAAAAATTATCCCAAATGTACAGGGCTCGCCAAGCGGCGGCGAGCCCCGCTCACCAGTCGCGCGGTTCGGCATGCTGCGCATGTGCAGACCGCGCTGCGCATGCACTTACCGCGCTGCGCAGATGTGCCGGCTTGTAATCTACTCGCCACGGGCGAGTAGATTACACTAATTGTCGAGCCCTGCAAATGTACATAAAATATGATGGGCACTAATGTAGCTACACCTACTCAAGAGAGAGATCTTGGAGTCATTGTGGAAAATTCTTTGAGAACACCCACTCAGTGTGCAGCGGCAGCCAAAAAAGCAATAGAATGTTAGGTATCATTAAAAAAGGGATAGAGAATAAGGGAGAGAATATCTTATTACCTATATATAAAGTCATGGTACGTCCACATCTTGAATACTACATGCAGATGTGGTCGCCTTGTCTCTAAAGAGATATTTTGGTATTGGAAAAGGTTCAGAAAAGGGCAACAAAAATGATGAGGGGTTTGGAACGGGTCCCATACGAAGAGAGATGTAAAAGATTTGGACTTTTCAGCTTAGAAAAGAGGAGACTAAGGGGGGATAGGATAGAAGTCTATAAAATCATGAGTGGTGTGGAAAAAGTGAATAAGGAGAAGTTATTCCCTTATTGCCACAATATAAGAACTAGGGGTCACCCAATGAAATGAACAGGCAGCTGGTTTAAAACAAACAAAAGGAAGTTTTCCTCCTGAGGGCTAAACATTGGGCCCTTATTTCCAAACAGAATGTTACTGGTTTTAGCTTCCACCAGCTGGGCATTGTTTGGCCTTTCTCCACAGGACTGTAGAGCCTGTTATTGCTATTTAAGATAAATGAATGAAGTTCTTTAAGTCTCTCTCTCTCTCTCTCTGGCACTTTGTCCGGCCTCCTGTCATATTTGTGGTTCTCTTCTGCAACCTTCTCCATTTTTCACCATTCCTTTTCCTACGCTGCCTCCAGGGCTGCAGACCGTCAGTTTCATCAATGCCATGTACAGAGGGAAAATCCTTCCCCTGTTCCAGATCCACACTCACCTAGTTTTGCATCCATGGATCGCATTGGCCCTTTTGGTCACGGTATCGTACAAGGATCCCACAATGAGTGAGGACCCGTGACACCGATTCAGGGACCCTGGGTTCCATGACCCGGCGCCCTGGTCGGTGGGTCTGTCCTGCCTTCCCTATTCTGAGCAGGTAACTTTGCATTTCTCTTTATTCAGCCCTTCTGTTTGCCTGGTCCCTGCTCACCAAATGCTCCAGATCAATCGGTGCCTGCCCTGGGCTCCTCATTGTCACCCCTCTGCCGGCCTTTGGGTCGTGCACAAGCTTTATCTGCAGTGAGTTTCTATTTACATCTGGATCCTTGATGAAAACAGTGACTAGCATCAGGCCCAGAACTGAGCCCTGCCGATCCCCACTGGGAACAGCTCCATTCGCTGGCAATTGCCCATTGACAATGGCTTTCGGAGATCTGTCCGTCAGTCAGGGTTTAGTCCGTGTTACAGCTCTTGAGTGTTGTATGTTGTGTCTCATATTAACATTGCGTCTGCTTCCAGGCATTTGTACTGCAACCATAACGCAGACTCTGGGCTCAAAGAAATCGGGGAACATGCAGGAGACACCGATCTTCCTCAGAATCGGACACCTTCTCCCATACCCCATGTCAATGTCCAACACAACTGACTTCACCAACCCCACCATCTTCATCCTGCTGGGCATTCCTGGTGCGGAGGCAGCCCATGTCTGGATCTCCATCCCCTTCTGTGTCATGTATGCCATGGCCCTCCTGGGGAACTTCACCATCCTCTTCATTGTGCAGACAGAGCCGAGCCTCCATGAGCCCATGTACTATTTCCTCTGTATGCTGGCCATCACCGACCTGGTCCTGTCTACATCCATCCTGCCCAAAATGTTGAGCATCTTCTGGTTCAATTCCAGGGAGATCAATTTCAATGCCTGCCTCACCCAGATGTATTTCGTGCTCTGCTTCTCAGTGATAGAGTCTGGGATCTTCGTGGCCATGGCTTTGGATCGCTTCGTGGCCATCTGCCATCCCCTGAGACATTCCACCATCCTGACAAGCCCCATTGTGGTCAAAATTGCTCTGGCTGTGGTGCTGCGCAGTGCCCTTCTCACACTGCCCTTCCCGTGCCTGGCGAGTCAATGGCCCTATTGTCGAACCAACATCATCCCGGAGATGTTCTGCTCCAACGCAGGTCTGGTGAACCTGGCCTGTGCCGACACCCGTGTCAATAGTTACTACGGCCTGTTTATGCTTTTCGGTGTAAATGGTCTGGATGTGATTTTCATTGTTTTGACCTACACCCAGATCCTCAGGGCCATCTTCAGACTCCCTACGAAGGAGGCCCGGCACAAGACTTTTGGGACCTGCAGCTCCCACCTCTGTGCCATCTCAGCCTTTTACATCCCAGGTCTCTTCTCCTCCCTTGTGCTCCGTTTTGCACAAAACATGCCTTTGCATTTCCATGTTCTCATTGCCAATGTGTGCCTGTCGTTGACCCACATGTTACACCCCGTCATCTATGGGGTGAGGACCAAACAGATCCGGGAACGATTCTTCCAGCTCATCAGTCATAAAGTCACCTAAAGTTTTCTCCAATGGCACTTGAAGAAGGAGGGGTGGGCCTCTCTACTAAAGGGAACATACAGAGGAATTCTGCCTCCAGACCTTCAATACCACAAAATGTGGTTGAGCTCTCTGCAGAGGTAGCTGGTGACATGGTGCTTGGTCCTCTCACCATCTACACAGAGGAAAAATATTGCTTTTCTTTTCTTTTTCAGGGCAGTTTATATTACCCAGAGCTCTGTCCTTTTATTTTGTCTCTGCTGAGGCCTGATTGGCTACTTCTAGTTCCCACCAAAGGGGGTGGTTCACTGGTCAGTTCGTGGCTGTGATGCTCATAATGCGGAGGTTCTGCCATGACCATTTCTGAGTGGTTCCCAATGTGCTGGTTGTTGTGTGGCTATCGCTGCGCATGCAGGGGATGTGTTTAGAGACCTATTCACACTGGCTCCAGGGGCTCTTCCTTGTGTGGTAAGAGCTCGTGTTGAGCAGAGACCCTCTGAGCTGTGTGACTGGGCAAGAGTCATGCAAGTGCCAGGCACGGCATTAGCAGAGCTGTGTGCATCTGGCAACTTGAGGGTAGGTGCCCTTCTCTCGCTACCTTTGAACCCCTGGCCAGCTGCTCCTGGGCCCCTGCTGCTGGCTGTGCGGGGTGGGGGTGATATTTAGGTGTCCTCTCCCTTCCTCTTCCCCCATCCATGCACCCCAGCTCCATGGAGTGGGAGAGGGGCAGTGCTCAGGAGCAGGATGGGGATGCCAGCCACTGCTGGGATCTGAACGAGGCTTCAGACTGGGTGTAGCTGGGCTTGAAGGGACAGCGCACGGTCCTCAGCCACTCCCCCTGCAGCCAGCACACCCACACTCAGTGTCAGTCACTGTGTGTGTGTGTCTGTGTCTGTGTGTGTGACACACATACACACACAGTGCCAGTCGCACATGGACACACACTCTGTCTCTGTCATACTCAGCTCCCAACACACACTGGTGTGTTATAGGTGTCGTTCTCACTTCCCCATGCTTCCTGCAATGCCCAGAAATGGGCATTTTTGGCTGCTCTGAACATATACAAATTTCATTTTTCTCTCATTTTAAATGTACTTCTTTCCGTAATGAGTTATAAGATTTCTATCATAACCTGGCGGGTGCAATAATCCCTGTGGTTACTTAGGTATATGTATATTTTACTCGTAGTGCACTTCTGTGCATTATCTCTATATTTGTGCACACAACAAAATTCATTCTGCACATGGATGGAAAAATAGAAGGAACTGTTGATTTTGTAGCCTATGTATTTATTTAAAGTGAATTGTATTAGGCCAGAATCAAAGAACTAGAAGGGACCCCGAGATGTCATCAAGTCCAGTCCCCTACACTCATGGCAGGACCGAGCACCATCTAGATGCGTTATACCAATTTGGCCTCACCTTTGGCAGCAACAGGTTCCAGCTTCACAGAGTGAGCAACATCTCTGCTGCTTGCTTCAAATACAGCCTCTAGGAAGTTCTAGTGTTCTATGAAGACATGCAGATGAAAGTAGCTTCAACAGCTGGTTTTCTCAGGACAAGGTCTCATGTATTTTGGGTTTTATTAAAGTTATGATTTCCCGAGGGCTTAGAAATTCCATACACACCTCTGTGCCAGTCACAAATACAGTCACACTCCTGCCATTTAATAGTGCGATACGTCTTTCCTGGCTTGACCACCAATAGAGGGATGGTTCCTGCTGGAGTCTCGCAGAGGGAGCTTTATTTTCCTGTTCTGGGCACCCCCTTCTTCTACTGTGATTCTGTCTGCACCTACACTCTGTGCCTGTCTACAACAGTGTCTGCCTCTCTTCTGTTATTGGTCTGTGCTCCCTGGAAACTCACAAAACGAGAACTTTCTCTCGGCTGGGTAAATTGCCTTTATTCTCATGACCAGTGATGCGTAGCCTGTGTTCTTTAATGAAGACACGTGTCTGAGACTGATGCACTTTCATGATACCTTTATGATCTAATATTGACCTTCATGGTAATTTTCGGCAATATTATCACTTAGCTCCACTTTTCCCATAATTGTAGGGTATTGGGTTACTTTTCAGTCATGTATGTCATCGTTTCTTGTCTCCAAGGCCTACAGTAGCTAAACCAACGTCTTGCAGACTCAACCCTGAGGTTCTTGAGATACAGCTTCTGTCACTCATGTCTAGTGCTTGGTTCCTCGAAATACTGATCTGTCCTACGCTACCATAGCCCCACAACGTAAACCTAATTAACGTGCAGTGAGACTATAAGATATAACATTCTGATTAATCATCCCATCACACAATAAATTAGTAACGAACTAACAGGCTTAGTGCATCACATTCTCCACATCCCCGTGGACTACACTTTGGATAGGCCACCTCCTACCTACACACAGGCGCCCTGTTAGGCTGCAGCAGCACCCATGAATGCCCCGGGAAAGAGAGAGCCCAGCTGTGGCAGGGATGGAGGTGGAGAAGATCCAGAGAGTGACGGGAGAGGAGTAGAGAAGCCAGGGGCAAGCTATGACATGGGAAAATCCCATGACCTCATGTGATTTGGTACTTGGCAGGCAGACACGAGGGATGTCAATGCGTAGGCAACTACACAATTAACCAATAAACCTGGGCTTATCTGTTAATACTGTCCACTACATGCAATAAGTAACAGTTAATTTGAGGGAAGGGTTTTGGATCGGACTACGTGTCTACACGAGGCAAGTTAAATCGGGCGACCGGCAACCGGCATTTTAAAATAGTGACCAACCGCAAATATGCTAATCAAGCCCAGGATATTTAAATCCCATGCTTCATTAGCAACTTCAGTATGCTTCATTTGCCTCCCTAGTCTGAACTAGGGGGCAATTGTAGACATACCCATAGACAGACAGTCAGACAGACATCCTGTACCTTCCAGGGCACACGAATCAAATCATCACCTTAACAAGTGATTTGTATTACAAAACCAAAGATATATTGATAGCGCAGACTTGGTTGCTAGATGTTACAGAGCAACTAAGGAAAACAAATAAAACAGAGAGAAAATCTCTGGGCACAGTGCTTAGATGGTAAATGGGGAGGAGAGACATAGATCCACATAGAGAAGTTCGAACCAAACCACAAAATAAAGAAAAATACCCTCATCACGACTAGATTCACTTTCTTCCCTTTTATTAACTCACGATCTTCTCTTTGTTCAGTCCCCTTCCATGCCCTGAATTCCTTAGAGATATGGCAGTCCCGCTTGGGTTTACATCATTCTGTGACTCTCAGCTCCTGGTTTCTCTCTCCCACATAAAGAAAGCAGGCAAGGAATCAATAGCCAATTCAGATTTCAACCCTCTGTCTTGATTGGCTCTCCCAATGGCCAGCACCCTTGCTAGCTACCTGAGTTTAACCCCTTAGTCACCAGGTGCTGGTCAGCACTCCTCGTGTCCATTACAAAGGCTTACAGGAAAGTCCATTCAGTGCACTTGGTGCCTCCCATGCTTCATTGTCCATAGAAAGATTCGTGATGAGTCAATCCACCTGAGTGGTCCTGGCCATTGGAGGTCAAGGAGAACAAGTTTTCTCCCTCCTCCTTGTAACACCCTTTTAGATACTTGAAAACCACTATCATGTCCCCTGTCAGTCTTCTCTTTTCCAATCTAAACAAGCCCAATTCTTTCAGTCTTCCCTCTTACATCATGTTTTCTAAACCTTTAATCATTTTTTCAGCTCTTCTCCAATTTCCCCACATCTTTCTTGAAATGTGGTGCCCAGAACTGGACACAATACTCCAGCTGAGGCCTAACCAGCGCAGAGTAGAGCGGAAGAATGACTTCTCGTGTCTTGCTCACAACACACCTGTTAATGCATCCCAGAATCATGTTTGCTTTTCTTGCAACAGCATCACACTGCTGACTCATATTTAGCATGTGGTCCACTATGACCCCTAGATCCCTTTCTGCCGTACTCCTTCCTAGACAGTCGCTTCCCATTCCGTATGTGTGAAACTGATTGTTCCTTCCTAAGTGGAGCACTTTGCATTTGTCCTTATTAAACTTCATCCTATTTACCTCAGACCATTTCTCCAGTTTGTCCAGATCCTTCTGAATTTTCCCCCCATCCTGCAAAGCAGTTGCAACCCCTCCCAGCTTGGTATCATCAGCAAATTTAATAAGCGTACTTTCTATGCCATCATCTAAATCACTGAAGATATTGAACAGAACCAATCCCAAAACAGACCCCTGCAGAACCCCACTTGTTATGCCCTTCCAGCATGATTGCAAACCATTAATAACAACTCTCTGAGAACGGTTATCCAGCCAATTATGCACCCACCTTCAGTAGCCCCGTTTAGGTTGTATTTGCCCAGTTTATTGATAAGGAGGTCATGTGAGACCGTATCAAATGCTTTACAAAAGTCTAGGTATACCACATCCACCACTTCTCCCTTATCCACAAGGCTTGTTATCCTATCAAAGAAAGCTATCTGATTGTTTTGGCATGATTTATTTTTTACAAATCCATGCTGGCTGTTACCTGGCACAGAAGTTAAACTGACTAGTCTGTAGTTTCCTGGGTTGTTCTTATTTCCCTTTTTATAGATGGGCACTAGATTGGCCCTTTTTCAGTGTTCTGGAATCTCTCCTGTCTTCCATGATTTTTCAAAGATGATAGCTAGAGGCTCAGATACCTCCTCTATCAGCTCCTTGAGTATTCTAGGATGCATTTGATCAGGCCCTGGTGAATTGAAGACATCTAACTTTTCTAAGTCATTTTTAACATGTTCTTTTTTTTATTTTTAATTCTGATTCTACCGCATTTCCACTACCACTATGTTAGGCATCCTGTCACCATCAATCTTCTTGGTGAAAACAAAAACAAAGGAGTCGGTAAGCACCTCTGCAATTTCCAAGTTTCCTGTTACTGTTTCTCCTTCACTGAGGCTATGTCTACACTACAGTGTTCTGTTGGGAAAAGGTACGCAAATTGCACTTCACAATTTGCATACCTTTTTCCGATAGTTTTTTTGGAAGACGCTTTTCCAAAATTTGGCCCATCTACACTGGGCCAAATTTCGGAAAAGCCTCCTCTTTCAGAAGAACCCTTCTTCCTTCTGGGAGGAGGAAGATAGGGCTTCTGAAAGAGCGGGTCTGCTTTTCTGCAATAAAAAGCAGAAAAGCCATCACGTTCCCTGGATGCGGCGGAATTTTTCCAGAATACCTCTTCCTTGTAATAGTCAAGACTCCTGGCTGCTGTCTGTCATTCTGCCAGCCAATCTCTGTCTGTCCTTGGCCAATTCACGTCTCCCTGTACCTCAGTTTACCTATCTGTGGAATGGGGCCATGTGCTCCCGGGCATACTGTCATTCCTAGGGCTTCTCAAGATCCTTCTGTAAACGGGGCTGCCCAGTATCACCACAGTTACTGATGAGCATTATTGATTTGTGATGTCTTAACGACAGCTCTGTGTGCCTGCTGAAAGTGTTGTGTCTCTTGTCAGTCTTCTGTGTCCAGATACGTGTGCCTGCTGCCCACCCATCTCTCCTGGGCATTAATAGGGTTTCAGGAACTTTGTAGATCTAGGCACTATCCCTCTGTTTTCCCCCCAATCAACTCAAATTGTTAAATACACACAAGCACACAGAGTAGCCAGTTCTTTGCTGCCTCAGCCCAAAGCCCAAGAGTTCTCAATTTCCTTTGGGAAGGGTCCTGAATTGCTGTTTACACATAAAGCTGGATAATTAGCCCAGAAGCCCAGACAGGCTGCTCTGTAGCCTCTTTGCATCCAGATGCTCACTTGTCCCCTGGAGACTGAGGGAACCCCATTGGGATTGCCCAGAGCTATATTATTAATGGTTCACGGGCCTGTGCCAGCTCTCAGCGGAGGATGCTGCTGCAGACACTGGGCTGAGAGAGGTGCGGGACGTGGCTGCCTGAGGAAGATTCCCAGGGAAGACACATCCCTCTCTGCACTCACAGGTACCATCAAATCTTTTTTTAAATAAACTTTCCGATACATTTTCATACTTTATATTTATGTTGAACGTGCTCCTGCCCTTTTTTTGTCTCCTTGGTTGGTTGGTTTGGCTCGCTCCTGACTCACTGCATACATCTGGTTCTGAATGTGACCTGTGGTTGATCAGATGGTTGTAGCTGTGGAGTTCATATATTTAAGGTTCTACTGTGGATGCTATTTAATATCCTCCTTGAGTGCTAATGGATTAGAAAGTATGTCAACATCGTAGATGATATCTGTAACTCATCCTGATTCTTTCCTTGATACACTTGATAATATCTAACAGCAAAAGACGTACTTGGCAATTGTAGACCCATATCAAATTAAGGCTAAATAAGGGGGCTTTAGATATGAAAATGACTTTATTCAAGGCTAGGTACTTCTTTTGTTATTTCCAGTACAACTCATCTGATGAAGTGGGCTTTACCCACCAATGCTTATGACATTCACTTTTTTTTTGTTAGTCTCTAGGGATACGTCTAGACTACCCAGTTTATCCAGAATACTGGAAAAACTCTTCCACATCCAGGGAACGTTTGCTTTTCTGGTTTTTGTTTTTGTTTTTTTGCGGAAGAGAAAACGCGCTCTTTTGGAAGCCCCTGTATGCCTCGTTCCACGAGGAATAAGGGGGCTTCTGAAAGAGGAGTTTTCCGACATTTGGCCCAGTTTAGACGGACCAAATGTTGGAAAAGCCTCTTCCGACAAAAGAATCAGCAAAGCTAAGAAAAATGTGGAGCGCATTTTGCGTAGCTTTTTCCAACAAACACTTGTAATCTAGACCTAGACTAAGGTACCGCAGAACTACTCATTGCTTTTAAATTTACAGACTAACAAGGTTTGCCCCTCTGACACTTGATATGATCTAATTTTTCATCCTTAATACTGACAAGCCTGGATGTTTCCCTGATGACTTTAATGTCACTGATCAATTTTCATAACTTCTAATTAGTATTATTTTTTTCGAATTGGTGTCTATTTTCCCTTTCCCCCATTTCTCTCATATTGGTTTTTCCCTCTAAATTGCTGCATTCACTTTGCAACTTAACCAGAGTTTTCTCAAAGTTCTCCCCTCTCTTCAGTGTGGAATATTATGTTTTTAACTATCTAATAAAAAGACTTCCAGTTTTCACTCCCATTTTAGTGTGTATAATTTTCCTTCCCAAGCAGTTTTGCTGATAATTTGCATCTCTGTTTTAAAGGAGTAAGTATCTATAGACATTACTAGCTGGGGACTGTTCTCTCTCTTGGAATAAAATCAATTCCATGTGTATTCGGCTTTTCTCCATGCTATACCCCCTTCCTTGTCTCTTCTCTCAATCAAGCAGTCTGTCCTCTTATGGTAGCATCCTCCGTTCAGAGAGTCACAGAAATTAACTTGCTCTCTGCAAAGTGCTTTAGAGAGACTGGACCAAAATGGAGGTGTGTCCACAGCCGGTTACTCTCCATCCCTTCCATCAGGTACCTGAACATTGTCTTTGTTTTGGCCAGAACCACACATGAGCAGGAAAATGAGCTGCTCTCAATGACAGCCAGTTTTTTTCTGTGAGGTCTGCTCTAGGTGGGATGTTGCTGCTGACATGTGTCAATGCAAAGATTTCCATTTTTTGCCATGATCAGACTTTGAACAACCATCTGAATGGGGAATATTTTAGAGAGGGAGCCATGGGAATCCTTAAAAACAATAGGAAGCTAGCAAGTCTTTGTGTTATGGCTGGCTGGACACAACAGAGAGAAGGAACCAAAGACCCCAGGGTGAAGGGCTGCCCTGGTTTGGAAGGCTTGGCTGGGAAAGGAACAGTTATAGGGTGAGTTTGTAGTAAGTTTGTAAGGAGTTTGTACTGAGAATTCAGTGCAGAAGTAGCAAAGCATTTTCTGTTATTTTGAGTTTGCAATCTACTTTGCTCGGCCTGTTCTCACAGAGGGTACGTCTACACTAGCCCCCTAGATCGATCTAGGGAGGCTAATGAGGGTGACCGAAATTGCAAATGAAGCACGGGATTTAAATATCCCACGCTTGATTTGCATGTTCCCGGCTGGTCGCCATTTTAGAAATTAACCAGCCGAGTAACTGCACGCCACACGCGGCAGTGAAATGGGATTCGATTTAAAGCCTAACTCGAATTAGCTGGCATTCCTCCTACAATGAGGTTTACCAGCTAATTCGATTTAGGGGCTTTAAATCGGAATCCCGTTTCACTGCCGCTTGTAGACGCAGGCAGTTACTTCGGGCTAGTTAATTTCTAAAATGGCGACCAGCCTGGAACATGCAAATCAAGCGTGGGATATTTAAATCCCGGGCTTGATTTGCAATTTCAGTCACCCTCATTAGCCTCCCTAGATCCATCTAGGGGGCTAGTGTAGACGTATCCTTATTCCCACTTCAGTCCTACTGCTTGTACTTAATAAAATCACTTTTATTTATTATCAAGCCCAGTGTAAATAACTGTTACCTGGTGGAGCATCCAGTGTGCACATTCCCCCTTTATTGCTAGAAGGGGCTCACCCAAGTAATTCATAGGGGTTTCTGATCCCCTTTGGGGAGTGGTATCCCGGGAAGCTGGCCATAAATTGCATTTGCCTTGGACCTGAAGAGGTTCAACGTCTGTACTGCTCCTTGGGGGGGCAGGGATCTCAGCTTGGTGCCTTGGCTGGAGGGGAACAGGGAGCTGGCCCAGCAGGACCGGGCAGTGAGGAGCCCCAGAGAGCAGGAAGGTGAGTGACAGTGGCCATATCAGTACCCCGGGAGGAACCCCAAGGGTCGGTCTGTGATTGCATCCCGTCTCAGTGGTGCAGTTTTGGTTTGCTTTGTTTGGTAGTAGTGATTTTAAGTGTGTTCTGAGTGTGGTTGTTAGTGGAGAGACAAAGGGGAGACTGGTTTGTTGTTTTCTCTGCTTATTGCGGGGAAGAGAAACAGAGTCAGGAAAACGAGAGTGAGGGCCAGAAGAAATGGGAGCTGCACAGAATCCAAGCAGCAGAGAAGGGGGCAGAACACAAGAGACAAATGGAGATCAAGTGGTTCAAGCCAGAAGCCCAAGCTGCCCAGGATGAAGCCGCTCATGAGAGAGCCTTGGAATTAAAGAACTTGAGCTGCGAGCCCAAAGGGAGGAGAGGGAAAAGAGAGGCAGCATGAACTGGCCGTACTTGACTTGAAGAATAAGTACCCCAGTGATGCAATATCCAAAATTGGGGCTGACGCCACTCTCCTTATGATGAATCCGGAGGTATTGCCGAGTATTTCATCACCTTTGTCTTATGGCTGGCTGGACACACCCAAGGGAAGGAACCAAAGACCCCAGGGTGTGGGGCAGGCCTGTTTTGAAGGCTTGGCCAGGAAAGAAAGAGGTTTAGGGTGAGTTTGTAACAAGTTTGTTCAGAGGTTTCTGTGTAGAATTAGCCAAGCACTTTTACTTTCAATCAAGCCCAGTGTAAATAATTGTTACCAGGAGGGGCAACCAGTGGGCACATTCCCCCTTTCATTGCTAGAGGGGGCTTGCCTAAATAATTCATTGGGGGGGTCTGATCCCATCTGGGGAGTGGTATCCTGGGAAGCTGGGCCCAAAACTGTATTTTCCTTGGACTGGAAGAATATAAGTGTTTGTCCTGCTCCTTGGGGGGCAGGGACCTCAACTCGGGGCCTTGGCTGGGGGAGACCAGGGAGCTGGCCCAGCAGGACCGGGTATCGAGAAGCTCCAGAGAGCAGGAAGGTGAGTGGCAGTTGCTTGACTCCGGGAGGCCCCCCCAAAAGGGTTTTCTGGGATTGCACCCCGTCACAACTATACCCAGTTCAGTAGGGTATTAGAGCACTTCCTTAGACGCTGAAGAGAAGAAGATAGAAAGACAGAAAGAGGAGGGGAAAAAGATTCCAAGATGGGAGTGTGAGCACAGTGCTAATGAAATCAGGCCGTATGAAGGAACGACGAGGGGTAACCAGTACCTGTCTCAGTTTCCTGCTGGTGCCTGTTAAGCTTTCGCACACCAGGAGATGTAGGAAATCTTGCCACTCCACATAGAACATGGAACTGGCATTAGTGGGGTCAGTTGTTCAAATTCCCTAATCTGAACATTAAAAACGTTTTTCAGCATGTGAAAGAGGAGAAATGTTTCACCCATGAGAACAGTCTTTGGCGGTGCATGTAGAGTCTGATATTAACATTTCATCTCCATCCAGGCATTTGTGCTGTGACCATCATCCTAGATCCTGGGCATACCTGTGCTCTGCCACGGCGTTGGACATCTTCTCCCCGACTCCATGTCAGATGCCAACACAACTGACTTCACCAACCCCTCTATCTTCATCCTGCTGGGCATTCCTGGCCTGGAGGCAGCCCATGGCTGGATCTCCATCCCTTTCGGAGCTATGTACGCCATAGCTGTCCTGGGGAACTTCACCATCCTGTTCATCGTGAAGATGGAGTTGAGTCTCCATGAGCCCATGTACTATTTCCTCTGCATGCTGGCCGTCAGTGATCTAGTTCTGTCCACATCCATCCTGCCCAAAATGCTGAGCATCTTCTGGTTCAATTCCAGGGAGATCAATTTCAGTGCCTGCCTCACCCAGATGTACTTCCTTCTTTGCTTCTCAGTGATAGAGTCTGGGATCTTCGTGGCCATGGCGTTTGATCGCTACGTGGCCATCTGCGATCCTCTGAGACATTCCACCATCCTGACAAACCCCATTGTGGTCAGGATTGTCTTCTCCGTGGTGCTGCGTGCGGCCTTGCTCACACTGCCCTTTCCATGCCTGGCGGGGCATTGGTTCTACTGCAGAACCAACATCATCCCTGAGCCATTCTGTGGGCACATCGCTGTGGTGAGCCTGGCCTGCGGCGACTCCCGCGCTAGCAGTTACTACGGCCTCTTCATGGTTTTCATGGTTAATGGTCTGGATGTGATTTTAATTACCATTTCCTACATCCAGATCATCCGGGCCATCTTCAGACTCCCCACAAAGGACAACCAGCTCAAGACTTTTGGAACGTGCACCTCCCACCTCTGCGCCATTGTGGCCTTTTACATTCCCGGTCTCTTCCTCTCCCTCTTGCACCGCTTTGTACAGAATGTGCCTCTGCATTTCCACGTCCTCCTTGCCAATCTGTGTCTCTTGATGCCCAACATGATGAACCCCATAATCTTTGGGGTGAGGACCAAACAGGTCCGAGAGAGACTGTTTGGGCTCTTCCGTCATAAGGGGACCTAAAGTTTTCTCCTGATGCTCTGTGTGTATGTCTGGAGGGGGGCCGGGGGTGTTAAAGAAATGGAACCTTCCCACTAATGGAGAGCAAGTGTTGGTCCAGATCATCAGAGTCACAGAGATTTGTTTGGCTGTTTGCAGAGGGAGCTGGGAGATGGTGCTGGGCCCTCTGACCCAACTCACTTTTTGGAGAGTCAAAGTGACATGAAACCCTTTCCTGGCTGTACTGTGCCGTGTCTATGGGTGTGCTTCGTGAAAGGAGGCTTACAGGATCTGACGACATAGGGATCTGGGGTCGGCTGATCCCTGTCTAGACTACCGCGCTGTGCTGACAATCAGCTGATCGGCACAGCGTGGTGGCCATTTTGATGTAAATGAAGCGGTGATTATTTAAATTGCCGCTTCATTTCCCTTTGCAGAGTACACTCATCTACATGGCTCCGTCGACGGAGCCATGTAGTCTAGACACACCCAGAGTGACAAACTGGGGACTCAGCCTGTGTACCCCTCTGTAGCCTGTCACCTTTCCAATTGCTGGCAACTGGACCTTGAGTCCCCACTGCCTGCCCCACCCATTCCCACAAAACCCTGCTGTCTGACCCACCTATATCTTTGGGACTCCGCCCCCTTCTCTAATTCTTTCATCCTTGCCCTGCCCCGTGTGACGTTATTGGGTTGGGATATGACCCTGTAGAGCATCGTTCCAACTACTGTTCCACATTGTCCCATCTCTGGTACCAATGCTCTCAAGTGAGATGTCGCTAGGAAAGTTACTATTGGCTGGTTATGCTTTTGCCATTTCTGCGCATGTGTCATCCTTGTACATGAGGGTATGAACATTCGCTGTGTGTATCTCAAACGTTCACTTCTGCAGTAACTCCCAGAGAGTAATTAGCCAGGGTGTCTGGGAAAGACTACTCAGGTTGATGGGATCTGCAAGGCGCATTCACCAGACAATGAGGCATGGGAGGCACCAGCTACACTGAATGGACTTTCCTGCAAACTTTCAGTCTAGAATGTGGGCCGTGGTGTCTACCTGCAAAGAACGGAGCCCTGCATGGACAGGGGACTTACTCATGTGACAAACTCCATCTTGTAGTTGGAACTTTCCACAGCAAGAGCAGTGGGATTCCCTCCACATGACTGAGGATTATAGACATTGGGGGTATGTCTACACTAGCCCCCTAGTTCGAACTAGGGAGGCTAATGTAGGCATTCGAAGTTGCAAATGAAGCCCGGGATTTAAATATCCCGGGCTTTATTTGCATCTTCCCGTCCGGGCACCATTTTTAAATCCCCCTAGTCCGAACTAACTGCCCGGGGCTACACGCGGCAGTCAAACGTTAACTCGAACTAAGTCCTTAGTTCGAGTTAACTGTTACACTTCATTCCATGAGCTACTCATTCCTCATTGCAGGAGGAGTAACAGTTAATCTTAGTTCAGATTAACTTCTGACTGCCGCGTGTAGCCGTGGGCAGTCAGTTCGAACTAAGGGGATTTAAAAATGGCGCCCACCCGGGAACATGCAAATGAAGCCCGGGATATTTAAATCCCGGGCTTCATTTGCAAGTTCGAACACCTACATTAGCCTTCTTAGTTCGAACTAGGGGGCTAGTGTAGACATACCCTGGGGGAAAAAAGTCAGGTTTTGAAAGAGGAGGTCACTACCCTGCACTCACATGTCAGAACCAGGATAAAATGCCAGGGTGCAGGTTCCCGACTGCTTTGATCCAGGAACCGCACTGCGCTCAGCTAAAAATCGAACCTTCTTTCTCAAACCATCTTACATACCGGTGTGTGTTCTGTCAGAGCCTCTCCCCATTTGCTCAGTTTCCTGCTGCTGCCTGGACCTTAAGAAAACTGAAAGGGTTAATCTCTCTTGTCTCAAATCTCCCTACTTTCCTAACTTCTTCACTCCCTTCTTTGCCTCCCCTCTCCCGCCTCCACACACACACCTCTCCTCATTTTGGGTATGTCTAGACTACATGCCTCTGCTGGCAGAGGCATGTAAATTAGACATACCCACATAGTCAATGAAGCAGGGATTTAAATATTCCCCGCTTCATTAAAATAAAAATGGTCACCGCGTTGTGCCGACTCAGCTGATCGTCGGCACAACGAGGCAGTCAAGACGCGGATTGGTTGGCTAGGAAAGCCTTTGCTGACCGATCCCTTATGCCTTGTGAAACAAGGTTTACAGAATCGGTCAGCAAAGGCTTTCCTTGCTGACCAATCCACGTCTTGACTGCCACATTGTGCCGACGATCAGCTGAGCCGGCACAACGCGGTGGCCATTTTTATTTTAATGAAGTGAGAGATATTTAAATCCCTGCTTCATTGACTATGTGGGTATGTCTAATTTACATACCTCTGCCGGCAGAGGCATGTAGTCTAGACATACCCTTTGACTCTCTCTCTCTGGGTTAAAAGTTACCGGTTTTACAGAAACTTATACAGATAAAACAATTGTAAACAGAACAGAATAAGAAACAAATAGAAAATTAGGTAAAAACTGTACTTCAAATAAATTTAGGAAATGAATATTATTTCAATCCTTCAGGGTGCTGTTTCTTTTTAATTTTAAGTTGTCCTATATGTCTTTTGTGTTATCCTTTGTATGTATATTATGTGTCATATTTTTATTAGCTATTTTGACTTAAGCTATGCAATTAACATAGCTGAAGTTGTGTAGCTTAATTTGTCGTTAGCCCTGCTGGGTGGATGTGGCTTGAAGAAATGCTGAAGCATCAAGAAAATAAAAGTGAAGAGCTTCATAAATAAGAAACTGTTCACCTCAATCTACCACATATGCACGATTCAGTTGGCAATCAACTAGAAATTATTGTTAGTTCACTTAATCTAGACTATTATGTACAACAACATTATTATTGTATTGTTGTATTATTGCTGTACACCACTTACAATGTGCATCATCTGCTAAACTATTTAACCAACTCAGCAGCAAAAATCAACAAATGAATAGCAACATGAAAAAAAGGGAGAACACATTGGTAAAAAAAAGAAAAGTTGCATAGAACTAGAAATTGGGTAAACAAAGTCCCCACAGTCATGGTTTGCAGCAGGGACATTGCACCCGAACTGAGACACATGTTATTCCACACAAGTTTGTTCAGTGTCTGGATACCAGCAGTACATCCCAACCCAGCAATCACTGATGAATTGGTCACCGCCCATTCAGGAGGTTATCTGGAAAACCGTCTCCATAAGAAACCACTGGATCTACGTGCATTGCAGAACACTGCAATCAGTGACACTGAGCCGCTAGCCATTCCTGTTCCATGCCCAGCAAAGCTGATCCTAGAAGGGGAAACCAGCAGTGAGGGCAACCTATAACAGGAGTATACACTGGAGGGCAGGGATAGGGTCCACAGTGACCTAGACAGATTAGAGGATTGGGCCAAAAGAAATCTGATGAGGTTCAACAAGGACAAGTGTAGAGACCTGAACTTGGGACTGAAGAATACCAAACATTGTTACAGGCTGGGGACCAACTGGCTAAGTAGCAGTTCTGCAGAAAAGGACCTGGGCATTCCAGTGGATGAGAAGCTGGATATGAGTCAACAGTGCCCTTGTAGCCAAGAAGGATAATGGCATATTAGGTTGCACTATGAGGAGCACTGCCAGCATAGAATCATAGAACCATAGAGCTGGAAAAGGTCATCAAGTCCAGCCCCCTGCTCTAGGCAGGACCAATCCCAACTAAATCAACCCAGCCAGGGCTTGGTCAAGCCGAGACTTAAACACCTCTAGGGATGGAGACTCCACTACTTCCCTAAGTAACCCATTCCAGTGCTTCACCACTCTCCTAGCGAAATAGTTTTTCCTAATATCCTACCTGGACCTCTCCCCCCACAACTTGAGACCATTGCTCCTTGTTCTGCCATCTGTTACTACTGAGAACAGCCTCTCTCCAGCCTCTTTGGAACCTCCCTTCAGGAAGTTGAAGGCTGCTATCAAATCCCCCCTCACTCTTTGCTTCTGTAGACTAAACAGACCCAACTCCTCAGCCTCTCCTCATAAGTCATATGCTCCAGCCCCCTAATCATTTTGGTTGCCCTCCGCTGGACCCTCTCCAATGTGTCCACATCCTTTTTGTAGTGGGGGGTCCAGAACTGGACACAATACTCCAGATGTGGCCTCACCAGAGCCGAATAAAGGGGAATAATGACATCTCTGGATCTGCTGGCAATGTTCCTCTTAATGCAACCTAACATGCCATTAGCCTTCTTGGCTACAAGGGCACACTGTTGACTCAAATCCAGCTTCTCATCCACTGTAACCCCCAGGTCCTTTTCTGAAGAACTACTACTTAGCTGGTTGGTCCCCAGCCTGTAACAATGCTTGGGATTCTTCCGTCCCAAGTGCAGGATTCTACACTTGTCCTTATTGAACCTCATCAGATTTCTTGTGGCCCAATCCTCCAATTTGTCTAAGTCACTCTGGACCCTATCTCTGCCCTCAGGCATATCTACCTCTCCCCCTAGCTTAGTGTCATATGCAAACTTGCTGAGGGTACAATCCATCTCCTCATCCAGGTCATTAATAAAGATATTGAACAAAACCAGTCCTACCATTCCCAGGCCCTCCATATGGGACCAAACACAAGTGGCCAATACAATCTGCCCTTCGGTTATAGGGCGGAATGTGCAGACGGGGAGAGATGGGACATGCACGTGTGAATGGTAAAGTCAGGCAGCCACATAAGAGTGGGTCACCGTCACCCACTGGATCACCGTCAGTCCGTGCATTGTGCTTTTTCAGGACTGTCATGATCATGAGGGTTAGCCAGCAGCCTGGGGACTAAGGGGTTAAACTTACCTAACCAGGTAGATTCAGCCAATAGGAATGTAGGTAGGAATTTCAAACTAGGACAAAGGAATGTTTGTTTTTTCCCTCCTTTGTGTCTCTGAGAATTCCCTCCAGCTTCCGAGGGAGACAGGCATGTCTCTGTCTCCAGGAAACAATTCTTCACTTCTGTAAGTAGGGTAAAATTTAGATAAATCCATTAGATTTTATTGTTTTATGGTTTACATAAGAACATAAGAACGGCCGTACCGGGTCAGACCAAAGGTCCATCTAGCCCAGTAGCCTGTCTGCCGACAGTGGCCAGCACCAGGTGCCCCAGAGGAGGTGGACCAAAGACAATGATCAAGCGATTTGTCTCCTGCCATCCCTCTCCAGCCTCTGTCAAACAGAGGCCAAGGACACCATTTTATGCCCTGGCTAATAGCCTTTTATGGACCTAACCTCCATGAAATTATCTAGCTTCTCTTTAAACTCTGTTATATTCCTAGCCTTCACAGCCTCCTCTGGCAAGGAGTTCCACAGGTTGACTACACGCTGTGTGAAGAAGAACTTTCTTTTATTAGTTTTAAACCTGCTACCCATTCATTTCATTTGGTGTCCTCTAGTTCTTCTATTTAGGGAACTAATAAATAACTTTTCTTTATCGGCCCTCTCCACACCACTCATGATTTTATACACCTCTATCATATCCCCCCTCAGTCTCCTCTTTTCTAAACTGAAAAGCCCCAGTCGTTTTAACCTCTCTTCATATGGGACCCGTTCCAGACCCCTAATCATTTTAGTTGCCCTTTCTGAACCCTTTCCAAGGCCAAAATATCTTTTTGAGGTGAGGAGACCACATCTGTACACAGTATTCAAGATGTGGGCGTACTATAGTTTTATACAGGGGCAGTAAGATATTCTGGTCTTATTTTCTATCCCTTTCTTAATAATACCTAGCATCCTATTTGCCTTTTGACTTCCACACTGTGTGGAAGTTTTCAGAGAACTGTCCACGATAACTCCAAGATCTCTTTCCTGATTTGTCGTAGCTAAATTAGCCCCCATCATACTGTACGATAGTTGGGGTTATTTTTCCCGATGTGCATTACTTTACACTTATCCACATTAAATTTCATTTGCCATTTTGTTGCCCAATCACTCAGTTTGGTGAGATCTTCTTGGAGTCCCTTACAGTCTGCTTCTGTCTTGACTATCCTAAACAGTTTGGTATCATCCGCAAACTTTACCACCTCACTGCTTACCCCTTTCTCCAGATCATTTATGAATAAGTTGAACAGGATTGGTCCTAGGACTGACCCTTGGGGACACCACTAGTTACCCTCTCCATTCTGAAAATTTACCATTTATTCCTACCCTTTGTTTCCTGTCTTTTAACCAGTTCTCAATCCAAGAAAGGACCTTCCTCTTATCCCATGGCCATGTAATTTACACAAGAGCCTTTGGTGAGGGACCTTGTCAAAGGCTTTCTGAAAATCTAAGTATACTATATCTACTGGATCCCCTTGTCCGCATGTTTGTTAACCCTTCAAAGAACTCTAATAGATTAGTAAGACAGGATTTCCTTTACAGAAACCATGTTGACTTTTGTCCAACAAATTATGTTCTTCTACATGCTTCACAATTTTATTCTTTACTATTGTTTCGACTAATTTGCCCGGTACTGAAGTTAGACTTACCGGTTTGTAATTGCCCGGATCGCCTCTAGAGCCCTTTTTGGGTATGGGATCTGCTGTCTGTGCACTTTTTAAAAAATGTTTTGGCTTTCCTTTGTAACCAAGTTCTAGGCCCATGGTATAGTTTCTCCATGAGTATTATTTTGTTACTTTTTCATCTGGTCATTATACTTGCAACAGGAACATTGTGGTGATAATAAATGTTTTTGCTCTTTTCTTTTTATTAACCTGGTATTGGTTAATTGTTGTGTCCTGGTTTTCCTTTAGGGGTGAGATTTCCCAAGTGATCTCTCCCCTAGTTTCTTTATTATTTCTTGGGTGGTGGCAGTGAAGATTTTGGGGGGAAGTTTTATACCAAAGCCTGGTAAATAAGCTTTGGGGTACTTTTGCTGCCCCCCCACTTCTGCATTTATCGTGCCAGAGTGGGGAAGGAGCCATGACAAGGACGATGGGTAAACATCCACCCCAGGAAACACCGAAAGCAAAACGTGGGGGAATGTAGAACGATAAAGGCCTGAAACACAAGCCCACATATCACAGGCCGGGTGTGAGGCCTCAGGCCTAGGTCACAAAGGTCAAGACTTTGCTCATAGAAAGCAGAGTGAAGCTGGGAGCCAGGGGGCAGGCCCTGCTCACAGAAGTTGGCAAGAACAGGGCTGATATCACAGAAGTGCTCAGACCTAGGAGGTGCTAGGCACAGGCCGTAAACACTTTCCAGAGGGGTGCTAAGAGAACACCTGGTAAAGAAACATATTGGTACCAACACACTCCCCACAGAGAACAGGAACAGGCTGACCCAGGTTCAGGACAGGGCCTACACTGACAGCATGAGAGAGAAAGATTGAACGCCCATGGACAAGGTACAAGGTAGTTGGTGCTATCTAGAGGGTGGCAGCCTGACGTGTCAGGAGTGATGTGTAACTTGTTTGTACCTGGGTATAAAAGTTGTTTTTGTCCAACGAATAATCCTGTCACTGACGGAAGTGGTCCATTGTCAGGGGGTACAGATGCATAGGGGTTTGGTAGCGTCTACTGACAGTTATTACTGTACTTCGTGTGACAATAAACCTGAAGTGGTGCCATCGATCCTTATCTGATCTTGTGGCCTTTGTGGGTTCCCCCGGAGTTTGCGGAGGCGGCTATGTGCCCAACATCAACACAACACACTGGAGGGCTGTGTCTACACTGGCGCGATCTTGCGCCGAAGTGGCGCTCTTGCGCAAAAACTTGCTGCCTGTCTACACTGGCCGTGTTCTTGCGCAAGTAAACTGTCGTTCTACTGTATGAAATCAGGGCTTCTTGTGCTAGAACTATGATGCTCCCGCTCAGGAATAAGCCCTTTTGCGCAACTGTTCTTGTGCAAGAGGCCAGTGTAGACAGGCAACATGAATTTCTTGTGCAAGAAAGCCCTATGGTTAAAATGGCCATCAGAGCTTTCTTGCGCAAGAGAGCGTCTACACTGGCATGGATGCTCTTGCACAAAAGCACATGCCAGTGTAGACGCTCTCTTCTGGAAGAGTTTTTGCACAAGAAGCTGCCAGTGCAGATGTAGCCGAGGAGCGCACACGCACAGCCAAATGGTTGCCATCATTAAAGGAGCAGAAGAGGTGTCACGACACCCCCTCAGCGATGCCTGATTGCTACGACAGCACTGCATGCCTGCAGAAAGCGTCGTGTTTCCCCTCAGACTTCTCTCTTCAGATCGGATGACTGTTCACCCGTCCCTCATGGGCACCACATGGCATCAGATTCCATGGATGCCTGGGCATTTGTTTTCCCCGCTAATAATCCATAATCCTTAAATATACACAAATGAGCAGCCATTCGTCGCCGACTCAGCACAGACTCCAGGAGCGGTCATCTCCCATTGGGACAGACCCTTAATTACTGTTGACGTATAAAGCTAGGAAATTAGCAAAGCAATGCGGACAGGCTGGTCTCCAGCCTATTTATATTCAGTTGCTGTTTCTCCACAGAGGGTGCACCAGTCCCTTTGGGATGGCCCAGAGCTGTGTTATAAGCAGTGCACACCCCTGTGCTGGCTCTCGGCGCGGTGGGTTCTGGCAGACGCGGGGCTGAGAGAGGTGCGCCACTGAGGGGGCTGCCTGAGGGGGATTCCCAGGGAGGAAAACGACCATGTCAGCACTCACAGGTACCAGCGCCTGCTGCAGGGCTCCCCTGCTCCACACACCCAGGGCAAGAGGGGCATGATGGGATTCACAGTAAGTCTCTTGTCCTTTCTTTTCTGAAACTTCTGACACATCCAGTACCTTTCCCAAGGGGATGAGTTTGCTCCAGTGTCACAAAACGTCCCTCGTTTCTGTGCCCCCTGCCCGCCCCCGCTGATGCGCTCCGGCCCCGATGGTGGCTGCATGTCTATGGCACAGGGACACGGCTGGGCGGGAGGGGTCAGTCGATGTGCAAGGCGAGGCCAAAATCTGAGGCCCTGGCCCATAGTTTGCTCAGGCCAGTCTGAGGCGAAGCTCCCCTTGGAGTGAGACGTGAGCGCAGAGCGGAGCATCCGGCTGAGGGTCGCTGCACGGAGCCTGCCCCTCCCTCTCCAGCACGTCAGGGCTTTCACCTTTAAGCAGGGGAAGGGAGGCAGCGCTTGAGTGACTTTTATCTGCTGAAAGCCTGGCGGTGTTAGGGCTCCCTGCTGGAACAGCATGGGCCAGGCACGTTTCTCCTCACACCGCACAGCTTTGTCCGTGACTTTCAAAAGCCATTCAGACAGAAGCAGAAACCCCACCCTGGCAATTTCGCTCTGAACCCTGAGAGTTTGGGAAATTTCCAGGCAACTGAAATTGAAGTCCTCTCATTGAAAGCATCAGCCAGTCTTAACTGACGGTGGTCCCACGGTACCGCCAACAATGGCCCACACCTTGTGGCAAGGAGTTCCACAGGCTGAACATGGATTATGGAAACAATTTTCTTTGATCAGTGCTATAGGTTCAGATGTTTGATGGAAAGGAACGTGCCCCTGTCTGGGTGTGGTCTGACACAGTACATGGAAATGCCCTGTCTCCTTTCATCAGCAATAGATGAATAGGGCTTAACATGAGAAGGGAACATTAGATCATCCAGTCTGGCCTCCTGTATAACACAGGCCATTAAATGTCACCCAGTTTTCCCTTTATCGATCACCTGGACTCAGGCCTGGTCCGCACTAAGATTTTACATTGTAGAATCCCAGAGCCACAGGATCAGAAGGCACCAAACGGCCAGCTGGTCTGACCCCTGCCAAGAGGCAGGACATGTTCGGTCTAAACCTTCCCCAGACTGGTGGCCGTCCTGCCTCATTGGGAAAACTTCCAGTGAAAGAAGGTGGGTTTTTTTCCCCCTGAAACTTCATCTCAATCTGCTTTGGTGTCATTCAAAGCCATTTTTTCTTCTGCCCTCTATAGCAGGAGATAAGAACGTTCCCCACATTTTCATGGTAGCTTTCCAAGGGTTTGAAAATCGCGATCATGTCCCCTAGAATCTCCGCTTTTCCCATGTTAACACATCGGGCTCCCTCTGGTTTACGTTTAGTCCTTGGAATAGCTTTCTCATGTGCCCCTGGATCCTTTCCGAATTCCCAGCGTCCTTCCATAGAGCAGTGGCCAAAATCAGATTCCCTTGCAGTGTGACTTGCCTGCCCCGCATCCACCAATAACAACTAACAGCATGGACCATTTTATAACCAGCAAAAACCCCAAACAAAACACCCTTGGCTTTGTTCAGCCTCTCTCTGCTAGCTTCAAGAGCCTGTGATTGTTACTTAAGATACAGGAATGAAGTTCTTTACATTTCGCTGTGGGTGTGTCCTGTGCTCCCTGTTCTGAGCACGTAACTTTGCGTTTCACTTTATTCAGACATTTTGAACAAATGCTCCAGACCAATCGGTGTCCTGCCCTGGCCTCCCCATTGTCACCCCTCTGCCGGCCTTTGGCTCAGCCTCAGATTTTACCTGCAACAAGTTTCGATTTGTGATGGGGGGAGGGCAAAGATGACCTCTTGGAGGTGATTCCCGGGGTGCTGACAAGGCCACTGCCACTCATCTTCCTGCTCTCTGGGGCTTCTTGCCACTTGGTCCTTCTGGGTCAGCTTCCTGGTCCCCCCCAGCCAAGGCCCCGAGCTGAGAATCGTGCCCTCCCCCGCCCCCTGAGGAGCAGTACAAATACTGAACCTCTTCAGGCCCAAGGAAAATGCAGTTTGGGCCCAGCCTCCTGGGATATCACTCCCCAAATGGGATCAGAACCCCAAGGAATTGTTTGGGTAAGCCCCCTTTAGCAATGAAAGGGGGAATGTGCCCACTGGTTGCTCCCCCCCAGGAAATAATTATTTAGCCTGGGTTTGATAGAAAATAAAAGTGATTTTATTAAGTACAACCAGTAGGATTTCAGTGGTAATAAGTGAGAACAGGCCGAGCAGAGTAGATTACAAACTCAAAATAACAGAAAACACTTCACTACTTCTACACTAAAACTTCAGTACAAACTTATTACAAACGTACTACAAACTCCCTAAAACTGTTTCTTTTGTGGCCAAGCGTGCCAAACCAGGGCAGCCCCTCACCCTGGGGTTTCTGGTTCCCCCTCGGGTGTACCAGCCAACGACTAAAGTCTCCTACTTTCCCATTGTTTTTAAAGATTCCCTTTTTGCATGGGAAGTCACCTGGCCAGGTGGGGTGGACATGTGACTTCCCCAGACCAACCACTGCGACGACTTAGAGGACAGAAGAGATTGTTGAACAGTTGGTCATCAAGACATTGAGGGTAACGCCCGTGCTGGCTTTCATTTGCACAGTTCAAAACCACAAAGCATTCCCCACTCCATGGCTGTGTCTGCACTGGCGCGATCTTTGCACCAAAGCGGCCGCTCTTGCACAAGAACTTGCTGCCTGTCTACACTGGCCACGTGTTCTTGCGCAAGTAAACTGACGTTCTAATGTGTGAAATCAGGGCTTCTTGCGCCAGAACTCTGACTCCCCTGCTCAGGAAGAAGCCCTTTTGTGCAACTGTTCTTGTGCAAGAGGCCAGTGTAGACAGGCAACATGAATTTCTTGTGCAAGAAAGCCCGATGGTTAAAATGGCCATCAGAGCTTTCTTGCGCAAGAGAGCGTTTACACTGGCACGGATGCTCTTGCGCAAAAGCACATCTCTTACGGAAAAGCACATGCCAGTGTAGACTCTCTCTTCTGGAAGAGTTTTCGCAGAAGAACTCTTCCGCCAAAGAGTTTTTGCGTGAGAACGCGCCAGTGTAGACGTAGGCCATATGTCTAATTTCACACACAAGAGTGATACATGCACCAAAATAAGACAGACAGATCCAGTGGATTATGACATGAACATTGAGAGGTTACATGAAGCAATTTGTCCAAAGCATCTTTCAGTTATATGCCCATAAATCCATTTCATAAAACCTGGGGGGGGAAGGGTCCGTCACCCCTCCCCCCGAAAGTACCTCCAGAGGGTTGGGTGGTGCCCAATGCGAAGGCCGTGTATCCGGCAGTCCACCTGGGCTTTGGTTACGCTGCCGTCCAGCACCACCAAACCCTGAGCTGTCATTCCTGGCGGTTTTACCAAAGTTCTGGGCTCCTGTTCCCGATGGTCTGAAAGCATGTGGGGGTGCAGCAGTGTCCCGAGCATGCAGACAGCAATGTCTCTCCATATGTCTTGATATTTAGTCACCATTGTGGTGAGTCAGCGTGCCTCAGTTTCCCCTTCCAGACAGCAGTGCAGGTTAGTTGTGCCTTTGCTGCTACGCCCAGCCCTAAGCCTGGGCACAGTCGTTAGCTTAGAAGCTGCCTGATCCTGGGATCCTGGTGCTCCTTTCCCCAGGAGGAACAAAAGTTTTTCCAAAATCTTAAGCATGTTGCACAGTTTCCAGAGGTTTATCGTCCACACCCGTCTCTTTGTGCAGTTCCATACGAGTTGCAGGGGCAGACACAAGATCACCAGCAAGCCAACGCTAGAGCAGCGCTTCCAAGTACGGCTCTCAGCTCTCGCCCTCTCTTTAGACCGTTTTTCTGTACGGTATCTCTCCCCCCCCCCCTTTAAAGCCTCTATTCACGAAGGGTGTGTTCAACCCCAGGTGTCTCTCTCCTGGGGGAGGTCGGCCCTACCCAGCACTCCTTGGAGGCTGTGGGACGGGATGGGCTCCCAAAGGCACCAGATCCCCTCCCCCGGCTGAGGTGTCCCTCACCTCCCCGCTCCGGCGGCCTGTCAGCAGGCTCCCCCGCATCTACAGCCTGCCCGAGCCGGGTTTCCACTGACCCTCCAGGTTCTGCTTCCAGGAGGCTAATGGCAGAGCCAACCCCCGCTAGGAGTCCAGACTCACCCCCGTCCCCTTGAAGTGTGACTGACAGGTGGGCAGCTTTAGTGATACACGCCCAGCATCCAGCTCCTTGCCCCACCCCGTTAAAGATGGAGGAACTATCTCATTCCCCCCACGCCCGGCCATCTGCCACCTGTCCAGCTGCAGGCACCCAGCTCCCAGCCCTGACAGACCCTCCCTGGGAAAGCGCTGCAGTCCGCCCTCTTTTCTCCCTGGATAAACCCTCCTCAGTCCCCAGGCCCCTCAGCTCCCACAGTCGCTTCTTGGTCTCCAGCCCCAAGGCCCACACCTCTGTGCCTCCTGGGGCAGGGCCTGCCCCTGCGGTTCCCACGCTCCTCCTGGACATACCCCAGCCTGGACAGACCCACTGACACGGGGCAATAGCTCAGGGTCAGGGCTGGCTTCCTCTGCCCCTCCCCTGCCTGCAAATTGTCCAGCGCAGCTGGAGGAGCATCAGAGAGACTCTCTCTTGACCCCTCTCCAGCCCCTGCGGCATTTCCCTCCCCCTCTGGGATCTCAGCACAAGGCCCCTTCTCGCTGCTGCCAGTCCCGGGGATGGACTCGGCCTCATCAAAAAGTCGTTCCCCAATATGAATGGCACCGACGTCTCAGGTCCAGCAGCAACCGTTAACTCAGCCTGTTTGCACCCCGTCTGTACCCGTACCCTGGCCAAAGGGGCAATGATCTTATGGCCCCATCCAATTCTAACTCAGCTGAGTTCCCAAGGAGGAAATCTCGCCCCTTAAGCAAATCCTTCCGGACTGTGGAAATTCCTGCACCCGTGTCCCTCCAGGCGGGGATGTCCTGCCCATTCAGCCTGACAGGCTCCATGTGCTCACAGCCTGGCTTGGAATCAGCCAGCTTCACAAACCCCGTGTGGAGAGTCGCCCCTGCCCGGGAAGCTGCCCCCTTGGTAGTTCCCGCTGCCTCTTTCCCCCCAACAATGGGCATGTGTTCCTTACGTGATGTAGGGAGTTGCAGTGATAACACCTCTTAGGCGCCTTTGTCTGCATAGCCGACCTGGGATAGGTGGCGGGGGAGTGCACGTGGGAAGCACTCCCAGCCTCCCCGCTACCTCCCTCTTCCCAGGGGAAAGTCGGGGCTCAGCAATCGGAGAGGTTTAGTGTGGAGGGAGGCAAGTTCCCCCTTCCAGCAAAGGGAGCAAGAGCCTCTGCATCCTCCCCAGCCTCGTCCCAGAGACACTGCTTCATGAGCATTGCCCTGCTAAACCCAGGGTTGTGAGCTCAATCCTTGAGGGGGCCATCTGGGGCAAATCTGTCAGGGAGGGTACTTGGTCCTACCGTGAGGGCAGGGGACTGGACTCGATGACCTCTCGAGGTCCCTTCCAGCTCTAAGAGATAGGTATAGCTCCATATAGTACTAACATCCAGGAAGTGCTCCTAACGATCAGATCAGATCACACACGCCCTCAAAGCCTGGGATCTTTCTCCCACTTGTCTAACAGATCCCTCGTTCGGTTCACATAAGCCACATTGCTTAGCCCAACCCCCCTCTTAAGGGTTCTAAATTTCACCCTGTAAGTTTCAGGTGTGTTCTGAAACTGTCCTAAACCCAAATCTTTGAATTTACCATCGTCGGAAGCATCAGCAATAGACATCTTACTGAATATGTCCAGGGCTCTCCCTTTCAACTTTACAACCAGCATGGGTGTTCTGTGTTCCTCAGGGATTGAGTGGATGGGGGCCCAGTCTCTCAAAGGTGAGGAAATAGTCGGTGATATCCCTGGATTCATCAAAAGGAGGATGGAGTCAGTCCCAATCTTGGATCTTTGGAGAGGAGGGTCTTGCGTTATTGGGCTGTTTATTCTTCAAGTACGGCCAGTTCGTGCTGCCCCTCTTCTCCGTTTCAAGTTTGTTTAACTCCAACCTTCTTTGATGAGCTCTCTCGTGAGCGGCTTGATCCCGGGCAGCTTGGGCTTCTCTCTCGAGTCGTTTCATCTCCATTTGTCTCTTGTGTTCTGCCTCCTTCTCTGCTGCTTGGATTCTGTGCAGCTCCCATTTCTTCTGGCCCTCACTCTCATTTTCCTGGCTCTGTTTCCCTTCCCTGCAATAAGCAAACATAAAATAACAAACCAGCAACCCCTTTGTCTGCCTTCCAAAAACCACACTCAGAACCCACTTAAAATCACTACTAGCCCCCAGAGCAACCAGCTGTGCACATTGACCCTGCTCGCTGCACCAATGGGATGGGGTGAGATCACAGAGGAGCCACTTTTGCATGGGAAGTTACCTGGCCAGTTGGGATGGACACATATTAATCTGTGACTTCCCCAGACTTAAAGGACAAAAGAGATTGTTTAACAGTTGGTCATCAAGACACTGAAGGGAACACCCTTGCTGGGTGTCCATGCTCCCTTTTCAAAGTTTGTTTCATGTTGTTTATCCTCTTAAATGCTGCCTTCCCATTGCCAGGTTACAAGGCTTTGGTCTGAAGTTGTTCCCTTTCTTCAGTGGGGGACCTTGGCTGTTTAGCTTCCATTGGGTGTCTGAACATGGTCTATCTTTTGACCACTGCTGCGCAGGAGTAGGAGAATGAGCTGCTATCCATGACAGATGGGGCTTTTCTGAGAGGTCTGCTCTAGCTGGGATGTTGCTGCCAGCATGTGTCGTGGCAAAGATTTGGGTTTGTTTTCCCCCACTCTCAGATTTTGAGCGCCCAGGGGAATGGGGAACTCCCTACAGCATGGACTCTCCAGCCGGGGGTTCATTGTATTAAACATCAAAGTGGGAGAACCAGCGTTGACATTCGTGTTTCCTGCTAGTGCCCATTAAGCTTCCCCACAACTCAAGATGGAGGAATTATTGGCACCTGCCATGAAATACGGAATTGGCACTGATAGGGACAGTTGTTCAAATTCATTTACCTCATTTCTGACAATGTCATTACAGAGTGTGTGAAGAGTCTCCAGTTTGCTTCACCCCGGGAACAGTCTCTGGTGGCGGATGTTCTGTCTGATACTAACACTGCACCTATATGCAGGCATTTCTACTGTGATCCTCACCCTAGACCCTGGGCACACACTGGAAGTAAGAGGAACATACCCTGCATGCAGGAGACACCATTCTGCCTCAGAGTTGTACAACTTTTCCTTTACTGCATGTTAGATTCTAATACAACCGACTTCACCAACCCCTCCACCTTCATCCTGCAGGGCATTCCTGGCCTGGAGGCGGCCCATGTCTGGATCTCCATCCACTTCTGTGCCATGTACATCATAGCCCTCTTGGGGAACTTCATCATCCTGTTTGTTGTAAAGAAAGAATCAAGCCTCCATGAGCCCATGTACTATTTCCTCTGCATGCTGGCCATCAATGACCTGTTGCTGTCCACCTCCATCCAGCCCAAAATGTTGAGCATCTTCTGGTTCAATTCCACGGAGATCGATTTCAATGCCTGCCTCACCCAGATGTACGTGGTGCTCTGCTTCTCAGTGATAGAGTCGGGGATCTTCGTGGCCATGGCATTGGATCGCTATGTGGCCATCTGCCATCCCCTGAGACATTCCACCATCCTGACAAACCCCATTGTGGTCACGATCGCCTTAGCCGTGGTGCTGCGTTCTAGCATTCTCACACTGCCCTTTCCATGCTTGGCGAGCCGATACCCATATTGCAGAACCAACATCGTCCCCGAGTCATTCTGTGCACACATCACTGTGGTGAGCCTGGCCTGTAGCGACACTCGTGTCAGTAGTTACTATGGCCTCTTTATGGTGTTCTGTATTTATGGTCTGGATGTGATTTTTATCACTATTTCATATACCCAGATCCTTAGGGCCATCTTCAGACTCCCTACAAAAGAGGCCCGGCTCAAGGTTTTTGGGACTTGCAGCTCCCACCTCTGTTCTATCTTGACCTTTTACATGCCAGGTCTCTTCTCCTCCCTCGTGCTCCGTTTTGCACAGAACATGCCTCTACATGTCCACATTCTCGTTACTAACACATGCTTCTTGATGCCCTCCATGTTAAACTCCATCATCTACGGGGTGGGGACCAAACAGATCCAGAAAAGGCTCTTCCGGCTCTTCACTCATAAAGGGACCTAAAGTTTTCTCCTGGAGAAGGGGGACATGAAAGAAATGGTGCCTCCAAATTCAAATGAACAGAGAGAGGAAGTGTTGGCTCAGACCATCAAAAAATGGACATCTGATGGAGCTCTTGGCAGAGATAGTTGGTGCCATGGTGCTGGGCTCCCTCCATTTCTGGCCGTACAATGCTGTGTCAGCATGAACAACTGGGGAATCGGTCTGCGTACAACCCTTTAACTGAGAAACCTGCCACCTTTCCAACTGCTGGAAACCAGGATTGCAAGGTCCCACTGCCTTCCCTGCCTTTTCCCAGAAGGCCCTGACCCTGTGATTGCTATGAATGGAATGGCCACCAGGGCACCAATGCTTTTCTCTTTCCTCTTCTTCCAAAAGAACTCCTTCTTCCCCGTCCACACACATTTTTGCAAAGGAGCTCTTTCGCAAAAAGGCTTCTTCCTCGTAGAATGAGGATTACCAATGCTGGTAAAACCCCTCTGTTCTTTTGATTTTCTTGCAGAAGAACACAATTGCAGTGTGGATGTTCCTCAAGTTTTGTCAGAAAAACAGCCGTATTTTCCGACAAAACTCTGTAGTGTAGACATACCCTCTGTGTGCATCTCTTTAACTAAGAAACCTGCCACCTTTGCAACTGCCAGCAACTGGACTGCAAGGTCCCACTGCCTTTCCTGCCTTTTCCCAGAAGGCCCTGACCCAGGAATCACCCAGTCCAATGAGACCCAGACTCCTTGTCCAATTTGTCCATCATTGCCCTGCCCTTCTGTTGGATTGTGATGTGGCCTCATAGATCCTTGTTGCAACCACTGTTCTACATTTTCTACACACTTTGTACCAGTGCGGTGCTGTCGAGGGAGATATTGCCGAGAAAGTTGTGCTCAGCTGGTTCCGATTCTGTCATTTGGGTGCATAGTTCAGCCTTGCATGTGAAAATAGGAACATTCACTGTGTGTCCATGTCTCAAACATTAGCTCCTGTAGTAACCCCCAGAGAGTACGGTACCTAGCCGATGTGTCTGGGAAAGGCCACTCGGGTTGATGGGTTCATCAAGAAACATTCAATGGCCAATGGAGCACGGGAAGTGCCAACTACACTGAATGGACTTTTCTGCAAATCTTCAGTCTGGATTATAGGACGTAGTGTTCACCTGCAACGGAAATAAGTCAGGATTGGAGAGGTGAACTATCCATGTCACATCCTGTCCCTAGCTTCTCTCCTCTTCTCTCCCCATCACTTGTTACGTCTCCTCCACCACTACCCCTGCCAGAGTTGGGTTCCCTCTCTTGTGGGACACGCATGGGATCTACTGCAGCCAAACTAGGAGCCTGCCTGCAAGCAGATGGTGGCCCCGGCTGAGCAAGGCAGTTGAGGGGTTAATGACCTGATGCCCTGCCGGAATCAAACAGAGCCATATCCAGCATGACTTTCTAGTTCAAAACTGGATATGTGAGAAGCCCATGTAGCAACATTAATCCCAGGATGCAGGCTGTGCATCAAAGCTATTGAGGATAAAGGGAACTTACCCAGCCCACACGGTTATGCACTTGGATACAATGTAGGTGTAGACAGAATCACAGTATGAGGTGTCCAGATTGGGAAAATCCAGCTCCCTCTTAACGCTCTAGCAGAAGCCCTCTCCTCACCTGATGATGAAGCCAGGAGAGACCCATCAGACCCTACCACTGTCATATAACTCTGTAACTGGCGCAGGGTGTGTATGGAATTTCTACATGCTTAGCCCATCATAACTGCAATTGTAACTTTAATAAAATCTGAAATACTGTCAACCGCGTCCTGAAAGAACAACGTGCTGTCGCTGGCCTTGCTCTGCCTCGGTTTCTAGAGACTGTACATTTGGAGCAGAGGTGTCCCTCACTCTGCTAAGCTTGAAACTGTAGCCACAACTGCTGGACCCATCGGGGTGTAACATGGCATCTAGACGGTGCTTGGTCCCGCCGTGAGCGCAGGGGATGGGACTTGGTGACATCTCGAGCTCCCTTCCAGTGCTAGGATTAAATGAAATAAAAGCTACAAAATCGAGGTGCCTCTTATTTTTCCCATAGTTGTGCACAATGGGTGATGTGGTGTGCACCAAGACTGAGGCAATGTGTAAGAGTGGCCGACTCCAGCCGGTTCTATTATTTCATAACTCACGACTAAAAGAATTACGTTTAAATACAGGAGAGAAATGACATTTTGAATTGTGGAAGCAGCTGGCCAGGGGTTCAAGGCCAAGGGCAGGAGCAGGGGAGCAGCAGAGCAGTGGGGGAAGGGCACCAACACACAAGCTGCCAGATGTGCGTGGCTCTGCTAATGTTGTGCCTGGCACTTGACTAACTCTTGCCTGGTCACACAGCTCGGAGTGTTTCTTCTCCACAATCGCTGTTACCGCGCAAGGAAGAGCTCCTGGAGCTGGTGTGAATAGGTCTCTGAGCACATCCCCTGCATGGGCAGCGACAATCACGCAGCAAACAGCGTGTTGGGAACCATTTGGAACGGGGAACACCAGAACCTCCAAGAATGAGCATCAGAGACACTAACTGGCCAGTCAACCACGCCCTGCATGGGGAACAGGAAGTAGCCAATCAGGCACCAGCAAAGGCAAAAAATAAGAAAAAAATTAAACATGTATAGTCCCCCGTTACACTTAAACTACTACAAAAAATCAAAACATAAGAACATAAGAGTGGCCATACTGGGTCAGAGCAAAGGTCCATCTAGCCCAGGGTGCTGTCTGCCGACAGTGGCCAATGCCAGATGCCCGAGAGGGAGGGAACAGAGCAGGGAATCATCAAGTGATCCCTCCCCATCATCCATTTCCAGACCCTGACAAACAGAGACTGGAGACACCATTCCTACCCATCTTAGCTAATAGCTACTGATAGACCTAACCTCCATGAATGTATCTAGTTCTTTTTGAACCGTTACAAAGCTATATTTATCCTGTATACAGTACAGTGCCAGAGTTGTAGGAACTCAGTGTTCAGTTGTAAACTTTTGAAACAACAACCACCAGGCTTTGTTAAGGGCTATGATCATTTCGCAGTGAGAAACAGCCTCCACTCCCAAGGTGCTCATTAATCTGAGCTTCTTCTATAGATCAAATGACAGAAGATACCATCTTGCCTCTGTATAAATCTATAGTGCGCCCACAGCATGACTACCCCGGCTGAGGTGGTCGCCCCATCTCAAAAAGCATGTGGAGGAAATGGAAAAGGTTCAGAAAAGGGCAACAAAAATTATTAGGAGAAAATAATGAGGTTTGGGCGGTTTCTGTTAGGAAAGGGAAGACTAAGGGAGCATTATTTACTTCTGTTCATAATACACGAAGGAGAGGTCACCAGATGAAAAGACTAGGCAGCAGGTATCATACAAACCAAAGGAAATTCTTCTCACGCAATGCACAGTCACCCAGTGGAACCTTTTGACACAGGATGTTGCGAAGGCCAAGAACTAGAAAAATCTAGTTCAAGAGCTGTGATCTGGGACATTCTGCAACCTGAAGAATCGTCTTGGCGCATCCCCATTTCACCACTGTGTTATACTTGCACAAACCTAGTACAAAATAGGCCATGTGAGGTGTTGATGGAGAAGGTGAGGTTGGATGCATCAGGTCCAGAACTGAGCCCTGCAGAACTCCACTGGAAACAGCCCCATTCACTGGAAGCCAGATGTGACTCTCAGCCAGCAAGTAGAACAGAAGGTTTATTGGTTGACAGAGACACAGCGTAGCACAGACTTGTTGGGTAGGTCTACACTAGCCCCCTAGTTCGATCTAGGGAGCCTAATGAGGGTGACTGAAATTGCAAATGAGTGTGGGATTTAAATATCCCGCGCTTCATTCGCATGTTCCTGGCCGGTCACCATTTTAGAAATTGACTAGCCCGAAGTAACTGCCCGCGTCTACACGCAGCAGTGAAACGGGATTCCGAATTAAAGCCCTAACTCGAATTAGCTGTTATTCCTCCTGCAATGAGGTTTACCAGCTAATTTGAGTTAGGGCTTTAATTCGAATCTCGCTTCACTGCCGCGAGACGCAGGCAGTTACTTCGGCTAGTCAATTTCTAAAATGGCGACGCCGAATATGCGAATGAAGCGCGGATATTTAAATCCCGTGCTTCATTTGCAATTTCGGTCACCCTCATTAGCCTCCCTAGATCGAACTAGGGGACTAGTGTAGACATACCCGTTGTTACAGTAACCAGGAACAGCCAGTACAATGGGGATAGGGAGCCCCAGAGCCAGGGCCCTGGACCCCTGCCCAGCCCCCTAAGCCAGCTAAACTCCCCCTGCCTAAGCCAGCCAAAAAAATAACACACAGCAACTGGTCTCAGCCCTCTAGGAAGCCCCATCCCCTCTTTCATCCTGCTTCCCTGGCCCCAGGTGTTATCTGCCGATCACTGATTGTATTTTCCCCCTAGGATCAGGTGACAGGCCGGCCTGGGCTATTCCCTACTTGCCTTCCCTCAGTTCTCCCCCAAAGATCCTATCCCCCGCTGGGCACAGCACACACACAGAGTCACTACAGAGCAGCACAGGACAGTAGGAATCACACACAGCACAACAAAGCAAACAGTGAATACGGCCCCCACTATGTCACACCGTGTTACAAGGCTTTTGTCTAAAGTTGTTTCTTCAGTGGGGGACCTTGGCTGTGTAGCTTCCATTGGGTGTCTGAACATGGTCTTTGTTTGGCCCCTACTGCGCATGAGCAGGAGAATGAGCTGCTATCGATGACAGCCAGGGCTTTTCTGTGAGGTCTGCTCTAGCTGGGGTGTTGCTACCAGCACGGGTCGTGGCCACGATTTGTGGGGTTTTTCCACTCTCAGATTTTGAGCGCCCAGGGGAATGGGGAACTCCCTGCAGCATGGACTCTCCAGCCGAGGATTCATTGTGTTAAACATCAAAGCGGGAGAACCAGCATCGACACTCGTGTTTCCTGCTAGTGCCCATTAAGCCTCCCCACAACTCGAAATGTAGATATTATTAGCATCTGCCATAAAATACAGAATTGGCATTAATAAGGTCAGTTGTTCAAATTCATTTACCTCACTTCTGACAATGTCATTTCAGAGTGTGTGAAGAGTGACCAATCTGCTTCACCCCTGAGAACAGTCTCCACTGGTGGATGTCCTGTCTGATATTAACATTGTCTCTCCATCCAGGCATTTCTACTGCAATACTTACCCTAGAGCCTGGGCATGCAGAGAAAGTCAGAGGGAACATATGCTACATGAAGGAGACACCATTCTACCTGAGCATGAGACACCTTCTCCATGTCAGACTCGAATACAACCAACTTCACCAACCCCTCCACCTTCATCTCGCTGGACTCCATCCTCTTCTGTGCCATGTACGCCATAGCCCTCTTGGGGAACTTTGTCATCCTATTCATCATGAAGATGGAGTTGAGCCTCCATGAGCCCATGTACTATTTCCTCTGCATGCTGGCCATCACCGATGTGATTGTGTCCATGTCCATTGTGTCCAAAATGCTGAGTATCTTCTGGTTTAGTTCCAGGGAGAGCAATTTCAATGCCTGCCTCACCCAGATGTACTTTATGCTCCGCTTCTCAGTGATAGAGTCTGGTCTCTTGTGTGTGGCTTTTCCACCAACCATGATGGGGGCTAGAGGCAGGCAGTTGTTGGATTGAACAATTGCGCCCCAAGCCCAATGATGCTTGAGGTCTCAGACACCAGTATCTGCCACTTTTACTGGTCTGTGCTCCCTGGAAACTCACGAAACGTGAATGTTCTCTCGGCTGGTTACGTTTCCTTTATTCTCATGAGCAGTGATGAACTGCCTGTGTCGTAGAGGAAAGACATGTCTCTGAGACTGATGCGCTTTCATGATAATTTTATGATCTAATATTGACCTTAATAGTAATTTTCGGCAATATTATCACTTAGCTCCACTTTTCCCATAATCGTAGGGTATTGGGTTACTTTTCAGTCATGTAAGTCATCGTTTCTTGTCTCCAAGGACTAAAGTAACTAAGCTAACGTCCCTCAGCCTCAACCCTGAGGTTCTTGAGATACAACTTCTGTCACTCATGTCTTGCACTTGGTTCCCTGAACTACTGATCTGTCCTATGCTTCCATAGCCCCACAGTGTAACCCAGCTGTGGGTGCGAGAATAAAGGGGTCTCAGTGCTGGATCTGGCCTACGGGGAGCTGAAGGCAGGATCCAGGCATAAGACCCTGCCTTCATAATTCTCCGCAGAAACCCCGCTTGGAAGCAAGATGACCCTCAGCTGCATGGGGGCCTCCTGTGTAACAGGAAAATGGGCAATACAAGGATTGCCTCAGTAGTAGCGTCCTCTTGTAAATTAAGCCACAAAGTTCCCTAATTTGGGGCCTTACCATAAGTTAGGCCATCCAGTTACCCAATCTGCTGCCAGTAAAATAAGGCTTCAAAATATAAGGAATCAATAGGTAGGGTCCGGGAAAAGGTAGCCTCTCCATAGTAGGAAGCAAAGAGGTCAGGTCCGGGAAGGTAATCCTCACCATATTAGGAAACGAAAGGATGATTTGGAAAGAAAGGGACAGGGTGGGTACCAAGAGAAGGGTAGGGATAAAATATGTTGTATGCATAACTCAGGGCTCACTTTGTTGTTTGCGAGGTGGAGGGGAACGAGTGGTCTGGGTGCTGTAACCGAATAAATCGCCTCTTACCACTCCACCTGGCTTCATCCATCATTCGGCCCTGCAACAGCAGTGAGACTATGTGATATAACATAATGATTAATCATACCATCGCACAATCACTCTCTCTCAGTGGTCACTCGATAACAAGTAGGATGTCTTCCTGACACCCTCCTGTTTGCGGATCTGTAGCTGGGTGACCCACCTGAATCTGGAGCTGCAGGTCTTACTGCACAAGGGGCAGGTGCTGGTGGCTATTGGAGGGATGCAGGGCAGTTTTTCCTTCTCCACCTCTCCTCATCTGCGCTGCGGCGGGACCTCTCAAATTGCACCACCCCCTCAGGGCTTACCGCTCTTTACTGAGGACAGTCCTGGGCAAAGTTCTCCCAAGTGTCGATACCGATGCCACGCCTTTTCATGTTTGCCTTCAACATGTCCTGAAATCACATCCTCTGGCCCCCACTGCTCCTCCCAGACTATAGGATGTAACACAATGATTAATCATCCAATCGCACAATAAATGAGTAATGAACTAACATGCGTGGCTACACTATGCACCCCGCCATTTTACATGGCACTTAGGACTATGTTCCCCCATGTGCGTCACTGTCTCCACATCCCCCTGGAGCACACTTTGGACAGGCCATCGCCTACCTATGGGCAGGCCCCTTGTTAGGCTGTCGCAGCGCCCATGAATGTCCTGGGAAAGAGGGAACCCAGCTGTGGCAGGGTGGAGGTGGAGAAGATCCAGAGAGTGACGAGGGAAGAGTAGAGAAGTCATGGGCAATCTGTGACATGGGAAAGTCCTGTGTCCTTTTGTGGCTCAGTTCTTAGCAGGCAGATACTGGGGATGTCAATGCGTAGACAACTACACAATTAACCAGTAAACCTGGACTTATCTGTTAATCCTGTCAACTAGATGCAGCAAGGAGAGGAGGTGGGAGCTGGTGCCAATGGGGAACTACCTTTAAGATGGCTCCCCACTGTCTCTGGATTTGCTTCCCCTGCATGCTGCTGTCTCTGATAGAGAGGCAGCAGGGTGGAGGATGGGGGGGCAGACAGGAGCCAATACTTGAGAGGAGCTGGCTTTTAAGCAGCTCTCCACGTGTCCCGGTTCTGCGGACCTACCTTCCCCCCCTTGCTGCCTCCTACAGAGGCATCAGGGTGGGGGAATGTGTGTAGTTAACAGGATCTCCCGTGGACAGATAGAGATAGAGAGGCAGCAGTGCACGGTGGCAGGAGGCTTCCCAGGGTGGGGCCGGGAGTGCACTGGCTGCTGGTCCTGCCCCCGGGGACTATCAAATAGTTGTACAACTGCTAAGTGTTCATATGGTTACACAACTGTTCGGTTACAGGATATCTAATATCCCAAGCGGAAACCATGGCCCACGTTCCATATTGAAGCTTTATAGGAAAGTGCAGGTGGTGCCTCCCATGCTCCATTGTCCACTTGAAAGTTTCTTAATCCACCTGAATAGCCTTTCCCAGACACGCTGGCTAGACACACTCTGGGTGTGACTGCAGCTATTCTTTGATAGGATAACGAGTCTTGTGGATAAGGGAGAACATAAGAACATAAGAATGGCCGTCCTTGGTCAGACCAAAGGTCCATCTAGCCCAGTAGCCTGTCTGCCGACAGTGGCCAGCACCAGGTGCCCCAGAGAGGGTGGACTGAAGACAATGATCAAGCAATTTGTCTCGTGGCATCCGTCTTCAGCCTCTGACAAACAGAGGCCAGGGACACCATTTCTACCCCCTGGCTAATAGCCTTTTATGGACCTAACCTCCATGAAATTATCTAGCTTTTATTTAAACTCTGTTATAGTCCTAGCCTTCACAGCCTCCTCTGGCAAGGAGTTCCACAGGTTGACTATGCTGTGTGAAGAATAACTTTCTCTTATTAGTTTTAAACCTGCTACCCTTTAATTTCATTTGGTGTCCTCTAGTCCTTATATTATGGGAACTAATCAATAACTTTTCTTTATTCGCCGTCTCCACACCACTCATGATTTTATACACCTCTATCATATTCCCCCTCAGTCTCCTCTTTTCCAAACTGAAAAGTCCCAGTCGCTTTAGCCTCTCTTAATATGGGACCCGTTCCAAACCCCTAATCATTTTAGTTGCCCTTTTCTGAACCCTTTCCAAGGCCAAAATATCTTTTTTGAGGTGAGGAGACCACATCTGTACACAGTACTCAAGATATGGGCGTACCATCATTTTATACAGGGGCAGTAAGATATATTGGGTCTTATTTTCTATCCCTTTCTTAATAATTCCTAACATCCTATTTGCCTTTTTGACCGCCGCTGCACACTGTGTGGACGTTTTCAGAGAACTATCCACGATAACTCCAAGAGCTCTTTCCTGATTACTCGTAGCCAAATTAGCCCCCATCATACTGTACGTATAGTTGGGGTTATTTTTTCCAACGTGCATTACTTTACACTTATCCACATTAAACTTCATTTGCCATTTTGTTGCCCAATCACTCAGTTTGGTGAGATCTTTTTCAAGTCCTTCACAGTCTGCTTCTGTCTTGACTATCTTGAACAGTTTAGTATCATCCGCAAACTTTACTACCTCACTGCTTGCCCCTTTCTCTAGATCATTTATGAATAAGTTCAATAGGATTGGTCCTAGGACTGACCCTTGGGGGACACCACTAGTTACTCTCCATTCTGAAAATTTACCATTTATTCCTACCCTTTGTTTCCTGTCTTTTAACCAGTTCTCAATCCAAGAAAGGACCTTCCTCTTATCCCATGGCCATGTAATTTACACAAGAGCCTTTGGTGAGGGACCTTGTCAAAGGCTTTCTGAAAATCTAAGTATACTATATCTACTGGATCCCCCTTGTCCGCATGTTTGTTAACCCCTTCAAAGAACTCTAATAGATTAGTAAGACAGGATTTCCCTTTACAGAAACCATGTTGAGTTTTGTCCAACAAATTATGTTCTTCTACGTGCCTAACAATTTTATTCTTAACTATTGTTTCGACTAATTTTCCCAGTACCGACGCTAGACTTACCAGGTCTGTAATTTCCGGGATCACTTCTAGAGCTCTTTTTAAATATTGGTGTCATGTTGGCTACCTTCCAGTCAGTAGGTATGGAAGCCGATTTAAGGGATAGATTACAAACCACAGTTAACAGTTCTGCAATTTCCCATGGTAGGAGAGAACATGGCAAAATGAGGGAGTAGGAGGCACAGTGTAGGAGTTGGTGGCAGGAGTTTATAACAAAGAGGGCACATAATGGGGTACAGGGGTTGTGAGCCCATTGGGGGAAAAGGAAATGAGGGGAATGTACCAAGAGGGGCAGAGGTGCGAAAACACAAGTTCACCCGGCTCATTGTCGACACAGTCAGGTTGTCCCCATTCACATGGAGCTGGCGAAGCTGGATGGGAAGCACATTGCGGGAGTTACCGCAAAACCAAACGTATTCGATACATGGGGCTAGGTCAATATACGTAAGTTCAGCTACAAAACTAACAGCTCTGCACAAATAGGATGATCACATTCACAAACCTCCCTTCTCCATTAACACCTCGCATGGCCTGTTTTGTACCAGGCTTGCTGCTACTACGACACAGGGTGAATATTGGGGAGGGCCAGGGTGATGCTGTAGGGTGCCCAGTGTCACAGCATCATCGCTACTGAACTAGATTGTTCTGATTTCTTGGCCTTCACAACATCCTGAGGCAAAAGTCCCAGAGGGTGACTGTTGCGTGGAGAAACAGCACCGTTGGTTTGTTAAACCTGCTGCCTATTCAGTCCATCGGCTGACCCCTTTTTCTTGTGCTATGAGAAATAAACACTTCTTCATTTGCTCTCTCCACACCCATTCTGATTATATAGACCTTTATCAATCACATCCGCCCGTTGGCTTCCCTTCCCCAACTGAAAAGTCCCAGTCTTCTTCCTCTCGCCTCACATTTTTGTTGCCTTTTTTGTATCTTTTTCTAGTTCCAATGTAGCCTCTTGGAGATGGGATGAGCATGCCTTCGTGCTCTGTTCAGGGTGGGGGCCATGCCGTGGATTTATCTCAAGGCAACAAGGTATTTTTATCTTACTATCAATAGTAGAATCTGAGTCACTGGCACCTTTCCAATGGAGGTGGATCCTAACTCTGAAATGTTCCTAACTCGGAGCAAAGTCTTGTGTCGGGGTTTTTTTGTTCCAAAAAAGTTTACAACAGAACACTGACTGAATACAGCTGCGGTATTTTACTGTGCAGAGGGAAAATACACACTGCTTTTCTTTTTGTTCTTTCCTTGGGAGTAGTTTAGAGTTAGCAGAGGACTGAATTCATTTGTTTATGAATGAATGGTGGTTGACTGGTCAGTTTGTGACGCTGATGCTCATAATACAGAGGTTCTGCTGTAATCATTTCCGAGTGGTTCCCAATGGGCTGGTTGCCGTGTGATGGTCTCTGCGCATGCAGGGGATGTGCTCAGAGAACTATTCGCACTGGCTCCAGGGGCTCTTCCTTGCACGGTAACAGCAATTGTGGAGCAGAGACCCTCTTAGCTGTGCGGCCGGGCAAGAGTCAGTCAAGTGCTGGGCACGGCATTAGTACATCTGGCAACTCGTGTGTAGGTGCTCCACCCCCTCCTGCTCTGCTGCCCCTCTGCTGCTGCCTCTGTCTTGAATCCCTGGCCAGTTGCTCCCAGTCCTCTCCTGCTTCCCTTCATGTTTTTCCGCCAGCAACTCCCCTTGGAGGTGGGGGGGGGCTGATATCAGAGTGACACCCTCCTCCTTCTCCCTGATCCGTGCACCGTATCTCCAGAGTGTGGGGAGGGGACAGGGCTCAGGAGCGGGATGGTGATGCCGGCAGCTGTTGTGGGCGGAATGAGTTTGCAGACTGATAGCACATTTCTCTCTTATTTTTAAATATGCTTTCAGTAGTGCGGGATAAGATATATCCCCTATCCTGGCTGACATAATTAGCCCTGTGGAAACATATTTTCTTTTTACTGGGGGCAAAGCTCTATGCATTATCTCAGCATGGGTGCACATAACAAAATTCATTGTGCACATCGATGGAAAAATTAAGAGGGATTGTTGATGTTGTAGTTTTTATTTTCTTGAAAGTGCATTTTGTAATCATAGAGTCACAGGACTAGGAGTGACCTGAGAGGTCAACAAGTCCAGTCCCCTGCACTCACAGCAGGACCAAGCACCATCCAAACATGATCTGCACCATGGTTCTGGTGGCTACAATTTCTAGCTTAACAGAGTGAAAGTCATTTCTGCTGCTCAGATGTGGAGTCTCTAGGAACACAAACAGATCAAAGGCATCAGCCACATTTTGTTTCCTTAGGACAAGGTCTCATCTGTTTAGAGTTTTATTAAAGTTACAATTAAAGGTGTGATTATGCAATCACATAGAAAGTCCATGCAAACCTCTGCGCCAGTTACAAATAGAATTCTGCTCCCACCATTTAAGGGTCTGATGGGTCTCTCCTGGTTTGACCATCAGTTGTGGGATGGTTCCTGCTGGAGCATCCCAGAGGGAGCTGAATTTTCCCATTTTCAGCACCCCTTTTTTATACGGTGGTTCTGTCTACACCTACATTCTGTGAAGGTCCATAACAGTGCCAGCTCTCTTTTCTCTTATCAGTCCATGTCCCGTGGAAACTCAAGAACCCGAAATTTCTCTCAGCTGGGTAAGTTCCCTTTATGCTCATAAGCATCCATTCACAACTCATGTCCTGTGACTGAGACATGTGTCTGAGTCTTATGATATTTTTGTGATCTGATATTGACCTTCATGGTAATTTTCTGCAATATTATCACTTAGCTTCTTTCCCCCCATAATCAGAGGGTATCAGGTTACTTTTTGGTCACATATGGCATCGTTTCTTGTCTCCAAGGCCTAAAGTAGTTAAGCTAAGGTCTTCAGGGTTTAACCCACACTTTCATTCCATCTTGTGTGACTCATGACTAGTGCTTGGTTCCTCTGACTACTGATCACTCCTACACTTCTGTAACCCCCCTATTTATACTTCATTGACATAGAGTGAAAATATTTGATATAATATATTAATTAATCATCCCATCACATAAGAAATAATGAACTGAAATCCTTGGCTAGCATTTAGACCCCATCATTTAAACGGATAGTTGAGAGTATATTTTCCAATGTGCGTCACTCTCTCCACATCAACCTGGAGCACAATTTGGAATTGGTCACAGCCCTGTAGGGTGTCCAAGGGCCCCCTCCTGCATCTCCTGGCTTCTCTTTGTCAACTCACAGGGGCAAGGCCCAACAGAGCTGTGGATTCGCTTCAGGACAGGGTCGATTAGGGATAGTTGCTTTTATTAATCTCATTACATCACTACGATTACAGGCTTAATACTGGCAGATGGTTACACAGCTACTGCAAAGTGACAAGTCAATAAGCACAGGCAGAGCAATGCATAAGAGAGCAACAGGCACTTAGGAATGCTTACGCCCCTTCAGTCTGTGAGGAGTCCCGTTCCTGTCACCTCACACCAGGCCACAGTGGACGTGGCTCCAGCTGGGGGGATCCAGGGCACCTCCGAGGTCTAGGTCCCTAGTGAGACTCACTGGGCACGGGACTCCCTACACTAGTTATACTACAGTTGTTTACTGGGTGTGTGCGTACCTGGCTCAACGCCATTCTTATCTCTCTTCTGAGCTGAGACCAAGGTCAAACTTGATTACCGCTTAGTAGTTTCCCAGCTCAAGGCACGGGTTAAAGCTGATAAAGCCCAGCTGCTCTTTGCGCTTGCAGGGTCCCAGGCTATACTAAGCTGGGTACAGCAAAGATGGAAACTTCCATCTCAGGCCTGCTGAGCTGCAGGCCCCACATATGACTTTTATGTGACACTGTTCAAGTTGGACTCTGTCTCTCTGCTGGAACCACAGCACTGCAAAAACCAGAGACCCCTCTGCCGCCCTTGTGCCTTTCTCTTGAACCAGCATCTTCTGGCTCATACAGTCTCTGTGTTTTTGAAGGACTGGACCAATCCCTTCTCTCTCTGCTCCCTTTCATGGGGAGGTTCCCTTCCTTCCATGACCACCCCTCCTCTGAGCAGCGGGAGAACACTGGCGGTATCTAGAAAGCTGTAACTCCCTTCTTGTGCTGGGCCAGATACCATCAGGGTCGAGAGTCTGTAATGACCAGTATATTGATAGACAGATGCCTCTGCCCCAGCCTCCTGCCTCTGAGTACAAGATGTGTGCGTGGAAGTACAGAAAAAGCCCAAACTCTTTAGGTAACAGATGGTTCCTACAAAGAGTTAATACAGTTTCCACAAATGTATTTTATCAGGACAGTTCATTTTGTGCCTTTTGTCTCTGGGTGCCAGGTGGGGCTGTTGGATATGAACTGGAAAGTCTTGCTGGAAGGGGGATCTGCCAGCATTGGTCCCTGCAGAGCAGGGGGGTCATTAATGCATTAATGCTCTTCAGGGTCCACCACCTACCTACAGGCCAGCCCTTTCTTTGGCAGCAGTAGCTCCTGAGCATGTGGCCCCATCCCTGTGCTGGGCAGTGGGCTTCTCCCTGCACCTTCTCTCTGGTTGGAGTGTGTGAGTGAGCAGGGGAAGCAGAGTGGGGAGTCAGCAGGAGGCTGGGAATAAGGTGGGGATCAGAATATTGGGAGTAGAGCCTGGTACAGGACTTCAGAAAGGGAGGAAGGAGGAATTGGGAAAGGGATGTCTGGGATGAGGAGGGGGGCCAGGAAGGAAAGCGTGTGTGTGTGCATGCGTGTGTGGGAGGGGTCAGAGCACAAGTAGAAAACTTTAGGTAATTTTGAGAGTGAAGAGCCAGAAGAATCTTTCCCGGATCTGTTTGGTCCTCACCCCATAGATGATGGGGTGGAGCATATGGGTCATCAAGAGGCATACGTTGGCAGTGAGAACATGGAAATGCAATGGCACGTTTTGTGCAAAACGGAGCACAAGGGAGGAGAAGAGACCTGGGATGTAAAAGGCCAAGATGGCACAGAGGTGGGAGCTGCAGGTCCCAAAAGTCTTGAGCCGGGCATCCTTAGTAGGGAGTCTGAAGATGGCCCTGAGGATCTGGATATAGGAAATGACAATTAAAATCACATCCAGACCATTTACAAACAAGAGCACAAAGAGGCCATAGTAACTACTGGCTCGGGTGTCGGCACAGGCCAGGTTCACCACAACCATGTGTGAGCAGAATGACTCAGGGATGATGTTGGTTCTGCAATACGGCCATCGACTTGCTAATATGGGAAAGGGCAGTGTGATCAGGACAGCACGCAGCACCATGGCCAGCACAATCTTGACCACAGTGGGGCTTGTCAGGATGGTGGAATGTCGCAGGGGATGGCAGATGGCCACGTAGCGATCAATAGCCATGGCCACGAATATGCCAGACTCCATTACTGCGAAGCATTGCGTGAAGTACATCTGGGTGAAGCAGGCACTGAAATTGATCTCCCTGGATTCAAACCAGAAGATGCTCAACATTTTGGGCAGGATGGACGTGGACAGCACCAGGTCGGTGACAGCCAGCATGCAGAGGAAATAGTACATGGGCTCATGGAGGCTCAGCTCCGTCTTTACGATGAACAGGATGGTGAAGTTCCCGAAAATGGCTATGATGTACATGACGCAGAAGGGGATAGAGATCCAGACATGGGCTGTCTCTAGGCCAGGAATGCCCAGCAGGATGAAGGTGGAAGGGTTGGTGAAGTGGGTTGTGTTGGAATCTAACATGGAATATGGGAGGTGTCCAATTCTGCAGCAGATTGGTGTCTTCTGCATGTACCAGAAAGTTCTTCAGACTTTCTGCATGTGCCCAGGGCTTAGGTTGATGGTTGCAGTACAAATGTCTGGATGGAGATGCAATGTTCATATGAGACACAACATCCACCATTGGAGAATCTTCTCATGGGTGAAACAAATGGGTCACTCTTCACACACTGAAAAAATGACATTGCCAATATTCAGGTAAATTCATTTGAACAATGGATGCTACTAAAGCCAATTCCATATTTAATGGGCAGTGTCAAGAATTCCTACATCTCGTGGTGTGGGAAAGCTTAACAGACACTAGCAGGAAACATGAATGTGTATACTGGTTACTCCTCTTTGATCTTTAATACAATGAAACCCAGGCTAGAGATTCTGTGAGGAGTTGCTCATTCATCTCGTTTTTCAAAATCTGCTAATGGGGGTCAAAAACACAAAGCGTTTGCCATGACATGGGCTGGTGGAAACATCTCAGCTAGGGTACGTCCACACTAGCCCCCTAGTTCAAACTAGGGAGGCTAATGAGGGCGACCGAAATAGCAAATGAAGCGTGGGATTTAAATATCCCGTGCTTCATTAGCATGTTCCCGGCTGGTTGCCATTTTGGAAATTGACTGGCCTGGAGTAACTGCCCACATCTACACGTGGCAGTGAAACGGGAGTTCGAAGTAAACCCCTAACTTGAATTAGCTGTTACTTCTCATGGAATGAGGTTTAACAGCTAATTCGAGTTAAGTGGTTTACTTCAAACTCCCATTTCACTGCTGCGTGTAGACGCGGGCAGTTACTCCGGGCTAGTCAATTTCCAAAATGGCGACCGCCCAGGAACATGCTAATGAAGTGCGGGATATTTAAATCCCGCGCTTCATTTGTAATTTCGGTTGCCCTCATTAGCCTCCCTAGTTCGAACTAGGGGGCTAGTGTAGACATACCCCTAGAAAAGTCCCAAAGGAAAAGTCATTGACAGCAGCTTATTCATCTCTCATCCGCAGCTGTAGCCAAAACATAGACCATATTCAGATGCCCAATGAAAGGGATGGAGACTAATCTGCTCTTGACATGCCTCAGTTTGGGTCATCCAGTCTCTCTTTAGCATACTGCAGAGAACAAGGGGATTTCTGCCTACACGAATGAAGAACACTGCCATAGGAAGACATCGAAAAGTCTGGGACATTTTACAGAAGAAACAAGGAAGGGGGTATATGATAGAGGAGAACAAAATACAGCATGGAATTACTATATTCAATGGGCTTAAACTGCAGCAAGGGAGGTTTAGGTTGGACATTAGGAAAAACTTCCCACTTGTCAGGATGATTAAACACTGGAATAAATTGCCTGGGGAGGTTGTGGAATCTCCATCCCTGGAGATATTTAAGAGCAGTTGGACAGACATCTACCAGGGATAGTCTAGACGGTACTGCTGTAAGGGCAGGGGACTGGATTTGATGATCTCTTAAGGTCCCTTTCAGTTGCAGGATTCTCTGATTCTATGACATAGAACAGTTCCCAGCTAATAATGTCTGTAGATGCTTATTCCTAAACAATGGCTAAACAATAGCAAAATTGATGGTGGAGGAAAATTATTTAAAAAAAAAGGGAAAGAAAACTGGGAGTTCTTTAAGAAGAGTTTAATTGAGATCTAAAAAGTTAAGATTTTACACTCAATATAGGGGACAATTTTGGACAAATACCTGGTTAAGTAGCTAAGGGAAGCCAGCAATTAGGAGAAAAAACACAATGAAACAAATGGAGAGAAGGGAAACTAGGTAGAAAATTATACTAATTGGAAGTTATGGAAACTGATCATTGACGGGAAACATAAATGCTTGTCAGCACTAAAGATGACAAACAAGACATTTTGGCTGCGTCTAGACTGGCAAGATTTTGCGCAAATACTTTTAACGGAAAAGTTTTTCCGTTAAAAGTATTTGCGCAAGAGAGCATCTACACTGGCATGGATGTTTTTGCGCAAAAGACATCTTTTGCGCAAAAGCATCCGTGCCAGTGTAGATGCTCTCTTGCGCAAGAAAGCTCCGATGGCCATTTTAGCCATCGGTCTTTCTTGCACAAGAAATTAACTTGGCTGTCTACACTGGCCCTCTTGCGCAAGAATACTTGCGCAAGAGGTCTTATCCCTGAGCGGGAGCATCAGAGTATTTGCCCAAGAAGCACTGATTTTGTACAGTACAAAGTCAGTGTTCTTGCGCAAATACTCACGGCAACTGCTTTTGCACAAAATCTTGCCAGTCTGGACGCAGCCAAAAAGTATATTAAGAGCAAAAGAAACCCCAGAGAAGATTTGGGTCAGTTCCTAGTATGAGAAAGGAAATGTGCTTAGGAAATAGATTGGTTTTGCATTTGGAGAGAAGCAATAGGATATACTGATATCAACAGAGGCGTTAACATACTTTCCAATCTATTTGTGCTCAAAAAGGATATTAAATAGAATCAACATTGGAACCTTACATCTAGACTACAAGCTTCTTTCGAAAGAGAGTGTATTTACTACAGCCAGTACTTTCGAAAAAGCAAGCCCGCTTTTTCAAAATAGAGCACCCAGGCAGTCTGGATACTCTCTTTCGAAAAAGCACAGTTTGCATTACATAGTGCCTTTTTTCAAAAGACCACTTTCAAAAACAGACATTATTCCTCGTAAAACAAGGTTTTCCGCGGTCAAAAAAACTTCCGCGTTCTTTCGATTTAATTTCTAGATGCAGGGGAAGTTTTTTTGAAAAAAGGACCCTTTTTTTGAAAAAAACCTGTAGTCTAGACACACCCTTAAAGTTACAGACATCAGACTAATGAACAGAGCAATCCACCACCCATCACATTGGGAACCAGATGCACACAGTGAGTCAGGAGCAGAGACAAAACAGACAAAGAAACAAACAAAAGGCAAACACAGGACAGAACGTGCTAAAGGTAAAGTATAAAGAAATAAGAGAACGTTCTAAAAAAAGATTTGACAACGTTAGGGAACAATGGAAAAGCTGATATGGGAGCAGTTAGAGAAAACTCTAGGAATATGTCTATTGCCAGTCAAAAACATCATTCATGGAAAAGAGGTGTTGTACAAGAAACCTGATTTCATCTTTTACAGGCAGTACATAGAATCACAGAACACTAGAACTGGAAGGGACCTCGAGTCCAGTCTCCTGCCCTCATGGCAGGACCAAGCACTGTCTAGACCAACCCCGACAGATGTCTGTCCAACTTGCTCTTAAATATCTCCAGTGAGATAAATTCCACAACCTCTCTACACAATTTATTCCAGTGTTTAACCACCCTGACAGAAAGTTTTTCCTAATGTTCATGTTCTATTCCTCTGAGGCATTCATGTATTCCCTGTTTTCACAAGGATCTGGAAGTAAATAGAAACTCACTGCAGGAAAAATCTGTGGATGACAAAAGCGGAGGCCAGTTACAAATTGATCTGGAGCTTTTGGTGAGCAGGGACCCTGCAAACAGAAGGTCCGAATAAAGAGAATAGCCAAGTTATCTGCTCAGAATAGGGAAGGCAGGACAGACCCACTGACCAGGGTGCTGAGTTATGGAACCCAAGGTCCCTGAATTGGCATTAGGTGTCACAGTGGAGATCCCACTCCTTGTGAGCTCCTCGTGCGATACTGTGACCAGATGGGCCAGTGTGATCTGTCGAAGGAATATAGGGGTGTGGTGAGCTGGAACAGGGGAAGGATTTTATCTCTGTACTTGGCACTGGTGAAGCTGATGGTCTGCAGACCCGGGGTCTACATTTCAAAGGGAATGTTGAAAAATTGGGGCGGGTGCAGAAGAGAAGCACAAAAATGGTAGAAGTCTGGACAAAGGGCCACAAACAGAGAGACATTTAAAGAGGGCTGGGTGTGTAACATGAGAGTGGCACTCTGCTCAGCACTGGTCAGGCCTCATGGAGCTCTGTGTTGACCACCTCTCTACAGCAGGATGTAGGGAAATGGGAAAGGGTCCAGAGGCACGTGACAAAGCTGTTCAAGGGATGGACCACAAGTATGTAAAACCGGTGAGAACCAGGTGTATTCAGATTGGAAAAGGGGGGAGTAAGTGGAGACATGAGAACAGCCTTCATACACTTCAAAGGCTGAGATACAAAGTTGGAGGAAAGTTGTTCTCTCTTGCTGCAGAGGGCAGGCAAAGGATCAATTGGTTCAAACTACAGCCCAGCAGAGTGAGATGGAGTCTGAGGGAAAACTTCCTCTCTGTGGGTGTGTCTAGACTACAGGGTTTTGTTGACAAAAGTGGCCTTTTGTCGACAAAACTATACTTGCGTCTACACTACTGCCGCCTTCTGTCGACAGTAAGTCAACAAAACGCGGCAGTTTTGTTGACGACGGTAAACCTCGTTTTACGAAGAATAGCGCCTTTTTTCGAAAGTACTCTTTCGAAAAAGGCGCTATTGCATGCAAACTATGCTTTTTCGAAAGAGAGTGTCTACACTCTCTTTTGAAAAAGTGGCTTGCTTTTTCGACAGAACTGGTTGTAGTCTAGACACTCTTTTTTGACAGAGGCTTTGTCGACAGTATCTGTCGACAAAGTCTCCGTCGCAAAAAGCGTGCAGTCTAGACGTAGCCTGAAAGAACAGGAGGACAACGGAAGAGATAATTTGGAAGGTTGTGGAAGCTCCTTCTCTGGGACTTTTTCCAAATGAGGCAGGATATCCACCAGTCCAGGGATTGTTTGCACTGAACACGTCCTTCCTCTTGGCAGAGGGTCAGACTAACAGACCTTTTGGTCCCTTATGGCCCTCAGTCTCTATGATTCTACAATGTAAAACCCTAGTATGGACAAGGCCTGAGTGACCCAAAATACAAGGGGCTCAATATAGGAGTAACATGGTGAAATGTAATGGCCCGTATTATACAGGACCTCAGACGGGATGTTGAATGGTCCCTTATCCCCTCTCGTGTTAAACTGTATGGATCTGTTGATAAAGAATCTAGAGTACGCATTTGTATTTACTGTGTCTCACAATACACAAAGGAACATTCAATTCTCTTGAGTGCCTGCATGTATAACACTAATAAGAGACAATTGTTGACATGATTGGCCTGTGGAACTCCTTGCCACAGACATTATTGGAGCAAAGAATTTAGATGAATGGGATTCACTAATGCTTTGGCCATTGTTGGTGGCACTGGTTAAGGCTGCCTGCCATTCCAAAGGGAGATTTCTCGCTGTGTGGCCTGAGTAAACTATGGGTCAACACCTCAGATTTTGGCCTTATATTGCATGGTTAGTAACGCCTTCCCTCCAGTACCAAAATGCAGCCACCTCAGGGCTAGAACACATCAGCTGGGGTGGACAGGGATTCATGGAAAAGGGGGACAATTTTAATACTGGAGCAAAATCATCCCTTTTGTCAAGCGCCCTGGATGTTTAATTGCTCTGCAAGAAAGAAAAGATGAAAGACACATTGGCTGTCCCATCATTCCCGCAGGGTCCTGGGCCTGCCAAGTAGGTGAGATAGCCAGAATTCATGAGTACCTGTGAACCCTGAGAGGGAAGTGTCTTCCTTGGGACTCCCCGTCAGGTGGCGATGTCCTACGCCTCTCTCAGCCCAGCATCTGCAGCAACACAGGCAGCCAAGAGTTGACATGGGGTGTGCACTGTTTATAACACAGCTCTGGGCAGTCCCAGGGGGGTTCACTCAGCCTCCAGGGGAGAAGCAGCATCTGGATGTAACCAGGCTGGAGACAAGTGTTGTCCGGGCTTCTCTGTTATTTACCCAGCTGTAGGAGTAAACAGCAATTAAAGGACTTTCCCAAAGGCAGAGGAGGACTCCTGGGCTCTGGGCTGAGTCAGAGAAGAATTCGCTGCATCTGTGCATTTGTGTATATTTAAGATTTATAGCTGATGAGGGAAAAAAACAAGGCCCATTTTAGGTCAGGGACCCTTCTGCTTTGCCCCTCGCAAGCACAGGGGAAGAAGTCGGTGCCCCGAGGAGCTTACAAATCAAATTGACAGCACTGAGGATGGGTGGATACACAGGCTGCTCAGTGGCTGTGAGACAGCTGCAATGCACCGTCCTGCCCAGGCTCTTAGAAGCATGGCCTGGGCCTTCAAGAGCAGAGCATGTGCCAGGTGAGGAAACCACTTTGACAGCCAGGTGAGGCAGCCAATGAGTCTTTTGCTCTCAGCAAGAGAGGGAATTTGCCTTTCTCTTTCCTGGCAAGACAGTACTAGTGGCCTGAGTGGAGGTAACCCATTGGCGATGCCATGGCCAGGGAGACAGCTCCACCACATGCTGTGGGGACGGGGAGCCTGCCCCGGCAGGGAAGGTGTCCCGGTCACCCACTGCAGCTAAGGAAATCCCCAGCTGTAACGATCCTTTGTGCTGCTGGATTCTGGCTCCATAGCCAAGAGATGGGGGCTGTGCCAGTGCAGTGGCTTTCTCTTAAACATGCCCTGCACACGTTCCCTTGAAAATCCCATCCCATTAACCTCTTATCACTGTCTCATATCATGCAAGGTCTGTGGCAATGGGGGTGTGGGGAAGGGGCAGGGGGAGATGGCCACCCCCAGTCATAGCCACAATCCTGCATGTACCTACATTGGGCCCGGTGGTCATGCAGCTCCACCCTGGGGAAACAGAGAAGTCTGGCAGCATCGTAAGTTACTGGAGAGCTTTAAAATGAAGGGGCTAGAAAAGGGGCCTTAAAATTGCCTCATAATATCAGGCCAGACCACCACAGCTGGCAGATGATATCACAGCAGCCACCAAACAATAAAGGAGAAAAGACTCTAGGAGGCCCTGGGATGTCCACCCCCCCCCCCATGGACACGCAATGCACAAATGCCTGGGAGAAGAACAGCTCCTGGCTCCAGAGACCTTGACCACTATAATACTGATGTTGCATCACTGAGGGAGACTACATTGGCTGGAGAAGGTTCCACCCGTGACCTAGGAGGAAATGAGAAAATTGTGGCCAGTTGGATGTTGCTCTCTGAGTTCTGGGATGGAAGTTCTTACAGATGCAACACTTGTCCTGCACATGTAAGCCCCCCAGCGCTCCTCTGCCAGTGTCTATGGGGGTCAGTAATACGTCATAAGGCCAGAAGTGCTTACAATTCACACAGTTGTGGGTGCCACTGTAGAACCTATGGAACCTAAGGCACCAATCTCTAATGACTGAACACATCAGCTGGAATCAACATGAGCAGCCACTTGAGGAAGAACATTTTTTTCCTCCATCATGCCCAGAGGGAAAGGTAATCCTGCTCTGGCAGGGACTGTGTGTTGGGTGGGATAGAGAGGAAAGGCTGAGAGACCTCCCCGCTCCATTATTCATGTATTGTGTGATATTATGGCTGATGAATGTGATATTGCCTCTATTCAAAGGTTGCAGTAAGGTTATAAGACTATAAGGATGATCAGGATTTAGAAGAATCGTGTATTAGACAGGAGTAAGAAAAGCTGAAACACCAAACTCTGGTGATTTCTCCAGCCACTCACTGACCAACAGTAGAGAGTCTCCAGCCAGTTCCTCACAATCCCTGTGCTAGGATGCAAGAGCGGCATCGCCTTGCTCTGGTTCAAAACCTGACCAGTGAAGGGTTATTATCTACTCTGCCCCTCCCTCAGTGTGGAGAGGACAATGCACCAGTCCCTGCTTCTGAGCAGACTGTCCTCTTGTGATGGAGAGGAGGAGTGGTGGCCAGCACGCTGACTCTGCTTTAGTTGTCATCACGCCGTCCCTCAAAGAATGCAGTCTTGGCCTCCTTCTTAGGAGTTCCAAAGCAACCCATGCACATGCCTGGGGAGCCCGTCTGTCATTGCACATATACAGATGTCAGCCATATGGGCAGCTTTTTTCTGTTCTCTTGGGCAGGGGTTCCTCCGCTCTGGCAGAATGATGCTGAGACATTGATGAATTAATGCCTAAAATTAATGCAGTGGTCTCTGTGGTTGCCAGAAGTCACCCCTGTAGTGTCTTGACAGGTCTCGTGCTCTATAACACGGTGAGAACCATTCAGCTGTGTGCTTGGCCCCTATGTGTGTTGTGTTGACTTGTGCAAGAACCCAACACAGCCGACTCAGAGACAGTCCCCAAAGACCATAAAATGAGAATGGGATTGAAGGCACCAGGACAGATTTATTGTAAAGAAAGCGCAGTAATAGCGTCCCCAGATCTGATGTGTACAGGTAGGCTTGGAATGTGTGAGCATGAGAATGGTCTCAGCTCAGTCAGTGACAGGGACGTGCCATTGCCCCCTTGACTGGACAAAACCAACTCCCTTAGGGCACATTTTTATACATAGGCACAAACAACTTACACATCACTCCTGATGTATCTGGATGCCACCTTCTGACATTACTTATTGCCTTGTAGATGAGGGTTCAATCACTATCTATCATGATGTCAGTTTAACACTCGGTGACTAAAGGGTTAAACTCAGATTGTTAAGGGTGTTGGCAGGCAGCCAGAAGAACCAATGGGGAGCTGTGCTGAAATTTAAACTGTAAATATAAACCTGCTGCCACTTCTCTTTGTGTGGGAATTCTAAGTAAGGAGCTAGAGGAAGCAAGATGAAATAATCAGACAGAATAACAATTCCAACAAGAAATATTGGGCATGGGAATGGACTAGGCCTTGAAGTACAGCTCAATATGGAGCATGAGTAGATAGAGGAATGTATGTTTAGACACAGTCAGGGTATTTTTCTTTGTTTTATTGTTAGGTTAAACATCTCTGTGTAAAATCCATGTGCCTCCCTCCACACATTCCCTATACCTAAGCTGTGCCAGTGATACCATTTTTTCTCTGTGTTTTAATTGGCTCTTTTAATCAGTTGTTCTCTAATACCTAGCAACCAAGTATGCTTTACCAAGTGGTTTTAGTTTGTTAACCCTTGTGTCCTGAAAGGTAACAGGTCTGCGTGTGTGCCTGCCTAGGCTGAGAGGTCAGCTACTACAGATTAAAGTTTGTTTTCTGTGGTTTTTCCCCCCTCTTTTCAAGCTCTCTTGTGGTAAAAGAGCTTGGGGTACTCCTCTGGAAGAAGTCCAAGTGATTCTTCCTGGGTTTTAAAAGAAGGAGTTGGACACTTGATGGTGGCAGCTCATCTCCTAAGGGAAGGAACTCTGTAACCTTGGAGAGTTTTTTTAAGAAGAGCCTTTAAGGTCTCTTGCAGGCCCCTACCTTCTGCACTCAGAGTGGGACATCCAATCAAAAAAGGGGACATGTCGCTGTCCAGTTGGAGCAGGCACCGGGACATTAACACACGTCAGCCCTTGCTCAGCCATGACTGTCAGGCTGTGGCAGCTCCTGTCCCCATACTGGAGCAGAAGGGATGAAGCAGAGATAGGGAGGGAAGTGGTGAGAAACCAGTGAGGGAAAGGACAAAGAGAGGAGCTGAGTGAGGGGAGTCCTGGTGAAAGAGGTGAAGAAGAACCCGGGACATTGGTAAACTGAGGGTACGTCTACACTGCAACGCTATTTCTGGATACCAGCTATTCCGCGTCTACACAGCAAGTGTGTTATTTTGGGTTCACTATTCCGAGGTCCCTGTAAACCTCATTCCACGATGAGTAAGGGACATTTCAGAATAGCGCCAAATTTCAAAATAAGCTTTTTCAAAGTAGAATTGAAATAAGATACACAATTAGCACAGTGCACATTTCGTATCTTATTTTGAGTTTAGGCTGCAGTATAGATGCACCCTAGGTGAATCAGGGGATGGGGCCTGGAAAGAAGAGAGGGGCAGAGTGTGGGATCTCAGGGGCCAAGTCTCCAGAAATAAGAAAGGGGCAAACCTGTGAGTGGTGCATAGATGGATCCCCTGTTAGAAAAGAACAGGTGAACCCGAGGTGAGGGAGTAAATGGGCTTCTTTACTTCAGACACTTGTTCCGTCTCAAACCCCCAAAAGCTTGGTCCAAGTGAGCAACACATTAACCACAGATACAGCTTTTTATCGTAGTTAGTATGTAAATACACTTATCCACTACATCACTCTTCCAGCCCTAATTTTTTAACATGAGCACCCATATAATGCATAGAAATAACCATATGTTGAATGTAATTAAATCCGCAACTTGTTACTGGTTACAGTGTTTGAGCTGAAGCAAGCAGTTCTACATTACAAACTTCTTGAATCAGAATCTTACAAAGGGGAAAAGCAGGAGCTGTGACCCGGACAATGTTTCAGAGCGGGGAGAGGGAAGGGGAAGAAGGGAGGGGAGGAAGATAATATACAGTTACAGACAAAGAGTGTTCATTAGAAGATACATCTTTGGTACATCTCCGTGCTTATCTATCCCAAGCAAGAAGGAAAGGAGGAAAAAGGGACATTAAAACATGTCTATAAATCCATAGGGACAGTGCCTGTCCATATTGTAGCCCCATCACCATGGGAGCGATTAGCGCGACCCCTTATTTAACTCTTACACACCCCAACATCTCCCAGCACTGTGATGTCAAGGACTGATTTAATGTCTCCTTCACTCACCAGTCAGTGATGCAGAGAAGAGGGCCCAGCACCCTGTCACCAGGCAGTTTGCACACTGCTCCATCTGAGAGCAGGAGGCCCAGGAGAAAATTTTAGGTTCTTTTATAAGTAAACAGCCAGAGCATTCTGTCCCGGATTGGTTTGGTCTTCACACCATAGATGATGGGGTTTAGTGTGGGGGGCACCAGGTGGCACATGTTGGCAAATAGAATGTGGAAATGAAGGGGTATATTCTGGCCAAACCGCTGTGCAAGGGCAGAGAAGAGAGCTGGGATGTAAAAGACTAAAATGACACAGAGGTGGGAGGTGCAAGTCCCAAAAGCCTTGAGCCAGGCATTCTTGGGGAGACGGAAGATGGCCCTGAGGATCTGGGTGTAGGACACAGTGATAAAAAACACATCCAGACCGTTCCTCGATAATGCAACAAAGAGGCCATAGTAACTACTGATGCGGATGTCGCCACAGGCCAGCTTCACCACGGCGATGTACTCACAATATAAATGGGGGATTACGTTGGTTCTGCAATAAGGCAATTGCCTTGCTAGGAAGGGATGAGGCAGCACAAGCATGCTGCCACGCAGCAACACAGCCAGCCCAATATTGGCCACAACATGGCTTGTCAGGATGGTGGAATGTCTCAGGGGATGGCAGATGGCCACATAGCGGTCCAAAGCCATGGCCACGAAGATCCCAGACTCCACCGCTAAAAAACAGTGAATGAAGAACATCTGGGTGAGGCAGGCATTGAAACTGATCTCCCTGGAATTGAACCAGAAGATGCTCAGGGTTTTGGGTAGCGTGGATGTGGACAGGACCACGTCGGTGATGGCCAGCATGCAGAGGAAATAGTACATGGGCTCATGGAGGCTACGCTCTCTCTTCACAATGAACAGGATGGTGATGTTTCCCAAGATGGCAATGATGTACATAGTGCAGAAGGGGATGGAGAGCCAGACATGGGCCACCTCCAGGCCAGGAATTCCCAGCAGGATGAAGGTGGAGGGGTTGGTGAAATCTGTTGTGTTGGAAACTGACATGGAGTAGGGTAGAAAGCAACCAAATCTTATGAAGAACGATGTCTCATGCACGTACCAAAGCGTCCGCTGGCTTCCTAATGCGCCCAGAGTCCAGGGAGATGTTTTTAGTAAAAATGCCTGGAGAGAGACACATTGTTCATATGAGACATTACATTCAGTACTGCACAGTGTTATGGATGAACCCTGAATGGATGACATTTTCATGTTTCTGATAAATTAATTATGACCTGGGGCAAATAATGCCATATGTATGTGATGGTGCCCCGGAAAGGAAGAATTCCTACATCCTGTGGTTTGGGAAACCTTAATAGGAACCAGGAGGAAACACATGTGAGGATACTCCTTATCCCTCATGGTTCCTTCATGCACTAAAAGTATGAACTTCTAGCTGGCAAGTACATGCTGTACAGAGCTTCCTCTTCACCCACGTGCTCAAAATGTGAGATTGGGAAAATGTGAACCTTCGTGCCCGGTGGAAACATCCCAACTAGAACACATCTCAGGGTGTGTCTAGACTACAGGGTTTTGTTGACAAAAGTGGACTTTTGTCGACAAAACTATACCTGTGTCTACACTGCCACTGAGTTCTGTCGACATAACATCGACAGAACTCAGCAGTTTTGTCGAGTTCTGTCGACAGAAGGCATTATTGCATCTACACTGTCCTTTGCATCTACACTGTCATGTCGACAAAGTAGCTTGCTTTGTTGACAGAACTGGATGTAGTCTAGACGCTCTTTGTTGACAGAAGCTTTGTCAACAGTATCTGTCGACAAAACTTCTGTCCACAAAAGCCTGTAGTCTAGACGTACCCTCAGAGCTAAGGACCACAGAAAGAAGGTTATTAAGTGTGAAAGAAATCCTAGAAAAGGCTACGTGCATTCCTAGAGGGACAAAGGAAATTTGTGAAGGCTACAGAAAATGTAGCTATGTCCAAGAAATGTCTTTATTTCACATTTGGAAAGAAGCAGCAAGACATACTCACATCACCTACGGTGATGCAACACTTGCCAGTCCGTTAGCACTCATGAAATGTGTTACAGGGAATCTCCAGTTGAACCTTAGCCCTACAAACCCCAGAGTTACTACGTGACCGAGCAGCCACACATCTCATTCCGAACCAGAACTGTGCAATCAGGCAACAGTGGAGAAAAAACACAACCAAAACCATAATGGCAGACAGTTCCGTGTTAAAGGTAAACTATTCAAAATAAAGCAAAAGCGCGACGACAACAAATAAGACAGACTTAGGAAATAAATGGGAAACCTGGTATGGAATTAGTCACAAAAAGTCAAGCAATATAATTCATGCCAGTCAACAACATGGTGTATGGGAAACACGTCTTGTCAAACCAAACCGGTTTTACCCTTTAATGAAAGTCTTTGTGGGGGATCAAGGGAATCAGCCAGAGACTCTGGACCTTGACGATTCTGAGGCATTTGATTTCCTAGGGGAAAACATTCAGGTTAAAACATGAGCTTTCTGCAATATCAGTAGAGCCCACGTTCAATGGACTAGAAACTGGCTAAATGACAGGGCTCAGAGAGCAGATCTCAGTGGACCGTTGCCAGCGATTGCATTTCTTCCAAGCGGTATTCTGCAGGACTCTGTGTTAGACCCAAATCTATTTAAAATTAGCATCAATGATCTGGGAGCAAATACATAAATTCTCCAGATAAGATTTGTGGGTGACCCTAAGACAGGAAGAGCAGATGTAATGGAGGGGGGCAAAGCAACGGTACTGAATGATCTGGGGCATTTTCTGAGCTGGGTCAATGCAAACAAAATGTGTTAAGACCGGCACATGGACAGTTCTCCTCTTTGAACAGGGAATGGAGGCCTGACCCACAGACTAGGGCACTGTTCTACAGAATACAGCCCCCACCCCATTAACAGCCAGAGCCCTGAGATGCGAGGGGAGGAGGTGACAGTGTCTGCGCCTTCACACACCGCTGGCTACTTGGATATTTACTCAGTTCTGACTCCAAAGGGAGCTTTGCTTCTGTTGGTCCTGAGGAAAGTATGTGCAAGAGCCTCCGGGCGTGTCCTTCTATTTCACATCTCATACCCACCGTGCCTCTGGCATGATGCCACCTCTGGGCTGCAGCCCATCAACTGGGAGGGGGACAGAAAAACAGAAACTCATGCCCTGTGGCAAGAGCTCTGGGATATGAAATGGCTGTGCAGAGCACAAAGGGAAACAGACTTATCCTCTACCTCATCTCACCCACGGTGCACTGGGGTGGTCCAGCAGGGGAGCTCCTCAGCAAGAGATGGTACCTGTGAATTCGGAGGTAAAGTGTCTTCCCTGGGTGTCCCCAGCTGGTAACCGGGAGCCGTGTCCCACACATCTCTCAGCCCAACTTCTGCAGCAGCATCTCACCGTGGGAGAAGGCAGACAGCTGAACTTCATTTATAGTGCATTTGTGTGGTCCAAGTGATGTAGGCTCAGCCTCCGGGGCAGGAGCAATCCTCGTGATGTAAACTGGCTGGAAATAAGCATCTTTGTGCTCCTGTGCTAATTAACAGGCTTTAGGAGTAAACAGCAATTAAGGGACTTTCCCAAAGGGAAATGAGAACTCTTGGGCTCTGGGCTGAATCGGAGAAGAATGGGCTGCTCTGTGCATTTGTGTGTACTTAATAATTATCGTTGAGTTAGGTAGAAAATTAAGGATAAAGCTTAGGACTCCACAAATGCCCAGGCAGGATGGGTGGACAGTAGACAGGCATATCTGTAGATAGATGACTGAGGGGACACATACGTGCGGTCTGCAGGCACACAGGGCTGTTGTAAGGGACCAACACTTAGTCATTACCACAAGAACTACCATTTTACTGTGCATCAGTTTTCACTAATCGCTCTTGAAAATGCCAAGCAAAGGGAAGTCACTATGAACATCTCCCCACAGTCAGGCAAACTGAGCCACAGGGAGAAGTTTCTTGGCTAAGGTCTCACACAGATTTAGTAACAGACAGAACCCAGGAGTCTCGATTTCCCTGCCATAACCATTGCCTGTCCTTCCCACAGAGAGGGAAATAGACTGAAGCTGTGGGAAGGCCTGTGCATTGGGTGGAGAGCAGAGAAAGGTGGGAAGAGGGAGCCTTCCCCATCCTCTCAAAGTGAATCTGAGGTTTCCAGAACCAGCTGGAGTTTGTGAACTGCCCGGTCCTGTGAGGTGTGAACTCTGGGACTAAACTCCCCCTCCCACTCAGAGACCTGCAAACACATTCCAGTCCCTGGGGTCGCTTGGGGGGAAATAGACTTTGAAAAAGCAACATCAACACAACTTTCCTGTGGCTGTCTTGGAACAAGGGGGGCCCTACAGGCGGGATGGAATCTGGGTTGGTGTTTGCATTGGGTTGGCTTGGTCTCCTGTTTCATTTCCTCCCAGTGCTAGCCAGTGCAATTAGAATTTCATGTCCCAAGGGGAGTCAGACTTTCCAGGGCTGTTCTGGCTGGAAGGTGTATTCTCCTTAACCTGTAGCTTAAGACAAAATTGGGGGCTAGGCCCTGACTTTGCTAGTTACTGTGTTTATAATTTATTTTCATTATTTCTATTATGGACGCCTACAGAGGCCCTGGTTCAGGTCAGGGGGCCTCATGCTGGGCCCTTCGCAAGCAGAGGCGACGAAGTACCTTCCCAAAGGAGCTTAACTATCAAATTAACAGCACGGAGGATGGGTGGTTACACAGGCTCCTGGATGGGTGTCAGACAGCTGCAATGCACAGCCCTGCCTAGGCTCTTAGAAGCATGGCCTCGGCCTTCAAGGCTAGAGCACGTACCTGAGGAAACCACTTTGGCAGCCAGGTTTGGTAGCCAATTGGTCTTTTGCACTCAGCACGAGTGGGAAAGTGCCTTCTATAGCCTGGCAAGACTGTTCTGGTGGCCTAGGTGGGGGAAATCCATTGGCGATGCCATGGCTATGGAGACAGCTCCACCACGTGCTGTGGGGACGGAGAGACTAGCCCGGCAGGGAAGGTGTCCTGGTCACCCACTGCAGCTAAGGACGTCCACAGCCATAATGATTCTTTGTGCTGCTGTAATCTGGCTCCACAGCCGAGAGATGGGGGCTGTGCCAGTGCAGTGGCTTTCTGCTTTTGACAATGCCCTGCACAGGTTCCCTTGAAAATCCCATCCCATTAACCTCTTATCACTGTCATCATGTCATGCAAGGTCTGCGGCAATGGGGGTGTTGGGAAAGGAAAGGGGGAGATGGCCACCCCCAGTCATAGTCACAATCCTGCATGTAGCTGCCTTAGGATCACTGGCCGTTTAGCTCCATCCTGTGGAATCAGAGAAGTTTCGCAGCATCTTAGGTTAGACTACTGCAGCTGGCAGATGTTGGAACACTAAGGAAGACTAGATTAGAGGAAGTTTTGGAATCAATTGATAAACTGAACAGTAACAAGTCACCGGGACCAGATGGCATTCACCCAAGAGTTCTGAAAGAACTCAAATGTGAAAGTGCAGAACTATTAACTATGGTTTGTATCCTGTCCTTTAAATCAGCTTCTGTACCCAATGACTGGAAGTTAGCTAATGAAGGCCAATATTTAAAAAGGGCGCTAGAGTCGATCCCGGCAATTACAGACCGGTAAGTCTAACGTCAGTACCGGGCAAATTAGTTGAAACAATAGTAAAGAATAAAATTGTCAGACACATAGAAGAACATAATTTCTTGGGCAAAAGTCAACATGGTTTCTGTAAAGGGAAATTATGTCTTACTAATCTATTAGAGTTTTTTGAAGGGGTCATCAAACATGTGGACAAGGGGGATCCAGTAGATATAGTGTACTTAGCTTTCCAGAAAGCCTTTGACAAGGTCCCTCACCAAAGGCTCTTAAATAAAGTAAGTTGTCATGGGATAAGGGGGAAGATCCTTTCATGGGCTAAGAACTGGTTAAAAGACAGGAAACAAAGGGAGGAATAAATGGTAAATTTTCAGAATGGAGAGGGGTAACTAGTGGTGTTCCCCAAGGGTCAGTCCTAGGACCAATCCTATTCAACTTACTCATAAATGATCTGGAGAAAGGGGTAAACAGTGAGGTGGCAAAGTTTGCAGACAATACTAAACTGCTCAAGATAGTTAAGACCAAAGCAGACTGTGAAGAACTTCAAGAAGATCTCACCAAACTAAGTAACTGGGCAACAAAATGGCAAATGAAATTTAATGTGGATAAGTGTAAAGTAATGCACATTGGAAAAAATAATCCCAACTATGCATACAATATGATGGGGGATAATTTAGCTACAACTAATCAGGAAAGAGATCTTGGAGTCATCGTGGATAGTTCTCTGAAGACGTCCACGCAGTGTGCAGTGGCAGTCAAAAAAGAAAACAGGATGTTAAGAATCATTAAAAAAGAGACAGAGAATAAGACAGAGAAAATCTTATTGCCCTTATATAAATCCATGGTACGCCCACATCTGGAATACTGCGTACAGATGTGGTCTCCTCATCTCAAAAAAGATATACTGGCATTAGAAAAGGTTCAGAGAAGGGCAACAAAAATGATGAGGGGTTTGGAATGGGTCCCATATGAGGAGAGATTAAAGAGAGTGGGACTTTTCAGCTTGGAAAAGAGAACTAAGAGGGGATATGATAGAGGTCTATAAAATCATGAGTGGTGTGGAGAAAGTGAATAAGGAAAAGTTATTTACTTGTTCCCATAATATAAGAACTAGGGGCCACCAAATGAAACTAATGGGCAGCAGGTTTAAAACAAATAAAAGGAAGTTCTTCTTCACACAGCGCACAGTCAATCTGTGGAACTCCTTGCCTGAGGAGGTTGTGAAGGCTAGGACTATGAGGGTATGTCTACACTGCCACCCTAGTTCGAACTAGGGTGGCTAATGTAGGCATTCGAACTTGCAAATGAAGCCCCGGGATATTTAAATCCCGGGCTTCATTTGCATATTCCCAGGCGCCGCCATTTTTAAATGCCCCGTAGTTCGAACTCCCTGCCCGTGGCTACACGCGGCACGGAGTAGGTAGTTCGAATTAAAGCTATCGTTAAACCTCCACTGCTGACCCTACGGATACCGCTAAGGCACACATTTCTAATGACTGTACACATGAGAATGCATGTCAAGATTGTAATAAACATAAGCAAGCACTCAAAGAAAAAACAATTGTCCCTCTCTCATGGCAAGAGGGAAATGGATTCCTGCTCTGGCAGAGACTGTTCGCTGGGTGAGAGGCAGAGGAAAGGCTGGAAGAGGGAGTGTGACAGTTTCCTACTCCATTACGCATTTTTTGTGTGGTGTTATGACTAATGAATCACACCTCCCTCCTTCGAGTGCAGGCTGGGCCTCCGTCTTAGGAATTCAAAGCAACCCATGCATAAGCCTGAGAAGCCTGTCTCTCATTGCACATCTACAGATTTCATCCATTTGGGCAGGGGCTGCTGCGCTCTGGCAGAATGATGCTAAGGGATTGATGAGTTAATGCCTGAAATTAATGAAGCGGTCTCTGTGGTTGCCACAAGTCACCCATGAGGTGCCTTGACATGTTTCTACTTTTGTTCAATGATGAGAACCATTCAGCTGTGTGCTTGGCCCCTGTGTGCACTGTGTTGATTTGTGCAAGTACGCAACATAGCCAACTCCGGGAGAGCCCCCCCCATGACCACAAAATCAGATCAGGATTGAAGGCACCAGGCCAGATTTATTGTAAAGAAAGCACAGTAGTAACCTCCCCATATCTGATGTGTACAGGTAGGCTTGGAATGTGTGACCATGAGAATGGACTCAGCTCAGTCCGTGACAGGGATTCACCATTGCCCCCTGGGCCGGACAAAGACAACTCCCTTAGGGCACATTTTCATACATCGGTACACACAAACTGCACATCACTCCCGATGTATCAGGGTGCCACGCTCTGACATTACATATTGCCTTGTACATGGTTCGATCACTATCTATCATGATGTCAGTTCAGACCCTGTCCTGAACCTGGGTCAGTTTGACTTAATGTCACATCCAAAATCTCTATACAATTATATGAAGTTCAAATCTCACTCAGACCAACAACCTGAGCACAGTGCCGGTGTGATGGGCATCCCTGGGATGTGGCCTGGAACTCATGGACAGCTTAGACCTCAAGAGTGCCACTCCAGACACTCATTGAACAACAGTAGAGACCCTCCAGCAAGAACTGTGTCATCTTGCTCTGGCTAAAAACCTGACCAGTGTATATTTATCATCTTGTCTGCCCTTCCCTCAATGTGGAGAGGACAATGCGCCAGGCCCTGTTTCTGAGCAAATTGCCCTTTATACTTCAAAAACACATTGTTATAGGTGAAAATATAAAAGAATTTTATTAACTGGACAAAGAGAGATTTTAAGTAATTATAACATCCCCAGGAGAGTCTATCAGGTATGTTTTCACTGATGGGCCATCAAATCAAAGAGTCCAACAAACCATAACTTTTGCACAGACACCCCTATTACATATTTTATGCAAGATTTGTTGCAATTATATAATGTCGGTGCCTGTGAGGTGCCAGTATTTTTCGGGGGTAGAGAGCATCACAGCAATATAGATAAAGAACTAATCTTTTTTTGTATTTTTATATAACAGAAATATCTTTGTGCTGAAAAAGTGTTCATTCTGGTCTGTATCACAGGAGGAAAGCAAGCTGAGGTACAGGGCAAAGGAAAATGACAGAGTGTTTTTCCCCAGATACATGCAATATATGACCCCCTGAATATGTGTGACCCCCCTTCCATTTTTCTTGTTCAGCGGGTGTCACTCTGGTAATGCCTTGCACACATTACCAGATGAACAGACCTTGATTCATAGTTTCTGGGGAGTCATTCATCCTGTCACTTATCCTCACTATCTTCATGGCAAATCCCATAAGAACATAGCCTCCTTGCAAAGCCAGTGCTGGCCAGATCGGTCTTTCATACAATCATAGACTTATAGAACCATAGAGCTGAAGAGACCTTAGAAGGCCATCAAGTCCAGCCCCTAAGGCAGGACCAATCCCAATTAAATCAACCCAGCCAGGGCTTTGTCAAGCCGAGACTTAAACACCTCTAGGGATGGAAACTCCACTACCTCCCTAGGTAACCCATTCCAGTGCTTCACCACCCTCCTAGTGGCTTAAGGAAGTCGTGTTGTTTATTGAGTTTATGTCCATCCCTGCATTCCACAGGATGACCACTTAAGAATTTGCTTTTCTTGCAGTCCTGTAATGTGCCCCCAGCAAGAAAGCTGCCCAAACTGACACAGCACTGACAGGGGCGGTAGCTGAGTGCACCTTTGAATATGTTCACTTCTGATCTTGTGCTGCCCCTCAACATGGAGAAGCATCTGGAGATAATGAACAATGAAAATATCAACCCAACTTTCCTTATCCTTCCTTGCCCCCTGCCCGCTTATCGTTCCCTTCTCCTGGAGCTGGGATACCCATTGTTCTCTGGAGTTATAGATTTGTAGCAAGCCTCCTGCTGAGAGATTGCACAAAGTCTGCAGAAAGGAACATGGCAGCAACTGCCACTTGTACAAGCACCACATCTCTCTAGCAGCCACCATCCCCCTCTACAAAGCGGACACCTGCCAGGCAACCCCTCCAGACACCTTCCTACTGAATTGGGTGCAGTTTGCAGCTGCAGACTCCGTGATGGCAATGGCCAGGGATTCCATTTCACCTGTTCTAATAACCAGACCAATGTGCCCTGCTCCTTGCCCAGCCAGATCAGCTCTGAGATGCAGCGATTCACAGAGCCTGGACACCTCTATGCTGGGTCCTGAGACATTGACACTTGTTTCAGCCCCACTCTCCCAGACGGTACTACTGCTCCAACGCACACATCCCAGAGCTCCACCTTGGGCATACTCGGCTTCCAGGGTCTCTCTTTCAGGCCACAGGGATGCAAAAGCAAATGCACCCTGAACTTGTAAAAGAGGCAGCTAAATCAACTCCTCTACCTTAGACAGCACAAGATGGTCAGAGCGAGGTGATTACACCTGTACACCAGTCCCTGCCTCAGTGTCCTCACCACGCTGGGGCATTATTTTGAATTAGGTCAAAGTTATCTAAGGAGTCCAAGCGCCACCAACTGCAACGTTTAGTTTCTCCAGCCAGAGTATTTCTGCTGCTGCCATAACCCTGCAACCTCTCTCCTTCCCCAGCTTCCTCTGACTTGTCTATTTTCGGTGGTTTTTAATGCTGGACTAACATCTTTTTCCTCTGTTCTCTTCTGGGGGTTCTGTTACTTCTACACCCACCTCTGCAGAGGCATTGGAGAAAATTGATTTTATCTAGAATGCTGTTACTCCCATCCTTGATCCGAGCGAGATCTCCTTAGCTGCTCCTAGTCTTTAATGACAGCCTAGTCATAGACAGATGCTTCGACCCGGCCTCCTCCTTCTGAGCACAAGAAGCATGAGGGTGGAGTGCGGGAAAAGCCCAGAGGAAAGGACCCCATTGGTGTGTACAATAAAGTGTGAGGCAATTGTGTTTCCACCTGTCTGGGTTTCCCCACACAGTCTGTTTTTTGGTGTCTGTGTCTGGATACCATCTAGGCTTGCTAGGGACCTGGTGTTGTTGTGAAACATCCAGGCAAAAAGGGGACCCATGAGTGTCCTGTTACTGCAGAGGGGAGCAGATGCTGGGCCATTAACACCCGTGGCCAGGAAAGTCCGACAGGTAGGAATAAGTCTCTTCCATGGCCCATTGTGTTCACTGCTGAGCCATCCAACTGAACAGTCCAGCAAACCATGACTGTCTCCCAGCACTAGGCCGGACCCCTGTCAGGTTACAGCAGCTCCTGTCCCAGCCCCGGAGCAGAAGGGATGAAGCAGGGATAGGGAGGGAGCTGGAGACACTCCAGTGAGTGACAGGGGTAGGAGAGGTGAGGAGAGAGGGTGGACATGGTGAAAGAGGTGAAGAACTCTGGCCATTAGTAAACTAGGTGATTCAGGGGAAGGGGCCTGGGAAGAAGAGTGGGGCAGAGTGTGGGATCTCAGGGGCCCGTTTAGCAGAAAGGTGGCAAACCTGTGAGTGGTACAAAGATGGATCCCCCTGCTAGAAAAGAACAGGTGATCCACAGGTGGATGGAGTAAACGGGAGCCTTTACTGGAGATACTTGTTCCGTCTCGAACTGCCTAAAGTTTGGTCCGAGTGAGCAACACATTAACCACGGATACAGCTTTTTATTGTAGTATGTAAATATACTTATCTATTACATCACCCTTTCAGCCCTACTTTAGTACTGTGAGCACCCATCTAATGCACAGAAATAGTCATGTGATGAATATAATTATACCCCTCCCCCCAGTTTACTGGTTACAGCATTTGAACTGAAGCAAGCAGTTCCACATTACAAATGTCTTGAATCAGCACCTTACAAGGGGCAAAAGCAGGAGCTGTGACCCTGTCTATGCTTCAGAGCGGGTGGGAAGGAGGGAGGGGAGGAAGATAATATACAGTTACAGACAAAGAATATTCCTTAGAAGTTACATCCTTGGCACAACTACATGCTTATCGATTCCAAGCAAATATTACAGGAGGAAAAACGGGCATTAAAACATGTCAATAAATCCATAGGGACAGTGCCTGCCCATGCTGGACCCCCATCACCATGGCAGTGATTACCCAGACTCCTTATTTAACTCTTACACACCCCAACATCCCCTAGAATTGTAGTGTCAAGGGCTGATTTAATGTCTTGTTGACTGACTAGTCAGTGATTCAGGGAAGAGGGCCCAGCACCCTGTCACCAGGCAGTTTGCACGCAGCTCTGTCTGACAGCAGGAGAACCAGGAGTAAACTTTAGGTTCTTTTTTGAGTAAATAGCCAGAGCAGTCTGTCCCAGATCTGTTTGGTCCTCACCCCATAGATAATGGGGTTTAGTGTGGGGGGCACCAGGAGGCACATGTTGGCAAACAGAATATGGAAATGCAGGGGCACATTCTGGCCAAACTGGTGTGTGAAGGCAGAGAAGAGAGCTGGAATGTAAAAGACTAAAAAGGCACAGAGGTGAGAGCTGCAGGTCCCAAAAGTCTTGAGCCGGGCGTTCTTGGTGGGGAGACGGAAGATGACCCTGAGGATTTGAGTGTAGGACACAGCAATAAAAATCACATCCAGACCGTTCCTCGTTAGTGTTACAAAGAGGCCATAGTAGCTACTGACCCGGATGTCGCCACAAGCCAGCTTCACCACAGCGATGTACTCGCAGTATGAATGGGGGAAAATGTTGATTCCACAATACAGCAACTGCCTTGCTAGGAAGGGATGAGGCAGCACAATCATGCTGCTGCGCAGCAATACGGCCAGGCCAATTATAGCCACCACCCGGTTTGTGAGGATGGTGGAATGTCTCAGGGGATGGCAGATGGCCACAAAGCGATCCAAAGCCATGGCCACGAAGATCCCGGACTCTACCCCAAAAAAGCAGTGAATGAAGAACATCTGGGTGAGGCAGGCTCTGAAATCGATCTCCCTGGAATTGAACCAGAAGATGCTCAGTGTTTTGGGCAGGGTGGATGTGGACAGGACCAGGTCGGTGACAGCCAGCATGCAGAGGAAATAGTACATGGGCTCATGGAGGCTTGGCTCTTTCTTCACAATGAGTAGGATGGCAAAGTTCCCCAAGAGGGCTATGATGTACATGGCACAGAAGGGGATGGAGATCCAGACATGGGCCACCTCCAGGCCAGGAATGCCCAGCAGGATGAAGGTGGAGGGGTTGGTGAATTTGGTTGTGTTGAAATCTGACATGGAGTAGGGAAGAAGGTGTTCAAATGTGAGGCAGAACGGTGTCTCCTGTAAGTACCGTAAAGTATTTTGAGTTCCTAATCTGTCCGGAGACCAGGGTGGTGGCTGTAGTAGAGATACCTGGATGCAGATACAATGTTTATATGAGACAATATATTCGGTACTGGAGGCTGGTCTCATGGGGTATGTCTAGACTGCATTGCCATGTAAATTAGACTACCTGACATAGTCAATGAAACGGGGATTTAACTATCCCCTGCTTCATTAAAATAAAAATGATCGCTGCGCTGTGCCAGCTCAGCTGATCGTCGGCACAACGCAGCAGTCAGGACACAGATTGGTCGATGAGGAAAGCCTTTGCCGACTGCTCCCTTATGCCTTTGTGAAACGAGGTTCACAGGATCGGTCGGCAAAGGCTTTCCTTGCCGACCGATCGCGTCTTGACTGCTGCGTTCTGCCGATGATCAGCAGAGCCAGCATAGCGTGGCAGCCATTTTTATTTTAATGAAGCGGGGGATATTTAAATCCCCATTTCATTGACTATGTCGGGTAGTCTAATTTACATGCCTCTGCCGGAGGCATTTAGTCTAGACATACCTATGGAGGAAGCAGATTGGTGACTTTTCAAACATTGAAAATGACATTTTTATTATTCAGAAAAAACAGCTCTGACCTGCTGTGAATAATGCAAGTTCCATATGTGATGGGTGCCCCATGAGTGAAGAATTCCTACACCTTGTGGTTTGGGAAACCTTAATAGGAACCAGCAGGAAACATACATGGGGATACTCCTTATCCCTCATGGTTTCTTAACGCAATGAGATTCTAGCAGTGAGTGCATGCCGTAGGAGCTTCCTCATCACCCACTTGCTCAAAATGTGAGATAGGGAAAATCTGACCCTTTGCTAAGACATGTGCCAAGCGGAAACATCCCAACTAGAACACATCTCAGAAAAAATACCTGGCCATTATTGTAGCAGCTCCATTCAGCAGGAGTGGCCAAAGACAACGCCTAAGGCACGGGGTGGAAAATGCCCTGCTCTCGGCACATCCTCAGTTTTGGTACCCAGTCTCTATACTGGACAGAGCAGATACAAATATGAATTCCCAGCAAGGCTGTGAGAATGGGGGAGGTGTAGACACCTAACACTTCAGCAGGGCTAACTCCCCAAAGCTGAGGCAAATTATCATCAGAACTCATTGGAAGATAAAAGATGGACAGAAAAAATGGGAGTGGAAATTGAGAGTCCCTTAAAAAGAGATTATTAGATAGCTAAAAATAACTTGAGGCAAAGACCCAGTTTGCTGGCAACAAGAAGGCAGGTGCTGGAGGTGGGGCAGAAACAGCAAGATACAACACACGGGAGAAAGGGAAGAGACAGCTACACAATTGCTAAGTTAGGAAAAGTCAGACTGGAGATTAAAGACACTGGGGCAATTCCATGTTTGGCAGGGCTCAGGACTACAGAAAAAAAGTTATTAAGTGTATTATTGATGAACAAAATCCAAGCAAAGGTTTCTGTCCAGTCCTAGAGGGAGAAAGGAAAATTGTGAATGTTACAGAAAACATATCACTTCTTCAGATGACCGGTGTGCCCACGAAAGCTCATGATACCATCTCCATGTTTTGTTAGTCTGTAAAGTGCTACCAGACCATATGCTTGCTGTTTTTTTCTGTAACAGACTAAGCTACAGAGAACATAGATGTTCCCAAGAAACATCTTTATTTTGCATTTGGAGAGAAGCAGCCTGGTGTACTCATATCACCTAAGGTGATGCAACACTTTCCAGTCGGTTAGTACTCAAGGGCATCTCCAGTTGAACCTTAGATCTACAAACCCCAGAGTTACTAACCGAGCAAAGCAAAAAACAACAGAAACAAACAAAAAACCTAAATTCTGGACAGTTTTATCTTAAAGACACACTATTAAAAATAAAGGGAAAGTTTAGGTAAAAGATTTCACAGATGGAGGGAAGAATGGAAAACCTGGTATAGGATTAGCTACAAAAAGTCTAGTGATATAATTAATGCCTGTTCAGCAACATGCATTAGGAAAAATGGGTCTTGTCACACAAAACCAGTTTTATGCTTCGATGAAAGTATTTGTGGTGGATCAAGGGAATCTGACACATTTGATTTCCTAGGGGAAAATGTTCACGTTAAAACATGAGCATTCTGCAATATGAGAAGAGCCCACGTTCAATGGACTAGAAACTGGCAAAGTGACAGGGCTCAGAGAGCAGATCTCTGTGGACCATTGGCAGCGATTGCATGTTTTCCAAGTGGTATTCTGCAGGAGCCTGTGTTAGGCCCAAACCTGTTTAATATTAGCATCAGTGATCCAGAAGCAGAGAAAAAATTTCTCCGGATAAAATCTGTGGGTGACCCAAAGACAGGAAGAGCAGCTGCAATGTGTTAACACAGTCAAATGGAAAGCTGTCCTTGTGGAAGAGGGAATGCATACCCACAGACTAGGGTACTGTACTGCAGAATGCAGCCCCCATCCCTTTAGCAGCCAGAGCCCTGAGCTGCGCGGGGAGGAGGTGGCTGTGTCTGTGCATATACACACAGCTGGCTCCTGGGCTCTTTCCTCCGTTCTTACCCCAAAGGGAGCTTTGCTTCTGTGTTTCCCGAGGAAAGTACATGCAAGAGCTTCTGACTGTGGCCTTCTAGTTCACATCTCATAACATCTTGCATACTGAGGCATCCACTGTGCCTCTGGCATGATGCCACCTCTGGGATGGGAAGAGAAAAACAGAAACTCGTGCCCTGTGGCAAGAGCTCTGGGATATGGAATGGCTGTGCAGAGCACAAAGGGAAGCAGACTTATCCTCTGCCTCATCTCACCCACGGTGCACGGGAGTGGTCGAGCAGGGGAGCTCCTCTGCAAGAGATGGTACCTGTGAATTCGGAGGTGAAGTGTCTCCCTTGGGTGTCCCCCTCTGGTAAACGAGACTGTGTACGACACTTCTCTTAGCCCAGCTTCTGTACCATTATCTCACAGCGGCAGCTGGCAGAAGGGTGAGCACTATTTATAGTGCAGCTTTGTATTATCCAAGTGGGCTCAGCCTCTGGGGCGGGAGCAAGCACGGAGATGTAAAGTTCTGTTTCGGTGCTAATGATCTGGCTTTAGGAGTAAACAGCAATCAAGGGGCTTTCCCAAAGGACAGGAGAACTCCTGGGCTCTGGGCTGCCTGGAGAAGAATTGGCTGCTCTGTGCATTTGTGTATATTTAATAATTGTAGTTGATTAGGTAGAAAATTAAGCATAATGCCTAGGACTCCATAAATGCCCAGGCAGGATGGGTGGACGGTAAAGAGGCATATCTGTAGACAGAGGACTGACAGGGCACACGCACGTGGTCCACATGCACCCAGGGCCGTTGCTAAGGGACCAACGCTCAATAACTCTCACAAGGAACAACCATCGAATTGTGCAGCAGCTTTCATTGAACGCTCTTGTAAATGCCTAACAAAGGAAAGTCACCATGAACATCTCCCCATTACAGAGACAGGCAAACTGAGCCACATGGACCGGTTTTGTGGCCAAGGTCTCACAGAGAGTTAGTAACAGACAGAACCCAGGAGTCCTGACTTCCCTGCCATAACCATTGCCTCTCATTCACACAGAGAGTGATCTGGACTTAAGGGCTGACTGGGGCTGTTCATTGGGTGAGGGAGGGGGCAGAGGAAAGGCTGGAAAAGGGAGCCAGAGCCTTCCCCATCCTCTCAAGAGGAATCTCAGGGTCTCAGAACTTCTTGGATTTTGTGAGCTTTCTGCTCCAGTGAGGTGTGAATGGGGGGACTCCACTTCCCCACCCACTCAGAGCAACACTTCACAGTCCCTGGGGTGTTTTCGGGGGTGGGGGGCTGTTGCTACAAGGGCATAGGTAGCAAACACAGTTACAGATGCTGCTTGGTGCCTTTGTCAGATGAAGGGGATCAGCGCCCTCATCGGGGTCTATCAGCTGTGAATTAATTAAGCGCCGAGTTGGACCCCTCAGTCCACTCCCTCCAGTGCGGGTGCAATAGAGGCAATGTTCTGGTGCAACCAGGGTAAAATACTATTTAGGGATTGATTATAAAAGAGGGAGCAATGGGGGGAGGGAGGGCAACTCAATGCAGATATAACAAATATCAAACAAAACTGGTGAGAGTGGCAACACAAACAGGGCTTGAAACTAGACCCACTAAATCAAACCCTGTGGGCTCGTGTTTCAAAACGGTAAGAATAGCCCCTAAATGCAGTGACCGTTCTCTCCTGCGGCCTTGCAGTGGTGCTGGGGAAGAGGCCGTATACCCTCAGGCTGATTTAGAGCCCTTGGGGAGGAGCACTCGAGAGTCCCACGATGTCCTGTCCCAGACGGGGGGGCGAAGAGGAGTCGCAGGCTGTTGGCGGTACAAGCAGGTTGCGTGTGGGTGAGGATAATAAAATCCCTTTCTTCCTCCACTGCAGGCACTGCTGGGATTGTCCCTCTTTGCCAGAGGGTAGTGTCGTACCTCGGTGTCTTGGACCTCGGTACCTTCGGTGGTCTGGACTGTCAGTGTCAGCGTCGTCCTGGCGCGCTCCTGACAGGACCTCTACTCCGTCGGTGATGATAAACTTTCGGCTGCGTGCGTAACAATCGGTACTCCCTTCATCTAGAGTGTTAGACCCCGTGCACTTGGGTCAACACAGGAGATCTCTGAGAGGCCCCGGAAACGACAGATGCAGGCAAGGTTTGAAATCAATCGAGCAGGTTTAGTGTCAAATGTGAAGCTCTACCAGTCGGTAACAGAGATCAGTACAATGTTACACCACTGGGCACTATGGCCCGCGTTGACAAGGGACCAACACCGGGCAGGCCTATTGCCATATAACAGATATTATTAACAGCAGTTAGTCAAAGTTAAGCTACTGTGCGTTCTGTAAGTTCAGGCAATGACACCTGCCGTTCAGGCGCCTAGTGCGCCCCAAGGTCGGCCGGAGAGCACCTTTTGCGGTGTCCTTTTATAGACAGGTACAAACAACTTATGTCACTTCTTTACGTACCAGGTTACCACCCTCTGTTGCCTAGTTACCACCCTTCACCATACGGAAGGGGGGCTTACTTACTATCCTTCATGCTGTCAATCTCGACCCGGTCCTGAACCTAGGCCGATATGTACATTAGTTTTTAGGGAGTCTTTGTATCAAGACATTTCTTAAGCTGCTCCGTTACTCCCCTTTGGCTTACAGTCTGTCCCCAGTGCCTCCCTGTGTCCTTCCATGCTCGACCTAACTTACACAATTACATAGTTATCAGTAGGGCCTCTTTCTTGGCTCCTGTGTTACTGAACCAAAGTCTTGCTCACTAGATTGCAGGCCTGTTGCTGTTTGCATGTTGCAGGCCTTAGGCCTGCTGACTCCATATTCCTGACCCTCAACTTACTACAGATAGAACAGACGGACCCGCGTGTGGCTGCCACCAGGGTGGCTGAGGCAGCTCAGCCCTTATAAAGCTTCCGGGGCAGGAAAAACCCGAGGAGAATGGAACCCTCGTGACCACTTGGCGGGAAAATCCAGTTCAGACCGGTCTCTGGGCGGTCAGTGCCTGAGGGGATCCAACATGGACCCCTCGGTCAAGGATCTCAGACTCCATTTCGGTTGTCCCAATTACTGACGTAAATACTGCCATAACATTACATTTAACCAGTGCTTTTTTGTGACGATACTGGCACCTCCAGTCAGAGCTTACCTGGAAAGAACGGAGCGTAGAGGCACCTCTGTACGCAAATGTCTGACAGTCAGCTGGGCCGTGTGTCTTAAAGGGGCCGCGTCTCTTAAAAGGGCAATGCAAGCCCCACCCCGGCTTTTTTTTTCTTAACAACTTTTTCTCTGGAGTACCGGCACCCTTTTTGTTCAAAAAAAGCACTGCATTTAACAAGGTAGAACAATTAAACCGTACATAAACAAAACTCCCTAACGGGGGAATAGACTGCAAAAGACACACCAAAAAATCTTTCCTGTGGGAGGAATGCAGCTGGGGGCATGTCCCAGGGACAGAGGCCTCACCCTCCCCTCCAAGCTGCTCTGGAAGGAGGCGGGCCCTACAGGCAGGATCAAGACCAGATTAGTGTTTACATTGGGTTTGTTCTCTCTCTCTTGTTTCATTTCCTCCCAGTCTTTCCTAAGTGGAATTGGAATCTGATGTTCCAGGCTGAGTCAGACTTTCCAGGGCTGCCCCGGCTGGAGGGTGTTTTGATCTTCACCTCTAGCTTAAGGCAAAATGGGGGGCTAGGCCCTGACTTTGCAAAGTTACTGTGTTCATAATTTATTATCACTATTTCTATTATGGAAGCCCGCAGAGGCTGCACTTCAAGTCAGGGACCATTGCGCTTCACCCTTCGCCAGCACAGGGGAAGAAGTCGGTGCCCCAAGGAGCTTACAAATCAAATTAACAGCACTGAGGATGGGTGGTTACACAGGCTGCTCAGTGGGTGTGAGACAGCTGCAATGCACCATCCTGCCCAGGCTCTTAGAAGCATGGCCGGGGTCTTCAAGAGCAGAGCATGTGCCGGAGGAAACCGCTTTGCCAGCCAGGTTTGGTAGCCCCTTGGTCTTCTGTGCTTAGAAAGAGAAGGAATTTGCTTTTCTCTTGCCTGGCCAGACTGTTTTGGTGGACTGGGTGGGGGAAACCCTTTGGCGATGCCATGGCCATGGAGACAGCTCCACCGCATGCTGTGGGGCCCGGAGAGCCTGCCCCGGCAGGGACGGTGTCCCGGTCACCCACTGCAGCTAAGGAAGTCCCCAGCCGTAATGATCCTTTGTGCGGAAAGACTCTGGCTCCACAGCTGAGAGACGGGGGCTGTGCCAGTGCAGTGGCTTTCTCCTTTGAAACATGCCCAGCACAGGTTCCCTGGAAAATCCCATCCCATTAACCTCTTATCACTGTTTCATATCATGCAAGGTCTGCGGCAATGGGGGTGTGGGGAAGGGACAAGTGGAGGTGACCACCCGCAGTCATAGCCACAATCCTGCATGTAGCTGCCTCAGGATCAAGGGCCGTTCTGCTCCACCCTGGGGAAACGGAGAAGTCTGGCAGCAACTTAGTTTACTGGGGAGCTTTAAAATGAAGGGGCTAGAAAAGGGTCCTGAAAATTGCCTGCCCCATAATATCAGGCCAGATCACCACAGCTGGCACATCATCCTACCGCAGGTGACAAACAAGAGAGAAGAAAAGACTCTAGGAGCACAGGGGATGTCCACACCCTCATGGACATAGGCGATGCACAAAGGCTGGGAGAAGAACAGCCCCCGGCTCCAGAGACCTGGACTTCTATAACATTGATGTTGCAGCACTCAGGGAGACTGGAAGGGCTGGGGAAGGTTCCACCTGTGACCTAGGTGATCATTACAAAACTGTAGGCAGGTGGATGTTGCTCTGAGTCTGGGCTGTGCAATGGAAGCTCTGACAGCAGCAACGCTTGATTCCCCAAACACACTTCAGGCAGTGGCTATGGGGGTCACTAACAGAACATAGGGCCAGGAGTGCCTAAAATACACACACATTTGTTTGGCAGTCAAACGGGTGCCAAAGAAGAACAATTGTCCCTTTGTCACGCCAAGAGAAAAAGGGAGTCCTGCTCTGGCAGGGATTGCCTGTTGGGTGGGCTGCAGATTAAAGGCTGGGAGAGGAAGCGTGAGAGCAGCCCACTTCATTGTATCCATATTGTGTGATGGTCTGCCCAATGAATGTGATCTTCCACATCTATTCACTGTATAGTAATTCAGATGAAATTGTAGGGTTATAAAAGTAAAAGACTGATCAGTATTTAGACCAGGGTTTCCCAACCTATGGGTCGTGACCCAAATATGGGTCGCCATTACATTTCAAAAGGGTCGCCAAGTGTCTCCGCAGGTGGTCCTCTTAAGGAGCCATTCATCCTTCAGGTAGTTAAACCAATCAATTGAATTGAATACCATTTCAGTGACTCAGAGCAGAGGAGGGAAATATCTCTGGACATCCGGAGAAAGAATTTAGCATGCTAGGGAATGCAGAGAAGAAGCAGTGCCCAGCTCAGGTAAGTGGGGGTGGGGGTGGGGGTGGGGGACCCAGGTGTCTGGTTGAGAAGTTTCCAGCTGCCCCAGCCGAGGTTCCCATGGCTCAGATTGGCCAGCCAGGGCAGAGTTGTCCTGGCCGGTTTGCAGCCATGGGGGGCCGGGAGTCCCCCACCCTGGCCGAGGTTCCCGTGGCTAGCATTGGCTGGCCAGGGCAGAGTCGTCCTGGCCGGCTTGCAGCCGTGGGGGGTCAGGGTAGGGGCTGGGACTGTATTCAGGAGCCTGGCGGGGAGAGGCTGGGACGGTGCTGGGTGGGAGGTGCGGCACCCAGCACCCCTGGGTAGAGGCTGGAACTACGGTTGGGGGGGAATTGGGTTGCAAGGAGAGGGCTGGTGGGTGCCTTGCTCTGGGGGAAGGGTGGGTGCATTGAGATAAAGCAGTAGGCTGGGGTGCTTGGCTCTGGGGGAGGGGAGGGGCATTGGGTTGGAGCAGGGGACTGGCGAGTATCTGGTTCCAGTAGAAGGAAAGGGGATTGGGTTGGAGTGGGGGAGCTGGAGGGTGCCTGGCTCTGGGTAGGAGAGGGGCTATTTTAGTAAATTTTGTGATCTGCATATATTTGTATATATGCATCCACGCTAAGTAGCACCCCACAGCATGTGCTGTGGGTATCATTGTGGCCCCTGGGGCTTTCAAAGTTGAGTAGCCCTGGTGTAAATAACAGCCAGTAATATATGCCTGTCTCAGACTTATCACGTCACACAGTCATAATGTGTGTAAGACTTTGCTGCTTTACTAACAGAAGCACTTACAATCTGCTGTTTGCTTGGCACAATCTTACTGTGTGCATGTTTTTGTTATTAATAAAGCAGGGGATTGTAAATTTTATTTTGCCCTTTATTTGAAAAAATGACTTCAGCAAAAAGACGAATACATCAAGTATGGATTTATGTCGATAATTACAGCAGGAGAGGAAAGGCTGCAATGCATCATATGCATGGAAGTTCTTTCCAATGAGTCACTGAAACCAAATAAATTGCAATGTCATTTAAATACTTAACACCTTCAATTTAAGAGCAGAGATGTGGAATTTTTTAAACAAAAAGCAGGAGTTGTCAAGAAATACTGACTTGATGTTGGTGGTCTTATCAGCAACAAAAGTTAGTTGCCGTAGAAGCCTCATACATTGTAGCATTGAAAATTGTGAAAGCTAAGAAAGCGCATACCATAGCCGAGGATCTAATAGTTCCCTGTACCAAGGAGATTGTCCACCTTTTGGTAGGTGCAGATGCTTTGAAAAGCTGCAACCTTTGTCCATGTCCAATAATACAATTAAGTGTAGAATTACTGACATGTCTAAGAACATCAAATCTCAAGTCATCAAAGAAATTAAAAATTCTCCCGGAGGATTATTCAGTATGCAGCTCGATGAGACAACTGATGTGTGTAATCTTGCACAACTGGTGATGTATGTTCAGTATATTAAAAATGAATATGTGAAAGAAGAATTTTTGTTCTGCAAACCGTTGGAAACTACAACCACAGCACAAGATGGGTTCAATATCTTGAATAGTTTCTTTGAAGAACATTCCATAGAATGGAAAATCTTGTGCGGCATTTGCACAGATAGGGCTCCTGCTGTGCTTGGTTGCAAGTCTGGATTCCAAACCCTGGTTAAAAATGTTTCTCCAAAAGTAATTGGAACTCATTGTTTCTTCCATCGGCAAATACTAGCAACTAAAACTTTACCTATTTCTTTGAACCAGGTACTTACTGACATTATTAAAGCTGTAAATTTTATTAAGTCCAGTGCCTTCAGAATTCGCGCATATTTAAAAACCTTTGTTCAGAACTAGATTCTTTGCATGAAGTATTATTGTTTCACACGGAAGTAAGGTGGCTGTCGAAAGGCAAAGTTCTAAATCGGGTGTTCGAGTTACAAAATTAACTTAAAACATTTTTTATGTCACAGAACAAAACTGAGTTTGAATATTTGTTTACAGAAAACAAGAATTTGTATAAAATAGCATACTTAGTGGACATTTTTTGGCCTACTAAATGATTTAAATGTGGCATTTCAAGGACCAAATTCTACAATTATCGGATTATCGGAGAAAATAAAATCCTTCAGAATGAAACTCCAATTATGGATTATGAAAATTGATATAAAATGTATGTGTTTCCAACCCTCGCAACCTCTCTCGAAGGAAGTACAAATGACATTAATATTAACGACGATTTGTGATTGTCGATACTGGAGAATTTGAGACATTTAAGTCATGAGCTGCTCCGATATTTTCCAGATACAGATGAAAAGTTGTTTGCTCTTGCAACAAATCCTTTCGGTGTGGCTGTTTGTGATGTACCTGAAGGCACCCAGGAACAATTTATCGATATGATCAACAGCAGTGATATAAAAGCAGAGTTCTCAACCATGCCAAATAATCAGTTCTGGAGCAGACATAGGGTGGACTACCCACTTTTGTCAGAAGTTGTTTTGAGAATTTTACTTCCATTTCCAAGAACTTTCTTGTGTGAATCAGGCTTCTCACATTTGCTTACAAGTAAAAACAAATATCAAAATAAATTAAACGTGGAAGATGGTCTTCGATGCGCGCTCGCCACAAGAATTCCGAGGATACAACAGTTAGCAAAGCAAATGCAAGCTCAACCATCCCATTAATTTAAGTTCAGGTGAAACTGTTTGGTAACATACTACATTTTACTTGTTTTTTTGAATAATGTGTATTATGTTTCGAATATTTTTGTAACACCTGTGAGACTCCCAGGCTCTGACTCCCAGCCCCTCCAACCCCAGAGTGTTCCCCCCAGCCCCTGAGTGTGTGACTCCCAGAGTGTTCCCCCCAGCCCCTAAGTGTGTGACTCCCAGAGTGTGACTCCCAGCCCCTGAGTGTGACTCCTCCAGCCTCTGTGTGTGGGATGTAAGCTGGGGGAAGGGGAGCGGTTTGGGGATGAGTGCCTTTCCCCTGCTGCAACTCAAATAAATGATGTGTTATTATTTTATTATTAATGGATTTTCAGTTTTTCTATGAAATAATTACTATAAGAACATAAGAACGGCCGTACTGGGTCAGACCAAAGGTCCATCTAGCCCAGTATCCTGTCTGCCGACAGTGGCCAGCACCAGGTGCCCCAGAGAGGTGGACCGAAGACAATGATCAAGCGATTTGTCTCCTGCCATCCCTCTCCAGCCTCTGACAAACAGAGGCCAAGGACACCATTTTATCCCCTGGCTAATAGCCTTTTATGGACCTAACCTCCATGAAATTATCTAGCTTCTCTTTAAACTCTGTTATAGTCCTAGCCTTCACAGCCTCCTCTGGCAAGGAGTTCCACAGGCTGACTACACGCTGTGTGAAGAAGAACTTTCTTTTATTAGTTTTAAACCTGCTACCCATTAATTTCATTTGGTGTCCTCTAGTTCCTTCTATTTAGGAACTAATAAATAACTTTTCTTTATCGGCCCTCTCCACACCACTCATGATTTTATACACCTCTATCATATCCCCTCAGTCTCCTCTTTTCTAAACTGAAAAGTCCCAGTCGCTTTAACCTCTCCTCATATGGGACCCGTTCCAAACCCCTAATCATTTTAGTTGCCCTTTTCTGAACCCTTTCCAAGGCCAAAATATCTTTTTTGAGGTGAGGAGACCACATCTGTACACAGTATTCAAGATGTGGGCGTACCATAGTTTTATACAGGGGCAGTAAGATATTCTGGGTCTTATTTTCTATCCCTTTCTTAATAATTCCTAGCATCCTATTTGCCTTTTTGACCACCGCTGCACACTGTGTGGAAGTTTTCAGAGAACTGTCCACGATAACTCCAAGATCTCTTTCCTGATTTGTCATAGCCAAATTAGCTCCCATCATACTGTACGTATAGTTGGGGTTATTTTTCCCAATGTGCATTACTTTACACTTATCCACATTAAATTTCATTTGCCATTTTGTTGCCCAATCTCTCAGTTTGGTGAGATCTTCTTGGAGTCCCTCACAGTCTGCTTCTGTCTTGACTATCCTAAACTTTACCACTATCTGCAAACTTTACCACCTCACTGCTTACCCCTTTCTCCAGATCATTTATGAATAAGTTGAACAGGACTGGTCCCAGGACTGAACTTGGGGGACACCACTAGTTACCCCTCTCCATTCTGAAAATTTACCATTTATTCCTACCCTTTGTTTCCTGTCTTTTAACCAGTTCTCAATCCAAGAAAGGACCTTCCTCTTATCCCATGGCCATGTAATTTACACAAGAGCCTTTGGTGAGGGACCTTGTCAAAGGCTTTCTGAAAATCTAAGTATACTATATCTACTGGATCCCCTTGTCCGCATGTTTGTTAACCCCTTCAAAGAACTCTAATAGATTAGTAAGACAGGATTTCCTTTACAGAAACCATGTTGACTTTTGTCCAACAAATTATGTTCTTCTACATGCTTCACAATTTTATTCTTTACTATTGTTTCGACTAATTTGCCAGGTACTGAAGTTAGACTTACCGGTCTGTAATTGCCCGGATTGCCTCTAGAGCCCTTTTTAAATATTGGTGTCACGTTGGCTACCTTCCAGTCATTAGGTACGGAAGCCCATTTAAGGGATAGGTTACAAACCACAGATAATAGTTCAGCAATTTCCCATTTGAGTTCTTTTAGAACCCTTGGATGAATGCCATCCGGTCCCGGAGATTTGTTAACATTAAGTTTTTCTATTTGTTCTAAAACCTCCTCTACTGACACTTCAATCCGGGACAGTTCCTCAGATTCATTACCCACAAAGGACAATGCAGATTTGGGAATCTCCCCAACGTCCTCAGCCGTGAAGACTGAAGCAAAGAAATCATTTCATTTCTCCGCAATGGCGTTATCGTCCTTGATTGCGCCTTTTATAGTTCGATCGTCTAGGGGACCCACAGGTTTTTAGCAGGCTTCCTGCTTCTAATGTACTTAAAAACATTTTGTTATTTCTTTTGAGTTTTGGCTAGCTGTTCCTCAAAATCTTTTTGCTTTTCTTATTACATTTTACACTTGATTTGACAGTGTTTATGTTGCTTTCTATTTATCTCACTAGGATTGGACTTCCACTTCTTAAAAGATACCTTTTGTCCCTCACTGCTTCTTTTACATGGTGGTTAAGCCAGTGACTCTTTTTAGGTCTCTTGCTATGTTTTTAATTTGGGGTATACATTTAAGTTGGGCCTCTATTATGGTGTCTTTAAAAGTTTCCATGCAGCTTGCAGGATTTGGCTCTAGTCACTGTGCCTTTTAATTTCTGTTTAACTAACCTCCTCATTTTTGTGTAATTCCCTTTTGAAATTAAATGCCAGGGTGCTGGACTGCTGAGGTGTTCTTCCCACCACAGGAATGTTGAATGTTATTATATTATGGTCACTATTCCCAAGCGGTCCTGTAACGGTTATTTCCTGGACCTGATCCTGCGCTCCACTCAAGACTAAATCGAGAATTGCCTCTCCCCTTGTGGGTTCCTGCACTAGCTGCTCCAAGAAGCAGTCATGAATATATAAACAGGAGGGGGCACAATTTTATAGTCTTGCCTCAGGCGCAAAATTACTTAGTTACGGCACTGCCCTTCCTCCCCCTTTTTGAATTGCCTCGGGTCCCCAGCTGGAAAAGGTTGGGAACCGCTGATTTGGAAGAATCCCATATTAGACAGGAGTAAGAACAGCTGAAACACCAGACCGTGCAGACTGAGACCTGCATGATGTTCTCTTAGCTACTGCAGGCCTTGGAGACAAGACATGACTGCATAAATGACTCAGAAATAACCTGGTGCCCTAAGATGATGGAAAAGGAGGTACCAAGTGGTAAGATTATGCAAAAGTACCCAGGCTGCAATGTTGCTGACCCAAAATATGACTCGAACTAACAGGGAATGTGTTCACTCAATTTGTTGTCACTAGGTAACTTTACTGCCATTAATTGTTGATTTTTACCTGTGTGTTAGATAAACAGTTTAGCAATGTTCTGCACATTGTAAATGGTATTCAGCAACAATGCAATGAGACAGCACTAAAACATTTGGTTTTACAGAGTAGCTCCATTGCAATTAACTAACAGGAATTTCTTCCCGATTGTCAGTTTAACAGTCCATATATTGGAGATTGAGGATGTGACGGATGGCAGGGGTACAAACCTTTTCCAGACACCCCAGCATTCAGTAACTAAATTCCCTGAAATGGGTAAAACCCACAAGAGTGGGTATCCAGGAAGTGTTGGCAGGGAGCTAGGGGAGCCAATTGGAAGAATGTGGGAGAAATTTGAAATGAAACAAGTTTTTGCCTGTTTCAGTTTCCATTTGGTGTGAGGGTCACAGCAGGAGCTGGGAGAGAAAATGGACTGAGCAGAAATAAGGCATGGATTTCCCAGATATATCCATGTCTAAGAAAAGAAACCTAAACTTCGGAGCAACAGATGTAAGTAGAACATGAAAAGTTTGGTTAGATACGATCAGCTTATTTTGGTTAGATACAATCAGGTGTGTTGTAAGCAAGACACGAGAAGTCATTCTTCCGCTCTACTCTGCGCTGGTTAGGCCTCAATTGGAGTATTGTGTCCAGTTCTGGGCACCGCATTTCAAGAAAGATGTGGAGAAATTGGAGAGGGTCCAGAGAATGATTAAAGGTCTAGAGAACATGACCTTTAATCAGGGAAGACTGAAGGAATTGGGTTTGTTTAGTTTAGAAAAGAGAAGATTGAGGGGGGACATGATAGCAGTTTTCAGGTATCTAAAAGGGTGTCATAAGGAGGAGGGAGAAAACTTGTTCATCTTGGCCTCTGAGGATAGAACAAGAAGCAATGGGCTTAAACTGCAGCAAGGGAGGTTTAGGTTGGACATTAGGAAAAAGTTCCTACCTGTCAGGGTAGTCAAACACTGGAATAAATTGCCCAGGGAGGTTGTGGAATCTCCATCTCTGGAGATTTCAGAGTAGGTTAGATAAATGCCTATCAGGGATGGTCTAGACGGTACTGGGTCCTGCCATGAGGGCAGGGGACTGGACTCGATGACCTCTCGAGGTCCCTTCCAGTCCTAGTATTCTATGATTCTATGATTTTCTTTGTTTCTAGTTTGGTCACACTCCTTTGTGCTAACCTGTCCCCCTTCCCCACTGGGTACATGATAACTGAAACTAAATCCCAGGGAAGCAATTATCTGTGCTCTAATCTTATTTTGAGTTGCCCTGTAACAGCTAGCAACCAAGCATGCTTTGCTAAATACAGTATGTCTTCCTTGTTTTGCTAATAAAATCACCCTGTTCAAGAATATGATCTGCTTCCTGAGTCCTAGAAGGCTGCATCATAGAATCCTAGGGCTGGAAGAGACCTCAGGAGGTCATCAAGTCCAGCCCCCTGCCCAAAGCAGGACCAATCCCAACTGTCCATGTGCCTGAACTGAAGGGCAGTTATTACCAGATTGCAGTGTGTTTCCAAGCACTCTCCTACGGGAGAAAAACCCGCAAATGGTCTGGTAGCACTTGATAAACTAACAAAACATGTCGATGGGATCGTGAGCTTTCGTGGCATTCGGGATCTATCGGAAAAGGCTTTCTTTAGCGATAGATCAGCTTCTAGACTGCCGCTTTTCTGACAAAGCTCCATGCCGAAAAAAAGCCGCGGCCATTTTTATGCTAATGAAACATGGGATATTTAAATTCCCGCTTCATTAGCAATTTTGCCCAGCCTACCCTCTGTCAGCAGAGGGTGCAGTCTAGACATACCCTTGAGGTGCTAGAGTGGGGAAAGGCCTTGGCAGAGTGAATAGTCTCTTATTTATAAAGCATTTCATTTTTCTTTTCTTCATGCTTAGGCACTTTTTCACTGTATGCTGTTACCTTGGGCCGTGTTTGTGGTGTGACCTCTTCTAGTGTCTCTCTTTCGTGGGACAAAGCTTTAAACAGCTTATGTGCCTCACCATAACATAAAACTCAAGCAAGACATTGACACGGCCATTACCTGAAGTGCTTTGGGGGAATCACATGTGCAGGGCAAGTGACACAGCTGTGAGAGCGTCTGCGATTAAATAACACAGAAGGAAAGCGGCAGCCACTTGGTGTCCTCATTTTGAGCCTCTGGCTTCCTGTTCCTTTCTCTTCTCCTGGAAGGATCTTTCCTGGGTGCAATAACATCTGCCCACAGGGTCTTTGACATCAGGGTGCTGACTTCAGAGCCACCTTATATGGCATGTTATGGGGACAAGGTCCAGCTGTGGCCACACCCAGCGTCCCTGCTCCAAGGAGTTTCGCAAGTGTCATCCCAGCCGGGACAAACACTTCCTAATTTCACTCTCTGGACATCAGGAGGGCAGCTGGCCTTTCCCATTGATACGACTCATCTGGTTTGCAAGTCAGCTGTTGCTCGTTGTGGTGGCAGATAGGATGAAAGGTCATCCAGTGTCCGCTCAGAGAATTTCCTCTTGAGTCACAGCCTGCATCCATTACTGCTGTGAGCTGGCAACGAGGCCTCATCCAGGGACTCTGGTGTGACATAGTGGGGGGCTGTCTGCTTTGTAACCCGGGGTTCCCCTGTGCTGTGAGGTGTGATTCCCACTGACTCACCCACATGTGTATTGGCCCAGACACTAGGACCAGCCTCACCAGATAACAAGGCTCTTTCCCCAGGGGAGAGACAAAGGAAGGGAGGTGGAGACGAACACCTGGTTTGGGGGCCAGGGTGACGAACACCTGGTTTGGGGACTAGAGCGAGGCAGTCTTGAGATGGAACCATGAAGGAAACAGACTAAGGAGGGGGCTGGAATCTAGGATGCCCAGGGACCCCATCTCAAGGGGGCTGAGGCATCCTGGCCCAGTCTACTGTAGACACATCATAGACTCATAGACTTTAAGGTCAGAAGGGACCATTATGATCATCTAGTCTGACCCCCTGCACAATGCAAGCCACAGAATCTCATCCACCCACTACTCACCTATATCTCAGATACTGAAGTCCTCAAACAACGTTTTAAAGACCCCAAGATGCAGAGAATCCTCCCGCAAGTGACCCATGCCCCATGCTACAGAGGAAGGCAAAAAACCTCCAGGGCCTCTGTATCACATCTATGCTGTGCTGTATCCTGGAGAAGCAATAAACCCGCTCTAGTCTACTGGCTGGCAGAGTCTGTTCTTGCTGCTACAGGGCTGCAGGATCGGAGGAACCCCGACTCGTCATCACATCTGGGCATCCACTCAGCTGGGGCACAAGACTCCATGATGCCTGGCCTGGCCCCGGTGCTTATTCAAGATATCTGCAGGGACACTACCTGGACGTGCATCCGCACATTTATTTCTTGTTATGCCCTAACCCAGCAGACCCGACATGATACTGGCTTTGGAAGAGCAGTGTTGAAAGCAGCATGATCATGAATTCTGAGCCTCCCTCTGGGCAGGTCTGTCCTCATCCACACACAGAATATGCTGTTGTGTAGGGCACCTGAAAATTTGGGGCACCCCTGGGTCTCAATGTCCGCCCACCCACCTTTTCCTATCCCTGTTGTGGGCTCTGCTTCTTCTGGGGACGATCTAGGTAGCCTACATGTGACAAAGCCTGCCAGAGCGATTAGCAGACTCTGTCCCTGTGAAAGAGCCATTCAAGTGCTAACCAGGGATAGAGTGTCAGTTTCTGAATTTACCATGTTAGTTGACAGGACCTTAGTTGAAAATTTGCTATAATAATGTTTCATTGGTGCATTCCTGAAGTTTATAAAATCACAGCTCTAAAAAACTGCCCCCCCCCCCCAGCGCCACTGTTACCATTAGGCATAGGGGCACCGGTCTAATCAAACTGTATAGGGCCCCTTAAATCCTAAGGATGCTCCTTCCTCTCTTATGCACCCTCCTGCTGTCAGTTGGGGTGGCTGGAAAGAAGGAACTGGGAGGGTGCAGGGCCGGTGGTGTGAAATATGCTGACACATGTTCACGTCAAAACAGAGGGGGCCACGGCCAAACCTCTGGATACTGGCAAGGCAAAAATCTCTGATAACTGAGGATACGTCTACACTACAGCGTTCATTCGAGTTAACTTAATTCGAAATAGTTAATTCGAATTAAGCTAATTCGAATTAACGCATCTACACACAAAACCTATTTTGAAATAGCGGTTTGCATGTATAGACGCTATTAAAGTTAATTCGAAATAACGGCTGTTATTTCGAATTAACTTTGCGGTGTAGACATACCCTCACACACGTCGAGTGGAGTCAACCGGAGCATCTTATTTCCAAGTGTACCAATTATGAAAGGTAGGTAATGGGTTTTATGGCAGGGACGTGGCAACTCTTGGGCTTGGTCGTAGGCCGGTTATTCTCTGTTTAGATTAGACCACAGTTGATGTCTCTGTATAATGGGGATTTGTCCATAGAATCTTTCCCTTGCTAGGGGTTTTGAGGATCCTTCCAGGAGCTCACAATATGATGGTAGCCACTGGTGAGAATTACTGATTGGTGGTCCCAGCGTGACAGCTCCATGTGCCTGCAGAAAGTACTTTGTCTCCCCTCAATCATCCATCTCCAGATCTGCCATCCATCATGGGCATTCACAAGGTAGCAGACGTGGTGGAGACCTCGGCATTATCCCCGGTTTTCTTAATGAGCAACTAGAATGATTAAACATTCACAAAAACAGAGAGCAGCCAACTTCTCTGTGAATCGCTCAGAGCCCCAGGGTGCTCCTCTCCCTTTGGGAAGGTCCCTTAATTGCTGTTTACTCCTAAAGCTGGATAAATAGCCCAGAAGCACAGACACGCTTATCTCCATTCTCTTTGTATCTAGATAATACTCCTCCCCCTGACACTGAGCAAACCCTCAAGGACTGCACAGAGATATATTATAAAAAGTGCCCAGCCCTGTGTCGGCTCTCGGTGCGGGACGCTGCTGCAGACGCTGGGCTGAGAGAGGTGCGGGACGCGGCTGCCTGACGGGGTTTCCCAGGGAACAAATGTACATCTCAGAATTCACAGGTACCTGTCTCTTGTTGAGGAGCTCGCCTGCTCGACAAATCCAGTGCTACGTAGGCGTGATGGGATAGACAGTAAGTCTGGGGTCCTTTCTGCTCTGCATGGCCATAAAACATCCCAGGTCCTCTGCCACAGGTGATAAATTTGTTCAAATATCACTAAAAGAAATGTTACTCTTTTGAGTGCACCACCTCCAGCACCGACTGATGCCCTCACTCCTGAGGTGGCTGCCTTTCAGTGGCACAGGAGATCCCTCTGGATGCAAGGATAGTAGCTATACAATGCAAAGTCATTAGTAGATGTGCAATGCAAAGTCAAATTCGGAGGATGGGGTCCGTAGTTTGCTCACAACCCCTGAGGCAAAACTTCCTTTGGAGTAAGGCCCAAGGAAAGACCTCAGGAGCTAGTCGTGTGTTAATGCACAGAGACTGTCCCTTCCTCCCCTTGCAGTTCAGGGTTTTGGCTGCTAATTTGGGGGTTCTGTTGCCTGACTTTAACCTGCTTGGAAGCAGGGAGGTTTTAAGGCCCCTCACGAAACAGCCGCAAGGACTTCTCAACATAAGCAAGAAATCTTCTCTCCCAGCTTCATAGATGAGGTGTTTGCACTGTCAGGCCTGAGGTTTTTAAAAATCTGTGCAGCCAGAAGCAGATGACCAGTGTGGGACATTTGAAGACAGACAGTGAAAGGTTGGCAAAATTATCGCCAACTACTTGCCAGAACTCACAACCTCTGGGGTCACACAGCATTAACTGACAGTGATGCCCCTAGCACCACCTGCAATAGCCACACCAGTTCTGAATCCCACTCGGCTAAGCTCTTCCCTCCCGTAATGTCCATGGGAAGGCAGCACACAGGCCTCAGATGGGTTCTGTGAACAGGGATTTTTAAAATCTATTTTACACATCCAGACTTTCAGTGTAACTAAATGTTCCCTTGTGCACTTGCTATGAGACAGGGCGAATATAAATGTCTGATCTGCTGTCTTTAGCAATCGATTCACAGAGCTTAAGGTCAGAAGGAATCATTAAATCACACAGGCAGGCCTCTTCTATAACACAGGCCCTAACATTTCATCTAGGCTACGTCTAGACTGCAGCGCTTTTCCGGGATACTGGAGGTTTCCCTGAAAAGCAATGCTGGGTCCAAGAAACGCGCCCCCTTTGCCGAAAAAAAAATTCAGAAAAGCGGACTTGTTCTTTCACCATCCTCATAAACATCGTTGTATGAGGAAGAAGGGATGGCTCAACAGAGCGGGTTTTCCCAAAATTTGGCGCTGTGTAGATGCACCAAATTTTGGGAAAGACTCTTTCAAAAGAAAAGCAGGAAAAGCTACGCAAATTGCGGTTTGCGTATCTTTTTTCTGACTTTTCTTTGTAGTCTAAACGTAGCCCTAGTTACACCTCTGTTGAGCCCATTGACTTGTGTGTGACTAAGGCTTGGCCCACACTTGGATTTTACATCATAGAACTGTAGAACCACAAAGTGCTGTGTCTGTACCATGCAGGACTGGTGACTATTCATCCTTCTTTGGGAACCCTCCTCAGGCATCTCTTGCTTTGTCCTCCTGTTCTTACAGGTAGCAATTTTTGGGGGGAGCTTTCTTCTAAATCTGCTGTGCTGTTGTTTAGCCCATTAATGCTTGTTCGCCTTTCAGTGGCAGGGGAGACCCACTTTTCTCCATCTTCTTTTTTCAAGGCAGCTTTTCAAGTATCTGAAGAACAATCATAGAATCATAGAACCATAGAGCCGGAAGAGACCTCAGAAGGTCATCAAGTCCAGCCCCCTGCTCTAGGCAGGACCAATCCCAACTAAATCAACCCGGACAGGGCTTGGTCAAGCCGAGACTTAAACACCTCTAGGGATGGAGACTCCACTACTTCAACAATGTCAAGTTCCCCCTCGGTCTCTCCATTTCCAAACTTCATAATGTCAATCCCTTCAGTCTGCTCATATCCTTTGTATTCCAACACTTGGATCATCTTTATCTCTAGCCTCTGGATCATTTCCAGAACCCTTGTACTATTCCTAGGAATAGGTGACCCAAACAGTTCTCCAGCTGGGACTGAGTAGGGGAATATCATGCTCTCCTGTGATTTCCACTCTGTGCCTCTGTTAATCACCCCCCAAACTGCATTTGCTATTTTTTCAATAGCAAAAAAAATCCCCCCCCAGATGTAGTTGTGTCAATGTAACCCCAGTGTAGACAGCATGAGGCCAGCATGAAAATTCTTCCAATCCAGCTAGCTAGCACCTTTTGACAGTGTAAATTGTGCCTACCCCAAAGCAGTACAGCAGCACCACTGCAGGGTGTTAATTGTGGACATGTGTCACTGAGGTGTGGCACCCACCCCACAGCCAGACGTGACTCTCAGCCGGCAGGTAGGAAAGAAGGTTTATTAGTTCACAGGGAGACAGTTAGCACAGAATTGTCAGCACAGGAACAAGACACAGCCACAGAATCCCAGGGCTGAAAGAGACTTTGGGAGGTCTTGGAGTCCAGCCCCCTGCCCAAGGCAGGACCAACCCAACTCAATCAGCCCAGCCAGGGCTTGGGCAAGCCGAGACTTAAAAAACCCAAGGACGGAGATTCCACCCCTTCCTAGGGAACCCATCCCAGCGCTTCCCCACCCGCCTAGGGAAAGAGTTTGTCCTAATCTCCAACCTAGACCTCCCTCACTCCAACTTGAGACCATTGCTCCTCGTTCTGCCACCTGCCACCCCTGAGAACAGCCTCTCTCCAGCCTCTCTGGAACCGCCCTTCAGGGAGTTGCAGGCTGCTCTCAAATCCCCCCTCACTCTTCTCTTCTGCAGACTAAACAGACCCAACTCCCTCAGCCTTTCCTCGTAGGTCATGCGCTCCAGCCCCCGAATCATTTTGGTCGCCCTCCGCTGGCCCCTCTCCAATGTGTCCACATCCTTTCTGTAGTGGGGGGCCCAGAACTGGACACAATACTCCAGATGTGGCCTCACCAGAGCCAAATAAAGGGGAATAATCACATCCCTAGATCTGCTGGCAATGCTCCTCCTAATGCACCCTAATATGCCATTAGGCTTCTTGGCTACAAGGGCACGCTGTTGACTCATATCCAGCTTCTCATCCACTGTCATCCCCAGGGCCTTTTTGCAGAACCGCTACTTAGCCAGTCGGTCCCCAGCCTGTAACAATGCTTGGGATTCTTACGTCCGAAATGCAGGACTCTGCACTTGTCCTTGTTGAACCTCATCAGATTTCTTGTGGCCCAATCCTCGAATCTGTCCAGGTCACTCTGGACCCTACCCCTGCCCTCCAGCGTATCTACCTCTCCCCCTAGTGACGTAGTCAGGACAATCCACCTTGAGGAGAGGGAGCTCAGTGCCCTGCCCCCTCCTGCAGCCCAGTCCATCAAAGCCTAGCACCCCCAGCCCAAACCTCTCTTCTGCCTTTGTTCTCATTCCATGGCAAAAGCTGTCATCTGGCCACACACCCTCCTGGGCTCAGGTTAGAAAGGGTGACCACTGCACACCTGCTGTGGCTGGGGTCGCCTCAGTCAGTGAGACTTACACCCGAAATCCCCTTCACCAGCTAGGCATTAATGCAGTGCCCTGGGAAACTGAGGCACACACATGAGGTTACTAGAGGACAGTGGATCACACACGCAACATAACAAAGTGAATACACACGGAATTGGAGAATTCACCAGGTCCCTTTGCAGTGGATTCCAAAGGTCGATCATACTAAGGACTAAACATCTGTCCCTTATAAAACTATGGTACGCCCACATCTTGAATACTGTGTACAGATGTGGTCTCCTCACCTCAAAAAAGATATTTTGGCCTTGGAAAGGGTTCAGAAAAGGGCAACTAAAATGATTAGGGGTTTGGAACGGGTCTCATATGAAGAGAGGTTAAAACGACTGGGACTTTTCAGTTTAGAAAAGAGGAGACTGAGAGGGGATATGATAGAGGTGTATAAAATCATGAGTGGTGTGGAGAGGGCGGATAAAGAAAAGTTAGTTATTAGTTCCCTAAATAGAAGAACTAGAGGACACCAAATGAAATTAATGGGTAGCAGGTTTAAAACTAATAAAAGAAAGTTCTTCTTCACACAGCGTGTAGTCAACCTGTGGAACTCCTTGCCAGAGGAGGCTGTGAAGGCTGGGACTATAGCAGAGTTTAAAGAGAAGCTAGATAATTTCATGGAGGTTAGGTCCATAAAAGGCTATTAGCCAGGGGTAGGAAATGGTGTCCCTGGCCTCTGTTTGTCAGAGGCCGGAGAAGGATGGTACGAGACAAATCGCTTGATCATTGTCTTCAGTCCACCCTCTCTGGGGCACCTGGTGCTGGCCACTGTCAGCAGAGAGACTACTGGGCTAGATGGACCTTTGGTCTGACCCAGTACGGCCGTTCTTATGTTCTTATGTTCTTATTTCTGCTTGGAATTTGTCTGAATCCAGTGTCCAGCCATTAGACCTTGCTCTGACTTGCCCTGCTAGATTAGAGCCCATTGTTATCCACGGTTTCCTCCCCATGGAAATCTCTGCTTGATTGTCCTTCTGATAAGAGAAATAGATGAAGCGCTTTAAATGTTTCTCTCTGTCAGGCATTGTCTGCAGCTTCTGATAATTTTTCTCTTTTTCTGCACCATCTCCAACTTTACAACACTTTTTTTTTTCAAATGTGGAGCCCGGGACTGGACACAGAAACTCTGCCAACCTTTGGGTCTTCCACAGATTTTATCTGCAGTGAGTTACATTCCCCTCAGATCATTTAGAACAATATCAAAAGAGCATCAGACCTGGAACTGAGCCCTGCAGAACGCCCCCTAGAAACAGCCCCGTTCCCTGACAGTGGCCCCTTTGACAATGGCTTTCTGACGTCTGTCGCTTGGTCAGTTTTGAGTCCATTATGTAGAGTGATTTCTTTATCTAAATATCCTTCGCAGACTTCACACCTATGGCAGCCCCCCTCCTCTTGTCATGGTCTGTCTCACAGCTCCATTTTATATTTCCTGTGTCCTCGGACTAAAACTGAGTGCATGCCCAGGGCAGGGTGTTCTCCATCCCTTTCCTTGTCCTGGTTTTCACCACTGCCGCAATGAGGGGATGTTTCCTGGCAGCTGTTCACGATGATGCCCAGATTATTCCTCTCAGGTCTCATCTAGGTGGGAGTTTTTCCGCAGCATACGTCTTGGCAAAAGTTTGGGGTCTTGTTTCACTTTGATTTTAAGCCACCAAGTGAATTTCTATACCAGGGGTGGGGAACCTTTTTGGGTCAGGGGCCACTGACCTTTAGGGTGGGAGGCAGCAGGGGCTGGAGGGGGAGGAGCCCTGAGCCCCCGGGGCAGGATCCAGGCAAGCCAGTGTCCGAATCTGGCCCTTGGGTTCCCCACCCCTGCTCTACAGGATGGTGGCTCTAACCTGACTCTCCTGACATGAAGGAACAATGAGGCATAACCAATGTCCACATTACAAATGTTTCCCACACTGCAACACGAAGATGTTATTGGTTCCTGGAGCACTATTGAATATGGGATTTGTAGGGTCAGTTTTTCTTGATTAATTTTTTGTGAATACTGAAAATGTTAGTCTAAAGTGACAACGATCTGCTTCACGTGTGAGAACAGCGTATAGTGTCTTCTATTAACATAATCTTTCCATCCAGGCATTTCTACTGGGATCATTACCCTAGATGCTAGAAACACAAGGTACATGAAGGAGATATCATTCTGCCTCAGAGTTGGATCTGATCTCGCTTCCTCCATGTCAGATTTCAATAAAACTGTCTTCACCAACCCCTCCACCTTCATCCTGCTGGGCATTCCTGGCCTGGAGGTGGCCCATGTCTGGATCTCCATCCCATTCTCTGGCATCTACGCCATAGCCGTCTTGGGGAACTTCATCATCCTCTTCATCGTGAAGAAGGAGCAGAGCCTCCATGAGCCCATGTACTATTTCCTCTGCATGCTGGCCATCACTGACCTCGTCCTGTCTACAACGACCCTGCCCAAAATGCTGAGCATCTTCTGGTTCAATTCCAGGGAGATCAATTTCAGAGCCTGCCTCACCCAGATGTACTTCATTCACTGCTTCACAGTCATGGAGTCTGGGATATTCGTGGCCATGGCTTTTGATCGCTATGTGGCCATCTGCGATCCACTGAGACATTCCACCATCCTGACAAACACCATGGTGGTCAAGACTGGCCTGGCCATGATGCTTCGTGGCAGCATGCTTGTAATGCCCTATCCCATCCTCGCAAGTCTGCGGCCATATTGCAGAACCAATATAATCTCCCATGTATACTGTGAGCATATGGCCGTGGTGAAGTTGGCCTGCGCTGATGTTACCATCAGTAATTATTATGGCCTCTCTGTGCTATTCAGTGTACATGGACTGGATATGATTTTAATTGTCATTTCCTATACCCAGATCCTTAGGGTCATCTTCAGCCTCCCCACAAAGGATGCCCGGCTCAAGACTTTTGGGACCTGCAGCTCCCACCTCTGTGCCATCCTAACATTTTATGTCCCAATGGTCTTCACTTCCATCATGCACCGGTTCGGTCACAGTGTGGCCCTGCCTTTCCACATTCTTATTGCCAATATTTACCTCTTGGTGCCTCCCATGCTAAACCCTGTCATCTACGGGGTGAGAACCAAGCAAATCCGGGACAGGATGCTGCGTCTCGTTACTCCTAAAAGAACCTAAAGTTTTCTCCTCATGCTCTCAGACCCGGCTTTGGGAAGAGTTGGCTGAGGACATGGAGCTTGGCTCTCCTCACTGGGTCATTTACTGGACAGTCAGAGAGACAGCTAAACACATTCCCCGACTTACTGTGCTATGTCAGCAGGAAAAACTGGGGAACTGGTCTCTGTACAACTCAGTAACATAGAAGGTTTCCACCTTTTTTGCTGCTAGTAACAGGCCCCTGTGGCCCCATCCCTTGCTCTACCTGTTCTCTCAATGCCCTGCCCTGTCATTCACCAATTCTGCTAAAGCCCGTCCCCCGAGCTTTACTCCACTCCTCTCTCCCCTTCCCTGTCACTCACAGGTTCATCTCTACCTCCCTCCCACAACTGCTGGGCTCCCTCTGGGAGCTGCTGCAGCCCAACGAGGAGCCTGCAGTGAGGGCAGGGAGGACAGGCCCTGTGGTGCTGACAGGCCCTTCAGGAATGGAGAAGGAAGCCAGGAATGCACAAATATCTCTGCTGAGGTGGAGAGGCCATCAGGAAGCCATATAAACGAAGCTGAGGGTGGGGAGCAGGGTGTGAGGCAGGCAGGTGAGGCTGTGCATCCTACAGCTTGTGGGCCCTTCAACTGAGCCACAGAGTCATGAGGGCAGAGTTATTGTGCGGCTCATTTTTTTTAACTTTCACGTCTCTCTCGTTCCTTCAAGCTGTGGGCTGTAGCAGGCAGGGTCCCCACACTGGGTGTGAGCTGGGGGCCCTTTGCCCTGAGCCAGGCCTCGGGTGCAGGGAAAGGGGCCAGATTGATGGAAGGTAGACAACAGCTCAGAGAGGTGGACCGATAGGCCCTTGCTTACCAGGGAAGACGGGATGCTGGTCAGAGACCAGGTTGGCCTTGGTAGCTCACAGGGAATGAGAGAAACAATTGCCCCCAAGGCCCAGGTGTGAAGCTGAACAGTGAAGCTGAGTCTAATACATGCATTGCATCTGTCCTTGGGTTACTACTTCTAGATGCTCTTTAACCAGGTTTCTAGGTTGTGTTATTTATAGGCAGACTGAGCCACACAGTGGTACAGTGCTACCCAAAGCCACCCAATGAGTTGGTGGCAGAGCTGAGATGAGACATTGGGAGTCCTAACCTTGCCTACCCCCCCAGAACCAGTGCTCTGATCATGAACTGTCATTGCTCTTCTGGCTTGTATTAGACACAGCGTGGCTTACTGTGTTTCATCATCTGTGGAGTTGCAGTCCTTCATAAACAGGAGGAACTTATTAAAGAGACAACTAAAAATGATGGTCATTGTCTTGCTTGGCACCACACACTGTCTGGAATGCTACACAATCCATAGGGCCTATCAAGGCTAATCCCCACTCTGGCACTTTGAGTGCAGACCGAAAAATACCTTGCCTCTAGAGTAGTGATAGAGATGTAGCCGTGTTAGTCTAGTCTAGCTGAAACAAAAAACAGGACTATGTAGCACTTTAAAGACTAACAAGATGGTTTATTAGGTGATGAGCTTTCGTGGGCCAGACCCACTTCCTCAGATCAAATTGTGGAAGAAAATAGGCATGACCATATATACCAAAGGGTGAACACATATAAAAGGACAAATCAAATTTCAGAACAGAGGGGATGAGGCGGGGGGGAAGGTAAATGTCTGTGAGCTAATGATATTAGAGGTGATCATTAGCTCACAGACATTTACCTTCCCCCTCCCCCCCATCCACCCTCTGTTCTGAAATTTGATTTGTCCTTTTTATATGTGTTCTAGAGGTTTCTGTTTTAAAAATGTCCCACGGTCACAGATTCCCTGACCTTGGGAGATAAGTTACCCCCATCCAAGTTAAAAAAAACCAAACAAACCTTTCTTCTTGAACCCAGGATAATTGACTTTGGAATGTCTTCCTGATGGGTACCCCAAGATCTTTTACCACAAGGCTGTGTCTAGACTACAGGGTTTTGTCGACAAAAGAGGATTAGGTAAGCCACCTTTAACAATGAAAGGGGGAATGTGCACACTGGTTCCCTCCACCCCCCACCCCTGGCCCAGGTAACAATCGCTTACACTGGGTTTGATAGAAAATAAAAATGGTTTTATTAAGTGGAAGCAGTAGGATTTAAGTAGTAATAAGTGAAAACAGGCAGAGCAAAGTAGGTTACAAATCAAAAGAAACAAAACTGTTTGGCTAATTCTACATTGAAACCTCAGCACAAACTCTTCACACCTACCCTAAAACCTCTTTTCCAGCTGCCCCTCCAAACCAGGGCTCTCTCCCACCCTGGGATCTCAGGCTCCTTCCTTCAGGTGCAGCCCAGCCAAAAGACCCAGGCCTCTGCTTTCCTATTCCTTTTGTTAAGGAGTTGAGGCCCCTCCCTACCAACCACTGCTCAGACTAAAGGACAAAAGATTGTTGAACAGTGGCTCATCTAGAAGTTGCAGGTAACACCCTCCATGTCTCCCCTTCACACATTTGAAACTCACCAAGTATTCTCCCCTCCATGTGTCTAATTTTCCACACACAAATGATACGTACAACAGAGTAAGATAAACAGACCCAGCAGATCATGACATGCAGATCGATGGGTTACATGAAATAATCCGCTCAAACCACCTTTGAGTTATGTATATTCATGTCCATGAGTCCAGTTCATAAAGCATGGGGTCCGTCACACCTATCTACTCACATGTCTGTACGTCTAAGGTCCAGTCCATTTCTAGGCACATTGCTGGGCATGGGCATCCCTGTATTTCAATTCATCTCCCCCCGGCCCCCAAGCAGTCAGATTCTCCTTCAAATCAAATATCAACACTTTCTTCCCATTGGTTCTACTGGCTCCCTGCCAACACTTCCTACATGTTTTCAAGCATTCTCTTTGTTTAACCTTTTCCAGGCAGTACTCCTCCCATCCACCACAGGGCCCAACAAGGTGCTGCAAGGAACCAAATCCATGCAGCTTGTGACTCAATGGCTTTGACTAGGGACTTTCAGGAGCAACCCACTAGATCTAAAAAATAATCATCTCCCATTAATGCATGGAGACACTGAGCCCAGGGTCACCCAGCGAATCCATAGCACAGATGCAGATCATCCCTTCTAGCTCATTAGGCCCTGCTGACACGTTATCTCTAGTTAAGTGACTTGGGGAAATCCCTCAGCTGGAGTATGTTGGTGCAGCTCCACTGACATCAAGGGTGATCCCCTTGCTAAGGAACCCAAGGGACAGAGATCTGAGAAGCACTAAGCAAAATTTCAACAGCTGGGGACTCATGGGCGAGCTACCTGGTTTCCAGCCATTTCCCTTCTTGCTGTCTGAATTTCTCCATCTGTACAAGTGGTAGATGCTCTTGGAACAGTCAGCAATAGACTGGATAAGACCGATCAATGGTGTCCTTGTGTCATTGTGCTTTGGGTCAGACCAAAGGTCCATCTAGCCCAGTATCCTGTCTGCCCACAGTGGCCAGCACGAGGTGCCCCAGAGAGGGTGGACCGAGACAATGATCAAGCGATTTGTCTCCTGCCATCCTTCTCCAGCCTCTGACAAACAGAGGCCAGGGACACCATTTCTATGCCCTGGCTAATAGCCTTTTATGGACCTAACCTCCATGTAAGATACAGATGAGGATACCAAATTCAGGACAACCTGCTTGGAAATAGGTCAGCTCTCCCCAGTCACATGATGGTTTTCTCATTTGATTTTATGAAGCCAGCAAGAGATGGAACCAGTCATGTCCTCACCAGGCTGGTTACACGAAAGCCACAAACACAGTCTCCTGAGGCACCCCACCCTCGGCTCATCGACCGTATACTGGACATCATGGTGAGTGAGGACTGAAAACAATTTCACCACAAATGACTCCTGCTCATCTCCAGAGAGCCGCCACGTTGGCAAGTCAATATGTACCTCAGATCTCATGCAACGAGTGTGCTGCTGCCAGTGACGATCCACTACTAAATAAAAAATGAAAGATTTTGTAATAAAAGAAAAAGAGAGCAATATAAATGGTTAATAGACTAGATACGCTCAAGTTTGGTATTTTTTAGCATTCAGACATCAGAGTCATAGCACTGATGGAATAACCTGCTAGCTTACAAATGGATGGTCTGTGTCACTCTGTCATACATGACTCACCGGGACCTCTATGATTTCCACAGAGTGCAGTGTGGCTGAAGAGCAGGGTTCCCAATGAAGGCTTGCTGCAGAGCTTGGAACGTGTCTTCACACTCCCTAACCGGCCTGCTGGCCATGGGCTGTGCCAGGTAAGCCCAGAACTGGTCACACCTCTCCCCTCACGGTAGGAACTGGTCAGGCCTGCAGAGCTTGGACCCTCCATATGAGTGGCACGCGAGACCTCACCCCACCGGCTATCCCAGGTGCACGGCTTCCTCCCAGCTAATCTAACATCACTTTGGATTGGCAGTGATCTCAGCATCTTGATGACAGCAGCTACCTGGCATCAATGACCTCCCCAGTGGTGGCTGTCCATTATTACGTTGTCTAAGCAGGCTACAGCATTCTCCATGTGGGGACTTAGAAGGCTGTCCATCAGGTGCAGAGAGATTGCTGGGGTCCCATGGAGGCTGAAGACCGTCTGGTTGAAGCGATATAACCCATCAGAGTTGTGAATAGTTTATTCTGCCCGGTAGTCTGACCCACAGCTACTTGCCAATACCTTATCATGACCCTTTTGTGAGCCCTCAGAGCAGGGCAAGAACGTCCCATCAGCGAGACAGAAAGCGGAAAACCATTGCCGAGGGAAATCTCTGCTTTCGACTGCTAATGAACTGACACCTGCCCACACCCAGATTAGTAATGATCAGACCATGTTTCAGAGGCGTAGCTGTGTTAGTCTGTAACTTTAAAAACAATGAGAAGTCCTGAGGCACCTTAGAGAATAACAAAAATAGATAGGGTCAAGAGCGTCTGTGAGTTAGAGTGGAAGTAACAAAACCCAAGATATATATAACAGAGGTACCTGTGAATGGTAGAATATTAAGGTACATTGGGGGGAGCATTAACAGCAGATCTAGAGAAGTGATTATTCCCCTTTATGTGGCACTGGTGAGGCTACATCTGGAGTATTGCATCCAGTTCTGGGCCCCTCACTTTTGAAAGGATGTGGACGCATTGGAGAGGGTCCAGCGGAGGGCAACAAAAATGATGAGGGGGCTGAAGCACATGACCTACGAGGAGAGGCTGAGGGATTTGGGCTTGTTTAGTCTGCACAAGAGAAGAGTGAGGGGGGATTTGAGAGCAGCCTTCAACTTCCTGAAGGGAGGTTCCAGAGAGAGGCTGTTCTCAGTTGTGACACATGGTAGAATGAGGACCAATGGTCTCAAGTTGCAATGTAGGAGGTTTAGCTTGGATATTAGGAAAAACTATTTCCCTAGGAGGGTGGGGAAGCGCTGGGATGGGTTCCCTAGGGAGGGGGTGGAATCTCCATCCCCTGGGGGCTTTTAAGTCCTGGCTTGACAAAGCCCTGGCTAGGATGATTGAGTTGGGGTTGGTCTTGGTTTAGGCAGGGCGCTGGACTCGATGTCCTCCTGAGGCCTCTTCCAGCCTCATTGATTCTTTGATTCTAAGTACTAATGAAGCCATTTAACAGGCATTTGCCAACCCCAGGGATATAAAAGTCAGTTCCTGAATGTACTGGGTGAGTCGACAGGATCTTAGTTTAAAGTTTGCTTTGAAAATATTTCATTGGTGCGTTACTGAACACTATAAAATCGCATCTCTCAAAAATTGCCACCCACCCTGGCTACCATCGGGCATAGGGGCATCAGTCTAATCACTCTGTGTCGGCCCCCGTAAATCCTAAGGAGAGTCCTGCCTCACCTCTATTGGAACTGACTTGAGCAAGTACTCAAATAAGAAGAAAGCGTAACCTGGCTATGGTATGTGTTGTTCTGGGAGCTATATGGCTCATGTCCATTCTCCTATCCATCCTACTCCTGTTCGAGTTGCTGGAAAGAAGGAAGGGTATGTCTACACATTCCCGTTCCACATTCCCGTTCCACGAGGAGTAACGGTAGTTCGAATTAGGATCTCTAATTCGAACTACCTACTCCATGCTGCATGTAGCCACGGGCACAGAGTTCGGACTAAGGGGGATTTAAAAATGGCGGCGCCCGGGAACATGCAAATGAAGCCCGGGATATTTAAATCCCGGGCTTCATTTGCAACTGCGGTTGCCCTCATTTGCCTACCTAGCTCGAACTAACGAGCTAGTATAGACATACCCGAAATGAGAGGGCACAGGGCTAGTGGTGTGAAATATGCAGACACATTTTCATGTCAATCTAGAGGGGGGCCAGAGCCCAACCTATGGATACTGCCAAAGCAAAAATCTGATAACTTACACACATCGAGTAGAATCAACCTGAGCAGCTTATCACAAAGAATGCCACTTAGAAAAGCTAGATAACGGATTTTTATGGCAGAGAAATGGCAACTCTTGGGCTTTGTCATGTGCTAATCATTCTCTGTGTGATGTAAGCGTCAGTTTACCTCACTGTATACTAGGGATATGTTCATAGAATCTTTGTCTTGCTAGGGTTTGAGGATCTTGCCATGAATGGAGCTGCACAATACGATGGTCGCATGCGATGAGAATTATTCTTCTCCTCAGAAAGTGCTCATGTCTATCTCCAGATCCCTAGCCATCCATCAGGGGCATTCACTAGGTAGCAGACGTGGTGGAGACCTCGGCATTATCCCCGGTTTTCTTAATGAGCAGCTATAATGATTAAACATTTACAAAAACAGAGAGCAGCCAACTTCTCTGTGAATCAACTCAGAGCCCCAGGGTGCTCCTCTCCCTTTGGGAAGGTCCCTTAATTGCTGTTTACTCCTAAATCTGGATAATTAGCACAGATGCCCAGACAGGTTTCTCTCCACCCTCTTTGGATCCAAATACCGCTATGCCTGAGAGCAAGCAACCCCCTCAGAGACTGCACAGAGACATACTATAAAATGTGTGCACTCTTGTGTGACTTCTCACTGTGAGATGCTGCTGCAGATGCTGGGCTGAGAAAGGCGTGGGACATGGCTACCTGAGGGAGGCTCCCAGGGAAGTCAATTCCATCTCAGAATTCACAGGTACCATCTTTAGCTGAGGCGCTGAACTGCTCCACAAACCCAGCGCTATGTAGGTGTGATGGGATAGATAGTACGTGTGTGGCCCTTTCTGCTCTGTTCAGCCATTAAGTGTCCCAGGGCCCTTTCAGGAACTGTTCAGAATCCTCCAACGTCAGTAACCGAAATGTTACTCTTTTTTATGCACCACCTCCTGCCCAAACTGACGGGCTCCAGGCCTAACGTGGCTGCATTTCAGTAGCACAGGGGATCCTTCTGGATGAAACCATCTCTGAGGTAAAACTCCCTTTGAAATAGGACCGGAGGAAAGACCGCAGGAGCCAGCTGTGTGTTCATGCACAGAGACGGTCACCTCCTCCTTCTAAATGTCACAGCTTTGTCTGTTTACTGGCCTGTAACCTGCTTGGAAGCATGGAGGCTTTAAGGCCCCTTACTGGACAATTGTAAGAGCTTTTCAAGGCATGCCAGCCTCGGTCATGAAGTGTCTGCACTGTCAGGCCTGACATTTTAAAAAATCTGTTCAGCCAGAAGCAGACGGGAAGCGTGGGGCCATTGAGGCGAGACGGTCAGAGTTTTGCAAAATGATCAGCAGTTGCTCGCCAGTAGTCACAATTTCACACAGCATTAACAGAGAGTGATGCCCCCAGCACCACCTGCAATAGCCACACCGGTTCTGAATCCCACTCGGCTAAGCTCTTCCCTCCCGTAATGTCCATGGGAAGGCAGCGCACAGGCCACAGATGGGTTAGGTGAACAGGGGGTTGTTATCAATTTTATACATCCAGACTTGTAAAGTAACTGCCTGTTCCCTTGTGCACGTGCTCCGAGACAGGGCGAATATAAACGTCTGATCTGCTTTCTTTAGCAACAGGTTCACAGAGCTTAAGGTCAGAAGGGGTCACTAAGTCACCTGGGCAGGCCTCTTCTATAACACAGGACCTTGCAATTCACCTCTGTTGAGGCCATTGACTTATGTGAGTAAGGCCTGGCCCACACTAGGATTTTACAGTATAGAACCATAGAACCACAGGGTAAGAAAGACCACGATTTGCTGTGTCTGTACCAGGCAGGACTGGTGACTATTCATCCTTCTTTGGGAACCCTTCCCAGGCATCTCTTCCTTTGTCCTCCTGTTCTTACAGGTAGCTATTTTTGGGGGGAGATTTCTTCTAACTCTGCTGTGCTGTTGTTTCAGCCCATTAACACTTGCCCTACTCTTACGGCAGGAGAGAACAACTTTTCTCCAACTTCTTTTTTCATGGTACCTTTTAAAGTAGCTGAAGAAGAGTGTCAAGTGCCCCCTCCATCTCTCCATTTCCAAATGTCATATTCCCACTTCCTTCAGTCTGCTCATAGCCTTTGTATTCCAGTGCTTGGATCATCTTTGTCTTTAGGCCTTGGATCATTTCCAGAACCCTTGTAAGTGTCCTATAAACAGGTGAGCCAAACAGGACACCGTTCTCCAGCTGAATGCGCTGAGCAGAGGAACACTGTCGCCTCTTGTGACTTCCACACTGTGCCTCTGTTAATGAAACCCTAAACAGCATTTGCTTTTCTTTCAGTAGCAAAAATATTCACCTCCTACATCCCCGAGAGCTGTAGCTGTGTCAGTCTAACACAGTGTTGACAGCATGAGGTCAGCAAAGAATTGTTCCATCCAGTTAGCTAGAACCGTTTGATCGAGAGAGTCACTGGGCCCTGCACCCCCTTTTGGAGCCAGATATGGCTCTCAGCCAGCAGGTAGAACTGAAAATTTATTGGTTGACAGGGATACAACGTAGCCCAGACTTGTCAGCACAGAAGGCAGAAGCAGTCAGTACCGTCCATCTTACGGAGAAGGAGCTCAGAGCCCTGTCCTCTCCTGTAACCAAAACCATCTAAGAGTGACTTCCACATCTAATGGCCCAGCCCAAGCCCCTTCTCTGTGCTTTGTTCTCCTGCCCTGGTTAAATTGTCACCTTGCAGCACACCCTCCTGGGCTCATGTTATAAAGGGTGACCATTATACACATGGGCTACATCTATATTGGCAAGATTTTGCGCAAATACTCTTTAACGCAAGAGTTTTTACATTAGAGTATTTGAGTAAGAGAGCGTCTACACTGGATGTGCTTTTGCGCAAGAGCATCCGTGTCAGTGTAGACGCTCTCTTGCTCAAGAAAGCTCCGATGGCCATTTTAAACATCGGGCTTTCTTGCGCAAGAAATTGATGTTGCCTGTCTACACTGGCCTCTTGCGCAAGAACAGTTGCGCAAGAGGGCTTATCCCTGAGAGGGACCGTCAGAGTATTTGCTCAAGAAGCACTGATTTTATACATTAGAACATCAGTATTCTTGCGCAACTACTTGCTGCCAGTGTAGACAGGTGGCAAGATTTTGTGCAAAAGTGGCTGCTTTTGCGCAAAATCTTGCCAATGTAGACATAGCCATGCTGTGATAGGAATTGCCTGCCTAAGTGAGACTCACACCCGAAATCCTCTTCACACTCTAGGTATTAGTGCAATGTCTTGGGAAACCGAGGCACACACCCACACCTGGTTACAACAGGACAGTGGAACGCACAGGCAACATAACAAAGTAAACACAATCCACACATCATCACCAGAGGCTGTCAAGCAGATCTTCCAGAAATGTCTCCAGTCTGGCTCTGTAGACACATGGAACTGGAGATTCCACTAAGTCCCTTTGCAGTGGATTCCAATGGTTGATCACTCTCAGGGCTAAACATCTGTTCCTTATTTCCGGCTGGAATTTGCCTGAATTCAGTGTCCAGCCATTACGCCTTGCTCTGCCTTGCCCTGGTAGATAAGAGCCCATTCTTATCCACAGTTTCCTGCCCATGGAAATTGCTGCTTGGTCATCCTTTGGATAGGATATAGATGAAGCTCTTTTTTTTTTTTACTCTTTTCTGCACCACCTCCAACTCTCTTTTTTTGAAATGTGGAGCTGCTACTGGACACGGTAACTTCGGGTTGTCCAGAAAGTTTATCTGCAGTGAGTTACTTTCCTCCCAGATTATTTATGACAGTACTGAAGAGCATCAGGCCTAGAACTGAGACCTGCTGAACCCCTCTAGAAACAGCCCCATTCCCTGAGAGTGGCCCATTGACAATGGCTTTCTGACATCTATCAGATAGACAATGTTTAGTCCATTTGATGGTTTGTTTTTATATACATGTCTTCCGTTACCAAACCAAATCTCTCAGAGACATCAAAGTTGGTTGCACCTGAATTTATCCTCCCAATCCATTTTGCTGACAATTTGCTTTAGCCTTTGGGAATTAGCCTTTTGAACACTTAGTGACTGTAGCTATTCCTCGTTGGTGACTGTTCTCTCATTGACAATTTGTGTGTGGTCCGCTTCATTCTTTGTTTGACTCTCCTCTATCATGGGCCCCCTTATTTGTCTCTTCCCAGACTTTGCAGCCTCTCCACCTATGGCAGCCCCAATCCTCTACTCATGGGCTTTCCCACAGCTCCATTTTATATTTCCCGTATCCTTTATCCAGATGGGGTGACTAAAACTGAGCACATGCCCAGAGCGAGCTGTTCTCCATCCCTTTATGTGTCTTGGTTTTCAATGACCAATGACCAGGTATTTCCTGGGAGCTGCTTACAATGATGCCCAGATCTTTCCTCTGAGGTCTGTTCTAGGTGGGATGTTCTCCCCCCAGCACTTGTCTTGGTAAAGGTTTGGTGTCTTCTCTCACTTTGGGTGTGTCTAGACTACGTGGCTCCGTCAACGGAGCCATGTAAACTAGTTTACCCGACATAGTCAAAGAAGCGGGGTTTACAGGAGCAGTCGACAAAGGCTTCCCTTGTCGACCGCGCCGCGTCTAGACTGCCGCGCTGTGCCGGATCAACTGATTGTCGGCACAGCGCAGTGGCCATTTTTATTTTAATGAAGTGGGGATTATTTAAATCCCCGCTTCTTTGACTATGTCGGGTAAACTAGTTTACATTGCTCCGTCAACGGAGCCATGTAGTCTAGACACACCCTTTCATTTTAAGCCACCAAGCAAATGGGGAACTCTCTAGAGAATGCCTGACATACATGGTATAAAGGAACAACGAGGCATAACCGGTATCCACATTGGTTTTTCTTACTGCTACCTATGCCTATTTCCCACACTAAGAAATGCAGGAGTTCTTTGCTGATGGAGCACTATCAAATATGAAATTAGTAGGGTCAATTTTTTCATGATTCATTTTTTGTTAATAGTGAAAATGTCAGTTTTAAGGGTGTGCGGTATAATCAATCTGCTTGACCAATGAGAACAGCTTGTAGTGTCTGCTATTAACATCGTCTTTCCATCCAGGCATGTTCTACTGGGACCATAAGCCAAGACACTAGTCATATGCAGGAAGACAGAGGCATATACTGTACATGCAAGAGACATCACTCTGCTTCAGAGTTGGATCCAATCTCACCTCCTCTATGTCAGAATCCAACACAACCATCTTCACCAACCCCACCACCTTCATCCTGCGGGGCATTCCTGGACTGGAGGCAGCCCATATATGGATTTCCATCCCCTTCTCTGCCATCTACGCCATAGCCATCTTGGGGAACTTCGCCATCCTCTTCATCGTGAAGACGGAGCCGAGCCTCCATGAGCCCATGTACTATTTCCTCTGCATGCTGGCCGTCACTGACCTGGTCCTGTCCACCTCCACCCTGCCCAAAATGTTGAGCATCTTCTGGTTCAATTCCAGGGAGATCAATTTCAGTGCCTGCCTCACCCAGCTGTACTTCATTGACTCCTTCAAAGTCATGGAGTCTGGGATCTTCGTGGCCATGGCTTATGATCGCTATGTGGCCATCTGTGATCCCCTGAGACATTCCACCATCCTGAATAACCCCTTTGTGGTCAAGACTGGCCTGGCCATGATGCTTCGTGGCAGCATGCTCGTAATGCCCTATCCCATCCTCGCAAGTCTGCGGCCATATTGCAGAACCAACATCATCTCCCACGTATACTGCGAGCACATGGCTGTGGCGAAGTTGGCCTGCACTGACATCACCATCAGTAATTACTATGGCCTCTCTGTGCTATTCAGTGTCCATGGTCTGGATGTGATTTTTATTGCCATTTCCTATACCCAGATCCTCAAGGCCATCTTCAGACTCCACACAAAGGACGCCCGGCTCAAGACTTTTGGGACCTGCAGCTCCCACCTCTGTGCCATCCTAACATTTTACATCCCAATGATTTTCACCTCCCTCATGCATCGGTTTGGCCACAATGTGGCCTTGTCTTTCCACATTCTCTTTGCTAACGTGTACCTCCTAGTGCCCCCCCATGCTAAACCCCATCATCTATGGGGTGAGGAGCAAGCAAATCCAGGGCAGGCTGCTCCGACTCCTTACTCCTAAAAGAACCTGAAGTTTTCTCCCGGTGCTGGCTGGGAACATGGAGCTTGAGTCATTTACTGGACAGTAAGGGTATGTGTACACTACAAAGTTAATTCAGAATAACAGCGGTTATTTCGAATTATCTTTAATAGCGTCTACACAGCCAAACCACTATTTCAAAATAAATTCGAAATAGTGGAGCACTTATTTCGAATTTGGTAAACCTCATTCTATGAGGAGTAACACCAAATTTGAAATAGCTATTTCAAATTAAGTGCTGTGTAGACACTTAATTCGAAATAGAGGACCTCCAGCCCTTTCAAGGGAGCCCTGGTGGCCACTCTGGGCACAATCAGGAAAACTTACTCTCCTCTCCCCCCAGCCCTGGAGACATTAAAGGGGTAGACCCTGGCCACAGTGCCTGTGCCAGCTCCAAGCCTGCCAGCCCAGAGCCAGCAGTGGCCACCGAGGCCCCTGACCCAGTGGCCCCAAAACATGAGCCAGAAAGCCACTGGCAGCCAGCCCTCCACCACTACCCAGGAGCAGTCTGCCAGCTCCCAGGAGCCTGACAGGGGCTGGAGAAGGGGGGCGCCTTCCTGGTCCAGGGTGGAGATCATGGACCTTATTCAGGTTTGGGGGGGATGCCCCCAACGTCCATGATCTCAGCCCTAGACAGAGGAACACGGCCGTCTATGGTAGGATAGATGCCTGCCTGGCCACCAAAGGCCACATGAGAACCCAGGACCAGGTTTGCATGAAAGTCAGGTTGGTCCGGTGAGATCCTCAACCCTGAGCCCTGAGCTTCCCCTCCCCCCTTCTTCTCCTTGCTTCCCCCTTCCAGCTCCCTCCTCCCAGGTTTCCCCCACCCCTCTCCCACCCTTTCTCTTCCCCTCTCCCACCTCCTTTTCCCAGTCTCCCCAGAGAGCCTCCAGTGGGGAAGACCGGGGAGGCTTCGAGGGCTCCTCGGGGTGAACGCTCTCCATCAGGGCCTCCTGGATCCTGACAGCCCCCTGATGGGCCCCCCCGGATGGCAGCCTGCAGCAAGTGCAGCCGGGCTGATGGCAACGACCCCACGAGATGCACCGGCAAGCCCAGGGGCAGCTCTGGCTCCATGTGGATGAGTGCTGTGGTGTCCCGAGTGTGGGCACCCAGGGCACTCCAAGACAGGACTGCTTTGCTGTCCCTAATCGAGGTAGACAAGCAAGCGGGGAACCCTGAGAACTGTCAGTCCAGGGTGGGGGTAGGGTCCCTTTAAGCACGGAGCTCAGTTAGCCTCAGGCAGCAGCCCCACACACTAAGTCCTAACCTGATGCCCTGCCGGCACTGGTTCCGGCCAGCCTTAACTTCGATTCAGGGTCCACTCAGTGTGGACGCGCTATTTTGAAATAGCAAAACACTATTTTGAAATAGTTTTTGTGTATAGATGTGTTATTTTGAATTAGCTTAATTCGAATTAACTATTTCGAATTAAGCTAATTCGAAATAGTGCTGTAGTGAAGACATACCCTAAGAGAGACATCTAAACTAGGGATGTAAAATTTCAATTATTTGACTAATCGAATAGTTTGCATTGACTATTTGATTAATTGATAAGGATGCTTCCACCTCTGAAGTGTAACAACAGCCCCAGGGCTGTTGCTGCACTTCAGAGGTGAAAGTGCTGGGGGAGAACGGGGCCAGCAGTGGACTCCATGGGAGGATGTTAAGAAGCCACATCCATGAAGCTGAGGGTGGGAAGGAGGGTGTCAGGTAGGCTGGTGAGGATGTGCATTACGCAGCTCATGGGCCCCATTTCTCAGCCACAGAGTCATCAGAGAAGCGTCCATTGTCTGACTCACAGCTTTAACTCTGGCATTTCATTTCAGAAAGGGGAACTACACAAAAACGAGGAGATTAGTTAAACAGAAATTAAAAGGAACAGTGACAAAAGTAAAATCCCTGCAAGCTGCAAGAAAACTTTTCAAAGACATCATAATAGAAGCCCAGCTTAAATGTGCACCCCACATTAAAGAACACACAGTAAGAAAACCAAAAAATGTCACCGCGGCTTAACAACCAATTAAAGAAGCAGTGACAGATAAAAAGGCACTTTTTAAAAAGTGGAAGGCAAATCCCAGTAAGAAAAATAGAAAGGAGCATAAACTCTGCGGGTATGTCTACACAGCAAAGTTTTTTCGAAATAACAGCCGTTATTTCGAAATAACTTTACCAGCGTCTACACAGCCAAACCGCTATTTTGAAATTAATTTGAAATAGCGGAGGGCTTATTTCGAATTTGGTAAACCTCATTCCACGAGGAATAATGCCAAATTCGAAATAGCTAAATCGAAATAAGCACTGTGTAGACGCTTATTTCGAAATAGGGGGCTGCCAGCCTTCCCAGGGTGCCCTAGTGGCCACTCTGGGCCAAACCAGGAAAACTCTTCTGCTCCCACCCAGTTCTGGAGCCCTTAAAGGGGTAGACTCTGGCCACAGTGCCTGTGCCAGCTGCAAGCCTGCCAGCGCAGAGCCAGCAGTTGCTGCTCCTGGTCCAGCATGAGCCAGCAACCCACTGGCACCCAGACTTCCACCACTCCCCAGGAGCAGGCTGGCAGCTCCCAGGAGACTGCCAGAGGCCACAAAAGGCAGGCACCTTCCTGGTCCAGTGCAGGGATCGTGGACCTGATTGAGGTTTGGGGGGGGGGCCTCCAATGTCCATGATCTCCGCACTAGATGGAGGAACGCGGCTGTCTACAGGTGGATGGCTGACAGCCTGGCCACCAAAGGACACATGCGCACCCAGGTGCAGGTGCGCATGAAGATAAAGGAGCTGCAGCAGGCCTATGCCAGGGCCACAGGGGGCAGCTCCCAAACAGGGGCTGAGCCAGACCCCTGCCCCTATTATGATGCCCTGGACCACATCCTGGGGGGGGCAGACGGTCCATGCCCCCCAGGTGGTCATCGACCCTGGGGCAGAGGGCCCTGACCAGGGCATGGAAGAGGAGGAGGAGGACGATGGCCAGGAGTCTCAGGAGCCTGGAGGAAGCATGGCATTCACCCAGGACCCCCGAGGCATCACAGCAGCCATGTCACCGGAAGGAAGGTTTCTTCACTCAATGTACAGTCAACCCATGGAACTCCTTGCCAGAGGATGTTGTGAAGACTAGGACTATAACAGGGTTCAAAAAAGAGCTAGAAAGATTTATGGAGGTTAGGTCCATCAACGGCTATTAGCCAAGATGGGTAGGAATAGTGTCCCTAGCCTCTGTTTCTCTGGGAATGGATGATGGGAGAGGGATCACATGAGGCTTACCTGTTGTGTTCCCTCCTGCTGTGGCCTCTGGTATTGGCCACTGTTGGCAGACAGAATACTGAGCTAGATGGATCTTTGATCTGTCCCAGTATGGCTGTTCTCATGTTCTTATGTAACTTTTAGATCTTGGAACATGTCTTTATACTCCCCAAGAAGATTCCTGTCCTTCAGGCTGGGGCCCTGCAGTGGCTGTGAGCTGGCAGCCCTTTTCCCTGTGCTGGGCCTTGTGGGCAGGGCAAGGTATCAGCTTTGACTGTGGGTGGACAGCAGCTCAGAGAGGTGGGAAGGCAGGATGCTGGTCAGAGATCAGGGTGGCCTCGGTAGCTCACAGGGAATGAGAGAAACTTTTGCCCCCAGTGCCCAGGAGTGAAGCTGAACAGTGAAGCTGAGTCTAACACATGCAATGCATTTGTCCTTGGGTCACTACTTCTAGATGCTCTTTAAATGGGGCAAAACACTGCTGAGCAACCTGGTTAAAGATGGACTGACCCACACAGAGGTACAATGAATTACCCAGGTTTCCACACAGCTCATTTTTCAACCTTATCTTGCTTGTTAACCAGGTACCACACACTGTCTGGAATTCTACGCAGTGTATAGGGCCTGTTAAGGCTAATTCCTTCTCTGGCACGTTGAGTGCAAAAGGTGGAAAGCCGCAAGAGACCTTAAAATACCTTCCTTCCAGAGGCTTCTGTTTTAAAAACTCCCCAATGTCACAGAATATCTGACCTTGGGAGATAGGTGTGTTTTTTTTAAATTGTGTGGTGGCAGCCCTTCTTCCTGAACCTAGGAAAATTGATTCTTCCAGAGGGGTACCCCAAAGTCTTTTACCACAAGAGAGCTTGACATAAAAAAAAGGAAAACAAACTGTAATTTCTGATAGCTGACCTCCCAGTCTCAGTCAAGGGTATCCAATTACGATCCAGGACACAAGAATCAGATCATAAGCTTAAAAAAGGTGATTTTATTAACAAAATAAGAAGATACTTGGTTGCTAAATGTAATAGACCAACTGAGATAACAAATTAAAAAAACCAGATAATTGCTTCTTGGGATTCAGCATTAGTTGCAGTGTAAGGGGTGTGTGTGGGGCGGGAGGGGCACAAGGACTCAACACAGAGGAATTCAGCCAAACTACATAACAAAGAAAGTGACTGTGTCTAATTAAACATTCCCTATCTACTCGTATATCTGTACTTCCAAGGTCCACTCCATTTTGTAAGCATGGCTAGTGCTTTTCTGGGCATGGGTATTCCTGTGGTTCAGGTCATCTTTTCCCCCAAGTTCTTGGCTTAAACTCCCAAGAGAACTGCAGCCGGCAGATTCCCCTTCAATTCGAATCTCAACACTTTCTTCCCATAGGTTCTCCTGGCTCTATGCCAGCACTTCCTAGATATTTTCAGGATTCTCTGACTTTAACCCTTTACAAGCAGTACTCCTCCCATCTGTCACTGGGCCCAACCACATGCTGCAAGGAGCCAAATCCTGGGGCTCAATGGCCTTTCAGTAGGAGCCCACAACAATTAATAAATAATCATCTCACGTTAATGAATGGAGACACTGGGCTCAAGGTCACCCAGTGAATCTGTAGCAAGGCTGCAGATCCTCCCTCCCAGCTCTCTGGACTCAGTCTGAATCTGCAAAAGCGGCGAGGACTCCTTGCCACTTTTACATTTCAGCAAACACGGCTACCCCTCTGATGCTGAAACGTAGACTCTCGTTAAGTGACTTGGGCCAATTGCGCCGCTGGCAGAAGTGGGTGGAGCCCCACTGAATTTAGGGTAGATCCCCAGAGTAGGAAACCCAATGGAGAGAGAGCATCAAGCCTCTGTGCTGATGGATGGACAGTAGGATGCAAGTCTGAGAGGTCTAAGAAAAATTTCAGAAGCTGGGGACTTGTGAGCCAGCTTCCAAGCTCAAACCACTACCTTTCTTGCTGCCTGAATTTCTCCATCTGTACAAGGGCTAGAAGCTCTTGGAGCAGTCAGCAGTAATCTGGGTAAGACTGATCAATGGTGTCCCTGGGTCGTTGTGCCTCAGTAGGAACGAATAAGGATGCCAAATTCAGGACAAGATGCTGGGAAATTGCGCAACTCACCCCATCTCATGGTGGTTTTATTATTTGATTTTACAAAGCCAGCAACAAATGTAGAATCATAAAACCATAGAATACTAGAATTGGAAGGGAGCTTGAGAGATCAAGTCCAGTCCTTTGCCCTCATGGCAGGACCAAGCACTGTCTAGATCATCCCTGATAGATGCAATTTCAGACCTTTGCCTCTTGTCCCATCCTCAGAGGCCTCGGAGAACAATTTTCTGCCTCCTCCTTGTAACATCCTTTTAGACTCATGTCTCAACAGACTGGTTACCTGGAAGCCACAAACAGTCTCTTGAGCCACCCTGACTCTTGGCTCACCACCTGGATATTGGACATCATGGTGAGCGGTGACTGAAAACAATTTGTTTGCCCTATAAAAATCTAGTGTCCTTCTCAAGCCATTGTTGTTTCCCCACAAAACACCCCACCCCTGTTCAAGTACAGTGCTCTGATGCCCGGGTCTAATTCTGCGTCGGCTCCATTGGGACTTTATCTTCTCCTGACCGATCATGCTGGGGGCTCTGCTCTGCCTCTCTGCAGGCACCCTGGGCCCCAGCTGCCATCCCCACCTGGGAACCCTAATCCGTTCAAGCTTCAGGGGAACTTAAAATGACAAAGGCTGCCAGATCGATGAGCAGAACATGGAACCTGTAGAAGAGCCATTCAAGTGCTAACGAAGCCATTGAACAGCTATTTGCTAACCCCAGGGACATAAAGTCAGTTTCTGAACATACTGTGTGAGTCGACAAGACCTTACTTTAAAATTTGATTTGAAAATATTTCATTGGTGAGTTACTGAGGGTTATAAAATCACCACTTTAAAAAATTCCCCTCCCACCGAGCTACCATCGGGTATAGGGGCACCAGTCTAATCGTACTACATAGGGCCCATAATTCCTAAGCTGAGGCCTGCCTCTGGGGATAATGCATGTGACTTGCCTCTACTGGACTTGAGAATAGCAATAACTCAAATAAGAGAAAAGAGTCCCTTTGGAAAAGCCCCTTAATTGCTGTTTATTTCTAAAGCTGGATAATGAGCACACAAGCACAGAGAGGCTGGTCTCCAGCCTTTTTACATTCAGACATTGCTACTCCCCAAACACTGAGCACACCCCTCTGGGATCACACAGAGCCTTACTACAAAAAGTGCACACCCTGTGTCGCCTCTTACTGTGAGATGCTGCCGCAGGTGCTGGAGGGAGAGAAGTGAAGCTGATACCTATGGAAGACACATCCGTCTCAGCATTCCCAGGTACCCGTCTCTCGCTGAGGAGCTCCCCTGCTTGACAAACCAAGGGCTACGTAGGCCTGATGGGTTAGCCAGTAAGTCTGCTCTCCTCAGCTCCTAGACATCCCGGGCTCTTGCCACAGGTGATAAGTTTTGTCAAGTATCACAAACCTAAACGTCACTCTTTTCTTTGCACCAACTCCTGCCCTGGCTGGGCTGCGTTTCAGTGGCTAAGTGGATCGTTCCAGATGATGTGTGTTACTAGATGTGCAATGTAAGAGCAAATTTTGAGGCTGTGGTCCATAATATGCTGAGACCCCTCCCCCGCTGAGGGACAACTCCCCTTGAAGTAAGACCAGAAAAAAGACCACAGGAGCCAGCTTTGTGGTAATGCCCAGAGACCGTCACCGCCTCCCCCTGAATTTCAGGGCTTTGGCTGTTAATGCTTTTAACCTGCTTGGAAGCATGGCGGTTCTAAGGCCCCCTCACTGGATCATTTGTAAGAAGTTTTCAACATGGGCAAGACATCTGCTCTCCCAGGTTCATTCCCCAGGGTGTCCGAACTGTCATGTCTGAGCATTCCAGAATCGGTTCGGCCGGAAGCAGACACCCAGTGAGAGACAGCTGGGCACAAACGGTTGTTGCAGTTTTGCAAAAGTATCAGCAATTACATGCCAGGACTCACAATTGCCGGGGTCACACAGCGTTAACCTAATGTGACGCCACCAGCACTGTCTACAGTAGCCCCTCCAGTTCTGAATCCCACTCCACTGAGCTCTTCACTCCCGTAATGTCCGTGGCAAGGCAGTGCCCAGGGCATAGATGGGTTCTGTGAACAGGTGTTTTTTTAATCAATTTTACACATTCAGGCTTTCAGTGTAACTGAATGTTCCCTTGGGCATGTGCTATGAGACAGGGCGAATATAAACATTTGATTTGCTTTTTTAGCAATAGGCCCACAGAGTTTAACGCCATAACACAGGCCATTACATTTCACCTAATTACTCCTCTGTTCAGCTCAATGACCTGTGTGTGACTAAGGCCTGGCTCACATGGGGATTTTACAGCACAGATACATAGAGCCCAGAGTAAGAAGGACACAAAGGCCACCAAGTCTAACCCCCTGCCAAGATGCACAATTTGCTGTGTCTGTACCATCCAGGACAGGTGACTATTCATCCTTCCATGGGAACCCTCCCCAGGCATCTCTTCCTTTGTCCCCCTGCTCTTACAATCCACATTTTTTTCAAGTGATTTCTTCTAAATCTGCTGTGCACTTCTTTGAGCCAATTAATGGCTGTCCTACTCCCTGTGGCAAGAGAGCACAACTTTTCTCCATCTTCTTTTTTCATGGCAGCTTGTCAAGTACCTGAAGAACAGTGTCATGTGCCCCTTCGGTGCCCTCGTTTTCAAACTGGACATGCTTAGTTCCTTTGTCTGCTCACATTCGTTGTATTCCGTCTCTTGGATCATCTTCGTCCTTTGCCTCTGGATCATTTCCAGAACCTTGAAACCTTCCGAGGGATAGGTGAGCCAAACTGGACACAGCTCTCCAGCTGAGACCTAAGCTGTGTTAAGTAGGGGAACACCATTACCTCCTGTGACTTCCACTCTGTGCTTCTCGTAATGAACCCCCAAATTGCATTTGCTTTTCTGTCAATACCCCCACCCCCCCAAGAGACCTGTAGCTGTGTCGATCTTACCATGTTGTAAACAGCATGAGGGTGGCAAAAATTTCTTCCATCCACCTCGCTAGTGCCTCTTGGTGAAGTGGATCAACCACACTAACGGAAGGACCCCTGCCACTGCTCTAAGTGGTTGCCTATGCTGAAGCACTACAGCACTGTCACTGTGGCAATTTACTGGTAGATGTGCTCTCAAGTAGATGATCCAGAAATGCACCCAGGCTGGGTCTGCAGACCCACGGAATTATAGAATACGCCAAGTCCCTTTGCAGTGGATCCCAATGGTTCATCATCCTCAGGGCTAAACATTTGTCCCTTATTTCCAGCTGGGGTTTGTCTAGATTCATTGCCCAGCCATTACCATAAAATTATCTGCTTGAGCGTGTTTCTGACAAGATAAATAGATGGAGCTCTTCAATGTCTCTCTGTCAGTCATAATCTCCAGCCACCAAACACTTCTGTGTCTCTTTTCTGCATCATCTCTCATTTTACAACATCTTTTTTGAAACATGGATCCCAAAAATCGACGCAGCTGTTGTCACCTATACAAGCGCTGAGGTAAAATCCTTCCCCTCTTCAAACTCACCATCTCCCTGTTTGTGCATCCCAGTATCCCATCAGCCCTTCCGGCCCCAGCATCGCACTGGAGGCTCACAATCAGTCGGTTGCCCACAATGTCCCCTGAATCCTTTTCGGGGTCCTCATATTCCATAGAACAGTGTCCAGGTCTCTGGGTCAGGCCCGCAGTCCCTGTTCCAAGAGGATCACTGTGAACTCAGCCAAACTTTGGGTCATCCACAAATTTTATCTGCAGATCATTTATGACAATATTGAAGAGCATCAGGCCTAGAGCTGACCCCCTGAGAGCCCAACGAGAAACAACCCCGTTCCCTGACAGTGGCCCATTGACAATGGTTTCTGAGATCTGTCAGTGGGACACGATAAGTCCACTTTATGTGTGCTCTGTTATTGTAGAGTGATTTTTTTTTACACTAAGGGTATGTCTAGACTACAGGCTTTTGTCAACAGAAGTTTTGTCGACAGATACTGTCGACAAAGCTTCTGTCGACAAAGAGCTTCTAGACTACATCCAGTTCTGTCGACAAAGCAAGCCGCAAGATCTCTTAGGAATAAGGGTTTATTTTCTGCAAGATCCCCGTCTAGACTGGCGCTTTTTTCCGGCAAAGCCCCGAGCCGGAAAAAAGCGGCAGCCATGTAAATGCAAATACCGCGGGGGATATTTAAATCCCCCGCGGATTGGCAATTGCGCTGTGTCTCATTAGCATCCCTTTTCCGAAAAAGGGTGCCAGTGTAGACACAGCCTATGTGCGTGTAGATCATTCTCATGAAGAACTGTTCTCTCTTTGACAATTGGTGTGTAGTCAGCTTCATTCTTTCCTCTATGAGAACCCCCCTTATTTGTCTCTTCTCTAAACAGTCCCAGACTCTGCAGTCTCCCTGCCTGTAGCATCCTCCCCAATTGTCATGGCCTGTCTCACAGCTCCACTTTATATTTCCTGTGTCGTTCATACAGAGGAGGTGACAGAGCACATGTCAAGAGCAGGCTATTCTCCATCCCGTTCCTTCTCTTGGTTTTCCACACTGCTGTGTGTAAGCAGGTGTTCCCTGGAGCTGTTCTCAATGATGCCAAGATCTCTTCTCCAAAGTGTGTTCTAGTTGGAAGGTTTTCATGAAGCACATGTCTTGGCAAAGGGTTTCCCCCCCAATGATTGTAAGCAACAGAGTGGAACACTTTCCACAGCATGGCTCTCTAGCTGGGGCCACATAGCATTCAGGAACAAGGAGGGATAAACAGTAGCCACACTGAAATACCTGAGGGTATTTATGAATGTTTCCCACACTCAGACATTTAGGAGTGATTGGCTCATGGAGCACTATCAAATAGGGAATTAGCAGGGTCAGGTTTTAATAATTCCTTTGTTCTGAATAATGAAAATGTGTGTTAAGAGTGACAAATTGGCTTCCCTCATGAGAAAAGCCAACAAGTGGTGCATGTACTAACTCCAGCTAACATTGTCTTTCCATCCAGGTGTTTGTACTCTGACCATCTCCCTAGATGTTGGGCATATAAAGAAGTCAGTGGCACATACTGAACATTCAGGAAACATTGTTCTGCCTCAGAGTTGGACATCTCCTGACTCCATGTCAGAGTCCAACACAACTGACTTCACCAACCCCTCCACCTTCATCCTGTTGGGCATTCCTGGCCTGGAGGCGGCACATGTATGGATCTCCATCCCCTTCTGCGCCATGTATGCCTTAGCCGTAGTGGGAAACTTCGCCATCCTGTTCATCGTAAAGATGGACCCAAGCCTCCATGAGCCCATGTACTATTTCCTCTGCATGCTGGCGGTCACTGACCTGGTCCTGTCTACATCCACCCTGCCCAAAATGCTGAGCATCTTCTGGTTCAATTCCAGGGAGATCGGTTTCAGTGCCTGCCTCACCCAGACATTCTTCATTGACTGTTTCACAGTGATAGAGTCTGGGATCTTTGTGGCCATGGCTTATGATCGCTACGTGGCCATCTGTGATCCCCTGAGACATTCCACCATCCTGAATAACCCCTTTGTGGTCAAGACTGGCCTGGCCATGATGCTTCGTGGCAGCATGCTCGTAATGCCCTATCCCATCCTCGCAAGTCTGCGGCCATATTGCAGAACCAACATCATCTCGCATGTATTCTGTGAGCACATGGCCGTGGTAAAGTTGGCCTGCGCTGACGTCACCATCAGTAATTACTATGGCCTCTCTGTGCTATTCAGTGTCCATGGACTTGATGTAATTTTGATCGCCATGTCCTATACCCAGATCCTCAGGGCCATCTTCAGACTCCCCACAAAGGATGCCCGGCTCAAGACTTTTGGGACCTGCAGCTCCCACCTCTGTGCCATCCTAACATTTTACATCCCAATGATTTTCACCTCTCTCATGCACCGGTTTGGCCACAACGTGGCCTTGTCTTTCCACATTCTCTTTGCCAACATTTACCTCTTAGTGCCCCCCATGCTAAACCCCATCATCTACGGGGTGAGGAGCAAGCAAATTCGGGACAGGCTGCTCCGGCTCTTTAATCATACAAGGACCTAAAGTTTTCTCCTGGTGCTTTTGCTCTCAGTCCCGCCTTTGGGAAGATCTGGCTGGTGACATGGAACTTGGCTCTCCTCACTGAGTCATTTACCGGATAGTCCAAGAGACATCTAAACACGTTCCCCGACTTACTGTGCTATGTCAGCAGGTCAAACTGGGGAACTGGCCTGTGTATAACTGAGTAACATAGTAGAATTCAACCTTTTTTACTGCTGGTAACAGGCACCTGTGGCCCCATCTCTTGCCCTGCCTGTTCCCTCAAAGTCTTGCCCCCTTGTTACACAATCAGCTAAGGCCCATCACCTGCAGTTTGCTCTATTCCTCTTCTCTCCTTCCCTGTCACTCACTGGCTCATCTCCACCTCCTTCCCCCAACAGCTGGGCTTCCTCTGCTCTAGGGCTGAGATGGGAGCTGCTGCAGCCCAACAAGGAGCCTGAGAGGTGGCTGAAGAAGCCCTTGCTTACCAGAGAAGGCAGGATGCTCGTCAGAGACCAGGGTGGCCTCAGTAGCTCAGAGAATGTGATGAAGAATTGTCCCCAGTGCCTAGGGTCTGAAGCTGAACAGTGAGGCTGAGTCCAACACATGCAATGCATGTGTCCTTTGGTCACTACTTCTAGACGCTCTTTAACCAGGTTTCTAGGTTGTGTTATGCCCCATTTATAGGCAGACTGAGCCACACAGTGGTACAGTGCTACCCAAAGATACCCAATGAGTTGGTGGCAGAGCTGAGAATAGGAACTGGGTTTCAGATATCCCCCACACCAGCACCAATGCTCTGGCCATGAACTGCCATTGCTGTTCTGGCTCGTATGGGACACAATGTGGTTGTGTTTTGTCATCTGTGCAGATGAAGTCCTTCTTAACCAGGAGGTTTTTATTAAAGTGATAGGCAAGAACTACAGCCACAAAAAACAGGTTTCCACACAACTCAGTCTCCAGCCTGATCTTGCTTGTTTACCAGGCACCACACACTGTCTAGAATGCTACACAATCCATAGGGCCTGTCAGGACTGTTCCCCACCCTGGCACTTTAAAAGCAGAAGGTGGAAGCCTGCAAGAGACCTTAAAAATACCTTGTCTCTAGAGGCTTTTGTCTGAAAAAAATCCCCAAGGTCACAGATTCCCTGATTTTAGGAGACAAGCTACTACCACAGCCACCACACAAGTGAAAACAAAAAACAAACAAAAACAACTAAAACACAAATCTTTCTTCTTGAACCCAGGGGAAATTGACTTTTACCACATGAGAACATGGAAAAAATAAATAAAATAAAATAAACTGTAAATCTCTGATAGCTGACTTCTCAGTCTTAGGCCCAGACATCCAATTACCTTTCAAGACACAAGAATACGATCATAATCTTAAAAAAAGGTGATTGTATTAGCAAAACAAAAAGATACTTGGTAAAGCATACTTGGTTGTGAGGTGTAATAGACCAACTGAGAAAAAAAGATTTAAAGAGAGAGAATTGGTCCCTAGAATTCAACTTTAGTTACAGTGTAAAGAGTGTGGGGGCACAAGGACTCAACACAGAAGAATTTAGCCAAAGTACGTAACAAAGAAAAGAACCGTGTCCAATTAAACATTCCCTACCTACTTGCTTGTCTGTACTTCCAAGGGCCAGTCCATTTCTAGGCATGGGTATTCCTTTTCTGGACATGGGTATCCCTGTGGTTCAATTCATCTTTTCCCCTCAGCTCTTGCTTTTAAACTCCCAAGAAAACAGCAGGCAGATTCCCTTTCCGTTCAAATCTCAGCACTTTCTTCCAATTGGTTCTCCTGGCTCCCCTTCCTAGATTTTTTTGCAGGATTCTCTGAGTTTAACCCTTTACAGGCAGTACTCCTCCCATCCATCACTGGGCCCAAGCACATGCTCCAAGGAACCAAATCCGTGCAGCCTGTGACTCAATGGCCCTGATTAGGGCCTTTCACTAGCAGTCCACTAGAACTAATAAACATTCATCTCCCTTAAATGCATGGACATGCTGGGCCCAAGGTCCCCATTCTGCAGAGCTGCAGACCCTCCCTCCCAGCTCACTGGATGCTGCTGACATGTGATGTCTAGTTAAGTGACTTGGACCAAATCCTCAGCTGATGTAAGTGGGTTCAGCCCCACTGAAATGAGGGGACGTCCCCTGAGTAGGCAACCCAATGGAGAGAGAGCACCAGGCCTCTGTGCTGCTGCATGGACCATAGGAGCCAGGTCTGAGAAAGACTAAGCAAAATTTCAATAGTTGGGGACTCGTGGGTGAGCTTCCTGGTTCCCAGCCACGTCTCTTCTTCCTGCCTGAACTTCTCCATCTGTACCAGGGTTAGGCGCTCTTGGAGCAGTCAGCAAAAGTCCAGGAAAGATTGATCAATGGTGTCCCTATGTCATTGTGCCTCAGTAGGGCACAGATGAAGACACCAAATACAGGAAAAAATGCAAAGAATTAGGGCAACTGACCCCAATCTCAAGGTGGTTTTCTCATTAGATTTTACAAAGCCAGACTGGTTACATGGAAGCCACAAACTCAGTCTCCTGAGGCACCCCGGCCCTCACTCACCGCCTGGATACTGGACAACGTGGGGAGTGGGGTTTGAAAACAATTTCAGCACAAAAGATGCCTGCAGTGAGTCAGGTCACTATGTAACTCGCATCTCACGCAACGAGTGTGTTGCTGTCAACCCGCTAGCACAGAGAAGCCAAAAGTTTAATACAAAAAGAAAAAGTAAGAAATATGAATGGTTAAAATACCAGATAAAACCCACCATTGGTATTTTGTAGCGTTCAGGTATCAGAGTCATAGCACTGATGCAATAACCTGCTAGCTTGCAAATGTCTCTCTGGAAGTTGCCCAGACAGGCTGGGCTGTGCCATACGTGAGTTGGCAGGACCTCTGATTTTGGCAGTGTGCAGTGTGGCTGAAGAGCAGGGTTTCCAATGCAGGCTTTGCTGCAGAGCTTGGAACATTTCTCCACAACCCCTAACCAGCCTGTTCCAGCTAAGCCCAGAACCGGTCATACCTGTCCCTTCCCGGTAAGTGCTGGTCAAGTCTGCATGGCCTGGACACTCCATATGAGTAGCTCATGAGACCTCACCCCACAAGCTATCCCGGGTGCATGGCTTCCTCCCACCCAATCTAACATCACTCTGGGTTGACAGTGATCTTGGCATCTTGATGACAGCAGCTACCTGACATCAATGACCTCCCCAGTGGAGGTTGTCCAATACTATGTTGTCTAAGCAAGTTACAGCATTCTCCGTATGAGGACTTAGAAGGCTGTCCATCAGGTGCAGAGAAATTGCTGGGGTCGCATGGAGGCCAAAGGCCATCCAACTGAAGCGATATAACCCATCTAAGTTGTGAATAGTTTCTTCTGTCCGGTATTCTGAACTACAGCTACCTGCCAATACCTTGTCATGGCCCTTTTGTGAGCCCTCAGTGCAGGGCTAACCCTCTGTTGCCCAGAGAAGGGCAAGAATGCCCCAAGACAGAGACAGAAAGCAGAAAACCATTGCCAAGGGGGAATCTCTGCTTCTGACTGCTAATGAACTGACACCTGCCCACACACAGATTAGTAATGATCAGACCACATTTCAGAGGCGTAGCTGTGTTAGTCTGCAACTTTAAAAACAATGGGAAGTCCTGCAGCACCTTAGAGAGTAACAAAAATAGATAGGACCAGCAACTTCCGTGAGTAAAACCCACTTCCTCAGATGACTTGGACAAGAAATACCTAAAAAAACCAAGATAGATAGATAGATAGATAACAGCAGAAAAGTTTCTGTCAATTATAGATCCCGTGTTCATGAGGCTAATTAAGCCAGCTGGATATGTTCCATTCTTCTTACTATACCTACAATTTTTTTCCTGTGGGATGACAGAGTGACATTATCACATCACTCTGCATCCCACAGGAACATGCCCCACCCACCCCCAGCCTGGCCCTTCCCAGGGCCCACGTGGAAGTCTGAGACTGCATACAACCCCAGCCCTGCACTCCCCTTCCCAGCGGCTGGAGGGCTGGCATGATCTTCCCCTGGGAAAACCAGCGCACAGGGGTGAAAGTGGGCCCAGCCCGGCCCCTCCCAGCATGAGGGGGGAAAGCCAGGCCCAGGAGCTGTGCCTGGTATGTGACATGGCCCAGCATGGCCCGGCAGCCAGGGTTAGAGCTGGGGCTGTCGCGCACCACTGCCCGGCCACTGGAGTTCTGGTTAGACCATAGTGGGGAGTGAGGGAGATGGGAGCCTTGGTTGGTGGGGACGGGGCAAAGAGAAGGAAGCCTTGGCTGGTGGAGGAGGGATGGAGGGAGGAGACTTTGACTGGCAGGAGGGTGGGAGGGAGTAGGGGGCCCTCTCTGATGGAGGGAAGGAGGGGAAAGGGAGCCTTGGTTGGTGGGGTATGGGGAGAAGGGGGCCCTGGTTGTTGAAGGGAGGGAAGGAGGAAGGGAGGTGGAAGGGGGCCCTGGCTGGTGGAGGAGGGAGGTGGAAGGGGGCCCTGGCTGGCAGAAGTGGGGAGGTGGCAGGGGGCCCTGGCTGGCAGAGGAGGGAGGTGGAAGGGGGTCCATTTATAGAAAGTTGACAGGATCTTCCTTTAAAACTTGCTTTGGAAATATTTCATTGGAGTGTTCCTAAAGATTATAAACTCACAGGTCTAAAAAATTGCCTCCCCCCATCGAACTAGCTACCATCGGGTATACCAGTGTAATCGTGCTGCATAGGGCCCATAATTCCTAAGCAGAGGCCTGCCTCTGGGGATACTGCTTGTGAGTTGCCTCTGCCGGACTTGAGAATAGCAATAACTCAAAGAAGAGAAAAGAGTAACCGGGCTATGGTACCTGTGGTTCTGGGAGCTGTGTGGCTCATGTCCATTCTCCTAGCCACTGCTGCTCTCAGTTGGGGTAACTGGAAAGAAGAAACCGAGAGGCCACAGGGCCAGTGGTGTGACATATGCTGATACGTGTTCACCTCATAGCAGAGGGGGTCACAGCCAAAGCTACTGGATACTGCCAAGGCAAAATCCCTGATAACTTACACGAAGGGTGCAATCAACATGAGCATCTTATCTTGAAGAGTAAGAAATATGACAGATTGATGTTGGATTTTTATGGCAGGAAAGTGGAACTCCTGGGTTCTGTCATGGGTCAGTCATTCTCTGTGGACCTTGGCCAAGTCATGTGTCCTTGTGGCTTAGCTGATCTCTCTGTATAACCGGGCTACGTTCATAGAATCCTTCTCCTGCTAGGGCTCTGTGGATGTTTCAAGGAGAGGAGCTGCACAATATGATGGAAGCGACTGGTGATAATGACTGACTTCTGGTCAAGAGCGACAGCCCCGTGTGCCAGCAGAAAGTGTTCATGGCTCCCCTCAGTCATCTATCTCTAGATCTGTCTGTCTACTATCTAGCCATCCACCATGGGCATTCACAAGGTAGCAGATGCGGTGGAGACCTTAACATTTTTCCTAACGATCAACTATAATTATTGAATATTCACAAAAACCCAGAGCAGCCAATTCCTCGCTGATTCAGCCCAGAGACCAAGAGTTCTCCTCTCCCTTTGGAAAAGTCCCTTAATTGCTGCTTATTCCTAAAGCTGGATAATGAGCACACAAGCACAGAGAGGCTGCTCTCCAGCCTGTTTACATTCACATACTGCTACTCCCCAAACACTGAGCACACCCCTCTGGGATCACACAGAGCCTTACTACAAAAAGTGCCACCCCTGTGTCAGCTCTCACTGTGAGATGCTGCTGCAGGTGCTGGAGGGAGAGAGGTGAAGCTGATGCCTATGAAAGACACGTCCGTCTCAGCACTCCCAGGTACCCGTCTCTCACTGAGGAGCTCCCCTGCCTGACAAACCAAGAGCTACCTAGGTGTGATGGGATAGCCAGTAAGTCTGTGGTCCTTTCTGCTCTCCTCAGCTCTTAGACATCCCGGGGCTCTTGCCACAGGTGATAAGATTTGTCAAGGATCACAAACCTAAACGTCACTCTTTTCTTTGCACCAACTCCTGCCCCGGCTGGGCTGCGTTTCAGTGGCTAAGTGGATCGTTCCAGATGATATGTGTTACTAGATGTGCAATGTAAGAGCAAATTTTGAGGCTGTGGTCCATAATATGCTGAGACTCTTCCCCCGCTGAGGGAAAACTCTCCTTGAAGTAAGACCAGAAAAAAGACCACAGGAGCCAGCTTTGTGGTAATGCCCAGAGACCGTCACCTCCTCCCCCTGAATTTCAGGGCTTTGGCTGTTAATGCTTGTAACCTGCTTGGAAGCATGGCGGTTCTAAGGCCCCTCACTGGATCATTTGTAAGAAGTTTTCAACATGGGCAAGACATCTGCTCTCCCAGGTTCATTCCCCAGGGTGTCCGAACTGTCATGTCTGAGCATTCCAGAATCGGTTCGGCCGGAAGCAGACACCCAGTGAGAGACAGCTGGGCGCAAACGGTTGTTGCAGTTTTGCAAAAGTATCAGCAATTACATGCCAGGACTCACAATTGCCGGGGTCACACAGCATTAACCTAATGTGACGCCACCAGCACCGCCTACAGTAGCCCCTCCAGTTCTGAATTCCACTCCACTGAGCTCTTCCCTCCCGCAATGTCCGTGGCAAGGCAGTGCCCAAGCCACAGATGGGTTCTGTGAACAGGTTTTAAAATCAATTTTACACATTCAGACTTTAGTGTAACTGAATGTTCCCTTGTGCACTTGCTATGAGACAGGGCGGATATAAACATTTGATTTGCTTTTTCTCACAATAAATTCAGAGGCTGCATCTAGACTGGCAAGTTTTTCCGCAAAAGCGGGAGCTTTTGAGGAAAAACTTGCCAGCTGTCTACACTGGGCGCTTGAATTTGCGCAAGAACACTGATGATCTAATGTATGATTGTCAGTGTTCTTGCGCAAATACTATGCTGCTCCCATTCGGGAAAAAGCCCTCTTGCGCAAATGTATTTGTGCAAGAGGGCCAGTGTAGACAGCTCAGGACTGTTTTGCGCAAAAAAGCCCCAATGACGAAAATAGCGATCGGGGCTTTCTTGCGCAAAACCGAGTCTAGACTGGCACGGACGCTTTGCCGCAAAAAGTGCTTTTGCGCAAAAGCATCCGTGCCAATCTAGGCGCTCTTTTCCGCAAATGCTTTTAACGGAAAAACTTTTCCGTTAAAAGCATTTGAGGAAAATCATGCCAGCCTAGACATAGCCAGAGAGTTTAAGGTGACCATTAGACCACCCAGTTAGATCTCCTGTATAACACGTGCCATTACATTTCTCCTAGTTACCCCTCTATTGAGCCCACTGGCTTGTGTATGACTAAGGCCTGGCCCACACTGGGATTTTACAGCACAGATTCCTAGAGCCTAGACTAAGGAGGACACAAAGGCCATCTAGTCTAACCCCCTGCCAAGATGCACAATTTGCTGTGTCTGTACCAGCCAGGAGAGGTGACTATTCATCCTTCTTCGGAAACCCTTCCCAGGCATCTCTTCCTTTGTCCCCCTGTTCTTAGAGTCCACATTTTTCCTGAGAATTCTTCTAACTTTGCAATGCTGTTGTTTCAGTCTACTAACTCTGGTCATGCTCTTTGGGGTAAGAAAGAACACATTTTCTCTATCTCTGTTGTTTTACGCCAGCTTTTTAAGTATCTGAAGAAAGTGTCATGTGTCTCCTCACTGTCCTCGTTTCCAAACTCAACATTCTCAGTTCCTTTGTCTGCTCATAGTCTTTGTATTGCAGCCCTTGGATCGTCTTTGCCTCTGGATCATTTCCAGAACCCTTGCCACCTTCCTAGGAATAGGCGAGCCAAACTGGGCACGGTTCTCCAGCTGAGACCTAAGCTGTGCCGAGCAGAGGACTGTTACCCCCTCCTGTGACTTCCACTCTGTGCCGCTGTTAATCACACCCCAAACTGCATTTGCTTTTCCTTCAGTAGCAAAAAAAATCCAGAGAGAGCTGTAGTTGCGTCAGTCTAAACCCAGTGCAGACAGCATGAGGTCCGCACACAATTCTTCCATCCACCTAGCTAATAACTCTCAGTGAAGTGGATTACTGACCCTGCCACTGGTGTAAGTGGTGCCTATGTTCCAGCACCACTGCAGTGCCACTAGTGTTTTATTTGTAGACATGCTCTCAAGCAGATAATACAGACATGCAACCAGGCTGGGACTGCAGACACACGAAATTAGAGAATCGACCAAGTCCATTTTCAATGGATTCCAATGGCTGATCCGCATCAGGGCTAAACAGTTGTTCCTTATTTCCACCTGGAATTTGTCTGGATTCAATCTCCAGCTCTGCTTTGCCACGCTAGATTAGAGCACATTAGTATCCATAGTTTCCTCCCCATACATGTATCTGCTTGAGCATCTTTTTGATAAGATCAATAGACGGAGCTCTTCAAATGTCTCTCTCCGGCATCGTCTCCAGCCTCCAATCATTTCTGTGTCTCTTTTCTGCACCCGCTTATTTTACAACGCCTTTTTGAAATGTGGATGCTGGGAATGGATGAAGTTGGCTTCACCAATGCCATGTGCCGAGGTAAAATCCTTCCCCTCTTCAAACTCACCACTCCCCTGTTTGTGCCTCCCAGCATCCCATTAGCCCTCCTGGCCACAGCATCACACTGGGGGCTCACAATCAGCTAGTTGCCCACAATGTCCCCTCGATCCTTTTCAGGGCCCCTGCATTCCATAGCACAGTGTCCAGGTCTAGAGGTCGGTCCTGCAGTCCCTGTTCCGAGAGGATCACTGAACTCTGCCAGACATTGGGTCGTCCACAGATGTTATCTGCAGTAATTTTCTCTTTACTTCCAGATGATTGATGAAAATATTGAAGAGCATCAGGCCTAGATCTGATCCCCACAGAACCCAACTAGAAGGAGCCCTGTTCCCTGACAATGGCTTTCTGAGATCTGTCAGTTGTGCCGCATTTAGTCCATTCTGTGTGTGCTCTGTTATTGTAAAGCAATATTTTTTAATCTAAATGTCTTCCTCTACTGAATCAAATGTCTCAGAAAAACCAAAGTCTGTTGCATCTGAGTATTTCCTCCCAATCAGTTTTTCTGATAATTTGCCTCAGATTTGGGACTCGGCCTTCTGAATCACTAAGGCCATGTCTACACTACACGGAAGATTGACTTTGCAACAGTCAATCTTCTGGGGTTCAAATGAGCAGGTCTAGTGAAGACCTGCTAATTCGAACTGAGAGGGTGCCACCATCAGTACCGGTAGCCCTGATTCTCATGAGGGGTAAGGATCTCCCGCTGTGTGAATGGCTCAAAAACACAATTTAAGGCACATCCACTCCAGCTATGTAATTCACATAGCTGAAGTTGTGTATCCTAAGTCGACTTTCCTCTTTAGTATAGAACAGGCCTTAGTGTCTGTAGATCATTCTCATTGGGAACTGTTCTCTCTTTGACAATTGGTGTGTAAACAGCTTCATTCTTTATTTGATTCTTCTCGATCATAAGCCCCCTCATTTGCCCCTTCTCTAAAAAGTCCCAATCTCCACGGTCCGTCTCCCTATCACAACTGCCCCAATTGTCCTAGCCTGTTTCACAGCACCATTTTATATTTCCTGTGTGCTTTACAGAGACAGGATGACTAAAGCAGAGCAATGCCTAGAGCAGACTATTCTCCACCCCTTTCCATGTCTTGGTTTTCCACGCTACCGCGAATGAACAGGTGTTCCATGGGGCTGCTCTCAGGGATGCCCAGATCTTTTCTCCAAAGTCCGTTCAAGTCGGGAGGTTTTCACAAAGTGTACGTCTAAATTTCATGGCTCTGTTGACTGAGCCATGTAGATGAGCTTTCTAGACATAGGGAAATGAAGCGGCGATTTAAATAATCGCCGCTTCATTTACATCAAAATGGCCGCCACGCTGTGCCGATCAGCTGTTTGGCAGCACAGCGCGGTAGTCTGGACGCTCAGCGGTCGACAAGGGAAGCCATTGTCGACCTCCCCGGTAAACCTCATTCCACGAGGCATAACGGGGCGGTCGACAAGGGCTTCCCTTGTCAACCGCAGAGCGTCCAGACTACCGCGCTGTGCCACCAAACAGCTGATCGGCACAGCACGGCAGCCATTTTGATGTAAATGAAGCAGCGATTATTTAAATTGCCGCTTCATTTCCCTATGTCTAGAAAGCTCATCTACATGGCTCTGTCGACAGAGCCATGTAGTCTAGACATACCCAAAGGGTTTCCTCCTCCACTGTGATTTTAAGCAACAGAGTGAATAGAGAACCCTCTACCGCATGGCTGTCTATCCTGGGTCACAAGGCATTAAGAAGCAAGGAGGGATAAATAATAGCCACATCCAACTTTCCTGATGGTGTTTATGAATGTTTCCCACATTAGAACACACCGGAGTTATTGGTTCAAGGAGCACTGTCAAATTGGGAATTAGTAGGGTCAGATTTTCATAATTCCTTTTTTCTAAATAATGAAAATATCATTTTCTGTGTGTTAAGAATAACCAATTGGCTTCACTCATGAGAACAGCCAACAAGCGGTGCATGTACTAACTCCAACTAACTTTGTCTCTCCATCCAGGTGTTTGTACTCTGACCATCTCCCTAGATGTTGGGCACAAAAGAAGTCAGTGGCATGTACTGAACATTCAGGAAGCATTGTTCTCCCTCAGAGTTGGACATCTTCTCCCGACTCCATGTCAGATTCCAACACAACTGACTTTACCAACCCCTCCATCTTCATCTTGCTGGGCATTCCTGGCCTGGAGACGGCCCATGTCTGGATCTCCATCCCCTTCTGCACCATGTACACCATTGCCCTCTTGGGGAACATCACCATCCTGTTCATTGTGAAGACAGACCCGAGCCTCCATGAGCCCATGTACTATTTCCTCTGCATGCTGGCTGTCACCGACCTAGTCCTGTCTACATCCACCCTGCCCAAAATGCTGAGCATCTTCTGGTTCAATTCCAGGGAGATCGATTTCAGTGCCTGCCTCACCCAAATGTTCTTCATTGACTGCTACTCAATGATGGAGTCTGGGATCTTCGTGGCCATGGCTTTGGATCGCTACGTGGCCATCTGTGTTCCACTGAGACATTCCAGCATCCTGACAAACCCTGTGGTGGCCAAGATTGGTCTAGCCATGATGCTTCGTGGCAGCATTCTCATAATGCCCTGTCCCTTCCTTGCAAATCAGTGGTCATATTGCAGAACCAACATCATCTCCCATACATACTGCGAGCACATGGCTGTGGTTGAGTTGGCTTGCACTGACATCACCATCAGTAATTACTATGGCCTGTCTGTGCTGCTCTGTGTACATGGTCTGGATGTGATTTTTATTGCCATTTCCTATACCCAGATCCTTAGGGCTATTTTCAGCCTCCCCACAAAGGACGCCCGGCTCAAGACTTTTGGGACCTGCAGTTCCCACCTCTGCGCCATCCTAACATTTTATGTCCCAATGATCTTCACTTCCCTCATACACCGATTTGGCCACAGAGTGGCCCTGCCTTTCCACATTCTCATTGCCAATATTTACCTCTTAGTGCCCCCTGTGCTAAACCCCATCATCTACGGGGTGAGGACCAACCAAATCCGGAACAGGCTGCTCTGGCTCTTTACTCATAAAAGAACCTAAAGTTTTCTCCTCTGGGACCGAGCTAGAGAAAGGGGTAAACAGTGAGGTGGCAAAATTTGCAGATGATACTAAACTGCTCAAGATAGTTAAGACCAAATCAGAGAGTCAAGAGCTCACAAAACTAAGTGATTGGGCAACAAAATGGCAAAGGAATTTCATTATTGATAAATGTAAATTAATGGACATTGGAAAAATAATCCCATGTACATACAAAATCTATACATACAAAATGATGGAGATTAAATTAGCTATTACTGCTCAAGAGAGAGATCTTGGAGTCACTGTGGATAGTTCTCTGAAAACATCCATTCAATGTGCAGCATCATCAAAAATGCAAACAGAATATTAGGAATCTGTAAGAAAGGGGTACATAATGAGACAGAACATCTTATTGCCTCTATATAAATCCATGGTATGCCCACATCTTAAATACACTGTACAGATGTGGTCACCTCATCTCAAAAAAGATATCTTGGCATTGGAAAAGGTTCGGAAAAGGGCAACAAAAATCATTAGGAGCTTGGAACAGGTGCCATATGAAGAGAGATTAAAATGACTGGGACTTTTCAGTTTAGAAAGACTAAGTGGGGATGTGTTAGAGGTCTGTAGGAGACTAAGTGGGGATATGATAGAGGTCTTGCAGGAGGCATAACGGATCTGTCGAAAAAGGCTTTCTTTCTCGACAGATCCCCCTCTAGACTGCCGCGTTTTGCCGACAAAGTGCTGAGTCGGCAAAACGCGGTGGCCATTTTTATGCAAATTAGGCACGGGATATTTAAATCCCTGCCTCATTTGCAATATCAACCTGCCGAATCTGCATCCCTCTGCCAACAGAGGGATGCAGTCTAGACATACCCACTGTATGTTAAAAAGCCTTGTGATACTCTTATTTCACTGTTGATGCCTGTAACTAGTTTTGAAACTTGTCACATGAGAAAGGGAAGTCCAGAATTGGTATGCTGTGTGGAAAAGGGAAACTGAGGCATGCTAACATTTTGTTTTCATGTCTTAGTGCCAAGATGCCTACACTACGGAGAACGAGGATACCGAAATTAACTCAATGTTAACTGGATTCCAGACAGTTGCCAGAGCTGGCATGGATACGTTTACTATTTTCTTTAGCTCTGGGCAAGGTCACATGACACATGACATGGGGTAATGGTGCAAAAACAGATCCAATCTGCTACGGTTCTTGCCAAGTTTTACCTTGGGTTTATAAACGAGTGCAAGGATATTACTGGCTCTATGATAAACCTTGCAATGATGAAGCCTGTTTTAGGTGAGCCTGGTTTCCGTAAACCATTCGTATTGGACTAGAACCTGTAATAACACAGAGCCAAACTGAGGAGGCCCTGTGATGCCCTCAGTGATGTTACTGGCATCAGTTCCTGCATCAATTTTGCTTTGGGGGTGTCACGTTATTGGATTTCAAAGTGAGCAGGCTGCATCTCCGGGGGGAGCGGGGGGGGGTGCTCCAAATCCTGTACAAAGTGCGCCATGTGAGGTGTCAAACGAAGGCTTATGCTCTGCTGGTTCTATGGCTGCCACCCATATGCTTGTATGACGTTTGTATGTGCAGATACGAATATGGGCTCTGTACTTGTATTGTAAATGTGCTCTATCTGGGAGGGAGCAATGGGCCTGGACTGCCTATTGGAGCAATGACAGTTCAGTCTCACTAGCCCTGCTTCATGGACAATGGCTCTCGGAGCAGCCATCACACACCTGAGGGCTGCGTCTTGAAACCTGCAGGCCAGCCAGTACGTCATGGCTACTGGCATGTGAAACACAGACAGGTCACCTGATCCTGTGACCAGCTCCAGTTTGGGAGACACCAGGCATAGAAAATGCCATGAGGCCGCTTCCATCTTCTCTTCAATCCTGCTCCTGATTCCAGATGCAGCCTTGCTCGGGACAGAGCGCAGGAAGGCTTGCTGACCCATCCTGACACAGAGGCTGTGTCTAGACTGGCATGATTTTCTGCAAATGCTTTTAACAGAAAAGTTTTTCTGTTAAAAGCATTTGCAGAAAAGAGCGTCTAGATTGGCACAGATGCTTTGCGCAAAAAGTGGTTTTGTGCAAAAGCATCTGTCTTTTCCAATCTAAAATCTTGTGCCAGGTTTTGCGCAGCTCCGGTGGCCATTTTCGCCATCGGGGCTTTTTTAAAAACAGTTTTACCTGTCTACACTGGCCCTCTTGCGCAAAAGCATTTGCGCAAGAGGGCTTTTTCCCGAGCGGAAGCGTCAGTGTATTTGCGCAAGAACACTGACAATCATACAGTAGATCGTCAGCGTTCTTGCGCAAATTCAAGCAGCCAGTGTAGACAGCTGGCAAGTTTTGGCGCAAAAGCGGCTGCTTTTGTGCAAAAACTTGCCAGTCTAGACGCACCCAGAGTGTACACCAGGGACTTGTAAGCTGGCAGTTTGTAACATCTCTGCTGAGAGCCTGCACCAAGAACTGGGTGGTTGATATTTGTGATGTGTTATCTTTTACAATCTCACTCTCAACCTTTTCTTTCTTTTATTAATACACCTTCAGATTGTAGATTCTAAAGGATTGGCCCAGCGTGCTCTTGTGGGTAAGATCCAGAGGATAAATTGACCTCGGTCTCTGGCTGGTCCTTTGGGACTGGGGGATCTGTTCAGAGTTGTGAGATTGGGTTTTATAACCTCTCACCTGTGTGTAAGGTCTTGGTCTGATTGAGGCACAGGGAACACAGGGCGCTTGTGAGGCTTCCTGCTGGCCAGATTGGCAGTGCTTGCTGTGACTAGTTTGTTGCCTACATGGGAAAGGACTCCAGTCGTGGGCTGTAAGAAGCCCTGGTTTTGGGCAATTCGCTCGGCTCTGATGCTCTCGCTGGAGCCCAGACCCAGCCCGGTCTATTACAATCCTTCAAGGAGAGGAGCTGCACAATATGATGGTAGCAACTGTTGACAATTACTGATCTCTGGTCAAGAGCGACAGCCCCGTGTGCTTGAAGAAAGTGTTCATGTCTCTCCTCAGTCTTCTACCTCCAGATCTGTCTGTCTGCTCTCTAGCCATCTATCATGGGCATTCACAAGGTAGCAGACCCTGTGCAGACATAAGCATTATCCCTGGGTTTCTTAATGATCGCCTATAATTACTGAATCATCACAAAACCAGAAAGTAGCCAATTCCTCACTGGCTTAGCACAGAAAGCAGGAGTTGCCCTCTCCCTCGGGGAAAGTCCCTTAATTGTGGTTTACTTCTAAAGTTGGATAATTAGCACAGAATCCACTAAGGGACTGGACAGAGCCTTACTATAAAAAGTGCACACTTTTGCGTCTGCTCTCAAAGTGAGATGCTGCCGCAGATGCTGGGGTGAGAGAGGTGGAATGGATACCCAGGGAAGACTCTTCCATCTCAGAATTCACAGGTACCTATCTCTTGCTGAGGAGCTCACCAGTGCTATGTAGGCAAGATGGGAGGGACAGTAAGTTTGTGACCCTTGTTGCTCTGTTCAGCCATTAATCATTTAAGGATCCTTGCCAGAGGTGATAAATATCCTCAAGTGCCCCTGGCCCATAATATGATCAGACCCCACAAAACTCCCCTTGGAGAAAGACCCAAGACCGGAGCATCTCTCAGGAGCCAGTTGTGTGGTAATGTACAAAGATTGTCACCTCCTCCTCTTGCATTCACACATTCAGTCTTTCAGTGTGATTGAATGTTCCCTTGTTCACCTGCGAGGAGACAGGGTAAATGTAAACGTTTGATCTGCCTTTTTAGCAATAGACTCACAGAGTTTAAGGCGAGAAGTCACAATTAGGTCATCCAGTCAGACCTGCTGTAAAACACAGGCCATTACATTTCATCCAGTTACCCCGGAGGGAGCCTATGGAGCCAGGGGAAGAAAGACCATAACGATCATCTAGTCTGACTCCCTGTCAAGATGCAAGATTTGCTGTGTCTATACCAACCAGGAGAGGTGACTAGTCATCCTTCTTCAGGAACCCTTCCCAGGCATCTCTTCCTTTGTCTTCCTGTTCTTCCAGGTAGCAATTTTCCTGAGACTTCTTCTAACTCAGCAAATGTTGTTTTGAACCCATTAGCTCTGACCCTGCTCTCTGTGGCAAGACACAGCAACTTCTCTCCATCTTTTTGTTTTCCACGGCAGCTTTCCAAGTATGTGATGAACAGTGTCATGTGCCCCTTTCAGTCTATTTCCAAATGTAACATTCTCGGTTCCTTTGTCTGCTCATATGCTCTGTATTCCATCCCTTGGATCTTCTTTCTCCTGAGCCTCTGGATCATTTCCAGAACTCTTGCAACCTTCCTAGGAACAGATGACTCAAATCGGACGCAGTTCTCCAGATGAGGCCTAAGATGCATTGAATAGGGGAATACTATCGGCTCCTTCCACTCTATGCCTCTGTTAATCCAACCACAAACTGCATTTTCTTTTCTGTCAATAGAAAATAAATCCACCCCCAGAGGCTGTGTCAATCTAAACTCCGGTGCACACAGCATGAGGGCAAGAATCCTTCCCCTCTTCAAACTCACCATTCCCCTATTTGTGCCTGCCAGCATCCCATCAGCCCCTCCGGCCCCAGCATCGCACTGGAGGCTCACAATCAGTCGGTCGCCCACTATGTCCCGTGAATCCTTTTCAGGGTCCCCGCGTTCCATAGCACAGTGCCCAGGTCTGGGGGTCAGTCCTGCAGTCCCTGTTCCGAGAGGATCACTGTGAACTCTGTCCACCTTGGGCTCAGCCACAAGTGTTACCTGCAGGGATTTTCTTTCCTTCCCGATCACTGGTGAGAATACTGACTAGCACCAGGCCTGGAACTGATCCCTGCAGAGCCCCGCTAGAAACAGCCCCGTTCGCTGACAATCACCCATGGACCACAGCTTTCCTGAGCTCAGGCAGTTTGACATGTTTTAGTCCATTTTGTGTGACCTCCATCACCGTGGTGTCTTCTACTATGAAAACAAATGTCTCCAAGAAATTATCTGATTTTTTTTCCTCCGAATAAGTGTTTCTGATAATTTGCCTTAGCTTTTGGGAACTAGCCTTTTGAAGCACTAAGTGGCTATAGAAATTTCTTGTTGGGAACTGTTCTCTCTTTGACAGTTGGTGTGTAATCAGCTTCATAATCTCCTTTATCAAAGACCTCTTCTTTGTCATTTCTCTAAACAATCCCAGACTCCACAGTCTTTCAGTCTACAGCAGCCTCCCCCATGGTCCTAGCCTGTCTCACAGCTCCTCTTTATATTTCCTGTATTTTTTCCACAGTCAGGGGACTAAAACTAAGCACATATCCAGAGCAGGTTGCTCTCCACCCCTTTCCTTTTCTTTGTTGTTGCCACTAATGCAAATGAGCAGGTGTTTCCTGGATTTGCTATCAATGATGCTCAGATCTTTCCTCTAAGGTCTGTTCTAGGTGAGTGTTTCCACCTATCATATCATTCCACGGCATAGGAAAGACAGGGAGTATGGCTAGAGACCACTTTGGCTTAATTAGGAGATCTTGAACGATCTAAAATCCAAAAGTAGTCCCATAAAAAATGGAAATGAGGTCCAAGTACCAAGGATGAATATTAACCCCTGCCCCCTCAAAGCCATGCACGCATACATAGGGGCTGGTAGGTAAGGTTCTCATGGGAAGCAAGACTAAGAGGAAAAAACAACTGAAGAGATTTGGCATTATTAAAGGCTCAAAAGCAAACTATTTCACTGCATAGGTAAGATAGGAAGTATGGCAAGAGACCACCCTGGCTTAGCCAGGAAATCTTATATGATCTAAAAATAAAAAAGGAGTCATATAAAAAGTGGAAATTAGGCCAAAGCACAAAATAACACAAGTGTGTAGGGGCAAAATTAGAAAGGAGATGGCACAAAACGAACTCAGTCTCACTAGACACATAAATAGGAACAAGAAAACATTCTACAAGTACATTGCAGGCAAGAAGATGACCAAGGACAGGGGAAGCCCATTGCTCAGCGGAGAGGGAGAAACAATAACAGGAAACGTGGAAATGGCAGAGGTGCTTAACGACTCTTTTCTTTTGATTTTCATCAAAAAGGTTGGTGGGGACAGAATGCTAGTGGAAATGGGGTCGGTTTGGAAGTTAAAATAATAATAATAAAAAAAGAGCAAGTTAAAAATGACTTAGGAAAGTTAGATGTCTTCAAGTCACCAGGGCCTGATGAAATGCATCCTAGAATACTCAAGGAGCTGATAGAGGAGGTATCAGAGTCATTAGCTGTCATTTTTGAAAAGTCATGGAAGGCAAAACAGATTCCAAAAGACTGAAAAGGGGCAAATATTGTGTCCATCTATAAAAAGGGAATTAAGGTAACCCATGAAACTACAGATCAGCCATTTTAATTTCTGTGCCAGGGAAGATAATGGAGCAGGTAATTAAGGAATTCGTCTTCAAACATATGGAAGATAATAAGGTGAATGGTAACAGTCAGCATAGACTTATAAAGAACAAATCATGTCAAACTAATCCGATAGCTTTCTTTGACAAGATAACAAACTTTGTGGATAAGGGAGAAGGTGGACGTGGTATACCTAGACTTTAGTAAAGCATTCGATACAGTCTTGCATGACCTCCTTATCAACAAACCAAAGAAATACAACGTAAATGGACTATAATGACTTGGGTGCATAGCTTGTTGGATAATAGTTCTCAGAGTAGATATCAGTGAAGTGGGGTTCTGCAGGAATCAATTTTGGGACCGGTTCTGCTCAATATTTTCATCAACCATGTAGATAATGGCACAGAGAGTATGCTTATAAAGTCTGCAGTTGATACTAAGCTGGGAAGGGTTGCAAGTGCTTTGGAGGATAGGGTCAAAATGATCTTGCGATAAATGGGATGAAATTCAATAGGCACAAACTCAAAGTTCTCCATTTAAGCTATGTCTAGACTGCGGAGTTTTTCCAGGATACCAAAGGTATCCTGGAAAAACTTGGCCACGTCCAGGGAACACGTCCGCTTTTTCGGAGCAGTTTCCAAAAAAGCAGGCATGTTCTTTCGGCATCCCTGTATTCCTCATTTTATGAGGAATAAGGGATGTTCTGAAAGAGAAGGTTTTTCCAAAATTTGGCCCAGTGTTGGAAAAGCCTCTTCTGAAAAAACAAGCGGAAAAAGGTACGCAAATTGTGGTTTGCAATTTGTGTATCTCTTTGCAATTTGTGTATCTCCCCCCTCCCTGGCAGTGTAGACAGAGCCTAAGGAACAAGCAATCCGTTTCACACATACAGAATGGGAAGCAACTGTTTGGAAGGAGTCCTGCAGAAAAAGATTTAAGGGTCACAGTGGACCACAATCTAAAAATGAGCCAAGTGTTTGACACTGTTGAAAAAAAAAAAAAAAAAAAAGCATGCAAACACCATTCTGGGATTGATTAACAGGCTGTAATTTTTTCCCTCTACTCTGTGCTGATTATGGTCTTAACTGGAGTATTGTGTCCAGTTCTGGGCACCACATTTCAAGAAACATGTGTACAAACTGGTAAAAGTCCAGCGGAGAGCATCAAAAATTATTAAAGGTCTAGAAAACATGAGCTATGAAGGAAGAGTGAACGTTTTTGTTTTTAAGTTTGAATGAAAGGGGATATGATAGCAGCGTTTAAGTACCTAAAAGGGTGTTGTCACAGGGAAAAGGGAAAAACATTTTTTCTCCTTAGCCTGCAGTGACAGGACAAGAAGCAATGGGCTTACATTGCAACTAGGGAGCTCAAGGTTGGACATAAAAAAATCTTCCAAATTGTCAAGGTGGTTAAACACTGGAATAAATTGCCTAGGGAGGTTGTGGAATCTCCATCACTGGAGATATTTAAGAATAGGGTCGACAGACACTTGTCAGGGATGGTTTAGACAGTGCTTGGCTCTTTCACAAAAGCAGAGGAATGGACGTGATGACCCCTCAAACTGCCTTCCAGCTTTTGTACTGGATAGTTCTATTATTCTATGTGGTGACAAACATTTTGATTTTTGTTTCACTCTGATTTTAAGCAACCAAACGAATGGGGAACTCCCTACAGGATGGAGTCTCCAGCCTGGATTACAAGTTATTAGGGAGCAATGAGACATAAACAGTAGTATATATTGGCTCATGAAGTGCTATCAACTATGGAATTAGTAGGGTCAGTTTTTTATTATTCATTTTTCTTAATGAAAATAACAGTTTTAAGTGTGTGAGGAGCAATCATTCTGCATACCCCTTGAGAATGCTCAGCATTCATAGCAGTTTGTAGAATCTCTTATTAACATTGTTTTCCCATACAGGTATTTCTACTGTAACTATCACCTGAGACTCTAGGGACACACAGGAAGTTAGAGGAACGTACGGTACATGCAGGAGACATTGTTCTGCCTCAGATTTGGAACCAGTCTCGCCGCCTCCATGTCAGATTCCAACACAACCATCTTCACCAACCCCTCCACATTCATCCTGCGGGGCATTCCTGGCCTGGAGACAGCTCATGTCTGGATCTCGATCCCCTTCTGTGTCATGTACGTCATAGCCATCTTGGGGAACTTCATTATCCTGTTCATCGTGAAAACAGAGCTGAGCCTCCATGGGCCCATGTACTATTTTCTCTGCATACTGGCCGTCATCGACTTAGTCCTCTCTACGTCCGTCCTTCCCAAAATGCTGAGCATCTTCTGGTTCAATTCTAGGGCAATCAATTTCAGTGCCTGCCTCACCCAGATGTTCTTCATTCATTGTGTTTCATCAACAGAGTCTGGGATCTTCGTGGCCATGGCTTATGATCGCTACGTGGCCATCTGTGATCCCCTGAGACATTCCACCATCCTGACAAACACTATGGTGGTCAAGACTGGCCTGGCCATGATGCTTCGTGGCAGCATGCTTGTAATGCCATATCCCATCCTCGCAAGTCTGCGGCCATATTGCCGAACCAACATCATCCCCCACATATACTGCGAGCACATGGCCGTGGTGAAGTTGGCCTGCGCTGACGTCACCATCAGTAATTACTACGGCCTTTCTGTGCTCCTCGGTGTCCATGGTCTGGATGTGATTTTTATTGCCATTTCATATACCCAGATCCTCAGGGCCATCTTCAGACTCCCTATGAAGGACGCTCGGCTCAAGACTTTTGGGACCTGCAGCTCCCACCTCTGCGCCATCTTAACATTTTACATTCCAATGATCTTCACTTCTCTTATGCACCGGTTTGGCCACAGCGTGGCCCTGCCTTTCCACATTTTCTTTGCCAACATTTACCTCTTGGTGCCCCCCATGCTAAACCCCATCATCTATGGGGTGAGGACCAAGCAAATCCGGGGCAGGCTGCTCTGGCTCTTTAGTCATAAAAGAACCTAACGTTTTCTCCTGGTGCTCTGGCTCTCAGACCCTGCTCTGTGCAGAGCTGGCTAGGGACACACGGTTTGGTTCTTCTCACTAAGTCATTTCCTGGATGGTCAGGGGCACATTGAAACCCTTCACCGTGCTGGGTCAGCAGGAAAATTGGGGAATTGGTCTGTTGTACAACTCAGTAACACGTAAGATTGTGTCCTTCTTACTGCTAATAAATGGACCCTGATTGCCCTCCCCTTACCTTGTTGTTCCCTCTAGGCCCTGCCCCTTGTTCTCCTTGCCTTCTAAGGTCTAGCCCCTCAAGTTTGCTCCACTAGTCTCCTTCCCTGTCCCTTAATAATTCAGCCCTAGCTCCCTCCCCCAACAGCTGGACTCCTGGGCTGAGAGCTGCTACAGCCCAACAGGGAGCCTGTTTGAGGGCTGCATGCACTCAGCACTGGTGCCAACAGGCCCGTCAGGAGCCGAGTGATGTCAGGAAGCTACATCAGGAAAGCGGAAGGTTGGGAGCAGGGTTCTGTGGGAGGCGGAGGAGGCCGTGCATCCTGCAGCTTGTGGTCAACGTTCAGCTAAAACGTCCTGAGGGCAGAGATCTTTGTGTGACTTTTTTTTAGCTTTCAGATCCCTGTTGTTACCTCTGGAGGGGGCCTGTAGCACCCAGGGATGCTCTAGAGCTGGGGTGAGGAACTTTTTGGGTCAGGGGCTGCTGACCCTCAGGACAATGAGTCGGGGGCTGCAGACAAGTGAGAAGAAAATAAAACAACCCCCCTCCCCAAAAACAAAAACAAAAAAACCAACCCTCACTGACGTGGCTCCTGACTGAGAAGGAGAACGACACTCTCCATATTCCCCTCGCACACCAGAGCCTACAGGGGCTCAGGCTAATAGATGTTATGTGCAGTGGGGTGGAGGAGGGGCTGGATCACCAGCATGGGCTCCCCGATGCTGGGGTGGGAGCCCCAAGCCTCAGGAGCTGGATCTAGGCAAGCCAGGGGCCTCATCTGGGCTCCAGACTTGAGTTTCCCCACCCCAGCTATAGTGGGTGTGGGCTAGGAGCCCTTTGCCCTGAGCCAGGCCTTGTGGGCAGGGAAAGGGACCAGCTTTGAATGTAAGTGGACACCAGCTGCAAGAGGTGGACAGATAAGCTCTTGGGTTACCTGGCAAGGTGGGATGCTGGTCAGAGACCAGGATGAATTCAGTAACACACAGGGAAGGAGATAAACCACACCTCTTCCCTTGCACCCAGTGCCCAGGGGTTGAAGCCTAACAGTGAAGCTGTGTCTAACGCATCCAATACAGGAAGCCTTTGGTTACTGCCTCTAGAACCTCTTTAGCCAGGCTGCTCGACAGAATTATCCCCGTTGTGGATGAACTGAACCACACAGAGGTAAAGTGGCTTGCCCAAGGCCACACAGTGAGTCAATGGCAGAGCAGAGAATAGGAACTGGGTGTTCAGATCTCCCCCAACAGCACCATTGCTCTGGCTTGTATTGGACACAATGTGGCTGTGTTTTGTCATCTGTGGAGTTGTGGTCCTTCTTAACCAGGAGCCATTTATTAAAGTATAGCCAAGAACTAAAGCCACAAAACAGGATTCCACACAACTCATTCTTCAGCCTGATCTTGTTTGTATACCAGGCATCACACACTGCTTAGTACGGGAAAACATTCAGATATGAAACTGAGCATTAGAACATAAGAACAGCCACACTGGGTCAGACCAATGGTCCATCCAGCCCAGTATCCTGTCTGCCGGCAGTGGCCAATGCCAGATGCCCCAGAGGGAGGGAACACAACAGGGAATCCTCGCGTGATCCCTCCCCTGTTACCCACCTTTGGAGAAACAGAGACTAGGGACACCATTCCTACTCATCCTGGCTAATAGCCATTGATGGACCTGACCTCCATGAATCTATCTAGCTCTTTTTTGAACCCTGTTAAAGTCCTAGCCTTCACCACATCCTCTGGCAAGGAGTTCCACAGGTTGACTGTGCGCTGAGTGAAGAAAAACTTCCTTTTGTTTGTTTTAAACATACTGCCTATTAATTTGATTTGGTGACCCCTAATTCTTATATTGTGGGAATAAGTAAATAACTTTTCTTTATGCACTTTTTCCACACCACTCATGATTTTATCGACCTCTATCATATCTCCCCTTAGTCTCCTCTTTTCTAAGCTGAAAAGCCCAAGTCTTTTTTAACTTTCTTCATGTGGGAGCCGTTCCAAACCCCTAATTATTTTTGCTGCCCTTTTCTGAGCCTTTTCCAATGCCAATATATCTTTTTTGAGATGAGGCGACCACAGCTGTATGCAGTATTCAAGATGGCTTTATAGAGAGGCATTAAGATATTTTCTCTTATTCTCTATCTCTTTTTAAATTATTCCTAACATTCTATGTGCTTTTTTGATTGCCACTGCACACTGAGTGGACGTTTTCAGAGAACTATCCACAATGGCTCCAAGATCTCTCTCTTGAGTAGTTGTAGCTAAATTAGTCCCCGTTATATTGTATGTATAGTTGGGATTATTTTTTCCAATGTGCATTTGTGATGGGGCAGCGCCCGGCACGGCTGCGCCCCGCACTCCAGCCGGTCCCGGAGCTCATGGGGGAAGCCCGGAGACACGGCCGGCCGGCAGCAACGCCGGCATGGCCGACGCGGGCGTGGGAGGCCGGGGAGGACAAGCCGGGGCGCCGGCGGATGACGTCATTGACGTCTCCGCGTCGAGGGCGGGGCCTCCGGACGCCGAGGGCGTGGCGCGGAGGTGGGGCAGACGGCCTGCGGCGGGGGATTCAAAGGAGGGCGGGGAGGGGAGGCAGGAGGAAGGGCAGAGGAACGGAGGCGGCCAGGGACGGCCTGACCGGGTAAGGAACCCCCGGGAGAAGGAACCTGGAGGGTAGAGACTCTGTCCACGGGAGAGGAAGAAGTGGCCCAGGGCGGGGCCGCGGAACCCGAGAGCGGGGGGTTTGGGGTCAGATACCCCCCCCGCTGCGTGAGGACATTGACCTCACCTTAGGGCCCTGGGTCGGGGTCCGGAGCGAGGGTGGGCCCGGACCCCCTTCCCCTCCCTCCTGCTGTAAGCGGAGTTGGAACAGGAGGGCAACCACAGCCGGTGGCCCGTCCGGCGACAGACTAACCGGGGCAACCCGTGACAGCATTACTTTACATTTATCCACATTAAATTTCATTTGCCATTTTGTTGCCCAATCACTTAGTTTGGCGAGATCTTTTTGAAGCTCTCACAGTCTGCTTTGGTCTTAAAATGCTGTGTAGCATTCTACCAATTCAGTATAGCACATATCATCAGAGTAAAAACAGGCCCGTTGACATATTGCAAAAAGCAGTTGTCGGTGGGTTGTTGTCATTGAACAGGGCTGTTTAGAACGGGGCTCTGCAGGGATCCGTTCTAGGCCCAAAGGTATTCACTGTTTTCATCAATGATTTGGAAGGAAATCACTGCAGACCAAATTTGTGGGCCCCCCAGCATCTGGCAGAGTGGTTACAATGGACAGGTGGTGTATGTGTGCATTCGGCACAAGGCACTCCTGACCCTCAGAGACCGCGTACAGGCTTTGGGGGCCAGGGTGGCTGAACTGGAGGAGCTAAGGGAGGCAGTATGTGGATGAGGCTTTCCGGGACACTGTAGAACTGTCCCGCCTTCGGTCAGAATTAAGTGGTTGAACAGGTGAGCTCCTCAGCAGCAGATGGGTATTTGTGAATTCTGAGAGGGACATGTCTTCCCTGGGACTCCCCCTCAGGCAGCCGCGTCCCGCACCTCTCTCAGCCCAGCGTCTGCAGCAGCGTCCCGCGGCGAGAGCCAGCACAGGCGAGTACACCCTTTGTAACACAGCTCTATGCAGTCCCGGGGGGTTCACTCAGCCTCTATGGGAGAAGCAGCATCTGGATGTAACCAGACTGGAAACAAGCCTATCTGAGCTTAAGAACATAAGAACGGCCGTACCGGGTCAGACCAAAGGTCCACCCAGCCCAGTACCCTATCTGCCGACAGTGGCCAATGCCAGGTGCCCCAGAGGGAGTGAATCGAACAGGTAATGATCAAGCCATCTCTCTCCTGCCATCCATCTCCACCCTCTGACAAACCGAGAGCTTCTGGGCTATTTATCCAGCGTTAGGAGCAAACAGTAATTAAGGGACTGTCCCAAAGACAGACGAGAACTCTTGGGCTCTGGGCCCAGTCACAGGGGAACTGGCTGCTGTCTGTGTTGGCGCAGGTTTAAAAATTATAGTTGCTTGGTAAGAAAACTAGCGATAATGCCTAGATCTCCTCAGGCCAGGGTAGATGTGCCACTGGTGGGGGGGGGGGGGGAATCCCCATTGTTCAAAGCAGGGAAAGTGAGGTAGACGGAGACATGGATTGGCCAAGGTCACCCAGGGCATGTCTAGACTACATGGTCCATCGACGGAGCCATGTAGATTAGGGTTGTAGGCAAAGGGAAATGAAGCGGCGATTTAAATAAGCGCCGCTTCATTTAAATTTAAATGGCTGCCACGCTGTGCCGATCGGCTGTTTGGCGGCACAGCGCTGTAGTCTGGACGCGCCGCGTGGTCGACATCAAAGGCATTTGTCGACCTCCCCCTTATGCCTCGTGGGATGAGGTTTACCGGGAAGGTCGACAAATGCCTTTGATGTCGACCGCGGAGTGTCCAGACTACAGCGCTGTGCCGCCAAACAGCCGATCGGCACAGCGCGGCAGCCATTTAAATTAAATGAAGCGGCGCTTATTTAAAACGCTGCTTCATTTCCCTTTGCCGAGTAAACAAATCTACATGGCTCCGTCGACGGACCCCTGTAGTCTAGACGTGCCCCCCGAGACGGAGAGGCAGGATGACAGGCAGAACCGAGGAGTCCTGACTTCCTTGCCATACCTGATAGTCTACAGATGTTCAGGGTTGCCTGTCAATGCCTCGACTTTAGTAATTCAGGTCTGGAGTGCGCGCACCAGTCCCTCCAGCCAGCCATGTGTCTGAGTCCCTGCGCTGGGGAACTCCCCCTGCTCGGGGAGAGCTGGGATCCCCACGTGTGGCACGCGGCTGCCCCTTATCAGGATGTAAAGCAGGCTCCTGCCCCCCGGTCTCCTGCCCCGACCCCTCTCCCCACAGCCAACTCCTCGCCGCCGCAAGGGGTGACCCCGCACCCCCCCACCTCCTAGCGCCCTGCCCTGCCTTCTGCGCCCCCCGTCCTGCACCCCCTGGACCCAACCCCGGGCTGTGCAGTTGGATACCTGCAGCCCGTGCACTGCCCTTTGCATCACAAGCGAACACGCCGCGATGCAGGGCCCCGGCGGGCGCACTGGCGGGGGCGGCCCGAGCGCGCACTCTGCACCCCCCGCCAGGAACCTGACACTGGCCCGCGGGAAGCGCCGGGGAGCGGACAGGGTTTCTGCCGAAGTGGGAGGGGCCCAGCCAGCGGGGGCCGGAGAGTGGACGGGGTTCCCGCCGAAGACGGGAGGGGCCCAGCCAGGGGGGGCCGGAGAGCGGACGGGGTTCCCGCCCGAGGCCGGAGGGGCCCAGTGAGGGGGGGCCGGGGAGCGGACGGGGTTCCCGCCCGAAACTGGGAGGGGCCCAGCGAGGGGGGGCTGGAGAATGGACGGGATTCCCGCCAGAAGCTGGGAGAGGCCCAGCGAGGGGGGCGCCGCAGCCTCGTCCCCGCCCTAACACGCCCCAGTCCCGAGGAAAGTGGCCCCACCCCACCCCCCGCGGAAAGCATCCGGTCCCTTGGGAGTGGCAGGGCAGGAACTCTGCTGCCCCTCCCCCGCCCCAGGCTGGAGCACAGGAAGGCCCCCACTCCGCCCCCCATAGAAGATGCTGGAGCCAGAAAGTGCCCTAGGGCCCCGCCCCAGCACCTGCGCTGCAGTGACAACTTTGTCACCGCGGGAAGTCCCGGGAAGTCGTCCCCATAACGCCCAGCCCAGCTCCCCCCACCCCTGCCCTGAGCCCCCTCACATGCCCAACCTGCACCCGCCAGGGCCTGCTGTCTGCTCTCCCCCTCCAGCCCCACAGCCCTCCCTGCACCCTGTCCTAATGTAGAGATTGATCCGACGGGGCGTGTGGGGGGAAAGAGCTGACTGCGGTGGGCCGGAGAGCGGTCCGGACAACTCTGTGCGATGGGGATGCTGAACACGGAGATGCCGTTTCCTCTTGCACATCACAAAAGAACTAGGGTGTCCGAGGGGGAAACGTCTTAGTCTGTAACCAGGAAAACGTGAAAAATAACAGACGGTCCTGCAGCACTGTAGAGACCCACAAAACCTGTAGAGGGTATCGTGGGCATTTCTGGGCACAGCCCTCTTCAGATGAAGGAACTAGGGGTGAAGGAGGGCAGTGCTGGTGTGCGGAGCCTCCATTTGCCGTGAGCTGGGAGAGGGCAACAGAGCTGGAATCACTTAATGGTGGCCATGTTCCTCTCACTCCCTCTGGTGCACCTGGCATTAACACTGTCGGCGACACGGCTCTGGGCTAGATGCACCTTTGGTTTTACCCAGCATGGTCATTCTGACGTTTTGTATAGACCCTACATCTTTCTGCTCTCCTGCTGTAACCCACTAGACCCTGCTACCCTCTCACAGCTAGGAGAGAACCTAGGACCCATGCTGGGGTCTTTCTCTTCAGAAAGTTAGTAGCAAAGTAACAATATCTATTATTTTTTTCACTCTAAGCCATGTCCATGAAGTGACTTGCCACAAAACTGGTCAGAACCTGTTAGTGTTAGAGTTTCTTACATGTATTTATTTTATTTGTATTTATATAGCAACGAGCTGTAATGTACCTGAGAGCTAATTGCTAACGTACCTGAGGGCTAACTGCTAAGTTATCTACCAAAATCTAGAGTTTCCAAGTGCCTAAGAAGCGCCTGAATTCACAGTTACGGTTGCCATTACTACCAACCTCTGTGATTGCCCCCTTGAAGTCAGGGGTGGGAGAACAAAGGGGATAAGACTCCAGTGAGTGACACAGGAAGGGGAAACAAGGAGTAAATTACAAGGGCAGGGCCTTGGTGAAAATATGAAAAAGGGGCTGAGGATGATAAAAGAGGAGCAGTAAGGGAAGACAAATAGGATGCTAGGAATTATTAAGAAAGGGATAGAAAATAAGATACAGAATATCTTACTGCCCCTGTATAAAACGATGGTACGCCCACATCTTGAATACTGTGTACAGATGTGGTCTCCTCACCTCAAAAAAGATATTTTGGCCTTGGAAAGGGTTCAGAAAAGGGCAACTAAATGATGAGGGGTTTGGAACGGGTCCCATATGAGAAGAGAGGTTAAAGCGACTGGGACTTTTCAGTTTAGAAAAGAGGAGACTGAGGGGGGATATGATAGAGGTCTATAAAATCATGAGTGGTGTGGAGAGGGTGAATAAAGAAAAGTTATTTATTAGTTCCCATAATAGAAGAACTAGAGGACACCAAATGAAGTTAATGGGTAGCAGGTTTAAAACTAATAAAAGAAAGTTCTTCTTCACATAGCGTGTAGTCAACCTGTGGAACTCCTTGCCAGAAGAGGCTGTGAAGGCTAGGACTATAACAGAGTTTAAAGAGAAGCTAGATAATTTAATGGAAGTTAGGTCCATAAAAGGCTATTAGCCAGGGGACAGAAATGGTGTCCCTGGCCTCTGTTTGTCAGAGGCTGGAGAGGGATGGCAGGAGACAAATTGCTTGATCATTGTCTTCGGTCCACCCTCTCTGGGGCACCTGGTGCTGGCCACTGTCGGCAGACAGGCTACTGGGCTAGATGGACCTTTGGTCTGACCCAGTACGGCCGTTCTTATGTTCTTATGTTCTAAGACATTTGGGGGGTCCAGGTATCACCATTCGAAAGGTTATGTCCTACTGCCATAGACCAGTTCATAGTTTGTCGCACTAACACAGCCCAGGAAGACGAGGAAAGGAGTTAACATCTTTGACTGTCCAGTCAGTGATTCAGGAAAGGGTCTGGAAAGAATTCAGTGTCAGAGCCAGAGCACCAGGAGCAAACCTCACGTCCTTTTCTGATTAAAGATGAGATGCAGCCTGTCCTGGATCTGTTTGGTCCTCACCCCATAGATGATGGGGTGGAGCATGGGGGGCACCACAAGGTACACATTGGCAATGAGAATATGGATATGCAGGGGTACATTCTGGCCAAATCGGTGCGTGATAACCGAGAAGAGAGCTGGGATATAGGCAACTAAAATAACACACAGATGGGAGCTGCAGGTCCCAAAAGTCTTGATTCGGGCATCCTTTGTGGGGAGGCGGAAGATGGCCTTGAGAATTTGCGTATATGACATAGCGATAAAAAACACGTCCGGACCAGTCACCATGAAGGCCATAAAGAGCCCATAGTAACTAGCGATGCGGATGTCAGCGCAGGCCAGCTTCAGCACTGCTATGTGTTCACAGTACGAATGGGCAATGATGTTGGTTCTGCAGTATGGCCACTGTCTTGCTAGGAAAGGTGAGGGCAGTGATGCAATGCTGCCACGCAGTACCACGGCCAAGCCGATCTTGGCCACAACACAGTTTGTCAGGATGGTGGAATGTCTCAGGGGATGGCAGATGGCCACATAGCGATCCAAAGCCATGGCCACAAAGATTCCAGATCCCATCAGTGAAGAACAGTGAATGAAGTACATCTGGGAAAGACAGGCACTGAAATTGATCACCCTGGAATTAAACCAGAAAATGCTCAACATTTTGGGCATGATTGAGGTGGAGAGGACCAGGTCACTGACAGCCAGCATAGAGAGGAAATAGTACATGGGCGCATGGAGGTTAGGCTCTGTCTTCACGACAAACAGGATGGTGAAGTTCCCCAAGATGGCTATGACGTACATGGTGCAGAAGGGGATGGAGATCCAGACATGGGCCTCCTCCAGACCAGGAATCCCCAGAAGGATGAAAGTAGAGGGGTTGTTAAAATCTGTTGTATTTGAATCCAACATGGAGTAGGAGAGACACTGTTGAACTCTGAGGCAGAACTGTTTCTCCTATATTGACCGTCTTTTGCCCTGACTTCCTGTATGTGTCCAAGATCCAGGCCTGTGGTCACAATACAAATGCCTGAATGGAGAGAAAAATGTGAATATGAGACACTATCTGTATTACTGAAGGCTGTTCTCATGGGTGAAGCCCTTTGGTCGTGCTTCACAAACTGAAAAATATCTTTGTCATTATTCCAAAAAAAGAATATTGAAGACTGATTATAAAAGTACCAATTCCACATTGTATGGTACGTTAAGTGTCTCTGAGTCCTACAGATTGTGGTTTGGGAAAAGTTAATTATCACCAGCAGAATACAAGAGCATGGATACGCTTTAGTGCTCCTTACTGCAATTAAACCTACCCTACAGAGTCCATGCTGTATGGAGTGTCCCATTCACCCTGTTGATCAAAATCATAAAGTGGAAAAAACCAAACTTTTCCCAAGAAATGTGCCGGGGGAACATCCCAACTAGAAACTCAGGGAATAGATTTGGGCATCATTGGTAGCAGCTCCATAAGGAGAACTGTGGAAAATACAGAGCAGTCAGCTTCACATCTGTACCAGAAAAGACAATGGGACCAATAATCAAGGAATCCAGTTGTAAACATCTAGACCATAATAAGGTGATAACTAACAGCATGGATTTGTTTCAAAAAATCATGTTAAACTAATTTGGTACTTTTCCTTGATAGACTAGCAAGCCTTGTGGATAAGGGGTAAGTGGTAGAGATGGTATACATAGTAAGGCAATTGATACAGTCTTGCATGACCTCCCTATTAATAAATTAAGGAAATACAACCTAGATGGGGCTACTATTCAGTGGGTGCATATCTTGTTGGATAACTATTTCCAGATTGTAATTATCAATGATTCACAATCATGCAGGAAAGGCATAGCAAGTGGGGTTCTGCAGGGATCAGTTTTAGGATCAGTTGTGTTCAGTATCTGCATCAACACTTTCAATAATGGCATAGAAAGAACACATAAAGATTGCAGATAATACAAAGCTAGGACGGGTTGCAAGTGCTTTGGATTAGAATTCAGAATGATTTGAGCAAACTGGAGAAATCGTCTGAGGTAAATAGGATGAAATTCAATAAGGCAAATGCAGTGTACTCCACTGAGGAAGGAACAATCTGTTTCACACATACAAAACAGAAATGACTGTCTAGGAAGGATCTAGGTTTGATAGTGGACCACAAGCTAAATATGAGTCAACAGTGGGACACTGTTGCAAAAAATGGAAACCTCATTCTGGAAGGTACAGGACACTGAGTTAGATGGACTTCTGCTATGGCCCAGTATGGCTGTTCTTATGTTGGACATTAGGAAAAACTTCCCAACTGTCAGGGGGTCTGTCTACGCAGCAGCGTTATTTCAGAATAACGGCCATTATTCTGAAATAACAATGCGAGCGTCTACACAGCAATTCCGTTATTTCAAAATAGATTTGAAATAACGGACGGCTTATTTAGACATTTGTAAACCTCATTCTATGAGAAATAATGCCTACTCTGAAATAGCTATTTGAAAATAGCTGTAGTGTGGACGCTCCATTGCTGCTATTTTGAAATAGCTCCTCCCCAGGGCCATTCAGACTAATTACTACTCAGTGCCTCCTGGGGCTCTAAATCGAGTGAAGCCTGCCTCAGACTAATTTTGAGGCTTCTCTGTAATATAGAAGTGCTATTTCGAAATAAGCATGCATTGTAGATGTACCCAGGATGGTTAAGCATTTGGAAAGAAATAGTGTGATGTACTCCTATCATATACTGAAATGAAATGAAATACTTTCCAGTCCACTAGTAGTCAAAGGATATGAAATAGCATCTTCGCTAGAGCCTTAGAGATATGAACCTGTGTTGTGAACTGAGAAGTCAACCACATATCTAATTCAGAAACAGAAGTATGCAATGAAGCAGCAACTCCCCCCCACCAAATGTTAAACAAGCCTTAGGTCAGTTGAATATTTGATTGTCCTTAATGAGCCATCAAGCAAGCTAGATAGTCGTGATGGTAAACTGTCCAGGGGTATAACATAACCCACGTTTTGAAATACTGACATACACATTCAAACCCTAAATACAAAGTTAATACATTTTTTTCACATACCTTATGTGGCCTGTGTGACATTGGAAAAGGATCAGGAAAGGGCAACAAAAATGATGAGGGGTTTGGAATGGGTCCTATATGAAGAAAGATTAAAAAGACTAGGACTTTTCAGCTTAGAAAAGAAGAGACTAAGGAGGAGACTATAAAAACAGGATAGTTATGGAGAAAGTGAATAAGGAAAAGTTATTTACTTCTTCCCATAACACAAGAACTAGGGGTCACCAAATGAAATTAATACACAGCATCTTTTAAACAAACCAAAGAAAGTATTTCTTCATGCAGCGTACAGCCAACCTGTGGAACTCCTTGCCAGAGGATGTTGTGAAGACCAGGATTTAACAGTGTTCAAAAAAGGGCTGGATAAATTCATGAAGGTTAGGTCCATCAATGGCTATTAGCCAGGATGTGCAGGGAGGGTGTTCCTAGCCTCTGTTTGTCAGAGGCTGGGAATGGGCAACAGGAAGGGTGAGGATTACCTGTTCTGTTCACTTCCTCTGGGGCATCTGGCATTGGACACTATCGGCAGATAGGACACTGGGCTGGATGGACCTTTGGTCTCACTCAGTCTGGTCATTCTTATGTCCTTATATGACACTACTCATTGCCATTTTTCAGTATTGATATTCATACCATCATAACAAGTCACCCAAATGTCATAAAGCATCACATCCTAAAAAGGTTTCAGGAGTCACTGTGGGTCACCCAATGTGAACTCCTAAAAGGGCTGATGTGATCGTTGGATGAATAAACAAGGCAGTGGTGAATAGTAGCACAGGAAGGAGTGAAATTGACAAATTCCAGTTCCGGGGTTCACATTTCAAAAAGGATGTTAAAAAATTGGAGAGGGTGCAGAAAAGAGCCACAAAAAGTAATAGGAGGCTGGAGGAAATTATGGACAGTGAGAGGCCGAAAGAACTTCATCTATTTATCTTATCAAAAATATCATTGAGAGAGACTTTCCTGGCGAGGAAACAGTGGGTATTAATGTACTGTGTAGTTTAGCCGAGAAAGTACAATAAAGGCCTAATAATTGGCAGTTGAAGTCAAACAAATTCTATCTTGAAATAAGGGCCAAATTTAGCAAGGAGTGTGATTTAACTGTTGTTACAATCTACAAATGGAAGTAGTGGGTTCTCCTCCTTCCCATATCTGAAGATTCAGAAAAGATGACTTTCTGAAAGATGTGCATCAAGGTTTTTCTACCCTTAAAATGCTACCGGGGCACACCAACAGCAGTGTTGCCTCCCTAAATTAGGTAACCTTATTCCCAAGTTGGCTACGTCTACACTGGCAGCTTCTTGCGCAAGAACTCTTTTGCGGAAGAGTTCTTCTGCAAAAACTCTTCCAGAAGAGAGCGTCTACACTGGCATGTGCTTTTGCGCAAGAGCATCCATGGCAATGTAGATGCTCTCTTGCACAAGAAAGCTCTGATGGCCATTTTAACCATAGGGCTTTCTTGCGCAAGAAATTCACGTTGCCTGTCTACACTGGCCTCTTGCGCAAGAACAGTTGCGCAAAAGGGCTTATTCCTGAGCGGGAGCATTAGAGTTCTTGCGCAAGAAGCCCTGATTTTATACATTAGAACGTCAGTTTACTTGCACAAGAACACGCGGCCAGTGTAGACAGGCAGCAAGTTTTTGCGCAAGAGCGGCCGCTTTGGCGCAAGATCGTGCCAGTGTAGACACAGCCCCAAGAGTTGGGAACTAGGTTGATGGACTGTGTATTCTTTGTTATTGCCACAAAAAAGGCAAATGAATGTGTGGATTGCATGAGCAGTGGTACAGATGTCGTGCCCATGTGAAAAATTCTTAAAATTGTTCTAGTGAGAAGCCCTAACACATCCACACTTTCCAGCAGATAATAGCCAGATAACATCCCTTCCCCACTTAGCTGCCTGAGTCCTGACAGGCAAGAGGAGGAGATACCAGGAAGGATCCCCTGTGCCACTGAAATGCAACCACACTGAGGCTGCAGTCCATCTGCCAGGGCAGGTGGGGGTGTACAGAATCCACAGATGGCTCCTGAGGTCCTTTCCCAGGTCTTACTCAAAGCAGATTTTGCCTCATCTGGGCCTGTGCAACGTCCAGGCCGCAACCCCAGACTGTGGCCTTGTAATGTGCATCTGCTAACATGTTTTATAAGGAAAGATCCACTGTGCCACTGAAATGCAGCCATGTTGAGGCTGGAAGACACCAGCCAGGGCAGGTGGGGGTGCACAGAAAGGAGAGAGATTTTGGCCAGTGGTACTGGAGTCACCTCCTGTGGTCCTTGCATGTTAATGGCTGGGCAGGGCAGAAACGGCCACAGGCTATGTCCTCGTTCCCGCATTGTATTAAGTGGGTTTAGAAGGGGAGCGTCTCAGCTAGAGCTGGTACCTGTGAGTGCTGAGAGGGACGTGTCTTCCCTGGGAACCCCTCAGGCAGCCGTGTCCCGCAGCTCTCTCAGCCCAGCATCTGCAGCAGCGTCTGGCACCGAGAGCCGGCACAGGAGTGAGAACCATTTATAACACAGCTCTGTGCAGTCCCAGTGGGGTTCACTCAGCATGTAGTGGAGAAGTGGCATCTGGATGCAGACAGGCTGCAGAGTAACCTCTCTATGCTGCTGGGCTATTTATGCAGCCTTAGGAGTAAACAGTAATTAAGGGCCCTCCCCAAAGGGAGCTGAGAACTATTAGGCTCTCGGCTAAGTCACAGGGGACTTGGCTGCTCTATGCATTTGTGTCTATTAAACGATTATAGTTGATTAGGAAGAAAGCTAGTGGTAATGCCTAGATCTCATTAGGCCCTGATACCTTGCATCTGCCCAGAGCCAATGTGTCACCAGGAAAAAATTCCCATTGCTCACATTGATAAAGGCGAGCAAAGGGAGACATGAATTGGCCACGGTCACACAGAGATTGAGTGGCAGGATAACAAACAGAACCTAGGAATCCTGCCACACCCGTCGAACTATAGGGGTGTGTCTAGACTACAGGGCTTTGTCGACAAAAGTATACCTGCGTCTACACTACCGCCGCGTTCTGTCGACATAACATCGACAGAACGCGGCAGTTTTGTCAACAGCAGTAAGCCTCATTCTACGAGGAATAACGCCTTTTGTCGACAGAGTTCTGTGGACAGAAGGCGTTATTGCATCTACACTGTGCTTTGTGTCTACACTCTCATGTCGACAAAGCGGCTTGCTTTGTCGACAGAACTGGATGTAGTCTAGACGCTCTTTGTCGACAGAGGCTTTGTCGACAGTATCTGTCGACAAAGCCTCTGTCGACAAAGGCCTGTAGTCTAGACACACCCTAGAGGATCAGGGCTGCCTGCAAAGGCCTATATTTCAAGACTTGAACTGTGTTCGTATCACTTAGCCAGCTATAAATCTCCCTGTATATGGGTACTCTCTCACTTGATAGTCTGAGGCCTTGTTCTTTGGCTAAGGCCTTCTTCTTTTTCTTTGGCTAAGCAGCAGGGGCAGCCAAAATCTGGGAAGCATCCAATCTAGTGCCTCCAGATAAACAAACAGTCCTGAAAGATGTAAAGAAAACTTAAGTTGATAGCCATCTGTCTGGCAAAAACTCACTGATTATCAGTGGCTGTGAAACCCTCATTTCTTTATTGTTTTGCTTTTATGGTCCCCATTTTTCCACTGTTAATCTGTGTGGTCTCTGGTTCTTTAATTGTTTCTGTGTGCTGTATAGTTAATCTTGCTGGGTGTGAATCAGTCAAGGAGCTGTTAGCCATCATCTTCCTCATCACCTTCACCTTCCCCATCCTGACCAGTGGCCCTCATTCTGGCACCTCCCAAGAACTGCATCTCCTTCTCCTACCACCCCTAGGCTGGGATGCCACTTTTATCATCTGTCACGCTGACGTTGTTATGTTTGATGCATATCCAGTAGAGGATGTTTCCTTTTCTCCTTATTCTCCTTATTTATTTCCTCACTGTAGTAATGGTGAAGTGTCTTTTTCCTATAGGTCAGTATATCATTGACCTCAGCTTATTACACACAGTAATTTGTTACCATGGTCCCTTTTGTGGTTATGTAACGCATTTGTTATTTCCGTCCTACCCCGTTATTTGTTCCGGTCTTAAGCAGTTATTTCATGTTTTCCGAAGTAACAATGTACCTGCTAAGTTTGAGGGTATTCTTGGAAAGCCCTATACCATTGAAGGTTGCTTTATCTAGGTGAAAAGTCCCAAATATATGTGCATTGACTTTGTTATCTGGGTGAAAGGTCCCTCGCATTACAGACAAACTAATATAAACCTACTGTAACCGATTATAGTAAACATATAATCGAAAACATGAGGACATAAATCTATAAGAAAACAGGCAAGCAAGCCAACCTATAGGCTACACCAGTTGCTGGATGCTGCCAGATTCCCCTTCTGACTAGACTTTCCACCAGGTACCTGGCAACTGTAAATGGCATCTGGCCACAGAAGCGAAGAACCAGACTGTCTGTGTAAAACCAGCTGGGTGGGAATCTGATTAACTCTCATTTTATTGTATGGACTGTCTATATTCTTGTGGGCTTGTTCCACTGCCATCCCTACCAGTATGCAAAATAGGTAGTCACGTAGCGCACCACGAAATGTGGGGCTCCTAACTTTGTTGTGCCCTAGGCAACTTCAGATGCAGTGGTGCAGCTCTCTCTCCCAGGGCTGTCCCTAATGAGGTTCAGGGCCTGAGACAACCACCACACCCACCCCACCTTGCCCCATTCCAGCCCTTTCCCTAACGCCCTGCCTCTGCTCCACCCCACCCCACTTCTTCCAGCCCCTGTTCCACCCCCAGCTTAACTCCACAGATTCCCACCCCAAGCAACATGGCGGCAGGATTAGAAGGAGGGCTGGCTCTGGCAGGAGGAATTGGGCCCGCCCTGCACTCACCAGCAGTGGCAGGATGTGGAGTGACCCGGTCCCATTCTGCTCCACTTGCTCCCTGGTGTGTCGCTTAGTGCAGGGGGAGGTCCCAAGCGTCCCCCTCCAAGCGATGTCTCTGCGAGCAAAGGGGCAAAGTGGGCAGGATCTGGGCCGCTCCGGTTCCCCCCAAAGCCAGTGAGTGCAGGGGCAGGAACAATCTCCGCTGCCTCCGTGCCTTACTCCAAGTCCCCGCACTGTTACGGGCCTGCCCTGCTCCTGCCCCCACGGCCCCTCAGCCCTGGACACAACCCTCTTCCCCATGCCAAGAGGCAGGAGGCTGAAATGGAGTCATATCTCACCAATTAGATTAGTCATTAAGAACTATCAGACCCTAACACGATCTCACCCACACTGGAGAAAGGAGTAACAGCAGTCTATATAGAACCAGTATTCTCCAGTGTCTCTGCAGAGGGGAGCATGTGGAAGGGAAGAAACCTCTCCAGAAGAGGGAACAGAGGCAAGTGGTGTTGGCCCAACTCTTCAGATACAGAGACTAGAGGATCTGGGTGAAGCTGGGCCAGGAAAGTGGGGACTCTTTGGTCTCAGGGCTAGAGCTGCAGCAGAGAGACAGGTTCCATCTGGAAGGTGTCGTACTCAAGATTCACTGGTGGAGCATCCTGACAAGTCTCCTGCCCCGTCTATACATAAGAACATAAGAATGGCCGTACTGGGTCAGACCTAAGGTCCATCTAGCCTAGTAGCCTATGACGATAACCATTCGGCTGCCTGTGTTCCTGTGTTCGCTCCTGTTTACTGTGTTGACCATGCACAATTAGTCCACAAAGCAGACTCTGAGAGACCCCACAAAATCAGATAGGGTATGTCTACACTAGCCCCCTAGTTAGAACTAGGGAGGCTAATGTAGGCATTCGAAGTTGCAAATGAAGCCCGGGATTTAAATATCCCGGCTTCATTTGCATCTTCCGGCGCCGCCATTTTAAATCCCCTTAGTCCGAACTCTGTGCCCGGCTGCGGCATGGAGTAGGTAGTTCGAATTAGGATCTCTAATTCGAACTACCGTTATTCCTTGTGGAACGAGGTGTACCGGTAGTTCGAATTAGAGATCCTAATTTGAACTACCTACTCCGTGCCGCGTGTAGCCGCGGGCACGGAGTTCGGACTAAGGGGGATTTAAAAATGGCGGCGCCGAAGATGCAAATGAAGCCCAGATATTTAAATCCCGGACTTCATTTGCAACTTCGAATGCCTACATTAGCCTCCCTAGTTCAAACTAGGGGGCTACTGTAGACATACCCATAGGGTTTAAAGGCACCCAGCCAGGTTTATTATCAAATGAAATGCAATAATAGTTGTCAGTGGACTCTGCTGAACCACTACACATTTGTACACCCTGACAATGGACCCAACTCAGTCAGTGCCAGAAATAAGACACTGTCGACACTCTTTTTGTCATTGGCCAGCGTACTGTGGAAGAGAAAATAAACTCCACAGTCCTTTTCCTCGACTGGAAATGGGGAGATGTGTAGTGGGGGGAACCCAGACCCTGTGATAGTAGCTGCTCATTTGAATCCCCGACACTTCCTAGAATACAGCTCCAAGACCCCTGTCTACTTCCCCGCACCTTCCCCAGCATCTTCCTACTCTCCAGTTCATCATCCTAGTTGTGATCTCCTTTCCTCCTACTCCCAGCTGCACTCCCCCTACAACTGCAGGCAAGCTCCTTTTATAGCCAGTCTGAACTGGTTTTCTTAATTACTCCATGTCCTGATTGGTCTAGGTTTGCCTGACTCTGCAGGCCTGGTCAATTAGCCTCAGGTGTTCCACTGCCCCTGCTTGCCTCTCCTGGTTCTAAACCAGCCTCTCCCGTTACTATGGGGACAGGGATCTCTTCAGTCTGAGGCTTCATACAGCTCCCAGGGCTTTTTTACAGCCTTCTCTTCTGACCCTGTCACAAGATCTTTTTGTTGCTCTCTGTGGTGCTACAGGACTTATTGTTCCTCATCACCTTCCCCATCGTCACTAGGGGCCTCATTCTGGCATCTCTCACGGATGATTTCTCCTTTTCCTACTGCCATTAGGCTGGGATGCCCCTTTTACCATCTGTCACGCTGATTATGTTGTTACATTTGATACATATTCAGTAGAGGACGTTTCCCTTTCTCCTCATTTGTATTTCCTCACCTTACTAATCGTGAAGTGTCTTTTTCCTATTGGTTGTTATGTCATGGATCTTAACGTATTATCATATACATCAATTCGTTACCGTGGGCCCTTTGGGGTTCATAGAATCATAGAACCATAGAGCTGGAAGAGACCTCAGAAGGCCATCAAGTCCAGCCCCCTGCTCTAGGCAGGACCAATCCCAACTAAATCAACCCAGCCAGGGCTTGGTCAAGCCGAGACTTAAACACCTCTAGGGATGGAGACTCCACTAGGTAACCCATTCCAGTGCTTCACCACTCTCCTAGGGAAATAGTTTTTCCTAATATCCAACCTGGACCTCTCCCACCACAACTTGAGACCATTGCTCCTTGTTCTGCCATCTGTCACTACTGAGAACAGCCTCTCTCCATCCACTTTGGAACCTCCCTTCAGGAAGCTGAAGGCTGCTACCAAATCCCCCCTCTATTACATTTGTTATTTCGGTCCTACTCGGTTATTGAGTCTGGTGTTAACTGGTAATTTCAGGTGTCCTGAAGTAAGGGTGTGCCTGTTAAGTGTGAGGGTATTCTTGAAAGCCCCTATGCCATTGTAATAGAAGCCTATTGGAGCTTATTATAATATATATATATAGAGCGAGAAAGAGAGACAGAGGGAGAGAGATTAAAGTGTGACCATCTTCTGTGCATCACTGAGTCCATTTGTTAAAGAATTCATCCTAAACCATTAGAGCTAGGACGGCTACATTTGGTATGCCGCTTCCTCAGATCCTAACTTCAACCACGGACAGGGTTTGTTTGTGCCTGGAAAACGGGAAGTGCCAGGACTGGGACTGTTTCCATAACATAAAAAGGGAGGGGTGGAGAGACGTGAAAGGGGAGGGGCATAGACATACCGAGAGTGGTCCCTGGGGGCAGATGCAGCACAAAGAGAGTGGCCAGAAGGACTGGGGCTCCACCATCTTGCCTGCCACCAGACCATGCAAGGAGCTCCCCTGCCCCAAACCCAGAGTCTGCCCCCCTCCCTGTTGAGAGCCTGCAGGATGTGGGGGAGGGGGCACTGGAGGAGAGGACAACTCGAGAGCTTTGACTCCCAGACAGCCTTCAGGCTGCAGGGGGAGGAGCTGCTGGAAGGGGAGCAGCCCCCATAGCCTTACCGCCCCAACAGCCTGCAGGCCATGGGGGCAAGAGGGAGTATCTGGAGAGGGAAGCCCTCAGAGCCTGCCCCCTCCCCAAACAGCCTGCAGGATGTGGGGGGTTGTATTGGAGGAGGGGGCAGCGTCCAGAGTCTCAAACCCCTCCAGATGGCCTTCAGGCTGGGGGTGGGAGGCAGCTGGACTGGGTGGCAGCCCCCAGAGTCTCACCTCCCTACACAGCCTGCAGGCCACAGGGAGGCCCCTGGAGGCTGGAGGAAGCCCCCAGAACCTAGCCCCGAACAGACAGCCTGTAAGTGGGCCTGGAAGGCTGGGGACAGCCCACAGATCCTAGCCAGCCCCGCAGAGGGTGTCCCAAACAGGCTGCAGGATGGACGGGCCACTGGAGGATGGGGATAGGCTCTGGTGTGCCACCCCCCGACCAGCTCAGGGCAGAGTGGGCAGCTGGAGGGTGGGGCCAGCCAACAGGCTGCTGGACAGTGGGGGCACTGCTCCAAGCAAGATCCCCCGGAGTAGCTGCAGGCTGTTCCCCTCTCCCCCTCTGACAGGCTCCAGGCCAAAGGGGAGCAGCTGGTAGCGAAGGCCCCAGCCCCCACCCCACAAGTGCACAGACCTATATCCCCTTCTCCCGGGAGCAGCTGCCCTCTGGGGAGCACAGTCCTGGCCCCTCGGGAGGAGCCACTAGCTGGGAGCACTGCTCAGCCCTCTGGGAGGAGCCACTGCAGGAGCAGCGCCACCCTCACTGCCACAGATGGCCCCAGTAAGCTCCCCCCCACCTCCCAGACCCCTGTCCTGAGCCCCCTGCCTTACGTCCTGCCCCTCCGACCTGCCTTACTTCAGCATCGCCTCCTCCTTCCCCCTAGCCTGAGACCCCAACCCCACAGACCTCCCATCATTCTTCCCTAAGCCTCCCAAAGCCCTGCCTGTCCTTACTCCCGAACCTTCATTCCAGCCTTCATTGTCATTCACTTCATTTTTATAACATACAATCTTGGAAATCAAGCAGGCGCATTTTTCATTTATTTCCCCCCCAAAAAACCCCACCCCACTTCAGTTACAGACCCAAGCACTGCTGGGAACATCTGATCATAAACACATAGTGGAAACCATAAGGAAATGAAAACATCTATAAGAAAATAAATCTATAGGCAAGGAAGCCGACCTATAGGCTACACCAGAAACTCAGCACTGCCAGATTCCCCTTCCGACTTTCCCATTGTCACTAGGTACCTGGCCACTCTAAATGGGACCTGGACACAGACGCCAAAAACAGGACTGTGACTGTAAAACCCAGCTTGGTGGGAATCCTATTAACTCTCATTTTATTATATGAACCATCTGTATTCTTGTGTTGTGGGCTTTTCCCACCACCATCCCTACCAAAGACATGTAGGAGTCCCCGTGCCCCCAGTGTTTTTGTGCGCTAGGCATATGCAGGAGCACCAGCTCCATCTCCCAGCCAGCTGCACCCCCCTCCCCAAACTGTGCCCAGCAGGGCTGTCTGTAGGGAGGTACAGGGCCCAAAAAACCCACCAACTCTGCCGTTGCTTCACCCCTGACCCCCCACTCCACCCCTTCCCCTAAGTCCCTGCCTCTGCCCCACCCCGCCTTCTCCTGACCCAGCCCTTCCCCCAATCAACACAGGCCAGGGGATTAGCGGGGCGGGAGGGAGGAGCATGGCTCTGGCAGCAGGGTTTGGACCTGCCCTGCACTCATTGTTGGTGGCAGGAAGTGGAGTGAAATGGCCCCAGACGGCTCCGCTTCTCTCAGCCACACGGCTCTGCTTCCTGCCGCCGGTGACTGTGGGGAGCAGTCGCACCCCTCTCCCCAAGCCCCCTCCTCCGAGCGACATCTTTGAGAGCAGGACTGGAGCAGGCTGGGTTTGTGTTGCTCCACATCCCCACCCCCAGTGAGTGCAGGGATGGGCCTAGTTCCTGAAGACTCCCTGCCCTATTCATGCACCCTGCAGTGATAGGTTTCCCCGCACAGCTCCTGCCTTCACAGTCCCGAAACCTGAGCATGGCCCCCTCCCCATGGCTTTTCCTGGTAGCCCAACTGCTGCTTCTTGCAGCCAGCGGCGGACACCAGGAGCCATGCCTCACTAAGTAGACTATGCATTAGGTCTGAATGGAGCTTGGTCTGACAGCCAGAGCAGCAGGAGAAAACTTTATGCTCCTTTATGAAAAAATAAGAGCTGGAGCAGCCTGCCCCGGGTCTGTTTGGTTCTCACCCTGTAAATGATGCGGTTTAACATGGGGGCCAACAGGCAATGAGAACTTGGGAATGGCGGGGCACACTCTGGCCAAACCGACGTATGAGGGCAGAGAAGAGAGTTGTCAGGTAAAAGGTTAAGATGGAAAAGAGGTGGGAGCAGCAGGTTCCAAAAGTCTTGAGCCGGGCATTCTTTGTGGGTAGGCTGAAGACACATCTGGGTATAGGACACAGCCATAAAAAGCACATCTGGAGCCATCACAGTAAATACAACAAAGAGGCCATAGTAACTGCTGATGTGGATGTCCGTGCAGGCCAGCTTTACCATGGCTATGTGCTCACAGTATGGCTGGGGGATGATGTTGGTTCTGTAATAGGAGCACCTCCACACCAAGAAGGGATAAGGCAGTGTGAGCATGGCACCACTCAGCACCATGGCCGGGCCCATCTTGATCACTACGGAGTTTGTCAGGATGGTGGAATGTCTCAGGGGATCACAGATGGCCATGGCGATCAAAAGCCATGGCCACGAAGATCCCAGACTCCATCCCCGAGAAGCTGTGAATGAAGTACAGCTGGGCGAGACAGGCACTGAAACTGATCTCCCTGGAGTTGAACCAGAAGATGCTCAGCATTTTGGGTACAATAGACGTACACACAACCAGGTTGGCAATGGCCAACATGCAGAGGAAATAGTACATGGGCTCATGGAGATTCAGCTCCTTCTTCACAATAAACAGGATGGTGAAGTTCCCCAAGACAGCTGTGACGTATATGGTGCAGAAGGGAATGGAGATCCAGACATGAGCCGCCTCCAGACCAGGAATGCCCAGCAGGATGTAAGTGGAGGGGTTGGTGAACTCAATTGTGTTGGAACTCTTTGCCAGGGGAAGTTGTGAAGACCAAAATTATAACAGAATTCCAAAAAGAGCTAGACAACTTCATGGGCAAGAGGTCCTTCAGTGGCTATTAGCTCTGGTGGGCAGGGATCCAAAGTTATGATCTGTTTTGCAGAAGCTGGGAATGGGTGAAGGGGGATGAATCACTTCACGATTGCCCATTCTGTTAATTCCCTCCAAAGCACCTGGTATGGCAACTATTGGAAGGAAAGCGACTGAGTTAAATGGATCAGTGGTATTACCCAGTATGGACATTCTGAAGTCTTTATATAGAGCCCAGACGTATCTGTCCCCCATTATGATATACTAGAGCCTACTTCCTACCAGGGCTGAGATAGACCTTGGAGTCCTGACAGGGCTTCTATCTCTGCAGTTATTAACAAACTGAGAATGTACACTGCTATGTGAAAACTAACCAGTTTCCCTTAAAAGAATTCCCATGAGATGTCAGATCAGGTTATTATTAGAGCGAAGTGGGTCTACTATTGATTTTCTTTCCTTTATAATGGAATTAGTTAAAGTGCTCTTATCAGCTAAATCCTAAGTTATGTCTGCCAATACACTGCAGTTTTCAAGAGCCTAAATAGCCGCTGAAATTATGATTACAGTTTCCACTCTACCAAAGCACTGCAATGGCTGTGGAAGAGTGGGTGAAGGGACATGGATATTACCCAGGCAGTAACAGGGGATGGGCAGAGAGGACTGAGCGAAGGGCAGGGTTTTGGGGGAAGGAGGCAGAGGAGCTGTGGAGTCTTGGTGGAAGAGCTGGGGAAAGGAGAAGAGTATTGGTGGAAGAGGCGGGCAAGGGTCAGATTCCTGGGGGTCAAATACCGGCTGTTAAAGAGGCAGCAACCAATGGGTTGTGCAGAGACGGATTTCCCAGTTTCTCATGCTGCCAGAGCACAGTAAAGTGTGGAAGGGATTTAATGTTATTTGACTTGTCCAGTCTATGATTCAAGGAAGAGGGCCCAACACCACCTCACCAGCTACCTCTCCACAGAATTACTTCTGACAGCCAGAGCAGCAGGACAAATCATTATACTCGTCTATGAGAAATGAGCTGGAGCAGCTTGCCCCAGATCTGTTTGGTTCTCACCCCGTAGATGATGGGGTTTATCATGGGAGCCAATAGGGTGCACACACTCGCAATGAGAACTTGGGAATGGCGGGGCACACTCTGGCCAAACCGATGTATGAGGGCGGAGAAGAGAGTTGTCAGGTAAAAGGCTAAAATGGAAAAGAGGTGGGAGCTGCAGGTTCCAAAAGTCTTGATTCGGGCATTCTTGGTGGGCTGGTTGAAGATGGCCCTGAGGATCTGGATATAGGACACAGCCATGAAAAGCACATCTGGAACCATCACGGTGAATACCACAAAGAGTCCGTAATAACTACTGATGTGGATATCAGTGCACGCCAGCTTCACCATGGCTATGTGCTCGCAGTATGGCTGAGGGATGATGGTGGTTCTGTAATAGAGGCACCGCTTCACCAGGAAGGGATAAGGCAGTGCGAGCATGCCACCACGCAGCACCATGGCCAGGCCAGTCTTGGCCACCACAGGGTTTGTGAGGATTGTGGAATGTCTCAGGGGATCACAGATGGCCACGTAGCGATCAAAAGCCATGGCCACGAAGATCCCAGACTCCATCATTGAGAAGCCATGAATGAAGTACAGCTGGGTGAGGCAGGCATTGAAATCAATCTCTCTGGAATTGAACCAGAAGATGCTCAGCATTTTGGGTAGGATGGATGTAGAGACAACCAAGTCGGTGATGGCCAGCATGCAAAGGAAATAGTACATGGGCTCATGGAGGCTTGGTTCCATTTTCACAATGAAGATGATAATGAAGTTCCCCAAGAGGGCTATGATGTACATGGTGCAGAAGGGGATGGAGATCCAGACATGGTCCCTCTCTAGGCCAGGAATGCCCAGCAGGATGAAGGTGGAGGGGATGAAGAGGTCAGTTGTGTTAGAATCTGACATGGAGTAGGAAAGAAGGTGTCCAACTCTGAGGCAGAACGTTGTCTCCTACAAGTACCGTATATTCTCGCAACTTCCTGTATGTCCTTAGGATTTAGAGTTATAGTGAATCTCAAAAATACCTAGATGGAGAGACAATGTTAATATGAAACACTCCATGCACTACAGGAGGCTGTTCTCATGGATGAACCAGATATGTTACACATTGGAAAATGACAGTTTCATTATTCAGAAAAATAAATTATGAACAACTGACCTTACTAATGTCAATTCCACATTTCTTGATGTTCCATGTGTCAATAATTCTCTCACATAATGGTTTGTCATTCATCATTTCCTAATGCAATGAAAGCCGAGATAGGGAGCTCCCCTTTCACCCTGTTGCTCAAAATATTAGCAGACAAATACTCAACCATTGCTAAGCATGTGCCGTGGGAAATCCCAACCAGAGCAAACTTCAGTGAGAAGACCTTTGTGGAGGCAGGAAAAAGGGAATAAGGGAATTTGTGTGCAGTCATCTTAGGGTGTGTCTAGTTTACAGGGTTTTGTCGACAAAATTGGACTTTTGTCGACAAAACTATACCTGCATCTACACTGCCGCTGAGTTCGGTCAACATAACATCGACAGAACTCAGCAGTTTTGTCGACGGCTGTAAACCTCATTCTACGTGGAATAACGCCTTTTGTCGACAGAGTTCTGTCACCAGAAGGCATTATTGCACCTACACTGTCCTTTGCGTCTACACTGTCATGTCCACAAAGCGGCTTGCTTTGTCGATAGAACTGGATGTAGTCTAGACACTCTTTGTCGACAGAAGCTTTGTCGACAGTATCTGTCGACAAAATTTCTGTCAACAAAAGCCTGTAGTCTAGACGTACCCTCTGTGTCCACACCTTGGTGTCCCTGACAGCAGTTCAATGGAAGCACCTGGGCAGTGTCTACACTGGCACAATCTTGTGCAAAAGCGGCCCGCTCTTGTGCAAAAACTTGCTGCCTGTCTACACTGGCTGTGTGTTCTTGCGTAAGTAAACTGACATTCTAATGTATGAAATCAGGGCTTCTTGCACGAGAACTATGATGCTCCCGCTCAGGAATAAGCCCTCTTGTGCAACTGTTCTTGCGCAAGAGGCCAGTGTAGACAGGCAACATGAATTTCTTGCGCAAGAAAGCCCTATGGTTAAAATGGCCATCAGAGCTTTCTTGCGCAAGAGAGCGTCTACACTGGCATGGATGCTCTTGCGCAAAAGCACATCTCTTGCCCAAAAGCACATGCCAGTGTAGACGCTCTCGTCCGCAAAAGAGTTTTTGCATGAGAACGCGCCAGTGTAGACATAGCCCTGCTCTTTCACAGTGGCAGTTTAACAAAGACAATGGTCAGATGCATAAGGCATGAGATGGAAAATAACCTGCTGTGTACATGCACTCAGTTTCTGTCAACGAGAATGTATGAAGGACAGAGCAGATAGAAATGGTATTTGGAGACAAGCTATGATGAGGACTAATTTAGTGATAACCACTAAAGAGAGAGATCTTGGAGTCATTGTGGATAGTTCTCTGAAAACATGTACTCAGTGTGTAGCAGTAGCCAAAAAAGTAAACAGAATGTTAGGAATAATTTTAAAAGGGACTGAGAATAAGACAGAGAATAATTTTACTGCCTCTATATAAATCCATGGTACACCCACATCTTGAATACTGCGTACAAATGTGTTCACCATAGAGAACTATCCACTATGACTCCAAAGTCTCTCAAGCGGTAATAACTAATTTAGTCCCATCATTTTTTTTACGTATAGTTGGGATTAAGTTTTCCAATATGCATTATTTTTTATTTATCAACATTAAAATTCATCTACCATTTTGTTGCCCAGTCACCTACTTTTGTGAGATCCTTTCGAAGCTTTTCTGTCTGATTTGCCCTGAAGTATCTTGAGTAGTTTAGTAGCATCTGCAAATTCTTCCATGTCATTGTTTACCCCTTTCTCCAGATCATTTGTGACTATGTTGAATAGGATTGGTCCCAATACTGACCCCTGTGGGACACCACTAGTTACTTCTCTCCATTCTGAGAACTGACCATTTATTCATTCCTTTGTTTCCTATATTTTAACTAGTGATCAATCTATGAGGGCACTCTTATCCCATGAGAGCTTACTTTACCTAAGGGCCTTTGGTTAGGGATCTTGTCAAAAGCTTCTTGGAAATCTAAAGCGACAAGGAGTCCTGTGGCGCCTTCTAGACTAACAGATGTATTGGAGCATAAGCTTTCATGGGCAAAGACCCACTTCGTCAGATGCAGCATCTGACGAAGTGGGTCTTTGCCCACAAAAGCTTATGCTCCAGGACATCTGTTAGTCTAGAAGGCTATGTTTACACTAGTCCCCTAGTTCGAACTAGAAAGGCTAATGTAGGCATTCGAAGTTGCAAATGAAGCCCGGGATTTAAATATCCCAGGCTTTATTTTCATCTTCCCATCCGGGCGCCATTTTTAAATCCCCCTAGTCCGAACTAACTGCCCGTGGCTACACGCGGCAGTCAAACGTTAATTCGAACTAAGTCCTCATGGAATGAGGTGTAACAGTTAATTTGAACTAAGGACTTAGTTCAAATTAATGTTAAACTGCCGCGTGTAGCCGCGGGCAGTTAGTTCGGACTAGGGGGATTTAAAAATGGCGCCCGACGGGAAGATGCAAATGAAGCCCGGGATATTTAAATCCCGGGCTTCATTTGCAACTTCGAATGCCTACATTAGCCTCCCTAGTTCGAACTAGGGGGCTAGTGTAGACATAGCCTAAGGTGCCACAGGACTCCTTGTCGCTTTTGCAGATCTAGACTAACACGGCTACCCCTCTGATACTTGGAAATCTAAGTATACTATATCCACTGGATCCCCGTTGTCCATATTCTTGTTGACTCCCACAAAGAACCCTAGCAGATTAGTAAGGCATGATTTCCATTTACAAAAACCATGTTGACTTTTTCCCAGTAAATTATGTTCATCTATGTGTCTGACAATTTTATTCTTTACTATTGTTTCAGCCAATTTGCCCGGTAATGAAGTTAGGGTTATGGGCCTGTGATGGCAAGGATCACCTCTAGGGCCCTTTTTGAAAATGGGCATCACATTAGCTATCTTGCAGTCATTAAGTACAGAAGCTGATTTAAAGGCTAGGTTACAAACCACAGTTAATAGTTCCACAATTTCACATTTAAGTTCTTTCAGAACTCTTGGGTGAATGCCATCTGGTCTTGGTGACTTGTTACTGTTACGTTTATCAATTTGTTCCAGAACTTCCTCAAATGACACCTCAGTCTTGGACAATTCCTCAGATTGTCACCTTCAAAGAATGGCTCAGGTTTGGGAATCTCCTCAACATCCTCAGCCATGAAGAGTGATGCAAAGTAAGAATTTAGTTTCTCCACAAAGACCTTATCATCTTTGAGTGCTCCTTTAGAATCACCCAGTGGCCCCAATGGTTATTTAGCAGGCTTCCTGCTTCTGATGTACTTAAAAAAACATTTTGCTGTTACTTTATGAGTTTTTGGCTAGCTATTCGTCAAACATCTTTTTGGCCTTCTTAATTATATTTTTACACTACATTTACATTCCTTTCTATTTCCCCCACTAGGACTTTACTTCCACTTTTTGTACAATGCCTTTTTATTTCTCCTTACTTCTTTTACTTGGTGGTTAAGCCATGGTGGCATTATTTTTGTTATCTTACTGTGTTTTTTAATTTGAGGTATGCATTTAAATTGAGCCTCTATTATTGTGTCTATGAAAAGTTTCCATGAAGCTTGCAGGAATTTTACTTTTGGCCCTGTATCTTTCAATTTTTGTTTAGCTAACCACCTCATTTTTGTGTAGTTCCCCTTTCTGAAATGAAATGCCACTATGTTGGGATGCTGTGCTGTTTTTCCCACCACAGGGATGTTAACATTTTTTATGGAAAACTGGTCTTGTGAAAGAAAAGTCAGCTTCATCCTTTAATGAGAATACCCATCTGTTTTATAAGGGAACCAAGCAGTTGTAATAGACTTTGATTTTTGGAGGCATTTGATTTAGTAGGGGAAACATTGAGAAAAAAGAATACAACTGATTACACTGAAATCGACAGAACGAACAATCTCAACCAGTAATATCTATAGAAATTTAGCATATCCAAGGGCCTACTTCCCTAAAGGTTAAACAGATCATCAGCAAAAATGATTGGTAGGAAAAATACAGAAGGAAAAAATGTAAGGAAAAATGAGAGTTCTTGGAGAAGAGATTATTCGATAGCTAAAAAGCCGTGATTCAACAGTAAAGAAAGTAAAGACGTTTGCACAAAAACCTGATTCAGTTGCAAAGTGAAGACAGCCATTGGAGGGGGAAAATATATATATATACCACATAGGAAAAATGGGGAAATAAATGACAAGCAATTCAATTGGAAGCTCTGAAAATTGGTAAGGGACGTTAAAGACATCAGGGAGAATTCTGTGCTTAGCAGGGCTAAGGGTCATGAACAGGAGGCTGTAAAATACATATGAACATAAAAAGGAATAGGAGGAGCACATATAACAGGAGGTGATGAAATACTTGCCAGTTGATTAGCAGCCAAGTAGGAAGTTAAACAGCATTGTCAGTAGAACCCTAGAATTACAAACAACAGAGCTAATAACTGATTGATCAACTAAACATCCCATTTGGGTTGATAATTATGGAATCAGGCAGCAGCAGAGCTAAAACAAACAAGCAAACAACCAAAAGGCAAATTCAGGAGAGTACCGTGGTCGACATAAAATATTAAAAGTAAAGGGAGAGCTCGAGCATCTCCATGATACGCAGCAGCTAAAAGTCAGGTAACAACCTTTAGCAGCCAGAGCCCCATAGTGCAGGAGGAGCAGGTGACAGTCTCTGTGCATTAACACACAGCTGGCTCCTCAGGTTCTTTCTCATCTCTTCCTCCAAGGAGCCTCTTACCTCAGCGGAGCTCGAGCAAACTAAGGGCCATGGCCTGAGAATTAAAACACCCCAACCCTGTTCTCGTTCCCTTCACATCCACTGTGCCCTGGGTGTGCGGAGCAGGGCAGCGCCTCAGCAAGAGATGGTACCTGTGAATTCTCCGATGGACGTGTCTTTTCTCAAAATCTCCTCAGGCAGCCGCGTCCTGCACCTCTCTCAGCCCAGCATCTGCGGCTGCATCCCGCACCGAGAGCCAACACACAACTGTGCACTGCTTATAACACAGCTCTGTATGGCCCCAGTAATGTTCACTCAGCCTCCAAGGCAGAAGCATCTGGATGCAAACTCGGCTCTTACAAGCCTGTCTGGGCTTCTGGGCTATTTATAGAGCTTAATGAGTAAACAGCAATTAAGGGTCCTTCCCAAAGGGAGACGAGAACTCTTGGGCTCTGGGCTGAGTCATGCAGAATTGGATTGCTCTGTGCATTTATGTACATTTAGAATTATAGATGATTCAGGAAAAAGAATTAGGGATAATACTTTGGTCTCCATAGCACCTGATACCCTGTAAACGCCCCAGAGGGATGAGTACGTACTGGACAGACAGATGTGCAGACAGACGACGGACTGGGAACATACACACTTTGTGCACCTACCCAGGGCTGTGGCCAGAAGCTCAGAAATGCTCAAAGGTAACAACCATCATAGCGGGCAGCACCTTTCACTAATGGGGATTCAAACCAGCCAGCGAAGGAATGTCCCTATGGCTGTATCCCTTTGTACAGATAGGTAAGTGGAGGCACAGTTGACGTGTCCTGGCCAGGATCATACACAGGCTGAGTGGCAGGACGGAATCAGGAGTCTTGATTTCTGTGCCCTGCCCAGGGTCTCTCCGTGACACCAGGAGGGAAATGGACCCTGCTGGAGCAGGGGCTGCTGATTGGGAGGGAGGCAGAGTAAAGGCTCCAAGAGTGAGTCTGAGCCTTCACCAGCCCATCACGGTGAATCTGCGGGTTTCACAACAAGCTGGAGTTGCGAATTCCCGCTCCTGTGAGCGGTGAGTCCCGGGCTGCCACTCGGAGACCTGCCCGCACATCAGTCTGGGGCTCCCAGTTACCCATCTGACATGCTGGGGGAATAGCAATGCCCACAGAGTGTTCCTGGGGGCACAGTGCCCCTTTGCTCCCTTCCTCCCGCAGTGGGGCAGAGGCTGCAGCACCAGTGCTGGCTCCCTGCTGTGGGGGTGGGAGCCCAGAGCCCCGTGGGCCCGATCCAGGCAAGACAGAGCTGAAACTGACTCATGGCTCTGCCTGGCAGCAGGAGGAATCAGCGGGGAGGAATCAGCTGTGTGCACTGCAAGGAAGCGCACACGATGGTCACCACTCCCCACCACTCTGATTGGCTGAGAATCACCGCCCACTCCTGCCCCCTCCCTCCTGCCCACACCTCACACCCCCACACACAGCCTGCTCCTGCATCCTCCCTCCTGCCCACACCTCACACCCCACACACAGCCTGCTCCCTCCCTCCTGCCCTGAGGCTTTATACCAGGACGGTGACTTATCTTGTAGGCCTTCTTCTTACTCCAGGTGGCACTGTTTTGGTTCTCTTCCTGTCTTTGAGTTTGGGTACACATTTAAGTTGAGCCTCTGTTAAGGGATGTTTAACAAGTGCCCATGCAGCTTGCAGAGATTGCATTCCAGACACGGAGCCTTTTCATTTCTATTTAATGAACTTCCTCATTTAGTGCACTTCCCATTTTGGAGATTAAATGTTCTTGTGTTGGGCTGTTTTCCCCACCACAGGGATGTTCAGTTCAATAATGGGGTCACTATTACCAGTCGGTTCGGCTGTATTCAGCTCTTGGACCAGATCCTGAGCTACGTTTAGGGTTAAATCAAGAATTGTCTCTGCTTGTAGGTTCCAGGGCTAGCTGCTCCAGGACACAGTCATTTAAGGAGTCAAGAAACTGTATCTCTGCATCCCGTGCTGAGTGACATGTGCCCAGTCAATGTGGGGCTAATTGAAATTCCACTATTATTATTGAGGTTTTGTTTTTACAGCATCCCTCGCCTTCCTGAGCATTTCACAATTATCACCATCCTGCTCAGGTGTCTGTTAGTAGATAATAATATATGGAGATATACCATCTCATAGAGATGGAAGGGACCTTGCTAGGTCATCAAGTCCAGACCCCTGCCCTCGCAGCAGGACCAAGTACCATCCCTGACAGATTTCCCCCAGCTCCTTAAATGGCCCCCTGCAGGACTGAATTCACAATGCTGGGTTTAGCAGGTAAATGCTCAAACCACTGAGCTATCTCTCTGCCCTGCAGTTAGTCTTTGAAAGTGGGACAGTTTGGCTCAAGTCAGACTTCTACTTCATTTCATTCTGTGCTTTCTTTCAAACGGAGTGCCCCTCTCCCAGGACCGCGACCTGTTTTGTCCTTCTGATGGATTTTGTACCCTGGTATTACTGAGTCCCTCTGATTATCCTCATTCCATCAAGATTCTGTGATTCCTATTTTATCAATATCGTTATTCTATACAACACATTCTAGTTCACCTGTTTTATTATTTAGACTTCTGTAATTTGTACGGAAGCACTTTAAAAATGATCACTTTTTAACTGTCTGGAAAGACATGATGCAACTGAATGGGACACCTTTTTCATGTGACTGTTTCTCACCATGTCATACATGTCTTTTATCGTCTTCCATCCTCTCTCTTGTACAAAGCCAAACAGATTTTCCATTTATCCACCCTCTCTTAAGGGAGGCCTCTATCCAAACCAAGTGCTCCTCCACACTTCTTCGCATTCCCTGTTGATCATTTTAAGTTGATCTACAATGTTGGTCATTTTAAGTGCTGGCAGTTGCGTTCCATTTTGGTTTAGGTGGAAACCATTTTCCTACTTAGGCTCCTACTTTTCCCCAATGTTTCCTAGGTTTCCAAAGACTCTAAACCCCTCCCCCTTTTCACGATCATCTCATCTATGCAGTGAGACCCTGTAATTATGCTCGTCTATCTGGCTAAGCCTAGGGAAGTAGAAGCATTTCAGAGAATGAATAGTCCTGTATAAACAATGAGGAGTCCTGTGGCACCTTATAGATGAACAGATTTATTGGAGCATAAGCTTTTGTGGGCAAAGACCCACTTCGTCAGACGCATGTGGTGGAAATTCCTGAGGCAGGTATAAATATACAGGTATATGAAAAGAGTACCAATCAAGAGTAAGGCTAGAGATAACGAGGGCAGGGAGAATGAGGCCCACTTCTAGCAGCTGATCTGGAGGTGTGAACACCAAGAGAGGAGAAACTGCTTTTGTAGTTGGCCAGCCATTCACAGTCTTTGTTTAACCCTAAACTCATAGGCTGTGTCTACATTGGCAAGATTTTGCGCAAAAGTGGCTGCTTTTGAACAAAAACTTGCTGCCTGTCTAGAATCATAGAATCATAGAATACTAGGACTGGAAGGGACCTTGAGAGGTCATCGAGTCCAGTCCCTGCCCTCATGGCAGGATCAAATACTGTCTACACTGGCCACGAGTTTTTGCGCAAGAACACTGACGTTCTAATGGAAGAAATCAGGGCTTCTTGTGCAAGAACTATGACGCTCCCGCTCAGGAATAAGCCCTCTTGCACAAATGTTCTTGTGCAAGAGGCCAGTGTAGACAGACAACATGAATTTCTTGCGCAAGAAAGCCCGATGGTTAAAATGGCCATCAGAGCTTTCTTGCGCAAGAGAGAGTCTACACTGGCACGGATGCTTTTGAGCAAAAGCACATCTCTTGCGCAAAAGCACATGCCAGTGTAGACACTCTCTTGCGTAAATACTCTAACGCAAAAACTCTTGCATTAAAGAGTATTTGCGCAAAATCTTGCCAATGTAGACGTAGCCATAGTGTCAAATTTGCAAATGAATTGTAGCTGTCTTGTTTATAACAGAGCACTTGCTTCTTAAAACTCCAAGGCCGTCCATATGTTTTCCATCAGTCTGCTTTGTATTGGGCCCAATTTATGGTACCTTGTCAGTGTTGGGATATGTAAAATGAATACAGGTCTGGGATGGTGGGAAGGATTTCAGCCACAGCCTGCATTACCCTTGGACATGCTCTTTCCCTTCGTTTTGCCCAGAAAAATAGATAAGCCAGCAGCTGCTCTACTTCGTTGTATTTCTTGCTTATCCTCATTGGCGCTGTATAAAATATCTCCAGGGTTAAAATCTTTGTAATCTCTGTAACCTTTTAGTTTGTAGTATAGGAATGTGTTGATTTAATTAGAAATTCTGTAAATAGTAATTAGAGGCAGCAGTTAACGTTACTAAATAAGGCTTTAGAAAAGTAGTGATAGATGTGTGAATTAACATACTAAAATAGATAAAAGGGCTGACTAATGTCAGGTTGTTGCCACTTGGACATTGTGTCAATGTCCGAGGTAAACGTGTGTAGGCAGTAAAGCTGTGCCTTTTACCCCATCTGCTCCTGGGTCCCTCCTGGTCCCCTCCCCTCTTTCACTGTCTGGACCCTGAAACTGTTGGGCCTACAAGTTGTTCTCTCTCCAAACACTCACATTCCATTCACTCCCTCACTCCCCCTCCCCAGGAACTATACAATCAGTTCACACATGGCAAAAGAGATACAATTGTCCCTACAAAAGGTATCAACCTAACTCCTAATACAAAGCTTCTATCAGTACAAACTTTTAATTCATTCATCTATATTCTAACTACTCCTAAGAGCAACAGTGTGATCGTGCAGACTCACAAGGGTCCTGCTGATCTCCTTCTGTCTTGACATCAGATACAGACACAAGCAGTTTGCCTGATGGATCGTTGTTAAGGGCCTAGACGCCTGTTCTTCCCCACTTACCAAAGTGGGGCTGGCAGAGCTAGGATTGTTGAACATTTGTTCTCACACTGCCCATTAAGCACATTACATAAAACATTATACAATTCTGTGGTCTACATCTGAGAGGAACATAAGGGAACTGAAAGCTAAAGAAATGAGTCACACAACGGTCTCTGACCTCCGGGCTTTATAGCTGAGATTTAGGGTCCATGAGGATGCTCAGCCTCATCGACCTCCCACACAGCCCTACTTCTAACCCTCTGCTGCTTTTAGACATCTGCCTGGCTTCTCCCTTCCCTCCTGATTGGCCTGTTGGCCCCATCGTCCCATTCTCTTGGCCCTCATGGCAGGCTCCTTGTCATGCTGCAGCACACTCCTGTGCCAGCCCCATAGCAGAGGGATCCCCACTGGGGGGGAAGGGGAGTTTATATTATCCTGGGAGTGATGGGGGGAGAGCAGAAGAGCAGCGAGTACCAGGGAGGGACCTTTAGGGAAGATGTGGAGGACGGTCTTGGCCCTGGGGGAAGAGGAGGAGCAGTGACAGAGCCGCAGGGATCCAGATACAACTAAAATTATAATTCTAAAGAGTTCAGTTTGTCACGCTGGCAAAGCACAGTAAGGCCAGAGACCTAATTTAATATCTGACCGCTCAGTGAATCAGGAAGAGGGCCCGGCAACCTGTTACCAGCCAGCTCTGCATGGAGATGGGTCTTAGAGTCAGAGCCACTGGATAGAACTGCAGTACCTTTGTGAGTAAAGAGCCAGAGTAACCTGTCCCGTATCTCTTTAGTCCTCACCCCATAGATGATGGGGTTGAACATGGGGGGAACCAGGAGGTACACGTTGCCTATGACAATGTGGAAATGTAGGGCCACATTGTGGCCAAACCAGGACATGAGGGAAGAGAAGAGACCTGGGATGTAAAATGCTAAGATAGTAAAGAGATGGGAGCTGCAGGTCCCAAAAGTCTTTAGCCGGGCATCTTTTGTAGGGAGGGTGAAGATGGTCTTGAGGATCTGCGTGTAGGAGACTGTAATAAAAAGGAAATCCAGACCGATCACAGACATTAGCACAATGAGGCCGTAGTAGCTACTGATGCGGATGTCTGCGCAGGCCAGCTTCACCACAGGCATGTGCTCACAGTGCGTGTGGGGGATGATGTTGGTTCTGCAATATGGCCAGTGCCTCGCCAGGAAGGAAAGGCCAGTGAGAGCATGGCACCGCGCAGCACCACAGCCAGGCCGATCTTGGCCACCACGGGGTTTGTCAGGATGGTGGAATGTCTCAGGGGATGGCAGATGGCCACGTAGCGATCCAAGGCCATGGCCACATAGATCCCAGACTCAATCTCTGAGAAGCAGTGAATGAAGTATAACTGGGTGAGGCAGGCACTGAAATTAATCTCCCTGGAATTGAACCAGAATATGCTCAGAATTTTGGGCAGGGTGGACGTAGACAGGACAAGGTCGGTGACGGCCAGCATGCAGAGGAAATAGTACATGGGCACATGAAGACGTGGCTCCTGCATAACAATGAACAAGATGATGAAGTTTCCCAAGAGGCTATGACGTACATGGCACAGAAGGGGATGGAGATCCAGACATAGGCCGCCTCCAGGCCAGGGATGCCCAGCAGGATGAAGGTGGAGGGTTGGTGAAGTCGCTTCTGTTGGAATCTGACATGGAGTAAGAGAGATGGTGTCCAACTCAGAGGGAGAAAGGTATCTCCTGCATCTATTGTACGCTTGTTTCCCTGATTTCCTCTGTGTGCCCAGGATCTAGGGTGATGGCAAAAAACAAATGCCTGGAAAGAGACGGTGGTAATATGAGACACGACATACACAACTGGAGGCAGTTCTCCTGGGTGAAGTTCTTCAGTCCCTGAGATATGAATTAAGAACAATTGACCCTACCAATGCCAGTTCCATATCTGATTCCATTCATCAGTAATCCCTACTTATTATGGTTTCAGAGACATTAATAGGCATCCACAGTAAATACGAGCGTGGATACTTGTTATCCATCATTGTTCCATATTGCAATGAAATAAGGCTGGAGAATCCATGCTGTGGGCAGCTCCCCAATCACCTTTTTCTCAAAATCTTAGCGTGAAAAACGAATCTTTGCCAAGACATGTGCCTGGGGAAAACATCCCAAATAGAAGAAAACCCTGGAAAACAACCTTCGTGCCATTTAGAGCAGTGGTTCCCAGACTTTTAGCGCATACGGAGCCCTTTCCAATCTATCAAAACTGCACAGATTCCTTCTCCCCTTGGGGAGGGAAAAAGAAAAGAAAAGAAAAGTAAGGATCGAGCTCACCGTGGTACCTTATTTTAAAAACTTTCCATTGACCCCCTTCCCCGCTGTACCGTCACGGACCACCAGGAGTGTGCCGACCACAATTTGGGAACCGCTGATTTAAAGCATCTGCAGGGAGATAGCTCCTCATTTACAGCAGTGGAAAAACAAAGGAAATGGTTGGATACCAACAGAATGAGACGGAAAATAACCCACTTTGCATATGCCCTGAGTTTGGGTCATCCAGACTTTAGAAAGGATATAGCCAATACAAAGGGAAGTTCCAAGACAGGCTGTGATAATGGGGGAGTCTGACGTATGTGAACAGACTGACACATCTGTGATCGTTTAGTTCAGAGCATAAATAAGCGGGCATATGATAGAGGAGAGCAAAATAAGGAATGGAGCTGATTACATGGAAGTGGAGACTCTGAAAAGTGTATTATCCAAAAGCCCTTGATTCCACAGTCAAGAAATTGGACAACTTTGGCTAAAAACCTGGTTCAGTGGCAAAGCTAAGGCAGGAGTTAGGTCATAAAAATATATGAGAAAACGGGAAAATGGTGAGCAAGCAATAGAAATCGGAACTCATGAAAATTGATCAGGGATATTAAAGCATCTCGGAAAAATCCCCATGCTTGTCAGGGTTAACAGTAAGAAAAAGGAGGTTAAAAAGTAAATTAAGAATAAAAAAGAATCTTAAAAAAGGATTAGGCCAATTCTTTCAAGTGGAAAGGAAACTTGAGAATGTTTCTGAAGAGCTAGACATTTTTCAAGAAAAAAATATTTTTCTGCATTTCAAAAGATGCCGTATGATGTATATCTCATGAGGCAAGGAAATATTTTCCAGTCCTTTAGCAGTCAAGGAGGAAAATAAACAGCATCAATAGGAGATCCTTATGGTTCATAATTTGACCGATCAACCACACATTTCAGTCAGAAACAGAAGTAGTCAACCAGGCAGTAGCAGAGCCAAAACAAACAAGCAAAAGAAAAAAAAACAAGCAAAAGAAAGCATTTTAAAATATACGTTATAAAATACAATGAAAGTTAAAACCAGAGTTGACAAGGTTAGAAAATGATGGGAAAGCTGGTATGGGATTAGTCCAGAAAAAAACGAGGAATATAATGAATGCCAGTTAGCACCAGGGTTATGGAAAGCATCTTTTGCCAAATAAAATTAACCTGATTCCATCCTTGAATGAGAATGCACATTTGGTTGATCAAGGGTATCAAGCAGAGAAAAAAGAACGTGATTTGACTGAGGCATTGGTATAGTAGGGGAAATATTCAGCTGAAAATGGGCCACTGTTCAAAATAATGCTATAGCAGAGCTTCCATACTGCTTCAGTGTACACCCCCCTTACACCAACTGCAAAAATGGCAGCACATTAAGTATGCCAACAAGAGGTGGTAGTTAGGTTGATGTAAGAATTCTTCCAGTGACCTCATGCTGTCTACACTGAGGTTCAAATGGGATAGCTACATATCTCAGGACAGTTGACTGTTTGTCATTGCATTTTGGGGTCACATTAGGAGAGGCATAGCATGCAGGTCACGGTCGGTAATAGTATTCCTCTACTTGGCACTGGTTATATTACTCAGATAGAGGAATGTGATCACGTTTGGTCACCAAAACATAGAAAGGATGTAGAAAAAATGGAAATGTCTGAAGGTGAGACACGGATACGATCCAAGGGATGGAACAAGCCACAGGAGCAAAGACTGAAGGAACTGGGTGTGTTTAGTTTGGAAAAGAGTGTGACAGTAACCCCCTTGTCCCTCAGTTATGTGTCATTGGGCTCTTGCGTATAAAGCATGCCATACAATGTATCAGGGGAAAATCTGAAAATCATTTCTCTCGACATATCTATGTTAATGCTGTGGACACAAACCACACAAAGCTTGATAGTTTGGTCAAAGGCCTGGGGCCTATACGTGGTGCGTGCTGCGTCCTAAGCGAGCATTCCTGAAGACAAAGAAATTGCAAGGCTTGCAAAAAGAGAAAGTGTACTAACAGATGTAACCACTTAAGTACATATGGTTCTGGTTTTCTGCTCAATTCCATTATGTGCTCACTGGAATTACAAAGGTATATATATTCCGAGATTTCTTTGTTAAGGCAGAGTACGTCTTTGCGTTCTCTCCTGTGGTCACAGTAATTAAACGTTTCTGGCTGACTTGAACTTATAAATCAGACTGTGTGTTTATTCCGCGACAATGCATATGAAATTATGAGATTGTGTCAGATGGTTGTCATTAAAACCTGCTGGAAAGTCATCTCTCTGGGATGGTTTAGATGCAACATACCATGTAGCTTGGTGGTGGCTGAGAACAAAGACCCTTGCAGCCCCTCCGCACTCAGTGGCTTTCTGGTTCTGTGGTGTAAAAAAACTACTTCAGTCTAAGTTTTAGTTACACACAACTCACTGGGGTCAATACAAGAATAAAGGGATGAAATTGAATAGCCGGTGTTAGACAAGAGGTCATACTAGAAGATGTAATGATCCCGTCTGACCTCACACCCCATGAATCCCTTGACAAAGAAAATTGATCGGGGATTTATATTTACTGTTGTCCATAACGCACAAAATTGGGAATTACAGTTATAACTCCATTGAATGTCTGAACATATGGCACTGATAAAAATGTTTCCATAATCCATATTTGGCCTGGGGAACTCCTTGCTACATATGTTATTGGTACAAAGGGCTTAGTTCAATGGGATTCAGAAATGGATTGGCTATTGCAGGTGGAATCACCTTTAGTTAAGGCCATCTGACACTTTCAATTAGAAAGAATCCATTTTTGGTTGCTTTTAATTTTCTCAAACTTTCAGAATTTGAACTGTAATTTCCCAACTGAGGTTTTAGCTGGACTGTTTTTTGAACGTTTCAGACACAGAAGTTCAGTTCTTCTGGAATGAAGCTAGTCATGAGGGGGGATTTGAAAGCAGCCTTCAACTTCCTGAAGGGAGGTTCCAAAGAAGACGGAGAGAGGCTGTTCTCAGTGGTGACGGATGGCAGAACAAGGAGCAATGGTCTCAAGTTGCAGTGGGGGAGGTTTAGGTTGGAGATTAGGAAAAACTATTTCCCTAGGAGGGTGGGAAGCACTGGGATGGGTTCCCTAGGGAGGGGGTGGAATCTCCATCCCTGGAGGTGTTTAAGTCTCGGCTTGACCAAGCCCTGGCTGGGTTGATTTAGTTGGGATTGGTCCTGCCTAGAGTAGGGGGCTGGACTTGATGACTGCTGAGGTCTCTTCCAGCTCTATGGTTCTATGATAGGCAAGTAGATGAGTTGCCCGTGTTTCATTTCTATTAAATTGTTTGTGAGGAACCCTAGCACCTCACTCCGTTCCAGAAGGTAAGCGAGGTAACAGCCGTTCCTTTCCCAACGAATGCTCTGAAATGCGAGAGGTAGAGCAGGTGACAGTGTCTGTGTGTTCACACACATCCGGCTCCCAAGGTCATTACTCAAATGGGAGTGTTTCCTCATTGGGACATGCACAATCCATGGGCCACAGCTGGGAATTTGGCCTTGTAATGGACAGCTACTAAGACCTTTCATCCTGCAGGATTCCCTGTGCCACTGAAATGCAGCCACCTGGGGATCGGAAGCCATCAGCTGGCAAGGGTCACAGTAAAGGGACATTTTGGCTCATATTCTGGAGCAAAATCATTTCCTGTGGCAAGGCCTGGGTTATGTAATGGTCATGCAGAGAAGAAAGGATCATGGATCAATACACTATGCTATCATGTTGCACTGGGTGTGTCAGGCAGGTGAGCTCCTCAGAAAAAGAGAGTACCTGTGAATTATGAAGAAGTGTCTTGCTGGAAATCCCCCTCAGGCAGCCGCGTCACAACTCTCTCAGCCCAGCGTCTGCAGCAGCGTCCCGTGCCGAGAGCCGGCACAGGGGTGCACACTTTATAATACAGCTCTGAGCAATCCCAGAGGGGTTCGCTCAGCCGCTAGGAGTGAAACAGCATGTGAATGTAAACAGACTGGCAACCAGAGACGCTCTAGCAATGTCTGTCTTCCCATGTCTGTGCTGCTGTGCTCCATATTCAGCTTGAGGAGTAAACAGCAATTAAGGTATTTTCCCAAAGGGGATGAGAACTCCTGGGCTCGGGGCTGAATAAGAGAGAAATTGGCTGTTTGGTATAATTGTCTAGTAGATTAGTAAGCAAAGCAGGGATATGTTGAGGGTCTGATACCTGTAAATGCCTTGGATGGATTGACAGATACTAGACAGACAGATCTCATAGACTCATAGACTTTAAGGTCAGAAGGGACCATTATGATTATCCAGTCTGACCCCCTGCACAATGCAGGCCACAGAATCTCACCCACCCACTCCTGGAATAATCCTCTCTCCTAGATCTCAGATACTGAAGTCCTCAAATGATGGTTTAAAGACCCTAAGATGCAGAGAATCCTCCAGCAAGTGATCCATGCCCCATGCTACAGAGGAAGACGAAAAACCTCCAGGGCCTCTGCCAATCTACACTGGAGGAAAATTCCTTCCCGACCCCAAATATGGCGATCAGCTGAACCCTGAGCATGTGGGCAAGACTCACCAGCCAGACACCCAGGAAAAAGTTCTCTATAGATCTGGAGACTGATCATAGAATCATAGAATACTAGGGCTGGAAAGGACCACGAGAGGTCATAGAGTCCAGTCCCCTGCCCTCATGGCAGGACCAAATACTGTCTCGACCATCCCTGATGGACATTTATCTAACCTACTCTTAAATATCTCCAGAGATGGAGATTCCACAACCTCCCTGGGCAATTTATTCCAGTGTTTAACCACCCTGACAGTTAGGAACTTTTTCCTAATGTCCAACCTAAACCTCCCCTTGCTGCAGTTTAAGCCCATTGCTTCTTGTTCTATCCTCAGAGGCCAAGATGAACAAGTTTTCTCCCTCCTCCTTATGACACCCTTTTAGATACCTGAAAACTGCTATCATGTCCCCCCCCTCAATCTTCTCTTTTCTAAACTAAACAAACCCAATTCCTTCAGTCTTCCCTCATAGGTCATGTTCTCTAGATCTTTAATCATTCTCGTTGCTCTTCTCTGGACCCTCTCCAATTTCTCCACATCTTTCTTGAAATGCAGTGCCCAGAACTGGACACAATACTCCAACTGAGGCCTAACCAGCCACAGTTGGAGATGACTGAAGGGAGACACAAACACTTGCTGGAGGTATATGGGGCTCTGGCTAGAAGATCAGAGATCAGTCATTCTCATCACACTGAGCAGCACCTTTCATTGAAGGATTTTTAGAACACTTAGCAAAGGAAGGTCCCTCTGCACCTATCCCCATTATACAGCTAGACAAACTGAGGCCTGGGTATATTTGCATTGGCCAAGGTTATACAGAGAGTGACAGAACCCAGAAGTCCTGACTTCTCTGCTGCATCCACTGTCTCTCCATTAGTAATTGTCTATGTGACAAGAGGGAAATGACCTTGCTCATTGTGTGGGTGTGAAAGATTCCTTGGGGCACAACCAGGAATGGGGGAACCACCAAGGCCTCTGACACACTCATCTGCACATTGTCTCACACTGTGAGACTGTGACAAGCCCCATTTTTCACCAGGTGTTACACTTCCAGAGTCACACACAGACAAGGCAAACCTGGGTGCAGTTACGTGCTTTCACTAGCCGCTCATGAGCCCACAATAAAGAGACACCAGCCAGTTCCCCAGGCAAGGACCCAGAATTGTGTTATTTTGCCCTGATCAGAAGCCTGAGTGTTGTAAGTTCATTACCCGGCTGTCCCTCCCTCACTGTGGAGAGGGCTAGGTACCAGCCCCCTTCCTGAGCAGTTTTCCTTTTATGTTTCTAGCAACAATTTGGGGTAAATTGAAAAGGGTTTATGACGTACACAATGGAAGACATTCAGTGATGTTGGCAATAGATCAAAATTTGTTTGCCAAAGAAACAAAGAAAACCGCAAACTAAGTTCTGTATGTTACACAAGGCTTCAAGATTTGAAGATATCTCATCCTGATGGTACAGACCATCCACCAATTATCCATACCTCGATTAGTAACCCCATCAGCCTGGGGCCACAGCCCCAGCTCAGTCCTACAGTGTTTCCAGGTGTTGAGTTGTGTGAGGAGTGAGGACAAGTTGTGTGAGTGATGTCACTTCCACCTATTGTAGCTTCTGCCACGTGGAGGGAACCTTATTTTTCCAAGCCGATATCCCCAGAATGGTTACTGGAAAAGTTCAGGCAAACAATGGTGTCTAGTGTCACACGAGCTGGTCACATGGCCTGAAAACCATTCATAACTAGGTATAACTGTGATACATGCACACCAATAGGATGATCATATTCATACAATCATATCTTTTCCATTGATACTTTATATGACAGGTTGTTTAGTATAGTTTACTGCAGCAGTGTCAGTCAGGGATTGACTCTGATGCTCAACAGTGTTACCCACAGGTGTTCTTGCACAATTCTGTGAACCTTGCAACATTTTGTAGAGCAGCCTTGAGGTCTCAAAAGTGAACACATTTTTCCTTTTTTCCCTCTGGGTCACTAGATTACCTCTCTTTGTACCTACAGCATCATTAAATATTGTGCTTTTTCAACTGGGGGTAACTCAATACAGATATACATCAATGCCATAAAGTGTCATGCCTCAGTTTCCCTTCCACCCAGGCAACCACATTTATTATGGTTCTCTTGTTGGGCCTGTTCACACATATTAGCTAGAAAGCTGTATCCCCACAGGGCTTCTTGTTTAATATTCCTAGCATTTCAAAGACTTTTCACAGAATCATTCTTGTTACACCTCTTCATCGGATTTACCATCTGCACCAAATTCTCTCTCAGACAATTTAGCATTAGCAACGAACTGTGTGTCATGACATTTAACAATATTGCCAAATCTTATCACAGTTAGGCCTTCCTAAGCTTTTTGGAAGCTTCAGGGGGTAGCCGAGTTAGTTAGTACAGAAAAAAACAACAAATGGTCTGGTAGCACTTTATAGACTAACCAAACATGTCGATGGTATTATGAGTTTTCGTGGGCTCAGCCCACTTCTTCAGATGACTGGAGTTCTGAGTTTAGGATGTGCAGACTCAAAATAAATAGGAGAGAAGGGGGAAGGGAAAGAAGGGGTGGGAGACAGGGAGCAGAGGGTATAGAAAATAGGGGGGTTAAGGGAATCAGTGAGGGTATGTCTACACTAGCCCCCTAGTTCGAACGAGGGAGGCTAATGTAGGCATTCAAATTGCAAATCAAGCCCGGGATTTAAATATCCCGAACTTGATTTGCATCTTCAACGATCACCATTTTTAAATTTACAAGTCCGGACTAACTACCCGCATCTACATGCGGCAGGGACCAGTAGTTCGAAATAAAGCCTAAATCGAACTACCTGTTAAACCTCATTCCAGGAGGAATAACAGGTAGTTCGATTTAGGCTGTTTGAACTACCGGTCCCTGTCGCGTGTAGCTTGTAAATTTCAAAATGGCGACGGCGAAGATGCAACTCAAGCCCGGGATATTTAAATCCTGGGCTTGATTTGCAATCTCGAATGCCTACATTAGCCTCCCTCGTTTGAACTAGGGGGCTAGTGTAGACATACCCATAGTATCTGAAGTAGTTAAAATGAAGCAGATAAGAATCAAAGTCTCATTGTGTCTTTCAACTCCTCCCTGAACCTTAAAATGTGTCTAGTTCCTGGTTTTCCTTTCCCCTCCGTGTCCTCTTCAACAGGCATTTCAACCTAAAGTAACTTTTGTGCTCTTGGTAAGCTAGGGGCTGGTTTGGTAAGGATGTAAGGGGACTTTGCATGTGCAGCTGCTTCCCAACCCGAGGGTTTATGATCATGTGGAAAATCCATCCCCATGATCCCCACTCCCCACACTGAGACCTTCTCTACCTTCCTTTCCCAGAGAGCTTTGATCTCTGCTGTCAGGGCTAGGAGATGTATATTTTTTCAAGAGCCCTTTCATGACTGCTTTGTGTGATTCCACAACCCAGAGAGTTTCCTCCTTCCCTCTCTCTGTCGGCTCATTAGCATTTTCTGAAACAACGGTCTCTTCAGTAGGGCCAGCATCCTGTCTCAGATCTTGCCTCTACTACAGTGTGGTTTTTCTCCTGCGTAGGACCTAACTTCCCCCCAAAGTTTCCTAAATTCCTAAATATTCTAAACTCCTCCTCCCTCCACCATCATCTCCTCTGTGCATTGAGACCCTGCAGTAATGTGAGTCTATCTGGCTCAGATGGAAGTGGAAGCATTTTGGAGAACATTACCATGGTTTTACTGGATTTCAGTCTTTTAATCTAGCAGCCTCTGGAACCTCTCTCATACTTCCCTATGTCATCGGTACCTGCATGTCCCATGACCTCTGGCTCCTCCCTAGCACTACACGCACATCTATCTCGATATCTCAAGGGATCCAGTCTTGACACCTGGCAAGTAAGTCACAGTCATACATTTTCAAGGATGGAATCCCCCCAGCTATTACCGGTCTCGCCGATAACTGAAATTCATTCCCCTGGGCAGGTATCTTCAGTACAAGAGGCTCCCATAACATCATCTGGAAGGAGGGTCTGACTGCTCCAGTTCAATGTTCTCCTTCCCTGAGACTTCCATCCTCCTCCACAGCACAGAGGCTGTCAGGCCAGGGGCGGGATTATTTTACACCGTCCCAGGAAGTCTCATCTATCTATCCCTCCATTTCCCTGAGCTGCTCCAGGTCAGGCATTCTGGTCCCAAAGCCCATACCATGGTCCTTAAGCAGCTCGTTCCTACTGACTTGGGCCTCTAGGGAGCTGCCTGATGGGCTGGAGATGAGACCTGTTTCTAAAGGGCTGTGTCAGCTGGGTGCCTACAGCAGAACTGGTGTGGAGTGGTCCAGAATTGCTGGTGGGGTCCATAGCTCAGCCCACAGGATGGCGCCCCCTTCTGGCTGGTGTCTCACCTGCCATTGCTCTGCGCTTTCTCCACGTTGTAGCTCTGGACCCGCATCGCTCCCAGGACTACGGTGTCCTCTTCATGGCACTGCCCTCCAGCAAAGCGCACCCTCTGATGCCTCGCCCCTTCCTGGGGGTATCAGCAGTCCTCAGCTCATGCCTGTCACTGCAGCCAACTGCAGCCAACGTGTAGCCCTCGCCTCAGGGGCAAGCAGCAGTACCACAGGGCTACACTCCAATGGCAACAAGATATAGATCCAATTGGGAGGGGAGGGGACCCAGGCCTACACACTACCCTGGGTTCTAGCCCAAGGGCTCTCTGGCATCAACCTTCTCCTGCCTCTTTCTCTCCCCTCTACGGCCTCTTGCACCATGGGCCACTTCCCCATTATTCCTTGGCACCTTCTTGGCCCTTGTGTCCAGGCCACAGTCCAGTGGGTATCAGGCCAGATCCTCCCTCTCTAACTCTGCTGAGTCTGCCCCGCCCTGCTCTGCCCAAGGAACTTCTCCTCCCCTGGGAGTCGGTCCTGCACCCTCGCTGGTCAGAACCCAACTGCCCTCTGCTCCACCCAGCAGCTCCTTATAAGCAGAGCTGCCCCAGCAACCAACCTTCTCATTGGCTCCTTATAAGCCTCTCCCTCATTGGCCAAGGCTCTGCTTTGTCCCCTTCTAGCCAGACTGGGGCTGCCAGCCCGCCACAGGGGGTAGGAAAAGCCAAGGGGAATTTTGCTCAGGAACAGTACAGCTCTGGGGCTGTGGGCGGGGAAGCTGGGGGATCTGGCTAGTGATGGGTGTCAGTGCGAGTCCTGAACAGAATCACAGCTTGTCGCAGCCTGGCAGTGGGAGAAGGACCCAGGCTGGGGTGTCAGAGGGCTCGACCATGTCCCAGTTCCAGGGTGCACTGGGGTGTCTGTGACACTTCCCCACCAAACAGGGCCTGCTAGACCAAGAGCCCTTTCCCTTCCAGCCATACGCTCAGTCAGTCCTAGAGAGACTGTGGTGAGAGCTGGGAAATCTGGACTCCTGTTTCTCTCTGCCACTCTCCGTGTTATCTTGGGCAAGTCACATCTCCCTGTGCCTCAGTTTACCTATCTGTATAATGGGGAACTGCTCATAGGGACTTGCCTTGGCTAGAGAGTCTCAGAGGGGTCTCTGTGTCAGTCTGTGACTTTAAAAAGAATAAGTAGTCCTGTGGCACCTCAGAGACTAACCCCAATATATAGGATTAGGAGCTTCCGTGGGAGACACTCCCCCCCTTCATCAGATGAACTGGAGTGGAAATAACAGAATCCAGGGAGATAGAAGAGCAGTAGAAGTGCCTGTGAATTGTAGGAGCCCTGCTAAAGAGGCTAATTACATGGGCTGGATGTGTCCCATTTACAGCTTTCGGTGTGGGAATGTGTATGGCAAAGGCTGGGGGAATTGGCTTTGCTGGGTAGTTGAGGGATCCATCAGTGTAAGTCGCTGCCCAGTGTGATGGTAGATACCGAAGGGAATGACTGATCTCTGAGCCCCGTGTGCCCGCAGAAAGTGCTTGTGTCTTCCCTCTGTCACCCGTCTGTAGATGTGTCTGTCTGCTGCCTACCCAGCCGTCCTGGGCAGTGTCATTGTATTAGACTCTGTGGAGAGCTAGGTGTTATCCCTCATTTTCTTACTAATCAACAATAATAGTTAAATAGACACAAATACACACAGCCGCTAATTACTCCCTGCCTCAGCCGAGAGCCCGAGTTCTCCCCCTTTGGGAAGGGCCCTTAATTGCTGTTTACTTCCAAACATAGAGAGCACGGACGTGTCGACAGGCTTCTCTGCAACCTGTTTACATCCAGATGCTGCTTCTCCCCCAGAGGCTGAGTGAACCCCCCAGGACGGCCCAGAGCTGGGTTATAACCAGTGCCCAGCCCTGTGCCGGCTCTCGGCGTGGGACGCTGCTGCAGACGCTGGGCTGAGAGAGGTGCGGGACGCGGCTGCCTGACGGGGGTTCCCAGGGAAGACACGTCCCTCTCAGCACTCACAGGTACCGTCTCCTGCTGAGGGGCTCCCTGGCTCCGTAAACCCAGTGCTCTGCGGGCGTGTGGCACAGAGGATGCCTCTGGGGACTTTTCTGCTCTGCACACCAGTTAAACAGCCCCGGGCCCTGCCACACGGGATGAGCGTTTTCTAGAATCACAGGCCAAAGGTCCCTTTTCTGCTGGGCCTCCCTGCCCATCCTGGCTGGTGGCCTGCACCTCTGAGGTGGCTGCATTTCAGGGGCGCAGGGGTCCTTCGGGACAAAAGGGGTTAGTGGGGGTAGAACACAAGGCCGTACTGTGAGGCTGCGGCTTGTACGTTGCTCAGGCCCCAATAAAGCAAAACTACCAATGGAATAAGAACTGAGAAAAGATCAGAGGAGCCGGCTGTGGGAAAGCTCGGAGAACCTCACCTCCGGATTTTGTATTTCAAGGCTCTGGCTAGTGGTGTCCTGCCGCTAGCTAATGAGTGGGGTCCTGCAAGGGTGCACATTGGGAGCAATCGTATTCGACATATTCATAAATGTTCTGGAGAAAGGGTAAACAGTGAGGTGGCAAAGTTTGCAGATGATACTAAATGGCTCAAGAGAAGACCAAAGCAGCCTGTGAAGATGTAACTGTCACTGGATAAGTTTGTACTTAGCACCTTTGGAGCTTAATATAGTAGCTTCTGCTGCTTGAGCTATAAAGCCAGTTCTTTTTAGACGGGACACTGAGCCACATTAGGTGTGTGGGTTACAAAGACCTTCAAAAGAGTTTCACAAAACTAGGTGCTTGGGCAACAAAATGGCAAATGATTTTTTTGATGGGGACTAAAATTAGCTGTTACCACTCAAGAAAGATATTTTGCAGCCATGGAAAACATCCACTCAATGTGCAGTAGCAGTCAGAAAAAGCAAACACAATATAAGGAATCATTAAAAAAGGGATAGAGAATAAAACAGAGAATGACTTATTGTGTCTATAAATTCATACTACGCCCACATCTTAAGTACTGCATACAGATGTGGTCATCTTATCTTAAAAAATATATCTTGTCATTGGAAAAAGTTCAGAAAAGGGCAACAAAAATGATTGGGGGTTTGGAACAGGTCCCATATGAAGAGAGATTAAAAAGACTTGGACTTTTCATCTTAGAAAAGAGGAGACTAAGGGGGGATATGATAGAGGTCTATAAAATCATGAGTGGTGTGGAAAAAGTGAATAAGGAAAAGTTATTTACTTGTTCTTGTAACATAAGAACTAGGGGTCACCAAATGAAATTAATAGGCAGCAGGTTTAAAACAAACTAAAGGGAGCATTTCTTCACGCAGCTCACTGTGGAACTCCCTGCCAGAGGACACTGTGAAGGCCTGAATTTTAACAGGGTTCTAAAAATAACTAGATAAATTCACAAAGGATAGCTCCATCAGTGCTTATTAGCCAGGATGGGTAGAAATGCTGTCTCTGTTCTTTTCATTTCCTCTAGAATAGCTGGAAAGTTTTTTTTCTCCTGAGATTTAATATAAATCTGCTATTTGGCCGTTTGGATCCATTGCCTCTTCTGATTTCTGTAGCAGGGAGATATATTTTCCCCATCTTGTTTTGACACCATTTCAAGTATCTCAAGTCTGCTATGCTATTTTATGTTCCCCCTTAATCTCCTCTTTTCCATTGTAAAAATGGTGAGTTCCTTCAGCCTTTTTTTTTCTCCACATCTTTCCAGTATATGTGACCAAAATTGGAAGCAGGATTTCAGCTGCGGTGTAACCAGCATCCGGTAGAACAGTGCGAACACCTCCTTTCACTTGCATGCGTTTGCACTTATGGATTTCTTTTTTCTAATTTTTGGAAAAGCAAATAAATCCACGCCAAAAGGCCTACCCCTCTCGGGGAGCTATGCAATGGGAGAAGCCCTGCCATTTGTCTAAGTAGTGCCCACTATCAACTATATATTATATTGACTATACATGTTTTAAAAAAAACCCTAGATAAATTCATGGAGCTGGGCTCATTAATGGCTATAGAGATGGTGTCCCTAGTCTCCGTTTGTCAGAAGCTGGGAATGGGTGACAGGAGGGATCACTCGATGATTCCCTGTTCTGTTCCCTCCCTCTGGGGCACCTGGCATTGGCCACTGTTGGAAGACAGGACACGGGGACCCAATATGGCTACTCCAGTCTTCTTTTGCACACTGAAGCAGTGCCGCTGTAGCATTTTCACTGTCGACAGCCCGTTATTAACCCGTTTTCTCTCCATGAACGTCTTGCTTGATCATCTCTTTGGTAAGACAAATTGATAAAAAACTTTAAATCTCTCTCCCTCCGGCATGTTCTCCTGCCTCCAATTATTGTTGTGTCTCTCTTCTGCATCCTCTCCGATTTCTCAATAGAGGTTTTGACTAGATCCAGTTGGTTTCACAACTGCCTTGTACAGGAGAAAAATCCTTCCCCTGCTCCAAGTCACTAAGCCCCTGTTCATACAGCCACAGTTCACAGCGACCCGTTTGACCACAGAACCGCACTGGGAGTTCGCCATGGGTTGGTAGCCCACAGTAGATGCTAACTCCTTTTCAGAGTCACTGCCTTCCACAGTACGTACAGTGCCCTGGTGTGTGGGCCAGAGGGTAACTTTGCATTTCACTGTATTAAAATATGTTGTTTGCATGGACAATTCACCTAATGTCTGATCCATCAGTTTGCCCGTCTTGGCCGCCCCTTACAGTGCTCTTCATTGGGACAGCCACAAATGTTCGCAGTGATTTGCTATGTGTTTCCAAAACACTGATGAAAATAGTGTATGAGGCCTAGAATACATTCCTGAGGAAACCCATCAGAAACCCCCTTTCACTGACAGTGGCCTATTTTAACTGCTTTCGTACAGCTGTGACTTAGCTTTGAGTCCATTTTACATGTGCTCTACTGACGTTGTAGAGTGTTCCATTTTTCATCTGAATGTGTTCCCAGCTAAATCAAACACCTGTGAGATATCCAAGTTTATTCCATCTGCTTGGTTCCTTTGATCAATCATATGTGCAGTCTAATTAAAGCATGACATCAGTTTTATTTGACGATACCACCTTGGTTTCCTAGCTTAGCTAAATCTTTTTTTTAATTTCCATTTCGTTTTTAATAGTTTACATATAACACAGAACTGTCCTATATTTCCCACACCCCCAAAATATTTGGCTCTGCCCCTGCCTGGCTGTATTATTCTGGTTCAGACCGAGCTGTGTGGTGATCGGTTGGTTTGTAACTCCGGTGTTCCAGACCCTAAGGTTCTGCGGTAGAAGCTGCTGCATGCCCTTCTTGACTGTACACGTACTGGAAGCTTTTCATCACCTCGTGTTCTTGGAGTACCTCATACGCCTTCTTTCCAAATGCAAAAAGAACTACTTCTTGACTATACCTACCTTTACTGTCAACATTAAAAAGGTTGCTTCTTCCCCCTAGAAATTGGCCTAAATCTTTTATAGGATTTCCTTTGTTCTTAACATATTTAGTAATTTCCTTTTTGTGATCCATAGCCCTGCCAAACTTGGATTTTTCCCTGATGCCTTTCACATCCTTTATCAATTTTCATAACTTTAAATTTGTATTTTTAGTATTTATCTGTATCTACTTTTTCCTTTCCCCCCTTTGGAATATAATGCCTTTTTACCTAATTGCTGCCTTCATTTTGACTCTGAAGTAGGTTTTTATCCAATGTTGTCCAATCCCTTGACTCCCTGATAGATTTTTAGTCATCTAATAAACACTTTTTTAAAGAACTCCCAATTTTTATTCCCAAATGTCTGTCTTAAATATTTTCTCCTAAACCTTTTTGCTGAATATTTACCACAACTTTGGGGAATTGGTCCTTTTGAAGTACTAAGTGTCTCCATATGGCAACTTCCTCTATTTGAAACAAATGCCAGTCAAATGTTTCTGAGACAGGCATTTCTCATAGCCTGTCTCAGAAACCCCCTTTCTATCTACTGTATGCTTTGGAGAAACTCGGTGACCAAAACTGAGTGCATGGCCAAAGCAGGTTTTCGTATATTCCTTTCATTAGGAATATATGAGTCTCAGAATGGTAGCCATATTAATCTGTACTTCCAAAATCAAGTAGGAGTCGGGTGGCACCTTAAGGTCTGTCTACACAGCAACGCAATTTTGAAATAACTAGCGCTATTCCGAAATAAATTAGTCTGTGTCTACACAGCAGGCAGTTATTTCAAAATAGTGTCAAATTACTGTCAAGCTGGAGGAATTCTTACTCCGATTCCTGTAACCCTCCTTGGACGAGGAGTAAGGGAAGTCGCAGGAAGAGTGATGTATTGAGAAATAAGTGCTGTGTAGGCACTCCCATTATTTCGAAATAAGCTATTTTGAAATAAGAGACGCAATTGACATAGCTCAATTTGTGTAGCTTTTTTTGAGTTAAGCCCTGCAGTGTAGACACACCCTTAGAGACCTAGGGTACATCTATGCAGCAAGGCTAAAGCCGAAATAAGCTATGCAACTTGAGCTACATCAATTGCATAGCTTAAGTCAAAATGGCTTATTTCGGCTTTTAGTGCTGTCTACACAGCAGGAAGTACGAGAAAGAGCGTTCTTCCTCTGACTTCCTTTACTCCTCATAAAATGTGGGTTACAGGAGTCAGAGTAAGAAATCCTCCAGCTTGACATTATTTTGACATTATGTTGAAATAACTGCTTGTAGTGTAGACACGGACTATGTTATTCCGTAATAACATCAGTTATTCCAAAATAACAGTGCTGTGTAGACGTACCCTAACAGATTTCTTAGGGTATAAGCTTTCATGGGTAAAACCCACTTCATCAGATGCCATTAGGTATATGAACGTTGTCTTTGTTTTGGCCACTGCTGTGAATGAGCAGGTATTTCTTTGTAGCTCCTACCGGTTGTGGCCACGTCTTTCCCTTAAGGTGAGTTTTGGTTGTGAAGTTTTCCCTGCATAGGCGTTGGCCCAGGAGTTGTTATTTTACATTCATATTGGAACAACTCACTGCCTGGGGAACTCTCAACAGCATGGAATCTCCCCCTGCATTTCATTCCATTCAGGAACAAGGAGGGATAATCAGTAATGTGGGTTTCCTGCTAGTGCTTATTTATGGTTCACATACCATACTATGTACAGATTATTGACTCATGGTGCACTGTAATGTATAGATTTTGCATTAGTAGGGTCAGTTTTTTCACTATTCATTTATGTGAATAATGAAAATGACATTTTTCGTTGTGTTAAGAGACTAGTCAGAGTCACCCATGAGAACTGCCTCCAGTAGCGCATAGAGTGTCTCATGTTTACATTGTCTCCCCATCCAGGTATTGGCACTTCAACCATCTCCCTAGACTCTGGGCGCCTCTGGCTGCACACAGGTGGCCAGGAAAACTTACGGTACATGCTGCAGACACTATTCTGCCTTACAAGTTGGACACCTTCTCCTGTCCTCCATGTCAGATTTCAACACAACCGAATTCACCAACCCCTCCACCTTCATCCTGCAGGGCATTCCTGGTCTGGAGGCGGCCCATGTCTGGATCTCCATCCCCTTCTGTACCGTCTACATCATAGCCATCTTGGGGAACTTCACCATCCTCTTCATTGTGAAGAGGGAGCCGAGCCTCCATGAGCCCATGTACTATTTCCTCTGCATGCTGGCCACCAGTGACCTGGTCCTGTCCACATCCACCATACCCAAAATGCTGAGCATCTTCTGGTCCAATTCCAGAGAGATCAGTTTCAGTGCCTGCCTCACCCAGATGTTCTTCATTCATTGCTCATTGCTTATGGAGTCTGGCATATTCGTGGCCATGGCTTTGGATCGCTATGTGGCCATCTGCCACGCCCTGAGACATTCCACCATCCTGACAAATCCCGTGGTGGCCATGACTGGTCTGGCCGTACTGCTGCGCAGTAGCATACTCACAATACCAAATTGCCTCCTGGCCAGGCAGTGGCCATATTGCCGAACCAACATCATCCCCCACTTGTATTGTGGGCACATGTCTGTGGTGAAGCTGGCCTGTGCTGACATCCATGCCAGTAGTTACTACAGCCTCTCTGTGGTACTCTGTGTATTCGGTCTGGATGTGTTTTTTATCACAATCTCCTACACCCAGATCCTCAGGGCCATTTTCAGCCTCCCCACAAAGGACGCCCGGCTCAAGACTTTTGGGACGTGTGGCTCCCACCTTGGTGTCATCTTAGCCTTTTACATCCCATGTTTCTTCTCTGCCTTCACGTACCGTTTTGGAAATAATATACCTCTGCATTTCCACGTTCTCATTGCCAGCGTGTACCTTCTGATACCCCCTATGCTAAACCCCATCATCTACGGGGTGAGGACCAAGCAGATCCGGGACAGGCTGCTCTGGCTTTTTACTCACTAATTTTTTTTCTGGTGCTCTGGCTTTTAGAATGAGCTCATGCAGAGCTGGCTGGTGATATGAGATGTGCCCCTATTCCCTGAATCTCTTAGTGTGGACAGTAAAAAAACAACCCACAAAACCCCATCAAATCCTGAACTGAATGTTCCCTTCTGCATTAGGGTGACAAACTGGTGAGTAGGTGTGTGCAGAACTCAGTAACGCATACGGCTGCCACCTTTTGAATTGCTTATAACTGGACTAGGGTTGCCAGGTGTCCAGTTTTCACCCGTACTGTCCATTATTCGGGTCCCCCATCTGGTAAAAAAATGCAGAAAATACCAGACATGTGAAATGTGCAGTATTTCCTGTTTCCCTTGGATGGAAGTCCGGCGGGGACAATTTTCCTGCTGCATCTGGGAGGGGCAGGGGAGTGAGGAGTGTAGGGCCGTGTAAAGGCACAGCACCTTTTTTTTTTTTTTTTTTTGTAACAACTTTGGTCTCCCCCTTTTTTTTCTCAGAATTTTTTCCCAGATTTTTTTTTTTTTGGGAGGGGGAGGTGTTTGGTATTTTTGTCAAACCATCTGACCCCTGACGCCTTGCCCCTCCTCTTCCTTCAAAGCCCAGCCTCTGTCTCCCCCTAATCTCACTCTATTCCTTCAAGACCCTGTCCCCTGCTGCTCAGCTACAAAATTCTGAGGGCCGAGACTAGTGTGTGGCTTAAATCTTTAGCTTCCAGTTCCCTTTTGTTCCTGCTAGGAGCCTGTAGCAGGCAGGATCCCTGCAGTAGTTACAGGCTGGAGGCCTTTGCTCTGAATCAACTTGGCAGCTACTTGGGCAACAACTTGGAGAGGCTGTAGGGTGAGGCCCTATATTACCTGGGAGTGTGGGACACTGGGCAGAGGCTGCAGTAACTGCAGTAGCTCAAAGGGAGGGGGACAAAGGGCATCATCCATTAGCTGGCTATTCTTATGCATACATGGCACCTTATCTGGGATTACAGGCCACCAAGTGCCCAGGGTGAGGCTGAGCAGTGATGCTGAGTCTAACATATACTCCACACGGTGCTTTTGGTCATTACATTTAGAAGCTGTTTAGAGTGGCTGCTAGGCAGTGTTATCCCATGTCATGGATGGACTGATCCGAGCAGAGGTAAAGATTCACCCAAGTCCATAGAATGAGTGAGTGGCAGGCTGGGAATAAGAGCTCAGAGTCCTGACTCCTCCACACCATTGCTCTGGCCAAGAACTGGCCCTGCTCTTCTGGTGGCCGTACATCACCAACCATCATAACTGCAGACACAGAGATGATACGTGCATAGAATCATAGAACATTAGAAATGGAAGGGACCTTGAGAGGTCATCGAGTCCAGTCCCCTGGCCTCATGGCAGGACCAAGCACTGTCTAGATCATCCCTGACAGGTGTCGGTCTAACCTGCTCTTCAACATCTCCAGAGATGGGGATTCCACAACCTCCCTAGGCAACTTATTCCAGTGTTTCACCATCCTGATGGCAGGAAGTTTTTCCTAATGTCCAACCTAAACCTCCCTTGCTGCAGTTTGAGCCCATTGTTTCTTGTCCTGTCCTCAGAGGCCAAGGAGAACAATTTTTCTCCCCCATCCTTGTAACATGCTTTTAGGAACTTGAAGCAATAAACATATAAACATATTAGCATATAAATAAGCTAGTCATACTCAGCCAATCAGAACGTTCCATTGACACCTGACAGGACATACCTTGTACACCATTTGTTGTTATTGTAGAACCCTGGTAGCAACATTGATAAAACTGGCCATATTCAGTCATAAAGCATCACACCATGTTCTCGTCATACAACCGTGCTACAGCTGCCAGCCATACCCAGAATTCTGAGCATCTTCTTGTTCCATTCCAGGGAGATTAGCTTCAGTGCCTGCCTCACCCAGGTGTACCTCATTCACTGTTTCTCAGTGTAGTAAGATGAGGACCTGAAACATGGGCCCATGTTTCACAGGGCTAGTGTGAGACCTGAGGCCTAGCTAACAATAGACAACACTTGGCTAATATAAAGCAGAGTTAAACTGTGAGCAAGAGGCAGGCTCTGCTCACAGAACTTGGCACGAACAGGGCTGAGTATGTAAAACACTAATTGGTAACAGGCCCGGGTGTAGAACAGCCATTGGTACTAGATACCAGCTGTCAAACAGTCACTGGTACTGGTCATAATTTGAAAGCACATTCCAAAAGGATGGTAACACCAGCTCATTAAAAAAGACCTTGGTACCCACACTCCCCACAGATACTGACCCAGGTTCAGGAAAGGGTCTAAACTGACAGCATTATGGATAGAGGTGTTCTAATCAAACCACGAATTGCAGGGCAATGGGTGGTATCTAAGTAGTGTCAGAGGGGGTAACTTGGCAACATCAGAGAGTGGTAACTGGACACATCAGAAGTTACGTGTACAGGAAATCTCCAATAGTCTGGCACGCAATTGTCCAGCACTCCCGATAGTCCGGCATCAAAATGGCAAGTGCTCCTGATGGAACTGGGATGGAACCTGGAACCGCTCAGGTCAGCTGCTCTCATGTGGGTTACAGCAGGGAGGAGAAGTGTTTGGCTCCGGGGAAGGGAAAGGGGAAGGGGAAGGGAAAGAGGATTGGATTACGCATGGTGTCCCCGCCAGCTGATTGAAAAGCGGGCCGCTCAGCGCTCGTGCCCCAGTGCCTGGAGAGAGATGTGCGTCTGTACCGGCGGCTCCAGGACCCGAGCATAAGGTTGGGGGTGGAGGGGAGGAGAATTGGGTTGGGAGTATGCGGTACCTCCTGATACTCCGGCATATCCGATTATCTGGCACCACCTAGGTCCCAAAGGTGCCAGATTATCGGAAGTCTACTGCAATTTGTTTGTACCAGTGTATAAAGTGATGTCATTGGATGGACATTCTTTGTCCATCCAAGGGTGCAGTGCGATGTCCCATTCACCGAGCTGAGTCCATTGTTACAGGGTACATATGGGTAGTGGTTCGGTATAGTCTACTGACAATTATTACTGTACTTCGATTTACAATAAACTAGCTGTGGTCCGTCAATCCTTATCTGATGTATGGTCTTTGGAGGCTCTCTCGGAGTCTGCTGCAGTGACTAATTGTGCAAGTCTACACGGCACACATGATTGAGCACACACACGCAGCCTTCTGGTTATCATCATTGACAGAGCCGGAGACCTGTCAGGACACCTCAGCAGTAAATCCTGACCTACTCCATTGGTGACCCTACTACTCTCAGGGTATGTCTACACTGCCACCCTAGTTCGAACTAGGGTGGCTAATGTAGTCATTCAAACTTGCAAATGAAGCTCAGGATTTACATATCCGGGCTTTATTTGCATGTTCCCGGGCGCCGTCATTTTTAAATGCCCGGTAGTTCGAACTCCCTGCCCGCGGCCACATGCGGCATGGGCTAGGTAGTTCAAATTAAGGCTCCTAATTCGAACTACCATTACTCCTCCTGCAATGAGGAGTAATGGTAGTTCAAAATAGGGATTACAGAGGATGAGAAGCTGGATATTAGTCAACAGTATTATCCCTAATTTTCTTTTCCTGAATCATTTATAATTCTAAATGTACATAAATGCACAGAGCAATCAAATTCTGTCTGACTCAGCCCAAAGCCCAAGAGTTCTCGTCTCCCTTTGGGAAGGCCCCTTAATTACTGTTTATTCCTAACACTGGGTAAATAGCCCAGAAGTGCAGAGAGGCTTTTAACCACTGTGTTTACATCTAGATGCCACTTCTCCCCTAGATGCTGAGCGAACACCTCAGGGACCACACAGAGCTGTATTATAACCAGTGCACAGTTGTGTCATCTCTCGGCGTGAGATGCTGCTGTAGATGCTGAGATGTTGGGCTGAGAGAGGTGCGGGACACAGCTACCTGAAGGGACTCCGAGAAAAGACACTTCCATCTGAGAACTCACAGGTACTATCTCTTGCTGAGGAGCTCCCCTGCTCTACAAACCCAGGGCGAAGTGGGTGTGAAGGGACAGAGAACAGGGTTGGGGTGTTTTAATTCTGAGGCCATGGCCCTTAGTTTGCTCAAGCTCCATTGAGGCAAGATTCCCCTTGGAGTAAGAGTTGAGGAAAAACCTGAGGAGCCAGCTGTGTGTTAATGCACAGAAACTGTTACCTCCTCCTTCTGCCCCATGGGGCTCTTGTTGTTAAATGTTCTTACCTGACTATAACCTGCTGAGTGTCATGGAGATGCTGGAGTGCCACACTAGAAACATTACAGTATTTATTTGAACATAGGCATGTTTTATCCAACTTCATTGTTGTGAGAAAGAGCAAGAAAAATGATTAAGGGTCTAGAAAACATGAACTATGAGGGAAGACTGAAAGAACTGGGCTTGTTTAGTTTGGAAAAGAGAAGACTGAGAGAGGACATGATAGCAATTTTCAAATATCCAAAAGGGTGTTACAAGGGGTAGAGAGAAAAGTTGGCCTCTGATTGTTACCAGTGCTTGAAACCAGCCAAGGAATGAACCCAGAGAAAGGGTGAACTAGAGCAGTATTGAGGTTTATTCATTGGTACAGATTGTTAATGGCACGGCAATACTTACACACACATCACATTCATGGCGGCTGTTTGGAGGCAGGCTGCAGATCCCGAGTTTAGCGTGGTGTTGTGGAATCTCCATCACTGGAAATATTTAAGAGTAGGTTAGAGAGACACCTGTGAGGAATAATTCAGATGGTGTTTGGTCCTGCCGAGAGGACCAACATTAACCCATTTCTTAATGTGGCTGAAGTTTTATGCCTGAAACTTTAAAAAAAAAAAACAATTCAATCCAAGAGCAGACACCCAGGATGGAAAATTTCAGACATCGTCTTAGCCAGCTTTAAAGAAAGGAGGTGCTCATAGCAGCACCTACATGGGTCCAGCCACTATGAATTGAATTTAGCTAAGCTCTTGACACAATAAATATAAATGCCTGATCCAGTTTCTTTATTGATAGATGCACAGAGTACATTATCAGAAGGGACACTTATATCATCCATTCCGACCTACTGTCTGACACAGGCTATTACATTATCATAGAATCATAACTTAGAACCATAGAGCTGGAAGAGACCTCAGCAGTCATCAAGTCCAGCCCCCTGCTCTAGGCAGGACCAATCCCAACTAAATCAACCCAGCCAGGGCTTGGTCAAGCCGAGACTTAAACACCTGTAGGGATGGAGACTCCACTACTTCCCTAGGTAACCCAGTCCAGTGCTTCACTACCCTCCTAGTGAAATAGTTTTTCCTAATATCCAACCTGGACCTCTCCCACCACGTGAGAACAATGCTCCTTGTTCTGCCATCTGTCACTACTGAGAACAGCCTCTCTCCATCCTCTTTGGAACCTCCCTTCAGGAAGTTGAAGGCTGCTATCAAATCCCCCCTCACTCTTCGCTTCTGCAGACTAAACAGACCCAACTCCTCAGCCTCTTCTCATAAGTCATATGCTCCAGCCCCTAATTATTTTGGTTGCCCTCCGCTGGACCCTCTCCAATGCGTCCACATCCTTTTTGTAGTGGGGGTCCAGAACTGGACACAATACTCCAGATGTGGCCTCACCAAAGCTGAATAAAGGGAATAATGACATCTCTGGATCTGCTGGCAATGCTCCTCTTAATGCAACCTAATATGCCATTAGCCTTCTTGGCTACAAGGGCACACTGTTGACTCATATTCAGCTTCTCATCCACTGTAACCCCAGGTCCTTTTCTGCAGAACTACTACTTAACTGGTTGGTCCCCAGCTTGTAACTATGCTTGGGATTCTTCCGTCCCAAGTGCAGGACTCTGCACTTGTCCTTGTTGAACTTCATCAAATTTCTTGTGGCCCAATCCTCCAATTTGTCTAAGTCACTCTGGACCCTATCTCTGCCCTCAAGCGTATCTACCTCTCCCCCTAGCTTAGTGTCATCCGCAAACTTGCTGAGGGTGCAATCCATCCCCTCATCCAGGTCATTAATAAAGATATTGAACAAAACCGGTCCTAGAACCGAACCTTGGGGCACTCCGCTAGAAACCAACCGCCATCCTGACATCGAGCCATTGATCACTACCCGCTGGGCCTGGCCTTCTAGCCATCTTTCTATTCATCTTACTGTCCATTTATCCAATCCACATTCCCTTAACTTGCTGGCAAGAATATTGTGGGAGACCATATCAAAAGCCTTGCTAAAGTCAAGGTATATCACATCCACTGACTTTCCCACGTCCACAGAGCCAGTTACCTCATCATAGAAGCTAATCAGATTGGTCAGGCACCTAGTTACCCCTAGTTGCACCTAGTTACCCCTGTCTAGAGCTTCATAATGTGTGTGACTGACCGAGATCTTGTCCACACTAGGATTTTACATGGTACAATCATAGAGCCACAGGGATGGAAAGGAACTCAGGGGCAGTTTGTCTGACCCACTTGAGAGATCCAGGATTTGTTGTGTCTAAACAGTCCCAGGGAGATGAGTATCCTGCCTCCATGGGAAATCCTCCATTGAAGGACCTTCCGTGACCATCCGCAGCATCTCTTCCAGTCTCCTCAGGTTCTTACAGTTAGGACTTTTTTCCCTGACTCTCCACTTACTGTGCTGGAGTTAACGATTGCTTCTTGTCCTGCCCTCTGAGGCAAGAGACAAGTTTTCTCCCCCTTTTTTCATGGCAGCCATTTGAGTAGTCGAAGTTGGGTTTCACTTTCCCCCTTAATATCCTTTCATCTAAACTAAACACCCCCGGTTCCTGCATCTCTCTCACACAGCCAGCATTCCCTCCCTTGGCATGTCTCTGTCACTCTCCTCTGGGTCCTTTCCAGTGTCCCTGCACCTTTTCCACACAGAGATGTCTATCACTGGGCACACTCCTCCGACTGAGGCCTAACCAGCACTGGAGAGTGCGGTACCCTCCCTTACTGCAACCTGCATGCTGGGCCTCTGCTAAGACAACTTACCGGTGCACTTACCTTTTTTGAAACAGTAAGGAAATGGAGTGGTGCCTTGGGATGCCCCCATGGCTCAGCAATGGGGCTCCGATTCCTGGCTGCTCCCCCATGGGCTGCCCCCAACCTCCACCCATCAGGTGGCAGTCCAAAGTATGACCTGGCTCATCCTCTGCCCCACCCACTGCCCACCTGCTGCCCCTGGGCTGCTGTTGATTTTCCCTCCCTACACTGCTCCGGGTTGCCAACACTCCCCACCCAGATGGACCGGATGCCTTTACAGCAAATTGTATCCGGCCCTTCTGGTCCACCAGAGTTGGCAACCCCCAGACCCACAGCTAGGGCCCAAGTACTGGTAGGGATGGACCTGAGGTCTGGACTGCATTTCCTGTGCTGAAGAGATAAATTTGCATTTGACTGAATAAACGTATTTTGTTTGCATGGGCCCAGCTCACCAAACACTCCAGATCCCTCACTGTGCGTTCCCTGGCCTGCTTGTAACCCCTCTGCCAGGCTTTGGGTCACCTGACAATGTGATCTCTTCTCAAAGATCTCCCATTTTTTCTTACCTTTTTTCCGTCTGCATTTTTCATTCCAATCAGTTTTCCTGATAATTTGTCTCACCTTCAGGGAAGTAGCCCTTTGATATGCTAAATTGCCATAGTTATTACTGGTTGGGAATGTTATTTGTCCGTTTGAGTGTAATAAGCTGTGTTCTGTTATCTGAATGTTTCCCCTACTAAATCAAATGCCTCTAAAAATGAAAGTCTATTGCATTTCCTTGGTTCCCTTATGAATCAAATGTGTACTCTCAGGCTACTACTACACTGCAGGGTGAGGACCATCCACACCTCAAGTGCGTTTTTGTGCAAGAAAATTTACAGTAAATCAAAAGGACGTAGGGGTTTTTGCGGTATAGGTATTCCTCTTTCTACAAGAAATAACTCCTTTTTGCACCAGAGTTCTTGCGCAAAAAGGTGCGTGTGGACAGGTAACAGGGGTTTTTTGTGCAAAAAGAGCCAATTGAAAAAAGTGCAAGTGCTCTGGTGGCTATTTTGTGAATAGCAATCAGAGCTTTCTTTCCAGAGAGTGTCCATGCAGTCTGGACAATTTCTTGCGCAAAAGCGCATTGCTTTTCGTTGTGCTTTTGTAGTGTGGACACGCTCTTGTGCAAGAAGTTTTTGCGGAAGATCTCTTCTGCAAAAAGCTTCTTATGTTAAAACCCTGTAGTGTAGATGTAGCTTCATTAAAGGATGAAGTTGACTTTTATTTGACAAGATCAGTTTTCCATATATCATGTTGTTAACATCCCTGTGGTAGGGAAAACAGCACAGCAGCCCAGTGTGGTGACATTTCATTTTAGAAAGGGGAATTACATAAAAATGAGGAGGTTGGTTAAATAGAAATTCAAAGGTACAGTGACAAAAGTAAAATCCCTGCAAGCTGTATGGAAACTTTTCAAGGACACCATACTAGAAGTTCAACTTAAATGTATACCCCAATTTAAAAAAAAAAAGCATAGTAAGATAATAATGATGCCACCTTGCCTTAACCATCAAGTAAAAGAAGCAGCAGGAGATAAAATGGCATCATTTAAAAAGTGAAAGTTAAATCCTAGTGGGGAAAATAGAAAGGAACATACACTCTGTCAAATGAAGTATAAAAATATAGTTTGAAAGGCCAAAAAAGAGTTTGAAGAACAGCTAGAGAAACATTCAAAAACTAATAGCATTTTTTAAAGTTCATCACAAGCAAGAAGCCAGCTAAACAACCAGTGGGGCCACTAGACGATCGAGATTGTAAAGGAGCACTCACAGGGTGCGTCTAGACTACATGGCTCCATCGACGGAGCCATGTAAAGTAGTTTACTCGACATAGGCAATGAAGGGGGGATTTAAATAATCCCCGCTTCATTAAAATAAAAATGGGCGCCGCGTTGTGCCGACAATCAGCTGATCTGGCACAGCGTGGCAGTCTAGACGCAGTGTGGTCGACAAGGGAAGCCTTTGTCAACCACTCCGTTATGCTTCGTGAAACGGAGCCATGTCGACGGAGCCATGTAGTCTAGGCACACCCAAAAACAATAAGGTCCTTGCAAAGAAATGAAATAAATTCTTTGCATAAGTCTTCACGGCTGAGAATCTTGGGGAGATTCCCAAACCTGAGCCATTCTTTGAAGGTGACAAATCTGAGAAATTGCCCCAGATTGAGGTGTCGCAAAATTAGGTGACTGGGCAACACAATGGCAAAAGAATTTTAATATTGATAAATACAAATTAACGCTCAATGGAAAACATAATCCCAACTCTACATACAAAATGACAGGGACTAAATTAGTTATTACCACTCAAGAGAGAGATCTTGGGGTCATTGTGGATAGTTCTCTGAGGTGAGCACATCTGTACGCAGTATTCAAGATTGGGCGTACCATGGATTTATATAGAGGCAATCAGATATTCTCCGTTGTATTCTCTATCCCTTTCTTAATGATTCCAAACATTCTGTTTGCATTTATTGCTGCTGCTGCACACGGAGTGGATGGTTTCACAGAACTGTCCACAATGACTCCAAGATCTCTCTTGAGTGGTTATAGCTAAATTAGTCTCCACAATAGCTTGTCTCCAGATACCCTTTCTATCTGCTCTGTCCTTCATACATTCTGTGTGACAGAAACTGAGTGCATGTCCACAGCAGGTTATTTTCCATTTCATGCCTTAGGCATCTGACCATTCCCTTTGTTAGACTGCCACTGTGAAAGAGAGTAGGTGTTCCTGGTGAGCTGCTGTCAGTCACACCAAGGGCTTTTCCCTTACATTTGCTAGCGTCGGGATTCCCCAGCACTTGCTGGGCAATGGTTGGGGATTTTCCCACTCTTTTTCCACCATTTTTCCAATAGTTTGAACAAGCGGGAGAAATGGGAGCTCCCTACATTACCACTCCCTAGCTCGGATTTCATTGCACTAAGAAATGACGGATGACAAACCATTATGTGTGAGAACATGAAATATGGAATTGGCATTAGTAAGGTCAGTTCTTCATAATTTGATTTCTGAATAATGTGTGAAGTATCTAAAAGGATGTTACAGGAGGGGAAATGTTCTTCTTAGCCTCTGAGGATAGGACAAGAAGCAATGGGTTTAAATTGCAGGAAAGGACGTTTAGGTTGGACATGGGGAAAACCTGTCAGGGTAGTTAAACACTGGAATAAATTGCCCAGGGAGGTTGTGGAATCTCCATCTCTGGAGATATTTCAGAGGAGGTAAGACAGACACTTGTCAGGGATGATCTATATGATGGCTGGTCCTGCTGTGAGGGCAGGGGACTGGACTCGATGATCTCTCGAGGTCCTTTTCAGTTCTAGTGTTCTATGATTCTATGATATCTATTTCACCCAAGAGAACAGCCTCCTGTAGTGCATGTAGTGTCTCATATTAACATTGTCTCTCCATCTAGGTATTTTTGAGAGTCACTATAACTCTAGATCCTGGGGCCATACAGGAAGTTACAAGGACATACGGTACAAGTAGGAGACACCGTTCTGCCTCAGAGTTGGACACCTTCTCCCCTACTCCATGTCAGATTCAAATACAACCAACTTGTTCAATCCCTCCACCTTCATCCTGCTGGGCATTCCTGGCCTAGAGAGGAACCATGTCTGGATCTCCATCCCCTTCTGTATCATGTACATCATAGCCATTTTGGGGAACTTCAGTATCATCTTCATTGTGAAAATGGAACCAAGCCTCCATAAGCCCATGTACTATTTCCTCTGCATGCTGGCCATCACCGACCTGGTTGTGTCTACGTCCATCCTGCCCAAAATGTTGAGCATCTTCTGGTTCAATTCCAGGGAGATTGATTTCAGTGCCTGTCTCACCCAGCTGTACTTTATTCATGGCTTCTCAGTGATGGAGTCTGGGATCTTCATGGCCATGGCATTGGATCGCTATGTGGCCATCTGCCATCCCCTGAGACATTCCACCATCCTCACAAACCCTGTGGTGGCCAAGACCGGCCTGGCCATGGTGTTGCGTGGTGCCATCCTTGCACTGCCTTATCCCTTCCTGGTGTGGCGGTGCCCCTATTACAGAACGAACATCATCCCCCAGCCGTACTGCGAGCACATAACCATGGCGAAGCTGGCCTGCACGGACCTCAGCATCAGTAGTTATTACGGCCTCTTTGTTGTATTCGCTGCGATGGGTCTGGATATGTTTCTTACTGCTGTGTCCTACACCCAGATCCTCAGGGCCATCTTCAGCCTCCCCACTAAGGACGCCCGGTTCAAGACTTTTGGAACCTGCAGCTCCCACCTCTTTTCCATCTTAACCTTTTACCTGACAACTCTCTTCTCCGCCCTCATACATCGGTTTGGCCAGAGTGTGCCCCGCCATTCCCAGGTTCTCATTGCGAGTGTGTGCGCCCTATTAGCCCCCATGCTAAACCCTGTCATCTATGGGGTGAGAAGCAAACAGATGCAGGGCAAGCTGCTCCAGCTCATTCGTCACAGACGAGTATAACGATTTGTCCTGCTGCTCTGGCTGTCAGAACTAATTCTGTGGAGAGGTAGCTGGTGAGGTGGTGTTGGGCCCTCTTCCTTGAATCGTAGACTGGACAAGCCAAGTAACATTAAATCCCTTCCACACTTTACTGTGCTCTGGCAGCATGAGAAACTGGGAAATCCGTCTCTGCACAACCCATTGGTTCCTGCCTCTTTAACAGCCGGTATTTGACCCCCAGGACTCTAACCCTTGCCCACCTCTTCCACCAATACTCTTCTCCTTGCCCCAGCTCTTCCACCAAACTCCACAGCTCCTCTGCCTCCTTCCCCCAAGACCCTGCCCTTCGCTCAGTCCCCTCTGCCCCATCCACTGTTACTGCCTGGGTAATATCCATGTCCTTCCACCCCCCTTCCACAGCCATTGCAGTGTTTTGGTAGAGTGGAAACTGTAATCATGATTCCAAGGGTTATTTAGGCTCTTGAAAACTGCAGTGTATTGGCAGACATAACTTAGGATTTAGCTGATAAGAGCACTTTGACTAATTCCTATCGAAAGGAGAGAAAATCAATAGTAGACCCATTTCATTCTACTAATAACCTGATCTGCCATCTCATGGGAATTCACTTAAGGGAAGCTGGTTCGTTCTCACATAGCAGTGCATATTCTCAGTTTGTTAATAACTCTGTAGAGAGAGAGTCCCTGTCAGGACTCCAGGGTCTATCTCAGCCCTGGTAAGGAGCAGGGTCTAGTAGACTATAATGGGGAACACATACTTCTGGGCTCTATAGAAAGACTTTTGAATGGCCATACTGGGTGTCACAGAGTGTGGGGGAGTCACCGGGCCCTGCACCCCCATCCAGAACAGAAGGTTTATTGATTCACAGGGACAGCGAAGAACAGGATCATTGATAACACGGAACCAGGAGCAGTCCACACCATCCCTCTTGGGGAGAAGGGGCCTGTTCCCCTCCTCTTCTTGCATCCCAGCCCGAAGAGAGAGAGGAACGTCCCCCAGCAACTAGTCCCCCATTCTCCAGCTGTTCCGCCCCCTCTTTTTTCCTGCTTCCTGGGCCCAAGGTGTTATCTGACTATCACTGGTGGCATCTTCCCCCTAGGATCAGGTGACAGGCCAGCCTGGGTCATTCCCGATGTGCCTTCCCTCAGGAGTTCTCCCCCAAGATCCTCTCCCCTGCTGGGCACAGCACACACACAGAGTCACTACAGGGCAGCAGAGAACAGTAGGAATCACATAACCAAGGGAACAGAGCGAACACAATCCCCACTACGTCCCATCTCTCCCTGCTTCGAGACCAAACTGAGCAGGGCCACTCAGCCAGTGGCCCGGGGAAGTTCAGACCCCCCGCTCCGGGATAAAGCATCAGCTATTACATTAGCGCTCCCCTTAACATGGACCCTCTGTGTGGTAATCCTGCAGGAGCGGGCTTCATCTCAGGAGCTTTGTGTTGACTCCCTTCATCTGGAGTCAGGTCGGGGCAGTGGCTGGTGTACACTGTGAAATGCTGCCCCAACAGATATGGCTGCAGTTTTTGAAGGGCCCACACCATCGCCAGGCGACCTTCTCTCCAGCTGCATCGCTCTGCTCTCGGGGAGCAGCTTCCTGCTCAGATACATGATGGGGTGTCGCTCCCTCTTCTCATCCACCTGCATCAACACAGCCCCCAACCCTGTGCCTGAGATGTCAGGAAGGGTTTTCACAGTCTGGGCATACCAGCACTGGGACTTTGACCAGGGCCTCCTCCAGTGTGCAGAGAGTCATCTGCTTTGGCTCAGCCCAGCCCACTGTGTCTGGCTTCCTCTTCTTACACAGCTCCATAATCAGGGCCGTGATGGAGCTAACATGGGGCACAAATCCAGTAGTGCCCAGCCATCCCAATGAAGGCCTGCACTTGCTTCTTGGCCTGGGGGAACCAGCCAGTCTCTGACGGCTTCCACCTTGGCTGGCCTGGGCTTCAAGCAGCCGCTCCCCATCATATGGCCCAGGTAAGACACCTCTGCCATCCCCACCTTGCACTTCCCGGCCTTTACGTTCACCCCAGCCCACTGCAGCCGGCCCAGAACTTGGCTGCCCTGGGACACGTGGTCCTCCCAGGTCTGGCTAAAGACACAAATATCATCAATATAAGCCAGGGCAAAGCTCTCCATCCCCCCTCAGCAAATAGTCCACCAGGTGCTGGAAGGTGGCAGGTGTCCCCTTGAGGCTGAAAGGCTAATTGCCCAGCTGGAAGAGAATGATCATTCCAGGGAGCTGGCTCCTGAGGCAGGAGAGAGGGCTGGAGACCACCAGACAGACACAGTGCCCACTAGGACATGTGCGGCCAGCAGCGGTTCATTGTGGCTGGGGTCCCCCTCAGTGGATTTACAACGTCTGGAGATTGTGCTGCAGCCGAAGGAATTGGAGGAGCGTGATAAGGAGCGCCAGGACTGGGAGAGACAGCGGCAGCATCAGCGGGCCATGGCGGAGCTAAGAAGGGGAAAGGCTGCAGTGAGTGGCGAGGGGCCCAGGGAATCTGGGACTTCAGGTCACTTGGAAAGGTTTGTGCTGTGCCAGTGTAAGGATGCGGGGGACATGGACAGATCCCTGAATTCCTATGCGAACTACACCATGTCTCCCCTGCCCCCTCAGCCGACTGGCTCCAGCAGTTCACCCCATCACCCGCACGGTTGCTTGGCCAGCTGGAGGGGCCACAGCCGGAGGACAATGAATGGTTCAAACAAGCCCCACTGCACAAGTTTGGGTCTGGGCTGCAGTGAGTGGGGAGGGACCCAGGAAGCTGGGACCATGAGAGGGAACAGGTCCCCATCCCTTCCCTGGCTGCTGGATTCCAGGTACTTTGGGATTGGTCAGAGCCCTCTGGTGCTCACAGGGGCCACCTCCTGCAAGTCTCTGCTTCCCTTCCAGCTGGGCTCCGTCTCTCTGCCGCAGGAATAGCCCTGTAACCAGGATCCCCTCGACTGCCCTTGGGCCTGTCCCCTGCCCAGCTTCTTCTGGCTCCTCCGCTCGTGTGTTTGTAAGAGCTGGGCCTACCCCTCCGCTCCCTGCCCCTCTGCTGGGGAGGTCCCGTCCTTCCCTGCCCCCCTGTCTGCGGAGACGCTGGAGAAACAGGGTTAATCTAGAAGGCGGTCACTCCTTCCTTCTGTCTGAGAGAGATCTCGTTAGGGTCTGACAGCCTTTAGTGACTAATTTGCTTAATGAGATGGGATCCCGGGTGCCTGCCTCTAGGAGCAGCCATGAGGAAGCCAGGAAAAGCCATGGGGAAGGGGCCTGTGCTCAGGGCTGCAGGACCATGGGAGCAGGAGCCGGGCAGGAAGTCGGCAGGGCCGGGCCCACCCTGCACTCTCTGTCGGCCGTGGGAAGTGGAGCGACCCAGACCTCGCCCCCACCCGCTACACTTCCCCTGCTCCCAGAGATGTCACTTGAGAAAGGGGTGGGAAGTAGAGCCATGTTGCTGGGAGCCAGTGGAGCAGACTGGGGCCAGGTTGCTCGGCTTCCCACCACCTTTGATGAGCGCCAGGTGGGTCCCATGCCCTGGGCTGTGTCTCTGGGGGGCAGGGACGCTGCTGGAGCTGGGAAGAGGCAGGAGGAAGCACGGCGGGGGTACAGCAGAGGCAGGGGCTTAGAGGAAGAAGTGGAGTGGGGTGGGGTGAAGTGAGGGCACAGCTAGTGGCAGTCTCTGGCCCCACACCTCCCTAGGGCAGCCCTGAAGAGCACAGCCCACGGGGTCTGGCTGGGAGCTAGTGCCACTGCATGTGCAGCTGCCTAGGGAACCAGCCTGTTCCAGGCAACGTGGTGCCCCAAGTGTCCTGGTGCCCTGCGCGGCTGTGTATTTTGCATACTGGGTTTCCCACACACAGTCTGTTTCCTGGCCCCAGGTGCCATTTGGCATGGCCAGGCCCCTGGTTTTCAATGAGAATGTCCAGTTGAAAGAGAAGATCAGGCCATGTCCAGAGACTGCACTCCTTCTCATAACACATGAATCAGGCCACCCCCCAGCCCTGAGCACAGCCCCCTTCCCCTGCAGAGACCTGGCTGCCCCCTTCCCTCACAGGTGGGGCAGACTTAGGCACCCAAACTGCCAAGGGCAGCGCTGGCTTTTCCTGTCCTCCTCACTGATGCTCCTTATACCCAGAGGCAGGCGGCTGATGTGGCACCATCCGTTATTCAGTAGAATTGACTGGCAGCAGGTTTTAAACAAAGTGCAGTTCAGTCAACCTGTGGAACTCCTTGCCAGAGGATGTTGTGAAGACCAGGATTTTAACAGGGCTCTAAAAACAACTAGATAAATTCATGGAGGACAGGTCCATCAATGGCTATTTGCCAGGATGAGTAGGGATAGAATAAACAGACTTATTAGTTTTGTAGTCAACATTAGCACCAGTCACCCCACGACACCAGTGAGGTAGCTGACTTATAGTTTGTACATGGTTTGCTTTAACTGCCCTGTGCCTGTGCATCCTGCAGCACCCTTCCTTACCATGGCAAGAGTGAACAGATCACCCGTTTCAGGGATGTGAGCCCCATCCTACCTGGGAGGCATGCACAACTGTTCATAGCCATGGTGAAGCTGGCCTGCACTGACATCCACACCCGTAGTTACAAAAGTTGCTGCCTCACGTTACTTCTCTGACCTGAAATTGCCTCCTGGCTCCCAGGCTGAGCTATGAGAAGATCTGGCTGGTGACAGGGTGCTGGGCCCTCTCCCCTGAATCACTGAGCGGTCACTCGAAGCGAGATGGAATCCTTCCTTGATGGTACAGTGCTGTATCAGTGTGACAGTCTGGGGAGAGAGGGGGTCCATTAATGTATCACTCACAGGGTTGCCATCTTTCTTATTTCTGGTAACCTGGTCCCTGAGACTCCACACTCTACCCCACCTCTCCCTCCTCCCCGGCTCCTTCCTCTGATTCATCTAGTCTACCAAAGCCCATGGCTCTTGTTCACCTCTCTCACTATGTCCCTGCTCACTTCTCTCCCCTCCTGCCCTGTCCCTCACCAGATTGTCTCCACCTCTCCCTGCCCCTGCTTCATCCTGTCTGCTCCAGGCCTGGGACAGGAGCATTGCAGCCTGACAGGGGTCCGGCCTAGTGGTGGGAGACAGCCCTGAATGAGCAGGAGCTGAGGTGTATTAATGGTAACTGGACACTGGCAGATCCCCTTTTCGGCTGGATGTTCCCGGTATGATCTGCCATTTTCTACAACTGCCAACAGTCCTGGAATCCACGATGGCTCTTGCCTACAAGAAAGGTGAGCAAGATGACCACAGCAACCGGAGACCCATCTCCCTCTGTTCCACCTGGTGCAAACTATATGCCAGCTACCTCCCAGCTCAGATCACAGGCTGGTTGATGAACAGCTCCCTGCAGAAGGGCTGCATGTCATGCAAAGGTTCCCTGAACACACCTTTGTCCCTCAAGCTGCCCTCCAAGTGGCCAGGAGGGCACAGACACAGTAGTTACTACGGCCTCTTTGCAGTATTCACTGTGATGGTTCCAGATGTGCTTCTTACGGCTGTGGCCTATATCCAGATACTCAGGGCCATCTTCAGCTTCCCCACTATGGATGCCCGAATCAAGACTTTTGGAATCTGCAGCTCCCACCTGTGCGCCATCTTAGCCTTTTCCCTGACAACGGGTGGCGTATGTGTGCACCCGTTGCAAGGAGCTCCTGACCCTCAGAGACCGAGTTCGGGCTTTGGAGGCCAGGGTGGCTGAACTGGAGGAGCTAAGGGAGGTAGAGAGATATGTGGATGAGACTTTCTGGGACACTGTAGTACTGTCCCACCTCCAGTCTGAGAGCCCCAGTACTCTTAAGGAGGATGAAAGTCTCAAGGAACAGAGCATTCAATGGGAGCAGAGGGAAACCATCCGTAGTTGGGACCCTCCTCCCAGAGGATGTTATGTATCCTCTCGCACTGAGGATACCTCTGAGGGGAGGGAATGCCAGTTCGGAAGAGGCAGGTGTTAGTAGTGGGTGATCTGATCGTTAGAAACATAGATAGTTGGGTTTGTGATGACCGGGAGAACCGTATGGTCACTTGCCTGCCTGGTGCGAAGGTTGCGGATCTCTCGAGGCATCTAGATAGACTTATGTGTAGTGCTGGGGAGGAGCCGTGGTCGTGGTACATGTAGGTACCAATGACGTAGGGAAGGGTAGGAGAGATGTCCTGGAGGCCAAATTTAGGCTGCTAGGAAAGAGACTGAAATCCAGGACCTCTATGGTGGCATTCTCGAAATGCTTCCAGTTCCACGCGCAGGGCCAGGTAGGCAGGCAGAGATTCAGAATCTCAATGCGTGGATGAGACGATGGTGTAGGGAAGAGGGGTTTGGATTTATTAGGAACTGGGGACACTTTTGGGAGAGGGGAGCCTATACAGGAAGGATGGGCTCCACCTAAACCAGGGTGGAACCAGACTGCTGGCACTAAACATTAAAAAGGCCAGAGAGCAGTTTTTAAACTGAGAGATGGGGAAAGCCGATTGGTGGAGATGCACGTAAATCGGAGGGAGACTTCTCTTAGAGGAGAATCCATTGATAGAGATTCTCTAAGCTGTAGTCAGAAAGAGAGGAGGGGAGAGGGCAAACCATGGGCCAGAGCAGACAAACAACCACATAAAGGAATCCAATGCATCAGGGAAGGGCAGACAAATAAGCAGTGGCAAATTTTTAAAGTGCTTCTACACAAATGCTAGGAGTCTGACTAATAAGATGGGTGAACTAGAGTACCTAGTATTAAATGAGGAGATTGACATAATAGGCATCACTGAAACCTGGTGGAATGAGGAAAATCTGTGGACACAATCATACCGGGATATAAAATATATCGAAAGGATAGAGCAGGCCGGGTGGGTGGCGGAGTGGCACTGTATGTGAAAGATAATGTAGAATCAAATGAAATAAAAATATTAAATGAATCAACATGTTCAATAGAATCGCTATGGATAGTAATTCCATGCTCCAAAAATAAGAAATTAGCAGTAGGGATATATTACCGACCACCTGACCAGGACAGGGATACTGACATTGAAATGCTGAGGGAGATTAGAGAGGCTACCAAAACAAAGAACTCTATAATAATGGGGATTTTAATTACCCCCATATTGACTGGATACATGTCACCTCAGGAAGAGAAGCGAGATAAAATTTCTCAATGGCTTAAATGACTGCTTCTTGGAGCAGCTGGTGCAGGAACCTACAAGGGAGAGGCAATTCTCGATTTAGTCCTGAGGAGCGCAGGATCAGGTCCAGGAAATAACCAAGCAGGACCGCTTGGGAATAGTGACCATAATATAATAACATTCAACATTCCTGTGGTGGGAAGAACACCTCAGCAGACCAGCACCCTGGCATTTAATTTCAAAAAGGGAATTACACAAAAATGAGGAGGTTAGTTAAACAGAAATTAAAAGGCACAGTGACTAGAGCCAAATCCCTGCAAGCTGCATGGAAACTTTTAAAGACACCATAATAGAGGCCCAACTTAAATGTATACCCCAAATTAAAAACATAGCAAGAGACCTAAAAAGAGTCACTGTGGCTTAACCACCATGTAAAAGAAGCAGTGAGGGACAAAAAGGCATCTTTTAAGAAGTGGAAGTCCAATCCTAGTGAGATAAATAGAAAGGAACATAAACACTGTCAAATCAAGTGTAAAATGTAATAAGAAAAGCAAAAAAGATTTTGAGGAACAGCTAGCCAAAACTCAAAAAGAAATAACAAAATGTTTTTAAGTACATTAGAAGCAGGAAGCCTGCTAAAAACCTGTGGGTCCCTAGACGATCGAACTATAAAAGGCGCAATCAAGGACGATAAAGCCATTATGGAGAAACTAAATGATTTCTTTGTTTCAGTCTTCACGGCTGAGGACGTTGGGGAGATTCCCAAATCTGCACCGCCTTTGTGGGTAATGAATCTGAGGAACTGTCCCGGATTGAAGTGTCATTAGAGGAGGTTTTGGAACAAATAGAAAAACTTAATGTTAACAAATCTCCGGACCGGATGGCATTCATCCAAGGGTTCTAAAAGAACTCAAATGGGAAATTGCTGAACTATTATCTGTGGTTTGTAACCTATCCCTTAAATCGGCTTCCGTACCTAATGACTGGAAGGTAGCCAACGTGACACCAATATTTAAAAAGGGCTCTAGAGGCGATCCGGCAATTACAGACCGTAAGTCTAACTTCAGTACCGGGCAAATTAGTCAAACAATAGTAAAGAATAAAATTGTGAAGCATGTAGAAGAACATAATTTGTTGGACAAAAGTCAACATGGGTTCTGTAAAGGGAAATCCTGTCTTACTAATCTATTAGAGTTCTTTGAAGGGGTTAACAAACGTGGACAAGGGGGATCCAGTAGATATAGTATACTTAGATTTCCAGAAAGCCTTTGACAAGGTCCCTCACCAAAGGCTCTTGTGTAAATTACATGGCCATGGGATAAGAGGGAAGGTCCTTTCTTGGATTGAGAACTGGTTAAAGACAGGAAACAAAGGGTAGGAATAAATGGTAAATTTTCAGAAGTGGAGAGGGTAACTAGTGGTGTCCCCAAGGGTCAGTCCTAGGACCAATCCTGTTCAACTTATTCATAAATGATCTGGAGAAAGGGGTAAGCAGTGAGGTGGTAAAGTTTGCGGATGATACCAAACTGTTTAGGATAGTCAAGACAGAAGCAGACTGTGAGGACTCCAAGAAGATCTCACCAAACTGAGTGATTGGGCAACAAAATGGCAAATGAAATTTAATGTGGATAAGTGTAAAGTAATGCACATTGGGAAAAATAACCCCAACTATCGTACAGTATGATGGGGGCTAATTTACGACAAATCAGGAAAGAGATCTTGGAGTTATCGTGGACAGTTCTCTGAAAACTTCCACACAGTGTGCAGCGGCGGTCAAAAGGCAAATAGGATGCTAGGTATTATTAAGAAAGGGATAGAAAATAAGACCCGGAATATCTTACTGCCCCTGTATAAAACTATGGTACGCCCACATCTTGAATACTGTGTACAGATGTGGTCTCCTCACCTCAAAAAGATATTTTGGCCTTGGAAAGGGTTCAGAAAGGGAACAACTAAAATGATTAGGGGTTTGGAACGGGTCCCATATGAGGAGAGGTTAAAGCGACTGGGACTTTTCAGTTTAGAAAAGAGGAGACTGAGGGGATATGATAGAGGTGTATAAAATCATGAGTGGTGTGGAGGGCCGATAAAGAAAAGTTATTTATTAGTTCCTAAATAGAAGAACTAGAGGACACCAAATGAAATTAATGGGTAGCAGGTTTAAAACTAATAAAAGAAAGTTCTTCTTCACACAGCGTGTAGTCAGCATGTGGAACTCCTTGCCAGAGGAGGCTGTGAAGGCTAGGACTATAACAGAGTTTAAAGAGAAGCTAGATAATTTCATGGAGGTTAGGTCCATAAAGGCTATTAGCCAGGGGATAAAATGGTGTCCTTGGCCTCTGTTTGACAGAGGCTGGAGAGAGATGGCAGGAGACAAAGCGCTTGATCATTGTCTTGGTCCACCTCTGGGGCACCTGGTGCTGGCCACTGTCGGCAGACAGGATACTGGGCTAGATGGACCTTTGGTCTGACCCGGTACGGCCGTTCTTATGTTCTTATGTTCTTCTTATGTAACTCTTCTCCTCCTCATACATTGGTTTGGCCAGAGTGTGCCCTGCCATTCCAAAGTTCTCATTGCAAGTGTGGACGCCTTGCTGGGCCCCATGCCAAACCCCATTATCTACAGGGTGAGAACCAAGCAGATGCAGGGCAGGCTGCTCCAGCTTTTATTTTTTCACAGAGGAGCATAATGTTTTCTCCTGCCTCTCTGGGGCTACATCTAGACTGCATCCTTCTGTCGACAGAGGGATGCAAATCAAACACATCGAAATTGCTAATGAAGCAGGGATTCCTCAAAAAATGAGGTTTACAGGATCTGTTGAAAAAGGGTTTATTTTCGACAGATCCACATCTAGACTGCCATTTTTTTCCAAAAAACTCCATTTCGAAAAAAAAAAGTGGCAGCCATGTTTATGTTAATGAAGCGCGGGATATTTAAATCCATGCTTCATTAGCAATTTCGATGTGCTTGATTTGCATCTCTCTGTCGACAGAGGGATGCAGTCTAGACGTAGCCTGCTGTCAGACCAAGCCTGATTTAAAGAAGTCTAATGAAGGCACATAAACAAACCATCCTGATGCGCAGTAAGAAAAGCAAATATGACAGGTGACCAGCTTGGTTTAGCATTGAAATCCTTGATGAGATTTCACACAGAAAGGAAACTTATAAGTAGTAGAAACTTGGACAGATGACTAGGGAGGAGTATAAATACATTGCTCGAGAATGCAGGGGTGTAATCAGGAAGGTGAAAGCACAATTCAAATTGCAGCTGGCAAGGGATGTGAAGGGTAACAAGAAAGGTTTCTACAGGCATGTTAGCATTAAGAGGGTGATCATGCAGGGGCGGGACCCTTACTAGATGAGGGAGGTACCCTAGTGACAGATGATGTGGGAAAAAATGAAGCACTCTATGCTTTTTTTTTGCCTCTGTCTTCACAGACAAGATCAGCCTTCAAACTACTACACTAGGCAGCACAGTATAGGAAGGAGATGGGCAGCCCTTGGTGGAGAAAGAACAAGTTAACAATTATTTAGAAAAGTTGGAGATGAACAAATCCATGGGGGCGGATCTAATGCATCCAAGGGTGCTGAAGGAGTTGGCAGATGTCATTGCAAAGCCATTGGCCTTTATCAGGAGTGTTGTAAGCAAGACACCAGAAGTCATTCTTCTGCTCTACTCTGCACTGATTAGGCCTTAATTGGAGTATTGTGTCCAGTTCTGGGCACCACATTTCAAGAAAGATGTGGAGAAATTGGAGAAGGTCCAGAGAAGAGCAACAAGAATGATTAAAGTTCTAGAGAACATGAGCAATGAGGGAAGACTGAAAAAATTGGGCTTGTTTAGTTTGGAAAAGAGAAGACTGAGAGGGACCATGATAGCAGTTTTCAAGCGCCTAAAAGAGTGTTACAGGGAGGAGTGAGAAAAATTGTTCTCCTTGGCCTCTGAGGATAGGACAAGAAGTAATGGGCTTCAACAGCAGCAAGGGAGGTTTAGGTTAGAAAAACGTCCTGTCAGGGTGGTTAAACCCTGGAATAAATTGCCTAGCGAGGTTGTAGAATCTCCATCTCTGGAGATATTTAGGAACAGGTTAGACAGACATCTATCAGGGATGGTCTAGACGGTGCTTGCCCTGCCGTGAGGGCAGGGGACTGGACCTGATGACCTCTCCAGGTCCCTTCCAGTCCTAGTGTTCTATGATTCTATGATTCTATCTTTGAAAATCCATGGTGATTGCGGCAGGTCCCAGACGATTGGAAAAAGGCAAATCTAGTGCCCATCTTTAAAAAAGTGAAGAAGGGCAATCCAGAAAACTACAGACCGGACAGCCTCACCTCAGTCCCCAGAAAAATCATGGGGGGGATCCTCAAGGAATCCATTTAGAAGCACTTGGAAGAGAGGAAAGTGATCAGGAATAGTCAACAAGGATTCACCAAAGTCAAGTCATTCCTGGCCAACATTATTGCCTGCTGCGATGAGGTGACTGGCTCTGTGGACATGGGGAAGTTGGTGGACGTGATATATCTTGATGTTAGCAAGGCTTTTGATACATCTCCCACATAATTCTTGCCAGCAAGTTAAGGAAGTATGGGTTGGATAAATGGACTGTAAGGTGGATAGATAGCTGGCTAGATTGTCAGGATCAATGGGTAGTGATCAACGGGTCGATGTCAGGTTGGCAGTCGGTATCAAGCAGAGTGCCCCAAGGATCGGTTCTAGGGCCAGTTTTGTTCAACATCTTTATTAATGACCTGTATCACATGCACACACCTGTTATGGCCATACAAAGCACACGAGATCTTTTAAAGGGCAGAAGGCAGTACGCCTCATTTATTGAGAATACAACAGTTAGCATATGCTCTTCAGTAACTCACACACACAGCACGCACACAGTCCCGCCAGTCGATGTTACAGTTACCAGTCCAGAGTCTGGATCAATCTAGTGGCCAGCCAGATTGATCGCAGAGGGGAGCTGGGCTTTGTCGGTCGCAATCCAATGCTCCTGGAGTTGGTGACAAGATAAACCCAAAGTCCCATGGCAAAGCTCCCTGCTTTTATTGTCCTTTTTCTCTGTTGAAGTCTATGGATTTTGCTGTGTCAGTTTTTGACCCGTTACTCCTTAATTGGTGTTATCTTGTGATGTTATCATTCCAAAGAGCCTCCAAGAGGTTCATCCTGTCCTGGATTGAGTTAAACAATTGTCTTTAGGGGTGCCAGCCTTCACCTTAGAGTCGTCAATTTGCCCCTTCTTAATCATGGATACGCACTGATGGTTCTCTGGCATCCTGGAGTCTTTTTGCCCCTTCCTCTCTTGACCATCTGGTTTTAACAACGGCCTTCACACCTTATCTTTTCCTGATGCATTCATTCCTCATTCACACAAATTGTCTTTTATAGAGACCTTCAAAGGTACAAACAGCAGTGTTTTATATTGAGCAATAAAAAGCATTGTAAATTAAACCTTACTAAATCTTGTAATCAGAACAGTTCACATTGTGGCCCGGGCCTTCAACATTCCTCTAATCTTATTAACATAGATTCAGTACAAGATCCTGTCTTTTACTTACTAAACCTTGTTAGAAAGAAAGCTAGCTTACTAAACCTTAAAACACAGAAATGTATATTTAACTAAAGGGTCTGTCCCTGCCTTAACATCATAGAATCATAGAATACTAGGACTGGAAGGGCCCTCGAGAGGTCATTGAGTCCAGTCCCCTGCCCTCATGGCAGGACCAAATACTGTCTAGACCATCCCTGATAGACATTTATCTAACCTACTCTGAAATATCTCCAGAGATGGGGATTCCACAACCTCCCTGGGCAATTTATTCCAGTGTTTGACTACCCCGACAGTTAGGAACCTTTTCCTAATGTCCAACCTAAACCTCCTTGCTGCAGTTTAAGCCCATTGCTTCTTGTTCTATCCTCAGAGGCCAAGATGAACAAGTTTTCTCCTCCTCCTTATGACACCCTTTTAGATACCTGAAAACTGCTATCATGTCCCCCCTCAGTCTTCTCTTTTCTAAACTAAACAAACCCAATTCCTTCAGCCTTCCTTCATAGGTCATGTTCTCTAGACCTTTAATCATTCTTGTTGCTCTTCTCTGGACCCTCTCCAATTTCTCCACATCCTTCTTGAAATGCGGTGCCCAGAACTGGACACAATACTCCAACTGAGGCCTAACCAGCGCAGTGTAGAGCGGAAGAATGACTTCTCGTGTCTTGCTCACAACACACCTGTTAATGCATCCCAGAATCATGTTTGCTTTTTTTGCAACAGCATCACACTGCTGACTCATATTCAGCTTGTGGTCCACTATAACCCCTAGATCCCTTTCTGCAGGACTCCTTCCTAGACAGTCGCTTCCCATTCTGTGTGTGTGAAACTGATTGTTCCTTCCTAAGTGGAGCACTTTGCATTTGTCTTTTTTAAACATTTGTCTTTATGAACATCGGTCAGGCAGGATAAAATTAAATCATACATTACTACATCATTAAACCTAAAATATAAATATAAAATCCCACTCCTACACACCTACGCAGGAGTATGTGCATATACATATGGATGTGCCCAGACCCAGATGCACATCCACACAGAGACAAGTGTGAACACACGCAAATACACAAAGAGATGCACTTGCAACAAACACTCATAGACATTTATGCCCAGGCGCAGGGTGTGACCTGCAAGTACCCTGGATGCTTTTCTGTAAGATGCTTTCATCCAACACAAGTTAATGTGCTGCAAGCCAAGCGGGTTCGCTGGTGACGCTTGGAGGAAACAGACAAATTCTCCCTTTTTAATAACTCTTTCCTCCTTTTCCTGTACAAGAAGTAGGCTCCCTGTGTGAAAATGGGGATTTATCTGCTTTATCCATCCCCCAAAGGCTTTAGTGTCCCAGCGGCTTGCTCCGCAATACACCAGGAAATGCTCCTTCCTTAGGTGGCTGGCAGCTGTAGCACGGTTGTGGGTTAAGACCATGGTATGATGCTGTATGATGCTAGTTCTATCAGAGTTACTACCAGGGTTCTACAATAACAAGAAATGGCATACAAGGCATGTCCCGTCAGGTGTCAATGGAACGTTCTGATTGGCGAAGCTTGTTCATATTCTAATATGTTTATATATTTATTACTTCAAGTACCTAAAAGGATGTTACGAGCTGGAGGGAGAAAAAATGCCTTGGCCTCTGATGCTAGGACAAGAAGCAATGGGCTTAAACTGCAGCAAGGGAGGTTTAGGTTGGCTATTAGGAAAAACTTCCTAACTGTCAGGGTGGTGAAACACTGAACTAAATTGCCTAGGTGGATTGTGGAATCTCCATCACTGGAGATATTTAAGAACAGGTTGGAGAGACATGGTGCTTGGTGCTGCCGTGAGGGCAGGGGACTGGACCTGATGATCTCTCGAGGTCCCTTCCAGTTCTAGTGTTCTATGATTCTATGACTCTTTTCATGTATCATCTTTGTGGCTGTAGTTATGATTGTGATGGAGCCCCTCCCCCCATGCTTTAGGAAATGGACTCATGGACATGAATGTACATAACTCAAAGGTGGTTTGAGCAAATTATTTCATGTAACCCATCGATCTGCATGTCATGATCTGCTGGGTCTGTTTATCTTACTCTGTTGTACGTATTATTTGTGTGTGGAAAATTAGACACATGGAGGGGGAAATACAATGTGTGAATGGGAGACATGGAGGGTGTTACCCGCAACTTCTACATGAGCCACTGTTCAACAATCTTTTGTCCTTAAGTCTGAGCAGTGGTTGGTAGGGAGTGGCCTCAACTCCTTAACAAAAGGAATAGGAGAGGAGAGGCCTGGGTCTTTTGGCTGGGCTGCACCTGAAGGAAGGGGCTAGGGACCCCAGGGTGAGGAAGAAAGCCCTGGTTTGGAGGGGCAGCTGGAAAAGAGGTTTTAGGGTGAGTTTGATTAAGTTTGTATTGAGGTTTCAGTGGAGAATTAGCCAAGTGGTTTTGTTTCTTTTGATTTGTAACCTACTTTGCTCTGCCTGACTTCACTTATTACCACTTAAATCCTACTGCTTCCACTTAATAAAACCATTTTTATTTTCTGTCAAACCCAGTGTAAGTGATTGTTACCGGGGGGCGGGGAGGAGGGGCAACCAGTGTGCACATTCCCCCTTTTATTGTTAAAGGTGGCTTACCTAATTCCTTGGGATCTGATCCCATCTGGTGAGTGCTCTCTCATGCGGCTGGGCCCTAAACTGCTCTCTCCTTGGACCTGAAGTAGTTCAGTGTCTGTGCTGCTACTCGGTGGGGGCAGGGACCTCAGCTCAGGGCCTTGGCTGGGGGAGACCAGTGGAGCTGTCCCAGCAGGACCGGGCAGTGAGGAGCCCCAGAGAGCGGGAAGGTGAGTGGCAGTGGCCATGTCAGCACCACGGGAGGCACCCCCGAGGGGTCGTCTGTGACCGCACCCCATCACAATGATTATTGGTGGCATGCTGCTACCAGAGGACGCGGGCCAGTTCTTGGCCAGAGCAATGGTGCCTGCCCCAGATCTGTTTGCTCCTCACCCCATAGATGACAAGGTTTAGCATGGGAGGCATTAGAAGGTACACACCAGACGGACTCTGGGTTCTTATTCCCAGCTCTACCAATAAGTCCTTCTATGGACTGGCGGAAATCACTTTACTTTAACACGGATCAGTCCATCCATGACATGGGGATAACACTGAGCTTCTACATGTAGAGATCAAAAGCGCCATGCAGAGCGTATGTTAGACTCAGCGTCACTGCTCAGCCTCAGCCCCTGGGCACTGGGTGTCCTATAGTCCCAGATAAATGCGGTGATGCACATGAATTGCCAAAGAGAGGCTGGGCTTTGAGGGAAGAGGAGGGGCAAGGCCTCAGTGGTCCAGTTACAAGCAATTCAAAAGGTGGCAGCTGCATGCGTTACCTAGTTCTACACAGACCTACTCATCAGTTTGTTACCCTAACACAAAGGGGAACGCGTAGTTCAGAATTCAAGGGGTTTTGGACTGTCCACTAAGACATGAAGGGAAGAGAGTCACATATCATATCACCAGGCAGCTCTGCATGAGCTAAATCTGAAAGCCAGAGCTCCAGAAACATAATTAGTGAGTAAAAAGCCAGAGCAGCCTGTCCCGGATCTGCTTGGTCCTCATCCCATAAATGATGGGGTTGAGCATGGGGGGCATCAGAAGGTACATGCTGGCAATGAGAACGTGGAAATGCAGAGGTATATTACTTCCAAAACGATACGTGAAGGCAGAGAAGTAACATGGGATGTAGAAGGTTAAGATGACACCAAGGTGGGAGCCACAGGTCCCAAAAGTCTTGAGCCGGGCGTCCTTTGTGGGGAGGCTGAAGATGGCCCTGAGGATCTTGGTGTAGGAGATTGTGATAAAAAACACATCCAGACCGAATACACAGAGTACCACAGAAAGGCTGTAGTAACTACTGGCACGGATGTCAGCACAGGCCAGCTTCACCACGGCCATGTGCTCGCAGTATAAGTGGGGGATGCTGGTTCTGCAATATGGCCACTGCCTTGCCAGGAGGCTATAAGGCATTATGATCATGCTGCTGCTGCGCAGCACTGCAGCCAGGCCAAACTTGGCCACCACGTGGTTTGTGAGTATGGTGGAATGTCTCAGGGGATGGCAGATGGCCACATAGCGATCATAAGCCATGGCCACAAAGATCCCAGACTCCATCACTGCGAATGAGTGAATGAAGAACATCTGGGTGAGGCAGGCACTGAAATCGATTTCCCTGGAATTGAACCAGAAGATGCTCAGCATTTTGGGCAGGGTGGATGTGGATAGGGCCAGGTCAATGACAGCCAGCATGCAGAGGAAATAGTACATGGGTTCATGGAGGCTCAGCTCCCTCTTCACAATAAACAGGATGCTGAAGTTTCCCAGGATGGCTACAGTGTACATGGTGGAGTAGGGGATGGAGATCCAGACATGGACTGCCTGCAGGCCAGGAACTCCCAGAAGGATGAAGGTGGAGGGGTTGGTGAAGTCAGTTGTGTTGAAATCTGACATTAAGTAGGGAAGAAGGTGTCCGACTCTGAGGCAGAACGGTGTCTCCTTCATGTACCATAAGTTTCCCTGACTGCCGGTGAGCGTCCAGAATCTAGGGAGATGGTTGAAGTGCCAATACCTGTATGGGGAAACAATGTAAACATGAGACACTCTATGCGCTACTGGAGGCTGTTCTCATGAGGAAACAGATTGGTCCCTTAACACACTGAAAAATGCCCTTTTCATTATTAACATAAATTAACTGTAAAAAAACTGACCCTACTATGGCAAAATCTATACATTGTAGTGCACTCTGAGTCAATAATTCATACACGATATGGTATGTGAACCCTAAATAAGCACTAGCAGAAAACCCACATTCCTGATTATCCCTCCTTGTTCCTGAATGGAATGAAATGCAGGGTGGATAGTCCATGCTGTTGAGAGTTCCCCAGGCAGTGAGTTGTTCCAATCTGAATGTGAAATAACAACTCCTGGGCCAACACGTATGTGGGGGAACCTTCACAACCAAAGCACATCTTAAGAAAAAGACCTGGCCATTACTGATAGAAGAAGGCCAGTTCAGGTATCCCCCATTCCTGTAGAGGTAAGTAACTGCTTTCAGGTTCCATGCACAGGCACTACGGTGGAGAATACTTTGGCAGGGACCTCTCAGGGAAGAAATCTACCAGAAGGCATGGGATGCAAAGTCCTAGGGATGGGGGTTCCATGACCACCACCCCCAAAAGAAGAAGGTGGGTTGGAAAAGAGGAGATTAAGGGGGGGGACATAAAATAGCAGACTTGAGATACTTGTAATGGTGCCAGAACAAGATGGAGGAAAAGATATCTCTCTTCATTACAAGTCAGCACAAGAGGCAATGGAATCAAATTACCCATTACCAGAGTTAGATTAAATCTCAGGAAAAAAAGACAACTTTTCCACCTATTTTAGGGGGAATGAAAAGAACAGGGGCACCATTTCTGCCCATCCTGGCTAATAAGGATTGATGGACCTACTCTCCATGAATTTATCCAGTTCTTTTTTATACCCTGTTAAAGACCTGGTCTTCACAACATCCTCTGGCAAGGAGTTCCACGGGTTGACCATGTGCTGGATGAAGAAAAACTGCTTTTTGTTGGTTTTTAAATTGTTACCCCTTCATTTCATTTGATGATCTCTAGTTCTGGTATTAGGAGAACAGGTAAATAATGGTGCCTTTTTACTTTCTCTGCACCTATCATGATTTTATAGACATCTGTTATATCCCCCCTTAGTGTCCTCTTTTCTAATATCACAATTTCAAATTTTATTAACCTCTCTTCATATGGCAGCTGTTCCAAACCCCTAATCTTTTTGTTGACCTTTTCCGAACATTTTCTGACACCTAGATATCATTTTTTTTAGATGAGGCAACCACATCTGTATGCAATATTCAAGATTTACACAGATGCAATAAGATGTTCTCTGTTTTATTCTCTATCTCTATGATTTAGTCGGGGTTGGTCCTGCTCTGGGCAAGGGGCTGAACTCGATGACTCCTGAGGTCTCTTCCAGCCCTGGGATTCTATGATTCTATCCCTTTTGTGATGATTCCTAACATTCGATTTGCTTTTTTTCAATTGCTGCTGCACATTGAGTGGCTGTTTTCAAAGAACTAGCCACAATGGGCTTGTTCAGTTTGGAAAAGAGAAGACTGACAGGGGACAGGATAGTGGTTTCCAGCTATCTAAAAAGGTGTCACAGGGAGGAGAGAGGAAAATTGTTCTCCTTGGCCTCTGCGGACAGGACAAGAAGCAATGGGCTTAAACTGCAGCAAGGGAGGTTTAGGTGAGACAGTAGGAAAAACTTCCTACCACTCAGGGTGGTCAAACACTGGAATAAATTGGCCAGGGTCATTATGGAATCCCCATCTCTGGAGATGTTGAAGAGCAGGTTAGACAGACACCTGTCGGGGTGATATAGACACTTGACCTCTGGAGGTGCCTTCCAGTTCTAGCATTCTGTGATTCTCTGAATGACTCTCTGGTCTCTCACTTGAGTGGTTACAGCTGAAGTAGTCCCCCTCATGTACACATCTGATGCATTCGTCAGCATTAAACTTCATTTGCCAACAAACTTCAGTCACCTGGTGTTCTGAGATCTTTTTGAAGCTTTTCACAATCATCTTTGGCTGTGTCTAGACTGGCAAGATTTTGCGCAAAAGCAGCTGCTTTTGCGCAAAAACTTGCCAGCTGTCTACACTGGACGCTTGAATTTGCGAAAGAGCACTGACTTTGTAATGTACAAAATCAGTGCTTCTTGCGCAAATACTTTCACGCCCTGCTCGGGAAAAGCCCTCTTGTGCAAGAATACGCAAGATGGCCAGTGTAGACAGGGAAGAACTGTTTTATGCAAAAAGCCCGATGGCTAAAAATGGCGATCGGGTCTTTCTTAGGTAAAATCGCTGTTTAGATTACACGGATGCTTTTGCGCAAAAGCACTTTTTGCGCAAAAAGCATCCGCGTTAATCTAGACGCTGCAGGAAATACTTTTAACGGAAAAACTTTTCCGTTAAAAGCATTTCTGCAAAATCATGCCAGCCTAGACGCAGCCTTTGTGTTTATCTCGCCTGAGCAGTTTAGTGTCATCTGCAAATTTTGCCACCCCACTGTTTCCCCCTTGGTCCAGAACAAGATTGGTTCCAGTACGGACCCTTGCGGGACACCACTAGTCAGAGCCTTGAAATAGAAAAGCCGGAGGTGAGGTTCCCTGAGCTTTCCCACAGCCGGCTCCTCTGATCTTTTCTCAGTTCTTATTCCAATGGGGAGTTTTGCTTTATTGGGGCCTGAGCAACGTACAAGCCGCAGCCTCACAGTACGGCCTTGTGTTCTACCCCCACTAACCCCTTTTGTCCCGAAGGACCCCTGCGCCCCTGAAATGCAGCCACCTCAGAGGTGGAGGCCACCAGCCAGGATGGGCAGGGAGGCCCAGCAGAAAAGGGACCTTTGGCCTGTGATTCTAGAAAACGCTCATCCCGTGTGGCAGGGCCCGGGGCTGTTTAACTGGTGTGCAGAGCAGAAAAGTCCCCAGAGGCATCCTCTGTGCCACACGCCCGCAGAGCACTGGGTTTACGGAGCCGGGGAGCCCCTCAGCAGGAGATGGTACCTGTGAGTGCTGAGAGGGACGTGTCTTCCCTGGGAACCCCCCTCAGGCAGCCGCGTCCCGCACCTCTCTCAGCCCAGCGTCTGCACCAGCGTCCCGCGCCGAGAGCCGAGACTGGGGTGTGCACCTTTAATACCCAGCTCTGGGCAGACCCACAGGGCTTGCTCAGCCTGTAGTGGAGAAGCAGCAGGTTGCAGTAAACAGCAATTAAGGGCCCTTCCCAGAGGGAGAGAACTCGGGCTCTGGGCTGAGGCAGGGAGTAATTGGCTGATCTGGGCATTTGTGTCTATTTAACTATTATTGTTGATTAGTAAGAAAATGAGGGATAACACCTAGCTCTCCACAGAGCCTAATACAATGACACTGCCCAGGATGGCTGGGTAGGCAGCAGACAGACACATCTACAGGCAGGTGACAGCGGGAAGACACGAGGATTTTCTGCAGGCACACGGGGCTCTTAGGGTGGGATCAGAGATCAGTTGTTCCCATCAGTATCTACCACCACACTGGGCAGCGCCTTTCACTGATGGATCCCTCAACTACCCAGCAAAGCCAATTCCCCCGGCCTTTACCATACACTTTCCCACACCGAAAGCTGTAAATGGGACACATCCAGCCCATGTAATTAGCCTCTTTAACAGGGCTCCTAGAATTCACAGGCACTTCTACTGCTCTTCTGTCTCCCTGGATTCTGTTATTTCCTCTCCAATTCACCTCATGAAGTGGGGGTCTCCCACGGAAGCTCCTGATCCTATATATTGGGGTTAGTCTTTAAGGTGCCACAGGACTACTTATTATTTTTAAAGTCACATCCCGACACAGCAACCCCCTGAGACTCTCTAGCCAAGGCAAGTCCCTATGAGCAGTTCCCCATTATACAGATAGATAAAGTGAGGCACAGGGAGACATGACTCGCCCAAGGTGACACAGAGAGTGGCAGAGAGAAACAGGAGTCCAGATTTCCCAGCTCTCGCCACAGTCTCTCTAGGAGTAACTGAGCGTATGGCTGGAAGGGAAAGGGCTCCCAGTGTAGCAGGGCCTGTTCGGTGAGGAAGTGTCATAGACACCCCCAGCACACCCTGGGACCGGGGCACAGCCGAGCCCTCTGACACCCCAGCCTGGGTCCTTCTCCCGCTGCCAGGCTGCGACAAGCTGTGATTCTATTCAGGCCTCGCACTGACACCCCCAGACAGGGGGCAGGGCACTGCCAGTGAGTGCGGGGAGCGCTTTCACTAGCCAGCTCCCCCAGCTCTCCCGCCCACGGCCCCAGAGTTGTTCCTGTTCCTGAGCAAAATTCCCCTTGGCTTTTCCAGCCCCCTGTGGTGGGCTGGGAGCCCCAGTCTGGCTAGAAGGGGACAAGGCAGAGCCCTGGCCAATGAGGGAGAGGCTTATAAGGAGCCAATGAGAAGGTTGTTTGCTGGGGCAGCTCTGCTTATAAGGAGCTGCTGGGTGGAGCAGAGGGCAGTTGGGTTCTGACCAGCGCGGGTGCAGGACCGACTCCCAGGGAGGAGAAGCTCCTTGGGCAGAGCAGGGCGGGGCAGGCTCAGGGGAGTTAGAGAGGGAGGCTCTGGCCTGATACCCACCGGGCTGTGGCCTGGACACAAGGGCCAAGAAGGTGCCAAGGAATATCGGGGAAGTGGCCCATGGTGCAAGAGGCCGTAGAGGGGAGTAGAGGAGAGCAGGGCAAAGCTGATGCCAGAGGGTCCCTAGGCCAGAACCCAGGGGAGTGGGTAGGTCTTATTCCCCGCCCCACCTTGAAGGGGGCGAGTCACCAGAGGGGTGGGCTTTGCTGGTGGGCAGTGCCATGCAGAAGACGCCGTGGTCCTGGGAGCGACGTGGGTTCAGAGCTAGAGCGTGGCGAGAGCGCAGCTCAATGGTGGGTGAGACACCAGCCAGAAGGGGGCGCCCGCCTGAGGACTGAGCTAATTCCCAGTGGGATCAGCAGGAGGTGCCGGGGTGGTGCGTTCCGGACCACTCCACACCAGTGCTGCTGTAGGCACCCAGCTCCCAGCCATGACAGGCCCTTTCCTGGCTAGCTCAGGGTTAGGGCTAGGATTGAAGAGGTTGCAAGTGAAAACACTGAGATCAACGTATGTTACTAAATGAAAGTGAAAAAAAAAAGTTGTTACATGCGAATTCTTACCCTAAGCAGCTGTTCTCATCGCAGGTCAATCTGCAAGTCAGACTTGCTCTTTACTGCGGCCTGGGGCTACGGCTTCTCATGGTATTCAAGTAACCTCTCAGGGTGGGCCAGGCAGTGTCAAAGGCCAGCCAAAGACAAGTCTGATGGCTTCCCGTTGCTTAAATAGACTTCCCCCCCGGGTGGGAACCGTTTGTTTAGCATCCGTCATCCCCTCGGAAAAATACCATGTCCAGGATGGATTCCAGTACCAGGTGGCATGATCACATGTCTTTCTGGGACCAACCACAGTTTAGGCTTACAGGACAGACACGGCCGTCCACAGGTTGTTGGCTTGAGCACTGTGTCACTAGGCCGTGATACTTCTGGTTCCTGGTAGAATCATAGATTCTGTGATGCTGTACAAGGTACCGGAAGTATCGCTAATGGCCTTTAAAGTCACATTTCATATTTCCAACTTCACCTGCAAGGGGACGCCATTCAAAGCAGGGAGCCCAGCCCCTGCCCCTCCCCACACCTCCCTGTCCTGTAAAGCACCTGTCCAGGTAAAGGTGACACCCCGGGCTGAAAGGCAGCCAGCAGGACAGCCCGGGGATGAGGCAGAGTGAGGCTTTGGGTTCAAACACCGTCTGCTCCCGGAGAGCAGAGGGGGTGCAGGTGGGGCTGAGCCGCGATCGGCTGGCGGGGCAGCCGGCGTGGGGGCTGCTCTTTGCCCTCCACTGCCCCCTCCTGTGCCGGGTCTGAGGCGGCTATGGGAGGCCTGCAGAATGAGCTCCCTGCCGGGCATCTGCCCCGACCTGCCCCCTTCAGAAGGTCCCAGGCGGGGGTGGGGCTCCTCCCAGAGGACGGGCAGGAGACAACCTGAGCACAAGCTGAGCATTTTTATCTGTCACATCCATGGGTCCCAGAAGGGGGGGGGGGGAAATTTCCATCATCTCCCGCTGCCCTGCTCCCTCCCTGCTCCCACCCTCGGCTTGAACCCTTGGCCAGCTGCTCTTGGGTGGGGAGGGCAGGAGAGGGGCTGTTGTCAGAGTGGGGGAGGGGCAGGGCTCAGGACTGAGATGGAGACACCAGCGGCTGCTGGGGTCTGAGCAAGGTCCCACACTGAGTGTGGCCGGGCTTAAATCCACAGCGCACGATGCTCATCCACTCCCCCCCGCACAGCCAGCCCACCCCCACTCTGTGTCAGTGTTGCACAGAGTCTGAGTGTGTGTGACACACACAATGCCAGTCTCCCATGCACACACACGCTGTCCCTTTCCCATTCTCCTCCCAACACAGGGGCTACGTCTAGACTGGCATGATTTTCCGCAAATGCTTTTAACGGAAAAGTTTTTCCGTTAAAAGCATTTGCGGAAAAGAGCGTCTAGATTGGCACGGACGCTTTTGCGCAAAAGCACTTTTTGCGGAAAAGCGTCCGTGCCAATCTAGATGCGGTTTTGCGCAAGAAAGCCCCAATCGCCATTTTCGCCATCGGGGCTTTTTTGCGCAAAACAGTCCTGAGCTGTCTACACTGGCCCTCTTGTGCAAATACATTTGCGCAAGAGGGCTTTTGCCCGAATGGGAGCGTCATTGTATTTGCGCAAGAAGCACTGATTTTGTACATTACAAAGGCAGTGCTCTTGTGCAAATTCAAGCGGCCAGTGTAGACAGCTGGCAAGTTTTTGCGCAAAAGCAGCCGCTTTTGCGGCGGAAAAACTTGCCAGACTAGACACAGCCCGAGTGTCTGTTCTAGCAGTTGTTCTCACTTCCTGATACCTCCTGCAATGCCCATAAACGCTGTAGTGCGGTGTTTGAGTGTTTGTGACTTGTCTGATCTCTTCCAAAATTCATTTCTCTCTCATATTTAAATGTCATTCTTGGCATAGAAACTTCCAAAATGCCTACCCTGTCCTGGCTGGAGTAAGTATCCCTATAGTAACTTTCAATCAATCGATCAATGTGTTTTTTGTTTCCATTGGTGATGTGCATCCACACTTTACCTCCACATCGGTGCACATGACAAAATTCATTCTGCACATAGATGGAAAATAGAAGAGGACACATTGATTGTGTAGCCTTTTGTTTTCTGCAAAGTACAAACTGCAAGGTGGTGCTACATCCCCAAAGCTTCACTGCTAGTAGCTACAGTTTCAAGCTTGGCAGACTGCAAGCCACCTCTGCTGCATGTTTCACATTGAAAGCTTCTAGGAACACCAACAGACCAAAGGAACTGCCCACATCCCCAGTCATCGGGACAAGGTCTAGTCTATTCTCTACGTTTTATTAAAGTTACAATTCGAGCTCTGATTACACATGCATGTCGAATTCCATACACACCTCTGGGATAGTGGCAAATAGAGTTACACTCCCATCGTTAGTAATATTATGAGGGGATGATGGATCTCCCATGGCTTTATCATCAGTCGAGCAATGACTCCTGCTGGGGTCTCCCATAAGAAGCTCCATTTTCCTATTCTGGGCACCCCCTTTTGAGACTGTGATTCTGTCTGCACCTACATTCTACGCATGTCGATAACAGTGTCAGCTCCCTTTTCTCTTATTGGTCGGTGTCCCCTAGAAATGTAAGAGAGCTCAATTTTCTATTGGCTTGAGACCCAACCTATATCCTGCGATTCAGATTCTGAGACAGATGCTTTTTTACAGAATTATTATGATCTAATAACACTGCTCTACAGCCAAAATGCTTCTGAAATAAATGTAGTCAAACTTTACTAATTCTGGGTCACTGAGAACGAAAATGATGCTTAAAATTGTTGATTGGCTCTAGTTTTCAAGATATGCTTTTGGGTCAGTATATACGACCCTTGACTTGGGAATGGCGGAGGATAAGTGAGTTATAAAGGGAAGCGATCTCAATTTAAACCAGAAATGACTAAAATACATCTTTGACTGGATCTATGAATAAATCTATGACTGGGTTTGGACAGTACTTGCTTTTGAGGCAAAATAATGAATGATGCAATCTGAAGCTGGTATTGTGTCATACATGATATGAATTGCATCATGTTATTCCTAGAAGTCATGGATGATGCAATCATAACGAAGCTTCCATCACTCTGCTGAACAAATTGCCCTATATCAGCTCTAGAAATCATACAGTGTCGTGCTCTCTTATTTGTCAGTGTTTGATTTTGCAAAGGGACACATTTCTGTTTAGCCAAAGTGAGCAGAGATGCCTCGTACTTGTGTGAACAGTGCAGATAACTTCTGCTATGTTTGTGGTGAAGTGACTTTTGCATCACAAAAGCGCAGTATAACCACTATGGTTAAGAAAGCCTATCACCTTTATTTTGGCTGCAAAATTGGAGATCAGGACAAGAGGTGGGCCCCACACATATGCTGCAACACTTGTGCAACAAATCTTCGCCAGTGGTTGAACAGGAAGAGGAAATCGATGCCTTTTGCAGTGAACAGATCCTACCAGCAATTGTTACTTCTGCATGGTGCCTCCAGTTGGGAAAGGTGTGTCAAAGAAGAAAAAGTGGACTGTGCATTATCCAAACATTCCATCAGCTATACGCCCAGTACCCCACGGAGAAGGACTGCCGGTTCCTGATGCACCAGAATCATTCTCACTTGAGTCAGACGAGGAAGAGGAAGAGGATGACACTTCTGGTCCTGAACCATCAATGTCACAGGACCCACATTTTCTCCCATCCTCCTCCTCTGAACCACGCCTCATAACACAAGGTGAACTGAATGACCTTGTCAGGGATTTGGAACTACCCAAGAGTAAGGCAGAGCTGTTGGGCTCCAGACTACAGCAGTGGAATCTCCTGGCAGGTGATGTTAGGGTTTCCATGTTCCGTGACCATCAAAAGGATCTTGTCCCATTCTTCTTCATGGAAGGTGATCTTGTAGCCTGCAACAACATCGATGGTGTGATGGCAGCCCTCAACATCGTTCACGATCCAGATGAGTGGAGACTGTTCATTGATTCATCAAGACGAGTCTTAAAGCTGTTTTGCTGCATAATGGCAATGTTTTGCCATCAATTCCAGTTGGTCATGCAGTCCATATGAAGGAAACCTATGACAACATGAAACAACTTTTGAGGTGCATAAACTATGACCAACATCAGTGGCAGCTTTGTGGCGATTTGAAGGTTGTTGTTCTCTTTGCTTGGTCTGCAGACTGGATACACAAAGTACTGCTGTTTTCTCTGCGAATGGGATAGTCGTGCAAGAGATTCCCACTACATCAAGATAGATTGGCCATCCGACAGTCACTGGAGCCTGGGAGGAAAAGTATTCAGCATCCACCACTTGTTGAATCAAGGAAGATTTTGTTACCACCCTTACACATCAAGCTGGGTCTGATGAAGAACTTTGTCAAGGCCATGGACAAAACACAAGCAGCTTTCAAGTACCTCCGTGGAAAATTTCCAAGGTTAAGTGAAGCTAAGATAAAGGAAGGTGTCTTTGTTGGTCCTCAGATTCGTGAACTTCTTCGAGATGATGCATTTGACCGTGCACTGTGTGGCAAGGAAAAGACGGCATGGAAAGCCTTCCAGTTAGTGGCAATACATTTTCTCAGAAACAACAAGGCAGACAACTACAGGTTGTTGGTGGAAAACCTCCTCAAGGCATACAAAAGCCTTGGTTGCAACATGTCACTAAAGATACATTTTTTGCACTCTCATCTAGATTTTTTTTCCACCGAACTGTGGAGCAGTGAGCGATGAGCATGGCGAGCAATTTCACCAGGACATTGCAACAATGGAGAAACGCTATCAGGGCAAATGGAGCCCATCGATGCTTGCAGACTATTGCTGGACAGTGACAAGAGATGCTCCATTTAATGAATACAAGAGACAAGCCAAGAAGCGCCGAGTAGACACTGAATAGGACTAAACTATGTACATAATAGTTTTTTGCCTTTTGTTTCATAATAAATTTTATTTATATAACCCTTTTGCTGATTTTTAAAATGTTACATAAACAGGACAGGTGAAATATTATCATGTAAAGCAACCATAAACACAAGAAAAGACCTACGTTTACAATTTATGACTAAAACTCTACTATCTACACAATATACATAGACATAAAATGTAAAAACTTAAATATCTTGGAAACAGTAGCCAATCAGTTGTTTTAATTGTCATATTTGAATTCAGCACATCAAAATACATAATAAATAGCACATTTTATCTCTGAAGCAGACGACTTCTAAAAAATAGTAGACCAGTGTAATTAATTCTTCTGCATAATTTCACACCATGTTAATCACTCCTGTCAATTTCTAGTCTCCAAGGCCTAGAATAGCTAAGCTAAAGTCTTGCAGCACTCAACCTACCGGTTCTTCCGTTCCAGCTTGTGTCACTCGTGTCTAGAGCTTGGTTCCTCTACATACCAATCAGCCCTACACTTCTATAGCCCCACAATTTAATCTTAATTAACATACAGTGAATATATTTGAAATTACATATTGATTACTCATCACCTCACAGAATAAAAGGAGAATGAACTAAAATCACTGGCTACAATTTAGACCCTTCCAGTTGACATGCATAGTTGGGATTATAGTTTCCAATGTGCATTATTTTCTCATTCCTGGAAGAATGAATGATTAGGATTACATCATCCTGAAGCATCCGAGCCCTCTAGGATGTCCAGGGCCACCTCCTGCAAATCCTGGTTTCTCCTTTACTTCAAGTCTGTGTCTACTGCACCACCACCCTGCAACCAAAGAGTCACCTTCTGCCACTCTGGTGCCCATCTCCTGCCCCAGCCTCTTCTAGCTCATCAAGTCTCTGTTTTGGTTATTTTTCAAGGCTGAACCAACTTCTCCTGTCTCTGTTCCCTCCAAAGGGTGGGGAGTTCCATTCCTTCCATGTCCACTCCTCTGCAGGGAAGAAAACTGGAGAAACCTGGTCTGATCTAGACTGCAGTTTCTCCCTTCTTCTGTCAGATGCAATCTCGTTAAGGCTGAGTCTTAATGACTAAAGATGCCTCCACCTCAACCTCCTGCCCATTATCACAAGGTGCATCAGTGGAGAGCACAGGACAAGCCCAAAGATATAAGGATAAGGATGGTTTCTACCACAAGAAGTCAGTCAATGGAGTTTCCACCAGTCTAGATTGTTTTCTGGACAGTCAGTTCCTTGGCTTCTCTGTCTGGGTGCCAGGTAGATTGGCCTGGTACTGGGTGTTGAACTAGAAAGTCTGGGAGAAAAGGGGATTTGGCTGAGTCTGGTAGAACAGAGGCATTGGGTTCACACCTGCTCCTGCTCAACTGGAGGCACTTCCTACCTACAGAGAAACCCTTCTCAGGCTCCAGCAGCTCTCAGCCCAACCCTGGAGCAGAAGGAGCCAGCTGAGGCAGGGATAGAGAAGGAGAAGCTCCAGGGAGCAATGGCAATAGGGGCATGTAGCAGATGAGACAAGGGCTGGCTGATGGTGGAAGAGGTGGAGAAAGGAACCGGGACACAATGGACTGGATGGTGCAGGGCGCAGGGCCTGGGGGAATAGGCCAGGCAGAGGCAGGGACTCAGGGTGCACTTGCCAGCAGTGAGAAAGTTGGTTACCCTATGAGTTAGTGAGCTGTACACAGACTCATGCCGCAGTTCATCACCCTGACACAGCCCTGGACGGCATGGAAAGGGTTTGATGTATTTTTGCTGCCAAGTACGTGGTTCATGGAAGTGGGACAACTACTCCATCATCAGCCAGTGTTGTAGGGTGCTTGGTCTGAGATCCAGAGCACCGGGAGAAAACGGCAGTCCCCTCACATGTAACAAGCCGGAGCAGCCTGTCCCGGATCTGTTTGGTCCTCACCCCATAGATGATAGGGTTGAGCATGGGAGGTGCAACTAGGTAGATGGTGCCAATGAAAACCTGGAAATGTAGGGGCCAATTCTGTGCAAAACGCTGCGTGAGGGAGATGAAGAGACTTGGGATGTAAAAAACTAAGATGGCACAGAGATGGGATCCGCAAGTCCCAAAAGTCTTGACCCGGGCATCTTTTGTGGGGAGGCTGAAGATGGCCCTGAGGATCTGGACATAGGACACCACAATAAAAATCACATCCAGACCCAAGACACAGAATAGTCCAAAGAGGCCGTAGTAACTACTGATGCGAATGTCGGCACAGGCCAGCTTCACCACGGCAATGTGTGTACAGAATGGTACGGGAATGATGTTGGTTCTGCAATATGGCCACTGCCTCGCCAGGAAGGGGTAGGGCAATGCAAGTACGCCACTGCGTAGCACCACGACCAGGCTGATCTTGGCCACCACAGGGTTTGTGAGGATCATGGAATGTCTCAGGGGATCACAGATGGCCACGTAGCGATCCAAAGCCATGGCCACAAAGATCCCAGACTCCATCCCTGAGAAGCAGTGAATGAAGAACATCTGTGTGAGGCAGGCACTGAAATCGATCTCCCTGGAATTGAACCAGAAGATGCTCAGCATTTTGGGCAGGATTGACGAGGACAGGACCAGGTCAGTGGCGGCCAGCATGCAGAGGAAATAGTACATGGGCTCATGGAGGCTCTGCTCCCTCTTCACAATGAAGAGGATGGTGAAGTTCCCCCAGAGGGCCATGGCATACATGGTACAGAAGGGGATGGAGATCCAGACATGGTCCCTCTCTAGGCCAGGAATGCCCAGCAGGATGAAGGTGGAGGGGTTGGTGAAGTCGGTTGTGTTGGAATCCGACATGGAGTAGAGGAGAAAGTTTCCAAATCTGAGGTTGAACTTGTCCCCTGCATGTACCATAAGTTAATTTGACTTTCTGTATGTGCCCAGGTTCTAGGCTGATGGTTGCAGTACAAGTACCTGGATGGAGAGACAATGGGAATATGAGACACAACATGCACTACTGGAGGCTGTGCTCATGGTGCGGCAGATTGGCTGCTTTTCACGCACTGAATGGACATTTCCATCATTCCAAGAAAAGAGTCATGAAGACTGATACTAAAAATCCCATATGAGGATGGACTGAAAAGACTGGGATTGTTTACTGCAGACAAGAGACAAAGAAGGAGGCATATAACAGAGCAGAGCAAAATACTTTCACCTTGAAAAAGGCTGATTCCCTAAAGCTTAGCAAATAATCCGTAAAACTGATAGGGAAGAAAAGTTTAATCAGAAAAATGGGAATGAAAAAGAGAGTGAACAACTTTGGGTAAAAACCTGGTTCTGCGTCAGAGGCAGCGATGGGGGGAAATAATATCAAACAAATGGGAAAAAGACAAAATGGTAAATAATAAAACTTGAATATTATGGAAATAGATACGTGATGTTAAAAACGAGGGGTTTAATTATATTAAAATATATGAAGCTATACCTATCTCATAGAACTGGAAGGGACCTTGAGAGGTCATAGAGTCCAGTCCCCTGCCCTCACGGCAGGACCAAGCACCATCCCTTAGAGATTTAAAACAAACAAAATCCTAGAGAAGATTAAGCCCAATTCCTAGTACGAGAAAGGAAACTTCCCCATTTCACAGAAAAAGGAGACGTGTCCAAGGAGATCGTGTCTGCACATGGAGAGAAGCAGTAGGATGCACTGATGTCTTTTCAGGTGTTGAAACACTTTCCAGTCCCATAGCACTCAAGGAGGGTGTTAAGTAGCAGATGTGGGCCATCTCCAGGAGAATCTCATTGTTATGAACAACAAAATTATGAACTGGCCAATCAACCACATGTCTCATTTGCAACCATAAGTGTGCAATAAGTCAGCAGCAAAGCCAACACAAAGCAAAATAAAACAACAAAGGCCAATGCAGGCCAGTAGTGTAAAGCAGTGTTTCTGACAGTGTCCCACGGAAATACTTAGGGTATTTCTACACTACAGCATTATTTCGAAATATCTTATTTTGAAATAGTTAATTCGAAATAAGTTATTTCGAAATAACGCGTCTACACACAAAATGCATTTCAAAATAGCGTTTTGCTATTTCGAAATAGTGCCTCCACACTGAGTGGACGCTGAATCGCATGTAAGGCCGGCCGGAACCAGGCCCGGCAGGGCATCAGGTCAGGAGTTACTTTGTGTGGCTGCTGCGTGAGGCTATCTGAGGCCTGTGCTTAAAGGGACCCCCCCGGACAGCTGGTTCTCAGCTTTCCCTGCTTGCTGGCCTACCTCATGAGGGACAGCAAAGCATGTTGTCTCTGCGTGCTTTGGTTGCCCTCATTCGGTGACACCACAGCACTCTGCGACATGGAGCCGGAGCAGCCCCCGGGCAATCTGGTGCTTCTTATGGATGTGTTGCTGCAAGCCTGGCTGCGCTTTCTGCAGGCTGCCATCCAGCAGGTCCATCGGGGGGCTGTCAGTATCCAGGAGGCCCTGCGGGAGAGTTTCCACCCTGAGGAGCACTAACAGTCTCCCTGGTCTGCCCCACTGGGGGCTTGTGCCTCATTCCTCCCTCACGTCCTTCCATTTACCCCTTCCTAGCCCCCCTTCCTGATGTCAAATAAAATACACGTATTTTCATGAACACAAACTCTCTTTATTTAACAAAACTGGGGGGGGAGATGAAACTCTGGTGAGACTGGGGAAAGGAGGCGGGAGAGGGGAGAAGAGAGGGTGGGAGAGGGGAGGGGGAAACCTGGGAGGAGGGAGCTGGAAGGGGGAAGCAAGGGAAAGAAGGGGGAGGGGAAGCTCAGGGCTCAGGATTGGGGGTCTCGCCGGACCAACTTGATTTTCATGCAAACCTGCTCCTGGGTTCGCGTGTGGCCTTTGGTGGCCAGGCTGGCAGCTATCGTGCCATAGATGGCCATGTTTCTCCATCTACTGCGGAGATCATGGACGTTGGGGGCATCCCCCCCCAACCTGAATAAGGTCCATGATCTCCACCCTGGACCAGGAAGGTGCCCACCTTCTCCAGACCCTGTCAGGCTCCTGGGAGCTGGCAGACTGCCCCTGGAGAGCGGTGGAGGGCTGGCTGCCAGTGGCTTGCTGGCTTATGTTTTGGGGCCACTGGGTCAGGGGCAGTGACTGCTGGCTCTGGGCTGGCAGGTTTGGAGCTGGCACAGGCACTGTGGCCAGAGTCAACCCCTTTAAGGGCTCCGGGGAAGGGGGAGGGAAAGGGGTGTTCTTGGTTGAGGCCGGAGTGGCCAGCAGGGCACCCTGGGAAGGCTGGAGGCCCCCTATTTCGATATAAGTGTCTACACAGCACTTATTTCGAAATAGCTATTTTGAAATTGGTGTTATTCCTCGTGGAATGAGGTTAACAATTTCAAAATAAGTGCTCCGCTATTTCAAATTAATTTCGAAATAGCGGTTTGTCTGTGTAGACGCTTGTATGGTTATTTCAAAATAATGGCTGTTATTTTGAAATAACGTTGCTGTGTAGACATGCCCTTAGAGAAACACTTTAACTGGCTGCCCCGGTGTGTTTACTTATCGGTGCCATGGCTAGAGAGCCTCACGGCTCCCATTGGCTCCATTTCACTCTTGGCAGCCAAGCGGAGCAGCAGGAAGTGGTGGCCTAGGCCACGTCACTTCCCGCAGCTCCCCTTGGCTCCAAAGGATGAAACGGAGCCAATGAGAACTGCAAGGCTCTGTGGCACGGTGCTAGTAAGTAAACACCCTGGGGCAGCCAGTTAAAGTGCTTCTCTAAATATTGCTGTGGAACACTTTCAGAAACACTGGCGGAAAGTATCAAGAATTAAGGGAAAGTGAACAAGAAGGTTTGAAAAAGTTACAAAATCAAAAAGCTGGTATGAGCGTAGTTAAAATGTCTAGGAATATAATGAATGACAGTCAATAGCATGATTTATGGAAAACAGTTCTTGTAAAATATACCAGATTTCATAAATACAGAACGTTTGGTTGATGAGGGGAACCGTGCACTTGTGAAAGACCCCGAGGCATTCGATTTACTAGGGGTACATTTCATTGGATCACACATAAAATGCACTAAAAACTGGCCAGGTGACAAACCTGTCTTCCAACAGTGGCCTATAACAGATGCCCCAGAAGGAGTGAACAGAACAGGCATTCATCAAGTGATCCCTCTGCTGTCATCCATTTCCAACTCCTGACAAACAGAGGCTAGGGACACCATTCCTACCCATTCTGGCTCGTAAGTATCGACAGGCTTAACCTCCATGAATGTATCTAGTTCTTTCTTGAACCCTGTTAAAGTCCTGGTCTTTACAACATCTCCTGGCAAGGAGTTCCACAGGTTGACTGCACTTTTGAAGCAAAACTTCCTTTTGTTTGTTTTAAACCTGCTACCTATTCATTTAATTTGGCGATCCCTAATTCTTATATTATAGAAACAAATAATAATTTTTCCTTATTCACTTTGTCCATTCTTGTTATGATTTTATAGATCTCTATCCTATCCCCACTTAGTCTTCTCTTTTCTAAGCCGAAAAGACCCAATCTTTTTAATTCTCTTCATATGGCACCCATTCCAAACCTCTCTTTAAGAGAGAGACTTAAAGAATTTCATTCATCTACTTTTAGTAGTAATAAACAGTTCTGTGATGTAATGGAGAAAGGCAGAAAAAAGCCCAGAAGCTGAAAGCAGACAAATTCTAGTTGGAACCGAGGGCCACATGTTTGAGCACTGAGGATGGCTACGTTGGAACAAACTGTGAAGGGAAGGGTTGAATTCTCCTTCTCCATGTGTCTGCAGAGCCAGACGGGATCCGAGTGTGGAATATCTGCTTGAGGGCTTGTCTACACTTAAATACCACAGTGGGGCTTGTCTACACTTAAATAGCACTTTGGGGCTAATACTCCTCACACCGAGTGCAGGGGTACTCCCATCAGCATAGGTAACCCACCTCCCCCAAGAGGTGGTAATAAGTCAATGGACGGGTTTGTTGATCTCTTGCCCTCTACCCCATGGATAGGTTGGAATAGCCAGTAGATTTTGTGTGCTCCAGCCCCACGGTGAGAGTGTGGGGCAGCTGGAGGGCCAGTGCAGGCTCCCCAATGCTGGGGGCAGACCTGAGCCTGGGGAACAGATGCAGGCAACCCGGGGCCTCATTTGGCCCCCAGGCCTGAGGTTCCCCACCCCTGGTTTAGAGCTCGCACCTCCTGCATCTTGGCCGGGGGTCAGGGTAGCTGGCCTCTTCGTCCCTTTCACCCTGTGTCTATACAATTCTAGAAAGGTGGAGCTCCTTGCCGGAGACATTACTGGAAGGGCGCTGGTGCTGCCACCTTCACCTCAGGCTTTCCAGCAACTTCAGCGAGCAGACCTCAATTTCAGTTGTTCGTAAATGGTCCAGACTTTTAAGTTTGGGGGTGAAATTCCCTATGCAGGGTGTCTGCGTCTGGCTGGGTTGGTTTTAGACATTTTAAGTGTAACAGTTCCACCAACGTCTCCAATGAAGGCAGTGGGGAAATGTCCGACCCATGCTTTCCCGGGGAGGAACCCAGCCTCCTTCATGCTTTCCAGTGATAAAAGCCAGGTAGCAATCCTCCCTCCCCAGGCAGCTTAACAGGTAACTCTGACATCCCGGAGGGAGAGGGGCAGGCTCTCTGCAGTAACACACAGCCGGCTCCTCCGCTCGGTGCCCACTTCTGGCTCACTTTTACTTTAGTGTGGCCTGAGCAAACCGTGGAGCAGGGCCACCAACATTGACTTTGTGGGGTGCATCTACCAGCACCTTCCATCCTGAAGGATCCGCCGTGCCACTGAAATGCAGGCACTCTGGGGCGGGAGGCCATCAGCTGGGGTGGGCCGAGGTGCACAGCACAGAAGGACATTTTGTAAAGTAACACTAGAGCAAACTCCTCCCCTGTGAGAAGAGCTCTGGATGTTCAATGGCTGTGCAGAGCAGAAAGGACGTACTGTCTATCCCACCCTGCCCACATTGCACTGGGTCTGTGGAGCAGGGGAGTCCCTCAGCAAGAGACGGTACCTGTGAATCCTGAGGCTGAAGGGTCTTCCCTGGGAATCCCCCTCAGGCAGCTGTATCAGGCACCTCTCTCAGCCCAGCATCTTCTGTAGCATCCCACGCCGAGCGCCGACACAGGGCGGTGCGCTGCTTATGATATACCTCTGGCCAGTCCCAGGGGGGTTCATTCAGCTCTAGGGGTGAAGGGTGTCTGGATGCACACAGGTTGGACAGGAGCGTCTTTGCTCATTATTCAGATTTAGGAGTAAACAGTCATTAAGAATTCTTCCCAAAGGGAGAGGAGAACTCTTGGACCGTGTGCTGAGTCACAGAGGAATCAGCTGCTCCAGGCATTCGGGTATATTTAAGAATTATAGTTGGTTAGGAAAAAAAACCCCTAGGGATAAAATGCTTATATTTGAATGTAAGAAGTCTAATTAATAAGATGGGTGAATGAGGGTGACTTGTATTGAATGAGGATATTGATATAATAGGCATCATGGAAACTTGGTGGAACGAGGACAATCAACGGGACACAGTCATACCAGGGTACAAAATCTATTTGGAAGGACAGAACAGGTGGTGCTGGTGGGGGAGTAGCACAACATGTGAAAGAAAGTGTAGAGGGAAACAAGGTAAGGATGGTAAACATATCGTGGAATCCTAGAACACTAGAACTGGAAGGGACCTCGAGAGGTCATCAAGTCCAGTCCCCTGCCCCCACGGCAGGACCAAGCACCATCTAGTCCATCCCTGACAGGTGTCTGTCCAACCTGCTCTTGAATATCTCCAGAGATGGAGATTCCACAACCTCCCTAGACAATTTATTCCAGTGTTTCACCACCCTGAAACTCTAGGGCAGGGGTTGGGAACCTCAGGCCCGGAGGCTGGATGCCACCCCCAGCCTGCCTGGATCCGGCCCCTGAGGCTCAGGGCTCCCCTCCTAGCATTGGGAGGCCATGCCTATTGAGCACACAAAACTGGAACTGGAGCACACAAAATCTACTAGCCCGGGCCCCCTAGGCTCTGGTGTGCGAGGAGATTGTGGGGAGTGTCCTTCTGCTTCTCAGTCGGGGACCATGTCCGTGAGGGTTGGGGGGGTTTTAGGCTTCTCACTTGTGGGTGGCCCCTGACTGATTTTTCTGTGGGTCAGTGGCCCCCGGCCCAAAAAAGATTCCTCGCCCCTACTCTAGGGAGAATAATGTTATGATCTAATAATATGAATTTAGCACTAAGGATAGAGTACAGACCAACTCCCTGCCTTCTGTGGCTCTCCATCTCCCTGCCCTGTTGGGCCAGAAGCTCTGGTCTCCCCAGCCAAGACATAGGCTTGGGGTTAACCCCCCTTCCCTGCCTGCAGAGCAACACAGACCCTGAACCAGATCAGTTCCAGGAGGTCTCATTTATAGGGCTATTTTCCTCCCCCAAGGAACCAACCCCTAAAAGGGGACGAAACCCCCAAATAAATCCATCTTGCCCCGCGCAGAAGTTCGCCACGGAGAAAACTCAATGACAGAGATATGCACAGAGGTTGCGTTCCCCTCTGTGCCCCCCAGGTAGAAATTATTCACACTGAGTGTGCCTCAGTGCTCGGGTGACCACTGGGTGGTAGAGTTGACTTGATTGAATGTAAGGAGGAACCCTTCTGGGTCATCACTAGACCCCAGACGTCAGCGTCAGGGGCACTGGTGACCCTGTCAGACCGCCTCTGTCTCTGCCGTCGGGCTAAGGCCTGGACATGAAGGAGGTTGCAACCTGTTGGACTCGATGTTCCTGCTGCATCTGTCGCTGGGTGGCCGACTCCCACCTGAGCTGGTGCTGCTGTTCCCGTTCCCTCTGGAGCTATCGGTGGGAGGGGAGCTGCTGGAGCCACAGGGTCTGCTGTTCCTGCTGCTGAGCAGCCTAATGCTGCTGGTTTTCTAACAGCCATTTCAGAAGCTTCTCAGCCTCCACCTGCCTGGTTTGGGTCCTTCTAGAAGGCCCTGATCTCTGCCCACGTTCTTCTGGGAACAGGGCAGGGGAATACCTCACTGGAGAATCCCACCAGGACTGAGGCCTGAGTGACGACCCTGACCAGCTCGTTAGCTGCAGCGCAGCGTCAGCAATCAGGCTGCGAGCGAAACCTTAAGCTCCTGTAGAGTCAGGCAGCAGAGGAGCCGGGGTAGAAAAGGCAGCGATGCCTAAGCTCAGTATTTACCAAGTGACTTTGTGGCTCTAGCCCTGGACGCCTTTCTGGGACATGCTTTAGTGACACGCGATATGTTCAAAGCCAAGGGGTCTGTCTACGCTTGGAGGGAAGAGGCAAGTTCACACAGGGCCAGACTGCTTAGCAGCAGTTCGGCAGAAAAGGACCTGGGGATTGCAGTGGATGAGAAGCTGGATATGAGTCAACAGGGCGCCCTTGTAGCCAAGCAGGCGAATGGCCTATTGGGGTGCATTAAGGGGAGCATTGCCAGCAGATCTAGAGAAGTGACTATTCCACTGTGCCGTCAGTGTATGTGCAGTTCTGGCTTTGTCTGTGCTACTGAAACGTGGGCTGAGCTGAGAACCCCGTGATCCACTTTGCAGGTACAACAAGAACTAGGCTGAAGAATGTGTTGGCTTGTTGAGGAAATGCACACAAACTGGCACATGCCAACTTCCCTGTGTAGCAGTGGCACATTGGATAATGCAGTCCTAATGGTGGGGTTGTCGCCAGGGCAGGGCAGTGCGGCTCTGGGCTCTTAGATTGCTGGGAGCAGCCTCTCTATTGTGGCGTTCAGGCAGTGGCTGGCCAGAGCCCCCATGAACACACCTGGGTGCAGGCCCTGTCTGTGGATGTTGGGTTAGGCAGTGTGGAGGGCTTTGCAGCTTGTCACATCCCAGGGCAAGATGGGGCCCAGACTGGGGAGACCGAGGCCCCAAGGGCACCTCCGTTCCAGGTGGGACCCATCACAGAGATGATCCAAAGAGTGACCTGGGCAGGAGGGGAGGGATAGCTCAGTGGTTTGAGCATTGGCCTGCTAAACCCAGGGTTGTGAATTCAAGCCTTGTGGAGGCCATTTAGGGCAAAAAATTTGTCAGGGATGGTATTTGGTCCTGCTGTGAAGGCAGAGGACTGTACTAGATGACCTTGCAAGGTCCCTTCTGGTTCTAGGAGATAGGCAGTCTTCATTAATTACATTTAGGAGCAAGCCTGGGGGCAGGGAATTGACAGAAAACACAGAAGTGGCTGAGGACTAGAGCAAAGGGAGACCCTGAGGAAAAACATAGGACAGGCAGGCACTCACAGGCCCATTTACAATTAGATTTAGGGAGGTGGCAGCCCCAGGACTTAATGCAAGTGCACAGACCTGTTCAGCACACGGACATGTCACACTAAGGCCTGGGAAGGGTTTAATGTGTCTTGCACAGCGCAGTCACTGATCAATGCAATACTTACCAGAATGTTCACAGTCCGCTCTGAAGGGAGCACGCTCTGGCTAGGTCTTGACAGCCGTGCTATTTTGGGATACCGGGAAGTATGCCCAAATAGCTAGTCTGCATTGTTAAACATGCCTGTAATTTCAAAATATATTTTGAAATAACGGGAGCACTATTCCGACGTCCCTGTGCCCCTCATTCCACAACGGTTAAGGGACTTGTTGAAATAGCACTTTATTTTGAAATTGATGCTGTGTAGACAAATAAGCTATTTTGAAATTACCTCAAAACAAGCTTCGCAAGCGCAAATTGTGTAGCTTATTCCGACGTAAGGCTGCAGTGTGGACGCACCCTCTGAGAGATCGAGCACCAGGACAAAACTTTAAGTCTGTTTACGAGTAAAGAACGGTAGCAGCCTCTCCCGGATCTCTTTGGTCCTCACCCCATAGATGATGGGGTTGAGCATGGGGGGCACCAAGAGATACACGTTACCAATGAGAACATGGAAATGCATGGCCATGTTCTGGCCAAACCTCTGTGTGAAGGAGGAGAAAAAACCAGGGATATAAAAAGCTAAGATGGCACAAAGGTGGGAGCTGCAGGTCCCAAAAATCTTGAGCCGGGCGTCCTTGGTGGGGAGCCTAAAGATGGCCCTGAGGATCTGGATATAGGACATGGCGATAAAAAATATGTCCAGACCTTTGCCACAAAATAGCACAAAGAGACCGTAGGAACTACTGATGCTGATGTCACCGCAGGCCAGTTTCACCACGTACATGTGCTCACAGTGCGTGTGGGAGATGATGTTGGTTCTGCAATATGGCCACCGTCTCACCAGGAAGGGATAGGGCAGTGCGATAATGCTGCCACGCAATGCTGCGGCCAGGCCGATCTTGGCCACAACAACGTATGTCAAGATGGTGGAATGTCTCAGGGGATCACAGATGGCCACGTAGCGATCATAAGCCATGGCCATGAAGATCCCAGACTCCATCACTGAGAAGCAGTGAACGAAGTACAGCTGGGCAAGGCAGGCACTAAATTTGATCTCCCTGGAATTGAACCAGAAGATGCTCAACATTTTGGGCAGGGTGGACGTAGAGAGGACAAGGTCGGTGACGGCCAGCATGCAGAGGAAATAGTACATGGGCACATGGAGGCTTGGTTCAAACTTCACAATGAAGAGGATGATGAAGTTGCCCAAGAGAACTATGATGTACATGATGCAGAAGGGGATGGCGAGCCAGACATAGGCTGCCTCCAGGCCAGGGATGCCCAGCAGGATGAAGGTGGAGGGGTTGGTGAATCCAGTTGTGTTGGAATCTGACATGGTGTTGAAGAGGAAATGGCCAACCTTGAGGCAGAGCGGTGTTCCCTACTCAAACTGTATGTTCCCCTGACTTCCTGTAGGTGCCCAGTGTCTAGGGTGATGGTCACAGTACAAATGCCTGGATGGAGAGACAATGTTAATATCAGACACCATCCATACTAATGGAGGCTGTTCCGGTGGATGGAGTGATGTATCACTCTTCACACACTGAAAATCACATTTTCATTAACCAGAGAAGTGGATTAAGAACAGTTGACCCTACTCAGGCCAATTCCCTACTCAACGGCACTCCCGGTGTCAGTAATTGGTACACATTAGAGCGTGGGACTCCTTAATAGGCACCACCAGGAAATGTGAGTGTTGAGAATTGTTGTTGTTCCTTGCTCCCCCTTACAGTGAAAACCCAGGCTATAGGGATTTCCCCATTCACCTGGTAGCTCAAAATCTGAGAGTGGAAGAAACCAAACCTTTGCCAAGACAGATGGTCTAGACAGTGCTGGGTCCTGCCATGAGGGCAGGGGGCTGGATTCAATGACCTCTCGAGGTTCCTTCCAGTCGTAGTACTCTATGGTTTGCTACAGTAGCTCCATAAATTGCATAGCTGGGGTCGATGTATCTCACATCTCATTTCCATGCCGTCCACACAGCGGGAGGCTTCCCTTGCTCCTTGTGAGGACCAGAAGTACTGGCGCCGATGGGGGTGCCCGATAATTTGATATTACGGGTCTATAATACACCTGCTAGATTGAACCCCGGAAGATTGACAGGGCAGTGTTGATCTGCATAGTGTAGTCACGGCCTTAGTGCTTCAAAAGGGCGAATTCTCCAAACTGAGACAAATTACCAGCAAAACTGATCGGGAAGAAAATATAGAGAGAAAATTGTGAATGAAATATTGCAGTTTCTAATGGAGAGATTATTAGATAATGAAAATCATGATCCCACAGTCAAAACCATAGATGAATTTGGCTAAAAATCCATTTCAGTGGCAAAATGAAGGCAGCTATTACTGGGGAAAAGGCTATATAAAACAAATGGGGAGAAGGGAAAATAGAGAGCAAATAGCAGAAAATGCAAGTTATAAATCTATAAGGGACACTGAAGTCATTAGGGAAAAATCCACCCTTTGAAGGGCTAAGGATTTAAAAAGGAATTTATAAACTATATTATTGACAGAAGTAATCCTTGAAAAACTTCAGATGAATTCCTGGAAAGGGGGCGGCAGGGGTGGAACTAGGTAAGATTGCAGAGAAAGTAGATAAGTTCAAGAAATATTATTGTTCTGCATTTGGAAAGCCCTGCCATGTACTCATTACTTAAGGTAATGAAGTGAGTTCCAATCCCTTAGCAGTGAACGAGGATGGTAAACAGCATCTATTGTTGGACTGTAACTTTGTGAACACAAGAGTAACAAACTGGCCATTCATACGGTTTTGAACCATATGCAAATGGAAAGTTGCACAGGCAAAACCAACCAAAAAAAAAGTAAAGGGCAAATAGAGAACAGTTCTAATCCATGTGTAAATCCAAGATTTCATTTGTTCATGAACCACTGGGAAATCTGAAATGAAATTAGTTTTAAAAATCCAGGAATGTAGTTCATGCTTGTCAGTAGCATGCATTTTGAAAAACAGGCTTTCTGAAAAAAAACAGCTTCCTCTTGGAAGGAGTTTCACAAGTTAACAACGGTGGAAAGTCTCAGTGTTTTTAATCTCACCTCAGATGGAAGCTGTTCCATACCCCTAATCATTGCCGTTGCCCTTTTCTGGACATTTTCCAATAACAAATACATCACTTTTGAGATGGGGCAACCACATCTGCATGTAATATTCAAAATGTGGCCATACCACTGATGGTATAGAGGCAATAATATCCTTTAGCCCTTTCTTAATGATTCCCAATATTCTCTTTGAATGCTGCTGCAGTCACCCACAATGAAAACTACCCACAATGACTCCCAGATCTCTCTTTTTGAGTGGTGAGAGCTACTTTAAGCCCCAACATTTGTCTGTATATCTGGGATTCTGATTCTGAATGTGCATTATTTCACATTCATGAACATTGGAATTCATTGGACTCTTCGCTGCACAGTCACCTAGTTTTGCGAGGTCCCTTTGTAGCTCTTTGCTTTCAGCTTTGGATTAACTAACCTGAGCAGTTTTTTATCATCTGCAGTTTTCATCACCTTATGATCACCTTTCTCCACATACTGTATAAAGGCCTGTTTCCAGTGCAGTACCCTGGGGAACACCACTATTTACCACCCTCCTTTCCAAAACCTGACTATTTCTTCTGACTCTTTGTTTCCTGTCTTTTAACCAGTTCCCGATCCATGAGATCCTTCCTTCTTGGCCTCTGCCAGCTGGCTCTGCTTAAGGAACTTTGGTGGGGGGACCTTGTAAAATACTTGTAAAAATCACATCCTTCTTGTGTTATAGGTAGGAGTAAATAACTCTGCTTTATTCATGTTTTCTACACCAGCTGTGATTTTATAGACCTCCACCAACACCCCCCCCCCCCCCCTTAGTCATCTCTTCCTGGCTGAAAAGTCCAAGTCTCATTAGTCTCTCCTCATATGATAGCTGTTCCACATCCTTAGTCATTTGTGTTGCCCTTTTCTGAACTTTCACCAATGCCAATATATATTTTCGAGATGAGGTGACCACATCTGCTTGTAGTATTCAAGGTGTGGGCATACCACAGATTTATAAAGAGGCAATAAGATATTCTCTGTCTATTTTCTATCCCTTTCTTAATGATTCCTGACATGTGGAACTCCTTGCCAGAGGATGTCACGCAGACCAAGACTTGGACAGAGTTCGAAAAAGAACTAGATAAATTCATGAAGGTTAGTTCCATCGGTACTTATTAGCCAGAATGAGTAGGAATGAATGGTGTCCCTAGTCTCTGTTTGTCAGAGGCTGGGAATGGATGACAGGACACAGATCACTGGATGATTCCCTGTTCTGTTCAGTCCCTCTGGGGCATCTGGCTTTGGCCACTGTCAGAAGACAGGACACAGGGCTAGATGGACCTTTGGTCTGACACAGTCTGGCTCCTCTTAGGTTCTAACATTCTGTTTGCTTTTCTATAGGCTGCTGCACACTGAGTGGATGTTTTCAGAAAACTATGCACAACGACTCCAAGATCTCTCTCTTGAGAGGTAAGAGTTAAATTAAACCCCTTTATTTAGTAGGTATATCTGGGATTCTGTTGTTTGCTTTGGATGTAACTAACTTGAGCAGTTTTGTATCATCTGCATATTTTGATGCCGAATTGTTTACCCTTTTCCCCAGATTTTTTATGAATATGTAGGATAGGATTTGTCCCAGTAAAGGCCACTGGGGAACACCACTAGTTACCTTTCTCCATTCTGAAAACTGGACACTTATTCCTACTCTATATTTTGAATAGTGATAGAGATGCAGCCGTGTTAGTCTGGTGTAGCTGAAACAAAAAACAGAACTATGTAGCACTTTAAAGACTAACAGGATGGTTTATTAGGTGATGAGCTTTCGTGGGCCAGACCCACTTCCTCAGATCAAATAGTGGAAGAAAATTGTGCCAATTTTCTTCCACTATTTGATCTGAGGAAGTGGGTCTGGCCCACGAAAGCTCATCACCTAATAAACCATCTTGTTAGTCTTTAAAGTGCTACATAGTCCTGTTTTCTATATTTTGAAGACTTTGTGGATTTGTTTGTGCAAAATAAGGTCATACTCCCCGATTACCTAAAGATACACATTTTTGCCATCTAAAGTAGCAGAATGTGGTGCTTTACACCGGAATATGCTGGGTGAAAGGTGTTTTTCAAAGTGATCCATGGACCCACCCTGAGAAAGCTGCTCCTGGGCCACCCCGGTTTGTTTGCTTACCAGCTCTGCAGCCACGGAGCCTCGCGGTTCCCATTGGCTGTGGTTCGCCGGTTGCAGCCAACGGGAGCCGTGGGAAGTAGCATAACCCGGACCAAAGCTTCCTGTGGCTCCCCTTGGTAGCAATGGTGCATTGGAGCCAGTGGGAACCACAAGGCTCCGTGGCTGCAGACCATGGACTACTTTGAGGAACAGTTTTAAATACTTGGTTTTGTTTTTCATCGGACTTTGCCAGGTCAACGATTGGTGCTAGTTTCCTATATCGTAACCATTTATCAGTCCATGAGAGAACCTTCCCTCTTATCCCTTGACAACTTACTTTGGTGAGGGACCTTATCAAAAGATTTCTGGAAATCTAAGTACACTAAATCCACTGGATCCCCCTTGTCCATATACTTGTTGAACCATTCAAAGAATTCTATGAGATTGGTGAAGGACGGTTTCCCTTTACAGAAACCATGTTGATTTCCCCCTACAAATTCCCTTCATCTACATGTCTCACAATTGTGTTCTTAACTGTAGTGTTAACCAACTTGATTGGTACTGAAGTTAGACTTACTGGCCTGGAATTGCCAGGCTCAATTCTAGAGCTTTTCAACAAAAATTGGCGTCACGTTAGCTATCGTCCAGTCATTCGGTACAGAAGATGCTTTACAGGATGATTAAAAAAACACAGTTAGTAGTCGCACAATTTCCCATGTGAGTTCTTTCAGAACTCCTAGGTGAATGCCCTCTGGTCCTGGGGACTTGTCACTGTTTAATTTATCATTTTTTCCCCAGAACCTTCTCTAATGACTCTTCAATCTGGGAGAATTCCTCAGATATGTCACCAAAAAAGAATGGCTCCAGTTTGAAAATCTTCCTCACGTCCCCAGCCATGAAGAGCAAAGCAAAGAATCCATTTAGTTTCCCAGCAGTGACCGTGTTGTCTTTGGCTATGTCTAGACTTTATCGGAACTTGTGTACCTTTTTTCCGATAGTTTTTTTGGAAGAGGCTTTTCTGAAATTTGGCCAAATTTCAGAAAAAAAAACCTCTTTTGGAAGAGCTCTTCTTCCTCATGGAAGAAGGAAGACAAGGCTTCCGAAAGAGCGTGTCTGCTCTTCTGGGGAAAAAAGAGGGAGCAGATGCATTCCCCAGATACAGCGGTATCCCAGAAAACCCCCCATAGTCTAGACATAGCCTTTGAGGGCTCCCCTTAGCATCTCAGTTATCCACTGTCCCCATTGGCTGTCCTGCCTCTGATGTACTCTATAAAATGTTATTACTTTTTGAGGTTATAATTAGCTGCTCTTCAAATTCTTTGTTGGCGTTCCTAATTATATGTTTACACTTTATTTGGCAGCGTTTATGCTCCTTTCTATTTTCCTAGCTAGGATTTATCCCCTTTTTAAAAGATGCCTTTTTATCTCTCACTGCTTCTTTTACTGGGTTCTTTAGCCACAGGGACACTTCGCTGCTTTTCTTGCTACTTTTGTTTGTTTGTTTGTTTTGGCCTTTCATTAGGAAACCTCTACCGTGCCCCTGAAATGCAGCCAATTCTGGACTAGAGGACACCAGCTGGGGGGATAGAAAAGAAGGACGTTTTGGTCCATGATCCTAGAGCAAACCCATTCCTTTTGCAAGGGCCCTGGGGTGTTTAGTGGCTGTGAAGAGCAGCAAGGACCCCAGACTGACTCTCTCTCCCATCATCCCCACACTACAGCAGGTCTGTGGAGCAGGGGAGCCCCTCAGCAAGAAACGGTACCTGTGAGTGCTGAGAGGGACGTGTCTTCCCTGGGACTCCGCCTCAGGCAGCCGCGTCCTGCACCTCTCTCAGCCCAGCGTCTGCAGCAGCGTCCCGCACCTCTCCCAGCCTGGCACCGGCAGCAGCATCCCGCGCCGAGAGCTGGCACCAGTGTGCGCACCATTTATAACACAGCTCTGTGCAATCCCAGGGGAGTTAGCTCAGCACCTAGGAGAAGCGGCATCTGGATGCAAAGAGTATGGAGACCAGAAATACTCCAGCCAATGTCTGTTTTCCCATGGCTGTGGAATTTGTTCAGCGTTAGGAGTAAACAGCAATTAAGGGACTTTTCCCCAAGGGAGAGGAGAACTCCTGGGCTCTGGGCTGAGTCAGGAGGAATTGGCTGCTCTGCATTGGTTTATATTTAAGAAAACCAGGGATAATGCCTCTGTCTCTACAAGGTCTGATTCCCTGAAAATGCCCAGGAGAGATGCGAAGATAGTAGGGAGACATATGGGAACAGATGACAGAGGGGAGACAGACACACAAGGCAGGCACATAGGACACTTGCTCAGGTACCACAGATCAGCAATAGTCCAAAGTAATTATCATATTGGTCAACACCTTCAATTGGAGAATCTTGAAAACACCTAGAAAAGGAAAATCATGACCATATCCCCATTATACCCATAGGTAAACTGAGGCAAGGGGAGACGTGACTTGGCCAAGGTCACACAGAGGAAAACAGAATGCTGGAAAAGATGCAACATGTAGGGGTGCTCCAGCACCCTCAGGTTTTGTGCCTGGTTTCTCTGTGCCAAGGGGCTGGCCCAACGACCCACCTGCTGCTGTCTCCATCAGTCCTGGGTTCCGGAACCCGGACCGCCCACCCAGAGCCTGAGAGATACAAGACCCTCCAAGGTTCCTCTCCACTGCCCCCATGGCTCTGCATGCCAGGATCACGAAGGTTCCTCCACTCATCATCCTATGCACCCTCCAAGGTTCCTCTCCACTGCCCCCATGGCTCTGCATGCCAGGCTACCCCCTCTGCAGGCTCCACTGCCACTTGGTGTCTTGCTGTTGACTCAGCTGGAGTGAGGTTGCCAGCGTTCCCAGATAGGACCTACCAGATGCCATGTGCAGCAATGGCATCTCGTCCATCCAGCCCAGGAGAGTTGGCAACCCTCAGTGTGACCCCAGCAGGGGCAGTGAGGGGCACAAACAGGTGTGGGGGCAGCTCAGCACCCCCACCCTACAAATAGTCCCAGCACCACTCAACACAGGGGTGCTGACTTCCCTGCTAGAACCATGGTCTCTCTCCCAGGGACTGAACCCATGTCAAGAAGGAACTGGATTAATGGTCTGGCAGAACCTGTTCCTTGAGTGAGTTCCTCGGGGTGCAGCCTAGACATGGGGGGGTCTTCGGAACTCCCTGATTCACCAACCTGCCCCCTCACACTCTGAGGTTGGGCCATGCTGCAGTCCCTTAAGACGGGGATCTCCAATCTTTTTAACCACAAGATCACCTTTTCAATGTAAGTGCAATGTAAGGGTGCGTCTAGACTACAGGGTTTTGTCGACAAAACTATACCTGCGTCTACACTACCACCAAGTTCTGTCGACATAACATCGACAGAACTTGGCAGTTTTGTCGACGGCGGTAAACCTCATTCTACGAGGAATAACGCCTTTTGTCAACAGAGTTCTGTCGACAGAAGGCGTTATTGCATCTACACTGTCCTTTGCGTCTACACTCTCATGTCGACAAAGCGGCTTGCTTTTTCGACAGAACTGGTTGTAGTCTAGATGCTCTTTGTCGACAGAAGCTTTGTCGACAGTATCTGTCGACAAAGCCTCTATCAACAAAAGCCTGTAGTCTAGACGTACCCTAAGATCTGCCTGAAACCCAAACACCCTTGCCCCGCCGACTTCCCGCCCCTTCTTTGGGGCCCTGCCCCTGCTCCTGCTCCACCCCTTCTCCAACGACTCACCTTGCTCACCCCATCCCCCTTTCTCCCCCATCCTCACTCACTTTCACCAGGCTGGGGTAGGGGGTTGGGGTGCAGGCTCTGGTTTTAGGACAAGGGGTTTGGAGTGTGGGAGGCGCTCTGGGCTTAGCCCAGGGTGGGGGATTGGGGTCCAGGAGGGGTTTCAGGGTGCGAGCTCTGGGAAGGAGTTCGGGTGCAGGGGGACTCACGTCTGGGGCAGGCGGTTGGGTGCAGGAGAAGGCTCAGGGCTGGGACAGGGGTTCAGGAAGCAGGCTCTGGCTGGGCACCATTTAACTGAGACAGCTTCTGGCAGGGGCGTAGATGTCCAGGGGAGGCCCCACGTCCCGGGGACAAGAAGGCATGTGAAAGTGCTGGCCAGACCAGGATCCTGTGGGTGAGAGGGAGGCCACGGGGCGACTGGGCTCCCCTCTGTGTCACGCACATGCTGGGCCCAGCAGTGGCCGCATCCTACAGGGAGAGAACTTGTATCCCTGCCCACTGGGAGAGGGGGGGACAGAGGGTCGAGGGAAGGTGGGTGTGAGAGGCAGACGCTCCTTCCTCCCACCGCACTGTCTCCAGGAGTGGATGCTGCCACGAGTATTCAGGCATACCAGTGTACCATGTGCGGCACTGCTGTGTGTGTGTGTGTGTGTGTGTGTGTGTGTGTTTCCATGTCCCCAGCCTCCTTCTAGAGGTGGCTTGTGGAGGGAGGGTGTCATGAGAATGGCCGACCTCTCCAGACACCCCGTGGCCAGTAGCACAAGGGCCCTCTGGTGCCACCTGCTGGGGCCGTGTGCCACGGAGTGGCGCTCCACGTGCTCCCACGTGCACAGGCTGCTGCACAATCCGCAGGCCAACTGAGGAGCACCCAGCTGCCTCTCGCTGCCTGCCCCCCTCCACCCTGTGTGCATAGGGAATGTGATGGAACTCAGCTGAGGTGTCTTCCCTGGCCTCGGACGATGCCTGGGACACATCCAGAGCACGGGGCACCGGCGCCAGGGTCAGGAGGGTGACTGTGCTCGCCTTGGCTGGCTTCTCTGGATAAACGGACTGTAAGATGGATAGAAAGCTGGCTAGGCTGTTGGGCCCAATGGGTAGTGATCAACGGCTCGATGTCAGGCTGGCGGTCGGTTTCAAGTGCAGTTCCCCAAGGATCGGTTCTAGGGCTGGTTTTGTTCAACATCTTTATTAGTGACCGGGATGAGGGGATGGGTTGCACCCTCGGCAAGTTTGCGGACAACACTAAGCTAGGGGGAGAGGTAGATACACTGGAGGGCAGGGATTGGGTCCAGAGTGACCGGGACAGATTAGAGGATTGGGCCAAAAGAAATCTGATGAGGTTCAACAAGGACAAGTGCAGAGTCCTGCACTAAGGACTGAAGAATCCCAAGCATTGTTACAGGCTAGGGACCGACTGGCTAAGTAGCAGTTCTGCAGAAAAGGACCTGGGGATTCCAGTGGATGAGAAGCTGGATATGAGTCAACAGGGGGCCCTTGTAACCAAGAAGGCTAATGGCATATTAGGTTGCATTAGGAGGAGCATTGCCAGCAGATCCAGAGAAGTGATTATTCCCCTTTATTCGGCTCTGGTGAGGCCACATCTGGAGCATTGTGTCCAGTTCTGGGCCCCCCACTATAGAAAGGATGTGGATGCACTGGAGAGGGTCCAGTGGAGGGTGACCAAAATGATGAGGGGGCTGGAGCACATGACCTACGAGGAGAGGCTGAGGGATTTGGGTTTGTTTAGTCTGCAGAAGAGAAGAGTGAGGGGGGATTTGATAGCAGCCTGCAACTTCCTAAGGGGGTTTCAAAGAGGATGGAGAGAGGCTGTTCTCAGTAGTGACAGATGGCAGAACAAGGAGCAATGGTCTCAAGTTGTGACGGACCGGGCCGGGTCTGGGCACAGCTGAGGACGTCTGCTCAGGGCGAATTGCTCAAATTCGGGGCTCCTTACAGCCCCAGACTGGAGACCTTCCCAAACAGGCCACAAACCAGTCCCACAGAGCGCTTCAGCAGTCTTCCTGAAGCCTCATGAGCAAAACCCCTCCGACACCCCAGCAATATCCGTGCCCCAGATGGCCCCGGGCCTCATACACAGGTGGGGGGTCTTAGAACCCAACCCCACCTACCCCGAACAAGTTCTGTCTGGTTCCAAGAAACCAGCCACAGATCCCCGGTCAATTTACCCTCTGGATCTTACCCACAAATCACGCTGAGCCAATCTTTTAGCATCTACCATCTAAAGTTTTATTACTACAATAAAGAAAAGCATGAGAGTAAGGTTGTTAAAGGATAGTACATTACATGCATCGAATCTCCCAGTTCTCAATGCAGGCTCTAGCAGAGATGTTACAGCTGCTGGCTTACAAAGTCCTTGTGCGCATCCTAGGATCAGGATGGGTCCACAGTTCTTTCCGGCTCTTGATCCCTGCACTGCTGCCTCTGGGATGAAGTGCTGAGCTGAGTACCAAGATGGAGTCGACCACATGGACTCTTTATACATCCTTCCTGGTCTCTTCTTGGCTGCAGCAGGTCACCTGGCCAGCGGCCTATCCCTGTGTTCCCTGCTGGCAGCCCTCAGGTGTCAGCCCTCATTCCTTAGGTGTGTCCTTGGCCCACTGAGTGCCATTGTCCCACAGGGCCTCACTAATTAGCATGTCCATAGGCCGGGCTCTGCCCAATGCTCAACCACATGCAAGGAAATATTCAGTATCCATACAAAGTACATGCTTATAATTTCACACACAGGCATTATACAATCACACGAACAGCGTACACAGGATTAGCAGACAGTAAGCTTCTATTCAACACCTCACAAGGCCCCCCTTTTATACCATTTTTGGGGCCAACACCCCCCCATGGGTGCAGCAGTGATCTGGCTGCTCCCCTCAAAATCCAGTAACGTGACACAAGTTACAGTGGGGGAGGTCTAGGTTGGATATTAAGAAAAACTATTTCCCTAGGTGGGTGGGGAAGCACTGGGATGGGTTCCCTAGGGAGGGGGGGTGGAATCTCCATCCCTAGAGGTGTTTAAGTCTCGGCTTGACAAAGCCCTGGCTGGGTTTATTTAGTTGGGATTGGTCCTGCCTAGGGCAGGGGGCTGGACTTGATGACCTCCTGAAGTCTCTTCCAGCTCTATGGTTCTATGATTCCTCCTCTTCCCCCGCGTCTCTGTCCCCCGGGAGGATGATGACAGGCAGAGGGACTGCCCCGGCCCCTAGGATGTGGTGCTGGTCCTCATAGGAGGGGCAGGTGTGGGGTTCTGCCCCGGAGCGGGAGCTCTGCTCCTGCACCTTGGCATAGGCCCACCAGAGCTCCTTAACTTTCATCCATACCTGCGCCTGGGTGCGGATGTGCCCCTTGGTGGCCAGGCTGTCGGCCATGCGGCCATAGACATTGGCATTCCGGAATCTGGAGGTTGGTCTCGTTGCCCCAGACCTCAGTAAGGGCCGGGATCTCTGCACCGGACCAGAAAGGCATGCATCTCTTCTGTCCCCAGGCAGGCTCCTGAAAGCTGGGAGACTACTCCCTGGGAGCAGAGCAGGGCTGGGTGGGAGCGGCAGACTCACTCATTTCGAGCTAACTTCAAGCAGGGGAAGCTGCTGGGTGGCTCAGGGCTGTCGGGGCTTGGTGTCTGACACGAGCCCTTCCCCTGAGTGTGACGGGGTCAGGTCACAGAAGACCCCTTGGGGGTGATTTCTGGATTGCTGACACGGCCACTGCCACTCGACTTCCTGCTCACTGGGGCTTCTCGCGGCCCGGTCCTGCTGAGCCAGCTCCCTGGTCTCCCTCAGCCAAGGCCCCGAGCTGAGATATCTACCCCCCAAGAAGCAGCACAGACACTGAATGTCTTCAGGTCCAAGGCGAGTGCAGTTTGGGGCGCAGCTCCCTGGAATATCCCTCCCCAAATGGGATCAACCCCCCCAATGAATTACTTCGGTGAGTCCCCCTTAGCAATGAAAGGGGGAATGTGCCCCCTGGTTGCTCCCTCGGGTAACAATTATTTACACTGGGCTCGATAGGAAATAAAAGTGATTTTATTCGGTACAAGCAGTAGGACTGACGTGGTGATAAGTGAGAACAGGCTGAGCCGAGTAGAGTACAGACTCAAAATAACAGGAAACGCTTGGCTACTTCTAACACTGAAACCTCAGTACAAACTCGCCCTAATGCTGTCTCTTTCCAGCAAAGCCTCCAAACCAGGGCACTTCCTCACCTTGGGGTCTCTGGGTCCTTCCCTCGGGTGGGCCAGCCAAAGACCCACTCTCCTCCTTTCCCATTGTTTTTAAAGAGTCCCTGTTTGCATGGGAAGTCACCTAGCCATTTGGGGTAGACACGTGACTTCCCCAGACCAACCACTGCGACGACTTAACGGACAAAAGGCTATTTGCATATGACTGCCCAGACACTGCAGCATCCCTTGATGACCTTCCTTTGCCCATTTAAAACCCACAAAGCATTCCCCACTCCATGTGTCTAATTTTACACAAGAATGATTCACACTCCAAAATCAGATTGACAGAACCAGCGGACTGAGACATGAAGTCTGGTAGGTTACATGAAGTAATTTGCTCAAATTATTTCGAAAGAACTCCAGCCACCCTGTCCATACAGGCCCTACTTCAAAATAGCTATGCTGGAAGAGGTGTTATTCCTCGTGGAATCAGGTTTAAATACACCAAACTAAGCCACCCATTATTTTGAAATTTCGGAATAATGGATGTTGCTGTGTAGACGCACCCTATATGTTTGCAGATGAAGTCCTTAATTATTTGTCCCATTATCTTTCCTCACACAGAAGTTAAGCTGACTGGTCTGTAGACTCTTAGGTTGTCTTTGTTTCCCTGGTTTAGAGGGGCAGTATATTTGCCCTTTCCCTCTATTTTGGAACTTCTCCCAGTTTCAAGATAATAGCTAATGGTTCAGCTATGTCCTTAGTCAGCTCCTTAAGTACTCTGGGATGAATTTCATGAAGCCCTAGTGCCTTGAAGACGTCATAGACTCATAGGGCTGGAAGAGACCTCAGCAGGTCATCTAGTCCAAAAGCAGGATCAAACCATCTTAGCCAGGGGTTTGTCATGCCTGACCTTGAAACCTCTAGGGATGGAGATTCCACTACCTCCCTAGGGAACCCAGCCCAGTGCTTCACCACCCTGCTAGTGAAATAGTTTTTCCTAATATCCATCCTAGACCTCCCCCACTGCAACTTGCGACCATTGCTCCGCATTCTATCATTGTCACCATGAAGAACAGCTTCTCTTCATACTCCTAGGTACCTCCCTTCAGGTAGTGGAAGGCTGCTCTCAAATCCCCCCTCACTCTTCTCTTCTGCAGACTAAACAAGCCCAAATCCCTCACCCCCTCCTCGTAGGTCATGTGCTCCAGCCCCCAAATCATTTTGTTGCCCTCCACTGAACCCTTTCCAAAGCGTCCACATCCTTTCTATAGTGGGGGTCCGAGAGTTGGACGGAGTACTCCAGATGTGGCCTCCAGATGGGTTTTCAGTCCATACCCATTGCTGGAACCCCTGTGTGCTACAGGCTGTAGCCGACAAGGAAAGGGAACTGAAAGCCAAAGGAATAAATGTCACTGGGGACTCTCTGCCCTCAGGAATTTGCAGATGAGCTGTGGGGCCCACAAGTCGTATGATGCACAATCTCTCCGACCTGCCACAAAACCCTGCTCCCCATCCTCAGCAGCTTTTATATGATGTCCCGGCTGCCCTCTCTCCTTCTGTGCATTGCACTGGCCCGAGCTGTGCGTCCTCGCTGCCCTGCCGGCAGAGTCCTTGCCAGGCGACAGCAGCTGCGGTCCCAGCTGTGGCGCAGAGGGGGATGAGATGAGGGGGGAAGGAGGTGGAGATTGTGACACCTTGGCACCCCCTATTCACCACTGGCCCAAGGTTACGGTGCGGTGTGAGCAATGGCTGCCTTGTGAGGTGCCCTTCTCAACGTCTGACTGAGTGGAACGCCAGCAAGCTGGGAAGTGGCCTGTGCCCTCAGGGAAAGTTGTGGAGTCTGGCTCCGTCTGAGCTGCAGAAACAAGGGTGACACGGAGAAACCCTCGCTCCCCCTTCCAGGTACAATCATAAGAAGGCCAAAGGCTATTGACGGCTGAGTGGGTGAATACACCCAAGCCCAAGGTTGGTGCACGTCCACTGTCCGTTGCAGAAGTGGCACACGGGGTAGGAACGCATTCTCCTCAGGGTTCTGACGGTGGCAGAACAATGCAGCTCCGGGGGCCTGGGCTGGGGCCTGGCAGTACTTTGGCAGTAGCCTCTCTACTGGGGGTTCAGGCAGTGGCTGGCAGAGCCCCCATGAGCACACTTGGCGCAGCCCCTGTCTGTGGATGTTGGGGTGAGGCAGCTTGGAGGACTTGGCAGCTCGTCACGTCACAGCGCAGAGGAACCCAGACTGGAGACCGAGGCCCCAGCTGTACCTCCGTTGCAGGTGGGACCCATCACAGACATGGTGCAAAGAGAGGTGGGGCAGAGATGTTGGCAGAAAACACACAGAAGCGGCCGAAGGGCGAGAAGTGGAGATGTGCAGCAGGCTTGCTGGGAGACCTGCGTCAGCCACTGAAATGGAGCCAGGGCCAGGCACGAGGAAAAAGAAGCGGTGGGGCAGTACTTAGATGTGCATTTACAATCAGAGTTAGAGAGGGGGCAATGCCAGGAATTACCGAGATGTGCACAGACCCATTCCCTAGGCTGTCACATGGACACATCACACTAAGGTCAGGAAGGGGTTTATTTTCTCCTGCGCTGCTTAGGCAGTGATTACAGGAATACCCACCAGCATGTCAACAGTCCACGCTGAATGGACTTCTGTTGGAGAGCCAGAGCACCAGCACAAAACTTCAGGTCAGTTTATCAGAAAAAAGCCGGAGCAGCCTCTTCCGGATCTGTTTGGTCCTCACCCCATAGATGATGGGGCTTAGCATGGGAGGCACCAGGAGGTACGTTGCCAATGAGACCAGGGAAATTCAATGCCAGATTCTGGCCAAAGCGCTGTGTGAAGGAGGAGAAAAAACCAGGGAAGTAAAAGGCTAAGATGGCGCAGATGTGGGAGCCGCAGGTCCCAAAAGCCTTGAGCCGGGCGTCCTTAGTGGGAAGTCTGAAGATGGCCCTGAGGATCTGGATATAAGACATGACAATAAAAAGCAAGTCCAGACCTTTCCCACTGAATAGCTCAAAGAGGCCGTAGTAACTACTGACGCGGATGTCGGCACAGGCCAGCTTCACCACATATATGTTCTCGCAGTGTGTGTGGGGGATGATGTTGGTTCTGCAATATGGCCACCGTCTCACCAGGAAGGGATAGGGCAGTGTGAGCATGGCAGCCCGCAGAACCACAATCAGGCCTATCTTGGCCACCATGGTGTTTCTCAGGATGGTGGAATGTCTCAGGGGGTCACAGATGGCCACATAGCGATCATAAGCCATGGCCATGAAGATCCCAGACTCCATCACGGAGAAGCAGTGAACAAAGAATAGCTGGGCGAGGCAGGCCCTGAATTTGATCTCCCTGGAATTGAACCAGAAGATGCTCAGCATTTTGGGCAGGGTGGAGTGGACAGGACCAGGTCGGTGATGGCCAGCATGCAGAGGAAATAGTACATGGGCACATGGAGGCTCGGGTCTGTCTTCACAATGAAGAGGATAATGAAATTGCCCAAGAGAACTATGATGTACATGATGCAAAAGGGGATGGCGAGCCAGACATAGGCTGCCTCCAGGCCAGGGATGCCCAGCAGGATGAAGATGGAGGGGTTGGTGAAGTCGGTGGTGTTGGAATCTGACATGGAGTCAGGGAGATGGTGTCCTCCTCTAATGCAGAACAGCGTCTCCTATTCAAAATGCACATTCCCCCGACTTCCTGTAGGTGCCCAGGGTGATGGTCACAGCCCAAATGCCTGGACGGAGAGACAAAGTGAATGTCAGACACCACAAGCCCTGCTGGAGGCTGTTCCCATGGATGGAGCGATGTGTCACTCTTCACACACTGAAAATCACATTGTCATTAACCAGAGAAATGAATTAGGAACAGTCGACCCTACTCAGGCCAATTCCATACTCAACGGTGCTCCCGGTGTCAGTAGTTGGTACACGTCATTGTGTGGGAACCCATAGTCGGCAGCACCAGGACACCTGAATTTTGGTACTGGCTATCCTTCCTTGCTCCTTATTACAATGAAAACACATGCTGGAGGGATTTCCCTGTTGCCTGCTAGCTCGAAATCCCAGAGTGGAAGAAACCAAACCTTTGCCAAGACAGGTTCCAGGGGAAACATCCCAGCTAGAACACAGCTCTAGGACGAGAGCTGGGCATCATGGATAGCACGTCCACAGAGACACCCCCTCATTCCCTGCTGTGGCCAGACCAAGGCAATGGTCACACAGTGACCGGGTGGAGAAGTAACTGCTGGGGACCTGCACTCAGTTTCCCTCTCCCAGTCCCTAACGGGAATAGAGCAGAGAGCAGGGGTTTTCTGATCCAGGCAGTGGGAACGGGTGGGGTTCCCGGTGCAGATTGGAATGTCTGGGACCGGTTAGTTTAGCAAAGAGACCAAGGTAGAAGAGAGGAAAGAGAGAACTGGACTTACTGTATTCCAGTGCTGAAGAAGGGAAGTGGGGGAGAAGGGAAAAAAGAAAAAAAGGTGAATGGGATTGTTCCAGTGCCAGGAAGCTGATGAGAGCAAGTTGCACCTGCTCTAAGTACCCATTGTTCGGTTGGTTACGTCATTAGGATGTGGAAGGGCATGTGCTATGCAGCCAATTCCTATTCATCCCCCTGTGACAGGAATCACACTTGTAAATGACGTTAAGTACCAGCCCTTCCCTGCATGTAGCCAAATACACAGGGAAGGGTTGGTGCTTCATTTACAAGTGTGATTCCTATCGGAGAGGAAGGAAGAGAGACATTGGCTGGCTAGCACACGCCCTTCCACATCCTAACGACTTAACCAACCAAACAATGGGTACTTAGAGCAGGTGCAAATCGTTCTCATCACCCTCCTGGCACTGGAACACTCGCATTCACCTTTTTTTCTTTTTTCCCTTCTCCCCCCGCATATTTATTCTTGGATCTGGGTTTTTAATGCTCCGGTCATCTGAAGAAGTGGGCAGTGCCCACGAAAGCTCATGATCCCAGCTACATGTTTTGTTAGTCTGCTAGACTCTTCATTGGTTTTTTAAGTTTTTCCAGTTACAGACTAACTCAGCTCCCCCTCTGATACATTCCAATGAAGATCCAGAGAACAGTTCCCAAACAGTAATGTCTATAGACACTTATTTCTCCTAAAAGGCTAACTCTCACACCCTGAGACAATTTATCAGCAAAACTCACTGGGAGGAAAGATGTGGAGAGAAAAAAGTGAAAGAAACGTGAGTTTCTTAAGAGGAGAAGAGTGTGATGTGGTCATATGAAATGTGTTCCAGTGCATTAGCAGAACACCCATACAGTGAAGAGCAACTACAGTAGGAACGTAACAGTGTGAACGCTAGATTAACAAACGGGCCCCTCAAACATGCATATGATTCTGAACCGGATTTATGGAAACGGCAGCATCAGAACCAAAACCAACCAATAAAAACACAAAAAAAATAAAACAAAATAAAAGGCAAATAGAGAACATAGAATCCCAGGGTTGGAAGAGACCTCAGGAGTCATCGAGTCCAGCCCCCTGCCCAAAGCAGGACCAACCCCAACTCAACCATCCCAGCCAGAGCTCTCAAACAGGCACTTAAAAACCTCCCTATGGAACCCATCCCAGTGTTCCCCACCCGCCTAGGGAAATAGCTTTTCCTAATGTCCAACCTAGACCTCCCCCGCTGCAACTTCAGCCCATTGCTGCTTGTTCTGCCATCTGCCACCACTGAGAACAGCCTCTCTCCAGCCTCTTTGGAACCTCCCTTCAGGAAGTTGAAGGCTGCTCTCAAATCCCCCCTCACTCTTCTCTTCTGCAGACTGAATAAGCTCAAATCCCTCAGCCTCTCCTCTTAGATCACGTGCTCCAGACCCCGAATCATTTCGGTCACCCTCCACTGGACCCTCTCCAATGCGTCCACATCCTTTCTGTAGTGGGGGGCCGAGAACTGGACACAATACTCCAGATGCTGAATAACGGGGAATAATCACTTCTCTGGATCTGCTGGCAATGCTCCTCCTAATGGACCCCAATATGCCATTAGCCATCTTAGCTACAAGGGTGCCCTGTTGACTCATATCCAGCTTCTCATCCACTGCAATCCCCAGGTCCTTCTCTGCTGTTTAAAAGTCCTGTGTTAAATGTAAGCTATTAAAAGAAATGGGGAAATGTATTAAAATGTTTATTTGTTTTATGAAACAATGGAAAGTCTGACATGGAATTAGTTTAACAATGTCCAGGAACAGAGTTAATGCCTGTCAATAGCATGAGTTATGAAAACCAGGCTTTGTGGAGAAAGTGATGTATCATTTAGTGAGAATGCAGGTTTGGTTGGTGACAGACACCGTGCAGATGCAGTTCATTTCATTTAGTGGGGAGAACGCTCAGGTGAAAAAGGGAACACTGCACCGTAGCGGTGGAGCGTGTTCAATGGAACCCAGCTGGCTAGCTGGCGGGTTTCAGAAAGCAGTTCTCAATGGGTTGTTGTCAGAAATTGAGGGGTTCCGGTGGGTGCTATTGGGATCAGTCCTCAGCTTGGTGCTTTTCAATGTTTCCATCCGTGATCAGGGATGGGATGGGTGAGTTGGGATTGGTCCTGCTTTGGGCAGGGGGCTGGACTTGATGTCTCTTGAGGTCTCTTCCAGCGCCGGGATTCCATGATTCTATGATCAGGAAGAGCACAGCAAATCTCTGCAAAGAAAATCTGTGAACATACTAACGGCCATACTGGTGTAGACCAAAGGTCCATCTAGCCCAGCGTCCTGTCCTTCAACAGACGCCAATTGAAGGTGCCCCAGAGGGCGTGAACAGAACAGGGAATCATCGAGTGATCCCTCCCCTGTCATCTATTCCCAGCTTCTGATAAACAAAGGCTAGCTCTTCATCCCTGCCCATCCTGGCTAATGTCCATTGATGGATCTATCCTCCATCTAGCTCTTTTTTGAACCCTTTTATTGTCTTGGCCATCACAGCATCCTCTGGCAAGGAGTTCCAGAAGTTGTCTGTGCTGAAAAGTCCCAGTCTTTTTAATCAAGCCTGATACAGAAGCTGTTCCACACCCGTAATTATTGTTGTTACCCTTTTTGAATATTTTCTAATTCCAGAAATATGAGTTCAGAGAACTACCCACAAGGAATCCAAGCTCTTTCTCTTGAGTTGTTGTAGCTAATGTAAACCCCATGATGTTGTGTGTATCTGGGATTTCTGTTTTCCAATGAGCGTTATTTTGAATTTACAAACATTTTTAATCTCCTGGAGCTCGTAGCTTTGTTGATGTTTTGCTTTTGATAAGGTGCCTTCTTTAGCCATAGGTCTGAAGAAAGTTCAGTGTGTCTACACCTCTATTCTCCCAGTGCCCCTTTAAACTCCCTCTCCAAACTCCCTTCTTTGCTCACTCCTCCAGTTGCTTAAGAGGCAGCTTTCTAAATCCCGGTCCTTTGAGTACATCTGCCCTCTGGAGAAGGGTTGATGGGAGCTAAACTGCTTAGTGACCATAGTCTCATTAAGAAGCATTTGTCCTGCCCTGCTAGGCTGAGCAGACCACACAGGATACTGCAGTCAAGCGGCAAGCACACCACAAAGACAAGCGCACCACAGGCACACAACTCACCCCAAGGTAATCCGGAGCTGGATCCATGTTTTAATACAGGCCAGTGCAAAGTTATCTTCTGGGAACAGGGAACGGAGGCCCACCACACAGACTAGGGCGCGGCAGGGAATTCGTGAAGGATTGGCGCGCCCTGTGGACACATGTCAGAGAGGATGTCGAAACCCGGGAAAGTGTGCGGGGAAGTGCCACAAAACATGAACGCAGGCTGGAGAGCATGGTGGGGAGTGAAAGTCGTACCGAGCTTCCTCTTTTTATCTTCAATAGTCACCAACGGCTTTGGAAATCCCGCCGAGAAAGGCAGAGCCAGGCCCAAAACCTGGGAAGCTGAGGCCAGAAAAATTCCCCTTGGAGATAAGCAGCAGTGGTTTAGTGCTGAGGGTGATTCGCGAGTGGACCACACTGAGTAGAGCAGCGGTGGGTTCTCCCACCGTGCACGTCTGCAGAGCGACCGTGGATGCTTCTCTGGAAGATCCACTCGAGGGCGGCCTACGCTGAATGCTGCAGAGACAGAGCTGTAGCGCTTGAGTGTCACTATTACCCTCCACCTAGGTCGCTCACCGCTCCAAGAGTAGGTAGCTTGCTCAATGGAAGACTCTGCTGTCAACCTCATGCCTTCACAACAGGGCTACTCTCCACAATAGCTCCACGATCACCCTCTTGAGTGCTAGCAGCTCACTTAGTCCCCTCTGGGATTCTGTCGTCTGCTTTGGACTTAGCTATCTTGAGCCCTTTGGTGTCATCTGCATACTTTGCCCCTCACGCTTTACCCTTTCTTATGAATACGGAGGATAGGATGGGTCCCAGTAAAGACCACTGCGGGGCATCACTAGTTACCGCTCTCCATTCTGACAACTGACCCTGATTCCTTTTGTTTCCCACATCTTAACCAGTTCTCAGTCCACGAGAGGACCTTCCCTCTTAGCCCATGACAGCTTCCTTTTCCTTAGAGCCTTCAGTGAAGGACTTGGTCAAAAGACTGCTGGAAATCTAAGTACACTGTATCCACTGGATCCCCCTTGTCCACGTGCTTGTTTAACCCCCCAGAAAATTTTACTAAACTGGCGAGGCATGACTTGCTGCTGGAGAAACCCTGTTGACTTTTCCCCAACAAATTCTGTTCATCTGTGTGTCTGACAATTCTGTTCTTTACTCTAGTTTCAACTAATAGAAAAGAGGAGACTGAGGGGGGATATGATAGAGGTGTATAAAATCATGAGTGGTGTGGAGAGGGCGAATAAAGAAAAGTTATTTATTAGTTCCCTAAATAGAAGAACTAGAGGACACCAAATGAAAGTAATGGGTAGCAGGTTTAAAACTAATAAAAGAAAGTTCTTCTTTACACAGCGTGTAGTCAACCTGTGGAACTCCTTGCCAGAGGAGGCTGTGAAGGCTAGGACTATAACAAAGTTTAAAGAAAAGCTAGATAATTTCATGGAGGTTAGGTCCAGAAAAGGCTATTAGCCAGGGGATAAAATTGGTGTCCCTGGCCTCTGTTTGTCAGAGGCTGGAGAGGGATGGCAGGAGACAAATCGCTTGATCATTGTCTTCGGTCCACCCTCTGGGGCACCTGGTGCTGGCCACTGTCGGCAGACAGGCTACTGGGCTAGATGGACCTTTGGTCTGACCCAGTACGGCCGTTCTTATGTTCTTATGACTGGTACTGAAGTTAGACTTACTGGCCTATAATAGGCAGGAAACATTTTAGAGCTATTTTTTTAAAGTGACATCACATTAGGATCTTCCAGTCATTTTGTACAGGAGATGGTTTTTAAAGGACAGGTTACAAACCACAGGTTATAATTCCGCAATTTCCCATTTGAGTTCTTTCAGAACTCTTGGGTGAACGCCATCCGGTCCAAATGACTTGTTACTGCTTAATTAATCAATTTGATCCAAAACCGCCTGTCATGACACCTCAATCTAGGACAGTTCCTCAGATTTCTCACCTAAAAAAGGGCTCAGATTTGGGAATCTCCCCAACATTCTCAGCCGTGAAGACCGATGCAAAGAATTTAGTTTCTCCTCAATGACCTTATTGTCCTCGAGTGCTCCTCTAGCATCTCCATCATCCAGTGGCCCCCCTGGTTGCCTCTTAAGCTTCCTGCTTCTGATGTGAATAAAATGGGATTACTTTCGGAGGTTTTGGCTAGCTCTTCAAATTCCATTTTGGCCTTCCAAATTGTATTTACACTTCGTTTGACAGAGTCTATGCCCTTTCTGTTTTCCTAGCTAGGATTTAACTTCCACTTTTTAAATGACGCCCTTTTATCGCTCACTTCTGCTGTTACTTGGCTCTTTAGCCTCAGGCTGCGTCTAGACTGGCAAATTTTTGCGCAAAAGCGGCTGCTTTTGTGCAAAAACTTGCCAGCTGTCTACACTGGCCGCTTGAATTTGCGCAAGAGCACTGACTTTGTAATGTACAAAATCAGTGCTTCTTGCGCAAATACAATGACGCTCCCGTTCAGGCAAAAGCCCTCTTGCGCAAATGTATTTGCGCAAGAGGGCCAGTGTAGACAGCTAAAAAGTGTTTTGCGCAAAAAAGCCCCGATGGCGAAAATGGCGATTGGGGCTTTCTTGCAAAACGCGTCTATATTAGCACGGCGCTTTTCCACAAAAAGTGCTTTTGCGCAAAAGCATCCGTGCCAAACTAGACGCTCTTTTCCGCAAATGCTTTTAACGGAAAAACTTTTCCATTAAAAGCATTTGCGGAAAATCATGCCAGTCTAGACGTAGCCACAGTGTTTAATTTGGGGTATACATTTTAATTGGGCCTTTCATCATGAAATCCCCCCTGTGCCACTGAAATGCAGCCAGCTCTGGGCTAGAGGCCCTCAGCTGGGGGATAGAGCGGGACATTTTGGTCCATGATACCACAGCAAACCCCTCCCTTTCTCAAGGGCCCCAGGATGTGCAGTGTTTGGGCCCTCAGCTGGAGGAGAGGGATAGGAAAGAGGGGGGACATGTTGTTCCATGATACTGAGCAAACTCACCCTTTTGCAAGCGCGTAAGAGACAGTACCTGTGAGTGCTGAGAGGGACGTGTCTTCCCTGGGAACCCCCCTCAGGCAGCCGCGTCCCGCACCTCTCTCAGCCCAGCGTCTGCAGCAGCGTCCTGCGCCGAGAGCCGGCACAGGGCCGTGCACTGGTTATAACAGCTCTGGGCAGTCCCAGGGGGGTTCCCTCTGTGGCCTGGGGAGACGTGGCATCTGGATACAAACAGCGTGGAGATGAGAAATACTCTGGCCAACGTCTGCCTTCCCCTGGCTGTGCAATGTGTTCAGCTTTAGGAGTAAACTAATTAAGAGCTTGAGCTGCTGAGCGGGGGGGGTAGGACCCCCAACCCTGGGAGAGGAGAACTCTTGGGCTCTGGGCTGAGTCGGGGGAATTGGCTGCTCTGCACATTTATTTATATTTAAAAATTACAGTTGATTGGTAAGAAAAGCAGGGAGAAGGCCTATGTCTGATTCCCTCCAACTGCCCAGGAGAGACGGGAAGACTGCAGACAGAGACATCTTGAGAAGGATGATGGAGGGGAGACAGAAGCACAGCACAGGACGGTTGCTAAGAGATCAGAGATCAGTCATTCTCAGCAGGGACTAGCACGTTATTCTGCAGCACTTTTCACTGAGGAATCTTGAAAACACCCAGCAAAGGAAAGTCATGACCATACCCCCATGATACGGACGGGTTAACTGAGGCAAGGGGAGACATGACTTGGCCAAGGTCACACAGAGAATGGCAGACACAATCCAGGAATAGGTGCAGGTTGTAGGACTGCAGGGGTTGCTGCAGCACCCACATACTTGGCACCTGGTTTCCCCAAGCCAAGCAGCTGTCCCTGTTACCGACCCATGTGCAGCTCCACCAGGCCTGAGCTCCAGATTTGGGGCAGCCGCTCTGAGGACGTCCCAGATTCAACTCCATTCGGGGCCCCTCTGCCTTCTGTCCCTCTGGGCTCTGTAGCCCGGGATCCAGGCCACCAGCCCTGATGGCTCCACTGACCCTCGGGATCCCACAGTTGGCCCAGGGCCCTCCAGCTGTGCTTAGGTGGCCAACTTTCCCAGACCAGAGGTACAAGATGCCATGCGCTGCCTTGGCATCCAAGCCATCTGCTCCGGGAGAGGTGGCAGCCTTTGGTGTGACCCCAGCCAGCGGCGGGAAGAGACACAAACAGGTGTGGGGGCAGCTCACCCCGTCCCACTACAAGTATCTCCAGCACCACTGCACACAGGAGTCCTGACTTCCCGTGCTCTCTCTCTCAGGGGCTGAACCCATGACAAAAGGGAACGGGACTAATGGCCTAGCCGAGCCTGTCCCCTGGGAGGGACTTCCTTGGGGTGCAACCTTGCAGTGGGGTTCTCCTGTGCTCTCTAACATCCCAGCCTGCCCCCTTCTCATGCTCCGAGGCTCGGACATGCCACAATCCTGTCACTTACACAGCCAGACACCGACAAGTTCACACCCACCCAGAGTACACGGGTGTTTTCTCCAGCCACTCAGGAACCCACAGGAGAGAGGCGGCGTCCAATTTCCTCCAGCTCCCCGCCCCAGAGATGCCCCATCTCGCTCTGCTCAGAAGCCTAAGCCACCTGAATGGCTTCAATAATCGTCCCTCCCTCAGCGTGGGGAGGACAAGCATCGACCCCTGTCACAGAGCGTGTTTCCCGCTCCCGTGTCCTAAAACACAATGCTGTGGGGAAGGGGAAATGGGTGTGTTAAGGGAAGGGTTTGTGTAACCACTAGCAGATGCGCCTGGGGTTGTCCAGGCCCATAACCGAAGGGTTTTCTTTTAGAAACATCAATGAAAAAGGGACCTGCCTTATTTCACTGACTGTGCTTCTCAAAGGACAATGGAGGCTGGAGCGAGAGTTCAGGCCGGAGGAGGCCCTTCTCAACGTCTGACTGAGTGGAACGCCAGCAGGCTGGGAAGCAGCCTGTGGCCTCAGGGAAAGTTGTGGAGTCTGGCTCCCTCTGAGCTGCAGAAACAAGGGTGACACGGAGAAACCCTCGCTCCCCCTTCCAGGTACAATCATAAGAAGGCCAAAGGCTATTGACGGCTGTGTGGGTGAATACACCCAAGCCCAAGGTTGGTGCACGTCCACTGTCCATTGCAGAAGTGGCACACGGGGTAGGAAGGCATTCTCCTCAGGGTTCTGACGGTGGCAGAACAATGCAGCTCCGGGGGCCTGGGCTGGGGCCGGGCAGTACTTTGGCAGTAGCTTCTCTACTGGGGGTTCATGCACTGGCTGGCAGAGCCCCCATGAGCACACTTGGCGCAGCCCCTGTCTGTGGATGTTGGGGTGAGGCAGCTTGGAGGACTTGGCAGCTCGTCACGTCACAGCGCAAGAGGGAACCCAGACTGGAGAGACCGAGGCCCCAGCTGTACCTCCGTTGCAGGTGGGACCCATCACAGACATGGTGCAAAGAGAGAGGTGGGGCAGAGATGTTGGCAGAAAACACACAGAAGCGGCCGAAGGGCAGAAGTGGAGATGTGCAGCAGGCTTGCTGGGAGACCTGCGTCAGCCACTGAAATGGAGCCAGGGCCAGGCACGAGGAAAAAGAAGCGGTGGGGCAGTACTTAGATGTGCATTTACAATCAGAGTTAGAGAGGGGGCAACGCCAGGAATTACCGAGATGTGCACAGACCCATTCCCCAGGCTGTCACATGGACACATCACACTAAGGTCAGGAAGGGGTTTATTTTCTCCTGCGCTGCCTAGGCAGTGATTACAGCAATGCCCACCAGCATGTCAACGGTCCACTCTGAATGGACTTCTACTGGAGAGCCAGCGCACCAGCACAAAACTTCAGGTCAGTTTATGAGAAAAGAGCCGGAGCAGCCTCTTCCGGATCTGTTTGGTCCTCACCCCATAGATGATGGGGCTTAGCATGGGAGGCACCAGGAGGTACACGTTGCCAATGAGACCAGGGAAATTCAATGCCAGATTCTGGCCAAAGCGCTGTGTGAAGGAGGAGAAAAAACCAGGGAAGTAAAAGGCTAAGATGGCGCAGAGGTGGGAACCGCAGGTCCCAAAAGCCTTGAGCCGGGCGTCCTTAGTGGGAAGTCTGAAGATGGCCCTGAGGATCTGGATATAAGACATGACAATAAAACACAAGTCCAGACCTTTCCCACTGAATAGCTCAAAGAGGCCGTAGTAACTACTGACGCGGATGTCGGCACAGGCCAGCTTCACCACGGCCAAGTGCTCGCAGTGCGTGTGGCGGATGATGTTGGTTCTGCAATATGGCCACTGTCTCACTAGAAAGGGATAGGGGAATGAGAGCATGGCAGCCCGCAGCACTGCAGCCAGGCCAATCTTGGCCACCATGGTGTTTCTCAGGATGGTGGAATGTCTCAGGGGAAGGCAGATGGCCACATAGCGATCATAAGCCATAGCCATGAAGATCCCGGACTCCATTACTGAGAAGCAGTGAACGAAAAATAGCTGGGTGAGGCAGGCACTGAATTTGATCTCCCTGGAATTGAACCAGAAGATGCTCAGCATTTTGGGCAGGGTGGAGGTGGACAGGACCAGGTCGGTGACGGCCAGCATGCAGAGGAAATAGTACATGGGCACATGGAGGCTTGGTTCAAACTTCACAATGAGGAGGATGCTGAGGTTGCCCAAGAGAACTATGATGTACATGATGCAGGCGGGGATGGCGAGCCAGACATAGGCTGCCTCCAGGCCAGGGATGCCCAGCAGGATGAAGGTGGAGGGGTTGGTGAAGTCGGTGGTGTTGGAATCTGACATGGAGTCCGGGAGAAGGTGTCCAACTCTGATGCAGAACAGCGTCTCCTATTCAAAATGCACATTCCCCCGACTTCCTGTAGGTGCCCAGGGTGATGGTCACAGCCCAAATGCCTGGACGGAGAGACAAAGTGAATGTCAGGCACCACATGCCCTGCTGGGGGCTGTTCCCATGGATGGAGCGATGTGTCACTCTTCATTCACTGAAAATCACATTTTCATTAATCAGAGAAATGAATTATCAACAATTGACCCTACTCAGGCCAATTCCATGCTCAACGGCGCTCCCGGTGTCAGTAATTGGTACACCTCATTGTGCATGAAACCATAGTTGGCACCACCAGGACACCTAAATGTTGGTACCAGTTATCCTTCCTTGCTCACAGCGTGTAGTCAACCTGTGGAACTCCTTGACAGAGGAGGCTGTGAAGGCTGGGACTATAACAGAGTTTAAAGAGAAGCTAGATAATTTTATGGAGGTTAGGTCCATAAAAGGCTATTAGCCAAGGGATAGAAATGGTGTCCCTGGCCTCTGTTTGCCAGAGGCTGGAGAAGGATGGCAGGAGACAAATCACCTGATCATTGTCTTCGGTCCACCCTTTCTGGGGCACCTGGCGCTGGCCACTGTTGGCAGACAGGCTACTGGGCTAGATGGACCTTTGGTTTGACCCAGTATGGCCGTTCTTATGTTCTTATGTTCTCCTTATTACAATGAAAACCCATGCTGGAGGTATTTCCCTGTTCGCCTGGTAGCTCGAAATCCCAGAGTGGAAGAAACCAAACCTTTGCCAAGACACGTTCCAGGGGGAACCCTCCAAACTAGAACACACCTCCGGGAGGAGAGCTCGGCGTCATGGATAGCACCTCCACAGAGACACCCCCCCATTCCTGCCGTGGCCAGACCAAAGGCAATGGTCACACAGCGAGCGGGGTGGAGAAGTAACTGCTGGGCACCTGCACTCAGTTTCCCTCTCCCAGTCCCTAACGGGAATAGAGCAGAGAGCAGGGGTTTTCTGATCCAGACTGTGGGAACGGGTGGGGTTCCCGGTGCAGATTGGCATGTCTGGGACCGGTTAGTTTAGCAAAGAGACCAAGGTAGAAGAGAGGAAAGAGAGAACTGGACTTACTGTATTCCAGTGCTGAAGAAGACAAGTGGGGGAGAAGGGAAAAAAGAAAAATAGGTGAATGGGATTGTTCCAGTGCCAGGAAGCTGATGAGAGCAAGTTGCACCTGCTCTAAGTACCCATTGTTCGGTTGGTTAAGTCGTTAGGATGTGGAAGGGCGTGTGCTAGCCAGCCAATGTCTCTCTTCGTTCCTCTCTGATAGGAATCACATTTGTAAATCAAGCACCAACCCTTCCCTGTGTATTTGGCTACACGCAGGGAAGGGCTGGTACTTAACGTCATTTACAAGTGTGATGCCTGTCACAGGGGGATGAATAGGAATTGGCTGCGTAGCACACGCCCTTCCACATCCTAATGACTGCACCGTAACGGTGGAGCGTGTTCAATGGAACCCAGCTGGCTAGCTGGCGGGTTTCAGAAAGCAGTTCTCAATGGGTTGTTGTCAGAAATTGAGGGGGTTCCAGTGGGTGCTATTGGGATCAGTCCTCAGCTTGGTGCTTTTCAGTGTTTCCGTCCATGATCAGGGATGGGATGGGTGAGTTGGGGTTGGTCCTGCTTTGGGCAGGGGGCTGGACTCAATGCCTCCTGAGGTCTCTTCCAGCGCCGGGATTCTAGGATTCTATGATCAGGAAGAGCACAGCAAATCTCTGCAGAGAAAATTTGTGAACATGTTAACGGCCATACTGGTGCAGACCAAAGGTCCATCTAGCCCAGTGTCCTGTCCTTCAACAGACGCCAATTGAAGGTGCCCCAGAGGGCGTGAACAGAACAGGGAATCATCGAGTGATCCCTCCCCTGTCATCTATTCCCAGCTTCTGATAAACACAGGCTAGCTCTTCATCCCTGCCCATCCTGGCTAATGTCCATTGATGGATCTATCCTCCATCTAGCTCTTTTTTGAACCCTTTTATTGTCTTGGCCATCACAGCATCCTCTGGCAAGGAGTTCCAGAAGTTGTCTGTGCTGAAAAGTCCCAGTCTTTTTAATCAAGCCTGATACAGAAGCTGTTCCACACCCGTAATTATTGTTGTTACCCTTTTTGAATATTTTCTAATTCCAGAAATAAGAGTTCAGAGAACTACCCACAAGGAATCCAAGCTCTTTCTCTTGAGTTGTTGTACATAAGAACAGAAGAACATAAGAACGGCCGTACTGGGTCAGACCAAAGGTCCATCTAGCCCAGTATCCTGTCTGCCGACAGTGGCCAGCACCAGGTGCCCCAGAGAGGGTGGACCGAAGACAATGATCAAGCGATTTGTCTCCTGCCATCCTCTCCAGCCTCTGACAAACAGAGGCCAAGGACACCATTTTATCCCTGGCTAATAGCCTTTTATGGACCTAACCTCCATGAAATTATCTAGCTTCTCTTTAAACTCTATTATAGCCCTAGCCTTCACAGCCTCCTCTGGCAAGAAGTTCCACAGGCTGACTACACGCTGTGTGAAGAAGAACTTTCTTTTATTAGTTTTAAACCTGCTACCCATTAATTTCATTTGGTGTCCTCTAGTTCTTCTATTTAGGGAACTAATAAATAACTTTTCTTTATCAGCCTCTCCACACCACTCATGATTTTATACACCTCTATCATATCCCCTCAGTCTCCTCTTTTCTAAACTGAAAAGTCCCAGTCGCTTTAACCTCTCCTCATAGGACCCGTTCCAAACCCCTCATCATTTTAGTTGCCCTTTCTGAACCCTTTCCAAGGCCAAAATATCTTTTTGAGGTGAGGAGACCACATCTGTACACAGTATTCAAGATGTGGGCGTACCATAGTTTTATACAGGGGCAGTAAGATATTCTGGGTCTTATTTTCTATCCCTTTCTTAATAATTCCTAGCATCCTATTTGCCTTTTTGACCGCGCTGCACACTGTGTGGAAGTTTTCAGAGAACTGTCCACGATAACTCCAAGATCTCTTTCCTGATTTGTCGTAGCCAAATTAGCCCCCATCAGACTGTACGTATAGTTGGGGTTATTTTTCCCGATGTGCATTACTTTACACTTATCCACATTAAATTTCATTTGCCATTTTGTTGCCCAATCACTCAGTTTGGTGAATAGTGTTAGAAATGTAGCCGTGTTAGTCTGGTGTAGCTGAAACAAAATACAGGACTATGTAGCACTTTAAAGACTAAGAAGATGGTTTATTAGATGATGAGCTTTCGTGGGCCAGACCCACTTCCTCAGATCAAATAGTGGAAGAAAATAGTCACAACCATATATACCAAAGGATACAATTTAAAAAAAGGAACATATATGAAAAGGACAAATCACATTTCAGAATAGAACGGGATGCGGGGGAGTAAATGTCTGTGAGCTAATGGTATTAGAGGTGATAATTGGGAAGCTATCTTTGTAATGGGTAAGATAGTTAGCGTCTTTGTTGAGACCGACGCGTAGAGTGTCGAATTTTAGCATGAATGACAGTTCAGAGGATTCCCTTTCAAGTGCAGATTTAAAAGTCTTCTGAAGCAGGATGCACGTAATTAAGTCGTTGAGACAGTGTCCTTTCTAGTTGAAATGGCAAGAAACTGTTTTTTCTTTGTGATCCTGTCTAATATCTGTTTTGATCCTTTGGCGAAGTGTCTGAGACGTTTGTCCAATGTACAAAGCAGACGGACACTTTCGGCACATGATAGCATAAATTATATTTCTGGATGCGCAGGAATATGTATTCTTGATCTTATAACTCACTTGGTTGGGTCCAATAATGGTATCAGCAGAGTGGATATGTGGACAAAGCTGGCAACGGGTTTGTTGCAAGGGAAGGTACCAGGGTTGGTATTAGTGTGGTATGTCCTGTGGTTGTTGGTAAGAATCATCCTGAGGTTAGGTGGTTGTCTATAGGAGACTATGGGTCTGTCTCCCAGAGCCTCTTGGAGTTTAGTATCCTGTTCCAGTATAGGCTGTAGTTTATTGATAATGTGTTGGACAGGTTTAAGTTGGGGGCTGTAGGTGATGACAAGTGGTGTTCTATTGTTGGTTTTCTTGGGTCTGTCTTGAAGAAGATGGTTTCTGGGTATTCGTCTGGCTCTTTCAATTTGCTTTTTTATTTCTCCGGGTGGGTAGTTGAGGTTTATAAATGCTTGGTAGAGATCCTGAAGTTTCTGGTCTCTGTCAGTGGGATTAGAGCAGATGCGGTTGTATCGAAGGGCTTGGCTATAGATGATGGATCGTATGGTGTGTGTTGGATGGGAGCTGGAAGCATGTAGGTAACCGTATGAGTCAGTGGGTTTTCTGTAGAGGGTGGTGTCTAATTTTCCATTGTTGATTTGTACTGTGGTGTCCAGGAAATGGATCTCTCGTGTAGAATGGTCCAGGCTGAGGTTGATGGTGGGGTGTTGGTTGTTGAAATCTCTGTGGAATGTCTCCAGTGTTTCTTGGCCATGCGTCCAGATCATAAAGATGTCATCGATGTAGCGTAAGTAGAGAAGGGTAAAGGGGACGGAGTTGAGAAACGTTGTTCTAGGTCAGCCATAAAGATATTAGCATACTGTGGGGCCATGCGCGTACCCATGGCTCTGCCGCTGATCTGGAGGTATAAGTTGTTCTCAAACTGGAAATAATTGTGGGTGAGAACAAAGTTACATAGGTCTGCTATCAGGTTGGCAGTGGTGTCCCCTGGGATAGTGTTTCTAATTGCTTGTGATCCGTCTTCATGTGGGATGTTGGTGTATAGAGCTTCTACATCCATGGTGGCAAGGATGGTGTTATTGGGGAGGTTATCGATGTTTTGTAGTTTCCTTAGGAAGTCAGTAGTGTCTCAGAGATAGCTGGGGGTGTTGGTTGCGTAGGGTTTGAGGAGAGAGTCTACATAGCTGGATAGACCAGTAGTGAGCGTGCTGATACCTGAGATGATGGGACGTCCGGGGTGTCCAGGTTTATGGATCTTGGGAAGCAGATAGAACAATCCTGGTCGGGGGTCAGAAGGTGTTTCTGTGTGGATTTGTTCCCGAGTAGCTGTAGGGAGGCTTTTAAGGAGACAGTGTAGTTTCTTTTGGTATTCCGAGGTGGGATCAGAGAGAGAGGTTTGTAAAATGTGGTGTTGGAGAGTTGTCTGGTTGCCTCCTGGTTATAGTCGGCCTTATTCATAATGACCACAGCACCCCTTTGTCAGCTGGTTTGATTATAATGTCCAGGTTGTTTTTGAGACTCTGGATGGCATGGTGTTCAGCGCGGCTGAGATTGTGTGTCGCTTGTTGTCGTTTGCGAATAATGTCAGTCTGTGCGTTGCTGCGGAAGCTTTGTATATAGAAATCCAGATTGTAATTCCGACCATCAGGGGGAGTCCATATAGAATTATTTTTCCTTTTGTGTTGATAGGGGGGATCTGGTTGGTCAGATTGATGTTCATTGGTGGTTTGGAAATATTCTCGGAGGCGGAGGCAGCGAAAAAAAGCTTCAAGGTCACCACAAAATTGTATCCAGTTTGTGGGGGATGAGGGACAGAAAGAGAGACCCCGGGACAAGACAGACTCTTCTGCTGGATTGAGTTTGTAGCTGGAGAGGTTAACAATATTATCCGGTGGGTTGAGGTAATTGCTGTTGTGGCCTGTGGTGTGGAGCAGTTTAGAAAGTTTATTGTCTTTTCTTTGTTGTAGGGAATAGAGGTGTGTATAGTAGATTTCTTGTCTGGTGGAACAAAAGTCTTGCAAGGTGTCAGTCGGTGTGGATGTTTGTCTTGAGATGAGATTCTCTAAGTTGGAAATGTCATACTTGATGTTTTTCTGTTTCTTGTATAAAATACTTAACAAGTGATTCCTTAATTTCTTGGATAGTGTGAGGCAGAGTCTTTCACTGTAGTCAGTATAGTATGTGGATCTTAATGGATTGTTCACTTTCAGTCCTTTGGGTCTTCTTGGAGTCCCTCACAGTCTGCTTCTGTCTTGACTATCCTAAACAGTTTGGTATCATCTGCAAACTTTACCTCCTCACTGCTTACCCCTTTCTCCAGATCATTTATGAATAAGTTGAACAGGATTGGTCCTAGGACTGACCCTTGGGGGACACCACTAGTTACCCCTCTCCATTCTGAAAATTTACCATTTATTCCTACCCTTTGTTTCCTGTCTTTTAACCAGTTCTCAATCCAAGAAAGGACCTTCCCTCTTATCCCATGGCCATGTAATTTACACAAGAGCCTTTGGTGAGGACCTTGTCAAAGGCTTTCTGGAAATCTAAGTATACTATATCTACTGGATCCCCCTTGTCCGCATGTTTGTTAACCCCTTCAAAGAACTCTAATAGATTAGTAAGACAGGATTTCCCTTTACAGAAACCATGTTGACTTTTGTCCAACAAATTATGTTCTTCTACATGCTTCACAATTTTATTCTTTACTATTGTTTGACTAATTTGCCAGGTACTGAAGTTAGACTTACCGGTCTGTAATTGCCCGGATCGCCTCTAGAGCCCTTTTTAAATATTGGTGTCACGTTGGCTACCTTCCAGTCATTAGGTACGGAAGCCGATTTAAGGGATAGGTTACAAACCACAGATAATAGTTCAGCAATTTCCCATTTGAGTTCTTTTAGAACCCTTGGATGAATGCCATCCGGTCCCAGATTTGTTAACATTAAGTTTTTCTATTTGTTCCAAAACCTCCTCTAATGACACTTCAATCCGGGACAGTTCCTCAGATTCATCACCCACAAAGGGCGGTGCAGATTTGGGAATCTCCCCAACGTCCTCAGCCGTGAAGACTGAAGCAAAGAAATCATTTAGTTTCTCCGCAAGCTTTATCGTCCTTGATTGCACCTTTTATAGTTCGATCGTCTAGGGACCCACAGGTTTTTAGCAGGCTTCCTGCTTCTAATGTACTTAAAAACATTTTGTTATTTCTTTTTGAGTTTTTGGCTAGCTGTTCCTCAAAATCTTTTTGCTTTTCTTATTACATTTTACACTTGATTTGACAGTGTTTATGTTCCTTTCTATTTATCTCACTAGGATTGGACTTCCACTTCTTAAAGATGCCTTTTTGTCCCTCACTGCTTCTTTTACATGGTGGTTAAGCCACGGTGACTCTTTTTAGGTCTCTTGCTATATTTTTAATTTGGGGTATACATTTAAGTTGGGCCTCTATTATGGTGTCTTTAAAAAGTTTCCATGCAGCTTGCAGGGATTTGGCTCTAGTCACTGTGCCTTTTAATTTCTGTTTAACTAACCTCCTCATTTTTGTGTAATTCCCCTTTTTGAAATTAAATGCCAGGGTGCTGGTCTGCTGAGGTGTTCTTCCCACCACAGGAATGTTGAATGTTATTATATTATGGTCACTATTCCCAAGCGGTCCTGTAACGGTTATTTCCTGGACCTGATCCTGCGCTCCACTCAGGACTAAATCGAGAATTGCCTCTCCTTGTGGGTTCCTGCACTAGCTGCTCCAAGAAGCAGTCATTTAAGCCATTGAGAAATTTTATCTCCGCTTCTCTTCCTGAGGTGACATGTATCCAGTCAATATGGGGTAATTAAAATCCCCATTATTATAGAGTTCTTTATTTTGGTAGCCTCTCTAATCTCCCTCAGCATTTCAATGTCAGTATCGCTGTCCTGGTCAGGTGGTCGGTAATATATCCCTACTGCTAATTTCTTATTATTGGAGCATGGAATTACTATCCATAGCGATTCTATTGAACATGTTGATTCATTTAATATTTTTATTTCATTTGATTCTACATTATCTTTCACATACAGTGCCACTCCGCCACCCACCTGGCCTGCTCTATCCTTTCGATATACTTTTTATCCCGGTATGATTGTGTGCCACAGATTTTCCTCATTCCACCAGGTTTCAGTGATGCCTATTATGTCAATCTCCTCATTTAATACTAGGTACTCTAGTTCACCCATCTTATTAGTCAGACTCCTAGCATTTGTGTAGAAGCACTTTAAAAATTTGCCACTGCTTATTTGTCTGCCCTTCCCTGATGCATTGGATTCCTTTGTATGTGGTTGTTTGTCTGCTCTGGCCCATGGTTTGCCCTCTCCCTCCTCTCTTTCTGACTACAGCTTAGAGAATCTCTATCAATGGATTCTCCTCTGAGAAGTCTCCCTCCGATTTACGTGCATCTCCGCTGTCGGCTTTCCCCCATCTCTTAGTTTAAAAACTGCTCTATGGCCTTTTTAATGTTTAGTGCCAGCAGTCTGGTTCCACCCTGGTTTAGGTGGAGCCCATCCTTCCTGTATCGGCTCCCCCTCTCCCAAAAGTGTCCCCAGTTCCTAATAAATCCAAACCCCTCTTCCCTACACCATCGTCTCATCCACGCATTGAGACTCTGAAGCTCTGCCTGCCTACCTGGCCCTGCGCGTGGAACTGGAAGCATTTCCGAGAATGCCACCATAGAGGTCCTGGATTTCAGTCTCTTTCCTAGCAGCCTAAATTTGGCCTCCAGGACATCTCTCCTACCCTTCCCTACGTCATTGGTACCTACATGTACCACGACCACAGCTCCTCCCAGCACTACACATAAGTCTATCTAGATGCCTCAAGAGATCCGCAACCTTCGCACCAGGCAGGCAAGTGACCATCCGGTTCTCCCGGTCATCGCAAACTCAACTAGCTAATGTAAACCCCATGATGTTGTGTGTATCTGGGATTCTGTTTTCCAATGAGCGTTATTTTGAATTTACAAACATTTTTAATCCCCTGGAGTTCGTAGCTTTGTTGATGTTTTGCTTTTCATAAGATGCCTTCTTTAGCCATAGGTCTGAAGAAAGTTCAGTGTGTCTACACCTCCATTCTCCCTTTAAACTCCCTCTCCAAACTCCCTTCTTTGCTCACTCCTCCTGGTTGCTTAAGAGGCAGCTTTCTAAATCCCGGTCCTTTGAGTACATCTGCCCTCTGGGGAAGGGTTAATGGGAGCTAAACTGCTTAGTGACCATAGTCTCATTAAGAAGCATTTGTCCTGCCCTGCTAGGCTGAGCAGACCACACAGGATACTGCAGTCAAGCGGCAAGCACACCACAAAGACAAGCACACCACAGGCACACAACTCACCCCAAGGTAATCCGGAGCTGGATCCACGTTTTAATACAGGCCAGTGCAAAGTTATCTTCTGGGAACAGGGAATGGAGGACCACCACATAGACTAGGGCGTGGCAGGGAATTCGTGAAGGATTGGCGCGCCCTGTAGGCACATGTCACAGAGGATGTCGAAACCCAGGAAAGTGTGCGGGGAAGTGCCACAAAACGTGAACGCAGGCTGGAGAGCATGGTGGGGAGTGAAAGTCGGAAAAGTTATTTATTAGTTCCCTAAAGAGAAGAACTAGAGGACACCAAATGAAAGTAATGGGTAGCAGGTTTAAAACTAATAAAAGAAAGTTCTTCTTCACACAGCGTGTAGTCAACCTGTGGAACTCCTTGCCAGAGGAGGCTGTGAAGGCTAGGACTATAAGAGAGTTTAAAGAGAAGCTAGATAATTTCATGGAGGTTAGGTCCATAAAAGGCTATTAGCCAGGGGATAAAATTGGTGTCCCTGGCCTCTGTTTGTCAGAGGCTGGAGAGGGATGGCAGGAAACAAATCGCTTGATCATTGTCTTCGGTCCACCCTCTCTGGGGCACCTGGTGCTGGCCGCTGTCGGCAGACAGGATACTGGGCTAGATGGACTTTTGGTCTGACCCAGTACGGCCGTTAATATGTTCTTATTACTGGTACTGAAGTTAGACTTAGTGGCCTATAATAGACAGGAAACATTCTAGAGCTATTTTTTTAAAGTGACATCACATTAGGCTCTTCCAGTCATTTTGTTCAGGAGATGGTTTTTAAAGGACAGGTTACAAGCCACAGGTTATAATTCCGCAATTTCCCATTTGAGTTCTTTCAGAACTCTTGAGTGAATGCCATCCGGTCCAAATGACTTGTTACTGCTTAATTAATCAATTTGCTCCAAAACCGCCTGTCATGACACCTCAATCTAGGACAGTTCCTCAGATTTCTCACCTAAAAAAGGGCTCAGATTTGGGAATCTCCCCAACATTCTCAGCCGTGAAGACCGATGCAAAGAATTTAGTTTCTCCTCAATGACCTTATTGTCCTCGAGTGCTCCTCTAGCATCTCCATCATCCAGTGGCCCCCCTGGTTGCCTCACAAGCTTCCTGCTTCTGATGTGAATAAAATGGGATTACTTTCGGAGGTTTTGGCTAGCTCTTCAAATTCCATTTTGGCCTTCCAAATTGTATTTACACTTCGTTTGACAGAGTCTATGCTCCTTTCTGTTTTCCTAGCTAGGATTTAACGTCCACTTTTTAAATGACGCCCTTTTATCGCTCACTTCTGCTGTTACTTGACTCTTTAGCCACAGTGTTTAATTTGGGGTATACATTTAAGTTGGGCCTCATGAAATCCCCCCTGTGCCACTGAAATGCAGCCAGCTCTGGGCTAGAGGCCCTCAGAAGGGGGGATAGAGCGGGACATTTTGGTCCATGATACCACAGCAAACCCCTCCCTTTCTCAAGGGCCCCAGGATGTGCAGTGTTTGGGCCCTCAGCTGGAGGAGAGGGATAGGAAAGAGGGGGGACATGTTGTTCCATGATACTGAGCAAACTCACCCCTTTGCAGGCGCATAAGAGACAGTACCTGTGAGTGCTGAGAGGGACGTGTCTTCCCTGGGAACCCCCCTCAGGCAGCCGCGTCCCGCAGCTCTCTCAGCCCAGCGTCTGCAGCAGCGTCCTGCGCCGAGAGCCGGCACAGGGCCGTGCACTGGTTATAACAGCTCTGGGCAGTCCCAGGGGGGTTCCCTCTGTGGCCTGGGGAGACGTGGCATCTGGATACAAACAGCGTGGAGATGAGAAATACTCTGGCCAACGTCTGCCTTCCCCTGGCTGTGCAATGTGTTCAGCTTTAGGAGTAAACTAATTAAGAGCTTGAGCTGCTGAGCTGGGGGGGGGGTGGGCGGGAACCCCCAACCCTGGGAGAGGAGAACTCTTGGGCTCTGGGCTGAGTCAGGGGGAATTGGCTGCTCTGCACATTTATTTATATTTAAAAATTACAGTTGATTGGTAAGAAAAGCAGGGAGAAGGCCTATGTCTGATTCCCTCCAACTGCCCAGGAGAGACGGGAAGACTGCAGACAGAGACATCTTGAGAAGGATGATGGAGGGGAGACAGAAGCACAGGACGGTTGCTAAGAGATCACAGATCAGTCATTCTCAGCAGTGACTAGCACGTTATTCTGCAGCACTTTTCACTGAGGAATCTTGAAAACACCCAGCAAAGGAAAGTCATGACCATACCCCCATGATACGGACGGGTTAACTGAGGCAAGGGGAGACATGACTTGGCCAAGGTCACACAGAGAATGGCAGACAGAATCCAGGAATAGGTGCAGGTTGTAGGACTGCAGGGGTTGCTGCAGCACCCACATACTTGGCACCTGGTTTCCCCAAGCCAAGCAGCTGTCCCTGTTACCGACCCATGTGCAGCTCCACCAGGCCTGAGCTCCAGATTTGGGGCAGCCGCTCTGAGGCGTCCCAGATTCAACTCCATTCGGGGCCCCTCTGCCTTCTGTCCCTCTGGGCTCTGTAGCCCGGGATCCAGGCCACCAGCCCTGATGGCTCCACTGACCCTCGGGATCCCACAGTTGGCCCAGGGCCCTCCAGCTGTGCTTAGGTGGCCAACTTTCCCAGACCAGAGGTACAAGATGCCATGCGCTGCCTTGGCATCCAAGCCATCTGCTCCGGGACAGGTGGCAGCCTTTGGTGTGACCCCAGCCAGCGGCGGGAAGAGACACAAACAGGTGTGGGGGCAGCTCACCCCGTCCCACTGCAAGTATCTCCAGCACCACTGCACACAGGAGTCCTGACTTCCCTGCCAGGACCGTGCTCTCTCTCTCAGGGGCTGAACCCATGACAAAAGGGAACGGAACTAATGGCCTAGCCGAGCCTGTCCCCTGGGAGGGACTTCCTTGGGGTGCAACCTTGCAGTGGGGTTCTCCTGAGCTCTCTAACATCCCAGCCTGCCCCCTTCTCACACTCCGAGGCTGGGACATGCCACAATCCTGTCACTTACACAGCCAGACACCGACAAGTTCACACCGCCCAGAGTACATGGGTGTTTTCTCCAGCCACTCAGGAACCCACAGGAGAGAGGCGGCGTCCAATTTCCTCCAGCTCCCGCCCCAGAGATGCCCCATCTCGCTCTGCTCAAGCCTAAGCCACCTGAATGGCTTCAATTGTCCCTCCCTCAGCGTGGGGAGGACAAGCATCGACCCCTGTCACAGAGCGTGTTTCCCGCTCCCGTGTCCTAAAACACAATGCTGTGGGGAAGGGGAAATGGGTGTGTTAAGGGAAGGGTTTGTGTAACCACTAGCAGATGCGCCTGGGGTTGCTCAGGCCCATAACCGAAGGGTTTTCTTTTAGAAACATCCATGAAAAAGGGACCTGCCTTATTTCACTGACTGTGCTTCTCAAAGGGCAATGGAGGGTGGAGCGAGAGTTCAGGCCGGAGGAGGGGGAAGGTTGGGTGGCTTAGGGCAGAGTGTCGGGAGGTGTGGAAGGACTCAAGGGGGGCTCGTGGAAGGGAGTGAAGGGCTCAGGGCAGGGCGGGGAGGCTCAGGTTTGGGGGAGGGGTGCAGAAGTCAAGGCAGCTGGGTGGTGCAAGACTCAGGGCAGGGGGCTAAGGACAGTGGGCTGAGGTGGCGAGGGCTTCCTGGGGCCACTCATGGTGGCGAGGGTGGCACTGCTCTGGTGGCAACTCATCCCAGGGGGCCGGGGCACAGCTCACCTGCCAGCACCGCCCCCCACACGCTTGCCCCTCCTGGTTTGCAGGCTGGCTGAGGGGGGACCAGGCTTTGGAGGATGCTGCCCCCTCCAGCAACTTCCTTCCAGGGCATGCAGGCTCTCTGGGGGGAGGGGGAGTGAGGATCTGGGGGCTGCCCCCTCCTGCAGCACCCCCCTGCAGCCTGTCTCAGGGTGCAGGCCTCCCCTCCATCGGCAACCCCTGCAGCATCTCTGGAGGGGTGGATTTCTGGGGCCGACCTGGCCTGCAGCATCACCCCTCCCCCAGAGACTGCAGGCTGTATGGGGGGAGGCTCTAGAAGCTACTCCCCCTTGCGTGGCCCCCTCACTGCTTGCAGGCTGTCTGGGAGGGCAGGTTCCAGGGGCTGCCCCACAGCACCCCCCCCATGGCCTGCATGGCCATGGGGGGCTGGCTCTGGGGCTGCTCTCCCTCCAACGGCCCCCCATGGCCTGCAGACTCTCCATGTGGGGGCAGACTCCAGGTTTGGGGCATGGGGGCTCCTTACTGGTATGCTGGCAGGCATGGTGGTGGAGCTCCAGCCCGGTTGGCTACTCTCCTAGGGTGCGTCTACCCAGCAGGGCTTAACTCAAAATAAACTACGCAAACTGAGCGATGTCCATTGCGTAGCTTTTTTCGAAATCGCTTATTTCGAAATCGGGCCCGTCTACACAGCACTTACTTTGCAATGGAGCCCTCTTCCTCCGACTCCCCTTACCCCTCGTCCAATGGGGGTTCCAGGAGCCGGAGTGAGCAGTCCTCCAGCTTGACAGCATTTCGACGTTCTCTCGAAAGCACTGCCTGCTGTGTAGACGCGGACTAAGTGATTTCGGAAGAACGTTGATGGGCAGACGTGCCCATAGTGCTGCAGCTGGGAACGATCCCAGCAGGTTTCAAGAAAACTTAGGCTGGCAGCTCGGTCTGGCAAGAACTGACTTATCCATCGTTGTGGTTGTGAAACCCTCATTTCTTTATTGTTTTGTCTTTATGGGCCCCACTTTTCTATCAGTCTGTATGGTCGCTGTCTGGTTAAGAACTTAAGAACGGACATCCTGGGTCAGACCAAAAGTCCGTCTAGACCAGTAGTCACCAACCGGTCGATCGGGATCCTGACTGGTTTGGCTGGGAGGCTGTCAAGTGCCAGCACTTCAGCTGCCCCCCACTGCCCTGCTGCTCCTGCCCAGAGCCTCAGAGCTGCCCTCTGGGAGCCTCCTGTTTGTTGTGCAGGGTGGGGGAAACAGAGGCAGGGGGCACTTATGTCACTCTCACCCCCTCTCCTGCACCCCATCTTCAAAGAGTGAAGGGGGCAGGGCCTCGGAGAAGGGGCGGGGCAGGGGTATTTGGGTTTGAGGTAGAGCCTGGACTGACGTAAATTCAGAAAGGGATCTTGTGCTTGCAAAGGTCGGAGCCCCCTGGGCTAGACGGTGTCCGGTCTTCCAGCTGTCACCAATGCCAGCTGCCCGAGGCAACGCACAGACAAGGGAATCATCAAGTGATCCCTCCCCTTTCTGTCAGGGAGCGTTTCCACCGCCCCCGGAACTCGAACTCAGATACGCCATTTCGCTGCACAAATTGTGTGTCTCAGTGCGACTTTATTTCTAAATCGGCGATTTCGGAATTTGGCGCGTCTACACGCCACCACATTTCGAAATAAAGCGCTATGTGTCTCTGGCTCTGGATCTAGCTCTACTAGCAGATCACCGGGCATTGCTCCAGCCCTTCCCTGCGAGACGTTAGTTCTTCAATAAAAAAATGAATCTGCTTTATTTAAATGATTGCATAGGGCTGGGAGGTTGTGGTGTGTGTGTGGGGGCCGGGGAGGCTGAGGGCAGGGGAGGCTGAGGGCAGGGTTCAGGGTATCAGGGTAGGGGTGGGGTGCAGAAGTCAGGGCAGGGGGTGCTCAGGACACGGGGTGGGGTACAGAAGTCAGGGCGGGGTGCTCAGGCACAGGGTGGGGCGCAGAAGTCAGGGCAGGGGGTGCTCAGGACACGGGGTGGGGTACAGAAGTCAGGGCAGGGGGGTGCTCAGGACATGGGGTGGGGCACAGAAGTCAGGGCAGGGGGTGCTCAGGCACGGGGTGGGGCACAGAAGTCAGGGCAGGGGGGTGCTCAGGTACAGGGTGGGGTACAGAAGTCAGGGCAGGGGGATGCTCAGGCACAGGGTGGGGTGCAGAAGTCAGGGCAGGGGGATGCTCAGGCACAGGGTGGGGTACAGAAGTCAGGGCAGGGGGATGCTCAGGCACGGGGTGGGGCACAGAAGTCAGGGCAGGGGGTGCTCAGGCACGGGGTGGGGCACAGAAGTCAGGGCAGGGGGGGCTCAGGCACGGGGTGGGGTGCAGAAGTCAGGGCAGGGGGTGCTCAGGCACGGGGTGGGGCGCAGAAGTCAGGGCAGGGGGTGCTCAGGACACGGGGTGGGGCGCAGAAGTCAGGGCAGGGGGTGCTCAGGCATGGGGTGGGATGCAGAAGTCAGGGCAGGGGGTGCTCAGGACACGGGGTGGGATGCAGAAGTCAGGGCAGGGGGTGCTCAGGCACGGGGTGGGGCACAGAAGTCAGGGCAGGGGGTGCTCAGGACAGGGGGTGGGGCGCAGAAGTCAGGGCAGGGGGTGGACATGGGGTGGGGTGCAGAAGTCAGGGCAGGGGTGCTCAGGCATGGGGTGGGGTGCAGAAGTCAGGGCAGGGGTGCTCAGGACACGGGGTGGGGTACAGAAGTCAGGGCAGGGGTGCTCAGGACACGGGGTGGGATGCAGAAGTCAGGGCAGGGGGTGCTCAGGCACGGGGTGGGGTGCAGAAGTCAGGGCAGGGGGTGCTCAGGCACGGGGTGGGATGAAGAAGTCAGGGCAGGGGGTGCTCAGGCACGGGGTGGGAGTACAGAAGTCAGGGCAGGGGATGCTCAGGCACGGGGTGGGGTACAGAAGTCAGGGCAGGGGGTGCTCAGGCATGGGGTGGGGCACAGAAGTCAGGGCAGGGGGGTGCTCAGGTACGGAGTGGGGTACAGAAGTCAGGGCAGGGGGGTGCTCAGGCATGGGGTGGGGTGCAGAAGTCAGGGCAGGGGGATGCTCAGGCACAGGGTGGGTACAGAAGTCAGGGCAGGGGTGCTCAGGACACGGGGTGGGATGCAGAAGTCAGGGCAGGGGGTGCTCAGGCATGGGGTGGGGCGCAGAAGTCAGGGCAGGGGGGTGCTCAGGACACGGGGTGGGGTACAGAAGTCAGGGCAGGGGGTGCTCAGGTGCGGGGTGGGGTGCAGAAGTCAGGGCAGGGGGGTGCTCAGGACACGGGGTGGGGTGCAGAAGTCAGGGCAGGGGGTGCTCAGGACACGGGGTGGGGTGCAGAAGTCAGGGCAGGGGGTGCTCAGGACATGGGGTGGGGTGCAGAAGTCAGGGCAGGGTGCTTGGCAGGGTGGGGGCTTAGGGCATGGAGTGGGTCATGCAGGAGGCAGGGTAGGGGGCTGGTTCTGGGGGAACCCTCAGGACAGGGGCTTGAGTGTGAGAGGGCCATGGCCAGAGGGTGGGGGTCCAGGACTGAGGGCAGGAGCTGGGAGGGCAGGGGGTACAGGGTGCAGGAGTGGGGCAGGGGGACAGGGGTCCCATGGTGTAAGTGGAGGTGCCGGTTTGGGTATGTGATGGGGATGGGGCGGGGTGGAGCTGCACAGGGTGCTGAGGGAGCGGGCTGGGGGTTATGGGAGGGTTACTGGGCCTCCTGCAGTGGCAAAGGTGTCTCTGTTCTGGGGGGAGGAACAGGGCTGCAGTGCTTGCCCCCAGCGCCTTCTCTGAGCCCGGGCATCTCCACCGGGGGCGGGGGGGACGGGTGAGTGGCTGCGGTGCAGTTTCTGGCTCCTGCATCTTCTCTGGAGGGAATGGGTCTGCATTTCCTAGCCTTGGGCTGTTCTATGGGGGGGGGGGACAGGGCTAAGCCAGCCCATAGCTCCTGACCCCCTAGCCCTTCCCCTTCCTGGCTCCCCACGAGTCGGCTGGGGATATGGGGGGCAGCATGGTTCATAGCCCTGGGGTACAGCTGGGGCACAGCTCCCGAACCCCCAACTGTCCTATAGGTGGGGACCAGGGCCAGGTTGCGTTGCCTAGTCTGCCTAGTCTTAGCACTGGGGGGGGAGGGCTGCAGCTGGAGGTGGGCTGCGTTCCCCTGCCCCAGCATGAGCTGGGGGAGGGGCTGGGGGCGGAGCCAAGTCGCATTCCTCAGCCCCGTTTGAGTTGGGTGGACAGGTAGGGGGCCTGTCCCTGGTGCACTGGGCGGCAGGGTGGGGAGCCCCATCCAAAGGTGGCCCCCGTGCTCCTGCCCTCCGGGGTCTCTCTGCAGCGTGGCTCTTCCCTACGCTCGCTGCCCCGGGGCGAGGCTGCAGCAGCGCACCCCCCTCTCCAGGCTCCTCCCTCGCCATGGGGAGGAACGCCATCCGATTCCAGGCACCTCCCGTGTTCCTGCCACCGCCCAACCCGGACGGGCAGGGGAGGCTGCATGACAGACGTGGGGTTACGGGTTAGGAGAGCGGGTTAGGAGAGCGCTAGAGCAAACGGACAAACAGAGGCACAAACAGACGGACAAAAACACTCTAACACACACAGAGAGAGAGAGAGAGAGCTCTGTGGAGAGGGCGTGTGGAGAGGGCGGATAAAGAAAAGTTATTTATCAGTTCCCTAAATAGAAGAACTAGAGGACACCAAATGAAATTAATGGGTAATAAAAGAAAGTTCTTCTTCACACAGCGTGTAGTCAACCTGTGGAACTCCTTGCCAGAGGAGGCTGTGAAGGCTAGGAATATAACAGAGTTTAAAGAGAATCTAGATAATTTCATGGAGGTTAGGTCCATCAAAGGCTATTAGCCAGGGGATAAAATGGTGTCCTTGGCCTCCGTTTGTCAGAGGCTGGAGAGGGATGGCAGGAGACAAATTGCTTGATCATTGTCTTCGGTCCACCCTCTCTGGGGCACCTGGTGCTGGCCACTGTCGGCAGACAGGATACTGGGCTAGATGGACCTTTGGTCTGACCTGGTACGGCCGTTCTTATGTTTTTATGTTCTGTCTGCATCTCTCCCTGGAGTCTGCTGCATTCCCCTGGAGAGTCGACCAGTCCCTGCATCCCTTCCCCTCAGCCCCCTTTTCTCTGGCCTCGCCTCTGCTCACCCTGCTGGTCCCGGGGGGCCTTGGGAGTCCATCGGGAGGCAGCCCAGGCAGCGCTCTGAGAAGGGCGGCGGGATGAGGACTAAAGCAGGAGGGCGAGATTAGCTGCGAAAGGAGAGAGCAGGCGCAGGGGCCGGGCGTGGAGCACGTGAGGCCGGCCAGAGCCGGAGGGGCCAGAGACGCAGGCCAGGGGGCGGGCGAGGGGACTAGTCGCACAGCGAATGGAGAGCCCTGTGCTCCCAGCTGGGTGCCTATCGCAGCCAGGGCCTGTTCTCACCAGCCCCGATCCGGGTCCCCCGATATCTGCTCTGAAACGCCCAGGCCCCGCTCCTCTCCGCCAGGGCAGGGCCGGGCATTGCAGCTGGGACACACCCACGCAGCAGCCGGTGTGACCCGCCCTTCCCAGGGCTGTTACTGCCCCACCTGCCCGCCTGCCCCGTCTGGCTCGTTACACTCAGGAGCGGGGTCTTATCTTAATGTCTTATATAAACTCCTTGTCCCAGGGGCTCTTTCTCCTGCTGTGTCCGCGAAGGGCCCAGCACAAGGGGCCCTGAACTGGAACGGGGCCTCTGCAGGCTTCCACAATCCATGTAATGATCGTAAATAATACAGTTGCTGTCCAGGAAACAGGGCCTGGCTCCCACCGTACAGGTGGGCATGGTGCCCATGTCAGGCTCAGACCGGAGAATCTCTCCAGTCTCCTTCCAGAGCTCAGCACCCCGGGGGCTCCGCACAGAGAAATCCCCCGATAAGCCACAGGGGCAGGCAGAGAGTCCAGCGCTGGGGACCCAAGTGCCCTTCAGCTGGGGCAGGGCTGCAAAGTCTGACTCAGCCTGGCACATCCAATTCCAGTTCCCTTGGGAGACACTGGGAGGAAATAAACCGACAGGGAGAGAACTAATCCAATGCAAACCTTAATCCAGGCTCTGTTCGCTCTATAGGTATCTAAAAGAGTGTCATAAGGAGGAGGGAGAAAACTTGTTCATCTTGGCCTCTGAGGATAGAACAAGAAGCAATGGGCTTAAACTGCAGCAAGGGAGGTTGAGGTTGGACATTAGGAAAAAGTTCCTAACTGTCAGGGTAGTCAAACACTGGAATAAATTGCCCAGGGAGGTTGTGGAATCCCCATCTCTGGAGATATTTAAGAGCAGGTTAGATAAATGTCTATCAGGGATGGTCTAGACAGTATTTGGTCCTGCCATGGGTGCAGGGGACTGGACTCGATGACCTCTCGAGGTCCCTTCCAGTCCTAGTATTCTATGATTCTATGATTCTATAGGGTCCTGCTTATTCCAGGGCAGTGTGCGGGGAGGCAAAGCCTCTGTCCCCAGGACAGGTCCCTGGAGTGAGAAGAGCGACTAAAAGACCAGCCAGAGGCCTGGTGTGAGGTCTGAGGCCTAGGAAAGATTGGTCAAGGCTTTGCTAAGGTAAAGCAGAGCGAGGCCGTGAGGAAGACGCAGGCCCTGCCCACAGAACCTGACAAGAACATGGCGGATGTTGCAGAAACACTCGTACCCCAGAGCCACCAGGCCCAGGCCCTGAACACATTGCAGAGGGCTGGTGCCAGAACAGCTCGGTAGGAGACAGCTCGGTACCAACACACTCCCCACAGGGAACAGGGACAGGCCCAGGCTCAGGCTCAGGGCAGGGTCTGACACGATTTGATCAAACCCCCTTGTGTCTAGGTAATGTCCGAGAGTGGCACCCTGACACGTCAGGAGTGGGGTGTGACTTGTGTGTACCTGGGTATAACAAGGTGCCCTAAGGGGGTGCCCTGGTCTGGCCGAGGGGCCAGTGGAGAATGCCATCAGTGAGGGAGCTGGGACGTGTGAGTGTCTGGTCTGGTAGGTTCTATGTATCATCCTGACACTCATTCAATGTGTGACCGTGGCCAATTCATGTCGTCCCTTGCCTCAGTTTACCCACCCGTGTAATGGGGATATGTTCACAGAGACTTTCCTTGGCGAGGTGGTTTGAAGACCCTTCAGTGACAGGTTCTGCTCAGTATGAAGATACTTACTGATGGGATTCACTGACCTGGCCATACGGGGTCCCACCAAAGGCCCATCTAGCCTGGCGTCCCCTCGCCACACAGTGCCCAGTGCCCTGAGGAGAGGAACAGGGAATGCATCATCCAGTGAGCAGCCTGAACAGAGCCGGGGATCATCAAGTGACCAGAAAGGGTTTGTGTTTCCCTTGTGTCGGCTTTCCCCACGTCTGTCTGTCTGCCACCTGCCCATCCCCCTGGGCATGTCCAGGCTAACGGCCCCTATGGGACCTGGGCATCATCCCCAATTTTCTTGCTAATCAAGTATTATTTTTTTAAATACACATGTCCACAGAGCAGCCAATTCCCCCCGGGCCCATCCCTGGAGGCCCGGCACTTTCATAGCCCGGTGGGAAGGGCCCTTAATTGCTGTTTACTCCTCAGTATGGATGGAGAATTCAGTCGCCCAGACGGGCTTGTCCCAGCCTGTTTCTACTGAGATGGTCACTTGCTCACTAGCGGCTGAGCGAACCCCACGGAGTGCACCAAGCTATATAATAAACAGCACACACCGCTCTCAGCTCTCGGCGCGGGACGCGGCTGTGGACGCTGGGCTGAGAGAGGTGTGGGATGCGGCTGCGGACGCTGGGCTGAGAGAGGTGCGGGACGCGGCTGTGGACGCTGGGCTGAGAGAGGTGCGGGACGCGGCTGCCTGAGGGGGAGTCCCAGGGAAGACACGTCCCGCTCAGCACTCACAGGTACCGTCTTCTGCTGAGGGGCTCCCCTGCCCCACAGACCCAGGGCAGTGCACTGTGGGATAGGACAGAGAGTCAGTCCAGGGTGCTTTCTGCCCTGCACAACCACCAACATCCCAGGGACCCTGCTCAGGGGATGGATATTTTCTAGTATCACAGGCCCAAAGGTCCCTCTTTTCTGTGCACCCCACCCATCCCAGGTGATGGCCTCCAGGCCAGAGATAGATTCATTTCAGTGGCACAGGGGATGAAAAGTTCTCATAGAAGGTCAAATCCATTGGCCATGGCCCATGCTTTGCTCAGGAAACTCCCCTTGGAGGAACACCGAAGCAAAGATGCCAGCAGCCAGCGGTGGGTGAATTCAGACACAGTCCCCTCCTCCCCCGGCCTCTCAGGGCAATGGCTGTTCACAGAGAGGCTGTCACATGACGTGTGTGTGGTGGAAAACACAGAGGTGCCAGAGGGGAACACCCATGAGAATTTTTGAACATGGGGACGGCATCTCCTCCCAGCTTCATGCGAGAAGGCGGCTGAACCTTTGAGCCTTACAGGTTAAAAATCCTTTCAGCCGGGAGCAGATGCCCAGAGTGGGGAATTTCCGTCCAAGCGGTTACAGTCTGGCATATTGATAAGCAATGGTGTTTTCTAATTGAAGGTGCCAGACCCCTTCAATAATGGGATGTGACCAGCACCACCGACAGAGCCTGGTCCATCTGTGAGTCCCATCAACCAACCTCTGGGTATATCTAGACTACATGGCTCCGTCGACAGAGCCATGTAGATGAGTTTACTAGACATAGGAAAATGAAGCAGTGATTTAAATAATCGCTGCTTCATTTATATCAAAATGGCCGCTGCACTGTGCCGATCAGCTGTTTGGCGGCACAGCGGGGCAGTCTGGATCGCCACGGTCGACAAGGGAAGCCTTTGTCGACCGCTCAGGTATGCCTCGTGAAATGAGGTTTACCTGAGTGGTCGACAAAGGCATCCCTTGTCGACAGGGGCGTGTCCAGACTGCCCCGCTGTGCAACCAAACAGCTGATCGGCACAGCGTCGCGGCCATTTTAATGTAAATGAAGCGGCGATTATTTAAATAGCTGCTTCATTTTCCTATGTCTAGTAAACTCATCTACATGGCTCTGTCGACGGAGCCATGTAGTCTAGAAATACCCTCTGAGCTGTAATAATGTTTGTGGCAAAGAGTTCCACAGGCCAAACATGGATGATGTAAACATTTTCCTTTACTCACTGTGATATGTTCAGATGTGCAATGCAATTGACTGTTCTCGTCTTGATATGTTCTGAGAGACAGTACATATAAATGTCAAAACAAAATACAGGACTATGTAGCACTTTAAAGACCAACAAGATGGTTTATTAGGTGATGAGCTTTCGTGGGCCAGACCCACTTCCTCAGATCAATATGTGGAAGAAAATCGGCACAACCATATATACCAAAGTGATACAATCAAAAAAATGAACGCATGTGAAATTGACAAATCAAATTTTAGAACAGAGTGCGGGTGAGAGGGGAAGGTTAGTTTCTGTGAGGTAATGACATAGGGGTGATAATTGGGGAAGCTATCTTTGTAATGGGTGAGATAATTAGAGTCTTTGTTGAAACCCATACATAAAGTGTCAAATTTAAGCATGAATGACAATTCTGAAGCTTCTCCTTGAAGTCTGGAGTTAAAGTCTCTTTGAAGCAATATGCATGTTTTAAGGTCATTGAGGGAATGATCCGTCTGGCTGAAATGGCAAGCAACAAGACACGGGGTGAGGGCTGGAAGCGACCTTTTGAGCATCCCATTTGACCTCCTGTGTAACACAAGCCAATATCTGTCACCTGGTTACCCCAGTATCGATCACCATCCTTTGTGTTTCCCTGAGGCCTGGTCCACCAAAAGATTTTACTTCATAGAGCCCTAGAGCCACAGAGTGAGATGGGACTGCAGAGGTCAGCTAATCTAACCCCTGCCAAGATGCAGGACTTGTTATGTCTAAATTATCCCCAACGGATCACCGGCCAGTGTCCTTTGGAAAACCTCCAGCGAGAGAGCTTCCAACACTTCCAAAAGCGTCTGAGCCAGTGTCCTGATTTACAGCTGGGAAACTTTTCCTGAGATTTAATCTAAACCATCCCTGCTGTTCTGTGGCAATGGTGAACAACTAGAATCAGAAGACCGTTCTCATGCCCTCCCTTAATTTCCAGAGTAAACCTATTTGGTTCTGTCATCGTTTGCTTGTATGACTTGCAATCCACCCCTTGGATCATTGTTGTCACTCGCCCTTTGGATCCTTTCCAGCTTTTCCACGTCCTTTTTTATATTTTAAAAAGTGTCAGGGGAGTAGCTCTGTTAGTCTGTAACTTTAAAAATAATGAGTAGTCCTAGGGCACCTTACGGTACGTCTACACAGCAGCATTATTTCGGAGTAACACGTTATTTTGAAATAACATAGTGCGTGTCTACACTTCAAGCCATTATTTCGACATAATATCAAGTTGGAGGAATTCTTACTGCAATTCCTATAAGCCTCATTTCACGAGGAGTAAGGGAAGTCAGAGGAAGAGTGCTCTTCCTTCGACTTCCTGCTGTGTAGACAGTGCCAAAAGCCGAATTAAGCTATTACGACTTCAGCGACACAATTGACATAGCTGAAGTTGTGCATCTTAATTTGACTTTTGCCTTGCTGTGTAGACATACCCTGAGAGACTAACAAAATATAGAGAGTATCATGAGCTTTCATGGGCAAACCCACTTCTTCAGATGAACTTGTGTGGTGAAAAAAAAGGGGGACCCAGAATTGTAGTGCTGGCGCTAATGAAGCTAATTGAGTGGGCTGGAAGTGTCCCATAATTAGCTCCTGAAGTCAATGAGGTGTTGAATGCAAGGAAGGCTGGTTTTATAATGGGCCATGCAGTTAATGTCTTTGTTTAGGCCTCTCTTTATGTTCTGTTCACTCCCTCTGGGGCACCTGGCGCTGGCCACTGTTGGAAGACAGGACACTGGCCTAGATGGACCTTTGGGCTGAGACAGTCTGGCCACTCTCATGTTCTTCTGGTTTTATCCCCATAAAAGTCTCTGCTTGATCACATTGTTGATAAGATGCAAAGTGCTCCACTGAGGAAGGAACAATCAGTTTTACACATACAGAATGGGAAGCGACTGTCTAGGAAGGAGTACGGCAGAAAGGGATCTAGGGGTCATAGTGGACCACAAGCTAAATATGAGTCAGCAGTGTGATGCTGTTGCAAAAAAAGCAAATATGATTCTGGGATGCATTAACAGGTGTGTTGTGAGCAAGACACGAGAAGTCATTCTTCCACTCTACTCTGTGCTAGTTAGGCCTCAGTTGGAATATTGTGTCCAGTTCTGGGCACCGCATTTCAAGAAAGATGTGGAGAAATTGGAGAGGGTCCAGAGAAGAGCAACAAGAATGATTAAAGGTCTAGAGAACATGAGCTATGAAGGAAGGCTGAAAGAATTGGGTTTGTTTAGTTTAGAAAAGAGAAGACTGAGGGGGGACATGATAGCCGTTTTCAGGTATCTAAAAGGGTGTCATCAGGAGGAGGGAGAAAACTTGTTCATCTTGGCCTCTGAGGATAGAACAAGAAGCAATGGGTTTAAACTGCAGCAAGGGAGATTCAGGTTGGACATTAGGAAAAAGTTCCTAAGTGTCAGGGTGGTTAAACACTGGAATAAATTGCCCAGGGAGGTTGTGGAATCTCCATCTCTGGAGATATTGAAGAGTAGGTTAGATAAATGTCTATCAGGGATGGTCTAGACAGTATTTGGTCCTGCCATGAGGGCAGGGGACTGGACTCGACCTCTCGAGGTCCCTTCCAGTCCTAATATTCTATGATTCTATGATTTTAAGAGCGATGCTTGAAGCTCTTTAAGTCTCTCGCTGTCTGACAGTTTCTCCAACTTCAGATCATTTGGGGGGCCTTTTTTCTGGGCTCTCCCCAGTTTTTCAGCTTCCTTTTTGAAATGGGGACCCCGTGAGTGGATGCCGTCGCTTTCACCAGTGCTGTGTGCAGAGTATCCTGCAGCTGATCACTGGGCACCAGGTGATCTGGGAGCAGCCACACTGAACTCCTTGCCACACAACTCAGCCATGCAGTGCACATCGTGCCAGGGACACTCAACTCTGCTCCCGGCCTCACTAGAAAAGAAGAGCCGCTCACACATCTCCCTTTCTTCGTCATGTCAATGCAAGCGTGAAGGTCCCACTGCACCAGGGCCCACAGAACCAGCTGTGGGCAGAAGTCACCATTCTGATGTTCAGAAAGATACCGCACTCTGCACAATGGAGATGGAAGTTTGGCTGCATGCGTGTGCACTGCTTGCATGTCCACTGGCTCTGCACAGGGAGACAGCCCAGCAGACGCCAAGAGAACCCCCAAGAACCATGAAATCAGATGAGGGAGGAAGGAAGGCGCCAGGCCAGGTTCATTGTCAAATGAAGCACAGGAATAGCTCCCTGGGTCAGATGTCTGCATGCTAAGAACACGTGCCCATGACAATGGACCCAGCTCCATTAGTGGCAGGATGTAGGCTGGACAGGGATAGACACCCCCCCCCCCGATACATTTTTATACACAGATAAAATCAAGGTACACAGCAATCCTGACGTATCAGGGTGAGACCGTATGACGTGCCTGAATAGCACCATTACTTTTTACATGGTTCTTCCATCAGAACTTCACTATCCATCTTGCTGTCAGCCTAGACCTGGTCCTGACCCTGGGTCGGTCTCTCCTTGTTCTCTGTGGGGAGTGTCTTGGTACCAAGATGTCTCCTCACGAGGTGTTACCAGCCCTCTGGAATGTGTTCATGACTCTTGCCCACTAGCTCTTAGGTGTGAGTGTTCCTGCGATATCCGCCCCATTCCTGCCAAGTTCTGTGAGCAGGGCCTGCCTCGTCCTCACAGCTTCACTTTGCTTTATCTTGGCCAAGTACTGACCATTGTTGCCTAGGCCTCAGGCCTCACACCAGGCCTGTGATACACGGGCTTCTCTGTTTGGCCCTCGTCTTACAAGGAGGAGGGAGAAAACTTGTTCATCTTGGCCTCTGAGGATAGAACAAGAAGCAATGGGCTTAAACTGCAGCAAGGGAGGTTTAGGTTGGACATTAGGAAAAAGTTCCTAACTGTCAGGATGGTCAAACACTGGAATAAATTGCCCAGGGAGGTTGTGGAATCCCCATCTCTGGAGATATTTCAGAGTAGGTTAGATAAATGTCTATCAGGGATGGTCTAGACAGTATTTGGTCCTGCCATGAGGGCAGGGGACTGGACTCGATGACCTCTCGAGGTCCCTTCCAGTCGTAGTGTTCTAGGATTCTATGATTCTACTACACCACCCAAAGACAAGATTAAACCTGGCAACCCCCTGTGGCACCATATCTAGAGCCGCACCCCCAACCTTACTACTGAAGCTCCACGGAGAGCCACATGGAGCCCTTTGGCTGCTCAAAACCAACATCTCCTCACTGCTCCTGTTGAGGAACCCCTGGGGTATGACTTGGATCAGAAAGGCTGGTGCAGGTGGGACAGGGCATCTCATGGGAGATGAGGATGTTGTGTTAGTGGATTTTTGATGCGACCATACAGAACAAGGTTGCACCCAATGTTGTGCCTTCACCCCAAATGTTGTGCAAAGCGGGTAAAATGAGGTGTTCACTGATAGCTGATGCTTCGCTGATTCTGTTCATACTGCTCATATGCCTGTATGGTTGTTGTATTCGAAGTTACAAGTATTATGTATGTATTTGTATTTCATATGTGTGCTTCTGGGAGGTTATCAGCTGGTGTCACCCACTTTTTGTGAACAGGTGGCCATGCAAATGAATCAGACATGGAATTGGCATTAATAGGGTCAGTTGTTCAAAATTCATTTATTTGAATAATTAAAATAACATATTTAATGTGTGAAGAGAACAGTCTGCTTCACCCATGAGAACAGCCATCAGTAGTGCATGAAGTATCTCATACAATGTCATATACATTGTCTCTCCATCCAGGCGTTTCTACTGTGACCATCACCCTGTACCCTGGGCATTTTCAAGAAGTCAGGGGAATGTACGGTGCATGTAGGAGATATCATTTTTCTTCAGAGTTGGACACCTTCTCCCCACTCCATGTCAGATTTCAACACAACTCACTTCACCAACCCCTCCACCTTCATCCTGCTGGGCATTCCTGGCCTGGAGACAGCCCATGCCTGGATCTCCATCCCCTTTTGCACCATGTATGCCATAATCATCTTGCTGAACTTCACCATCCTGTTCATCGTGAAAAGGGAGTCGAGCCTCCATGAGCCCATGTACTATTTCCTCTGCATGCTGGCTGTCACCGACCTCATCCAAACTACATCCACTGTGCCCAAAATGCTGAGCATCTTCTGGTTCAATTCCAGGGAGATCGATTTCAATGCCTGCCTCACCCAGATGTTCTTCATTCACAGCTTCTATATGGTAGAGTCTGGGATATTTGCGGCCATGGCTTTGGATCGCTACATTGCCATCTGCGATCCCCTGAGACATTCCACCATCCTGACAAACCCTGTGTTGGCCAAGATTGGCCTGGCTGTGGTACTGCGTGGTGGCTTGTTCATATTGCCCTGTCCCTTACTGGCAAGGCAGTGGCCATATTGCAGAACCAACATCATCCCCCAGCCGTATTGTGTGCACATCGCTGTGGTGAGCCTGGCCTGTGCCGACATTCGTGTCAGTAGTTACTACGGCCTCTTTGTGATATTCTATGTGATAGGCCTGGATGTGATTTTCATTGTCGTGTCCTATATCCATGTCCTCAGGGCCATCTTCAAACTCCCCACCAAGGACGCCCGGCTCAAGACTTTTGGAACCTGCAGCTCCCACCTGTGCGCCATCTTAGCCTTTTACATCCCTAGTCTTTTCATCGTCCTTATTGCCCGATTTGGCCAGAATTTGCCGCTGTATTTCCACGTTCTTATTGCCAACTTGTACCTTTCAATGCCTCCCACGCTAAACCCCATCATCTATGGGGTGAGGACCAAACGGATCCGGGCCAGGCTGTTCTCGCTCTTTACTCAAAATGGGATCTAAAGTTTTCCCCGATGCTCTGGCTCAGAGACTGAGCTCAGTGAAGAGCTAGTTGGTGACACGGTGCAGGCCCTCTTCCCTGAATCACTGACTGGATAGAGAAAGTGCCAGTAACCTTGTTCCTGGCCTTATTGGGCTGTATCAGCTTAGGGAACTGAAAATCTGCTGCATACAGCTATTTAACCCATAGAGCTTCCACCTTTTTAATTGCTGGTAAGTGGACCCCTGAAGTATTTTTCCCTGCCCCACATATTCCCCCAAGGCCCCACTCACTTCAGCACCTCTTCCCCCAATGTTTCTATCTTTATTCTACCTCTGCCTCAGAGCCCAGACCCTCCTCATAGAATTGTGCAACTGGAAGTACCCTTGAGAGGTCTTTGAGTCCAGTCCCCTGCACTCATGGCAGGACCATGCACCATCTAGACCAGCGTTTCCCAAAGTGAGGTCCGCGGCCCAGTACTGGTCCTTGGGAAAAAAATACCAGTCCTCAGCGAACGATTCTATTAATTAGCGCAGCGGTGGGGTGGCTGCTCACCAGCAGGGCGAGAGGGAACTCAGGTTGGCACTGCCGGGGTGTTCTGGTTTCCCAGATTGCCCGTGCAGCGCTGGGTCCCCCAAGACCTGGGCCAGGCTGGGCAGAGGATGCAGCCGGAGTTGCTGGGTGGTTGTGGTCCCCGTGCATCTCCCCGCCAGGGCTCGGAATAATGAGCAGGATCCCAGGCAGCACTTACTTCCTCGGTGTGTGGGTGAGCGAGTTTTACCTGGTCCTAGCGCCCTGCCACCCGCTGGCTCCTCCAGAGCGAAGGGGGCAGGGGCTGAGAGCTGCCAGCCCATGCCTGGGGGCGGGCTCTCTGCACGGGCAGCACAGTGCTTGGGCACTACCGGGGGAGCACAGGCCACTTGGCAAGGTCGGTGCTCATCCTCGGGGCCACGCCGGTGGTGGTAGGGCCCGGGGAAAGGGCTTTGTCTCCCCGCTGCTGGGCGGCGAGTCCCGTAAGTACAATGAGCCGGGCCGGGGTCAGTCCTGTGTGCCGGGCATGGGGAGCTGCTGCAGCAACCGCCTTTTCCCACACACCCTGCCTCGGGGCTTGGGGAAGCCTCCCAGCCACCGCTTTCCCCTCCCGTTCCCGGCATGCTGCAAAGTACGTGCAGCTGCTCCAGGCTGGCAGAGAGGGGGCACCTGGTCTGGGGGCGCCAGCCTGCCTCCTTGTGTGAAGCCGGATAGCAACAATGTGTCACGTTCACTCTCTGCCCGGGTGACTTTGTTGTATGTGTTCTTGCTTTCACATGCTCCCTGAGGATTTCATATTTTCCCATGTGATGCGCGCAGCGTTTTCATGTGGCCGAGTCTGTCATTGGTTTTTGTGTCACGTGACACAGCAGTCTCAGTTTGTTTCTGCACGGTGCGACAACGTGTACGTCTTCTTAGATTAACTGCTTACGTTTTCTTCATTTATTTTCAATTAAATACCCTCTCATTTTCATCTTCAATATGGATAAATGGCTGAAGAATGTGACTGGAAATACAACTAACAAATGTTCGAACGATGTGCAGCCTACTACAAGTGCGAATAAGAAGATAAATACTCCTTGGACCCGCAATTATTCCGACGAGTATTTGAAATTTGGTTTTATAAGTGTTGGTAGTGATAATCACTTGCCATTATGTATAATCTGTCATGCAGAACTATCTAATGAGTGCATGACACCATCAAAACTGAAACGCCATTTGGAATGCAAACATCCAGAATATGCAAGTAAGCCCATAGATTTTTTCATAAATAAGAGAAATGAATTATCTTCTGCTAAAAAAAAAGCATGAAAAGTGCACTTTCTATGTGCTCTTCAAATGAAAACTTTGTGTTGGCTTCATATGAAGTTTCAAAACTAATAGCCGAGACAGGTTATCCACATACTATTGGCGAAAAGTTAATACTTCCTGCATTGCATATTATTACATCCCGTATTTATGGAGGAAAAAAAAGAAATCAGTTGGGTTCACTGTCTTTAACCAACAATACAGTGAAACATAGAATTGAAGATATGGTGAAAAATATTGAAGAAACTCTCATACGTCAAATACAGAATAGTCAGTTTTCCTGCATTACAAGTGGATGAAAGCACTGATATAGCTGACACTGCCAATTTGATGTGCTTTGTTAGATATGATTATGAAAGCTCCAGTCAAGAAGATCTCTTATTTTGTAAACCTCTTCCAACAAGCACAACGGCTGCCGAAATTTTTAAGCTAATCAGAGATTTTATTATTCAAAGCGATATTGACTGGAAAAAATGTGTTGGACTGAGCAGTGATGGGGTTCGAGCAATGGCAGGGTCTCGCACTGGGCTTCTCCCGCGGATTCGAGCTGTAGCGCCAGACTGTGCATGGGTGCGCTGTAGTATTCACAGAGAGGCACTAGCTGTGAAAACTATGCCATCCCTTTTGAGTTCCACTCTTCAAGAATCTGTGAAGTTTATAAATTATATAAAATCTTGTCCTTTGAATTCCAGAATCTTTACTGCTTCGTGCAACAAATTAGGAAGTGAACATGAGCATCTCTTACTACACTGTGGGGTTCGATGGCTGTCGAAAGGAAACATTTTGAAATGACTCTTTGAAATGAAGGATGAAGTTTTATTGTTCTTGGAGCGACACCCTCCATCAACAAAAGATGTTATATTTACATTTAAAGACAGGTTTCATGAATTTGATTGGTTAACAATGGTGGCTTACTTACGTGACATATTTTGTCTTTTAAATGACTTAAGTCTGAATTTACAAGGCACTAAAATTAATATTTTCAAAGTTCACAAAAAAGTTGAGGCAACAATTAAAAAACTTTGTTTATGGGCACAGCGAGTTAACAAGAGAAACGAAATCTTTTTGTACTTTAACTGAATTACAAGAAAAATATGCTGAAACTAATATCTCAGATGCGATTTCTGCAGCAGTCCAAGAACATCTCTTGGGGCTAACATCAAGCTTAAATGAAGATTGCGGAAGCAGGAAAAAGGAGATTTGCATGCAACCATCTTAAGCCTGTTAAAAGTGGAGCAAAAAGACAGGCTAGCCCTAACCCTAACCACGCGAGAGTTGTAAGAGATGCTGCCTCCGTCTTTCCGTGTTTTTTTAGAGATAAGAATGGAATGCTGACTTAGGCAGGAACCTTGAGATAAGGAACCATCAGGAAGGAGTTTGTATAAACAAATAGATAATTGTTAGCCGTTGATGTATGTAACGGGAAGGTATATATACTTGTCTTTTGCTGCTTGTATTTTGAAGATCTGTCTAAGGAAGGGGGGCACTGCCCCTGTCTGGCCACAGTCTTCCCTTGCAATTGGTCAAAATAAACTGCCTCTGACTTGTTGCTTACAAACTCAGAGTGAGGACTTGTTTTCTTCCACAATATTTTCCTCCAATTGGCGCCAGTAAAATGTGGATTAAGAACCCGTTTACTGTTGACACCGAAAATGAAGAAATATTAGAATTGAATGCTTGCGACCAGGAATTGCTAACAGGGAGTTTGGAGAGGGAGTTCTCCAGGTGAAAGAGGAGTAAAAACAGGACCCTTGTGGTAAGTGGCTGTCTGGAGTGTGTGTTTGTGTGTGGGGGAGTTATTTGCTGTGTGCTGAGCTTGTGTTTATCTGGTTGGTTGGTTGGTTTGATTGTTTGTTTGCTTGAAGGAGCTTCTAAAGGTTTGAAATCTAGAAGCCTCTGTTAATTGGCTAAGCCTCAGTCAGGGGAGGGGCTACCAGAGCTATATAAGCCTGTGACTCAGCGACCAGGAGCTTGCGAACAGGAATTGCTAACAGGGAGTTTGGAGAGGGAGTTCTCCAGGTGAAAGAGGAGTAAAACAGGACCCTTGTGGTAAGTGGCTGTCTGGAGTGTGTGTTTGTGTGTGGGGAGTTATTTGCTGTGTGCTGAGCTTGTGTTTATCTGGTTGGTTGGTTGGTTTGATTGTTTGTTTGCTTGAAGGAGCTTCTAAAGGTTTGAAATCTAGAAGCCTCTGTTAATTGGCTAAGCCTCAGTCAGGGGAGGGCTACCAGAGCTATATAAGCCTGTGACTCAGCGACCAGGGAGCTTGCGACCAGGAATTGCTAACAGGGAGTTTGGAGAGGGAGTTTAGAGGGGGAGGTTAGAGGGCACTAGTGACTTCTGGCCTTCTTTAAAACATAACTCTTATCATAATCTATATTCCAGAGGTTTAAAAAGAATCCCAGTTTATACTTAAACTTGTTCATTAGAAAAATGGAGACAGAAGCCCAGCAGCAGAGTGGGGGCTATCCTGTTTATTGCGTCGAGTGTAACATGTATGATTACCTGCCCTGTGGCGGTGGCGTATGTGTGCACCCGTTGCAGGAGCTCCTGACCCTCAGAGACCGAGTTCGGGCTTTGGAGGCCAGGGTGGCTGAACTGGAGGAGCTAAGGAGGTAGAGAGATTTGTGGATGAGACTTTCTGGGACACTGTAGTACTGTCCACCTCCAGTCTGAGAGCCCCAGTGCTCTTAAGGAGGATGAAAGTCTCAAGGGAACAGAGCATTCAATGGGAGCAGAGGAAACCATCCCGTGGTTGGGACCCTCCTCCCAGAGGATGTTGCGGTATCCTCTCGCACTGAGGATACCTCTGAGGGAGGAATGCCAGTTCGGAAGAGGCAGGTGTTAGTAGTGGGTGATTCGATTGTTAGAAACATAGATAGTTGGGTTTGTGATGACCGGGAGAACCGTATGGTCACTTGCCTGCCTGGTGCGAAGGTTGCGGATCTCTCGAGGCATCTAGATAGACTTATGTGTAGTGCTGGGAGGAGCCGGTGGTCGTGGTACATGTAGGTACCAATGACGTAGGGAAGGGTAGGAGAGATGTCCTGGAGGCCAAATTTGGGCTGCTAGGAAAGAGACTGAAATCCAGGACCTCTATGGTGGCGTTCTCGGAAATGCTTCCAGTTCCGCGCCCAGGGCCAGGTAGGCAGGCAGAGATTCAGAATCTCAATGCGTGGATGAGACGATGGTGTAGGGAAGAGGGGTTTGGATTTATTAGGAACTGGGGACACTTTTGGGAGAGGGAGCCTATACAGGAAGGATGGGCTCCACCTAAAAAGTGGAACCAGACTGCTAACACTAAACATTAAAAGGCCGTAGAGCAGTTTTTAAACTGAGAGATGGGGAAAGCCGATTGGTGTGGAGATGCACGTAAATCGGAGGAGACTTCTCTTAGAGGAGAATCCATTGATAGAGATTCTCTAAGCTGTAGTCAGAAAGAGAGGAGGGGAGAGGGCAAACCGTGGGCCAGAGCAGACAAACAACGCGTACAAAGGAATCCAATGCATCAGGGAAGGGCAGACAAATAAGCAGTGGCAAATTTTTAAAGTGCTTCTACACAAATGCTAGGAGTCTGACTAATAAGATGGGTGAACTAGAGTACCTAGTATTAAATGAGGAGATTGACATAATAGGCATCACTGAAACCTGGTGGAATGAGGAAAATCTGTGGGACACAATCATACCGGGATATAAAATATATCGAAAGGATAGAGCAGGCCGGGTGGGTGGAGTGGCACTGTATGTGAAAGATAATGTAGAATCAAATGAAATAAAAATATTAAATGAATCAACATGTTCAATAGAATCGCTATGGATAGTAATTCCATGCTCCAAAAATAAGAAATTAGCAGTAGGGATATATTACCGACCACCTGACCAGGACAGGGATACTGACATTGAAATGCTGAGGGAGATTAGAGAGGCTACCAAAACAAAGAACTCTATAATAATGGGGGATTTTAATTACCCCCATATTGACTGGATACATGTCACCTCAGGAAGAGAAGGAGATAAAATTTCTCAATGGCTTAAATGACTGCTTCTTGGAGCAGCTAGTGCAGGAACCCACAAGGGAGAGGCAATTCTCGATTTAGTCCTGAGTGGAGCGCAGGATCAGGTCCAGGAAATAACCGTTACAGGACCGCTTGGGAATAGTGACCATAATATAATAACATTCAACATTCCTGTGGTGGGAAGAACACCTCAGCAGACCAGCACCCTGGCATTTAATTTCAAAAAGGGAATTACAAAAATGAGGAGGTTAGTTAAACAGAAATTAAAAGGCACAGTGACTAGAGCCAAATCCCTGCAAGCTGCATGGAAACTTTTAAAGACACCATAATAGAGGCCCAACTTAAATGTATACCCCAAATTAAAAACATAGCAAGAGACCTAAAAAGAGTCACTGTGGCTTAACCACCATGTAAAAGAAGCAGTGAGGGACAAAAAGGCATCTTTTAAGAAGTGGAAGTCCAATCCTAGTGAGATAAATAGAAAGGAACATAAACACTGTCAAATCAAGTGTAAAATGTAATAAGAAAAGCAAAAAGATTTTGAGGAACAGCTAGCCAAAACTCAAAAAGAAATAACAAAATGTTTTTAAGTACATTAGAAGCAGGAAGCCTGCTAAAAACCTGTGGGTCCCCTAGACGATCGAACTATAAAAGGCGTAATCAAGGACGATAAAGCCATTTGAGAAACTAAATGATTTCTTTGCTTCAGTCTTCACGGCTGAGGATGTTGGGGAGATTCCCAAATCTGCACCGTCCTTTGTGGGTAATGAATCTGAGGAACTGTCCCGGATTGAAGTGTCATTAGAGGAGGTTTTGGAACAAATAGAAAACTTAATGTTAACAAATCTCCGGACCGGATGGCATTCATCCAAGGGTTCTAAAAGAACTCAAATGGGAAATTGCTGAACTATTATCTGTGGTTTGTAACCTATCCCTTAAATCGGCTTCCGTACCTAAATGACTGGAAGGTAGCCAACGTGACACCAATATTTAAAAAGGGCTCTAGAGGCGATCCGGCAATTACAGACCGGTAAGTCTAACTTCAGTACCGGGCAAATTAGTCAAACAATAGTAAAGAATAAAATTGTGAAGCATGTAGAAGAACATAATTTGTTGACAAAAGTCAACATGGGTTCTGTAAAGGGAAATCCTGTCTTACTAATCTATTAGAGTTCTTTGAAGGGGTTAACAAACATGCGGACAAGGGGGATCCAGTAGATATAGTATACTTAGATTTCCAGAAAGCCTTTGACAAGGTCCTCACCAAAGGCTCTTGTGTAAATTACATGGCCATGGGATAAGAGGGAAGGTCCTTTCTTGGATTGAGAACTGGTTAAAAGACAGGAAACAAAGGGTAGGAATAAATGGTAAATTTTCAGAATGGAGAGGGGTAACTAGTGGTGTCCCCAAGGGTCAGTCCTAGGACCAATCCTGTTCAACTTATTCATAAATGATCTGGAGAAAGGGGTAAGCAGTGAGGTGGTAAAGTTTATGGATGATACCAAACTGTTTAGGATAGTCAAGACAGAAGCAGACTGTAAGGGACTCCAAGAAGATCTCACCAAACTGAGTGATTGGGCAACAAAATGGCAAATGAAATTTAATGTGGATAAGTGTAAAGTAATGCACATTGGGAAAATAACCCCAACTATACGACAGTATGATGGGGGCTAATTTGGCTACGACAAATCAGGAAAGAGATCTTGGAGTTATCGTGACAGTTCTCTGAAAACTTCCACACATGTGCAGCGGCGGTCAAAAAGGCAAATAGGATGCTAGGTATTATTAAGAAAGGGATAGAAAATAAGACCCGGAATATCTTACTGCCCTGTATAAAACTATGGTACGCCCACATCTTGAATACTGTGTACAGATGTGGTCTCCTCACCTCAAAAAGATATTTTGGCCTTGGAAAGGGTTCAGAAAAGGGCAACTAAAATGATTAGGGGTTTGGAACGGGTCCCATATGAGGAGAGGTTAAAGCGACTGGGACTTTTCAGTTTAGAAAAGAGGAGACTGAGGGGATATGATAGAGGTGTATAAAATCATGAGTGGTGTGGAGAGGGCGGATAAAGAAAAGTTATTTATTAGTTCCTAAATAGAAGAACTAGAGGACACCAAATGAAATTAATGGGTAGCAGGTTTAAAACTAATAAAAGAAAGTTCTTCTTCACACAGCGTGTAGTCAGCATGTGGAACTCCTTGCCAGAGGAGGCTGTGAAGGCTAGGACTATAACAGAGTTTAAAGAGAAGCTAGATAATTTCATGGAGGTTAGGTCCATAAAAGGCTATTAGCCAGGGATAAAATGGTGTCCTTGGCCTCTGTTTGACAGAGGCTGGAGAGGGATGGCAGGAGACAAAGCGCTTGATCATTGTCTTCGGTCCACTCTCTGGGGCACCTGGTGCTGGCCACTGTCGGCAGACAGGATACTGGGCTAGATGGACCTTTGGTCTGACCCGGTACGGCCGTTCTTATGTTCTTATGTTATGTTCTTATCAGAAGTGGATTAATTAATTGAACTTTCCTGTGACTCTGCCTTAAAAGAGAACTTTGATTAAATCTCCTTGATTGATTTTTGGTTGAGCTGTAGAAATAAATATTCACATTTATCTGAGAAAGCAGTCAAATTCTTAACGCCTTTCATCACAACATATAAGTGTGAAACTAGTTTCTCGTCTTTGGTTTTCTTTAAAAATAAATATAGAACTAGATTGAACGTCAAACCAGATTTGAAGATAAAACTTTCTTCTTTTGCTCTGGACATAAAGTTGCTATGTGATGCAAAACAACATCACCCTTCCCATTAGTTCTCTTTTTAGTTATTTAAAAGCTATAAAGTGCACACATAATAAATGACTTATATTCAACTCATTAAATTATAAATAAACAAACTTTGCAACTGTTACAATTCTACTGGTTAAATTGTAATTAAGGTAATAATAAGTTAGGCAGTATTTTATATCAAGATTTATATTATGTACTATTATTATTGTGAATAAATAATAAACAGTGAAAATTTATTCATTTTTCATTTGCATTTATATTTTGGGGCTGCAAAAAAAGTACTTAAAAAAAACCGGGTTCCAACTTCAGTAAAAAGTTTGGGAAACCCTGGTCAAGCCAGCTTTCTATCCATCTTACAGTCCATTTATCCAATCCATATTCCCTTAACTTGCTGGCAAGAATATTGTGGGAGACTGTATCAAAAGCTTTGCTAAAGTTGGCACTGGGGACTTTGGGAGGACCAGAAACAATTTATTTGCATATTCATCATTTGCTTAATGAATATGCAAATAAATGTTACCAGATGTCCAAAAGCTCGTGAACGGATTTACTGGTCCCCAGTATCAAAAAGTTTGGGATACTGATCTAGATCTAGACCATCCCTGACAGGTGTTGGGCTAAGTTGCTCATAAAAATCTCCAGTGATGGTGATTCTGCAACCTCCTAAGTCAATTTTTTCTAGTACTTAACTACACAGACAGGAATTTTTCCCCTAAATATTCCTTTCTGCAAATTTTCTCCTTGTAACAGACTTTCAGGCACTTGAAAGCTGTTGTGTCCCCCTCCATTTTCTCTTTTCTAAACTAAAACCTCTCTTCTTTGGCCCTTCCAGCATGACTGTGAACCATCACTAACTACTCTCTGAGAACAGTTATCCAACTAGTTATGTACCCACCTTATAGTCGCCCCATCTGGACTGTATTTCCAGAGTTGATTAATGACAAGGACATGCGAGACTGTATCGAAATGTAGGTATAGCGCATCTACCACTCCCCCCCACTCCACTATCCTATCAAACAAAGGTTCCAACTTGATTTGACTGGATTTGTTCTTTACAAATTCAAGCTGACCGTCATTCACCATGTTATTGCCTTCCAGGTGTTTGCAAATGGATTCCTTAATTACGAAAGCTGCATTAGTTTTTCCTGGGAGAGAAGTTAAGGTGACTGTTCTGTAGTTCCTGGGCCTTTGGTCACCTGCCCCATCGAACCTAGTTTAAAGGCCTCCTCACTCAGAGTTTAAAGCATCTTGCCCACTCCTTTCCTCACTAACCCCATCCCTTCTCTGGATCCTCTCCACCCTCCCCACCAACTGGGCTCCATCTGCTCCAGGGCTGGGCCGGGAGCTGCTGCAGCCTGACAAGGAGCCTGCAGGGAGGGCAGGGAGGACACAGCACTGGGGCCCACAGGGCAGGGAGGAGCCAAAAGGGAAGCTGGGAGGTACGTACAAAGCAGGTGAGGGTCGGGAGCAGGGTGAGAGGCAGGCAGGCGAGATTGTGCATCATGCAGCTTGTGAGTCTGAACGCTCTGCTACAAACCTTGAAAGAAGCGCCCGCTGTGTGAATTTCTCTGCCATCTCTCAGCTCCCTTTTGTCCCAGCCTAGTGGGGCATCTAGCCCATACTGCAGCGTACCCATCACCTGGGGCTCTAAGGGTGCATCCACACAGCAGTGCTAGCTTGAAATAAGCTATGCAATTTGAGCCAACCAAAGTGTGTAGCTTATTTCAGGCATATTTCGAGATAGTCTATTTCAAAATTTGGTGCTGTCTACACAGCGCCAAATTTCAAAATAGACTGCTATTCCAACAAGTCCCTTATCCTTGTGGAACGAGGTTTACTGGGATGTCCATTATTATGATTGCATTTCGAAATGATGGGCGTGCTGTTAAGACACGGAAAATGCTATTTCAGGATACCAGATGTATCCCAAAATAGCACCTCTCTCTAGATGTCCCCTAACTGAACAAGGAAGCTTAATCTATCATAAAGTCCACCTGACACTTCTCATCAGAACATCTAGAAGTTGTTTAGCTGGGCTCTTAGGCACCATTTTCCCCACGTCTTCAATGGATTGAGCCAAGCTGAGGTAAAGAGATTTACCCATAAGTACAGAAGGACACAGTGGCAAAGCTGAGGACTGGAATCTGGCGTCCTGCTCCCTCAGCTCCATTGCTCTGGCCATGAACAGGCATTGCTCCTTGGCTTGTGTTACGTTCAGTGAGGCTAGTTTGTATGTTGTGATCAGAGGAGTAAGCAGGAGGGATTTATGAAAGAAACAGCTGAAAACTACAGCCATAAAAACAGGTTTCCACACAGCTCTGTCTCCCGCCTGGTCTTCCTGCTTTACCAGGGAATGCTTGGAATGCTCCACAATGCACAGAGCCCAGGGATGTGCCGCAAGGAACCAAATCCATTCAACCTGTGGCTCAAAGCCCTGACAAAGGCTTTTGAGTTGCAGAAATCCAGACTAATAAAAAGTAATCTCCATTTCATACATGGGATTGCTGGGACCCAGAGTGAGGATGTGACTTGCCCAAGGCCAAATATCAAATCCATGGCAGAGCTGGGACTCCTCCCTCTCAGCTCACTGGTAACCAAATGGGGACAAACCCTCAGCTGCTGTAATTGGTGCAGCCCACTGAAATCAGGGTAGATCCCCCAAACTAGATAAACCAATGCAGAGAGAACACCACGCCGCTGAGCTGCAGCTAGATCTGAGAGGGTACATCTACACTAGCCCCCTAGATCGATCTAGGGCAGCTAATGCGGGCGACCGGAATTGCAAATCAAGCCCGGGATTTAAATATCCCGCGCTGATTTGCATGTTCCCGTCGTCGCCATTTTAGAAATTGACTAGCTCGAAGTAACTGCCCGGCGTTTAAATGCGGCAGTGAAACAGATTCGATTTAAAGCCCTAATTCGAATTAGCTGGTATTCCTCCTGCAATGAGGATTACCAGCTAATCCAAATTAGGGGCTTTAAATCGGAATCCTGTTTCACTGCCGTGTGTAGACCCGATCAGTTACTTTGGGCTAGTCAGTTTCTAAAATGGCAACCGGCTGGGAACATGCAAATCAAGCGCGGGATATTTAAATCCTGGGCTTGATTTGCAATTCCGGTCGCCCTCATTAGCCTCCCTAGATCGATGTAGGGGGCTAGTGTAGACGTACCCAGAGGCTTCGTCTATACTGCACCCTTCTTCCGCAAAAGCGGATGCAAATGAAGTGCAGATTAGAATATTGCCACACTTCGTTTGCATAATTAATTAGGGGCCGTTTTTGCGCAAGAGGCTTTTGTGCAAAAAGGAGCTGTCATGCCTGACCACTCTGATTAGCTTCTTTGATGAGGTAACTGGCTCTGTGGATATGGGAAAGTCAGTGGATGTGATATACCTTGACTTTAGCAAAGCTTTTGATACGGTCTCCCACAATATTCTTGCCAGCAAGTTAAGGGAGTATGGATTGGATAAATGGACTGTAAGATGGATAGAAAGCTGGCTAGATGGTCCTCATGAACCCTGTGGAAAGGGGAGGAGCTCGCTGGGAACAGCAGGAGGTGCATGTGTGCGTAATGGTACATACTGGACAAGCTCTCAGTTAAAGAATTGTTTATCCAGAGAAGCTATTTGGATGTTCTCCTCCGCGGCGGCCATGGAAGAGCAAACTCAAAGGCCTACTGCAAGGGGTGACAACTGGGTATGATGTACACAGAGTAGGGAGTATTCTGCTGGGCAAGTCAACCCGGGGAGCACATGTGCACCGGCACTGGACACCATCACTCACAGGTCAACGCTGCCACCGGCAGTTGTGCGCACAGATGAATCTGTGAAAATTGCTGCTGTGGATAATCGAACCAGCACCTGCTGCCTGATTCCATATCGCGCGGGTACGTTGGCTGGGACAATACCCCGTCTGTTTGCATCTCTTCTTGGAGTCTGCTGCATTCCCCTGGAGATTCAGCCAGTCCCTGCGTCCCTTCCCCTCAGCCCCCTTTTCTCTGGCCTCGCCTCTGCTCGCCCCTCTGGTCCCGGCAGGTCTTGGGAGTCCATCGGGAGGCGGCCCAGGCAGCGCTCTGAGAAGGGCGGTGGGATGGGGACTAAAGCAGGATGGTGAGATTAGCTGTGAAAGGAGAGAGCAGGCACAGGGGCTGAGTGTGGAGCAGGGCCAGGCCGGCCAGAGCCGGAGGGAGGCCGGATACGCAGGCCAGGGGGTGGGGAAGGGGACTAGTCACAAAGCAAATGGAGAGCCCTGTGCTCCCAGCTGGGTGCCTGGTACAGCCAGGGGCCTGTTCTCACCAGCCCCGAGCCGGGTCCCCCGATATCTGCTCTGAAACGCCCAGGCCCCGCTCCTCCGTGCCAGGGCAGGGCCGGGCATTGCAGCTGGGACACACCCACCCAGCAGCCGGTGTGACCAGCCCTTCCCAGGGCTGTTACTGCCCCACCTCCCCGCCTGCCCCGTCTGGCTTGCTGTGCACCGTAGCTGTGTCCTGTTTTAATGTGACTGAGAAGGTCCTTGGGGCAGGGGCTGTTTCTCCCTCGGGGTTTGTGAAGGGCCCAGCACAAGGGGCCCTGAATAGGAGCAGGGCCTGTGGAGGCTTCCACAATCCAAATACCGATCCCAAAATATCAAACCAATAGTTCAAAGCAGGTCCTGACTCCCACCTTACAGCACGGAGCCCGTGTTGGGGTCAGACGGGATAATTTATTCAGAGCCATTCCATGGTCTGAATAATACCCCAGATGAGCCAGAGGAGCAGGCAGAGAGTCTGGCCCTGGGGATCGAAGCACCCTCCAGACAGGGCAAGGCTGGAAAGTCTGATTCAGCCTGGCACGTCCAATTCCAGTTCCCCTGGGAGAGCCTGGGAGGGAATGAACCGAGAGGGACATGACATAAACCCAATGCCAACTCCCATCCAGTCTCCATGCAGTGTGGGGGGGAAGGCAAAGTCTCTGTCCCCAGGACCTGTCCCTGGAGCAGGAAGAGGGGCTAAAAGACCAGCCACAGGCCAGAGGTGAGGTCTGAGGCCTGGCCAACAAGGTGAAGACTTTGCCAATATAAAGTGAAGCTGTGAGGAAGAGGCAGGCCCTGCTCCCAGAGCGTCGCAAGGGCAGGGCGGATGTTACAGAAACACTCAGACCCTAGGGGCACCAGGCCCAGGCCGTGAGCACTTTCCAGGGGGCTGGTCCACAGACCCCTCGGGAAGTGCTGATTTTTGACTTGCATAACGTCCCAGATTTGTTCGTCTTGCAATGAAATGCTGGGAGCGATTCAAACCACACACACGCACTGCCAAGATGAGTTTACATAATTAACGTTGGCTAAGCAGTAAGAGGTGAGCAGTGAGAAGAGAGGGGGTCCAGGGTCACATCTTCCACATGCCCCCCAGAACAGCTAGTTGTGCCCCTGGGAGAGCCCATGTATCCACTGAATGTAAGATCATTCGAATGGCCATACGGGGTCCCACCAAAGGTCCATCTAGCCCAGTGTCCCCTCTCCACACAGTGCCCAGTGCCCAGTGCTGAGGAACAGGGAATGTATCACCCAGTGAGCAGCCTGAACAGAGCTGGGGATCATCAAGTAACCAGAAAGGGTTTGTGTTTCCCTTGTGTCGGCTTTCTCCAGATCTCTCTGTCTGCCCCCTGCCCATCCCTCTGGGCGTGTCCAGGCTATCGGCCCCTATGGGACCTGGGCATCGTCCCCAATTACCGTACTAATCAACTCTCATTTTAAAATACACATACATACGTAAAGTGTCCAGTTCCCCTGTGGCTCATTCCTAGATACCAAGTGTTCCCGGGTCCCTTTGGGAACGGACCTAATTGCTGTTTACTCCTCAATATGGATATAGAATCCAGTCACCCAGACGGGCTTGTCTCCAGCCTGTTTAAATTCAGATGGTCACTTACTTACTAGCGGCTCAATGATCCTCTGGGAATACACAGAGCTGTGTTATAAACAATGAACCATCCCCCCGCCCGCGCCCGGCTGGCTGCTGCAGACGCTGGGCTGAGAGAGGAGCAGGACCCGGCTGCCCCAGGGGGATTCCCAGGGAAGATACTTTGGTGTCAGAATTCACAGGTACCCGCCCATACCTGAGGAGCCCCCCTGCCCCACAACCCCAGTGCCACAGAGTGTGTGATGGGATGGAGAATCAGTCTGGGGTGCTTTCTGCCCTGCACAGCCAAGAAACTTCCTCAGGCCACAGGGAATAGAATCATTAGGTAGGAAGAAACTTCGGGGGGCATCGAGTCCAGCCCCCTGCCCGAAGCAGGACCAATGCCAACTCAATCAGAGACCAGAGTTAGCCAAGACCAGGAGAGTTCTCTAGTCTGAACCCCTGCCAGGACGTAGGATTTGTTCTGTCTAAACCCTCCCAGGCTGATAGGTATCCTACTCCTCCTTTGGCAAACCTCGGCTGAAGGGGTTCAACCTGTATTACTATTCTTCAGTGCCTCAGTTTCTGCCATGGCTCTACATCTGCCAGTCCATGTTCCCCCATGCTCTTTTTAAATTCAAATGGACCCCCGTTACTGGCAATCCAATGGGTCCTATTCAATCAAACTCTCTGGGGTTTTGAAGGGAAGGGATACGGGGTTTCCCAAGCTTGTGGTTTTCTGCTCTGTTAGATCATGGTTCCAACAGAGGGGAACAGTTCGCTTGCTGACTAGATCAGTGGTCGGGGGTCACAAGTGTTGTCAGTCATGTGTCCCAATGGGTTTGTGACAGGTCCCCTGCTCCGTCAATGATGATAAACTTTCAGTTGCATGCATGTGTGCGCTCCCCTATCTAATGCATTAACTATGCACCATTAGTCAATATGACAGCCTCCAAGAGAGCTCCCAGAAAACACAAATCAGAGAAGGATCGAAAGCACCCGGCCAGGTTTATTGACAGGTGAGGGACAATAATAGTTGTCAGGGAATAGACTCACTGTTGTGTCACTATGCATATGTACCCATGACAATGGACTAGCTCAGTCAATATTATGGATCCAGCATTGCCCCCTAGGTCAGCCGATGACCACTCTTTGGGGTGCTCTTTTGTACACAGGTACAAACAAATTAAGCATCACTCATGCCATATCAGGTTGCCATCCCCTGTTGCCTAGTTACCACCCCTTACCTCTCACAAAGGGGGTACAATCACTATCTATCATGCTGTCAATTTAGACCCGGTCCTGAACCTGGGTCAGTATGTTCCTGTTATCTGGGGTTGTCTAGACTATGGAGTTTTTCCGGGATAAACTCTGCCACACCCAGAGAACGCGTCTGCTCTTCCGCTTTATTTGCAGAAGGTATATGTAGCAAAGTATATGTGTGTGGTACATATAGTATATATACAAAGTATATGTATAAATATATATATATATATACATATATAGCAGACGCTTTTGGAGCCCTGTCTTCTCATATATATATATATATACATATCTTTCCAGAAAGGAGGGTTTTTCTGAAATTTGACCTAGTGTAGATGGGCCAAATTTTGGAAAAGCCTCTTCCGACAAAACTTTTGGAAAAAGTTGTGCAAATTGCGGAGCGCAATTTGTGTACCCTTTTCCAATAAAACCTTGTAGTCTAGAGGTAGCCTGGGGTGGGGGGTGTTGGCTGAGATGTCTCTTAATGAGATGTTCTGTTACAACCCTTCTGGAATATGCTCACGACCTATGCCTAGTATTAGAGGGGTAGCCATGTTAGTCTGGATCTGCAAAAGCGACAAGGAGTCCTGTGGCACCTTATAGATTAACAGATGTATTGGAGCATAAGCTTTTGTGGGCAAAGACCCACTTTGTCAGATGCATGTCATATGCATCTGACGAAGTGGGTCTTTGCCCACAAAAGCTTATGCTCCAGACCTGTGCCTTGTACCTCTTAGGTCTGCGTGTTTCTGTAATATCAACCCTTGTTCTTGCCAAGTTCTGTGAGCAGGGCCTGCCTTTTGCTCACTGCTTCTCTCTGCTTTATATTAGCAAAGTCTTGACCATTGCTGTCTAGGCCTCAGGCCTCATACTCAGCATGTTTCAGACCCTCATCTTCCTACATCTCTCAAACTCTTGGGGAGTTGATGTATCTAGACACTACAAGAAAAGTATAGGATCTGAAATGGGTGTACACTACCCACAGATGGCCAGTTTTTACGTGACATCTGTGTGGTGTAGTGTCAGTACCTTGCTGGTTGCTATGCTTGGGCAGTGGGCTGTGGAGGACCCGCACTGGCGGTTGTCTGTAGCACGGCCCAGCAAGAGGGGCCTCAGGACAGTGGCCAAACTGGTTCTACTTGTTAAGGGAAGAGATGGGACAAAGGAAGTGTGTGCTGGGGGAAGGGTCAGTCTGGGGCTGGAACCATGAGGGAGCGAGACTAAGGTCGCTGGGGCTGAGGGCTAGGGGTGATAGACCCTTAACCCAAGGGGTCTGAAACATCCTGGCCCCGAATCCTGTAATCACACCACGTCTATGCTGTGCTGTATCCTGGAGAAGCAATAAAATCCCTCTATTCTACTGCTGGCGGAGTCTGTTCTTTCTGCTACAGGGGTGCAGGAACGGGGGAGCCCCGACTGCGTCGTCACAATCTGTAATTGGATTTGCCAATGGAAGATTGGCTTAGATGCTCACCAACAGTGAAGGTGAGCTCCATCGATTGGCAGCTAAGTCCATACGTGAATGCTTCCACTGGCCACTCATGATCCAGCATTAGAGAGGCTCCAGGCAGTTCCCTTCATCTTTACAGCCTACTACCTCAGAGAACAGCTAGCCGGCAAGTCTGGGAAAGGCTATTCAGATTGATTGGCTGAACAAGGAGCATTCATTGAGCGATGACACATTGGAGACATCAACTACACTGAATAAATTTGTTTCCTGCAAACCTTCAATCTGGAGCGTGAGCAGTGATGTCTGCCTAAAAGGGACTGAGTCACGCACGGAGAAGGGCTTTCTCATGTACCCCAAACTCCATCTTGGGGCATACTTTTATATAGCAAGTGGAGTCCCTCCACATGGCCAAGGTTGCAAAGAGGGCCCTGGGGTTCCGTCATGTGTCTTCAATCCAGCTCATCACCTCAGATCTCTGCTGTGAATGGAAGCTTGAAAGGGCTGATGACCATCCGAACAGAGAATGTCTCCAAGAGAGTTACTCCAAGCTGCAGATTACTCCATCTCTGTTACAAGCCAGCCCCAAGAAACTTTGCCTTTGGTATGTGTATTTGATCCCTTTAACAATTTCAACTTTTCTTTTTCTTTCTTTCTTTCTTTCTTTCTTTCTTTCTTTCTTTCTTTCTTTCTTTCTTTCTTTCTTTCTTTCTTTCTTCGCTCTGATCCCTTAGTGACTGCCCCATGTATCTGCAGAAAGTGTTCATGTCTCCCCACAGGCATCTTTCTCCATATCTCTCTATCTACTGTCTTCCCATCCCAGCTGAGCATTTACAAGATATCAGACCCTAGAGAGACCCAGGCATTAACTCTAGTTTCCTGACGAATCAACAATAGTTTTAAAATATACATGAAACCACACAGCAGCCAATTCCACTGTGACTCAGCCCAGGAGTCAAGAGTTCTCCTCTCCCTGTGGGAAGCTCCATTAATTGCTGTTTATGCCTAAAGCTGTAGAAACAGCACAAAATGGCAGGCAGGGAAAGAGAGACGTGATTTGGAGTACCTCCAGTCTCCAGCCTGTTTATATTTAGATGTTGGCTCCTAGATGTGAGCAAACCCCACTGGGACTGCCCAGAGCTGTATTATAAATGGTTCTCACCCCTGTGCTGGCTCTCGATGCGGGACGCTGCTGCAGACGCTGGGCTGAGAGAGGTGCGGGACGTGGCTGCCTGAGGGGGGTTCCCAGGGAAGACACTTTGGACTCAGAATTCACAGGTACCAGCTCTTGCTGAGGAGCTCCCCTGCTTACCAAAACCAGTGCAACATGGGCAAGATCGGATAGAAAGTAAGTTTGTGGAGCCTTCTGCTCTGCACAGTCATGAAACATCCCAGGGCCCTTGTCATAGAAAACATAAAAACGTAAGAATGGCCAGACTGGGTCAGACCATGGGTCCGTCTAGCTGTCAGCCGACGGTCAGGGCAGTGTGTGTGTGTGTGTTTCCGAGAAAAGGTTTAACGTCCGTGTCTTTACTGCTAGGACCGGAGTCCCGTCGCAGAGGGTAGCCAGCAGGCCAACAGACGCCCCTGTTTATAGGAAGAGCTTATTACACCTCAGATTTTAGCTGCTAGGATACAAAAATCCCTTCGCAGCGGGCAGCCTAGGACAGACTGAGAGGTGCCCCAACGGACCTGTCACCTGGGAGTGACACAGATCCAAACGCTCAGCTCTGCCTGTATCTGTCCCTTATGACCGGCTGAAGTTCTTTTAAATTGTGCTTGGTTCTATTACAGCAACTGAAGGAGTCAGGTTAAAGCTTAAACAGTTACAGGTTTATTAAAGAAGCTTATAAATCATATGGTTACAATGGCTATTGCTCTATTTCTTAAATGCTAGCAAATATATATAGATCTTAAAATGGTTACAGGAAAAAAGGTAAAGATAGAAGATAGAAATAATGGTACCAAGTGACAGCTTAATCTTTAAAGAGCTCTAACATTATATATATATATAATGTAAACAAAGGACCACATCCAGGTACAATTTTTACCCCCTTCTGTGCCTCTCGACTCCAGCGGTCAGGCCAGGGTCGGTCCTCAATTCCTCGGAAAGACGGATACGAGGGGCGTCCCTCTGGAACCTCGGGAGGTCAAACACCTAATCCGACCAGCAGATAGATGGTAGATTGACACTCAGAGTAAGTGTGCTGCTGGGCCCGTCTTTATACCCTGGGGCCCGTATTCTCTTTCTTATCTTAAAATGCCAAATTGTACTGGTCCGCTTTGTGGCGCCAGTTCTTACAAGGGAGTTTCAAAATAATTTACACTTGTAAGAGAGGAAAATATCTAAATTAGGAGTGCCGGATGTTCTTTGCTGGGCGGAGATTCCTCCCCGTGGACGGCTGTGTGTTCGTATCAATATGGGTTAAGTCAAGGGCACTCTTCTGCAGACTCTTGGTCAGCAATTAGTTTGACCACCCTCTTATCTCTGCTTACAGTTGTCCATGGTCACTGAGCCAGCATATCTAAACCTCCTGCTCCAAGGTTTTCAAAGATCATGCTGTTTTTCTGCTCTGTGTGCCCTGTATGTTTTCAAGCAGACAAAGATGGATGTTAAATGGGGGGGGGGTTTCATGTCTGGCTACACTAGCCCAGTGTCCTGGTCAGCTGACAGTGGCCAGTGCCAGGTGCCCCAGAGGGAGGGAACAGAACACGGAATTATCAAGTGATCTCACGCCTGTCATCCATTTCTGGCTCCTGACACACAGAGGCTAGGGACACCATTCCTGCGCATTCTGGTTTATAAGTGTTGATGGACTTACCCATCATGAATTTCTCTAGTTCTTTTTTGAATGATTTTAAAGTCCTGGTCTTCACAACATCCTCTGGCAAGGCATTCCACAGGTTGACTGTGTGCTGTGTGAAAGAAAACATCCTTTTGTTGGTTTGAAACCGGCTGCCTATTCATTTCTTTTGGTGACCCCTAGTTATTATGTTTTGGGAACAAGTAAATAATTTCCCCTTATTCACTTTTTCCACACGAGTCATGATATTATAGATCTCTATCATATACCCCCTTAATCTCCTCTTTTTTTAAGATGAAAAGTCCCAGTCTTTTCAATCTCTCTTCATATGGGACCCCTTCCAAACCCCTCATCATTTTTATTGCCCTTTTCTGAACCTTTCCCAATGACAGTATATCTTTTTTTGAGATGAGGTGACCACATCTGTACACAGTATTCAAGATGTGGGTGTACCATGGTTTTATATAGAGGCAATAAGATATTCTCTGTCTTATTCTCCATCCCTTTTTTAATGATTCCCAACATTCTGTTTGCTTTTTTGACTGCCGCTGCACACTGAGTGGCTGTTTTCAGAGAACTACCCACAATGACTCCAAGATCTCTCTCTTGAGTGGCTATAACTAAATTAGCCCCCATCATTTTGTATGTGTAGTTGGGATTATTTGTTCCAATGTGCATTACTTTGCCTTTATCAACATTAAAATTCATTTGTTGCTTGGTCATCTAGTTTTGTGAGATCCTTTTGAAGCTCTTCACGGTCTGCTTTTTTCTCCACCTCACTCTTTACCCCTTTCTCCAGATCATTTATAAATAAGTTGAATAAAATGGGACCCAGGACAGACCTTTGGGGGACCCCACTAGTTACCTCTCTCCACTCTGAAAACTGACCAGACCCAGCTGCTCCAGGAAGAAGTCATTTAAGGGTAAAGAAATGTTATCTCCGTATCCAGTCCTGAGGTGACATGTACCCAGTCAATATGGGGATAGTTGAAATCCCCCGCTATTATTGAGGGTTGTTTTTCAAATGTTTCTAGGCTCTCTAACCTCACTTAGCATTTCATGGTCACTATCACTGTCCTGGTCAGGTGGTCGATAATATATCCCTACTGCTATATTCTTATTATTGGAGCATGAAATTACTATCCATAGAGATTCTGTAGAATTTTGCTTCATTTAAGTTTTTTTATTTCATTTGATTCTATATTTTCTTTCATGTTTAGTGCCACTCCCCCACTAGCACGACCTCTTCTGTCCTTCTGATATATTTTGTACCCTGGTATGACTGTGTCCCATTGATCGTCCTCACTCCACCAAGTTTCCGTGATGACTATTAGAACAATATCCTCCTTTACAACTAGGCACTGTACTTCACCCATCTTACGATTTAGACTTCTAGTGTCTGTGTATAAGCACTTTAAATCTTTGCCACTATTTATCTGTCTGCCATTACCTGGTGTGATTCATAGAATCATAGAGCTGGAAGAGACCTTAGAAGGCCATCAAGTCCAGCCCCCTGCCCAAGGCAGGACCAATCCCAACTAAATCAACCCAGCCAGGGCTTTGTCAAACCGAGACTTAAACACCTCTAGGGATGGAGACTCCACTACTTCCCTAGGTAACCCATTCCAGTGCTTCACCACCCTCCTAGTGAAATAGTTTTTCCTAATATCCAACCTGGACCTCTCCCACCACAACTTGAGACCATTGCTCCTTGTTCTGCCATCCGTCAGTACTGTGAACAGCCTTTCTCCATCCTCTTTGGAACCTCCCTTCAGGAAATTGAAGGCTGCTATCAAATCCCCCCTCACTCTTCTCTTCTGCAGACTAAATAGACCCAACTCCCTCAGCCTCTCCTCGTAGGTCATATGCTCCAGCCCCCTAATCATTTTGGTTGAATGGGATCTCTTTTTCAGATGTTTGACTGTTTCTTATCTGATGTTACCCATGTTTTGTCATCTTCCATCCGCTCCTCCTTATTAGAACATAGAGCATCTCTATTAATAGACCCAACCATTAGAGATGTCTCCGTCCGATCCATGTGCTCCTCTGCACCCGTTGGCTTTCCCCCATCCTTCCTATATAGGCTCCCCCATCCCAAAAGTTTCCCCAGTTCTTAATAAATTTAAACCTCTCCTCTCTACACCATTGTCTCATCCACGCAGTGAGACTCTGAAGCTCTGCCTGCCTACCTGGCCCTGCACGTGCAACTGGAAGCATTTCAGAGAATGCCAACATAGAGGACCTGGATTTCAGTCTCTTTCCTAGCAGCCTAAATTTGGCCCCTAGAACCTCTCTCCCACCCTTCCCTATGTCATTGGTACCTACATGTACCAAGACCACCGGCTCCTCCCCAGCACTGCATGTAAGTCCATCTAGATGTCTTGAGAGATGTGCAACCTTTGCACCAGACAGACAAATCACCATACGGTTCTTCCGATCATTGCAAACCCAGCTATCTATGTTCTAATGATTGAATCCTCCATTGCTAACACCTGCCTTTTCCTAACGACTGGAGTTCCCTCCCCCAGAGAGGTATCCTCAGTGTGAGAGGATACTGCAATACCATGTGGAAGCAGGGTCCCAACTATGGGATGGTTTCCCTCTGCTTCAGTTGAATCTTCTCCTTTCCTGAGACTTTCACCCTGCTCAGTAGCACATGGGCTGTCTGACCAGAGGTGGGACCATTCTATGGTGTCCCAGCCTCATCTACGTACCTCTCTGCCTCCCTTATCTCCTCCAATTCAGCCACCCCAGGCCCCTTTCTCCAGCATTGCTTCATAGGTAGTAATTTTCCATTTTTTACGTGTGCCATTGATGGTTGTATTTTCCCTGTGTCATATATATTTTTTTTCAAACTTTGCCTTTATTTTTAATAGTTGACATTTAACAGAGAACTTTCTGGTATTTGCCTTTTTGGTTGTCTGTTTGTCTTTGGCTCTGCTGCTGCCTGACTACAAACATCTGGTTCTGAGTCAGCTGTGTGGTTGATCAGTCAGTTGTTAACTCTGGTGACCATAATGTTAAGGTTCTACTGTCGATGGTGTTTTATACTCCCCATGACTGCTGATGGACTGCAAAGTGTTTCCTCCTCTTATACAAGATGAGTACCTCATAGGGCTTCTCTCTGAATGCAGAACAAAACTATTTCTAGAACGTAGCTACTTTGGATGCAACGTTAACAAGTGTCCGTGCTCCCTGTAGGAAGTGAACTAAACTTTTCTAGAATTTATTTTTTTTCTTTGTAATATACTTGTAATCTTTGCTTTGAGATTATAATTCTGATCTCTACAATCTCTGTTTTTTCCCTTTTCTCATGTGCTCTGTTTTGCTCCTCCTCCCATTTGATGCTTTCCCTTTGCCACTGAACCAGGCTTTTACCAAAAGTTGTTCACTTTCTTGACTGTGGAATCCTGACTTTTTAGCTCTCTGGTGCCCTCTCCTTGAAGAACACCCAATTTTCAGTGCCAGCTTTCTGTTTCACTTTTTCCCCCTTTGGGGAATTGGCCCTTTTGAAGAACAAAGTGTCTGTAGAAAGTACTGGTTGGAAACTCTTCCCTCCTTGTCCATGGGAATGTGATCAGTTCCATTATTTAGCTTCCTCTCCTCTGCCATCTTCACCGTAGCATGGTGTCAAGTATCAGAGGGGTAGCCATGTTAGCCTGAACCTGCAAAAGCGACGAGGAGTCCTGTGGCATCTTATAGACTAACAGATTTATTGGAGCATAAGCTTTTGTGGGCAAAGACGCACATCTGACATGCATCTGATGAAGTGGGTCTTTGCCCACGAAAGCTTATGTGCCAATAAATCTGTTAGTCTATAAGGTGCCACAGGACTCCTCATCGCATCTTCACCCTAGTTTTTCCCTTCTCTAAACAAAACAGTTCCAGCCTTTCCATCTGTCAACCGATAGCGACCTCTCCCCTTCTCATAGCCTGTCTCAGAAATTTTATTTCTACCTCCTCTATCCTTGAGTCATGCTGTCCAACCATTTCTGAAGCAGTAGCCACTATAGCCATACTCAACTGGCCAAATAGCCACATGTGGCTAGTGGCTATCGGCTATCATGATGGACACCATGGCTATACAGAGACAGGGTGACCAAAACAAAGCACAGATCCAGAGTAAGGTAAGCTCCATCTGATCCCTGATGTACCCCAACACTGCCTTTGTTTTGGCCACTACAGCAAATGTTCAGGTGTTTACATGGTGTTGATACCAGTGACGATATTTCCCTAATGTCTGTTTCCTGTTGGTGATTCTTAAGATTTTCCACACAAAGCTGTGTAGGAATGATTGATGCATGATGCCCCATAAAATATGTATATAGCATTTGTAGGGTCCGTTGTTTATAATTCATTCCTTTGCATCATGAAAATGACATTATTTGTGTGAAGAGAGACCAGTCTGCTTCACCCATGAGAACATCTTCCAGCAGTGAAATCCACATCCCATACTAACATTGTTTGTTCCTTCAGGCATAGATACTCAGGAGAAGATACGACAGATTCAGGAGAGACAGTCGTGTCCCAGTGTTGGACACCTTCTCTGCTACTCTATGTCTAATTCCAACAGAACCGTCTTCACCAACCCCTCCACCTTCATCCTGCAGGGCATTCCTGGCCTGGAGGAATTCCACATCTGGATCTCCATCCCTTTCTGTGCCATGTACATCATAACCATCTTGGGGAATTTCACCATCCTGTTCATTGTGAAGACGGAGCTGAGCCTCCATGTACCCATGTACTATTTCCTTTGCATGCTGGCCATCACCGACCTGGTCCTGTCCACATCCACTCTGCCCACAATGCTGAGCAACTTCTGGTTCAGTTTCAGAGAGATTGGTTTCAATGCCTGCCTCACTCAGCTGTACTTCGTTCACTGCTTCTCAGCGATCGAGTCTGCGATCTTCGTGGCCATGGCGTTTGATCGCTATGTGGCCATCTGCCATCCCCTGAGACATTCCACCATCCTGACAAACCCTGTGGTGGCCAAGATCGGTTTAGCCGTGCTTCTGAGTGGTGGCATGCTTGCATTACCCTACCCCTTCCTGGCGAGGCAGTGGCCATATTGCAGAACTAACATCATCGCCTATACACACTGCGAGCAGTTTGATGTGGTGAAACTGGCCTGTGCCGACATCCGCATTAGTAGTTACTACGGTTTCTCTGTGCTACTCTGTATAAATGGTCTGTATGTGATTTTGATCGCTGTGTCCTATATCCAGATCCTCAGGGCCATCTTCCGCCTGCCCACAAAGGAGGCCCGGATCAAGACATTTGGGACTTGTGTCTCCCACCTCTGTGTCATCTTAACCTTCTATGTCCCAACTCTCTTCTCCTCTGTCTCAGAACGATTTGGTCACAAAATACCCTTCCATTTTCATGTTCTCCTTGCCAACGTGTACCTCCTGGTGCCCCCTATGCTGAACCCCATCATCTATGGGGTGAGGACCAAGCAGATCCGAGACAGGCTACTCTGGCTCTTTCCTCATAAAGATAGAAAAGTTTTCTGCTGTAGCTCTGGCTCTCAGACTGAGCTCTGAGCAGCACTGGCAGGTGAGAGGGTGCTGGGCCCTCTTCCCTGAATCACTGACTAGCCAGTCAAGGAGAGATTAGTTCCTGTTGTGAGCTGACTCTGGTACTCAACATGACACACTGGGGAATCAGTCATCAGGTTGCCACCCTATAGACCCACTCCCTGCCCCCAAGCCCTGCTCCTGCTCCACATCTTCCCTCAAAGCCCCACACCTGTTGCTCACCACTCCCCTCCCCTTGTTACTTTGTGGATTATCTCTGTGATGGCTCCTTCCCAAGGTGTCACCTGGGATTGAGGTACAGCTGAGCCCTCTGTCTCCCCAATCTGGGCTCCCTCTTGCACTGAGACATGACAAGCTGCAAAGGGAGGGAGGGACCACAGCTGTCTTCATGGATGCTTTGTCCAACCATTCATGAACCCACAATAGAGAGCCTGTAGCCAAAATAGTCCTGAGTCCCCAGCCAAAAACCACAGACCTGCATTGTCCTGCCCTGGTGAAAACCCAACCAGTTCGAATTTGTTGCCCAGGCCACCACTTCTACAAAGGAAAGTGGACATGTACCGACTTCTGTGCATGAGCTGAGATTTTCCCCGTTGCACTTCAGGCAACGCATGGTGTGTTAGGTAACATAACGAGAGCTTTGAGAGGAGTATGGGTGATAGCAAACAGATCTAAGTAGATTAACCATATGAAATAAAAAGAAAACTATTGTCTAAGCCTAATGTACTAGTTGAGATTTGAATCCAGCAGTGTAACACCTAGTGAGTAAGTACAATCTGCTTAGGCTTTTTCAGGCAGGCTTCTGTCTTTCCTGCCTGGGTCCAGAACTTCCCCCCTAGTTTTAGCTATTCTGCCTGGAACTTGTAGGTGTATTGTTGTATGGAGAGTGAGGGTCCATCATCATGCTATTGCCCCTTTTATATCTTCTTCCAGCTGGGTAATTAAGCAAATGCACAGCCAATTAATGAGCTACTGGCATAGCAATGGTCCAATTGTGAGAGGATGGAGAAAGGGTAGCAGAGGTGAAGAAATTAAATGAACAGAAAACCTCAAGACATGGGTGTGGGATGGCTTTGGAAGCTAACCTGGGGGAATATAAAATGCTCAACTCGGGGCTAGCACTTCTGTAATAATTACCATGGGACTTTGGAATGGACGGCAACTAAGGTGGTTCCCACAAGCCCTATGGGAATTGTGAAAGGGCAGGTTGGGGGGTTGAGTAGAAGGGGAGAGAGGCAGTTCTGGAAAGCAGCAACGGGCCCTAGTTAATCAGGGGCAGCTGGGACAGGGCAGCTCTAAAGCAAATAAGGCCAAGCTGCCCCGGGACCTCTTTAAAACCGTCCCTGTGGGGGAGGGCGAGGGAGAGTTGAAGAGGAGCTTGGAGGGAGATGGAGAAGAGTTACAACTGATAAGGTTAAGAGATGCTGCAATAGAGAACGACATCTTGGCAAAGGAGGGGAAGGTGAGGAACTCCAACAGGGAGTGTTTGGGCTCGCTTTCCTCAAGTAACCAGAGAGCCCAGCTGGTAGCTGGGGAGGACGGGTAACCCAGCCCAAGCTGACCAAGAGCATCTGTCCTGACAGCCATTTTAGCCAAGGGACAGCCCCCACAAATGCTGAAAGGGGCAAGCGAGACCTGTGCTGCAGGACCTAGACTGAAGATTGTGGCTTGAACAGGGGTCTAGGACCCAGGAGTGGGACTGACCCTGTCACAGAATAATGAGACGGGGAGGACCCCACTGGGACCCCCGGGAAGGTGTAAAATGGACAATCATTCACGTAAATCATTGCTTATCCAGAGAAGATATTTGGATGTTCTCCTCCTCGATGGCCACGGGGGAGCAGACCCAATGGCCAGTTGCAAGGGGTGGACAATTGGGTGTGATGTACAAGGAGCATGGAGCGTTCAGCTGGGATTATACAAAGTCCTGCAAGCTGGGAGTCCTGTATCCCTGGGAGTACATGTGCACCAGCACTGGGCACCTTTACTGACAGGTCACGCTGCCATAAGCAGTTGGGTGCGCAGGTGCATCTGTGAAGCTTGCTGCTGTGGATAATCAAACCGGCACCTGCTGCCTGATTCCATACCACATGGTTACGTTGGTTTGGACAATACCCCAGTTCCCTGTGCACATTCAATGGAGTCATGATATGGACAAAAGCTCACGAAACCTGCAGTTGCAGTTTGATATAACTGCCGGGAACTGGATGCATATAAAATATATTCCCCCTAGTGGTGTTAGTCCTTGTAATATTGGAGTTTTCAGGGGGCACTGCTGAGAAGGTCAAAGCAGGGCAAATTCCTTAGAGCCGGGGCTACTTACAGCACATGTCTGGGAGTTTCTCCACTGTAAGGCACCAAACCAGTCACACAGACCACTTCTGTTTGTCACTTTGGCCAGCAAGAAGTCACAGGAGCAATCCCCTTAGACACTCCAGTTCTCCTGTGCCACCGCCAGTACCACACCGTACACAGGAGAGGTTGTGAAAGACCAGTCTCACCAAATCCAAACAGTTTCCTCTGATCCCAAAGAACCAGCTACATTCTCTGGTCAATTTATACCGCAGATCTTACCCAAAAGAGCACAGTGTGCTGATCCTTTAGCATCTAACATCTAAGAAAGAAAGAAAGAAAGAAAGAAAGAAAGAAAGAAAGAGAAAAGGTTGTGAGTGCAATTGTTAAAGGAATCAAATTACATCCACCAATGCAAAGTTCTCAGTGCAGGCTTGTAGCAGAGATGTATAAATCTGCTGTCCAATAAGTCTCTGGGATACATCCTCTGTTAGGAAGGGTCATCAGTCCTTCTAGGCTCAATTCATAGCGGAGATCCTTCAGAGGTGATGAGCTGGAATGAAGAGAAAACAGAGGAACATTTAGGGCCCTTTGATAGCCTTCCCCACGTGGAAGGAATCCCATTGTTCTCCGTGGGTGTAAGTCTGTCCCAAGATGGCACTTGTCACATAAGCAAGTCACATGTCCATGCACGACTCCACCCTTTTTAGGCAGCAGCCCTGGCTCACAGGCTGACCTCTGTGTTCACAGCAAAGCTCATCAGATGTGGATTGGCCCCACTCAAGGCCCATTGTCAGTCAAGTGCTGCTATTCACTTGATGAGCCCCCCTCTCCCAATAGATTGGCCAAGCCTGTTGATGTCTCCTGGAAGCAAACAAGTTCAGGGCCAATACTCACATCTGCATAGACAAAAAAGCTACCTGCCTGCGAACAGTGCAAGCACCTCACTTGGCCCACTTTGTGCAAGAATTTGCAAGCGTAACAGTGGCTGCCTCAGTGGTTTGTATGCTCCTATCAGAATTCAATAATGGCACAAGCCTGTCAAAAGACGAGAAGTAGTGTTTCCGCTGGTGACTGAGATGTGAGGGCGTATTACAATGCTCAGGACCCAATAATACCATGGATCATTCTGACTGTTGGCTCATTGTTAAGTAACTAATCCAATTATGTATACAGCTCAACCACTGATTGTCACATGTGAGTAGTGTAGTAAGTACCCCTCCCACTGTACACAACGTATTAGACAGCCCAGACCCCGCTTTCTCGGGCCCACTCTCATGGGCAGTCTGGGACACCCACTGGGACAGGTGGGGTTTACCCGCATGGGAGAAGGTTCCGGGCACTGTGTGGGACAGGTGGAGCATCAACACATCCCACCTTGATTCCAAGACCTATCAGGAAATGTGTTGCCATATGTCCCATGCTTTTCCAGGGATATCTGGACAGGAGGACCCCAAAGACAATCAAGGGATGGAGTATTAAAATGTAGACATGCAGGCCAGCCTGTATAAGCCTATTTAAGTGTATCCTCGTAGGTAATGTTTGGGTGTATACTTATCACTTAGCTAGCTATGGGAGTATGAAAGAATCCCAATCTCTTCTTATGCTAGTCTGAGGCCTTGTTCTAAGGAATTATTTTTCAGCTAAGCAGCAGGGGCAGCCATATGCTAAGCAGCGTATGGTTCCAGTCTCACGTTCCCAGCCAGCTGCACTGTAATAAGGTAATATGAGGCTGTGAAGATGGTGATCCAATCTAACACTTCCAGCTAAAGGAAAGACCCCAGAAAATTTAAAGAAAACAGGTAGATAACTTTCTGTCCGGTAAGAACTTAATTATCCATGGCTCTGGTTGTGAAACCCCCATTTCTTCGTTGTTTTCTCTTTAGGATCCCCACCTCTCTATTAATCACAATCTAGACTCTGTCTGGTACCTTAATTGTTTCTGCCTGCTGCATAATTAATTTTGCCTGCTGTAAAATGCTTAAGGTAGTGTGTGTGTGTGGGCGGGGGGGTAATTGATCAGAGAATTATGTTACAATATGTATGGGTTCGTTAGGAAAAATTCAGTCAAATGATTGGTTAGGGGGTAGCTGAGCAGAACTCACATTTTACTATATAACCTGAGATTAAATAGGCAGTACAAGGAGGGAGAAAATTGGAATCTCGCTTTGCTAAAGAGAAGGGGGATTGGAACAAGGACTAGGCAGCAGGGACAAAGGACGCAGACAAGTCTCTGCGACATCAGAGCTGGGAACCGAACACTGGAGACCAGACGCTGTCAGCAGAGATAAGCTCATCAGTTGTGAAGGGCTTCAGAGTCCTTTTTGCTGGAAATTTACCCCAATAAACCTCACATTGTCGGCACGCCAGACTTCTGGCCTGTTGCTCTGTCAGTGCGAATTGAACCAGGGAAGCGGGGGCGAACGTCTGCCACAGACTCTATGTCCAGTTAGTCCCTTCTTCCCCCTGTGAGGGTCGGTTAGAGCGCCTGGCTTGCATTGCAAGGGCGCTCGCTGGTTTTCTACTCTCCTCTGGTTTCACTCTTCCTTGTCTGTTAGTCGGTCGTTGGAGCCCCATTCTGTGTGCAGCCAAACGATGCTCCTCGGTGATTCCTGTGAGAGCTGCTTAAAGGGTCTTGGGGAATCCCAAAGCAAGGACAAGTGCCTGGTCGGTGAAAACCTCTGTCCCCTAACTCACAAAGGGTGTGACATTAGACTGAGGCCATTAGATCACTGGTGTTGGAGCAAGGAGACAGTGGGCTAAGGATCCTTGTTAAGCTTAATGCCTGCAACAGAGGTTATGGGGGTCAAATTCAGTTGGATCTTCCTGCCCCACCAAGGACATTCCTCCTACTCTAGGAAGCAGCAAATACCCCCAGCCCGTGGAGATGGCACCTGAGACTGAAGAGGGACTGTTGGCCAAAGAACCATTAGGCTAATTGACACTGCAGATGCCTGGCAGTGTGGTGGATCTCTCCAAGACATTGGCATCTGCCAATATACGATAGCTGACCACCACAAATGATCACCTTCCTGGTTAGGTGATCTGTTATAGACCCTCTATCATGATATCATCCTTGTTTCTGACCTCTTGTTTCCTCTCCCAGAGATTCTCAACAAGTCTGTGTACTACATTCATCTCAGCCTCTGTACAATGTATATTTGTACAGGCAACATCTCCTGCCTTTTCTCCTTGCTTGTGCTTCCTAAGGAAGACCAATATTCCAGTCATGGGTATTTTCCCACCCAGTCTCTTTGATGGAGCATAGTTGTGTTTGTAGTAAGACAGAAGCCTGAAATGTAAGACCATGTATCACAGGCCTGAGGCCTAGCCAACAATGGTCAAGACTTTGCAAACACAAAGCAATTCAAGCTGCAAGCAAGAGGCATGAACAGGGCTGATGTTGCAGACCATCTAACTGGTACGAGGCACAGGCTGCCCTCACATCCTAGAGGGATGGTAACAACCCTTTGTTACGACACAACTTGGTACCAACCCTCTCCGCACAGAAACAGGGACACCCAGGCCCAAGTTCAGGACAGGGTGTAACATGGCAGCATGACGGATGACTATGGTTTTGATTGAACCACCAAGTGCACTGAAATGGATGGTATTGAGGCAACGTCAACAGGTAGCAACGTGAGACACCAGGAGTGATGTGTACGATGTTTGCATTGGAGTATGAAGATGTTTCTTGGAGAGGCTGTCTTTGACCAAGAATCCACCATTGACTGCATTGTGTCCATGGAAGGGTGTACTCAGGAGGAGTGGGTCGCTAGGGTCTGCTGACAACTAGTCCTGAACTTCATTTGATAATAAGGGTGGCCTGGTGCCTTTGATCCTTATCTGATTTTGTGGTCTTGGGGTCTACTTTGCTGGCTCCCTGTGCACAGCCAGCATGATTTACAGGCAGGGTTCCCGCCAAGGTTTTCCAACAGTGAGCCGAGTGAGTTTTGGCTTGTGTACCAATATTGAGGACACGTGCGCTGGTTTGGATGGGTGCCACCATGACACCCAATTTATTCACACACAAGTTCCTGGCCACCGGAGCAGATGCCGCCCCCATGCGGCAGGTCCCATTCCCAGCCACCAGAACAGGCCCTGCCCTCCCCCCCAACCCCGCCATGTGGCAGCCCTGGCCATCAGAAGAGGCCTCCCTGCCATGTGGCTGTGGCAGGTCCCCACCGCCCGCCCCAGTGGCTCTCCAGAGATGGTGGGTGGGAGAAGAACTCTTTGCACACAGCCATGCAGGCGCGCACCTCAGTGGGAACATTGTATACAGGGGAGCCCATGTATGCAGCCAAATGGGTATCATCATTGCACAGGGCGAGATGCCCGTTAGCACAGCACACCCGTGACTGCTGAGCACAATGTTTATTTGCTAGCAATATCAGTTCTTCAACCGTATTCATCCAACGTCTCCCATTTGTACCCAGACCTCCAAGATCCTGGCTTGATCCCTCCCTCCCCCCCAGTTCTATCTTGTCTCATCTTTATCTCTGCTATTACCATCCATGCTCCCCTCAATTTCTCACCCTTCTCCCACCTCTCTGTTTTTGCCTTTCATGGGGGCTGTCATCACCTGTCCTCGCCGAATGTAGTTTAGAGCCCTCCTCAAGAGGTGGGCCAGTCTGCTTCCAAACAGGCCCTTCCCCTCCTTTGAAAGGTTGTGTACCTGTCCATGGATGTTTGCAGCTTGTCACACCCCAGGGCAAGAGGGAACGTGGACTGGTGAGACAGAGGCCTCAGCTCTACCTCCATTCCTGGTGCCACCCTCGGTGGGACCCACCACAGAGATGATCCAGAGAGTGACATTGGGAGGAGAGGAGAAGAGTTGGCAGTAAATATTGGGAAGTGGCTGAAATGCAGAAGTGGAGCAGAGGTGAGAGCCTGAGGAAAAAGGTAAGAAAGGGCAAGTATTCACAGGCCCATTTACAATCAGAATTAGAGTTAGAGAGTGGCAACCCCAGGAGTTAATGAATGTGCACAGACCCATTCCCAGGATTGTCACACGGACACATCACACTAAGGCCAGGAAAGAGTTTAATGTCGCACGCACTGCCTAGTCAGTGATTAAACCAGCAGAAACCAGCATGTCAGCAGTCCACTCTGAAGGGAGTTCTGTGTGAGAGCCAGAGCACCAGCACAAAACTTTACGTCCTTTTATGAGTAAAGAGCAGACGCAGCTTCTCCCGGATCTGATTGGTCCTCACCCCATAGATGATGGGGCTTAGCATGGGGGGCACCAGGAGGTACACATTGCCAATGAGAGCATGGAAATACAACGCCAGATTCTGGCCAAAGCGCTGTGTGAAGGAAGAGAAAAAACCAGGGACGTAAAAAGCTAAGATGGCACAGATGTGGGAGCCACAGGTCCCAAAAGCCTTGAGCCGGGAGTCTTTTGTGGGGAGGTTGAAGATGGCTCTGAGGATCAGGAAATAGGACATGGCGATAAAAAATGTGTCCAGACCTTCCCCACAAAATAGCTCAAAGAGGCCATAGGAACTACTGAGGCTGATGTCAGCACAGGCCAGCTTCACCACATGGATGTTCTCGCAGTGTGTGTGGGGGATGATGTTGGTTCTGCAATATGGCCACCGTCTCACCAGGAAGGGATAGGGCAGTGTGAGCATGGCACCCCTCAGCAATACAGCCAGGCCAATCTTGGCCACCATGGAGTTTGTCAGGATGGTGGAATGTCTCAGGGGATGGCAGATGGCCACGTAGCGATCAAAAGCCATGGCCACGAAGATCCCCGACTCAATCACGGAGAAGCAGTGAACAAAGAATATCTGGGCGAGGCAGGCACTGAATTTGATCTCCCTGGAATTGAACCAGAAGATGCTCAACATTTTGGGCAGGGTGGAGGAGGACAGGACCAGGTCGGTGACGGCCAGCATGCAGAGGAAATAGTACATGGGCACATGGAGGCTTGGTTCAAACTTCACAATGAAGAGGATGCTGAGGTTGCCCAAGAGAACTATGATATACACAGTGCAGGCGGGGATGGAGAGCCAGACATAGGCTGCCTCCAGGCCAGGGATGCCCATCAGGATGAAAGAGGAGGGATTGGTGAAGTCGGTGGTGTTGGAATCTGACATGGAGTCAGGCAGAAGGTGGCCAACCCTGATGCAGAACAACGTCTCCTATTCAAAACGCACATTCCCCCGACTTCCTGTAGGTGCCCAGGGTGATGGTCACAGCCCAAATGCCTGGACGGAGAGACAATGTGAATGTCAGACACCTCATACCCTGCTCCACTCAAGCTCATGTCAAAATAATGGCATGCTGTGTAGACGCGCACTATGTTATTTCAGAATAACGTGAGGTATTCTGAAATACTATTGCTGTGTAGATATACCCCTAGTACTTCAAAAGGGCACATTAACTAAAGCTGAGACAATTTATCAGCAAAACTGAGTGTGAGGACACAATTAGAAAGAAAAATGTGAATGAAACTTGGGAATTTCAAAGAAGAGATTATTAGATAGTCAAAACCGTGGATGAATTTAGCTAAAGATCTGTTTCACTGGCAAAGTGAAGTTAGCTATTACCGGGAGAAAGGCAATATAAAACAAATGGAAAAGGGAAAATAGATAGCAAATAACAGGAATTGTACATTACACTAAAGATATTAGGGGAAAATCCATCCTTTGCAAGGCTAAGGCTAAAAAAGGGAATTTATAAACTATATTAAGAATAAAAGAAATCCTATAAAATATTTAATTTGTGGAGACTGGGAGAGATCCTGGATGATTGGAAAAAGGCAAATGGTAGTGTCCATCTTTAAAAAAGGGAAGAAGGACAATCCAGGGAACTACAGACCAGTCAGCCATACCTCAGTACCGGGAAAAATCATGGAGGGGATCCTCAAGGAATCCATTTTGAAGCACTTGGAAGAGGGGAAAGTGATCAGGAATAGTCAGCATGGATTCACCAAGGGCAAGTCATGCCTGGCCAACTTGACTGCCTGCTATGACAAGGTATGGCAGCTCTGTGGACATGGGGATACCATGCGCTATACCTTGACTTTAGCAAAGTCTCCCACAATATTCTTGCCAGCAAGTGAAGGAAGTATGGATTAGATAAATGGACTATAAGGTGGATAGAAAGCTGGCTAGATTGTCAGTCCCAACGGATAGTGATCAATAGCTCGATGTCTGGCTGGTGGTCATTTTCAAGTGCAGTGCCCCAAGGATCTGTTCTAGGACCAGTCGTTTGTTATTAATGACCTGGATGAGGGGATGGATTTCACCCTCATCAAGTTTGCAGATGACACTAAGCTAGGGGAGAGGTAGATATGCTGGAGGGTAAGGATTGGGTCAGAGTGACCTAGACAGATTAGTGGATTGGGCCAAAAGATATCTGATGAGGTTCAACAAGGACAAGTGCAGAGTCCTGCCCTTGGGATGGAAGAATCCCAAGCATTGTTACAGGCTGGGGACCGACTGGCTAAGTAGCAGTTCTGCAGAAAAGGACCTGGGGATGACAGTGGATGAGAAGCTGGATATGAGTCAACAGTGTGCCCTTGTAGCCAAGAAGGCTAATGGCATATTAGGTTGCCTTAGGAGGAACATAGCCAGCAAAGCTAGAGAAGTGATTATTTTCCTTTATTCGGCTCTGATAAGGCCACATCTGGAGTATTGTGACCAGTTCTGGGCCCCCCACTACAGAAAGGACATGGACGCATTGGAGAGGGTCCAGCGGAGGGCAACCAAAATGATGAGGGGGCTAGAGCATATGACTTATGAGGAGAGGCTGAGGGATTTGGGTTTGTTTAGTCTGCAGAAGAGAAGCGTGAGGGGATTTGATAGCAGCCTTCAACTTCCTGAAGGGAGGTTCCAAAGAGGCTGGCGAGAGGCTGTTCTCAGTAGTGGCGGATGGCAGAACAAGGAGCAATGGTCTCAAGTTGCAGTGGGGGAGGTCTAGGTTGGGTATTAGGAAAAACTATTTCCCTAGGTGGGTGGGGAAGCACTGGGATGGGTTCCCTAGGGTGGGGGTGGAATCTCCATCCCTAGAGGTTTTTAAGTCCTGGCTTGACAAAGCCCTGCCTGGGATGTTCAAGAAATGTTATTGCTGTGCATTCAGAAAGAAGCAATGTGATGTACTCTTGTTACTTAAGGTATTGAAGTACGTTCCGATCCCATAAGAGTGAATGAGGATGGTAAACACCATCTACAGTAGAACCTTAAAGTTATGAACCTGAGAGTAACAAATAGGCCTTGCATGTGATTCTGAACCAGAAATGCGCAAATGGGCCGCCCAGAGCCTTAAAACAAACAAACAAACAAACAAATAACTCAAGAAAACAAAGTAAAAGGGAGCTAGAGACCAGTTCTGTGTTAAATATAAACTATTGAAAATAAAAGGTAAATATAAAAGCAGTTTTCACTTGTTCATGATGCAATGGGATATCTGAGTTGAAGTTAGTTTAAAAAAAGCTAAGAATGTCGTTAACGCCAGTCAGCAACATGACTTATGAAGAACAGGCTTTGTGAAAAAGCAGCATGCTCTGGGAAGGAGTTCCACAAGTTGTCTGTGCTGGAAAGTCCCAGGGTTTTTAATCTCACCTCAGATGGAAGCTGCTCCAGACCCCTAATCATTCTTGTTGCCTTTCTGGGCCATTTTCTAATTAGAAATAGATCATTTCTGAGCTGGGGAGACCACATCTGCGTGCAATATTCCAAGATTTCTCTCTCAGAATGGTAAGAGCAACATTAAGCCCCAAACTTTTGTCTGTGCATCTGGGACTATGATTCTGAATGTGCATTACTTTGCATTTATGAACATTGCCCACTTTCTTGCGCAATCAGCTAGTTTTGCGAGGTCCCTTTGTAGCTCTTTGCTGTCGGCTTTGGATTAACTATCCTGAGCAGTTTTTATCATCTGCAGATTTTATCACCTTATGATCACCTTTCTCCAGATACTGTATAAAGCCCTCTTCCCAGTGCAGCACTATTTACCACCCTCCATTCTAAAACCTGACTATTTCTTCTCACCCCTTTGTTTCCTGTCTTTTAACCAGTTCCAGATCCATGAGATCCTTCCTCTTTGGCCTCCAGCAGCTGACTCGGCTTAAGGAACTTTGGTGGGGGAACTTGTAAAACACTTTCTAAAATTCTTAGCCTGGCATAGCCATGGGATCTCTCTTGCCCACATGTCTGTGGGCCCTGACAAAGAATTCTACCAGATTTACTCCTTCTTGTGTAATGGGTAGGAGTAAATAACTCTTCTTTATTCACGTTTTCTACGCCTGCCATGAATTTATAGACCATATCCCCCCTTAGTCATCTCTTTAGTTGAAAAGTCCCAGTCTTATTAGTCTGTCTCCATATGGGACCCGTTCCATATCTCTAATCATTTTTGTTGCCCTTTTCTGAACTTCTTCCAATGCTAAAATATCTTTTTTGAGATGAGGTGACCACATCTGTACACAGTATTCAAGATGTGGGCGTACCAAGGATTTATATAGAGGCAAGAAGATGTTCTCTGTCTTATTCTCTATCCGTTTCTTAATGATTCCAAACATTCTGTTTGTTTTTCTCTCTGCTGCTGCACACGGAGTGGATGTTTTCAGAGAACTATCCATAATGACTCCAAGATCTCTCTTAAGAGGTAAGAGCTAATATATCCCCCATCATTTTCTATGTATATCTGGGATTCTGTTGTCTGCTTTGAACATAACTACCTTGAGCAGTTTTGTATGATCTACATATTTTCCATTTCACTGTTTACCCCTTTTTCAAGATCATTTCTGAATATTTTGAATAGGATGGGTCCCAGTAAGGACCACTTGGGGACACGACTAGTTACCGCTCTCCAGTCTGAAAACTAACCATTTGTCCCTACCCTTTGTTTCCTGTATCTTCTCAAGTACATTTGACACTGTCTGACAGAGTTGATTTTCCTTGCTAGGATTTGACTTCCAGTGTTTAAAAGAGGCCCTTTTCTCTCTCACTGCGTCATTTCCTTTTCCTTGGTTCTTCAGAGTGATGCTTTATTGTTTCTCTTACTATATTTTTATTTATATCTGGATGAGGCATTTGCATTGAGCCTTTCAACAAGAAACATTCCCTGTGCCCCTGAAATGCAGCCAACTCTGAGCTAGAGGACACCAGCTGGGGGGATAGAAAAGAAGGACATTTTGGTCCATGATCCTAGAGCAAACCCATCCCTTTTGCAAGGGTCCTGGGATGTTTAGTGGCTGTGAAGAGCAGCAAGGACCCCAGACTGACTCTCTCTCCCATCATCCCCACACTACAGCAGGTCTGCGGAGCTGGGGAGCCCCTCAGCTAGAGCTGGTACCTGTGAGTGCTGAGAGGGACGTGTCTTCCCTGGGAACCCCCTCAGGCAGCCGCATCCCGCACCTCTTTCAGCCCAGCGTCTGCAGCAGCGTCCCGCGCCGAGAGCCGGCACAGGGCTGTGCACTGCTTATAACACAGCTCTGGGCAGTCCCAGGGGGGTTGCTTAGAGTGTAGGAGAGAAGTGGCATCTAGATGCAAAGAGCATGGAGAAAAGAAATACTCGCGCCTGCGTCTGTCCTCCCATGTCTGTGCTAATCTCCCAGTTGTGGTGGTTAACAGCAATTAAGGGCCCTTCCCAAGGGAGAGAACTCCTGGGCTCTGGGCTCAGTCAGGAAGGAATTGGCTGCTATGTGCATTTGTTTATGTTTAAAAATTATGGTTGATTAGTAAGAAAACCAAGGGGCCAGCCCCGCTATCCACCCACTGTCGGCTCCACCAGTCCCTGATCCCAGAATCCAAGGCACCCTCCAAGGTCGCTCTGCCTGCTGTCCCCATGGGCTCTGCAGTCTGGGATCCGGGCTACCAGATCCAGAGACTCCACCGCCACTTGGAACCCCACATAGACCCAGAGCTCTGCAGCCTCCTCCAGAATGGTGAGGGGCATGAACAGGTGTGGGGGCAGATCAGCCCCTCGCTACTGAACATGATAGTTCTGACTTCCCTGCTGTAACCCTGGTCTGTCTCTGAGTGACTGAACCCATGACAAGAGGGAGCTGGACTAATGGTCTAGCCGAGCCTGTCCCTTGGGAGAGTGTGACTGACTTCCATGGGGTGCAACCAAGACACAAGGTTCTTCTCAGCTTTCTGACACAGCGACCTGCCCCCCTCCCACTCTGGCATGCAGCAATCCTTGAAAAATGTGTTCTCCTTGGCCTCTGAGGATAGGATAAGCAGGAGTGGCTCGAGGAGAGCTGCCGGCAACTGGCGCCTAGGCGGAATGCGCGATCAGCGCCCCCGCCTCCATAGCCCTCAATGGCATGACGTCATCATTGGGCACCACATTAAACGCGGCTCCCTAGGCAACTGCCGAGGTTGCCTACATCCACGGGCCACCCCTGCGGACAAGAAGCAATGGGCTTAAACTGCAGCAAGGGACAGACGCCTGTCAGGGATTTTCTAGATGGTGCTTGGTTCTGCCATGAGGACAGGGGCCTGGACTTGATGACCTCTCGAGGTCCCTTCCATTTCTAGGATTTTATGGTTCTATGATTTTCTCTGTGTGGATACAAGCAGAAGTGGAGGAGAGAGGAGCAGTTTTGGCACTGATGATGTGGCTGTATTAAGACTCCTTGATACAAACTCCACCCCGAAACTCCCCTGTTTGCAGTCCCTTGGTCATTAGCACCCCCTGATCCCTAAGCCTATAGCTGTTAAGGCTTTCTCTCCTAGGTCAGCCACACCCCCTGGTTAACCACCCAGTGGGAGAGGGATCACAAGGCTGATTGAAGCTGATCAAAGCTGATCGAATGCGATGAAGGGAGCAAAGGCTCCACCAGTCCCCAGACACACAATCCCAATTGCCCCAGTCACTGAAATAGCTGAAATAACCCAGGCACATGGCTCTCCCAGCCGATGTCCTCTTCTGCCAGGAGACTGCCCAAGCCATTGCACACCGTCCTTCCCCGCAACAGGCTGGACAGATTGCTCCAGGGCCTTGGCTTTGGCCACTTGGGCCTAGGTCTGGCTGCAATACAGGAGGGTTCTGGGGACACCTCTGAGAGGATCCATTAAGGTGAACTGCTTAGAGACAGGCCTACTGACAGCCCAAGGGCCCTCCATTATGAGGAACCAGTCCAGCCACAAAGGGCACTTCTGTTTGCCGCACTGGCGAATCAGAAACCACTCAAGCAATCCCCTTAGACACTCTGGTTTTCCTGTCCCACCACTTGCACCGCTCCTTCCAAAGGTGAGAGGTTATGAAAACCAGTCTTACCAAATCCAAACAGGTTCTTCCAATCCCAAAGGAACGGCCATGTTCCCAGGTCAATTTATACCTCAGATCACACCCAAAAGAGCACGCTGGGCCAGTCCTTTGTTTTTATCTAGAATCTAAAGGTTTATTAATACAAGGAAAGAAGAAACAGGTCAGAATTAAAATTGATAAAGGAATCAGAGTACATGCACCAATTGCAAAGTTCATGGCGCAGGCTTGTAGCAGAGATGGAATAACCTGCTGTCTTAAAACAAGTCTCTGGAACACACCCTCTGTTAGGGAGACAAAACGTTAGGGCCCACAGGGCCCTCTCTATGGGTGTGTCTAGATTACAGGGTTTTGTCGACAAAAGTGGACTTTTGTCAACAAAACTATACCTGCATCTACACTGCTGCTGAGTTCTGTCGACATAATGTGGACAGAACTCAGCAGTTTTGTCGATGGCTGTAAACCTCATTCTACGAGGAACAACGCCTTTTGTCGACAGAGTTCTGTTGACGGAAGGCGTTATTGCATCTACACTGTCCTTTGCGTCTACACTGTCATGTCGACAAAGCGGCTTGCTTTGTCGACAGAACTGGATGTAGTCTAGACGCTCTTTGTCGACAGAAGCTTTGTCGACAGTATCTGTTGACAAAACTTCTGTCAATAAAAGCCTGTAGTCTAGACGTACCCTATATAACGTGCCCATGTGGAGGGTCTCCCGTTGTTCTCCTTTTGGGAAAGTGTGTCTCAAGATGGAGGAAGGCACCCGAGAAAGTCACCTGCCCATGAGTTACTCAAATCTGTTTTAGTCAGCAGCCATCAGTCACATGCTGGTCGGAGCATTCACAGCAAAGCTTCTCAGATGTGGATTGGCACCACCTGAGGAGCATTGTCAGTCAAGTGCTGCTAACCACTTGACTTGCCTTCCTTTCAGGATAGGTTGGCCAAGCCGGTTGGTGTCTCCCCGAGGCAAATTTTTGAAATATCAGTACAGAGACAATTCTTATAAAACAATGTGTGACTTGTGAGGTGCCTTTCCTGAAGTCTGGCTGTGTGGAACACCAACGTGCAGTGCAACGGCCTGTTCCATCAGCGTGTGTGCAGTGATGGAGTCTGGATCCAGAGATAAGTGTGACCCCAGGAACCCTCTCATTACACTTTTCAGGTATAACAATATAAAGGCCACAGAGAGCTGGTGGCTCATTGAGGAAATACACACAAGGCCAAGGTTGGTGCACATCCACTTTCCTTTGAAGAAGTGGTGCCCTGGGTGCGTAATTCAGACTGGTCGGCTTTGGACCAGGGCAGGAAATTGCATCTCCAGTGTCTTAGGCTGGGCGTATTTTGACTCTTCAAGAATTGGTGACCAGAGCATTCATGGGTGTGGTTCCTGCCTGAGGGTGTAAGTTAGAGGGAAGCTTGGAGGGCTTTGTAGCATGTCACGTTGCAGAACAAGAGGGAACCTAGATTGGGGGAAAAAATGGCTCAGCTGGACCTCAGTTCCAGGTGCAACCCAGGGGGGACCCATCACAGAGATGATCCAGGGAGTGACAGGAGGAGGAGGAGAAGCAGCAAGAAGGGAAAGGCCTTTGCAGAAGTGCTTGGGGACTATAGGTGAGCTGTGGAACAGAGGTGGGACCCTGAATCATAGAATCATAGAATACTAGGACTGGAAGGGACCTCGAGAGGTCGTCGAGTCCAGTCCCCTGCCCTCATGGCAGGACCAAATACTGTCTAGACCATCCCTGATAGACATTTATCTAACCTACTCTTAAATATCTCCAGAGATGGGGATTCCACAACCTCCGTGGGCAATTTATTCCAGTGTTTGACTACCCTGACAGTTAGGAACTTTTTCCTAATGTCCAACCTAAACCTCACTTGCTGCAGTTTAAGCCCATTGCTTCTCGTTCTATCCTCAGAGGCCAAGATGAACAAGTTTTCTCCCTCCTCCTTATGACGCCCTTTTAGATACCTGAAAACGGCTATCATGTCCCCCCTCAGTCTTCTCTTTTCTAAACTAAACAAACCCAATTCTTTCAGCCTTCCTTCATAGGTCATGTTCTCTAGACCTTTAACCATTCTTGTTGCTCTTCTCTGGACCCTCTCCAATTTCTCCACATCTTTCTTGAAATGCGGTGCCCAGAACTGGACACAATACTCCAACTGAGGCCTAACCAGCGCAGAGTAGAGCAGAAGAATGACTTCTCGTGTCTTGCTCACAACACACCTGTTAATGCATCCCAGAATCATGTTTGCTTTTTTTGCAACAGCATCACACTGCTGAGGAAAAAGGTGGGACAGGGCAGAGTTCCAGGTAGAACTGCAGTTAGAAAAGTGCCTCCCTAGGAGTCAGTAAGATGTATACAGACCCATTTCCCCCTGTGTGTTGTGCTGAGACAGCACAATAAGGCCAGGAAACTCTCTTCCACTGCCCAGTCAGGGTACGTCTACACAGCAGCCTTATTTCAGCATAGCTGACACTATTCTGAAACAACAAAGGTCACGTATACACCTTAAGCCGTTATTTCAAAAGAATGTCAAGCGGGAGGACTTCTTACTCCGACTCCTGTAACCCTCATTTCCTGAGGAGTAAGGGAAGTCAAAAGAAGAGTGTTCTTCCTTCAACTTCCTGCCGTGTAGACAGCGCCAAAAGCTGAATTAAGCTATTTTGACTTCAGCTTCTCAATTGACGTAGCTGAATTTGCGTAGCTTAATTCCACTTTAGCCCTGCTGTGTAGACGTACCTTCAGTGATTAAAGGAAGACATATCAGCATGTCAACTGTCAACTCTGAATGAAGCTCTGAGAGTCTGAGCACCAAGACAAAACTTTAGGTCCCTTTACGAGTGTAACCAGGATCTGAAGGAACAATTCCCTCACAGCTAGCTGGGAAGGGGGAGAGATCCTGGGTGTGTCTATGTAACCACAGTTTGCTCCAGCTTTACTTAGACGTGTTAGATACTTACCAGATGGAGGGGTATTTTGCTCAGTGTTATCAGTTTAATGTTGGACCCAACACCGGTGATGGGTGTATGCAATTCAGGGATAGCTAAAATATGGTAGCCAAGATTTGTAATGTTGTGGGAATACAGACTAGCAGGACAGTGCTAAATTGTTCCGAAGAGGTTAGCAGAAAGAACCTTGCCCAACAGGGGCTCTGTGAGAGGAGATGGGTTACTGGAAGGTTATTTTGGCCAGGAGGCCACATACCCTCCCCTACCAGGACCTACTTGTTTGACCTGTCTGCCCCGCCCCCCCCCCCCCGCCCCACACACACACACACTCACTGTTCAAACAACAGAGTTAAATAGGCATCGTTCAGAGCCCCTTTCTTATGTCAATTGTGTAGGAGGGAAATGTCTTCTATCCTGCTTGCTAAGAATTAAACTCACTGGGCACTGAAATCACTTGAGGCTGATGGGCAGGAGTCACAGTCAAGAGGTGGATGGCAGCAGATGGTGACGGACACCAAAGAGGGTGGCAGTAGAGAGATGTGATGAGCAGCCAGCAGGGCAGTGGAGGAGCAGCAGTGGAGCAGTGCAGAGAGTGGCCAGTAGGATGGTGGTGGAGCAGTGCAGTGAGTTGCCAGCAGGGAGGCAGTGGAGCAGCAGTGGAGCAGTGCACTGAGCAGCTAGTAAGGTGGAGGTGAAGCGGTGCAGTGAGCAGCCAGCAAGGCGGTGGTGGAGTGGCAGTGTACTGGTGCAGTGAGTGGCCAGCAGGGTGGCAGTGGAGCAGTGCAGTGAGCGGCCAGAAGGGACGCAGTGGAGCAGTGCAGTGAGCGTCCAGCAGGGAGGCAGTGGAGCAGCAGTGGAGCGGTGAAGTGAGTGGCTAGTACGGTGGTAGTGTAGAGGTGCAGTGAGCAGTCAGGAGAGAGGCAGTGGAGCTGCAGTGGAGCAGTGCGGTGAGTGGCCAGCAGGGCGGCGGTGGAGCAGTGCAGTGAGCGGCCAGCAGGGTGACAGTGGAGCGGTGCAGTGAGCAGCCAGCAGGCAACAGTGGAGCAGTGCAGTGAGTAGCCAGCAGGGCGGCAGTGGAGCAGTGCAGTGAGTGGCCAGCAGGGTGGCAGTGGAGTGATGCAGTCAGCAGCCAGCAGGGTGGCAGTGGAGTGGAGCAGTAAGCGGCCGTCAGGGTGGCGGTGGAGCAGTGCAGTGAGCGGCCAGCAGGGCAGCGGTGGAGTGGCAGTGGAGCGGTGCAGTAAGCAGCCAGCAGGGAAGTGGTGGAGCGGTGCGGTGAGCAGCCAGCAGGGTGGTGGTGGAGTGGCTCAGTGAGCAGCCAGCAGGGTGGCTGTGGAGCAGTGCAGTGAGCGGCCAGCAGGGTGGCAGTGGAGCAGTGCAGTGAGCAGCTAGCAAGGCGGCTGTGGAGCGTTGCAGTGAGCAGCCAGTGGGGCAGCAGTGGAGCAGTGCAGAGAGCAGTGAGCAGGCAGATGGCGAGTGACCAGTGGAGCAAGTTCAGAACCTGTTACGACAAGGACCCGGCCCAATCTACTTTAGATGGGACTTTTCCTAATGGAGCCAGTGGTAGCCAGGACCAAGTTCAGTATCTAGGGGATTCCTCTCCATCAGCCCAATGCAGAACCAGCTCAAGCGCTCACACCGTAACCCTGGAAATTCACCCCCCACGTTTGCTGCCTCAGAGAGGCAATGCCCCCCCGCCCCCGCATGCACATAGTACGAATGTGGAAAAGAAACCGTTAATGAGAGGGAAGGAATCAGCGTGGCATTGATTTGGGAGAACACCCCAAACAGGGTCACAAACATAGACCATGAGGAAAAATCCCACCCCCCGGTAGGCTGGACAATGTCCCTTTCCTCTCAGGTTCTTAAGTCTGGCAATCTCAAGGTCCCGCTCATAGGCCCAACCCTTCTCTCCACCCCACTCAAAGCTGCTGCCCTCGATCAGGGCAGATCCAGAGTTCATAAGTGCCTCCATAGAGCTCATCTCCCATCGTGGGTGGGGGACGACAAAAAGAGGCATCATGCTCATTTCGCTGGTCACTTGCAACCTGCCAGCTCCCTGCTTTCCACCACCGCTTTCCTGGGCTGCGTGGGTCAGGAACGAAGTGGATTACAATGTGCCAAACACCTCTCCATCTGCTGACTATCGACGTAAAGCAGGAGCAAACAGTATTTACAAAGATACATCAGGGGCCTTCCTTCCTTCCTTCCTTCCTTCCTTCCTTCCTTCCAGTGAGCTGCCAGGGAAGCGTTCCTTTAGATCTTGCTTCCACAAACAAAGAACCGGAGCAATCTCTGCTGGATCTGTTTGGTCCTCACCCCGTAGATGATGGGGTTGACCATGGGGGGTATCATTAGGTACATGTCAACAATGAGAACATGGAAATGCAGGGGTAGATTCTGGCCAAACCGCTGTGTGAAGGAGGAGAAGAAACTAGGGATGTAAAAGGCCAAGATGGCGCAGAGGTGGGAGCCGCAGGTCCCAAAAGTCTTGAGCCGGGCGTCCTTGGTGGGAAGCTTGAAGATGGCCCTGAGGATCTCAAAATAGGACATGGCGATAAGAACCATGTCCAGACATTTCCCACAGAATAGCACGAAGAGGCCGTAGTTACTACTGATGCTGATGTCACCGCAGGCCAGGTTCACCAGCTGGATATGTGAACAGTGTGTGTGGGGGATGATGTTGGTTCTGCAGTATTGCCACCTCCTCACCAGAAAAGGATAGGGCAGTACAATAATGCTTCCTCGCAGAACCACGGCCAGGCCAATCTTGGCCAGCATGGAGTTTCGCAGGATGGTGGAATGTCTCAGGGGATAGCAGATGGCCACGTAGCGATCAAACGCCATGGCCATGAAGATCCCGGACTCCATCACTGCAAAGAAATGAAGGAAGTACAACTGGGCGAGGCAGGCATTGAAACTGATCTCCCGGGCATTGAACCAGAAGATGCTCAACAATTTGGGCAGAGTGGACGTAGACAAGACCAGGTCGGTGACAGCCAGCATGCAGAGGAAATAGTACATGGGCTCATGGAGGCTTGGTTCAAACTTCACAATGAAGAGGATGGTGAAGTTCCCCAAGAGAACTATGGCATAAAGGATAGAGTAGGGGATGGAAAGCCAGCCATAGGCTGCTTCCAAGCCAGGAATGCCCAGCAGGATGAAGGTGGAGGGGTTGGTGAACTTGGTTGTGTTGGAATCTGACATGGAGTCGGGGAGAAGTTGTCCAATTCGGGGGCACAATGGTGTCTTCTTCTCAAACAGTATGTTCTCCCGATTTCCTGTAGGTGCCCAGGGTCTAGGGTGATGGTCACCACACAAAAGCCTGTATGGAGAGACAAAAGTGAATGTCAGACATCACATGCCCTGCTGGAGGCTATTCTCATGGATGGAGTAATTTGTCTCTCTTCACACACTGAAAATAACATTTCTATTAACCAGAGAAATGAATTATGAACAGTTGACCCTGCTCAGGCTAATTCCGTATTTGATGGTGCTCCAAGTGTCAGTAAGTGATACACATCATAGTGTGGGAAACCCTAATAGGAACCACCAGGAAATCTGAGTGTTGATACTGGTTCTCTGTCATTGTTCCTTCATGAGAGGAAAACCGAGGCTGGGGAGACCTTGGTAAAGGTAGCTCCCCATTCCCTTGGTAGCTCGAAATCTGTGAGTGGAAGAAACCTGAACATTTGGCAAAACATATATTAGGGAAACACCCCACTGATTACTTAGTGAGAAATGTAGAGAATTTAGAGAGAAAAATCTGAATGAAACTTGGAGAATGGGGGATTAAGAAGTATTATTTTTGGGGAAAAAAATCTTGATTCCATGGTAAAAAAATGTGGCTGAATTTTGCTAAAAACCCATTTCAGTGGCAAGGTGAAGCAGCTATTACTGGGGGAGTGGAGGCAACATAAAACAAATGGGGGAAAAGGAAAAATAGATGGCAAATAACAGACATCGCAAGTTATGAATCTAAAAGGGACACTAAGGACTATAGGGAAAATCCATGCTTTTCAGGGCTAAGGATAAAAAAAGAGGAACTTATATAGTATATAAGAGGGACAAGGCAGAACTGGGAGGCAAAACCAAATCAGTATCTTAGATGCCTATATACAAGAAGTATGGGTAATAAGTAGGAAAAACTTTAAATGCTGTTAAAAGAAACACAACTATGACATAGTTGGTATCACAGGGACTTGGTGGGATAATACACACGACTGAAATATTGGAATAGATGGGTACAGCTTGCTCAGGAAGGAAAGGTGGGAGAAATGTTGCCTTATATATTTAAAATGTACACACTTGGACTATGGTGGAGATGGATGTAGGGAGCAGACTTGGGTTAGGTTTAAAGGGGTGAAAAACAAGGGTAGTGTAATACTAGGGGTCTACTACAGACTACCTACCTAGGGAGAAGAGGTGGATGAGGCAAACATAAGCAATACAATATAAGAAAACAACACACATATGCAGGGGCAAGATTAGAAAGGCAAAGGCACAAAACGAGCTCAAACTAGCTATTGACATAAAGGGAAGCAAGAAGACTTTCTATAAATATATTAGAAGCAAGAGGAAGACCAAGGACAGGGTAGGCCCATTGCTCATTGAGGAGGGAGAAACAGTAACAGGAAACTTGGAAATGGCAGAGACGCTTAATGACTTCTTTGTTTTGGTCTTCACCAAAAAGTTTGATGGTGATGGGATACCTAACATAGTGAATGCTAATCGAAATGGGGTAGGGTTAGAAGTTAAAACAGAAGAACAAGCTAAAAATTACTTAGAGAAGTTAGATGTCTGCAAGTCCCCAGGGCCTGATGAAATCCATCCTAGAATACTCAAGGAGCTGATAGAGAAGGTATCTGAGCCTTTAGCTATCATCTTACTGCTATGAAATTCAGGAGAGAGTCCAGAAGACTGGAAAAGGGCCAATCCAGCGCCCATCTATACAAAGGGAAATAAGAATAACCTAGGAAACTACAGACCAGTCAGTTTAATTTCTATGCCAGGAAAGATAATGGAGCAAGTAATTAAGGGATTTATCTGCAACCATCTGGAAGAAAATAAGGTGACAGGTAACAGCCAGCATGGATTTTTAAAGAACAAATCATGTCAAACCAATTTGATAGCTTTCTTGGATAGGATAACAAGCCTTGTGGATAAGGGAGAAGCAGTAGACGTGGTATACCTAGACTTTAGTAAGGCATTTGATATGGTCTCGAATGATCTTCTTATCAATAAACTAGGCAAATATCATTTAGATGGGGCTACTATAAGGTGGGTGCATAACTGGCTGGATAACCATTCTCAGAGAGTAGTTATTAATGGTTCGCAATCCTGCTGGAAGGGCATAATAAATGGGGGTCTGCAGGGGTCTGTTTTGGGACTGGTTCTGTTCAATATCTTCATCAGTGATTTAGATATTGGTATAGAGAGTATGCTTATCACCTTTGCAGAAGCTGGGAGGGGTTGCAAGTGCTTTGGAGGAGAGGGTCATAATTCAAACTGATCTGGACAAACTGGACAAATAGTCTGAGGTAAATAGGAAGGAACAATCAGTCTCGTGCATACAGAATGGGAAGTGACTGTCTAAGAAGGACTACTGCAGAAAGGCATTCAGGGGTCATATTGGACCACAAACTAAATATCAGTCAACAGTGTGACGCTGTTGCAAAAAAAGCAGACATGATTCTGGGATGCATTAACAGGTGTGTTATGAGCAAGACGCAAGAAATCATTCTTCTGCTCTACTTAGGCCTCAGTTGGAGTATTGTGTCTAGTTCTGGGCACCACATTTCAAGAAAGATGTGGAGAAATTGGAAAAGGTCCAGAGAAGAGCAACAAAAATGATCAAAGGTCTAGAGAACATGAACTATGAGGGAAGACTGAAAGAATTGGTCTTGTTTAGTTTGGAAAGGAGAAGACTGAGAGGGGACATGACAGCAGTTATCAAGTATCTAAGGGGATGTCTTTTGAGAGAGGAATACAAATGCAGACAAACGAAATTGCAAATGAAGCTTGGATTTGAATTTCCCGTGCTTCATTTGCATAATCGCAGCTAGCCGCTTTTCCGAAGTACCCTATTTTGAGATAAAAAACGCTGTTTAGATGCTGTTATATCGAGAAAAAACGCTACTTTCGAAATAACCCTTACTCCTTATCAAATGAGGTTTAAGGGTTATTTCAAAAGAAAGGTTTTTTCTTGAAATAACTTCATCTAAACAGTGTTTTCATCTCAAAATAGGGTATTTCGAAAAAGCGCTTATACAAATGAAGACTGCACAACATTGGTGGAGCTTGTGAAATGCACTCAAACTGGCTGCCTGACAGATCTCACTGGCCCATTGTCATTGGATAAGAAGGAGTAAAAACATTCCCTGATTCCTTGTCTCCACGCCAGTCGTGATTTTGTGGAACTCCACCCTATCGTCCTTTACTCAGCTCTTATCTTAGCTGCTGAGTCCCAGGACTTTTACGCTCACCTCGTGGAAGCTGTTCCTTACCCCAAGCCTTTGTGTTTCCCTTTTCAATTCCAGTGTCCCTCTAACGGGTCTGAGATGGGGCGCACCCATTCTGTTGCAGCATATAAGGTGGGGGCGTACCACGGGTTTATAGAGAGACAATCTGATTCTCTAGCCCCTTCTTAGCCATTCACAACATTCAGTTAGGTGGTTTGAATGGCACTGCATATATCGTCAGTGAACTACCCACAATGACTCCAAGCTCTCTGCTGGATTGTACCAGCTGACTGAAATCCCATCCTTGAGTGGGGTCACGTTCTCTCTTGCCACAGGAGGCATGAACAGAGACAATTGGTACAAAAACCAGCAGAGCAGATTTAGATGAAATCTCAAGAGAAAAAAATCATCTTCCGACCTGTAAATAGTGGAGGAGAAGGGAACAGATGCCAAACAATGTCCCCGAAATTCATTCACCGGAGCTTTTCCAAAGGAGCCAGGACAGCCAAATCTCTGGGATAGTTTAAGTGCAGCAAATCCTTTATTTTGGCAGGGGATAGACAATCTGCCACCTGAGGTCCCTTCTTGCGCTATGACTCTGTGACGCCATGGTGTAAAATCTTACAGAGCACCAGGTCTTACTCAAACACAAGCTGTGCCCCTCAATGGCGGGGATTTAGGGCACACTCAGTTACACGGACAGTGTGAACATATAACATTGAGAAAAGAAACCTCTTTACAAAATCCATATTTGGCCAGCGGAACTTCTTGCCACCAACATTACTGAGGTGAAGAGCTAAGGTGAATGGGACTCACAGGCTTTTTGACACCTGCCCTTAGAGTCGTGTTGTTTATAAGTTTGTCAAACTTTAATCATTTAGAATCTCAAATTTATTTGGGTGCAAGCTGTTGTGGGCAGAGACTCACTTCTTCAGATCTATTGAAGTAGAAATGAATCATTAATAAATTCCACTCCAATGCACCTGACCAAGTGGGTCTTGCTCATGAAAGCTTGAGGCCAAATAAATCCGTTAGTCTTTAAGGTGCCTCTGGACTCCTCGTTGTTTTTGCAGATACCGACGAGCACGGCCACCCCACCGATATCATCGTTTGGGCTGAAATTTCCCACTCTGGTTCTGGCTTGAATTGTTTTTGGAACGTCTCAGCCTGATTTTTCCAGTGGGCTCTTGGAATGGAGGCAGGAGAAAGCATGTCTTACACATGTGGAAAGGGTCTTAGAATGGAGCCCGGGAGGAGCCCCGGCACGTCCATGCTTTCCTGCAGATAACCATTCCCGTGTGAACAGGCAGAGCCCTGAGATGACAGATGAGGAGTTGACGGACCCTATTAACACACAACTGGTTCTTAAAGTTATCCCGAGTTCTTACAATAAGGGGCATCTTGCCTCACACAGTCCTCAGCAAACTAACTGGCTTTGTATTGAAACTCTGCTATCAGCTTTCCTCATGATGCATCCCATGTGCCCCAGCTGGGGAGGCCTGGGAGAGAGGAACAGTTTGGTCCAGGATACTGGAGCAAATACATTCCCTGTGCAAGGGCCCAGGGATGCTGAGTGGCTGCGAGGAGCAGAAAGAACCACAGACTTTCTCTCCCCTCCCACTCACACTGCCCTGGGTCTGTGGCTTAGGAGCCCCTCTGCTAGAGACGGTACCTGTGAGTGCTGAGAGGGACGTGTCTTCCCTGGGAATGCCCCTCAGGCAGCCGGGTCCTGCAGCTCTGTCAGCCCAGCGTCTGCAGCAGCGTCCCATGCTGAGAGCCGATACAGGGCTGTGCACCGTTTATAACACAGTATTATGCATCCCAGGGGGTTCGCTCAGCCCCTAAGACAGAAGAGGCATCTGGGTGCAAAGAGCATGAAGACCAGAAACACCCCAGCTGATACCTGCACTTTCCATGTCTGGGCTTCTGGGCTCTTTGTCCAACTTTAAATGTAAACAATAATTAAGGCACCTTCCCAAGGGAGGGAAGAACTCTTGGGCTCTGGGCAGGGTCACGGAGGAACTGGCTGCTCTGTGTATTTGTGTGTATTGAACAATTAAAGCTGATTAGGAAGAAAACGAGGGATAAAGGGTCATGTCTGTTCATGGTCTGATCCCCTGTACATGCCCGGGAGGGATATTCAGACAGTCAACAGCCATAGCTGGAGAGAGATGTTTCTCCTTGGGCCGTTACCTTGAATGGTGCATCCAACTGGATGTAAATGTCATTGTGGTTGTTGCCCGAGTGGAAAGATGTTTGAAATGCTGGGACATAATCAGGTACAAAAATGATACATGCCTACACACCTGCCAGCTTCCTCCTTTCCACCACCGCTGTCCTGGGCTACGGGGATCAGGAACTAAGTGGATTACAATGTGCCAAACACCTCTCCATCTTACCCATCTATGTAAAGCAGGAGCAAACAATATTTACATAGCTACATCAGGGGTCTTCCTTCTGTCCTTCCTCCCTCCCTTCCTTCCAGTGAGCTGCCAGGGAAGCGTTCCTTCAGATCTTGCTTCCACAAACAAAGAGCCGGAGCAGTCTCTGCTGGATCTGTTTGGTCCTCCCCCCGTAGATGATGGGGTGGAGCATGGGGGGTATCAGGAGGTACACGTTGGCAATGAGAACATGGAAATGCAAAGGTAGATTCTGGCCAAACCGCTGTGTGAAGGAGGAGAAGAAACTAGGGATGTAAAAGGCCAAGATGGCACAGAGGTGGGAGCCACAGGTCCCAAAAGTCTTGAGCCGGGCGTCCTTGGTAGGAAGCTTGAAGATGGCCCTGAGGATTTCAAAATAGGAGATGGCGATAAAAATCATGTCCAGACCTTTCCCACAGAACTGCACGAAGAGGCCGTAGTAACTACTGATGCTGATGTCACCGCAGGCCAGCTTCACCATGTAGATGTGTTCACAGTGCGTGTGAGGGACGATGTTGGTTCTGCAGTATTGCAACCTCCTCACCAGGAAAGGATAGGGCAGTACGATAATGCTGCCTCGCAGTACCACGGCCAGGCCAATCTTGGCCACCACGGGGTTTCGCAGGATGGTAGAATGTCGCAGGGGATGACAGATGGCCACGTAGCGATCCAAAGCCATAGCCATGAAGATCCCGGACTCCATCACTGCAAAGCAGTGAAGGAAGTATAGCTGTGTGAGACAGGCTCTGAAATCGATCTCCCTGGAATTGAACCAGAAGATACTCAGCATTTTGGGCAGGGTGGACGTAGACAAGACCAGGTCGGTGACAGCCAGCATGCAGAGGAAATAGTACATGGGCTCATGGAGGCTTGGTTCAAACTTCACAATGAAGAGGATGATGAAGTTGCCGAAGAGGGCTATGGCGTATATGGCAAAGAAGGGGATGGAAAGCCAGCCATAGGCTGCCTCCAGGCCAGGAATGCCCAGCAGGATGAAGGTGGAGGGGTTGGTGAACTTGGTTGTGTTGGAATCTGACATGGAGTCGGGAAGAAGTTGTCCAATTCGGGGCACAACGGTGTCTTCTTCTCAAACCGTACATTCACCTGACTTCTGTAGGTGCCCAAGGTCTAGGATGATGGTCATCACACAAATGCCTGTATGGAGAGACAAAGTTAATATCAGACCCCACACGGCCTGCTGCAGGCTGTTCTCATGGATGGAATAATTTGTCTTTCTTCATACACTGAAAATAACATACCTATTAACCAGAGAAATGAATTATGAACAATTGACCCTGCTCAGGCTAATTCCATATTTGATGGTGCTCCGAGTGTCAGTAAGTGATACACATCATAGTGTGGGAAACCCTAATAGGAACCACCAGGAAACCTGAGTGTTGATACTGGTTCTCCATCATTGTTCCTTCATGCGAGGAGAACCAGGCTGGGGAGACCTTGGTAAAGGTAGCTCCGCATTCCCTTGGTAGCTCGAAATCTGTGAGTGGAAGAAATCCAAACATGTGGCAAGACATCTATTAGGGAAACATCCCACTGCTTAGTGAGAAATGTAGAGAATTTAGAGAGAAAAATCTGAATGGAACTTGGGAGGTTTTTAAGAAGAGATATTTTAGATAGCAAAAAAAAAATCACGATTCCACAGTCAAAAACGTGGATGAATTTGGCTAAAACTTCATTTCAGTGGCAAGGTGAAGGCAGCTATTACTGGCGGGGGGTGGGGAAGGCAATATAGAACAAATGGGAAAAGGGAAAATAAATAACAAATAATAGAAACTGGAAGTTATGAATCTATAAGGGACACTTAAGACTTTAGGGGGAAAATCCATGCTTTGCTGGGCTGAGGATCAAACAAAAGAATCCTATAAAGCAGTGTTTCTCAAATTGTGGGTCCCGATCCCCTGGGGGGGGGGTTGCAACCAACTTAGATGGGGGTTGCAGCAACTTAGCAGGGGGGTCGCGGTATCACAAAGTTTGAGAACCCCTGCTCTAAAGTATTGTGACAGGGCGTCTGCCCTGCACTGGCCCTTTCACGGCAAAATCCCAGCCCTAAGCAAGAGCTGAGAGCGAAGCCCAGCTGAGGCAGTTCTTGCTAATGAGGGCCCAGCTGGGGGCTGTATAAAGAAGGACTCCTGGGCTATGTCTACACTGGCAGGTTCTTGTGCAAGAACATCTTGCGCAAGAGTTCTTGCACAATAACCCTTGCGCAAGAACACATCCACACTGCCATGTGCTTTTGCGCAAGAGCATCCATGGCCGTGTGGATGCTCTCTTGAGCAAGAAAAGCTCTGATGGCCATTTTAGCCATAGGGCTTCCTTGCGCAAGAAACCCCAGCCGCCCGTCCACACTGCCCTCTTGCGCAAGAGAGCTTACACCTGTTAGAAAAGAGCGTAGCTCTTGCACAAGAAGCCCTCTCCTCCCACGCTCTACTGTAACTCTTCTTGCGCAAGAGTGGGCTCTGCGGAAGAACGGCCATTCTTGCGCAAGAACTCGCCAGTGTAGACATAGCCCTAGAGAGAGGGGAGAAGTGAGGGCTACTCTGGAGAGAGAGCAGTAGGGACCTGGCTGCCAGGGAAGCAGGAGGCTTCCTGGAGGTAGAGCAGGGCTGGAGAAGGCAGGCATGGATGGGTGTCTCTGGCCAAGCAAGCTTCCAGGCTGCAGGGCCTGAAGCAAGGCCGGAGGCTACTAGGGTTGTAGAGAGGCAGCCAGAGTAGGCAAAGGCAGCAGGTCCACACCCCTTTGCCAGTGATGAGTGGCCATTTGGCTACAGTTTGCCCCTGAGGCAGGGACTAGAGGAAGCCTGGCCATGGGTCACTGAGGCAAGGTGGGTGCAGGGGAACTGGGTGTTCCCTGGGAGGAGAAAAACAGGGAGACACCAGTTAAAGGGAGGCGTCCAACGAGCCAAACAAGCTAATTCCCAGGCCGGCCGGCTCCAGAAGCTATGGTGGTGAGACAGCCTTGTGACACGTGTATTATCCAAAGAGATGCTAGAGCAGGTTTAGCTGAATTCCTTGAAAGGAAAAGGAAACGTGTTAATGATGCCGAAAAATGAGACACGGTCAAGAAATATGACTGTTCTGCATTCAGAAAGAAGCAGTGTTACATGCTCATGTTACTATGGTAATGAAGTACATTCCAGTCCGTTAGCAGTGAACGAGACTGGTAAACAGCATCTACAGTAGGACCTTACAGTTTTGAACCCTATGGTAGAGTAAAAAAATTGCCCATCAGCCACATGTATGGACCCAAACAAGGACACAGACAGGCAGCAGCCAAGCAAAACCAACCAACCAAATTCCACAAAAAACAACAAATAAAAGTCAAAGGGAGAACAGTTCTGTGAGATGTAGACTATGAAAAATACAGGGTAAATTCAATAGAAGATTAGATTTGGTTATAAAGCAATGGGAAATCTAATATGAAATGAGTTTTACAAAGTCTACAAATATAGACAATATTTGTCAGCAACATGGCTATGAAAACGGGTCTTGTGACAAAAAATGGTCATAATCATTGTAATGGAGTGTGGGGGAGTCATGGGTCCTGCCCCCCCATCCGCAGGCAGACGTGACTCTCAGCCAGGAGGTAGAACAGAAGGTTTATTGGTTCCCAGGGACAGTGTAGCACAGACTTGTGACAGGAACCAGGAGCAGACAGTACAGCCCATCTGGGGGAAAGAGGGGCCCAGATCCTCAGCTCTGGGCCCCTTCCCCCCCAGGCCATCTAGGCTCCCTTCTCCCCACACCAGCCGAAAAGTAACACACACTCACAGCCACTGCTCCCAGCCGCCAAGGCAGCTCCACCTCCTGCTTTGTCCAGCTTCCAGGCCCAAGGTGTTATTTGCTGTCACCTGGTCCTCAGGACATGGGAGACTGAACATACTTCCACAGTGAGTCCTGCCCAGCCTCCCCCTCATGCAGGTAGTGCTGCAGTGCCCAGGGAAACTGAGGCACATGCACACAGTTACTACAGAACAGCTCAGGACAGAAGAATCATATAAAGCACAACAAAGCAAATGGAGTGAGTACAAATCAGAGTGAATACAGTGACTACAGAAGCCAATGCAGTCCCCACTACGTCACAACTGTTTAATGAGAACAGAAGTTTGGTGGATGAAGGACACTGTGCAGATGCAATGCACTTTGATTTCCGTGAGGCATTTGACTTAGTAGGGAAAACATTCAGGTGAAAACTGTACAGTGTCAGTAGAGCATGTGAAACGGACCAAAACTGGCTGCCTGACAGATCTCACTGGCCCATTGTCATTGGATGGGAAGGAGTAAATAACATTCCCTGATTCTGTGTCTCCACGCCAGTCATGATTTTATGGAACTTAACTCTGTTGTCCTTTACTCAGCTCTTATCTTAGCTTCCGGGTCCCAGGGCTTTTACGCTCACCTCATGTGGAAACTGCTCCTTACACCAAGCCTTTGTGTTGCCCTTTTCAATTCCAGTGTCCCTCTAAGGGGTCTGAGTTGGGGCGCACCCATCCACATGCAGCATATAAAGTGGGGCTGTACCATGGGTTTATAGAGAGACAATCTGATTCTCTAGCCCCTTCTTAGCCATTCACAACATTCAGTTAGGGTAAGTCTACACTAGCCCCCTACTTCAATCTAGGGAGTCTAATGAGGGCAACCGAAATTGCAAATCAAGCCCAGGATTTAAATATCCCGCACTTGATTTGCATGTCCCCGGCTGGTCGCCATTTTAGAAACTGACTAGCCCGAAGTAACTGCCCGCATCTACACGTGGCAGTGAAACGGGATACCGATTTAAAGCCCTAAATCGAATTAGCTGGTATTCCTCCTGCAATGAGGTTTACTACCTTATTCGATTTAGGGCTTTAATTCAGAATCCTGTTTCACTGCCGCGTGTAGACGTGGGCAGTTACTTCAGGCTAGTCAATTTCTAAAATCGCGACCGGCCGGGAACATAGAATCATAGAATCATAGAGCTGGAAGAGACCTCAGAAGGTCATCAAGTCCTGCCCCTGCTCTAGGCAGGACCAATCCCAACTAAATCAACCCAGACAGAGCTTGGTCAAGCCGAGACTTAAACACCTCTAGGGATGGAGACTCCACTACTTCCCTAGGGAACCCATTCCAGTGCTTCACCACCCTCCTGGTGAAATAGTTTTTCCTAATATCCAACCTGGACCTCTCCCACCACAACTTGAGACCATTGCTCCTTGTTCTGCCATCTGTCACTACTGAGAACAGCCTCTCTCCATCCTCTTTGGAACCTCCTTCAGGAAGTTGAAGGCTGCTATCAAATCCCCTCACTCTTCGCTTCTGCAGACTAAACAGACCCAACTCCCCCAGCCTCTCCTCATAAGTCATATGCTCCAGCCCCCTAATCATTTTGGTTGCCTCCGCTGGACCCTCTCCAATGTGTCCACATCCTTTTTGTAGTGGGGGGCCCAGAACTGGACACAATACTCCAGATGTGGCCTCACCAGAGCCGAATAAAGGGGAATAATGACATCTCTGGATCTGCTGGCAATGCTCCTCTTAATGTAACCTAATATGCCATTAGCCTTCTTGGCTACAAGGGCACACTGTTGACTCATATCCAGCTTCTCATCCACTGTAACCCCCAGGTCCTTTTCTGCAGAACTACTACTTAGCTGGTTGGTCCCCAGCTTGTAACTATATTTGGGATTCTACCGTCCCAAGTGCAGGACTCTGCACTTGTCCTTGTTGAACTTCATCAGATTTCTTGTGGCCCAATCCTCCAATTTGTCTAAGTCACTCTGGACCCTATCCCTGCCCTCAAGCATATCTATCTCTCCCCCTAGCCTAGTGTCATCCGCAAACTTGCTGGGGGTGCAACCCATCCCCTCATCCAGGTCATTAATAAAGATATTGAACAAAACCGGTCCTAGAATCGAACCTTGGGGCACTCCGCTAGAAACCGACCGCCATCCTGACATGAAGCCGTTGATCACTACCCGCTGGGCCCGGCCTTCTAGCCATCTTTCTATCCATCTTACTGTCCATTTAACCAATCCACATTCCCTTAACTTGCTGGCAAGAATATTTTGGGAGACCATATCAAAAGCCTTGCTAAAGTCAAGGTATATCACATCCACTGACTTTCCCACGTCCACAGAGCCAGTTACCTCATCATAGAAGCTAATCAGATTGGTCAGGCACGACTTGCCCTTGGTGAATCCATGCTGACTATTCCTAATCACTTTCCTCTCTTCCAAGTGCCTCAAAATGGATTCCTTAAGGATCCCTTCCATGATTTTTCCAGGAACCGAGGTAAGACTGACCGGCCTATAGTTCCCTGGATCGTCCTTCTTCCCTTTTTGAAGATGGGCACTACATTTGCCTTTTCCAATCATCCGGGATTTCTCGATCTCCACGACTTTTCAAAGATAATGGCCAAAGGCTCCTCAATGACATTTGCCAACTCCCTCAGTACCCTCGGATGCATTAAGTCCGGACCCATGGATTTGTGTACGTTTAGCTTTTCTAAATAGTTCCTAACCTGTTCTTTACCCACCACGGGCTGTCCATCTTCATCCCATCTTGCGTCACTTAGTGCAGAAGTCCAGGAGCCGACCTTGTCCGTGAATACAGAGGCAAAGAAAGCATTGAGTACTTCAGCTTTCCCACATCATCTGTCACTAGGTTACCTCCTTCATCCAGTAGGGGCCCCACACCCTCTCTGATCACCTTCTTCTTGTTAACATGCCTGTAGAAACCTTTCTTGTTATCCTTCACATCCTTAGCCAGTCGCAATTCCATTTGCGCTTTCGCCTTCCTGATAACCCCCCAGCATTCTCGAGCTATACATTTAAACCCCTCCTTGGTCATTTGTCCAAGTTTCCACTTTTTGTAAGCTTCCGTTTTGTGCTTAAGTTCACCAAGGATTTCCCCGGTAAGCCAATCCGGTCTCCTACCATGTTTGCCTCTCTTGCTTCGTGTCGGGATGGTTTCTTTCTGTGCCTTCAATAAGGCTTCTTTAAAATGCTATTTAAACCCTGCGCTTCATTTGCAATTTCGGTTGCCCTCATTAGCGTCCCTAGATTGAACTAGGGGGCTAGTGTAGACATACCCTTAGGTGTTTTCAATACCACTGCATATGTCGTCAGAGAACTACCCACAATGACTCCAAACTCTCTGCTGGATTGTACCAGCTGACTGAAATCCCATCCTTGAGTGGGGTCACGTTCTCTCTTGCCACAGGAGGCATGAACAGAGACAATTGGTACAAAAACCAGCAGAGCAGATTTAGATGAAATCTCAAGAGAAAAAAATCATCTTCCGACCTGTAAATAGTGGAGGAGAAGGGAACAGATGCCAAACAATGTCCCTGAAATTCATTCACCGGAGCTTTTCCAAAGGAGCCAGGACAGCCAAATCTCTGGGATAGTTTAAGTGCAGCAAATCCTTTATTTTGGCAGGGGATAGACAATCCGCCACCTTCTCACCCTGTAGCTCTGTGACGCCGTGGTGTAAAGTCTTACAGAACACCAGGTCTTACTCAAACACAAGCTGTGCCTTAGAGTCGTGTAATTTCAGTTGTTTATACATTTGCCAAAGTTTAATCATTTAGAATCTCAAATTTGTTGGGGTGAACGCTTTTGTGGCAGAGACCCACTTCTTCAGATCTATTGAAGTGGAAATGAATCATGAATAAATTCCACTCTAATGCACCTGACCAGGTGGGTCTTGCTCATGGGAGCTTGAGGGTAAGTAAATCTCTTAGTCTTTAAGGTGCCTCTGGGCTCCTCGTTGTTTTTGCAGATACCGACGAGCACGGCCACCCCACCGATATCATCGTTTGGGCTGAAATTTCCCACTCTGGTTCTGGCTTGAATTGTTTTTGGAACGTCTCAGCCTGATTTTTCCAGTGGGCTCTTGGAATGGAGGCAGGAGAAAGCATGTCTTACACACGTGGAAAGGGACTTAGAATGGAGCCTGGGAGGAGCCCCAGCACGTCCATGCTTTCCTGCAGGTAACTGTTCCCGTGTGAACAGGCAGAGCCCTGAGATGACAGATGAGGGGTTGACGGACCCTATTAACACATGACTGGCTCTTAAAGTTGTCCCCGGATCTACAATAAGGGGCATCTTGCCTCTCACAGTCCTCAGCAAACTAACTGGCTTTGTATTGAAACTCTGCCATCAGCTTTCCTCAATGATGCATTCTCTGTGCCACTGAAATGCAGCCACCTCGAGCCAAGAGGCCCCAGCTGGGGAGGCCTGGGAGAGAGGAACAGTTTGGTCCGGGGTACTGGAGCAAATTCTTCCCCTGTGCAAGGGCCCAGGGACGCTGATTGTCAGTGAGGAGCAGAAGGAACTACAGACTTTCTCTCCCCTCCCACCAATGCAGCACTGGGTCTGTGGGGCAGGGTAGCCCCTCAGCTAGAGCTGGTACCTGTGAGTGCTGAGAGGGATGTGTCTTCTCTGAGAACCCCCCTCAGGCAGCCGCGTCCTGAACCTCTCTCAGCCCAGCTCCTGGAGCAGCGTCCCACGCCGAGAGCCAGCACAGGGCTCTGCACTGGTTATAACAGCTCTGGGCAGTCCCAGGGGTGTTCTCTTAGCCCTTAGGACAGAAGAGGCGTCTGGGTGCAAAGAGCCTGAGGACCAGAAACACCCCAGCTGATACCTGCACTTTCCATGTCTGGGCTCCTGGGCTCTTTGTCCAGCTTTAAGTGTAAACAAGAATTAAAGGGCATTCCCAAGGGAGGGGAAAACTCTTGGGCTCTGGGCTGGGTCATGGGGGAACTGGCTGCTCTGTGCACTTGTGTGTATTGAACAATTAAAGTTGATTAGGAAGAAAACGAGGGATAAAGGCTCATGTCTGCTGAGGGACTGATCCCCTGTGCATGCCCGGGAGGGACAGGCAGACAGTCGGCAGCCATAGCTGGAGAGAGATGTCTGAGGGGAGACCTGAATGTTTTCTGCAGAGACATGGGCCAGAGAGGAATAATTCGCATCAGTAACGCTTGTCATATTGTGAAGTGGCTTTCACTGAAGAATCCTGAAAACACCTAGCGAAGGAAAGCAATGAGCATGCCCCCACTATACCGGCAGGGAAACTGAGGCAGGGGGAGACATGACATTTCCCAAGTCACATAGAGAGTGATGGACTGGACCCAGGCATAGCCTGGGCAGTAGGAGTCAGGGGGGTGCCATAGCACCCCCATATATTGCATCCGGTTTCCCTGTACACAGGGGCCAGCTCCATTGCTTACTTGCTGCCAGGCGTGCCAGCCCCATGCCCTGGCTTTCGGGTGGCCCTCTGGGTCCTGCAGGCTATCCCATCCCCCATGGTCCCGACCTCCACCAGCCCTGGAGGCTCCCCTGCCATGCACGATCCTGCAGCCACCTCCAGCTGTGGTGAGGTTGCCAAGACAGGATGCACCAGACATCATTTGCTACATTGATATCCTGTCCGTCTGGTCCAGGAGAGGTGGCAAGCCTGGGTGTGACCCCAGCCAGGGTGGTGAGGGGCATGGACAGGTGTGGAGGGGCGCCCCCCCCCATCCACAAATAGCTCCAAGCGCCGCTGAACACGGGAGTCCTGACTTCCCTGCCAGACCCACGGTCTGCATCCGATTCCCCGCAGCTCCCAGCCACAGAGCGCTACCATCTTGCCTGATCCAAAGCCTGAGCAGTGTCCATTCATGACATATCCCTCCCCTCCCTTAGTGCGGGGAGGGCAATGCTTCAACTGAGCAGCTTCCCCTTTTACATTCAAACAATGAGCTGCCACTAACTCTGGTGGCCAGGATCCAGCCCATGGGCCGGTAGTTGCCCATCGCTGATCTAGACGGTGCTGGGTGCTGCCGTGAGGGCAGGGGACTGGTCTCGATGACTCTCAAGGTCCCTTCCAGTTCTAGTGTCGTGTGATTCTGTGAAATTGATTACACACTTCAGTGAGTCATAACTGGTGCCATAACCCGTATCCTCTCTGGAAAGTACACAGGAAACTCTGTCTGGCGGGGGAGAAGGATCTTCTAAGGCCTGTTACATTTCTCCTTGGGCCATTACCTTGAATGGTCCATCCAACTGGATGTAAACATCATTGTGGTTGCTGCCCGAGAGGAAAGACATTTGAAATGCTGGGACATAATCAATATTGACACCCTTAGGTACAGAAATGATACGTGCTTACACACAGGGTACTCATACTGAGACATCAGGATCAAATCACTGTGTTGTATATGGGAGTGTTGGTTTGGGCACCGAACGTCACCCCGCACCCTTAGTTTCCTGCAGGAGTGTTAATCAAAGTCTAATGCAGAGGCTATGTGCCCAGAACACTCTCTGGATTTGGGCCGCACAATTCTGAATTGCAGCGACACGTTGTACTGTTATCCGTGTGTGGGCTTGCAACGTTCCTTGGGCTTTTCCACACTTTGCAGATCAGCGTCATGATCTCAGCGTTAGCAAAGGGCCTCCTCTGGATCACTAAGGGAAATTAAACCTGAATGTCTGTGGAGCAGTATGACCATTGTGGGTTATGTTCCGATTGGTGCTAATTGGATATAGATATTTCTCAATGCCAGGAGAGGCGTGCCTCAGTTTCCCCTTCCACACAGCAGAGCAGGGTCATTATGGTTTGCCTGCTGTGACACACTTTTAGCCTTTTTCTATGGGTGAGCTGAGAATCAGTATCCCTATAAGGCTCCTTCTTTTCTTCTTCCAGCATTTCCAATAATTTTCCCCCCAAATCATACATGTTACCCCCTTTCATAGGATTTACCATCAATATCAATTTCTTTCATAAGGTTTATCATGAGCAACACACTTTGCATTATGAGACTGAACCGTTCCACCAAATCTTCTCTCACTGGTGGACGTTTGCAATTATTTCCACTAAGCCACCCCTTGTGATTGAAGAGTTTGGTTTGTTCAACACACGCTCTGTCTTTCAACTCTTCCCGGAACCGTCCCATGGGTCTAGTTCCTGGTTTTCCTTCCACCTCAGTGTCCCCTTCAGCCGGGATCTTAAAGGTCTTCTGTGGGGTCCTGCTGTTGCAGGGGCTAGAGAGGCAAGGCTGCCAGGGCAGCTTGGGGTTGGATTGACCTCTGTGGAGCTGCCTCCCAATCCCTGGGTTATGGCCTTGCAAAATATCCCCTACCCCCCATCTCAGGCTTTCCCTGTGGTCCGGGACCTTCCCCCATCTCCTTTCCTAGAGGGATGTCATGTGTGTGCTCTGGGTTAACAGGTGTGTCTCTCTTTTACAGCTGCTTTCTGTGTCTTACATAGGGTTGCCAGATACTTTCACAAAAAATCCCAAACATGGCAGGGAAAAAATTGGTTGAGCAAAAAAAAAAAAAAAGGCACTACACCTTTAAATTCCCATGCTCCTGGCTCCCCCCTCTGGCCTTCCGGTATTTTCTGGGGTTTTTACTGGAGAGAAGACACAATTACAGGCCTGACTGGGTGAAAACTGGACACCTGGCAACCTTAATCTAACAGCCCAGGGATTTTCCTCCCCTCTCTGTCAGGTGTGGCATTCACATGTTCACAGACCGATATTTCTCCTGGCCCAGGGAGACAGGTTGAGTTTTCACAAGCCTGTCAGGAACTAAGTCCTGAAAAATGGGGACCTGAAATGGGGTACGGCCTGTCACCCCTCTCTGCACCCTGAAAGGACAGTTGTGTGACTGCTCCCCTCCCTTAGTTACCAAAGTGTAACCCTTCAGCAGGCCGGCGCTCCTCCTATCCATCACAGGGAGCTTTTAAGCAGAAGCTGGATATTCCTGAGGTCTCTTGTGGGCCCCACCTTCTGCACTCAGAGTGCCAGAGCGGTGAACAGCCCTGACAGCGCTCCCCACCCACAGGGAGGTTGGGCTCCCCTAGCATAGCTTGGCCCCCGCAGTGAGGCCGGGTGGGGCTGGTGCCAACGGGTTTCTCTCACTGTTCTCGAGGGGAGATGGGATTTCTGGTTGGATCCCAGGGTCCCTCTGCCCCTGCTGACAAGTGCAGAGACCCCCTGGGCTGCGGAGATGCAGCCCTCCCACTGGGACTGAGCCAGACCTGCCAGGGGAGGGCCCGTTCTCCTGAGGGAGGCATCCCAGCTTCACAGGCACTGCCTGGAGGCTGTGCCACCGGTGACCTGGTGTGAGACCTTCTCCCATTGATGTGAAGGGGCAGCAGACTCAGGGGCATAACAGGATCTAAGCAGCCGGTGCAGGGACTTAGTGAAAACCATGGGTGAAGCCCCAGACTCCCTTCCAGGAGCTGGAGAGGGCTGAGTATTCTGCCCCTGGGGTGTCCCAGTTAGTTACATTCCCCTCCCCACCTCTGCCCTCTGGGGCTTGATGGGTGCACATGGCAACAGATGCCAGTTTTAGCCTCATTGTGCGGCATAAACTGTGAGCTGAGCCCAGGTGGTTCCAGGTGGGTCGGGTTGGCCCTTGGTGGGGAGGGTGATGTCAGCACAGTTTGGTGGCCCTATTTCTGGGGCTGTGACTCCACCTGGGGGGCCCTTCTGGGTCAGTCTTGGGAGATGGGAAACGGTGTTTCCACCCAGGCTCCTGGGAGGTCTCTCTTGCTCTCTCACAGCCCTGCCTTTACCCCATAGGAGTCATGGATGAGTCAGTCACCGCTGAGCACAGTATTTACTGGCTAGCAATATCAGTTCTTCATCCTTAGGGTGTGGCTTCACTGTAAGGCTATGTCGGGATACAGCTATCCCACGTCTTTTGAACGTGTCCGCTATTGCAAAATATAGTGGACCCGCTATTTCAGCATCCCTGTGAACCTCATTCCATCAGGGAGAAGGGATGTCTCCAAAGACTGTGTTTTTTCAAAAGTGGGCACTGTGTAGACGTGCCAAATTTTGAATTAGCCTATTTCGAAAGAGAATCGAAATAATATACATAACTTGTGTAACTTATTTTGAGCTAAGAGTGCAGTATAGATGCACCCTTATTCATCAAACATCTCCCTTTTGTACCCAATTGCTACAATTCCAGTTTGATTCTCCTCCCTTTAAAGTTCTGTCTTGTCTCTGCTTTATCCCAGTAGTTACAGCCTCTGCGACCTCGCCCCCAATTTCTGACCCTTCTCCCACCTCTCCATGCTTCTGATGTACCTCTGGGCACTCATCACCTGCCCCCATGGAACCTAGTTGAAAGCCCTCCTCACTAGGTTAGCCAGTCTGTTCCCAGTCTGTCTCTGCTTAGCTTCCTTCTTCCTGGAACAGAATCCCAGGAAGGTTTTGGCTTCCTTGACCATCTCTGTAGAAGGCATTTACCTGGTGGTGCATCTGTCTCTGCCTGGGCCACCACTCTTGACCGAAAGGATCAAAGAGAACAACACCTGTTCTGCAAAGTAACTGACTAAAGGAAGAGGTACCACATGTCACCAGTCTACTCTGAATGCGGCTCGGTCAGAGAGACTGAGCATCAGGACAAAACCTCAAGTCCCTTTACGAGGGTAACCAGGATCTCAAGGAACGCTTCCCTCACACCTAGCTGGAAGGGGAGAGGCCGAGGGTGTGTCTGTGTAACTACAGTTTGCTCCTACTTTACTTAAATGCATTAGATACTCACAAGAAGGAGAGGTATTGTGCTCAATGTCATCAATTTCATATTAGACCCAACACCGGCGATGTGGGTATGAAATTCAGGAATAGCTAAAATATGGTGAGCAAGGTTTGCAATGTTGTGGGGATACAGGCCAGCAGGACAACGCTAAATTGCTCCAAAGGAAAGAGCAACTTGGCATTGATTTGGGAGAACACCCCAAACAGGGTCACAAACATAGACCACGAGGAAAAATCCCACCCCCGGTAGGCTGGACAATGTCCCTTTCCTCTCAGGTTCTTAAGTCTGGCAATCTCAAGGTCCCGCTCACAGGCCCAACCCTTCTCTCCACCCCACTCAAAGCTGCTGCCCTTGGTCAGGGCAGATCCTGAGTTCAGAGGTGCCCCCACAGAGCTCACCTCCCATCCTGGGGCGGGGCACAAAAAGAGGCATCTTGCTCATTTCGCTGGTCACTTGCCACCTGCCAGCTCCCTGCTTTCCACCACCGCTCTCCTGGGCAGCGTGGGTCAGGAACTAAGTGGATTACAATGTGCCAAACACTACTCCATCTGCTGACTATCTAACCTATCTATATAAAACAGGACCAAACAGTATTCACGAGCTACATCAGGGGCCTGCCTGTCTTCCTTCCTTCCTTCCTTCCTTCCTTCCTTCCTTCCTTCCTTCCAGTGAGCTGCCAGGGAAGCATTCCTTCAGATCTTGCTTCCACAAACAAAGAGCCGGAGCAGTCTCTGCTGGATCTGTTTGGTCCTCACCCCGTAGATGATGGGGTTGACCATGGGGGGTATCAGGAGGTACATGTTCGCAATGAGAACATGGAAATGCAGGGGTAGATTCTGGCCAAACCGCTGTGTGAAGGAGGAGAAGAAACTAGGGATGTAAAAGGCCAAGATGGCGCAGAGGTGGGAGCCACAGGTCCCAAAAGTCTTGAGCCGGGCATCCTTGGTGGGAAGCTTGAAGATGGCCCTGAGGATCTCGAAATAGGACATGGCAATAAGAACCATGTCCAGACCTTTCCCACAGAATAGCACAAAGAGGCCGTAGTAACTACTGATGCTGATGTCACCGCAGGCCAGCTTCACCATGTAGATGTGTTCACAGTGCGTGTGGGGGACGATGTTGGTTCTGCAGTATTGCCACCTCCTCACCAGGAAAGGATAGGGCAGTACGATAATGCTGCCTCGCAGCACCACAGCCAGGCCGATCTTGACTACTACAGGGTTTGTCAGGATGGTGGAATGTCTCAGGGGATGGCAGATGGCCACGTAGCGATCAAACGCCATGGCCATGAAGATCCCGGACTCCATCACTGCAAAGCAGTGAACGAAGAATAGCTGGGTGAGGCAGGCATTGAAATCGATCTCCCTGGAATTGAACCAGAAGATGCTCATCATTTTGGGCAGGGTGGATGTAGACAAGACCAGGTCGGTGATGGCCAGCATGCAGAGGAAATAGTACATGGGCTCATGAAGGCTTGGTTCAAACTTCACAATGAAGAGGATGATGAAGTTGCCGAAGAGGGCTATGATGTACAGGAAGCAGAAGGGGATGGATAGCCAGACATAGGCTGCCTCCAGGCCAGGAAAGCCCAGCAGGATGAAGGTGGAGGGGTTGATAAACTTGGTTGTGTTGGAATCTGACATGGAGTCGGGGAGAAGTTGTTCAATTCAGGGACACAACGGTGTCTTCTTCTCAAACCGTATGTTCACCCGACTTCCTGTAGGTGCCCAAGGTCTTGGATGATGGCCACAGCAGAAATGCCTGGAGGGAGAGACAAAGTTAATATCAGACACCACATGCCCTGCTGGAGGCTGTTCTCATGGATGGAGTAATTTGTCACTCTTCACACACTGAAAGTAACATATCTATTAACCAGAGAAGTGAATTATGAACAATTGACCTTGTTCAGGCCAATTCCGTTTTTGATGGTGCTCCAAATGTCAGTAAGTGATACACATCATAGTGTGGGAAACCCTAATAGGAACCACCAGGAAACCTGAGTGTTGATACTGGTTCTCCATCATTGTTCCATCATGTGAGGAGAACCGAGGCTGGGGAGATCTTGGTAGAGGCAGCTCCCAATTCCCTTGGTAGCTTGAAATCTGCGAGTGGAAGAAACCCAAACATGTGGCAAAACATATATCAGGGAAACATCCCGCTGCTTAGTGAGAAATGTAGAAAATGTAGAGAGAAAAATCTGAATGGTACTTGGGAGGTTTTTAAGAAGAGATATTTTAGATAGAAAAAAAAGCATGATTCCACGATCAAAAACGTGGATGAATTTGGCTGAAACTTCATTTCAGTGGCAAGTGAAGGCAGCTATTACTGGCGAGGGGTGGGAAAAGCAAAATAGAACAAATGGGAAAAGGGAAAATAAATAGCAAATAATAGAAACTGGAAGTTATGAACCTATAAGGGACACTTAAGACTTTAGGGGAAAATCCATGCTTTGCCAGGCTGAGGATCCAAAGAGATGCTAGCGCAGGTTTAAGTGAATTCCTTGAAAGAAAAAAGAAACATGTTAATGTTGCCGAAAAATTAGACTTGTTCAAGAAATATAATTGTTCTGCATTTGGGAGGTAGTATGGTGCACGCCTATTTCTTAAAGAAATTAAGTACGCTACAGACCTTAGCAGTGAATGAGAATGGTAAACAACATCTATAGGAGGACCTTTCAGTTTTGATCCCTAGAGTAGAGTAACAAAATTGCCTATCAGCCACACATATGGAACAAACAAGGATGCAAACAGGCAGCAGCCAAGCAAAACCATCCAACCAAATTCCCCCAAAAACAAAAATAAAAAGTCAAAGGGAGAACAGTTCTGTGAGATGTAGACTATGAAAAATACAGGGTAAATTCAATAAAAGATTAGATTTGGTTATAAAGCGATGGGAAATCTGATATGAAATGAGTTTTACAAAGACTACAAATTTAGATAATACTTGTCAGCAACATGGCTATGAAAACAGGTCTTGTGACAAAAAATGGTTGTAATCATTGTCACGGAGTGTGGGGGAGTCATGGGTCCTGCCCTCCCATCCGCAGGCAGACGTGACTCTCAGCCAGGAGGTAGAACAGAAGGTTTATTGGTTCCCAGGGACACAGCGTAGCACAGACTTATGACAGGAACCAGGAGCAGTCAGTACAGCCCATCTAGGGAAAGGTGGGCCCAGAACCTCAGCTCTGGGCCACTTCCCACAGGCCAGCTAGGCTCCTTCTCCCCACACCAGCCAAAAACTAACTCACACTCACAGCCACTGCTCACAGCCCCCCAGGCAGCCCCACCTCCTGCTTTGTCCGACTTCCAGGCCCAAGGTGCTATCTGCTGTCACCTGGTCCTCAGGACTTCAGAGACTGAACATACTTCCACAGTGAGTCCTGCCCAGCCACCCCCTCATGCAGATAGTGCTACAGTGCCCGGGGAAACTGAGGCACACACACAGAGTTACTACAGAACAGCTCAGGACAGTAGAATCACATAGAGCACAACAAAGCAAATGGAGTGAATACAAATCAGAGTGAATACAGTGACTACAGGAGCCAAGACAGTCCCTACTACGTCACAATCGTTTAACGAGAATAGAAGTTTGGTGGATGAAGGACACTGTGCAGATGCAAGGCACTTTGATTTCCCTGAGGCATTTGATTTAGAAGGGAAAACATTCAGGTGAAAACATGAAGACTGCACAGTGTCAGTAGAGCATGTGAAATGGACCAAAATTGGCTGCCTGACAGATCTCAATGGCCCATTGTCATTGGATGGGAAGGAGTAAATCACATTCCCTGATTCCTTGTCTCCACACCAGTCGTGATTTTGTGGAACTCCACCCTATCGTCCTTTACTCATTTCTTATCTTAGCTGCCGAGTCCCAGGGCTTTTACGCTCACCTCGTGTGGAAGTTGTTCCTTACCCCAAGCCTTTGTGTTGCCCTTTTCAATTCCAGTGTCCATCTAATGGGTCTGAGTTGGAGCACACGCATCCACATGCTGTAGATAAGGTGGGGGCGTACCACTGGTTTATAGAAAGGAAATTAGATATTTTCTATTTGATTCTCCAGCCCTTTCTTAGCCATTCATGACATCAGTTAGGTGTTTCGAATGCCACTGCATATATCGTCAGTGAACTACCCACAACCACTCCAAGATCTCTCTCTTGAGTACCAGCTGGCTGAAATCCCAGCCTTGAATGGGGTCACGTTCTCTCTTGCCACAGGAGGCATGAACAGAGACAATTGGTACAAAAACAAGCAGCATAGATTTAGATGAAATCTCAGGAGAAAAAAATCATCGTCCTACCTGTAAGAAGTGGAGGAGAAGGGAACAGATGACGAACAATGTCCTTGAAATTGATTCACTGGAGCTTTTCCAAAGGAGCTGGGCCAGCCAACTCTCTGGGATAGTTTAAGTGCAGCAAATTCTTTATCTTGGCAGGGGATAAACAACCTGACACCTGAGGTCCCTCCTCGCCCTGCGGCTCTGTGACGCTGCGGTGTAAAGTCTTACAGAGCACCAGGTCTTACCCAAACACAAGGTGTGATCCTCAGTGGCGGGGACTAAGGGCACGGACAGTGTGAACATATAACATTGAGAAAAGAAACCCGTTTACAAAATCCATATTTGGCCAGCGGAACTTCTTGCCACCGACATTATGGAGGTGAAGAGCTAAGGTGATTGGGACTCACAGGCTGTTTGACACCTGCCCTTAGAATCACGTATTTTCAGTTGCTTATACGTTTGCCAAAGTTTAATCATTTGGACTCTCAGATTTATTCGGGCACAAGCTTTTGTGGGCAGAAACCCACTTCATCAGATGTAGTGAAGTGGAAATGAATCATTAATAAATTCCACTCCAATGACAAAGTGGGTTTTACTCATGAAAGCTTGCACCCACATAAATCTCTTTGTCTCTAAGGTCCCCCACCACCCCTCGTTGTTTCTGCAAATACTGACGAACACGGCTACCCCACTGACACCATCATTTGGACTGCAATTTCCCACACCAGCTTCCGGTTCTGATTTGAATTGTTTTTGGAAGTTTTAGCCTGACCTTTTGACATGAATCCTTGCATGAAGCCAGATGAAAACATGTCTTACACGTGTGAAAAGGGTCTAATAACTGTGCCAAGGAGTAGCCCTGGCACATCCATGCTTTCCAGCAGATAAAAGCCAGGCGACTGTCCCCGTGTAAACAGGCAGAGCCCTGAGATGAACGATGAAGACTTGACAGTCCATACGCATCAACTCATAACTGGCTCCTAAAATTGTCCCCCAGTTCTTAGGAAAAGGGGCATCCTGCCTCACACAGACCTCAGCAAACTAACTGGCTTTGTACTGAAAATCTCCTGCCAAGTTTCATCCTGACGCATCCCCGGTGCCACTGAAATGCAGCCAACTCGGCGGAGGAGGCCTGGGAGAGAAGGACATTTTGGTCTGTGATATTGGAGCAACTTTTGGGCAACCTCATCGTCTGGGCAAGGTCCCTGAGATGTTGAGTGGCTGTGAAGAGCAGAAAGGACCACAGATTTTCTCTCCTCACACCCACGCTGCCTTGGGTCTGTGGAGCAGGGGAGCTCCTCAGCAGGGGACAGTACCTGTGAGTGCTGAGAGGGACGTGTCTTCCCTGGGAACCCCCTCAGGCAGCCGCGTCCCGCACCTCTCTCAGCCCAGCGTCTGCAGCAGTGTCCCACGCCGAGAGCCGACACAGGGCTGTGCAAGGTTTGTAATACAGCTCTGGGCAGTCCCAGGGGGGTTCGCTCAGCCCCTGGCATCTGAGAACAAAGAGCACAAAGGTCAGAAGCACCCCAGCCGATACCTGCACCTTCCACATCCATGTTCTCTGCTCCTTGTCCAGCTTTAGGAGTAAATAGGAATTAAAGGCCCTTCCCAAAGGAACTCTTGGGCTCTGGGCTGGGTCACAGAGGAACTGGCTGCTCTGTGCACTTGTGTGTATTGAACAATTAAAGTTGATTAGGAAGAAAACGAGGGATAATGGCTCATGTCTGCTGAGGGACTGATCCCCTGTGCATGCCCAGGAGGGATAGGCAGACAGTCAGCAGCCATAGCTGGAGAGAGATGTCTGAGGGAAGACCTGAATGTTTTCTGCAGAGACATGGGCCAGAGAGGAATAATTCGCATCAGTAATGCTTGTCATATTGTGAAGCAGCTTTCACTGAGAACACCTAGCAAAGGAAAGCAATGCGCATTTCCCCACTATACCAACAGGGAAACTGAGGCAAGGGGAGAAATGACATTTCCCATGTCACACAGAGAGTGACGGACAGAACCGAAATGCTAGGGGTGCTACAGCACCCCCATATAGTGCACCCGGTTTCCCTGAATGCAGGGACCAGCTCCACTACTGACCTGCTGCCAGGCCTGCCAGCCCCACGTCCTGGCTTTTGGGTGGCCTGCTGGGTCCTTCAGGTGATCCCATCCCCAATGGTCCCACTGCCTGCTAGCCCTGGAGGCTCCGCTGCCACACAGGACCCTAATCGGCCCATGGCTCTGTAGCCCTCTCCAGCTGTGGTTAGATGGTCAACTCTCCCAGGCAGGACCTATCAGATGCCATTTGTAGCAGTGGCATCCCATCCGTCTGGCCCGAGAGAGTGGGCAAGCCTAGCTGTGCCCTAGCGGGATTGGTGAGGGGAGTAAGCAGGTTGGAGTGGTGGCTCAGCCCCCCACCCTACAAATAGCTTCAGCGCCACTGAACACAGGAGTCCTGACTTCCCTGCCAGGACTATGGTCTCCCTCCCAGGGACTGGACTCATGAGAAGAGGGAACTGGACTATGGGATAGCAGGGCCTGTTCCAGGGGAGGGGTTGATGGACTTCCCTGGGATGCAACCTAGAAATGGGGCTCTCCTGAGCTCCCTGACATCCCAACCTGGCCCCTCACCCTCTGAGGCTGGGCCATTCTGTAATCCTCTCCCATATTTCCAGCCACTCATGAAAGCGCAGAAAGGGATCTAGGGGTTATAGTGGACCACAAGTTGAATATGAGTCAACAGTGTGATGCTGTTGCAAAGAAAGCAAACATGATTCTGGGATGCATGAACAGGTGTGCTGTGAGCAAGACACAAGAAGTCATTCTTCCGCTCTACTCTGCGCTGGTTAGGCCTCAATTGGAGTATTGTGTTCAGTTTTGGGCACCGCATTTCAAGAAAGAAGTGGAGAAATTGGAGAGAGTCCAGAGAAGAGCAACGAGAATGATTAAAGATCTAGAGAACGTGAGCTATGAGGGAAGGCTGAAGGAATTGGGTTTGTTTAGTTTAGAAAAGATCAGACTGAGGGGGGACATGATAGCAGTTTTCAGATATCTAAAAGGGTGTCATAAGGAGGAGGGAGAAAACTTGTTCATCTTGGCCTCTGAGGATAGAACAAGAAGCAATGGGCTTAAACTGCAGCAAGGGAGGTTTAGGTTGGACATTAGGAAAAAGTTCCTAACTGTCAGGGTAGTCAGACACTGGAATAAATTGCCCAGGGAGGTTGTGGAATCTCCATCTCTGGAGATATTTAAGAGAAGGTTAGATAAATGTCTATCAGGGATGGTCTAGAGAGTATTTGGTCCTGCCATGGGGGCAGGGGACTGGACTCGATGACCTCTCGAGGTCCCTTCCAGTCCTAGTACTCTATGATTCCATGATTCTATGAACCAGCAGGAGAGTCTGCATCCATGCGGTACCCTCTTGCTCTGAGCCGAAGCCAGAACAGTGTCAATTTATGACATATCTCTCCTCTCCTGTACTGCGGGGAGGGCAATGCTGAAGCCAAGCAGAGTCCCCTTTTACATTCAAGCATGGAGCTGACATCGTCTGATACCTGCTGAGGCACGGGTAACTATAGAGGCGGGGCCTAACCCTGGTGGACCATATCCAGCCCATCCCTGATGCGTGGTCCTGCTGTGGGGGAAGGGACTGGACTCGCGGACCTCTCGAGGCCCCTTCCTATTCTAGGGCACTATGATTCCATGAAATGTGCTTAAACACTTCAGTGAATAATAGCAGCTGCCATAACCCATGTCTGGTCTAAAAAGTGCACAGGAATGTCCATAACCAGGGTTAAGCTTCTGGGCCTATTACGTTTCTTCTTGCGCCATTGCCACGTGTGGCTCGTCCACCGGGTTGTAAACCACACTGTGGTTGTTGCCCGAGAGGACAGACATTTGACATGCTGGGATATAGTCAGTACTGATAACGTTAGAACAAAATGGTACGTGCCTACACACAGGGTGTGTCTAGACTACAAGGATTTTTCGAAAAAACGTCCCCCGCATCTAGACTGCTGCCGAGTTATTTTGAAATTAAATGGAAAGAACACAGCAGGTTTTTTTTACCACGGTAAACCTCATTTTGTGAGGAAGAACACCTTTTTTCAGAAGTGCTCTTTCGAAAAAAGGCGTTCTTGAATGCAAACAGGGCTTTTTCGGAAGAGAGCATCCAGAGCGGCTCGCTTTTTCGAAAGAAGTGGTTGCAGTCTAGACGCTCTCTTTCGAAAGAGGCTTGTAGTCTAGACGTAGGCACAGGGTACTCATACTCAGGTCAGTAAATCCTTTTCCGCTCATAGCTTTTATGACACACTGAGGCTTTGTCTACACTGCAGGGTTTTTGCGCAAGAAGCTTTTTGTGGAAGAGATCTTCCGCAAAACATCTTGCGCAAAAGCACGTCCAGACCTCAAAAGTGCATCGCAAAAGCAATGTGCTTTTGCGCAAGAGAGCGTCCACACTGCATGGATGCTCTTGCGCAAGACAGCTCTGATGGCCATTCACAGACTGGCCATCAGAGCACCTGTGCTTTTTCAGCTAGGCTCTTTTTGTACAAGAAACCCCTGTGGAGTGTCCACACCTGCCTTTTTGGGCAAGAGCTGTAGCACAAAAAGGAGTTATTCCTCGTGGGGAGAGGAATAACTCTACCGGCAAAAGCCTTCTGTCCTGTTGATTTACTGTATTTTTTTTGCGCAAAAACTCACTTCAGATGTGGACACTCTGCTGGTTTTTGTGCAAAAACTGTGTAGTGTAGACATAGCCTTAGTGTACAAGATGTCAGGATCATATCACAATGTTGTATATGGGAGTGTTGCTTTGAGCACAGAATGTCACACCGCTCCCCTTCGTTTCCTACAGGAGTGTTAATCAATGTGTACTGCAGAGACAATGCGCCCAGGGCACTCTTTGGATTTGGGCCACACAATTCCGAATTGCAGCGGCACGTTGTACTGTTATCTGTGCGTGGGCTTGCAACGTTCCTTGGGCTTTTCCACACTTTGCAGATCAGTGTCGTGATCGCAGCATTAGCAAGGGGCCTCCTCTGGATCACTAGGAAAAAAGAAACCTGAATGTCTGTGGAGCATTGTGACCATTGTGGGTTATGTTCCGATTGGTGATAATTCACTATAGGTGTTTATCGGTGCCATGGGGGGGAAGGTGTAATATGGTGCGACTCACTGCCATGGTGCCTCCTACTGGACACTTGGAAAATCAGCTCTTCAGCTCTGGAGCGCCCCCTTTTGGCTGGTGTCTCGCCTGCTGTTACCGGTGAATGTCTTCACCACTTTATGTTAGGACCCATGTCCCTCCCAGACCATGGCGTCCTCCCTTCTGGGGTCCTCCCCCTCAGGAAACCCCTAATCCCCAATGCCCCCTTGCCTCAGTGACTCACTGCCAGGCTTCATCTAGCCCCTTACCTCAGGGGCAAACTGCCATCTGACATGGCCACTCATGGAATCATAGAATCCAGGATTGGAAGAGACCTCAGGAGTCATCGAGTCCAGCCCCCTGCCCAAAGCAGGACCGGTCCTGACTCAATCATCCCAGCCAGGGCTTGGTCAAGCCGGGACTTAGAAATCTCTAGGGATGGAGATTCCGCCCCCTCCCTAGGGAACCCATCCCAGTGCTTCCCCGCCATCCTAGGAAAATAGTTTTTCCTAATATCCAACCTAGACCTCCCCCACTGCAACTTGAGACCATTGCTCCTTGTTCTGTCATCCGCCACCACTGAGAACAGCCTCTCTCCAGCCTCTTTGGAACCCCCCTTCAGGGAGCTGAAGGCTGCTATCAAATCCCCCCTCACTCTTCTCTTCTGCAGACTGAACAGACCCAAATCCCTCAGCCTTTCCTCATAGGTCATGTGCTCCAGCCCCCAAATCATTTTGGTCACCTCCTCTGGACCCTCTCCAATGCGGCCACATCCTTTGTATAGCGGGGGGCCCAGAACTGGACACAATACTCCAGGTGTGGCCTCACCAGTGTTGCATAAAGGGGAATAATCACTTCCCTAGATCTGCTTGCAACGCTCCTCTTCATGATGGCAAGGGAGTGCACATCTGCTGCCTTTGCCTGCCCTGGTTGCCCACCTGCAGCCCTAGTAGCCTCAAACCTTGTCTAAGCCCCTACAGCCGGGGAGCTTGCTTGGTTAGAGATTCCCCAGCCCTGCTCTAAGTCAGGAAGCCCCCAGCTTCCCTGGTAGCCAGGTCCCTCCAGCTTCCCAGCTGGAGCAAGGGTGACTCTGTCTCTGCCCCTCCCAGAGCCCTCATTTATACAGCCTCAGTTGGGCCATAATTGGCTGGCTCCACTGCTCCAGCCCTCTTCCAGGGCTGGGTTTTAATCCTTAAAGGGTCAGGGCAGGGCAGACGCCCCGTCACAGTGTGCCTCAGTTTCCCCTTCCACACAGCAGAGCAGGTTTATTATGGTTTGCCTGCTGTGCCAAACTGTAGGCCTCTCTCTGTGTGTGAGCTGAAGAGCAGTACCCCTTTCTGACTTCTTCTTTTCTTCTCCCAGCGTGTCTAATCGCTTTCCCCCCAAACCAGGCATGTTACTCCCCTCATAGGATTTACCATCAGTACCAACTTCTCCCATCAGGTTTATCATGAGCGACAAACTTTGCGTCATGAGGCTGAACCATTCCACCACCCACAGGGAGAGACTTCCACTGAGCCACCCCTTGTGATTGAAGAGTTTGGTTTGTTCAACACACGCTCTGTCAGCCCCGTTCCCCTCACAGGAACCCGGGGTGTGTCTGAATCTCTCAGTCCCATTTCCCTCACAGGAAGCCGGTGTGTGTCTGAATCTGTCAGCCCCGTTCCCCTCACAGGAACCTGGGGTGTGTCTGAATCTCTCAGTCCCATTTCCTGCACAGGAACCCGGGGTGTGTCTGAATCTCTCAGTCCCATTTCCCGCACAGGAACCCGGGGTGTGTCTGAATCTCTCAGTTCCATTTCCCGCACAGGAACCCGGGGTGTGTCTGAATCTCTCAGTTCCATTTCCCGCACAGGAACCCGGGGTGTGTCTGAATCTCTCAGTTCCATTTCCCGCACAGGAACCCGGGGTGTGTCTGAATCTGTCAGTCCCATTTCCCTCACAGGAAGCCGGTGTGTGTTTGAGTTTCTCAGTCCCGTTCCCCTCACATGGGCTGGGCAAGTGTCTGAGTTTCTCAGTCCTGTTCCCCTCACAGGACCCTGGTGTGTGTCTGAATCTCTCAGCCCTGTTCCCCTCACAGGAATCAGGTGTCTATCTGAGTCTCTTACCCCTGTTCCCCTCACAAGAACCTGGTGTATGTCTGTGTCTCTGTCTCAGGGGCCAGGTGTGTGTCTGAGAGTACGTCTACACTAGCTCATTAGGTCGAGCTAGGTAGGGTAATGAGGGCAAGCGGATTTGCAAATGAAGCCCGGGATTTAAATATCCCGGGCTTCATTTGCATGTTCCCGAGCGCCACCATTTTTAAATCCCCCTTAGTCCGAACTCTGTGCCCGTGGCTACACACGGCACCGAGTAGGTAGTTCGAATTAAAGATCCTAATTCGAACTACCGTTACTCCTCATACCCCCTCCCGTAGGATTTACCATCAATACCATCAATACCAACCATTCTACGAGGAGTAACGGTAGTTTGAATTAGGATCTTTAATTTGAACTACCTACTCCGTGCCGCGTGTCGCTGCGGGCACGGAGTTCGGACTAAGGGGGATTTAAAAATGGCGGCGCCCAGGAACATGCAAATGAAGCCCGGGATATTTAAATCCCGGGCTTCATTTGCAACTCCGCTTGCCCTCATTACCCTACCTAGCTCGAACTAACGAGCTAGTGTAGATGTACCCTGTCTCTTTGACCACACCACCGCCAAGTAGGGTTCCACGCCACTTGCAGACCAGTTCCCACCATCATATCACCAGGTGTTTCAGGGAATTAAAACATGTTCTCCTCAGGGAAAAGACCAGGACTGGTTTTGTATTGTGTGGTTTCCTGTCTATTATGATGCTATGCAGCTATGCCATGTATATCAAACATTAATAATGGAAGAGGGTAGGATTAGAGTATCTACCCTTGGACTCGTTTGTCAGCTCCATAATAGGACTCAAAGTGGTCCACGTTTCAGAAGCCACCAGGAACCAATCAGAGGAGCATAGCATGTCTAGCTGAGGGTACACGTAATGGACATGATTGTTTGAACCCAACTCTGCCCATGTAAATTCTTCACATTAGTTTTGTTGTACAACACATAGTTGGCGTGATCCACAAAGATCCCCCGCAAAAAAATGCATCCCCCACCCAGGCTGTGGGTATCATGGGAGGTGAGGGAGGAGGTTTCCATCTCACATTTGTCTTTGGAGCTCCCACTGAGGTGACCTGACCAGCTGCCTTCCTTGGGCAGGAAGGGAAGATGGAGCCCACTTGGAATCCATGGTGACGTGTCTATGATCCCATACCATTGCAAGCAACGGTGGATCATGAATGGGTCAGAGACTCTGGTGATGAATGTTTTATATCCTAGATTAAATTAGACAGGCACACACTGCTCCAATTCCTTTCTGCTGAAGATACGGAGCATCCTCTCCCGGATCTGCTTGGTTTTCACCCCGTACACAATAGGGTTTAACATGGGGGGTGCCAGGAGGTAGAGATTGGCCACCATGATGTGGACGTGGTGAGGGATGTTGTGCCCAAAGCGGTGGGCAAGGAAGGTGAAGAGTCCCGGGATGTAAAAGGCCAGGATGACAGACAAGTGAGATGCGCAGGTGCTGAAGGCCTTGAGACGGGCGTCCGTGGACGGGAGTCTCAGTACGGCTTGGAGGATCATAGCGTAGGACATGGAGATGATCAGCACATCAAACCCCACCACCATGAAAGCCACAAACAGTCCATAAATGACACTGACGCGCGTGTCCCCACACACCAGCTTCACCACGGCCATGTGCTCGCAGTAGGAGTGGGGGATCAGGCAGCTCTGGCCAAAGGGCAGCCCATGTGTGAGGAAAGAGAAGGGGCTCACCAGAAGGACCCCACGGGCCAGCACCAGGCTCCCGATTGTCACTATGGCCGGGACGGACAGGATGCTGGAGTGCCGGAGCGGGCAGCAGATGGCCACGTAGCGATCCAAGGCCATGGCCATGAGCACTCCCGACTCCACTGAGGAAAAGGCGTGGACGAAGAACATCTGAGCCAGGCAGGCATGGAACCCGATCTCCCTGGAGCCCAGCCAGAAGATGCCCAGCATTTTGGGGACCAAGGACGTGGAGAGGAGAACATCGGTGCTGGCCAGCATGGCCAGGAAGAGGAACATGGGCTCATGCAGGCTCGGCTCTGTCTTTATAATGCAGAGGACAATGATGTTTCCCAGGACAGCAATGACATACATGATGAAGAAAGGGAAGGCGATCCAAACCTGGGCTTCCTCCAGTCCTGGGATGCCACTCAGCAGGAAGGTGTCTGGATGGGAGTGGGTGCTGGTGTTCAGACATACCATGACATGCTGTTCTTTTCCTATCAGGACACGGGGAACTGCCACCCTGTAAAGAAGCAGCAAAGAACCCATGAGGGCTGATTCAATTCTTGGGAAACCTGGGTGCAAGGGAGTTAGGGTAGATTGGATCGAGGGTCTCTTGTTCCAAATTCCAGTTTCATTTCCAGGACAGACACACGTAGAGTTACTGGTGTTACACACTGTGGGTGTGTCTAGACTACAGGGTTTTTTTCCAAAAAACGTGGCCTTTTTTCGAAAAAACTTCCCCTGCGTCTAGACCGCTGCCACGTTCTTTCCAAAGTAAATCGAAAGAACGCGGCAGTTTTTTCGACAGCGGAAAACCTCGTTTTACAAGGAAGAATGCCTTTTTTTGAAAGTGCTCTTTCAAAAAAAGGCGCTATGTAATGCAAACTGTGCTCTTTCGAAAGAAAGCATCCAGACTGCCTGGGTGCTCTCTTTCGAAAAAGCAGCTTGTTTTTTTGAAAGTACTGATTGTAGTCTAGATGCTTTTTTTGAAAGAGGCTTTTTTGAAAGTATCTTTTGAAAAAGCCTCTTTTGAAAAAGCGTGTAGTCTAGGTGTAGCCTGTGGCAGCCCAGTCTGTCTCTTCACAAGTCTGATGGTTTTTGGTTAGTTTTTCCCCCATTAGAGATTCAGTTCCCTTTCCTGTTCTGGGTTTCTGCGTGGCGAGAGGGGGAAGAATGAGGCATGATGGGGGTTAATACACTCTTCCTTGTTTCCTTCCTTCTTTGTTAATCCGTGCAGCATTCTGCCTCTCCCTTTCAGTTCTTCCCCAAAATCTAGGGAAAGGGAAGGACAAAAAGGCAAATCATAGAGTTATAGACTCATAGAACTGGAAGGAACCGCAAGAGGTCATAAAGTCCAGTCCCCTGCCCTTAGGACAGGACCAGGCACCCTGACAGGTGTCTGTCTAACCCACTATTACACATCTCTGATGATGGAGATTCCACAACCCCCCTAGGCAATTTATTCCAGTGTTTAATCATCCTGACAGGCAGGACGTTTTTCTGTAATCCAGAAGTCTAAAAGTCGTTTGTTTCAGGGTGACCAGTGTTAGTCTCCTTGGCGCAATTTCAGAAAATGCTGAGTGCCCATCTTCTGAGAATGGGGTCCCTTTGAGGCATGTCAGGAACAATAGTAACAAAGCAATAAGAATACAAGTTGCACGTTCCTGGTCTGACATGGTTGGGACCTGACCAGTTCCAAACGACAGAATTTGCCGGGCCAGGGGAGGTCTCCCCTGCCTCTCGCCCCCTCTCCTCCGCTTTGCTGCCACTGGCCCTGGCCTGGGGCTGCCTTTGGCACCGGGGGTTCTCCGGCCTTGGCCCATGCTGCCTTGTGCGGCCCAATTTCCCCAGCCTTGTGCTGCCACGGGTGGCTGGGCTTCTCGGGCCCCCGACTCCTTGCTGCTGTGGGCACCCGGGCTTCTACGGCTCCCACCCCTGTACTGCTGTGGGCTGCCAGGGTTCTCCAGGCCCAGGCTCCAGCACTGCTGTCGGGTTCCTCTGGCCCCACTGTCCCCGGCCCTGGCTGGGCTGATGGCCCTCTTGCCATTCGACTCTGGGGCTCTCTGGTCCAGGAGCATCCATGGTCCTACTGGACCACAGGTGTTGCCAGATCATAGAGTGCTGGTTTTGACAGGGGCAAGCTGTATAATATCTTGCTCCTACATGGCACTTGTCATGAAAACATAACTGCACAGGAAGGTTGCCAGGTGCTCCAGAGGGGACGGACAGGAGAGGGAACCATCAGGGTTTCCATGGGCAGATCTCAACGCACTTTACAGAGGGATCCAGATCATCGTGAGCAGGTGCAAAGAGGACGCAGCTGGAGGGGTTCTAGCTAGCTTTCTAGGACAGGCGTGAAGAGTGACAGACAGCTCAGGGCGAAGGGTCCTATACTGCAGGCAAGCATGCAGACAGCCCCATTGCGAGTAACGACATCGCTTCCCTGTATGGGAGACCGGCCCAGGAAAGTGGCTCCCTTCCCAGGATGGGGCTGTTGAGGCTATGAACAGCTCTGGGGCTGTGTCTTGCTCCCCATCGCTGGCGCTTAGTTCAGAGCATCTTCCCTAAGGAAATGCACTTACCGCTGGGGTTGTCTGCACCCAGTCCATGTTCATAGCCCCTCCCTGCCCTGGGGTACGTTATTTCCAGCCTGCAGAGTGATATGGGCAGCCAGAGAATGGGCTGCACCTCTTGGCCGTTATGAAAACATTCAAGAGGCCAAATCACCACATGGAGCCAATTATATTGTGTAAGACAAAGTTGCGCCATATGAAGGGGAGATGCATACGCCCCTCCTTCTGGGAAGCAGTTCTAATCCCACCGCACGTCCATCATATACAGTCGGAGTACAGTACGTCATATACAGTCGGAGTGCTTCAGAATACACCCCACCCCATGTCTATTTCCAGCACATTATATGTCACCAAAGATCCAACCTACCAGTTCCTGCCCTAGTGGCACTGCCTCTGACCGTACCCCCGTTTTCAGTGCTCCCTTCCACACCAGTTGCCCATGAAGGTACCGGCGCCAGGACTCAGACAGGCTTGGGGAGGTGAGATCGTTACGAGTAAATGCTGAGAAATGTCCATTTCACCCGACACGCTGTGCCCAAAGAGACCCCTGGGCAAGTGCTTTGAAAACAATTCTCACCCCAGCCCTGCCAACCTCATTGCCTCAGACACAAGCCGCACAGGCTATGTGCCCATGAGACGTCAAGGGTGAGGTTTCTGCAGAAAGCTCAGACCTTCTCAAGATTCAACAGCCTCGTGAGATGTACGAGCAGGGTATGTTAAAGAACAAGGCATTTGTACTGACAGCGGGCTTCATGAGTTTGGGGTATGTCACCGGGAAATCCAGTGATGTGCCTCAGTACGGTGGTCCATTCAGGCAAAAGAGAGTTCTCACCCCAGCCAACTTGGCTAGTATTGCAAAACCAGGCTCAGCTGTTTAGCCCTGCACAATACGAAGAGTTTGAAGGGAAAACCTAAAGAGGCAGCAAAACCACTTAATGGTGAAAAAAAGTACTGCCAGATGGGGGTTTGCCCTGTCTCTGACTAGCAACAAAAAGGTATTTTCAGTCTAGCCTAGAGGAAGGATTCTATAGAGATGTAAATTGATAAAAAAAAATTAAAAATCCAGTGAGTAGTCCGGTGGCACCTGGGGGTATGTCTAGACTACATGCCTCTGCCGACAGAGGCATGTATAATAGGCTACCCGACATAGTCAATGAAGCGGGGATTTAAATATCCCTCGCTTCATTAAAATAAAAATGGCCGCCGCGCTGTGCCGGCTCAGCTGAGAGTCAAGACGCGGATCTGTCAACAGGGAACGCCTTTGTCGACAGCTCCTGTAAACCTCATTTAACAAGGCATAAGGGAACGGTTGACAAAGGCTTCCCCTGTCGACCGATCCGCGTCTTGACTCGCACGCTGTGCCGACGATCAGCTGAGCCGGCACAGCGTGGCGGCCATTTTTATTTTAATGAAGCCGGGGATATTTAAATCCCCGCTTCATTGACTATGTCGGGTAGCCTATTCTACATGCCTCTGTCGGCAGAGGCATGTAATCTGGACGTACCCTGAAAGACTAACATATATATACATTAGCTTTTGTGGGCAATTCCCACTTCTTCAGGTGCCCACGGAAGCTCATGGAACAGGTTGAATCTCTCTAGTCAGGCACCCTCAGGACCTGGCTGATTCTGAATGAGAGAATTTTCTGGATCACACGAGGTCAATATTGTCTAGCAGCATTAGCAACACTTCTACTGCTTACTGGGCTCTCAGAAGACATTTGGGGGTAAATTAGAGCTAAATGACAGCACAGAACACTGAGCGCCAGGACTGGCGTCTGTAAACAAACTTTCTGGGACTGCAAGAAACTTGGCCACACCCATGATAAGTGGACACAAGCTAACTAAAATAATTCGGAATGACAGATGTTTCTGGACCAGAGAGTTCTGGACTAGAAAGGTTCAGCCTGTACTATATGTATTTTTGTTAGTCTCTAAGGCTACGTCTACACTGCAGCTCTTTTCTGGGATACCGGAGGTATCCTGGAAAAGCTATGCTGCGTTCAAGGAACGCGTCTGCTTTTCTGAAAAATAATTCAGAAAAGTGGACACGTTCTTTCACCATCCCTGTAAGCCTCGTTGTGCCAAAAGAGGAGGTTTTTCTGAAACTTGGCACCGTGTAGATGTACCAATTTTCAGAAAATCCTCTTTCAAAAGAAAAGATGGAAAAGATATGCAAATTGCGGTTGTTTTTCTTTGTAGTGTAGACACAGCCTAAGGTGCCACAGGACTTCACATTATCTTTAAAGCTACAGTCTAACACGATGACCCCTCTGGGAAGAAAAATTAAAAATGCTCAAACATGGACACATTATCCTGAGAAATAATAAAAAATACAAAAAAATAATTCTGCCAACCCTACGCGTAGAACTGTTGAGAGCCTCCCCTTCCCTAGTGCCAAAGCTGACATCTGCTGTGACAAGTGCTGGTGGACACGTGACGTGGGCGGACAGAATTGTAGGGAAAGCCCTGAGTTAAGAAACTCAACATTTTCATTTTGGCCCACCTGGCCCTTAATCCTGCCTCTGCCAGAGACCGCTGAGCATCGGGGCTGCGTGCGCTCAGAGCTCTGAACTGCCACATGAGCGTGTCCCTCTCTGCTCTTCTCAGTGTTGCTGTCCCACACTGGCTCCTGGAAGCCAGCTGAGCCCTCGTGCAGCTCCTGAGGAGACCCAGCCACGAAGAACTCCATTTCCCTCAGCCCCCGACTCACCAGCAACCCCCCTCGCAATAAGATCACGTGAATTTAGCTCATCTGCTTGGAGGAGGATGAATCCGGCTCCGACAGCAGCAGAGCCCAGCTGCTAGGGCTGGCGAGTGGGAATAGCTTTATACCCAGCCGGTGGGTGTCCCCACGGAGGTTCTCACCAGCTGAGAGGCAGGAAGGGCTCTTTGGGCCACTGCTGTGGCTGAGGGCGTGTAAATGTCCACACGGGGGTTAATGGTGTCAGGAGAAAGTCATCCTCCCCGCTGTGAAGGAGACGCCGACCCCAACTCCTTGGAAATGCCACAGAGCAAATAGAAACACAGCATCATAGCACCCTTGATTCCAACACCAGAAAGGACTGCTGTGATCACTTAGTGTGACCTCCCCCACACCGGCAGAGAACATCCCACAGTGTTATAGAAAAACCTCCAATCTGGGGTTACAAGTGGTTAGCCATGGAGACTCCACCACTGTCCTAGTCAACCTGTGGAACTCCTTGCCAGAGGAGGCTGTGAAGGCTAGGACTATAACAGAGTTTAAAGAGAAGCTAGATAATTTCATGGAGGTTAGGTCCATAAAAGGCTATTAGCCAGGGGGTAGGAATGGTGTCCCTGGCCTCTGTTTGTCAGAGGCTGGAGAAGGATGGCAGGAGACAAATCGCTTGATCATTGTCTTTGGTCCACCCCCCTCTGGGGCACCTGGCACTGGCCACTGTCGGCAGACAGGCTACTGGGCTAGATGGACCTTTGGTCTGACTCAGTATGGCCATTCTTATGTTCTTATGCCCTTAGCACACCGTTCCAGGGGTTAATTGTCCTCCCTGCTAAAAATGTGCATTTTAGTTCCTGCCTGAGATTGTCTAGCTACAGCTTCCAGTCTTAACACTTTTCTGCTAGATTACAGAGGCCTTTATTAAATACTTGGTCCTGTGGAGATCAATTCTTTCTTTCTTTCTTTCTTTCTTTCTTTCTTTCTTTCTTTCTTTCTTTCTTTCTTTCTTTCTTTCTGTCATCTCTTGGTTCAGCAAAATAGTTTGAGCTCCTTGACTCTATTACTCTAAGGTGTGGTTTCCCATACTTTCATCATTCTCGTGGCTTTCCTCGGAACCCTCTTCAACTTTTCAACTTCCTTCTTGAATGGTGGGACCCAGAAGTGGCATTCGGTGGCCCTGCGGGTGTGCATTTAGAGGAGTTATAACACACACATTGTTTGCTTGTGCCCAGCTTCCCACGCAGTGGGATCACTCTGTATCAGTGGCCTGTCCTCTCTGTTCTGTACCACTCCCCCGATCTTCCTGTTATCTGAAAATGATACGAATAATGGCTTCATGCTTTCTTCTGGGTTACTATAAAAAGTGTTAAAGAGCGTAGGGCCAAGAACTGGTTCCAAGGGGACCCCACCCGAAATGCATCTCCTTGCTGATGATTCCCCCTTTACAGTCACACTTTGAGACCTAAGAGTTAGCCAGTTCATTTTAAACAGTTCTATTTTTAAGCACTTTATGGTGCAGTACCGGGTTAGTCACCTCACGGAAGTTTAAGATATTGCATCAACACTATTACTGTGATCCTCCAAACCTGAAAGCTCATCAAAAAGATTAATTTATTGGACAGGATTTGTTTTCCAGAAACCCGTGTTGATCAGTAGTTAATTGCATTTCCCTCTTTTAGTTTTTTTATTAATCAAATCCCATATCAGTGGCTCCATTATCTTGTCCAGAACTGATATCAGATGGACAGGCCAATAATTAACCAGGTCATCCCATTGACCCCTTTCTAAATATTGGCCATACAGCAGTTTTCTTCTGGTCTTCCAGAACTTCCCCAGGGTTCAAAAAAAATCTGCATTAAAGGTCCAGTGAAAACCTCAGCACTTTTAAAACCACAGAGCTACACAAGCAGCAGCTACCAGATATTGACTTCTTTGTTTTGGTATTCACCAAGAAGTCTGGTGATGAAGGAATGCCAAACATAGTGAATGCGAGTGGAAATGGGGTAGGTTTACAAGTTAAAATAAAAAAAAAAGAACAAGATAAAAATGACTTAGAAAAGTTAGGTGTCATCAAGTCACCAGGGCCTGATGAAATGCACCCTAGAATACTCAAGGAGCTGACAGAGGAGGTATCTGAGCCTTTAGCTATCATCTTTGAAAAGTCATTGAAGTTGGGAGAGATTCCATAAGACTGGAAAAGGGCAAATCTGGTGCCCGTTGATAAAAAGGGAAATAAGAACAACCTAGGAAACTACAGACCAGTCAGTTTAACTTCTGTGCCAGGGAAGATAATGGAGCAAGTTGTCGTACCTCGGTGTTTTCGTACCTCGGTACCTTCGGTGGTCTGGACTGTCAGTGTCAGCGTCGTCTGGTCAGGGTCGTCCTGGCGCGCTCCTGACAGGACCTCTACTCCGTCGGTGATAATAAACTTTCGGCTGCATGCGTAACAATCGGTACTCCCTTTATCTAGAGTGTTAGACCCGCGCGCCAGGTCAACACAGGAGATCTCTGAGAGGCCCGGAAAACGACAGATGCAGGCAAGGTTTGAAATCAATCGAGCAGGTTTATTGTCAAATGCGAAGCTCTACCAGTTGGTAACAGAGATCAGTACAATGTTACACCACTGGGCACTATGGCCCGCGTTGACAAGGGACCAACACCGGGCAGGCCTATTGCCATATAACAGATATTAACAGCAGTTAGTCAAAGTTAAGCTACTGTGCATTCTGTAAGTTCAGGCAATGACACCTGCCGTTCAGGCGCCTAGTGCGCCCCCTCACCCAAGGTCGGCCGGAGAGCACCTTTTGCGGTGTCCTTTTATAGACAGGTACAAACAACTTACGTCACTTCTTTACGTAGCGGGTTGCCACCCTCTGTTGCCTAGATACCACCCCTCACCTTACGGAAGGGGGGCTTACTTACTATCCTTCATGCTGTCAATTCCGACCTGGTCCTGAACCTAGGTTGGTATGTGCATTAGTTTTTAGGGAGTCTTTGTACCAAGACATTTCTTATTAAGATGTTCCGTTACTCCCCTTTGGCTTACAGTTTGTTCTCGTTGCCGCCCTGTGTCCTAACTTACACAATCACACAGTTATCAGTACGGCCTCTTTCTTGGCTCCTGTTACTGAACCAAAGTCTTGCTCACTAGATTGCAAGGCCTGTTGCTGTTTTCATGTTACAGGCCTCTATTTAGCCCTGCTGACTCCATGTTACTGACCCTCAACTTACTACACAAGTAATTAAGGAATTCGTTTGCAAACATCTGGAAGAAAATAAGGTGCTAGGGAACAGCCAGGATGGATTTCTACAGAACAAATCATGTCAAACCAATCCGATAGCTTTCTTTGATAGGATAACAAGTCCTGTGGATAAAGGAGAAGCAGTGGGCATGATATGCCTAGTCTTTAGTAAAGCATTTTAACAGTTTTTTTATTGATACAGTTTACTTTTACAAGACAGTTTTGAGTTTAGCCTCCGTGTCTTTGGGTACATTGTTGGGACATGTAAACATCGATAGGGGTCTGGGATGGCTTTACATTAGTGGTTAAGGAGTTCAGCCGCAGCATTACCCTTTGGACATGTTTTTTTCCTTTTCTTTCTGCAGTCTGGAAAGAGGCTAGGTCTAGACATCTTGAGCAAGAAGCTTTTATCGGAAGAGATCTTCCGAAAAAGCTTCTTGCGCAAGAGCGCATCCACACACAAAAGTGCATGGGAAAAGCGATGTGCTTTTGCGCAAGAGAGCGACAGACTGACTGTACGCTCTCTCGCATAAAATGCCACCCGGAACCACTTCAGCCAGGGTATTAGGTCAACAGTTGCTTCCGAGTGCTGGTGCCGGAGCCCTGCAGAGATACTTGCTTAAAGGGACACCCCTGGACAACCGTTCCTCTGCTGCTGCTGCCTGCTTGCTACCTCTTTGCGGGACAGCAGAGCTCTCGCAGTGCCTGCTGTGGTTGCCCTGTTCTTTTTTGGACACCACAGCTTTGTTCTTTAGTGCCATGGAGCCGGAGCTGCCCATGGGCACGCGATGGCCCCACACGGCCGTGCTGCAGGTTTTGCAGCACTTTTTGCCAGCTGCCTTCCTGGTCCTGCACGACCTGGACCCTGAGCTCATTCTGGTGACCCTCTCGGTGGCAGCAGCTGCTCCACTCTGGCAACCGCACCCCACTGTGGAAAGGCGTTTTTAGAGGCTGGAGACCAGTTCAGACTGGTGGGACCGGCTGGTCCTGGTGCGGTGGGACGACCAGCAGTGGTTCCAAAACTTCTGCATGCAGAAGGCCACCTTCATGGAGTTGAGTACCTGGCTCGCCCCTGCCCTCCAGAAACATGACACACACCTGCAGCTCACCATCCCCCCTGGAGAAGTGCGTCACAATCACCCTCTGGAAGCTCACTACCCCCAACAGCTACTGGTCGGTGGGCAACCAGTTCAGTGTGGGGAAGCCCATTGTCGAGGCCCTCCTCATGGAGGTAAGGGCTGCAGTCCCTGCGGGGGGGGGGTGGAATGTTGCATAAGGGGGAACCTTGAGAAAGGGGGGCTGGGGGCTGGGTGGTGGTGGAATGGGGGTGGGGGGGAAGCCCTGTCCCCAGGGGGTTATGCTGTCCTGCCCTCACACAGCCTTGCTGCCAGCAGGGTGTTGCCTCACAGGAGTTGGCTCCTGGGCTGTTTGGGGGAGGGGAGGAGAGGGGGGTGTGCACCTCCCAAGGGCTCAGGCACCCCCCTCTCTCATTCTCTGGTCTGTGTGTTTCTTTGTCTCCTTCTGCAGGCGGTGAGGGCCATCAACTCCCTCCTGCTGCAGAGGGTCGTCTGTCTGGGAGATTTGGACACGACCATGGCCGGATTTGCTGCCCTGGGGTTCCCGAACTGCGGGAGAGTGGTCAACGGGACCCACATCACTGGACCATCAAATGGCTCAGTATATTAACAGGAAGGGCTACTTCTCTGCGGTGCTGCAGGCCCTGGTTGACCACCGGGGACACCTCACAGACATTTTTGTCGGGTGGTCAGGCAGGGTACATGATGCCCAAGTGTTCAGGAACTCTAGCCTGTACAGGAAGCTGGAGGTGGGCACATTCTTCCCCCGCCATGACTTAGTGGTTGGGGACATGCAGATGCCATTGTGCATCATGGGGGACATGGCCTACCCCCTCATGCCATGGCTGATGAAGCCGTACACTGACCACCTGGATCCCAGCAGGGACCAATTCAATGCTCACCTGAACCGGGCCCGGATCCAGGTGGAGTGCACCTTTGGCTGCCTCAAGGCACGTTTCCGGTGCCTCCTTACCTGCCTCAGTGTGGGGAGAGGCAGGGGGAGGCTTTCCTCCTGGGGTGGGGGGCAGACGCCGGCGATGAGGGGTGAGCCTTCCAGCAGTCATGGACAGCTTCCATCCACCAGGCCCATCAGGCCAGGGTGCCCATCCAGGAGGCCCTGAGGGAGAGGGTCACTCAAGAACCCCAGTAACTCTCCCCAGGGCCTCCTGCCTAGAGGCCTCTGCCTTGTGGCCCTATCCCTTCCCTACCACAACCCCTCCCCTTGCCCTTTCCCTGACATCCTAATAAACACACTTGTTTGGTTTAAAACAAAAATGCAGTCTGTATTGATTAAAGATTCAGAAAAGGTGAGCAATGGGAAGGGGGCTCAGAACTGGGAGGGGGCAGCTCAATGTGCCACCTCAGGTGCGTGGACCTCATTGTGATTGGGTGGGTCCGGGGAGCACAGAGGGGCTTGGGGGGAGGGGCTGGAGTGGAGTCAGGGTTGGCAGTGGGGGCAGAGGGAGGGGCCATAGGCATCGCTTGGGAAGGGGGCATGGGCATTGCTAGGGAAGGGAGCAGAGGCATGGCAGGGGGGCAGGCAGATGAGGAATGGGCATAGCAGGGGGAGCAGGAGGCTGGAAGCCAGGAGCAGTGGCATCAGGCGGGTGTGCTGTCATGCAGGACATGACAACACACATGGTGTCACACTGCTGCACCAATTGGTCCCAGGCGCGCTCCCGTCACTCCAAGTCGGCATGGAACTTGTGCGCCAGGGTCTCGTGGATGTTGTGCATCAGGTCCTCGTGCACCCTGATGTGCCTTCGGGTCCCCCGAGCTCTGGCAGGTGGTTGCGGTGGTATGGCTCGGCCCTCAGTCCCGGCTGGTCCAGATGAGGAGAACACACAAGAGGGAGAGTCGGTCAGTCATCCCTGCAGACACTGTCCCTGAGGCCAGGCCCTCCTCTGTGAGCAGCGATCAACAGTCCGCGGCCCAGAGGAGGGGAATGTCCCAGGTGCAAGACCATGCGTGGCCTACATTTCAGGCCATGTCTCACAAGGGCCTCGAAGTGCCCAGAGGAACGTGCTGCTCGCTTCCCACCCCCCCACACCTCGGCCCATGGACAAGCAGCCAAGGGAAGTGTCTGGCCACAGTGGGATCCTCTCATGGGCAACAGAGGAGCCGAGAGCAGCCTGGGTCTCCCTGGGGTCTGCACACACAGCTGTGGTTCACTGCGCTGCCTGTGGGAGTGGCTGCTGCCACGTGCTGTGTGTGGCACTCCTCGGTCTGTGTGGGAACATGGCTGCACCCTTGTGGCTAGCTGGCTTCCAGCCGGGGCATCCCGCCCCCCCATGGCAGGATGTGTATGGCCTCCCCTGAGCCTGGGAGCAGGATCTGACCCATGCTCAGGGGCTGTCTGCTGCGTCCACGTGCCGCACAGTAACGCTGCCCATGGTGGCACATGCACGGACCACTGCACGAGGTGCAGCCCGAGCGACACTCACCCCCCCGTCCCCTGTGCGCCCGCCTCCCCCGCCCTGTGTGTGTGGCAAAGTCCAAGGAGGCCTGGGAGACATCCTGGCTCCCTTGAACTGGCTCGAGGGAGAGGGTCATGGTGCCCGTCTCCTCCTCGTCCTCCTCCTCCTCCCCCCCGTGGTGGCCGGCTGGCCCTGGTCTTCCTTCTCCTCCTCCGTCTGGCTGATGACTGGGGTCTCCAGTCCGGAGTCCACAAGGATGGGTGGGGAAGACGTTCCCCAAGATTTGGTGCAGCTCCCTGTAGTAGGGGCAGGTGTGGGGCCCTGCCCCTGAGGGGAAGCTGCGCTCGGTGTCACAGACATATCCCCGGTGGAGCTCTTTCACCTTCCTCTGAACCTGTTCCAAGGTCAGGGATGGGCGTCCACGCTCTGCCAGGGACTCGGCCATCTGGCCATAAATGTCTGAATTGCGGTGCTTTGCCCAGCGATCCTGCAAGGGGTCCCAGGTTGCCCCACAGTTCGAGGAGGGACTGGACCTCTCTTGCTCCCCCTGGGTGGGTCCTGGGACCCCTGCAGCTGCAAGTTTTGTTGGCCATGCAGCACCGCCCCCAGGTTTTCCTTATTTCTCCCTAAAACGAAGGTTGAATGAAATTGGCGGGAGCTGGGAAAGCGATGCAGTTTGTCAGCGGAATGGCGCAGTCCTACAGCAAACTGCCGCCGGTCCCCATAGCCCTAGTGTGCTCCATGATCACACCTCACAGTGCAGGGAATCGAACTGTAACACTGCCCCCCAGCACAGCACAAGGCTGTGGCCCGGCGATGTACCCAGGCCTGCAGTACGGAGCTGCACAGAGACATCGCCCTGCGTAATGCAGGGATGTTGTGACACAAATGCCATGGCCTGGAGCTCCTGGCCCCAAATGGCACCACAAAGGGGAGGATGCGAATGGCGGGATGAATGGCAGGTGCCACGACTCTGCCGACACCCTGGCCCCAAATGGCACCACAAACGGGAGGATGCGAATGGCGGGATGAATGGCAGGTGCCACGACTCTGCCGACACCCTGGCCCCAAATGGCACCACAAACGGGAGGATGCGAATGGCGGGATGAATGGCAGGTGCCACGACTCTGCCGACACCCTGGCCCCAAATGGCACCACAAACGGAGGGATGCGAATGGCGGGATGAATGGCAGGTGCCACGACTCTGCCGACACCCTGGCCCCAAATGGCACCACAAACGGGAGGATGCGAATGGCGGGATGAATGGCAGGTGCCACGACTCTGCCGACACCCTGGCGAGGAGCAGATGCAAACGGCTCAGCCCGAGTGGTGCCGCACGGGCAGCAGGCTGCTGTGACACAGACCGGGCCACATGACCCTCACAGAGCTACCCGGCTGCTGGGGTGAGACAAGCAGCCTCAGAAGCGTGTGGCACAAAGCAGACAGGCTAAGGGCCAGGGTGCAAGTGACGCAAAGGCGAGTGGTTAGCAATGGCTGCCCACAGCTGTTGGGAATCCTGTTGCCAAACCCCAAGACCTGGAGCAGCAGGGGCGCTGCAGGCCAAGAGTGAGCGGCACCGGCCGTGCAGCATGCAGCTCCAAGCTGGAGGGAAGGGAAGCAAGCTCAGCCCTGCCTCCCCTACGCTGTTTGGCTGATGTGGGAGAACCACTAGCAGGGGATGGGGCTGCTCTACTGCCCATCCTGGTTCATGCAGTGACATCACTTCCTGCCGTGTCACATCTGGGGGGGGCTGCACCTGCGCCAACCAAAGGTGCATTCCAGGGGCCGCCATGGGTCTCTCATGCACACGCCGGGCCAGAGCCAGGCTTTACCAGCTGCCCTCCCGCTCCAGTTTGATTCAAACAAACAGCCGTTGGGCCTTGGATACACCCCAGAATCCTTTGCACTGGCTGCCACATCGACACGTTGGAGCCATCGGCTGCAGCTGGCGCAAGGGTTTGTGGGACGTGTCAGAGCCATGCAGGCTACATTGCCTGACTGCAGGGGCAGGGACACAGCGGGGGGCCGGGGTAGGGGGTAACTGCAGTACTGACTGACACAGGCAGGCTGCAGGGGGTCGGAAGCAGCAACGCACGGGGACAAGGGAGCCAACCTCTGCTGCAGCCTGGAGCATCAGGCCCAGGCACCCGCGCCAAGCTCTTACAAACTGTCAGGGCCCAGCTTGACCAAGCCCTGGCTGGGATGACTGAGTTGGGGTTGGTCCCGCTTTGGGCAGGGGGTTGCACTTGATGACTCCTGAGGCCTCTTCTATGAAAACCTCACGGCCGTCCTGCCCCTCATCCCCCACAGCCTCCAGGCCTCCCTCGCTATCGTCAGAAGGAAACGCACTGGAGATGTCTCTGTGCAGAGTGGAGGGGCAGCACAGTGCCCCCAAGGAAGCCCTGAGCTCTGAAAATGTCGGTTTCGTTAAATAGAAAATTATGTGAAATCCCCCAGTGGAACTGGCAACTGCTGTAGCAACCTGCCAATTGGCCACGTGTCCAGGTCCAGGCCTGGCCTCAGCTCTACCTGGCCAGGGCTAATCAGCCCTGCTGTGGCCTGGTGCTGTGTTTATCATCCATCTCGTTAACGTTAATTGGGATCATGTGCAGAGCAGCACCCCTGGGAGGGGAGCTGCCTGGAAAAAAAAATTAGATGCTTTTAACTAGAACTTCTTTGTGGGGCAGGCCAGAGAAATTGGCTGGAGGCCCGTCGATATATGGGCAGGGCTCCCGTTCCTTCCGTGCTGGGCCCACGGGAGCCAAATTCTACCCCCGGGGTGGGCGTGTCTCTCCCAAGGAAGTCCCTGCTCTGGGCCCATCCACGGCGAGAGGGCTTCAGTCTAGGGCAGCAGGGCAGGGCCAGGCCTGGGGGCTGCATGGGACCCAAGTCAGCCCCGACCTCACTCCACGCGCGTTCCTCGATGGAGGACTGGGTCAGGCGCCCGCCTGTGACTCAGCCACGTCCAGTCAGGCCGCGTTGTTTGTCCGCAGGGGTGTGGGAGGGAGAGAGCAGGGGCCCGGGCCTCTACCCGCAGTAGAGCAGCGCAGAGTCCTGGAGCTAATTCTCTGTGCCTGGGAACTGGGTCAGGGCTGCTCCAACTTCCACCCCCACGCTCCCCTCAGCATCTGTCACTCGCCTCCCGCCCCGCGAACGCTGCTTCAGGTGCACAAAGGCCCGAGGGCTCCTCTGGCCGCCTGAGCAATCTCAGCACGCGAAGGGGGAGTCAGGCCTGGCGGGTCCGTCTGAGCTACAGAGCAAACCCACAGAGCAGGGGCAGCACCACAGGCCTGCAGGCCTCAAAGCGCACAGTCCTGCAAACATACATACACCTGCCCCCGTCCTCCCCAGCCCCTACACACCTCCAAACATACAGACACCTGCCCCCGTCCTCCCCAGCCCCTACACACCTCCAAACATACATACACCTGCCCCCACCTCCCCAGCCCCTACACACCTCCAAACATACAGACACCTGCCCCCAGTCCTCCCCAGCCCCTACACACCTCCAAACATACAGACACCTGCCCCCAGTCCTCCCCAGCCCCTACACACCTCCAAACATACAGACACCTGCCCCAGTCCTCCCCAGCCCCTACACACCTCCAAACATACAGACACCTGCCCCGTTCTCCCCAGCCCCTACACACCTCCAAACATACAGACACCTTCCCCGTCCTCCCCAGCCCCTACACACCTCCAAACATACAGACACCTGCCCCACCTCCCCAGCCCCCACACCTCCAAACATACAGACACCTTCCCCCGTCCTCCCCAGCCCCTACACACCTCCAAACATACAGACACCTGCCCCCGTCCTCCCCAGCCCCACACACCTCCAAACATACAGACACCTGCCCCCATCCTCCCCAGGCCCTACACCTCCAAACATACAGACACCTGCCCCGTCCTCCCCAGCCCCTACACACCTCCAAACATACAGACACCTTCCCCCGTCCTCCCAGCCCCTACACACCTCCAAACATACAGACACCTGCCCCCACCTCCCCAGCCCCACACACCTCCAAACATACAGACACCTTCCCCGTCCTCCCCAGCCCCTACACACCTCCAAACATACAGACACCTGCCCCGTCCTCCCCAGCCCCCACACCTCCAAACATACAGATACCTGCCCCACCTCCCCAGCCCCACACACCTCCAAACATACAGACACCTGCCCCCATCCTCCCCAGCCCCTACACACGTCCAAACATACAGACACCTGCCCCGTCCTCCCCAGCCCCTACACACCTCCAAACATACAGACACCTGCCCCCGTCCTCCCCAGCCCCTACACACCTCCAAACATACAGACACCTGCCCCCTCCTCCCCAGCCCCCACACCTCCAAACATACAGATACCTGCCCCCACCTCCCCAGCCCCCACACCTCCAAACATACAGACACCTGCCCCCATCCTCCCCAGCCCCTACACGTCCAAACATACAGACACCTGCCCCGTCCTCCCCAGCCCCTACACACCTCCAAACATACAGACACCTGCCCCCGTCCTCCCCAGCCCCTACACACCTCCAAACATACAGACACCTGCCCCGTCCTCCCCAGCCCCTACACACCTCCAAACATACAGACACCTGCCCCAGTCCTCCCAGCCCCTACACACCTCCAAACATACAGACACCTGCCCCATCCTTCCAGCCCCTACACACCTCCAAACATACAGACACCTGCCCCGTCCTCCCCAGCCCCTACACCTCCAAACATACAGACACCTGCCCCCGTCCTCCCCAGCCCCTACACACCTCCAAACATACAGACACCTGCCCCCGTCCTCCCCAGCCCCACACACCTCCAACATACATACACCTGCCCCCATCCTCCCCAGCCCCACACACCTCCAAACATACAGACACCTGCCCCGTCCTCCCCAGCCCCACACACCTCCAAACATATAGACACCTGCCCCCGTCCTCCCCAGCCCCTACACACCTCCAAACATACAGACACCTGCCCCGTCCTCCCCAGCCCCTACACACCTCCAAACATACAGACACCTGCCCCGTCCTCCCGAGCCCCACACACCTCCAAACATACATACACCTGCCCCCTCCTCCCAGCCCCCACACACCTCCAAACATACAGACACCTGCCCCCGTCCTCCCCAGCCCCTACACACCTCCAAACATACAGACACCTGCCCCGTCCTCCCCAGCCCCACACACCTCCAAACATACAGACACCTGCCCCGTCCTCCCAGCCCCTACACACCTCCAAACATACAGACACCTGCCCCGTCCTCCCCAGCCCCACACACCTCCAAACATACAGACACCTGCCCCCCGTCCTCCCCAGCCCCCACACACCTCCAAACATATAGACACCTGCCCCCCGTCCTCCCCAGCCCCTACACACCTCCAAACATACAGACACCTGCCCCTGTCCTCCCCAGCCCCACACACCTCCAAACATATAGACACCTGCCCCCGTCCTCCCCAGCCCCACACACCTCCAAACATACAGACACCTGCCCCCGTCCTCCCCAGCCCCCACACACCTCCAAACATACAGACACCTGCCCCCGTCCTCCCCAGCCCCTACACACCTCCAAACATACAGACACCTGTCCCCAAACCTCCCCAGCCCTCAAAGCACACAGTCCCCTGACCTCTCCTCATGACACACCACAGCCCCAACACACTCCTCTTCCCGCCTCATATACCCCATCCCGCACAGACCACTCACCACACGGTCCTCTCTGCCCCCTGAAATCCCAGAGTCTGAGGCAGGGCCTGTATGCTGTGGGTGCAGCGTGAGGGACCCAAATGTTGCCACCTCAGGCATGTCCAGCGGCAACACTTTGGGTGCATCAACACTGCACCCTTAGCTCAAAACAAGCTGGGCAATTTACGCTAGGCTAATTACATAGCTTATTTCGAGGTCATTTCCAAATAGCTTCTTTGGAAATTCGACGTTGTCTACACAGCACCAAATTTCGAAATAAAGTGCTATTTTGAAATGTCCCTTAATCCTCATGGAACGGGGTCTACGGGGACACTGGAATAGCATGCCCGTTACTTCGAAGGCTATTTTGAATTAACGGGCGCGCTGTCAAGATGTGGAAAACACCATTTCAGGATATCCAAAGTGTGGGAGCGATACGCAGGGTTGGGGCTGAGAAACTCCCGGCTGATGGTCTGAATGATCCCACTCTCCAGCAGCTGCCCCACATCAGGGAGGAGCACAAAGAGAGGCGGGACGATATTCAAAGCTGAACCCAGCAACCGTCCCATCAGCGCTGTGCCAGTGTTGGCAGCTTTCCTGCAAGTGGACACAGTAGCGATGTGAAAAGCCAGGAAATTCGGCCACTCCGCAGCCACCGATCACATGGTACCAAAAGCTTCGCCGACAAGAAGGCTGCCAGGGATGGACAGAAACTGAATATACAACCTGACCCCCTCAAGTGCCTTCCACGAGATGAACCCAGCCACCCTGGGGTTACAAGGAGGCTTCGTTCCTTTGGGATTGTCCATGAAAGACACTACTGACGACCGATGGGATGAATGGCTCTTCAAGACTTGGGCTGAAGATCTGTGCATGCATGTGAGGCTCCGGTCTGGCCAACAGAGCAAGCCGGTGACACTCTGCTCAATGAGTGAGAGGGACGTTTTCAGGAGGGAACATGTTGCACGGATTGTGCATGGGCTGGGTAGCAGGAAAAACGCGTTTTCACTTCCCTTTGCCTTGTCCCTAGCCCTGCTTTTCCCCTGTGGTACACACCAGAATGGAGTCTTCTGCAGGACATGGAAACTAGGCTGGGTGGTGGATAGAGGCCTAAGCCCTGAGGTACGTGTGGAAGTGGGACACTGGGAGGAAACACGAGGAGGAGGGTGCAACAGGGAAGGCTCCTAATTCATACTGGAGGTAGAGCAATTAGCTACTTATCTTAGGTGCCTGCACACGAACGCAGGACCCCTGGGAAAGAATCAGGAAGAACTGCAAGTCCTGGCCCAGCCGAAGAGCTATGATGTCATTGTTAGAAGAGAGACTTAGGGGGGCGACTCACAGGCTAGGAGCGCGGCCATGGAGGGGAAGAAAGTGCTCAGGGGGGCGGGCGGGCGGGGAGAAGAGGAGGAGTTGCCCTGCAGGTCAGGGAGCAGTAGGATCGCTCAGAGCTCCAGCACGTAGGGGGAGAAAAGCCTGTGGAGAGTCTTTGGGTTCAGACTGGAGGCGAGAATGACAAAGGGGATGTCACAGGGGTTCTCTGCTGCAGGCCACCAGACCAGGCAGGCTGAGGCACTAGACTGGCACTGGGTGGACAATGCGCCTTTTGGAGAGAGTAACATGAGGGGGAAGGTGTCCGGGAGGCTGGCTGTGTGGTAAAGAAAAATTACTGAGGACACAGAAACAAGCCATCTCGACAGGCCTCCCCCACGTGTGCACAGATGTCACTAGGCTGGGGAGAGAGGTCGATATGCTGGAGGGCAGGGATTGGGTCCAGAATGAATTAAGAAAATGGAGGGTTGGGCCCAAAGAAATCTGATGAGGTTCAACAAGGACAAGTGTAGAGACCTGCACTTGGGAAGGAAGAATCCCAAGCATTGTTACAGGCTGGGGACCGACTGGCTAAGGAGCAGTTCTACAGAAAAGGACCTGGGGGTTACAGTGGATGAGAAGCTGGATATGAGTCAACAGGGTGCCCTTATAGCCAAGAAGGCAAATGGGATATTAGGTTGCCTTAGGAGGAGCATTGCCAGCAGGTCCAGAGATGTCATTATTCCCCTTTGTTCGGCTCTGGTGAGGCCACATCTGGAGTATTGTGTCCAGTTCTGGGCCCCCCACTACAAAAAGGATGTGGCCGCATTGGAGAGGGTCCAGCAGAGGGTGACCAAAATGCTGAGGGGGCTGGAGCACATGACCTACGAGGAGAGGCTGAGGGATTTGGGCTTGTTCAGTCTGCAGAAGAGTGAGGGGGGATTTGAGAGCAGCCTGCAACTCCCTGAAACACAGGTTGGGGGTTCAGAAGAGGATGGAGAGAGGCTGTTCTCAGCAGTGGCAGGTGGCAGAACAAGGAGCAATCGGCTGAAATGACAGTGGGGGAGATCTAGGTTGGAGATTAGGAAAAACTATTTCCCTAGGCGGGTGGGGAAGCACTGGGCTGGGTTCCCTAGCGAGGGGGTGGAATCTCCATCCCTAGAGGTTTTAATTCCTAGCTTGACCAAGCCCTGGCTGGGCTGATTGAGTTGGGTTGGTTCTGCTTTGGGCAGGGGGCTGGACTTGATGACTCCTGAAGTCACTTCCAAAATTAATCTTCTACAGTTTTAAGTACAAATTTCTGCTAGTCCCACAGGATCACACGGGTCACCTGCCAATTGACTAAATATTTCAGCTCTTACCTAAATACAGGTTCAGCCCATTCCTATGAATTCATATACAGGGTGTCAGACCCTATGGGGACCTGGACATTATTCCAATTTTTCTTCCCAAACATCAATAGTTTTCAAACACACAAAAGCACGGAGCAGCCAATTTCTGCCTGAATCAGCTCAAGGCCCAGGAGTCTCCTCTCCCTTTGGGAAGAGCCTTAATGGCTGTTTACTCCTGCAGCTGGAGGAGGAACACAGAAGTGCAGACATGGAAACAGAGACATTAACTAAAGTGTCTCTGATCTCCAGACATTTGGCATCCAGCTGCATCTTCTCTGTCAGCGGCTGAGCGAACCCCCCTGGGAGTCCACTGAGCTGTGTTATAAACAGAGCAAACGTCTGTGTCAGCTCTCGGCGCGGGACACTGCTGCAGACGCTGGGCTGAGAGAGGTGCGGGACGCGGCTGCCTGAGGGGGATTCCCAGGGAGGACACACAGGTACCAGCATTAGCTGAGGGGCCCCCCTGCTCCACAGACACGGTGCAATGTGGGGGTGGTGGGGGAAAGGGTCAGTCTGTGATTCTCTCTGCTCTGCAGAGCCACTGAACATCTCGGGGCACTGGCCACGGGGCACGAGTTCATTCCCGTACATTGGCCAAAATGTCCTTCTTCTCTGTGCCCCTCCCCCAACACTCATCCCATCTAGGGACCTCCAGCAGCCAGGCTGGGCCATATCAGTGGCACGGCAGATCCTCGAGGCTGAGCGGGGTGAGTAGATGAGAGATACAAGGCCACGTTCTGAGGCCAGGGCCTGTCGTTTGATCAGGTCCCAGGGAGGCAAAATTCGTGGAATAAGAACTGAGGAAAGATCTCAGGAGCCAGCTGTGTGTTACGCACAGGCACTGTCACCACCTGCTCTGAATTACAGCACTCTGGCTGTTAACGAGAGGGCTGGTAATTGGCTTTTATCTCCATCCCTGGAGATATTTAAGAGCAGGTTAGACAGACATCTGTCAGGGATGGTCTAGATCAGTGTTTCTGAAACTGTGCTCCGTGGCACACCGGTGTGCTGCAAGGCAGTCAGAGGTGTGCTTTCCCCCTGACCTTTTTTTTTTTTTCCTCAACAAAAAATCCTTTGTGTTCCTCCTAAAAAAACATATTGTTTGGTGTTCCTCAGTCTTAAAAAGTTTAAGAAACACTGGTCTGGATGCTGCTTTGCCCTACCGTGAGGCCAGGGGACCAGACCTGATGACTCTCGATGTCCCTTCCAGTGTTAGTGTTCTATGATTTTGTGCTTCTATAATCTGCATGAAGGCATGGGAGTGTAAGGCCTCCCCTCTGGAACAATTATAAATATTGCTCTAGACAGGCAGGACCTCTTTTCTCCCAGCTTGATTCCAGAAGTCAGCTCAACTTGGTTTCACCTGAAACGAACAATCAATTGAGCTGGAAGCAGACACCCCGTGTGGGAAATTTCCAATCAAAGCTTTACAGTTGGGCAAATGTATCACAATCTGGAACTCAATTGTTCACTTGTGAATCCCGCTGAGCTAAGCACTTCCCTCCAGTAATGTCAGTGGCAAGGAGTTCCACGGGATAAATACTAATTGTATAAACAGATTGCATTGATCAGTGTTATATGGTCAAACTTTCCATGTGCTGGAATGGTCCCTCAATAAATATCAATGCTTGATCTAATTCCTTTATGCATCATTCAGAGTTGAAGGTCAGAAGGGACCATTAGATCATCCAGCCTCATGTCTTGTATAAGCCAGGCCATTTGATTTCACCAGGGCAAATTGTACTAGGGTACTCCTGTAAGACCTGCTCTCCAGTAGGACTTTACATTGTAGAATCATGGAGCCATTGGGTTAGCAGAGACCACCAGGTTTGTTTAGTCTGACCCCCTGCCAAGATGCAAATTTTGTTGTGTCTAAATCATCCAAGACTGATAGAGATCCAGCCTCCTTTGGAAAACCCTCCCGTGATGTAGCTTCCACAACGAGTGTAGGTGAGTGTCCCATTGTCCTCCTGTTCTTACAGATAGGAAGGGTTCCTTTCTTTGTTAGTGTGTGTTTGGTTTTGTTTGTTTTTATTTCTGAGAGTTCATCTAAATCTGCCATGCTTCTGTGTGGGCCATAGACTCTTCTCCTGTGCTCTCGGGCAAGGGAGAACACATTTCCTCCACTTTAGTTTCCAAATTAAACAAGCCCAATTCTTTCAATCTTCCCTCACAGGTCAGATTTTCTGACCTTTTAATATTTTTGGCACTCTTAGAATCATAGAATCATGGAGCTGGAAGAGACCTCAGGAGGTCATCAAGTCCAGCCCCCTGCCCAAGGCAGGACCAACCCAACTAAATCAACCCAGCCAGGGCTTTGTCAAGCCGAGACTTAAACACCTCTAGGGATGGAGATTCCACCATCTCCCTAGGGAACCCATCCCAGTGCTTCACCACCATCCTCGGGAAATAGTTTTTCCTAATATCCAACCTAGACCTCCCCCACTGCAACTTGAGACCATTGCTCCTTGTTCTGCCATCTGTCACTACTGAGAACAGCCTCTCTCCAGCTTCTTTGGAACCTCCCTTCAGGAAGTTGAAGGCTGCTCTCAAATCCCCCCTCACTCTTCTCTTCTGCAAACTAAACAAACCCCAAATCCCTCAGTTTCTCCTCATAGGTCATGCGCTCCAGCCCCCTAATCATTTTGGTTGCCCTCCTCTGGACCCTCTCCAATGCGTCCACATCCTTTCTATAGTTGGGGGACCCAGAACTGGACACAATACTCCAGATGTGGCTTCACCAGAGCCAAATAAAGGGGAATAATCACTTCTCTAGATCTGCTGGCAACGCTCCTCCTAATGCACCATTAGCTCTCTTGACTACCAGGGCACACTGTTGACTCATATCCAGCTTCTCATCCACTGTAACCCCCAGGTCCTTTTCTGCTGAACTGCTACTTAGCCAGTCGGTCCCCAGCCTGTAACAATGCTTGGGATTCTTCCATCCCAAGTGCAGGTCTCTAAACTTGTTCTTGTTGAACCTCATCAGATTTCTTTTGGCCCAATCCTCTAATCTGTCCAGGTCACTATGGACCCTATCCCTGCCCTCCAGCATATCTTCTCTGGACCTTCTCCAATTTCTCCACATCTTTCTTGAAATGTGGTGCCCAGAACTAGACACAATACTCCAACTGAGGCCTAATCAGTGCAGAGTAGAGCGGAAGAATGACTTCTCATGTCTTGCTCACAACACACCTGTTAACGCATCCCAGAATCATGTTTACTTTTTTTGCAACAGCGTCACACTGTTGCTTCCCATTCTGTATGTGTGAAATGGATCGTTCCTTCCTAAGGGGAACACTTTGCATTTGTCCTCATTAAACTTCATCCTATTTACCTCAGACCATTTCTCCAGGTCAGTTTGAATTATGACTCTATCCTCCAAAGGACTTGCTACCCGTCCCAGCTTGGTATCATCTGCACACATAATAAGTGTCCTCTCTATGCCAATATCTAAATCGTGGATGAAGATATTGAACAGAGCCGGTCCCAAAACAGACCCCTGTGGAACCCCACTCATGCCCTTCCAGTAGGATTGTGAACCGTTAATAATTACTCTCAGAGAATGGTTATCCAGCCAGTTATGCACCCACATTGATAGACCCATCTAGGTTTATTTCCCTAGTTTATTGATAAGAAGTTAATGTGAGACCATAGCAAATGCTTTTCAAAATCTAGATATACACACACTTACACTTCCCCTTATCCTCCAGACTTGTTATCCTATCAAAGAAAGCTATCAGATTGGTTTGACGTGATTTGTTCTCTACAAATGCATGCTGGCTGTTACCTATTACCGTTTTATCTTCCAGGTGGTTGCAGATAAATCCCTTAATTACCTTGTCCATTAACTTTCCTGGCACAAAAGTTAAACTAACTGGTCTGTAGTTTCCTGGGTTGTTCTTATTTCCCTTTTTATAGATGGGCACTAGATTGGCCCTTTTCCAGTCTTCTGGAATCTCTCCCGACTTTCACAACTGTGTGATGATAGCTAAAGCATAGCATCCTCTATCAGCTCCTTGAGTATTCTAGGATGCATTTCATCAGGCCCTGGGGACTTGAAGAGATTTAATGTATCCAAGTCATTTTAACTTGTTCTTTTATTATTTTAGCATTTAAACCTACCCCTTTTCCTCTAGCATTCACTATGTTAGTCATGCAATCACCATCAACATTAACACAGTCCTGCACTTTTTTTTTTTTTTTTTTTTTGGTTTTGCTCTTCTGCTGCCGGATTGCACACTTCTGGCTCCAAATGACATCTGTGAGTTCCTAAGTATTGTGTTCCTGCCTCTAAGGTTGCATTGTCGATGCTGTTTAACCCCTCCTTGATGGCTAATGGGCTGGGCAGTATCTCATCCCCTCACGTGATCTGTGTGTCTCATACGGCTTGTTTCCCAATGCAGAAGAAACATATTTCTTGAGCAAATCTACATTTTTAACATTCACAATTTCCCTCTCTCCCTCTAGTAACTGGGCTAATCCTTTCCCATTATTTCCTTTGTTCTTCACATCCTGAATTACCTTCCTTTTTATCTACACCCCGCCAAGCATGGGTTTTCCATGCTGCTTTAAATATTCTTTATCAATTTTTAAAACTTCTCAATATACATTATGTGCTGTGACTGCTGTCTATTTTCCCTTGGCCATTTTTACATTTTCCTTTCTCCTCCCTTGCCCCTGATTGCTGCCCTCACATTACCACATGAGATTTTGTCCAAAATTGTCTACTCTCTTTTCCATGTGACCTTGGATGTGTAGCTACATAATAGAGTCACCTAAAGTCACTCCCAATGTTCCTTCCCAGGTGTCTGTTGAAATATTTCCACCCAATTAGGTTTGCTGACAATTTTCCTCAGCTTGAAGGGAGTAGCTATTTTGAAACACTTATGAACATTTCTCTGGGTGCCTACTGGACTGCAGCCAGGTCGACTCATTAATTTGTTCTTCTCTAGTATGAACTTTGTCTCTTCTTCAAACCAAACTGCCCCAAACAAAGGTTTGGGTTTGTTCAGCTCTCAGCTGTGGAGCAGCCAGACGAACGGGGGAATTCCCGACAGTGCCGACGGGCCGGTTTGGCTTTCAGCGCGTGGACGGGACAGTCAAGTCCAGGCAGGATCCACACTCCTCTTTCCTGCTGGGGCCTATTGAGCTTTCTCACAGGGAAGATGTTGGGAACACTGACCCGTGGAACCCCCTCGGATTGGGATTGGCAGGAGGAGGGTCGGTTGTTTATCATTTGTTTCTCTAACTAATTACATTGTTATTTTTGAAGGTGTGTAAGGAATGATCATCAGCTCCACCCAACAGAACAGCCTCCGGTAGCGCACGTGGTGTCTCATATTAACATTCAGAGGTGGACACCTTCTCCCCTATCCCATGTCTGATTCCAACACAACCAACTTTACCAACCCCTCCACCTTCATCTTGCTCGGAATCCCCGGCCTGGAGGCCGCCCATGTCTGGATCTCCATCCTCTTCTGCACCATCTATGCCATCGCCCTCATGGGGAACTTCATTATCCTCTTCATTGTGAAGACGGAGCCGAGCCTCCAAGAGCCCATGTACTATTTCCTCTGCATGCTGGCCATCACCGACCTGGTCCTGTCTACGTCCATCCTGCCCAAAACACTGAGCATCTTCTGGTTCAATTCCAGGGAGATTGGTTTCAGTGCCTGCCTCACCCAGATGTACTTCGTTCACTCTCTGTCAGTGATGGAGTCGGGGATATGGGTGGCCATGGCATTTGATCGCTACGTGGCCATCTGTGATCCCCTGAGACATTTCACCATCCTGACAAACTCCATGGTAACCAAGATTGGCCTGGCCGTGGTGCTGCGCGGCATCATACTCACACTGCCCTATCCCCTCCTGGCGAATCAGTGGCCGTATTGTAGAACAAACATCATCCCCCACACGCACTGCGAGTACATGTCTGTGGTGAGCCTGGCCTGTGTCGATATCCACGTCGGTAGCTACTACGGCCTCTTTTTGGCTTTGTTTGTGACTGGTCTGGATGTGTTTCTTATTGGTCTATCCTACACCCAGATCCTCAGGGCAATCTTCCACCTCCCCACCAAGGACGCCCGGCTCAAGACTTTTGGGACCTGCAGTGCCCACCTCTGTGTAATTTTAACCTTTCACATCCCAGGTCTCTTCTCCTTCCTCACACAGCGTTTTGGCCACAATATGCCTGTCCATGTCCACATTCTCATGGCCAACGTCTACCTCCTGGTGCCCCCCATGCTGAACCCCATCATCTATGGGGTGAGAACCAAGCAGATACGAGACAGTTTGGTTCGGCACTTTACTCACAGAAGTAACTAAAAGTTTTCCCTGGTGCTCTGGCTTTCACGCTGAGCTCTGTACAGGACTGGCTGGTGATGCAGTGCTGGGCCTCTTCCCTGAGTCGCCTACTGGGCAGGCCAAAGGACATTAAACCTTCCCTGTGCCGTGTCACTGGGACAAGTCGAGGGAACAATTTACCAACATGCAGCATTCTCACCTGGTAACTGGACTCCTGAGCCCCCACCATCTTCCCCCCTCTTCTCTCAGGGCTTCTCTCCATTCTCCAGCTCCTCCCAAAGACCCACCTCTGGTCTGTCTCTTCCCCCCTGAGCTTCCTGTTACTCCCTGCATCCACACCCCCCATGACTCTCTGGTTTATCTCCTCCTCTCTCCACCACCAGCTGGGTTCACTCTGCTCTGGAGCTGGGACAGGAGCTGCTGACTCCTGCCAGGGAGCCTTCATTCAGTGCAGGGAGAACACAGCATGGGGCCAACAGGCCAATCAGTAGCACCAAGGGAAGCCATGGGGTTGGGAGCAGGGTGGTGAGACAGGCAGGAGAGATTGTGCATCCTAGAGCTTGTGGGCCCCGCAGCTCAGCTACTGAGTCCTGAGGCCAGAGACCTTTGTGTGACTCATTTCTGCAGCTTTCAGCTGCCTTTGGTTCCTGCCAGCTGGAGCCAGGAACAGGCTGGGTCCATGCAGTGGGTGCAGGCTGGGAGCCAGGTGTTGTGAGTAGGGCAAAGGATCCTCTTTTTAAAGTAGGAGTTCAAAAGAAAGAAAGAAAGAAAGAAAGAAAGAAAGAAAGAAAGAAAGAAAGAAAGAAGCTGAGTCCATCATTATCAGGGAAGGTTGCTGGGTAAAGACCGAGGTAGCCCCAAGGGAGAGAGATAAGTGGCCCCTCTTCCATTAGCTGGCTATTCATACACATACATTGTGCCTTTCCTGAAACTCCTGGGCACCTGTTGCCCAGGGACTGGAGCTGAGCCGTGAGGACCAAATGCCAATGGCTCCGGACATGGAGCACCAGGCACTACGTATGCTGGTGTCACACCAACAGGGCCATGTGCGCTGCCCAGCACTAACAAGCACAAGGGGTGAGACTGACAGAAGTTGGCAGGAATGGGGCAGATGTTGCAGAAAGACTCAGGCTGAGGAGGCTGTAGGCCCAGGCTGTGAGCACATTGCAGAGGGCTCGCAACAGAACAGCTGGTGAAGAACCAACACCCCCCGCAGGTTCAGGACCGGGTCTAAACGGACACCATGTTCGATAGTGATTGTGCCCCCATGGACAAGAGAATGGGTGGATCTAGGGAACATCAGAGCGTGGTCAGGAGTGCTGTGTGATGCGTTTGTACCTGTGTATAAAAGTGTGCTGCAAAGAACTGTCTTTCTCTGGCCGAGGGGGCAGTGCGGACGTCCATAACAGTGACTGAGCTAGTCCGTTGTCATGGGTACATATGTGTAGTGGCTCAGCAGCGAGTCTGTTCGCTGACAACTGTTACTGACCTCGATGGTCGATACATCTGGTCTGGTGCTTTCAAGCCTCATGTGATTCTGTGGTCTTGGGGGGCTCTCTCGGAGTCTCCCTGTTAACCCCATGCACAAGGTTAGCAGGGAGATCGGAGAGCAAAGCATGGAGCCAGAAGTGTATCAGGGCTGGAGCAGGAGAGCTGCCAGGAACCCATCGGGAACGCCTGACTGAGGACAGCAGAGAGCAGCAGCAGGATGCAAATGGCACGAGGGTGGATGCTTAGTAACAGATACCCCTAAGTGCTAGGGAACGTGATGCTAAAAGCCAAACCTGGAGCAACAGGGGGGTGCTGCAGGGGCAGATCTGGGCTACCTCAGCCCCTGCTTCCCCTCCTCTGATTGGTGGATGTTGGAGAACCTCTAGCAGGGGTTGGGGCTGCTATACAGGCCATGCCAGTTGATGCAGTGACATCACTTCCTGCCATGTTACATCTCGGGGGGCTGCACCTGCACCAATGAGATACACGTTCCAGGGGCCGCCATGGGTCACTCACACACTCCAGCCCAGAGCCAGGCTTTATGAGCTGCCCTCCAGCCCCAGTTTGAGAAGAGCAAAATGGAGTCCTTGGGGCTTGGAAATGCCCCAGAATCCTTTGCACTGGCTGGAACAATGCCTCATTGGAGGCACTGGCTGCAGCTGGCGCAAGGATTTGTGGGACGTGTCAGAGCCATACAGGCTATGGGGAGGGGGTACCTGCAGTACTGACTGACACAGGCAGGCTGCAGAGGGGTCAGAAGCAGCAATGCATGGGGACAAGGGAACCAATGGCTGCTGCAGCCTGGAGCATCAGTCCCTGGCACCTGAGCCAAACACTTAGAAGATTTCAGGTCCCGGCTTGACAAAGCCCTGGCTGGTGGCTCCATGGGACTGAAATCATCCCTGATCTCACTCCATGCGTGTCACTCAATGGAGGATGGGGGCGGTGGTCCTGTTTCTATTCAGCCACGTCCTGGCGAGCCACGCAGGCATCAGGGCCAGGCTGGCCTGCAGGCGGCATTGTTGTGGGCTGACTCCCCCGGGGTGTGTGAGGGAGAAAGCAGGGCCTGGGTCTCTACTTGCCGTAGAGCAGTGTAATTTCATCGCGCTGAATTCTCTGTGCCTGGGAACAGGCTCAGGGCTGCTCCAATTTCCACCCCCACGCTCCCCTCCGCGTCTGTCACTCGCCTCCAGCCCCGTGAATGCTGCTTCGGGCGCACAAAGGCCTGAGGGCTCCTCTGGCCGCCTGAGCAGTCTCAGTGCATGAAGGGGGAGTCAGGCCTGGCGCGTCCGTCTGAGCTACAGAGCAAACCCACAGAGCAGAGGCAGCACCACAGGCCTGCAGGCCTCAAAGCGCAGAGTCCTGTGCCCTCCCTCAACACACACGCTCACAAGCCAGCCACAAACAATGGCCCCCCAATCCCTGCACACCTTCATTGTTTTCCCTCCCCTCCACACTCACACTGACCCACCCCACCCCCTACAGGCCTCAACCATTCAGATCTCTATCCCCCCCGATTCATCACAAACACTAATGGCCAAAAAAAGTGCTCTGCCCACAACACACAGGCATTGGAACACTCCGTGTGGTACCCTGACACCCCCCAAAACATACAGTTCTCTGCCCACCCCTGCCCAAACTGACCCCCTCACCCTTACAAGCCTTAGAACTCACAGAGCTCTCTCCCCCAGCACAGAGACACCCCAAAATGTAGGTACCTCAAAGCACACAGGCCTCTGACCTCCCCCCCAGCAACATACCACGACCCCAACCAGACCACTCACCACACAGTCCCCTCTGCCCCCTTAAAACCCAGAGTCTGCGGCAGGGCCCGAATGCTGCTGTGACTCAAAAGCATGTGGGTGCAGTGTGCGAGATGCCAACATAGCCCCCTGAGGTGCATCCAGCCTTAGGAGCTTGAGGGAGGCAGTGACAGCAAACCTGGAGCAGCTACCCAGATGCAACCGTTCACGCACAGGACGTGCTGGTGTCAGCTAGCACGGGACTTTCCTAAGGTCCCACCATTTCTGAAGTGAGCACACACATCACAACTCTGAACTTGAACAGAAAAGCCTGTTGGGAGTCTTTGGGTTAAGACAAGAGGCAAGGAAAACAAGGGTGATGTCGTAGTGGTCATGGGCTGTAGACCACTAGAGCAGCAGGAGGAGCGAGATGATGCACTTTTTGGAGAAGGTATTACGGGGAGAAGGGAAGGTGTCCAGGAGAGCTGGCTGTATTTTAAAGAAGTCTTATTTTGGGCACAGAAACAAGCCATCCTGATGGACAGAAAAAAGTAGACAATATGTTTAAGTGACAACCTTGGGCACCAAGAGGAAGTTGACAAGAGGTGGAATCTCGCAGACGATGAGGGAGGAGTATAAAAAGATGGCTCAGCCATGCAGATGATGTGGGGAAAGCTGAAGTACTCAATGCATTTTTCTGCCTCTGTCTGTGAAGACAGGGTCATTTCCCAGACTCCTGCTCTGGGCAGCACAATATAGGGTGGAGATGAGCAGCCCAGTGAGGCATGGTGAAAGAACAGATGAAGGGGCATTTAGAATAAGTGGCCATGCACAAGTTCATGGGGCTGGAGGAAATTCACTCAAGGGAACTGACGGAATGGGCTGAGGTGACTCCAGAGCCATTGGCCATTATCTTTGATAACTTGTGGTAATTGGGGGAGGATGCGGATGATTAGAAAAAGACAAATGTAGTGCCCATCTTTAAAAAAAGTGATGAAGGAGAACCCAGGGAACTACAGCCCGGTCAGCTTCACCTTTATTTGTGGAAAAGTCATGGAGCAAGTCCTCACTGAATGCATTTTGTAGCACTTGAAGAACAGGAAGTTGACCTGGAACATTCAACATGGATTCACCAAGGGAAAGTCCAGCCTGACCAACCTCATTGCCTCTTATGATGAGATAGACTGGCTCTGGGTGATGTGGTGCACAGAGTATTTCTGCCATCAACTTAAAGATCTATAGCTTAGATCCATGGAGTATGAGGTGGATAAAAGCTGCCTCGATCATTGGGCTCCATTAATAGTAATAAGCTGCTCAATGTCTACTTGGCAGCCGGTATCCTGTGGAATGGCCCAGGGAAGAGGTGCTACAGCCAGGTCTGCTCATCAATGACTTGGATGGGGGGATGGATTCCACCAGGAGCAATGAAGATGACACTAAGCTAGGGGGAGAGGTAGATACACTAGAGGGCAGGGATAGGGTCCAGAGTGACCTGGACAGATTAGAGGGTTGGGCCCAAAGAAATCTGATGAGGTTCAACAAGGCCAAGCGCAGAGTCCTGCACTTGGGACAGAACAATCCCAAGCATTGTTACAGGCTGGGGACCGACTGGCTAAGTAGCAGTTCTGCAGAAAAGGACCTGGGGATTCCAGTGGATGAGAAGCTGGATATGAGTCAACAGGGTGCCCTTGTAGCCAAAAAGGCTACTGATACATTGGGATGCGTTAGGAGGAGCATTTTCAGCAGATCCAGAGATGTGATTATTCCTCTTTATTCTGCACTGGTGAGGCCTCATCTAGAGTATTGCATCCAGTTCTGGGGACCCCATTACAGAAAAGATATGGACACATTGGAGAGGGTCCAGCAGAGGGCAACCAAAATGATGGGGGCCGGGGGCGTGGAGCAAATGACCTATGAGGAGAGGCTGAGGGATTTGAGCTTGTGTAGTCTGCAGAAGAGAAGAGTGAGGGGGGATTTGAGAGCAGCCTTCAACTTCCTGAAGGGAGGTTCCAAAGAGGATGGAGAGAGGCTGTTCTCAGTAGTGACGGATGGCAGAACAAGGAGCAATGGTCTCAAGTTACAGTGGGGGAGGTCTAAGTTTGATATTAAGAAAAACTATTTCCCTAGGCAGGTGGGGAAGCGCTGGGATGGGTTCCCTAGGGAGGGGGTGGAATCTCCATCCCTAGACGTGTTTAAGTCCCGGCTTGACAAAGCCCTGGCTGGGATAGTAATAGAGATGTAGCCGTGTTAGTCTGGTCTAGCTGAAACAAAAGACAGGACTATGTAGCACTTTAAAGACTAACAAGATGGTTTATTAGGTGATGAACTTTTGTGGGCCAGACCCAGTTCCTCAGATCAAATAGTGGAAGAAAATTGGCACAACCGTATATACCAAAGGATACAATCAAAGAAATGAACACATATGAAAAGGACAAATCAAATTTCAGAACAGAGGGGGGGGATGAGGTGGGGAGGTTAATGTCTGTGAGCTAATGATATTAGAGGTGATAATTGGGGAAGCTATCTTTGTAATGGGTAAGATAATTAGCGTCTTTGTTGAGACCTAGGTGTAAAGTGTCAAATTTAAGCATGAATGACAGTTCAGAGGATTTTCTTTCAAGTCTGGTGTTAAAATGTCTTTGAAGCAGGATGCAGGTAGTTAAGTCCTTGAGACAACACCCTTTCTGGTTGAAATGGCAAGAAACTGTTTTTTTCTTTGTGATATTGTCTAATAGCTGTTTTGTGGGCATTGATTCTTTGGCGAAGTGTCTGAGACGTTTCTCCCATGTACATAGCAGACGGACAGATGGGATGGTTTAGTTGGGGTTGGTCCTGCTTTGGGAAGGGGGTTGGACTCGATGACTCCTGAGGTCACTTCCAAAACTAATCTTCTATGATTTGATGTAAAAATTTCTTCTGGTCCCAGATGATCACACACATCACCTTCCAATTCACTGAATGTTTCAGCTCTTACCTAAACACACAATTACAGATGATTCCTATTAACTAATGTATAGAACATCAGACTCTATGAAAACCTAGGCATTATCCCTAATTTGTTTCCCAAGCATCTCTAATTTTCAAACATACACAAATGCACAGAGCAGTCAATTCTTCCCTGACTCAGCCCAGGGCCCAAGAGTTCTCCTCGCCCTTTGGGAAGGGCCTTAATGGTTGTTTGCTCCTGAAGCTGGAGGAAGAGCACAGAAGCGCAGACATGGTATCTCTGGTCTCCAGACATTTGACATCCAGATGCATCTTCTCCCTTAGAGGCTGAGTGAACCCCCCTGGGACTGCTCGGAGCTGTGTTATAAACAGAGCAGAGCCCTGTGCTGGCTCGCGGCGTGGGATGCGGCTGCAGACGCTGGGCTGAGAGAGGTGCGGGACACAGCTGCCTGAGGGGGGTTCCCAGGGAAGACACGTCCCTCTCAGTACTCACAGGTACCAGCTCTTGCTGGGGGCTCTCCTGCTCCACAGACCCAGGGCACCGTGGGGATGGTGTGGTAGGAACAGTCTGTGATTCTCTCTGGTTTGCAGAGCCACTAAACATCTCAGGTCCTTGCCACGGGGCACGAGTTCATTCCCGTACATTGGCCAAGCACCCCCTGGATCCTTCAGGCTGAGCGGTGTGAGTAGATGTGCAATCCCAGGCCACATTCTGAGCCCATGGCCCATAGTTTGCTCAGGCCCCACGGAGGCAAAACTTCCCCTGCAGTAAGAGCTGAGGAAAGAGCTCAGGAGCCGGGCCGTGTGTTAACGCACAGACAGTGCCAGTCCCTCCTCTTGCATTTTATTGTTCTGGCTGTTAACAAAAGGGTGGTTAATTGACTTTTATCTGCTACTTCTACCACTGCCCCCGGATCCACAAGACTCGTTATCCGAACAAAGAAAGCGATCCGGTCTGTTTGACATGATTTGTTCTTTACAAATCCATGCTGGGTGTTATCTATCACCTTATTATCTTCCAGATGTTTGCAGATGAATTCCTTAATTACCTGCTCCATTATCTGAGTGGAGAAGGGTAACTAGTCGGGTCCATCAAGGGTCTGTCCTAGGACCCATCCTATTCAACTTATTTATGAATGATCTAGAAAAAGGGGTAAACAGTGAGGTGGCAAAATTTGCAGATGATCCCAAACTGCTCAAAATAGTTCAGACCAAAGCAGACTGTGAAGAGCTTCAAAAAGATCTCCCCAAACTAAGTGATTGGGCAACAAAATGGCAAACGAAATTTAATGTTGATTAATGTAAAGTAATGCCCATTGTAAAACATAATCCCAACTATACGTACAATATGATGGGGACTAATTTAGCTACAACTACTGAAGAGAGAGATCTTGGAGCCATTGTGGATAGTTCTCTGAAAACATCCACTTAGTGTGCAGTGGCAGTCAAAAAAGCAAACAGAATGTTAGGAGTCATTTCAAAAGGGATAGAGAATAAGACAGAAAATATCTTATTGACTCTATATAAAACCATGGTACATCCACATCTTGAATACTGCGTACAGATGTGGTCGCCTCATCTCAAAAAAGATATATTGGCATTGGAAAAGGTTCAGAAAAGGGCAACAAAAATGATTCGGAGTTTGGAATGGGTCCCATATGAAGACAGATTAAGAAGACTGGGACTTTTCATCTTAGAAAAGAGGGGACTAAAGGGGGATATAATAGAGGTCTATAAAATCATGACCAGCATAGAAAAAGTGAATAAGGAAATGTTATTTACTTGTTCCCATAACATAAGAACTAGGGGTCACCAAATGAAATTAATAGATAGCAGGTTTAAAACAAACGAAAGGAAGTATTTCTTCACTTAGTGCACAGTCAACCTGTGGAACTCCTTGCCAGAGGATGTAGTGAAGACTAGGACTTTAACAGGGTTCAAAAAAGAGCTAGACAGATTCATGGAGGTTAGGTCCATCAATGGCTATTAGCCAGGCTAGTTAGGAATGGTGTCCCTAGCCTCTGTTTGTCTGGAGGTGGGTGACAGAGGAGGGATCACGTGAGGATTACCTGTTGTGTCCCCTCCCTCTGGGGCAACTGTCATTGGCCACTGTCGGCAGACAGGACACTGGGCTGGATGGACGATTGGTCTGACCCAGTCTGGCCATTCTTATGTTCTTATTTACATTTTTAACATTCACAATTTTCTGCTCTCCCTCTAGTAACCAGCTTAATCCTTTCCCATCATCTCCTTTGTTCTTCACATCCTCTATTACCTCCCTTTTTATCTACACCCCTGCCAAGCTTGGGTTTTCCATACTATTTTAAATGTTCCTTATCGATTCCCATAATTTCCGATACACATTCGATGCTATCTGTTTTCCTTTTGACCATTTGTTATGTGTCCCTGCCTACTGCTTCACCCTCATTGCTACCCTCACTTTACTACAGGACGGGGCTTTGTACAAAGCTGTCTACTTTCTTCTTTCTTGGACCGTGGCTTTTTAGCTATTAAATAAAATCTCTTAAAATAGACGCCAATGTTTCTTCCCATTTAATGGCTAAATATTTCCTGTCAGTTACGTTTGGTGACAATTGTCCTCAGCTTGATGGGATTATCTGTTTTGAAACACTAATTATGAACCGACATTCGACGTTGCTCTGGGGGCCTGTTGGAAAGTCGTCAGTTCTACTCATTAGTTTGGTCTTCTCCAGCATGACCTTTGTGTGTCTCTTCTCCTAACCAAACAGTCCCAAACGTTACAGCCTCATTCCTATGTGAGCCCCCCATGTTCTCAGACCCTACTGTGGAGCTCCCCTTTGCATCGCTATGTCTTTGGTGACCAAACTTCCCACTTCTCCACATCAGGTTGTTCTCCAGCCCATTCCCTAGGCAGCCGAACTCTGTCTGTCTGCCGACTGCTGCGACTGAGCCGGTGTCTGCATGACCTACCAGCCCTGATAACCGGGTCTTTCCCTGAGGGCTGTTCCAATGGGGGTGTCCCCCCGGCACAGGCCTTGGCAAAGATTTGGGTGTGTTCCGCTCTCGGTTGTGGAGCAGCTGGATAAACAGGGAATTCCCGACAGCGCCGACGGGCCGGTTTGGCTTTCAGCGCATGACGGGACAGTGAAAGCCAAGCAGGATCCACACTTCTCTTTACTGCTGGTGCCTGTTGAGCTTTCTCACATGGAAGATGTTGGGAACAATAACCCATGGGCCCCTCGGATTGGGACTCGCAGGAGGAGGGTCGGTTGTTTATCATTTATTTCTCTGTATAACAAAACTGTCATTTTTCAAGGTGTGTAAAGAACAATCATCAGTCTCGAACATCGGAACAGCCTCCAGTAGCGCATGTGGTGTCTCTTAATAACCTTCAGAGTTAGACACCTTCTTCCCTGCTCCATGTCATATTCAAACAGAACTGATTTCTCTAACCCCTCCACCTTCATTCTCCTGGGTGTTCCTGGCCTGGAGGCCTCCCACATCTGGATCTGTCAGCTCCCTACTGCTTCCTGCCAGCCATCGCCTCTGGGTCTGTGCAGTGGGTGCCCATCCTCTTCATCGTGAGGCGAGCCAGCCTCCATGGGCCCAAGGATCAACTTTCAAACTAGGGCTATGTCCACTCTGCAGATGTTTTCTGGGATACTGCCCAAAACACCCTGAGCATCTTTGGTTTCAATTCCAGGAATGCATCCGGTTTTTGGAATAGTTCCCAGCTTCTTACGTTCCTCTCTGTCCCAGTGATGGAAGTCGGGATATTCCAAAAGCCAAGATTTGATCCAAAATTTGGCCCATCGTGTGATCCCCTAGAGACATTCCTCTTGCTGAGAAAAAATTCGAAAGCCAAGATACTCAAATTGGCTGTGGTGCTGCGTGGCGTCATCTTTCCCTGACTTTATCCCCCTCCTGCAGTCCAGGCAGTAGCCAAGGAGGAGAGGAGCCAACATCATCCCCTCCACGCCTGTTACCCACCGAAGGTGCAAGCTGGGCCTGTACTGACATCCGCATCAGTAGTTACTACGGCCTCTTTGTGTTATTCTTTGTGACTGGTGTGGATCTTTTTCTTATTGCTGTGTCCTACACCCAGATCCTCAGGGCCATCTTTAAGCTCCCCACCAAGGACGCCCGGCTCAAGACTTTTGGGACCTGCAGCTCTCACCTCTGTGTCATTTTATCCTTTCCATGGTGCCAGTCTCTTCTCTTCCTCAATGCACAGGCACAATGTGCCCCTGCAGATCCATTCTCATGAGGCCTAAAATGTAAATGTACCTCTGAGGCCACAATAGTCAAGACCCCATCATGCTATGGGGTGAGGACCCCACAGAAGTGAGACAGTTTAGTTCAGATGTTGACAACAGTCAGGGAAGAACTAAACGTTTTCTCCTGGTGCTCTGGCTTTCCCCTGAGCTCTGTGCAGGACTGAGCTGGTGACACAGTGCTTGGTCCTCTTCCCTGAGAAACAACAGGGCAGGCCGAAGGACAGGTCTGGGGCTAAACCTTCGATAGTGATGTACCACTGGGACAAACCACTCATTGACTCCAGGGAACACCAGAGCTTTGGTCTTATGTGACATGTTTGTACCTGTGTATAAAGAAGTACCTGCAAAGAACTCTTCTCTCAAGGCTTTGCCCCATTCTCCAGCCCTTCCCAAAGACTCACCTCTGGTCTAGGTACATATGTAGTGGCTCAGCAAGTAGTCTGTTAAGCTGACATCCATACACACGCCCCATGACTCTCTGGTTTATCTCCTCCTCGCTCCACACCAGCTGGGCTTCCTCTGCTCTGGCACTGGGACAGGAGCTGCTGAAACCTGGAGAGCCTCCATGGAGTGCAGGAGGACTGGGCAGGAGAGCCAACCAGCCAATCCACGCAGCACCGAGGAAACCGGGAGAGCAGCAGCAGAGTGGTGAGGCAGGCAGGAGTTAGCAACTGTGCCCTAAGTGCTAGGGAGCTGATGGGCCCCGCAGCTCAGCTAGCAGGGGCGCTGCAGGCCCAGAGTTTGGGTGGCGCCATTTCCGTGAGCATGTCAGCTCCAAGCTTCCCTGCCAGCTAGAGCAGCCAGGCTGAGTCTGGGGAAGTGGGTGCAAGCTCAGAATCTTTTGCCTCCCTGAGCCAGGCTGTTGTGGGTAGGGCAGGGGATCGCTGCTCAAACTAGGGCTATGTCCACTCTGCAGATGTTTTCTGGGATACAAAGGGTTACATCCTGGGAAAAGCTGCAACTGCAGCATCAAGATGCATGTTCCAGTGGCCATAGTTCCCTCAGAAAAAGCGGGACCACGTTCTTCGGCATCAACCTGTCTTCCTCATTTGAGGAAGAAGGATATTCCGACAAGATTTTCCAAAATTTGGATAGACCCCAGAATCCAAATTTGCAGAAAACCTCTTCTGAGAAAAAAAAGACGAAAAGATAGCTGGCAAATTGGGGTTTATGAAATTTGTGTCATACAGGCCACGGTGCCTGAATTTGCAGTCAGGGACATAGCCAGGAGGGAGAGGGAGGAAGGAAGGAAGGAGGCTGAGCTCGTTATTACCAGGGAAGGTGCAATGCTGGGCAAGGAGCAGGATAGCTGCAGCCTGGGTCAGCTCCAGGAAGGAGATAACTTTCAGGCCCAGCTGGCTGGGGTGAGTTAGTTGATGTTCACACACATAAACAGCATCTTCCTTGGGATCCTGCGCACCCATTGCCCAAGGGGCTGGAGCTGAGCCATGAGGACCAAATGCCCCATGGCTCCTGCCCCTCAGCACCAGGCACTCCCTCACTGTATGGCAGAAGTGAAACACACTGGAGGGCCATGTCTGTGCAGAGACTAATGGGCAGAAGAGCTCTGAACAAGCAGCCTCAGACTCATGGGCTATGTGGCAGGTGGAGTAAGATGAGGCCTAAAATGTAAATGTATCACAGGCCACGTCTGAGGCCACAATAGTCAAGACTTTGCTCAAATAAGCTGTGTGTGGAAGAGGCAGGCCCTGCCCACAGAAGTGGGCAGGAATGGGGCAGATGTTGCAGAAACAGTCAGGCCGAGGAGGCTCTAGGCCCAGGCTGTGAGCACATTGCAGGGGGCTCGTAACTGAGCACCTGGTGAAGACCCATCTTGGTCCCAACACCCCTCGCAGAAACAACAGAAACATAAAGACCGAGGTTCAGGTCTGGGGCTAAACGGACACCGTGTTCGATAGTGATTGTACCCCCATGGACAGGAGAATGGGTGGATCTAGGGAACACCAGAGCGTGGTCAGGAGTGCTGTGTGACATGTTTGTACCTGTGTATAAAAGTGTGCTGCAAAGAACTGTCTTTCTCTGGCCGAGGGCAGTGCGGACGTCCATAACAGTGACTGGACTTTCGTTGTCAGAAGAGTACATTATGATCATGTAGTGGCTCAGCGGCAAGTCTGTTCAGCTGACAGAATGTTACCCCTCACCCACCACTCCTGGAATAATCCTGGTCTGGTGCTTTCTCAAGCCTCATGTGATTCCTCAAATGGTCTTGACCCCAAGATGCAGAGAATCTCTCTGTTAACCCCATGCACAAGGTTAGCAGGGAGTCGAAAAACCTAAGCATGGAGCCAGAAGTGTAATCAGGGCTGGAGCAGGAGAGCTGCCAAGACCCGCCGGGATCAGCTGCCTGAGCATGACGGCAAGACTCAGCGAACACCCAGATGCAAATGGCAGTAACTCTATGGGCATTGCACCATTGACCTAAGTGCTAGGGAGCATGATGCTAATTAGTTACCAAGATCATGGAGCAGCAGGGGCGCTTCATAAACCCAGAGTGAGGTACCAATCCGTTGAAGCATGTAGCTCCAAGCAGGAAGGCTGCAGGGGCACTCCTATGATGGTTAGAGCTAATTTTGAGTCTAAACTTCCTACTCCCCTATGCTGATTGGCTGTTGTGGGAGAATTGCTGGCAGGGGATGGCGCTGCTCTACTGGCCATTTATCCCGGCTAATATATTTAGTGACATCACTTCCTGCCGTGTTACATCCGGGGGCTGCACCTGCCAAGCTCCAGCAAGTCTCATGTTCAGTGGCTGCCATGGGACTCCTCGGATCATCCTGGGCCTTCTTTGTACTGTTCCAGGCTTTACCAGCAACCGTCCAGCCCCAGTTTGAGAAAAGCAAAGTTGGGGGCCGAGAGGCCTTGGATAGACCCCAGAACCCTTTGCACTGGCTGCCTCTTGGGACACAAAGGTTTAGCTGGCGCAAGGGTTTGTGGGGCCTTTTCAGAGCCATGTCACAATGGCGGCTCATAGTTCAGACAGGGACACAGCGGGGGACCGAGGGTGGGGTACCTGCAGTACCCTGACTTCCCAACAGGCAGGCTGCAGAGATTATAAGCTAAAATTCGCGTGTTATTAACAAATGCCAACCTCTGCTCAGCAATTAGCATCAGGCCCTATTGCACACTCCAATTTACAAGCGGCAGAAACTTTCAGGGCCCAGTTGGCTGGGGTGAGTTACTTGATGTTGCTCCTCCTTGGAACTCCACTTGGTGCCGAGGACCTCCTAAGAACATAAGAACATAAATAAGATACTGGTCAGACCAAAGGTCCATCTGAGGAACTCTGCAGTAAGCCTGTCTGCCAACCTGACAGTTCACCTTTCAGGTGCCCCAGAGAGAGGTGGACCGAAGACAATGATCAAGCGTTTGTCTCCCTGCCATCCCTCTCCAGCCTCTGACAAACAGGAGCCAATGACACTCATTACCCCTGGCTAATAGCCTTTTATGGACCTAACCTCCATGAAATTAGATCCACTGCATTCTCCTTTATCTAACAAATCTGTGCTAGCCTTCACAGCCTCCTCAAAAGGGATCCCTGAGTTGACTTGGCATGATCTACGCTTTTGTAAGAACTTTCTTGTAATTTGTCCCCACCATTAATCTCATCCTGAGACTACTTTCCAGCTTCACAATCATCTATGATTGCATACAAATCCCCATGGCCATCCTGCCCCTCATCCCTTCAGGCCTCACTATTTTTCGCTTTCTTAAAAATAGGAACTATATTAGCACTGGAGTGTCAAATATTACAACCCTGAGTTTCAGAGTTTATGTGGGGCAGCCCAATGGACTTGCAATTTCATGTGCCAGTTCCTTTAATGAGCTCTGATGACATGTCAGTTTCATTAAGTTGAAATTCATGCAAAATCCCCCAGTGGAACTGGCAACTGCTGTAACAACCTGCTAATTGACCACATGTGTTTAGGTCTGGGCCCAGCCTCAGTCTTCCCTGGCCAGTGCTAAACAACCCTGCTGTGGCCTGGTGCTGTGATTACTGTCCATCTCGTTAGCATTACTCAGGATCATATGCAGAACAGGAACCCTGGGAAGGGAGCTGGCTGGAAAACCCCCCCCAAAACCTTTGGATGCTTTTAACTTGAACTTGTTTGTGGGGCAGGCCAGAGAAATTAGACCTGAGGCCCATCAATATATTGGCAGGGCTTCTGTTCCTCCCAGGCCGGGCCAACTGGAGCCAAATTCTACTGAGGAGGTGGGCGTGTCTCTCCCATGGAAGTCCCTGCTCTGGGCCCATCCCCAGCGAGAGGGTTTCACTCAATGGATGATTTCGTTGTGGGGAGGGTGTCCTCGTTTACAACTCAGCCACATGCAGAAGTGGGTCTCCATGACAACAAAGAGGATATGAGTCAACAGGATGCCCTTGTAGCCAAGAAGGCTAATGGCATATTAGGGTGCATTAGGGGGAGCATTGCCAGCAGATCCAGAAAAATTATTAATCCCCTTTATTTGGCTCTGGTGAGGCCACATCTGGAGTATTGTGTCCAGCTCTGGAGCCCCCACTACAGAAAAGATGTGGACGCATTGGAGAGGGTCCAGTGGAGGGCAACTAAAATGATGAGGGGCTGGAGCACATGACCTACGAGGAGAGGCTGAGGATTTGGGTTTGTTTAATCTGCAGAAGAGAAGAGTGTGGGGATTTGAGAGCAGCCTTCAACTCCTGAAGGAGGTTCCAAAGAGGCTGGAGAGAGGCTGTTCTCAGTGGGGTGACAGATGGCAGAACAAGGAGCAATGGTCTCGAGTTACAGTGGGGGAGGTCCAGGTTGGATATTAGGAAAAACTATTTCCCGATGATGGTGGGGAAGCACTGGGATGGGTTCCCTAGGGAAGGGGTGGAATCTCCCCCCCAGAGGTGTTTAAGTTCCCTCTGGACAAAGCCCTGGCTGGTATGATTGTGTTGGGGTTGGTCCTGCTTTGGGCAGGGGGGGTTGAACTCTGTTACCTTATTTTCACTAAAGACCAACCCAGAGTTACACATACATTGCTTGTATTAAATGTCACTGTTGAATTAATTGGAAAATGGGTTGAACCTGATATGCAAATTAACCAACCCCATGTCTTGCTTAAAGTTACCAGTTTGTTACTCACATTTACTCACTGGCCAGGTGAGTTAAATGCGATGGGGAAGAGCTTCTCTTGAACTGGACTGAAGCCCCGATCTTGACAAGATGCGACCCGGAGATTCATGCAAGACGCCCCATTTATAGGACTTTTCTCCCATTCAGGTCTATACATTTTGCTCTGCTAATCCTTAATCAATCACCATTTTAGCATCTGTTTATCTGGAAGTCATTTATCTCTTTGCCAACTGAGAGCAAAGGTGTTGGTCAAGGGCCAGGAGAACCAATCGAGACAGAGGGATAAAATTTGTATTGGGTAAGATTCCTTGCCTTGTTTCTTTGTGTGCGAAAGTTAAACCAGGAGTGGAGAGACACAGAATGATTGAAACCCAGGCAAGGGCTGCCACGCCTCCAAAGATTCTGACACTCCAAGAGCAGAAGATGGGGCCCCACAAAGCTCAAAAGGAAAAAACAAACAAACTTTGCCTCTACAGACACTGGTTACAAAAAACTTCTTCCCAGAATCACAATCACAGAATTGCTGCCACCATCAAGTGCTTTTTTGATCCCTAAAAATAGGGGTGAACACTTGAACCCACCCCCAGGGGTAACCCAAGCTGTTTTGCCCCAAAAGAGCTTGAAAAAAGAAAGGAGAAAACCAAGCTGTGGTCTGTGGTAGCTGACACCTCAGTCAGAGGCCTGCAGACACACAGGGTATGTCTATACTACATGCCTCTGCCAGCAGAGGCATGTAAATTAGGCTACCCAACATAGTCAGTGAAGCGGAGATTTAAATATCCCCCACTTCATTAAAATAAAAATGGCTGCCACGCACTGTGCCGGCTCAGCTGATCATCGGCACAACACGGCAGTTAAGACGCAGATTGGTTGACGAGGAAAGCCTTTGCTGACCGATCCTGTAAACCTCATTTCACAGCTTGATACTGCATGATTGGCTATGACCATTTTTATCATTCTTGCTACACTGTTGTACAATTGCAGGAAACCGTGTACAAGGCATGTCCTGTCCGGTGTCAAAGGGAATGTTACAATTTACTAAGTATCATGCATCTGTCATTGTTGTGTCTGAAGTTCTGATTACGGGTGACATATGGGTGTCTTCTCTATTTGCATTCCTAGGTAACACCCTTCAGACAGAATTTACACTGAGGCCAAGCAGCGAGGTGTTGATGGCTCTTCAAGGACACACAATGAGGCCAGGGAAGAAACATGACTCTGCAGGACTATGAGCAGTGCCTGCCCTTGTGAGTCATCAAAACCGGTCAGGACATGGGTTGTGCTCATGGGACCTGGGCACCAGCCTGGGCCAGGAACGTTCTAAGTGGCTGTTCTCTCGGAACAAGAAGGTCCCCGTGTTTGGTGAAATTGACTGCTCCTTCAGCCCATGGGGCAGCACGGTGGCCTGGTGCCCTCTGTACATGGGACACTTTAGAGAGGGGATCTCCCCAGGTTTCAGGGAGGCTGCTTCCATCACCAGAAAGATTGGCCCAAGCCATTTAACTGGAAGAAAGTGTCAGAAGAGACCAGGGAGGAGAAAGGCCCAGCTCTGCCAGGGGTTCACTGCCCAAAAGCACCATGCAGAGCGTGTGTGAGATGCTGCTTCACTGCTCATCCCATGCCTGGCACTAGGAGCCCAGGAGTCCCAGGGATAGTGCTGGGTGTGTGTGTGAAAAGCCAGCTAAGGGGAGAGGGGCCATTTATCTCTCTCACTGGGAGCTACCATAGCCACCCCAGTCTCTGCCCAGCACCCCACCTTCCTTAGTAATAAAGGGCTCAGCTCCTTCCTTCCTTCCTTCCTTTTGACCTCCGAGTTTCAAAGCTGATCTCTTCTCTGCCCTGGAGGCCAGGCTCAGGCAAAGGGCTCCCAGCCCACATCCACCGCAGCCTGATCCTGGCTCCAGCTGGCAGGAAGCAAAGGGAGCTGAAAGTTGCAGAAATGAGCCACACAAAGGTCTCTGGCCTCAGGACTCAGTAGCTGAGCTGTGGGGTCTACAAGCTCTAGGATGCACAATCTCTCCTGCCTGCCTCACCACCCTGCTCCCAACCCCCTGGCTTTCCCTCGGTGCTGTGGATTGGGCTGGTTGGCCCCAGGCTGTGGCCTCCCTGCACTCAATGGAGGCTCCTTGGCAGGCTTCAGCAGCTCTTGTCCCAGTGCCAGAGCAGAGGGAGCCCAGCTGGTGTGGAGCGAGGAGGAGATAAACCAGAGAGTCTTGGGAGGGGGCAGGGGATGCAGGGAGTAACAGAAATCTCAGGCAGGATGAGACAAACCAGAGGTGGGTCTTTGAGAAGAGCTGGAGAAGGGGGCGAAGCATTGGGACAAGAGGGGGCCAGCGCTGGGGCTCAGAGGTCCAGTTACCAGCAATTACAAAGGTGAGGTTGCTGGGAGTCAGTGAGTGGTTTCTCCCAGTTACACGGCACAGGGAAGGTTTAATGTCCCTTGGCCTGCCCTGTAGGTGACTCAGGAAGAGGCCCAGCACTGCATCACCAGCCAGTCCTGCACAGAGCTCAGCGTGAAAGCCAGAGCACCAGGAGAAAACTTTTAGTTCTTCCTAGGAGTAAAGAGCCGAACCAAACTATCTCGTATCTGCTTGGTCCTCACCCCATAGATGATGGGGTTGAGCATGGGGGGCACCAGGAGGTAGACGTTGGCCATGAGAATATGGACATGGAGGGGCATATTGTGGCCAAAGCGCTGTGTGAGGAAGGTGAAGATAGCTGGGATATTAAAAGTTAAGATGGCGCAGAAGTGGGAGCTGCAGGTCCCAAAAGTCTTGAGCCGGGCATCCTTGGTGGGGAGGCGGAAGATGGCCCTGAGGATCTGGGTGTAGGACACTGCGATAACAAACACATCGAGACACAACACAGAGATTGCCACAAAGAAGCTGTAGTAGTTACTGACGCGGATGTCGACACAGGCCAGGCTCACCACTGACATAAGCTTGCAGTGCGTGGCAGGGATGATGTTGGTTCTGCAATATGGCCACTGCCTGGCCAGCAGGGGATACGGCAGTATGAACATGACGCTACGCAACACCACGGCCAGGCCGATCTTGGCTATCACGGCATTTGTGAGGATGGTGGAATGTCTCAGGGGATCACAGATGGCCACGTAGCGGTCCAAAGCCATGGCCGCACAATACCCAGACTCCATCACTGACAGAGAGTGAATGAAGAACATCTGGGTGAGGCAGGCACTGAAACTGATCTCCCTGGAATTGAACCAGAAGATGCTCAGTGTTTTAGGCAGGGTGGACGTGGATAGGACCAGGTCAGGTGACGGCCAGCATGCAGAGGAAATAGTACATGGGCTCATGGAGGCTCGGTTCCCTCTTCACAATGAACAGGATGGTGAAGTTCCCCAAGAGGGCTACAGCATATATAGCGCAGAAGGGGATGGAGATCCAGATATGGGCAGACTCCAGGCCGGGGATGCCGATCAGGATGAAGGTGGAGGGGTTGATGAAGTTGGTTCTGTTTGAATCTGACATGGAGCAGGCAAGAAGGTGTCCAACTCCGAATGTTACTATGAGACACCACATGCGCTGCCGGAGGCTGTTCCGATGGTTGAAACTGATGATCGTTCTTTCCACACCTTGAAAAATGACAATTTAATTACGCAGTGAAATAAATGATAAACAACTGAGCCACCCTCTGCCAGTCCCAATCCGAAGGGGCCCATGGATCAGTGTTTCCAACACCTTCCCTGTGAGAAAGCTCAACAGGCACCAGCAGGAAAGAGGAGTGTGGATCCTGCCTGGCCTGTACTGTCCTGTCATGCGCTGAAAGTCGACCTGGCCCATCGGCGCTGTCAGGAATTCCCCGTTCATCCAGCTGCTCCGTAGCCGTGAGTGGAACAAACCTAAATCTTTGGTAAGGCCTTTGCTGGGGGGACATCCCCATTGGAACAGCCTTCAGGGAAAGTCCCGGGTGTCAGAGTTGGTAGGTCATGCAGAGACCGGCTCCGTCGCAGCAGTCGGCTGACACAGACAGTGTCCGGCAGCCTAGGGAATGGGCCAGAGAACGACCTGATGTGGAGAGGTGGGCAGTTCAGTCACCCAAGGCCAGTGTGATGGAAAGGGGAGTTCCACAGTAGGGTCTGAGAACGTGGGGGGCTTCCTTAAGAAGGAGACTACAAAGTTAGGGTCTGTTTGGTTTGTAGAAGAGACAAAGTTCATGCTGGAGAAGACCAAATGAATGAGTAGAACTAACAACATTCCAAAGGGCAACCAGAGCAATATTGAATGTCTGTTCATAATTAGTGTTTCAAAATGGCTAATCCCTTCAAGGTGAGGAAAATTGTTGTGAAACGTAACTGACAGGAAATATTTAGCCATTCAATGGGAAGAAACATTGGTGTCAATTTTAAATAACTTTATTTAATAGCTAAAATTCCTAGGTCCAAGAAAGAAGAAAGTAGACAGCTTTGTACAAAACCCAGTCCTGTGGTAAAGTGAGGGTAGCAATGAGGGTGAAGGAGTAGGCAGGAACATATAATAAATGGTCAAAAGGAAAACAGATAGCATCGAATGTGTATTGGAAATGATGAGAATTGATAAGGAACATTTAAAACAGCAGGAAAAACCCATGATTGGCAGGAGAAAAGATAAATAGGAAGGTAATTCAGGATGTGAAGAGCAAAGGAAATAATAGGAAAGGATTAGGCTGGTTACTAGAGGAAGAGTCGAAAATTGTGAATGTTAAAAATGTAAATGTGCTCAAGAACTATTTTTTCTTCTGCAAGCAAGCAGTATGAGACACACAGATCATCCAGGAGGGAGTTAATCATCACCCACAGTGGAACCTTAGAGGTGTAAAGACAATGCTTAGGAAGTCAGATATCGTTTGGAACCAGAACGTTGAATGTCTGTTCATAATTAAATCTAAAAAACAACAATAGGTCTGGTAGCACTTTAGGGTATGTCTACACTAGCCACTCTAGTTCGAACGCAGGGCGGAGTAACGGTAGTCCGAATTAGGGGCTTTAGTTCGAACTACCTAGCCCGTGCCGCGTGTAGCCGCGGGCACGGAGTTCGAACTACGGGGCATTTAAAAATGGCGGTGCCCGGGAACATGAAAATAAAGCCCGGGATATTTTAATCCTGGGCTTCATCTGCAAGTTCGAATGACTACATTAGGCACCCTAGTTCGAACTAGGCTGGCTAGTGTATACATACCCTTATAGACTTACAAAACATGTAGATGGTATCATGAGCTTTCGTGGGCACAGCCCACTTCTTCAGATGACTGGAGTGTTGAGTTTAGGATGTGCAGACCCAAAATAATTAGGGTAGAAGGGAGAGTGGGGGCGAGGGGGAAGGAAAAAGAGAAGGGGATGGGAAACAAGGAGCAGAGTGAATGAAAATATCAAAGGGAAAAACAAGCAGGCAGAGCTGGTGCCTATAAGCACCTGAAGATTGGATAGTGAAAAAGAAGCAGATAAGGATCAAAGGAACTTACGCAAGAATTCACATGGAGATCTGTTGGCACCTTCATTGAATGTTCGGTTGGTAATGGCCCAGCCAGCCATTGTCCCGATTGAGGAGATGGTGATCAGAGTGAAAACTGAATTTGTGGATGAATTATAATTCCAACTCCTCCCTGTGTGTTTGACAAGTGGAACTGGTTTGTGACAAGACAGCCACCTGGAGATCTTTTAAAGAGTGCTAGAAAGTGCTACCAGACCTTTTTTGGTTTTTAAGTTTATCCTGTACAGACTAACTCAGCTACCCCCGGAAGCTTCTTTTCATAATTAGAGTTTCAAAATGGCTAATTCCTTCAAGCTGAGGACAATTGTCAGCAAAGGTGATTGGGTGGAAATATTTAGACAGAACGGGGGAGGAACATTGGGAGCTAGTTTAGAAGACATTATGAAATAGCTACAAATCCAAGGTCACATGGAAAAGAAAGTAGACAGCTTTGGATAAAATCTTGTGAACTGAGGGCAGCAATGAGGGTGAAGGGAGGAGAAGGGAATATGTAAAAATGGCCCAAGGGAAAATAAATAGCACGTAATGAAAATAGATAGGGAATCTCTAAAGCAGCATGGAAAATCCATGCTGGGCCAGGTAAGGATGAAATTCAATACATGAATAACAAAAGAAATAATGGGAAAGGGTTAGCCCAGTTACTAGAGGGAGAGAGGGAAACTGTGAGTGTTAAAAATGTAGATTTGCTCAAGAAATAACTTTTCTTCTGCATTGGGAAACAAGTCGTATGAGACACACAGATCATCTGAGGGGATGAGATACTGCCCAGCCCATTAGCTGTCAAGGAGAGGGTTAAACAACATCTATAATAGAACCTTAGAGGCATGAACACACGACTTCAGAAGTCACAGATTTCACTTGGAGCCGGAAGTGTGCAATCGGGCAGCAGAAGAGCTAAAAAATAAGTGCAAATATAGGATAGGACTGTGTAAATGTTGACGGTGATTGCATGACTAACAGAGTGAATGCCAGAGGAAAGGGGGTAGAATTTAAAATCTAAAATAGGAAAAGAACAAGTTAAAAATGACTTAGAGAATATAAATGTCTTCAAGTCACCAGGGCCTGATGAAATGCATCCTAGAATATTCAAGGAGCTGATAGAGGAGGTATCTGAGCCTTTAGCTATCATCTTTGAAAAGTCATGGAAGTCGGGAGAGATTCCAGAAGAATGGAAAAGGGCAAAGCTAGTGCCCATCTATAAAAGGAAATAAGAACAACCCAGGAAACTACAGACCAGTCAGTTTAACTTCTGTGCCAGGAAAGATAGTGGAGCAGGTAATTAAGGAATTCATCTGCAACCATCTGGAAGATAATAAGGTGATAGGTAACAGCCAGCATGGATTTGTAAAGAACAAATCATGTCAAACCAATCTGGTAGCTTGATAAGAAGCCTTGTGAGAAGGGAGAAGCAGTGACCATAGTATACCTAGATTTTAGTAAGATTTCATACGATCTTGCATGACCTTCTTATCAATAAACAAGGGAAATGAAATTTATATCGGCCTACTATAAAGTGGGTGCATAACTGGCTGGATAACAGTTCCCAGAGAGTAGTTATTAACAGTTCACAATCCTGCTAGAAGGGTATAAATAGTGGGGTTCTGCAGGGGTCTGTTTTGGGACCGGTTCTGTTCTATATCTTCATCAATGATTTGGATTCTGGCATAGAGAGTACGCTTATTAAGTTTGCAGATGATACCACGCTGGGAGGGGTTGCAAGTGCTATGGAGACTCATAATTCAAACTGAGCTGGATGAACTAGAGAAATGGTCTGAGGTAAATAGGATAAAGTTTAATAAGGACAAATGGAAAGTACCGCACATAGGAAGAAACAATCAGTTTCACACAGATGGAATGGGAAGTTACTGTCTAGGAAGGAGTACAGCAGAAAGGGATCTAGGGGTTATAGTGGACCACAAACTAAATATGAGTCAACAGTGTGATGCTGTTGCAAAAAAACCAAACATGATTCTGGGAGGCATCAACAGGAGTGTTTTGAGCAAGACACGAGAAGTCATTCTTCCGCTCTACTCTGTGCTGATTAGGCCTTAGTTGGAGTATTGTTTCAGTTCTGGGCACCACAATTCAAGAAAGATGTGGAGAAATTGGAGAGGGTCCAGAGAAGAGCAACGAGAATGATTAAATGTTAGAAAACATTGACCTGTGAGTGAAAACTAAACTGGAGGGAATTTGTTCTCCCTTGCCCCAGGGCACAGAAGATCAGTCCATGGTTGAAACAGAAACATGGCGGTTAGGTGAAATCTCAGAAACAAACCCAACCAACCAACCAACCAACCAACCAAAACCTTCCTATCAGTAAGAACAGGAGGACAATGGGACACTCACCTAAATTGGTTGTGGAAGCTACTTCACTGGAGTTTTTCCAAAAGACCCTGGACATCTATGAGCCTGGGAGGATTTAGACAGAACGAATCCTGCATCTTGGCAGGGGGTCACATTAGTCAACCCCTGTGGTCTTTGCTAGCCCAATAGCTCCATGATTCTACAACATAAAGTCCTAGTGGAGAGCCGGTCTGAGTTAAATACAAATTGTGGAGCTCAGTACAGGAGTTCTCTGGAAAAATTGGCCTTGGTGAAATCAAATGGCCTGGATTATACAAGGCATGAGGATGGATGATCTATGGGTCTCTTCTGATGCATGAAGGAATTAGATAAGGCATTGATACGTACTGTGTCATAGAATCATAGAACCATAGAGCTGGAAGAGACCTCAGAAGGTCATAAAGTCCGGTCCCCTGCCCAAGGCAGGACCAAGCCCAACTAAATCAACCCAGCCAGGGCTTTGTCAAACCGAGACTTAAACACCTCTAGGGATGGAGACTCCACTACTTCCCTAGGTAACCCATTCCAGTGCTTCACCACTCTCCTAGTGAAATAATTTTTCCTAATATCCAACCTGGACTTCTCCCATTACAACTTGAGACCATCGCTCCGTGTTCTGCCATCTGTCACTACTGTGAACAGCCTCTCTCCATCCTCTTTGGAACCTCCCTTCGGGAAGTTGAAGGCTGCTATCAAATCCCCCCTCACTCTTCGCTTCTGCAGACTAAACAGACCCAACTCCCTCAGCCTCTCCTCATAGGTCATATGCTCCAGCCCCCTAATCATTTTGGTTGCCCTCCGCTGGTCCCTCTCCAATGGGTCCACATCCCTTTTGTAGTGTCTCACAGCACAGAAATGAGGGACCATTCCAGCATATGGAAAGTCTGACCCTATAACACAAACTGTTTATAAAATCAGTGTTTAGTCTGTGGAACTCCTCGCCACTGACATCACTGGAGGAAAGTACTTAGCTCAGCAGGATTCACAAAAGGTTGGGCAATTGTGGCTGGTGCTGGTGGGCCCTCATGTCATTAATGCTATCTGACACCTGCAATTAGAGTGCCTCAGTTCCTGGTTGTGATACATTTGCCAGATATTCAGCTTTTGATTGGAAATTTCTGACACTGGGTGTCTAATTCCAGTTCAATTGATTGTTTCAGGCATAACCAAGTTCAGCCGACTTCGGGAATCAAGCTGGGAGAAAAGAGGTCCTACCTGTGTAGAGCAATATTTATAATTGTTCCAGAGGGGAGGTCTAACACTCCCATGCCTTCTTTCAGATCATAGAAGCACAAAATCATAGAACACTAGAAGTGGAAGGGACCTCGAGAGTCATCGAGTCCAGTCCCCTGCCCTCATGGCAGGACCAAGCACTGTCTAGACCATCCCTGACAGATGTCTGTCCAACCTGCTCTTAAATATCTCCTGGAATGGAAATAAAAGTCAATTACCAGTCCTTTCGTTAACAGCCAGAGTGCTGTAATTCAGAGCAGGGGGTGCCAGTGTCTATGCGTTAACACACAGCTGGCTCCTGAGATCTTTCTTAAATCCTTATTCCACAAGGAGTTTTGCCTCAGTGGTACCTGATCAAACGACAGGGCCAGGTCTTAGAATGTGGCCTTGTATCACTCGTCTACTCACCCCGCTCAGCCTCACGGATCTGCCGTGCCACTGACATGGCCCAGCGAGGTCCCTAGCTGGGATGGGGGGCGGGGGAGGGGCACAGAGAAGAAGGAAATTTTGGCCAATGTACGGGAATGAACTCATGCCCCGTGGCCAGGGCCCCGAGATTTTCGGTGGCTGTGCAGAGCAGAGAGAATCACAGACTGACCCTCTCCCGCACCATCCCCACATTGTGCCGTGTCTATGGGGCAGGGGACCTCCTCGGCTAGAGCTGGTACCTGTGAGTGCTGAGAGGGACGTGTCTTCCCTGGGAACCCCCCTCAGGCAGCCGCGTCCTGCACCTCTCTCAGCCCAGCATCGGCAGCAGCATCCCGCGCTGTGAGTCAACACAGGCGTTTGCTCTGTTTATAACTCAGCCCTGTGCAGTCCCAGTGGGGTTTGCTCAGCCTCTGATGGAGAGGATGTATCTGGATGCCAAATGTCTGGAGAGCAGAGACTCTCTAGCCCATGTCTCTGTTTCCGTGTGTGCGTTTCTGTGCTCTTCCTCCAGCTCCAGGAGTAAACAGCCATTAAGGCCCTTCCCAAAGGGAGAGGAGAACTCTTGGCCCGGGGCTGAGTCAGGGAGGAATTGGCCGCTCTAATTTGTGTATTTGTACGTGCTTGAAAATTATTGATGATGTGGAAGAAAATGTTCAGAGCTCAGGGTTCCTCTGGGTGCTGGGCTGCCCCTCCGAACTCTGCACAGACAGACACTCCAGTGCATTTCCTTCTGCCGACAGCGAGGGAGGCCTGGGGGCCCGGCGGCTGTGGGTGCTGAGAGGCAGGACAGTCAAGGGGGTTTCATAGAATCAGAGATGATCTGAGTAGGAAGAGATCTCAGGAGTCATCGCGTCCAGCCCCCTGGCCAAAGCAGGACCAACCCCAACTCAATCAGCCCAGCCTGGGCTTGGTCAAGCTGGGCCCTGAAACTTTCTAAGCGTTTGGCTCAAGTGCCTGGGCCTGATGTTCCAGGCTGCAGCAGAGGTTGGCTTCCTTGTCCCTGTGCCTTGTTGCTGATCTGGCCCACCAAGGCTGAATTTCCACCCCTGCCTTAGGGGCAGCTGTTACTTATCACCCATCTTTGTGCCATTTGCATCAGGCGGTTGCTTTCTGCTGTGGCCACTCAGGCACTGGGCTCCGGACAGGTCTCCAGCTCAAGCCAGGGTGCACTTTCAGCTCCATGCTTTGGCTCACCTGTCTCCCTGCAGACCCTGCGTGAGACTCCGTGAGAGCCCCAATGACCACAGGGTCACAAGGCTCGAAAGCACCCAGCCACGTTTATTGCCAAGTGAAGTGCAGAAATAGCTGTCAGCAAACAGACTTACCACTCAGCCACTCCGCATCTGCACCCTGTCACATTATTGGATTTTAGGGGGAGCAGCCAGATCACTGCTGCTCCCATGGGGGGAGGGGGGTGTTTGCCCCAAAGTCTGTACTAAGGGGGCCATGTGAGGTGTCATATGAAAGCATATGTCCTACTGATTCTATGTCTGCTACTCACGTACTTGTGTGATGTCTGTACGTGGCGTTATGTATATGGACTCTGAGCTGGTACAGGCCTGCACTGCCTGTTGTAAAGGAGGATTGTCCAATGAATGACCATGCTAATTAGCACAGTCCCAGGGACAATGTCTCTCAAGGTGGCCAATACACGCCTGAGGAATGTGTCTGGGAACATGCAAATCAGCCAGGGCAAAATGGCTGCCAGCATGTGAAACAGAGACAGATCACTCGACCATGTGACCTGCTCTGGCCAGGGGGCACCAGGAGAGGTATATAAGTGCCATGAGGCGGACTCCATCTTGTCTTCAATCCTGCTACTGATCCCAGATGCAGCCTTGTGAGGAATAGGGAGCCGGGAAGAACTGTGGACCCATCCTGACGTAGGATGTACACCAGAGACTTTTAAGATGGCAGTTTATAACTGAGAGCCTGCATCGAGAACTTGGGGATTGGTGCATGTGATATATTCTCCTTAACAACCTTACTCTCCACCTTTTCTTTCTTCTGTTAATAAACCTTTAGATTTTAAATTCCCAGCGTGCTCTTGTAGGAATACAAATTCCCAGCATGCTCTTGCTGGTTTTTTGGGACCAGAAGAACCCTTTCGGGGTAGGTGAGATTGGTTTCTATAACCCCTCACCTGTGTTAGGCCCGGGGCTGATTGTGGCACAGGGAGAGCTGGGGTGTCTGAGGGGTTTTGCTTGTGAGGCTTCCCGCTGGCCAGATTGGCAGCTGAAGCACTCAGTGTGACTGGTGTGTGGCCTGTTTGGGAAAGGTCTCCAGTCTAGGGCTGCAAGGAGCCCTGGTTTTGAGCAATTCACCCTGAGCGGATACCCACTGCAGTGCCCAGACCTGGCCCGGTCCATCACACACCCTGTGACAATGGACTGGCTCAGTCAATGTTATGGATGACTGCCCCCTCGGCTAGACAGACAGTTCTGTGAGGTGCACTTTTAGACACAGGTACAAACAAGTGACATCACTCCGGAGGTATCAGCATGCCACCTTCTGACGCTACCTACATCCACCCATGACCTTGTACAAGGGGCTTCAATTCCTATCGTTCATGCTGTCAGTTTAGACCCAGATCTGACCCTTGGTCTTTAGGTTTCTTTTCTCTGCGGGGTTGTGTTGGTACCAAGATGTGTCTTATCGAGGTGTTCTGTTGCGACCTTTCTGCAATGTGCTTACAGTCTGTGCCTGGTGCCTCTTAGGTCTGAGTGTTTCTGCAATATGTTCTTGCCAAGTTCTGGTTCGCAGCTTCCCTCTGCTTAGTATGAGCAAAATCGTGGCCACAAACTCTGCCACGGGGGTGGGTATGTCTCCCCCATAGAAGTCCCTAGTCCTGGGCCAATCCACAAGCTAGGGCAGCAGGGCAGAGCCACAGCTGGAAACTGCATGGGACCAAAATGACTCTTCCATGTGCGTCACTTAATGGAGGACTGGGGGTGTGCTCCTGTTCACTATTCAGCCAAGTGGGTCTCCAGCTGTGACAAAGAAGGCAGACGGCAGAACAAGGAGCAATGGTCTCAAGTTGCAGTGGGGGAAGTCTAGGTTGGATATTAGGAAAAACTATTTCCCTAGGAGGATGGGGAAGCACTGGGATGGGTTCCCTAGGAGGTGTGGAATCTCCATCCCTAGAGGTGTTTAAGTCCCAGCTTGACAAAGCCCTGGCTGGGATGATTGAGTTGGGGTTGGTCCTGTTTTGGGCAGGAGGCTGGACTTGATGACTCCTGAGGCCTCTTCTGACCCTGGGATTCTAGGATTCTAGCTGGGTTGGCAGGTATACAGGATATATTGGAAAAGGCTTTCTTTAGTGAAAAATCAGCCTCTAGACTGCCGCTTTTCTCCGACAAAGCTCTGTGCCGAAAAAAGCAGCGGGCATCTTTATGCTAATGAAGCGCAGGATATTTAAATCCCCGCTTCATTAGCAATTTCGATATGTCTAATTTATATCCCTTTTCTGAAAAGGGATGTAGTCTACACATACCCTGAGTGACTCAGGGAAGAGGCCCAGCACTGCGTCACCAGCCAGCTCAGAGGGAAAGCCGGAGTACCATGACAAAATGTTTAGTTCTTCCTAGGAGTAAAGAGCTGAACCAAATTGTCTCGTATCTGCTTGGTCCTCACCCCATAGATGATGGGGTTCAGCATGGGGGGCACCAGGAGATAGATGTTGGCCACGATAATGTGGACATGATGGGGCATATTCTGCCCAAAATATTGCGTGAGGAAGGTGAAGAGAGCTGGGATATTAAACGCTAAAATGGCAAGGAGGTGGGAGCTGCAGGTCCCAAAAGTCTTGACCCGAGCGTCCTTGGTGGGGAGGCGGAAGATGGCTCTGAGGATCTGGGTGTAGGACACAGCGATAAGAAACAGATCCAGAAACATCACAGCGAATGCCACAAAGAGGCCAAAGTAGCTACTGATGCAGATGTCACTGCATGCCAGGCTCACCACAGACATGTACTTGCAGTGTGTGGAGGGGATGATATTTGTTCTGCAATATGGCCACCAAATGGCTAGGAGGGGAAAGGGCAGAATGAGAACGATGCCGCGCAGCACCACGGCCAGGCCGATCTTGGCCATCATGGAGTTTGTGAGGATGGTGGAATGTCTCAGGGGATCACAGATGGCCACGTAGCGATCAAAAGCCATGGCCACACAATAGCCAGACTCCATCACTGTCAAAGAGTGAATGAAGAACATCTGGGTGAAGCAGCCACTGAAACTGATCTCCCTGGAATTGAACCAGAAGATGCTCAGGGTTTTCGGCATGGTGGATGTGCACAGGACCAGGTCGGTGATGGTCAGCATGCAGAGGAAATAGTACATGGGCCCATGGAGGCTCGGTTCCATCTTCACGATGAAGAGGATGGCGAAGTTCCCCAAGAGGGCTACGGTGTATATAGTGCAGAAGGGGATGGAGATCCAGACATGGGCTGCCTCCAGGCCAGGGACTCCCAGCAGTATGAAGGTGGAGGGGTTGGTGAAGTTGCTTCTGTTGGAATCTGACATGGAGCAGAGGACACGGTGTCCACCTCTGAATGTCAGTATGAGACACCACGTGCGCTACTGGAGGCTGTTCCAATGGTCGAACCTGATGATAATTCTCTACACACCTTGAAAAATGACAATTTTGTTATAGAGAAAAATAAATGATAAACAACCGACCCTCCTCCTGCCAGTCCCAATCCGAGGGGGCTCCGCCGGTCAGTGTACCCAACACCTTCCCTGTGAGAAAGCTCAATAGGTACCGGCAGGAAAGAGTGTGGATCCTGCCTGGCCTTGACTGTCCTGTCATGCACTGAAAGTCGACCCAGCCCATCAGGAATTCCCCGTTCGTCCAGCTGCTCCACAGCTGAGATCTGAACAAACCCAAATCTTTGCCAACACCTGTGCCGGGGGGACACCCCCATTGGAACGGCCCTCAGGAAAGATCCGAGTGTCAGAGCTGGCAGGTCATGGAGCCACCGGCTCAGTCGCAGCAGTTGGCATATACAGACAGAGTTCGGCTGCCTAGTGAATGGGCTGGAGAATGACCTGATGTGGAGAGGTGGGCAGTTTGGTCATCCAAAGACATAGCGATGCAAAGGGGAGCTCCACAGTGGGTCTGGAAACATGGGAGTCTGCCATAGGAAGAAGACTATAGGTTTAGGGCTGTTTGGTTTGGTGAAGAGACAAAGGTCATGCTTGATGAGATTCCAAAGGAAAAACTTTAAAAAATCAAAGAGTCTGGTAGCAGTTTTTTGGCTCTGTCAAGCTGCACTTTTCACAATCTTGCACTTCTCCAGGTGGGTATTTCAGTTTTAGGAATGCTCCATATAGATCCTGTCGGTATTTGTCTCTGTCTGTGGGATCAGAGCAACTCCGGTTGTATCTTAGGGCTTGGCTGTATACAACAGATTGAGAAATGTGTCTGGGATGGAAGATGGAGGCATGAAGGCAAGTGTAGCATTCGAAAGGTTTCCAGCATAGGATGGTGGAAATTTGTCCATCATTTAGGGTATGTCTACACAGCAAAGTTATTTTGAAATAACAGCAGTTATTTCAAAATAACTTTCCTAGCATCTACACAGGCATTCCGTTATTTCGAAATTAATTTGAAATAGTGGCGGGCTTATTTTGAAATTGGTAATCCTCATTCCACAAGAAATAGTGCCAATTTTGAAATTGCTATCATATATATAGTAGCCTAATGTCTGTGACTCTGTAACGCTGAAATGCTGGCTGTTCCCTCTGGGCGGTGCTGTTGCCTCCCGCCGTGGCACTCGGCTAACTTCTGCACCGCTCAGCTGGGCTGCCGCGCGCGGGAGCAAGTGGGGCAAGCGGCCGTTTGGGGTCCGCGCTCCCCATGCAGCATAGGGGTGCTGCATGGGGAGCATGGGGCCCAAACGGACGCTAGCGCCGCTTGCTCCCACGTGGCAGCCCAGCTGAGCAGCGCAGAAGTCAGCCGAGTGCCACAGCGGGAGGCAACAGCACCGCCCAGAGGGAACAGCCAGGGGGGCAGGGCCTGGACGAACGTGTGTCTCAGACGTCAGGAAAGGGCGCTGGATTCAAAAGGAGGAAAGCGGAGCAGACACAGAGGATGCGGGGGAGACAGAGAGGAGAACAGAGGAGACGGAGGACAGCGAGAGAGAGAGTGAGAGAGACTCAGCAGGAGGAGAAGAGAAACACAGAGTGAGAGGTGGGAGTGGGAGAAGACAAAGAGAGAGAGACGGAGAGAGAGGCAGGAGGAGGACGAGAGCTGAGAGAGAGGGCGAGGCAGTAGGAGGAGAAGAGAGAGAGAGGCCGTTTGCGCTGCTTGCTCGAATGGGGCTGCCTTGCTGAGCGGTGCAGAAGTCAGCCGAGCGCCACGGCAGGAGGCGAAGGGGGGCGGGGCGGTGATGTACATGCCCGGGGGCAGGGCCTGGAAGAGCGTGCATCCCCGGCGGAGACAGAGGACAGCGGAGAGACAGTGAGAGGCAGGAGGGTGAGAAGAGAAAGAGAGAGGCGGAGAGAGAGGCAGAAGGCAGAGGAGAGCTGAGAGAGAGAGGGGGAGGCAGTAGGAGGAGGAGAGAGAGAGAGATGGAGAGAGAGACTGGAGGCTCAGGAGAGAAGACCGACGTGGAGGAGAGACCTGAAAATCCTGTCCTATGACAGGCTAATTGGCTAGTTTTGAAATAAGTGCTGTATAGATGCTTATTTTGAAATAGGGGGCCTCCAGCCTTTCCCAGGGTGCCCTGCTGGCCGCCCTGGCCACAAGGTAACTTCTGACTTGATGCCCTGCCGCTCTGGTTCCAACCAGCCTTAAATGCGATTCAACGTCCACTCAGTGTGGACATGTTATTTCGAAATAGAAAAACGCTATTGTGAAATGAATTTTGTGTGTAGACGCGTTATTTCAAAATAAGCTATTTCGAATTAACTATTTTGAAATTAGATATTTCAAAATAACACTGTAGTGTAGACATACCCTTAATTGCACTGTTGTATCAAGGAAATGGATTTCCCATTATATCATTCACCTATTTCGTTAGTCTTTAAAGTGCTACCAGACTGTTCGTTGTTTTTGAAGTTTTTCCTGTTATAGACTCACTCAGCTCCCCTTCTGAAGCTCTTGAGATTCCGAGGGACACTCGTAAGAACATTAGAACAGCCCGACAGAGTCAAACCAAAACTCCGCGTAGCCCAGGGTCCTGTCTGCTGACAGTGGCCAATGCCAGGTGCCCAGAGGGAGTGAACTGAACAGGGAATCCTCACGTCATCCCTCCCCTGTCACCCACCTGCATAGAACAGAGGCTAGGGACACCATTATGACCAACCCTAGCTAATAAGAACTGATGGACCTCACCTCCATGCATGTATCTAGTCCTGGTCTTCACAGCATCCTTGGGCAAGGAGTTCCACAGGTTGAGTGTGCGCTGTGTGAAGGGAAAAAATCCCTTCCTTTGGTTTGTTTTAAAACTACTACCTATTAATTTCATTTGGTGACTTAGAATACTTTCGTGTCTATTAAGTTAAGGAAGTATGGACAGATAAAATGGACTGTAATGTGGATAGAAAGCTGGTTAGATTGTTGGGCTGAACAGGTCCAGACAACAGCTCGATGTCAGGTTGGCAGTCGGTTCCTAGCGGAGTGCCCCAAGTATCGGTTCTAGGGCCAGTTTTATTCAACATCTTTATCAATGACCTGGATGCGGGGATGGATTGCACCCTCAGCAAATTTGCAGATGACACTAAGCTAAGGGGAGAGGTAGATACGCTGGAGGGCAGGGATACGGCCCAGAGTGACCTAGACAGATTGGAGGGTTGGGCCAAAAGAAATCTGAGGAGGTTCAACAAGGACAAGTGTAGAGTCCTGTCCTTGGGACGGAAGAATCCCAAGCATTGTTACAGGCTGGGGACCGACTGGCTGAGTAGCAGTTCTGCAGAAAAGGACCTGGGGATTACAGTGGATGAGAAGCTGGATATGAGCCCTTGTAGCCAAGAAGGCTAATGGCATATTAGGGTGCATTAGGAGGAGCATTGCCAGCAGTTCTAGAGCAGTGATTATTCCCCTTTATTCGGCTCTGGTGGGCTACATCTGGAGGCTGAAGGATTTGAGTTTGTTTAGTCTGCAGAAGAGCAGAGTGAGGGGGGATTTGATAGCAGCCTGCAACTACCTGAAGGGGGTTCCAAAGAAGATGGAGAGAGGCTGTTCTCAGTGGTGATGGCAGAACGAGGAGCAATGGTTTCAAGTTGCAGTGGGGGAGGTCTAGGTTGGCTATCAGGAAAAACTATTTCCCTAGGTGGGTGGTGAAGAGCTGGGCTGGGTTCCCTAGGGAGGGGGGTGGACTCTCCATCCCTAGAGGTATTTAAGTCCTAGCTTGACCAAGCCCTGGCTGGGATGATTGAGTTGGGGTTGGTCCTGCTTTGGGCAGGGGGTTGGACTCGATGACTCCTGAGGTCTCCGCCAGCGCTGGGATTCTGTGAGTCTACGATGCTATTCATAATTAGCGTTTGAAAATGGCTTGTTCCTTAAAGTTGGGGAAAATTGTCAGCCAACCTGATTGGATGGGAATATTTAGACAGAGAACTGGGAAAGAGAACCGGGGGCTAGTTTAGAAGTTTTTATTAAAACGCTAAAGAGCCAAGTTCGCATAGAAAAGAAAGTGGCCAATTTTGGACAAAACCCAGTTGTGTAGTGAAGCGTTAGGGGAAAAGGGGCAGGAAGGAACATATAAGAAACGGTCAAAAGGAAAACACACCACATATGGTACATACTGGAAATTAGGAAAACTGATCAGGAACTTTTAAAGCAGCATTGAAAACCCATGCTTGGCAGGGCAAAGGATAAACAAGAAGGCAATTCAGTACGCTAAGTAGAAAAGAAATAATGGGAAAGGATTAGGCCGGTTACTAGAAGGAGAGCGGAAAATTGTGAATATTAAAAATATAAATGTACCCAAGGAACATTTTTGCTTCTGCATTGGGAACAAGCCATGGGAGGTACTCCGAACATCAGAGGGGATGAGATACTGCCCAGCCCATTAGCCGTCAAGGAGGGGGTTGAACAGCATCTACAATAGAACAGGCAGAGGTATGAACACCATGTTTAGGAAATGACTGATTTCATTTGGAACCCGAAGTGTGCCACCAGGCAGCAGCAGAGCCAAAAAGGGAGAGAGTACAGGAAGGGGGAGATGGGGTATAGGACAGGACTGAGTTAAAATGAAACAACGGATAAAGGGAACATTTAAAAAGAAGAGTTGACAAAATACTGATGGAAAATTCGGAACGGAAGCAGCTTCAAACAGCTGAGGGGTACAAGTAACGCCAGCCCATAACATGGAATCACAGCAGAGCAGGGTTGGAAGAGATGTGAAGAGGTAATCGAATCCACCCCCTGCCCAAAAGCAGGACCAATCCCAACTAAATCATCGCAGCCAGGGCTTTGTCAAGTGGGACTAAAACCTCCTTTTATGAGGCTCCATGATTGTTTCCCCAGGGGAATGGCACAGATCCTTCCGACTTTGATTTCTTTGAGTCATTTGATTGAGCAGGGAAAAGATTTCGATTAAATAAGGAACCTTGTGCAGTCTGACCAGAGCTCACTGGGAATGGATTAGAAGCTGGCAGACAGGTCTCAGAAATTGCCAGGGGCGCTGTCAGTGACCAAGGGTGATTCCACAGGGGTGCTACGCGGATACGTCTAGGTCTGTTGTTAGTCACTATTTGGATTATCGATCTGCAGCAAATCAAAATGATTTCAGATCCACCTTGCAAGTGTCCCAGAGATTGGCAGAGATTTTTTTTCTGGCCAGGCATCCTGATTAATCTGGAGCATTTGGCGAGCTGGGCTCATAGAAACACAGTGTTCTCTTGGGTTTAAATGCAAAGGTGCACTCTGGGACCAGGGAATGCGTCCCTGGCCCTTAGAGGAGGGCTCTGTAGCGTGGGCGCAGGGACCCGAGAAGGCTTCCATTAAAGTAGTGGAAGAAATGGGTTCTCTCTAGGCACAGAGCACAGGAGAAGAGGCCCTGGTTCAAACTCAAGCCTGGCAGATTGAGATAAAACCTCAGAAACAAAACAAACCCCAGAACAAAACAAGCCCCTTCCTGTCGGTAGGAATGGCTGGACAATGGGACAGTCACATGGGAAGGCTGGGGAAACCCCTTCCGCAGAGGTTTTCCCGAGGAGGTGTATGATACCCATCAGCCTGGGAGGGTTTAGACAGAATGAATCCTGCATCCTGGCAGGGGTTCAGACTAGAGAACCTGCTAACTCTGGTCTCTGATTGAGTTGGGGCTGGTCCTGCCTTGGGCAGGGGGCTGGACTCAATGACTCCTGAGGTCTCTTCCAGCCCTAGGAGTCTATGAATCTATGATAAACCTCTGGCTCCATGATTCTACGCTGTAAAGTCCTGGAGTAGAGCAGGTCTTAGTTCAATACAAGTTGTGGAGCCCAATACAGGGGTAACCTGGTGAAATCAAATGGCCTGGATTAGACAGGAGGATGGACGATCTAATGGTCCCTTCCAACCCACAACTCTGCAAATTTGGCATAAAGCCATGAGATCAGGCATGGGTATTCACTGCCTCTCTCTGCACACAGACAAGGGGCCATTGCATCGTGGGATGGAAAGTCCGACATTAGAACACTGGTCAAGGAAATGTGTTTTGGTAATCGATATTTCTCCTAGGGAACTCCTCGCCACTGACATTACTGGAGGGAAGGCAGTTGTGGCTAGTGCCGGTGGGCCCTCATGTCGCTAACACCATCCTACACCATCAATTAGAGTGCCGCAGATTGTGATACATTTGCAAATGTTCTGCCTTTGATGGGAATTTTCCGCAGTGGGTGTCTGCTTCCAGCTGAATTGATTGTTCAAAGTTTCAGGCAAAACCAACCTTGGCTGACTTCTGGAATCAAGCTGGGAGAAAAGAGGTGCCGCCTGTGTAGAGCAATTCTTATAATTGTTCCAGAGGGGGCCCTAGCAACCCCAGGCTTTCTATCAGATAAAAGCCAATTACCAGCCCTCTCGTTAACAGCCAGAGCCCTGTAATTCAGAGCAGGAGGAGCCAGTGTCTGACCACACAGCTGGTTCCTGATATCTTTCCTCAGTCCTTATTCCACGAGGGTTTTTTCCGTGGGACCTGATCACACGACAGGCCCTGGCCTCAGAACGTGGCCTTGTATCACTCATCTACTCACCCCGCTCAGCCTCGAGGATCTGCCTTGCCACTGACATGGCCTAGCCTGGCTGCTGAGGTCCCTAGCTGGGATGGGGGCGTGGGAGGAGCACAGAGGAGAAGAACATTTTGGCCAATGTCCGGGAATGAACTCGTGCCTCATGGCCAGGGCCCCGAGATGTTCAGTGGCTCTGCAGAGCAGAGAGAATCACAGACGGACCCTCTCCCCCACCGTCCCCACATTGTACCGTGTCCGTGGTGCAGGGGGGCCCCTCAGCTAGAGCTGGTACCTGTGAGCGCTAAGAGGGACGTGTCTTCCTTGGGAACCCCCCTCAGGCAGCCGCGTCCCGCACCTCTCTCAGCCCAGCGTCAGCAGCAGCGTCCCGCGCCGAGAGCCAAGACAGGCGTTTGCACCATTTCTAATATAGTTCAGTGCAGTCCCAGTGGGGTTCGCTCAGCCTCTCACAGAGAAAATGCAGCTGGATGCCAAATGTCGAGATCAGACACACTTTAGTTAATGTCTCTGTTTCCATGTCTGCACTTCTGTGTTCCTCCTCCAGCTGCAGGAGTAAACAGCCATTAAGGCCCTTCCCAAAGGGAGAGGAGAACTCCTGGGCCCTGGGCTGAATCAGGGAGGAATTGGCTGCTCCGTGCTTTTGTGTGTGTTTGAAAATTATTGATGATTGGGAAGAAAATTTGAGATAATGCCCAGGTCCCCATAGGGTCTGATACCCTATACATGAATTAATAGGAATGGGTTGAATTGTGTATTTACGTAAGAACTGAAATATTCAGTCAATTGGCAGGTGATCGGTGTGATCATCTGGAACTGGCAGAAATTTGTAAATAAAGTCATAGAAGATTAGTTTTGGAAGTGACTTCAGGAGTCATCGAGTCCAACCCCCTGCTCAAAACAGGACCAACCCCAACTAACCCGTCCCAGACAGGGCTTTGTCAAGCTGGGATTCTAATAACTGGAGGGTTGAAGATTTTACCACCTCCCTAGGGAACTCATCCCAGCGCTTCCCCACCCTCCTAGGGAAAGTTTTTCCTAAGATCCAACCTAGACCTCCCCCACTGTAACTTGAGACCATTGCTCCTTCTTCTGCCATCTGTCGTCACTGAGAACAGCCTCTCCCCATCCTCTTCTGAACCCTCATCCTGTGTTTCAGGGAGTTGCAGGCTGCTCTCAAATCCTCCCTCACTCTTCTCTTCTGCAGACTGAACAAGCCCAAATCCCTCAGCCTCTCCTCATAGGTCATGTGCTCCAGCCCCCTCAGCATTTTGGTCACCCTCCACTGGACCCTCTCCAATGTGTCCACATCCTTTCTGTAGTGGTGGGCCTAGAATTGGATGCAATATTCTAGATGTGGCCTCACCAGAGCCAAATAAAGGGGAATAATCACTTCTCTAGATCTGCTGGCAATGTTCTTTCTAATTCACCCTAATATGCCATTAGCCCTCTTGGCTACAAGGGCACAGTGTTGACTTATATCCAGCTTCTCATCCACTGGAATCCCCAGGTCCTTTTCTGCAGAACTGCTACCTACCTACCCAGTGAGTGCCCGGCCTGTAGCAATGCTTGGGATTCTTCTGTCCCAAGTCAGATCTCTGCACTTGTCCTTATAAAATCTCATCAGATTTCTTTGGGCCCAACCCTCCATTTTCTTAATTCCCTTTGGATCCAATCCCTGCCCTCCAGCATATTGACCTCTCTCCCCAGCTTAGAGTCTTCTGCGCACACATGGAGGGCGCCTGTCAGGATGGCTTGATTCTCTGCCATCATACATTTTCTTTACCACACAGCCATTCTCCTGGACACCTTCCCCCTCGTGTTACTCTCTCCAAAACGTGCATCGTCTACCCAGTGGCAGTCTAGTGCCTCAGCCTGCCTGGTCTGGTGGCCTGCAGCAGATAACCCCTGTGACATCCCCTTTGTCATTCTCCCCTCCAGTCTGAATCCAAAGACTCTCCACAGGCTTTTGTCCCTCTATGTGCTGGAGCTCTGGGCGATCCTACTGCTCCCTGACCTACAGGGCAACTCCTCCTCTTCTTCTCCCCCATGAAATTACATCGAGGGTGGGCAATAATTTTTAATGGGGGGACCATGCCAAGATTTCAGCAAGTGGTCAAGGTTGGCATTTCTAGCAAGGGCGTGTGGGAGATGGGATAGAGGTTGGGTGCAGAAGGGAGCTAAGGGTAGGGGCATGAGGTGCAGGAGGGGGAACGGAGTCTGAGAGGGAGTTTGGGCAAAGGAGGGGGTTGTGATCTGGGGTGGATCTCGGTGCAGAATCCAGGAGGGGTTATGGGTGCAGGAGAGGATTCTGGCCCGGGGAGGAGTATAGGAGGATTCATGCTCTGAGAGGGAGTTGTGACCTGGAGGAGGTCGGGAGAGGGGATACAGAGGGTTTGGGTGGTGGCCAGGGGCAGGTAGTTGGGGGGGTGAGAGAGTGTGGGGTGCCAGAAGCAGGCTCTGGCTGAGAGATGCTTACCTAGGTGGCTCCCAGCCAGCAGCCCTGCAGGACCCTGAAAGCTGCTGTCACAAGCCACTCCATGTGGCTCTCCTCCTGGCAGGGTGGGGGGAAGTAGTAAGGAAAGAGACTTCATTGACTGCCCTGGCCTCTAGCAAAATTTCTCAGCTCCTATTGGCCGGAAATGGGCCAATGGGAGATGAGAGATTTTGCAGGGAGGCGGGACAGAGCACAGAGCCTCCCTCCTTGCTCCCAGTATAGAGCAGCCACATTTCTAATCATAGAATCCTAGAACACTAGAACTGGAAGGGGCCTTGAGAGGTCATTGAGTCCAGTCCCCTGCTCTCACGGCAGGACCCAGCACCACCTAGACCATCCCTGAAGCGGCTGCAGCTGCACTGTGCTTAAGGGTCATAGTGAGGCAGCTGCGGGCTGGATCCGGTGGCTTAGTGGGGCAGATCGACCTGGTAGCTGCCTCTTGCCCCCTGCCATACCCCCCGAATTACATCCTAGACCTTTCTGCGCTGTATGTGCATAGAATCCAGATGATTTGCTCCAACCACATTAACATCTTTCCATTCAACCGGCAACTACAGAGGATGGCAAATAGCACCCACTAGGGACTGACATTTTTAAATAAGCAGCACCGGTTAGTTTGCACCCAAAGAAGCCACAGAGAGTTGTTTGATGAGATCTCAGCCCTACCGATGTTCAAGCTTTAATACACAGTGGAACACTCTCAGAAAACTGAGCGCACGTGAATGCTACACCAGTATGCAAACAGGGACGAGATGGGAATTAATGGCAGGTTAGATGATTTCCGTCCTGGGTATAACTATGGGTAGGGGCTTTGGTCAGGCCTTTTAGGTGATAACAAATGTGGTTGATAAAATGCTTCCCTGTGACAGACCCAAATGAAATGTGGGAGACGCTGATCCAACCTCTCTGCTCTAGTTGATTTGGAGCAGTGACTTAAACAAGTCTCCCGCATCCCAGGGATTTGAATCCTGGACACCTCTAGTCACGGTGAGGGTTCTACCCCATAGGGTATGGGATATTCTGGAGGTGAACACACACACCTAGATGTCCATGTACACACATGGACAAACGTTCACGTGAGCATGGACACACATGCACAAGTTAAGATTGTTCAAAAGCAAATATACTGGCTGGTGAGGCTTGGAGCTAAGAGGTCCATGGGTGGCCACCACTCACAGAATTCTTTTCTGCGTTCTTTGTACACAGAGTACAGCTGCCAGAAAACACAATTGTATCTGCTCTTCCCACCCTGCAGTGTCCCAGCTGCTTGCCTGGCTAAAACTCGGGCAATGCCCCTTTCTTAAGTGGCTAACAGATGTAGCGCCAGAGTGGGAGGAGAACAGTTTGATGCTGTATGATTGGCTGTGCCCATTTAGCACTGTTGCTACCACTATTGTATAATTGCACCAACCCTTGTACAAGGCATGTCCTGTCCGATGTCAATGGGAACGTAACGATTTGCTAAGTATCATTGTCCGGTTTACATGCACATGTCATTGTTGTGTCTTAAGTTCTGATTACTGGTGATGTACGGGTATCTTCACACAATCAGGCCAGGGAAGAAACATGACTCTGCAGGACTATGGGCAGTGCCTGCCCTTCTGACTCACCAAAGCCTGTGAGGACATGGGATGTGATCATGTGACCTGGATTCCTGCCAGGGCCAGGAACGTTCCACGGGCAGAGGCTGTGGGCTTTGCTTGGGAGAGTAACACTCCATGCCCAGGGCAGAGGAGACAGAAGGCCCCAGAGACACCCCCAGCTTGTTGTCATTGCTCTGGGCTGGGGATTGGCGGCACCGTGATTGTGGGAAGGGCTGAGCTGGGTATTACCTTGGCAAAGTGGCTGTTCTCTCGGGACGAGAAGGTCCCCGTGATTGGTGAAATTGACTTTCACTCGCAGCTTGTCATGGAGTCCGGGGTCCGGGTGGTGAGCCCAGGGCTGGGAGGACTCAGAACACTGCACTTTGGGCTGCTAGTCAACCAGTGCGGCGGGAGCGCCTGGGGACAGTTGCCCCATTTCTCACCAGTTTACTCTGAATTTGGCATCCTCAGCTGTGTCCCACTGAGACGCAGTGACACATGGACACCTGTGACAGGGGCCTCTCACACTATCGCGCACAACTCTCCGGTGGTGAACCCTTTCACTATGGGGAGACAGAAGGAAGGTGTCTTGAACCAGGACATGACCCACTAGTTGCTGACTATCAGAGCATCACTACATCTCTCTCTGACTCTCCTTGTACGACCCATGCAGCAGCACCGAGGGCTGGCTCTCTCTGTCCATTGGATTCACCAGTGAGGGGATCTCCCCTATTGTCAGTGGGGCTGCCCCAATTACACCAGCTGAGGGTTTGAGCCAAGTCACTGAATGAGACACAAAGTGCCAGCAGAGATCATGGATCGGGAGGAGAAAGGCCCAGCTCCGCCAGCGGTTCCCATGCTGACCTTGGCCAAGTCATGTCCTCACTTGGAGCCACAGCCTGTCCACATGCTACACGCAGACAATTATTTATGATTTTTACTGGGCTGCTATGGAAAGGCCCTATCTGGGCCTCTGAGTCCCACACGCTACCCTGATTCGGTTCTTTGCAGCACCTTGTGGGGTCTCTTTGCCTGGGCACCGTCACACCTTGCTCACCACAGAGCTATCTCCCTGACCCAGGCTGTGTCCTCCCTGCACTCAATGGAGGCTCCTTGGCAGGCTTCAGCAGCGCCTGTCCCAGGCCCGAAGCAGAGGGAGCCCAGCTGGTGTGGAAAGAGGAGGAGACGATCCAGAGAATCATCGGAGCTGAATGGAGAGAAAAACAGGGAAGCCTTGAGGAAAGAGACAGAACCAGTCTCAGTCTTTGGGGAAGAGCCGGAGAATGGGGCGAAGCCGTGAGAGGGGTTGGGGGATCAGAGGTCCGATTACCAGCAATTAGAAAGGTGAGGTTGCTCGGAGTCAGTAATTGGTTTGTCCCAGTGACCCGGCACAGGGAAGGTTTAATGTCCCTCAGTCTGTCCTGTAGGTGACTCAAGGAAGAGGCCCAGCACTGCGTCACCAGCAAGTCCTGCACAGAGCTCAGGGGGACAGCCAGAGCACCAGGAGAAAACTTTTAGTTCTTCCTAGGAGTAAAGAGCCGAACCAAACTGACGCGTATCTGTTTGGTCCTCACCCCGTAGATGATGGGGTTTAGCATGGGGGGCACCAGGAGATAGACGTGGGCCATGAGAATGTGGACATGGAGGGGCATATTGTGGCCAAAATATTGCGTGAGGAAGGTGAAGAGAGCTGGCATATTAAAGGCTAAAATGGCAAGGAGGTGGGAGCTGCAGGTTCCAAATGTCTTGAGCCGGGCGTCCTTGGTGGGGAGGCGGAAGATGGCCCTGAGAATCTGGGTGTAGGACACAGTGATAAGAAACAGATCCAGAAACATCACAGCGAATGCCACAAAGAGGCCATAGTAGCTACTGATGCGGATGTCGGCACAGGCCAGGCTCACCACAGACATGTGCTTGCAGTGCGTGGAGGGGATGATGTTGGTTCTGCAATATGGCCACTGCCTGGCCAGGAGGGGATAGGGCAGAATGAGAATGACACCACGCAGCACCACGGCCAGGCCGATCTTGGCCATCATGGAGTTTGTGAGGATGGTGGAATGTCTCAAAGGATCACAAATGGCCACGTAGCGGTCCAAAGCCATGGCCACACAATAGCCAGATTCCATCACTGTCAGAGAGTGAATGAAGAACATCTGGGTGAGGCAGCCACTGAAACTGATGTCCCTGGAATTGAACCAGAAGATGCTCAGAGTTTTGGGCAGGGTGGATGTGCACAGGACCAGGTCGGTGACAGTCAGCATGCAGAGGAAATAGTACATGGGGCCGTGGAGGCTCGGTTCCATCTTGATGATGAAGAGGATGGCGAAGTTTCCCAAGAGAGCTACGGCGTATAAACTGCAGAAGGGGATGGAGATCCAGACGTGGGAGGCCTCCAGGCCAGGAACTCCCAGGAGGATGAAGGTGGAGGGGTTGATGAAGTCGGTTCTGTTGGAATCTGACATGGAGCAGGCAAGAAGGTGTCGACCTCTGAATGTTAATCGGAGATGCCACGTGCGCTACCCGAGGCTGTTCCGATGGTTGAAACTGATGAGCGTTCTTTACACACCTTGAAAAATGACAATTTCATTATGCAGAGAAATAAATAATAAAGAACCGACCCTCCTCCTGCCAATTCCAATCCGAGGGGGGCTCTGCGGGTCAGTGTTCCCAACATCTTCCCTGTGAGAAAGCTCAACAGGCACCAGCAGGAAAGAGCAGTGTGGATCCTGCCTGGCCTTGACTGTCCCGTCATGCACTGAAAGCCAAACCGGCCCGTCGGCACTGTTAGGAATTCCCGGTTCATCCAGCTGCTCCACAGCCGAGAGCGGAACGAACCCAAACCTTTGCCAAGGCCTTTGCTGGGATCCTTATCATTATCATGGAACCCTTATCATTATCATTCCCAATATCAGGGAATGGAAGAGACACAGATGCTGTCGGCTGCCTAATCAATCGGCTGCAGAGTGACCTGATGCGGAGAGGCCGGCACTTTGGTCACCCATAGACACAGCAATGCAAAGGGGAGCTCCACAGTAGGGTCGGAGAAGAGAGAAAGGTCCTGCTTGAGAAGAACAAGTTAATGAGTAGAAGTGACAAGATTCCAAAGGAAAAACTTAAAAAGCAACAAATGGTCTGGTAACCCTTGTCTGTATATTTGGCTTGTGGAATTGGTCCGTAACAAAACAGCAACTTGGAGATTCCTTAATGTGTGTCCAGGGAGGTTAAAGTGTTCCCTAACAGGTTTCTGTATGTTCCCTTTTCCAGATACGTGATTTGTGTCCATTGATTCTTTCCCATACGGACTGTCCAGGTTGTGCAATATATATTACAGTGGGGAATTGCCGGCATTTGCTGGCATAGATCACATTCATGGCTGTGCAGTTAAATGAGTCTCTGATTTGGTGGCTGATGTGGTTGGCTCCAGTGATGAATTCGTTTGTACAGACATGTTCTTATGTTCTTATATGTGGACAGACTTGACACCGGGGCTGATTGCAGGGCTGGGTTCCTGGATGTTTATGATGTTGCTGTGTAGCAGGGTTACTGGCAGGAATTTGTGTCAGGTTGGGGGCTTGTCTGTACGCGAGAATAGGCCTTTCCCCCAGGGCCTTAGAGGAGGGCTCTGTAGCATGGGACACAGGGAACCGAGAAGGCTTCCATACAAATAGTAGAAGAAATGGGTTCTCTCTAGACACAGACCACAGGAGAAGAGGCCCTGGTTCAACCTGACGCATGGCAGATTGAGATAAAACCTCAGAAACAAAACAAACCCCTTCCTGTCTGTAGGAACGGGCGGACAATGGGCCAGTCACATAGGGAGGCTGGGGAAACCCCTTCCGCAGAGGTTTGCCAAAGGAGGCTTGATACCCGTCAGTCTGGGAGGATGTAGACAGAACGAATCCTGCATCCTGGCAGGGGTTCAGACTAGAGAAACCTCCAGTCTCTGCTAACCCCCTGGCTCCATGATTCTACGCTGTAAAGTCCTGCAGTAGAGCAGGTCTTAGTTCAATACAAGTTGTGGAGCTCAATACAGGGGTAACCTGGTGAAATCAAATGGCCTGGATTAGACAGGAGGGTGAACGATCTAATGGTCCCTTCCGACCCACAACTCTGCAAATTTCACATAAAGCCATGAGAACAGGTATTGGTATTCACGGCCTCTCACTGCACACAGACAAGAGGCCATTGCATCGTGGGATGGAAAGTCGGACATTAGAACACTGGTCAAGGAAATGTGGCTAGCTAATCGATATTTCTCCCGTGGAACTCCGCGCCACTGACATTACAGGGGGGAAGTGCTTAGCTCAGTGGGATTCACAAATGAATGGGCAGCTGCAGGTGTTGCCAGAGGGCCCTCATGTCGCTAACGCCATCTGACACCCGCCATTAGAGTGCCTCCTTTTCAAGTTTGATACATTTGCCAAATGTCCTGCCCTTGATTGGGAATTTCCCCACACTGGGTGTCTTCTTCCAGCTGAACTGATTGTTCAAAGTTTCAGGCGTAACCAACCTTGGCTGACTTCTGGAATGAAGCTGGGAGAAAAGAGGTCCCACCTGTGTAGAGCAATTCTTATAATTTTTCTAGAGGGAGGCCCTAGCAACCCCAGGCTTTCTATCAGATAAAAGCCAATTACCAGCCCTCTCGTTAATGGCCCAGGCCCTGAGAGGCAGGAGGAGAAGGTGACAGTGTCTGTGTGTCACCGACGGCTGGCTCCTGAGATCTTTCCTCAGTTTTTATTCCACGAGGAGTTTTCCCCCCTTGGGACCTGATCAAACGACAGGCCCTGGCCTTAGAACGTGGCCTTGTATCGCTCATCTACTCACCCCGCTCAGCCACACAGATCTGCCGTGCTACCGACATGGCCCAGCCTGGCTGCTGGAGATCCCTAGCTGGGATGGAGGTGGGGGGAGGGGCACAGAGAAGAAGGAAATTTTGGCCAGTGTACGGGAATGAACTCATGCACCATGACCAGGGCCCCGAGATGTTCAGTGGCTCTGCAGAGCAGAGAGAATCACAGACTGACCCTCTCTCCCATCACACCCACGCTGCCCTGGGTCTGTGGAGCAGGGGAGCCCCTCAGCAAGAGACGGTACCTCTGAGTGCTGAGAGGAACGTGTCTTCCGTAGGACTCCCCTTCAGGCAGCCGCATCCCGCACCTCTCTCAGCCCAGCGTCTGCTGCTGCAGCCTCCCGCTCTGCAAGCCAACACGGGTGTTTGCTCTGTTTATAACACAGCCCTGTGCAGCCCCAGTGGGGTTCACTCAGCCTCTAAGGGAGAAGAATCTTCTGGATGCCAAGTGTCTGGAGATCAGAGCTACTCGGGCCCAAGTCTCTGTTTCCCTGTGTGCGCTTCTGTGTTCCTCCTCCAGCTGCAGGAGTAAACAGCCATTAAGGCCCTTCCCACAGGGGAGAGGAGAACTCTTGGCCCAAGGCTGCTCCATGCTTTTGTGCGTGTTTGAAAATTAGAGATGATTGGGAAGCAAATTAGCGATAATGCCTGCGTTTGCTCAGAATCTGATACTCTATCAATGAGTTAATAGGAATCTTCTGTGTTTAGGTAAGTGCTGAAACATTCCCTCAATTGGCAGGTGCTGTGTGTGATCCTCTGGGACAAGTAGAAATTTGTACATCAAATCATAGAAGAGTAGTTTTGCAAGAGACCTCCGCAGTCATTGAGTCCAACCCTTGCTTAAAGCAGGACTAGCCCCGGCTAATCTAGGGGATGGCTATGGAGTGATGGATCTCTTAAGGGGCACAAGTCTGACAACGTCAGTGACCGTGTTATGCTTAAACGAAGCACACCAGATCTTTTATAGGGGAAAAGGCAGTACGCCGCATTTATTGAGAATGCAACAGTTGCATATGCTTTTCAATCACACGCACACACACAAAACATCATGCTTACACAGTCCTGCCAGATGATGTCATAATTACCAGTCCAGAGGCTGTGTCAATCTAGTGGCCAGCTAGATCGAACATAGGGGGGAGCAGGGCCTTTGTCGGTCGCGATCCGATGCTCCTCTGGGCAAGGTGGCAGACGAACCCAAAGTCCCATAGCAAAGCACCCTGCTTTTATCATCCTTTTCTCTGTTAGAATCCATGGATCCCGCTCTGTCAGCTTGTGACCGGAAAGTTATCTTGTTGATGTCAGTCCTTCCTAAACATTTCTTGAAGGCTCATCCTGTAATCAATCGTCTTTTGGGGGTGCCCCCTCCGCTTCAAGGCTCGTTAATCTGCCACTCTGCCAATAGTCCCATCACTTCTTATTACAGGTACGCATCCCTGACGCCGGATCATCTGGTCTTCTGGCCTTCACCCACGCTCGCTCAGCCTTCTTCTTTGTCCATCTGGTAACTTTTGCACCTTTATCTTGACACATTCATACTCCTCACACACATAAGCAATGTTACAAGGACTCTCGAGGTTACATAGATCTGCATCGGGCAAAGCAAGAGGTGTTGTAAATCAAGCAATTAAGGCTTCGGCCTTCAACATTTTTCTAATCTTATTACCACAGATACAATACCCAGAATTGTCTTTCTACTTAGGCCCATTAACAAAACTCACTTTTAGGACAAAGGAATAGACATTTAACTGAAAGGACTTAATTCAATACAATATTAAATGTATATTGCTATATTATTGCTACATTATTACATTGCTAAACCTAAAATACAAATATAAAACGAAGAAAGCTTTCAATTCTAACGGCTGGGGACTGAAGGCAGAGAAACTCGACTAGATATAGTGCAAACTGTTTGCACTGAGGGGGACTATTGGAACGATTTCACAGGGATCCTAGTGTGTCCCCCTTCCTGGGCACATTGCAGTGAAGATGGGACATTTTCTTCACAGAGCTGCTTTGGTCGAAAGAGGAGTTAATCCAGATCAGTCCTAGGGCTTTTGTCATGCAGGGGGTCAGAGCAGATTATCTCAATGGCCCCTTTTCACCCTACGACCTACAAATTTCCATGGGGTCCCCTGCCAGGAGCCTTGTGTGGGCCTCATTCTGGGTCCTTCTCATACCCGGGGGCCACCTTTTGGGACTGGACCATGTGACAAGGATAAGTTTGACAGGAACACAAGCAATTCAGTGCTCAATGACCATAGCTACCCAGTGGTGCTGGTAGCGATGTGGAGCCCACGGGTTCTGCATAGGCAAGTCCTTTCTCAAAACTTTCCCAAGTGCCTAATAAATCTGAACCCCTCCCCCTCCCATAGCCTCTCATCCCCCCTGCAGAGGGAGCAGGCGTCAGACGTGGCGTGAGCTCCCCAAGCAATGCACGCGCTCGGTTCCCAGTGAAGGCCCTTGGCCAAGCTCATTGGTGACCAGTTATGGTGTTAGTGCCCTGGTGGATCGGCTACAGCTTCTTTATCACGTCTCTGCTCGTGACAATGGAGGAGGCTCAGGAAGTGGCGGGACTTTCCATTCTCCCCTCGGCTGGCCAAAGAGCCCCCCTCTGCGATACCTTTCGTATGGCTCCTCATACAGCAGGGTGCCACCCTCTGACATATCTGTCTGGCTAGGAAGGAGCACTGCAGAAAGGGATTTAGGGGTCATAGTGAACCACAAGTTGAATATGAGTCAGCAGTGTGATGCTGTTGCAAAAAAAAGGAAACATGATTCTGGACTGCATTAACTGGTGTGTTGTGAGCAAGACACGAGAAGTCATTCTTCCTCTCTACTCTGTGCTGGTTAGGCCTCAATTGGAATATTGTGTCAAGTTCTGGGCACCGCATTTCAAGAAAGATGTGGAAAAATTGGAGAACGTCCAGAAAAGAGCAACAAGAATGATGAAATGTCTAGAGAACATGAGCTATCAGGGAAGACTGAAAGAATTGGGCTTTTTTTTAATTTGGAAAGGAGAAGACTGTGAGGGGACATGATGGCAGTTTTCAGGTATTTAAAAGGGTTTCACAAGCGGAGAAAGAAAAATTGTTCTCCTTGGCCTCTGAGGACAGGACAAGAAGCAATGGGCTTAAACTGCAGCAAGGGAGGATTAGGTTGGACATGAGGAAAAACTTCCCAACTGTCAGGGTGGTGAAACACTGGAATAAATTGCTCAGGGAGGTTGTGGAATCTCCATCTCTGGAGATATTTCAGAGCAGATTAGATAGGCATCTATCAGGGATGGTCTAGACAGTATCAGGTCCTGCCATGAGGGCAGGGGACTGGACTCGATGACCTCTCGAGGTCCCTTCCAGTCCTAATGTTCTATGATTCTATGATATCCAGGGGCTGCCCATGCCTTGGTCCGAGCTGACTTTGTCCTTGAGATAGGCAAGTGTGGTCCTGTTGTCTTTGGGGAATGTTTGGTATCGAGGTGTTCTGGTGCCACCTGTGACAGGGGGGGTGGTCACAGAAGACCCCTTGGAGGGGCTTCCCAGGGTGCTGACAAGGTCACTGCCACTCACCTTCCTGCTCTCTGGGGCTTTTCACCACCTGGTCCTGGTGGGCCAGCTCCCTGGTCCCCCCGCCCAGCCAAGGCACAGAGCTGAGATCAACCCCCCACCTCGAGGAGCAGTACAGAATCTCTTCAGGTCTAAGGAAAATGCAGCTTTGAGCCCAGCTTCCTGGGATACCACTCCCCAAATGGGATGAGAATCCCCAAAGAATTACTTGGGCAAGCCCCCTTTAGCAATGAGCGGGGGGAATGTGCACATTGGTTGCCCCACCAGGTGACAATGATTTACACTGGGCATGACAGGAAATAAAAGTTGTTTTATTAAATACTAGCGGTAGGACTTAAGCGGCTATAACCGGCCAAGCAAAGTAGGTTACAAATTTAAAATGAGAGAAAACGCTTTGCTAATTCTGACACTGAAACCTCCGTAGAAACTCACCTAAAACTGTTCCCTTTCCAGCTAAGCCTCCAAACCAGGGACAGTTCCCTCTCCCTGGGGTCTTTGGCTCCTTCCCCTGGGTGGGCCTTGCCAGCCTGTCAAAGACAAAGACCCTGCTAAGCTTCCCATTGTTTTATGGATTCCCTGTTACATGGGAAGTTACCTGGTCAGTCCCTACCAGTCAGGGAGGTCATATGACTTCCTACAACCAACCGCTGCTAAGACTTAAAGGACAAAAGTGGGTGCTTACATATGATTGCCCAGACACTGAGGTGTCCCAGCATTGGAAACACCCTGGATGTCTTTCCTTTGCACAGTTAGATACCTAAAGCATCCCACACCTCATAGCTCTAACTTTACACACAACAACGACACGCACGCACCCCACAATCAGATACACGGATCCAGCAGATTATGACATGACAATCGATAGCTTTCACGAGACAATTTGTCCCAAGCATCTTCGAGTGGTGTATATTTATGTCCATACATTTCTTTAGTGTTTCCCCCGCCTGTATTCCTGACCCTGGAACAACTTAGAAACGACAGTTTTGCAGCATCCGCCCAGTTCTTGACAGATTCTGCTTGGCTTCAGGTGGGCAGGACATGACTTCCATGCAGCTTCCTTGCTTTATAATAGCAAAGATTGGAAACAACATTAGTTCAAGCCTCAGCCCTTACACCAGGCCGTGAATACAAGGACATACATTTCAGGCCCGTTTCCTACCATACCTGATTTGAGGCAGGGACATACACAGCAGTCCCCCAAGTCCCATAGGGGTGCCCCAAGCACCAGGCAAAGCACTAGTCTGGGTGGGGCTCTCAGTATGTCTGGTTCAAGCTGTTCCACTTTTTACAAAAAACATCGGTGGAGCAGGGATGTGAATTGGGGGTCTCCATCCCATGAGAGTGCTCTACACTGCTGGGCTATGGGGTGTTCTAATGGTGCAGACACACACACATGCACATGAAAACACACATAGGGTCCCACTTAAATACACACACACACACACACACACACACACACACACACACACACAGCAGCACACACACTCGCGCGCGTGCCGAATCTGGAATGTCCCAGGCATGTATTGTATTCTTGGGTGACACCCCTCCGGTGGAGAACACACGAAGGCCAGAGAGCTGTGCGTGAATGGCCCTTCAAGGACATGGAGCTCTCACAAGGGCCACAGAAGAAATGCGCCCCTGCAGGAATACGGGTACTGGCTGTCCCCGAGTCACCAAAGCCTGTCAGGACATGTGACGTGCTCATGTGACCTGGACTCCAGCTTGGGCCAGGAACTTTCCCCCAACAGAGGCTGTGGGCTTTGCTTGGGAGAGGAAAATTCCATGCGCAGGGCAGAGGATATGAAAGGACCCTGAGACCCCCATTCCGCTTGTCTCTGCGTCTCTGGAAGGGATTCCAAGCAGAACACTCTAAAGACGACCTGACGTCCCCCAACCGGCTTGGGTAATTTCCAGAGAGTAATGCAGCTCACCAATGGACCTCATCACTGAACACTGAGGCTACATCTTCACTACGAGTTTTCTCAGCAAAAATTATGCTAATTAGGGACTAATTTGCATGAATCACGATCTCATTTGCATATTTTCTGCCGATTCGGTTTTGCACTAGGTGTTTTTGAGCAGAATCAAGCAGTGTGGATTGTTTCTTCTGGCGCAAGAACCCCTTTTTCCACAAGATTGGTACGTCTCCTTTTTTGTCCCAGGCCCGGAGCAGAGGGAGCCCAGCTAGTGTGGAGAGAGGAAGAGACGAGCCAGAGAGTCATGGGAGGTGAATGGAGAGAGCAACAGGGAAGCCTTGAGGGAGGAGACAGACCAGAGGGTAGTCTTTGGGGAAGAGCTGGAGAAGGGGGCGTAGAGAGTGGGTGAGGGCTCAGAGGTCCAGTTACCAGCAGTTAGAAAAGTGAGGTTGCAGGGAGTCCGTGAGTGGTTTGTCCCAGGGAATCGGAAAAGTCCCTTGGCCTGCCCTGTAGGTGACTCAAGGAAGAGGCCCAGCACTGCATCACCAGCCCGTCCTGCACAGAGCTCAGTGTGAAAGACAGAGCACCAGGAGAAATCTTTTAGTTCTTCCTAGGAGTAAAGAACCGAACCAAAGTGACACGTATCTGCTTGGTCTTCACCCCGTAGATGATGGGGTTCAGCATGGGGGGCATGAGGAGGTACATGTTGGCCATGAGAATGTGGACATGGAGGGGCATATTGTGACCAAAGCGTTGTGTGAGGACGGTGAAGAAAGCTGGGATATTAAAGGTTAAGATGGCGCAGAGGTGGGAGCTGCAGGTCCCAAAAGTCTTGAGCCGGGCGTCCTTGGTGGGAAGGTGGAAGATGGCCCTGAGGATCTGGGTGTAGGACACAGCGATAAGAAACACATCCAGACACAACACAAAGAATGCCACAAAGAGGCCGTAGTAGCTACTGATGCGGATGTCGGCACAGGCCAGACTCACCACAGACATGTGCTTGCAGTGCGTGGAGGGGATGATGTTGGTTCTGCAATATGGCCACTGAATGGCCAGGAGGAGATAGGGCAGAATGAGCATGACTCCCCGCAGCATCACAGCCAGGCCGATCTTGGTTACCACGGAGTTTGTGAGGATGGTGGAATGTCTCAGTGGATCACAGATGGCCACGTAGCGATCGAAAGCCATGGCCACACAATAGCCAGACTCCATCACTGTCAGAGAGTGAAGGAAGAACATCTGGGTGAGGCAGGCACTGAAACTGATCTCCCTGGAATTGAACCAGAAGATGCTCAGTGTTTTGGGTATGGTGGATGTGCACAGGACCAAATCGGTGGCAGCCAGCATGCAGAGGAAATAGTACACGGGCTCATGGAGGCTCATTTCCAACTTGACGATGAACAGGATGGTGAAGTTCCCTAAGAGGGCTATGGCGTACATGGTGCAGAAGGGGATGGAGATCCAGACATGGGCTGCCTCCAGGCCAGGAATGCCCAGCAGGATGAAGGTGGAGGGGTTGGTAAAGTCGGTTGTGTTGGAATCTGACATGGAGCGGAGGACACGGTGTCCACCTTTGAAGGTTATTAAGAGACAACACATACGCTACTGGAGGCTGTTCCGATGGTCGAAACTGATGATCGTTCTTTACACACCCTGAAAAATGGTAATATTGTTATGCAGAGAAATAAATGATAAACAACCGTCCTTCCTCCTGCCAATCCCAATCCGAGGGGGCTCCATGGGTCAGTGTTTCCAAGAACTTCCCTGTGAAAAAGCTCAAGAGCCACCAGCAGGAAAGAGGAGTGTGGATCCTACCTGGTCTTGACTGTCGCATCATGCGCTGAAAGCCAAACCGGCCCACCAGCGCTGTCGGGAATTCCCCGTTCGTCCAGCTGCTCCACATCTGAGAGCTGAACAAACTCAAACTTTTGCCAACACCTGTGCTGGGGGGACACCCCCATTGGAACGGCCCTCAAGAAAGACCCGGGTGTCAGAGCTGGCAGTTAATGGAACCACCGACTCAGTTGTAGGAGTTGGCAGACACAAAGAGAATTTGGCTGCCTAGGGAATGGGCTGGAGAACGACCTGCTGTGGAGAGGTCGGCAGTTTGGTCTCTCAAAGACATAGCGATGCAAAGGGCAGCTCCGCAGTAGGGTCTGAGAATGTCGGGGGTGCTGTAGGAAGGAGACTGCAACGTTTGGTTTGGAGAAGAGAGAAACAAAAGTCAAGCTAAGGAAGAACAAATTAATGAGTAGAACTGACAACATGACAAAGGACCCTCATAAGAATCTAAGAACGGTCAGACTGGGTCCGACCTACCTTTCAGGGTGGTTAAACACTGGGGCTGTGTCTACACTGCACCCCTTTTCCGGAAAAGGGATGCAGATGAGACAAGTCGGAATTGCAAATGAAGCGGGGATTTAAATTTTCCTCGCTTCATTTGTATAAACATGGCTGCCGCTTTTTTCCGGCTCGGAGCTTTGCCAGAAAAAAGCGCCAGTCTAGACGCGGCTCTTGCGGAAAATAAAGCCTTTTCCGAAAGATCCCTTATTCCTCTTACAATGAGGACTGGCACTTTTTTCCAGTCTGGGATAAATTGCCTAGAGAGCTTGTGGAATCTCCATCACTGGAGATATTTAAAAGCAGGTTGGACAGATACCTGTCAGGGATGGTCTAGATGGTGGTTGGTCCTGCTGTGAGGGCAGGGGAATGAACTCTATGACTGCGCGAGGTCCCTCCCACTTGTAGTCTTCTAGGATCCTATGATTATATAAGAATAGCCAGACTGGGTCAGACCAAAGGTGCATGCAGCCCAGCCTCCTGTCTGATGACTTTGATCAATGCCAGGTGCCCCAGAGGGAGGGAACACAACAGGTAATCATAGAATCATAGAATACTAGGACTGGAAGGGACCTCGAGAGGTCATCGACTCCAGTCCCCTGCCCTCATGGCAGGACCAAGCACCATAGACCATCCCTGATAGACATTTATCTAACCTACTCTGAAATATCTCCAGAGATGGGGATTCCCACAACCTCCCTGGGCAACTTATTCCAGTGTTTGACTACCCTGACAGTTAGGAACTTTTTCCTAATGTCCAACCTCAACCTCCCTTGCTGCAGTTTAAGCCCATTGCTTCTTGTTCTATCCTTAGAGGCCAAGATGAACAAGTTTTCTCCCTCCTCCTTATGACACCCTTTTAGATACCTGAAAACGGCTATCATGTTCCTCCTCAGTCTTCTCTTTTCCAAACTAAACAAACCCAATTCTTTCAGCCTTCCTTCATAGGCCATGTTCTCTAGACCTTTCAGCATTCTTGTTGCTCTTCTCTGGAATTTCTCTTCAATTTCTCCACATCTTTCTTGAAATGCGGTGCCCAGAACTGGACACAATACGCCAACTGAGGCCTAACCAGCGCAGAGTAGAGCAGAAGAATGACTTCTCGTGTCTTGCTCACATGATCCTTCTGCTGTCACCAACCTCCAGACAAACAGCGGCTGCAGACACCATCCCTACCCATCCTGGGTGGACTGATGGACCTGACCTCCATGGATTAATCTAGTTCTTTTTTGAACCCTGTTGAAGTCCCAGTCTTGAAAACATCCTCTGGCAAGGAGTCGTCTTCCTTTTCCTTGTTTGAAAACTGCTACCTACCAGTTTCACTTGGTGACCCCTAGACACGTGTAATGTCTTGTCACAATTAGTGTTTGAAATGGCTCGTTCCCTACAATTGGGGGAAATTGTCAACCAACCTGATTGGATGGGAATATTTAGACAGAGAAATGGGAAAGAGAACCGGGAGCTAGTTTAGAAGTTTTTAGTAAATGCTAAAGAGCCAAGTTGCCATAGAAAAGGCAGTAGCCAACTTTGGACAAAACCCAGTTCTGTAGTGAAGCGAGCGCAGCATTAGGGGGAAAAGGGGTAGGAAGGAACGTGCAAATAACTGTCGAAAGGAAAACACACAGCATATTGTACACAGTGGAAATTAGGAAAACTGATAAGGAGGTTTTAAAGCAGTATTGAAAATCCATGCTTGGCAGCGCTAAGAATAAATAAGAAGGCAATTCAGTATGCGAAGTACAAACGAAATAGTGGGAAAGGATTAGGCCGGTTACTAGAGGGAGAGTGGAAAATTGTGAATGTTAAAAATTTAACTTTGCTCAAGAAACATCTTTTCTTCTGCATTGGGGAACAAGCCGTGTGAGGTACTCAGAACAGCTGAGGGGATGAAAAACTTCCCAGCCCATTAGCCGTCAAGGAGGGGGTTGAACAGCATCTAAACCAGAACCCGCAGAGGTATGAACACCATGTTTAGGAAACCACTGATTTCATTTGGAACCAGAATTGTGCCACCAGGCAGCTGCAGAGCCAAAAACGGTCAAGGAAGGGGGAGGGTATGGGACAAAGACTGAGTTAAAATGAAACTGTTAATGAATAAAGGGTAAGTTTAAAAAGAAGAGTCGACAAAGAAATGACGGAAAAGTTGGTCTGGAACTAGCTTAAAACAGCTGAGGGGTACAAGTAACGCCAGTCCACAACATGGAATCACAGCAGAGCAGGGTTGGAAGAGACATGTAGAGGTCATTCATCCACCCCCTGCCTGAAGCAGGACCAACCCTAACTAAATCATCGCAGCCAGGGCTTTGTCAAGTGGGACTAAAAGCCTCCTTTTAATGAGGCTCCATGATTGTTTCACCAGGGGAATGGCACAGATCCTTCCGACTTTGATTTCTTTGAGCCATTGATTGAGCAGGGAAAAGATTTCGATTAAATAAGGAACCTTGTGCAGTCTCACCAGAGCACACTGGGAATGGATTAGAAGCTGGCAGACAGGTCTCAGAAATTGCCAGGGCGCTGTCAGTGACCAAGGGTGATTCCACAGGGGTACTACGCGGATACGTCTAGGTCTGTTGTTAGTCACTATTTGGATTATCGATCTGCAACAAATTAAAATGATTTCAGATCCACCTTGCAAGTGTCCCAAAGATTGGCAGAGATTTTTTTTCTGGCCAGGCATCCTGATTAATCTGGAGCATTTGGTGGGCAGGGCTCATAGAAAAACAGTGTTTTCTTGGGTTTAAATGCAAAAGTGCCCTCTGGGACCAGGGAATGCAGCCCTGGCCGTTAGAAGAGGTTTCTGTAGCATGGGCCACAGGGACCCGAGAAGGCTTCCATATAAATAGTAGAAGAAATGGGTTCTCTCTAGGCACAGAGCACAGGAGAAGAGGCCCTGGTGCAACCTGATGCCTGGCAGATTCAGATAAAACCTCAGAAACAAAACAAACCCCAAAACAAAACAAGCCCCTTCCTGTCGGTAGGAATGGCTGGACAATGGGACAGTCACATGGGAAGGCTGGGGAAACCCCTTCCGCAGAGGTTTGCAAAGGAGGTATAAGATACCTGTCAGCCTGGGAGGGTTTAGACAGAACCAATCCTGCATCCTGGCAGGGGTTCAGACTAGAGAAACCTCCAGTCTCTGCTAACTCTGGTCTCTGACTGAGTTGGGGTTGGTCCCGCTTTGGGCAGGGGGCTGGACTTGATGACTCCTGAGGTCTCTCCCAACCCTAGGAGTCTCTGAATCTATGAGAAACCCCTGGCTCCATGATTCTACGCTGTAAAGTCCTGCAGTAGAGCAGGTCTTAGTTCAATACAAGTTGTGGAGCCCAATACAGGGGTAACCTGGTGAAATCAAATGGCCTGGATTAGACAGGAGGATGGACGATCTAATGGTCCCTTCCGACCCGCAACTCTGCAAATTCGGCATAAAGCCATGAGATCAGGCATGGGTATTCACTGCCTCTCTGTGCACACAGACAAGGGGCCATTGCATTGTGGGATGGAAAGTCCGACATTAGAACACTGGTCAAGGAAATGTGTTTAGCTAATCGATATTTCTCCTGTGGAACTCCTCGCCACTGACATTACTGGAGGGAAGTGCTTAGCTCAGTGGGATTCACAAATGAATGGGCAGCTGTGGGTAGTGCCAGAGGGCCCTCATGTCGCTAACGCCATCTGACACCTGCCATTAGAGTGCCTCCTTTTCAAGTTTGATACATTTGCCAAATGTCCTGCCCTTGATTGGGAATTTCCCACACTGGGTGTCTTCTTCCAGCTGAACTGATTATTCAAAGTTTCAGGCGTAACCGACCTTGGCTGACTTCTGGAATGAAGCTGGGAGAAAAGAGGTCTTGCCTGTGTAGAGCAATTCTTACAATTTTTCTAGAGGGAGGCCCTAGCAACCCCAGGCTTTCTATCAGATAAAAGCCAATTACCAGCCCTCTCGTTAATGGCCCAGGCCCTGAGAGGCAGGAGGAGAAGGTGACAGTGTCTGTGTGTCACCGACGGCTGGCTCCTGAGATCTTTCCTCAGTTTTTATTCCACGAGGAGTTTTCCCCCCTTGGGACCTGATCAAACGACAGGCCCTGGCCTTAGAACGTGGCCTTGTATCGCTCATCTACTCACCCCGCTCAGCCACACAGATCTGCCGTGCCACTGACATGGCCCAGCCTGGCTGCTGGAGATCCCTAGCTGGGATGGCGGTGGGGAGGCACAGAGAAGAAGAAATTTTGGCCAGTGTCGGGAATGAACTCGTGCACCATGACCAGGGCCCCGAGATGTTCAGTGGCTCTGCAGAGCAGAGAGAATCACAGACTGACCCTCTCTCCCATCACACCCACGCTGCCCTGGGTCTGTGGAGCAGGGGAGCCCCTGAGCAAGAGACGGTACCTGTGAGTGCTGAGAGGAACGTGTCTTCCGTAGGACTCCCCTTCAGGCAGCCGCATCCCGCACCGCTCTCAGCCCAGCGTCTGCAGCAGCCTCCCGCTCTGCAAGCCAACACGGGTGTTTGCTCTGTTTATAACACACCCCTGTGCAGCCCCAGTGGGGTTCACTCAGCCTCTAAGGGAGAAGAATCTTCTGGATGCCAAGTGTCTGGAGATCAGAGCTACTCGGGCCCAAGTCTCTGTTTCCCTGTGTGCGCTTCTGTGTTCCTCCTCCAGCTGCAGGAGTAAACAGCCATTAAGGCCCTTCCCACAGGGAGAGGAGAACTCTTGGCCCCGGGCTGCTCCATGCTTTTGTGCGTGTTTGAAAATTAGAGATATTTGGGAAGCAAATTAGTGATAATGCCTGGGTTTGCACAGAATCTGATACTCTATCCATGAGTTAATAGGAATCTTCTGAAATTGTGTGTTTAGGTAAGTGCTGAAACATTCCCTCAATTGGCAGGTGCTGTGTGTGATCCTCTGGGAGAAGTAGAAATTTGCACATCAAATCATAGAAGAGTAGTTTTGGAAGAGACCTCCGCAGTCATTGAGTCCAACCCTTGCTTAAAGCAGGACTAGCCCCGGCTAATCTAGGGGATGGCTATGGAGTGATGGATCTCTTAAGGGGCACAAGTCTGACAACGTCAGTGACCGTGTTATGCTTAAACGAAGCACACCAGATCTTTTATAGGGGAAAAGGCAGTACGCCGCATTTATTGAGAATGCAACAGTTGCATATGCTTTTCAATCACGCACACAAAACATCATGCTTACACAGTCCTGCCAGATGATGTCATAATTACCAGTCCAGAGGCTGTGTCAATCTAGTGGCTAGATCGAACATAGGGGGGAGCAGGGCCTTTGTCGGTCGCGATCCGATGCTCCTCTGGGCAAGGTGGCAGACGAACCCAAAGTCCCATAGCAAAGCACCCTGCTTTTATCATCCTTTTCTCTGTTAGAATCCATGGATCCCGCTCTGTCAGCTTGTGACCGGAAAGTTATCTTGTTGATGTCAGTCCTTCCTAAACATTTCTTGAAGGCTCATCCTGTAATCAATCGTCTTTTGGGGGTGCCCCCTCCGCTTCAAGGCTCGTTAATCTGCCACTCTGCCAATAGTCCCATCACTTCTTATTACAGGTACGCATCCCTGACGCCGGATCATCTGGTCTTCTGGCCTTCACCCACGCTCGCACAGCCTTCTTCTTTGGCCATCTGGTAACTTTTGCACCTTTATCTTGACACATTCATACTCCTCACACACACATAAGCAATGTTACAAGGACTCTCGAGGTTACATAGATCTGCATCGGGCAAAGCAAAGAGGTGTTGTAAATCAAGCAATTAAGGCTTCGGCCTTCAACATTTTTCTAATCTTATTACCACAGATACAATACCCAGAATTGTCTTTCTACTTAGGCCCATTAACAAAACTCACTTTTAGGACAAAGGAATAGACATTTAACTGAAAGGACTTAATTCAATACAATATTAAATGTATATTGCTATATTATTGCTACATTATTACATTGCTAAACCTAAAATACAAATATAAAACGAAGAAAGCTTTCAATTCTAACGGCTGGGGACTGAAGGCAGAGAAACCCGCGACTAGATATAGTGCAAACTGTTTGCACTGAGGGGAACGACTATTGGAACGATTTCACAGGGATCCTAGTGTGTCCCCCTCCCTGGGCACATTGCAGTGAAGATGGGACATTTTCATCACAGAGCTGCTTTGGTCGAAAGAGGAGTTAATCCAGATCAGTCCTGGGGGTCAGAGCAGATTATCTCAATGGCCCCCTTTCACCCTACGACCTACAAATTTCCATGGGGTCCCCTGCCAGGAGCCTTGTGTGGGCCTCATTCTGGGTCCTTCTCATACCCGGGGGCCACCTTTTGGGTCTGGACCATGTGACAAGGATAAGTTTGACAGGAACACAAGCAATTCAGTGCTCAATGACCATAGCTACCCAGTGGTGCTGGTAGCGATGTGGAGCCCACGGGTTCTGCATAGGCAAGTCCTTTCTCAAAACTTTCCCAAGTGCCTAATAAATCTGAACCCCTCCCCCTCCCATAGCCTCTCATCCCCCCTGCAGAGGGAGCAGGCGTCAGACGTGGCGTGAGCTCCCCCAAGCAATGCACGCGCTCGGTTCCCAGTGAAGGCCCTTGGCCAAGCTCATTGGTGACCAGTTATGGTGTTAGTGCCCTGGTGGATCGGCTACAGCTTCTTTATCACGTCTCTGCTCGTGACAATGGAGGAGGCTCAGGAAGTGGCGGGACGTTCCATTCTCCCCTCGGCTGGCCAAAGACCCCCCCATGAGATACCTTTCGTATGGCTCCTCACATAGCAGGGTGCCACCCTCTGACATATCTGTCTGGCTAGGAAGGAGCACTGCAGAAAGGGATTTAGGGGTCATAGTGAACCACAAGTTGAATATGAGTCAGCAGTGTGATGCTGTTGCAAAAAAAAGGAAACATGATTCTGGACTGCATTAACAGGTGTGTTGTGAGCAAGACACGAGAAGTCATTCTTCCGCTCTCCTCTGCGTTGGTTAGGCCTCAGTTGGCGTATTGTGTCCAGTTCTGGGCACTGCATTTCAAGAAAGATGTGGAAAAATTGGAGAACGTCCAGAAAAGAGCAACAAGAATGATGAAAGGTCTAGAGAACATGAGCTATCAGGGAAGACTGAAAGAATTGGGCTTTTTTTTAATTTGGAAAGGAGAAGACTGTGAGGGGACATGATGGCAGTTTTCAGGTATTTAAAAGGGTTTCACAAGCGGAGAGAGAAAAATTGTTCTCCTTGGCCTCTGAGGACAGGACAAGAAGCAATGGGCTTAAACTGCAGCAAGGGAGGTTTAGGTTGGATATTAGGAAAAACTTCCCAACTGTCAATGTGGTGAAACACTGGAATAAATTGCTCAGGGAGGTTGTGGAATCTCCATCTCTGGAGATATTTCAGAGCAGATTAGATAGGCATCTATCAGGGATGGTCTAGACAGTATGTGGTCCTGCCATGAGGGCAGGGGACTGGACTCGATGACCTCTCGAGGTCCCTTCCAGTCCTAGTGTTCTATGATTCTATGATATCCAGGGGCTGCCCATGCCTTGGTCCGAGCTGACTTTGTCCTTGAGATAGGCCAGTGTGGTCCTGTTGTCTTTGGGGAATGTTTGGTATCGAGGTGTTCTGGTGCCACCTGTGACAGGGGGTGGTCACAGAAGACCCCTTGGAGGGGCTTCCCAGGGTGCTGACAAGGTCACTGCCACTCACCTTCCTGCTCTCTGGGGCTTTTCACCACCTGGTCCTGGTGGGCCAGCTCCCTGGTCCCCCCGCCCAGCCAAGGCACAGAGCTGAGATCAACCCCCCACCCTGAGGAGCAGTACAGAATCTCTTCAGGTCTAAGGAAAATGCAGCTTTGAGCCCAGCTTCCTGGGATACCACTCCCCAAATGGGATGAGAATCCCCAAAGAATTACTTGGGCAAGCCCCCTTTAGCAACGAGCGGGGGAATGTGCACACTGGTTGCCCCACCAGGTGACAATGATTTACACTGGGCATGACAGGAAATAAAAGTTGTTTTATTAAATACTAGCGGTAGGACTTAAGCGGCTATAACCGGCCAAGCAAAGTAGGTTACAAATTTAAAATGAGAGAAAACGCTTTGCTAATTCTGACACTGAAACCTCCGTACAAACTCCCCCTAAAACTGTTCCCTTTCCAGCTAAGCCTTCAAACCAGGGACAGTTCCCTCTCCCTGGGGTCTTTGGCTCCTTCCCCTGGGTGGGCCTTGCCAGCCTGTCAAAGACAAAGACCCTGCTAAGCTTCCCATTGTTTTATGGATTCCCTGTTACATGGGAAGTTACCTGGTCAGTCCCTACCAGTCAGGGGAGGTCATATGCCTTCCTACGACCAACCACTGCTAAGACTTCAAGGACAAAAGTGGGTGCTTACATATGATTGCCCAGACACTGAGGTGTCCCAGCATTGGAAACACCCTGGATGTCTTTCCTTTACACAGTTAGAACCTAAAGCATCGCACACCCCATATCTCTAACTTTACACACAACAACGACACGCACCCCATAATCAGATACACGGATCCAGCAGATTATGACATGACAATCGATAGCTGACACGAGACAATTTGTCCCAAGCGTCTTCAAGTGGTGTATATTTGTGTCCATACATTTCTGGAGTGTGTCCCTGCCTGTATTCCTGACCCTGGAACAACTTAGGAACGTGAGTTTTTGCAGCATCAGCCCAGTTCTTGCCAGATTCTGCCTGGCTTCAGGTGGGCAGGACATGACTTCCATGCAGCTTCCTTGCTTTATAATAGCAAAGCTTGGAAATGACATTAGTTCAAGCCTCAGCCCTTACACCAGGCCTTGAATACAAGGGCATATGTTTCAGGCCCGTTTCCTACTATACCTGATTTGAGGCAGGGACATACACAGCGGTCCGCCAAGTCCCATAGGGGTGCCCCAAGCACCAGGCAAAGCGCTAGTCTGGGTGGGGCTCTCAGTGTGTCTGGTTCAAGCTGTTCCACTTTTTACAAAAAACATTCGGTGGAGCAGGGATGTGAATCAGGGGTCTCCATCCCATGAGAGTGCTCTACACTGCTGGGCTATGGGGTGTTCTAATGGTGCAGAGACACACATGCAAATGCAAACACACATAGAGTCCCACTTAAAAGCACACACACACACCCAGCAGCACACACACTCGCGCGTGCCGAATCTGGAATGTCCCAGGCATGTATTGTATTCTTGGGTGACACCCCTCCGGTGGAGAACACACGAAGGCCAGAGAGCTCTGCGGGAATGGCCATTCAAGGACATGGAGCTCTCACAAGGGCCACAGAAGAAATGCGCCCCTGCAGGAATACGTGTACTGGCTGTCCCCGAGTCACCAAAGCCTGTCAGGACATGTGACATGCTCATGTGACCTGGACTCCAGCTTGGGCCAGGAACTTTCCCCCAACGGAGGCTGTGGGCTTTGCTTGGGAGAGGAAAATTCCATGCGCAGGGCAGAGGATATGAAAGGACCCTGAGACCCCCGTTCCGCTTGTCTCCGCGTCTCTGGAAGGGATTCCAAGCAGAACACTCTAAAGACGACCTGATGTCCCCCAACCTGCTTGGGTAATTTCCAGAGAGTAATGCAGCTCACCAAGGGACCTCATCACTGAACACTGAGGCTACATCTTCACTACGAGTTTTCTCAGCAAAAATTATGCTAAATAGGGACTAATTTGCATGAATCATGATCTCATTTGCATATTTTCTGCCGATTCGGTTTTGCACTAGGTGTTTTTGAGCAGAATCAAGCAGTGTGGATTGTTTCTTCTGGCGCAAGAACCCCTTTTTCCACAAGATTGGTACGTACGTCTCCTTTTTTGTCCTAGGCCCGGAGCAGAGGGAGCCCAGCTAGTGTGGAGAGAGGAAGAGACGAGCCAGAGAGTCATGGGAGGTGAATGGAGAGAGCAACAGGGAAGCCTTGAGGGAGAAGACAGACCAGAGGGTGGTCTTTGGGGAACAGCTGGAGAAGGGGGGCGTAGAGAGTGGGTGAGGGCTCAGAGGTCCAGTTACAAGCAGTTAGAAAAGTGAGGTTGCAGGGAGTCCGTGAGTGGTTTGTCCCAGGGAATCGGAAAAGTCCCTTGGCCTGCCCTGTAGGTGACTCAAGGAGGAGGCCCAGCACTGCATCACCAGCCAGTCCTGCACAGAGCTCAGTGTGAAAGCCAGAGCACCAGGAGAAATCTTTTAGTTCTTCCTACGAGTAAAGAACCGAACCAAAGTGACACGTATCTGCTTGGTCTTCACCCCGTAGATGATGGGGTTCAGCATGGGGGGCACAAGGAGGTACATGTTGGCCATGAGAATGTGGACATGGAGGGGCATATTGTGACCAAAGCGTTGTGTGAGGACGGTGAAGAAAGCTGGGATATTAAAGGTTAAGATGGCGCAGAGGTGGGAGCTGCAGGTCCCAAAAGTCTTGAGCCGGGCGTCCTTGGTGGGGAGGCGGAAGATGGCCCCGAGGATCTGGGTGTAGGACAGAGCGATAAGAAACACATCCAGACACAACACAAAGAATGCCACAAAGAGGCCATAGTAGCTACTGATGCGGATGTCGGCACAGGCCAGACTCACCACAGACATGTGCTTGCAGTGCGTGGAGGGGATGATGTTGGTTCTGCAATATGGCCACTGCCTGGCCAGGAGGAGATAGGGCAGAATGAGCATGACGCTGCGCAGCACCACAGCCAGGCTGATCTTGGTTACCACGGAGTTTGTGAGGATGGTGGAATGTCTAAGTGGATCACAGATGGCCACGTAGCGATCGAAAGCCATGGCCACACAATAGCCAGACTCCATCACTGTCAGAGAGTGAATGAAGAACATCTGGGTAAGGCAGGCACTGAAACTGATCTCCCTGGAATTGAACCAGAAGATGCTCAGTGTTTTGGGTATGGTGGATGTGCACAGGACCAAATCGGTGGCAGCCAGCATGCAGAGGAAATAGTAAACGGGCTCATGGAGGCTCATTTCCAACTTGACGATGAACAGGATGGTGAAGTTCCCTAAGAGGGCTACAGCGTACATGGTGCAGAAGGGGATGGAGATCCAGACATGGGCTGCCTCCAGGCCAGGAATGCCCAGCAGGATGAAGGTGGAGGGGTTGGTAAAGTGGGTTGTGTTGGAATCTGACATGGAGCAGAGGACACGGTGTCCACCTCTGAAGGTCATTAAGAAACAACACATACGCTACCGGAGATTGTTCCGATGGTCGAAACTGATGATCGTTCTTTACACACCTTGAAAAATGGTAATATTGTTATGCAGAGAAATAAATGATAAACAACTGACCCTCCTCCTGCCAATCCCAATCCGAGGGGGCTCCATGGGTCTGTGTTTCCAAGAACTTCCCTGTGAAAAAGCTCAAGAGCCACCAGCAGGAAAGAGGAGTGTGGATCCTGCCTGGCCTTGACTGTCCCATCATGCGCTGAAAGCCAAACTGGCCCGTCAGCGCTGTCGGGAATTCCCCATGCGTCCAGCTGCTCCACATCTGAGAGCTGAAGAAACCCAAACCTTTGCCAACACCTGTGCAGGGGGGACACCCCCATTGGAACGGCCCTCAAGAAAGACCCGGGTGTCAGAGCTGGCAGGTTATGGAACCACCAGCTCAGTCGCAGCAGTTGGCAGACACAAAGAGAGTTTGGCTGCCTAGGGAATGGGCTGGAGAACGACCTGCTGTGGAGAGGTGGGCAGATTGGTGTCCCAAAGACATAGCGATGCAAAGGGGATCTCCACTGTAGTGTCTGAGAACGTCGGGGGCTGCTGTAGGAAGGAGAGTGTAGAGTTTGGGGCTGTTTGGTTTGGAGAAGAGACAAACAAAGGTCACGCTAAGGAAGAACAAATTAATGACTAGAACTGACAACATTCCAAAAGACCCTCATAAGAACATAAGAACGGTCAGACTGCATCAGACCTACCTGTCAGGGTGGTTAAACACTGGGCTAAATTGCCTAGGGAGTTTGTGGAATCTCCATCACTGGAGATATTTAAAAGCAGGTTGGACAGATACCTGTCAGGGACGGTCTAGATGGTGGTTGGTCCTGCTGTGAGGGCAGGGGAATGAACTCTATGGGTATGTCTACACTAGCCCCCCTAGTTCGAACTAGGGAGGCTAATGTAGGCATTTGAAGTTGCAAATGAAGCCCGGGATTTAAATATCCCGGGCTTTGTTTGCATCTTCCCATCCGGGCGCCATTTTTATATCCCCTTAGTCCGAACTAACTGCCCGCGGCTACACGTGGCAGTTAAACATTAATTTGAACTAAGTCGTGGAATGAGGTGTAACAGTTAATTTGAACTAAGGACTTAGTTCGAATTAACGTTTAACTGCTGCGTGTAGCCGCGGGCAGTTAGATCGGACTAAGGGGATTTAAAAATGGCGCCTGGATGGGAAGATGCAAATAAAGCCCGGGATATTTAAATCCCGGGCTTCATTTGCAACTTCAAATGCCTATATTAGCCTCCCTAGTTCGAACTAGGGGAGCTAGTGTAGACTTACTCTATGACTGCTTGAGCTCTCTCCCACTTGTAGTCTTCTAGGATCCTATGATTATATAAGAATAGCCAGACTGGATCAGACCACAGGTCCATGCAGCCCAGCCTCCTGTCTGATGACTTTGGTCAATGCCAGGTGCCCCAAAGGGAGGGAACACAACAGGTAATCATAGAATCATAGAATACTAGGACTGGAAGGGATCTCGAGAGGTCATCGAGTCCAGTCCCCTGCCCTCATGGCAGGACCAAATACTGTCTAGACCATCCCTGATAGACATTTATCTAACCTACTCTGAAATATCTCCAGAGACGGGGATTCCACAACCTCCCTGGGCAATTTATTCCAGTATTTGACTACCCGGACAGTTAGGAAGTTTTTCCTAATGTCCAACCTAAACCTCCCTTGCTGCAGTTTAAGCCCATTGCTTCTTGTTCTATCCTCAGAGGCCGAGATGAACAAGTTTTCTCCCTCCTTCTTATGACACCCTTTTAGATACCTGAAAACGGCTATCATATCCCCCCTCAGTCTTCTCTTTTCTAAACTAAACAAACCCAATTCTTTCAGCCTTCCTTCATGGGTCATGTTCTCTAGACCTTTCATCATTCTTGTTGTTCTTCTCTGGACCCTCTCCAATTTCTCCACCTCTTTCTTGAAATGCGGTGCCCAGAACTGGACACAATACGCCAACTGAGGCCTAACCAACGCAGAGGAGAGCGGAAGAATGACTTCTCATGTCTTGCTCACATGATCCTTCTGCTGTCACCAACCTCCAGACAAACAGCGGCTGCAGACACCATCCCTACCCACCCTGGGTGGACTGATGGACCTAACCTCCATGGATTAATCTAGTTCTTTTTTGAACCCTGTTGAAGTCCTAGTCTTCACAACATCCTCTGGCAAGGAGTCCTCTTCCTTTTCCTTGTTTGAAAACTGCTACCTACTAGTTTCACTTGGTGACCCCTAGACACGTGGAATGTCTTGTCACAATTAGTGTTTGAAAATGGCTCGTTCCCTACAATTGGGGGAAATTGTCAACCAACCTGATTGGATGGGAATATTTAGACAGAGAAATGGGAAAGAGAACCGGGAGCTAGTTTAGAAGTTTTTATTAAAACGCTAAAGAGCCAAGTTGCCATAGAAAAGGCAGTAGCCAACTTTGGACAAATCCAGTTCTGTAGTGAAGCGAGCGCAGCATTAGGGGGAAAAGGGGTAGGAAGGAACGTGTAACTAAGTGTCGAAAGGAAAACACACAGCATATTGTACACAGTGCAATTAGGAAAACTGATAAGGAGCTTTTAAAACAGTATTGAAAATCCATGCTTGGCAGCGCTAAGGATAAATAAGAAGGCAATTCAGTATGCGAAGTACAAACGAAATAGTGGGAAAGGATTAGGCCGGTTAGTAGAGGGAGAGTGGAAAATTGTGAATGTTAAAAATTCAACTGTGCTCAAGAAACATCTTTTCTTCTGCATTGGGGAACAAGCCGTGTGAGGTACTCAGAACATCTGAGGGGATGAAAAACTTCCCAGCCCATTAGCCGTCAAGGAGGGGGTTGAACAGCATCTAAAACAGAACCCGTAGAGGTATGAACACCATGTTTAGGAAACGACTGATTTCATTTGGAACTAGAATTGTGCCACCAGGCAGCTGCAGAGCCAAAAACGGTAGAAGAAGGGGGAGAGTATGGAAGAGAGGAAAGTGATTAGGAATAGTCAGCATGGATGCACAAAGGGCAAGTCGTGCCTGACCAATCTGATCAGCTTCTATGATGAGGTAACTGGCTCTGTGGACATGGGAAAGTCAGTGGATGTGATATACCATGACTTTAGCAAGGCTTTTGATACGGTCTCCCACAATATTCGTGCCAGCAAGTTAAGGGAATGTGGATTGGATAAATGGAGGGTAAGATGGACAGAAAGCTGGCTAGAAGGTCGGACCCAGCGGGTAGTGATCAACGGCTCGATGTCAGGATGGCGGTCGGTTTCTAGCGGAGTGCCCCAAGGTTCGGTTCTAGGACCGGTTTTGTTCAATATCTATTAATGACCTGGATGAGGGGATGGATTGCACCCTCAGCAAGTTTGCGGATGACACTAAGCTAGGGGGAGAAGTAGATAGGCTTCAGGGCAGAGATAGGGTCCAGAGTGACTTAGACATATTGGAGGGTTGGGCCACCAGAAATGTGATGAAGTTCAGCAAGGACAAGTGCAGAGTCCTGCACTTGGGACAGAAGAATCCCAAGCACAGTTACAAGCTGGGGACCAACCAGTTAAGTAGTAGTTCTGCAGAAAAGGACCTGGGGGTTACAGTGGATGAGAAGCTGGATATGAGTCAACAGTGTGCCCTTGTAGCCAAGAAGGCTAATGGCATATTAGGTTGCATTAAGAGGAGCATTGCCAGCAGATCCAGAGATGTCATTATTCCCTTTATTCGGCTCTGGTGAGGCCACATCTGGAGCATTGTGTCCAGTTCTGGGCCCCCCACTACAAAAAGGATGTGGACGCATTGGAGAGGGTCCAGCGGAGGGCAACCAAAATGATTAGGGGGCTGGAGCATATGACTTATGAGGAGAGGCTGAGGGAGTTGGGTCTGTTTAGTCAGCAGAAGCGGAGAGTGAGGGGGGATTTGACAGCAGCCTTCAACTTCCTGAAGGGAGGTTCCAAAGAGGATGGAGAGAGGCTGTTCACAGTAGTGACAGATGGCAGAACAAGGAGCAATGGTCTCAAGTTGTGGTGGGAGAGGTCCAGGTTGAATATTAGGAAAAACTAGGAGGGTAGTGAAGCACTGGAATGGGTTACCTAGGGAAGTAGTGGAGTCTCCAACCCTGGAGGTGTTTAAGTCTCGGCTTGACCAAGCCCTGGCTGGGTTGATTTATTTGGGATGGGTCCTGCCTAGAGCAGGGGGCTGGACTTGATGGCCTTCTGAGGTCTCTTCCAGCTCTATGGTTCTATGATTCTATGGGACAAAGACTGAGTTAAAATAAAACTGTTAATGAATAAAGGGAAAGTTTAAAAAGAAGAGTGGACAATGAAATGACTGAAAAGTTGACCTGGAATTAGCTTAAAACAGCTGAGGGATACAATTAACGCCAGTCCACAACATGGAATCACAGCAGAGCAGGGTTGGAAGAGACATGAAGAAGTCATTCATCCACCCCCTGCCTGAAGCAGGACCAACCCTAACTAAATCATCGCAGCCAGGGCTTTGTCATGTGGGAATAAAACCCTCCTTTTTATGAGGCTCCATGATTGTTTCCCCAGGGGAATGGCACAGATCCTCCAGACTGTGATTTCTTTGAGTCATTTGATTGAGCAGGGAAAAGATTTCGATGAAATATGGAACCTTGTGCAGTCTGACCAGAGCTCACTGGGAATGGATTAGAAGCTGGCAGACAGGTCTCAGAAATTGCCAGGGGCGCTGTCAGTGACCAAGGGTGATTCCACAGGGGTGCTACGCGGATACGTCTAGCTCTGTTGTTAGTCACTATTTGGATTATCGATCTGCAGCAAATCAAAATGATTTCAGATCCACCTTGCAAGTGTCCCAGAGATTGGCAGAGATTTTTTTTCTGGCCAGGCATCCTACATAATCTGGAGTATTTGGTGGGCAGGGCTCATAGAAACACAGTGTTCTCTTGGGTTGTAATGCAAAAGTGCCCTCTGGGGCCAGGGAATGCAGCCCTGGCCGTTAGAGGAGGGCTCTGTAGCATGGGCCACAGGGACCCGAGAAGGCTTCCATACAAATAGTAGAAGAAATGGGTTCTCTCTAGGCACAGAGCACAGGAGAAGAGGCCCTGGTTCTACCTGACGCCTGGCAGATTGAGAAAAAACCTCAGAAACAAAACAAACCCCTTCCTGTCTGTAGGTACGGGCGGACAATGGGCTAGTCACATAGGGAGGCTGGGGAAACTCCTTCCGCAGAGGTTTGCCAAAGGAGGCTTGATACCTGGCAGTCTGGGAGGATGTAGACAGAAAGAATCCTGCATCCTGGCAGGGGTTCAGACTAGAGAACCTCCTGGTCTCTGCTAACCCTCTGGCTCCATGATTCTACATTGTAAAGTCCTGGAGTAGAGCAGGTCTTAATTCAATACAAGTTGTGGAGCTCAATACAGGGGTAACCTGGTGAAATCAAATGGCCTGGATTAGACCGGAGGTTGGACGATCTAATGGTCCCTTCCGACCCGCAACTCTGCAAATTTCACATAAAGCCATGAGATCAGGTATTGGTATTCACGGCCTCTCTCTGCACACAGACAAGGGGCCATTGCGTCATGGGATGGAAAGTCCGACATTAGAACACTGGTCAAGGAAATGTGTTTAGCTAATCGATATTTCTCCTGTGGAACTCCTCGCCACTGACATTACAGGAGGGAAGTGCTTAGCTCAACGGCATTCAGAAATGAATGGGCAGCTGTGGGTGGTGCCAGAGGGCCCTCATGTCGCTAACGCCATCTGACACCCGCCATTAGAGTGCCTCCTTTTCAAGTTTGATACATTTGCCAAATGTCCTGCCCTTGATTGGGAATTTCCCACACTGGGTGTCTTCTTCCAGATGAACTGATTGTTCAAAGTTTCAGGTGTAACCGACCTTGGCTGACTTCTGGAATGAAGCTGGGAGAAAAGAGGTCTTGCCTGTGTAGAGCAATTCTTATAATTTTTCTAGAGGGAGGCCCTAGCAACCCCAGGCTTTCTATCAGATAAAAGCCAATTACCAGCCCTCTCGTTAATGGCCCAGGCCCTGAGAGGCAGGAGGAGAAGGTGACAGTGTCTGTGTGTCACCGACGGCTGGCTCCTGAGATCTTTCCTCAGTTTTTATTCCACGAGGAGTTTTCCCCCCTTGGGACCTGATCAAACGACAGGCCCTGGCCTTAGAACGTGTCCTTGTATCTCTCATCTACTCACCCCGCTCAGCCACACAGATCTGCCGTGCCACTGACATGGCCCAGCCTGGCTGCTGGAGATCCCTAGCTGGGATGGCGGTGGGGCAGGAGCACAGAGAAGAAGGAAATTTTGGCCAGTGTACGGGAATGAACTCGTGGCCCGTGGCCAGGGCCCCGAGATGTTCGGTAGCTCTGCAGAGCAGAGAGAATCAGACTGACCCTCTCTCCCATCACACACACGCTGCCCTTGGTCTGTAGAGCAGGGGAGCCCCTGAGCAAGAGACGGTACCTGTGAGTGCTGAGAGGAACGTGTCTTCCGTAGGACTCCCCTTCAGGCAGCCGCATCCTGCACCTCTCTCAGCCCAGCGTCTGCAGCAGCATCCCACTCTGCAAGCCAACATGAGCGTTTGCTCTGTTTATAACACACCCCTGTGCAGCCACAGTGGGGTTCACTCAGCCTCTAAGGGAGAAGAATCTTCTGGATGCCAAGTGTCTGGAGATCAGAGCTACTCGGGCCCAAGTCTCTGTTTCCGTGTGTGCGCTTCTGTGTTCCTCCTCCAGCTGCAGGAGTAAACAGCCATTAAGGCCCTTCCCACAGGGAGAGGAGAACTCTTGGCCCCGGGCTGCTCCATGCTTTTGTGCATATTTGAAAATTAGAGATGATTGGGAAGCAAATTAGCAATAATGCCTGGGTTTGCTCAGAATCTGATACTCTATAAATGAGTTAATAGGAATCTTCTGAAATTGTGTGTTTAGGTAGGTGCTGAAACATTCCCTCAATTGGCAGGTGCTGTGTGTGATCCTCTGGGACAAGTAGAAATTTGCACATCAAATCATAGAAGAGTAGTTTTGGAAGAGACCTCAGCAGTCATCGAGTCCAACCCTTGCTCAAAGCAGGACCAGCCCCGGCTAATCTAGGGGATGGCTATGGAGTGATGGATCTCTTAAGGGGCACTAACAGCTGACAGGCAAAAGTCTGACAACATCAGTGGCCGTGTTATGCTTAAACGAAGCACACGAGATCTTTTATAGGGGAAAAGGCAGTACGGCGCATTTATTGAGAATACAACAGTTGCATATGCTTTTCAATCACACACACACACAAAACATCATGGTTACACAGTCCTGCCAGACGATGTCATAATTACCAGTCCAGAGGCTGTGTCAATCTAGTGGCCAGCTAGATCGAACACAGCGGGGAGCAGGGCCTTTGTCGGTCGCGATCCGATGCTCCTCTGGGCAAGGTGGCAGACGAACCCAAAGTCCCATAGCAAAGCACCCTGCTTTTATCATCCTTTTCTCTGTTAAAATCCATGGATCCCACTCTGTCAGCTTGTGACCGGAAAGTTATCTTGTTGATGTCAGTCGTTCCCAAACATTTCTTGAAGGCTCATCCTGTAATCAATCGTCTTTTGGGGGTGCCCTCTCCGCTTCAAGGCTCGTTAATCTGCCACTCTGCCAATAGTCCCATCACTTCTTATTACGGATACGCATCCCTGACGCCGGGTCATCTGGTCTTCTGGCCTTCACCCACGCTCGCTCAGCCTTCTTCTTTGGCCATCTGGTAACTTTTGCACCTTTATCTTGACACATTCATACTCCTCACACACACATAAGCAATGTTACAAGGACTCTCGAGGTTACATCCACCCAGTTCTTGCCAGATTCTGCCTGGCTTCAGGCCCGTTTCCTACTATACCTGATTTGAGGCAGGGACATACACAGCGGTCTCCCAAGTCCCATGGGGTGCCCCAAGCACCAGGTAGAGCGCTAGTCTGGGTGGGGTTCTCAGTATGTCTGGTTCAAGCTGTTCCACTTTTTACAAAAAACATTCGGTGGAGCAGGGATTTGAATCGGGGGTCTCCATCCCATGAGAGTGCTCTAAACTGCTGGGCTATGGGGTGTTCTAATGGTGCAGACACACACATGCACATGCAAACACACATAGGGTCCCACTTAAATACACACACACACACACACACACACACACAAACACAGACACACCCAGCAGCACGCATACACTCGCGCGTGCTGAACCTGGAACGTCCCAGGCATGTATTGTATTCTTGGGTGATACCCCTCCGGTGGAGAACACACGAAGGCCAGAGAGCTCTGCAGGAATGGCCCTTCAAGGACATGGAGCTCTCACAAGGGCCACAGAAGAAATGCGCCCCTGCAGGAATACGGGTACTGGCTGTCCCCGAGTCACCAAAGCCTGTCAGGACATGTGATGTGATCATGTGACCTGGACTCCAGCTTGGGCCAGGAACTTTCCCCCAACGGAGGCTGTGGGCTTTGCTTGGGAGAGGAAAATTCTATGCGCAGGGCAGAGGATATGAAAGGACCCTGAGACCCCCGTTCCGCTTGTCTCCGCGTCTCTGGAAGGGATTCCAAGCAGAACACTCTAAAGACAACCTGATGTCCCCCAACCGGCTTGGGTAATTTCCAGAGAGTAATGCAGCTCACCAATGGACCTCATCACTGAACACTGAGGCTACATCTTCACTACGAGTTTTCTCAGCAAAAATTATGCTAAATAGGGACTAATTAGCATGAATCACGATCTCATCTGCATATTTTCTGCAGATTCGGTTTTGCACTAGGTGTTTTTGAGCAGAATCAAGCAGTGTGGATTGTTTCTTCTGGCGCAAGAACCCCTTTTTCCACAAGATTGGTACGTCTCCTTTTTTGTCCCAGGCCCGGAGCACAGGGAGCCCAGCTAGTGTGGAGAGAGGAAGAGACGAGCCAGAGAGTCATGGGAGGTGAATGGAGAGAGCAACAGGGAAGCCTTGAGGGAGGAGACAGACCAGAGGGTGGTCTTTGGGGAAGAGCTGGAGAAGGGGCTTAGCCTAGAGAGTGGGTGAGGGCTCAGAGGTCCAGTTACCAGCAGTTAGAAAGGTGAGGTTGCAGGGAGTCCGTGAGTGGTTTGTCCCAGGGAATCAGGAAAGTCCCTTGGCCTACCCTGTAGGTGACTCAGGGAAGAGGCCCAGCACTGCATCACCAGGCAGTCCTGCACCGAGCTCAGGGGGAAAGGCTGAGCACCAGGAGAAAACTTTTAGTTCTTCCTAGGAGTAAAGAGCCGAACCAAACTGACGCGTATCTGCTTGGTCCTCACCCCGTAGATGATGGGGTTCAGCATGGGAGGCACCAGGAGATACATGTTGGCCATGAGAATGTGGACATGGAGGGGGATATTGTGACCAAAGCGTTGTGTGAGGAAGGTGAAGATAGCTGGGATATTAAAGGTTAAGATGGCACAGAGGTGGGAGCTGCAGGTCCCAAAAGTCTTGAGCCGGGCGTCCTTGGTGGGGAGGCGGAAGATGGCTCTGAGGATCTGGGTGTAGGACACAGTGATAAGAAACAGATCCAGAAACATCACAGTGAATGCCACAAAGAGGCCGTAGTCGCTACTGATGCGGATGTCGGCACAGGCCAGACTCACCACAGACATGTGCTTGCAGTGCGTGGAGGGGATGATGTTGGTTCTGCAATATGGCCACTGAATGGCCAGGAGGAGATAGGGCAGAATGAGCATGACTCCCCGCAGCATCACAGCCAGGCCGATCTTGGTTACCACGGAGTTTGTGAGGATGGTGGAATGTCTCAGTGGATCACAGATGGCCACGTAGCGATCGAAAGCCATGGCCACACAATAGCCAGACTCCATCACTGTCAGAGAGTGAAGGAAGAACATCTGGGTGAGGCAGGCACTAAAACTGATCTCCCTGGAATTGAACCAGAAGATGCTCAGTGTTTTGGGTATGGTGGATGTACACAGGACCATATCAGTGGCAGCCAGCATGCAGAGGAAATAGTACACGGGCTCATGGAGGCTCGGTTCCATCTTCATGATGACCAGAATGGTGAAGTTCCCCAAGAGGGCTATGGCGTACATGGTGCAGAAGGGGATGGAGATCCAGACATGGGCCCACTCCAGGCCAGGGATGCCCAGCAGGATGAAGGTGGAGGGCTTGGTAAAGTCGGTTGTGTTGGAATCTGACATGGAGCGGAGGACACGGTGTCCACCTTTGAAGGTTATTAAGAGACAACACATACGCTACTGGAGGCTGTTCCGATGGTCGAAACTGATGATCGTTCTTTACACACCTTGAAAAATGGTAATATTGTTATGCAGAGAAATAAATGATAAACAACTGACCCTCCTCCTGCCAATCCCAATCCGAGGGGGCTCCATGGGTCTGTGTTTCCAAGAACTTCCCTGTGAAAAAGCTCAAGAGCCACCAGCAGGAAAGAGGAGTGTGGATCCTACCTGGTCTTGACTGTCCCATCATGCGCTGAAAGCCAAACCGGCCCACCAGCGCTGTCGGGAATTCCCCGTTCGTCCACCTGCTCCACATCTGAGAGCTGAAGAAACTCAAACTTTTGCCAACACCTGTGCCGGGGGGACACCCCCATTGGAACGGCCCTCAAGAAAGACCCGGGTGTCAGAGCTGGCAGTTAATGGAACCACCGACTCAGTTGTAGCAGTTGGCAGACACAAAAAGAGTTTGGCTGCCTAGGGAATGGGCTGGAGAACGACCTGCTGTGGAGAGGTCGGCAGTTTGGTCTCTCAAAGACATAGCGATGCAAAGGGGAGCTCCACAGTAGGGTCTGAGAATGTCGGGGGCTGCTGTAGGAAGGAGACTGCAACGTTTGGTTTGGAGAAGAGACAAACAAAGGTCACGCTAAGGAAGAACAAACTAATGAGTAGAACTGACAACATGACAAAGGACCCTCATAAGAATCTAAGAACGGTCAGACTGGGTCCGACCTACCTTTCAGGGTGGTTAAAGACTGGGATAAATTGCCTAGAGAGCTTGTGGAATCTCCATCACTGGAGATATTTAAAAGCAGGTTGGACAGATACCTGTCAGGGATGGTCTAGATGGTGGTTGGTCCTGCTGTGAGGGCAGGGGAATGAACTCTATGACTGCGCGAGGTCCCTCCCACTTGTAGTCTTCTAGGATCCTATAATTATATAAGAATAGCCAGACTGGGTCAGACCAAAGGTGCATGCAGCCCAGCCTCCTGTCTGATGACTTTGATCAATGCCAGGTGCCCCAGAGGGAGGGAACACAACAGGTAATAATAGAATCATAGAATACTAGGACTGGAAGGGACCTCGAGAGGTCATCGAGTCCAGCCCCCTGCCCTCATGGGAGGACCAAATACTGTCTAGACCATCCCTGATAGACATTTATCTAACCTACTCTTAAATATCTCCACAGATGGGGATTCCACAACCTCCCTGGGCAACTTATTCCAGTGTTTGACTACCCTGACAGTTAGGAACTTTTTCCTAATGTCCAACCTCAACCTCCCTTGCTGCAGTTTAAGCCCATTGCTTCTTCTTCTATCCTCAGAGGCCAAGATGAACAAGTTTTCTCCCTCCTCCTTATGACACCCTATTAGATACCTGAAAACGGCTATCATGTTCCTCCTCAGTCTTCTCTTTTCCAAACTAAAGAAACCCAATTCTTTCAGCCTTCCTTCATAGACCATGTTCTCTAGACCTTTCATCATTCTTGTTGCTCTTCTCTGGAATTTCTCTTCAATTTCTCCACATCTTTCTTGAAATGCGGTGCCCAGAACTGGACACAATACTCCAACTGAGGCCTAACCAGCGCAGAGTAGAGCGGAAGAATGACTTCTCATGTCTTGCTCACATGATCCTTCTGCTGTCACCAACCTCCACACAAACAGCGGCTGCAGACACCATCCCTACCCACTCTGGGTGGACTGATGGACTTGACCTCCATGGATTAATCTAGTTCTTTTTTGAACCCTGTTGAAGTCCCAGTCTTCAAAACATCCTCTGGCAAGGAGTCGTCTTCCTTTTCCTTGTTTGAAAACTGCTACCTACTAGTTTCACTTGGTGACCCCTAGACACGTGTAATGTCTAGTAAGAATTAGTGTTTGAAAGTGGCTCGTTCCCTACAATTGGGGGAAATTGTCAACCAACCTGATTGGATGGGAATATTTAGACAGAGAAATGGGAAAGAGAACCGGGGGCTAGTTGAGAAGTTTTTATTAAATGCTAAAGAGCCAAGTTGCCATAGAAAAGGCAGTAGCCAACTTTGGACAAAACCCAGTTCTGTAGTGAAGCGAGCGCAGCATTAGGGGTGAAAAGGGGTAGGAAGGAACGTGTAACTAAGTGTCGAAAGGAAAACACACAGCATATTGTACACAGTGGAAATTAGGAAAACTGATAAGGAGCTTTTAAAACAGTATTGAAAATCCATGCTTGGCAGCGCTAAGGATAAATAAGAAGGCAATTCAGTACGCGAAGTACAAACGAAATAGTGGGAAAGGATTAGGCCGGTTACTAGAGGGAGAGTGGAAAATTGTGAATGTTAAAAATTTAAATGTGCTCAAGAAACATCTTTTCTTCTGCATTGGGGAACAAGCAGTGTGAGGGGATGAAAAACTTTCCAGCCCATTAGCCATCAAGGAGGGGGTTGAACAGCATCTAAACCAGAACCCGCAGAGGTATGAACACCATGTTTAGGAAACCACTGATTTCATTTGGAACCAGAATTGTGCCACCAGGCAGCAGCAGAGCCAAAAACGGTCGAGGAAGGGGGAGGGTATGGGGCAAAGACTGAGTTAAAATGAAACTGTTAATGAATAAAGGGAAAGTTTAAAAAGAAGAGTTGACAAGGAAATGACTGAAAAGTTGGCCTGGAACTAGCTTAAAACAGCTGAGGGGTACAATTAACGCCAGTCCACAACATGGAATCACAGCAGAGCAGGGTTGGAAGAGACATGAAGAGGTCTTTCATCCACCCCCTGCCTGAAGCAGGACCAACCCTAACTAAATCATTGCAGCCAGGGCTTTGTCTAGTGGGACTAAAACCCTCCTTTTAATGAGGCTCCATGATTGTTTCCCCAGGGGAATGGCACAGATCCTCCAGACTTTGATTTCTTTGAGTCATTTGAATGAGCGGGGAAAAGATTTCGATTAAATAAGGAACCTTGTGCAGTCTCACCAGAGCTCACTGGGAATGGATTAGAAGCTGGCAGACAGGTCTCAGAAATTGCCAGGGGCGCTGTCAGTGACCAAGGGTGATTCCACAGGGGTGCTACGCGGATACGTCTAGGTCTGTTGTTAGTCACTATTTGGATTATCGATCTGCAACAAATCAAAATGATTTCAGATCCACCTTGCAAGTGTCCCAGAGATTGGCAGAGATTTTTTTTCTGGCCAGGCATCCTGATTAATCTGGAGCATTTGGCGAGCTGGGCTCATAAAAACACAGTGTTCTCTTGGGTTTAAATGCAAAGGTGCCCTCTGGGACTAGGGAAAGCGGCCCTGGCCCTTAGAGGAGTTCTCTGTAGCGTGGGCTGCAGGGACCCGAGAAGGCTTCCATTCAAATAGTGGAAGAAATGGGTTCTCTCTAGGCACAGAGCACAGGAGAAGAGGCCCTGGTTCAACCTGACGCCTGGCAGATTCAGATAAAACCTCAGAAAGAAAAGCAAACCCCAAAACAAAACAAGCCCCTTCCTGTCTGTAGGAACGGGAGGACAATGGGACAGTCACATGGGAAGGCTGGGGAAACCCCTTCCACAGACGTTTTCCCGAGGAGGTGTATGATACCCATCAGCCTGGGAGGGTTGAGTTGGGATTGGTCCTGCTTTGGGAGGGGGCTGGACTCGATGACTCCTGAGGGTTCTTCCCGCTCTGGGATTCTAGGATTCCATGCTAACCCTCTGGCTCCATGATTCTACATTGTAAAGTCCTGGAGTAGAGCAGGTCTTAGTTCAATACAAGTTGTGGAGCCCAATACAGGGGTAACCTGGTGAAATCAAATGGCCTGGATTAGCCAGGAGGATGGACGATCTAATGGTCCCTTCCGACCCGCAACTCTGCAAATTTGGCATAAAGCCATGAGATCAGGTATTGGTATTCACTTCCTCTCTCTGCACACACACAAGGGGCCATTGCATCGTGGGATGGAAAGTCTGACAATAGAACACTAGTGAAGGAAATGTGTTTATAGTATCAATATTTCTCCTGTGGAACTCCTCGCCACTGACATTACTGGAGGGAAGTGCTGAGCTCAGCAGGATTCACAAATGAGCGGGTAGTTGTGGCTGGTGCCGGTGGGCCCTCATGTCACTAATGCCATCTGACACCTGCCATTAGAGTGCCTCAGTTTCTGATTGTGATACATTTGCCAAGTATTCAGCCGTTGATTGGGAATTTCCCACACTGGGTGTCTGCTTCCAGCTGAATTGACTGTTCAAAATTTCAGGCAAAACTGACCTGAGCTGACTTCTGGAATCAAGCTGGGAGAAAAGAGGTCTTGCCTGTGTAGAGCAAATCTTATAATTGTTCCAGACGGGGACCCTAGCAAACACAGGCTTTCTATCAGATAAAAGCCAGTTAACAGCCCTCTCGTTAACAGCCCGGGCCCTGAGAGACAGGAGGAGCAGGTGACAGTGCCTGTGCGTAACACATAGCTGGTTCCCGAGATCTTTCCTCAATTCTTATTCCTGGAGGAGTCTTGCTTCTGTGGGACCTGATCAAACGATAGGCCCTGGCCTCAGAACGTGGCCTTGTATTGCTCATGTTCTCACCCCACTCGTCCTCAAGGGTCTGTCGTGCCATTGACATGGCCCAGCCTGGCTTTTGGGGGTCCCTAGCTGGGATGGCGGTGGAGGAGGGGCACAGAGAAGAAGGACATTTTGGCCAACGTACAGGAATGAACTCGTGCCCCATGGCCAGGGCCCCGAGATGTTCGGTGGCTCTGCAGAGTAGAGAGAATCACAGACTGACCCTCTCCCCACCACCCCCACATTGCGCTGTGTCTGTGGAGCAGGGGGGCCCCTCAGCTAGAGCTCGTACCTGTGAGTGCTGAGAGGGACGTGTCTTCCTTTGGAACCCCCCTCAGGCAGCCGTGTCCCGCACCTCTCTCAGCCCAGCGTCTGCAGCAGCGTCCCACGCCGAGAGCCGGCACAGGGCTCTGCACTGGCTCTGGCTGTGCACGCTGTGAGTCTGTACGGGCGTTTGCTCCATTTCTAATATAGCTCAGTGCAGCCCCAGTGGGGTTCGCTGAGCCTCTGATGGAAAAAACCTTCTGGATGCCAAATGTCTGGAGATCGGAGACTCTCTAGCACGTCTCTGTTTCCATGTCTGCCCTTCTGTGTTCTTCCTCCAGCTGCAGGAGTAAACAGCCATCAACGGCCTTCCCAAAGGGCTAGGAGACTCTTGGGCCCTGGGCTGAGTCAGGGGGGAACTGGCTGCTCCGTGCTTTTGTGTATGTCTGAAAATAATTGATGATTGGGAAGAAACTTTGAGATAATGCCCCGGTCCCCCTAGAGTCTGATACTCTGTAAATGAATTAATGAAAATCGGTGAAAATTGTGTGTTTAGGTAAGAGCTGAAACATTCCGTCAATGGGCAGGTGATGTGTGTGATCCTCTGGGACTGGTAGGAATTTTTACATCAAATCATAGAAGATTAGTTTTGGAAGTGGCCCCAGCAGTCATCGAGTCCAACCCCCCGCCCAAAGCAGGACCAGCCCCAACTAACCCATCCCAGAGAGGGCTTTGTCAAGCTGGGATTTAAATAACTGGGGAGCTGGAGATTCTACCCTCTCCCTAGGGTACCCATCCCAGGGCTTCACCACCCTCCTCGGGAAATAGTTTTTCCTAATATCCAACCTAGACCTCCCCCCACTGCAACTTGAGACCATTGCTCCTCATTCTGCCATCTGTCACCACTGAGGGCATCCTCTCTCCATGCACTTTGGAACCTCCCTTCAGTAAGTTGAAGGCTCCTCTCAAATCCCCCCTCACTCTTCTGCAGAGTAAACAAACCCAAATCCCTCAGCCTCTCCTCGTAGGTCAAATGCTCCAGCCCCCTCATCATTTCGGTTGTCCTCCACTGGACCCTCTCCAATGCGTCCACATCCTTTCTATGGGGCGGGGGGGGGGGGGGGGGGGGAGGGCAGAACTGTATGCAATACTCCAGATGTGGCCTCACCAGAGCTGAATAAAGGGGAATAATCACTTCTCTAGATCTGCTGGCAATGCTCCTCCTAATACACCCAAATATGCCATTAGCCTTCTTGGCTTCAAGGGCACCCTGTTGACTCATATCCAGCTTCTCATCCACTGGAATCCCCAGGTTCTTTTCTGCAGAACTGCTATTTAGCCAGTCCGTCCCCAGCTTGTTGCAATACCTGAGATTCTTCTGTCCCAAGTCAGATCTCTGCACTTGTCCTTGTTGAACCTCATCAGATTTCTTTGGACCCATTCCTTTGTCTGCTTTGTGCCACACGCTTATGAGGCTGCTTGTCTCACCCCATCAGCCTTTTAGGGTGTGCACGTGTGTCTGGCGCTGCTCGGGCTGAGCCGTTTGCATTTGCTCCTCGCCAGGGTGTCGTCAGAGTCACGGCACCTGCCATTCATCCCGCCATTCACATTATCCTGTTTGTGGTGGTGTTTCGGGCCAGGAGTGCCAAGCCATGGCATTTGTGTTGCAACATCCCTGTTTGTGTTATGCACAGCGATATCTCTGCTACAGTTCTGTATCATGTGCCTGGGTACATCACCGGGCCAGAGCCCTTGTGCTGTGCTGGGGGGCAGTGTTACAGTTCGATTCCCTGCGCTGTGAGGTGTGACCATGGAGCACGCTAGAGCTATGGGGAGCGGCAGCAGTATGACTGCACCATTCCGCTGACAAACTTGTCAATTCACAGGGCCAGGGCCAAGCAGGATTCTGGATTTGCTTCAAGACAGAGTCGATTAGGGATAGTTGCGTTTAGTAATCTCACTACGTCACTATTATTACAGGCGTAACACTGCCAGATGGTTACACAGCTACTGCAAAGTAACAGGCCAATAAGCACAGGCAGAGCAATGCATAAGAGAGCTACAGGCACTTAGAAATGCTTATGCCCCTTCAGTCTGTGGGGAGCCCCGTTCCTGTCACCTCACACCAGGCCGCAGTGGACGTGACTCCACCGGGGGATCCAGGGCATCCTCAGAGGTCTAGGTCCCTGCTGAGACTCACTGGGCATGGGACTCCCTACACCAGTTATACTATAGGGCTGTGTCTACACTGGTTGACCTTTCCGGAAAGGATGCAGATGAGACAAGTCGGAATTACCAAATGCAGCGGGGATTTAAATTTTCCCGCTCCATTTGCATGAACATAACTGCCGCTTTCAGCTCGAGCTTTGCCGGAAAAAGCGCCAGTCTAGACAGGATCTTTCGAAAATAAAGCCTTTTTCTGAAAGGTCCTTATTCCTCTTAAAATCAGGAATAAGGACCTTAGAAAAGGCTTTATTTTCCGAAAGATCCTGTTCAGACTGGCGCTTTTTCCGCAAAGCCCGAGCTGGAAAAAAAGCGGCAGCCATGTTCATGCAAGTGGAGCGGGGAAAATTTAAATCCCCGCTGCATTTGCAATTCCGACTTGTCTCATCTGCATCCCTTTTCCGGAAAAGGGGTCCAGTGTAGACACAGCCTAGTTGTTTACTGGGTGTGCGCATGTGACTGACCGGGCCGGGTCTGGGCACAGCTGAGGGCATCCGCTCAGGGCGAATTGCTCAAATGCGGGGCTCTCTCTAGCCCCCAGACTGGAGGCCTTCCCAAACAGGCCGCAAGACTGTCCCACAGAGCACTCCAGCTGCCTGCCTGAAGCCTCATGAGCAAAACCCCTCTGACACCCCATCAATATCCGTGCCCCAGATGGCCCTGGGCCTCATACACAGGTGAGGGGTCTTGGAGCCCAATCTCACCTACCCCAAACAATTTCTGTCCGGTTCCAAGAAACCAGCCACAGATCCCAGGTCAATTTATACTCTGGCTCTTACCCACAAATCACGCTGAGCCAATCCTTTAGAATCTAACATCTAAAGGTTTATTACTAAGAGAAAGAAAAGCATGAGAGTAAGGTTGTTAAAAGATAATACATTACATGCATCGAATCTCCCAGTTCTCGACGCAGGCTCGCAGCAGAGATGTTACAACTGCTGGCTTAAAAGTCTTTGGTGAACATCCCACGTTAGGATGGGTCCACAGTTCTTTCCGGCTCTTCGATCCCTGCACTGCTGCCTCTGGGATGAAGGGCTGAGCTGAGTACCAAGATGGAGTCGGCCACATGGCATATTTATCCCTCCTTCCTGGTCTCTTCTTGGCTGCAGCAGGTCACCTGGCCAGCGGCCTATCCCTGTGTCCCCTGCTGATAGCCCTTAGGTGTCCGTCCCCATTCTTGAGGTGTGTCCTTGGCCTATTGAGGGCTATTGTTCCACAGAGTCTTGGTAATTAGTATGACTATAGGCTGAGCTCAACCATTGCCCAACCACATATAGAGAAATATTCAGTGCCCACACAAAGTACATGCTTATAACTTCACACACAGACATTATACAATTACATGAATAGCATATATAGAATCAGAAGAAAGTAAGCTTCTATTTGACACCTCACATGGCCCCCTTTGTACCACCTTTGGGGCCAACACCCACCCCCATGGGTGCAGCAGTGATCTGGCTGCTCCCCTCATATTCAGTAACGTGACAGCACATACCTGACTCAAAGCCATTCTTATCACTTTCATGGGCTGAGACTGAGGACAAACTAGTTCACCACTTAGTAGTTTCCCAGCTCAAGCATGGGTTAAAGCTGGGAAAGCCCAGCTGCTGTTTGGGCTTGCAGGGTCCCAAGCTATGCTAAGCTGGGTTCAGCAGGGATGGAAACTTCCATCCCGGGCCTGCTGAGCTGCAGGCCCCACATATGACTTTTTATGTGACTATACTGAATTGCTTCGTCAACTCCCGTCAATTTTGCTTAACTTTCATTTCAGAAAGAAAGATGGAAAATCTGGGGGTGGTGCTGCATGGCCATGTGTTCACATTGCCCTATGTGATCCTGGTGTGGCATTGGCCTTTCCGCAGAATCATTCCTTCACACACTGCAAAAACATAGTCAGGGTGAATCTAGACTGCTCTGATGTCCATGACACCACTTACTAAAACCTCTCTGTGGCATTCTTGCTGGCAGGTTTGAGGTGTTAGTTTTATCACTGCCTCCTGTACCCAGATCCTCACGGGCATCTTCAGCCTCCCCACAAAGGACGCCTGGCTCAAGAAATTTGGGATACGTGGCTCTCACCTCTGTGCCATCGTAGCCTTTTCTATCTCAGGTCTCTTCTTTCTTACACACATTTGGCCACAATGTGCCCCTCCATCTCCACATTCTCATGGCCAACGTGTACCTCCTGGTGTCCCCCATGCTAAACCCCATCATCTATGGGGTGAGGACCAAGCAGATCCGGGAGAGGCTGCTCAGGATTTTCACTCATCACATGGTGCTCTGGCTCTCTGAAAAACTCCTTGCAGAGCTAGTATCAGTTTGAAAAACTGGGGGATCAGTCTATGTACAACTCACAGGTTTGCCACTTTTCCAACTGCTGGTGACAGAGCCCTTGAAGCCCCACCCACCTCTTTTGTGTAGTGTCTGTATGCTCTGCCTCTTCTTCTCAAGGCCCTTCCCCTGTTCCACACCTTCATCCTCCCCTCCCTCTGACACTCACTTAAGAACATGAAAATGGCAATAGTGTATCAGACCAAAAGCATATCTAGCCCAGTGTCCTTTCATCCTATTTAATAGCCATGGATGGACCGACCCTCCAAGAATTTATTAAGCCTTTTCTTAATCTGGTTATAGTCTTGATCTTCACAAACTTCCATGGGTTGATTCTGTGATGTGTGAAACAAACCTTCCTTTTGTTGGTTTGAAGCTTCCTGTTTCTGATTTTGTGGTGGCCCCTAGTTATTCTAAACTTCATGTTCTTATTCATGTTCTCCAGACTAGACATTACCTTAGTGACCTCTCTCGTATCCTTGGGATGGGTTGTCCCTTTTGTGTTGCTACCTGATGTACCGGGAGACCGCCGAGTTGGCCTGTTCTGCCAGCCTTTGTCCCCTCTGCCTGGTCTTGCCGGGCCAGGCTTACAAGCCGCTTCCAGCCAGGCCCACAGGCAGGGTCACCCCCCAGCTGCACAGAGAGACAGAGGTCAGCTCTGGAACACTCAGCCTTAGGGACTTGCCCCAACACTCTGGTGCGCAAACCCTTTAGGGCAGTGTTTCTTAAACTTTTGAAGACCGAGGAACACCAAACAATATTTTTTTTTTTATGGGGAACACCAAGGATTTTTTTGTTGAGTGAAAAAAAAAATGAAGCTTGCCCCTTCAAGGGTGGCCATTTCCAAGGGAAAAATTGTTGACCAAAAAAAAAAAAAAAAACCAGGGAAAAGTTGTTGAGCAAAACAAACAAACAGAAAAGGATGGAAAAGAAGTTGTTAAGCAAACAAACAAACAAACAAAAAAAACCCCAAACATTTGCCCTTTTATCAGAAGAGCAGGCATTGCCCTTTTAAGGGCGGCCATTTTGAACTCTGTTCTCCATGGCACACCTCCAACTGCCTGGCGGCACACCGGTGTGCTGCAGAACACACTTTAAGAAATGCTGCTTTAGGGCAAAAACCAGGTTTTCTGACATTTTCGCTCTCCCTCAGTGTGGAGAGGGGCATGCTCAGCTCCCTGCCCCCGCCCTGATATGAATTGTACAAATTGGTTTAGAGTATAAAGGAGACAGAAGTTTTAATAAACTAAAAGGGAAGTTTGAAGCGATGATAGGAGGTAGCACACAGAACAAAGACGCTCACCTCAGCGAATGCACAAACCGTGCTTGCTACTGTGATGGGGCTGGCCCTGGGAGAGGTCAGGGAGCCCATCTGAAGAGGGCTCTACACAGCCAATCAGGGCCAGCTAGGCCCTAAAGGAAGGGCATTTACACAGGAGGAGCCCAGTCTGACTTCTGCAGAGGGATGAAATGGACCCAGCTGCCTGCTAGCCGGGGTACCTGGGACAGAGTAGTGCTGGGGGAAGGCCAGGTGATCCAGGGAAGCTCAGGCATAAAAAAGCCCCAGGCTGAGAGCTAGTGAAAGGGCCCAGGGAGGTACTAGGGCTGCAGAGAAATAGGCAATAGCCCCCTTCTCCCACCCGTACCAAAGATGAAGTGGCCAGTTCAGACTGCACTTTGCCTGAGGGAAGGGGCTAGCTGATGAATGGCAGTGGGTCACCGAGGCAAGAGTGGGCTCAGTGGTAACAGTGTTCCCAGGAGTGTAGGACCTCAGAGCATGGGCACTGCCGTGGGGTAGTAGCCAGGGGAAGGGGCACCAAGGTGGGACCTGACAAGGTGTGCTGCCAAACTGGAAAAAGGCAGGTAACAGTGGATGAGACACCAGCTGCAGAAGGGTGCTCCACAGCTGAATGAGCTAATTCCCAAGTCTGGCCAGCAGGAGGCGCCGCGGAAGTGAGCAAACCTGTCACACTCACCTCGATACATAAAGAAACTGGCTACAACTAGTAATTTCTCCCCCAGCTGTGGTTTTATGTAGATTCCTTCCGAGGTGAAACGGCTTTCCAGACTGTGCCCAGCAGTTCTTCTCACCTCTCATTCCAGCCCTTTTGTTACCAGCTGTTTCCTCTTGGCAGGGAGGTAGAGGAGAAGCAAACAGAAGACCTTGATTCCTTCCCTCCCCTCACCTTAAATGGGATTTCCTGAGGCTGGAATCCTTGGATTTCCCCACCTCCCAGTGGGAATGTTCAGCAGGCCAAGTTAGGGAGTCACTCAAACCACCCAATGGTGGGGAGAGAGCTCCTCAACGGCCCTCATTTTACTGCGCAATCCCGTCGGAGAGACTGGTCTCATACTTCAAGGCTGAGCTTGCTCATGTTGCCCAGAACGCCATGCAGCACCCATGGGGCTGGCTGTGCAGAGCACCTGGAACAAGACTTTACATTGTGGAAACCAGTGTCTGGATTTACTAGGTCCAAAAGATACGCCAGGAAAGGATAACGAGAAGTCCTGTGGCACCTTATAGATTAACAGGTATATTGGAGCATAAGCGTTTGTGGGCGAAGACCCACTTCGTCAGATGCAGATTCAGACTAACATGGCTACCCCTCTGATACTTGTCACAAGGAAAGGATGACATTCACTGCAACTCCTGGAAAAAAACAGACCCCGGTGGCCAGGTAAGAACTGTCGTTTCCATCTATGGCGAACTGTTCTGCTAGACCCCAAGAAGTTCCGGGAAGAAATCTGTGGCGGTGCGTGGTGGGAAGAAAGGCGAGTGTGACCCCAGCAACCGGAGGCCCATCTCTCGCTGTCCCACCACATACACACTCTGTGCCAGCTACCTCCCAGCTCGGATCACAGATTGGTTTGAGAACAGAGGAGCCATCAGCTCCCCACAGAAGGGCTTGATGTCCTTCCAAGACTTCTACAAACCCACCTTTGTCCCCAAGAGTGCCAGCCCCGTGGCCAGCAGGGCGTGGACGCAGTGTGCCATAGTGTGGCTGGACCTGGCTAATGCATTTGGATCAATGTCCTACCAGCACATTTTTGAGCCCACGAAGGATCCCTGACCAGTCCAACTTTCCCAAACTTTCCTTCCCTATTTATCCGTTACTATTATAACACGTCACTCAAAGAAAAGAAAAAAAAACCCACCTTATTAGGTGTGCATTTTTCAAAGGTTAGACAAGAGGTTTTCTTCTGATTGTCCATTAGCCAGATGTGGGTGTTTTTCAGAGTCTGCCTGCCCAGGGCCCTGTCAGACATATCCCTTAGGGCATCTGGAAAAGCGGCCTCTTTTCTAAATAGCGGATACTATTAAAGACAGCTCAGGGATTTCAGCCGAGATCTGGCATCAGGAAGGACGTGGGGTCAGGCTGACCTCTCTGTGGCACCCAAGCCCCCTTCTCCCCCCCGCCCCACTTGGTCATGCTAAGGCTGATGTCCAGGCCTAGTTTGGGCCTGCTAGCTGGTTGCTACTAGCAGTAAGTAATCGTGGGGCAGGCATTTTACTGGATTTGCCAAAATCTCCCCGGACACCCTGAGCCCTCTGCCCCTGCCCCCCTCTTCTCTCAAGGCTTTGCCCCATTCTCCAGTTTTTCCAAAGACCCACCTCTGGTCTGTCTCTCTCTCCCCCTCCCCCCCCCCCGCGCGAGCTTCCTGTTACCCCCTGCATCTCCCTTCCCCATGACTCTCTGGATTATCTGCACCTCTTTCCCCTGCCAGCAGGTCTCTGTCTGCTGCAGGGTTGGGACAGGAGCTGATGGAGCCTGCTAAGTAGCCTTCACTGAGTGCAGGGAGGACACAGCATGGGGCCAACTAGGCAATCAGCAGCATGGATGGAAGCCAGGGAGTTGGGAGGCAGGCAGGAGAGATTGTGCATCCTACAGCTTGTGGGCCCCACAGCTCAGCTACAGAGACCTGAGGCCAGAGACCTTTGGGTGGCTCATTTCTGCAGCTTTCAGCTCCCTTTGCTTCCTGCCAGCTGGGGCCCAGAACAGGCAGGCTCCCTGCGGTGGGCAAGGACTGAGAGCCCTTCACCCTGAGCCAGGCATTGGGATCAGCTTTGAAACTAGGAGGTCAAAAGCAGGGAAGGAAGAAAGAAAGAAAGAAAGAAAGAGAACCTGAGCCCATCATTACCGGGGAAGGCGCGATGCTGGGCAGAGACCAGGGTGGCTATGGTAGCTCCCAGGGAAGGAAATAAATGGCCCCTCTTCTGTTAGTCGGCTACTCACACACGTACCCGGCATCTTCCCTGGGACTTCTGGGCACCCATTGCCCAGGGGCTGGAGGTGAGCCATGAGAACCAAATGCCAATAGCTCAGGACAGGGAGCACAAGGCAGAAGGGGTGAGACGAGCAGGCTCAAGCATAAACGTAACACAGGCGGGTGTGAGGCCTAAGGCCTGAGGACACAATGGCCAAGACTTTGCTAATGAAAAGCAGAGTGAAGCTGCGAGCCAGAGGCAGGCCCGGCCCACAGCAGTGGGCAAGAGCAGGGCTGATATTAGAGAAACACTCAGACCTAAGGGACACTAAGCACAGGCCGGGGGGAGGGGCATAGTAGGGGCTGCAGGGCCTGGGAGGAAGCTGTGACCTGGCTGAAGTGGGGAGAGGGGATTCAAAGGGTTTGGGTGGTGGCCAGCAGCAGGTAGTTGGGGGCCATAGCAGAGGTGCCAGAGGCAGGCTCTGGCTGGGAGGTGCTTACCTAGGCAGCTCCCAGCCAGCAGCCCTGTAGGACCCTGAAGGCTGTAGTCACAAGCTGCCACGGCCTGTCCACGTGCTACATGCAGACGATTACTTTTCATTCCTACTATGGAAAGGCCCTAATCTGGGCCTCTGAGTCCCACACGCTGCCCTGATTCGGTTCCTTGCAGCACCTTGTGGATCCTCTCTGGCTGGGCACCGTCACACCTCGCTCACCACAGAGCTCTCTCCCTGCCCCAGGCTGTGTCCCCCCTGCACTCAATGGAGGCGCCTTTCCCAGACCCGGAGCAGAGGGAGCCCGGCCGTTGTAGAAAGAGGAGGAGATGAGCCAGAGAGTCATGGGAGGTGAATGGAGAGAGCAACAGGGAAGCCTTGAGGGAGGAGACAGACCAGAGGAGGATCTTTGGGCAAGAGCCAGAGAAGGGGGCGAAACCTTGAAGGGGGTGGGGGCTCAGAGGTCGGGTTACCAGCAATTCTAAAGGTGAGGTTTCTGGGAGTCAGTAATTGGTTTGTCCCAGTGACCCGGCACAGGGAAGGTTTAATGTCCCTTGGACTGCCCTGTAGGTGACTCAGGGAAGAGGCCCAGCACTGCGTCACCAGCCAGTCCTGCACAGAGCTCAGGGTGAAATCCAGAGCACCAGGAGAAAACTTTTAGTTCTTCCTAGGAGTAAAGAGCTGAATCAAACTGTGGCGTATCTGCTTGGTCCTCACCCCATAGATGATGGGGTTCAGCATGGGGGGCACCAGAAGATACACATTGGCCATGAGAATGTGGACATGGAGGGGCATATTGTGGCCAAAGTATTGCGTGAGAAAGGTGAAGAGAGCTGGGATATTAAAGACTAAAATGGCAAGGAGGTGGGAGCTGCAGGTCCCAAAAGTCTTGACCCGAGCATCCTTGGTGGGGAGGCGGAAGATGGCCCTGAGGATCTGGGTGTAGGACACAGTGATAAGAAACAGATCCAGAAACATCACAGCGAATGCCACAAAGAGGCCGTAGTAGCTACTGATGCTGATGTTGGAACAGGCCAGGCTCACCACAGACATAAGCTTGCAGTGCGTGGAGGGGATGATGTTGGTTCTGCAATATGGCCACTGACTGGCCAGGAGGGGATAGGGCAATATGAGCATGACTCCCCGCAGCATCACGGCCAGGCCAACCTTGGCCATCATGGAGTTTGTGAGGATGGTGGAATGTCTCAAAGGATCACAAATGGCCACGTAGCGATCCAAAGCCATGGCCACACAATACCCAGACTCCATCACTGTCAGAGAGTGAATGAAGAACATCTGGGTGAAGCAGCCACTGAAACTGATCTCCCTGGAATTGAACCAGAAGATGCTCAGAGTTTTGGGCAAGGTGGATGTGCACAGGACCAAGTCGGTGACAGTCAGCATGCAGAGGAAATAGTACATGGGCCCATGGAGGCGCTGCTCCGTTTTCACGATGAAGAGGATGGCGAAGTTCCCCAAGAGGGCTACAGCATATATAGCGCAGAAGGGGATGGAGATCCAGACATGGGCCGCCTCCAGGCCAGGGACTCCCAGCAGTATGAAGGTGGAGGGGTTGGAGAAGTCGGTTCTGTTGAAATCTGACATGGAGCAGGCAAGAAGTTGTCCACCTCTGAACGTTACTAAGAGACACCATATGCGCTTCTGGAGGCTGTTCCGATGGTTGAAACTGATGATCGTTCTTTACACACCTTGAAAAATGACAATTTAATTATGCAGAGAAATAAATAAGAAAGAACCGACCCTCCTCCTGCCAGTCCCAATCTGAGGGCGCTCCGTGGGTCAGTGTTCCCAACACCTTCCCTGTGAGAAAGCTCAACAGGCACCGGCAGAAAAGGAGTGTGGATCCTGCCTGGCCTTGACTGTCCGTCATGTGCTGAAAGCCAAACTGGCCCGTCAGCGCTGTCGGGAATTCCCCATTCGTCCAGCTGCTCCACAGCCGAGAGTGGGACAAATGCAAATCTTCGCAAAGGCCTGTGCCGGGGGGCCACCCCCATTGGAACAACCCTAAGGGAAAGACCCGGGTGTCAGAGTTGGCAGGTCACGCAGCCACTGGCTCAGTCGCAGCAGTTGGCAGACACAGACAGTGTCCAGCTGCCTAAGCAATGGGACAGAGAATGACCTGCTGTGGAGAGGTCGGCAGTTTGGCCCCCCAAAGACATAGCGATGCAAAAAGGAGCTCCACAGTAGGGTCTGAGAACATGGGGGGCTGTTTGGTTTGGAGAAGAGACAAAGTTCAGGCTAGAGAAGACCAAATTAATGAGTAGAACTGACGACATTCCAAAGGACGCTCCTAAGAACACAAGAATGGCCAGAGTGAGTCAGACCAAAGGTCCATCTAGACCAGTGTCCTGTCTGTTGACAGTGGCCAATGCCAGATGACCCAGAGGGATTGAATTGAACAGGGAATCATCCAGTAATACCTCCTCCGTCATCCATTTCCAGCTCTGACAAGCAGAGTCTAGGGACACCCTCATTGCTCATTCTGGCTAATAAGTATTGATGGACCCAACCTCCATGAATTTATCTAGTTCTTTTTTGAACCCTTTAAAGTTCTGGTCTTCACAACATCCTCTGGCAAGGAGTTCCACATCTTAACTTTGCACTGAGTGAAGGAAAAAAATAACCCCTTCCTTTTGTTTAAAACTGCTACTATTAATTTCATTTGGTGACCTTAGAAAAATGTAATGTTTATTCAATAGTTAGTGTTTGAAAATGGCTAGTTCCTTAAAATTGGGGGAAATTGTCAACCAACCTGATTGGATGGAAATATTTTGACAGCGAAATGGGAAAGGGCACCGGGGGCTAGTTTAGAAGATTTTATAAAAAAGCTAAAGACCCAAGTTCCCATAGAAAAGAAAGCAGCCAACTTTGGACAAAACCCAGTTCTGCAGTGAAGTGAGGGCAACATTAAGGGGAAAAGGGGGAGGAAGGAACATATAACAAATGGTCAAAAGGAAAACACAGCATATTAAAAAAACCTTAAAAACAACAAATGGACTGGTAGCACTTTAGAGACTAACAAAACATGTAGATGGGATCATGAACTTCTGAGGGCACAACCCATTTCTTCAGATGACCAGAGTGTTGCATGTCCAGAACCAAAATTTATTTTTGGACATCCAACACTCTGGTCATCTGAAGAAGTGGGTTGTGCCCACGAAAGCTCATGATCCATCTACATGTTTTGTTAGGCTTTAAAGTGCTACCAGACTATTTGTTGTTTTTTAAGTTTTTCCTGTTACAGACTAACTCGGCTACTCCTCTTAAGGTTTTGAACACAGCATATTGTACACATTGGAAATTAGATAAACTGATAAGGAACTTTTAAAGCAGTATTGAAAATCTATGCTTGGCAGGGCGAAGGATAAACAAGAAGGCAATTCAGTATGTTAAGAACAAAAGAAATAAAGAAAAGAATTAGGCCGGTTACTAGAGGGAGAGCGAAAAATTGTGAATGATAAAAATGTAGATGTGCGTAAGAAATATTTTTTCTTCTGCATTGGGGAACAAACCATACTCAGAACATCTGAGGAGATGAAAAACTTCCCAGCCCATTAGCCATCAAGGAGGGGATTCAACAGCATCTACAATAGAACTGGTAGAGGTATGAACACAATGTTTAGGAAATCATAGAATCATAGAATACTAGGACTGGAAGGGACCTCGAGAGTCATCGAGTCCAGTCCCCTGCCCTCATGGCAGGACCAAATACTCTCTAGACCATCCCTGATAGACATTTATCTAACCTACTCTTAAATATCTCCAGAGATGGGGATTCCACAACCTCCCTGGGCAATTTATTCCAGTGTCTGACTACCCTGACAGTTAGGAACTTTTTCCTAATGTCCAACCTCAACCTCCCTTGCTGCAGTTTAAGCCCATTGCTTCTTGTTCTATCCTCAGAGGCCAAGATGAACAAGTTTTCTCCCTCCTCCTGATGACACCCTTTTAGATACCTGAAAACAGCTATCATGTGCCCCCTCAATCTTCTCTTTTCTAAACTAAACAAACCCAATTCCTTCAGTCTTCCCTCATAGCTCATGTTCTCTAGACCTTTAATCATTCTCGTTGCTCTTCTCTGGACCCTCTCCAATTTCTCCACATCTTTCTTGAAATGCAGTGCCCAGAACTGGACACAACACTCCAACTGAGGCCTAACCAGCGCAGAGTAGAGCGGAAGAATGACTTCTCGTGTATTGCTCACAACGCACCTGTTAATGCATCCCAGAATCATGTTTCCTTTCTTTGCAACAGCATCACACTGCTGACTCATATTCAACTTGTGGTCCACTATAACCCCTAGATCCCTTTCTGCCATACTCCTTCCCAGACAGTCGCTTCCCATTCTGTATGTATGAAACTGATTGTTCCTTCCTAAGTGGAGCACTTTGCATTTGTCTTTATTAAACTTCATCCTATTTACCTCAGACCATTTCTCCAATTTGTCCAGGTCATTTTGAATTATTACCCTATCCTCCAGATTAGTCGCAACCCTCCCAGCTTGGTATCATCTGCAAACTTAATAAGCGTGCTTTCTATACCGATATCTAAATCGTTGATGAAGATATTGAACAGAGCCGGTCCCAAAACTGACCCCTTCGGAACCCCACTTGTTATGCCTTTCCAGCAGGATTGTGAACCATTAATAACTACTCTCTGAGTACGGTTATCCAGCCAGTTATGCACCCACTTTATAGGAGCCCCATCTAAGTTGTATTTACCTAGTTTATTGATAAGAATATCATGCGAGACAGTATCAAATGCCTTACTAAAGTCTAGGTATAGCACATCCACCGCTTCTCCCTTATCCACAAGACTCATTATCCTATTAAAGAAAGCTATCAGATTGGTTTGACATGATTTGTTCTTTACAAATCCATGCTGGCTGTTCCCTATCACCTTGCCACCTTCCAAGTGTTTACAGATGATTTCCTTAATTACTTGCTCCATTATCTTCCCTGGCACAGAAGTTAAAAAGTTAAACTAACTGGTCTGTAGTTTCCTGAGTTGTTCTTATTTCCCTTTTTATAGATGGGCTATATATTTGCCCTTTTCCAGTCTTCTGGAATCTCTCCTGTCTCCCATGATTTTCCAAAGATGATAGCTAGAGGCTCAGATACCTCCTCTATCAGCTCCTTGAGTATTCTAGGATGCATTTCATCAGGCCCTGGTGACTTGCAGGCATCTAACTTTTCTAGGTGATTTTTGACTTGTTCTTTTTTTTGTTTTACCTTCTAAAACTACCCCCTTCCACTAGCATTCACTATGTTAGGCATTCCTACAGACTTCTCGGTGAAGACCGAAACAAAGAAGTCATTGAGCATCTCTGCCATTTCCAAGTTTCCTGTTATATAAATGACTGATTTCATTTGGAACCCGAAGTGTGCCACCAGACAGCAGCAGAGCCAAAAACGGTAGAGGAAGGGGGAGGGTATAGGACAAGGACTGAGTTAAAATGAAACTATTAATTAATATAGTGAAAGTTTAAAAAGAAGAGTTGACAAAGAAATGACAGAAAATTTGGTCTGGAACTAGCTTAAAACAGTTTAGGCATAAAATTAATGCCAATCCAGAACAGATCAGGGTTGGAAGAAATGTGAAGAGGTCATCTCATCCATCCCCTGCTTGAAGCAGGACCAATCCCAACTAAATCATCCCAGCCAGGACTTTGTCAAGCCGGGTGCTAAAACACTCGTTTTAATCAGGCTACATGATTGTTTCATCAGGGGAACGGCACAGATCCTTTAGACTTTGATTTCTTTGAGTCATTTGATTGAGTGGGGAAAAGATTTATATATAAAAAAAGAATCTTGTGCAGTCTCACCAGAGCACACTGGAAATGAATTAGAAGCTGGCAGACAGGTCTCAGAAATTGCCAGTGGCGCTGTCAGTGAGCAAAGGTGTTTCCACGGAGATGCTACGTGGATATGTCTAGGTCTGATGGTAATCACTATTTTGATTATTGATCTGCAGCAAATCAAAATGATTTCAGATCAAAGTTTCAAGTGTCCCAAAGATTGTCCCAGATATTTTTTTCTGGCCAGGCATCCTGATTAATCTGGAGCATTTGGTGAGAGGGTCTCATAGAAACACAGTGTTTTCATGGGTTTAAATGCAAAAGTGCCCTCTGGGACCAGGGAATGTGGCCCTGGCCCTTAGAGGTGGACTCTGTAGTGTGGCACGCAGGGACCCGAGAAGGCTTCCATTCAAATAGTGGAAGAAATGGGTTCTCTCTTGGCACAGAGCACAGGAGAAGACGCCCTGGTTCAAACTCAAGCCTGGCAGATTGTGATAAAAACTCCTCAGCAGCCCATCATTATGTCATTTAATTTCAGAAAGGGGAACAACATAAAAATGAAGAGGTCAGAAATTAAAAGGTACAGTGACAAAAGTAAAATCCCTTCAAGTTGCATGGAAACTTTTCAAAGACACCATAATAGAGGCCCAACTTAAATGTATGCCCCAAATTTAAAAGTAAGCCGCCAATATTTAAAAAGGGCTCTAGAGGTGATCCTTCAATTATAGGCGGGTAAGTCTAACGTTAGTACTGGGCAAATTAGTCGAAACTACAGTAAAGAATAAAATGGGCAGACACATGGAAGAATGAACATAATTTGTTGGGCAAAAGTCAACATGGTTGCTGTAAAGAGAAATCCTGCCTTACTAATCTGCTAGAGTTCTCTGAGGGGGTCAACAAACATGTAGACAAGGGGGATCCAGTAGATATAGTATACTTAGATTTCCAGAAAGCCTTTGACAAGGTCCCTCACCAAAGGCTCTTATGTAAAGTAAGTTGTCATGGGATAAGAGGGAAGGCCCTTTCGTGGATTGAGAACTGGTTAAAAGACAGGAAACAAAGGGTAGGAATAAATGGTAAATTTTCAGAATGGAGAGGGGTAACTAGTGGTGTCCCCCAAGGGTCAGTCCTAGGACCAATCCTGTTCAACTTATTCATAAATGATCTGGAGAAAGGGGTAAGCAGTGAGGTGGTAAAGTTTGCAGATGATACCAAACTGTTTAGGATAGTCAAGACAGAAGCAGACTGTAAGGGACTCCAAGAAGATGGAGTTTTTTGAGTTTTTGAGTTTTTGGCTAGCTGTTCCTCAAAATCTTTTTTTGCTTTTCTTATTACATTTTACACTTGATTTGACAGTGTTTATGTTCCTTTCTATTTATCTCACTAGATTGACTTCACTTCTTAAAAGATGCCTTTTTGTCCCTCACTGCTTCTTTTACATGGTGGTTAAGCCACAGTGACTCTTTTTTAGGTCTCTTGCTATGTTTTTAATTTGGGGTATACATTTAAGTTGGGCCTCTATTATGGTGTCTTTAAAAAGTTTCCATGCAGCTTGCAGGGATTTGGCTCTAGTCACTGTGCCTTTTAATTTCTGTTTAACTAACCTCCTCATTTTTGTGTAATTCCCCTTTTTGAAATTAAATGCCAGGGTGCTGGACTGCTGAGGTGTTCTTCCCACCACAGGAATGTGGAATGTTATTATATTATGGTCACTATTCCCAAGCAGTCCTGTAACAGTTATTTCCTGGACCTGATCCTGCGCTCCACTCAGGACTAAATTGAGAATTGCCTCTCCCCTTGTGGGTTCCTGCACCAGCTGCTCCAAGAAGCAGTCATTTAAGCCATTGAGAAATTTTATCTCTGCTTCTCTTCCTGAGGTGACATGTATCCAGTCAATATGGGGGTAATTAAAATCTCCCATTATTATAGAGTTCTTTATTTTGGTAGCCTCTCTAATCTCCCTCAGCATTTCAATGTCAGTATCGCTGTCCTGGTCAGGTGGTCGGTAATATATCCCTACTGCTAATTTCTTATTTTTGGAGCATGGAATTACTATCCATAGTGATTCTATTGAACATGTGGATTCATTTAATATTTTTATTTCATTTGATTCTACATTATCTTTCACATACAGTGCCACTCCGCCACCCACCCGGCCTGCTCTATCCTTTGATATATTTTTTATCCCGGTATGATTGTGTCCACAGGTTTTCCTCATTCCACCAGGTTTCAGTGATGCCTATTATGTCAATCTCCTCATTTAATACTAGGTACTCTAGTTCACCCATCTTATTAGTCAGACTCCTAGCATTTGTGTAGAAGCACTTTAAAAATTTGCCACTGCTTATTTGTCTGCCCTTCCTGATGCATTGGATTCCTTTGTATGTGGTTGTTTGTCTGCTCTGGCCCATGGTTTGCCCTCTCCTCCTCCTCTCTTTCTGACTACAGCTTAGAGAATCTCTATCAATGGATTCTCCTCTAAGAGAAGTCTCCCTCCGATTTACGTGCATCTCCACACCAATCGGCTTTCCCCCATCTCTCAGTTTAAAAAGGTATATGATACCTATCAGCCTGGGAGGGTTTAGACAGAACGAATCCTGGATTCTGGCAGGGATTCACACTAGAGAACCCTCCTGGTCTTGGCTAACTCTGGTCTCTGATTTAGTGGGGGTTGGTCCTGCTTTGGGCAGGGGGCTGGACTCAGTCACTCCTGAGGTCTCTTCCAGCCCTGGGATTCTAGGATTCTCTGCTAACCCCCTGGCTCCATGATTCTACATTGCAGAGCAGGTCTTAGTTCAATATAAGTTGTGCAGCTCAACACAGGGGTAACCTGGTGAAATCAAATGGCCTGGATTGGACAGGAGGATGGATGATCTAATGGTCCTTTCTGTCCTGTGACTCTGCAATTCCGCATAAAGCCATGAGATCAGGTATTGGTATTCACTGCCTCTCACTGCACACACACAAGGGGCCATTGCATCGTGGGATGGAAAGTCTGGCAGTAGAACACTGGTCAAGGAAATGTGTTTAGCTAATCGATATTTCTCCTGTGGAACTCCTCACCACTGACATTACTGGAGGGAAGTACTGAGCTCAGCGGGATTCACAAATGAATGGGAAGTTGTGTCTGGTGCCGGTGGGCCCTCATGTCGCTAACGCCATCTGACACCAGCCATTAGAGTGCCTCAGATTGTGATACATTTGCCAAATGTTCCATCTTTGATTGGGAATTTCCCACACTAGGTGTCTGCTTTCAAAGTTTCAGGCGTAAATGACCTCAGCCGACTTCTGGAATCAAGCTGGGAGAACAGAGGCCCTGCCTGTGTAGAACAATTCTTATAATTCTACTGGGGGAAGGGGCCCTAGCAACCCCAGGCTTTCTATCAGATAAAATCCAATTAACAGCCCTCTTGTTAACAGCCCGGGCCTTGAGAGGCAGGAGGAGAAGGTGCCAGTGTCTGTGCATTACCACACAGCTGGCTCCTGAGATCTTTCCTCAGTTCTTATTTCACAAGGAGTTTTGCTTCCATGGGACCTGATCAAATGACAGGCCCAGGCCTCAGAACGTGGCCTTGTATCGCTCGTCTACTCACCCTGCTCAGCTTCACGGATCTGCAGTGCCACTGACATGGCCCAGTTTGTCTGCTGGAGGTCACTAGCTGGGATGGGGGTTGGGGGAGGGGCACAGAGAAGAAGGAAATTTTGGCCAATGTACGGGAATGAACTCATGCGCCATGGCCAGGGCCCCGAGATTTTCGGTGGCTGTGCAGAGCAGAGAGAATCACAGACTGACCCTCTCCCGCACCATCCCCACATTGTGCCGTGTCTATGGGGCAGGGGAGCCCCTCAGCTAGAGCCGGTACCTGTGAGTGCTGAGAGGGACGTGTCTTCCCTGGGAACCCCCCTCAGGCAGCCGCGTCCCGCACCTCTCTCAGCCCAGCGTCTGCAGCAGCCTCCTGCGCTGCAAGTCAACACGGGCGTTTGCTCTGTTTATAACTCAGCCCTGTGCAGTCCCAGTGGGGTTTGCTCAGCCTCTGACAGAGAAGATGCATCTGGATGCCAGATGTCTGGAGATCAGAGACACTTTAATTAATGTCTCTGTTTACATGTCTACACTTCTGTGTTCCTCCTCCAGCTGCAGGAGTAAACAGCCATTAAGGGCCCTTCCCAACGGGAGAGGAGAACTCCTGGGCCCTGGACTGAGTTAGGGAGGAATTGACTCCTCTTTATATTGGTGTATGTTTGAAAATTAGAGATGATTGGGAAACAAATCTGGGGTAATGCCTAGGTTTCCATTGAGTCCGATACTCTATAAATGAGTTCATAGGAATCATCTGTAATAGCGTGTTTAGGTAAGGGCTGAAATAGTCCGTCAATGGGAAGGTGCTTTGTGTGATCCTCTGGGACCAGTAGAAATTTTTACATGAATTCATAGAAGATTAGTTTTGAAAGAGACCTCAGGAGTCATCGATTCCAACCCAACACTCAAAGCAGGACCAGTCCCAGCTAATCTAGGGGAAGGCTATGGAGTGATGGAGCGCTGTAGGGGCTCTAACAGCTGGCAGGGAAAAGTCTGACAGGCATCGATGGCTAGGCATTGAAAGCAGAGAAACCGTGACTAGAGACATAAGGTACGGCTAGACTGCGGGGCTTTTCAGGGAGTGTCTCTGCACCATTAGAACATCCCATAGTCCAGTGGTTTAGAAAACTCTCATGGTATGGAGACCCCGATTCACATCCCTGCTCCACCAAATGTTTATTTATAGAAAGTGGAACAGCTTGAAGCAGACACACTGCGAGCCCCACCCAGAATAGCCCTTTGCCTGGTGCTTGGGGCACTCCTATGGGGCCTGAGAGGCCGCTGTGTAAGTCCCTGCCTCAAATCAGGTGTAGTAGGTAGCGGGCCTGAAACATATGCCCTTGTATCCGAGGCCTGGTGCAAGGCCTGAGGCTTGAACTAACGTCGTTTCCAAGCTTTGCTAGTATAAAGCAAGGAAGCAAAGTGAGCGGAAGTCATGTCCTGCCCACTTGAAGCCAGGCAGAATCTGGCAAGAACTGGGCGGATGCTGCAGAAACTCACGTTCCTAAGTAGTGCCAGGCACAAGAATAGATGTAGGAACACACTCCAGCAAGGCTGTGACGGACTCCCCCATGCTTTGGGAAATGGACGTATGGACCAAATATACGTCACTCAACGGTGCTTGGGACAAATGGCCTCATGTAACCTGTCGATCCTCATGTCCTAATCTGCTGGGTCTGTGTATCTTATTGTGGGGTGTGTGTCATTGTTGTGTGTAAAGTTAGATATATGGAGCGTGGGATGCTTTATGGTATTAACTGTGCAAAAGGAAAGTCATCAAGGCTGTTTCCAAGGCTGGGACACTTCAATGTCTGGGCGCTCACATGTAAACACCCTCTTTTGTCCTTTAAATCTTAGCAGTGGTTGGTCTTAGGAAGTCACATGACCTCCCTAACTGGTAGGGACCGGCCAGGTAACTTCCCATGTAACAGGGAATCCATAAAACAATGGGAAACTTAGCAGGGTCATTGTCTTTGGCTGGCTGGCTGGCATGGCCCACCCAGGGGAAGGAGCCAAAGACCCCAGGGACAGGGAACATCCCTGGTTTGGAGGCTTAGCTGGAAAGGGAACAGCTTTAGGGTGAGGTTGTAATGCGTTCATACTGAGGCTTCAGTGTCAGAGTTAGCCAAGCGTTTTCTGTCATTTAAATTTGTAATCTAGTTTGCTCTGCTGGTTCCCACTAATAACCACATCAACCCTACTGCTTATACTTAATAAAATCACTTTTATTTACTATCAAGCCCAGTGTAAATAATTGTTTAACCACCATGCCAGGTAGGAAGTTTTTCCAAATGTGCACCCTTGCTCCCCCAGTTTGCATTATGACCCTATCCTCCAAAGCACTTGCAACCCCTCCCAGCTTGGCATCATCTGCAAACTTAATAAGCGTACTCTCTGTGCCAGTATCTAAATCGTTGATGAAGATATTGAACAGAGCTGGTCCCAAAACAGATCCCTGCAGAACCCCACTTGTTATGCCCGTCCAGCATGACAGTGACCATTAACTACTCTCTGAGAACTCTTCTCCAGCCAGTTATGCACCCACCTTAGAGTAGCCCTAACTAGGTTGTATTAATGACTCCATAGCTGTGTCTACACTGCAGCCTTCTTCCGCAAGAATGGCCATTCTTGCACAAAAACTTGCAGAGTGTCTACACTGCATGTGTGTTCTTGCGCAAGGAAATTTACAGTAAGGGGTCGGAACAGAGGGCTTCTTGTGCAAGAGTTATTCCTCTCCCCATGAGGAATAAGCCCTCTTGCACAAGAGCTCTTGCGCAAGAAGGCTGTGTGGACAGGCAAAGAAACCCTATGGCTAAAATGGCTATCAGAGCTTTCTCGTGTAAGAGAGCGTCCATACTGCCATGGACGCTCTTGCGCAAAAGCACATGGCAGTGTGGGCGTGCAACAGTTTTTGTGCAAAAAGCCTGCAGTGAAGACGTAGCCTAAGACTTCTGAGAAAGGGATTCACAGAAGGGATCCCTGTTCCATGGCACCAGGCAGTACTTCAGGGAGCGCTGCCTGAGAGCCAGAGCAGCAGAAGAAAACTTTAGGCCCCTCTATGAGTAAAAAGCCAAAACAGCCTGTCCCGGATCTGTTTGTTCAACACCCCATAGATGATGGGGTTTAGCGTGGGGGGCACCAGGAGGTACACGTTGGCAGTGAGAACATGAAATGCAGCGGCACGTTCTGGCCAAACCGGTAAATGAGGGAGGAGAGGATAGTTGAGACATAAAAGGCTAAGATGGCGCAGAGGTGGGAGCTGCAAGTCCCAAAAGTCTTGAGCCGGGCGTCCTTTCTGGGGAGGCCAAAGATGGCCCTGAGGATCTGCAAATAGGACAGGCCAATAAAAAACACATCAAGACCAATGACACAGAATACCACAAAGAGGCCATAGTAGCTACTGACGCGGATGTCGGCGCAGGCCAGCTTCACCACGGCCATATGCTCGCAGTGCGTGTGTGGGATGACGTTGGTTCTGCAATATGGCCGCCGCCTCGCCAAGACAGGATGGGGAATTACGAGTATGCCACCACGCAGCAATACAGCCAGGCCAATCTTGGCCACAGCATGGTTTGTCAGGATGGTGGAATGTCTCAGGGGGTGGCAGATGGCCACATAACGATCAAACGCCATGGCCACGAAGATCCCAGACTCTATCACTGAGAAGCAGTGAATGAAATAGAGTTGGGTGAGGCAGGCATTAAAATGTATCTCCCTGGAATTGAACCAGAAGATGCTCAGCAATTTGGGCAGGATGGACGTGGACAAGACCAGGTCGGTGGTGGCCAGCATGCATAGGAAATAGTACATAGGCCCATGAAGACTTTGTTCCCACTTGATGATGAAGAGGATGGTCAAGTTCCCCAAGAGGGCTATGACGTACATGGTGCAGAAGGGGATAGAGATCCAGACATGGGCCACCTCCAGGCCAGGAATGCCCTGCAGGATGAAGGTGGAGGGGTTGGTGAAGACAGTGGTGTTGGAATCTGACATGGCGTAGGGCAGAAGTTGTCCAACTCTGAGGCACAATGACGTCTTCTTCATGCACCTTATGTTCACCAACTTCTTGTATGTGCCCAGACTCTCAGGTGATGGTCCTGGATGGAGAGACAATGTTGATATTAGACACTACATCTATTACTGGAGGCTGTTCCCATGGGCGAAGCAGATTGGTCATTGTTCAGAGAAATGATTACGAACAACTCACCCTATGAATGCCAATTCCATCATTTTACTATACTCTGTGCGTCAGGAGTTGTTAAACACTGTGGTGTGAGAGAACATAATAGAGGCACCAGCAGAAACAGAAATGTGGACACTTGTTTTCCCTCATTGTTCCTTAATTGTCAGGGTGGTTAAACACTGGAATAAGTTGCTTAAGGAGGCTTAAATATCACTGAAGATATTTAAGAGCAGATTGGACAGACACCTGTCAGGGCTGATCTAGACCAGCGTATGTGCAACCCGTGGGTCACGACCCCCTTGGGGGTTGCAGCTGTCTTCTGGGGGGTCGCAGTGCTTTGATCCAGACCGTCTGGTATTTTCCTGGCTCCGGGGGTCGCAAATGAAAAAAGGTTGAGCACCACTGGTCTAGATGGTGCTTGGTCCTGCCGTGAGGGCAGGGGACTGGACTCTTGAGGTCCCTTCCAGTTCTAGTGGTCTACGATTCTATGATTCTATGAATTCAGTAAGTACCAGATTAGAGAGTCCTGGGTCTTTGAGTTTCCCTTTCATCACCTACGCCTTGCTAAGTTATGTGCTAAGGGAAATATTCCATCTGGGAGCCTCTTCAGGGAGAAGATCTGGGTGTCACTGCTGGCAGATTCATGGGACCTCCTCATGCCCAGTAATGTCCATAAGAAGACAATGTTCAGATACCTAAGCAGTGGGATGGAAAATAACCCACTTGTCACATGTTCTCATTTTTGGTCCCCCAGTCTCTATAAAGGATGCAGCAGATAGGAAGGGGGTTTCCGAATCTGTCTATTGGATGGGGGAGACTGCCATGTGCAGACAGGCTGAAAAGTCTGGGACTGTTTAGTTTAGAGAAAATACCGTTAAGGGGCAAATGATAGAGAAGAGGAAAATTAAGAATGGAACCAATTACATTCAAATGGACAGAGAGCAGAGTGATGTTTGTAGACACGTAGTGTTTAGAAAAGGGCTAATTCCCCAAAGCTGAGCCAATTATCAGTAAAATTGATTGGGAGGAAAAAATAGATAGAAAAAAGGGACTGAACACGGAAACTTGTTTTAGAAGAATTTATTAGAGAACTAAAAGTACCCTGATTCAAGAGGGAAGAGAAAGGATAACTTTGTCTAAAACTTGGTTTAGTTGCAAAGGCAACTCAATACTTAAGGGCAAAAGAACAGTACCGTAAAATTGTGAGTATAATGTGCACTTTTTTTCCGACTTTTTTGGGGTCAAAGTCGGGGTGCGCATTATACATAGGTGTTATTTTTTAAAGTTTTATTTTGGCAGTGCCCATGCTCGCTGCCTGGCCAGTGCTCCTTCAGGCTGTGCCCGGAAACTTTCCCGCTGCAGTGCAGCGCGGGGGTCGCTGCCCCACCAGGCTCCCGGACAAGGCAAGGAGCCAGTGGCACCTCCAGGCTGCAGCACCCTGGCTTGCTGCCTGCCCGGTGCTCCTTCAGGCTGCACCTGGGGGTTCCCGCTGCAGGCGCAAGCTCGGCGAGCACCAGGGAGGGAAGAGGCTGTACAGCCCGAATCTCCTGAGCGAGCCTGCAGGTGGGAGCGGCATGTCCCTCCCTCCCGCTCTCCTGCAGCCTGTGGATGCCTCTGGGAAGCGGGCGAGGCTGGGCTTGGTGCTGGTGGGTCAGCTCCTGGCTGCAGGACAGCCACCTTTTGGCTCGATGGCTTCAAACCCTGGGGTGCATTATACATAGGAGTTCAGATTTTTTCATTACTCTAAGATTCCAAAGTCAGGGTGCGCATTATACATAGGTGCACATTATACTCACGATTTTATGGTATATACAATTGGGGAAGAAATGAAAGAGAGAGAAAGCAATACAATTTGGAAATTAAGAAAACTTACAAAGCTCCTTTAACTATCAGGGAAAATCCATTCTTGGCATGGCTAAGGATCACAAAAAGAGTATGTAAGTATATTAAGAAGATATGAAATCCTAGAAAAGGCATGGGGCAATTATGAGCAGAGAAGGGAAAATGGCCAATGTTCTAAAAGATCAAGGGTATGTCTAGATTACATTTTTTTTCGAAAGGAGATATGCAAATTCGGTGCTAATTTGCATATCTTCTTCCGATTGCATTTTCAAAAGCAGGTTTTTCAAAAGTGAAAGTAGTCTGGACACATTTTTTGGGAAAAAAACCCTTTTTTGAAAAACCGCGTAAACCTCCTTTTTTTTAGGAAGCGTGGGTTTTTTCGAAAAAGGGTTTTATTATGAAAAAACTGCATCCAGACTACCTTCACTTTTGAAAAACCCGCTTTTGAAAATGCGATCACAAGAAGATACGCAAATTAGCACCGAATTTGCATAGCTCCTTTAAAAAAAAAATCGTAGTCTAGACATACTCAAAGATGTGTTCAAGAAATAGTTTTGTTCCGTATTTGGAAAGATGGCGCAGGAGGTACACATATCGCATGAGGTGATGGAATCCTTTCCAGTCCAATGCCATTAAGTAGGATGTTAAACAGCATCTAATGTGTAACCTTAGAGTTATTAATAGCAGACTTATGAATGATCAATCAGCCACACATCTCTTTTTGAACCAGAAGAAAGGAATTATGCAGCAGGAAAGCCAAACTAAAAAAGAAGGGAAAAATAAAGGGAAATTTAAAAAAATGGCAAGGTATGGAAACAATGGAAAATCCAGAGCAGGATTAGTAAAAAAGGAATATAATTAATGCAGGCCAAGAACAACAGAGTGTATGGAAAACAGTGAAACCCAATTTCATGCTTGAATGCGAGTGCACTTTTGGCTGAACAAGGGAACCTCTCAGATGCAACAGACTCTGGTTTCTCTGAGACATTTGATTCGGCCGGGAAAACACTGACTGAAACAATGGTCACTCTACGCTCGTGCAGAGTACATGTTCAATGGACTAAACTATGGCTCTCTGACCTGGAGCCCTGTGCCTTGTTTGAGTCACCAATGCATGGGGAGGATGGACAGACACTGGAAAGGATCTGGGGGGAGAAAAAAAGATGGCCAAGGGAGGGACTAAAGGACATAAAAATATGGAGGAAACTGTGCTCTCTGTGGCCACAGGGGACTGGACAAGGGGCCGTCGGTTCAAGCTACAGCAGGTTTATATTAAGCCTCAGGAGAAAGTGCCGACCTGTGAAAACAAGAGGACAGTGGAACAGGCACCGAGGCAGGTGGAGGAAACTTTAGATGCAAAAACTCCTGCATCTTGCAAGAGGGTTCAACTAGCTGACGCTTGTCGGCCCTGCTCAGCCTCTGGAGCTACGAGCCTATGATGCAAAATCCCAGTGTAGAGCAGGTCTTAGTGAACTCCAGGTATGGAGCGTTCTACAGGGTGACTGGGTGAAATGTAATGGCCAGTGTGCTACAGAACGTCAGACTGGATCATCTAATGGTCCCTTCAAACCTTAAGCAGAACAAGGAGCAATGGTCTCAAGTTGCAGTGGGAGAGGTCTAGGTTGGATATTAGGAAAAACTATTTCCCTAGGCGGGTGGGGAAGCACTGGAATGGGTTCCCTAGGGAGGGGGTAAAATCTCCATCCCTAGAGGATTTTAAGTCCTTGCTTGACAGAGCCCTGGCTGGGTTGATTTAGTTGGGATTGGTCCTGCTTTGGGCATGGGGCTGGACTTGATGACCTGCTGAGGTCTCTTCCAGCCCGGGGATTCTATATGATTCTATAAGCCCTATGGATCTCTGGATAAGACAAGTAGATCAGACATGTATTTACTGTGTCTCATAATGCATCAATGCAGGGACATTCAATTACAGTAATTCCTCATTTAACACGTGCCCACTTAACACGTTTTCACAATAGCACGATTTTTTTTTGTAGTGAACGTTTTTTGAATTACACGACCGTCCCTGGAATAACACGATTTCCCCAGCTGGCCCGTTGCTGGCAGTTGCGCAGGGCTTCCCCTGCCTCCCTGCAAAGCGGCGGAGGGTTGGCCGCTTACCGCGCCGTTCCCCGCTGACTCCCCCTCGCTGGAGGCCTTGCCCCCTCTCCTTCACCCCCACTTGCAGGCCAGTGGTTGGGTTTCCCATGCTGGCCCATCGCTGGTGGCTGCACGGGGCTTCCCCCGCCTCCCTACAAAGCGGCGCAGGGTTCGCCGCTCGCCACGCTGTTCCCCGGCGATCCCCCCTCACCGGACGGAGTGCAGGTCCCGGCAAACCCGTCACACGGGCATACTCCCAACCCAATCCCCCTCCCCTCTCCTCCCCTTCCCTTCCCCAGAGCCAAACACCTCCCCTCCCTGCTGTAACCCAGTCCCCTTTCTCCCCCAACCTTATGTCCCGGTCCCAACAGACACCACCGCTTGAAACGGAACCCCCACCTTTTCCATGGGAAAATTGACCCTGCAGAACACGTTTTCATATAACACGATCATTTTCTGAAACATATCGATAGTGTTAAATGAGGAATTACTGTACATTGCAAATCTGAACATATAACACTGATCAAACCGGAGTGTTAAAATAAACCATGTTTGGCCTGTGGAACTCCTTGCCACCCATATCATTGGAGCAAACAGTTTAGCTGAATAGGAGTGGCAAACGGGCTGGCCATTTTAGCCTTTAGTAAAGGCTATCTGAAACCTTCAAAGAGAAGACCTCATTTGGATTTGCTTATACATTTGCCAAACATTACGATTTTAGACTGAAAATTCCTACCCTGGGTGTCTGCTTCTGGCAGGCTTTTTTTTTTTTTTTCATTCAAATTCAGGCAATATAGTTCCACAGAGTTCTTGAATGAAGCTAGGAGAGAAGTCTTGAGTTCATTAAAAAAAAAACTTTTAATTATTCAGGTAAAGAGCCCTAGCACCTCCATGCTTTCCAGCCGATAAAAGTCAGGTAGCAGCTCCCACCTGTGAACAAACACAGCCCTGAACGCACAAGGGGAGGTGACCGTTTCTGTGTAGTAACACACACTGGCTCCTAAGGGCTTTAATCAGTTTTTGCTCCAAGGGGAGATTTGCCTTGGTGAGACCCGAGTCTCAGAATTTGCATCATACGTATTCTAAACGTTTTCACCCCGAAGGATCCACTCTGTCACTGACATGCAGCCACCCAGGGATGGAGGCCATGAGCCGGAGGAGGGGAGGCAGGGGTGCAAGAAAGGGGGGCATTTGGGTCATTGATACTAGAGCAAAATCATTGGCTATGACGCGGGCTCTGGGATGTTTAATGGCTGTGCAGAACAGGAAGCACCCCAGACTGTCAATCCCATCTGGCCCAAGCGGCCCTAGCTCTGTGGAGCAGGGGAGCCCCTCAGCAAGAGCTGGTACCTGTGAGTGCTGAGAGGGACGTGTCTTCCCTGGCAATTTTCCTGAGGTAGCTGTGCTCACGGCAGCATCTGCAGCAGCATCCCACGCCGAGAGCCGGCACTGGGATGTCAACCGTTTATAATGCAGCTTTGAAATCCTAGTTGGGTTCCTCAGCATCGGGGGGAGAAGCGGCATCTGAATGTAGCCAGGCTGGAGACAAGCCTGTCTGAGCTTCTCTGTTATTTATCCATGTTTAGAAGTAAACAGCAATCAAGGGCACTTCCCAAAGGGAGAGGAGAGTCTCTGGGCTGAGTCGGGAGGAACTGGCTGCTCTGGGAATATCTCTGTGTTTAACAATTATAGTTGATTAGTAAGAAAACGAGTGATAATGTCCACATCTCCCTAGTGTGTGATACCCTGTAAGTGCCCAGGATGGAAAGGCAGATCGTATCCACACAGGTCTCCAGAGAGATGACTGAGGATAGATGGGAACAGGGACACTTTCTGAAGGATCTGCAAATCCCCTAGCAAAGGAAAGTCCCAGTGAACATCTCGTTACACAGATCGGTACAGAGAGGCACAGGAGACGTGACGTGGCCAATGTCACAGACAGTGACAGAGAGAACACCAGAGTCCTGGCTTCCCTGCTGTGACCTCGGTCCCCCTGTGAGTAACTGAGCCCAGGACAAGAATGAAATTGACTCGAGCTCTAGTGATGCCTGTTTATTGGGTAGTTGTGAGGCATTTGCCTGGAGAGTAACCTGGAGCTAGGGTGCAGCTAAAGCCTCTGGCAGTGCCTCTGGCTTCCTCTCACTCCAAGGCTGTGTCAAGCAGCAATCCGTTCCAGGACATGCGCTAACACAACCAAGGACATTACCCACTGGGTCACAGGAAGGCTTTCCCTAGCCAGTCATCAACCGGCAATACAGCGGCTGCAGCCAGTTGTGTGCAATGCCTGAGCCTAGGACCCCAAAGCGGTGTTGTCATGCCTTGGTCGGAAGACTGCCCAGTGCCAATGTATTACCCAACCCATCCCTCCCTCAATGTGGAGAGGACAAAGCACCAGCACCCATCCCAGAGCAGACTTCTCTTTTGTATTACAAACCAGCATTCAAGTGCTGCAAAACATTGTAGGGTTATCCCCTTGTGTTATTGCAACATTCTGTGTACCTTGGACTGCCGCGTGGATCAGCCTAATGATCTCACAACTCAGCAAGTGCCCCTGCTCTGGGTCATTAGAAAACCCCTCTTTGTGTCTGTGCAGTATTGTGAACCATTGTGCTTCTCCAGCAGGTGATAACTCGACACAGCTACTCCTCAGTGCTGTGAAGTGGCGTGAGCAGAGCGGCTTTCTTGTGGGTCCCCGGCTGTGACAAGATTTGAGCCTGTGTTCAGGTGTTAGTGGAGCTTCTTATGTACTAAGACATGTTCACAAAACCTTTTCCAGACTCATACATGTTACACATTTTCACAGGGTTTATCATCGGCATCAAATTCTCTATTATAGGATTTACCGTTAGTAATAAACAGCGCATCGTGAGCTTCAGCAATCACAAAACTCCATTTATCACATGTAGGTATTCCCAAGTATTTGTGTGACTCTTCTGTGAGGTAAAGCCGGCAGCAGCAAGGGCCAGGTTCAATCTCTAGGGGTTCCTCTCCATCCAGCCCACACAGCACTTGTTCAAACCCCCCGACTCAGTAACCGGGGAAATTCACACATGTCCTTGGTGCTTCTGAGGGACAATGCTCCCCCCCCTCACAAGCTCAGAGTCTGAGAATAGAAAAGAAACTGATAATAAAAGGGAGGGAAGTAACTTGGCATTAATTTGGGAAAATACCACAGAGTTCATAACCGAAACCATGAGTAACAGTCCCACCCCAAGTAAGTTGGGCAATGTCCCTTTTCCTCCTCGGTTCCTCAGTCCAGCAATAGTATAGACCCATAAATCAAACACTGAGGGCAGCTCCAGCCTGCATCTGTACGCCTTGCAATTGTGAGGAGTAAGGGAAGCCGATAGAATCATTTGTTCCCATTGGCCTCCTGCTGTGTGGACACCACCAAGACTAGGCTTAAGGAAAACTGACGTGTGCAACACTGCAGGAGTTGTGTACCTTAAACTGACCTTCCAGGTCTAGGCTATGTCTACACTGGCAGCTTCTGGCAGAAGAACAGCCATTCTTCCGCAAAAACTTGCCGGCTGTCTACACTGCACGAGCGTTCTTCCAGAAGCAAATTTACAGTCTAGCGTTGCAAAACAGGGCTTCTTCCGGAAGAGGTATTCCTTTCCCCACGAGGAATAAGCCCTCTTGCGCCAGAGCTCTTCCAGAAGAGGGCAGTGTAGACAGGCAACATGAATTTCTTGCGCAAGAAGCCCCTATGGTTAAAATGGCCATCAGAGCTTTCTTGCGGAAGAGAGCGTCTACACTGCCATGGATGCTCTTGCGCAACAGCACATCTCTTACGCAAAAGCACATGGCAGTGTAGACACTCTCTTGTGGAAGAGTTTTTGCATAAGAACTCTTCCTCAAAAGAGTTCTTGTGCAAGAAGCTGCCAGTGTAGACGTAGCCCTAGTGTAGATCTGGCCCCAAAGTCTCTACCACACTTTGAGTGGACCATGAGGTTTGTTCAATGCTAGCATGTCTTTCACCTCTTCTCTCAACTTTCACATGTGGCTAGTTACCCGTTTTCCTTCCCCCTCAGCGTCCCCTCTAGAGGGATCTCAGTTTGCCATCTTCGGGGGTGTTGCTATGCCAGAGTTAGAGGAATAAGGATGCAAGGGGAGATTGTGTATTGGCCAGTCCACTGTGGCGCTGCTTCCCAAACTCAGGGTTATACCCATGCAAAAGTTCCCCTCCCCATTTTGGGCTTTCCCCATCCCCAGCAGTGGGATTTCCCTGTCCTAGAGGAATGTGATCCTTGCACCTTGGGTTAAGAGGTGCAGTCAAAGTTGTAGCTTACAAAATATTTAATTTATTTATTTATTTATTTTTACCCCGCCTTTCTATTTAAAATATTCAAGGTGGCTTACAAGAACAAACAAACAAAAAATACAAATATATATACATTTTAAAATATGAGAATTTAAAATATGAGACCTCAGAGGGACATAACCAGCTAAAAACATATAGAGAAGAGGAACACACATATACAGACTCAAAATTAATAAAAGCACGAGTAAAAAGGGTGGGTTTAGCCTGACGCCGAAACAACACTAGCGTTGGCGCCATGCAAATATCCCGAGGAAGAGAATTCCACAGCCTGGGAGCAAAAGCTGAGAATGCCCTGTTCCGCATAGATGTTAATCTTATCTCCACAAGTGGGGGAACATGGAGCAAAGCCTCCCCAGCTGACCTCAATCCTCAGGCAGGTTCATATGGGAGAAGACGGTCCTTCAGATACCCTGGACCCAACTCATTTAAGGCTTTATAGGTCATAACTAAAACCTTAAATTGTGCCCGGAAACATACCGGAAGCCAGTGCAGCTGCCAAAGCCCTGGCATAATGTGCTCCGTATAACTAGTGTTAGTTAAAACTCGAGCAGCCGCATTCTGGACCAGTTGAAGTTTCCGAAGGCTCTTTAGAGGCAGCCCCACATAAAGTGCATTACAGTAATCCAGTTGGGATGTAACAAGAGCATGGATCACTGTGGCCAAGTCATGCTTGTTCAGTAAGGGTTGCAGCTGGCGGAACAAATGAAGTTGCCCAAAAGCACTCCTGGCCACCGAAGAAATCTGATTTTCAAATGTTAAAAAAGGGTCCAGGTGGACTCCCAAGCTGCATACCTGTTCTTTCAGGGGGAGAATAACCCCGTCTAGAACAGGTGCCATGCCACATTCCCGAACAGATGGCCTCCTGATCCACAGGACCTCAGTCTTATCTGGGTTCAACTTCAGCTTATTTGACTTCATCCAAACCATCACTGCCTCCAGACACCGATTTAGATCAGTCACTGCCACACCTGGTTCTAATGTCACAGGGAAATAGAGTTGGGTGTCATCTGCATATTGATGGCACCATCCTCCAAAACTCCTTATGACCTCTCCCAGTGGCTTCATGTAGATATTAAACAGCATAGGGGACAAGATGGAACCTTGCGGGACCCCATAGCACAATCACCACGGGGTCGAATAGCAGCCCCCTAGCTCCACCTTCTGAAAGCGTCCGGACAGGTAGGACCGGAACCATTGCAAAACAGTGCCTCCAATACCCAACTCCGCTAGGCGTCCCAGAAGGATATCATGGTCAATGGTATCAAAAGCCCCTGAGACGTCTAGGAGAATCAACAGGGATGCATTCCCCTTGTCTATCTCCCGGCGTAAATTGTCTACCAGGGCAACCAAGGCTGTTTCAAAATGGAGGTAGAGCTGGTGTATGTTCTCTGTCCTTTGTAGCAATGGCAGGCTGGGTAATACATTTGTACTGGCTGGGTTTTCACCAGAGCAGGATGGGCGAGCTCTGGATGCTTAGGCTGAGGAGCCAAGAATATTTTCCCTGTAGCCTCCCAACACTGGCTTCCGAGCTGGCCAGCCACAGTATTTATGAACACAGCTGGGGGAGGGGGTGTTCCTTCCCATGGACGTTCGTGTGAGTGCAGCTAAGAGGGCTCCACAGTTTGTTGTGTCGCTGTGCAAGAGGGAACCCAGGCTGGTGATCTGAGGGCTCCACTGCACCTAATCCCAGGTGTCCCCCGAGGGGGGCCCACCACCCACCAGATGATCCACAGAGTGACAGGGGGAGCAAAGGAGCAAATGAGAGTGGGAGACCATGGGGGGGAAGGCATAGAAGTGGTTGGGACCTCAAGGGAGGACTTGGAGCAGAGGCAGGGCCTTGGGAGAAGAGGAGGGGGAGAGGAGGGGCCTTGGGTGTCAGTTACAATGACAAATACAATTAGAAAGGGGGCAAACCTATGAGTTAACGGATTGTTCACAAAGGGTATGTCCACACTACTGCGTTAATTCGAGTTATCTTAATTTGAAATAGTTAATTTGAATTAAGCTAATTCAAATTAACGTGTCTACACACAAAATGCAGCTCAAATTAGCATTTTGGATTTAAGGCCAGCCAGAACCAGGTCAGGCAGGGCATCAGGTCAGGAGTGTCTGTGTGTGGCTGCTGCCTGACAGCTGTGCTTAAAGGGACACCTCCCCGGGGAAGCCGGTTCTCAGGTGTCCCTGCTTGCTTGCCTGCCTCGATGAGGGACAGCAAAGCATTTGTGTCTCTGTGTGCTCTGGTTGCCCTCACTCGGGACACCACAGCACTCTGCAACATGGAGCCAGAGCTGCCCCTGGGCACTCTGGTGCTTCTCGTGGACGTGTTGCTGCGAGCCTGGCTGCACTTTCTGCAGGATGCCATCCTGGAGGTCCATCGGGGGGCTGTCAGTATCCAGGAGGCCCTGTAGGAGAGCTTCCATCCTGAGGCGCACTAAAAGCCTCCCTGGTGTGCCCCACTGGGGGCTTGTGCCTCATTCCTCCCTCCTTCCACTTACCCCTCCCTAACCCCCCTTCCTGATAGCAAATAAAAGCACATTTCTTGACAACAACAAATTTTCTTTATTGACCGAAACTGGGGTGGGAATGAGGGTGAGAGAGGGGAGGGGGAAACCTGGGAGGAGGGAGCTGGAAGGGGGAGGCAAGGGGAGGAAGGGGGAGGAAAAGCTCAGGTCTTGCCGGACAAACTTGATTTTCATGCAAACCTGCTCCTGGATTCACATGTGGCCTTTGGTGGCCAGGCTGGCAGCTATCCTGCCATAGACAGCTGCGTTCCTCTGTCTAATGTGGAGATCATGGACATTGGGGGCATCCCCCCCCAAACCTGAGTACGGTCCACCCTAATCTCCGCCCTGTACCAGGCAGGCTCCTGGGAGCTGGCAGACTGCTCCTGGGGCACAGTGGAGAGTTGGCTGCCAGTGGCTTGCTGGCTCATGTTTTGGGGCCACTGGGTCGGGGTTTGAGCTGGCACAGGCACTGTGGCCAGAGTCTGCCCCTTTAAGGACTCCGGGGCTGGCAGGAGGGAGAAGAGTTTTCCTGGTTTGGCCCAAAGTGGCCACCAGGGGAAACTGGGAGGGTTGGAGGCCAGCTAATTCAGACTAAGTGTCTACACAGCGCTTATTCTGAATTAGCTAATTCGAGTTTCATGTTACTCCTCATAGAATGAGGTTTACCAAACTCAAATTAAGTGCCCTGCTATTTCGAATTTAATTTGAAATAGTGGTTTGCTTGTGTAGATGCTATGGAAGTTAATTCAGAATAACAGCTGTTATTCCGAATTAAGTTTGCAGAGTAGACATACCCAAACTGATTCCCCTGTATGTCACAATCAGAATGCACAGCAAGGTTAGCAAAAAAAAAATCTCTCTTTGACCGGCTCATCCATGATTCAGGGAAGAGGGCCCAGCACCCCAGCACCACCACCCCCAGCCCTGCACGGGGCACAGTCTGAGAGCCAACGCCCTAGGAAACAACTTTTGTCCCTTTATGAGGAAACAGCCGGATCAGACTTTCCCAGATCTGTTTGGTCCTCGCCCCATAAATGATGGGGTTTACCATGGGGGGCACCAGAAGGTACACATTGGCAATGAGAACATGGAAATGAAGGGGCAAATTGTGCCCAAACCGGGATGTGAAGGAGTAGAAGAGAGTTGGGATGTAAAAGGCCAAGATGACACAGAGGTGGGAGCTGCAAGTCCCAAAAGTCTTGAGCCGGGCGTCCTTCGTGGGGAGGCGGAAGATGGCCCTGAGGATCTGGGTGTAGGACAGGGCAATCAAAAGCACATCAAGAGTGATCCTAGAGATTAGTGCAAAGAGGCCATAGTAAGTACTGACGCGGATGTCGGCGCAGGCCAGCTTCACTACAGCCATGTGCTCACAGTGCGTGTGGGGGATGATGTTGGTTCTGCAATATGGCCACTGCCTGGCCAGGAAGGGATAGGGCAGTGCAAGTATGGCACCACGCAGCACCATGGCCAGGCCGATCTTGGCCACGACATTGTTTGTCAGGATGGTGGAATGTCGCAGAGGATCACAAATGGCCACATAGCGATCAAATGCCATGGCCACATAGATCCCGGACTCAATCACTGAAAAGCAATGAACAAAGTACAGCTGGGTGAGGCAGGCACTGAAACTGATCTCCCTAGAGTTGAACCAGAAGATGCTCAGCAATTTGGGAATGGTGGATGTACACAGGATCAGGTCGGTGACGGCCAGCATGCAGAGGAAATAGTACATGGGCTCATGGAGGCTCAGCTCCCTCTTCACTATGAACAGGATGGTGAAGTTCCCCAAGATGGTTATGATGTACATGGCACAGAAGGGGATGGAGATCCACAAATGGGCCCCCTCCAGGCCAGGGATGCCCAGCAGGATGAAGGTGGAGGGGTTGGTGAAGTGGGTTGTGTTGGAATCTGGCATAGAGAAGGAGAGAAGGTGTCCGACTCTGAGGAAGAACGGTCCCTCCTGTATGTTTCCCTGATTTTATGGATGTGCCCGAGATTTAGAATGATTGATGCATTGCAAATGCCTGCAGGAACAGAAAATGTTAATGTGAGACACTCCATGCACTGATGAAGGCTGTTGTCATGGCTGAAGCAGTTTAGTTGCTCTTCACATACTGAAAAACAACATTTCGCTTTATTCAGAGAAATGAAGTATGAACAACCGACCCTCCGCATGCCAGCGGTGTCCCTGGGTCAGTCATCTCCATACATCATTTTGTGAGAAACCTTAATAGGCATCGACAGGAAATACATCCCAGGGAAAGACTCGGTCCTCATTGAAAGCAACACAAGGGGGTCACCTGCTCTTTGCAGCTGTGTCCAAAGCACAGACCATGGTTGGACACGTATGGAATGAGACGGAGAATAACCTGCTCTGGCCACGCCCTCGGGTCTGGTCGCCCAGTCGCTGTGCAGGATACAGCAGACAGAAAAGGTATTTCTAGGACAGGTTTTGAGAATGGGGAAGCTGCCATACGTGGACAGACAGGAAAGTCTGGAGCTGTTTGGTGCACACTCAAGACACACAAGAGAGCATACGATAGAGGAGAAGAAAATAATGGAGCTGTTGACACACAAAAGGAGAAAGAGAAAATATTTCGGAACCAGTACCATCTATTGACAGTGCTGGAAAAGGGCTAATTCCCTAAAGCTGAGGCAAATTATCAGCACATTTCAGGGGAGGAAAAGTGAGACAGAAAAATGGGAATGACCCTTGGGAGAGCTTTAGGAAGAGTTTGTTGGATATCTACAAAGCCATGATTCCAGAGTCAAGGAAAAAGGTGGTTTTGGCTAAAATCCCAATTCAGTGGCAAGGGGATGGCAACAATTACAGGGGAAGGAGCAATATATGGCACCTGGGAGAAAAGGAAAATAGATGGGAATCACTTAAAGTTGGAAGCATTTTAAAATGATAAGGATGTTAATGATTTCAGAGAAAAATCCACACTTGGCTTAGTTGAGGGTCACAGAAAAGATGTTATTTTAGTGTATAATTTAGAAATGTTCATATTTCAGTCTGTCTGTTTCTGGGTCCAATTGTTTCTCCTAAAATAGAAAGGGGGATGTCTTGTAGAAGGGACAGTTATACAGTAGAATGACCACAAGGGGGCAGCAAGGAGACAGAGATGGGAAGGCAGGACAGCTATACCCCCAATGGGCCAGAAGGGGACCGTAATGCAGAAAGTGACAGCTACCGACTACACATTTCAGAAAGTTTGTCCGTTTGTGTTACTGATTTTCTGTGTGTCTGTCTGTTGCCCAGCCAGGGGACATTCAACCTTTCTCCAGCTGCAGTGACCATGTACAGGTGTTTTTCCCCGTACCCCAAGCTGCTACAGTAAGAGAAGGCTTGGGTTGTCCCTCTCCCGAGTGCAGCCTGCATCCTGCACCCCTCATCTCCAGCCCCACCCCCACAGCAATGGTTTAAATGAAAAAAAATTTGAGTTAAGGACCCAAGCAATGTCGGGTAAATATTCTAGTTAAGATTATGAAAGGAAAAAAGGAAATCCTAGAAAAAAAAAATGTCGCCAGTTCCTGGAGGGAGAAAGCAAATGTTTCAAGGATAGTGTTAAACAGTATCTACTGTAGAACCTTTGACTTTGGAACACCAGAGTTATGAATTTGAGCAGTGAATCACATTCAGAACCAGAAGTCCACAATCAGGAAGCAGCAGAAAAGAAAAGAAAAGAAAAGAAAAGAAAAGAAAAGAAAAGAAAAGAAAAGAAAAGAAAATTCAGGGCAGGTCTCTTTTAAATGTAAATTAGTAGAAAATAAAGGAAACATTTTACAAAAGGCTTGGACAAAGTTAGGGAAGAATGAAAAAATGGCACGGAATTAGTTAACAAAAAGTCTAGGAATATAATTTGTGCCAGACAACAATATGTTTTTTGGAAAATAGTTGTCATGAAATAAACCAATTTCCTCCTTTAATGAGAGTAAATGTTTGGTTGATCATGGGAACCACACAGATGTAATAACCTTTAATTTCTCAGAGACATTTGATTTAGTACGGGAAAACATTCCCATGAAGACACGAGCACTCTACAATTTCAGTAGTGCACACATGAAGTGGATCCATAGATGTTATACTGACCTAACTCAGAAAGCCATTTTCAATGCACCACGGAGAGTGAACGGGGCTGTTCCTAGTAGGATCGGCAGGGATCAGTTTAGGCTGATGCTAGTCAATGTTTTCATGAATGATCTGGAAGCAAACAGAAAGACACTGCAGATAACAGCTGAGGACGACCCAAACATCGGCAGAGCGGTTACAGCAAGATGTGAGAGCAGGCAAACCTGTTGATTTGCCACATTTGATAAGCTGAGCCCATGCAAACAAAATGTTTTAATACGGTCCAATGAAAAGTTACCCTTTTGGAACAGGGACTGCAGGTCTGACCCACACACTAGAGTGCTGTATAGTGGAGTAGCAGAACTCTGAGTAGTAAACAGCAAAACTCACAACTGACAACAACTCAGTGTGATCTGTCAGTGTGCTGCTGTGGCCAAAGGAACCTACGCATGGACAGGAGTGTTGTGAGTGGAAGGATTTCACTGGGCAGTGGTGAAACTGACTGTTTATTTCTGGGGTTCATATTTCAAAAGCGGTGTTGGAAAACTGGAGAAGGTGCAGAAGAGGAGAGCAACCAGACCAGAAGCCCAAAGCGCCGCCACTGCGATGTGTGTTGTGGTTGGCTCCAAGCAAATGTGATTCCAGTTTCCCACCTCCTTTATTTCCTCTTAAACCTCAGTTTATAGAGTAAAACTGGAGTTCTGCCCAGCTCGACCCTCACCAGCTGTTTTACTGAAATGTTACTAATCAGTCCCAGTAGTGTAACATAATTCTGTAACTGATTACCTCTCACCGTTCTAATTCATTTACACCTAGCGAAATTAATCATACAGCAAACAAACAAATGAAGAACCAGAGAGAGAACATACAGCTTAACAATAGAAAAGTGGGGGCGATAAAGGAAAAATAACAATGCAGTGAGGGACCAACAACCACAACTAGAGATAAAACAAAAGACAGGCCTATGCAAGACCAGACTAACACGGCTACATCTCTATAACTATGGATAAGTGAGCTCCTGCCAGACACAAATCAGACTACGTTTTCTTTCGTTCTGGGATCTGTCCTGTATCTGGAGGGGTTAGATTGACTCACCTTCTGTACTGCCTGATATTACCTGATCTCCGTGCGGCTGTCTGGGAACGGGAGGATGTGAGCATACCCTGCCCAGCCTATGGCTGCCCTGAGGCTTGGCCAAAGCACAAGGCCTCAGACGGTCAGTGTGAGCAACGACCCATTCACAGGTGGACATGTGGGTCTGATTCTTTGGTTTATACCTCCATGCCTAGCTAAGTGACGGGAATACACCGACATTCTGAACGTAGCACTCTTTGCTGGCTGGCCCGGATGTCTATTTCCTCACTCTGCCTGGTGCTTCCTTGTGGACACAATTCTTGTCCTTGGGGGGGGTTGGGAAAAAGGTGGACCAGCAGCCCCCATCAGCTCCTCTGAGTTCCCTGGAAGCCCCTCCCCCAGTGGCTCAGAGCTACACCCGGAGTCCCCTGTGGGGGGAGGGGATGGGAAGAGGACTGATCATAACAGGTTGTTCCCCCTTCCCCAGTCTAGCCAACCACTCCTTGCCCCAGGATATCACAATCTGAACTGGCTAAAAGGGCAGTATAATTATAGTGGGGTCCACATACTTAAAGGGGCAATGCACATCTCTTGCTGCCTCTCGCAAATGCAGCTATGCACACAGAGACCCACAGAGTGACACACACACACAAGGCGTGTGTCTCTGTCCGTCTCTTGCACACAGTGCGCATGTCTCTCCCTTACACAAACACCGCTTGGTACTGTGGAAATACCGCACTGTGCTGCCGTGCACGCTCGGTCCAGAGGAGAGGGGCCACTCCGACGGGATGATGCAGGTTCCCCACCACGTTCAGGTTCCGTGGTGTCTCCTGTGTGTCCACCCTCCTGCCCCCGGCCACACTGCCTCTAGCTTGCGGGGCCATGTTAACAACTCAGCCAAGTGCTAGTTCAGCACTGAGCAGCCAGATGTTCCCTGGGAACTATCCCACCCTCTGATGCTACCACCTCCACCCAGCTTCCCAGCCATCTCTGCTGGGCACGCTAGCAACCTGATTAAAATTGTTAACATCTTATTCTGTAGCTACTGCCCCTTGTCTCCTGGAAAAAAATTCCTGGTAACCTAAGGCTCCTACTTCCATGATTTCTTACAGGGGAATTGGAGTCACTTAACATCATTTTGCTTAAAGTCATACATTTTTCAGGAACATCACAGCAATGTTAAGTGAGGTACTGTGTCCGATTTCAGTCACTGCTGAATGGAGGGAAACAGGAAAGGGTCACGAGAGAAGGCACCCAGATGTTCCCAGGGACGGAATGCAAGCTGTTTATGCAAGCTGAAGGACCCAGGTGTGTTTAGGTTTGAAAAGTATCAGAGGGCAGCTATGTTAGTCTGATCTAGTGGAGTAGAGTCCCGTGAGACGAGTAGATCAACCGGCACAGAAAGATAAGCTTTCGTGGGCAAAGACCCACCTGCATCTGACGAAGTGGGTCTTGCCCACAGAAAACTTATGCCCAACACTCGGTTAGTCTAGGGTGCCACAGGACTTCTTTGCCACTTTTGTAGGTTTGGAAAAGAGATTGAAGGGGAACATGACAGGGGTCTTCAAGTACTGGAAAACTCTGTCATCTGAAGAAGGGCTGCGCCTGCGCCTGCATGCTACCATCTACATGTTTTGTTAGTCTGTAAAATGCTACCAGACGATTTGTTGTGTTTAAGTCTATCCTGTACAGACTAACTCGGCTACCCCCTCTCAAGCTTCTGAAAGGTTACAATAAGACAGGAGGGAAAGTTCTTCGCACTTGACTCAGAGAGCAGAACCAGCGGCTTTAGATGATTCAGGAGGTTGTGAGGTTGTGGCAGGCCCTTCACTGGAGGTGTTCGGAAGGAAGGGGGCAGCCATCGGTTTGGTAGGGTGCAGATTCAACACATTCTCCATCTTTGCCTGGGGTCAGATTACCTGATATTTGTTGTGCCCTCTCACATCTATGATTCTACACCACAATCCTGGTATAAACCAGGCCTTAGTGACACACAGGTGACAGGACTTAATATCGGAATAACTAGGTGAAATGTTTGAACATCTAATAATAAGAAAAGAAGAAGTCTTATAATATCCATATTCGGCCTGTGGCGCTCGTTGCCACAATAATTATTGCAATGAAGAGATTTGCTAAATGGGATTCACAAATGTGCCAGCCAACCATCCTTTAACGAGGCTCTCTGACACCTTCAATTTTAGTTGCTTATAAATTTTCCCAACTTCAATGGAAATTTGATATTTGGGAGCGAAATTTCCCAAACTGGCTGTCTGCTTCTGGCGGAAGAGGGTTTTGTTGTTGTTGTTGCTGTTCTTTTGAAATGTTCATGAAGAACAGTTCAGCCCACTGCTTGAATGAAGGCAGTCTGGATGGGATAAATGGACTGTCAGGTAGACAGCTGGCTAGAAGGTTGGACCCAACGGGTAGTGATCAATGGCTCGATGTCTGGTTTGTGGTTGGTTTGAAGCGTAGTGCCCCAAGGATAGGTTCTAGGGCCGATTTTGTTCAACATCTTTACTAATGAGCTAGATAAGGGGATGAATTGCACCCTCAGCAAGTTTTCAGATGACACTAAGCTGCTTTCCAGCAGAGAAACATCAGGTAACACCCCGCCCCCAACCTGCCGATTCACAGCCAGAGCCCTGAGGTTCAGGAGCAGGAGGGGAACGTTTCTGGGCACTAACACACAAGTGGCTTCTCAGATCTTTGCTCAGTTCCAATCCAGGGGAGCTGGGCCTCACTGGGGCCTGAGCAAAGTCCGGGCCAGGACCTGCAAGCTGGGCAGGGTCCTGTACTTCTACCGGCACCTTTCATCCTGACAGAGCCCCTGGGCCACTGCAGTGCGGCCACTTTGGGACTGGAGGCATCAGCCGGGCTGGGCTGGGGTGCACCGAAATGAGGGACATTTTGACCCATGAAACTGAAGGAAACTCATTCCCTAACGCAAGGGCCCTGGGATGTTCAATGGCCGTGCAGAGCAGAGAAGACCCCCGATCAACTCTATCCCATCATACCCACAGTGCACTGGGTCTGTGGGGCAGGGGAGCCCCCTCAGGAAGAGACAGTACCTGTGAGAGCTGAGAGGGACGTGTCTTCCCTGGGAACCCCCCTCAGGCAGCCGAGTCCTTCACCTCTCTCAGCCCAGTGTCTGCAGCAGAGTCCCGCACCGAGATCCGGCACAGGGCTGTGCACTGGTTATAACCCAGCTCTGGGCCGTCCCACGGGGGTTTGCTCTGCCTTGCGGGAGAGGCAGCATCTGAGTATAAACAGGCTGGAGAGAAGCCTGACTGCAGTTCTCTGCTCTTTCTCCAGCTTCAGGAGTAAACAGCAATTAAGGGCCCTTCCCAACGGGGGAGGAGAACTCCTGGGCTCTGGGCTGAGTCAGGGAGGAATTGGCTGCTCTGGGCATTTGTGTGTATTTTAAAATGATAGTTGATTAGAAAGAAAACACAGGATTTTGCCTACATTCCCATAGGTCTGCTCCATTGTAAGTGCCCAGGCGGGATAGGTCAATAGGTCCCATGCAGACCTGGGCACAGACGCCTGAGGGGAGACACAGACCCTTTCTTCAGGCATGCAGGCATGTGGCTGGGGGACCACAGATCAGTCGTTCTCCTCAGTGACTCTCATCACACTGGGCAGCACCTTCCACTGAAGGCTTTTCAAAGGCCCTAGTACAGGAAAATCACCCTCACTACCTCCCTATGTTACAGCTGGGTAAACTGAGGCTCAAGAGTCATAATTGGTCAAGGTCACTGTAGAGGGCTCCCCCTTTCTGGAGCGCCCCTTCTGGCCAAGGGCGTGTACCCACAAGCTCCTACTCCTACTTTCTGTGGGAGACTGGGACAGGGCGCTTGCCCTGCACTTGCTCTTTAAGGGCAAAACCCCAGCCCTGAGCAAGGGCTGAGAGTGAAGACTCCCAGCCGAGGCAGCTCTGGCTAAGGAGGGCCCAGCTGGGGACTGTAGAAAGAAGGGCTCCTGGAGGGAGGGGAGAACTGACGGCTGCTCTGGAGAGAGAGCAGTAGGGACTTGGCTGCATGGGAAGCAGGAGGCTTCCTGTAGGTAGAGCAGTGCTGGGGAAGGCAGGCAGGGCTGGGGGTCTCTGGCCAAGCAAGCCACCAGGGCCTGAAGCAGCAGTGGTAGGCAAAGGCAGCAGGTCCACCCCTCTTTGCCAGTGACGAGTGGCCATGACAGGCTGCAGGCTGCCCCTGAGGCAGGGGCTAGATGGAGACTGGCAGTGGGTCACTGAGGCAAGGTGGGGGCAGGGGAACTGGGTGTTCTCTGGGAGGAGAACAGGGTTCCCTGGGGAGGGGAGGATCCTAGAGATCAAGCAGGATAAACACCGGCCCCCGGAAGGGGGGCTCAGACACTGGCGTGGGCCCAGCCAGAGGTCCGTGTCCTGGAGGGGACGCCATGGTCATAGAGAACACGGGGAGACACCAGCTAGAGGGAGGCATCCAGCGAGCCAACCAGCTAATTCCCAGAGCAACCCGCTGGCGACGCCATGGTGGTGAGTCTGCCCCACGACAGAGACACGCGCCCAGCAACTGTGTGTGGAATGTGCCCACGAGACACAGAGACGCTTGGTCTCAGAGGAAAGTGAGGCCGGGAAAGGCCGACGAGCGCCTGTCTATATGCACATATAATGGTTCTGCCTGAAGTTACGAATATTGGCCGTGTGCTGGTATCGGAGGAGCAGAGCCGGTTTGTGGCCAGAGCAAAGGTGCTGGCATGGGGGTCAGGCCCACCAGTTCCCCAACAGAGGGCCACAAGCTGTGGGGTCCCTGCCTGCGGACGTCGGTGAGAGTGCAGCTTGGAGGGCTCCACAGCTCATCGTGTCGCTGTGCGAGAGGGAACCCAGGCTGGTGAGTCTGAGGGCTCCGCTGCACCTCAATCCCAGGTGTCCCCCTGAGGGGGACCCACCAGCCACCAGATGATCCGCAGAGTGACAGGGGGAGCAAACGAGAGTGGGAGGCCATGGGGGGGAGGCAAAAAAGAGCTGGAGGCTTCACGGGAAGATTTGCAGTAGAGGTGGGGCCTTAGGAGAACAGGAGGGGAAGAGCGGGGCCTTGGGTGTCAGTTGCAATGACAAATACAACAAGAAAGGGGGAAATCAATGTCTGATGGAGCGGTACACAGACAGATTCACCAGAATGTGACACTCAGGAAGCACAATAAAGCCAGGAAGGGATTTAATTTGTCTTTGACTGGCTCGTCAGTGATCCAGGGAAGAGTGCCAGTCACCATGTCACCCACCAGCATTACATAGGGCTTGGTCTGAGAGCCAGAGCTTCAGGAGAAAACTTTAGTCCCTTTATGCGGAAGTAGCTGGAGCAGCCTGGCCCGGATCTGTTGGGTCCTCACCCCGTAGATAATGGGGTTTAGCATGGGGGGCACCAGCAGGTACATGTTAGCAAATAAAACATGGAAATGAAGAGGCAAATTATGGCCAAAACGGACCATGAGGGAGGAGAAGAGAGTTGGGATGTAAAAGGCCAAGATGACACAGAGGTGGGAGCTGCAAGTCCCAAAAGTCTTGAGCCGGGCGTCCTTTGTGGGCAGTTGGAAGATGGACCTGAGGATCTGGGAGTAGGACAGAGCAATAAAAAACACATCCAGACCAATCCTACAGATTAGTGTAAAGAGGCCGTAGTAGCTACTGACACGGATGTCGGCGCAGGCCAGGCTCACCACGGCCATGTGCTCACAGTGCGTATAGGGGATGATGTTGGATCTGCAATATGGCCACTGCCTTGCCAGGAAGGGATAGGGCAGTGCAAGTATGGCACCTCGTAGCACAACAACCAGGCCGATCTTGGCCACCACAGCATTTGTTAGGATGGTGGAATGTCTCAGGGGATGGCAGATGGCCACGTAGCGATCCAACGCCATGGCCACGAAAAGTCCAGACTCAGTTGCTGAGAAGCAGTGAACAAAGTACAGCTGGGTGAGGCAGGCACTGAAATCGATCTCCCTGGAATTGTACCAGAAGATGCTCAGCATTTTGGGCAGGGTGGATGTACACAGGACCAGGTCAGTGATGGCCAGCATGCAGAGGAAATAGTACATGGGCTCATGGAGGCTCGGCTCCCTCTTCACTATGATCAGAATGGTGAAGTTCCCTAAGATGGTGATGGCGTACATAGTGCAGAAGGGGATGGAGATCCAGACATGGGCTGCCTCTAGACCAGGCATGCCCAGCAGGATGAAGGTGGAGGGGTTGGTGAAGTTGGCTGAGCTGGAATCTGACATGGAGCAGGGGAGAAGGGGTTCAACTCTGAGGCAGAACGGTGTCTCCTGCACGTGCCGTACATTCCCGTGACTCTATGGATATCTCCAAGGTTTGCAATGCTGGTCGCAGTACAAATACCTGGAGGGATAGAAAAGGAAAATATGAGACCCCACATGCACTCCTGGTGGCTGTTCTCGGGGGCAAAGCAGATTGGTCGCTCTTCACACAAATGACATTTTCAGTATGCAGAGAAATGAATAATGAACAACCGACCCTCCGCATGCCAGCGGCGTCCCTGGGTCAGTCATTTCCATACGTCATTTTGTGAGAAACCTTAATAGGCATCAACAGGAAATACACCCCAGGGAAAGGCCTGGTCCTTGTTGAAAGCAACACAAGGGGGTCACCTGCTCTTTGCAGCTGTGTCCAAAGCACAGACCATGGTTGGACACTTACGGAATGAGACAGAGAATAACCTGCTCTGGCCATGCCCTCAGGTCTGGTCGCCCAGTTGCTGTGCAGGACACAGCAGACAGAAAAGACATTTCTGAGACAAGCTGTGGGCATGGGAGAGTTGGGGGGGCTGTTCTAAGGGGCTGGGAGGAAAGTCTGGAACTGGTTAGTTCAGAGACGAGACACACAAGGGGGCACTTGGTAAAGGAGAAGAAAATAATGGAGCTGATTTCACACAAAAGGAGAAACAGCAAAGATTTCCTAACTAGGACCATCTATTGACAGTGCTTGAAAAAGGCTAATTCCCCAAAGCTGAGACAAATTATGAGCAAAACTTTTGGGGAGGAAAAGTGAGACAGAATAATGGGAATGAACTTGGGAGAGCTTTAAGAAGACTTTGTTCGACTGCTAAAAAGCCATGATTCCAGAGTCGAGAAAGTGGGCAATTTTGGCTAAAATCCTAACTCAGTGGCAAAGGGAGAGCAACAATTATGGGGGGAAAGAGCAATATTTAGCAAACTGGAGAAAAGGAAAATAGATATCAATCACTACAAATTGGAAGTGTTTAAAACTGATCAGGGACATTAAAGATATTAGGGAAAAATCCATGCTTGGCTTAGTTAAGGACCACCAAATGTGGGTTATCTTATGGTTTATTTTAGAAATGTACATCTGTCTGTCTGTCTGTGAGTCCGTTTGTTTCAGAAGTCCACCTAATTGGTAAGAGCTAGGACTACCAAATTTGGTATGCAGCTTCTTTTTCTCATAACTTAAGAAAAGGCCAGGGTTTGGTTGTGCTAGGTTACTCGGATGTACCTAGAATTGGATTGTTTCTCATAAAATGGAAGGCAAGGGGTCTGATAGAAAGAACAGTAACGTGGTAGAATGTTAGCACAAGGGGGCAGCAAGCGGCAAGAGATGGGAACCCGGGGCAGCTCTAACTCCATTCGGCCCTCAGGGATCAAGGGTTGAGAAAGGGACAGCTACCTACTCTGTATTTCAGGAAGTCTGTCTGCTTGTGTGTCTGTTTGCCGGTGTGTCCATCGTTCCCTCAGGCGGGGGACGTGCATCACTTTCCCAGCTGTGCCCACTGCAGCTGCAGTGGCCATGGGCAGGGGCTTTTGACCTAACCCCAAGCTGCGGTGGTGAGAGAGGTCTGGGATTGCCCTCTCTTTCCCGGGGCAGCCTGCAAACTGAACCCCTCAGCCCCACCCCAGAACAATGCCTTACATGAAGAGAAACAAAACATATCTGAGTTAAGGACTGGAGCAATTTCAGGCAAATCTTTTAGTTCAGTATTTTAAGAAAAAAAGGAAATCCTAGAAAAAAATACACCAGTTCCTAAAGGGAGAAAATACACCAGTTCCTAAAGGGAGAAAGCAAATGTTTCAAGGATGGTGTTAAACAGCATCTACTGTAGAACCTTCGACTTTGTGAAGTGAGCAATGAATCGCAATCAGGATCAGAAGTCCACAATCAGGAAGCAGCCGAGCTGAAAAAGCAAAGCAAAGCAAATACAGGACAGGTCTCTTTCAAATGTAGATTAGTGGAAAATAAAGGAAAAGGTAAAAAAGGAGGATTTGACAAGGTTAGAGAACAATGGAAAATGATGGTATGGGATTACCTAGAAAAAGTCTAGGAGTGTAATTCATGCCAGATGACAGTATGGTTTCTGGAAAACAGGTGTTTGGAAATAAACAATTTTCCTCCGCTAATGAGAATAAATGTTTGGTTGATCATGGGAACCACACAGATGCAATAACCTTTAATTTCTCTGAGCCATTTGATTTAGTAGGGGAAAATATTCAGATAAAGACACGAGCACTCTACAATTTCAGTAGCTCACACATGACGTATATCAATAGATCTTATAATGACCTATCTCCTAAAGCCATTCTCAATGAACCATGGTCAGCAAACGGGGCTGTTTGTAGTAGGATCTGCAGGGATCAGTTCTAGGCTGATGCTAGTCAATGTTTTCATAAATGATCTGGAAGCAAACAGAAAGACACTGCAGATAACAGCTGTGGACAACCCAAACGTTGTCAGAGAGGTTAGAATGAGATGTGAGAGCAGGCAAACCTGTTGATCTGCCACATTTGGTGAGCTGAGCCCATGCCAACAAAATGTTTTAATATGGTCCAATGAGAAGTTATCCTCTCGGAACAGGGACTGCAGGCCCGACCCACGGACTAGAGTGCTGTATGGTGCAATTCTGGCATGTAGTCGTCATAACGGACAACTCTGAGTGCCCAGTGCACTGCCATAGCCAACAGGGCAGATGGGATCCTTGGATGCATGAACGGGAGCGTTGTGAGTGGACAAATGGGACAGACACTACCGCTGCACATGGCCGTGGTGACACGGACTGTAGGTAGTTCTGGGGTCCACATTTCAAAAGGGATGTTGACAAACTGATGATGGTGCAGAAAAGAGTCACACAAATGAGTAGAGGCTGGAAAAAAATGTCAGACAGAGACTGGAAGAAGATCATTTATGTCACTCAAAGAGTAATAATAATGGGTTATACACTGTAGCGAGGAAAAGCAGAGGCAGGACCAGTGGCAGGAAGCTGAAATCAGACAAATTCCAGGTGGAAATAAGGGTCAAATGTTTATCACTGGGAATAATTAATCAGTGAAAAGAACTGCACAGGGAAATGGTGGAGTCTTCCCACCGGCCTGTCTACAGAGCCAGACTGGATTCTCCTCTCGATCTGCTTACGGGCCTGTCTACACTTCAATTGCTACAGGAGCTCGGTGTCAGAGCACTTCCCCTTTCCCCTCAGCCCTGGCTCCTGTCACACTGTAAAATTGGAGTTCTACCCAGCTAGCCCCTCAATGGTTATTTTACTGCTGCTCAGCCAAAGCACAAGGTCTGAGCCACAGCCCAAGGCCTCAGACGGTCAGCGTGAGCGACGACCCATTCACAAGTGGACGTGTGGGTCTGATTCTTCGGTTTACACCTCCATGACTAGCTAGGTGACGGGAATACACCGACGTTCTCAACGTAGCAGCCTTTGCAGGCTGGTCCGAATGTCTGTCTCCGATCACTCTGCCTGGTGCGTCGGTGTGGACACTACTCACCATGGCTGCAGGGGGCTCCAGTCCGGGTGGGCAATCCACCTCCTGGAGAAGTGAAGGCTACTCCATTGGCGGAATTACTCCCCCAGCCTCATGCTGCCTGCACTGGGCTGAGGCTGAGAGAACAACTTCCCTCCTGGTGTGATTTTTTTTTTTTTTTTTGCTGTTTCTAGAAAGGCAAAGGAACCGCTAGGTGGTGTCAGCAGAAGCACTGCGAGCTAGTCCTAGTAGATGATAAAACTGCACTACGCAGCGCTGGCTACACCTCAGGAAAAAGTAACAACTGACTTAACGATGTCCCGGTTAACACTGGTCTGTTGTTACATTGCTTATCTATTAGCACACATGATCCTTGAACGTTGTGTGATGCCTCTTCATAATGTTGGGTGGCTGCCTGCTTTGTCGGTAACTTTTTCTGGAAAAGCAGCCTACCCTTGTGGGGGTGTGGACCCAGGGCGGGTTAACTGGAAAGGATCAGGAGAGAAGGCACAAAGATGTCCCAAACTATGGAATGCGAGCTGTTTAAGTAAGCTGAAGGACCCAGGTGTGTTTAGATTTGAATGGAGTTGGGGGGTGGGGGCGGTATGACAGGGATCTCCAAGGATTTCAGAGCCTACAATAAGAAATGGAGGAAAGTTCTTCACTCTTGACTCGGAGAGCAGAACCAGAGGCAGTGGGTTTAGATGCCCCAGGAGGTTGTGGCAGGCCCTTCACTGGAAGTGTTCGAACGGAAGGGGACAGACATCTGTCTGGGAAGGTGCAGATTCAACACATTCTCCTTCTTTGCCTGGGATCAGATCACCTGATACTTGTATCTCACATCCATGATTCTACACCACAAAATCCTGGTATAGACCAGGCCTTAGTGACACACAGGACATGGGACTTAATATAGAAGTAAGTGGGTGACATGTTGTGACCTGTGTTACAGAACAGGTCAGATTTAATGATCTAATTGTCCCTCCTGATTTTCAGCTCTATGAATCCACCACTAAAGGAAGTAATCAGGCATTTCTATTCACTGTGTCTCATAACACACAAAAAGGGAACATTTAATTCCATTGCATGTTTGAACATCGAAAACAAGAAAAGCTAAGTTCTTACATTCTCCATGCGTGGCCTGTGGAACTCCTTGCCACAGAAATTATTACAAAGAAGAGATTTGCTGAATGGGCTTCCCAAGTGTGCCAGCCAACCATCTTTGGGTCAGGCTGTCTGACACCTTCAGTTTTAGTTGCTTACACATTTTCCCAGCTTCAACTGTTGGGAGTGAAACATCCAATGCTGCATAGCTGCTTCTGGCTGACCAGTTTCACTTTTTTCTTTTTCTTCTTTTGAAAGGGTCAGGCATAGCAGGTCAGCCAACTACTTGAATGAAGGTGGGAGAAAATATATCTTGACCAAGAGGTGGAGAGGCTTAACCCTGGGAGAGCGTGGGTCCCCAAGAAGGGTGCCACACCTGGAGGTTCCTCTCTGGGACTGCCCAGAGCCTAGGGTGGGTACCACCTGTGAGCCTCTGACACCATGTTGTTCCAGAGAGGAGCCCTTCCACTTCCATGCTTTCCAGCAGAGAAACATCAGATAACACCCCCCCCCCCCAACCTGCCGATTCACAGCCAGAGCCCTGAGGTTCAGGAGCAGGAGGGGAACGTTTCTGGGCACTAACACACAGGTGGCTTCTCAGATCTATGGTTGGTTCCAGTCCAGGGGAGCTGGGCCTCACTGGGGCCTAAGCAAAGTCCGGGCCAGGACCTGCGAGCTGGGGAGGGTCCTGTACTTCTACCGGCACCTTTCATCCTGACAGAGCCCCTGGGCCACTGCAGTGCGGCCACTTCGGGGCTGGAGGCATCAGCCGGGCTGGGCTGGGGTGCACCGAAATGAGGGACATTTTGACCCATGAAACTGAAGGAAACTCATCCCCTAATGCAAGGGCCCTGGGATGTTCAATGGCCGTGCGGAGCAGAGAAGACCCCTGATCAACTCTATCCCATCATACCCACAGTGCACTGGGTCTGTGGGGCAGGGGAGCCCCTCAGCAGGAGACGGTACCTGTGAGAGCTGAGAGGGACGTGTCTTCCCTGGGAACCCCCCTCAGGCAGCCGAGTCCTGCACCTCTCTCAGCCCAGCGTCTGCAGCAGCGTCCCGCGCCGAGAGCCGGCACAGGGCCGTGCACTGGTTATAACCCAGCTCTGGGCCGTCCCACGGGGGTTTGCTCTGCCTTGCGGGAGAGGCAGCATCTGAGTGTAAACAGGCTGGAAAGAAGTCTGACTGCACTTCTCTGCTCTTTCTCCAGCTGCAGGAGCAAACAGCAGTTAAGGGCCCTTCCCAACTGGGGAGGAGAACTCCTGGGCTCTGGGCTGAGTCAGGGAGGAATTGGCTGCTCTGGGCATTTGTGTGTATTTTAAAATGATAGTTGATTAGAAAGAAAACACAGGATTATGCCTACATTCCCATAGGTCTGCTCCATTGTAAGTGCCCAGGTGGGATGGGTCAATAGGTCCCATGCAGACCTGGGCACAGATGCCTGAGGGGAGACACAGACCCTTTCTGCAGGCACGCAGGCATGTGGCTGGGGGACCACAGATCAGTCGTTCTCCTCAGTGACTCTCATCACACTGGGCAGCACCTTCCACTGAAGGCTTTTCAAAGGCCCTAGTACAGGAAAATCACCCTCACTACATCCCTATGTTACAGCTGGGAAACTGAGGCTCAAGAGACCTGATTGGTCAAGGTCATTGTAGAGGGCTCCCCCTTTCTGGAGCGCCCCTTCTGGCCAAGGGCGTGTACCCACAAGCTCCTACTCCTCCTTCCATGTTGCCTAGGAGCTGGAATCTTCCTGCCCATTTAACTAGCTACTGAGGGGTTTGGGGGGACCCAGCCGCACACCCTGGAAAGAGGGACCCTGTAAATAGCCATTGTCTGCTGAGGGCCAGTCCCCCTGAGGGTTTCACTGCTACTGGGACCTTGGGGCCTGCCCCTGTGTCTGCACCATCCTTTTCTGCCACCTTAGGGCACTGCAGCAACGGCTCCCTGCCCAGGGTTCTGCAGCTCTTCCCTCAGCCGCTGTCATGGCCGGCCCCTCGTCCGGCTTCAGCCACTTCCTGCCCAGCCCCAGAGCAGAGGGAGCCTGGGCGGGGGGAGCTAGGCTCCAACACACTTAACAGATGTATCCCTGCTGTAGGTCCGTATGAGGGCAGGTGAAGGGCACTGTACCCTATGGGGTGTCATGGGGCAAATGGAGCACCAACATGATCTCAGCTGATGCCCACCCCAGGCCCTCAGGAATCCCCCAGCTTGCGACTCATAGGTGGGAGATGGGCGGGGGGGGGAAATGTGGGCATCAGGGGTGGAGCAGGGGCAGGGAGAGGTGAAGGGTTGGAGGAGCAGGGCAGCGCCTGGGAGTAGGGCTGGATTGGGGTGGGGCGGAGGTGGAGTAGGGTGAGTTGAGGCCGCATGCAGGGGGTTGACCTGGGCCCCAGGATTAGAGCACAGGGGACTTTGTCCCAGGCCCCATGCCCCCCTGGGGATGACCCTGGCTGGGAGTGCATTGGGGCCACAGGTGAAGACAAACATCCAGCCCCTGTGAGGGGAACAGGATCCAGAGACCGAGACACATGCCAGGCCAAGGGGGGAATTGGCCCAGGGCCTGGGGATACAAAGGCCCCAGTGAAGGCTGGAGCTCCGGGCCCTTTAAATCACCACTGGAGCACCACATGGCTCTGAGGGCTGCTGCCCCCTTCCCTGTCTTCTGCCTGAGGCCTGCCCCTATTAGGAGCTCAGAGCTGGGCCCTCCCTACAGCTTACCTGGGGCCCTGCAGACGCTGTCAGCCCCCTTGGAGACGTGTACACACCTGGTCCTTTTGAAGGGCATGAGGTCAAGGGACAAAGACACACACCCAGCCCCTGTGGGAGACTGGGACAGGGTGCTTGCCCTGCACTGGCCCTTTATGGGCAAAACCCCAGCCCTGAGCAAGGGCAGGAGAGTGAAGCCCCAGCTGAGGCAGCTCTGGCTAAGGAGGGCCCAGCTGGGGGCTGTAGAAAGAAGGGCTCCTGGAGGGAGGGGAGAACTGATGGCTGCTCTGGACAGAGAGCAGGAGGGACCTGGCTGTCTGGGAAGCAGAAGGCAGAGCAGAGCAGTGCTGGGGAGGAAGGCAGGGCTGAGGGTCTCTGGCCAAGCAAGCCCCCAGGCTGCAGGGCCTGAAGCAGCCATGGTGGGCAAAGGCAGCAGGTCCACACCCCTTTGCCAGTGATGAGTGGCTAGGGCAGGCTGCCCCTGAGGCAGGGGCTAGATGGATACTGGCAGTGGGTCACGGAGGCAAGGTGAATACAGGGGAACTGGGTGTTCCTTGGGAGGAGAACAAGGTGCCCTGGGGAGGGGAGGACCCTGGAGAGCAAGCAGGATAAACACCCACCCCCGGAAGGGGGGCTCAGACACTGGCATGGGCCCTGCTGGGGGGCCGTGTCCTGGAGGAGAAGCCGTGGTCAGAGAGAACAGAGGGAGACACCGGTGAGAGGGAGGCTCCAGCGAGCCAAACAGCTAATTCCCAGAGCAGCCAGCTGGAGATGCCATGGTGGAGATTCTGCCCCGTGGGGGAGACACACACCCAGCCCTTGTGTGTGGAGTGTGCCCAAGAGACGCAGACACGCTTGGTCTCTGAGAGGCAAGTGAGGCCGGGAAAGGCAGACAAACGCCTGGCGCCTGTGAGGGAAATGGGGCAGACACACAGACACTCGCCCACCCTCGGTGAGGGGAACGAAGCAGAGTGGTGCAGACACACAGATGTACATGGGGAATGGGGCTGACACACACAGAGACACACCCAGGCCATGTGAGGGGACAGAGCAGACACACCTGGTTTCCATGAGAGGAAGGGGATAGACACACATGCACATGTCCCACCCACTGGGAGGAAAACACTGAGAGAGGCAAACTCAGGCCTGGCCTCAATGAAGATCAGGGCCAGGGGCACGGGGCCTGGAGAACACCTGGAGAATACTCCCCCCATACTTCATGCATGGGGCCCAGGATAACTCCCCTCCTGCTCCAGCCCTGCCTGTGCTCCACCCCCATGCTGCCCCTACTTTGTCCCTTCCTTAAACTTTCCCCCTGCTCCACATGAACCCCCTCCCCCAAGCAACATGATCCAAGGAATTGTGGGGTTTGGGGAGGGTGGCAAGTGGGGTCTGACCCCCACACTAACAATGGTGGGAGCCAGAGCAGACCGGCCGCCTGCTCCGGTCTGCCCTGCCACGCTACCATCTCAAACCACATCTCTTTCCTCTCTCAAGCCAGTACTCTGCTCAGTGCTGGGTTTGGAGAAGAGAGTAGAAGGACTGCAGGAGATAAGGGTGACAAAGAAGTACCTAGATGAGACTTCCTGGGATGGAGTCTAACTGTCCCGTGCCTGGTCTGACTCCAGGGGTAAGCAAAGGAGCAAACGACAGTGGGAGGCCTTTGGGGAGCTGGAGGCATCAAGGGAAGATTTGGAGTAGAGGTGGGGCCTTAGGAGAACAGGACGGGGAGGGGCAGGGCCTCAGGTGTCAGTTACAATGACAAATACAATAAGAAAGGGGGAAATCTGTGTGTTATTGAGCTGCACACAAATGGATTCACCAGAATGTCACACTCATGAAGCACAATAAACTCAGGAAATGATTTAATCTCTCTTTGACTGGCCCGTCAGTGATTCAGGGAAGAGGGCTCAGCAGCATGTCACCCACCAGTGTTACATGTTGCTTGGTCTGAGAGCCAGAGCCCCAGGAGAAAACTTTAGTCCCTTTATGCGGAAGTAGCTGGAGCAGCCTGGCCCGGATCTGTTGGTCCTCACCCCGTAGATGATGGGGTTCAGCATGGGGGGCATCAGGAGGTACACAATGCCAATGAGAATGTGGAAATAAAGGGGCAAAATGTAGACAAGTCGAGTCATGAGGGAGGAGAAGAGAGTTGGGATGTAAAAAGCCAAGATGATACACAGGTGGGAGCTGCAGGTCCCAAAAGTCTTGAGACGGGCGTCCTTTGTGGGGAGGTGGAAGATGGCCCTGAGGATCTGGGTGTAGGACATGGCAATAAGAAACACATCGAGACTCATCCCAGAGATTAGCACAAAGAGGCCGTAGTAACTACTGATGCGGATGTCGGCACAGGCCAGATTCACTACAACCATATGTTCGCAGTGTGTGTAGGGGATGATGTTGGTTCTGCAATACGGCCAGTGTCTCGCCAGGAAGGGGTAGGGCAGTGCGAGCATGACACCTTGCAGCAATACAGCCAGACCAATCTTGGCTACAACATGGTTTGTTAGGATGGTGGAATGTCTCAGGGGATGGCAGATGGCCACGTAGCGATCCAAAGCCATGGCCACATATAGCCCAGACTCAGTTGCGGTGAAGCAGTGAATGAAGTACAGCTGGGTGAGGCAGGCATTGAAATTGATCTCCCTAGAGTTGAACCAGAAGATGCTCAGCATTTTGGGCAGGATAGATGTACACAGGACCAGGTCAGTGGCGGCCAGCATGCAGAGGAAATAGTACATGGGCTCATGGAGGCTTGGCTCCATCTTTACCATAAACAGGATGGTGAAGTTCCCCAAGAGGGCTATGATGTACATGGTGCAGAAGGGGATGGCGATCCAGACATGGGCCCCCTCCAGGCCCCTAATGCCCAGCAGGATGAAGGTGGAGGGGTTGGGGAAGTGGGTTGTGTTGGAGTCTGACATGGTCTACGGGAGAAGGTGTCCAAATCTGAAGCAGAACGGTGTCTCTTGTGTGCACTGGTCATTCCCCTGACTTTACGGCTGTGCCCAGAATTCACAATGTTGGTTGCAGTACGAATGCCTGGAGGGATGGACAATGACAATATGAGACACCCATGCCCTGCTAGAGGCTGTTCTCAGGGGCAAAGCAGATTGGTTGCTCTTCACACACACAACATTTTCCTTATGCAGAGAAATTAATTATGAACAACCGACCCTCCTCATGCCAGCGGTGTCCCTGGGTCAGTAATTTCATACATCATTCTGTGAGAAAACTTAATAGGACACCAGCAGGAAATACACCCCAGGGAAAGGCCTGGCCCTCACTGAGAGCAACACCCGGGAGTCACCTGCTCTTTGCAGCCGTGGCCCAAGCACAGACCATGGTTGGACATGTATGGAATGAGTCAAAGAGTAACCTGCTTTGGCCACGCCCTCGGGTCTGGTCGCCCAGTCGCTGTGCAGGACACAGCAGACAGAAAAGGCATTTCTGAGACAGGCTGTGAGAATGGGGGAGGAGGGGCTGTTCTAAGAGGACTGGGAGGAAAGTCTGGATCTGGTTAGTTCAGAGTCGAGACACACAAGGGGGCACTTTATAAAGGAGAGGAAACTATTGAAGCTGATAACACACAAAAGGAAACCAGCAAAGATTTCCTAACTAGGACCATCTATTGGCAGTGCCGGAAAAGGGCTAATTTCCCAAAGCTGAGGCAAGTTATCCGCAAAACTCTTTGGGTGGAGAATTCCATGCCAAGGGAGGGCAGCCGTGAGCGGGGAAGAGCAATCCATGGCACTGGGAGGAAAGGAAACAAGATGCCAGAGACTGAGACAGGACATGACAAGGAACTGGTCCCCTCACCTGTGTCTCTTTGATTCTGCGCTACAATATCCTGGTGTAAACCAGACCTTAGTGACACACAGGTCCTGGGGCCCAATATGTGGAGTCAGCGGGTAAAAATAGAACGGCCTGTGTTGTGCGGGAGCTCGGACTTACTGGGCACAAGCTCCATGAATCTGTCGAAAAAGTATTCAGTCGTTTCTGTTAACTGTGTCTCATCACACGTAGCACCAAGAAAGGGAATTTTCTTACACAATCCACATGTGGCCTGAGAGAGAGGGGACCCCTAGAAGGGCTGTCACACCAGCAGGTTCCTCCCACGGACCGCCTGGAGTCAAGGGCGGGCGCCACCTGTGAGCCTGTGACACCATCTCCCACCTCCATGCTTTCCAGCAGAGAAACGTCAGGTAACACCTCCTACCGCCACCCCCAATCCGCTGATTCACAGCCAGAGCCCTGAGGTTCAGGAGCAGGAGGGGAACATTTCTGGGCACTAACACACGGGTGGCTCCTCAGATCTTTGGTTGGTTCCAATCCAGGAGCTGGGCCTCACTGGGACCTGAGCAAAGTCTGGGCCGGGACCTGCAAGCTGGGCATTGTCCTGTGTTGGAATTAGAGTTTTATATCTTTTTATATTTGTATTTTAGGTTTAATAATGTAGTAAGGTAATGTAATACATTTAACAATTAAGCCCTTTAGTTATACATATACATTTTTTAAATTTAGTAAGTAAAGAGACAGGATCTCGTATTGTGTCTGCCAATGAGATTAGAGGAGTGCTGAAGGCCCGAGTCTCATTGTGAATTGCTTTGGTTAATTTACAATGTCTTTTGGCTTTGCTCAATGTAAAATGCTGTTGTTAATGTTCTTCTTTGAAGTGTTATGTATGTGTCAAGATAAGGAGCGAAGGTCATCCTCAGAGCCAGATGGCCAAGGAAGGAGGGATGATGCAGGTGAAGACAGACTGACCAGCATCAGAAGAACCATCAGTGCATACCAATGGTCAAGGATTGACAGATTGGCAGATTGACGACTCTAAAGTGAAGCTAGCACCCCTAAAGGACAATTGATTACAGGATGAGCTTTTGGACATGTTTTGGGAATGATTAAAATCAAAGAGATAAAACACCAGACACAGACTGGCAGAGTGAAATCCATAAACTTCAACAGAGAAAAGGATTATAAAAGCAGGGTGCTTTGCTATGGAACTTTGGGTTCATCTTGCCACCAACTCCAGGAGCATTGGATCACAACTGACAAAGCCCAGCTCCCCTCTGTGATCGATCTGGCTGGCCACTAGATTGATCCAGACTCTGAACTGGCAACTATAACATCATCTGGCGGGACTGTGTGTATGGCGACTGTGTGCGTGAGTGACTGAAAACCATATGCTACTGTTGTATTCTCAATAAATGCAGCGTACTGCCTTTTCCCCTATAAAAGATCTCGAGTGCTTTGTTTAAGCATAACACCTGTACTTCTACCAGCACCTTTCATCCTGACAGAGCCCCTGGGCCACTGTAGTGCGGCCACTTTGGGACTGGAGGCATCAGATGGGCTGGGCTGGGCTGGGATGCACCGAAATGAGGGACACTTTGACTTATGAAACTAGAGGAAACTCATCCCCTAATGCAAGGGCCCTGGCATGTTTAATGGCTGTGCAGAGCAGAAAGAACCCCAGACTGTTGGTCCCCTCTCACCCACATTGTCCTGGGTCTGTGGAGCAGGGGAGCACCACAGCAGGAGATGGTACCTGTGAGTGCTGAGAGGGACGTGCCTTCCCTGGGAACCCCCCTCAGGCAGCCGCGTCCCGCACCTCTCTCAGCCCAGCGCCGGCAGCAGCGTCCCGCGCCGAGAGCCAGCACAGGGCTGAGACCCGTTACAATATAACACAGCTCTGTGGAGTTCCAGGGGGGTTTGCTCTCCCTTCGGGGAGAGGCAGCATCTGAGTGTAAACAGGCTGGAGAGAGACCTGTCTGCACTTCTCTGCTCTTTCTCCAGCTTTCGGAGTAAACAGCCATTAAAGGCCCTTCCCATGGGAGATGAGGCCTTTTGGGCTCTGGGCTAAGTCAGGGAAAACTGGCTGCTCTGTGCATTTGTGTGTATCTAACAATTCAAGTTGATTGGGAAGCAAATGAGGGATAATGCCGATGTCACCTACACAGCTCCTGGGTGTGGGGCCCTGTTCCATGCCGATCAGTCGTTCTCACACCGCCCAGCACCTTCCATCGAAGGCTTTTCAAAACACCTCGCACAGGAAAATCACCTGCTTCTTGTTCTAGGCTGCCCAGGACCAGGCCTCTTCCAGCCCCTGTAAATAGCCGTTGTCTGCTGAGAGCCAGTCCCCCTGAGGGTTTCACTGCTACTGGCTCCCTGGGGCCCCTTCCCCTGTGTCTGCACCGTCCTTTTCTGCCACCTGAGGGCTTTGCACCAAAGGCTCCCTGCCCAGGGTTCTGTAGCTCTTCCCTCAGCCACTGTCACTGCCGGACCCACATCAGGCTGCAGCCGCGCCCTGCCCGGCCCCGCAGAAGAAGGAGCACAGTGGGGAGGGGGGGGGGCTAGGCACCGACGTTCTCATTCACATATGTGTTGTAGGTCCATATGAGGGCAGGTGCAGGGCACTGTACCCTATGGGGTGTCATGGGGCAAATGGAGCACCAACATGACTCCTGCTGATGCCCTGTCCCAGGCCCCTAGGAATCCCCCAGCCTGTGATTCATGGGTGGGAGATGGGAGTGGGGGGAATGTGGCAGCAGGGGTGGAGCAGGGGCAGGAAGAGCTGAAGGGTTGGTGGAGCAGGGCGGTGCCTGGGAGCAGGGCTGGATTGGGGTGGGGTGGAGGTGGAGTAGGGCAGGATGAGGCCTCACACAGGGGGCTGACCTGGGCCCAAGGATTAGAGCACAGGGGGCTTTGTTCCAGGCCCCATACACCCCTGGGGACGACCCTGCCTGTGAGTCCATTAGGCCCAGATGAAGACAAATGTCCAGGCCCTGCGAGGGGAACAGGAACAGGAGACTGAGACACATGCCAGGCCAAGGGGGGAATTGGCCCAGGGCCTGGGGATACAAAGGGGCGTGGAGCGCCTGGCCCCAGTGAAGGCCGGAGCTCCGAGCCCTTTAAATCACCACTGGAGCACCACATGGCTCTGAGGGCTGCTGACCCCTTCCCTGCCTTCTGCCTGAGGCCTGCCCCTATTAGGAGCTCAGAGCTGGGCCCTCCCTACGGCTTACCAGGGGCCCTGCAGACGCTGTCAGCCCCCTTGGAGACGTGTACACACCTGGTCCTTTTGAGGGGCATGAGGTCAAGGGACAAAGACACACGCCCAGCCCCTGTGAGAGTTACCTGTCTACTCTGGGCCAAATTTCGGAAAATCCTCCTCTTTCAGAAGTGCCCTTCTTCCTCATGGGAGGAGGAAGAAAGGGATTCCGAAAGAGCGCATCCGCTCTTCCACAAAAAAAGCAGAAGAGCTGACATGTTCCCTGGATGCGGCGGAGTTTTTCCAGGATATTTCCAGTATCCCGGAAAAGCCCCGTAGTCTAGACATAGCCTGAAGATATCAAGAAACTTTATCCGTGCACCCGTCCTAAGGCACAGGTACCCAGTGAATGTGAGGACAGTTGAAAATGATTAATTGTTATCCTTGTTGTAAGTCTCTACTCAACATGAGCATTTCACGGTAGCTCTCACCATCTTGGTCAGGGGGTTGGTGCTATGTATGACTGTGTCCCATTGGCTAGCCTCATTCCAACAAGTTTCTGTGATGCCTATTATATCAATATTTCATTAATATGAGACTTTCTAGTTCACTCGTGTTATCGTTCAGATTTCCAGCATTTGCATATGAGAACTTTCAGAAATTGTCACTTTTTAACGGCCTGCCATTATGTGATGTGATTGAATGGGATTTTTTTATTTGACTGTTTCTCATCAGATCCTAACAATATTTTATTATCTTCAATTTTCTCCACCTTACTAAGACCTAGGTGATCTTCATTAATAGATCCTCTTGGCTTTCTTCTAGCAGTCCTAACTCTGCCATATGACTTTGTTATATTTAAGAGCCAGCAATCTGGTTCCATTTTGGTTTAGGGGAGCCCATCCTTCATGGATAGGCTTCTCCTTTCCCAAATAGCTCCCCAGTTCCTAACAGATCGAAATCCTCCTCCTTACACCATTTCCTCATCCGGGCATTGAGACGTAGCAGTTCTGTCGGTCTATCTGGCTGTGTGTGGAAGAGGAAGTATTTCAGAGACTGGTACCACGGAGGTCCTGGACTTTATTCTCTTACCTAGAAGCCTAAATTTGGCCTCCAGTACATCTCTCCTATCCTTCCCTCTGTCATTGGTAGTTGCAAGTACAATGCTTCTCTCTCACACTATACACGAGTTTATCTATATTTCTTAAGAGATACACGACCTTCATTCCTGGCAGCAAAGTCAACAGGGTATTATCATGATTTCAAATACTCAGCTATTTATTTTTCTTATGATCGACACCCGCTCTCAACTATTACCTGTCTCTTCATAATAACTGGAGGTAACCTCAGTATGGGAGGGTCCCTTGACATCATCTGGAAAGGGTCACAACTGCTTGAGTTTGATGCTCACCTTCCCTGAGGCCACTTCTATATTTACCTGGAGGGTCTAATTAAAATATACCACTTCAGCTACACTAATAATGTAGCCTCATAGAATAGAACACTAGAACTGGAAGGGACCTCAAAAGGTCATCAAGTCCAGTCCCCTGCTCTCATGGCAGGAGCAAGCACCATCTAGACTGTCCCTGACCAGTGTCTGTCCAACCTGCTCTTAAATATCTCCAGTGATGGAGATTCCACAACCTCCCTAGGTAATTTATTCCAGTGTTTAACCACCCTGACAGATAGGAAGTTTTTTCCCAATGCCCAACCTAAACCTCCCTTGCTGCAATTTAAGCCCATTTGCCCACAGTGAGCAATTAGAAGGCTTCTCACCCATGGTGGCTCCTTGATGTCCAAAACCTATCAGTGCTGATCAAACCTTTACCCTCAGAGCAGTTAAAGGGTGTCTCTCCTGTGTGGGTTCTCAGATGACTGATAAGACAGGAGTGCCCACTGAAGCTTTTCCCACATTCAGAGCCTTTGTAGGGTTTCTCCCTGTGTGGATTCTCTGACGTGCTGTAATGTTTGAGCATTTCCTGAAGCGCTTCTCTCGGCAGAGCAGTTCAACGGTTTGTCTCCTGTGTGAATTCTGTGATGAGCGTTAGGATTTGAGCGCCGACTAAGGCATTTCCCACAGTCAGAGCACGTGAAGGTTTCTCGCCTGTGTGGATTCTCTGGTGTTCAATAATACTTGTTTGGCAATGTAATCTTTTCCCATAGTCAGGGCAGTCACCGATTTTCTTGGTTGGATGCATTGCCTGATGGGTAATAAGTTTTGACTTCTGGCTGAAGTTATTCCTACAGTCAGACAAGATGAAGGGTTTCTCGAAGGTGTGAATTCTCTGTTGTAAAATGGGGACCTGTGTACACTGGAAACTTTTCCCACAGTCACTGCTAGTGTAGGGTCCCGCTTGAAGGGGGATGATCTGTTGAATGGTTTCTTTTTTCTCTTCACCCCTCTGCTCCTATGATTGGATTTACCCTGTCCCTTCTCTGGATGGTTTCCCTCCTACCTTTCTGGGCTACAATGACTCTTGCAGGTCTCTCCCTGCTCAGGACAGTGAGAAACATGTCCTTCAGTTCTTCCCAATAACATCCCACCTCAGCCACTTGCTCCATTCCTTCCTGCTGAAGGCTCTCCTCACTGTTCTCCGTCAAGGTCCCATCACCTGCTTTGTGGGTGTCACTGGAGTCGACATACCTAAATTTGATCTTTTGCACTGGCTTCACAGCACGAGATTGATGGGGGAAAATTCTCCCATCGACTTCCCTTACTCCTCGCAAATCATGGGGTGAGACTTCTTCATTTGATTTAATGGGTCTGTTCTAGACCTGCCATGTCAAATGCCAGAATATTGACTGCTGCAGCATCAATCTTCCTGTGAGTGTAGACATGGCCTGATTCTTTCATTCTCCTCAAGAGAACAGAGGATGTCAGACCAGGGTGGGACAGTTAGACTCCATCCCAGGAAGTCTCATCTAGGTACTTCTCTGTCACCCTTAACTCCTCTAGTCCTTCTAATCTCTTCTCCAAAGCCCATATTCATTCCATAAGCACTGATTTGGGCCACTGGGGACCAGGTTGATGTGCTGGAGATAGGAAAATATTTCCATATGCCATTGTCAGCTGTGAGTGCTTGGCAGGAGTGAGATGCCTAGGACTGGTCAGCGCTTCCTCTGTCCTGAGAGAGACATGGGAGACCCGGATCTAAAATATCTGCGCGCTACCAGATTTGGAGCAAGGACTTAAACTCAGCTTTCCCACATCCCATGTGCATGCCCTGAGCTCCAGGGAAATGGCTCTTTTGGGGAACTTGTTGCATGTTCTGAGGGTACAGACACAAAACCACATGCAAACACAACCAGGGGCCATGTGCACACACACACACAAGCACACACTCCTGACTTCAAGGACCCATCCAGGAGGCAATGGCTGAGAACCCCCTAACAGATCCGGCCTGCTTGGGAGCTGGGCAGGGAAACACCTCATTGGAGAATCCCACCTGTACTGAGGCTGGAGCAAAGACTGTGGAGCAGCGTTAGCACACAGGGTGCTTTGGGCAGCCTCTTGGCAGAACCGTGGGCTCCTGCCGGGTTGGTGGCCAATGAACTAGGGGTTCTGAGCAAGTCAGTGGTGCCTAAGTTCAGAATTTACCTCCGGGCTATTGTAGATCCAGCCCTGGATGCATTTCCAGAAGAGGAGTTACACACAAGTTAAGGCTGTCCCAAGACACGGGGGCTGGCCACGCTTGGAGGAACCAGTCAAGTTTATGAACGCCCACCTCTCACTTTAAAAAAAAACCCAAACCCTTTCCTCCTTTCTTTGCACAAGGAGCAGGCTCCTCCGGCACAACAGGTTCTTTTCTGCTCTTACCGTCTTCAAGGAGCTCTCGTCTCCCAGCTACTCGCCCTGCAGGAACCTGGGCAACGGCCCTTCCTCCTGTGACTAGCAGCTGTAGCACAATGGGAAGGTGGTTGGGTGCTGTGAGATTGAATGTGACCAATTGTATCATTGTTACCCCCACCCATTCCAAATTGCAAACCTCGTACAAAGAATGTGCAGTCGGGAGTACAGGGGAAATTCACAACTGGCTGAGCACAATTAGAACATAAGAACGTAGGAACATAAAAACAGCCACACTGGATCAGACCAAAGGTTCATCTAGCTCAGTGTCCTGTCTGCCCACAGTGGCCAATGCCAGGTGCCCCAGAGGGAGGGACCAGAACAAGGAATCCTCACGTGATCCCTCCCCTGTCACCCACTTCCAGACACAACCTATTCCCCTGCCTAGATGCACGTATAATGGTTCTGCCTGAAGTTATGAATATTGGCCGTGTGCTGGTGTCAGAGGAGCAGAGCCGGTTTGTGGCCAGAGCAAAGGTGCTGGCATGGGGCTCAGGGCCACCAGTTTCTATTCCCCATTCTGGGGTGGTCCTGGATAAGCCCCTTTTCCTCTGCATGGCTCAGTTCACAAGTGTCATGCAGCATGTGCCTTAGACTCGTCCGCAGTGTTCAGCTTCAGCCGCTGGGCGAGGGGTGCCCTGTAGTGCCAGGCACATTGTCCTGTGTATATCCATGTGCATAGCCAGCTAAGGGAAGCAGCGTCATTTGCCTCCCTCCCTGCAAGCTACCAAAACCACCCGGCCTCTGCCCAGCACCCCGCCTTCCCAGCTAAGCAGGAGCGTGTCTTGCTGCTACTCTCAACTGCTGTGCCCCTAGCCTGAGAGGTAATACTTTGTCCTGCCCCCTATGCCTGCCTCAGGGCAAAGGGCTCCCAGCTCTCACCCATTGCATAGACCGTGTCTGCTACAGGCCCCCAGCCAGGAAGAACAGAAGGGAACTGAAAGCTAAAGAAATAAGCCACACAACGGTCTCTGCCCTCCCCTGCTCCCAACCTTCAGCTGCTTCCTGGCTTCCCTCTCTGTTCCCAGTTCAGATCCTTGGCCCCAGTGCTGTCCTTGCTGCCCTCAATGCAGATGCCTTGTCTGGCTGCAGCTGCTCCCACCCCAGCCTTGGAATTTAGGGAGTCCAGCTATGGGGAAGGGAGGGAGAGACTGTGACACCCTAACACCCCCGTATTCCCACTGCCATACAATTGTGATATTTTGAACAAAGGATGCCTCGTGTGGTATCATTCTGAAAGTCATAATCTGTTGAACATTTATAGTCTGACAAGTCTCATGTGCTGTCTGTCTGTAGGGGCAAAATTAGACAGGCCAAGGCACAAAACTAGACCAACCTATCTAGAGACATAAAGGGTAACAAAAAACAAACTGTAAGTACATTGTAAATTGAGGAAACTCAAGGGACAAGGCAGGCCTTTTACAAGTGGAGGAAAAAAAACCCAACAGAAAATAGGGACATGGCAGAGTTGCTTAAGTACTCCTTTGTTTTGGTTTTCACCATGAAGATTGGTGGCAACTGGATGCTGAAGACTGTGAATGACAGGGAAAATGAGGTTAAATCAAAAGCTAAAATAGGAAAGGACAATATTAAAATACTTGGAAAATTAAATGTGTTCAAGTCACCAGGGCCTGATAAAATGCATCCTGGAATACCCTAGGAGCTGATGGAAGAGATATATGAACATAAAAAGAACATAAAAACGGCCATGTTGGGTCAGACCAAAGGTCCATCTAGCCTAGTATCGTGTCTGCCGATATTGGCCAATACCAGATGCCCTAGAGGGAGGGAACACAACAGGGAATCCTCATGTGATCCCTTCCCTATCACCCACCTCCAGACAAACAGAGGCTAGGGACACCATTCTTACCCATCCTGGCTAATAGCCATTGATAGACCTAACCTCCATGAATCTATCTAGATCTTTTTTGAACCCTGGTAAGGTTCTAGCCTTCACCTCATCCTCTAGCAAGGAGTTCCACAGGCTGACTGTGTGCTATGTGAGCTATTAGCAAATAGGGAGACATTCTAGAAGACTGGCTAAGGAAGGGGAAATACAAACAACCTAGTGAATTACAAATCAGTCATCTCCATTTCTCTACCATAAGATAATGGAGCAAATATTTAACAAATCAATTTGCAAACATTTACAACACAATAAGGTGATAAGGAACAGTCAGCATAACTTGTCAAGAGCAAATCATGTTAAAACAACCTGATGGCTTTCTTTGACAGGCTAACAAGCCTTGTGGATGGAGGAAGCAATAGAAGTAGTCGATCTTGACCCGAGTAAGTACATTAGGATTAGATTGAGGTTTTGTTATATTACTTACGGTAGCCTACTTTGAGCTGTTTGCACCTACAACCACTTAAAACCTTTCTTTCTCAAGCTAATAAATCTCTCTTATATTTTACATAAGACACTGTGTGCTGGTTGAAGTTCAAAGGGTAAAAACAGTAGCTCATTAAGAAGAGTTGGGGCATGTCTCCTTTCCTTAATAGAAATGGGGCACTGCAAGGGCAGCACTTCGGGAGGGGAGGGAGGGCAGCAGTCCTGTGTACCAGGACATGGCTTGCTTTTCTGCCCATTCCCCTGCCAGTAAAAGAGCAAGGGGAAAGTACTTGCATGCCGTGAATTATTCCTCTGCCCTCTCCCTTCCCCAGCCAAGAGTGAGAGGCATGCACAGCAGGCAAGTACTTGCCCCTCGCTCCCTGATAGCCATGGGAATGGGAAGAAAAGCAAATCATGTCCCGGTGCACACAGCTGCCTGTGCCCCCTGCCCTCCCACCCTCCTGAAACTCTGCCCTTGGTGCACTGGGCAATCAATGCACACTGGGTGGGTTTTGCCCAGGGCAGGATGGTAGAGCTCTGGGTTCTTAGGCTGGAGAGCCAAGAGGACTTTCTCTGTCTACGGTGGGTCTATGACTGGCTGGCCAGAGCATTCAGGAAAACAGCTGGGTGTGTGGACCCTGCCTGCAGATGTTGGTCTGAAGTAAGCGTGGCATGTCGCAATGCAAGAGGAAACCCAGATGAGTGATACAGAGCCCCTCAGCTGTACCTCCATTCCAGGGGGCACCCATCACACAGATGTTCCAAAGAGAGATGGGGAGGAGAGGAGCAATCAAGAGTGCAGGGGGTGGGGGGTAGGGGGAAAGGCATAGAAGGGATGGGGAGACTCAAGGGAAGATTGAAGTAGAGGCGGGGAGAAGAGGAGGGGGAGGGGACAGGGCCTTGGGTCTCAGTTACAATGACAAATACAATTAGAAAGGGGGCAAATCTATGAGGTAAAACATCTTAAAGGGGGAGCCGTGTTAGTGTGTGACTTTAAAAACAACAAGTAGCCCTGTGGCCCCTTAGACATGAGCTGGAATTGGGGGTAGGAGGGACGAGGGGAGGAATCCAGAATTTAGAACAGAAAGAGAAGAGGGAGAGAGGAAAAAAAAGTACCTGTCAATTGTAGGGCTGGTGCAAATGAGGCTGATTGAGTGGGCTGGAAGTGTCCCTTCCCTAGCATTAGATGTGAAAAGGAGGTGTTAAGGGTATGGAAAGCTGCTTTATAATGGGCCATCCAGTTAATGTCATTGTTCAAGCCCCATGAAACAGTGTCAGGTTTGCATCGTAGAATCATAGACTACTAGGACTGGAAGGGACCTCGAGAGGTCATCGAGTCCAGTCCCCTGCCCTCATGGCAGGACCAAATACTGTCTAGACCATCCCTGATAGACATTTATCTAACCTACTCTTAAATATCTCCAGAGATGGAGATTCCACAACCTCCCTGGGCAATTTATTCCAGTGTTTGACTACCCTGACAGTTAGGAACTTTTTCCTAATGTCCAACCTAAACCTCCCTTGCTGCAGTTTAAGCCCATTGCTTCTTGTTCTATCCTCAGAGGCCAAGATGAACAAGTTTTCTCCTCCTCCTTATGACACCCTTTTAGATACCTGAAAACTGCTATCATGTCTCCCTCAGTCTTCTTTTTCCAAACTAAACAAGCCCACCTTCAGCCTTCCTTCATAGGTCATGTTCTCTAGACCTTTAATCATTCTTGTTGCTCTTCCCTGACCCTCTCCAATTTCTCCACATCTTTCTTGAAATGCAGTGCCCAGAACTGGACATAATACTCCAACTGAGGCCTAACAAGCGCAGAGTAGAGCAGAAGAATGACTTCTCGTGTCTTGCTCACAACACACCTGTTAATGCATCCCAGAATCATATTTGCTTTTTTTGCAACACCATCACACTGTTGACTCATATTCAGCTTGTGGTCCACTATAACCCCTAGATCCCTTTCTGCCATACTCCTTCCTAGACAGTTGCTTCCCATTCTGCATGTGTGAAACTGATTGTTCTTTCCTAAGTGGAGCACATTGCATTTGTCTTCATTAAACTTTATTAAGCATCTGAAGGTCAACTCTGTACTTTCTGTAATTGGCTTGTGAAAGTTGTTGGTAGAAGAATGGCTGCTTTGAAATCCATGACCTAGCGCCCAGGCAGGGTACAATGTTCACCTGCGGGTTTCTGTGAGTTACGATTTCTGCTATCTGACTTGTGTCCATTTATCCTTTTTTGCAGAGACTGTCCATTTGGCATGGCAGAGGGGCATTGCTGGCACTTGGTGGCATAGATCACATTAGAGGATGTGCAGGTAAATGGGCCCCTGATAATGTGGCTTATGTGCATAGGTCCTGTGATGGTGCCACTTGCATAGATGTTAATAATTACACACAAACCAATCACTCTGTAAGTCACACTCAGAAACCCTGGTAAGGACAGGAAAGGATTTATTCTCTCTTTGACTGGCCAATCAGTGATTCAGGCAGGGACAAGAACCATGCCACTGGCCAGCACTGCATGGGGCTTGGACTGAGAGTCAGAGCTCTAAGAGAAAACTTTAGTCCATTTGTGAGGAAACAGCCAGAGAAGCCTGGCCCGGATCTGTTGGGTCCTCAACCCGTAGATGATGGGATTTAGCATGGGGGGCACCAGGAGGTACACATTCCCAGTGAGACTGTGGAAATGAACAGGCAAATTACGGCCAAACCGGGCCATGAGGGAGGAGAAGAGAGTTGGGATGTAAAAGGCCAAGATGACACAGAGGTGGGACCCGCAGGTCCCAAAGGTCTTGAGCCGGGCGTCCTTGGTGGGGAGTCTGAAGATCGCCCTTAGGATCTGGGTGTAGGACAGGGCAGTAAAAAGCACATCGAGACCGATCCTAGAGACTAGTGCAAAGAGGCCGTAGTAGCTACTGATGCAGGATGTCCGCGCAGGCCAGGCTCACCACAAGCATGTGCTCACAGTGCGTGTGGGGGATGATGTTGGTTCTGCAATACGGCCACTGCCTGGCCAGGAAGGGATAGGGCAGTGCAAGCATGGCACCACGCAACACCACGGCCAGGCTGATCTCAGCTACGACACGGTTTGTCAGGATGGTGGAATATCTCAGAGGTTTGCAGATGGCCACGTAGCGATCCAAAGCCATGGCCACATAAAGCCCAGACTCAATTGCTGAGAAGCAGTGAACAAAGTACAGCTGAGTGAGGCAGGCACTGAAACCGATCTCCCTGGAATTGAACCAGAAGATGCTAAGCATTTTGGGCATGGTAGATGTACACAGGATGAGATCTGTGACAGCCAGCATGCAGAGGAAATAGTACATGGGCTCATGGAGGCTCGGCTCCCTCTTCACGATGAAGAGGATGGTGAAGTTTCCCAAGATGGTTATGATGTACATGGTGCAGAAGGGGATGGAGATCCAGACGTGGGCCCCCTCCAGGCCAGGAATGCCCAGCAGGATGAAGGTGGAGGGGTTGGTGAAGTGGGTTGTGTTGGAGTCTGACATGGAGTAGGAGAGAAGGTGTCCAGCTCTGAGGCAGAACAGTGTCTCCTGCATGTACTATATGTTTCCCTTCCTTTCTGTATGTTCCCAGGGTTTATAACGATGCTTGCAGTACAATTGCCTGGAGGGACAGAGAATGACAATATGAGACCTGACATGCCCTGCTTGAGGCTGTTTCCAGGGGCAAAGCAGATTGGTCACTCTTCACACACTAAAAAAAATATATTTTTCTTTTAAATGAAGTATGAGCAACTCACCCTCCGAATGCCAGTGGTGTCCCAGTGTCTATAATTTCCATACATCATTTTGTGAGAAACCTTAATAGGCACCAGCAAGAAAGGCCTGCCCCTCACTGAGAGCAACACCACGGGGTCACCTGCTTTTTGCAGCTGTGGCAAAAGCACAGACCATGGTTGGACACATACGGAATGAGATGGGTAATAACCCGCTCTGGCCATGGCCTCGGGTCTGGTTGCTCATTTGCTGTGCAGGATACAGCTGATATCAAGTGAATATCTGAGACAGGCTTTGAGAGTGAGGGAGGCTGCCATAAGCAGACAGGGAGAAAAGATTGGAACGGTTTTAGAGATGAGACACACAAGGGGGATATGATAAAGGGGAAGCAAACAATGGAGCTGATAACAGACAAAATAAGGAACAGCAAAGATTTACTAACTAGGACTATCTATTGGCTGTGATTGAAAAAGGCAAATTTTCCAATGCCAAGGCAAATTATCAACAAAACGTGTTGGGAGGAAAAGTGAGACAGAAAAATGTGAATGAAACTAGGAAGATCCTTAAGAAGAGTTTGTTAGCTAAAATGCCATGACTCCGTAGTCAAGAAAGTGGGCAATTTGGGCTGAAAACCCAAATTAGTGGCAAAAGGAGGGCAGCAATGGCATCAGAAAGAGTGATATATGGCACATGGAAGAAAAGGAAAATAATGCCAATGAATACAAATTGAAAGTTTTTAAAACTGACCAGGAACATTAACTATATCAGGGAAAAATCCATGCTTAGCTTAGTTAAGGATCACAAAAAGGAGGTTATCTTACTGTGTACTTTAGATATGTGCACCTTTCTGTCTGTGAGTCCATTTGTTCACGAACTTCTAATGGTAAGAGCTAGGACCCCAAATCTGGAAGGCAGCTTCCTCTTATTATAACTGAAGAACAAGGTCAGAGTTCGGTTGTGTCAGGACAATGGGATGTGCCTGGAATTTGATTATCAGAGGGGTAGCCGTGTTAGTCTGAATCTGCAAAAGAGGCGAGGAGTCCTGTGGCACCTCATAGACTAACAGAAGTGTTGGAGGATAGTTCGTGGGCAAGACCCTCATCAGATGACATGCATCTGACGAAGTGGGTCTTTGCCCATGAAAGCTTATCCTCCAACACTTCTGTTAGTCTATGAGGTGCCACAGGACTCCTCGACGCTTTTGGAATTTGATTGTTTCTCATAAAATGGAAAGAGAGGGGCCTGGCTGAAGATAGTTATATTTTAGAATGACCACAAGGGGGCAGCAAGGGGGCAGAGATGGGAACTTAGAACAGCTATAATCCCCATTGAGCCAGCAGGGGTGCAGAAAGTGACAGCTACCTACTATATATTTTAGAAAGTTTGTCTGTTTGGGTCTGATTTTCTGTGTGTCTGTCTGTCTGTCACCCAGTCGAGGGTCATGGAAACCTTCCCCAGTGGTGCCTGCTTTGCAGTGGCCATGCAGTGGGTGTTTTCACTTGGCACCGAGAGGGCTGGGGTTGTCCTCTCTCCCTGGGGCAGCCTGCATCCTCCATCCCTCATCCCCAGCCCCACCCAAGAGCAATGATTTAAATGAATATATTTTTTTAAGTTAAGGATGTGAGCAATGCCCGGTACATTCTCTAAGTTGTTGGTTTTTTTACAAACCCTAGAAAAGAATTACATTAATTCCTAGATGGAGAAAGTTAACTTAATAATGATGGTGTTGAGCAGCATCTACTGTAGAACCTTAGACTTCAGAACACAAGAGTTACAAAGTGACCAGTGAATCACAGTCAGAACTTCAGAATTAGAAATACACAATCAGGAAGCAACAGAACAACAACAAAAGAGAGAGAGAAAGAAAGCAAAGCAAACACAAAGCAGGTCTCTTTTAAATATAAATAATTAGAAAGTAAAGGGAAATTTAAAAATTGATTTGAAAATGTAAACAATGGAAAAGATAGTACAGGGTTAGTTAAAAAACCCTCTAGGAATATAACTAATGCCAGACAACAACATGGTGTCAGGAAAACAGGTGTTACGAAATAAACCCAATTTTCTCCTTTAATTAGAGGACATGTTTGGCTGGTTGAAAGACTAAACGTTAATTTCCCTGAGACATTTGATTTAATAAGGGAAAACATTTCAATAAAGACATGAATACTCAACAGTTCCAGTAGAGCAGTGTTTCTGAACACGTTCCACAAAGTCACTTTCAGAAACACATTAACTGGCCACCCTGGTTTGTTTATTTACTGGCGCCACAGAGCCTCGTGGCTCCCATTGGCTGCAAAGGATGAAACAGAGCCAATGGGAGCCACGAGGCTCCGCAGCCGTGGTGCCGGTAAATAAACAAACCGGGGTGGCCAGTTAAATGTGTTTCTGAGAGTGATTTCGCGGCGCACTTTCAGAAACACTGCAGTAGAGCACATGTGAAATGCATTAAAAGCTGGCTTACTGACCTGTCTCAGGATGTCATTGTCCATGCATCTCTGTCAGTGAACCAGGTTGTTTCTAGTAGGATCTGCAGGGATCAGTTCTCGTCCTGATGCTATTCAACATTTGCACAAGTGATCCGGAAGCAAAGAGAATCACTGCACGTAACATTTGCTGCAGTGGCAGAGTGGTGACTATGAGACTATGAGATGGTTCCCTCTCTCCGGGGCATCTGGTACTGGCCACTGTCAGCAGACAGCACACTGGGCTGGATGGACCTTTGGGCTGTCCCGGTGTGGCCGTTCTTATGAGACATGACGGCTGACACACCGATTACGTGTTTGATGAGGTAGGCACATGCAAATAAAATAATTTAATACAGTCACATGAAAAGCTGTTGTCTGAGAACAGCAAATGCAGGCCTGACCCACAGACTAAGGCTCTGTGGGTGCATCTACACTTTGCCCATACCTCGAAATAAGCTCTGCAATTTGCACTATGTAAATTGCATAGCTTATTCTAAGTCAATTTTGAAATAGCTTATTTTTAAATTTCACGCTGTCTCCATAGCACCACATTTTGAAACAAAGCGCTGTTCCGACAAGTCTGTCAAACCTCAGGGAATGAAGACCCATACACGGGTGGACTTATGATTCTGATTCTTGGATTTATACTTCCGTTAGATAAGTGATAAGAATACATGTAAATTCTTACTGTAGCAGCCTTTGCAGGCTGGCCCGAATGTCTGTCTCTGATCACTCTGCCTGGTGCGTCGGTGTGGACACTACTCACCATGGCTGGAGGGGGCTCCAGTCCGGGTGGGTAATCCACCTCCTGGAGAGGTGAAAGGCTACTCCATTGGCGGAATTACTCCCCCAGCCGCATGCTGCCTGCACTGGGCTTAGGCTGAGAGAGCAACTTCCCTCATGGTGTGATTTTTCTTTTTTTTTCTGTTTCTAAAACAGCAAAGGGGCCGCTAAGTGGTGTTAACAGAGGCACTGCAAGCCAGTCCTGGTAGTTGATAAAATTGCACTATTCAGTGCTGGTGAGACCTCAGGAGAAGAGTAACAACTGATTTAACGATGTCCCGGTTAACGCTGGTCTGTTGTTACGTTGCTTATCTATTAGCACGCATGCGCCTTTAACGGTGTGCAATGGCCCCTTATAATGTTGGGTGGCTGCCTGCTTTGTCGGTAACTTTGTCTGGAAAAGCAGCCTACCCTTGTGGGGGTGTGGACCCAGAGCGGGTTAACCAGAAAGGATCAGGAGAGAAGGCACAAACATGTCCCAAGGCTGTTTAAGTAAGCTGAAGGACCCAGGTGTGTTTAGATTTGAATGGAGTTGGGGGGAGGGGGGTATGACAGGGATCTCCAAGGATTTCAGAGCCTACAATAAGAAATGGAGGAAAGTTCTTCACTCTTGACTCGGAGAGCAGAACCAAAGGCAGTGGGTTTAGATGCCCCAGGAGGTTGTGGCAGGCCCTTCACTGGAGGTGTTCCAAAGGAAGGGAACAGACATCTGTCTGGGAAGGAACATATTCAACACATTCTCCTTCTTTGCCTGGGGTCAGATCACCTGATACTTGTATCTCAAATCCATGATTCTACACCACAAAATCCTGGTATAGACCAGGCCTTAGTGACAAACAGGACATGGGACTTAATATAGAAGTAAGTGGGTGACATGTTGTGACCTGTGTTACAGAACAGGTCAGATTTAATGATCTAATTGTCCCTCCTGATTTTCAGCTCTATGAATCCACCACTAAAGGAAGTAATCAGGCATTTCTATTCACTGTGTCTCATAACACACAAAAAGGGAACATTTAATTCCATTGCATGTTTGAACATCGAAAACAAGAAAAGCTAAGTTCTTACATTCTCCATGCGTGGCCTGTGGAACTCCTTGCCACAGAAATTATTACAAAGAAGAGATTTGCTGAATGGGCTTCCCAAGTGTGCCAGCCAACCATCTTTGGGTCAGGCTGTCTGACACCTTCAGTTTTAGTTGCTTACACATTTTCCCAGCTTCAGCTGTTGGGAGTGAAACATCCAATGCTGCAAATTCACTTCTGGCTGACCAGTTTTACTTTTTTCTTTTCCTTCTTTTGAAATGTTCAGGCATAGCAGGTCAGCCAACTACTTGAATGAAGGTGGGAGAAAATATATCTTGACCAGGAGGTGGAGAGGCTTAAACTTGGGAGAGCGTGGGCCCCCACGAAGGGTGCCACACCTGGAGGTTCCTCTCTGGGACTGCCCGGAGCCTAGGGTACCACCACAGGGTACCCTGTGAGCCTCTGACACCATGCCCGGAGCCTAGGGTACCACTGGAGCCTAGGGTACCACCACAGGTACCACCTGTGAGCCTCTGACACCATGTTGTTCCAGAGAGGAGCCCTTCCACTTCCATGCTTTCCAGCAGAGAAACATCAGGTGAAAGCCCCCACCCCCGAACCCACCAATTCACAGCCAGAGCCCTGAGGTTCAGGAGCAGGAGGGGAATGCTTCTGGGCACTAACACATGGGTGGCTTCTCAGATCTATGGTCGGTTCCAGTCCAGGGGAGCTGGGCCTCACTGGGGCCTGAGCAAAGTCCGGGCGAGGACCTGCGAGCTGGGCAGTATCCTGTACTTCTACTGGCACCTTTCATCCTGACAGAGCCCCTGGGCCACTGCAGTGCGGCCACTTTGGGGCTGGAGGCATCAGCCAGGCTGGGCTGGGGTGCACTGAAATGAGGGACACTTTGACCCATGAAACTGGAGGAAACTCATCCCCTGCAGCAGGGCCCTTGGATGTTCATTGGCTCTGCAGAGCGGAAAGGACCCCAACTGACTCTGTCCGCTCACACCCACACTGCCCTGGTTCTGCGGAGCAGGAGAGCTCCTCAGCAAGAGCTGGTACCTGTGAGTGCTGAGAGGGACGTGTCTTCCCTGGGATCCCCCCTCAGGCAGCCGCGTCCCGCACCCCTCTCAGCCCAGCGTCTGCAGCAGCGTCCTGCACCAAGAGCCGGCCCAGGGCTGTGCACTGGTTATAACCCAGCTCTGGGCCATCCCAGGGGGGTTTGCTCTGCCTTGGGGGAGAGGCAGCATCTGAGTGTAAACAGGCTGGAGAGAAGCTTGTTTGCACTTCTCTGCTTTTTTCCAGCTTTAGGAGTAAACAGCAATTAAGGGCCCTTCCCAAAGGACAGTAAGAACTCTTGGGCTGTGGATTGAGTCAGGGAGGAATTGGATGCTCAGTGTATTTTTTAGTGTATTTAGAAAAATGTGTGATTGGAAAGAAAACTAGGGACAATGCTAACTTTCCATAGTAAGAGATGGACGTCGGAGACAGACATGTTGAGAGTCTCTGGGTTAGGTTAAAAGGGGTAAAAAACAAGGGTGATGTCATGTAGGGATCTACCTCAGATCACCTACCCAGGCTTTTTTAAACAACTAGCACAATGAAACAAAGCACAGGAATTGATGGTGATGGAAGACTTCATCTATCCAGACATTTGTTGGGAAACTAACATCGCAGGGCACGGATTATCTAATAAGTTCTTGGACTGCATAGGAGACCATTTTTTTTTATTACATAAGGTTGAGAAAGCTACTAGTGGGGGAAGCTGTTCTTGATTTGATTTTATCTGGCTGAGAATTTGGAAGTGGAAGGCAGCTTAGATAAAAGTGATCATGAAATCATAGAGTTCCTGATTCTAAAGAATGGTAGAAGGGAGAACAGCAAAACAGAGACGGTGGATTTCAGGAAGGCAGATTTTGGTAAGGTCGAAGAGCTGGTAGGTAAGGTCCCCATGGGAAGCAAGACTAACAGGAAAACCAACTGAAGAGAGTTGGCAGTTTTTCCAAGGGACATTATTAAGGGCCCAAAAGGAAACTATTCCGCTGCATAGAAAGGATAGAAAGTATGGCAAAAGACTGCCTTGGCTTAACCAGGAGATCTTAAATGATCTAATAATCCAAAAAGGAGTTGTACAGTGAAACCTTTGTTATCCGGCACTCTGTTAACCAGAAAACTTTGTTAACCGACATTGCCCCCAGCCATAATACTGTCACATCTTCAGGCACACAGGCCTGGCTTGGTTTACCATGATTGGCTTAACAATTTTTTATTTAAGAAGTACTAATCATCTTTAACTCAAAAGAGAAATATGAGACCAACTGCCTCAAACTACAAAACTACCAATATTAAAAAAATGAGTTGCCCATTGGTTTTTCCTAGGTTGATGGGACCCTCAGATAACTGGAATTTTTAGATAACCAGAACACCCTAATCCCTAAGCGTGCCAGATAACACAGGTGTTATTGTATATAAATTGGAAACTAGGTCAAATTACTAAGGATGAATATAAGCAAATAATACTAATATGCAGAGGCAAGATTAGAAAGGCAAAGAGACAAAATGAGCTCAAACTAGCTACAGACGTAAAGGGAACAAGAAGACTTTCTATAAATATATTAGAAGCAAGAGGAAGACCAAGGACAGGGTAGGCCTACTGGTCAGTGAGGAGGGAGAAACCATAACAGAAAATGTGGAAATGGCAGAGGTGCTTAATCACGTCTTTGTTTCGGTTTTTACCAAGGAGATTGATGGTGACTGGATGCCTCACATAGCAAATGCTTGTGGGAATGGGGTAGGTTTGGAAGTTAAAATGGGAAAAGACCAAGTTAAAAATCACTTGGAAAAGTTCAATGTCTGCAAGTCACCAGGGCCTGATGAAATGCATCCTAGAATACTCAAGGGGCTGATAGAGGAGGTATCTGAGCCTTTACCTATCATCTTTGAAAAATCACGAAAGTCTAGTGAGATTCCAGAAGACTGGAAAAGGGCAAATCTAGTGCCCATCTATAAAAAAGGAAATGAGAACAACTCAGGAAACTACAGACCAATCAGTTTAACTTCTGTGCCAGGACAGATAATGGAGCAAGTAATTAAGGAATTCATCTGCAAACATCTGGAAGATAACAAGGTGACAGATAGCACCCAGCATGGATTTGTAAACAACAACCCAATCATGTCAACCCAATCTAATAGCTTTCTCTGATAAAATATCAAGTCTTGCGGATAAGGGGGAAGCAGTGGACATGATATACCTAGACTTTAGTAAGGCATTTGACATGGTCTCGCATGTTCTTCTTATCAATAAACAAGGGAAATGCAACCTAGATGGGGTTACTATAAGGTGGGTGCATAACTGGCTGGATAACCATTCTCAGAGAGTGGTTATTAACAGTTCACAATCATGTTGGAAGGGCATAAGAAGTAGGGTAAGGCAGGGGTCTGTTTTGGGACTAATTCTGTTCAATGTCCTCATCAACGATTTAGATATTGGCACATAGAGGACAATTCTAAAGTTTGCAGAGGATAGCAAGCTGGGAGGGGTGGCAAGTGCTTTGGAGGATTGGGTCATAATTCAAACTGCTTGGGGCAAACTAGAGAAATTGTCTGAGGTCTATAGGATGAGGTTTAATAAGGACAAAGTACTCCTCTTAGGAAGGAACAATCTGTTTCACACATACAGAAATGGAAGCGACTTTCTAGGAAGGAGTCCTGCAGAAAGGAATCTAGGGGTCATAGTGGATCACAAGCTAAATATGAGTCAAAAGTGTGACACTGTTGCGAAAAAAGCAAACCTGATTCTGGGCTGCATTAACAGGAGTGTTGTGAGTAAGACACAAGAATTATTATTCTTTTCTGCTTTGCACTGATTAGGCCACAGCTGGAGTATTGTGTCCCATTCTGGGCCCCAGATTTCAAGAAAGATGTGGAGAAATTGGAGAAGGTCCAGAGAAAAGCAACAAAAATGATGAAAAGTCTAGAAAACATGAGCTATGAGGGCAGGCTGAAAGAATCAGGCTTGTTTAGTTTGGAAAAAGTTGTCACTAGCCCCTAGTTCGAACTAGGGAGGCTAATGAGGCGACGAATTGCAAATGAAGCACGGGATTTAAATATCTCTGTGCATTAGCATGTTCCTGGTTGTTATTTGGAAACTGATTAGCTCGAGTAACTGCGTTTACACGCCAGTGAAACGGGAGTTTGAAGTAAACCCTTAACTCAAATTAACTGTTAAACCTCATTCCACGAGGAGTAATAGCTAATTCGAGTTAGGGGTTTACTTCGAACTCCCATTTCACTGCCACATGTAGACGTGGGCAGTTACTCCGGGCTAGTCAGTTTCCAAAATGGCGACTGCCTGGGAACATGCTAATGAAGCGTGGGATATTTAAATCCCACGCTTCATTTGCAATTTCGGTCGCCCTCATTAGTCTCCCTAGTTCGAACTAGGGGGCTAGTGTAGATGTACCCTGAGAGAGGAAATGATAGTGGTTTTCAAATATCTAAAAGGGTGTTACAAGGAGGAGGGAGAAAAATTGTTCTCCTTGGCCTCTGAGGATAGAACAAGAAGCAATGGGCTTAAACTGCAGCAAGGGAGGTTTAGGTTGGACATTAGGACAAACTTCCTACCTGTCAGGGTGGTTAAACACTGGATCTATGTCTACACTACAAGGTTTTTGCGAAAAAACGGCTGGAGCGTCCACACCTCAAGCACGTTTTTGCGTAAGGAAATCAACAGTAACGTGGCAGAACAGAGGGCTTTTTGTGGTGTAGATATACCTCCTTCTATGAGGCATAACTCCTTTTTGATCTACAGCTCTTGCACAAAAAGGCATGTGTGGATGCTCCACAGGGATTTCTTGAGAAAAAAAGAGCCTAGCTGCCGAAAAAGCACAGGTGCTCTGATGGCCATTCTGTGAATGACCATCAGAGCTTTTTTGCTCAAGAGCATCCATGCAGTGTGGACGCTCTCTTGTGCAAAAGCACATCACTTTTGCCATGTGCTTTGAGGTGTGGACATGCTTTTGTGCAATAAGTTTTTGCAGAAGATCTCTTCCTCAAAAGACTTTTTGAGCAAAAACCCTGCAGTGTAGATGTAGCCTGGAATAAATTGCCTAGTGGGGTTGTAGAGTCTCCATCTCTGGAAATATTTCAGAGCAGGTTGGACAGACACCTGTCAGAGATGATCCAGATAGTGATTGGTCCTGCCGTGAGGGCAGGGGCTGGACTTGCTGACCTCTCGAGGCCCCTTCCAGTTCTAGTGTTCTATGAAAAGGTGTGTCTCAGAGAATGGTGACGGAAACATACAAATCACTGAGCTGGATGAGAGATACATTCATTCTGCAGATGGAGGCAACATCTGTTGAGGAAAGAGATCATCTAGACAGCCACAAGAGTTTTAAAAAAGCAATCTGCTTTTTCGAAAGAGAGCATTCAGGCAATCTGGATGCTCTCTTTCAAAAAAAGCCCTGTTTGCATTCAAGAACACCTTTTTTCGAAAGAGCTCTTTTGAGAAAAAGCATTCTTCCTTGTAAAATGAGGTTTACCGCTGTCGAAAAACCCACTGTGTTCTTTCGATTTAATTTAACGTGACAACAGTCTAGACACAGGTGATGTTTTTTTGGAAAAAACTCTGTCATCTAGACATAGCCTGACCACATGGGGGAGGATGCTCAGGGCAGAAGGTCTGGTTCAGCATCTGTGCACCCAGATACCCATCCTTTGGGAGGGAGCTGGCCATTGCCTTCCCAGAGAGGAGCTGTCACACTACTGGCCTCACAGAAATGGGGGGAGGGGCGACTGAGGGTCCCCCAACACTGGACATGATTTTTCAGGGCTTTGTTCCTGGCGTGCCTGTGACCCCCAATTCTGTCTGTGCCCCACCGGTTGTAGGTTGTGCTGAAGAGAGTGTTATATTTGCCTATATGAACGATCCATCAGCCAGAGGGGAGGAGGCGATTCATCCGGCTGGTGAGGCACAGACAGAAGCTTGGAAAGGGCTGCTAGGAGGAGACACACCTTGGAGCTTGGCGAGCACAGATCACAAACCCCATCATTTGGGCGGGGAAGGTCCCAAGGGAGTCTGGCTCAGAGGAGAATCTGGAGTAAGGGCGTTTGGTCCTGTTGCTAAGTTTGGGAAGCGCAAAGGGAAGGGAGATTTCTGCACAGGGAAAAACCTGGGGTTTGGAATCCGCTCCATAGAGGGCTGGCCAATGGGCAAAGTCCTCATAGGTCCTCACCTCCCCAGCCACCGGCATGCCAAGACACCAGGGATGACCTTAGACTTGTGTCCCTGCTGAAGGGGAAACTGAGGAGAAAGGAAAACCAGACACTAAACACTGGTGATAGTTCAGGGAGGAGTTGAAAGATCCAATGGGCATCGAACAAACCAAGCTGTTCAAGAAGAAAGCCTCGCATCACAAAACTACTCGGGAACAGCCACCTGTGAGAAAAGATTTGCTGTTGCTGTTAAACCTTGTTATGAAGAGTTTGGCACTAATGGTAAACCGTACAGCAAAGAATCAGATACTAATGGTAAATTCTATGAAAAGGTGTAACATGCAGGACTTCGTGAGAAGCTTCTGGGCATGCTATCAGTAGTACACACTAGGCTAATCTACAAGTAATTAAAGCTACACAGAACTTGGCGGGAGCACCCTGGGGTAATACAACTATGTTTTGCAACCCTGGAGTTTTTGAAATGCAAAAGAGAATCATGCTCACGAACCGGGGTTGATTCATTGTCCTCTCCACATTGAGGGAGGGGTGGAACTGGGTAATAAACGTACACTGCTCAGACATCCGACAAGGGCAAGATGGTGCAGGTCTGGGGCCGTGGGCGGGAGAGCTGGGGAAGCTGGCTAGTGAAAGCGTTCCCCGCACTCACTGGCAGTGCCCTGCTCCCTGTCTGGGGGTGTCAGTGCGTGTTCTGAACAGAATCACAGCTTCTCACAGCCTAGCAATGAGAGAAGGACTCAGGCTGTGGTGTCAGAGGGCTCGGCTGTGCCCCAGTCCCAGGGTGCACTGGGGTGTCTATCACACTTCCCCTGCAAACAGGGCCTGTTAGACCGGGAATATGTTCCCGACTAGCCACACGCGTAGTCACTCAGGGTGCATCTACACAGCAAGGCTTAAACTGAAATAAGCTATGCAAATTGAGCTATGAAATTGGGCGCGTCTACACAGCACTTATTTTGCAATACAGCACTATTCTTCCGAATCCCCTTACTCCTCGTACAATGAGGGCTACAGGGGTCGGAGTAAGAAGTCTTCCAGCTTGACAGTATTTCGACATTATTTCGAAATAACTGCCTGCTGTGTAGACACGGACTAAGTTATTTCAAAATAATGCAGCTGTGTAGACGTACTCTCAGAGAGAGACCGTGGTGAGAGCTGGGAAATCAGGACTCCTGCTTTCTGTCCATCACTCTCTGTGTCACCTTGGGCAAGTCACGTCTCCCTGTGCCTCACTTTACCTATCAGTATAATGGGGATAGGCTTATAGGGACTTCCCTTTTTCCAGTGGTATTGAAGATCCATCAGTGAAAGGTCATGTCCAATATGATGTTAATTACTGGTGAGAATTATTGATCTGTGATCCCTTAGCAACAGCCCCGTGTGCCTGCAGAAAATGCTCAACTCTTCCCTCAGTCATCTGTTTGTAGATCTGTCTGACTGCTATCTACCCGGCCATCCTGGTCATTTGGGCTTAAATTGAAGCAAGGGAGATTTAGGTTGGACATTAGGAAAAACTTCCTAACTGTCAGGGTGGTTAAACACTGGAATAAGTTGCCTAGGGAACTTCCATCACTGGAGACATTTAAGAGCAGGTTGGACAGACATCTATCAGGGATGATCTAGAGGGTTCTTGGTCCTGCCACGAGGGCAGGGGACTTGACTGTATAAGAATATAAGAACGGCCATACTAGGTCAGATCAGCCCAGTATCCTGTCTGCTGACAGTGGCCACTACCAGATGCCCCAGAGGGAGGGAACACAACAGGTAATCTTCACCTGATTCCTCTCTTGTCACCCACCTCCAGACAAAGAGAGGCTAGGGACACCATTCCTACCCATGCTGGCTTATAGCCACTGATGGACCAAACCTCCATGAATCTATCTAGCTCTTTTTTGAACCCTGTTAAAGTTCTACCCTTCACCACATCCTCTGGCAAGGAGTTCCACAGGTTGACTATGCGCTGAGTGAAGAAAAACTTCCTTTTCTTTGTTTTAAACCTGCTGCCTATTAATTTCATTTGGTGACCCCTAGTTCTTACATTGTGGATATAAGTAAATAACTTTTCCTTATTCACTTTTTCCACACCTGTCATGATTTTATAGACCTCTATCATATCCCTCCTTAGTCTCCTTTTTTCAAAGCTGAAAAGTCCAAGTCTTTTTAATCTCTCTTCATATGGGACCCATTCCAAACTCCCAGTCATTCTTGTTGCCCTTTTCTGAACCTTTGCCAATGCCAATATATCTTTTTTGAAAGGAGGTGATCACATCTATACGCAGTATTCAAGATGTGGGCATACCATGGTTTTATATAGAGGCGATAAGAGATTCTCTGTCTTGATGGTAGTTACTGTTGAGAAAGTATCGATCTCTGATTCCAAAGCATCAGGCCCATGTGCCTGCAGAAAGTGTCTGTGTTTCCCTTTAGTCATTGTTCTCCAGAATGGTCTGTCTGCTCTCTGCCCATCCCTCCTGGGACTTTACAGGGCCTCCGACCCTCTGGAGACCTAGGCGTTAACTCGAGTTTCTTAACAATAAACTCTATTTTTAAATATACACAAACACACAGAGCAGCCAATTACACTCTGAGCCAGCCCAGAGCCCAAGAGTTCTCCTCTCTCTTGTGGAAGGTCTTTTAATTACTGTTTACTCCTAAAGCTGGATAAGAGCCCAGAAGCACAACAGAGAGACCTTGGCTAGGATGACTCTGGTCTCCAACCTGATTACATTCAATTGCCCTGTTCCCCTAGAGGCTGAAGGACCCCCTGGGCCTGCCCAGAACTGTGTTATAGGCAGCACTGATGCTTGTGGCTGCAGACGCTGGCTGAGAGAGGTGCAGGCCACGGCTACCTGAGGGGGAGTCCCAGGGCGTTCACAGGTATCTGTCTGTTGCGGAGGAGTTCACCTGCAGGACAAGTCTAGTGCGATGTGGGTGTGGTGGGACGGAGAGTTGTTCCGTTGTCCTTTCTGATTTGCAAAGCTGTTAAACATCCCAGGGCATGTTTCTTAGGTACCAATGGCCACAGGTCGGCTGATGGGCATGCCCACTGAGGTGGCCGCATGTCCGTGGCCGAGACGCCTTTGGGGATGAACGGGGGCAGGGCCGGCCCTACCATGTGGTGAACTGAGGTGGCCGCCTCAGGTGCCAGACTGTGGGGGTGCGTCACTAGGACCCAGAGTGTAGAAAATTGTGTCTGCTGCTGGTGCAGATGTATTCTCTCTGCTCTAGATGCCCAGAGATGGTGGAGTGCTGGGCTGGAGGAAGGAGGGCACAAGAGACCTTTCAAAGTTTTGGCCCAAGCGAGGGGACATGAGGGCATCATTTGAGCTCCCTGCCTCAGGTGCCAAAATGTTGTGGGCTGGCCCTGGACTGGGGTTGGTAGCTGCAGAAAAAGGGGGAGTTCTGAGGCTGTGTTAATGTGCAGAGACTGTCCCCTCCTGCTTTTTCAACTCAGGGCTCCAGTGGTAGGGAGGTGGGAGGATTAGGGGAGCTGTGGTCTGACGTTAACTACAGGAAAACATGGAGGTCCCAGCTGTCCTCACTGGAGCAGTTATAAGCATTTCTCAGCATCAGACAGACACCGTCTCTCCTTGTTCGGTTTGAGCTGTCGGTTGAATTGTTGCCTCCCAAACTTTCAGAAAACAATTCCGCGGGAAGCGACACTCATCATGGAACAGCCCGCAGGCTGACAGGTTGGCAAACTTGTAAGCAGCTAATAAGGACGTTTCCTAATTGAAGGTGTCAGAGTTGTATCTAAATGTGGTGCCTGCAGCAGCACTTACAGTGGCCAATCCATTTGGGAGTCTTAATCACCTAGGCCTGGGGGAGAGGGTGGTAGGAGTACGGGTATTTCCATAGGCCAAATAGGGATGATGTAAACCATTTTCTTCTATCACCGTTATATGTTCAGACTTCCCTTCCCAGCTTCCCCCAATGGTTAATCACCCTCAGTGCCAATCATTCAGCCCTTTTTTCCAGTCATAATTTGTCAGGCTTCTGATTCCAGTCACTGGGCCTTACTGCACCTTTCTCAGCTAGGATACCAGGCCCATTATTGCTGGGTAAGAGAAATAAATGAAGCTCTTTCAGTTCCTCGCGGTCAGGCATTTTCTCCAGGCATTTTAGTGGCTCTTTTCTACACCCTTTCCAATTTCCAACACCCTGTTCGAAACGTGGATGTTGGGACGGGACGTGGACGGTTTCACGTGCAGACATCAACACGTGCAGACATCAAATCCTTCCCCTGCTCCAACTCCCCACTCCCCTGTTTACTCAGCCAAGGCTCCTCTCTGCCCCCTGGACACAGCATGGCACTGGGTGCGTAGGATGAATTGAGTGTCCCCTGTTAACCCGTGAGCATGTTCACTGCCCTCCTGCGTTCCATAGCACAGTGCAGCTGTCGGTCATTCCGGCTGCATTCCTTGCCCAGAGGACACGTTTGCATCTGACTGTTTAAAAAAGCTCTTTGTTTGTGTTGGCCCAGCTCAGCAAATGCTCCAGGTCATTCGGTGTCTGTGTCTGGCCCCCTCGTGAAACCCCTCCCCCAGGCTTTGGGTCGCCTACCCATTGTGTCTAGGAATTTTCTATTGGCCACCAGGTCATTTATTGAACAGTTTCGGGCCTTGAGCTAGTCCTTGCAACGCAACACTTAGAACAGCCCCATTCGCCATGAATGGGCCATTGCCAGCTGCTGCCTGTGATCTGTCAGTCCCTCTTGCTGTGTGCTCTGCCGATATTGTAACGGGCTCATGGTCAGATGAATGTTTTCCAGGAGGAAACCAACTCCCTCGGAATAATCCGAGTCCCTTGCACCTGATTCCTTTGAGGAAACTAATGTCCATGTTGTTGATTGACATTAATTATATTCCTAGATAGTTTTCTAGCTATTCCCATACTGGCTTCTCCACTGTTTCCTACCCTTGCCAGAACTGGGCTCCCAATGCGATGTGGGCCTGATCCGTCACTTAGTAACTCTGCTGTTTGCATCTCTAGGTTTCTACTGGAGATGCTGCTTCAGACCTTCCTTGCCTGCTAATGGACTGCAAAGTGTCACATCACCTTAGATCAGATGAGACCAGCACACGGCTTCCTTCCAAATGCAGAACTAAAGGACTTCTTGAACACACCCACTTTTTCTGTAACCAACAGGCTTTTTGTCCTCCTTTAGGAATGGGTGTAACTTTCGGTAGGATTTCTTTGTTCTTATTCTACTCAATAGCCTCCTTCTTGTGATGCTTAAGTCTGCCATGCAAGGATTTTTCTCAGATGCCTTTAATGTTCATTAGCAACTTTCATGACTGCCAAATTGTGTTCCTGGTGTCTATTTTTTTCCTTATTCATTATGTATGGCTGATTTTCCCTTTATCATTAACTGCTCTTTGCTATTGAACTGTGGGGTTTTTTGTCCAAAGTTCTCTGCTTTCCTGACTGTGGAGTTATATCTTTCAATGTATACAATAATTTCTTCATAAGGAACTCCCATTTTTCTGTCTAAATTTTACCTTCCAATCAGTTATGCTGATCGTTAGCCTCAGCTCTGGGGAATTAGCCATTCGGAAGCACAAGTTTTTCACTGATATTCCTGGCTGGACGTCCTTCTCTGTTTGTCCATTTGAGTGCCATCAGGATCTTCCTCGTATTGATCTTCTCTCTCACATGCTCCCTTCTTTGCCTCTTGTCTAAACATAAGAGTCTGAGACTTTCCCCTCTGTCTGCAGGCAGCAGCTTCTCCCATTCTTGTGGCTGTCTCGGAAACCCCCCTTCTGTCTCCCATCTCGTACAGAAAGACCAGGTGACCAAAACTGCTCACATACTCAGAGCAAGTTGTTCTCCATCCCATTCCTTAATCATCCTAAGATTGCCTGTCCTCTGTGGAGAAGGAGTAGGGATTCCACGGAGCGGTTCTCAATGAGGACCAGGTATTTCCCTGAGGTGAGTTTAGTTGGGATGTTTCTGCCCCGCCATTGTTCGTATGTTTTCAGAGCTCAGATTATAAGCGAGCAAGTGAATGGTTAACTCCAAACAGCATGGGATGTACAAGCTGGGCTTTCATTGTACTAAGGAAGAGTGAGGGATCACAGGTATCCAGCAACGGGATTCCTACTGCTTTTTCCAACCCACCTCAGGTAGGACTTACCATGGAGCACCATCAGGTATGGAATTGGCATTAGGAGGGTCAGTTACTCAGATTCCTTTCTCTGAATAAGGAACTTTTAAGTGTCCAATTTGCTTCACCCATAACAACAGCATCCAGCTGTGCATGTGTTTTCTCATATGAACATCATCTCCCCTTCCAGGCATTTGTACTGTGACCATCACCCTAGACTCTGGGCACATACAGGAAGTCATAGGAATGTAAAGTACATGCAGGAGACACGGCTCTGCCTCAGAGTTGGACGCCTTCTCTCCGTTCCATGTCAGATTCCAACACAACCCACTTCACTAACCCCTCCACCTTCATCCTGCTGGGCGTTCCTGGCCTGGAGGTGGCCCATGTCTGGATCTCCATCCCCTTCTGTGCCATGTACATCATGGCCATCTTGGGGAACGTCACCATCCTGTTCATCATCAAGAAGGAGCCGAGCCTCCATGAGCCCATGTACTATTTCCTCTCCATGCTGGCCATCAGTGACCTGGTTCTGTCGACATCCACCATTCCCAAAATGCTGAGCATCTTCTGGTTCAATTCCAAGGAGATCAATTTCAGTGCCTGCCTCACCCAGATGTTCTTCATTCACAGCTTCTTAATGATAGAGTCTGGGATCTTCGTGGCCATGGCGTTGGATCGCTACGTGGCCATCTGCCATCCCCTGAGACATTCCACCATCCTTACAAACACCGTGGTGGCCAAGGTTGGTCTGGCCGTGGTGCTGCGTGGTAGCATGATCGTCCTTCCCTATCTCCTGCTGGCCAGGCAGTGGCCATATTGCAGAACCAACATCATCCCCCATGCATATTGCGAGCACATGGCCGTGGTGAAGCTGGCTTGTGCCGACACTCGTGTAAATAACTACTACAGCCTCGTTGTGGCATTCTTGGTGACCGGTCTGGATCTGTCTTATATCACTGTGTCCTACACCCAAATTCTGAGGGCCATCTTCAGCCTCCCCACAAAGGATGCCCGGCTTAAGACTTTTGGGACCTGCAGCTCCCACCTTGGTGTCATCTTAGCCTCCTACACCCCAGCTGTTTTCTCCCTCCTCAGCTATCGATTTGGCCAAAATATGCCATTATATTTCCACGTTCTCATTGCCAGCATGTATCTTCTAGTGCCCTCCATGCTAAACCCTATCATCTACGGGGTGAAGACCAAACAGATCCGGGACAGGCTGCTCCGGCACGTGACTCCTGCGGACTGATCGCTTTCTCCCGGTTCTCTGACTCTCAGACTGAGCTCTGTGCAGAGCTGGCTGCTAACACGGTGCTCAGCCCTGCTCCCTGAATCACTGACTGGCCAATGAAAGGGACACAATTTCTGTATTGACTTTACAATGTGGTGTCAATGCAAAAATCTGGGTTTTCCAGCTATGTACAATTCACAGGTTTGCCACCACTCTAATTGCTGGTATCTGGACTTCTGTGTCCCCCACTCTCCGGAGCCAACCCTTCCATCAAGGCCCCTCCCCATGACCCTCTAATCTGTCCATGCCCAGGCCCTACCTCCACATCTCCCCCACGTCCCTGCCCCTGTTGCTCACTCCTCTCCTTCCTCACCTCTACTAATCCCTGAGTTGTCTGCACCTCCCTCCCGAGATCATGTCCTGCTCTGGGGCTGGGACAGGAGCGTCTGCAGCCTCACAAGGGTCCTGCCTTCCAGTCAGAAGTGGCCCCAGCTTAGCAGGGGCTGATGTGAGTTAGAAATAGTTTTTGTGTACAGATGCGTTATTTCTAATTAGCTTAATTCGAATTAACTATTTCGAAATAAGTTAATTCGAAATAGTGCTGTAGTGTAGACATACCCTAAGAGAGGCCAGGCTGGATCAGACCAAAGGTCCATCTAGCCCAGGATCGTGTGTTCCGACAGTGGCCAATGCCTGATGCTCCAGAGAGAGTGAACAGAAACAGGGAAACATCAAGGCTACGTCTAGACTGGCATGATTTTCCGCAAATGCTTTTAACGGAAAAGTTTTCCGTTAAAAGCATTTATGAAAGAGCATCTAGATTGGCACGACGCTTTTCCACAAAAGCACCTTTGCGAAAAGCGCCTGTGCCAATCTAGACGCTGCGCAGTAAAAAGCCCCGATCGCCATTTTTGCGATCAGGGCTTTTTAAAAACAATACTGCGCTGTCTACACTGGCCCTTTTGCGCAAAAGCTTTTGCGCAAAAGGACTTTGGCCCAAACGGGAGCAGCATAGTATTTCCGCAAGAACACTGACAATCTTACATGAGATCATCAGTGTTCTTGCGAAATCTGCCGCCAGTGTAGACAGCTGGCAAGTTTTTCCGGAAAAGCGGCTGATTTTCCGGAAAAACTGGCCAGTCTAGACACAGCCCAAGTGATCTCTCTCCTGTCACCCTTTCCAGCCTCTGATAAACAGAGCTCTTTTTTGAACCCTGTTAGGCTACGTCTACACTGCACAGTTATTTCAGAATATGCTATTTTGGAATAGCTATTCTTAAATAGCTTATTTCGAAATAGCACATCTACACTACAGGGAATACTTGAAATGAGTCCGAGGCAGGCTTCCCTAATATAGACGTGCTATCTCGATTTAGGGCCCCAGGAGGAATCACTTAGAATGGCCCTGGTGAGGAGCTATTCGAAATAGCAAAAGTGGAGTGTCTACACATGCCTTATTTCAAAATAGCTATTTTGGAAGTGGTGGTGTTCTTCATAGAATGAGGTTTACAGAAGTTGGAATAAGCTGTCCATTATTTTGAAATTGTTTCAAAATAACGGAATTGCTGTGTAGATGCTCGCATAGTTATTTCAGAATAACGGCCGTTATTCTGAAATAACTTTGCTGTGTAGACACACCCTTAAAGTCCTGGTCTTCACAACATCCTCTGGCAAGAAGTTCCACAGGTTGCCTGTGTGCTGAATGCAGAAAAAATTCCTTTTGTTTGTTTTAAACCTGCTACCTATTAATTTCTTGTGGTGACCCCTCGTTCTTATTGTCATCGGTCAGGTGTCCCGATGGGTTCCAGACAGGTCTTCTGCCCCATCAATGATGATAAACTTTCAGCTGCATGCGGGTATGTGCTCCCCAATCTAATGCATTAACCATGCACAATTAGTCAACATGACAGATGCCAAAAGAGCTCCCAGACACCACAAATCAGAGAAGGATCGAAAGCACTCAGCCAGGTTTATTGCCAGCAAGGGACAATAATATCTGTCAGCCAACAGACTCTCCCCTGTTGCACTACGCATATGTACCCATGACAATGGACTAGTTCACTCAATACCATAGATCCGGCATTGCCCCCTAGGTCAGTCAAAGAACACTCTTAGGGGTGCACTTTTATACACAAGTACATACACGTTACACATCACTCTTGGTGTATCAGATTGCCACCCTCTGTTGCTTAATTACCACCCCTTACCTCACACAAGGGGGTTCAATTACTATCTGTCATGCTGTCAGTTTAGACCCAGTCCTGAACCTGGGTTATGTTCCTGTTCTCTGTGGGGTGTGAGTTGGTATCAAGATGTTTCTACACAAAGTGTTCTGTTACAACCCTTCTGGAATGTGCTCATGGACTGTGCCTAGGACCTCTTAGGTCCGAGTGTTTCTGTAATATCAGCCCTGTTCTTGCCAAGTTGTGTGGGAATGGCCTGCCTCTTGCTCACCGCTTCCCTCTGCTTTATATTAGCAAAGTCTTGGCCATTGCTGTGAAGACCTCACGCTTCATATCTGGCCTGTGATATGTGGGCTTATGTTTCAGGCCCTCATCCTACTATACTTACATTATGAGAACAAGTAAATAACTTTTCCTTATTCACTTCTTCCACACCACTCATGATTTTATAGACCTCTGTCATATCCCCCATCGCCTCCTCTTTTCTAAACTGAAAAGTCCCAGTCTCTTTAATCTCTCTTCATCTGGGACCCATTCCAAACCCCTCATCATTTGTGTTGCTTTTCTGAACCTTTTCCAATGTGACCACATAAAATCTCTCCCCAAAAGCATGGGATTGACCAGAGATTTTGAGATGAGGTGAGCAGATAAAATCTCTGCAGAGGGGCAGGCATGGAAGGAATGGAACCTCCCCAGAAGAGGGATCAGAGGGAGGAGGGGTTGTTCCAGGGGACTGAGGAAAGGTGAAGAATTCCAGTCTGACACTGTCAGTGCTTGGGGCCTCCAGCAGCTCCTCCGTGTTAAGGGGCAGCCCAAGGTCAGGAACGAGAATATTCAGTGATGAACCCAGCAACCACCCTCAGCAGTTGTGTCAGGGCTGGCTGCTTTCTCACCGTGCGCGCAATCCCCAGCAAATTCTGAAACCCTGAAAAAGGAGGGACACCACGGCACAGCCAGCTCTTCTCTGGGCACCCAAAGCTTCGTTGGCATGACAACACCATCAGGGATGGACATAGCCCAGATCTACAGGGACACCCCTTAGGCACTTTCCCAGAGATCGATCTGGATGGTGAGAAAGGCTCCCCAGACACTATGGCCAAAAGTCTTTTAATCCAGTCTCCAGTCCTTGCACTCTTCTGAGATTCTCAGACATGCATCTGATGAAGGGGGTCTTTGCCCATGGAAGCTTATATTCCAATAAATCTGTTAGTCTATAAGATGCTGCAGGACTTCTCATTGTTTAGGGGAGGAAAGGGTTTCCAATGGAGATGCACCTCTCCTCCCCTCCATACTAAATTTCTGCAAAGGTTTTACCCAAACCCCATAAGATTCTCTGTAATTCTCCTTCAGTGGATGCAGGTATTTTCCATCCTCTCTCCCAGGTTCTCTAATTACAACCACTCACAGCCTCAACGGGATGAGATGGGGTTTGCTTTGCCATCCATCATTACTATGAACAGCCTTTCTCCATCCTCTTTGGAACCTCCCTTCAGGAAGTTGAAGGCTGCTATCAAATCCCCCCTCACTCTTCTCTTCTGCAGACTAAATAAGACCAAATCCCTCAGCCTCTCCTCGTAGGTCATGTGCTCCAGTCCCCTCATCATTTTGGTCTCCCTCTGCTGGACCCTCTCCAATGTGTCCACATCCTTTCTGTAGTGGGAGGCCCAGAACTGGACACAATATTCTAGATGTGGTCTCACCAGAGCAGAATAAAGGGGAATAATCACTTCTCTGGATCTGCTGACAATGCTCTTCCTAATGCACCCTAATATGCCATTAGCCTTCTTGGCTAAAAGAGCACACTGTTGACTCCTGGCCAGCTTCTCATCCACTGGAATCCCCAGGTCCTTTTCTGCAGAACTGCTACTTAGCCAGTCGGTCCCCAGCCTGTAACTATGTTTGGGATTCTTCCGTCCCAAGTGCAGGACTCTACACCTGTTCTTGTTGAACCTCATCAGATTTCTTTTGGCCCAATCCACTAATCTGTCTAGGTCACTCTGGACCCTATCCCTGCCCTCTAGCGTATCTACCTGTCCCCCTAGCTTAGTGTCATCTGCAAACGTGCTCAGGGTGCAATCCATCCCCTCATCCAGGTCATTAATAAAGATATTGAACAAAACCGGTCTGAGAACAGATCCTTGGGGCACTCTGCTAGAAACCGACCATCCAACCTGACATCGAGCCATTAATCGCTACCCGCTGGGCCTGATAGTCTAGCCAGCTTTCAATCCATTTTACAGTCCATTTAGCCAATCCATATTCCCTTAACTTGCTGGCAAGAATGTTGTGGGAGACCATATCGAAAGCTTTGCTAAAGTCAAGGTGTATCACATCCACTGACTTCCCCATATCCACAGAGCCAGTTACCTCATCATAGAAGCTAATAAGATTGGTCAGGCATGACTTGCCCTTCGTGAATCCATATTGACTATTCCTGATCACTTTCCCCTCTTCCAAGTGCTTCAAAAAGGATTCCTTGAGAATCCACTCCACAATTTCTCCAGGGACTGAGGTAAGGCTGACTGGTCTGTGGTTACCTAGATTTTCCTTTTTCCCTTTCTTAAAGATGGGCACCACATTTGCCTTTTTCCAGCCATCCGGGATCTCTCCCAATCTCCACAAGTTTTTAAAGATAGTGGCCACAGGCTCCTCAATGACATTTCTCAACTCCCCTCAGCACCCTCGGATGCATTAAATCCGGACCCAATGATTTGTGTATTTTTAACTTTTCTAAATAGTTCCTAACCTGTTCTTTCCCCACCGAGGGCTGTCCACCTCCTTCCCATACTGCATTGCCTAGTGAAACAGAGACCTGTGAAACAGATGAAAGTTCTCCTGGTTTGAATCTTTTACTGTGTGTGTGTCACGAACATAAAGAGGGGAAGCCCCAGAGCACATTAACACCTGGCTTCAGGGTTTGTAGACAGATGCATGTTTCAAAGAAGTTGCAAGTAAGGTTTCCTCCTACACAACAGCTAGCATCACACCTAGTGCTTGCTACTTCTGGGAGCTGACCTTGTCTGTGAAGACAGAAGCAAAGAAAGCATTGAGTACTTCAGCTTTCCCCACATCGTCTGTCACTAGGTTACCTCCCTCATCCAGTAAGGGCCCCACACCCTCTCTGATCACCCTCTTCTTGGTAGCATCAGAGATATCTAACTCTCTGATCTTCATTATTTTTTAAATCTGGTGTCACTAATTAATCCATGGTATATTGAATTGCATTAAGGGCAGATCTTTGCTCTGTGGTGGAGTCTTGGTTGGTATGAGTCAGAAGTAGCAAGCACTAGGTGTGATGCTAGCTGTTGTGTAGGAGGAAACCTTACTTGCAACTTCTTTGGAACATGCATCTGTCTACAAACCCTGAAGCCAGGTGTTAACGTGCTCTGGGGCTTCCCCTCTTTGTGTTGGTGACACACACACAGTGAAAGATTCAAACCAGGAGAACTTTCATCTGTTTCACAGGTCTCTGTTTCACTTGTCCTTGGCAGGGGGCACCAACCAGTGGATTGGGATCTTCCAGTAGATCTTGGAGCCTCTGACAGGGATCCTGACTGGTTTGGCCAGGAAGCTATCAAGTGTGGGCACTTCAGTTGCCCCTCCACCCACTGTCCTGTACTCCTGCCCTCTGCCTTGGAGCTGCCCCACTGGGAGCCTCTTACTTGCTCTGCAGAGTGTGGGAGGGAGAAGAGATGGGCGCTGATGTCTGGGTGTCCCTCCTCCCCCCACTTCTGTACCCCTTCTCCACACAGAGAGAAGGGGGTGGAGGGAGCTTGGCAATGCAAATCTCTGTCACTCTCACACACTGTGTGTGTCTCTGTGATTCTTCACTCTCATCTCCCGACCTAACACACATGTGGGGGAGGGGAGGTATTGTTTTTACTTTTTTTTTTACTGCTTTCAAAGTGGGTTAGTTTGGGTTTTGACTGGTCTGTGTGTTTCATGATTTTCGTTTCTCTCTTACGCTTAAACTGAATTCTTTGAGTAGTTCTAAAATGCCGAACCTGTCCTGGCTGGAGTGATTATCCCGGTGGGAACTGCTGCTCCTGGACATGGCTGGCATGTCCCTGCAGCCCCTGAGAGAGGCAGAGCAGGGGGTCTCCACATGCCGCCCTTGCCTGCAGACACCGCTCCTGCAGCTCCCATTGATCAGTAACAGGGAACCGTGGCCAGTAGAAGCTGTGGGCTCAGTGCCTGTGGATGAGGGGCAGCACATGGGGCCATGGAGCCATTGCTGTACATGCCAGCTGCTTTCAGGTGTGGTGCAGGGCCAGGACAGGAGTGAGCTGCCTTAACCCCACTGCTCCACCACCTGTCTCAGTTAAACAGTGCCCAGTCAGAGCCTGCTTCCTGAACCCCTGTCCCAGCCCTGAACCCCCTCCTGACCCCAACCTCCTGCCCCAGACGTGAGTCCCCCTGCAAACAAACTCATTCCCAGAGCTTTCACCCTGAACCCCCTGCTGGAGCCCAATCTGCTGCCCTGGGCTAAGCCCAGAGCCCCTCCCACACTCCAAACCCCTTGGTCCAAGACCAAAGCCTGCACCCCAACCCCCTACCCCAGCCTGGTGAAAGTGAGTGAGGATGGGGAGGAAGGGGGATAGAGTGAGCAGGGTGAGGCCTCAGAGAAGGGAAGGAAGGAAGCAGGCAAAGGGTGTTTGGGTTTGAGGTAGATCTTACATTGCACTTACATTGAAAAAGTGTCTTGTGGTTAAAAAGATTGGAGACCACTGTTGTAGCATGGATATTAAACATTCCCCAGAAAAACAGTAGAAATCTTAGTGTACGCCTTTTACTCTCCTTTCCAGTGTCAGTAAATATTGCAAGGAGAGCATGACCATTTCTAGCTGACTATTTGTTTAGCATCTTAAAGCTGAGCTATGTGTGGATAACATGCATTTTGGTATGTTTGCTAATTTGAGATGCTAAAAAGGATGATGATACACGTACTCCGAGGGTAGTGTTAATTTTCTTTTTTATCTGATTTCATATTAAATAAAATCATAAGCATTGTTCCTTGTTAACTATCTCTTGTTTTAATATATATCTAGGACTTTTTTTGTATTTGGTGGTGCAAATCTATGCACTACCCTCAATCTTGGTGTTGCACATAAATTTCAAGATGTCCAAAGGAAAATTCAACCCACGCAAGAATAGAAAATTTTAGAGGGAACTCTGGTGGCAACCATGTGAATTTTATGCAGATGCTTTCCCCATATTGTGACCTTGATACTGCACTGTAAAATGAATAAAATGTGCAAATGTCTTTCATTGCCCAGTCAGGGATTCCAGGAGGAGGGCCCAGAATATGCCCCTGGCCAACTCTGCAGGGAGCTTTCTCCTGGGTCCCAGACCTGTGTTCAGACCACAATCTCCAGTCTAGGTCCAATGCTTTTATGGAAGGCTGTCCCTTGGCAAAATGGCTGTCAGGACAGACGCTTTCGGTCAGCTTGGGCTGGGTTACCGCCTCCCAGTTACCAGCTGGACTCTCTGGTTGCTTGGGGGAAGGGAGCCCAAACACTTCCTCTTGGAGCGCCTCACCTTCCCCCTCCCTTGGGCAGGTGGTTGGACTCAATGACTTTCTAAGGTCTCTTCCAGCTCTAGGATTGTATGAGTCTATGATTAACCATTTCCTGGTTACAACAACCTCAGGAAAGTCCGTCAGAAAGGGATTTGCTTCTCCATGGCCCATTGTGTTCATCCAGGGGCTGTCAACAGGAATCGTCAGTTCACAATGTGCTGGCTAGACGGGAGGTGAGCTGCCTTCTGGGAGTTACCACAGACACACAGACATTTGCAATACAGGTACAGAGTCAATATTTGTAACTTCAGAGGCAAGAAAGAGACATGCATACAAATAGGGTTGCCATTTTCAGCAAATGAAAACTTTAACGTTGATGCCTCACATGACATATTTTGTACACAATTTCTTGCAGTTACACAACAGAAAGGTGAATATGGGGGTGCCAATGTATTGCTCTTGGGTACACTATACATCTTCAGAAATAGAGCTTTCTGAAATTTAATATTCTATTTTTATATAGGACATCCATGTCCTGGAAAAGATGCATTCTGGTCTGCACCACAGGAGAAAAGCAAGCCGAGATACGGAGCAAAGGAAAACAAAAGAGGGTTTTTTTCCCCTCCTACTCTCACATGGAATATCTGACCCCGACAATGTCTGTCGCCCTTTCCTTGCTTAGCCACCTGCACATTCTGCTCATCAGGACTAAGGCTCACACACCTCACTGCAGCAGCAGACCTTTTGATACATAATCGTGGGGAGCCAAACCTCCTGTCCGTCATCATCGACACCTGCATGGCAAAGGGACATAGTGTCACATTCTGTATCACAGGGCGTGTCCTGTAACCCCCATTTCCCACATTTGTTTATCACTGTGATCTGACATACTAAGCATGCCCTGTAAGGTGTCAGAGGCAAGGTTATGATCTGCTGAAAGTAATTTCTCTGTCCCTAGACGTATCTCATTAGCACAGAGGAAGTTGTGAGAATTAGGATCATTTCTCCAGTTTGTCCAGATCATTTTGACTTATGACTCAGAAAACACTTCCATGATTTTTTCCAGGGACTGAGGTAGGGCTGACTGGTTTGTTCTTTCTCCACCAAGGGCTGCCCATACACATACTCATATCCAGCGTCTCATCCACTGTAACCCCTAGGTCCTTTTCTGCAGAGCTGCTGCTTAGCCAGTCGGTCCCCAGCCTGTAGCAATGCTTGGGATTCTTCCGTCCCAAGTGCAAAATTCTGCACTTGTTCTTGTTGAACCTCATCAGATTTCTTTTGTCCCAACCCTCCAATTTGTCTATAAAAACATTAAAGAGAGAAGAAACATCATTTTCTTAAGTTTAAAAAGTAGAATTTGAATAGCTACCAGTGATGACAGACAGATCACAATAAGTTACTAAGCTAAAATGAACAAGCCACACCAGCTAAGCCTTAGAGACAGAGAGAGATTGTTACAATGATTGTCATCATTCCTCACCTAGTTTCTCACCTTATTTCTGGTACACTGCTTCTATCCAGAGCTGATATTTTCTCTGTCTTGGGTGTAACAGCTTCTCTCCGCATCAAAGTACTTTTTTTTCAGGTCTCCTATGTGATATCTTGAATTGGAGAGCAGACACACAAGCCAGCTGAAGTCCATCATTGTTTGCTTCCCATCCCTTAAATTGAATTTTCCCAGGTTCAGGAACATCTAGTCCATGCCTCCCTCCTTCCTCCCCGCCCCCATTGTGGAAAAAATATTGAATTCAAGATGGATTCCAGCACTAGGTAACACGGGGACATGTCTTTTTAGGACCAACCACAGTTTAGGCTCCAGGAAAAACATGGCCATTTACAGATAATTTAATTAAGCCCCAGGCCACTATGTTCTTTAAGCACCAATAATGGCTTTCACTGGATGACCGAGATTAATAAACAGATTTACATTTCACATTTCTAACTTCCCTTAAAAGTATGATACACGCACAAATAGAATATACACATTCAGGTGGTTACAAACTCTTGGATGAGATGTTACCAGCCCCATTTTGCATAAAACACATTTTGGGTTATGCATATGTATATATCAAAACATATTTGCATACAAACATGGGGCACCGTGTCACTCTGGTACCATCCTTGTGCCCCCTACTCCTTAGTGTCACAGAAAAAGTCATATGCGGGGCCTGCAGCTCAGCAGGCTGGGATGGAAGTTTCCATCCTTGGAGTAACTAGCCTGGGACCCTACAAATGCAAACAGCAGCTGGCCCTTCTCAGCTTTAACCCATGCACTTAAACTGGGAAACTACTAAGTAGTAAACAAGTCTGGCATACCTGGTAAACAACTGTAGCATAACTAGTATAGGGAGTCCCATGCATGGTGAGTCTCACCAGAGACCTAGACCTTGGAGGGTGCCCTGGATTCCCCCAGCTGGAGCCACATCCACTGCGGCCCTGTCGCAAGGTGACAGGAACGGGACTCCCTGCAGATTGAAGGGACGTAAGCATTTCTAAGTGTCTGTTATTCTTTTATGCATTGCTCTGCCTGTGCTTATTGATGTGTCACTTTGGCAGTACTAATTCTGTAATAGCAATGACATAGAGAAACTAATAAAAGCAACTATCCCTAATCAACTCTGTGCTGAAGCGAATCTATAATCCTGTTTGGCCATGGCCCTGTGAGTTGACACTTAGTAGTTTGTGTTTCTACAAAATCAGCCCTGTGGTTTTATGTCAACAAAGTCTTAACTACTTTTGCCTAGACTGCAGGCCTCACACAAAGCCTGTAATACAGGTACTTCTGTTTCAGGCCCTCTTAAAACACTAGGGAAGTTCAAATAACTGCAGAGACTTTATCTAGAATGCAGTTACTGCTTTCTTCTGGGTGGGTGAGATCTCCCAGCTACTGAGAGTTTTTAATAACCAACCTATTGACAGACAGAGTCAGAGCACCAGGTAAATAAATTATTCCCTAAGAGAAACAAACCGTAGCAGCCTGTCCTGGATCTGTTTGGTCCTCACCCCATAGATGATGGGGTTCAGCATGGGGGGCATTAGAAGGTACATGTTGGCAGTGAGAACATTGTAATACAAGGGCACGTTGTGACCAAACCGTTGTGTGAGGAAGGAGAAGAGAGTTGGGATGTAAAAGGCTAAAATGACACAGAGGTGAGAGGTGCAAGTCCCAAAAGTCTTGAGCCGGGCGTCCTTTGTGGGGAGGTGGAAGATGGCCCTGATGATCTGGGCATAAGACAGGGTGATGAAAAACACATCCAGAACAGTCAAAAATAATGCCACAGAGAGAGCATAGTAACTACTGACACGGATGTCGGCACAGGCCAGCTTTACCACCGCAATGTGCTCACAGTGCGTGTGGGGAATGATGTTGGTCTGGCAATAGGGCCACTGCCTGGCCAGGAAGGGATAGGGCAGTGAGAGTATGCCACCGCGCAACATCATGGCCAAGCCAATCTTGGTCACCATGGAGTTTGTGAGGATGGTGGAATGTCTCAGAGGATGGCAGATGGCCACGTAGCGATCCAAAGCCATGGCCACGCAGATTCCACCCTCTATCTTTAAAAAGCAGTGAATGAAGTACAGCTGGGTGAGGCAGGCACTGAAATCAATCTCCCTGGAATTGAACCAGAAGATGCTCAGCATCTTGGGCACGGTTGATGTAGAGAGAATCAGGTCGGTGATGGCCAGCATGCCGAGGAAATAGTACATGGGTTGGTGGAGGCTCGGCTCCTTCAAAACAATCAACAGGATGGTGACATTCCCCAAGAGGGCGATGGCATAGATGATGCAGAAGGGGATGGAGATCCAGACATGGGCCACCTCCAGGCCAGGGATGCCCAGCAGGATGAAGGTGGAGGGGTTGGTGAAGTGCGTTGTGTTGGAAGCTGACATGTTTTGTTGGGAAAAAGTGTCCAAGTCTGAGGCAAAATGGTGTTTCCTTCATGTACTCTATATTCAAATGAATTCCTGGATGTGCCCAGAGTTTAGGGTGATGGTCACAATGCAAATGCCTGGAAGAGAGATGATGTTCATATGAAAAGACACATGCAGTACTGGAGACTATTCTACTGGGTGATGTACATCAGTTACTTGATGATGAGAAGTTCATTATTTAGATAAATGAATCTGAATAACTGACTCTTCCGATGCTAATTCCATATCTGATAATGCTCAGTGAATCCTATGTCACCCCCACTGGGCATATTCAAACGTAGGACCTCTAAGGCTTAGAGGAGGAGCCTTTACAGCTTGAGCTATAGAGCCAGCTGGCTCCCATCTTTGGTTGTAGAAGCCCCTTGTTCCCTATGGGCTGTAAGTGGTACTCCATGGGACAGTGAACCACACTAGGTGTGTGGGTTACATATTCCCTCTAGCCGAGGAAGCACATCCCAAGCTTCAGACACCCAGTTGAGATGCCGGACAAACCCCAACTTGTAACCACCACCAGGCAGATTTGAACCTGGGACCTCAGGCTGCATCTATACTGCAAGCCTCTTGTGGAAGAGGAAATGCAAATGGAGTACTCGTTTCCATAGGTCGCACTCACATTTGCATTTCCTCTTCAGATCCCTTTTGTGCAATAGGCTTTTGCTCAAAAAAGAGCTGTGTAGATGGCTCCTTTTTTGCTCAAAACCCTCCTCTTGCATGCAAGAGCCGTTCTTCCTCATTTTTCAGGAAGAACCTCTGCAAGAGGGTTTTTTTGCGCAAAAAGGAGCCATCTACACACTAAAATAATAAGTGATTTTATTAAGTACAAGTAGTAGGATTTAAGTGGTAATGGGTGAGAACAGGCAGAGCAAAGTAGATTACAAACCCAAAATAACAGAAAATGCTTCGCTACTTCTACACTAAAACTTCAGCACAAACTTATTACAAACTTACTACAAACTCTCCCTAAAACTGTTTCGTTCCCAGCCAAGCCTTCCAAACCAGGGAAGTCTCCATTTCCCTGGGGTCTCTGGTTCTCTCCCTTGGATGTGCCACGCCAGCCAGCCAAAAGACCAAAGTCTCCTACCTTCCTAGTGTTTTTAAAGATTCCCTTTTTGCATGAGAAGTCACCTGGCCAGTTGCTTCCCCAGACCAACCACTACTGAGACTTAAAGGACAAAAGAGATTAACAGTTGGTCATGAACAAATTAAGGGTAATGCCCATGCTGGCTTTCATTCACACATTTCAAAACCATAAAGCATTCCACATGCCATATGTCTAATTTCACACACAAGAGTGATACATGCACCAAAATAAGACAGATCCAGCGGATTAAGACATGAAGATTCATTGGTTACATGAAGCAATTTGTCTCAAGCCCCTCTGGGTTATGTATATTTGTGTCCATAAGATCATTTCAAAAAGTATGGAGGGCTGGGGGGGTCCATCGCAGCAGCAATATATAACAAATGAGAAAAACAAAAAATAGGGAGAAGGGATACAAATTGGAAGTCATGAATGACTTCTCATTTCTTGCACACAACACACCTGTTAATGCAGCCCAGAATCCCGTTTGCTTTTTTTGCAACAGCGTCACACTGTTGGCTCATATTTAGCGGTCCACTATGACCCCTAGATCCCTTTCTGCCGTACTCCTTCCTAGACAGTCGCTTCCCATTCTGTGTGTGTGAAACTGATTGCTCCTTCCTAAGTGAGCACTTTGCATTTATCTTTATTAAACTTCATCCTGTTTACCTCAGACCATTACTCCAGTTTGTCCAGATCATTTGGAATTATGACCCTATCCTCCAGAGCAGTCGCAACCCCTCCCAGCTTGGTATCATCTGCAAACTTAATAAGTGTCCTCTCTATGCCAATATCTAAATTATTGATGAAGATATTGAACAGAATCGGTCCCAAACAGACCCCTGCAAAACCACACGTGTGATGCCCTTCCAGCATGACTCTGAACCATTAGTAACTAGTCTCTGAGAATGGTTACTGAGCCTGTTATGCACCCACATTATGGTGGCCACATCTAGGTTTATTTCCCTAGTTTATTGATAAGAAGACTGTACCAAATGCCTTACTGAAGTCTAGATATACCATGTCCACCGCTTCTCTCTTATCCACAAGACTGGTTACCCTATCAAAGAAAACTATCCAATTGGTTTGACAAGGTTTGTTTTTTACAAATCCATGCTGGCTGTTACCTATCACCTTATTATCTTCCAGATGTTTGCAGATAGATTCCTTAATTACTGCTCCATTATCTTCCCTGGCACAGAGTTTAAACTGACTGGTCTGTAATTTCCTGGGTTGTTCTTATTTCCCTTTTTATAGATGGGCACTAGATTTGCCCTTTTCCAGTCTCACCAGACTTTCATGATTTTTCAAAGATGATAGCAAAAGGCTCAGATACCTCCTCTACCAGCTCCTTGAGTATTCTAGGATGCATTTCATCAGGCCCTGGTGACTTGCAGACATCTAACTTTTCTAAGTCATGTTTAACTTGTTCTTTCTAAATTTTATAGTCTAAACCTACCCCCTTCCCACTAGCATTTACTATGTCAGGCTTCCCGGTGAAGACTGAAACAAAGAAGTCATTAAGCATCTCTGCCATTTCCAAGCTTCTAGTTATTGTTTCTCCCTCCTCACTGTCGGACAATGGAGGAGATGCTAAAGGAAGGAAGGACTGCTCCCTCACTGACAGGTTTCCAAGGGAAGGAAGGTGGCAATCTGTCTTGTGTGGGTTACCCACCGCAAACCCTTCATCTTAGCAGTGGGTTTTTCTCTCTGACCCCTGAACTCTGGTCAGGCCCTCTGGCTCTATGAATCTGTGATGTAAAATCCTTGAGAAAACCAGAGCTAAGTTACAAGGGGCTTAATAAAAGGTATCTTGGTGAAATTAACAAGCTTGTGTTTTACAGTCTGTGTGACTGGATCATCTCATGGTCCCTTCTGATCATAAACTCTATGAATCTACGGATAAAGCAAATCGATCAGCGTTTTCATTTACTGTATCTCACAGCTCATGTACAAGGAGCTACTCCATTGCTTTGAACATGTAACTCTGATATAAGCTATTTTTGCATCATCCACATTTGGCCCATGGAAATACCTGTTCTTCCTTGACCAGATGTTATAGGAACCAAGGGTTTAGGTGAATAAGACTCACACATGCTGTGACCACTGTAAGTGGTCCTGGAGGCACCACATTTAGTGAGGACTGTCTGACACCTTCAATGAGGAAACCTCATGCTTAGTTGCTCCTTTGTGTGCTGGTCTGTCTGCCTCTGGGCTGTGTGTTCCTGCTCTGACTGAACCAGTTTTTGAAGGTTTGAGACAGCACACTTCATCCAATTCCCAATTCGCTGGCTATTTACCCACGCACACAGCCCCTTCCCCAGAGCCCTGAGACACTAAAGCCGGAGGGGACAGTCTCTTTGCATTAACACAGCCTCAGGATTCGCCCTTTCCTATGCCCCTACCCAACACCTGTCAGCCCACAGACCTCCTCTGCCATGGAAATGCAGCCACCTCGGGAGTGGAGCCCAGGAGCTGGCCTGGGGCGGATTACAGCAAAGAGGGACACTTTGGCCAGTGATAGTGAAGGAAATTCATGCCCTGGAAGAAGGACCCAGAGCGTTTCCCAGCTGTGCAGAGGGGAGAGGGCAATAGAACGACCATGTGTCCCTCGCACACACATCACACTAGGTCTGACGAGCAGGAGAAGACAGATACCTGTGACCTTCCCCGGGAGTCTCCCTCAGGTCGCCGTGGCCTACATCTCGCCCAGCCCAGCGTCTGCAGCCACGCACGGCAACGAGAGGAGCCCCAGGCATCTGCACTGCTTATAGCCCAACGCTGGGCAGGCCCAGGGGAGTTGGCATCTCGGGGAGCAGGGACACCTGGATGTAAATAGGCTGGAGACTGGAGACACCCCAGCCAACGTCTCTGTCCGTGTCTTGTGTTCTGGGCATTTTTCCAGCTTTCGGAGTAAACAGCAATTACGATGCCTCCCCACAGAGTGCTGGGAATTCCTGGGCTCTGTGGTGAGACACAGGAATTGGCTGTTTTCTGTATTTGTGTATAAGAAATAAAACTTGGGATAATGCCCAGGTCTCCGTAGGCTCTGTCATGGTCAAGGATGGATGGGTGGAAAATAGACAATCAGATCTGGAGCGATGAGTGAAGGGAGACACAAACGCTTTCTACAGGCACATGGACCTAATGATCAGTCATTCTCAGCATTAAATATCGTTAGACCGTGTGTAGCAGCTTTGATTGAAGGCGCTCCCGACCACCCAGCAAATGAAAGTCTCTAGGCATGTCTCCATGTTGTACAGATGGGTAAAGTGAGGCCCAGCGAGATGCAGAAAAAACCTAGGGCTATGTCTACACTGCAGGCTTTTTGTGCAAGATCAGCTGCTCTTTGCGCAAAAACTTGCCGGGTGTCTACACTGCACGCGCGTTGTTGTGCAAGTAAATATACAGCAAAGCGTCAGAAAACAGGGCTTCTTGCGCAAGAGTTATTCCTCTCCCAACAAGGAATAAGCCCTCTTGCGCAAGAGCTCTTCCACAAGAAGGCAGTGTAGACAGGCAACAGGGGTTTCTTGCACAAGAAAGCCCTCTGGCTAAAATGGCCATCAGAGCTTTCTTGCGCAAGAGAGTGCCCACAGTGCCATGGACGCTCTTGTGCAAAAGCACATCTCTTGCGCAAAAACACATGGCAGTGTGGACACGCTCTTGTGGAAGACCTTTTGCACAAGAACTCTAGCACAAAACAGTTCTTGCGCAAGAAGCCTGCAGTGTAGACATAGCCTAGGAGTCTCGACAGCCCTGCTGTGGCCACTGTTAATGTTCGTCAATGCATGAAAAGAGGGGAGATTGACTCATGGTGTGGCCGGCCCTGTTTGTGGGCTGGGTAGGATGGGCTGCCTCGACATGTGTCCCAGAACTGAGGTACTGCTGAGCCTTCCGACACACAGTGACCCGCACCCCCCTCATACTGTGCAGCTGTTACAAGCTGCAAACCCCTCCAGGCCCTGCAGTCACACCGACAGTCACAGCCAGGGGCACACCCAGCTGCCGTTACATGGCTTCTTTGCCAGCCACTCACGAATGGACAGTAAGAGAGACTCTGGCAAATTCTCCCCCTGCTCCCGAAGAAAAGACTCCAGAGATTTTCTCTCTTGCCCTGGTCAGAAGCCCGGCCAGTGTCAGTTTACTACCCAGTCTGCCCTTCCCTCAGGGTGGGCAAAAACTTTATCAGAGTATCTGTTCCTGGACACATTTCCCTTCACAAGTTTAAATCACATCTATTAACGACAGAAAGATACATGTACATTTTCATAAACAACAAGTGAGCCGAAGGAAGTGTGTTACCTACAAAGACACCATTTCCAGCCGGAGTTCTGCAAACGAGGCAGGATTTGAATCATGCAGTTTCTGACCCTGATTGGGGGGAAAAAACAGTTCTAATATACTGAGTGAGGCCTGATGATAACATCCCTTCTCCCTTTTATAGCTTCTGCCACGGGGTGGGAACCTCTTCATCCCCCCAAATAGTGCAAACCCAGTAAGCGGAAAAGTAGAAGCCCAAAATGGACACCCGTGTCATGTGAGCTGGTCACATGCCCTGGCCTTCTTAAATGAGTCACAGCCTGGGCCATTCACCATCTCCTGGCTAGAGCAACCCCAGGAAAGTCCATCAGGAGAGGAGTTGCTTCTCCACGGCCCATTGTGTTCATCCAGGGACTGAGAACTGGAATTGTCAATTCACACTGTGCTGGGTAGACTGGAGGTGAGCTGCCTTCTGGGAGTTACCACAGGCACAAACACATTTGCTAGACAGGGTCAGAGTCAGTATTTGTAACTTCAGAGGCGAGAAAGATACATGCGCACGTGAGTTGCTGTTCACACATTTTCATTCCCTATGAGAGACAAGCCGGAGCCTTTTGTGCGGGATCTGTTTAGTTCAGAGAAAAAAGGAGCCAACTCTACTAAACCAGTTTCATCCTTTATGGTGTGCTGTGTGTCAGGAATTATTAAACATTCTGGATTGAGAAACCTTAGTAGTCACCCACAGGAAACGTGACTGTGGATGCTAGTTTTCCCTCATTGTTCCTTAATTAAATAACGGGCACATTAGAGAATCCTTGCTTTAATGAGTTTCCCTTTTGTCAGGTCGCTCCAAATCTGAAACTGGAAAAAAAACGGTGCTTTGCCAAGTTCTGTGCTGAGAGAAATAGTCCAGCCAGGACAGGCTTCAGGGAGAAGATCTGGGTGTCATCGATGGCAGCTCCATGGAAATACCTCCTCATTCCCAGTAGTGTTCATAAAAAACCCCAATGTTCAAATACCTGAGAAATGGGATGGAGAATAATATGACCATGTATCATACATATCCTAAAAGTTTTCATCCTGACAGACCCACTAAGCCACTGACATGCAGCCACCCAGGGATGGAGGCCATGAGCCTGAGCAGGGGAGGGAGGGTGCAAGAAAGAGGGAGAGGCCTGACCCACAGACTAGGGCACTGTGTTATGGGATGCAAGGCCCTGAAAATGACTTGAGGTCATAATGGAAAATTGACACATTGTGAGCTCCCAGTGTGCTGCTGCGGCCACGAGGGCAGATGGGACCCATGGATACACAAATGGGAGAGTTGTGAGGGAAAGGATGTTACCACTGCACATGGCCATGGTGACACTCGCTGTATGTAATTCTGGGGCCCATATTTCAAAATGGATGTTGAAAAACTGGTCATACCTCCATTACTAGCTAAGTGATAAGAATTCACCGAAATTCTTAACGTACCAGCCTTTGCAGGTTGTCCCAAATATCTATCTCCTGTCACTGCCTTGGTGGGCCCCCAAGAAGGGCCGTCACACCAGCGGGTTCCTCCCAGGGACTGCCCAGAGCCAAGGATGGGCACCTCCTGTGAGCCTGTGACACCAGGTTTTGCAGTGAGGAGCCCATCCACCTCCATGCTTTCCAGCAGAGAAACATCAGGTAACATCCCCGCCCCCAAATGGCCAATTCACAGCCAGAGCCCTGAGGTTCAGGAGCAGGAGAGGATGTTTCTGGGCATTAACACACGGGTGGCTTCTCAGAGCTTTGGTCAGTTCCAATCCAGGGGAGCTGGGACTCACTGGGGCCTGAGCAATGGTCGGGCCAGGACCTGCGAGCTGGGCATTGTCCTGTACTTCCACCAGCACCTTTCATCCTGACAGAGCCCCTGGGCCACTGCAGTGTAGCCACTTTGGGGCTGGAGGCATCAGCTGAGCTGGCCTGGGGTGCACTGAAATGAAGGACATTTTGACCCATGAAACTGGAGGCAACTCCCCTGGATCAGAGAAGGGTCACTGAGAAAAGCGTCGGTTGCACAGAACTGCTGACACTTCTCATAGGGGGCCTGGGGGTGTTTTCATTCTGCCAGCAGGGGAGCAATTGCCCAGAGGCGGGTCTAAAGTTCATCCAGAGGATCCACACTGGGGCTGCCATCCCTTTGCGGCTTTGTTCTGCCCACCATCACTGCCTCTGTCTAGCTTGGGTAGTGCTTCAATCAGCTGTCCCGGCCGAGACAGGAGCCATCTAGGTGGTATTAACCTAAGGGAGGGGCGGGAGGTGACCTGCGTGTGGCTGGCATTTGAGGCCATGTTTAATGACCAGTTCCCATGGGGGCTGCATGGAGATGTAGAAAAGCCCCCCAGAGAGAACTGACCCTTGTGGGACTCCACCAGGGAGGGGTCTGGTCCTGGAGGTGTAATTGGGTGGGTCCCTCCAAGAAGGATTCAGACCATTTGAGTGCATCCCTCCACTCTCCTGCTGCCTCTTCGGTGAGACAGCAGGATCTCCTTGCCAACAGGGTCAGCTCATGCCAAGAGGTCCAGGAAGATGGGCATGGAGGTCAGCCAGGTCCATTGAGAGGAGCTGATGGTGCATCAGCACCTCTAATGCAGGGGAAGTGGAGAGCGACTAAGGGAAATGAGGAGTTATGAAGGATCAAAAATGGATTAGTGAAGCACATGATGCGCTAGACAAAGCTGTGAGTACCAGCGCTAAGGAAAATAAGGGGATGATTTTAGAAGTATATTAGAAACATGAAAATAACGAGGCACAGAATGGGGGGTTGAAGAAGGAGGCTGGATACTTGATGGTACAGACACGTTGCAGGTGGACCTAGAAAGGGAAGATAAGGACTCCCTGACTTGCAATGGAACCCACATTGTTTCTAATAATAAGTGTCCCTGTTAATGTAACCCTACTGGTAATATAAATGCCACAGTGGGAAAATTTTTTATTTTAAGCTGGCCGTAGCCTGGAGCTAGAACTACTTCCTGGTGGAACAACAAGCTATCCTGTGCAGCCCTAGGAGTGACTTACACACAACAAATATATCATGAGCTTTCGTGGTTAAAACCCACTTCCTCAATTGAGTTAGGGTTTGTCTACACCACAGCACTAATTCGAATTAGTGCATCTAGACTTAAAAACTAGTTCGAATTAGCGTTTTGCTAATTCGAACTAGCGCGTCCACACTGACTGTACGCTGGGTCGCATTTAAGGGCAGCTGAAACCGGTTCCGACAGGTCATCAGGTCAGTAGTTGCTTTGTGTGGCTGCTGTCTGAGGCTATCTGAGGCTCGTGCTTAAAGGGACCCCCCTGGACAGCCGGTTCTCAGCTTTTCCACTTGCTTGCCCACCTCGCCGAGGGACAGAAAAGCATTTTTCTCTGTGCCTGCCTGTGTCGGTGGTTCCCATTGGGGACGCCGCCGCAGTTGGCAACATGGAGCCAAAGCTCGCCCTGGGCATTCTGGTGCAGTTCTTGGACTTGCTATTGCAAGCCTGCCAGCAATGGCTGGAGGCTGCCTGGCACCATCTGGTGCACATCAGCCCCCTGCCTCTCCACCTGGCCTCCCTGGGGGCTGTGGAGGAGCTGCAGCAGCGCGCGGACGCCAGCGTGCCCCACCGCATCTGGCGTCTGGACACCAGCAGCGACTGGTGGGACCGCATCGTCCTGGAGTGCTGGGGAGACAGACAGCGGACCCAGAACTTCAGGATGAAGAGGGACACCTTCCTGGAGCTCTGCGAGTGGCTCGCCCCTGCTCTGCAGTGACGGGACACTCGCATGAGGCCCACCATCCCCCTCCAGAAGCATGTGGCCATCGCCCTCTGAAAGCTCTCCACATCGGACAGCTACCGATCCGTCAGGAACGAGTTCGGCGTGGGGACATCCACCGTCGGAGCAGTGCTCATGCAGGTACAGCACTCACCGGCCACTGGGCCGGGGGGGAAGGGCGCTGCAAGGAGGGGATGGGCCGCCCCAGGAAAAACGGGGGCGGGGGAGGAGGCAACAGTGCCCCACACGGGAAGGTTCGGTCTGTCCCGGCCGTACTACACGCCGCCTGTGGCAGCCAGGATCACAGCAGGGGTCGCTTCTGGGAGTGGGGAGCGGGGCAGTGCCAGGGAACGAACACTCCCAGCCACCCGGGCGCCCCAGTGATTCGCGGTTTGCTGTGTCTCTCTGCAGGTGGTCAAGGCCATCAACCAGGTGCTGCTCCGCAGGGTGGTCCACCTCGCCGACCCGGACACCGTCATCCGGGGGTTCGGCGCCCTCGGCTTCCCCAACTGTGGGGGGGCCATCGACGGGACGCACATCCCCATCCATGCCCTGGAACACCAGGCCTCCCAGTACATTAACCGCAAGGAGTACTTCTCCGTCCTCCTGCAGGCCGTGTGTGACCACCGGGGCCAGTTCACGGACATTAATGTGGGCTGGTCCGGCAAGGCACACGACGCCAGGGTGTTCCGCAACTCCTCCGTGTGCCAGAGGCTGCAGGCTGGGACCTTCTTCCCCGACTGCCACATCAGGGTCGGGGACGTGGACATGCCCGTCTGCCTGGTGGGGGATATGGCCTACCCCCTACAGCCCTGGCTGGTGAAGCCGTACACGGGGCACCTCAACCCGTCCCGCCAGGCCTTCAATGCCAGGCTCACCAGGGCCTGCATCATGATCGAGGGGGCCTTCAGACGCCTGAAAGCCAGATTTAGATGCCTCCTCACCCGCCTCGACCTCGCCGAGCACAATATCCCTCCCATGGTGGCAGCATGTTGCATGCTGCACAATTTGTGCGAGCGGAAGGGGGAGGCATTCCTGCCAGCCTGGATGGCTGAGGCTGAGTGCATGACTGGCCACTACGCTCAGCCCCGTACTGCCACTGTCCGGGAGGCCCAGTGGGGGGCTGTCCGGATCCGGAAAGCCCTGCGGGAGAGCTTCCAGGTGGAGGAGGACTGAACTCTCCCTGCATGCCCCATTGGGGCCTTCTTCCACCCTGCCCTCCTTCTCCTTTCCCCTCCCTAACCCCCCTTCCTAATGTTAAATAAAGACACCTGTTTTGAAAACAACAATCTCTTTTTATTTTACAGAAGTGGGGTGGGGGGAGGGAGGAATGAGGAGTGGGAGAGAGGAGGAAACCTGGGAGGAGGGAGCTAGAAGGGGAGGAAGGGGAGGAAGGGAAGGGAAAGCTCAGGGTTGGGGGTCCTGCTGGCTCTCCGTCTCGCAGCACTGTGGGTGCGGGGCATCGGGGGAGTGGGTGTGGAGGTGGGGCAGGAGGGACCGGGAGGGGGAAGAAGCGGGAGGGGGAGCAGGGGTGGGAGGAGGAGCGAGAGCTGGGGCGGCCACAGGGGCCGGAGCAGGAGGAGGCAGGAACCTGTCCACCAGGGTCTGGAGGTGGCCTCTGAGGGCACGGCCCTGCTCCTCCAGTGCCTCCAAACTCCACTGCCACAGCCGCAGGTCCTCCCGGACCCAGTGGTCCTGGGTGCAGAGCTGGTGCTCCAGTAGCCACAGGTGCCTCCGGTAGTAGTCCTCCAGGTTCCCGGTGCGCCTGCTGGCCTGGGTGCAGGTGGCTGTTGCAGGCGGGGTGGTGCGCCCTGCAGTCCCAGGTGCTGTGGCTGTGGTAAAACGAGAGCAGTGGTCAGTTCTCCCTGGGTACACGGTGGGTGAAACCCAGCCCCCCTCTGCAAGGTGAGGTCGGCGTGTGGGGAATGGGCCAGGGTCCCCGCATGACACCCAGCTGCTGCTCCATGGTGGGCAAGGCCCAGGCGCATGGTCCCTGGGCTCCCTTTCCCCCCAGACCCCCCGTACACATAAGGGGAGCACGATGGCACTCACATGTGGAGTCCTCCTCAGCCTCGGACGACACAGCCGATGTGCTCTGTGGGGTGCCTCGGGGGTCCTGGGTCCCGGGCAGCCTTCCTGCAGGCTCCTGGCTCTCGGCGTCCTCCTCCTCTTCCTCGGTGTCAGGGATGGATCCCTCTGCCCTGGGGTCAATCACCACCCGGGGGGCATGGACGGCGTGAGCCCCCAGGATGCAGTCCAGGGCCTCGAAGTGAGGGCACGCCTCCGGGTCCGCCCCTGGCTGGGAGGCCCTGGAGTAGGACTGCCGCAGGTCTTTGATATTGCAGCAGACCTGCTCCCGGGTCCGCATGTGGCCTCTGGTGGCCAGGCTGTCAGATGGCTGCGTTCCTGTGGCTAGTGCGGAGATTGTGGATGTTGGAGGCTTCCCCCCAAACCTCGATGAGGTCCACGATCTCCGCACTAGACCAGGTGGGCGCCCGCCTCTTGCGGCCCTGGGCAGGCTCCTGTGAGCCACCAGCCTGGTCCTGGGAAGAGGGGGAGGGCTGGGTGGCAGCGGGTGGCTGGCTCATCCCATGCCAGGTGCAGGGTCTGATGGCTGGGTGCTGGCAGGCTGGCAACTGGCACAAGCAGTGTAGCCAGACCATGGACCTTTAAGGGTTCTGGGGCCGGGAGGGAGGCAGAAGAGTTTTCCTGGTTTGGCCCAGAGTGGCCACCAGGGCAAGCTGGGAAGGGCTAGCCTCCAACTAGTTCGAATTAAGTGGCTACACAGCCCTTAATTCAAACTACTTAATTCGAACTAGGCGTTAGTCCTCGTAGAATGAGGTTTACCTAGTTCGAATTAAGCGCTCCACTAGTTCGAATTAAGTTCGAACTAGCGGTTTGCATGTGTAGCGCCTATGAAAGTTAATTCAAACTAACGGCTGTTAGTTCAAATTAACTTTGTAGTGTAGACATACCCTCAGAGTGGAAATGACAGAACCCAGAGTATATGTACAGTATATATACAAAAGCAGTTACCTGTAAATTGTAGGATAAGTGTTAATGACACTAATTGAGTCAGGCTGGATATCACTCATTCATAGCTCTTGGTGTGTAAATGTGAATATCAAAGACAGGGGAAATTGCCTTTGTAGTGCATTAACCAATTAATACCTTTATTCAAGCCCAAGTTGGTAGTGTCAAACTTGGAAATAAATTTTAGCTCATCAGTCTCTCTCTGTAACTGGATGATAAAATTCCTTTGCAGAAGAATGGTTACTTTAAAGTCCATTAACGAGCGTCCAGGCAGGATAAAATGTTCCCCTACAGGTTTCTGTGTGTTACCATTCCTGATGTTTGATTAGTGTCCATTTTTCCTTTGTTGCAGAGACTGTCCAGTTTGGCCAATATCCATGGCATAGATCACATTGTGCAGGTGTATGAGCCCCTGATATGGTGGCTTACATAGTTACATCCTGTGATGGTGTCGCTTGTAGAGATGTGTGAACAATGGGGTTTGTTACAGGGGTAGGTTCCTGGGTGAGTATATCGAAGGCGTGGTGTGTGGGTTCTGGAAATGATTTGCTTCAGATTGGGGGGGCTGACGATAAGCAAGGATTGGCCAGTCCCCCGCAGACTGTGAGAGTGAGGGGTCATTACCCCTGATCATCACCTACAGCCCCCAGGGTTACAACAGCAACAGAAGGGATAACACCCAAAGAGCTCCTAGGTGCCCAATCATCATGTTGAGTCTGTGTTGGACTCAGCTCCTCGGTGCCCAGGAGTTCCAGAGAAGGTGCCGGACACGTGTGTGAATAGCCGGCTAATGGAAGAGGGGCCATTTATCTCCCTCCCTGGAAGCTACTGTAGCCACCCCGGTCTCTGCCCAGCACCCCACCTTCCCCAGTAATGCAGGGCTTGTCCTTCTGCTGCTCTCAGGCAATGTCCCTCTAGCTTCAAAGCTGGCCCCTGCCCCTGCAGCCCAGCACAGGGCAAAGGCCTCCCACCCAATTTGCATCACAGGGACCCAGCCTCCAGCCAGGGGGGAACCAAAGGGGACGGAAAGCTACAGAAATGAGCCACATAAAGCTCTCTTCTTTCAGGACTTTGTAGCTGAGCTGTGGGGCCCGCAGGCTGTATGGGCACAGCTTCCCCCACCTGCCTCACAACCCTGTTCCCAGCCCTCAGCTGCTTCTATACGGCTTCCTGGCTTCCCCTTCCTTTCCTGCCTGGCTTGTCAGCCCCAGCGCTGCGTCCTCAGGGCCCTCACAGCAGGCTCCTTGTCAGGACTGGAGCTCCTTGGGCTGGACTTTGTGGCAAGAGACAGCACAGAGGACAGGCCTTGGAGAAGAGTTGGAGAAGGGGGCAGCTACTTGCAGGATAGGCTAGGCAGGAGGGTAAGCTTAGGGGAAAGAGGTGGGCAGAGGGCAGGGCTTTGGGGCAATAGATGGGGCAGGGTGCCGTGCCTCAGGGGTCCAGTCACTGACAACTACAAAGCTGGCAATCAAATGAGCTAATGAGATGTGCATGGACCGATGGCTGTTGTCGCTTCGCCCAGTCAGTGATTCGGGGAAGAGGTCCCAGCACCATCTCACCAGACAGCTCGCCACAGAGCAACATGTCAGAGCCGGAGCAAGAGAAGAAAACGTTAGGTCCCTTTCTGAGAGAAGAGACGGAGCAGCCTGCCCCGGATCTCTTTGGTCTTCACCCCATAGATGATGGGGTTTAGCATGGGGGGCATCAAGAGGGACAGATTAGCAATGAGGACATGGAAAGGCAGGGGCACATTCTGGGCAAACCGCTGTGTGAGGGAGAAGAAGAGGCCTGGGATGTAAATGGTTAAGATGGCGCAGAGGTGGGAGACACAGGTTTCAAAAGTCTTGAGCCGGGCGTCCTTTGTGGGGAGTCTGAAGATGGCCCTGAGGATCTGGGTGTAGGTCAGAGCAATGAAAACCACATCCAGCCCCATCACACAGAACTGCACAAAGAGGCCATAGTAACTACTGATGCGGCTGTCACCGCAGGCCAGGTTCACCACACCAATGTGCGTGCAGTACGGTTGGGGGATGATGTTGGTTCTGCAATACAGCCATCGCTTCACCAGGAAAGGGTAGGGCAATACAAGTGTGCCGCCACGTAGCACCACGGCCAGGCTGATCTTGGCTACCACAGAGTTTGTCAGGATGGTGGAATGTCTCAGGGGATCACAGATGGCCACGTAGCGATCCAGCGCCATGGCCACAAAGAGTCCCGACTCCATCACTGAGAAGCCGTGAATGATGTACAGCTGGGTGAGGCAGGCACTGAAACTGATCTCCCTGGAATTGAGCCAGAAGATCGCCAGCATTTTGGGCAGGATACATGTAGACAGGATCAGATCATTGATGGCCAGCATGCAGAGGAAATAGTACATGGGCCCATGGAGGCTGGGTTCTTTCTTCACAATGAACAGGATGGTGAAGTTCCCTAAGATGGCGATGATGTACATGGCACAGAAGGGGATGGAGATCCAGACATGGGCCGCTTCCAGGCCAGGGATGCCCAGCAGGATGAAGATGGAGGGGTTGGTGAAGTCAGTTGCATTGGACTCTGGCATACAGTTGGGGAGAAGGGGTGCAACTTTGAGGCAGAACAGGGTCTTCTGCAGGCACTGTACATTCCACTGACTTCCTGTGTGTGCCGAGGGTCTAGGGCAATGGTCCCAGTATAGACACCTGAGTGGAGAGACAATGTAACTATGAGGCACGACATGTGCTACAGGAGGCTGTTCTCATGGCTGAAGGAGATTGGCTACCGCTCACACACGGACCTTTTCATTATTCAGAGAAATGAATGATAAAAAACCTGACCCTCCCAATGACAATTCCTACACATCGTGGGGAGTTCCCTATTCCTCTGGTGACTCAAAATTGGGGAATGGAAAAAACGAACAGCTTTGCCAAGACAGGTGCTGGGGAAAACATCCCAGCTAGAAGAAACATAAGGGAAAAGACCCGGGCACCAATGGTAACAACTCATTGGTAGCAGGAGGCAAAACAAAACCAATCTTGAGATGCCTAAGGAAGGGGTCGCACAAGAACCTGCTCTGGTTTCCTGACCCCGTCTCTGTAAATGATACAGATTAAAAAAGGGTTTCCATGACAGGCTATAAGGGGAGAGGTTGCCATATGCAGGCAGACTGGAGAGACAGGGACTGTTTAGTTTCGAGAAGAGACAAAGAAGGGGGCAGGAGATAGACTAGAGGAAAAGAAAGAATAGAACTGAGACCATTCAAATGGACAAAGAGAGAACAGTTCCTAATCAATCCTATCTATAGACACTCAGCCCTTCCAACAGCTAATTCCAAAAATCTGACACAAATTATCATCAAACATGTTTGGGAGGAAAAAATGATGTAGAGAAATGTGAATACAAATGAAGAGTTACTGAAGAAAATCGTATTGGATTGTTACAAATCCAAGATTCCAAATTTGAGGAAACAGACAATTTTGGAGAAAACCACAGTTCAGTGGTGAAAGGAAAGCAGCAGATAGTGGGGGGTGGAATATTTAACAAATGGGAAAAAGGGAAACCAGACAGCAAGCAATAGAAACTGAAAATTATGACAATTCAAAGGAGATGTTAAATAAATCAGGGGGAAATTCATGCTTGGTAAGGCTAAGAATTATCAAAAGGAGATTATGTATAATAAGAACAAAAGAAATTCAAGAGAAGTGTTTGGCCAATTCCTAGCAGGAGAAAGGAAACTTGTTAATATTCCATAAAAAATATGTGTTCAAGAAACAACATTGTTCTGCATTCAGAAAGAAATAGTATGAGGCATTGAGGAAATACTTTGCCATCCATTAACTGTCAAGAAGCATGTTCAGCAGCATCTACAGTAGATCCTTTGAGAAATGAACACCAGAGATATGAATTGGCTGATTAACCACACATCTCATTTGGAATGAGAACTATGCTGTCAGGGAGCAGCAGAAGCAAAAAAGAGAAATCATAGGGCAGTTCTCTGTCAAATGTAAATTATTAAAATAAACAGAAAGTTTGAAAGAAAAGTTTGGCCAAGGTGAGGAAACAGTGTAGAATTTGGTATGGAATTACTTAAAAAAGTCTAGGAATATAATTAATTCCAGGCAACAGCATGATTTATGGAACACGGGACATGTCAAATAAATCCAGTTTCACCCGCAGATCGCTTTTTTGATGTGCTTTGGCAGTGTGGATGCTCTCTTCCGGAAAAGCTTCTTCTGAAAGAAGCCTACAGTCTAGACTTAGCCTCAGTAAACAGCTAGAGCCCTGAAATTCAAACTGGGGTGGTGACAGTGTCTGTACATCCACACACAGATGGCTCCTGAGGTCTTTTTACAGCTCTTACTCCAACGGGAGATGTATCTGGCCAGGGCCTCAGATGTTGCCATTGTATTGTACATCTACTTACAGCTTTCCTCAGGAAATACCCACTCGGCCACAGGAATGCAGTTGCCTTGCGGCGGGAGGCCGTTAGCTGGCCTGGCCAGTGGGGGCACACCCCGGAGTCACATTTTGGCTCATGATACCTGAGCAAACTCATTTCCTGTAACAAGGGCACTGGGAGGTTTAAAGCTCTGCAGAGTGGAAAGGCCCCAGACTGACTCCCTGTCCTACCACACCCACCTTCCACTCGGCTTGTTGAGCTGGGGAGCCCTCAGCCAGAGCTGGTACCTGTGAGTGCTGAGAGGGACGTGTCTTCCCTGGGAACCCCCTCAGGCAGCCGCGTCCTGCACCTCTCTCAGCCCAGCGTCTGCAGCAGCGTCCCAACCAGCCGGGCCTGTGCCCCATTTATCACAGAGCTCTGTGCAGTCCCATTGGGGTTCGCTCAGTCCCTGGGGCAGAGGCAGCATGTGAATGAAAACAGGCTGGAGACCGGAGACACTCAAGCCAATTTCCCTCTGTCCATTTCCCTCTGTCCCCCATTGCTGCACTTCTGTGTTTTTATCCAGCTTTAGGAGCAAACAGCAATTAAGGGGCCTTCCCAAAGGGGGATGAAAACATTCACTCTCTGTGCTGAGTGACAGAGGAATTGGCTGCTCTGTGCACTTGGGGACATTTTAAAATCACAGTTGATTGGTAAGAAAACTAGGGATAATGTTAGTTCTTTGTGGGGTCGGATGAACTGTCAATGCTTAGAGCTCTAGTTGGAAGACAGGCTGAAACATAGGCCCTTGTTTCAGAAACCTAGTGGAGGTGTGAAGCCTGAACTAAATTTGTTGCCAAATCTTGCTGCTATAAAGCAAAATTAAGTCACGAGCAAGAGGAAGGCCCTGCTCACTGAATCTGGCTAGAATAAGGCTCACGTTGCAAAACTGTCACAGAGGGGTAGCCATGTTAGTCTGTAAGGGTATGTCTACACTAGCCCCCTAGTTCGAACTAGGGAGGCTAATGTAGGCATTCGAAGTTGCAAATCAAGCCTGGGATTTAAATATCCCGTGCTTGATTTGCATCTTCCCGGCCGGTCACCATTTTTGAAATTTACAAGTCCGGACTAACTGCCCGCGTCTACACGCGGCAGGGACCCTTTAGTTCAAAATAAAGCCCTAGTTCGAACTACCTGTTATTCCTCCTGGAATGGGGTTTCACAGGTAGTTCAAACTAGGGCTTTATTTCGAACTACCGGGTCCCTGCCGCGTGCAGATGCGGGTAGTTAGTCCGGACTTGTAAATTTCAAAAATGGCGACCGGCCGGGAAGATGCAAATGAAGCACGGGATATTTAAATCGCGGGCTTGATTTGCAACTTCAAATGCCTACATTAGCCTCCCTAGTTCGAATTAGGGGGCTAGTGTAGACATACCCTAACTAAAAAAAAATGTAAAAAAAACCCAACAGTGGTCGGGTAGCACCTTAGGGTATGTCTACACTACAGAGTTATTTTGAAATAGCTTATTTCAAAATAATGCATCTACACACAAAATGCATTTCAAAATAGTGTTTTGCTAATTTCTAAATAGCGCGTCCACACTGAGTGGACGCTGAAGCGCATTTAAGGCCAGCCGGAACCAGGTCCGGCAGGGCATCAGGTCAGGAGTTACTTTGTGTGGCTGCTGCCTGAGGCTATCTGAGGCCTGTGCTTAAAGTGACCCCCCTGGACAGCTGGTTCTCATCTTTCCCTGTTTGCTTGCCTACCTTGATGAGGGACAGCAAAGCATTTTTGTCTCTGCGTGCTCTGATTGCCATCACTCGGGACACCACAGCACTCTGCAACATGGAGCCAGAGCTGTCCCTGGGCACTCTGGTGTTTCTGTTGGACATGTTGCTACGAGCCTGGCTGCACTTTCTGCAGGCTGCCATCCCGGAGGGTCCATCAGGGGGCTGCCAGTATCCAGGAGGCCCTGAGAGAGAGCTTCCACCCTGAGGAGCACTAAGAACCTCCCTGGTGTGCCTCACTGGGGGCTTGTGCCTCATTTCTCCCTCACGTCCTTACATTTACCCCTCCCTAACTCCCCTTCCTGATGTCAAATAAAATACACGTATTTTCATGAACACAAACTCTATTTAACAAAACTGGGAAATGAAACTCTGGTGAGACTGGGAAAAGGAGGCAGGAGAGGGGAGAAGAGAGGGTGGGAAAGGGGAGAGGGAAACATGGGAGGAGGGAGCTGGAAGGGGGAAGCAAGAGGAAGAAGGGGGAGGGGAAGCTCAGGGCTCAGGGTTGGGAGTCTCGCCGGACCAACTTGATTTTCATGCAAACCTGCTCCTGGGTTCGCGTGTGGCCTTTGGTGGCCAAGCTGGCAGCTATCCTGCCATAGACGGCCGCGTACCTCCATTTAGTGCGGAGATCATGGACGTTGGGGGCATCCCCTCCAAACCTGAATAAGGTCCATGATCTCCACCCTGGACCAGGAAGGTGCCTGCCTTCTCCAGGCCCTGGCATGCTCCTGGGAGCTGGCAGACTATTCCTGGGGAGCGGTGGAGGGCTGGCTGCCAGTGGCTTGCTGGCTCATGTTTTGGGGCCACTGGGTCGGGGCAGTGAGTGCTGGCTCTGGGCTGGCAGGCTTGGAGATGGCACAGGTACTGTGGCCAGAGTCATGGAATCATAGAATCATAGACTACTAGGACTGGAAGGGACCTCGAGAGGTCATCGAGTCCAGTCCCCTGCCCTCATGGCAGGACCAAATACTCTCTAGACCATCCCTGATAGACATTTATCTAACCTACTCTTAAATATCTCCAGAGATGGAGATTCCACAACCTCCCTGGGCAATTTATTCCAGTGTTTGACTACCCTGACAGGTAGGAACTTTTCCTAATGTCCAACCTAAACCTCCCTTGCTGCAGTTTAAGCCCATTGCTTCTTGTTCTATCCTCAGAGGCCAAGATGAACAAGTTTTCTCCTCCTCCTTATGACACCCTTTTAGATACCTGAAAACTGCTATCATGTCCCCCCTCAATCTTCTCTTTTCTAAACTAAACAAACCCAATTCCTTCAGCCTTCCCTCATAGGTCATGTTCTCTAGACCTTTCATCATTCTTGTTGCTCTTCTCTGGACCCTCTCCAATTTCTCCACATCTTTCTTGAAATGCGGTGCCCAGAACTGAACACAATACTACAACTGAGGCCCAACCAGTGCAGAGCAGAGCGGAAGAATGACTTCTCGTGTCTTGCTTACAACACACCTACCAATGCATCCCAGAATCATGTTTGCTTTCTCTGCAAGAGCATCACACTGTTGACTCATATTCAACTTGTGGTCCACTATAACCCCTAGATCCCTTTCTGCCGTACTCCTTCTCAGACCGTCGCTTCCCATTCTGTATGTATGAAACTGACTGCTCCCTCCCAAGTGGAGCACCCTGCATCTGTCTCCATCAAACTCCATCCCATCCACCCCACACCATCTCCCCAATCCGTCCAGGTCACCCCGAACCATGACCCCATCCTCCAGATTAGTCGCAACCCCTCCCAGCTTGGTATCATCTGCAAACTTAATAAGCGTACTTTCTATACCAATATCTAAATCGTTGATGAAGATATTGAACAGATCCAGTCCCAAAACAGACCCCTGTGGAACCCCACTTGCTATGCCCTTCCAGCAGGATTGTGAACCATTAATAACTACTCTCTGAGTACGGTTATCCAGCCAGTTATGCACCCACCCTATATTAGTCCCCTCTAAGTTGTATTTACCTAGTTTATTGATAAGAATATCATGCGAGACCGTATCAAACACCTTATTAAAGTCTAGGTATACCACATCCACCGCTTCTCCCTTATCCACAAGACTCGTTATCCTATTAAAGAAAGCTATCAGATTGGTTTGACATGATTTGTTCTTTACAAATCCATGCTGGCTGTTCCCTATCACCTTGCCACTTTCCACGTGTTTACAGATGAATTCCTTAATTACTTGCTCCATTATCTTTCCTGGCACAGAAGTTAAACTAACTGGTCTGTAGTTTCCTGGGTTGTTCTTATTTCCCTTTTTATAGATGGGCACTAGATTTTGCCCTTTTTCAGTGTTCTGGTATCTCTCTCATCTTCCATGATTTTCCAAAGATGATAGCTAGAGGCTCAGATACCTCCTCTATCAGCTCCTGAGTATTCTTGGATGCATTTCATCAGGCCCTGGTCAACCCCTTTAAGGGCTCCAGGGAGGGGGGAGGGAGAGGAGAGTTCTTGGTGGAGGCTGGAGTGGCCACCAGGGCTCCCTGGGAAGGCTGGAGGCCCCCTATTTCGAAATAAGCATCTACACAGCACTTATTTTGAAATAGGAATTTCAAAATTGGTGGTATTCCTCGTGGAATGAGGTTTACCAATTTCAAAATAAGCACTCTGCTATTTTGATTTACTTTCCAAATAATGACATGGCTGTGTAGATGCTAGGATAGGTATTTCGAAATAACTGCTGTTATTTTGAAATAACTTTGCTGTGCAGACATGCCTTTAGAGACTAACCAAACTATGAAAATAGTATCATGAGCTTTTTGTGGGCACAACCCCCTTCTGCAGATGACAAATATGGAGCCAAAGCTGCACATTCCAAAGTGGTGTTATGCACAGAGCACTCACACACACACATCCTAGTAGGGCAGTACCAGAACACCTCGATACCGACCCGTTCCCCAATGATAACCGGAACCCATCCTTAGGATGAGGTCAGGAGGACAGCATGATGATAGAGATGTACAAGATGATGGGTGTAACCAGCTATGTCAGAGGGTGGCAGGTGGATACGTCAGACAACCAATACACATGTAACCCTTCTGCCAGGTAGTGCTGGCAACAGCCCAGGCCGGGTTCAATATCTAGGGGTTCCTTTTCATCCACCTCACACAGAACTGGCTTGAGCCCCCACCCAGTAGCCTGGGAAATTCACACACCCGTGGGCGCTTCTGTGAGGCAATTCTTCCCCACTCGCAAGCACAGAGTCTGAGCATAGAAAAGAAACTTTTAATGGAAGAGGGAGAGAAGTCACATGGCATTAGCTTGGGAAAATACCACAACTAGAGTTCATAAACAACCCACGAGTAACCGTCCCAGCTCAAATGGATTGAGCAATGTCCTTTGCCTCTCAGGCTCACTAGTCCAACAATGTACGGGTCCCATTCACCTACCCAAACTTACTCCGTACCCCATTTCCAACGCCCCACTTACAGCTCTGTCCAGTCAGTGCGGACCCAGACACATCACCCTGATGACTCCACTCATTGATCCTGAGGCCATGCCACCTTTGTGCTGCTCCTGTGGTCTGCTTGCTCCTGCCAGCTGCCCCATGTGCTGCACACACGTGTATAGCACTGAACTGGGGCTCCATTTGCACCAGCTCTTGCACAAAAATGGCCTTTACCAAAGAGACGCTACTGCAATCTTGCAAGCCATCTAGATATGTTTATTGCACATGGCGGCCAGCCAGTGACTTCAGCCTTAGCGATTTCAACTCTTAGCCACTACCTAGGCTGACCAAAAGCTTCCAGCTTCCACTGGAATAACAAAGAGACCCCTTATGGAGTCTGCTTTTAGGTCTATCCTTAGAAGAAGGGGGAAAGGAGACAGGTTGAACCAGTCTTACAGCTCACACCTGGCAGGCATGAAGCTGGCTGCTTCAAACCCCTTCCCACCAGCTCAGCTCACTCCAATCTGGAGGGGGCGGGCTTGTTCACCTGAGACCCTGTACAATGATGGTGTCTCTCCTGCAAGCACTGGTGTCATATTTTAAGTTCCTACATTTAGGGGTAGCATGGTTTGTGACCCCACAACAGCCAAATTAGTTATAATAAATCACATTCCATTCCAACAACTGATCCTCCATCAGGCCTTGCTGAATTGGATTTACATAACCGCACCCCGGATTCCTTCCCCATCCCGGCATGAGCTGTATTTACATATCAACAGTTAATTATCTTGCAGGGCTAAACAATTTGAATGAGCATACCCACACCCAGGGCTGATCTCCATTCAGCTGGCAGCATTGCAAGCAGTTGCTCAGACCCTGCTTACACATAATTTGCATTGCTGTATAAAATGGAGTCTTGGAGGGGTGTCCATGGCCGGACTAGGGGGCAGTGGGAAGTCCAGTAAGTGACTGAGCTTAGTCCATTGTCATGGGTATACGGACGCTAGTGTAACTGACACGTGGAACAGGGGCACTACGATGGGGCTTCGTTGACGATCAACCTGGCCAAGTGTCTTCTCGCCTTAACCGATTGTGTGGTAATCTGGCAGTTCTCTTGCTGTGACAATACCTGTGCAGAGCTGTAGCAGCCTGGAGAGGAAATGTCCAGCAACACCAGACCCTCTTTTAGGATTCCTTGTCATGGATTTGCGGTGGTCCCTCCCTCTCTGGGTCAGTGGGAGGCCGCTGCCTCACCACATCACTGGGTGTTGCCTACAGCTAGGGAACTAGCCAGGAAACCCACAGCTTGTGGCTCTGGCTGGCAGTCCAGGCAGACTGTGGGCAAGCAGGGTCTCTTACTGGCCATCAGGGCAAAGGAGCAAACAGTTATGAGTCCAACCCCTATGTCAGGGCAGGGTACCAAAGCATCAATGACTGGGACCTGGATTCAGGGCTGAGCCGCAGTCAGTTCTGAGCCCAAGGCCCTCAGTCAGGGCAGGTGGTGAAGGGTCCATGGGGTGGGCCCGTACTCAGGGCCTGGGGGCAAAGACTCAGTTAGTAGCCCCAAGTCCTGAGGTAACACAAGACATCAATAAGTCTGTGGCTCAAGTGTGTATCCAGGTCAGAGAAGCAAGAGGTTTGGGCATCCTCACAGTGGCAGATGGCCAACCATTGGCAGGCTCCTTGGCCTAGAAATGGAAATTACACCCCGGGTGGAGTTGCAGGGGGGATGTGGGCCTTCCCAACTCTACCATATACCAGCCCGTGGTGCTACCCGTGGAGGATATTTCTGCTGCCGGGTCAGCAGGGTTTCCCTCCAAAACATTCTGAAGGGGTCTTTGTCCACAATGCAGCCAGATGAGGACCAGCTGCCTCTAGGCCACTTCCTCCCCTCCCTTTGGGGGGGCTACGTGGCTCTGTAGGGGGTTCCCCGGTTCTTCTGCATTGAGGCTTAGAGGCAGTCCCACCGACTCCTCGGTGCCCTGGTCAGCAAGTGACTCCTGCACCTCTGTCCAGTCCACAGCTCAGCGGGGTGCTACTGCGGTCTCTTGGCTGGGGAGCAGGCTGGTATCAGTCCCCTTCAGTGGCTGCAGCCAAACTGAGCCCCACGACCCGCCCTTTACACTTCTCGTTCTTCCCTCCGGCTTCTGGTTTGAGGGGGGGCAAGAGTGGCCTGGCTCCACCGCCCCCCCCAGAGCTGTAAAGTCTACCCCCTCTGCCCCCCCTCAGTGTGGAGAGGACAATGTGGCAACCTCTGGTGCTGAGCAGATTTCCCTTCCTACCTCGGACCACTCACTGTTTTAGTTAAAAAACTACAAAAGAGATGTATTAACTACAGAAGGACGGATGTTAGGTGATTAGAACCGCCCCAGAAAAACACTCTCTGGTGTGTATAGGCTTCTTCTGTGGCCAGTGGTGCTCACTGATGAGACATCAAGCTGAATAGTCCTGCTGACCATGACTTTTTCACTGACACATCATGTGATACCATTTTGCACAAGATCTGCTGCAATTTCATGAGAGAGGAGATTGTGGGGGTGCCAGGATGTTGCTCTGGGGTACAGCTGATCACAGCAATGTATCTATTAAAAGAGAGCTCTGAGATATAATTTTGCATTTTTGTATGAGATGTAAGTAGCCCGAAGGGCCTACCACCAACCAAGTGTTGGGCCTGCCTCTGATGAGTCTGGCCTTGGTCACATAGTCACACTATGACATGTTTCTGCTCTGCTCTGCATGGCTTAGGCCTCATTCTTACATTCGTGTCTTCGCCGTCGGTACTAACAATCTCCACCAGCTCCCGGCCTGTGTTTTTCGGGCTCACAGGGTGCCCAGTAGAGTTTGGGGTTGCAATGGTGCCATGTAGGATGCCACTTTACACTCTTTCAGTTGTATCGGTGCAAAGTGCAAGTGGCCGTACTGATGTCAGGCTAAGAGTGGCTTTGGGTGGGATGGCTGTTCTTGTGTGCTTGTGTACTTGGTCCAGTCCTTCTGCAGTGTCAATCACACTACAACAGATGATGGGATTGTTAGTGTAGAGGGGCTGCCCCTGCCCACCTGCCCACTCCGTCCTTCCTAAATAGATCACACCGAGTGATTCACATGCTCCAGTTCTGTGTCATTGCACCAGATTCACTAATAACAATGTCTTCACTTCTGCTCTCCCTGGGGTGACCCAGCCTGCTCAGCAGATGGGCTGTCCGAGGGTTGGTGGGGCTAAATCCAAGGGGCTGGACCTCTGGGGCGGTCAAAGATCCCCTGGCACTTTGGGGAGGATTTAGCAGCCTTAGACAGGTGCTACTTCCACTTGGAGGATTTCTCTTGGGACCGATTTTTCCCTTGTGGATTTAATGGGCAGTGGAAACTTTTTCTCTGGCTCACCCTCCAGCTGGGGCGGCTGTTCCCAGGAACACACTGCAGCCTGCAGCCTGCTCTGTGAGTGGTCCTGAGGGAGGTTGCTATGGAAACAGGAGGGATGAGCCATGCTGAGCAGTGAGTGGACAGGCAGGGGACACATGGCAGGGCATGTACACACAGAGCTGGGGGCAGAAGTGACTCTGAGTATGTGTGGGCAGCCCTCCTTGGCCCCGAGAGCTGACCTCCCTGGTGGTGCATTGGGTGCCGCTGAGAGATGACCATCTTCCCAGTGCACCTGCTGCCCGTCACACCCATGGGCAGCCTGCTTTGGAGCAGCGCCTGGGCAGATCCCACCGCCTGCTCTGTGTGCAGCAGGTGCATCCAGAGACATTTGGGGGGGGCAGGGCTGGTACATCATGTTCACTGGGTCCCTCCTCCTTACCATGTCACTGTATTTACACAGACATTACAGATTTGGGGGACTGAGCTGGGGTCCCACAACTGTCCCCCCCCCCCCGTGAGTCCTGGTGTGCAGCTCTTGCTGACTATCTTGGGGATTTCTCCATGCCTCTGAGGGCAGAACCTGACCCAGGCCTTCTAAAAAGGAGGGACAGAAGCCATCGGAAGGGAAGAGGAATCCAAGCCTCTGCCCGCAGTCAAAGCTGTGTGTAAGGCAGAGCGGACGCCCCCAGAGCCAGGAGCCAGGACCCCTCCTGCTGTAGGGACACTGGAATGAATCCCCCCCAGTAAAGACCCCTTGGAAATCCTGTCTCGCTGTCAGTAGTTTTGCAAGGAGCTTGTCCCATTGACGCTGCTTGTCCCTGATGGACCCCAGCCCCTCGGGGCCCCGTACGCCCCAGCAGGGGAAAGCAGGGGCTGTTTGTCTCTCCACTGAGCTGTGCCACAAACCCTGCTGGGATTCCCCAGCCATGGCTATAAACCTCCCTGCCCAGCGCTTCTCTGACACAGCACAGAGCCTCTCCAGACCCCTCCCGCCGCCGGGCTCAGCCTGTCTCTGCTGCGCAGGAGCTGGGTGAGTGCAGGGCTGGGGAGCCCAGAAGTGGCCTCGTTAGCAACGCCTGCCCTACGCAATCGCAGGGGGAGCACAGAGCCGGGACACAGGAAGGGCTCCCTGCAGGGCCAGCTGGTCCCCGGCCTGGAGAGCTGAGAAAGGGGCAGGCTCAGGGGCGGGTAGGACAGTACCGAGAATCCCCCCTCTCTGGGAATCTGCTCTCGCCTGTTCCTGTCCTTAGCCCACCATCGCCATGGCAGCAGCCGAGGGCTTTGCAGGCGGGTGCTCAGTGTGTGACTAACATCTAGCCCAGGGGGTTTCAATCCATGGGCTGGGACCCAGCACTGGGCGGCGGATGTCGGGCACTGGGGCTCATTGCTGCAGGGGGATCAGGTGACCCATGGAGGGGCTAAGCCAGATCCATGCCTATCCTGGCACCACAGACGGCACTACACCCCAGAAGCGGCCGGCAACAGGTCCAGCTCCTAGGCCGGGGTAGGAGAGGTGAGGAGAATGCGCAGAGCTCTGCGCCCTGCCCCTGCTCCGAGCACTAGCTGGGACCGTGCTGCCGGCTGTTTCTGGGGCGCAGCAGGGTCTGTGGTGCCAGGAGAGGCAGGGAGCTGCCTTAGCCCCCCCACTGCACCGCTGACCAGAAGCCACTTGAGGTCAGCCCCTCCTGCCCCAGCCCTGTCCCCAACACTGGAGCCCCCTCCTACACCTCAAAACGCTCATCTTCAGCCCCACCCCTGAGTCCACACTCTGGGCAAATGATGTTGGGCCATGGGCATCAACAATTTTCTTCAGCTGGGTCATAAGAAAACATGAGTGACAATCCCTGCTCTAGAGAGTCAAGGGGAGGCGATGGGAGACCTTTCGATTGGACCAACACCCAGTGAGAAAAGAGAGGAGCTTCCAAGCGTGCACAGAGCTCTTTGGCAGAACGGTGCATGGAGGGCTTGTTTGGACAGGATCTGGGGGCTCCAACGTCCATGCAGCCCAGTGCTCATGCCACAGAAGGCTGGATGAAGAAGGGCACCTGACGCTCAGAGCAGAAGGTGGGGTGGGGTGGAGGTGGCCCTTAGTTTTCATGGGGTTTGCTGCACAGGCTGGGTCTGGCCCCCGGGAAGGGTCTATCTGATGCATGAAGGAGCTTTACGCTCACGGTAGAAAGTTCCATTGAGGCTGAGGAGTGTGTGAGTTGGCTCTGCACCCCCTGAGTTCGGTCCTTGTAGACATGCTGGGCCCAGACCACTGAGAACCTCAAGGATAAGCCAGAGACCTTGAATGTGCCTTGGGGGGAAGGTTGATTGAAAGGAGCCCAACTTGAGATACTGTCAGGGCAGCATTTCCCAAACTGTGGCCTGCGCCATCCACAGATGAGGCTGTGTTCATCCTCAGGCAGGGCTGGCCTTACCATGAGGCCAACTGAGGCAGCCGCCTCAGGTGCCAGACTGTGGAAGGGCACCACTAGGACCCAGAGAATTGAGACCTTTCAAAGTTTTGGCCCAAGCGAGGGGGCAGAGGGGTTTCATTTGAGCTCCCCACCTCAGGTGCCAAAATGTTATGGGCCGGCCTTGTCCGCAGTGTACAGAGGAGCCCATCAGGACCTGCACAGTGCGACCTCACAGGTACAAAGTCACTGTGTGAGAAAGAGTCCATCTTGCTCTTCCCCGTGCTGTCTGGCATCCAGGGGGGAAACAATTCATTAAAATGGGGTCACACAAAGTTTGGGAACCCCCGGCTCAGGGCTTGATTCAATTTCCAACTCACAAAGACCTCCGTGATTCAGTGAGATGGAAGATTTTCTGTCATCTTGTGGATATTTAGAAAGGAGAGTGTCCTACATCTGAATCCCACAGGACTTGTTTGGGGAACATTAGCTCAGGTTAAATGTCCCTGTCCCTTCGGCAAACCCTACGGCTGTCCTCATTCTCCTCTTTGTGACAGAGGCCTCTGTATATTCTGTGCAGGTCGGTTGTTTTGGACATGCTTTGGAACAAATTGATAAACGTAACAGTAACAAGTCCCCGGGACCAGATGGCATTCACACAAGAGTTCTGAAAGAACTCAAATGGGAAATTGTGGAACTATTAACTGTGGTTTATAACCTATCCTTTAAATCAGCTTCTATACTGTGGGAGAAAAATCAAATAACTCCAATTGTGTCTAAGGGGAGACTGTGGAGGAAATCAAAACTCTCTAAAAGAAAACTGCTGTAAGGGTTAAAAGTTTTCCAGGCCTCTCTCTCTGTAACAGAGAGAAATCATCTTAACTCAAATCAAGACCCTTACGATGCCTCAATCTCAAGTTCATGGAGACTCCTAGTCTGTCACAAATTGCCATGTAAACTCTTATCTTTGTCACAGTTTGCCTTGTAGACTCCTCACTCAGGTTCTCATGTGCCTTTGTACTGTAAAACTGACTTCTAGCGCTTCTGGTGTGAACAGAAACGTCTCAGAGTACTTCTGCTGAGACTTTGATATGTTAAAGAAAACAATCAACAACTAAACTGTCTGAACATACTGTATAAAGGATCCCTGAACCTGTCTCTCAGGGCGGCTGCTGCTCTCACTCTGGTAGCTGTCAGCCTGCATGCATGCATAATAAAGTTTTCCTTCTAGATTTCTCTCCTGCCTCACTGCTTTGACCTCCAGCCTCGGACCCTTCTGGGGACCCTGTACCCCAGGGGAGCGAGATTTCCCCAACAATTTGGTGTCAGGAGTGGGATGGCTTGGAACTCCAGTTGGAAAGGCTGACGACGACGGGGAACGGGAACGGACTACAGCGCGCATCTGGAGGGTAAGGGATCCATTTAAAATCCCCCAGTCCGCCTCCCTGTTCTCGTCACCAGCTGGACCGGCTGGCGGTAAGAGTCATCTTTTGCTCCAAAATTTTCTTTAAGAGGCTTGAGGGAGATTTAAAACGAAAATGCTGGGTATAGCCAATAAGGGGTTGGATTTTGTTGCTGACTGATTGGTGGCGACTCCAAGCGCATGGTTTTGAGTGAGTGAAGTCCGGGAACGGGACTGCAGCCGCACCAGTTTGTGTGGACTCCCACACTATCCTTGGAGAGGGTAGTGTTGCTGGACGCCTGTGCTATCCTTGGAGAGGGTAGTACTGTTGGGCTCCTGTGCTGTCCTTGGACAGGACAGTGCTAACATGGGTGGGATTGTTCCCTCGAGTATGTCTCCGACCAAGGGGAAAGGTTTCTCACAGCCTGGGACTCCCTTGTCTCAGATTATAAGAATTTACAGTCAGCTAGGTAATTGCCGGCAGGTTTGAAACTAAGGAGACTTAAGAAATTAATAAGCATTTGGAATGGCTATACTCAGGGGAATTCACAGAAAATAATGGCCACTAGAGGGTAGCTTTAACTTACAAAAGCTTGCTTATCTTAGAGTTTTCCTCGAGGAAAAACATCCTAACCAGATGGAATATTGGTGCCTCTGGGAGGATGTAGCAGTAAGAAAAAAGAATCAGAGCATTATGGCTAGCCAAAAAGATTCTATTGAAAAGCTGCAGCAACAATTGGCTACTCTAAAGAAACAGCTTGATTCCCCAGATGTGCCATCTGCACCCCCAACCCCCTTTGGACCCTTGTCAGCGGAACATTCTTTCCTGTTATCTCCCTGTTCTCCTGTAAACCTTATGGGACGTGACTTGTTGTGTAAATTGGGTGCAAACCTTCTCTGTAGAGAGGAAGGGATATTTGTTGACCTTCCCCCCATCAGACTCCAAATTTGATGGCATTACTACTCTCAGAGGAATCTGATGAGGCCTCCGGACATACACCCCTCCTGGACCTCTCAGATGTCCCAGAGACATGGTGGGCAGCCCACGCGAATGAAGTGGGGTTGCTAGCCTCTGCAACACCAGTGCAAATAACATACAAACACAACAAGCCTTTCCCAAGGGCACCCCAGTATCCATTGTCTAGGGAGGCACAAGAGGGCATTAAGCCTGTAATCTCTTCCCTCCTTGAGCAAGGGATACTTGTTTATACAACTTCACCATGTAATACACCTATACTACCTGTGAAAAAGGAGGAAAAATTTGACAGCCAGGGGAAGCAAATCTATAGATTTGTACAAGACCTAAGAGCCATTAACAAGTTTGTAATCCCTAGATTTCCAGTAGTACCTAACCCTGCTACTATTCTTTCCTCTATTCCACCCACTTCTAAATGGTTCTCTGTAATAGATTTATGTTCTGCCTTCTTTTCTATTCCAGTGCATGAGAATTCCCAATTTCTCTTTGCCTTTTCATTTCAGGGCCGTCAATTAACCTGGACACGTCTTCCCCAAGGTTATTGTGAAAGCCCTACTCTGTTTTCCCAGTTTTTGAAAGCTGACCTTGATTCTATCCCTCTTCCCTGCAGCTCTGTGTTGGTTCAGTATGTTGATAATGTGTTAATTGCTAGAAAAACTGAGAAAGGGTGTAAAACTGATACCTTGCATGTGTTAAAATGTCTTGCTGGAAAGGGTCTCAAGCTTATCCCTTTAACTCGTGCTTGCCTTTTAGCTTCTGGACAGTCTGCTGCTATTTATACTGACTCAAAGTATGCTTTCTCTGTCTGTCATGCCACAGGACAAATTTGGAAACAACGAGGTTTCCTTACCTCTTCTGGCTCCGCTATCTTTCATGGTCCCCTTATCCCCAACTTCTTGATGCCATTCAGCTACCCACATCCCTCTATTACCCATTGCCCAGCCCACACAGGTGCCACCGATCCTGTTTCTCTGGGTAATGGGAGTGCTGATGCAGCAGCCAGACATGCAGCAACACATGGACCTCCGGCTCCCTTTCAGATTCTGGTCTCTCTCTCTCCCTGTTTCTTTGCAGGACCTGATAGAACTACAGCAGGCTGCTCAACCTGCAGAGAAAAACCTTTGGGAGAAAGCAGGCTGCTCCTTATCCCCAGCTGGGATAATGGTTGCACCTGATGGCCACCCAGTCGCCCCAAGATCTCTCACACGGCAGCTTGCTCAGGTGTCTCATCAAATGACACACATGAGCAAAAGGGGGGTGGCCTCACAGATCCTAAAACAATGGTACGCCCCAGGCGTGCACCTAGAAGCTGCAAGGGTATCTAATTCATGTGTGATTTGTAAGCAGTTTAATGTTGCAGAAGGAGATCGACAGGCTAGCGGCCACACGGAAAGAAGAAACCTAGACATAAAATGACGGTTAGGAAAGCTTGCACCTGCAGGTGAAGGAAGCCCTCCCTGTACCTACTGATGTACCGTGCCACAACATCCAACCAGGCGACTACGTGTTCGTGAAGGAGCATCGCAGAAAAAACTGCCTGGCAGCCCGGTGGGAAGGACCGTTCCAAGTGCTGCTCGTCACCCACACAGCAGTAAAGGTGAAGGAGCGCCCCTCGTGGATCCACGCAAGTCATGTACACCGAACTGCAGATCCAACAGAGCTGATTAACCCCATCACCGAGGACCCCTCCCTGGAGGAATCACCTGAGGACGAGGTTCAGCGGACCGAGGCGGCAGACTCTCAAACCAGACTGTTACCAAACGGGCCTCCACCAGGAGCTTCAAGGGTCCGAGGCTGGAGGTCAAAGCAGTGAGGCAGGAGAGAAATCTAGAAGGAAAACTTTATTATGCACGCATGCAGGCTGAGAGCTACCAGAGCGAAAACAGCAGCCGCCCTGAGAGACAGTTTCAGGGATCCTTTATACAGTATGTTCAGACAGTTTAGTTGTTGATTGTTTTCTTTAACATATCAAAGTCTCAGCAGAAGTACTCTGAGACGTTTCTGTTCACACCAGAAGCGCTAGAAGTCAGTTTTACAGTACAAAGGCACATGATAACCTGAGTGAGGAGTCTACAAGGCAAACTGTGACAAAGATAAGAGTTTACATGACAAATTGTGACAGACTAGGAGTCTCCATGAACTTGAGATAGGAGGCATTGTAAGGGTCTTGATTAGAGTTAAGATGATTTCTCTCTGTTACAGGGAGAGAGGCCTGGAAAACTTTTAACCCTTACAGCAGTTTTCTTTTAGAGAGTTTTGATTTCCTCCACAGTCTCCCCTTAGACACAATTGGAGTTATTTGATTTTTCTCCCACAATTCCCCCTTTTTGATACTCCTATTGGAGTATTACTCAACGTTTATTCTGGACATTCTTAGGTATTCTTCTTCTGCTAGGATGAATTTGCATTTTAGAGGGAGGTTTTCTTTATCAGCTGGGTAAATGACCCATTTCCTGGATTTAACCATACTCTACGATAGCAGGTATTTTCTGGGATCCACCCCAGATCTTTACCAGTGCCAATTTTGCTTTCAAAACACAATGGAAACATAGTCCCTGATGGATGTAATGCTTGAGTTAGGGGAATCCCTGAGGCAATTAGATTTTTACGCCAAATCTGCCTGTTCCCCCCATGACTATGTACTCCTGGTACAGTGTTATCATTCTGGGCATCTACCCACTCCCGCTCTCCTGTAGAATACTGACTACCAGTAAATCTGAATTTTAGGGGCCTGGCCCACAGGGAGGCAGGAGTTGGGATAAACTGTAATGGTAAAAGGCCTTCAGAGCCTTTGATATGCTGTTCACATATCCAACAGTCACTTGCATTGGTGAGGGACACAGTCTTCTGCAGGGCTTCCCGGTAAGGGTGGGGAAAGTTATATACTAAGGCTACTCTGACTACTAAAAGAAGGAAAACAATCCTCATCCTTTTATAGTATCTTAAATCTCTAAAGTAGAAAGGATAATAATAATACAGTAATTAGCTAGCAACTAGCAAAGCAGTCTCTTTAACTAAGCTTAATCAGTTAGTATTGTTTGGCTTGCCTCTGCAGGCACTCTTCGAGATTTCGTAGTCTCTTAGTTCACTCAATACCGGAAAGGATTCCCCTTTGAGAGAGCTACAGGGCGCCAGGCTCACCTGTAGGTCTTTGCTGGCACAGTCCTACCTCTCAGGTTGTACCTTGAAGTTCCTGGTGGAGGCCCGTTTGGTAACAGTCTGGTTTGAGAGTCTGCCGCCTCGGTCCGCTGAACCTCGACCTCAGGTGATTCCTCCAGGGAGGGGTCCTGGGTGATGGGTTAATCAGCTCTGTTGGATCTGCAGTTCGGCGTACATGACTTGCGTGGATCCACGAGGGGCGCTCCTTCACCTTTACTGCTGTGTGGGTGACGAGCAGCACTTGGAACGGTCCTTCCCACCAGGCTGCCAGGCAGTTTTTTCTGCCATGTTCCTTCACGAACACGTAGTCACCTGGTTGGATGTTGTGGCACGGTACATCAGTAGGTACTGGGAGGGCTTCCTTCACCTGCAGGTGCAAGCTTTCCTAACCATCGTTTTATGTCTAGGTTTCTTCTTTCCATGTGGCCGCTAGCCTGTGGGTCTCCTTCTGCAACATTAAACTGTTTACAAATCACACATGAATTAGATACCCTTGCAGCTTCTAGGTGCACGCCTGGGGCGTACCATTCCTTCTAGATTTCTCTCCTGCCTCACTGCTTTGACCTCCAGCCTCGGACCCTTCTGGGGACTCTGTACCGCAGAGGAGCAAGATTTCCCCAACAATACCTAATGACTGGAAGATAGCTAACATCACGTCAATATTTAAAAAGGGCTCTAGGGGTGATCCTGGCAATTACAGACCAGTAAATCTAACGTCAGTACCGGGCAGATTAGTTGAAATTATAGTAAAAAATAAGAGGGGTAGCTGTGTTAGTCTGAATCCGCATAAACAACGAGAAGTCCTGTGGCACCTAATAGACAGAGTTATTGGAGCATAAGCTTTCCTGGGCAAAGACCCGCTTTGTCAGACAAGCATCTGACGAAGTAGATCTTTGCCCACAAAAGCTTATGCTCCACTAAATCTGTCTATAAGGTGCCACAGGACTTTTCATTTTTATAGTAAAGAATAAAATTGTCAGACACATAGTTTAACATAATTTTGGGGGGGAAAGTCAACATGGTTTCTTCAAAGGGAAATCATGCCTTACTAATCTGAAGAAGTGGACTGTGCCCATGAAATCTCATGATATCATCTACATGTTTTGTTAGTCTATAAAGTGCTCCCAAACCATTTATTGTTTTTTAAGTTTATCCTGCACAGACTAACTCGGCTGAGAGGGTCAACAAACATGTGGGCAAGGGGGATCCAGTGGATATAGTGTACTTAGATTTCCAGAAAGCCTTTGACAAGGTCCCTCACGAAAGGCTTTTAAGTAAAGTAAGTTGTCATGGGATAAGAGGGAAGGTCCTTTCATGGATTGATAACTAGTTAAAAGACAGAAAACAAAGGGTAGGAATAAATGGTAATGGGTCATGAAAAAACAAGTGTGACAATCCCTGCTCTAGAGTTTTCAGAGTGGAGAGAAGTAACTAGTGAGGTCCCCCAAGGGTCTGTCCTGGGACCCATCCCAGTCAACTTATTTATATATGATCTAGAGAAAGGAGTGAACAGTGAGGTGGCAAAATTTGCAGATGATCCCAAACTGCTCAAGATAGTTCAGACCAAAGCAGACTCTGAAGAGCTTCAAAAAGATCTCCCAAACTCATAGACTCATAGACTTTAAGGTCAGAAGGGACCATTATGATCATCTAGTCTGACCCCCTGCACAATGCAGGCCACAGAATCTTACCCACCCACTCCTGGAATAATCCTCTCACCTATAGCTCAGATATTGAAGTCCTCAAATGATGGTTTAAGGACCCTAAGATGCAGAGAATCCTCCCGCAAGCGAGCCGTGCCCCATGCTACAGAGGAAGGCGAAAAACCTCCAGGGCCTCTGCCAATCTAAATTCCTTCCCGACCCCAAATATGGCGATCAGCTGAATCCTGAGCATGTGGGTAAGACTCATCAGCCAGACACCCAGGAAAAGTTCTCTATAGTAACTCGTATCATCCCACCATTGGCCTATTTACCACCAATAGTGAAAGGTCAATTAGTTGCCAAGATCATGTTATCTCATCAAACCATCCCCTTCATAAACCCATCTAGCTTAATCTTGAAGCCAAATAGGTCTTTTGCGCCCACTCCTTCCCTTGGAAAGCCGTTCCAGAACTTCACTCCTCTAATGGTTAGAAACCTTTCTCTAATTTCGAGTCTAAACTTCCTGATAGCCAGTTTATATCCATTTGTTCTTGTGTTCACATTGGTATTGAGCTTAAATAATTCCTCTCCCTCCCTGGTATTTATCCCTCTAAGGGTATGTCTACACTAGGCCCCTAGTTCGAACTGAGGCGCGCCAGGGGCCGCTACGGGCCTCGCACCATCCATGGGCTGTGCCTCGATCAGAAGGACTTGGGCCCCCGAGAGCGGCACCGGGGAGAGTGCAATGAGGTGCAACAGTTAATCCGAACTAAGGATTTAGTTCAGATTAACTTCTGACTGCCGCATGTAGCCGCGGGCAGTCAGTTCAAAGTAAGGGGATTTAAAAATAGCGTCCACCTGGGAACATGCAAATGAAGCCCGGGATATTTAAATCCCGGCTTCATTTGCAAGTTCGAATGCCTACATTAGCCACCCTAGTTTGAACTAGGGGGCTAGTGTAGACATACCCTAATATATTGACTGGGCAACAAAATGGCAAATGAAATTGAATGCTGATAAATGTAAAGTAATGCACACTGGAAAAAATAATCCCAACTATACATACAATATGATGGGGACTAATATAGCTACAACTACTCAAGAGAGAGATCTTGGAGTGATTGTGGATAGTTCTCTGAAAACATCCACTCAGTGTGCAGAGGCAGTCAAAAAAGCAAACAGAATGTTAGGAGTCATTTCAAAAGGGATAGAGAATAAGACAGAAAATATCTTATTGCCTCTGTATAAAACAAGCTATGGTATGCCCACATCTTGACTACTGAGTACAGATGGGGTTGCCTTGTCTCTAAAGATATATCTTGGCATTGGAAAAGGTTCAGAAAGGGGCAACAAAAATGATTGGGGGTTTGGAACGGCTCCCATATGAAGAGAGATTAAAAAGACTTGGTCTTTTCACCTTAGAAAAGAGGAGACTAAAGGGGGATATGATAGAGGTCTATAAAATCACGACAGGTGTAGAGACAGTGAATAAGGAAACGTTATTTATTTATTCCACAAATATAAGAACTAGGGGTCACCAAATGAAATTAATAGACAGCAGGTTTAAAACAAACAAAAGGAAGTTTTTCTTCACTCAGTGCACAGTCAACCTGTGGAACTCCTTGCCAAAGGATGTGGTGAAGGCTAGGACTTTAACAGGGTTCAAAAAAGAGATAGATAGATTCATGGAGGTTAGGTCCATCAATGGCTATTAGCCAGGATGGGTAGGAATGGTATCCCTAGCCTCTGTTTGTCTGGAGGTGGGTGACAGGAGAGGGAGCATGTGGGGATTACCTGTTGTGTTCCCTCTCTCTGGGGAACCTGGCATTGGCCACTGTGGGCAGACAGGACACTGGGCTGGATGGACCTTTCGTCTGGCCCAGTCTGGCCGCTCTTATGTTATGTGTGTGTGGTCATGACAGAATCCACGGACCTTTCAGTCTCTCCTCACTGGCCTGAATTTGTGACATGTTCAGTCTCTCTTCACTGGTCTGAATTCTATCATCCACATGGAGAGGTCTTGAAAATGTGGAATTTGTTTCCTTTACCCCTGCTCAGGACTGTGATTCGGTGTCCCTGTGACATTCGGGGTTTATTGGATGAATTATGGCTGAGAAAATAACGCCTCCTCATTTTCCCATAAGATCACAGAACCATAGAACACTAGAGCTTGAATGGCCCTTGTGAGGTCATCGAGTCCAGTCCCCTGCCCTCACAGCAGGACCAAGCAGAGTCTAGAAGATGGTTAATGATTGTTGAATGGTTAATTACAGGGGCAGGAAGCAGACGTGATATTGAATTGAACACACCCAACCGGCCTCACCATGGCAGTATCCAACTGGACCAAGGCCCACCCCACCACCTTCATCCTCCTTGGCATCCCGGGGCTGGAGGCGGCCCATGTATGGATATCTATCCCCTTCTGCTTTGTCTATATGCTGTCTGTCATAGGGAACAGCCTCCTCCTGGCTGTGATCAAGACTGAGCCAAGTCTCCATGAGCCCATGTACCTTTTCCTTGCCATGCTGGCCATCACTGACCTGGTCATCTCAACCACCACTGTGCCCCAAACCCTATGCGTTTTCTGGTTCAGGGACTGGGCCATTCACATCAATGCATGCCTGGCCCAGGTGTACCTCCTTCACTCCCTGTCAATCATGGAGTCTGGGTTCATGATGGCCATGGCCTTCGATCGCTACGTCGCCATTTGTAACCCGCTGCGACACTTGGCCATCCTGACCAATCGGGTCATAGCCAAGATAGGGCTGGGGGTTGTGCTGAGGGCATCCATGGCGGTGGGCCCACACCCATTCTTGCTGCGCCAGCTCCCCTACTGCCGAACCAATGTTATTCCTCACACCTATTGTGAGTTCATGGCGCTGGTGAACCTGGCCTGCACAGACATGAGGGCCATGAGTGACTACAGCCTGGTTGTGGCATTTCTCACCGCAGGGCTGGACTTGATCCTCATTGTCCTGTCCTACAGCCTGATCCTGCGGGCCATCTTCAAGCTCCCTTCCAAGGAGGCCCGTCTCACATCCCTGGGCACCTGTGGCTCCCACATCGGTGCTATCCTAGGATTTTATATTCCAGGCTTATTCTCCATTCTCACCCATCGGTTTGGCCACAGCATGGCTCCTCACGTCCACATTATTGTAGCCAACATCTATATGCTGGTTCCCCCCATGATAAACCCCATCATCTATGGGGTCAGAACCAAAAAGATCCGCAATAGAGTCCTCCAGGTCTTCAGTGCCGTGGACTGTCACACTATTTCATAAGGGGACACAGTCCTGGGGGAGAGTTGGTTTCATAGACTCCCTCCCCTCCCATCCACCATGGCCACGGGCACCTTTCTCCCCTTCCAGATCATAATGCACCCTTGTGCAACCAGAGCAGAGAGTGGCATGGAAAAGCAGTACTGGGGAAGCAGGCTGTGCAGTTGCAGCTTCCTTCCAATTCCTGCTTGGGAGCTGTAAAGTAAGAGAAGCTCCTGTGCTGTGTTTGCAGCCAGATTTCTTGGTACCACAGAGATGTAATTTGCAGACTTCTTGTGGCTTATGCACCACAGTTCGGGAACATCCAGTCTATGACAAACAGCCCTAGAGGTCATGCAAGAGGGCTTCTCTGCTGCGTGCCACCGGAAATGCTCCAACCATCTGCAGTAGAGAAACGGACTCTAGTCCTGCATGAGGCTAAATCTCCTCTATCTGCTCATAAATCCTCCACCAGAAGAAAATGAGCATGCCACCTATTTAACAGCTACAGGTGTTGTCTCCTCTCACTCCTTCTTCACAAGGTGTAGGAGAAATAGCTCGATTAACCTATTGGCTTTTCAAGGGCATATGAGAGAGGGGGGTTATTGAGAGCTAATGTAACGTGTGAACTCTAGGTATGGACACTGTGAGGCCTGTGTCCATTCTGATGTCCCCTGGCAGTCAAGATGGACAATGAGGTCTGTGAGGTGCTTGGTCTGGCCATGAGTGCCGGGGACTAGACTTGATGACCTCTCAAAGTTCCTTCCAATTCTCGCATTCTGCTCTATGGTCTCTGCTGTAAGTTCTGCCTCCCATACTCACAAACCATTCCTATCGGTCTATAGCTGGGTCTCCTAACGTCAGACAGCTCCTTCTCTAGCATAGGTCCTGAGACGTCACTGGCTTTCAGGAAGCCCACGCAGATCGGTGTTTCCCCCACTGAGGAATGTTTGTCCCAAAATCTGTGCCAAGTGGACCAAGGGAGGTGTCTATTGAAAACTCATGCTCTGCTGCTTCTCTTTCTGCTACTTCTAGACCTGGATGATTTTTGAGGGGGAAGTTAGGAAAAGTGGCTCTGTCCTGGCATTTTAAATGTTCGCCTCTGGGAGACAGCAGCAGGCATCGCCTGCCTATTGTGAGGGACAGCAACTCAGAGAGTAGTGGTACTCCATGGACAATGGGCCGTAAGTGTTGTGAGTACACTCCAGAAGAATTCTGCTGCAAACCGGCAGAGCAGCAGGGACGCCACGGCCTGACAAGGACCCAGACAGGTGACTTACTCATGGGGCATTCTCCATTTTGGGAGGTACCTTCTCAGAGGAGAACAATGGGACTCCCTCCCCGTGGGCAAGGGTATGAAAGGGCCCTAGGGATTCCTCCATTTGTCTTCAGTCCTGCTCTTCACGTCAGAAGCATCTTTGCAACGGACAGAGGGCCGGGAAGGCTTTGTTGACCCATCCAAACAAAGAATGTACTCCAGAGACTTTGAAGATAGCATCCCAGCTCTGTAAGCCTGAACAAGCACTTTGTGACTGATGTATGTCATGTGATTTCCTTAACCATTCTACTTTCAACCTTTTCTTCCTTGTTATTAACAAACCTTTAGATTTTAGATTCTCAAGGACTGGCCCAGCGAGCTCTTTTGGGTAAGATCTGGGCTATAAATTGACCTGGGTCTGTGGCTGGTCCTTTGGGATGAGAAGAACCTGTTAGGAGTTGGCGAGGTGGGTTTATAGCCTCTCACCTGTGTAAGGCGTGGGGATGATTGTGGCACAGGAAACGCTGGAGTGTCTGAGGGGGTTGCTTGTGTGACTTCTTGCTGGCCAGTGTGGCAAACAGAAGTGCTTGGTGTGACTGGCTTGGTGCCTTATAGTGGAGAACACCCCCAGGCATGTGCTATAAATAGCCCTAAGCAATTTGCTCTTATTTGTCCCTCTTAGTGGGGCCTCCAGAGCATCCTTATATTACAGATACTTTCAGCCCTCTGGTGTTCTGGTGTGTCTGTGAGGGGGAAAACAGGTGTATGAAGTACAGGGAATGGGGGGGAGGGGTTAATAAAATCCTTGTTTTACTGTCACACCATTAGACTCCAACACTTCGGTTAGTCTATAAGGTGCCACAGGACTCCTTGCCACTTTTGCAGATTCAGACTAACACAGCTACCCCTCTGATACTTGACACCATTAGACTGTTGCGTGTGGTCCAGGGTTTCACATAAAATACGAGCTGGCAACCCCTGTGGTAACAGTCACCATAACATGCATGCTAGCCTTTTATTAGTTACATAGAGAAGGAAGAATCCTGCATCTCTATAGAGAGGGAGGTCAGACTAGCTGACACTTTACCTCCCTTCCAGCCCCAGGGGTCTATGAGTATAAGAAAAAAAAGTTACAACATTCACAACCTACCAAATTAATTGAAATGTTCATTGTAAGGGTTTTCCGTTTCCTTTCCTCATGAGAGCATCTTTTAGAAAAAGAAGTTCTCTGCTGGATGTTTTTAGCTGGCGTTAGAGGCCCTTGTTGAGAAAAGAGTCGCAGGTTTACATGGGAGCATTTGGGTTGCAGTTGTTGAGGTCAGAGTGCCTCAAGACAACACAAGACAAACACACACAGGGACAGAGAGGGAGGGAGAGGAAAAACAGCACAATGCTGGAAATGCAGTTTCTGGTTCTACTGCTCCTGCCATGTACATGTGGCCTCATGACTCACTCTGAGCCTGGGGAGATGTTTAGTACAAAGACATGCTGAGTTTTTACAGCCATATTTACTGAAACTGGCTGGGCCACACATCCCACTTCTGTCACCAAGAGCCTGCAGAGTGAACAGATGTATCCCAATGCAGGGCTTGTTTAGCCCTAACAAGGGAAGGCTAGGGATAAACACAGGGAAGGAGAGGAGTAATGTAAATGAAGGGCCAAAGTTTGCACAAGAACAAATGACCTTAAACTGGATGTCAGAGAATTTAGGCTTGACATTAGACGAACGTTTCTAACCATCAGAGCAGCGAAGTTCAGGAACAGCCTTCCAAGGGGAGCAGGGGCAGGGCTAAAACTCTATTTGGTTTCAAGACTGAGCTAGAGAAGTCAATGGAGCGGATGGTATGACACTGCCTACAATGGCATGTAGCTGGCCCGCGATTACTCCCCTGGCCAGAGACAGGACTCCAGATGGGAAGGGCTCCGAGTTACTCCAGGGGATTCTTTCCCAGGTGTCTGCCTTGTGGGTCCGGTGCACACGCTCAGGGTCACTGATCTCGGATTTGGGCCAAGAAGGAATTTTCCCCCAGTCAGATTTGCAGTGACGTTGGGAGTTTTTCACCTCCCACTCCAGCATGGAGCCTGGGGGATTTGCAGCCTTTCAGAAAGGTGGGTGCTTTGCAATGGGAGGGATTGAACTCATGATCTGAGGCCTTCCGTGGCTCAGCCAGAGGCCAGAGGTCTGTGACAGTGGGCGGGTGAGGGAGGTGTGGTCTGAAGTGTGCCAGAGGTGACACTAGACCATTGGAATGGTCACTTCTGGCCTTAAGGTCTGTCTCAGGTTCTTCCTCTCAGCCTTGGCGTGTAACTGCCCAAAGCCCTTGCCGATGCCTCTTTTAATGAACCCCAAAAGGTATTTTCTCTGTTTCCAGTGGGAAAAAATAGTCCCACCCCTGAGAGATGCAGCCAGCTCCTCCTAAGCCCAGTGTGGACACCACGAGGTCAACGGAGGAATGCTTCCATTGACCTGGCTACCACCTGTGAGGGAGGGTCATCCCCAATCTACAGGGGAGCCCCGTGGCTGCTGGCAGTGGGGGCTACAGAGAAGCAAGGTGGAAGGACGTCAGGGCAGCTCCCCCGTCGCTGCACCTTGAGGGGACGTGTTCAGAGGACTGTTCCCAAGGACTTCATGATGCTCAGAGGCCATGGGGATTTGGAGCCGCGGGCCCATTACGCTGTGTGGTTGCACAAGAGTCAGTCCAGAGCTGGGCCGCCGGATCCATAGAGCCGCTCATGCCCGGCCATTGGTTTGGGTGCTCCTCCCCCTGCTGCTTCTGCCCCCTTCAAGACCCTGGCCACCTGCTCCCAGGATCTTCTTGTTGCACAGCAGGGGTGGGGAACCTAAGGCCCAGGGTCGGATGGGGCCCCCGGGATTTCCTGGATCCAGCCCTTGAGGCTCAGGGCCCCCTCCCACACACCGAACCCCTCATTTCTGGCCCTACCCCAGAGCCTATGGGGTCACAAAATCTATGCAGCTGGGCCCCCCAGGCTCTGGTGTGTGAGGGGAGAGAGGTGAGGGGCTTTCTCCTTTTCAGTTGGGGCCACATTGGGGCTGGGGGGGGGTTAATTCCCACTTGTGTGCACCTCTGACTGATTTTTGGTGGGTCAGCGGCCCCCGGTCCAGGTCCCCACCCCAATGTGCAGCATGTTCGGTGAGAGCGGAGATGCTGACGTCAAGGCGTCCCGCAACCTCCAGGACGGGGACAGAGCGGGTGGCAGCAGCTTTCTGAACCAGCCTTGAGACTGGGGAGTGCCGCTGTGTGCAGAGACGGCCCCCTGCCTCCCTCTGCCTTGGCAGCCAGCACACTGTTGCTGTCCGGGTCCCTGCCCCTCTCACACACACACACTCTCCTCCTCACACCCATGCACACACACTGCCTGCGCTTGCACTCATTCACACACACACACACGCACACACACTTAGGGTATGTTTACTCTACAAAGTTAATTTGAAATAACAGCAGTTATTTCAAATTAACTTTAATAGCATCTACACAGGCAAACCGCTATTTCGAAATAAATTCGAAATAGTGGAGCAGCCCTTATTTCAAATTTGGTAAACCTCATTCTACAAGGAGTAATGCCAAATTTGAAATAGCTATTTCGAATTAAGTGCTGTGTAGACACTTAATTTGAAATAGGGGGCCTGCAGCCCTTCCCATAGAGCCCTGGTGGCCACTCTGGGCACAACCAGGAAAACTTACTCTCCTCTCCCCCAGCCCCGGAGACATTAAAGGGGTAGACCCTGGCCACAGTGCCTGTGCCAGCTCCAAGCCTGCCAGCCCAGAGCCAGCAGTGGCCACCGGGGGCCCCTGACCCAGTGGCCCCAAAACATGAGCCAGCAAGCCACTGGCACCCAGCCCTCCACCGCTCCCCAGGAGCAGTCTGCCAGCTCCCAGGAGCCTGACAGGGGCTGGAGAAGGCGGGCACCTTCCTGGTCCAGGGTGGAGATCATGGACCTTATTCAGGTTTGGGGGGGATGCAGCCGTCTATGGCAGGATAGCTGCCAGCCTGGCCACCAAAGGCCACATGCGAACCCAGGAGCAGGTTTGCATGAAAGTCAGGTTGGTCCAGCAAGACCCCCAACCCTGAGCTTCCCCTCCCCCTTCTTCCTCTTGCTTCCCCCTTCCAACTCCCTCCTCCCAGGTTTTCCCCTCCCCTGTCCCACCCTCTCTCTTCCCTTCTCTCACCTCCTTTTCCCAGTCTCCCCAGAGGTCCATGCCCCCCCCACCAGTTTTGTTCAATAAACCCAGTTTCTATTTTTGAACATACGTGTCTTTTATTTGACATCAGGAAGGGGAGCTAGGGACAGGTAAGTGGAAGGATGTGAGGGAGGAATGGGGCACGAGCCCGGTGGGGAGGACCAGGGAGGCTCTGAGGGCTCTCCCTCAGGGCCCCCTGGATCCTGACAGCCCCCCAATGGACCACCAGATGGCAGCCTGCAGCAAGTGCAGCGGTCTGATGGCAACGATCCCACAACATGCACTGGCATGCCCAGGGGCAGCTCTGGCTCCATGTGGCTGAGTGCTGTGGTGTCCCGAGTGTGGGCACCCAGGGCTCTCCAAGACAGGACTGCTTTGCTGTCCCTCATCGAGGTAGACAAGCAAGCGGGGAACCCTGAGAACTGTCTGTCCGGGGTGGGGGTAGGGTCCCTTTAATCACGGAGCTCAGTTAGCCTCAGGCAGCAGCCCCACACACTAAGTCCCAACCTGATGCCCTGCCGGCACTGGTTCCGGCCAGCCTTAACTTTGGTTCAGGGTCCACTCAGTGTGGACGTGCTATTTCGAAATAGCAAAACGCTATTTCGAAATAGCTTTTGTGTATAGATGTGTTTTTTCAAATTAGCTTAATTTGAATTAACTATTTCGAATTAAATTAATTTGAAATAGTGCTGTGGTGTAGACATATCCTTAGACACTCACGTCCCAACACATACTTGTGGTGTTATTCTTATTTCTCTTACGTTTAAAATTCTCTCAGCAGTGAGTTCCCAAAGGCCTATCCTGTCCTAGCTCAGGTAATTATCCCCAGCATGATTCAGTAGAACTATCTATTTTAGCTAGGTGTTCTGCTGCTACCGGTGGGCACATTCACACATTGCCTAGATATTGGTGCACATAACAAAATTCATTGCACACACGGATGGAAAAAATGAGGAACGTTGATTTAGAATCTATTTCATATCTAGAGTTGGGATTGTTTTCCAGTGTGTATTACTTTGCCCACACCACCCTAGAGTACAATTTGGGACCTGGTCAGAGCCCTCCTGGGTCCAGGGGCCACCTCCTGCAACTCCTGGCTTCTCCTCCAGCAGGAGTGTGTCCCTCTGCTGCAACCACGGCCTTGCAACCAAAGAGTCCCCTCTGCCCCCCTTGTGCCTCTCTCCTGCCCACCCTTCTCCTGGCTCCTCCAATCTCTTTGTTTTCAAAGGGCTGAACAAATATCTCCTCACTTTGTTCCCTCTTCTGGCAAGAGTCCATTCCTTCCAGGCCCACCCCTCTACGGAGAGGTTGGAGCAAACCAATTTAATCTAGAATGCAGTTACTCCCTTCTTCTGTTTGGAGAAAGCTCATTAACACTGATACTCTTGAATGGCCAACCGATGTACAGGCAGCTCCCTGCTTCTGACATAAGGAACAGGAGCAAAGAGCCCGGAAAAAGCCAAAAGACCCAGCGATACAGACAGTACATACAATCGACTCTGTAGTGATGGGGGAAAAGCCAACAGAATGTTGGGAATCATTGAGAAAGGAATAGATAATAAGACAGAACATATCATATTGTCCCTGTGTGTAAACCCATAGGGTGTGTCTAAGATACATGGCTCCGTCGACGGAGCCATGTAAATTAGCATATTTGGCATAGTCAAAGAAGCGGGGATTTAAATAATCCCCGCTTAATTAAAATAAACAAGGCCACAGTGCTGTGCCAACGATCAGCTGATCCGGCACAGCGCGGCAGTCTAGACGCGAATCTGTCGGCTGGGGAAGCCTTTCCCGACCGATCCTGTAAGCCTCATTTCACGAGGCATACCGGGTGGTCGACAAAGGCTTCCATTGTCGATCGCACCACGTCTAGACTGACAAATTTTGGAAAATCCCCCTCTTTCAGAAGATCCCTTCTTCCTCATGGAATGAGGAAAACAGGGCTTCCAAAAGAGCACATTTGCACTTCCACCAAAAAAAAGCAGAAGAGCAAACACGTTCCCCATGTAAACCCACAGTGTAGACATAGCCTCAAATACTATACATAACCAGTGTCTTTAAACGACTTGCCACAAGATGTCAGAACATACCCGTAGTACAGATTAGTGGGCCTCTTATTTCTTTAATTCCAATTCTTTTATATAGGGATTAGTGACAGTACTTCTGGCAGCTAATTGCTAAATTATCTATCAAAAACTAGCATTTTCAAGAGCCTGAGCAGTCCTTGGCATCACAGTGAAAGCTGTGATGAAGCTGAAATGCCTCCCTGGCAGCTGGTGAGAGGTGAGCTAAAGAAAACTGAATGAGTGACACTGAAGGAGATGAGAAGAGCAAGGGAACAACCTTGGCAGAAGGGATGGGGCAAAGGGTTTGGGGGGGGTCTGTTTTCCAGAAATTGGAAAGGAGACAGCCCATTGAGGTGTATGTTCCTGAGTCTGTCATGCTAGCCCAGAACAATCAGGTCAGTGATGGGTTTATTGTCTCTCCGACCAGCCATTAAGCGATTCAGGAAAGAGAGCCAAGATGGCTCTCTGTGGGGATCAGTCTGATATCCCAAGATAAGGAGAATACTTTAGTTGCCTTTATCAGTAAAGAGCTGGAGCAGCCTGTCCCGGATCTGTTTGGTCCTCAGGCCATAGATGATGGGGTTTAGCATGGGGGGCACCAGGATGTACACATTGGAGACAAGAATATGGAAATACGGGGGCACATTCTGGCCAAATCGGTGCGTGAGGAAGGAGAAGAGAGCAGGGATATAAGAAGCTAAAATGACACAAAGGTGGGAGCTGCAGGTCTCAAAAGTCTTGAACCGGGCGTCCTTGGTGGAGAGGCTGAAGATGGCCCTGAGGATCTGGGTGTAGGACACAGCGATAAAAAACACGTCCAAACCAACCACCAGGAGTGATACAGAGAGGCCGTAGTAACTACCGACGCGGATGTCGGCACAGGCCAGCTTCACCACGGCCATGTACTCGCAATACGAGTGGGGGATGATGTTGGTTCTGCAATATGGCCACTGCCTCACAAGAAAGGGATGGGGCAGGATGACTATTATGCTGCGCAGCACCACGGCCAGGCCAAGCTTGGCCACCACCTGGTTTGTCAGGATGGTGGAATGTCTCAGAGGATGGCAGATGGCCACGTAGCGATCATAAGCCATGGCCACAAAGATCCCAGACCCCATCACTGTGAAGCAATGCATGAAGTACATCTGGGTGAGACAAGCTGTGACATTTATCTCCCTGGAATTGAACCAGAAGATGCTCAGTGTTTTTGGCAGGGTGGACGTAGACAGGACCAGGTCAGGGGCAGCCAGCATGCAGAGGAAATAGTACATGGGCTCATGGAGGCTTGGCTCTCTCTTTACAATGAACAGGATGGTGAAGTTCCCCAAGATGGTTATGACGTACATGGTGCAGAAGGGGATGGAGATCCAGACATGAGCCATCTCCAGGCCAGGGATGCCCAGCAGGATGAAGGTGGAGGGGTTGGTGAAGTCACTTATGTTGGAATCTGACATGGAATAAGGGAGAAGTTTTGTACCTCTCAGGACGAACAATGTCTCCTCCATGTACTGTATGTTCCGCTGATTTCCTGTATGTGCCCAGGGTTTAGGGTGATGATAGAAGTGCAAATTCCTAGATGGAGAAACAATGTTAATATGAAACTCTAAATTCACAGTAGGAGTCTGTTTTCATGGTTGAAGCAAATCAATCACTCTTCACAGACTGAAAAACTGACATTTTCATTATGAAGATAAATGGATTATGTATAACTGACTCTACTAATGTCAATTCCATATTGGAATGTACTCCACGGATCAATAATTCCTGCACCTCTGGGACTGTTTAGTTTAGAGGCAAGTCAAAGAAGGGGGTGTATAATAGAGGAGCATAAAATAAAATAATGGAACTTAGGCTACATCTAAACTGGCGGCTTCTTGCTCAAGAACAGCTGTTCTTATGCAAAAACTTGCCGGGTGTCTACACTGCATGTGCGGTCTTGAGCAAGTAAATTTACACTACAGCGTCGGAAAACAGGGCTTCTTCCAGAAGAATTATTCCTCTCCCCATGAGGAATAAACCCTCTTGCACAAGACGGCAGTGTAGACAGGAAACATGAATTTCTTGTGCAAAAAACCCCTTTGGCTAAAATGGCCATCAGAGCTTTCTTGCGCAAGAGAGCGTTCACACCATCATAAATGCTCTTGTGCAAAAGCACATGCCAGTGTAGACGTGCTCTTGTGGAACAGTTTTTGCGCAAGAACTCTTCCGCAAAACAGTTTTTGCGCAAGAAGCTTCCAGTGTAGATGTAGCCTTAAAGTATTCATATAGATAAACAGAGAACATTTCCCAAACAGTAACATGTACAGACAGATACTGCTTCAAAATGTTTAATTCCTCAACCCTGAAGCAAAATTTCAGAGAAACTGATGGGGACTTTCAACATAGAGGGAAAAATTAAATTTGTTAAGAACAAAAGAAACCAGAGGAAACATTTAGGCAAGTCCCTGCGGGGAGAGGAAACTTGTTACTGATGCAGAAAAGGTAGTTATGTTAATAAACAGTTTTGTTCTGGATTCAGAAAGAAGTAGTATGAGTATGAGACTCATTTCACCTGAGGTGATGAAATACTTTCCATACCCTTAGCTGTGAAGGAGGCTGATAAATGCCATCTACAACAGTTTTATGTGAAATCTACATGGTTAATAATATTGAAAAGTTTCCAAAATGAGTTGAGAAAGTAAGGGAATAACGAAGTCAAGGCTGTTCTCAATTCTGGCACTTTGAAAAGAAACACCGTTTAGGAGCCCAGGAAGATTCACTTGGCAATTTCTTCCTGTGGGGTCACCCCAAGCTCTTTAATACTTCCTCAGGGGAGAACTTGAAAACAAATCTCTTAATAGCTGCCCTTCAGTCTCAAGCACGCGCACACAGAACCTCCAGCCTTCTAGGACACGGGAGATCATAGTCTTAAAAAGGTGACTTTATGAACCAAACAAAGAAGACATATTTGGTAAAGCATACTTGGTTGCCAGGTGTTACAGAGCAACTGAAGAAAAACTATTAAAGCACAGAGAATTGTTTCCCTGGGATTCAGTTTCAGTCACAGTGTGCGGGGGGAGGGAGGTTAGCACAGAGGAGTTTAACAAAACTAAAACCAAAGAAAACAACCTGATCATGTCCAACTAATCATTCTCTGTTCACTTACGTATCCTTTGTGCCAGGGTTCAGTGTTTCCTTGGGCATGGATATTCGCTGAAAAATCCATGCCTTTATTCCTGGTTCAGTTCATGTCTCTCCCCAACTTCTGCTCTGAGCTCACACACAAAGGAGACTGAATCAGGCAAAACTTGTTTCATTTCAAATCTCTCCCACTCTCTTCCTATTGGCTTTCCTGGCTCCCTGCCCACACTTCCTGGATACTCACTGTTCTGCGGTTAACCCTTTCCAGACAATTCAGCCAACTGAATGCTGGGATGTCCAGAAAAGGGCAGCACTCCTCCCATCCATGAAAAATGCAAAGGCTGGTATGGGATTTTATAAAGGTCTGTAAACATAAGTAATAACATTCAACAACAGTGTTTATGGGAAACAGATCTTGTCAAATGAACCTGATTTCATCCTTTAATAAGAGTACAAGTTTTCATAATCAAGAAACCATGGAGATGCAATAAGCTATGGTTTCTCTGAGGCATTTGATTTAGTAGGGGAAAATATTCAGGTAAAATAATGACACTATGCAATATTAGTAGACTATAGGTTAAATGCACTAAAAATGGGCTAACTGACACATGTCAATGTCCGTTGTCAGGAAATGCGGGTGTTTCTAGCGGCATTCTGCAGGGCAGAAAGCAAACAGAAAATCCCTGCAGATACATTTTGCAGATGACCCAAGACTGGCAAAGTGGTTACTTATCGATTCATCTGGAGCATTTGGTGAGCTGGGCCCATGCAAACAAAGTATTTCAATTCAGTCACATACAAATTGATCATCTAAAAGCAGAGAAGGCAGGCCTGAGCCACAGAGAAAGGCACTGTGTTATAGAACAAAGGGACCCTGAAAAGTATATAGGGGTCACTGGGAACACCCAGCTCCTTGTGAGCTCCCAGGGCGATGCTTGGGCCAAAGGAGTGGATGGGATCCCTGGATGCCTAAATAGGGGTGTGGCAAACTGGAGCAGGGGAAGGAGGTTACCCCTGCACATGCCACAGGTGAAACTGACTGTGTGTTGTCCTAGGTTCCACATTTCTAAAGGGACGTTGAAAAATTGGAGAGGATGCATGAAAGAGCCACAGGGCTGGAAAAAAATTCTGGACAGAGAGAGATGCTTCAAGAACTTCATCTATGCACCTTCATTAAAAGATGACCAGAAGATACATTCATGGAGAGTAAAGAGCCAGTAATGGCAATCTACCAAGGCCCAGTGGCTGCAGTGAGACACCAGATCAGTTCCAGCTGGAAATCAGGGCCAAATGTTTAGCAATGAGGGCTACTCACAACATGCTGCCATAATGCGTCAGTGCTGCGAGAAGCGGTCACTAGGTCAATGGAAGAATTCTTCCATTGGCTTCCTGCTGGCTACTCCAGGGTTCAGGGGACATATCGAGATTCAAGTCATGGGTGGTTATTGTAATGCTCTACCCAATGGTGGCTAGGCCCCCACTGGAAGTTTTGGTCATGGATATATAGAAAAGATGTTATGAAACCGGAAAGGATCCAGAGGTGAAAGACAAAAATGCTCCAAGAGATGCAATAAAAACCATATGAGCAAAGGCTGAAGGAAGGGGATACGTTTCATTTGGAAAAGAGATTGAGAGGGACTTGACAGTGGCCTTCAGATACTTGAAAAGTTGCCATAAATATGAATAAAAGGTGCTGTGTCTTACCTCTGTGGAGATCACATGGGACCACGGGTTCAATTTCCAGCATAGCCGAAATAGATCAAATCTCAGTAAAAATGGCAAGAACAGGACGAGAATGGAACAGCGACTTCAGACGTTGGGGGGATCTCCTTTGCTGTAGCGTTTGGAAAGGAGTCTGGATAGACATCTGTCCTGGATGCTTTAGTCCTAACACATCCTGCAACTGAGCAGGGAGTTGGATTAGATGATCCTTATGGGTCCTTCTTGCCCTATGGCTCTATGATTCAGTGATGCAATAGTCTACTGTAGGCCAAATCTAAGTCACACACAAGTACTGGAATAACCGGGTGAAATGTAATGGCCTGTGTTATACAAGAGGACAGATTGGATGAGCTAAACGTCCTTCTGATCTTGAGCATTGTGACTCTATCAATCGGTCATTTATACTTATTGTGTCTCGCAACATATGAACAAGGGAACTTTGAGCTACACTGAAACTCTGAACATACAACACAGATAAAAGAAATAATATACTGTCTGTGGAACTCCTTGCCACATTACAGGAACAAAGAGCTTAGCTGAGCAGGATTCACTAACAGATTGGCTATTGTAAGGGACACGGTCTTTAGTTCAGGCTGTCTGACCCCTTCAGTTAGGAAAAGTCAATTCCAGTTTTTTATGTTTGACAAACTTAACCATTTGGACTGAAATTTCCAAGTATTGGAGGGTTGTGTGTTAGACATAAGAAGTCATTCTTCTGCTCCACTCTGTGCTGATTAGGCCCCAGTTGGAGTATTGTGTCCAGTCCTGGGCACCACATTTCAAGAAAGATGTGGAGAAATTGGAGAAGGTCCAGGGAAGGCTGAAGGAATTGGGCTTGTTTAGTTTGGACAGAAGAAGACTGAGAGGGGACATGATAGTGGTTTCCAAGTATCTAAAAGGGTGTCACAAGGAGGAGGGCGGGGTGGCAAAATTGTTCTCCTCAGCCTCTGAGGGTAGGACAAGAAGCAATGGGCTTAAACAGCAGCAAGGGAGGTTTAGGTTGGACATTAGGAAAAAGCTCCTACCTGTCAGGGTGGTGAAACACTGGAATAAATTGCCTAGGGCGGCTGTGGAATCTCCATCCCTGGAGATATTTAAGAGCAGGTTGGACAGACACCTGCCAGGGACGCTTGGTCCTGCCGTGAGGGAACTGGATTGGATGATGTCTCAAATTCCCTTCCAGTTGTAGTGCTCTGTGGCTCTATGGTTCTATGATTCCCACCCAGCTGAATTGGTTTTCTTTCTTTCTTTTAAGTTTCAGGCATAGCTGTTCAGCCTGCTCTTCGAATGTAGGTAATAACTCCTCCTCCCCCAGTTAACAGCCAGAGCCTTGAGATGCCAGAGGAGGAGGAGACGGTGTCTGTGCACTAACACACAGCTGGCTCCTCGGGTCCCTGCTCCGTTCTTACTCCAAGGGGCATTTTGCCTCAGTGCAAGCTGGACAAAGCACAGGCCACGGTCCCAGAAGCGGGTTGTTTTGTTCTGCACCTGCCAAGAGTCTTTGCCCTGAGGGGTCCACTGAGCCACTGGAATGCAGCCAGCCTGGGGCTGGAACACATCGGCTGAGGTGGGTAGGGGGGCAGAGAAAAGAGGGACATTTTGGCCAGCGATGCTGGAGCAAATTCAGAAACTGTGACATGGCCCCTGCAATGCTTAACACCTGCATGGAGCGGAAAGGGCACAGACTGACTCTGCATCCCATGATGCCAAACTTGCCCTGGGTCTGTGGGGCAGCGGAGTCCCTCAGCTACAGCTGGTACCTGTGAGCTGAGAGGGACATGTCTTCCCTGGGAACCCCGCTCAGGCAGCCGCGTCCCGCACCTCTCTCAGCCCAGCTTCTGCAGCAGTGTCCCATGCCGAGAGCCGGCACAGGGGTGAGAACCATTTATAACACAGCTCTGGGCTGACCCAGGGGGGTCACTCAGCCTCTGGGGGAGAAGGGGCATCTGGATGCAAACAGCCTGGAGCCAAGTCTGTCTGGGCTTCTGCACTATTCATCATGTTTTCAGTGTAAACAGCAGTTAAGGGCCGTTCCCTCAGGGAGAGGAGAACTCTGGGCTTTGGGCCAAGTCACAGAGGAACTGTGTTTGTGTATTTGAAAAGTAGAGTTAATTCGGAAGAAAATGAAGTCAGGTGCCTAGATCTGCAGAGGGCCCGATGCCCTATGACACCCATGATGGCTGGGTGGGCAGCAGACAGAGGGTCAGTAGAGCAATAGCTGAGCGGGGATATGAGCCCTTTCCGCAGATGCAGAGAGATCAGCAAGTCCCACCTGGAACTATGCTCATCCTCTTTAGCGCCTTTCATTTAAAATATTGAAAACACCCAGCGAGGAGAAGTGACTGTGCACACAGATGGGCAAACTGAGGCACCGGGAGAGGTGACCTGGTGAACATCACACAGACTGAGTGGCAGGGTGATAGGCAGAAGACAGGAGTCCTGCCTGCCCTGCCTGAACGATTGTCTCTCCATCAAGACAGGAAGGAAACAGACTCCCGCTCTGGCAGGAATATTCGTTGGGCGGGAGGCAGGGGAGAGGCTGGGAGAGGCAGCCCAGGCCATCACCATCCTCTCACAGTGAATCTGAGGTTCCAGGACCCGCCGGAGAGTGGGGGCTTCCTGCTCCTGGGAGGGGTGAACTCCGGGACTCCACTTTGCTCCCACTCATACACCTGCCCACACACCCCCAGCAATGGGGTCGCTGTGGGGGACACACTTAGTAAAAGCAGCACTGACCGAATGTTCCTGAGGATAGAGGGCAGGGCCTTGTCCTTTGGGCTGAGGCCTCACTGTACCCCTACAGCTGCTGTGGTACAAGGGGGGCCCATAGCCAGGACAGAGGCTGGACGGGTGTTGGCATTGGGTGTTGGCATTGTTCTCTCCCTCACTGTTCATTCCCTCCCCGTGTCTCTCAGGGGAACTGGAATTGGATGCTCCAGACTGAGTCAGACTTTCTAGCCCTGCCCCGGCTGGAGGGCGCTTGGATCCAAACAGCTGGACTCTCTGCCTGTTCATCTGGCTTTTCATTGTGCTAAGGAAAGTCATCAAGGGTGTTTCCAATTCTGGAATGCCTCAGTGTCTGGGCAATCATATGTCAATAGCTTTTGTCCTTAACTCTTAGCAGTGGTTGGTCCTAGGAAGTCACATGACCTCTCTGACTGGTAGGGACTGGCCAGGTAACTTCCCATGCAAAATGGAATCCTTAAAATGATGGGAAGTTTAGCAGGTCTTTGGCTTTGGCTGGCATGGCCCACCTGAGGGAATGAACCAAAGACCCTGGGGAGAGGGAACATCCCTGGGTTTGAAGACTTAGCTGGAAAAGGAATGGTTTTAGGGTGAGTTTGTACGGAGGTTTTAATGTAGAATTAGCCAAGCCTTTTCTGTTACTTTTGATTTGCAATCTACGTTGCTCTGTCTGTTCTCATTTATTACCCCTTCAATCCTACTGCTGGTACTTAACAAAATCACTTTTATTTACTATCAAGCCCAATGTAAATAAACAGGCAAAGGGATCGCTCAGTGGTTTGAGCATTGGCCTGCTAAACCCAGGACTGTGAGTACAATCCTTGAGGAGGCCACTGAGGGATCTGGGGTAAATCTGTCAGGAAGGGTACTTGGTCCTGCCGTGAGGGCAGGGGACTGCACTCAATGACCTCTCAAGGTCCCTTACAACTCTATGAGGGTATGTCTACGCTAGCTCATTAGTTCGAACTAGGTAGGCAAATGAGGGCAACCGGAGTTGCAAATGAAGCCCAGGATTTAAATATCCCAGCCTTCATTTGCATGATCCTGGGCTCCGCCATTTTTAAATCCCCCTTAGTCCGAACTCCGTGCCGCGGCTACATGCAGCGGAGTAGGTAGTTCGAATGAGAGATCATTCCATGAGGAGTAACGGTAGTTCGAATTAGGATCTCTAATTCGAACTCCCTACTCCGTGACGCGTGTAGCCGCGGGCATGGAGTTCGGACTAAGGGGATTTAAAATGGCGGCGCTGGAAGATGCAAATGAAGCCCAGGATATTTAAATCCCGGGCTTCATTTGCAACTCCGATTGCCCTCATTTGCCTACCTAGCTCGAACTAACGAGCTAGTGTAGACATACCCTGAGATAGGTATAGCTCCATATACATATATATGTATTTTGTTACCTGAGTGGGCAATCGGTGTATACATTCCTCCGTTCATTGCTAAAGGGGGCTTACCTAAATAATTCATTGGGGGTCCTGATCCCATTTGGGGAGTGGTATTTCAGGAAACTGGGTCTTAAACTGCATTTTCTTGGACCTGAAGAGTTTGGTGTCTGTACTGCTTCTCAGGGTGTGGGTGATCGCAGCTCCGTGCTTTGGCTGGGGGAGACCAGGGAGCTGGCCCAACTGGACTGGGCAGTGAGAAGCCCCAGAGAGCGGGAAGGCGAGTGGCAGTGGCCATGTCAGCACCCTGGGAAGTTCCCCAAGAGGGTCTTCTGTGATCACCCCCAGTCACAAGGATTATTTCTCCAGAGTGCAGTACCTGGGCTTTTCAGCACTCTAATGAGACTGGACAGATTCTCTTGTTGTGTATTGTCCTGTACTCAGGTTTCTAACACTCTGCAGCTTGTAGACTTTTCTCAGTAGCTAATGGTAGCAGGGGTGGGGCTCTAGACCCTGAGTTTGCAGGATATTTATGTGGATTTTTCATTGTCATGATTGTTATGGGACTTGCACAAACACAGATGGAGAATCAGCCCCTGCCCCCAAGAGCTTATACACTGAATCAAGATACTGCACAGCTTGTGTGTGTAACAAACCAGACAGGGGGAAGGCACAGAGAGGGGGGAATAATAGTACTAAGATTAGACCTCAGTTGGCGTATTGTGTCCAGTTCTGGGCACCACATTTCAAGAAAGATGTGGAGAAATTGGAGAGGGTCCAGAGAAGAGGAACAAAAATGATTAAAGATCTAGAAACCATGACTTGTGTGGGAAGACTGAAAGAATTGGGTTTGTTTAATTTGGAAAGGAGAAGACTGAGCGGGGACATGATAGCCGTTTTCAGGTATCTAAAAGGGTGTCATAAGGAGGAGGGAGAAAACTTGTTCATCTTGGCCTCTGAGGATAGGACAAGAAGCAATGGGCTTAAACTGCAGCAAGGGAGGTTTAGGTTGGACATGAGGAAAAAACTTCTTAACTGTCAGGGGGGTGAAACACTGGAATAAATTGCCTGGGGAAGTTGTGGAATCTCCATCACTGGAGATATTTTAGAGCAGGAGGTTTAAGACATCGATCAGGGATGGTCTAGATGGTGCTTGGTCCTGCCGTGAGGGCAGGGAACCGGCCTTGATGACCTTTGCAGGTCCCTGCCAGTTCTAGTGTTCTGGGATTCTAGGGACAATAGCCAGGAGAGGGGTCTGATCCCTGAGTTGTGATGGCCCTGGACCAACCCCACATCCTTTCAGCAAGTCCAACAAGGTACAAGCTGGATGTATCCTGCCCGCTCATGACCCGGTGGCTCCCCTCTGCGAGGCTCTCACATTCTCTGCAGGGCTGTCCCTCTCTTAGCTGACTTGCAGCTGTCTGCTCCTGTGCACATACCTGAATGGGAATTGTGCTCCTACCCTCCAGGGAGACCTCGAAAGGGTCGCTCGCTGCAGCAGAGCCACAGGGGCTCTGAGATTGCCCCTGCCCTGCAGCCTGCCCCACCTGGCCGTTGCCATGGACTCTCTGTGAGGTCACCGCCTCCCAACCTCTTTTGACCAATGAGCTGAGGTGCTGCAAAAGGCCCTTGTGATGTCACTGCCACACCCATGCCAGCCCTGCAGGGCTAATGTGCTGGCCTTGGTGGCAGCTTTGCATGTTTGAGCTGCTCCCCCTGGGTCACACCCTCTCCCTGCACTCCCTGTTGGATCTGGCGTTGAAGCAGGCGACACATGGAATTTCAGAGGCTGCGCTATGTGCTGCACTGAGGTGTGCAGAGATCTGGCGCCTGTCAGTCCCCAAGAGACCGTTATCTCATCTAATCTCACAGCTCCATGCTCCTTCCCTGTGCATATGGCAGACCCCCGGAATGGCACGAGAGCGAGCTTTGGACCAACAAACATTCCCCACTGGAGACACCAAGGGTATGTCTAGACTACATTCCTCTGCCTGACAGAGGCATGCAAATTAAACTATCCGACATAGTCAATGAAGTGGGGATTTAAATATGCCTCGCTTCATTAAAATGAAAATGGCCACCGCGCTGTGCCGGCTCAGCTGATCGTCGGCAGAACGCGACAGTCAAGATGCGGATCGGTTGACAGGGAACGCCTTTGTCGACTGCTCCTGTAAACCTCGTTTCATGAGGCATAAGGGAGCGGTCGACAAAGGCGTTCCCTGTCGACCGATCCGTGTCTTGACTTGCGCGCTGTGCCGATGATCAGCTGAGCTGGCACAGCGTGGCGGCCATTTTTATTTTAATGAAGTGGGGATATTTAAATCCCCACTTCATTGACTATGTCGGGTAGTCTAATTTACATGCCTCTGTTGGCAGAGTCATGTAGTCTAGACATACGCCAAGAGAAGGAGAAGCCACTACTTCCCTCGTCAGCTTGGAGGGAACCTATGTGGTGAGGGGAGGGGAATTCATAGAATCCTAGAATTGGAAGAGACCTCGGGAGTTATCAAGTCCAATCTCCCTACTAAAATCAGGACCAACCCCAACTCAATCATCCCAGCCAGGGCTTTGTCAAGCTGGGACTTCAAAACCTCTAAGGATGGAAATTCCACCCCCTCCCTAGGGAACCCATTCCAGTGCTTCACCACCCTCCTAGGGAAATAGTTTTTTCCTAATATCCAAACTACACTTCCGCCATTCAAGCTTGAGTTCTTAAGCTGCTCTTTCTCCACTGAGGGCTGCCCACCTTCCCGTACTGTGCAGGGGGTCTTCTAACATGAGCTGAGCTGCCAAAGACTGAAGCTCTCAGGCTCTGGATTTGGCCCCAGGCGGAGGGACGCAGGCTTCAGTCTGTATCCCCACAAATCTAATTCAGCCCTGCAGGGGCAGCCCTAGACTAGCTGCCAGCAACTGGCGCCCTAGGCGAACCATGCAATCGGCGCCCCAACCCCAAGGGCAGATATCGACTGAGGGTTTTGGTTCTGTGCTGGGGAGAGGGGGGCTGGGGATGGAGTTCTGTGGCTGGGGCCAAGGGGCTGGGGGCCGAGGGGGCTGGATGGAGTTCTGGGGCTGGGGGCCAGGGGCTGGGGATGGAGTTCTGGGGCTGGGGCCAGGGGCTGGGGATGGAGTTCTGCGGCTGGGGCCGAGGGCTGGTGGCTGGGGCCTGGGGGCTGGGGATGGAGTTCTGCGGCTGGGGGCAGGGGCTGGGGATGGAGTTCTGGGGCTGGGGGCCGAGGGGCTGGTGGCTGGGAGCCTGGGGCTGGGGATGGAGTTCTGCGGCTGGGGCAGGGGCTGGGGATGGAGTTCTGGGGCTGGGGGCCGAGGGGCTGGTGGCTGGGGGCCTGGGGTCTGGGGATGGAGTTCTGCGGCTGGGGGCAGGGGTTGGGGATGGAGTTGGAGTTCTGGGGCTGGTGGCTGGAGGTCTGGGGTCTGGGGATGGAGTTCTGCGGCTGGGGGCAGGGGTTGGGGATGGAGTTGGAGTTCTGGGGCTGGGGGCTGGGGGCCAGGGGCTTGGGATGGAGTTCTGGGGCTGGTGGCCGAGGGGCTGGGGATGGAGTTCTGGGGCTGGGGGCCAGGGGCCTGGGGGCTGGGGATGGAGTTCGGGGGCTGGGGACTAGGGAGAGGGAACAGGGTGCCAGTCAGGGGAGAGATTCCCCTGCACCCGCCTCCTCCCAAGATCCCACCCCCCCAGAGAGAAGCCGGCATGTGCCTCTCCCGGGCGACCCCATCCCGTGGAGCAGGGAACCCTGCATTCCTCCTCCCCGGGCTGACCCCACACAGCACAGGGAAACCCCCCCCCCACGTGCTGCCTCTCCCAGGACTTACCTCCCTCCTGGCCGCAGGGAAGGCATCGGAAAGGGAATGGGAAATGGAAGGGGCAGGGGTTGGAATTTGGCGCCCCATGTAACTTGGCGCCCTAGGCAGCTGCCTTGTTGGCCTATAGGCACGGGCCGCCCCTGCAGCCCTGGCAACCCCACTGAAATGGGCTCATGAGCCAACTTGGGGTTTCCACCACAGTGCGAGAACTTCTGTTCTAATGTGAACAAGCCTTTGCTGCCCAGTTCTCATACGTCTGTGCACGGAATTGAAACAATAAAGTGAGAGTGCTGGCCAGAGGCAGAGCGATCCCCTCCCCACAGCGCACAAGGCACGAACACGAGAACGAGGAGGCACCCTCAACGTTTTCCCTTTCCCACTTCTGCTTTAGCTAAAACCAGGTGTCCTTGTGGAATAGTTTGGACTCCAGAGGGGTTTGGTGCCCAAGTCCTCAGCCTAGGAGTCCAGAGTTCTACCACCCTGACCTGCTCAAACATGTGGCCAGTATAAATGTAGAACCTCTTCAGCACCTCCCTCAACGTGGGGAGGACAATGCGCCAGTTTTTGTTCCTGAGCAGATAGCCCAAGTATATCTATCAAACCACACTGTTTTAGGTAAAAAAATACTGTATCAACTGCAGACCATTTCTCCAGTTTGTGTAGATCATTTTGAATTCTGACGCTGTCCTCCAAAGCACTTGCCACCCCTCCCAGCTTGGGATCATCCAAAACATTATAGCACACTCTCTGTGCCATTGTCTCAATCATTGGTGAAGATATTGAACAGAACTGGTCCCCAAACTGATCTCTGCAGAACCCCACTTGTTATTCTCTTCCAGCACGACTGGGATCCATTGAAAACTGGTCTCTGAGATCGGTGTTCACTGGGGAAGCTATCTTTGTAATGGGTGAGATAATTAGCATCTTTGTTGAGACCCATACATAAAGTGTCATCTCACCCATTACAAAGATAGCTTCCCCCAGTTATCACCCCTAATGTCATTACCTCACAGACACTAACCTTCCCCCCTCACCCTCACCCTCACTCTGTTCTAAATTTAATTTGTCAATTTTATATGTGTGCACTTTTTTTTATTGTATCACTTTGGTATATATGGTCGTGCCAATTTTTTTCCACAAATTGATCTGAGGAAGTGGGTCTGGCCCACGAAGAAAGCTCATCACCTAATAAACCATCTTGTTAGTCTTTAAAGTGCTACATAGTTCTGTCTTTTGTTTTAGGGTATTTTAAGGTCTCTTATGGGCTCCCATCTCCTACACTCAAAGTCCCACAGTGGGGAAGAATGAGGGTTAACCAGTAGCCAGACTTGTGTTTCCTGATAGTGCCTATTGAGGTTTCCCACAGCAAGACATGTAGAAATTAGTGTCGCATAATACCATTTTCAATGAGTGAAGAGCAACACATTTTCTTCACCCATGAGAAAAGCCTTCAGCAGAGCATGTCATGTCCCATATTTACATTTCCTCTAATTGCAGGCATCTGCACTGCAACCATCATCCTGGGGTCTAAGCACTTAAGGAAGTCAGTGGAAGGTATGGTAGAATCAGAGACCGGTCTGTATTGGAGTTGGGGAACTTCTTCCTAAGACCTTGTCACATTCCAACACAACTGTCTTCAACAATCCCTCCTCCTTCATCCTACAGGTCTAGACTGCAGTTTTCTTGTCAGAAAAAGCTACACAAAATGCGCTCCACATTTTGCATAGCTTTTTTCGATTTTTTTTTGAAGAGACTTTTCCGAAACTTGGCCCATCTACACTGGGCCAAATTTTGGAAAATCTCCTTCTGTAGGAAGATCCCTTCTTCCCCATGGAATGAGGAAGATAGGGCTTCCGAAAGAGCACGTTTGCACTTCTGCAAAAAAAGCAAGCGGAAGAGCACTTGCGTTCCCTGGATGCGGTGGGGTTTTTCCAGGATACCAGAGATATCCCAGAAAACCCCACGGTGAAGATATAGCCACAAATTCTATACGTAACCAGTGTCTTTAAATGACTTGTCACAAGATGTCAGATCATACTAATAGTACAGATTAGTGGGCCTCTTATTTATTTAATTTCAATTCTTTTTAATAGGGATTATAGACGGTCTTCCTGGCAGCTAATTGCTAAATTATCTACCAAAAACTAGCATTTTCAAGAGCCTGAGCAGGAGCAGCTGTGATGAAGTTGAAATGCCTCCCTGGCAGCTAGTGGGAGGCGAGCTAAACAAAACTAAATGAGCAACAGGGAAGGAGAAGAGAAGAGCAAGGGACATGGATGGGGCTTTGGACAGAAGAAACAGAGCAAGGAAGCAACCTTGGCAGAAGGGATGGGGCAAAGGGTTTGGGGGGGGTCTATAATTAGAAAGGAGGCAGCCCAGTGAGGTGTACATTCCTCAGTTTGTCATGCTGGCCCAGAACAATCAGGTCAGGGATAGGTTTATTGTCTCTCCAACCATCCATAAAGTGATTCAGGAAAGAGAGCCAAGATGGCTCTTCATGGGGATCAGTCTGATATCCCAAAATAAGGAGAATACTTTAGTTGCCTTTATCAGTAAAGAGCTGGAGCAGCCTGTCCCGGATCTGTTTGGTCCTCATGCCATAGATGATGGGGTTTAGCATGGGGGGCACCAGGATGTACACGTTGGCGACAAGAATATGGAAATACGGGGGCACATTTTGGCCAAATCGGTGCGTGAGGAAGGAGAAGAGAGCAGGGATATAAGAAGCTAAAATGACACAGAGGTGGGAGCTGCAGGTCCCAAAAGTCTTGAGACGGGCGTCCTTGGTGGAGAGGCTGAAGATGGCCCTGAGGATCTGGGTGTAGGACACAGCGATAAAAAGCACATCCGCACCAGTTACCAGGAATGCCACAGAGAGGCTGTAATAACTACTGACACGGATGTCGGCACAGGCCAGCTTCACCACAGCAATGTGCTCGCAGTATGAGTGGGAGATGATGTTGGTTCTGCAATATGGCCACCGCCTTGCCAGCAAGGGATGGGGCAGAATGAGTATTATGCTGCGCAGCACCACAGCCAGGCCAAGCTTGGCCACCACCCGGTTTGTCAGGATGGTGGAATGTCTCAGGGGATGGCAGATGGCTACATAGCGATCATAAGCCATGGCCACAAAGATCCCAGACCCCATCACTGTGAAGCAATGCATGAAGTACATCTGGGTGAGACAAGCTGTGAAATTTATCTCCCTGGAATTGAACCAGAAGATGCTCAGTATTTTGGGCAGGATGGACGTGGACAGGACAAGATCGCTGATGGCCAGCATGCAGAGGAAATAATACATAGGCTCATGGAGGCTTGGCTCTCTCTTCACGATGAACAGGATGGCAACGTTCCCCAAGATGGCGATGGCGTACACAGCACAGAAGGGGATGGAGATCCAGACATGGGCCATCTCCAGGCCAGGAATGCCCAGCAGGATGAAGGTGGAGGGGTTGGTGAAGTCACTTAAGTTGGAATCTGACATGGGATAAGGCAGAAGTTTTGTACCTCTCAAGAATAACGATGTCTCCTCCATGTACTGTATGTTCCGCTGATTTTCTGTATGTGCCCAAGGTCTAGGGAGATGGTTGCAGTACAATTTCCTAGATGGAGAAACAATGTTAATATCAGACTCTAAAATCACAATAGGAGTCTGTTTTCATGGTTTAATCAGATCAGTCACTCTTCACGGATTGAAACATTTTCATTTTCATTATGAGGAAAAATGGATTATGTATAACTGACTCTGCTAATGTCAATGCCATCTTGGAAGGTACTCCATGCATCAATAATTCCTGCACCTCTGGGACTGTTTAGTTTAGAGGCAAGTCAAAGAAGGGGGTATATAATAGCGGAGCACAAAATAAAATAATGGAACGTACTGTATTCAAACAGACAAACAGAGAACATTTCCCAAACAGTAACATGTACAGACAGATACTGCTTCATATGATATACCTTGACTTTAGCATATCTTTTGATAGTTCTCCCGCAATATTCTTACCAGCAAGTTAAGGGAATATGGATTAGATAAATGGACTGTGAGATAGGTAGAAAGCTGTCTAGACTGTCGGGCCCAATGGGTAGTGATCAACGGCTCGATGTCAGGTTGGCAGTCGGTTCCTAGTGGAGTGCCCCAAGGATCAGTTCTATGGCCGGTTTTGTTCAATATCTTTATTAATAACCTGGATGAGGGGATGGATTGCACCCTCAGCAAGTTTACAGATGACACTAGGCTAAGAGGAGAGGTAAATACACTGGAGGGCAGGGATAGGGTCCAGAGTGACCTGGACAGATTAGAGGATTGGGCCAAAAGACATCTGATGAGGTTGAACAAGGACAAGTGTAGAGTCCTGCATTTCAGACGTAAGAATCCCAAGCATTGTTACAGGCTGGGGACCGACTGGTTAAGTAGCAGTTCAACAGAAAAGGACCTGGGGATTACAGTGGATGAGAACCTGGATATGAGTTAACAGGGGGCCCTTGTAGCCAAGAAGGTGAATGGAATATTAGGTGCATTAGAAAGAGCATTGCCAGCAGGTCTAGAGAAGTGATTATTCCTCTTTATTTGGCTCTGGTGAGGCCACATCTGGAGTACAGTTTTGGGGCTCCCGCTACAGAAAGGGTGTGGCTGCATTGGAGAGGGTCCAGTGGAGGGCAGCCAAAATGATGAGGGGGCTGGAGCACGTGACCTATGAGGAGAGGCGAAGGGATTTGGGCTTATTTAGTCTGCAGAAGAGAAGAGTGAGGGGGGATTTGATAGCAGCCTTCAACTTCCTGAAGGGAGGTTCCAAAGAGGATGGAGAGAGGCTGGTCTCAGTAGTGACAGATGGCAGAACAAGGAGCAATGGGCTCAAGTTACAGTGGGGGACGTCTAGGTTGGATATTAAGAAAAACTAGTTCCCTAGGGATATGTCTACACTAGCCCCCTAGTTCAAACTAGGGAGGCTAATGTAGGCATTCGAAGTTGCAAATGAAGCCCGGGATATTTAAATCCAGGGCTTCATTTGCAACTTCGAATGCCTATATTAGCCTCCCTAGTTCGAACTAGGGGGCTAGTGTAGACATACCCTAGGAGAGTCAGGAAGTACTGCAATGGGTTACCTAGGAAGGCAGTGGAATCTCCATCCCTAGAGGCTTTTAAGTCTTGGCTTGACAATGCCCTGGCTGGGTTGATTTAGTTGGGGTTGGTCCTGCTTTGGGCAGGAGGCTGGTCTCGATGACTCCTGAGGTCTCTTCCAGCCCTATGATTCTATGTTTCTATGAAAGGAAACCAGAAAAAACATTTGGGCAAGTCCTTGCGGGGAGAGGAAACTTGTTAATGCTGCAGAAAACATTGTTGTGTTAATAAACAGTTTTGTTCTTGATTCTGAAAAAAGTAACAGAGTGTGAGACTCATTTCACTTCTAGAACATAGGAGTCAGATCATAGTCTTAAAAAGGTGACTTTAATGAACCAAACAAAGAAGACATATTGGCTGTGTCTAGACTGGCAAGTTTTTCCGCAAAAGCAAGCACTTTTGTGGAAAAACTTGCCAGCTGTCTACACTGGCCCCTTGAATTTGCACAAGAACACTGACAATCTAATATATGATTGTCAGTGTTCTTGCACAACTACTATGCTGCTCCCGTTCGGGCAAAAGCCCTCTTGCACAAATGTATGGCGAAAATGGCGAGCGGGGCTTTCTTGCGCAAAACCGCGTCTAGCCTGGCACGGATGTTTTTCTGCAAAAAGTGCTTTTGCGCAAAAGTGTCCATGCCAATCTAGACGCTCTTTTCCGCAAATGCTTTTAACAGAAAAACTTTTCCATTAAAAGCATTTGCAGAAAATCATGCCAGTCTAGACGTAGCCATTTGGTAAAGCGGACTTGGTTGCCAGGTGTTATAAAGCAACTGAAGAAAAAGTATTAAAGTACAGAGAATTGTTTCTCTGGGATTCAGTTTCAGTTACAGTGAGGGGGGAAGGAGGTTAGCACAGAGGAGTGTAACGAAACTAAACACAAAGAAAACAACCTGATCATGTCTAACTAAACATTCTCTGTTCACTTAGGGTATGTCTACACTCGAGATAGGGATGCAAATGTAGTCCTCAAAATTGCTAATGAAGTGCGGGATTTAAATATCCCGTGCTTAGTTTGCATTATCGCATCCGGCCACCATTTTGAAAACAGATTATTGCGAAATAAAATGCCCCATGTAGCAGCGTTATTTTGAGAGAAATCCCTTCTCTCGAAATAACTGTTAAACCTCATTATATGAGGTCCTTGTAAGCTCCTAGGGCGATGCTTGCACCAAAGAAGCAGACAGGATCCCTGGGTGCCTAAATAGGGGTGTGGCAAGTTGGAGCAGAGGAAGGATGTTACCCCTGCACATGGCACAGGTGAAACTGTGTGTTGTCTTAGGTTCCACATTTCTAAAGGGATGTTAAAAATTGGGGAGGATGCATGAAAGAACAACAAAAATGAGTCGGGGCTGGAGAAAATGCTGGACAGAGAGAGATGCGTCAAGAACTTCATCTATGCACCTTCATAAAAAGATGACCAGAAGACACATTCATGGAGAGTAAAGAGCCAGCAATGGCAGGTTCTGTTTTCTAGAAGAGAAAGGCAGACCTAGGCCCAGTGGCTGCAGAGAGAAGCCAGACCAATTCCAGGTGGAAATCGGGGCCAAATGTTTAGCAATGAGAGCTACTAACCATTAGAACAAACCACAGAGGCAACTCATGGATCATTCATATTCCCGTCTCTGCCGATCCAGACTGGCTGCTTTTCAGGAAGATCAGCTTGGGGGCTCGTCTACACTCACAAAGCTACTTACAACATGCTGCCATAATGCGTCAGTGCTGCGAGAAGCGGTCGCTAGGTCAACGGAAGCATTCTTGCATTGGCTTCCCGCTGGCTACTCCAGCGTTCCAGGGACATATCGAGATCTCTCAGAGGTGTGGATTTTTTTGCTTTTGCAAAAACAGGAAATGCCATTTTTGGTTGCCTTAGCAGAGGCACAGCATTCAAGTCATGGGAGGTTATTGTAATGCTCTACCCAATGCTGGCTAGGCCCCCGCTGGAAGCTTTGGTCATGGATATATAGAAAAGATGTTATGAAACCGGAAAGGATCCAGAGGTGAAAGACAAAGATGCTCCAAGAGATGCAATAAAAACCATATGAGCAAAAGCTGAAGGAAGGGGATATGTTTCGTTTGGAAAAGAAATTGAGAGGGTCTTGACAGTGGCCTTCAGATACTTGAAAAGTTGCCATAAATATTAATAAAAGGTGTTTTGTCTTACCTCTGTGGAGATCACATGGGACCATGGGTTCAATTTCCAGCATAGCCGAAATAGATCAAATCTCAGTAAAAATGGCAAGAACAGGACGAGAATGGAACAGCGACTTCAGGCGTTGGGGGAATCTCCTTTGCTGTAGCGTTTCGAAAGGAATCTGGATAGATGTCTGTCCTGGATGATTTAGTCCTAACACGTGGATTAAGGAGTTGGATTAGATGATCCTTATGGGTCCTTCTTGCCCTATGGCTCTATGATTCAGTGATGCAATAGTCTACTGCAGGCCAAATCTAAGACACACACAAGTACTGGAATAACTGGGTGAAATGTAATGGCCTGTGTTATACAAGAGGACAGATTGGATGAGCTAAACGTCCTTCTGATCTTGAGCATTGTGACTCTATCAATCGGTCATTTATACTTATTGTCTCTCGCAAACACATGAACAAAGGAACTTTGAGCTACACTGAAACTCTGAACATACAACACGGATAAAAGAAATAATATACTGTCTGTGGAACTCCTTGCTACTGACATTACAGGAGCAAAGAGCTTAGCTGAGCGGGATTCACTGACAGATTGGCTATTGTAAGGGACACGGCCTTTAGTTCAGGCTGTCTGACCCCTTCAGTTAGGAAAAGTCAATTCCAGTTTTTTATGTTTGACAAACTTAACCATTTGGACTGAAATTTCCAAGTATGGAGGGTTGTGAGTTAGACACGAGAAGTCATTCTTCTGCTCTACTCTGCGCTGATTAGGCCCCAGTTGGAATATCATGTCCAGTTCTGGGCACCACATTTCAAGAAAGATGTGGAGAAATTGGAGAAGGTCCAGAGAAGATCAAAAAAAAAATTGAAGGTCTAGAGAGCATGAGCTCTGAGGGAAGCTGAAGGAATTGGGCTTGTTTAGTTTGGAAAAGAGAAGACTGAGAGGGGACATGACAGCAGTTTTCAAGTATCTAAAAGTTTGTCACAGGGAGGACTGGGGGAATTATTCTCGTTGGCCTCTGAAGACAGGACAAGAAGCAATGGGTTTAGGTATAGGTTGGACATTAGGAAAAACTTCCTACCTGTCAGGGTGGTGAAACACTGGAATAAATTGCCTAGGGAGGCTGTGGAATCTCCATCCCTGGAGATATTTAAGAGCAGGTTGGACAGACACCTGTCAGGGATGCTTAGTCCTGCCGTGAGGGAACTGGATTGGATGATGTCTCGAATTCCCTTCCAGTTGTAGTGCTCTGTGGCTCTATGGTTCTATGATTCCCACCCAGCTGAATTGGTTTTCTTTCTTTCTTTTAAGTTTCAGGCATAGCTGTTCAGCATGTTCTACGAATGTAGGTAATAGCCCCTCCTCCCCCAGTTAACAGCCAGAGCTTTGAGATGCCAGAGGAGGAGGAGACGGTGTCTGTGCACTAACACACAGCTGGCTCCTCGGGTCCCTGCTCCGTTCTTACTCCAAGGGGCATTTTGCCTCAGTGCAAGCTGGACAAAGCACAGGCCACGGCCCCAGAAGTGGGTTGTTTTGTTCTGCACCTTGCAAGAGTCTTTGCCCTGAGGGGTCCACTGAGCCACTGGAATGCAGCCAGCCTGGGGCTGGAACACATCCGCTGAGGTGGGTCGGGGGGCAGAGAAAAGAGGGACATTTTGGCCAGTGATACTGGAGCAAATTCAGAAACTGTGACAATGCGATGCTTAATGACTGCATGGAACAGAAAGGGCACAGACTGACTCTGCATCCCATGATGCCAAACTTGCCCTGGGTCTGTGGAGCAGGGGAGCCCCTTGGCTAGAGCTGGTACCTGTGAGTGCTGAGAGGGACGTGTCTTCCCTGGGAACCCCGCTCAGGCAGCCGCGTCCCGCACCTCTCTCAGCCCAGCTTGTGCAGCAGTGTCCCGTGCCGAGAGCCGGCACAGGGGTGAGAACCGTTTATAACACAGCTCTGGGCTGACCCAGGGGGGTCACTCAGCCTCTGGGGGAGAAGGGGCATCTGGATGCAAACAGCCTGGAGCCAAGTCTGTCTGGGCTTCTGCGCTATTCATCATGTTTTCAGTGTAAACAGCAGTTAAGGGCCGTTCCCTCAGGGAGAAGAGAACTCCTGGGCTTTGGGCCAAGTCACAGAGGAACTGTGTTTGTGTATTTGAAAAGTAGAGTTTATTAGCAAGAAAATGAAGGCAAGTGCCTAGATCTGCAGAGGGCCTGATTACTTATGACACCCCACGATGGCTGGGTGGGCAGCAGACAGAGGGTAAGTAGGGCAATAGCTGAGCGGGGATATGAGCCCTTTCTGCAGACGCAGAGAGATCAGCAAGTCCCACCTGGAACTATCCTCTCCTCTTTAGCGCCTTGTATTTAAAATATTGAAAACACCGAGGGAGAAGTGACTGTGCACGCAGATGGGCAAACTGAGGCACCGGGAGAGGTGACCTGGTGAACATCACACAGACTGAGTGGCAGGGTGACAGGCAGAAGACAGGAGTCCTGCCTGCCCTGCCTGAACGATTGTCTCTCCATCAAGACAGGAAATATTCCTTGGGTGGGAGGCTGGGGAGAGGCTGGGAGAGGCAGCCCAGGCCGTCACCATCCTCTCACGGTGAATGTGAGGTTCCAGGACCCGCCGAGTGTGGGGGCTCCCCAATCCTGGGAGGGGTGAACTCGCCTCCACTTTGCTCCCACTCACACACCTGCCCACACAGCACCGGCAGTGGGGTCGCTTTGGGGGACACAGTAAAAGCAGCACCGACCGAATGTTCCTGTGGATAGAGGGCAGGGCCTTGTCCTTTGGGCTGAGGCCTCGCTGTGCCCCTACAGCTGCTGCGGTACAAGGGGGCCCCCACAAGCAGGACCTAGGCTGGATGAGTGTGGGCATTGGGTTTGCTCTCTGCGTCTCGGTTCGTTCCTTCCCCATTTCAGGGTGGTTAAACGCTGGAATAAATTGCCTGAGGGTTCTGGAATCTCCATCACTGGAGACATTTAAGAGCAGGAGGTTTAAGACATCCATCAGGCTTGGTCCTGCTGTGAGGGCAGGGGACTGGACTTGATGATCTTTGCAGGTCCCTGCCAGTTCTAGTGTTCTAGGATTCTAAGGACAATAGCCAGGAGAGGGGGGTCTGATCCCTGAGTTGTGATGGCCCTGGACCAACCCCACCCCTTCCAGCAAGTCCAACAAGGTACAAGCTGGAAGTATCCTGCCCGCTCATGACCCGGTGGCTCCCCTCTGCGAGGCTCTCAGATTCTCTGCAGGGCTGTCCCTCTCTTAGCTGACTTGCAGCTGTCTCCTCCTGTGCACATACCTGAATGGGAATTGTGCTCCTACCCTCCAGGGAGACCTCGAAAGGGTCGCTCGCTGCAGCAAAGCCACAGGGGCTCTGAGATTGCCCCTGCCCTGCAGCCTGCCCCACCTGGCCGTTGCCATGGACTCTCTGTGAGGTCACCTCCCAACCTCCTTGGACCTATAAGCTGAGGTGCTGCAAAAGGCCCTTGTGAAGTCGCTGCCACACCCATCCCAGCCCTGCACTCGCTGTTGGATCTGGCATTGAAACTTCAGACCCCAAGAGACCGTTATCTCATCTGATCTGACAGCTCCCCTCCCCTGTGCATATGGCAGACCCCTGGCATGGTACAAGACCAAGCTTTGGACCAACGAACATTCCCCACTGGAAGACACCAAGAGCTGGAGAAACCACCACTTCCCTTCGTCAGCTCGGAGGGAACCGATGTGGTGAGGGAAGGAGAATTCATAGAATCCTAGAATCCTAGAATTGGTAGAGACCTCAGGAGTCATCAAGTCCAATCTCCCTACTAAAATCAGGACAAACCCCAACTCAAGCATCCCAGCCAGGGCTTTGTCAAGCCAGGACTCCAAAATCCCTTGGAGTGGAGAGTCTACCCCCTCCCTCAGGAACCCATCCCAATACTTCACCAGCCTCCTTGGGAAATAGCTTTTCCTAATATCCAACCTAGACCTCCCCCACTGCAATTTGAGTTCTTAAGCTGCTCTTTCTCCACTGAGGGCTGCTCACCTTCCCGTACTGTGCAGGGGTCCTCTAACATGAGCTGAGCTGCCAAAGACTGACGCTCTCAGGCTCCGGATTTGGCCCCAGGCGGAGGGACGCAGGCTTCAGTCTGTATCCCCACAAATCTAATTCAGCCCTGGCAACCCCACTGAAATGGGCTCATGAACCAACATGGGGTCCCGAGCACAGTGCCAGAACTTCTGTTCTAATGTGAACAAGCCTATGCTGCCCAGTTCTCATACGTCTGTGCACAGAATTGAAACAATAAAGTGAGAGTGCTGGCCAGAGGCAGATCGATCCCCTCCCCACAGCGCACAAGGCACGTATACGAGAACGAGGAGGCACCCTTAGCATTTTCCCATTTCCCACTTCTGCTTTAGCTAAAACCAGGTGTCCTTGTGAGTAGCTTGGACCCCAGAGAGGTTCAGTGCCCGAGTCCTCAGCCTAGGAGCCCAGAGTTCTACCATCCCAACCTGCTCAAACATGTGGCCAGTATAAATGTAGAACCTCTTCAGCACCTCCCTCAACGTGGGGAGGACAATGCGCCAGTTTTTGTTCCTGAGCAGATAGCCCAAGTATATCTATCAAACCACACTGTTTTAGGTAAAAAAATACTGTATCAACTGCAGACCATTTCTCCAGTTTGTGTAGATCATTTTGAATTCTGACGCTGTCCTCCAAAGCACTTGCCACCCCTCCCAGCTTGGGATCATCCAAAACATTATAGCGCACTCTCTGTGCCATTGTCTCAATCATTGGTGAAGATATTGAACAGAACTGGTCCCCAAACTGATCTCTGCAGAACCCCACTTGTTATTCTCTTCCAGCACGACTGGGATCCATTGAAAACTGGTCTCTGAGATCGGTTATCCAGCCAGTTATGCACCCACCAGCTAGGTTATATTTCTCTTGATTATAGATAAGGTCATAGAAGATTTTATCAAACATTTTACTAACGTCTGCATATACCATGATTACTGCTTGTAATCCACCAGGCTTGTAATCCTATCAAAGAAAGCAATCAGGTTTGTTTGACATGATTTGTTCTTTACAACTCCATGCTGGCTGTTACCTATCACTTTAGTATTCTCTAGATGTTTGCAGATGGAATCCTTAATTATTTGTTCCATTATCTTGCCTGACATAGAAATTAAGCAGACTGGTTGGTAGTTTCCTGGGTTGTTTTTATTTCCCTTTTTATAGATGGGCGCTAGATTTGCCCTTTTCTAGTCTCACCAGACTTCCTTGATTTTTCAGAGATGATAGCTACAGGCTCAGATACCTCCTCTAGCAGCTCCTTGAGTATCCTAGGATGCATTTCATCAGGCCCCAGTGACTTGAAGACTTTTAACTTTTCTTTTCTTTTGTTAACTTCTGAACCCACTTCCTTTTCTCCAGCATTCACTACTGCCATTTCCACATTTCCTGTTACTGTTTTTCCCCTTCACGTAGCAATGGGCCTACGCAGGCCTTGGTTGTCCTCATGCTCTAAATATATTTGTATAGAATATGTCTCTAACTAGACTGTGCTCATTTAAGTCTTCACCATTCTAATCTTGGCCCCCCACACTTACGTGAGTTCTTTATATTCTCCCTTTGTAACTTGAGCTAGTTTCCACTTTTAGAAACTAGATTTTTAGATCATTCAAGGACCGTTGATTAAGCCAGAGTGGTCTCTTGCCAGACCTCCTGACTTTTCTGTGCAATGGAAGTTTGCTCTGATGCTTTTAATAATGGCCCTTTGAAAAACTCCCAACTGTCTTCAATCGGTTTTCCTCTTAGTCTTGCTTGACTATGGGACTTTACCTACCAGCTCTCTTAGTTTGCTGATGTCTGCCTTCCTGAAATCCATTGTCTTTTTCGCTGTTCTCCCTTCTACCATTACTTAGGATCATGAACGCTATCATTTCCTGACCGCTTTCACCCAAGCTGCCTTCCCCTTTCAAATTCTCAACCAGTTCCTCAAAACCAAACCTAGAACAGTCGCTCCCTAGTAGCTTTCCCCACCTTCTGAAACAAACAATGTCTCCAACATATTTCAAGAACGTGTTGGACAATCTGTGCCCTCCTGTGTTACTTTCCCAACAGATGTCCGGGCAGTAGAAGTCCCCCATCACCACCAAGTTCTGTGCTTTGCATGATTTTGTTAGTTGTTTAAAAAAAGACCCATCCACCTCCTCTTCTGGGTTCACTGGTTTATAATAGATTCCTAACGTGTCATCACCCTTATTTTTTAACCCTCTTAACCTGATGAGAGACTCTCAACACGTCTGTCCCCTACGTCCATCTCCGTCTCAGTCCAAGTGTGTATTTCTGTAATCTATATTTTTCATCTTCTGGCTCATCCCCCTCCCTGTGCCTGAGAAGTCAGTTGTGTGACTGCTCCTGTCTGGGAGGTCAGGGACATGGCTCCCTCCCATATCTTCCTGTGCCCCCCAGCACTGGATTTGCCCCTTCTGAGCTGGCCCCTGGGCATTGGTCTCCCTAACAGGCGGTGCACTCGCCTGCCTCTCTGAGGAGACCCTGCCTTCAGTGGCAGGGCAGGAGCTAGGCTCCACCTCTCCCACCCCTAGAAACATGCGGCGTCGCCCTGCTGGAGAGAAACCAAGACTCACTCCCATCCCCTAGAACTTCCTGGCACTTTCTCCTCTGGTATCACCACACAGTGCGCCTTCCCTCAGGACGTGGTCATGTTAACAGCCTGGAGCCTGGGCTGTCGGATCATGTAGAGGGATGCCAGTTACCACCTGAGTTTAGACAAGCCGATGTCCAGACATCAGGCCCAGCATTGACAACATTGTTCTGTGGTTGGGAACCCCGACATGCCCAGCTGCAGCGCTCACACCATGGGACTCTGAAAGCTGCCTGCAGGGGGCAGTGTGGTGCACTCCAGACAGCATAGCCCCGCCCCTTCCACCTGAGGCCACACCCCTTCTGGGAGCACACACCCATATTCCACAGGTGTCCAGCAAGTCTGTGGCTGGCCCTGTTGGCCAGTGTCTGAGTGGGAGCAGAAGTGGGGCCCCGGAGTTCCCACCTCCCAGGCATGAGAGGAAACAAAATCCAGCTAGTTCTGAAACCCTCACATAGAGGGTGGTGAATTTTCAGGCTGCCCCTTCCAGCCCCTCTTTCTGCTTTCCCCTTACACCACCAATGGACAGCCCTATCAGAGCAGGCATCCATACCCTTCTTGGCATGATGGAGAGAGGATGCTTAGGACTGTCAGCCAACAGGGCAGCAGCCAACAGGCGAGTTTGCCTGGGGAACATCTGAGGAGCTCAGGTAAGTGTGGCTTTTCGGGGGATGTGTTGTGAGCTGGTGGGGTGATCATCGAAGTGTCTGTCTGTGAGCATTTGTTTGTATGTTTGGCAGTTCGAAAAGAGCAGTAATTGGAAAAGTTTGCAAAGTGTGAATTGGGAGTGCTTTGTTCTAGGTGAGCCTTCAGGGGCTCATTGGATTAGAGGAAGGCTTTGAGCCAGGCCTAGCATCAGCCTTATAAAAAGACAGCCAGAGCATTAGGAGGAGCATTTCCAGCAGATCTAGAGAAGTGATTATTCCCCTTTATTTGGCTCTGGTGAGGCCGCATCTGGAGTATTGTGTCCAGTTCTGCCCCTCCCTCCCCACTACAGAAAGGCTGTAGAGGCATTGGAGAGGGTCCAGTGGAGGGCGACCAAAATGATGAGGGGGCTGGAGCACATGACCTATGAAGAGAGGCTGAGCGATTTGGGTTTGTTTAGTCTGCAGAAGCGAAGAGTGAGGGGGGATTTGAGAGCAGCCTTCAACTTCCTGAAGGGAGGTTCCAAAGAGGCTGGAGAGAGGCTGTTCTCAGTAGTGATGGATGACAGAACAAGGAGCAATGGGCTCAAGTTGCAGTGGGGGAAGTCTAGGTTGGATATTAGGAAAAACTATTTCCCTAGGTGGGTGGTGAAGCACTGGGATGGGTTCCCTAGGGAGGGGGTGGAATCTGCATCCCTAGAGGTGTTTAAGTCCCGGCTTGACAAAGCCCTGGCTGGGATGATTGAGTTGGGATTGGCCCTGATTTGGGCAGGGGGCTGGACTCGATGACTCCTGAGGGCTCTTCTAGGTCTATAATTCTATGTCTGTCACCCTGCCACTCAAAACTCCCTGCCTCAGTTTACCTTTTAGTGTAATGATGATGTGTTCATAGTGACTTTCCTTTTTTTGAAATCCTTCAATAAAAGGTGCTGCCCAGGATGATGACAGTGTCTGATCTCCGAGTCCCTGGCGAAAGCCCCGTTTGCCTATAGAAAGTGATCATCTCCCCTCTCTCATCTGTCACCGAATCTGTCTACTGACTCCCTATCCCTCCTGGCCATTTACAGGATACCAGACCCTAGGCAGAGATCACATTAGCCTTAGTTTGATTTTTAATCAACAACATTGTTAAATGTTCACAAAATCCAGTTCCTCCCTGCCTCAGCCCAGAGCCCAGGAGTTCTCCTCTCCCTTTGGGAACGGCCCTTAATTGCTGTTTACACTGCAAACATGAGGAATAGCAGATGCCCAGACAGACCTGTCTCCAGCCTGTTTGCATCCAGATGTCAGTTCTCCCCTGGTGCTGAGTGAACCCCACTGGGACTGCACAGAGCTGTGTTATAAATGGTTCTCACCCCTGTGCCCCTGTCCCCCTCTCTCAGCGCGGGACGCTGCTGCCGACTCTGGGCTGAGAGAGGTGTGGGACGCGGATGCCTGAGGGGGGTTCCCAGGGAAGACACGTCCCTCTCAGCACTCACAGGTACCAGCTCTGGCGGGGGGCTCCCCTGCTCCACAGACCCAGGGCAGCGTGGGTGCGAGGGGCAGAGAGTCGGTCTGGGCCCTTTGCACTCTGCAGAGCCACTAAACATCCCAGGCCCTGCCCAGGGGAGGATTCCCGCCAAAATATCCTGGAGCAAAATGTGCATCTTTGTGTGCCCCTTGCCCTCTGGCTGCTGCCTCCGGCCCGAGGTGGCTTCATCTCTGTGCACAGGGGCCCTCAGGCTGAGCGGTGGGGCAGACGTTCGGTACCAAACCAGCCCTCAGGCCGGGGCCAGCACTTTGCTCAGGCCTCACTCTTTGCTCCCGTGTCTCTGTGGCAAGGAGTTCCACAGGCCCAGCAGGGATCCTGGGAAAGGGTTTAATTTCTCCGTGCTGTGGGTCAGACTGTCCATGGGGCTGGATGCTCCTTTGGCCCTGTGCTGGGGGCACCGTGAGTACCTGCCTGCTCTGGTTTCTTTCTCGAGAGCTCCGTAGGGTTTGGGGTCAGGAGGAGCCATGACCTCGTCCGTTCTGACCGCGTGTCTCACCCTGTTAGACCCGCCCCAGGCGCCTCCCACGGGGTGGGGAGCCAGCAGGTTGTGGGACTTTGTCAGCTGCAAGCCACGGAATTGTCCATATTATCTGTGGTAGGAAGGTTTGTTGTTGTATTTGGCGATACAGACCTAGCATGGGCAAGAGTAACCACCTGAGCAGTGCGAATCCTTGAGCAAGCGGCTGTAGCATGGCATAGACAGGAGCTGTGACACCGGGAGGCCATTTCTAAAAAGCAATACCCCAATGGGGATCTTGGGACATAACTTCACTGGGAGTGAGTGTTTTTACATCATAGAACCATAGAGCTGGAAGAGACCTCAGGAGTCATTGAGTCCAGGCCCCTGCCCAAAGCAGGACCAACCCAACTAAAACAACCCAGCCAGGGTTTTCTCAAGCCAAGACTTAAATACTTCTAGGGATGGAGATTCCACCACCTCCCTATGGAACCCATCCCAGTGCTTCACCACCCTCCTAGGGAAATAGTTTTTCCTAATCTCCAACCTAAGCCTCTCCCACTGCAACTTGAGACCATTGGTCCTTGTTCTGCCATCTGTCAACACTGAGAACAGCCTCTCTCCATCCACTTTGGAACCTCCCTTCAGGAAATTGAAGGCTGCTGTCAAATCCCCCCTCACTCTTCTCTTCTGAAGACTAAACTAACCCAAATCCCTCAGCCTCTCCTCGTAGGTCATGTGCTCCAGTGCTCAGCCCCCTCAGCATTTTGGTTGCCCTCCACTGGACCCTCTCCAATGCGTCCACATCCTTTCTGTAGTGGGGGGCCCAGAACTGGACACAATACTCCAGATGTGGCCTCACCAGAGCTGAATAAAGGGGAATAATCACTTCTCTGGATCTGTTGGCAATGCTCTTCCTAATGCACCCTAATATAGAATCATAGAATACTAGGACTGGAAGGGACCTCGAGAGGTCATCGAGTCCAGTCCCCTGCCCTCATGGCAGGACCAAATACTGTCTAGACCATCCCTGATAGACATTTATCTAACCTACTCTAAATATCTCCAGAGACGGAGATTCCACAACCTCCCTGGGCAATTTATTCCAGTGTTTGACTACCCTGACAGTTAGGAACTTTTTCCTAATGTCCAACCATTAGCCTAATATGCCATTAGCCTTCTTGGCTACAAGGGCACCCTGTTGACTCATTTCCAGCTTCTCATCCACTGGAATCCCCATCACATCAACATGATTTAATTGGGCCTTTTAAATACTTTTTAAAAAGACACATTTGTAATGGTGACCCCACAGATACGCCCACTGCCCTCATGAAACACGTTGTGCATTTAGAGGCAAAATATCGCAGGGCAAACTGCTCACTTAAGCTAGCTGTGGACACACCCAGTTGTTGTGCCCCCACCTTTTATGTTGTCTTAATTCTACTCATTTAAAGACCCTTTTTGAGTGTGATTTCATTATTTCTTGTATTAAAGATTTTGGGCACCATCCAGGTCATTGCGCCTTTTTTTCCTTTTTATCTTTTTTTGTGTTGTGAAACTGCATTTGGCCCTTTTCTTTTTTTAATGAGGGGTTTGATTTTCATTAAACCATTTTTCTTAATTTTACAATGTGCCGTTTGAGTATAGCACTTCCCTGCTCTGCTACTAAGGACATCGCGGGAGGTGTGTATTACAGACCACCCTGCCCGGATTGTGCGAGTGACTGGGAAATGCTTAGGGAGATGAAAGAGGCTATTTGTTCTTTTTTAAACCAATTGTTTGGTTTACAATAGATGGGGCTTTCATTTCCTTTCCCCTTTAGCTGGAATACAGCTCATATACATGCAAATATGTTTCATTTATATTTTTAAGAACCTTAATTTTGTTGTTATGAAATTTAGCATTCTGATGTATTTTTATAATGTTAGAGCCATTGACTTATGTGAATTAACATGAATATTAAGCAATTTTTGTTTATGATTTGCATTTAGAGAGGCTACATTAAATGCTAAACTTTGGGAGGTAAGTTTAGCATGCTTACATTTAGAATATTTTTATTAAAACTAAATGTAAATATTAATAGATCTTGTTGGTACATACAAATAAGAACATAAGAACATAAGAACGGTCCGTACTGGGTCAGACCAAAGGTCCATCTAGGCCAGTATCCTGTCTGCCGACAGTGGCCAGCGCCACATGCCCCAGAGAGGGTGGACCGAAGACAATGATCAAGCGATTCGTCTCCTGCCATCCCTCTCCAGCCTCTGACAAACAGAGACCAGGGACACCATTTCTATCCCCTGGCTAATAGCCTTTTATGGACCTAACCTCCATGAATTTATCTAGCTTCTCTTTAAACTCTGTTATAGTCCTAGCCTTCACAGCCTCCTCTGGCAAGGAGTTCCACAGGTTGACTACACGCTGTGTGAAGAAGAACTTTCTTTTATTAGTTTTAAATCTGCTACCCATTAAGTGGTTTAATGAAAATCAAACCCCTCATTAAAAAAAGAAAAGGGCCAAATGCAGTTTCACAACACAAAAAAAGATAAAAAAGGAAAAAGGCACAATGACCTGGATGATGCCCATAAATAAATTAAATATTTTATTGCTTTTTACATTTTTTTGTTTATATATTTCAGTTGCTTTTTGCTATTTTTACTACATTTTAAATTTTATTACAAAAGGTATTTCTTATACATTTGGTTTTATTTGTTCTGAATTTTTATTTGTTTTAGGAGTAGTTGATTTTTTTTATATACCTTTAATGTAGCGGTGATTTTATATGTTTAATGTGTCCCTAATTAAAAAAAAATGTATAAAACAAAGTGTCAGAAACCCTTTTGTTACCCTGTGGGAGCCATTAGTTGAATTGTTAGGATTTTTGTTCTGAGAAGCCATGACCAATATAACACAAGACTGATGTCCAACAGATTTGGCTCGGTTACTTTTTTTTAACGTACTGCCCACAACTCAAGTCTCTACTGATCAAGGAATGCAGCGCACAGCAAGCCAGTTCCAGGCATTCTAGCTCTGGTTGACACTCTCAGTATAAAGGCTGATGCAGGATGATTTTGGTGCGATCAAGCGGGGCTTCTCTTTGTCAGATAAACCCAAACCAGAAAGGGACAGGATTGAATTTCTAGCCCAGAACTTTAATCGTGATGTGTGGACCCATTTCTTGTCTTGTCGAGTTGCACTATAGGAAGTGAAAAGTTAGTTATAATGGAAACAAATGGGTTATAGATGTCAGGACATGTTTTCTTGATATTAATTTTAAATCCATTACTTTTAAAAATTTTAATAAATTATTATTCTGAGTTGCATGATAATTTACATAGGTTTTTGCTTTTCCAATAGCGTTGGTCAGCTTAAACGTCATCTTTAAGATGTATTGGTGATAGTTTTACCCACTCGGTAAATGACAATTTCATCTGGACATTTTCCAACAAAAGACTTTATCATGTGATAGGCCTTGTAAAGAGAATGTGACAAGGCTGGTTGCTGGTACCCAACTGATCACTGTTCTGGACAGCTGCCAAAACCATCGCTAACTGATTTTAATATTTACCAGGTTTTCGCATCAATCTGCATAGGCCTTGCTTAGGATTGCTCTCTCTCTCTCTTTCTTTGACAATTCAGGCTGGCAGGGGATTTGCAGTTGTCACCTTATATAAACTTTTATTTACTTTTTTACAAAATCTGTCTGTAAACTAACCAGTCCCAGACCCTTCAGTCTGTCTGCAATGGCAGCCTCCCCTGTTCTCCCCGCCTGCCTGGGGAAACCCTTATCGACCTGCTCTACCCTTTGTGGTGGCTGGGTGACCAAGCTGAGTCCTGCCCAGAGCAGGTTACTCTCTGTCCCATCCCTTAGCCAGCTGGACACGCTCTCTGCTTCAGCCACTGGAGCAAACAAGCAGGGGATTGCATGGAGCTGCTGTCAGTCATGCCCTGGCCCTCCCCTGAGCTTACACACAGATCAATGGGTAGCCAGGAAGTGTTGGCAGGGAGCCAGGACAGCCAATGGGAAGACAGGGAAAGATATTTTGAAATGAAACAAGATTCAGTTAATTTTCTGTGTGAGTTTTGAGGAGAAGCCGGGAAGAGAGAGATGACCTGAACCAGGGATAAAGGCTCAGATGCCAAAGGAAAAACTGAACCCTGGAACAAAGGATATGTAAGTGGACAGAGAAGGTTTAGTTAGACACAGTCTGGTTAGTTTCTTTGTGTTTAGACTGGATAAATTCCTGTGTGCTAACTCCCATGTACACTGTAACTGAAGCTGAATCCCAAGGAAGCAATTCCCTGTGCTTTAATCTTTTTTTAGTTGCTCTGTAATGCGTAGCAATCAAGTACACTAGACCAGATGTGTCTTCTTTGTCTTGTTAATACAATCACCCTTTTAAGACTATGGTCTGACTCCTGTGTCCGTAGAAAAAGCAGGAGGTTCTGAACACCCGGTCCTGAGACTGAAGATCCCCCATTAAGAAATTCCAGTTTGTTCCCAAGGTCATTCTTAAGTGAGGGTTAGAGAGCTTGGGATTACCCTATAGGAACACGTTCCTAAGTATTTCTTTCTGGCTTTTGAAGGTGGGTTTTTTTTGTTTTTTGTTCTTGTTCGGTTTTGCATTTGGGTGATGGCAGCGTACCACCGAAGGTCAGGGAGTCCAAGGAGTCTGTGACCCTGGAGAGCTTTTTTAAAGAGAAGCCTTCAGTGACAGGCCATTTTAAGGTTTCTTGTGGGCCCCCCTCTTCTACACTCAAAGTTCCAGAGTGGGGAACAATGTGGATTAACCGGTACCTGGTCTTGTGTTTCCTGCTAGTGCCTGTTGAGGTTTTCTACAGCAGGACATGTAGAAATTAGTGTCGCATGAAGTGCTGTAAATTACAGAATTGGGGTTAGTAGGGTCGATTTTTCATAATTCATTCTCTGACTCAAAATAATGCCAGTTTTAATCAATGAAGAGTGACAAATTTTCTTCACCTGTGTCTCATATTCACATTGTCTCTCTTTGCAGGCATCTGCACTGCGACCATCACCCTAGGGCCTGGGCACTTAAGGAAGTCAGGGGAAGGTACGGTACAATCAGACACCGCTCTGCCTTGGAGTTGAAGAACGTCTCCCCTACGCCATGTCACATTCCAACACAACTGTCTTCACCAACCCCTCCACCTTCATCCTGCAGGGTGTTCCTGGCCTGGAGACCGCCCATGTTTGGATCTCCATCCCCTTCTTCATTATGTACATTATAGCCATCTTGGGGAACTTCACTATCCTATTCATTGTGAAGACGGAGCCAAGCCTCCATGAGCCCATGTACTATTTCCTCTGCATGCTGGCCGTCATCGACCTGGTCCTGTCTACATGCACTATACCCAAAATGCTGTGGATCTTTTATTTCAATTCAAGGGAGATCAATTTCGATTCCTGCTTTGCCCAAATGTTCTTCATTCACAGCGTCTTCATGACGGAGTCCGGGATCTTTGTGACCATGGCTGTGGACCGCTATGTGGCCATCTGCAATCCCCTGAGATATTCCACTATCCTCACAAACCATGTTTTGACCAATAGCGCCCTGGCCGTTGTACTGCGCGGTATAATACTTATACTGCCCGTGGTCCTCCTGGCCAGGCAGTGGCCATATTGCGGAACCATCATCATCCCCAACACACAGTGTTTGCACATTACCGTAGTGAGTCTGGCTTGTGCCGACATCCACATCAGTAGTTACTATGGCCTTTTCTTGACAATCTGTGTGTACGGTGTGGATGTGCTTTTCATTGCTGTGTCCTATGGCTATATCCTCAGGGCCATCTTCCGCCTCCCCACAAAGGACGCCCGGCTCAAGACTTTTGGGACATGCGGCTCCCACTTGTGCGCCATCTTAATATTTTATGTTCCAGCTCTGCTCTCCTCCCTCTTATTTCGTTATGTCCAGAATGTGCCTCTGTATGTCATTGTTCTCATGACCAACATGTGCCTCTTGGCGCCCCCCATGCTAAACCCCATCATCTACGGGGTGAGAACCAAACAGATCCGGGACAGGCTGCTCGGGCTAGTTACACGGAAAGGCTCCTAATGTTTGATTCTGGGGCTCTGGCTCTCGCAAGGAGCTCTGTGTGGGGCCGGCTGCTGATGTGACTTTTCCCTGAGTCAGCTCCTTGCCGGTCACAGAGACATTAACACCTGTTGCTGCCCTCACTGCTCTGTGTCAGGGTAAGACACTGCGGATAGGTCTGGGCACAGGTCTCGGACACATTGGGCCAGCACCTTGCTCATTGCAGGTGTCTGGACATATGGAGCCCAGCCAACTATCCTGCCTCTCCCTCACGGCCCTGCCCCTTCTCTGCCTATTGCCCCAGGGCCACCACTGCTCACTCCTCCCCTCCCTGTCCCCCCAGCTGGGCTCCCTCTGCTCCGGAGCAGGGTCTAGGTGCTGTGAGAACACAGCAGTAGGGCTGATAGGCCAGACTGGAGGACAGAGGGAAGCCATGAAGCCGTACAGAAGCAGCTGAGGGTTAGGAGCAGGGCTATGAGATGGCCAGGGAAGGCTGTACATCTCACAGACTGTGGGCCCCACAGAGGGCAGACACCTTTGTTTGGATCATATTTTTAGTTCCCTCTTATTCCTCCCAGCGGGAACCTGTAGCTGGCAGATCCTTGCTGGGGGGTGGGCTAGTTTAGGAGCCCTTTGCCCTGAACCAAGCCTTGAAGGCAGGGCAAGGGATCCATTTTGAAGCCAGGAGGACAACAGCTGAGAGAGTTGGGAGGATAATTTCCTGGGTTAGCTGGGAAAGCAGGATGTTGGGCAGAGGGAGAGCCATGGAAGAGCCTCCATGAGCCAGCTATTCACACACATACACGGAACCTTCCCGGGGCCCACAGGGCCCCCATTTCCCCATGGCTGGAGCTGGGCTGTGTCTCTGAGTCCATCACACGCTCAGCACGGTGCTTTGGTCACTGCATCTAGATGATCTTTAGCCAGGCTGCTGGGCAGCATTATCCCCTGTCATGGAGGGACTGAGAGAGGTGGAGATACATGATTCACCCAGGGACACACAATAAGTCAGGGTCAGAGCTGGGAGCAGGAACCCGGAGTCCTGACTTCACAGCCACATTGCTCTGGCCAGGAACTGGAGCTGCTCCTACTGGTATTACTAGATTGACTGAGATTATTGCTGTGCTATGTCCTGACCTGAGCATATGGGCTACGGCGGTGTTTCTCAAACTTTTTTTTTATAAAGTACCCCTTTTTTAAAAAAAATGTATAAGTACCCCCAGTACTACAGTTTTCAGACACACACAAAAATTTTCTACCATTGCAACAGATTTATTTATACAACTTAATCGTAGCTGGGTGGGTGATGACATTTTTGGGTGTAAAAAGTACAAAAATAAAACTTAAAACAAAAATTCAGTTTTCTCCAAATTTCAGGTCTGTTGACGTACCCCCAGACTTCTCTCAAGTACCCCTGAAGGTAATCGTGCCACTGGTTGAGAAACACTGGGCTACGGTTGTGGCTCGCCATTGGCTGCATCTGACCAGAAGATATGTAGGTTCTTCTCTCAGCTCCGGCTGCAGCATGAGAGAGAGCCCAGAGAGCCCAGAGAGCCCTACTTTGCAAAAAGGGTTCTTGGGGCACATGGCCTGGGCACCCAAACAGAGACAATGCAAGTTTGTTAAACACTTTATAAAGACACACGAAAGAATGACAAACAAACCTCAGCAAACAAGGGGAGACAAGAACATAATACAATTCTAGCATTCTCTTGGTAATATTTTTGAGCTAGGGAACTACTTAGCCTGGCGTAGGTACACCTGTCTCTGAAGAGCTGGTGTGAAGAGACGGAGGACCAGCCTCGGCCCGGCCTGCCCGATGAATTCAGAGGGCCCAGCAGATGGAGTGTCGAGGGGCTGAGCCGGACTGTGAAGCTGAGCCAATAATCCGAGAGAGGGTAGATAGGCTGAAGAGCGAACAAATAGACAGACCCGAGCAGGGATGTTTTACAGGCCTTGGCCCTGCTTAGTTCAGACCCCACCTACTCTGCCCAAATTGTATTTCCTCACTCTAAGAACTGTTTGGGTGCATGTACTTTACAGGTTGGGAGATTATAGTGATTATTCCCTAAATTACTGAGGATTAGCTCACTCCCAAAGCTGTTACCTTTGGCCTTCCTGGCAGCTTCTCTGCTCTGTGGGTACCAACCAGTTCTGGGCACTGGATGAACTAACTCAGCTTTAGGTTCAGGTCCCTCATTTAGTTCCCCAAAGTCGAGGAGCAACCAAACAGGCCAGCAGTTACAAGGGCCCGCACTAACATCTTGTACTAACATTAGCTGTTTGTACAGGCCACAGGTCTGCAGGTTTCCTGCATCAGAGCTGAATACTACGGGTAACTGTGAATACCTATAACGAAGACAGCAAGACTCATGAAGTGCTGTTCACTGACAGCGGGAGACAATATCCTATTAGTATAAATCAACTCAAGGAAAGCATGTTACCTGGTACAGCAGGTGTAACATGGCAGGGACTCTGGGGTCACTCTGAAAGGTCCATCAGGGCAATAGCTTAGAGACAGAGCTATTTACAGCCCATGCCTGGGGCTCCTCCTCTATAAGAGTATGTCTACACTGCAGTTTTTTCGGAAAAACAATTCTTATGTCCACACTGCTATTGTGTTCTTTGACAGAAAGTCAAAAGAACGGAGGGGTTTTTCCGACGGCGGTAATCCTCATTCTATGAGGAAGAAGCCGGCTTCCAAAAAGCTTTTTCAGAAAAAGGCGTGTGTGGACGCAGAAGAGAATGCTTTTTTGAAGGAAGAAGCCTCCAGGAAAAAGCACAGGTGCCCCGGTGGCCGCTCCGTCCACAGTACTCACAACTGAAATGCAAGAGAGCATCCAATCAATGTGGACGCTATCTTTCGAAAAAGCACATCACTTTTTGGTTGAGCTTTTGCTGTGTAGATGCTCTCTTTTGAAAGAAGTTTTTACGGAAGATCTCTTCTGGAAAAGCTTCTTCTGAAAGAAACCTGCAGTCTAGACATAGCCTAAGGCACCAAAGCAGTCACACCGAGCGCAGAATTCAGTCCCCTGAGGCCAGGCAGGAACACGGCCAACTGCAGACGCCACGGGCAGGTGGAGCTACTGAGGAACCCATCCCCCTACAGCCACGAATCACCCCTCGGATGGATCCCCCTTTGGGCCACAGAGCCCCAACTGAGAGGGCAGCTGTTCACTCTGGCCCCACACAGGCCTGAGGGACACGGCATCCATATTGACTCTGACCATTGCACCACTCAACCCTGAGGGACAGGGAAGCCATATTGAATCAGACCATTGCGCCACAAAAGCCACATGGGCAGGGACGTTCTGTTCATATGAATGTGTCATTTCTGTGTAGGAAGCCAGGCGTACTAGCTCTGTGCTGGTGTTTCACGTCTTTGCTCCTGGGGGACAGCAACAGGCTTCCCAAAGCACTGGGAGAGGGCGGCCAGGCCCGTGCACAGCTGCACTTCACTGACCGCCCCTCACGTGGTGCCAATCCACAGGGGGACCGGTGCTGAGAACATTCAGACTAGTCTGGGAGCAGAGGTGGCCTGTGAAGGAGGGGTCAGGCATGGACAGGTGACCCGCCCCGTGACACACGCCACACCGGGATGTGCTCACACACAAGGAGAACAGGGGAGTCCCCTCCACAGGGGCAGGGTATAAAGACATCCCTGGGGTTTCCGCCTCTTTGTCTTCATTCCAGCTCATCCCTTCCAGAGCATCTTTGCTGTGAACTTAACCTGGAAGGGCTGAGCCCTGTTCCAACAAAGGACGATTCCCAGAGGCGTTTAAGGCAGCTCTTTATTCCATCTCTGCGACCAGCCTGCACCAAGAAATGTACACTGGTTTATGCGCAGTCATTTCATCACAATTTTACTCGGAGCCTTTTCTTTCTGTTATGAACAAACCTTGAGATGCTGCAGGACTCACAGAGCGTCCTCCTTTGGGTGAGATCTTAGCTATAAATTGACCTGGGATTGTGGCTGGTGCGTTGGGATCAGGAGACCCTGTTAGGATTTGGCGAGATGGGTTTTCATCTCCTCTCCTGTGTGTAGGGAGCGGCTCTGGCTGTGGCACAGGAGAAGCTGGAGTGTCTGAGGGGGTTGCTTGTGTGACTTCTTGCTGGCCAGCGTGGCAAACAGATGCGCTTGGTGTGACTGATTTCATGTGCCTTATAGAGGAGGATGCCTGGTGGTGGGCTGTAAGTAGCCTTGTCTCTGAGCAATCCCCCGATGGACCTTTCAGAGCGACCCCAGAATCGACACCTGCTGTACCAGGTACCATGCTTCCCTTGGGTTGGTTTATACTAACTGGAGATTGTATGCCGCTGTGCGTGAACAGTATTTCACAAGTCTGGTTGCACTCGTAGTTACCCGGAGTATTCAGCTGTGATGCAAGAAACCTGCAGGCCCGTGTCCTGTACAAACAGCCAACGCAACTTAGTCCAGGGCGTTAGCAGGGGCCCTTGTAACCGCTGGCCTGGATGAAATGCCTCTTTGGTTGCTCCTCGACTTTGGGGAGCAAAATGAGGGAACTGATCCTAAAGCTGAGTCGGTTCATCCAGTGCCCGGAACTAGTTGGTACCCGCAGAGCAGGGAAACTACCAGGAAGGCCAAAGGTAAGAGCTTTGGGAGTGAGCTAATCCCAGTAATGAGTAGAAATAAGCATTATCATCTCCCAACCTGGAGAGTACGTGCACCCAAAGCTTCTCTACCCTCCCTCGGACTATTAGCTCAGCTTCACAATCTGGCTCAGCCCCTCGACATGCTGCCTGCTGGGCCCTCTGAATTCATCAGGCAGGCCAGGCCAAGGCTGGTCCTCCGTCTCTTCACACCAGCTCTTCAGAGGTAGGTGGACCAACGCCAGGCTAAGTAGTTGCCTATCTCAGAAATGTTACCGGGGGAGCGCTAGCACAATGTTATGTTCTTGACTCCTTGTCTCTACCACAGTTTGTTTTTCTTCCCTGTGTCTTAGTAAAGGTTTTATTGAACTCCTATTGTTCTCAGTTTGATTGTGCTTGCCAGGCTTCCCAAGAACCTTTTGCTGAGCTACAGCTCTCTGGATTCTCTCTCACGCCATAGTCTGAGCTGCGAGAAGAACCTAAACATCTTCTGGCCAGATGAGGCCAATGGTGAGCCATAACTATAGCCCATCCGCTAAGGTCAGGTCATGGCACAGCAACATTCTCACTCAATCTAGTAACACCAGGAGGAGCAACACCAGTTCCTGGCCAGAGCAATGCGGCTGTGAAGTGAGGACTCCCGGTTCCTGCTCCCAGCTCTGACACTGACTTATTGTGTGTCCCTGGGTGAGTCATTTATCTCTGTGTCTCTCAGTCTCTCCATGACAGGGGATAACGCTGCCCTGGCTAAAGATTGTCTATATGTAGTGACCAAAGTGCCGTGCTGAGCATGTGATGGACTCAGTGACACAGCCCAGCTCCAGCCGTGGGGCAATGGGGACCCTGTGGTCCCAGGCTGGGTGCCGTGTACATTTGTGTCCATGAGCTCCCAGGGCAGGGACACAAAGGCAGCAGCTTCTGCTATGCTGCACAACCTGGCTCTGCTACTCCCTGGGTTGTTATATAACCGCTAGCAGCAGAGTCTCACAGAGGGGGGGAAAACCCATCAAGCAGGCTACACCTCACGCTCACGCACACTCGCACCTTCCAGCTAAAATGCTTCATGAGGCTTTCTCCTCCTACTCACCTCACAAAGGCCTTTGGATGGCAGCAAAATGCCTTCCTGCATGCCCAAAGTGACACACCTACCACCGAGGCGGAGTGCCCAGTTTCCCCTTCCCCCTCCTGCCTCAAGACTCCTGCATGTATAAAAGCAGCCTGCCCACAGAGGAACGTAGCAGGGTGGGGAGCACTGAGGGACTTTCAACTTGGTGCCGAGTCGCTGTCGCTTGCATTGCCCCTCCCCACCCTGCTGGTCCTTCGAAGATCAGAATTAGGTCAAAAAACTGATACTGGTTTTCGTAAGTCTCTGATGAAATATTCTCTTTCCCCCTCCTAGCTGCTGCCAGCCCTGGGCACTTGGGTTCTGCAGCATCCTCGCTCCACAGGACCTTTCACTGCTGGCTGTTGTTTTCTGCAGGCTGGCTGGGGGTCCTGGCCTCCGCATGGGAGGATGTCCCCTCAAGCCGCTGAGAGGCAATAGCTGCCTGGTGGGACATGCTCTTCCTCACAATGTCTCCTTCCCGCCATAGCACCACCTCCTGTCAGAATGCAGACAACAGGACCTGTTAGGCCATGCAGGAGCTACGCTGGCCCCACCCAGGATGTTCTCACAGGCCAACAGCTGCCTAAGCTGCTGGAGCTGTAACTTGCAGCCATCCCCATACGCCACTCTCATACCCTTCACCTGTGAGAGGGTTCAGCAGAGGGGCCCAGGCAGAGCAGATCTCTGAAGGTCGGATGGTAGCACAGGCTGAGGCAGTACTGGTTGCACCTCAGTGGTCTAGGACTCTCTGGTCTGACAACACCCGTGGTCCTGAGGCAGCCGGACCAGGAGGTCCAACCTGTACTCCAGAGGATGGCCCAGAGGCAGCCACGAGGTGCCAGGCCTGTTCTAGTACGTTCTAGTACTGTTCTAGTACACAGCACTGCCATGGTTAATGAGGTAAAAGACGGCCACGTGTGGCGCAGTGCAGAGAACGGAGAAGGGGATTACGGTGGATAAATGTTTCTCTGACGAAAAACATTTAAACAACAACGGTCCTGTAGCACCATAGAGACTCACCCAAACACATTATATAGATAGTCTCTGAGGTGCTACAGGACCAGTGTTGCTTTTTCCATTATTTTAGTTACCAACTAACATGGCTGCCCCTCTGAGCCTCTCTGAGGAGCATCCCCGAGAGACCCAGACAGGAAGGTGCATTTTCTGTCCATGTCTCAGATGATGGGGCCTGAGTGGACACCCAGGGAGCAGCATCTTCCCCCACACTGCCAGCCTGACTGCCGACAGGTCTTCTCCTGCTGTTTATAACGGAGCCCCAGAAGAGGCTCTTCACTGGCTGGCTACACCTCACCCACTTCTCACCTGCTGTTTGAAGTCGCGCCGCTCTTTGTCATCTATCAGCACCAGGTCAATGTAATAACGCACTGAGAACTTCTTATTGATATCCCTGATGTGATTAGCCAGCTTATGGGCGCTGTTCCATGGATCTCCCTTCATCAGAGCTATTGAAGGCAGCCAGCCTCTGCCCAGCATCCCTCCTTCCCAGCTCACCTGGAGACTTACCCTTCTGCCTCACTTGGCTGTTGTCCTCCTGCCTTCAACACTGATCCTTTGCCCTGCCCCTGAGGCCTGACTCAGGGCCAAATGCTCCAGACCCGCCCACCTCACATTAGGGACCCGCCAGCTACAGGTCCCAGCCGGGGAGAGCAAGAGGGAACTGAATGTGAAAGAAATGAGCCACATCAAGGTCTCCTCCCCCTGTGGGGCCCGCCAGCCGTAAGATGCACAGCCTCAGCCACCTGCCTCACAACGTGCTCCCAACCCTCAGCTGCTTCTCTATGGCTTCCCAGCATCCTGCATGGCTCCTGTCTGTCCTGTCAGCCCTACCGCTGTGTCTTCACTTCCCTCTGAGTGTGATGGGGGAGGGGAGAAGTGAGCAACGGTGGCCTTGGGGCAATGGGCAGGGAAGGGGAAGGGGCGTGAGGGAGAGGCAGGGTAGTTGGCAGGACTGCCTGTGTCCAGACACCTGCAATGAGAAAAGTGCTGGCCCAGAGTGTCCGAGCTGTGCCAAGACCAATCCCCAGTGCCTCACCCTGACACAGAGCACTGAGGGCAGGAACAGGGTTTAATGTCTCTGTGACTGCTCAGGAGCTGACCCAGGGAAGAGTCTCGTCAGCAGCCGGCCCCACACAGAGCTCCCTGCGAGGGCCAGAGCCCCAGGAGCAAACATTAGGAGCCTTTACGTGTAACTAGCCTGAGCAGCCTGTCCCGGATCTGTTTGGTTCTCACCCATAGATGAAGGGGTTTAGCATGGGGGGCACCAAGAAATGCAGAATGGTCATGAGAACATTGACATACCGAGGCACATTCTGGACATAACGGAATATGAGGGATGAGAGCAGACTCGGGACATAAAAGAGTACAATGGCGCAGAGGTGGGAGCCGCAGGTACCGAAAGTCTTGAGCCGGGCGTCCTTTGTGGGGAGGCGGAAGATGGCCCTGAGGATCTGGCCATAGGACACCGCGATAAAAAACACATCCACGCCATGCACCCAGATTAGCATAACCAGGCCGTAGTGACTACTGATGTGGATGTCACTGCAAGCCAGATTCACCACGTTCATGTGCCCACACTGCACGGAGAGGACAATGTTGGTTCTGCAATACGGCCACTGCCTCGCCACAAGGACCATGGGCAAGACAAGTACAATGCCGCGCAGTATGGCGGCCAGGGCGCTATTGGCCAAAACAGGGTTGGTCATGATGGTGGAATATCTCAGGGGATGGCAGATGGCCACATAGCGATCCACAGCCATGGCCACGAAGATCCCAGACTGCATCATGTAGACACCATGAATGAAGAACATCTGGATGAAGCAGGAATTGAAATCAATCTCCCTTGAATTGAAAATAAAGATCGCCAGCATTTTGGGTAGAACAGACGTGGACAAGACCAGATCGGTGACAGCTAGCATGCAGAGGAAATAGTACATGGGCTCATGGAGGCTCGGCTCCATCTTCACGATGAACAGGATGGCAAAGTTCCCCAAGAGGGCGATGATGTACACGGTGCAGAAGGGGATGGAGATCCAAATATGGGCCATTTCCAGGCCAGGGATGCCCAGCAGGATGAAGGTGGAGGGGTTGCTGAAGACAGTTGTGTTGGAATGTGACATGGCGTAGGGGAGATGTTCTCCAACTCCAAGGCAGAGCGGTGTCTGATTGTACCGTACCGTCCCCTGATTTCCTTAAGTGCCCAGGCCCTAGGGAGATGGTCACAGTACAGATGCCTGCAAGGAGAGACAATGTGAATATGAGACACGACACGCTCTACTGGAGATTGTTCTCATGGATGAAACAAATTTGTTGCTTGTTGAAAAATGGTAGTTTTAATCGAGAAATGTATTATGAAAAATCGACCCTACTAATCCCAATTCCACAATTTACAGCACTTCATGCGACAGTAATTTCTACATGACTTGGTGTGGGAAACCTCAATAGGCACTAGCAGGAAACACAAGTCTGGGTACTGGTTTACCCTCATTGTTTCCCACTCTGGGACTTTAAGGCTATGTCTAGACTGGCATGATTTTCCGGAAATGCTTTTAATGGAAAAGTTTTCCGTTAAAAGCATTTTCGGGAAAGAGCGTCTAGATTGTACGGACGCTTTTCCGCAAAAGCACTTTTGCGGAAAAGCGTCCATAACAATCTAGGCAGCTTTCTACAAAAATCCCCAATCGCCATTTTTGCGATCAGGGCTTTTTTGCAGAAAACAAATCTCAGCTGTCTACACTGGCTCTTTTGCGCAAAAGTTTTGCGCAAAAGGGACTTTTGCCTGAACGGGAGCAGCATAGTATTTCCGCAAAAAGCACTGATTTCTTACAGTAAGAAGTCAGTGCTTTTGTCAAATTCAAGCGGCCAGTGTAGACAGCTGGCAAGTTTTTGCAGAAAAGCGGCTGATTTTCCGGAAAAACTGGCCAGTCTAGACACAGCCTAAATGTATAAGAGGGGGACCCACAAGAGACCGTAAAATACCCTGTCACTGAAGGCTTTGGTTAAAAAAAAACTTTGCAAGTTCACAGACTCCCTGTACTCCCTGATCATTGGTGGGACGGTGCCATCACCGAAATGGGGGCGGGGGGACCTACAACCTTTGAGAGCCAGGAAAAAATACTTAGGAACTTCTTCCAGTGGGGTAATTCCTTGGAAACAAACTGTCATTTCTTAACAGCGGAACTTCAGTCTCAGGCCCGGGTGCTCAGAACCTCCTGGGTTATTTTCGGACACTGGAGCCAGATCATAGTCTTAAAAAGTGATTTTATTAACAAGACAAAGAAGACACATCTGGTAATGTGCATTTGGTTGCTAGGCATTACAGAGCCATACAAAAAGATTAAAGCACAGGGAATTGCTTCCCTGGGATTCAGTTACAGTGTGCGGGGGGTGAGGGGGTAGCACAGAGGAGTATGTCCAATCTAAACACAAAGAAACTAACCAGATTGTGTCTAACAAAACATTCTCTGTTCACTTACGTATCCCTTGTTCCAGGGTTCAGTCTTTCCTCTGGCATGGGTAGCATTAAAATCGGAGCCTTTATCTCTGGTTCAGTCCCTCTCTCTCTCTCTCCCCGGCTCCTCCTCTAGACACACAAACAAAAGGAAAGGAAAGGAAAGGGCAGTTTAACCCTTTACAGGCAATTTAGTTACTGAATGCTGGGAGGTCTGGGAAAGGATCGTACCCTCCACCCATCACAGCTCCTTCATGCAATGAACGTTGGGCTGGCTAGTCCGGGCTAGGGGCAGCTCCATCATTATGTGGTTGCTCAAAATTTGAATTGGAAAAATCCAACTTGTTGCCCAGGACTGTGCCGGGGAATCATCCCAGCAGGACACAGCTCAGGGGAAGGGCCAGGGCATGCCTGACAGCAGCTCCACCCAATCCCCTGCTCCCTTGACGAATTGGCCAAACGAGAGAGCATGTCCAGCTGGCTAAGGGACAGGAAAAAGAGGAACCTGCCCTGAGCAAGGATCAGCTTGCCCACCCAGTCACCACGAAGGGAAGAGCAGGTCGAAAAGGGATTCCCCAGGCTGGCCGTGAGAACCGGGGAGGCTGCCATGTGCAGACAGACTGAAGGGTCTGGGACTGGATAGTTTAGAGACAGATTTTGTAAAACAGTAAATAAAAGTTTATATCCAGCAACAACTGCAAATCCCCAGCCAGCCGGAATTGTCAAAAAGAGTTAAAAAAACCTCCAAACCAAATAAGCAAGCACTATAAAAAGTGCTGCAAAAACCTGGTAAAAATAGAAATCGGATAACAATGGTTTTAGCAGCCGTCCAGAGTAGTGATCAACTGGGTACGGGCAACCAGCCTCGGCACCTTCTCTTTACAAGACCTAAAGCATGTTAAAGTCTTTTCTTGTGAACTGCCCAGAATAAGCTGTCATTTACCCAAGGGGCCCAACTCTTACTAATGAATCGTAAATGATAAAGTTTAAGCTAACCAATGCTATTCTAGTCTGCAGAAGAGAAGAGTGAGGGGGGATTTGTGAGCAGCCTTCAACTCCCTTAAGGGAGGTTCCAAAGAAGCAGGAGAGAGGCTGTTCTCAGTGGTGGCAGAACAAGGAGCAATGGTCTCAAGTTACAGTGGGGGAGGTCTAGGTTGCATATTAGGAAAAACTATTTCCCTAGGAGGGTGGTGAAGCACTGGGATGGGTTACCTAGGGAAGTAGTGAAGTCTCCATCCCTACAGGTGTTTAAGTTTCAGCTTGACAAAGCCCTGGCTGGGTTGATTTAGTTGGGATTGGTCCTGCCTAGAGCAGGGGGCTAGACGCACTGGAGCGGGTCCATCGGAGGGGAAGAAAAATTTGTATGGGGTTAGAGCACATGTTTTACGAGGAGAGGCTGAGGGATTTGGGCTTGTTTAGTCTGCAGAAGAGAAGAGTGAGGGGGGGTTTGATGCAGCCTTCAAATTCCTGAAGGGAGGTTCCAAAGAGGATGGAGAGAGGCTGTTCTCAGTGGTGACAGATGGCAGAACAAGGAGCAATGGTCTCATGCTAGAGTGGGAGAGGTCAAGGTTGGCTATTAGGAATATCTATTTCCCTAGGCGGGTGGGAAGCGCTGGGATGGGTTCCCTAGGGAGGGGGTGGAATCTCCATCCCTAGAGGTGTTTAAGTCCCAGCTTGACAAAGCCCTGGCTGGGATGATTGAGTTGGGATTGGTCCTGCCATGGGCAGGGGGGCTGGACTTGATGACTCCTGAGGTCTCTTCCAGCCCTGCGATTTTATGATTCTATGATACTCAAAAGCATAAAAGTGTCATGTTTGGAACCGGCTTGCTGCGTGTGCTTGCTGTGCTCTGCATTCCTTGCTCGGTAGAAACATGTGTTGTGGGCAGGACAGATTATAAAAAGACACTGCTCAAGGAAAAAGTGAAAAAGCTTCATGCAAGTGTTTAAAGTAACCCTGTCAAAGCTATGGGACATGGGTCCTATGTTATACTGGTAATCGCATCTCATCACAAAAATCCTAACCATTCAAAACCAGTGGATCCCACTGGGTAAAAAATGGGTTTCCGACTTTCATGTTTTATTTTCAATCAGGGCTACATAAAAATATAAAACCAGATGTAAAGCAAAGGTACAAATAAAAATAACATATTCAACTACTCGTATAAGAAAAGAACAATCCAGAAACAAATAAAACCAAATGTAAAAGAAACACATTTTATAATAAAATGTAAAAATGGAAAAAAATGTAACTAAATTTGGAAACAAAAAAGTTAAAAAAACAATGAAATATTTGTACATACTCATAAGGTCAATTTAAATTGAGTTTTAGCCCCAACTATTGGAAACCAAAGTGGTTAAGTAAAGCATAAATAAACCTAAGTGCACAACATCCAGCATGCAGGCCACATGCCTCCCCTCTCTTACAGGCGAGGCACTAACAATGAAACATGCAAACTCGACCAAGGACAAGTGGTATAAAATACACTGGAGGTGGCATTGTTGCTGGGGCTGAAGTTGTAGACTCATTTAATATTATATCTCCAACCAATGCCAGGTAAAGTGAAGGGGGCCGTACAAACACATGGAACCCAACATTTCGGTACATTATCAAAGCATAACATAAAAAGTGTAAAGATTCAATTAAAAAAGCCCAAGCTCTAAAGAGTCTCAAAATGTCTATTCTGTGTGTCTAAAATTAAGCTAAAGCTGGGCTAGAGATACAACATGTACAAATGTAAACTGCACAGTGCACAACATGCAACATCTGTTAAGTAACAGGCAATATCCTTGTAAAGGCTCTGAAATCCTCAAATTTGCGAAAATAAGAAGGGCCATATGGGCTCAGACCAAAGATCCATCTAGCGCAGCGCCCTCTCTTGTGACAGCACAGCATCCCCTGGCGAGCAGTCCCACAGGGTGACTGTGCATTGTGGGAAGAAACTCTTCCCATGGTTTGTTCTAAACCCGCTGCCTAGTCATCCATGTGGTGACCTCCCGTGCTAGTGTTATGAGAAAGAGTCAATGACTTACTTAGTTCCCCTGCATCAGTGATGATTTTATAGATCTTCCACCATAGCCCCCCTTAGCTCTCTCTTTCCCAGGTTGACATGTCCCAGTCCTATTAATCTCTCCTCCTATTGCAGCTGTTCAAAGCCCTCATCAGTTTTGCTGCCCTTTTCTGAACCTTTTCCAGTGCCAGTATATATATATATATTTGTGTGTGTGTGTGTGTGTGTGTGTGGTGTGCAAAGGGGCGTCCCTATCTCCACGCAGTATTTGATCTGTGGGCATACCAAGGAGTTGTGCACAGACAATGTTGTCTTCCTTGGTATCTCTCCCTCTCTTCAAGAGTCACAACTCTCTGTTGGGTTTTTGCTTCCCGCTGCCCACTGAGGATATGTTCAGAGAACTCCCCACAGTGACGCCAAGATCTCTCTCTCTCAATCCCCATCACTGGGTTTGTCTAGTGGGGATTATGGTTTCCAATGGGCATTACTTTACAGTTACCAACCAATTTCATCTGCTATTCTGAGGCCCAGTCACCTAGCTTTGAGAGATCATTTTCGAGCTCATCGCAGTCTGCCTGGGAATTCACTATCACGAGAAGTGTTTATCATCTGCAAATTTTGCCGCCTGACTCTTTACCCCTTTCCCTACATGGTGAGTAGCACGGAGCCCTGGAGGACACCAGAGCTAGCTTGGTGCAAAACCAATGTCATTTAAACCCTTAGGCAAAGAGCGCGCCCTGAGATATTGTGCCTCTAATTACACAAAAGCCTTTAATGTAGGTGTCAGAACTGTTCCCCACTCTGGCACTCCAAGGACACAAGGTGCGGGCCTGCAAGAGGCCTTAAATACCTTGCTTCTAGAGGCTCTGCTGCAAAAACTCCCCGAGTCACAGATTCACCAACTTTTTTGGGGGGAGGGAAAGGGCAGCTGCCACCAGCAAGTGAAGCAAAAGAAAACCCCTTTCTTCTTGAACTCAGGAAGAAGCCCTTGGACTTCTTCCAGAGGGGTACCACGAGAGAGCTTGGAAAATGAAGAGAAAACAGACTGCAGTCTCTGGTAGCTGACCTCTTAGTCTTAGGTATGAGCGCGCACACACACACACACACACACACACACACACACACACACACACACACACACACACACACAGCTCCTGTTTCTTCCCAGGACACAAGAATCAAATCATCTCCTTAAAACAGTGATTTAATTAACAAAACAGAAAGATTCCTTGATAAAACAGACTTGGTTGCCAGGTGTTCCAGAGCAACGGAGTAAAACAAATGAAAGCCCAGAGAACATCTCGGGGGTACGCTCCTAGATAGCGAAGGAGGGAGGGAAGGCAAAGGGTCACACAGAGACGTTTCACCAAACAACCAAAACACAGAAAAATGCCCTGATCGCGACTATACACCTTTCCCCGACTCACGATCTGGGCTTCCCCGTACGTCAAGGCCCAGTTCACTGCCATGTCCAATATTTCTCATAGGCATGGACATTCGGAGTGCGCCCCTTCCCTTAGAACTCTCCCCAAAGGAAGAGCAGACCAGGCATCTCTCTCCAATTCACATTTCAGCACCGGATCCCCATTGGTTCTTCTGCCCTCTCCTGCCAACACTCTTGGTAGAGCCCTGAGTTTAACCCCATTATCACCGAGTGCTAACCAGCCTCCTCCTGTCCATCCCAGTAAGCAATGGGTGTATCTGTGGGGTCACCATTACACATATGTCATCTGCAGAAGTATTTAAAAAGCCCAATAAATCATGTTATTGTGATATAAAAGCTAGTGATGTCCTTTCCCAAGCTCCCCATTGGTGTGTTGCTGTTAATAAATCGTCTCCCGGTGTCACAGCTCCTGTCCTTGCCATGTTACAGCCACTTGCTCTAGGATTCACACTGCTCAGGTGGTTAATCCTTCCCATGCTAGGTCTGTATCGCCCAATACAACAACAAACATTCCTACTGCAGATAACATGGACAACCTGCCGGCTCCCCACCCCGCGGGAGGCACAAGGGGCAGGTCTAACAGGGTGAGACGCGCGATCGGAACAGACGATGTCATGGCTCCTCCTGACCCCAAACCCTACGGAGCTCTCGATAAAGAAATCAGAGCAGGCAGGTGCTCACGGTGCCCCCAGCACAGGGCCATGGAGCATCCAACCCCACGTATACTCTGATCCACAGCACGGACAAAGGAAACGCTTTCCCAGGATCCCTGATGGGCCTGTGGAACTCCTTACCACAGACACACTGGAGCAGAGCTTGGCTGGGGGAGATCAGAGCTGGACTGGCCGCTGCAGCCGGTGCTGGCGGTGCTACCGCCCGTAGGGACCTGTCTGACACCTTCCCTACGCAGACCACACTTTCGGGGCTTCTACGTTTGCAAACTTTCATCATTGGACGGGGGTTTCCCTGGCGGGGGCTCTGCTGCCAGCTGAGTTGGGTTTCACATTCCCAGGCCTAATAAGGCACCTGCCGTCTCCCGTGGCTCTGGGAGAGGAGACGTCCGGCCCGGGCTGGATCCCAACGTTGGCTCGTTCCAGTGAGGGGCCCTGCCCCCCAATGGCTTCCAGCGACACACGTCAGGGAGCAGCCCCGGCCCCTTCTCAGCCAGCGCCCTGCGATGCAGGAGGGGCAGTGTCTGGGCACTCACCCCCGCTGGCTCCCGCGCTCGTATCAGCTCTCCCTGCCCGGGTAGCTTCCCCAGTGAGGCCTGCACAAAGTGCTGCCCCGGCCTGAGGGCTGGTTGGTACCGAATGGCTGCCCCACCGCTCAGCCCGAGGGCCCCTGTGCACAGAGACGCAGCCACCTCGGGGCGGAGGCAGCAGCCAGAGGGGTAGGGACACAGAAAGATGCACATTTTGCTCCAGAATATTTTGGCAGGAAACCTCCCCTGGGCAGGGCCTGGCAAGTTTCGTGGCTCTGCAGAGCACAAAGGGCCCAGACCGACTCTCTGCCCCTCACACCCACGCTGCCCTGGGGCTGTGGGGCAGGAGAGCCCTCAGCTAGTGCTGGTACCTGTGAGTGCTGAGAGGGACGTGTCTTCCCTGGAACCCCCTCAGGCAGCCGCGTCCCGCACCTCTCTCAGCCCAGCGTCTGCAGCAGCATCCCGCGCCGAGAGCCGGCACAGGGCTGTGCACTGGTTATAACCCAGCTCTGGGCAGTCCCAGGGGGTTGCCTCAGCCTTGAGGGAAGAATTGGCATCTGAATGGAAACAGGCTGGAGAGAAGCCCGTCTGGGCTTCTGTGCTAATTATCCAGTAAGAGGAGTAAACAGCAATTAAAGGCCCTTCCCAAGGGAGAGGAGAACTCTTGGGCTCTAGGCTGAGGCTCAGGGGGGGCCGGCAGCACCGGGGCCAGCCAATGGCCGTTCTGTTGGCCGCTCTGCGTTCTGCGCTGCTGTGTGACGTGCCGCAGTGACGTGAGGAGCCTGCAGGCCGGGACGTGTCAGACTCTGGCCCCAGCACTTAGCACCAGGCTTGAGGCCATTGAACTTTGGCACCAACACTTGGGCCCTGCAAGTGGGATGGCAGGAGGGATTCTGGCCATAATGACGCCAGCCAGCCACAGAGCCAGCCCAGACACCGGCTTCTGGAAGGTTCTGGATGGAACCTCCCACACAACAGTGCCACGGCAACGAACGGACATGTACGAGAATGGGGGGAGGAACATGAATGCGCCAACCCACAGAAAGCTAGTAACAGGGGGCAGGGATACAACTAGGGAAGACGGGAGAAATACGCTGAGTGTGCAGTAGTCAGGATCACATGTTGTGACAGGGGCAGCCCAGGGCAGCGGAGGGAGAGATGTGCCCTTGGGACGGTGGCCTCTGGGATGGTGAGGAAGGTGATGGTGCTGAGGAAGGTGATGGCTGACCTGTGAGGCTATTCCACAAGGGATGGGGTGAGTGTGGCTGTTCAGAAGTACCAGCTCTATCTGACTGACTGAGTGAGGGTTTATAGAACCTGCTAATACTATTTCCTCTCTGTGAATGTATCTTCTGGTCATCTTTTTTATGAAGGTGCCTAGATGAAGTTCTTCAAGCATCTCTATATGACCAGAGGGGTTTTTTTCCCCCAGCCCTGTGGCTCTTTTATGCATCCTCCTCAATTTTTCAACATCCTTTCTGAGCATGGAACCTAGGACGACACGCAGTCAGTTTCCCCAGTGAGTCAGCGCTCTGGAACACAAAGATGCTGAAATATGGATAAGGGGGGCACTGTGGACAACCAACTCACCATGAACTCCCAGGGCCATGTGCAGAGGTAACCTCCTTCCCCTGCTCCAATTCACCACTCCCCTGGCTATGCACCCAAGGGTCCCATCAGCTCTTTTGGCCCAAGCATCGCCCTGGAAGCTCACAATGAGTTGGTTGTCCACAGTGATCCCTAATATACATCTAAGCATCCTTGCGTTCCATCACACAGTGTCCTACTCTGTGGGGCAGGTCTGCATTCCCCGTTTGCATGTCACTGGCTGAGAAACACTGGGTTACGGTTATGGCTCACTATTGGCTGCATCTGACCAGAAAATATGTAAGTTCTTCTCCCAGCTCGGGCTATGGTGTGAGAGAAAATCCGGAGAGTTCTAGCTCAGAAAAGGGTTCTTGGGGCGCATGGTGCGGGTGCCCAAACTGAGGACAATGTGAGTTTGATTTAGTAGAGGAAAATATTCAGGTACAAATGAATACCATATAACATACATAAAATGGCTAAAACTGACTGACAGAAGACAACATCCATTTTCAGCCAATAGGGGTGCTTCTAGTGGGGTTCTGCAGAGATCAAGTTTGACACTATTTGTTATTTTCATTAATGATCTGGAAGGAAATGGAAAAGCACTGCAGATCCGTTTGGCAGATGACCTAAATTTGGCAGAGCAGATTCACACCGATTGATCTGGAGCATTTTGTGAGCTGGGCTCATGCAAACAAAATGTCCAAAGACAGTAGAGTGATGGAATGCAAGGATGCTGAGGTGTATATTAGGGATTGTTGTACTTTGGTTTTGTACTTCGGTACCTTCGGTGGTCTGAACTGTCAGTGTCAGCGTCGTCTGGTCTGGGTCGTCCTGGCGTGCTCCTGACAGGACCTCTACTCCGTCGGTGATGAGAAACTTTCGGCTGTGTGCGTAACAATCGGTACTCCCTTTATCTAGAGTGTTAGACCCCGTGCACTTGGGTCAACACAGGAGATCTCTGAGAGGCCCTGGAAACGACAGATGCAGGCAAGGTTTGAAATCAATTGAGTGGGTTTAGTGTCAAATGCGAAGCTCTACCAGTCGGTAGCAGCGATCAGTACAATGTTACACCACTGGGCACTATGGCCCGCGTTGACAAGGTACCAACACCGGGCAGGCCTATTGCCATGTAACAGATATTAACAGTCGTTAGTCAGAGTTAAGCCCCTGTGCATTCAGTAAGTCTAGGCAATGACACCTGCCGTTCAAGCGCCTAGTGCGCCCCTCCTCCCCTCCCCCCATGTCGGCCGGAGAGCACCCTTTGCGGTGTCCTTTTATAGACAGGTACAAACAACTGACATCACTTCTGTATGTCCCCGGTTGCCACCCTCTGTTGCCTAGTTACCACCCCTCACCGTACGGAAGGGAGGCTTACCTTCTAGCCTTCATCCTGTGAGTTCTGCCCTGGTCCTGAACCTAGGTCGGTATGTGCCTAACTCCTAGGGAGTCCTCGTACCAGGACATTCCTTAAGATGTTCCGTTACTCCCTTTTGGCTGACAGTCTGTACTTGGGGCTTCCCTGTGTCTTCTTGTGCCGGTGTTACTGAGCCAAAGTCTTGCTCACTAGATTGCAGGCCTGTTGCTGTTTTCATGTTACAGGCCTCCATTTAGGCCTGCTGACTCCATGTTACTGACCCTCAACTTACTACATTCCCCCACTTTTTGTCCATTTATGGGGAGGATGTTTACCCATCATCCCGAAAAAGCATAGTGCATGAACTGAAGGTGACCCAGTGGGCTAAACACTGTCATGTGGACACCTTTGTTGCACCGTTCACACACTCATGCCCCATCTGTCCTTTAGTCTGCACATTCCCTCGTATGACTGGTGGACAGATTTTATTTGCCAGTCCTGTTAGGTCCCTTATGGTGGGCCTGGGAATGTTAGGTCTGGGACCATACTGAGGAATGGAGTTTTCTGATTGAGTTTTAGCAGCCCTCTGAAATAATTAATATGGAATTGGTGTATATTTCTGTAGTATATTTGGGCATATATGTATAGTGTGTATGTGTAGAAATGACACAACCTTATAACCATTTGTTTTGTGACTTGGTATTGTGATTTGGCCCTTGTGGTACTGCCGATAGCAACACACTTCAATTAGGGCATGTATAGTTACCATCTGTGCTATTATTAATAGTAGGCTGAGTGTTTTTAGTGATTTTAAATACTGGGATAGGCATTGGTACAGTGTGTCCCACAAGATTATATATATCAGAAGCAAAACAGAAATTTGGAGTAGTGACATTATAAATGAGGCCTTTTATAATAAATGTTTTGTACTCCATTCCTACCCAGGGCTGTCCATTCACGGTATATGTCAGCCTTACTGCTGGTGGTCACCCTCTGGAATAAGCTTGGCTGGATAGAACCCAGGAATGGCTGGCTTTTCTGTTCCATTGGTTGCAGTGCTCTGTGACACACCAGTCAATTGTTTCGTATGGATTCTGTCTTCCAGACAACTTACTGAATGCGCAGTGACCAGTTTATTAATTATTGCTGTGTCGGGATTTAGTGTTGGTACCCAGACACTGAACAAAATTGCTTGGAATAATATGTGCCTCAGTTTGGGTCCAATGTCACTGATCCAAATCATTACGGGTAATAACAGGGATTTTTTTTTAACCCAAGTTGTAGTTTCATGCACTTAATTTCTTTCTGTGTTTCTTTTTCTATCCTTTTTTTAACCCCTTTTTTTTTATGTTTGCTTCTATTTCTTTGTTGATTTTTCACCTGTGATGGCTAAACAGTTTAGCAATGCTATGCACATTGTAAATGGTGTACAGCAAAAATACAACAATAATACAGTGATACAGCAACAATAGTGATACAGCAATCAACAATTGGTTTTACATAGCCAAATTTAAATTAACTAACAAGGATTTCTAGCTGTCAACTTAATTGTCCATATATAGGAGAATGAAGTGAACAGTTTTTTTGTTCATAAAGCACTTCATGTTTCTTCTTTTCTTGATGGTTAGGCATTTCTTCACTGTGTGCTGGTATCTTCTAGTGTTTTTGTGCTGTAGGATAAAACCTTAAAAAACTTCAGTTAGTTGACATAATAAAAGTTTTTGCTTGACATCTATCTTGTTTTTAGAAACCCAAATTTAATAAAAAGGTTACTTGAGTTTGTTTATAATAGGGACCAAGTCTTTTATAATACAAACTAAAATTTTGCAATTGTTGTATAGAAATCTATTTTCACTTGAGGTTTATTACCAATTTTGTCTTCGAAACATAATGCTTAACTGGTAATATAGATACTCACAATATTTCACGAGAAGGTGTATTTCTTTCCCCTCAAAGTGCTCAGCAATTTTACCAGGTTTTTAGAGTTAATTTGCTCATGACACCAACTTCACTTTTGTTAACTGTTCAAAAGCACAGAAGTTGACCACTACTATTTTCCTTTAACATACTATATAAGAAAACAGAATTTATATCAAAATGAATTTTTAAAACAGGTATATGTAAAAACTCTGAGGATATTAAACATTCATGATGCTTAGTTATGTTTAGAAGTTCAAGGTGGAAACCTGTTGAAAAAGTTTGCTTAGCTTTATGCATTATTGCTATATCACTCTCATAATTGCATTTAAAATTAAAAACAAAGTTATAAAAATTCATACCAAAATTGACAATTTGTTAATGTTACTTAAAACTTAACCCTGGACCTTTAATGCTAAGGGTTCGGTTTCTCTTACTTTTTTTTTTTAATTAAAAAAAATTAAAAACTTTGATTAATAAAAGAAAAAAAATTGTTTGCAATTGCATTCTTTGTTGAGGCATGAAATATATGTACATATATTGTACCTGACATATATTGTACCTGAAACCTTTTTGAACTTTGAAAAAAAATAGTATTCATAAAATGATTATACCCGAAATATGATAATAAAATAGTGTGGTACCACATTAAAAAATATATATATAAAAATTGACTTTTGTTGCAACAGAGTAAAAATAATTTTTAAAAAATAGTCACGTGACATACAACATACAACAAAGACAACATACATGACATATAGGACGACTTACAATTAAAAACAAATGGCGCCAACATTACCTTTATAACTATACAAAAGAAGAAAAACAAAGAAAAAAAAGGGTTAAAAATTTAAATCAGCAAGTTATTACCTTACTTATAACTGTTAATAAAAATTATATAAATTTCTATTAATATTTGCCAATAAATTTTGTATCAGTTTAGTAACTTATGGCATTTCCCATTACTTTATATTAAGCTTTATTTTAAAACTCTGCTATACAGGTGTATTGAAATTAAAAAAAGCCCATGTTTCAAATAATAGTTAATGGTTCGGATTAGAAGCAGAGTCTGCATGTCTGTTGCTTAGCAACCATATATTCAGGAAAGTTGGGAGTCATTCCAGCTGTTGCATTCCTGAAGAGTTAAAATAATTAATTTAAGGTAATTATTTAAAGTACAATTTTACCTTATTTTTCTTTCTTAGTATGTTTTATTTTTAATTTTATATTTTGAAAATTTCTATAAAATAACTAACCTTTAACAGAGAGAGGGAGAGTTGGGAGAAGACGGTAAAGAGACTCGAGTCAAGAGAGTTTAACTCTTAAAGTTCTCTTCAAGTACAGCCAGCAGCAAATTTAGCACACTGAGAAAGGGTATAAAGGAAAACATACCGGTATGTAAAAATATCTCAGAAAGAAGAATGCATTTTAGCTGAACACAGAGTATGCTTCCATGGGTTAGAGTAGTTGGAAACCTGCAACCTGGATTTTTATCCTGACTCTAAGATGAGAGTGGGGGTAGTTACCTGCGCTTGTAAAAACTGAATTTGTTCCCACAGTGTCTGTTGCTGTCTGTCATTCTGAGGTAAATAGGATGAAGTTTAATAAAGACAAATGCAAAGTGCTCCGCTTAGGAAGGAACAATCAGTTTCATACATATAGAATGGGAAGCGACTGTCTGGGAAGGAGTACGGCAGAAAGGGATCTAGGGGTTATAGTGGACCACAAGTTGAATATGAGTCAGCAGTGTGATGATGTTGCAAAGAAAGCAAACATGATTCTGGGATGCATGAACAGGTGTGTTGTGAGCAAGATACGAGAAGTCATTCTTCCGCTCTACTCTGTGCTGGATATTGTGTCCAGTTCTGGGCACCGCATTTCAAGAAAGATGTGGAGAAATTGGAGAGGGTCCAGAGAAGAGCAACGAGAATGAATAAAGTCCTAGAGAACATGACCTATGAGGGAAGGCTGAAGGAATTGGGTTTGTTTAGTTTAGAAAAGAGAAGATTGAGGGGGGACATGATAGCAGTTTTTAGATATCTAAAAGGGTGTCATAAGGAGGAGGGAGAAAACTTGTTCATCTTGGCCTCTGAGGATAGAACAAGAAGCAATGGGCTTAAACTGCAGCAAGGGAGATTTGGGTTGGACATTAGGAAAAGTTCCTAACTGTCAGGGTAGTCAGACACTGGAATAAATTGCCCAGGGAGGTTGTGGAATCCCCATCTCTGGAGATATTTAAGAGTAGGTTAGATAAATGTCTATCAGGGATGGTCTAGACAGTATTTGGTCCTGCCATGAGGGCAGGGGACTGGACTCGATGACCTCTCAAGGTCCCTTCCAGTCCTAGTATTCTATGATTCTATGAATTGCAGGAGTGCCCACACATGCTGAACTTAACTGTTTGGGGCAACTCCATGAGTTAGTGCATCAATTCTTGTTAGCCTGCTTAATCTTGCTTTTTCACTTTGAAATTCTTTTTTACTTACATTCCTACGATCAAGTCGCAGGTCCTGTCTGCTAGTGTGCTCTGTGAACTGTTTTTTCCTTCATTTTATTTACCACTTCAGTGAAAGTATTGTTTTCCCATTCTGACAGGCACCGGTCTAGGTCTCAGTTTAAGTTCAACTGGGATCTGGCTTTTATCATATGGGTGTGGTTGCAATGCAGTGGACCCCGTCTCATCTTTTAAATTTGCCAGGACCACCTCGTACCAGGACATTCCTAAAGATGTTCCGTTACTCCCTTTTAGCTGACAGGCTGTACTTGGGGCCTCCCTGTGTCTTCTCGTGCCTGTGTTACTGAACGAAAGTCTTGCTCACTAGATTGCAGGCCTGTTGCTGTTTTTATGTTACAGGCCTCTGTTTAGGCCTGCTGACTCCATGGTACAGACCCTCAACTAAGTACAGGGATCACTATGGACAGCCAACTCATTGTGAGCCTTCCAGAGTGATGCTTGGGCCAAAAGAGCTAATGGGACCCTTGGATGCATAGTCAGGGGAGTGGTGAATTGGAGCAGGGGAAGGAGGTTACCTCTGCACATGGCCCTGGGAGCTTATGGTGAGTTGGTTGTCCACAGTGCCCCCTTATCCATATTTCAGCATCCTTGTGTTCCAGAGCGCTGACTCACTAGGGAAACTGATTGTGTGTTGTCCTAAGTTCCACTCTCAAAAAGGATGTTGAAAAATGGGGGAGGATGCATAAAAGAGCCACAGGGCTGGGAAAAAAACTCTGGACAGATAGAGATGCTTGAAGAACTTCATCTAGGCACCTTCCAAAAAAGATGACCAGAAGATACTTTCATAGAGAGGAAATAGTATTAGCAGGTTCTATAAACCCTCACTCAGTAAGGCAGATAGAGCTGGTACATCTGAACAGCCACACTCACCCCATCCCTTGTGGAATAGCCTCACAGGTCAGCCATCACCTTCCTCAGCACCATCACCTTCCTCACCATCCCAGAGGCCACCGTCCCAAGGGCACATCTCTCCCGCCCGCTGCCCTGGGCTGCCCTGTCACAACATGTGATCCTGACTACTGCACACTCAGCGTATTTCTCCCGTCTTCCCTAGTTGTATTCCTGCCCCCTGTTACTAGCTTTCTGTAGGTTGGCGCATTCATGTTCCTCCCCCCATTCTCGTACACGTCCATTCGTTGCCGTGGCGCTGTTGTGGTGGGAGGTTCCATCCAGAACCTTCCGGAAGCCGGTGTCTGGGCTGGCTCTGGGGCTGGCTGGCCGTTATGGCCAGAATCCCTCCTGCCATACCGCTTGCAGGGCCCATGTGTGTTGGTGACAACCCTCGACAGCCTCAAGCCTGGTGCTAAGTGCTGGGGCCAGGGTCTGACACGTCCCGGCCTGCAGGCTCCTCGCGTCACTGCGGCACGTCACACAGCAGCGCAGAACGCAGAGCAGCCAACAGAACAGCCATTGGCTGGCCCCGGTGCTGCCGGCCCCCACTGAGCCTCAGCCTAGAGCCCAAGAGTTCTCCTCTCCCTTGGGAAGGGCCTTTAATTGCGTGTTTACTCCTCTTACTGGATAATTAGCACAGAAGCCCAGAAGGGCTTCTCTCTAGAGTGTTTGCATCCAGATGCCACTTCTGCCCCAGAGGCTGAGTGACCCCCCCGGGACGGCCCAGAGCTGTGTTATAAGCAGTGCCCAGCCCTGTGCCGGCTCTCGGCGCGGGACGCTGCTGCAGGCGCTGGGCTGAGAGAGGTGCGGGACGCGGCTGCCTGAGGGGGGTTCCCAGGGAAGACACGTCCCTCTCAGCACTCACAGGTACCAGCTCTGGCTGAGGGGCTCTCCTGCCCCACAGCCCCAGGGCAGCGTGGGTGTGAGGGGCAGAGAGTCGGTCTGGGCCCTTTGCGCTCTGCAGAGCCACGGAACATCCCAGGCCCTGCCCAGGGGAGGATTCCTGCCAAAATATCCTGGAGCAAAATGTGCATCGTTTTGTGCCCCTCCCCCTTTGGCTGCTGCCTCCGCCCCGAGGTGGCTGCGTCTCTGTGCACAGGGGCCCACGTGGGCTGAGCGGTGGGGCAGACGTTCGGTACCAACCAGCCCTCAGGCCGGGGCAGCACTTTGCTCAGGCCTCACTGGGGAAGCTCCCCCGGCAGCTAGAGCTGGTACGAGCGCGGGAGCCAGCGGGGGTGAGTGCCCAGACACTGCCCCTCCTGCATCGCAGGGCGCTGGTGGGAAGGGGCCGGGGCTGCTCCCTGACGTGTGTCGCTGGAAGCCATGGGGGGCAGGGCCCCTCACTGGAACGAGCCAACGTTGGGATCCAGCCCGGGCCGGACGTCTCCTCTCCCAGAGCCACGGGAGACGGCAGGTGCCCTGTTAGGTCCGGGAATGTGAAACCCAACTCAGCTGGCAGCAGAGCCCGCCAGGGAAACCCCCGTCCAACGCTGAACGTTTGCAAACATAGAAGCCCTGAAAGCGCGGTCTGCGCAGGGAAGGTGTCAGGCGGGTCCCTACGGGCGGTAGCACCGCCAGCCCCGGCTGCAGTGGCCAGTCCAGCTCTGATCCCCCCCAGCCAAGCTCTGCTCCAGTGTCTCTGTGGTAAGGAGTTCCCAGAGGCCCAAGAGGGATCCTGGGAAAGGGTTTCCTTTGTCCATGCTGTGGATCAGGCTTTCGCCCTGTGCTGGGGGCACCGTGAGTACCTGCCTGCTCTGGTTTCTTTATCGAGAGCTCCGTAGGGTTTGGGATCAGGAAGAGCCATGACATCGTCCTTTCTGACCATGCACCTCACCCTGCTAGACCCGCCCCAGGAGCCTCCCGCGGGGTGGGGAGCTGGCAGGTTGTGGGACTTTGTCAGCTGCAAGGCACGGAATTGTCCATTTTATCTGCAGTAGGGAGGTTTGTTGTTGTATTGGGTGATACAGACCCAGCATGGGAAGGATTAACCACCTGATCAGTGCGCATGATAGAGCAAGCGGCTGTAGCAGGACACGTAGAGGAGCTGTGACACTGGGAGACGATTTATTAACAGCAACACACCAATGGGGAGCTTGGGAAAGAACATCACTAGCTTTTATATCACAATAACATGATTTATTGGGCCTTTTAAATACTTCTGCAGATGACATATGTGTAATGGTGACCCCACAGATACACCCATTGCTTACTGGGATGGACAGGAGGAGGCTGGCCAGCACCTGGTGATAATGGGGTTAAACTCAGGGGGCTAACAAGAGTGTTGGCAGGGGGGCAGAAGAACCAATGGGGATCCGGTGCTGGAAACGTGAATTGGAGATAGATGCCTGGTCTGCTCTTCCTTTGGGGGGAGTTCTAAGGGAAGGGCTGGAGGGAGCTGGTGCCACACTCCTTATGACCGTGCCTATGAGAAATATTGGACATGGCAGTGAACTGGGCCTTGACGTACGGGCAGCCCGGATCGTGAGTAGGGGAAAGGTGTATAGTCATGATCAGGGCATTTTTCTGTGTTTTGGTTGTTTGGTGAAACGTCTCTGTGTGACCCTTTGCCTTCCCTTCCCCCTTCACTATCTAGGAGCGTACCCCGAGATGTTCTCTGGGCTTTCATTTGTTTTACTCCTTTGCTCTGGAACACCTGGCAACCAAGTCTGTTTTATCAAGGAAATCTTTCTGTTTTGTTAATTAAATCACCTTTTTAAGGAGATGATTTGATTCTTGTGTCCTGGGAAGAAACAGGAGCTCTCTGTGTGTGTGTGTGTGTGTGTGTGTGTGTGTGTGTGTGTGTGTGTGTGTATGTCTGCATGCCTAAGACTTAGAGGTCAGCTACCAGAGACTGCAGTCTGTTTTCTCTTCATTTTCCAAGCTCTCTCGTGGTACCCCTTTGGGAGAAGTCCAAGTGCTTTTTCCTGAGTTCAAGAAGAAGGGCGTTTTCTTTTGCTTCACTTGCTGGTGGCAGCTGCCCTTTCCCTCCCCCCCAAAAAGTTGGTGAATCTGTGACTCCAGGGAGTTTTTGCAGCAGAGCCTCTAGAAGCAAGGTATTTAAGGCCTCTTGCAGGCCCGCACCTTGTGTCCTTGGAGTGCCAGAGTGGGGAACAGCCCTGACACCTACATTAAAGACTTTTGTGTAATTAGAGGTTCATTATCTCAGGGCGCGCTCTTTGCTTAAGGGTTTAAATTACATTGGTTTTGCATCAAGCTATCTTTAGTGTCCTCCAGGGGTCCGTGCTACTCACCATGTAGGGGAAGGGGTAAAGAGTCAGTGGCAAAATTTGCAGATGATAAAGCCTTCTCGTGATAGTGAATTCCCAGGCAGACTGCGATGAGCTATAAAATGATCTCTCAAAGCTAGGTGACTGGGCCTCAAAATGGCAGATGAAATTTTTTGATAAATGTAAATTAATGCCCATTGGAAACCATAATCCCCCTAGACAATCCCAGTGATGGGGACAGAGAGAGAGATCTTGGCTTCATTGTGGGGAGTTCTCTGAACACATCCTCAGTGGGCAGCGGCTGTCAAAAAAGCCAAGAGAGGGTTGTGACTCATGAAGAGAGGGAGAGATACCAAAGAAGAAAACATTGTCTGTGCACAACTCCTTGGTATGCCCACAGATTAAATACTGCGTGGAGATATGGATGCGCACACACACACACACACACACACACACATATATATATATTGGCATTGGAAAAGGTTCAGAAAAGGGCAACACAACTGATGAGGGGTTTGGGAACAGCTGCAATAGGAGGAGAGATTAATAGGACTGGGACGTGTCAACCTGGGAAAGAGAGAGCTAAGGGGGGCTATGGTGGAAGATCTATAAAATCATCACTGATGCAAGGAAACTAAGGAAGAAAGTCATTGACTCTTTCCCATAACACTAGCACTGGGGGTCACCACAGGGATGACTAGGCAGCGGGTTTAGAACAAACCATGGGAAGTGTTTCTTCCCACAATGCACAGTCACCCCATGGGACTTCTCGCCAGGGGATGCTGTGCTGTCACAAGAGAGGGCGCTGCACTAGATGGATCTTTGGTCTGAGCCCATATGGCCCTTCTTATGTTGGCATGTAGGAGGATTTTGGAGCCATTTACAAGGCTATTGCCTGTTACTTAACAGATACTGTGTGTTGTGTACTTTGTAGCTTATATTTGTACATGTTGTATCTCTAGCCCAGCTTTAGCTTAATTTTAGACACAGAGAATAGACATTTTGAGACTCTTTAGGGCTTGCGGTTTTTAAATTGAAGCTTTTCACTTTTTATTTTATGCTTTGATAATGTACCGAAATGTTGGGTTCCATGTGTTTGTACGGCCCCTTAATTTTACATGGAATTGGTTGGTGATGTTTTAATAGTAAATGAGTCTACAGCTTCAGCCCCAGCAGCAATGCCATCCCCAAAGTATTTTATACCACTTGTCCTTGGTCGAGTTTGCATGTTTCATTGTTAGTGCCTCGCCTGTAAGAGCGGGAGGCATGTGGATTGCATGTTGGATGTTGCGCACTCAGGCTTATTTGTGCTTTACTTAACCACTTTGGTTTCCAATAGTTGGGGCTATAATTACTTTTTTCCTCTTAGATGGAATGCGGATCATATCCACAGCCATTGACTTAGGTGAGTTTACATGAATATTTACCCATTTTTGTTTATGAATTACATTTAGGGAGGCTACAATTAATTTTAAACTTTGGAAGGTAGGGAAACAAGAAGACTTTTTATAAATACTTTAGAAGCAAGAGGAAGACCAAGGACAGGGTACGTGTCAGCCAATGGTCAGGGCAGTGCGTGGTGTGTGAGTGTTATACACCCGAGTCTTCAACTGCTAGAACGCAAGGTCCCTTCGCAGCGGGCAGCCAACAGGCTGACAGACGCCCCAAAGTTTGCAGGGAGAGCCTATTACACCTGAGACTTTAACTGCTAGGACACACAGTCCCTTCGCAGCGGGCAGCCTAGGGAAGGCTGAGAGGTGCCCCATGGATCTGTCCCCTGTAGGTGACATGATACAAACGCCCAGCTCTCACTGCGTCTGCCCCTATGACCGGCTGGAGTTCTTTTAAACTGTGCTTGGTTCTCTTACAGCAACTGAAGGAGTCAGGTCAAAACTTAACCAGTTACAGGTTTATTAAAGAGACTTTTAAAGCATGTGGTTACAGTGGCTATTGCTCTATTTCTTAACTGTTGGCAAATACAGATCTTAAAGAAAAATGGTTACAAAGGAAAAAGGAAGATAGAAAGTAATGGTACCAAGTGACAGCTTAATCTTTAAAGAGCTCTATCCTATGCATGCACTAAAACAAAAGGACACATATGGGTACAATTTTTATCCCCTTCTGCGTATCTCGATTACAGCGTGTTAGGCCAGGATCGGTCCCTCAATTCCTCGGAAAGACGAATCCGAGGCAGGCGTCCCCGTGGATCTCGGGAGGCAATTACCTAACCCGACCAGCAGGTAGATGGTAGATTGACACTCAGAGTGAGTGTGCTGCTGGACCCATCTTTATACCCGTGGGGTCATGCATTCTCTTTCTTATCTAAGATGACAAATTCTGCTGGTCCGTATTTGTGATGCCAGATCTTAAAAGGGAGTTGTGAACTTAATTTACACTTGTAAGAGAGATAACTAAATAGGGACTACTGGACATTTTTTTGCTTAGCGGGCGATTCCACACCCCCCCCCCATCCTCCCGAGGACGGCTGTGTGTTTGTATCAATATAAGTGCTATCCAAGGGCAGTTCTCGCAGACTCTTGCAGGTCAACAATTGGCGATCTCTGTTTACAGACATCCAGGGTCACAGCAGCCAGCATATCTGGGCCTTCTGTCAAGGCTTCAAAGACTATGCTGATTTTATTGCTTTCTATGCCCTGTATGCTTCAGGCACCTCAGAGGGGCAAGTAAGATGGATGTTGCAAGGGGGGGTTCCTGTCTGGCTACAGTAGGCCCACTGGTCAGTGAAGAGGGAGAAACACTAACAGAACACTTGGAAATGGCAGAGATGCTTAATGTCCTCTTTGTTTCAGTCTTCACCGAGAAGTCTGTAGCAATGACTAACATAGTGAATGCTAGTGGGAAGGGGGTAGGTTTAGAAGATAAAATAAAAAAAGAACAAGTTAAAAATCACCTAGAAAAGTTAGATGCTTGCAAGTCACCAGGGCCTGATGAAATGCATCCTAGAATACTCAAGGAGCTGATAGAGGAAGTATCTGAGCCTCTAGCTATCATCTTTGGAAAATCATGGGAGACAGGAGAGATTCCAGAAGACTGGAAAAGGGCAAATCTAGTGCCCATTTATAAAAAGGGAAATAAGAACAACCCAGGAAACTACAGACCAGTTAGTTTAACTTCTGTGCCAGGGAAGATAATGGAGCAAGTAATTAAGGAAATCATCTGTAAACACTTGGAAGGTGGCAAGGTGATAGGAACAGCCAGCATGGTTTTGTAAAGAATAAATCATGTCAAACCAATCTGATACCTTTCTTTGATAGGCTACCGAGTCTTGTGGATAAGGGAGAAGCGGTGGATGTGGTATACCTAGACTTTAGTAAGGCATTTGATACGGTCTTGCATGATATTCTTATCAATAAACTAGGCAAATACAACTTAAATGGGGCTACTATAAGGTGGGTGCATAACTGGCTGGATAACCGTACTCAGAGAGTAGCTATTAATGGTTCACAATCCTGCTGGAAAGGCATAACAAGTGGGGGTTCTACAGGGGTCTGTTTTGGGACTGGCTCTGTTCAATATCTTCATCAACAATTTAGATATTAGAGTAGAAAGTACGCTTATTAAGTTTGCAGATGATACCAAGCTGGGAGGGGTTGTGACTAATCTGGAGGATAGGGTCATAATTCAAAATGATCTGGACAAATTGGAGAAATGGTCTGAGGTAAACACAATGAAGTTTAATAAAGACAAATGCAAAGTGCTCCACTTAGGAAGGAACAATCAGTTTCACACATACAGAATGGGAAGCGACTGTCTAGGAAGGAGTACGGCAGAAAGGAATCTAGGGGTTATAGTGGACCACAAGCTGAATATGAGTCAGCAGTGTGATGCTGTTGCAAAAAAAGCAAACATGATTCTGGGATGCATGAACAGGTGTGTTGTGAGCAAGACACGAGAAGTCATTCTTCTGCTCTACTCTGCGCTGGTTAGGCCTCAATTGGACTATTGTGCCCAGTTCTGGGCACCGCATTTCAAGAAAGATATGGAGAAATTGGAGAAAGGTCCAGAGAAGAGCAACAAGAATGATGAAAGGTCTAGAGAACATGACCTATGAGGGAAGGCTGAAAGAATTGGGTTTGCTTTAGTTTAGAAAAGAGAAGATTGAGGAGGGACATGATAGCAGTTTTCAGGTATCTAAAAGGGTGTCATAAGGAGGAGGGAGGAAACTTCTTCCCCTTGTCCTCTGAGGACAGAAGAAGAAGCAATGGGCTTAAACTGCAGCAAGGGAGGTTTAGGTTGGACATTAGGAAAAAGTTCCTAACTGTCAGGGTAGTCAAACACTGGAATAAATTGCCCAGGGAGGTTGTGGAATCTCCATCTCTGGAGATATTTAAGAGTAGGTTAGATAATTGTCTATCAGGGATGGTCTAGAGAGTATTTGGTCCTGCCATGGGGGCAGAGGACTGAACTCGATGGCCTCTCAAGGTCCCTTCTAGTCCTAGTACTCTGTCATTCTATGATTATGCTGTAGGTTTTCTAAAGCGAACATGCTGAGCCCGTTTGCCCGTACGCACTTGATTACTACTCTGGACAGCTGCTAAAACTATTGCTTACCGATTCTATTTTTTGCGCTTTATATAGGGCTTGCTTAATTGGTTTGGGTTTTTTTTTAACTCTTTTTGACAATTCCAGCTGGCAGGGGATTTGCAGTTGTTGCTGGATATAAAGTTTTATTTACTGTTTTACAAAATAGGTCTCTAAACTAACCAGTCCTAGACCCTTCAGTCTGTCTGCACATGGCAGCCTCCGCGGTTCTCACCGCCTGCCTGGGGGATGCCTGTGAGACCTCCTCTAACCCTCTGTGGTGGCTGGGTGACCAAGCTGAGCCCTGCCCAGGGCAGGTTACTCTCTGCCCGTCCTTAACCAGCTGGACACACTCTCTGCTTCGGCCACTGCTGCAAGGGAGCAGGGGATTGCGTGGAGCTGCTGACGGTGATGCCCCGGCTCTTCCCCTGAGCTTTGTCCTGCTGGGATGATTCCCCAGGACAGGACTGGGCAATGGGTTGGATTTTTCCAATTCAAATTTTGAGCAACCACATAATGACGGAGCTGCCCCCAGCCCAGACTAGCCAGTCCGATGTTCATTGCATTAAGTAGCTGTGATGGGTGGAGGGTATGACCCTTTCCCAGACCTCCCAGCATCCAGTAACTAAATTGCCTGTAAAGGGTTAAACTACCCTTTCTTTTCCTTTTGTTTCTGTGTCTAGAGGAGGAGCCGGGGAGAGAGTGATGGACTGAACCAGAGATAAAGGCTCCGATTTTAGTGCTACCCATGCCAGAGGAAAGACTGAACCCAGGAACAAAGGATACGTAAGTGAACAGAGAATGTTTTGTTAGACATAATCTGGTTAGTTTCTTTGTGTTTAGATTGGACATACTCCTCTGTGCTACCCCCTCACCCCCCGCACACTGTAACTGAATCCCAGGGAAGCAATTCCCTGTGCTTTAATCTTTTTGTATGGCTCTGTAATGCCTAGCAACCAAATGCACATTACCAGATGTGTCTTCTTTGTCTTGTTAATAAAATCACTTTTTAAGACTATGATCTGGCTCCAGTGTCCGAAAATAACCCAGGAGGTTCTGAGCACCCGGGCCTGAGACTGAAGTTCCACTGTTAAGAAATGACAGTTTGTTTCCAAGGAATTACCCCATTGGAAGAAGTTCCTAAGTATTTTTTCCTGGCTCTCAAAGGTTGTTTTCCCCATTTGGGTGATGGCACCGTAACACCAAAGATCAGGCAGTCTAGGGAATCTGTGAACTTGCAAAGTTTTTTTAACAAAGCCTTCAGTGACAGGGTATTTTAAGGTCTCTTGTGCGTCCCCCTGTTATACATTTAAAGTCCCAGAGTGGGAAACAATGAGGGTAAACCAGTACCCAGACTTGTGTTTCCTGCTAGTGCCTATTGAGGTTTCCAACACCAAGACATGTAGATATTAGTGTTGCATGAAGTGCTGTAAATTGTGGAATTGGGATTAGTAGGGTCGATTTTTCATAATTCATTTCTCGAATAAAATACCATTTTTCAACAAGTGAAGAGCAACAAATTTGCTTCACCCATGAGAACAACCTCCAGTAGAGCATCGTGTCTCATATTCACATTGTCTCTCCTTGCAGGCATCTGTACTGTGACCATCTTCCTAGGGCCTGGGCACCTAAGGAAGTCAGGGGAAAGTACGGTACAATCAGACACCGCTCTGCCTTTGACTTGGAGAACGTCTCCCCTACGCCATGTCACATTCCAACACAACTGTCTTCACCAACCCCTCGACTTTCATCCTGCTGGGCCTTCCTGGCCTGGAAATGGCCCATATTTGGATCTCCATCCCCTTCTGCACCGTGTACCTCATTGCCCTCTTGGGGAACTTCACCATCCTGTTCATTGTAAAGATGGAGCCGAGCCTCCATAATCCCATGTACTATTTCCTCTGCATGCTGGCCATCAGCGACGTGGTCCTATGCACGTCTATCCTGCCCAAAATGCTGGCGATCTTAATTTTCAATTCAAGGGAGATTGATTTCAATTCCTGCTTCATCCAGATGTTTTTCACTTATGGCATCTATGTGATGCAGTCTGGGATCTTCGTGGCCATGGCATTTGATCGGTACGTGGCCATCTGCCATCCCCTCAGATATTCTGCCATCATGACAAACCCTGTTTTGGCCAATAGCGCCCTGGCCGCCATACTGCGTGGCATCGCACTTATCCTGCCCATGGTCCTTGTGGCGAGGCAGTGGCCGTATTGCAGAACCAACATAGTCCCCTCCGTGCAGTGTGGGCACATGAACGTGGTGAATCTGGCTTGCGGTGACACCCGCATCAGTAGTAACTACGGCCTGTTTTTGTTAAGCTGTCTGAATGGCGTTGATGTGTTTTTCATAGCTGTGTCCTATGGCCAGATCCTCAGGGCCATCTTCCACCTCCCCACAAAGGATGCTCGGCTCAAGACTTTCGGGACTTGCGGCTCCCACCTCTGCGCCATTGCACTCTTTTATGTCCCGAGTCTGTTCTCGTCCCTCATATTCCGTTATGTCCAGAATGTGCCTCGGTATGTCAATGTTCTCATGACCATTCTGAATTTCTTGGTCCTCCCCATGCTAAACCCCTTCATCTACGGGGTAAGAACCAAACAGATCCGGGACAGGCTGCTCAGGCTAGTTACACGGAAAGGCTCCTAATGTTTGTTCCTGGGGCTCTGGCTCTCGCAAGGAGCTCTGTGTGGGGCGGCTGCTGACGAGACTCTTCCCTGAGTCAGCTCCTGGCCAGTCACAGAGACATTAAATCCTGTTACTGTACTCACTGCTCTGTGTCAGGGTAAGACCCTGGGGATGGGTCTGGGCACAGGTCTCGGACACATCGGGCCAGAACCTTGCTCATTGCAGGTGTCCGGACACAGGCAGTCCAGCCAACTATCCTGCCTCTCCCTCACGGCCCTGCCCCTTCCCTGCCTACTGCCCCAGGACCACCGTTGCTCACTCCTCCCCTCCCCCATCACTCTCAGAGGGAAGCAAAGACACAGCGGTAGGGCCGACAGGAAAGACAGGAGCTATGCAGGACGCTGGGAAGCCGTACAGAAGCAGCTGAGGGTTGGGAGCATGTTGTGAGTCAGGTGTCTGAGGCTGCGCATCTTACAGCTGGTGGGCCCCACAGGTGGTGGAGACCTTGGTGTGGCTCATTTCTTTCACATTCAGTTCCCTCTTGCTCTCCCCGCGTGGGACCTGTAGCTGGCAGGTCTCTAATGTGAGGTGGGCGGGTCTGGAGCATTTGGCCCTGAGTCAGGCCTCAGGGGCAGGACAAAGGATTAGTGTTGAAGCCAGGGGGACAACAGCCCAGTAAGGCAGGAGGATAAATCTCCGGGTAAGCTGGGACGGCAGGATGCTGAGCAGATGCCGGCTGCCTTCGGTAGCTCTCATGGAAGGAGACCCATGGAACAGCCCCCATGAACCGGATAGTCACACACATACTTGTCACCTCCTGGGACCACAAGACCCACCTTGCCTCACGGCTGGAGCTGGGTCATGTCACTGAGTCCATCACACGCTCAGCATGGCACTTTTGTCACTGCATCTAGACAATTTGTAGCAATGCTCCTTAGTAGCATTATCCCCTGTCATGGAGGGACTGAGAGAGTGAGAGGAAAATTATTCACCCAGGGACACACAATTAGTCAGTGTCAGAGCTGGGAGCAGGAACCGAGAGTCCTGACACCACAGCCGCATTGCCCTGGCCAGGAACTGGCGCTGCTCCTCCTGGCCTAACTAAATTGAGTGAGAATATTGCTGTGCCATAACCTGATCTGAGCGTATGGGCCACAGATATGGCTCACCATTGGATTCATCTGGCCACACAATATTTAGGTTCTTCTCCCAGCTCAGGCTACGGCCTGAGAGAGGCCAGAGAGCTGTAGCTCGGAAAAAGGTTCTTGGGAAGCCTGGCATGAACAGTCAAACTTAGAACAATATGAGTTCAATAAAACCTTTACTAAGACACAGGAAAGAAAAACAAAGTGGTAGAGACAAAGATAACATGGTGCTAGCACTCCCCAGGAAACATTTCTGAGGTAGGGAACTACTTAGCCTGGCATAGGTACACCTGTCTCTGAAGAGCTGGTGTGAAGAGACAGAGGACCAGCCTCACCCCGGCCTGCCCGATGAATTCAGAGGGCCCAGCCGGTAGCATGTCGAGGGGCTGAGCCAGACTGTGAAGCTGATCCAGTAGTCAGAGAGAGGGCAGAGAAGCTGAAGAGGGAACGAACACACAGACCCGAGCAGGGATGTTTTACAGGCCTTGGCCCTGCTTTGTGCAGACCCCACCTACCCATCACAATTCGTATTTCCTCAGCCTAAAAAATGTTCAGGTGCATGAACTCTACAGGTTGGGAGATGGTGACTCCTATTCCTACCTGTTACTGAGAATCACTCCCCAAACCGTTATCTTTGGCCTTCCTGGCAGCTTCTCTGCAGGTACCAACCAGCTCTGGGCAGCAGATGAACCGACTCAGCTTTAGGTTCAGTTCTCTCACTTTGCTTCCCAAAGTCGAGGAGCAACCAAAGAGGCATTTCATCCAGGCCAGCGGTTACAAGGGCCCCTGCTAACGCCCTGGACTAACTTGCATTGGCTGTTTGTACAGGACACGGGCCTGCATATTTCTTCCATCAGTGCTGAATACTCTGGGTAACTAACGAACGCAACCAGACTTGTGAAATACTGTTCACGCACAGCGGGATACAATATTCAGTTAGTATAAACCAACCCAAGGGAAGCATGGTACCTGGTCCAGCAGGTGTAATATGACAGGGATTCTGGAGTCACTCTGAAAGGTCAAAACAGGGCAATTGCTCAGAGACTGGGCTACTTACAGCCCACGACTGGGGCTTCTCCTCTATATGGCACATGAAGCCAGTCACACCAAGCATGTCTGTTTGCCACTCTGGCCAGCAAGAAGTCACACAAACAATCCCCTTAGACACTCCAGCTTCTCCCGTGCCAGAGCCAGCACCGCTCCCCACATACAGGAGAGCATATGAAAACCAATCTCGCCAAATCCTAACAGGGTTTCCCAATCCCAAAGGACCGGCCACATTCCCTTGTCAATTTATAGCTGCAATCTCACCCAAAGAGGACGCTCTGTGAGTCCTGCAGCATCTCAAGGTTTGTTCATAACAGAAAGAAAAGGCTCAGAAAAAAATTGTGATGAAGTGACTCTGCATAAACCAGTGTACATTTCTTGGTGCAGGCTGGTCACAGAGATGGAATAAAGAGCTGCCTTAAAAGCCTCTGGGAATCGTCCTTTGTTGGGACGAGGGCTCAGCCCTTCCAGGTTAAGTTCACAGCAAAGATGCTCTGGAAGGGATGAGCTGGAATGAAGACAAAGAGGTGGAAACCCCTGGGACATCTTTATACCCTGTCCCCAGTGGAGGGGACTCCCCTGTTCTCCTTGTGTAAGAGCACATCTCGGTGTGGAGTATAGCACAAGAGCAGGACACCTGTCCAAGCCTGACTCAGCCCTTTTTAGGCTATCTCAGCTACCAGGCTGGTGTGAACATTCACAGCAACGTTCCCCTGTGGATTGGCACCACGTGAAGGGCGGTCAGTGAAGTGCGGCTCTGCCGCCCTCTCCCAGTGCTTTGGGAAGCATGTTGCTGTCTCCCAGGAGCAAATATGTTTAGCACCAGCACAGAGCCAGTACTCCTGGCTTCCTATGCAGAAATGACACAGAACAGCTTGTCCTAATGGCCAGAGTCTACACAGCTGCCCTCACCATCTGGGCTGTGTGGCCCAATGGCCAGAGTCAATAGGGCTGCCCTCTCCATCACGCCTCGCTTTGCTGCAAGCAGTGTCACTTTCCAGGTCTCCCTTGGGGGCTAAGAGCACCATTCGCACTCATGCACAAGGGGAGGCAGCTGTTCAGAGATTCCCTTTTCCCACTTGTGATTTGGCTAAGAGGCAGACGCCCCTGTGGAGAAGGTAAAGGCCTCGCTGCGGAGAGCCACCAGGTCCTGAGTGGGCAGGACACACCCAGCTTGTGCCTTGCGACACTCCCTGAAAGGGGGGTTTGTCCAGGGTCCTCACGAGTCAGAGAGCAACCCCCTCCCCCAGCTATTGTAGGGAGGTCACATTGTCCTTGTGGGGCTGCAGTTTGACTTCCCTGTGGCACAGCCCCACGGGCTGCAGCCGCCGGAGCCAGGTCTGAGCGGTCCCGAAGGGATGGGCACAGACCATCAGTCGGTCGGCCCCAGACGCCCCATGGCCCAGGCAGTGAGCTCCAGGAAGTCTCTCTGCGAGGGGCAGTGGAGAGTCCCTCATAGCCCCTGAACGCTGCACCCCAGAGCCTGCCTGCTCCCCCAAAGATCCCTTCCCAGCACGGCAGGGCCCACTATGCGTCCCAAGAACCCTTTTCTGAGACAGAGCTCTCCAGATTCTCTCTCACACCGTAGCCTGAGCTGGGGGGAAAACCTACATATCTTCTGGTCAGATGCAGTCAATGGTGAGCCATAACCATAGCCCAGTGTATCTCAACCAGTGGTACGAGTACCCCCAGGAGTACTCAAGAGATGTCTGGGGGGTACGTCAACACAACTGACATTTGGAGAAAACTGAATTTTTGTTTTAAGTTTTACAGCGATTTATTATTTTTGTACTTTTTACACCCAAAATTTCATCCCCCCTGGCTACAATTAAGTTGTTTAAGGAAATGTGTTGCAATGGTAGAAAAAAATGTTGTGCATCTGAAAAACTAGTGGTACTTGGGTTACTTATGTACATCTATCTATCTATCTATATACATTTAAGGGGTAGTTTATAAAAAAAAAGGTTAAGAAACTCTGGTCTAGATCATCCCTGACAGGTGTCTGTCCAACCTGCTCTTAAATATCTCCAGGGATGGAGATTCCACAAACTCTGTAGGCCAGTGTTTCTTTAACTGTGTTCCGTGGCACACCGGTGTGCCGCGCACGGCACTCGGAGCTGTGCCACGGAGAACAGTAGAATTAAAAATGGCTGCCCTTAAAGGGGCAAGCGACCTTTTTTTTTTGTTCAATAATTTTCCCCCAACCCTTTTCTTCCCCTCAATAACTTCCCCCCAACCCTTTTTCCCCTAACTTTTTTTTTAACAAAAAAGTCCTTGGTGTTCCCCATAAAAAAAATGTTTGGTGTTACTTGGTCTTAAAAAGTTTAAGAAACACTGCCCTAGGCAATTTATTCCAGTGTTTAACAACCCTGACAGGTAGGAAGTTTTTTCCTAATGTCCAACCTAAACCTCCCTTGCTGCAATGTAAGCTCATGGCTGCTTGTCCTATGAGACATTTAATTTGGAACCAGAAGCAAGTAATCAGGGAACAGCAGAGAGAGTGAAATATAAAGCGGTAAATCCAGGACAGCTCTGTGAAACGTACAATATTAAAAGTAAATCAACACTTTCAAAAAATGATTTGAGAATGTTCGGAAAGAGCAGAAAAGCTAGTATGGGATAACTCCAAAAAATTCCTGGGATCTCATTTTTGTCAGTCAACATCGGTGTTTTGGGGAAACAGGTCTTGTCAGATAAGCCTAATTTTGTCCTTCAGTAAGGGGACAGGTTTGTGTGATTCAGGGAGCCAGGGAGATGCAATAAACAGTGATTTCCTTGAGGTATTTGATTTAGTAGAGGAAAATATTCAGGTACAAATGAATACCATATAATATACATAAAATGGCTAAGACTGACTGACAGAAGACAACATCCATTTTCAGCCAATGGGGGTGTTTCTAGTGGGGTTCTGCAGAGATGAAGTTTGACACTATTTGTTATTTTCATTAATGATCTGGAAGGAAATGGAAAAGCACTGAAGATCCATTTGGCAGATGACCTAAACTTGGCAGAGCAGATACACAACGATTGATCTGGAGCATTTTGTGAGCTGGGCTCATGCAAACAAAATGTCCAAAGACAGTAATATGCAAAGGTATCCTCTAAGAACGGGGGAATGCAGACCTGCCCCACAGAGTAGGTCACTGGGGGTGTGTCTAGACTACAGGGTTTTGTCGCCAAAAGTGGTCTTTTGTCGACAAAACTATACCTGCATCTACACTGCCGCTGAGTTCTGTCGACATAATGTGGACAGAACTCAGCAGATTTGTCGACGGCGGTAAACCTCATTCTACGAGGAACAACGCCTTTTGTCGACACAGTTCTGTCGACAGAAGGCGTTATTGCATCTACACTGTCCTTTGCGTCTACACTGTCATGTCAACAAAGCGGCTTGCTTTGTCGACAGAACTGGCTATAGTCTAGACGCTCTTTGTCAACAGTATCTGTCAACAAAACTTCTGTCGACAAAAACCTGTAGTCTAGACGTACCCTGTGTGATGGAATGCAAGGATGCTGAGATGTGTATTAGGGATCACTGTGGACAACCAACTCATTTTGAGCTTCCAGGGCGATGCTTGGGGCAAATGAACTGATGGGACCCTTGGGTGCATAGCCAGGGGAGTGGTGAATTGGATGCTTGAAGAACTTCATCTAGGCACCTTCATAAAAAGATGACCAGAAGATACTTTCACAGAGAGGAAATAGTATTAGCAGGTTCTATAAACCCTCACTCAGTAAGGCAGATAGAGCTGGTACATCTGAACAGCCACACTCACCCCACCCATTGTGGAATAGCATCACAGGTCAGCCATCATCTTCATCAACACCATCATCTTCCTCACCATCCCCAGTGGCCACCGTTCCAAGGGCACATCTCTCCCGCCCGCTGCCCTGGGCTGCCCCTGTCACAACATGTGATCCTGACTACTGCACACTCAGCGTATTTCTCCCGTCTTCCCTAGTTGTATCCTGCCCCCTGTTACTAGCTTTCTGTAGGTTGGCGCATTCATGTTCCTCCCCATTCTCATTCTCGTACACGCCCGTTCATTGCCGTGGCACTGTTGTGGTGGGAGGTTCCATCCAGAACCTTCCGGAAGCCGATGTCCGGGCTGGCTCTGGGGCTGGCTGATGTCCTTATGGCCAGAATCCCTCCTGCCATCCCACTTCCAGGGCCCATGTGTGTTGGTGACAACCCTCGACAGCCTCAAGCCTGGTGCTAAGTGCTGGGGCCAGGGTCTGACATGTCCTGGCCTGCAGGCTCCTCGCATCACTGCGGCACGTCACACAGCAGCGCAGAATGCAGAGCGGCCAACAGAACAGCCATTGGCTGGCCCCGGTGCTGCCGGCCCCCACTGAGCCTCAGCCTAGAGCCCAAGAGTTCTCCTCTCCCTTGGGAAGGGCCTTTAATTGCTCTTGACTCCTCTTACTGGATAATTAGCACAGAAGCCCAGATGGGCTTCTCTCCGGGACTGTTTGTATTCAGATGCCACTTCTGCCCCAGAGGCTGAAGGATCCCTCCGGGACTGCCCAGAGCTGTGCTATAACCAGTGCCCAGCCCTGTGCCGGCTCTCGGCGTGGGACGCTGCTGCAGATGCTGGGCTGAGAGAGGTGCAGACGCGGCTGCCTGAGCGGGGTTCCCAGGGAAGACATGTCCCTCTCAGCACTCACAGGTACCAGCTGTGGCTGGGGGCTCCCCCACCGCACAGTCCCAGGGCAGCGTAGGTGTGAGGGGCAGAGAGTTGGTCTGGGGCCCTTTGTGCTCTGCAGAGCTACTGAACATCCCAGGACCTGCCCAGGTTAGGAGTTCCCGCCAAAATATCCTGGGGCAGCACTTTGATCAGGCCCCACTGGGGAAGCTCCCCGGCAGTGAGAGCTGGTAAGAGCGCGGGAGCCAGCGGGGGTGAATGCCCAGACACTGCCCCTCCTGCATCACAGGGCGCTGGCTGAGAAGGGGCCGGGGCTGCTTCCTGACGTGTGTCGCTGGAAGCCATGGGGGGCAGGGCCCCTCACTGGAACGAGCCAACGTTGGGATCCAGCCCAGGCTGGACGTCTCCTCTCCCAGCGCCACTGGAGACGGCAGGTGCCCTGTTAGTCCTGGGAATGTGAAACCCAACTCAGCTGGTAGCAGAGCCCCCGTGAGGGAAACCGCCATCCAACGCTGAACGTTTGCAAACGAGAAGCCCCGAAAGTGTGGTCTGCGTAGGGAAGGTGTCAGGCGGGTCCCAACAGCACCGGCTGCAGTGGCCAGCCCATCTGTGATCCCACCCAGCCAAGCTCTGCTCCAGTGTGTCTGTAGCAAGGAGTCCCACATGCCCAACAGGGGTGCTGGGAAAGGGTTTCCTTTTCCATGCTGTGGATGAGACTTTGGCCCTGTGCAGGGGGCACAGTGAGTACCTGCCTGCTCTGGTTTCTTTCTCGAGAGCTCCGTAGGGTTTGGGGTCAGGAGGAGCCATGACATTGTCCGTTCTGACCACGCATCTCACCCTGTTAGACCCGACCCAGGTGCCTCCCGTGGGGTGGGGAGCCGGCAGGTTGTGGGACTTTGTCTGCTGCAAGGCACGGAATTGTCCATATTATCTGCAGTAGGAATGTTTGTTGTTGTATTGGGCGATACAGACCTAGCATGGGAAGGATTAACCACCTGAGCAGTGCGAATCCTAGAGCAAATGGCTGTAGCATGGCAAGGACAGGAGCTGTGACACCGGGAGACGATTTATTAACAGCAACACACCAATGGGGAGCTTGGGAAAGGACATCACTAGCTTTTATATCACAATAACATGATTTATTGGGCCTTTTAAATACTTTTACAGATGACATATGTGTAATGGTGACCCCACAGATACACCCATTGCTTACTGGGATGGACAGGAGGAGGCTGGCCAGCACCCGGTGATAATGGGGTTAAACTCAGGGCACTAACACGAGTGTTGGCGGGAGGGCAGAAGAACCAATGGGGTTACGGTGCTGAAAAGTGAATTGGAGATAGATGCCTGGTCTGCTCTTCCTTTGGGGGGAATTCTAAGAGGAGGGCTGGAGGGAGCCGGTGCCGCACTCCGAATGTCCATGCCTATGAGAAATATTGGATATGGCAGTGAACTGGGCCTTGACGTACGGGGCAGCCCGGATCGTGAGTAGGGGAAAGGTGTTTAGTCTTGATCAGGGCGTTTTTCTTTGTTTTGGTTGGTTGGTGAAACGTCTTTATGTGACCCTTTGCCTTCCCTCCCCCCTTCACTATCTAGGAGCGTACCCCGAGATGTTCTCTGGGCTTTCCATTTGTCTTACTCCGTTGCTCTGGAACACCTGGCAACCAAGTCTGTTTTATCAAGGGAATCTTTCTGTTTTGTTAATAAAATCACCCTTTTAAGGAGATGATTTGATTCTTGTGTCCTGGGAAGGAACAGGAAATCTGTCTGTGTGTGTGTGTGTGTGTGTGTGTGTGTGTGTGTGTGTGTGTGTGTGTGTGTGCCTAAGACTAAGAGGTCAGCTACCAGAGACTGCAGTCTGTTTTCTCTCCATTTTCCAAGCTCTCTCGTGGTACCTCTCCGGGAGAAGTCCAAGTGCTTTTCCTGGGTTCAGGTAGAAAGGGGTTTTCTTTTGCTTCACTTGCTGGTGGCAGCTGCCCTTTCCCTCCCCCCAAAAAAGTTGGTGAATCTGTGACTCCAGGGAGTTTTTGCAGCAGAGCCTTTAGAAGCAAGGTATTTAAGGCCTCTTGCAGTCCCACAGCTTGTGCCCTTGGAGTGTCAGAGTGGGGAACAGCCCTGACACCAACATTAAAGGCTTTTGTGTAATTAGAGGCACAATATCTCAGGGTGCGCTCTTTTCTTAAGGGTTAAATGACATTGGTTTTGCACCAAGCTAGCTCTAGCGTCCTCCAGGGGTCCGTGCTACTCACCACGTAGGCAAAGGGGTAAAGAGTCAGTCAGCAAAATTTGCAGATGATAATAGCCTTCTCGTGATAGTGAATTCCCAGGCAGACTGCGATGAGCTCGAAAATGATCTCTCAAAGCTAGGTGACTGGGCCTCAGAATGGCAGATGAAATTTCTTGATAACTATAAAGTAATGCCCATTGGAAACCATAATCCCCCCCCAGACAAACCCAGTGATGGGGGCTCATTTCGCTCAAGAGAGAGTCCTTGACGTCATTATGGGGAGCTCTCTGAACACATCCGCTCAGTGGGCAGCGGCTGTCAAAAAAGCAAATAGGGGGTGGTGACTCATGAAGAGAGGGAGGGATACCAAGGAAGAAAACATTGTGCAGAACTCCTTGGTATGCCCGCAGATTAAATACTGGGTGGAGATAGGGATGCCCCATTGCAACGCACGCACGCACACACGCACGCACACAGATATATGTATATTGGCACTGGAAAAGGTTCAGAAAAGGGCAACACAACTGATGAGGGGTTTGAAACAGCTGCAATAGGAGGAGAGATTAATAGGACTGGGACGTGTCAACCTGGGAAAGAGAGAGCTAAGGGGGGCTATGGTGGAAGATCTATAAAATCATCACTGATGCAGGGGAACTAAGTAAGTCATTGACTCTTTCCCATAACACTAGCACTGGGGGGTCACCACATGGATGACTAGGCAATGGGTTTAGAACAAACCATGGGAAGAGTTTCTTCCCACAATGCACAGTCACCCCATGGGACTTCTCTCCAGAGGATGCTGTGCTGTCACAAGAGAGGGCGCTGCACTAGATGGATCTTACATCTGAGCCCATATGGCCCTTCATATGTTCGCATAGATGAGGATTTCGGAGCCTTTACAAGGCTATTGCCCGTTACTTAACAGATGTTGCGTGTTGTGTACTTTATACTTTACATTTGTAGACGTTGTATCTCTAGCCCAGCTTTAGCTTAATTTTAGACACACAAAATAGACATTTGAGACTCTTTAGGGCTTGGGCTTTTTAAATTGAAGCTTTACACTTTTTATGTTATGCTTTGATAATGTACCAAAATGTTGGGTTCCATGTGTTTGTACGGCCCCTTCACTTTACCTGGCATTGGTTGGAGATATAATATTAAATGAGTCTACAACTTGGACCCCAGCAGCAATGCCATCCCCAAAGTATTTTATACCACTTGTCCTTGGTCGAGTTTGCATGTTTCATTGTTAGTGCCTCGCCTGTAAGAGAGGGGAGGCATGTGGCTTGCATGTTAGATGTTGCGCACTTAGGTTTATTTGTGCTTTACTTAACCACTTTGGTTTCCAACAGTTGGGGCTTTAATTACTTTTTTCCTCTTAGATGGAATGCAGATCATATCAATGAAAACATGTGTCATTAATATTTGTAATTTTGCTGTTGTGGAATTTCCCATTATGCTATTGTTGAAGCAAAAACTTCCATGTGTTTAGGTGGCTAATCAAACAGCTTTATTGATCAATAAGGTAAAGTGAGCCAAACGGGACCCCAGCAGAGCCGGGCCCAGTAAGGCTGTTCAGCACAATCAATCCTAGTATTTTATACCCTTAACCAAACAAGTCTGACGTCAGGGCAAGAAATCAAAGCGAACTTCAAAAAGAAACTATCAGCAAAGAAAGAAACAGGTTTTAGGGAGTGGAGTTTTGACTCAGAATAGTTCATTAGCGCTTTCCAGCAGCCCATCTTACTGGCTTTTTCCCACATTGGTGAAGGTCAGTTACTCACTGGCGTACTTGCAGAAGCAAGAAACTGAAATGGCTTTTGTTATACAGAATGGCTTCTAGCTAAATATGAAATGGTTTCCACACTATATTTTTATAATTCCACAGCCATTGACCGAGGTGAGTTTACATGAATATTTACCCGTTTTTGTTTATGATTTACATTTAGGGAGGCTACAATTAATTTTAAACTTTGGAAGGTAAATTTTAAGTTCTGACATTTAGAGTATTTTTATTAAAACTCAATTTAAACATTAATTGACCTTATGAGTATGTACAAATATTTCATTGTTTTTTAACTTTTTTCTTTACAAATTTAGTTACATTTTTTGCCATTTTTACCATATTTGCATTTTATTATAAAACGTGTTTCTTTTACATTTGGTTTTATTTGTTTCTGGATTGTTCTTTTGTTATACAAGTAGTTAACTATATTATTTTTATTTATACCAAGCTGGTTCCAAACATGACACTGTTACCCTTTTAAGTATCATAGAATTATAAAATCCCAGGGCTGAAAGAGATCTCAGGAGATCAAGTTCAGCCCCCTGCCCAAAGCAGGACCAATCCCAGCTAAATCAGCCCAGCCAGGGCTTTGTCAAGCTGAGACTTAAACACCTCTAGGGATGGAGATTCCACCCCCTTCCTAGGGAACCCAGTCCCAGTGCTTCCCCACCCTCCTAGGGAAATAGTTTTTCCTAATATCCAAGCTCGATTTCCCCCACTCTAGCTTGAGACCATTGCTCCTTGTTCTGCCAATTGTCACGCCTCTCTCCATCCTCTTTGGAACTTCCCTTCAAGAACTTGAAGGCTGCATCAACCCCCCCACCACACACTCTTCTCTTCTGCAGTCTAAACAAGCCCAAATCCCTCAGCCGCTCCTCATAAAAAATGTTCTCTAACCCCATACACATTTTTCTTGCCCTTCGATGGACCCTCTCCAGTGCATCCATATCCTTTCTGTAGTGGTGAGCCCAGAACACAATACTCCAGATGTGGCCTCACGAAAGCCCAGTAAAGGGGAAAAATCACTTCTCTAGAACTGCTGGAAATGCTCCTTCTGTCCACCCTAATACGCCATTAGCCTTCTTGGCTACAAGGGCACACTGTTGACTCCTATCCAGCTTCTCATCCACTGGAATCCCCAGGGCTTTTTCTGCTGAACTGCTACTTAGCCAGTCAGTCCCCAGCCTGTAACGATGCTTGGGATTCTTCCATCCCAAGGGCAGGACTCTACACTTGTCCTTCTTGAACCTCATCTGATTTCTTTTGGCCTAATCCTTCAATTTGTCTAGATGACTGTGAATGAATCCTATCCCTGCCCTCCAACGTGTTTACCTCCCCCCCAGCTTAGTGTCATCCACAAACTTGATGAGGGTGAAATCCATCCCCTCAGCCAGGTCATTAATAACCTCATTTCACGAAGCATACCGGAGCGGTCGACAAAGGCTTCCCTTGTCGACCATGGCGCATCCAGACTGCTCCGCTGTGCCGTCAAGCAGCTGATCGGCACAGCGCGGGCGCCATTTTGATGTTAATGAAGCGGCGATACCCCTAAAGTACGAGAGTGAGGAACAATGAGGGTAAACCTGTGCCCAGACTTGTGTTTCCTGCTAGTGCCTATTTAGGTTTCCCACACCGAGACACATAGAAATTAGTGTTCCACGAAGTGCTGTAAATTATGGAATTGGGATTAGTAGGGTCGATTTCTCAAAATTCATTTCTCAAATAAAAATACCATTTTTCAACAAGTGAAGAGCAACAAATTTGCTTCACCCATGAGAACAACCTCCAGTAGAGCGGGTCGTGTCTCATATTCACATTTTCTCTCCTTCCAGGCATCTGTACTGTGACCATCTCCCTAGGGCCTAGGCACCCAAGGAAGTCAGGGGAAGGCACAGTATAATCAGACACATCTCTACCTTCGACTTGGAGAACGTCTCCCCTACACCATGTCATATTCCAACACAACTGTCTTCACCAACCCTTCCACCTTCATCCTGCTGGGCCTTCCTGGCCTGGAAATGGCCCATATTTGGATCTCTATCCCCTTCTGCACCGTGTACTTCATCGCCATCTTCGGGAACTTCGCCATTGTGTCCATTGTGAAGATGGAGCCGAGCCTCCATGAGCCCATGTACTATTTCCTCTGCATGTTGGCCATCACCGACCTGGTCCTCTCCACGTCTATCCTGCCCAAAATGCTGGCGATCTTAATTTTCAATTCAGGGGAGATTGATTTCAATTCCTGCTTCATCCAGATGTTCTTCATTTATGGCGTCTATATGATGCAGTCTGGGATCTTTGTGGCCATGGCTTTTGATCGGTACGTGGCTATCTGCCATCCCCTCAGATATTCTACCATCATGACAAACTCTGTTTCGGCCAATAGCACCCTGGCCGCTGTACTGCGTGGCATCATACTTGTCCTGCCCATGGTCCTTGTGGCGAGGCAGTGGCCATATTGCAGAACCAACATTGTCCCCTCCGTGCACTGTGGGCACATGAACGTGGTGAATCTGGCTTGCGGTGACACCCGCATCAGTAGTCACTACGGCCTGTTTTTGTTAAGCTGTATGAATGGCATGGACGTGTTTTTCATAGCTGTGTCCTATGGCCAGATCCTCCGGGCCATCTTCCGCCTCCCCACAAAGGATGCCCGGCTCAAGACTTTTGGGACTTGCGGCTCCCACCTCTGCGCCATTGCACTCTTTTATGTCCCGAGTCTGCTCTCATCCCTCATATTCCGTTATGTCCAGAATGTGCCTCAGAATGTCAGTGTTCTCATGACCATTGTGCATTTCCTGCTGCCCCCCATGCTAAATCCCTTCATCTATGGGGTAAGAACCAAACAGCTCCGGGACAGGCTGCTCAGGCTAGTTACACATAAAGGCTCCTAATGTTCGCTCCTGGGGCTCTGGCCCTCACAGGGAGCTCTGTGTGGGGCTGGCTGCGGACATGACTCTTCCCTGAGTCAGCTCCTGGCCGGTCACAGACATTAAACCCTGTTGCTGCCCTCACTGCTCTGTGTCAGGGTTAGACGCTGGGGATGGGTCTGGGCACAGGTCTCGGACACATCGGGCCAGCACCTTGCTCATTGCAGGTGTCTGGACACAGGCAGCCCAGCCAGCTATCCTGCCTCTCCCTCACGGCCCTGTCCCTTCCCTGCCCATTGCACCAGGGCCACCGTTGCTCACTCCTCCCCTCCCCAATCACACTCAGAGGGAAGTGAAGACACAGCGGTAGGGCCGACAGGCCAGACAGGAGCCATGCAGGACGCTGGGAAGCCGTAGAGAAGCAGCTGAGGGTTGGGAGCATGTTGTGAGGAGATGGCCGAGGCTGTGCATCTTACAGCTGGTGGGCCCCACAGGTGGTGGAGACCTTGGTGTGGCTCATTTCTTTCACATTCAGTTCCCTCTTGCTCTCCCCGGCTGGGACCTGTAGCTGGCGGGTCCCTAATGTGAGGTGGGCGGGTCTGGAGCATTTGGCCCTGAGTCAGGCCTCAGGGGCAGGACAAAGGATCAGTGTTGAAGCCAGGGGGACAACAGCCGAGTGAGGCAGGAGGATAAGTCTCCGGGTGAGCTGGGACGGGACGATGATGAGCAGAGGCTGGATGCCTTCGGTAGCTCTCATGGAAGGAGCTCTATGGAACAGCACCCATAAGCCGGCTAGTCACGCACGTACATGTCACCTTCCTGGGACCACAGGGCCCCCATTACCTCACGGCTGGAGCTGGGTCATGTCACTGAGTCCATCACACACTGAGCATGGCACTTTTGTCACTGCATCTGGACTATTTGTAGTGAGGCTGCTCGGCAGCGTTATCCCCTGTCTAGAGGGACTGTGAGAGGCAGAGATGAATGATTGACCCATGGACACACAATGAGTCAGTTTCAGAGTTGGGAGCAGGAACCGAGAGTCCTGACACCACAGCCGCATTCCTCTGGCCAGGAACTGGTGCTGCTCTTCCTAGAATCATAGAACCATAGAGCTGGAAGAGACCTCAGAAGGTCATTGAGTCCAGCCCCCTGCTCTAGGCAGGACCAATCCCAACTAAATCAACCCGGCCAGGGCTTTGTCAAGCTGAGACTTAAACACCTCTAGGGATGGAGATTCCACCCCCTTCCTTGGGAACCCATCCCAGTGCTTCCCTACCCTCCAAGATTATTAGCTTTTCCTAATATCCAACCTGGATCAATCCCACCGCAGCTTGAGACTATTTCTCCTTGTTCTGCTGTCCGTCACCACTGAGAACAGCCTTTCTCCATCCTCTTTGGAACCTCCTGTCATTACTAAAGTAAGTGAGAATATTGCTTTGCCATGACCTGACCTGCGCGTATGGGCGATGTTTCCAGCTCACCATTGGCCTCATCTGGACACACGATATTTAGGTTCTTCTCCAAGCTCAAGCTACAGCCTGAGAGATCCCAGAAAGCTGTAGCTCAGAAAAAGGTTATTGGGAAGCCTGGCATGGACAGTCAAACTGAGAACAAAAGGAGTTCAATAAAACCTTTACTAAGACATAAGAAAGAAAAACAAACTATGATAGAGATAAGGAGTCAAGAACATAACAAGGTGCTAGCACTCCCCAGGGAACATGTCTGAGGTAGGGAACTACTTAGCCTAGCGTAGGTACACATGTCTCTGAAGAGATGGCATGAAGAGATGGAGGACAAGCTTCGACCCGGCCTGCCCGATGAATTCAGAGGGCCCAGCAGGTGGTGTGTCAAGGGGCTGAGCCAGACTGTGAAGCTGAGCTAATAGACTGAGAGAGGGCAGAGAGACTGAAGAGCGAATGAACAGTCAGACCCGAGCAGGGATGTGTTACAGGCCTTGGCCCTGCTTAGTTCAGACCCCACCTACCCAGCCCAAATCATATTTCCTCACCCTGAGAACTGTTCGGGTGCATGAACTCTATAGGTTGGGAGATGATGACGCTTATTCCTACCTATTACTGAGGATCACTCCAAAACCATTATCCTGGCAGCTTCTCTTGCAGGCACCAACCGGCTCTGGATGAATCGACTCAGCTTTAGGTTCAGTTCCCTCATTTAGCTCCCCAAAGTCGAGGAGCATTTCGTCCAGGCCAGCAGTTACAAGGGCCCCTGGTAACACCCAGGACTAACTTGCATTGGTTGTTTGTACAGGACATGGGCCTGCACGTTTCTTCACTGCTTAATACTCCGGGTAACTACGAACGCACCCAGCCCTCCGCCTCTTCCCAGGACCAGGCTGGCGGCTCCCAGGAGCCTGCCCGGGGCCGCAAGAGGCGGGCACCTGCCTGGTCTAGTGTGGAGATCGTGGACCTCATTGAGGTTTGGGGGGAGGCCTCCAACGTCCACGATCTCCGCACTAGACACAGGAACGTGGCCGTCTACAGCCGCATGGCTGCCAGCCTGGCCACCAAAGGTGACCTGCGGACCCAGGAGCAGGTTTGCATGAAAATCAAGTTGGTCCAGTGAGACCCCCGACCCTGAGCCCTGAGCTTAGAACATAAGAACATAAGAACGGCCGTACTGGGTCAGACCAAAGGTCCATCTAGCCCAGTAGCCTGTCTGCCGACAGCGGCCAGCACCAGGTACCCCGAAGGGGATAGACCGAAGACAATGACCAAGCCATTTGTCTCGTGCCATCCATCTCCAGCCTTCCACAAACAGAGGCCAGGGACAGCGTTCCTACCCCCTGGCTAATAGCACTCCATGGACCCATCCTCCATGAATTTATCTAACTTCTCTTTAAACTCTGTTATAGTTCTAGCCTTCACAGCCTCCTGTGGCAAGGAGTTCCACAGGTTGACTATGTGCTGTGTGAAGAAGAACTTTCTTTTATTAGTTTGAAGCTTGCTACCCATTCATTTCATTTGGTGTTCTCTAGTCCTTATATTATGGGAACTAATGAAGAACTTTTCTTTATGCACCCTCTCCACACCACTCATGATTTTATAGACCTCTATCATATCCCCCCTCAGTCTCCTCTTTTCTAAGCTGAAAAGTCCCAGTCTCTTTAGCCTCTCTTCATAGGGGACCTGTTCCAAATCCCTAATCATTGTAGTTGCCCTTTTCTGAACTCTTCCCAAGGCCAAAACATCTTTTTTGAGGTGAGGAGACCACATCTGTACACAGTACTGAAGATATGGCGTACCATAGTTTTATACTTCCCCTTCTCCTTCTTCCCCGGCTTCCCCTTCCAGCTCCCTCCTCCCAGGTTTCCTCTCCTCCCACCCTCTCTCTTCCCCTCTCCCACCTCCTTTTCCCAGTCTCCCCAGAGGTTAATCCCCCCTTCCCTCAGTTTTGTCAAATAAAGAGAGTTTCTATTTTTGACCACACGTGTCCTTTATTTTTTACATCAGGAAGGGGGGCAAGTGGAAGGAGGTGAGGGAGGAATGGGGCACGAGCCCCCGATGGGAAGGACTGGGGTGGCTCTGCGGGCTCCTCGGGGTGGAAGCTCTCCTGCAGGGCCTCCTGGATCCTGACAGCCCCCCGATTAACCCCCCCCGGATGGCAGCCTGCGGCAAGTGCAGCTGGGCTGATGGCCGAGTGCTGTGATGTGCCGAGTGAGGGCACTCAGGGCACTCCAAGACAGGACTGCTTTGCTGTCCCTCAGGGAGGTAGACCAGCAAGCGGGGAACCCTGAGAACTGTCTGTCCGGGGTGGGGGTCGGGTCCCTTTAAGCACAGCCCTCGGCTAGCCTGAGGCAGCAGCTCCACATTCTAAGTCCTGGTTCCGGCCAGCCTTAACTTCGGTTCAGGGTCCACTCAATGTTCAGGGTCCACTCGGTTCAGGGTCCACTCAACTTCGGTTCAGGGTCAACGCTAATTTGAATTAGTTTTTAGGTCTAGATGCACTAATTCGAATTAGCTTAGTTCGAATTAGTGCTGTAGTGTAGACATACCCTCAGCTACCAGGCTGGTGTGAACATTCACAGCAACGTTCCCCCTATGGATTGGTACCATGTGAGGGGCGGTCAGTGAAGTGCGGCTCTGGCCGCCCTCTCCCAGTGCTTTGGGAAGCCTGTTGCTGTCCCCCAGGAGCAAAGATGTGAAGCACCAACACAGAGCTAGTACGCCTGACTTCCTACGCAGAAACGACACATTCATATGAACAGCATGAACAGAACATCACAGGACAGTGTGTCCCAATGGCCAGAGTCTACACAGCTGCCCTCACCATCAGGGCTGTGTGGCCCAATGGCCAGGGTCAGAATGGCTTCCCTGTCCCTCAGGGCTGTGCAGTCCAATGGCCAGAGTCAGAATGGCTTCCCTGTCCCTCAGGGCTGTGTGGCCCAATGGCCAGAGTCAGAATGGCTTCCCTGTCCCTCAGGGCTGTGCGGTCCAATGGCCAGAGTCAGAATGGCTGCTCTGTCCCTCAGGGCTGTGTGGCCCAATGGCCAGAGTCAGAATGGCTTCCCTGTCCCTCAGGGCTGTGTGGCCCAATGGCCAGAGTCAATAGGGCTGTTCTCTCCACCACGCCTCGCTTTGCTGCAAGCAGTGTCACTTTCCAGGTCTCCCTTGGGGGCTAAGAGCACCATTCGCACTCATGCAGAAGGGGAGGCAGCTGTTCAGAGATTCCCTTTTCCCACTTGTGATTTGGCTAAGAGGCAGACGCCCCTGTGGAGAAGGTAAAGGCCTCGCTGCGGAGAGCCACCAGGTCCTGAGTGGGCAGGACACACCCAGCTTGTGCCTTGCGACACTCCCTGAAAGGGGGGTTTGTCCAGGGTCCTCACGAGTCAGAGAGCAACCCTCTCCCCCAGCTATTGTGGGGAGGTCACATTGTCCTTGTGGGGCTGCAGTTTGACTTCCCTGTGGCACAGCCCCACTGGGCTGCAGCCGCCGGAGCCAGGTCTGAGTGGCCCCGAAGGGATGGGCACAGACCGTCAGTCGGTCGGCCCCAGACACCCCATGGCCCAGGCAGTGAGCTCCAGGAAGTCTCTCTGCAGGGGGCAGTGAAGGGTCCCCCATAGGCCCTGAGAGCTGTACCCCAGAGCCTGCCTGCTCCCCCAAAGATCCCTTCCCAGCACGGCAGGGTCCTGCTGTGAGTCCCCCCCTTCCCCAGAACCAGCCCCTGGGCTGTTGGTGCCTCGGTGTTGAGCGGTGCCGCGGCCAGCATGGCCCTTCCCGCCATGGGACTGGAGCCTGGCTCTGGCCAGTCACCTGCCAACTCGTCTCCTGTGGGTGGCAGGTCTTGGGAAATGTCTCCTCGCAGGGCAGAGACGATCATCCCTGCCCACAGCCCCAGGGCTGCCTGCAGCCCCTGCGCCACACGGGCCGGGCCCAGCCTCGTGGCTGGACTGGGAACAAGCCGACCAGCTGAGGGGCGAGGAGGGAGGCAGCTGAGTTGGGCTCAGGAGCGGGGGGGTGGGACCCACGGCCGTTCACCCCAGCCCTGAAAAGCCCTTCCCACCCCCCTGCCCTCTAAGCAGCAGCAAGCTGGGTGGGGGGGCCGGGGAGAACGAGAGTCAGAGCTGGGGCCATTGGGACGGGGGATGAATTCACCCCCACAGGCAGGATGGGGGCAGCCCTCCCCTGAGCGGTTCAGAAACAGCTCGTTAGCCAGGGTGATTAATTACAAGGGATCCGTTCCCAGGAGACGCTGCCACTGGGCACGTCTCCACAGCAGGGCAAAAGTCGAATTAGGCTACACAGCGTCAATTGCGCAGCTAAAGTCAAAAGAGCTTAACTCGGCTTTCGGCGCTGTCAGCTCAGCCGGAAGCCGAAGGAAGGGCGCTCCCCCTCCCACTTCCCTGAGCCCTTGTAAAATGAGGGCGACAAGAATCGGAGTGAGAAGTCCTCCAGCTCGACATTATGTCAAAATAACGGCTTGCGGTGTAGACGCGCTCTTTGTTAGTTTGGAACAATGTCCGTTATTCTGACACAACGCTGGTGTGTAGACACAGCCTGTGTGGTCTGGAGGTTGCCACGGTGCTGGCTGCTGGCCTCCCCTGCCCCACAGGGACTCAGTCCATTTCCCAGAGCTCCAGTGTCCCTGGCCCCAGACACCATGTAGAGCTCCCCAGTCACTGGCAGTCCCTGGGGCTGGGACCGACGGGGCCCTGACAAACCGAGCAGCCCAAGGGCACGGGGTCTAACACAGGAGATCTCTGAGAGGCCCCGGAAATGACAGATGCAGGCAAGGGTTGAAATCAGTCGAGCAGGTTTACTGTCAAATGCGAAGCTCTACCAGTCGGTAGCAGAGATCCTACAATGCTACACCACTGCGCACTTGGCCCCCGTTGACAAGGTACCAACACCGGGCAGGCCTATTGCCGAATAACAGATATTAACAGCGGTTAGTAAGCCACTGTGCATTCTCTAAGTCTAGGCAATGACACCTGCCGTTCAGGCGCCTAGTGCCGCCTCCCCCCCACCATGTCGGCCAGAGAGCACCCTTTGCGGTGTCCTTTTATAGACAGGTACAAACAACGTACATCATTTCTTTACATACCGGGCTGCCGCCCTCTGTTGCCTAGTTACCACCCCTCACCTTACGGAAGGGGGGCTCACTTACTATCTTTCGTGTTGTCAATCTCGACCTGGTCCTGAAGCTAGGTATGTGCATTAGTTTTGGGGGACTCTTAGTACCAAGACATTTCTTATTAAGATGTTCCGCTGCTCCCCTCTAGCTTACAGTCTGTACTTGGTGCCTCCCTATGTCCGTCCATGCTCTACCTAACTTACACAATCACACAGTTATCAAGAGGGCCTCTTTCTTGGCTCCTGTGTTACTGAACCAAAGTCTTGCTCACTAGATTGCAGGCCTGTTGCTGTTTGCATGTTACAAGCCTCTTATTAGGCCTGCTGACTCCATGTTACTGACCCTCCACTTACTACACTGGGATGTGGTCACACACAAGGAGAACAGGGGAGTCCCCTCCACAGGGGGCAGAGTACAGAGACGTCCCTGGGGTTTCCTCCTCTTTGTCTTCATTCCAGCTCATCCCTTCCAGAGCATCTTTGCTGTGAACTTAACCCGGAAGGGCTGAGCCCCCGTCCCAACAAAGGACAATTCCCAGAGGCGTTTAAGGCAGCTCTTTATTCCATCTCTGTGACCAGCCTGCACCAAGAAATGTATACTGGTTTATGCGCAGTCATTTCGTCACAATTCTACTCTGAGCCTTTTCTTTCTGTTATGAACAAACCTTTTGATGCTTCAGTACTCACAGAGCGTCCTCTTTTGGGTGAGAGCCTAGGTAGAAATTGACCTGGGATTGTGGTGGGTCCTTTGCGATCGAGAGACCCTGTTAGGATTTGGCGAGATTGGTTTTCGTATCCTCTCCTGTGTGTAGGGAGTGGTTCTGGCTGTGGCACAGGAGAAGCTGGAGTGTCTAAGGGGTTGTTTGTGTGACTTCTTGCTGGCCAGAGCGGCAAAGAGAAGTGCTCAGTGTGACTGGTTTCATGTGACTTATAGAGGAGAACCCCCAGTCGTGGGCTGTAAGTAGCCCTGGCTCTGAGCAATTGCCCTGAGTGACCCCAGAATCACTGTCGTATTACACCTGCTGTACCAGGTAACATGCTTCTGGATATTGTGTCCCGCTGTCCGTGAACAGATTTCACAAGTCCGGTTGCATTCGTAGTTATCCACAGCGTTCAGCTGTAATGCAAGAAACCTGCAGGCCTGTATCCTGTACAAACAGCCAACGCAAGTTAGTCCAGGGCATTAGCAGGGGCCCTTGGAACCACTGGCCTGGATGAAATGCCTGTTTGGTTGTTCCTCGACTTTGGGGAGCTAAATGCGGGAACTGAGAAGCTGCCAGGAAGGCCAAAGATAACGGTTTGGGGAGTGAGCTAATCCTCAGTAATATTTGGGAATAAGTGTCATCATCTAGCAACCTGTAGGCTACATCTACATTGCGCATTCTTGTGCAAGAAGATATGCAAATGAGGCATGGCAATGAATATCACTGCACCTCATTTGCATACCTAATGAGCTGCCATTTTTGTGCAAGGGGCTTTTGTGCAAGAAGGCGCAGACTACACTGCTCCGTCTTGCGCAAAACCCCCGCACTTGTGCAAGAGCCATTCTGAGTACGTGCATTATTTTCAGAGTACGTTCTGCCGCTTATTTTCAGAGTACGTGCACACAAAGAATTCTTAGGCAGAGGAAATCTGATTTGGGCAGGGTAGGTGGGGTCTGAACTAAGCAGGGCCAAGGCCTGTAAAACATCGCCACTCGAGTCTGTCTGTTCATTTGCTCTTCAGCTTCTTTACCCTCCCTCTGACTATTGGCTCAGCTTCACAGTCCAGCTCAGCCCCTCAACACGTCGCCTGCTGGGCCCTCTGAATTCCTCGGGCAGGCCAGGCGAGGCTGGTCCTCCGTCTCTTCACACCAGCTCTTCAGAGGTAGGTGGACCTATGGCAGGCTAAGTAGTTCCCTATTTCAGAAATGTTCCCAGGAGGAACGCTAGCAGGGTGGTATGTTCTTGTGGTTTGTTTGTGATTCTTTCATGTGTCTTAGTAAAGGTTTTATTGTCCTTGCCAGGATTCTCAAGAACCCTTTATCAAGCTACACCTATCTGGACTCTCTCTCACGCCATAGCCTGAGCTGGGAGAAGAACCTAAACATTGTCTGGCCCATATGCTCAGGTCAGGTAATGGCACAGCAATATTCTCACTCTATCTAGTAACTCCAGGAGAAGCAGCATCAGTTCCTGGCCAGAGCAATGCGGCTGTGGGGTCAAGACTCCCGATTCCTGCTCCCAGCTCTCCTGCTGGCTCATTCAGTGTCCCTGGGTGAATCATGTATCTCTGTGTCTCTCAGTCTATTCATGACAGAGGATAACACTGCCCAGCAGCCTTGCTAAAGATCGTCTAGATTCAGTGACCAAAACACCGTGCCAAGCATGTGATGGACTTAGTGACACGGCCTAGATCCAGCCATGGGGCACTGGGGGCCCTGTGGTCCCAGGAAAGGTGCCGTGTACGTGTGTGACCAGCCGGCTCATGGGGCTGTGCCATGGATCTCCCTCCATGAGAGCTACCAAAGGCAGCCGGACTCTGCTTAGCATCCTGCTGTCCCAGTTCACCCGGAGACTCATCATCCTGCCTCACTTGGCTGTTGTCCTTCTGCCTTCAACACTGATCCTTTGTCCTGCCCCTGAGGCCTGACTCAGGGCCAAATGCTCCAGACCCGCCCACCTCACATTAGAGACCCGCCAGCTACAGGTCCCAGCCGGGGAGAGCAAGAGGGAACTGAATGTGAAAGAAATGAGCCACATCAAGGTCTCCACCCCCTGTGGGGCCTGACAGCGGTAAGATGCACAGCCTCAGCCACCTGCCTCACAACGTGCTCCCAACCCTCAGCTGCTTCTCTACGGCTTCCCAGCATCCTGCATGGCTCCTGTCTGTCCTGTCAGCCCTACCGCTGTGTCTTCGCTTTCCTCTGAGTGTGATGGGGGAGGGGAGGAGTGAGCAACGGTGGCCCTGGTGCAATGGGCAGGGAAGGGGCAGGGCCGTGAGGGAGAGGCAGGATAGTTGGCTGGACTGCCTGTGTCCAGACACCTGCAATGAGCAAGGTGCTGTTCCGATGTGTCCGAGTTGTGCCCAGACCCATCCCCAGCGTCTCACCCTGACACAGAGCAGTGAGGGCAGCAACAGAGTTTAATGTCTTTGTGACCGGCCAACAGCTGACTCAGGGAAGAGTCTCGACAGCAGCCGGCCCCACGCAGAGCTCCCTGTGAGGGCCAGAGTCTCAGGAGCAAACATTAGGAGCCTTTATGTGTAACTAGCCTGAGCAGCCTGTCCCGGATCTGTTTGGTTCTCAACCCATAGATGAAGGGGTTTAGCATGGGGGGCACCAAGAAATGCAGAATGGTCATGAGAACATTGACATACCGAGGCACATTCTGGACATAACGGAATATGAGGGATGAGAGCAGACTCGGGACATAAAAGAGTACAATGGCGCAGAGGTGGGAGCCACAGGTACCGAAAGTCTTGAGCCGGGCGTCCTTTGTGGGGAGGCGGAAGATGGCCCTGAGGATCTGGCCATAGGATACAGCGATAAAAAACACATCCACGCCATTCAGACAACTTAACAGAAATAGGCCGTAGTGACTACTGATGCGGGTGTCACCGCAAGCCAGATTCACCACGTTCATGTGCCCACACTGCACGGAGGGGACAATGTTGGTTCTGCAATATGGCCACTGCTTCGCCAGAAGGACCATGGGCAGGATAAGTATGATACCGCGCAGTATGGTGGCCAGGGCGCTATTGGCCAAAACAGTGTTTGTCATGATGGTAGAATATCTCAAGGGATGGCAGATGGCCACGTACCGATCAAAAGCCATGGCCACAAAGATCCCAGACTGCATCATATAGACGCTATGAATGAAAAACATCTGGATGAAGCAAGAATTGAAATCAATCTCCCCTGAATTGAAAATAAAGATCGCCAGCATTTTGGGCAGGACAGACGTAGACAGGACCAGCTCGGTGATGGCCAACATGCAGAGGAAATAGTACATGGGCTCATGGAGGCTCAGCTCCATCTTCACGATGAACAGGATGGTGGCGTTCCCCATAAGGGCTATGGTGTACATGGCGCAAAAGGGGACGAAGAACCAAATATGGGCCATTTCCAGGCCAGGGATGCCCAGCAGGATGAAGGAGGAGGGGTTGGTGAAGACAGTTGTGTTGGAATATGACATGGCGTAGGGGAGACGTTCTCCAACTCCAAGGCAGAGCGGTGTCTGATGGTACTGTACCTTCCCCTGACTTCCTTAGGTGCCCAGGCCCTAGGGAGATGGTCACAGTACAGATTCCTGCAAGGAGAGACACTGTGAATTTGAGACACAACATGCTCTACTGGAGGTTGTTCTCATGGGTGAAGCAAATTTGTTTCTCTTCACTTGTTGAAAAATGGTATTTTTATTCGAGAAATGAATTATGAAAAATCGATCCTACTAATCCCAATTCCATAGTTTACAGCACTTCAAGCGACATTAATTTCTACATGTCCTGCTGTGGGAAACCTCAATAGGCACTAGCAGGAAACACAAGTCTGGGTACTGGTTTACCCTCTTTGTTCCCCACTCTGGGACTTTGAGTGTAGAAGAGGGGGACCCACAAGAGACCTTAAAATACCCTGTCACTGAAGGCTTTGATTAAAAAAAAACTTTTCAAGTTCACAGACTCCCTGATCTTTGGTGGTACGCTGCCATCACCCAAATGGAAAAAACCTCCACAACCTTTGAAAGCCAGGAAAAAATACTTAGGAACTTCTTCCAATGGGGTAATCCCTTGGAAACAAACTGTCATTTCTTAACAGAGAACAGCTGATGCCCAGAACCTCCTTTTTTTCGAGGAGGTGGGACACAGGAGCCTGATCATAGTCTTAAAAAAGTGATTTTATTAGCAAAACAAAGAAGACACATCTGGGCAAGTGTATTTGTAAACATCCTTGCAGGAGGCATAAGGTATCTGTCTAAAAGGCTTTCTTTCTCGACAGATCCCCCTCTAGACTGCCACTTTTTGCCGACAAAGTGCTGAGTCGGCAAAACGCGGCCATTTTTATGCAAATGAAGCGCGGGATATTTAAATCCCCCCTTCATTTGCAATGTCGACCTGTCTAATCTGCATCCCTCTGCTGACAGGGGGATACACTCTAGACATACCCTCAGTCTCCAGAAAGGGAAGAGCAGGTCGAAAAGGGATTCCCCAGGCAGGCAGTAAGAATGGGGGAGGCTGCCATGTGCTGACAGACTGAAGCATCTGGGACTGGTTAGTTTAGAGACAGATTTTGTAAAACAGTAAATAAAAGTTTATATCCAGGAACAACTGCAAATCCCCAGTCAGCCAGAATTGTCAAAAAGAGTTAAAAAGAACCCCAAACAATTATGCAAGCCCTATGTAAAGTGCTGCAAACACCTGGTCAAAATTGAAAGTGGCTAACAATGGTTTTAGCAGCTGTCCAGAGTAGTGATCAACTGGGTACGGGCAACCAGCCTCGGCACATTCTCTTTACAAGGCCTATAGCATGATAAAATCTTGTCTTGTGAACTGCCCAGAACAAGCTGTCATTTACCCACGGGGCAAAACTCTTACCAATGAATCGTAAATGATCAAGTTTAAGCTAACCAACGCTATTAGAAAAGTGAAAAACTCTGTAAAATAGCATGCAAGTGAGAACAGTAATTTATTCAAAATTCAAAAAGTAATGTATTTAAAATTAATATCACAAAACCATGTTCTGAAATCTATTTGGGTCAAACGCTTTTCCATTATAAATAACATTTCACCTACTATAATGCAACTTGACAAGAAAAAAAGTGGGTCCACACATCACGATTAAATTTATGACCTAGAAATTCAATAATGTCCTTTTATTTTTTTTTTGGTTTATCTGACAAGGAAAATAGCATTGCATGCTTGCACCAAAAATCATCCTGCATCAGCCTTTGTATTAAGAACTATTTAGAAAGGCCAGACATACACAAATCCATGGGTCCGGATTTAATGCATCCGAGGATACTGAGGGAGTTGGCAAATGTCATTGCAGAGCCTTTTGGACATTATGTTTAAAAACTCGTGGAGATCAGGAAAGGTCCCGGATGACTGGAAAAAGGCTAATGGGATATTTGGCTGCATTAGGAGGAGCATTGCCAGCAGATCCAGAGAAGTGATTATTCCACTTTATTCGGCTCTGGTGCGGCCACACCTGGAGTACTGTGTCCAGTTCTGGGCCCCCCCACTACAGAAAGGATGTGGACGCATTGACATAATCTAAATGTCAGAACTTGAAACTTACCTTCCAAAGTTTAAAATTAAATGTAGCCTCCCTAAATGTAAATCATAAACAAACATGGGTTAATATTCATATAAACTCATGTAAGTCAATGGCTGTGGAATTATAAAAATATAGTGTAATGGGAAATTCCACAACAAAAAAATTAAGCTGGTTAGAAATGTTAATGACACATGCTTTCATTGATATGATCCGCATTCCATCTAAAAGGAAAAAAGTAATTAAAGCCCCAACTATTGGAAACCAAAGTGGTTAAGTAAAGCACAAATAAACCTGAGTGCACAACATCCAGCATGCAGGCCACATGCCTCCCCTCTCTTACAGGTGAGGCACTAACAATGAAACATGCAAACTCGACCAAGGACAAGTGGTATAAAATACATTGGGGATGGCATTGCTGCTGGGGACGAAGTTGTAATCTCATTTAATATTAAAACATGTCCAAACAATGCCAGGTAAAGTGAAGGGGGCCGTACAAACACATGGAACACAACAGTTTAGTACATTATCAAAGCATAAAATTAAAAGTATAAAGCTCCAGTTTAAAAAGCCCAAGCCCTAAAAAGTCTCTAAATGTTTATTTTGTGTGTCTAAAATTAAGCTAAAGCTGGGCTAGAGATACAACATGTACAAATGCAAACTTGCAAAGTGCACTGCACGAAACCTCTCTTAAGTAACGGGCAATAGCCTTGTAATGGCTCCAAAATCCTCATCTATGCGAACATAAGAAGGGCCATGTGGGCTCAGACCAAAGATCCATCTAGTGCAGCGCCCTCTCTTGTGACAGCACAGCATCCTCTGGCGAGAAATCCCATGGGTTTGTTTCCCGTGGTTTGTTTAAACCCATTGCCTATTCATTCACGTGGTGACGCCTAGTTCTAGTGTTATGGGAAAGAGTCAATAATGTTCTTACTTAGTTTTGCTGGATCAGTGATGATTTTATAGATTGTCTACCATCTGCCCCCTTAGCTGTCTCTTTGCCAGGCTGACAAGTCCCAGTCCTATTAATCTCTCCTCATACGGCAGCCGTTCCAAACCCCTCATCAGTTTTGTTGCCCTTTTTTGAACCTTTTCAATATACTTTTTTTTTTTTTTTTTTTTTTGCAATGGGGCAACCATATCTACATGCAGTATTCAAGCTGTGGGTGTCCTGTGGAGTTGTATACGGACATTATGTTTTCTTCTTTGGTTTCTCTCCCTCTCTTCATGAGTCACAACCCCCTATTTGCTTTTTTGATGGCTGCTGCCCACTGAGGATTTATTCAGAGAACTCCCCGCAATGACACCAAGATCTCTCTCTTGAGCAAAATGTCCCCAACATTGTGTTTGTCTAGGGGAATTATGGTTTCCAATGGGCATTAATTTACATTTATCAACACATTTCATCTGCCATTTGTGGCCCACCTTGCTTTGAGAGATCATTGTCTAGCTCATCGCAGTCTGCCTGGGAATTCACTATCACGAGAAGTCTTTATCATCTGCAAAATTTGCCGCTTGACTCTTTACCCCTTTCCCTACGTGGTTGAATAGCACAGACCCGTAGAGGACACTAGCGCTAGCTTGGTGCAAAACCAATGTCATTTAAACCCTTAAGCAAAGAGCGCGCGCCCTGAGATATTGTGCCTCTAATTACACAAAAGTCTTTAATGTAGGTGTCAGGGCTGTTCCCCACTCTGGCACTCCAAGGACACAAGGTGGGGGCCTGCAAGAGGCCTTAAATACCTTACTTCTAAAGGCTCTGCTGCAAAAACTCCCTGGAGTCACAGATTCACCAACTGTTTTGGGGGGGAGGGGAGGGGTAGCTGCCACCACCAAGTGAAGCAAAAAGAAAACCCCTTTCTACCTGAACCCAGGAAGAAGCACTTGGACTTCATCCACAGGGGTACCACGAGAAAGCTTGAAAAACAAAGAGAAAACAGACTGCAGTCTCTGGTAGCTGACCTCTTAGACTTAGGCATGCAGACACACACACACACACACACAGACACACACACACACAGCCGTCCTGTTTCTTCCCATGACACAAGAATCAAATCATCACCTTAAAATGGTGATTTTATTAACAATACAGAAAGATGCCCTGGATAAAACAGACTTGGTTGCTAGGTGTTCTGCAGAGCACAAAGGGCCCCAGACCGACCCTGTCCGCTCACACCCACACTGCCCTGGGGCTGTGGGGCAGGGGAGCCCTCAGCTAGAGCTGGTACCTGTGAGTGCTGAGAGGGACGTGTCTTCCCTGGGAACCCCCCTCAGGCAGCCGCATCCCGCACCTCTCTCAGCCCAGCGTCTGCAGCAGTGTCCCGCGCCAAGAGCCGGCACAGGGCTGTGCACATTTAATAACAGCTCTGCCATCCCAGGGGGATTCGCTCAGCTCCTAGGGGAGAAGCAGCATCTGGATGCAAACAGTCTGGAGAGAAGCCTGTTGGTGCTTCTGAGCTAATTATCCAAGGAGAGGAGTAAACTGCAATGAGGGCCCTTCCCAAAGGAGGAGGAGAACTCCTGGCCTCTGGGCTGAGGCTCAGTGGGGGCCGGCAGCGCCGGCCAGAAAATCGCCGTTCTGTTCACTGCTCTGCGTTCTGCGCTGCTGTGTGATGTGCCGCAGTGACGTGAGGAGCCTGCAGGCCGGGACGTGTCAGACCCTGGCCCCAGCACTTAGCACCCGGCTTGAGGCCGTCGAGGGTTGGCACCGACACACGTGGGCCCTGCAAGTGGGATGGCAGGAGGGATTCTGGCCATAATGACGCCAGCCAGCCCCAGAGCCAGCCCGGACACCGGCTTCCCGAAGGTTCTGGATGGAACCTCCCACCACAACAGCGCCATGGCGGGGTTCCCCACCACACAACAATGTTGTCAATGCTGGGCCCGGTGTCTGGACACCGGCCTGTCTCAGCTCAGGTGGTAACTGGCATCCTTCTGCACGGTCGACGGCCCCGGTTCCAGGCTGTTCATGTGCCCACGTGCTGCGGGAAGCGCACTGTGCGGGGTTCCCGGAGGGGAAGGGGAGGGTGCCAGGAAGTGCTGAGGGGATCGGAGTGAGTCTTGGTTTCTTGGCAGCAGGGCGACACCGCATGTTTCTAGGGATGGGAGAGGTGGACCCCAGCTCCTGCCCTGCCGCTGAAGACAGGGTCTCCACAGAGATGCACATGTGTGCACCAGCTGTCAGGGAGACAAATGCCCAGGGACCAGCTTAGAAGGGGCAAATCCAATGCTGGGGGGCACAAGAAGATGTGGGAGGGAGCCATGGCAGTGTGCAGCATCATACTCGTACTGCCCCATCCATTGCTGGCCATATTTCAAAACCAACATCATCCCCCACTCCTACTGTGAGCACATGGCCAATGGTGAAGCTGCCCTGTGCCGACATCTGCATCAGTAGTTACTATGGCCTCTCTATAGCACTCTTTGTGACTGGTCTGGACGTGTTTTTTATTACTGTATCCTACACCCAGTAATGCGGCTCCCACCTCGATGTCATTTTAATCTCTTACATTCCTGCTGTCTTCTCCTTCCTCACACACCGGTTTGGCCATGATGTGCCCCTGTATTTCTATATTCTCATCGCCAGTATGTACATCCTGGTACCTCCCATGCTGCACCCCCTCATCTATGGAGTGAGGACCAAACAGATTCCAGGACAGGCTACTAAATCTCTTTACTGATAAAGGGACATAAAATGTTTCTCCTTGTGCTCTGGATATCAGACAGATCTCAATATGGAGCCATTTTGGCACTCTTTCCTGAATCACTGACTGGACGCTGAGAGAGCCTATACATTCTTTCCTGTCCATGACAAACAGAGGCATGGGTCCATGTAGGACTCTCAGGATTGCCCATTAAAATGTTATTCCTAACCAGGTCTGTGAGTGGCTTGCCACAGGATGTCAGAACATACTAATATCATAGCTGGGTGTCTCTAATGTTTATTTAATTTCAATTATTTTAAATAGGAATTAGATACAGTGCTCCTGACATCTAATTAATAAATTCTCTGCCAAAAAACTAGCAGAAGCTGATGGCCCATCAATGAACAGAGTGGGCCATGGAAGAAACTTAAATCCACCGGACGGGCTTTCCTGTGAATGTTCTAGCCAGAATACGGTTAACGGCCCTGTTGAGTCGCATGGAAAGAGGGATTGGCTCATGTGACACTGGACTGCATCCCGTGCTTAGACTTTTCCACTAACTAGAGGAGGGCTTTTGTTGGAATGAGAATTTTTGTTGGAATGAGAATTCAAAGGAAGAAATGACATCGTCACTTGTCCTCACTCCTTTGACAAAAGAACACCTGAATACGTGGAAAGGTCTTTGATAGCAGAGGTGTTCCCAGGCTGGAATGGAGAAGTCACAGTGTGTCTATGGAGGACTGGTGGAATAATCAGAGTGAAATACTGTTTTATTCAAATCCCATGTAACTTACAGAACTCCAATTCTGAGTTTGCTTTATCTCTTCACTAATCTACTGCATGATATTACTTATAATCACTTACAATCTATCCTTCTGTACTTAATATATCTGCTGTGTGTGTGTTCTACCTAAAACAGTGTATGATTCAAAATGCAATAGGAAATGTGCTTATGAACAGGGGCTGGCACTTTCTCCTCACCGCATTGAGGGAAGGGCAGAATAAACTTACAATTGTCAGGCTTCTGACTAGGGCAAGACGATACAGCAACATTTATCAATGACCTGGAATGCGATATCAGATCCTTGCTGATAAAGTTTGCAGACGACGCATCGATTGAGAAGAAAATAATGTGTGTTTTAATACGGATACATATAACAAGAGACATTTAGGCACAAAGCAGACAGGCCAGGCTTTTAGGGCAAAGGACGGTACCCTCAGGAGCAAGGAAGCAGATCGGGGTGGCTGTGGAGTCATACACAGGGGTATCTCCATTAGGAGTGGGGAGGTAACATTACATGTAAGTCAGGCACTGGCCACTCCTGGAATGCTGCCTCCATTTATGGTGTGCTCAATTCACACAGGATGTCGATAAAGCAGAGAAGGAGCATCACTGCCACCCCACCCCACCCTCACTAGTCAATGGACCTGTTCAAAGAAAACCCACCATGCAACTCTCACTAAATATTAAAACCAGCAAAGCAGGGGCTTAAATAGACTTACCCTTCTCCACTGGGCACTTAACATGCTCCATCCGGCACTCAGCCAGGGAGCAGATTTGGGGTTTACCTCCCATCCCTCCTGTCCTGCTCCCTCATCTGAAATTGAGGCTCACCCAAGTGGGCACTTCTGGCTATGCCACTTATGCACAACATCACACAGAAGATGTAGATGGCACCAACTTTGTATAAGGCCGGGCATGCTTAACAAAAGAAATCTGTGAAAATGTGCCACACCATCTGGAGTCAAATTCTCAGCGTCGTCTGTGGAGGGAACAGCTGGGCTAGTTACTCATTGCTGTGGATGAAATAGGTGCAGGAAAGGTGCCTTTTCCCCTCAAAACTTGTCCTGTCCCCCTGGAATGCATTCTGCACCTTCTCCCACCCTGCAGATGGACACAATGGCTTTACTTGTGTTCTCCTTAGCATGCTTTGGAGTGATGAACTTTAGTCCTATCCCCAATGTTCTGAGATCACTCTCCACAGGCTACTGGTCAGAAATTGACTCGTCTCTCTCTTGTAGCTGGCCACCCTGGTTCTATGGTCCTCACAGAGCCTCCCGACCAATCTGGGTTTTGTTAAGTGACCCAGAATAGAAATGGCCAAGGGCCTGGAGAAGTGTCATTACCTCAAGGCCCAGAGCATCACTACACAGTCCAGGTTCAGAGGGCCTCAGGTAGCCATTGCTCTGGGATGTGAGAAGCTCTGTCAGAGGTGGCCCTGATCAGCAGAAACAGGGGCAAGTAGCCCTTTCTCTGTGCACTATTCTCAGCACCCTCTCACGGATCTCCTTCGCCCTCACCCCATAAATGATCGGGTTCAGCATGGGGGGCAGGAGGATGTGGAAACTGGCCACCAGAATGTGGGCAGAACGGGGGATCTGCTGGCCAAACCGGTGGGTGAGGTATGAGAAAAGCACCGGGGAGTAAAACACGAACATCACCCCCACGTGGGAGCCACAGGTGCTCAGAGCCTTGAGGCGTGCGTCCTTGGAGGGGAGCAGGAAGATGGCCTGGAGAATACGAACATAGGACAAGAAGATCAGGATCACATCCAGCACTAAGAGGGAAACTAAAAACAAGTCATATTCTCCATTGGCCCTAATGTCTGCACAAGCCAGCTTGGCCAGTCCCATGTGCTCGCAGTAGGAATGGGCCAGGACACGGACGCTACAGAAGGGCAACCGGCCAACCAGGAATACCATGGGGAGGACAAGGACTCCGGGCCTCAGGACAATCCCCAGGCCAATCAGGGCGATTCTTTTCTGCGCTAAGATGACAGTGTATCGGAGAGGGTCACAGATGGCCACATATCGGTCAAAGGCCATGGCCAGGAGAATGGCCGACTCCATGCCCGTGAACGTGTGGATGAAGAACATCTGGGTGAGGCAGCCCCCCAGCCTGATCTCTCTGAGGTTGAACCAGAAGATGCCCAGCATGCGGGGCACGGTGGCCGTGGAGAGGCCCAGGTCGACAGCAGAGAGCACGCACAGCAAGTAGTACATAGGCTGATGCAGACGGGGCTCTGTTTTGACGATGAATAGGATGGTGCAGTTTCCCATCAGGGTGATGATGTAAATGGCGCAGAAGGGGATGGAGATCCAGACATGTGCAGCTTCCAGCCCTGGGATGCCCAGCAGGATGAACGTGGTGGGGTCTGAGTAGGTGTGATTGAGCAGTGACATCTCCAGGAGCTGCTGATGTCCTTGTGGTTGGCACACAAGCTCCCTGCCAGGAAAAGAGCAGAGCTTCACTTTGCTTTGCATCACTCATCCAGACTGGACATAAGAGCCAAAGAGAGAACCTGCACAAAGAGAAATAAACAATGAAGCTGTCGGCTGAGGTGGAGGATCTCTGTAACTCCTGCCATCTTTAGAGGCCTCCCTGGGTCTCAGAGTAGAGGAGTTTTGCACCAGGAACATTGAAGCCATGCGGAGGGACAGACAGGAGGGATCACCAGGACTACAACATCCTGGAAATTTAGCCACACGTTGCACCCCAGACACACTCAGCCAGGAACCTACCCCTGCAACAAACCCCGTTGCCAACTCTGTCCACACAGCTACACAAGCAACTCCATCACAGGCCCCAACCATATCAGCCACCACATCAGGGGCTCATCCACCTGCACATCCACCAATGTGATCTGTGCATCGAGTGCCAGCCATGCCCCTCTGCCATGGATATTGGCCAGACTGGACAGTCTCAACCACAAAGGATTAATGGACACAAATCAAATATCCGAAATGGTAACACACTGAAACCTGTAGGGGAAGACTTTAACCTGCCTGAGCACTCATTAATGGATTGAAAAGTAGCCATCCTTCTACAAATGAATTTCACAAGCCAACTACAATGAGAGAGAGCGCCGAACTGACCTTCATATGCAAGTGTAACACTATCTCTCCTGGCCTGAAGAAAGACTTGATCCAGTTAACATCTTGCAACTCCAGCTTTCCTTACATTCAACACCTCATTGACATCAAAGGCTATGTATGGGACACTGTCAGCCCTCTCAATTAGCCTAATTAGCATCGGGACTACAATTGACAGGTACATTCCCCCCCTTTCTTATTCTGAGGGTCCCCCTTTTCTTCTCCACTCAAAATCATCTCATTTGATGATGTGGGCTTTGCCCAGGAAAGCTCATGATACTGTATATATATATTTGCTAGCCTCAGGACTACTCATTGTTTTTAAAGTTACAAACTAACAGAGCTACCCTCCTGAGACTTTTAAATCGGACAGAGGACAGTTTCCTAGCTCAGAAACATTGCTCTGTCCTGGGGGATTCCAGCACAGTGATGGATACACTTGGTGCTGTAACTTGGAAGTTTCACAAAGCTGACAACAATTCTGAGCCAAAGGAGCAGGAGGAAGAATTTCACTAGAGAAATGTGAATCATGAGAACACCAGATTAGCTGCCCAAATGGCCACAGCCCCACAACTGAGACAGAAGGTTGTGCTGGCTACAAATGTGAGGAGTTCAGAGGAGCAGTGACGGCAGGTATTAAACATAAATGGAAGACAAAGGAAGTGACAGGTTGTATAAAACCAATAAGAAAACCCAAAGGACACAAGGAGAAATCAATGACCAGCAGAGATAAGGACAATAAAAAGGAGTTTTAAAAATGTATTAGGAACAAAAAAATCCAGACAATGGAATTGGTAATTATTATAGTAAGATGAGGGCCCAAAGCACAAGCCTAGGTATCACAGGCCTGGTGTGAGGCCTGAGACCAAGACTTTGCTAATATAAAGCAAAGTCAAGCTGCAAGCCAGAGGCAGGGCCTGCTCACAGAAGCTGGCAAGAACAGGCTGATGTTGCAGAAACACTCAGAGCTAAGAGGCACATTCCAGAGGGATCGTAACAGAACATCTCGTTAAGAAACATCTTGGTACCAACACAACCCCGCAGAGACAACAGGAACTTACTGACCCAGGTTCAGGACTGGGTCTAAACTGACAGCATGAGAGATAGTAATGGACTTCCCTTTGTACAAAGTAAGGGGTGGTATCTTGGTAATGTCAGGAGTGATATGTGACTTTTTTGTACCTGTGTATAAAATGTACCACAAGGGAGTTGTCTTTGTCCAGCTGAGGGGCAGTCTCATATCCCTAGCACTGAATGAGCTTGTCTATTGTCTGGGGGTCCGTAGGCGTACTGGTTCGGTAACGTCTACTGATAACTATCACCGAACATCGTTTGACAATAAAACTGGCTGGGCTCCTTCGATCCTTATCTGATTTTGTCATCTTTGGGGTTCCCCCGGGAGTCTGCTGTGTTGACTACTGCACAAAGTCAACACAACACACAGGAGAAGCACACAGGTGCGGCTGAAGGGTTATCACATTGAAGGAGCAGGAGACCTATCAGGACCCCACAACAGTGTCTTCTTACTACTACAATTACTTGCTGGAAATGGTAGAATGATCTATAATAATGCAGAGAAAGCAGAAGTGTCACTAAATATTTCTGTTCTGTAATGGGGAGGGGGGGAAGGATGATATAGACTCACCATGTAGTGATGGTACTCTTCCCATTCCACTAGCATCTCAAGAGGCTGTTAAACAGAAGCTATTAAGCTGAAACATTTTTAAATCAGCAGGGCTTAATTAATAATAATTAAAGGAGGGTAATGCAATTCATACCAGTCAGCATGGGTTATGGAAAATAGACCCTGTCACGCTACACAGAGATCTTTGAAGATGGGATTACAGGTTTGGTTGATAAAGACACTAATGTTGACTAAATAGACTTAGATATCGGTAAGGCACTTGACTTGATACTGCAGGACATTTTGATGAAAAAAAACTAGAGAGGTATCACATTAATATGGCCCACCGTACATGGATTAAAAGCTGGCTGGTTGGGTCTCAAAATGTAACTGTAATTGGATCATCAAGTGGGTGTATTTCTTGTGGTGTCCCACAGGGATCAGTTCCTTGGCCCAATATTATTAATATTTTTTATTAAGGACCTGGAAGAAAACATGAAATCCTGACATACAAAAAATTGGAGGAGGAGTAATTAATGAAGGGGACAGGATCATGGATTCAGATCAATCGGGATCATTTGATAAACTGGGACCAAGTAAATTATATTGATTTTAATCTGGCTACATGTAAATACCTCCAGCTGGGACCAGAAAACGTAAGTCACCTTTACATGATGAGTGAGCTATCCTGGAACCCGGACACTGAGGAAGATTTGGTGGTTGCTGTGACTATTCAACTGGACAGGAGCCCCCAGTGTGAGTCAAAAGAGCTACCATGGTGCTGGGTGTGAGCAAAGAGGGCATTTTTCCTCTGCTGGAATCCTGGGTCCTGCCCAGTGGCCACTATGGAGGAAGGACGGGGAGAAGTTGGAAGGGGTCTGACACAAGCCACACGAATGATTAAAGGGTTTGAAAAGTTGCCTAAGTGTTGCCCACTCAAGGAGCCCCAACTCTTTGGCTTAACTAGGGGGACCTGGGGGTGACTTCATCACAGCCTGTGAGTGTTGACATGGAGGTCAAATCTTTGTGAAAGGGCTGCTCAGCCTAGCCAGGAAAGCTGCTGTGAACCTGAGATCACAGAAACACACATTCCTGAGCAATGCTGGGCACGGAGCATTCCGCAGACACCTCCCGATAACAGGTGATACCAGAACAGCCCGATATCCTGGAGGGTACAAAAGCAGTCGCCAAGGACAGCAGGAACACACTGACCCCTAAAAGCTGAGCACAGGGACCTGTCTGGAGCACTCGCTGCCCGGGCCCCTGAGGAAGCGTTCTGGGCTGGGAAGAAAACCTGCCCCAAACTCAGGCCAATGGAATCTAACCGCCCCATCCTTGCACCTCCCTCTCAGAGCGACTCCGTCCCCCAGGTCACTGCAGAGAAGTGTCGCCCAGAGCAGCCCGGGCTTGGACAGTGTGGGCAGCTCACTCACCCTGAGCAGAGAGAGGGTTTTCTGTGAGAAGCAGGAACCTGGCAGCTCTGGAAGGGCTGAGAGCTCCAAATGCTGCGTAGGAGCCGTGGAGCCTTGTTAACTTATCCCGGAAATCCCCACGGGGCTCCCTCCCTGCCGCCCACTAGGGAACTGAGTGAGCCTTCCAGACAGGAAAACACGTCTACCCCAAAGAATCCCTGAGCATCCCTCCCAAGAGCTCTGTGCCTGCAGAGACGAGGAGCAGGGAGAGTTAATTCCCCCCACCCTCCCCATGCTGTGAGTCAGAACCATGCAGCTGCTCCGGCATCTGCTCCTCCAAGCCAGCGGCACCTGGGGTGTGAGAGGAAAGCCCATAGTCAAACGGAGAGCGGAGATGGGCCCGGCCCAAGCTTCAGCTTGGAAAAGAGGAGACTGAGGGGATAGGATAGAGGTCTATAAAATCATGAGTGGTGTGGAGAGGGAGAATAAGGAGAAGTTATTGACTTGTTCCCATAACAGAAGAACTAGGGGCCACCAAATGAAATTAATGGGCAGAAGGTTTAAAACAAAGAAAAGGAAGTTCTTCTTCACACAGCGCATAGTCAACCTGTGGAACTCCTTGCCTGAGGAGGTTGTGAAGGCTAGGACTATAACAGGGTTTAAAAGAGAACTAGAGAAATTCATGGAGGTTAGGTCCATCAATGGTTATTAGCCAGGATGGGTAAGGAATGGTGTCCCTAGCCTCTGTGTGTCAGAGGGTGGAGATGGATGGCTGGAGAGAGATGGCTTGATCATTACCTGTTCGATTCACTCCCTCTGGGACACCAGGCATTGGCCACTGTCGGCAGACAGGCTACTGGGCTGGATGGACCTTTGGTCTGACCCGGTACGGCCATTCTTATGTTCTTATTTTCTTATTAGAGCCCCACTATCTTAAGCTCTAGGAAAGCTCCGACCCAACTCTCACCTGCCCCGTGAGGCCCAGTCCGGCTGAACTCCATGACAGGCTGAATCCCCATGGCCCTGGGCTCCCCATTAGAGGCTCCCAGCAGCACCCCTCGGGCTGGGCGGAAGATATCTCTGCACCCCAGCGGCTTCTGGTGCCAGTTGCACCCGCAGCCCAAGGAGGTGGCTCCCTGGGGCCAGGCTGGGAGGTGGAAATGTCTAATCATGTGGGGTGGGGGAATTGGTGCTGCCTTTGGTTGGACGAGGGCCTGCAACAGAAGCCCATGTATCCCAGGCCTAGTGTGGGGCCTGAGGCCCAGACCAAAGTTGCTCAACCTGGAGTTCCTCAGCCTTGCTCTGCCCCCCACATTTCATCTCCCCCGTGGGAGCAGGGGTACCCATTGCTCTATAGTGTTACAACTTAGTAGCAGCTTGCTGCCACAACAGAGCGGTGTTGACAGTTCTTACCGGTGTGTTGTTCTTTCAGATGCTGGTAGATGTTTGGCTGTGTGCATGCGCTCCCTCTGTGCGCTGCCCTGGCTCTGAGCAGATATCAGCACAGGAGACCACAAGAGAGCCCCCAAAGCTACACAATTCTACAAGGTGGGAAGGTGTCTCGGCAATTTTATTGTCAAATGAAACACGGTCTCTAGCTCCCCAGATCTGGTGCTGAAAGTTTTGCTTGTGTATGTCTGCCCCTGACAATGCACCAACTCAGTCAGTGGCAGGACTTTCCATTCCCCTAGACCAGACACAGACAGTCCCATGAGATACATCTTTATACACAGACACAAAGTCACAGGATCTGGTAGTGCCAGAACACCCTGACCCCTGTACCTCCCATTGATAACAGGAACACACCGAGCCCTCCTAAGGACAAGGTCAGGATGACAGCATGATAGCTAGGGATGTTCTCACTGGACCAGCATGCTCCAGGTAATGGGTGACTTGTGCCAAGTACCTTAGGTCCGTGTGTTTCTGCAATATCAGCCCTGGTCTTGCCTGATTCCGTGAGCAGGGCCTGCCTCTTGCTCACAGCTCAACTTTGCTTTGTATCAGCCAGTGTGCAGCTCGTGGTCTCCAGCAGCTGCTCCGTACCACGGGACAGCAAAGGATCAGGAGTGAGGCTTGTGGAGCTGAACTCAGCAATCCCCCAATCAGCTGTGTCAGGCCACACTGGTGAGAAGATCAACATTCCAGAGGTCGACTCAATTGAGTAGGTCTGGGGGGAACCGCTAAATCAAATACCGAGGGCAACCCATCAACCGTGGAACTCCTTGGGGTTGGGGGCAGCAACGGAAGCTGACAAGAGAGATTCTCCCATTGACTTCCCGCTGTGGGGCCGCCCCAGAAAATCGATACAAGATAGCTGGAGTTGCGTGTTGTACATGGAGTTTCTTCCCAACTGTAGACCTGGCCTCGGTTTTGGCATCTTCTTACTGGGCACATTCCTAAAGAAAAAGACCAGCAAACTCTGAAGTGGGCACACTGAGGGTGCCACTGCATAACCAGCAATCAGCTGGCATTGCGCAAATACACACCTTAAAGCTCTTCTTCACAGACTCAATCTAGGAAGTGCTCATTTAGCAAGTTGGCCACGTGTGTCGGGACCCTCCCAGGATGCAGTGTGGGACAGTGGGACCACCGTGCCCTGTGAACTCTCCCACAATGCCTTGCGAGCAGCAACCCTTCCTGGGGCTAGTATCACGCCACACAGCCACATGAGGAGATTCACAGAAAACTTCCAGAGCAACCCCTGAATCACACCGAGAGAGACACCAGATCCAAGACCCCAAACTCCCACCACCGTGCCTGTGGAATATACCATCTAATTTACGAACTGGTCCACCGCTTCATCAATGGAAAGTGGACCTACACCAGCCCTTGTAAAGCCCCTGAGCAAATCTACCAGACCCTTCAGGCAAACTCACTGGCAAAGATAAACAGCACAGCAAGTGTATTGGCAGTTTTCTCCCCTATTGGCTATTGCAGGCACACAGAATTCACCCTTGGCCCCTGGGACAGTCCTCTGTTGGAATCTTCAGTCTTCTCAGTGTCCCAGTTGCTTATGTGGGGAGGAGGAGACAGTAGGAAGGCCCAGCATAGAGCCAGATGTTCTGTTTCATGCCCTCAGACCCAAGTGCATGGAGAGCACAGGTCCAGGCTGTCTAGGGATCTTGCATCTCCCAGCCAGGCTGAGCAATTCTCCAGATGGGGCCTCATGCAAGTGAGTCATTGAGTTGCAGCTCCTTGGCTGGACAAAGACTATTGACGGTTCTTTCAACCCCCACAGGCAAGCTAATTCTTGTCACTCCATCTGTGTTAATGAGATACGGGTATGGACAGAGAAATGACTTTCAGCTGATCATATCCTTGCCCTGGACCCCTTACAAGGCACACTTTGTATGTTAGATCACGGAGATAGACAAATGTGGGAAACGGGGGTTACAGGATGCTGCCCCGAGGTCCAGAGTATCACAGCTCAGTCCTTTGCCATGCAGATATCGATGGTGACAGACAGGAAGTTTGGCTCCCCCGAGACTGTGCCAGAAGGCCTGCTGCTGCAGTGAGGTGTGTGAGGTTCCGGTCTGACAAGCAGAATCTGCAGGTGGATGAGCAAGGAAAGGGAGACAGGCATTGTCAGGGGAAATAAAGTCCATGTGTGGTAAGTAGGCGAGAAAAAAACTCTTTTGTTTTCTTTTGCTCTGTATCTCCTCTTGCTCTTCTCCTGGGCCATAGACCAGAATATGTCTTTTCCGGGACATGAGTGTCTTGTATAAAAACAGAGAATTTGCTCTCAGAGAGCTATAGCCCCACAGATGCTCACCTTGGCACCCCCATACTCACCTCTGTTGTGTAATTGTAACAACCCTTGTACAAAATATGCCATGTGAGGTGTCAACGCTAAAGTGATGGTTTGCTGAAAATAACAATCCTATTTGTGCGCATGTATCTTTCTCGCCTCAGAAGTTACAAATACTGACTCTGACCCTGTCTAGCAAATGTGTTTGTGCATGTGGTAACTCCCAGAAGGCAGCTCACCTCCAGTCTACCCAGCACAGTGTGAATTGACAAGTCCAGTTCTCGGTCCCTGGATGAACACAATGGGCCGTGGAGAAGCAACTCCTCTCCTGATGGACTTCCCTGGGGTTGCTCTAGCCAGGAGATGGTGAATGGCCCAGGCTGTGTCTCGTTTAAGAAGGCCAGGGCATGTGACCAGCTCACATGACATGGGCGTCCATTTTGGGCTCCGACTTTTCCACTAACTTAGAGTTTGAACCTTGTTTGGGGATGAGGAAGTTCCCTCCCCATGGCTGAAGCTATAAAGGGAGAAGGGATGTTACCACCTGGCCTCACCCCCACGTAAGAGAACTGAGTTTTTTTCCCCATTTGGGGTGAGAAAGTGTTTCATTCACATCATGCCTGGCTTGCAGAACGCAGAGTGGAAATGGTTTCTGTAGGTAACACACTTCCATCGGTTCACTGCTTGCTTGTGCAGATTTCAATGTATCACTTGTCCTTACTAAATACGATTTCCATTTGTGAAGGGAAATGTGTCCAGGAACCGATTGTCATGGAAAGGTTTCCCCACAGGGAGCGAAGGGCAGACCGGGGAATAACCTGACACTGGCCGGGCTTCTGAGCAGGGCAAGACAGCAAAGCTCTGGGTCCTTTCTTCGGGAGCAGGGGAAAATTTGCTGGAGTTTCTCTTACTGTCCATCCGTGAGTGGCTGGCAAAGGCAGCAATGTAACAGTAGCTGGGTGCATCCCTGGCTGTGACAGTCTGTGTGAATGCAGGGCCTGGAGGGGTTTGCAGCTTGTCCCAGCCTCAGTGTGTTGGGAGCAGAGAGCAAAGTATTCCCGAGAGCTCAGCCATACCTCAGTTCTAGGACACATGTCGAGGCAGCCAATCACGCCCGGCTCACAGACAGGCCCTGCCAGACCATGAGTCAATCTCCCTCTTTCCATGCATGGACAGTGCTTATAGGAGGCCAGTCAGGACTCCTAGCTTGTCTCTGTCCTCTCCTGAGCCTCACCTTACCCATCTGTACACAGTGGAGATAGCTCTAGTGACTTTCATTTGCTGGGTGGTGTGACAAGGTCAGCCCAGAGGGCTGCTTCTGCATGGGGAAAAGGCAGCCCCCAAAGGGTCCAAGGCCTGCAGTTAGGGGCAGAGACTGCAGGGTAATTAGGAGCAGCTGTCAGGGAGCTGGTCCAGGCAGATTGGGGCCAGCTGACCGCACGTCAGGCCTGCTGGAGGCCTTTAATAGCCTCCCCAGCTGGAAGGTGGAGGAGAGACAGAGCAAGGACTTGAGACAAAGCATTAGCAGTTCCAGAGCTAGAGACAGCAGGGGAGGGAGTCCCAGAGGGAGCGGCCGGGCTCCCTACCCTAGAAACCAGCTGCAAGCCCGCACCCTGGCAAAGGGGGAAGGCTGCCAGCCAGGGAAAAAGGGACCCTGCCATAGTGCTCGGTAGCTCCTTCAATGAAACCTGCTACTTGGTGTGAGGATATTTCCTGGTGAGAACGACGGATCGCTGGGCCCAAAGCACTAAGTCTGTGTGCCTGAGAGAAGGGTCCATGTCTTCCTTCAGTCATCCTTCTCCAGATCTCTTTGTTCGACTCTCGACCCGTCCATCCTGGACAGACGGGTTTAGTTACTGCACAGTATACTTTGAATACACACACAGACAGAAAACAGCCAATTCCCCTGTCTCACCACAGAGCCCAGGAATTCCCAGCGCTCTAGGAGGAGGCATCGTAATCGCTGTTTACTCCAAAAGCCGGAAAAATGCCCAGAACACGAGACACGGACAGAGAGACGTTGGCTGGGGTGTCTCAGGTCTCCAACCTATTCACATCCAGGTGCCCCTGCTCCCCAAGAGGCCGACCCCCCTGGGCCTGCCCAGCGCTGGGCTATAAGTAGTACGGGTGCCCAGGGCTGCTCTTGTTGCTGTGCGTGGCTGCAGACGCTGGGCTGGGCGAGCTGGAGGACACGGCTACCGGAGAGGGATTCCCAGGGAAGGTCACAGGTATCTGTCTTCTCCTGCTCGTCAGACCTAGTGCGATGTGTGTGTGAGGGACACACGGTCGTTCTATTGCCCTCTCCCCTCTGCACAGCTAGGAAACGCTCTGGGTCCTTCTTCCAGGGCATGAATTTCCTTCAGTATCACTGGTCAAAGTGTCCCTCTTTCTTCCCCCGCGCCCCAAGGCCAGCTGCTGGGCTCCACCCCCGAGGTGGCTGCATTGCCATGGCAGAGGAGGGTCTGTGGGCTGACAGGTGTGGGTAGGGACATAGGAAAGGGCGAATCCTGAGGCTGCATTAATGCAAAGGGACTGTCCCCTCCGGCTTTAGCGTCTCAGGGCTGTGGGGAAGGGGCTGTGTGCGTGGGTAAATAGCTGGCAAATGGGAATTGGATGAAGTGTGCTGTCTCAAACCTTCAAAAAGCGGTTCAGTCAGAGGAGGAACACGCAGCCCAGAGGTGGACAGACCAGCACACAAAGGAGCAACTAATCATGAGGTTTCCTCATTGAAGGTGTCAGACAGTCCTCACTAAATATGGTGCCACCAGGACCACTTATAGTGGCCAATCCACGTGTGAGTCTTATTCACCTAAGCCTTAGGCCCTATAATGTCTACATTGTAACGTCAGAGGAGAACAGGTATTTCCATAGGCTAAAGATAGAATAATAGAATACTAGGACTAGAAGGGACCTCGAGAGGTCATCGAGTCCAGTCCCCTGCCATCATGGCAGGACCAAATACTGTCTAAACCATCCCTGATAGACATTTATCTAAGCTACTCTTAAATATCTCCACAGATGGGGATTCCACAACCTCCCTGGGCAATTTATTCCAGTGTTTGACTACCCTGACAGTTAGGAACTTTTTCCTAATGTCCAACCTAAACCTCCCTTGCTGCAGTTTAAGCCCATTGCTTCTTGTTCTATCCTCAGAGGCCAAGATGAACAAGTTTTCTCCCTCCTCCTTATGACACCCTTTTAGATACCTGAAAACTGCTATCATGTCCCCCTCAGTCTTCTAAACTAAACAAACCCAATTCTTTCAGCCTTCCTTCATAGGTCATGTTCTCTAGACCTTTAATCATTCTCGTTGCTCTTCTCTGGACCCTCTCCAATTTCTCCACATCTTTCTTGAAATGCGATGCCCAGAACTGGACACAATACTCCAACTGAGGCCTAACCAGCACAGAGTAGAGTGGAAGAATGACTTCTCATGTCTTGCTCACAACACACCTGTTAATGCATCCCAGAATCATGTTTCCTTTTCCTTTTTTTGCAACAGCATCACACTGCTGACTCATACTCTGCTTGTGGTCCACGATAACCCCTAGATCCCTTTCTGCCGTACTCCTTCCTAGACAGTCGCTTCCCATTCTGTATGTGTGAAACTGATTGTTCCTTCCAAAGTGGAGCATTTTGCATTTGTCTTTATTAAACTTCATCCTGTTTACCTCAGACCATTTCTCCAATTTGTCTCGATCATTTTGAATTATGACCCTATCCTCCAGAGCAGTCACAACTCCTCCCAGCTTGGTATCATCTGCAAACTTAATAAGCGTACTTTCTATGCCAATATCTAAATCGTTGATGAAGATATTGAACAGAGCCGGTCCCAAAACAGACCCCTGCGGAACCCCACTTGTTATGCCTTTCCAGCAGGATTATGAACCATTAATAACTAGTCTCTGAGTACGGTTATCCAGCCAGTTATGCACCCACCTTATAGTAGCCCCATTTAAGTTGTATTTGCCTAGTTTATTGATAAGAATATCATGCGAGACCATATCAAACACCTTACTTAATATATGGATGTTGCTAAATATGGATGATGGAAAAACTTTTATCGGTGTTACATGTGCAAACCTGCAGAGCAGTGCAATGGGCCCTAGTGCTGAGAGACACAATAAATGAAAATGCCGATTGATCTTCATCATCAGTCGATTTGTAGAGTTTATGATCAGAAGGGACCATGAGATGATCCAGTCGGACAGACTGTAAAACACAAGCTAGTTAATTTCACCCAGTTACCCTTGTATTAAGCCTCTTGGCTGGGGGGTAGCTGAGCTCTAGGATGTTCTATTGCAGATTCAGAAAGCCAGAGGGCTGGACCAGACCTCAAGGGTCAGCCAGAAAAATCCGCTGCTAAGATGCAGGATTTGCTGTAGGTAACCCATACAAAACAGGTGGCCAGCCTCCTGCCCTTGGGAAACTGCCCCCTTCCTTCAGCATCTCTTCCACCGTCCTACTGCGCTTAGCGTTTGGATTTGTACCCGAGAGTTAAAATCTGCTGGGCTGTAGTGGGGTGCTGCTGCCTCTCATCCTGCACCCTGTGGCAAGAGAAAACAGCATTTCCCAGCGTTTCCGGGCAGCCTCTCCCATATTGGAAGATTCTTTTCAAGTCACTCTTTAAGCTCCTCTTTGCCAGACTAAAAAGCAGCCGTTCTTTCAGCCTTCGCCGGTGCTGGGCCTCTCCATCCTTTGAATCAGCTTTGTCCCTCTCCTCAGGATCCGATCCCCCATCCTGACATCTTCCTGTGCTGCAGTGGCCAAAACTGGACCCGCTAGAACAGCTGCAGCCTCCCCCGGGCCTAGCAGAGAAGTGTGAGCCCCTCCTGTGACTTGCAGGCCAGGCTGCTGATACTGCAAACCAAGCTGGCCTCTGCAGTTATCTCCGCAGCAAATCCATCCCCAGCCCTGGGAGCTTCAGGGAGCAGGACGCTGAGGGAAGAATTGTGCCGCTTCTCTAGGTAGCACCCTGGGGGCGGGCCATGCCCTGCGCTGCGGGAGAGCCCCTGTCATCGGGGTGAGACTTGTCTGCACTGACGTGCAACTGCCGGGCTGCTGGAGCCTGCTCAGTGCAGCCAGGGCCTCAGGAGAGCTGGGAAAGGGTCTAGCCTGGATCTGCAGATGTGGGGAGCTGCAGAATTTCCACTTCTCGTCGCAGTGTCTCCCAACGGCCGGGCACCCTCAGTGCTAATTAACTGACCTGTGATTCCTGCCTGGCCCCCTATGCCTTATGGCTTATAGACACAAATAGACATAACTCAAAGATGCTTTTGGCAAATTATCTCATCTAATGTATCGATCGTCATGTCAGCATGGGCTGGAGCTGTGTCTCTGGTTCTGGTGTGCGTATGTTTCTTGGGTGTAAAATTAGACACATGGAGTATGGAATGGTTTATGGTTTTTAAATGTGTAAATGGAAAACCATCAGGGTGATTCCAAGGCTGGGAGGCCTCAATCTTTGGACAATCATATGCAAATAGACTTTTGCCCTTAAGTCTCAGCCGTAGTTGGTAGGGACTGGCCAGGTGACTTCCCATGCAAAAAGAGACTCTTTAAAAACAATAGGAAAGGAGGGGTGTTTTGGTTTTGGCTGGCACACCCGAGGGAAGGAACCAAAGACCCCAGGGGGAGGAAAATTTCTACTTGGGAGGCTTAGCTGGAAAAGAAACAGTGTTAGGGTGAGTTTGTAAGGAGTTTTTACTGAGGTTTCGGTGTAGAATTAGCGAAGCATTTTCTGTCATTTTGAGTCTATAACCCACTTTGCTCCGCCTGTTCTCACTTGTAACAACTTACAGTCCTACTGCTTGTGCTCAGTCAAATCACTTTTATTTTCTATCAAACCCAGTATAAATCATTGTTACCTGAGGGAGCAACCAGTGGGCACATCCCTCCTTTTATTTTAAAGGAGACTTGTTTTACAACACATAGGAATGACTGAGCCATGGAGCATCATCAGAAATGGTGATAAAGGTTCCCAGAAGCTACGTCTACACTTCAGCCTTTGTTGGCAGAGACAGTGCAAATGAAACACTCATCAGCATTTCTTGCCTTCTCATTTGCATAGTCTCTTCCGATCCATTTTGCAGAAGAGATTTTGCGGAAAACCCCCGCAGTGTAGACGGGGCAAAAACCCCTTTTGCTCAAGATCCTGTATACCTGCTTTTTTGACGAATAAGGGTTCTTGCACAAAAGGGCTTTTTGGGCAAAATGGCCCCGTCTACACTGCGTTTTTTTGTGCAAAAAATCCTTTTCTGCAAAACAGATCAGAAAAGACTATGCAAATGAGAGTGCCAGAAATGCTAATGAGTGCTTCATTTGTATTGTCTCTGCCGACAAAGGCTGCAGCATAGACGTAGCCAGAGAGTAGTTATTAGCAGTTCACAGTCATGCTGGATGGGCACAGCAACTGGGGTTCTGCAGGGGTTTCTTTTGGGACCAGTTCTCTTCAATATCTTCATCAATGATTTAGATGATGGCATAGAAAGTACGCTTACTATATTTGCAGATGATACCGAGCTGGGTGGGGTTGCAAGTGCTCCAGAGGATAGGGTCAAAATTCAAAGTGATCTGGACAACAGGAGAAAAGCTCTGAGGTAAATAGGATGAAGCGTAATAAAGACAAATGCAAAGTGCTCCACTTAGGAAGGCACAATCCATTTCACACATACAGAATGGGAAGCAACTGTCTAGGAAGGAGTCCTGCAGAAAGGGACAAGGGATCATAGTGGACCACAAGCTAAAGATGAGTCAACAGTGTGACGCTGGTGCAAAACAAAAAACAAACAAACAAGCAAACAAACAAACAAACAAAAAACAGTTCTGGGGGGCATTAACAGGAGTGCTGTGAGCAAGTCATGGGGAGTCATTCTTCCGCTCTACTCTACGCTGATTAGGCCTCAGTTGGAATATTATGTCCAGTTGTGAGTACCACGTTTCAAGAAAGATGTAGAGAAATTGGAGAAGGTCCAGAGAAGAGCAACAAAACTGATGAAAGTTCTAGAAAACATGAGCGATGAGGGAAGACTGAAAGAATCGGGCTTCTTTAGTTTGGAAAGGAGAAGACTGAGAGGGGACATGAGAGCAGTTTTCCAGTATCTAAAAGGGCGTTACAAGGAGAAGGTAGAAAAATTGTTCTCCTTGGCCTCTGAGGATAGGACAAGAAGCAATAGGCTAAAATTTCAGCAAGGGAAGTTTAGGTTGGACATTAGAAAAAGCTTTGTAACAGTCCGGGGGGTTAAACACTGGAATAAATTGCCTAGGGAGGTTGCGGAATCTCCATCTCTGGAGATAGGTAAGAGCAGGTTGGACAGATACCTGTCGGGGATGATCCAGATGGTGCTTGGTCCTGCCATGAGGGCAGGGGACTGTACTCCATGATCTCTTGAGGTCCCTTCCAGTTCTAGTGTACTAGGATTCTATGATTATATGGAATTAGCATTAGTATTGTCAATTATTCAGGTTCATTTCTCTGAATAATGAACATCTCATTTTCAAGCAACCAGTTTGCTCCACCCACTGGAACATCGTTGAGTAGTGCATGTGTTTTCTCATGTGAACATAATTTCTCCTTCCAGGCATTTGAACTGTGATCATCACCGTAGACTCAGGGCACACGCAGGAATTCATATGAAAATAGAGTACATGCAGAGGACACCATTTTGCCTTACAGTTGCACACCTTCTCCAAATTCCATGTCAGCTTCCAACACAACCGTCTTCACCAATCCCTCATCCTTCACCCTGCAGGGCATTCCTGGCCTGGAGACAGCCCATGGCTGGATCTCCATCCCCTTCTGCCTCATGTACGCCATAGCTGCTTTGGGGAATGTCACCATCCTGTTGACCGTGAAGAGGGAGCCGAGCCTCCATGAGCCCATGTACTATTTCCTCTGCATGCTGGCCGCCACCGACCTGGTCCTGTCCACATCTACTCTGCCCAAAATGCTGAGCATCTTCTGGTTCAATTCCAGGGAGATCAATTTCAGTGCCTGCCTTACCCAGATGTTCTTCATTCACAGCTTCTTAAAAATAGAGGGTGGAATCTTCGTGGCCATGGCTTTGGATCGCTACGTGGCCATCTGCCATCCCCTGAGACATTCCGCCATCCTGACAAACTCCATGGTAGCCAAGATTGGCCTGGCCGTGGTGGGGCGTGGTGGCGTGCTCTCAATGCCCTATCCCTTCCTGGCCAGGCAATGGCCATATTGCAAAACCAACATCATCCCCTCCACGCACTGTGAGCACATAGCGGTGGTGAAACTGGCCTGTGGCGACATCCGTGTCAGTAGTTACTACGGCCTCTCGGTGACATTATTTTTGATGGGTCTGGATGTGTTTTTCATTATCCTGTCGTACACCCAGATCCTCAGGGCCATCTTCCGCCTCCCCACCAAAGACGCCCGGCTCAAGACTTTTGGGACTTGCACCTCTCACCTCTGTGTTATTTTAGCCTTTTACATCCCAACTCTCTTCTCCTTCCTCACACAACGGTTTGGCCACAACGTGCCCTTGTATTACAATGTTCTCACTGCCAACATGTACCTTCTAATGCCCCCTGTGCTGAACCCCATCATCTATGGGGTGAGGACCAAACAGATCCGACACAGGCTGCTCCGACTGGTCATTCATAAAGACTAATTGATTTTCCTGCTGCTCTGTCTCTGTCTCTCAATAGGTTGGTTGTCAAAAACTACCAGCAGCTAAGGAGATCTCACCCAGACAGAAAAAAGCAGTAACTGCATTCTAGAGAAAATCTCTGCGTGATTTGAACTTCCCCAGTGTTTTAAGATGGCCAGAAATACATGCCCATGTATCCCAGACCTGGAGTGAGGTCTGCAGTCTGGGCCAAAGTAGTCAAGCTGTTGCTGACATAAGTGTGTGACACTGTGCCCCAGGTCTGTATGTAAAAATGCTTTAAAATATGAATATGCATACCTCAAAAGCTGTTTTATGCAAAATGGGGCTCAATCAAAATTTAATAGCCTGTGAATATGCATATTCTATTTGTGTGCATGGGTGACAGGGCGTCTGCCCTGCACTGGCTCTTTCAGGGCCAAACCCAGTCCTGAGTGAGAGCTGAGAGCAAAGCCCCAGCAGAGGTAGTCCTGGCTGGGGGCTATATAAAGAAGGACTCCTGGAGGGGCAGAGACAGACTCACTCTTGCTCTGGCTGGAGATCAAGTGGGACTTGGCTGCCTGGGAAACAGGAGACTTCGTAGAGGTAGAGCAGAGTTGGGAATATTCTGGCCAGGCAAACTCCCAGGCTGCAGTGCCTGAAGCAAGGCCTGAGGCTACTGGGTCTGCAGTGGGGCAGCCAGGGCAGACAAAGGCAGCAGGTCCTCACCCCCTTGCCAATGCTGAATGACCATTACAGATGGCAGTTCACCCCTGAGGCAGGGGCTAGGTGAAGACTGGCAGTGGGTCACTGAAGCAAGGCAAGTACAGGGCAACTGGGTGTTCCTTGGGAGGGAAGGACCCCCGAGTACAGAGAATGATAAACACCCCCCTGGAAGGGGGCTGAGAGTCACTGGAGGGGGCACTGCTGGAGGTCAGTGTCTTGAAGAGGACCCCGCAGTCTGGGAGCGACGTGGGTCTGGAAGGGAGTGCATGCAGTGAGACGACAGGGAAACACTGGCAGAGCAAGGCGCCCTGCGTGTATGTGAGCTCCGGGCAGGAGGTGCCATGGCGGTGAGTCCGTCCCCTGACAGCATGTATCACTCTTTAATGAGAAGTTAGAAATGTGAAGTGTCAATTGGTTTATGAATCTAGATCCTCTGGTGAAAGCCATTATTGGGGCGTAAGGAACTTAATGGCCTGGTGCTTAGAACAATGATCTGTAAATGGCCTTGTTTGTCCTGCAGCCAACCCTGCATTTGGGCCTCCAGAGACATGTCTCTATGCCTCCTACTGCTGGAACCCTTCTTGAATTCGATATTGTTCCACCAATCAGGGGGAGGAGCAGTATGGACCTGGGAAAATTCTGTTTAAGGGATGGGAAGCAAACCATGACGGATTTCAGAGCCTGCTCCCCTCCCCTCCTCAGCATATCACATGGAAGACCTGGAAAAAAACCGACTCTGGGGGAGAAGTTGTTACACCCAGGTCATGGACAATTTCATCTCTGGACAGAAGCAGTGTACCAGAAATCAGAGCTAGGCTGAGTGGATGATTTGTAACAATCTCTCTCTATGAGGCTTAGCTGGGGTGGATTGTTTACCTGAGTTTAGTAGCTTCTTGTGATCTGTCTGTCATCACTGGCAGCCGCTCACATTCTAATTTTAACACTTAAGAAAACCATGTTTCTTCTTCCTTTCTTGTTCTCCTAGACAAATTGGAGGATTGGGCCAAAAAAATTCTGATGAGGTTCAACCAGGACTCTTCATTTGTCTGTCACTTGGGACGGAAGAATCCCAAGCATTGTTACAGGCTGGGACCGACTGGCTAAGCAGCAGTTTAGCAGAAAAGGACCTGGGGGTTACAGTGGATGAGAAGCTGGATATGAGTAGCCAAGAAGGCTAATGGCATATTAGGGTGCATTAGGAGGAGCATTGCCAGCAGATTCAGAGAAATGATTGTTCTCCTTTATTCAGCTCTGGTGAGGCCACATCTGGAGTATTGCGTCCAGTTCTGGGACCACCATTACAGAAAGGATGTGGACGCATTGGAGAGGGTCCAGCGGAGGGCAACAAAAGTGATGAGGGGGCTGGAGCACATGACCTATGAGTAGAGGATGAGGAATTTGGGCTTGTTTTGTTGGCAGAAGAGAAGAGTGAGGGGGGATTTGATAGCAGCCTGCAACTTCCTGATGGGAGGTTCTAAAGAGGATGGAGAGAGGCTGTTCTCAGTAGTGAGCGATGGCAGAACGAGGAGCAATGGTCTCAACTTGCAGTGGGGGAGGTCTAGGTTAGATAGTAGGAAAAACGATTTCCCTAGGAGGGTGGGGAATCCCTGGGCTGGGTTCCCTAGGGAGGGGTGGAATCTCCATCCCTAGAGGTGTTTAATTCCCGGCTTGACAGAGCTCTGTCTGGGATGATTGAGTTGGGGTTGGTCCTGCTTTTAGCAGGGGGCTGGACTCGATGACTCCTGAGGTCTCTGGCAGCCCTGGGATTCCATGAGTCTATGGTTCTATTTTTGTTTATTGTCAAAGCCAGTGTTTGGGGAAGAGGTCTGGGGGGAAGGGGACAACAGGGACGGTCCCCTCAGGAGCAATGAAGCAGATCGGGGTGGCTGTGGAGCCACGCACGGGGATCTCCATTAGAAGTGGGGTGGTAACATTCCCTGTGAATCTGGCACTGGTGGGACCACTGCTGGAATGCTGCCTCCATCTCTGGTGTGCACAATTCACCCAGGGTGTCGATAACGTGGTGAGGAATCATCAGACTAGTCGAGTAGTTCTCAAGTTCATTTGATCGTGCCCCCCGTGCTGTGGGTCTGTCACAGTTTACCCCCCCCCACCTCCTGTCACAGTAGTTCATGCCCCAGTGAAAAGAAACCCCCCAAGCAACTCTCACAACACACTGAAACCAGCAGAGCAGTGACTCCTACAGAGCCAATCGCCCACTGGGATAAGGGCAGAAGCCAAACTGTGATTGTGGTTGAGGCTCACAATGAAACCTTCACTCCAGGGGCGTAGCCGTGGGTGGGCCAGAGTGGATCAGGGCTGCCCCCCCAATTGGTATCTAGGGTCACTCATTGCTCCAGGCATGCACCAGGGCTTCCCATGCTCTGCCCCACTGTGCTAGCTGGGAAAAGGGGGCAGTGTTTACCCCTCTCCACCCTGGCACTCCAGGCAGGGAGTGGGGCAGGGCTCACCCCACTGGACCCTGCTGCTCCATCCAGAGAGTGGGGATGGGACACGGGGGCTGGCTTCATTGGCGTTGGCACTCTGCCTAGGATGTGTGGCCGGGGGGTTGGGGTTTACCCTGCTCCACCCTGGCACCCTGTCCGAGGAGCAAAGCTGGGCTTTACCCAGATCCGCCCCAGCATGCTGGCTAGGGAGCAGGGTCACGGCTTCCCCTACTCAGCTCCGATGGTGCAGACGGAGAGTGGGGTCCAGGTGCTGGGGGTTATCCTGTTCTTCCTTACCACTCCCGCCGGGAAGCACGAGGGGGATTTGCCCTTCTCCACCCCAGCACTTACCAGACTCCACACCAGTGCTTCAGCCATGGAGCAGGTTTGGGCTTCACTCTCCTGGCTGGCTCCGCCCATTTTGCCCACCCACCTGAAGTTGGGGCCACTCAAGTGGGCCCTTCTGGATATGACACTTGTATCCAAATCTCACAGCGACATGGAACGATCCAACTTTGTGCGATGCTGGGCACGCTTAAATGTGAAAATGTGCTGCCACTTGTGGAGTCAAATTGCCTGCCTATTCTGGGTCGAATTCAACATGATCTGGACAAAATGGTCTGAATTCTCAAAACTTCCTCTGTGATAATGAGATACGTGTATGGAGAGAGAAAAGGCTTTCAGAGAATCATAACCGTGTCCCTGACACTTTACAAGGCATGCGTTGTATGTCATATTACGATGATAAACAAACAAGGGAAACGGGGTTACAGGACAATGCCCCGAGGAATACAGTGTCACGGCACGCTCCTTTGCCAGGCAGATGTTGACGATGACAGACAGGAAGTTTCGTTCCCCCAAGACTGTGCCAAAAGGCCTGTTGCTGCAGTGAGGTGTGTGAGGTTCAGGGCTGACAAGCAGAATGTGCAGGTGGCTGAGCAAGGAAAGGGAGACAGGCATTGTCGGGGGGAGACAAAGTCCATGTGCGGTGAGTAGCAGGGAAAAATAACTCGTTTGTTTTCCTTTGCTCCGTATCTCGGCTTGCTCTTCTCCTGGGCCACAGACCAGAACGCGGTCTTTTCCAGGACATGAGTGTTTATTTAAAAATAGAGAATTTGCTCTCAGAGAGCTTCGGTCCCAGAGATACCCACCTTGGCACCCCCATACTCACCTCTGTTGTGGAATTGCAACAAACCTTGTACAATATATGTCATGTGAGGCGTCAACGCTAAAGTGATGGTTTGCTGAAAATGACAGTTCTATGTGTGCGCATGTATCTTTCCCGCCTGTGAAGTTACAAATACGGATTCTGACCCTGTCTTGCAAACGTGATTGTGCCTGTGGTAACTCCCAGAAGGCAGCTCACCTCCAGTCTAGCCAGCACAGTGTGAATTGACGAGTCCAGTACCTGATCCCTGGATGAACACAATAGGCCCTGGGAAGCAAATTCCCAAATGATGGACTTTCCGGGAGTTGCTCTAGCCAGGGGATGATGAATAGCCCAGGCTGTGACTCATTTAAGACTCAAATGACACTGGCATCCATTTTGGGCTCCTGCTTTTCCACTAACTTTGAGCTAGAACATTGTGATGAGGAAGTTCCCTCCCCATGGCAGAAGCTCTAAAGGGAGAAGGGATGTTACCACCTGGCCTCACTCCCTGTATAAGAGAACTGTTTTTTTCCCAATCGGGATGAGAAACTCCTTTCTTCAAATCATGCCTGGCTTGCAGAACGCAGAGTGGAAATGGTTTGTGTGTAGGTAACACACTTCCATCGGTCCACTGCTTGCTTGTGCAGATTTCAATGTATCTTTTGTTGTTAGTAAATGTGATTTCCATTTGTGAAGGGAAATGTGTTCAGGAACAGATTGTCATGGAAAGGTTTCCCCACAGGGAGTGAAGGGCAGACCGGGGAAAAATCTGACACTGGCAGGGCTTCTGAGCAGGGCAAGACAGCAAAGCTCTGGCGTCCTTTCTTCGGGAGCAGAGGAGAATTTGCTGGAACCTCTCTTACTGTCCCTCTGTGAGTGGCTGGCAAAGGCAGCAATGTAACAGTAGCTGGGTGCCTCCCTGGCTGTGACAGTCTGTGTGAATGCAGGGCCTGGAGAGGTTTGCAGCTTGTCCCAGCCTCAGTGTGTTGGGGGTAGAGAGCGAATTATTCCCGAAGGTTCAGCCATACCTCAGTTCTAGGACACATGTCGAGGCAGCCAATCACGCCCGGCTCACAGACAGGCCCTGCCAGACCATGAGTCAATCTCCCTCTTTCCATGCATGGACAGTGCTTATAGGAGGCCAGTCAGGACTCCTCAGTGGTCTCTGTCATCTCCCTGGGCCTCACCTTACCCATCTGTACACAGTGGAGATAGCTCTAGAGACTTTCATTTGCTGGGTGGTGTGACAAGGTCAGCCCAGAGGGCTGCTTCTGCATGGGGAAAAGGCAGACCCCAAAGGGTCCAAGGCCTGCAGTTAGGGGCAGAGACTACAGGGCAATTAGGAACAGCTGTCAAGGAGCTGGTCCAGGCAGATTGGGGCCAGCTGACCCCATGTCAGGCCTGCTGGAGGCCTTTAAAAGCCTCCCTAGCTAGAAGGTGGAGGAGAGAGAGAGCATGGGCTTGAGACAAAGCATTAGCAGTTCCAGAGCTAGAGACAGCAGGGGAGGGAGTCCCAGAGGGAGCGGCCGGGCTCCCTACCCTAGAAACCAGCTGCAAGCCCCCACCCTGGCAAAGGGGGAAGGCTGCCAGCCAGGGAAAAAGGGACCCTGCCATAGTGCTCGGTAGCTCCTTCAATGAAACCTGCTACTTGGTGTGAAGATATTTCCTGGTGAGAACGACGGATCGCTGGGCGCAAAGAACTGAGTCTGTGTGCCTGAGAGAAGGGTCCATGTCTCCCTTCAGTCATCCTTCTCCAGATCTCTTTGTTCGACTCTCGACCCGTCCATCCTGGACAGACGGGTTTAGTTACCTGCACAGTATACTTTGAATACACACACAGACAGAAAACAGCCAATTCCCCTGTCTCATCACAGAGCCCAGGAATTCCCAGCGCTCTCTGGGGAGGCATCGTAATCGCTGTTTACTGCGAAAGCAAGAATAATGCCCAGAACACGAGACATGGACAGAGAGACGTTGGCTGGGGTGTCTCCGGTCTCCAACCTATTCACATCCAGGTGCCCCTGCTCCCCAAGAGGCCGACCCCCCTGGGCCTGCCCAGCGCTGGGCTATAAGTAGTACGGGTGCCCAGGGCTGCTCTTGTTGCTGTGCGTGGCTGCAGACGCTGGGCTGGACGAGCTGGAGGACACGGCTACCGGAGAGGGATTCCCAGGGAAGGTCACAGGTATCTGTCTTCTCCTGCTCGTCAGACCTAGTGCGATGTGTGTGTGAGGGACACACGGTCGTTCTATTGCCCTCTCCCCTCTGCACAGCTAGGAAACGCTCTGGGTCCTTCTTCCAGGGCATGAATTTCCTTCAGTATCACTGACCAAAGTGTCCCTCTTTCTTCCCCCGTCTTCCCCCGTGCCCCTAGGCCGGCTGCTGGGCTCCACCCCCGAGGTGGCTGCATTGCCATGGCAGAAGAGGGTCTGTGGGCTGACAGGTGTGGGTAGGGGCATAGGAAAGGGTGAATCCTGAGGCTGCATTAATGGAAAGAGACTGTCCCCTCCGGCTTTAGCGTCTCAGGGCTGTGGGGGAAGGGGCTGTGTGCGTGGGTAAATAGCCGGCAAATGGGAATTGGATGAAGTGTGCTGTCTCAAACCTTCAAAAAGCGGTTCAGTCAGAGGAGGAACATGCAGCCCAGAGGCAGACAGACCAGCACACAAAGGAGCAACTAATCATGAGGTTTCCTCATTGAAGGTGTCAGACAGTCCTCACTAAATATGGTGCCCCCAGGACCACTTATAGGGCCCAATCCACATGTGAGTCTTATTCACCTAAGCCTTAGGCCCTATAATGTCTGCATTGTAACGTCAGCGGAGAACAGGTATTTCCATGGGTTGAATATGGATGATGCAAAAACTTTTATCAGTGTTACATGTGCAAACCTGCAGAGCAGTGGAATGGGCCCTAGTGCTGTGAGACACAATAAATGAAAATGCCGATTGATCTGCATCATCCGTCGATTTGTAGAGTTTAGGGACCATGAGATGATCCAGTTGGACAGACTGTAAAACACAAGCTAGTTAATTTCACCCAGTTACCCTTGTATTAAGCCTCTTGGCTGGGGGGTAGCTGAGCTCTAGGATGTTCCATCAGAGATTCATAGAACCAGAGGACTGGACCAGACCTCAAGTGCCAGCTAGAAAAAACCCACTGCTAAGACGCAGGATTTGCTGTAGGTAACCCCCACAGAAGAATATTGCCGCCCTCCTGCCCTTGGGAAACCGCCGCCTTCCTCTAGCATCTCTTCCACCGTCCTACTGCGCTTAACGTTTGGATTTGTACCCGAGAGTTACATTCTGCTGTGCTGTAGTGGGGTGCTATTTCCTCTTATCCTGTGCCCCGTGGCAAGAGGAAACAGCTTTTCCCAGCTGCCTCTCCCATATTGGAAGATTCTTTTCAAGTCACTCTTTAAACTCCTCTTTGCCAGACTAAAAAGCGGCCGTTCTTTCAGCCTTCCCTGGTGTGGGGCCTCTCCCTCCTTTGGGTCAGCTTTGTCCCTCTGCTCTGGATCCAATCCCCCATCCTGACATCTTCCTGTGCTGCAGTGGCCAAAACTGGACCCACTAGAACAGCTGCAGCCTCCCCCTGGCCTAGCAGAGAAGTGTGAGCCCCTCCTGTGTCTTGCAGGCCAGGCCGCTGATCCTGCAAACCAACCTGGCCTCTGCAGTTATCCCCGCAGGAAATCCGTCCCCAGCCCTGGGAGCTGCAGGGAGCAGGGCACCGAGGGAAGAATTGTGCCGTTTCTCTAGGTAGCAAGCTGGGGGCAGGCCATGCCCTGTGCTGCGGGAGAGCCCCTGTCATCGGGCTGAGACCTGTCTGCACAGACATGCAACTGCCGGGCTGCTGGAGTCTGCTCAGTGCAGCCAAGGCCTCAGGAGAGCTGGGAAATGTCGAATCAAGATCTGCAAACGAGGGGAGCTTCAGAATTTCCTGCTTCTCGTCGCAGTGTCTCCCAACGGCCAGGCACCCTCAGTGCTAAATAACTGACCTGTGATTCTCCTCCCCACCACACCCATGCGTTATGGCGTATAGACACAAATGGGCAACACTCAAAGATGCTTTGGGCAAAGTATCTCATGTAATGTATCGATCTTCAAGTCATCATGGGCTGGAGCTGTGAATCTGGTTTTGGTGTGTTTACGTGTCTTGGGTGTAAAATTCTGGGATGCATTAACAGGTGTATTGTGAGCAAGACACGAGAAGTCATTCTTCTGCTCTACTCTGCGCTGGTTAGGCCTCAGTTGGAGTATTGTGTCCAGTTCTGGGCACCGCATTTTAAGAAAGATGTGGAGAAATTGGAGAGGGTCCAGAGAAGAGCAACAAGAATGATGAAAGGTCTAGAGAACATGAGCTATGAAGGAAGGCTGAAAGAATTGGGTTCGTTTAGTTTAGAAAAGAGAAGATTGAGGGGGGACATGATAGCCGTTTTCAGGTATCTGAAAGGGTGTCACAAGGAGGAGGGAGAAAACGTGTTCATCTTGGCCTCTGAGGATAGAACAAGAAGCAATGGGATTAAACTTCATCAAGGGAGGTTCAGGTTGGACATTAGGAAAAACTTCCTATCTGTCAGGGTGATCGAACACTGGAATAAATTGCCCAGGGAGGTTGTGGAATCTCCATCTCTGGAGATATTTAAGAGTAGGTTAGATAGACATTTATCTGGCATTTAATTTCAAAAAGGGGAATTACACAAAAATGAGGAGGTTAGTTAATCAGAAATTAAAAGGCACAGTGACTAGAGCCAAATCCCTGCAAGCTGCATGGAAACTTTTAAAGACACCATAATAGAGGCCCAACTTAAAATGTATACCCCAAATTAAAAACATAGCAAGAGACCTAAAAGAGTCACTGGGCTTAACCACCATGTAAAAGAAGCAGTGAGGGACAAAAAGGCATCTTTTAAGAAGTGGAAGTCCAATCCTAGTGAGATAAATAGAAAGGAACATAAACACTGTCAAATCAAGTGTAAAATGTAATAAGAAAAGCAAAAAGATTTTGAGGAACAGCTAGCCAAAACTCAAAAAGAAATAACAAAATGTTTTTATACATTAGAAGCAGGAAGCCTGCTAAAAACCTGTGGGTCCCTAGACGATCGAACTATAAAAGGCGTAATCAAGGACGATAAAGCCATTGCGGAGAAACTAAATGATTTCTTTGCTTCAGTTCACGGCTGAGGACGTTGGGGAGATTCCCAAATCTGCACCGTCCTTTGTGGGTAATGAATCTGAGGAACTGTCCCGGATTGAAGTGTCATTAGAGGAGGTTTTGGAACAAATAAAAACTTAATGTTAACAAATCTCCGGGACCGGATGGTATTCATCCAAGGGTTCTAAAAGAACTCAAATGGGAAATTGCTGAACTATTATCTGTGGTTTGTAACCTATCCCTTAAATCGGCTTCATCTAATGACTGGAAGGTAGCCAACGTGACACCAATATTTAAAAAGGGCTCTAGAGGCGATCCGGCAATTACAGACCGGTAAGTCTAACTTCAGTACTGGGCAAATTAGTCAAAACAATAGTAAAGAATAAAATTGTGAAGCATGTAGAAGAACATAATTTGTTGGACAAAAGTCAACATGGTTCTGTAAAGGGAAATCCTGTCTTACTAATCTATTAGAGTTCTTTGAAGGGGTTAACAAACATGGACAAGGGGGATCCAGTAGATATAGTATACTTAGATTTCCAGAAAGCCTTTGACAAGGTCCTCACCAAAGGCTCTTGTGTAAATTACATGGCCATGGGATAAGAGGGAAGGTCCTTTCTTGGATTGAGAACTGGTTAAAAGACAGGAAACAAAGGGTAGGAATAAATGGTAAATTTTCAGAATGGAGAGGGGTAACTAGTGGTGTCCCCAAGGGTCAGTCCTAGGACCAATCCTGTTCAACTTATTCATAAATGATCTGGAGAAAGGTAAGCAGTGAGGTGGTAAAGTTTATGGATGATACCAAACTGTTTAGGATAGTCAAGACAGAAGCAGACTGTAAGGGACTCCAAGAAGATCTCACCAAACTGGAGTGATTGGGCAACAAAATGGCAAATGAAATTTAATGTGGATAAGTGTAAAGTAATGCACATTAAAAATAACCCCAACTATACGCATAGTATGATGGGGGCTAATTTGGCTACGACAAATCAGGAAAGAGATCTTGGAGTTATCGTGACAGTTCTCTGAAAACTTCCACACATGCAGCGGCGGTCAAAAAGGCAAATAGGATGCTAGGTATTATTAAGAAAGGGATAGAAAATAAGACCCAGAATATCTTACTGCCCTGTATAAAACTATGGTACGCCCACATCTTGAATACTGTGTACAGATGTGGTCTCTCACCTCAAAAAGATATTTTGGCCTTGGAAAGGGTTCAGAAAAGGGCAACTAAAATGATTAGGGGTTTGGAACGGGTCCCATATGAGGAGAGGTTAAAGGACTGGGACTTTTCAGTTTAGAAAAGAGGAGACTGAGGGGGATATGATAGAGGTGTATAAAATCATGAGTGGTGTGGAGAGGGCTGGATAAAGAAAAGTTATTTATTAGTTCCCTAAATAGAAGAACTAGAGGACACCAAATGAAATTAATGGGTAGCAGGTTTAAAACTAATAAAAGAAAGTTCTTCTTCACACAGCGTAGTCAGCATGTGGAACTTGCCAGAGGAGGCTGTGAAGGCTAGGACTATAACAGAGTTTAAAGAGAAGCTAGATAATTTCATGGAGGTTAGGTCCATAAAAGGCTATTAGCCAGGGATAAAATGGTGTCCTTGGCCTCTGTTTGACAGAGGCTGGAGAGGGATGGCAGGAGACAAAGCGCTTTGATCATTGTCTTCGGTCCACCCTCTGGGGCACCTGGTGCTGGCCACTGTCGGCAGACAGGATACTGGGCTAGATGGACCTTTGGTCTGACCCGGTACGGCCGTTCTTATGTCTTATCAGGGATGGTTTAGTCAGTTCTTGGTCGTGCCATGAGGGCAGGGGACTGGACTCGATGACCTCTCGAGGTCCCTTCCAGACCTAGTATTCTATGATTCTGTGATTCTATGAAAATTAGAGACATGGACTAGGGAAGGTTCATGGTTTTTAAATGTGTACATGGAAAACCATCAGGGTGATTCCAAGGCTGGGAGGCCTCAATCTTTGGACAATCATATGCAAATAGACTTTTACCCTTAAGTCTTAGTAGTGGTTGGTAGGGACTGGCCAGGTGACTTCCCATGCAAAAAGGGACTCCTTAAAAACAATAGGAAAGGAGGGGTGTTTTGATTTTGGCTGGCACACCCGAGGGAAGGAACCAAAGACCCCAGGGGGAGGAAAAATCCTACTTCAGAGGCTTAGCTAGAAAGAAACACTGTAAGGGTGAGTTTGTAAGGAGTTTGTACTGAGGTTTCAGTGTAGAAGTAGCCAAGCGTTTTCTGTTATTTTGAATTTGCATCCTACTTTGCTCTGCCTGTTCTCACTTATTCCTAAGTCAATCCTACTGCTTGTGCTTAATCCAATCACTTTTATTTCCTATCAAGCCCAGTGTAAATAATTGTTACCTGGGGGAGCAATAAGTAGGCACATTCCCCCGTTCATTGCTCAAGGGGGCTTACCCATGTCATTCATTGAGGTTTGATTCCATTTGTGGAGCAGTATCCCAGGAAGCTAGCCCCAAAGCTGTATTTTTCTTAGACCTAAAGAGATTCTGTTTTGCTCCTTGTGGGGTGGGGGGCGGGCAGGGATCTCAGCTCGGGGCCTTGGCTGGAGGACACCAGCAGAGTGGGCCCAGCAGGACCGGGTGGTGAGGAGCCCCAGAGAGCGGGAAGGCGAGTGGAAGTGGCCATGTCAGCAATCCTGGGAAGCCCCCCCCCCAAGGGGTCGTCTGTGACCTCATCCCATCACAGGACCCTTTTCTCCAACCAGTCTTTGTCTGGCTTCCAGCTCCAGTCACTGGGCCTTAATGCGCCTTTCTCGGGGAGGCTACAGGGCCTGTTCTTGCTGGGGAAGAGAAATAAACGAGGCTCTTTCAGTTTCATACCCTCAGGCATTTTCTCCAGGCTCCCAGCATTTGAGTGGCTTTTTTCTAACCCTTCCCCTGTGTCCCTGCATCCCGTTGGCAATGTGGGTCCCGGGAATAGACACTGTTAGTTCCACCGGTGCCATGCCCCAAGGCAAAATCCCTCTCTTGCTCCTGCTCACAGCTCCCCTGTTTGTGCATCCCGGGCTCCCATCAGCCCTTCTGGCCACAGCACGGCACTGGGGGCTCACAAAGAACTGGCTGTCGCCAGCGATCCCCTGGCCCATCCCATCATCCCTGTGTCCCTAGGACTGGGTAGTGTGTAGGTCGGGCCTGCCTCCCCTGCTCAAAAGCACCTCTCTGCATGTGACTGTAGTAAAGTCATTCGTTGTATGTGTCCTGGCCCCCTCACTGCAACCCCTCTTCCAGGCTTTGGGTCGTCCACAGATTGTGTCTGTAGGAATTTTCTATTGGCAGCCAGGAAATTTATGGAAACATTTAATAGTGGACCACAAGCTAAATATGAGTCAACAGTGTGATGCTGTTGTAACCCCCCCCCAATTCTGGCAGGCATTAACGGGAGTGTTGTGAGCAAGACTCGAGAAGTCATTCTTCCGCTCTACTCTGCACTGATTAGTTCTCAGCTGGAGTATTATGCCCACTTGTTGGTACCATACTTCAAGACAGATGAGGAGAAATTGGAGAAGGTCCAGAGAAGAGCAACAAAAATGATTAAAGCAGTTTTCAAGTATCTAAAAGGGTGTTACAAGGAGGAGGGAGAGAAATTGTTCTCCTTTGGCCTCAGAGGACAGGACAAGAAGCAATGGGCTTAAACTGCAGCAAGGGAGGTTTAGGTTGGACATTAGGAAAAGTTTTGTAACTGTTCGGGTGGTTAAGCAGTAGAATACTGAACATCTCATTTTCAAGAGACCAATTCGCTCCACCCAGTAGAACAGCGTCCACTAGTGCATATGTTGTCTCATGTGAACATCATCTCTCCTTCCAGGCATTTGAATTGTGACCATCACCCTTGACTCGGGGCACATGCAGGAATTCATATGAAAATAGAGTACATGCAGAGGACACCATTTTGCCTTACAGTTGGACACCTTCTCCAAATTCCATGTCATCTTCCAACACTACCGTCTTCACCAACCCCTCATCCTTCACCCTGCAGGGCATTCCTGGCCTGGAGACAGCCCATGGCTGGATCTCCATCCCCTTCTGCCTCATGTACGCCATAGCTGCTTTGGGGAATGTCACCATCCTATTGACCGTGAAGAGGGAGCCGAGCCTCCATGAGCCCATGTACTATTTCCTCTGCATGCTGGCCGTCACCGATCTGGTCCTGTCTTCATCCACTCTGCCCAAAATGCTGAGCATCTTCTGGTTCAATTCCAGGGAGATCAATTTCAATGCCTGCCTCACCCAGATGTTCTTCATTCACAGTTTCTTAAAGATAGAAGCTGGAATCTTTGTGGCCATGGCGTTGGATCGCTACGTGGCCATCTGCCATCCCCTGAGACATTCCACCATCCTGACAAACTCCATGGTGGCCAAGATTGGCCTGGCTGTGGTGGGGCATGGTGGCGTGCTCTCACTGCCCTATCCCTTCCTGGCCAGGCAGTGGCCATATTGCCGGACCAACATCATCCCCTCCACGCACTGTGAGCACATAGCGGTGGTGAAGCTGGCCTGTGGCGACATCCGTGTCAGTAGTTACTATGGCCTCTCGGTGACATTATTTTTGACTGTTCTGGACGTGTTTTTCATCACCCTGTCCTATGCCCAGATCCTCAGGGCCATCTTCCGCCTCCCCACCAAAGACGCCCGGCTCAAGACTTTTGGGACTTGCACCTCTCACCTCTGTGTTATTTTAGCCTTTTACATCCCAACTCTCTTCTCCTTCCTCACACAACGGTTTGGCCACAACGTGCCCTTGTATTACAATGTTCTCACTGCCAACATGTACCTTCTAATGCCCCCATGCTGAACCCCATCATCTATGGGGTGAGGACCAAACGGATCCAGCAAAGGCTGCTCCGGCTACTCGTTCATGCAGACTAATTGATTTTTCTGGTGCTGTGGCTCTGTCTATAAATAGGTTGGTTGCCACACATTATCAGCAGTTAAGGAGATCTCACCCAGACAGAAGAAAGCAGTAGCTGCATTCTAGACAAAATCTCTGCAGTGATTTGAACTTCCCCAGTGTTTTAAAAGGGCCTGAATCATAGAATCATAGAGTTGGAAAAGACCTCAGAAGGTCATCAAGTCCAGCCCCCTGCTCTAGGCAGGACCAATCCCAACTAAATCAACCCAGCCAGGGCTTTGTCAAGCCGAGACTTAAACACCTCTAGGGATGGAGACTCCACTACTTCCCTAGGTAACCCATTCCAGTGCTTCACCACCCTCCTAGTGAAATAGTTTTTCCTAATATCCAACCTGGACCTTTCCCACCGCAACTTGAGACCATTGCTCCTTGTTCTGCCATCCGTCAGCACTGTGAACAGCCTCTCTCCATCCTCTTTGGAACCTCCCTTCAGGAAGTTGAAGGCTGCCATCAAACCCCCCTCACTCTTCATTTCTGCAGACTAAACAGACCCAACTCCCTCAGCTGCTCCTCATATGTCATATGCTCCAGCCCCCTAATCATTTTGGTTGCCCTCCGCTGGACCCTCTCCAATGCGTCCACATCCTTTCTGTAGTGGGGGGCCCAGAACTGGACACATTACTCCAGATGTGGCCTTACCAGAGCCGAATAAAGGGGAAAAACATGCCCAGGTACCCCAGGCCTGGTGTAAGTTCAGCAGTCTGGGCACAAGTAGTCAAGCCATTGCTGACATAAGAGTGTGACAATGTGCGCCACATCTGCATGCAAATATATTTTAAAATATGAATTTGCATAACTCAAAAGGTGTTTAATGCAAAATAGGGCTCATTGAAGATCTAATAGGCCTGTGAAAATGAATATTCTATTTGCGTTCATGCATGACAGGGCATTTTCCCTACACTTGCCCTTTCAGGGCAAAACCCAGCCCTGAGTGAGGGCTAAGAGTAGAGCCCCAGCTGAGGTGGTCCTGGCTAATGAGGGCCCAGCTGGGGACTGTTTAAAGAAGGGCTCCTGGAGGCATAGAGACAGACTTTCTTGCTCTGGCTGGAGAGGAAGTGGGACTTGGGTGCCTGGGAAGCAGGAGATTTCCAAGCTGGGGAAGGGGCTGTGTGGGGCTGTGTATCCAAATCTGACAGCAACATGGAACGACCCAACTTTGTACGATGCTGGGCACGCTTAAATGTGAAAATGTGCCGCCACTTTTGGAGTCAAATTGCCTGCCTATTCTGTGTCATAAGTCAACATGATTTGGACAAAATGGTCTGAATTCTCATAACTTCCTCTGTGATAATGTGATATGTGTATGGAGAGAGAAAAGGCTTTCAGAGCATCATAACCGTGCCCCTGACACCTTACAAGGCATGCATTGTATGTCATATTACGATGATAAACAAACGAGGGAAAGGGGGTTACAGGGAAATGTCCCGAGGAATACAGTGTCACGGCATGCTCCTTTGCCAGGCAGATGTTGACGATGACAGACAGGAAGTTTCGTTCCCCAAGACTGTGCCAAAAGGCCTGTTGCTGCAGTGAGGTGTGTGAGGTTCAGGGCTGACAAGCAGAATGTGCAGGTGGCTGAGCAAGGAAAGGGAGACAGGCATTGTCGGGGGGAGACAAAGTCCATGTGCGGTGAGTAGCAGGGAAAAATAACTCGTGTGTTTCCTTTGCTCTGTATCTCGGCTTGCTCTTCTCCTGGGCCACAGACCAGAACGCGTCTTTTCCTGGACATGAGTGTTTACTTAAAAATAGAGAATTGCTCTCAGAGAGCTGCAGTCTCAGAGATACCCACCTTGGCACCCCCATACTCACCTCTGCTGTGGAATTGCAACAAACCCTGTACAATATATGTCCTGTAAGGCGGCAACGCCAAAGTGATGGTTTGCTGAAAATGACAGTCCTATGTGTGCGCATGTATCTTTCCCGCCTGTGAAGTTACAAATACTGATTCTGACCCTGTCTTGCAAACGTGATTGTGCCTGTGGTAACTCCCAGAAGGCAGCTCACCTCCAGTCTAGCCAGCAGAGTGTGAATTGACGAGTCCAGTACCTGGTCCCTGGATGAACACAATGGGCCGTGGAGAAGCAAATCCCCAAATGATGGACTTTCCGGGAGTTGCTCTAGCCAGGATGATGAATAGCCCAGGCTGTGACTCATTTAAGACTCATGTGACACTGGCATCCATTTTGGGTTCCTGCTTTTCCACTAACTTTGAGCTAGAACACTGTGATGAGGAAGTTCCCTCCCCATGGCAGAAGCTCTAAAGGGAGAAGGGATGTTACCACCTGGCCTCACTCCCTGTATAAGAGAACTGGTTTTTTCCCAATCGGGGTGAGAAACTGCTTTCTTCAAATCATGCCTGGCTTGCAGACTGCAGAGTGGAAATGGTTTCTGTGTAGGTAACACACTTCCATCGGTCCACTGCTTGCTTGTGCAGATTTCAATGTATCACTTGTCCTTAGTAAATACGATTTCCATTTGTGAAGGGAAATGTGTTCAGGAACAGATTGTCATGGAAAGGTTTCCCCACAGGGAGCGAAGGGCAGACCGGGGAATAACCTGACACTGGCCGGGCTTCTGAGCAGGGCAAGAATGCAAAGCTCTTCGGGAGCAGGGGAGAAGTTGCTGGAGTTTCTCTTCCTGTCCATTCCATGAGTGGCTGGCAAAGGCAGCAATGTAACAGTAACTGGGTGCGTCCCTGGCTGTGACTGGCTCTGTGAGTGCAGGGCCTGGAGGGGTTTGCAGCTTGTCCCAGCCTCAGTGTGTTGGGGGTAGAGAGCGAAGTATTCCCAAGGGCTCAGCCATAGCTCAGGTGTTGGACACACGACGAGGCAGCCCATCACGCCCCGCCCACAGCAAGCCCCTGCCAGACCATGAGTCAATCTCCCTCTTTCCATGCATGGACAGTGCTTATAGGAGGCCAGTCAGGACTCCTCGGTGGTCTCTGTCCTCTCCTGGGCCTCACCTTACCCATCTGTACACAGTGGACAGAGCTCTAGAGACTTTCATTTGCTGGGTGGTGTGACAAGGTCAGTCCAGAGGGCTGCTTCTGAGTGGGGAAAAGGCAGCCCCCAAAGGGTCCAAGGCCTGCAGTTAGGGGCAGAGGCTGCAGGGCAACCAGGCAGATTGGGGCCAGCTGACCCCACGCCAGGCCTGCTGGAGGCCTTTAAAAGCCTCCCCAGCTGGAAGATGGAGGAGATACAGAGCAAGGGCTTGAGACAAAGCATTAGCAGTTCCAGAGCTAGAGACAGCAGGGGAGGGAGTCCCAGAGGGAGCGGCTGGGCTCCCTACCCTAGAAAAGAGGGACGGCTGCCAGCCAGGGAAAAAGGGGCCCTGCCATAGTGCTCGGTAGCTCCTTCAATGAAAGCTGCTACAGGTTGTGAGGATATTTCCTGGTGAGAACGACGGATCGCTGGGCCCAAAGCACTGAGTCCCTGTGCCTGAGAGAAGGGTCCGTGTCTCCCTTCAGTCATCCTTCTCCAGATCTCTTTGTTCGACTCTCGACCCGTCCATCCTGGACAGACGGGTTTAGTTACCTGCACAGTATACTTTGAATACACACACAGACAGAAAACAGCCAATTCCCCTCTGTCTCACCACAGAATTCCCAGCGCTCTGGGAGGCGGCATCGTAATTGCTGTTTACTCCAAAAGCTGGAAAAAGGCACAGTACACGAGACACGGACAGAGAGACCTTGGCTGGGGTGTCTCTGGTCTGCAGACTATTCACATCCAGGTGCCCCTGTTCCCTTAGCGACCAACCCCCCTGGGGCTGCCCAGCGCTGGGCTATAAACAGTGTGGCTGCCCGGGGCTGCTCTTGTTGCTGTGCATGGCTCCAGACGCTGGGCTGGGCGAGCTGGAGGACACAGCTACCGGAGAGGATTCCCAGGGAAGGTCACAGGTATCTGTCTTCTCCTGCTCGTCAGACCTAGTGCGATGTGTGTGTGAGGGACACATGGTCATTCTATTGCCCTCTCCCCTCTGCACAGCTGGGAAACACTCTGGGGCCTTCTTCCAGGGCATGAATTTCCTTCACAGTCACTGGCCTCTTTGCTTCCCCCTCCCCAAGGCCAGCTGCTGGGCTCCACCCCCGAGGTGGCTGCATTTCCCTGGCAGAGGAGGGTCTGTGGGCTGACAGGTGTGGGTAGGGGCATAGGAAAGGGCGAATCCTGAGGCTGTGTTAATGCAAAGAGACTGTCCCCTCCGGCTTTAGTGTCTCAGGGCTGTGGGGAAGGGGCTGTGTGCGTGGGTAAATAGCCGGCGAATGGGAATTGGATGAAGTGTGCTGCCTCAAACCTTCAAAAACTGGTTCAGTCAGAGCAGGAACACGCAGCCCAGAGGCGGACAGACCAGCACACAAAGGAGCAACTAATCATGAAGTTTCCTAATTGAAGGTGTCAGACAGTCCTCACTAAATATGGTGCCCCCAGGACCACTTACAGTGGCCAATCCACGTGTGAGTCTTATTCACCTAAGCCTTAGGCCCTATAATGTCTGCATTGTAAGGTCAGAGGAGAACAGGTATTTCCATGGGTTAAATATGGATGATGCAAAAACTTTTATCAGTGTTACATGTGCAAACCTGCAAAGCAGTGGAATGGGCCCTAGTGCTGAGAGACACAATAAATGAAAATGCCGATTGATCTGCATCATCCGTCGATTTGTAGAGTTTAGGGACCATGAGATGATCCAGTCGGACAGACTGTAAAACACAAGCTAGTTAATTTCACCCAGTTACCCTTGTATTAAGCCTCTTGGCTGGGGGGTAGCTGAGCTCTAGGATGTTCTATCGCAGATTCATAGAACCAGAGGGCTGGACCAGACCTCAAGGGTCAGCCAGAAAAACCCACTGCTAAGATGCAGGATTTGCTGTAGGTAACCCACACAAAACAGGTGGCCACCCTCCTGCCCTTGGAAAACTGTCCCCTTCCTTCAGCATCTCTTCCACCGTCCTACTGTGCTTAACATTTGGATTTGTACCCGAGAGTTAAAATCTGCTATGCTGTAGTGGGGTGCTGCTGCCTCTCATCCTGCACCCTGTGGCAAGAGAAAACAGCATTTCCCAGCGTTTCCTGGCAGCCTCTCCCATATTGGAAGATTCTTTTCAGGTCACTCTTTAAGCTCCTCTTTGCCAGACTAAAAAGCAACTGTTATTTCAGCCTTTGCCGGTGCAGGGCCTCCCCATCCTTCGGATCAGCTTTTCCTCTCCTCTGGATCCGATCCCCCATCCTGACATCTTCCTGTGCTGCAGTGGCCAAAACTGGACCCACTAGAACAGCTGAAGCCTCCCCTGGGCCTAGCAGAGAAGTGTGAGCCCCTCCTGTGACTTACAGGCCAGGCTGCTGATACTGGAAACCAACCTGGCCTCTGCAGTTATCCCCGCAGCAAATCCGTTCCCAGCCCTGGGAGCTGCAGGGAGCAGGACGCCGAGGGAAGAATTGTGCCGCTTCTCTAGGTAGCATCCTGGGGGCGGGCCATGCCCTACACTGCGGGAGAGCCCCTGTCATCGGGGTGAGACTTGTCTGCACTGACGTGCAACTGCCGGGCTGCTGGAGCCTGCTCAGTGCAGCCAGGGCCTCAGGAGAGCTGGGAAAGGTCTAGCCTGGATCTGCAGATGTGGGGAGCTGCAGAGGCACCCCAGTGCTAAATAACTGACCTGTGATTCCCCCCCTTCCCATGACTTATGACTTATAGACACAAATAGACATAACTCAAAGATGCTTTGGGCAAATTATCTCATCTAATGTATTGATCGTCATGTCAGCATGGGCTGGAGCTGTGTATCTGGTTCTGGTGTGCGTATGTTTCTTGGGTATAAAATTAGACACATGGAGTAGGAAATGGTTTATGTTTTTTTAATGTGTAAATGGAAAACCATCAGGGTGATTCCAAGGCTGGGAGGCCTCAATCTTGGGATAATCATATGCAAATAGACTTTTTCCCCTTAAGTCTTAGTAGTGGTTGATAGGGACTGGCCAGGTGACTTCCCATGCAAAAAGGGACTCCTTAAAAACAATAGGGAAGTTGGGGTGTTTTGGTTTTGGCTGTGTCCATCCAGAGGCTGTCCATGAGGACCAGGTGTTTTCCTGCGTTATGTTTGGGGTGTCTCTGCCTGGCCATCTCTCAATGAAAGGTTCAATGTTTTCTACCCTCAGACGACAAGCAAGCAAGTCAATGGGGAACTCTCTAGTGTCTGCCTTCACAAGCTGGTCTTTCACTGCAATAAGGTAAACGGAGGGATAAATAGTACCCCAAGATGTGTTTCCTACTAGTGCCTATTGTTTTACCTAATATAGGAATGAATGAGCCATGAAGCATCATCAGAAATGTTGATAACCGTTCTCAGAGAGTAGTTATTAACGTTCACAATCCTGCTGGAAAGGTAGAACAAGTAGGGTTCCGCAGGGGTCTATTTTGGGACTGGTTCTGTTCAACTATTTAGATGATGGCATAGAGAGAACGTTTATTGAGTTTGCAGATGATACGAAGCTTGGAGGGGCTGCAAGTGCTTTGGAGGGCAGGGTCATAATTCAAAATGATCTGGACAAAATGGAGAAATGGTCTGAGGTCAATAGGATGAAGTTTAATAAGGACAAGTGCAAAGTGCTCCACTTAGGAAGGAAGAATCCGTTTCAAACACACGGAATGTGAAGTTACTGTCTAGGAAGGAGTACGGCAGAAAGGATCAAGAGATCATACTGGACCACAAGCTAAATATGAGTCAACAGTGTGATACTATTGCAAAAAAAGCCAAAAGAAACCCCACAATTCTGGGCTGCATTAACAGGAGTGTTGTGAGCAAGACTCGAGAAGTCATTCTTCCACTCTACTATGCGCTTATTAGACCTCAGCTGGAGTATTATGCCCAGTTGTGGATACCATATTTCAAGACAGATGAGGAGAAATTGGAGAATGTCCAGAGAAAGCAACAAAAGTGATTAAAGGAGTTTTCCTGTATCTAAAAGGGTGTTACAAGGAAGAGGGAGAAAAATTGTTCTCCTTGGCCTCTGAGGATAGGACAAGAAGCAATGGGCTTAAACTGCAGCAAGGGAGGTTTAGGTTGGACATTAGAAAATGGTTTGTAACTGTCCGAGTGGTTAAGCAGTGGAATAATGAACATCTCATTTTCAAATGACCAATTCACTAGAACAATGTCCAATAGTGCATATGTTGTCTCATGTGAACATCATCTCTCCTTCCAGACATTTGAACTGTGACCATCACCCTTGACTCGGGGCACATGCAGGAATTCATATGAAAATAGAGTACATGCAGAGGACACCATTTTGCCTTACAGTTGCACACCTTCTCCAAATTCAATGACAGCTTCCAACACAACCGTCTTCACCAACCCCTCATCCTTCACCCTGCAGGGCATTCCTGGCCTGGAGAGAGCCCATGGCTGGATCTCCATCCCCTTCTGCCTCATGTACGCCATAGCTGCTTTGGGGAATGTCACCATCCTGTTGACCGTGAAGAGGGAGCCGAGCCTCCATGAGCCCATGTACTATTTCCTCTGCATGCTGGCCGTCACCGACCTGATCCTGTCCACATCCATTCTGCCCAAAATGCTGAGCATCTTCTGGTTCAATTCCAGGGAGATCAATTTCAATGCCTGCTTCACCCAGATGTTCTTCATTCACAGTTTCTTAAATATAGAGGGTGGAATCTTCGTGGCCATGGCTTTGGATCGCTACGTGGCCATCTGCCATCCCCTGAGACATTCCACCATCCTGACAAACTCCATGGTGGCCAAGATTGGCCTGGCCGTGGTGGGGCGTGGTGGCGTGCTCTCACTGCCCTATCCCTTCCTGGCCAGTCAGTGGCCATATTGCCGGACCAACATCATCCCCTCCACGCACTGTGAGCACATAGCGGTGGTGAAGCTGGCCTGTGGCGACATCCGTGTCAGTAGTTACTACGGTCTCTCTGTGGCATTATTTTTGATTGTTCTGGATGCATTTTTCATCACCCTGTCCTACACCCAGATCCTCAGGGCCATCTTCCGCCTCCCCACCAAGGACACCCGGCTCAAGACTTTTGGGACTTGCACCTCTCATCTCTGTGTCATTTTAGCCTTTTACATCCCAGCTCTCTTCTCCTTCCTCACACAACGGTTTAGTCACAACGTGCCCCTGTATTACAGTGTTCTCACTACCCATATGTACCTTCTAATGCCCCTCATGCTGAACCCCATCATCTATGGGGTGAGGACCAAACAGATCCGGGACAGGCTGCTCCGGCTGGTCATTCATACAGACTAATTGGTTTTCCTGGTGCTCTGTCTCTGTCTATAAATAGTTTGGTTGTCAAACACTACCAGCCACTAAGGAGATCTCACCCAGACAGAAGAAAGCAGTAACTGCATTCTAGACAAAATCTCTGCAGTGATTTGAACTTCCCACAGTGTTTTAAGAGGGCCTGAAATACATGTCCATGTATCTCAGACCTGGAGTGAGGTCTGCAGTCTGGGCCCAAGTAGTCAAGCCATTGCTGACATAAGTGTGTGACAATGTGCCCCATTTCTGCATGCAATTATATTTTAAAATATGAATTTGCATAACTCCAAATAGCTATGTCTACACTGGGGGGTCTTGTGCAAGAACCCGCAGAGCGTCCACACTGCCCGCGCACTCTTGCGCAAGAAGATTTACAGTACAGCGTCAGAAGACAGAGCTTCTTGCGCAAGAGCTACGCTCTTTTCCAACAAGTGTAAGCCCTCTTGTGCAAGAGCTCTTGCACAAGAGGGCAGTGTGGATGTGCGGCAGGGGTTTCTTGCGCAGGAAAGCCGTATGGCTAAAATGGCCATCAGAGCTTTCTTGCACAAGTGAGCGTCCACACGGCCATGGATGCTCTTGTGAAAAGCACATGGCAGTGTGGATGTATTCTTGGGCAAGAGTTCTTGCATAAGAACCCATGCGCAAGAACCCACCAGTGTAGACATAGCCAATGTGTTTTATGCAAAATGGGGCTTATTCAAGAGCTAATAACCCCATGAATATGCATAAACCCAGCCCTGAGTGAGGGCTGAGAGTGAAGCCCCAGCTGAGGCGGTTCTGGCTAGTGAGGGCCCATTTGAGGGCTGTATAAAGAAGGGCCCCTGGAGAGAGGGGAGGACTTCCTCTGGCTGGACAGCTGGTGTGACCTGGCTGCCTGGGAAGCAGGAGGCTTCCTGGAGGTAGAGCAGGACTGGGGAAGGAAGGAAGGCAGAGCTGGGAAGCTCTGGCCGGACAAGCTCCCAGGAAGCAGGGCCTGAGGCTACTGGGGCTGCAGGGGGGCAGCCAGGGCAGGCAAAGGCAGCAGGTCCACACGCCCTTGCCAATGCTGAGTGGCCATTCCAGATGGTAGTTTGCCCCTGAGGCAGGGGCTAGATGAAGACTGGCTATGGGACACTGAGGCACGGCAGGTACAGGGGAACTGGGAGTTCCCTGGGAGGGGAGGACCCCAGAGTAAAGAGACTGATAAACGCCCCCCCACACACACACCCGGAAGGGGTCTGAGAGTCACTAGAAGGGGCACTGCCGGAGGGCATTCGCCTAAACAGCATCCCATAGTCTGGGAGCACCGTGGGTCTGGAAGGGAGTGCGTGGAGTGAGGTGTGTCCCGGGGGGCAGTCACAGACGACCCCTCGGGGGTGCCACCCGGGGTGCTGACATGGCCACTGCCACTCGCCTTCCTGCTCTCTGGGGTTCCTCACCACCCGGGCCTGCTGGGCCAGCTCCACTGGTCTCCCCCAGCCAAGGCCCCAAGCTGAGGTCCCTGCCCCCACTGAGAAGCAGCACAGACACTGAACCTCTTCAGGTCCGAGGAGAGGGCAGTTTAGGGCCCAGCCTTCCGCAAGAGCACTCCCCAGATGGGGTCAGACCCCAATAAATTAGGTGAGCCCCCTTTAACAATGAACGGGGGAATGTGCACACTGGTTGCCCCCCCCAGGTAACAGTTGCTTACACTGGGCTCGATAGAAAATAAAAATCATTTTATTAAGTACCAGCAGTAGGACTGAAGTGGCTATAAGTGAGAACAGGCCGAGCAAAGTAGGTTACAAATCAAAAGAAACAAAACCACTTGGCTAATTCTCCACTGAAACATCAGCACAAACTCTTCACACTCACCCTAAAACCTCTTTTCCAGCTACCACTCTAAACCAGGGTTCTCTTCCACGCCCTGGGGTCCCTGGCCCCTTCCTTCAGGTGCAGCCCAGCCAAAAGACCCAGGCCTCTCTTTTCCTAAACCTTTTGTTAAGGAGTTGAGGCCCAGGAGCAGTCAAGGCGGGCTGTGGCAGCTGGCACCCCAGGCGGAACGCGCGATTGACGCCCCCGCCTGCATGGCCGTCAATGGGTGCCCTAGGTGACGGCTGAGTCGGCCTATAGTCACAGGCAGCCCCGTTGAGGCCCCTCCCTACCAACCACTGCTCAGACTGAAGGACAAAAGATTGTTGAATAGTGGCTCATCTAGATGTTGTGGGTAACACGCTCCATGTCTCCCCTTCACACATTGGAAACTCACCAAGTATTCCCCACTCCACGTGTCTAATTTTACACACACAAATGATACATACAACAGAGTTAGATAAACAGAACCAGCAGATCATGACATGCAGATCGATGGGTTACATGAAATAATTCACTCAAACCACCTTTGAGTTATGTACATTCATGTCCATGAGTCCATTTCATAAGGCATGTGGAGGTGTCCGACACAAGGTGACGGGGAGACACTGGCAGAGGAAGGCGCCCTGCATGTATGTGAGCTCCGGGCAGGAGGTGCCATGGAGGTGAGTCCACCCCCTGACAGCATGTAACACTCTTTAATGGGAAGTTAGAAATGTGAAGTGTCAATTGGTTTATGAATCTAGAGCCTCCAGTGAAAGCCATTATTGGGGCATAAGGAACTTAATGGCCTGGTGCTTAGGACAATGATCTGTAAATGGCCTTGTTTGTCCTGCAGCCAAACCTATATTTGTCCTGTAAATGGCCTTGTTTGTCCTGCAGCCAAACCTATATTTGGGCCTCCAGAGACATGTCTCTATGCCGCCTAGTGCTGGAACCCTCTTGAATTCGATATTGTTCCACCAATCGGGGGAGGGGCAGCATGGACCAAACGGCTCTGCACCTGGGAAAAATCTATTTAAGGGATGGGAAGCAAACCATGACAGATTTCAGAGCCTGCTCCCCTCCCCTCCTCAGCATATCACATGGAAGACCTGGAAAAAAACCGACTCTGGGGGAGAAGTTGTTACACCCAGGTCATAGACAATTTCATCTCTGGACAGAAGCAGTGTACCAGAAATCAGAGCTAGGCTGAGTGGATGATTTGTAACAATCTCTCTCTATGAGGCTTAGCTGGGGTGGATTGTTTACCTGAGCTTAGTAGCTTCTTGTGATCTGTCTGTCATCACTGGCAGCCGCTCACATTCTAATTTTAACACTTAAGAAAACCATGTTTCTTCTTCCTTTCTTGTTCTCCTAGACACATTGGAGGATTGGGCCAAAAGAAATCCGATGAGGTTCAACCAGGACTCTGCAGTTGTCCTCCGCTTGAGATGGAAAAATCCCAAGCATTGTTACAGGCTGGGGACTGACTGGCTTGGTAGCAGTTCAGCAGAAAAGGACCTGGGGATTACAGTGGATGAGAATCTGGTTATGAGTCAACAGGGTGCTCTTGTAGCCAAAAATGCTAATGGCATATTAGGGTGCATTAGGAGGAGCATTGCCAACAGATCTAAAGAAGTGATTATTCCCCTTTATTGGGCTCTGGTGAGGCCACATCTGGAGTATTGCATCCAGTTCTGGGCCCCCCACTATAGAAAGGATGAGGACACACTGGAGAGGGTCCAGTGGAGGGCAAAAAACATTTGTAGGGGATTAGAGCACATTTTTCATAAGGAGAGGCTGAGGGATTTGCGCTTGTTTAGTCTACAGACGAGAAGAGTGAGGGGGAATTTGGGTCTGTCTACACTAGCTCGTTAGTTCGAGCTAGGTAGGCAAATGAGGGCAACCGGAGTTGCAAATGAAGCCCGGGATTTAAATATCTTGGGCTTCATTTGCAACTCCAGTTGCCCTCATTTGCCTACCTAGCTCGAACTAACGAGCTAGTGTAGACATACCCTTTGAGAGCAGCCTATGACTCCCTGAAGGGAGGTTCCAAAGAGGATGAGAGAGGCTGTTCTCAGTGGGGGCAGATGGCAGAACAAGGAGCAATGGTCTCAAGTTGCAGTGGGGGAGGTCTAGGTTAGATATTAGGAAAAACTATTTCCCTAGGCGGGTGGGGAAGCACTGGGATGGGTTCCTTAGGGAAGGAGTGGAAACTCCATCCCTAGAGGAGTTTAAGTCCCAGCTGGACAGAGCTCTGTCTGGGATGATTGTGTTGGGATTGGTCCTGCTTTGACCTCGATGACTCCTGAGGTTTCTGCCAGCCCTGGGATTCCATGAGTCTATGGTTCTATTTTTGTTTATTGTCAAAGCCAGTGATTGGGGAAGAGGTCTGGGGGGGAGGGGACAACAGGGATGGTCTCCTTAGGAGCAATGAAGCAGATCGGGGTGGCTGTGGAGCCACACACAGGGATCTCCATTAGAAGTGGGGTGGTAACATTCCCTGTGAATCTGGCACTGGTAGGACCACTGCTGGAATGCTGCCTCCATCTCTGGTGTGCACAATTCACCCAGGATGTCGATAAAGCGGTGAGGGATCATCAGACTAGTCGAGTGGTTCTCCAGTTCCTTTGATCACGCCCTCTGGGCTGTATGTCTGTCACAGTTTATCCCCCCCCACCTCCTGTCACACTAGTTCATGCCCCAATGAAAAGAAACCCCCCAAGCAACTCTCACAACACACTGAAACCAGCAGAGCAGTGACTCCCACAGAGCCAATCGCCCACTGGGATAAGGGCAGAAGTCAAACTGTGATTGTGGTTGAGGCTCACAATGAAACCTTCACTCCAGGGGCGTAGCCGTGGGTGGGCCAGAGTGGATCAGGGCTGCCCCCCCAATTGGTATCTAGGGTCACCCGTTGCTCCAGGCATGCACCAGGGCTTCCCATGCTCTGCCCCGCTGTGCTAGCTGGGAAAGGGGGGGCAGTGTTTACCCCTCTCCACCCTGGCACTCCAGGCAGGAAGTGGGGCAGGGCTCACCCCACTGGACCCTGCTGCTCCATCCAGAGAGTGGGGATGGGACACAGGGGCTGGCTTCGTTGGCATTGGCACTCTGGCTAGGACGTGTGGCCGGGGGGCTGGGGTTTACCCTGCTCTACCCTGGCACCCTGTCCGAGGAGCAGAGCTGGGCTTTACCCGGAACTGCCCCAGCGTGCTGGCTAGGGAGCAGGGTCACAGCTTCCCCTACTCAGCTCCAAAGGTGCAGGTGCTGGGGAGCAGCTTATCCTGTTCTTCCTCACTGCTCCCACCAGGAAGCATGGTGGGGGGATTTTTCCTGCTCTGCCCCAGTGCTCCGGCCATGGATCAGGTTTGCGCTTCACCCTCCTGGCCGGCTCTGCCCATTTTGCCCACCCACCTGAAGTTGGAGCCACTCAAGTGGGCCCCTCTGGATATGACACTTGTGTCCAAATCTCACAGCAACATGAAACGACCCAACTTTGTACGATGCTGGGCACACTTAAGAGGAATTTGTGAAAATGTGCCGCCACTTGTGGAGTCAAATTGTCTGCCTATTCTGGGTCGTAATTCAACATGATCTGGACAAAATGGTCCAAATTCTCAAAACTTCCTCTGTGATAATGAGATACGAGTATGGCTAGAGAAATGATTTTCAGTACATCATAACCTCGGCTCTTCTACCTTACATGGCATGTGTTGTATGTCATATTATGATGATAAACAAATGAGGGAAAGGGGGTTACAGGATGCTGCCCCGAAAAGAGTGTCACAGCATGGTCCTTTGCCAGGCAGATATTGATGATGACAGACAGGAATTTGGCTCCCCCGAGACTGTGCCAAAAGGCCTGCTGCTGCAGTGAGGAGTGTGAGGTTCAGGGCTGACAAGCAGAACGTGCAGGTGGCTCAGCAAGGATAGGAAGACAGGCATTGTCAGGGGGTGACATAGTCCTTGTGGGATGAGTAGCAGGGGAAAATAACTCTTCTGTTTTCCTTTGCTCCTTATCTCGGCTTGCTCTTCTCTTGGGCCACAGACTAGAACGCATCTTTTCCAGGACATGGATGTCTTGTATAAAAATAAAGAATTAGTTCTCGGAGAGCTCTGGTTCTACAGATATACAGTGAACCCCAGAGCAACACCATGGCATCCCCATATTCACTTCTCTTGTGTAATTGCAAGAAACCTTGTACAATATATGTCATGTGAGGCGTCAACGCTAAAGTGATGGTTTGCTGAAAATGACAGTCCTATGTGTGCACATGTAACTTTCTTGTCTCTGAAGTTACAAATACTGACTCTGACCCTGTCTTGCAAATGTGTTTGTGCCGGTGGTAACTCCCAGAAAGCAGCTCACCTCCAGTCTACCCAGCACAGTGTGAATTGACGAGTCCAGTTTTCGGTCCCTGGATGAACACAATGGGCCAACGAGAAGCAAATCCCCTTCTGATGGATTTTCCTGGGGTTGCTCTAGCCAGAAGATGGTGAATGGCCCAGGCTGTGACTCATTTAAGAAGGCCAGGGCATGTGAGCATCTCAGATGACACAGCTGTCCATTTTGAGCTCCTACTTTTCCACTGACTTTGAGTTTGAACATTTTTGGGGATGAGGAAGTTCCCTCCCCATGGCAGAAGCTATAAAGGGAGAAGGGATGTTACCACCTGGCCTCACTCCCCACATAAGAGAACTGGTTTTTTTTCCCAATTGGGGTGAGAAAGTGCTTCATTCAAATCCTACCTAGTTTGTTGAACTCTGACGGGAAATGGTCTATTTTTAGATAACACACTTACATCGGTTCATTTATTGTTTGTACATATTTAAATGTATCTTTTGTCATTCATAAATGTGATTTAAATGTTTGAAGGGAAATACGTTCTGGAACAGATTCTTCCCACTCTGCGGGGGAGGAGGCTGGGAGCAAACTAGGTAATAACCTAGTCCGTATCTCCCTTCAGTCATCAGTCTCCAGACCTATCTGTCTACTCTCCACCCATCCATCCTGGACAATGATGGAGACCTGGACATTGTCCCTCATATGGTTACTTATAAAATACATTTTAAATACAGACATACAGAAAACAGCCAATTCCTCTGTCTCACCACAGAGCCCAGGAATTCCCAGCGCTCTGCGGGGGAGGCATTGTAATTGCTATTTACTGCGAAAGCTGGAAAAACACACAGAACACAAGACACGGGCAGAGAGACCTTGGCTGTGGTGTCTCCGGTCTCCAGCCTATTTGCATCTAGGGACCCCTGCTCCCCGAGAGGCCAACTCCCCTGGGCCTGCCCAGCGTGGGGCTATAAGCAGTGCGTGTGCCCGGGGCCGCTCTTGTTGTCGTGCGTGGCTGCAGACGCTGGCTGGGCGAGCTGGAGGACACAGCGACCTGAGGGGGATTCCTGGGGAAGGTCACAGGTATCTGTCTTCTGCTTGTCAGACCTAGTGCGATGTGTGTGTGAGGGACACACGGTCGTTCTATTGCCCTCTCCCCTCTGCACAGCTAGCAAACGCTCTGGGGCCCAGTTAATGTCAATTGGATCAAGTGTTCATCTCAAACCTTCGAAGACCGGTTCAGCGGGAAGCAGACAGTGAGAGCAGGAACACGCAGCCCAGAGGTGGACAGACAGGAACACGAAGGAGCAACTAATAAAAAGGTTTCCTACTTGAAGTTGTCAGACAGTCCCAACTAAATGTGGTGCCACCAGTACTACTTACAGTGGCCAATCCACACGTGAGACTTATTCACGTAAGCCCTTGGTTCCTATAGTGTCTAGAAGATAGGGTCAGAGGAGACCAGGTATTTCCATAGGCCAAATATGGGTGATGCAAACAATTGCTTATATCAGTGTTCCATGTGCAAACCTTCAACGCAATGGAATGGGCCCTTGTCCTGTGAGAGACAGGAAATAAAATTGCCGATCTATTTGCTTTCTACATAGAGTTGTAGAGTTTCAGATCAGTAGGGACCGTGAGATGATCCAGTTGGACAGAGAGCTGGAAAAGTGTCTAGCCTGGCTCTGCAGACGTGGGGAGCTGCAGAATTTCCCACTTCTCGTCGCAGTTTCTCCCAACGGCCGGCTAAATACCTGACCCTCTTCTCCAACCAGCCTTTGTCTGGCTTCTGATTCCAGTCACTGGGCCTTAATGCGCCTTTCTCGGCGAGGCTACAGGGCCTGTTCTTGCTGGGGAAGAGAAATAAATGAGGCTCTTTCAGTTTCTCACTCTCAGGCATTTTCTCCAGTCTCCAGGCATTTTCTAACCCTTCCCCAGTGTCCCCACAGCCCATTGGCAAAGTGAATCCTGGGAATAGACGCTGTCAGTTTCAATTGCATTGGCCCAGCTCAGCAAAAGCCCCAGGTGTATGTGTCCTGGCCCCCTCACTGTAACCCCTCCCCCAGGCCTTGGGTTGCCCACCAATTGTGTCTGTAGGAATTTTCTACTCGTCATTTATCGAAATATTGAATAGCTTCGGGCCTAGGGCTAATCCCTGCATCACAGCACTTAGAACAGCCCCATTTGCTGCCAATGGACCATTGACAGTGGCTGTCTGAGATCTGTCAGCCCCTGCTCAGCCCACTTGTCGTGCGCTCCGCCGATACTGTAACGGGCTCATGGTCAGAATGTTTTCCAGGACGAAACCAACTCCTTCAGAATAATCCGAATCCCTGCACCTGATTGATTCCCTGCAGGACACTAAGGAAGAAATCAGGTTTGCTGGACAGATCTGTTGTTAATTGACATGAATTATATTCCTCAATAGTTTTCATAGAATCGTAGAATACTAGGACTGGAAGGGACCTCGAGAGGTCATCGAGTCCAGTCCCCTGCCCTCATTGCAGGACCAAATACTGTCTAGACCATCCCTGATAGACATTTATCTAACCTACTCTTAAATATCTCCACAGATGGGGATTCCACAACCTCCCTGGGCAATTTATTCCAGTGTTCGACCACCCTGACAGTTAGGAACTTTTTCCTAATGTCCAACCTAAACCTCCCTTTCTCCGGTTTAAGCCCATTGCTTCTTGTTCTATCCTCAGAGGCCAAGATGAACAAGTTTTCTCCCTCCTCCTTATGACACCCTTTTAGATACCTGAAAACGGCTATCAGTCTTCCCCTCAGTCTTCTCTTTTCTAGACTAAACAAACCCAATTCTTTCAGCCTTCCTTCATAGGTCATGTTCTCTAGACCTTTCATCATTCTCGTTGCTCTTCTCTGGACCCTCTCCAATTTCTCCACATCTTTCTTGAAATGCAGTGCCCAGAACTGGACACAATACTCCAACTGAGGCCTAACCAGCGCACAGTAGAGCGGAAGAATGACTTCTTGTGTCTTGCCCACAACACACCTGTTCATGCATCCCAGAATCATATTTGCTTTTTTTGCAACAGCATCACACTGCTGACTCATATTCAGCTTGTGGTCCACTATAACCCCTAGATCCCTTTCTGCCGTACTCCTTCCTAGACAGTCGCTTCCCATTCTGTATGTATGAAACTGATTGTTCCTTCCTAAGTGGAGCACTTTGCATTTGTCTTTATTAAACTTCATCCTGTTTACCTCAGACCATTTCTCCAATTTGTCCAGATCATTTTGAATTATGACCCTATCCTCCAGAGCAGTCGCAACCCCTCCCAGCTTGCTATCATCTGCAAACTTAATAAGCGTACTTTCTATGCCAATATCTAAATCGTTGATGAAGATATTGAAGAGAGCCGGTCCCAAAACAGACCCCTGCGCAACCCCACTTGTTATACCTTTCCAGCAGGATTGTGAACCATTAATAACTTCTCTCTGAGTACAGTTATCCAGCCACTTATGTCCCCACCTTATAGTAGCCCCATCTAAGTTGTAATTGCCTAATTTATTGATAAGAATATCATGCGAGACCATATCAAACGCCTTACTAAAGTCTAGGTATACCATATCCACCGCTTCTCCCTTAACCACAAGATTCGTTATCCTATCCAAGAAAGCTATAAGATTGGTTTGACAAGATTTATTCTTTACAAATCCATGCTGGCTGTTCCCTATCACCTTGCCACTTTCCAAGTGTTCACAGATGATTTCCTTAATTACTTGCTCCATTATCTTCCCTGGCACAGAAGTTGAACTAACTGGTCTGTAGTTTCCTGGGTTGTTCTTATTTCCCTTTTTATAAATGGGCACTAGATTTGCCCTTTTCCAGTCTTCTGGAATCTCTCCTGTCTCCCATGATTTTCCAAAGATGATAGCTAGAGGCTCAGATACCTCCTCTATCAGCTCCTTGAGTATTCTAGGATGCATTTCATCAGGCCCTGGTGACTTGCAGGCATCTAACTTTTCTAGGTGATTTTTAACTTGCTCTTTTTTAATTTTGTCTTCTAAACCTACCCCCTTCCCACTAGCATTCACTATGTTAGGCATTCCTTCAGACTTCTCAGTGAAGACCGAAACAAAGAAGTCATTAAGCATCTCTTCCATTTCGAAGTTTCCTGTTACTGTTTCTCCTTCCTCATTGACCAGTGGGCCTACCCTGTCCTTGGTCTTCCTCTTGCTTCTAATGTATTTATAAAAAGTCTTCTTTTTTCCCTTTATTCCTGTAGCTAGTTTCAGCTCATTTTGTGCCTTTGCCTTTCTAATCTTGCCCCTGCATTCCTCTGTTGTTTGCCTATATTCATCCTTTGTAATTTGTCCTACTTTCCATTTTTTATAGGACTCCTTTTTTATTTTTAGATCATGCAAGATCTCGTGGTTAAGCCAAGGCGATCTTTTGCCATATTTTCTATCTTTCTGACACAGCAAAATGGCTTGCTTTTGGGCCCTTAACAATGTTCCTTTGAAAAACTGCCAACTCTCGTCAGTTGTTTTTCCTCTCAGTCTTGATTCCCATGTGACCTTACCTATCAGCTCTCTGAGCTTACCAAAATCCGCCTTCCCAAAATCCATTGTCTCTATTTTGCTGTTCTCCCTTCTACCCTTCCTTAGAATTGTGAACTCTATGATTTCATGATCACTTTCACCCAAGCTGCCTTCCACTTTCAAATTCTCAACTAGTACCTCCGTATTTGTTAGGACCAAATCTAGAACAGCTTCCCCCTGGTAGCTTTTTCAACCTTCCGAAATAAATGTTGTCTCCAATGCAGTCCCAGAACTTATTGGATAGTCTGTGACCCGCTTTATTATTTTCCCAACATATATGTGGATAGTTGAAGTCCCCCATTAACTCCAAATCTTGGGCTTTGAATGATATTGTTAGTTGTTTAAAAAAAAGCCTCGTCCACTTCTTCCACCTGGGTAGGTGGCCTGTAGTAGACTTCTAGCATGACATCACCCTTGTTTTTAACCCCTTTTAGCCTAACCCAGAGACTCTCAACACTTCCGTCTCCTATGTCCATCTCCACCTCACTCCAAGTGTGTACATTTTTATTATATAAGGCAACGCCTCCTCCCATTTTTCCCTGTCTATCCTTCCTGAGCAAGCTGTACCTTCCATACAAACATTCCAATCGTGTGTATTATCCCACCAAGTTTCTGTGATGCCAACAATGTCATAATTGTACTTATTTATTAGTACTTCCATTTTTTTTAACTGTTTCCATCCCAGCCTCTTCACTGTTTCCTACCCTTGCCAGAACTTGTTTTTTATCTTTCATTTCATGTGATAGTTTCATAGTTTGCATTTATCACAGAACCGTCAGTTATTTGCTTTTGTGGTTTCCCTTTGATTTTGCCACTTGGCTGCGTACTTCTGGCTCCCAATGCGATGTGTGCCTGATCGGTCACTTAGTAACTCAGCTGTTTGCATCTTTAGGTTTCTACTGGAAATGCTTCTTCAGACCTTCCTTGCCTGGCGATGGACTGGAAAGGAAAGGGTCGCATTACATTAGATTAAGTGAGTACATCATACTGCTTTGCTCGAAATGCAGAACAAACGAACTTCTTGAACACACCCACTTTTTCTGTAACATTAACAGGCTTTCTGTCTATCTCTTGGAATAGGTGTAATATATTCTAGGAGTTCTGTTGTTCTTATTATACTTAATAACCCCCTTTTTCATTATCCTCAGGTCTGCTAAGCATGACGTTTTCTCAGATGTCTTTAATGCCCATTATCAATTTCATGACTTCCAATTTGTATCGCTTTGGTCTGTTTTTCCTTTTTCTCGTTTGTTATGTATTGCTGGTTTTCAACTCAATGGTTACCTTCTCTTTGCCACCGAAGAGGGTTTTGTCCAAATTTCTCTTCCCTCTTGAGTTATGACTTCCTCGCTATATTAATTTGTTCCTGATCAACTCCAAATTTCACTCCCATTTTTCCATCTAATTTTTACCTTCCAATCAGTTTTGCTGATAATTTACTTCAGCTCTGGTCGATATCTAATTTCCACAGACATTACTGGTTGGGCGTTCTTCTTTGCTTGCTCATTTGTATGTAATCAGGTTCTGCCTCATTTTCATCTCCTCCCTCAAATGCTCCCTTCTTTGTGTCTCATCTCAACTGAACAGTCTGAGATTTCCCCCTCGGTCTGTGGGGAGCAGCTTCTCCCATTCTAGTAGCCTGTCTTGGAAACCCATTTTCTGATGGCTCCATTATCCCTAGAGACTGGCAGACCCAAACTGAGAGCATGTCCACAGCAAGCTATACCACATCCTTAAACAGCTACATATTTTCCATGTCTGTCCTGCGCGGTGGTGAGGAGGTTTGTCAATCGAGAGGTATGTCCATCGAGAGGTGTGTCCACCGAGAGGCTGTCCATGAGGACCAGGAGTTTTTCCTGAGCTGCATTAGAGTTGGGATGTCTCTGCCTGGCCATATCTCAGAGATGGGTTCCATGTTTTCAACTCTCAGATGACAAGCAAGCAAGTGAATGGGGAACTCCCTGGTGTCTGGATTCACTTGCTGGGCTTTCACTTCAATAAGGAAGAGGGAGTGGTAACGGGGATCCAGACATGTGTTTCCTAGTAGGGCCTATTGTTTGTCCTCATGTGGGAGTCACCGGGCCATCGAGCATCACCAGATATGGAATTGGCATTAGTAGGGTCCGTTATTCACATTCCATTCTCTGAATAATGAAATTCTCATTTGTAAACAACCTCCACTAGTACTAGTGTTTTCTCATATTAACAGAACCTCTCCTTCCAGGCATTTCTACTGTGACCATCACCCTGGACTCTGGGCACATGCAAGAGTTCATTTGACTAGAAAGTGCATGCAGGAGACACCATTTTACCTCCAAGTTGGGCACCTTCTATGCTAGTCCATGTCACTTCCCAACACAACCGACTTCACCAACCCCTCCACCTTCATCCTGCAGGGCATTCCTGGCCTGGAGAGAGCCCATGGCTGGATCTCCATCCCCTTCTGTGTCATGTACACCATCGCCCTCTTGGGGAACTTCATTATCCTGTACATCGTGAAGAGGGAGCGAAGCCTCCATGTGCCCATGTACTATTTCCTCTGCATGCTGGCCGTCACCGACCTAGTCCTGTCCATATCAACTGTGCCCAAAATGCTCAACATCTTCTGGTTCAATTCCAGGGAGATCGATTTCAATGCCTGCCTCACCCAGATGTTCTTCATTCACTGCTTCTTAAAGACAGAGGCTGGAATCTGTGTGGCCATGGCTTTGGATCGCTACGTGGCCATCTGCCATCCCCTGAGACATTCCACCATCCTGACGAACTCCATGGTGGCCAAGATCGGCCTGGCCATGGTGTTGCGTGGTGGCGTGCTCTCACTGCCCTACCCCTTCCTGGCGAGACAGTGGCCATATTGCCGAACCAACATCATCCCCCACACGCATTGTGAGCACATGGCCGTGGTGAAGCTGGCCTGTGCCGACATCCGCGTCAATAGTTACTATGGTCTCTCTGTGACTTTCTTTGTGATGGGTCTGGATGTGTTTTTTATCACCCTGTCATATATCCAGATCCTCAGGGCCATCTTCCACCTCCCTACCAAGGACGCCCGGCTTAAGACTTTTGGGACCTGTGTCTCCCACCTCTGTGTCTTTTTAGCCTTTTACATCCCAACTCTCTTCTCCTTCCTCACCCACCGGTTTGGCCACAACGTGCCCCTGTATTACAATGTTCTCACTGCCCATATGTACCTTCTAATGCCCTCAATGCTGAACCCCATTATCTATGGGGTGAGGACCAAACAGATCCGGGACAGGGTGCTCCGGCTTGTTACTTGTAAAGAATAATTGATTGTCCTGGCACTCTGCGAGAAAGGTGCCTGCAGAGTTGGCCAGGGGCATGTTGAATAGTCAATATGGATTCACCAAGGGCAAGTCCTGCCTGACCAATCTGATTAGCTTCTAGGATGAGGTAACTGGCTCTGTGGACATGGGGAAGTCAGTGGATGTTATATACCTTGACTTTAGCAAAGCTTTTGATATGATCTCCCACAATATGTACAGAAAGCTGGCTAGACTGTCGGGCCCAATGGGTAGTGATCAACGGCTCGATGTCAGGTTGGTGGTCAGTTTATAGTGGAGTGCCCCAAGGATCGGTTCTAGGGCTGTTTTTGTTCAACATCTTTTTTAATGACCTGGATGAGGAGATGGATTGCACCCTAAGCAAGTTTTGGGATGACATTAAGCTAGGGGGAGAGGTAGATACACTGGAGGGCAGGGATATGGTCCAGAGTGACCTATACAGATTAGAGGATTGGGCCAAAAGAAATCTGATGAGGTTCAACAAGGACAAGTGTAGAGTCTTGCACTTGGGATGTGTGACGGGGTGCCAGGCTCCGACACGGCGGAGGCCTCGGCCCCCCGCACTCTCCGGCCTCCCGCGGGTTCGAAGGAGGCGAAGACCGAGGCGGGGAAGCTTACCCGCACGTCAGGGGAATCCCCCTGTCAGCCCCGAGCAGGAGCCGGGCGCGCCATCGGCGGCGGGGCTGGGAACGCCGGCTACGGCGGGACGTCTGATGACGTCATCAGCCCGCGCTCCGGGGGCAAGGGGGCGGGGCTAAAGCTGGAGGGAGATTTAAAAGGCCAGGAGGCCAGTGAGAGAGGAGGGCGGCAACAAGGGAACGCAGCAACGGGGGAACGCGGTAAGGGAGGAACGGAGGAGCAAGGAGGGACGAGGGGCGAGGAGGACCCCGGCAAAGGGGCCAGCGAGACACCCAGAAGGAGGTGGCCAGAGGCGGGGAGGAGCCCAGCTCGGGAAGAGAGCGACTGAGCAGGTAGACGGGCCCCCATGACAGACTCCGGGCAGAGGTAGCCCTGATAGCGCCGGACACCACTTAGGGGAGAGACGTGGGACTGGGCAAGCCTCCAAGGAGCATGGAGTAATCCTTGGGTGAACTAGACACGTGGGACTGGGAACTAGGGGGCACCGGGGAGAATTAAGGGTGAGTAGTGGGGGAGGCAACCCCGATGATGATTGGGCTGTAGCCTGAGGGGGAGCCCGAACCTTGACAGGATGGAAGAATCCCAAGCATTCTTATTGGCTGGGGACTGAATGGCTAAGTAGCAGTTTGGCAGAAAAGGACCTGGGGGTTACAGTGGATGAGAAGCTGGATATGAGTCAACAGGGCACCCTTGTAGCCAAGAAGGCGAATGGAATATTCGGATGCATTAGGAGGAACATGCATCCATCCCTAGAGGTTTTTAAGTCTCAGCTTGTCAAAACCCTGGCTGGGATGATTGAGTTGGGGTTGGTCCTGTTTTGGGCAGAGGGCTGGACTCGATGACTCTTGAGGTTTCTTCCAGCCCTGGGATTCTATGATTCTATGATATTCGGGGCCCTCCTCTCTGAATCCCTGACTGGGCAATGAAAGAGATTGACACCTTTATTCTTTGCACAGTACAGTATCAAGGTGACGACATGGGGAATGCAACTCTGTAAAATCTGCACGTTTGCCACCTTTCTATTTGCCAGAAACTAGAGCTCTGAGATCGTAGCTTCTGCCCCAATCCTTCCCTAAGGGCCTTTCCTCCCATACAGGTCCCGTTTCCACATCTCACCTCACGTCCCCACTCCTGCTGCTCACTCCTCTTCTCCCCTACGGCTGGCAAGCACTGAATTGTCCCCACACCCGCTGTGTCCTTTCTGCTCCAGGCCTCGGACGGGGGTTACTGGAGCCGGACAGGGATCCCTTCTGCCGGTACGAGGTGGCCTTGGCCTACCAGGGCTGATGTCAGTTAAGTGACCTCTACCTCCTCCGCGGTATCTGGACCCTGGGAGATCCCCTTTGCAAGCGGATATTCTGGTTGAAAACTGTGGCCCCTACATGGCAGCTGGACACAATTAAAAAACCAGACTTCCTGGTAAAGTCCAGACATCTGGGAACTCTATTGCCCCAAGTTTTCTCAAATAAACCACCTGTCTCCTTGTCTTTTGGGTTTTTCCTGTAGTCTTCACTCACACTCCCCATGCTCAGAGGGAGGCGGGGGGGCTGAAATATCTGTCTGTCAATAGGCTGGTTATTAAAACCTCTCAGCAGCTAAGGAGACTTCGCCCACCCAGGAGAAAGCAGCAAGTGCATTCTAGACACAATCTCCACAGTGATTTGAACTTCCCCAGAGTTTTAAGAGGACCTGAAACAGAGCCCATGTATCACAGGCCTGGTGTGAAGCCTGCGGTCTGGGCAACAGGAGTCAAGACTTTGCTAATACAAAGCAAACCTGATCTGTGAGCAAGAGGCAGGCCCTACTCATAGAATCGGGCAAGAAGAGGGCTGGTATTGCAGAAACACAAACTTCTACAAGGCACCAGGCACAAGGTTGGGATGACTGTGACACTGTGCCCCATGTTGTGTGCAAATATGTTTTAAATATGAATATGCATAACTCAAATTATGCTTAATGCAAAATGGGGCTAGTAACATCTCATCCCACAGCTTGTAACCACCTGCATGTGTATATTCTATTTGTGCATGTATCATTCTTTTATGTGACGTTAGAAATATAAAGTGTAAATCTGTTTATTAATCTAGATCGTCAATGTATTGGTGCTTAAGTTACTTAATAGGCTGGTGCTTAGGACAATGATCTGTAAATGGCCTTGTTTTGCCTGCAGCCAAACCTGTGGTTAATCCTACAAAGACATGTGTCTATGCTACCTAGAAACACAGGAAGCACCTGGAAGCCATCTTGAATTTGACATTTTTCCACATGTCGGGAGTGGGGGGCGGAGCATGAGAGAGAGTTCTGAAGCTAGGAAAATTCTGTTTAAGGGATGGGAAGCAAACCGTGATGGACTTCAGCTGGCTTCAGGGTCTGCTCCCTGTAGTAAAATGAGGGCCCGAAACAGAAGCCCAGGTGTCACCGGCCGGGTATGAAGCCTGAGGCCTAGACAGCAATGGCCAAGCAGAGTTAAGCTGTGAGCAAGAGGTAGGCCCTCCTCACAGAGCTAGGCACAGGCCGTAAGCACATTTCATAGGGGTCGTAACAGAACACCTCGTTAAGAAACTTCTTGGTACCAACACACAGCGAACAAATATTTGGTGTTACCTTGGAGAGTTGGGATGGAGAAACATCTCAGAGGGGCAGCCATGTTAGTCTGCAACTTTAAAAACAATGAGTAGCCCTGCGGCATCTCTCGGTGCGTCTGCACCGTTTTTCCGGAATGATGGCCGTTATTCAGAAAAACCAATACTAGCGTCCACACTGCCATTTCGTTATTTCAACATAAAGTCAAAATAACGGATGGCTTTTTCCGATGGCGGTAAACCTCATTCCGTGAAGAATAAGCCCTTTTCTGAATGAGCTTTTTTGGAAGAAGGGGTGTGCGGACGCGGGATTGGGAGTTTTGTTGAAAAAAGAGGCCTCCAAGAAATTCCACAGGTGCCCTACTGGCCGCTCAATCCACACTGATCACAACTCTATAGTTCCTGTTACCCGGAAGCTCTGAAAGCTGCAGACATGGGGGACAGGGCTTGTGGGAGGAAGCAGGCCTTCAGCGCTTCCAGTCTCAGTGCAGCTGCAGTTCCATATGTCCGGGCATCTTGTCCCAGCCACAAGCCCCCCAAGAATCCACTACACATCCCAGGGAGCATACACAAGGCTTCCAGGAGCCTGCTAGGGGCTTTAAGAGATGTGCGCCGTCCTGGTCTGGGGCAGAGATCCTGGCCTTCCTCGAGGTGTGTGGCGATGAGGCGAACCTCCAGGATCTCCGCTCCAGACGATGAAATGCCAATATCTATGGCCGGATGGCCTAGAGCAGTGGTCTCCAACCTTTTTACGCCCAATCTCACTTTTTAAATGTCAGAACAAGCCAAGATCTACCCAATCCTTCCCCCAAGACCCCACCCCTTCCTTGAAGCTCCCCCTTCTCTGTTCTCCTCCTCTCCATCACTTGCTATCCCCGGCTCTTATACACTCTCAGGGTATGGTACACTGACGCTTTTTTTCCAATTCTTCTGTAGGAAGAGGTTTTTCCAACAATTGGCCTGTCTAGACCGGGCCAAATGTCTGAAAAACCCCTCCTTTCGGAAGCCCCCTTATTCCTCTTTCCACAAGGAATACAGGGTTTGCAGAAAAAGCATGTTTGTTCTTCCGCTAAAAAAAGTGGAAGAACAAATGCATCCCTGGACGTGGAAGAGATTTTCTGGGATACCTCTGGAATCCCGGAAAAGCTCCTGCAGTCTAGCCGTACCCTCACTTGGTTGAGACAGGAGGTGCAGGCTTTGGGGGTGGGAATGAGGGATCTGGGTGTGGGAAGGGGTGAGAGGTGCAAGCTCTGGGAGGGGAATTTGGATTCAGGAAGAGGTGGAGAAGGGGATGCTGGCTCAGGGAGGGGGCTCCAGGCTGGGGAGTGTTGGGGTCAGCTGGAGAGTTGGGGTGTTGAGTAAGCCACAGGTTTCTGGGTGTGAGGGTGCAGGAGTTTGGGTTGGGGTGTGAGGGGCTCAGGGCAGGGGAGGTTGGGAGCACGATGGGCTCAGGCCACAGATTTGTGGTGTGTGGATGGTGCAGGAGTGTTGTGGCAGTATGATAGAATCATAGAATACTAGGACTGGAAGGGACCTTGAGAGGTCATCGAGTCCAGTCCCCTGCCCCATGGCAGGACCAAATACTGTCTAGACCATCCCTGATAGACATTTATCTAACCTACTCTGAAATATCTTCACAGATGGGGATTCCACAACCTCCCTGGGCAATTTATTCCAGTGTTTGACTACCCTGACAGTTAGGAACTTTTTCCTAATGTCCAACCTAAACCTCCCTTGCTGCAGTTTAAACCCATTGCTTCTTGTTCTATCCTCAGAGGCCAAGATGAACAAGTTTTCTCCCTCCTCCTTATGGCACCCTTTTAGATACCTGAAAACGGCTATCATGTCCCCCCTCAGTCTTCTCTTTTCTAAACTAAACAAACCCAATTCCTTCAGCCTTCCCTCATAGCTCATGTTCTCTAGACCTTTAATCATTCTCGTTGCTCTTCTCTGGACCCTCTCCAATTTCTCCACATCTTTCTTAAAATGCGGTGCCCAGAACTGGACACAATACTCCAACTGAGGCCTAACCAGCGCAGAGTAGAGCAGAAGAATGACTTCTCGTATCTTGCTCACAACACACCTGTTAATGCATCCCAGAATCATGTTTGCTTTTTTTGCAACAGCATCACACTGCTAACTCATATTCAGCTTGTGGTCCACTATAACCCCTAGATCCCTTTCTGTTGTACTCCTTCCTAGACACTCGCTTCCCATTCTGTATGTGTGAAACTGATTGTTCCTTCCTAAGTGGAGCACTTTGCATTTGTCTTTATTAAACTTCATCCTGTTTACCTCAGACCATTTCTCCAATTTGTCCAGATCATTTTGAATTATGACCCTATCTTCCAGAGCAGTCGCAACCCCTCCCAGCTTGGTATCATCTGCAAACGTAATAAGCGTACTTTCTATGCCAATATCTAAATCGTTGATGAAGATATTGAATAGAGCCGGTCCCAAAACAGACCCCTGTGGAACCCCACTTGTTATACCTTTCCAGCAGTATTGTGAACCATTAATAACTACTCTCTGAGTACGGTTATCCAGCCAGTTATGAACCCACCTTATAGTCGCCCCATCTAAGTTGTATTTGCCTAGTTTATTGATAAGAATATCATGCGAGACCGTATCGAACAACTTAAAGACTGGGGATGTGGGGATGCACTAGTTAGGGGATGTGAGATGCTCAGGACAGGGGGTTCCAGTGTATGATAGGCTCAGGTTTGGGGTCGGAGGCGGTACAGAAGTGTTATAGTGCTGTGGCCAGATGTGGGCTTGGCCCCAGTTGGGGGCTTGTTGACCAGGCTTCATTTTTAAATAAAATATTATGTCAAACACAAAAGGTTTCATCATCGTCTTTATTTGTGAGAGGGGCAGGGAACCTGTTTTGAGTCAGGGGTCACTGACCCACAGAAAAGTCAGTTTGGGCCACACAAGTGAGATGCAAAAAAAAATAACTCCTCCAACTCCCCCCCACCACCACCCTCACTAATGTGGCCCCAACTGTGCTGGTGGAGGCAGGGGATATGGTATTGGGGAAGGGTGCTAGTGGGTGCTGGGGCAGGGGACAGGGTATTGGTGGGGGGTAGAGGACAGGGTGATGGGGCAGGTGGCAGGCTGCCGGTGGGTGGTGGGGCAGGGATCAGGGTTTTGGTGGGTGCTGAGGCATGTGGCAGGTTGCTGGAGCAGAGGACAGGGTGTTGGTGAGGGCAGGGGGCAGGGAGTCCTCGACATGTGCCTCCTCTGGGGACTCCTACCCCCTCCCCATCCCACAGGGGAAGGAAGCCCCTGGCGTGCACCTCCTCCCGGAACTCCTACCCCCTCCCCTCCCACAGTTTGGCTCCCCCAAGACTGTGCCAAAGGGCCTGTTGCTGCAGTGAGGTGTGTGAGGTTCAGGGCTGACAAGCCGAATGTGCAGGTGGCTGAGCAAGGAAAGGGAGACAGGCATTGTCGGGGGGAGACAAAGTCCATGTGCGGTGAGTAGCAGGGAAAAATAACTCGTTTGTTTTCCTTTGCTCCGTATCTCGGCTTGCTCTTCTCCTGGGCCACAGACCAGAACACGTCTTTTCCAGGACATGGGTGTTTATTTAAAAACTAGCCAATTAGCCCGTCATAAGACGGGATTTTCAGGTCTCTCCTCCACGTCCTATTCCCTTTCTATCTCGGTCTTCTCTCCCGATCCTCCGGTCTATTGCTCCATCTCTCTCTCTCTCCCCTCCTCCTACTGCCTCCCCCGCTCTCTCTCTCAGCTCTCCTCCGTCTCCTGCCTCTCTCTCTGTCTCTCTTTCTCTTCTCTTCCTCCTCCTGCATGGGGAGTGCGGAGCCCAAATGGCTTTTTGTGCCACTTGCTCCCGTGCGGCAGCCCAGCTGAGTGGCTGCCTATAAGTTTCAGCTGCCCCCCTGCACCGTTTCCCTTCACCCCAGCACTGATCTTGCAGCCTCCCAGTTGTCCTCCACCTCCCCCTTCCCCTTGTTCCCCTGCCCTCCCCCTGGGCCAGGCGCAGCGCCCAGACCTCATTCACAGGTGCCAACTGGAGGACTGAACTGGGGGCAGCCATGGAGCAGGCGGCTAGAGAGAAGCGGCACTTTCCCCTTAAAAGCGCCACTTCTCTCCAGCTGGCTGTGCAGCTGCTTGTGCTCCTCCAGCCCGCGCCTCCCTCCTGGGCCCGCTTCAGGTTGCGAACTCTCCCGGGCTGGTTGGACCAGATGTCAGCACAGTAAGGACTTGATGGAGGCTAAAGGACCCTCCCCCTGGCTGTGTAAGTCACCGCCCCGGCCCCCTTCTCCTCCCGCCGTGGCGCTCGGCTGACTTCTGTGCCACTCAGCAGGGCTGCCGCGGGAGAGCAAGCGGTGCAAGCGGCCGTTTGGGCGCCACAGTCCCCATGCAGCACTTCCACCGGTTCATTGCTTGCTTGTGCTTCTTTCAATGTATCACTTGTCCTTAGTAAATACGATTTCCATTTGTGAAGGGAAATGTGTTCAGGAACAGATTGTCATGGAAAGGTTTCCCCACAGGGAGCGAAGGGCAGACCGGGGAATAACCTGACACTGGCCGGGCTTCTGAGCAGGGCAAGAATGCAAAGCTCTGGGGTCCTTTCTTCGGGAGCAGGGGAGAATTTGCTGGAGTTTCTCTTCCTGTCCATCCGTGAGTGGCTGGCAAAGGCAGCCATGTCACAACAGCTGGGTGTGTCCCTGGCTGTGACTGGCTCTGTGAGCGCAGGGCCTGGAGGGCTTTGCAGCTTGTCCCAGCCTCAGTGTGAGGGGGGCAGAGAGCAAAGTATTCCCGAGGGCTGTGCTGTACCTCAGGTGTCGGACACACGACGAGGCAGCATGACACGCCCGGCCCACAACCAGGCCCTGCCAGACCATGAGTCAATCTCCTTCTTTCCATGCATGGACAGTGCTTATAGGAGGCCAGTCAGGACTCCTCGGTGGTCTCTGTCCTCTCCCTGGGCCTCACCTTACCCATCTGTACACAGTGGACAGAGCTCTAGAGACTTTCATTTGCTGGGTGGTGTGACAAGGTCAGTCCAGAGGGCTGCTTCTGAGTGGGGAAAAGGCAGCCCCCAAAGGGTCCAAGGCCTGCAGTTAGGGGCAGAGACTGCAGGGCAATTAGGAGCAGCTGGCAGGGAGCTGGTCCAGGTGGACTGGGGCCAGCTGACCACACTTCAGGCCTGCTGGAGGCCTTTAAAAGCCTCCCCAGCTGGAAGATGGAGGAGATACAGAGCAAGGGCTTGCGACAAAGCATTAGCAGTTCCAGAGCTAGAGACAGCAGGGGAGGGAGTCCCAGAGGGAGCGGCCGGGCTCCCTACCCTAGAAACCAGCTGCAAGCCCCCACCCTGGCAAAGGGGGAAGGCTGCCAGCCAGGGAAAAAGGGGCCCTGCCATAGTGCTCGGTAGCTCCTTCAATGAAAACTGCTACTTGGTGTGAGGATATTTCCTGCTGATTATGACGGATCGCTGGGCCCAAAGAACTGAGTCTGTGTGCCTGCCAGAAGGTCCATGTCTCCCTTCAGTCATCCTTCTCCAGATCTCTTTGTTCGACTCTCGACCCGTCCATCCTGGACAGACGGGTTTAGTTACCTGCACAGTATATTTTGAATACACACACAGACAGAAAACAGCCAATTCCCCTGTCTCACCACAGAGCCCAGGAATTCCCAGCGCTCTCTGGGGAGGCATCGTAATCGTTGTTTACTGCAAAAGCTGGAAAAACGCCCAGAACACGAGACACGGACAGAGAGACGTTGGCTGGGGTGTCTCCGGTCTCCAGCCTATTTACATCCGGATGCCCCTACTCCCCTAGTGACCAACTCCCCTGGGCCTGCCCAGCGCTGGGCTATAAGCAGTGCGGATGCCCGGGGGTGCTCTCGTTGCCATGTATGGCTGCAGACGCTGGGCTGGGCGAGCTGGAGGACACGGCTACCGGAGAGGGATTTCCAAGGAAGGTCACAGGTATCTGTCTTCTCCTGCTCGTCAGACCTAGTGCGATGTGTGTGCGAGGGACACACGGTTGTTCTATTGCCCTCTCCCCTCTGCACAGCTAGGAAATGCTCTGGGTCCATCTTCCAGGGCATGAATTACCTTCACTATCACTGGCCAAAGTGTCCCTCTTTGCTTCCCCCCCACCCCTAGGCTGGCTGCTGGGCTCCACCCCCGAGGTGGCTGCATTTCCCTAGCAGAGGAGGGTCTGTGGGCTGACAGGTGTGGGTAGGGACATAGGAAAGGCGAATCCTGAGGCTGTGTTAATGCAAAGAGACTGTCCCCTCCGCCTTTAGCCTCTCAGGGCTCTGGGGAAGGGGCTGTGTGCGTGGCTAAATAGCTGGCGAATGGGGATTGGATGAAGTGTGCTGTTTCAAACCTTCAAAAAGTGGTTCAGTTAGAGCAGGAACACGCAGCCCAGAGGCAGACAGACCAGCACACAAAGGAGCAACTAAGCATGAGGTTTCCTCATTGAAGGTGTCAGACAGTCCTCACTAAATATGGTGCCCCCAGGACCACTTACAGTGGCCAATCCACGTGTGAGTCTTATCACCTAAGCCTTAGGCCCTGTAATACCTGACCCTCTTCTCCAACCAGCCTTTGTCTGGCTTCTGATTCTAGTCACTGGGCCTTAATGCGCCTTTCTCGGCGAGGCTACAGGGCCTGTTCTTGCTGGGGAAGAGAAATAAATGAGGCTCTTTCAGTTTCTCACTCTCAGGCATTTTCTCCAGTCTCCAGGCATTTTCTAACCCTTCCCCAGTGTTCCCACAGCCCACTGGCAAAGTGGATCCTGGGAATAGACGCTGTCAGTTTCACTTGCATTGGCCCAGCTCAGCAAATACCCCAGATCATTTGTTGTGCGTGTCCTGGCCCCAAAGACCTTTAGAGGCCCTAAACACTGAAAAGATGATGGTGCCCCCCCATCTGTAATTCAAAATAAAAACAATAATAAACCGTAAAATCTCTTTTATTTTTGGTTCCCCTGCTTTGCTGGTGCCCTAAGCACGTGCATAGTTTGCCTATTGGGTAATCCAGCCCTGCCTGGCCCCCTCACTGTAACCCCTCCCCCAGGCCTTGGGTTGCCCACCAATTGTGTCTGTAGGAATTTTCTACTCGTCATTTATCGAAATATTGAATAGCTTCAGGCCTAGGGCTAATCCCTGCATCACAGCACTTAGAACAGCCACATTTGCCGCCAATGGACCATTGACAGCTGCTGTCTGAGATCTGTCAGCCCCTGCTCAGCCCACTTGTCGTGCGCTCCGCCGATACTGTAACGGGCTCATGGTCAGAATGTTTTCCAGGACGAAACCAACTCCCTCAGAATAATCCGAATCCCTGCACCTAATTGACTCCCTGCAGGACGCTAAAGGAAGAAATCAGGTTTGCTGGACAGATCTGTTGTTAATTGACATGAATTATGTTCCTCGATAGTTTTTTTTAACTGTTTCATCCCAGCCTCTTCACTATTTCCTACCTTTAACATAACATAACATAAGAACATAACATAAGAACGGCCGTACTGAGTCAGACCAAAGGTCCATCTAGCCCAGTATCCTGTCTGCTGACAGTGGCCAGCACCAGGTGCCCCAGAGGGGGTGGACCGAAGACAGTGATCAAGCGATTTGTCTCCTGCCATCCCTCTCCAGCCTCTGACAAAGAGAGGCCAAGGACACCATTTTATCCCCTGGCTAATAGCCTTTTATGGACCTAACCTCCATGAAATTATCTAGCTTCTCTTTAAACTCTATTATAGTCCTAGCCTTCACAGCCTCCTCTGGCAAGGAGTTCCACAGGTTGACTGCACGCTGTGTGAAGAAGAACTTTCTTTTATTAGTTTTAAACCTGCTACCCATTAATTTCATTTGGTGTCCTCTAGTTCTTCTATTTAGGGAACTAATAAATAACTTTTCTTTATTCGCCCTCTCCACACCACTCATGATTTTATACACCTCTATCATATCCCCCCTCAGTCTCCTCTTTTCCAAACTGAAAAGTCCCAGTCGCTTTAACCTCTCCTCATATGGGACCCGTTCCAAACCCCTAATCATTTTAGTTGCCCTTTCTGAACCCTTTCCAAGGCCAAAATATCTTTTTGTGGTGAGGAGACCACATCTGTACACAGTATTCAAGATGTGGGCGTACCATAGTTTTATACAGGGGCAGTAAGATATTCTCGGTCTTATTTTCTATCCCTTTCTTAATAATTCCTAGCATCCTATTTGCCTTTTGACCGCCGCTGCACACTGTGTGGAAGTTTTCAGAGAACTGTGCACGGTAACTCCAAGATCTCTTTCCTGATTTGTCATAGCCAAATTAGCCCCCATCATACTGTACGTATAGTTGGGGTTATTTTTCCCGATGTGCATTACTTTACACTTATCCACATTACATTTCATTTGCCATTTTGTTGCCCAATCACTCAGTTTGGTGAGATCTTCTTGGAGTCCCTTACAGTCTGCTTCTGTCTTGACTATCCTAAACAGTTTGGTATCATCCGCAAACTTTACCACCTCACTGCTTACCCCTTTCTCCAGATCATTTATGAATAAGTTGAACAGGATTGGTCCCAGGACTGAGCCTTGGGGGACACCACTAGTTACCCCTCTCCATTCTGAAAATTTACCATTTATTCCTACCCTTTGTTTCCTGTCTTTTAACCAGTTCTCAGTCCAAGAAAGGACCTTCCTCTTATCCCATGGCCATGTAATTTACACAAGAGCCTTTGGTGAGGGACCTTGTCACAGGCTTTCTGAAAATCTAAGTATACTATATCTACTGGATCCCCCTTGTCCGCATGTTTGTTAACCCTTCAAAGAACTCTAATAGATTAGTAAGACAGGATTTCCTTTACAGAAACCATGTTGACTTTTGTCCAACAAATTATGTTCTTCTACATGCTTCACAATTTTATTCTTTACTATTGTTTCGACTAATTTGCCCGGTACGGAAGTTAGACTTACCGGTCTGTAATTGCCCGGATCGCCTGTAGAGCCCTTTTTAAATATTGGTGTCACGTTGGCTACCTTCCAGTCATTAGGTACGGAAGCCGATTTAAAGGATAGGTTACAAACCACAGATAATAGTTCAGTAATTTCCCATTTGAGTTCTTTTAGAACCCTTGGATGAATGCCATCCGGTCCCGGAGATTTGTTAACATTAAGTTTTTCTACTTGTTCCAAAACCTTCTCTAATGACACTTCAATCCGGGACAATTCCTCAGATTCATCACCCACAAAGGACGGTGCAGATTTGGGAATCTCCCCAACGTCCTCAGCCGTGAAGACTGAAGCAAAGAAATCATTTAGTTTCTCCGCAATGGCTTTATCGTCCTTGATTGCGCCTTTTATAGCTCGATCGTCTAGAGGAACCACAGGTTTTTTAGCAGGCTTCCTGCTTCTAATGTACTTAAAAAACATTTTGTTATTTCTCTGAGAGTTTTTGGCTAACTGTTCCTCAAAATCTTTTTTTCCTTTTCTTATAACAAATTTCACACTTGATTTGACAGTGTTTATGTTCCTTTCTATTTATCTCACTAGGATTGGACTTCCACTTCTTAAAAGATGCCTTTTTGTCCCTCACTGCTTCTTTTACATGGTGGTTAAGCCACGGTGACTCTTTTTTAGGTCTCTTGCTATGTTTTTTAATTTGGGGAATACATTTAAGTTGGGCCTCTATTATGGTATCTTTAAAAAGTTTCCATGCAGCTTTCAGGGATTTGGCTCTAGTCACTGTGCCTTTTAATTTCTGTTTAACTAACCTCCTCATTTTAGCATAATTCCCCTTTTTGAAATTAAATGCCAGGGTGCTGGACTGCTGAGGTGTTCTTCCCACCACAGGAATGTTAAATGTTATTATATTATGGTCACTATTCCCAAGCGGTCCTGTAACGGTTATCTCCTGGACCTGATCCTGCGCTCCACTCAGGTCTAAATTGAGAATTGCCTCTCCTCTTGTGGGTTCCTGCACCAGCTGCTCCAAGAAGCAGTCATTTAAGCCATTGAGAAATTTTCTCTCCGCTTCTCTTCCTGAGGTGACATGTATCCAGTCAATATGGGGGTAATTAAAATCCCCCATTATTAGAGAGTTCTTTATTTTGGTAGCCTCTCTAATCTCCCTCAGCATTTCAATGTCAGTATCGCTGTCCTGGTCAGGTGGTCGGTAATATATCCCTACTGCTAATTTCTTATTATTGGAGCATGGAATTACTATCCATAGCGATTCTGTTGAACATGTTGATTCATTTAATATTTTTATTTCATTTGATTCTACATTCTCTTTCACATACAGTACCCTTGCCAGAACTTGTTTTTTATCTTTCATTTTATGTGATAGTTTCATAGTTTGCATTTAACACAGAACCGTCGGTTATTTGCTTTTGTGGTTTCCCTTTGATTTTGCCACTTGGCTGCGTACTTCTGGCTCCCAATGCGACGTGTGCCTGATCGGTCACTTAGTAACTCAGCTGTTTGCATCTCTAGGTTTCTACTGGAGATGCTGCTTCAGACCTTCCTTGCCTGGCGATGGACTGGAAAGGGTCGCATTAGATCAGATTAAGTGAGTACATCATACTGCTTTGCTCGAAATGCAGAACAAACGAACTTCTTGAACACACCCACTTTTTCTGTAACATTAACAGGCTTTCTGTCTATCTCTTGGAATAGGTGTAATATATTCTAGGAGTTCTGTTGTTCTTATTATACTTAATAACCCCCTTTTTCATTATCCTCAGGTCTGCTAAGCATGACGTTTTCTCGGATGTCTTTAATGCCCATTATCAATTTCATGACTTCCAATTTGTATCGCTTTGGTCTGTTTTTCCTTTTTCTCGTTTATTATGTATTGCTGGTTTTCAACTCAATGGTTACCTTCTCTTTGCCACCGAAGAGGGTTTTGTCCAAATTTCTCTTCCCTCTTGAGTTATGACTTCCTCGCTATATTAATTTGTTCCTGATCAACTCCAAATTTCACTCCCATTTTTCCATCTAATTTTTACCTTCCAATCAGTTTTGCTGATAATTTACTTCAGCTCTGGTCGATATCTAATTTCCACAGACATTACTGGTTGGGCGTTCTTCTTTGTTTGCTCATTTGTATGTAATCAGGTTCTGCCTCATTTTCATCTCCTCCCTCAAATGCTCCCTTCTTTGTGTCTCGTCTCAACTGAACAGTCTGAGATTTCCCCCTCGGTCTGTGGGCAGCAGCTTCTCCCATTCTAGTAGCCTGTCTTGGAAACCCGTTTTCTGATGGCTCCATTATCCCTAGAGACTGGCAGACCCAAACTGAGAGCATGTCCACAGCAAGCTATACCACATCCTTAAACAGCTACATATTTTCCATGTCTGTCCTGCGCAGTGGTGAGGAGGTTTGTCAATCGAGAGGTATGTCCATCGAGAGGTGTGTCCACCGAGAGGCTGTCCATGAGGACCAGGAGTTTTTCCTGAGCTGCATTAGAGTTGGGATGTCTCTGCCTGGCCATATCTCAGCGATGGGTTCCATGTTTTCAACTCTCAGATGACAAGCAAGCAAGCGAATGGGGAACTCCCTAGTGTCTGGATTCACTAGTTGGGCTTTCACTGCAATAAGGAAGAGGGAGGGGTAACGGGGATCCAGACATGTGTTTCCTAGTAGGGCCTATTGTTTGTCCTCATGTAGGATTCACCGGGCCATTGAGCATCACCAGATATGGCATTGGCATTAGTAGGGTCCGTTATTCACATTCCTTTCTCTGAATAATGAAATTCTCATTTGTAAACAACCTCCACTAGTACTTGTGTTTTCTCATATTAACAGAACCTCTCCTTCCAGGCATTTCTACTGTGACCATCACCCTGGACTCTGGGCACATGCAAGAGTTCATTTGACTAGAAAGTGCATGCAGGAGACACCATCTTACCTCCGAGTTGGGCACCTTCTATGCTAGTCCATGTCACTTCCCAACACAACCGACTTCACCAACCCCTCCACCTTCATCCTGCAGGGCATTCCTGGCCTGGAGAGAGCCCATGGCTGGATCTCCATCCCCTTCTGTGTCATGTACACCATCGCCCTCTTGGGGAACTTCATTATCCTGTACATCGTGAAGAGGGAGCGAAGCCTCCATGTGCCCATGTACTATTTCCTCTGCATGCTGGCTGTCACCGACCTGGTCCTGTCCACATCAACTGTGCCCAAGATGCTCAACATCTTCTGGTTCAATTCCAGGGAGATCGATTTCAATGCCTGCCTCACTCAGATGTTCTTTATTCACAGCTTCTTAAAAACAGAGGCTGGAATCTGTGTGGCCATGGCTTTGGATCGCTACGTGGCCATCTGCAACCCCCTGAGACATTCCACCATCCTGACGAGCGCCACGGTGACCAAGACTGGCCTGGCCGTGGTGCTGTGCAGTGGTGTACTCTCACTGCCCTACCCCTTCCTGGCGAGGCAGTGGCCGTAGTGCCGAACCAACATCATCCCCCACACGCACTGTGAGCACATGGCCGTGGTGAAGCTGGCGTGCGCTGACGTCCGCGTCAATAGTTACTACGGTCTCTCTGTGACTTTCTTTGTGATGGGTCTGGATGTGTTTTTTATCACCCTGTCATATATCCAGATCCTCAGGGCCATCTTCCGCCTCCCCACCAAGGACGCCCGGCTCAAGACTTTTGGGACTTGCACCTCTCACCTCTGTGTCATTTTAGCCTTTTACATCCCAACTCTCTTCTCTTTCCTCACCCAACGGTTTGGCCACAATGTGCCCCTGTATTACAATGTTCTCACAGCTGATATGTACCTTCTAATGCCCTCCATGCTGAACCCCATCATCTATGGGGTGAGGACCAAAGAGATCCGGCACAGGCTGCTCCGGCTTTTTACTCATAAGGAATAATTGATTGTCCTGGCACTCTGGATCTCAGAGAAAGGTGCCTGCAGAGTTGGCCAGGGGCATGTTGAACAGTCAACATGGATTCACCAAGGGCAAGTCCTGTCTGACCAATCTGATTAGCTTCTAGGATGAGGTAACTGGCTCTGTGGACATGGGGAAGTCAGTGGATGTGATATTCCTTGACTTTAGCAAAGCTTTTGATATGAGCTCTCACAATATGTATAGAAAGGTGGCTAGACTGTCGGGCCCAACGGGTAGTGATCAACGTCTCGATGTCAGGTTGGTGGTCAGTTTGTAGTGGAGTGCCCCAAGGTTCGGTTCTAGGACTGGTTTTGTTCAACATCTTTTGTAGTGACCTGGATGAGGAGATGGATTGCCCTCTCAGCAAGTTTGCAGATGACACTAAGCTAGGGGGAGAGGTAGATACATTGGAGGGCAGGGATAGGGTCCAGAGTGACCTATACAGATTAGAGGATTGGGTTGGAAGAATCCCAAGCATTGTTATCGGCTGGGGACTGAATGGCTAAGTAGCAGTTTGGCAGAAAAGGACCTGCAGATTACAGTGGATGAGAAGCTGGAAATGAGTCAACAGGGTACCCTTGTAGCCAAGAAGGCAAATGGAATATTCGGGTGCATTAGGAGGAGCATGCATCCATCCCTAGAGGTTTTTAAGTCTCGGCTTGTCAAAACCCTGGCTGGGATGATTGAGTTGGGGTTGGTCCTGTTTTGGGCAGGGGGCTGGACTCGATAACTCTGGAGGTGTCTTCCAGCCCTGGGATTCTATGATTCTGTGATATTCTGGGCCCTCCTCTCTGAATCCCTGACTGGGCAATGAAAGAGATTGACACCTTTATTCTTTGCACAGTACAGTATCAAGGTGACGACATGGGGAATGCAACTCTGTAAAATCCGCACGTTTGCCACCTTTCTATTCGCCAGAAACTAGAGCTCTGAGATCGTAGCTTCTGCCCCAATCCTTCCCTAAGGGCCTTTCCTCCCATACAGGTCCCGTTTCCACATCTCACCTCACGTCCCCACTCCTGCTGCTCACTCCTCTTCTCCCCTACGGCTGGCAAGCACTGAATTGTCCCCACACCTGCTGTGTCCTTTCTGCTCCAGGCCTCGGACGGGGAGCTACTGGAGCCGGACAGGGATCCCTTCTGCCAGTACGAGGTGGCCTTGGCCTACCAGGGCTGATGTCAGTTAAGTGACCTCTACCTCCTCCGCAGTATCTGGACCCTGGGAGATCCCCTTTGCAAGCGGATATTCTGGTTGAAAACTGTGGCCCCTACATGGCAGCTGGACACAATTAAAAAAACCAGACTTCCTGGTAAAGTCCAGACATCTGGGAACTCTATTGCCCCAAGTTTTCTCAAATAAACCACCTGTCTCCTTGTCTTTTGGGTTTTTCCTGTAGTCTTCACTCACATTCCCCATGCTCAGAGGGAGGCGGGGGGGCTGAAATATCTGTCTGTCAATAGGCTGGTTATTAAAACCTCTCACCAGCTAAGGAGACTTCGCCCACGCAGGAGAAAGCAGCAAGTGCATTCTAGACACAATCTCCGCAGTGATTTGAACTTCCCCAGAGTTTTAAAAGGACCTGAAACAGAGCCCATGTATCACAGGCCTGGTGTGAAGCCTGCGGTCTGGGCAACAGGAGTCAAGACTTTGCTAATACAAAGCAAACCTGATCTGTGAGCAAGAGGCAGGCCCTACTCATAGAATCGGGCAAGAAGAGGGCTGGTATTGCAGAAACACAAACTTCTACAAGGCACCAGGCACAAGGTTGGGATGACTGTGACACTGTGCCCCATGTTGTGTGCAAATATGTTTTAAATATGAATATGCATAACTCAAATTATGCTTAATGCAAAATGGGGCTAGTAACATCTCATCCCACAGCTTGTAACCACCTGCATGTGTATATTCTATTTGTGCATGTATCATTCTTTTATGTGACGTTAGAAATATAAGGTGTAAATCTGTTTATTAATCTAGATCGTCAATGTATTGGTGCTTAAGTTACTTAATAGGCTGGTGCTTAGGACAATGATCTGTAAATGGCCTTGTTTTGCCTGCAGCCAAACCTGTGGTTAATCCTACAAAGACATGTGTCTATGCTACCTAGAAACACAGGAAGCACCTGGAAGCCATCTGGAATTTGACATTTTTCCACACATGGGGAGTGGGGGGCGGAGCATGTAAGAGAGAGTTCTGAAGCTAGGAAAATTCTGTTTAAGGGATGGGAAGCAAACCGTGATGGACTTCAGCTGGCTTCAGGGTCTGCTCCCTGTAGTAAAATGAGGGCCCGAAACAGAAGCCCAGGTGTCACCGGCCGGGTATGAAGCCTGAGGCCTAGACAGCAATGGTCAAGCAGAGCTAAGCTGTGAGCAAGAGGTAGGCCCTCCTCACAGAGCTAGGCACAGGCTGTAAGCACATTTCATAGGGGTCATAACAGAACACCTCGTTAAGAAACTTCTTGGTACGAACACACAGCGAACAAATATTTGGTGTTACCTTGGAGAGTTGGGAAGGAGAAACATCTCAGAGGGGCAGCCATGTTAGTCTGCAACTTTAAAAACAATGAGTAGCCCTGCGGCATTGTGACGGGGCGTCGGGCACCCGCAGGACAAACTGCCCAACCCCCCGCACTCTCCGGCAGCCCGGGGGTGAGGGAGACGCCAGGGAAGAGGAGACCGGCCCGACCGTGGTAATAGGGGCGGGCCAGCAACAGGAGCATTGCTGGGGACAGGCAGGGGCGGGACGCGCATGCCCTGCATGTACGGGGGCCGCAGGGGGCCGGGGCTGGATGGAGGCCAGCGTCCCCGCGGCTGACGTCATCACCCCGTGCCCTGGAAAGGGGGCGGGGCTAGCCTCCGAGAGAGGGGCTAAAAGAAACGCCGAGTAGGCGAAAGAGGGAAGGAAGGACAAGGAGGAGGAAAGAGCGGGGGTGGTGAGTGGCGGGGTAAATCCCCACGAACCCGACAGGACCGGGGGCCGCGGCCGGCCAGAGGGTCAAGGGTCGGCGCTCCGGGCAAGGGGGCCGAGTTCCCTCCACCTCTCGAGAGGACCCTCCGCGAACAGGGAAAGCGGGGGGTCCGGACTTCACGGAACAGGGAGCCTGGGTCCGGAGGTGAGACTGGGGGATGGGCAGCACGGGAAAAAGGGCGGTGATTGACGGAGAAACCCCGATGATGAAGGGGCTGTAAAGCTGAGGGGTTACCCGTCCCTTGACAGGCATCTTTTGGTGCTTCAATCCACCCCGCAGGAAACCGGCGCTACTGGAGGTAGCGTTAGTGGGGCTTCTTGGGGGTGGGGGGAAATGAGGGGGCCCCACATGCCTCACAATCGACTGGTCAGGCCCTCCTGATGGACCCATCGATCCCGATCGACGGGTTAGTGACCACGGGCCCAGAGCCTGGCCACAAAGGGCCATACCAGGACTCTGGAGCAGGACCGCAGTGAAGTGAAAGCTGCGCCAGGCCTCCTCCAGCACGAGGGAGTGCAGCTCACGCTCCGGGGCTGGACCCCACTCCTGCCCCTACTTTGACGACCTGCACTGCATCCTGGGGGGTGGTGCAGGCCCTTCCCCACCCCTGGTGGTGGACTCGGGGCTGGAAAAACCCATCATCACCCACCCGGGGCCATAGCCCATAAGGAGGAGGAAATGGTGAGCACCCTCACTCCGCTCACTTTGGAGCCAGTACCTGAGGGCCTGGATGCGTCCCAGGCATCCTCTGTGGCCAAGGAGGGATCCGCAGGTTAGTGCTCTTCGTTTTTCACACACGCAGGGTGGGGGTGGTGGGCTCTGAGGGGCTGGGGTACGATTGTCGCTCGGGCTGCTCAGCCTGGTTCTTGCGCTGCCGTCTGTGCACGTGGGTGCACGTTCAGCGTCAGTCTGCACCACGCAACCCCAGGAGGCATCCCCAGAGCACCCCAGGGCTCCTGCTCACAGGCTCTGGGGAGGCCGCCCACACATCTGACGCTCTCCCATCACCAGCCACTGCTGGAAGGAGGCTGGGGACAAGGACATGCCCGCACACAGACTCTGGAGTGCCCCACACGGGCATGCCTGCACCCTCAAGGCAGCACCTGCTCCCGGGGACAGCGCTGCCAGGTGCAGGGCTGTGTGCGGCCCCAACGGAAGCCCTGGCATCTCGAGGCCCCTCTCCCAGCCATTGGAGCCCAGTGTGACTGGCCCTTCCCCTGCTTGTTTGTCTGGGGGAGGGAGGGCGGGCAGGAAGCAGGGTCCCCTGGGCACCTCTGGGCCCCTGTGAGGCAGGACCCGCTGTCCAGACCACACATGGCCTTGCTCCCAGGACATCACTGTCCTCTGGCCCGAGAACTGTGAAGGGAGTGTTACTATGATCTGTGGCCGCTCGGCCTCACTTCTCCCCAAGAAGTGGGTGTTTTATTGGCGGTGGCCACTAGGCCAGACTGTCTCAGTTGAGGTGGGGTGTAACCATAGGCCCTCAGCCATAGGGGCAAAGACACACACATAGGGTGGATCACTCTTTGAGGGCCCTTAAAGGCCTACCGCCCTGCCTGTGAGGGGGCTGGGTGCACCCACCCCAGGACATGGGGCCAGACATCTCACTCCCGCCATTAGCAACAAGGAGGAAGTCATGGCTACATGCCCCTGCCCCAGGGCTTCTGCCAGGAGCTGCAGGTGGACCTGTGCACTCCTGCCTCATGGACGGGGCTGCAGAAGGGGCCATGTGCTCTTGCCTCTTTGCTTCTGTGGGAGAGGGGTGTTTGGGGCCATGTGCCCCTGCCCGAAGGCCTGGGCTTAGCCAGGGTCTTGGGCCCCAGCCTCCTGGCAGATCTGCAGCTGGGGCCCTGCATCCCCTGGTGGCTTATCTGGCCCCTGTGCCATGGCAGTGAGCAGGGCGGGGTGCCCATGTCTGCCCGCAGAGCCAGGGCAATGCGCCCCAGTCTCACCGTTGCCCAGGGTACGTCTGCCCTGCACCCGGAGCTCAAAATAAGTGACGCAATTTGAGTAGCTTGTTTCCAGTTCATTCTGAAATAGGGCGCTCTCCCAAAAACCTCCCTTGCTCCTCATGCAATGCGGTTTGCAGGGATGTCGGAATAGCAAGCCCGTTATATTTCGAAATTACGGGCTTGCTCAAAGAGGCGGGATAGCTATGCCGGGGTACTTCCGGTCTCCCGAAATAGCTCCGCAGTAGACGCACCCACAGTCCTCTCTCGCACTGCCGGCAGTCGGGATAGCTCCAGTCTCAAAATGGTTTGACTCGGCACTCCTCCTGCTGCTTTTCCGTCCCCATTTCCCTTCCCCCAGAGAAGTGAATAACAAACTGGCGGCCTCTTTGGCGAATCTCCACCCGCCACACTTTCTCACTTACACTCTGTACACGCCAGTGTAAAAAGTGCAAATCTCACTCCGACCCATAAGCTCTGCTCTCTGCACCGCTGTGACGGACGCCCCTGGGGTGGAACCTGGCACTGGGGTACCGCCGAGCCCGCTGGCCTGCCAATCTGAGCTCCCTCACTCTGTGATGATGTGACAGGTGTAAACCCCTCCAGGCCCTGCCCTCGCACACGTTCAGAGGCAGAGAGAGACAGTCCATGAATGTTTCTCTAGTCACTTGGGCTGTGTCTACACTGCAGCGCTATTCTGGGATACCGAAGTCTCCCGAAATAGCTATTCTGCCTCTTTTGAGCGCTCGTTATTTCCAAATAGATTTCGAACTAACGGGTGCGCTATTCCGGCATCCCTGTAACCGTCATTCCACGGGGGCTAAGGGAGGTTTTGGAACAGCGCTCTATTTCGAACCTTGGCGCTGTGGAGATGGTGCCAAATTTCGAAAGAAGCTATTTTGATCTTACAAATTGTGCAGCTTCTCTGGAGGTAGGGGTGCAGTGTAGACACACCCTTGTAAACCAGCAATGGAGAGGCTCCCCCGTCTGGGCCCCCGGAGCTGCACTAAGACAGGTTTCCAGTGGGGAGAAGGAAGGGCCTACAGATCACGGTGGGCTACCTAAGAAGTACCGCCTGGATTTGAATTAAGCAGTGTGTCACCCTCAGGGTGCAAACAGCCCCCCAATCTCCCAGAGCCTGACTAGAAATCCCTTCCATATGGGACCGCGGCCCCCAGTTTGTCCATATTCCAAAGGTGTTTCCGGCTGTGGAGTCGTGGGGCCAGGTGACCATGTGACTTCCATGGGGACGGAAGTTCGTTTGTCCAAGCGTAACCCCCAACGGGGCAGGTATGACCAGAGCAAGGCGATACAGCTCTAGGCACTGGGCAGGGGAGCTGAGCGGACCTGCCTGCAGCCCCTGCCTTGTTGGTTCATGAGTGTCTAGTGAAAGCTTTCATGGACCTGGAGCTGGGTGTGTCCCTGTCTGGGTGTAGCTGGGTATTTGCATTGTGGCTTGGCACCCTCATAGTGTGACGGGGGGCCCAGATACATCTGCCAGAGGGCCCAGTAGTACCGCTGTTACAGGCTACCCCCTGGGGTCATCCACCACGCCAGCCCAACCAGGAGGTCCTTTACACACAAAGAGACCGTGGTTACAAGCAGGGCAGGCAGGACTCCTGGGTTCTTCCATTTTCAGCATGGCCTGGGCAAAGTCACATCTCCCGTGACTCAGTTTACCTATCAGGATAATGGGGATATCTGCAGGGTGGTTTCCCTGGGCCAGGTGTTCTGAGAAGCCTTCAGTGCAAGGTGCTGCTAAGGATGACAGTGACTATGGATGGTCACGGAGCTCTGATCCCAAACTCACAGCCTGGGGCGTCTGCAGAAAGTGCTCGTGTCTCCCCTCAGGGATCCAGCTCCAGCTCTGACTGCGTACGCTCTGCTCAGCTGCCCTGGGCCTTGCATAGCCTCAGACCCGCAGGAGAGATCGGCATTCTCCTAGTTTTCTTACTAATTAACACTAACTGTTAAATACACACAGAGCAGCCAATTCCTAAGGGCAGAGCCTAAAAGTTCTCATCTCCCTTTGGGAAGGGCCCTTAAGTGCTGTTTATTCCTGAAGATGGCCAAAGGGCCCAGAAGCCCACAGGCCCGTCTCCAGCCTGGTTACATCCAGATGCCTTGTGTCCCCTAGAGGCGGAGCGACCCCCCCGGGACGGCCCAGAGCTGGGTTATAACCAGTGCCCAGCCTGTGCCGGCTCTCGGCGCGGGACGCTGCTGCAGACGCTGGGCTGAGAGAGGTGCGGACGCGGCTGCCTGAGGGGGGTTCCAGAGAAGACACTTGGGTCTCCGAATTCGCAGGTACCATCCCTAACTGCTCGGCAAACCCAGGGCAATGTGGGTGGGGGGATAGAGACTAGGTCTGTGGTGCATTCCACTCCGCACAGCCATTTTACGCCCCAGAACCCTTGCCAGGAGGGGGAGTTGGATCCAGTGTCATGGTGCACAGAGTTGGTCTCAGGGGTGGGCGAGCCAGGTGGTCGCCCGGGGCCACCATTTTCAAGAGGCTGCCAACAGAGCCGGCCTTAGGGGCGGGCCGCGACTGCATTGCGGCCCGACCTCCCCCCAGGTTTCCCTGGTTACTCCCCGACCATCCGGCAACCCTACAGGCGAGCCAGGCGGTCGCCCGTGGCCCCCAATTGGTTAGGACCAGCCCTGATGGTCCACAATGCCCCTCTCTGCTGTGCCCCTGCCCTGGCTGCTGGCCTTAAGGCAGCTGCATTTCAGTGGTACAAAGGCTCTAGCTGATGCCCAATAGGGGACCTGGACAGGGCATCTTCTCTCCTAGCTGCGGCAGAGAAGCGGGCTGAACTCTTTTGCCCTGAAACTTTGAAAGCAAATATCAGCCGGAAGCAGACACCCTGGGAGGGAGATCCCAGTCCAAATGCTAAAAGCTTAGCGAACGTAGCTAAGGCTGGAGATGGATGGCACAAGACAAATCGCTTGATCATTGTCTTCGGTCCACCCCCTCTGGGGCACCTGGCGCTGGCCACTGTCAGCAGACAGGCTACTGGGCTAGATGGACCTTTGGTCTGACCCAATACGGCCATTCTTATGTTCTTATGTTCTTATGTAGAAGCACCAGAAAATGAGGTTTTTATATTCAGGATGTCAGCCAGCCTTAACTAGAAGCTTGCAATACCCTGTACCTTTCGACCAAAAATGGTGCCACAAGCATCACTTACAATGGCCAGAACATGTGTGAATCCCATCCCGCCAAACTCTTCACTCCAATCTTGTCTGTGGCAAGGAGTTCCGCAGGTGAAATCGCTATTATGTTTGTGCATCCAACGGTCACGTCAGCCCCTTTGGCAATAGCATTGAGCTGGGAGCTGATAAGTAATTGATTCTCTATGGGAACCCCAACATCTTTTTCAGGGTCCCCACATTCCATAATATAGCACCCTGGTCTATGGTTATGGCCTCCAGTCCCTGTTTGTATTTGACTGTATTAAACCATTTCATTTTCAAGGGCTCAGCTCGCCAAATGTGCCACATTATTTGGTGTGTCTGCCCCTGCCTCCTCATGGTAACCCCTCTGCCAGCTCTTGGGTGTGCCATGAATTTATCTGCAGCGATTTCCTATTTCCTTCCCGATCATTGATAAGAATATTGAATTGTCTGGGGCCTAGACCTGTTCCTACATAACCTGACTCGAAACAGACCCATCCACTAACAACGGCCCATTCACCACTGCAAGAAAAACCCTCTTGCGCAATGCCGTTACACCTATTACTTTTCAGGAAGAACGGCATTGCGCAAGAGGGGTTTTCTTGCGCAAGAAGGGGCAGTGTAGACGCTCCTTCTTGCGCAAGAGCCTCTTCTGAAAAAAATGGTGGCTCATTAGGTATGCAAATGAGGCTCGGCGATATTCCACGCTTAGCCTCATTTGCATATTACTCGCGCAAGAAGCCGCGAGTGTAGACATAGCCTAAATGTAATTGCGCAAGAAGCTGCCAGTGTAGACGTAGCCTAAGGTTCAAGTGTAGATGCTGTTTAACATCCTTCGTGTGGCACTGCAGAACAAAACAATTGCTTGGACACCTTTGCCTTTTCTGTGACAAACGTATTTTTGTTCTCCCTCTAGGAATCAGTCTAAAACCTTTTTAGGATTTCTTCAGTTCATAACATACTTAACGACTTTTTTCTTATACGTAGCCCTGCAAGCATGGATTTTTCTCTGCTGTCTTTAAAGTCTCCAATCAACGTTCATCATTCCAATTTGTGTTGCTTGCTAACTATTTTATCTTTCTCCACTCGTGTTGTCCCTCTGCCCAACTGTTGCCTGCATTTTGCCATTAACGTGAGTTTTTATCCAAAGATCTCGCCTTTCTTGACTGGAATCGTGGCTGTTTATCTATCTAATTATCTGTTCTGAAGGAATTTCCAGATTTAATTCCCATTTCTCTCAATAATTTGCCTCAGCTTTGGGGAATTAGCCCTTCTGAAGCATTAACTATCAATGGATATTACTGGTTGGGGACTGTTCTTGGTGCATTTGAATGTAAGCAGTTCTACTGCCTATTCTCCTCTACTCTATAACACGCCCCTCTGTTAAAGCGGCGAGGAGTCCTGTGGCACCTTATAGACTAACCAAAGTGTTGGAGCATAAGCTTTTGTGGGCAAAGACCCACTTCGTCAGATGCATGTAGTGGAAATTTCCAGAGGCAGGTATAAATATGCAGGCCAGAATCAGGCTGGAGATGACGAGGTGGATCCAATCAGGGAGGATGAGGCCCACTTCTAGTAGCTGATCTGGAGGTGTGAATACCGAGAGAGGAGAAGCTGTTTTTGTAGTTAGCTAGCCCTCTGATACTCGACGCCCCTCTGTTTGTCTCTTCTCTAAACAAAACAATCCCGGACTTTTCAGTCTGTCTGCTCACCGCATCCTCCCCCATTCTTATAACCTCTCTTGGACAGTCACTTTCTGTTTTTCGTAGCCCTTGTGACCATCTCCAGGGTAGATTATTCTCCATCCCATTCCTTAGGCAGACAAATATTGATTTTTGGTTCGGCCACTGCTCTGAATGTACCCAAGTTTCCATGGAGCTGTTATCAGAAATGAGCAGATTTCCTCCCCGAGGTGGGCTGTGGTTGGGATGTTGACCCTGGAACATGTCTTGGCAAAGGTGTTTATTTTCCCCCAACCTATGATTTTGTTCTACTGTGTGAATGAGGACCGCATTAGAGCACGGACTTGCTAGCCTGGGCCACATGGCATTAAGGAACAATGACTGATAGCTGGTATCTACACTTGTGTTTACTGCTCGTGCCTATTAACGTTTCCCACACCACAACTGTCATGAAGAGGAGGAGGCTGACCAGCACCCGGTGACTAAGGGGTTAACTCAGGTACCTAGCAAAGGTGTTGGCCAGGGGGGCCGGGAGAGCCAATCAAAATCGATGCTACGTCTAGACTGCATCCCTCTGTCGACAGAGAGATGCAAATCAAGCACATGGAAATTGCTAATGAATCCAGGATTTAAATATCCCACGCTTCATTAGCGTAAACATGGCCGGCGCTTTTTTTCTAAAAGGAGTTTTTTCGAAAAAAACCCTGCAGTATAGACGCGGATCTGTTGAAAATAAAGCCTTTTTCGACAGATCCTGTATTCCTCAGAAAATGAGGTTTACAGGATCTGTCGAAAAAGGGTTTATTTTCGACAGATCTACGTCTAGACTGCTGGGTTTTTTTCGAAAAAACTCCGTTTCCAAAAAAAGCGGCAGCCATGTTTATGCTAATGAAGCGCAGGATATTTAAATCCCAGCTTTATTAGCAATTTCGATGTGCCTAATCTACATCTATCTGTCAACAGAGAGGTATAGTCTAGACACACCCAGAGTGTTGAAATTTGAATTGGAGATAAACTCCTTGCCTGCTTTCTTTGTATGGGAGACAGAAACCAGGAGTTGAGAGAGACAGAATGATTTAACCCAGGCAGGACTGCCATGCCTGCCCCTTCTCCCCCTGCAGAATTCAGGGCATGCGAGAAGACTGAACAAAGAGAAGAAGTAGAAGGGAGTACCAGGGAAATGTGAGTCCAGTTGCATTCTGGGTGTTTTATCTTGTGTTTCCTAATAAAAATCACTTCTTTTAAAGTGGTGATTTGATTCTTGTGTCCTGGCAGGGCTGTCCGTGTGTGTCTGCAGGCCTCTGACTGAGGGCTCAGCTACCAGAGACTGCAGCTGGATTTTCTCTTTTGTTTTTCAAGCTCTTTTGGGACAAAAAGGTACCCCTCAGGGTGGTTTCAAGTGTTCCTTGAAACCACCTGTTTCAGTGGTTTTTTTTTTCAATTTTGGGGGATCAAAAAGTACTTGATGGTGGCAGCAAATTCCCCAAAATCTGTGTATTAGGATTCTGGGGGGAAGTTTTTTGTAACCAGCGCCTGGAGGGGCAAGATTTGAAGCTCTCTTGTGGGCCGCCACATTCTGCATCAGAGTGCCAGAGTGGGGAACAGCCCTGACAACAACACGCCGGAATTCACGGGGCACCATCAGATGTGGAACTGGCATTAGTAGGATTAGTTCATACTTAATGTCTCTGAATAATGTGTGTGAAGAGCAACCAATCTGCGTCACCCTGGAGAACAGCCTGTAGTAATGCATGTCGTGTCTCCTATTAACCTTTCCTCTTCACCCATGTATTTGTACAGCAACCATCACCCTACACCCTGGGGACACACAGGAAGTCAGGAGAACACATGGTACACGCAGGAGACACCGTTCTGCCTCAGAGTTGGACACTGTCTCCCCTGCTCCATGTCAGATTCCAACACCACCCACTTCACCAGCAACCCCTCCACCTTCATCCTGCTGGGCTTTCCCGGCCTAGAGTCAGCCCATGTCTGGATCTCCATCCCCTTCTGCACCGTCTACATTATAGCCATCTTGGGGAACTTCACCATCCTGTTCGTTGTGAAGATGGATCCGAGCCTCCATGGGCCCATGTACTATTTCCTCTGCATGCTGGCTGTCAGCGATCTGATTGTCTCCACGTCCATCCAGCCCAAAATGTTGAGCATCTTCTGGTTCAATTCCAGGGAGATCGATTTCACTGCCTGCCTCACCCAGATGTACTTCGTTAACTGTTTCTCAGTGTTGGAGTCTGGGATCTTCGTGGCCATGGCGTTGGATCGCTACGTGGCCATCTGCCATCCCCTGAGACATTCCACCATCCTGACAAACCCCATGGTGGCCAAGATGGGACTGGTCGTGGTGCTGCGCGGTGGCCTGCTCCTACTGCCCAATCCCTTCCTGGCCAGGCAATGGCCGTATTGCAGAACCAACATCATCTCCCACTCGTACTGTGATCACATGTCCGTGGTGAAGCTGGCCTGCGCCGACACCCAGGTCAGTAGTTACTACAACCTGTCCGTCGCCTTCTTTGTGATTGGTCTGGATGTGGTTTTTATTGGTGCATCCTATGTCCAGATCCTCAAGGCCATCTTCAGCCTCCCAGGAAAGAGCGCTCGCCTGAAAACTTTTGGGACCTGCGGCTCCCACCTCTGTGTCATTTTAGTGTCTTACATCCCAGCTCTCTTCTCCTTCCTCACCCACCGATTTGGCCACAATGTGGCCCTGCATTTCCATATTCTCATGGCCAACATGTACCTCCTGGTCCCCCCCATGCTACACCCCATCATCTATGGGGTGAGGACCAAACAGATCCGGGACAGGCTGTTCCAGCTACTTCCTCATAAAGTGATCTAGAGATTTCTCCTGGGGCTCTGGCTCTCAGGCCGAGCTCCATGCAGACGTCAGTGGTGGCAAAGTGACAGACTCCCTTCCTAGAACCATTTACTGGATGGTCTGAGAGACCTTTGCTTTTCTGTCCCTCACTGTGCTGCGTGAGTGTGGCACATTTTAGTGTTGGTGCATGGACAATTCATAGGGTCACCCCAAGCCCATGCCTGTGCCGTTTTCTCCTCTCTTCCCCTCCCCTTGTCACACACCGGATCATTTCCACCTTCTCCTCCCTCCGATACCCAGATGCAAGTGAACCATTTCAGATTTTTTGTATGGTTGGCAACTTTAACTGTGAGTCCAGGGGCTTCTTAGCTCTTGAAAACCCTATTTTTGGCAGATACCTTAGCGATTAGCAGACAGGAGCACTGTATCTATCTCCTATAGAAACGAGAGAGAATTAAATAACTATTACAACCACTCTGCTCTAATCCTAACATGGTCTGACATCTTGTGACCAGTCACTTAGGAGGCAAGGCTTAGGGTTAACATTCTAATGTATAGTCCTGCTTTGTTCTGAACTCTGTGCAGAGAGAGGCCCCATCAGCCTGTCTGTGTTCAGTGTCAGTTCTAGGAGGGGAGTAGGGTCTCAGGGGCTGCACAAGGGGGCAGATATATCTGGAGTGTATATAAGAACCAGCTAGCCCACTTCCTGACAGTGGCCAATGCCATGTTCTACAGATAAAATGAACAGAACATGGCAATCATTAATGATTCAAGCCCGGTTACTCACGCCCAGCTTCTGGAAAACAGAGACTAGGGACACCATCCCTGCCCATCCTTGCTAATAGTCTTTCATTGAGCTGTCCTCCGGGCACGTATCCAGTTCTCCATCAAAGTTTTCCTGCACAGCTTTTCATCCCAGTAACATCTTATCAAATCTCCCCATCATCATTATGATATCATTAAGGGTACGTCGACATGGCAACATTATGTCGAAATAACTAGCGCTATTCTGAAATCACTTAGTCCGCGTCTACACAGCAGGCAGTGATTTTGAAATAATGTCGAAATACTGTCAGGCTGGAGGACTTCTTACTCCGACTCCTGTAACGCTCATTGGACGAGTAGTAAGGGGAGTCGTAGGAAGAGTGCTCCATTTTGAAATAAGTGCTGTGAAGACTTTCAAGTGCTCTCACTTTTGAAATAAGCTATTTTAAAATAAGCTCTGCAATTGATGTAGCTCAATTTGCGTCGCTTCTTTCGAGTTAAGCCCTGCTGTGTAGACGCACCCGTAGTGAGGTCTTACAGTGATGGGGGTGTGGGGAAATGGCAGGGGGAGATGGCCACTGGCAATCTTTGCCTACATATAGGCAGCTTTGGAGCTAATGGACACTCAGTTCTGAGCCCCAGACAACAGACAGATTTGGAGGCATCGTAGGCAACAGAACAGCCATTTCTAGGCGAGCGCTGCTCACCCCAAGGATAGGTTCTCGGGCTGGTTTTGCTTAACATCTTTATTAATGACCTGGATGAGGGGATGGATTGCACCCTCAGCAAGTTTGCAGATGACACTAAGCTAGGGGGAGAGGTAGATACTTCGGAGGGCAGGGATAGGGTCTGGAGTGACCTAGACAGATTAGAGGATTGGGCCAAAAGAAATCTGATGAGGTTCAACAAGGACAAGTGGAGAGTCCTGCACTTGGCACAGAAGAATCCCAAGCATTGGTACAGGCTGGGGACCGTCTGGCTAAGTAGCAGTTCTGCAGAAAAGGACCTGGGGATTCCAGTGGATGAGAAGCTGGATATGAGTCAACAGTGTGTCCTTGTGGCCAAGAAGGCTAATGGCATATTAGGCTGCATTAGGAGGAGCATTGCCAGCAGATCCAGAGATGTCATTATTCCCCTTTATTCGGCTCTGGTGAGGCCACATCTGGAGTATTGTGTCCAGTTCTGGGCCTCCCACTACAGGAAGGATGTGGCCGCATTGGAGAGGGTCCAGCGGAGGGTGGCCAAAATGATTCGGGGGCTGGAGCACATGACCTATAAGAAGAGGCTGAAGGATTTGGGCTTATTTAGTCAGCAGAAGAGAAGAGTGAGGGGGGATTTGAGAGCAGCCTTCAACTTCCTGATGGGAGGTTCTAAAGAGGCTGGAGAGAGGCTGTTCTCAGTGGTGGCAGGTGGCAGAACAAGGAGCAATGGGCTCAAGTTACGGTGGGGGAGGTCTAGGTTGGATATTAGGAAAAACTATTTCCCTAGGCGGGTGGGGAAGCACTGGGATGGGTTCCCTAGGGAGGGGGTGGAATCTCCATCCCTAGAGGTGTTTAAGTCTCGGCTTGACCAAGCCCTGGCTGGGTTGATTTAGTTCGGATTGGTCCTGCCTTGGGCAGGGGCTGGACTTGATGACCTCTGAGGTCTCTTCCAGCTCTATGATTCTGTGATTCTATGATACACAGAGCCAGCGGATCATGTCATGAAGATTGATGGGTTACATGAAATCATTTGCTCCAAGCACCTTTCAGTTATGTATATTCACGTCCATGGGTGGGGGTTCCTCATACCGCTAATTCGAACCACAGAAGATCTACTGCAGCAGGGTCAGTCGTCTCTGTAGCGTGGACAAGCCCTTAGAGAGCTCCAGGGCCACACACAGCTGTCCTTAGGTGAATGATGGGCTTTTGAAGTAACCTTGTGCTTCCTAGCCATCACCGGGGATTGCATTCCTGGATTAACATAAGGCAATTACACACTAAGAAGTTTAGAGACACCTTCCCACAAGCTTCAGAGACAGATGGTACTACACCCACATGTCATCTTCCAATATTTCCTGTTCAGCTCTGAATGAACAGAACACAGTGGGCCTCTCCTGCTTCCATCGTTTGCATCTCACATGCTACCGGTCCATAAAGCTGACTGCAGTCACTTTCTCCTTCCCGTTCTTTGACAAGGCTGCACGTCCAAGCTCTAGCTCACGGGTTCCCAACCTTTTTCGGTCCCCGTACCGCCTTGGCTTTTAGTGAACCTTCCCGAACCCCCTATTCAATATGAAAGGAAATAAATTCTAGACTCTAGAATCCACAACTTTTTTCACTAACACGACTACTTTTGAAATATTTCAATTAGGATAATCTAGTTATTTACCAAATATTCCCCGTATCCCCTTGACAAGCTTCTCGTACCCCCTGGGGGTATGCATACCCTAGGTTGGGAACCCCTGTTCTAGCTTATCGCTATGGACTGGCCCCAATGACCATGTACTGACTTCTCTAACGTGCCTCGGAAGGTGGCGCTAGGTCAGTTAGCCTGCCAGGTGCAAACCCCTTTTGCAAGGGCCCTTTGCTTTAGTGATCCAGTGCCCAGGGACATGGGTCCCTGCTCCCCAAGAGGGGTGCTAGAACAGAAGAGTGGGCCTAGAAATCCAAAGCCAGATGCAGGGCCTCAATGTTGTAAGCACATAAGAACATAAGAGCAGCCAGACTGGGTCAGACCAAAGGTCCATCCAGCCCAGGGTCCTGTCTGCCCACAGTGGCCGATGCCAGGTGCCCCAGAGGGAGTGAACAGAACAGGGAATCATCTATGGATCCCTCCCCAGTCGCCCATTCCCAGCCTCTAAGGCTACGTCTAGACTACAAGCAGATTTTTTGAAACAGCGAGCCGCTTTTTCGAAAGAGAGTCTAGACGCTCTCTTTCGAAAATGGAGTTTGCATTCAATAGCGAAAAAAGGCATTATTCTGCATAAAATGAGGTTTGCCATGATCGAAAAAAACTGTCTCATTCTTTCGATTTATTTTCGAAAGTACGTGGCTGCAGTCTAGATGCAGGTGAAGTTTTTTCACAAAAAGGCTACGTTTCTCGAAAAAACCCTGTAGTTTAGATACACCCTAACAGAGGCTAGGGACACTATTCCTTTCCATCATGGCGAATATGTTTTTGTTCATGTAGCTCACAGTCAACCTGTGGAACTCCTTGCCAGAGGATGTTGTGAAGACCAGGACTTTAACAGGGTTCAAAAAAGAATTAGATAAACCTGCTACCTGTTAATTTCATGTTGTGACCCCTAGTTCTTGTGTTATGGGAACAAGTGAATAACTTTTCCTTATTCACTTTTTCCACACCTGTCCTGATTTTATAGACCTCTATCATATCCCCCCTTAGTCTCCTCTTTTCTAAGCTGAAAAGTCCCAGTCTTTTTAATCTCTCTTCACAGGGGACCCGTTTCAAACCCCTCATCATTTGTGTTGCCCTTTTCTGAACCTTTTCCAATGCCAAGATACCTTTTTACAGCTGAGGTGACCACATGTGAACGCAGTATTCAAGGGGTGGGTGTCCCATGGATTTATAACTGACTCAAAAGCACATGGGACATCGATGAGCTCCTGGACCATCTTGGCAGAGTGATGAATATCACAACTCCTAACTTCACAAACAGGTCCTGAGTACACAAATCCTCTTCAACCGGAGATCTGAGAAAGAAAGCAGCATCTGCTATGCCTACCAAGTTACATTGTTTCACGAAGATGCTCTTTGGCCTCCACGAGGCTATGTTATCCATTCGGCAGTTGATGGACTGCGATCGATGACCAACTCTAGGAAGACCCTTTCAGCTGGGTGGCTACCGTCATACACACATTGCAGAATGCTGAGCTCACTTCCGACCCCATCCTGCAAAATGCCGGAGACCACAACCCTCTGAGAAAGGGTGACAGAGGGGTCCCTGAGCTGGGAGTGGGATACCTGGGAAATCCTGGATGGGGTTGCTTGGTTTTATTGACATAGGCAGAGCACTGGGACTGGGGAAGAGCTTCACAGAGGGCTAGCCACCACGCAAAGGCCCCCTACAGCCTTAGCACACCGGACCCTGGAACACAAAGAACTGAAAAATGAACTTAACTGGAGAGGCTATTGAAGGGGACACTGAGGGGGAAAAATACATGGTAAGGTTTATGAAGTGTTACCAGATTTGCCCAATACTCTGGGGTATGCTCCTTTATTAGAGTTACTCTTATGGGCCTGGGGGGAGGTTCACAATTCGATCCGTGTGCTGCTTGTGCTACTTGTGCTCTCATATGGAGCTGAATTCTCCCTGCTGCCAATTCCCCTCCCACTGGAGCGCTACTCTCCTTCACACTACTATCCTTGTTCCATCATCGACCGCTGCTGGGAGCAGCCTGACCCAGCCCCACGGAAATCCCTCCGTTTCTTTCTAATCATACATCATTTTTTAAATAGACACAAAACCCCAGAGCAGCCAATTCCTCCCTGACTCAGCCCAGAGCCCAGGAGTTCTCCTCCCCCTTTGGGAAGGGCCCTTAATTGCTGTTTGCTCCTAAAGCTGGAGGAAAAGCTGAGAAGTGCAAACAGGCTCCTCTCCAGCCTGTTTACATTCAAATGCTGCCTCTCCCCCAAGGCAGAGCAAACCCCCTTGGGACCCCACAGAGCTGTATTATATTATAACGGTGCCCAGCCCTGTGCCGGCTCTCGGCGCGGGATGCTGCTGCTGACGATGGGCTGAGAGAGGTGCGGGACGCGGCTGCCTGAGGGGGGTTCCCAGGGAAGACACGTCCCTCTCAACACTCACAGGTACCAGCTCTGGCTGAGGGGGGTCCCCTGCTCCACACACCCAGGGCAAAGTGGCTGTGAGGGGATAGAGTCAGTCAGGGTCCTTTCTGCTCTTCACAGCCATTGAATTTATCCAGTTATTTCTTGGACCCTGTTAAAGTCCTGGTCTACTCCATATCCTCTAGCAAGGAGTTCCACAGGTTGACTGTGCTGTGTGAAGAAAAAATTCCTTTTCTTTGTTTTAAACCTGCTGCCTATTAATTTCATTTGATGATCCCTAGTCCTTGTGTTATGGGAACAAGTAAATAACTTTTCCTTATTCACTTTTTCAACACCACTCATGATTTTATACACCTCTGTCATATCTCCCCTTAGTCTCCTCTTTTCTAAGCTGAAAAGTCCCAGTCTTTTTAATCTCTCTTCATATGGGACCCATTCCAGACCCCTCATTTTTGTTGTCCTTTTCTGCACCTTTTCCAATGCCAAAGTATCTTTTTTGAGATGAGGCGACCACATCTGTACGCAGTGTTCAAGATGTGGGCTTTCCATGGTTTTATATAGAGTCAGTAAGATGTTCTCTGTATTATTCTCTATCCCTTTTAAAATGATTCCTAATATTCTGTTTAGTTTTTTGACTGCCGCTGCACACTGAGGCTACGTCTAGACTACGTGTCTAGGAACGTGTTTGCTCTTCCACATTTTTTTGTTTCACGAGGCGTAAGGGCTCAGCCAAAAGAGGAGGCTTTGCCACCATTTGGCCCCATCTAGACAGGGCCAAATGGCAGAAAAGCCTCTTCCGCAAAAGTGATCGGAAAAAGCTACGCAAATTGTGGAGCACAATTTGCATAGCTTTTTCCGATAGAATACTGTTGTGTAGCCCTAGCCTGAGTTGAAGTTTTCAGAGAACTAGCCACAATCATAGAATCATAGAATACTAGGACTGGAAGGGATCTCGAGAGGTCATCGAGTCCAGTCCCCTGCCCTCATGGCAGGACCAAATACTTTCTAGACCATCCCTGATAGACATTTATCTAACCTACTCTTAAATATCTCCAGAGATGGGGATTCCACAACCTCCCTGGGCAATTTATTCCAGTGTTTGACTACCCTGACAGGTAGGAACTTTCCTAATGTCCAACCTAAACCTCCTTGCTGCAGTTTAAGCCCATTGCTTCTTGTTCTATCCTCAGAGGCCAAGATGAACAAGTTTTCTCCCTCCTCCTTATGACACCCTTTTAGATACCTGAAAACTGCATCATGTCCCCCCTCATGACTCCAAGGTCTCTCTTTTGAGCAGTTGTAGCTAAATTAGTCCCCATTATATTGTATGTAGAGTTGGGATTATTTTTTCCAATGTGCATTACTTTACATTTATCACCATGAAATTTCATTTGACATTTAGTTGCCCCATCACTTAGTTTGGTGAGGTCTTTTTGAAGCTCTTCACAGTCTTAACTATCTTCAGCAGTTTAGTATCATCTGACAATTTTATTCTTTACTATTGTTTCAACTAATTTGCCCAGTACTGACATTAGACTTACCCATCTGTAATTGCCGGATCACCCCTAGAGTCCTTTTCAAATATTGGCATCACATTAGCTATCTTCCAGTCATTGGGTACAGAAGCCGATTTATAGGACAGGGACAACTCACAGTGAGTAGTTCTGCAATGTCCCATTTGAGTTCTTTCAGAACTCTTGGGCACAGTTTCTGCCAAGATGCACACCTGCACCGCTGAGCAAAACAGTTCCCCTCACCCACCTCCTTTGGAGAGTGGCAAAACAGAACACGACGGCAGCAGCATCGGCGGGTGGGGCCGCTGAGACGACATGGTGAGGGAGCCGCTGGGGCAGGGATCCGAGACCTGTCACAGCTGTGTGGTGGAGGGGAGGCCTGCTCTGGTAGCCAGGTCTGCTATGGGGCAGGGGGATGGGGCCTTTTCTGGTGGCTGGGGCCAGGAACAGGAGCTGCCACATGGCCAGGGGGCAGGGTCTGCTCTGGCAGCTGGGAACGGGACATAGCGCATGGCGGAGGCAAGGGAGGGTTCCACACCAGCGGCTGGGTATGTGTGCGTGTTAACAACTTGGGGGCTACGGTGGCGCACACCCACACCAGTGTACATGACCTCAATACTGCTACACAAGCCCAAACTCACTCTGCTCATGGTTGGAAAATCTTAGAGGGGACACTGCTCTTGGGTGAATGCCATCTGGTCCCGGTGTCTTCTTACCATTACCTTGATCAATTTGCTCCAAAACCTCCTCTAATGACACCTCGATCTGGGACAGTTCCTCAGATTTGTCACCTAAAAGAATGGCTCAGGTTTGGGAATCTCCCGATATCCTCAGTCAAGACCGAAGCAAAGAATTTAGCTTCTCTGCTATGACTTTATCATCTTTGAGTGCTCCTTTGCTTCTCCATTGTCCAAGGGCCCCCCTGGGTGTTTAGCCGGCTTCCTGCTTCTGATGTCCTTAAAAACCATTTTCCTCTTATCTTTGAGTTTCTGGAGAGCTGCTCTTCAAACTCATTTTTAGCATTTCTTACTGTATTTTTACACTTAATTTGACACCATTTATGGTCCTTTCTATTTCCCTCACTGGGATTTCACTTCCACTTTTTAAAAGACGTGTTTTTATCTCTCACTGCTTCTTTTACCTGGTAGTTAAGCCACAGTGGCACTGTTTTTGGTTCTCTTCCTGTGTTTTTTAATTTGGGGTATACATTTAAGTTGGGCCTTTATTATGGTGTCTTTGAAACGTTTCCATGCAGCTTGCAGGGATTTTACGTTTGCACCTTTTAATTTCTGTTTAAGTAACCTCCTCATTTTTGTGTAGTTCCCCTTTCTGAAATGAAATGCCACCGTGTTGGGCTGCTGAAGTGTTTTTTCCACCACAGGGATGTGAAATTTTATTACATATTGGACACTATTTCCAAGTGGTTCAGTTATATTTACCTCTTGAACCAGATGTCGCGCTTCACTTAGGACTAAGTCAAGAACAGCCTCTCCTCTTGTGGGTTCCAGAACCAGCTGCTCCAAGAAGCAGTCATTTAAGGTATCAAGAAATTTTATTTCTGCATCCCGTCCTGAGGTGACGTGTACCCAGTCAATACTGGTCCAGTTGAAATCTCCACTATTATCGAGTTGTTTAGTTTGATAGCCTCTCTAATCTCTCTCAGCATTTCATAGTCACTATTGCTGTCCTGATTAGGTGGTTGATAATAGATCCCTTCTGTTAAATTCTTATTATTGGAGCATGGAATTAGTATCCATAGAGATTCTATGGAACATTTTGGCTCATTTAAAATTTTCCACTTCATTTGATTCTACATTTTCTTCCATGTATAGCACCATTCCCCCTGCACGACCTGCTCTGTCCTTCGATATATTTTGTACCCTGATATGACTGTGTCCCATTGATTCTCCTCATTCCACCAAGTTTCCGTGATGCCTATTCTATCAATAGCCTCCTTTAAAACTAGGCACTCTAGTTCACCCATCTTATGATTTAGACTTCCAGCGTTTGTGTATCAGCACTTGAAATGTTTGTGGCTATTTATCTGTCTGCCATTTCCTGATGTGTTAGATTCTTTTTCATTTGATTGTTTCTCATCTGATCTCCCCCCATATTTTATCATCTTCCATCCTCTCCTCCTGACTAGAACATAGAAAATCTCTATTAATAGACCCTCCCCTAAGAGATGTCTCTGTCCGATCCACGTGCTCCTCCACACCCGTCGGCTTTCCCCCAGCCCTTAGTTTAAAAACAGTTCTTACAACCTTTTTAATGTTAAGTGCCAGCCATCTTGTTCCATTTTGGTTTAGGTGGAGCCCATCCTTCCTGTACAGGCTCCCCCCCCTCTCCCAAAAGTATCCCCATTTCCTAACAAATCTAAACCCCTTCTGCCTACACCATCGTCTCATCCACTCATTGAGACTCTGAAGTTCTGCCTGTCTACCTGGCAGAGCCATGTGTGGAACTGGAAGCGTTTCAGAGAACGCTACCATAGAGGTCCTGGATTTCAATCTTTTTCCTAGCAGCCTAAATTTGGCCTTTACGACCTCTCTCCTACCCTTCCCACTGTCATTGGTAGCTACATGTACCACAGCCACCGGCTCCTCCCCAGCACTACACATAAGACTATCTAGAAGTCTCAAGAGACCCGCAACCTTTGCACCAGGCAGGTTAGCCATCATATGGTTCTCCGTGTCATCACAAACTGCTGTTTATGTTTCTAATGATCAAATCCCCCATTACTAACACCTGCCTTTTCCTAATGACTGGAGTTCCCTCCTCCAGAGAGCTTCAAGGGTTACCGAGTTAGTCTGTTGGGGTATGTCTACACTATAGCGTGATTTCGAAATATCTTATTTTGAAATAGTTAATTCGACATAAGTTTTTTCGAAATAACGCATCTACACACAAAATGCACTGAGTGGACGCTGAATCGCATTTAAGGCTGGCCGGAACCAGGTCCGGCAGGGCATCAGGTCAGGAGCTACTTTGTGTGGCTGCTGCCTGAGGCCATCTGAGGCCTGTGCTTAAAGGGACCCTCCCTGGACACCCGGTTCTCAGCTTTCCCTGCTTGCTTCCCTACCTCGATGAGGGACAGCAAAGCATGTTGTCTCTGCGTGCTATGGTTGCTCTCACTCGGGACACCATAGCACTCAGCCACATGGAGCCAGAGCTGCCCCTGGGCACTCTGGTGCTTCTCTTGGACACGTTGCTGCGAGCCTGGCTGCACTTTCTGCAGGCTGCCATCCAGGAGGTCCATCTGGGGGCTGTCAGTATCCAGGAGACCCTGCGGGAGAACTTCCACCCTGAGGAGCACTAAGAGCCTCCCTGGTCTGCCCCACTGGGGGTTCGGCCTCCTTCATCCCTCACGTCCTTACACTTACCCCTTCCTAACCCCCCTTCCTGATGTCAAATAAAATACACGTATTTTCATGAACACAAACTCTCTTTGTTTAACAAAATGGGGGGGGGGATCAAACTCTGGTGAGACTGGGGAAAGGAGGCAGGTGAGGGGAGAAGAGAGGGTGGGAAAGGGAAGGGGGAAACCTGGAAGGAGGGAGCTGGAAGGGGGAAGCATAGGGAAGAAGGGGGAAGGGAAGCTCAGAGCTCAGGGTTGGGGGTTTCGCTGGACCAACTTGATTTTCATGCAAACCTGCTCCAGGGTTCACATGTGGCCTTTGGTGGCCAGGCTGGCAGCTATCCTGCCATAGACGGCCACATTCCTCTGTCTAGTCTGGAGATCATGGTCGTTGGGGGCATCCCCCCCAAACCTGAATAAGGTCCATGATCTCCACCCTGGACAAGGAAGGCGCCTGCCTTCTCCAGGCCCTGGCAGGCTCCTGTGGAGCAGTGGAGGGCTGGCTGCCAGTGGCTTGCTGGCTCATGTTTTGGGGCCACTGGGTCAGGGGCAGTGACTGCTGGCTCTGGGCTGGCAGGCTTGGAGCTGGCACAGGCACTGTGGCCAGAGTCAACCCCTTTAAGGGCTCCGGGGAAGGGGAAGGGAGAGGAGTGTTCTCGGTTGAGGCTGGAGTGGCCTGCAGGGCACCCTGGGAAGGCTGGAGGCCCCCTATGTCGACATAAGTGTCTATACAGCACTTATTTCGAAATAGCTATTTCGAACTTCGTGTTATTCCTCATGGAATGAAGTTTACGAAATTCGAAATAAGCGCTCCGCTATTTCGAATTAATTTCAAAATAGCAGTTTGGCTGTGTAGACGCTAATATAGTTATTTCGAAATAACTTTGCTGTGTAGACATACCGGTGTAGAAAAAAACAACAAAAGGTCTGGTAGCACTTTATAGACTAACAAAACATGTAGATGGGAACATACAGAAGCCTGTTGCTGAGCATTTCAGCCTGCCAAACCACAGTCTGACAGACCTGCAAGTAGCTGTCTTGTCACAAACCAGCTCTACAAGCCAGATCCACAGAGAAGCCCTGGAATCCCAGTTCATCCACAAATTCAATTCACATGCTAATGGACTCAGTCGTGATATGGGCGGGTGGGGACTCTACCTACCTAATAACCACTGAAGGTGCTAACAGCTCCCTGAGTGGTATCCTTCCTGTTTTAGGAATCTATCTGTTGACTTTGATTTTTATCTGCTTAGGTTTAAGTACCCATTCTCCAGATACTTAATGATGTTCTGTCTCCCACCACCTTCCTTTTTCTTTCTCTCCCTCCTCCCCTTCCCCAATCCTATTCATGTCGAGTTTTCATATCCCCAACTCATAACTCCAGTCATCTGAAGAAGGGGGCTGTGCCCACGAAAGCTCATGATACCATCTATGTGTTTCGTTAGTCTATAAAGTGCTACCAGACCATTTGTTGTTTTTTAATCCCCCAGAGAGGTATCCTCAGTGTGAGAGGATCCCACAACATTTTCTGATATAACTTTATCTCAGCTATATCCTGTATAGCGACTGGGTGACCAAACCCAACTGCATGGCCAGTTCATTCTCCATTCATTCATGGTCTGAGCTTGGGCTACGGCTAAAGAGCAAGTGACCCCCTGGTGTTGCTCTCAGCGAGGGCCAGGCCTTTCCCTGGGGTATAGTTCCTGCTGGTGCCTATTAAGCTCTCACAAAATGATGTATGGAAATTACTGACCCAGGCACACGGCTGGCATGCGGAGGATTCATTGTTCATAATTCATTTCACTGAAAAAGAAATTATTTTTCAGTGTGTGAAGAGCGAGTAATCTGCTTTGCCCATGACAACAGCCTCAAGCAGGGCATGTCGTGTCTCATATTCTCATTTTCTGTCCCTCTAGGCAATTATACTGCAACCATCATTATAAACCCTGGACACATACGGAAAGTCAGAGGAACGTATGGTACATGCAAGAGACACTCTTCTGACCCAGAGTTGGACACGTTCTCCACTATCCCATGTCAAATTCCAACACAACCGAGTTCTCCAACCCCTCCACCTTCATCCTGCTGGGCATTCCTGGCCTGCAGGGGGCCCATGTCTGGATCTCCATCCCCTTCTGTACCATGTATGTCATAACCATCTTGGGGAATTTCACCATCCTGTACATCGTGAAGAAGGAGTCGAGCCTCCATGAGCCCATGTACTATTTCCTCTGCATGCTGGCCATCACTGACCTGGTCCTGTCCACATCCACCCTGCCCACAATGCTGAGCATCTTCTGGTTCAATTCCAGGGAGATCAGTTTCAGTGCCTGCTTTACCCAGATGTACTTTGTTCACTGCTTCGCAGCGATTGAGTCTGGGCTTTATGTGGCCATGGCTTTGGATCGCTACGTGGCCATCTGCCATCCCCTGAGACATTCCACCATCCTGACAAACCGTGTTGTAGCCAAGATTGCCCTGGCCGTGGTGCTGCGCGGTGCCATCCTGGCACTGCCCTACCCCATCCTGGCCAGGCAGTGGCCATATTGCAGAACCAACATCATACCCCACACGCACTGTGAGAATTTGCGTGTGGTGAAGCTGGCCTGCGCCGACATCAGCATCAGTAGCTACTACGGCCTCTTTACACTAATCTCTAGGATTAGTCTTGATGTGCTTTTTATCACTGTGTCCTACACCCAGATCCTCAGGGCCATCTTCCGCCTCCCCACAAAGGACGCCCGGCTCAAGACTTTTGGGACTTGTAGCGCCCACCTCTGCGCCATCTTAATCTTTTACATCCCAGCTATCTTCACCTCCCTGACAGCTCGGTTTGACCATAATTTGCCTCTTCATTTCCATGTTCTCATTGGCAATTTGTACCTCCTGTTGGCCCCCATGCTGAACCCCATCATCTATGGGGTAAGGACACAACAGATCCGGGCCAGGCTGCTCCGGCTGTTTCCTCATAAAGGGACTGAAGTTGTCTAGACGTACCCTCTGTTTGGGCAGGTTGGGCATTCACTGGTTGCTGTGTTTGGGCTGTGGGTGACCCCTACTGGCCCGTGTTCGTAAGCACTGCCCAGCAGGGGGGGTCGGCTGAGGAGTCTGAGGTCATGTAGACAGTGACCCAACCGGTTCCTACCTGTTGAGGGCAGGGACTAAACAAAGGAAATGAGTGTTCGGGGGAAGGGTCAGTTTCAGCTGGGGGAAACCATGAAGGGAACAGACTAAGCAGAGGGTGGGGAGTTTAGGGGCCTAGGCACCCCATTCCAAGGGGTCTGAGGCATCCTGGCCCTGGCTCCTGTAGCCACATCATGTCTATGCTGTGCTGTATCCTGGAGAAACAATAAACCCTCCCTATTCTACTGGTTGGCAAAGTCTGTTCTTGCTGCTATGGGGGTGCAGGATCGAGGGGATCCCCAGCGCACCATCACACTAGGCAACATGGAAATAGCAGTAGGAGCTTGTGGACACACACCCTTGGCCAGAAAAGGTGCTCAAGAAATTGTGAGCCCTCTACCATGACCTTGAGCAATCATGTCTCTTGGGCCTCATTTTACCTACCTGTATAATGGGTTTGTGTTGATAGTGATTTTCGTATACTAGGTCTTTTCCCTACACCTTCTGCCTGAGGCCCTGCCCCTATCGGGAGCATACTCAGCATCTGTGTAGGGAATATGCCCAAGAGATGCAGAGACATGCTTGTTCACGTTGAGGAAAATGAGGCCGGGAAAGGCAGATGAACATCTGGCCCCTCTGAGGGAAATAGGGCAGAGAGGCACAGACACTCGCCCACCCTCTGCGAGGGGAATGAGGACGAGTAATACAGATACACACAGACCTAAGTGTACTGGGCTTTATGAAAAACCTTCAATGGAAGGTGCTGGACAGTGTGGTAATAGACACAAACACACAAAGCAGCCAATTCCTCCCTGGCTCAGCCCAGAGCCCTAAAGGCCTCGTCTCCCATGGGAAAGGCCTTTAATGGCTGTTGACTCCTAAAGCTGGAGAAAGAGCAGAGAAGTGCAGACAGGCTTCTCTCCAGCCTCTTTACGCTCAGACGCTGCCTCTCCCCGAAAGCAGAGCAAACCCCTCCGGGACGGCCCAAAGCTGGGTTATAACCAGTGCACGGCCCTGTGCTGGCTCTCGGTGCGGGACACTGCTGCAGACGCTGGGCTGAGAGAGGTGCGGGACGCGGCTGACTGAGGGGGATTCCCAGGGAAGACACGTCCCTCTCAGCACTCACAGGTACCATCTCGTGCTGAGGGACTCCCCTGCTCCACAGACCCAGGGAAGCATAGGTGTGAGGGGACAGACAGTCGGGGTCCTTTCCTCTCTGCAGAGCCGTTGAACATCCCAGGGCCCTTTCATTAGGGGATGAGTTTACTCCAGTTCATGAGTCAACGTGTCCTTCATTTCAGTGCACCCCAGCCCAGCCCGGCTGATGCCTCCAGTCCCGAAGTGGCCGCACTGCAGTGGCCCAGGGGCACTGTCAGGATGAAAGGTGCAGGTAGAAGTACAGGACAATGCCCAGCTCGCAGGTCCCGGCCCGGACTTTGCTCAGGCCCCAGTGAGGTCCAGCTCCCCTGGATTGAAACCGAGCAAAGATCTGAGGAGCCATCCGTGTGTTAGTGTCCAGAAATGTTCCCCTCCTGCTCCTGAACCTCAGGCCTCTGGCTGTGAACCGGCAGGTTGGGAAGCGGGTGTGTGTGGGAGGGGGCAGGGGCACGAGGTGTTACCTGACGTTTCTCTGCTGGAAAGCATGGAGGTGGGACATGGTGTCACAGGCTCACAGGTGGCGCCCGCCCTTGGCTCCGGGCCATCCCTGGGAGGAACCTGCTGGTGTGACAGCCCTTCTAGGGGTCCCCTCTCTCTCAGGCCACATGTGGATTGTGTAAGAAAATTCCCTTTCTTGGTGCTACGTGTGATGAGACACAGTTAACAGAAACGACTGAATACTTTTTCAACAGATTCATGGAGTTTGTGCCCAGTAAGTCCGACCTCCCTCACAACACTTGCCATTCCCTTTTCGCCCGCTGACTCCACATATTGGGCCCCATGACCTGTGTGTCACTAAGGCCTGGTTTACGCCAGGATATTGTAACGCAGAATCAAAGAGACACAGGTGAGGGGGCGAGATCCTCGTCAGGTCCCGTCTTAGTCTCTCGCATCTCGTTTCCTTTTCTCCCAGTGCCATGGATTGCTCTTCCCCGCCAACGGCTGTACTCTCTTGGCCACGGAATTTTCCACCCATAGAGTTTTGCGGATAACTTGCTTCAGCTTTGGGAGTAGGAGACAGTCCTAGCATGCCTTTTTGTGCCCTGGTTGCCCATGCGTATGCCATGACTGTTGGGAATGTGGATAGGTGAGGCGATCCTGGGTAACCCAGCCTACCCTTTGCTCCTGTGGCTCATGAAGCTCTACACGGGCAGCCTGGACCCCAGCAAGGAGGAGTTCAATAACAGGCTGAGCCGCTACAGACTGGTGGTGGAATGTGCTTTGGATGTTTAAAGAGGAGTCTCTTGACTCGGTTGGACTTCAGTGAACGCAACATTCCCTTTGTGGCGGCTCCCTGTTTTATGGTACAGAACCTGTGTGAGAGCAAGGGGGGAACTTATCTGGCAGAGTGAGGGGCTGAGACAGAGCATCTAGCCAGAGACTTTGAGCAGCCGTGTGGAAGGGGCAGTGTGAATCGGAGAGGCCTTGAGGTACAGTTTTATGCAAGGCCTCTGGAGGATCTGCCACGTGGCTCTCCACAAGTTACCCTGCATTCCCCGTGTTTCCCATTAATCCCACCCCACCCCAGCAGTTCAACCAATCACGAGACCTTTGTTCCATAAATGTGTGTTTTTATTAGGGGAAATAACAGGGAAGTGGAAGAACTGGGAACCAGAAGAGGGGCTCCGGAATGGGAGTGGAACTGCCTTCTGTTTCCCGAGGGCCTGGAGGCACTGGCTCCTGTCAAGTCCCTCTGCATCCCATCCTGCTGTGACATGTACTCAGTCAATATGGGGATAGTGAAATCCCCTGCTATTATCGAGTTGTTTAGTTTGATAGCCTCTCTAATTGCCCTCAGCGTTTCATAGTCACTATCACTGTCCTGATCAGGTGGTCGATAATATTTTCCTATTTTATATTCTTTTTATTGGAGCATGGAATTACTATCTATAGAGAGTCTGTGGAACATTTCGGTTTATCTAAGATTTTCCGCTTCATTTGATTCTACATTTTCTTTCACGTATAGTGCCCCTTTCCCACAAGCGTGACCTGCTCTGTCCTTCCGATATATTTTGTACCCTGGTATGACTGTGTCCCATTGATTCTCCTCATTCCACCAAGTTTCCGTGATGCCTATTCTATCAATAGCCTCCTTTAAAACTAGGCACTCTCGTTCACCCATCTTATGATTTAGACTTCTAGCGTTTGTGTATCAGCACTTGAAACGTTTGTCCCTCTTAATCTGGCTGCCATTTCCTGATGTATTAGACTCTTTTTCATTTGTTTCTCATCTGATCTTCCCCATATTTTATCATCTTCCATCCTCTCCTTCTGACTAGAACAGAGAGAATCTCTATTAGTAGACCCTCCTTAAGGGATGTCTCTGTCCAATCCATGTGTTCCTCCGTACCTGTTGGCTTTCCCCCAGCCCTTGGTTTAAAAACTGCTCTACGACCTTTTTAATGTTAAGTGTCAGCAGTCTGGTTCCACTTTGGTTTAGGTGGAGCCCATCCTTCCTGTATGGGCTCCCCCCATATCCAAAATTTCCCCAGTTCTTAATAAATCTAAAGTTCTGCTCTCTACACCGTCATCTCATCCACACATTGAGTCTCTGAAGTTCTGCCTGTCTACCTGTCCCCGTATGTGGAACTAGAAGCATTTCAGAGAACGCCAAAATAGAGGTCCTGGATTTCAATATATTTCCTGGCAGCCTAAATTTGCCCTGGGGGACGTCTCTCCTACCCTTCCCTATGTCATTGGTACCTGCATGTACCATGACCACTGACTCCCTGCCAGCACGACACATAAGTCTATCTAGATGACTTGAGACACCCACAACCTTCGCACCAGGCAGGCAAGTCACCGTACGGTTCTCCTGGTCATCGCAAACCCAGCTATCTATGTTTCTAATTATCAAATCTCCCATTACTAACACCTTCCCTTTCCTAATGACTGTACAGGCAGTCCCCGGGTTACGTACAAGATAGGGACTGTAGGTTTGTTCTTACGTTGAATTTGTATGTAAGTCGGAACTGGCGCCCAGATTCAGCCGCTGCTGAAACTGACCAGCGGCTGACTACAGGAAGCCGAGGCAGAGTTGCTCTGCCCGGGCTTCCTGGAATCAGCCGCTGATCGCTCAACAGCGGCTGAATCTGACGCCTGAGACAGAACAGCTGGGCGCTGCCGGGTAGGTCCCTGCAGCGCGCACCGGCACTGCGGGGACCAACCGGCAGCACCCCAGCTGCTCTACCCCAGGTGTCCCTAAGTCAGCTGCTGCTGAAACTGATCAGCGGCTGATTCCAGGAAGCCGGGCAGAGCAACTCTGCCTCGGGCTTCCTGTAGTCAGCCGCTGGTCAGTTTCAGCAGCGGCTGACTTGGGGATGCCTGGGGCAGAGCAGCTGGGTGCTGCGGGTTGGTCCAGTAGCGCCGAGGAGCGGCGCTGCAGGACCAACCGGCAGCGCCCAGCTGCTCTACCCCAGGTGTCGGCGATAAAAGCCTGGTCTGCTGGGGCCCCCAGCAGACCAGGGAGCAGCGGCGGGACCGCCGAGGCGCGCATGGTCCCGCCGCCCGCGTCCTCCAGCTTTGCTGCGTCTCCCTGGTCTGCTGGGGCCCCCACCAGCAGACCAGGAGACGCTGAGCGGCTCTCGCCCGGAGGACGCGGGCGGTGGGACTGCCCAGGCGCGCCACGGTCCCGCCGCCCGCGTCCTCCGTGGCGAAAAGCCTGGTCTACTGGGGGCGCACTGGCTGCGCCCCCTCCCAGCAGACCAGGGAGATCACGGAGCAGCTTTTCTCGCCCGAGGACGCGGGCAGCGGGACCACGGCGTCTGGGCTGTCCGCTGCCCGCGTCCTCCACAGCGAGAAAAGCCCCGTTCGTATGTAGGGATCCGACACAAGTCGGATCCACGTAACTCGGGGACTGCCTGTAGTTCCCTCCCCCGGAGAGGTATCCTCAGTGCGAGAGGATACTACGACATTATCTGATATAACTTTATCTCAGCGATAGCCTGTATAGTGACTGGGTGACCAAACCCAACTGCATGGCCAAAGCAGGTTATTCTCCATCTCATTCCGTATGTGTCCAACCATGGTCTGAGCTTGGGCCAGAGGTGCAAAGAGCAAGTGACCCCCTGGTGTTGCTCTCAGCGAGGGACAGGCCTTTCCCTGGGGTGTAGTTCCTGCTGGTGCCTATTAAGCTCTCTCACAAAATGATGTATGGAAATTCCTGACCCAGGCACACCACTGGTATTCGGAGGATTCATTGTTCATAATTCATTTTGCTGAAAAAGAATTTTTTTCAGTGTGTGAAGAGCGAGCAATCTGTTTTGCCCATGACAACAGCCTCAAGCAGGGCATGTCGTGTCTCATATTATCATTTTCTGTCCCTCTAGGCAATTGTGCTGCAACCATCATTATAAACCCTGGGCACATACGGAAAGTCAGAGGAACGTACGGTACATGCAAGAGACACTGTTCTGCCTCAGAGTTGGACACGTTCTCCACTAACCCATATCAAATTCCAACACAACCAAGTTCTCCAACCCCTCCACCTTCATCCTGCTGGGCATTCCTCGCCTGGAGGGGGCCCATGTCTGGATCTCCATCCCCTTCTGCACCATGAACATCATAACCATCTTGGGAAATTTCGCCATCCTCTACATCGTGAAGAGGGAGCCGAGCCTCCATGAGCCCATGTACTATTTCCTCTGCATGCTGGCCATCACTGACCTGGTCCTGTCCATATCCACCCTGCCCACAATGCTGAGCATCTTCTGGTTCAATAACGGGAAGATCGATTTCAGTGCCTGCCTCGCCCAGATGTACTTTGTTCACTGCTTCTCAGCAATTGAGTCTGGGCTTTATGTGGCCATGGCGTTGGATCGCTATGTGGCCATCTGCCATCCCCTGAGACATTCCACCTTCCTGACAAACCATGTTGTAGCCAAAATTGCCCTGGCCGTGGTGCTGTGCGGTGCCATGCTCGCACTGCCCTACCCCATCCTGGCCAGGCAATGGCCATATTGCAGAACCAACATCATTCCCCACACGCACTGTGAGCACATGCCTGTGGTGAAACTGGCCTGCACCGACATCAGCTTCAGTAGCTACTACGGCCTCTTTGCGCTAATCTCTAGGATTGGTCTTGATTTTATTTTTATCTCTGTGTCCTACACCCAGATCCTCAGGGCCATATTCAGACTCCCCACAAAGGACGCCCGGCTCAAGACTTTTGGGACTTGTAGCGCCCACCTCTGCGCCATCTTAACCTTTTACATCCCAGGTCTCTTCTCCTCCCTGACAACTCGGTTTGGCCATAATTTGCCTCTTCATTTCCATGTTCTCATTGGCAATTTGTACCTCCTGGTGCCCCCTATGCTGAACCCCATCATCTATGGGGTGAGGACCCAACAGATTTGGGCCAGGCTGCTCCATCTGTTTCCTCATAAAGGGACTGAAGGTGTCTCCTTTGGCTATGGCTCTCAGTCCAAGCCCCATGTAAAGCTGCCAGGGGTCATGAATCTTGTCCCTGCCTGAATCACTGATTGGCCAGTCAAAGAAAGAATACAGTAATTCCTCATTTATCACGTGCCCGCTTAACACGTTTTCGTGATAGCACGATTTTTTTTTAGGGAACGTTTTTTGAATTACATGACCGTCCCCGGAATAACATGATTTCCCCAGCTGGCCCGTTGCCGGCGGCTGCGCAGGCCTTCCCCCGGCTCCCTGCAAAGCGGCGGAGGGTTCGCTACTCGTCGCGCCGTTCCCCGGCGACGCCTCCTCACTGGACACAGTGTGGGTCCCGATAGACCCATCACAGGAGCATACTTCCAACCCAATCCCTCTCCTCTCTCCTCCCCTTTCCTTCCCCAGAGCCAAACACCTCCCCTCCCTGCTGTAACCCAGTCCCTTTCTCCCCCAACCTTATGTCCCGGTCCCAACAGACGCCACCGCTTGAAACGCAACCCCCACCTTTTCCATTATTTTCCATATGGGAAAATTGACCCCGCATAACACGTTCTCAATTAACACTATCATTTTCTGAAACATATCTATAGTTTTAAATGAGGAATTACTGTACATCTTTTCCTGTCCTTACCAGGGTTTCTGAGTGTGACTTACAGAGTGAAGGGTTTGCGTGTAAATTATTAACATCTATACAAGTGACACCATCACAGGACCTAACCACATAAGCCACAACATCAGGAGTTCATCCACCTCCGCGTCCTTTAATGTGGCATATACCATCAAGTGCCAGCAATGCCCCTCTGCCATGCATATTGGCCAAATGGACAGTCTCCACAACGATGGATAAATGGACACGTGTCAGGCACCAGAAATCGAAACTCACAGAAACCCGCAGGGGAACATTGTACCCTGCCTGGGCGCTCGGTCATGGATTTCAAAGCATCCGTTCTTCTACCAACAACTTTCCCCAGCCAATTACAGAGCCAGAGTGCGGACTTGACCTTCATATGCAAACTTGACACTGTTTCTCCAGGCTTGAACAAAGACGTTAACTGGATGGCCCTTTATAAACCAGCCTTCCATACACTTAACACCTCCTTTTCACATCTAAAGCTAAGGAGGGGACACTTCCAGCCCACTCAATCAGCCTCATTTGCACCAGTCCTGCAATTGACAGGTACTTTTTCTCTCTTCCTTCTCTTTCTGTTCTAAATTCTAGTTTCCTTCCCCCGGCCCCTACTCCAGCTCATGTCTAAGGGGCCACAGGGCTACTTGTTCTTTTTAAAGTCACAGACTAACACGGCTCCCCCTTTAAGACGTTCTACCTCATAGATTTGCCCCCTTTCTAATTTTATTTGTCATTGTAACTGAGACCCAAGGCCCTGCCCCCTTCCCCTGTCTTCTCCCAAAGCCCTGCCTCTACCTCAAACTTCCCTTGAGGCCCCTCACTCCTTCTATGCCTTTCACCCCACCCCCTGCACTCTGCGCTCTTGATTGTTCCTGTCCTCCCCCATCTCTCCTTGGAACATCTGTGTGATGGGAATGTGCCCCCTTGAACGGAGGTGCAGCTGAGGCCTCTGTAGCAGTAATCTGGTTCCCCCTTGCATTGCGACATGACACACTTGCTTCAGACCAACATCTGCAGGCAGGGCCGCACCCCAGCTGTTTTCCTGAATGTTCTGGCCAGCCAGTCATAAGTCCACTGTAGAGAGGCCACAGAGAAAGTCCTCTTGGCTCCCCGGCCTAAGAAGCCAGAGCTCTACCATCCTGCCCAGTGTGCATTGATTGCCCAGTGCACCAAGGGCAGAGTTTCAGGAGGGCGGTGGGCGGGGAGGGTAACGGGCAGCCATGTGCTTGCTTTTCTTTCTGTTCCCATGACTATCAGGAAGCGAGGGGCACTTACTTTCATGCCGGGCATGCCTCTCACTCCTGGCTGGGGAAGGGAGAAGGCAGAGGAATAATTCATGGAATCCAAGTACTTTCCCTTTGCTCTTTTACTGCATGGCACACAGCTCCATAAAGGTGGCCTTCCACATCCAGAAGTTGTGGAACCACTGCTGGTCATCCCACCGCTCCACGACCAGCCGGTCCCACTCGTCGCAAGTGGTGTCCATCCTCCAAATGCATCTCTCTATTGTGGGATGTGGTTGTAAGGGCCTTGCTCCCGTACACAGGGAAAGGGTCTCAAAGATGAGCTCGGGATTGAGCTCATGCAGGGCCATGAAGGCGGCCGGCGCAAACTGCTCCAGAAACTGCAGCATGGCCGCGTGGGGCCATTGCATGCCCAGAGGCAGCTCCGGCTCCATGGGAAGGAGTCCAAAAGCTGTGGTGTCCTGAAGCAGGGCAACCAGAGCGCACACTGCAAAAGCTTTGCTGTCCCTTGAAGAGGTAGGCAAGCAAGTAGCAGAAGGTGAGAAACAGCTGTCCAGGGGGGTTCCTTTAAGAGCATCTCAGCTAGCCTTAGGCAACAGCCCCCCAGAAGCAACTGCTGACCTAATGCCCTGCCTGAACTGGTTCCGGGTGGCCTTAAATGTGAGATAGCGTCCAATCCGTGTGGACGCTATCTTTCAAAAAAGCAGATCGCTTTTTCATTGTGCTTTTGCTGTGTAGACCCTCCCTTTTGAAATTAGATTTTCCAGAAGATCACTTCCAGGACTGGCCCTCAGCAGACAACTGCTATTTACAGGGTCCCTCTTAACAGGGTGTGTGGGTCTGGGCCCCCCCAAACTCCTCAGTAGCTACTAAAGGGGGGGGCAGGAAGATGCCTGGTCCTAGGCAACATGGAAGAAGGAATAGGAGCTTGCGGACACACACCCTCGGCCAGAAGGGGTGCTTAAATAAGGGTGAGCCCTCTACCATGACCTTGAGCAATCATGTCTCTTGAGCCTCAGTTTACCTACCTGTATAATTGGTTTGTGTTGATAGCGATTTTCCTGTTCTACGTCTTTTCCCTACCCCTTCTGCTTGAGGCCCTGCCCCTATTGGGAGCATACTCAGCATCTGTGTGGGGAATATGCCCAAGAGATGAAGAGACATGCTTGGTCCCTGTGAGGAAAATGAGGCCGGGAAAGGCAGATGAACACCTGGCCCCTCTGAGGGAAATGGGGCAGAGAGGCACAGACACTCGCCCACGCTCTACGAGGCGAATGAGGAAGAGCAGTGCAGATAGAGGGCTAAGTGTACCAGGTCTTTTGAAAAACCTTCAATGGAAGGTGCTGAATGGTGCGATGACACTTACTGAGGAGAATGACTGACCTGTGATCCGTAGGCCCTAGAGCAAACTCATTCGGTCTCTCTGCGAGAGGTCTAAGTGCCACTCCATGGGACAGTGCCCCACACCCAGGAGCTGTGTGGGTGACATCGGCATTATCCCTCTTTTGCTTCCCAATCAACTTGAATTGTTAAATAGACACAAAAACACAAAGCAGCCAATTCCTCCCTGGCTCAGCCCAGAGCCCAAAGGCCTCATCTCCCATGGGAAAGGCCTTTAATGGCTGTTTACTCCTAAAGCTGGAGAAAGAGCAGAGAAGTGCGGACAGGCTTCTCTCCAGCCTGTTTACACTCAGATGCTGCCTCTCCCCCAAGGCAGAGGAAACCCCCCTGGAACGGCCCAGAGCTGTGTTATAAGCAGTGCCCAGCCCTGTGCCGGCTCTCGGCGCGGGACGCTGCTGCAGACGCTGGGCTGAGAGAGGTGCAGGACGCGGCTGCCTGAGGGGGATTCCCAGGAAAGACACGTCCCTCTCAGCACTCACAGGTACAAACTCATGCTGGCTCCCCTGCTCCACAGACCCAGTGCAACATGGGTGTGAGTGGACAGACAGTCGGGGTCCTTTCCTCTCTGCAGAGCCATTGAACATCCCAGGGCCCTTGCGTTAGGAGATGTGTTTCCTCCAATTCATGGGTTAACGTGTCCTTCATTTCAGTGCACACCAGCCCAGCCCAGTTGATGCCTCCAGTCCCAAAGTGGCCGCACTGCAGTGGCCCAGGGGCTCTGTCAGGAGGAAAGGTGCCCATAGAAGTACAGGACAATGCCCAGCTCGCAGGTCCCAGCCAGGACTTTGCTCAGGTCCCAGTGATGCCGAGCTCCCCTGTACTGGAACCGAGCAAAGATCTGAGAACCACCCATGTGTTAGTGTCCAGAAACGTTCCCCTCCTGCTCCTGAAACTCAGGCCTCTGGCTGTGAACCGGCAGGTTGGGAAGCAGGTGTGTGTGGGGGAAGGCAGGGGCGTGAGGTGTTACCTGACGTTTCTCTACTGGAAAGCATGGAGGTGGGACATGGTGTCACAGGCGCCCGCCCTTGGCTCCGGGCCATCCCTGGGAGGAACCTGCTGGTGTGACAGCCCTTCTAGGGGTCCCCTCTCTCTCAGGCCACATGTGGATTGTGTAAGAAAATTCCCTTTCTTGGTGCTACGTGTGATGAGACACAGTTAACAGAAACGACTGAATACTTTTTCAACAGATTCATGGAGTTTGTGCCCAGTAAGTCTGACCTCCCTCACAACACTTGCCATTCCCTTTTCGCCCGCTGACTCCACATATTGGGCCCCATGACCTGTGTGTCACTAAGGCCTGGTTTACACCAGGATATCATAACACAGAATGAAAGAGACACAGGTGAGGGGGCAAGATCCTCGTCAGGTCCCGTCTCAGTCTCTCGCATCTCGTTTCCTTTTCTCCCAGTGCCATGGATTGCTCTTCCCTGCCAACGGCTGTACTCTCTTGGCCACGGAATTTTCCACCCATAGAGTTTTGCGGATAACTTGCTTCAGCTTTGGGGAATAGGAGACAGTCCTAGCATGCCTTTTTGTGCCCTGGTTGCCCATGCGGATGCCATGACTGTTGGGAATGTGGATAGGTGAGGCGATCCTGGGTAACCCAGCCTACCCTTTGGTCCTGGGGCTCATGAAGCTCTACACGGGCAGCCTGGACCCCAGCAAGGAGGAGTTCAATAACAGGCTCAGCCGCTACAGACTGGTGGTGGAATGTGCTTTGGATGTTTAAAGGGGAGCTTCAGGAGTCTCTTGACTCGGATGGACTCAGCGAACGCAACATTCCCTTTGTGGTAGCTCCCTGTTTTACAGTCCATAACCTGTGTGAGAGCAAGGGAGGAACTTATCTGGCAGGGTGGGGGCGCTCAGGCAGAGCATCTAGCCCAGGGTTTTCCAACCTATGGGTCGGGACACAAATATGGGTCGCCATTACATTTTAGAAGGGTCACCAAGTTGCTCCCGAGGTGGCTCTTAAGGAGCTATTCACACATTTGAAAAGGGAAGCTCTGCAGCTGGCTTAGTCTTAAGGAGCCATTCACCTGAAGAGGTACTCAACTCAATTGGTTTAACAACCTACAGGCAGTTAAACCAATCAATTGAGTTGAATACCTTTTCAGCAAAAAGAAAGTATGTTGACGAATACATCAAGTATGGATTTATTTGGATAATTAAAGCAGGAGTGGAAAGGCCATGATATGCATGGAAGTTCTTTCCAATGAATCACTGAAACCAAATAAATTGCAACATCATTTAAATACTAAACACCCTCAATTTAAGAGCAGAAATGTGGATTTTTTTAAACAAAAAGCAGAAGGTGTCAAGAAATGCCGACTTGATGGTGGTGGGTCTTATCAGCAACAAAAGTTAGCTGCCGTAGCAGCCTCATAGAATTGTTATAGCATTGTTATAGCAATGTTATAGCATTGCAAAAGCTAAGAAAGCGCATACCAGAGCCGAGGATCTAAGAGTTCCCTGTACCAAGGAGATTGTCTGCCTTTTAATAGGTGCAGATACTTTGAAAAAGCTGCAACCTTTGTCCATATCCAATAATACAATTAAGCGTAGAATTACCAATATGTCTAATGACATCAAATCTCAAGTCATCCAAGAAATTAAAAATTCTTCCGGAGGATTATTCAGTATGCAGCTCGATGAGACAACTGATGTGTGTAATCTTGCACAACTGATGGTATATGTTTGGTATATTAAAATGAATATGTGAAAGAAGAATTTTTGTTCTGCAAACTGTTGGAAACTACAACCACTGCACAAGATGCGTTCAAAATCTTGAATAGTTTCTTTGAAGAACATTCCATAGAATGGAAAATCTTGTGCAGCATTTGCACAGATAGGGCTCCTGCTATGCTTGGTTGCAAGTCTGGATTCCTAACCCTGGTTAAAAATGTTTCTCCAAAAGTAATTGGAACTCAGTGTTTCATCCATCGGCAAATACTAGCAACTAAAACTTTACCTATTTCTTTGAACCAGGTACTTACTGATGTTATTAAAGCTGTAAATTTTATTAAGTCCAGAGCACTAAGAACTCACATATTTAAAAACCTTTGTCGGAACTAGGTTCTTTGTATGAAGTATTATTGTTTCACACAGAAGTAAGGTGGCTGTCGAAAGGCAAAGTTCTAAATCGGATGTTCGAGTTACGAAATGAACTTAAAACATTTTTTATGTCACAGAACAAAACTGAGTTTGAATATTTGTTTACAGAAAACAAGAGTTTGTATAAAATAGCATACCTAGTGGACATTTTTGGCCTTTTAAATGTGGCACTTCAAGGACCAAATTCTACAATTATCGGATTATTGGAGAAAATCATAGAATCATAGAATACTAGGACTGGAAGGGACCTCGAGAGGTCATCGAGTCCAGTCCCCTGCCCTCATGGCAGGACCAAATACTGTCTAGACCATCCCTGATAGACATTTATCTAACCTACTCTTAAATATCTCCAGAGATGGAGATTCCACAACCTCCCTGGGCAATTTATTCCAGAGTCTGACTACCCTGAAAGGCAGGAACTTTTTCCTAATGTCCAACCTAAACCTCCCTTGCTGCATTTTAAGCCCATTGCTTCTTGTTCTATCCTCAGAGGCCAAGATGAACAAGTTTTCTCCCTCCTCCTCATGACACCCTTTTAGATATCTAAAACTGCTATCATGTCCCCTCAATCTTCTCTTTTCTAAACTAAACAAACCCAATTCCTTCAGTCTTCCTCATAGGTCATGTCCTCTAGACCTTTAATCATTCTCGTTGCTCTTCTCTGACCCTCTCCAATTTCTCCACATCTTTCTTGAAATGCGGTGCCCAGAACTGGACACAATACTCCAACTGAGGCCTAACCAGCGCAGAGTAGAGCGGAAGAATGACTTCTCGTGTCTTGCTCACAACACACCTGTTCATGCATCCCAGAATCATGTTTGCTTTCTTTGCAACAGCATCACACTGTTGACTCATATTCAACTTGTGGTCCACTATAACCCCTAGATCCCTTTCTGCCATACTCCTTCCTAGACAGTCGCTTCCCATTCTGTATGTATGAAACTGATTGTTCCTTCCTAAGTGGAGCACTTTGCATTTGTCTTTATTAAACTTCATCCTATTTACCTCAGATAAAACTTCATCCTATTTACCTCAAATAAAATCCTTCAGAATGAAACTCCAATTATGGATTTCGAAAATTGATATAAAAATGTATGTGTTTCCAACCCTCGCAACCTTTCTCGAAGAAAGTACAAATGACATTAATATTAACGACGATTTGCGATTGTCGATACAGGAGAATTTGAGACACTTAAGTGATGAGCTACTCTGATATTTTCCAGATACAGATGAAAAGTTGTTCGCTCTTGCAACAAATCCTTTCGGTGTGGCTGTTTGTGATGTACCTGAAGGCACCCAGGAACAATTTATTGATATGATCAACAGCAGTGATATAAAAGCAGAGTTCTCAACCATGCCAAATAATCAGTTCTGGATCAGACGCAGAGTGGACTACCCACTTTTGTCAGAAGTTGTTTTGAGAATTTTACTTCCATTTCCCAAGACTGGAATTGTGAATCAGGCTTCTCACATTTGCTTACAATTAAAAACAAATATCAAAATAAATTAAAGGTGGAAGATGATCTTTGATGCACACTTGCCACAATTCCGAGGATACAACAGTTAGCAAAGCAAATGCAAGCTCAACCGTCCCATTAATTTAAGTTCAGGTGAAACTGTTTGGTAAAATACTAAATTTTACTTGATTTTTTGAATAATATGTATTATGTTTCCAATATTTTTGTAACACCTGTGAGACTCCCAGGCCCAGAGTATGCCCTGTACACCCTGACTCCCAGCCCCTCCAGCCCTCGAGTATGGGGTTTAAGCCAGGGGGGAGTGGCTTGGGGATGAGTGTCTTTCCCCCACCACAACTCAGATAAATGTAGTGTTATTATTTTATTACTAATGTATTTTCAGATTTCAGTGAAATAACTACTAGGAATATATAAACAGGAGGGGGCACAAAATTAGCTAGTTACCGCACTGACCCTCCCCCCCCAATTTTGAATTTCCTCGGGTCACCAAGTCTTCCTGAATTTTCAGAATGGGCTCCCATCTGGAAAAGGTTGGGAACCGCTGGTCTCGCCAGGGACTTTGAGCAACCAGACACCAGGGTGATCAGAAGAGCGCAGGAAGGGGCAGTGTGAATCGGAGAGGCCTGGAAGGACAGTTTTATGCAAGGCCTCTGCAGACTCTGCCACGTGGCTCTCCACGAGTTACCCGGCATTCCCCGTGTTTCCCTTTAATCCCCCAACCCACCCCTGCAGTTCAACCAATCACGAGATCTTTGTTCCATAAATGTGTGTTTTTATTAGGGGAAACAACAGGGAAGTGGAAGAACTGGGAACCAGAAGAGGGGCTCTGGAATGGGAGTGGAACTGCCTTCTGCTTCCCGAGGGCCTGGAGGCTCTGGCTCCTGTTGAGTCCACCTGTGTCCTCGGGCCCCAGTGGCCCCTGGGGACCCTGGGAGTGGAAGCCTTTTAATTTCTGTTTAACTATCTTCCTCATTTTTGTGTGGTTCCCTTTCTGAGATGAAATGCCCCAGTGTTGGGCTGCTGAAGTGTTTTTCCCACCACAAGGATGTTAAACTTTATGACATTATGGTCACTATTTCCAAGTGGTCCAGTTATATTTACCCCTTTGACCAGATCCTCTGCTTCCCTTAGGACTAAGTCAAGAACAGACACTCCCCTCGTGGGCTCCAGAACCAGCTGCTCCAAGAAGCAGAACATAAGAACATAAGAACATAAGAACGGCCGTACCGGGTCAGACCAAAGGTCCATCTAGCCCAGTATCCTGTCTGCCGACAGTGGCCAGCACCAGGTGCCCCAGAGGGTGGACCGAAGACAATGATCAAGCGCTTTGTCTCCTGCCATCCTCTCTCCAGCCTCTGTCAAACAGAGGCCAAGGACACCATTTTATCCCCTGGCTAATAGCCTTTTATGGACCTAACCTCCATGAAATTATCTAGCTTCTCTTTAAACTCTGTTATAGTCCTAGCCTTCACAGCCTCCTCTGGCAAGGAGTTCCACATGCTGACTACACGCTGTGTGAAGAAGAACTTTCTTTATTAGTTTTAAACCTGCTACCCATTAATTTCATTTGGTGTCCTCTAGTTCTTCTATTTAGGAACTAATAAATAACTTTTCTTTATCGGCCCTCTCCACACCACTCATGATTTTATACACCTCTATCATATCCCCTCAGTCTCCTCTTTTCTAAACTGAAAAGTCCCAGTCGCTTTAACCTCTCCTCATATGGGACCCGTTCCAAACCCCTAATCATTTTAGTTGCCCTTTTCTGAACCCTTCTCCAAGGCCAAAATATCTTTTGAGGTGAGGAGACCACATCTGTACACAGTATTCAAGATGTGGGCGTACCATAGTTTTATACAGGGGCAGTAAGATATTCCGGTCTTATTTTCTATCCCTTTCTTAATAATACCTAGCATCCTATTTGCCTTTGACCGCCGCTGCACACTGTGTGGAAGTTTTCAGAGAACTGTCCACGATAACTCCAAGATCTCTTTCCTGATTTGTCGTAGCCAAATTAGCCCCCATCATACTGTACGATAGTTGGGGTTATTTTCCCGATGTGCATTACTTTACACTTATCCACATTAAATTTCATTTGCCATTTTGTTGCCCAATCACTCAGTTTGGTGAGATCTTCTTGGAGTCCCTTACAGTCTGCTTCTGTCTTGACTATCCTAAACAGTTTGGTATCATCCGCAAACTTTACCACCTCACTGCTTACCCTTTCTGCAGATCATTTATGAATAAGTTGAACAGGATTGGTCCTAGGACTGACCCTTGGGGACACCACTAGTTACCCCTCTCCACTCTGAAAATTTACCATTTATTCCTACCCTTTGTTTCCTGTCTTTTAACCAGTTCTCAATCCAAGAAAGGACCTTCCTCTTATCCCATGGCCATGTAATTTACACAAGAGCCTTTGGTGAGGGACCTTGTCAAAGGCTTTCTGGAAATCTAAGTATACTATATCTACTGGATCCCCTTTGTCCGCATGTTTGTTAACCCCTTCAAAGAACTCTAATAGATTAGTAAGACAGGATTTCCTTTACAGAACCCATGTTGACTTTTGTCCAACAAATTATGTTCTTCTACATGCTTCACAATTTTATTCTTTACTATTGTTTCACTAATTTGCCCGGTACTGAAGTTAGACTTACCGGTCTGTAATTGCCCGGATCGCCTCTAGAGCCCTTTTTAAATATTGGTGTCACGTTGGCTACCTTCCAGTCATTAGGCATGGAAGCCGATTTAAGGGATAGGTTACAAACCACAGATAATAGTTCAGCAATTTCCCATTTGAGTTCTTTTAGAACCCTTGGATGAATGCCATCCGGTCCCGGAGATTTGTTAACATTAAGTTTTTCTATTTGTTCCAAAACCTCCTCTAATGACACTTCAATCCGGGACAGTTCCTCAGATTCATTACCCACAAAGGACGGTGCAGATTTGGGAATCTCCCCAACATCCTCAGCCGTGAAGACTGAAGCAAAGAAATCATTTAGTTTCTCCGCAATGGCTTTATCGTCCTTGATTGCGCCTTTTATAGTTCGATCGTCTAGGGGACCCACAGGTTTTTTAGCAGGCTTCCTGCTTCTAATGTACTTAAAAAACATTTTGTTATTTCTTTTTGAGTTTTTGGCTAGCTGTTCCTCAAAATCTTTTTTTGCTTTTCTTATTACATTTTTACACTTGTTTTGACAGTGTTTATGTTCCTTTCTATTTATCTCACTAGGATCGGACTTCCACTTCTTAAAAGATGCCTTTTTGTCCCTCACTGCTTCTTTTACATGGTGGTTAAGCCACGGTGACTCTTTTTTAGGTCTCTTGCTATGTTTTTTAATTTGGGGTATACATTTAAGTTGGGCCTCTATTATGGTGTCTTTAAAAGTTTCATGCAGCTTGCAGGATTTGGCTCTAGTCACTGTGCCTTTTAATTTCTGTTTAACTAACCTCCTCATTTTTGTGTAATTCCCCTTTTTGAAATTAAATGCCAGGGTGCTGGTCTGCTGAGGTGTTCTTCCCACCACAGGAATGTTGAATGTTATTATATTATGGTCACTGTTCCCAAGCGGTCCTGTAACGGTTATTTCCTGGACCTGATCCTGCGCTCCACTCAGGACTAAATCGAGAATTGCCTCTCCCCTTGTGGGTTCCTGCACTAGCTGCTCCAAGAAGCAGTCATTTAAGGTATCCAGAAATTTTATCTCTGCATCCCGCTCTGAGGTGACGTGTACTCAGTCAATATGGGGATAGTTGAAATTCCCCACTATTATCGAGTTGTTTAGTTTGGTAGCCTCTCTTATTGCCCTCAGCATTTCATAGTCACTATCACTGTCCTGATCAGGTGGTCGATAATATATCCCTATTTTATATTCTTTTTATTGGAGCATGGAATTACTATCTATAGAGAGTCTGTGGAACATTTTGGTTTATCTAAGATTTTCCACTTCATTTGATTCTACATTTTCTTTCACGTATAGTGCCCCTTCCCCACAAGCGTGACCTGCTCTGTCCTTCCGATATATTTTGTACCCTGGTATGACTGTGTCCCATTGACTGTCCTCATTCCACCAAGTTTCCGTGATGCCTATTCTATCAATAGCCTCCTTTAAAACTAGGCACTCTCGTTCACCCATCTTATGATTTAGACTTCCAGCGTTTGTGTATCAGCACTTGAAATGTTTGTGGCTATTTATCTGTCTGCCATTTCCTGATGTATTAGACTCTTTTTCATTTGATTGCTTCTCATCTGATTTCCCCCATATTTTATCATCTTTCATCCTCTCCTCCTGACTAGAACAGAAAGAATCTCAATTAGTAGACCCTCCTTAAGGGATGTCTCTGTCCGATCCATTTGCTCCTCTGCACCCGTCAGTTTTCCCTCAGCCCTTGGTTTAAAAACTGCCGTACGACCTTTTTAATGTTAAGTGCCAGCAGTCTGGTTCCACTTTGGTTTAGGTGAAGCCCATCCTTCCTGTCTAGGCTCCCCCCATCTCAAAAGTTTTCCCAGTGCCTAAGAAATCTAAAGTTCTGCTCTCTACACCATCATCTCATTGATACTCTGAAGCTCTGCCTGCCTATCTGGCCCTGCACATGGAACTGGAAGCATTTCAGAGAACGCCAAAATAGAGGTCCTGGATTTCACTCTCTTTCCTAGCAGCCTAAATTTGGCCTCCAGGACATCTCTCCTACCCTTCCCTACGTCATTGGTACCTACATGTACCACGATCACCGGCTCCTCCCCAGCACAATACATAAGCCTATCTAGATGCCTCAAGAGATACACAACCTTCGCACCAGGCAGGCAACTCACTGTATGGTTCTCCCGGTCATCACAAACCCAGCTATCTATGTTTCTAATGATCAAATCTCCCATTACTAAAACCTGCCTTTTCCTAATGACTGGAGTTCCCTTCCCCAGAGAGGTATCCTCAGTGCGAGAGGATACTACAACATTATCTGATATAACTTTATCTCAGCTATATCCTGTATAGCGACCAGGTGATCAAACCGTGCTGCATGGCCAAAGCAGGTTATTCTCGATTTCATTCCATATGTGTCCAACCATGGTCTGAGCTTGGGCCAGAGCTGCAAAGAGCAAGTGACCCCCTGGTGTTGCTCTCAGCGAGGGACAGGCCTTTCCCTGGGGTGTAGTTCCTGCTGGTGCCTATTAAGCTTTCTCACAAAATGAGGTATGCATATTACTGACCCAGGCACACTGCTGGCATTCGGAGGATTCATTGTTCATAATGCATTTCACTGAAAAAGAATTTTTTTTCAGTGTGTGAAGAGTCAGCAATCTGCTTTGCCCATGACAACAGCCTCAAGCAGGGCATGTCATGTCTCATATTATCATTTTCTGTCCCTCTAGGCAATTATACTGTGACCATCATTATAAACCCTGGGCACATACGGAAAGTCTCAGGAACGTATGGTACATGCAAGAGACACTGTTCTGTCTCAGAGTTGGACACATTCTCCACTATACCATGTCAAACTTCAGCACAACTGAGTTCTCCAACCCCTCTATCTTCTTCCTGCTGGGCATTCCTGGGCTGCAGGGGGCCCATGTCTGGATCTCCATCCCCTTCTGTGCCATCTACGCTATAGCCCTCTTGGGGAACTTCACCATCCTGTTCATTGTGAAGAGGGAGCCAAGTCTCCATGAGCCCATGTACTATTTCCTCTGCATGCTGGCCGTCACCGACCTGGTCCTGTGTACATCTACCATGCCCAAATTGCTGAGCATCTTCTGGTTCAACTCCAAGGAGATCGATTTCAGTGCCTGTCTCACCCAGATGTACTTTGTTCACTGCTTCTCAACAATTGAGTCTGGGCTTTATGTGGCCATGGCGTTTGATCGCTACGTGGCCATCTGCCATCCCCTGAGACATTCCACCATCCTCACAAACCGTGTTGTAGCCAAGATTGCCCTGGCCGTGGTGCTGCGCGGTACCATGCTTGCACTGCCCTGTCCCCTCCTGGCCTGGCAGTGGCCATATTGCAGAACCAACATCATCCCCCACACACACTGTGAGCACATGCCTGTGGTGAAACTGGCCTGCGCCGACATCCGCATCAGTAGCTACTATGGCCTCTTTGCGCTAATCTCTAGGATTGGTCTTGATGTGCTTTTTATCACTCTGTCCTACACCCAGATCCTCAGGGCCATCTTCCGCCTCCCCACAAAGGACGCCCGGCTCAAGACTTTTGGGACTTGTAGCGCCCACCTCTGCGCCATCTTAACCTTTTACATCCCAGGTCTCTTCTCCTCCCTGACAACTCGGTTTGGCCATAATTTGCCTCTTCATTTCCATGTTCTCATTGGCAATTTGTACCTCCTGTTGCCCCCCATGCTGAACCCCATCATCTATGGGGTGAGGACCCAACAGATCTGGGACAGGCTGCTCCGGCTGTTTCCTCATAAAGGGACTAAACTTGTGTCCCTTGGCTCTGGCTCTCAGTCCAAGTCCCGTGTAATGCTGCCAGGTGGCATGGTTCTTGTCCCTGCCTGAATCACTGAATGGCCAGTCCAAGAGAGAATAAATCCTTTCCTGTCCTTACCATGGTTTCTGAGTGTGACTTTCAGAGTGAAGGGTTTGTGTGTAACTTATTAATATCTATACAAATGGAACCACCACAGGAGCTAACCACATAAGCCACATTATCAGGGATTCATCCACCTGTACATCCTCTAATGTGGCATATGCCATCAAGTGCCAGCAATGTCCCCCTGCCATGGATATTGGCCAAATGGACAGTCTCCACAACAATGGATAAATGGACACGAGTCAGGCACCAGAAATTGAAACTCACAGAAACCCGCAAGGGAACATTGTACCCTGCCTGGGCGCTCGGTCATGGATTTCAAAGCAGCCATTCTTCTACCAACAACTTTCACAAGCCAATTACAGAGCCAGAGTGAGGACTTGACCTTCATATGCAAACTTGACACTGTTTCTCCAGGCTTGAACAAAGACGTTAACTGGATGGCCCTTTATAAAGCAGCCTTCCATACACTTAACACCTCCTTTTCACATCTAAAACTAAGGAGGAGACACTTTCAATTAACTTCATTAGCACCGGCCCTGCAATCGACATGTACTTTCTCTCTCTCTCTCTCTCTCTCTCTCTCTCTCTCTCTCTCTTCTCTTTCTGCTCTAAATTCTGGATTCCTTTTCCCACCCACTGCAGCTCATCACCAAGGTACCACAGAACGACTTGTTTTTAAAGATATAAATGAACACGGCTCCCCCTTTATGACTTTTTACCTCATAGAATTGCCCCCTTTCCAATTTATTTGTCATTTTAACTGAGACCCAAGGCCCTGCCCCGCCGTTGCAGTGACCCACTTCTACTAAGGAAAGGGGACATGCCCAATTCTTCTTAATGAGCTACTATTTTTACCCTTTAAACTTCAACCAGGACACAGTTTGTTATGTAAAATATAAGAGAGAGTTATTAGCTTGAGAAAGAGTTTTAAGTGTTTGTAGGTGAGTGCAAACAGATAGCAAAAAGTAGGCTACCATAAGAAATAAAACAAAACCTCAATCTAATCCTAATGTACTTACTCAAGTCAAGATCGACCACGTCTATCTACAATCTACCAAGACTATCCACAAGGCTGGTTAGTCTGTCAAAGAAAGCCATCAGGTTGTTTTAACATGATTTGATCTTGACTGTTCCTTATGACCTTTCTGTGTTGTAAATGTTTGCAAATTGATTCATTAAAATATTTGTTCCATTATCTTTTCTGGTACAGAAAGGGAGATGACTGGTTTGTAATTCACTAGGCTGTTTGTATTTCCCCTTCCCATAGCTGGCCCAAGCTACGGGCTGACCAGGCTTCCGCGCAGTGAGCCCTATTGTGGTGGGTATCACACGGAGCTGCCGGACCGGGTGGGGGCGGGGCCGTGCATGGGCCTGGTGCCTGAGGCCCGGGGACGTTGCGTGCCCGGGGCCGGGGCCACACATGCGCCGCTCTCCTGGGGGCGGCTCTGCACCCCCGGGGCCTGGGCGCACGAATGGCTCGGGCCGGCCCTGCCCCTTCCTTAGCCAGTCTTTTGGAATGTCTCCCTATTCACTAATGGCTCAGCTATCTCTTCTGTCAGCTCCTAGCGTAGTTTCCATGAGTATTTACTTCATTAAAAACATTGAAGAGGTCTCTAGCCATATCCAAATTGGATCCCGGTGGTCTATAGCACACCCCCAAGCACTATCCCTGGGGAGGATCTTATAGTTTTCTTCCCCAATTTGATTTTTGTCCAGACAGACTCTGTCTTCTCCATTCCATCACTTTTTATTTCTTTGCAATCTACCTCATCATTGATATACAATGTGACTCCTCCACCCTTACCCTTATTTCTGTCTTTCCTAAACAGCACATACCCTTCAATACCTGTAGTCCAGTCATGTCTAGTATTCCACCATGTTTCTGTTATTCCTCTAATATCTGGTTTTACTTCCTGGACCAGTAGCTCTAGTTCCTCCAGTTAGTTACTTAGGCTCCTCGCATTGGTGTACAAACATCTTAATTTTTGCTGTTTCGCCTCACTCACTTTCTTTATCCAATTTGGCACAGACATTGTACCTCCAATATGACCTATTAGACTAGTATCCACTCTACCCTTCCTCCTTATGTCTGTTCCCCTACCCCCGACTATATCCTTTCTTACTTGGTTTTCCTCCCTCTTAATGCTAAAATCTGGCGTAGAGATTAACTGGACATCTCCCAAGAGTCTCCCCCAAATTCCTAGATTAAAGTTCTCTTAATCAGTTGTGCCAGTCTCCATCCTAGAAGTCTGTTTCCCTACTTGGGCCATGCCCACTGCTGCCTCTGTGTTTATCAGCCTTCTCACCTAAATCCCGTTAGTCCAGCAAACACAAAAACAAACCAAAACACGCGCCCCCCCCCCCCGGCAATAACAAACCCCAAACGAGTCCCACAATCCAAACTCCCCTTACAAACTCCCACTCAAACTCCCCTGTTTACAGCTCTGTTTGCTGGCTCCTGTGCCACAGCAGCTGTCTTTGCCGCTGCCTGACTAGATGGCTACATTTATAGGACCCCTAATCAGTGAAGCCCCGCCCCCCTAATCAGGGCTCAGCTTCTCTTGTAGCACGCTACCCCTGCAAACCTCTACACATACAAACAATACTAATACAAAACCAAATACAAACTTCTCCTCCAACAGAACTCCCACTCAAACTCCCCGTTTACAGCTCTGTTTGCTGGCTCCTGGGGCACAGGAAGGCTGTCCCTAACCAGTCATCAACCTGCAATACAGCAACTGCAGTCAGTTATGTGCACTGCCTGAGCCTAGGACCCCAAAGCGATATTGTCATGCCTTGGTCGGAAGACTGTATTACCAATCCCATCCCTCCCTCAATGTGGAGAGGACAAAGCACCAGCACCCGTCCCAGAGCAGAATTCTCTTTTGTATTACAAACCAGCATTCAACTGCTGCCAAACATTGTAGGGTTATCCCCTTGTGTTGTTGCAACATTCTGTGTACCTTGGAATGCTGCCTGGATCAGCCTAGTGATCTCACAACTCAGCAAGTGCCCCTGCTCTGGGTCATTAGAAAACCTCTCTTTGTGTCTGTACAACATTGTTATCCATTGTGCTTTTCCAGCTGGTGATGACGCAGTACAGCTATTCACAACCATGAAGTGGTGTGCCTCAGTTTACCCTTCCACACAGCAGAGCAGGTTGATTATGGTTTCCCTGTTGTGACAAGATTTGAACCTGTGTACAAGTGTTAGCTCTGACCCTACTCCTAGTACATCCAATACTCTTTTCCAAATATCATACGATACACATTTTCGTAGGATATATTGCCAGTATTGAATTCTTTCTTATAAGGTTTACCATGAGTAGCAAACATTGCATCATGAGATTTAATAATCACAAACAACAATTAGAGACGGGGAAACCTATGAGTTAATGAGCTGCACGCAGAAGGAGTCCCCTGTATGTGACGGTCAGAAAGCACAGTAAGTCAGGAAAGGGTTTATTCCCCTTTTGACTGGTCGGTCAGTGATGCAGGGAAGAGGAAGCAGCCGGAGCAGCCTGGCCTGGATCTGTTTGGTCCTCACCCTGTAGATGATGGGTTTTAGCATGGAGAGCACTACAAGGTAGACATTAGCAATGAGACTTTGGAAATGAAGGGGCAAAAGAGGGTAAATTGGGACATGAGGGAGAAGAAGAGAGATGGAATGAAGAAGGATAAGATGATATAAGAACATAAGACTGGCCATACTGGGTCAGACCAAAGGTCAATCTAGCCCAGTAGCCTGTCTGCCGACAGTGGCCAGCGCCAGGTGCCCCAGAGGGGTGGACCGAAGACAATGATCAAGCAATTTCTCCTATGCCATCCATCTCCAGCCTCTGACAGACAGAGGCCAGGGGACACCATTCCTACCCCCTCGCTAATAGCCTTTTATGGACCTAACCTCCATGAATTTATCTAGCTTCTCTTTAAACTCTGTTATAGTCCTAGCCTTCACAGCCTCCTCTGGCAAGGAGTTCCACAGGTTGACTACACGCTGTGTGAAGAAGAACTTTCGCTTATTACTTTTAAACCTGCTACCCATTAATTTCATTTGGTGTCCTCTAGTTCTTATATTATGGGAACTAATAAATAACTTTTCTTTATTCACCCTCTCCACACCACTCGTGATTTTACAGACCTCTATCATATCCCCCCTCAGTCTCCTCTTCTCTAAACTGAAAAGTCCCAGTCGCTTTAGCCTCTCTTCATATGGGACCCGTTCCAAACCCCTAATCATTTTAGTTACCCTTTTCTGAACCCTTTCCAAGGCCAAAATATCTTTTTTGAGGTGAGGAGACCACATCTGTACACAGTATTCAAGATGTGGGCGTACCATAGTTTTATACAGGGGCAGTAAGGTAGTCCGTGTCTTATTTTCTATCCCTTTCTTAATAATTCCTAACATGCTATTTGCCTTTTTGACCGCCGCTGCATACTCTGTGGATGTTTTCAGAGACCTATCCATGATAACTCCAAGATCTCTTTCCTGATTTGTCGTAGCCAAATTAGCCCCCATCATACTGTACGTATAGTTGGGGTTATTTTTCCCGATGTGCATTACTTTACACTTATCCACATTAAATTTCATTTGCCATTTTGTTGCCCAATCACTCAGTTTGGTGAGATCTTCTTGGAGTCCTCAGTCTGCTTCTGTCTTGACTATCCTAAACAGTTTGGCATCATCTGCAAACTTTACCACCTCACTGCTTACCCTTTCTCCAGATCATTTATGAATAAGTTGAACAGGATTGGTCCCAGGACTGACCCTTGGGGGACACCACTAGTTACCCCTCTCCATTCTGAAAATTTACCATTTATTCCTACCCTTTGTTTCCTGTCTTTTAACCAGTTCTCAATCCAAGAAAGGACCTTCCTCTTATCCCATGGCCATGTAATTTACACAAGAGCCTTTGGTGAGGGACCTTGTCAAAGGCTTTCTGAAAATCCAAGTATACTATATCTACTGGATCCCCTTTGTCCGCATGTTTGTTAACCCTTCAAAGAACTCTAATAGATTAGTAAGACAGGATTTCCTTTACAGAAACCATGTTGACTTTTGTCCAACAAATTATGTTCTTCTACATGGCTGACAATTTTATTCTTTACTATTGTTTCGACTAATTTTCCGGTACTGAAGTTAGACTTACTGGTCTGTAATTGTCAGGATCGCCTCTAGAGCCCTTTTAAAATATTGGTGTCACGTTAGCTACCTTCCAGTCATTAGGTACGGAAGCCGATTTAAGGGATAGGTTACAAACCACAGATAATAGTTCTGCAGTTTCCCATTTGAGTACTTTTAGAGCCCTTGGATGAATGCCATCCGGTCCTGGTGATTTGTTAACATTAAGTTTTTCTATTGGTTCCAAAACCTCCTCTAATGACACTTCAATCCAGGACAGTTCCTCAGATTCATCACCCACAAAGGACGGTGCTTAAAAAACAGTTTGCTATTGCTTTTTGAATTTCTGACTAGCTGTTCCTCAAAATCTTTTTTTGCTTTTCTTATTACATTTTTACACTTGATTTGACAGTGTTTATGTTCCTTTCTATTTATCTCACTAGGATTGGACTTCCATTTCTTGAAAGATGCCTTTTTGTCCCTCACTGCTTCTTTTACATGGTGATTAAGCCACGATAACTCTTTTTTAGGTCTCTTACTATGTTTTTTAATTTGGGGTATACATTTAAGTTGGGCCTCTGTTATGGTGTTATTTAACCCATTGAGAAATTTTATCTCTGCCTCTCGTCCTGAGGTGGCATGTACCCAGTCAATATGGGGATAATAGAAATCCCCCATTATTACTGAGTTTTTTATTTTGATATCCTCTCCAATCTCCCTTAGCATTTCAACGTCACTATCGCTGTCCCAGTCAGGTGGTCGATAATATATCCCTACTGGTATATTCTTATTAGAGAAGGGAATTACTATCCATAGTGATTCTTTGGAACATGTTGATTCATTTAAGGTTTTTACTTCATTTGATCCTGTTATCTTTCACATACAGTGCCACTTTGGCACCCGCACGACTTATTCTGTCCCTCCGATATATTTTATATCCTGGTCTGAATGTGTCCCACTGATTGTCCTCATTCCACCAGGTTTCTGATGCCTATTATGTCAATCCTCCTTTAATACGAGGTACTCTAGTTCACCCATCTTATTATTTAGACTTCTAGCATTTGTGTAGAAGCACTTTAAAAAATTGCCACTGTTTATTTGTCTGCCCTTCCTGATGTATTAGATTCTTGTATATGTGATTGTTTCTGTCTGATCTGGCCCATACTTTATCATTTCCTCCTCTTTCTGACTAAAACCTGGAGAATCTCCATCAATGGACTCTCCTCTAAAAGAAGTCTCCGTTCAATCCACGTGGTCCTCCACACCAATCGGCTTCCCCCATCTCTTAGTTTAAAAACTGCTCTACGACCTTTTTAGTATTTAGTGCCAACAGTCTGGATCCACTTTGGTTTAGGTGGAGCCCATTCTTCCTGTAGAGGCTCCCCCTCTCCCAAAAGTGTCCCCAGTTCCTAATAAATGTAAACTCCTCCTCCCTACACCATCCTCTCATCCACGCATTGAGACTCTGAAGCTCAGCCTGCCTACCTGGCCCTGCACGTGGAATTGGAAGTATTTCCGAGAATGCCACCAGAGAGGTCCTGGATTTCACTCTCTTTCCTAGCAGCCTAAATTTGGCCTCCAGGACATCTCTCCTACCCTTCCCTACGTCATTGGTACCTACATGTACCACGACCACCGGCTCCTCCCCAGCACGACACATAAGTCTATCTAGATGCCTCGAGAGATCCGCAACCTTTGCACCAGGCAGGCCAGTCACCATACGGTTCTCCCGGTCGTCACAAACCCAACTATCTATGTTTCTAACGATCGAATCACCCACTACTAACACCAGCTCCCTGGTCCCCCCAGCCATGGCCCTGAGCTGAGGTCCCTGCCCCCACCAAGGAACAGCACAGACACTGAACCACTTCAGGTCCAAGGAGATACCCCTCCCCAAATGGGATACCCCTCCCCAAATGGGATCAAAACCCACATGAATTATTTGGATAAGCCCCCTTTAGTAATGAAAGGGGGAATGCGCACGCTGGTTGCCCACCCAGGTAACAATTGTTTACACCGGGTTTGATAGAAAATAAAAGTGATTTTATGAAGACCAATAGTAGGATTGAAGTGGTTCTAAGTGAGAACAGCTGAGGAAAGTCGGTTACAAAACAAAAGAAACAAAACCGCTTGGCTAATTCTGCACTGAAACCTTAGTACAAACGTTTTCAGCCTCACCCCAGAACTTCTTTTCCAGCTGCCCCCTCCAACCAGGGCTGTCTCCCCCCCCCCGCCCCAGCGTCTTCAGCTCCTTTCTTCAGGTGCGGCCAAGCCAAAAGACCCAGGCCTCTGCTTCCCTATTCTTTTGTGAGGAATTGAGGCCACTGACTTCCAACCATGACTCAGGCTTAAGGACAAAAGGCGATTTGCATATGACTGCCCAGACACTGAGGTCCCATTTGCTGACGTTCCATTTACACATTTAACAAGCATAAAGAATTCCCCTTCTCCTAGTGTCTAATTTGACACACAAGAGTGATAGACACCCCAAAATGAGATACGCAGACTCAGCGGATCATGACAAGAAGATTGATGGGTCACATGAAATCATTTGCTCAAAGCACCTTTCAGTTATGTATATTCACATCCATGGGTGGGGTGGGGCCCTCACACCGCTAATTCGAACCACAGAAGATCGAGTGCAGCAGCGTCAACCTTCTCTGTAGTGTGGCCACCCCTTGGAGAGCTTCAGGGCCACACATGGCCGTCGTTAGGGGTGCGCCTAGACTACATTCCTCTTTCGAAAGAGAAGTGTAAATGAAGGAAATGGAAAATGCAAATGAAGTGCAGATTTACAAATCTCACGCTTCATTTGCATAATCACATCCGATTGCTTTTTTGGGGAAAAAAGCAGTCTAGACGTGGTTCTTTCGAAAGAACCCCACCCCTTTTCAAAAGAACCATGTAAATCTCATTTTTGAAAGGAATAAAGTTCTTTCAAAAAAGGTTTTTTTTCCCAAAAGAACCACGTCTAGACTGCTTTATTTTTCGAAAAAACCTTTTTTGTAAAAGTGATCGGATGCAATTATGCAAATGAAGCACGAGATTTCTTAATCTGTGCTTCGTTTGCATTTTGTATTTCATAAGAACATAAGAACATAAGAACATAAGAACGGCCATACTGGGTCAGACCAAAGGTCCATCTAGCCCAGTATCCTGTCTGCCGACAGTGGCCAGCACCAGGTGCCCCAGAGGGGGTGGACCGAAGACAATGATCAAGCGATTTGTCTCCTGCCATCCTTCTCCAGCCTCTGACAAACAGAGGCCAAGGACACCATTTTATCCCCTGGCTAATATCCTTTTATGGAACTAACCTCCATGAAATTATCTAGCTTCTCTTTAAGCTCTGTTATAGTCCTAGCCTTCACAGCCTCCTCTGACAAGGAGTTCCACAGGTTGACTACACGCTGTGTGAAGAAGAACTTTCTTTTATTAGTTTTAAACCTGCTACCCATTAATTTCATTTGGTGTCCTCTAGTTCTTCTATTTAGGGAACTAATAAATAACTTTTCTTTATTCACCCTCTCCACACCTCTCCCCGAGGTGGGTGCTAGAACAGAAGTCGCATTCTAGAGTGGGCCTAGAAATCCAAAGCCAGAGGCAGGGCCTCAATGTTATAAGCACATAAGAGCAGCCAGATTGGGTCAGACCAAAGGTCTATCTAGTTAGTGTCCTGTCTGCCCACAGCGGCCAAAGCCAGGTGCCCCAGAGAGAGGGAACAGAACAGGGAATCCTCACATGATACATCCCCTGTCATCCATTTCCAGCCTCTGACAAACAGAGGCTAGGCACACCATTCCTACCCATCCTGGCTAATACGTTTTTCTTCATGCAGTGCACAGTCAACCTGTGGAACTCCTTGCCAGAGGATGTTGTGAAGACCAGGACTTTAACAGACTTCAAAAAAGAATTAGATAAACCTACTTATTCCTTTCATTATGTGACCCCTCGTTCTTGTGTTATGGAAACAAGTAAATAACTTTTCCTTAATCACTCTTTCCACACCACTCATGATTTTCTAGACCTCTGTCGTATCCCCCTTAATCTCCTCTTTTCTAAGATGAAAAGTCCCAGTCTTTTTAATCTCTCTTCATATGGGACCTGTTCCAAACCCCTCATCATTTTTCTTGCCCTTTTCTGAACCTTTTCCAAGGCCAAGATACCTTTTTAGCGCTGAGGTGACCACATGTGAACGCAGTATTCAAGGGGTGGGTGTCCCATGGATTTATAACGGACTCAAAAGCACATGGGACCCAAACACAGCCACCTGGGAGGTGTCCAGTCTCAAGAGACTGAGCCGGGCTGTGACAGCAATGCTGGAGTAGCTACCTGGACGCTAGGGCACTGTGACTGGAAGAGGAGTGGGGCTGGGTGGGAAGGTGCCCACAAAGTGTTCTCTTCACCCAAATGTGCCCTCACTGTTTCCCTGAGGGCTCGGGTTGCAGGACTGATCCAGCCGGGCTCCCCCAGAAGGAGATATTTTGTCAGCAGGGCAGGTTTGGGGTCAGAGAGAAGATGTGTGTTCTCCCTTGGAAAGTGCCCCCCAGAACGACAGAGGTAGGGAGTCCCTGTTCTAGTGGGTTTCATCCCATCTCTCTCTCCCTCCCCTTCCATGCATTTTGGTCCATCTCTCCCTTTCCTTTGTGACTCATCCCGACCGATATCCCCCTCTCTCTGCCACTTCTAATGTGCATCCCAGCATGGGAGCCGGGCAACCAGAGCCCAAGGGGCTGTTATTCTACTGTCATCAGCCTCCAAAGTACCCCAGTTCCGATGGAGATCTTACTTGAGATTTTAAGGCTTTGTCCACGGCAAGTCTCCCGAAATAGCTATTCCGTGTCTTCAAAGCAGCCCGTTATTTTGAAATAGATTTCAAAATAGATTTCAAAATAGCAGGCGCACTATTCCGGCATCCCTGTAACTCTCCTTCCACGAGGGTTAAGGGTCGTTTCGGAATAGCGATCTATTTCGAAACCGGGTGCTGTGGCGACAGCGCCCAATTTTCAAATAAGCTATTTTGAAATTACCTCAAAATAAGCTCTGCAATTTGCACCTCATGATGATCCCGAAGCGTTTCTTGGACCCTTCATGCAGGGCGTCGTGGCTGCTTGGTGGCCCATGGAGCAGCCAGAAACCCTCTTGTCCCCCTCTCTGATGGGGAATGCCCAGACTGTCTCTAGGGGATTCCTGTCAACGAGGCACAAGATGAGGGGTGATTAAAGGCGGCCATTTTAGATTACAGAGACCTTGTGCCAGAGACCTCCTGCCAGTGAATTCAGGCTAAGATGTACCCACTGCTGGCCCAGTTTGGGGCCATAGGCCAAGAGAGACCGGACCTCTGCCGGGGATTGCTGCTTGCTGAGCAAGACTCGGCCAGCGCGACTGCTGAAGAAATCCCCTCAGAGCAGGTTGCCCATGCCTCTCGCCCCAGGGGAGGGCGTTGGTTCTCCAGCACAGACCAACAATGCTTAGCGGCCGCCATCTTGAGGGGGAATTTTTTGGCTGCTACATCCTCTGTCGGGACCGGTGCCCAAGCCTGGCCTCCACACCCGATTCGATGCTTTCTGGCCTGGCAAAGAAGCCCAGGCCCAAGGCCAAATGTTGCCTTGGAAGGAGGGGGTGGGCAGAAATGTTCCCTGCACAAAATTCTCTCTCACTCACACAGTCTTGGGGCATCCAGCGACACAACTACCTGTTCCGGGGGCGCAGGAGTAACCCCCTCGACACAGACACCCACCCTCAACCCTCAGATCTTGGGACTGTGCCCTGGAGTTTGTTCCCAAAGAACATCCCTGTGGGCCTACGTTTACAGAGTCAACTTTGAGTCCAGCTTAGCTATTTCTTAACCAATTATTGTACTTCAGGAATTATGCCAGTGGGACCAGTGGATCCTTCCGCTGTTGCCCACTATCAGTGAAATAGCCACTAAGCTTTCGCCCTATATAGCTGGCAGCCTCATGACTTTCTGGACATAATGAGAGAGGTTTGGGAACATACCCCGTCGACCTCCCAAGGACATTAGGAAAAACATCCTGCCTGTCCGGGTGGTTCAACACTGGAATAAATTGCCTGGGAAGGTTGTGGAATCTCCATCACTGGAGATATGTAAGAGCAGGTTGGACAGACACCTGTCAGGGATGATCTAGATGGTGCTTGGTCCTGGACTTGATGACCTCCTGTGGTCCCTTCCAGTTCTAGTGTTCCGATGATAAGATTCTATGGTTTGAGCTCAGGGACAAGGTGGTCCTGCTTCTTCCACTGCAGGAGTCAAAGTTCCTCACCCACAGACCAGGCCCTTACAAAATAATAGGCTGGTCACATATGAGGTTCTACAGCCATGAGGGACGGCTGCTCATCCCATATCCTCTCAAACCGCACCAGGCCCCCAGGTTCCTGATATGGCTGTAACTCAGAACCCACAACTGTGTCACATCATGACAGCCAAGCCACCAAAACAAGCCTGCTGAAGGCCTTCACCACAATTTCCCGTGTTTCATTAGAATAAAAATGGCTGCTGCTTTTTGCCACCGGAGCAATTTGCCGGCAAAAAGCAGGAATCTAGACATGGATCGGTCGACAAGGAAAGCCTTTTCTGACTGATCCCTTAGGCCTCGTGCAACGAGGTTTACAGGATCAGTCGGAAAAGGCTTTCCTTCTCAACCGATCCCCGTCTAGACTGCTGCTTTTTGCCAGCAAATTGCTGCGGTGGCAAAAAGTGGTAGCCCTTTTTATTCTAATGGAGCATGGGCTATTTAAATCCCCGCTTCATTAACAATTTGGTATGTCTAATTTACATCCCTCTGGCGACAGAGGGGTGTAGTCTAGACATACCCTAGGTGTCCAAAATGTTAATTTTGACATTTACCTAATGCCCCAGATCGATGAGCTCCTGGACCATCTTGGCACAGTGATGTATATTACAACTCCTAACTTCACAAACAGGTCCTGAGTACAGAAATCCTCTTCAATGAGAGATCCAAGAAAGAAAGCAGCATCTGCTACGCCTACCGAGTTATATTGTTTCACGAAGATGCTCTTTGGCCTCCACAAGACTATGCTATCCATTCGGCAGTTGATGGACTGCGATCGATGGCCAACTCTAGGAAGACCCTTCCAGCTAGGTGGCTACCGTCATACACACCTTCCATAATGCTGAGCTCACTTCCGACCCCATCCTGCAAAATGCAGGAGACCACAACCCTCTGAGAAAGGGTGACAGAGGGGTTCCCCGAGCTGAGAGTGGGATACCTAGGAAATCCTGGATGGGGTTGCTTGGTTTTATTGACATAGGCAGAGCACTGGGACTGGGGAAGAGCTCCACAGAGGGCTAGCCACCACGCAAAGGCCCCTACAGCCTTACCACACCGGACCCTGGAACACAAAGAACTGAAAATGAACTTAACTGGAGAGGCTATTGAAGGGGACACGGAGGGGGAAAAAATACATGGTAAGGTTTATGGAATCATTAATCATAAGAATGCTGAAAGGTCTAGAGAACATGAGCTATGAAGGAAGGCTGAAAGAATTGGGTTTGTTTAGTTTAGAAAAGAGAAGACTGAGGGGGGACATGATAGCCGTTTTCAGGTATCTAAAAGGGTGTCACAAGGGGGAGGGAGAAAACTTGTTCATTTTGGCCTCTGAGGACAGAACAAGAAGCAATGGGCTTAAACTGCAGCAAGGAGGTTTAGGTTGGACATTAGGAAAAAGTTCTAACTGTCAGGGTAGTCAGACACTGGAATAAATTGCCCAGGGAGGTTGTGGAATCCCCATCTCTGGAGATATTTCAGAGTAGGTTAGATAAATGTCTATCAGGGATGGTCCAGACAGTATTTGGTCCTGCCATGGGGGCAGAGGACTGGACTCGATGACGTCTCGAGATCCCTTCCAGTCCTAGTATTCTATGATTCTATGATTTTATGGAGCATTACCAGTTTTGCCCAAAACTCTGGGGTATGCTCCTTTATTAGAGTTACTCTTATGGGCCTGGGGGGAGGTTCACAATTCGATCCGTGCGCTGCTTGTGCTACTTGTGCTCTCATATGGAGCTGAATTCTCCCTGCTGCCAATTCCCCTCCCACTGGAGCGCTACTCTCCTTCACACTACTATCCTTGTTCCGACATCGACCGCTGCTGGGAGCAGCCTGACCCAGCCCCACGGAAATCCCTCCATTTCTTTCTAATCATACATCATTTTTAAATAGACACAAAACCCCAGAGCAGCCAATTCCTCCCTGACTCAGCCCAGAGCCCAGGAGTTCTCCTCCCCCTTTGGGAAGGGCCCTTAATTGCTGTTTGCTCCTAAAGCTGGAGAAAGAGCTGAGAAGTGCAAACAGGCTCCTCTCCAGCCTGTTTACATTCAAATGCTGCCTCTCCCCCAAGGCAGAGCCAACCCCCCTGAGACCCCACAGAGCTGTATTATATTATAACGGTGCCCAGTCCTGTGCCGGCTCTCAGCGCGGGACGCTGCTGCAGGCGCTGGGCTGAGAGAGGTGCGGGACGTGGCTGCCTGAGGGGGGTTCCCAGGGAAGACACGTCCCTCTCAACACTCACAGGTACCAGCTCTGGCTGAGAGGATCCCCTGCTCCACATATCCACTTCAATGTGGCTGTGAGGGGATAGGGTCAGTCAGGGTCCTTTCTGCTCTTCACAGCCATTGAATTTATCCCATTATTTCTTGAACCCTGTTAAAGTCCTGGTCTGCCCCACAATCTCTAGCAAGGAGTTCCACAGGTTGACTGTGCTGTGTGAAGAAAAAATTCCTTTTCTTTCTTTTAAACCTGCTGCCTATTAATTTCATTTGATGATCCCTAGTCCTTGTGTTATGGGAACAAGTAAATAACTTTTCCTTATTCACTTTTTCCACACCACTCATGATTTTATACACCTCTGTCATATCCCCTTAGTCTCCTCTTTTCTAAGCTGAAAAGTCCCAGTCTTTTTAATCTCTCTTCATATGGGACCCATTCCAGACCCTCATTTTTGTTGCCCTTTCTGCACCTTTTCCAATGCCAATGTATCTTTTTGAGATGAGGCGACCACATCTGTACGCAGTGTTCAAGATGTGGGCTTTCCATGGTTTTATATAGAGTCAGTAAGATGTTCTCTGTTTTATTCTCTATCCCTTTTAAAATGATTCCTAATATTCTGTTTAGTTTTTTGACTGCCGCTGCACACTGAGGCTACGTGTCTAGGAACGCGTTTGCTCTTCCACATTTTTTCGTTTCACAAGGCATAAGGGCGCCACTAAAAGAAGAGGCTTTGCTGCCATTTGGCCCCATCTAGACGGGGCCAAATGGCAGAAAAGCCTCTTCCGCAAAAGCGCTTGGAAAAAGCTGCGCAAATTGTGGAGCACAATTTGCATAGCTTTTTCAGATAGAAGACTGTAGTGTAGCCCTAGTCTGAGTTGAAGTTTTCAGAGAACTAACCACAATCATAGAATCATAGAATACTAGGACTGGAACTCAAATGGGAAATTGCTGAACTATTATGTGTGGTTTGTAACCTATCCCTTAAATCGGCTTCCGTACCTAATGACTGGAAGGTAGCCAACGTGACACCAATATTTAAAAAGGGCTCTAGAGGCGATCCGGGCAATTACAGACAGGTAAGTCTAACTTCAGTACCGGGCAAATTAGTCGAAACAATAGGAAAGAATAAAATTGTGAAGCATGTAGAAGAACGTAATTTATTGGACAAAAGTCAACATGGTTTCTGTAAAGGGAAATCCTGTCTTACTAATCTATTAGAGTTCTTTGACAGGGTTAACAAACATGCGGACAAGGGGGATCCAGTAAATATAGTATACTTAGATTTTCAGAAAGCCTTTGACAAGGTCCCTCACCAAAGGCTCTTGAGTAAATTACATTCTCATGGGATAAGAGGGAAGGTCCTTTCATGGATTGAGAACTGGTTAAAAGACAGGAAACAAAGGGTAGGAATAAATGGTAAATTTTCAGAATGGAGAGGGGTAACTAGTGGTGTCCCCAAGGGTCAGTCCTAGGACCAATCCTGTTCAACTTATTCATAAATGATCTGGAGAAAGGGTAAGCAGTGAGGTGGTAAAGTTTGCAGATGATACCAAACTGTTTAGGATAGTCAAGACAGAAGCAGACTGTGAGGGACTCCAAGAAGATCTCACCAAACTGAGTGATTGGGCAACAAATGGCAAATGAAATTTAATGTGGATAAGTGTAAAGTAATGCACATCGGGAAAAATAACCCCAACTATACGTGACAGTATGATGGGGCTAATTTGGCTGCATAAATCAGGAAAGAGATCTTGGAGTTATCGTGACAGTTCTCTGAAAACTTCCACACACAGTGTGCAGCGGCGGTCAAAAAGGCAAATAGGATGCTAGGAATTATTAAGAAAGGGATAGAAAATAAGAGACAGAATATCTTACTGCCCCTGTATAAACTATGGTACGCCCACATCTTGAATACTGTGTACAGATGTGGTCTCTCACCTCAAAAAGATATTTTGGCCTTGGAAAGGGTTCAGAAAAGGGCAACTAAAATGATTAGCGGTTTGGAACGGGTCCCATATGAGGAGAGGTTAAAGCGACTGGGACTTTTCAGTTTAGAAAAGAGGAGACTGAGGGGGATATGATAGAGGTGTATAAAATCATGAGTGGTGTGGAGAGGGCCGATAAAGAAAAGTTATTTATTAGTTCCTAAATAGAAGAACTAGAGGACACCAAATGAAATTAATGGGTAGCAGTTTAAAACTAATCAAAGAAAGTTCTTCTTCACACAGCGTGTAGTCAACCTGTGGAACTCCTTGCCAGAGGAGGCTGTGAAGGCTGGGACTATAATAGAGTTTAAAGAGAAGCTAGATAATTTCATGGAGGTTAGGTCCATAAAAGGCTATTAGCCAGGGATAAAATGGTGTCCTTGGCCCTGTTTGTCAGAGGCTGGAGAGGGATGGCAGGAGACAAATCGCTTGATCATTGTTTTCGGTCCACCCTCTCTGGGGCACCTGGTGCTGGCCACTGTCGGCAGACAGGATACTGGGCTAGGTGGACCTTTGGTCTGACCCAGTACGGCCGTTCTTATGTTCTTATGTTTTTATGTTCTTATGTTGTACCCTGGTATGACTGTGTCCCATTGATTCTCCTCATTCCACCAAGTTTCCATGATGCCTATTCTATCAATAGCCTCCTTTAAAACTAGGCACTCTAGTTCACCCATCTTATGATTTAGACTTCCAGCGTTTTTGTATCAGCACTTGAAATGTTTGTGGCTATTTATCTATCTGCCATTTCCTGATGTGTTAGATTCTTTTTCATTTGATTGTTTCTCATCTGATCTCCCCCATATTTTATCATCTTCCATCCTCTCCTCCTGACTAGAACATAGAAAATCTCTATTAATAGAACCTCCCCTAAGAGATGTCTCTGTCCGATCCACGTGCTCCTCCACACCCGTCGGCTTTCCCCCAGCCCTTAGTTTAAAAACAGTTCTTACAACCTTTTTAATGTTAAGTGCCAGCCATCTGGTTCCATTTTGGTTTAGGTGGAGCCCATCCTTCCTGTACAGGCTCCTCGTATCCCAAAAGTATCCCCATTTCCTAAAAAATCTAAACCCCTTCTACCTACACCATCGTCTCATCCACTCATTGAGACTCTGAAGTTCTGCCTGTCTACCTGGCAGAGCCGCGTGTGGAACTGGAAGCGTTTTAGAGAACGCTACCATAGAGGTCCTGGATTTCAATCTCTTTCCTAGCAGCCTAAATTTGGCCTTTACGACCTCTCTCCTACCCTTCCCACTGTCATTGGTAGCTTCATGTACCACGGCCACCAGGTTCCTCCCCAGCACTACACATAAGACTATCTAGAAGTCTCCAGAGACCCGCAACCTTCGCACCAGGCAGATTAGCCATCATATGGTTCTCCCGGTCATCACAAACTGCTGTTTATGTTTCTAATTATCGAATCCCCCATTACTAACACCAGCCTTTTCCTAATGACTGGAGTTCCCTCCTCCAGAGAGCTTCAGGGGGTTGCCGAGTTAGTCTGTTGGGGTATGTCTACACTATAGCGTGATTTCAAAATATCTTATTTTGAAATAGTTAATTCGAAATAAGTTTTTTCGAAATAACGCATCTACACACAAAATGCATTTCGAAATAGCGTTTTGCTATTTCAAAATAACGCGTCCACACTGAGTGGACGCTGAATCGCATTTAAGGCCGGCCGGAACCGGGTCCGGCAGGGCATCAGGTCAGGAGCTACTTTGTGTGGCTGCTGCCTGAAGCCATCTGAGGCCTGTGCTTAAAGGGACCCTCCCTGGACAGCCGGGTCTCAGCTTTCCCTGCTTCCTTGCCTACCTCGATGAGGGACAGCAAAGCATGTTGTCTCTGCGTGCTATGGTTGCCCTCACTCGGGATACCACAGCACTCAGCCACATGGAGCCAGAGCTGTCCCTGGGCACTCTGGTGCTTCTCTTGGACACGTTGCTGCGAGTCTGGCTGCACTTTCTGCAGGCTGCCATCCAGGAGGTCCATCGGGGGGCTGTCAGTATCCAGGAGACCCTGCGGGAGAACTTCCACCCTGAGGAGCACTAAGAGCCTCCCTGGTCTGCCCCACTGGGGGCTTCTGCCTTCTTCCTCCCTCATGTCCTTACCCTTACCCCTTCCTAACCCCCCTTCTTCATGTCAAATAAAATACACGTTTTTTCAAGAACACAAACTCTCTTTATTTAAGAAAACGGGAGGGGGGGATGAAACTCTGGTGAGACTGGGGAAAGGAGGCAGGTGAGGGGAGAAGAGAGGGTGGGAAAGGGAAGGGGGAAACCTGGGAGGAGGGAGCTTGAAAGGGGAAGCAAGGGGAAGAAGGGGAGGAAGCTCAGAGCTCAGGGTTGGGGGTTTCGACGGACCAACTTGATTTTCATGCAAATCTGCTCCTGGGTTCGCATGTGGCCTTTGGTGGCCAGGCTGGCAGCTATCCTGCCATAGACGGATGCGTTCCTCTGTCTAATGTGGAGATCATGGTCGTTGGGGGAATCCCCCCCAAACCTGAATAAGGTCCATGATCTCCACCCTGGACAAGGAAGACGCCCGCCTTCTCCAGGCCCTGGCAGGCTCCTGGGGAGCGGTGGAGGGCTGGCTGCCAGTGGCTTGCTGGCTCATGTTTTGGGGCCACTGGGTCAGGGGCAGTGACTGCTGGCTCTGGGCTGGCAGGCTTGGAGCTGGCACAGGACACTGGCCAGAGTCAACCCCTTTAAGGGCTCCGGGGAGGGGGAAGGGAGAGGAATGTTCTTGGTTGAGAATGGAGTTGTCAGCAGGGCACCCTGGGAAGGCTGGAGGCCCCCATTTTCGAAATAAGTGTCTACACATGAACTTATTTCAAAATAGCTATTTCAAACTTGGCGTTATTCCTCATGGAATGAAGTTTACGAAATTCGAAATAAGCGCTCCGCTATTTCGAATTAATTTCAAAATAGCCGTTTGGCTGTGTAGACGCTAGTACAGTTATTTCAAAGTAACTTTGCTGTGTAGACATACCGGTGCAGAAAAAAACAACAAAAGGTCTGGTAGCACTTTATAGACTAACAAAACATGTAGATGGGAACATACAGAAGCCTGTTGCTGAGCATTTCAGCCTGCCAAACCACAGTCTGACAGACCTGCAAGTAGCTGTCTTGTCACAAACCAGCTCTACAAGCCAGATCCACAGAGAAGCCCTGGAATCCCAGTTCATTCACAAATTCAATTCACATGCTAATGGACTCAGTCGTGATATGGGCGGGTGGGGACTCTAGCTACTTAATAACCACTGAAGGTGCTAGCAGCTCCCTGAGTGGTATCCTTCCTGTTTTAGGAATCTATCTGTTGACTTTGATTTTTATCTGCTTAGGTTTAAGTACCCATTCTCCAGATACTTAATGATGTTCTGTCTCCCACCACCTTCCTTTTTCTTTCTCTCCCTCCTCCCCTTCCCCAATCCTATTCATGTCGAGTTTTCATATCCCCAACTCATAACTCCAGTCATCTGAAGAAGGGGGCTGTGCCCACGAAAGCTCATGATACCATCTATGTGTTTCCTTAGTCTATAAAGTGCTACCAGACCATTTGTTGTTTTTTTCTCCCCCAGAGAGGTATCCTCAGTGCGACAGGATCCCACAACATTTTCTGATATAACTTTATCTCAGCTATATCCTGTATAGCGACTGGGTGACCAAACCCAACTGCATGGCCAGTTCATTCTCCATTCATTCATGGTCTGAGCTTGGGCTACGGCTAAAGAGCAAGTGACCCCCTGGTGTTGCTCTCAGCGAGGGCCAGGCCTTTCCCTGGGGTGTAGTTCCTGCTGGTGCCTATTAAGCTCTCACAAAATGATGTATGGAAATTACTGACCCAGGCACACTGCTGGCATGCGGAGGATTCATTGATCATAATTCATTTAACTGAAAAAGAAATTATTTTTCAGTGTGTGAAGAGCGAGTAATCTGCTTTGCCCATGACAACAGCCTCAAGCAGGGTATGTGTCTCATATTCTCATTTTCTGTCCCTCTAGGCAATTATACTGCAACCATCATTATAAAGCTGGACACATACGGAAAGTCAGAGGAACGTATGGTACATGCAAGAGACACTCTTCTGACCCAGAGTTGGACACGTTCTCCACTATCCCATGTCAAATTCCAACACAACCGAGTTCTCCAACCCTCCACCTTCATCCTGCTGGGCATTCCTGGCCTGCAGGGGCCCATGTCTGGATCTCCATCCCCTTCTGCACCATGTATGTCATAACCATCTTGGGGAATTTCACCATCCTGTACATCGTGAAGAAGGAGTCGAGCCTCCATCAGCCCATGTGCTATTTCCTCTGCATGCTAGCCATCACTGACCTGGTCCTGTCCACATTCACCGTGCCCACAATGCTGAGCATCTTCTGGTTCAATTCCAGGGAGATCAATTTCAGTGCCTGCCTTACCCAGATGTACTTTGTTCACTGCTTCGCAGCGATTGAGTCTGGGCTTTATGTGGCCATGGCTTTGGATCGCTACGTGGCCATCTGCCATCCCCTGAGACATTCCACTATCCTGACGAACCGTGTTGTAGCCAAGATTGCCCTGGCTGTGGCGCTGCGCGGTGCCATCCTGGCACTGCCCTACCCCATCCTGGCCAGGCAGTGGCCATATTGTAGAACCAACATCATACCCCACACGCACTGTGAGAATTTGCGTGTGGTGAAGCTGGCCTGCGCCGACATCAGCATCAGTAGCTACTATGGCCTCTTTACGCTAATCTCTAGGATTAGTCTTGATGTGCTTTTTATCACTGTGTCCTACACCCAGATCGTCAGGGCCATCTTCCGCCTACCAACAAAGGATGCCCGGCTCAAGACTTTTGGGACTTGTAGCTCTCACCTCTGTGCCATCTTAATCTTTTACATCCCAGCTGTCTTCTCCTCCCTGACAACTCGGTTTGGCCATAATTTGCCTGTTCATTTCCATGTTCTCACTGGCAATTTGTACCTCCTGTTGCCCCCCGTGCTGAACCCCATAATCTATGGGGTGAGGACCCAACAGATCCGGGCCAGGCTGCTCCGGCTGTTTCCTCATAAAGGGACTGAAGTTGTCTCCTTTGGCTCTGGCTCTCAGTCCAAGTCCTGTGTAAAGTTCCCAGGAACATGGTTCTTGGCCCTACCTGAATCACTGATTGACCAGTCAAAGAGAGAATAAATCCTTTCCTGTCCTTACCAGGGTTTTGAGTGTGACTTACAGAGTGAAGGGTTTGTGTGTAAATTATTAACATCTATATACGTGACACCATCACAGGACCTAACCACAACATCAAAAGCCCATTCACCAGCACATCCTCAAATGTGGCATATACCATCAAGTGCCAGCAATGCCCCTCTGCCATGCATATTGGCCAAATGGACAGTCTGCACAACAATGGATAAATGGACACGAGTCAGGCTCCAGGGTCGAAACTCACAGAAACCCGCATAGAGGGGAACATTGTACCCTGCCTGGGCTCGGTCATGGATTTCAAAGCATCCGTTCTTCTACCAACAACTTTCCCCCGCCAGTTACAGAGACAGAGGGCGGACTTGACCTTCATATGCAAACTTGACACTGTTTCTCCAGGCTTGAACAAAGACATTAACTGGATGACCCATTATAAAGCAGCCTTCCATACACTTAACACCTCCTTTTCACATCTAAAGCTAAGGAAGAGACACTTCCAGCCCACTCAATCAGCCTCATTTGCACCAGTCCTGCAATTGACAGGTACTTATTCTCTCTTCCTTCTCTTTCTCTTCTAAATTCTGGATTCCTTCCCCCGCCCCCTACTCCAGCTCATGTCTAAGGGGCCACAGGGCTACTTGTTGTTTTAAAGTCACAGACTAACACGGCTCCCCCTTTAAGACGTTCTACCTCATAGATTTGCCCCCTTTCTAGTTGTATTTGTCATTGTAACTGAGACCCAAGGCCCTGCCCCCTTCCCCTTGTCTTCTTCCAAGGCCCCACCTCTACTCCAAATCTTCTCTTGAGTATCCCCATCCCTTCTATGCCTTTCACCACGCAGCCTGCACTCCTGATTGCTCCTGTCCTCCCCACTACTCTTTGGAACATCTGTGTGATGGGTGCCCCCTGGAACAGAAATACAGCTGAGGCATCTGTGTCATTCGTCTGGGTTCCCTCTTGCATTGCGACATGCCACACTTGCTTCAGACCAACATCTGCAGGCAGGGCCCCACCCGCAGCTGTTTTCCTGAATGCTCTGGCCAGCCAGTCATGGACCCACCATAGAGAGGCCACAGAGAAAGTGCTCTTGGATCCCCAGCCTAAGCACCCATAGCTCTACCGTCCTGTCCTGGGCAAAACCTACCCAGTGTGCATTGATTGCCCAGTGCACCAAGGGCAGAGTTTCAGGAGGGCAGTGGTGGGGGCGGGGGCGGGCAGCCATGTGCACCGGGAAATGATTTGCTTTTCTTCCCATTCCCATGACTATCCGGGAGCGAGGGGCAAGTACTTGCATGCCGTGCATGCCTCTCTCTCCTGGCTGGGGAAGGGAGAAGGCAGAGGAATAATTCATGGAATCCAAGTAGTTTCCCTTCACTCTTTTACTGCAAGGCACACAGCTCTATGGAGGTGGCCTTCCACATCCAGAAGTTGTGGAACCCCTGCTGGTCATCCCCCCACTCCACGACCAGCTGGTCCCACCAGTTGCAAGTGGTGTCCAGCCTCCAAAAGCGTTTCTCCACAGTGGGGTGTGGTTGCAAGGGCCTTGCTCCTGCACACAGGGAAAGGGTCTCAAGGATGAGTTTGGTGTCCAGCTTCTGCAGGGCCATGAAGGTGGCCTGCACAAAGTGCTTCATGACCTACAGCATGGCCGTGTGGGGCCATCACTTGCCCAGAGGCAGCTCTGGCTCCGTGGCAAGGAGTCCAAGTGCTATGGTGTCCAAAAGCAGGGCAACCAGAGAAGGCACTGCTAAAGCTTTGCTGTCCCTTGGTGTAGTGTTTGACTACCCTGACAGTTTCCCTTTGCTGCAGTCAAGCCTGAACCTCCTGCTGCTCTTGCTTCTGTTTAAGATGCAAATCCTCAGGACAAGTTTTCTCCCTCCTCCTTATGACACCCTTTAGATATCTCTGAAACTGCTATCATGTCCCCACTCAATATTCTCTTTTCTAAACTAAACAAACCCAATTCTTTCAGCCTTCCTTCAAGCCTCATGTTCTCTAGACCTTTAATCATTCTTGTTGCACTTCTCTTGACCCTCTCCAATATCTCCACATCTTTTCCTGAAATCTGATTGCCCCCCATAACTGGACCAGTGCACAACTGGAGGGCAGAATGACTTCAGTGTGTCTTGAATGACTTCGTGTCTTACTCACAACACACCTGTTAATGCATCCCGAAGTCATGTTTGCTTTTTGACAACACACCTGTTCATGCATCCCAGAATCATGTTTGCTTTTTTTGCAATAGCATCACACTGCTGACTCATATTCAGTCTGTGGTCCACTATAACCCCTAGATCCCTTTCTGCCGTACTCCTTCCTAGACAGTTGCTTCCCATTCTGTGTGTGTGAAACTGATTGTTCCTTCCTAAGTGGAGCACTTTGCATTTGTCTTTATTAAACTTAATCCTATTTACCTCAGACCATTTCTCCAATTTGTCCAGATCATTTTGAATTATGACCCTATCCTCCAGAGAAGTTGCAACCCCTTCCAGCTTGGTATCATCTGCAAACTTAATAAGCGTACTTTCTACGCCAATATCTAAATTGTTGATGAAGATACTGAAGAGAGCCGGTCCCAAAACTGACCCCTGCGGATACCCACTTGTTCTACCTTTCCAGCAGGATTGTGAACCATTAATAACTACTCTCTGAGTATGGTTATCCAGCCAGTTATGCACCCACCTTATAGTAGCCCCATTTAAGTTGTATTTGTGTAGTTTATTGATAAGAATATCATGCGAGACTGTATCAAACACCTTACTAAAGTCTAGGTATATCAGCTCCACCGCTTCTCCCTTATGCACAAGACTCGGTAGCCTATCAAAGAAAGCTATCAGATTTGTTTGACATGATATATTGTTTACAAATCCATGCTGGCTGTTCCCTATCACCTTGCCACCTTCCAGGTGTTTACAGATGATTTCCTTAATTACTAGCTCCATTATCTTCCCTGGCACAGAAGTTAAACTAACTGGTCTGTAGTTTCCTGGGTTGTTCTTATTTCCCTTTTTATAAATGGGCACTAGATTTGCCCTTTTTCAGTCTTCTGGAATCTCTCCTGTCTCCCATGATTTTCCAAAGATGATAGCTAGAGGCTCAGATACCTCCTCTATCAGCTCCTTGAGTATTCTAGGATGCATTTCATCAGGCCCTGGTGACTTGCAGGCATCGAACTTTTCTAGGTGATTTTTAACTTGTTCTTTTTTATTTTATCTTCTAAACCTCCTCCTTCCCACTAGCATTCTCTATGTTAGGCATTTCTTCAGACTTCTCGGTGAAGACTGAAACAAAGAAGTCATTAAACATCTCTGCCATTTCCAAGTTTCCTGTTACTATTTCTCCCTCCTCACTGACGAGTGGGCCTACCCTGTCCTTGGTCTTCCTCTTGCTTCTAATGTATTCATAAAAAGCCCTGCCTGAACTGGTTCTCGGTGGCCTTAAATGTGAGATAGCGTCCAATCCATGTGGACGGTCTCTTTCAAAAAAGCAGATCACTTTTTCATTGCGCTTTTGCTGTCTAGATGCTCTCTTTCAAAATTAGCTTTTCCAGAAGATCTCTTCTGCAGTCTAGACATAGCCTCAGTTCAGGTGGGATTCTCCAATGAGATGTTTCCCTGCCCAGGTCCCGAGCAGGCCAGATCTGTTAGGGGTTCTCAGCCCATGCCTCCTGGATTGGTTCCTTGAAGGTCAGGAGTGTGTGCATATATGTGTGTGTGCCTCCATGTGTGTGTGCAAATGGCCTATGGTTGTGTTTGCATGTGCTTTTGTGTGTCTGTATCCTCGGAACATCCAGGGAGTTCCCCAAAAGAGCCATTTTCCTGGAGCTCGCACATGGGATGTGGGAGAGCTGGGTTTAAGTCCTTGGTCCACATCTTGAAATGCTCACATTTCCCACGTCTCTCAGAACAGAGGAAGCACTGACCTGTCCTAGGCACCTGCCAAACAATCTCAGTCGACAGTGATACATGGAAATATTTTGCTCTCTCCAGCACATCAGCCTGGCCTCTATTTACAGGGTGTGTGAGCCTGAGTCCCCCAAACTCCTCAGTAGCTTCTAAAGGGGGGGCAGGAAGATGCCTGGTCCTAGGTGTGATGTAGTGGGCAGGCAGTACACTCTGGGTGTGTCTAGACTACAGGGTTTTGTTGACAAAAGTGGACTTTTGTCAACAAAACTATACCTGCGTCTACAATACCGCCGCGTTCTGTCGAGAGTAAGTTGACAGAATGCGGCAGTTTTGTCGATGGCAGTAAACCTCATTCTACGAGGAATAATGTCTTTTGTTGACAGAGTCTTGTCGAGAAAGGGCGCTATTGCATCTACACTGTGCTTTTTCAAAAGAGAGCGTCTAGACTCTCTGTCGAAAAAGCGGCTTGCTTTGTCAACAGAACTGGCTGTAGTCTAGGTGCTCTTTGTCGACAGAGGCTTTGTCGACAGTATCTGTTGACAAAGCCTCTGTTGACAAACGCCTGTAGTCTAGACGTACCCTCTGTTTGGGCAGGTTGGGCATTCACTGGTTTCTGTGTTTGGGCTGTGGGTGACCCCTCCTGGCCTGTGTCCATAAGCACTGCCCAGCAGGGGGGGTCAGCTGAGGAGTCTGAGGTCACGTAGACAGTGACTCATCCGGTTCCTACCTGTTGAGGGCAGGGACTAAACAAAGGAAATGAGTGTTCGGGGGAAGGGTCAGATTTGTCTGGGGGAAACCATGAAGGGAACAGACTAAGCAGAGGGTGGGGAGTTTAGGGGCCTAGGCACCCCATTCCAAGGGGTCTGAGGCATCCTGGCCCTGGCTCCTGGAAAAACAATAAACCCTCTCTATTCTACTGGCTGGTGGAGTCTATTCTTGCTACTACAGGGGTGCAGGGTCAGGGGGAACCCCGACGCGCTGTCACAGTGGTGGCAGGAGTGGGATGCACTGCACCCCGTGGATGGAGCTTCTAGCAGTGAGTGATGAGGAGCAGTAGAAGGAAGGGGCTTGCAAGAGCTAGGCATGCTGGAGGCAGAGCGAAGCGATTCCTTGGAGCTGTGGGGCGCTGCAGCAGACAGCCGGTGAGTCTACACCCTGGGGATCGGTGCAGAGATGGCCTACACCTGACTCCTGAAGGTAGACCTTGTGAGGCTATGCAGAGAGAGGGGCCTGGCCATAGGGAAAGCAACCAAGGCCCAGCTGATTACCCAGCTGGAAGAGGATGACCAGTCCAGGGGCCTGGATCCTGTCCCAGCGGGGAGCAGCCAGACACCTCCTGAGAGCATCTCAAGCTCTCAGACTGGAGGGAGGGCTGGAACCCACCAGAGAGACGCAATGCCCACCAGCCCACACTCCGCCAGCAGCAGTTCATCCAGGGCGGAGTCCATCCCGGCAGAGCTGCGATGGCTGGAGATCGAGCCGCGGATGAAGGAATTGGAGGTACAGGACCGAGAGAAGGAATGCCAGGACCAAGAAAGGCAGCGGCAGCATGAGCTGGTCATGGCGGAGCGGAGAAGCTGGAGGCCCTGGCTGCGGTGAGTGGGGAGGACCCCAGGGGGCCCGGGGAGGCCAGACACTTTGAGAAGCTCGTGTTGGCCCAATGTAGAAATGTGGGGGACATGGACGGGTTCCTTAGCTCCTTTGAGCAGGCCTGTGAACTACACCAGATTCCCTCAGCAGACTGGCTCCAACAGCTCACCCCCTTGCTGGATCAGGAGGCCGCAGGGGTGCTCAACCAGCTGGAGGATCTGCAGCCAGGTGACTACGAACGGGTCAAAGAGGTCCTGCTGCACAAGTTCGGCCTGACCCCCGAGACATACAGGAAGAAGTTCTGGGGGGTGCAGAAGGAGCCAAGGGAGACCTATGTGGATATGGCCTCCCGCCTGGCGCAATCCTGCTGCAAGTGGGTGTTTGGGGTCGGAGCCCGGACCGCAGAGGACCTGGTTAAGCTGATGATCCTGAAACAGTTCTATGAAGCATGCCCGCCCAGCCTGAGGCTGTGGCTCAAGGACCGAAGGCCAGAGGACCCCCAGGATTCCGGGAGGCTGTCAGATGAGTTCACGGACAGCCAGTCTGGGTGTGAACTGGAGTCCCGGAGAGAAAAGGAGTCCTGAAGAGAAAGGAAATTGCATAGAGACCGGTTCTCGGCTGAGCAACGGAGGGAATCACCTACGGGGCGAGCCCAAGAGACAGGGACCTGCCATCTACCCCCCCAGAGAGACAGCTAGGAGCTGGATGGAGGCAGCCCAAAGAGACCTGCAGGGCCTAACCTGCCATCGCTCTGGGCAAAGAGGCCACAAGAGGGCTCAGTGCAACAGGCACCAGGACAGGTCCCACAACCCAAGACTTTCCAGGGTTAACTGACTGGAGCTGGAGGAAGGGCAGGCCGCCCCAGAGGCAGGGGACGGTAGGCAAACCTCAGCTTAGAGTGGAGGGAAGGATGCTCAGTTCACCTCCCTTGGGAGATCTGACCCTCTGGAGGTGGATTTCTCCATGTACCGGGTGGGGACAGGGCATCCCCTGCGGAGTAAGTGCCTCATGCCCTTGGAGGTGGATGGCAGGGAGGTGACGGGCTACTGGGACACGAGTGTGGAGGTGACGACGGCCCGGACCGAGGCAGTAGCCCCAGACCCCATGGTACCAAACACTCAGCTGACCCTGAGGGGCACAGAGGGGCACAGAGGTGCCCGTAGCCCGGGTGCATCTGAAATGGGGGGCCAAGGAGGGCCCCAAGGAAGTGGGGGTGCACCGGCACTTACTCACGACGGTGCTGATAGGGAGTGACCTAGAGGAGTGACCAGATGGATCCCACAGGACCCTGGTCACCACCCATAGCCAGAGCCAGCAAGGGGCTGCCGACCCTGACCCAGGAGAGGGCTCCTGGCAGAGGGCTCAGAGCCCCATCCCAGCAGACACGGGGCCCAGCAGGGCTAGAGCCTCAGACCCAGGCAGGGAAGGGGAACAGGTCCCTGTACCTGCCCCAGTTGCCAAATTCCAGGCTGAGGTGCAGGCGGATCCCTCCTTGCGGACCCTGAGGGACCGGGCTGACCTGGGCGCAGCTCAGCCCCTAGGGGGAGATTGCCAAGAGAAGTTCCCATGGGAGCGGGGATTCCTGTACTGGGAATGGCTTCCCCCCGGGAAGGTGGGAGCATGGGGGCTCCAGCAGCAGCAGGTAGTTCCCCAAAAGTATCACCGGAAGCTGCTGTACCTGGCCCATGACATCCCCTTCTCAGGACACCAGCGGATCCAGCGTACCCGGCTGAGGCTGCTCCAAAACTTCTACTGGCTGGGGATATTTGTGGCCGTGCAGCGGTCCTGCTGGTCCTGGGACTCCTGCCAGAGGGTGGGGAAGGCCCAGGATAGGAGGAAAGCTGCTTTGAAGCCCCTACCCATTATAGATGAGCCTTTCCAGAAGGTGGCGATGGATCTAGTGGGACCCTTCAGTGGAGCGACCCAGACAGGGAAGAAATACATCCTGGAGATGGTAGACATTGCCACCCGCTACCCCGAGGCCGTGGTTCTGCCCTCTAGCGAGGCAGACACGGTGGCAGACTCACTGCTGACCATTTTCAGCAGGGTGGGGTCCCCCAAGGAGATCCTCATGGACCAGGGAGCCAACTTCGTGTCGCCCCTGCGCCAGTGCTTGTGGGAGAAGCACAGAGCCTGGCTCCCCTGGGCCCCAGCGTATAATGCCCGGTCCAGTGGGCTGGTGGAGAGGTTCCAGGGAACCCTGAAGCAGATGCTGAGGCCTTTTATACACCGGCACCCGCAGGACTGGGACAAGTACCTGCCCCATCTGCTGTCTGAACACAGGGAGGTGCCCCGAGGGTCCACCAGGTTCTCCCTGACCGAGACCTGGTGCAGAAGGGGGAGGGCCCCCTGGGCTTGCTGAGAGAGTTATGGGAGGGGGAGGCCTCCCCGGATGGAGAGTCGGGGCTAGAGGATGTCCTGGCTTTCCGGGAAAGATTCACTGAGCTCATGGGCCTGGCCAGGGAGACCCTGAGCAGAGCCCAAGGGAAGCGAAAGGACTGGTACGACCGCAGAGAGTGGGCCTGCGCTGGCCCCTCAAGGTCATCCAGCAGCCGAACAGGACGGAGCCGGCTCCTGCAGGGTACCACCATGGCAGGCCCAAGCAAAGGGGAACACCAATGTCACAGCCGCGACTGTACCTGGCGGAGGGGGGCCTGAACTTCCCCAGGTCACAAGTGGAGCGACCCCACTCAGTTCGCTCTTGGAGGGGGGAGATATGTGACGTAGTGGGCATGCAGTACCCTCTGTTTGGGCAGGTTGGGCATTCACTGGTTGCTGTGTTTGGGCTGTGGGTGACCCCTACTGGCCCGTGTCCGTAAGCACTGCCCAGCAGGGGGGGGTTGGCTGAGGAGTCTGAGGTCACGTAGACAGTGACCCAACCGGTTCCTACCTATTGAGGGCAGGGACTAAACAAAGGAAATGAGTGTTCGGGGGAAGAGTCAGATTTGTCTGGGGGAAACCATGAAGGGAACAGACTAAGCAGAGGGTGGGGAGTTTAGGGGCCTAGGCACCCCATTCCAAGGGGTCTGAGGCATCCTGGCCCTGGCTCCTGTAGCCACATCACGTATGTGCTGTGCTGTATCCTGGAGAAACAATAAACCCTCTCTATTCTACTGGCTGGCGGAGTCTGTTCTTGCTGCTACGGGGGTGCAGGATCAGGGGGATCCCCAGCGCACTGTCACACTAGGCTACATGGAAATAGGAGTAGGAGCTTGTGGACACACACCCTTGGCCAGAAGAGGTGCTCAAGAAACGGTGAGCTGTCTACCATGACCTTGAGCAATCATGTCTCTTGGGCCTCATTTTACCTACCTGTATAATGGGTTTGTGTTGATAGTGATTTTCGTATACTAGGTCTTTTCCCTACACCTTCTGCCTGAGGCCGTGCCCCTATCGGGAGCATACTCAGCATCTGTGTAGGGAATACGCCCAAGAGACGCAGAGACATGCTTGTTCACTTTGAGGAAAATGAGGCCGGGAAAGGCAGATGAACACCTGGCCCCTCTGAGGGAAATAGGGCAGAGAGGCACAGACACTCGCCCACCCTCTGCGAGGGGAATGAGGACGAGTAATACAGATACACACAGACCTAAGTGTACTGGGCTTTATGAAAAACCTTCAATGGAAGGTGCTGGACAGTGTGGTAATAGACACAAACACACAAAGCAGCCAATTCCTCCCTGGCTCAGCCCAGAGCCCTAAAGGCCTCGTCTCCCATGGGAAGGGCCTTTAATGGCTGTTGACTCCTAAAGCTGGAGAAAGAGCAGAGAAGTGCAGACAGGTCTCTCTCCAGCCTGTTTACACTCAGATGCTGCCTCTCCCCGAAGGCAGAACGAACCCACCTGGGACAGCCCAGAGCTGGGTTATAACCAGTGCACGGGCCTGTGCCGGCTCTCGGTGCGGGACGCTGCTGCAGACGCTGGGCTGAGAGAGGTGCGGGACACGGCTGCCTCAGGGGGAATCCCAGGGAAGACACGTCCCTCTCAGCACTCACAGGTACCATCTCCTGCTGCGCAGCTCCCCTGCTCCACAGACCCAGGGAAGCGTAGGTGTGAGGGGACAGACAGTCGGGATCCTTTCCTCTCTGCAGAGCCGTTGAACATCCCAGGGCCCTTGCATTAGGGGATGAGTTTCCTCCACTTCATGAGTCAACGTGTCCTTCATTTAAGTGCATCCCAGCCCAGCTCGGCTGATGCCTCCAGTCCCGAAGTGGCCGCACTGCAGTGGCCCAGGGGCACTGTCAGGAGGAAAGGTGCCCGTAGAAGAGCCCGTACAGGAGACCTTTGTTCCATAAATGTGTTTTTATTAGAGGAAATAACAGGGAAGTGGAAGAACTGGGAACCAGAAGAAGGGCTCTGGAATGGGAGTGGAACTGCCTTCTGCTTCCCGAGGGCCTGGAGGCACTGGCTCCTGTCAAGTCGCTCTGTGTCTTCGGCCCACAGTGGCCCCTGGGGACCCTGGAAGTGGAAGCCTTTTAATTTCTGTTTAACTATCTTCCTCATTTTTGTGTAGTTCCCCTTTCTGAAATGAAATGCCCCAGTGTTGGGCTGCTGAAGTGTTTTTCCCACCACAAGGATGTTAAATTTTATGACATTATGGTCACTATTTCCAAGTGTTCAGTTATATTTACCCCTTGGACCAGATCCTCTGCTTCCCTTAGGACTAAGTCAAGAACAGCCTCTCCCCTCGTGGGCTCCAGAACCAGCTGCTCCAAGAAGCAGTCATTTAAGGTATCCAGAAATGTTATGTCTGCATCCCATCCTGAGGTGACGTGTACTCAGTCAATATGGGGAAAGTTGAAATCCCCCACGATTATCGAGTTGTTTAGTTTGATAGCCTCTCTAATTGCCCTCAGCATTTCATAGTCACTATCACTGTCCTGATCAGGTGGTCGATAATATATCCCTATTTTATATTCTTTTTATTGGAGCATGGAATTACCATCCATAGAGATTCTGTGGAACATTTTGGTTTATCTAAGATTTTCCACTTCATTTGATTCTACATTTTCTTTCACGTATAGTGCCCCTTCCCCACAAGCGTGACCTGCTCGGTCCTTCCGATATATTTTGTACCCCGATATGACTGTGTCCCATTGATTGTCCTCAGTCCACCAAGTTTCCGTGATGCCTATTCTATCAATAGCCTCCTTTAACATTAGGCATTCTCGTTCACCCATCTTATGATTTAGACTTCCAGCGTTTATGTATGAGCACTCGAAATGTTTGCGGCTATTTATCTGTCTGCCATTTCCTGATGTATTAGACTCTTTTTCATTTGATTGTTTCTCATCTGATCTCCCCCATATTTTATCATCTTCCATCCTCTCCTCCTGACTAGAACAGAGAGAATCTCAATTAGTAGACCCTCCTTAAGGGATGTCTCGGTCCGATCCATGTGCTCCTCCACACCCGTCAATTTTCCCCCAGCCCTTGGTTTAAAAACTGCTGTACAACCTTTTTAATGTTAAGTGCCAGCAGTCTGGTTCCACTTTGTATAGGCTCTCGTTCCTTCCTGTATAGGCTCCCCCCATCCCAAAAGTTTCCACAGTTCTTAATAAATCTAAAGCTGTCCTCTCTACACCATCGTTTCATCCACACATTGAGACTCTGAAGTTCTGCCTGCCTACCCGGCCCTGTGCGTGGAACTGGAAGCATTTCAGAGGATGCCAAAATAGAGGTCCTGGATTTCAATCTCTTCCCTGGCAGCCTAAATTTGCCCTCCAGGACATCTTTCCTACCGTTTGCTATGTCACTGGTACCTATATGTATCACAACCACTGGCTCCCCCCCATCACAACACATAAGTCTATCTAGATGTCTCGAGAGATCCACAACATTTACACCAGGCAGGCAAGTCACCATACAGCTCTCCCTGTCATCACAAAACCAAATATCTATGTTTCTAATGATCGAATCCCCCACTCCTAACACCTGCCTCTTCCTTCTGACTGGAGTTCCCTCCCCCGGAGAGGTATCCTCTGTGCGAGAGGATACTACAACATTATCTGATATAACTTTATCTCAGCAATATTCTGTATAGCGACCAGGTGACCAAACCCAGCTGCATGGCCAAAGCAGGTTATTCTCCATTCATTCCATAAGTGCCCAACCATGGTCTGAGCTTCGGTCATAGCTGCAAAGAGCAAGTGACCCCCTGGTGTTGCTCTCAGCGAGGGCCAGGCCTTTCCCTGGGGTGTAGTTCCTGCTGGTGCCTATTAAGCTCTCTCACAAAATGATATGTGGAAATTACTGACCCAAGCACACTGCTGGCATTCGCAGGATTCATTGTTCATAATTCATTTAACTGAAAAAGAATTTTTTTTAGTGTGTGAAGAGTGAGCAATCTGCTTTCCCCATGACGACAGTCTCAAGCAGGGCATGTCGTGTCTCATGTTATTATTTTCTGTCCCTCTAGGCAATTGTGCTGCAACCATCATTATAAACCCTGGGCACATACGGAAAGTTAGAGGAACGTATGGTACATGCACGAGACACTGTTCTGCCTCAGAGTTGGACACGTTCTCCACTATCCCATGTCAAATTCCAACACAACCGAGTTCTCCAACCCCTCCACCTTCTTCCTGCTGGGCATTCCTGGCCTGCAGGGGGCCCATGTCTGGATCTCCATCCCCTTCTGCACCATGTACGTCATAACCATCTTGGGGAATTTCATCATCCTCTACATCGTGAAGAGGGAGCTGAGCCTCCATGAGCCCATGTACTATTTCCTCTGCATGCTGGCCATCACTGACCTGGTCCTGTCCACATCCACCCTGCCCACAATGCTGAGCATCTTCTGGTTCAATAACAGGAAGATCGATTTCAGTGCCTGCCTCGCCCAGATGTACTTTGTTCACTGCTTCTCAGCAATTGAGTCTGGGCTTTATGTGGCCATGGCTTTGGATCGCTACGTGGCCATCTGCCATCCCCTGAGACATTCCACCATCCTGACAAACTGTGTTGTAGCCAAGATTGCCCTGGCCGTGGTGCTGCGCGGTGCCATGCTCGCACTGCCCTACCCCATCCTGGCCAGGCAGTGGCCATATTGCAGAACCAACATCATTCCCCACACGCACTGTGAGCACATGCCTGTGGTGAAACTGGCCTGCGCCGACATCAGCATCAGTAGCTACTACGGCCTCTTTGCGCTAATCTCTAGGATTGGTCTCGATGTGCTTTTTATCACTGTGTCCTACACCCAGATCCTCAGGGCCATCTTCAGACTCCCCACAAAGGACGCCCGGCTCAAGACTTTTGGGACTTGTAGCGCCCACCTCTGCGCCATCTTAACCTTTTACATCCCAGGTCTCTTCTCCTCCCTGACAACTCGGTTTGCCCATAATTTGCCTCTTCATTTCCACGTTTTCATTGGCAATTTGTACCTCCTGTTGCCCCCCATGCTGAACCCCATCATCTATGGGGTGAGGACCCAACAGATCTGGGCCAGGCTGCTCCGGCTGTTTCCTCATAAAGAGACTGAAGTTGTCTCCTTTAGCTCTGGCTCCCAGTCCAAATCCCGTGTGAAGCTTCCAGGTGACATGGTTCTTGTTCCTGCCTGAATCACTGATTGGCCAGTCAAAGAGAGAATAAATGCTGTCCTATCCTTACCAGAGTTTCTGAGTGTGACTTACAAAGTGAACAGTTTGGGTATGCCTAGACTACATCCCTCTGTCGCCAGAGGGATGTAAATTAGACACACCGACATTGCAAATGAAGCGGGGATTTAAATATCCCGCGCTTCATTTGAATAAAAATGGCCACCGCATTTTGCCGAGTCAGCACTTTGTCTGCAAAAGGTGGCTGTCAAGACGGGGATCAGGCAACAAAGAAAGCCTTTGTCGGCCGATGCCTTATGCCTCGTAAAACGAGATTTTCAGTATGGAGACAGAGGGATGTAGTCTAGACATACCCTTTGTGTGTAACTTATTAACATCTGTATAAGTGATACCATCACAGGACCTAACCACTACATCAGAAGCCCATTCACCAGCACATCCTCTAATGTGGCATATGCCATCAAGTGCCAGCAATGCCCCTCTGCCATGGATATTGGCCCAATGAACAGTCTCCACAACAATGGATAAATGGACACAAGTCAGGCACCAGAAATCGTAACTCACAGAAACCTGCAGGGGAACATTGTACCCTGCCTGGGCGCTCGGTCATGGATTTCAAAGCAGCCGTTCTTCTACCAACAACTTTCCCCCGCCAGTTACAGAGACAAAGTGAGGACTTGACCTTCATATGCAAACTTGACACTGTTTCTCCAGGCTTGAACAAAGACGTTAACTGGATGGCCCTTTATAAATCAGCCTTCCATACACTGAACACCTCCTTTTCACATCTAAAGCTAAGGAGGGGACACTTTCAGCCCACTCAGCCTCAGTAGCATGGGCCCTACAATTCACAGGTACTTTTCTCTCTCTCTCTCTCTCTCTCTCTCTCTCTCGCTTCTCCTTCTGCTCTATATAGTGGGTTCCTTTTCCCTCCCACTGCAGCTCATCTCCAAAGTGCCACAGGACTACTTGTTTTTAAAGTTATAAACTAACACGGCTCCCCCTTTACGACTTTTTACCTCATAGAATTGCCCCTTTTCCAATTTTATTTGTCATTTTAACTGAGACCCAAGGCCCTGCCCCGCCCTTGCAGTGCCCCACTTCTAAAGGGGACATGCCCAACTCTTCTTAATGAGCTACTATTTTTACACTTTATACTTCAACCAGCACACAGTGTGTTATGTAAAATATAAGAGAGATTTATTAGCTTGAGAACGAGTTTTAAGTGGTTGTAGGTGGGTGCAAACAGATCAAAGTAGGCTACCAGAAGAAATAAAACAAAACCTCAATCTAATCCTAATGTACTTACTCAAGTCAAGATCGACCACGTCTATCTACGATCTACCAAGACTATCCACAAGGCTGGTTAGTCTGTCAAAGAAAGCCATCAGGTTGTTTTAACATGATTTCATCTTGACTGTTCCTTATGACCTTTCTGTGTTGTGAATGTTTGCAAATTGATTCATTAAAATATTTGTTCCATTATCTTTTCTGGTACAGAAAGGGAGATGACTGGTTTGTAATTCACTAGGCTGTTTGTATTTCCCCTTCCCAGAGCAGGCCCAAGCTACGGGCTGACCCCATTTCCGTCCAGGGAGCCCCATTGTAGGGGGTGCCACGCGGGGCTGCCGGACCAGGCAGGGCCGCACATGCGCCGGGCGCCCGGGGCCCAGGGGCGCTGGGTGCCCAGGGGTGGGGCCACGCATATTCCGCACTCCCGTGGTCCCGGGCGGACGAATGGCTCGGACCAGGCCTGCCCCTTCCTTAGCCAGTCTTTTGGAATATTTCCCTATTCACTAATGGCTCAGCTATCTCTTCATTCAGCTCCTAGCGTATTCCAGGATGCATTTTATCAAGCCCAGGTGCCTTGAACATATTTAATTTTCTAAGTCATTTTTAAATGATCCTTTCCTATTTTAGCCTCTGATTTAATCCCATTTTCCCTGGCATTCACCATCTTCAGCATCCAATTGACACCAACCTTCTTCCTGAAAACCAAACCAAAGGAGTACTTAAGCAACTCTGCCATGTCCCTATTTTCTGTTATGGGTATTTTCCACATCTAAAGGTGCCTGCTTGTTCCTTGATCTTCCTCTTACTTCTAATGTATTTGCAGGATTTTCTTTGTTACCCTTTATGTGTCTAGATCATTTGATCTAGTTTTGTGCCTCGACCTTTCTAATTTTGCCCCTACAGACTTGTATTATTTTTTTTACAGTCACCTTTTATAATCTCAAAAAGTTTCCACTTTTTATAGGAATCTTTTTGGATTTAGAGATCACTGAAGATCTTCCTCCATCGCTTAACTTCACATAAAATGAGAGCACATGCGACTTATAAGGCTATAAATGTTCAACAGATTATGAAGTTCAGAATGATATCGCACAAGGCATCCTCTGTACAAAATATTTTTAATTGTATGGCAGTGGGAATACGGTGGTGCCAGGGTGTCACAGTTTCTACCTCCCTTCCTCACAGCTGGGCTCTCTCAGCTCCAGGGTTGGGACGGGAGCTGCTGCAGCCGGACAAGTCATCTGTAGTGATGGCAGAGAGGACACAGCATTGGGGGCACATTGGAGGGAGCCTACTTCTTGAGCAAAGAAAGGAGGAAAGGGTTTGGGTTTTTTTTTAATTTTCAAGTGAGAGGTGGGCGTTCATAAACTTGACTGGCTCCTCCAAGCGTGGCCAGCCCCCGTGTCTTGGGACAGCCTTAACTTGTGTGTAACTCCTCTTCTGGAAATGCATCCGGGGAATACATCTACAATGGCCCGGAGGTAAATTCTGAACTTAGGCACCACGGACTTGCTCAGAACCCCTGGTTCATCGGCTGCCAGGAGCCCACGGTTCTGCCAGGAGGCTGCCCAAAGCAGCCCGTGTGCTGACGCTGCTCCACAGTCTTTCCTCAAGCCTGAGTGCAGGTGGGATTCTCCAATGAGATGGTCCCCTGCCGAGCTCCTGAGCAGGCCGGATCTGTTAGGAGTTCTCAGCCCATGCCTCCTGGATGGGTCCTTGAAGGTCAGGAGTGTGTGAATGTGTGTGTGTGCACACATGGCCCATGGTTGTGTTTGCATGTGTTTTGTGTGTCCGTACCCTCAGAACATCCAGCAAGTTCCCCAGAAGAGGCATTTCCTGGAGCTCAGGGCATGCACATGGGATGTGGAGAGCTGAGTTTAAGTCCTTGGTCCAAACATGGTAGTGCAGAAGTACATAGAACCTGTTGTATTGACTCCCTCTGGGGCATCTGTCATTGGCCACAGTTGGCTGACAGGATACTGGGCTAGATGGCCTTTGGTCTGACCCAGTCTGGCTGTTCTTACCTTCTTACAGATGAGACTTCCCGGGATGGAGTCTAACTGTCCCATCCCTGGTCTGACACCCTCTGTTCTCTTGAGGAGAATGAAAAAATCAGGCCATGTCTACACTAGCGAGAATATTGATGCTGCAGTGGTCAATAGTCTGGCATTTGACTCAGCAGGTCTAGTACAGACCCACTAAATCAAATGAAGAGTTCTCACCCATCAATTTGTGAGGAGTAAGGGAAGTCTATGGGAGCATTTGCTCCAATCAACCTCCTGCTGTGAAGCCATCATGAAATACCAAATTAAGGTATGTCGACTCCAGTGACACCCACAGAGAAGGTTGAGGGAGAACAGTGAGGCGAGCCTTCAGCAGGAAGGAACAGAGCAAGTGGCTCCATGTAGGATGTTATTGGGAAGAACTGAAGGGTATGTTTCCCAGGCTACATCTACACTGCAGAGTTTTTGTGCAAAACCAGCCCTTTTTTCTGAAAAACTCGCAGAGCATCCACACTAAAAGCGTGCTTTTGCATAATATACATTACAGTAGATAGTCAGAAGACAGGGCTTTTTGCGCAGGAGTTATTCTCTTTGTATGAGGAATAAGCCTTTTTGCGCAAGAACTCTTGCACAAAAAGGAGTGTATGGACACACAAAAGGGGTTTATTGTGCAAGAAAACCCCTTTCGGAAAAAGCACAGGTGCACTGATGGCCATTCTCTCTTGCGCAAAAGCACATGGCAGTGTGGACGTGCTCTCGTGCAAGAACTTTTTGTGGAAGATCTCTTCCGCAAAAGGTTCTTGTGCAAGAAGCCTGCAGTGTAGATGTAGCCCCGGTGTCCTGAGCAGAGAGAGACCTCTGAGAGTCAGTAGAGTCCAAAAAGGCAGCAGCAAAATCATCCAGAGAAGGGACAGGGTAAATCCAGTCACAGGAGCAGAGGGGTGAAGAGAAAAAAGAAACCATTCAACAGAACACCCCCCTTCAAGCGGGACCCTACTCTAGCAGTGAGTGTGGGAAAAATTTCCAGTGTACACAGGTCCCCATTTTACAGCAGAGAATTCACACGGGCGAGAAACCCTTCATCTTGTCTGACTGTAGGAATAACTTCAGCCAGAAGACTGGGTGTGTCTGCATCTCTCAGGCCTGTTCCCCCTCAGTGGGCCTCGGTGTGTTTCTGTGTCTCTCAGCCCCATTCCTCAGCCAGGTCTGTGTGGGGCTGCACCGCTCTTCCTCATTCTCCTCACAGAGGGTGGACGAGTGTCTGTGTGTTTCTGCCCCATTTCCCACACAGAGACCAAGAGTGTCTCTGTGTCTCTTGGGTATATTCCCCACACAGATGCTGGGCGAAGGGATAGGGAAAAAGACCTAGTACAGGAAAATCACTATCAACACAAACCCATTATACAAACAGGGAAACTGAGGTCTAAGAGACATGATTGGTCAAGGTCATGGTAGAGGGCTCTCCCTTTCATAACCACACTGAGGACCCTTGCCAGGCCAACCCCCAAAATGGAGTCCAATAGCATTGACTTTCCTGCAATGCTACATCCACACTAGCGTAAATTCAACCATGCAAGAAGTGATGGTCAGGGATGGAGTGAAATGGGCATTATGAACCAACGTAGGTTTGCATCAGTCTAAAAACATGCAGTACCCATCATCCCTCTGGCCTTGTCATGAATAGGAGCTGCAAAGGAGAGTCTGACTTACCTGGAGAATGAGGAAAGGGTTAAGCAACTCTGGAGATGCACCTGAGGGAGGGGGCTTTGGGCATTCAGCCAATGAAATGCAGATCAGGAATTTCAAACTGAGAGAGGGGTTTTTTTCTTCCTTTGTTTTGGGTCAGAGCAGTTTTTCCCCAGGCAGCAGGAGAGACGGACTCTCCTACGAACAGACTCCTTGAATTGAAATGTGTAAGCAGGCAAAAGTTTAGATAGTTCATCAGGTTTTATTGTTTTCCTTGTTTGGGGGTTTGGAAATCATGCCTGAGCTGGTTAATTGTTACAGGCTTCTGATAGCTTCTGCAACTTTAACTTAAAATCATCCCAGGCCTTCTCTGCCCTTAGATCCATAAATTCTTTAGTCCAATCCTCTTCCCTAACTAATTTCCTTAATTTATTAAAGTTAGCCCTTTTGAAATCAAAACCCTAGTCTCAGATTTATTTTTGTTTATCCTTCCATTTAGTTTGAACTGAATTAGCTCATGATCGCTCGAGCCAAGGTTGTCCCCTACAACCATTTCTTCTATGAGGTCCTCACTACTCACCAAAACCAAATCTAAAATGGCATCCCCCCTTGTTGGTTCAGCAACTACTTGATGAAGGAATTCATCAGCTATCACATCTAGGAAAATCTGAGCCCTATTATTATTACTAGCACTTGTTCTCCAGTCTATATCTGGAAAGTTGAAGTCTCCCATGATTACGCAGTTTCCATTAGTATTTACTTCATTAAAAACATTAAAGAGGTCTCTATCCATATCCAAATTAGATCCCGGTGGTCTATAGCACACCCCAAGCACTATCCCAGGAGGATCTAATAGTTTTCTTCCCCAATGTGATTTTTGCCCAGACAGACTCTGTCTTCTCCATTCCATCACTTTTTATTTCTTTACAATCTACCTCATCATTGATATACAATGCTACTCCACCACCTTTACCTTTATTTCTGTCTTTCCTAAACAGCACATACCCTTCAATACCTGTACTCCAGTCATGCCTAGTATTCCACCATGTTTCTGTTATTCCTATAATATCTGGTTTCACTTCCTGGACCAGTAGCTCTAGTTCCTCCATTTTGTTACCTAGGCTCCTCGCATTGGTGTACAAACATCTTAATTTTTGCTGTTTGGCCTCACTCACATTCTTTATCCAATTTGGCACAGACATTGTACCTCCAATATGACCTATTAGACTAGTATCCACTCTACCCTTCCTCCTTATGTCTGTTCTCCTACCCCCGACTATATCCTTTCTTACTTCGTTTTCCTCCCTCTCAATGCTAAAATCTGGCATAGAGATTACCTGGACATCTCCCAACCGTCTCCCCAAATTCCTAGTTTAAAGCTCTCTTAATCAGTTGTGCCAGCCTCCATCCTAGAAGTCTATTTCCTCCCTACTTAGGTGAAGTCCATCCCGAGAGAACAGTCCTCTGTCCGTGAATGCCTCCCAGTGGCCATACATCCCAAAGCCCTCCTTATAGCACCACTGCCTGAGCCATCTATTGAGCATCATAATCCTGTCACACCTTAGTTGCCCTTCTCTAGGAACAGGCAGAATCCACTGAAGATCACCTGAGCCTCGATTTCCTTAGCGTCTTCCCCAGCCTGGCATAGTCTCCCTTGATTCGTTCCAGCGAGAATCTAGCCATATCATTTGTTCCTACATGAAGGATGATCAATGAATTCTTTCCCACTCCCTTTAGGACCCTCTTCAACCTCAGTTCCACATCCCGTATCTTAGCACCTGGCAGACAGCACACCCTTCTGTTCTCTGGATCCGCTCTAGTTACAGGCCTGTCTATTCTTCTCAATAAGGAGTCCCCAATCATGTAGACCTGCCTTTTCCTGGTGACAGTCCGATTCCCTGGTCTATCCCTTGCTTCCTCTGGCTGCAAGTCCTTGCCATTCCTGTTTTCCCTTGTAATCCTCTTCAACCCATCCTGTATCCTCCTGGTGCTCATTATTGGTGTTGTCTCCATCGACTCTTCCCCTTTATCTATGGGACTAACCACTCTTCTCTTCTTCCTTGTCCTTCCACCTTCAGTGGCCACCTGTTGTACCCCTTCTTCATTCTCCAACTCCGCTTACCTGTTCTTGAGCTCTATTTCTCCTTCACTGGCCCATCTTTTCCTCTGCCTGGTTCTCTTAGTCACATGCTTCCACTGTCCATTTTCTTCACCCAGCAGTCCCCCCTCAGAGGCCTTTGATCCTGCTTCCATCTGCATGTCTAAGCTTTCCCCTTCAGCCACCTCATGCCTTTGCTCCATCATCTGCTCAAACCCCCTTCTAAACTCGACCAGAGTTTCCACCTGCATCTCCAAGTCCTCGGATCTTTTCTTCCATCAGCTCTATCAGGCGGCACTTCATGCAAACAAAACTCCTTTCAGGTACCCCTCCAGAATCATGTACATACCGCAGCTACCACATCCATCATCCTCCTTGTGTCCTCTACTACTTGGGCCATGGCCACTGCTGCCTCTGTGTTTATCAGCCTTCTCACCTAAATCCTGTTAGTCCGGCGAACACAAAAAAAACCCAAACACCTCCCCACGGCAATAACAAACCCCAATGAGTCCCACAATCCAAACTCCCCTTACAAACTCCCACTCAAACTCCCCTGTTTACAGCTCTGTTTGCTGGCTCCTGGGGCACAGGAAGGCTGTCCCTAACCAGTCATCAACTGGCAATACAGCAGCTGCAGTCAGTTATGTGCAATGCCTGAGCCTAGGACCCCAAAGCGATATTGTCATGCCTCCCTCAATGTGGAGAGGACAAAGCACCAGCACCCGTCCCAGAGCAGAATTCTCTTTTGTATTACAAACCAGCATTCAAGTGCTGCCAAACATTGTAGGGTTATCCCCTTGTGTTGTTGCAACCTTCCGTGTACCTTGGAATGCCGCATGGATCAGCCTAGTGATCTCACAACTCAGCAAGTGCCCCTGCTCTGGGTCATTAGAAAACCTCTCTTTGTGTCTGTACAACATTGTTATCCATCGTGCTTTTCCAGCTGGTGATGACGCAGTACAGCTATTCACAACCATGAAGTGGTGTGCCTCACTTTACCCTTCCACACAGCAGAGCAGGTTGATTATGGTTTCCCAGTTGTGACAAGATTTGATCCTGTGTACAAGTGTTAGCTCTGACCCTACTCCTAGTACATAAAATACTCGTTTCCAAATATCATGCGATACACATTTTCGTAGGATATATTGCCAGTATTGAATTCTTTCTTATAAGGTTTACCATGAGTAGCAAACATTGCCTCATGAGATTTAATAATCACAAACAACAATTAGAGACGGGGAAAGCTATGAGTTAATGAGCTGTACGCAGAAGGAGTCCCCTGTATGTGACGGTCAGAAAGCACAGTAAGGTCAGGAAAGGGTTTATTCCCTTTTTGACTGGTCGGTCAGTGATGCAGGGAAGAGGAAGCAGCCGGAGCAGCCTGGCCTGGATCTGTTTGGTCCTCACCCTGTAGATGATGGGTTTTAGCATGGAGAGCACTACAAGGTAGACATTAGCAATGAGACTTTGGAAATGAAGGGGCAAAAGAGAGTAAATTGGGACACGAGGGAGAAGAAGAGAGATGGGATGAAGAAGGCTAAAATGATATAAGAACATAAGAACGGCCGTACTGGGTCAGACCAAAGGTCAATCTAGCCCAGTAGCCTGTCTGCCGACAGTGGCCAGCGCCAGGTGCCCCAGAAAGGGTGGACCGAACACAATGATCAAGCAATTTGTCTCGTGCCATCCATCTCCAGCCTCTGACAAACAGAGGCCAGGGACATCATTCCTACCCCCTCGCTAATAGCCTTTTATGGACCTAACCTCCATGAATTTATCTAGCTTCTCTTTAAACTCTGTTATAATTCTAGCGTACAAAGCCTCCTCTGGCAAGGAGTTCCATAGGTTGACTCTGCACTGTGTGAAGAAGAACTTTCGCTTATTAGTTTGAAGCCTGCTACCCATTCATTTCATTTGGTGTCCTCTAGTTCTTATATTACGGGAACTAATAAATAACTTTTCTTTATTCACCCTCTCCACACCACTCATGATTTTATAGACCTCTATCATGTCCCCCCTCAATCTCCTCTTCTCTAAACTGAAAAGTCCCAGTCGCTTTAACCTCTCCTCATATGGGACCCGTTCCAAACCCCTAATCATTTTAGTTGCCATTTCTGACCCTTTCCAAGGCCAAAATATCTTTTTTGAGGTGAGGAGACCATATCTGTACACAGTATTCAAGATGCGGGCGTACCATAGTTTTATACAGGGGCAGTAAGATATTCTGGGTCTTATTTTCTATCCCTTTCTTAATAATTCCTAGCATCCTATTTGCCTTTTTGACCATGCACACTGTGTGGAAGTTTTCAGAGAACTGTCCACGATAACTCCAAGATCTCTTTCCTGATTTGTCGTAGCCAAATTAGCCCCCATCATACTGTACGTATAGTTGGGGTTATTTTTCCCGATGTGCATTACTTTACACTTATCCACATTAAATTTCATTTGCCATTTTGTTGCCCAATCACTCAGTTTGGTGAAATCATTTTGAAGTTCTTCACAGTCTGCTTCTGTCTTGACTATCCTAAACAGTTTGGTATCATCCATAAACTTTACCACCTCACTGCTTACCTTTCTCCAGATCATTTATGAATAAGTTGAACAGGATTGGTCCTAGGACTGACCCTTGGGACACCACTAGTTACCCTCTCCATTCTGAAAATTTACCATTTATTCCTACCCTTTGTTTCCTGTCTTTAACCAGTTCTCAATCCAAGAAAGGACCTTCCCTCTTATCCCATGGCCACGTAATTTACACAAGAGCCTTTGGTGAGGGACCTTGTCAAAGGTTTTCTGACAATCTAGGTTTTCTGGGTTTTCTGACCCAGAATATCTTACTGCCCCTGTATAAAACTATGGTAAACCCACATCTTGAACACTGTGTACAGATGTGGTCTCCTCACCTCAAAAAAGATATTTTGGCCTTGGAAAGGGTTCAGAAAAGGGCAACTAAAATGATGAGGGGTTTGGAACGGGTCCCATATGAGGAGGTTAAAGGACTGGGACTTTTCAGTTTAGAAAAGAGGAGACTGAGGGGGATATGATAGAGGTGTATAAAATCATGAGTGGTGTGGAGGGCCGATAAAGAAAAGTTATTTATTAGTTCCCTAAATAGAAGAACTAGAGGACACCAAATGAAATTAATGGGTAGCAGGTTTAAAACTAATAAAGAAAGTTCTTCTTCACACAGCGTGTAGTCAGCATGTGGAACTCCTTGCCAGAGGAGGCTGTGAAGGCTAGGAATATAACAGAGTTTAAAGAGAAGCTAGATAATTTCATGGAGGTTAGGTCCATAAAAGGCTATTAGCCAGGGATAAAATGGTGTCCTTGGCCTCTGTTTGTCAGAGGCTGGAGAGGATGGCAGGAGACAAATCGCTTGATCATTGTCTTCGGTCCACCCCTCTGGGGCACCTGGTGCTGGCCACTGTCGGCAGACAGGATACTGGGCTAGATGGACCTTTGGTCTGACCCGGTACGGCCGTTCTTATGTTCTTATTTTCTTATGTTAATCTAAGTATACTATATCTACTGGATCCCACTTGTCCGCATGATTGTTAACCCCTTCAAAGAACTCTAATAGATTAGTAAGACATGATTTCCCTTTACAGAAATCATGATGACTTTTGTCCAACAAATTATGTTCTTCTACGTGCCTGACAATTTTATTCTTTACTATTGTTTCGACTAATTTTCCGGTACTGAAGTTAGACTTACCGGTCTGTAATTGCCACGATCGCCTCTAGAGCCCTTTTTAAATATTGGTGTCATGTTAGCTATCTTCCAGTCATTAGGTACGGAAGCCGATTTAAAGGATAGGTTACAGACCACAGATAATAGTTCTGCAGTTTCCCATTTGAGTTCTTTTAGAGCCCTTGGATGAATGCCATCCGGTCCTGGTGATTTGTTAACATTAAGTTTTTCTATTGGTTCCAAAGCCTCCTCTAATGACACTTCAATCCAGGACAGTTCCTCAGATTCATCACCCACAAAGGACGGTGCTTAAAAAACATTTTGCTATTGCTTTTTGAATTTCTGACTAGCTGTTCCTCAAAATCTTTTTTTGCTTTTCTTATTACATTTTTACACTTGATTTGACACTGTTTACGTTCCTTTCTATTTATCTCACTAGGATTGGACTTCCACTTCTTGAAAGATGCCTTTTTGTCCCCTCACTGCTTCCTTTACCTGGTGATTAAGCCACCATAACTCTTTTTTAGGTCTCTTACTATGTTTTTTAATTTGGGGTATACATTTAAGTTGGGCCTCTGTTATGGTGTTATTTAACCCATTGAGAAGTTTTATCTCTGCCTCTCGTCCTGAGGTGGCATGTACCCAGTCAATATGGGGATAACTGAAATCCCCCATTATTACTGAGTTTTTTATTTTGATAGCCTCTCCAATCTCCCTTAGCATTTCAACGTCACTATCACTGTCCCAGTCAGGTGGTCGATAATATATCCCTACTGGTATATTCTTATTAGAGCAGGGAATTACTATCCATAGTGATTCTTTGGAACATGTTGATTCATTTAAGGTTTTTACTTCATTTGATCCTATGTTATCTTTCACATACAGTGCCACTTTGGCACCCACACGACTTATTCTGTCCCTCTGACATATTTTATATCCTGGTATGAATGTGTCCCACTGATTGTCATTCCACCAGATTTCTATGATGCCTATTATGTCAAACTCCTTCTTTAATACGAGGTACTCTAGTTTACCCATCTTATTATTTAGACTTCTAGCATTTGTGTAGAAGCACTTTAAAAAATTGCCACTGTTTGTCTGCCCTTCCCTGATGTATTAAATTCTTGTATATGTGATTGTTTCTCGCCTGATCTGGCCCATACTTTATCATCTCCCCTCCTCTCTTTCTGACGAAAGCCTGGAGAATCTCCATCAATGGGCTCTCCTCTAAAAGAAGTCTCCGTCCGATCCACGTGCTCCTCCGCATCAATCGGCTTTCCCCCATCTCTTTGTTTAAAAACTGCTCTACGACCTTTTTAATGTTTAGTGCCAACAGTCTGGATCCACTTTGGTTTAGGTGGAGCCCATTCTTCCTGTAGAGGCTCCCCCCAGGCCTCTGCTTCCCTATTCTTTTGTGAGGAATTGAGGCCACTGCCTTCCAACCATTACTCAGGCTTAAGGACAAAAGGCGATTTGCATACGACTGCCCAGACACTGAGGTCCCACTTGCTGGTTTCCATTCACACATTTAACAAGCATAAAGAATTCCCTTCTCCAAGTGTCTAATTTGACACACAAGAGTGATACACACACCAAAATGAGATACGCAGACTCAGCGGATCCTGACAAGAAGATTGATGGGTCACATGAAATCATTTGCTCAAAGCACCTTTCAGTTAGAATAAGTTGCAAAATAATAGGCTGGTCACATATGAGGTTCTCCAGCCACAAGGGACGGCTGCTCATCCCATATCCTCTCAAACCAGGCACCAGGCCCCCAGGTTCCTGATATGGCTGTAATTCAGAACCCACAAATGTGTCACATCATGACAGCCAAGCCACCAAAACAAGCCTGCTGAAGGCCTTCACCACAATTTCCCGTGCTTCTGCTGTTGCCAGAGGGATGTAAATTAGACATACCAAATTGCTAATGAAGCGGGGATTTAAATAGCCCGTGCTTCATTAGAATAAAAATGGCTGCCGCTTTTTGCCGCTGCGGCAATTTGCCGGCAAAAAGCAGGAATCTAGACATGGATCGGTCGACAAGGAAAGCCTTTTCTGACTGATCCCTTAAGCTTCGTGCAACGAGGTTTACAGGATGAGTCGGAAAAGGCTTTCCTTGTCGACCGATCCCCGTCTAAACTGCTGCTTTTTGCCGGCAAATTGCTGCGGTGGCAAAAAGTGGTGGCCCTTTTTATTCTAATGAAGCACGGGCTATTTAAATCCCCGCTTCATTAGCAATTTGGTATGTCTAATTTACATCCCTCTGGCAACAGAGGGGTGTAGTCTAGACATACCCTAGGTGTCCAAAGTGTTAATTTTGACATTTACCTAATGCCCCAGATCGATGAGCTCCTGGACCATCTTGGCAGAGTGATGTATATTACAACTCCTAACTTCACAAACAGGTCCTGAGTACAGAAATCCTCTTCAATGAGAGATCCGAGAAAGAAAGCAGCATCTGCTACGCCTACCGAGTTATATTGTTTTACGAAGATGCTCTTTGGCCTCCACAAGACTATGCTATCCATTCGGCAGTTGATGGACTGCGATCGATGGCCAACTCTAGGAAGACCCTTTCAGCTGGGTGGCTACCGTCATACACACATTGCAGAATGCTGAGCTCACTTCCGACCCCATCCTGCAAAATGCAGGAGACCACAACCCTCTGAGAAAGGGTGACAGAGGGGTCCCCGAGCTGAGAGTGGGATACCTGGGAAATCCTGGATGGGGTTGCTTGGTTTTATTGACATAGGCAGAGCACTGGGACTGGGGAAGAGCTCCACAGAGGGCTAGCCACCACGCAAAGGCCCCCTACAGCCTTACCACACCGGACCCTGGAACACAAAGAACTGAAAAATGAACTTAACTGGAGAGGCTATTGAAGGGGACACTGAGGGGGAAAAATACATGGTAAGGTTTATGGAATCATTAATCATAAGAATGCTGAAAGGTCTAGAGAACATGAGCTATGAAGGAAGTCTGAAAGAATTGGGTTTGTTTAGTTTAGAAAAGAGAAGACTGAGGGGGGACATGATAGCAGTTTTCAGGTATCTAAAAGGGTGTCATAAGGAGGAGGGAGAAAACTTGTTCACCTTGGCCTCTGAGGACAGGACAAGAAGCAATGGGCTTAAACTGCAGCAAGGGAGGTTTAGGTTGGACATTAGGAAAAAGTTCCTACCTGTCAGGGTAGTCAGACACTGGAATAAATTGCCCAGGGAGGTTGTGGAATCCCCATCTCTGGAGATATTTCAGAGTAGGTTAGATAAATGTCTATCAGGGATGGTCCAGACAGTATTTGGTCCTGCCATGGGGGCAGGGGACTGGACTCGACCTCTCGAGGTCCCTTCCAGTCCTAGTATTCTATGATTCTATGGCGTGTTACCAGATTTGCCCAATACTCTGGGGTATGCTCCTTTATTAGAGTTACTCTTATGGGCCTGGGGGGAGGTTCACAATTCTATCCGTGCGCTGCTTGTGCTACTTGTGCTCTCATATGGAGCTGAATTCTCCCTGCTGCCAATTCCCCTCCCACTGGAGCGCTACTCTCCTTCACACTACTATCCTTGTTCCGTCATCGACCACTGCTGGGAGCAGCCTGACCCAGCCCCACGGAAATCCCTCCGTTTCTTTCTAATCATACATCATTTTTTAAATAGACACAAAACCCCAGAGCAGCCAATTCCTCCCTGACTCAGCCCAGAGCCCAGGAGTTCTCCTCCCCCTTTGGGAAGGGCCCTTAATTGCTGTTTGCTCCTAAAGCTGGAGAAAGAGCTGAGAAGTGCAAACAGGCTCCTCTCCAGCCTGTTTACATTCAAATGCTGCCTCTCCCCCAAGGCAGAGCCAACCCCCCTGGGACCCCACAGAGCTGTATTATATTATAACGGTGCCCAGCCCTGTGCCGGCTCTCGGCGCGGGATGCTGCTGCCGACGCTGGGCTGAGAGAGGTGCGGGATGTGGCTGCCTGAGGGGGGTTCCCAGGGAAGACACGTCCCTCTCAACACTCACAGGTACCAGCTCTGGCTGAGGGAGTCCCCTGCTCCACACATCCAGTTCAATGTGGCTGTGAGGGGATAGGGACAGTCAGGGTCCTTTCTGCTCTTCACAGCCATTGAATTTATCCCATTATTTCTTGAACCCTGTTAAAGTCCTGGTCTGCTCCATATCCTCTAGCAAGGAGTTCCACAGGTTGACTGTGCTTTGTGAAGAAAAAATTCCTTTTCTTTGTTTTAAACCTTCTGCCTATTAATTTCATTTGATGATCCCTAGTCCTTGTATTATGGGAACAAGTAAATAACTTTTCCTTATTCACTTTTTCCACACCACTCATGATTTTATACACCTCTGTCATATCTCCCCTTAGTCTCCTCTTTTCTAAGCTGAAAAGTCCCAGTCTTTTAATCTCTCTTCATATGGGACCCATTCCAGACCCCTCATTTTTTTGTTGCCCTTTTCTGCACCTTTTCCAATGCCAATGTATCTTTTTTGAGATGAGGCGACCACATCTGTACGCAGTGTTCAAGATGTGGGCTTTCCATGGTTTTATATAGAGTCAGTAAGATGTTCTCTGTTTTATTCTCTATCCCTTTTATAATGATTCCTAATATTCTGTTTAGTTTTTTGACTGCCGCTGCACACTGAGGCTACGTCTAAACTACGTGTCTAGGAACGTGTTTGCTCTTCAACATTTTTTCGTTTCACAAGACATAAGGGCTCCGCCAAAAGAGGAGGCTTTGCTGCCATTTGGCCCCATCTAGACAGGGCCAAATGGCAGAAAAGTCTCTTCCGCAAAAGCGATTGGAAAAAGCTACGCAAATTGTGGAGCACAATTCGCATAGCTTTTTCCGATAGAAGACTGTAGTGTAGCCCTAGTCTGAGTTGAAGTTTTCAGAGAACTAGCCACAATCATAGAATCATAGAATACTAGGACTGGAACGAACCTCGAGAGGTCATCGAGTCCAGTCCCCTGCCCTCATGGCAGGACCAAATACTTTCTAGACCATCCCTGATAGACATTTATCTAACCTACTCTTAAATATCTCCAGAGATGGGGATTCCACAACCTCCTGGGCAATTTATTCCAGTGTTTGACTACCCTGACAGGTAGGAACTTTTTCCTAATGTCCAACCTAAACCTCCCTTGCTGCAGTTTAAGCCCATTGCTTCTTGTTCTATCCTCAGAGGCCAAGATGAACAAGTTTTCTCCCTCCTCCTTATGACACCCTTTTAGATACCTGAAAACTGCATCATGTCCCCCCTCATGACTCCAAGGTCTCTCTTTTGAGCAGTTGTAGCTAAATTAGTCCCCATTATATTGTATGTAGAGTTGGGATTATTTTTTCCAATGTGCATTACTTTACATTTATCACCATGAAATTTCATTTGACATTTAGTTGCCCCATCACTTAGTTTGGTGAGGTCTTTTTGAAGCTCTTCACAGTCTTAACTATCTTGAGCAGTTTAGTATCATCTGACAATTTTATTCTTTACTATTGTTTCAACTAATTTGCCCAGTACTGACATTAGACTTACCCGTCTGTAATTACCGGATCACCTGTAGAGTCCTTTTCAAATATTGGCATCACATTAACTATCTTCCAGTCGTTAGGTACAGAAGCCGATTTATAGGATAGGGACAACTCACAGTGAGTAGTTCTGCAATGTCCCATTTGAGTTCTTTCAGAACTCTTGGGCACAGTTTCTGCCAAGATGCACACCTGCACCGCTGAGCGCAAAACAGTTCCCCTCACCCACCTCCTTTGGAGAGTGGCAAAACAGAACTTGCACGGCAGGCAGCAGCATCGGCGGGTGGGGCCGCTGAGACTGCATGGTGAGGGAGCCGCTGGGGCGGGGATCCGAGACCTGTCACAGCTGTGTGGTGGAGGGGAGGCCTGCTCTGGTAGCCAGGTCTGCTATGGGGCAGGGGGATGGGGCCTTTTCTGGTGGCTGGGGCCAGGAACAGGAGCTGCCGCATGGCCAGGGGGCAGGGTCTGCTCTGGCAGCTGGGAACGGGACATAGCGCATGGCGGAGGCAAGGGAGGGTTCCACACCAGCGGCTGGGTATGTGTGCGTGTTAACAACTTGGGGGCTACGGTGGCGCACACCCACACCAGTGTACATGACCTCAATACTGCTACACAAGCCCAAACTCACTCTGCTCCTGGTTGGAAAATCTTAGAGGGGACACTGCTCTTGGGTGAATGCCATCTGGTCCCGGTGTCTTCTTACCGTTACCTTGATCAATTTGCTCCAAAACCTCCTCTAATGACACCTCGATCTGGGACAGTTCCTCAGATTTGTCACCTAAAAAGAATGGCTCAGGTTTGGGAATCTCCCCGATATCCTCAGTCACGAAGACCGAAGCAAAGAATTTCTTTAGCTTCTCTGCTATGACTTTATCATCTTTGAGTGCTCCCTTTGCGTCTCCATTGTCCAAGGGCCCCCCTGGGTGTTTAGCCGGCTTCCTGCTTCTGATGTCCTTAAAAACCATTTTCCTCTTAATCTTTGAGTTTCTGGCGAGCTGCTCTTCAAACTCATTTTTAGCATTTCTTACTGTATTTTTACACTTAATTTGACACCATTTATGGTCCTTTCTATTTCCCTCACTGGGATTTCACTTCCACTTTTTAAAAGACGTGTTTTTATCTCTCACTGCTTCTTTTACCTGGTAGTTAAGCCACAGTGGCCCTTTTTTTGGTTCTCTTCCTGTGTTTTTTAATTTGGGGTATACATTTAAGTTGGGCCTTTACTATGGTGTCTTTGAAAAGTTTCCATGCTGCTTGCAGGGATTTTACGTTTGCACCTTTTAATTTCTGTTTAAGTACCCTCCTCATTTTTGTGTAGTTCCCCTTTCTGAAATGAAATGCCACCGTGTTGGGCTGCTGAAGTGTTTTTTCCACCACAGGGATGTGAAATTTTATTACATATTGGACACTATTTCCAAGTGGTTCAGTTATATTTACCTCTTGAACCAGATGTGCTTCACTTAGGACTAAGTCAAGAACAGCCTCCTCTTGTGGGTTCCAGAACCAGCTGCTCCAAGAAGCAGTCATTTAAGGTATCAAGAAATTTTATTTCTGCATCCCGTCCTGAGGTGACGTGTACCCAGTCAATACTGGTCCAGTTGAAATCTCCACTATTATCGAGTTGTTTAGTTTGATAGCCTCTCTAATCTCTCAGCATTTCATAGTCACTATTGCTGTCCTGATTAGGTGGTTGATAATAGATCCCTTCTGTTAAATTCTTATTATTGGAGCATGGAATTAGTATCCATAGAGATTCTATGGAACATTTTGGCTCATTTAAAATTTTCCACTTCATTTGATTCTACATTTTCTTCCATGTATAGCACCATTCCCCCTGCACGACCTGCTCTGTCCTTCCGATATATTTTGTACCCTGATATGACTGTGTCCCATTGATTCTCCTCATTCCACCAAGTTTCCGTGATGCCTATTCTATCAATAGCCTCCTTTAAAACTAGGCACTCTAGTTCACCCATCTTATGATTTAGACTTCTAGCGTTTGTGTATCAGCACTTGAAATGTTTGTGGCTATTTATCTGTCTGCCATTTCCTGATGTGTTAGATTCTTTTCATTTGATTGTTTCTCATCTGATCTCCCCATATTTTATCATCTTCCATCCTCTCCTCCTGACTAGAACATAGAAAATCTCTATTAATAGACCCTCCCCTAAGAGATGTCTCTGTCCGATCCACGTGCTCCTCCACACCCGTCGGCTTTCCCCCAGCCCTTAGTTTAAAAACAGTTCTTACAACCTTTTTAATGTTAAGTGCCAGCCATCTTGTTCCATTTTGGTTTAGGTGGAGCCCATCCTTCCTGTACAGGCTCCCCCTCTCCCAAAAGTATCCCCATTTCCTAACAAATCTAAACCCCTTCTGCCTACACCATCGTCTCATCCACTCATTGAGACTCTGAAGTTCTGCCTGTCTACCTGGCAGAGCCATGTGTGGAACTGGAAGCGTTTCAGAGAACGCTACCATAGAGGTCCTGGATTTCAATCTCTTTCCTAGCAGCCTAAATTTGGCCTTTACGACCTCTCTCCTACCCTTCCCACTGTCATTGGTAGCTACATGTACCACAGCCACCGGCTCCTCCCCAGCACTACACATAAGACTATCTAGAAGTCTCAAGAGACCATAACCTTTGCACCAGGCAGATTAGCCATCATATGGTTCTCCGTGTCATCACAAACTGCTGTTTATGTTTCTAATGATCAAATCCCCCATTACTAACACCTGCCTTTTCCTAATGACTGGAGTTCCCTCCTCCAGAGAGCTTCAAGGGTTACCGAGTTAGTCTGTTGGGGTATGTCTACACTATAGCGTGATTTCGAAATATCTTATTTTGAAATAGTTAATTCGACATAAGTTTTTCAAATAACGCATCTACACACAAAATGCACTGAGTGGGCGCTGAATCGCATTTAAGGCTGGCCGGAACCAGGTCGGCAGGGCATCAGGTCAGGAGCTACTTTGTGTGGCTGCTGCCTGAGGCCATCTGAGGCCTGTGCTAAAGGACCCTCCCTGGACACCCGGTTCTCAGCTTTCCCTGCTTGCTTCCCTACCTCGATGAGGGACAGCAAAGCATGTTGTCTCTGCGTGCTATGGTTGCTCTCACTCGGGACACCATAGCACTCAGCCACATGGAGCCAGAGCTGCCCCTGGGCACTCTGGTGCTTCTCTTGGACACGTTGCTGCGAGCCTGGCTGCACTTTCTGCAGGCTGCCATCCAGGAGGTCCATCGGGGGGCTGTCAGTATCCAGGAGACCCTGTGGGAGAACTTCCACCCTGAGGAGCACTAAGAGCCTCCCTGGTCTGCCCCACTGGGGGTTCGGCCTCCTTCATCCCTCACGTCCTTACACTTACCCCTTCCTAACCCCCCTTCCTGATGTCAAATAAAATACACGTATTTTCATGAACACAAACTCTCTTTGTTTAACAAAATGGGGGGGGGATCAAACTCTGGTGAGACTGGGGAAAGGAGGCAGGTGAGGGGAGAAGAGAGGGTGGGAAAGGGAAGGGGGAAACCTGGAAGGAGGGAGCTGGAAGGGGGAAGCATGGGGAAGAAGGGGGAAGGGAAGCTCAGAGCTCAGGGTTGGGGGTTTCGCCGGACCAACTTGATTTTCATGCAAACCTGCTCCAGGGTTCCCATGTGGCCTTTGGTGGCCAGGCTGGCAGCTATCCTGCCATAGACGGCCACATTCCTCTCTCTAGTCTGGAGATCATGGTCGTTGGGGGCATCCCCCCCAAACCTGAATAAGGTCCATGATCTCCACCCTGGACAAGGAAGCGCCTGCCTTCTCCAGGCCCTGGCAGGCTCCTGTGGAGCAGTGGAGGCTGGCTGCCAGTGGCTTGCTGGCTCATGTTTTGGGGCCACTGGGTCAGGGGCAGTGACTGCTGGCTCTGGGCTGGCAGGCTTGGAGCTGGCACAGGCACTGTGGCCAGAGTCAACCCCTTTAAGGGCTCCGGGGAGGGGGAAGGGAGAGGAGTGTTCTCAGTTGAGGCTGGAGTGGCCTCCAGGGCACCCTGGGAAGGCTGGAGGCCCCCTATTTCGAAAGAAGTGTCTACACAGTACTTAATTCGAAATAGCTATTTCGAACTTGGCGTTATTCCTCATGGAATGAAGTTTACCAAATTCAAAATAAGCGCTCTGCTATTTCGAATTAATTTCAAAATAGCCGTTTGGCTGTGTAGACGCTAGTACAGTTATTTCAAAATAACTTTGCTGTGTAGACATACCAGTGCAGAAAAAAACAACAAAAGGTCTGGTAGCACTTTATAGACTAACAAAACATGAGTTTTCATATCCCCAACTCGTAACTCCAGTCATCTGAAGAAGGGGGCTGTGCCCACGAAAGCTCATGATACCATCTATGTGTTTCGTTAGTCTATAAAGTGCTACCAGACCATTTGTTGTTTTTTAATCCCCCAGAGAGGTATCCTCAGTGTGAGAGGATCCCACAACATTTTCTGATATAACTTTATCTCAGCTATATCCTGTATAGCAACTGGGTGACCAAACCCAACTGCATGGCCAGTTCGTTCTGCATTCATTCATGGTCTGAGCTTGGGCTACGGCTAAAGAGCAAGTGACCCCCTGCTGTTGCTCTCAGCGAGGGCCAGGCCTTTCCCTGGGGTATAGTTCCTGCTGGTGCCTATTAAGCTCTCACAAAATGATGTATGGAAATTACTGACCCAGGCACACGGCTGGCATGCGGAGGATTCATTGTTCATAATTCATTTCACTGAAAAAGAAATTATTTTTCAGTGTGTGAAGAGCGAGTAATCTGCTTTGCCCATGACAACAGCCTCAAGCAGGGTATGTCGTGTCTCATATTCTCATTTTCTGTCCCTCTAGGCAATTATACTGCAACCATCATTATAAAAGCTGGACACATACGGAAAGTCAGAGGAACGTATGGTACATGCAAGAGACACTCTTCTGACCCAGAGTTGGACACGTTCTCCACTATCCCATGTCAATTCCAACACAACCGAGTTCTCCAACCCCTCCACCTTCATCCTGCTGGGCATTCCTGGCCTGCAGGGGCCCATGTCTGGATCTCCATCCCCTTCTGTACCATGTATGTCATAACCATCTTGGGAATTTCACCATTCCTGTACATCGTGAAGAAGGAGTCGAGCCTCCATGAGCCCATGTACTATTTCCTCTGCATGCTGGCCATCACTGACCTGGTCCTGTCCACATCCACCCTGCCCACAATGCTGAGCATCTTCTGGTTCAATTCCAGGGAGATCAGTTTCAGTGCCTGCTTTACCCAGATGTACTTTGTTCACTGCTTCGCAGCGATTGAGTCTGGGCTTTATGTGGCCATGGCTTTGGATCGCTACGTGGCCATCTGCCATCCCCTGAGACATTCCACCATCCTGACAAACCGTGTTGTAGCCAAGATTGCCCTGGCCGTGGTGCTGCGCGGTGCCATCCTGGCACTGCCCTACCCCATCCTGGCCAGGCAATGGCCATATTGCAGAACCAACATCATACCCCACACGCACTGTGAGAATTTGCGTGTGGTGAAGCTGGCCTGCGCCGACATCAGCATCAGTAGCTACTACGGCCTCTTTACACTAATCTCTAGGATTAGTCTTGATGTGCTTTTTATCACTGTGTCCTACACCCAGATCCTCAGGGCCATCTTCAGACTCCCCACAAAGGATGCCCGGCTCAAGACTTTTGGGACTTGTAGCTCCCACCTCTGTGCCATCTTAATCTTTTACATCCCAGCTGTCTTCTCCTCCCTGACAACTCGGTTTGGCCATAATTTGCCTGTTCATTTCCATGTTCTCACTGGCAATTTGTACCTCCTGTTGCCCCCCGTGCTGAACCCCATAATCTATGGGGTGAGGACCCAACAGATCCGGGCCAGGCTGCTCCGGCTGTTTCCTCATAAAGGGACTGAAGTTGTCTCCTTTGGCTCTGGCTCTCAGTCCAAGTCCCGTGTAAAGTTCCCAGGGAACATGGTTCTTGGCCCTACCTGAATCACTGATTGACCAGTCAAAGAGAGAATAAATCCTTTCCTGACCTTACCAGGGTTTTGAGTGTCACTTACAGAGTGAAGGGTTTGTGTGTAAAGGTATGTCTACATTAGCTCGTTAGTTCGAGCTAGGTAGGCAACTGAGGGCACTGGAGTTGCAAATGAAGCCCAGGATTTAAATATCCCGGGCTTCATTTGCATGTTCCCGGGCGCCACCATTTTTAAATTCTCCTTAGTCCGAACTAACTGCCCGCGACTCCTTAGTTCGAATTAACTGTTTCTCCTCATTCCATGAGGAGTAACAGCTATTTAAATCCCGGGCTTCATTTGCAACATCTGTATAAGTGACGCCATCACAGGACCTAACCACAACATCAAAAGCCCATTCAACAGCACATCCTCTAATGTGGCATATGCCATCAAGTGCCAGCAATGCCCCTCTGCCATGCATATTGGCCAAATGGACAAATGGACGCAAGTCAGGCACCAGAAATCGAAACTCACAGAAACCCGCAAGGGAACATTGTACCCTGCCTGGGCGCTCGGTCATGGATTTCAAAGCAGCCATTCTTCTACCAACAACTTTCCCCCGCCAGTTACAGAGACAGAGGGCGGACTTGACCTTCATATGCAAACTTGACACTGTTTCTCCAGGCTTGAACAAAGACATTAACTGGATGACCCATTATAAAGCAGCCTTCCATACACTTAACACCTCCTTTTCACATCTAAAGCTAAGGAAGAGACACTTCCAGCCCACTCAATCAGCCTCATTTGCACCAGTCCTGCAATTGACAGGTACTTATTCTCTCTTCCTTCTCTTTCTCTTCTAAATTCTGGATTCCTTCCCCCGGCCCCTACTCCAGCTCATGTCTAAGGGGCCACAGGGCTACTTGTTGTTTTTAAAGTCACAGACTAACACGGCTCCCCCTTTAAGACGTTCTACCTCATAGATTTGCCCCCTTTCTAGTTGTATTTGTCATTGTAACTGAGACCCAAGGCCCTGCCCCCTTCCCCTTGTCTTCTTCCAAGGCCCCACCTCTACTCCAAATCTTCTCTTGAGTATCCCCATCCCTTCTATGCCTTTCACCACGCAGCCTGCACTCCTGATTGCTCCTGTCCTCCCCCACTACTCTTTGGAACATCTGTGTGATGGGTGCCCCCTTGAACGGAAATACAGCTGAGGCATCTGTGTCATTCGTCTGGGTTCCCTCTTGCATTGCGACATGACACACTTGCTTCAGACCAACATCTGCAGGCAGGGTCCAAACCCCCCAGCTGTTTTCCTGAATGCTCTGGCCAGCCAGTCATGGACCCACCATAGAGAGGCCACAGAGAAAGTGCTCTTGGATCCCCAGCCTAAGTACCCAGAGCTCTACCGTCCTGCCCTGGGCAAAACCTACCCAGTGTGCATTGATTGCCCAGTGCACCAAGGGCAGAGTTTGAGGAGGGTGGGGGGGGGGGGGGCGGGACGCGGGGGCAGCCATGTGCACCGGGAAATGATTTGCTTTTCTTCCCATTCCCATGACTAGCCAGGAGCGAGGGGCAAGTACTTGCATTCCATGAATGCCCTTCACTCCTGCCTGGGGAAGGGAGAAGGCAGAGGAATAATTCATGGAATCCAAGTACTTTCCCTTTGCTCTTTTACTGTGAGGCACACAGCTCCATAAAGGTAGCCTTCCACATCCAGAAGTTGTGGAACCACTGCTGGTCATCCCTCCACTCTACGACCAGCCAGTCCCACTCGTCACAACTGGTGTCCTGCCTCCAAAAGCATCTCTCCAGAGTGGGGTGTGGTTGCAAGGGTCATGCTCCTGCACCCAAGGAGGGGATCTCAAGGATGTGTTCGGTGTCCAGCTCCTGCAGGGCTATGAAGGCAGCCTGCACAAAGTCCTACACAATCTACAGCCTGGCCCTGTGGGGCCATCACATGCCCAGAGGCAGCTCTGGCTCCATGGCAAGGAGTGTGCTGTGGTGTCCAAAAGCAGGGCAACCAGAGCAGGCACTGCTAAAGCTTTGCTGTCCCTTGGGTAGTGTTTGACTACCCTGACAGTTAGGAACTTTTTCCTAATGTCAAACCTGAACCTCCCTTGCTGCAGTTTAAGCCCATTGCTTCTTGTTCTATCCTCAGAGACCAAGATGAACAAGTTTTCTCCCTCCTCCTTATGACACCCTTTTAGATATCTGAAAACTGCTATCATGTCCCCACTCAATATTCTCTTTTCTAAACTAAACAAACCCAATTCTTTCAGCCTTCCTTCATAGCTCATGTTCTCTAGACCTTTAATCATTCTTGTTGCACTTCTCTTGACCCTCTCCAATATCTCCACATCTTTCCTGAAATGCGGTGCCCATAACTGGACACAATACTCCAACTGAGGCCGAACCAGTGCACAGTAGAGAGGAAGAATGACTTCTCGTGTCTTGCTCACAACACACCTGTTAATGCATCCCAGAATCATGTTTGCTTTTTTTGTAACAGCATCACACTGCTGACTCATATTCAGCTTGTGGTCCACTGGAACCCCTAGATCCCTTTCTGCCATACTCCTTCCTAGACAGTCGCTTCCTATTCTGTATGTGTGAAACTGATTGTTCCTTCCTAAGTGGAGCACTTTTTATTTGTCTGTATTAAACTTCATCCTGTTTACCTCAGTCCATTTCTCCAATTTGTCCAGATCATTTTAAATTATGACTTTATCCTCCAGAGCAGTCGCAATCCCTCCCAGCTTGGTATCATCTGCAAACTTAATAAGCGTACTTTCTACGCCAATATCTAAATCGTTGATGAAGATATTGAACAGAGCCGGTCCTAAAACAGACCCCTGTGGAACCCCACTTGTTCTACCTTTCCAGCAGGATTGTGAACCATTAATAACTACTCTCTGGTTATCCAGCCAGTTATGCACCCACCTTATAGTAGCCCCATCTAAGTTGTATTTGCCTAGTTTATTGATAAGAATATCATGCGAGACCGTATCAAACACCTTACTAAAGTCTAGGTATACCACATCCACCGCATCTCCCTTATCCACAAGACTCGGTAGCCTATCAAAGAAAGCTATCAGATTGGTTTGACATGATTTATTCTTTACAAATCCATGCTGGCTGTTCCCTATCACCTTGCCACCTTCCAAGTGTTTACAGATGATTTCCTTAATTACTTGCTCCATTATCTTCCCTGGCAAAGAAGTTAAACTAACTGGTCTGTAGTTTCCTGGGTTGTTCTTATTTCCCTTTTTATAAATGGGCACTAGATTTGCCCTTTTCCAGTCTTCTGGAATCTCTCCTGTCTCCCATGATTTTCCAAAGATGATAGCTAGAGGCTCAGATACCTCCTCTATCAGCTCCTTGAGTATTCTAGGATGCATTTCATCAGGCCCTGGTGACTTGCAGGCATCGAACTTTTCTAGGTGATTTTTAACTTGTTCTTTTTTTATTTTATCTTCTCAACCTACCCCGTTCCCACTAGCATTCTCTATGTTAGGCATTTCTTCAGACTTCTCGGTGAAGACTGAAACAAAGAAGTCATTTAGCATCTCTGCCATTTCCAAGTTTCCTGTTACTATTTCTCCCTCCTCACTGACCAGTGGGCCTACCCTGTCCTTGGTCTTCCTCTTGCTTCTAATGTATTTATAAAAAGCCCTGCCTGAACTGGTTCCCGGTGGCCTTAAATGTGAGATAGCGTCCAATCCATGTGGACGCTATCTTTCAAAAAAGCAGATCACTTTTTCATTGCGCTTTTGCTGTCTAGATGCTCTCTTTCAAAATTAGCTTTTCCAGAATATCTCTTCCAGTCAAATTCCAACACAACTGAGTTCTCCAATCCCTCCACCTTCTTCCTGCTGGGCATTCCTCACCTGGAGGGGGCCCATGTCTGGATCTCCATCCCCTTCTGTGCCATCTACGCTATAGCCCTCTTGGGGAACTTCACCATCCTGTTCATTGTGAAGAGGGAGCCGAGCCTCCATGAGCCCATGTACTATTTCCTCTGCATGCTGGCCGTCACCGACCTGGTCCTGTGTACATCTACCGTGCCCAAATTGCTGAGCATCTTCTGGTTCAACTCATGGGAGATCGATTTCAGTGCCTTTCCCACCCAGATGTACTTTGTTCACTGCTTCTCAACAATTGAGTCTGGGCTTTATGTCTCCATGGCGTTTGATCGCTACGTGGCCATCTGCCATCCCCTGAGACATTCCACCACCCTCACAAACCGTGTTGTAGCCAAGATTGCCCTGTCCGTGGTGCTGCACGGTACCATGCTTGCACTGCTCTGTCCCCTCCCGGACTGGCAGTGGCCATATTGCAGAACCAACATCATCCCCCACACGCACTGTAAGCACATGCCTGTGGTGAAACTGGCCTGCACCGACATCCGCATCAGTAGCTATTATGGCCTCTTTGCGCTATTCTCTAGGATTAGTCTTGATTTGATTTTTATCTCTGTGTCCTACACCCAGATCCTCAGGGCCATCTTGTGTCCCTCGGCTCTGGCTCCCAGTGCAAGTCCCATGTAATGCTGCCAGGTGGCATGGTTCTTGTCCCTGCCTGAATCACTGAATGGCCAGTCAAAGAGAGAATAAATCCTTTCCTGTCCTTACCATGGTTTCTGAGTGTGACTTTCAGAGTGAAGGGTTTGTGTGTAACTTATTAATATCTATACAACTGGCACCATCAGAGGACCTAACCACATAAGCCACAACATCTTGAGTTCATCCACCTCCACGTCCTTTAATGTGGCATATACCATCAAGTGACAGCAATGCCCCTCTGCCATGCATATTGGCCAAATGGACAGTCTCCACAACAATGGATAAATGGACACGAGTCAGGCACCAGAAATCGAAACTCACAGAAACCCACAGGGGAACATTGTACCCTGCCTGGGCGCTCGGTCATGGATTTCAAAGCAGCCATTCTTCTACCAACAACTTTCACAAGCCAATTACAGAGACAGAGTGAGGACTTGACCTTCATATGCAAGCTTGACACTGTTTCTCCAGGCTTGAACAAAGACATTAACTGGATGGCCCTTTATAAATCAGCCTTCCATACACTGAACACCTCCTTTTCACATCTAAAGCTAAGGAGTGGACACTTTCAATTAACTTCATTAGCACCGGCCCTGCAATCGACATGTACTCTCTCTCTCTCTCTCTCTCTCTCTCTTCTCTTTCTGCTCTAAATTCTGGATTCCTTTTCCCTCCCACTGCAGCTCATCTCCAAGGTCCCACAGAACTACTTGTTTTTAAAGTTATAAACTAACACGGCTCCCCCTTTACGACTTTTTACCTCATAGAATTGCCCCTTTTCTAATTTTATTTGTCATTTTAACTGAGACCCAAGGCCCTGCTCCGCCCTTGCAGTGCCCCACTTCTATTAAGGAAAGGGACATGCCCAATTCTTCTTAATGAGCTACTATTTTTACCCTTTAAACTTCAACCAGGACACAGTTTATGTAAAATTTAAGAGAGATTTATTACCCTGAGAAAGAGTTTTAAGTGTTTGTAGGTGAGTGCAAACAGATAGCAAAAAGTAGGCTACCATAAGAAATAAAACAAAACCTCAATCTAATCCTAATGTACTTACTCAAGTCAAGATCAACCACGTCTATCTACGATCTACCAAGACTATCCACAAGGCTGGTTAGTCTGTCAAAGAAAGCCATCAGGTTGTTTTAACCTGATTTCATCTTGACTGTTCCTTATGACCTTTCTGTGTTGTAAATGTTTGCAAATTGATTCATTAAAATAGTTCTTCCATTATCTTTTCTGGTACAGAAAGGGAGATGCCTGGTTAGTAATTCACCAGGCTGTTTGTATTTCCCCTTCCCAGAGCTGGCCCAAGCTATGGGCTGACCAGGCTTCCGCCCAGGGAGCCACATTGTAGGGGGTGCCACACGGAGCTGCCGGACCGGTCGAGGGCGGGGCCGTGCATGAGCCGGGTGCCCGAGGCCCGGTGACGCCGCGCGCCCGGGGGCGGAGTCACACATGCGCCGCTTTCCTGGGGGCGGCTCCGCACTCCAGGGGTCCGGGCGCAAGAATGGCTGAGGCCGGTCCTGCCCCTTCCTTAGCCACTCTTTTGAAATGTCTCCCTATTCACTAATGGCTCAGCTATCTCTTCAGTCAGCTCCTAGCGTATTCCAGGATGCATTTTATCAAGCCCTGGTGCCTTGAACACATTTAATTTTCTAAGTCATTTTTAAATGATCCTTTCCTATTTTAGCCTCTGATTTAATCCCATTTTCCCTGGCATTCACCATCTTCAGCATCCAATTGACACCAACCTTCTTCCTGAAAACCAAACCAAAGGAGTACTTAAGCAACTCTGCCATGTCCCTATTTTCTGTTATGGGTATTTTCCACATCTAAAGGCGCCTGCTTGTTCCTTGATCTTCCTCTTACTTCTAATGTATTTGTAGGATTTTCTTTGTTACCCTTTATGTCTCTAGATTGTTCGATCTAGTTTTGTGTCTCGACCTTTCTAATTTTGCCCCTACAGACTTGTATAATTTTTTTTACAGTCATCTTTTATCGTTTCAAAAAGCTTCCACTTTTTATAGGAATCTTTTTGGATTTAGAGCTCACTGAAGATCTTCCTCCATCGCTTAACTTCACATAAAATGACAGCACATGCAACTTATAAGACTATAACTGTTCAACAGAGTATGAAGTTCAGAATGATATCACACAAGGCATCTTCTGTATAAAATATTTTTAATTATATGGCAGTGGGAATACGGGGGTGCCAGGGTGTCACATTTCTACCTCCCTTCCTCACAGCTGGGCTCCCTCAGCTTCAGGGTTGGAACAGGAGCTTCTGCAGCCAGACAAGTCATCTGCAGTGATGGCAGCGAGGACACAGCACTGGGGGCACAGGTCCCAACTGGGAACAGAGAGGGAAGCCACGACACAGCTGAGGGTGTGTCTAGACTGCAGTGTTCTTCTGGAAAAAGGTACGCCAATTGCGAACCGCAAGTGGAGTATCTTTTTCTGCTTCTTTTCTCAGAAGAGGCTTTTCCGACATTTGGCCCGTCTATATGGGGCCAAATGTCGGAAAACCCCCTTTTTTCACACATCCCTTCTTCCTTGAGAAACGAGATTTACAGGGATGCTGAAAAATGCGTCTGCAGTTCTGAAAATTTTTTTGGAAGAGCAGACGTGTTCCTTGGATGCAGCAGAGTTTTTCCGGGATACCTCTAGTATCCCAGAAAAACACTGCAGTGTAGACATAGCCTGAGAGTTGGGAGCAGCCGAGGGCAGAGACCATTGTGCGGCTGATTTCTTTAGCTTTCAGTTCCCTTCTGTTCTTCCTGACTGGGGGCCTGTGGCAGGCAGGGTCTGTGCAATGGGTGAGAGTTGGGAGCCCTTTGCCCTGAGACAGGCCTGTGGAGCAGGGTAAGGGATCAGCTTTGAATCTAGGAGGACAAGAGCTGAGAGAGGCAGCAGGACACACCCCTGCTTAGCTGGGAAGGGGGGATGCTGGGCAGAGGCCGGGTGGTTTCGGTAGCTCAGAGGGAGGGAGGCAAATGACGCTGCTTCGCTTAGCTGGCTATGCACATGGCTATACACACAGGACAATGCGCCTGGCACTACAGGGCACCCCTCGCCCAGCGGCTGAAGCTGAACGCTGTGGACGCGTCTAAGGCACATGCTACATGACACTTGGGATCACTCCATATGGAAGCTCCTTAGCGAGGCTGCTGGGCAGCGCTATCGCCAGCCATGGAGGAACTGAGCCATTCAAAGGAAAAGGGGCTTATCCAGGGCCACCCCAGAATGGGGAATAGAGACTGGTGCCCCTGACCCCCATGCCAGCACCTTTGCTCTGGCCACAAACCGGCTCTGCTCCTCTGACACCAGCACACAGCCAATATTCATAACTTCAGGCAGAACCATTATACGTGCACACAGACAGGGGAATCACACTCAGCCAATTGTGACTTTCCCATGGACTCCCAATTGCACTTTCTTTGTATGAGGTTTGCTGCAATTCGGTAAGAGTGGTGGCCACAATGATACAATTGGTCACGTTCAATCACACAGCATCTAACCACCTTCCCATCCCACAATCATGCTACAGCTGCTAGTCACAGGAGGAAGGGCCATTGCCCAGGTTCCTGCAGGGTGAGTAGCTGGGACAGAAAAGCTGCCTGAAGATGGTAAGAGCAGAAAAGAACGTTTTCTACTAGAGGGAGCCTGCTCCTTGAGCAAAGAAAGGAGGAAAGGGTTTGGGTTTGTTTTTTTTAATTTTCAAGTGAGAGGTGGGCGTTCATAAACTTGACTGGCTCCTCCAAGCGTGGCCAGCCCCCGTGTCTTGGGACAGCCTTAACTTGTGTGTAACTCCTCTTCTGGAAATGCATCCGGGGAATACAACTACAATGGCCCGGAGGTAAATTCTGAACTTAGGCACCACGGACTTGCTCAGAACCCCTGGTTCATCGGCTGCCAGGAGCCCACTGTTCTGCCAGGAGGCTGCCCAAAGCAGCCCGTGTGCTGACGCTGCTCCACAGTCTTTGCTCAAGCCTGAGTGCAGGTGGGATTCTCCAATGAGATGGTCCCCAGCCCAGCTCCTGAGCAGGCCGGATCTGTTAGGGGTTCTCAGCCCATGCCTCCTGGATGGGTCCTTGAAGGTCAGGAGTGTGTGAATGTGTGTGTGTGTGCACACATGGCCCATGGTTGTGTTTGCATGTGTTTTTGTGTGTCTGTACCCTCAGAACATCCAGCAAGTTCCCCAGAAGAGGCATTTCCCTGGAGCTCAGGGCATGCACATGGGATGTGGGAGAGCTGAGTTTAAGTCCTTGGTCCAAACATGGTAGTGCAGAGAAGTACATAGAACCTGTTGTATTGACTCCCTCTGGGACATCTGTCATTGGCCACTGTTGGCAGACAGGATACTGGGCTAGATGGCCTTTGGTCTGACCAAGTCTGGCTGTTCTTACGTTCTTACAGATGAGACTTCCCGGGATGGAGTCTAACTGTCCCATCCCTGGTCTGACACCCTCTGTTCTCTTGAGGAGAATGAAAAAATCAGGCCATGTCTACACTAGCGAGAATATTGATGCTGCAGTGGTCAATAGTCTGGCATTTGACTCAGCAGGTCTAGTACAGACCCACTAAATCAAATGAAGAGTTCTCACCCATCAATTTGTGAGGAGTAAGGGAAGTCTATGGGAGCATTTGCTCCAATCAACCTCCTGCTGTGAAGCCATCATGAAATACCAAATTAAGGTATGTCGACTCCAGTGACACCCACAGAGAAGGTTGAGGGAGAACAGTGAGGAGAGCCTTCAGCAGGAAGGAACAGAGCAAGTGGCTCCATGTAGGATGTTATTGGGAAGAACTGAAGGGTATGTTTCCCAGGCTACATCTACACTGCAGAGTTTTTGTGCAAAAACAGCCTTTTTTGTGCAAAAACTCGCAGAGCATCCACACTAAAAGCGTGTTTTTGCATAATATAAATTACAGTAGATAGTCAGAAGACAGGGCTTTTTGCGCGGGCGTTATTCCTCTTTGTATGAGGAATAAGCCTTTTTGCGCAAGAACTCTTGCACAAAAAGGAGTGTGTGGACACACAAAAGGGGTTTATTGTGCAAGAAAACCCCTATCGGAAAAAGCACAGGTGCACTGATGGCCATTCTCTCTTGCGCAGAAGCACATGGCAGTGTGGACACGCTCTTTGCAAGAACTTTTTGTGGAAGATCTCTTTCACAAAACGTTCTTGTGCAAGAAGCCTGCAGTGTAGATATAGCCCCAGTGTCCTGAGCAGAGAGAGACCGTGTAGCCCAGAAAGGCAGCAGCAAAACCACCCAGAGAAGGGACAGGGTAAATCCAGTCACAGGAGCAGAGGGGTGAAGAGAAAAAAGAAACCATTCAACAGAACACCCCCCTTCAAGCGGGACACTACACTTGCAGTGAGTGTGGGAAAAGTTTCCAGTGTACACAGGTCCCCATTTTACAGCAGAGAATTCACACCGGCGAGAAACCCTTCATCTTGTCTGACTGTAGGAATAACTTCGGCCAGAAGTCAAAACTTATTACCCATCAGGGAAAGCAGTGTGGATGCTCTCTTGCACAAAAGCACATCGCTTTTGTGATGCGCTTTGAGGTCTGGATGCGCTTTTGCGCAAGATCTCTTCCGCAAAAGACTTCTTGAACAAAAACCTGCAGTGTAGACGTAGTGTCTTCCCCTCAGGGGGCGGGCCTTGTTCATGTGTGTCTCTGTCCCCTTCCTCTCACAGGAACTGGGTGTGTCTGCATCTATCAGGCCTGTTCCCCCTCAGTGGGCCTCGGTGTGTTTCTGTGTCTCTCAGCCCCATTCCTCAACCAGGTCTGTGTGGGGCTGCACCGCTGTTCCTCATTCTCCTCACAGAGGGTGGGCGAGTGTCTGTGTGTTTCTGCCCCATTTCCCACACAGAGACCAAGAGTATCTCTGTGTCTCTTGGGCATATTCCCCACACAGATGCTGGGCGAAGGGATAGGGAAAATGACCTAGTACAGGAAAATCACTATCAACACAAACCCATTATACAAACAGGGAAACTGAGGTCTAAGAGACATGATTGGTCAAGGTCATGGTAGAGGGCTCTCCCTTTCATAACCACACTGAGGACCCTTGCCAGGCCAACCCCAAAATGGTGTCCAGCTGGTCGTAGAGTTGCTATCCCGGACTGTCCGCTCTCCTCTTTCACCTTGTGGTAGGACTGGTGCAGCTCTTTGATCTTGATTCACCACTGCTGTACGTCCCTGAAATATCCTTTGCCCCCCTCCATAATATACAGCTTGCAATCCTGCTGTATATTATGGCATTCCTCCTGCTGGTTCAGAGCTCATTAAGGATGATTTCATCCCCCCACACCTCGATGAGGTCCAAGATCTCCTGGACACTCTAGGTAGGCACTCTTCTGTGCCCTTGGGAACAGGAGCTCATGGGAGCAGAAGTTCTCAAAGTCATCTCACTGTTGTGGGGATTGCTTGACACCATCTCCACATGTTCCATGGTGTGCTGCTCTGCTGGCCACACAGGACAGCCCTTCTCCTGGTCCCGGGGCTTTTTGAGCTCAGTGGGAGAGCAGTAGAGGCGTAGCTTGTGGCCAGAGCGGTCAGAGCGGAAAGCTTTGGGAGACCTCCCAGAGTCCAATAGCATTGACTTTCGTGCAATGCTATATCCACACTAGCGTAAATTCAACCATGCAAGAAGTGATGGTCAGGGATGGGGTGTAATGGGCATTATGAACCAACGTAGGTTTGCATCAGTCTAAAAACATGCAGTACCCATCATCCCTCTGGCCTTGTCATGAATAGGAGCTGCAAAGGAGAGTCTGACTTACCTGGAGAATGAGGAAAGGGTTAAGCAAACTCTGGAGATGCACCTGAGGGAGGGGGCTTTGGGCATTCAGCCAATGAAATGCAGATCAGGAATTTCAAACTGAGAGAGGGGTTTTTTTCTTCCTTTGTTTTTGGTCAGAGCAGTTTTTCCCCAGGCAGCAGGAGAGACGGACTCTCCTACGAACAGACTCCTTGAATTGAAATGTGTAAGCAGGCAAAAGTTTAGATAGTTCATCAGGTTTTATTGTTTTCCTTGTTTGGGGGTTTGGAAATCATGCCTGAGCTGGTTAATTGTTTTTCAGTTTTGTAACTAAGGAATTACAGCCCAGGGATTCTCCCTGAGTCTGTTTCACTCTATGGTTTTTAACACCCAGTCATTTACTCTGGTTTCAACAGAAGTCTTGTTTTAATGACAAAAGTATTTTCTTTTTGTTTTGGTTAACCAGTATTGGTTGATTTTTGTGTCCTTAAACCTACGTGCCCAAGTTACCAGGGAGGAGCAGGGCCCCACTGTTCTCTGCGGATTATCTCTGTTTGGTTTCCCAACTCCAAGCAAATCAGAGGGGGGGTAGTGGGGAGCTTTTCCTCAAGGAGGGGAATCCAAGTGATCTCTTCCCTGGAAAAGGGCTTATTTTATCATTTTATTTACACTTGGTAAGGGCTGCGACCAATCTGTTTGGGTCTCAGGCAAACTGAGATCGGACAAGTTTGTCTCTGGGTCTACGTCTATACTGCAGGGGTTTTTCCGTCTGAAGATATGCAAATGGAGTGCTCATCTGCATATCTTGCACTCTCATTTTCATATCCTCTTCTGATCCTTTTTGCAGAAGAGGTTTTGCCATTAAAAAGCCCTGTGTAGACGGGGTGATTTGTCAGAAAAAAACCCATTTGCGCAAGATCCTGTAAACCTCGATTTTTGAGGAATAAGGGATCTTGTGCAAAAAAGGTTTTTTCAGACAAATAGCCCCATTTACACGGGGTTTTTTAACGGCAAAACCTCTTCCGCAAAAAGGATTGGAAGAGGATATGCAAATGAGAGCACACAATATGCAAATGTGCGCTCCACTTGCATATCTTCTCCCGAAAAACCCTCAGTGTAGACGTAGCCTGGGAGTTACAGAGACAGGTTCCTACAGAGTTTATTCTGCTAGCCAGCCCCCATCTACCCTCAAAGTGCCAGGTTGGGGAACTGAGTCATGACAGGCCTCATTTACACTTGTAGTTTAGGGTATGTCTACACTAGCCCCCTAGTTCGAACTAGGGAGGCTAATGTAGGCATTCGAAGTTGCAAATTAAGCCCGGGATTTAAATATCCTGCGCTTGATTTGCATCTTCAACCGGTCGCCATTTTTGAAATTTACAAGTCGGACTAACTGCCCGGCGTCTGCAGGGGACCGGTAGTTCGAATTAAAGCCTAGTTCTAACTACCTGTTATTCCTCCTGGAATGAGGTTTAACAGGTAGTTCGAACTAGGGCTTTATTTTGAACTACCGGGTCCCTGCCGCATGTAGACGTGGGCAGTTAGTCCGGACTTGTAAATTTCAAAACGAAGAAGCAAATCAAGCGCAGGATATTTAAATCCCGGGCTTAATTTGCAACTTCGAATGCCTACATTAGCCTCCCTAGTTCGAACTAGGGGGCTAGTGTAGACATACCCTTAGATCAAATTTAGCCACATAAGGTCAGTTTTCCAAGTGATGCATCCACTCTACCGTGCCCGTCACATCGACCTTAAGGGCTGCAGAAGTCAATTTTTGGAACGTTATTCCCAACCTTGCCCAGGAGTTCTTCCATCCCTTTGGGAAGCTCCCTTTGTGACGGACCCCCCCCCCCCCCATGCTTTATGAAATGGACTCATGAACATGAATATACATAAATCAAAGGTGGTTTGAGCGGATTATTTCATGTAACCCATCGATCTGCATGTCATGATCTGCTGGTTCTGTTTATCTTACTCTGTTGTATGTATCATTTGTGTGTATAAAATTAGACACATGGAGGGGGGAATACTTGGTGAGTTTCCAATGTGTGAAGGGGAGACATGGAGGGTGTTTCCTGAAACATCTAGGTGAGCCACTGTTCAACAATCTTTTGTCCTTCAGTCTGAGCAGTGGTTGGTAGGGAGTGGCCTCAACTCCTTAACAAAAGGAATAGGAAAGCAGAGGCCTGGGTCTTTTGGCTGGGCTGCACCTGAAGGAAGGGGCCAGTGACCCCAGGGTGGGGAAGAGAGCCCTGGTTTGGAGGGGCAACTGGAAAAGAGGTTTTAGGGTGAGTTTGATTAAGTTTGTACTGAGGTTTCAATGTAGAATTAGCCAAACGGTTTTATTTCTTTTGATTTGTAACCTACTTTGCTCTGCCTGTTTTCACTTATTACCACTTAAATCCTACTGCTTCCACTTCATAAAACCATTTTTATTTTCTATCAAACCCAGTGTAAGCGATTGTTACCTGGGGGGGGGGGCAACCAGCGTGCACATTCCCCCTTTCATTATTAAAGGAGGCTTACCTAATTCTTTGGGGTCTGATCCCATCTGGGGAGTGATAGCCCAGGAGGCTGGGCCCTAAACTGCCTTCTCCTTGGACCTGAAGTGGTTTAGTGTCTGTACTGCTTCTCGGTGGGGGCAGGAACCTCAGCTTGGGGCCTTGGCTGGGGGAGATCAGTGGAGCTGGCCCAGCAGGACTGGGCGGTGAGGAGCCCCAGAGAGCAGGAAGGTGAGTGGCAGTGGCCGTGTCAGTACCCCGGAAGGCACCCTCAAGGGGTCATCTGTGATGGCACCCCGTCACACCCTTAATTTCTGTTTACTTCTAAAGCTGGATAATCAACATAGAAGCAGAGACGGGCTGGTCCCCACCCTGTTTGCATCCAGATGCTGCTTCTTCCCCAGAGGCCGAGTGAACCCCACTGGGACAGCCCAGAGCTGGGTTATAACCAGTGCCCAGCCCTGTGCCAGCTCTCGGCGCAGGACGCTGCTGCAGACGCTGGGCTGAGAGGTGCGGGACCCGGCTGCCTGAGGGGGGTTCCCAGGGAAGACACGTCCCTCTCAGCACTCACAGGTACCAGCTCTAGCTGAGGGGCTCCCCTGCCCCACAGCCCCAGGGCAGCGTGGGTGTGAGGGACAGAGAGCTGGTCTGGGGCCCTTTGTGCTCTGGAGAGCCTCAAAACATCTCACGGCCCTTGGCACAGGGGATGAGTTTGCTCCCAGTGTCACAGGCCAACATGTCACTAGTTAGCTTCCCACCGCTTCCCCCTCACTCTCATCCCAGGGAGGCTGCATTCCAGTGGCACGGTGGGTCCTTTGGCAGGGAAGATGTGGGACGATGTCCAGTGCAAGGCTGGATGCTGAGGCCCTGGCACGTCCTTTCCTCAGACTGGGAATCTGGGTGGAGGTGGTGGCGTCAGAGGGTGGGATAGTTCCCAGGGAATGTCTGGCTACTCAGTGCTGAAGAAGCACTTCGCTGAGTTGGTAAGGTGGCCCTGCAATCTAGAGGCAGAGTGGCGGGGGGCAGGAGGGAGGACACACAAGAGATGCACGGCCGTGGCTGCAGGGGAACCTGAACGTGGTTGTGAGCCTGCAATTTCTTGCCGGAGCGCCCCTCTCTCCTCCGGACGGAGCGTGCACGGCTGCACAGTGCCTGTGTGTGTGTGACAGAGATGTACATACTGTGTGTGTGTGTGTGTGTCTGTGTTTGAGAGAATGGCAGACAGAGATGCGCATTGCCCCTTTAAGTATGCACACCCCACTTCTAGTACAGTGCCCTTTTAAATTCAGTAGATTAACCAGTTCAGTGTGACCTGCTCCCAAGTAACCCAGGGAGGAAAAAGGGGGTTACATGAAATAAACCAATTCCCTTCTTTAATGTAAGTCCATGTGTGGCTGGTCGAGGGATCAGCTTTAATTTCTCTGAGACTTTTGATTGAAGAGGGGAAAACCTTCCGATAAACACAGGAACACTCCAGAAATTCAGCAGAGCCCACGTAGAATGCATTACAGCTGGTTTACTCACCTAGCATAGAAAACAGAAACATTCCTGCAGATGAAACTTGCAGACCACCCCGCCCTGGCAGCGTGGTTACAGTGAGAGGTGAGGGCAGGCAGACGGCCTGAGCATTTGGTGAGTGGGGCCCATGCAAACACACTGCTGTAAGACAGTCACATGCACAGTTACCCTCTCGGAACCAGGACTGCACACTCTAGGGCACTGGGATGTAGGATGCAAGGTCCTGAAAAGATCTTGGCGTCATAACGGACAGCCAACTCACGGGGAGCTCCCAGGGCACCCCTGCAGCCAGCAGGGCTGATGGGTTCCTTGGCTGCACAAACAGGAGCATTGCGGGTGAAAGAAAGGGAAGGACGCTACCGCTGCACATGGCCGTGGGGACACGGATGCATGGAGTTCTGGGTCCACATTTCCGAAGGGATGCGGGGAAACGAGACGGTGCAGAAAGGAGCCACAACAACCGAGCGGAGGCTAGAGATAATGTCAGATAGAGACAGACTGAAAGAACATCATGTATGTGTCCGAAAGCATAACAACGGGCTCTATCATGTAGCAAAGAAAGTCAGAGGCAGGACCAGTGGCTGGAAGCTGAAATCAAACACATTCCAGGTAGAAATAAGGGTCAAAAGTTTAGCCCTGGGAATAACTAATCAGTAGAATGAACTGCACAGGGAAATGGTGGAGTCTCCCCACCGGCCTGTCTGCAGACCCAGACTGGATTCTTCTCTCGATCTGCTTACAGGCTTGTCTACACTTCATTTGCTACAGGAGCTCGGTGTCAGAGCACTTCCCCTTCTGCCTCAGCCCTGGCTCCTGTCATGCTGAGGGAGAGCAACCAGACCAAAAGCCCCAAGTGCTGACACTGCGATGTGTGTTGTCGTTAGCTCCCAGAAAATGTGATTCCAGTTTCCCGCCTCCTTCATTTCCTCTTAAACCTCAGTTTATAGAGTAAAATTGGAGTTCTGCCCAGCTCGACCCTCACCAGTTGTTTTACTGGAAAGTTACTAATCAGTCCCAGTAGTGTAGAGTAATTCTGTAACCGATTATACCCCACCACTGCAATTAATTTACACCTAGCAAAATTAATTATATAGCAAACAGAAACAAATAAGGAACCAGACAAAGAACATGCAGCTTAACAATAGAAAAGTGGGGACAATCAAGCAAAAATAACAATGCAATGAGGGTTCCACAACCACAACTATGGATAAGTGGGCTCTTGCCAGGCAGAAATCAGACTAAGTTTTCTTTCATTCTGGGATCTGTGCGTTAGCTGGTGGTGTTAGATTGGACCACCCACTTATCACCCTATTGTCACTTGATCTCCGTGCGGCTGGCTGGGAATGGGAGGATGTGAATGTACCCTGCCCAGTCTATGGCTGCCCCGCTGCTCGGCCAAAGCACAAGGTCTGAGCCACAGACCAAGGCCTCAGACGGTTAGCATGAGCTACGACCCATTCACAAGCGGACGTGTGGGTCTGATTCTTCTCCCAGGTGCCATATATTGCTTTTCCCCCATCATTGCTGCACTCTCTTGGCCATGGAATTGGGTTTTTAGCCAACATCGTCCTCTTTCTTGACTATCTAACAAACTCTTCTTAAGGTTCTCTCAGGTTTCATTCACATTTTTTCTGTCTAATTTTCCTGCCAATAAGTTTTGCTGATAACTTGCCTCAGCTTTGGGGAATTAGCCTTTTTCTGGAAATCTGTGCTGTTCTCCTTTTGTGTGAAACGGAACAGAGGTGGTTAAACACTGGAATAAATTGCCTAGGGAGGTTGTGGAATCTCCATCTCTGGAGATATTTAAGAGTAGGTTAGATAAATGTCTATCAGGGATGGTCTAGACAGTACTGGGTCCTGCCATGAGGGCAGGGGACTGGACTCGATGACCTCTCGAGGTCCCTTCCAGTTCTAGTATTCTATGATTCTATGAAATCAGCTCCATTATTTTCCTCTCCTTTATCAAATGCCCCCTTGTGTGTCTTGTCTCTGAACTAACCAGTTCCAGACTTTCCTCTCAGTCCTCTTAAAACAGCCCCTCCCCACCCAGTTTTCACAACCTGTCTCAGAAAAGCCTTTTCTATCTGCTGTGTCCTGCACAGCCACTGGGCGACCAGACCCGAGGGCGTGGCCAGAGCAGGTTATTCTCCATCTCATTCCGTACGTGTCCAACCATGGGCTGTGCATGGATCATGGTTGCAAGGAGCAGGTGACCCCTTGGTGTTGATTTCAAGAAGGGCTACGCCTTTTCCAGGGTGAATTTCCTGCTGGTACCTATTAAGAATTCCCGTAAAATGCTACATAGAATTATTGCCACAGGGACACTGTTGGCATCCATAGGGTCAGTTGTTCATAAATCGTTTCCCTGAATAAAGAAAATTGGATTCTTCACTGTGAAGGGCCACCGATCTGCTTTGCCCATGAGAACAGTCACCAGCAGTGCAAAGAATGTCTCACATTATCATTTTCTGTCCCTCCAGGCATACGTTCTGCAGTCGTAAGCCTAAATCCTGGGCACATACAGAAAGTCAGGGGGAATGTACAACACATGCAGGAGACACCATTCTGCCTCAGATTTGGACACCTTCTCCCCTAGGCCATGTCCGACTCCAACACAACCTACTTCACCAACCCCTCCACCTTCATCCTGTTGGGCATTCCTGGCCTGGAGACAGCCCATGTCTGGATCTCCATCCTCTTCTTCATCGTGTACGCCGTCGCCATCTTGGGGAACTTCACCATCCTGTCCATTGTGAAGACAGAGCCGAGCCTCCATCAGCCCATGTACTATTTCCTCTGCATGCTGGCTGCCACTGACCTGGTCCTCTCTACCTGCACACTGCCCAAAATGTTGAGCATTTTCTGGTTCAATTCCAAGGAGATCGATTTCGGCGCCTGCGTCACCCAGCTGTATTTTGTTCACTGCTTCACAGCAACTGAGTCTGGGATCTTCGTGGCCATGGCTTTGGATCGCTTCGTGGCCATCTGCCATCCCCTGAGACATTCCACCATCTTGACAAACTGGGTGGTGGCCGAAATCGGCCTGGCTGTGGTGTTGCGTGGCTGCATTCTCACACTGCCCTATCCCTTCCTGGCCAGACACTGGCCATATTGCAGAACTAACATCATCCCCCACACGCACTGCGAGCACATGGTTGTGGTGAAGTTGTCCTGCGCCGACATCCGTGTGAGTAGCTACTATGGCCTCTTTGTGCTGATCTCTGGGATGGGTCTTGATATGTTTCTAATTGCCATGTCCTACACCCAGATCCTCAGGGCCATATTCAGGCTTCCCACTAAGGACGCCCGGCTCAAGACTTTTGGGACTTGCAGCTCCCACCTCTGTGTCATCTTAGCCTTCTACATCCCACCTCTCTTTGTCTCCCTCATGTCCCGATTTCTCCCCATGTTGCCCCTTCATTTCCAAAGTCTCATTGCTAATGTGTACCTCCTAGTGCCCCCCATGCTAAACCCCATCATCTATGGGGTGAGGACCAAACAGATCCAAGCCAGGCTGCTCCGGCTGGTTCCTCTTCCCTGAATCACTGAGCGGCCAGTTAAAAAGGAAATAAATCCTTTCTTGACTTAAGAACATAAGAACATAAGAACAGCCGTACTGGGTCAGACCAAAGGTCCATCTAGCCCAGTATCCTGTCTGCCGACAGTGGCCAGAACCAGGTGCCCGAGAGAGGGTGGACCAAAGACAATGATCAAGTGATTTGTCTCCTGCCATCCATCTCCAGCCTCTGACATACAGAGGCCAGGGACACCATTTCTATCCCCTGGCTAATAGCCTTTTATGGACCTAACCTCCATGAAATTATCTAGCTTCCCTTTAAACTCTGTTATAGTCCTAGCCTTCACAGCCTCCTCTGGCAAGGAGTTCCACAGGTTGACTACACGCTGTGTGAAGAAGAACTTTCTTTTATTAGTTTTAAACCTGCTACCCATTAACTTCATTTGGTGTCCTCTAGTCCTTCTATTATGGGAACTAATGAATAACTTTTCTTTATTCGCCCTCTCCACACCACTCATGATTTTATACACCTCTATCATATCCCCCTTCAGTCTCCTCTTTTCTAAACTGAAAAGTCCCAGTCGCTTTAACCTCTCTTCATATGGGACCCGTTCCAAACCCTTAATCATTTTAGTTGCCCTTTCTGAACCCTTTCCAAGGCCAAAATATCTTTTTGAGGTGAGGAGACCACATCTGTACACAGTATTCAAGATGTGGGCGTACCATAGTTTTATAGAGGGGCAGTAAGATATTCTGTGTCTTATTTTCTATCCCTTTCTTAATAATTCCTAGCATCCTATTTGCCTTTTTGACTGCCTCTGCACACTGTGTGGAAGTTTTCAGAGAACTAGCCACGATAACTCCAAGATCTCTTTCCTGATTTGTCGTAGCCAAATTAGCCCCCATCATACTGTATGTATAGTTGGGGTTATTTTCCCCCAACTATACGTTGGGGAAAAGACTTTACTGTGCTTTCTGTCCGTCACATACAGGGGACTCCTCCTGTGTACAGCTCATTAACTCATAGGTTTCCCCATCTCTAATTGTTGTTTGTGGTTATTAAGTCTTATGATGCAATGTTTGCTACTCATGGTAAACCATCTTAAAGAATTCAATACTGGCAATATATCCCATGAAAATGTGTATCGCATGATATTTGGAAAAGAGTATTGGATATACTAGGAGTAGGGTCAGGGCTAACACTTGTACACAGGTTCAAATCTTGTCACAACAGGGAAACCATAATCAACCTGCTCTGCTGTGTGGAAGGGTAAAGTGAGGCACACCACTTCATGGTTGTGAATAGCTGTACTGAATCATCACCAGCTGGAAAAGCACAATGGATAACAATGTTGTACAGACACAAAGAGAGGTTTTCTAACGACTCAGAGCAGGGGCACTTGCTGAGTTGTGAGATCACTAGGCTGATCCACGTGGCATTCCAAGGTACACAGAATGTTGCAAAAACACAAGGGGATAACCCTACAATATTTTGCAACACTTGAATGCTGGTTTGTAATACAAAAGAAAATTCTGCTCTGGGATGGATGCTGGTGCATCGTCCTCTCCACACTGAGGGGAGGGGTGGGATGGGTAATACATTGGCAGTGGGGTAGAATATCTTATTCTATCCACACAACAGGGACCCGCACGGCACCACGTAGAGCTTATAGGGCCAAGGGGAGAGATGCAGAAGTAGATTCAAGAGGAGGTAGAAAACATGCTGGCAATGGGCGTAATCACCGAATCCCGAAGCCCCTGGATATCCTCTGTTGTGATGGTGCCTAAAAAGGACAGGACCATCAGGTTCTGTGTGGACTACAGGAAGCTGAATGCTATCACGCAGCCTGACCCTTTCCCCACCCCCAGGATAGAGGATCTGTTGGACACGCTGGAGAGGCGAAGTTTATAAGTACTCTGGATCTGACTAGGGGGTACTGGCAGATTCCCCTGGATGCGGATGCACAGGAGAAGTCTGCATTCATCGTGGAGTCTGGCCTGTATGAGTTCAAGGTGCTGCCCGTCGGCATGCGGAATTCTGGAGCCACCTTCATGAGGCTGATCAATGAGGTCCTACAAGGACTGGAGGGTTTCGCCATGGCCTATATTGACGACGTGGCCATTTTCAGTGACTCCTGGCGGGATCACCTCGATCACATAGGGGTGGTGCTGCGGCGGCTCGGAGAGGCCAACCTGACTGTCAAGGTGTCCAAATGCAGGATGGGGGCCGCAGAGGTGACCTATCTGGGGCACAAGGTGGGCAGTGGGTCGCTGCGCCCCGAGCCCCTGAAGGTGGAGGCCATTAAGAACTGGCCTATTCCCCAAACAAAGAAGCAGGTCCAGTCGTTTGTGGGCCTGGGCAACTACCAACATCGGGCTGGGGGCGGTACTAATGCAGGTCGGGGTGGGGGACAAAAGACACCCTGTGGCGTATCTCAGCAGACAGCTGTCCCCCGCAGAGCAGAATTATGCTACAATTGAGAAGGAGTGTTATGCCATCGTGTGGGCTGTCAAGCAGCTCAAACGTTCTCTCTACAAGAGGAGGTTCACTGTGCTGAGCAACCATGCCCCACTGGTTTGGCTGCACAAGGCCAAGGGAACCAACTCCAGGTTGCTGCGCTGGAGCCTGGCCCTGCAGGAATACGATATGGACACAGTCCACATAAAGGGGAAAGAGAATATTGTGGCAGATGTCTTATCTAGTGTGGGGGGGGACCCGTGTAATGCCCTCAGTGGTGTCACTAGCATCACTTCCTGCATCAATTTTGCTTCGGGGGTGTCATGTTATCGGACACTAAAGATCATGGTTGCACCCATGGGGGGGTGTTTGCCACAAAAGTTGGTACAAAGGGGGGGCATGTGGGGTGTCAAACGAAAGCTTACCTTCTACTGATTCTGTCGATGCTACTCCTGTAATTGTATAGTATCTGTATGTGAAGTTCTAACCATGTGCTCCGTATGGATGCTGGAAAATTCTCTGTCTGAGGCAGAGCAATGGGCAAGAGAGGATCAGCCGATGGCTATGCGAGTTAGCAAGGGGACAATGAGGCTCTGGATGCCAATCCACACCTGAGGAATGTCTAGATGTTTGAGCCAGCCAGGAGAATGGTTGCTGACTTGGGACACCAGGATACGTTGGTGGACCATGTGACCGTATTAGACCAAGAAGATGCCAGGAGAGGTATATAAGTGCCATGTGGCACCCTCCATTTTGGTCTTCAGCTCAGCTCTTAATCCCACAGGCAACATTGCAGGGAACCACAAGCGGGAAAAAACTGTGGACCCATCCTGCCTCACCCAGCTGTACTTCTTCACTGTTTCACAGTAACTCAGTCTGGGCTATCTGTAGTCATGGCATTTGATCACTACATGGCCATCTGTGATCCCCTGAGACATTGCACCATCGTGACAAAGCCCGTGGTGGTCAAGATTGGCCTGGCCATGGTGCAGTGCTGTGTCATACTTGCACTGCCCTATCCCTTCCTTGCGAGGCAATGGCTGTATTGCAGAACCAACATCGTCCCCAACAGTACTGCACACATATTCGTGTGCTGAATCTGGCCTGCGCCGACATCCACCTCGGTAAGAAAGAGGAGTCCTGTGGCACCTTATAGACTAACAGATGTATTGGAGCATAAGCTTTCGTGGGCAAAGACCCACTTCGTCAGATGCATGTAGTGGAAATTCCAGGGCAGTATAAATATAAATATAGAGGCATAAGAAAAGAGTTCCAGTCAAGAGTAAGGCAGGAGATAATGAGGTCAGTTCAGTCAGGGAGGACGAGGCCCAGGTCCCTGACTGAATTGACCTCATTATCTCTGGCCTTACTCTTGATTGGAACTCTTTTCTTATGCCTCTATATTTATACCTGCCTCTGGAATTTCCACTACATGCATCTGACGACATGGGTCTTTCCCCACGAAAGCTTATGCTCCAATACATCTGTTAGTCTATAGGGTGACACAGGACTTCTCGTTGTTCTTGCAGATTCAGACTACCCGGCTACCCTTCTGATATTATCCACCTAAGTAGTTACTATGGCCTCTTCTTGCAGTTCTCTGTGATGGGGCTGGATGTGATTTTTATTGCTCTAACCTATACACAGATCCCCAGGGCCATCTTCAGTCTCGACATGAATGGCATAGCCGCACCAAGGACGCCCGGCTCAAGACTTTTTGAAACCTTTGTCTCCCACCTCTGTGCCATCTTAACCATTTACATCCCAGGTCTCTTCTTCTCCCTCACACAGCGGTTTGCCCAGAATGTGCCCCTGCCTTTCCACGTCCTCATTGCCAACATGTACCTCTTGATGCCCCCCCATGCTAATCCCCATCATCTATGGGGTGAAGACCAAAGAGATCTGGGGCAGGCTGTGCCATCTCTTCTCTCATTCCATGTCTACACTAGGAAACTATTTCAAAACAACCAAAATTGATATAACTCCCAAAATAACAAAATCAAAATAGTGTTTGTGTCTCCTCTCAGTCATCTGTACACAGGTCTGTCCAGGAGCTGTTGACCCATCTCTCCTGGGCACTTACAATGCACCAGACCCATGGAAACATAGGTGTCACGCCTGACAGGAGAACCAGACCTGGGACTTTTGAAGCTTAGTGCATGAGCCGCTCTCTACTACATTAGCTCACAGCCAGCCGGTGCTCAACTAAGGCCCTAAAGCAAACTCATTCGGTCTCTCTGTGAGAGGTCTAAGTGCCACTCCATGGGACAGGGCCCCACACCCAGGAGCTGTGTGGGTGACATCGGCATTATCCCTCTTTTGCTTCCCAATCAACTTGAATTGTTAAATAAACACAAACACACAAAGCAGCCAATTCCTCCCTGGCTCAGCCCAGAGCCCAAAGGCCTCGTCTCCCATGGGAAGGGCCTTTAATGGCTGTTGACTCCTAAAGCTGGAGAAAGAGCAGAGAAGTGCAGACAGGCTTCTCTCCAGCCTGTTTACACTCCGATGCTGCCTCTCCCCCAAGGCAGAGCAAACCCCCTGGGACGGCCCAGAGCTGGGTTATAACCAGTGCACGGGCCTGTGCCGGCTCTCGGCGCGGGACGTTGCTGCAGATGCTGGGCTGAGAGAGGTGCGGGGCGCGGCTGCCTGAGGGCGGTTCCCAGGGAAGACATGCCCCTCTCAGCACTCACAGGTACCACCTCTAGCTGAGGGGCTCCCCTGCTCCACAGCCCCAGGGCAGCATGGGTGTGAGGGGCAGTGTCAGTCTGGGGCCCTTTGCGCTCTGCACGGCCATTGAACATCCCAGGGCCCTTGTGCTAGGGGATGAGTTTCCTCAGTTTCATGGGTAAAAATGTCCCTCATTTCGGTGCACCCCAGCCCAGCCCAACTGATGCCTCCAGCCCCAAAGGCCGCACTGCAGTGGCCCAGGGGCTCTGTCAGGTTGAAAGGTGCCGGTAGAAGTACAGGGCACTGCCCAGCTCATAGATCTTGGCCAGACTTTGCTCAGGCCCCAGTGAGGCCCAGTTCCCCTGGACTGGAACCAACCCTAGATCTGAGAAGCCACCCGTGTGTTAGTGCCCAGAAACATTCCCTTCCTGCTCCTGAACCTCAGGGCTCTGGCTGTGAATTGGCGACTTGGGGGGGGGGAGAGGCTTTTACCTGACATTTCTCTGCTGGAAAGCATGGAAGGCATCCACTCTCTCCTGGGGGCTAAGGATCTCTACTTCCGAGAACTTCGTGTCTCTGAACCTTTTGTATGCCCATCTTTTACCATGGTCCCCCTCAGGCAGTCACCTCACTCTGGACCTGCGAGGCCACCGCTCTCCGAAGGAGTAATTCAGCCCTGTTCTCCAGACTGATCTTCTATCAGACCCAACACTCCTCCTGTGTTTCCTTTTCCTGCATCCCTGGGGCTCTCTCTGCTCCCTCCTTTGTTCCTCTCTGGCTGGCACTGGTTTGTCAGGTCAGCAGGGTCCTCTCTCCTTGGGCCATTTTCCTCCCACTCCCCAGAACTTGCTGCCTTCCAACCTGCACTGCTCCACTCAAGTCTCCAGTAAGGTTACTGGTCGCTAGGTCACCCCATATCTCCAGGCCATTATCCAAGTGTCCTGCCTACTAGGGGAGGTCACACCTGGTTCTGCATAGCAACAAACCCTCTCTCCTCAACTTGTTAAACAGGCAGCAGACAGGGAAACTGAGGTGCACACACTACTCGGCTGCGTCTACACTGGCAAGATTTTGCGCAAAAGCGGCCACTTTTGTGCAAAATCTTGCCGCCTGTCTACACTGGCCGCGAGTATTTGCGCAAGAACACTGATGTTCTACTGTATTAAATCAGTGCTTCTTGAGCAACTACTCTGACGCTCCTGCTCAGGGATAAGTCCTCTTGCGCAAGTGTTCTTGCTCAAGAAGCCAGTGTAGACAGGTAACATCAATTTCTAGCGCAAGAAAGCCCGATGGCTAAAATGGCTATTGGAGCTTTCTTGCACAAAGCGTCTACACTGGCACGGATGCTTTTGCGCAAAAGCAAATCTTTGCGCAAAGGCACATGCCAGTATAGACGCTCTCTTGCGCAAATACTTTTAACGGAAAAACTTTTCCGTTAAAAGTATTTGTGCAAAATCATGCCAGTGTAGACGCAGCCCTCATGTACAACATTACCTGCTTGTTACATATGGTCAAGACATATTTTCTCCCACTTTCATTCAAGTAGTTGGCTGAATTGTTACGCTGGAAACTTGTGTAAAACTATTCAGCCAGAAGCAGACACCCAGCATGGGAAATTTCACTCCCAAACCCATTAAGCTGGAAAATGTATAAGGAACTAAAATTGAAGGTGTCAGACAGCCTGAACAAAAGATGGTGCCACCCGCACCAACTACAATGGCCAGCCTACCTTTGAATCCCATTCAGCGAATCTCTTTGTTCAAATGATTTCTGTGGCAGGGAGATCCACGGGCCAAATGTGGATTGTGTAAGAAATTCCCCTTTCTTGGTGCTATCTGTGATGAAACACAGTTCACAGAAATGCCTGAATACTTTTTCGACAGATTCATGGAGCTTGTGCCCAGAAGGGATGGTTCGATCAGTAAGTCCCACCTCCCACACAACACAGGCCATTCCACTTTCACCCGCTGACTCCACATATTGAGCCGCAGGACCTGTGTGTCACTAAAGCCTGGTTTACACCAGGATACTGTAGCGCAGAATCGAAGAGACACAGGTGAGAGGGGGAGATGGCTGTCAGGTCCCGTCTCAGTCTCTGGCATTTCTTTTCCTTTTCTCCCAGTGCCATGGATTGCTCTTCCCCACTCACGGCTGCCCTCCCTTGGCCACGGAATTCTCCACCCAAAGTGTTTTGCGGATAACTTGCCTCAGCTTTGGGGAATTAGCCCTTTTCCGGCACTGCCAATAGATGGTCCTAGTTAGGAAATCTTTGCTGATTTCCTTTGTGTGTTATCAGCTCCAATAGTTTCCTCTCCTTTATCAAGTGCCCCTTGTGTCTCGTCTCTGAACTAACCAGATCCAGACTTTCCTCCCAGTCCTCTTAGAACAGCCCCGCCTCTTCTGTCCCCCCATTCTCACAGCCTGTCTCAGAAACACCTTTTCTGGCTGCTGTGTCCTGCAGAGCGACTGGGAGACCAGACCCAAGCGCGTGGCCAGAGCAGGTTATTCTCTGTCTCACTCTGTATGTGTCCAACCATGATCTGTGCTTGGGCCATGGCTCAAGAAGCAGGTGTCCCCCGGGTGCTGCTCTCAGCGAAAGCCAGGCCTTTCCCCGGGGTGTATTTCCTGCTGGCACCTATTAAGGTTTCTCACAGAATGACGTATGGAGATGACTGACCCAGGGACACCACTGGCATTCGGAGGGTGGGTTGTTCATAATTCATTTCTCTGCATAATGAAAATGTTGTGTGTGTGTATGAAGAGCGACCAATCTGCTTTGCTCCTGAGAACAGCCTCTAGCTGGGAATGTGGTGTCTCATATTGTCACTGTCTATCGTTCCAGGCATTCATACTGCGGCCAGCATTGTGAATTCTGTGCACAGCCGTAAAGTCAGGGGAATGACCTGTACCTGCAAGAGACACCGTTCTGCTTCAGAGTTGGACACCTTCTCCCGTAGGCCATGTCAGACTCCAACACAACCCACTTCCCCAACCCCTCCACCTTCATCCTGCTGGGCATTCCTGGCCTGGAAAGGGCCCATGTCTGGATCGCCATCCCCTTCTGTGTCATGTACATCCTAGTTCTATTGGGGAACTTCACCATCATGCTTATGGTGAAGACAGAGCCAAGCCTCCATGAACCCATGTACTATTTCCTCTGCATGCTGGCCTTCACTGACCTGGTCTTATCCACATCCACCCTGCCCAAAATGCTGAGCAATTTCTGGTTCAATGCCAGGGAGATCAATTTCAGTGCCTGCTTCACTCAGCTGTACTTTGTTCACTGCTTCTCAGCAACTGAGTCTGGGCTGTATGTGGCCATGGCTTTGGATCGCTACGTAGCCATCTGCCATCCCCTGAGACATTCCACCATCCTGACACACTGCATTGTAGCCAAGATAGGCCTGGCCATGGTGATGCGAGGTGCCATGCTCGCACTGCCCTATCCCTTCCTGGCCAGACAGTGGCCATATTGCAGAACCAACATCATCCCCTACACGCACTGTGAGCACATGGCTGTGGTGAAGCTGGCCTGTGCCGACATCCGCGTCAGTAGTTACTATGGCCTCTTTGTGCTGATCTCTGGGATCGGTCTGGATGTGTTTCTTATTGCTCTGTCCTACACCCAGATCCTCACGACCATCTTCCGCCTCCCACCAAGGACGCCCGAATCAAGACTTTGGGACCTGCAGCTCCCACCTCTGTGTCATGTTAACCTTTTATATCCTAAACCTCTTCTCTTCCGTCGTGGCCCGATTTGTCCAAGGTTTTCCCCTTTATTTCCTCATTCTCATTGCCAACGTGTACCTCCTGGTGCCCCCCATGCTAAACCCCATCATCTACGGGGTGAGGACCAAACAGATCCGGGCCAGGCTGCTCCAGCTACTTCCGCATAAAGGACCTAAAGTTTTCTCCTGAAGCTCTGGCTCTCCAATCAAGCCTCATGTAACTGGCGGGTGACATGTCGCTGGACCCTCCTCTCTGAGTCACTGACGGGCCAGCCAATGACAAATTAAATCCTTTCCTGACTTTATTGTGCTTCCTGAGTGTCACATTCTGGTGAATCTGTCTGTGTAGCACTCCATCAGATGTTGATTTCCCCCTTTCTTATTGTATTTGTCATTGCAACTGATACCCAAGGCCCCAGCCCTTCCTCCTGTTCTCCTAAGGCCCCACCTCTACTGCAAATCTTCCTGTGAAGCCTCAGCCCTTCCCCATGGCCTCCCACTCTCATTTGCTCTGTTGCTGCCCCATCACTCTATGGATCATCTGGTGGGAGGTGGGTCCCCCTCGAGAGACACCTGGGATTAGGTGCAGCACAGCCCTCAGACTCATCAACCTGGTTCCCTCTTGCACAGCAACACGGTGGGCTGTGGAGCCATACAAGCTGCACTCACACCGACGTCCACAGGCAGGGACCCCCCGCAGCTGTGATCTTAAATACTATGGCCAGCTGCCTCAGAAGCCAGTGTTTGGGGGGGCTACAGGGAAAATATTCTTGGTTCCTCAGCCTGAGATGCCAGAGCTCTCCCATCCTGCTCCGGTGAAAACCCAGCCAGTATGAATGTATTGCCCAGCCCACCTGCTCTGCAAAGGACAGAGAATATAGACCAGCGCTTCTTCCTAAGCTGCTGGTTTTCCGGACCTTTTAGCCCAGAACGCAGAGCTCACATCACTCTAGGAAAGGGGAATGGAGAAAGCCCCTTTCCTGTGGGCGGGGATCAAAGAGAAAGCCCAGAGCCAACTGGCCAACACCCTCCTAACCTGTTTCACCACCACTTATACACACTTAGAAACAGACAGCCTTCCCACTAGCATTCACAACAGTAACAGGAAACTTGGAAATGGCAGAGATGCTTAATGACTTCTTTGTTTCGGTCTTCACTGAGAAGTCTGTAGGAATGCCTAACATAGTGAATGCTAGTGGGAAGGGGGTAGGTTTAGAAGATAAAATAAAAAAAGAACAAGTTAAAAATCACTTAGAAAAGTTAGATGCCTACACGTCCCAGGGCCTGATGAAATGCATCCTAGAATACTCAAGGAACTGATAGAGGAGGTATCTGAGCCTCTAGCTATCATCTTTGGAAAATCATGGGAGACAGGAGAGATTCCAGAAGACTGGAAAAGGGCAAATCTAGTGCCCATGTATAAAAAGGGAAATAAGAACAACCCAGGAAACTACAGACCAGTTAGTTTAACTTCTGTGCCAGGGAAGATAATGGAGCAAGTAATTAAGGAAATCATCTGTAAACACTTGGAAGGTGGCAAGGTGATAGGGAACAGCCAGCATGGATTTGTAAAGAATAAATCATGTCAAACCAATCTGATAGCTTTCTTTAATAGGATAACGAGTCTTGTGGATAAGGGAGAAGCGGTGGATGTGGTATACCTAGACTTTAGTAAGGTGTTTGATACGGTCTCGCATGATATTCTTATCAATAAACTAGGCAAATACAACTTAGATGGGGCTACTATAAGGTGGGTGCATAACTGGCTGGATAACCGTATTCAGAGAGTAGTTATTAATGGTTCACAATCCTGCTGGAAAGGTAGAACAAGTGGGGTTCCACAGGGGTCTGTTTTGGGACCGGCTCTGTTCAATATCTTCATCCACCATTTAGATATTGGCATAGAAAGTACGCTTATTAAGTTTGCAGATGATACCAAGCTTGGAGGGGTTATACTGCTCTGGAGGATAGGGTCATAATTTAAAAATGATCTGGACAAATTGGAGAAATGGTCTGAGGTAAACAGGATGAAGTTTAATAAAGACAAAATGTAAAGTGCTCCACTTAGGAAGGAACAATCAGTTTCACACATACAGAATGAAGCGACTGTCTAGGAAGGAGTACAGCAGAAAGGGATCTAGGGGTTATAGTGGACCACAAGCTGAATATGAGTCAGCAGTGTGATGTTGTTGCAAAAAAAGCAAACATGATTCTGGGATGCATGAACAGGTGTGTTGTGAGCAAGACACGAGAAGTCATTCTTCCTCTCTACTCTGCACTGTTCAGGCCTCAGTTGGTGTATTGTGTCCAGTTCTGGGCACCCCATTTCAAGAAAGATGTGGAGAAATTGGAGAGGGTCCAGAGAAGAGCAACAAGAATGATGAAAGGTCTAGAGAACATGAGCTATGAAGGAAGGCTGAAAGAATTGGGTTTGTTTAGTTTAGAAAAGAGAAGACTGAGGGGGGACTTGATAGCCGTTTTCAGGTATCTAAAAGGGTGTCATAAGGAGGAAGGAGAAAACGTGTTCATCTTGTCCTCTGAGGATAGAACAAGAAGCAATGGGCTTAAACTGCAGCAAGGGAGGTTGAGGTTGGACATTAGGAAAAAGTTCCCAACTGTCAGGTAGGCTAACACTGAATAAGTTGCCCAGGAGGTTGTGGAATCCCCATCTCTGGAGATATTTAAGAGTAGGCAAGATAAATGTCTATCGGGATGGTCTAGACAGTATTTGGTCCTGCCATAGGGCAGGGGACTGGACCTGATGACCTCAAGGTCCCTTCCAGTTCTAGTATTTTATGATTCTATGTTAGGCATTCCTTCAGACTTCTCAGTGAAGACCAAAACAAAAAAGTCATTAAGCATCTCTGTCATTTCCACATTTCCTGTTACTGTTTCTCCCTCCTCACTGAGCAGTGGTCCTACCCTGTCCTTGGTCTTCCTCTTGCTTCTAATGTATTTATAAAAGTCTTCTTTGTTTCCTTTATTCCTGTAGCTAGTTTGAGCTCATTTTGTGACTTTGCCTTTCTAATCTTGCCCCTGCATTCCTGTGTTGTTTGCCTATATTCATCCTTTGTAATTTGTCCTACTTTCCATTATTTATGGGACTTCTTTTTTATTTTTAGATCATGCAAGATCTCGTGGTTAAGCCAAGGCGGTCAAGGCGGTCTTTTGCCATTTCAGAGCTGTGTTATAAACGGTTGACATCACAGAGCTGGTTCTCAGCGTAGGATGCTGCTGTAATGAGCAAGCTACCTCGGCGGTGTTAGAAAAGAAACAGCCGACCCAGAGCGAATGGGGGAAATGGACCACTTTATTGCTGACTCACATTCCCCTTGGATCCCCAACACAATATTCTGAGTGGCAATGGTTTGACACCAGTTACTCTCCTTTATCCATTTCAGGGTGCTAATTCGCACACTTGTTGGTACTTTGCGTAAACCCTTATTTAGCAAAGTTCATGTATGTGGAGTTCTAAACATGTACTCTGTAGGGATGCTGGAAAATTCGCTGTCTGTGGCTGAGCAATAGGCAAGGAATGCTCAGCCAGTGGCTATGCTAATTAATAAGGAGAGAATGAATCTCTAGGTGCCAGTACACACCTCAGGAATGTGACTGATACCTGCAAACCAGCCAGGGCCTAAGGGCTACCAGCATGGGACACAGGGATAGGTTGTTGGACCATGTGACCCTCTCTGGCCAGGAAGATGCCAGGGGAGATATATAAGTGCCATGTAGCATCCTCCATCTTGTCTTGAGTTCAGCTCCTGATCCCAGATTCTGCCTTTCAGGGAACAACGAGCCGGGAAGAACTGTGGACCCATCCTGACATAGGTTGTACACCAGAGACTTTTAAGCTGGCAGTTTGTAACATCTCTGCTAAGAGCCTGTATCGAGAACTGGGAGATTCGATGCATGTAATGTATTTTCTTTAACAACCTTACTCTCATGCTTTTCTTTCTTTTAGTAATAAACCTTTAGATTTTAGATTCTAAAGGATTGGCTCAGCGTGATCTTGTGGGTAAGATCCAGAGTGTAAATTGACCTGGGAACTGTGGCTGGTTTCTTGGGACCGGAAGAACCCATTCGGGTAGGTGAGATTGGGTTCCTATAACCCTCACCTGTGTGTTAGGCCCGGGGCTGATTGGGGCATAGGAAGAGCTGGGGTGTCAGAGGGTTTTGCTCGTGAGGCTTCTGGCTGGCCAGATTGGCAGCTGAAGTGCTCGGTGTGACTGGTTTGTGGCCTATTTGGGAAGGTCTCCAGTCAGGGGCTGTAAGGAGCCCCGAGTTTGAGCAATTCGCCCTGAGCAGATGCCCTCAGCTGTGCCCAGACCCGGCCCGGTCCGTCACAGGAATACAATTCTACCCACCCTGTTTGTTGTTTTACTGGTTTTAGCGGAATCAGCATTACATACTGTCTTCCGTAGCAGCTTGCTGGGAGGGGGAACGCGCTCTGACCCTGGAAGCATTTTTACAGGGCTAGTGAGAAGTCAAAACACGACACCGTTCAGTGTAACGAGCTTTCTAGGCTGCAAGGACAAAGGGGGGAAATATGCTTAAAGGGCAATGCCTGCTTGGCTGACCCCTTACCGCTATCCCAAATCCCTATTCATGTGTACATAGCCCAACAGGGGGAGTCCCAGGGAAGACACGTCCCTCTCAGCACTCACAGGTATCAGCTCTAGCTGAGGGGCTACCCTGCTCCACAGCTCCAGGGCCACATGGACCAGATGGGATAGTCAGTCCGGGGTCCTTTCTGCTCTGCACGGAAACATCCCAGGGCCCTTGCCATAGGGGATGAATTTCCCCCAGATTTATGGACCCAAATGTCCCTCTTTCTTGCACCCTCCCTCCCCTCCTCAGGCTCATGGTCTCCAGCCTTGGGTGGCTGCATGTCAGTGACAGAGTGGATCCTTCGGGATGAAAAAGTTTAGAATACGTATGATACAAATTCTGAGACTCGGGTCTCACCGAGGCAAATCTCCCCTCAGAGTAAAATCTGACTCACGCCCTTAGGAGCCAGCTGTGTGTTACTACACAGAAACGGTCACCTCCCCTTGTGCGTTCTGGGCTGTGTTTGTTCACGGGTGGGAGCTGCTACCTGACTTATCAGCTGGCAAGTAAATACACATGTCTGATCTACTTTCCTTATCCAGAGACCCATTGGGCTTAAGGTTCAAAGGGACCCTTAGATCACCCAGCCTGACGTTCTGTAGAACACAAGTATCAGAGCGGTAGCTGTGTTAGTCTCAATCCGCATAAACCATGAGAAGTCCTGTGGCACCTTATGGACTAACAGATGTATTGGAACATATGCTTTTGTGGGCAAAGACCCACTTCGTCAGATGCACTGGCCATTACATTTCACCCAGTCACCCTGTAGAACGCTCCATACCTGGAGTTCATTAAGACCTGCTCTACACTAGAATTTTGCATCATAGGCTCATAGCTCCAGAGGCTGAGAAGGGCCGACAAGCGTCGGCTAGTTGAACCCTCTGCCAAGATGCAGGAGTTTTTGCATCTAAAGTTTCTTCCACCTGCCTCAGTGCCCGTTCCACTGTCCTCTTGTTTTCACAGGTCGGCACTTTCTCCTGGGATTTTAGATCAACCTGCTACAGCTTGAGCCGACGGCCCCTTGTCCGGTCCCCTGTGGCCAGAGAGAGCCATTTCCTCCATATTTGTATGGTTCATGTTCCATCCTTGGGAAAATCTTCTTCTCTCCTCTCTGGCTCCTCTCCAGTGTCTGTCCATCCTCCCCGTGCCCTGGTAACCCAGACTAGACCCAGGGCTCCAGCTGAGCCCTGACTGCGTTGAACAGAGGCATACTGCTGGTCTCTGTGACATTCATGCCACACCTCTGCTAATACAACCCTCTTTTGGCATATCAAAACTAACCCCACCCCTGGAGATGCAGCAATAGCAACCTTACCCTGGTGTACGCAGCATGAGGTTGGCAGAACAATTCTTCCATTTACCTTGCTTCCACCTCTGGGGGAGGCAGCTCACCTGTATGGAGGGGAGGACTCCTGCTGTCAGTGTGATTACTGCCTACCCTCTACCCGTTAGGCAGTGCTGCTGTGACAATGTAAGTGTAGAGAAGCCCACAAGCAGAGTGAGAGGGGATTGGATGGGAACCTTCAACTTCCTGAAGGGAGGTTCCAAAGAGGATGGAGAGAGGCTGTTCAGAGTGGTGGCAGATGGCAGAACAAGGAGCAATGATCTCAAGACACATTGAGGGAGGTCTAGGTTGGACATTAGGAAAAACAATTTCCCTAGGAGGGTGGGGAAGCACTGGGATGGGTTCCCTAGGGAGAGGGTAGAATCTTCATCCCTAGAGGGTTTGAAGTCTTGGCTTGACAAAGCCCTGGCTGGGATGATTGAATTGGGGTTGGCCCAGCTTTGAGCAGGGGGCTGGACTCCATGACTCCTGAGCAGGGCCTTCCTTAGGCATATGCAGAGTACGCAGTCGCATAGGGCACCACACTTTCTGGGGCACCACTCTGCCGGCCCAGCATGGAGGGGAAGCATACGCGTGCGCTCTGCACCGGAGCCAGTGGGGCGCTGCCAGCTATTACAGCCCCACCAGAAGACCCCATCGGGCCGAGGGACTCTGGCGAGAAGGCCGGCAAGCTGACCCCAGCTGGAGAAGGGAAGCTGTCAACGCTCCAAGCGTTGAGAGAAGCCGGGGCTGCGCCGGGGGCAGGGTCACACGTGGCTTGGCATTGCGGCACTGTTTTTAAAAAAAAAAGGTCAAGCCGCGCCTCAGAAAGAGACGCACCGAGCGGGGTGTGGGGGAGCAGAGCCTCTCTAGGGTGGGACTGGCCGTGTTGTGATGGGCTGGGGCTGCGAGCACCGAGCGGAGCAGCTCTGGCTCCAGCACCGGCATGTGGTCAGGAGCCCGGGCTGCGGGGACTTCTGGGGCCTGATTGCAGCAGACTCCAGCCCTGCAAACGGGAAGGCAGAAGGGAGGTGAGGCGAGGCAAGGGGGAGAGGTGGGAGATGAAGGGGCTTGTGCTGATGGGAGGGGGGCAGGTCAGAAGAAGAAAGGGGAAGACACCAAGGGACAGGGGTGCAGGAGAGACTAATGCGGGGCAAGTGGAGACAATGAGGAAAAGGGCAGGAGGGAGGTGTCAGTGGGAGGGGACAGGGTGATGCTGGGAGAGGAGAGGAGAGGGAAAGGGCATTGGGGGCTGGAGGGGAGGAGAAGGCTTAAGAAGGGGTGGGCATGAGAAAGGTGGGGATGGAGCAAGTCATGTGTGAGGGCACAGAGGGGCAGGAGGAATGGGGCAGAGAGTGGTGAGGGGGTGGGCATCAGGGAAAAAGGGGCAGGGGCAGTAAGGGAACGGGAAGGCACCAGGAGGGTCCAGGGGTAAGGGAAGGTGCAGGTGCCAGGATTCTGGAGGTGAAGCAGAAGGGCAGACACCTGCAGGGGAGGGACCAGCACCAGAGGAGAGAGGCAGGGCAGGTGTGGGGAGGTGTTAGAGGGGATGAGGAGGGTAGCTCACATGATCAGAGTGGGGCTACTGGAGGAGTGGGCACAGGGGGAGAGAAGGGCTGGTGGAGGGCAGGTCTCAGGAAGGCTGAGGGCAGTGAGAAGGGCAGGAGTCAGGACAGCAGAGGAGGGTGAGGGGTTGGGGGCAGCAGGCACCAGGGGGCTGATGGAGCAAGGGGAGGAGACATGGCAGCAGAGAAAAGGTAGAGGTTTATAAGATATTTATTAATAACTTGGGTGCCACAGTGGCACATCCAAACAAGCCACATGAACTCAGTACTGGTGCACAACACAAAATTCATTTTGCTCATGGGAGGAAACTCTTAGGCTACGTCTACACTGGCATGATTTTGTGCAAGAACTCTTTTTCGGAAGAGTTCTTATGCAAAAACTCTTCCAGAAGAGAGCATCTACACTGGCATGTGCCTTTGCGCAAGAGATGTGCTTTTGCGCAAGAGCATCCATGCCAGTGTGGACGCTCTCTTGCGCAAGAAAGCTCTGATGGCCTTTTTAACCATCGGGTTTTCTTGCACAAGAAATTCATGTTGCCTGTCTACACTGGCCTCTTGCACAAGAACAGTTGCACAAAAGGGCTTATTCCTGAGTGGGAGCATCAGAGTTCTTGTGCAAGAAGCCCTGATTTCATACATTAGAACGTCAGTGTTCTTGAGCAAGAACTCGCGGCCAGTGTAGACAGGCAGCAAGTTTTTGCGCAAAAGCAGCTGCTTTTGCGCAAGATTGCACCAATGTAGACACAGCCTGATATGGAACACTTCCCCCAGACTCTCCGCCCCCGAGTTAATGTCACACACATTGGGTTAATGCAATTGCAGGATAGTTGCATGAGCGGGGTTTGGTGGGGGCCAAACTAATCCCTATTGGTAGGAGGATGGTGGGAAAAGTCGTTGGGGGGGGGTGTCACATGACACCTTTTACTTTTGGTCATGTGTCCATCTTGCTCTGAGAGTGTTGCCTCCAGAGGCGTGGCTAACGGGGGTCAGGGGTGTGGCTAATAGGGGGGTCAAAGAGTACATTTAAAAAAAATTCTTTGGGTGCACACCCTAATGAAATGTGCTGCGCATGCCTATGACAGGAAGCAGTAGAGCATGTAACAGCAGGGCTGGGTCCTAGAGAGCTGAATGCACTGCCTGCAGCACAGTCTGAGGGAAGGGATTGGCTGCTGGGGTTTCTGGGAAGGGGAGGGAGTAGGGGTGGAAGAGCAAGTCAGTCATAGGGGCACCAGTTTAATAATCTCGCGTAGGGCACCATAAATCCTAAGGACGGCCCTGCTCCTGAGGTCTCTTCCAGCCCTAGGATTCTGTGATTCTGTGACTTTATCTTCTGGAAAAGCATCCAGTCTGGATCTGCCAACATGAGGAGTTGGAGAATCCACCTCTTCCCGTCATCATTGTCCCAACTGGTTTTCACCCTCGGTGCTAAATATTTCACCCGTATTCCCAGTGCACGTATGTCAGGATTCAGTTTTCAGCCCTTGAGTCTTTCTCTGCTACATTAAAGAAAGTTTTTTGGTACCCTCAATTTCCTCCCAAGAAAGTCTCTCCTTGAGCACCCTTTTGACAACATACATAGGTGATGTGCTTTACGTTTCTCTCGCTGCCAGTCTTTTTCTCCAGTGTCCAATCATTTTGTGGACCTTTTCTGCACCATCTGCTCTTTCAAAACATCCATTTTGAGAGGTGGCTTCTGGGACTGGACATAGTCAGTTTCACCACGGCCATGTGCAGAGGTAAGGTCCTTCCCCTGCTCCAACTCACCTCTCCCCTGGTTATGTACCCTAAGGTCACAGCCACCCCTTTGGCTGCAGCGCCACACTGGGCCCTCATTTCTGTGAAGAAAGAAAATGTCAGTGTGGGAGCAGTAACCAATCAGCTTCACCCATGAGATCAGCCTCCAGTAGTGCATGTTGGGTCTCCTATTCACATTGTCTCTCCATGCAGGCATTCATACTGGCACCATTGCCCATGGTGCATTTAGGAAGTTAGGGGAATGTGAGGCACATGCAGGAGACACCGTTCTGCCTCAGAGTTGGAAACCTTCTCCCGAAGGCCATCTCAGATTCCAACACAACCCACTTCCCCAACCCTTCCACCTTCATCCTGCTGGGCGTTCCAGGCATGGAGGTGGCCTATGTCTGGCTTTCCATCCCCTTCTGCATCATGTACACCATAGCCCTCTTGGGGAACATCACCATCCTGTTCATTGTGAAGAAGGTACCGAGCTTCCATGGCCCCATGTACTATTTCCTCTTCATGCTTGCCATCACTGACCTCGTCCTGACTACATGCATCTTGCCCAAAATGCTGAGCATTTTCTGGTTCAGTTTCAGGGAGATCGATTTCAGTGCCTGCCTCACCCAGCTCTACTTCTTCACTGCTTCACAGTAACTGAGTCTGGGCTATATGTGGTCATGGCGTTTGATCGCTACATGGCCATCTGTGATCCACGTGCTGACAGAGCACGTGGTGGTCAAGACTGGCCTGGCCATGGTGCAGTACTGTGTCATACTCGCACTGCTCTATCCCTTCCTTGCAACACGATGGCTGTATTGCAGAACCAACATCGTCCCCCAACAGTACTGCACACATTTTCATGTGCTGAATCTGGCCTGCGCCGACGTCCACCTCTGCAAGAACAACGAGAAGTCCTGTGGCACCTTATAGACTAACAGATGTATTGGAGCATAAGCTTTCGTGGGCAAAGACCCACTTTGTCAGATGCATGTAGTGGAAATTCCAGGGGCTGGTATAAATATCAATATAAAGGAATAAGAGTTCCAATCAAGAGTAACGCTGGAGATAAAGAGGTCAATTCAGTCAGGGAGGATGAGGCCCAGGTCCCTGACTGAATTGACCTCATTATCTCTAGCCTTACTCTTGATTGAAACTCTTTTCTTATACCTGTATATTTATACCTGCCTCTGGAATTTCCACTACATGCATCTGACGAAGTGGGTCTTTGCCCACGAAAGCTTATGCTCCAATACATCTGTTAGTCTATAGGGTGCCACAGGACTTCTCGTTGTTCTTGCAGATTCAGACTACCCGGCTACCCTTCTGATATTATCCACCTCAGTAGTTACTATGGTCTCTTCTTGCAGTTCTCTGTGATGGGGCTGGATGTGATTTTTTATTGCTCTAACCTATACGCAGATCCCCAGAGCCATCTTCAGTCTCGACATGAATGGCATAGCCGCACCAAGGACGCCCGGCTCAAGACTTTTGAAACCTGCATCTCCCACCTCTGTGCCATCTTAACCATTTACATCCCAGGTCTCTTCTTCTCCCTCACACAGCGGTTTGCCCAGAATGTGCCCCTGCCTTTCCACGTCCTCATTGCCAACATGTACCTCTTGATGCCCCCCCTGCTAATCCCCATCATCTATGGGGTGAAGACCAAAGAGATCTGGGGCAGGCTGCGCCGTCTCTTCTCTCATTCCATGTCTTCACTAGGAAACTATTTCAAAACAACCAAAATTGATTTAATAACTCCCAAAATAACAAAAACAAAATAGTGTTTGTGTCTCCCTTCAGGCATCTGTACCCAGGTCTGTCCGGGAGCTGTTGACCCATCCCTCCTGGGCACTTACAATGCACCAGACCCATGGAAACGTAGGTGTCACGCCGACAGGAGAACCAGACCTGGGACTTTTGAAGCTTAGTGCATGAGCCGCTCGCTACTTCATTAGCTGACAGCCAGCCAGTGTTCGACTAAGGCCCTAAAGCAAACTCATTCGGTCTCTCTGTGAGAGGTCTCAGTGCCACTCCATGGGACAGTGCCCCACACCCAGGAGCTGTGTGGGTGACATCGGCATTATCCCTCATTTGCTTCCCAATCAACTTGAATTATTAAATAGACACAAACACACAAAGCAGCCAATTCCTCCCTGGCTCAGCCCAGAGCCCAAAGGCCTCGTCTCCCATGGGAAGGGCCTTTAATGGCTGTTTACTCCTAAAGCTGGAGAAAGAGCAGAGAAGTGCAGACAGGCTTCTCTCCAGCCTGTTTACACTCCGATGCTGCCTCTCCCCCAAGGCAGAGCAAACCCCCCAGGACGGCCCAGAGCTGGGTTATAACCAGTGCACAGCCCTGTGCCAGCTCTTGGCGCGGGACGCTGCTGCAGATGTTGGCCTCAGAGAGGTGCAGGACGCGGCTGCAGACGCTGGGCTGAGAGAGGTGCGGGACACGGCTGCCTGAGGTGGGTTCCCGAGGAAGACACGTCCCTCTCAGCACTCACAGGTACCAGCTCTAGCTGAGGGGCTCCCCTGCTCCACAGCTCCAGGGCAGCGTGGGTATGAGGGGACAGAGTCGGTCTGGGGCCCTTTGCGCTCTGCAGAGCCATTGAACATCCCAGGGCCCTTGCTTTAGGAGACAAGTTTCCTCCAGTTTCATGGGTCAAAATGTCCCTCATTTCAGTGCACCCCAGCCCAGCCCGGCTGATGCCTCCAGCCCCAAAAGCTGCACTGCAGTGGCCCAGGGGCTCTGTCAGGATGAAAGGTGTCGGTAGAAGTACAGGACCCTGCCCAGCTCGCAGATCCTGGCCCGGACTTTGCTCAGGCCCCAGTGAGGCCCAGCTCCCCTGGACTGGAACCGACCCTAGATCTGAGAAGCCACCCGTGTGTTAATGCCCAGAAACGTTCCCCTCCTTCTCCTGAACCTCAGGGCTCTGGCTGTGAATTGGCGACTTGGGGGGGGAGAGGCTTTTACCTGACATTTCTCTGCTGGAAAGCATGGAGGGCATCCACTCTCTCCTGAGGGCTAAGGATCTCTACTTCCGAGAACTTCATGTCTCTGAACCTTTTGTATGCCCATCTTTTACCATGGTCCCCCTCAGGGAGTCACCTCACTCTGGACCTGCGAGGCCTCCGCTCTCCGAAGGAGTAATTCAGCCCTGTTCTCCAGACTGATCTTCTATCACCAGACCCAACACTCCTCCTGTGTTTCCCTTTTCCTGCATCCCTGGGGCTCTCTCTGCTCCCTCCTTTGTTCCTCTCTGGCTGGCACTGGTTTGTCAGGTCAGCAGGGTCCTCTCTCCTTGGGCCATTTTCCTCCCACTCCCCAGAACTTGCTGCCTTCCAACCTGCACTGCTCCACTCAAGTCTCCAGGTTACTGGTCGCTAGGCTGCCCCACATCCCCAGGCCATTATCCAAGTGTCCTGCCTACTAGGGGAGGTCACACCTGGTTCTGCATAGCAACAAACCCTCTCTCCTCAACTTGTTAAACAGGCAGCAGACAGGGAAACTGAGGTGCACACACACTACTCATGTACAACATTACCTGCTTGTTACATATGGTCAAGACATATTTTCTCCCACTTTCATTCAAGAAATTGGCTGAATTGTTACGCTGGAAACTTGTGTAAAACTATTCATCCAGGAGCAGACACCCAGCATGGGAAATTTCACTCCCAGCCCATTAAGCTGGAAAAATGTATAAGGAACTAAAATTGAAGGTGTCAGACAGCCTGAACAAAAGATGGTGCCACCCGCACCAACTACAATGGCCAGCCTACCTTTGAATCCCATTCAGCGAATCTCTTCGTTCAAATGATTTCTCTGGCAGGGAGTTCCACGGGCCAAATGTGGATTGTGTAAGAAATTCCCCTTTCTTGGTGCTACGTGTGATGAGACACAGTTCACAGAAATGCCTGAATACTTTTTCAACAGATTCATGGAGCTTGTGCCCAGAAGGGATGGTTCGATCAGTAAGTCCGACCTCCCACGCAACACAGGCCGTTCCACTTTTACCCGCTGACTCCACATATTGAGCTCCGGGACCTGTGTGTCACTAAAGCCTGGTTTACACCAGGATATTGTAGCGCAGAATCGAAGAGACACAGGTGAGAGGGGGAGATGCCTGTCAGGTCCCGTCTCAGTCTCTGGCATTTCTTTCCCTTTTCTGCCAGTGCCATGGATTGCTCTTCCCCGCTCACGGCTGCCCTCCCTTGGCCACGGAATTCTCCACCCAAAGTATTTTACGGATAACTTGCCTCAGCTTTGGGGAATTAGCCCGTTTCCGGCACTGCCAATAGATGGTCCTAGTTAGGAAATCTTTGCTGATTTCCTTCTGTGTGTTGTCAGCTCCAATAGTTTCCTCTCCTTTATCAAGTGCTCCCTTTTGTGTCTCGTCTCTGAACTAACCAGATCCAGACTTTCCTCCCAGTCCTCTTAGAACAGTCCCCGCTCTTCTGCCCCCTCCCCATTCTCACAGCCTGTCTCAGAAACACCTTTCCTGGCTGCTGTGTCCTGCAGAGCGACTGGGAGACCAGACCGAAGCGCGTGGCCAGAGCAGGTTATTCTCCGTCTCACTCTGTACGTGTCCAACCATGGTCTGTGCCTGGGCCATTGCTCAAGGAGCAAGTGTCCCCCGGGTGCTGCTCTCAGCGAAGGCCAGGCCTTTCCCGGGTGTATTTCCTGCTGGCACCTATTAAGGTTTCTCACAGAATGACGTATGGAGATGACTGACCCAGGGACACCACTGGCATTCGGAGGGTGGGTTGTTCATAATTCATTTCTCTGCATAATGAAAATGTTGTGTGTGTGAAGAGTGACCAATCAGCTTTGCCTCTGAGAACAGCCTCTAGCAGGGCATGTGGTGTCTCATATTGTCACTGTCTATCATTCCAGGCATTCATACTGCGGCCAGCATTGTGAATTCTGGGCATAGCCGTAAAGTCAGGGGGAATGACCTGTACCTGCAAGAGACACCGTTCTGCTTCAGAGTTGGGACACCTTCTCCCGTAGGCCATGTCAGACTCCAACACAACCCACTTCCCCAACCCCTCCACCTTCATCCTGCTGGGCATTCCTGGCCTGGAAAGGGCCCATGTCTGGATCGCCATCCCCTTCTGTGTCATGTACATCCTAGTTCTATTGGGGAACTTCACCATCCTGTTTATGGTGAAGACGGAGCCGAGCCTCCATGAACCCATGTACTATTTCCTCTGCATGCTGGCCTTCACCGACCTGGTCTTATCCACATCCACCCTGCCCAAAATGCTGAGCAATTTCTGGTTCAATGCCAGGGAGATCAATTTCAGTGCCTGCCTCACTCAGCTGTATTTTGTTCACTGCTTCACAGCAACTGAGTCTGGACTATATGTTGCCATGGCTTTGGATCGCTACGTAGCCATCTGCCATCCCCTGAGACATTCCACCATCCTGACGAACCACGTTGTAGCCAAGATAGGCCTGGCCATGGTGATGCGTGGTGCCATGCTCGCACTGCCCTATCCCTTCCTGGCCAGACACTGGCCATATTGCAGAACCAACATCATCCCCTACACGCACTGTGAGCACATGGCTGTGGTGAAGCTGGCCTGTGCCGACATCCGCGTTAGTAGTTACTATGGCCTCTTTGTGCTGATCTCTGGGATCGGTCTGGATGTGTTTCTTATTGCTCTGTCCTACACCCAGATCCTCACGACCATCTTCCGCCTCCCCACCAAGGACGCCCGAATCAAGACTTTTGGGACCTGCAGCTCCCACCTCTGTGTCATCTTAGCGTTTTACATCCCAACTCTCTTCTCCTCCCTCATGGCCCGATTTGTCCAAGATTTGCCCCTTTATTTCCTCATTCTCATTGCCAACGTGTACCTCCTGGTGCCCCCCATGCTAAACCCCATCATCTACGGGGTGAGGACCAAACAGATCCGGGCCAGGCTGCTCCAGCTACTTCCGCATAAAGGACCTAAAGTTTTCTCCTGAAGCTCTGGCTCTCAGATCAAGCCCCATGTAACTCTGGCGGGTGACATGTTGCTGGACCCTCCTCTCTGAGTCACTGACGGGCCAGCCAATGACAAATTAAATCCTTTCCTGACTTTATTGTGCTTCCTGAGTGTCACATTCTGGTGAATCTGTCTGTGTAGCACTCCATCAGATGTTGATTTCCCCCTTTCTTATTGTATTTGTCATTGCAACTGATACCCAAGGCCCCAGCCCTTCCCCTCCTGTTCTCCTAAGGCCCCACCTCTACTGCAAATCTTCCTGTGAAGCCTCCAGCCCTTCCCCCCATGGCCTCCCACTCTCATTTGCTCTGTTGCTGCCCCATCACTCTGTGGATCATCTGGTGGGTGGTGGGTCCCCCTCGAGAGACACCTGGGATTGAGGTGCAGCGGAGCCCTCAGACTCACTAACCTGGTTCCCTCTTGCACAGCGACACAACGGGCTGTGGAGCCGTACAAGCTGCACTCACACCAACGTCCTGCAGGCAGGGACCCCCCGCAGCTGTGATCTTAAATAATGTGGCCAGCCGGCTCGGAAGCCAGTGTTTGGGGGGGCTACAGGGAAAATGCTCTTGGCTCCTCAGCCTGAGACCCCAGAGCTCTCCCATCTTGCTCCGGTGAAAACCCAGCCAGTATGAATGTATTGCCCAGCCCACCAGCTCTGCAAAGGACAGATAACATACACCAGCTCTTCTTCCTAAGCTTAGCCCACAATGCAGAGCTCACATCACTCTAGGAAAGGGGAACGGAGGAAGCCCCTTTGCTGTGGGCGGGGATCAAAGGGAAAGCCCAAGACCAACTGGCCAACACCCTCCTAACCTGTTTCACCACCACTTACACACAGTTAGAAACAGACAGCCTGACAGCCAGGCTGCCACAGCGCTGCCTGTATTATGACACTGACTGCGTGAGATTCGTGAAAAGGGAGAGGGTGGAATTCTCCTTTGAGGGAATGATTTGGGGGCCTCACAATCGAGATCCCCAAAATTGGGTACAAGCTGTGGGGAGGAAAGGCCTATATGAAAGACAAAGGGATGGCCCTGAATGTAGGGAAAAGATCAATCTTGACAGTTTGAAAGAACTGGCCCATGGACCCAGGAGAGAACAACCCCTGCCCAAAAATGGAGGTGCAGCAGCCCTCGATCACAATGAAGAGACATCAGTACCAAATAGAGACACAGGCTCAGAAAGATGTGGCCAAGACAGCCCTTGGAGAAAGGTTTAAAACTCTGACCCCTGGCTTTTGAAAATGGCTAGGAAGTGGAAACATCCCTTCTCTCTAATTCTCTCTGGGCCTAGCAACTGCGGGGAAGAGTTATTCATAAAAGAATGTGTTGGATAATGCTGAGCTCAGATGGTGTGTTATGCCTGAGAACACCGTATGGTGTTACAGTTGCTGGCCAAACCCTCTAGAAAGTTCTACTCAAGAAATATCCCTTTCTCAACTTTGGGGCGGGACTGCCCCATGCTTCTGACAAAGGCGGTTTCCTGCCAAAGAAGTAAGTACGATTATCACAGATGATCGGATGAACTCTGCTTGTGAAAGCAATGGACCTGAGAAAGCTTCACCACGAACGTGCATCCCAGGAACCTGAGCACGATGCATATAGTTCAGAACGTGTTTTGTCAGGCGGTAGCTCCCCCACCCCGGTCTAGATGGTGCTTGGTCCTGCCATGTGTGCAGGAGACTGGACCTGATGACCTCTCCAGGTTCCTTCCTGTTCTATGATTCTATGATTCTCTAACTTAATCCTGTTAGATTTCTTACAAATAGTCTTTTCCTAAGCCAAGCCGTGTAACTTTTTGGGTGGTCCAGAGATTCCATATAATGGTGCAAGCAGGCATCTTCTGGTTTGGTTGTTTTCTTTAAAATGCTGTCAGGGTTTTGAACAAATTCCTCTGCATTTTCCAAAGTCAGCCACGAACATGAAATGTTCTTGAGTTACTCCCAGACATTGTGCAGCCTGACCTATGGCAATGACAGCATTTGATAAGCTTTCAAACACAGGACAAAGCACGGGTCCTGCAGCTTGCAGTTAACACACTGTGATGCCCAAGTCACATAGTCACTGTGCCATTGTGACGCAACCCTCACAATCCTTAGAAAACTTTTCCTTAAGGACAGCCGAAACAGCAATACGTACCACCAAACGCTTGACTTTTGTATGTGTGCACTGGCTCAGTTCTTTCCATGCCAAACCTCCACCTAAACTCCTCTGAGTGCTGATCCTTGGCATCCTCGTCCATGATCGGTATCAGGATTACTCCAAAACAAGGCAGGCTCGGTTCATTTTCATTGTCTGACCTAACACTGTCCAGGCATCTGGTTCCTCTAGAAAGCCATCGTTAAGAGATCTGTTGGGAAATGTTCAGAAAGGAACAGTGCTTGTTTTTAGACCAATGCAAACCTGGGTTGGTTCATAATGCCCATTACACCCTAACCCTGACCATCACCCCTTAGTCGTTCATTGTCCTCGGGTGCCTCCCACAAGCAGCGGGCGCCTTCCTGCTCCCGACGAGAAGGGGCCACCATGTTCATCAGAGCGATTGGGTTTGGGGATTGTGATCTGGACCCTCCATCAAGGGCTGGGCAAAACACATCTCTCAGCCACACCTGCCTTCTCCTGTGAACTGTCACAGATGTAGCACTTAGTCGGTCCAAATCCCTCGGAGCTAAAACAAAGTCTGATGTTCTCATCGGGGTAGTCAAGGAGTCCATATTTCCTATCAGGAGTCCCATGATTTCTAAAACACGCATACTTGGAATGAGATGGCCTCTTCCACATGGCACTGGGACTTCTGTGGGAAGTGCTGTCATCTGATTGATAGAGGGCAGTAGGGCAGAGCTCTTATAGGGGTCACATGACCCTCTATTACCTAGGTCACACCATGGAAGAACCTACCCACTTTGGTCAAACCTGCTCTTGGGCTGATACTACAGGGAACCAAACTCAGCCCAAATTTTTAGAGAGTGATGGGTGGAATCTTTGGAGGAGTCACATGATTCATTTTTGGACCAGCCTGGGAATGCCCTTTATTGGTCAAATCTACATTCAGGACAGCCCATGGAGTGCTAAAACAGTATATAGCAGTAGAAGGCAATGGGAGGAGTTCCTCAAGGGGTGACATACACTCTTTGCTTCCAGTCATGTGTCCATCTTGACCTGAAAAAATACCCCCAGGGTGCAGGATTTAGGGTGACTGATGGGCAGGTCCTGAGAGGCCAGGGGTGGGCCAGTGTTTGTCTGATGATGGTAGGCCACGTATACTACTCACTTTGAATGGGTGGTGAAAGCTAACGCTCCCCCTTCCAGCCTTTCTTCTGCACTCCACCCAGTGAACAAGCCCTGTGGAAAGAGGAGTCCTTTTCCCTCCTGGTGTAACAGAGCTAGCATGACTATGGGAGGGACCTCAGGAATCCCAGGTTCTGTCTGTCATCCACATTCTCCATGGCTACGTCTACACAGTGGAGCTATTTTGGAATACCTCTGGTATCCCGAAATAGCTATTATGCATCTTTAAACATACTCGTTATTTCAAAATATATTTCAAAATAATGGGAGAACTATTCCCGCATCCCTGTAACCCTCATTCCACATGGGTTAAGGGATTTGTTGTAATAGCGCTTTATTTCAAAATAACCTTGAAACAAGCTATGCCATTTGCGTAGCGCAACTCGCGTTGTGTATTTCGAGGTAAGGGTGCTGTATAGATACACCCCATGTGGACTTGGTCGATTCATGTCTCCCTGTGCCTATCTGTATTATAGGGATATGTCCAAAGCCACTTTCTTTTGCTAGCTGTTTTCAAGATCCATCAATGAAATGTTGATGCACAGATACGAGTAGTCCTGTGGCACCGTGGGGCGTGTCTACACCAGGAAATTATTTCAAAATAACTAAATTTGAAACAATAACTCCTGCAATAACAAAATCGAACTAGCACCTTCCCAGTATGGGGAGCCCTCAAAATTAGTCCAAGGCAGGCTCTGTTATTTTGGATGCGCTACCTCGACATAGCGCCCCAGGAAGCACTAGGGAGTAATGACTTCGAATGACTCTGGGGTGTGGTTATTTCAAAACAGCAGCAGTGGAGCATCCACACAACTGCTGTTTTGAAATAACTCGTTTGAAATAAGTGTTATTCCCCAAAGAAAGGAGGCGTTCAGATTTCGAAATAACCATCCCATTATTTTGAAATAATGGACTTGGTAGAGGGAACGGTCCACTTACTATTTCGAAATATAAGGGGTTATTTTGAAATAACTTCCTCCTGTAGACAGTTTTTCTGGGCAAAACCCTCTTCCTCAGATGAGTGCTAAGGTAGTTACTGATGAGAATTACTGATCTCTAATCCTTTAGCGATAGCTCCGTATGCATGTAGAGAGTGTATGTCTCCCTCCAGACATCTCTTTCCTCATTTGTCTGCCTATTATCCACCTGTCCTGCCTGGGCATTTACAGAGTATCAGATAGTATGGAGATCCAGGCATTTTCCCTAGTTTTATAACTAATCAATTATTATTTTAAAATACACACAAATGTGCAGAGAAGCCAATTCCTCCCTGACTCAGCCCAGAGCCCAGGAGTTCTCCTCTCACTTTGGAAGGTCCCTAAATTGCTGTTTACTCCTAAAGCTGCATAAATAGCCCAGAGGTGCAGACAGGCCGGTCTCCAGCCTGGTTACAGCCAGATGCTGCTTCTCCCTTAGAAGATGAGAACCCCACTGGGACGGCTCAGAGCTGTATTATAGATGATGCCCAGCCCTGTGCCGGCTCTCGGCGTGGGACGCTGCTGCAGACGCTGGGCTGAGAGAGGTGCGGGACGCGGCTGCCTGAGGGGGGGTTCCCAGGGAAGACGCTTCTGTCAGAAATCACAGGTGCCCGTGTCTAGCTGAGGAGCTCCCGTGCTCAATCAGCTCGATGCAGCATGGCCATGAAAGGACAGAGAGTCGGTCCGACTCTCACTCCGACTTCCCCCTCACTCCCATCCCAGGGAGGCTGCATTCCAGTGGCACAGTGGGTCCTTCAGCAGGGAAGATGTGGGTCGATGTCTAATGCAATGCCAGACCCTGAAGCCCTGGCACATAGCTTTTTCCGATAGTAGTCTAGCCCTAGCCTGAGTGAAGCCCTGAGGAGCCAGCTGCGTGTTCCTGCCCAGACTCCATCAGCCCCTCCTCTGGCTTCTTAGGGCTCTTCCTGCCCGCGGGAGGACTGTCCCCAGACTGGTTTCTGCTCTGACGCAGGGAAGGTCTAGTGATCCTCACTGGAGTCACTGCACGATTTTCTCTACATGGGCAAGACCTCTTCTCGACTCGCTTCGGCTGAGGAGCCGGCTGAACTCTTGTGACGGAAACTTGGAGAGATTCATTCAGTTAGAAGCAGACGCCCAGTGTGGGATATTTCAGGACAAACAATTACAATTTGGCACCCTTAATAGCACATTACAACAGGGCTCTCTAATTCAAGGTGCCGGACCGGAAGGGAGCTCTAGATCATCCAGTATGAAGTTCGGCATGGGGCAGGCCATTGCATTTCACCCAGCGATCCCCAAACTGAGCCCAAAGACGGAGACATGGTCCACACTAGGACTCTCACCCTGGAATCATGGAGCCACAGGATGAGAAAGGCCTGCAGGGCTCTGTCTGAACTCGCCCAGGGAGGTGGCTCTTTGGCCTCCTCAGAACATCCCAAGGCACCTCATCCACTCCCCCTCTCTGTGAGGCTGCCATTTGAAACCATCACCCCTTGTGCTGCCTTCTGTGGCAACAGAGAACAAGCTGTCCTCACCCTTTTCCCGGGGCTTTTCGAGTATTTTAAGAGCACTGTTGCGTCCGCCCTTAATCTCCATTTGGACTCAGTCACCATACCCAGTTCCTTAAGACTTGGTTCGCACGGCCAGCGTCCCATCCCGTGGATCATCCGTGTCTCTCACCTCGGGATCCTTTCCACTTTCTCTCCAGCCTTCTGAGCAGAGCTGACCACGATCAGGCTCAATACTCCTGCAGAGGCCTGAGCAGAGAAGTACTTGCACCCCCGAGGGCTTGCGGGCTGTGCCTCTCTTAATGCAACCAAAAACTGCATTTCTTTGCAAACTCCACCCCCATCCAAACCCCAGCACGAGGTCACCAGAAGAACACTTCCCATCGGCCAAGCGCCCACCACCCAGGTAGCAGAATTACATCAACTGAAACTTCAGGACAAAGTTGCTAGAGTGTTTTCTTGTGGACAAGCCCTCAGGCAGGTCTTCCCGAAAAGCATCCACTCTGGATCTGCCGACACGGGGAGCTGGAGAATCCCTCCGTCCCCTCCCAGTGGGTCCAAATGGTTCATCACCCTGGGTGCTGAACATTTATTCCTTATTTCCATCTGAGATTTGCCTGGCTACAGTTCCCAGCCATTGTGCCTCGCTCTGCCTTTCTTTGCTAGGTTCCCAAGCTTGCTAGCAGCCATGCTTTTATCCCCAGGGAATCTTGCTTGTTTGACTCATAGGTAAGACACTGGACTAAGTCTTTAAGTCTCTCACGCTCTGGCATTGTCTCTGGTCTTCAGGCATTTTCGTGCCTCTCTCCTCTACCATCTCCACCTTTTAACACCCTTTTGGAAATGTGGGCCATGGGGCTGCATGCAGCCAGTGCCCCCCACGCCATGTCTGAGGAAACCCCTCCTCTGCTCCAGCCCACCACAACTCTGCTTATTCATCCAAAGATTCCAGTAGCCTTGCAGGCCGCGGCCTGACACAGGGAGCTCACCACGAGCTGGCTGTCTGCACTGCTCCCTCGGACGTCCTCAGGGTTGTTGCCATCTCTTATCCAGGGCCAAAATCTGCAGACCCCTGTCCAAAAGGATAACTTAGCATTTGTCTGTATTATTATTATTATTATTATTTTTGCCTGGGCCAGGCTCCCCTGAGGCATCAGAGCAGTCGGTGCCTGCTCTGGTACCTCCTGCAGCCACTCTGGTTGTCCTCAAATGTTATCCGCCGTGGTTTTCTATTTCCTTCCAGGTCATGGATGAAAACAGGCCTGCCTTCACTTTGCATTCAACTTGGATTGAACTAACGTTGTCTACTTTCTAGAGGGTGGGATCGCAGCTTTTTAGCCATTTAATAAACTCTTACTAGAAGAACTGCCAATTTGCCTTCTCCTTTTTCTCTTTGAAAATTCCCTCCCAATGGTTTCTGCTGATAATTGGTCCTAGCTTTGGAGAATTGGCCCTTTTGAAGTACTCAGTATGTGTGGATATTATTGCCATGAGGGCAGGGGACTGGACTTGATGACCTCTCGAGGTCCCTTCCAGTCCTAGTGTTCAATGATTCTACGAGTCTTCTCTCTGTATGTTTGAATGTAATCAGTTCCATTCTTTGTTTTAGTCTCTTCCCATATGTCTACTTCTTATCACTTTTCTAAACCAAACCATTCCAGACTTTTCAGGCTGGCAGCATATGTCAGCTTCACCCTTCTCACAACCTGTCTCCGTGTGGTGTAGCGGGGGTGCTGTCTGCTCTGTATCCCGGGGTTCCCATGCGCTGTGATGTGTGATTCCCACTGACTCACCCACATGTTGTGATGTAGTGTCAGTACCTTGCTGGTTGCTGTGCTTGGGCTGTGGGCTGTGGATGACCCCTACTGTCCTCTGCCTGTGAGCACTGCCCAGCAGGTGGGCTGCCTAAGTCACATAAACAAAGACCCATCCGGTCAGATGAGTTGGGGCAGCGAGGGAACTAGGGAAGTGAGTGTTTGGGGGAAGAGTCAGTCTTGGGCGGAAACCATGAAAGGGACAGACTAAGGAGGGGCTGGAATCTAGGGGCTTAGGGATCCCATCTCAAGGGGTCTGAGGCATCCTGGCCCAGACTCCTGTAGACACATCACATCTATGCTGTGCTGTATCCTGGAGAAGCAATAAACCCTCTATTCTACCGGCTGGTGGCGTCTGTTCTTGCTGCTACGGGGGTGCAGTGTCGGGGAAACCCTGACTGTGCTGTCACACTCCGAAACCCCCTTGGTATCTGTTCTCCCATGTATAGACACAGGGGAACCAAACCTGAGCCCCTATGCGGAGCAGGCCAGTCTCCATCCCATTCTTTAAGCATCTGAACATTGTCTTTGGTTTGGCCACTGCTGTGAGCGAGCAGCTGGACAGGTGAGAGGGCGGTGTCCTATTTCCCCCCGGCACCTGTCTTCAGAATTCCTCCGCTCTCAGATTAAGAAACTGAGTGAAAGGGGAACCCCCTACACCAAGGACTTTTTATTCGTTTTTTCCTGCTGTTGTCTATTAAGTGTCGCCCACCAAACCGTGTAGAATTCAGCCACTCAGTAACATATGGAACTGGCATTGGGAGGGTCAGTTTTTCATCCTTCATTTCTCCAAATAATGAAAATGTCATTTCTCAGGGGTGACAAGCAACCGATCTGCTTCCCCCATGAGCGCAGCCTCCGGCCGTGCGTGTCGTGTCACCTGTTCACATTGTCTCTCCATGCAGGTGTTGGGGCTGTGACCATCACTCCAGATCCTGGGAACATAGAGAGACTCAGGGGAATGTGCGGCACATGCAGGAGACACCGTTCTGCCTCAGAGTTGGATACCTTCCTCCCCGCTCCATGTCAGATTCCAACAGAACCGACTTCACCAACCCCTCCACTTTCATCCTTCTGGGCATTCCTGGCCTGGAGACGGCTCATGTCTGGATCTCCATCCCCTTCTGCACCATCTATGTCATAGCCCTCTTGGGGAACATCACCATCCTCTTCATTGTGAAGACAGAGTCAAGCCTCCATCAGCCCATGTACTATTTCCTCTGCATGCTGGCTGTCACCGACCTGGTCCTGTCCACATCCACCCTGCCCAAAATGCTGAGCATCTTCTGGTTCAATTCCAGGGAGATCGATTTCAGTGCCTGCCTCACCCAGCTGTACTTCCTTCACTGCTTCTCAGTGATGGAGTCTGGTATCTTTGTGGCCATGGCGTTGGATCGTTACGTGGCCATCTGTGACCCCCTGAGACATTCCACCATCCTGACAGATCATGTTGTGGTCAAGCTCGGTCTGGCTGTATTGCTGCGCGGTGGCCTGCTCCTACTGCCCTATCCCTTTTTGGCGAGGCAGTGGCCATATTGCAGAACCAACATCATCCCCCACACATACTGCGAGCACATGGCCGTGGTGAAGCTGGCCTGTGCCGACATCCGTGTCAGTAGTTACTACGGACTCTTTCTGGCGTTCTTTTTGACCTGCCTGGATGTGTCTTTTATCGCTGTGTCCTACACCCAGATCCTCAGGGCCATCTTCTGCCTCCCCACTAAGGACGCCCGGCTCAAGACTTTTGGGACCTGCAGCTCCCACCTGTGTGTCATTTCAGTCTCTTACATTCCAGCTCTCTTCTCCTTCCTCACACACCGGTTTGGACAGAATGTGCCCCTCCATTTCCATGTTCTCATTGCCAACCTGTACCTCCTGGTGCCCCCCATGCTCAACCCCATCATCTATGGGATGCGTACCAGACAGATCCGGGACAGGCTGCTCCAGCTTTTTACTCACAAAGGCAATGAGGTTTTCTGCCTTTGTTCTGGCTTTCAAACCAAGCTCTAGAGAGAGCTGGCTGGTGACATGGTGCTGAGGTACAGTGACCAGATGTCCCATTTTTAAAGAGACTGTCCTGTACTTAAGCCTTCCTGCAGCTGTCCCTAATTTTTCTTAAAACGTGCAGCTTATCCCATATTTTCTGACTCTCCCCTCCCATAAGTGCTTGTGGGATGTACTTTTGGCCTGATCCTTGCTCACCAGCCACCCATCCACCAGTGGTGAGAGGCAGGAGTCCGGGGGTTGACGATATGGGTGGATGACCAATGCTGGTAACGCTGCCGTGTGCAAGGCCAGCCCCTCCCACTGCTGGACCCTCAGTGTCCCTGCTGAGTGTCTCCTCTTGGCCAGCAGGTGCCCCTGTCCCATTTCCAGTGAGTACTGGCTGCTTCCTCTGGAGGCTGGTAAGTATGGGCAGGTGGTGGATGCTTAGGTGTCACCTCTACTGCCTGCCCATCCATCCTCTACATGCTTCCCCCCTCACTGTCCTCTCCTTGCTGTGTTCCCTCGCTCCCTCAGCCCTGCTGCTTCTCCATATGCCCCCGGGTGCCTCCCACTTCTGGTGCTGTGCAGAGAACAAGCTCCTGGTGAAATTATTCAGCTCACAACACCCTGGCAGGCCGGTTTCTTCCTTCCCCCACTGCCTCTGGCAGGGCTGGCCTCCAGGGAAAGCTCAGAACCCTACGGCCAGGAGGAGCCAAACCCTGCATGTGCCAAAGCCCCCAAAAATTCTGGCCCAAGGAAGCCTCTCTGCCCCTTGGCTAAGCTGTGGAGTGGGGGAAGGAAGCTACTTCCAACCTGTTCGCTCCCGAGCCCGAAGGGACTTAGCACCCTGTTCGTACACTGCGCCTGCGCTAGTCCCTCCCCCAGACTTTGGAGGGGCTGTTCTGTCCCCTAGGTGCCCTCCCCTGCTGAGCCACCTCTCTGGCTGGGTGGGCACCTGTCCCTGGTGCAAAGGCAGCCTTAGGGATTAACCCCTTCTTGTCACACTATAGCCAGGGAACAGCAGGCAGCTGGGTTATAGAATCATAGAATCACAGAGCACTAGAATTGGAAGGGACCTTGAGAGGTCATCAGGTCCAGTCCTCTGCCCTCATGGCAGGATCAAGCGCCGTCTATATGTCAGTGGCCAGCAGCAGTTTGGAGGGGTGAGCTGCCTTTCTATGGGCAGGGTGGGCCAAACTGCTTCTAGTCACAGGGGAGTTGGGGAGGAGGAGGGAAGAGATCTATGAGAAGACATGGACCAAGTAATCCCCACCTCCCATCCCCACTCCCAGTGGCTGGAAGCAGCTCCTGTCCCTTCCCTCCTGCACAGTGCGGAAAGGCTGCTGCTGGCCTTTCCTTCACAGAATCTGGTTAGGGGGCCTGCGACACTGTGTGCCACCCCCACCTGGTGCCTCAGGAGAGTGGGGTCCATCCCAGGGCCCCAGCCAGGCATGGAGGGTGGAGAGCACTGGGCAGAGAGGGTCGGGTCAGCTCAGATGTCCACCCCATCCTCATGTCAGAGAAGTGTGGGGCAGAGTGTGTGTGTCTGACGTAGAGATAGGAAGGTAAATAAAAGACTCCAGCTGCGCAGTGTTTCTTTCTAACGGGCTCAGTCAACCTGATGTTAATTGGAATGTTTAATTTCACCAGCTGTCCCATATTCAGAGAGGCAAATATGTGCGGAGCCCTCTCCCCTGAATGACTGACTGGGCAGCGACAAAGCCTTTCCCGTCCTTCCTTCCAGAACGTCGTCAAAGTGACAAACTGCAAAATCCGTCTACTAGAATTGGAAGTGTTGCCCCCTTTCTCGTGCTGGTAACTGGACGCCTGAGGCCCCGATCTCTGCCCCTCCTCTTCCCCCAAGTCTCCCCCATCCCATGTCTTCCCCTAAGACTCTTCTCCCAGCCCTTCCTTTTCCCTCAATGCAAAGCCCCCTTCTTCACCTCTTCCCACATTGCCCAGCCCCATTGCTCACTCCTCCCCTCGACTCACCCCATCGGTTACCGGGGGTGGGAGCTGCTTCGGGCCAGACAAGGAACCTACAATCCTGGCTGAGCAGGGGCTGTCGAGATTGAATGAACCGATGTCTCTCCCATTCAACACACATCGCCATGTCCCCTTTCCAGCTGTAAATCGGGTAACTGGCAACCCTAAATGGCACCCGGAGTCTGAAGCCAAAACACAGAGGCTATGTCTACGCTGGCAGCTTCTTGTGCAAGAACAGCTGTTCTTGTGCAAGAACTTGCCGGCTGTCTACACTGCACACGCTTCTTGCACAAGTAAATTTACAGTCTAGCGTTGTAAAACAGGGCAATTGGAGAGACTCGGGGAGCTGGACTCAATCCTGCCACAAGGCCTGGGCACAAATCTCTCCACTTTCGGAGAGAGGCACAAGGATAGCCACTGCACCTCAAGCGTGGGCCTAGAAACACAGAGGCAGAGGAAGGGCCCAAATGCTTCTCTGACTCCCAACCACACAGGCCCAGGGTGAGGGACCCAAATGCAGACACTGGGTGGGTGTTCAGCCAACCTTGCTCTGCTATACGGGTGCCAGGGGACTGCGAGTGGGAAGTCAGTGGGGCTGGGTGGGCAGGTGTCCACAAGAGGTTCTTTTCACCCAAACATGGCCCATTTGCCTCGACCCTTGGTGTTTCCCGAGTGGCAGTGGCTGAACAGGTAAAGTAAGAGGAGTACCCAGGTTGGCGGAATTCGGAGAAAGAGCAGAATACAAGCTTGGGCCTTAGACTTAGGGTATGTCTACACTGCCACCCTAGTTCGAACTAGGGTGGCTAATGTAGTCATTCGAACTTGCAAATGAAGCCCAGGATTAAAATCATTGCAGGAGGAGTAATGGTAGTCCGAATTAGGGGTTTTAGTTCGAACTACCTAGCCCATGCCGCGTTTAGCTGCGGGCAGGGAGTTTGAACTACCGGGCATTTAAAAATGGTGGCGCCCGTGAACATACAAATAAAGCCCGGGATATTTTAATCCCGGGCTTCATTTGCAAGTTCGAATGACTACATTAGCCACCCTAGTTCGAACTAGGGTGGCAGTGTAGACATACCCTTACTTACTGGTGTCGCTCTGGCTCAGGGCTTGGGGCTACTAACTGTGTCTTTGCTGCTCAGCCCTTTGTACAGGCCCAGGCCACGGACTCTTCACCACCTGCTCTGACTGAGGGCCCTGGGCTCAGAAATAACTGTGGCTCAGCCTTGAATCCAGGTCCCAGCTATTGATGCTTTGGTGCCCTGCCCTGACGTAGGGGTTGGACTCATAACTGTTTGCTCCATTGCCCTGATGGCCAGCAAGAGACCCTACCTGCCCACAGTCTGCCTGGACTGCCTGCCAGGTATCCTGGCTAATTCTCTAGCTGTGGGCAACACCCAGTGATGTGGTGAGGCAGCAGCCTCCCACTGACCCAGAGAGGGAGGGACCACCGCAATTCCATTACAAGGAATCCTAAAAGGGGGTCTGGTGTTGCTGGACGTTCCCTCTCCAGGCTGCTACAGCTCTGCACAGGTCGTTGTCTCAGCAAAAGAACCGCCAGATTACCACACAATCGGTGAAGGTGAGAAGACACTTGGCCAGGTTGATTGTCAACAAAGCCCCATCCTAGTGTCCCTGTGCCATGTCTACAGTTACGCTAGCGTACTCACACCCATGACAATGGACACCACTCAGCCAGTGACAGGACTACCCACTGCCCCCTCATCGGGCCATGGACACCCCTCCAAGACTCCATTTTATACAGCAATGCAAATTATGGATTGGTCATCTGATGTATCCACCTCTGACATAGCTGGTTCCAGCCATCATCTTGTACATCTCAAGCCATCACACTGTCCTTCTGACCTCATCCTAAGGATGGGCCGGTGGGTTCCGGTTATCATTGGGGAACGGGTCGGTACCGAGGCGTTCAGGGCCTTTTCTGCAGAACTGCTACTTAGCAAGTCGGTCCCCAGCCTGTAACAATGCTTGGGATTCTTACGTCCCAAGGGCAGGACTCTACACTTGTCCTTGTGGAACCTCTTAAGGTTTCTTTTGGCCCAGTCCTCCACTCAGCACAGTGTGACTGTTCTCCTCTCCCTTTGGGAAGGCCCCTTAATTGCTGTTTGCTCCTAAAGCTGGATAAAAACACAGAAGAGCAGCAATGGACAGAGGGAAATTGGCTTGAGTGTCTCCGGTCTCCAGCCTGTTTTCATTCACATGCTGCCTCTGCCCCAGGGACTGAGCGAACCCCAATGGGACTGCACAGAGCTCTGTGATAAATGGGGCACAGGCCCAGCTGGTTGGGACGCTGCTGCAGACGCTGGGCTGAGAGAGGTGCGGGACGTGGCTGCCTGAGGTATTCCCAGGGAAGACACGTCCCTCTCAGCACTCACAGGTACCAGCTCTGGCTGAGGGCTCCCCGGCTCAACAAGCCGAGTGGAAGGTGGGTGTGGTAGGACAGGGAGTCAGTCTGGGGCCTTTCTGCTCTGCAGAGCCTTTAACCTCCCAGTGCCCTTGTTACAGCAAATGAGTTTGCTCAGGTATCATGGGCCAAAATGTGACTCCTGTTTTTAACCCCACTGGCCAGGCAGGCTAATGGCCTCCCACCGTGAGGTGGCTGCATTTCAGTGACTGAGCGGGTATTTCCCGAGGAAAGCTGTTAGTAGATGTACAATTTGAAGGCAAAATCTGAGGGCAAAGCCAGGTGTATCTCCCCTTTGGAGCACAGACACTGTCACCTCCCCAGTTTGAATTTCAGGGCTCTGGCGGTTCACTGAGGCAGGGCAGGTGTCTGTTACCTGACTTCTATGTGCTGTAAAAAGTGGAAGTGCTTGGGGGTCTTTTGAATATTTTTTCCACATGGGCAGGATAACTTCTCCCTACATTCATTTCATTCATTTGAGAAGCCGCCTGAACTGACTTGCCTGAAAATTTCAAAACCCATTTCAGTGAGAAGCAGACGCCCAGCGTGGAACATGCTGGTCCAAGTGGTTAAAGGTTTCTGAGCGGTGAGAAAGAATAACTAGAAATCCCTCATCAGCTTCCCTATCAATAGAGTCACAGGGTTTAAGATCATAGGGGACCATTAGAACATCCAGTCTGACCTCCTGTAGAACATGGGCCATTAAATGTCACCCAGTTGCCCTCGACTGAGCTCCATAACTTGTGTGTGACTAGACTGGTCCACACTAGGACTTTTCCCTGTTGAGCCATAGAGCCAGAGGGTAAGAAGGGAACACAGGGGCCATCTTGTGTAACCCCCCAGCGAGATGTTGGACTTGTTCTGTCTCAACCACCCAGACAGATGGCTAACGAACCTCCTTTGGGACACCTTCAGCTGTTCCATTGTCCTCCTGCCCGACCCTGGGAGCTGACCCTGCTCTCCCTGTTGTAAGGGGATAACGTTGCATTTGACTGGTTGCAACAGGCCAAGCCCAGCAAATACCCCAGATCAATCGGTATGTCTGCCCGGCCTCGCGGTGTCCACAAACTTTATCCATAGTGATTGGATTTTCTAGTTGCTTCAGTGTCGTTGATGAACATATCAAATAGGGTTGAGCCTACAACTGATCCCTGCAAACCACACTAGAAACTGCCTTGTTCGCGGATACTGGCCCATTTACAATGGCTTTCTAAGGTCTCGGCGGGGTAGCCATGTTAGTCTGTAATGAAAAAAAACTTAAAACCCAACAATTGTCATCTGAAGAAGGGGGTTGTGTCCACGAAAGCGCATGACACTATTTATATATTTTGGTTAGTCTCTAAGGGTATGTCTACACTTGCACCCTATTTTGTAATAGGGATGCAAATGCAGCAATTCGAAATTGCAAATGAAGCTGGGAATTAAATATCCTGCTCTTCATTTGCATAATTGCATTATGGCGCTATTTCGAGTTAGTGCTATTTCGAATGAACAGACGCTGTGTAGACGCTGTTATTTCGAGAGGAAAACCCTTCTCTCAAAATAACCCTTATTCCTCGTACAATGAGGTTTAATAGTTATTTCGAGAGAAGGGTTTTCTCTCGAAATAACTGTGTCTACACAGCGTCAATTGCTGCATTTGCATCCCTATTTTGAAATAGGGTGCAAGTGTAGACATTCCCTAAGGTGCTACAGGACCATTGTAGTTGTCTAAGACCTGTCAGTTAGCCTCTTTTTAGTGCATTTTGTGTGTTCTGTATCATTCTGGACCATGTTTCATTTTGAATCTCTAAGCTTCAGAGGGGGAGCTAAGTTAGTCTGTAACTGGGAAAACTTGAAAAAAAATTCCCGAATAGTCCTGCAGCACCTTAGAGACTAACAAAACACGTAGATGGTATCATGAGCTAACTTCTTGTAACTTGAACACTCTAATTCACTATTTTTTCCCTTCCTTCTCCCCATCCTCTATTTATTTTTGGATCTGGACTTTTAATACTCCAGTCATCTGAAGAAGTGGGTTGTACCCACAAAACTCATGATCCCATCTACATGTTTGGTTAATCTTTAAGGTGCTGCAAGACTATTCATTGTATCTCTAAGGTTCTGCCGGAGATGCTATTTAAATTGGGGGGTTTTTGACAGCTAATGGATGGCAAAGTATTTTGTCACTTCATGCAACATGAGCGCCGTACATGGCTTCTTCCCTAATGCAGAGCAACACTGTTTCTCGAACACACCTACTTTGTATGCAAGATTGACACATTTCCTTTCTCCCTCTAGGAATCAGCCAAACCCTTTACTAGGATTTCTTTTGTTCTTCTTGTAACCCAGAGGCACGGAAACCTCTTACAAGGGAGCGTTAAGTCTGCTCTATAGCCATAGCTAAGAGACATTTTGGCTCCTGCAGTAGCTGCACGTGGCTGTAGTTCCTAAGGTCACAGGTTCGGTCCCTCCTGCTGTCTGACCTTGGTCCCATCAGTGGTCTCAGTGCCTCTGGGTTATATTATCATACATCTTAAGTTCCTTTTTTGATTATTTTCCCCTCATTTCTTTTACATCTGTTTCAATAGTCATCACCCTCAATGTCTATTGCTTGCTGTCTATTTTCCCCTTTTCCCACTTAGTAAGTATTCCATCCCCCCACAATCTGCTACTTTCCTTTTGCCACTGAACTGTGGTTTCCTCCAAATTTCTCTACTCCCTAATCTGTGGAATCTTGTATTTTTAACTCTCATATCCTTTTCTTCAATAACTCCTCATTTGCACTCATATTTCTCTACATACTTTTTCCTCCCAATCGGTTTTGATAATTTGTGTCAGATTTTGGGAATTAGCTGTTGGAAGGGCTGAGGGTCTATCGACAGGATTGGTTAGGAACTGTTCTCCTGTTGTACATTTGAATGGTCTCAGTTCCATTCTTTCTTTTCCTCTCGTCTGTCTCCTGCCCCCTTCCTTGTCTATTCTCCAAACGAAACAGTCCCTGTCTTTCTAGTCTATCCAACATAGCATAAGAACATAGCAACATAAAAATGGCCAGAATGGGTCAGACCAAAGCTCCATCTAACTCAGGGTCCTGTCTGCCCACAGTGGCCAATGCCAGATGCCCCAGAGGGAGTGAACAGAACTGGGAATCCTTACATGATCCCTCTCCTGTCATCCAAACAGAGGCTAGGGACACCATTCCTATCCATCTTGGCTAATAGCCATTGACAGACCTAACCTCCATGAATGTATCTAGTTCTTTTTTGAACCCTGTTAAAGTCTTGGCAAGGAGTTCCACAGATTGACTGTGCACTGTATGAAGAAAAACTTCTTTTTATTTGTTTTAAACCTGCTACCTATTAATTGCATTTGGTGACCCCTAGTTCTTATATTTTGAGACTAAGTAAATAACTTTTCCTTATTTTCTTTTTCCACACCAGTCAAGATTTTATAGACCTCGCTCATATCCCCCCTTAGTCTCCTCTGTTCTAAGCTGAAAAGTCCCAGTCTTTTTAATCTCTCTTCATATGGGACCCGTTCCAAACCCCCAATCATTTTTGTTGCCCTTTTCTGAACCTTTTCCAACACCAAGATACCTTTTTTGAGATGAGGCAACCACATCCGAATTCGGTGTTCAAGATGTGGATGCACCATGGATTTATACAGAGGCAATAAGTCTCTGTCTTATTCTTTATCCCCTTTTTAATGATTCCTAACACTGAGTGGATGCTTTCAAAGAACTATCCACAATGACTCCAAGATCTCTGTACATGGCAACTTCTCTTGGAAACCCCTTTCTTATTTCTAGAGACTGGTGAGACATCTTAAGGCTAATGTCTGTGCCTTAGCCTTACAAATTATTGCGACATACCCCTCCCCCCATGCTTTATGAAATGGCCTTATGGACACAAATATACATCACTCAAAGATGCTTGGAACAAATGGCCTCATGTAACCGATCAACCTTCATGTCCTAATCCGCTGGGGCTGTCTATCTTATTGTGGTGTTTGTGTGTCATTCTTGTGTGTAAAGTTAGAGCTACGGGGTGTGGGATGCGTTGTGGTTTTAACTGTGCAAAGGAAAGACATCCAGGGTGTTTCCAATGCTGGGATGCCTCAGTGTCTGGGCAATCATATGCAAATAGCCTTTTGTCTTTAAGTCTTAGCAGTGGTTGGCCTCACATGACCTCCCCAACTGGTAGGGACTGGCCAGGTAACTTTCCATGCCAAAGTGTGAATCTTTAAAACAATAGGAAACTCGCAGGTCTTTGTTTTTGGCTGGCTGGCGTTCCTGCGGTACATAATAATTGTTGCCAGTGGGCACATTCCCCCTTTTAATTGCTAAAGGGGGCTTACCCAAATAATTCACTGGGGTTTGATCCCATTTGGGGAGTGGTATCCCAGGAAGCTGGGCCCCAAACTGCATTTTCCTTGGACCTGAAGAGTTTCGGTGTCTGTACTGCTTCTCAGGGTGTGTGTGTGTGTGTGTGTGTGTGTGCGGGGGTGATCTCAGTTCTGCGCCTTGGCTGGGGGAGACCAGGGAGCTGGCTGAGCAGGTCAGAGTGGCAAGAAGCCCCAGAGAGCAGGAAGGTGAGTGACAGTGGCCTTGTCAGCACCCTGAGAAGTACCCCCAAGGGGTCTCCTGTGACCTCACCCCGTCACAATTATATTGCCTGTTTCTTCCCCACTATATTTTATAAATTCATATGGACCGTTTTTGCTAGCAACCCCGCGTGTCCATGCCTTATTACACTCTGGGGACTTTTATGGAGGGGATGAGAGGGTTCCTAGCTCATGGGTTTTTCTCATGTTAGATTGTGATTTCTACAGGGGACAGCTCGCATACTTACCAGATCAGCGGTCAGGGTCACCAATGTAGTAGCTCAGGACAGCGATGTAGCAAGTTCCAGATTTACTAGTGTGGTGTCCTGACAGGTCTCCTGCTCCATCAGTGATGAGAAACATTCGGCTACGTGCATTTTCGTAGGCTCCCTCAGTATATCATGCCAGCTCCACGCAGGGAACTAGCACAGTAGACTTCGCAAAAGTCCCCAAAGACCACAGACTCAGATAAGCTATGAAGGCACCTGAGTCAGGTTTATTGTTGAACAAAGTACATTAATAGTTGTTGGTAGTCTGATGTCCTCCAAGCCCTTAGGCCTTTGTACCTGCAACAACGAACTCGGCTCAGTCAATAGGATGGATTTCACTATTTCCCCCTAGGCCGGACAAAGAGTTAAGTCAAGGTACCCCAACATCTGTAGACAGAGAGAAACAATTTATGATACCCACCTTACGTATCATCTTGCACATTAACAACACGTTGGGTACCCCCCTTGGACTTTCCTCCAAAGCCTTCACTACCCATTCTTCTGCTTTCACTCCTGTTGTTTCAAACTATTTTACCGTGTACTAAGTTGGGATAGTAATAGAAATGTAGCCGTGTTAGTCTGGTCTAGCTGAAACAAAAAAACAGGACTATGTAGCACTTTAAAGACTAACAAGATGGTTTATTAGCTGATGAGCTTTCGTGGGCCAGACCCACTTCCTCAGATCAAATAGTGGAAGAAAATTGGCAAGAAAATTGGTATATATGTTCATGCCAATTTTCTTCCACTATTTGATCTGAGGAAGTGGGTCTGGCCCACGAAAGCTCATCACCTAATAAACCATCTTGTTAGTCTTTAAAGTGCTACGTAGTTCTGTTTTTTGTTTAAGTTGGGATGTGCTTGAACTGTTCTGGTGGAAGATATTTCCATATCCCATGGGCCGTTAGCAGCTCCAGTGCCAAGAGACACTGACTGGCTTGTAACATGGGCTGTCTGGTACTCAGAGCCTCACTCTGGCTGGTTTTGGCTCAGGCACCAGGCCCCTGCTTTAGGCTACAGGTATGTTTTCTCCAGCACCTGTCTTAGCAAAGCTTTTATTTTATTCCATTGTACAAGTGAGGAAGTAGGAGAATGGGGAGCTCCCTCCAGCATGGGTTCTCTCACCTGGCTTTCATTGCACTGAGGAACAATATTTGATATCCAGTATCCATACTTGCTTTTCCTTCTAGTGCCTATTGAGAATTCCTACAACCCGATGTGTAGTAATTACTGATGTACGAAGCACCAGAAATATGGAGTTGCCATTAGTAGGGACAATTGTTTATAATGAATTTCTCTGAATACTGAAATGATTATTTTTCAGTGTGGGAGGAGTGACTAATCTGTTTCACCCATGAGAACAGCCTCCAGTTGTGCGTATATTGGCTCTCATTAACATTGTCTCTCCATTCAGGCATTTGCACTACGACTATCACTCTCGGCCTTTGGCAGGTACATGAAGTCAGGGGAATGTATGGTACATGCAGAAGACACAGTTCTGCCTCAGAGTTGGACACCTTCTACCCTTCACCATGCCAGATTCCAGCACAACTAACTTCACCAACCCCTCCACCTTCATCCTGCTGGGCATTCCTGGCCTGGAGGCGGCCCATGCCTGGATCTCCATCCCCTTGTGTGCCATATATGGCATAGCCCTTTTGGGGAACTTCACCATCCTGCTCATTGTGAAGAGGGAACCGAGCCTCCGTGAACCCATGTACTATTTCCTTTGCATGCTGGCCATCAGTGACCTGATACTGTCTACATGTATCATGCCCAAAATGCTGGCAATCTTCTGGTTCAATTCCAGAGAAATGAATTTCAGTGCCTGCCTCACCCAGCTGTACATCGTTCATGGCTTCTCAGTGATGGAGTCGGGACTCTTTGTGGCCATGGCGTTGGATCGCTACGTGGCCATCTGCCATCCCCTGAGACATTCCACCATCCTGACAAACAGCGTTGTGGCCAAGATCACCCTGGGTTTGGTTCTGCGTGGTGGCATACTTGTATTACCCTATCCTTTCCTGGCGAGGCGATGGCAGTTGTTAGAATGGTATTCTGCCTATTGTAACAAATTGGGCTGTTGTGGGGTCACAAACTATGTTAACTCTAAATGTAGGAACTGTAAAATATGACCCTAGTGCTTTCAGGAGAGACACTCATGGTGTAAAGAATCTTGGATGCACAAGTCTTTCCCCTCCAGACTCCATGAAGTCAACTGGGGGCAAGGGCAGAGCTCTGACCCAGCAGGCTACATGCCCTCCAGGCGTCAGCGGTAAGACAGGTTCAACCTGTTTCGTCCCTCTGCCCATATCCCTGTGCTAATGATAGAACTAAAACAGACTCTCTAAGGAGCCTCTCTAGTATTTTGAAAAAAAGTTGTAACAAGGGATGCTGGAATCATAGAATCACAGAACACTAGGACTGGAAGGGACCTCGAGAGGTCATCAAGTGCAGTCCCCTGCCCTCACGGCAGGACCAAGCACCTTCTAGACCATCCCTGCTCAATGTCTTAAACCTCCTGCTCTTAAATATCTCCAGTGATGGCGATTCCACGAGCCCCCCAGGCAATTTATTCCAGTGTTTAACCACCCTGACAAGTAGGGAGTTTTTCCTGATATCCAACCTAAACCTCCCCTGCTGCAGTTTAAGCCCCTTGCTTCTTGTCCTGCCCTCAGAGGCCAAGGAGAACAATTTATCTCCCTCCTCCTTGTGACACCCTTTTAAATACTTGAAAACCGCTATCATGTCCCTTCTCAGTCTTCTCCTGGATCCTTTTGGCCAGCCTGTGTTGCAGGCCAAGAGCTGAAATCACTGAGAAACTGACCTCATAAAGGATATGTCTACACTAGCCCCCTAGTTCAAACTAGGGAGGCTAATGAGGGCGACTGAAATTGCAAATGAAGCGTGGGATTTAAATATCCCGCGCTTCATTAGCATGTTCCTGGCCGGTCGCCATTTTGTAAATTGACTAGCCCGGAATAACTACCCGCGTCTACACGTGGCAGAGAAGAGCAATTCCAAAATAAACCCCTTACTTCGAATTACCAGTTAAACCTCATGACGTTTTGTATCAAACCTTCATTTGCAATTTCGGTCGCCCTCATTAGCCTCCCTAGTTCAAACTAGGAGGCTAGTGTAGATGTACCCAAAGAGCTGAAATCACTAGGTTTGTCCTAGAGTCATACCCGTCACGGGGCAGTGGGCAGCCAGCGGGGTGGCTGATAGGTGGTTGGCAGGGGCAGCAGCAGCGGCCAGCAGGTAGCAGGTGGCTGGCAGGAGTGGCCAGCGGGGCGGCTGACAGGCAGTTAGCAGGAGCAGCAGTGAGTGGCTGGCAGGGCAGCGCCAAAGAACAGTCCTGCCTGGGTTTCACTCATTCTGTGTCTCTCAACTCCTGGTTTAAATTCAAATTTCGGTGCTCTATCCCCATTGGTGCTTCTGGCTCCCTGCCAACAACCTTGCTAGCGACCTGCGTTTAACCCCTTAGTCACCAGGTGCTGGCCAGCCTCCTCTGATCTATCACACACACAGCAGCTGTCTTCTCTGAATGTGATTAATGAGCTCCTTAGAATCAGAGAGTGGGAAGAGACCACAGGAGGTCATGAAGTCCAGCCACCTGCCCAAAGCAGGACCAACCCCAACTCAATCATCTCAGCCAGGGCTTTGTCAAGCCAGGACATAAACACCTCTAGGGATGGAGATTCCACCCTCTCCCTCGGGAACCCATCCCAGTGCTTCCCCACCCGCCTAGGGAAATAGTTTTTCCTAATCTCCGACCTAGACCTCCCCCACTGCCATTTGAGCCCATTGCTCCTTGTTCTGCCATCTACCACCACTGAGAACAGCCTCCCACCAGCCTCTTTGGAGCCCCCTGTCAGGTAGTTAAAGGCTGCTCTCAAATCCCCCCTCACTCTTCACTTCTGCAGACTAAACAAGCCCAAATCCCTCAGCCTCTCCTCGTAGGTCATGTGCTCCAGCCTCCTCATCTTTTTGGTTGCCCTCTGAGGGACCCTCTCCAATGTATCCACATCTTTTCTGTAGTGGGGGGGGGCTCAGAATTTGATGCAATACTCCAGATGTGGCCTCACCAGAGCCGAATAAAGGGGAATAATCACTTCTCTAGATCTGCTGGCAATGCTTCTCCTAAAGCACCCTAATAGGCCATTAGCCTTCTTGGCTAGTCATGCAACAGATGGCAGAATGAGGACCAATGGTCTCAAGTTGCAGTGAGGTTGGATAGTGGGAAAAACTATTTCCCTAGGCGGGCGGGGAAGCACTGGGCTGGGTTCCCTACGGAGGGGGTGGAATCTCCATCCCTAGAGGTTTCTAAGACCCGGCTTGACAAAGCCCTGGCTGGGTTGATTGAGTTGGGATTGGTCCTGCTTTGGGAGGGGGCTGGACTTGATGACTCCTGAGGTCTCTTCCAGCCCTGGGATTCTAGGATTCTATGAACACTATAATCCAGTTAGGTCAGGACCTAACGCCCCTACACCCCTATTAGTTTTTAAGCTACAGATGCAAATCCAGCTGTGCTTGCTAGCTACAGAGTGCTAGTCACTTGAAGACCAGTGGACAGGGTGCCCTGGTAGCCTGAGAAGGGCAGAATTCATTGAGTTTCATTCTAGTGCTTAAGTACCCACCTGCTCTGCCCCCGAGAAATGTCCCTGGTTCACCAGAGGAGAAGGTAGAGGGATCAGCACTGGCCAGGAGGGACAGTCCTGGAAAGTCTGACTCAGCCTGGAGCATCAGATACTAATTCAATTTTAGATACAATGGTAGGAAATGAACCAAGAGGGCAAAGAATAATCCCGTCTCTAGCCTCCCTATAGGCCCCGCTTGTTCCAGGTTAGCTCTGGGGGAGCGAGCAAGGCCTCTTCCCTAGGAGAAGCCCCAAACTGCACTCCACTTACGCTACTTTTTTCGCAAAAACCCTGTAGCCTAGACACACCCTTTTTTCGAAAAAAACTTCACCTGCATCTAGATTGCAGCCACATTCTTTCAAAAGTAAATCAAAAGAACACAGCAGTTTTTTCAATCGCGGTATACCTCATTTTACAAGAAGTAACGTTTTTTTTTAAAGTACTCTTTCGAAAAAAGGCGCTATTGAATGCAAACTGCTTTTTTCAAAAGAGAGCGTCTGGACTCTCTTTCGAAAAAGCGGCTTGATTTTTCGGAAAATCTGCTTGTAGTCTAGACTCTCTTTTTCAAAAGAGGCTTTTTCGAAAGTATCTTCCGAAAAAGCCTCTTTTGAAAGAGGCTTGTAGTCTAGACATACCCTTAAGTGTTGGTTTATTACGTCTGTTTCCCTGAACTAACCCCAGGGACTGTGCTGAGTGGGCAGGTCTCTGAGTGGGAGCAGAAGGGGAGCCCCAGAGTTCACCCCTCATAGGAGCAGGGAGCCCCCCACTCCAGCTGGTTCTGGAACCCTCAGATACACCTTGGCCTTCTTCCAGCCCTTCCTCTGAATGCCACTCAGTGAAGAGTCCCGGGCAGAACGGGAGTCCTTTACCCTTTGGTGTGACCAATAGACCTTCATTACGGCAGAGAAGCCAGGACACCTGGGTTCTGTCCATCATCCTGCTGCTCCACCTCTGTGTGACCTTGGCCAAGTTACATCTCCCCATGCCTCAGTTTACCTGTCGGGATAGTGGGCATATGTTCATAGTTCCTCCTTAGCTAGGTGTTTCTAAGGTCCTTCAGCTGACGGCGCTGCACTGTAGGATGAGAGTTACTGAGGAGAATAACGGATCTGTGATCCCTTAGTGCCAGCCCTGTGTACCTGCAGAATGTGTTTGTGCCTCCCTTCAGCCATTTGTCTCCAGATCTGTCTCTCTACTCAGCCATCATCAGCATTCACAAGCAATCCGGCCATAGTCCCGAGGTTTCTTCCTAATCAACTTTGATTTAAAAATATAAACAAATGCAGAGAGCAGCCAATTCCTCTGTGACTCAGCCCAGAGCCCAGGAGATCTCCTCTCTCTTTGGGGAGGTCCCTTGTTTACTCCTACGGCTGGATAAAGAGCACCGGAGCACCGGCAGACTTCTCTCCAGTATGTTAGATCAACAGGTTCACTTCTCCCCCAAACGCTGAGCAAATGCCACCGGGACTCCACTGAGCTATATTATAAACAGTGCAAAGCCACGTCAGCTCTCGGCACGGGACGCTGCTGCAGACGCTGGGCTGAGAGAGGTGCGGGACGCGGCTGCCTGAGGGGGGTTCCAGGAAGACACGTCCCTCTTCGCACTCACAGGTACCAGCTCTAGCTGAGGGGCTCCCCTGCTCCACAGACCCAGGGCAGTGAGCATGGTGAGATAGAGAGTCGGTGATCTTTCTGGCTCTGCACACCCATTAACGCCTGCCACGGTGAAGGTTTCTTGCATCTAAACCATTCAGAGGAGACAGCCATTCAACTGTCTCTTACAAACGTCTGGTTAACCTCCCCAGGTTTCTCTTCCACTGAGCACCTGTTCTTATGGATAGGAAGGTTTTCATGCAATTTTGCCAACATTTGCTGTGCTGTAGTTTGAACGCATAGCCTGTTGCCTGGACCTTCTTTCTTTCCTTCTTTCTTTCTTCCTTCCATCAATCTATCGCCGGGTTAGCCACGACACAACCAAAGGAAGGATTCTTGGGGATTTAGATTCACACCTGCCACTGTTGTAAGTAGTGTCTACACTGAAGTGTGACAGCATGCAGCTGCAGTTTAAGTGTAGAGAAGCCCTCAAGCTGAGCTTCCAGACCAGCGTCCAGGCTGGATCTGCAGAAAAGAGGAGTTGGAGAAGCCTGCACTTCCCTCTGTGTCCCAATAGTTAATCAGATGCAGTGCTAGACATTTGGGTTTTCTTTTTAACCAAAATTTGTCTGGTTTCAGCTTCCAGCCACAGCCCTTCAACAGTTGATAACACAGTCCGTTCGTAGCCACAGTTTCCTCCCCACGACTGTCTTTGATTGTTTGATTAGATAACTCAATGAAGCTCCTTATGTCTCTTGCTGTCCGGCATTTTATCCATCCCCCAGTTATTTCTGGGGCTCTTTTCTGCACCCTCTCCAATTTTTCACCATCCTTTTCGAAAAGTGGAACTCTGGGCCTCCCCCAACTCCCACTCCCCTGTTTGTGCATCCAAGGGTCACAGCAGTCCCTCTGGCAGATTCTGCGGTGATCCCTACATCCTTTTGAAGGCAACAGCCTTCCGTAACACCGGGCCCTAGTTCCAAGAGGATCACTTTCCGTTTGACTGTCATAAACATTCTGTTTGCATGGGCCCAGCTCACCAAAGACTCCAGACCAATCAGTGAGTCTGTCTTAGTTTCCTTGTTGTACCCCCTCTGCCAGTGTTTGGGTCACCCCTACATACAAGATCTATCAGAAAAGGCTTTCTATAGCGATAGATCAGCCTCTAGACTGCCTCTTTTCTCCGACAAAGCTCCGTGCTGAAAAAAAGCGGCGGCCATTTATATGCTAATGAAGCACGGGATATTTAAATCCCTGCTTCATTAGCAATTTCGCGCCCAGCCTAATCTTCATCCCTCTGCTGGCAGAGGGGTGTAGTCTAGACATACCCTATGTGTGAAACGGATTGTTCCGTGCTAAGTGGAGCACTTTGCATTTGTACTTATTAAACTTCATCCTGTTCACCTCAGACCATTTCTCCAATTTGTCCAGATCATTTTGAATTATGACCCTATCCTCCAGAGCAGTCACAACCCCTCCCAGCTTGGTATCATCTGCAGACTTAATAAGCGTACTTTCTACGCCAATATCTAAATCGTTGATGAAGATATTGAAGAGAGCCGGTCCCGAAACAGACCCCTGCAGAACCCCGCTTGTTATACCCTTCCAGCAAGATTGTGAACCGTTAATAACTACTCTCTGAGAACGGTTATCCAGCCATTTATACACACACACCAGTTATAGTGGCCCTATCTAAGTTGTATTTGCTTAGTTTATTGATAAGATCATGCGAGTCTGTATCAAACGCCTTACTTAAGTCTAGGTATACTGTGTCCACCATTTCTTCTTTATCCACAAGAGTTGTTATCTTATCAAAGAAAGCTATCAGATTGGTTTGATGTGATTTGTTCTTTACAAATCCATGCTGGCTGTTCCCTATCACCTTGCCACTTTCCAAGTGTTTACAGATGATTTCCTTAATTACTTGCTCCATTATCTTTCCTGGCACAGAAGTTAAACTGACTGGTCTGTAGTTTCCAGGGTTGTTCTTATTTCCCTTTTTATAGATGGGCACTAGATTTTGCCCTTTTTCAGTGTTCTGGTATCTCTCTCATCTTCCATGATTTTTCAAAGATGATAGCTAAAGTCTCAGATACCTCCTCTATCAGCTCCTTGAGTATTCTAGGATTCATTTCATCAGGCTCTGGGGATTTGCAGGCATCTAGCTTTTCTAAGTGATTTTTAACTTGTTCTTTATTTTATCTTCTAAACCTACCCACTTCCTACTAGCATTCACTTTGTTAGGCATTCCTTAATCATCAGACTTCTTGGTAAAGATCAAAACAAAGACATAATTAAGCACCTCTGCCATTTCCAAGTTTCCTGTTATTGTTTCTCCCTCCTAACTGAGAAATGGGCCTACCCTGTGTCACATTATTGGAAATTGAGGGGGGAGCAGCCAGGTCACTGCTGCACCCATGGAGGGGTGTTCACCCCAAAAGTTGGTACAAAGGGGGCCATGTGAGGTGTCATACAAAAGCTTACTTTCTACTGGTTCTGTATATTCTCTTCATATATCTGTATAATGCCTTTGTGTGGAGTTATGAATATGTACTCTGTATGGAGACTGGAAGTTTCCCTGTATGTGGTTGAGTAATGGGCCAGGAATGTTTGCCTGTGGACATGCTAATGAGCAACTCTCCAGGGAACAATGGATCTCTGGAGGCCAAAGACACACCTGGTCACTGGCCATGTGACTCTAGCCAGCTTGGAAGAAACCAGGAAGAAGGCATAAATATGCCATGTAGCCGACTCCATGTGGTCTCCAGGTCTGCTCCTGACCCCAGATGCGGCCTCGCAGGGATTCACGAGCCAGGAAGAACTGTGGACCCATCCTGGCATAGGATGTGCACCAAGGACTTTTTAGCCAGCAGCTAGAACATCTCTGCTGCAATCCTGCATTGAGAACTGGGAGATTCGATGCATGTAATGTACGATACTTTAACAACCTCACTCTCATGCTTTTCTTTCTTGTAGTAATAAACCTTTAGATGGTAGATTCTAAAGGATTGGCTCAGCGTGATTTGTGGGTAAGATCCAGAGGGTAAATTGACCTGGGAACTGTGGCTGGTTTCTTGGAACCGGACAGAACTTGTTCGGGGATGGCGAGATTGGGTTCTAAGACCCCTCACTTGTGTATGAGGCCCGGGGCCATCTGGGGCACAGATATTGCTGGGGTGTCGGAGGGGTTTTGCTCGTGAGGCTTCATGAAGGCAGCTGAAGCGCTCTGGGACTGGTTTGTAGCCTGTTTGGGAAGGTCTCAGTCTGGGGGCTGTAAGGAGCCCCGAGTTTGAGCAATTCGTCCTGAGCAGACACCCTCAGCTGTGCCCAGACCAGGCCCGGTCCGTCACACCCTGTCCTTGGTCTTCCTTTTGCTTCTAATATATTTATAGAAAGTCTTCTTGTTACCCTTTATGTCTGTAGCTGATTTGAGCTTGTTTTGTGCCTTTGCCTTTCTAATCTTGCCTCTGCATACCTGCATTGTTTGCTTATATTCATCCTTTGTAATTTGACCTAGTTTCCACTTTTTATAGGATTCCTTTTTTATTTTTAGATCATGCAAGATATCCTGGTTAAGCCAAGGCGGTCTTTTGCCATACTTTCTATCTTTCCCACACAGCAGAATAGCTTGTTTTTGGATCCTTAATAATGTCCCTTTGAAAAACTGCCAACTCTCTTCAGATGTTTTTCCTCTTAGTCTTGCTTCCAATGGGACCTTACCTACCAGCCCTCTGAGTTTACCAAAATCTGCCTTAAGAACATAAGAACGGCCAGACTGGGTCAGATCAACTGTCCATCCAGCCCAGTGTCCTGTCTGCCCACAGTGGCCAATACTAGATGCCTCAGAGGGAGGGAACATAACAGGGAATCCTCACATCATCCCTCCCCTGTCACCCATCTCCACAGAAACAGAGGCTAGGGACACCATTCCTACCTATCCTGGCTAATAGCCATTGATGGACCTCAACCTCCATGAATCTATCTAGCTCTTTTTTGAACCCTGTTAAAGTTGTGGTCTTCACCACATCCTCTGGCAAGGAGTTCCACAGCTGACTGTGCACTGAGTGAAGACAAACTTCCTTTTGTTTGTTTTGAACCTGCTGCCTATTAATTTCATTTGGTGACCCCTAGTTCTTATATTATGGGAATAAGAAAATAACTTTTCCTTATTTACTTTTTCTACACCGGTCATGATTTTATAGACCTCTATTATATCCCCTCTTAGTCTCCTCTTTTCTAAGCTGAAAAGTCCAAGTCTTTTTAGTCTCTCTTCATTCCAAACCCCTAATCATTTTTGTTCCCCTTTGCTGAACCTTTTCCAATGCCAATATATCTTTTATGAGATGAGGCGACCACATCTGTACGCAGTATTCAAGATGTGGGCATACCATGGTTTTATATAGAGGCAATAAGATGTTCTCTGTCTTATTCTCTATCTCTTTTTATATGATTCTAACATTCTAGCTGCTTTTTTGACTGCCGCTGCACACTGAGTGGATGTTTTCAGAGAACTATCCACAATGACTCCAAGATCTCCTTCTCGATTAGTTGTAGCCAAATTAGTCTCCATCATATTATATGCCTTGCTGAAATCCATTGTCTCTATTTTGCTGTTCTCCCTTCTACCATTCCTTAGAATCGTGAACTCTATGATTTCATGATCACTTTCACCCAAGCTGCCTTCCACTTTCAAATTCTCAGCCAGTTCCTCCCTATTTGGTAAAATCAAATCTAGAACAGCTTCCTTCCTAGTAGCTTTCTCAACCTTCTGAAATAAAAAAATGTCTTCAATGCAGTCCAAGAACTTACTGGGTAGTCTGTGCCCCGCTCTGTTAGTTTCCCAACATATATCTGGATAGTTGAAGTCCCCTGTCACCATGAAATCCTGCGCTTTGGATGATTTTGTTAGTTGTTTATGAGGAGTAAATACGATTTTTTTTTACTCTATACTCAGTGCTCATGATTTTATACACCGCTAGAATTATTTATAGAAGGAGCACCATTAAAATAAAATTAGCATGCTTGGGGTTAAAGTTTTTGATAATTAATTTTTCTGAATAATGATGATGTCATTTTTAAATTTGTGAAGAGACCGATCTGCTTCCCCCATGAGAAGGGACCCCAGTACTGCATGACATGTCGCATATTAACGTTGTCTCTCCGTTCAGGAATTCATGCTGCAGCTATCACCCTACCACTGGGCGCATCCAAAAAGGCAGGGGAAACTATTCTACTTTCAGGAGACACCATTTGCCTCAGAGTTGGACACCTGCCCTACTCCATGTCAGATTCCAACACCACCGACTTCACCAGCCCCTCCACCTTCATCCTGCTGGGCATCCCTGGCCTGGAGGCAGCCCACATCTGGATCTCCATCCCCTTCTGCATCATGTATACCATAGCTCTCTTGGGGAATTTCGCTATCCTGTTCATTGTGAAGACAGAGTCGAGCCTCCATGGGCCCATGTTCTATTTCCTCTGCATGCTGGCTGTCACCGACCTGGTCCTGTCCACCTCCACCCTGCCCAAAATGTTGAGCATCTTCTGGTTCAATGCCAGGGAGATAAATTTCAGTGCCTGCCTCACCCAGATGTTCTTCATTCACTGCTTCTTTGCAATGGAGTCTGGGATCATAGTGGCCATGGCGTTGGATCGCTACGTGGCCATCTGTGATCCCCTGCGACATTCCACCATCCTGACAAGCCCTGTGGTGGCCAAGCTCGGCCTGGCTGTGTTGCTGCGCGGTGCCATGCTCACACTGCCCTGTCCTGTGCTGGCCAGGCAGTGGCCATATTGTAGAACCAACATCATCCCGCACACATGCTGCGATCACATGGCTGTGGTAAATCTGGCCTGTGCCGACATTCGCATCAATAGCTACTATGGCCTCTTGGTGGGAAACTTGGTGGTCAGTCTAGATGTGGTTTTTATCACTGTGTCCTACACCCAGATCCTCAGGGCCATCTTCAGCCTCCCCACAAAGGACGCCCGGCTCAAGACATTTGGGACCTGTAGCTCCCACCTTTTTGCCATTTTAGCCTTTTACATCCCAGGTCTGTTCTCTGTGGTCACGAATCGGCTTCACCACAACATGACCCTGCAGTTCCATGTTCTCTTTGCCAACCTGTGTCTCTTGGTACCCCCCATGCTAAACCCCATCATTTTCGGTGTGAGGACCAAGCAGATCCGGGACCGGATGTTCCAGGTGTTTACTCACAAAGGGATCTAAAATTTTCTCCTGCTGCTCTGGCTCTCTGGCTGATGTCCAGGGAGATATCACTGCTGTCAGGGTGCCGGGCCCTCTTCCCTCAGTCACTGACTGGAAATTCAGAGACGTTATTCCCTTTCCTGATCTAACTATCTCAGTGGGACAAACTGTGGAATCAGTCTATGCACAACTCACTGAGTTGGTGCCTTTCTCATTGCTGATAACTGGACCCCCAAGGCCACCTCTGTCACTTGCTGCATTATCTCGGTGGTGCTCCTTGAGCCAGCTGAAGAGGAGCCATTTCCGATTTTGAACGGGATCTCGACTTTAACCAAACTGAAGGGACACTCCTTAAGTTTAAAATTTTAATGTATATTCTTATTTTTCATGTCACTCTGTGGAACTAATGGTACCATCAGGACTCCTGGGTTCTAGCTCAGCTTTGAGAGAGGAGAAAGGTGCAGAGTTTTACAACGGGGGGGCAGATATATCTGGAGTCTATATTAGAACACCTGAATGACCATAGTGGGCAAGACAATCACAGAACACAAGAACTGGAAGGGACCTCGAGAGGTCATCGTGTCCAGTCCCCTGCTCCCATGGCAGGACCTAGTACCATCTAGACCAGGGCTACGCAACATGCAGCCTGAGGCCCATTTGTTTGCAGCCCGTGGTGCAGTTTGGGTTTACGCATGGCTCAACACACAGCCTGCGGGTGGGATCCTTTGAACATGGCCTCCACTGGGAACACGCTCCACAACGGCGAGGTATCTCCCAGGCGGTGGACATTGAAAGATGCAAGCAGACGGGCTGACTGGAACAGATGAGTACAGGGTGTTGGCATTTCTAGCCCCCAGGGAGGAGGTGCCGGGAGCGCTGGGGCATTGTGGGAAGTGCCGGCTGTTTAGCCTTGTGGGCAGAGCCTGAGAGGTGCTGACTGGCTCACACTGGCCACGTCTGGGTCTGGCGCCATGGCTTAAGACTTAATCTTTGTATTCATACCCTAAACTGCAGCAAGGGAGGTTCAGGTTGGACATTAGGAAAAAGTTCCTAACTGTCAGGGTAGTCAGACACGGGAATAAATTGCCCAGGGAGGTTGTGGAATCCCCATCTCTGGAGATATTTAAGAGTAGGTTAGATAAATGTCTATCAGGGATGGTCTAGACAGTATTTGGTCCTGCCATGAGGGCAGGGGACTGGACTCGATGACCTCTCGAGGTCCCTTCCAGTCCTAGTATTCTATGATTCTATGATTCTGTCAGTGTGAAAGAAGCTATTTGCATATATTTGCATATATATTTGCATGCATATGCAACTACACTTAAGTTGCAGCCCTTGGCATGTCCTGTGAGTATCATTGTGGCCCCCAGGGCTTCCAAAGTTGAGTAGCCCTGCTGTAGACCATCCCTGATAGATGTCTATCCAACCCGCTCTTAAATATCTCCAGAGATGGAGATTCCACAAGCTCCTTAGGCAAGCTCCTTTATTCCAATGTGTAATCACCCTGACAGGTAGGAACTTTTTCCTAATGTCCAACCTAAACCTCCCTTGCTGCAGTTTAAGCCCATTGCTTCTTGTCCTGTCCTCAGAGGCCAATGTTTCGTCCAGGCACTGTTCTATTTTCTGACATGGCCAATGCCACATGCTCCAGAGGGAATGAAGAGAACAGAGAACCATCAGGTGATTCATCCCGTCACTCTCTCCCGGGTTCTATGAAACAGATGCTATAGATATGCAGACCATGCCAAGCCTGGCTAATACCCACTGATGGACCTATCATCTATGAACACATATACTTTCTTGTTAGAGTCCTGTGATAGTTTAGGCCTTATAATGTCCCCTAGCAGAAAGACCCGTCGCCTAACTATGAAGAATCATAGAATCATAGAATTTGAAGGGAACTTGACAGATCATTGAGTCCAGGCCCCTGCCCTCACGGCAGGAGTGAGTACTGGCTAGACCATCCCTGACAAGTGTTTGTCTAACCTGCTCTTAAATATCTCCAGAGATGGAGATCCCACAAATTATTTCTTTTGTTTGTTTTAAATCTGTTGCCTGTTAATTTCATTGTGTGACCCTAGTTTTTGTGTTATGAGAAGCATTAAATAACATTTCCTATTCAGTTTTTTCCATACTAGTCAGGATGTTATAGAACCGCTATCATATCCCTCTTTAGCCATCCCATTTCCAAGGTGAAAAGTCCCAGACTTTTAAATCGCTCCTCATACAGATAATGTCCCATACCCCTAATCCTTTATGATGCCTTTGCCTACACCTTTTTCCAAATCCAAAATACTTTTTTTTTAAGATGGGGCAGCCAGATCTGAATGCAGTATTTAAGTTGGGGGTGAACCATTGATTTCTAGAAACAATACAGTATTTTCTCCCTTATTATCTAGCCCTTTCCTAATAAATCCCAAGATTGGGTTAGATTTTCTGACTGCCACTTTACATTGCACAGAGACGTATCCGCAATGACTCCAGGGTTTCTTTGTTGATGGATAACAGCTCATTTAGACCCTATCGGTTTGCATGTATCGTTGTGATTATATTTCGCTATGTGCATTACTTTCCATTTACCAATACTCAGTATCATCTGCCACTGTGTTGCCGCATCACCCAGTTGAGTGAGATATTTCTCTAACTCTTTGTAGTCACCTTTGGACTTCTCAATCTTGATTAATTTTACATCACCTGTAAGATTTACCCTCAAAGCTGTTCCTATTTCAAGCAATCCTCCAAGGCAAAGATGATCTTTTACTCTGATTTTGGGTCTGCAATTGCCCTTGTTTCCCTGTGAGCCGAAGACAAAGGGACTAATAGCTTCCCATTGCTTAAATATTTTATTCTACATCTCCCCTTCCCTGGAAAATTACCTGGCCAAACTGTTATCCCAGTACAAGGCGCTGTGGTCACATGTCTTTCTAGGACCAACCACTGCTTAGACTTAAAGGAAAAACAATGTGGTTCTCAAGTCGTTAAGATGATCACCCCAGTGTTCAGGCTTCCGGAGCACCACTGATAGCTCTCATTAGCACATGTAGAAACCAGGGCTGTCTCCTGGGCCCAGACAGAGTCCTGGGTCATGGACAGGCCAAGAATTATCTTTATATTTCAGCAATGGCTGTTTGGAGTTCCCCACAGGGTGGGGTTATGGATTTTCCTTTAACCTTTCCCATTTTATTCTAATTTTTAATGGATTGCTATTCACCAAATTCCATTTCCTTGAACTATATTTAATAATCAGTGAGCCAGGGAAGCACCCCAAGAAGAGAGGGTAGCCTGGAGTGACACTAGCTCCTGCCCTCTGTGACCCCAAGAAGTCAGGGGGTCAAACTCCCAAGAATCCGTGGCCCAGATTACTTGTGCTTATGAGGACTCTGCTGCACAGAAGAGTGGCAGGAGAATCCTAGAGGTCAGGCAGATCTCTGGGTAAGGGGACAGGGAATGAGGACTCAGATCCCTTTGATAACCAATTCCACCAGGGTGGTGTATAACCCATGAGATGTGGTCTCAGGCTGAAGAGGTTTCTATTGTATGTGTGGAAAACTAGGTCATCTGTTTGTACCATGAGGGGAATACATAGCTTGATTCACATCCTGTCTACTATGTTGAATTTAGATTGCAGCTTTGTTTATTTCCTAGGTTACCAAACTAATCTGCATGCTATTCCTTATAATTAATTAACGTCTATCTTTCTGTACTGAATAGCTCTCTTTTTAAAAATGTTTTGTTACCTACAAACATGCTGATTGAAATGCAAATCGGAAAATCTGCTCCAGGACAGGGCCTGGAGATTTGTCCTCTCCACATTGAGGGAGGGACAGACTGGTAATAAAGTTATGCTGGTCACGCTTCAAACCAGGCCTGGTATTCCAACTCTGTGATGAGACGCTGGCTTGGGGGCCTGGTGGTTCAGAGGAATTGGCTTCAGCCTGTGTATTGGCGGTTCATGAGAGGCTGGCAAAAGGATTCATGTAACTCAGCTGGGTGTGCACCTATCTGGGAATGGCCATGTGAGTGCAAGACCTGGGCAGGACTGCAGCTTGTCGGAGCCTCGCCCTGCGAGAGGGATCCCAGATGGGTATGTCAAGGGCTCCAGATTACTGCCCAGAGAATTCCAGCATAGTTCACAACAAACGGGCTCTGTTAGACTTTGTGTCCAATTCACCCTCGTCATATGCTCTGGTACTGATAAGGACACTGTGGTTAAAGCAGGGAAGTCAGCACGCCTGGCTTCTCTCGGGCCAAGTCACCTTGCCCTCTGCCTCAGTTTACAGGTCTGTATAGTGGGGATATGTACATAGAGACTTTTCTTTGATAGGTGTTTTATAGGCCCTTCAATGAAAGGTGCTTCTGAGTATGATGATAGCTACTGATGAGAATCACGGGTCTCTGATCCCTTGGTGACAGCACCGTGTGCCTCCATAAAGTATGCATATCGCTCCTGAATCATTTGTCTCCAGATCTTTCTGTCCACTACACACCATCCATCCTGGCATTCAACAGGTGTCAGACTCTATGGAGCCCAAAGCAATAAACCTGATTTTCTTAATAATCATCCATTATTTGCAAATAGACACAAATGCACAGAGCAGCTAATTTCTCTCTGACTCAGCCCAGAGCCCAAGAGTTCGCCTCCCCCTTTGGGAAGGGCCCTTAATTGCTGTTTACTCCTGAAGCTGGACAAAGAGCACAGAAGAGTAGACATGGAAAGCTAGAGTGACTCCAGCCTGCTTGCATCCAGATACCGCTTCTCCCCAGAGGCCAAGTGAACCCCCCTGGGATGGCCCAGAGCTGGGTTATAACCAGTGCCCAGTCCTGTGCCGGCTCTTGGCGCAGGACGCATCTGCAGACGCTGGGCTGAGAGAGGTGCGGGACGCGGCTGCCTGAGGGGGTTCCCAGGAAAGACACGTCCCTCTCAGCACTCACAGGTACCAGCTCTAGCTGGGGGACTCCCCTGCCCCACAGCCCCAGTGCACTGTTGCACTGATGGGAGAGGGCCCTTTCCATTGGGGCTGAGTTTGCTCCAGTATCATAGGCCAAAATATCCGTCTTTGCTTATAGAATCATAGAATACTAGGACTGGAAGGGACCTCGAGAGTCATCGAGTCCAGTCCCCTGCCCTCATGGCAGGACCAAATACTGTCTAGACCATCCCTGATAGACATTTATCTAACCTACTCTTAAATATCTCCAGAGATGGGGATTCCACAACCTCCCTGGGCAATTTATTCCAGTGTTTGACTACCCTGACAGTTAGGAACTTTTTCCTAATGTCCAACCTAAACCTCCCTTGCTGCAGTTTAAGCCCATTGCTTCTTGTTCTAGCCTCAGAGACCAAGATGAACAAGTTTTCTCCCTCTTCCTTATGACACCCTTTTAGATACCTGAAAACGGCTATCATGTCCCCTCTCAATCTTCTCTTTTCTAAACTAAACAAACCCAATTCCTTCAGCCTTCCCTCATAGGTCATGTGTTCTCTAGACCTTTCATCATTCTCGTTGCTCTTCTCTGGACCCTCTCCAATTTTTCCACATCTTTCTTGAAATGCGGTGCCCAGAACTGGACACAATACTCCAACTGAGGCCTAACCAGCACAGTAGAGCGGAAGAATGACTTCTCGTGTCTTGCTCACAACACACCTGTTAATGCATCCCAGAATCATGTTTCCTTTCTTTGCAACAGCATCACACTGCTGACTCATATTCAACTTGTGGTCCACTATAACCCCTAGATTCCTTTCTGCCATACTCCTTCCCAGACTGTAGCTTCCCATTCTGTATGTGTGAAACTGATTGTTCCTTCCTAAGTGGAGCACTTTGCATTTGTCTTTATTAAACTACATCTTATTTCTCTCAGACCATTTCTCCAATTTGTCCAGGTCATTTTGAATTCTGACCCTATCCTTCAGATTAGTCGCAACCCCTCCCAGCTTGGTATCATCTGCAAACTTAATAAGCGTACTTTCTATACCAATATCTAAATCGTTGATGAAGATATTGAACAGAGCAGGTTCCAAAACAGACCCCTGCAGAACCCCACTTGTTATGCCTTTCCAGCAGGAATGTGAACCATCAATAACTACTCTCTGAGTACAGTTATCCAGCCAGTTATGCACCCACCTTATAGTAGCCCCATCTAAGTTGTATTCACCTAGTTTATTGATAAGAATATAATGCGAGACCGTATCAAACGCCTTACTAAAGTCTAGGTATACCACATCCACCGCTTCTCCTTATCCACAAGACTTGTTATCCTATTAAAGAAAGCTATCAGATTGGTTTGACATGATTTGTTCTTTACAAATCCATGCTGGCTGTTCCCTATCACCTTGCCACTTTCCAAGTGTTTACAGATGAGTTCCTTAATTACTTGCTCCATTATCTTCCCTGGCACAGAAGTTAAACTAACTGGTCTGTAGTTTCCTGGGTTGTTCTTATTTCCCTTTTTATACATGGGCACTATATTTGCCCTTTTCCAGTCCTCTGGAATCTCTCCTGTCTCCCATGATTTTCCAAAGATGATGGCTAGAGGCTCAGATACCTCCTCTATCAGCTCCTTGAGTATTCTAGGATGCATTTCATCAGGCCCTGGTGACTTGCAGGCATCTAACTTCTGTAGGTGATTTTTCACTTCTTCTTTTTTTATTTTACCTTCTAAAATTACCCCCTTTCCACTAGCATTCACTATGTTAGGCATTCCTACAGACTTCTCGGTAAAGACCGAAACAAAGAAGTCATTGAGCATCTCTGTCATTTCCAAGTTTCCTGTTACTGTTTCTCCTGTAGTTTACTCAGATCCCCCAGAGGGACGTCTCCCCTTTAAAGAGCTGAGGAGCCACAGAGACACTCACCCCCTCTTGCTTGTCTCAGCTCTGACTGGTACCAGGAAAGGCAGGAGATGGTAGCTGGCTTTTATCTGTCGGGTCTTAAGGAGGCTGCGGAGTTCCTCACTGGAATCATCGTATGAATCCCTCAACATGGACAAGAAATATTTTCTCCTAACTGCATTGGAGAAGTCAGCTGTACTGGTATGCCTTACATTTATTTTAAAAAACCCAGACACACACAATTCAGCCAGTAGGAGAAACCCAGCATGGAAGATTTCACCTCAAATGGCTAAAGTCTGGCAAACTTACAAACAGCTGAAAATGAGGTCTCCTAATTGAAGATGTCAAAGAACCTTAACTAAAGCTGATGCCACCCACATTATGTAAAATGGCCGATCCATCCATGGAGCCTCTTCAGCCAAGCTCTTTTCCTCTAATAATGACTGTGGCATGGAGTTCCCCAGATGAAATCTGTATTATGTAAAAATTTAGTTTATCACTGTAATATATTCAGACTTTCACTTTAACTGAAACTTCCAGGTTTGCGGTATGAGACAGAGTAAATAGAAATACTACTTCTACTGTTCTACTTCTTTTACCTCTAAATTCATAGGTTTTAGGGGAGAAAAGGGACCGTTGGCTCATCCAGTCTGAATTTGTAATTAACAGAGGCCATTACATTTCATGCTGTTTCCCCTTGTACTTTGCTCCATTGCTTGTGTTTTGGACAAAGAACTCAGCCACACTAAGGTTGTACACCAATGAATCACAGCCACAAGTCAGCAGGGACTGCGAGTGTCATCTAGTTTATTGCCCTACCCAGGTGATGAATTTCTTCTGTCTGCACCATCCAGGACAAATGACTCTCTAGCCTCCTTTGGAAAAGCTCTTCTGAACGAGGCCCCACAGCCCCCCTCTTCTTACGTCCTCCTGCGACGTCATCGCAATCTGCTGTCCTGTGGCTTTCATTCCGTCTCTCATCTCTGAACCCTTTCCACCTGCTTTCCGGCCTCCTGATCTATTCCCAGCTAGACACGGTACGACAGCTGAGGCCCCGCGAGGGCAGAACAGAAGGAACGTTCACCGCCCATTGCTATCAGCTCCTTTGATTTTCACGTTTGCCTCTTTTAGTGAAAGCCCAGCTGCATTTTCTGTGCCGGTGTAAACAGCATGGGGTGAAGAGAAGAATTCTTCCACTGATCTAGCTACCCTCTCTCGAGGAGGTGGGTTGCCTGCACTGGTGGGAGAATCTCTTGCTGTTCGTGTTAGTAGTATCTGCAGCCCCACTGCACCATTTAAAGTGTAGACGAGTCCTAAAGCTGGGCTTCCAGGAAAGCTTCCATTCTGGGTCTGTAGCCAGAGGAAGCTGGAGACTCCACCACTTCCTGTCATAATCGAGCCAAAAGTTTCATCGGTCGCTATTTCCAATTGGAGTTTTTCTGGCTTCACCTTCTGGCCATTGGGTTTTGCTTTGCGCTCTCTCTCTCTCGCTCGCTCGCTCTCTGTAATTTTCTTCAGCCTCCAATCATTTATCTTACTCTTTTCTGCATCCTCTCACATTCTTCAACATCCTTTTTAAAACACGACTCCCAGAACTGAGCACGGTCAGTTTCACCACTGACATGTGCAGATATAAAATCCTTCCCCTGCTTCCACTCGCTCCTCGCCTGGGTACGCACAAAGACCCCACCTGCTTTTTAGAGTCCCTGCGTTCCAGAGCAAAGTGCTCTATTCTGTGGATTGGTCCTGCACTCCTTGTTCGGAGAGGACAACTTTGCACGCGACTGAACTGAAACATTTCATTTGCTTTGCCCCCATGTGCTAAATGTTCCCGATCAGTCGCTGGGCCTGCCCCTGAAAGCATAATTGTAACCACCCTGCCAATCTTTGGGTCATCTGCAAATTTTATCTGTACTGACTCTACCCCCCTGCCCAAAACAGGACCAATCCCAACTCAATCAGCCCAGCCAGGGCTGTGTCAAGCCGGGACTTAAACATCTCTAGGGATGGAGATTCCACCCGCTCCCTAGGGAACCCATCCCAGTGCTTCACCACCCTCCTAGGGAAATAGTTTTTCTTAATATCCGACCTAGACCTCCCCCACTGCAACTTGAGACCATTGCTCCTTGTTCTGCCATCTGTCACCACTGAGAACAGCCTCTCGCCATCCTCTTTGGAACCCCCCGTCAGGAAGTTGAAGGCTGCATCAAATCCCCCCTCACTCTTCGCTTCTGCAGACTGAACAAACCCAAATCCCTCAGCCTACATGATAATATTGAAGCACATCAGGCCCAAAATTGATCTATGGGGAACCCTGTTAGAAACAGCCCCATTTTACAAGACCTGTTTTTTATAAATCATGTTGGTCAATGGCATTAATCATATTCCAAGATTTTTCTAATTAACCCCATACCATGTATGTTCCATTGCCCAATATTGTCAAATCTTTTTAGACTTTCCTTTTGTTGTTTTCATAATCTGTGTTGAACACAGTACAGACATATATGTGTGTTTGTTTTGTTTTTGCCTGACTGCTTACTTCAGAGATGAGTGATAAGGTCTCGCATGACCTTCTTATCACTAAACAAGGCAAATACAACTTCGATGGGGCTACTATAAGGAAGGTGCATAACTGGCTGGATAACCATTCTCAGAGACTAGTTATTAATGGTTCACAGTCATGCTAGAAAAGCATAACAATTGGGGTTCCATGGGGGTTTGTTTTGGAACTGGTTCTGTTCAATATCTTCATCAATGATTTAGATGATGGCATAAAGAGGACGCTTATTAAGTTTGCAGATGATACCAAGCTGGGAGGGGTTGCAAGTGCTCCGGAGGATAGGGTCAAAATTCAAACTGATCTGGACAAACTGGAGAAACAGTCTGAGGCAAACAGGATGAAGGACAAATGCAAAGTGCTCCCCTTAGGAAGGAACAATCCGTGTCACACACAGAATGGGAAGCGACTGTCTAGGAAGGAGTCCTGCAGAAAGGGATCTAGGGGTCATAGTGGACCACAAGCTGAATATGAGTCAACAATGTGACACTTGCAAAAAAGACAAATATCTTTCTGGGATGATTAAGAGGCTTGTCGTGAGCAAGACATGAGAAAAAAAAATTTCTGCTCTACTCTGTGCTGATTAGTCCTCAACTGGAGTATTGTGTCCAGTTCTGAGTACCACATAGAATCATAGAACCATAGAGCTGGAAGAGACCTCAGGAGGTCATCAAGTCCAGCCCCCTGCTCTAGGCAGGACCAATCCCAACTAAAGTTCAGTAAAGATGTGGATAAAATGGAGAAGGTCCGGAAAAGAGCAACAAAAATGATTAAAGTTCAGAAAATAGGACCTATTGGGGGAGATTAAAATAATTGGGTTTGTTTAATCTGGAAAAGAGATGACTGAGAGGGGACATGATAACAGCTTCCAAGTACCTAAAAATGCGTTACAAGGGGTAGGAGAAAAAAATTCTCCCTAGTCTCTAATGATAGGACAAGAATTAATGGGCTTAATTCCAGCAGGGGCGGTATAGATTTGGACATGGAAAAGCACTTCCTGCCTGTTAGGGTGGTGAAACACTGGAATAAGTTGCCTAGGGGGGTTGTGGAATCTCCGTCACTGGGGATATTTAAGAGCAGGTTAGACAGACATCTGTCAGGGATGGGCCAGATGCTGCTAGGTCCTGCTTGACCTTGCCACAAGTGGGGGTGACTTGATTTGGAGATATTGCAAGGTCCATTCCAGTTCTGTTGTTCTATGACCCTGGGATTCTCTGTCCCATTTCTTAGGCATCGGAACATCATCTTCGCTTAGCCACTGCTGTGCATGAGGAGGTGTTCCCGTGGGGCTGGTCGTAGGGGCAGACAGGTGTTTTCTCTGAAATGTGTTCTCATTGGGACGTCTCCCCTGGAACATGCCCTGGCAAAGGTTTGGGGATTTTTTTTAATCTCGATTTTGGAGAAACCAGGTGAATGGGAACCTTCCGAAGGCAACGACTCTCCAGCCCAGCTCAGGTTTAATTACATTAACAAACAGCCATTGATGGCCTGTATCCACATTCATGCTTCTTGCCAGTGATTTTTGTTTCTTTGCAGACACCACAAGGAAGAGGAATTATCGGTGCATGCAGAATCTTAAAATATGGAACTGGCATTAGCAGGGTCAGTTGTTCAGAGTTCATTTCTCTGAATACCGAATGTGTCATTTTTCAGTATGTGGAGACCAACCAACCTGCTTCAACCAGAGATCAGCCTCCAGGAATGCATGGAATGTCTCATATTAGCTTTGCTTCTCCATTCAGGCACTTGTACTGCGACCACCAGCCTACACCCTGACCACATAGAAGAAGTCCGGGCTGGGTATCGGGATCGGTAGAAGACACGGTTCTGTCTTGGATTTGGACACTTTCTCTCCTCCTCCATGTCAGATTCCAACACAACCGAATTCTCCAACCCCTCCACCTTCATCCTGCTGGGCATCCCTGGTCTGGAGGCCGCCCATGTCTGGATCGCCATCCCCTTCTGCACCATGTACATCATAGCCATCTTGGGAAACTTCACCATCCTCTTCATCGTGAAGACAGAGCTGAGCCTCCACCAGCCTATGTACTATTTCCTCTGCATGCTGGCTGTCACTGACCTGGTCCTGCCCACGTCCATCCTGCCCAAAATGCTGAGCATCTTCTGGTTCAATTCCAGGGAGATAAATTTCAGTGCCTGCCTCACCCAGCTGTTCTTCATTCACTGCTCTTCGGTGATCGAGTCTGGGATTTTTGTGGCTATGGCTCTGGATCGCTACGTGGCCATTTGTGATCCCCTGAGACATTCCACCACCCTGACCAATCCTGTTGTGGCCTTAATTAGCCTGGCCATTGTGCTGCGCGGGAGTTTGCTTGTAATGGTCCATCCAATCCTGGCGAGGAGTCGGCCATATTGCAGAACCAACGTCATCCCCCACTTGTACTGCGAGCACATGGCCGTGGTGAAACTGGCCTGCGCTGACATCCGCGTCAGTAGCTACTACGGCCTCTTTGTGGTGCTCTGTGTGCTTGGTCTGGATGTGTTTTTTATCGCTCTGTCCTATATCCAGATCCTCAGGGTCATATTCAGCCTCCCCACCAAGGATGCCCGGCTCAAGACTTTTGGGACCTGCAGCTCCCACCTCTGCGCCATCTTAGCCTTCTACGTCCCGGCCATCTTCTCCTCCCTCATGTATCGCTTTGGCCAGAATGTGGCCCTGCATTTCCACATTCTCATTGCCAGTACGTACCGCCTGTTGCCCCACATGCTCAACCCCATCATCTATGGGGTGAGGACCAAGCAGATCTGGGACCGGCTGCTCCAGCTCTTTCACTGTAAAAAGACCTAAAGTTTTCTCCTTGTGCTCTGGCTTTCAGACTTAGTTGCATGCAGAGCTGGATGGCAACATCTTCCCTGAATCACTGAGGGGACCATCAGAGAGACTGTGCTGTGTCAGTGTGACAGACTGGGGAACTGGTCTGCGTACACCTCGTTAACTCAGAGGGTGGCCAGGTTTGGAAGTCCTCCCCCACCATATCTCTTCCTCCAAAGTAAAACCCCTCTTCCACATCTTCCCTCCAAACCTCACGGCCTTCTCTGCCTAGTCCCCTAAGGCCATACCACGGTCATTAGCTCCCCTCTTCCCTGCCAGCCAGCCCTCGCTGGTTCATCTCCACCTCCATCCCCCACCCAGCGGGGCTCCCTCTGATCCTGGGGTAGGAGCTGCTGCCACCTGACAGGGACTAGTGAGGTCCTGGGACTAGCGAGGACATGGCACGGGGGGCAATAAGTCAATCGGGAGTGGAGAGGGAATCTGGGAAGCCGTATAAGAACATCTGCATGTGAGGAACAGAGTGGGCTGGCAGGTGGGCACCATGGTGTATCACACAACGCTCAGAGACAAGATCCTAGTATCAGAGATTTATAGACGGCAAGGGTTGGCAGAGACCTCAGGAGTCATCTAGTCTAACCCCTGCTCCAAACAGGACCAACCCCAGCTCAGTCAGTCTGGGGGCAGAGACCTCTGTGTGGCCAATTGATTTAGCTTTCCGTTCCCCTGTGTCCCTCCCTGCTGGGGCTGGCAGCAGGCTGGGTCCCTGCAATGGGTGTGGGCTTGGGGGCCCTTTGCCTGAGACAAGTCTGCAGGCTTTGACATCAGGAAGACATCGGCGGAGAGAAGCAGAAGGACCGGCCCTGCATTTGCCAGCACAGCGTCTGCTAGATGGCTATTTACATGCGTATCTGGCTCCTGACCTGAAACTATAAGGACCCCATTGGCCAGGTGCTGAAGCTGTACAGTGAAATGAGCCTAGCACACACCTGCATGCTGCTGTGGGTAACTACACATAGAGCTGTAACTTGGTTGCTCGGTGGCTTTATCACGGTGCCAATGAACACACTGAGCCACAGAGAGGGAAAGCGATTCACCAGAGACCTCACAACGAATTGGCTCCAGGGTTGAGAGCAGGAACTGGGATTCCTGACTCCATAGCATGATTGATATGGACTGGAACTGGCATTGCTTCTCTGGCTTGCAATAGATGCAGCGAAGTTGTTTGTGCTGTGCAGTCCTTCTTAAATAGGAGCATTTTATTAAAGAAACATCTACAAACTACAGCAATAAAAACAGGCTTCCACACAGCTTATACTCCAGCCTTGTCTTGTTTGTTGACCAGTGACCACATGCTGTACATTTCAGAGTGAAGGAATGACTTGCCCAAAGTCACACTATGAAGCCTTGGCAGAGCTGGGAGATTTCCCTTCCATTTCACTCATATCTGCGAACTCACATCTTCAAACTTGCTGAGTGTGCACTCCATCCCCTCATCCAGGTCATTAATAAAGATGTTGAACAAAACCGGCCCTAGAACCGATCCTTGGGGCACTCTGCTAGAAACCGACCGCCAACCTGTCATCTAGCCGTTGATCACTACCTGTTGGGCCTGACAGTTTAGCCAGCTTTCTATCCACCTTACAGTCCGTTTATCCAATCCATACTTCCTTAATTTGCTGACAAGAATATTGTGGGAGACCGTATCAAAAGCTTTGCTAAAGTCAAGGTATATCACATCCACTTCATTTGCATGTTCCCGGGCTTCATTTGCATGTTCCCGGGGCGCCGCCACTTTTAAATCCCCCTTAGTCCGAACTCTGTGCCTGCGGCTACACGCGGCACGGAGTATGTAGTTCGAATTAAAGATACTAATTTGAACTACCGTTACTCCTCATGCCAGAGGGCTGGATAAAACTCGACCATGCCTCTGCAGTGTGTGGATATGGCCCCCTGGCAGGCAGCCTCGCTCCCAGGGTGTCATGTCAGGGTGACAGATGGGTGCCACTGGAAATGTAGAGTAGCCACCTCATGGACAGGGCAGGGAGTCCAGGGAGGGAGATAGGCCAGGGCTCCTGTGTCCTGTGTGAGCTGGGACTGCCCGGCCCAGATGAGAACCAAGATCAGGTGACAGCCAGTGTCTCGTCTGCAGCATCCCTGAGGCACAACCAGGCCCTAGGCAGAGGCCTGAGCACGTCAGGGATAGACTGTGACCTGTCCTGACATCCCAGCAGCAGCGGTTTGGGGCTCCCCCCATAGCCACGGAGCAGAGTTACGGGTTTTCCTTTAACCCTCCTGTAAGAGGGTTCTGTCCCCTCCCTGGGGCTCCCAGCCCCCCTGCACCTTTTATAGAATCATAGAATAGAATCATAGACTCATAGAACTGGAAGAGACCTCAGAAGGTCATCAAGTCCAGCCCCCCTGCTCTAGGCAGGACCAATCCCAACTAAATCAACCCGGCCAGGGCTTTGTCAAGCCGAGACTTAAACACCTCTAGGGATGGAGACTCCACTACTTCCCTAGGGAACCCATTCCAGTGCTTCACCACCCTCCTAGTGAAATAGTTTTTCCTAAAATCCAACCTGGACCTCTCCCACCACAACTTGAGACCATTGCTCCTTGTTCTGCCATCTGTCACTACTGAGAACAGCCTCTCTCCAGCCTCTTTGGAACCTCCCTTCAGGAAGTTGAAGGCTGCTATCAAATCCCCTCCCTCTTCTCTTCTGCAGACTAAACAGACCCAACTCCTCAGCCTCTCCTCATAAGTCATATGCTCCAGCCCCTAATCATTTTGGTCGCCCTCCGCTGGACCCTCCAATGCGTCCACATCCTTTTGTAGTGGGGGCCCAAACTGGACACAATACTCCAGATGCGGCCTCACCAGAGCCGAATAAAGGGGAATGATGATCTCTGGATCTGCTGGCAATGCTCCTCTTAATGCAACCTAATATGCCATTAGCCTTCTTGGCTACAAGGGCACACTGTTGACTCATATCCAGCTTCTCATCCACTGTAACCCCCAGGTCCTTTTCTGCAGAACTACTACTTAACAGGTTGGTCCCCAGCCTGTAACAATGCTTGGGATTCTTCCGTCCCAAGTGCAGGACTCTACACTTGTCCTTGTTGAACCTCATCAGATTTCTTGTGGCCCAATCCTCCAATTTGTCTAAGTCACTCTGGACCCTATCGCTGCCCTCGAGCATATCTACCTCTCCCCCTAGCTTAGTGTCATCCGCAAACTTGCTGAGGGTGCAATCCATCCCTCATCCAGGTCATTAATAAAGATATTGAACAAAACTGGTCCTAGAACCGAACCTTGGGGCGCTCCACTAGAAACTGACCGCCATCCTGACATCGAGCCGTTGATCACTACTCGCTGGGCCCGGCCTTCTAGCCAGCTGTCTATCCATCTTACCGTCCATTTATCCAATCCACATTCCCTTAACTTGCTGGCAAGAATATTGTGGGAGACCGTATCAAAAGCCTTGCTAAAGTCAAGGTATATCACATCCACTGACTTTCCCATGTCCACAGAGCCAGTTACTCATCATAGAAGCTAATCAGATTGGTCAGGCACGACTTGCCCTTTGTGAATCCATGCTGACTATTCCAATCACTTTCCTCTCTTCCAAGTGCCTCAAAATGGATTCCTAAGGATCCTTCCATGATTTTTCCAGGAACCGAGGTAAGACTGATCGGCCTATAGTTCCCTGGATCGTCCTTCTTCCCTTTTTTGAAGATGGGCACTACATTTGCCTTTTTCCAATCATCCGGGATTTCTCCCGATCTCCACGACTTTTCAAAGATAATGGCCAAAGGCTCCTCAATGACATTTGCCAACTCCCTCAGTACCCTCGGATGCATTAAGTCCGGACCCATGGATTTATGTACATTTAGCTTTTCTAAATAGTTCCTAACCTGTTCTTTACCCACCAAGGGCTGTCCATCTTCATCCCATCTTGCGTCACTTAGCGCAGAAGTCCAGGAGCCGACCTTGTCCGTGAATACAGAGGCAAAGAAAGCATTGAGTACTTCAGCTTTCCCACATCATCTGTCACTAGGTTACCTCCTTCATCCAGTAGGGGCCGCACACCCTCTCTGATCACCTTCTTCTTGTTAACATGCCTGTAGAAACCTTTCTTGTTATCCTTCACATCCTTAGCCAGTCGCAATTCCATTTGCGCTTCGCCTTCCTGATAACCCCGGCATTCTCGAGCTATACATTTAAACTCCTCCTGGTCATTTGTCCAAGTTTCCACTTTTGTAAGCTTCCTTTTTGTGCTTAAGTTCACCAAGGATTTCCCCTAAGCCAATCCAGTCTCCTACCATGTTTGCCTCTCTTGCTACAGCGTCAGGATGGTTTCTTTCTGTGCCTTCAATAAGGCTTCTTTAAAATACTGCCAGCTGTCCTGGACTCCTTTCCCCTTCATGTTAGCATCCCAGGGATTCTGCCCATCAGATCTCTGAGGAGTCAAAATCTGCTTTTTGAAGTCCAAGGTGTGTATTTTACTACTCTCTTTTCTTCCTTTGGTCAGGATCCTGAAATCTACCATCTCATGATCACTGCTTCCCAGGTTGTCACCCACCTCCACTTCCCCTATTAGTTCCTCCTGTTTGTGAGCAGAAGGTCAAGCTGCGCCACGGCCCCTGGTCGGATCCTTCAGCACTGTGTCAAGAAGTTATCCCCAACATTCTCCAAAAACTTCCTGGATTGCCTGTGTACTGCCGTATTGGTTTCCCAACAGATGTCAGGGTGATTAAAGTCCCCACGAGAACCAGGGCCTGCGATCTGGAAGCTTCTCTCAGTTGTCGAAGAAAGCCTCATCTACCTCATCCACCTGATTCGGTGGCCTGTAGCAGACACCAACCACAACATCACTGCTGTTGTTTGCTCCTTTAAACTTAACCCATAGACTCTCAACAGGTTTTCTCCTCTTTATACTGGAGTTCAGAGCAATCATAGTGCTCTCTTACATATAGTGCAACTCCTCCTCCTTTTCTCCCCTGCCTGTTCTTCCTGAACAGTCTATACCCTTCCATGACAGCGCTCCAGTCATGCGAGTCATCCCACTAAGTCTCTGTTATCCCAATTAAATCATATTTCTTGGACTGGGCCAGGGCCTCCAGTTCTTCCTGTTTGTTGCCCAGGCTTCTCGCATTAGTGTACAAACACCTCAGGTAACCAGTTGATCGCCCTATCTTCTCCATTCGAAACAGGGTCCTCCTTTCTTGCTCGTTCCTCTCTGCATTTCTTCCCGGTATCCGACTTTCCCACTCCCCTCAGGGTTTTGGTCACCGTCCCCGGCGAACCTAGTTTAAAGCCCTCCTCACTAGGTTTGCAAGCCTGCCCGATGCTCCTTCCTCTCTTGGTTAGGTGGATCCCATCTCTTCCTAACAATCCTTGTGCCCGGAACAGAGTCCATGGTCGAAGAAACCAAAGCCCTCTCTGCGACACCATCTGCGCAACCACGCATTTACGTCCTCAATTCGGCGATCCCTGCCCAGTCCTTTCCCTTCAACAGGGAGGATGGAGAGAATACCACTTGCGCTCCAAATTCTTGGATCCTTCTTCCCAGCGCTACATAATCCGCGGTAACCCGCTCAAGGTCATTCTTGGCGTGTCGTTAGTTCCACGTGGAGAAGCAGGAAGGGGTAGCGATCCGAAGGTTTGATCAGTTTGGTAAGCCTCTCAGTCACATCCTGAATGCGAGCTCCGGTAAGCAGCACACCTCTCGAGATTCCAGGTCGGACGGCAGAGGATGGCTCAGTCCCTCTTAGGAGGGAGTCCCCGACCACCACCACCCGTCGTTTCCTTTTGGGGGTGGTGGCCGTGGAACCCCCATCCCTAGGACTACGCATCCCATGCCTTCCAGTAGATGGTGTTCCCTTCTGGTTTCTTCCTTGTGAGGTCCCTTCCAGAGCTTTCAGCACTGCAGAGCCTGTGGAGAGAGCTTGAAAGCGATTGCTTACCTCTATAGCATTGGGGGGTTCCCATGCTGGCCTTTTTCCCCTTCTAGAAGTTACATGCTGCCAGTTCTCTTCTCAGTCACGTACTGCCCTCTCTGGCTCCTCTGCCTGCCGTGCTTGAAGGATTAAACGCTGCCTTCTATCGAGGAAGTCTTCATCCTCTCTGATCGAGCGTAGGATCGACACTTGGGCCTCCAGTCCTCTAATTTTTTCTTCCAAAATGTCGACCAGCTTGCACTTCATGCAGATGAAATCTGTTCTTTCTTCCGGGAGGAAGACAAACATGGCACACGCTGTGCAGGTAACAACAGCAGACCCATCAAAATCCATCGCTGCTGTCCTGGAGAAGGGATTTAAAAAGAAAGGCAAGACCTTTTAGTCAATTACACTCCCACTAGGGATGAGCCCAATGTCTTTATTGCTCCCACCTCAGTCTCACTCTCACATCACTGAGGCCGTCATGCCTCTATAGGCATTCTCCGCCTTGCCAGCTCAGGTCGGGGAGTAGGGGCACCCGGGCCCGCCCTCACCTCAGGGTCCCAGCCCAGGGCCAAAGGAAGGGGAGATCGTTGTCTCTCCGCCTCCTATAGTCAGTGGGGACGCCACCCAAAACGCACTGACCCACGGGCCAAAGCCCTGCCTGGGCTTCTTCCTACTCACCCTCTCATACACCATGACTAACGGGGTCACAACCTGAACAGACTGCGCACCGGATCCTTCTGCCCAGGGCTGCTCAGCCCACTGGAACCCGGGCACACTCTGGGCTTCCCCGCCCGCCTGGGGCTTTGACCAGTTTTAATTCTCGCGCTCCTGGGGTCGCCCCGCCCCCTGGGTGCATCCCCGCCTTCTTCTCCACCCCCGCCCCTTGCCACGATACGCGGGTTCCCCCCACCCATACCTGCGGGTGCTAGTGCGCCTGTGCCAGCGTCCGACTGCAGCACCATTTCCCCGCCGGCTTCTCTCCTGGCTGCTAGAGCACCTGCGCCGGCGTCCAACCTCAGCACCAACTCCCCGCTGCCTCTTTTCTCCTGCGGCGCATCCCGGGCCCGCGTTTCCAATGTGCACAGCCCTGGCGTGGCCGCCATTGGGGTTCCCCAGGAGAGCCGACGTTCCCGGGCTCGCCCTGCCACGGGGGGCCATCAAGTGGGGGGTGCGGAGCCCGCCGGCTCCGTCACACTTCCCCATTTTATTCTTCTTTGGAATTGACTGTTGTTCGATACATTCCGTTTCCTTGAACTGTATTTGATAAACACTGGGTCTGGGAAGCCCCCCAGGAAGAGAGGGTCACCTGGAGTATCACGCTTGCCCCTGCCCTCTGGGACCACAACAAGTCAGGGGTCCAAACTCCCAAAATCTGCAGCCCAGACTTCTTAGGGGTCTGAGGACTCTGCTGCACAGAAGAGTAGCAGGAGAATCCTAGAGGTCAGGCAGACCTCTGGGTAGGGGGAGTGGGAAAGAGGACTTGGATCCTTTCCAATTCCACTAGGGTGCTGTATAACCCACGAGAGTTCCCCGCAAGAGCAGGGCCTTTCCCTGACTGACATCCATTGGAATTCCTAACAGGGCAAGCGGGACCCTTCCCCAACTCGTAGCTGTCAGAATTCCTCAGCCGGCTCACCTCACTTTTCTCTCCTAAGGTGGCATTTTAACCCTGTCCACATGGCAGAAGTTATACAAGGTGGAAGCAGCATCGTCACTTGGCCTCATTGCCCCCACAAAGTGAACCCCGGGAAACCACCTAAAACAAGGATTGTCCTGGAGATGTGGTACGAGGCTGGTGGGATTTCTAGCCCTTGGTCAGCTGTTTGTACCATCGAGGTGATACACAGTTTGAGTCAAATCCTGTCTAGCGTGTTGAGCTTTGTTTGTTTCGTAGGTAAGCAACATAACCTGTACTCTATTACTTATAGTGACTGAAATCTGTCTATACTAAATACATCTCCTTTTTTGTTACCTACAAATACGTTGCTGAAATGCATATGGGAAATCTGCTCGAGAACAGGCGTGGGAGCATTGTCCTCCCCACGTTGAGGGAGGGATGGGCTGAGTATGAAACTTCTGGTGGTCAGGTGTCCAGGACAAGACATTATGGCTCTGGAGTCCTACACTGGGAAACTGGGGGGAACTGGCTTCAGCCTCTGTATTGGGGGTTCACGAGAGGCTGGTGGAAGCATTCATGTAACTCAGCTGGGTGTCCCCCCGGGAACGGCCATGTGAGTGCAAGACCTGGGCAGTATTGCAGCTTGTCAAAGCTTCACAATGTGAGAGAGAGCCCAGACAGGTATGTCAGAGGCCCCAGTGGTACCCCACTCCCAGGTGACAGGCAGTGAAAATCTATCACACTCCCTCAAAACACACGCCCTGCCGGACCCTGTGTCCATTTCGCTTTTGTCATGTGCTCAGGTTTGGATCCTTTGGTGATGGCTGCTTGAGTATGATGATAGTTACTGATGAGGATTACTGATCTCTGGTACCTTAGTGAGGACCCTGGGTGCCTGCAGAAAGCACTCATCTCTCGCTCGAATCATTTGTCTCCAGAACCATCGGCCTTCCCATTCATCCTGGCATTTACTGGGCATCAGACCCAATGGAGACCCAGGCATTATCCCTGGCTTTCTCACTAATCACATATTTGTTTTCAATATCCCCAAGTACACGGAGCAGCCAATTCTCCTCTGACGCAGCCCAGGGCCCAGGACTTCTCCTCCCTTTGTGTGTAAGGGCCCTTAATATACTGTTTGCACGTGTGTGTGTGTGTATGTGTATGTATGTAAATAAATGTAAATGTATGTGTGTGTGTAGCTATCGCTGGGTAATTAGCCCAGAAGCAGAGACATGGAAAGCTCAGATATTTGCTAGAGTGTCTCTTGTCTCCAGCCTGTTTACTTCCAGATGCAGCTTCTCCCCCAGAGGCTGAGTGAACCCCACTGGGACTGCACAGAGCTGTGTTATAACCAGTGCACAGCCCTGTGTCGGCTCTCGGCGCGGGATGCTCCTGCAGATGCTCGGCTGAGAGAGGTGCGGGACGCGGCTGCCTGAGGGGGATCCCAGGGAAGACACGTTCCTCTCAGCACTCACAGGTACCAGCTCTAGCTCAGGGGCTCCACAGACCCAGGGCAATGTTTTCCTGAAGGGACAGAAAATAAATCAGGGGTCCTTTCCTCTCTGCTGAGCCACTTACGATTCCAGGGGATGAGTTTGCTCCAATATCATGGGTCAAAATGTCCATCCTTGTTTTGCCCCTCTCCCCAGCCATGCTGGCTGATGGCCTTTACCCCAGAAGGGCTGCATTTCAGCGGCACTGCAAAATGTTACTAGATGTACAGCACAAGGCCACATTTCAAGGCCTGGAGTTTACTCAGATCCCCAGGAGTTCTGAGTAAGAACTGAGAAAAGAGCTGAGGAGCCAGCTGTGTGTTCATACACAGAGATGCTCACCTCCCCCTCTTGCGAGTCACAGTGCTCACTGGTACCAGGAAAGCCAGGAGATGGTAGCTGGCTTTTATCCTTCAGGTCTCAGGGAAGATACAGAGAAGTTGGCTGTACTGTTATGTCTGAAAACCAGCCAGAGGGAGAAACCCAACGTGGGAAATTTCACTACACATGGTTGAAGTCTGGCAAACATACGAACAACTGAAAATGAGGTCTCCTAAGTGAAGGGGTCAGACAACCTTAACTAAAGGTCAAATCACAGCATCACCTACAATGGACAATCCATCTATGAAGCCCGTTCAACCAAGCTCTTTTCTCTAATAATGTCTGTGGTAAGGAGTTCCCCCGGGGAAATACGCATTATCTGAAAAGTTTTCTTTACTCGCTATTATATGTTCAGATTTTCAATGTAACGGAAGCTTCCAGGTTTGTGTGTTATAAGATACGGCACATATAAATACTTGATCTACTTCCTTTATCGACAATTTCATAGGTTTGACCTCTCGGGTCCCTTCCAGTTCTAGTATTCTATGATTCCATAGGTTTTAGGGTGAGAAAGGAGTGTTATCTCATCCAGTATGAATTCATGTGTAACAGAAGCCAGCACATTTCACCTGGTTTGCTCCCGTGTTTTGCTCCATTACTTGTGTTTTGGATGAAGCTCTCAGCTACACTAGGGTTGTACATCAATGAATCACAGAGCCACGCGACAGAGGGGACCGCGAGTGTCATCTAGTTTATCGCCCTACCTGGGTGATGGATTTCTTTTGTCTGCACCAACGACTCTGCAGCCTCCTTTGGCAAAATCCCCTAAAAGTTTCCACAACCTCCCGAGGCATCTTTTCCTTTGTCCTCCTGTTCTTACACTTAGAAGGTTTTCCTTGAGATTTCATCTCAGCCTGCTCTGCTGTGGCTTGAACCCACCAACCTTGTCTGGATCCTTCTATTGCAGCCTTTCAAGTATTTGAAGTATTTCATGCTCCCCTCTCTTCCCAGATAAGCACACCATCCTTTACTTTGATTTTCTTCCATCCCTTGGATCATCTTCTGTCTCTCATCACCAATCCTTTTAACTTTCTCTACTGCCTTCTGATACGTGGGTGGCCCAAATTGGACAGAGGACTCCGGCTAAGGCCAACCCAGCACAGAGTAGAGGAATACCATCACTTTCTGTGATTGTCATGCTGTGCCCCTCTGTATGCAAGCCAAAGCTGCATTTTCTAGGCTGGTGTAGAGAATGAGGTCAAGAGAAGCAATGGACTCAAGTTGCAGTGCGGGAGGTCGAGGGTGGACGTTAGGATGGCGGTGAAGCACTAGGATGGGTTCCCTAGGGATGGGGTGTTTAAGTCCTGTCTTTACAAAGCCCTGGCTGGGATGATTGAGTTGGGGTTGGTTCTGCTTTGGGCAGGGGGCTGGACTCAATGACTCCTGAGATCTCTTCCAATGCAAGGATTCTGTGATTCTATGAATGAGATCACTTCTGTTTGGTGTTTTCTCCTCTATCGTATGCCCACATATTTGTCTATTCATTAAACTAAACAGTCCCAGACTTCAGCCAGCATCCCCCATTGCCATAGCTTGTCTCAGACATTGGTAACTGAGAAGCAGTAAATGTGGTATATCTCAACTACATTAGGCTAATTCATACAGTCTCACATCACCTTCTCATTAACAAACTGGGGAAATGCAACCTAGATGCTGTGCAAATAATTGTAGGATAATTGTTCCCAGAGTGTAGTCGTCAATGGTTCACAGCCAGCATGGAACGCTGTAACAATCGAGGTTCCACAGAGATCAATTCTAGGACCAGTTCTGCTCAATTTCTTCATCAAGGAGTTGGATAGTGGCATGGAGAGTACACTTAAAAGCTTTGCAGGTCATACCAAACAGGGAGGGGTTCCAAGTACTTTAGCAATGCTTTTGATACAGTCTCCCACAATATTCTTGCCAGCAAGTTAAGAATATGGATTGGATGAATGGACTGTAAGGTTGATAGAAAGCTGGATAGACTGTCGGGCCCAACAGGTAGTGATCAACAGCTCGAAGTAGTTTGCTGGTCGGTTTCTAGTGGAGTGCCCCAAGGATAGTTTCTAGGGCTGGTTTTATTCAACATCTTTATTAATGATCTGAATGAGGGGATGGATTGCACCCTCAGCAAGTTTGCGGATGACACTAAGCTAGGGGGGAGTGGTAGATACACTGGAGGGCAGGGATAGGGTCCAGAGTGACCTGGACAGATTAGAGGATTGGGCCAAAAGAAATGTGATGAGGTTCAACAAGGACAAGTGTAGAGTCCTGCACTTGGAACGGAAGAATCCCAAGCATTGGTTACAGGCTGGGGACCAACTGGCTAAGTAGCAGTTCTGCAGAAAAGGACCTGGGGATTACAGTGGACGAGAAGCTGGATATGAGTCAACAGTGTGCCCTTGTAGCCAAGAAGGCAAATGGAATATTAGGTTTCATTAAGAGGAGCATTGCCAGCAGATCTAGAGAAGTGATTATTCCCTTTTATTCGGCTCTGGTGAGGCCACATCTGGAGTATTGCGTTCACTTCTGGGCCCCCCACTACAGAAAGAATGTGGCCGCAATAGAGAGGGTCCAGCGGAGGGCGACCAAAATGATGAGGGGGCTGGAGCACATGACCTATGAGGAGAGGCGAAGGGATTTGGGCTTATTTAATCTGCAGAAGAGCAGAGTGAGGGGGAATTTGAGAGCAGCCTTCAACTTCCTGAAGGGGGGTTCCAAAGAGGCTGGAGAGAGGCTGTTCTCAGTGGTGACAGATGGCAGAGCAAGGAGCAATGGGCTCAAGTTGCAGTGGGGGAGGTCTAGGTTGGATATTAAGAAAAACTATTTCCCTAGGAGGGTGGGGAAGTACTGGAATGGGTTCCCTAGGGAGGGGTTTTTTAAGTCTCCGCATGACAAAGCCCTGGCTGGGATGAATTAGTTGGGATTGGTCCTGCTTTGGGCAGGGGGATGGACTTGATGACTCCTGAGGTCTCTTTCAGCCCTAGGATTCTGTGATTCTATGATATATAGGGCTATAAAATCATGAGTGGTGTGGAGAGGGCAAATAAAGAAAAGTTATTTGTTAGTTCCCATAATAAAAGGACTAGAGGACACCAAATGAAATTAATGGGTAGCAGGTTTAAAACTAATAAGCAAAAGTTCTTCTTCACACAGCACATAGTCAACCTGTGGAACTCCTTGCCAGAGGAGGCTGTGAAGGCTAGAACTATAACAGAGTTTAAAGAGAAGCTAGATAAATTCATGGAGGTTAGGTCCATAAAAGGCTATTAGCCAGGGGATAAAATGGTGTCCCTGGCCTCTGTTTGTCAGAGGGTGGAGAAGGATGGCAGGAGACAAATCACTTGATCATTGTCTTCGGTCCACCCCCTCCGAGGCATCTGGTGCTGGCCACTGTCGGCAGACAGGATACTGGGCTAGATGGACCTTTGGTCTGACCCAGTATGGCCGTTCTTATGTTCTTATTCTATGAGGACAAGATGAAATCTCAAATGAATCTGGACAAACTGCAGAAATGGTCAAAGCAGGACTGTGAAAAGGGATTTAGGGTTCTGAGTGAACCAAAAGCTAACTATGAGTCAACAGTGTATCTGTTGCAAAAATGCAAGCAGCATTCTGGGATGTTTTAAAAGGAGTGTTGTGAGCAAGACAGGAGAAGTAATTCTTGTGTTCTATCCTGTGCTGGTGAGGCCTCAGCTGTAGGGTAGTGTCCGGTACTGGGAGCCACATTGCAGAAAAGATTTGTACAAATTGAAAAAAAAATCCTGAGGAGAGGAAGAAAAAAGATGACAGGTCTAGAAAACTTGGCCTGTAAGGAGAGACTGAAAGAATTTGGCTTTTTTGTCTGGCAAAAGAGTAGAGTGAGACATGATAACAGCTTTGAAGTACCTAAAAGGTTGTTACAAGCAGGAGAAAGAAAAATAATTCTCCTTAACCATTGAGGATAGGACAAGAAGCAATGGGCTTAAATTGCAGCAAGGGTAGGTTTACATTGGGCATTAGGAAAAACTTCCTAATTGAGGTTATGTTCTGAAATAAATTGCCTAGGGAGGTTGTTGAATCTCCATCGGAGATTGTTAAGAACAGGTTACACAAACACCTGTCTGAGCCGATCTAGACGGTGCTTGGTCCTGCCGTGAGGGTAGGGGACTGCACCCGACGACCTCTCAAGGTTCTTTAGAGTTCTATGATTCTGTGATTCTCCAGCCTTAGGCATCTAAGTATTGGTTTTGTTTGGCTACTGCTGTGAATGGGCAGGAGTTTCCACGGAGCTGCTATCAATGATGGACAGGTCCTTTCCCTGAAGTGTGTTCTAGTTGGGATGTTTCCCCTTGCACGTGTCCTACAAAGTTTGGGTTTTTTTGGGGGGTGGGGGAATAACTCACATTTTGAGCAACCAGGGGACCGAGAATCTTCTAACAGCATGAAATGTACAGCTCAGGTCTCATTGCATTAACAAGCAACAATTGGTGACCATTAACCCCATTCATGTTTCCTGCTGGTACCTATTCTTTTTTTCTCCAGAAACCACAAATATTGGAATTATCGATGCATGCAGGATCATAAAACATGGATTTGGCATTAGTAGGGTCAGTTGTTCCTACCTCGTTTCTCTGAATAATGAAAGTGTCATTTTTTAGTGTGTGACAAACAACAAATCTGCTTCTCCCATTGAAACTGCCTCCAGTAATGCATGTAGAGTCTCATATTAATATTGTCTCTTTCCAGGTATTTGAACTACAACCATCACCCTAGAGAAACGTACGGTACACGTAGGATACTGTTCTGCCTCACAGTCGGGCACCTTCTCCTTTAACCCATGTCAGATTTCAACACAACCAACTTCACCAACCCCTCCACCTTCATCCTGCTGGGCATTCCTGGCCTGGAGTCAGCATATGTCTGGATCTCCATCCCCTTCTGCACCATGTACATCATCGCTGTCTTGGGGAACTTCACCATCCTCTTCATTGTGAAGAAAGAGACGAGCCTCCATGGTCCCATGTACTATTTCCTCTGCATGCTGGCCGCCACCGACATGGTTCTACCCACGTCCATCCTGCCCAAAACGTTGGCGATCTTCTGGTTCAATTCCAGGGAGATTGATTTCAGTGCCTGTCTCACCCAGCTGTACTTCGTTCACTGCTTCTCAGTGATGGAGTCTGGGATCTTCGTGGCCATGGCGTTTGATCGCTACGTGGCCATCTGCCATCCCCTGAGACATTCCACCATCCTGACAAACCATGTTGTGTCCCTGATTGGTGTGGCCATTGCGCTGCGCGGTGGTGTGCTTGTTGTGGTCCATCCGCTCCTGGCGAGGCGTCGACCCTATTGCAGAACCAACATCATCCCCCACTCATTCTGTGAGCACATGGCCGTGGTGAAGCTGGCCTGTGCGGACATCCGCGTCAGTAGCTACTACGGCCTCTTTGTGGTGTTCTGTGTGCTTGGTCTGGATGTGTTTTTTATCTCTGTGTCCTATTCCCAGATCCTCAGGGCCATCTTCAGCCTCCCCACAAAGGACGCCCGGCTCAAGACTTTTGGGACCTGCAGCTCCCACCTCTGCGCCATCTTAGCCTTTTATATCCCAGCCATCTTCTCCTCCCTCATGTATCGGTTTGGGCAAAATGTAGCCCTGCATTTCCACATTCTCATTGCCAATATGTACCTCCTGTTGCCCCCCATGCTAAACCCCATCATCTATGGGGCGAGGACCAAACAGATACGGGGCAGTTTGCTCCAGCTCTTTACTTATAAAAGGACCTAAAGTTTTCCCCTTGTTCTCTGGCTTTCAGCCTTAGTTGCATGCAGAGCTGAGTGGTGACATGGTGCTGGGATGTATTCTCTGAATCGCTGACTGGACAATCAGAGAGGCACTACATTTTTTGTATCCTCACAGTGCTGGACAATTGGTCTATGTACAACTCATTAACTCATAAATGCAGTGAGGCTATTGGTGTGGACTCCTAGTCCTTCTTAAACAGGGGAAATTTATTAAAGAAATAGCTAGAAAGTTCAGCAACAAAAACAGGTCTCCACACACCTCAGTGTCCAGCCTGGTCTTGTTTGTTAACCAGTGACTACAGGTTGCTGTGAACTCTGCACACTAATGTACAGCCCATCAATGTGTTTCAAGGAACCAAATCAGGGAAGCATGTAAATCAAAGACCCTGAGTAAGGCCTTTCAACAGCAGCACAGTAGAAATAATAAATAATAATCTCCATTTGGTGCACGGAGAGACTCTGGTTTAGAGCAAGGAATCAACTCGCCCTGGCATATCTGGAAATTTTCCTTCCCAGCTCACTCATCTCTGGCCATTTGGTTTGTCCAAGCTACAGACTGGTGTCATCAGTCAGGGTTTCGGGGTTGTCCTGGTTCCTTCCTGACAGGTCCTCTACTCCATTGGTGATGATATACTTTCAGCTGCATGCATACGGGTGCTCCTTTTATCTAAAGTACTAAACCCTGTGCACTTGGGCCAACATAGTAGATCTCTGAGAGCCCCCGGAAACAACAGATTCAGGCCAGGATGAAACCAATGGAGCAGGTTTATTGCCAAATGCTCGGCATGAACAGTTGCCAGCAGAAAGTCTCAACGCTAAGCCACTGTGCATTCTGTAAGCGTTGATAACACCCCCGCATACAAAAGTGCATAACCCCCCCGCCCAACCAGGCCGGTCGGTTCTCACCCTTTGTGGTGCCCTTTTATAGACACGCACAAACAACTTACATCACTTCTTTACGTACCAGGTTGCCACCCTCTGTTGCCTAGTTACCACCCCTCACTTTATGGAAGGGGGGCTTACTTACTATCCTCCAGCTGTCAGCTTTGACCTGGTCCTGAACCTAGGTTGGGATGTACATTAGTTCTTGGGGAGTCTTTGGTACCAAGACATTTCTTATTAAGATGTTCCGCTATTCCCCTCTGGCTTCCAATTTGTATCCGGTGCCTCCCTATGTCCTTCCATGCTCGACCGAACCTATACAATCATACAATTATCAATAGGGCCTCTTTCTTGGCTGCCATGTTACTGAACCAAAGTCTTGCTCACTGGATTCCAGGCCTGTTGCTGTTTTTGTGTTACAGGCCTTTATTCAGGCCTGCTGAGTCCACGTTACCGACCCTCAACTTCCTACAACTGGTAACTATAACAACACCCGCAAGACTGGGGTGTGTGTATGAGTGTGAATATACGCTGCCTTTGATGTTGGGTTCTCAGTAAACAAGGTGCATTGCTTTATCCCTGAAAAAGGCCCCGTGTGTTTTTTCTAAGTGTAACAACACAAACACTTTCTGCAGGCACACGGGGTTGTCACTTAGGTATCAGAGACCCACAATGCTCATCGGTAACTATCAAACCATGCAGCACTTTTCATTGATGTTTCAAGAAAACAGCTAGTGAAGAATGTTAAACAAAACCTTAAAAAGTAAGGATAAAATGGCAAAGGTTACAGACATGTAATGCTGCTCTGTGGGCATCGGGCAGTGGTCAACAGCCAGTAGATTGGGATCTATTGGTAGATCTTGAAGCCTCTGACAGGTGATCCTGATTGGCTAGGCCAAGAGTCTATCAAGTGCCAGCACTTCAGCTGCCCCTTCCCCTGTTGGGGTAAGTAAAATGAATATGGGTTTGGGATGGTGGGAAGGATTTCAACCACAGCAGGCGTTACCCTTGGACATGCTCTTTCCCTTCATTTTTGCAGCCTAGAAAAAAAGATAAGCATCCAGCTGCTCTACTTTGTTGTGTCTTTTACTTACTCTCACTTGCGCTGTATAAGATATTTGCAGGGCTACATCTTTTGTCATCTCTGTAACCTGCTGATTTGGAACGTTTGTAGTGTAGAAAAGTGTTGATTTAATTAGAAATTCTGTAAATAGTAATTAGAGGTAGCTATAATAATATTCATCACCTGCTTATTAATATTCATTTTATGGGAGTTAATATTACTGAATAAGGTTTTAGGGAAAGTAGTGACAGACGTGTGAATGAACATACTACACTAGATAAAAGGGTGTCATTGGTGCCAATTTGTTGCCACTCGGACATTGTGTTGAATGTCCAAGGTAAACGTGTGTGGGCAATAAAGCAGTTCCTTTTACCCCCTCCACTCCTGGATCACCTGGTTCTTCTCTAACTGCCGCCACTGCTGTGCATCTCCTGCCCTTTGCCTTGGAGCTGCCCCCACCCCTCCGGGAGCCTCCTGCTTGCTGTGCAGAGCAGGGAAGGAAGAGGAGGGCGCTAACGTCAGGGTGCCCCCTCTCCCACCCTGTATCCTATCTCCACCGAGTAGAGGGGCCCACACACACAGCAGTTTTTTGGCTGTTTTGGGAGTGGTGCAGGACCAGGGTAGGGGTGAGCACGCCTTAGCCCCACTGCCCCACCACGCAGGAGCCATCTGAGGTAAGCAGTGTCCAGCTGGAGACAGCTCCGAACCCCTGCCCCAGTCATGAACCCCCTCATGAACCCCAAGGCCCCATCCTAGGCCTGAGCCCCCTGGACCCAAACTCCCTCCCAGAGCCTGTCCCCTGAACTCCCTCCTGTCCCCCAACTGTCCTGCCCCAGGCTCAGCTCAGAGCCCCTCCCACAGTCCAAATCCCTTAGCCCAAGACCAGAGCCTGCTCCCCACCTCTCTGCCCCTGCCTGGAGAAAGGGAGGGAGGGAGGATGGAGTGAGCAGGGGCGGGGCCTCGGAGAAGGGGCAGGAAGGAGGTGGGGCAGGGGTGTTTGGGTGTGAGGTAGGTCCTGGACTGCACTTACATTCAGAAAGTAATCTCATGCTTAGCAAGGTTGGAGACACCTGGCCTCGGGCATCCAAACAACCGTTGCAGGCAGGGCAGGGCAGGGCAGGGCAGGGCAGGGCACAATCTGCTCACACATCCCAGGCACCTGCCCAGGGTCTCCCTCGCGAGTCCCCTGTTGCTCACTGCACCCAGCTCCGGACTGCTCCAGCCTCAGCTCCAGTCCTGCCTCCAGCTCCCTGGGCTGCTGCCTTGGCCCCTCTAGTTAGCTCTGCCCCAGCCCTGCCCCCAGCTCAGCTCCCTGGGCTGCTTCTCTGGCTCGGGGTGTTGTGGCTCCTCCCAGCACTGACCTGCTCCCTGGCGGGCACAGCTCTGCTCCCAGCTCAGCCTCCGCTCCCCTTAGCTCTGCCCTGCTCTGGCCCAGGCAGCCTTACCAGCACCGTGTACTATTAAACACTCACTGACAATTAATAAAATAACATTCAACATATTTAACGGACCAGGTCCACTTCCTTATCCTATTCCTGACAACATTCATTAAAACGCCACAGAGCCAATAATAGACTCAGCTCTATGTTCAACCGGCCGTGCACCCCTCATAGTTCTCTGGGACCTACTTAAGACTGGTGGCTCCTTACCCCGATTTTCTATTCCCCCGGGAACATCTGATCAATTTGAGGGGATTTGGCCATTTTCGTAATGATCTGGATTTCCCCCCTTGGTTTCTGTGTCCTTTGGACATGCTGCTGTACCTCCTATGAGCTCCAGTTGGATTAAAAGTCCAACATCTTTGGTGGCCACTGTGTCTAGGGGTACCGCTCAGTGATGCAGTGTTTGACTGTAGTGTGATGGGGTGAGGTCACAGAAAACCCCTGGGGGGGAGGGAGCGGGCTTCCCAGGGTGCTGACACAGACACTGCCACTCGCCTTCCCACTCTCTGGGGTTCCTCCCCACCCAGTCAGAGAATCATAGAATCATAGAACCATAGAGCTGGAAGAGACCTCAGAAGGTCATCAAGTCCAGCCCCCTGCTCTAGGCAGGACCAATCCCAACTCAATCAACCATGCCAGGGCTTTGTCAAGCCGAGACTTAAACACCTCTAGGGATGGAGACTCCACTACTTCCTAGGCACCCATTCAGTGCTTCACCACCCTCCTAGTAAAATAGTTTTCCTAATATCCAACCTGGACCTCTCCACAACTTGAGACCATTGCTCCTTGTTCTGCCATCTGTCACTACTGAGAACAGCCTCTCGCCAGCCTCTTTGGAACCTCCCTTCAGGAAGTTGAAGGCTGCTCTCAAATCCCCCCTCACTCTTCACTTCTGCAGACTAAACAGACCCAACTCCCTCAGCCTCTCTTCATAGGTCATATGCTCCAGCCCCCTAATCATTTTGGTTGCCTCCGCTGGACCCTCTCCAATGCGTCCACATCCTTTTTGTAGTGGGGGGCCCAGAACTGGACACAATACTCCAGATGTGGCCTTACCAAAGCCGAATAAAGGGGAATAATGACATCTCTGGATCTGCTGGCAATGCTCCTCTTAATGCAACCTAATATGCCATTAGCCTTCTTGGCTATAAGGGCACACTGTTGACTCATATCCAGCTTCTCATCCACTGTAACCCCCAGGTCCTTTTCTGCAGAACTACTACTTAACTAGTTGGTCCCCAGCTTGTAACTATGCTTGGGATTCTTCCGTCCCAAGTGCAGGACTCTACACTTGTCCTTGTTGAACTTCATCAGATTTCTTGTGGCCCAATCCTCCAATTTGTCTAAGTCACTCTGGACCCTATCTCTGCCCTCAAGCGTATCTACCTCTCCCCCAAGCTTAGTGTCATCCGCAAACTTGCTGAGGGTGCAACCCATCCCCTCATTTACGTCATTAATAAAGATATTGAACAAAACCGGTCCTAGAACCAAATCTTGGGTTACTCCGCTAGAAACCGACCGCCATCCTGACATCGAGCCGTTGATCACTACTCACTGGGCCCGGCCTTCTAGCCATCTTTTTATCCATCTTACCATCCATTTATCCAATCCGCATTCCCTTAACTTGCTGGCAAGAATATTGTGGGAGACCGTATCAAAAGCCTTGCTAAAGTCAAGGTATATCACATCCACTGACTTTCCACGTCCACAGAGCCAGTTACCTCATCATAGAAGCTAATCAGATTGGTCAGGCACGACTTGCCCTTTGTGAATCCATGCTGACTATTCCTAATCACTTTCCTCTCTTCCAAGTGCCTCAAAATGGATTCCTTAAGGATCCCTTCCATGATTTTCCAGGAACCGAGGTAAGACTGACCGGCCTATAGTTCCCTGGATCGTCCTTCTTCCCTTTTTTGAAGATGGGCACTACATTTGCCTTTTTCCAATCATCCGGGATCTCTCGATCTCACGACTTTTCAAAGATAATGGCCAAAGGCTCCTCAATGACATTTGCCAACTCCTCAGTACCCTCGGATGCATTAAGTCCGGACCCATGGATTTGTGTACGTTTAGCTTCTCTAAATAGTTCCTAACCTGTTCTTTACCCACCGAGGGCTGTCCATCTTCATCCCATCTTGCGTCACTTAGCGCAGAAGTCCAGGAGCCGACCTTGTCCATGAATACAGAGGCAAAGAAAGCATTGAGTACTTCAGCTTTCCCCACATCTGTCACTAGGTTACCTCCTTCATCCAGTAGGGGCCGCACACCCTCTCTGATCACCTTCTTCTTGTTAACATGCCTGTAGAAACCTTTCTTGTTATCCTTCACATCCTTAGCCAGTCGCAATTCCATTTGCGCTTTCGCCTTCCTGATAACCCCCCGGCATTCTCGAGCTATACATTTAAACCCCTCCTGGTCATTTGTCCAAGTTTCCACTTTTGTAAGCTTCCTTTTTGTGCTTAAGTTCACCAAGGATTTCCCCCGTAAGCCAATCCGGTCTCCTACCATGTTTGCCTCTCTTGCTACGCGTCAGGATGGTTTCTTTCTGTGCCTTCAATAAGGCTTCTTTAAAATACTGCCAGCTGTCCTGGACTCCTTTCCCCTTCATGTTAGCATCCCAGGGGATTCTACCCATCAGATCTCTGAGGAGTCAAAATCTGCTTTTGAAGTCCAAGGTGTGTATTTTACTACTCTCTTTTCTTCCTTTGGTCAGGATCCTGAAATCTACCATCTCATGATCACTGCTTCCCAGGTTGTCACCCACCTCCACTTCCCCTATTAGTTCCTCCCTGTTTGTGAGCAGAAGGTCAAGCTGCGCACGGCCCCTGGTCGGATCCTTCAGCACTTGTGTCAGAAGTTATCCCCAACATTCTCCAAAAACTTCCTGGATTGCCTGTGTACTGCCGTATTGGTTTCCCAACAGATGTCAGGGTGATTAAAGTCCCCACGAGAACCAGGGCCTGCAATCCTGGAAGCTTCTCTCAGTTGTCTGAAGAAAGCCTCATCTACCTCATCCACCTGATTCGGTGGCCTGTAGCAGACACCAACCACAACATCACTGCTGTTGTTTGCTCCTTTAAACTTAACCCATAGACTCTCAACAGGTTTTCTCCTCTTTATACTGGAGTTCAGAGCAATCATTGTGCTCTCTTACATATAGTGCAACTCCTCCTCCTTTTCTCTCCTGCCTGTTCTTCCCGAACAGTCTATATCCTTCCATGACAGCGCTCCAGTCATGCGAGTCATCCCACCAAGTCTCTGTTATCCCAATTAAATCATATTTCTTGGACTGGGCCAGGGCCTCCAGTTCTTCCTGTTTGTTGCCCAGGCTTCTCGCATTAGTGTACAAACACCTCAGGTAACCAGTAGATCGCCCTATCTTCTCCATTCGAAACAGGGGTCCTGCTGGGCCAGCTCCCTGGTCTCCCCCAGACAAGGCACAGAGCTGAGACACCCTGCCCCCTGCGAGAAGCAGTACAGACACCAAACCTCTTCAGGTCCAAGGAGAGTGCAGTTTAGGGCCTAGCTTCCTGGGATCCCACTCCCCAAAGGGGATCAGAACCCCCAGTGAATGACCTGGGTGAGCCCCTTTAGGAATGAACAGGGGAATGTGCACACTGGTTGCCCCCCTTCCCCTACCCGGTAACAATTATTTGCACTGGGCTTGAGAGAAAATACAAGTGATTTTATTAAGTAGGATTTATGTGGTTATAAGTGAGAACAGGCCGAGCAAAGTAGGTTACAAATCAAAAGTAACAGAAAATGCTTGGCTACTTCTAACACTAAAATCCTGAGCACAAACTCACCCTCAAACTGTCTCTTCTCCAACAAAGTCTCCAAACCAGGGCTGTCCCTCACCCTGGGTCTTTAGTTCACCCTCCTCAGATGTGCCCAGCCAGCCCAAAGGCCCAGACCCCTACTTCTTTTTGCATGGGAAGTCACCTGGCCAGGAGGGGTCCCTTGCCCTGCCCCTGAGGCCTGGCTCAGGGCAAAGGGTTCCCGGCTCACACCCATTGCAGGAGAAAGAACTTAGAATGGCCCTGAAGAATGAAGGGGCTGTTTCAAAATAGCAGAAGTGGAGCTTCTATACACACCTTATTTTGAAATAACTATTTCATAATAGGAGTTATTCTTCATAGAATGAGGTTTACAGAAGTTGGAATAAGTCATCCGTTATTTTGAAATTATTTTGAAATAACGGAATTGCTGTGTAGACGCTCGCATAGTTATTTCAGAATAAAGGCCATTATTCCAAAATTACTTTACTGTGTAGACACGCCCTTTGAGAGCCCAGGAAGTGATTCAGGAAAGAGGGCCCAGCACTGTGTTACAGGTCCACACAGGGGTCAGTCTGAGAACCAGGACAAAACTTTTGGTCCATTTATGAGTAAACAGCCGGAGCAGCCTGTCCCGGATCTGCGTAGTCCTCACCCCGTAGATGATGGGGTTTAGCATGGGGGGCACCAGGAGGTACACGTTGGCAATGAGAACGTAGAAATGCAGGGGCACATTGTTGCCAAACCGATGCGTGAGGAAGGAGAAGAGACGTGGGACATGGAAGGCTAAGATGACACAGAGGTGGGAGCTGCAGGTCCCAAAAGTCTTGAGCCGGGCGTCCTTTGTGGGGAGTCTGAATATGGCCCTGAGGATCTGGGTGTAGGACACAGCAATAAGAAACAGATCCAGACACATCACAGAGAGTGCCACAGACAGGCTGTAGTAATTACTGACACGGATGTCAGCACAGGCCAGCTTCACCACGGCCATGTGCTCGCAGTGCGTGTGCGGGATGATGTTGGTTCTGCAATATGGCCACTGCCTCGCCAGGAGGGGATAGGGCAGTATGAGCATGGTGCCACGCAGCACCACAGCCAGGCCAAACCTCAGCAAGATGGGATTACTCAGGATAGTGGAATGTCTTAGAGGATCACAAATAGCCACGAAGCGATCAAAAGCCATGGCCACGAGGATCCCAGACTCCATCACTGAAAAGCAGTGAAGGAAGAACATCTGGGTGAGGCAGGCACTGAAATTGATGCTCCTGGAGCTGAACCAGAAGATGGTCAGAGTTTTGGGCAGGGTAGTTGTGGACAGGACCAGGTCGGTGACGGCCAGCATGCAGAGGAAATAGTACATGGGCTGGTGGAGGCTTGGCTCTGTCTTCACGATGAAGAGGATGGTGAAGTTTCCCAAGATGGCTATGAAGTACATGGTGCAGAAGGGGATGGCGATCCAGACATGGGCGGCCTCCAGGCCAGGGATGCCCAGCAGGATGAAGGTGGAGGGGTTGGTGAAGTGTGTTGTGTTGAAACCTGACATGGAGAAGGGGAGAAGGTATCCAACTGTGAATCAGAACAGTGTCTCCTGCGTGTACCGCACGTTCCCCTGACTTCCTGTGTGTGCCCAGGATCGAGGGTGATGGTCACAGTAGAAAGTCCTGGATGGAGAGAAAATGTGAAGATGAGACATGACATGCACTACGGGAGGCTGTTCTCATGGGTGAAGCAAATAGGTTACTTTTCACACACTGATAAATGACGTTTTCATTATTCTCAAAAAGTAACTGTGAAAAACTGAGCCAAGTAATAGCAATTCCCAGTGTAATGGGGCTTTTTATGTGTCAATAATCCCTGCACATCACAGTGTAGGAAACCTCAAAAGACACTAGCAGGAAACACAAATATTGGTGCTGAATAACCCTCATACACAGCAGTGGCCAAAACCAAGACCTTGTTCAGATGCCTACGGAACAGGATGGGGAATAACCCATCCAGACATGTGCTCAGTTTTGGTCCCCCCATCCCTACAAAGGTTGCAGTACAGAGAAAGGGTGTTTCCCAGACAGGCTCTGAGACCAGGGGGAGTTGCCATATGCAGACCCATTGAGAACTCTGGGACTCTTTGGCTTAGGGAAGAGACAAGGGAGGAGAAACGTGACAGAGGGGAGGAAAATAAAGATGGGAACCGGTTACGTTCAAATGGACCAGAAAAGAAAGTTCCCAAGCAGGAATATCCAGTGACACTTAGTGCTAATTCCTGATGAGGCAACCTGTCAGCAAAACTGACTGGGAGGGAAAATATGGGCAGGAAAACAGGGAGGGAAATTGAGGCTTTTTTCAGAAGAGTTTATTAGATGGTTAAAAAGCCGCAAATCCACAGTCCACAAAAATGGATAACTTAAGCTACAAACTTGATTCAGTGGCAAAGGGAAGGCAGCAGTTGGGGGGCAGGCGATATATAACAAATTAGGGAAAAGGGAAAATAGCAAGCAACAATATGTTTGGAAATTACCTAAAACGCTAAGGGATCTGAAGGACAACTGGAGAAAATCCATGCCTATCGTAGTATCATAGAACTGGAAGGGACCTCGAGAGGTCATCAAGTCCAGTCTGCTGCCCTCACAGCAGGACCAGGCACTGTCTAGACCATCCCTGACTGGTGTCTGTCTAACCTGCTCTTCAATATCTCCAGAGATGGGGATTCCACAACCTCCCTGGGCAACATATTCCAGTGTTTAACCACCCTGACTTTTAGGAAGTTTTTCCTAATGTCCAACCTAAACCTCCCTTGCTGCAGTTTAAGCCCATTGCTTCTTGTCCTGTCCCAATAGCTGAAAGATGTAATTTGGCAGCTTTAAAGATCATACAAAGGAGACTAATACGCATTTAAGAACAGAAGATATCCCAGAAAGCTTATGCCAATTTCTAGTGGGAGAAAGGAAATTTCTTTATGTAACTAAAAGGCAGAAATAGCGTGCTGCACTTGGGAAGAAGCAATGCGAGATGCACCTATCACTCCAGGTGATGAAACAATTTCCAGTCGATTAGCAGTTCAAGGAGGATGTTAACAGCAAGCACAGTGGCACTGCAGAGTTATGAACACCGGAGCTACGAACTGACTGATCCACACACAGCGCATTTGGGACCAGGCATTCCGAACAAGCAGCAGCAAAGCTCAAACAAACAAAATGAAACAAAAGGCAAGTAAAGGACAGGTCTGTGTTAGACATACAGTACTCAAAAAGGGAAACTTTAACCAGAAAGATTTGACAGGGTTAGGAAACACCGGAAAAGCTGGTAAGGGCTTAATTTAAAAACTCCAGCAATATAATTAATGCCAGACAGCAACATGGCTTATTGGAAAACAGGACTTCTGAAATAAACCCCAAATCGTCCTTCAGTGACAGTACATGTCTGGTGATCAAGGAAACTTAGTTAAAAATAAGTCTAGGAATATCATTAATGCCAGACAGAAAAATGGCCTGTTGAAAACAGGTCTCGCCAAACGAACCCAATGTCATCTTAAAATGAAATTACATGTTGGGTTGATCAAGGGAGCCATACAGATTCAATTATCGTTTATTTCTCTGAGGCATTTGATTTAGTAGGAGAAAAAGTCTGAGAAAAGGAACACTATAATAGCAGCAGAGAATACTTAAATTGGTGAATAATTGGCTAACGGATGTGAGGAAGTTGCTGTCTATGGACTATTGTCAGGGAACGGGGCTGTTTGGAGTCAGGATCGGCAGGGATCAGTTCTAGGCCTGATGCAAGTCAATATTTCCATCAAAGTGAGGCAGGACAGCCTCTGTCCTGGCTGGTTTGGAGGCGGTCAATTTAGATGACCCTAGCAGTCCCTAGGCGATAGGACTCCACAGCGTGAGATCTTAGTGTGGACCAGGCCTTAGTAACACACCAGGGACTAGTCAATTACATCAAAAGCCAGAACCTATAACAGCGAGAGAAGAAAACGGTTTAACACTGTTCATGTTTGGCCTGTGAATTTCTTGTCCCAGACAGTATCGGCGCCAAGAGCAGAGCTGAATGGCACTTGCAGCTGGACAGGGCAGTGCAGGTGGGGCTGATGGTCGGACAGCTTGAAGGCAAAGACTTCCCTGTCAGTTGTTTACAAGACTGGGTGTCTGCTGCCGAGTGAATTGTTACTGAACATTTTGTGCATTGCAGCTCGGCCGACCTCTCATACGAAGCCACAGAAACAATGTCTTGCCCACATTACAAATTCTTACCATTGTTCCCGTGAGGACCCCAGGCACCTTCTCAAGCTAAGTGTCAGGTAACAGCCCCCGCACCTGCCACCATGAACAGCCAGGGCCCTGAGAGGCAAGAAGAGGAGGGGACAGTGTCTGTGCATTCCCACAGTGCTGGCTCCTGAGTCATTTTACTCCCAGGAGCATGTCGCCTCAGTGGGGCCTGAGCCAAGTACAATCCACGGCCTGAGGGTTTGGTTTTGTCATACGTCTGCTGCCACCCCTCAGCCTGAAGGGCCCCTGTGCCACTGAAATGCAGCCACATGGGGGCTCGAAGTGAGGAGGGTGCCCAGAAAAGAAAAACCTTTTGGCCAGTGACGGCGGTGCAGGTAGCAGAGACCATGGTCTTACTTTCTAGCCAATGACAGCTATGCTGCACTGGGGCTGTTGAGCAGTTGAGCTTCACCTGTGAGTGCTGAGGGACGTGTCTTTCCTGGGATCCCCCCTCAGGCAGCCGAGTCCCGCACCTCTCTCAGCCCAGCATCTGCAGCAGCATCCCACGCCGAGAGCCGGCACAGGGCTGTGCACTGGTTATAACACAGCTCCGGGCAGTCCCAGGGGTTCGCTCAGCCTCCAGGAGAGAAGCAGCATCTAAATATAAAGAGGTTGGAGATGAGCATATGTGCACCTTTGTGCTCATCATCCAGCTTTAGAAGTAAACAGCAATTAAGGGTTGTTCCCAAAAGGATGAGTCAGCGAGGAACCAGCTGCTCTGCGCACTTGTGGGTATTTAACACTGATACTTGATCAGTAAGAAAACAAGAGATAACGTCTGGGCCGCCATGGGGCCTAGGATGGACGGGGAGACTATCGAAAGGATGACGGGAGAAGAGGTCTGAAGAGAGACATGGGCACTTTCTGCAGACAAAGAGGAGTGTCACTAAGGGATCAGAGGAATTCTCTGTCATTCGCAAAACTCCCAACAAATGCAAAGTCACTAGGAAATTCCCTTCTGTGTTGACAGGTAGATGGAGGCCCAGGGAGCCGTGCTTTGGACAAACTGACCCAGACAATGAGAGACGGGGCCCAGGAGTGCTGCTTTGCCTGCCATACCCACAGTCCCTCTGTCCGTAGCTGAGAAGATGAGAAGAGAAAACAGATTCATGGTCTGGGAGGGCCTGTTTGTTAGTTGGGTGTGTTGGGCTTCCCCAGAGTGCAACCTGGCCCAGGATTCCCTCCTAGCCCTCTGGCCTACCAGTCTGGGCCCCTGTCTCACGGTGAGCCTGCGGGAAGCCACAGCACACGGCCATGCACACCCAGCTCGTGTTACAAGGGCAGAAGCCTGACCAATGGGAGTATATTACCAACTGTGACCCTCCCACAGACACAGAACACTAGAACTGGAAGGGACCTCCAGAGATCATCAAGTCCAGTCCCCTGCCCTCCTGGCAGGACCCAGCACCGTCTAGGGGTGCATCCAGACAGCACCCTCCTGTCGGGATAAGCTATGCAATTTGTGCTACGCAAATTGTGTAGCTTATTCCGAGTCTAAGTCGAAAGAGCTTTTTTTGAAATTTGGCGCCGTCTACACAGCACCAAATTTCCAAATAAGACACTATTCTGACAAATCCCTTAACTCCCATGAGGGTGTGACAGCACGTCGGGGACCCTCCGATCCTGCACCTCCATAGCAGCAAGAACAGACTCCACCAGCCAGTAGAACAGGGAGGGGTTATTACTTCTCCAGGATACAGCACAGCACAGACGTGATGTGGCTACAGGAGTCAGGGCCAGGATGCCTCAGACCCCTTGGAATGGGGTGCCTAGGCCCCTAAACTCCCCACCCTCTGCTTAGTCTGTTCCCTTCATGGTTTCCCCCAGCCAAAACTGACCCTTCCCCCGAACACTCCCTTCCTTTGTTCAGTCCCTGCCCTCAACCGGTTGGGTTACTATGTATGTGACCTCAGGCTGCCTCCCTGCTGGGCAGTGCTTACAGATACAGGCCAGTAGGGGTCACCCACAGCCCAAAACCAGCAACCAGTGAATGCCCAAACACAGTGTACTGCCTGCCCACTACGTCACAGAGGATTACAGGGATCCTGGAATAGTTTGCCCCCTATTTCGGGAAATAGCAGACGTTTTTAAAGATGTGGTGTTACTATTTCGGGATACTTCAAGTATCCCAAAACAGCAACTCAGTCTAGACGTATCCTAGAGCATCCCTGACAGGTGTCTGTCTAACCTGCTCTTAAATATCTCCAGTGACGGAGATTCCACAACCTCCCTGGGCAATTTATTCCAGTGTTTGATGACCCTGACAGTTAGGACATTTTTTCCTCATAGTATCATAGAATCCTAGGGCTGGAAGAGACCTCGGAAGGTCATCAAGTCCAGCCCCCTGCTCTAGGCAGGACCAATCCCAACTAAATCGACCCAGCCAGGGCTTTGTCAAGCCGAGACTTAAAAACCTCTAGGGATGGAGATTCCACCCCCTCCCTAGGGAACCCATCCCAGTGCTTCCCCACCCTCCTAGAGAAATAGTTTTTCCTAATATCCAACTGTGATGGGCCATCCCAGCCCCGCATTGGCCGAAGGGAGGCTAACCAGGCCTGCTGGGCTGAGAAGGTCCCTTCCCCGCAGCCCTGCTGGGCATGATCCAGCTGCAGGCCCGGTATAAAGGCCAGAGGAGCAGCTCAGTTGGGGCTGACCTCCGAAGGGGAAGGAGCTCCTGCTGGAGCACAGGAGCAGCCGCCCTGCTGTCGGATCCCTAACTGCCACCCCAGCCAGAGCTGCAGCCACAACCACCATGCCAACATCAGATGCCACCCCGACTGTGGCCAACCGTCGCACCAGACGCCGGTGCCGCGCCAGCTACCGCAGCCTCCGCCCCAGATATGGATGATGATGCAGCCACCGCGCCGGCATCCGCCTACTCAGGTGGGGACGGTGCAAGTCAGGGGAGCGGGGTAGGAAGCAGCCCAGGGCGGAGAGCAGGAGGAGCCCCAGCGGACTCAGCAAATTTCAGGGGGAACACCCTGGCAAGCCAGTAGTGGGAACCACCAACCACTGATAGGGCCCTGAACTGGGGCCCGGTGGAGAGGGAGGGCCCAGGCCTCCTTACCCTACTGCACTCTTATGCCCCACCCCCCGACAAGGGGCATTAGAGACTCGGCTGCTGGGCCATACTGACTCCCACACCGGGGGAGTTAGAGACTCGGCCACTGGGCCATATTGACCCCCAGACCACGGGGAGCTAGAGACTCGGCCGCTGGGCCATATTGACTCCCAGACCGGGGGAGTTAGAGACTCGGTTGATGGGCCATATTGACCCCTGCCAACGGGCGGAGGGCGCGCCAGCTCCGTGACACCAACCTAGACCTCTCCCACTGTAACTTGAGACCATTGTCCTTGTTCTACCATCTGTCACTACTGTGAACAGCCTTTCTCCATCCTCTTTGGTACCTCCCTTCAGGAAGTTGAAGTCTGCTCTCAAATCCCCCCTCACTCTTCTCTTCTGTAGACTAAACAAACCGAAATCCCTCAGTCTCTCCTCATAGGTCATGTGCTCCAGCCCCCTAATCATTTTGGTTGCCCTCCGCTGAATTCACATCCTTTCTGTAGTGGGGGGGCCCAGAACTGAACACAATACTCCAGATGTGGCCTCACCAAAGCCGAATAAAAGGGAATAATCACTTCTCTGGATCTGCTGGCAATGCTCCTCCTAATGCACCCCTAATATGCCATTAGCCTTCTTGGCTACAAGGGCACACTGTAGACTCCTATCCAGCTTCTCATCCACTGTAACCCCCAGGTCCTTTTCTGCAGAACTGCTACTTAGCCAGTTGGTTTCCAGCCTGTAACAATACTTGGGATTCTTCTCACCCAAGTGCAGGACTCTACACTTGTCCTTGTTGAACCTCATCAGATTTCTTCTGGCCCAATCCTCCAATTTGTCTAGGTCACATGGACCCTATCTCTGCCCTCTAGCGTATCTACCTCTCCCCCTAGCTTAGTGTAATCCGCAGACTTGCTGAGGGTGCAATTCATCCCCTCATCCAGGTCATTAATAAAGATGTTGAACAAAACCAGCCCCAGAACAGATCCTTGGGGCACTCCACTAGAAACCGACTGCCAACTTGACATCGAGCCACTAATCACTACCCGTTGGGCCTGACAGTCTAGCCAGCTTTCTATCCATCCTACAGTTCATTTATCCAATCCATATTCCCTTAACTTGCTGGCAAGAATATTGTGGGAGACCATATCAAAAGCTTTGCTAAAGTCAAGGTAGATCACATCCACTGACTTTCTCATGTCCAACCTTAACCTCCCTTGCTTCAGTTTAAGCCCATTGCTTCTTTTTCTATCCTCAGAGGTCAAGGAGAAATTTTTTTCCCCTCCTCCCCTTGACACCCTTTTAGATACCTGAAAACCCCTATCATGTCCCCTCTCAGTCTTCTCTTTTCCAAACTAAACAAGCCCAATTCCTTCAGCCTTGCCTCCTAGCTCATGTTCTCTAGACCTTTCATCATTTTTGTTGCTCTTCTCTGGACCTTCTCCAATTTCTCCACATCTTTCTTGAAACGTGGTGCCCAGAAATGGACACAATGCTCCAACTGAGGCCTAATCAGCGCAGAGTACAGCAGAAGAATGACTTCTTGTGTCTTGCTCACATCACTCCTGTTAGTGCAGCCCAGAATCTGGTTTGCTTTTTTGCAACAGTGTCGCAGACATGGAGAGCACAGTGCCTCAGGCTCTGTACTTGGGCAGACTTCCCTTTTGCATGTCAAACACGCTGATTTAGGTAACAAATATAAAACAGATGTATTAAGTACGGAAAGCTGGACCAGGTCTCCTGGTTATGGAGTACAGATGAAAGCGCTATTTGAGTACCTCTGAGCAATAAGACAGGAATGATGTGGGAGAATGAAAACTGAGCTCTGGAGACAGGACTTAGGTCAGGAAATGTCTCATCCTAATGGTACATTCAACAGACACCTTCCTATCTGTACATGGGACTAGAAATCCTTCAGTGACCACGGCCCCACGTGCCATGGTGAGTGGTGGGGATTGGATTGACTGATAGGCCAGCTACATGAATAGTCCATTCACAATGTGCTGGCTCGACTCGATGAAATCTACCTTGTGACTTACCCCAAAGCAAGTTCATTTGACATGGTCAGCAAAGCACACCTTTCCCATCCACCCCACCCACGGCATGCTTTGTACATGGTTTCTTGCAGCTATATAATGCTCAAGTATGTGTGGGTTTTGTTTTGGGGTTCCGAGTGTCACAGCAATCTAGCTGTAGAACTAGAGCTCGCTTAGAGCTATAATATAAAAGATACATCCATGTTCTGAGGAAAGTGACTTGCTGGTCTGTTCCACAGGAGAAAAGCAAGCCAAGGCAAAGAGCAAAGGGCAATGACATTGTTTCCCTGGTGACCCATGACACATGTACTGTGAGGCCGCCTGAAAAATGCCCCCCCTCTCCTTGTTCAGCGATTGCCCCTTGTGATTTCTGTTTGTCTGATCTCAGCCTCATGCGCATCCCTGGGTGAGCAGACCTAGTGCTACAGTATTTGGGGAACTCCCCAAAGGGAAATCCGAAAGGCTGCATCCCCCTTGAAAACTGAGCGCTGCCTGGGGTGATCTTGGGAGCTGTTTAACAGGGTCTGGTTGTATACTCACCCATCGGCTGTCTTGTGCTACTGAATCTTTTGGGGCCCACATGATTGCTGGCCATGGAGTGGCATTGCTTGGCAAGCCCGCTTCCGAGTGCCCTGATCTTTTGACTCCAGCACTGTGTCCCCATCTGGAAAGCTGCCAAACTGACACAGCTGAGGGGGCTGCTGTGTGTTCAATGTGTCCTCCTCCCTACTCTTGAGCTGCCCCTGGATATGGAGCAGCCGCTGGAGACCCTGGGCCAGGAAAACATCAGCCTGCAGCTCCTCAGCCGTATTCCATCCCGACCCATTGCTCCCCTCCCTGGGAGATGGGCACCCAGTGTTCTAGAGATCTGCAGCCTTGCAGCAGGCCTGCTGCCATCACAACCCCACACAGGCTATGGGAGGGCTCAGGGCAGACCCCACAGCTTTGGAGCAGCCACCAGCCCTGTCTGTGAAGCTCCCCCTCTACCCAGCAACATCTCCGGCTGGGGCTTTACTGAGCTGGGAGTGGTTTGCAGCTGCAAGCTGCTTGAGGGGGCTGGCCAGGGACTTCATGTCACCCGGATCACTAACCAGACTGCTGTGCCCTGCTTCCTGCCCAGCCAGGTTCAGCTCCGAGGTGCAGCGATTCACAGAGCTGGCCCGGCAATTGCGAGTGATGGCCCTTGAGTGTGAATACCTGACCCCTGAGGTGGGAGGCACATTAGAAGTGGCCGAGGGGCGTGTGTGGGGCAGGAGGTGGTTGAGCTACAAAGGAAATGGCAAAACAGACCCTGTCAGGGGGTCATGCGCACCCTTTCCAGTCCCCTTTTGGGATGGGGAACAGGAACATTACATGTCCGCACCCAAGTGTGTGCAACCCCTCTGCATTTTGGGAGTAATGTGGCCTAATGGCCAAAGTGAATCTTGTTGCTCTCTGTATCATGGCAGTGTGGCCTAGCAGCCAGAGTCCATAGGGTGGCCCTCACAGCCAGGACTGTGCACTTGTCGTGTGGTTCAGTTTTTAGATCCAAGGGAAACCAGAACACTCCAGAGAGACTTAACCAGTTTCTTATTTATTGCAAGCTTTAAACAGTTAACAGTTATTTAAGTTTTACAAGCCTTACCAACAATCACTGTACAATTTAAAATATTGAAGGTTTAACATGTAAAGCAATTAATACAGTGCAAAGCAATGCAAAAGCAAATAATAGAAGACTATTATAATACAATAATTAAGCCTAGTTCACTTACACTTCACCCGTATGCTACCTACAGTGCCAGGCAGGAGGTCGTGGTTCCTTTGTTTCCCGCTCGTTGGAACGCCAGGCACTGGGCTCGCAGGTGTGAAGGGACCTAACCTGATGCCCTGCTGGCACTGGTTCCGGCCAGCCTGAACTTCGGTTCAGGGTCCACTCAATGTGGACATGCTAGTTCAAATTAGCAAAACGCTAATTCGAATTAGTTTTTAGGTCTAGATGCACTAGTTCGAATTAGCTTAGTTCGAATTAACTAATTCCAATTAAGTTAGCTCGAATTAGTGCTGTAGTGGAGACATACCCAGAGAGATCCATAGTTTGGACAAGGCCGGAACGAGGCCTAGCACTGCAGGCATTGTTCTGGTCAAGGGAGGGCCGTCTTAGCAGCTGGGGTCTAGGGAGGGGGGGGACAAACCTCTCAATGACAGGACTGTGTAGACTAGTGGCCAGAGTCCCATAGATGGCCGTGGCACTCAGAGCTATGCAACCTAGTGGCCCTCACAATGAAGGCTGTGCTGCCTAGCGACCAGAGTCAGTATAATGGGTGAGGTGGGCTGGTGTCCAGTCACAGACCCAAATGCATAGACTGTGTGAGAGAGAGAGATTGGACAAAAGCAGCTAGAACCAGGACTCCCTGCCCTGCCTTCTGGGCAGCACCATCCAAGGGAGAAGACAAATCCCACCACTGAGCCCAGACCAGCACTGCCTGGCCCAGGAATCCTTTCCCTCGGGGAGCCCGGCTGGGTCAGCCCAGGAACCAGAGCACTTGGGGAAACACAGAGGGCAGAGGAGGCACATTTGGGTGAAGAGACCATCTTGTGGGCAGCTCCCTGCCCAGCCTCGTTCCCCTTCCACTCACAGCCCCCTGGCATCCACGCAAAGGGTCCAGGTTTGCTGCCAGAGCCCCACTCGAGCTCTTGTAGCTGAACACCTGCCAGGGGACTGTCTTTGGGTCCAACAAACGAGACCCAGGCGCTTTGTGTCAGAGCAGCATTCAGGCCCTGCCTCGGACGTCGGGGCTCCAGACTCAGTCTTGGGGTTCAGCTTCCATACTGCAGGTATCCGACTGCTTTCCCTAGCCACTCAAGAACCAGCAAGAGGGAGGCTCCCGCCAGTTCTCCCCAGCTCCCCACCATATGCCCCCACGAGCTTGTTTGAAACCTGACCAACATAAGTTTATTACCCAGTCTGCCCTCCCTCAATGTGGAGAAAACAGTGCACCAGCCACGTTCACCGGGAGCAGCGATCTGCGCACCACGCGCCAAATCCCCGAGGCTAGTTTCTGCTCAGCTCCCCTAGACTGTCCATCTCGTTTAGCCCTCCTTCCCAGACATCCCCAGAGCTCCCTCTGGGCACGATCTGGTGCCAGTTTCTCTCTAGCAGGGCAGAGGATCGTTAAAGCAAACAGACCCTGGCCTGGCGAAAGAGCCCGTGTGATACATGGCCAGGAAGGGGGAAGCACCTTCTCAGGGATTTGGCCCAGATTCAATATTTACAGTCAAAGGAGGAAATGATGCACATTAGGGTCATTCCACGCTAGACAGACTGGAGCTTTGAAACGTAGACTTGTGCTGTGTAAGACCTGGAAGGAGACAGTGACTGTGGCCGTCGACGCTTCTCTACGGCTTGTTAGAGGTGACCAATCTCAGCTTGGGCTTGGAAAAATGAAGTTCCCTCAAGAAGGCAGAAGCTATAAAAGGTGAAAGGGACATCGTCACTTGGCCCCATGGCCTCACCATTCAATGCCTGGAAACACCTTACGAACGGGGAGCTGAGGTTCCAGGGTGAAGGGGTATTTTGCCTGTGTATAGAATTGTTTGTACCATCGGGGGAGACCCTGCTTCATCGACTCCTGTCCAAGGTACAGAATTTAAATTGAAATTTTGTTTATTTCTTAGGTAACCAACTTTAGCAGTACACTATTCCTTAGAGCCACTTAAAATCATCCTTCTATACTAAATATGTCCAGACATAGATACAGATATAGATCTCGCTCTCTCTCTATATATATATTACCCAACCAGTTTCTTGTTTGAAATCCATGAGGAACTTCTGTTCGGGAACATGGGTTGGTGCATTGTCTTTTCCACATTGAGGGAGGGCAGACTGGGTAATAAACTTACATTGCTCAGGTTTCTGACCAGGTCAATGCAGCACAGCTCGGGGTGGGGGGGTCATATGGTGGGGAGCTGGGGAGACCTGGGTGCAGCCTCTCTATTGTTGGCTCTTGTGTGGCTAGTGAAAGCATTCAGGTAACTGCAGCTGGGTGTGTCCCTGGATGCATGTGGCTGTGGAAGTGCAAGACCTGAAGAGAAGTGCCATTTCCCAGGGACAATCGGAACTATGCAAATGGCAAATCTTATTTTGATGCAATTTCAAAATAGCTTATTTTGTCATTTGTCGCTGTCTACACAGCACCAAATTTTGAAATAAAGTGCTGTTCCGAAATGTCCCTTACTCCTCGTAGAATGAGGTTGTCAGGGATGTCAGAATAGCGAGCCCGAAATAACAGGCTTGCGGTGAAGACGCAGGATAGCTATTTCGGGGTACTCTGGTATCCCTGAAATAGCATTGCAGTACAGACGTACCCAGAGTGTAAGAGGAGACCCAAATTATTATGCCAGAGGGCTCAGTGGTACCCCAGATCCAGGTTGCACCCTGGGGCAGTCCATCACACCCATACAACAAAAAAGGCCCTGATAAACTATGAGTTCATTTCCTCTTGTCATGTGCTCAGGCACCGATGGAGGGACAGTGGTTACAGCAGGGAAATCAGGAATCCTGGGTTCTCTCAATCAATTTGTGTGACCTTTGGCCAATTCATGTTGACTTGTGCCTCAGTTTACCTATCTTTATAATGGTGTCAATTGCTGTTGTCTTTATTCCAGAGGTACCCGGCTTTGATCTGTGCACTATTGCCTGTAACCGTGTAGAGTCTTTCTGGAGGGTCACACTCAGTAATAAACTCCCATTGGTCAGGCTTCTGCCCATGTAATAGAGCTGGGCGTGTCCCTGTCTGTGCATGGCCGTGTGAGTGCAAGACCTGGAGAGCGCTGCAGCTTCCCGCAGGCTCACCGTGAGAGAGGCCCAGACTGGTAGGCCAGAGGGTTTGGAGATAACACAGGGCCAGGCTGCACCCCGGGTCACACCCAATTAAGAAGCAGGCCCTGTCAGACTATGAATGTGTTTTCTCTTCTCACATTCTCAGTCGTGTCTGTCATTCTCTGGGCCAGTTTGTCCAAAACAGGGCTCCCTTGACTTCCATCTACCTATCAAAACACGAGGGAATTTCCTAGTGACTTGCTTTGTTGGGAGTTTTGTCCATTTAATGAGCGGCGCTGCACCCTGTGAAGACAGACACTGATAAGAATGACAAAGAATTACTCTGATTCCTTAGCGACACTCCTCTTTGTCTACAGAAAGTGCCCGTGTCTCTCTTTAGACATCTTCTCCCATCATCCTTTCGATAGTCTTCCCGTCCATCCTAGGCCTTTGCTGGGTATCAGGCCCAGGAGATCTAGATATTATCACTAGTTTTCTTACTAATCAACTATACTTTTTAAATATACACAAATCCACAGAGCAGCCAATTCTCCTCTGATGGAGCCCAGAGCCCAAGGGTTCTCCTCCCCCTTTGGGAAGGGCCCTTAATTGCTGTTTACTCCTTACAGCTGGATAAATAGCCCAGAAGCCCAGCCAGGCTTCTCTCCAGCCTGTTTCCATTCAGATGCCAGTTCTTCCCTCAAGGCTGAGGCAGCCCCCTGGGACGGCCCAGAGCTGAGTTATAACCAGTGCCCAGCCCTGTGCCGGCTCTCGGCGTGGGACGCTGCTGCAGACGCTGGGCTGAGAGAGGTGCGGGACGCAGCTGCCTGAGGGGGGTTCCCAGGGAAGACACGTCCCTCTCAGCACTCACAGGTACCCGTACCCGGAAAGAGGGCCCTGAGCCCCCATGTGGCTGCATTTCAGTGGCACTGGGGATCCTTCTGGTAGATGCACGATACAAGGCCAGATTCTGAGGCCATGGCCAGCGCTTTGCTCAGGCCTCACGAAAGCAACACTCCCCTTTGAGTAAGAGCCGAGTAAAGAGCTCAAGGGCCAGTGGTGTGTTAATTCGCAGACACCGTCGCCTCCTCCTCTTTCCTCTCAGGGCTCCGGCTTCTCTCGGGGGCAGGTGCGGGGCCTGTTCCCTGACATTTATCATCTGCAAAGGCATGGAGGCGCTTGGGGTCTTCACGGGAACAACTGTGAGAATTTTGAACCTGAAAAGACATCATTTCTATGGCCTCATTTGAGAGGTGGGCCGAGCAGTAATGCCTGAAATGTTCAGTAACAATTCACCCGGCAGCAGACTTGTCTTGTAAACAATGGACAAGGAAGTCTTTGCCTTCAAGCTGTCTGACCATCAGCCCCACCTGCATTGCCCCGTCCAGCTGTGAGTGCCATTCAGCTCTGCTCCTTGCTTCTGGGTCAGGAAACGTCCCCTGTTTCTTCACCTCTGCACGCATCACTTGTGTTGCACCCCTCGGGCCATGGTTAATCACCTCTGGATCATCTCCAGTTGTTTAACGTCCTTCCTATGCACTGGTGACCTAAATGGTTTGCTGTACTCCAGCAGAGTCATGGCCAACACCGAGTACAGGAAAAGCATCACTTCCCATCCCCGTGCCTCTGTTAATACAATCCCCAACTGCATTTCAGGTGTTTGCAATTGCAACAAATTCCAGCCCCTTGAGAGCTGTAGCTATAGCAACACCATTCGCGTGTTGGCAGCATGAGGTCAAAGGAAGAATTCTGCCACCCACCGAACTCCCACCTCTCGGGGAAGTGGGTTAGCTGGGCCAACGGGACAACTCCTGTCACCGGTGTCTAAAGTGCGTGTACTGACCTGCTTTGGCAACTCCATGGGAGGGTTTCAAGCAGAGACAAACCCTCAGGCAGATCTTCCAGAAAAGCCTCCACTCCGGTCCTGCAGCCATGGGGAGTTGGAGAATCCACCGTTTCCCCTCACAATTTCTCCAAATTTTAATCACTCTCACTGCTAAATATTTGTCCCTTCTTTCCAGCTGGAATTTGCCTGGTCTCAGGTTCCGGCCACTGGGTCCTACACAGCACATTTTTACCCATGGTTTTCACCTTATGAGACTATTGCTGTGGGTTAATCCAAGCACATGGGGCTCTTCCCTTCGCTTACTGTTCAACGTTTTTTCCAACCTCAGATCATTTTGTAGCCCTTTTGTACGCCCTCCCCATTATGTTCATATCCTTTTTGAAAGAGTTTCCACCACTGCCATCTGCAGAGTTAAATTCCTTCCCCTGCTCCAACTCAACACTCCCACATTTGGAAAGCTAAGGGTCGGATCAACCTTTTGGCCCCAGTATTGTACTAGAAGCTCACGGTGAGTTGATCGTCCATAGTGACCCCTAGATTCTTTACAGGGTCTCTCTCTTCCACAACACAGTGCCCAGGTCTGTGGGTTTGGGCTGCTTTCCCTGTTCTGAGAGGATACATTTATATCTGAGTGTATTAAATCATTGCCCTCCATGGGCTGAGCTCACCAAACGGTCCATATTGAAAGGTACCTCGGCCCAGGCTGCCTCCAGATCGTTCATGAAATTATTCCACAGCATCGGGCCAAGAACGAATCCCTTCAGATCAGCACTAGAGACACCTCCATTCCCTGACAATGGCCCATAGACAATTGCTTCCTCACATCGCTTAGCCAGTTATTACCCCAACTGGTGTAGTCTCTGCTGCTATTACAGAGTATTCATTTGTGTCTGAATGTTGCCCCTGCGGAATCAAATGTTTCTGAGAGGTAAACGATTATCGGATCTGTCCAGTTCCCTTGATCACCAGACATGTACTGTCACTGAAGGACGATTTGGGGTTCATTTCACAAGTCCTGTTTTCCAATAAGCCATGTTGCTGTCTGGCATTAATTATATTGCTGGAGTTTTTAAATTAAGCCCTTACCAGCTTTTCTGGAGTCTCCTTAATCCTGTCAAATCTTTCTTGCGAACATTTCCCATTTTGAGCACTGGATGTCTAGCACAGACCTGTCCTTTACTTGTCTTTTCTTTCTTTTTGTTTTTTGTTTGAGCTCTGTTGCTGCTTGTTTCGGAACGTCTGGTCCCGAATGCACAGTGTGAGGATCAGTCAGTGCATAGCTCCGGTGTTCTTAACGCTACGGTGTCACTGTGCTTGCTGTTAACATCCTCCTTGAACTGCTAATCGACTGGAAATTATTTCATCACCTGGAGTGATAGGTGCATCTCGCATTGCTTCTTCCCAAGTGCAGCACGCTATTTCTTGAGCACATCTCCCTTTTAGCTACATAAAGAAATTTACTTTCTCCCACTAGAAATTGGCAGAAACCTTCTGGGATATCTTCTGTTCTTAAATGCTTATTAGTCTTCCTCTGTATGATCTTTAAAGCTGCCAAATAGGAGGGAGAAAAATTACATCTTTCAGCTATTGGAACAGGACAAGAAGCAAGGGGCTTAAACTGCAATAAGGGAGGTTTAGGTTGGACATTAGGAAAAACTTCCTAAAAGTCAGGGTGGTTAAACACTGGAATAAATTGTCTAGGGAGGTTGTGGAATCTCCATCTCTGGAGATATTGAAGAGCAGGTTGGACAGACACCTGTCAGGGACGATTTAGATGGTGCTGGGTCCTGCCGTGAGCACAGGGGACTGGACTCGTTGACCTCTCGAGGTCTCTTCCAGTTCTATGATTCTTTGAGAGGCATGGATTTTCCTGTGATATCTGTAAGATCCCTTAGCAATTTTTGTAATTTCCAATATGTATTATTGCTTGCTATTCCCCCTTCCCCATTAGTTATATATTGCTTCCCTCCCTCCCCCCAAAAAACCCTGTTTTCCTGTCTATATTTTTCCTCCCAGTCACTTTTGCTGACAGGTTGCCTCAACGTTCAGGAATTAGCACTAAGTGTTGCTGGATATTCCTGCTTGGGAACTTTCTTTTCTGGTCCATTTGAACGTAACCGGTTCCCTTCTTTATTTTCCTCCCCTCTGTCGCATTCCTCTTCCCTTGTCTCTTCCCTAAGCCAAAGAGTCCCAGAGTTCTCAACAGGTCTGCATAGGGCAGTGCCCCCTAGTCTCATAGCCTGTCTGGGAAACTCCCATTATGTACTGCAGCTTGAACCTCCATTAACCGGGACTCCCTGACTGACCATGGATGTTCCAGGAGCAGAGTCCTGGTGGAAGGCTGGAGCCTGAGTTCCCTGCAGCTGATCTGCCCAGCGTGCTGCCTCTGGGCTGATAGGTACCCCCCAGTGGGGATGCCGGGTGCAGCTGGGAGGTTAGTGCGCTGTGGTGGGGCTGCCCAGCATGGCTAGGAGCCTGGTGCACAGGGAGCTGGGCTGGAGCTGGGCTGCCCAGCATAGCAGGGAAAGGCCTGTGGGGACCAGCAGGACAGCAAGGCTGGTGACAAGGGGGAGCCAGCCAGGAAGCCACAGCTGGTCCTGAGCTAGGGGGCCAGATACAATCTCCCATAGTCCAGCAAAGTCCCTTATCCCAGAGGATCCTGGACCAGCGAAGTCCAACCCGCACATCCTTTGTAGAGCCTGGGTGAGCAAAACTGAGCACATGTCCAGGGCAGGTTATTCTCCATCTCATTCCTTAGGCATCCAAAAATGGTCTTTGTTTTGGTCACTGCTGTGAATAAGGGATATTCAGAACCTGAATTCATGTTTCCTGCTGGTACTTACTGAGGCATGCCACCCTGTGACATAGAGGAATTTTTGAGACAAAGGGCACCATTAAATATGGATTTGCTGCTACTAGGGTCAATTGCCCATTGCTACTTTCCACAAATACAGAAAATGTCTTTTTTCAGTGTGTGGAAAGTAACCTATTTGCTTCACCCATGAGAACAACCTGCAGTAGTGCATGTCATGTCTCACATTCCCATTTTCTCTCCATCCATGCAAGGGACTCCATTCTTCCTCAAGGTTGGCCACCTTCTCCGCTACTCCATGTCAGACTCCAACACAACTGACTTCACCAACCCCTCCACCTTCATCCTGCTGGGCATCCCTGGCCTGGAGGCGGCCTATGTCTGGATCTCCATCCCTTTCGGAGCCATCTATGCAACAGCCCTCTTGGGCAACTTCACCATCCTCTTCATTGTGAAGATGGAGCCAAGCCTGCACCAGCCCATGTATTATTTCCTCTCCATGCTGGCCGTCACCGACCTGGTCTTGTGTACATCTACCCTGCCCAAAATGCTGAGCATCTTCTGCTTCAATTTGAGGCAAATCAGTTTCAGTGCCTGCCTCACCCAGATGTTCTTCCTTCACTGCTTTTCCATCCTGGAGTCTGGGATCCTCGTGGCCATGGCGTTCGATCGCTACGTGGCCATCTGTCACCCTCTCAGACATTCCATCATTCTGAGAAACTCCATTTTGCTCAAGTTTAGCCTGGCCTTGTTGCTGCGCAGCACCATGCTCATACTGCCCTTTACTTTACTGGCAAGGCAGTGGCCATATTGCAGGTCCAACATCATCCCCCACACGCACTGCGAGCACATGGCTGTGGTGAAGCTGGCCTGCGCCGACATCCGTGTCAGTAGCTACTACGGCCTCTTTGTGGCACTTTCTGTGATGTGTCTGGATATGTTTCTAATTGCCATGTCCTACACCCAGATCCTCAGGGCCATCTTCCGCCTCCCCACAAAGGATGCCCGGCACAAGACTTTTGGGACCTGCAGCTCCCACCTCTGTGTCATCTTGGCCTTTAATATCCCACGTCTCTTCTCCTTTCTCACGCAGCGATTTGGCAACAACGTGCCCCTGCATTTCCACATTCTCATTGCCAACGTGTACCTCCTGGTGCCCCCCATGCTCAACCCCATCATCTATGGGGTGAGGACCAAGCAGATCCGGGACAGGCTGCTCCGGCTGTTTACTCATAAATGGACCTAAAGTTTTGTCCTGGTTCTCAGGCTCTCAGACTGACCCCCGTGTGGACCTGCTAGTAACATGGTGCTGGGCCTTCTGCTCAGAATCACTTATGGGGCTTTCAAAGAGTCATTCAATCCTCTACTGACCTTACTGTGCTGGGTAAGTGTGACCAATTGGAGAATAGGTATGATTCATTAACTCAGACCATTGCCAACCTTCAAATTGCTGGTAACTGGGCCCTGAGGCCCTGGCCCCTTTCAAGAGTGGAGCGGGACACCCAAAGCCATATAAAAGCAGCTGAGGGTTGGGAGCTGGGTTGTGTGGGAGGCCAGTGAGTCTGAGTCTCATACAGTTTGTGGGCCCCACAGCTCAGCTACAAAGCCCTAAGGGCAGAGACCTTTGTGTGGCTCATTTCTTTAGCTCTAACACACATGGAATGGGCCCAGTTACCCAGGGCTAATTACTTTTTCACATGTCTCTAAAGGTTGAATCTGAGGCAATTAGCCTGCAAAGGTATTTAACCTTGTCTGACCATGTGTCACACAAGCCCTTTGGCAAGGCCTAGATCTGTTTGCTTTAACCATCCTGTGCCCTGAAAGAGAGAAAGTGGAGACAGAGTGTGCCCAAGAGGGACTGGTGGGAAAGGTCTGCTGAAGCAATTGGAAAGTCTCAGGGAGTCGAGCCAAAACTCGTTTCAGGCACAGGGAGTGTTGGGATACAGAGGTGCAGGCCTGCCTGTAACGGCTGATACTCGAAGCGTTCAGGTGTATTCTCACCAGTCAGCTAACTACCGGGGTATAAAAAGAGTCAAACTCAGTCTGCCTGTGTATGTGTCTTCTCCCACGGACAGTCTGAGGTCATTTTCTTGAAGTCCTTGACTAACCAGCAGGTGCAGATGTAAACTGGGAAACATACGGTCCCATCCTCACCTCCCGCCCCAACCAGTCCCAATGAAATAAGGCAATTCTGGACTGGGAGAAAGGCAAGCTCATCTTTCTCCTGCAGAGAAAGGGAAGAGCCTAGAAAACTTAGGTTGAGAACCCACCCAGCAAGGACCCACGGATCAGTGGTTGGGCTTGTGAAATCCCCATTTCTCTACTGTTTTGTCTTTATGCTCCTCACGTATCTGTATAGTCTCTGTCCGATTCTTTGATTGTGTCTGTCCACTGTATAATTCACTGCTGGGGAGTAAACCAAGGAAGGCGGTGGGATATTAATGGTTAGATGATCATGTTACAGTCTGTGAGGGTTGGTTAATTAAATCTCAGGGAAATGGTTGGTTATGGTGTAGCTGAGAATATTTCCGTATAAATTGGGGGCAAATGGGAAGCAAGTCGGGAAAAGGGAACAAGGGAAAAAAGGGGGGGAGAAGTAAATGAGATTCCTCCTTGCTAGGCGCACACCCCAATAAACATGGAATTCTCTGCTTCTCCGGACTTCGGGTATTGCCGTTCTCCGTTCACACAAGAAGGTCCAGGGAAATGGGAGGGAAAAGGCAGAAGGCCTCTAACAGGAGGGGCTAGAACAGACATGGGACCAAGAACAGGCCTGTCACTGCTCTGACTCAAGGAATGATCCAGCTGGGATCTGTTAAGGAAATGCCTTCTGAGCTAGGCAGTGCCCCGGGCTGGCTTGGGTCAGGGAGAGGATTCGACTCAGCCCTGGAAAATGCCTCCCGGAACGGCAGAGGCAGGGAGTCTCTGTTCTAGTGGGTTTGTCCCCTCTCTCAGTCTTCATGCACTGTGGCCCCTCTCACTCTGAAACTCATCCTTCCCTCCCCCACATGCCTCCCTCTCTTTGCCATTTCTAGCGTGCCTCCCACCCTAGCAACTAGTGAGAAATGCACAAGGGGCTGCTCTTCCATCCATTTCAGCGGCAATTGTGGGTCAGACCAAAGGTCCATCTAGCCCAGTGTCCTGTCTGCCAACAGCAGCCAATGCCAGGTGCCGCAGAGGGAGTGATCGGAACAGGGAACTATCCAGTGATCCCTCCCCTGTCACTCATTCCCAGACTCTGGCAAACAAAAGCTACAGACACCATACTTGCACATCCTGACTCCTGGTCATTGAGGGACCTAATCTCCATGAATTTATCTAGCTCCATTTTTAACCCTGTTTGGGTATGTCTACACAACAGGGCAAAAGTCAAATTAAGCTAGGCAACTTCAGCTACATCAACTGTGTAGCTGAAGTCGAAATAGCATAATTCGGCTTTTGGCTACACAGCAGGAAGTCAACAGAAGAACACTCTTCCTTCGACTTCCCTTACTCCTTGTGAAATGAGGGTTACAGGAGTCGGAGTAAGAAGTTCTCCAGCTCGACAATATTTCGAAACAATGGCTTGCTGTGTACACGCACAATATGTTATTCCAAAATAACGCTGTTGCGTACACGTATCCTTGAAGTCCTTGTCTTCACATTCTCCAGCCAGGAGTTCAACAGGCTGATTGCGTGTTAGATGTGCTTCCTTGTGTTTGTTTAAAACCTGCTACGAATTAATTTCAGTGGTGACTGCTAGTTCTTATGTTATGGGAAGGTGTGAATAACTCTTCTTTGTTCACTTTATGCAAACCTGTCATGATTTTATAGGCTTCTATCATTCCCCCCTTCGTCATCTCTTTTCCAAGCTCAAAGGGACCCCAGTTTATTAATCCTCATATGGAAGCTAGTCCAAACCCCTACTCATTTATTGCCCTTTTCTGAAGCTATTCCATTGCCAAGATAACTTGGAGAAGAGGCAACCACATCTGTACGCAGTATTCACGATGTGGGTGTACCATGGACTTATACAGAGGCAATAAGATATTCTCTGTCTTATTCTCCATCCCTTTTTAATGATACCTAACATTCTGTTTGTTTTTTGACTGCTGCTGCACACTGAGTGGATGTTTTCAGAGAATTTTCCACAATGACTCCAAGATCTCTCTCTCTTGAGTGGCAACAGCTAATTCAATCCCCATCATACGTAGAGTTGGGATTATGTTTTCCAATGTGCATTACTTTGAATTTTCAATGTTAAAATTCATCTGCCATTTTGTTTCTCAGTCACCTATTTTTGTGAAATCTTTTTGAAGCTCTTCACGGTCTGCTTTGGACTTAACTATCTTGAGCAGTTTTGCGTCATCTGCAAATTTTGCCATCTCACTGTTTACTCCTTTCTCCAGAGCATTTAGGAATATGTTGAATAGGACTGTTCCCAATACTGGACCCCTGACTAGTTACCTCTCTCCATTCTGAAAATTGACCTATCCATTGTTTCCTAACTTTTAACCAGTTATCAATCCATGAAAGGACCTTCCCTTTTATCCCATGACAACTTACTTTACTTAAGAGCCTTTGCTGAGGGACCTTTCTGGAAATCTAATACACTATATCTACTGGATCCCCCTTGTCCACATGTCTGTTGACCCCATCAAACAATGATAGTAGATTGGTGAGGCATGATTGCCCTTTACAAAAAACATGTTGACTCTTCCCCCAACAAGTTATGTTCATCTCTGTGTCGGACAATTCCATTCTGTACTATACTTTCAGCCAATTTGCCTGGTACTGACGTGAGACTTACCAGTCTATAATTGACAGGAACATCTCTAAAGCCCTTTCTAAAAATTGGCATCACATTAGCTATTTTCCAGTCAAGGATACAGAAGACACCTTTGTTGCTCAGGAGCATTTTTAAATATATGTAAAGATGGTGTAAAACAGTGTCTGTGGGACAAAATGGAGAAAATGTTGGTGAGACGGGTTCACTAGCGGATGCTTCTGAGCACACAAAAAGCATCTATTTTGAATAAACCACACACAGAAAGGTTTAGAGTTGGTGGGAAGCCAGTTTCTGTTTTATCCCACCCTTCTAATCCAGGGTTGAGGAACAGTTTTGGGCCGGGGCCCATGGACTCACAGAAGATCAGCTGGGGGCCCCGCACAAGTGAGAAGCAAACCAACCAACCAGCCCTCACTGATGTGGCCCCCAGCTGAGAAGGAGAAAGACTCTTCCCACATTCTCCTCACACATCATTGTCTAGGGGCCCAGGCTAGCAGATAGTGTGTGCTCCAGCCCCGTGGTGGGGTAGCAAGGAGGCTGGAGCACCAGCCTGGTTTCCCCAATGCTGGGGGAGCCCTGAGCCTCAGAGGTCAGATCCAGGTAAGCCAGGGGCCCCATCCGTCTCCCCACCCCTACTCTGATCCCTGACCCAAATCTTGTGTAAGAACAGAAGGTCCCAGAAGGTGCCTGTGGCGAGTTTATGGGTGCGAGCGTCGCTCCCCCTCTCGCGAGGAGGGGGGGGCAGCGGCTCTGCGGACCCACCGCCTCTCTTTGCCCGGAGTACAGGCTGGATGCGATCACCCCCTGGCCCACGTGACCGAGGGGGAATCAGCGGACCCGTCTGTGCGTTGCCCCTTTGGGGCGAGGGGTTCGGCCTGGCCACAGGCCTTGGGGGTCCCGGCCCCGTTCGCCGCCCTTAAGCGGGCTAGGTGCGATCACCCCTTGCCCTCAGGCCCGAGGGGATCAGCGAACCTGTTCAGGTATGTCGCCTCTTCGGGCAAGAGGTTCGGCCTGGCTACATCGCTGCCCTCTCCGCACCAGGAGGGCTTTAGCTCCTTGGGGTATCCGGGCTTGTGGGGTGGGGTGTGAGTGTGGGAGTGGGGACCCGGGCCCACCCTCCGGGTCCCGGCCGAGGCCCTAAGTGGAGGTCGGCTTCTACCGGCCGCTCTCCACGGCAGACGGGGCCCTTGCCCGCAACTCGTCTGCCCACGGGCGCCAAAAAGGCCCCTCCCCGGGCTCCTTCCACTCCCCGCTCACCGCTGCCCCTGGCACGGCGGGTGTCCGGTTACTCACCCCCGCCAACTGCCGGTGCCGTCGCTCGTCCCCGGGAGCCCAGAGGCTTGGTGCTCCGGGAAGCCAGGGTGGCTGCCTCCCTGCTTCCCCCGTCCTTGGCACCTCCTCCCCCCTTTCAGTGTCCCCGGGGAATGACGTCGGGGGGGTAAGCCCCGCCTCCTCGGCGCCTCCCCCTGCGTGCTCCTCCCGGCATCCGCATGGGGCCCCGCCCCCCAGGGCGGACCGAGGCTTCGGGGCAGGGCGCCGCGCCGGGGCTCGCCCCCGCCTGTGTCTTTCCCGGCGCGCACCTGGCCGCGCTATCCGGCGTCCTGGCTTCGGCGGAGCCGCGGCTGTGCCGCCACCCCCGGCGGCGGCCGCCGCTCCCTGAGCCGGGGTTGGGAATCCTGCCCCGCAGCTAGTGTGGACCCTGCCGGGTCCGTCACAGTGCCCTCATCTGGTTCCTTTGAGCACCTGCAGATTACACGCCCTGCGCTGGGCGGAAGCAGGCCGCAGGTGGCCCATGCAAATCCTGCCCCCAGAGCATAGAAGCCTCTTGAGCACCTCTGGCTTATCACCCTGGGCTTGTCAAATGAGCCTTGACACACATCGGCATGGAGCATGCCAAGGCCGTCGGCATGAATCGCAGGGACCAGCCGGGGCAGGAAGAGACAGGGCAGAAATGTGTGTGCAGGTGACCTACAGCCAGGGCAGGGGGCAGAGCTTTTCTTAGTAGGTCACAGCACCCGTGCAGCTAATGCGCAGAGAGGAGCCGAGGCTCGGGAAGCTGTGAGGTCAGTGGGGGGCACAGAGGAAAACCCTACTGATGAGCCAATTAGCCAGGCCTTCTTCTGTGCCACTCAGCCATTACAGCGTCTGCCTGCACAAGGAGGGGCCTTGTGCTGGGACCCCAGTGGGGAAGGGGGAAGCCCCAGCAACTGGTGGGGGAAGAGGAGTAAGACTTGGTCGCTCTGCAGCAAGAGAAAGGTGCCTGCTTCCAGTGGTGGGGGTGGGTGAGACCAACCAAATGGTTATTAGCCAGGCTGGGCAGAGATGGTGTCCCTCTGTGTGTCAGGGGCTGGGAATGGGCAACAGGGGATGGATTCCTTGCTCTGTTCATTCCCTCTGGGCTCCTGGCACTGGCCACTGTGGGCAGCCAGGACACTGGGCTGGATGGACCTTTGGTCTGACCCAGCCTGGCTGTCCTGATGTAACTTCTGCCCTGCATCTGTGGACAGTGGCTCCTCAGGGCGGGGGGAGTGTGCATTGCCTGTCGAGAAGAAACCTGTCCAGGTTGCAGCTTAGCAAGGGGTCAAACCTTGCTCAGGGAAGAGAGGAGAGGTCACCGTGACTGGAGCAGGTATCCCAGGGAAAGTCAGAAAGGGGAATGGACTTTACCCCTGCGCCTAAGCCTGAGGTGGGAAGCAGCTTCACCGATGACTAAAATGCAAAGTCCCCAAATTCCCCTTGGGTATGTCTACACTAGCCCCCCTAGTTCGAACTATGGAGGCTAATTTAGGCATTCGAAGTTGCAAATGAAGCCCGGGATTTAAATATCCCGGGCTTTATTTGCATCTTCCCATCTGGGTGCCATTTTTAAATCCCCTTAGTCCGAACTAACTGCCCGCGGCTACACAAGGCAGTCAAATGTTAACTCGAACTAAGTCATAGAATCATAGAACCCTAGAGCTGGAAGAGACCTCAGAAGGCCATCAAGTCCAGCCCCCTGCTCTAGGCAGGACCAATCCCAACTAAATCAACCCGGCCAGGGCTTTGTCAAGCCGAGACTTAAACACCTCCAGGGCTGGAGACTCCACTACTTCCCCCTCGGTAACCCATTCCAGTGCTTCACCACCCTCATAGTGAAATAGTTTTTCCTAATATCCAACCTGGACCTCTCCCACCACAACTTGAGACCATTGCTCCTTGTTCTGCCATCCGTCACCACTGAGAACAGCCTCTCTCCAGCCTCTTTGGAACCTCCCTTCAGGAAGTTGAAGGCTGCTCTCAAATCCCCCCTCACTCTTCTCTTCTGCACACTAAACAGACCCAACTCCCTCAGCCTCTCCTCATAAGTCATATGCTCCAGCCCCCTCATCATTTTGGTTGCCCTCCGCTGGACCCTCTCCAATGCGTCCACATCCTTTTTGTAGTGGGGGCCCCAGAACTGGACACAATACTCCAGATGTGGCCTCACCAAAGCCGAATAAAGGGGAATAATGACATCTCTGGATCTGCTGGCAATGCTCCTCTTAATGCAACCTAATATGCCATTAGCCTTCTTGGCTACAAGGGCACACTGTTGACTCATATCCAGCTTCTCATCCACTGTAACCCCCAGGTCCTTTTCTGCAGAACTGCTACTTAACTGGTTGGTCCCCAGCTTGTAACAATGTTTGGGATTCTTCCATCCCAAGTGCAGGACTCTGCACTTGTCCTTGTTGAACCTCATCAGATTTCTTGTGGCCCAATCCTCCAATTTGTCTAAGTCATTCTGGACCCTATCTCTGCTCTCAAGCGTATCTACCTCTCCCCCTAGCTTAGTGTCATCCGCAAACTTGCTGAGGGTGCAATCCATTCCCCTTACCCAGGTCATTAATAAAGATATTGAACAAAACCGGTCCTAGAACTGTACCTTGGGGCACTCCGCTAGAAACCGACCGCCATCCTGACATCGATCCGTTGATCACTACTCGCTGGGCCCGGCCTTCTAGCCAGCTTTCTATTCATCTTACTGTCCATTTATCCAATCCACATTCCCTTAACTTGCTGGCAGGAATATTGTGGGAGACCATATCAAAAGCCTTGCTAAAGTCAAGGTATATCACATCCACTGACTTTCCCACGTCCACAGAGCCAGTTACCTCATCATAGAAGCTAGTCAGATTGGTCAGGCACGACTTGCCCTTTGTGAATCCATGCTGACTATTCCTAATCACTTTCCTCTCTTCCAAGTGCCTCAAAATGGATTCCTTAAGGATCCCTTCCATGATTTTTCCAGGAACCGAGGTAAGACTGACCGCCTATAGTTCCCTGGATCGCCCTTCCCTTTTTGAAGATGGGCACTACATTTGCCTTTTTCCAATCATCCGGATTTCTCCCAACCTCCACGACTTTTCAAAGATAATGGCCAAAGGCTCCTCAATGACATTTGCCAACTCCTCAGTACCCTCGGATGCATTAAGTCCAGACCCATGGATTTGTGTACGCTTTAGCTTTTCTAAATAGTTCCTAACCTGTTCTTTACCCACCACGGGCTGTCCATCTTCATCCCATCTTGCGTCACTTAGCGCAGAAGTCCAGGAGCCGACCTTGTCCGTGAATACAGAGGCAAAGAAAGCATTGAGTACTTCAGCTTTCCACACATCATCTGTCACTAGGTTACCTGATCACCTTCTTCTTGTTAACATGCCTGTAGAAACCTTTCTTGTTATCCTTCACATCCTTAGCCAGTCGCAATTCCATTTGCGCTTTCGCCTTCCTGATAACCCCACGGCATTCTCGAGCTATACATTTAAACCCCTCCCTGGTCATTTGTCCAGGTTTCCACTTTTTGTAAGCTTCCGTTTTGTGCTTAAGTTCACCAAGGATTTCCCCTGTAAGCCAATCCGGTCTCCCATGTTTGCCTCTCTTGCTACGCATCGGGATGGTTTCTTTCTGTGCCTTCAATAAGGCTTCTTTAAAATACTGCCAGCTGTCCTGGACTCTTTTCCCCTTCATGTTAGCGTCCCAGGGGATTCTGCCCATCAGATCTCTGAGGGAGTCAAAATCTGCTTTTTTGAAGTCCAAGGTGTGTATTTTACTACTCTCTTTTCTTCCTTTGGTCAGGATCCTGAAATCTACCATCTCATGATCACTGCTTCCCAGGTTGTCATCCTCCTCTACTTCCCTATTAGTTCCTCCCTGTTTGTGAGCAGAAGGTCAAGCTGTGCACGGCCTGGTCGGATCCTTCAGCACTTGTGTCAGAAGTTATCCCCAACATTCTCCAAAAACTTCCTGGATTGCCTGTGTACTGCCGTATTGGTTTACCAACTGATGTCAGGGTGATTAAAGTCCCCCACGAGAACCAGGGCCTGTGATCTGGAAGCTTCTCTCAGTTGTCCGAAGAAAGTCTCATCTACCTCATCCACATGATTCGGTGGCCTGTAGCAGACACCAACCACAACATCACTGCTGTTGTTTGCTCCTTTAAACTTAACCCATAGACTCTCAACAGGTTTTTCTCCCTCTTTATACTGGAGTTCAGAGCAGTCATAGTGCTCTCTTACATATAGTGCAACTCCTCCTCCTTTTCTCTCCTGCCTGTTCTTCCCAAACAGTCTATACCCTTCCATGACAGCGCTCCAGTCATGCGAGTCATCCCACCAAGTCTCTGTTATCCCAATTAAATCATATTTCTTGGTCTGGGCCAGGGCCTCCAGTTCTTCCTGTTTGTTGCCCAGGCTTCTCGCATTAGTGTACAAGCACCTCAGGTAACCAGTTGATCGCACTATCTTCTCCATTCGAAACAGGGTCCTCCTTTCTTGCTCGTTCCTCTCTGCATTTCTTCCCGGTATCCGACTTTCCCACTCCCCTCAGGGTTTGGTCACCGTCCCCCAGAACCTAGTTTAAAGCCCTCCTCACTAGGTTTGCAAGCCTGCCCGCGAAGATGCTCCTTCCTCTCTTGGTTAGGTGGATCCCATCTCTTCCTAACAATCCTTGTGCCCGGAACAGAGTCCCATGGTCGAAGAAACCAAAGCCCTCTCTGCGACACCACCTTAGTTCGAGTTAACTGTTACACCTCGTGGAATTTAAGGACTTAGTTTGAGTTAACGTTTTAGTGCCGCGTGTAGCCGCAGTCAGTTAGTTTGGACTAAGGGGATTTAAAAATGGCACCCGGACGGGAAGATGCAAATAAAGCCCGGGATATTTAAATCCCGGGCTTCATTTGCAACTTTGAATGCCTACATTAGCCTCCCTAATTCAAACTAGGGGGCTAGTGTAGACATACCCCTTATGTTCTCACCTCACCAGAGCCTGCAATGCCACCCGCCACCCCACCAAGATGAACTTACAGTGAGATCCCCACTCAAGGGGACACTGCGGAGAAAAGAAAACGAGTCTCTGAACACATGTGAGGAGGACTTGAACACAAGGGGTATTGAATAAAGCAATGTGCCCATGCACAGGGCATGCTATAATACAAACACTTGGAAATACTTGAGCCAGGACAAAGGATTTGATGCTATTGTTATATCTCCAGACGGAAAGGCTGTTACCAATCGTAAATCTTACGAGAAAGAAATTGGTGCTGGTAGCTGATTCATGTCAGATGCTGTTGGACATGCGAGGAGCAGTAAACCAGAAGTCCCATGGGAATACGGCTTCTCGGCCACATTTCTTGGGAAATGGCCACAGGGACTTTTCTTTGCTAGTTGTTTCAAAGGTCTTCAGTGAAAGCTGCTACAAAGTATGATGATAGTTTCTGAGGAGAATTACTGATCCCTGAGTGACAGCCCCATGTGTGTGCAGAACGTGTTTGTATCTCCCCTCTGTGCAGATTTGTTTGTCTGGTACCTACCCAGCCCTCCTGGGCATTTTCACAGCGTTAGAGAGATCTAGGCAATATCCATGGATTTATTCCTAATCATCTCTAATTGGTAAATACACACAAGTACACAGAGCCGCCAACTCCCCTCAGACTCATCCCACACCCGAGACACTAACAAGCCTCCCGAAAGGTCCCTTAAGTTACTGTTGATTCCTAACCCTGGATCAAGAAAACAGCAGGGCAGACATGGAAAGAGACGCTGGTTGCAGTGCCTCCAGTCTCCAGCCTGTTTGAATCCAGATGCTGCTTCTCCCCTGGAAGCTGAGTGAACCCCCCCGGGATGGCCCAGAGCTGTGTTATAACCAGTGCATGGCCCTGTGCCGGCTCTCGGCGTGGGACGCTGCTGCCGACTCTGGGCTGAGAGAGGTGCGGGACGCGGCTGCCTGAGGGGGGTTCCCAGGGAAGACACGTCCCTCTCAGCACTCACAGGTACCAGCTGTAGCTGAGGGCTCCCCTGCTCCACACAGCCCATGCCTGGTGGGCGTGAGCAGACAGAGAGTCGGTCTGGGGTCCTTTCTGCTCTGCAGAGATGCTAAACCTCCCAGGGCCCTTGCCACAGGGAATGAGTTTGCTCCAGTATCACAGAACCAAATGTCCCTTTTTTCTGTGCACCCCACCCACCCTGGCTGGTGGCCTCCGGCCCCTGGTGCCATTTCCATGGCACAGAGGATCCTTCAGGATGAAAGGTGTTAGTACACGCCCAATGCAGGGTTGGATTCTCAGAACATGGGCCATATGTCGCTCACCCCTCCCCTCCCGAGGAAAAACTCCCCTTGGGGTAAGAACTGAGGAAAGAGTTCTGGAGCCAGCACTGTGTGAATGCCCAGACACTGTCCCCCCCCCCTCTTGCCTCTCAGGGATGTGGCTGTCAATTCGGGGTTGGGGGCTCTGTCGTTCAGACTAATTCAGCAGGAAGCAGACCCCCAGGTGGGAAAGTTCAGGCCAAGCAGACAATGTTTGGCACTTTTAAACACCCGAACATGAGGTCTCCTGACTGACAGGGCCAGACAGCCTGGACTACGTGTGATGCCACCAGCAAGGGTGGTGGAGGGGGGCTCGAGGCTGGGGCAGCAGAGTGAGGGACAGAGTTCCTGGCTACTTGTGGAGATGCAGCTCCAGCCAGGGGCAGAGAACGGCAGCATGTGGAGCTGCCTACCCCCTCCATCTCCAGAAGGGCCAACCCAGAACACAGGGACTTTATGGGCAGCAGCTTAGGGCCCTGGGTTGCTGTCACATTGGATTTTATAACGAGCAGACAGATCACTGCTGCACCCGGCGGTAAGGGGGGAGGATTGCCCCAAAGTCTGTACAAAGGGGGACATGTGAGGTGTCAAACAAAAGCTTATGTTCTACTGATTCTACATGTGACACTCATGTACTGGTGTGATGTCTGTATGCGGAGTTAAGAATATGGTCTCTGTGCTGGTACTGTAAATACTGATCCCAGATGCAGCCTTGTGAGGGGCAGAGAGCCGGGAAGGATTGTACGAAAGTGTAAGGGGACTGTAAGCTAGTGTAAGGGGACTGTTAGCCCTTTACTAAAACTCCGTGGGAGTTTTTGGTTCCCCAGCTCCCAGTATAAAAAGGGGAAGGGTCCATGAGAAATCAGGGCCCTGAGACTGACAGACCCCAGAGACAATGGATAGCAGCCAACACTCCAGCTCGGCCTGATTGACAGGTTGGACAGGCCAGTGAGGAAAGTAAGAAGCCAGGCCCCGTCCTCTGTGTGACCTGGGATTTCCTGGGTCTCCCTGAGCAAGGAGAGAGCTGAAAGGAGCAAGCTGTGTGGAGAGGCAGCCCTCCAGCAACAGAGCCAGGCACACACAGCCCAAGGAGTGCAAGCTGTGCTGAGGGGCAGTCCTGCAGCAACAGAGCCAGGCACACACAGCCCAAGGAGCGCAGACCCTGTGTTGAGCAGCAGACTGGCAGTGGTCAGAGAGCCAAAGGGGACAGAGAAGCAACACAAGGAGCTGGAGACTGGCAAAGCAGCACAGCCTGCAGCTGGGTGTGGTGAGCAGCTGGGACCAGCAAAGTGGGGGAGAGGCTCTGGGCAGGGAGAACACCACCAGCCAAGAGGCCCTGCAGGCCAGACTGGGAGAGGGGTCCTGCCACCTAGAGCCTGAGGCCGTGTGGTCACTGCCAGAGCAAGCGTGTCCAGCCTGCAGCCCCTGCAGCCCAGCCAGGGCCTGAGAAAGAGCCCTGGGACCTATAAGGAACAGACTGAACTGTCCTTACACTCTGCAGACTGCTGTTTGTGATGTCCCCGTGCTACAGAGTGGGGCTGTGTGTTCTCATTTAACCTTTCTCATTTTTTCTTATTCTTTTCTCTTTAATCAGTTGAAGTTTAATAAATTGTATTTGCTCTGAACTTTATGAAATGATCACTGGGCCAGGAAAGCATGCAGTGTGAAGAGAGCACCCCGGAGTGGGGACACCCTAGCCCCTGCCCCAAGTGACTACAAGGTCGAGGATTAAGCCCCAGGAAACCTGGGCCCAGCCTTGTTGGGGTTTCGAGGACTCTGCTACTCAGGAGAGTGGAAGGAGCCCTCAGAGTCAGGGAGGCCGTGGGTAAAGGAAGTGGGAGCGGGGACTCAGATCCTTTCGTTGGTCCATTTCACCGGGGTGCTATAGAAGCCAGGAAAGTTCCCCACAATAGCGGGACCATTCCTCCACTTACACTAGCAGTTTGTAACATCTCTGCTGAGAGCCTGCATTGAGAACTTGGAGATTGGTGCATGTAACGTATTCTCCTTAACAACCTTACTCTCCACCTTTTCTTTCTTCCGTTAATAAACCTTTCGATTTTAAAGGATTGGCCCAGCCAGGGCTTGATTAAGACCTTTAGCAGCCCTAAGCACTGAAAAGATGATGGTGCCCCCCATATGTAATTCAAAAAAACCCAATACTATACCGTAAAATCTCATTTTTTTTTTGGTGCCCCTGCTTTGTTGGTGCCCTAAGCACATGCTTAGTCCGCCTATTGGCTAATCCAGCCCTGGGTCCAGCATGGTCTTGTGGGTAAGATCCAACGTGTAAACTGACTGGGGATCTGTGGCTGTTTTTTTGGGATGGGAGGACCCATTCGGGGTAGGTGAGATTGGGTTCTATAACCCCTCATCTGTGTGTTAGGACTGGGGCTCATTGGGGCACAAGGAGAGCTGGGGTGTCTGAGAGGCTTTGCTTGTGAGGCTTCCTACTGGCTGGATTGGCAGCTGAAGCGCTCGGTGTGACTGGTGTGGGGCCTGTTTTGGGAAGGTCTCCAGTCTTGGGCTGCAATTCGCCCTGAGTGGACACCCTTAGCAGTGCCCAGGCCCGGCACACCACTGTGACGGCCAAACTACCCACACTCTGAATTACTCAGGGACAATCTTTTCTCGTCAACCCATTTGTTTTTCACAACCACCTGGCTCTGCACCGTTTCGTGAGTGACGTGCCCACATGGCTGGATGCTACTGTGCAAACTGTATTGTTACATGGGCTCCCCTCAGCGTGGGGTATCTCTGATTCTGTGCTCTATGGACCTTATGGCTGTTAAAAGAAACTTTGCATCTGGGGATGGTCTAAGCACGATACCCAGGTGTCCAGAAAATCTTCCCTTCACTCTATATTAGAGATACATTTTTAACAGTAGGGGTGGATTCTCCCTAAGGCTCCTGGCATGTTTTAACCTGTTCCTCCGCACACCTCACATATAGATCTAATTAGGTGAGGCTGGCACTAATGGAGGAAATCAGGTCCCTTTGACAAAACCTGCTCTCCAAAAAGCCCGTTGTTGACTGGTGATAATTAAATCCGTGGGCTTTTAGTTAGCGAATCCCATGCCGGCTTCTCTGTTGTTTCCTAACAGTGCCAAATAGGGTTTTTTTAGCAGTCTAATAATCTCTTCTTAAAGAACTCCCCATTTTCATTCCCTTTTTTTCTGTCTAAATTTTTCCTCCCAACCTGTTTTCTTCATAATTTGTCTCAGCTTTTGGAACTGGCCTGTTTAAAGCCCTAAGAATGAATGGCTGTTACTGGCTGTCCATTTCAATGTAACCAGATCCATTCTTTATTGTGTTCTCCTCTATTGTATCGCTCCTTCTTCGTCTCTTCACTACACTAACCAGTCCCTGACGTTTCAGTCTGTCTGCATACATCAGTCTCTCTCCTCTGTAGGAAACGCCTTGTAGAGCTGCTAATTACTTTAGAGAGACTGGGGGTACATCTACATTTCAACACTATTCTGAAATAACTAACACTATTCCAAAATCACTTAGTCCGCGTTTACACAGCAGGCAGTTATTTCGAAATACTGTAGTATCAAAATACTGTCAAGCTGGAAGACTTGTTACTCCAACTCCTGTAGCCCTCATTTGACGAGGAGTAAGGAAAGTTGGAGGAAGAGTTCTCTATTTCAAAATAAGCTATGCAATTGATGTAGCTCCATTTGCGTAGCTTCTTTCAAGTTAAGCCTTGCTGTGTAGACATATCCTGGGTGACCACAACTAAGCCCATTTGCAGACCCAGCCATTCTCCCTCCAGCTCCTTAGACATCTGAACATTTTTGTTCTTTGGGTCGTTGTTGCAAATGAGCAGGCGTTTCACTGGAGCTGATGTCAATGGCCCCCTGATCATTTCCTTCGGGCCTGTTCTGATTTGGATGCTTCCCCCTAGCACATGCCTCGGAAAAGCTTTGGGTTTTTTCCATTCTAGAGACTTTGAGCACTCAGGAGAATGGGGAACTCCCTTCCACATGGACTTCATTGCATCAGGGGGCAGTGATGGATACCCACTATCCATTCTCAAGTATCCTGCTGGTGTTGATCAGGGTTTCACACACCGTGATGTGTAGGAATTCCATGGTTGGAGCACCATCGAATAGAGAACAGGCTTTGGTAAGATGGGTTACTCATAGTTCATGTTGGTGAATAATGAAAATGTCCTTTTTCAGGCTGAAGAAGAGCGACCTACCTGCTTCACCCATGAGAGCAGAAGCACACGCAGAATTTCGCCTTGGGCACACACAGGACGTCAGGGGAACTTACGGTACATGGAGGAGACACAGACTGTCCTCAGAGTTGGACACCCTCTCCCTTACTCCATGTCTGATGCCAACACAACCCACTTCACCAACCCCTCCACCTTCATCCTGATGGGCATTCCTGGCCTGGAAACCTCCTATGTCTGGATCTCCATTCTCTTCTGCCTCATGTACGCCATCGCCCTCTTGGGGAACTTCACCATCCTGTTCATTGTGAAGACAGAGCTGAGCCTCCATGAGCCCATGTACTATTTCCTCTGCATGCTGGCCGTCACCGATGTGGGACTGTCTATGTCCATTGTGCCCAAAATGCTGAGCATCTTCTGGTTCAACTCTAAGGAGATCAATTTCAGTGCCTGCCTCACCCAGATGTTCTTTGTTCATTGCTTCTCAGTGATGGAGTCGGGGATTTTCGTGGCCATGGCTTTCGATCGTTACGTGGCCATCTGTGATCCCCTGAGACATTCCACCACCCTGACAAACCCCGTGGTGAGCAGGATCGGCCTGGCCATTCTGCTGCGAGGTGGCGTGCTTGCACTACCTTATGTCTTCCTTGCGAGGCAGTGGCCATATTGCACAACTAACATTATCCCAGAGCCGTACTGCACGCACATCGCTGTAGTGAACCTGGCTTGTGCTGACACCCGTGTGAGTAGTAACTACGGCCTCTTCGTGCTATTCTGTGTGAAGGGCCTGGATGTGCTTTTCATTGTGGTGTCATACGCCCAGATCCTCAGGGCCATCTTCAGACTCCCCACAAAGGACGCCCGGATCAAGACGTTTGAGACCTGCGGCTCCCATGTCTGCGCCATCTTAGCCTTTTACATCCCAGGTCTCTTCTCCTCCCTCATGTACCGGTTTGGCCAGAATACGGCCCTGCATTTCCGCATTCTCATTGCCAATGCGTATGTCTTGGTACCTCCCATGCTAAACCCCATCATCTACGGGGTGAGGACCAAACAGATCCGGGACAGGCTACTCTGGCTTGTTACTCCAAAAGAGACCTAAAATTTACCTGGGTGCTCTGGCTCAGACTGGGGTTTGCACAGAGCTATCTGGGGAGATGGTTGGGATGGGTTCTGCTTTGGGCAGGGGGTTGGACTCGATGACCTTCTGAGGTCTCTTCCAATCCTAGGATTCTACTGTTCTGTGCTGCTGGGCCCTGTTCCCTGAATCTCTTACTGCACAGTCAAAGGGTGCGTCTGCACTGCACGCTTATTTTGAAATATGCTATTCTGAAATTGCTTATTTCTAAACACCATCTCTACTCTCAAAAAATAAGGTTTGCAGGATCTTTCAAAAAGGGTTTTTTTTCCGAAAGATACGCGTCTAGACTGCCATTTTTTTCGAAAAAGCTCCGTTTCGAAAAAAAGCGGTGGCCATGTTTATGCTAATGTAGCACAAGATATTTAAATCCTGGCTTCATCAGCAATTTCGACGTGCCTAATCTACATCTCTCTGTTGACAGAGAGGTGTAGTCTAGATGTACCCTGGGATACAGTCATAGCAGGGCACAAAATATACCAGACAGACAGAACACATCGTAATGGTGTGGGAGTAACACTATATGTGAAAGAGAGTGTAAAATCAAAGTAAATAAAAACCTTAAATGAGCCTAACTATTTCATAGACTCTCTAGGGAAACTTGAACATCGTTGTGGTGGAAAAACACTTCAGCAGTCCAACACTGGGGCATTTAATTTCAGAAAAGGGAATAACACAAAAATGAGGAGGTTAGTTAAACAGAAATTAAAAGGTACAGTCCCAAAAGTGAAATCCCTGCAAGCTGCATGGAAACTGGTTAAAGACACATAACAGAGGCCCAACTTAAATGTACACCCCAAATTAAAAAAAAGCAGTACGATCTTTCTCTTGCGTGGTAACAGCTAATTTGACCCCGTCCTTTGGTATGTACATTTCTGATTATGTTTTGCAATGTGCGCTACTTTGCATTTATCAACATTGATTCTCATCTGCCATTTTGTTGCCCAGTCACCCAGTTTTCTGGGATTCCTTTGTAGCTCTTTGCAGTCTGCTGTGGACTTGATGGTCTTGAGGAATTTTGTATCTCTTCCTTGTGACTGGACCAGGCTGGGCCAGACCAGGCCATGTTGTTCTACATGGTTACTGTGGCCACCAGTACCCAGCCACAGGAACAGGGCTTCCGCCTCTGTGCCCAGCAGGGACTGACACATCCCCAGGCCCAACAGTATCAGCCCCACTTTGGACCTGCACCATGAGTTACCCCCCTCTCATACAGAGCCCCTAGCTACCTCTTCCTGCACCCAGAGCTGCTCCTGCTCACACAGAGCCTTGAGCTACCGTGACTTGATTATGAGATGAACACACAAATCGTTGATGCAACCACTTTTCTATGTTTGCACCAAATCCTGTACAAAGTGGGCCAAGTGCGATATCTTTGAAAAGCTGACGATCCACGGATTCTGTTGGTGCTATTCATAGACATGAATCATTTTTATATGTGGAGTTAAAAGTACTGGCTCTGAACTTATATTTCACTGCTGGTAGAGAGCAACGGGAGGCTTGCTCATGTGACAAATTCCATCTTGGGACAGACTTTCACCAGGCCAGAACAATGGGCTTCCCTTCATGTGGGCAAGGCTGCAAAAAGGGCCCTGGAGGTTCCTTTGTTTGCCTTCCATCTGCCTAATCACCTGTGAAGAATTTCTTACGAGCTGAGGCCCGAAAGGCCTGATAACCCAGCCTCACAGAGGATGCGTGCAGAGACATAACCTAAGAGGGCAGATTATTCCACCTCTGCTACAAGCCTGCCTGCCCGCCCGTGGGTCATATTCAATCGTGCAGCATCACACCACGTCCTCCTCCTGCAATGGTGCGCTGCCCAGGCTGTAGCAGGGCAAGCAGCTGGGATGTTGTGATGGGTCCGGACTCGCTCAGGACTGTCACCTGAGGGGCAGAGACCCTGCTGAGCCTGGGCACCCTGTCCCATTCTGTCTTGCAGAGCCCAGCTCTCCCGCCTGTGTCACCACAGGGACAGGGGCATTGCCACCTCCCCCAAGGCTGAGAGACACACTGTGAGCAGCACGGTGTGAGACCTATCCCCAGCTCTCATGTACGCAGCCCCCCCGGGAGACGAACGCCAGGTAAATCTGACTTGTGCTGTGTAGAGATCTGTACATCATAAACCTAGGAAATCCGCCCCTCACTCAATGTAAAGAGGCAGATGCAGATTCCCCCTCCCCCCCCTCCCGCCCAGTAACAATTATTTACACTGGGTTTATTAATAAACAAAAGTGATTTTATTAGGTAGAAAAGGTAGGATGTGAGTGGTCATAAGAGATAGCAGACAGAGCAATGGAGGTTACTATGCAAAATAAAACAGAACACGCAAGCTTAGCTTAATAGACTAAAGAAATTATTACATGTAATATCGCACCCTAAAAGTTGTTCTAATAATCTTCACAGACTAGACATCCTTCCAGCCTGGGCCAGGTCCTTCCCCCATAGTAGTATTAGTTGTTTCCAGATACACATATAAGTATATTTGTGCCTTTGTGGATTACAAATGAGAATGTCAAATTCAGGTCACACTGCTGAGAAAAAGGCCAATATATTCCCAAATGCTGATGATTATTACCCATCATATATAGGAAACGAGCCACAAAAATAACTCCTGTTTCACCACACTGGATAACAAGACGTCATATAAGTCATTTCTGTGGCATTCCAGTCTTGTAACACCATCAAAAACGCTGGTATCAGAGATGAGTGGTTCCTTACAACCTGTGTCAGAAAATAATAGGTTCTTCTGATCCCAAAGGATCAGCCACATGCCCAGGTCAATATACAGCTCAGGTCTTACCCAGCAATCACGCTGTTGACAATCCTTTCGTGTGTAAAATCCAAAGGTTTATTTACAAAAAGGAAAAGGGTCCGTGATTGGGTTCATAGAGGTTGAGCTTTATGGCTGCAGATGGATCAGTCCAGGGTTACTAAGTCAATGTCCATTAGAGGGACATGTGGATACCCTGGTATCCCATTCTCTATGGCTTACCCCATGAGCAACCAAGCACATTTGAGATGGAAAAGGGTCATATCCAATGGGCTTTTATCTTGTATTTCCAGCAGCCTCTTATCCTGGGAGAACAATAGGCTTCTGATTAAACCTTCTGCCTTCCAAACCTTGTGGCAATTAGCAGAGGGTTATTTCTCCATATACAGCTTCCCACAACCTTCAAAGAAACACGGACAAGAATCCTATTTCAGTCAAACGTCATTGCAAATGTTTATAGTCCCTTTTGATCTCAAACCACGGCTGCATATGTCACTGCCCTCTGACTAAGCAATTAACAACGGATAAACAAGTAAACCAATGGAGAACAGTTAAACAATGGAGCAATGGGAAAACCACGAATGCGCTTGCCATGGAAGACCAAGTGCTCCAACCCACCAGCTGTGTGAAGAGAGACGTAGAGGGCACAGGGCTGGTGGCATTTGATCTCCCACCGCAAGAGTGCACCACTCCTGAGTACACCACACCCAGCCCGCTGGGTGCTGCTAAGGAAGATGTACCCACCACCTGTGCCCATGAGCACGCAGACACCTCACTGGGAATGGACATGAATAAACACTCGGAGAAGAACAGGGATTCCCTGACTCTGCCATGATGAGGAGACTTTCCAAGGTAGAGAGAAATCTTCCTGACCAGTTGCTGACATAAACGTTATTTTGGCATTAAAAAGGGCAACAAAAATGATGAGGGGTTTGGAACGGGTCCTATATGAAGACAGATTAAAAAGACTTGGACTTGTCAACTGAGAAAAGAGCAGAAGGAGGGGGGATAGGAGAGAGGTCTAAAAAATCATGACAGGTGTGGAGACAATGAATAAGGAAAAGTTATTTACTTGTTCCCATAACACAAGAACTAGGGGTTCACCAAATGAAATTAATAGGTAGCAGGTTTAAAACAAACAAAAGGAAGTTTTTCTTCACTCAGCGCCCAGTCAATCTGTGGAACTCCTTGCCAGAGGAGGTTATGAAAACCAGGATTTAACAGGGTTTAAAAAAAACTAGCTAAATTCATGGAGGTTAGGATCCTCAATGGCCAGGATGGGTAGGAATGGTGTCCCTAGCCTCTGTTTGTCTGGAAATGGAAGACGGGAGAGGGATCACATGAGGATTACCTGTTGTGTTCACTCCCTCTGGGGCACCTGGCATTGGCTACTGTGGGCAGATAGGACACTGGGCTTGATGGACCTTTGGTCTGACCCAGTCTGGCCTTTTTTTGTGTTTTGTTCTTATACGCTTGGGACTTATCTAGACTACGGGGAACAGTTGAAAGAGTATATGCAAATGCCACGGGAATTTGCATATCTTCTTCCGATCACACTTTCGAACATGGCTTTTTCGGTGAACCTCCGCCCCACCCACTTTGTCGAAAAGCCGTGTAGTCTAGATAAGCCCTTGCTGGCCCAGCCTTGCTGAGGAAACATCGCTTTCAGGGGAGACTGGATGAATCAACCCAGGAATCAGAGCACTCAGGGGCACAGGAGACCCATTTGGGTTAAGAGAACATCTCGTGGGCCCCACCCTGCCCAGACCCACAACTACTGCCCACAGTCTCCGAGGGTCCTTGTAGCAGCTCCAGGTTTGCTGTTTCCACCTTTCTGAAGCTCCTGCAGCTGGACACGGCCTGGCGGCTGTGTTGGGTCCCACACGCTATTGTTTGGAATTTGGTGAGCGCCCTCTATGTGCAGTGGCCACCTCCTGCAACTCCTCAGTTCTACTCCACCTGGAGAGTGTCTCTGCTACAGCCATAACCCTGCCCCAAAGAGCCCCTCTCATCTGCATGTCTTACTCCTGCCCCCATCTTCTGGCACATTCATTGTCTGCGCTTTTAAAGGGCTGCAGAAAACTGGTTTACTCTAGAATGCAGCGACTCCTTTCTTCAGTGGCCAACGTATGTGTAGACCAATGTCTCTGCCCCGTTCTCCTGCCTCTGAGTGCAGGGAACATGAGCAAAGTACAGGAAAAGTCAAAGACATATGGATGCAGATGGTTTGTACAATGAATTATGAGTTACTAGTGCTAAATATTGGCTCAATGTGCAGCGGCAATCAAAACAGCTAAGAGAAAGCTGGGACTTTTTTTGGAAAAAGGGAGAGATAAAAGAGAAAAATAGCAAATTGCCTCCATATAAATTCCTAGTACACCCTCAGATTGAATACTGCATCACCCCTGCTAAAAATACTTTGGAATCAAAATAGGTACAGAACAAGGCAATAAAACTATGGCAATGGACACTACGTATCAGGAGAGATTAAGACAAAGGTCTTCTCATCTTGGAGAGGAGACAGCTAATGGGGGATTTGAGAGAGGTCTACGAAATTGCAAATAGTGGCGAAAATCTGAATAAGGAAAATGTGTTTACTTCTGCCCAGAACACAAGAACAAGGAGTCACCCAATGAAATGAATAGGCAGCAGATTTCAAACAAAGTATTTCATCACAGTCAATCTGTGGAACAGTATCACGGGATGTTGTGAAGGCCAAAACGATAACACGGGTCCAATAAGATCTACATAAGTTCACAGAGGGTAGGTCCATCAGTGGCTCTTAGCCAGGATGGGCAGGGGCAGTGTCCCTGGCCCCTGTTTGCCAGGAGCAGGGAGCGCCCAATAGTAATTCAATCACTTGTTGCTCGCCATGTTCTCAGTTCATTCCCTCTGAAGCACGTGGCGTTTGGCACTCTTGGAAGGCTAGATACTGGCTAGATGGACCAATGCTCCTACCCAGTATGGCCATTCAGATGGTCTTAGATCCATGGTGAATCTGCTGCTTTAACCCACTAGACCCCGTTCCATTCCAGAAGCTAAGAACAGAACCCAGAAGTCCTAACGGGGTCTCTCTCTCCAGAGTTAATACAAAGTGGGTGTGTCTAGACTGGCAAGATTTTGTGCAAAAGTGGCCGCTTTTGTGCAAAAACTTGCCGGCTGTCTACACTGGCCACTTGAATTTGCGCAAGAGCACTGACTTTGTAATGTACAAAATCAGTGCTTCTTGTGCAAATACTTTGATGCTCCCGCTCTGGAAAAAGCCCTCTTGCACAAGTGTTCTTGCGCAAGAGGGCCAGTGTACACAGGGAAGGAATTTTTGCGTAAAGAAAGCCCGAGGCGAAAATGGCGCGGGCTTTCTTGCACAAAATCGCGTCTATACTGGCCACGGATGCTTTTGCACAAAAGCATTCTTTGTGCAAAAGCATCCGTGTCAATCTAGATGCTCTTTTGCGGTAATACTTTTAACGGAAAAATTTTCCGTTAAAAGTATTTCCACAAAATCATGCCAGTCTAGATGCAGCCAGTGAGTATATGCAACACCATTTCAACCTAACCAGTGTCAACTCAGAGACTTTTCATAAGATGTTAGAACATATTAGTATTAGAGCTGACTCAATCTAATACCGCATTTACTTTCTTTTAGACAGGAATAAGATGGCCCTGGGCTACACTAGGGAGCTATTTAAAAATGATCCCCCTTACTTCGAAATAATAAGCAAAGCGTCCACACAATCAAGCCTGTTGTTTCAAAATAACAGGCTGGTTATTTCAAAATCTGCACTCCTGCTTTCCTCAGGGAATAAGCTCATTTCAAAAGAATTATTTCAGGAGTTCTTATTTTGAATTTTGTTACTTTGAAATAATGTCCTAGTGTAGACAGACACTTACAGAGCTACTCTCAGCTGATTGCTAAGTTCTATGCCACGAAACTAGAGTTTTCAAGATTAACTGTCCATACAGTGACTCTGCAGTCTCCTATGGTAAGACAGATCAGTAAGGTCAGCAAGTTTTAATGTCCCTGTAAAGCCATGTCTACACTGGGGAGTTATTTCAAAATAAGAAGGTGAGTGTCCACACTGCCAAGCCTGGTGTTTTGAAAGAAGAACTCCTGCTTGTGAAAAGGAATATGCTTATTTCAAAAGACTTCTTTTGGGAGTTATTGAAATAACCAGGCACAGACAGCCTAACTCTCCAGTAAGCGTCTCAGGAGAGATATCCCAGAGAACCGCAGCAACTCTAAAAGGAGCTCGGTCAGAGAGCCAGAGCATCAGGAGAAAAGTTTGGTCCCTTTCAGACTAACAAGCCACATCAGCCTGTCCTGGATCTGCTTGGTTCTCATTCCGAAGATGAGGGGGTGCAGCATGAGAGGCACAAGAAGGTACGCATTGGAGATAAGAATATGGACCTGCAGGGGCACATTGTGGCCAAACTGGTGCGTGAGGAAGGAGAAGAGAGCTGGGATGTAGGAGACTAAAATGACACAGAGGTGGAGCCGCAGGTCCCAAATGTCTTGAGCCGGGCGTCCTTTGTGGGAAGGCTGAAAATGGCCCTGAGGATCTGGACATAGGATGCTGCTATGAAAAACACGTCCATGCCGGTCAGAAAGATTGCCACAGAGAGGCTGTAGTAGCTACTGACGCGGATGTCGGCGCAGGCCAGCTTCACCACGGCGATGTGCTCACAGTACGAGTGGGGGATGATGTTGGTTCTGCAATATGGCCACTGACTCGCCAAGAAGGGATAGGGCAATAGGAGCAGGCCACCGGGCAGCAGCACAGCCAGGACGATCTTGGCCACCATGCGGTTTGTCAGGATGGTGGAATGTCTCAGTGGGTTGCAGATGGCCACATAGAGATCCAACGCCATGGCCAGGAAAATCCCTGAGCCCACTGTGGAGAAGCTGTGAACGAAGAACATCTGGGCGAGGCAGGCACTGAATGCGATCTCCCTGGAGTTGAACCAGAAGATGCTCAGCATTTTGGGCAATATGGACGTGGACAGGAGCAGGTCGGTGACGGCCAGCATGCAGAGGAAATAGTACATGGGTCCATGAAGACATGGCTCACTCTTCACAATAAACAGGATGGTGAAGTTCCCCAAGATACCAATGGCATACATGGCACAGAAGGGGATGGTGTCTCCTGCATATGTTGTACATTCCCCTGATGTCCAGTGTGTGCCCCAGAATCTAGGGTGATGGTCAGCGGAAACACCTGGATGGAGAGACAGTGCTTATATGAGACACTCAATGAACACTGGAGACTGTCTTCATGGGAGTAGACTGACTGGTCATTCAGCACCCCTGAGAGTGACCTGTTGTATTATTCAGAGAAATGAATGGTGAACAACTAACCCCACATATGCCAATTCCATATTTCATGGTGCTGAAGACATCAACAATTCCTACCCAGCTTTGTGTGCGGGCCTGTAGTCAGGTACCAGCAGGAAACATGAGTGTGGACCATCCAAACGAGAACATGCTTCAGGGAAACGACCTGAGCATCACCTATAGCTGCTCTCTCTACAGCGTCACCTGTAGCCGCTCTCAACTGCATCACCTGTAGCCACTCGTTCGCAATGGATGGCAAAGAGGAGGTTGTTATGTCCAAGAGGGAGAAAAGAAATCCCAGAACTAGGTTAGGTGAATGTTTAGAGGAAAGGAAACTTGTCAATGTCACACAAGAGGTGGTTGTGTTCAAGAAATATGTTTGTTCTGCATTTGGAAAGAAACTGAATGAGGAGCTCATACCAAATGAGGCCTTTAGCAGTCAAGTAGGGTGTTCAGCAGTGTCTGCTGTGGAACCTTAGACTCACAACCTCCAGAGTTACAAACTGTCCGATCAACCACCCATCAGCTACCAACTGATCCGTCAACCATGAAACACAAGAGGAGGCAGCAGCAGAAACAGACAATAGCGGACAGGCCCATGATTCGGCAAGGTTGGGAAACAATGGGAAAGCTGGGATGGGGTTAGTTCAAATAGGAAAATCCTTAATGCTGGTCAACAGCATGGTTCATGGAAAACCTATCTTGTCCAATAAACCCGATTTCATCCTTTAACGAGAGAGTATGTTTGGTTGACGAAGGAACCACGCAGCTGTGATAAACTTTAATTTCTCTCCATTTGATTTAGTAGCGGAAGCATTCAGATAAATAATGTAGACCAGTGGTCTCCAACCTTTTTAACCACAAGATCACTTTTTCAATTTAAGTATAATGTAAGATCTCCTTTAAACCCAAATACCCTTGCCTGGCTTCCTTCCCATCCGTTCTTTGAGGCCTTGCCCCTTCTCCACCCCTTCTCCAAGACCTCACCCTGCTCACTCTCTGCCCCTTCCTCCCCCATCCTCATTCACTTTCACCAGGCTGGGGTAGGGGGTTGGGGTGCAGGCTCTGGTCTTGGGCCAAGGGGTTTGGAGTGTGGGATGGGCTCTGGGCTTAGCCTTGGTTGGGAAATTGGGGTCCAGGAGGGGTTTCAGGGTGCAAAGTCTGGGAAGGAGTTTGGCTGCCGGGGGACTCATGTCTGGGGCAGGAGGTTGGGTGTAGGAGGAGGCTCAGGGCTAGGACAGGGGTTCAGGAAGCAGCATCTGGCTGGGCACTGTTTAACTCAGACAGCTTCTGGGTGTTGGAGCAGTGGAGTTAAGGCAGGCTTACTCTTGCCCTCGCCCTGCACCACTCCTGATAGCAGCTGGCATGTACAGCCATGGCTCCCTGGCGCCATGTGCTGCCCCTCACCCACTGAGCCCACAGCTTCTACTGGCCATGGTTCCCTGTTATTGATCAACTAGCCAATTAGCCCGTCATAAAATGGGATTTTCAGGTCTCTCCTCCACGTCCTATTCCCTTTCTATCTCGGTCTTCTCTCCCGATCCTCCGGTCTATTGCTCCGTCTCTCTCTCTCTCCCCTCCTCCTACTGCCTCCCCCGCTCTCTCTCTCAGCTCTCCTCCGTCTCCTGCCTCTCTCTCCGTCTCTCTTTCTCTTCTCCCCCTCTTGCCTCTCACTCTCTTTCTCTTCTCCTCCTCCTCCTGCATGGGGAGTGTGGAGCCCAAACGGCTGTTTGTGCCGCTTGCTCCCGTGCGGCAGCCCGGCGGAGTGGCTGCCTATAACCTCCAGCTGCCCCCCTGCACCGTTTCCCTTCACCCCAGCACTGATCCTTCAGCCTCCCAGTTGTCCTCCTCCCCCTTCCCCTCGTTCTCCTGCCCTCCCCCTGGCCAGGGTCTGTTCACGGCCAGGGTGTGGGGCCTGGAGCCGCTGTCACGCCACACGTCACTGCCCGCCCCCCTTCGCCTCCCGCCGTGGCGCTCGGCTGACTTCTGCGCGGCTCAGCTGAGCTGCCGTGCGAGAGCAAGCGGCGCAAGCGGCCGTTTGGGCCCCGCGCTCCCCCCCATGACATGGAGCGCACCAAGGCCATCAGCATAAGGAGCAGGGAACAGCGGGGGTGGGAAGAAATGGGGCAGAAATGTGTGTGCAGGTGACGTCTGGCAAGGCGAGGGGGCAGAGCTTTTATCAGCACATGTGAGCCTTTGGGTAACGTGCAGAGAGAGCCGAGGCTCGGGAAACTGTGAGGTCAGTGGGGGTGCAGAGGAAAACCCTACTGATGAGCCAATTGGCTAGGCCTTCTTCTGTGCCGCTCGGCTGTTACAGAGTCTGCCTGCACAAGGAGGGGCCTTGCAGTGGGACCCCAGCAGGGAAGGGGGGAGCCCCAGGAACTCGTGGGGGAAGGAGAGTAAGTCTTGGTTGCTCTGCAGCAGGAGGAAGGTGCCTCCTTCCAGCGGTGGGGGTGGGTGAGACCATCCAAATGGCTATTAGCCAGGGTGGGCAGGGATGGTGTCCCTCTGTGTGTCAGGGGCTGGGAATGGGCAACAGGGGACGGATTCCCAGCTCTGTTCATTCCCTCTGGGGCACCTGGCACTGGCCACTGTGGGCAGCCAGGACCCTGGGCTGGATGGACCTTTGGTCTGACCCAGCCTGGCTGCTCTGATGTAACTTCTGCCCTCGGCAAGCGCCTATACACAAGGTCAAAGCTCGTCACAGCCGGAAAACCATAATGAAAATCCTTGTCTCCCTGGGCCTCAGTTTAACTCTCTGTATAATGAGGAAATGGCCACAGGGACTTTTCTTTGTTAGTTGTTTCAGAGGTCTTCAGTGAAAGGTGCTACCAGGGGCGGATATAGGGCAGGGCGAGCGGGGCGGCTGCCCCGGGCCCCGCACTTCAAAAAGCCCCGCGCATGCGCCGTGGCGCCACCGCGCATGCGCCCTAGCAAAGGGGGGGCCCCGCAAAATTGTGCTGCCCTGGGCCCCGCAAAACGGTCATCTGCCCCTGGGTGCTACGAAGTATGATAGTTACTGAAGAGAATTACTGATCCCTGAGTGACAGCCCCGTGTGTCTGCAGAACGTGTTTGTATCTCCCCTCTCTGCAGATCTGTCTGTCTGGTACCTACCCAGCCCTCCTGGGCATTTTCACAGCAGGGCAGACATGGAAAGACACGTTGGCTTCAGTGTCTCCAGTCTCTAGTCTGTTTGCATCCAGATGCTGCTTCTCCCCTGGAAGCTGAGTGAACCCCCCTGGGACGGCCCAGAGATAGATAAATCATGCACAGCCCTGTGCTGGCTCTCGGCGCGGGACGCTGCTGCAGGCGCTGGGCTGAGAGAGGTGCAGGACGCGGCTGCCTGAGGGGGGTTCCCAGGGAAGACACGTCCCTCTCAGCACTCACAGGTACCAGCTCTGGCCGAGGGGCTCCCCTGCTCCACAGACCCATGCCCGGTAGTGTAAGCGGCAGAGAGTTGGTCCGGGGTCCTTTCTGCTCTGCAGAGCCACTAAACCTCCCAGGGCCCTTGCCACAGGGAATGAGTTTGACCCAGTATCACAGAACCAAATGTCCCTTTTTTCTGTGCACCCCACCCAACCTGGCTGGTGGCCTCCAGCCCCCCAGAGGCTGCATTTCCATGGCACAGAGGATCCTTCAGGATGAAAGGTGTTAGTAGATGCCCAAGGCAGGGTTGGATTCCTAGAACGTGGGCCATATGTCGCTCAGACCCCCATGAGGCAAAACTCCCCTTGGGGTAAGAACTGAGGAAAGAGCTCAGGAGCCAGCGCTGTGTGAATGCCCAGACACTGTCCCCTCCCCCTCTTGCCTCTCAGGGATGTGGCTGTCAATTCGGGGTTGCGGGGCTCTGTCATTCAGACTAATTCAGCAGGAAGCAGACCCCCAATGTAGGAAAGTTCAGGCCAAGCAGACAATGTTTGGCACTTTTATACACCCGAACATGAGGTCTCCTGACGGACAGGGCCAGACAGCCTGGACTACGTGTGATGCTGCCAGTGAGGGTGGTGGAGGGGGACTCAGGGCTGGGGCAGCGGATTGAGGGACAGAGTTCCTGGCTACTTGTGGAGATGCAGCTCCAGCCAGGGACAAAGAAAGGCAGCATGTGGAACTGCCTACCCCCTTCATCCCCAGAAGCACCAGCCCAGAACACAGGGACTTTATGGGCAGGATCCATTTGTGGTAGGAAAGATTGGGTTCTATAACCCCTCACCTATTTTAGGTCCAGGGCTGATTGTGGCGCAAGGAAGGACGGAGGTGTCTGATGGGTTTTGCTTGTGAGGCTTCCTGCTGGCCGAATTGGCAGCTGAAGCGCTTGGAGTGACTGGTGTGTGGCCTGTTTGGGAAGGTCTCCAGTCAGCCCTGGTTTTGAGCAATTCGCCCTGAGCGGACACCCTCAGCGGTGCCCAGACCCGGCACACCACTGTGATGGCCAAACTACCCACACTCTGAATTACTCAGGGACAATCTTTTCTCGTCAACCCATTTGCTTTTCACAACCACCTGGCTCTGCACCGTTTCGTGAGTGACGTGCCTGCATGGCTGGATGCTACTGTGCAAACTGTATTGTTACATGGGCTCACCTCAGCGTGGGGTATCGCTGATTCTGTGATCTATGGACCTTACGGCTGTTAAAACAAACATTGTATTTGGGGATGGTCTAAGCATTATACCCAGGTGTCCAGAAAATCTTCCCTTCACCCTATATTAGAGATACATTTCCAACAGTATGGGTGGATTCTCCCTAAGGCTCCTGGCGTGTTTTAACCTGTTCCTCCGCACAGCTCACATATAGATCTAATTAGGCGAGGCTGGCACTGAAGGAGGAACTTAGGTCCCTTTAACATAACCTGCTTTCCAAAAAGCCCATTGTTGACTGGTGTTAATTAAATCCCTCGGCTTTTATTTAGTTAATCCGATGCCGACTTCTCTGTTATTTCCTAACAGTGCCAAATCGGGGTTTTTTAGCAGTTAGCAGTCTAATAATCTCTTCTTAAAGAACTCCCCATTTTCATTTCCATTTTTCTGTCTAAATTTTTCCTCCCAACCTGTTTTCTTCATAGTTTGTCTCAGCTTTTGGAACTGGCCTGTTTAAAGCCCTAAGAATCGATGGCTGTTACTGGCTGTCTGTTTCAATGTAATCAGATCCATTCTTTATTGTGTTCTCCTCTATTGTATTGCTCCTTCTTCATCTCTTCGTTACATGAACTAGTCCCAGATGATTCAGTCTGTCTGCATACGTCAGGCTCTCTCCTCTGTATGAAACGCCTTGTAGAGCTGCTAACGACTTTAGAGAGACTGGGGGTACATCTACACCATTCCAAAATCACTTTGGTTACAGGCTTTTGTCAACAGAGGGTTTTGTATTGTAGACGCAGGTATAGCTTTGTCGACAAAAGTCCACTTTTGTCGACAAAACCCTGTAGTCTAGACACACCCTTAGTCTGTGTTTACAAAGCAGGTAGTTATTTCAAAATAGTGTCAAAATACTGACAAGTTGGAGGACTTCTTACTCCAACTCCTGTAGCCCTCATTGGATGAGGAGTAAGGGAAGTCGGAGGAAGAGTGCTCTATTTCAAAATAAGCCATGCAATTGACGTAGCTCCATTTGCATAGCTTCTTCCGAGGTAAGCCCTGCTGTGTAGATACACCCTGGATCACCACAACTAAGGACATTTGCAGACCCAGCCATTCTCTCTCCAGCTCCTTCGACATCTGAACATTTTTGTTCTTTGGATGGTTGTTGCAAATGAGCAGGTGTTTCACTGGAGCTGATGTCAATGGCCCCCTGATCATTTCCTTCAGCCCCGTTCTGATTTGGATGCTTCCCCCAGCACATGCCTCGGAAAAGCTTTGGTTTTTTTTCCATTCTAGAGACTGAGCACTCAGGTGAATGGGGAACTCCCTTCTACATGGACTTCGTTGCATCAGGGGTCAGTGATGGATCCCCCCTATGCATTCTCAAGTACCCAGCTGGTGTTTGTCAGGGTGTCACACACCGTGATGTGTAGGAATTCCATGCATGGAGAACCATTGAACAGAGAACAGTCTTTAGTAGGGTGGGTTACTCATAGTTCATGTCTGTGAATAATGAAAATGTCCTTTTTCAGGCTGAAGAAGAGCGAGCAACCTGCTTCAGCCACGAGAACAGCCTCTAGTAGCAGACACAGCGTCTCACCTTGGGCACACACAGGACGTCAGGGGAACTTACGGTACACGGAGGAGACACAGACTGTCCTCAGAATTGGACACCTTGTCCCTTACTCCATGTCAGATTCCAACACAACCCACTTCACCAACCCCTCCACCTTCATCCTGATGGGCATTCCTGGCCTGGAAACCTCCTATGTCTGGATCTCCATTCCTTTCTGCCTCATGTACGCCATCGCCCTCTTGGGGAACTTCACCATCCTGTTCATCGTGAAGAGGGAGCCAAGCCTCCATGAGCCCATGTACTATTTCCTCTGCATTCTGGCCATCACCGATGTGGGACTGTCTATGTCCATTGTGCCCAAAATGCTGAGCATCTTCTGGTTCAATGCCAGGGAGATATATTTCAGTGCCTGCCTCACACAGATGTTTTTCTTTCACTGCTTCTCCACAATGGAGTCTGGGATCTTTGTGGCCATGGCTTTTGATCGCTACGTGGCCATTTGCCATCCCCTGAGACATTCCACTATCCTGACAAACGACGTGGTGGCCAAAATCGGCCTGGCCGTTCTGCTGCGAGGTGGCGTGCTTGCATTACCTTATGTCTTCCTTGCGAGACAGTGGCCATATTGCAGAACTAACCTTATCCCAGAGTCGTACTGTACACACATTGCTGTGGTGAACCTGGCCTGTGCTGACACCCGTGTTAGTAGTAACTACGGCCTCTTCGTGCTATTCTGTGTGAAGGGCCTGGATGTGCTTTTCATTGTGGTGTCCTACGCCCAGATCCTCAGGGCCATCTTCAGACTCCCCACAAAGGACGCCCGAATCAAAACTTTTGGGACCTGCGGCTCCCACCTCTGCGCCATCTTAGCTTTTTATATCCCAGGTCTGTTCTCCTCCCTCATGTACCGGTTTGGCCAGAATACGGCCCTGCATTTCCGCATTCTCATTGCCAATGTGCATGTTTTGGTACCTCCCACACTAAACCCCATCATCTATGGGGTGAGGACCAAACAGATCCGGGACAGGCTGCTCCGGCTCTTTACCCATAAAGGGACCTAAAATTTATCCTGGCTTTCAGGCTTACAGACAGGGGTATACACAGATCTGTCTGGGGAGATGGTTGGGATTGGTCCTGCTTTGGGCAGGGGGTTGGACTCAGTGACTCCTGAGGCTCTTCCAGGAGTCTCTTCCTGGGATGCTACTATTCTACGGTGCTGGGCCCTCTTCCCTGAATCTCTTACTGGGCAGTCAAAGGGTTCGTCTACACTGCACGCTTATTTTGAAATAAGCTATTCTGGAAGAAATACTCTGAAATAGCTTATTTCGAAATAGCACGTCTACACTACAGGGATGCCTCAAAATTAATCCAAGGCAGACTTCCCTAGTGTGGACATGCTGCCTCGATTTAGAGCCCCAGGAGGCACTGGGGAGTAATTACTTTGAATGGCCCTGCGGCGGAGGTGTTTCCAAATAGCAGCAGTGGAGTGTCCACACTACCGCTATTTTGAAATAGCTCTTCCAGAAGAGGCGTTCTTCCTCGTGGAATGAGGTTTACTGAATCGGAATAAGCCGTCCGTTATTTCAAATCTATTTTGAAAGAACAGAATTGCTGTGTAGATGCTCGCATTGTTATTCCGGAATAACGCTGCTGTGTAGACGCCCCCAGTGACTTTCAACCCTGTCCTGACCTTGCTGTGCTGGGTCAGCCTGACAAGCTTTGGAATCAGTCTGTGCACAACACCTGGACTCATCGAATGGCCACTTTCCTAATTGCTGGATTCTCTATTCTCAAGGCCCCTTTCCCTGCCCCATTTCTTCCCCCACAGCCCTGCCCCTTACCCCACTTCTCTTCCCAAGGCCCTACCCCTACTTTCCCTCCTTTGCCCCACAAAGACCCTGCCTCTCTTCTGCAAATCCCCCAGAGACGCGCCCCACTTTCTCGCTTCTCTGTCCCCCAGCGGCAGCCACTCTCTGGGTCATCTCCTCCTGCCTCAGCCCACATGGGGTCCCTGTGCTCTGGGGCTGGGATGGGGCCTACTGCAGCCTGGCAAGGAGCCTCCAGTAGCAGCAGAACTGGGGCCAACTAGGCAATCGGGAGTGGAGAGGGATGGTAGGGTTGGGCACAGGGTTGTATGGTGAGGCTCATGGGCCCTGCCGCTCCGCTACAAAGTCCTGAGGGAGGAGACCGTTGTGTGGCTTGTTTCGCTTTCAGTTCCCTTTTGAGCTTCACGGACAGGGGCCCGTAGCAGGCAGGGTCCCTGCCCTGGGTGGGCTGGGAGGGTTTGCCCTAAACCAGGACTCAGGGGCAGAACAAGGAATCAGCTTGCAAGCATGCAGGGCAACAGAGGTGAGAGGCAGCAGGATACGCCCTGTGCTAGCTGGAAGGGGAGATGCTGGGAAGAAACTCGGGTGGCTTTGGAGGCTCACATGGCACAGACCCTATGACCTGGCTATTCACACACAAACATGGCACCTTCCCTGGGGCTACAGGGCCCCCGTTGGCCAGGGGCTGAAGTGAACACTGAAGACAAAAGAAGATAAGAGCGGCCAGACCAGGTCAGACCAAAGGTCTCTCCAGCCCAGTGTCCTGTCTGTCCACAGTGGCCGATGCCAGGTGCCCCAGAGGGAGTGAACAGAACAGGGAATCCTCATGTGACCCCTCCCCTGTCACCCATTTCCCGCCTCTGACAAACAGAGGCTGGGGACACCATCCCTGCCCATCCTGGCTAATAGCCATCAATTTACCTCTAATTAAAGGACTTGGGCCAAATCCTCAGGTGGCGTAATGGGAGATCCAATGGAGAGACAGAGAGGTCCTCTGGGCTCCTGGGAGCTTTCAGAGGGTACGTCTAGACTACATGCCTTTTTCAAAAGAGGCGTTTTTTTGAAAGATAATTTCAAAAAAGCCTCTTTCAAAAAAGAGCATCTAGATTGTACTAAGCGGATTAAAAAATCAATCCGTTTTTTCAAAAAAGAGTGTCCAGACAGCCTGGACGCTCTGTCAAAAAAAGGCCACCTGGAAGCACTTGTGCCAGAGCATAGGGGCAACCTTTACTTCCGGGTCCTGCTGCATACTCTTTGCAGAGACGCGTGCTTAAAAGGATCCTCCCGAACAGCCATTCCTCTGCTCCTGCAGCTGGCTTGCCTACCTCCAAGAGGGACACCAAAGGTTCTGTAGGGCTTGCTTGGAGTGCCCTGCTTTCTGGGACACCACAGCATGATTTTTTCCTGCTTGTGCTTTGTGCTTTGAATTTTTTTGTTTGTTTTCTTGGCCAAGCAGCCAGAGCTGCCCCTGGGCAGGCGATGGCCCCACACTGTAGTGCTTCAAGTTCTGCTGCAACTCCACGAGACCTTCACGATGTTCATGCCAGGTCTGGATTCTGAGCCCAGCCTTCAGCCCCTCGCTCAGGCTGCAGCAACACTGTTCTTGCCACTGAACTTTTTCCATGAGAGGCGATTTTGGAGGCTGGAGAAAAGTTCAAACTGGTGGCACCGGCTCGTAATGGAGCAGTGGGACGACCGGGCTTGGCTCTGAAACTTCCGGATGTAGAAGTCCACCTTCCAGGAGCTGTGTACCTGGCTCGCCCCCGCCCTGCAACGAACAGGACACCCACCTGTGCCCTGCTATCCCACTGGAGAACAGGGTGGCTATTGCCCTCTGGAAGCTGGCCACCCCGACAGCTACTGTTCGGTAGGACACCAATTTGGCATGGGGAGATTAACTGTTGGCGCTGTGTTGATGGAGGTAAGTCCCTCTGGGGGGACAGTCCATGAGGGGTAGGGGGACTGTAACAGGAAAGGGCGGGGGGGCAATGGAGTGGAGGTGGTGGAGGGCTCCTGGCCTCACTCTGCCCTACTGCTGGGAGCGGGCGCCGTGGGGGCCCCTGAGGTCTTGGGGGGGGTAGGGAGAGGGGGAACCTCCAAAGGACTTGGGCAATCCCTCTAACTTCCTATTCTGTGTGTTTGTCTGTGTCTATTTCTGCAGGTGGTGAGGGCCATCAACTCAGAGCTCCTGAACAGGATTGTCCACCTTGGAGACCTAGACACCATCATGGCCAGTTTAGCTGGGCTGGGATTCCCGAACTGTGGGGGAGCGCTCGATAGAACTCACATTCCAATCCATGCACTGCCCCATCGAGCAGCCCGGTATATCAACAGAAAAGGGTACTTCTCCATGGTGCTGCAGGCCCTGGCTGACCACCGTGGACTAGTCACAGACATTTGTGTGGGGTGGTTGGGCCGGGCACATGATGCTCGGATCTTCTGCAATTTGTACCTTTTCCAAAGGCTGCAGGCTGGAAGATTCTTCCCCAGTGAAACTTTGCTGTTGGGGACGTGGAGATGCCAATCTGCATTGTGGCCGATGCGGCGTACCCCCTCATGCCGTGGCTCATGAAGCCGTACACTGGGCATCTGAACACGAGCAAGGAACTATTTAACGCACACCTGACACGGGCGCGCTTGCAGGTGGAATGTGCCTTTGGCCGGCTGAAGGGACGGTTTAGGTGCCTGCTCACTCGCCTCGACATGGGGGAACGCAATATCCCAGAGGTGGTGGCTGCATGTCGCGTGCTCCACAACCTGGTGGAGAGCAAAGGGGAGGCCTTCCTCCCAGGGAGGGGGACATGGGCTGAAGTGGAGGGGAGGCGGTTTGGACAGCTGCCATCCTCCAAGCCCATCAGGTGGGACTCTGGGAGACATTCTCAGCAAGAGCCCAATGACTTTCCCCAGGGTGTCCCCAGTGGGGCCTGTGGGCCTGGGCCCCCCATCCCAAAACCTTTCCTCCCACAACCCATCCCTGCACCAGTCTCCAGACAGTGAACACACACACCAGGTTTAATATAAACAATGTTATGTTTATTTACAAACTATGTGCAAATAAATAACTTTCTGTAACAAAATAAAACTGTGTGCAAAATGTATTCAAAAAGAAACTTTCTTGTGCAACTAGCAAAGTGTTTTTCAAACTGGGGAGGAGGGGGGGATGTCAGCCTGGAGGAGGGAGGGAGGGCAGGCGGGCGGTTTAGGTCTCATGAGGGTGTTGCCTGGGCCACAAAACTCTGCCGCCTTGGGTCCATGGACCTAACTGCCCTCAGGGTCGAGTGGGACCTGGGACAGTGTGTGTGTGGGGGCTAGCTCTGTGCTACCAGGGGGATGGCGGGGGGGAGGGGTGGCAGGATCTGAGTGGGAAGAAGGGGGACAGAGGGGACTGGAGCAGGTTGAGCGGGAGGAGCGGCAATGGGGACAGGACCTGGGACAGCCAAGGCCTCTCACACACTCCCACACATTGCCATCCACTGCGGGAGGAAATCCTCCAGCAACCGGTTGTGCCAGCGAGCCTCCTCCTGGGCCCTTTTGGCCATGGTCTCCTCCATCCTCTCTAGGGCCTCGACATGCCTCCACAGGAGCTCATTGTCCACCCGCCAATGCCTGCGGCTTCCGTGGGACCGGGTGGATGGTGGCACGGGTGTTGCACAGTGCTCTGATCCGGCAGGTCCGGCTGTGGAGGAGAAGAGGGAGAAGTGATCAGTGTTAGGAATCTACACACTGTCCCTGCTTGTGCTCAGTGAATAAGTCCTTAGAACAAGGGAGGGGAATGTTGTCACTGCAAGCCCATGTCTGGACCTGCCATCCGTCCTGGCCTCACAGGGGCCCCAAGGTTGCTAGGGCAATGTTGCCCCCCCACCAACTCCCCCTATGGGCATACAGCCCAGGGAAGTGTGCAGCCACTGTGGGTCACAAGATGTAGGACAGGGGCCACACACACACCCACTGCCTGCCCATGGCAGCACTGTCTGCGGAACTGACTGTTGTGTCACTTGTGCATACATGCCCAAGTGCTAGGTATGACAATTGCAGTGGTCTGTGTGGTGTCATGCACCCTTGTGACCAGCAGGCTTCCCGCAGTTCCTGCCAGGAGGAGGACAGCCCTCCCTGAGGTCAGACATGTGTGGGGCCCTCCCCGAGCTGTGAGAAGCTGCCCAGGTGTGCCCCGGGAATGAACATGCTTGCACATACACAGAGAGATGCAAGCTGTCCAGGAAGAGCATGACATGTGCAGATTGCTCCGCATCCCCTGTGCTTCCACCTCCCCCTTCTGTGTGTGTGACTCTGACCGCACTCACCTGATGTTCCTTTGCCAGCATCAGAGGATGCCTGTGAGGCTTCCTGGGTCTCGGGGACCGGCTCCAAGGTCAGGGTGACTACACTGTGGTTGGGGTCCTCCTCCTCCTCCTCTTCATCTGGCAGCCACTCATCTGTGTCCTTAGCACCCTCCTGGCAATGCTGCACCGGTGTCTGCAGGGCCAGATTAAGACCCTTAGAGGCCCTAAGCACTGAAAAGTTTATGGTGCCCCCCCATATGTAATTCAAAATAAAAACAATACTAGACCCTAAAATCTCTTCTTCTTTTTTTTGGTGCCCCTGCTTTGCTGGTGCCCTAAGCACATGCTTTGTCTGTCTATTGGGTAATCCAGCCCTGGGTGTCTGCAACCCTGTCTGGACCAGAACAGGGGCAGACAGGGGCTCCCCAACCCCCAGGATTCTATCCAGCTCCTGGAAATAGGCGCAGTGGTGAGGCACTTCCCCCGAGGTGGAGCTGTGCTCATGGGCCTTGGCATAGCCCTGTCTGAGCTCCTCAACCTTAGCCCGCACTTGGGCTAGGTTCTGGGGCGGTGTCCTCTTTTGGCCAGCCCCTGGGCCATGCGAGCGCAGCTCTCGGTATTCCTGCAATGGGTATGCAGAGCCTGGAGCACTTCCTCCTCTCCCCACAGTTCTAACGGGGTCTGGAGCTCTCCTCTTTTCCCTGGAAGGCAGCTGGGATGGCTCCCTGGCAGGTCCTTGGGGGCCTCGGGAGTCTAGCGGTTGAGCCATGCTTACTTGGCAGAGAGGCAGGAGAGCCGTGTGCTCAGAGGCTTGCTCTGTGGCTGGCTTTCTCCCAGAATGGCTGCCCAGGGTGCCTGTGCCTTTAAAACATGGCTACAGAAAGGAACAATTGAGGTTTTCCTTGCAGATGGATTGTCCACCAGGGCTTTTCCCTGGAGGTCTGTTGTTTTGGAAAAAAAAAACTCTGCATCCACACATGCCTTTTTTGACAGAACACTGCCGTAAAAGGCATTATTTCTCATAAAATGAGGTTTACCACTGTTGACAAAACTGCCATTTTCTTTCGATGTACTTTCAAAAGAACGCGCCTGTAGTGTAGACGCGGGTGCAGTTTTTTTCGAAAAAAGGCAACTTTTTTCCAAAAAAACAGAGTAGTCTAGACACACCCAGAATATGGTCTACACTAGCCGTTAGTTCGAGCTAGGTAGGCAAATGAGGGCAACCGGAGTTGCAAATGAAGCCCGGGATTTAAATATCCCGGGCTTCATTTGCATGTTCAGGCACCGCCATTTTTAAATCCCCCTTAGTCCGAACGCCGTGCCCGCGGTTACACGCGACGGAGTAGGTAGTTCGAATTAAAGATCCTAATTCGAACTACTGTTACTCCTCATTCCTCGAGGTAGTCAGTGGATGTGATATACCTTGACTTTAGCAAGGCTTTTGATATGGTCTCCCACAATATTCTTGCCAGCAAGTAAAGGGAATGTGGATTGGATAAATGGACAGTAAGATGGATAGAAAACTGGCTAAAAGGCTGGGCCCAGCGGGTAGTGATCAACGGCTCGATGTCAGGATGGTGGTCGGTTTCTAGCGGAGTGCCCCAAGGTTCGGTTCTAGGGCCGGTTTTGTTCAATATCTTTATTAATGACCTGGATGAGGGGATGGATTGCACCCTCAGCAAGTTTGCGGATGACACTAAGCTAGGGGGAGAGGTAGATAAGCTTGAGGGCAGAGATAGGGTCCAGAGTGACTTAGACAAATTGGAGGATTGGGCCACAAGAAAACTGATGAGGTTCAATAAGGACAAGTGCAGAGTCCTGCACTTGGGACGGAAGAATCCCAAGCATTGTTACAGGCTGGGGACCAACCAGTTAAGTAGTAGTTCTGCAGAAAAGGACCTGGGGGTTACAGTGGATGAGAAGCTGGATATGAGTCAACAGTGTGCCCTTGTAGACAAGAAGGCTAATGGCGTATTAGGTTGCATTAAGAGGAGCATTGCCAGCAGATCCAGAGAAGTGATTATTTCCCTTTATTCGGCTCTGGTGAGGCCACATCTGGAGTATTGTGTCCAGTTCTGGGCCCCCCACTACAAAAAGGATGTGGACGCATTGGAGAGGGTCCAGCGGAGAGCAACCAAAATGATTAGGGGGCTGGAGCATATGACTTATGAGGAGAGGCTGAGGGAGTTGGGTCTGTTTAGTCTGCAGAAGCGAAGAGTGAGGGGGGATTTGAGAGCAGCCTTCAACTTCCTGAAGGGAGGTTCCAAAGAGGATGGAGAGAGGCTGTTCTCAGTAGTGCCGGATGGCAGAACAAGGAGCAATGGTCTCAAGTTGTGGTAGGAGAGGTCCAGGTTGGATATTAGGAAAAACTATTTCCCTAGGAGGGTGGTGAAGCACTGGAATGGGTTCCCTAGGGAAGTAGTGGAGTCTCCAGCCCTGGAGGTGTTTAAGTCTCGGCTTGACCAAGCCCTGGCTGGGTTGATTTAGTTGGGATTGGTCCTGCCTAGAGCAGGGGGCTGGACTTGATGACCTTCTGAGGTCTCTTCCAGCTCTATGGTTCTATGATTCTATGATATGGACCCCTGAGGAACATGACTAGTTGCCTCTCTCCATTCTGAACACTGACCTACCCATTGTTTCCAAACTTTTAACCAGTTATCAGTCCATGAAAGGACCTTCCTTCTTATCCCATGACAACTTACTTTGGTGAGGGAGCTTATCAAAGGCTTTTTGGAAATCTAAGGCTACGTCTACACCGCAGGCTTTTTGCACAAGAACACCTGTTCTTGCACAAAAATGTGCAGAGTGTCTACACTTCACGTGTGTTCCTGGGCAAGTAAATTTACAGTAAAGCATCAGAAAAGAGGGCTTCTTGCGCAAGAGTTATTCCTCTCCCCATGAGGAATAAGCCCTCTTGCAGAAGAAGGCAGTGTGGACAGGCAATAGGGGTTTCTTGCACAAGAAACCCCTATGACTAAAATGTCATTAGAACTTTCTTGTGTAAGAAAGCATCCACACTGCCATGGATGCTCTTGTGCAAAAGCACACCTCTTGCACAAAACAGTTCTTGCGCAAGAAGCCTGAAGTGTAGACGTAGCCTAAGTGCACTATATCCACTGGATCCCCCTTGTCCACATGTTTGTTGACCCCCTCAAAGAATGATAGTAGATTGGTGAGGCATGATTGCCCTTCACAGAAACCATGTGGACTCTTCACCAACAAATTATGTTCATCCATGTGTCTGACAATTCCATTCCATACTATACTTCCAGCCAATTTGCCCAGTACTGACGTAGATGGGTTCTCTAGCTGATGATTCTGAGCACCCAAAAAGCATCTATTTCAAATAAACCACTCACAGAGGGGTTTAGAGTTGGTGGGAAGCCAGTTTCTATTTTATCCCTGTAAAGGACCACCCTGTACCCCGAGGTTGCTTACGCCCACCACCCTATTTATTACAACACTCCTTGCATCTTTAACCCTGACACCGTCTTGCGCGGTGGTCAGAAAATCATAAACTCCGGCCGACGGAGTAGGGGGGTTCGGGCCCTCCCTCTCTCCGAACCCCAGCCCAGGGCCCTAAGGCAGGGGTCACCTGTCTCTGCTCAGCGGTGGGGGTATTGCCCCTAAACCCTCCAGCTCATGGGCTCCACGACCCTACCCTGGGCTGCTTCCTACTCCGCCTCTAGGGTCGGGCCATTCCGGCCCCCGCTTACCGTTCACCAGTCCTTCTGTTCCTCGGTCGCCTCTCTCTCCTGGCTGGGGAGATGTCCTTTTGAATTCCCCTCCACCAGGGCCCGCGCGCGTCATTGTCCCTGCGACGCCGAGTCACTCCCTGATGAAGTCACCGGCCCGCGCCTCCGGGTCGCTCTGTGTGACGTCACCGCCGGCCACACCAGACCCCCTCTCGGTGCGTTCCCCGCCGGCAATGCATGCCCCCCTGCGTCCCTCGGGGCCAGTCCGGGGTTCTGCACGCCTCTTGCCCCGATCCTTCCGAGTGCGGGGCCGGAGCGCCCCGTCACAATCCCGTTCCTCTAATCCAGTGGGAGGAACATTTTTGGGCCGGGGCCACTGACCCACAGAAGAATCAGCTGGGGGCCGCTCACAAGTGAGAAGCAAACCGACCAACCAACTCTCACTGACGTGGCCCCCAGCTGAGAAGAAGAAAGACCCTCCCCAAATTCCCCTCACACACACCAGAGCCTGGGGGCCGAGGCCAGTAGATTGTGCGAGCTCCAGCCCCATGCTGGGGTGGCAAGGCCAGATCCAGGTAATCCGGGGGCCCCATGTGTCTCCCCACCCCTGCTCTGATCCCTGACCCAAATCTCCCGTAAGAATAGAAGGGCCCAGAAGGTGCCCTCATCTGGTTCCTTTGAGCACCTGAGGACTTCACACCGCGGCATGGAGCGCACCAAGGCCGTAAGCATGAAGGGCAGGGACCAGCAAGGCCAGGGGGCAGAGCTTTTATTAGTAGGTCACAGCACATGTGAGCCTTTGGGTAACATGCAGAGAGAGCCGAGGCTTGGGAAGCTGAGAGGTCAGTGGGGGTGCAGAGGAAAACCCTACTGATGAGCCAATTGGCTAGGCCTTATTCTGTGCTGCTCGGCTGTTACAGTGTCTGCCTGAGCAAGGAGGGGCCTTGTGCTGGGACCCCAGCGGGGAAGGGGGGAGCCCCAGGAACTGATGGGGGAAGGGGAGTAAGTCTTGGTTGCCATGCAACAGGGGGAAGGTGCCTGCTTCCCGCGGTGGGAGTGGGTCAGACCATCCAAATGGCTATTAGCCAGGGTGGGCAGAGGTGGTGTCCCTCTGTGTGTCAGGGGCTGGGAATGGGCAACAGGGGACGGATTCCCAGCTCTGTTCATTCCCTCTGGGCACCCGGCATTGGCCACTGTGGGCAGCCAGGACCCTGGGCTGGATGGACCTTTGGTCTGACCCAGCCTGGCTGTTCTGATGTAACTTCTGCCCTGAATCTGTGGACAGTGGCTCCTCAGGGCGGGGGGAGTGTGCTTTGCCTGTCGAGAAGAAACCTGTTCAGGTTGCAGCTTAGCAAGGGGCCAAAGCTTGCTCAGGGAAGGGAGGAGAAGGTCACCGTGACTGGAGCGGGTATCCCACGGGAAGCCAGAAAGGGGGATGGACTTTACCCCTGCTCCTAAGCCTGAGGTGGGAAGCAGCTTCACAGATGACTAACTAAAATGCAAAGTTCCCTTATGTCCTCAGCTCACCAGAGCCTGCAATACCCCCCTCCCACCGCCACCCCCACCGAGATGAACTTACAATGAGACCCCCACTCAAGGGGACACTGAGGAGAAAAGAAAACGAGTCTCTGAACACATGTGAGGAGGACACAAGGGGTATTGACTAAACCAACGTGCCCACGCACAAGGCATGGTATAATACAAACACTTGGAAACACTGAGCCAGGACAAAGGATTTGGTGCTGTTGTTACATCCCCTGTGTGTCTGCAGGATGTGTTTGTATCCCCCCTCAGTCCTCTGTCTGCAGATCTGTCTGTCTGCTTCCTACCAAGTCCTCCTGGGCATTTTCACAGCATGAGGGAGATGTAGGCTTCATCCCTGGATTTATTCCTAAATATCTCTAATTGGTCTCAGGGCATCCCAAGACACTCACATAACTCCTGAAAGTTCCCTTAGTTACTCTTGACTCCTAACTCTGGATCAAGAAAACAGCAGGGCAGACATGGAAAGAGACGCTGGTTGCAGTGTCTCCAGTCTCCAGCCTGTTTGCATCCAGATGCTGCTTCTCCCCTGGAAGCTGAGTGAACCCCCCTGGGACGGCCCAGAGCTGGGTTATAACCAGCGCATGGCCCTGTGCCGGCTCTCGGCGTGGGACACGGCTGCAGGCGCTGGCCTGAGAGAGGTGCAGGACGCGGCTGCCTGAGGGGGGTTCCCAGGGAAGACACGTCCCTCTCAGCACTCACAGGTACCAGCTCTAGCCGAGGAGGTCCCCTGCTCCACAGACCCAGGGCAGTGTGGGTGTGAGGGGACAGAGAGTTGGTCCGGGGTCCTTTCTGCTCTGCAGAGCCACTAAACCTCCCAGGGCCCTTGCCACAGGGAATGAGTTTGCTCCAGTATCACAGAACCAAATGTCCCTTTTTTCTGTGTACCCCACCCACCCTGGCTGGTGGCCTCCAGCCCCCCAGAGGCTGCATTTCCATGGCACAGAGGATCCTTCAGGATGAAAGGTGTTAGTAGATGCCCAAGGCAGGGTTGGATTCCTAGAACGTGGGCCATATGTCGCTCAGACCCCCATGAGGCAAAACTCCCCTTGGGGTAAGAACTGAGGAAAGAGCTCAGGAGCCAGCACTGTGAGAATGCCCAGACACTGTCCCCTTCCCCTCTTGCCTCTCAGGGATGTGGCTGTCAATTTGGGGTTGGGGGCTCTGTTATTCAGACTAATTCAGCAGGAAGCAGACCCCCAATGTAGGAAAGTTCAGGCCAAGCAGACAATGTTTGGCACTTTTATACAGCCGAACATGAGGTCTCCTGACTGACGAGGCCAGACAGCCTGGACTACGTGTGATGCTGCCAGGGAGGGTGTTGGAGGGGGGCTCAGGGCAGTGAAGTGAGGGACAGAGTTCCTGGCTACTTGTGGAAAGGCAGCTCCAGCCAGGGGCAGAGAACGGCAGCATGTGGAGCTGCCTACCCCCTCCGTCTCCAGAAGGGCGAGCCCAGAACACAGGGACTTTATGGGGAGCAGCCTAGGACCCTGGCTTGCTGTCATGTTATTGGGTTTTATATTGAGCAGACAGATCACTGCCGTGCCCACGGGGAGGTGTTTGCCCTAAAGTCTGTACAAAGGGGCCATGTGAGGTGTCAAATGGAAGCTTATGTTCCACTGATTCTATGTGTGCTACTTATATACTTGGCGGATGTTTGTTTGTGGGGTTATGAATATGGGCTCTGTGCTGGTACTCTAATTAGTGATCCCAGATGCAGCCGTGGGAGGGACAGCGAGCGGGAAGGATTGCCGACCCGTCCTGACATAGGATGTACACCAGAGACTGCTCAGCTGGCAGTTTGTAACATCTCTGCTAGAGCCTGCGTCGAGAACTGGGAGATTGGTGCATGTAACGTATTCTCCTTAACAACCTCACTCTCCACCTTTTCTTTCTTCTGTTAATAAACCTTTCGATTGTAGATTCTAAAGGATTGGCCCAGCGTGGTCTTGTGGGTAAGATCCAAAGTGTAAATTGACCAGGAATCTGTGGCTGGTCCTTTGGGAGCAGGAGGACCCATTCGGAGTGGGTGAGATTGGGATCTCTGACCCCTCACCTGTGTGCAGGCCTGGGGCTGATTGTGGCACAGGGAGAGCTGGGGTGTCTGAGCGGTTTTGCTCGTGAGGCTTCCTGCTGGCCGGATTGGCAGCTGAAGCGCTCGGTGTGACTGGTGTGTGGCCTGTTTGGGAAGGTCTCTAGTCTGAGGCTGTAAGTAGCCCTGGGGTTTTGAGCAATTCGCCCTGAGCGGACGCCCTCAGCGGTGCCCAGACCCGCACACCACTGTGACGGCCAAACTACCCACACTCTGAATTACTCAGGGACAATCTTTTCTCATCAGCCCCTTTGCTTTTCATAACCACCTGGCTCTGCACCGTTTCGTGAGTGACCTGCCCGCATGGCTGGATGCTACTGTGCAAACTGTATTGTTACATGGGCTCACCTCAGCGTGGGGTATCGCTGATTCTGTGCTCTGTGGACCTTACGGCTGTTAAAACAAACGTTTCATTTGGGGATGGTCTAAGCATTATACCCAGGTGTCCAGAAAATCTTTTCTTCACCCTCTATTAGAGATACATTTTTAACAGTAGGGGTGGATTCTCCCTAAGGCTCCTGGCATGTTTTAACCTGTTCCTCTGCACGGCTCAATTATAGATCTAATTAGGCTTCCTGAGGCTGGCACTGAAGGAGGAAATCAGGTCCCTTTGACAGAACCTGCTTTCCAAAAAGCCTGTTGTTGACTGGTGTTAATTAAATCCCTGGGCTTTTATTTAGCGAATCCCATGCCAGCTTCTCTGTTGTTTCCTAACTGTGTCAAATTGGGGTTTTTTAGCTGTCTAATAATCTCTTCTTAAAGAACTCCCCATTTTCATTCCCATTTTTCTATCTAAATTTTTCCTCCCAACCTGTTTTCTTCATAATTTGTCTCACCTTTTGGAACTGGCCTGTTGAAAGCCCTAAGAATCGATGACTGTTACTGGCTGTCCATTTCAATGTAAACAGATCCATTCTTTATTGTGTTCTCCTCCATTGTATCCCTCCTTCTTCATCTCTTCGCTACACTAACCAGTCCCTGACGTTTCAGTCTGTCTGCATACGTCTGGCTCTCTCCTCTGTAGGAAACGCCTTGTAGAGCTGCTAATGACTTTAGAGCGACTGGGGGTACATCTACACTATTCCAAAATCACTTAGTCTGCGTTTACACATCAGGCAGTTATTTCGAAATAGTGTCAAACTACTGACAAGCTGGAGGACTTGTTACTCCGATCCCTGTAGCCCTCATTGGATGAGGAGTAAGGGAAGTCAAAGGAAGAGTGCTCATCTTCGAAATAAGCCATGCAATTGACGTAGCTCCATTTGCATAGCTTCTTTCGAGGTAAGCCCTGCAGTGTAGACACACCCTGGGTGACCAGAACTAAGCCCATTTGCAGACAAGGTCATTCTCCCTCCAGCTCCTTAGACATCTGAACATTTTTGCTCTTTGGGTCGTTGTTGCAAATGTGCTGGTGTTTCACTGGAGCTGATGTCAATGGCCCCCTGATCATTTCCTTTGGGCCTGTTCTGATTTGGATGCTTCCCCCAGCACATGCCTTGGAAAAGCTTTGGGTTTTTTTTTCAGTCTAGAGACCTTGAGCACCCAGATGAATGGGGAACTCCCTTCCACATGGACTTCGTTGCATCAGGGGGCAGTGATGGATCCCCCCTATCCATTCTCAAGTACCCGGCTGGTGTTGAACAGGGTTTCACACTCCGTGATGTGTAGGAATTCCATGGGTGGAGCACCATCGAATAGAGAACAGGCTTTGGTAGGATGGGTTACTCATAGTTCATGTCTGTGAATAATGAAAATGTCCTTTTTCAGGCTGAAGAAGAGTGACCTACCTGCTTCACCCATGAGAACAGCCTCTAGTAGCAGACACAGCGTCTCACCTCGGGCACGCACAGGAAGTCAGGGGAACTTACGGTACACAGAGGAGTCCTCAGAATTGGACACCTTGTCCCTTACTCCATGTCAGATTCCAACACAACCCACTTCACCAACCCCTCCACCTTCATCCTGATGGGCATTCCTGGCCTGCAGGTGTCCTATGTTTGGATCTCCATCCCCTTCTTCCTCATGTACGCCATCGCCCTCTTGGGGAACTTCACCATCCTGTTCATCGTGAAGAGGGAGCCAAGCCTCCATGAGCCCATGTTCTATTTCCTCTGCATGCTGGCCGCCACCGACCTGGTCCTTTCCACGTCCACACTGCCCAAAATGCTGAGCATCTTCTGGTTCAATTCTAGGGAGATTGGTTTCAATTCCTGCCTCACCCAGATGTTTTTCTTTCACTGCTTCTCCACAATGGAGTCTGGGATCTTCGTGGCCATGGCTTTTGATCGCTATGTGGCCATTTGCCATCCCCTGAGACGTTCCACCATCCTGACAAACCACTTGGTGGCAAAAATTGTCCTGGCCTTTCTGCTGCGCGGTGGTGTGCTTGCATTACCTTATGTCTTCCTTGCGAGACAGTGGCCATATTGCAGAACTAACCTTATCCCAGAGCCGTTCTGCATGCACATTGCTGTGGTGAACCTGGCCTGTGCTGACACCCGTGTCAGTAGTAACTACGGCCTCTTCGTGCTATTCTGTGTGAAGGGCCTGGATGTGCTTTTCATCGTGGTGTCCTACGCCCAGATCCTCAGGGCTATCTTCCGCCTGCCCACCAAGGATGCCCGCCTCAAGACTTTTGGGACCTGCAGCTCCCACCTCTGCGCCATCTTAACCTTTTACATCCCAGGTCTCTTCTCCTCCCTCCTGTACCGGTTTGGCCAGAATATGGCCCTGCATTTCCGCATTCTCATTGCCAATGCGTATGTCTTGGTGCCTCCTACGCTAAACCCCATCATCTACGGGGTGAGGACCAAGCAGATCCGGGACAGGCTGCTCCGGCTCTTTACCCATAAAGGGACCTAAAATTTATCCTGGCTTTCAGGCTTACAGAAAGGGGTATACACAGATCTGTCTGGGGAGATGGTTGGGATTGGTCCTGCTTTGGGCAGGGGGTTGGACTCAGTGACTCCTGAGGCTCTTCCAGGAGTCTCTTCCTGGGATGCTACTATTCTACGGTGCTGGGCCCTCTTCCCTGAATCTCTTACTGGGCAGTCAAAGGGTACGTCTACACTGCACGCTTATTTTGAAATAAGCTATTCTGGAAGAAATACTCTGAAATAGCTTATTTCAAAATAGCACGTCTACACTACAGGGATGCCTCAAAATTAATCCAAGGCAGACTTTCCTAGCGTGGACATGCTGCCTCGATTTAGAGCCCCAGGAGGCACTGGGGAGTAATTACTTTGAATGGCCCTGCGGCGGAGGTGTTTCCAAATAGCAGCAGTGGAGTGTCCACACTACCGCTATTTTGAAATAGCTATTTCAGAAGAGGCGTTCTTCCTCATGGAATGAGGTTTACTGAATCGGAATAAGCTGTCCGTTATTTCAAATCATTTTGAAAGAACAGAATTGCTGTGTAGACACTCGCATTGTTATTCCAGAATAACGCTGCTGTGTAGACGCCCCCCAGTGACTTTCAACCCTGTCCTGACCTTGCTGAGCTGGGTCAGCCTGACAAACCGGGGAATCAGTCTGTGCTGGTTCATCAAATGGCCACTTTCCTAATTGCTGGATTCTCTATTCCCAAGGCCCCTTGCCCTGGCCCATTTGTTCCCCCACGGCTCTGCCATGAATACTGTGTACAGATGTCGTCTCCTCACCTCAAAAAAGATGTTTTGGCCTTGGAAAAGGTTCAGAAAAGGGCAACTAAAATGATGAGGGGTTTGGAACGGGTCCCATATGAGGAGAGGCTAAAGCGACTGGGACTTTTCAGTTTAGAAAAGAGGAGACTGAGGGAGGATAGGATAGAGGTCTATAAAATCACGAGCGGTGTGGAGAGGGTGAATAAAGAAAAGTTATTTATTAGTTCCCGTAACAGAACAACTAGAGGACACCAAATGAAATAATGGGTAGCAGTTTTAAAACTAATAAAAGAAATTTCTTCTTCACACAGCGTGTAGTCAGCCTGTGGAACTCCTTGCCAGAGGAGGCTGTGAAGGCTAGGACTATAACAGAGTTTACAGAGAAGCTAGATAATTTCATGGAGGTTAGGTCCATAAAAAGGCTATTAGCCAGGGGATAGAAATGGTATCCCTGGCACGAGAGAAATCGCTTGATCATTTTGGTCCACCCCCGTGGGGCACCTGGTGCTGGCCACTGTTGGCAGACAGGCTACTGGGCTAGATGGACCTTTGGTCTGACCCAGTACGGCCGTTCTTATGTTCTTATACCCCTTGCCCCACTTCTCTTCCCAAGGCCCTACACCTGCTTTTCCCTTCTTTGCCCCACAAATGCCCTGCCTCTCTTCTGCAAATCCCCCAGAGATGCGCCCCACTTTCTCGCTTCTCTGTCCCCCCAGCTGCAGCCACTCTCTGGGTCATCTCCTCCTGCCTCAGCCCACATGGGGTCCCTGTGCTCTGGGGCTGGGATGGGGCCTACTGCAGCCTGGCAAGGAGCCTCCAGTAGCAGCAGGACTGGGGCCAACTAGGCAATCGGGAGTGGGGAGGGATGCTAGGAAATCTTGCAAAAGCAGCTGAGGTTGGGCACAGGGTTGTACGGTGAGGTTCATGGGCCCTGCCGCTCCACTACAAAGTCCTGAGGGAGGAGACCGTTGTGTGGCTTGTTTCGCTTTCAGTTCCCTTTTGAGCTTCACGGACAGAGGCCTGTAGCAGGCAGGGTCCCTGCCCTGGGTGCGGGCTGGGAGGGTTTGCCCTAAACCAGGCTCAGGGGCAGAGCAAGGAATCAGCTTGCAAGCACGCAGGGCAACAAAGGTGAGAGGCAGCAGGATACGCCCTGTGCTAGCTGGAAGGGGAGATGCTGGGAAGAAACTCGGGTGCCTTTGGAGGCTCACATGGCACAGACCCTATGACCTGGCTATTCACACACAAACACGGCACCTTCCCTGGGGCTACAGGGCCCGCTTTGGCCAGGGGCTGAAGTGAACACTGAAGACATAAGAAGATAAGAGCGGCCAGACCAGGTCAGACCAAAGGTCTCTCCAGCCCAGTGTCCTGTCTGTCCACAGTGGCCGATGCCAGGTGCCCCAGAGGGAGTGAACAGAACAGGGAATCCTCATGTGACCCCTCCCCTGTCACCCATTTCCCGCCTCTGACAAGCAGAGGCTTGGGACACCATCCTGCCCATCCTGGCTAATAGCCATTGATGGACCCATCCATCCTTCCTAAGAGATCCAGTGAGGATATATGTGTTTTCATCAGTGGAGTTGCAGTCTTTCTTAAATTACTGGAATTCAATAAAGAAACAGCTAAAAACTACAGCCACAAAAATGGACTTCCACACAGCTCAGGTTTCAGCCTGGTCCTGCCTGTTTACCAGGAACCACACGCTGCCTAGAAATCTACAGATTTCACAGAAACAATGAAATCTACAGATTTCAATGAAACAAGCGAGTGTAGCATGAGTCTCTACAGCTCTGAGTAGGACCTTTTGGTAGCAGCACCCTAGAAATAATAAATATTCATCTCCATTGAATACAGGAATAGCCCGGAGTGAGAAAGTGACTCATCCCAGGTCTCCCAGTGAATCTACAGCAGAGTTGGGATTGTGCCCTCCCATCTCATTCATCTCTGCTGATGATTTACCTCTAATTAAAGGACTTGGGCCAAATCCTCAAGTGGTGTAATGGGAGGTCCAACGGAGAAAGAGAGGACCTCTGGGCTCCTGGGAGCTTTCAGAGAGACTAGCAAGGGAGTGGCAGCTATGGACATTTGAACTATGATTCTGGATCAATACACTTCCTTTTCTGCTCTCTCAATTTCCCCACCTGTAAAATGGGGGATACTTCCTCAGGGGAAGGAGCAATAGTCTATGAAGCACTGGTCAGGGGTGCCCAGGTGTCACTGTGCCTCAGTAGGAGACAGCAGAGGATGCCAAATTCAGGACAAACCACTGAGAAATAGGGCAACTGCCCCCAGGTTGCTGGTGGTTCTGCCATTTGATTGTACTGAGCCAACAACAAACATGAACTTCTGTCTCACCACACTCTATAACTGGAAGCCAAAAATGCAGTCTCCTTAGGCATCACAGCCCTTTGCTGTCCACATGTACACTTGACTTCATGGTAAGCAGTTACTAGCAACCAATTTCACTGCATGGAAGGAGGTTCTGATCTCAAGAATTAGCCGTGGATCCGGGTCAATGGATAACTGTGATCATACCTGTAACATGTTCTTGCCACCCTGTGGCCCCAGTTGCCCCTTCCCCTCCACCCCCACAGTCCTGTGTTTTCACCCACGCAAGTGTCTTTACAGTTTTCTTGGTTGTCCTCAGTCTTCCCCTGGGATTAGCCTACGCCGTTCGGGTAGTCAACTGACCATGCCGTCTGTGGCAATGGGGAGAGGGGGGTCTGGGCCCGCCCTCACTCACGGACCCCAGCCCGGGGCCGTAAGGACGCAGACCTATCTGGGTCCTGTCCGGCTGGCAGGGCTTCCCGCCTAAACACACGAGCCCACGGGCTTTCCAACTGCCCTGCCCTGGGCTGCTTCCTCTCCCCTAGCTAAGATTCACCTGGAATGGTTGTTCGCCTTCCTTTTAAAGCACCTGTGCTTGAGCTAGGCATCTTGCCTTTCCCTCCTGGTGCCTCCGTCCCAAGGCTCCACTCCAAACCCCGCCTCCTTACGTCTCGTCGTGCCCACCACGTCTCCCTACGTGTCTTGCCCCCCCCCCCGAACTTGCACTGGCGAATTTACCGTGCCCGGGACGCGACGTCATGTGACGTCCTCCCCCCCAGCTGTTTGGCGGCATCCGAGCACGCCGCGCATGTGTGTGCTCCAGTTCGCTGCTCCCCGTACAGGGCCGGTGCTGGGGGTTTTAAAGTGCGGGGCCGTAGCGCCCCGTCACACTGCCCGATAATCGCCATGCTCATTTTAGCAATTAAAAACTAAAGATCGAATAAGGAAAGAAAAGTTCTAAAGGATGCGTAGATCAGATACGTGCAATTGATTTTTCAGCTGTCACAGACCAGGACCATAGCGGGGATGAAAGAGGGGTTAGTTTACAAAAGTCTCTCTGGAAATTACCGAAGCACATGGGGGGGTCATCAGTTCCTTTTTGAAGTTTTCTTCTTGGAAATGCTGACCAAAGGCACAAAGGGAAGCTGTAAATGTCTCAGGGGGCTTTCATGTCTTCTACTCCATGCATGGAATTTTACAGCAAAGCCCAGTGTGCGGAGAATCACTGGCACAAGCTACAGTCCAGGGTCACATAAACATGTCAACATGCTTTGATGTCCCAAAGGGGCAGCCAGTGCCCGTATTCTTTCTTCTGTGGCCCATTAGAATCATGGAATCAGAGAATCCCAGGGCTGGAAGAGACCTCAGGAGTCATCAAGTCCAGCCCCCTGCCCAAAACAGGATCAACCCAACTAAATCAACCCGGCCAGGGCTTTGTCAAGCCGAGACTTAAATACCTCTAGGGATGGAGATTCCACCCCCTCACTATGAGCCACAATCAATCATAGAATCCTAGGGCTGGAAGAGACCTCAGGAGGTCATTGAGTCCAAACCCCTGCTCAAAGCAGGACCAACCCAACTCAATCATCCCAGCCAGGGCTTGGTCAAGCTGGGACTTAAAAACCAGACTCCACCCCCTCCCTAGGGAACCCATCCCAGTGCTTCACCACCTTCCTAGGGAAATAGTTTTTCCTAATCTCCAACCTAGACCTTCCCCACTGCAACTTGAGACCATTGCTCCTCATTCTGCCATCTGCCACCACTAAGAACAGCCTCTCTCCATCCTCCCTGGAACCTCCCAGAGAGTAGTTATTAACGGTTCACAATCCTGCTGGAAAGGTATAACAAGTGGGGTTCCACAGGGGTCTGTTTTGGGACCAGCTCTGTTCAATATCTTCATCAACGATTTAGATATCAGCATAGAGAGGATGCTTATAAAGTTTGCAGATGAAACCAAGCTGGGAGGGGTTGCAACTGCTTTGGAGGATAGGGTCATAATTCAAAATGATCGAGACAAATTGGAGAAATGGTCTGAGGTAAACAGGATGAAATTTAATAAGGACAAATGCAAAGTGCTCCACTTAGGAAGGAACAATCAGTTTCATACATACAGAATGGGAAGCGACTGTCTAGGAAGGAGTACGGCAGAAAGGGATCTAGGGGTTATAGTGGACCACAAGCTGAATATGAGTCAACCGTGTGACACTGTCGCAAAAAAAGCAAATATGATTCTGGGATGCATTAACAGGTGTGTTGTGAGCAAGACATGAGAAGTCATTTTTCCGCTCTGCTCTGCGCTGGTTAGGCCTCAGTTGGAGTCTTGTGTCCAGTTCTGGGCGCCACATTTCAAGAAAGATGTGGAGAAATTGGAGAAGGTCCAGAGAAGAGCAACGAGAATGATTAAAGGTCTAGAGAACATGACCTATGAAGGAAGGCTGAAAGAATTGAGCTTGTTTAGTTTGGAAAGGACAAGACTGAGGGGGGACATGATAGCAGTTTTAGATATCTAAAAGGGTGTCACATGGAGGAGGGAGAAAACTTGTTCATCTTGGCCTCTGAGGATAGAACTAGAAGCAATGGGCTTAAACTGCAGCAAGGGAGGTTTAGGTTGGACATTAGGAAAAAGTTCCTACCTGTCAGGGTGGTTAAACACTGGAATAAATTGCCCAGGGAGGTTGTGGAATCCCCATCTCTAGAGATATTTAAGAGTAGGTTGGACAGACACCTGTCAGGGATGGTCTAGACAGTACTGGGTTCTGCCATGAGGGCAGGGGTCCCCTCTAGTCCTAGTATTCTATGATTCTCCCTTCAGGAAGTTGAAGGCTGCTTTCAAATCCCCCCTTACTCTTCTCTTATGCAGACCAAATAAGTTCAAATCCCTCAGCTTCTCCTCGTAGGTCATGTGTTCCAGTCCCCTCATCATTGTCCTTGCCCTCTGCAGGACTGTCTCCATTTTGTGCTTATCCTTTCTGTAGTGGGGTGGGATGGGACTGGACACAGTACTACAGATATGGCCTCACCAGTGCCAAATAGAGGGCAATAATCACTCCTCTAGATCTGCTGGCAATGCTCCTGCTAATGCACCCTAAAATAACTCCTGTATCACCACACTGGATAGCAAGACGTCATACAAGTTTGTGTGGTGTTCGAGTCTTGTAACACCATCAAAAACACTGGTATCAGAGATGAGTGGTTCCTTACAACCTGTGTCAGAAAATAATAGGTTCTTCTGATCCCAAAGGGTCAGCCACGCACCCAGGTCAACATACAGCTCAGGTCTTACCCAGCAATCACACTGTTGACAATCCTTTCGTGTGTAAAATCCAAAGGTTTATTTACAAAAAGAAAAAAGTTCCATGATCGGATTCATAGAGGTGTTGAGGCACATGGAGCCTTCAGCATCAGTCCAAAGGAAGATGTACCCACCACCTGCGCCCATGAGCAAGCAGACACCTCATTGGGAATGGACATGAATAAGCACTCGGAGAAGAACGGGGGTTCCCTGACTCTGCCATGCTGGGGAGACTTTCCAAGGCAGAGACTAATCTTCCTGTCCACTTGCTGACAACAAAAAAAGCTATTTTGGCATTGGAAAAGGTTCAAAAAGGGCAACAAAAATGACTAGGGGTTTGGAACGGATCCCGTGTGAAGATAGATTAAAAAGACTTGGACTTGTCAACTGAGAAAAGAGGAGAAGGAGGGGGGATATGAGAGAAGCCTATAAAATCATGACAGGTGTGGAGACAATGAATAAGGAAAAGTTATTTACTTGTTCCCATAACACAAGAACTAGGAGTCACCAGATGAAATGAATAGGTAGCAGGTTTAAAACAAACAAAAGGAAGTTTTTCTTCACTCAGCGCCCAGTCAATCTGTGGAACTCCTTGCCAGAGGAGGTTATGAAGATCAGGATTTAACAGGGTTTAAAAAAACCTAGCTAAATCCATGGAGGTTGGGTCCATCAATGGCTATTAGCCAGGATAGGTAGGAATGGTGTCCCTGGCCTCTGTTTCTCTGGAAATGGAAGACGGGAGAGGGATCACGTCAGGATTCCCTGTTGTGTTCGTTCCCTCTGGAGTATCTGGCATTGGCTACTGTGGGCAGACAGGATACTGGGCTAGATGGACCTTTGGTCTGACCCAGTCTGGCCTTTTGTGTGTTTTGTTCTTATGCACTTGCTGGCCCAGCCTTGTTGAGGAAACATTCCTCTCAGAAGAAACTGGAAGGATCAACCCAGAAACCAGAGCACCTCAGGGACACAGCAAGGGTAGAGGAGACACATTTGGGTAAGAGAACATCCTTGCCCTGCCCAGACCAACAACTTCTGCCCACAGTCTCTGAGGGTCCTTGTAACAGCTCCAGGTTCACTGTTTCCACCTCGCTCAAGCTCCTGCAGGTGGACACCGGCCAGACAGCTGTGTTGGGTCCCAAACGCTATTCTTTGGAACTTGACGAGCATCCTCTATGTGCAGCGGCCACCTCCTGCGACTCCTGAGTTCTACTGCAGCTGGAGTGTGTCTCTGCTACAGCCATAACCCTGCCCCCAAAGAGCCCCTCTCATCTGCATGTCTTACTCCTGCCCCCGCATCTTCTGGCACATTCATTATCTGCGCTTTTAAAGGGCTGGAGAAAATTGGTTCTCTCTAGAATTCAGCGACTCCTTTCTTCAGTGGCCAACCTATGTGTAAGCCAATGTCTCTGCCCCGTTCTCCTGCCTCTGAGTGCAGGGAACATAAGCAAAGAGTACAGGAAAAGCCCAAAGACATATGGATGCAGACAGTTTGTACAATGAATTATGAGTTACCAGTGTTAAATATTGGCTTAATGTGCAGCAATCAAAACAGCTAAGAGAAAGCTGGGACTTTTTTTTTTTTTTAAAGGGAGAGATAAAAAGAGAAAAATAGCAAATTGCCTCCATATAAATTCCTAGTACACTCCCAGATTGAATACTGAATGCAGATCTGGTCACCCCAACTCAAAATACTTTGGAATCAAAATAGATACAGAAAAGGGCAACAAAACGATGGCTATGGGACACTTTACATATCAGGTGAGATTAACATGACAAGGTCTTCTCATCTCGGAGAGGAGACAGCTAAGGGGGGATTTGAGAGAGATTTACGAAATCACAAATAGTGGGGAAAATCTGAATAAGGAAAATGTGTGGACTCCTGCCCAGAACACAAGAACAAGGAGTCACCCAATGAAATGAATAGGCAGCAGATTTCAAACAAAGTATTTCATCACAGTCAATCTGTGGAACTGCATCACGGGATGTTGTGAAGGCCAAAACGATAACACGGTTCCAATAAGATCTATACAAGTTCATAGTTCAATGTCTCTTAGCCAGGATGGGCGGGAGTGCTGTCCCTGGGCTCTGTCTGCCGGAAACTGGGAGCGCCCAATAGGAATTCAATCACTTGTTGCTCGCCATGTTCTCTGTTCATTCCCTCTGAAGCACGTGGCATTTGGCACTCTTGGAAGGCTAGATACTGGCTAGATGGACCAATGCTCCTACCCAGTATGGCCATTCAGATGGTCTTATATAGCTCCCCGGTGAATCTGCTGCTGCTTTAACCCACTAGACCCCGTTCCACTCCAGAAGCTAAGAACAGAACCCAGAAGTCCTAACGGGGTCTCTCTCTCCAGAGTTAATACAAAGTGAGTATATGCAACACAATTTTAACCTAACCATGGTCCATTCAGAGACTTTTCACAAGATGTTAGAACATATTAGTATTAGAGCTGAGTCAATCTAATACCTCATTTTCTTTCTTTTAGACAGGAATAAGATGTCCCTGGTCTACACTAGGGAGCTATTTAGAAATGATCCCCCTTACTTCGAAATAATAAGCAAAGCGTCCACACGACCAAGCCCGTTGTTTTGAAATAACAGGCTGGTTATTTCAAAATCTGCACTCCTGCTTTCCTCAGGGAATAAGCTCATTTCAAAAGAATTATTTCAGGAGTTCTTATTTTGAATTTTGTTACTTTGAAATAATGTCCTAGTGTAGACAGGCCCCTGCAGAGCCACTCTCGGTTGATTGCTAAGTTCTATGTCATGAAACTAGAGTTTTCAAAGAGTTCAAGTGGTCCCTGGAATGAACTGTCCATAGAGTGACTCTGCAGTCTCCCATGGTAAGACAGATCAGTAAGGTCAGCAAGTTTTAATGTCCCTGTAAAGCCATGTCTACACTGGGGAGTTATTTCGAAATAACAAGGAGTGTCCACACTGCCAAGCCTGGTGTTTTGAAAGAAGAACTCCTGCTTGTGAAGAGGAATATGCTTATTTCAAAAGACTTCTTTTGGGAGTTATTGAAATAACCAGGCACAGACAGCCTAACTCTCTTGTAAGTGTCTCAGGAGAGATATCCCGGTAACACAGCCGCAGCAACTCTAAAAGGAACTCGGTCGGAGAGCCAGAGCATCAGGAGAAAAGTTTGGTCCTTTCAGAATAACAAGCTGGATCAGCCTGTCCCGGATCTGCTTGGTTCTCATTCCAAAGATGAGGGGGTGCAGCATGAGAGGCACAAGAAGGTACGCATTGGAGATAAGAATATGGACCTGCAGGGGCACATTGTGGCCAAACCGGTGTGTGAGGAAGGAGAAGAGAGCTGGGATGTAGGAGACTAAAATGACACAGAGGTGGGAGCTGCAGGTCCCAAATGTCTTGAGCCGGGCGTCCTTTGTGGGAAGGCTGAAAATGGCCCTGAGGATCTGGACATAGGATGCTGCTATGAAAAACACGTCCATGCCGGTCAGAAAGATTGCCACAGAGAGGCTGTAGTAGCTACTGACGCGGATGTCGGCGCAGGCCAGCTTCACCACGGCGATGTGCTCACAGTACGAGTGGGGGATGATGTTGGTTCTGCAATATGGCCACTGACTCGCCAAGAAGGGATAGGGCAATAGGAGCAGGCCACCGCGCAGCAGCACGGCCAGGCCGATCTTGGCCACCATGCGGTTTGTCAGGATGGTGGAATGTCTCAGTGGGTTGCAGATGGCCACATAGCGATCCAACGCCATGGCCAGGAAGATCCCTGAGCCCACTGTGGAGAAGCAGTGAACGAAGAACATCTGGGCGAGGCAGGCACTGAATGCAATCTCCCTGGAGTTGAACCAGAAGATGCTCAGCATTTTGGGCACAATGGACGTGGACAGGAGCAGGTCGGTGACGGCCAGCATGCAGAGGAAATAGTACATGGGTCCATGAAGACTTGTCTCCCTCTTCACAATGAACAGGATGGTGACGTTCCCCAAGATGGCTATGATGTACATGGCACAGAAGGGGATGGAGATCCAGCCATGGGCTGCCTCCAGGCCAGGGATGCCCAGCAGGATGAAGGAGGAGGGGTTGGTGAAGTGGGTTGTGTTGGAGTCTGACATGGCGTAGGGGAGAAGGTGTCCAACTCGGAGGAAGAACAGTGTCTCCTGCATGTATTGTCCATTCCCCTGATGTCCAGTGTGTGCCCCAGGATCTAGGGTGATGGTCACAGCAGAAACACCTGGATGGAGAGACAGTGCTTATATGAGACACTCAATGAACACTGGAGACTGTCTTCATGGGAGCAGACTGATTGGTCATTCAGCACCCCTGAAAGTGACCTGTTGTATTATTCAGAGAAATGAATGGTGAACAACTGACCCTACATATGCCAATTCCATATTTCATGGTGCTGCAGACACCAACAATTCCTACATGTCTTTGTATGGGGGCCTGTAATCAGGCACCAGCAGGAAACACGAGTATGGATCATCCAAACAAGAATATGCCTCAGGAAAACGACCTGAGCATCACCTTTAGCCGCTCTCAACAGCGTCACCTGTAGCCACTTGTTTACAGTCATGGCCAAAGCAAAACAAAGCCGATGTTTGAAGGAGAGCTCAGGCAAAGAGTCAGCGAAACAGATTGGGAGGAAACATTCAGACAGAAAAGTGGAAATGGAAACCAAGAGTTCTTAGGGAGAGGCTAATAGGGAGCTAAAAAGCTGCAATTCCACACTCAAGAGCATGGACAAGTTTGGCCCAAACCCTGGTTCGCTGGCAAAGTGACGGCAACAATTGGGGGAGAAACAGCAGTATGTAGCAGATAGGGAAAATGGATAATAGACAGCTATCAATACAGTTTGGAAATTGTGAATAATGATAAAGGACATTAAAGAGAGCAGGGGAAAACCCTTGCGTGGCAGGGCTAAGGGTAGCAAAAAGGAGGGTGTTACGTCCGAGAAGGAGAAAAGAAATCCCATAAATGGGTTAGGTGAATGTTTAGAGGAAAGTAAACGTGTCGATGTCACACAAGAGGTGGTTGTGTTCAAGAAATATGTTTGTTCTGCATTTGGAAAGAAACTGAATGAGGAGCTCATACCAAATGAGGCCTTTAGCAGTCAAGTAGGGTGTTCAGCAGTGTCTGCTGTGGAACCTTAGACTCACAACCTCCAGAGTTACAAACTGTCCGATCAACCACCCATCAGCTACCAACTGATCCGTCAACCATGAAATACAACAGGAGGCAGCAGCAGAAACAGACAAAAGCGGACAGGCCCATGTTACATGTAAATTATTAAAAACATGAAGGAGGTGTTTAAAAAAGATTTGGCAAGGGTGGGAAACAATGGGAAAGCTGGTATGGGATTAGTTCAAGTAGGAAAATCCTTAATGCTGGTCAACAGCATGGTTCATGGAAAACCTATCTTGTTCAATAAACCCGATTTCGTCCTTTAACGAGAGAGTATGTTTGGTTGAGGAAGGAACTTTGCAGCTGCAATAAACTTTAATTTCTCTGCATTTGATTTAGTGGCGGAAGCATTCAGATAAATAATATAGACTACATACAATAAGTAGAGCACAATAAAAATGCTAAAAACTAAGTGACAGATCTCCGGGAACCTGTTGTCAATTGGCTGTTGTCAGCTAATCGGCCTCTTTCTAGTGGGCATCGGAAGGGATTCGTTCTTGGCTGGAAGCTGTGGAATAATTCCATGTAGCTCCTGGAAGTAAAAGAATCCCACTGCAGGCACCATTTGCCGACTACCCAAAGACTGGCCGAGTGGTTACAAAGAGACGCGAGGGCAGGCAGCCCGGCTGACAGGGAGCATTTGGTGAGCTGGGCCCATGTAAAATAACAAGAGCTTTAATAATGTCTGTGAGCAGGGAGTGCAGGCCTGGCACACAGACATGGGCACTCTGCTATGGAACGGGGGGCCGTGAGAAGGATTTAGCGGTCACTGTGGGCAGCCCGCTGATTGGGAGCTGTGGCCAAAAGGGCAGACGCGAGCCTACGATGCATAAACAGGGGAGCGGCACATTGCAGCAAGGCTGGGGCTTTACTCCGGCACGTGGCATTGCTGACGGTCACTGCCTGCGGACCAGGGGTCCACATTTCAAACAGAATGTTGAACGCTTGGTGAGGGTGCAGGGAAGAGTCCCAAAAATGATTCACCGCTTGAGGAAATGGCAGAGCGCGAGAGACCGGAGGAGATCCAGCTATTTATATTAGGGAAAAAAGATCGAGCAAGACTCTCATGAGGAGAAATCTGCTGTTAACAACGGGCTCAGGGAACAAGCAGAGAAAGGCAGAAGAAGACCTAACAGCTGGAAGCTGAAGCCAGACTAATCCCAGCTGGAAACGAGGGCCAAATGTTTAGTGCTGAGGGTGAAGAACTGTTGGGAGAAACTGCAAAGGGAAGTTGTGGATTCTATGTATTTGGCCTTGACACGGGTATCATCGGACGGAGGGAGCTTAGGTGAATGAGGTTCATAGAATCCTTGAACCCCAGGGCTGGAAGAGACCTCAGGAGTCACTGAGTCCACCTCCCTGCCCAAAGCAGGACCAACCCCAACTCAATCATCCCAGCCAGGGCTTTGTCAAGCCAGGACTTACACACCTCTAGGGATGGAGATTCCACCGCCTCCCTAGGTATCTCCATCATGAGACACTTTTTAGAGCAGTTTAGACAGACACCTGTCAGGGATCGTCCAGATGATGATGGGTCCTGCCATGAGTTCAGGGGCTCGCACTTGACTCTCTGATCATACGTTTCATGGCTCTGCAGAGCGCAAAGGGCCCAGACCGACTCTCTGCCCCTCACACCCATGCTGCCCTGGGGCTGTGGAGCCGGGAAGCTCCACAGCTAGAGCTGGTACCTGTGAGTGCTGAGAGGGACGTGTCTTCCCTGGGAATCCCACTCAGGCAGCCGTGTCCCGCACCTCTCTCAGACCAGCGTCTGCAGCAGCGTCCCGCGCCGAGAGCCGGCACAGGGCTGTGCACTGGTTATAACACAGCTCTATGTTGTCCCACTGTGGTTCGCTCAGCCTCTAGGGGACAAGTGGCATCTAAACGTAAACAGGCTGGAGACAAACCATTACAGCTTCAGGTGTAAACAGTAATTAAGGGACCTTCCCAAAGAGCCATCAGAACTCTTGGGCTCAGGGCTGAGTCACAGTGGAATTTGCTGCTCTGTGCATTTGTATCTATTTACAAATTACAGTTGATTGGTAAGAAAAGGAGGGATAAGTTTAGCTCTCCATGGTGTGTGGTAGACAAACTGACAAACTAAACAGTAATAAGTCAGCAAAGCTACATACCATTCACCCAGCGGTGTGAGGAACCTGAAATGTGGAGGGCTGAGCTACTAACTGTGGTTTCCAGCCAGTCCTTCACATCAGCTTCTGTACCAAACCAGTGGAGGAGAGCCAACGGGGCACCAGTTGTTAAAGATGGCCCTTGAGGGGATCCTGGCAATTGCTGAGTGGAAAGCCTCACTTTAGTATTGGGCAAACGGGTTGAAACTAGTGAAGAGCAGAATTGTCAGCACAGCGAGGAGTCGTGAGGCACCTTAAAGACGAATCGTATTGCCCTCCTATTTGGGCGTGTTCCAGGATAGGTTGTAGACTGTCAGTGAAGTGCTGGAGCAGATTTAGCTGGGGGCTGCAGCTGACAATCAGTGATGCCCTGCTATTTTCCTTGTGGGGCCTGTCCCATAGTACATGACTTCTGGGTACTCATGTGCGTCTGTCCATCTGCTTCCTCACTTCCCCCAGAGGGGCATTTTAGCATGATGAATGCTTGATAAAGACCAAAAGGAGGGGACTGTAGTAAGAAGAGGAGCTGAAACAGAAGCCCAGGTATCACAGGCCGGGTGTGAGGCCTGAGGCCTAGGTAAAAGTAGTCAAGGCTTCACTCATAAAGCAAAGTCAAGCGGGGTGGAAGGGTCAGGCCCTGCTCACAGAGCTTGGCAAGAACAGGATGGATGTTGCAGGAATCACACAGACCCCAAAGGTACCAAGCACAAGTCAAGCACATTGCAGAGGGCTGCTACCAGAGCACCTCGTGAGGAGACATCTCGGTGCCAACACACTCCCCACAGAGAACAGGGACAGACCGGCCCAGGGTCAGGGCAGGGTGCCGGCTGACAGCAGGATGGATAGCCCGGTATTGATCGAACCACCCCGCCCAAGTAATGGGTGGTAGTTAGGTACGTCCGTGGGGGGGGGTCACCCTGATACCTCAGGAGTGATGCGTCACTTGTCTGAATGGCTACGTCTACACTGCAGTCTTTCTGCACAAGAATGGCTGTTCTTGCACAAAAACTTGCAGAGTGTCTACACTGCATGGCTATGTCTAAACTCGCGGCTTCTTGCGTGAGTAATATGCAAATGAGGCTAAGCGTGGAGTATCACCGAGCCTCATTTGCATACCTAATGAGCCACCATTTTTTCAGAAGAGGCTCTTGCGCAAGAAGGAGCGTCTACACTGCCCTTCCTGCGCAAGAAAAACCTCTTGCGCAATGGCGTTCTTCCTGAAAAGTAATAGGTGTAACGGCATTGCGCAAGAGGTTTTTCTTGCGCAAGAAGGGGCAGTGTAGACGCTCCTTCTTGCGCAAGAGCCTCTTCTGAAAAAAATGGTGGCTCATTAGGTATGCAAATGAGGCTTGGCGATATTCCACGCTTAGCTTCATTTGCATATTACTCGCACAAGAAGCCACGAGTGTAGACATTGCCCATGTGTGTTCTTGAGCAAGTAGATTTACAGTACAGCATCAGAAAACAGGGCTTCTTCCGGAAGAGTTATTCCTCTCCCCACGAGGAATAAGCCCTCTTGCGCAAGAGCTCTTCCACAAGAGGCCAGTGTAGACAGGCAACATGAATTTCTTGCGCAAGAAGCCCCTATGGCTAAAACGGCCATCAGAGCTTTCTTGCGCAAGAGAGCATCCACACTGCCATGGACGCTCTGGTACAAAAGCACATCTCTTGCGCAAAGGCACATGCCAGTGTAGACGCGCTCTTGTGGAAGACCTTTTGCACAAGAACTCTAGCACAAAACAGTTCTTGCACAAAAAGCCTGCAGTGTAGACGTAGCCCAACTGTGTACGAAGACGTACCTCAGAGGCACGGTCTTTGTCCAGCCAAGAGGCAGCAGAGTAATTCGACAGAGCAAGACCCCTGTCAGGACACCACAGCGGTCACACCCTTGCTCTTGTTATGTGACAGGGATAACTCATTCCCCATCCACTCTCTGCCAGACTGTATTTTGTGGACTTTTCCTCACCTCCCCTCTAATCCCCCCAACGCCCACTGGGCCTCAGTGACCCACGGCCTGTCATTATCTAGCCCCTGCCTCAGGAGCAAACTCCAGCCTGGCAGGGCCCCTCACCATCGGCAGGGGGTGGGCCTGCTGCCTTCACCTGCCCTGGCTGCCTCCCTGCAGTAGCCTCAGGCCTTGTCTCAGACGCTGCAGCCTGGGAGCCTGCCTGGCCAGAGACCCCCAGCCCTGCCCCAGGAAGCCTCCAGCTTCCCTAGCACCCAGGTCCCTCCTGCTCCCCAGCCAGAGCAAGAGTGAGTCTGCCTGTGCCCCTCCCAGAGCCCTTATTTATACAGCCCCAGCTGGGCCCTAATGGGCTGTATCAGCCTCAGCTGGGGCTTGGCTCGCAGCCCTCTCCCAGAGCTGGGTTTTACCCTTAAAGGGCCAGTGTGGGGCAGATGCCCTGTCACACCCCCTCCCCTTTAAGTATTTCCCATGGGGGAGGTGTTACCCTAACACCCCAGCCTCTCCCTCAGCTGGGCCCGGAGGGTGTGTCTCGCCTTCTGCAGGCCCTCCTCCCTCTGGAGCAGCCTGCTCCCCTCTCCAAGGGTCTGGAGCCCCACCGTGGTCCTCTCCACTCTTGTGGGGGTCTCTCTCTCACTCTGGGTCCCCACTGAAACACATCCTGGTCCCCGGAATTGCCTGGGACCCCTCGGCCTCAGACACTCCCTCACTGGAGGCTTTTGACATCACCACTCCCTCCTTTGGAGAAGCCTTAGGCTGAGCCTCCTTCTCCACCTTCTGCCCCGCTCCCTGGGGGCAGGGCCTTCTGACAATGGAACCACCTCTTGTGCCTTCTCTTTGCCCAGGCCTTTCTGCACCCGCCTGTGGCTTAGCCCTTCCCTCGGGGCTAGCTGGGGCCCTGCAGGTGCCCTTAGGGCACTCCCTCTTCAGATGCCCTGGCTCCCCACAGCTCCAACACTTCAGGGACCCCCTGTTACCTTCACAGGGGGGTGCACTTCCGCTGTTCATATTATCTGGGTGGGGCCTCCCTGCTCCAACCCAGTAGGGGCCCTCTCTCCTCAGGTGTCCCCTGTGCCCACAGGATTAACAAGTTCTAGGTCCAGGCGCTGGCTACAAGCTTTTGGTGCCCAGTATCCCACGGAGTTCAGGTGCCCACCCCTGCAGGGGCCAGACCTGTCCCCTTTGCTGCTCGGGAAGCTGGGCCACCCACGCCCTCCAATCAATGTCCATTTTATCTCATGTCTCTCAGTGTAGCCTATTGACCAGGGTTTATATCATAGCTTCCTTGGTCACAGGGAGTCTATAGCGCGGCCCCTTTGTATCGGCAGGCCCCGCACACGCCCATGTACCTGCATGTCCACCCCCGGCACACCTCGAGCACTGTGTGTATTTGTGTCCAGTGTGAAGGGTGTGACTGTGGACGGCTGCCACACCCAGACATTCTTCCTTTACACGCTTGCAGTTGCGCAGTCAGTCGTCCAGTGACCATGGCCTTCGCTACGTGGCCATCTGCAACCCTCTGAGATCACCACCATCCTCAGCAACGCCCGGGTAGCTACACTAGGACTGATGTCACCTTTCACCCCCAGCCCAACACCCTGTAACTGAGCCTTTCCATGACTTCTGGACCACCAGAATATCTTGCAGCTTTCTCCCGAAAGCTGGCTTTCCATAAGCCCTCTGGGAGCAGGGTCCCTCGTCTGCCTGACACACAGAGGCTGCACTTTCCATTAGTCAGAGACAAAGACTTAGACGACCATGCTGAGCTTCTTTATCATACGTGCAGTGACCTGGGGAGCAAGCACTAAGTCCCTCCGCTGTGCCCAGCACTGCATGGCGCAAACGGCCTCGTATCTCCTTTTGTGAAGGCCTGGGAGAGCTGGAGCATCTTGGGAGAGTTTTGCCCATGGTTCCCTTGTCTCATACTCGGGGCAAACAAGTTGAGCAGTTTGGAGTTGAAGTTCTTTAGTACAAGGAGGCTGCTGAGGACAAAAACACGAGTGAACTAGGTCAGAATCCTAGAATCCTAGAACACTAGAACTGGAAGGGACCTTGAGAGTCATGGAGTCCAGTCCCCTGCCCTCACGGCAAGACCAACTACCATCTAGATCATCCCTGACAGGTGTCTGTCCAACCTGCTCTTCAATATCTCCAGAGATGGAGATTCCACAACCCCCTGAGGCAATTTATTCCAGTGTTTAACCACCCTGACAGGTAGGAAATTTTTCCCAATGTCCAACCTAAACCCCCCTTGCTGCAGTTTAAGCCCATTGCTTCTTGTCCTGTCCTCAGATCATTTGCTCTTTCCTTGCTGTCACCACCCATTACCCGTGCTGCCGGTGACAGAATGTTTTCTCAGATGAGATGAACTTGACAGAAACAGAACTGCACATCAAGATGCAAGGGGAACTTTTAGAAACGTGCTTTGTGTTATGGCACACATGGAACATATAGGGACACAAAATCTGTTCTGGACAGGTTACACCGGTGAAAGAAAGGACAGCGCTGGTCGTTGCTGGTAGGTCGGAACAGCAACCGCTGCATTCTGCTTCTGAGGAAGACAGCGAGGATGAAATGTTGCCTTTCAGAGACTAGCAGCCAGAAAGCAATTCAACACACAAGATCGGCATTAGCTATTTTAGAAATAAATAGCATAATAACGTTATATACAGTCAACCTGTGGAACTCCTTGCCAGAGGATGAGGTGAAGGCTAGGACTTTAATAGGGTTCAAAAAAGAGCTAGATAGATTCATGGAGGTTAGGTCCCTCAATGGCTATTAGCCAGGATAGGTAGGAATGGTGTCCCTAGCCTCTGTTTGTCTGGAAATGGGTGACAGGAGAGGGATCATGTGAGGATTACCTGTTGTGATTCCTCCCTCTGGGGCATCTGGCATTGGTCACTGGGCTAGATGGACCTTTGAAATAACGAAATAACGGTAGCATGGGCACTACGGGACCGCTATCTCAAAAGAACTACTCCCCAGGATAATTTCAACAAATCACATGAAAGGAGCCTACCTCGGGCTAATCTTGAGGCCTCCCCGTAGTGAGGACACACTATTTCGATTTCGTTAAATCAGAAGCTATTGAATCAATTTTAGTTATTTTGAAATAGTTTCCTAGTGTGGACATGCCCTTAGGCTATGAGCACAGTAGAACTCCGGCAAGGCTGAGCAGGAGGGAGAGAAGCAGCCAGAGCCATGGGGGATGGAGACGCAGCCCAGAAGAGCCAGAGCTAAGCCACAGGCAAAGGAGCAGAGCTGAGGCAGAGTCGGGGCAGAGCTGGGGCAGAGCCAGGACAGAGTCGGGCCAGAATCGAAGCCAAGTTGGGGAAGAGCTGGGGTAGAATTGAGACAGAGCCAGGATGGAGCCGTGGTGGAGCCAGGACAGAGCTGGGGCAGAGTTGGGGAAGAGCCAGGGCAGAGGTGAGAGCAGCACAACACAGTGAGCAGCTGGGGAGAGCTTGGGGGGGCTCCCGTCCCCTGGGACAGAGGCCACCCGGCAATAGAGGCCAGCACTAGAAGCACTTGAGGAGAATCCGGATCGGCCCTCTGAGGTGGGTGGTTTCAGATGGAGGCTGGGGAGGAGGGCTGGGGGCTGGGGCCTCCCTACTGGCTAGTTGGGGGGCTGCACGATCCTCCCGAGTCCCCACTTGCCCAGCAATGGGCTGGCCCTTCCCTGGCATCCCCAGCGGGGAGCACACACCTGGCTCGGCTCGGCTCGGCTCGGCTCGGCTCGGCTCGGCTCAGCTCGGCTGGGGCGAGCACCATGCCAAGCAGCCAGGCCGGCCAGCTGCCATGTTGGTCACTCGAGTACAGGGGCCACAACTCCCTTCTGGTCTTGGCCAGGGCCATTCGTCCCACCTGAGCTGGCCTACTCCGCGGCGCTCGTTGCGGACACTTCTGGGCTCCCCAAATCGCTCTTTCACATCCTTTGAGCAAGCAGCCATGTCGAACTCTGACGGACTGGCTCGTCCGAGGGGCCTGCAGCCCTCGTTCCATGGAGAGGCGTTTGGGAACAGCGCCCGGTTTCAAAATAAGGGCCGTGCAGACAGCGCCAATTTCGCAAGAAGCTATTTTGAAATGGACTCGAAATAAGTGGCCCAGTTGGCACAGCTGACATTGCCTCGCTTATTTCGAGCTCCGGGGGCAGTGTAGACATCCCCTCCCTTTCCAGTGACAAAGCCCAGGGCTCCGCACTGGAGACATACCCCCATGAGCCAGAGGGGCAGGCAGAGTCCAGCCCTGGGGATCCAAGCGCCCTTCAGCTTGGGCAGGGCTGGGAAGTCTGATTCAGCCTGTAACCTCCGATTCCAATTCCCCTGGGGGACACTGGGAGGCGATGAACCGAGAGGCTGAGAACAAACCCAACACCCACTCCAGTCCAGCCTCTGTCCTGTGCTGGGGCTGTGGGGAGGGCTAGGCACTGTCCCTCGGACGGCACCCAGACACACTCTCTGCCTGGGGCATCCTGCTGGTGCTGCTCTTATGGAGTCTGTGGCCCTCAAGCGACCCAGTGACTGTAAAACAACGAGGGACCCGGCGGCACCTTAAGAACCAACAAACGTATTTAAGCCTTTGCTGTCGCGGGCTGGAATCCGCTTTGCCAGGGGCATGACACATGAATTGGGTCCGTGTTTACGGTGCCGCGGGACTCCTGGTTGTTCCTGCGGAAACAGACTGACCCGGCTGCCTCTCTGACACCTACCCCATGACCATTCTGCAGTGGTGTGGTCTGAGCGGGCCCCTGAGTGGAGTTCTCACCCACTCCAGCTAGTCCTGAGACCCTCGGATTCACCTGCCAAGGGGGCACAGGTTTCAGGCTCCCCCTCCCCAATGCTCCTCTGCATCCCACCCAATGAGCGGCCCCTGCCAGAGCGGGAGTCCATTTCCTCAGGGCCTGGTGCAGAGACCCTGGTTGCACCAGGAAGTCGGGACTCCTGGGTGCTCTCTGTCACTGGGTCACTTGTTCTCTGTCGGATCTTGGCCGTGTCCGTGCCTCAGTTTACATGGCTGCATAGTGGGGATATGTTCATGGGGACATTCCTTTGCTAGCTGTCCTGAAGAGCCTGCAATGAAAGGTTCTTCCCTGTCTCCTCTCAGTTACTGACGAGGATTCCTGATCTCTAGTCCCTTTACAAAAGCCCCAAGTATCAGCAAAAAAGGTTCACATCTTCCTTCTGTCAACTGTCTGCAGATCTGTCTGTCTGTTGTCTCCCCATCCCTCCTGGGCAGTCACAGGGCATCAGACCCTACAGGCAGAGAGGCAGTATCCCTAGATTTCTCCCTAATCAACTCTCAGTGTTAATTACACACAAATACATGGAGCTGCCAAGTCCTCTCCGGCTGAGCCCAGAGTCCCTTGGGGCCGGCCCCTTAACTTGCTGTTTACTCAGAAAGCAGGGCACAGAGCGCAGAAGCACCGACAGGTGCGTCTATAGCCTGTTTGCATCGTCCCCCGGAGGCAGCGCGACCCCCCCAGACAGCCCAGGGCTGGGTTATAAAGCTGCATGCTGCTGGGCCGGTGCTTTGGGCCGGGATGCTGTGGGGGATGCTGGGATGTGAGAGATGTGGGGCTAAGTTACCGGAGGGGAGTTCCCAGGGAGGAAACCTCTGTCCCAGCACTCGCCGGTCCTCGTCTCTTGCTGAGGGGCCCCCCTGCGCCACAGTCCCAGGGCAGCATGCGAGTCACGGCACAGAGCGTAAGTCCAGGCTCTTTCCCTGGGCTGTTCATGGACGTGCACTGCACGGCCGCATTCAATGGCTCTGCTTGCTAGGATACCACATCATGACAGCAGCAGCATTCTCAGTGTAGAGAAACCAAACCTTATTCCATCTCCCAACTGCGTTAGCCTCCACATTTGTACTGTTTCGTTTCTTTGGCAAGATGAGTTTTCCATACCGCATGATTTTGAAAGTTTCTTTTTGAACTAATCCCACCCCAGATTTCCAGTGCCTCCTGGCCTCATCGAAACTTTTTCTAAACAAATCCCCAACCCTATGAATTTTTAATACTTTATGTTCAAAACAGAACTGTCCTATATTTGCCTTTCAAAATGGCCCTTCTGCTGCCTGACCTCATCATTCTGGTTTCTAATCAGACATGTGGCTGATTGGTCTGTTCATAGCGCTGGTGTTCATAATGTTGCTGTTCTACTGGCCATGTTGTTTAACACCCTCCTCCCCTGCTAGTAGACTAGAAAGCATTTTGTTGCCACGTGCGATACGAGAACAGCCTGCTGCTTGTTTTGAAATGAAAATCAGAAATAGTCCTTGACATTTTCTGCCACATTAATAAGTTTCCTTTCTCCATGTAGGACTAGACACACACTTTTTCTAGGATTTATTTTGTTCTTTGGACTCTTAATAGCCTTATGTCCTGTGATGGGTTGTCCCCCTTTTCAGGTGCGACCGGAGACCCTGGCATACCACTGAGCAGGGGTCCCCGCCAAGTGCAGGTAAGGTGGGTAGATGTAAATGCAATCTCAGGACAAGTGTCTGAGAGTGAGAACAGGAGGACAATGGAACAGCTGTATGACGGGGTGGCAGCTCCTTTGCTGGAGGGTTTTCAAAGGCAGCTGGATAGTCATACGGGCTCAGCGTCATATCTTTTATCCATTTTCATAACTCCCTATTTGTATTGCTCACTCCCAGTTTTCCCTTTTGCCCGGTCGCTGTGTATTGCCTTCCCTCCCTCCCATGCCGAATCACCGCCTTCGCTCTTGCACTGAACCGGGTTTTAGCCAAGGTGGTGCACTCTCTTGACTGTGAAATCGTGGGAAATCCACCAGCCTGGGCCTCCTCACCCTGTCTAGCTAAGCCAGGCTCTCCCCGCCTCTTTTCTTACACACACAGGTGGGGCCACAGCTAGCTGGAGAAAGACAGAGCCACTCAGATGGGCACTAAGAAGGCTCCATTTACTGGAATTATCCCAGCACTCAGGGTGCACACCTCCTCCCAATTATGAATCACACAAACCAGGTGTCAAAATAAATCAACTAAGCATGTTTTCATAGTAAAGGGCAGATGGCAACGGATTATAACTGAAAGCAAACAGGCAAAGGTTACTGAGAAAATAAAACCGAAAAAACCCACAAAGTAAATTGCCTCCATATAAAACCATGGTACACCCACATCTTAATACTGTGTACAGATGTGGTCGTCTCCTCTCAAAAGAGATACATTGGCATTGGAAAAGGTTCAGAAAAGGGCAACAAAAATGATGAGGGGTTTGGAAGGGGTCCCATATGAAGAGAGATTAAAAAGACTGCACTTTTCAGCTTAGAAAAGAGGATACTAAGGGTGTGTCTAGACTACAGGGTTTTGTCGACAAAAGTGGAGTTTTGTCCACAAAATTATACCTGCGTCTACACTACCGCCGCGTTCCGTCGACAGTAAGTCGACAGAATGTGGCAGTTTTGTTGAGGGTGGTAAACCTCATTCTGCGAGGAATAATAATGCCTTTTGTCGACAGTTCTGTCGAAATAAGGCGCTATTGCATCCACACTGTGCTTTTTCAAAAGAGAGCATCTACACTCTCTGTCGAAAAAGTGGCTTGCTTTTTTGACAGATCTGGTTGCAGTCTAGATGCTCTTTTTTGACAGATGCTTTGTCGACAACAAAGCCTCTGTCAACAAAAGCCTGTAGTCTAGGCACACCCCAGACTCTATCTAGCCATCTATCCCCATACACTCTGTCTGTCTATCTAGCCTTTATGCAGATTGGGTGACCCAAGCTGAGCACAAATCCAGGGCAGGTTATTCTTGTTCTCCATTCTTAGACATCTGAGGATCGTCTTTCCATTGGCCACTCTTGCAAATGAGCAGCTGTAGCCTTTGGGTGGGCTCAAGCATACTCCATTGTCCTTCGTCAGCCCCACCCTGAATCCCCACCCTCCATAGGAAAGGAGCCGGGGACTGAGGGTTCAGGTGCTGGAAGGAATTTTAGAAAGGGTTGCACAGTGTGTATAACAACATCTTCTCTCCGGTTGCTTGTAGGCCTCTCTATCGGGAATCCAGGCAGACACTGTGTGTGCTGAAATCACTGTCAGCCAGCCAGGTATGTGATCAACCAGCCACCCAGTGAAAAGTGTAGATTAAAAACCCCAAGAGAATACCACACTGGGACTAGCAAATTAGCAATGGCTCTTTCCCCGTTCCAGGGAACACAGACAGTGTAGCTAGCAGAGTTTGGCTAGAATTGAACCCACCCTCTAAGCACACTGGTAACACAGGGGAATGTATTTCCCCTCTCGGTTTCCCCGCACTAGAGTTAATAATGTGAAGCCTCCCTGTTAGGGGAGTAACAATAGCACTGACCAGCTGCAAAGTGCTTCAGAGTTAGGACATGAGGCTGCTTTCTGCCCTGGGTCTCCACTTCTCTCAACCCACCCAGGGCATGTGTCCCCTGCAAAGTGAGGTCGATGTGGAAGAAAGCAGGTCCTCACTCTGCGTTTGTTAGCAACAAGTAGCCAGAGGAAATTTTATTCGAGCAATATTGCTAGGGAAGACAGTGTAAGCAGATCTTCAAAATACAAAACAAATAAAGCCAATATATATACTTCCCGTTACATATAATAACAATAAACAATTATTCTCCTTCCCATAATAATTCCCTTCAGGTGCCACCTTATCTCGAGATTCTCACTAGAGTTAGCAATCCATCCTTATCTCCTAAAGTGAGGTGAGAGCAAAAGCGGCATTTCTTACAGTTCTCGCGAGATTAGGATTTGGATTTGGGTTAGGGTTAGGGTCCACTCCTAACAAATCTAAGATGGCTACACATAATCCTTGCTTCCACACTCCCCCCTTTTGTGCTTTTAGCACAACTAACTCTCTAGACCTCTATATTCATTAGGCATTGTATTTCTGTTTTCACATCAAGGGGATCGACCTCAAAGTGGCTACCCCGAGCGCTTGCCCTCCTGGAGTCTGACCCAGCAATGGGGAACCAATTGGAGCAGACTCCACATTACCCCCCACCACTCACTCCTACCTCCCCCCCTCCAGGAGTCTCTGAAAGAGACAGCTCCTGTGAGGTACATGGGTCCCAGGTGTTTCCTTAGTGCTTCTGTGAATGATGCTCGGGTCCTTTCCCTGGGCTGTGTCCTTGTTGGGATGTTTCCCCTGGCATATGTGTTGGCAAAGCTTCAGGTTCCTTACACGCTCAGGTTTGGAGCAATTGTGTGTGTGTGGGTGGGAGCCAGCACTCTCTGCAGGAAGGAACAATGACCGAGAGCAAGTACCCACATCCATGTGCCTTCTGCTGCCCACTGAGGTTACCCACACTACCATGGGCAGGAATTGTTGACACACGGACCATCGTATAATACAGAATTGCCATTGGTAGGGCCAATTTCTCCCAATTCAGTACTCTCAGTAAGGAAGATGTCTGAGGAGTGACCAAACTTCTTCACCACAAGGCAGCCACCCCCCCGTGGGGCAGGTAGTGTACCATTAACCTTGTCTCCCCATCCAGGCGTATGTCTCTATCCAGATGTGACCCTCACCCTAAAGTCTGGGCATACACAGGAAGTCAGGGGGTTGTACGGCACATGCAGGAGACACTGTTCTGCCTCACGATACAACAACTTCTGCCTGAATCCATGTCAGATGCCAACACAAGTGGCTTCACCAACCCTTCCACGTTCATCCTGCTGGGCATCCCTGGCCTGGAGGCAGCCCACGTCTGGATCTCCATCCCCTTCAGCACCACATACACCATAGCCATCTTGGGGAACGTCACCATCCTGTTCATCGTGAAGAGGGAGACGAGCCTCCATGGGCCCATGTACTATTTCCTCTTTAGTAGGATGGGTTACTCATAGTTCACATCTGTGATTAATGAAAATGTCCTTTTTCAGGCTGAAGAAGAGCGACCAACCTGCTTCACCCATGAGAACAGCCTCTAGTAGCACACACAGCATCTCACCTCAGGCACGCACAGGAGGTCAGGGGAACTTACGGTACACGGAGGAGTCCTCAGAGTTGGACACCTTCTCCCTTACTCCATGTCAGATTCTAACACAACCCACTTCACCAACCCCTCCACCTTCATCCTGATGGGCATTCCTGGCCTGGAGGTGTTCTATGTTTGGATCTCCATCCCCTTCTGCCTCATGTACGCCATCGCCCTCTTGGGGAACTTCACCATCCTGTTCATCGTGAAGAGGGAGACGAGCCTCCATGGGCCCATGTACTATTTCCTCTGCATGCTGGCCGCCACCGACCTGGTCCTTTCCACGTCCACCCTGCCCAAATTGCTGAGCATCTTCTGGTTCAACTCTAGAGAGATCAGTTTCAGTGCCTGCCTCACCCATCTGTACGTCATTCACAGCTTTTCTGTGCTGGAGTCTGGGATCTTCGTGGCCATGGCGTTGGATCACTATGTGGCCATCTGTGACCCCCTGAGACATTCCACCACCCTGACAAACTCTGTAGTGGCTAAACTAGCCCTGGTTGTGGTGCTGCGCAGTGTCATACTCATATTCCCTTATCCCTTGCTGGTGAGGCAGTGGCAATATTGCAGAACCAACATCATCCCCCACTCGTACTGTGAGCACATGGCCGTGGTGAAGCTGGCCTGTGGTGACATGGGCATCAGTAATCACTATGGCCTCTTTGTGGCATTGTTTGTCAGCAGTCTGGAAGTGTTTTGCATTGCCATGTCCTACACCCGGATCCTCAGGGCCATCTTTAGCCTTCCCACCAAGGATGCCCGAATCAAGACCTTTGGGACCTGCAGCTCCCACCTCGGTGTCATTTTAATTTCCTACACCCCAGCTCTCTTCTCCTTCCTCACACACCGGTTTGGCCACAATGTGCTCCTTCATTTCCACATTCTCATTGCCAACCTGTACCTCCTGGCTCCCCCCATGCTGAACCCCATCATCTACAGGGTGAGGACCAAACAGATCTGGTACAGGCTGATGCAGCTCTTTATTCAGAAAGGCATCTAAGCTTTTCTCCTGGGGCTCCGGCGCTCACATCTGTGCGGAGCCCGGTTGGTGCCATAGTGTTGGGGCCTTTTCCCTGACTCAGCTGCTGGGCAGATAGATTTAACCCTTGCTGCTCCATGTCAGTACAAAGAACCCAGGGAATTGGTCTATGTCCAATTTATCATTTAGTCACTGTTAACTAGACCCCTGGAGCTTCACCACCCTGCCCCACCTCTTCTCCCAAACCCCTTCCCAGCTCTACCCTCTCCTTTCAATGTCCTGCCCCTCTAGTTGGCTCCTCTCCTCTCCTCCCCCCTCTCCTGCTGGATAATCTCTCAGGGCACGTCTAGATTACATGCTTCTTTCGAAAGAGATCATCTAGACAGCCACAACTTTTTTCGAAAAAGTGGTCCGCTTTTTCGAAAGAGAGCACCCAGGCAATCTGGACGCTCTCTTTAGAAAAAGCACTGTTTGCGTTCAAGAATGCTTTTTTTTTTTTTGAAAGAGATCTTTCAAAAAAAGGCAATCTTCCTCTTAAAATGAGGTTTACTGCTGTGGAAAAAAACCTCTGTGTTCTTTCAATTTAATTTTGAAAGAACGCGGTGGCAGTCTAGATGCAGGTGAAGTTTTTTGAAAAAAGACCACTTTTTTTTGGAAAAGCCCTGTAGTCAAGACATAGCCTCAGACACTTAGCACCCCGAATTTACTGCGGTGATATGATCAGCTCTGTTTGTCACATTGTATGCCTTCTAAGATATCATTCCCAGAGCCTTTTTCCACTGAACATGACTGTCTCCTTGGGTCATTGTTTGTGACGGTATGGACTCTTGCTACAGATACATCACTAAAGTATGGCTTGGGGTTTGGGGAACACCCCCCCCACTAGCCTTTCAAATACAACAGTCAAGAGTATTAACTGCCATCATTAACACCAATCCAGGGAAGTATCCACTAACATGGGAAGTTTGCAGAAGGTAGCCTTCTCCCAGGGGAGCCAGGGACGATGGAGAATGTTTGGCCAGTGGGAGCGGATGCTTCACACCACATGCATGGACTTTCCAGAAAGCTGGGAGAAAGTATGAAGGCTAGAGACTGACCTCATCACTGACATCGTTGGGGTTGGTCCTGCTCTGGGCAGGGGGGCTGGATGCGATGACTCCTGAGGTCTGCACCAGACCTGGGGTTCTATGGTTCTGTCACCCATCTTCACTCCCCCACAATTCAACAGCTGCAACAACCTCTGGAGAACAAAGTACCTGGAAGTGGGGCGGGGAGCCCTGGCTGCAAAGCGGATGCAGCTTGTGCCTCCAGAATCTGCGAGCCTGCTTGTGGCATCAGCCCAGGTGAGATCATGGGGACTCAGCCCCAACCTCGTGTGTATAAATCTCAGGAAGTGGCTTTGTTCCATTTCTTAGGTAGCTTGCTTCCTCTAGCATCCAGCCCGCTGTAGGCAATAAACCTGTGTTAGCTTTCACCTGAGCCTGCCTCATGTGAGTGTGGTGGTTGGGAATCTTAGCTGTGAACACAGGCTAGTGTGGAACTTCCCCCCGCGAGGGGAAGCCGGCTGTTCAGTGAGCTTTCCCCACACAGATACCCATGCTGGGCAAGACAGGATCTGGTGTAGTTTCACTGCAGCAAGGATGTGAGGCTGGTGAGCTGGAATATTGGCGGGGGCCTCCACGGTGGGTCCATGAATGGGTTAGGTAAAGCATTCAGGTCACTCGGTGGGGCGTGTGTCTTGACCTGTTGTCAAACAGGGGGACAACAGGGTCTGGATGGTTTGGCCATGTGTCAGCCACAGAGCTGGGGGAGAGGCCAACCCAGATGAATAATTAGGGGACACTGCAGATCCCGGCTTCACTCCAGGGGTAAATCCCATCAAAATATCCATCATCATCCACCATGAACCGGGCCCCTCTGCTCCAGGGCTGGGACGGGAGCTGCTACTGCCTGACAAGGAGCCCGCCTGTGGATAGGGACAGCTGGAGTTCATGACTCAATGCCTCCCTCTGCCCGGCAGTAACCAGACACTGTCAGATCCCTTAAACCCAAACCAGCCTTGGGCTCCCCCCCAGACAGTCCCATCAAATATAACAATGACCGAACACATTGTTCATGATATGGAAAGTTCTACTGATCACACCCTACCGGGTGGGTCACTGCACATTTCAAGTCTTACTCAAGCACAGACTTACCCCACCTCTGACTTTAACAAAACAAAGGTTTATTGAAAGTGTGGGAGTAAACATCCTTCTACACAGAGACACCAATACAGTCCTTAAGTCAGTTCCATGGGAGAGATGGTGAGCTGTACAGTTCAAATAAGTCATTCCGAAGTAGCCCATAAGTTGCAGTCCCATTTCCAATGTCCAATTTCTGTCCCTGTGCAGCAGAGAGACAGACTCCAGCTGGAGGAGAAGCCAGGAGTGGCAGGCAGCCCCTGGACATCCTAGAGGGCTCAGACCGAATCCCAGAGAGCAGTCTAGAATACTGAGGACACAGAGGCAGGGAAGGGCAGGCAGGTGTGGGATCTAAAGCTGGGTACCTCTTGTGGTGTGGAAATCAGAGGAACTGGTTGGGCTGCTCCTTCCCCAAGGCCTGGGTCTGTTTGCTGTAACGCCCCTGTGTCCCGAGATAGAAACTGGACACAGGTGGCCCCCGGGGCAGCTCCGGGAAGGGTGTGCGGAAGCAGGTGAAGAGTCTGGGGGAGACAGCTCTGAAATGAGTTGGAAGCCTTGGCATGCACATTCCTAGTCCCAGAGAGAGGCACGGGAATGGGAGCGGAGAGTGGACCTGGATTCCCAGAGCCACAGGCAGGGCCTGAACATGGCTCTCATGCTGGAAAGCTTAACAGCATTAACAAGTCAAGTGTGTGGCACCCAAACACAGGCACCTGGCCACACGATGGAAATCCTTAACAGGACAGAGAGTAAGACACAGAATATCTTATTGCCTCTGTATAAATCCATGGTATGCTCACATCTTGAATACTGTGTACAGATGCGGTTGTTCCATCTCTAAAAAGATGTCTTGACATTGGAAAAGGTTCAGAAAAGGGCAACAAGAATGATGAGGGGTTTGGAACAGGTCCAATATGAAGAGAGATTAAAAAGACTAGGATGTTTCAGCTTAGAAAAGAGGAGACTAAAAGGGATATGCTAGAGGTCTATAAAATCATGACTGGTGTGGCAAAAATGAATAAGGAAAAGTTATTTCCTTGTTCCCATAAAATAAGAACTAGGGGTCACCACATGAAATGAATAGGTAGCAGGTTTAAAACAAACAAAAGGAAGTTTTTCTTCACACAGCGCACAATCAACCTGTGGAACTCCTTGCCAGAGGATGTGGTTCATGGAAGGTAGGTCCATCAATGGCTATTAGCCAGGATGGGTAGGAATGGTGTCCCTAGCCTCTGTTTGTCTGGAAATGGATGACAGGAGAGGGATCACATGGTGATTCCTGATTCTGTTCCCTCCCTCTGGGGCATCTGGTATTGGCCACTGTGGGCAGACAGGACACTGGGCTGGATGGACATTTGGTCTGACCCAATCTGGCCTTTCTTATGGGTGTGACATGATGTTCACACTGAGCCACAATAGTTTTAAAACTTTATTAAAATATCTGGACAGGAAACCCAATAGCCATGCGAGTAGTCAAATAAACCAGGGTTACCAATCCCGGATTATTAGTCTAAAATAGCCTGGGGACCATGGACGAAGGACGAGCCTTGCGTCGGGTACAGCTGTTCAGGGCCTGGTTTCTCAGATGTTGGCTGAGAGGAGCAGCGGCTAATGCCAAGAGCTGCCTGAAGCTACTAACATAGTTTACTGAACTTTCTGACCTAAATCTGGATTAAACTAAGAGACTATTAGGAACAAAAGGGTTTAAAGAGACAGTTTAGAGGCTAATCTCAGCTCCTGACTCTTCCTGCCCTTTTTCTTCATTTCCCTAATTTCTAATCTAAACTAAAACACTCTCTCCCTAGCTTGCCTCGATCGCTTCCCTATTCCTTCTCTAGCTCTCCCTTATCACTACCAGGGAGCTTGGGGCACCCTGTTTTATAAGCAGAGGAGCTTGGATTCTCCATCTAGGTCCAAATTTAACTTCCTCACCCACAAACCCTTGGGCTAAACGTCCTCCAAAGGCTGGACACACGTAACATGTTTGTACTTCCTGATGACATGTAGATCCATGTTCACGATATCAGATCAATCTCACCTGTGTTATTTCTGTGTATTCCTTGTGGTGTAGTTGTTAACATTGGAGCACATTCTTGGCAGCCCCTCCACCATGGAAAGTCCCTCTAATTTATCACCATCTCTCCAGCTGAAAGGTCCCACACACATGCAAGTCGTCTTTTGCTATCTGGGTGAAAGGGCCCAGAAAAAAATACTAACTTGCCTTAGGTTAACATGCCCCCAGCTTTGTGGAGAGAAAGGCTGAGAAATTCCTGTGAGTGGCTGGGTCTGGGGAGCGGAAGAGAAAGGAACAGGAGGGGGATGTAGGAAGAAGAGGCAGAACATGGGCAGGGCTTGAGGAAAGAGGTGGGGAAGATGGTAGATGGACCAGCAGGGATGGAGATTCCACCCCGTCCCTAGGGAACCCAGCCCAGCGCTTCCCCACACTCCTAGGGAAATAGTTTTTCTTAATATCCAACCTAGACCTCCCCCACTGCAACTTGAGCCCATTGCTCCTTGTTCTGCCATCCGTCACTACTGTGAACAGCCTCTCTCCAGCCTCTTTGGAACCTCCCTTGAGGAAGTTGAAGGCTGCTCTCAAATCCCCCCTCACTCTTCTCTTCTGCAGACTAAACAAACCCAAATCCCGCTGCCACTCCTCGTAGGCCACGTGCTCCAGCCCCCACATCATTTGGGTCGCCCTCCACTGGATTCTCTCCAATGCGTCAACATCCTTTCTGTAGTGGGGGGCTGAGAACTGGACACAATACTCCAGATGTGGCCTCACCAGAGCCGAATAAAGGGGAATAATCACTTCTCTGGATCTGCTGTCAATTCTCCTAATAATTCACCCCGATATGTTGTTATTGGCTACAAGGGCACCCTATTGACTCATATCCACGTTTCTAACTTCTGTGTCAGAGGCTAGGAATGGGCAACAGGAGAGGGATCACATGATCATTCCCTGTTCTGTTCACTCCCTCTGGGTCATCTGGCTCTGGCCACTGTCAACAGCCAGGACACTGGGCTAGATGGACATTTGGTCTGACCCATTATAGCCGTTCTTATGTTCTTATGTTCTCATCCATTATAGCCCCCGGGTCCTTTTCTGCTGAACTGCTACTTAGCCAGTCGGTCCCCAGCCTGTAACAGTGCTTGGGATTCTTCTGTCCCATTGTTGAACCTCATCAGATTTCTTTTGGCCCAGTCCTCCAATTTGTCTAGGTCACTCTGGACCCTATCCCTGCCTTCCACCATATCTACCTCTTCCCCTAGCTTAGTGTGATCTGCAAACTTGCTGAGGGTGCAATCCATCCCCTCATCCAGGTCATTAATAAAGATGCTGAACAAAACTGGCCCTAGAACCAATCCTTAGAGTACTCCACTTGAAACTGACCACCAACCTGACATCGAGCCATTGATCACTACCCGTTGGGCCTGACAGTCTAGCCAACTTTCTATCCACCTTATAGTCCATTTATCCAATCCATATTCCCCTAACTTGCTGGGAAGAACACTAAGGGAGACCGTATCAAAAGCTTTGCTAAAGTCAAGGTAGATCACGTATACCTCATGCCCACAGAGTTAGTTACTTCCTCATAGAAGGCAAACAGGTTGATCAAACATGATTTGGCCTTGGTGAATCCATTTTCACTATTCCTGATCACATTCCCATCTTCCAAGTGCTTCGAAATGGATTCCTTGAGGATCCCTCCATGATTTTTCCGGGGACTGAGGTGAGGCTGACTGGTCTGTAGTTCCCTGGATTGTCCATCTTCCTTTTTCAAAGATGGGAACTACATTTTCCTCTTTTCAGTTGTATGGGACCTCCCCAGGTCACCACAAGTTTTCAAAGATAGTGGCCAATGGCTTTGCAATCACATTAGCCAACTCCCTCAGCACCCTTGGATTCATCAGATCTGGCCCCATGGATTTGTGTATGCCTAGCATTTCCAAATAGTTCTTAACCTGTTCTTTCTCCACCAAGGGCTGCCCACCTCCTCCCCATACTGTGTTGCCTAGTGCAGTCATCTGGGAGCTGAACTTGTCTGTGAAGACTGAGGCACAGAAAGCATTGAGTACTTCAGCTTTTCCCACACCAGCCGTCGCTAGGGTACCTCCCTCTTCTAGTAAGGGCCCCACCCTCTCTCTGATCACCCTCTTATTGCTAACACGCCTGTAGAAACCTTTCTTGTTATCCTTCACATCCCTTGCTAGCTTCAGTTCCAATTGTGCTTTCGTTATAATATCTCTTGGATTGCCCAGTCTGTAACTGTGAGAAGAGGGCCCATGCCACCAGTCCACTCTGCCTAAATCGCCGTCCCAGTTCCCAAGCCCCAGAAAAATAACTTATGTCCTTTTCCATGTAAATAGCCAGAGCAGCCTGCCCCAGATCTGTTTGGTCCTCACCCCGTAGATGATGGGGTTTAGCATAATGGGCACCAGGAGGCACACATTGGCAATGAGAATGTGGAAATGCAGGGGTATATTGTGGCCAAACCGGTACATGAGGGAGGTAAAGACACCTGGAATGTAAAAGGCTAGGATGGCACACAGGTGGGAGCTGCAAGTCTCAAAAGTCTTGAGCCGGGCATCCTTGGTGGGGAGTCTGAAGATGGCCCTGAGAATCTGCATATAGGACAGAGTGATAAAAATCACATCCAGCCCCAACACACAGAAGAGCACAAAGAGGCCGTAGTAACTACTGACCCGGGTGTCGGCACAGGCCAGCTTCACCACAGCGATGTGCACACAGTATGGCTGGGGGATGATGTTGTTTCCACAATACGGCCATTGCCTCGCCAGGAGGGGATAAGGCAGTACGAGGATGCCACCACGCAGCACTGCACTCAGACTGATCTTGGCCACCATGGCGTTTGTCAGGATGGTGGAATGTCTCAAGGGATCACAGATGGCCACGTAGCGATCAAACGCCATGCCCACAAAGATCCCCGACTCTATCACTGAGAAGCTGTGAAAGAAGTACAGCTGGGTGAGGCAGGCACTGAAACCAATCTCCCTGGAATTGAACCAGAAGATGCTCAGCATTTTGGGCAGGATGCACGTGGACAAGACAATGTCAATGACAGCCATCATGCAGAGGAAATAGTACATGGGCTCATGGAGTTTTTGCTCCGTCTTCACAATGAAGAGGATGGTGAAGTTCCCCAAGACGGCTATGATGTACATCATGCAGAAGGGGATGGAGATCCAGACATGGGCTGTCTCCAGGCCAGGGATGCCCAGCAGGATGAAGGTGGAGGGGTTGGTGAAGTGGGTTGTGTTGGAATCTGACATAGAGCAGGGAAGAAGGTGTGCAACTCTAAGGCAGAATGGTACCTCTTGAATGTACCGTCCACTCCCCTGAGGTCCTGTACGTGCCCAGGTCTAGGGTGATGGTGACAGTCAAAATGCCTGGATGGAGAGATAATGTTAATATAAAACATGAAATGCACAACTGGAGGCTGTGTTCAGGGTTGAAACATATTGGATGCACTTCACACTTTCAAAAAAAATGATATTTTCATAGGTCATCTGAAGAAGTGGGCTGTGCCCATGAAAGCTCATGATACCATCTACATGTTTTGTTAGTCTATAAAGGTTACGCGCCATGGAACACAAGCCATATGAAAAAGCTGAATTAACCGGGTATGTTTAGTTTGGAAAGAGGAGATGAAGTGGGGACATGACAGGGGTCTTCGAATACGCCAACGGTTGCCAGGAAGAAGTGGTGGAAAGTTGTCCTCTTGCCACAGAGGGCCAAGCAAGAGGGAATTGGTTCAAAGGTTTGCACAGCAAGTTGCAATGAAGTCTCAGGGGAAAAATCCCCCCCCTGTAAGAACAGGAGGACAATGGAACAGACGACTCAGAAGATTGTGAAATCTCCTTCACTGGATTTTTTCTGAATAAGGCAGAACACCCACCTGTCTGGGATGGTTTAGATTGAAGACGTCCTGCATTTTGGCTGGGGGTCAGACTAGCTGGACTTTCGGTCCCTTTTGTCCCTGTGGCTCTGTGATTCTACAATGTAAAATCCTAGTGAACCAGGTGAGCTCCTTGCCACAGGCATTACTGGAGCAAAGAGCTTAGCTGAATAGGATTAGAAAATGGATTGGGCACAGTAGGTGGAACCAATGACACCATGTAATCAGTGAAGGCTTTCTGACACCGTCAGGTAGAAGACCTCAATTTCCATTGCTTTTACATTTTCCAAACGTTAAGTATTTGGCTTGGAAAATCCCATGCGGAGTGTCTGCTTCTGGCTCCTTCCTTTTTAAAAAAAAAGTTTTAGGCATGATAGTTCAGCCAATTTCTCAAATGAAGCTACAAGAGAAGTTGTCTTGTCTGTGTTGAAAACTTATTTTATTTGTTCTAAAGAGGAACCCTGGAATCTCCATCTGACAGAGACATCTTTTAGGGGAAGGTCGACTAATAGAGATTCCCTATGTTCTAGTCAGGAGGAGAGGATGGAAGATGATAACATGTGGGTAAGATCGGATGAAAAACCATCAAATAAAAAACAGTCTAATACATCAGGAAATTGCAGACAGAAAAATAGTGACAAATTTGTAAAGTGCTTCTACACAAATGCTAGAAGTCTAAATAGTAAAATGAGTGAACTGGAGTACCTTGTATTAAAGGAGGATATTGATAGAATAGGCCTCTGAGAAACCTTGTGGAATGAGAAGAATCAATGGGACACAGTCATACCAGGGTACCAAATATATTTGGAAGGATAGAACAGGTCGTGCTAATGGGGGAGGAACACTATACATGAAAGAAAATGTAAAATCAAATTCAGTAAAAATCTTAAATGAACCAAAATGTTCCATACAATCTCTATGCATAGTAATTCCATACTCCAATAATAAGAATATAGCAGTAGAAATATATTATTGATCACCTGATCAGGACAGTGATAGTGACTATGAAATGCTAAGGGAGATTAGAGAGGCTATCAAAATTAAAAACCTCAGTAATAGTGGGGGATTTCAACTATCCCCATACTGACTGGCTACATGACGGGATGCAGAGATAATATTTCTTATTACCTTAAATGACTGCTTCTTGGAACAGCTGATTCTGGATCCCACAAGGGGAGAGGCTATTCTTGAATTAGTCCTAAGTGGAGCTCAGGATCTGGTGCAAGAGGTAAATATAACTGGACCACCTGGAAATAGTGACCATAATGTAATAAAATTTAATATCCCTGTGGTGGAAAAAACACCTCAGCAGCCCAAAACTGTGGCATCTCATTTCAGAAAGGGGAACTACACAAAGCTGAGAGGGTTAGTTAAACAGAAATTAAAAGGTACAGTGACAAAAGTAAAATCCCTGCAAGCTGCATGGAAACTTTTCAAAGACACCATAATAGAGGCCCAACTTAAATGTATACCCAAAATTTAAAAACACAGAAAGAGAACCAAAAACGTGCCACTGTGGCTTAACAACCAAATAAAAGAAGCAGTGAGAGATAAAAAGACATTATTTAAAAAGTGGAAGTTAAATCCTAGTTAGGAAAATAGAAAGGACCATAAACGCTATCAAATTCAGTGTAGAAATATAGTACGAAAAGACAAAGAGGAATTTGAAGAACAGCTAGCCAAAAACTCAAAAGTAATAGCAAAATGTTTTTTAAGTACATCAGAAGCAGGATGCAGGCTAAACAACCAGTGGGGCTCTTGGATGCCTCGAGATGCTAAAGGAGCCCTCAAAGATGATAAAGTCATTGTGCAGAACCTAAATGAACTCTTGGCTTCAGTCTTCAAAGCTGAGGATATCGGGGAGATTCCCAAACCTGAGCCATTCTTTTTAGGTGACGAATCTGAGGAATTGTCCCAGATTGAAGTATCATTAGAGGAGTTTGGGGACAAATTGATAAACTTACCAGTAGCAAGTCACTGCCACCAGATGGCATTCACCGAAGAGTTCTGAAAGAACTCAAAAGGGAAATTTTGGAACTATTAACTGTGGTTTGTAACCTATCCTTTAAATCAGCTTCCATACCTAACGACTAGAAAATAGCTAACATGATGCCAATATTTTAAAAGGGCTCTAGAGGTGATCTTGGCAATTACAGATGAGTAAGTCTAACCTCAGTACCAGGCAAATTATTTGAAACTATAGTGAAGAATGAAATTGTCAGACACATGGATGAACATAATTTGTAGGGGAAAGTCAACATGGTTTCTGTTAAGGGAAATCCTGCCTTACTAATCTGCTAGAGTTTTTTGAGGGGGTGAACAAACATGTAGACAAGAGGGATCCAGTGGATATAGTGTCCTCAGATTTCCAGAAAGCCTTTGACAAGGTCCTTCACCAAAGGCCTGTAAGTAAAGGAAGTTGTCATGGGATAAGAGGGAAGGTGCTTTCATGGACTAATAACTGGTTAAAAGACAGGAAACAAAGCGTAGGAATAAATAGTTAGTTTTCCGAGTGGAGAGAGGTAACTAGTGGGGTCCCCCAAGGGTCTGTTCTGGGACCCATCCTATTCAATGTATTTACAAATGATCTCGGGTAAATAGCGAGGTAGCAATATTTGCAGATGATCCCAAACTGCTCAAGAGAGTTAAGACCAAAGCAGACTGTGAAGAGCTTCAGAACGATCTCAGCAAACAAAGTGACTGAGCAAGAAAATGGCAAATAGTATCAGAGGGGAAGCCGTGTTAGTCTGGATCGGCAAAAGCGACAAGGAGTCCTGTGGCTCCTTATAGACTAACAGATGAATTGGAGCATAAGCTTTGGTGAGCAAAGACCCACTTCATCAGATGCATCTGACGAAGTGGTTCTTTGCCCCCGAAAGCTTATGCTCCAATACATCTGTTAGTCTATAAGGTGCCACAGGACTCCTAGTCGAAAATGGCAAATGAAATTTAATGTTGATGAATGTAAAGTAATGCACATTAGAAAAAAAATCTCAATACATACAATACGATGGGGACTAATTTAACTGTAACCATTCCAGAGAGAGATCTTGAGTCATTGTGGATAGTTCTCTGGAAACATCAACTCAATGTGCAGCAGCAGGCAAAAAAAGCAAACAGAATGTTAAAAAGGGGCAAGAGAATAGTACAGAGAATATCTTACTGCCTCTAGAAATCCATGGTACGCCCACATCTTCAGTACTGCGTACAGATGTGCTCATCTCATTTGAAAAAAAAGATACCTTGGCATTGGAAAAGGTTCAGAAAAGGGCAACACAAATGATGAGGGGTTCAGAATGGGTGCCATATGAAGAGAGATTAAAAAGACTGGGACTTTGCAGCTTAGAAAAGAAGAGACTAAGGGGGGATGTGATAAAAGTCTATAAAATCATGACCGGTGTGGAAAATGTGAATAAGGAAAAGTTATTTACTTTTTCCCATAACATAAGAACTAGGGGTCATCGCATAAAATTAAAAAGTAGCAGATTTAAAACAAAAGACAAAGAAAGTTTTTTTCCTCACAGCTCACAGTTAACCTGTAGAACTCCTTGACAATGGATGTTGTGAAGACCAGGACTTTAGCAGGGTTCAAAAAAGAACTAGATCCATCCATGGAGGACAGGTCCATCAATGGCCATTAGCCAGGATGGGTAGGAACGGTGTCCCTAGTCTGTTTGTCAGAGGCTGGAAATGGAAGACAGGGGAGGGATCAGGTGAGGATTCCCTGTTCTGTTCAGTCCCTCTGGGGCATCTGGTATTGGCCACTGTCAGGAGACAGGACACTGGGCTGGATGGACCACTGGTCTGTCCCAATATGGCCATTCCTACGTTCTTATCTTCCATAGTTCCCCTCTGCCCATAACAGTTGTAAATGTTCCAGTCTATGAGCATTCAGAGGGGAATATCCTACATTGGGTGTCTGCTGCTGTCTGAATTGTTTTCCAGGTGCATCTGCACAGTGCATCTGCACACTCAAAATAAGATCCAAATTTATGCCAAAAATCAAAATAACTTGTTATTTCAAGAAATCCCTTAACCCTTGTGGAACGTGGGCTACCAAGATGCTGAATTATACACTCATTATTTCAGAAAATTGGCGGGCAGTGTAGACGTACCCTCTGACCTAACAGTTCAGCCAACTTCTCCAATGAAGCTAGAAGAGCATGGGCCTTGCCCACGTTGTTCCAGAGAGGGGCTCTTCCTCCTCCAATCTCTGCAGTGGGTAAGAGAGAAGTACCCAGGCCGTCTAACAGCCAAAGAGGGTCACCGACATGCAGGAGGAGGAGGGAAGATCTGGGCTGGCTTCTCTGCTCTTTAAAGATACTCACGCCAAAGTGAGATTTGCCTGAGCAAACAATGGACCAGGGACTCCGAGGTTGGCCTTGTATTGTCTGGCTATTTGCACCTTTCATCCTGAAGGCTCCTCTGGGCCACTGAATTGCAGCCATGTTGGTGCTGCAGGAATGAGCTAGAGGTGAGTAACAGTGCACAGAAAACAGGGCCATTTTGGCTCAAGATACTAGAAAAAACTCACCCCCGGGGCAGGGTCGCTGGGATGTTCAATGGCTGTGTGGAGTGGCAAGGACCCCAGATTTGCTGTGTATTTTCTCATGCTCATGTTGCAGTGAATGTGGGGACCAGGTGAGCTCTTCAGCAAGAGTTGGTACCTGTGAGTGCTGAGAGGGACGTGTCTTCCCTGGGAACCCCCCTCAGGCAGCCGTGTCCTGCACTTCTCTCGGCCCAGCATCTACAGCAGCATCCCACGCCGGGAGATGACACAAGGCAGTGCACTGGTTATAACACAGCTCTGGGCCATCCCAGGGGGGTTCACTCAGCCTCTGGGGGAGAAGCAGCATCTTGATGTAACCAGGCAGGAGACTGGCCTGTCTGGGCTTCTGGGCTAATTATCGAGTGTTAGGAGTAAACAATGTTTTAGGAACCTTCCCAAAGGCAGAGGAGAAGTTTTGGGCTCTGAATTGAGTCATGGAGGAATAGGCTGCTCTGTGAGTATATTTTATAATTGTAGTTGATGAGGAAAAAGAGCTAGAGAGAATGCCGAGCTGTCTGTAGGGTCTTATGCCCTGTACATGCTCAGTAGGCATGGATTGCTATTAGATAGAAAGTTCTGGAGAGAGCTGACTGAGGGGAAATACTTCGAACACACAAGGCTGTCTAAGGGATCAGAGACCTCTAATTCTCATGGGTAGCTACCATCAAACTGGGCATCTTCTTTTATTGAAATACCATGAAAACATCTAGCAGTGCGGCGCTCGGCATGACATCCATGCTGGATGGGACCAGGGCCGGGCAGCTCTATGGGTGTTGGCTGGAGAGCTAGGGGTGTTTGGGCTGTAGCCTCTCCCACTGGGAGCTCAGGCAGTGGCGGGCCGAGCATCCATGAACACCGCTGGGTGCGGGTCCTGCCTCTGGATGTTGGGGTGAGGCAGACTGGGGGGATTTGCCACTTGAAATTCACAACACAGGAGAGAACCAAGCTATGGGAGGCAGAGGACTCATCTCTAACTCAGATCCAGCTGCCATCCCGGGAGGTAGGGGGAACCCCATCACAGAGGTGACCCAATGAATGATGGGAGAGGAGATGGGCAAGCAGGAGGGAAGGACACTTGGAAGAGGCAGAAAATTGCCTGGAGCCCAAACGAAAGGGTGGGGCAAGGGTGGGGCCTCTGGGAAAAGGTGGGGTCATTGTCAGGGCAGTGGGTGTCCAGTTACAACGGAGAAACCCTACAATTTAATGAGTTGCACACAGATCCATTCCCCAAAATGTTACACTTAGAAAGAAATATCAGGAAAGGATTGAATCACTCTTTGACCAGCCAGTGAGTCATTCAGGCAAGCAAGCCCAGCACCAGCCATCTCGACACGGAGCTTGATCTGAGAGCCAGGAGAAAACATTTAGGTCCCTTTCAAAGTAAAAAGCCGGAGCAGCCTGTCTCGGATCTGTTTGGTTCTCACTCCGTAGATGATGGGGTTTAGCATGGGCGGCACCAGGAGGTAAATGTTAGAAATAAGAATGTAGATATGCAGGGGAATATTGAGGCCAAAGCGGGTCGTGAGGGAGCTGAAGAGATTTGGAGTGTAGAAGGCTAGGATGACACATAGGTGAGAAGTGCAGGTCCCAAAAGTCTTGAGCCGGGCGTCCTTTGTTGGGAGCTTGAAGATGGCCCTGAGGATCAGAATATAGGACACAGAGATAAGAAACATATCCAGAGTATCCCCACAGAATACCACAAAGAGGCCGTAGTTACGACTGACATGGATGTCGGCACAGGCCAGATTCACCACATCCATGTGCTCACAGTGCGTGTAGGGGATGACGTTGGTTCTGCAATATGGCCACTGCCCTGCTAGGATGGGAAAGGGCAGTACAAGTAGGACACCTCGTAGCACCATGGCCAGGCCGATCTTGGCCACCAGGGGGTTATTCAGGATGGTGGAATGTCTCAGGGGACGGCAGATGGCCATGTAGCGATCAAAACCCATGGCCACCAATATCCCAGACTCAATCACCGAGAAGGAATGAACGAAAAACAGCTGGGCAAGGCAGGCACTGAACTCGATCTCCCTGGAATTGAACCAGAAATTGCTCAGTATTGTGGGCACGGTAGCTGTGGACAAGACGAGGTCGGTGACAGCCAGCATGCAGAGGAAATAGTACATGGGCTCATGGAGGCTCGGCTCTGTCTTCACAATGAACAGGATGGTGACGTTCCCCAAGATGGTTATGAAGTACATGATGCAGAAAGGGATGGAGATCCAGACATGGGCTGCCTCCAGGCCAGGGATACCCAGAAGGATGAAAGTGGAGGGGTTGGTGAACTCAGATGTGTTGGAATCTGACATGGAGCAGGGAGGAAGGTGTCCAATTCTGAGGCAGAACGGTGTCTATTGCATGTGCCGTACGTTCCCCTGATGTCCTGTGTGGGCCCACGATCTACAGCAATGCTCGCAGTACTGGTGTCTGAAAGGACAGAGAACGTTTGTATGAAGTGCGGCATGCACTGAGGGAGACTGTTTTCACAGAGAAGTAGATCGGTTGCGTTTCACACCCTGAGAAATGACGTTTTCATTATTCAGAGAAATGAATTGTAAACAAATGACCCTACTACTGGCAGTTCCATATTTTCTGGTGCTCCCCGTGTCAATCATGTCAACCCCTCACGCTGTGGGAAACCATACAAGGCAACAGTAGGAAACCCACCTCGGGGAAAACATCAGGTCCTCACTGATATCAACACCATAGAAACACTGATTCATTCACTGCAGTGTCAGATGGAAAGCCCATGTTTGGATGCCTCAGGATGGAGAATGGGATGGAGAATCACCCGGTGGGACATGTGCTCAGTTTTGCTGACCTCGTCTCTGTGGAGGGTACAGCAGATAGAAAGGAGAGTTCCGAAATGAACCGCGGGAATGGGGAGGCTGCTGTGTGGGACGAGACTAAAGAGTCTGTGAGGAAACAAGAAGGGGAAGATGATGGAGGAGAGGAAAGTGAAGAACAGCACTGATTGCATTCCAATGGGCAAAGAGAGAAGAGAGCCCAACCGTAATATCCAAACATCAGCACAACTGAGAGCGGGGAAATGTTAGCTGGAGAAATGAGAATGTCAATGGGGTGTCCTTTAACATGAGTGTATTTGGTCGCTAAACAGTGATAAGGCCACAGACAAGAAAGTGTTTAAAGCAACGTGATCGTTTGGCTGTGCCAGGAAAACGGGACGTGCCTGGAATGGGACGGCTCCTCATGGAGCCAAATGGAAAAGAGACAAAATCATCAAATCAAGAACAGTCCTGAAAAGGGACAGAATTCAGTGAATGCTGAGAGAGACGGAACCGAGCTGAGCCAGACTCAGAAAACGAACGGGCAGTAGGATTGCTCCTTAATCAGCAGGACATAAAAGAGATAAAACGGAGAAATTGGCTCTGGTTTGGCACAGCGAAATCAATGCTTAAGCTCTGAAAAATAGAAGATAAGATTCGTGAAACTAAATTGATTATAATCCCTCTTTCTTAAAACATAGTGGCTGCTTCTAGACTGGCAAGTTTTTCCGCAAAAGCACCCACTTTTGCGGAAAAACTTGCCAGCTGTCTACACTGGCCGCTTGAATTTGCGCAAGAACACTGAAGATCTAATGTATGATCATCAGTGTTCTTGCTATAAATATGACTCTCGCTCGGGAAAAAGCCCTCTTGCGCAAATGCTTTTGCGCAAGAGAATCAGTGTAGACAACTGAGAACCGTTTTGTGCAAAAAGCCCGATGGTGGCGGCGATTGGGGCTTTTGTAAACCATGTCTAGATTGCCATGGATGCTTTTGCAAAAGCACTTTTGCGAAAGCATCCGTGCCAATCTAGACGTCTTTCAAAATGCTTTTAACGGAAAACTTTCCGTTAAAAGCATTTGCGGAAAATCATGCCAGTCTAGACGTAGCCAGTGAGTTTATAGGGAGGAGGAAACAATGATGGAATGCCCATTTAAACACAATTTACTAATACAAATGAAATAGAAAAAATATTTTTAAGAAATCCCAAAGGAAAATTATCTTCATAATAATACCTGTCTATTATTAAAAATAAAATAATTAAAATAAAGCATGTACATTTTCCTTTTATTTTGTTAATGTACATTTGCATTTTATTAAAAAAAAACTTAATCTATTTAAAGACCAATTAATGTTGGGTAAATGTCCCTGTTAAGTATATTGAATATAAGAAATGCTAGAAATCTTTAGTGCAAATCCTAGCGTGAGAAAGCAAACTTGTTATTGTTGCAGAAAACGTAGACATATTCAAGACATCGTGTTGAAGCTGTATAAGGTACCCATACCGTCTAAGGTGAGGAAACACTTCTGGGTCCATTAGCAGTGAAGGAGAGTGTTAAACACTTTTCACAGTGGGACCTTCGGGTTGGGAGCACCAGAGTTTTGAACTGAATGATCGACCACGCAGCTCATTCAGAACGTGAAGTGCTCAGTCGGGCATCAGCAGAGCCAAAACAAGCAAATAAAAAAGGCAAATGGGGGGCAGTTTTCTTTTAAACATAAACTCCTAAAAGGAAAGGCAAAGTTTGAACAAAGCTCTGACATGGTTAGGAAGCAGCGGAAGCCAGGCTATGGCATTCAGTCCAATATATGTGTTAGGAAGGAAAACACAATTGCACTTCTTCGCTTCCCAGCAGGCTAACGGCAGGAAAGAGCCCCCAGGACCAGCCAGAGCCCTGACATGCCGGAGGAGGAGGGGACAGCGTCTGTGCAGGGACACGCAGCTGCCTCCTCAGCTCTTCCCTCACTTCTGATTCCAAGGGGAGTTTTGCTTCAGTGAGGCCTGAGCCAAATGCTGGCCACAGCCTCAGGACTGCGCCTTGGATTGTGCATCTACTAAATCCTTTCCTCCTGAAGGACCCTGGGACACTGAAATGCAGCCACCTCTGGGCTGGAGCACATCGCTGGGGGGAGGTCTACATGGGACATTGGGACAAACGGTTTCCCTGGGAGAGTGGTGAAGCCCTGGGATGGGCTCCTAAGGGTGGGGGTCGTGACTTGACAAAGCCCTGGCTGCAATGATTTAGTCCGGGCTGGTCCAGCTTTGAACAGGTGGTTCGAGTCGATGCCTCCCTAGGATTGTGTGAGTCTATGGAGGGGTGTGTGTGCACAGAAGAGAGGGGGGTTTTGGCCAGAGATACAGGAGCAAACTTACCTCTGTGGCAATGACCCAGGGGTGTTTAATAGCTCTGCAGAGAACATGGTTCACTCTGCATTGATCATGCCTCCGTAGGTCTGGGTGTGAAGCAGGGGAGCTCATCAGAGCTGGGATCTGTGAATTCGGAGACCAAAGAGTCTTCCCTAGGACTTCCCCCTGAAAGCAGCCACGTCCTGCATCTCTCTCAGCCCAGCATCTGCAGCAGCATCCCACGCTGATTGCCGGCACAGGGCTGTGCGCTGTTCATATAGCTCTGGGCCGTCCCAAGAGGTTCACTCATGCCCTAGGGGAGAAGCGGCATCTGGATGTAACCAGCCTGGAGACTGGGCTATGTCTCCAGCTTGCGGCACAAAGAGCAATTAAAGGCCCTTCCCACAGGGAGAGGAGAACTCTGGGCTCTGGACTGAGCCACAGAGCAATTGGCTGCTCCGTGTTTACTTGAACATGACATTTGGTTAGTGAGACAGATAGGCACGATGCCTAGGTCTGCACAGAATGTGGCACCTGTGAGCACCCAGGGTAGGGGGTGTGGGCAGGAGACAGAGCCCCAGGGAGAAGGTGGCTATGGGCAGTCACAGGCACTTTCTGCAGGCTCACGGAGCTGTCACACAGGGGCCGGAGCGCAGCGACTCTCCTTGGTCACTCTCCTCACCCTGGGCAGCCCCTCCATGCAGGGCCGTGGAAGCGCCTAGCACAGGGAAGTCCCTCCAAACACACCCTCGTGTGGCATGACACACGGAGCCACAGGGAGAGGTGGCCTGTCCATGCTTGTGGAGAGAGTGACAGTCACAGCCACAGCCCTGAGGGACCCACCACAAACCTAATCAAAGTCTAAGGCCGATGCCCTATGAGAGTGAGGGGCAACCTAGGCTAGGGAATGAGCCACATGTCACCACTGAGAACGGCCTCTCTCCATCCTCTTTGGAACCACCTTCAGGGAGTTGTAGAGTGCCCACATCTTGAATACTGTGTACAGATGTGGTCTCCTCACCTCAAAAAAGATATTTTGGCCTTGGAAAGGGTTCAGAAAAGGGAAACTAAAATGATTAGGGGTTTGGAACGGGTCCCATATGAAGAGAGGCTAAAGCGACTGGGACTTTTCAGTTTAGAAAAGAGAGAGACTGAGGGGGGATATGATAGAGGTCTATAAAATCATGAGTGGTGTGGAGAGGGTGAATAAAGAAAAGTTATTCATTAGTTCCCATAATATAAGGACTAGGGGACACCAAATGAAATTAATGGGTAGCACGTTTAAAACTAATAAGCAAAAGTTTTTCTTCACCCAGCGCATAGTCAACCTGTGGAACTCCTTGCCAGAGGAGGCTGTGAAGGCTAGAACTATAACAGAGTTTAAAGAGAAGCTAGATAAATTCATGGAGGTTAGGTCCATAAAAGGCTATTAGCCAGGGGGTAGGAATGGTGTCCCTGGCCTCTGTTTGTCAGAGGCTGGAGATGGATGGCATGAGACAAATCGCTTGATCGTTGTCTTCGGTCCACGCCCTCTGGGGCAGCTGGCACTGGCCACGGTCGGCAGACAGGCTACTGGGCTAGATGGACCTTTGGTCTGACCCAGTACGGCCGTTCTTATGTTCTTATGTTCAACAAAATGGGAAATTAAATTTATTGTTGATAAATGTAAAGTAATGCACATTGGAAAAATACTCCCAAATATACATACAATATGATGGGGACTAAGTTAGCTACAAGTACTCAAGAGCGAGATCTTGGAGTCATCGTGGATAGTTCTCTGAAAACATCCACACAGTGTGCAGCAGTGGTCAAAAAGGCAAATAGGATGCTAGGAATTATTAAGAAAGGGATAGAAAATAAGACACAGAATATCTTACTGCCCCTGTATAAAACTATGGTACGCCCACATCCTGAATACTGCATACAGATGTGGTCTCCTCACCTCAAAAAAGATATTTTGGCCTTGGAAAGGGTTCAGAAAAGGGAAACTAAAATGATTAGGGGTTTGGAACAGGTCCCATATGAAGAGAGGCTAAAGCGACTGGGACTTTTCAGTTTAGAAAAGAGGAGACTGAGGGGGGATATGATAGAGGTCTGTAAAATCATGAGTGGTGTGGAGAGGGTGAATAAAGAAAAGTTATTCATTAGTTCCCATAATATAAGGACTAGAGGACACCAAATGAAATTAATGGGTAGCACGATTTAAAACTAATAAGCAAAAGTTCTTCTTCACCCAGCGCATAGTCAACCTGTGGAACTCCTTGCCAGAGGAGGCTGTGAAGGCTAGAACTATAACAGAGTTTAAAGAGAAGCTAGACAATTTCATGGAGGTTAGGTCCATAAAAGGCTATTAGCCAGGGAGTAGGAATGGTGTCCCTGGCGTCTGTTTGTCAGAGGCTGGAGATGGATGGCACGAGACAAATTGCTTGATCGTTGTCTTTGGTCCACGCCTTCTGGGGCACCTGGTGCTGGCCACTGATGGCAGACAGGCTACTGGGATAGATGGATCTTTGGTCTGACCCAGTACGGCCGTTCTTATGTTCTTACGTTCAACAAAATGGGAAATTAAATTTATTGTTGTTAAATGTAAAGTAATGCACCTTGGAAATATACTCCCAACTATACATACAATATGATGGGGACTAAGTTAGCTACAACTAATCAAGAGTGAGATCTTCGAGTCATTGTGGATAGTTCTCTGAAAACATCCACTCAGTGTGCAGCGGCAGTCAAAAAAGCAAACAGAATGTTAGGAGTCATTAAAAAGGGATAGAGAATAAGACAGAGAATATCTTATTGCCTCTATATAAAACCACCGTACACTCACATGTTGAATACTGCGTACAGATGTGGTAGCCTCATCTCAAACAAGAGATATTGTCTTTGGAAAACGTTCAGAAAAGAGCAACAAAATTAATTAGGGGTTTGGAACGGTTCCCGTATGAAGAGAGATTAAAAAGACTTGGACTTTTCAGCTTAGAAAAGAAGAGACTAACAGCCGTTATTTTGAAATAACTTTACTAGCATCTACACAGCCAAACCACTAGTTTGAAATTAATTCAAAATAACAGAGTGCTTTTTAAAATTTTGAACCTCATTCCACGATGAATAACGCCAAATTCGAAACAGCTATTTCGAAATAAGTGCTGTGTAGACACTTATATCGTAATAGGGGGCCGCCAGCCTTCCCAGGGAGCCCTGGTGGCCACTCCAGCCTCAACAAGGAACACTCCTCTCCCTCCCCCTCTCCGGAGCCCTTAAAGGGGTAGACTCTGGCCACAGTGCCTGTGCCAGCTCCAAGCCTGCCAGCTCAGAGCCAACAGTGGCCCCAAAACATGAGCCACTGGCAACCAGCCCTCCACAGTTCCCCAGGAGCAGCCTGCCAGCTCACAGGAACCTTCCACGGCCTGGAGAAGGCGGGAGCCTTCCTGGTCCAGGGTGGAGATCATTGACCTTATTCAGGTTTGGGGGGGATGCCCCCAACGTCCATGATCTCCGCACTAGACGGAGGAACGTGGCTGTCTATGGCAGGATAGCTGCCAGCCTGGCCACCAAAGGCCACATGCGAACCCAGGAGCAGGTTTGCATGAAAATCAAGTTGGCCTGGAGAGACCCCCAACCCTGAGCCCTGAGCTTCCCCTTCCCCTTCTTCCCTTGCTTCCCCCTTCCAGCTCCTTCCTCCCAGGTTTCCTCCTCCCCTCTCCCACCCTCTCTTCTCCCCTGTCCCGCCTCCTTTCCCCAGTCTCACCAGAGTTTCATTTCCCTTCCCCCTTCCCCGGTTTTGTTAAATAAAGAGAGTTTGTGTTCATGAAAATACGTGCATTTTATTTGACATCAGGAAGGGAGGTTCAGAAGGGGTAAGTGGAAGGATGTGAGGGAGGAATGAGGCACAAGCCCCCAGTGGGGCAGACCAGGAGACTCTTAGTGCTCCTCAGGGTGGAAGCTCTCCCTTAGGGCCTCCTGGATACTGACAGCCCCCCGATGGACCTCCAGGATGGCAGCCTGCAGGAAGTGCAGCCAGGCTCACAGCAACGCATCCACAAGAAGCACCATAGTGCCCAGGGGCAGTTCTGGCTCCATGTTGCAGAGTGCTGTGATGTCCCGAGTGAGGGCAACCAGAGCACGCAGAGACATAATGCTTTGCTGTCCCTCATCGAGGTAGGCAAGCAAGCAGGGAAACCTGAGAACCAGCTGTCCGGGGGGGTCAGGGGGTCCCTTTAAGCACAGGCCTCAGATAGCCTTAGGCAGCAGCCACACAAAGTCACTCCTGACCTGATGCCCTGCTGGACCTGGTTCTGGCTGGCCTTAAATGCCATTCAGCGTCCGCTCACTGTGGATGTGCTATTTTGAAATACCAAAATGCTATTTTGAAATGCATTTTGTCTGTAGACTCGTTATTTCAAAATATCTTATTTCGAATTAACTATTTTGAAATAAGATATTTTGAAATAATGCTTAGTGTAGACGTATCCTTACTTATTTCCACAATATAAGAACTAGAGGTCACCAAATGACATTAATAGGCATCAGGGAAGTGAAAGCACAATTGATTTTCTGCATTCCAGGATGTATATTTTGTTGCTCTTGTTTCTTCCTTGGGTCAGGATCCTAAACACAACCATATCACGATCACTGCTGCCCAGGTTGCTACCCACCTCTACTTCCCCTTTGAATTCCTCTCTGTTTGTGAGCAGCAGGTCAAGGTGAGCCTGGGTCCCTGGGTGGTTCCTTCAGCATTTAAGTTATAAAGGGGCAATAACTTAATGATGGTTCCTCACTCTCCCTACAACAATGCACCTATCATAGAATCATAGAATCATAGAACCATAGAGCTGGAAGAGACCTCAGAAGGTCATCAAGTCCAGCCCCCTGCTCAAGGCAGGACCAATCCCAACTAAATCAACCCGGCCAGGGCTTTGTCAAGCTGAGACTTAAACACCTCCAGGGATGGAGACTCCACTACTTCCCTAGATAACCCATTCCAGTGCTTCACCACCCTCCTAGTGAAATAGTTTTTCCTAATATCCAACCTGGACCTCTCCCCCCACAACTTGAGACCATTGCTCCTTGTTCTGCCATCTGTCACTACTGAGAACAGCCTCTCTCCAGCCTCTTTGGAACCTCCCTTCAGGAAGTTGAAGGCTGCTATCAAATCCCCCCTCACTCTTCGCTTCTGCAGACTAAACAGACCCAACTCCCTCAGCCTCTCCTCATAAGTCATATGCTCCAGCCCCCTAATCATTTTGGTTGCCTCCGCTGGACCCTCTCCAATGTGTCCACATCCTTTTGCTAATGGAGGGCCCAGAGCTGGATACAATACTCCAGATGTGGCCTCACCAAAGCCGAATAAAGGGGAATAATGACATCTCTGGATCTGCTGGCAATGCTCCTCTTAATGAAACCTAATATGCCATTAGCCTTCTTGGCTACACGGGCACACTGTTGACTCCTATCCAGCTTCTCATCCACTGTAATCCCCAGGCCCTTTTCTGCCGAACTGCTACTTAGCCAGTTGGTTTCCAGCCTGTACCAATGCTTGGGATTCTTCTCACCCAAGTGCAGGACTCTACACTTGTCCTTGTTGAACCTCATCAGATTTCTTGTGGCCCAATCCTCCAATTTGTCTCAGTCACTCTGGACCCTATCTCTGCCCTCAAGCGTATCTACCTCTCCCCCTAGCTTAGTGTCATCCGCAAACTTGCTGAGGGTGCAACCCATCCCCTCATCCAGGTCATTAATAAAATATTGAACAAAACTGGTCCTAGAAGTACCTAAAAGTACCAGAGGGAAAAGACTGAACTAGGGGGAAGTTCTGGTCCGAGGAAGGAACCAAAAAGCCTGCATGAAAAATCTAAATTGGACAGTGCTTGATTGAAATCTGACTCTCACATTAGGCACAGACAGTAATTTTCTTTTTCTTAGTAATAGAGATGTAGCTGTGTTAGTCTGATCTTGCAGAAACAAAAGACAGGGCTGTGCAGCACTTTAAAGAGTAACAAGATGGTTTATTAGGTGATGAGCTTTCGTGGGCCAGACCCACTTCCTCAGATCAAATTCTGGAAGGGCTGGATTCTCCAACTCCCAGTTCTGGCAGAGCCGGGCTGGGGGCTGTTCTGGACAGTGGCTGAGGGCTCGTGAGCACTTAAAGAATTAGAGCGTCACAGCCTTACAGCTGCACTGGGAACCCTGGTCTTTCCTCTGCTGAAAAGGGGTTCAATGGTTGCAGTGCGGAGCCCTGGCACCTCCTCGCTTCCCAGCAGGATAACGGCAGGAAAGAGCCCCCACGACCAGCCAGAGCCCTGACATGCTGGAGGAGGAGGGGACAGCGTCTGTGCAGGGAAGTGGGTTCCAGCCAATGAAAGCTGATACCCTAATAAATTAGTTCCTCTTTAAGGTGCCACAAGACTCCTTGCTGTTTTATAAGCAACACGTACAGATTAAAGGCGATTTGCCAAGAAATAAAGCACAGATCCCATCTCGGTTCTATAAATTCGACAGGATTTGAATCAAAGAGTGTCTAACAACAAGTTCACCAATCTTCCATATACAGGCTGGGATTTCTCCTTTCAAGACTGGGACCACCTACTCTGCAAAACTCTTGTTCCTGGAGCTGTGATTTCAGAGGCTCAGTTGTGGCTGGAGTGAAACCAACTGGTGAAGTCCCTTCCTTCTTTCATCACTTCTGCCATGTGGAGGAAACCCTAGGGCTGGAGGAGACTGCCGGAGTCATGGAGTCCAGCCCCCTGCCCAAAGCAGGACCAACCCCAACTAAATCATCCCAGCCAGGGCTTTGTCAAGTCGGGACCTAAAAACCTCTAGGGATGAGATTCCACCACCCCCCTAGAGAACCCAACCCAGTGCTTCCCCACCCTCCTAGGGAAATAGGTGTTCCTAATAGCCAGCCTAAACCTAAATGGTCCATTGGATTCTTGAGGATAAAAGCTGTTAGCCAATGTACAGTAAAAAGGGCAAATTTTGAGACTCTGAGGCAAAATTCTCCTTGGAGTAAGACCTGAGTAAACACCTCAGGAGCCAGATATGTGGTAATGCCCAGGGATTCTCATTCATTCTGGTTGCCCTCCACTGGACCCTCTCCAAAGTGTCCACACCCTTTCTGTGGTGGGGGGCCCAGAACTGGACACAATACTCCAGATGTGGCCTCCACATAGCTGAATAAAGGCGAATAATCACTTCTCTGGATCTGCTGGCAACGCTCCTCCTAATGCACCCTAATATGCCATTAGCCTTCTTGGCTACAAGGGTACCCTGTTGATTCATATCCAGCTTCTTATCCCCAGTCATCCCCAGATCCTTTTCTGCTGAACTGCTACTTAGCCTGTCGGTCTCCAGCCTGTAACAATGCTTGGGATTCTTCCATTCCAGTTACAGGATTTTGCACTTCTTATTGAACCTCATCAGATATCTTTTGGCCCAATCTTCTAAGCTGTCTAGGTCACTCTCAACCCTAACTCTGCCCTCCAACATATTTACCTCTCCCCCTGGCTGAGTGTCATCTGCAAACTTGCTGAGAGTGCAATCTATCCCCTCATCTAGCTCATTGATAAAGCTGTTGAATAAAACCGGCCCTAGAATGGATCCTTAGGGCACTCTACTTCAAACCCACCACCAACCAGACATTGAGATATTGATCACTACCCGTGACATCTTACAGTCCATTCATCCAATCCATACTTCCTTAAGATGCTGGCAAGAATATTGTGGGAGACTGTATCAAAAGCTTTGCTAAAGTCAAGGTATATCACATCCACTGACTTCCCCATGTCCACAGAGCCAGTTACTTCATCATAGAAGCTAATCAGATTGGTCAGGCATGACTTGCCCTTGATGAATCCATGTTGACTATTCCTGATCACTTTCCCCTCTTCCAAGCGCTTCAGAATGGATTCCTTGAGGATCCCCTCCCCTGTTCAACAGCTCGGTCAGTTGGTGGTCAGTTTCAAGCAAAGTGCCCCAAGGACTGGTTCTAGGGCTGGTTTTGTTCAATGTCTTTATTGATAACATCTATGAGGGGATGGGTTGCACCCTCAACAAGGTTGCGGATGACACTAAGCTGGGGGAGGAGGTAGACATGCTTAGGGATAGGGTTAGGGTCCAGAGTGATCTAGACATATTGGAGGCTGCCATGGGAACTCAATGAACAATCACATAATGAGGAGAAGGCAGTTGCATTCTATTTGCACTTAGTATGGGGAACAGAAATGTGCTGCAAGCGGGCTCTCATAGCCAGCAGGAACAGGTCTCACGGGGTGGGTGGGCACTGAAGGCAGACAGCTTGAGACTAGAGACCCAGTGGAAATGCGGAACATGAAGGGTCACTGACCACTGAACTCCTTAGCAAGGATTTTAGTGTTCCCTTATCCCTGCATGTGTTTCACTCAGGATGGAGGGTTTTCCTCAGAGCTCTGCTCCCTTTCAGGCAGGGATGACTCCGGGGCAGTCCTGCGGCCTGTGCAAAGCAGGAGACCAGAGCAGGGTCTCTCCAGGCCATTTAATCTACATACCTGTCAAGAGTCCCCTGCAAGGATAAGATTTGAGTGAGCTGCATTCTGGGTCCCTCTCACCCCTGGGGGCTACACACCGACTCTGGGTGGCTTGAACGGCATTGACAGGAAATTCCGAGCTCAACGAAGCTTGCTACGTTGTGCCACTGGTAGCAAATGAACCAGACATCCTGTGAGTCTTCGTGCTCCCATCCTTCCTTCACAGTGTCCTGCAGTGTGCGAGCCAACCGTCCCGTACCTGGTGCCTTGCGTCTGCAACTCCAGCCGCACTGCATTTGGGCTAAACTCGAGTGTGTGACAGGGGCTTGGAATGTGTGCAGCCTGCAGTGCCACCCTCACCGATCTGAGCACTGAAGGGTTCTGTGATGCGCCCACCAGTGAAAGTTGGTCCCATTGGGAGCAGCTCTCTGGGAGGGGGCTGCTGGCCCCTCACTCAAACTTAGGGAGGATTTCTGCTTGGCCACCTCTGTGCTGTTAAGGATTTTGATTTGAACCTGGAGAACACATCAGTTGTGTGTTTGCCCCAAATTTTGTTGGGGTGAGGCAGCCTGGGGCCTTTACCATTTGCAATTCACAACACAGGAGAGAACCCAGCTATGGGAGGCAAAGGACTCAGCCCTGTCTCAGCTCCAGCTGCCATCATGGGTGGCAGGGGGGAACCTGTCACAGAGGTAACCCAATGGGTGATGGAAGAGGAGATGAGCAAGCAGGAGGAAAAGACACTTGGAAAAGGCGCAAATCTGCCTGGAGCCCAAAGGAAGGTATGGGGCAGCGGTGCGGCCTTTGCAAAAGAGATGGGGTCATTATCAGGACCTTGGCTGTCCTGTTACAATGTAGAAAACCTACAATTTAATGAGTCGCATACAGATCGATTCCCCAATATGTTATACTTACAAAGAAATATCAGGAAAGGATTGAATCGCTCTTTGACTAGCCAGTGAGTCATTCAGGCAAGTAAGCCCAGCACCAGCCATCTCAGCCCGGAGCTCGATCTGACAGCCAGAGCACCAGGAGAAAACATTTAGGTCCCTTTCAGACTAACAAGCTGGAGCAGCCTGTCCCGGATCTGTTTGGTCCTTACTCCATAGATGATGGGATTTATCATGGGCGGAACCAGGAGGTACATGTTAGCAAAAAGAATGTAGATATGCAGGGGTATATTGAGGCCAAAGCGGGTTGTGAGGGAGCCGAAAAGATTTGGAGCGTAAAATGCTAAGATGACACACAGGTGGGAAGTGCAGGTCCCAAAAGTCTTGAGCCGGGTGTCCTTTGTGGGGAGTTTGAAGATGGCCCTGAGGATCAGAATATAGGACACAGAGATGAAAAACATATCCAGAACATCAGCACAGAATAGCACAAAGAGGCCATAGTAACGACTGAGATGTCGGCACAGGCCAGATTCACCACATCCATGTGCTCACAGTGTGTGTAGGGGATGATGTTGGTTCTGCAATATGGCCACTGCCTCGCTAGTAAGGGAAAGGGCAGTATAAGTATGGAACCTCTCAGCACCATGGCCAGGCTGATCTTGGCCACCAGGGGGTTATTCAGGATGGTGGAATGTCTCAGGGGGTGGCAGATGGCCACATAGCGATCCAAAGCCATGGCCACCAATATCCCAGATTCAATCACCGAGAAGGAATGAACAAAGTACAACTGCGTGAGGCAGGCATTGAAATTGATCTCCCTGGAATTGAACCAGAAATTGCTCAGTATTGTGGGTAGTGTAGACGTGGACAGGACCAGGTCGGTGACAGCCAGCATGCAGAGGAAATAGTACATGGGCTCATGGAGGCTCGGCTCTGTCTTCACAATGAACAGGATGGTGAAATTACCCAAGACGGTTATGCTGTACATGGCACAGAAGGGGATGGAGATCCAGACATACACCGCTTCCAGGCCAGGGATGCCCTGCAGGATGAAGGTGGAGGGGTTGCTGAACTTAGTCGTGTTGGAATCTGCCATGGAGCAGGGAGGAAGGTGTCCAACTCTGAGGCAGAACGGTGTCTATTGCATGTGCCGTACGTTCCCCTGACGTCCTGTGTGGATTTACAGCAATGGTCGCAGTACTACTGTCTGAAAGGACAGAGAATGTTTGTATGAGGCACGGAACGCACTGAGGGAGGCTGTTTTCATGGTGAAGCAGATCGGTTGCTCTTCACACCCTGAGAAATGACGTTTTCATTATTCAGAGAAATGAATTGTAAACAAATGACCCTACTACGGGCAACTCCATATTTTCTGGTGCTCCCCGTGTCAATCATGTCAACCCGTCACGCTGTGGGAAACCATACAAAGCAACAGTAGGAAACACACCTCGGGGAAAACATCAGGCAATAGGACTGCAACTAAATCGGCAGGACAGAAAAGAGATAAAACGGAGAAATTGCTCTGGTTTCACACAGCTAAATCAATGCTTAAGCTTTGAAAAATAGAAGATAGGATTCGTGCAACTAAATTGATTATAATCCCTTTTTCTTAAAACATAGTGACTTTATAGGGAGGAAGAAAAAAAATGATGGAATGCCCATTTAAAAATAAGTTACTAATACAAATGAAATAGAAAAAAATAATATTTTAAGAAATCCCAAAGGAAAATTATCTGCATAAAAATAACTGTCTACTAATAAAAATTCAATAATTTATAAAAAGCACGTATATTTTCCTTTTATTTGTAATGTACATTTTCTTTTCTTTTTAATGTACATTTGCATTTTATTTAAAAAAATAAACCTTAATCGATTTAAAGAGCAATTAATGTTGGGTAAATGTTCCTGTCAAGTATATTAAATATAAGAAATGCTAGAAAACTTTAGTGCAAGTGAACTTCAGAAAGGAAACTTGTTAATGTTGCAGAAAAAGTAGACGTGTTCAAGACATCGTGATAAAGCTGTATAAGGTACCCATACCGTGAAGGTGAGGAAACACTTCTGGGTCCATTAGCAGTGAAGGAGAGTGTTAAACACTTTCCACAGTGGGACCTTCTGTTTGGGAGCACCAGAGTTTTGAAATGAATGATCGACCACACAGCTCATTCAGAACCTGAGGTACTCAGTCAGACATCAGCAGCCAAAACAAGCAAATAAAAAAGGCAAATGTGGGGCAGTTTTCTTTTAAACATAAACTACTAAAAGGAAAGGCAAAGTTTGAACAAAGCTCTGACACAGTTAGGAAGCAGCGGAAGCCCTGCTATGGCATTCAGTCCAATATAAGTGTTCATAAGGAAGAACAATTGCACACATGCAAAATGGGCAAAACAGTCTAAGGAGGAACCCGGTTGCAATGGATCGCGCTGTCCTAATCGGCCCCAGATAAATACAAGTAAACAGTGTCACATGGATGGAAAAATAGCAAATATGATTCTGGGAGGCTGTAACAGAGGTGTGGCAGTAAAGACACAAGTGTAATTCTTCTTCTCCGCCCTGCACTGAATAGACCTCAATGGGAATAGCGCGTCCAGTTCTGGGCACCACATTTCGGGAAAGCTGCGGGCAGACTGGACAGGTGCGGAGTGGAGCACCACACTGTGTACAAGGTGAGGAAAGAGCTCTGGGAAGCACGGTCTGCAGGTGAAGGGCCCTCCCCACCACTCTCCTGGGCTGGGGACAGAGGGACAGAGCCATGCAGAGCTGTGGGAGCGGTGCCTGCAGATGGTCGGTGTCAGCAAAATGTCTCCCAGCCCACAGTCCCATTCTCCTCACCAGTTGTGTGTGGCCGGGGGCTGCAGATTGCCCAGCACCGGCCTGGAACTGCTCAGCCCTGGGTGAGGGCAGGGGAAGGGGCTCGAGGGCCTCCCACATCCCTGCCAGGCCTGGGACTGTATGTTTCTATGTTTCTATGGTAACAAAATATTTTGATGTACTTGAATGCGAAGCTCTCCAATGGGGACGCAGGGCTCTGTGGTGGAGAGGAAAGCGTGTTGAGTGCCGGCCTGAGCCCTAGATGAGGGCACCGTGAAATGGAACAAAGGGACCCTGAACGGGATTCAGAGTTTAGCCGGGTTCACCGGGAGCTCCCAGTGATGGGCTGTGGCCAATGGACGCTGGGATTCCTGGTCAAGTGAACAGGAGAGCTGTGAGCTGGAGCAGAGGCAGGGTTTCCCTGTTGCACATGCCATTGGTGAAAGCGACTGGGTGAGATCACGGGACCCAAACTGGGAGCGGGTGAGGAAAAGAGCCGCAGAGATGGAGGGAGGGTGCGTCAAATCCCATCCAAAGAGAGACCCCAAAATCCTCATCTCATTATCGTATCAAACTAGGCTCAGGCAGAGACTGGGATGGGGCTAAACCACAGGGAATGTCGGGCTCTGGGATCTCACCGAGATAAGAAGCGCCAGGCCCAAAGGCTGGAGGCTGAAGCCAGACAAATTCCAGCTGGAAATCCGGGCTAATGGCTGAGCCCTGAGTGTGATTCACCCTTCGGAGAGACTGCGAGGGGAAGGGCTGGATTCTCCAACTCCCAGTGCTGGCAGAGTCAGTCTGGGGGCTGTTCTGGACATTGGCTTGGGGGCTCGTGAGCACTTAAAGTGTCACAGCCTTACAGCTGCATTGGGAACCCTGCTGAAAAGTGGGTTCAGTGGTTGCAGTGCGGAGCCCTGGCACCTCCTTGCTTCCCATCAGGCTAACGGCGGGAAAGAGCCCCCAGGACCAGCCAGAGCCCTGACATGCCGGAGGGGGCGGGGACAGCGTCTGTGAAGGGACATGCAGCTGCCTCCTCAGATCTTTCCTCATCTCTGATTCCAAGGGGAGTTTTCCTTCCATGAGGCCTGAGACAAAAGCTGGCCACAGCCTCAGGATTGGGCCTTGTGTTGTACCCTGGGGCACTGTAATGCAGCCACCTCTGGGCTGGAGCACATCACTGGGGGGAGGTCTATGTGGGACATTGGGACAAACGGTTTCCCTAGGAGAGTGGAGAAGCCCTGGGATGGGTTCCTAAGGGTGGGGTTCCTGGCTTGACAAAACCCTGGCTGCAATGATTTAGTCCAGGCTGGTCTGGCTTTGAACAGGTGGTTGGAGTCGATGCCTCCCTAGGATTGTGTGAGTCTATGGAGGGGTGTGTGTGCACAGAAGAGAGGGGGGTTTTGGCCAGAGATACAGGAGCAAACTTACCTCTGTGGCAATGACCCAGGGGTGTTTAATGGCTCTGCAGAGAACATGGTTCATTCTGCCTTGATCATGCCTATGTAGGTCTCGGTTCATGGAGCAGGGGAGCTCATCAGAGATGGGATCTGTGAATTTGGAGACCAAAGAGTCCTCCCTGGACCGCGCCCCGCCCCCCAGGCATCCGTGTCCCGCACCTCTCTCAGCCCAGCATCTGCAGCAGCGTCCCGCGCTGAGAGCCAGCACAGGGCTGGGTACTGTACATATAGCTCTGGGCTGTCCCAGAGGGGTTCACTCAACCCCTAGGGGAGAAGCGTCATCTGGATGTAACCAGCCTGGAGACTGGGCTATTTATCCAGCTTGTGGCACAAACTGCAATTAAAGGACCTTCCCACAGGGAGAGGAGAACTCTGGGCTCTGGGCTGAGCCATAGATGAACTGGCTGCTCCTTGTTTACTTTAAAATGATATTTGGTTAGTGAGAAAGTTAGGCACCAGGCCTAGGTCTGCACAGAATGTGGCACCTGTGAGCGCCCAGGGTAGGGGTGGGGATAGGCAGGAGACAGAGCCACGTGGAGAAGGTGGCTATGGGCAGACATGGGGCCATCACACAGGGGCTGGAGCGCAGCGACTCTCCTCGGTCACTCTCCTCATGCTGGGCAGCCCCTTTCTGCTGGACTGTGGAAGCGCCTAGCACAGGGAAGTCCCTCCAAACACACCCTTGTTGTGGCGTGACACACAGAGCCACAAGGAGAGGTGGCCTGTCAGTGCTTGTGGAGAGAGTGACAGTCACAGCCAGAGTTCTGAGTGACCCCCCGCAAAAATAATCAAAGTCTAAGGCCGATGCCTTACAAGAGTGAGGGGCAACCTAGGCTAGGGAATGAGCCACATGTCACCACTGAGAACAGCCTCTCTCCATCCTCTTTGGAACCCCCCATCAGGGAGTTGCAGGGTGCTCTCAGATCTCCCCTCACTCTTCTCTTGTGCAGACTAAATAACCCCAAACCACTCAGCCTCTCCTCATAGGCCATGTGCTCCAGCCCCAAATCATTTTGGTTTGTCTCTGCTACAGCCTAAAGGAGCACTCAGAGATGATAAAGTCATTGAGAAGACGCTAAATAAATTCTATGCTTCAGTCTTCACGGCTAAGGACATTGGGGAGATTTGCAAACCTGAGCCATTCTTTTTAGGTGACAAATCGGAGGACTTGTCCCACAGTGAGGTGTCATTAGAAGAGGTTTCAGGACAAACTGATAAACTGAACAGTAACAAGTCACTGAGACCAGATGGCATTCACCCAAGGGTTCTGAAAGAACTCAAATGGGACAATGCAGAACAATGTGGTTTCTGACCTACCCTTTAAATCAGCTTCCGTAACTAATGACTGGAAGATAGCTAATGTGGTGCTAATACTTTAAAAGGGCTCTAGTGGTGCTCCTAGCAATTACAAGTCAGTATGTCTAACATCACTACTGGGCAAATTAGTGGAACTGAAAGGAAAGAATAAAATTGTCAGATACATGGATGAATATAAATTGTTGGGGGAAATCAACATGGTTTCTGTAAAGGGAAATCCTGCCTTACTAATCTGCTAGAGTTCTTTGAGGGGGTCAGAAAATAAGTGGACAAGGGGGATGTAGTGGATATAGTGTACTTAGATTTCCAGAAAGCCTTTGACAAGATCTCTCACCAAAGGCTCTTAGATAAATTAAGTTGTCATGGGATAAGAGGGAAGGACCTATCATGGATTGAGAACTGGTTAAGAGACAGGAAACAAAGGGTAGGAACAAATGGTCAGTTTTCAGAGTGGAGAGAGGTAACTAGTGGAGTCCCCCAAGGGTCTGTCCGGTGACCAATCTTATTCAACTTATTTATAAATGATCTAGAGAAGTGGGTAAACAGTGAAGTGGCAAAATTTACAGATGATCCCAAACTGCTCAAGATAGTTAAGACCAAAGCAGACTGTGAAGAGCTTCAAAAAGATCTCACCAAACTAAGTGACTGGGCAACAAATTGGGAAATGAAATTTATTGTTGATAAATGTAAAGTAATGCATATTGGAAAAAAACCTCCCAATTATATATGCAATATGATGGGGACTAATTTAGCTACAAATACTCAAGAGCGAGATATTGGTGTCACTGTGGATAGTTCTCTGAAAATATCCACTCAATGTGCAGCGGCAGTCAAAAAAGCAAATAGAATGTTAAGAGTAATTTAAAAAGCGATAGAAAAAAGACAGAGAATATCTTATTGCCTCTATATAAAACCACGGTACGCCCGCATCTTGAATACTGTGTACAGATATGGTCGCCTCATCTCTAACAAAAGATATTGTCTTTGGAAAAGGTTCAGAAAAGGGCAACACAATTGAGGGGGTTGGAACCAGTCCCATATAAGAGAAATTAAAAAGACATGGACTTTACGGCTTAGAAAAGAAGAGACTAAATGGGGATATGATAGAGGTCGATAAAATCATGATTGGCATGGAAAATGTGAATAAGGAAAAGTTATTTACTTATTTCCACAATATAAAAACTGGGGATCACCAAATGAAATTAATAGGGATCAGGGAAGCGAAAGCACAATTGCTTTTCTGCAGTCCAGGGTGTGTATTTTGCTCCTCCCCTTTCTTGCTTGGATCAGGATCCTCAACTTGATCATCTCATGATCACTGCTGCCCAGGTTGCCACCCACCTCTGCTTCGCCTACTAGTTCCTCCCTGTTTGTGAGCAGGTCAAGGTGAGCCTGGGTCCCTGACTGGACTTAAGTTATAAAGGGGCAATAACTTGATGATGGTTCCTCACTCTCCCTACAACAACACACCTTAAAGTATCACAGGAAAAAGAGTGAACTAGGGGGTGAAGTTCTGGTCCGAGGCAGGAAACAGTAACCCTGCTTGAAAAAACTCACCTGTTTGTGCTATCGAACTCAGCTGGTCACTGCTTGATTGAAACCCCGACTTGTACATTAGGCACAAACAATGGTTTTCTTTTTCTTTCTCATCGTTAATCTACTTAAATCAGTTTGCTATCGTCTATGCTCCTTTCAAAGCTGTCTTTCGGTAGCCAATGAATGTATTTTACATGTTAACCAACATACTGTGATTTGACTGAAGTGCAAAGGGGAAAATCTCAACTCATGAGCATGAGCTGAACACCCATGTTCCTTTGTAGCAGTGGGGCTCCTGGGTAACAAATTCACACTGGCCTAGTTTTGAGTGGGGCGAACTAGGGCAGCTCTGGGGTTTTCTGCTGGGAAGCTGGAGGACAGGCTGTAATCTCTGCTGTGGGTTTATGCAATGGCTGGCCAGAGCCTCCATGAACACACCTGGGTGCAGGCCCTTTCTGCGGATGTTGGGTGAGACAGTTTGCAGAGCTTTCTAGCTTGTCACATCCCAGAGCAAGAGGGGAGCCAGACTGGGGAGAGAGAGGCCCCAGCTCCACCTCCGTTCCACATGGAACCCTGGAGGGGGTAGCAACCCATCATGGAGATGAGCCAATAAATGTTGGGGGAGAAGGGAGGAGAGGAGCAATCATGAGGAACAGAAGCTTGGAAGAAAAGGGACAGAGATGATCCAATAAATCACAGAGTGGGGGGAGCGAGAGGAGAGGAGCAAGCATGAGGAACGGAAACTTGGAAGAAAAGGCACAGTAATCCCTGGGGCCTCAAGGGAAGGCGCAGAGCAGGGGTGGGATCTCTGGTCAATGGTGGGGTAGGTGGGCAGTCCAGTTACAATGAGTAAGTCGCGCACAGACCAATTCCCCAATTTGTTACAACGAGAAAGAAATATCAGGAAAGGAGTGAATCGCTCTTTGACTAGCCAGTGAGTCATTCAGGGAAGAAGCCCCAGCACCCTGTCACCAGCCATTTCGGCATGGAGTTCTGCCCGAGAGCCAGGGCACCAGGAGAAAACGATTAAGTCCCTTTCGGAGGAACTAAGTCCTTAGTTCGAATTAACTGTTACACCTCGTGGAATGAGGACTTAGTTCGAATTAACTTTTAACTGCCGCGTGTAGCCGCGGGCACTTAGTTCAGACTAGGGGGATTTAAAAATGGCGCCCGGACGGGAAGATGCAAATAAAGCCCGGGATATTTAAATCCCTGGCTTCATTTGCAACTTCGAATGCCTACATTAGCCTTCCTAGTTCGAACTAGGGAGCTAGTGTAGACATACCCTTGGAGTGTAAAAGGCTAAGATGACACAGAGGTGGGAAGTGCAGGTCCCAAAAGTCTTGAGTCGGGTTTCCTTTGTGGGGAGTCTCAAGATGGCCCTGAGGATCTGGGTGTAGGACAGGGCAATAGAAAACACATAGAGTATGTCTACACTGCTAATGCAGGCACTTGAACTTGCAAATGAAGCCTGGGATTTGAATGTCCCGGGCTTCATTTGCATGTTCCCGGGCGGGCGCCATTTTTAAATGCCCGTAGTTCGAACTACCTGCCCACGGCTACACGCGGCACAGATTAGGTAGTTCAAATTAAAGCTCCTAATTTGAACTACTGTTATTCCTCATTCCTCCCTCACATCCTTCCACTTACCCCTTCCTAACCCCCCCTTCCTGATGTCAAATAAAATACACGTATTTTCATGAATACAAACTCTCTTTATTTAACAAAACTTGTGGGGGGGGGGATGAAACTCTGGTGAGATTGGGGAAAGGAAGTGGGATAGGGGAGAAGAGAGGGTGGGAGAGGGGAGGGGGAAACCTGGGTGTAGGGAGCTAGAAGGGGGAAGCAAGGGGAAGAAGGAGTAGGGGAAGCTCAGGGCTCAGGATTGGTGGTCTTGCTGGACCAACGTGATTTTCATGTGAACCTGCTCGTGGATTCGCATGTGGCCTTGGGTGGCCAGGCTGGCAGCTATCCTGACATAGATGGCCGCGTTTCTCCATCTAGTGTGGAGATCATGGACGTTGGGGGCATCCCCTCCAAACCTGAATAAGGTCCATGATCTCTACCCTGAGCCAGGAAGGCTCCCGCCTACTCCTGGCCCTGGAAGGCTCCTGGGAACTGGCAGACTGCTCCTGGGGAGCGGTGGAGGGCTTTCTGCCAGTGGCTTGCTTGCTCATGTTTTGGGGCCACTGCTGGCTCTGAGCAGGCAGGCTTGGAGCTGACAGAGGCACTGTGGCCAGAGTCTACCCCTTTAAGGGCTCCGGGGAGAAGAGAGAGAGAGTAGTGTTCTTAGTTGAGGCCAGAGTGGCCACCAGGGCACCCTGGGAAGGGCTGGAAGCCCCCTATGTCTACTAAGCACTTATTTCGAAATAACTATTTCCCATTGGGCATTATTCCTCAGGGAATGAGGTTTACCGAATTTGAAATAAGCACTCTGCTCTTTCGAATTAATTTCAAAATAGCGGTTTGGCTGTGTAGACGCTAGGAAAGTTATTTTGAAATAACTTTGCTGTGTAGACATACCCCTAGGGTATGTCTGGACTGCATCCCTCTGTTGGCAGAGGGATGCAGATTAGGCAGGTCGACATTGCAAATGAGGCAGGGATTTAAATATTCTGTGCCTAATTTGCATAAAAATGGCCACCGCGTTTTGCCGACTCAGCACTTTGTCAGCAAAAAGTGACAGTCTAGAGGGGGATCTGTCGAGAAAGAAAGCCTTTTTCGACAGATCCCTTATGCCTCCTGCAAGACATATGGGTGAGGCAGGCACTGAAATCGATCTCTCTGGAAATTAACCAGAAATTGCTCAGTATTGTGGGTAGTGTAGATGTAGACAGGACTAGGTCAGTGACAGCCAGAATGCAGAACAAATAGTACGTGGACTCAGGGAAACTCGGCTCTGTCTTCACAATGAACAGAATGGTGAGGTTCCCCAAGATGGTTATGACGTACATGGCACAGAAGGGGATGGAGATCCAGACATGGGCCGCCTCCAGGCCAGGAATGCCCAGCAGGATGAAGGTAGAAGGGTTGGTGAAGTAGGTTGTGTTGGAATCTGACACAGAGCAGGGGAGAACGTGTCCAATGATGAGGCAGAAGACTGTCCACTGTGTGTACCTTATGATCCCCTGCTGACCTGTGTGTGACCTGGATCAATGGCAATGGTCACAGTACCAATGCCTGAAAGGACAGAGAACATTAGTAGATGGCACGGGATGCGCTGATTATTTTCATGGTGAAGCGGATCGGTTGCTCTTCACACACTGAAAAAAACATTTTAGTTCTTCAGAGAAATGAACTAGGAAGAAATGACCCCACTACTGGCAATTCCATGTTTTATGGTTCTCCCGGTGCCAATAATGTCTACACCTCTTGCTGTGGGAAATCTTAAAAGGGAACAGCTGCAAACACACGTCAGGGAAAACACCAGGTCCTTACTGCTATCAGCAGCATTGAAACCCCCGCTCATTCACACTGGTGGCGGACGGAAAGCCCATGTTTGGATGCCTGAGGAATGGGATGGAGAATCACCCGGTCAGACATGTGCTCAGATGTGGTGACCTCGTCTCTGTGGAGGATACAGGAGATAGAACGGGGCATTCTGAGACAAACCATGGGAATGGGGAGCCTGCCATGAGCGGGCAGATTGAAGAGTCTATAAAGAAACAAGAAGGGGGAAGCTGATGGAGGAGAGGAAAGTAAGAACAGAACTGATTGCATTCCAATGGGCAAAGAGAGAAGAGATCCGAACCCATAATATCCAAACATCAGCACAACTGAGTGGGCGGAAATGTTAGCTGGAGAAATGAGAATGGAAATTGGATGTTGTTTAGCATACTTTTAGTAGGTATGTAAATAGCCTCAGTTCCACAGTCCAGAAAGCGCTTAAAACTATGTAAGCGTTTGGTTGTGCCAGGAAAAGAGGTGAGCCTGGAATGGGACAGCTGCTCATAAAGCCAAACAGAAGGAATCCCCAAATCAAGTACACTAATGGAAACTGACAGGACCCAGTGAATGTTAAACAAGGCTGAACAAAGTTGAGCCAGAATCATAGAAACATGGAACACTGGAACTGAAAGGGACCTCGAGAGGTCATCAAGTCCAGTTCCCTTCCCTCATGGCAGCACCAAGCACTGTGTAGATCAAGGCTACTCAACCCGCGACGCATGGCCCATCTGTGTATGTCCCGCGGTGCAGTTTGAGTTTATGCGGGGCTCAACTCATGGCCCACGAGTGGGAGCTAAATAAATCAAAAAAGGAGTCAATATAATGGTCTTCTGTTGATATGAGTTTTAGCAGTTAAATTCCTGGACTGTCATTGCTCATTCAAAGTGCTGTCATATGGGTGGAAATCAGGTAACTTTTGCGTTTTATTAATATCAGCAGAGCCGACTTAAATGGGGCCTGCGTGTTGTGTAATTTTGCATTAATCTTTGTATTCATGCCCCTTAGTGTGAACGAAGCTATTTGCATATATTTGAATATATATTTGCATGTATATACAACCACACTTCAGTTGCAGCCCTCGGCACGTGCTGTGAGTATCACTGTGGCCCCCAGAGCTTCCAAAGTGGCAAACTCCCAGGGTTGTGAGTTCAATCCTCAAGGGGGCCATTTAGGGATCTGGGGCAAATCTGTCAGGGACAGTACTTGGTCCTGCTATGAAGGCAGGGGTTTGGACTCAATGGCCTTTCAAAGTCCTTTCCAGTTGTATGAGATAGGTCTATCGCCATTTTTTTTTTCACACTAACAGGCATGAATACAAAGATTAAAGCTCTGCTGATGTTAATAAAACACAATAGTTACCCGATTTCCACCCATATGACAGCACTTTCAGTGAGCAACAGCAGTCCAGGAATTTAACTACTAAAACACATATCAACAGAAGACCACTAGCTCACATGTAAGCTGTGATTACTATGGATGGAGTGGACAACAGGGAAACTTAGCTTTTTCCTCCTTTCTCTTCTTTCGAAAGAACTCCCTGTTTCCCGTCCACAGATGCCATTTTCCGAAAGAGCTCTTTGGCAAAAAGGCTTCTTCCTCGTAGAATGAGGATTACCAGTGTTGGAAAAAACCCTCTGTTCTTTTGGAAGAACGGAATGGCAGTGTGGACGTAATTGAAGTTTTTTAAGAAAAATGGCCATTTTTCTGAAAAATCTCCGTAGTGTAGTTCCAAAGTGAATGATCAATCACACATCTCATTCAGAACTGAAAGTGCTCCTTTGAGGATCACCAGAGCCAAAAACAAACAATAAAAAAGGCAAATATGGGGCAATTTTCTTTTAAACATAAACTACAAAAAGTAAAGGCAAAGTTTGAACAAAGAAATCATAGGGGAAAATGGAAAAACTGGGTGTGGGATTAATTCAAAATAAGTCTTAGGAAGGAAAAATCAATTGCACACTGTCATAATCGGGAGTGCTGAATTGCACTTGGTGACTAAGGGGTTAACTCTGTCCCTAGCTGGGTATCTGGTCAGCCAATAACAATGCAGGTAGGAATTTCAAACTGGGATAAAGGAATCTTTATCTTTTCCTCCTTTGTATGAAAAGCCTTTGAACCAAAGCCTGTACAGATAAGGTTTTGGGGTGCTCTTGCGGGCCCCTACTTCTGCATTTTCATGCCAGAGTGCAGAACAGACTTGACACATAAACACAAAAAGGGAAGTGACTATCTAGAAAGGAGCCCTGTTGAAAGGGCCCGAGAGGTCCTAGTGGACCACAAGCTAAATACGAGTCAAGTGTCACACAGTTGAAAAAAAAAAAGCAAATATCTTTCTGGGATTCTGTAAAAGGGGTGTTGTGAGCAAGACAGGCAAGTTCTTCTTTTTCCTTACTCTACACTCAATTGTCCCCAGCGATAATATTCTGTCCAGTTCTAGACACCATATTTTGGGAAAGGTGTGGGCAGACTGGACAGGGTGCGGTGTGGAGCACCACGCTGTGTAGAAGGTGAAGAAGGAGCTGTGGAGTCTCCAGGCCTGGGGGCCGTCCACTGCACTGTTAGACTGGAGACAGGGGGACAGCGCCATGCAGAGCTGTGGGAGTTATTCTACTTTCTCCTGATTGCTATCGCTGATGCTCCCTGGAAATCACTCTTTCTGTAGCTCAGAAATCTATTAAATACACGTCACCTCACACACCGTGTGTTCGTATCACTGCAAAGGGGTCACTCTCAGTTCAGGAACATTAGTTGGTGAACATGCACTTTCCTTTCTAGCCGCGGGGCGTTGGGCATCACATCCATATTGGATGGGACCAGGGCAGGGCAGCTCCGGGGGCGTTGGCTGGGGAGCTGTGGGTGTTTGGACTGTATCCTCTCCATTGGGCGCTCACGCAGTGGTTGGCCGAGCATCCATGAACACCGCTGGGTGAGGGACCTGCCTGTGGATGTTGGGGTGAGGCAGACCAGGGAGCATTTCCACTTGCAATTCACAACACAGGAGGGAACCCAGCTATGGGAGGCAAAGGACTCAGCTCTGTCTCCGATCCAGTTGTCATCCTGGGGGGCAGAGGGAAACCAGTCACAGAGGTAATCCTATGAGTGATGGGAGAGGAGATAAGCAAGCAGGAGGGAAGGACACTTGGAAGAGGCACAAACCTGCCCGGAGCCAAAAGGAAGGTGCGGGGCAGAGGTGGGGCCTTTCGGAAGGAGATGGGGTCATTATCAGGGCCTTGGGTGTCCAGTTACAATTTAGAAACCCAACAATTTAATGAGTCTCATACAGATCGATTCCCAAATATGTTACACTTAGAAAGAAATATCAGGAAAGGATTGAATCATTTTTGATTAGCCAGTGAGTCACTCAGGCAAGCAAGCCCAGCTCCAGCCATCTCGGTGCTGAGATCAGTCTGAGAGCCAGGAGAAAACATTTAGGTCCCTTTCAGACTAACGAGCCGGAGCAGCCTGTCCCGGATCTGTTTGGTCCTCACTCCATAGATAATGGGATTTATCATGGGTGGCACCAGGAGGTAAATGTTAGTAATAAGAATGTAGATATGCAGGGGTATATTGAGGCCAAAGCGGGGTCGCAAGGGAGCCAAAGAGATTTGGAGTGTAAAAGGCTAAGATAACACACAGGTGGGAAGTGCAGGTCCCAAAAGTCTTGAGCCGGGCGTCCTTTGTGGGGAGTTTGAAGATGGCCCTGAGAATCAGAATATAGGACACAGAGATAAAAAACATATCCAGAAGATTCCCACAGAATAACACAAAGAGGCCATAGAAACGATTGACGCGCGGATGTCGGCACAGGCCAGATTCACCACATCCATGTGCTCACAGTGCGTGTAGGGGATGATGTTGGTTCTGCAATACGGCCACTGCCTGGCCAGTAAGGGATAGGGCAGTACAAGTATGGCACCTCTCAGCACCATGGCCAGGCCGATCTTGGCCACCAGAGGGTTATTCAGGATGGTGGAATGTCTGAGGGAATGGCAGATGGCCACATAGCGATCCAAACCCATGGCCACCAATATCCCAGACTCAATCACTGAGAAGGAATGAACGAAGTACAGCTGGGCGAGGCAGGCACTGAACTCGATCTCCCTGGAATTGAACCAGAAATTGCTCAGCATTGTAGGTAAGGTAGCGGTAGACAGGACCAGATCGGTGACGGCCAGCATGCAGAGGAAATAGTACATGGGCTCATGGAGGCTCGGCTCTGTCTTCACAATGAACAGGATGGTGAAGTTCCCCAAGATGGTTATGATGTACATGGTGCAGAAGGGGATGGAGATCCAAACATGGGCCCACTCCAGGCCAGGAATGCCCAGAAGGATGAAGGTGGAGGGGTTGGTGAACTTGGTTGTGTTGGAATCTGACATGGAGCAGGGAGGAAGGTGTCCAACTCTGAGGCAGAACGGTGTCTATTGCATGTGCCGTACGTTCCCCTGACGTCCTGTGTGGGCCCAGGATCTACAGCAATGCTCGCAGTACTAGCGTCTGAAAGGACAGAGAATGTTTGTATGAAGTGCGGTACTCACTGAGGGAGACGATTTTCATGGAGAAGTAGATCGGTTGCTCTTCACACCCTGAGAAATGACGTTTTCATTATTCAGAGAAATGAACTGTAAACAAATGGCCCAACTACCATCGGGTTCGGAGCACGAGAATTTTGACCTGAATGATCGACCACACAGCTCATTCAGAACCTGACGTGCTAATTTGGGCATCAGCAGAGCCAAAACAAATAAAAAAGGCAGATGGGGGGCAGTTTTCTTTTTTAACATAAACTACTAAAAGGAAAGGCAAAGTTTGAACAAAGCTCTGACGTCCAATGGGTTAGGACACAATGGAAAACCTGTCATGGGACTAATGAACTTATAAGTGCTGGGAAGGAAAAACCAGTCGCACATGAACAAAATGGGAAATAACGATCTGGGAAGGAGCCCCGTTGAAAGGGATCTAGGGGGTCCTAGTGGATCACAAGATCAGTCTGAATAAACAGTGTAACACGGTCAAACAAAAAGAATTCCTAAAGGAAGAGCAGACCAGGTATCTATCTCCAATTCAAATTTCAGCACCGTATCCCATTGGTTCTTCTGGCCCCCTGCCAACACCTGAGTTTAACCCCTTAGATGCCAGGTGCTGGCCAGCCTCCTCCTGTCCATCACAGGGGGCACTTTTCTTTTAAACATAAACTCCTAAAAGGAAAGGCAAAGTTTGGACAAAGCTCTGACACGGTTAGGAAGCAGCGGAAGCCCTGCTATGGCATTCAGTCCAATATACGTGTTAGGAAGGAAAACACAATTGCACACATGCAAAATGGGCGAAACAGTGTAAGGAGGAGCCCTGTTGCATGGATCATAATGGGCCCCAGATAAATACGAGTAAACAGTGTCACACAGTAGGAAAAAAATATGATTCTGGAAGGCTGTAACGGGGTGTGGCAGTAAAGACACAAGTGTAATTCTTCTTCTCCTCCCTGCACTGAATAGACCTCAATGGGAATAGTGTGTCCAGTTCTGGACACCACATTTCGGTAAAGCTGCGGGCAGACTGGACAGGTGCGGAGTGGAGCACCACGCTGGGTACAAGATGAGGAAAGAGATGGGGGAGCAGGGTCTGCAGGCGAGGGGGCCGCCCTCCCCACCGCTCTCCTGGGCTGGGCACAGGGGGACAGAGTCACGCAGAGCTGTGGGAGCGGTGCCTGCGGATGGTCGGTGTCAGCAAAATGTCTCCCAGCCCACGGTCCCATTCTCCTCAGCAGCTGTGTGTGGCCGGGGGCTGCAGATTGTCCAGCACCGGCCTGGAACTGCTCAGGCCCCTCTGAGAGCAGGGGACAGGGCTCAGGGACTTCCCATTGTCCCTACCAGGCCTGGGAGTTTATGTTTCTATGTTTCTATGGTAACAAAATATTTTGATGTCCTCGAATGCGGAGCTGTCCAACGGGAACGCAGGGCTCTGTGGTGGGCAGGAAAGCGTGTTGAGTGCCGGTCTGAGCCCTAGATGAGGGCACCGTGAAATGGAACAAAGGGACACTGGACGGGATTCAGAGTTTAGCCGGGTTCACCGGGAGTTCCCAGTGCCGGGCTGTGGCCAAGGGACGCTGGGATTCTTGGTCACATGAACAGGAGAGCTGTGAGCTGGAGCAGGGGCAGGGTTTCCCCCTTGCACACGGCATCGGTGAAAGCGACTGGGTGAGATCACGGGACCCAAACTGGGAGCGGGTGAGGAAAAGAGCCGCACAGATGGAGGGAGGCTGCGTAAAATCCCATCCAGAGAGAGACCCAAAACCCTCCTCTCATTATCGTATCAAACTAGGCTCAGGCAGAGACTGGGACGGGGCTAAACCACAGGAATGTCGGGCTCCGGGATCTCACCGAGAGAAGCGCCAAGGGGAGTTTTGCTTCAGTGGGGCCTGAGCCAAATGCTGGCCACAGCCTCAGGACTGCGCCTTGGATTGTGCATCTGCTAAATCCTTTCCTCTTGAAGGACCCTGGGACACTAAAATGCAGCCACCTCTGGGCTGGAGCACATCACTGGGGGGAGGTCTACATGGGCCATTAGGAAAAATGATTTCCTTAGGAGAGTGGTGAAGCCCTGGGATGGGCTCCTAAGGGTGGGGGTCCTGGCTTGACAAAGCCCTGGCTGCAATGATATAGTCTGGGCTGGTCAAGCTTTGAACACGTGGTTGGAGTCTATGCTTCCTGAGGTCTCTGCAAATGGTAGGAGTGTGCGAGTCTATGGAGGGGTGTGGGTGCACAGAAAAGACGGGGGTTTTGGCCAGAGAAACGGGAACAAACTTACCGCTATGGCAATGACCCAGGGATGTTTAATGGCTCTGCAGCGCACATGGTTCACTCTGCCTTGATCATGCCTAGGTACGTCTGGGTTTATGGAGCAGGGGAGCTCATCAGAGATGGGATCTGTGAATTCGGAGACCAAAGAGTCTTCCCTGGACCGCGCCCCCCCACCCCAGGCAGCCGCGTCCCGCACCTCTCTCAGCCCAGCATCTGCAGCAGCGTCCCGCACCGAGAGCCGGCACAGGGCTGGGCACTGTTCATATAGCTCTGGGCCGTCCCAAGGGGGTTCACTCAGCCTCTGGGGGGAGAAGCGGCATCTGGATGTAACCAGCCTGGAGACTGGGCTATTCATCCAACTTGCAGCACAAACAGCAATTAAAGGACCTTCCCACAGGGAAAGGAGAGCTCTGGGCTCTGGGCTGAGTCACAGACGAACTGGCTGGTCCGTGTTTACTTTAAAATGATATTTGGTTAGTGAGAAAGTTAGGCACCAGGCCTAGGTCTGCACAGAATGTGGCACCTGTGAGCACCTAGGGAGGGAGGGTGGGCAGGAGACAAAGCCACGTGCAGAAAGATGGCTATGGGCAGGCACGGGCACTTTCTGCAGGCCCACAGGGCTGTCACACAGGGGCTGGAGCGCAGCGACTCTCCTCGGTCACTCTCCTCATGCTGGGCAGCCCCTTTCCTGCAGGGCCGTGGAAGCGCCTAGCACAGGGAAGTCCCTCGGAATATACCCTCGTGTGGCGCGACATACAGAGCCGCTGGGAGAGGTGGCCTGTCAGTGCTCGTGGAGAGAGTCACAGTCACAGTCAGAGCCCCGAGTGACCCACCGCAAACATAATCAAAGTCTAAGGCCGATGCCCTACAAGAGTGAGGGGCAACCTAGGCTAGGGAATGAGCCACATGTCACCACTGAGAACAGCCTCTCTCCATCCTCTTTGGAACCCCCCTTTAGGGAGTTGCAGGCTGCTCTCTGATGCCCCTTCACTCTTCTCTTCTGCAGAGTAAGCAACCCCAAACCACTCAGCCTCTCCTCATAGGCCATGTGCTCCAGCCCCAAATCATTTTGGTTTCTCTCTGCTAGACCCTAAGGGTGTGTCTAGACTACAGGGTTTTGTCGACGAAAGTGACTTTTGTCAACAAAACTATACCTGCCTCTACACTGCCGCTGAGCAGTTTTGTCAACAGCTGTAAACCTCATTCTGCAAGGAATAACGCCTTTTGTTGACAGAGTTCTGTCTACAGAAGGCGTTATTGCATCTACACTGTCCTTTGCATCTACACTGTCATGTTGACAAAGCGGCTTGCTTTGTCGACAGAACTGGATGTAGTCTAGACACTCTTTGGCGACAGAAGCTTTGTCGACAGTATCTGTCGACAAAACTTCTGTCGACAAAAGCCTGTAGTCTAGACGTGCCCTAAAGGAGCACTCAGGGTATGTCTACTGTGAGGTAGTGTGGGTACCTTGCTGGTTGCTAGGCTTGGGCTGTGGGTGACCCCCACTGGCTGCTGTCTGTACCACGGCCCAGCTGAGTAGCTGATGGGACAGGGAGGTAACCTGTTCTACCGGTTACCTCCCAGGGAGAGGAACAAAGGAAGGAAGGCAGAGTGGAGCCCCTGGCTGGGGGGGCAGGGCTGGAACTTGGGCATTTTCTGTCTGGTATCATGGAGGAGGCAGCCTAAGCAATGGGCTGGGATTTAGGGGCCCAGTCTCCCCCATCTCCAGGGCGGCTGAGGCATCCTAGGCCTGCCCTGTAACCAGATTACATCTGTGCTGTGCTGTATCCTGGAGAAGCAATAAACTCCCTATATTCTACTGGGTGGCGGAGTCTGTTTGTGCCACTACGGGGGTGCAGGTGGCAGGAGAACCCCGACGCGCTGCCACATCTACACTATAAAGTTAATTCGAAATAACAGCAGTTATTTCAAATTAACTTTAATAGCGTCTACACAGGCAAACCTCTATTTCGAAATAAATTCGAAATAGTGGAGCCCTTATTTCGAATTTGGTGAACCTCATTCTATGAGGAGTAACACCAAAATTGAAATAGGTATTTCGAATTAAGTGCTGTGTAGACACTTAATTCGAAATAGGGGGCCTCCAGCCCTTCCCAGGGTGCCCTGGTGGCCACTCTGGGCATAACCAGGATAACTTACTCTCCTCTCTCCCAACCCCGGAGACAGTAAAGGGGTAGACGCTGGCCACAGTGCCTGTGCCAGCTCCAAGCCTGCCAGCCCAGAGCCAGCATTGGCCACTGGGGCCCCTGACCCAGTGGCCTCAGAACATGAGCTAGCAAGTCACTGGCAGCCAGCCCTCCACCGCTTCCCAGGAGCAGTCTGCCAGCTCCCAGGAGCCTGACAGTGGCTGGAGAAGGCGGGCGCCTTCCTGGTCCAGGGTGGAGATCATGGACCTTATTCAGGTTTTGGGGGGATGCCCCCAACATCCATGATCTCCGCACGAGACAGAGGAATGCGGCCGTCTATGGCATGATAGCTGCCAGCCTGGCCACCAAAGGCCACATGCGAACCCAGGAGCAGGTTAGCATGAAAGTCAGGTTGGTCCAGCAAGACCCCCAACCCTGAGCCCTGAGCTTCCTCCCCTTCTTCCCTTGCTTCCCCTTCCAGCTCCCTCCTCCCAGGTTTCCCCTCCTCTTCCACCCTCTCTCTTCCCCTCTCCCACCTCCTTTTCCCAGTCTCCCCAGAGGCTCATCCCCCACCCCCCGTGCCCAGTTTTGTTCAATAAACCCAGTTTCTATTTTTGAACATGCGTGTCTTTTATTTGACATCAGGAAGGGGGGCTAGAGAGGGGTAAATGGAAGAACGTAAGGGAGGAATGGGGAATGAGCCCCCCGGTGGGGAGGACCGGGGAGGCTCTGAGGGCTTCTCGGGGTCTACGCTCTCCCTCAGGGCCTCCTGGATCCTGACAGCTCCCCGATGGACCCTCCAGATGGCAGCCTGCAGCAAATGCAGCTGGGCTGATGGCAACGACCCCACGAGATGCACCATCATGCCCGGGGCAGCTCTGGCTCCATGTGTCCGAGTGCTGTGGTGTCCCGAGTGTGGGCACTCAGGGCACTCTAAGACAGGACTGCTTTGCTGTCCCTCATCGAGGTAGACAAGCAAGCGGGGAACCCTGAGAACTGTCTGTCCGGGGTGGGGGTCGGGTCCCTTTAAGCACCCAGCTCAGTTAGCCTCAGGCAGCAGCCCCACACACTAAGTCCTAACCTGATGCCCTGCCGGCACTAGTTCCGGCCAGCCTTAACTTCAGTTCAGGGTCCACACAGTGTGAACGTGCTATTTCGAAGTAGCAAAAGGCTATTTCGAAATAATGCTGTAGTGTAGACATACCCTCAGAGATGATAAAATCATTGTGGAGATGCTAAATGAATTCTTTGCTTCAGTCTTCACGGCTGAGAACATTAGGGAGATTCCCAAACCTGAGTCATTTTTTTTAGGAGACAAATCTGAGGAATTATCCCAGATTGAGGTGTCTTTCGAAGAGCTTTCAGGACAAATTGATAAACTGAACAGTTACAAGTCACTGCGGCCAGATGGCATTCACCCAAGGGTTCTGAAAAAACTCAAATGGGAAAATGCAGAACAATGTGGTTTCTGACCTACCCTTTAAATCAGCTTCCATAACTAATAAACCCACGGGTTCTGCAAGAACTCAAATGGGATATTGGGGAACTATGAACTCTGTTTTGTAACCTCTCCTTTAAATCAGCTTCCATACGTAATGACTGGAAGATAGCTACGGTGATACTAATATTTTAAAAGGGCTCTAGAGGTTATCCTACCAATTATAAACCAGTAAGTCTAATGTCAGTACCGGGCAAATTAGATGAAATGATAGTAAACAGTAAAATTGTTAGACACATGGATGAATATAATTGTTGGGGGAAATCAACATGGTGTCTTTAAAGGGAAATCCTGCCCTAGTAATCTGCTAGAGTTCTTTGAGGGGGTCAGCAAATAGGTGGACAAGGGGGATCTAGTGGATATAGAGTACTTAGATTTCCAGAAAGCCTTTGACAAGATCCCCCACCAAAGGCTCTTTCGTAAATTAAGTTGTCATGGGATAAGAGGGAAGGTCCTTTCATGGATTTAAAACTGGTTAAAAGACAGGCAGCAAAGTGTAAGAATAAATGGTCAGTTTGTGAGTGGAGAGAGGTAATTAGTGGTGTCCCCCAAGGGTCTGTCCTGGGACCCATCTTATTCAAATTATTTATACATGTTCTAGAGAAACACTGAGTTTGCCACTGAGGTGGCAAAATTTGCAGATGATCCCAAACTGCTCAAGAGATTTAAGACCAAAGCAGACTGTGAAGATCTTAAAAAAGATCTCACCAAACTAAGTGGTTAGGCAACAAAATGGGAAATGAAATGTAATGTTGATAAATGTAAAGTAATGCACATTGGAAAAATGCTCCCAAGTATACACACAGTATGATGGGGACTAATTTAGCTACAACCACTCAAGAGCGAGATCTTGGAGTCTTTGTGGATAGTTCTCTGAAAACATCCACTCGGTGTGCAGCGGCAGTCAAAAAAAACCCAGAATGTTAGCAGTCATTAAAAAGAGATAGAGAATATTCTAAGAGAGAATATCTTAGTGCCTCTATATGAAACCACTGTACACTCACATCTTGAATATTGCGTACAGATGTGGTCGCCTCATCTCAAACAAGAGAGATTGTCTTTGGAAAAGGTTCAGAAAAGAGCAAGAAAAATGATGAGGGGTTTGGAACGGATCCCATATGAAGAGAGATTAAAAAGACTGGGACTTTTCAGCTTAGAAAAGAGGAGACTAGGGGATGTGATAGAGGTCTACAAAATCATGACCAGTGTGGAAAATGTGAATAAGGAAAAGTTATTTATTTATTTCCACAATATAAGAACTAGGGGTCACCAAATGAAATTAATAGGCAGCAGGGAAGCGAAAGCCCAATTGCATTTCTGTAGTGCAGGGTGTGTATTTTGCTGCTCTCCTTTCTTCCTTGGGTCAGGATCCTGAACTCGACCATCTCATGATCACTGCTGCCCAGGTTGTCACCCACCTCTGCTTCCCCTACTAGTTCCTCCTTGTTTGTGAGTAGCAGGTCAAGGTGAGGGTGGGTCCCTGACTGGTTCCTTCAGCATTTAAGTTATAAAGGGGTAATAACTGGATGATGGTTCTTCACTCTCCCTACAACAACGCATCTAGAAGTACCAGAGGGAAAAGAGTGAACTAGGGCGAAGTTCTGGTCCGAGGCAGGAAACAGTAACCCTGCTTGAAAAAACTCACCTTTTTGTGCTAGCAAACTCAGTTGAACAGTGCTTGATTGAAACCCCGACTAGTACATTAGGTACAGACAATAGTTTTCTGTTTCTTTCTCATCATTAATCAACGTAGATCTGTTTGCCATCATCCATGCTCCTTTCAAAGCTGTCTTTCGGTAACCAATGCATGTATTTTACATGTTACCCAACATACCGTGATTTGACTGAAGTGGAAACAGGAAAATCTCAGCTTAGGAGCAAGAGCAGAACACCCATGTTCCTTTGTAGCAGTGGGGCCCTGGGTAACAAATTCACACTGGCCTAGTTTTGAGTGGGGCGAACCAATGCAGCAATGGGGTCCTCTGCTGGGAAGCTGGAGGACAGGCTGTAATTTCACAACTCAGGGGTGAGAACCCACCTATGAGAGGAAGAGGAATCGGCTCTGTCTGAGCTCCAGCTGCCATCCTGGGAGGGGGAGGGGGAACCCGTCACAGAGGTGATCCAATCAGTGATGGGAGAGAAGATGAGGAAGCAGGAGGGAAGGACACTTGGAAGAGGAATAAACCTGCCCAGAGCCCAAAGGAAGGGGTGGGCAAGGGTGGGGCCTTTGGGAAAGAGGAGGGGTAGGTGTCAAGGCCTTGGGTGTACAGTAACAACATAGAAACCCTACAATGTAATGAGTCGCATACAGATCGACTCCCCAATATTTTACACTTAGAAACAAATATCAGGAAAGGATTGAATTGCTCTTTGAGTAGCCAGTGAGTCATTCAGGGAAGCAAGCCCAGCACCAGCCTTCTCGGCATGGCACTCTGCCAGAGAGCCAAGGCACCAAGAGAAAAGGTTTAGGTTCCTTTCAGCCTAACAAGCCGGAGCAGCCTGTCCCGGATCTGTTTGGTCCTTACTCCATAGATGATGGGGTTTAACATGGGCGGCACCAGGAGGTAAACGTTGGCAATCAGAATGTAGAAATGCAGGGGTATATTGAAGCCAAAGCGGGTCGTGAGGGAGGAAAAGAGATTTGGAGTGTAAAATGTTAAGATGACACAGAGGTGAGAAATGCAGGTCCCAAAAGTCTTGAGCCGGGCTTCCTTTGTAGGGAGGCAGAAGATGGCCCTGAGGATAAGAATGTAGGACACAGCAATAAACAGCAAATCCAGGCCAACCCTACAGAATAGCACAAAGAGGCCATAGTAGCTACTGACACGGACGTCGGCGCAGGCCAGCTTCACCACATCCATGTGCTCACAGTGCGTGTAGGCAATGACGTTGGTTCTACAATATGGCCAGTGCCTTGCCAGGAAGGGATAGGGCAGTGCAAGCATGACACCTCGCAGCAAAACAGCCAGGCCGATCTTGGCCACTATGGAGTTATTTAGGATGGTGGAATGTCTCAGGGGATGGCAGATGGCCACGTAGCGATCAAAAGCCATGGACACACAGATTCCAGACTCAATCAGTGCGAAGGAATGAACGAAAAACAGCTGGGTGAGGCAGGCACTGAACTCGATCTCCCTGGAATTGAACCAGAAATTGCTCAATATTTTGGGTAAAGTAGCCGTGGACAGGACCAGGTCGGTGATGGCCAGCATGCAGAGGAAATAGAACATGGGCTCATGGAGGCTCGGCTCTGTCTTCACGATGAATAGGATGGTGACATTCGCCAAGATGGTTATGATGTACATGGCACAGAATGGGATGGAGATCCAGACATGGGCCCACTCCAGGCCAGGAATACCCAGCAGGATGAAGGTAGAGGGGTTGGTGAGGTGGGTTGTGTTGGAATCTGACATGGAGCAGGGAGGAAGGTGTCCAACTCTCAGGCAGAACTGTATCTATTGCATGTGCCGTACGTTCTCCTGATGTCCTACGTGTGCCCACGATCTACAGCAATGGTTACAGTACTGGTGTCTGAAAGGACAGAGAATGTTTGTATGAAGCGCGGTACGCACTGAGGGAGACTATTTTCGTGGTGAGCCAGATTGGTTACTCTTCACACCCTGAGAAATGACATTTTCATTATTCAGAGAAATGGGGGGGGGCAGTTTTCTTTTAAACATAACCTCTAAAAGGAAAGGCAAAGTTGGAAAAAAGCTCTGACAAGGTTAGGACACAATGGAAAACCTGTCATGGGATTAATGAAATTATAAGTGTTGGGAAGGAAAAACCAGTCGCACACGAACAAAATGGGAAATAACGGTCTGGGAAGGAGTCCTGTTGAAAGGGATATAGGGGGTCCTAGTGGATCACAAGATCAGTCTGAATAAACAGTGTAACACAGTCAAACAAAAAGAATTCCTAAAGGAAGAGCAGACCAGGTATCTATCTCCAATTCAAATTTCAGCACCGTATCCCATTGGTTCTTCTGGCCCCCTGCCAACGCCCTTGCTAGCACCCTGAGTTTAACCCCTTAGTCACCGGGTGCTGGCCAGCCTCCTCCTGTCCATCACAGGGGGCAGTTTTCTAAAGAAGGTTATAAGGGAGAAAAGCAAAAGAGGAGAGTTGGCAGTTTTTCAAAGGGATATTATTAAGAGCCCAAAAGCAAGTTATTCCACTGCATAGGAAAGACAGAAAATATGGCAAAAGACTGCCTTGGCTTAACCACTAGATCTTGCATGATCTAAAAATAAAAAGGAGTCATATAAAAAATGGAAACCAGGACAAATTACAAAGGATAAATATAGGCAAACAACTCAGGAATGCAGGGGCAAGATTAGAAAGGCAAAGGCACAGAAAGAGCTCAAACTAGCTACAGGAATAAAGGGAAACAAGACGACTTTTTGTAGAAGCAAGAGGAAGACCAAGGATAGGGTAGGCCCACTGCTCAGTGAGGAGGGAGAAACACTAACAGGAAACTTGGAAATGGCAGAGATGCTTAATGACTTCTTTGTTTCGGTCTTCACCGAGAAGTCTGATGAAGGAATGCCTGACATAGTGAATGCTAGTGGGAACGGAGTAGGTTTGGAAGATAAAATAAAAAAGAACAAGTTAAAAATCACCTAGAAAAGTTAAATGCCTGCAAGTCACCAGGGCCTGATGAAAGGCATCCTAGAATACTCAAGGAGCTGATAGAGGAGGTATCTGAGCCTCTAGCTATCATCTTTGGAAAATCATGGGAGACAGGAGAGATTCCAGAAGACTGGAAAAGGGCAAATATAGTGTCCATTTTTAAAAAGGAAAATAAGAACAACCCAGGAAACTACAGACCAGTTAGTTTAACTTCTGTGCCAGGGAACATAATGGAGCAAGTAATTAAGGAAATCATCTGTAAACACTTGAAAGGTGGCAAGGTGATAGGGAACAGCCAGCATGGATTTGTAAAGAACAAATCATGTCAAACCAATCTGATAGCTTATTTTGATAGGATAACGAGTCTTGTGGATAAGGGAGAAGCGGTGGATGTGGTATACCTAGACTTAAGTAAGGCGTTTGATAGGGTCTCGCATGATATTCTTATCAATAAACTAGGCAAATACAATTTAGATGGGGCTACTATAAGGTGGGTGCATAACTGGCTGGATAACTGTACTCAGAGAGTAGTTATTAATGGTTCTCAATCCCGCTGGAAAGGTAGAACAAGCGGAATTCGGGAGGGGTCTGTTCTGGGACCGGCTCTGTTCAATATCTCATCAATGATTTAAATATTGGCATAGAAAGTACGCTTATTAAGTTTGCAGATGATACCAAGCTGGGACGGGTGCGACTGCTTTGGAGGATAGGGTCATAATTCAAAATGATCTGGACAAATTGGAGAAATGGTCTGAGGTAAACAGGATGAAGTTTAATAAGAACAAATGCAAAGTGCTCCACATGCAGAATGGGAAGCGACTGTCTAGGTAGGAGTATGGCAGAAAGGGATCTAGGTTTTATAGTGGACCACAAGCTAACTATGAGTCAACAGTGTGATGCTGTTGCAAAAAAAGCAAACATGATTCTGGGATGCATTAACAGGTGTGTTGTAAGCAAGACACGAAAAGTCATTCTTCCGCTCTACTCTGTGCTGCTTAGGCCTCAGTTGGAGTATTGTGTCCAGTTCTGGGCACCGCATTTCAAGAAAGATGTGGAGAAATTGGAGAAGGTCCAGAGAAGAGCAACAACAATGATTAAAGGTCTAGAGAACATGACCTATGAGGGAAGACTGAAGGAATTGGGTTTGTTTAGTTTAGAAAAGAGAAGATTGAGGGGGGACATGATTGCAGTTTTTAGATATCTAAAAGGGTGTCATAAGGAGGGAGAAAACTTGTTCATCTTGGCCTCTGAGGATAGAACAAGAAGCAATGGGCTTAAACTGCAGCAAGGGAGGTTTAGGTTGGACATTAGGAAAAAGTTCCTAACTGTCAGGGTAGTCAGACACTGGAATAAATTGCCCAGGGAGGTTGTAGAATCTCCATCTCTGGAGATATTTAAGAGTAGGTTAGATAAATGTCTATCAGGGATGGTCTGGACCAGTGGTCTCCAACCTTTTAAAGCACAAGATCACTTTGAATTTAAGTGCAGTCCAACATCTACCTCAAATATAAATACCTTTGTCCCGCCTCTCTCCCATTCCTTCTCTGAGGCCCCACCCACTCTATCATCCCTCTCTTGCCCATCCTCACTCACTTTTATCAGGCTGGGGCAGAGAGTTGGGGTGCAGACTCTGGTCTTGGACTAAGGGATCTGGAGTGTGGGAAGGGCTGTGAGCTGCTCTTGGGGCAGGCAGTTGGGAGGTTCAAGGTGCAGGGGTGCTTGGGGCTGGGCCAGGGGCTTGAGGTGCAGGAGGGGGTTCATGAGTGGGATAGGATTTCAGGTTGTAGGCTCAAGCTTGGCCCGGCCTACCCCAGGTGGATCCTGGGTGGGGGTGCAGTGAGGCTAAGACAGTCTCACCCATGCCCTGGCCCTGGACCACTCCCTAAAGCAGCCAGCAAACTCCATCCCTAGTCCTGTTGTGCCCTCTCTGTGCTCCGTGGAGAAAGGATATGGTGTGAAAGGGGGCGCCTTGACATCACCACCCTCTTCTCCCTCCCCTGCCTTGCACAGAAAGCAGGAGGGCTCCCCAGGGGAAGGGGCAGCTCCAAGGCAAAGGGCAGGAGAGGAGCAGAAGTGGGGAAAGGAGCAGATGAAGTGCTGGCACTTGATAGCCTCTTGGCCAAACCAGTCAAGACCACCTGCCAGAGACTCCAAGATCCCAATCTACTGGTTGCTGACCACTGGTCTAGACAGTACTTGGTCATGCCGTGAGGGCAGGGAACTGGATTCAATGACCTCCTGGGGTCCCTTCCAGTTCTAGTGTTCTATGTTTCTACGATTCTATAAACTACTAAAAGGAAATGCAAAGTTTGAACGAAGCTTTGACAAGGTTAGGAAGCAGCGGAAGCCCTGCTATGGCATTCAGTCCAATATATGTGTTAGGAAGGAAAACACAGTTGCACACATGCAAAATGGGCAAAAAAGTCTAAAGATGAGCCCTGTTGCAAAGGATCGCTCTGTCATAATGGACCCCAGATAAATACGAGTAAACACTGTCACAAGGTGGAAAAAAAAAGCAAATATGATTCTGGGATGCTGTAGTGGGATTTTTTACACAAGACAGACAAGTTCTTCTTCTTCTCTGCTCTGCATTCAGTTGTCCCCACCTATAACATTCTGTCCAGTTCTGGGCACCACATTTAGAGAAAGCTGCGGGCAGACTGGTCAGGGTGCGGAGTGGAGCACCACGCTGGGTACAAGGTGAGGAAAGAGCTGTGGGGAGCAGGGTTTGCAGGCAAGGGGGCCGCCCTCCCCACTGCTCTCTTGGGCTGGGCATAGGGGGACAGAGCCATGCAGAGCTGTGGGAGCAGTATCTGCAGATGGTCGGTGTCAGCAAAATGTCTCCCAGCCCACGGTCCCATTCTCCTCAGCAGCTGTGTGTGGCCGGGGGCTGCAGATTGCCCAGCACCGTCCTGGAACTGCTCAGCCCTGTGTGAGGGCAGGGACGGGTCTTGAGGGCCTCCCATGGTCCCTGCCAGGCCTAGGAGTCTATGTTTCTATATTTCTACGGTAAGAAAATGTTTTGATGTATTCGAATGTGGAGCTCTCCAATGGGAACTCAGGGCTCTGCGATGGACAGGAAAGCGTGTTGAGTGCCAGCCTGAGCCCTAGATGAGGGCACTGTGAAATGGATCAAAGGGACCCTGGATGGGATTCAGAGTTTAGCCAGATTCACTGAGAGCTCCCAGTGCCGGGCTGTGGCCAAGGGACGCTGGGATTCCTGGTTGTGTGAACAGGAGAGCTGTGAGCTGGTGCAGGGGCAGGGTTTCCCCGTTGCACACGGCATTGGTGAAAGTGACTGGGTGAGATCACGGGATCCAAACTGGGAGCGGGTGAGGAAAAGAGCTGCACAGAGGGAAGGAGGCTGCGTAAAATCCCATCCAAAGAGAGAGCCAAAACCCCTCATCTCATTATCGTATCAAACTAGGCTCAGGCAGAGACTGGGCTGAGGCTAAACTACAGGGAATGTCGGGCTCTGGGATCTCACCGAGATAAGAAGCGCCAGGCCCAAAGGCTGGAGACTGAAGCCAGATGAATTCCAGCTGGAAAAGGGTCAAAAGGCTGAGCCATGAGTGTGATTCACCCTTCGGAGAAACTAGAAGGGGAAGGGGTGGACTCTCCAACTCCCAGTGTTGGCAGATCCAGGTGAGAGGCTGTTCTGGACTTTGGCTTGAGAGCATGTCGGCACTGTAAGCATCACAGCACCATGGCCATGGTGCTTCATTGCGTTCATTGGTTGCTGTGCGGAGCCCTGGCACCTCCTCGCTTCCCGCCAGGCTAACGACAGGAAAGAGCCCCCAGGACCAGCCAGAGCCCTGCCATGCCAGAGGAGGAGGGGACAGCGTCTGTGCAGGGACACGCAGCTGCCTCCTCAGCTCTTTCCTCACTTCTGATTCCAAGGGGAGTTTTGCTTCAGTGAGGCCTGAGCCAAATGCTGGCCACAGCCTCAAGACTGCGCCTTGGATTATGCATCTGCTAAATCCTTTCCTCCTGAAGGACCGTGGGACACTAAAATGCAGCCACCTCTGGGCTGGAGCACATCGCTGGGGGTAGGTCTAGGTGGGACATTAGGAAAAATGATTTCCCTAGGAGAGTGGTGAAGCACTGGGATGGGTTCCTTACTGTGGGATCCTGGCTTCACAAAGCCCTGACTGCAATGATTTAGTCTGGGGTGGTCAAGCTTTGAACAGGTGGTTGGTGTCGATGCCTCCCTTGGGTTGTGTGAGTCTATGGAGGGGTGTGTGTGCACAGAAAAGAGGGGGTTTGGCCAGAGATACAGGAGCAAACTTACCTCTGTGGCAATGACCCAGGGATGTTTAATGGCTCTGCAGCGCACATGGTTCACTCTGCATTGATCATGCCTACGTAGGTATCCATTTGTGGAGCAGGGGAGCTCATCAGAGATGGGATCTGTGAATTCAGAGACCAAAGAGTCTTCCCTGGAACACGCCCCGGCCCCAGACAGTTGTGTCCCGCACCTCTCTCAGCCCAGCATCTGCAGAAGCGTCCCGTGCTGAGAGCCGGCACAGGGCTGTGCACCGTCTATAACACAGCTCTAGGCCATCCCAGGGGGGTTCGCTCACCTCTAGGGGAGAACGCGACAGCTAGATGTAACCAGCCTGGAGACTGGGCTATGTCTCCAGCTTGCAGCACAAACAGCAATTAAAGGACCTTCCCCAAGGAGAGGAGAACTCTGGGTTGAGCCACAGAGCAATTTGCTGCTCCGTGTTTACTTTAAAATGATATATGGTTAGTGAGAAAGTTAGGCCCCAGGCCTAGGTCTGCACAGAATGTGGCACCTGTGAGCACCCAGGGTAGGGGTGGGGGCAGGAGACAGAGCCACGTAGAGAAAAGTGGCTACGGGCAAGAATGGGCACTTTCTGCAGGCCCACAGGTCTGTCATGCAGGGGCCAGAGCGCAGCGACTCTCCTCCGTCACTCTCCTCACCCTGGGCAGCCCCTTTCCTGCAGGGCTGTGGAAGCGCCTAGCACAGGGAAGTCCCTCGGAATACACCCTTGTGTGGTGCAGCACACGGAGCCACAGGGAGAGGTGGCCTGTCAGTGCTCGTGGAGAGAGTGACAGTCACAGCCAGAGCCCCAAGTGACCCGCCGCAAACATAATCAAAGTCTAAGGCCGATGCCCAACAAGAGTGAAATGGGAAACTGCAGAACTATTAACTGTGGTTTCTAACCTATCCTATAAATCAGCTTCCGTTCCTAATGATAGAAAATAGCTAACCTGATGCTAATATTTTGAAAGGTCTCTAGAGGTTATCCTAGCAATTACAAGCCAGTAAGTCTAATGTCAGTACCGGACAAATTAGTTGAAACGATAATAAAGAATTAAATTGTCAGAAACGTGGATGAACATAATTTGTTGGGGGAAATCAACATGGTTTATGTAATGGGCAATCCTGTCTTACTACTCTGCTAAGAGTTCTTTGAGGGGGTCAGCAAAAATGTGGACCAGGGGGATCCAGTGGATATAGTGTACTGAGATTTCCAGAAAGCCTTTGACAAGGTCCCTCACCAAAGGCTCTTTCGTAAAGTAAGTTGTCATGGGATAAGAGAGAAGGTCCTTTCATGGATTGAGAACTGGTTAAAAGACAGGAAACAAAGGGTAGAAATAAATGCTACGTTTTCTGAGTGGAGAGAGGTAACTAGTGGGGTCCCCCAAGAGTCTGTCCTGGGACCCATCCTATTCAACTTATTTATAAATCATCTAGAGAAAGGGGTAAAGAGTGAGGTGGCAACGTTTCCAGATGATCCCAAACTGCTCAAGATAGCTAAGACCAAAGCAGACAGTGAAGAGCTTCAAAAAGATCTCACCGAACTAAGTGATTGGGCAAGAAAATGGGAAATGAAATGTATTGTTGATAAATGTAAAGTAAAGCACATTGGATAAATACTCCCAAGTATACATACAATATGATGGGGACTAAGTTAGCTACAACTACTCAAGAGTGAGGTCTTGCAATCATTGTGGATAGTTCTCTGAAAACATCCACTCAGTGTGCAGCGGCAGTCAAAAAAGCAAACAGAATGTTAGGAGTCATTAAGAAGGGATAGAGAATAAGACAGAGAATACCTTAGTGCCTCTCTATAAAATCACCATACACTCACATGTTGAATGCTGCGTACAGACGTGGTTGCCTCATCTCTAATGAGATATTGTCTTTGGAAAGGTTCAGAAAAGAACAACAAAAATGATTAGGGGTGTGGAACAGGTCCCATTTGAAGAGAGATTAAAAAGACATGGACTTGTCAATTTAGAAAAGAGGAGACAGACATTGAAATCAGTCTCTCTGGAAATGAACCAAAATTGCTCAGTATTATGGGTAGTGTAAACATTGACAGCATTATGTCGGTGACGGCCAGCATGGGCTCATGGAGGCTCGCCTCTGTCTTCACAATGAACAGGATGGTGAAGTTCCCCAAGATGGTTATGATGTACATGGTGCAGAAGGGGATGGCGATCCAGACATGGGCCCACTCCAGGCCAGGAATGCCCAGCAGGATGAAGGTGGAGGGGTTTGTGAATTGAAATCTGACATGGAGCAGGGGAGAACATGTCCAATGATGAGGGGGAAGATGAGGGGAGATGAGGCAGAAGATGGTCAACTGTACGTACCTTATGATCCCCTGCTGACCTGTATGTGACCAGGACCAACTGCAATGTTCACAGTACAAATGCCTGAAAGGACAGAGAACTTTAGTAGATGGCACAGTATGCGCTGATGGAGATTATTTTCATGGTGAAGCAGATCGGTTGCTTTGCACACACTGAAAATAAAACAGTTATTCAGAGAAATGAATTATGAAGAATTGACCCCACTACTGGCAATTCCATACTTCATGGTGCTCTCGGTGTCAATAATGACTACATCTCTTGCTGTGGGAAACCCTAATAATGAGCAGCTGGAAACACACATCAGAGAAAACACCAGGTCCTCACTGCTATCAGCACCATGGAAACCCCTGCTCATTCACTCCAGTGATGGAAGGAAAGCCTATGTTTGGATACCGGAGGAATGGGATGGAGAATCATCCGGTGGGACATGTGCTCAGGTTGGTGGCCTCGTCTCTGTGGAGGACACAGCAGGTAGAATGGCGCGTTCGGAGACAAACCATAGGAATGGGGAGCCTGCCATTAGCGGGCAGATTGAAGAGTCTGTGAAGAAAGCAGAAGGGGAAGATGATGGAGGATAGGAAAGTGAACAACAGAACTGATTGCATTCCAATGGGCAAAGAGAGAAGAGTTCCCAACACGTAATATCCAAACATCAGCACAACCGAGTTCGGGGGAAATGTTAGCCGAAAAAACGAGAATGGAAATTGGAAGTTCTTTAACATGAGTTTAGTAGGTATGTAAATAGCCTCTGTTCCACAGTCCAGAAAGCGCTTAAAACAACGAAAGTGTTTGGTTGTGCCAGGAAAATAGGTGTGCCTGGAATGAGACTGCTGCTCATAAAGCCAAACAGAAGGAATCCCCAAATCAAGTACTGTCATGCAAACTGACAGAACTCAGTGAGTGTTGAACAAGGCTGAACAAAGTTGAGCCACAATCATAGAACCATGGAACAGTGGAACTGAAAAGGACCTCGAGAGATCATCATGTCTAGTTCCCTGCCCTCATGGCATGACCAAGCACTGTGTAGATTTGTGCTACTCAACACCTGACCCATGGCCCATCTGTTTATGTCCTGCGATACAGTTTGGGTTTATGCGGGGCACAACTCATGGCCCAAGAGTGGAAGCCAAATAAAAACAAAATAAAAAAAGTAGTCAATGTAATGGTCTTCTGTTGATATGTGTTTTAGTAGTTAAATTCCTGGACTGTCATTGCTCACTGAAAGTGCTGTCATATGGGTGGAAATCAGGTAACTATTGTGTTTTATTAATATCAGCAGAGCTTTAATCTTTGTATTCATGCTTGTTAATGTGAAAAAAAAAATATGGAGATATACTGTAAATTCTCGAGTATAGTGCACACCTGCCTTTTGAATGTCAGAATTCTTGAATAAACTAAACTCTTATCTAAAATGCACACCCCCATTATACTCGCGATTTTATGGTCTATATAGGAAGGAAGGGCTCGCGCCTGCCGCGGGGCCCCCTGCCCAGCTGCCCACGCGAGCTGCTCCTCGCTTCGCCTGCCCAGCTGGGGCCGCCTGCCCAGCTGTACTTGTGCGCGCTGAGCTCACGCCTGCCGCGGGGTTCCCCTGCCCAGCTGAGCTCGCGCGTGCTGAGCTCACGCCTGCCGCGGGGGTCCTCTGCCCAGCTGAGCTCGCGCACTGAGCTCACGCCTGCCGCGGGGTCCCCCTGCCCAGCTGAGCTCACTCACGCTGAGCTCGCGCCTGCCGCAGGGGCCCCCAGGTGCAGCCTGAAGGAGCACCGGGCAGGCAGTGAGCTAGGGCACATCAGCCTGGTGGCACAGCTGGCTCCTTGTCTTGTCCGGGAGCCTGGCGGGGCTGCGGCCCCCACGCCGCTCTGCAGCGGGAAAGTTTCTGTGCGGAGGGGAGGGGGAGTTTAAAACTAAAAAAATAGCTCTTATGTATAATGCGCACCCCGGCTTTGACCCTAAAAAACCGGGGGAAAAAATGTGCATTATACTCGAGATTTTACAGTACCTATCTCATAGAACTGGAAGGGACCTTGAAAGGCCATTGAGTCCAAACCCCTGCCTTCATAGCAGGACCAAGTACTGCCCCTGACAGATTTGCCCCAGATCCTTAAATGGCCCCCCCTTGAGGATTGAACTCACAATCCTGGGTTTAGCAGGCCAATGTTCAAAACACTGACCTATCCCTGATTATATAGTTGCACCTCTATGCAACCAAACTTCAGTTGCAGCTGTTGGCATGTGCTGTAAGTATCACTGTGGCCCCCAGAGCTTCCAAAGTTTAGTAGCCCTGGTCTAGATCATCCCTGACTGATGTCTGTCTAACATCCTCTTGAATATCTCCAGTGATGGAGATTCCACAACATCCCTAGACATCTTATTCCAGTGTTAAACCACTAAGACAGGTAGGAAGTTTTTCCTAATGTCCACTCTAAACCTTCCTTGCTGCCGTTTGATCCCATTCCTTAAAATAGGATTAATCTGCAATAGGATTGCTTCTCAATAGGCCTTTCATAAAAGGGATACAATGGAGAAATTGATTGTAGTGCTCTGTTTTGGAATAGGTAAATCAGTGCTTAAGCTTTGAAAAATGGAATAAAATGCTACTGGAGGCCAAATTGATCATACCTCTTTTTTGGTACCTATACTGTGCAAGGTGAGGAAACACTTTCTGGAAGATTAGCAATGAAGGAAAGTGTTAAACTCCATCTACAGGGGCACCTTCCAGGTGGGAGCACCAGAGGCTATGTCTAGACTTCAGGAGTCTTTCAAAATAAGCTTTTGCGGAAGAGAACTTCTGGAAAAACATCTTCCAAAAGAGTGCGTCCACACTGCCAAAGTGCATTGAAAAAACTATCTGCTTCTTCGAAAGATAGTGTCCACACTGAATGGACACTGAATGGGCACTAGCTCGCATGTAAGCTGTGATTACTGTGGATGGAGTGGCCACTAGGGGAAAATGAGCTTTTTCCTCCTTTCTCTTCTTTCGAAAGAATTCCGTTTGCAATTCACAACACAGGAGGGAACCCAGACATGGGAGGCAGAGGACTCCGCTGTGTCTCAGATCCAGCTGCCATCCTGGGGGGGCAGAGGGGAACCCGTCACAGAGGTGACCCAATCAGTGATGGGAGAGGAGATGAGGAAGCAGCAGGGAAGGACACTTGGAAGAGACATAAACCTGCGTGGAGCCCAAAGGAAGGTGTGGGGCAGGTGTAGGCCCTTTGGGAAGGAGGTGGGGTCATTGTCAGGGCCTTGGGTGTCCAGTTACAATTTAGAAACCCTACGATTTAATGAGTTGCATACAGATCGATTCCCCAATATGTTACACTTAGAAAGGATTGAATCGCTCTTTGACCAGCCAGTGAGTCATTCAGGAAAGGAAGCCCAGCACCAGCCATCTCGACACAGAGCTCGAGCTGAGAGTCAGGAGAAAACGTTTAGGTCCCTTTCAGAGTAACAAGCCGGAGCAGCCTGTCCCGGATCTGTTTGGTCCTTACGCCGTAGATGATGGGATTTATCATGGGCGGCACCAGGAGGTAAATGTTGGAAATAAGAACGTAGATATACAGGGGTATATTGAGGCCAAAGCGGGTTGTGAGGGAGCTGAAGAGATTTGGAGTGTAGAAGGCTAAGATGACACATAGGTGAGAAGTGCACGTCCCAAAAGTCTTGAGCCGGGCGTCCTTTGTGGGGAGCTTGAAGATGGCCCTGAGGATCAGAATATAGGACACAGAGATAAGAAACATATCCAGAGTATCCCCACAGAATACCACAAAGAGGCCGTAGTTACGACTGATGCGAATGTCGGCACAGGCCAGATTCACCACATCCATGTGCTCACAGTGCGTATAGGGGATGATGTTGGTTCTACAATATGGCCACTGACTCGCCAGGATGGGAAAGGGCAGCACAAGTAGGAAACCTCGCAGCACCATGGCCAGGCCGATCTTGGCCACCAGGGGGTTATTCAGGATGGTGGAATGTCTCAGGGGACGGCAAATGGCCACGTAGCGATCCAAAGCCATGGCCACCAATATCCCAGACTCAATCGCTGAGAAGCAGTGAACAAAGTACAGCTGGGTGAGGCAGGCACTGAACTCGATCTCCCTGGATTTGAACCAGAAATTGCTCAATATTGTGGGTAAGGTAGTTGTGGACAGTACCAGGTCGGTGACGGCCAGCATGCAGAGGAAATAGTACATGGGCTCATGGAGGCTCGGCTCTGTCTTCACAATGAACAGAATGGAGAAGTTACCCAAGATGGTTATGATGTACATGGCACAGAAGGGGATGGAGATCCAGACATGGGCTGCCTCCAGGCCAGGAATGCCCTGCAGGATGAAGGAGGAGGGGTTGGTGATCTGGGTTATGTTGGAATCTGACATGGAGCAGGGAGGAAAGTGTCCAACTCTGAGGCAGAACGGTGTCTATTGCATGTGCCGTACGTTCCCCTGACGTCCTCTGTGGGCCCACGATCTACAGCAATGCTCGCAGTACTGGTATCTGAAAGGACAGAGAATGTTTGTATGAAGTGCGGTATGAACTGAGGGAAACTGTTTTCATGGAGAACCAGATCGGTTGCTCTTCACACCCTGAGAAACGATGTTTTTATTATTCAGAGAAATGAATTACCCAACTACTGGCTATTCCATATTTTCTGGTGCTCCCCGTGTCAATCATGTCAACCCCACATGCTGTGGGAAACCATACAAGGGAACAGTAAGAAACCCACCTTGGGAAAACATCAGGTCCTCACTGATATCAACACCATGGAAACACTTATTCCGTCACTGCAGTGGCCGAAGGAAAGCCCATGTTTGGATGCCTCAGGATGGAGAATGGGATGGAGAATCACCCGGTGGGACATGTGCTCAGTTTTGCTGCCTCGTCTCTGTGGAGGGTACAGCAGATAGAAAGGAGAGTTCCGAAATGAACCGCGGGAATGGGGAGGCTGCTGTGTGGGACGAGACTAAAGAGTCTGTGAGGAAACAAGAAGGGGAAGATGAAGGAGGAGAGGAAAGTAAAGAACAGAACTGATTGCATTCCAATGGGCAAAGAGAGAAGAGAGCCCAACTCGTAATATCCAAACATCAGCACAACTGAGAGCGGGGAAATGTTAGCTGGAGAAATGAGAATGTCAATGGGGTGTCCTTTAACATGAGTGTATTCGGTTGCTAAACAGTTATAACGCCACAGACAAGAAAGTGTTTAAAGCAACGTGATCGTTTGGTTGTGCCAGGAAAAGGGGACGTGTCTGGAATGGGACGGCTCCTCATGGAGCCAAACGGAAAAGAGACAAAATCACCAAATCAAGAACAGTCCTGAAAAGGGACAGAACTCAGTGAATGCTGAGAGAGACGAAACCGAGATGAGCCGGACTCAGAGAACAAATGTGCAGTAGGATTGCTCCTTAATCGGCAGGACAGAAAAGAGATAAAACGGAGTAATTGGCTCTGGTTTGGCATAGCGAAATCAATGCTTAAGCTCTGAAAAATAGAAGATAAGATTCGTGAAAACTAAATTGATTATAATCCCTCTTTCTTAAAACATAGTGAGTTTATAGGGAGGAAGAAAAAAATGATGGAATGCCCATTTAAAAACAATTTACTAAAACAAATGAAATAGAAAAGAATAATATTTTTACGAAATCGTAAAGGAACATTATCTTCATAATAATACCTGTCTATTATTAAAAATACAATAGTTAAAATAAAGCATGTACATTTTCCTTTTATTTTTTTAATGTACATTTGCATTTTATTTTTTAAAAAAACATTAATCGATTTAAAGACCCAATTAATGTTGGGTAAATGTTCCTGTCAAGTATATTAAATATAAAAAGTGCTAGAAAACTTTAGTGCAAATCCTAGCATGAGAAAGGAAACTTGTTAATGTTGCAGAAAAAGTAGACGTATTCAAGACATCATGTTGAAGCTGTATAAGGTACTCATACCATGTAAGGTGAGGAAACACTTCTGGGTCCATTAGCAGTGAAGGAGAGTGTTAAACACTATCCACAGTGGGACCTTCGGGTTGGGAGCGCCAGAGTTTTGAACTAAATGATCGACCACACAGCTCATTCAGAACGTGAAGTGCTCAGTCGGGCATCAGCAGAGCCAAAACAAGCAAATAAAAAAGGCAAATGGGGGGCAGTTTTCTTTTAAACATAAACTCCTAAGAGGAAAGGCAAAGTTTGAATGAAGCTCTGCCACGGTTAGGAAGCAGCGGAAGCCCTGCTATGGCATTTAGTCCAATATACGTGTTAGGAAGGAAAACACAATTGTACACATGCAAAATGGGCAAAACAGTCGAAGGAGGAGCCCTGTTGCAATGGATCACGCTGTCATAACGGACCCCAGATAAATACGAGTAAACAGTGTCACACGGTAGGGAAAACAAGCAAATATGATTCTGAGATGCTGTAACAGGGGTGTGGAAGTAAACACACAAGCGTAATTCTTCTCCACCCTGCACTGAATAGACCTCAATGGGAATAGTGTGTCCAGTTCCGGGCACCACGTTTTGGGAAAGCTGTGAGCAGACTGGACAGGGTGTGGAGTGCAGCACCCCGCTGTGTACAAGGTGAAGAATGAGCTGTGGGGAGCAGGGTCTGCAGGCGAGGGGTCTGCCCTCCCCACCGCTCTCCTGGGCTGCGCACAGGGGGACAGAGCCACGCAGAGCTATGGGAGCGGTGCCTGGGGATGGTCGGTGTCAGCAAAATGTCTCCCAGCCCACGGTCCCATTCTCCTCAGCAGCTGTGTGTGGCCGGGGGCTGCAGATTGCCCAGCACCGGCCTGGAACTGATCGGCCCTGTGTGAGGTCAGGGGATGGGGCTCGAGGGCCTCCCACGGTCTCTGCCAGCCCTGGGATTCTATGTTTCTATGGAAACAAAATATTTTGATGTATTCGAATGGGGAGCTGTCCAATGGGAACGCAGGGCTCTCTGATGGGCAGGAAAGCGTGTTGAGTGCCGGCCTGAGCCCTAGATGAGGGCACCGTGAAATGGATCAATGGGACCCTGGACAGGATTCAGAGTTTAGCCGGGTTCACCGGGAGCTCCCAGGGCCAGGCTGTGGCCAAGGGACGCTGGGATTCCTGGTCGTGTGAACAGGAGAGCTGTGAGCTGGAGCAGGGGCAGGGTTTCCCCGTTGCACACGGAATCAGTGAAAGCGACTGGGTGAGATCACGGGACCCAAACTGGGAGAGGGTGAGGAAAAGAGCCGCACAGATGGAGGGAGGCTGCGTAAAATCCCTTCCAAAGAGAGACCCAAAAACCCTCATCTCATTATCGTATCAAACTAGGCTCAAGCAGAGACTGGGCTGGGGCTAAACCACAGGGAATGTCGGGCTCTGGGATCTCACTGAGATAAGAAGCGCCAGGCCCAAAGGCTGGAGGCTGAAGCCTGACGAATTCCAGCTGGAAATCCCGGCTAACGGCTGAGCCCTGAGCGTGATTCACCCTTCGGAGAAACTAGGAGGGGAAGGGCTGGATTCTCCAACTCCCGGTGCTGTTCTGGACATTGGCTTCTGGGCTATTCAACACTGAAAGCATCACAGCAGCATGGCACTTCACAAGCGCTCGTGAGAACTTAAAGCATTAAGGCTTCACTGGGAACACTGGTCTTGCCTCTGCTGATAAATGCTTCCATGGCTGCAGGGCAGAGCCCTGGCACTTCTTCGCTTCCCGGCAGGCTAACGGCAGGAATGAGCCCCCGGGACCAGCCAGAGCCCTGCCATGCCGGAGGAGGAGGGGACAGCGTCTGTGCAGGGACACGCAGCTGCCTCCTCAGCTCTTTCCTCACTTCTGATTCCAAGGGGAGTTTTGCTTCAGTGGGGCCTGAGCCAAATGCTGGCCACAGCCTCAGGATTGTGCCTTGGATTGTGCATCTGCTAAATCCTTTCCTCCTGAAGGACCGTGGGACACTGAAATGCAGCCACCTCTGGGCTGGAGCACATCTCTGGGGGGAGGTCTAGGTGGGACATTAGAAAAAATGATTTCCCTAGGAGAGCGGTGAAGCCCTGGGATGGGTTCCTTAGGGTTGGGCTCCTGGCTTGACAAACCCCTGGCTGCAATGATTTAGTTGGGGCTGGTCCAGCTTTGAACAGGTGGTTGGAGTCGATGCCTCCCTAGAATTGGATGAGTCTATGGAGGGGTGTGCGTGCACAGAAAAGAGGGGGTGTTTGGCCAGAGAAACGGGAGAAAACTTACCTCTGTGGCAATGGCCCAGGGGTGTTTAATGGCTCTGCAGAGCACATGGTTCACTCTGCATTGATCATGCCTCCGTAGGTCTGGGTTCATGGAGCAGGGGAGCTCATCAGAGATGGGATCTGTGAATCCAAAGACCAAAGAGTCTTCCCTACGAATCCCCCCCAAAGCAGCCACGTCCCGCACCTCTCTCAGCCCAGCGTCTGCCGCAGTGTCCCATGCTGAGAGCCGGCACAGGGCTGTGGACTGTTCATATAGCTCTTTGCCATCCCAGAGGGGTTCGCTCAGCCAATGGGGGAGAAGCGGCATCCGGATGTAACCAGCCTGGAGACTGGGCGATTTATCCAGCTTGCGGCACAAACAGCAATTAAAGGACCTTCCCAGAGAGAGGAGAACTCTGGGCTCTGGGCTGAGCCACAGAGCAATTGGCTGCTCCGTGTTTACTTTAAAATGATATTTGGTTAGTGAGAAAGTTAGGCACCAGGCCTAGGTCTGCACAGAATGTGGCACCTGTGAGCACCCTGGGTAGGGGGGGTGGGCAGGAGACAGAGCCACATGGAGAATGGTGGCTATGGGCAGACACGGGCACTTTCTGCAGGCTCACGGGGCTGTCACGCAGGGGCCGGAGCGCAGCGACTCTCCTCAGTCACTCTCCTCACGCTGGGCAGCACCTTTCCTGCAGGGCTGTGCAAGTGCCTAGCACAGGGAAGTCCCTCCAAACATACCCTCGTGTGGCGCGACACACGGAGCCACAGGGAGAGGTGGCCTGTCAGTGCTTGTGGAGAGAGTGACAGTCACAGCCAGAGCCCTGAGGGAACCGCCACAAGCATAATCAAAGTCTAAGGCCGATGCCCTACAAGAGTGAGGGGCAACCTAGGCTAGGGAATGAGCCACATGTCACCACTGAGAACAGCCTCTCTCCATCCTCTTTGGAATCCCCCTTCAGGGAGTTGCAAGGTGCTCTCAGATCCCCCCTCACTCTTCTCTTCTGCAGACTAAATAACTCCAGACCACTCAACCTCTCTTCATAGGCCATGTGCTCCAGCCCCAAATCATTTTGGTTTCTCTCTGCTAGACCCTAAAGGTGAACTCAGAGATGATAAAGTCCTTGTGGAAACAATAAATAAATTCTGTGCTTCAGTCTTCACTACTAAGGATATCGGGGAGATTCCCAAACCTGACACATTCCTTTTAGGTGACAAATCTGAGGAATTATCCCAGATTAATATGTCATTAGAAGAGGTTTCAGGACAAACTGATAAAGTGAACAGTAACATGTCACTGCGACCAGGTGGCATTCACCCAAGAGTTCTGAAAGAACTCCAACGGGAAATTGTGGAAATATTAACTGTGGTTTCTAACCTATCCTTTAAATTAGCCTCCATACCTAATAACTGGAAGATACCTAACATCACACCAATATTTAAAAGGGCTCTAGAGGTGATCCTGGTAATTACAAGCCGGTAAGTCTAACGTCAGTACTGTGCAAATTAGCTGAAATGATAGGAAATAATATAATTTTCAGTCACATGGATGAATATAATTTCTTGAGGGAAATCAACATGGTTTCTCTAATGGGAAATTCTGCCTTCCTAATCTGCTAGAGTTCTTTGAGGAGGTCAGCAAATATGTGGACGAGGGGGATCTAAGTAGTAGTGTACTTAGATTTCCAGAAAGCCTTTGAAAAGATCCCTCACCAAAGGCTCTTATGTAAAGTAAGTTGTCATGGGATAAGAGGGAAGGTCCTTTCATGGATTGAGAAATGGTTAAAAGACAGGAAACAAAGGGTAGGACTAAATGGTCAGTTTTGCAAGTGGAGAGAGGTTATAGTGGGGTCCCCCAAAGGTCAGTCCTAGGACCAATCCTATTCAACTTATTCATAAATGATCTAGAGAAAGGGGCAAGTAGTGAGGTAGAAAAGTTGGTGGATGATACTAAGCTGTTCAAGATAGTCAAGACAGAAACAGACTGTGAAGAACTTCAAAAGGATCTCAGAAAATTAAGTGACTGGGCAACAAAATAGCAAATAAAATTTAATGTGGATAAGTGTAAAGTAATGCACATTGGAAAAAATAACCCCAACTATACATAAAATATGATGGGGGCTAATTTGGCTACAACAAATCAGGATAGAGATCTTGGAGTTACCGTGGATAGTTCTCTGAAAACGTCCACACAGTGTGCAGCAGTGGTCAAAAAGGCAAATAGTATGTTAGGAATTATTAAGAAAGGGATAGAAAATAAGACACAGAATATCTTACTGCCCCTGTATAAAACTATGGTACGCCCACATCCTGAATACTGCATACAGATGTGGTCTCCTCACCTCAAAAAAGGTATTTTGGCCTTGGAAAGGGTTCAGAAAAGGGAAACTAAAATGATTAGGGGTTTGGAACGGGCCCCATATGAAGAGAGGCTAAAGCGACTGGGACTTTTCAGTTTAGAAAAGAGGAGACTGAGCGGGGATATGATAGAGGTGTATAAAATCATGAGTGGTGTGGAGAGGGTGAATAAAGAAAAGTTATTTATTAGTTCCCATAATATAAGGACTAGAGGACACCAAATGAAATTAATGGGTAGCACGTTTAAAACTAATAAGCAAAAGTTCTTCTTCACACACCGCATAGTCAACCTGTGCAACTCCTTGCCAGAGGAGGCTGTGAAGGCTAGAACTATAACAGAGTTTAAAGAGAAGCTAGATAAATTCATGGAGGTTAGGTCCATAAAAGGCTATTAACCAGGGAGTAGGAATGGTGTCCCTGGCGTCTGTTTGTCAGAGGCTGGAGATGGATGGCACGAGACAAATTGCTTGATCATTGTCTTCGGTCCACTCCCTCTGGGGCACCTGGTGCTGGCCACTGTCGGCAGACAGGCTACTGGGATAGATGGATCTTTGGTCTGACCCAGTACGGCCGTTCTTATGTTCTTACGTTCAACAAAATGGGAAATTAAATTTATTGTTGTTAAATGTAAAATAATGCACCTTGGAAATGTACTCCCAACTATACATACAATATGATGGGGACTAAGTTAGCTACAACTAATCAAGAGCGAGATCTTGGAGTCATTGTGGATAGTTCTCTGAAAACATTCACTCAGTGGGCAGCGGCAGTCAAAAAAGCAAACAGAATGTTAGGAGTCATTAAAAAGGGATAGAGAATAAGACAGAGAATATCTTATTGCCTCTATATAAAACCACCGTACACTCACATGTTGAATACTGCGTACAGATGTGGTAGCCTCATCTCAAACAAGAGATATTGTCTTTGGAAAACGTTCAGAAAAGAGCAACAAAATTAATTAGGGGTTTGGAACGGTTCCTGTATGAAGAGAGATTAAAAAGACTTGGACTTTTCAGCTTAGAAAAGAAGAGACTAACAGCCGTTATTTTGCAATAACTTTACTAGCATCTACACAGCCAAATCGCTATTTCGAAATTAATTCAAAATAGCGGAGTGCTTATTTTGAATTTGGTGAACCTCATTCCATGAGGTATAATGTCAAATTCGAAACAGCTATTTCGAAATAAGTGCTATGTAGACACTTATATCGTAATAGGGGGCCTCCAGCCTTCCCAGGGTGCCCTGGTGGCCACTCCAGCCTCAACAAAGAACACTCCTGTCCCTCCCTTCCTCCCTCCCTCCCCGGGATTGACTCTGACCACAGTACCTGTGCCAGCTCCAAGCCTGCCAGCCCAGAGCCAGCAGTTACTGCCCTATACCCAATGGCCCCAAAACATGAGCCAGCAAGCCACAGGCAGCCAGCCCTCCACCGCTTCCCAGGAGCAGTCTGTCAGCTCCCTGGAGCCTGACAGGGGCTGGAGAAGGCGGGCGCCTTCCTGGTCCAGGGCGGAGATCGTGGACCTTATGCAGGTTTAGGGGGGATGCCCCCAGCATCCATGATCTCCACACTGGGCGGAGGAACGTGGCTGTCTAACCAGCCTGGCCAACAAAGGCCACATGTGAATCCAGAAGCAGGTTTGCATGAAAATCAAGTTGGTCCGGCGAGACCACCAACCCTGAGCCCTGAGCTTCCCCTTCCCCTTCTTTCCCTTCCTTCCCCCTTCCAGCTCCCTCCTCCTGTTTCCTCCTCTCCCACCCTCTCTCCTCCCTTCTCCCACCTCCTTTCCCCAGTCTCACCAGAGTTTCATCCCCCCCCCCCCAGTTTTGTTAAATAAAGAGAGTTTGTGTTCATGAAAATACGTGTATTTTATTTGACATCAGGAAGGGGGGTTCGGGAGGGGTAAGTGGAAGGATGTGAGGGAGGAATGAGGCACAAGCCCCCAGTGGGGCAGACTAGGGAGGCTCTTAGAACATAAGAACATAAGAACATAAGAACGGCCGTACCGGGTCAGACCAAAGGTCCATCTAGCCCAGTATCCTGTCTGCCGACAGTGGCCAGCACCAGGTGCCCCAGAGGGGGTGGACCGAAGACAATGATCAAGCGCTTTGTCTCCTGCCATCCTCCACCCTCTGTCAAACAGAGGCCAAGGACACCATTTTATCCCCTGGCTAATAGCCTTTTATGGACCTAACCTCCATGAAATTATCTAGCTTCTCTTTAAACTCTGTTATAGTCCTAGCCTTCACAGCCTCCTCTGGCAAGGAGTTCCACATGCTGACTACACGCTGTGTGAAGAAGAACTTTCTTTTATTAGTTTTAAACCTGCTACCCATTAATTTCATTTGGTGTCCTCTAGTTCTTCTATTTAGGAACTAATAAATAACTTTTCTTTATCGGCCCTCTCCACACCACTCATGATTTTATACACCTCTATCATATCCCCTCAGTCTCCTCTTTTCTAAACTGAAAAGTCCCAGTCGCTTAACCTCTCCTCATATGGGACCCGTTCCAAACCCCTAATCATTTTAGTTGCCCTTTCTGAACCCTTTCCAAGGCCAAAATTTTTTTTGAGGTGAGGAGACCACATCTGTACACAGTATTCAAGATGTGGGCGTACTATAGTTTTATACAGGGGCAGTAAGATATTCCGGTCTTATTTTCTATCCCTTTCTTAATAATACCTAGCATCCTATTTGCCTTTTGACCGCTGCTGCACACTGTGTGGAAGTTTTCAGAGAACTGTCCACGATAACTCCAAGATCTCTTTCCTGATTTGTCGTAGAAATTAGCCCCCATCATACTGTAATGATAGTTGGGGTTATTTTTCCCAATGTGCATTACTTTACACTTATCCACATTAAATTTCATTTGCCATTTTGTTGCCCAATCACTCAGTTTGGTGAGATCTTCTTGGAGTCCTCACAGTCTGCTTCTGTCTTGACTATCCTAAACAGTTTGGTATCATCCGCAAAACTTAACCACCTCACTGCTTACCCTTTCTCCAGATCATTTATGAATAAGTTGAACAGGATTGGTCCTAGGACTGACCCTTGGGACACCACTAGTTACCCTCTCCATTCTGAAAATTTACCATTTATTCCTACCCTTTGTTTCCTGTCTTTAACCAGTTCTCAATCCAAGAAAGGACCTTCCTCTTATCCCATGGCCATGTAATTTACACAAGAGCCTTTGGTGAGGGACCTTGTCAAAGGCTTTCTGGAAATCTAAGTATACTATATCTACTGGATCCCCTTGTCCGCATGTTTGTTAACCCCTTCAAAGAACTCTAATAGATTAGTAAGACAGGATTTCCTTTACAGAACCCATGTTGACTTTTGTCCAACAAATTATGTTCTTCTACATGCTTCACAATTTTATTCTTTACTATTGTTTCGACTAATTTGCCCGGTACCGAAGTTAGACTTACCGGTCTGTAATTGCCCGGATCGCCTCTAGAGCCCTTTTTAAATATTGGTGTTCTTAGTGCTCCTCAGGGTGGAAGCTCTCCTGCAGGGCCTCCTGGATACTGACAGCCCCCCAGTGAACCTCCCGGAAGGCAGCCTGCAGAAAGTGCAGCCAGGCTCGCAGCAACGCGTCCACGAGAAGAACCAGTGTGCCCAGGCGCAGCTCTGGCTCCATGTTGCAGAGTGCCGTGGTGTCCTGAGTAAGGGCAACCAGAGCATGCAGAGACAAAATGCTTTGCTGTCCCTCATCGAGGTAGGCAAGCAAGCAGCGAAAGCTGAGAACCGGCTGTTGAGGGCGGGGGGAGGAGTCATAAGAACATAAGAACATAAGAATGGCTGTACTGGGTCAGACCAAAGGTCCATCTAGCCCAGTATCCTGTCTGCCGACAGTGGCCAGCACCAGGTGCCCCAGAGAGGGTGGACCGAAGACAATAATCAAGCGATTTGTCTCCTGCCATCCTCTCCAGCCTCTGACAAACAGAGGCCAGGGACACCATTTCTATCCCCTGGCTAATAGCCTTTTATGGACCTAACCTACAGGGTTGCTTTAAGCACAGGCCTCAGATAGCCTCAGGCAGCAGCCACACAAAGTAACTCCTGACCTGATGCCCTGCCAGACCTGGTTCCAGCCGGCCTTAAATGCGATTCAGCGTCCACTCAGTGTGGACACGCTATTTCGAAATAGCAAAATGCTATTTCGAAATGCATTTTCTGTGTAGACAAGTTATTTCGAAATATCTTATTGCAAATTAATTATTTTGAAATAAGATATTTAGAAATAACGCTATAGTGTAGACGTACCCTTACTTATTTACACAATATAAGAACTAGCGGTCACCAAATGACATTAATAGGCATCAGGGAAGTGAAAGCACAATTGATTTTCTGCATTCCAGGATGTATATTTTGCTGCTCTCATTTCTTCCTTTCAGGATCCTAAACACAACCATATCACGATCACTGCTGCCCAGGTTGCCACCCACCTCTACTTCCCCTATTAGTTCCTCTCTGTTTGTGAGCAGCAGGTCAAGGTGAGCCTGGGTCCCTGGATGGTTCCTTCAGCACTTAAGTTATAAAGGGGAAATAACTTAATGATGGTTCCTCACTCTCCCTACAACAACGCACCTAAAAGTACCAGAGGGAAAAGACTGAACTAGGGGGAAGTTCTGGTCCGAGGAAGGAACCAAAAAGCCTGCTTGAAAAAACTCACCTGCTTCTGCTAGCGAACTCAGTTGGACAGAGCTTGATTGAAACCTCGACTCTCACATTAGGCACAGACAGTAATTTTCTTTTTCTTAGTAATAGAGATGTAGCCGTGTTAATCTGGTCTTGGTGAAACAAAAGACAGGGCTGTGCAGCACTTTAAAGAGTAACAAGATGGTTTATTAGGTGATGAGCTTTCGTGGGCCAGACCCACTTCCTCAGATCAAATTCTGGAAGGGCTGGATTCTCCAACTCCCAGTTCTGGCAGAGCCGGGCTGGGGGCTGTTCTGGACAGTGGCTGAGGGCTCGTGAGCACTTAAAGCATTAGAGCGTCACAGCCTTACAGCTGCACTGGGAACACTGGTCTTTCCTCTGCTGAAAAGGGGGTTCAATGGTTGCAGTGCGGAGCCCTGGCACCTCCTCGCTTCCCAGCAGGATAACGGCAGGAAAGAGCCCCCACGACCAGCCAGAGCCCTGACATGCTGGAGGAGGAGGGGACAGCGTCTGTGCAGGGAAGTGGGTTCAAGCCCATGAAAGCTGATACCCTAATAAATTTGTTCCTCTTTAAGGTGCCACAAGACTCCTTGCTGTTTTATAAGCAACACGTACAGATTAAAGGCGATTTGCCAAGAAATAAAGCACAGATCCCATCTCGGTTCTATAAATTCGACAGGATTTGAATCAAAGAGTGTCTAACAAAAAGTTCACCAATCTTCCATATAGCGGCCGGGATTTCTCCTTTCAAGCGTGGGACCACCTACTCTGCAAAACTCTTGTTCCTGGAGCTGTGATTTCAGGGGCTCAGTTGTGGCTGGAGTGAAGCCAACTGGTGAAGTCCCTTCCTTCTTTCATCACTTCTGCCATGTGGAGGAAACCCTAGGGCTGGAGGAGACTGCCGGAGTCATGGAGTCCAGCCCCCTGCCCAAAGCAGGACCAACCCCAACTAAATCATCCCAGCCAGGGCTTTGTCAAGTTGGGACCTAAAAACCTCAAGGGATGAGATTCCACCTCCTCCCAAGAGAACCCAACCCAGTGCTTCCCCACCCTCCTAGGGAAATAACCCTCCTAAGGAAATAGTTGTTCCTAATATCCACCTAGACCTAAATGGTCCATTGAATCCTTGAGGATAAAAGCTGTTAGCAGATGTACAGTAAAAAGGTCAAATTCTGAGGCTCTGAGGCAAATTGTCCTTGGAGTAAGACCTGAGTAAACACCTCAGGAGCCAGCTATGTCGTAATGCCCAGGAACTCTCATTCATTTTGATTGCCTTCCGCTGGAACCTCTCCAATGCATCCACATTCTTCCTGTAGTAGGGGGCCCAGAACTGGACACAATACTCCAGATGTGGCCTCACCAGAGCCGAATACACTGGAATAATCACTTCTCTAGATCTGCTGGCAATGCTCCTCCTAATGCAACCTAATATGCCATTAGCCTTCTTGGCTACAAGGGCACCCTGTTGACTCATATCCAGCTTCTCATCCCCTGTAATCCCCAGGCCCTTTTCTGCTGAACTGCTACTTGGCCAGTCAGTCCCCAGCCTGTAACAATGCTTGATATTCTCCCCTCCCAAGCACAGGATTTTGCACTTCTCTTTGTTGAACCTCGTCAGATTTCTTTTGGCCCAATCTTCTAATCTGTCTAGCTCACTCTAAACCCTATCCCTGCCGTCCAGCGTATCTACCTCTCCCCCTGGCTTAGTGTCTTCTGCAAACTTGCTGAGAGTGCAATCTATCCCCTCATCAAGTCATTGATAAAGATGTAGAATAAAACCGTCCCTAGAATGGATCCTTGGGGCACTCTACTTGAAACCGACCACCAACCAGACATCAAGCCATTGATCACTACCCGTTGGGTCCAACAATCTAGCCAGCTTTCTATCCACCTTACAGTCCATTTATCCAATCCATACTTCCTTAACTTCCTGGCAAGAATATTGTGGGAGACCATATTAAAAGCTTTGCTAAAGTCAAGGTATATAACCATCCACTGACTTTTCCATATTCACAGAGCTAGTTACCTCATCATAGAAGCTAATCAGATTGGTCAGGCACGACTTGCCCTTGGTGAATCCATGTTGACTATTCTTGATCACTTTCCCCACTTCCAAGCGCTTCAAAATGGATTCCTTGAGGATCCCCTTCCTGCTCAACAGCTCCGTCGGCTGGCAGTCAGTTTCAGGCAAAGTGCCCCAAGGATCAGATCTAGGACTGGTTTTGGTCAACATCTTTATTAATGACCTGGATGAGGGGATGGAGTGCACCCTCAGCAAGTTTGCGGTTGACACTAAGCTGGGGGGGAGAGGTAGACATGCTTAGGGATAGGGTTAGGGTCCAGAGTGACCTAGACATATTGGAGGCTGCCATGGGAACTCAATGAACAATCACATAATGAGGAGAAGGCGGTTGCATTCTATTTGCACTTACTATGCGGAACAGAAATGTGCGGAAGCGGGCTCTCAGAGCCAGCAGGAACAGGTATCATGGGGTGGGTGGATGGGTGGGCACTGAAGGCAGACAGCTTGAGACTGCAGACCCAGTGGAAATGCGGAACATGAAGGGTCACTGACCACTGAACTCCTTAGCAAGGATTTTAGTGTCCCCTTATCCCTGCATGTGTTTCACTCAGGATGGAGGGTTTTCCTCAGAGCTCTGCTCCCTTTCAGGCAGGGATGACTCCGGGGCAGTCCTGCGGCCTGTGCAAAGCAGGAAACCAGAGAAGGGTCCATCCTGGCCATTTAATCTAGAGTCAAGAGTCAACTGCAAGAATATTATTTGTGTGAGCTGCATTCTGGGTCCCTCTCACCCCTGGGGCTCACACACCAACTCTGGGTGGCTTGAACGGCATTGACAGGAAATTCTGAGCTCAACGAAGCTTGCTACGTTGTGCCACTGGTAGCAAATGAACCAGACATCCTGTGAGTTTTCGTGCTCCCCTCCTTCTGTCCCAGTGTCCTTCAGCATGCGAGCCAACGGTCCCGTGCCAGGTGCCTTGTGTCTGCAACTCCAGCCGCACTGCATTTGGGCTGAACTCGAGTGTGTGACAGGGGCTTGGAACATGTGCAGCCTGCAGTGCCACCCTCACTGATCTGAGCACTGAAGGGTTCTGTGATGTGCCCACCAGTGAAAGTTGGTCCCATTGGGAGCAGCTCTCTGGGAGGGGGCTGCTGGCCCCTCACTCAAACCTAGGGAGGATTTCTGCTTCACCATCTCTTTTTTTGATGTGAACCTGGAGAACACATCAGTTGTGTGTTTGCCCCCAGGGGTGGCCCGTGGACATAGGCAAACTAGGCAGTTGCCTAGGGCGCCACGGGCCCGGGAGCCCAATGATGAAATCATTGACGGCTGCGCAGGCGAGGGCTCAGATCGCGCCTTCCGCCTAGGGTGACAGCGGCCGCAGCCGACCTCGGACCGCTCCTGTTTGCCCCAAATTATGTACAAAACATGCTGAGAGAGCTGTCTATTGAAAGCAGATGCTTTGCTGGTTCTGTCTGTACAGCTCATAGCATGGAACCAAGGGGGCCTGCCTGAAATGCTACCCTGTTGTGCTAGATAACTCGGTGGGACACTGCTCGATTCATAGGCCTACTAGTACGTTAGGCTTGGGTCAAGGTTTTCTTTCATTTCTTAGGGGTTATTCTACTTTCTCCTGGCTGCACACTGTGTGTTGGTAGCAGTGCAAAGGGGTCAGTCTTAGCTCAGGAACCTTAGTTGGTGAACACACACTTTCCTTTCTAGCAGTGGGGTTCTGGGCATCACATCCATACTGGATGGGACCAGGGCAGGGCAACTCCGGGGACATTGGCTGGGGAGCTGGGGGTGTTTGGAGAGTACCCTCCCCATTGGGGGCTCAGGCAGTGGATGGCCGAGCATCCATGAACACCTCTGGGTGCGGGGCCTGCCTGTGGATGTTGGGGTGAGGCAGACTAGGGGGCTTTGCCACTTGCAATTCACAACACAGACATGGGAGGCAGAGGACTCAGTTCTATTTCAGCACCAGCTGCCATCCTGGGGGGGCAGAGGGAACCCGTCACAGAGGTAATCCAATGGGTGATGGAAGAGGAGATGAGCATGCAGGAGGGAAGGATATTTGGAAGAGGCACAAACCTGCCTGGAGCCCAATAGAAGGTGTGGGGTAGGGGTGGGACCTTTGGGAAAGAGGTGGGGTCATTGTCAGGGCCTTGAGTGTCCAGTTACAATGTAGAAACCCTACAATTTAATAAGTCGCATACAGATCGATTCCCCAATATGTTACACTTGGAAAGAAATATCAGGAAAGGATTGAATCGCTCTTTGACTAGCCAGTGAGTCATTCAGGCAAGCAAGCCCAGCACCAGCCATCTCGACACAGAGCTCGAGCTGAGTGTCAGGGAACCAGGATAAAACGTTTAGGGCAATTTCAGAGTCAGAAGCTGGAGCAGCCTGTTCCGGATCTGTTTGGTCCTCACTCCGTAGATGATGGGATTTATCATGGGTGGCACCAGGAGGTAAATGTTAGAAATTAGAATGTAGATATGCAGGGGTATATTGAGGCCAAAGCGGGTCGTGAGGGAGCTGAAGAGAGTTGGAGTGTAAAAGGCTAAGATGACACATAGGTGGGAAGTGCAGGTCCCAAAAGTCTTGAGCCGGGCGTCCTTTGTGGGGAGTTTGAAGATGGCCCTGAGGATCAGAAAATAGGACAGAGCAAGAAAACTCACATCCAGACCCAACACACAGAAGAGCACAAAGAGGCCATAGTAACGACTGACACGGATGTCGGCACAGGCCAGATTCACCACATCCATGTGCTCACAGTGCGTGTAGGGGATGACGTTGGTTTTGCAATATGGCCACTGCCTCGCCAGTAAGGGAAAAGGCAGTATAAATATGGCACCTTGCAGCACCATGGCCAAGCCAATCTTGGCCACCAGAGGGTTATTCAGGATGGTGGAATGTCTCAGGGGACGGCAGATGGCCACGTAACGATCCAAAGCCATGGCCACCAGTATCCCAGACTCAATCAGTGCGATTGAATGAACGAAGTACAGCTGGGTGAGGCACGCACTGAACTTGATCTCCCTGGAATTGAACCAGAAATTGCTTCAGTATTGTGGGTAAGGTAGCGGTAGACAGGACCAGGTCGGTGACAGCCAGTATGCAGAGGAAATAGTACATGGGCTCGTGGAGGCTCGTTTCTGTCTTTACAATGAACAGGATGGTGAAGTTCCCCAATATGGTAATGACGTATATGGCAAAGAATGGGATGGAGATCCAGACATAGGCCGCCTCCAGGCCAGGAATGCCCAGCAGGATGAACGTGGAGGGGTTGGTGAACTGGCTTGTGTTGGAATCTGCCATGGAGCAGGGAGGAAGGTGTCCAACTCTGAGGCAGAACGGTGTCTATTGCATGTGCCGTACGTTCCCCTGATGTCCTGTGTGAGCCCACGTTCTACAGCAATGCTCGCAGTACTAGCCTCTGAAAGGACAGAGAATGTTTGTATGAGGCGTGGTACACACTGAGGGAGACTATTTTCGTGGGGAAGCAGATCAGTTGCTCTTCACACCCTGAGAAATGATGTTTTCATTATTCAGAGAAATGAATTATAAACAAATGACCCTACTACTGGCAGTTCCATATTTTCTGGTGCTCCCCGCGTCAACCATGTCAACACCCCATGCTGTTGGAAACCATACAAGGCAACAGCAGGAAACCCACCTCGGGGAAAACATCAGGTCCTCACTAATATTAGTACCATGGAAACACTTATTCGTTCACTGCAGTAGCAGAAGGAAAGCCCATGTTTGGATGCCCGATGATGGAGAATGGGTTGGAGAATCACCTGGTCGGACATGCTCAGTTTTGCTGACTTCACCTCTGTGGAGGATACAGCAGATAGAAAGGGGTGTTCCAAGACAAACTGTAGGAACGGGGGAGGCCGGGATTAAAGAGTCTGTGAGGAAACAAGGGGGAAGATGATGGAGGAGAGGAAAGTGAAGCATAGAACTGATTGCATTCCAATGGGCAAAGAGAGAAGAGATCCCAAACCGTAATATCCAAACATCAGCATAACTAAGTGGGGGGAAAAGTTAGCTGGAGAAATGAGAATGTCAATGGGGTGTCCTTTAACATGAGTGTATTTGGTTGCTAAACTGTGATAAGGCCACAGGCAAGAAAGTGTTTAAAGCAACGTGATCGTTTGGCTGTGCCAGGAAAACGGGACGTGTCTGGAATGGGACGGCTCCTCATGGAGCCAAACGGAAAAGAGACAAAATCACCAGATCAAGAAGAGTCCTGAAAAGGGACAGAACTCAGTGAATGCTGAGAGAGAAAGAACCGAGCTGATCCAGACTCAGAGAACAAAAGGGCGGTAGGATTGCTACTAAATCGGCAGGACAGAAAAGAGATAAAACGGAGAAATTGGCTCTGGTTTGGCACAGCTAAATCAATGCTTAAGCTTTGAAAAATAGAAGATAAGATTAGTGAAACCAACTTATCTTCATAATAATAACTGTCTACATTTTCCTTTTATTTTTATTGTACATTTTCATTTTATTTAAAATAAAACCTTAATCGATTTAGAGACCCAATTAATGTTGGGTGAATGTCCCTGTTAAGTATATTAAATATAAGAAAAGCTAGAAAACTTTAGTGCAAGTTCTAGCATGAGAAAATAACTTGTTAATGTTGCAGAAAAAGTAGACGTGTTCAAGACATTGTGTTGAAGCTGTATAAGGTACCCATACCGTGTAAGGTGAGGAAACACTTCTGGGTCCATTAGCAGTGAAGGAGAGTGTTAAACACTGTCCACAGTGGGACTTTCGGGTTGGGAGCACCAGAGTTTGGAACTGAATGATCCACCACACAGCTCATACAGAACCTGAGGTACTCAGTCGGGCATCAGCAGAGCCAAAACAAGCAAATAAAAAAGGCAAACGGGGGGCAGTTTTCTTTTAAACATAAACTACTAAAAGGAAAGGCAAAGTTTGAACAAAGCTCTGCCACGGTTAGGAAGCAGCGGAAGCCCTGCTATGGCATTCAGTCCAATATACGTGTTAGGTAGGAAAACACAATTTCACGCATGAAAATGGGCAAAACAGTCGAAGGAGGAGCCCTGTTGCAATGGATCGCGCTGTCCTAATGGACACCAGATAAATACGAGTAAACAGTGTCACACGGTTGGAAAAAAGCAAATGTGATTCTGGGAGGCTGTAAAAGGGGTGTGGAAGTAAAGACACAAGTGTAATTCTTCTTCTCCACCCTGCACTGAATAGACCTCAATGGGAATACTGTGTCCAGTTCTGGTCACCACATTTCGGGAAAGCTGAGGGCAGACTGGACAGGGTGCGGAGTGGAGCACCACGCTGTGTGCAAAGTGAGAGCTGTGGGAAGCAGGGCCTGCGGGTGTGGGGGCCGCCCTCCCCACTGCTCTCCTGGGCTGGGCACAGGGGGACAGAGCCATGCAGAGCTGCGGGAGCGGTGCCTGGGGATGGTCGGTGTCAGCAAAATGTCTCCCAGCCCACGGTCCCATTTTCCTCAGCAGCTGTGTGTGGCCGGGGGCTGCAGATTGCCCAGCACCAGCCTGGAACTCTGCAGCCCTGGGTGAGGAAAGGGGACGGGGCTCGAGGGCCTCCCATGGTCCCTGCCAGGCCTGGGATTGTATATCAATGTCTTTCAGTGTTTCTATGGTAACAGAATATTTTGATGTACTCGAATGCGGAGCTGTCCAATGGGAACGCAGGGCTCTGTGGTGGAGAGGAAAGCGTGTTGAGTGCCGGCCTGAGCCCTAGATGAGGGCACTGAGAAATGGATCAATGGGACCCTGGACAGGATTCAAGTTTAGCCGGGTTCACCGGGAGGTCCCAGGGCCGGGCTGTGGCCAAGGGATGCTGGGATTCCTGGTTGTGTGAACAGGAGAGCTGTGAGCTGGAGCAAGGGCAGGGGCATCGGTGAAAGCGACTGGGTGACATCACGGGACCCAAACTGGGAGAGGGTGAGGAAAGAGCCGCACAGATAGAGGGAGGCTGCGTAAAATCCCTTACAAAGAGAGACCCAGAAACCCTCATTTACTTATCTTATCAGACTAGGCTCAGGCAGAGACTGGGCTGGGGCTAAACCACAGGGAATGTCGGGCTCTGGGATCTCACCAAGATAAGAAGCGCCAGGCCCAAAAGATGGAGGCTGAAAGAAGACAAATTCCAGCTCGAAATCCTGGGAAAAGGCTGAGCCCTGAGCGAGACTGCGAGGGGAAGGGCTGGATTCTCCAACTCCCAGTGCTGGCAGAGCCAGGCCAGAGGCTGTTCTGGGCATTGGCTTTGGGCTCGTGAGCACTTAAAGCATTAAAGCGTTACAGCCTTACAGCTGCACTGGCAACACCGGGGTCTTGCCTCTGCTGAAAAGTGGGTTCAGTGGTTGCAGTGCAGAGCCTGGCACCTCCAGGCTTCCCAGCAGGCTAACGGCAGGAAAGAATCCCCATGACCAGCCAGAGCCCTGACATGCCGGGGGAGGAGGGACAGCATCTGTGCAGGGACATGCAACTGCCTCCTCAGATCTTTCTTCACCTCTGATTCCAAGGGGAGTTTTGCTTCCACGAGGCCTGAGCCAAATGCTGGCCACAGCCTCAGGACAGGGCCTTGTCTTGTACATATGTTAGAACATTTCCTCCTGAAGGATCCTGGGGCACTGAAATGCAGCTACCTCTGGGCTGGAGCACATTACTGGGGGGAGGTGTAGGTGGGATATTAGGAAAAACGATTTCCCTAGGAGAGTGGAGAAGCAGCGGGATGGGTCCCTTAGGGTGAGGGTCCTGGCTTGACAGAGCCCTGTGTGCCATGATTTAATCCGGGCTGGTCCGGCTTTGAACAGGTGGTTGGAGTCGACGACTCCCTAGGACTGTGTGAGTCTATGGGGGGGTGTGCGTGCACAGAAAGGAGGGGAGTTTTGGCCAGAGATACAGGAGCAAACTTACCTCTGTGGCAATGACCCAGGGGTGTTTAATGGCTCTGCAGAGAACATGGTTCACTCTGCATTGATCATACCTACGTAGGTCTGGGTGTGTGAAGCAGGGGAGCTCATCAGAGCTGGGATCTGTGAATTCGGAGATGAGAGAGTCTTCTCTGGGAACCCCCCTCAGGCAGCCGCGTCCCGGACCTCTCTCAGCCCAGCGTCTGCAGCAGTGTCCCCTACTGAGAGCCGGCACTGGACTGTGCACTGTTCATGTAGCTCTGAGCCATCCCAGGGGTGTTCGCTCAGCCTCTGGGGGAGAAGCGGCATCTGGATGTAACCAGCCTGGAGACTGGGCTATTCATCCAGCTTGCAGCACAAACAGCAATTAAAGGCCCTTCCCACAGGGAGAGGAGAACTCTGGGCTCTGGGCTGAGCCACAGAGCAATTGGCTGCTCCGTGTTTACTTTAAAATGATATTTGGTTAGTGAGAAAACTAAGCACGATGCCTAGGTCTGCACAGAATGTGGCACCTGTGAGCACCCAGGGTGGGTGTGTTGGCAGGAGACAGAGCCCCAGGGAGAAGGTGGCTACAGGCAGGCACGGGCACTTTCTGCAGCCCCACAGGGCTGTCACGCAGGGGCCAGAGCGCAGCAACTCTCCTCGGTCACTCTCCTCACGCTGGGCAGCCCCTTTCCTGCAGGGCTATGGAAGCGCCTAGCACAGGGAAGTCCCTCCAAACACACCCTTGTGTGGCGCGACACACGGAGCCACAGGGAGAGGTGGCCTGTCAGTGCTTGTGGAGAGAGTGACAGTCACAGCCACAGCCCTGAGGGACCCACCACAAACCTAGTCAAAGTCTAAGGCCGATGCCCTATGAGAGTGAGGGGCAACCTAGGCTAGGGAATGAGCCACATGTCACCACTGAGAACGGCCTCTCTCCATCCTCTTTGGAACCCCCCTTTAGGGAGTTGCAGGGTGCTCTCTGATCCCCCCTCACTCTTCTCTTGTGCAGACTAAATAACCCCAAACCACTCGGCCTCTCCTCGTAGGCCATGTGCTCCAGCCCCAAATCATTTTGGTTTCTCTCTGCTAGACCCTAAAGGAGCAATCAAAAGTGATAAAGTCATAGCGGGGAAGCTGGATGAATTCTTTGCTTCAGTCTTCACGGCTGAGATTATTGGGGAGATTTCCAAACTTGAGCCCTTCTTTTTAGGTGACAAATCTGAGGAATTATCCCAGATTGAGGTGTCATTAGAAGAGGTTTCCGGACAAACTGATAAACTGAACAGTAACAATCACTGCGACCAGATGGCATTCACCCAAGGGATCTGAAAGAACTCAAATGGGTATTTGGGGAACTATTCACTCTGGTTTGTAACCTCTCCTTTAAATCACCTTCCGTACCAATGACTGGAAGATAACTAAGGTGATGCCAATATTTTAAAAGGGCTCTAGAGGTGATCCTAGCAATTACAAACTGATAAGTCTAACCTCAGTACCAGGCAAATTACATGAAACGAAAGTAAAGAATGAAATTGTCGGACACATGGATGAACATAATTAGTTCAGGAAAATCAACATGGCTTCTGTAAAGGGAAATCCTGCCCTACTAATCTGCTAGACTTCTTTGAGGGGGTCAGCAAATACGTGGACAAGGGGGATCCAGTAGATATAGTGTACTTAGATTTCCAGAAAGCCTTTGAGAAGGTCCCTCACCAAAGGCTCTTACGTAAAGTAAGTTGTCATGGGATAAGAGGGAAGGTCCTTTCATGGATTGAGAACTGGTTAAAAGACAGGAAACAAAGGGTAGGAATAAATGGTCAGTTTTGCAAGTGGAGAGAGATAACTAGTGGGGTCCCCCAAGGGTCTGTCCTGGGACCCATCCTCTTCAACTTATTTATAAATGATCATAAAATCATAGAATCATAGAATACTAGGACTGGAAGGGACCTCGAGAGGTCATCAAGTCCAGTCCCCTGCCCTCATGGCAGGACCTAGAGAAAGGAGTTAACAGTGAGGTGGCAAAATTTGCAGATGATCCCAAATTTCTCAAGATAGTTAAGACCAAAGCAGACTGTGAAGAGCTTCAAAAAGATCTCACCAAACTAAGGCTACGTCTAGACTGCACGACTTTTTCATCAGAGGCTTTTTCGAAAGTATCTTCCGACAAAGCATCTGTCGAAAAAGAGCGTCTAGATTACATTTCACGGATTGAAAAATCAATCTGCTTCTTTGAAAAAGAGCGTCCAGACTTCCGGATGCTCTTCTAAAAAAATAGGGCCCCGGAAGTGCTTCTGGCAGGGCATGGGGGAAGCCTTTATTTCCCGGTGCTGCTGCATGCGCTTTGCAGAGACGAATGCTTAAAGGGATCCCCTGGACAGCCATTGCTCTGCTCCTGCTTCTGGCTTGCCTACCTCCTAGAGGGAAAGCAAAGCTGCTGCAGTGCTTGCTCTGGTTGCCCTGCTTCCTCGGACACCACAGCAGTTCATTCTCAGGGGTTTTTTTTCTACTTTTCGTTCTTTTTGGCCATGGAGCCTGAGCTGCCCCATGGCAGGCAATGGCCCCACGCTGCCAGGCTGCAGCTTCTGCTGGATCTTCATGACTCTCCTGCCCCATATGGACCTGGACCGCACCGAGGAGACCCTCCTCCGGGATGCAGGAGCTCTGTCCTTTGCCCCAAACTTTTTTAGGGACAGGCAGATTTGGAGCCAGAAGACGAGTTCGGACTGGTGGGACCGGCTCGTCCTGCAGCTCTGGAGCGACGACCACTGGCTCCGCATCTTCTGGATGTGGAATGCCACATTCCTGGAGCTGTGTGCCTGGCTCGCCCCTGCTCTGCAACACCAGGACACCCACCTGCGGCCCGCCATCCCCCTGCAGAAGCGGGTCGCAATCGCCCTGTGGAAGCTGGCCACCCCCGACAGCTACCACTCTGTGGGACACCAGTTTGGCATGGGGAGATCTACCGTCGGGGCCATGTTGATGGAGGTAAGTCACTTTTGGGGGACAGGCCCTGATGAGTGAGGGGGTTGAGAAAGGGGGACTGCCAGACAAGGGCAAGAGGGAGTGGGGGATGGAGTGGCACTTGGTGGCCGCTCCTAAGCCATCCCTGCACTGATGTGGGGGAAGGGGGCGTCCTGACAAGCGGAGGGGGGAGTTGGGAGGGGGGGAGGGTTCTGCTCCCAAGCACTTAGGTAACCTGTCTAACTCCCTGGTTTCTGTCTATTTGTCTCATGCTGCAGGTGGTGAGGGCCATGAATGCGGAGATGCTGAAGAGGCTCATCCGTATCGGGGTCCTGGACAACATCCTTGCTGGGTTTGCTGCTCTTGGCTTCCCGAACCGCGGAGGAGCCCTCGATGGGACACACATCGCAATTCGCGCACCGCCCCATGGAGCAGCCCAGTTTATAAACAGGAAGGGCTCCTATTCCATGGGGCTGCAGGCCCTGGTCCACCACCGGGGACACTTTATGGACATTTGTGTCGGGTGGTCGGGGTGGGCACATGATGCCTGCATATTCCGCAACTCCTACCTGAACCGCAGGTTGCAGGCAGGAACATTTTTCCCCCAGCGGCACCTCACGCTCGGGGACGTGCAGATGCCGGTGTGCGTAGTGACCGACGCAGCCTACCCTCTGATGCCATGGCTCATGAAGCCCTACACCGGCCACCTGGATGCGAGCAAGGAGCTTTTCAACACGCATCTTACCAGGCTCGCATCCACGTGGAATGCTCTTTCGGCCGGCTGAAAGGGAGGTGCCGTTCCCTCCTCACACGCCTGGAGATGGGCGAAGGCAACATCCCGGAGGTGGTGGCCGCATGTTGTGCTGTCCATAACCTGGTGGAGAGGAAAGGGGAGGCCTTCCTGCCGGGGTGGGGGACAGGTGCTGATGGTGAGGACAGGCCATTTGAGCAGCCCCAGATGGCTGCCATCCACCAGGCTGGTGTTCAAAACCGAGAGGCTCTGAGGGAGAGATTCTCAGAAGGAGCCCACTGATTCTTGCCAGGGCCTCCCCCATGGCGGAGTTGGCCTGGCTGATCCCTACCTTTCCCTCCACAATCCTCACTCTATTCCCATTAAGAAGACAGACAGACCCAGTTTTCTTTGGAAACAGAAATTTTTTTTATGAGAAACACTAGCAGTACAGAAAAGGTGTGAACTGTGAATAAAAAGCACCTTTCTCTTCTTACCATTCAACAGTTTATAAACAAAGTAAATCTGTCACTCAGAAATGAAGATTTTGTTCCATAACTGAAATGTCCTTTCACTGGGGTGGTAGTTGACTGAAAGCCTGGAGTGGGGAGGGAGGCTCAAGTAGGTCAAAGTACCCCTGATCAAAGGGTATTGCTACCTTCTTGCAGCCTGGCATGCCACGGCCTTGGAATCGGGTGGAGCGAGAGCCAGTCTTGGCCTGGGCAGGAGGGGGGGTGCAGCTGCTGGGCCTGTGAGGGCTCAGGAGCAGGATGGGCTGGGGGGGGAAGGGGGGCTGGACGGGCTGGGGAAGGGGATGCTGGAGGAGCAGGGGGAGCGGGGCCTGGAGTGCAAAAAGGAGCGGTGCCCGTGACGGGACAGGCAAGGCTAGGACCTCCCGAATTGTGGCACAGATGGAAGTGCACTGCTGGACCAGCTCATCCAGCAGCCTGTTGCGCCACTCAGCCTCTGCCTCCATCCTCTGCTGGAGGGTGCTGTTCAGGTGCTGCAGGGCCACGACGTGCTCCCTCAGCAGGTCCGTGTAGACCCGCTAGTGCCTGTGGGTGCCACGGGTCCGGGATGGTGGTGGGGCGGGTGTGGTGCTCCCCTGTTGGGTGGAGGGTCCGGCTGTGGAGGAAAAGAGGAGGAGACAATCAATGTCTGTGTGCACCCCCGCTGTCCCCCACGGCATGCCGTGGCTGGCAGGGGCTCTCCTTTGGACAGGAGAGTCAGGGGTGTTACACGTGACACCGCGTGTGAGTTGGGCAGTGGCCTCAAAGCCTCATGGGGCCCCACAGTGGCAATGGGACTAGCTGGCCCCTCACACTGCCAACCCGCCCATGTGTGGTGACCCCTGAAAGCACTCACCTGATGTTCCCTCCCCGATGTCCATGGACGCCTGGGAGGCCTGTGGGGTCTGGAGGCCTGGCTCCTGGGAGAGGGTCCCTGCTGACGCCTCTTCCTCCTCCTCCTGCTTCTCTGGGTGCAGCTTTCCCGCCTCTCCTGCCTGGTCCTCCTCCCTCAGGGGTCGGTCCACGATGTGGTGGGGTAACCCAGACTCCACCACACGCAGTGGACTCTGGGCTTCCCCACAACCCACAATCTGCTCCAACTCCTGGTAGTAAGGGCAGGTCTTGGGGGCTGCCCTGGAGCGGGAGCTCTGGTCCTGGGCCTTGGCATATTCCTGGCACAGCTCTTTTACTTTGGCCCTGACTTGGGCCATGATGCGGGGGTGATTCCCTTTGGTGGCCAGTTGTTGGGCCAGGTGCTCATAGATATTCGCATTCCTGCAGCGTGTCTGCACGGCCTGCAGGGCTTCTTCCTAGAACCAGAGATCCAGGAGGTTTTTTTATTTCTGGCCCTGACCAGGCTGGTGCCAGCCTTTTGGTGCCCCTGGGTGGGTCCTCCTCTCTGTCCCGAGAAGAGCCAAGGGGACCTTGCGGCTGGGACATAGCTAGCATGGCTGACACAGGTGCTCTGGTTAGCTTCCAGCCAACAAGGCCTGTCTGGGGGCCTGTGCCTTAAAGAGGCTGCGGTCAGGAACCACAGAGGTGTTCTACATGTAAAGGCTAGACTGTCCACCAGGGCTTTTTCCTGGAGGCCTTTCTTTTCGACAGAACTGGCTCCCTGCGTCCACACACCTTTTCTCAACAGATCTCTGTTGAAAAAGGCGTTCTTCCTCTTAAATGAGGTTTACCGCGTTCTGTCGATTTCCTGTTGACAGAACGCGGCCGTAGTCTAGACGCAGGTATAGTTATTTCGAAAAAAGGCCACTTTTAAAAAAAAACATGTAGTCCAGACACAGCCTTTCTTTGGTGAGATCTTTTGGAAGCTCTTCACAGTCTGCTTTTGTCTTAACGATCTTCAGCAGTTTGGGATCATATGCAAATTTTGCCACCTCGCTATTTACCCCTTTCTCTAGATCATGTATAAATAAGTTGAATAGGAGGGGTCCCAGGACTGACCTTTGGGGGACCCCACTAGTTACCTCTTTCCACTCGCAAAACTGACCATTTATTCTTACACTTTGTTTCCTGTCGTTTAAACAGTTCTCAATCCACGAAAGGACCTTCCCTCAGATTTGTCACCTAAAAAGAATGGCCCAGGTCTGGGAATCTCCCCAATATCCTCTGTTGTGAAGACTGAAGCAAAGAATTTATTTATTGACTCCGCAGTGACTTTATCATCTCTGAGTGCTCCTTTAGGGTGTAGCAGGGAGAAACCAAAATGATTTGGGGCTGGAGCACATGGCCTACGAGGAGGGATGAGGGGCTTCAGGTTCTGTAGTCTGCAGAAGAGAAGAGTGAGGGGGGATCTGAGAGCAGCCTGCAACTCCCTGAAGGGGGGTTCCAAAGAGGATGGAGAGAGGCTGTTCTCAGTGGTGACATGTGGCTCGTTCCTTAGCCTAGGTTGCCCCTCACTCTTGTAGGGCATTGGTCTTAGACTTTGATTAGTTTTGCAGGGGGGTCACTCAGGGCTCTGGCTGTGACTGTCACTCTCTCCACGAGCACGGACAGGCCACCTCTCCCTGTGGCTCCGTGTGTCACACCACACGAGGGTGTGTTTGGAGGGACTTGCCTGTGCTAGGCGCTTCCACAGCCCTGCAGGAAAGGGGCTGCCCAGCGTGAGGAGAGTGACCGAGGAGAGTTGCTGCGCTCTGGCCCCTGCGTGACAGCCCCGTGGGCCTGCAGAAAGTGCCTGTGACTGCCCGTAGCCACCTTTCTGCATGTGGCTCTGTCTCCTGCCCCCCACCCACCCTGGGCACTCACAGGTGCCACATTCTGTGCAGACCTAGGCCTGGTGCCTAACTGTCTCACTAACTAAATATCATGTTCAAGTAAACACGGAGCAGCCAATTGCTCTGTGGCTCAGTCCAGAGCCCAGAGTTCTCCTCTCCCTGTGGGAAGGTCCAAGAATTGCTGTTTGTGCCGCAAGCTGGATAAATAGCCCAGTCTCCAGGCTGGTTACATCCAGATGCTGCTTCTCCCCCAGAGGCTAAGCGACCCCCCCTGGGACGGCACAGAGCTATATGAACAGTGCACAGCCCTGTGCCGGCTCTCAGCGCGGGACGCTGCTGCAGATGCTGGGCTGAGAAAGGTACGGGAAGTGGCTGCCTGGGGGTTGGTCCAAGAGAAGACTCTTTGGTCTCTGGATTCACAGATCCCATCTCTGATGAGCTCCCCTGCTCCACAAACCCAGACCTAAGGAGGTATGATCAATGCAGAGTGAACCATGTGCTCTGCAGAGCCATTAAACACCCCTGGGTCATAGCCACAGAGGTAAGTTTGCTCCTGTTTCTCTGGCCAAAACTCCCCTATTTTCTGTGCACGCACACCCCTCCATAGACTCTCACAATCCTAGGGAGGCATCAACTCCAACCACCTGTTCAAAGCCGGACCAGCCCAGACTAAATCATTGCAGGCAGGGCTTTGTCAAGCCAGGACCCCCACCCTAAGGAACCCATCCCAGGGGTTCACCGCTCTCCTAGGGAAATCATTTTTCCTAATGTCCCACCTACACCTCCCCCCAGTGATGTGCTCCAGCCCAGAGGTGGCTGCATTTCAGTGTCCCAGGGTCCTTCAGGAGGAAAGGATTTAGCAGATACACAATCCAAGGTGCAGTCCTGAGGCTGTGGCCAGCATTTGGCTCAGGCCTCACTGAAGCAAAACTCCCCTTGGAATCAGAAGTGAGGGAAGAGCTGAGGAGTCAGCTGCATGTCCCTGCACAGAAGCTGTCCCCTCCTCCTCCGGCATGGCAGGGCTCTGGCTGGTCCTGGGGACTTGTTTCTACCGTTAGCCTGGCGGGAAGCTAGGAGGTGCCAGGGCTCCGCACTGCAGCCACTGAAACCATTTATCAGCAGAGGCAAGACCAGCGCTCCCAGGGTCTCCCTGCAGCGCCATGGCCATGCTGCTTTGAAGTTTCAGTGCCCACAAGCCCTCAAGCCAAAGTCCAGAACAGCCCTCGGCCTGGATGTGCCAGCACTGGGAGTTGGAGAATCCAGCCCTTCCCCTCCTACTTTCTCCAAAGGGTGAATCACACTCAGGGCTCAGCCGTTAGCCGGGATTTCCAGCTGGAATTTGTCTGGCATCAGCCTCCAGCCTTTGGGCCTGGTGCTTCTTATCTCGGTGAGATCCCAGAGCCCGACATTCCCTGTGGTTTAGCCCCAGCCCAGTCTCTGCTTGAGCCTAGTTTGATACGATAATGGGATGAGGGTTTTGGGTCTCTCTTTGGAAGGGATTTTATGCAGCCTCCCTCCATCTGTGCGGCTCTTTTCCTCACCCGCTCCCAGTTTGGGTCCCGTGATCTCACCCAGTCACTTTCACTGATGCCGTGTGCAAGGGGGAAACCCTGCCCCTGCTCCAGCTCACAGCTCTCCTGTTCACACAACCAGGAATCCCAGCGTCCCTTGGCCACAGCCCGGCCCTGGGAGCTCCCGGTGAACCCGGCTAAACTCTGAATCCTGTCCAGGGTCCCACTGATCCATTTCTCAGTGCCCTCTTCTACGTCTCAGGCCGGCACTCAACACGCTTTCCTGTCCACCACAGAGCCCTGCGTTCCCATTGGACAGCTCCGCATTTGAGTACATCAAAATATTTTGTTACCATAGAAACATAGAATCCCAGGGCTGGCAGCGATGTGGGAGGCCCTTGAGCCCCGTCCCCTGCCCTCAAACAAGGCTGAGCATTTCCAGGCTGGTGCTGGACAATCTGCAGCCCCCGGCCACACACAGCTGCTGAGGAGAATGGGACCGTGGGCTGGGAGACATTTTGCTGACACCGACCATCCCCAGGCACCGCTCCCGCAGCTCTGCATGGCTCTGTCCCTCTGTCCCCAGCCCAGGAGAGTGGTGGGGAGGGCAGCCCCCTCGCCTGCAGACCCTGCTCTCCCCAGCTCATTCTTCACACAGGGGTGCTGCACTCCACACCCTGTCCAGTCTGCCCGCAGCTTTCCCAAAATGTGGTGCCCAGAACTGAACATGCTATTCCCATTGAGAACTACTCAGTGCAGGGTGGAGAAGAAGAATTACACTTGTATCTTTGCTGCCACACCCCTGTTACAGCCTCCCAGAATCATATTTGCTTTTTTTCCATCCGTGTGAAACTGTTTACTCGTATCTGTCTGGGGTCCGTTACGACAGTGCGATCCACTGCAACAGGGCTCCTCCTTAGACTGTTTTGCCCATTTTGCATGTGTGCAATTCTGTTTTCCTTCCTGACACCTATAATTTCATTAAACCCATGACAGGTTTTCCATTGTCTCCTAACCTTGTCAAAGCTTTTTTCAAACTTTGCCTTTCCTTTTAGGAGTTTATGTTTAAAAGAAAACTGCCCCCCATTTGCCTTTTTTATTTGCTTGTTTTGGCTCTGCTGATGCCCGACTGAGCACTTCACGTTCTGAATGAGCTGTGTGGTCGATCATTCAGTTCAAAACTCTGGCGCTCCCAACCTGAAGGTCCCACTGTGGACAGTGTTTAACACTCTCCTTCACTGCTAATGGACCCAGAAATGTTTCCTCACCTTACATGGTATGGGTACCTTATACAGCTTCAACATGATGTCTTGAATACGTCTACTTTTTCTGCAACATTAACAAGTTTCCTTTCTCATGCTAGGATTTGCACTAAAGTTTTCTAGCACTTCTTATATTTAATATACTTGACAGGAACATTTACCCAACATTAATTGGGTCTTTAAATCGATTAATATTTTTTTAAAAAATAAAATGCAAATGTACATTAAAAAAAGGAAAAGAAAATGTACATTAATAAAATAAAGAGGAAATGTACATGTTTTATTTAAATTATTGTATTTTTAATAATAGACAATTATTATTATGAAGATAATTTTCCTTTAGGATTTGTTAAAAAAATATTTTTTTTCTATTTTTTTTGTATTATTTAAATTGTTTTTAAGTGGGCATTCCATCATTTTATTTTTCATCCCTATAAACTCACTGGCTACGTCTAGCCTGGCGCGCTTTTGCGCCAGAGCTAAGCAAATGAGGCTCGGCGATATTCCAACGCTGAGCCTCATTTGCATAGCTCTGGCGCAAAAGCGCACCAGTCTAGACATAGCCACTATGTTTTAACAAAAAGGGATTATAATCAAGTTGGTTTCACTAATATTATCTTCTTCTTTTTCATGCTTAAGCATTGATTTAGCTGTGCCAAAGCAGAGCCAATTTCTCTGTTTTTTCTCTTTTCTGTCCTGCCTATTTAGTAGCAAACCTACTGCATGGTCATTCTCTGAGTCTGGCTCATCTCAGTTCAGTGTCTCTCAGCATTCACTGAGCAATTGAATGGGTAAGTGAGGCACATGGAGACCTGGGAGATGGGTTGGAAATGGGAGGGAGTGTGGGCTATAATAGCAGAGAGAAAGGAGGGTCAGGGCACAACTGGGAGGCAAGATCAAATCAGTATCTTAGATGACTATACACAAATGCAAGAAGTATGGGTAATAAGCAGGAAGAACTGGAAGTGCTAATAAATAAATACAACTATGAGGCTATGTCTAGACTATACCTCTGTGTCAACAGAGAGATGAAGATTAGGCATGTCAAACTTGCTAATGAAGCAGGGATTTAAATATCACATGCTTCATTAGAATAAACATAGACGCCGCTTTTTTTCAACACAGAGTTCTGTCAACAAAAAAATGCACTCTAGATGCGGATCTGCCAAAAATAAGCCCTTTTTCGACAGACCCTGTAAAGCTCATTTTTGAAGTATACAGGATCTGTCGAAAAAGGGTTTATTGTCAACAGATCCGCGTCTAGACTGTCCATTTTTTTTGACAAAACTCTGTTTCGAAAAAAAGCAGGCACCATGTTTATGCTAATGAAGCACAGGATATTTAAATCCCCACTTTATTAGCAATTTTGACTTGCCTAATCTACATCTCTCTGTCTACAGAGAGGTGTAGTCTAGACATACCCTGACATTGTTGGCATCAAAGAGACTTGGTGGGATAATACACATGATTGGAATATTGGTATAGAAGGGTACAGCTTTCTCAGGAAGGACAGGTGGGGAAAAAAGGGAGGAGGTGTTGCCTTATATATTAAAAATGTACACACTTGGGCTGTGTCTACATTGGCACCCTTTTTGGAAAAGGGATGCTAATGAGACACAGCGCAATTGTAATTCGCGGGGATTTAAATATCCCCGCGGTGTTTAGATTTACATGGCTGCCGCTTTTTTCGGCTCGGGCTTTGCCAGAAAAGCACCAGTCTAGACGATCTTGCGGAAAATAAACCCTTTCCGCAAGATCTCTTATGCCTACTTGAAAGTAGGAATAAGAGATCTTGCGGAAAAGGGTTTATTTTCCGCAAGATACCCATCTAGACTGGTGCTTTTTTCCGGCAAAGCCCCGAGCCGGAAAAAAGCAGCAGCCATGTAAATGCAAATACCGCGGGGGATATTTAAATCCCCCGTGGATTTGCAATTCCGAAGTGTCTCATTAGCATCCCTTTTTCGGAAAGGGGTGCCAATGTAGACACAGCCTTGGAGTGAGGTGGAGATGGACATAGGAGACGGACGTGTTGAGAGTCTCTGGATTAGTCTAAAAGGGGTTAAAAACAACGGTGATGTCATGCTAGGGGTCTACTACAGGCCACCTACCCAGGCGGAAGAGGTGGATGAGGCTTTTTTAACCAACTAATAAAATCTTTGAAAGCGCTATCCAGATATATGTTGGGAAACTAATACAGCAGGGCACAAACTATCCAATAAGTTCTTGGACTGCATTGAAGACAACTTTTTATTTCAGAAGGCTGAAAAAGCTACCGGGGGGAAGATGTTCTAGATTTGATTTTAACAAATAGGGAGGAACTGGTTGAGAATTTGAAAGTGGAAGGCAGCTTGTGTGGAAGTGATCATGAAATTATAGAATTCATGATTCTAAGGTACGGTAGAAGGGAGAATGGCAAATTAGAGACAATAGATTTAAGGGAGGCAGATTTTGGTGAGCTCAGAGAGCTGGTAGGTAAAGTCCTGTGAGAAGCACTACTGAGGGGAAAAACAACTGAAGAGAGTTGGCAGTTTTTCAAAGGGACATTATTAAGATCCCAAAAGCAAGCTATTCCGCTGCATAGGAAAGATAGAAAATCTGGCAAAAGACGGCCTTGGATCAACCAGGAGATGTTGCATAAAAAAAAAGGAGTCATATAAAAAATGGAAACTAGGACAAATTACAAATGATGAATATAGGCAAAAAATACAGGAATGCAGGGGCAAGATTAGAAAGGCAAAGGCACAAAACAAGCTCAAACTTACTACAGGCATAAAGGGAAACAAGAAGACATTCAATAAATATACTAGAAGCAAGAGGCAGACTAAGGACTAGGGTAGGCCCATTGCTCAGTGAGGAGAAGGAAACAGTAACAGGAAACTTGGAAATGGCAGAGATGCTTAATGACATCTTTGTTTCGGTCTTCACCGAGAAGTCTGATGAAGGAATGCCTAACATAGTGAATGCTAGTGGGAAGGGGGTAGGTTTAGAAGATAAAATAAAGAAAGAACAAGTTAAAATCACTTAGAAAAGTAAGACGTCTGCAAGTCACCAGGGCCTGATGAAATGCATCCTAGAATACTCAAGGAGCTGATAGAGGAGGTATCTGAGCCTCTAGCTATCATCTTTGGAAAATCATGGAAGACAGGAGAGATTCCAGAAGACTGGAAAAGGGCAAATATAGTGCCCATCTATAAAAAGGGAAATAAGAACAACACTGGAAACTACAGACCAGTCAGTTTAACTTCTGTGTCAGGAAAGATAATGGAGCAAGTAATTAAGGAAATCATCTGCAAACACCCAGAAGATAATAAGGTGATAGGGAACAGCCAGCATGGATTTGCAAAAAAAAATCATGTCAAACCTATCTGATAGCTTCCTGTGATAGGATAACAAGTCTTGTGGATAAGGGAGAAGCGGTGGATGTGGTATACCTAGACTTTAGTAAGGCATTTGATACGGTCTCGCATGATATTCTTAAAATTAAACTAGGCAAATACAACTTAGATGGTGCTACTATAAGGTGGGTGCATAACTGGATGGATAACCACTCCCAGAGAATTGTTATTAACAGTTCACAATCCTACTGGAAAGGTATAACAAGTGGGGTTCCGCAGGGGTCTGTTTTGGGACCGGCTCTGTTCAATATCTTCATCAACGATTTAGATATCAGCATAGAGAGTACGCTTATTACGTTTGCAGATGAAACCAAGCTGGGAGGGGTTGTAGCTGCTCTGGAGGATAGGGTCATAATTCAAAATGATCTGGACAAATTGGAGAAATGGTCTGAGGTAAACAGGATGAAGTTTAATAAAGACAAATTCAAAGTGCTCCACTTAGGAAGGAACAATCAGTTTCACACATACAGAATGGGAAGAGACTGTCTAGGAAGGAGTACGGCAGAAAGGGATCTAGGGGTTATAGTGGACCACAAGCTACATATGAGTTAACACTGTGACGCTGTTGAAAAAAATCCCAAACATGATTCTGAGATGCATTAACAGGTGTGTTGTGAGCAAGACACGAGAAGACACGCTTGTGAACAGGAGCAGCAAACAGGGAGTTTTGAGAGGGAGTTCTCCAGGTAAAGGAGGAGTAAATACAGGACTCTGGAGGTAAGTGGCTGTCTGTAGTGTGTGTTTGTGTGTGTGTGGGGTTACTTGCTGTGTGCTGAGCTTGTGTTTGTCTGTTTGGTTTGTTTGTTTGTATGAAGGAGCGTGTGCTGTGGCCAGCAGCTGGAAGCTGTGAGCTTCTAAAGGTTTGAAATCTAGAAGCCTCTGTTAATTGGCTGAGCCTTAGTCAGGGGGCGGGGCTACCAGGGCTTTATAAAGCTGTGAGTCAGCGACCAGGGAGTTTTGAGAGGGAGTGGGGAGGGGCCAAGGTGCTCTTGCCAGGCTTTATACTTTAGTTTAAAGGTTTTTATAAAAACTTCCTGTTTCAATTAGATACCTCATCAATCAAACTCTTTCATAGGAAAAAATGGAGACAGAAGCCCAGCAGCAGAGTGGGGGCTATCCTGTTTATTGCGTCGAGTGCCACATGTATGATTACCTGCCCTGTGGGTGGGTGGCGTATGTGTGCCCCCGTTGCAAGGAGCTCCTGGCCCTCAGAGACCAAGTTTGGACTATGGTGGCCAGGGTGGCTGAACTGGAGGAGCTAAGGGAGGCAGAGAGCTATGTTGATGAGACTTTCCGGGACACTGTAGTACTGTCCCACCTCCAGTCTGAGAGCCCCAGTGCTCTTCAGGAGGATGAAAGTCTCAGGGGAACAGAGTATTCAATGGGAGCAGAGGGAAACCATCCCGTAGTTGGGACCCTCCTTCCAAAGGATGTTGCAGTAACCTCTTGCACTGAGGATACCTCTGAGGGGGAGGGAATGCCGGCTGTTAGGAAGAGGCAGGTGTTAGTAGTGGGTGATTCGATCGTTAGAAACATAGATAGTTGGGTTTGTGATGACCGGGAGAACCGTATGGTCACTTGCCTGCCTGGTGCGAAGGTTGCGGATGTCTCGAGGCATCTAGATAGACTTATGTGTAGTGCTGGGGAGGAGCCGGTGGTTGTGGTACAAGTAGGTACCAATGACGTAGGGAAGGGTAGGAGAGATGTCCTGAAGGCCAAATTTAGGTTGCTAGGAAAGAGACTGAAATCCAGGACCTCTATGGTGGCATTCTCGGAAATGCTTCCAGTTCCACGCGCAGGGGCCGGGTAGGCAGGCAGAGCTTCAGAGTCTCAATGCGTGGATGAGACGATGGTGTAGGGAAGAGGGGTTTGGATTTATTAGGAACTGGGGACACTTTTGGGAGAGGGGAGCCTATACAGGAAGGATGGGCTCCACCTAAACCAGGGTGGAACCAGACTGCTGGCACTAAACATTAAAAAGGCCGTAGAGCAGTTTTTAAACTAAGAGATGGGGGAAAGCCGATTGGTGTGGAGAAGCACATAAATCGGAGGGAGACTTCTCTTAGAGGAGAATCCATTGATAGAGATTCTCTAAGCTGTAGTCAGAAAGAGAGGAGGGGAGAGGCAAACCATGGGCCAGAGCAGACAAACAACCGCATACAAAGGAATCCAATGCATCAGGAAGGGCAGACAAATAAGCAGTGGCAAATTTTAAAGTGCTTCTACACAAATGCTAGGAGTCTGACTAATAAGATGGGTGAACTAGAGTACCTAGTATTAAAGGAGGAGATTGACATAATAGGCATCACTGAAACCTGGTGGAATGAGGGAAATCTGTGGGACACAATCATACCTGGATATAAAATATATCGGAAGGATAGAGCAGGCCGGTGGGTGGCGGAGTGGCACTGTATGTGAAAGATAATGTAGAATCAAATGAAATAAAAATATTAAATGAATCAACATGTTCAATAGAATCGCTATGGATAGTAATTCCATGCTCCAATAATAAGAAATTAGCAGTAGGGATATATTACTGACCACCTGACCAGGACAGCGATACTGACATTGAAATGCTGAGGGAGATTAGAGAGGCTACCAAAATAAAGCACTCTATAATAATGGGGGATTTTAATGATCCCCATATTGACTGGATACATGTCACCTCAGGAAGAGAAGCAGAGATAAAATTTCTCAATGGCTTAAATGACTGCTTCTTGGAGCAGCTGGTACAGGAACCCACAAGGGGAGAGGCAATTCTCGATTTAGTCCTGAGTGGAGCGTAGAATCAGGTCCAGGAAATAACCGTTACAGGACCACTTGGGAATAGTGACCATAATATAATAACATTCAACATTCCTGTGGTGGGAAGAACACATCAGCAATCCAGCACCCTGGCATTTAATTTCAAAAAGGGGAATTACACAAAAATGAGGAGGTTAGTTAAGCAGAAATTAAAAGGCACAGTGACTAGAGCCAAATCCCTGCAAGCTGCATGGAAACTTTTAAAGACACCATAATAGAGGCCCAACTTAAATGTATACCCCAAATTAAAAACATAGCAAGAGACCTAAAAAGAGTCACTGTGGCTTAACCACCATGTAAAAGAAGCAGTGAGGGACAAAAAGGCATCTTTTAAGAAGTGGAAGTCCAATCCTAGTGAGATAAATAGAAAGGAACATAAACACTGTCAAATCAAGTGTAAAAATGTAATAAGAAAAGGAAAAAAAGATTTTGAGGAACAGCTAGCCAAAAACTCAAAAAGCAATAGCAAAATGTTTTTTAAGTACATTAGAAGCAGGAAGCCTGCTAAAAAACCTGTGGGTCCCCATAGACGATCGAGATATAAAAGGAGCAATCAAGGGTGATAAAGCCATTGCGGAGAAGCTAAATGATTTCTTTGCTTCAGTCTTCACGGCTGAGGATGTTGGGGAGATTCCCAAATCTGCACCGTCCTTTGTGGGTAATGAATCTGAGGAACTGTCCTTGATTGAAGTGTCATTAGAGCAGGTTTTGAAACAAATAGAAAAACTGAACCTTAACAAATCACTGGGACCGGATGGCATTCATCCAAGGGTTCTTAAAGAACTCATATGGGAAATTGCAGAACTGTTAACTGTGGTTTCTAACCTATCCCTTAAATCGGCTTCCATTCCTAATGACTGGAAGGTAGATAACGTGACACCAATATTTAAAAAGGGCTCTAGAGGCGATCCGGGCAATTACAGACTAGCAAGTCTAACTTCAGTACCGGGCAAATTAGTCGAAACAATAGTGAGGCATGTAGAAGAACATAATTTGTTGGACAAAAGTCAACATGGTTTCTGTAAAGGGAAATCCTGTCTTACTAATCTATTAGAGTTCTTTGAAGGGGTTAACAAACATGCGGACAAGGGGGATCCAGTAGATATAGTATACTTAGATTTTCAGAAAGGCTTTGACAAGGTCCTCACCAAAGGCTCTTGTGTAAATTACATGGCCATGGGATAAGAGGGAAGGTCCTTTCTTGGATTGAGAACTGGTTAAAAGACAGGAAACAAAGGGTAGGAATAAATGGTAAATTTTCAGAATGGAGAGGGGTAACTAGTGGTGTCCCCCAAGGGTCAGTCCTGGGACCAATCCTTTTCAACTTATTCATAAATGATCTAGAGAAAGGGGTAAGCAGTGAGGTAGTAAAGTTTGTGGATGATACTAAACTGTTTAAGTTAGTCAAGACAGAAGCAGACTGTGAAGAATTTCACAAAGATCTCACCAAACTGAGTGATTGGGCAACAAAATGGCAAATGAAATTTAATGTGGATAAGTGTAAAGTAATGCACATTGGAAAAAATATCCCCAACTATCCGTACAGTATGATGGGGGCTAATTTGGCTACAACAAATCAGGAAAGAGATCTTGGAGTTATCGTGGGCAGTTCTCTGAAAACTTCCATACAGTGTGCAGCGGCGGTCAAAAAGGCAAATAGGATATAAGGAATTATTAAGAAAGAATATCTTACTACCCCTGTATAAAACTATGGTACGCCCACATCTTGAATACTGTGTACAGATGTGGTCTCCTCACCTCAAAAAAGATATTTTGGCCTTAGAAAGGTTTCAGAAAAGGGTAACTAAAATGATTAGGGGTTTGGAACGGGTCCCATATGAAGAGAGGCTAAAGCGACTGGGACTTTTCAGTTTAGAAAAGAGGAGACTGAGGGGGGATAGGATAGAGGTCTATAAAATCATGAGTGGTGTGGAGAGGGTGAATAAAGAAAAGTTATTTATTAGTTCCCATAATAGAAGAACTAGAGGACACCAAATGAAATTAATGGGTAGCAGGTTTAAAACTAATAAAAGAAAGTTCTTCTTCACACAGTGCGTAGTCAACCTGTGGAACTCCTTGCCAGAGGAGGCTGTGAAGGCTAGGACTATAACAGAGTTTAAAGAGAAGCTGGAAAATTTCATGGAAGTTAGGTCCATAAAAGACTATTAGCCAGGGGATAAAATGGTATCCCTGGCGTCTGTTTGTCAGAGGCTGGAGATGGAAGGCACGAGACAAATAGCTTGATCATTGTCTTCGGTCTACACCTGTGGGGCACCTGGCACTGGTCACTGTCGGCAGACAGTCTACAGGGCTAGATGGACCTTTGGTCTGACCCAGTACGGCCGTTCTTATGTTCTTATGTCATTCTTCCGCTCTACTCTGCGCTGATTAGGCCTCAGCTGAAGTCTTGTGTCCAGTTCTGGGCATCTTATTTCAAGAAAGATGTGAGAAATTGGAGAAGGTCCAGAGAAGAGCAGCAAGAATGATTTAAGGTCTACAGAACATGACCTGTGAAGGAAGGCTGAAAGAATTGGGCTCGTTTAGTTTGGAAAAGAGAAGATTGAGAGGGGACATGATAGCGGTTTTCAGGTATCTAAAAGAGTGTCACAGAGAGGAGGGGGAAAATTGTTCTCCTTGGCCTCTGAGGACAGGACAAGAAGCAATGGGCTTAAATTGCAGCAAGGGAGGTTTAGGTTGGACATCAGGAAAAAGTTCCTAACTGTCAGGGTAGTCAGACACTGGAATAAATTGCCCAGGGAGGTTGTGGAATCCCCATCTCTGGAGATATTTAAGAGTAGGTTAGATAAATGTCTATCAGGGATGGTCTAGTCAGTACTTGGTCCTGCCATGAGGGCAGGGGACTGGACTCGATGGCCTCTCGAGGTCCCTTCCAGTCCTAATATTCTATGATTCTATGATTCACTGAGTTCTGTCCATTTTTAGGAATGTTCTTGATTTGCTGATTTTTGTTTCTTTTCCGTTTGGCTCCATGAGGAGCCGTCCCATTCCAGACACGTCCTGTTTTCCTGGCACAACCAAACGATCACGTTGCTTTAAACACTTTCTTGTCTGTGGCCTTATCACTGTTTAGTGACCGAATACACTCATGTTAAAGGACACCCCTTTGACATTCTCATTTCTCCAGCTAACATTTCCCTGCTCTCAGTTGTGCTGATGTTTGGATATTACGGGTTGGGCTCTCTTCTCTCTTTGCCCATTGGAATGCAATCAGTTCTGTTCTTTACTTTCCTCTCCTCCTTCATCTTCCCCTTCTTGTTTCCTCACAGACTCTTTAGTCTCGGCCCCCCCCCGTTCCCACGGGTTGTCTCGGGACACCCCTTTCTATCTGCTGTATCCTCCACAGAGATGAGGTTAGCAAAACTGAGCACATGTTGGACCGGGTGATTTTCCATCCCATTTTCCATCCTCGGGCATCCAAACATGGGCTTTCCTTCTGCCACTACAGTGAAGGAATAAGTGCTTTCATGGTGTTGATATCAGTGAGGACCTGATGTTTTCCCCGAGGTGTGTTTCTTACTGTTCCCTGGTATGGTTTCCCACAGAATGAGGTGTAGACAAGATTGACACGGGAAGCACCAGAAAATATGGACTTGCCAGTTGTAGGGTCATTTGTTTACAATTCATTTCTCTGAATAATGAAAACGCCATTTCTCAGAGTGTGAAGAGCAACCGATCTGCTTCCCCATGAAAATAGTCTCCCTCAGTGTGTACCACGCCTCATACAAACATTCTCTGTCCTTTCAGACACCAGTACTGCGAGCATTGCTGTAGATCGTGGGCCCACACAGGACGTCAGGGGAACATACGGCACATGCAATAGACACCGTTCTGCCTCAGAGTTGGGCAGCTTCCTCCCTGCTCCATGTCAGATTCCAACACAACCTACTTCACCAACCCCTCCACCTTCATCCTTCTGGGTATTCCTGGCCTGGAGTGGGCCCATGTGTGGATCTCCATCCCCTTCTGCACCATGTATATCATAACCATCTTGGGGAATTTCACTATTCTGTTCATTGTGAAGACAGAGCCGAGCCTCCATGAGCCCATGTATTATTTCCTCTGCATGCTGGCCATCACCGACCTGGTCCTGTCCACGTCTACACTACCCACAATACTGAGCAATTTCTGGTTCAATTCCAGGGAGATCCAGTTCAGTGCCTGCCTCACCCAGCTGTACTTCGTTCATACCTTCTCAGTGATTGAATCTGGGATATTGATGGCCATGGCTTTGGATCGCTATGTGGCCATTTGCCGTCCCCTGAGACATTCCGCCATCCTAAATAACCCCCTGGTGGCCAAGATCGGCCTGGCCATGGTGCTGCGAGGTGTCATACTTGTACTGCCCTGTCCCGTCCTGGCGAGCCAGTGGCCATATTGCAGAACCAACATCATCCCCTACGCACTGTGAGCACATGGATGTGGTGAATCTGGCCTGTGCCGACATCCGTGTCAGTCGTAACTATGGCCTCTTTGTGCTATTCTGTGCGGATGCTCTGGATATGTTTCTTATCTCTGTGTCCTATATTCTGATCCTCAGGGCCATCTTCAAACTCCCCACAAAGGACGCCCGGCTCAAGACTTTTGGGACCTGCACTTCTCACCTGTGTGTCATCTTAGCCTTTTACACTCCAAATCTCTTCAGCTCCCTCACAACCCGCTTTGGCCTCCATATACCCCTGCATATCTACATTCTTTTTTCTGACATTTACCTCCTGGTGCCGCCCATGATAAATCCCATCATCTATGGAGTGAGGAACAAACAGATCCGAGACAGGCTGCTCTGGCTTGTTACGCTGAAAGGGACCTAAACGTTTTCTCCTGGCTCTCAGATCAATCTCATTGCCGAGATGGCTGGTGCTGGGCTTGCTTCCCTGAATGACTCACTGGCTAGTCAAAGAGCGATTCAAACCTTTCCTGATATTTCTTTCCAAGTGTAACATATTGGGGAATCGATCTGTATGCGACTCATTAAATTGTAGGGCTTCTGCATTGTAACTGGACACTCAAGGCCCTGACAATGACCCCACCTCTTTCCCAAAGGTCCCACCACTGCCCCACACCTTTTATTGGGCTCCAGGCAGGTTTGTGCCTCTTCCAAATATCCTTCCGTCGTGCATGCTCATCTCCTCTTCCATCACCCATTGTATCACCTCTGTGACGGGTTCCGTCTGCCCCCCAGGATGGCAGCTGGAGCTGAGACAGAACTGAGTCCTCTGCCTCCCATGTCTGGGTTCCCTCCTGTGCTTTGAATTGCAAGTGGCAAAGCCCCCAAGTCTGCCTCACCCCAACATCCACAGGCAGGCCCCGCACCCAGAGGTGTTCATGGATCCTCGGCTAGCCACTGCTTGAGCCCCCAGTGGAGAGGCTACAGTCCAAACACCCTCAGCTCCTCAGCCAACACCCCCGGAGCTGCCCTGCCCTGGTCCCATCCAGTATGGATGTGATACCCAGAGCCCCACTGCTAGAAATGAAAGTGTGTTTTCACCAACTAAGGTTCCTGAGCTGAGACTGACCCCTTTGCACTGCTACCAACACACAGTGTGCGAGGTGACGTGAATTTAATAGATTTCTGAGCTACAGAAAGACTGATTTACAGGGAGCAGCAGTGATAGCAACCAGGAGAAAGTAGAATAACCCCTAAGGAACGAAAGAAAACCTTGATCCAAGCCTAACGTCCTAGTGGGGCTATGAATCGAGCAGTGTCTCACTGAGTTTTCTAGCACAATAGGGTAGCTTTGTTTGGTTCCATGCATATGAGCCTTACAGACAGAACCAGCAAAGCATCTGCTTTCAACAGAAAGCTTCCTTGGCCTACTTTGTACAAAATTTGGGGCAAACACACAACTGATGTGTTCATAGAACCATGGAGCTGGAAGAGACCTCAGAATGTCATCAAGTCCAGCCCCTGCAGGTTCACAGAAAAATTGGCACAGAGGTGGCCAAGTAGAAATCCTCCCTTGGTTTGAGTAGGGGGCCAGCAGACCCCTCCCAGAGAGCTATTCCCAATGGGACCAACTTTCACTGGTGTGCATATCACAGAACCCTTCCATGCTCAGGCCAGCAAGGGTGGCACTGCAGGCTGCACACGTTCCAAGCCCCTGTCACACACTCAAGTTCAGTCCAAATGCAGTGCGGCTGGAGTTGCAGACGCAAGGCACCAGGCACGGGGCTGTTGGCTCGCGCATTGCAGGACAGTGGGACCAAAGGAGGGAAGCACGAAGACTCACAGGGAGTCTGGTTCATTTGCTCCCATTGGCACTCCGTAGCAAGCTTCATTGAGCTTGGAATTTCCTGTAAATGTCTTTCAAGCCACCCAGAGTTGGTATGGGGTGCCCAGGGGTGAGAGGGACCCAGAATGCGGCACTCAAATCTTATCCTTGCAGGGGACTCTTGAAAGGTGTGTACATTAAATGGCCTGGAGAGACCCTGCTCTGGTCTCCTGCTTTGCACAGGCCGCAGGACTTCCCCGGAGTCATCCCTTCCTGAATGGGAGCAGAGCTCTGAGGAAAACCCTCCATCCTGAGTGAAACACACGCGGTCAGTGACCCTTCATGTTCCACATCTCCACTCCATCTGTATCATTGAATCATAGAATACCAGGACTGGAAGGAACCTCGAGAGGTCATCGAGTCCAGTCCCCTGCCCTCATGGCAGGACCAAATACTGTCTAGACCATCCCTGATAGACATTTATCTAACCTACTCTTAAATATCTCCAGAGATGGGGATTCCACAACCTCCCTAGGCAATTTATTCCAGTGTTTGACTACCCTAACTTCTCTTTTCTAAACTAAACAAACCCAATTCTTTCAGCCTTCCCTCATAGGTCATGTTCTCTAGACCTTTCATCATTCTTGTTGCTCTTCTCTGGACCCTCTCCAATTTCTCCACATCTTTCTTGAAATGCGGTGCCCAGAACTGGACACAATACTCCAACTGAGGCCTAACCAGCGCAGAGTAGAGCGGAAGAATTACTTTTCGTGTCTTGCTCACAACACACCTGTTAATGCATCCCAGAATCATGTTTGTTTTTCTTTGTAGTCTCAAGCTGTCTGCCTTCAGTGCTCACCCACCCATCCCCCATCCCCATGAGACCTGTTCCTGCTGGCTCTGAGAGCCCGCTTGCAGCACATTTCTGTTCCCCATACTAAGTGCAACCGCCTTCTCCTCATTACGGCACTTTGCTTGAAACTGACCGCCAACCGACCAAACTGTTGAACAGGGAGGGGATCCTCAAGGAATCCATTTTGAAGCACTTGCAAGAGGGGAAAGGGATCAGGAATAGTCAAGATGGATTCATCAATGGCAAGTCGTGCCTAACCAATCTGATTAGCTCCTATGATGAGATAACTGACTCTGCAGACATGGGGAAGTCAGTGGATTTGATCTATCTTGACTTTAGCAAAGCTTTTGATAAGGTCTCCCACAATATTCTTGACAGCAAGTTAAGGAAATATGTATTGGATAAATGAACTGTAAGGTGGATAGAAAGCTGTCTAGATTGTTGGGTCCAACAGTTGGGGACATCAATGGCTAGATGTCAGGTTGGTGGTCGGTTTCAATTAGAGTGCCCCAAAGATCTGTTCTAGGGCCAGGTTTATTCAATATCTTTATCAATGAGCTGGATGAGGGGATGGATTGCACTCTCAGCAAGTTTGCAGATGACACTCAGCCAGGGGGAGAGGTAGATATGCTGGCGGGCAGGGATAGAGTCCATAGTGACGTAGCCAAATTAGAAGATTGGGCCAAAAGAAATCTGACGAAGTTCAACAAGGACAAATGCAGAGTCCTGCACTTGGGATGGAAGAATCCCCAGCATTGTTACAGGCTGGGGACCGACAGGCTAAGTAGCAGTTCAGCAGACAAGGGCCTGGGGATGACAGTGGATGAGAAACTGGATATGAGTCATCAGGGTTTGGGAATCCCCCAAAATCCTCAGTTGTGAAGACTGCAGCAAATAATGCATTCAGCTTCTCCGCTATGACTTTATCATCTCTGAGTGCTCCTCTAGGGTCTAGCAGAGAGAAACCAAAGTGATTTGGGACTGGAGCACATGGCCTATGAGGAGAGGCCGAGGGGCTTTGGGTTATTAAGTCTGCAGAAGAGAAGCGTGAGGGGGGGATTTGAGAGCACCCTGCAACTCCCTGAAGGGGGGTTCCAAAGAGGATGGAGAGAGGCTGTTCTCAGTGGTGACATGTGGCTCATTCCCTAGCCTAGGTTGCCCCTCACTCCTGTAGGGCATCGGCTTTAGACTTTGATTAGGTTTGCGGCGGTTCCCTCAGGGCTTTGGCTGTGACTGTCACTCTCTCCTCAAGCACTGACAGGCCACCTCTCCCTGTGCCTCCGTGTGTCGCACCACACGAGGGTGTGTTCGGAGGGACTTCCCTGTGCTAGGCGCCTCCACGGCCCTGCAGGAAAGGTGCTGCCCAGTGTGAGGAGAGTGACCGAGGAGAGTCGCTGCACTCTGGCCCCGCGTGACAGCCCTGTGGGCCTGTAGAAAGTGCCCATGACTGCCCGTAGCCACCTTCTCCACGTGGCTCTGTCTCCTGCCTCCCGCCCCCGGCCCCACCCTGGGCACTCACAGGTGCCACATTCTGTGCAGACCTAGGCCTGGTGCCTAACTGTCTCACTAACCAAATCTCATGTTCAAGTAAACACGGAGCAGCCAATTGCTCTGTGGCTCAGCCCAGAGCCCAGAGTTCTCCTCTCCTGTGGGAAGGGCCAAGAATTGCTGTTTGTGCCGCAAGCTGGATAAATAGCCCAGTCTCCAGGCTGGTTACATCCAGGTGACGCTTCTCCCTGAAGGATAAACTTAATTTGTTGTCAGTATGACCTCTGTGTGACCTGGATGTTAAGTCTGGTCTTTGTAAAGAGGTACGTGCTTGAACTCAGGTGAGCAAAGGGGGTAGGTAAAACTGGTTTGAACCTGTTGTAAGGCCTGCAAAGGGACTGTGAGGGGACAGATAATGATTGGAGGGAATTTGGTGCAAAGGGGCATGACCTGTATATGCATGCAATTGTAAGTGGTCAGTGGAAAAGGGGGTAATTACCATGTAAGGTGGTACAAAAGACCTTGCCTTTTGTTTGGGAAGTTGCAGAAACTTTTCCTGAGTATCCTGGAGATTTTTGCCCTGGAATGCATTCCTGAATAAAGCTGGTTGCTTAAGAAGGGTGTCTGGAATTGATTTGGTAGGGGTTTTGGGCCCCCATCCGAACCCTCGGATTAAAATTCTCCGTCATCCCCAGAGGCTGAGCGAACCCCCCTGGAACGGCCCCGAGCTATGTGAATAGTGCCCAGCCCTGTGCCGGCTCTCAGCGCAGGACGCTGCTGCAGACGCTGGGCTGAGAAAGGTGCGGGACGCGGCTGCCTGGGGGGGATTCCCAGGGAAGACTCTTTGGTCTCTGGATTCACAGATCCCATCTCTGATGAGCTCCCTGCTCCACAAACCCAGACCTACATAGTCATGATCAATGCAGAGTGAACCATGTGGTCTGCAGAACCATTAAACACGCCTGGTTATTGCCACAGAGGTAAGTTTGCTCCTGTATCTCCAGCCAAAACACCCCTCTTTTCTGTGCACCCACACCCCTCCATAGACTCACACAATCCTAGGGAGGCATCAATTCCAACCACCTAGTCAATGCCGGACCAGCCTGGACTAAATCATTGCAGCCAGGGCTTTGTCAAGCCAGGACCCCCACCCTAAGGAACCCATCTCAGGGCTTCACCACTCTCCTAGGGAAATCATTTTTCCTAATGTCCCACCTAGACCTCCCCCCAGAGATGTGCTCCAGCCCAGAGGTGGCTGCTTTTCAGTGTCCCAGGGTCCTTCAGAAGGAAAGGATGTAGCAGATGCACAATCCAAGGCGCAGTCCTGAGGCTGTGGCCAGCATTTGGCTCAGGCCTCACTGAAGCAAAACTCCCCTTGGAATCAGAAGTGAGGAAAGAGCTGAGGAGGCAGCTGCGTGTCCCTGCACAGACGCTGTCCCCCCTCCTCCTCCGGCATGGCAGGGCTCTGGCTGGCCCTGGGGGCTCTTTCCTGCCGTTAGCCTGGAGGAAAGCTAGGAGGTGCCAGGGCTCCGCACTGCAACCATTGAACCCACTTTTCAGCAGAGGCAAGACCAGTGTTCCCCGGGTCTCCCTGAAGAGCCATGGCCATGCTGCTGTGATGCTTTCTGTGCCCACAAGCCCGCAAGGCAAAGTCCAGAACAGCCTCCGGCCTGGCTCTGCCAGCATTGGGAGTTGGAGAATGCAGCCCGTCCCCCTCCTAGTTTCTCTGAAGGGTGAATCACGCTCAGGGCTCAGCCTGGATTTCCAGCTGGAATTTGTCTGGCTTCAGCCTCCAGCCTTTGGGCCTGGCGCTTCTTATCTCGGTGAGATCCCAGAGCCCGACATTCCCTGTGGTTTAGCCCTGTCCCAGTCTCTGCCTGAGCCTAGTTTGATACGATAATGAGATGAACGTTCATTTGGTCTCTTTGGATGGGATTTGACGCAGCCTCCCTCCATCTCTGCGGCTCTTTTCCTCACCTGCTCCCAGACAGACTCCAAGAAAACCCCCAAGGACCACAAAATCAGATCATCGCTCTCCGGATCAGATCCCTCCTGTTCTGCTAAGAAGGTGTGTCCGGGTCTGTCCACAGAGCTCAGTCAGTGGGGTGATTTCCACTGCCTCCTTGGCCAGACAAGGGCTCTAGAAACATCCCCATTAGGCTGACAATGGCCCATTGACAAGGGCTTTCTAACATCTGTCAGTTACCAGAGACTAGTCAATTGTCCGGGTGCTGAACTGATACTGTAGCGTGTTCCTTTATTTTGCTGAATGTTTTCCCCAATAATTCACATGCCTCAGAGACACCACATTTGAAAGGAGTTCCTTGATTAGCCAAGAGCGTACTAGCATTAATGGATGACATTGGATTCATTTGACAAGACCTAGTTTCCATAAACCATGCTGACGACTGGCATTTATTATATTCCTTGATTTTCTGACTAATCCCACATCAGGTTTTATTTGTTGCCTCACCTTGTCATTGTGGTGAACTTTCTATTTATTTTGAATAGTTTCTAGTAAACATAAGTTGCCTTTTATTTGCCTTTAAGAAAAGAAATCGGGTGTTGCTCCTGCATGATGGGGTACTTCTAGTTCCACGTGAGGTGTGTGGCTGATCTCTCAGTTCGTAACTCCGGGTTCATGAGTCTATGTTTCGACTGTGCGAGCTGGTTAAGAGCCTCCTTGACTGCAAATGGACTGGTAGGTATTTCATCACCTCCTGTGACACGAGAAACTCCTCGTGCTTCTTTGGGAATGCAGAAGCAAAATATCTTGTGACTACAAGGAACTTTTCTGCAACGTTCACAACTTTCAAGTCTCCTTCTAGGAAATGGAGTAAGCCTCGTTTGACAATTTCTTTTGTTCTTAATACAATTAATAATCTCATTTGGGATATCCTTAACCTGCCATGGCTATTTCCCTGATGTCTTTAATGTCCCTTATCAATATTCATAACTTCCCTTTCTGTGGCTGCACAGTCTTCTCCTCACTACCAGTTGTTCTCATTGCATCTGCAGTGGGGCTTTTCGCAAAGTTCTCTACTTTCTTGTTTGTGCCAGAGTGACCTAATAATGCTTCTTAAAGAACTCCTGATCTGCATTCCCATTTCAATCTCTAGTTTTGCCCATAATTTCCCTCAGCTTTGGGGACTCAGTACTTCTGAAGCACTAAGTGTCTGCGATGTTCCTAGCTGGGACTGCTCTCTGTGGCTACGTCTAGACTGAATGCCTTTTTTGAAAATGGCTTTTGAAAAAGCCTCTGTCAAAACAGAGCATCTAGACTACAAGATGGTTGTTTCGAAAAAGCAACTCGCTTTTTCAAAAGAGAGTCTAGACACTCTCTTTCGAAAAGGCCCTGTTTTCATGCAATAGCGCCTTCGAAAAAAGACATTATTCCTCGTAGAATGAGGTTTACCGCCATTGATAAAACTGCCACGTTCTTTCGATTTACTGTCAACAGAATGCGGCAGTAGTCTAGACACAGGTACAGTTTTTGAAAAAACCCTGTAGTCTAGATACACCCTGTTTGTCACTTTGAACGTGCTTGGGTCCATTCTTTGATTGGGTTCTCCTCTCCCACATGCCAATTTTTTCTGTCTCTTCTCTAAAATAAACAGTCCCAGAGTTTTCAGTCTGACTCAGTAAGGCAGCCTTCCCCATTGCCACAGCTGGTCTCAGGAATCCCATTTCCCCCCTGCTCTGCCCTTCCCAGAGACGGCTCTCTGCTGCCACATTGCCTGGAGAGACGGAGGGACCCACACTGAACGCACGCCCTGCTCAGGCCAGTTTCAATCCCACTTTTAGGCTTCTGAACGTCGTGTTTGTTTTGGCCACGACAGTGAATCATCAGCTGTTTCCATTGACCTGAAATCAATGTCACCCAGGGCTTGTCCCTCAGGGGTGTCCTAGATGGGTTTGTCACCGGGCACAAGTCTTTGGTTTTCCCACTCCCCTGATTCTGAGCGATGAGGCAAACAGGGAGCTGCGTCAGGCTCCTACCTGGGTTTCACTGTGTTATGGAGCAATGGTGGGTAACGAGTGTCCGCGCTCATGTTTCTTCCTGCTGCCTGTTAAGGTTTCCCACAGAACACGTTGCTGGGATTCTTGGCCCAGGGAGCAGCATCCAACATGGAACAGACCCTGCAGGGCCAGTTGTACGAAGTGAATTGACTAATAAAAGTGACATTTTCAGTGTGTGAAGAGACTGACGTGTTTCCCCCATGAGCAGAGCCTTCAGTCATGCGTTCTTCCATGAGCCCATGAGCCTCCATGAGTCCATCTACTATTTCCTCTGCATGCTGGCCGTCTCTGACCTCATCCTAACTATGTCTGTCCTGCCCAAAATGCTGAGCATCTTCTGGTTCAATGCCAGGAAGATCGATTTCAGTGCCTGCCTCACCCAGATGTTCTTCATTAACTGCTTCTATTTGGTAGGTTCTGGGATCTTAGTGGCCATGGTGTTGGATCGCTATGTGGCCATCTGCCATCCCCTGAGACATTCCACCATCCTGACAAATCCTGTGGTGGCCAAGATCGGCCTGGCTGTGTTTCTGTGCACTTGCCTGCTCAAGTTACCCCTCCCCTTACTGGCGAGGCAGTGGTCATATTGTAGAACCGACATCATCCCCCAGCCGTACTGTCTGCACATCGCCGTGGTGAGCCTGGCCTGTGCCGACATTTGTGTCAGTAGCTATTACGCCCTCACTGTGACATTGTGCGTGATAGGTCTGGATGGGCTATTTATCGCCGTATCCTATATCCATGTCCTCAGGGCCATCTTCAAACTCCCCACAAAGGACGCCCGGCTCAAGACATTTGGAACCTGCAGCTCCCACCTGTGCGCCATCCTTGCCTTTTACATCCCTGATCTTTTCATCATCCTCATAGCTGGGCTTGGCCAGATTTTGCCCCTGCACTTACACATTCTATTTGCCAACTTGTGCATTTTGATGCCTCCCACACTAAACCCCGTCATCTATGGTGTGAGGACCAAACGGATCCAGGCCAGGCTGTTCTCGCTCTTTACTCAAAAAGGGATCTAAGGTTTTTCCCAGTGCTCTGTCTGGGAGACTCAACTCAGTGAAGGGCTGGTTGGTGACACAGGGCTGGGGCCTCCTCCCGGAGTCACTGACTGGACAGAGAAAGTGCCAGTAACCTTGTTCCTGGCCTCACTGGGCTGTGTCAGCAGAAGAAAGTGAAGACTCCATCTGTGTACAACTCATTTACCCCCAGTAGCTTGAGGGGTAGGCAAAGCCTTTGTCCCTAGGGCCAGTCCTGACGTAAGAAGAAGGGCTGAGGGATCAGCCACAGGCTTGGTGTGAGGCTGGTGAGATAGGGAACAGTGCTCAAGACTTTGTTTAACCTTTCAAAATAGCCTCTGTCGAAAAAGAGCGTCTATATTGCATTTCGCGGATCGAAAATGCTTTTTCGAAAAAGAGCGTCCAGACTGCCAGACGCTCTGTTGAAAAAAAAAAGGCCCCTGGAAGTGCTTCTGGCAGGGCATGGGGGCAGCCCTGGACAAAATTATTTTGTCCATAATTTGTTGGACAAAAGTCAAGATGGTTTCTGTAAAGGGAAATCCTGTCTTACTAATCTATTAGAGTTCTTTGAAGGGGTTAACAAACATGCGGACAAGGGGGATCCAGTAGATATAGTATACTTAGATTTCCAGAAAGCCTTTGACAAGGTCCTCACCAAAGGCTCTTGTGTAAATTACATGGCCATGGATAAGAGGAAGGTCCTTTCTTGGATTGAGAACTGGTTAAAAGACAGGAAACAAAGGGTAGGAATAAATGGTAAATGTTCAGAATGGAGAGGGGTAACTAGTGGTGTCCCCAAGGGTCAGTCCTAGGACCAATCCTGTTCAACTTATTCATAAATGATCTGGAGAAAGGGGTAAGCAGTGAGGTGGTAAAGTTTGCATGGATGATACCAAACTGTTTAGGAAAGTCAAGACAGAAGCAGACTGTAAGGGACTCCAAGAAGATCTCACCAAACTGAGTGATTGGGCAACAAAATGGCAAATGAAATTTAATGTGGATAAGTGTAAAGTAATGCACATCGGAAAAATAACCCCAACTATACGTACAGTATGATGGGGGCTAATTTGGCTACAACAAATCAGGAAAGAGATCTTGGAGTTATCGTGACAGTTCTCTGAAAACTTCCACACAGTGTGCAGAGGCGGTCAAAAAGGCAAATAGGATGCTAGGAATTATTAAGAAAGGGATAGAAAATAAGACCCAGAATATCTTACTGCCCCTGTATAAAACTATGGTACGCCCACATCTTGAATACTGTGTACAGATGTGGTCTCTCACCTCAAAAAGATATTTTGGCCTTGGAAAGGGTTCAGAAAAGGGCAACTAAAATGATTAGGGGTTTGGAATGGGTCCCATATGAGGAGAGGTTAAAGCGACTGGGACTTTTCAGTTTAGAAAAGAGGAGACTGAGGGGGGATATGATAGAGGTGTATAAAATCATGAGTGGTGTGGAGAGGGCTGATAAAGAAAAGTTATTTATTAGTTCCCTAAATAGAAGAACTAGAGGACATCAAATGAAATTAATGGGTAGGAGGTTTAAAACTAATAAAAGCAAGTTCTTCTTCACACAGCATGTAGTCAGCCTGTGGAACTCCTTGCCAGAGGAGGCTGTGAAGGCTAGGAATATAACAGCTTTTAAAGAGAAGTTAGATAGTTTCATGGAGGTTAGGTCCATAAAAGGCTATTAGCCAGGGGATAAAATGGTGTCCTTGTCCTCTGTTTGACAGAGGCTGGAGGGGGATGGCAGGAGACAAATCGCTTGATCATTGTCTTCGGTCCACCCCCTCTGGGGCACCTGGTGCTGGCCACTGTCGGCGGACAGGATGCTGGGCTAGATGGACCTTTGGTCTGACCCGGTACGGCCGTTCTTATGTTCTTATGTTCAGCCTTTATTTCCAGGTGCTGCTGCCTGCCCTTTGCAGAGACGTGTACTTAAAGGAACCCCCTGGACAGCCGTTGCTCTGCTCCTACTTCTGGCTTGCCTACCTCCTAGAGGGAAAGCAAAGCTGCTGCAGTGCTTGCTCTGGTTGCCCTGCTTCCTCGGACATCACAGCAGTTCATTCTCAGGGTTTTGTTTCTGCTTTTCACTCTTTTTGGCCATGGAGCCTGTTCTACCTCTGGGCAGGCGATAGCCCCACGCTGCCATAGTGCAGTTTCTGCTGCATCTTCATGACTCTGTCATACATTTCCTGCCCCATATGGACCCAGAACAGACTGAGGAGACCTTCCTCCGGGATGCAGGAGCTGTGTCCTTGCCCCTAAACTTTTTGGGGGACAGGCAGATTAGGAGGCACGAGACGAATTCGGACTGATGGGACTGACTTGTCCTGCAGCTCTGGAACGATGACCACTGGCTCCGCAACTTCTGGATGCGGAATGCCACATTCCTGGAGCTGTGTGCCTGGCTCGCCCCTGCTCTGCAACACCAGGACACCCACCTGCGGCCCACCATCCCCCTGCAGAAGTGGGTCGCAATCACCCTGTGGAAGCTGGCCACCCCCGACAGCTACTGCTCCATTGGACACCAGTTTGGCGTGGGGAGATCTACCATCGGGCCATGTTGATGGAGGTAAGTCACTTGCAGGGGACAGACCCTGCTGAGTGGGGGGGTTGAGAAAGGGGGACTGCCAGGCAAGGGCAAGAGGGAGTGGGGGATGGAGTGGCACTTGGATACCGCTCCTCGGCCACCCCTGAACTTATGTGGGAGAAGGGGGCGTCCTGACAAGGGGAGGGGTGAGTTGGGAGGGGGGGAGGGTTCTGCTCCCAAGCGCTTAGGTAACCTGTCTAACTCCCTGGTTTCTGTCTCTCTACTTGTCTTGTGCTGCAGGTGGTGAGGGCCATCAATGTGGAGCTGCTGAAGAGGCTCGTCCGTCTCGGGGACCTGGACAACATCCTTGCCGGGTTTGCTGCCCTTGGCTTCCTGAACTGCAGAGGAGCCCTTGAAGGGACACACATCACAATCCGCGCACCGCCCCATGGAGCAGCCCAGTTCATAAACAGGAAGGGCTACTATTCCATGGTGCTGCAGGCCCTGGTCGACCACCAGGGACACTTTATGGACATTTGTATCAGGTGGTCGGGGCGGGCACATGATGCCCGCATATTCCGCAACTCCTACCTGAACCGCAGGTTGCAGGCAGGAACATTTTTCCCCCATTGGCACCTTGCGCTCTGGGGCGTGAAGATGCCAGTGTGCATAGTGGCCGACGCGGCCTACCCCCGATGCTGTGGCTCATGAAGCCCTACACCAGCCACCTGGATGCAAGCAAGGAGCTTTTCAGCATGCATCTTAGCCAGGCTCGCATCCAGGTGGCATGCGCTTCTGTCTGAAAGAAAGGCTCTGTTGCCTCCTCACATGCCTGGAGATGGGCGAATACAACATCCCAGAGGTGGTGGCCGTATGTATAAAACTATGGTACACCCACATCTTGAATACTGTGTACAGATGTGGTCTCCTCACCTCAGAAAAGATATTTTAGCCTTGGAAAGGGTTCAGAAAAGGGCAACTAAAATGATTAGGGGTTTGGAATGGGGCCCATATGAAGAGAGGCTAAAGCGACTGGGACTTTTCAGCTTAGAAAAGAGGAGACTGAAGGGGGATATGATAGAGGTGTATAAATTCATGAGTGGTGTGGAGAGGGTGAATAAAGAAAAGTTATGTATTAGTTCCCATAATAGAAGAACTAGAGGACACCAAGGGTGTGTCTAGACTACATGGCTCCATTGATGGAGCCTTTTAGATGAGGCAGGATGACAAAGGGAAATGAAGCGGTGATTTAAATAATTGCCGCTTCATTTAAATCAAAATGGCCACCATGCTGTGCCGATCAGCTGTTTGTCGGCACAGCACAGCAGTCTAGACGGGGATCTGCCAACCTCAGAACCCTTTGTTGGCAGATCCTTTATGCCACGTGAAACATTTCCCTTTGTCGTCCTGCCTCATCTACATGGCTCCTTTGACAGAGCCATGTAGTCTAGACACACCCCAAATGAAATTAATGGGTAGCAGGTTTAAAACTAATAAAAGAAAGTTCTTCTTCACACAGCGCATAGTCAACCTGTGGAACTCCTTGCCACAGGAGGCTGTGAAGGCTAGGACTATAATAGAGTTTAAAGAGAAGCTAGATAAATTCATGGAGGCTAGGTCCATAAAAGGCTATTAGCCAGGGGATAGAAATGGTGTCCCTGGCCTCTGTCTGTCAGAGGCTGGAGAAGGATGGCAGGAGACAAATCGCTTGATCATTGTCTCGGTCCACCCTCTCTGGGGCACCTGGCGCTGGCCACTGTCGGCAGACAGGATACTGGGCTAGATGGACCTTTGGTCTGACCCAGTACGGCCATTCTTATTTTCTTATGTTGCGCCCTCCATAACCTGGTGGAGAGGAAAGGGGAGGCCTTCTTCCCGGGATGAGGGACAGGTGCTGATGGAGAGGAGAGGCTATTTGAGCAGCCCTGGATGGCTGCCATCTGCCTGGCTCACCAGTCTGGTGTCCGAATCCGTGAGGCCCTGAGGGAGAGATTCTCAGAAGGAGCCCACTGACTCTCCCCAGGGCCTCCCCCATGGGGGTCTTGGCCTGGCCCACCCCTACCTGTCCCTCCACAACCCTCACTCTCTTCCCATAAATACATACACACCCCGTTTTCTTTAGAAACAGAAATTGGTTTTTTATTAGAAACAGTAGCAATACAGAGAATGTGCTAACTGTATAAACCCCCTTTCTCTTGTTCAACTGTTTATAAACAAGTGAATCTGTCAGTGAAAATGAAGAATTTGTTCCATAACTGAAATGTCCTTTCACTGGGGTGGTAGGGGACTGAACATCAGGAGGCGGGAGGGGGCTCAAGTAGGCCGCTGCTTCCCTGATTGCAGGGTTCTGCCACCTTCCTGCATCCTGGCACCGCCACGGCCTAGGGCTCCGGTGGAGCGAGAGCCAGTCCTGGGGGGGGGGGCAGCTGTTGGACCTGTGAGGGCTCGGGAGCAGGAGGGGCTGGGGGAGCAGGAGCCTAGTGTGCAGGAGGAGAGGTGCCTGTGGCAGGGGCAGGCAAGGCTAGGTCCTCCCACATAGTGGCACAGATGGAAATGCGCTGCTGGACCAGCTTATCCAGCAGCCTGGTGCGCCACTCGGCCTCTGCCTCCGGCCACGACGTGCTCCCTCAGCAGGTCCGTGTAGACCCGCTAGTGCCTGCGGGTGCCACGGGTCCGGGATGGTGGTGGGGCGGGTGTGGTGCTCCCCTGTTGGGTGGAGGGTCCAGCTGTGGAGGAAAAGAGGAGGGGATAATCAATGTCTGTGTGCACCCCCGCTGCCCCCCAGGGCATGCCGTGTCTGTCAGGGGCTGTCCTTTGGACAGGAGACTCAGGGGAGTTACACGTCACACCGCATGTGAGTTGGGCAGCGGCCAGAAAGCCTCACAGGGGCCCCACAGTGGCAATGGGACTAGCTGGCCCCCCACACTGCCAACCTGCCCGTGTGTGGTGACCCCTCAAAGCACTCACCTGATGTTCCCTCCCCGATGTCCTTGGACACCTGGGAGGCCTGTGGGGTCTGGAGGCCCGGCTCCTGAGAGAGGGTCCCTACAGCCTCCTCTTCCTCCTCCTCCTCCTCCTTCGGGTGCAGCTCTCCCACCTCTCCTGCCTGGTCTTCCTCCCTCAGGGGTTGGTCCATGATGTGGTGGGGTAACCCGGACTTCACGACACGCCGTGGACTCTGGGCTTCCCCACCGCCCAGACTGGTGCCCCCCTTTTGGTGCCCCCGGGTGGGTTCTCCTCACTGTCCCGAGAAGGGCCAGGGGGGCCTTGAGGCTGGGACATGGCTAGCACGGGTGCTCTGTCTGGCTTCCTGACAGCAATGCCTGTCTGGGTGCCTGTGCCTATAAGAGTCTGCGGGCAGGAAACACCGAGGTGCTCAACATGTAAAGGCTGGACTGTCCACCAGGGCTTCTTCCTGGAGGCCTTTATTTTTTACAGAACTGGCTCCCTGCATCCACACACACTTTTTTTCAACAGATCACTGTCGAAAACGGTGTTATTCCTCATAAAACGAGGTTTACCACTGTCAACAAAACCACCGTGTTCTTTCCATTTACGGTCGAGAGAACGCGTGGGTAGTCTAGAGGCAGGTATGGTTTTTTGGAAAAAAGGCCACCTTTTCCGAAAAAAACCCTGCAGTCTAGACACAGCCTAAGGGGGCTGCACTTGTCTGCCCAAGGGGCGAGTGGAGAATCCTGTTGTGGAGAGAGCCAGCCCATGGCAACAGGCACACGTGTGTGAGTGTCTGACAGAGGCAGCTGGGTACGAGGACCTGGCTTCATTTAAAGTAAAGCTGTGAGGTTCCTTAGCCCTTTATCTGATTGTGTGTTCATTGCGCATCCCTCAGACTCTGCTGCACCAGCTGCTTGCACAGAGCTGGGGTAACACACGGAGGAGCCCCCACGCACAGCCGAATGGGTAACACCACAGTCCTGGTGTAACACCCGGAGGTGCCCCGGCACACAGCTAAACAGGGAACAGCACAGAGCCAGTGTAACACACAGTGGAGCCCCGGCACATACAACTGAATGGGTATCATCACAGAGCTGGTGTAACACACAGAGGACCCCTGCACACAGCCGAATGGGTATCAGCACAAAGCCGGGGTTAGACCCAGGAGCACATGCATGCAGCCGCAGGGGTATCAGCCCAGTACGAGGTGAGCAGTGATTGGGGGGTCACAGTTGCATTTTCCATGTGCCTGCAGAACATATGAATGGCCATACGGGCTCCGACCAAAGGCCCATCCAGCCCAGCGTCCTCTCTCCACACAGACTGGTGCCCAGAGGAGAGGAACAGGGAAAGCATCATCCACTGAGCCACTGCAACAGAGCAGGGGATCAGCAAGTGACCAGAAAGGGTTTGTGTTTCCCTTGAGTTGGCTATTCTAGATCTCCCTGTCTATCTTCATTAATAACCTGGATGAGGGGATGGGTTGCACCCTCAGCAAGTTTGCGGATGACACTAAGCTGTTGGGAGAGGTAGTTACGCTGGAGGGCAGGGATAAGGTCCAGAGTGACTTAGACACATTGGAGGATTGGGCCAAAAGAAATCTGAGGAAGTTCAACTAGGACAAGTGCAGAGTCCTGCCCTTGGGAGGGAAGAATCCCAAGCACAGTTACAGGATGGGGACGGACTGGCTAAGTAGCAGTTCTGCAGAAAAGGACCTGGGGGTTACAGTGGATGAGAAGCTGGAGATGAGTCAACAGTGTGCTCTTGTAGGCAAGAAGGCTAATGGCATATTAGGGTGCACTAGGAGGAGCATTGCCAGCAGATCCAGAGAAATGATTATTCCCCTTTATTCGGCTCTGGTGAGGCCACATCTGGAGTATTGTGTCCAGTTCTGGGCCCCTCACTACAAAAAAGATGTGGAGGCATTGGAGAGGGTCCAGCGGAGGGCAACCAAAATGATGAGGGGTCTGGAGCACATGACCTATGAGGAGAGGCTGAGGGAGTTGGGTCTGTTTATTCTGCAGAAGAGCAGAGTGAGGGGGGATTTGAGAGCAGCCTGCAACTTCCTGAAGGGAGGTTCCAAAGAGGCTGGCGAGAGGCTGTTCTCAGTGGGGGCAGATGGCAGAACAAGGAGCAATGGGCTCAAGTTACAGCAGGGGAGGTCTAGGTTGGCTATTAGGAAACACTATTTCACTGGGGAAGTAGTGAAGCACTGGAGTGGATTCCCTAGGGAAGTGGTAGAATCTTCACCTCTAGGAGTGTTTAATTCCCAGCTTGACAAAGCCCTGGCTGGGATGATTGAGTCGGGGTTGGTCCTGCTTTGGGCAGGGGGGTGGACTCGATGACCATCTGAGATCTCTTCCAGCCATAGGATTCTATCTGCCCATCCCTCCTGGGCATGTCTAGGCTATCAGACCCTATGGGCACTAGGCAGAGCCCCAATTCTTTTACTAATGAATGATTATTTAAAATACACACAAACACAGAGAGGAGCCAATTCCTCCCTGACTCAGCCCAGAGGCCAAGACGTCTCCTCTCCCTTTGGGAAAAGCCTTTAATTGCTGTTTAATCCTCACGATGGATGAAGAATTCAGTAGCACAGACAAGCTTGTCTCCAGCATATTTACACTGAGACGGTTGCTCATTCATTAGAGGCTGAGGAAATCCCCTGGGACGGCCCAGAGCTGTATTATAGTCAGTGCACAGCCCTGTGCCGGCTCTCGGCGTGGGACGCTGCTGCAGACGCTGGGCTGAGAGAGGTGCAGGACGCGGCTGCCTGAGGGGGGTTCCCAGGGAAGACACGTCCCTCTCAGCACTCACAGGTACCAGCTCTAGCTGTGGGGTTCCTCTGCCCCACAGACAGTGTGTTTGACGGGATAGTGAATAGGTCTGCGGCCCTCTCTGCCCTGCCCACCCATTCCACATCCCTGGGCCCTTGTCACAGGGGATGAGTTTGCTCTGGTATCACAAGCCAAAAGGTCCCTCTTTTCAATGCCCTTGGCCTAGCAGATGGCCTCGAGGCCAGAGGTGGCTGCATTTCCGTGGCCCGGGATCCTCCAGGACGTAAGATTTCAGGACATGCACATCACAAGGCTCATTCTGAGGCCACGGCTTGGACTCTGCTCAGGCTCCTCTTAGTGAAATCTGCCCTTGCAGTGAGAGCTGAGCAAAGAGCTCAGGAGCCAGCGGTGGGTGAATTCACAGACACCGTCCCCTCCTCCCCCGGCCTCTCAGGGCTCCGGCTGTTCACGGAGGGGGTTCCACACGGCCTGTGTGTGGTACGGAGCAGGGCAATGCGGGGGGCTCCTCGCTGGAGCTGCCAGGGCCCCTGGGAACAACTGTAGGGATTTCTCCACATAAGACAAGCCGCTGCTCCCCTCGCTTCCTGTGAGACGGCAGCTGAACTGTTGTGCCCGAAATGGTCTGTATCCTTTCAGCGGGAGGCCAACACCCCCAGTGGGAAATTTCAGTCCAAGCCGTCACAGTGTGGTGACAGGCAACTGAAAATGATGCCGTCTGGTTGAAGGTGCCAGACCCCCTGAACAAAGGGGAGGCCAGCAGCACCACCGGCAGTGCCCAATTCATCTGTGGGTCCCAGTCCGCCGGCCTACCTGGTCCACAGATGTCTGGGGCGAGGAGATCCACAGGCCCAACATATAGAAGGGAAACCGTTTTCTTTATCCCCTGTGATATGTGCAGACGTGCACTGTGACTGAATGGTCCCTTCTTCGTGTGCTCTGAGACAGAGTAAATTAGGGTATGTCTACACTACAAAGTTAATTCAAACTAACAGCCGTTAGTTCGAATTAACTTTCATAGGCGCTACACATGCAAACCGCTAGTTCGAACTTAATTCAAACTAGCAGAGCGCTTAATTCGAACTAGGTAAACCTCATTCTACGAGGACTAACGCCTAGTTCGAATTAAGTAGTTATAATTAAGGGCTGTGTAGACACATAATTTGAACTAGTTGGAGGCTAGCCCTTCCCAGCTTGCCCTGGTGGCCACTCTGGGCCAAACCAGGGAAACTCTTCTGCCCTCCTCCAGGCCCCAGAGCCCTTAAAGGGCCACGGTCTGGCTACGGTGCTTGTGCCAGGTGCAAGCCTGCCAGCACCCAGCCAGCAGACCCTGCACCTGGCACGGCATGAGCCAACCACCCGCTGCCACCCAGCCCTCCGCCTCTTCCCGGGACCAGGCTGGCGGCTCCCAGGAGCCTGCCCGGGGCCACAAGAGGCGGGCGCCCGCCTGGTCTAGTGCGGAGATCGTGGACCTCATCCAGGTTTGGGGGGAGGCCTCCAACGTCCACAATCTCCACACTAGGCACAGGAAAGCGGCCGTCTAGGGCAAGATAGCTGCCAGCCTGGCCACCAAAGGCCACATGCGAACCCAGGAGCAGGTTTGCATGAAAATCAAGTTGGTCCAGTGAGACCCCGACCCTGAGCCCTGAGCTTAGAACATAAGAACGGCTACTGGGTCAGACCAAAGGTCCATCTAGCCCAGTAGCCTGTCTGCCGACAGCGGCCAGCACCAGGTACTCGGAAGGGATGGACCGAAGACAATGACCAAGCCATTTGTCTCGTGCCATCCATCTCCAGCCTTCCACAAACAGAGGCCAGGGACACCTTCCTACCCCTGGCTATTAGCACTCCATGGACCCAACCTCCATGACTTTATCTAACTTCTCTCTTAAACTCTGTTATAGTTCTAGCCTTCACAGCCTCCTGTGGCAAGGAGTTCCACAGGTTGACTATTTGCCTTGTGAAGAAGAACTTTGTTTTATTAGTTTGAAGCCTGCTACCCATTCATTTCATTTGGTGTCCTCTAGTCCTTCTATTATGGGAACTAATAAATAACTTTTCTTTATTCGCCCTCTCCACACCACTCATGATTTTATATACTTCTATCATATCCCCCCTCAGTCTCCTCTTTTCTAAGCTGAAAAGTCCCAGTCTCTTTAGCCTCTTCATATGGGACCTGTTCCAAACCCCTAATCATTTTAGTTGCCCTTTCTGAACCCTTTCCAAGGCCAAAACATCTTTTTGAGGTGAGGAGACCACATCTGTACACAGTACTGAAGATATGGCGTACCATGGCTTTATACTTCCTCCTCCTTCTTCCCCTGGCTTCCCCTTCCAGCTCCCTCCTCCCAGGTTTCCCCTCCCCTCTCCCATCCTCTCTCTCTCTCTCTCCCACCTCCTTTTCCCAGTCTCCCCAGAGGTTAATCCCCCCACCCTCAGTTTTGTTAAATAAAGAGAGTTTCTATTTTTGAACACACGTGTCCTTTATTTTTTACATCAGGAAGGGGGCTAGGGAAGGGTAAGTGGAAGGAGGTGAGGGAGGAATGGGGCACGAGCCCCAATGGGGAGGACTGGGGTGGCTCTGCGGGCTCCTCGGGTGGAAGCTCTCCTGCAGGGCCTCCTGGATCCTGACAGCCCCCGATTGACCCCCGGATGGCAGCCTGCAGCAAGTGCAGCCGGGCTGATGGCCGAGTGCTGTGATGTGCCGAGTGTGGGCACTCAGGGCACTCCAAGACAGGACTGCTTTGCTGTCCTCATCGAGGTAGACCAGCAAGCGGGAACCCCGAGAACTGTCTGTCCGGGGTGGGGGTCGGGTCCCTTTAAGCACAGCCCTCGGCTAGCCTGAGGCAGCAGCTCCACACTCTAAGTCCTGGTTCCAGCCAGCCTTAACTGCGGTTCAGGGTCCACTCAATGTGGACATGCTAGTTCAAATTAGTAAAATGCTAATTCGAATTAGTTTTTAAGTCTAGAATTTGAATTAGCTTAGTTTGAATGAACTAATTTGAACTAAGTTAGTTTGAATTAGTGCTGTAGTGTAGACATACCCTTATTTCCCTAGGAGGGTGGGGAAGCACTGTAATGGATTCCCTAGGGTGGGGTGGATTTTTAAGTCTCAGCTTGACAGAGCGCTGGCTGGGATGATTGAGTTGGGGCTCCTAACGCTGGATAAATAGCCCAGACAGGCTGCCTCCAACCTCTTTACATCCAGTTGTCGCTTCTCCTCCAGAGACAGAGCGAATCCCCTGGCACAGCCCAGAGCAGTGTTATAACCAGTGCACAGCCCTGTGCCGGCTCTCGGCGTGGGACGCTGCTGCAGATGCTGGGCTGAGAGAGGTGCGGGATGCGGCTGCCTGAGGGGGGTTCCAGGGAAGACACTTGCCTCTCAGCTCTCACAGGTACCAGCTCTAGCTGAGGGGGGTCCCCTGCTCCACAGCCCCAGGGCAAGGTGAATTTCTCTGGCTTCAGCTTCCAGCCACTGGTCCGAGTTCTGCGCCAGGTCACAGAGCGTCATTACAACATTACTGCAAAGGTAAATCAATGAAGTTCCCTAAGTCTGTCTCCAAATGGCCATCCTGGGCCAGCCCAGCGGTCCCTCTAGCCCAGTGTCCGTGAATTTAGCTAGTTCTTTGCTGAGCCCTGCTATAGTCTGAGCCTTCACAGCATCCTCCAGCAAGACGTCCCACGGGTTGACTGTGCTTTGTGTAGACATTCCTCTAATGTGTTTAAACTGAGTTGAGATCTGGAGTCAGACTGAATCCTTGTTCCAGAGTGCAGGGTGTTCTGATGGAAGGGTTTGGCTCAGGCCCTCTGTGCTTTTCATGGGCTGTTCAGCAATTTGAGTTCATACAGATCTTCCTAGGCCAAGTTCCATCTCGGGGAGAGTGTGTGGTTTGGTGAAGGGCCACTCTGCTGAGAGCCAGGAGACCTGACTTCTAGCACTGAACTCCTGCGTGACCTTGTACAAGTTGCTTATCTCTCCTGTGCTTTTGTCTGCCCCTCCGTGAAATGGGAATCTATGTCCTCCTCCCCACGGGTGTCAAGGCATGTAGAATAGGACTCACTGGCACTTAGGGTCTTTTTGAAAGGCCTCTGAGATACAGGAAGGCAAAGGTCTCTAGAAGAACAGGATATTATTAAAAGCTTCAGGGATAGCCGAGTTAGTCTGTACAAGATAAAATTAAAAAAACAACAAATAGTCTGGTAGATTTTAAAGACTAACAAAACATGTAGATGTATCATGAGCTTTCGTGGACACAGCCCACTTCTTCAGATGTAATGGAGTTTTATATCTGAGCTGGGATCAGTGAGAACCACAAGGGATTTTAATGGATATATCAGCTACAACTTTTTCATTGCAGGGAATGTGGTTTTTTACACTGAGCAGAACCTCCTCAGGGCATCATGCCAACGTGCAATGAAACTAACATCAGTCATACAACCTTCCTCCTGGCAGGCATCCCCGGGTTGGAAGATGCCAGCCCCTGGATCTCCATCCCGTTCTGCTCCATGTACCTTGTAGCAATTTTAGGAAACAGTCTGATTCTGTTTGTGATAAAGACACGACAGAGTCTCCATCATCCCATGTACTTGTTCCTTTCCATGTTGTGTGTCACCGACCTCGGCTTCTCTGCTTCTACCTTGCCCACAGTGCTCAGCATCTTCCTGTTTAACAGGAGAGAAATTGACATTGATCTCTGTTTGGCCCAACTTTTCTTTGTTCACACTTGCTCTCTCATGGAATCCTCTGTACTACTAGCCATGGCCTTTGACCGCTTTGTTGCCATACGCCACCCGCTGAGATATGCTTCCATTTTAACCAGTGCCAGGATAAGAAACATTGGGCTGGCAACAATAATCAAGGGTAGCGGTCTCAATATCCCACTTGTCCTTCTTCTCAAGAGGTTGCCGTACAGCAGGATTCAACCTCTCTCCTATCCCTATTGCTTGCATCCAGATATGATGAAGGTGGCCTGCGCAGACACTACGCCCAATAGCTCCTATGGCTTGTTTATTGTTCTTTCTTCTCTGGCCTTGGACTCAGTGCTCATTATCTTGTCTTACATCATGATCCTTACCACAGTGCTGAGTCTCACGTCCTGGCGTGAGCGTCTCAAGGCCCTGAACACCTGCATCTCCCACATTTGTGTCACGCTGCTGTTCTACACCCCGCTGCTCAGTTTGACGATGATCCACAGGTTCATGAAAAATGCCCTTCCGCTGAGTCAAATTCTTCTGTCTTATGTCCACTACCTCCTCCCCCCTGTGCTGAACCCCATCGTGTACAGCATAAAAACCAAAGAGATTCGTAAACAGATCACAAAGATCTTTCAAAACTATTCCACTAAGAGGCTCTGATGGGGCACTGAGTTGGTTTGTCTAATCTGTTTATGTATGAACCTCCATACCCATGATCTCCAAGAGCTGCTGTGACCCTGAGCCAGCAAGGGTTAAGCATCCAGGCAGCTGATTGAACTAAATACAACTTTCAAGAATGTATGAGAAATGTGTTGAAATGGAAACAGGGTCATTCCTTGTAGACAGCTGGAGGAGCCATAATAAACATACTGTCAAGTATCAGAGGGGCAGCCGTGTTAGTCTTGATCTGCAAAAGCGACAAGGAGTCCTGTGGCACCTTATAGACTACAGATGTATTGGAGCATAAGCTTTCGTGGGCTTCATCAGGTGCATGAATCAGACATAGATAATTATTTTATTTGTCTGCATTTACCTATATCTTATTAGAAATTCAATGAGATCTGATTACTTTGTAAATACTATATTGCGATTCATGTCTGTAATGCTTCCCTACTGTATTCTATTGGTTCGGTGATCAAAAACTTATATTAACCTTTAGATGAAACTTGAAATTTAATTGTCTTTATTTCTCTTTGAACTTTGTAGTAAACTATCTATGAACCATTTGAATTGTTAATTGCCTTATGCTAAGCAATGCAAGTAGTTATTGGTGTATGCCCAGAAAAGAAACATGTAGTTTCAAGCCACAGTGTACATTGTCTATTCCTCACCAAAGAAATGCCTGCTTTGATCAGTTGCTGACACAAGGCAAATCCGATGAACTTCAGTTACAAAAGGACTTTGGGGCCTGATCCTTATCATTTCAGATGTGCTTAAATTATGTCAAAGAAAGTTCAAGTCTCAAGAGAGAGGACTCTTATGGATTATCCATGCAAGTCTTATGGAAGAAATTGAATAAACACTGGAGATGGACCGCTTATTGGATCATTTTCTTTTCCATTAAGTGCAGAAGGGTTTCTACTAATCAGCAGCATCCCCATCTCATCTATGAAGCTGACCTAAGGACCAGATTCACATCTGTTTCTATATATTTATCTTTTAACTGCAATAACTGGTTTTTATTTTGAAATGAATTCTAGCTTAGTTAATAAGAATTGTCTGTATGCATCTGTTTGGCTAAGATTTGAAATATTCATTGGCCTGTTGGGCAAAGTATTTGACTTCTTGGGGCTGGGAGATTTTTATTTATGGTGAATAAAATTTTGAATAACTCTCACTATGTAGACTTGGTTGTTTTTTTGTGAACCAATGACTGGAATGCTTAAAGGGAACTGTATTCTGGCTTCTCAATAACCAGTGTGGAGTTCCATATGTTTTGTTACTGGCTCAGTAAGGTTTATTGTAAGACAAAGCCACCAGTTTGGGGGATTGACCTTGCAGTTCCGAAGTCCGGTCCGTATGCAGTGTATCCATGGGGACATCAAAACGTACCCCACGGCATGGATAAAAATAGCGGTAGGGGGCACGGAGAGGCTCTGCAGGGCGGCCCTGGCCCCCCGCCTAGTTTATTCTGTTCTCTTAGGCCGAGATTGGCCAGGGTTCTTAGCCACTGTTAAAGAGTGGACCCGGGAGACTTTCCAGGGTGGCTGGCAGGGACAGGGGACACAGGACATAGAGACCCTCACCAGTGAGGGAGCAGCTAATGGCAACCCCAGTGAGACGACAGACTGGGGGGGTGACGAGGACTTCCTTCGGGAGCAAAGGGAGGATCTCACTGTAAGCCACATCTGGGTACAAGCCTCCAGAGCAGAGGAAATCCGGGAAGACAGCCCCCCAATGCCTCAGGGACCCCGGTCTGAGGTACGTGCTAATCGGCTATACTGTATAGACAAGGGATCTGAGGGACGGGGGGCTGTCCAACAACTCCTGGTCCCTAAGCAGTATAGGAGAAGGGTGCTGGAGATTGCCCACGCTAACCCCTGGGCTGGGCATCTGGGGCGTGAGAAAACGTTAGAGCATGTGACCCAAAGATTTTTTTGGCCGGGGATTTACCTCAAGGTTACGGATTTTTGCGCATCTTGTCCTGAATGTCAAAGGGCTGACCTAAGGCCCAAACCCCAGGCCCCCCGGTAGCAATGCCCGTAGTAGGGGTTCCTTCAAAAGGATAGGGTTACACCTAGTCAGCCCCTTAGAGCAATCACAGTCGGGGCAACAAAATATATTTGTGGTGGTCAATTATGCGACTAGGTACCAGAGGCTGTGCCTCTCCAGAATACCACCACCCCGGTTATAGTGGCCGAATTGCTAAAATTTTTCGCAAGGGTCGGTCTCCCTCGGGAGTTTCTAACGGATCAAGGGACCAATGTGTGTCCACAAAGATGATGGCAGAGTTGGCCCGATTGTTGAGTATTACGACTCTTAGGATGTCCGTGTATCATCCACAAGCGGATGGGCTCATGGAGCAATTCAGCCAGACCCTTAAGGCCATGCTTAGACGATTCGTGGTGAAAGATCCCAGAGAGTGGTACAAGCTGTTGCTGGCACTGCTGTTTGCATTGAGGGAAGTCGCACAGGCCTCTATGGGGTTTGCCCCATTCAAGCTGCTGTACGGCCGGTGGCCCTGGGGTGTATTAGCTTTACTGCGGGAATCGTGGGAGGAGCAGGAGTCCCGGGTAGCCGGTACCGTACCGTATATATTAAAAGTACAGGAGAAGCTAAAAGATCTAGGAAAATTCACCAGAGAGAATATTTTAAAGGCTCAGGAGAGGCAGGCTAAGTATTATGACTGTTAAACCAAGTTAAGGGACTTTGCTCCAGTGGATTGGGTGCTGTTACTATTGCCAGCCCATGAGTTGAAGCTCTTAGCTAAATGGCAAGGGCCTTTCGAGGTAGTGAGATGCGTGGGCCTAGTAGATTATGAGATACTATTGGATGGAAAGCAGCGGAGGATGTAGATTTACCATGTAAATCTTTTAAAGAAGTGGGTGCCGAGGGAAGCCTCGTTTATTATGCCGCGCCCCCCCAGAGACTGAATTAGGGCCTTGGGTCGGAGAAACCACAGGGCAGACAGGAGTCACCTTAGGAGAGGATGTAGGACCCCAGCAAAAAAAACAGATAGAGCAGCTCTTGCAAGAATTCCCCCACGTAATATCCAATAAACCGGGGAGCACGACAAAGACGAGCCATCATATAGCGACCTAGATGGGGAAAAAGGTGAGGGATCCCATATAACCTGTCACGTTACTGGATTTTGAGGGGAGCAGCCAGATCACTGCTGCACCCATGGGGGGGGGGTGTTTGCCCCAAACGTTGGTACAAAGGGGGCCATGTGAGGTATCAAATGAAAGCTTTCCTTCTACCGATTCTATAGATGCTCTTCATATATCTGTACAATGTCTGTGTGTGAAATTATAAATACATATTCTGTGTCAATATTGGAAGCTTCTCTGTGGCTGAGCAATAGGCGAAGAATGCTCAGCTGATGGACATGCTAATGAGCAAGTCTCCATGAAACAAGAGCCCTCTATAGGCCAAGGACACACCTCAAGAATGGGGACTGACACCTAAGCGCTACCAGCAGGGAACACAGGGATAGGCCACGGGCCAGGTGACCTGCTGCAGCCAAGAAGAGACGAGGAAGGAGGTATATAGGTGCCATGTGGCATCCTCCATTTTGTCTTCAGATCTGCTCCTGACCCCAGATGCAGCCTTGCAGGGAACCACGAGCCGGGAAGAACTGTGGACCCATCTTGACATAGGATGTACACCAAGGACTTTTAAGCCAGCAGTTATAACATCTCTGCTAGAGCCTGCATCGAGAAGTGGGAGATTCGATGCATGTAATGTACGATACTTTAACAACCTTACTCTCATGCTTTTCTTTCTTTTAGTAATAAAACTTTAGATTTTAGATTCTGAAGGATCGGCTCAGCGTGGTTTGTGGGTAAGATCCAGAGTGTAAATTGACCTGGGATCTGTAGCTAGTTTCTTGGAACTGGAAGAACCCGTTCGGGGTAGGTGAGATTGGGCTCTAAAACCCCTCACCTGTGTGTTAGGCCCGGGACTGTTTGGGGCACGAAGAGCGCTGGTGTGTCAGAGGGGTTTTGCTTGTAAGGCTTCTGGCTGGCCAGGCAGGCAGCTGAAGGTCTCTGTGGGACTGGTTTGTGGCCTATTTGGGAAGGGCCACCAGTCAGGGGCTAGAGAGAGCCCCGAGTTTGAGCAATTCACCCTGAGCAGACGCTCTCAGCAGTGCCCAGACTCAGCCCGGTCCGTCACACGACCCCTTCCCAGAAAAATGTGGGAGACGGTACAAAAGGAGTTGCAGATGGTACTTAAACTGGGAGTCATAGAAGCATCCAAAAGTGAATGGAGAAGCCCCACAGTATTAGTCCCCAAACCTGGAGGTGCCGTACAATTGTGCATCGATTTGGTGAATGCAATCTCGAAGTTTAATGCATATCCCATGCCCCAGGTCGATGAGTTGCTAGAACGCCTAGGGCAGGCCAAATACATCACAACCTCGATCTAACCAAAGGGTATTGGAAGATACCGCTAATGCCCGCCTCAAAGGAAAAGACAGCGTTTTTTACACCTTTCAGCTTATATCAGTTTACTACCATGCCCTTCGGTCTCCATGGCACTGCAGCTACTTTTCAGCATCTCATGCATCAGGTACTCCAAGGGCATTTGCAGTACACCGAGGTGTATATAGACGATATTGTGGTATACAGTGGGTCGTGGGCCGAACACTTGAGTCACCTGCAGGCCGTCTTAGGATCCGTTGGGGAGGCATCCCTTACTGTTAACCCGGGAAAATGCCATATGGGAAAGGGGGAAGTTACGTATTTAGGCTACAGGGTGGGTCGAGGAAAGTTGAGGCCTGTGGTAGACAAAGTACAGGTGCTACAAGAGTATCGAACCCCAACCACCAAGAAACAGGTACGCCAATTTTTGGGACTGGCCGGGTATTACTGGCGATTTGTGCCTCGATTTGCCACCCTCACTGCACCATTGACAGATCTAACAAGGAACTCACAGCCACAGAAGGTCCAGTGGTCTGAGGAGTGTGAGAAGGCCTTTCAAGGTTTGAAAACCTTCTTCACTCAAGCCCCCATACTGTCGCAACCTGATTTCACCAAACCATTCATTTGGTGAACAGAGCGATGTGTTGGAGGTGGGGTTGGGTGCCATTGTGGCACAACGGGCGAAGGGGAGCACCCGATCTTGTATCTAAGCAGAAATTGTTTGACAGAGAAAAAAAGTACTCCACGATTGAGAAAGAGACCTTGGCCAGGAAGTGGGCGATGGTTGCACTGCGCTACTGCTTGCTGGGAACGCATTTTCAGCTGGTAACGGACCACGCACCCTTGAAGTGGCTGAACACCATGAAAGAGACAAATGCCTGGATTATAAGTTGGTATTTATTGTTACAACCATACAGCTTTGATATGGCACACCATCCAGGAAGCAGACACGGTAATGCAGATTTTTTTTCACGAATAGCAGGAGAAGAAGGTGAGGAAGGAACCCCCGAAGGGGGAACTTAAAAGGGGTGTGTGTGATGGAACGGAGAGCCCCCATCACCCGATCAGCTCCATAGCTGAGCAGCTTAGAGGACTGGCCCTGCCCCCACACCAATGTGGTGCATGCTCGCACCGAACACTGGGCTTTTTAAATGCCGGTGGTGGCGAGAGCAAGGGGGAGAAGGGAGAGCAGACACGGGTGCCAACAAGCAGGACGCCGGCAACCCCACCAGAGGGGAGGAGTGTCCCTCCCACTCCGGCCGCGGCCGAGCCGGCTGAGTGTGGCCTGCAGGGAGTTAAAGCCCCGGAGAACTGGACATGATAGCCGTTTTCAGATATCTAAAAGGGTGTCACAAGTAGAAGGGAGACAATTTGTTTTCTTGGCCTCTGAGGCTAGGACAAGAAGCAATGGGCTTAAACTGCAGCAAGGAAGGTTCAGGGCTGATCGAGATGGTGCGTGGTCCTGCCATGAGAGTAGGGGACTGGATTTGATGACCTCTTAAGGTCCCTTCCAGTTCTAGCGTTCTATGATTCTATAATAGTAAAATGCACACAAATACCCCAAGAAGATAATTTTTTTGTGACTCAGCCCAGAGCCCAGGGGTTCTCATCTCCCTTTGGAAAGGGCCCTTAATTGCTGGTTACTCCTAACACTGGATAAATAGCCCAGACAGGCTGCCTCCAACCTCTTTACATCCAGTTGTCGCTTCGCCCTTAGAGGCTAAGCGACCCCCCTGGGACGGCTCAGAGCTGTGTTATAAGCAGTGCCCAGCCCTGTGCCAGCTCTCGGCGTGGGACGCTGCTGCAGACGCTGGGCTGAGAGAGGTGCGGGACGCAGCTGCCTGAGGGGGATTCCTAGGGAAGACACGTCCCTTTCAGCACTCACAGGTACCAGCTCTAGCTGAGGGCCTCCTCTGCTCCACAGACCCAGGGCAAGGTGAATTTCTCTGGCTTTAGCTACCCCCTACTGGTCCGTGTTCTGCGCTAGGTCACAGAGCGTCATTACGACATTACTGCAAAGGTAAATCAATGAAATTCCCTAAGTCTCTGTCTGTCCTGCATTGTGTCCAGCTTCTGAGGCTCTTTTGGCTCCATCTCCCATGTGCCAACCTCCCTTCGGAATGTGACCCTGAGACTGGACACACACGGGTTCTTCTCTAGGATTTCTTTTTATTAAAACACTAAAAAAATCCATATTTGCATCCTAAGCCCTTCCAGGCTTGGATTTCACCCTCATGTTTTTAACATCTCTTATCAATTTCCATACTTCCCCTCTATATTATATACTATGAAATATCCTTTTCCCGATTTATTTGAGATTGTTTTTCCCCACAAATTGTTGCCTGCACTTTGGAGCTGAACCTATTTTTTGTCCAGACTAGTAGAACTGTGCCCTTTTAGCTCTCTGCAAATTGATTCTTAAAGAAGTCCAAATTTTATTCCCTTCTTTCTGTGTATTTTTTGCCTCCCAATAAATTCTGTTGATAATTTTCCTCAGCTTTGGGGAGTTAGCCTTTTTTAACATTGTGTATCTCTGCACCTTAGTAGTTGGGAATTCTTCTTTGTCCTTTGGAATGTAGAATCACAGAATCCCAGGGCTGGCAGAGACCTCAGGAGTCACCGAGTACAACCCCCTGCTCAAAGCAGGACCAACCCCAACTCAATCATCCCAACCAGGGATCTTATAAACTGAGATTTAAAAACCTCTAGGGATGGAGATTCCACCCCCTGCCTAGGGAACCCAGCCCAGTGCTTCCCCACCCACCTAGGGAAATAGTTTTTCCTAATATCCAACCCAGACCTCCCCCACTGCAACTTGAGCCCATTGCTCCTTGTTCTGCCACCTGCCCCCGCTGAGAACAGCCTCTCTCCAGCCTCTCTGGAACCTCCCTTCAGGTACTCAAAGGCTGCTCTCAAATCCCCCTTCACTTTCCTCTTCTGAGGACTAAACAAACCCAAATCCCTCAGCCTCTCCTCGTAGGTCAAGTGCTCCAGACCCCTCATCATTTTGGTTGCCCTCCGCTGGACCCTCTCCACTGCCTCCACATCTTTTTTGTAGTGGGGAGCCCAGAACTGGACCCAATACTCCAGATGTGGCCTCACCAGTGCCGAATAAAGGGGAATAATCACTTCTCTGGATATGCTGGCAATGCTCCTCCTAATGCACCCTAATATGCCATTAGCCATCTTGGCTACAAGGGCGCCCTGTTGACTCATATCCAGCTTCTCATCCACTGTAATCCCCAGGTCCTTTTCTGCAGAACTACTACTTAGCCAGTCGGTTCCCAGCCTGTAACATGTTTGGGATTTTTCTGTCCCAAGGGCAGGACTCTACACTTGTCCTCGTTGAACCTCATCAGATTTCTTTTGGCCCAATCCTCTAATCTGTCTAGGTCACTCTGTTCCCTGTCCCTGCCCTCCAGTGTATCTCCCTCTCCCTCTAGCTTAGTGACATCTGCAGACTTGCTGAGGGTGCAACCCATCCCCTCATCCAGGTCATTAATAAAGGTGTTGAACAAAACCAGTCCTAGAACAGATCCTTGGGGCACTCTGCTTGAAACCGACCACCAACCTGACATCGGGTCCTTGATCACTGGCTGTTGGGCCCGACAATCTAGCCCACTTTCTATCCACCTTACAGTCCATTTATCCAATCCATATTCCCTTAACATGCTGGCAAGAATATTGTGGGAGACCGTATCAAAAGCCTTGCTAAAGTCAAGGTATATCACATGCACTGACTTTCCCAAGTCCACAAAGTCAGTTACCTCATCATAGAAGCTAATCAGATTGGTCAGACACGACTTGTCCTTGGCGAATCCATGTTGACTGTTCCTGATCACACTGCCCTCTTCCAATGTATTCAGTCCCATTCTTTATTGTCCTCTCCTCTGTCCTACACCCTCTTCTTTGTCTTTTCCCTAAATTAACCAGCCCCAGACTTCTAAGTGTCCCCATACAGCAGCCTGCCCCATTCTCACAGCCTTACGCAGAAACCCCCTTTCTATCTGCTCTCTTCCTTTAGAAACACTGGGTCACCAAACCCAGGTGGGTGCCCAGAGAAGGTTACTCTCCTATCTTACTATAGTCTCAGTTTGGCCAATGAGTGGGAGTTTCATTGAGCTGTGTGTGTGATGGCCGGTTCTTCTATCCAGGGGGCTCCACTTGGGATGATTCCCATGGGCACAGTCGGGCAGAGGTTTGGTTTTTCCTCTCTGATTTTGAGCAGCCTGGTGAACGGGTGTGGAGGAGTCTGCACGGCCCTGCCCTGACTGTAGTGTGTCTCTGTAGGCCATGGCCCTGCTAAAGCCTTGTGCAAACATGTACCCAGGCAGGGCCTTGATCGGGCCAGCATGTGGAAATGTAACCTCTCTCCCTGAGGGAGCTGAATGAGACGGGACCCCAGTGCATTCATGACGAGGAAAGCTGGAACATTCCAGAACCTCACTGAAACTTGCAGGAAGAGGGAGCATTCACCAGAATTCACCAGAAACGCCTGCCGCAAATGGGGAAACAACTTCCAATAACTGCGCATGTTGGGGTCTGAGAAGAGGAGAGAGGGAAAAAAGGGTCATTAAGCTTTGAGGAATAGGGAACTAACTTCAGGCAGTAAAGAAGGTGGCAATTATGAGAGTAGGTGACCAAGTCTAGCTTTGCTATAAAAATAGGCTTTGCAAAAACTTCGATGAGCGGGAGTGAGTAGGGTAAGTGCACATATCCCGCTTGTTAGAACCAGAAGTAGAAACCCTTCATCCCAAAAATTACATGGCAGACGCTGCAAAGCGTGGGAACCAGAGATGCCTCAGCCACCTGCCTGGCATTTTAAAACTGCCATAAGGGTGAACTGGAAGTGAACTAAGTCTCTAGAGCTTGTCGTGATTGGCTCGCAGTAAGAAATATGAGTGAATATTGTACTGTATTAAGCTTTGCATTAAGTGCTTTTGTATTGTTTTGTGTTGTCCTAATTGCTTTTAAGAATCATAGGAATTAAGGGAAAACTGTATTAACTACTTTTAAGGCTTGATAATTGTATAAACTGCTTTAAAACTTGCAATAAATAAGGAAGGGGTTAGGTCTCTCTGGTGTGTTCTGGCACTTCTCGCATCTAAATAAATTGAACCACACGACAGTGAGGAAGTCCAGAGAGCAGGACACTCTGGTCTGGTTTTCATTGTATTAAGGAATAATGAGGGATCACTAATATCCACACTCATGTTCCCGGCTGGACTTTCCCACCCCATAGTGTGCAGGGGTTAGTGGCACAGGCCATAAAACAGGAAACAGGCATTAGCAGGACCAGTTGTTCACCATTCATTTCTCTGAATAACAAAATTGTCATTTTTCAGTGCGTGAAGAGCCACAAATCTGCTTCCCCCATGAAAACAGCCTCCTGTGGTTTATGTAGTGTTTCCTAGTCACATCGTCTCTCCATCCAGGCATCTGTACTCGGACCATCACCTTCAACCCTGGGCATGTAGAGAACATCAGGGGAACATACGGGGCATGTAGGAAACACTGTTCTGCCTCTGAGTTGGACACTTTCTCCCTTACGCCATGTTCACATCCAACACAACCCACTTCACCAACCCCTCCACCTTCATCCTGCAGGGCTTTCCTGGCCTAGAGGCAGCCCACATCTGGATCTCCATCCCCTTGTGCACCATGTACATTATAGCCATGTTGGGGAATTTCACCATCCTGTGCATTGTGAAGATGGAGCTGAGCCTCCATGAGCCCATGTACTATTTCCTCTCCATGCTGGCTGTGACTGACCTAATTTCATATACATCCATCCAGCCCAAAATGCTGAGCATCTTCTGGTTCAACTCCAGAGAGATCGATTTCAGTGCCTGCCTCACCCAGATGTACTTCATTCACTGCTTTTCCAGGATTGAGTCTGGGATCTTCGTGGCCATGGCGTTGGATCGCTATGTGGCCATCTGCCATCCCCTGAGACATTCCATCATCCTGACGAACTCTGTGGTGGCCAAACTTGTCCTGGCCGTGGTGCTGCGTGGTGCCATCCTCACGCTGCCCTATCCCTTCCTGACGAGGCAGTGGCCGTATTGTAGAACCAACATCATCCCTCAGCCCGTCTGCACGCACATCGCCGTGGTGAGCCTGGCCTGTGCCAACACCAGCGTCAGTAGCTCCTACGGCCTCTTTGTGTTATTCTGTGTGACTGGTCTGGATGTGATTTTTATCGCCATGTCCTATATGCAGATCCTCAGGGCCATCTTCCGCCTGCCCACCAAGGACGCCCGGCTGAAGACTTTTGGGACCTGCAGCTCCCACCTATGCACCATCTTAGCCTTTTACATCCCAGGTCTCTTCTCCTCCCTCACATACCGGTTTGGACAGAATGTGCCCCTGCATTTCCACATTCTCATTGGCAACATGCAACTCCTGGTGCCCCCGGTGCTCAACCCCGTCATCTATGGGGTGATGACCAAACAGATCCGGGGCAGGCTGCTCAGGCTCTTTAGTCATAAAGAGACGTAACTTAGAGAAAACCAGGCAACCCAGGAGCGGATGGGAAAAAAGAACTGCTTTATTGCCCACACACGTTTACCAGGGACATTCAGAACAATGTACGAGTGACAACAATTTGGCACCAATTACACCCTTTTATCTAGTTTAGTATGTTAATTCACATGTCTATCACTCCTTTTCCTAAAATCTTATTTGGTATATTAACTCCCATACATTGAATATTAATTAGCATGTGATGAATCTGAATATACCCGCCCTAATTACTATTTACAGAATTTCTAATTAAATCACCACTTTGCTATGCTACAAACTTTCCAAATCAGCAGATTACGGAGATAACAAGACAAGTAACCCTGAAATATTTTATACAGCGCCAGTGAGGGTGAGTAAGAGACACAACAAAGAAGTGCAGCTGCAGGCTAATCTAGTTTATAGGGTGCAAAAACAAAGGGGAAGAACATGTTTATACCTGAGAAAGGATAATATCTGCTTTGGTCAGACCCTGATCTATCATTCCGGACTGCAGAAACAAAGGGAAAAATATGCGTAAGGGCAACGTCTGCTGTGGCTGACCCCTTACCACTATGTATAGCCACCCCAGACCCCTATTAATTTTTACATATCCCAACAGTAATGTTTCCCTGGACACTCTGGCTCTGAGGTCAGTGAAGAGCTGGTTGGTGACAGGGAGCTGGGCCCTCTTCCCAGAGGCCTAGTTCAGGAAGTTAGATCAAAGATAGGTGGATTGGTTGGATTTTGGAATGAATGAGCCTACTCCAGTAAGCTCGTGCTACCAACTATAAGGGCTTTCAAAATCGACCTGGGTACCCCTCCTTGATTAGGGGAGTGTCACTAAATTTGACCGTTCAGGGTGGAATTTGGGGTAGTGCAGACACAGAACTCGTCAAGTCACCTTCTTGGTCACTGTGGGCCACACTTTGAACTCTTCTGCTCACCCAGCTACACAGGAAGAGACCCATGAACCTTTGCTTTCCTTTTCCTGTTTGGCCGGCAGGGCGAGCTCAGCAGCTCACCTGGCCATGGACGCCCAGGGTCACAAACGAGCTGTGGCATGGAGCCTACAGAAGATCCTGGACCTGATGGCCGTGTGGGGAGAGGAATCTGAGCAGGTAGAGCTCCGAGACCGCAGAGGAAATGATGATATCCTCTCCAGCATCTCACAGGGGGCAGTGGGAGAAGAATAGACCTGAGAAACCCAGCTGTGCTGCGAGGATACAGATGAGCTCAGGCCCAGGAATCAATCCTGGGACGGGGGGCAGTCACAGATGACCCCCTGTGGGAGTTCCCAGGATTGCTGACATGGCCACTGCCACTCGCCTTCCCTCTCTCTTGGGCTCCTCACCGCCCGGTCCTGCTGGGCCAGCTCCTTGGTTGCCCCCAGCTGAGGGCCTGAGCTGAGGTCCCTGCTCCCGCCCCCAAGAAGCAGCACAGACACTGAACCTCTTCAGGTCCAAGGAGAGTGCAGTTTAGGACCCAGCTCCCTGGGACACCGCTCCCCAGATGGGATCAAACCCCAACGAATGACTTGGGTAGGTCCCTTCTAGCCCCCACTGGCTGCCCCCCACCCAGGTAACAATAATTTACACTGGGCTTGACAGGAAATAGAAGTGATTGTAAGTACCAGCAGCAGTGTTGACGTGGTGATAAGTGAGAACAGGCCGAGCAGAGTCGGTTACAAATCAAAAGAAACAAAACCGCTCGGCTAATTCTCCACTGAAACCTCGGCACAAACTCCTCACGCTCCCCCTCAAACCTCTTCTCCAGCCGCCCCGCAAAACCAGCCTCTCCCCCCCACCCCGGGATCTTCGGCTCCTTCCCTCAGGTGCGGCCCAGCCAAAAGACCCCGGCCCCTGCTCTCCTATTCTTTTTGTTAAGGAATTGGGGCCCTCCTGACCACCCACTGCTCAGCCTGCAGGACAAAAGGGATAGTTTAACAGCTCCTCATCAAGACTTTGAGGGAAACCCCCTCCATGTCTCTCATTCACACGTTTAAACCCCCAAAGTATTCCCCACTCCATGTGTCTCATTTTACACACCAGATGGATGCCCACATCGAAGTAAGAGGAACAGACCCAGCGGGTCGTGACATGCCGACGGATGGGTTACACACAATGATTCGCTCAAAGCGCCGTTGAGTTACGTACATTAATGTCCATACGTCCCTTTCATAAAGCATGGGCGGGGGGAGTCACATTCCCCTTAAAGCATCACTTCTCTCTAGCCGGCTGTGCAGCCACCTGGCCAGCCTGAGCCTCCCTCCGAGCCCCGCTCCTGCTTTGCCACTCCCCTGGACCAGGCTCCATTGCAGGAAATGGCATCCAGACTGTCTGGTCCAGCCCAGTGGGAGCCCCTCACCCCGCAGCTCCCCCTGCCCCCGGTGCTGGGCTGCATGGGGCTCCAGCCCCAGTAGGGTTGGCCCTGCTGACTGGCAGCCAAGGCGAGATCAAATCCGTTCCTGGTCTCTGTGTCTCATTGGGACGTGCTGGGCAGTCGGTGCAACTCGTCCCCTCCTACGGCTGCCAGCGTTTGAACTGCGCGCATCGCAGTGTACCTGGGCACCCAAGGACCCGCCCTCTGTCCTGCCTCTTTCCCACAGGCCCCCCCCCCGCCCGCCTCTACCCTCCGGGCCCAGGCAGTTCTCTGCCTTTTCCTCCAGGCGTCCTTCCCTCCTGCTTGCTCCTCTCCTCTCCCATCACTCGCTGGGTCCCCTCTGTGACGGGTTCCCCCCTCCAGGTTCCACGTGCAACAGAGGCAGAGCTGATCCCTCGGTCTCCCCAGTCTGGATCCCCTCGTGCACTGTGCGGTGAAAAGCAGCAAAGTCCCCCCAGGCTGCCTCACCCCGACATCCACAGGATGGATGCTCAGCCAGCCACTGCCTGAGCCCCCAATGTAGAGGCTGTAGCCAAAATACCTCCACCTCCTCAGCCAACTCCCCTGCCCTGGTCCCATCCAGTATGGATGTGATCCCCAGCACCCCACTGCTAGAAAGGAAAGTGCGTGTTCACCAACCTGTGTCCCTGAGCTGAGACTGACCCCTTTGCACTGCTACCAACACACACTGTGCGAGGTGACACAGATATAATAGATGCGTTCGCTACAGAAAAAATGACTGTCCTGTGGCACCTTAGAGCTGTGGGCACCCCCCAGTAAGGATGAAATGGCGAAGGTTACAGACATGTAACGCTGCCCTCTGGGCATCGGGCAGTGGTCACCCCCCAGGCGATCGGGATCTACCGGTAGATCTTGGCGCCTCTGGCAGGGGATCCTGACTGATTTGGCCAAGAGGCTGTTAAGTGCCAGCTCTTCCGCTGCTTCTCCCCACACTGCTCCTGCCCTTTGCCTTGGCACTGCCCCCCACCCGCATCCCCCGGGAACCTCCCACTTGCTGTGCAGGGCGGGGGAGGGAGAGGAGGGTGCTGCTCTCAGGGTGCCTCCCTCCCACCCGTATCCTATCTCCACCAACGGGGGCAGGGCACGCAACGGGGCTTGGGATGGAGTTTGCTGGCTGCTTTGGAGAGAGGTGCAGGGCCAGGACAGAGGGGAGCCTGCCTTAGCCCCACTGACCCACCACCCAGGAGCCACCAGAGGTCAGCAGTGCCCAGCTGGAGCCAGCTCCAAACCCCTGTTTCAGGCATGAACCCCCCTCCTGCACTCCAACCCCCTGCCCTAGCCCAGAGCCCCCTGGACCCCAACCCTTACAGAGCCTGTACCCTGAACCCCCTCCTGCACTCCAACCCCCTGCCCTAGCCCAGAGACCCCTGGACCCCAACCCTTACAGAGCCTGTACCCTGAACCCCCTCCTGCTCCCCAACTCTCTGCCCCAGGTTCAGCTCAGAGCCTCTCCCACACTCCAAATTCCTTAGCCCAAGACTAGAGCCTGTGCCCCACCCCTCTGCCCCTGCCTGGTGAAAGAGAGGGAGGATGGGGGGGAGGACTTAGTGAGCAGGGGCAGGGCCTCAGAGAAGGGTCACAAAGGAGGCAGGGCAGGGGTATTTGCATGTGAGGTAGATCCTGGATTGCAATTAAATTCAAAAAGTGATCTCGTGCTTAAAAAGGCTGGAGACCCCTGCCTTAGAAACTAACCAAACCATACCTAGCGTCCTGAGCTTTCCTGGGCACAACCCACGTGCTCCTCTGAAGAAGAGGGGTTTTGCCCTCAAAGCCTCATGATATTTCATATGTTTCTGTGCATCCGTAAGGCCATGTCGACAGTACAGAGAAGATCGAAGCTGCTGCAGTCGGTCTTCTGGGATTCGGATTAGCAGGTCTAGTGAAGACACGTGAATTCGAAGGGACAGGGCGCGTCCATTGGCACCGGTAATCCTGCGCCAACGAGGAGTAAGGGAAATCGAAAGGGAGTGTGCTCCTGTCGACCTCCCCGCAGTGTGGACAGTGCCAACGTTGGATTTAAGATACTTTGACTCCAGCTACATAATTAATGTAGCCGGAGTTAGGTATTTAATTTGAACTTGTCCCCTAGTAGGGACCGAGCCTACTGGCGGCTTCTAAAGTTACAGACTAACACGGCAACTGAGCTACAGAAAGAGCTTTCAAGTGAGTATAGGTGATGGCAAACGGATGAATGTAGATTAACCATGAGAAAGAAAAGGAAACCCTGGTCCAAGCCTAATGTGCCAGTCGGGCTATGAGTCCAGCAGGGTCTCACCCACTTAGCTAGCACAAGGAGGTTCGCTTTTTGGAGGCAGGCCTCCTGCTCTCTTCTCCGGGGCAAGCACCCTCCCTCCCATTCGGTCATTTCCCTCCATACTCCCAGGTACTGTAGGGAGACTAAGCACCCACCACCCATGTTATGGGCCCTATTGTAACTTCTTCCTACTGGCTGCGGCAGAGCGGTGCAGACAGCAAAGAGCAGGCTGTTGGTAACTTCTCCCAGAATGGGAAGGGCCTTGTGTACCATAGAAGAGGAAAACTTTCCAAGGGTCAAACTTTCACCGGAGAAGAGAAAAGGGAGGTGATTCATTTGAAGACTTCCTAACAGATGTAAATGCGGGGTGGTCCTGCTGATTTGCGGGGCTTTTCTGGCTTACACACCACCCCCGAATATGGCCCGAGAAAGGATGAGAATCCTTGCGCCCACTCCCTGTATGGAGAGGCCTTGGACAGAATTCACTCAAATTGCTTATGTCCATGTGCAGAATGGAGTCTGCAGAGGAGAAGAGTGAGGGGGGATTTGAGAGCAGCCTGCAACTCCCTGAAGGGGGGTTCCAAAGAGGCTGGTGAGAGGCTGTTCTCAGTGGTGGCAGGTGGCAGAACAAGGAGCAATGGGCTCAAGTTGCAGTGGGGGGGGTCTAGGTTAGAGATTAGGAAAAACTCTTTCCCTAGGCGGGTGGGGAAGCACTGGGCTGGGTTCCCTAGGGAGGGGGTGGAATCTCCAGCCCTAGAAGTTTTTACATCACAGCTTGATTAACCCCTGTCTGGGATGATTGAGTTGGGGTTGGCCCTGCCTTGAACAGGGGGCAGGACTTGCTGACTCCTGAGGTCTCTTCCAGCCCTGGGAGTCTATGAGTCTATGACCTGGACCAGCAAGAGCTCTCTCTCACTACTGCCAAACCCTCCCTCTCATGCCCAGTAATAAATCTTGGGGTGTGCACTGAGTGTGGTTACTGTCCCGTGTGGATTCTCTGCTGACTACAGCAGGCTCCAATGGTGGGGGAGTCTGAGGAGCAGCTGGCGATCCCGTGCTGGGAGGGAAAGGATCTCTGTGTCTGCTACTTGCTGTCTCCCGAAGGGCCGTGCCTGGGGCAAAGGGAGTCAGCCAGAGCCTCAGAGAGCTAGAGCGCGTGTTCAGTGGGAGGGCTTCACTCTGACTGCTCTGGGGAAGCAGCGAGTGTGGGAAGTGCTCCTGGGCCGTAGGGCGGGTTTCTAATCCCCAGGCAGTCACAGCCCCATGTCCATGGGGGACAGGGGGATACTGACTTTTGGTCACTGCCCCCGGATGGGCTGGCAGCCCCGGCAGCTCTGGGTTGGGAGGGAACCGTCAGCTTTGGCCAGCCCAGCCCAGGAAGGTAGCGCAGAGCCAGGCGCTGATGGGGGATGGTGGGGCAGGCCTGGAGGAAGTGGCCAGCAAGAAGAGGAGCAGGGATAATCAGCACTATCCTGTGGGTTTCCTGACCCGCCTCCTCCCATTGGCCGCCAGACCAGTTCAGATCTCTGCTCAGAGAGATCACCTGAACCCATGCGGAGATGCTGACAGCAGGCAACAATCCGACAGCCAATCAGTTGTTGAATCCCCATCACTGGAGATACGTTAAGAGCAGCTTAGAGAAACATCACAGATGTTCTATATGGTGCATGATCCTGCCATGAGTGTAGAGGCCTAGACCTGTTCACCTCTCGAGGTCCCTTCCAGTCCTAGGATTGTTGGAGAGCGGTGCACAACCTGCAGCTCATCGGAGTTTCAGGTGTGGCCCATGAGACAGTTTGTTTACTGTTGACCACACCTTGGTGAGATTCTGTGGACTTTCATCCATGTTGGTTTCCCCCCGTACAAAAATAGCATATACTGGCACAAGGGCATGCAAAGTGAGGGGTGAGATGTTTGCACACAGCAGTGTGGGGTCTCTTGTGCCCTCTGCATTAAAGCAAAGTGCTGCTACGGTTTCATCAGCAAACACCACAAATGCTAGGTGACAAGTGCAGTTAGCAAAACACCCTCTCCTGGGAGATTGTTTTGGGTACTACAATTGTGCACCCCATGAGGAGAAGGAGGGTCACTCCTGCGGCCCGCTCTCCAGCCTAGGCTGCCCCTCACTCTCCAGGGTATCAGCCTGAGGCTTTGCTGATGTTTATTTCTTAGGGCTCTCTGCTCACGCGTGGGCGGGTTTCCAGGGAGGGAATGTTTGCGGTGGGTCCCTCAGGGCTCTGGCTGTGACTGTCACTCTCTCCACAAGCACGGACAGGCCACCTCTCCCTGTGGCTCCGTGTGTCGCACCACATGAGGGTGTGTTCGGAGGGACTTCCCTTTGCTAGGTGCTTCCACGGCCCTGCAGGAAAGGGGCTGCCCAGTGTGAGGAGAGTGACCAAGGGGAGTCGCTGCGCTCCAGCCCCTGCGTGACAGCCCCGTGGGCCTGCAATGAGGAGTAATGGTAGTTCGAATTAGGAGCTTTAATTTGAACTACCTAGCCCGTGCCGCATGTAGCCGCGGGCAGGTAGTTCGAACTACCGGGCATTTAAAAATGGCGGCGCCCGGGAACATGCAAATGAAGCCCGGGATATTTAAATCCCGGGATTCATTTGCAAGTTCAAATGACTACATTAGCCACCCTAGTTCGAACTAGGGGGCTAGTGTAGACATACCCTTAGACTCCCAGGCCTGGCAGGGACCGTGGGAGGCCCTCAAGCCCCTGACCTCACACAGGGCTGAGCAGTTTCAGGCCGGTGCTGGGCAATCTGCAGCCCCCGGCCACACACAGCTGCTGTGGAGAATGGGACCGTGGGCTGGGAGACATTTTGCTGACTCTGACCATCCGCAGGCACCGCTCCCACAGCTCTGCCTCCCTGTCCCTAGCCCAGGTGAGTGGTGGGGAGGGCGCCCCCCTCGCCTGCATACCCTGCTTCCCACAGCTCTTTCTTCACCTTGTACCCAGCGTGGTGCTCCACTCTGCACCCTGTCCAGTCTGCTCACAGCTTTCCCAAAATGTGGTGTCCAGAACTGGACAGAATATTATAGCTGGGGAAAATTGAATGCAGAGCAGAGGGTAAATCTGCCATTTATTTAAGTATATTAAATATAAGAAAAGCTGGAAAATTTTAGGGCAAATCCTAGCGTGAGAAAGGAAACTTGTTCTTTTATTCTTAACTTTTGTTTCCTTTACCAAGAAAACCACAGTGGGTAAACCAGATGGTCCAGAGACAGGCGAGTGAATGGCAGATCATCCCGACGCATGAGCTCCAGGAAATCCCAGGCAAAGCAAAAGGCAGTGCCACTTGGATCAGTGAAAGTCTGGCAGGAGAGCCCCATGGCCATTGGCAGAGACCAGACATAGTGACATGGCCTTTCATAAAACACTAGAACTGGAAGATACCTCGAGAGGTCATCGAGTCCGCTCCCCTGCCCTCTCGGAAGGACTAAGGACCATCTAGATCATCTCTGAGAAGCATCTGACCAACCTGCTCTTAAATATCTCCAGTTATGGAGATTCCACAACCTCCCTAGGCAATTTATTCCTGTGTTTAACAACCCTGACAGGTAGGAAGTTTTTCCTAATGTCCAACCTAAACCTCCCTTGCTGCAGTTCAAGCCCATTGCTTCTAGTCCTATCCTCAGAAGCCAAGGAGAACAATTTTTCTCCCTCCTCATGACACCTTTTTAGATACCTGAAAAATCTATCAATGACCTCCTGAGGTCTCTTCCAGCTCTATGATACTATGATTTTATGTCCCTGCTCTGTCTTCTCCTTTCCAAACTAAACAAGCCCAATTCTTTCATTCTTCCTTCATAGTTCATGTTCTCTAGACCTTGAATCGTTCTTCTTGCTCTTCTCTGGACCTTCTCCAATTTCTCCACATCTTTCTTGAAATGTGGTGCCAACACTGGACACAATACTCCAACTGTGGACTAATCAGTGCAGATTAGAGTGGAAAAATGACTTCTCGTGTCTTTCTCACAACACTCCTGTTAATGCAGGCCAGAATCAGGTTTGCTTTTGTTGCAACAGCATCACACTGCTGACTCATATTCAGCTTGTGGTCCACTATGACCCCTAGATCCCTTTCTGCAGGACTCCTTCCTAGACAGTCACTTCCCATTTTGTATGTGTAAAACAGATTGTCCCTTAACACTTTGCATTTGCCCTTATTACACTTCATCCTATTTCCCTCAGACCATTTCTCCAGTTTGTCCACAACATTTTGAATTATGACCCTATCCTCCAAACCACATGTAACACCTCCCAGCTTCATATAATCTGGAAACTTAATAAGCAAACTCTCTATGCCAATATCTAAATTGTTGACGAAGATATTGAAGAGAGCCGGTCCCAAAACAGACCCCTGCAGAACCCCACTTGTTATACCCTTCCAGCAGAATTGTGAACTGTTAATAACTATGGTTATCTCAGAACAGTTATGCAGCCAGTTATGCACCCACCTTATAGTAGCCCCATCTAGGTTGTATTTTCCAGCTCCCATTGCTGGTTCCTAGTGGCAGCCACCTCCACCTGCAACGTACACTTGTAAGTATTGCAAACACACCCTGTGCTGCTGTGGGCTCCTTCACTGACAACCTCTGTATCAAACTCCAGGCTTTTACCGTTGTTCCCCATGGGGGCCCGCAATCCAACTTGGCGCTGGGCCCACAAGAGGGTACCTGGCACTGCAGACAGAATTCTGGCAAAAGTAGCACAGCTTCCATAACCCACCTACTTCAGAAAAAATGCAGGTTGAGTGTGTTAGGAGGGGAAGAAAATGGAGATGGATTTGGGGAACAGCGTAGCCTGGGGCTGCATCGTGAATATGTTCGAGTGCAGGATTTTCCCAGCCCCTGGAAAGAGAGGGCCAAGCCTTATGCGTTTCTGAGACCATGGCCTTTCAAAGGCTTCTCTGTGCCTTGGGGCTGCCGAGAGAGCAGTGGGACATTATTCGGCACGTCTGTCGGATAATCCAGGCCCGTCATGAATCTTCGGGAAGGGTTTGCAGAAACCGCTGAGAGGCATGGGGCAGTGTGTGGAAGTGGGAGACACCTGCCAGATACCGTATGGACGGTGCACAGTCCTGCCATGAGTGTAGGGGCCTAGACTAGATCACCTCTTCAGGTCGCTTCTCATGCTATAATTGTAGGGTACTGGGGAGAAACCTGCAGACACCCCACGGGGGTTCTCTGTGCGGCCTGCAAGACAGTTTGTTTACTGTTGCCCCACAAAAAGTGGGTAGATTTTGTGATTTTTCATTAGGTTATTCTCCTACTATTATTACGAAAGTGACAAGCACTTAAATCAAGGGCATTTGAAGTGCGAGATGTTTGCACACAGCCACGTGAGAGCCGTGCGCTCGCTCTGCATCCAATCAAAGCGCTGCTACGGCTCCATCGGCAAACCCCGCATGTTCTACATGCACAAGCGCAGCCGGCAAGGTTACCCCGTCCCAGTTGACCGTCCAGAGGGCGTCAGGCTGAGGCTTTGCTGATGTTTATTTCTTAGGGCGCTCTGCTCGCTCATGGGCAGGTTGCCGAGGAGGGAATGTTTGCGGCGGTTCCCTCAGGGCTCTGGCTGTGACTGTCACTCTCTCCACGAGCACTGACAGGCCACCTCTCCCTGTGGCTCCGTGTGTCGTGCCACACGAGGGTGTGTTCGGAGGCACTTCCCTGTGCTAGGCACTTCCACGGCCCTGCAGGAAGGTGCTGCCCAGTGTGTGGAGAGTGAACGAGGAGAGTCGCTGCGCTCCGGCCCCTGCGTGACAGCCCCGTGGGCCTGCAGAAAGTGCCCGTGTCTGCCCATAGCCACCTTCTCCACGTGGCTCTGTCTCCTGCCCACCCTGGGTGCTCACAGGTGCCATATTCTGTGCAGACCTAGGCCCAGTGCCTAATTTTCTCACTAACCAAATATCATTTTGAATTAAATAAGGAGCAGCCAATTCCTCTGTGGCTCAGCCCAGAGCCCAGAGTTCTCCTCTCCCTGTGGGAAGGTCCAAGAATTGCTGTTTGTGCTGCAAGCTGGATAAATAGCCCAGTCTCCAGGCTGGTTACATCCAGATGCTACTTCTCCCTTAGGGGCTGAGCGAACCCCCCTGGGATTGCGCAGAGCTGGGTTATAACCAGTGCACGGCCCTGTGCCAGCTCTCAGCTCAAGATGCTGCTGAAGACACTGGGCTGAGAGAGGTGCAGGACGCGGCTGCCTGAGGGGGAGTCACAGGTACCATCTCCGAATTCACAGGTACCATCTCTTGCGGATAATCTCAGCTGATCAATAACCCCTGAGCTGTGGAGACATGCTGAGATAGAGGGTAAATCTGGGGAATTTTCAGCTCTGCACGGCCATTAAATATCCCCGGACACTGGCCACAGAGGATGAGTTTGCTCCATTATCCCTCTTTTCTGTGCACGAACACCCCTCCCCAGTGATGTGCTCCATCCGCGAGGTGGTTGTATTTCCATGGCACTGGGGTCTTTCAGGTGGAAAGGTTTTAACAAATGTAGAACACAAGGCCCAGTCCTGAGGCTGTGCCCAGCTTTTGGCTCAGGCCTCACTGAATCAAAACTTCCCTTGGAATAAGAGGTGAGGAAAGAGCTGAGGAGGCAGCTGCGTGTCCCTGCACAGACGCTGTCCCCTCCTCCTCTGGCACGTCAGGGGTCTGTCTGGTCATGGGGGCTGTTTCCTGCCGTTAACCTGCCAGGAAGTGTGGAGGTGCCAGGGCTCCGCACTGCAACCACTGAACCCACTTAGCAGCAGAGGCAAGACCAGTGTTGCCAGTGCAGCTATAAGGCTGTGATGCTTTAATGCTTTGAGTGCTCACGAGCCTTCAAGCCAATGCCCAGAACAGCCCCGGCCTGGCTCTGCCAGCACTGAGAATTGAAGAATCCAGCCCTGCCCCTCCAAGTTTCTCCGAAGAGTGACTCACGCTCAGGGATCAGTAACCCAGGATTTCCAGCTGGAATTTGTCTGGCTTCAGCCTCTAGCCTTTGGGCCTGGCGCTTCTTATCTCGGTGAGATCCCAGAGCCCGACATTCCCTGTGGATTAGCCCCAGCTCAGTCTCTGCCTGAGCCTAATTTGATACGATAATGAGATGAGGGCTTATGGGTCTCTCTTTGGATGGGATTTTACGCAGCCTCCCTTCATCTGTGCGGCTCTTTTCCTCACCCGCTCCCAGTTTGGATCCCGTGATCTCACCCAGTCACTTTCACTGATGCCGTGTGCAACAGGGAAACCCTGCCCCTGCTCCAGCTCACAGCTCTCCTGTTCACACGACCAGGAATCCCAGCGTCCCTTGGCCATAGCCCGGCACTGGGTGCTCCCCATGCGGCTGTCCTCTATTCCAGGCTCTGTTTGTTCCAGGACATGGGGCTCTCATCTCTTTTATCATAGAAACATAGAGGCTGTGTCTACACTGGCATGATTTTCCGGAAATGCTTAAAACGGAACAGTTTTCCGTTATAAGTATTTCCGGAAAAAGAGCGTCTACATTGGCAGGATGCTTTTCCGGAAAAGCCCTTTTTCCGGAAAAGCGTCTGTGGCCAATGTAGACGCTTTCGGAAAAAGCCCTGATCGTCATTTTCGCGATCGGGGCTTTTTCCGAAAAGACTGCTGGGCTGTCTACACTGGCCCTTTTCCGGAACAGTTTTCCGGAAAAAGGACTTTGGCCCGAGCGGGAGCAGCATAGTTTTCCGGAAAAGCAGCTGATTTCTTACAGTAGATCGTCAGTGCTTTTCCGGAAATTCAAGGGGCCAGTGTAGACAGCTCACAGCTTATTCCGGAAAAGAGGCTGCTTTTCCGGAATAAGTGGCCCAGTGTAGACACAGCCAGAGACACATAGAATCCCAGGCCTGGCAGGGACCATGGGAGGCCCTCGAGCCCTGTCCCCTGCCCTCACAGAGGGCTGAGCAGTTCCAGGCCAGTGCTGGGCAATCTGCAGCCCCCGGCCACACACAGCTGCTGAGGAGAATGGGACTGTGGGCTGGGAGACATTTTGCTGACACCGACCATCCGCAGGCACCGCTCCCGCTGCTCTGTGTGACTCTGTCCCCCTGTGCCCAGCCCAGGAGAGCGGTGGGGAGGGCACCCCCTCACCTGCAGACCCTGTTTCCCACAGCTCTTTCCTTGCCTTGTACACAGCGTGGTGCTCACTCCACACCCTGTCCAGTCTGCCCGCAGTTTTCCCAAAATGAGGTGCCCAGAACTGAACAGAATATTATATTTGGGGAGAATTGAGTGCAGAGCAGAGAAGAAGAATAGCTCTTCTGTGCTGCGTTCATCATCCCTGTTACAGAGACCCAGAATGAGATTTGCTTTTTTTTTTCTGCTGTGTTACACTATTGACTCGTATTTAGCTTGTGGTCCACTAGGAGCCCTCGATCCCTTTCAACCGGGCTCCTTTGTTGAGAGTCCCTTCTCTTTTTATCAGTTCTGCTAATATTAATAAAATGCAGTAGTTACCCGATTTCAACCCATATGACAGCACTTTGAGTGAGCAATGACAGTCCAGGAATTTAACTACTAAAACACATCTCAACAGAAGACAATTATACTGACTCCTTTTTTCATTTGGCTCCCACTCACGGGCTGCGTGTCGAGCCCAGCGTTAACCCAAACCGGACCGCGTGTTGAGTAGCCCGGAGCTACACAGTGCTTGGTTCTGCCATGAGGGCAGGGAACTGGACTTGATGACCTCTCGAGGTCCCTTTCAGTTCCACTGTTCCATGGTTCTATGATTCTGGCTCAACTTGGTTCAGCCTCGTTCAACATTCACTGAGTTCTTTCAGTTTGCATGACTGTTCTTGTTTTAGTGAGTCCTTCTGTTTGGCTTTATGAGCAGCAGTCCCATTCCAGGCACACCCGTTTTCCTGGCACAACCAAACCTTTATGTTGTTTTAAGCGCTTTCTGGACTGTGGAACTGTGGCTATTTACATACCTATCAAATGCATGCTAAAGAACATCCGATTTCCATTCTCATGTCTCCAGCTAACATTTCCCCCCACTCCATTGTGCTGATGTTTGGATATTACGGGTTGGGAACTCTTCTCTCTTTGCCCACTGGAATGCAACCAGTTCTATTCTTTACCTTCCTCTCCTCCATCATCTTCCTCTCCTTGTTTCCTCACAGACTTTTAAATCTCCCCATACACAGCATCATGGTTTGTCTCGGAACACCCTTTCTATCTGCTGTATCCTGCACAGAGATGAGGTCACCATCACTAAACACACGTCCAACTGGGTGATTCTCCATCCCATTCCTCCAGCATCCAAACATGGGCTTTCCTTCCACCAATGCTGGGAATGAGCCAGGGTTTCCATGGTGCTGATAGCAGTGAGGACCTGGTGTTCTTCCTGAGGTGTGTTGCCTGCTGTTCCCTTTTAGGCTAACGACAGCAAGAGGTGTAGACATGACTGACATTGGGAGCACCACAAAATATGGTATTGCCACTGCTAGGGTCACTTGTTCATAATTCATTTATCTGAATAATGAAAATGTTGGGGGTTTTCAGTGTGTGAAGAGCAACCTATCTGCTTCTCCATGAAAATAGTCTCCTCAGTGCGTACCGTGCCATATACTAACATTCTCTGTCCTTTCAGGCATTTCTACTGTGACCATTGACTCTCCATTGATCCTGGACACGTACAGTTCAGCAGGGGATCATAAGGTACATACAGTAGACAGCCTTCTGCCTCGGTGTTGGACACGTTCTCCATCATTCCATGTCAGATTCCAACACAACCTACTTCACCAACCCTTCCACCTTCATCCTGCTGGGCATTCCTGGCCTGGAGTCAGCCCATGTCTGGATCTCCATCCCCTTCTGTACCATGTACATCATAACCATCTTGGGGAACCTCACCATCCTGTTCATCGTGAAGACAGACCCAAGCCTCCATGAGCCCATGTACTATTTCCTCTGCATGCTGGCCATCACAGACTTGGTCCTGTCCACGTGTACACTACCCACAATACTGAGCAATTTCTGGTTCAATTCCAGAGAGATAGATTTCAGTGCCTGCCTCACCCAGCTGTACTTCGTTCATTCGTGCTTGGTGATTGAGTCTGGGATATTGGTGGCCATGGCTTTTGATCGCTATGTGGCCATCTGCCATCCCCTGAGACATTCCACCATCCTGAATAACGCCATGGTGACCAAGATCTGCCTGGCCGTGGTGCTGCAAGGTGCCATACTTGCACTGCCCCTTCCCGTCCTGGCGAGGCACTGGCCATATTGTAGTACCAACATCATCGCCTACACGCATTGTGAGCACATGCCTGTGGTGAAGTTGGCCTGTGCCGACATCCGTGTCGGTAGTTACTATGGCCTTTTTGTGCTATTCTGTAGCTGTGGTCTATATGTGATTTGTATTGTCATTTCCTACACCCAGATTCTCAGGGCCATCATCCGTCTCCCCACAAAGGATGCCCGGCTCAAGACTTTCGGGACCTGCATCTCCCACCTTTGTGTCATCTTAACATTTTACACTCCAAATCTCTTCTCCTCTCTCATGACCCGGTTTGGCCTCAAAATGCCCCTGCATTTCCACATTCTCTTTGCCAACATTTACCTCCTGGTGCCCCCCATGCTAAACCCCATCATCTATGGAGTGAGGACCAAACAGATCCGGGACAGGCTCCTCCGGCTTATTACTCTGAAAGGGACCTAAATGTTTTCTCCTGGTTCTCTGGCTCTCAGGCAGTGCTCCATGAGAGTGTGCTGGCCCCTCTTCCCTAAATGACTCACTGCCTAGTCAAAGAGCAATTCAATCCTTTCCTGATATTTCTTTCTCGTTGCAAGAAATTGGGGAATCGGTCTGTGTGTGACTTATTCATTCTAACTGGACCTGCCACCTAGCCCACCTTTGACCCTACTCTACGTCTTCCCTTGAGAACCCAGACATTACTGTGCCTTTTCTTCCAAGTTTCTGTTCCTCCTGCATGCTCCTCTCCTCCCTCGTCATTTATTGGATCATCTTCATGTTGGGTTGCTGCCCCAGGGTCTCATGTGGAATGGAGGTGGAGCTGGAGCCTCGGTCTCCCCAGTCTGGCTCCGCTCTTGCTCTGAGATGTGACAAGCTGCAGAGCCCTCCACGCTGCCTCACCCAACATCCACAGACAGGGCCTGCACCCAGGTGTGTTCATGGATGCTCTGGCCAGCCACTGCATGAACCCACAGCAGACATGACAGCCTAATGTACTAGTCGGGATTTCTATCAAGCACTGTCCAGCTGAGTTTGCTAACACAAGTAGGAGAGTTTTTTCAAGCAGGCTTTTTTTTTCCTGCCTCAGATCAGAACTTCACCCCAGTTCAGTCTTTTCCCTCTGGTACTTTTAGGTGCGTTGTTGTAGGGAGACTGAGGAAATATTGTCATGTTATTGCCCCTTTATAAGCTAAGTGCTGAAGGAACCGACCAGGGACCCAGGCTCATCTTGACCTGCTGCTCACAAACAGGGAGGAACTAGCAGGGGAAGTAGAGGTGGGTGACAACCTGGGCAGCAGTGATCATGAGATGGTCGAGTTCAGGATCCTGACCAAAGGAAGAAAGGAGAGCAGCAAAACACACACCCTGGACTGGAGAAAATTAGACTTTGGCTCCCTCAGAAACCTGATGGGCAGAATCCCCTGGGATGTAAAATGAAGGGGAAAGGAGTCCAGGAGATCTGGCAGTATTTTAAAGAAGCTTATGAAAGGCCCAGGAACAAACCATTCCGATGAGCAATAAGAAAATCAGGTGACCAGACTGGCTTATGAGGGAAACCCATGGTGAGCTTAAACACAAAATGGAAGCTGACAGGAGTGGAAACTTGGACAGATGACTAGGGAGGAGTATAAATATATTGCTTGAGAATGCAGGGGAGCAATCAGCAAGGCAAAAGTGCAATTGGAATTGCAGCTAGCAAGGGATGTGAAAGGGAACAAGAAAGGTTTCTCCAGGCATGTTAGCAATAAGAGGGTGATCAGAGAGGGTGTGGGGCCCTTACTGGATAAGGGAGGTAACCTAGTGACAGATGATGTGGGAAAAGCTGAATGACTCAATGCTTTCTTTGCCTCTGTCTTCACAGACAAGGTCAACTCCTAGACAAATGCACTAGGCAATATAGTATGGGAAGCAGGTGGACAGCCCTTGGTGGAGAAAAAACAGGTTAACAATGATTTAGAAAAGATAAACTTACACAAATCCATGGGCCCAGATTTAATGCATCCGAGGGTACTGAGGGAATTGGCAAATGTCATTGCAGAGCGTTTGGCCATTACCTTTGAAAACTTGTGTTGATCAAGAGAGGTGGAGGAAAAGCTGGAAATCAATCAACAGGGCGCCCTTGTAGCCAGGAAGGCTAATGGCACATGGGGGTGCATTAGGAGGATAATTGACAGCTGATCTAGGGAAATGATTATTCCCATTTTTTGGCAGTGGTGAGGCTACATCTGAAGTATCACAACCAGTTGTGGGCCCCATTGCAGAAAGAAACCTCATGAAGGGGGGTTCCAAAGAGGATGGAGAAAGGCTGTTCACAGTAGTGCCGGTGGCAGAACAAGGAGCAATGGGCTCAAGTTGTGGTGGGAGAGGTCCAGGTTGGATGTTAGGAAAAACTATTTCCCTAGGAGAGTGGTGAAGCACTGGAATGGGTTACCTAGGAAAGTAGTGGAGTCTCCATCCCTAGAGGTGTTTAAGACTCAGACTGACAAAGCCCAGGCTCGGTTGATTTAGTTGGGATTGATCCCGCCTTGGGCAGGGGGCTGGACTTGATGCCTTCTGAGGTCTCTTCTGGTTCTATGATTCTATGACATGAACGGATTAGAGAGAACCTAAGAACGGCCATACTTGGTCAATCCGTCCAGCCCAGTATCCTGTCTGCTGACAGTGGCTAATACTGGATTCCCCAGAGGGAGTGAACACAACAGGGAATCTTCCTGTGATTCCTCCCCTGTCACCCATTTCCAGACAAACAGAGGCCAGGGACACCATTCCTACCATCCTGGCTAATAGCCATTGATGGACCCAACCTCCATGAATCTATCCAGTTTATTTTGGAACCCTGTTAAAGTTCTAGCCTTCACCGCATCCTCTGGCAAGGAGTTCCAGAGGCTGATTATGCGCTGAGTGAAGAAAAACTTCCTTTGGTTTGTTTTAAACCTGCTGCCTATTCATTTCATTTGGTGACCCCTAGTTCTTATATTGTGGGAATAAATAAATAACTTTTCCTTAATCACTTTTCCAGACCACTCATGATTTTTTAGACCTCTATCATATCCCCCCCTTAGCCTCCTCTTAACTCCCTTTATATGGGACCCATTCCAAACCCCTCATCATTTTTGTTGCCCTTTTCTCAACCTTTTCCAATGCCAATATATCTTTTTTGAAATGAAGCGACCACATCTGTACACAGTACTGAAGATGTGGGCGTCCCATGGATTTATACAGAGGCAATAAGATATTCTCTGTCTTATTCTCTATCCCTTTTTAAATTACTCCTAACATTCTGTTTGCTTTTTGGCTGCCATTGCACACTGAGTGGGTGTTTTCAGAGAATTATCCCCAATGACTCCAAAATCGCCCTCTTGAGTAGCTGTAACTAAATCAATCCCCATCATATTGGGGCATAGAGTATAGGTAAGTGAAAACATGGAGACATGGGAGATGGGTTGGAAACGGGAGGGAGAAAAAGGAGGGGCAAGGCAGAACTGGGAGTCAAGATCAAATCAGTATCTTAGATACCTGTATAAAAATGCAAGGAGTATGGGTAATAATCAGGAAAATGAAGTGCTAATAAATAAACACAACTATGAGATTGTTGGTATCACAGAGACTTGGTGGGATAATACACATGATTGGAATATTTCTATAGAAGGGTACAGTTTATTCAGGAAGGCTAGGAGGGGAAAATAGGGAGGAGGTGTTGCCTTATATATTACAAATGTATACACTTGGAATGAGGTGGAGATGGACGTAGGAGACAGACGTGTTAAGAGTCTCTGAGTTAGGTTAAAAAGGATAAAAAATGGGGGTACCACAGACCCCCTATGCAGATTGAAGAGGTGGATGAGGCTTTTTTTAAACAACAACCAAAATCATCCAAAGTGCAGGATTTGGTGGTGATGGGAGACTTCAACTATCCAGACATATGTTGGGAAACAAACAAAGTGGAGCACAAACTATCCAATAAGTCCTTGGACTGCATTGAACACAATTTTTTATTTCAGAAGGTCAAAAATGCTACCAGGGGAAGATGTTCTAGATTTAATTTTAACAAATAGGGAGGAACTGGTTGAGAATTTAAAAGTGGAAGGCAGCTTGGGTGGAAGTGACCATGAAATCATAGAGTTCATGATTTTAAGGAGTAGTAGAAGGGAGAACACGGCAAAAAAGAGGCAATGGATTTCAGGAAGGCAGATTTTGGTAAGATAAGAGAGCTAGTGGGTAAGGTCCCATGGGTAGCAAGACTAAAGGGGAAAAAAGCTGAAGAGAGTTGGCAGTTTTTCAAAGGGATGTTATTAAGAGCCCAAAAGCAAGATATTCCGCTGTGTAGGAAAGATAGAAAGTATGGCAATAGGCCGCCTTGGCTTAACCAGGAGATCTTGCATGATCTAAAAATAATAAAGAAATCATTTAAAGAGTGGAAACTAGGAAAAATTACAAAGGATGAATATAAGCAAACAATACAGGTATGCAGGGGCAAAATTAGAAAAGCAAAGGCACAAAACAAGCTCAAACTAGCTACAGACATAAAGGGAAACAGGTAGATTTTCTATAAATACATTAGAAGCAAGAGGAAGACCGAGGACAGGGTAGGCATGTTGCTCAGCGAGGAGGCAGAAACAATAACAGGAAACTTAGAAATGGCAGAGATGCTTAATGACTTCTTTGTTTTGGTCTTCACTGAGAAGTCTGGTGATGAAGGAATGCCTAACATAGTGAATGCTAGTGGGAAGGGGGTAGGTTTAGAAGATAAAATAAAAAAAGAACAAGTTAAAAATCACTTAAAAAGTTAGATGTCTGAAAGTCACCAGGGCCTGATGAAATGCATCCTAAACTACTCAAGGAGCTGATAGAGGAGGTATCTGAGCCTTTAGCAATCATCTTTAAAAAATCATGGAAGACGGGAGAGATTCCAGAAGACTGGAAAAGGGCAAATGTAGTGCCCATCTACAAAAAGGGAAACAAATCATGTCAAACCAATCGGATAGCTTTCTTTTTAGGATAACAAATCTTGTGGATAAGGGAGAAACAGTGCATGTGGGATGCCTAGACTTTAGTAAGGCATTTGATACGGTCTTGCATGATCTTCTTATCAATAAGCTAGGAAAATGCAACTTAGGTGGGGCTACTATAAGGTGGGTGCATAACTGGCTGGATAACTGTACTCAGAGATCAGAGGGGTAGCTGTGTTTGCATGAATCTGCAAAAGTGGCGAGGAGTCCTGTGGCACCTTATGGACTAACCGAAGTGTTGGAGCATAAGCTTTCGTGGGCAAAGACCTGGCATGCAGCTGACGAAGTGGGTCTTTGCCCACGAAAGCTCATGCTCCAACACTTCGGTTAGTCTATAAGGTGCCACAGGACTCCTCGCCGCATTCTCAGAGAGTAGTTATTAATGGTTCACAATCCTGCTGGAAATGCAGAACAAGTGGGGTTCCACAGGGGTCTGTTTTGGGACTGGTTCTGTTCAATATCAATTTAGATATTGGCATAGAGTGTTTGCTTATTGAGTTTGCAGATGATATGAAGCTCGGAGGAGTTACAAGTGGTTTGGAGGATGGGTCATAATTCAAAATAATCTGGACAAACTGGAGAAATGGTCTGCAGTAAATAGGATGAAGTATAATAAGGTCAAATGCAAAGTATTTCACGTAGGCAGGAACAATCCGTTTCACACATACAGAATGGGAAACGAATATTTAGAAAGGAGTCTGGCAGAAAGGGATCTGGGGGTCAGAGTGGACCACAAGCTAAATATGAGTCCACAGTGTGACACTGCTGCAACAAAAGCAAACATAATTCTGGGCTGCATTAACAGGAGTGTTGTGAGAAAGACACGAGAAGTCATTCTTTCACTCTGCTCTGCGCTGATTAGGCTTCTGTTGGAGTACTGTGTTCAGTTCTAGGCACCACATTTCAAGAAAGATGTGAAGAAATTGCAGCAGGTCCAGATAAGAGAAACAAGAATGTTTAAAGGTCTAGAGAACATGAACTATGAGGGAAGACTGAAAGTATTGGGCTTCTTTAGTTTGAAAAGGAGAAGACAGAGGGGACAGAGATTCACAGATCTGGAAGAGACCTCAGGAGGTTATTGATAGACATTTTCAGGTATGTCAAAGGGTGTCACAAGGAGGAGGGGAAGAAATTGTTCTCCTTGGCCTCTGAGGATAGAACAAGAAGCAATGGGCTTAAACTGCAGCAAGGGAGGTTTAGGTTGGACATTAGGAAAAACTTCCTAACCTGTCAGGCTGGTTAAATACTGGAATAAATTGCCTAGGGGGGTTGTGGAATCTCCATCAGTGGAGATATTTAAGAGAACGTTGGACAGATGCCTCTCAGAGATGATCTAGATGGCGCTTGGTCCTGCCGTTAGGGCAGGGGATGAACCTGATGACACTCGAGTTCCCTTCCAGTACTGGTGTTCTATGAAAGGCTGTGTCACTATGTCTGGCCTCTGCTGGCGGCCGTGGGGCTCTCCTGCCAGACTTTCACTGATCGAAACTGCATAGCCTTTTGCTTTTTGCCTGGGAATTCCTGGAGCTCATGTGTCGGGATGCTCTGCCATTTACTCACCTCTCTCTGGACCAGCTGGTTTACCCACTGTGGTTTTCTTGATATTTTTTTCTCTTTTCATTTATTGGATGTTCGTGTGTGTTTGTCTCCTTTTTGCCTCCTTTTTGCCTTATTAATAAGATCATGCAAGACCCTATCAAATGCCTTACTAAAATCTAGGTATACCACATCCACTGTTTCTCCCTTATCCACAAGATTTGTTATCCTAAAAAGAAAGCTATCAGATTGGTTTGACATGATTTGTTCTTTACAAATCCATGCTGGCTGTTCCCTATCATCTTATTATCTTCCAGGTGTTTTCAGATGATTTCCTTTTTGCCCATCACGAATCTTCGGGAAGGCTTTGCAGAAACTGCTGAGAGGCATGGGGCAGTGTGTGGAAGTGGGAGACACCTGCCAGATATTGTATGGTGTGCGGTCCTGCCATGAGTGTAGGGGCCTAGACTAGATCACCTCTTCAGGTCCCTACCCGTGCTATGATTGTAGGGTACTGGGCAGAAACCTGCAGACACCCCAGGGGGGTTCTCTGTGGGGCCCGCAAGACAGTTTGTTTACTGTTGCCCCACAGAAAGTGGGCAGACGTTGTGATATTTCATTAGGTTATTCTCCTACTATTATTACAAAAGTGACACACACTTAAAGCAAGGGCATGTGGAGTGCGAGATGTTTGCACACAGCCACGTGAGAGCCGTGCGCTCGCTCTGCATCCAATCAAAGCGCTACTACGGCTCCTTTGGTTAACCCCGCCCGTTCTACATGCACAAGCGCAGCTGGCAAGGTTACCCTGTCCCAGTACACCATCCAAAGCACTACAATCGTGCAGCAAACAAGGGGAAGGAGGGTCACTCTCCAGCCTAGGCTTCCCCTCACCCTTCCAGGGAGTCAGCCTGAGGATTTGCTGATGTTCAGTTCTTAGGGCGCTCTGCTCGACCATGGGCAGGTTGCTGGGGAGGGAGTGTTTGCAATGGTTCCCTCAGGGCTCTGGCAGTGACTGTAACTCTCTCCACAAGCACTGACAGGCCACCTCCCGCTGTGGCTCCGTGTGTTGCGCCACACGAGGGTGTGTTCGGAGGCACTTCCTTGTGCTAGGCGCTTCCACGGCCCTGCAGGAAAGGGGCTGCCCAGCTTGAGGAGAGTGACCGAGGAGAGTCGCTGTGCTCCGGCCCCTGTGTGACAGCCCCGTGGGCCTGCAGAAAGTGCCCGTGCCGGCCCGTAGCCACCTTTCTCCACGTGGCTCTGTCTCCTGTCCACCCCCCGACCATGGGCACTCACAGGTGCCACATTCTGTGCAGACCTAGGCCTGGTGCCTAACTTTCTCACTAACCAAATACTATTTTAAAGAAAACATGAAGCAGCCAATTCCTCTGTGGCTCAGCCCAGAGCCCAGAGTTCTCCTCTCCCTGTGGGAAGGTCCTTTAATTGCTGTTTGTGCTGCAAGCTGGATAAATAACGCAGTGTACAAGCTAGTTACACCCAGATGCCGCTTCTCCCCTAGGGGCTGAGCAAACCCCCCTGGGAAGGCACAGAGCTATATGAACAGTGCACAGCCCAGTGCCAGATCTCGGCGTGGGACGCTGCTGCAGACGCTGGGCTGAGAGAGGTGTGGGACGCGGCGGCCTGAGGAGGTGTCCCAGGGAAGACTCTTTAGTCTCCGAATTCACGGGTACTATCTCTTACGGATAATCTCAGCTGCTCAATAACCCCAGAGCTGTGGAGACATGCTGAGAGAGAGGGTAAATCTGGGGTCTTTTCAGCTCTGCACGGCCATTAAACATCCCCAGACTCTGGCCACAGAGGATGATGTGCTCCAGCCCAGAAGTAGTTGTGTACCAGTGGCTCTGGGGTCTTTAAGGAGGAAAAGTTCTAAGAAATGTAGAACACAAGGCCCAGTCCTGAGGCTGTGGCCAGCTTTTGGCTCAGGCCTCATTGAAACAAAACACCCCTTGGAATCAGAAGTGAGGAAAGATCTGAGGAGCCAGCCCTGTGTTCCTGCACAGACGCTGTCCCCTCCTCCTCCGGCATGTCAGGGCTCTGGCTGGGTGTGGGGGCTCGTTCCTGCCTGTAGCATGCTGGGCACTGCAACCACTGAACCCCCTTTTCCGCATAGAAAGACCAGGGTTCCCACTGCAGCTGTGATGCTTTAAAGCATTAACTGCTCACGAGCCCAAAGCCAATGCCCAGAACAGCCTCCAGGCTGGCTCTGCCAGCACTGGGAGTTGGAGAATCCAGCCCTTCCCCTCGCAGTCTCGCTGCAGGGTGAATCACACTCAGGGCTCAGCCATTAGCCTGGATTTCCAGCTGGAATTTGTCTGGCTTCAGCCTCCAGCCTTTGGGCCTGGCGCTTCTTATCTCAGTGAGATCCCAGAGCCCAACATTCCCTGTGGTTTAGCCCCATCCCAGTCTCTGCCTGAGCCTAGTTTGATACGATAATGAGATGACGGTTTTTGGGTCTCTCTTTAGATGGGATTTTACGCAGCCTCCCTCCATCTGTGCGGCTCTTTTCCTCACTGGCAGCTCCCGGTGAACCCAGCTAAATTCTGAATCCCATCCAGGGTCCCTTGGTTCCATTTCACGGTGCCCTCATCTAGGGCTCAGGCCAGCACTCAAGACGCTTTCCTGCCCACCACAGAGCCCTGCGTTCCCATTGAAGAGCTTTGCATTCGAGTACATCAAAATATTTTCTTACCTTGGAAATATAGAGTCCTAGGCCTGGCAGGGATGTGGGAGGCCCTCGAGCCCCGTCCAATGTCCTTACCCAGGGCTGAGCAGTTCCAGGCCGGTGCTGGGCAATCTACAGCCCCCGGCCACACACAACTGCTGAGGAGAATGGGACCGTGGGCTGGGAGACATTTTGCTGACACCGACCATCCCCAGGCACCGCTCCCACAGCTCTGCGTGGCTCTGTCCCCCTGTGCCCAGCCCAGGAGAGCAGTGGGGAGGGCGGCCCCCTCGCCTACAGACCCTGCTTCCCACAGCTCTTTCCTCACCTTTTACACAGAGTAGTGCTCCACTCCACACCCTGACCAGTCTGCTCACAGCTTTCCCGAAATGTGGTGCCCAGAACTGGACACACTATTCACCTTGAGAACTATTGAGTGCATGGTTGACACGGGGAGCACCAGAAATTATGGAACTGCCAGTAGTAGGGCCATTTCTTTACAATTCATTTCTCTGAATAATGAAAACGTCATTTCTCAGGGTGTGAAGAGCAACTGATCTGCTTCCCCATGAAAATAGTCTCCCTCAGTGTGTACCGCGCCTCATACAAACGTTCTCTGTCCTTTCAGACACTAGTACTCTGAGCATTGCTGTAGATCGTTGGCCCACAGAGGACGTCAGGGGAATGTACGGCACATACAATAGACACCGTTCTGCCTCAGAGTTGGACACCTTCCTCCCTGCTCCATGGCAGACTCCAACACATCTGAGTTCACCAATCCCTCCACCTTCATCCTTCTGGGCATTCCTGGCCTGGAGTGGGCCCATGTCTGGATCTCCATCCCCTTCTGCACCATGTACATCATAACCATCTTGGGGAACTTCACCATCCTGTTCATTGTGAAGACAGAGCCGAGCCTCCATGAGCCCATGTACTATTTCCTCTGCATGCTGGCCGCCACTGACCTGGTCCTGTCCACGTCTACACTGCCCACAATGCTGAGCAATTTCTGGTTCAATTCCAGGGAGATCGAGTTCAGTGCCTGCCTCACCCAGCTGTACTTCGTTCATTCAGTCGCACTGATTGAGTCTGGGATATTGGGCCATGGCTTTGGATCGCTACGTGGCCATCTGCCATCCCCTGAGACATTCCACCATCCTGGATAACCCCCTGGTGGCCAAGATCAGCCTGGCCATAATGCTGAGAGGTGCCATACTTATACTGCCCTTTCCCGTCCTGGCAAGGCAGTGGCCATATTGCAAAACGAACGTCATCCCCTACACGCACTGTGAGCACATGGATGTGGTGAATCTGGCCTGTGCCGACATTCGCATCAGTCGTAACTACGGCCTCTTTGTGCTGTTCTGTGGGGATACTCTAGATATGTTTCTTATCTCTGTGTCCTATATTCTGATCCTCAGGGCCATCTTCAAGCTCCCAACAAAGGACGCCCGGCTCAAGACTTTTGGGACCTGCACTTCCCACCTATGTGTCATCTTAGCCTTCTACACTCCAAGTCTCTTCGGTTCCCTCACGACCCGCTTTGGCCTCAATATACCCCTGCATATCTACGTTCTTATTTCTAACATTTACCTCCTGGTGCCGCCCATGATAAATCCCATCATCTACGGAGTGAGGACCAAACAGATCCGGGACAGGCTGCTCTGGCTTGTTACGCTGAAAGCGACCTAAACGTTTTCTCCTGGCTCTCAGATTGAGCTCCGTGCCAAAATGGCTGGTGCTGGGCTTATTTTCCTGAATGACTCACTGGCTAGTCAAAGAGCGATTTAATCCTTTCCTGATATTTCTTTCTAAGTGTAACATATTGGGGAATTGATCTGTGTGCGACTCATTAAATTGTAGGGTTTCTACATTGTAACTGGACACTCAAGGCCCTGACAATGACCCCACCTCTTTCCCAAAGGCCTCACCGCTGCCCCACACCTTCCTTTGGGCTCTGCGCAGGTTTGTGCCTCTTCCAAGTGTCCTTCCCTCCTGCTTGTTCATCTCCTCTCCCATCACTCATTGGATCACCTCTGTGATAGGTTCCCCCCTGCTCCCCACGATGGCAGCTGGAGCTGAGACAGAGCTGAGTCCTCTGCCTCCCATAGCTGGGTTCCCTCCTGTGTTGTGAATTCCAAGTGGCAAATTCCCCCAGTTTGCCTCACCCCAACATCCACAGGCAGGCCCCGCACCCAGCGGTGTTCATGGATGCTCAGCCAGCCACTGCTTGAGCCCTCAATGGAGAGGCTACAGCCCAAACACCCCCAGATCCCCAGCCAATGCCCCCGTAGCTGCCCTGCCCTGGTCCCCTTCCAGTATGGAGCTGATGCCCAGCGTCCCAGTGCTAGAAATGAAAGTGCGTGTTCACCAACTAAGGTTCCTGAACTGAGACTGACCCCCTTGTACTGACCTCTTTGTACTGATACGAACACAGTGTGCGAGGTGACATGTATTTAATAGATTTCTGAGCTACAGAAAGAGTGATTTCAGGGAGCAGCGGCGATAGCAACCAGGAGAAAGTAGAATAACCCCTAAGAAACAAAAGAAAACCTTGAAGCAAGCCTAACGTCCTAGTGGGGCTATGAATCGAGCAGTGTCTCACCGAGTTTTCTAGCACAACAGGGTAGCTTTTTCAAGCAAGGCTCCTTGGTTCCATGCAATGAGCCGTGCAGACAGAACCAGCAAAGCATCTGCTTTCAACAGACTGCTCCCTCAGCCCACTTTGTACAAAATTTGGGGCAAACACACAACTGATGTGTTCTCCAGGTTCACATAAAAAATCCTTAACAGCTCAGAGGTGTCCAAGCAGAAATCTTCCCTAGGTTTGAGTGAGGGGCCAGCAGCCCCTCCAAGAGAGCTGATCCTAATGGGACCAACTTTCACTGGTGGGGGCATCACAGAACCCTTCAGTGCTCATACACGTTCCAAGCCCACATCACACACTCGAGTTCAGCACAAATGCAGCCCGGCTGGTGTTGCGGACGAAAGGCACCAGGCACGGGGCAGTTGGCTCGTGCACTCCAGGACACTGGGAGTCTGGTTTGTTTGCTCCCAGTGGCACTCCATAGCATAGAATTATAGAACCATAGAGCTGGAAGAGACCTCAGAAGGTCATCAAGTCCAGCCCCCTGCTCTAGGCAGGACCAATCCCAACTAAATCAACCCAGCCGGGGCTTGGTCAAGCCAAGACTTAAACACCTCTAGGGATGGAGACTCCACTACTTCCCTAGGGAAGCCATTCCAGTGCTTCACCACCCTCCTAGTGAAATAGTTTTTCCTAATATCCAACCTGGACCTCTCCCACCACAACTTGAGACCATTGCTCCTTGTTCTGCCATCCATCACTACTGTGAACAGCCTTTTCTCCAGCCTCTTTGGAACCTCCCTTCAGGAAGTTGAAGGCTGCTCTCAAATCCCCCCTCACTCTTCGCTTCTGCAGACTAAACAGACCCAACTCCCTCAGCCTCTCCTCGGAGGTTATATGCTCCAGCCCCCTAATCATTTTGGTCGGCCTCCGCTGGACCCTCTCCAATGCGTCCACATCCTTCCTGTAATTGGGGGCCCAGAACTGGACACAATACTCCAGATGTGGCCTCACCAGAGCCGAATAAAGGGGAATAATGACATCTCTGGATCTGCTGGCAATGCTCCCCCTAATGCACCATAATATACCATTAGCCTTCTTGGCTACAAGGGAACCCTGTTGACTCATATCCAGCTTCTCATCCACTGTCATCCCCAGGTCCTTTTCTGTAGAACTGCTACTTAGCCAGCTGGTCCCCAGCCTGTAACAATGCTTGGAATTCTTCCATCCCAGGTGCAGGAGTCTACACTTGTCCTTGTTGAACCTTATGGCTACGTCTAGACTGGCATGATTTTCCGCAAATGCTTTTAACGGAAAAGTTTTCCATTAAAAGCATTTGCAGAAAAGAGCTTCTAGATTGGCACGGACGCTTTTGCACAAAAGCACTTTTTGCGGAAAAGCGTCCGTGGCCAATCTAGACGCGCTTTTCCGAAAAAAAGCCCCAATCGCCATTTTCGCGATCGGGGCTTTTTTGTGGAAAACAAATCTCAGCTGTCTACACTTTTGCCCGACTTTTGCCCGAACGGGAGCAGCATAGTATTTCCACAAAAAGCACTGATTTCTTACAGCAGGAATTCGGTGCTTTTGCGGAAATTCAAGCGGCCAGTGTAGACAGCTGGCCAGTTTTTCCGGAAAAGCGGCTGATTTTCCAGAAAAACTGGCCAGTCTAGACACAGCCTATCAGTCCCCGGCCTGTAACAATGCACAATGACTCCAAGATCTCTCTCTGGAATGGTTACAGCTAAATTAGTGCCCATTGTATTGTATGTATTGTTGGGATTTTTTTCCCAATGTGCATTACTTTACATTCATCAACATTACATTTCATTTGCCATTTTGTTGCCCAGTCACTTAGGCTATGACTAGACTCCACTCCATTTTCAACAGAGGCTTTTTCAACAGGATCTTTCAAAAAAGCCTCTGTCGAAAAAGAGCATCAAGATTGCATTACCCAGATCAAAAAATCAATCCCCTTTTTTGAAAGAGTGTCCAGACAGCCGGATGCTCTGTCGAAAAAGTGAGGCACCCAGAAGTGCTTCTGACAGGGCATGGGGGCAGCCTTTATTTCCAGGTGCTGCTGCCTGCCCTTTGCAGAGACGCGTGATTAAAGGGATCCCCCTGGACAGCCGTTGCTCTGCTCCTGTTTCTGGCTTGCCTACCTCCTAGAGGGAAAGCAAAGCTGCTGCAGTGCTTGCTCTGGTTGCCCTGCTTCCTTGGACACCACAGCAGTTCATTCTCAGGGGTTTTTTTTCCTGCTTTTCACTCTTTTTGGCCACGGAGGCTGAGCGATGGCCCCACGCTGCCATAGTGCAGCATCTTCATGAGTCGCAGCGGGGACATGCAGATTTGGAGGCATGAGACAAGTTCGACTGGTGGGACCGGCTCGTCCTGCAGCTCTGGGAGGACGACCAGACCACTGGCTCCACAACTTCTGGATGCAGAATGCCACATTCCTGGAGCTGTGTGCCTGGCTCACCCCTGCTCTGCAACACCAGGACACCCACCTGCGGCCCGCCATCCCCCTGCAGAAGCGGGTCGCAATCGCCTTGTAGAAGCTGGCCACCCCTGACTGTTACCGCTCCATGGGACACCAATTTGGCATGGAGAGATCTACCGTCGGGGCCATGTTGATGGAGGTAAGTCACTTGCAGGTGACAGGCCATGCTGAGTGGGGGGGTTGAGAAAGGGGGACTGCCAGGCTAGGGCAAGAGGGAGTGGGGGATGGAGTGGCACTTGGCGGCCGCTCCTCAGCCACCCCTGCACTGATGTGGGAGAAGGGGGCGTCCTGACAAGGGGAGGGGTGAGTTGGGAGGGGGGGAGGGTTCTGCTCCCAAGCGCTTAGGTAACCTGTCTAACTCCCAGGTTTCTGTATATTTGTCTGGTGCTGCAGGTGGTGAGGGCCAACAATGTGGAGCTGCTGAAGAGGCTCGTCTGTCTCGGGGTCCTGGACAACATCCTTGCCAGGTTTGCTGCCCTTGGCTTCCTGAACCGCAGAGGAGCCCTCGATGGGACACACATCCCAATCCGCCCACTGCCCCATCGAGCAGCCCATTTTATAAACAGGAAAGGCTACTATTCCATGGGGCTGCAGGCCCTAGTTGACCACAGGGGACACTTTATTGACATTTGTGTCAGGTGGTCGGGGTGGGCACATGATGCCCGCATATTCCGCAACTCCTACCTGAACCGCAGGTTGCAGGCAGGAACATTTTTCCCCCAGCGGCACCTCACGCTCAGGGACGTGCAGATGCCGGTGTGCGTAGTGACCGACGCAGCCTACCCTCTGATGCCATGGCTTATGAAGCCCTACACCGGCCACCTGGATGCGAGCAAGGAGCTTTTCAACACGCATCTTGGCCATGCTCACATCCAGGTGGAATGAGCCTTCAGCCGGCTGAAAGGGAGGTGCCATTGCCTCCTCACATGCCTGGAGATGGGCGAAGGCAACATCCCAGAGATGGTGGCCGCATGTTGCGCTGTCCATAACCTGGTGGAGAGGAAAGGGGAGGCCTTCCTGCCGGGATGGTGAGGACTGGCCATTTGATCAGCCCCGGATTCCTGCCATCTGCCAGGCTCACCCGTCTGGTATCCATATTCCCGAGGCCCTGAGGGAGAGATTCTCAAAAGGAGCCCACTGACTCTCCCCAGGGCCTCCCCCATGGGGGTCTGGCCTGGCCCACCCCTACCTGTCCCTCCACAACCCTCACTCTCTTCCCATAAATATATACACACCTCATTTTCTTTGGAAACAGAAATTGGTTTTTTTATTAGAAACAGTAGCAATACAGAAAATGTGCTAACTGTGTATAAACCACCTTTCTCTTGGTACCATCAACAAAGTGAATCTGTCAGTCAAAAATAAAGAATTGGTTCCATAACTGAAATGTCCTTTCACTGGGGTGCTAGGGGACTGAACACCGGGAGGGGGGAGGGGGACTGAACACCAGGAAGGGGGAGGGGGCTCAAGTAGGCCGCTGCTTCCCTGATCACAGGGTCCTGCCACCCGCCTGCATCCTGGCACCGCCACGGCTTTGGGCTCAGGTGGAGCGAGAGCCAGTCCTGGCCTGGGCAGGGGGGAGGGGAAGGGGGCAGCTGTTGGGCATGTGGGGGTTCAGGAGCAGGAGCAGTTGGGGGGGCTGGAAGGGCTGGGGGAGAAGGAAGGGCTGGGGGAGCAGGGGCCTGGTGTGTAGGAGGAAAGGTGCCTGTGACAGGGGCAGGCAGGAGGATTTTTATTTCTGGGCCAGACCTTTTGGTGCCCCTGGCTGGGTTCTCCTCACTGTCTTGAGAAGGGCCTGGGGGGGGCCTTGGCGCTGGGACATGGCTAGCATGGCTGGCACGGGTGCTCTGGCTGGCTTCCTCACAGCAATGCCTCTCTGGGGACCTGTGCCTTTAAGAGGCTGCGGCCATGAACCACAGAGGTGCTCTACATGCAAAGGCTAGACTGTCCACCAGGGCTTGATTGAAACCCTGACTAGCACATTAGGCACAGAAAATAGTTTTCTTTTTCTTTCTCATCATTAATCTACTTAGATCTGTTTGCTATCGTCATGACCGGTGTGGAAAATGTGAATGAAGAAAAGTTATTTACTTATTTCCACAATATAAGAACTAGGGGTCACCAAATGAAATTAAGAGCCAGCAGGGAAGCAAAAGCACAATTGCATTTCTGCAGTCCAGGGTGTGTATTTTGCTGCTCTCCTTTCTTCCTTGGGTCAGGATCCTGAACTCGACCATCTCATGATCACTGCTGCCCAGGTTGTCACTCACCTCTGATTCCCCTACTAGTTCCTCATAAGAACATAAGAATGGCCATACTGGGTCAGACCAAAGGTCCAACTAGCCCAGTAGCCTGTCTACCGACAATGGCCAGCACCAGGTGCCCCAGAGAGGGTGGAACGAAGACAATGATCAAGCAATTTGTCTCCTGCCATCCTTCTCCAGCCTCTGACAGACAGACGCCAGGGACACCATTTCTATCCCCTGGCTAATAGCCTTTTATGGACCTAACCTCCATGAAATTATCAAGCTTCTCTTTAAACTCTGTTATACTCCTAGCCTTCACAGCCTCCTCTGGCAAGGAGTTCCACAGGTTGACTACACACTGTGTGAAGAAGAACTTTCTTTTATTATTTTAAACCTGCTACCCATTAATTTCATTTGGTGTCCTCTAGTTCTTCTATTATGGGAACTAATAAATAACTTTTCTTTATCTGCCCTCTCCACACCACTCATGATTTTATATACCTCTATCATATCCCCCCTCAGTCTCCTCTTTTCTAAACTGAAAAGTCCCAGTTGCTTTAACCTCTCTTCATATGGGACCCGTTCCAAACCCCTAATCATTTTAGTTGCCCTTTCTGAACCCTTTCCAAGGCCAAAATATGTTTTTGAGGTGAGAGACCACATCTGTACACAGTATTCAAGATGTGGGCGCATAGTTTTATACAGGGGCAGTAAGATATTCTGTGTCTTATTTTCTATCCCTTTCTTAATAATTCCTAGCATCCTATTTGCCTTTTTGACCGCCGCTGCACACTGTGTGGAAGTTTTCGGAGAACTAGCCACGATAACTCCAAGATCTCTTTCCTGATTTGTCGTAGCCAAATTTGCCCCCATCATACTGTACGTATAGTTGGGGTTATTTTTCCCGATGTGCATTACTTTACACTTACCCACATTAAATTTAATTTGCCATTTTGTTGCCCAATCACTCAGTTTGGTGAGATCTTTTTGGAGTCCCTCACAGTCTGCTTCTATCTTGACTATCCTAAACAGTTTGGTATCATCCGCAAACTTTACCACCTCACTGCTTACCCCTTTCTCCAGATCATTTATGAATAAGTCGAAAAGGATTGGTCCCAGGACTGACCCTTGGGGACACCACTAGTTACCCTCTCCATTCTGAAAATTTACCATTTATTCCTACCCTTTGTTTCCTGTCTTTAACCAGTTCTCAGTCCAAGAAAGGACCTTCCCTCTTATCCCATGGCCATGTAATTTACACAAGAGCCTTTGGTGAGGGATCTTGTCAAAGGCTTTCTGAAAATCTAAGTATACTATATCTACTGGATCTCCTTGTCCGCATGTTTGTTAACCCCTTCAAAGAACTCTAATACATTAGTAAGACAGGATTTCCCTTTACAGAAACCATGCTGACTTTTGTCCAACAAATTATGTTCTTCTACATGCCTCACAATTTTATTCTTTACTATTGTTTTAACTAATTTGATCGGTACTGAAGTTAGACTTACTGGTCTGTAATTGACAGGATCGCCTCTAGAGCCCTTTTTGAATATTGGTGTCATGTTGGCTACCTTCCAGTCATTAGGTACGGAAGCCGATTTAAAGGATAGGTTACAAACAGCAGATAATAGTTCAGCAATTTCCCATTTGAGTTCTTTTAGAACCCTTGATGAATGCCATCCGGTCCCGGAGATTTGTTAACATTAAGTTTTTCTATTTATTCCAAAACCTCCTCTAATGACACTTCAATCCGGGACAGTTACTCAGATTCATCACCCACAAAGGACGGTGCAGATTTGGGAATCTCCCTAAAGTCCTCAGCCGTGAAGACTGAAGCAAAGAAATCATTTAGTTTCTCCACAATGGCTTTATCATCCTTGACTGCTCCTTTTATAGCTCAATCGTCTAGGGGACCCACAGGTATTTTAGCAGGCTTCCTGCTTCTAATGTTCTTAAAAAAACATTTTGTTATTTCTTTTGAGTTTTTTGCTAGCTGTTCCTCAAAATCTTTTTTTGCTTTTCTTATTACATTTTTACACTTGATTTGACAGTGTTTATGTTCCTTTCTATTTATCTCACTAGGATTGGACTTCCACTTCTTAAAAGATGCCTTTTGTCCTCACTGCTTCTTTTACATGGTGGTTAAGCCACGGTGACTCTTTTTAGGTCTCTTGCTATGTTTTTTAATTTGGGGTATACATTTAAGTTGGGCCTCTATTATGGTGTCTTTAAAAGTTTCCATGCAGCTTGCAGGATTTGGCTCTAGTCATTGTGCCTTTTAATTTCTGTTTAACTAACCTCCTCATTTTTGTGTAATTCTACTTTTTGAAATTAAATGCCAGAGTGCTGGACTGCTGATGTGTTCTTCCCACCCCAGGAATGTTCAATGTTATTATATTATGGTCACTATTCCCAAGCGGTCCTGTAACGGTTATCTCCTGGACCTGATCCTGCGCTCCACTCAGGACTAAATTGAGAATTGCCTCTCCTTGTGGGTTCCTGTACCAGCTGCTCCAAGAAGCAGTCATTTAAGCCATTGAGAAATTTTATCTCCGCTTCTCTTCCTGAGGTGACATGTATCCAGTCAATATGGGGATAATTAAAATCCCCCATTATTATAGAGTTCTTTATTTTGGTAGCCTCTCTAATCTCCCTCAGCATTTCAATGTCAGTATCGCTGTCCTGGTCAGGTGGTTGATAATATATCCCTACTGCTAATTTCTCATTATTGGAGCATGGAATTACTATCCATAGCGATTCTATGGAACATGTTGATTCATTTAATATTTTTATTTCGTTTGATTCTACATTATCTTTCACACACAATGCCACTCCACCACCCACCCGGCCTGCTCTATCCTTCCGATATATTTTATATCCCGGTATGATTGTGTCCCACAGATTTTCCTCATTCCACCAAGTTTCAGTGATGCCTATTATGTCAATCTCCTCCTTTAAAACGAGGTACTCTAGTTCACCCATCTTATTAGTCAGACTCCTAGCATTTGTGTAGAAGCACTTTAAAAATTTGCCACTTCTTATTTTGCCAAATTTGCCAAAGGCACAGAATGAGCTCAAACTAGCTACGGGAATAAAGGGAAACAAGAAGACCTTTTTATAAATACATTAGAACCAAGAGGAAGACCAAGGAGAGGGTAGGCCCACTGGTCAGTGAGGGAGAAACAGTAACAGGAAACTTGGAAATGGCAGAGATGCTCAATGACTTCTTTGTTTCGGTCTTCCCCAAGAAGTCTGTAGGAATGCCTAACATAGTGAATGCTAGTGGGAAGGGGGTAGTTTTAGAAGGTAAAATTAAAAAAAAGTCAAAAATCACCTAGAAAAGTTAGATGCCTGCAAGTCACCAGGGCCTCATGAAATGCATCCTAAAATACTCAAGGAGCTGATAGAGGAGGTATCTGAGCCTGTAGCTATCATCTTTGGAACATCATGGGAGACAGGAGAGATTCCAGAAGACTGGAAAAGGGCAAATCTAGTGCCCATTTATAAAAAGGGAAATAAGAACAACCCAGGAAACTACAGACCAGTTAGTTTAACTTCTGTACCAGGGAAGATAATGGAGCAAGTAACTCAGGAAATCATCTGTAAACACTTGGAATGCGGCAAGGTGATAGGGAACAGCCAGCATGGATTTGTAAAGAACAAATCATGTCAAACCAATCTGATAGCTTTCTTTAATGGGATAACAAGTCTTGTGGATAAGGGAGAAGCGGTGGAAGTGGTATACCTAGACTTTAGTAAGGCGTTTGATACGGTCTCACATGATATTCTTATCAATAAACTAGGTAAATACAACTTAGATGGGGCTACTATAAGGTGGGTGCATAACTGGCTGGATAACCGTACTCAGAGAGTAGTTATTAATGGTTCACAATCCTGCTGGAAAGGCATAACAAGTGGGGTTCCACAGGGGTCTGTTTTGGGACTGGCTCTGTTCAATATCTTCATCAACGATTTAGATATTGGTATAGAAAGTACGCTTATTAAGTTTGCAGATAATACCAAGTTGGGAGGGGTTGCGACTAATCTGGAGGATAGGGTCATAATTCAAAATGACCTGGACAAATTGGAGAAATGGTCTGAGGTAAATAGGATGAAATTTAATAAAGACAAATGCAAAGTGCTCGACTTAGGAAGGAACAATCAGTTTCATACATACAGAATGGGAAGCAACTGTCTGGGAAGGAGTACGGCAGAAAGGGATCTAGGGGTTATAGTGGACCACAAGCTGAATATGAGTCAGCAGTGTGATGCTGGTGCAAAAAAAAAGCAAACATGATTCTGGGATGCATTAACAGGTGTTTTGTGAGCAAGACACGAGAAATCATTCTTCCACACTACTCTGCGCTGGTTAGGCCTCAGTTGGAGTATTGTGTCCAATTCTGGGCACCGCATTTCAAGAAAGATGTGGAGAAATTGGAGAGGGTCCAGAGAAGAGCAACAAGAATGATTAAAAGTCTAGAGAACATGACCTATGAAGGAAGGCTGAAAGAATTGGGTTTGTATAGTTTAGAAAAGAGAAGACTGAGGGGGGACATGATAGCCATTTTCAGGTATCTAAAAGGGTGTCATAAGGAGGAGGGAGAAAAGTTGTTCATCTTGGCCTCTGAGGATAGAACAAGAAGCAATGGGCTTAAACTGCAGCAAGGGAGGTTTAGGTTGGACATTAGGAAAAAGTTGCTAACTGTCAGAGTGCTCAGACACTGGAATAAATTGCCCAGGGAGGTTATGGAATCTCCATCTCTGGAGATATTTAAGAGTAGGTTAGATAAATGTCTATCAGGGATGGTCTAGACAGTATTTGGTCCTGCCATGAAGGCAGGGGACTGGACTCGATGACCTCTCGAGGTCCCTTCCAGTCCTAGAATTCTATGATTCTATGATTCATGTCGGGGCAAAATTAGAAAGGCGAAGGCACAAGAGTAGCTTACATAAGCAAGAGACATAAAGGGTAACAAGAAAACTTTCTACAAATATTATAGAATCAAGAGGAAGACTAAGGACAGGGTATGACCATTACTTACCAAAGAGATAACAATAACAGAAAACATGGAAATGAAAAGAGGTGCTTAATGAAATCTTTGGGGTTTTGATTTTCATCAAGAAGGTTGGTGGTGATTGGATTCCTAACATAATGAATGCTGGGGAATATGAGGTAAGTTCAGAAGTTAAAGTAGCAAAAGAAAAAGTTAAAGATAATTTAGCCAAGTTGTATGTCTTCACCTCCCCAGGGACTGATGAAATGAATCCGAGAATACTCAAGGAGCAGATTGAGGAGATAGCCGAGCCTTTAGCTATCATCTTTGAAAAGTCAGGAGAAATGGGAGAGACTCCAGAAGACTGGAAAAGGGCAAACCTAAGGACAAACCAGGAAACTATACAACAGTCAGATAAACTTCTGTACCAGGAAAGATTGTGGAACAAATAAGTAAGGAATCCATTTGCAAACATTTGGAAGATAACAAGTTGATAAGTAACAGTCTGCATTGATTTGTAAAGAACAAATCATGTCAAACCAAATAGCTTTCTTTGATAGGATAACAAGCCTTGTGCACAGGGGGCAAGTGGTAGATGTGCTATACTTGGATTTTAGTAAAGCATTTGGTACAGTTGTGCATGAATTTCTCATTAATAACCTAGGATAATCAATGTAGATGGGGCTACTATAAGGTGGGTACATAACTGTTTGGATAACCATTCTCCGAGACTAGTTACAAGTGGATCACACTCATGCTGGGGTTCCACAGGGATCAGTTTTGGGAGCAGTTCTTTTCAATATCTAAATCAACGATTTAGCTGATGGCATAGAGAGTATGCTTTTCAGTTTTGTAAATGCTAAACTAAGAGGGGTTGCAAGTGCTTTGGAGGATAGGGTTATAATTCCAAATAATCTGGACAAACTGGAGAAATGATCTGAGAAAAATAGGTTGAAGTACAATAAGGACAAATGCAAAGTAATCTACTTAGTTAGGTACAATCAGTTGCACACACACAGAATGGGAAGTGACTGTCTAGGAAGGAGTACTGCAAAAAAGGATCTAGGGGTCATAGTGGACCACAAGCTAAATATGAGTCAACAACAGTGTGACACTATTGCAAAAAAGCAAACCTCCTTCTAGGATGTATTAACAGAAGTGTTGTAAGTAAAAAAGACATGAGGGCTGTGTCTACATTGCACTCTCTTGAGCAAGAACATATGCAAATGAGGTGTGGGAATAGTCATCACCGTGCCTCATTTGCATATGTTCTTGTGCAAGAGAGCGCAATGTAGACGTAGCCGAGGAGTAATTCTTCCTCTCTGCGATGTGCTGATCAATCCTCAAGTGGAACATTGTGTCCAGTTCTGAATACCGCATTTCAAGAAAAAGGAGGGGAAATTGGAGAAGGTCCAGAGAAGAGCAACAAAAACAATTAAAGGTCTAGAGAACATGAGCTAGGAGGGAAGGCTGAAGGAATTGGGCTTGTTTAGTTTGGAAAGGAGAACAGAAGTAGTTCTGGCTCCAGGCTGTGGGCAATTTCAAATCCGGGGTTTCCCACCACAAAATCCATATGACCCCTAGATCCCTTCCTGCAGGACTCCTTCCTGGGCAGCCATTTCCCATTTTGTATGTGGGTGACTGACTGCGCCTTCCTAGTGGAGCACTTTGCATTTGTCCTTATTGAACTTCATCCTGTGTCCCTCAGCCCATTTCTCTGACCTCTGTGGAACCCCACTTGTGCCTTTCCAGCAAGACTGTGATCAAAGGGGCCATGGGAGGGGCCCTCTGAAAGGCTCCGTCTGGGGAACGTGAACAGCCTGTGAAGGGGCCTGAGCCGGCACTGCCTGGGCAGTTGTAGAGTCTGGCTCTGCCTGTGCTGCTGAAACATGGGGGGAGGCTGAGAGCCCCCCACCCACCGCCTGTCAGGCGCAGCAACAGAAGGCCACGGAAGGTTTAGTGAGGAATTCACACAAGCACAAGGGCTGCCCAGGAACTGTGGGCAACAGAAACCTCCCCTGGCAGCCCTGCACAATGGGAACAGTTCGTCCCCAACCATAGTAAACGGGCTCCTGGCCAGTTGGAAGCAGATAGAAAAGGGGCAGTAGCATGACAACGGCTCCTCATTCTCCCTAGGACAATGCACCTGAGAGTAGGCGAGGGACAAATTGAACTCAGGGAGGAAGTGTTGGTCCCAGGCAGGAAATAAGGAAACCTGCCAGAAGAGCCTAACCTGCATGTGCTACATAACTGGGTGAGATCCTGCTCAGCTCAAATCCTGACTAGTACCTTAGGCTGAGATTGTGGATTTTTTTTTTTTATGGTTAAGCTACTTTGATCTGTTTGCTATCCCCACAATCCCTGGAAAGCTCTCTTCTGGCACTAATAAATCTATTGGCTAGGTTACCTAACACCCCGTGTATTATCTGAAGTGCAAGGGGGACAGTCTCAGCTCATGAACAGGAGTTGGTTTATGTTCACTTTCCATTGTGAAAGTGGTGCCCTGGGTTACACATTCTTACTGGTTGGGTTTTCACCATGGCAGGACAGTACAACTGGGGGGTCTTACACTGGGGGGCTGGGAGTATTTGGCTGTAGCGTCGCTGTTGTGGGTTCATGAGTGGCTGGCCAAAGCATCTGTCACGGCTCCTTCCCCACTCTGGCATGATAAATGCAGAAGTGGGGGCCGGCAAAAGAACCCCAAAACCATATCTTTCCAGTCTTTGGTAAAAACTTCCTCCCAAAATCTTAACAACCTAGATTTTGGGGATAAAACTCCACTGCCACCACCCAAGTAATAATAAAGAAACCAGGGAGAGATCACTTGGGAAATCTCCCCCCTAAAGTAAAAACCAGGACACAAATATTAACCAATCCCAGGTTAAGAAGAAGAAAAGAGAAAGAACGTTTATTATCACCACAATATTCCTGTTGCAAGCATAATGATTAGATGGTAGAGTCACAAAGTAATATACTCGTGGAGGGGAAACCCACCATGGGCCAGTAGCTTAGTTACAAAGGAGAGCAAAACCTATTTTAAATGCACAGACATCAGATCCCATTTCCCAAACCATAAAACAATAACGCCTAATGGATTTATCTAAACTTTGCCCTACTTGCAGAAGAGTGAAGAGTCTGTTCTTGGAGGGAGACGTTCTGTCTGACTCCCTCAGTAGCTGGAGAGAAACTGCCCAGGACAAAGGAGGGAAAAAACAAAAATTCCTTTGTCCCAGTTTGAAATCCCTACCTGCATTCCTATTGGCCAAATCTACTTGGTTAGGTAAGAGACATACTTAACGCCTTAGTCCCCAGGCTGCTGGCTAACCCTCATGATCATGACAGCATCCATGAGGACAGCTGGGTGTGGTCCCTCCCTGTGATGGCATGAGGCGAGGTTTGCAGCTTGTCACGTCACAGTGCAAGAGGGAGCCCAGCCTTGGGAGACAGAGGGCTCAGCTGTACCTCAGTCCCAGGTGACACCCTTGGGAGGACCCATCACAGGGATTATCCACAAATTGATGGGGGAGAGGAGTGGTCAGTAACAAGGGTGGGGCTTTGAAGCAAGATGTGGAGCAGGGGCAGGACCTTGGGGTAGGGGTGGGTCATGAAGTGTGTCCTTGGGTATCCAATTACAATGAGCAATACAATTAGAAAGGTGGCAACCCCATGAGTCGTACACAGACAGATTCCCCAAGACGGCATGCTGAGAACCAGAGTCAGGTCAGGACAGGAATTAATCTTTGACTGGCCAGTGAGTGATTCAGGGAAAAGGGCCCAGCACCCTCTTGCCTGCCAGTGCTGCTCAGAGATCAGTCTGGGAGCCAGAGCTTGATTGATCTTCTAGGGTTCGAATGAGCAGGTCTGGCGAAGACACGCTAATTCGAACGGAGAGGGCGCTTCCGTCAGCACCAGTAGTCCTGCTCCTATGGGGTGTAAGGGAAGTTGAAGGGTATGTGTGCTTCCATCAACCTCCCATTGTGTGGATGGTGCCAAAATTCGAATGAAGGTAGCTGGAGTTGCGTTTCCTAACTCAAAGTGATCTCCTAGTGTAGACTTGGGGAAAGTTGCAGAAAATGTAGATGTGGTCAGAAAACACATTTGTTCTGCACTTGGAAAGAAGCAGTGTGAGGTACTAATATCACCTGAGGTGTTGAAATACTTTCTAGTCCATTAGCACTCAGGGAGGATATTAAAAAAGCATCCGCAGGAGAACCTTAGAATTATGAAGGCTGGTTTTGAAGGGACTGATAAACCACACATCTGATTCCAAACCAGAAACATGCAGAGCCAAACCCAATCAAGACAAAAAACGGCAAATACAGGACAGTACGGTGTGAAAAGTAAAGTATGTGTCAAGGCTGCAGAAGGCGGGGCCCACTAGAGACTTTAAAATACCCCTTCCTCTGGAGAAAACTGCAAACCCAGCTGCTGCAGTCAGCTGAAAAGGAACTTTAATTTCTCCTGTAGCTGGACTGTGCAGTCTCCGGCACGTGCCCACAGAACCACCTGCCTTTTAGGGGACAGGATTCACATCAGGGTCTTAAACAGGTGTTTTTTTATTAACAAAAAAGAAAACACAGTTGGTGAACCGTTGCCTGGTTTCAGCGTGTTACAGAGCAACTGAAAAAAAGATTAAAAACATAGAGACTTGCTCACCTTGGACTCAGTTTGGAAAGTTCCAGCATAAGGGGGAAGGGGTTACGTGTGCTCAGCTCAGAGAAGTCTGGAAAACTTCAAAATAAAGAAAACAACCTAATTCCTTCTAACTAATCATTCCCTATTCTACTTACATCTCTGTAGTGCCAAGGCTCGGTCCTTCCCCACACAGGGATGTTGCTGGATTCTCCAGGCCTGGCTCCTCACTGGTCTTTCCAGGGGCTGTACTCTGGCCACCCAACAGAGACAGGAAGTACTACTGCTTTCAGTTCTAAAACCCATGCTCTGTTTCTATTGGCTTTCCTGGCCTCCTGCCAACTCACTTCCTGCTTCATAGGCAATTAGGGTTAGGTGTGAAGAGTTAACTACAGAGAAAAGACTTTAGCTAATGGAATGGCTGGAATGTCCAGAAAACGGTGGGACCTCTCCTCCTCCCCTATTCACCACAGTGTGAAAAACGAAGAGACGTTTTAAAAAAGCGGGGACAAGGTTAAGAAACAATGGAATAGGTGGAATGGAATTAGTTTAAATATGCCTGGGAATGTAACAAATACCAATCAACAACAATTTCATCCTTTCATGATTGATCAAAGGAACTGCACAGATGCAATAGACTTTGATTTCTCTGTGGAATGTGAGTAAGCTGGGGAAAGCATTCCAACTAAAAACACCCTCTGCACAATATCAGCAGCGCGCATGTAACATTGACCAAAGGTTGGGACGGTGACAGCTGTCGACAATGGGCCATTGTCAGGCAATGGTGCTGCTTCTAGCGGGGCTCTGCAAGGATCAGCTCTAGGCCAGATGCTATTCAGTATTTTCATCAATTGGCTGGAAGTAAAGAGAAAAGGACTGCAGTTAAAATCTGCAGATAGCCCAAAGCCCGACAGACTGATTATACAGGTCTGGAGGGTTTGGTGAGTTGGGCCCATGCAAACAAAATATTTTAATACTGAGAAACTCAGATTGTTCCTTTCGGAACAGGGGATGCAGGCCCGACCCACAGACAAGGGCACTGTGTTGTGAACAAGGATCTGGGCTCTCTACGGGCAAACAACTCCTCATGAGCTCCCGATGCGATGGTGCAGCCTAATGGGCAGGGTGATCCTTGGCTGCATGAATAGGGGAGAGATGAATTGGCACAAGGGAGGGACCAGTGGCTGGAAGTGAACATCAGACAAATTCCAGGTGGAAACAAGGGCCAAACGTTTAGCACTGTGGGTTATAAACCCTTGGAACACAGTGTGAAGGGACGTGGAGGATTCTCCAACTTCCCATGCCTGCAGACCCAGACTGGATGCTTTTCTCAACGATCTGCTGAGGGCTTGTCTACACTTAAAATGCTACAGCGGCTCCGCTGTAGGTCTTCTGCGTAGACACTTCTTCCAGTGACGGCAGAGGTTCTTCTAACCGCGTAGGCAAACCACCTTCCCGAGAGGTGGTAACTAGGGCAAGTTGCCTGTTGTCCTCATGCTCTCTACTTGGAAGGGGATAATGGGGGTAGGTTTTTTTTCCAGTTTCTAAAAAGGCAAATGCAATGGTAGGTTGTATTGTCGGACGCAGAGCATGGTTAGGCCTCAGTTGGAGCATTGTGTTAAAATGTGGTTACCACTCTGTAAAGGAATCTGGAAAATAACCAGATGCAAGTGACAAAGAGGTTACACGCGATGGAATACAAACCATACGAGGCAGCTGAATTAACCGGGTATGTTTAGTTTGGAAAGAGGAGATGAAGTGGGGACATGACAGGGGTCTTTGAACACGCAAAAGGCTGCCAGGAAGAGGTGGTGGAAAATTGTTCTCTTGCCACAGAGGGCCAAGCAAGAGGGAATTGGTTCAAACTTTTGCACAGCAAATTGCAATGAAGTCTCAGGGGAGAAATCCCTCCCTGTAAGAACAGGAGGACAATGGAACAGACGACTCGGAAGATTGTGAAATCTCCTTCACTGGATTTTTTCTGAATAAGGCGGAACACCCACCTGTCTGGGATGGTTTAGACTGAACACGTCCTGCATTTTGGCTGGGGGTCAGACTAGCTGGACTTTCGGTCCCTTCTGTCCCTGTGGCTCTGTGATTCTACAATGTAAAATCCTAGTGGACCAGGCTGGAGTGACTCACAATGCAAGGGGCTCGATACAGAGGTAACTGGGTGAATTTGCATTCCCTGTGTTATACAGGAGTCCCCTTCTACTTTAAACCTGATAAATCTATTGATAAAGGAGATCAAGCATTTATATTTCCTGTGTCTCACCACACCTAAGTATCAGGACATTTAATTCCACTGAAAGTCTGACCAAATAGCGGTGAGAAAAGAAAACTGTTTATATCATCCATAGTTGGCCTGTGGAACTCCTTGCCACATGCATTACTGGAGCAAACAGCTTAACTGTATAGGATTAGCAAATGGATTGGGCACAGTAGGTGGAACCAACGGCACCATATAATTAGTGAAGGCTTTCTGACACCATCAGTTAGAAGACCTCAATTTCCATTGCTTTTACATGTTCCAAAGGTTAAGTGTTTGGCTTGAAAAATCCCATGTGGGGTGTCTGCTGCTGGCTCTTTTTTTTTTAAGTTTTAGCATGATAGTTCAGCCAATTTCTCAAATGAAGCTACAAGAGAAGTTGTCTTCTCCTTGTTGAAAACTTATTTTATTTGTTCCAAAGAGGAGCCCTCGCACTCCATCTAACAGAGACATCTTTTAGAGGAAAGTCGACTAATAGAGATTCCCTATATTCTAGTCAGGAGGAGAGGATGGAAGATGATAACATGTGGGTAAGATCGGATGAAAAACCGTCAAATAAAAAACAGTCTAATACATCAGGAAATTGCAGACAGAAAAATAGTGACACATTTTTCAAGTGCTTATACACAAATACTAGAAGTCTAAATAGTGAAATGGGTGAACTGGAGTACCTCATATTAAAGGAGGATATTGATAGAATAGGCATCACAGAAACCCTGTGGAATGAGGAGAATCAATGGGACACAGTCATACCAGGGTACAAAATATAACAGAAGGACAGAACAGTAGTGCTGGTGGGGGAGTGGCACTATACAGGAAAGAAAATTTAGAATCAAATGAAGTAAAAATCTTAAATGAACCAAAATGTTCCATAGACTCTCTATGGATAGTAATTCCATGCTCCAATAATAAGAATATAGCAGTAGAGATATATTATTGATCACCTGATCAAGACATAGAGAGGGATTTCAACTATCCCCATATTGACTGGATACACGTCACCTCAGGGTGGGATGCAGAGATAAAATTTCTTGATACCTTAAATGACTGCTTCTTGGAGCAGCTGGTTCTGGAACCCACAAGGGGATGGCAATTCTTGATTTAGTCCTACATGGAGCTCAGGATCTGGTCCAAGAGGTAAATATAACTGGACCGCTTGGAAATAGTGACCATAATGTAATAAAATTTAACATCCCTGTGCTGGGGAAAACACCTTAGCAGCCCAATACCATGGCATTTAATTTCAGAAAGGGGAACCACACAAAAATGAGGAAGTCAGTTATACAGAAATGAAAAGGTACAGTGACAAAAGCAAAATCTCTGCAAGCTGCATGGAAACTTTTGAAAGACATCATAATAGAGGCCCAACTTAAATATATACCCCAAATTGAAAAACAGTAAGAAAACCAAAAAAGTGCCAGTGTGGCTTAAAAACCAAGTAAAAGAAGCACTGAGAGATAAAAAGACATCGTTTAAAAAGTGGAAGTTAAATCCTAGTGAGGAAAATAGAAAGGATCATAAACGCTATCAAATTTAGTGTAGAATTATAACAAGAAAAGCCAAACAGGAGTTTGAAGAACAGCTAGCCAGAAACTCAAAAAGTAAAAGTACATCTGAAGCAGGAAGCCGGCTAAACAACCAGTGGAGCCCTTGTACGCTCAAGATGTTAAAGGAGCTCTCAAAGGGTATGTCTACACTGCCACCCTAGTTCGAACTAGGGTGGCTAATGTAGGCATTCGAACTTGCAAATGAAGCCCGGGATTTAAATATCCCAGGCTTTATTTGCATGTTCACGGGCGCTGCCATTTTTAAATGCCCCGTAGTTCGAACTACCTGCCCACGGCTACACGCGGCACGGGCTAGGTAGTTCGAATTAAAGCTCCTAATTCGAACTACCGTTACTCCTCCTGCAATGAGGATATTAGGCTTGGATCAGGGTTTTCTTTCATTACTTAGAGGTTATTCTACTTTCTCCTGGTTGCTAATGCTGCTGCTCCCTGGAAATGACTCTTTCTGTAGCTCAGAAATCTCTTAAATCCAGATCACCTCACACACTGTGTGTTGGTAGCAGTGCAAAGGGGTCAGTCTCAGCTCAGGAACAAGGGTTGGTGAACATGAACTTTCCTTTCTAGTAGTGGGACGCTGGGTATCACATCCATACTGGATGGGACCAGGGCAGGGCAGCTACAGGGGCATTGGCTGGGGAGATGGGGGTGGTTTGGCTGTAGCCTCTCCATTGGGGGCTCAGGTAGTGGCTGGCCGAGCATCCATGAACATCGCTGGGTGCGGGGCCTGCCTGCGGGTGTTGGGGTGAGGCAGCCTGGGGGGCTTTGCCAGTTGCAATTCACAACTCAGGAGGGAACCCAGCTATGGGAGGCAGAGGACCCTACGATTTAATGAGGCGCACACAGACCAATTCCCCAATACGTTACAATTAGAAAGAAATATCAGGAAAGGATTGAATCGTTCTTTGACTAGCCAGTGAGTCATTCAGGGAAGAGGGCCCAACACCAGCCATCTCAGCATCGAGCTCCAACTGAGAGCCAGGGCACCGGGAGAAAACATTTAGGTCCCTTTCAGAGTAACAAGTCGGAGCAGCCTGTCCCGGATCTGTTTGGTCCTCACTCCATAGATGATGGGGTTTAGCATGGGTGGCACCAGGAGGTAAATGTTGGCAATAAGATTGTAGAAATGAAGAGGTATATTGTGGCCAAACCGGGTCATGAGAGAGGAGAAGAGATTTGGAGTGTAAAATGTTAAGATGACACAGAGGTGAGAAATGCAGGTCCCAAAAGTCTTGCACCGCGCTTCCTTTGTGGGGAGGCGGAAGATGGCCCTGAGGATTAGACTGTAGGACACAGCAATAAGCAGCAAATCCAGACCAACACTACAGAATAGCACAAATAGGCCATAGTAACTACTGACACGGACATCGGCACAGGCCAGCTTCACCACATCCATGTGCTCACAGTGCGTGTAGGCGATGATGTTGGTTCTGCAATACGGCCACTGCCTGGCCAGGAAGGGATAGGGCAGTGCAAGCATGACACCTTGCAGTACCACGGCCAGGCCTATCTTGGCCACCATGGAATTATTCAGGATGGTGGAATGCCTCAGGGGGTGACAGATGGCCACATAGCGATCAAAAGCCATGGCCACACAGATTCCAGACTCAATCAGTGCGAAGGAATGAACAAAAAACAGCTGGGTGAGGCAGGCACTGAACTCGATCTCCCTGGAATTGAACCAGAAATTGCTCAGTATTTTGGGCACAGTAGCCGTGGACAGGACCAGGTCAGTGATGGCTAGCATGCAGAGGAAATAGTACATGGGCTCATGGAGGGTCGACTCCTTCTTCACGATGAACAGGATGGTGAGGTTCCCCAAGATGGTTATAACGTACATGGTGCAGAAGGGGATGGAGATCCACACATGGGCCACCTCCAGGCCAGGAATGCCCTGCAGGATGAAGGTGGAGGGGTTGGTGAACTGGGTTGTGTTGTAATCTGACATGCAGCAGGGAGGAAGGTGTCCAACTCTGAGGCAGAACTGTGTCTATTGCATGTGCCGTACGTTCTCCTGATGTCCTACATGTGCCCAGGATCTACAGCAATGGTTGCAGTACTAGTGTCTGAAAGGACAGAATGTTTGTATGAGGCTCGGTACGCACTGAGAGAGATTATTTTCATGGGGAAGCAGATCAGTTGCTCTTCAAACCCTGAGAAATGACATTTTCATTATTCAGAGAAATGAATTGTGAACATATTACCCTACAACTGGCAAGTCCACATTTTATGGTGCTCCCTGTGTCAATATTGTCTACACCTCATGCTGTGGGAAACCAGACACGGCAACGGTAGGAAACACACCTCAGGGAAAACATCAGGTTTTCACTAAAATCAACACCATGGAAACCTTCACTCATTCACAGCCGTGGCTGAAGGAAAGTCCATGTTTGGATGCCTGAGGAATGGGATGGAGAATCATCTAGAATCATAGAATCATAGAATCCCGGGAATGGCAGTTTTGGTGACCTTGTCTCTGAGGTGGATACAACAGATAGAAAGGGGCGTTCTGAGACAAACCATGGGAAAGGGGGAGGCTGCTGTGTGGGCCGAGCCTAAAGAGTGTATGAGGAAACAAGAAGGGGAAGATGATGGAGGAGAGGAAAGTAAAGAATAGGACTGATTGCCTTCCAATGGGCAAAGAGAGAAGAGTTGCCAGCCCGTAATATCCATACATGAGCACATCCGAGTGGGGGGAGATTTTAGTCAGAAAAATGAGAATGACAATGGGGTGTTCTTTAACATGAGTGTATTCAGTAGCTAAGGAGTTAAAATGCCACAGTTAGGAAAGTGTTTAAAGCAATGTAATTATTTGGTTGTGCCAGGAAAACGGGATGTGTCTGGAATGGGACTGCTGCTCATGGAGCCAAACGGAAAAGAGACAAAATCACCAAACCAAGAACAGTCCTCAAAACGGGCATAACTCAGTTGATGCTGAGAGAGACTGAACCAAGATGAGCCATACAAATAGAACGAATGTGCAGTAGGATTGCTAATCAATAGGTGGGACAGAAAAGAGATTAAACAGAGAAATTTGGAGCAGTGCATTAGTTTGGCACAGCTCAATCAATGGTTATGTTTTGAAAAATAGAAGATAATATTAGTGAAACCAAATTGATTATACCCCTTTTTGTTTATAGGGATGAAGAAAAAAAATGATGGAATGCCCTGTGAAAAATAATTTACTAATAAAAATTACATAGAAAAAATTAGCAATGCTTTTTTAAAGAAATCCAAAAGGAAAACTAACTTTTTAATAATAACTGGATATTTTAAAAAATACAATAATTTAAATAAAGCATGAACATTTTCTTTTCTTTTTTAATGTACATTATCATTTTATTTTTTTAAAATCCCTTACTTGAATTAAAGACCCAATTAATGTTGGGTAAAATGTCCCTGTTAAATATATTAAATATAAGAAATGCTAGAAAACTTTAGTGCAAGTCCTAGCGTGAGAAAGGAAACTTGTTAATGTTACAGAAAAAGTAGACGTGTTCAAGACATGTGTTCAAGCTGTATAAGGTACCCATACCATGTAAGGTGATGAAACACTTCTGGGTCCATTAGCAGTGAAGGAGAGTGTTAAACACTGTCTACAATGGGACCTTAGGGTTAGGAACACCAGAATTTTGAACTGAATGATCGACCACACAGCTCAGTCGGGCATCAGCAGAGCAAAACCAAGTAAATAAAAAAGGCAGATGGGGGGCAGTTTTCTTTTAATCATGAACTACTACAAGGAAAGGCAAAGTTTGAAAAAAGCTTTGACAAGGTGAGGACACACTGGAAAACCTGTCATGGGATTAATGAAATTATAAGTGTTGGGAAGGAAAAACCAGTCGCACACGAGCAAAATGGGAAATAACAATCTGGGAAGGAGCCCTGTTGAAAGGGATCTAGGGAGTCCTAGTGGATCACAAGATCAGTCTGAATAAACAGTGTAACACGGTCAAACAAAAAGAATTCCTAAAGGAAGAGCAGACCAGGTATCTATCTCCAATTCAAATTTCAGCACCGTAACCCATTGGTTCTTCTGGCCCCCTGCCAACACCCTTGCTAGCGCCCTGAGTTTAACCCTTTGGTTGCCAGATACTGGCGAGCCTCCTCCTGTTCATCACAGGGGGCACTTTTCTTTTAAACATAAACTCCTAAAAGGAAAGGCAAAGTTTGAACAAAGCTCTGACACGGTTAGGAAGCAGCGGAAGCCCTCCTATGGCATTCAGTCCAATATACGTGTTAGGAAGGAAAACACAATTGCACACATGCAAAATGGGCAAAACAGTCGAAGGAGGAGCCCTGTTGCAATGGATCACGCTGTCATAACGGACCCCAGATAAATACGAGTAAACAGTGTCACACAGTAGGAAAAAAAATATGATTGGAAAAACAAGCAAATATGATTCTGAGATGCTGTAACAGGGGTGTGGCAGTAAAGACACAAGTGTAATTCTTCTTCTCCACCCTGCACTGAATAGTTCTCAATGGGAATAGTGTGTCCAGTTCTGGGCACCACCTTTTGGGAAAGCTGCAGAAAGACTGGAGAGGGTGCAGTGTGGAGCACCACGCTGTGTAAAAGGTGAAGAAAGAGCTGGGGGAAGCAAGGTCTGCAGGCGAGGGGGTCGCCCTCCCCACCACTCTCCTGGGCTGGGGACAGGGAGACAGAGCCACGCAGAGCTGCGGGAGCGGTGCCTGGGGATGGTCATGGTCAACAAAATGTCTCCCAGCCCACGGTCCCATTCTCCTCAGCAGCTGTGTGTGGCCAGGGGCTGCAGATTGTCCAGCACCAGCCTGGAACTGCTCAGCCCTGGATGATGGCAGGGACGGGGCTTGAGGGCCTCTCATGGTCCCTGCCAAGCTTAGAAGTCTATGACTTTCTATGTTTCTACAGTAACAAAATGTTTTGACGAACTCAAATGTGAAGCTGTCCAATGGGAACGTAGGGCTCTGTGGTGGATAGGAAAGCGTGTTGCGCGCCAGCCTGACAGAGAGATGAGGGCACCATGAAATGGAACAAAGGGACCCTGGCTAGGATTCAGATTTTAGCCGGGTTCACCGGGAGCTCCCAGTGCTGGGCTGTGGTCAAAGGGACACTGGGATTCTTGGTCATGTGAACACGAGAGCTGTGAGCTGGCACAGGGGCAGGGTTTCCCCGTTGTACATGGCATCAGTGAAAGCGACTGGGTGACATCATGGGATCCAAACTGGGAGCAGGTGAGGAAAAGAGCCGCACAGATGGAGGGAGGCTGCGTAAAATCCCTTCCAAAGAGAGACCCAGAAACCCTCATCTCATTATCGTATCAAACTAGGCTCAGGCAGGGACCGGGATGGGGCTAAACCAAAGGGAATGTCGGGCTCTGGGATCTCACTGAGATAAGAAGCGCCAGGCCCAAAGGCTGGAGGCTGAAGCCAGACGAATTCCAGCTGGAAATCCGGGCTAATGGCTGAGCCCTGAGCGTGATTCACCCTTTGGAGAGACTACGAGGGGAAGGGGCTGTTCCAGGCATTGGCTTGTGGGCTTGTGAGGACTGAAAGTGTCACAGCAGCTCGGTCGTGGTGCTTCACCCGAGACCCTGGGAACCCTGGCTTTAACTTTGCTGAAAAGTGGGTTCAATGGTTGCAGTGCGGAGCTCTGATGCCTCCAGGCTTCCTGGCAGACTGACAACAGGAAAGAGCCCCCACGACCAGCCAGAGCCCTGACATGCCGCAGGAGGAGGGGACAGCGTCTGTGCAGGGACACACAGTTGGCTCCTCAGCTCTTTCATCACTTCTGATTCCAAGGGCAGTTTTGCTTCTGTGAGGCCTGAGCCAAAAACTGGCCCCAGAGTCAGTATTGGGCCTTGTGTTGTACATTTGTTAGAACCTTTCCTAGTGAAGGACTCTGGGACACTGAAATGCAGCCATGTCTGGGCTGGTGCACATCACTGGGGGGAGGTCTAGGTGGGACATTAGGAAAAAATGATATCCGTTGGAGAGTGGTGAAGCACTGGAATGGGATCCCTCGAGTGGGGTCCCAGCTTGTCGAAGCCTTGGCTGTGATGATTTAGTTGGGGCTGGTCTGGATTTGAACAGTTTTGGAGTTGAAGATGCCTCCTGAGGTCTCTGCAAATGGTAGGACTGTGTGAGTCTATGGAGGGGTGTGCGTGCACAGAAGAGAAGGGTGTTTGGGCCAGAGATACAGGAGCAAACTTACCTCTGTGGCAATGACCCAGGGGTGTTTAATGGCTCTGCAGAGAACATGGTTTACTTTGCATTGCATCATGCCTCCGTAGGTCTGGGTGTGTGAAGCAGGGGAGCTCATCAGAGATGGAATCTGTGAATCCAGAGATCAGTGAGTCTTCTCTGGAAACCCCCTCAGGCAGCTGCGTCCCGCACCTCTCTCAGCCCAGCATCTGCAGCAGCGTCCCGCGCTGAGAGCCGGCACTTGGCTGTGCACTGTTCATGTAGCTCTGGGCTGTCCCAGGGGGGTTTGCTCAGCCCCTAGGGGAGAAGCGGCATCTGGATGTAACCAGCCTGGAGACTGGGCAATTTATCCAGCTTGTGGCATAAACAGGAATTAAAGAACCTTCCCACAGGGAGAGGAGAACTCTGGGCTCTGGGCTGAGTCACAGAAGAATTGGCTGCTCCGTGTTTACTTTAAAATGATATTTCATTAGTGAGAAAACTAAGCACGATGCCTAGGTCTGCACACAATGTGGCACCTGTGAGCACCCAGGGTGGGTGTGTTGGCAGGAGACAGAGCCACAGGGAGAAGGTGGCTGCGGGCAGGCATGGGCACTTTCTGCAGCCCCACGGGGCTCTCACGCAGGGGCCAGGAGCACAGTGACTCTCCTCGGTCACTCTCTTCACACTGGGCAGCACCTTTCCTGCAGGGCCCTGGAAGCGCCTAGCACAGGGAAGTCCCTCCAAACACACCCTTGTGTGGCGCGACACACGGAGCCACAGGGAGAGGTGGCCTGTCAGTGCTTGTGGAGAGAGTGACAGTCACAGCCAGAGCCCTGAGGGAACCGTGGCACACACAATCAAAGTCTAAGGCCGATGCCCTACAAGAGCGAGTGGCAACCTAAGCTAGGGAATGAGCCACATGTCACCACTGAGAACAGCCTCCCTCCATCCTCTTTGGAACCCCCCTTCAGGAAGTTGCAGGGTGCTCTCAGATCTCCCCTCACTCTTCTCTTGTGCAGACTAAATAACCCCAAACCACTCAGCCTCTCCTCGTAGGCCATGTGCTCCAGCCCCAAATCATTTTCTCCCTCCTAGACCGTACAGGATCACTCAAAGATGATAAAGTCATTGCGGAGATGCTAAATGAATTCTTTGCTTCAGTCTTCACAACTGAGGATATTGGAGAGATTCCCAAACTTGAGTCATTTTTTTTAGGTGACAAATCTCAGAAATTGTCCCAGATTAAGGTGTCATTAGAAGAGGTTTTGGGACAAATTGATAAACATAACAGTAACAAGTCATTGCGAACAGATGGCATTCATCCAAGAGTTCTGAAAGAACTCAAATGAGAAATTGCAGAACTATTGACTGTGGTTTGTTACCTGTCCTTTAAATCAGCTTCCATACCCAATGACTGGAAGATAGCTAGCGCGATGCTAATATTTTAAAAGGGTTCTAAAGGTGATCCTAGCAATGACAAACTGGTAAGACTAACATCAGTACCGGGCAAATTAGTTGAAACTATAGTAAAGAATAAAATTGTCAGACACATGGATGAATATAATTTGTTGGGGGAAAATCAACATGGTTTCTGTAAAGAGAAATCATTCCTTACTAATCTGCTAGAGTTGTTTGAGGGGGTCAGCAAATACGTGGACAAGGGGGATCTAGTGGATACAGTGTACTTAGATTTCCAGAAAGCCTTTGACAAGGTACCTCACCAAAGGCTCTTACGTAAATTAAGTTGTCATGGGATAAGAGGGAAGGTCCATTCTTGGATTGAAAGCTAGTTAAAAGCAGGAAACAAAGGGTAGCAATAAATGGACAGTTTTTAGAGTGGAGAGAGGTAACTTGTGGGGTCCCCCAAGGGTCTGTCCTGGGACCAATCTTATTCAACCTATTTATAAATGATCTAGAGAAAGGGGTAAATAGTGAGGTGGCAAAATTTGCAGATGATGCCAAACTACTCAAGATAGTTCAGACCAAAGCAGACTGTGAAGAGCTTCAAAAAGATCTTACCAAACTAAGTAATTGGGCAACAAAATGGGAAATGAAATTTAATGTTAATAAATGTATAGTACAACACATTGGAAAAAATACTCCCAACTATACATGCAATATGATGGGGACTAATTTAGCTACAACTACTCAAGGGAGAGATCTTGGAGTCCTTGTGGATAGTTTTCTCTGAAAACATCCACTCATGCAGCGGCAGTCAAAAAAGCAAACAGAATATTAGGAATCATTAAAAAGGGATAGAGAATAAGACAGACAATACCTATTGCCTCTATATAAAACCACAGTACACTCACATCTTGAATACTGCGTACAGATGTGGTTGCCTCATCTCAAATAAGAGAGATTGTCTTTGGAAAAGGTTCAGAAAAGAGCTGCAAAAATGATGAGGGGTTTGAAACGGGTCCCACATGAAGAGAGATTAAAAAAACTGGGACTTTTCAGTTTAGAAAGAGGAGACTAAGGGGGGGGGGGAATATGACAGAGGTCTGTAAATACATGACTGGCATGGAAAATGTGAATAAGGAAAAGTTATTTACTTATTTCCACAATATAAGAACTAGGGGTCACCAAATGAAATTAATAGGCATCAGGGAAGTGAAAGCCCAATTGCTTTTTTGCAGTCCAGGGTGTGCATTTCGCTCCTCCCCTTTTTTGCTTGGGTTAGGATCCTCAACTCAACCATCTCATGATCACTGCTGCCCAGGTTGCCACCCACTTCTGCTTCCCCTGCTAGTTCCTCCCTGTTTGTGAGCAGCAGGTCAAGGTGTACCTGGGTCCCTGGTTGTTTCCTTCAGCACTTAACTTAAAAAGGAGAAAGAACTTGATGATGGTTCCTCACTCTCCCTACAACAACGCACCTTAAAGTACCAGAGGGAAAAGAGTGAACTAGGGCGAAGTTCTGGTCCAAGGCAGGAAACAGAGAGCCTGCTTGAAAAAACTCACCTGCTTGTGCTAGCAAACTCAGTTGAACAGTGCTTGATTGAAACCACAACTGGTACATTAGGCACAAACAATACTTTTCTTTCTCTTTCTCATCATTAATCGACTTAGATCTGTTTGCTATCGTATATGCTCCTTTCAAACTGTCTTTCGGTAGCCAATGAATGTATTTTACATGTTACCCAACATACCGTGATTTGATTGAAGTGCAAAGGGGAAAATCTCAGCTCATAAGCAAGAGCTGAACACTCATTTTCCTTTGTAGCAGTGGGGACCTGGGTAACAAATTCACACTGGCCTAGTTTTGAGTGGGGCGAACCAGTGCAACTCTGGGGTTTTCTGCTGGGAAGCTGGAGGACAGGCTATAATCTCTGCTGTGGGTTCATGCAATGGCTGGCCAGAGCCCCCATGAACACACCTGGGTGCAGGCCCTTTCTGCGGATGTTGGGTGAGGCAGTTTGCAGAGCTTTCTAGCTTGTCACATGCCAGTGCAAGAGGGGAGCAAGACTGGGGAGACAGATGCCCCAGCCCTACCTGTGCTCCACATGGAACCCTGGAGGGGGCAGGAACCTATCACAGAGATGATCCAATAAATCACAGAGTGGTGGGAGCGAGAGGAGAGGAGCAAGCATGAGGAATGGAAACTTGGAAGAAAAGGCACACTAATCCCTGGGGCCTCAAGGGAAGATGTAGAGCAGGGGTGGGGTCTCTGGGCAAGGGTGGGGTAGGTGGCAGGTCAAGTTACAATGAATAAGTCGCACACAGACCAATTCCCCAATTTGTTTCAATGAGAAAGAAATATCAGGAAAGGATTCAATTGCTCTTTGACTAGCCAGTGAGTCATTTAGGGAAGAGGGCCCAACAGCGTGTCACCAATCATCTCAGCATGGAGCTTTGCCCGAGAGCCAGGGTACCAGGAGAAAACATTTAGATCCCTTTCAGAGTAACAAGCTGGAGCAGCCTAGCCCGAATCTGTTTGGTCCTCACTCCGTAGATAATGGGGTTTAGCATGGGGGGCACCAGAAGGTAAATGTTGGCAAAGAGAACGTGGAAATGCAGGGGTATATTGAGGCCAAACCGGGTTGAGAGGGAAGAGAAGAGAGTTGGAGTGTAAAAGGCTAAGATGACACAGAGGTGGGAAGAGCAGGTCCCAAAAGTCTTGAGCCGGGCATCCTTTGTGGGGAGTCTCAAGATGGCCCTGAGGATCTGGGTGTAGGACAGGGCAATAAAAAACACATCGAGACCAATCCTAGAGATTAGCGCAAAGAGGCTATAGTAGCTACTGACGCGGATGTCGGCACAGGCCAGCTTCACCACAGGCATGTGCTCACAGTGCGTGTAGGGGATGATGTTGGTTCTACAATACGGCCAGTGCCTCGCCAGAAAGGGGTAGGGCAGTGCAAGTATGGCACCTCGCAGCACCACAGCCAGGCTGATCTTGGCTACCATGGGGTTATTCAGGATGGTAGAATGTCTCAGGGGATGGCAAATGGCCACGTAGCGATCCAAAGCCATGGCCACGAAGATCCCAGACTCAATCACGGAGAAGGAATGAATGAAGTACAGCTGGGTGAGGCAGGCATTGAAATCGATGTCTTTGGAAATGAACCAGAAATTGCTCAGTATTGTGGGTAGTGTAGACGTGGACAGGACCAGGTCAGTGATGGCCAGCATGCAGAGGAAATAGTACATGGGCTCCTGGAGGCTCGACTCTGTCTTTACAATGAACAGGATGGTAAAGTTCCCCAAGATGGTTATGATGTACATGGTGCAGAAGGGGATGGAGATCCAGACATGGGCCCACTCCAGGCCAGGGATGCCCAGCAGGATGAAGTTGGAGGGGTTGGTGAAGTAGGTTGTGTTGGAATCTGACATGGAGCAGGGGAGAGCGTGACCAACAATGAGGAAGAAGACTGTCCACTGTGTGTATCTTATGATCCCCTGCTGACCTGTATGTGACCTGGATCAATGGCAATGGTCACAGTACAAATGCCTGAAAGGACAGAGAACTTTAGTAGATGGCACGGGATGCACTGATGGAGATTATTTTCATGGTGAAGCGGATCGGTTGCTCTTCACACACTGAAAAAAAAAAATTAATTATTCAGAGAAATGAATTATGAAGAAATGACCCCACTACTGGAAATTCCTTGTTTTATTGTGCTCCCGGTGTCAATAATGTCTACACTTCTTGCTGTGGGAAACCCTAATAGGGAGCAGCTTAAAACACGAGTCGGGGAAAACACCAGGTCCTCACTGCTATCAGCACCATGGAAACCACCGCTCATTCTCACTGGTGGCGGAAGGAAAGCCTATGTTTGGATGCCAGAGGAATGGGATGGAGAATCACCTGGTCGGACGTGTGTTCAGCTGTGGTGACCTCGTCTCTGTGGAGGATACAGCAGATAGAATGTGGCATTCTGAGACAAACCATGGGAATGGGGAGCCTGCCATGAGTGAGCAGATTGAAGAGTCTATAAAGAAACAAGAAGGCGAAGATGATGGAGGAGAGGAAAGTAAAGAACAGCACTGATTGCATTCCAATGGGCAAAGAGAGAAGAGTTCCCAACCCGTAAAATCCAAACATCAGCACAATGGAGTGGGGGGAAATGTTAGCTGGAGAAATGAGAATGGAAGTTGGATGTTCTTTACCAGATGTTTAGTAGGGATGTAAATAGCCATAGTTCCACAGTCCAGAAAGTGCTTAAAACAGCGTAAGGGTTTGGTTGTGCCAGGAAAATGGGTGTGCCTAGAATGGGACTGCTGCTCATAAAGCCAAACATAAGGAATCACCAAATCAAGTACAGTCATGCAAACTGACAGAACTCAATGAGTGTTGAACAAGGTTGAACAAAGTTGAGCCACAATCATGGAACCATGGTACAGTGGAACTGAAAGGGACCTCGAGAGATCATCAAGTCTAGTTCCTTCCCTCATGGCATGACCAAGCACTGTGTAGATCAGGGCTATTCAACACACGACCCATGACCCATCTGTTTATGTCCAGCGGTGCAGTTTGGGTTTATGCGGGGTTCAACTCATGGCCCGCGAGTGGGAGCCAAATAAAACAAAATAAAAAATGTAGTCAAAATAATGGTCTTTGGTTGATATGCGTTTTAGCAGTTCAATTCCTGGATTGTCATTGCTCAATCATTGTGTTAATTGGGCTGGTTCAGAGAGGAGAGGTACTCCCTTGTACCTGTCTGCCATCTTGTTGATAAGGCTTTGTTTTTCCTAGTCTAATTGATTATTTCTGTAATTGGATGCCTTGGCCTGGCACATGGGGTGATAGAAAGTTCACTCTGGCCTACGTGCAAAGGCAAAAAGCTGAAATGGTTTCTGCTATACAAGATGGCTTCTAGCTGAACATAAAATGGTTTCTACACTCTCTAGACATCTTATTCCAGCGTTAAACCACTCTGACAGGTAGCAAGTTTCTCCTCATGTCCAATCTAAACCTTCCTTGCTGCTTTTTGATCCCATTCCTTAAAATAGGATTAATCTGCAATAGGATTGCTTCTCAATAAGCCTTTCATAAAAGGGATAAAACGGAGAAATTCAGTGTAGTGCTCTGTTTTGGAATAGGTAAATGCACTGCCAAAGCGCATCAAAAAAGCAATCACCTTTCTCGAAATATAGCGTCCACACTGAATGGACACTAGCTCACATGTAAGCTGTGATTAATATGGATGGAGTGGCCACCACTTTCAAAAGAACTACCTCTTCCCCCGTACACACACGCCATTTTCCGAAAGAGCTCTTTGGCAAAAAGGCTTCTTCCTCGTAGAATGAGGATTACCAATGTCGGAAAAAACCCTCTGTTCTTTTGGAAGAATGCAATTGCAGTGTGGATATAATTGAAGTTTTTTCGGGAAAATGGCTGTTTTTCTGAAAAATCTCTGTAGCGTAGTTCCAAAGTGAACGATCAACCACACATCTCATTCATTATCAAAAGTGCTCCTTTGGGCATCAGCAGAGCCAAAAACAAACAATAAAAAAAGAGAAATATAGGTCAATTTTCTTTTAAACATAAACTACTAAAACTAAAGGCAAAGTTTGAACAAAGAAATCTTAGAGGAAAAATGGAAAACCTGGTTATGGGATTAATTCAAAAATAAATTTTAGGAATGAAAAATCAATTGCACACTGTCATAATCAGGAGTGCTCACCAGCACCTGGTTACTGAGGGGTTAAACCTGTCCCTAGCCGGTTATCTGTTCAGCCAATAATAATGCAGGTAGGAATTTCAAACTGGGACAAAGGAATCTTTATCTTTCCCTCCTTTGTCTGAAAAGCAGAGTGATTACTTCCAAGACTGAAGGAGATGGGAAGCCTGTCTCTCTCCAAGAACAGACCTCTTATGGTGTGTAAGTAGGGCAAAGTTTAGCTAGTCTGTCAAGATCAGTAGTTTTTCCTGGTTTGGGAATTTGGAACTAATGTCTGAGCTTGTGAAGTGTTGGTCTTTCTTTGTAACTAAGTTTTAACCCAAGGGGATCTTCCCATCTAGCCACTTTACTATGCTTGCAACTGTAGTTTTGTTTTGATAATAAAAGTTTATTTTCTTTTTTTTTTAAATTAACCCTTACTGGCTGATTGTTGTGTCCTGGAATGTCTGTCTGTGGGTCACCTCTATTTTTTCAAATTCCAAGCAAAAGCAGGTTGGGGCAGGGGAGAGTTTGACCTGAGGGAGGAGGTTTCCCAAGTGATCACTTCCCTGGTTTTCTTGTAATTACTTTAGTGGTGACAATGGATTTCCCACAATCCAGGTACTAGGATTTTGGGGGAAGTTTTTGTACCAAAGCCTATAGAGACAAGGTTTTGGAGTGCTCTTGCTGGCCCCTACTTCTGCATTTGTCGTGCCTGAGTGTGAAACAGACTTGACACATACACACAAAAAGGGAAGGGACTCTCAAGAAAGGGGCCCTGTTGAAAGGGATCGAGGGCTCCTAGTGGACCGCAAGCTAAACATGAGTCAACAGTGTCATGCAGTTGAAAAACCAAAAGCAAATATCTTTCTGGAACTCTGTAACAGGGGTGTTGTGAGGAAGCCAGACAAGTTCTTCTTCTCTGCTCGGCCCTCAGTTGTCCCCAGCTATAATACTCTGTCCAGTTCTGGGCACCCCATTTTGGGAAAGCTGCGGACAGACTGGACAGGGTGCGGAGTGGAGCACCACGCTGTGTACAAGGTAAAGAAGGAGCTGAGGAAGCAGGGTCTGCAGGCGAAGGGGACATCTAAGAAGCATCAGGCCCAAAGGCTGGAGGCTGAAGCCAGACAAATTCCAGCTGGAAATCCGGGCTAACGGCTGAGCCCAGAGTGTGATTCACCCTTCGGAGAGACTGCGAGGGAAAGGGGTGAATTCTCCAACTCCCAGTGCTGGCAGAGCTGGGCCAGAGGCTGTTCTGGGCATTGGCTTGAGGGCTTGTGAGCACTTAAAGCATTAAAGCGTCACAGCCTTACAGCTGCACTGGGAACCCTGGTCTTCCCTCTGCTGAAAAGTGGGTTCAATGGTTGCAGTGTGAAGCCCTGGCACCTCCACGCTTCCCAGCAGGCTAACGGCAGGAAAGAGCCCCCAGGACCAGCCAGAGCCCTGACATGCCAGAGGAGGAGGGGACAGCGTCTGTGCAGAGACATGCAGCTGCCTCCTCAGCTCTTTCCTTCACTTCTGATTCCAAGGGGAGTTTTGCTTCTGTGAGGCCTGAGCCAAAAGCTGGCCACAGCCTCAGGATTGGCCCTTATGTTGTACTTTTGTTAGAACCTTTTTCTTGAAGGACCCCTGGGACACTAAAATGCAGCCACCTCTGGGCTTGACACAGAAAAGAGGGTCCGGGGATGTGACCATGGTCCAGGGATGTTTAATGGCCGTGCAGGGCTGAAAAGACCCCAGATTTACCCTCTACTTGAGCATGTCTACATAGCTCACGGGTTTTTGAGAAGCTGAGATTATCCACAAGAGATGGTACCTGTGAATTTGGAGACCAAAGAGTCTTCCTGGGACTCTCCTTAGGCATCTGCATCCTGCTCCTCTCTCAGCCCAGCGTCTGCAGCCGAGAGCCAACACAGCATGTGAACCATTTATAACAGCTCTGGGCAGTCCCGGGGTTCTCAGTCTCTGGGGGAGAAGCGGCATCTGGATGCAACCAGCCTGGACACTGGGCTATTTATCCAGCTTTAGGCACAAGCAGTAATTAAAGGACCTTCCCATAGGAAAAGAACTCTGTGCTCTAGGCTGAATCACAGAGGAACTGGTTGCGCCAAGCTATATTTTAAAATGATATTTGTTAGTAAGAAAACTGGTGACAATGCCTAGGTCTGCACAGAATGTGGCAGCTGTGAGCGCCCAGGGTGGGCAGGTCAAGACAGAGCCATGTGGAGAAGGTGGCTACGGGCAGTCATGGGCACTTTCTGCAGCCCCACAGGGCTGTCACGCAGGGGCCAGAGCGCAGCGACTCTCCTCGGTCACTCTCCTCACGCTGGGCAGCCCCTTTCCTGCAGGGCCCTGGAAGCGCCTAGCACAGGGAAGTCCCTCCGAAAACACCCTCATGTGGCGCGACACATGGAGCCACAGGGAGAGGTGGCCTGTCCATGCTCGTGGAGAGAGTCACAGTCACAGCCAGAGCCCCGAGTGACCCGCCGCAAACATTCCCTTCCCAGAAACCCACCTGTGCGTGAGCAGAGCGGCCTAGGAGATGAACATCGGCTAAGCCGCAGCCTGACACCCTGGAAGAGTGAGGGGCAGCCTAGGCTAGAGAGCGGCCGCAGGAGTGACCCTCCTTCCCCTCGTGGGCTGCACAATTGCAGTGCCCAGGACGGTCTACTGGGACGGGGTAACCTTGCCGGCTGCGCTTGTGCATGTAGAACATGCAGGGTTTGCCGATGGAGCTGTAGCAGCGCTTTGATTGGATGCAGAGCGAGCGCACGGCTCTCACGTGGCTGTGTGTAAACATCTCACACTCCAAATGCCCTTGCTTTAAGTGTGTGTCACTTTTGTAATAATAGTAGGAGAATAACCTAATGAAATATCACAACATCTGCCCACTTTTTGTGGGGCAACAGTAAACAAACTGTCTTGCGGGCCCTACAGAGAACCCCCGTGGGGCATCTGCAGGTTTCTCCCCAGTACCCTACAATCATAGCACGGGTAGGGACCTGAAGAGGTGATCTAGTCTAGGCCCCTACGCTCATGGCAGGACCATGCACCATCCACACGATATCTGGCAGCTGTCTGCCACTTCCACACACTGCCCCATGCCTCTCAGCGGTTTCTGCAAACCCTTCCCGAAGATTCGTGATGGGCCTGGATTATCCGACAGACTTGCCGAATAATGTCGCACTGCTCTCTCAGCAGCCCCAAGGCATAGAGAAGCCTTTGAAACGTATAAGGCTGGACCCTCTCTTTCCAGGGGCTGGAAAAATCCTGCACTCGAACATATTCATGATGCAGCCCCAGGTGTGTAGAGGGAGGTGTTAGGACCGGGGATGAGAAGGGGTAGCTCTCATGATCTTAGTGGGGCTACTGGAGGAGTGGGCACAGGGGGGAGAGAAGGGCTGGTGGAGGGGGGCAGGTCTCAGGAAGGCTGAGGGCAGTGAGAAGGGCAGGAGTCAGGACAGCAGAGGAGGGTGAGGAGATGGGGGGCAGCAGGCACCAGGGGAGATGATGGAGCAAGGGGAGGAGACATGGCAGCAGAGAGAAAAGGGAAAGGTTTATAAAATATTTATTAATAACTTGGTATGCTGCCCACGGCCAGTTTGTTTGCGCCCCATGGTGCAGTTTGGGTTTATGTGGGGGTCAACACGTGGCCTGCGGGTGGGAGCCAAAACAAAAAAGTCGTCAATATCATGGTCTTCTGTTCATATGCGTTTTAGTAGTTAAATTCCTGGACTGTCATTACTCATTCAAAGTGCTGTCATATGGGTGGAAATCGGGTAACTATTGCCGTTTATTAATATCAGCAGAACTGACTTAAATGGGGCCTGTGCGTTCTGCAGTCTTGCCTTAATCTTTGTATTCATACCCGTCAGTGTGAAAGAAGCTATTTGCATATATTTGCAATGAAGGAGAGTGTTAAACCCCATACACAGTGGCACCTTCAGGATGGGAGCACCAGAGGCCATGTCTAGACTGCAGGCTTCTTTTGGAAGAAGCTTTTCCGGAAGAAATCTTTTGGAAAAACTTCTTCCGAAAGAGCGTGTCTGCACTGTCAAAGTGCATCGAAATGGACTCTATCTCGCATGTAACCTGTGATTACTATGGACGGAGTGGCCACCAGGGAAACTGTGCTTTTTCCTCTTCTTCCAAAAGAACTTCCTCTTCCCCGTCCACACACGCCTTTTTCCAAAAGAGCTCTTCAAAAAAGTCTTCCTCCTCACAGAATGAGGACTACCTGTGTTGGAAAAAACCCTCTGTGCTTTTGGAAGAACGCAATGGTAGTGTGGACACAATTGTAGGTTTTTTCAGAAAAATAGCTGTTTTCCGAAAAATCTCTGTACTGTAGACATACCTTACAGTTTCAAAGTGAACGATCAACCGTACATCTCATTCAGAACCAGATGTGCTCCTTTGGGCATGAGCAGAGCCAAAAACAAACAATAAAAAAAGGCAAATACGGGGCAATTTTCTTTGAAACATAAACTACTAAAAGTAAAGGCAAAGTTTGAAGAAAGAAAGGTTAGGGGGAAATGGAAAACCTGGGTACGGGTGTGACGGCGAGTCGGGGTTCCTCCTATCCTGCACCCCCGTAGCAGCAAGAACAGGCTCCGCCAGCCAGTAGAACAGAGGGTTTATTGCTTCTCCAGGATACAGCACAGCACAGACGTGATGCGTCTACAGGAGTCTGGGCGAGGATGCCTCGGCCCCCTTGAGATGGGGTCCCTGGGCCCCTAGATTCCAGCCCCCTCCTTAGTCTCTTTCCTTCATGGTTCCAGCCCAAGACTGCCTCTCTCCCAGACCCTCCCCCAAATCAGGTGTTTGTCTCCACCTCCCTTCCTTTCTCTCTCCCCTTGGGAAAGAGCCTTGTTATCAGGTGTCTGAGCTAATACACATGTGAGTGAGTCAGTGGAAATCACACATCACAGCGCAGGGGGACACCGGGTTACAGAGCAGACAGCCCCCCCCCCACTACGTCACAAAGCAGCGGATTTCCCAAAATCCGGGTAGTAGGATTTTGGGGGAAGTTTTTGTACCAAAGCCTGTAGAGACAAGGTTTTGGGGTGCTCTTGTGGACCCCTGCTTCTACATTTGTCGTGCCAGAGTGGGGTACAGCGTTCACACACACACACAGAAAAAGGGAAGGGACTCTCAAGAAAGGAGCCCTGTTGAAAGGGATCGAGGGCTCCTTGTGGACCACAAGATAAAAACAAGTCAACAGTGGCGCACAGTTGAAAAACAAAAAAGCCAATATCTTTCTGGAGCTCTGTAACAGGGGTGTTGTGAGCAAGACAAACAAGTTCTTCTTCTTCTCTGCTCTGCGTTCAATTATCCCCAACTATTATATTCTGTCCAGTTCTGGGCACCACATTACGGGAAAGCTGCGGGCAGACTGGACAGGGTGTGGAGTGGCGCACCACGCTGTGTACAAGGTGAGGAAAGAGCTGTGGGAAGCAGGGTCTGCAGGTGAGGGGGGCCGCCCTCTCCACTGCTCTTTTGGACTTTGTAGTGTAGACACACCCTGAGTTTCAAAGTGAACAATCAACCACACATCTCATTCAGAACCAGAAGTGCTCATTTGGGCATCAGCAGAGCCAAAAACAAACAATAAAAAAAGGCAGATTTGGGGGCAATTTTCTTTTAAACATAAACTACTCAAAGTAAAGGCAAAGTTAGAACAAAGAAAGGTTAGGGGAAAATGGAAAACCTGGGTATGAGATTAATTCAATAATCAGTCTTAGGAAGGAAAAATCAATTGCACACTGTCATAATCAGGAGTGCTGACCAGCACTTGGTGACTTAGGGGTTAACTCTGTCCCTAGCCGGGTATCTGATCCGCCAATAACAATGCAGGTAGGAATTTCAAAGTGGGACAAAGGAATCTTTATCTTTCCCTCCTTTATCTGAAAAGCAGAGAGATTACTTCCAAGACTGTAAGAGATGGGAGGCCCATGTCTCTCCAAGAACAGACTTCCTACTATGTGTAAGTAGGGCAAAGTTTAGCTAGTCCATCAGGATCTGTTGTTTTCCTGGTCTGTGAATTTGGAACTAATGTCTGAGCTGCTTAAGTGTTGGTCTTTCTTTGTAACTAAGTTTTAACCCAGGGGGTTCTCTGAAAATCTATATCAATTGGTGTCTCTTCCCATCTAACCACTTTACTATGCTTGCCTCTGTAGTTTTGTTTTGATAATAAAAGTTAATTTTCTTTTTTTTTAATGAACCGATACCGGTTGATTGCTGTGTCCTGGAAGCAAAATGCAAACATTCCCTCCTCGGCAACCCGCCCCTGCATGAGCAGAGCGCCCTGAGAAATGAACGTCAGCAAAGCCTCAGGCTGACACCCTGCAAGAGTGAGGGGCAGCCTAGGCTGGAGAGCGGCTGCAGGAGTGACCCTCCTTCCCCTCGTGGGCTGCACGATTGCAGTACCCAGAACGGTCAACTGGGACGGGGTAATCTTGCTGGCTGAGCTTGTGGATGTAGAACGGGCGGGGTTAACCAATGGAGCCGTAGCAGCGCTTTGATTGGATGCAGAGCGAGCTCACGGTTCTCACGTAGCTGGGTGCAAACATCTCGCACTCCAAATGCCCTTGCTTTAAGTGTGTGTCACTTTTGCAATAATAGTAGGAGAATAACCTAATGAAATATCACAACATCTGCCCACTTTTTGTGGGGCAACAGTAAACAAATTGTCTTGCGGGCCCTACAGAGAACGCCTGTGGGGCGTCTGCAGGTTTCTCCCCAGTACCCTACAATCATAGCACGGGTAGGGACCCAAAGAGGTGATCTAGTCTAGGCCCCTACACTCATGGCAGGACCTCGCACCGTCCAGATGATATCTGGCAGGTGTCTGCCACTTCCACACACTGCCCCATGCCTCTCAGCGGTTTCTGCAAACCCTTCCCGAAGATTCGTGACGGGCCTGGATTATCCGACAGACGTGCCGAATAATGTCCCACTGCTCTCTCAGCAGCCCCAAGGCATAGAGAAGCCTTTGAAAGGCCATGGTCTCAGAAACGTATCAGGCTGGGCCCTCTCTTTCCAGGGGCTGGGAAAATCCTGCACTCGAACACATTCACGATGCAGCCCCAGGCTACGCTGTTCCCCAAATCCGTCTCCATTTTCTTCCCCTCCTAACACACTCAACCTGATGTAGGTGGGTTATGGAATCTGTGCTACTTTTGCCAAAATTCTATCTCTTCAGTGCCAGGTACCCTCTTGTGGGCCCAGCACCAAGTTGGATTGTGGGCCCCCATGGGGAATGACGGTAAAAGCCAGGAGTTTGGTACAGAAGCTGTCGCTGAAGGGGCAAACAACAATACAGGTTATATTTGTAATACTTACAAGTGTAAGTTGCAGGTGGAGCTGGTTCCCACGAGGAATCAGCAATGGGAGTAGGAAAATACAACCTAGATGGGGCTACTATAAGGTGGGTGCATAACAGACTGGATATCCGTTCTTAGATAACCGTGGTTATTAATGGTTCACAATCCTGCAGGAAGGGCATAACAAGTGGGGTTCTGCAGGAGTCTGTTTTGGGACCGGTTCTGTTCAAAAACTTCATCAACGATTTAGATACTGGCATAGAGAGTTTGCTTATTAAGTTTGCAGATGATATGAAGCTCGGAGGGCTTCCAAGTGGTTTGGAGGATGGAGTCATAATTCAAAATTATGTGGACAAACTGGAGAAATGGTCTGAGGTAAATTGGATGAAGTGTAATAAGGTCAAATGCAAAGTGTTTCACCTAGGAAGGGACAATCCGTTTCACACATACAGAATGGGAAGTGACTGTCTAGGAACGATTCCTGCAGAAAGATATCTAGGGGTCACCGTGGACCACAAGCTAAATATGAATCACCAGTGTGATGCTATTGCAACAAAAGCAGACCAGATTCTGGGCTGCATTAACAGGAGTGTTGTGAGCAAGACAAAATAAGTCATTTTTTTGCACCGATTAGTCCTCAGTTGGAGTATTGTGTCCAGTCCTGGGCACCACATTTCAAGAAAGAAGTGGAGAAATTGGAGAAGGTCCAGAGAAGAGCAACAAGAACGATTAAAGGTCTAAAGAACATGAACTATGAAGGAAGAATGAAAGAATTGGGCTTGTTTAGTTTGGAAAGGAGAAGACAGAGAGGGGACATAGAATCATAGTATCATAGAGCTGGAAGAGACCTCAGGAGGTCATTGATAGACGTTTTCAGGTATCTAAAAGGGTGTCACAAGGAGGAGGGAGAAAAATTGTGCTTCTTGGCCTCTGAGGATAGAACAAGAAGCAAGGGGCTTAAACTGCAGCAAGGGAAGTTTAGGTTGGACATGAGGAAAAACTTCCTACCTGTCAGGGTTGTTAAACACTGGAATAAATTGCCTAGGGAGGTTGTGGAATCTTCATCACTGGAGATATTGAAGAGCAGGTTGGACAGATGCCTCTCAGAGATGATCTACATGGTGCTTGGTCCTGCCGTGAGGGCAGGGGACTGGACTCGATGACTCTCGAGGTCCCTTCCAGTTCTAGTGTTCTGTGAAAGGCCATGTCACTATGTCTGGTTTCTGCCGGTGGCCATGGGGCTTTCCTGCAGACCTGCACTAATGCAAGCTGCACAGCCTGTTGCTTTGCTTGGGATTTCCTGGAGCTCATGTGTAGGGATGCTCTGCCATTTGCTCACCTCTGTCTGGACCAGTTGGTTTACCCAATGTGGTTTTTTTGGAATTTTTTTCTCTTTTTATTTATTGGATGTTCGTGTGCGTTTGTCTCCTTTTTTTCTCCTTTTTCCCTTATTGATAAGAAGATCATGCAAGACCGTATCGAATGCCTTACTAAAGTCTAGGCATCCCACATCCACTGTTTCTCCCTTATCCGCAAGATTTGTTATCCTACAAAGAAAGCTATCAGATTGGTTTGATATGATTTGTTCTTTACAAATCCATGCTGACTGTTACCTAGCACCTTAGTATCTTCCAGATGTTTGCAGATGAATTCCTTAATTACCTGCTCCATTATCTTCCCTGGCACAGAAGTTAAACTGACTGCTCTGTAGTTTCCAGGGTTGTTCTTATTTCCCTTTTTGTAGATGGGCACCAGATCTGCCCTTTTCCACTCATCTCAAATCTCTCCTGTCTTCCATGATTTTCCAAAGATGATAGCTAAAGGCTCAGATACCTCCTCTATCAGCTCCTTGAGTAGTTTAGGATGCATTTCATGAGGCCCTGGTGACTTGCAGACATCTAACTTTTCTAAGTGATTTTTAACTTGTTCTTTTTTTATTTTATCTTCTAAACCTACCCCCTTTCCACTAGCATTCACTATGTCAGGCATTCCTTCATCAGACTTCTCTGTGAAGACCGAAACAAAGAAGTCATTGAGACCTCTGCCATTTCCAAGTTTCCTATTATTGTTTCTCCCTCCTGACTGAGCAACGGGCCTACCCTGTTCTTGGTCTTCCTCTTGCTTCTAATGTATTTATAGAAAGTCTACTTGTTTCCCCCTTAATGTCTGTAGCTAGTTTGAGCTCATTTTGTGCCTTTGCCTTTCTAATCTTGCCCCTGCATACCTGTATTGTTTGCCAATATTTATCCTTTGTAATTTGTCCTAGTTTCCACTTTTTATGACTCCTTTTTTATTTTTAGATCATGGAAGGTCTCCTGGTTAAGCCAAGGTGGTCTTTTGCCATACTTTCTATCTTCCCTACACAGTGGAATAGCTTGCTTTTGGGCTCTTAAAAATATCCCTTTGAAAATCTGCCAACTCTCTTAAGTTTTTTTCCTCCCCCTTCGTCTTGCTACCCATGGGACCTTATTTACCAGCTCTCTGAGCTTACCAAAATCTGCCTTCCTGAAATCCATTGTCTCTATTTTACCATTCTCCCATCTACCATTCCTTAGAATCATGAACTCTTTGATTTCATGGTCACTTCCACCCAAGCTGCCTTCCACTTTCAAATTCTCAACCATTTCCTCCCTATTTGTTAAAATCAAATCTAGAACAGCTTCCCTCCAGTAGCTTTTTTGACCTTCTGAAATATGTCTCCAATGCAGTCCAAGAACTTATTGGATAGTCTGTGCCCCTCTGTGTTAGTTTCTCAACATATGTGTGGATAGTTGAAGTCCCCCATCACCACCAAATCCTGCTGTAGGGAACTGAAGCAGTCCATGGTATTTCGCTAAAACCCCCTATTCAATCCTAAATTTGAGACAGGCCTATATCTGAACATCACGGACAGTTAGCCTGAGTAGAGGGACCTTGGGAAGGCACAGTTGCCCTGGCAACCACTTTCCAAGGGGCTGCACCAACTGATACCAACACAACCATGCTTTAATCCTAGATAGTGGGCCCATAAACTGATGGATAACATCAGCACGAGGCGCCAGTAGGCCTTTCACAGACGCATCATAATTTACCTAGATAAAAGTTGCCATTTAATTGTCTGTTTGTTCATGTTGGGCTTCTTTAGCTTGTTAAGGAAACTATTTGTATTAGAGATAAGGAGTTTGTTTGGCAATGGGCGGAGATGCTGTGTAACCTTCGTAGTTTATTGGCTCACGTGCTCATTTTCTCTTGCCGCCAGACCCTATCAAATTGATTCTTCTCCGTCCATCTGCTGCCTATATAATCTATTGTAATATTTTGCTTAACCAGTGTTCACCAGGTTAACCCCCGGTTGGCACTCCACCAGCTGTGTGTAATAAATCCTCTGGCTTGTTTTCACCTGCATCCAGAGTGTCCAGAATTATTCCCTACACCTGCGCTTTGGATGATTTTGGTGGTTATTTTAAAAAAGCCTCATCCGCATCTTCTACATGGGTAGCGGGTCTGTAGGAGACCCCTAGCAGGACATCAACCTTGTTTCCTACCCCTTTTAACCTAACCCAGAGACTCTCAACACGTCTGTCTCCTACGTCCATCTCCACCGCAGTCCAAGTGTGTACATTTTTAATATATAAGGCAACACCTCCTCCCTATTTTCCCCACCTACCCTTCCTGAGTAACCTGTACCCTTCTATAGCAATATTCCAATCATGTGCATTATCCCACCAAGTCTCTGTGAGACCAATAATATCATAGTTGTGTTTACTGATTAGCACTTCAAGTTTTCCTGATTATTACCCATACTCCTTCCATTTTTATACAAGCATCTAAGATACTGACCTCCTCCCAGTTCTGCCTTGCCTCCTTTTTCCTCCTTCCATTTCCAACCCCCAAGTCTCTCCATGTTCTACACTTACCTACGCTACCTATGCCCCCATACGATGGATTAATTTAACTACAACTACTCAAGAGAGAGATTGAAATCGTTGTGGATACTTCTCTCTGAAACATCCACTCAGTGGCAGCGGGCGCCAAAAAGCAAATAGAATATTAGGAATCATTACAAAAAGGACAGAGAATAATACAGAGAATATCTTATTGCTTCTCTAACCACATCATGCCCACATCTTCAGATGTGAGATGTGGTCACCTCATCTCAAAAAGATATATTGGCATTGGAAAAGGTTCAGAAAAGGACAACAAAATCATGAGGGGTTTGGAACGGGTCCATATGAAGGGAGATTAAATAGACTTGGATTGTTCAGCTTAGAAAAGAGGAGACTAAGAGGGGATATGATAGAGGTCTATAAAATCATGACTGATGTGGAAAATGTGAATAAGGAAATCTTATTTACTTGTTCCCCCAATATAAGAATTGGGGGTCACCAAATGAAATGAACAGGCAGCAGGTTTAAAACAAACAAAAGGAAGTTTTTCTTCACTCAGCGCATAATCAGTCTCTGGAACTCCTTGCCAGAGGATGCAGTGAAGACCAGGACTTTAACAGGGTTCCAAAATAAACTAGATAGATTCATGGAGGTTGGGTCCATCAATGGCTATTAGCCAGGATGGTAGGAATGGTGTCCCTAGCCTCTGTTTCTCTGGAAGTGGGTGACAGGGGAGGGATCACGTGAGGATTCCATGTTGTGTTCCCTGCATTCTCAAGCAATATATTTATACTCCTCCCTAGTCATCTGTCCAAGTTTCCACTCTTGTCAGCTTCCTTTTTCTGTTTAAGCTCACCAAGGATTTCCCCGGTAAGCCAATCTGGTCGTCTGCCATATTTGCTTTTCCTACTGCGCATCGGGATGTTTTCTTCTGTGCCTTTAATAAGGCTTCTTTAAAATACTGCCAGCTTTCCTGGACTCTTTCCCCTGCATGTTACTGGTAAGCCAGTCACAATGCAGGTAGGGACTTCAAACAGGGAGAAAGGAATCTTTATCTTTCCCTCTTTTGTCTGAATCAAAGCGTTTTCTTCCAAGTAACAGGGAGATGGGAGGCCCATCTCGCTCCAAGAAAAGAGTCCCAATGTGTAAGTAGGGCAAAGTTTAGCTAGTCTGTCAGGATCTGTAGTTTTCCCTGGTTTGGGAATTTGGATCTAATGTCTGAGCTTGTGTTGGTTTTTCTTTGTAACTAAGTTTTAACCCAGGGGGTTCCTTGAGAATCTTTATCAATTGGTGGCTCTTCCCATCTAGCCACTTTACTGTTTTCTGGTTTTGGAATTTGGAACTGATGTTGAACTGTTAAAAGTGTTTCTCTCTCTCTCTCTCTCTCTCTCTCTCTCTCTTTGTAATAGAAGCTTTCTAACCCATGGACTTTTCCCCTGAGTATCTAAATCAATGGATGACTCTTTTTCATCTAGCCACTTCATTATGCTTGCAATTTTAGTTTTGTTTGGATAATAAAAGTTTGTTTCTTTTTCTAATGAACCAGTATTGGTTCATTTTTGTGTCCTGGAAGGTCTGTCTGACTGACTGAGGGTTCAGCTCTCAAAGACAGCAGCATGTTTTTCTTCTTTCTCTTTTTCAAGCTGTTTGGAGGAAAAGAGCTTGAGGTACCACTGAGGTTTTAGGAAGGAGGTTTCCCAAGTGATCTCTTCCCTGGTTTTCTTGGAATTACAAAACTGGTGACAGCAGATATTCCCCAAATGTCTGGGTATTAGGATTTTGGAGGGATTTTTTTACCAAAGCTGGTGGAGATATGGTTTTGCATTGCTTTGTGGGCCCCCACTTCAGCATTTGTCATCCACCTTGATAGAGCCCTGGGGTCCTCTGCTGGGAAGCTGGAGGACAGGCTGTAATCTCTGCTGTGGGTTCATGCAGTGCCTGGCCAGAGACTCCATGAACACACCTGGATGCAGGCCCTGTCTGCGGATGTTGGGTGAGGCAGGTTTGGAGGGCTTTCTAGCTTGTCACATCCCAGAGCAAGAGGGAGCCAGACTGGGAGAGAGGCCCCAGCTCCACCTCCGTTCCACATGGAACCCTAAAAGGCGGCAACCCATCACGGAGATGATCCAATAAATGATGGGGGAGGAGAGGAGCAAGCAGGAGGAATGGAAACTTGGAAGAAAAGGCACAGTAAAGCCTGGGGCCTATAGGGAAGACGTAGAGCAGGGGTGGGGTCTCTGGGCAAGGATGGGGTAGGTGGTCGGTCCTTGGCTATCCAGTTACTATGGGTAAGTTGCACACAGACTGAGTCCCCAATTTGTTACAACGAGAAAGAAATATCAGGAAAGGATTGAATTGCTCTTTGAGTAGCCAGTGAGTCATTTAGGGAAGAGGGCCTAGCAGCCTGTAACCAACTATCTTGGCATGGAGCTCTGCCTGAGAGCCAGAGAACCAGGAGAAAACATTTAGATCCCTTTCAGAGTAACGAGCCGGAGCAGCCTGTCCCGGATCTGTTTGGTCCTCACTCCGTAGATGATGGGGTTTAGCATGGGCGGCACCAGGAGGTAAATGTTAGCAAAGAGAATGTAGAAATGCAGGGGTATATTGAGGCCAAAGCGGGGCGTGAGGGAGGCGAAGAGAGTTGGGATATAAAAGGCTAAGATGACACAGAGGTGGGAAGTGCAAGTCCCAAAAGTCTTCAGCCGGGCGTCCTTTGTGCGGAGTTGGAAGATGTCCCTGAGGATCTGGATATAAGACACAACAATAAAGAGCACATCCAGACCAATCCTACAGATTAGCACAAAGAGGCCGTAGTAGCTACTGGCGCGGATGTCCGCACAGGCCAGCTTCACCACATCCATATGCTCACAATGTGTGTAGGGGATGATGTTGGTTCTACAATATGGCCAGTGCCTCGCCAGGAAGGGATAGGGCAGTGCAAGTATGGCACCTCGCAGCACCACGGCCAGGCCGATCTTGGCCACCACAGGGTTATTCAGGATGGTGGAATGTCTCAGGGGATGGCAGATGGCCACATAGCGATCAAAGCCATGGCCATGAAGATCCCAGACTCAATCACGGAGAAGGAATGAACGAAGTACAGCTGGGTGAGGCAGGCATTGAAATTGATCTCTGAAATTGAACCAGAAATTGCTCAGTATTGTGGGTAGTGTAGACGTGGACAGGACCAGGTCGGTGATGGCCAGCATGCAGAGGAAATAGTACATGGGCCCATGGAGACTCGGCTCTGTCTTCACGATGAACAGGATGGTGAAGTTCCCCAAGATGGTTATGATGTACATGGCACAGAAGGGGATGGAGATCCAGACATGGGCCTCCTCCAGGCCAGGAATGCCCAGCAGGATGAAGGTGGAGGGGTTGGTGAAGTAGGTTTTATTGGAATTTGACATGGAATGACGGACGTGTCCAACGCTGAGGCAGAAGGCTCTCTATTGTATGTATCTTATGATCCCCAGCTGACCTCTGTGTGACCAGGATCAATGACAATGGTCGCAGTACAAATGCCTGAAAGGACAGAGAATGTTTGTGTGAGGCATGGTATGCACTGATGGAGACTATGTTCACGGAGAAGCAGAACAGTTGCTCTTCACACATTTGGAACAAATATTCATTATTCAGATAAATTAATTATAAACATATGACCCTACTACTGGCAATTTCGTATTTTATGGTGCTTCCTGGGTCAATAATGTCTACACCTCGTGCTATGGGAAACCATTCAAGGAAACAGCAGGAAACACGCCTCACGGAAAATAGCAGGTCCTCACTGTTATCAACACCATGGAGACCCGCGCTCATTCCCAGCCGTGGTGGAAGGGACGACCATTGCTTCAAATAGGATGAATCTGCAATAGGGCTGCTTCTCAACAGGCCTGAGATATAAGGGATAAAATGGAGAAGTTCTGTGTAGTGCTCTGTTTTGGAATAGCTAAATCAGCAGAGAATAATAGAATGAAATGTTACTGGAAGCCAAATTGATTTTACCCCTTTTTTCTTAAAACAGAGTGAATTTATCGGGATGAAGAAAAAAAAAAACCCACTGGATGGAATTCCTATTTAAAGCATGTAATAACAAAAATTAAACTGTAAAAATATAACAATCCTTTTTTGAAGAAATTCAAATAAAATTAACTTCATAACAAAAACAGTCTATTTTTAAAAATACAATAATTTAAAATAAATCATATACATTTTCCGTTTATTTAAAAAAACCTGAAATAAGCATGTAGCGGAGGGTGACCAAAATGATTAGGGGGCTGGAGCATATGACCTACGAGGAGAGGCTGAGGGAGTTGGGTCTGTTTAGTCTGCAGAAGCAAAGAGTGGGGGGGGGTTGAGAGCAGCCTTCAACTTCCTGAAGGGAGGTTCCAAAGAGGATGGCGAGAGGCTGTTCACAGTAGTGAGGGATGGCAGAACAAGGAGCAATGGTCTCAAGTTACAGTGGGGGAGATGTAGGCTGGATATTAAGAACATAAGTACATAGGAATGGCCATACTGGGTCAGACCAAAGGTCCATCTAGCCCAGTATCCTGTCTGCCGACAGTGGCCAGTGCCAGGTGCCCCACAGGGGGTGGACCGAAGACAATGATCAAGCAATTTGTCTCCTGCCATCCTTCTCCAGCCTTTGACAAACAGAGGCCAAGGGCACCATGCCTTACCCCCTGGCTAATAGCCTTTTATGGACCTAACCTCCATGAATGGATCTAGCTCTTGTTTAAACTCTGCTATAGTCCTAGCCTTAACAGCCTCCTCAGGCAAGAATTTCCACAGATTGACTGTGCGCTGTTTGAAGAAGAACTTTCTTTTATTAGTTTTAAACCTGCTGCCGACCAATTTCATTTGGCGTCCTCTAATTCTTATATTATGGGAACAAGTAAATAACTTTTTTTATTCACCCTCTCCACACCACTCCTGATTTTATACACCTCTATCGTATCCCCCCTCAGTCTCCTCTTTTCTAAACTGAAAAGTCCCAGTCTCTTTAGCCTCTCCTCATATGGAACCCGTTCCAAACCCCTCATCATTTTGGTTGCCCTTCTCTGAACCTTTTCTAATGCCAAAATATCTTTTTGAGGTGAGGAGACCACATCTGGATGCAGTATTCAAGATGTGGGCATGCTATAGTTTTATATAGGGGCAGTAAAGTATTCTTCGTCTTATTTTCTATCCCTTTTTTAATAATTCCTAGCATCCTATTTGCTTTTTTGACTTCCGCTGCACACTGCATGGACGTTTTCAGAGAACTATCCACGATAACGCCAAGATCTCTTTCCTGACTAGTTGTAGCTAAATTAAACCCCATCATATTGCATGTATAGTTGGGGTTTTTTTTTTTCCAATGTGCATTACTTTACACTTATCCACATTAAATTTCATTTGCCATTTTGTTGCCCAATCGCTCAGTTTGGTGAGATCTTTTTGAAGTTCTTCACAGTCTGCTTTGGTCTTGACTATCTTCATCAGTTTAGTATTGTTCACAAACTTTACCACCTCACTGCTTACCCCTTTCTCTGAATCGTTTATGAATAAGTTGAATAGAATTGGTGCTAGGACTGACTCTTAGGCAACACCACTGGTTACCCATCTGCATTCTGAAAATTTACCATTTATTCCTACCCTTCGTTTCCTGTCTTTTAACCAGTTCTCAATCCATGAAAGGATCTTCCCTCTTATCCCATGACAACTTAATTTACACAAGAGCCTTTGGTGAGGGACCTTGTCAAAGGCTTTCTGATAACATAAGTACACTATATCCCCCTTGTCCGTATGTTTGTTAACCCCTTCAAAGAACTCTAATAGATTAGTAAGACAGGATTTCCCTTTACAGAAACCATGTTGACTTTTGCCCAACAAATTATGTTCTTCTACGTGCCTGACAATTTTATTCTTTACTATTGTTTCAACTAATTTGTCCGGTACTGACGTTAGCTTACCGGTGTATACTTGCCAGGGTCTCCTCTAGAGACCTTTGTAAATATTGGCATTATGTTAGCTGTCCTCCAGTCCTTGCATACAGAAGCCAATTTAAAGGATAGGTTACAAACCACTGTTAATGGTTCCGCAATTTCACATTTGACTTCTTTTAGAACCCTTGGGTGAATGCCATCCGGTCCCAGAGATTTATTACTGTTAAGTTTTTCAATTTGTTCCAAAACCTCCTCTAATGACACTTCAAACCAGGACAGTTCAATCCAGGACACTTCAATCCTTATGCCTCATGAAACGACATTTACAGGAGCAGTCGACAAAAAAAAAAAACTGCACACAAAAAATCCCCAGCTACCTCTCCCGCTAAGCCCCGGAGGTGGCTAACACCCCACCCCCGCGGCGCAGGGAAACCTTGTACTCAACTCATACCTCCTGCGGTGCAGGCAGCCACCGCACTCCTCCTCCGGGGCTGACGCCCCCTCCTGCAGCAATTTTAATTGAGAAAAAAAAACCCAACACACACACACACCGCACACAAAAGTTTTAACAGGGGGCCCAAATTTTTTTGGTTGAGCAGCGCGCCTGGCAGACTTCCCGGCAGGGGCGGCAGGTTTGTATAATTTTTGGTGGTCCCCCATTAGCCACACCCCCGACTCCTGTTAACCATGCCCCTTGACCTCCATTAACCACGCCTCTGGAGGTAACATGCTCGGGGCAAGATGAACACATGACCAGAAGTAAAAGGTGTCATGTCACCCCCCTTGAAGGACTTTTCCCACCATCCTCCTACCAACAGGGATTAGTTTGGCCCCAACCAAAGCCCCCTCATGCAACTATCCTGAAGTTGCATTAACCCAACGTGTGTGACATTAACTCGGGGGCAGAGAGGCTGGGGGAAGTGTTCCCTCTAAGGCTATGTCTGCACTCGCGGCTTCTTGCGCAAGTACAGCCGTTCTTGCGCAAGAACCCACAGAGTATCCACACTGCCCGCCTGCTCTTGCGCAAGAGCATTTACAGTGCGGTGTGGTACGAGAGGGCGTCTTGCACAAGAGCTACGCTCTTTTCTAACAGGTGTAAGCTCTCTCGCGCAAGAGGGCAGTGTGGATGCTCGGCCGGGATTTCTTGCCCAAGAAACCCCTATGGCTAAAATGGCCATCGGAGCTTTCTTGCACAAGAGAGCTGTCATGATTATGAAGGTTAGCCAGCAGCCTGGGGATTAAGGAGTTAACTACACCTAGCAGGTGGAGTGACCAGTAGGAATGTAGGTGGGACTTTCAAACTGGGACAAAGGAATTTGGGTTTTTTCCTTTCTCCTTTTGTCTCTCTGGGAGAGTCCTCTGCAGCTACAGGGAGGGACAAGCATGTCTCTCTCTCTCCCTCCAAGAAACAATTCTTCACTTTCTGTAAGTAGGGTAAAGTTTAGGTAGTTTCGTTAGGCTTTATTGTTTGAAGGGATGGGTATGGGATCTGATATCTGGCACTGCTTAAGAGATGTTTGGCTTTTCTTTTTAACTAAGTTCTAGCCCATGGTGTAATTCCTCCATGAGTATATTTTGTTACCTTTCCATCTGATCCTTATGCTTGCAACAGGAATATTGTTGTAATAATAAAAGTTTTCTCCTTTCTTTTTATTAATCTGCCATTGGTTACTGTGTGTCCTGATTTTTATAATAGGGTGAGATTTCCCAAATGATCTTTCCCCTAATCTCGTTATTAATATTTGGGTGGTGGCAGCGAGTTTTATTCCCAAAATCTAGGTTTTAAGATTTTGGGGAAGTTTTACACCAAAGCCTGGTGGATAAGGCTTTGGGGTACACTTGCTGGCCCCCACTTCTGCATTTATCATGCCAGAGTGGGGAAGGAGCCATGACAAGAGCATCCACACTGCCATGGATGCTCTTGCCCAAAAGCACAGCTCGCACATGGCAGTGTGCAAAGAACCCTTCTGCAAGATGTTCTTGCGCAAGAAGCCGCCCGTGTAGACATAGCCTAAGAGTTTCCTCCCATGAGCAGAATTAATTTTGTGTTCTCCACCTGTACTGAGTTCCTGTGGCTTGTTTGGATGTGCCACTGTGCCACCCAAGTTATTAATAAATATCTCATAAACCTCGACCTTTTCTCTCTGCTGCCATGTCCCCTTCCCTTGTTCCATCAGCTCCCCTGGTGCCTGCTGCCCCCCAACCCCTCACCCTCCTCTGCTGTCCTGACTCCTGCCCTTCTAACTGCTCTCAGCCCTGCTGCGACCTGCCCCCCTCCACCAGCCCTTCTCTGCCCCCTGTGCCCACTCCTCCAGTAGCCCCACTCTGCTCATGTGAGCTACCCCTCCTCATCCCCTTCTAACACCTCCTCTACACACCTGCCCTGCCTCTCTCCTCTGGTGCTGGTCCCTCCCCTGCAGGTGTCTGCCCTTCTGCTTCACCTCCAGAATCCCCTGGCACCTGCACCTTCCTTAGCCCTGCACCCTCCTGGTGCCTCCTTCCCTCACTGCCCCTGCCCCCTTTGCCTCTTTTTCCCTGATGCCCACCCCTCACCACCCTCTGCCCCCATTCCCCTCATGTCCTTTTTGCCCTCACACATGACTTGCTCCATCCCCACCTTTCTCATGCCCACCCCTTCTTTCAAGCCTTGTCCTAGCACCTCCCTCTCCCCTCTAGACCCCAATGCCCTTACCCTCTCCTCTCGCAGCATCACCCTGTCCCCCCTCCCACTGACACCTCCCCTCCTGCCCTTTTCCTCATTGTTTGCACGTAGCCCCCAGGCATTTGTCTCTCCTGCACCCCTGTCCCTTGGTGCCTTCCCCTTTCTTCCCCTCCCCCTCCACACAAGCCCCTTCCTCCCCAACCCCTGACCCTATTTTCCCCTCCCTCTCCGCACAAGCGCCTTCCTCCCCCCCCCTTACCTTCTGCCTTCCACTTTGTGGGACTGGAGTCTGCGCTTGGGCCCCAGAAGTCCCCGGACTCTGAAAACGGCAAGATGGGACCGAGCAGTTTTAAAGTCCCGGGCCATGATGTCACATCATGCCCAGGCATATCCCCGCTCACCTGGGAACGCCACGCATGGCAGCAGCAGCCGGAGTGAAAGCTGAGAAGAGCAGGGACGGGCTGGGGCCAGAGGGGGATGCTCTGGGGAGGTTTAACAGGTAGTTCGAACTAGGGGCTTTAATCCGAACTACCGGGTCCCTGCCGCATGTAGATGCGGGCAGTTAGTCCGGACTTGTAAATTTCAAAAATGGCGACCGGCCGGGAAGATGCAAATCAAGCGCGGGATACTTAACTCCCAGTGTAGACATACCCTCAGTCCATTAGCAATAACGAAGAGTGTTAAACCCCATCTGCAGTGGCACCTTCGGGTTGGGAGCACCAGGGTTTCAAAGTGAACGATCGACCACACAGCTCATTCACACCCAGAAGTGCTCAGTCGGGCACCAGCAGAGCCAAAACCAAATGAACCCCCAAGAAAGGCAAATGGAGGCAAAATTCTACTAAAAGTAAAGGTGAAGTCTGAAGAAAGAAAGGTCAGGGGAAATGGAAACCTGGGAATAGGGTTAATTCAAAACCAATTCTCAGGAAAGAAAAATCAGTTGCGCACACACACACACACAAAGGGAAGGGACTCTCAAGAAAAGAGCCTGTTGAAAGGGATTGAGGGGTCCTAGTGGACCACAAGTTAAATATGAGTAAAGAGTGTCACACGGCTGAAAAAAAAAAAGTGAATATTATTTTGGGACTGAAATGAAAGGAGATTGCCTAGAACCAGAAGGGACCTTGAAGAGTAATCAAATCCAGTACCCTGCCTTCATAGCAGGACCAAGTACCATCCCAGACAGATTTTTGCCCCAAATCCCTAAACGACCTCCAGCGGGTCCAGCGGAGGGCAACCAAAATGATTAGGGGGCTGGAGCATATGAACTATGAGGAGAGGCTGAGGGAGTTGTGTCTATTTAGTCTGCAGAGGAGAAGAGTGAGGGGAGATTTGATAGCAGACTTCAACTTCCTGCAGGGAGGTTCCAAAGAGGATGGAGAAAGGCTGTTCTCAGTAGTGACAGATGGCAGAACAAGGAGCAATGGTCTCAAGTTGCAGTGGGAGAGGTCCAGGTTGGATATTAGGAAAAACTATTTCACTAGGATGGTGGTGAAGCACTGGAATGGGTTACCTAGAGAAGTAGTGGACTCTCCATCCCTTGAGGTGTTTAAGTCTCAGCTAGACAGAGCCCTGGCTGGGTTGATTTAATTGGGATTGGTCCTGCCTTTGGCAGGGGGCTGGACTTGATGGCCTCCTAAGGTCTCTTCCAACTCTATGGTTCTATGATTCTATGATTCAGTAAGGCTTCTTTTAAATACAGCCAGCTTGCCTAGACTCCTTTGCCCTTCATGTTAGCGTCCCAGGGAATACTTCCCATCAGTTCTCTGAGACAGTCAAACTCTGCTTTTCTGCAGTCCAGGGTGTGTATTTTGCTGCTCTCCTTTCTTCCCTGGGTCAGGATCCTGAACTCGACCATCTCATGATCACTGCTTCCCAGGTTGTCACCCACCTCTACTTCTTCTACTAGTTCTTCCCTGTTTGTGAGCAGCAGGTCAAGGTGAGCCTGGGTCCCTGGTTGGTTCCTTCAGCATTTAAGTTGCAAAGGGGCAATAACATGACGATGGTTCCTCGCTCTCCATACAACAACGCACCTAAAACTACCAGAGGAAAAAGACTGAACTAGGGGTGAAGTTCTGGTCCTAGGCAGGAAACAAAATGAGCAACTGAAAAAACTCACCTGCTTATGCTAGCAAACTCAGTCGGACAGTGCTTGATTGAAACCCCGACTAGTACATTAGGCACAGACAAGAGGGTTTTTTTATTTTTCATCATTAATCTACTTAGATCCATTTGCTATTAGCTATGCTCCTTTCAAAGCTCTCTTTCGGTAGCCAATAAATGTAATTTACATGTTACCCAACATACTGTGAATTCTCCGCTCATGAACGGAAGCTGAACACCCATTTTTCTTTGCAGCAGTGGTGCCCTGGGTAATAAATTCACACTGGCCTCCTTTTGAGTGGGGTGAACCAGTGAAGCTCTAGGGTCTCTGCTGTGAAGCTGGAGGACAGGCTGTAATCTCTGCTGTGGGTTCATGCAGAGCCTCCATGAACACTCCTGGGTGCAGGCCCTGTCTGTGCATGTTGGGTGAGGGAACTTTGAGGGCTTTCTAGCTTGTAACACTCCAGAGCAAGAGGGGAACTAGACTGGGGAGACAAAGGCCCCAGCTCCAGCTCCATTCCATATGGAACCCAGGAGGGGGCGAGAACCCATGATGGAGATGATCCAATAAATGATGGGAGAGGACAGGAGCAAGCAAGGGGAAAGGAAACTTGAAAGAAAAGGCACAGTAATGCCTGGGGCCTCAAGGGAAGGCGTAGAGCAGGGGTGCGGTATCTGGACAGGGGTGGGGTAGGTGGCTGGTCCAGTTACAACGAATAAGTCGCATACAGACCAGTTCTCCAATTTGTCACAACGAGAAAGAAATATCAGGAAAGGATTGAATTGCTCTTTGATTAGCCAGTGAGTCATTTAGGAAGAGGGCCCAGCAGCCTGTCACCAACCATCTCAGCATGGAGCTCTGCCCGAGCCAGAACACCAGGCGTGCGTCACACTAGCCCTGAGATCGATCTAGGGATGCTAATGAGGGCTTATCGAATTGCAAATCAAGCCGGGATTTAAATATCCCGTGCTTGATTTGCATGTTCCCGGCGGTCGCCATTTTAGAAATTGACTAGCCTGAAGTAACTGCCCTTGTCTACACGCGGCAGTGAAACGGGACTCTGGAATAAAGGCCTAAATCGAATTAGGTGGTATTCCTCATAGAATGAGATTTACCACCTAATTCAATTTAGGGACTTATTCTGGAATCCCGTTTCACTGCCACGTGTAAACCCGGGCAGTTACTTCAGGCTAGTCAATTTCTAAAATGGCGACCGCCGTGAACATGCAAATCAAGCACGGGATATTTAAATCCCGGGCTTGATTTGCAATTCTGGTCACCCTCAATAGCCTCCCTACATAGATCTAGGGGGCTAGTGTAAACGTGCCCCAGGAGAAAACATTTAGGTCTCGTTCAGAGTAACAAGCTGGAGCAGCCTGTCCCGGATCTGTTTGGTCCTCACTCCGTAGATGATGGGGTTTAGCATGGGTGGCACCAGGAGGTAAATGTTGGCAAAGAGAACGTGGAAATGCAGAGGTATGTTGAGGCCAAACCGGGTTGAGAGGGAGGAGAAGAGAGTTGGAATGTAAAAGGCTAAGATGACACAGAGGTGGGAAGTGCAGGTCCCAAAAGTCTTGAGCCGGGCTTCCTTTGTGGGGAGGCGGAAGATGGCCCTGAGGATCTGAGTGTAGGAAATGACAATAAAAGTCACATACAGACCAAAGCTACAGAATAGCACAAAGAGGCCGTAGTAACTACTGACACGGATATCGGCACAGGCCAGCTTCACCACAGGCATGTGCTCGCAGTGCGTGTAGGGGATGATGTTGGTTTTACAATACGGCCACTGCCTCGCCAGAAAGGGAAAGGGCAGTGCAAGTATGGCACCTTGCAGCACCACGGCCAGCCCGATCTTAGCCACCACGGGGTTATTCAGGATGGTGGAATGTCTCAGGGGATGGCAGATGGCCACGTAGCGATCGAAAGCCATGGCCACCAATATCCCAGATTCAATCACGGAGAAGGAATGAACAAAGTACAACTGGGTGAGGCAGGTACTGAAATCAATCTCTCTGGAAATAAACCAGAAATTGCTCAGTATTGTGGGTAGTGTAGACGTGGACAGGACCAGGTCGGTGACGGTCAGCATGCAGAGGAAATAGTACATGGGCTCATGGAGGCTCGGCTCCGTCTTCACGATGAACAGGATGGTGATGTTCCCCAAAATGGTTATGACGTACATGGTGCAGAAGGGGATGGAAATCCAGACATGGGCTGACTCCAGGCCAGGAATGCCCAGCAGGATGAAGGTGGAAGGGTTGGTGAAGTAGGTTGTGTTCGAATCTGACATGGAATTACGGAGAATGTGTCCAACGCTGAGGCAGAAGACGGTCTACTGTATGTATCGTATGATATCCTGCCGTCCTGCATGTGACCTGGACCAATGGCAATGGTCACAGTAGAAATGCCTTAAAGGACAGAAAATATTTTTCTGAGGCACGAAATGCACTGATGGAAGCTATTTTCATGATGAAGCCGATTGGTTGCTCTTCACACTCTGGAAAAACATTTTCCTTATTCAGATAAATGAATTATAAACAAATGACGCTACCACTGACAATTCCATATTTTATGTTGCTCCCGGTGTCAATAGTGTCTACACCTCTTCCTGCGAGAAACCCTAAAAGGGAACAGCAGGAAACACCTCAGGGAGAACACCAGGTTCTCACTGCTATCAGCACCGTGGACACCCCCGCTCATTCACACTGGTGGAGGAAGGAAAGCCCATGTTTGGATGCAGAAGGAATGGGATGGAGAATTATCCGGTCAAACGTGTGCTTGGCTGTGGTGACCTCGTCTCTATGGAGGATACAGCAGATAGAATGGGGCGTTCCGAGACAAACCATGAGAATGGGGGAAGCTGCTGTGTACGGGCAGATTGAAGAGTCTGTGAAGAAACAAGAAGGGGAAGATGATGGAGGACAGGAAGGTAAAGAATAGAACTGATTGCATTCCAAAGGGCAAAGAGAGAAGAGTTCCCAACCCACAGTATCCATACATCAGCACAATTGAATGGGGGGAAATGTTAGTCAGAAAAATGAGAATGGAAATTGGATGTTCTTTAACAGGCCCCGGAAAAATCATGGAGGGGATCCTCAGGGAATCCATTTTGAAGCACTTGGAAGAGGAGAAAGTGATCAGGCATAGTCAACATGGATTCACGAAGGGCAAGTCGTGCCTGACCAATCTGATTAACTTCTATGATGAGGTAACTGGCTCTGTGAATATGGGGAAGTCAGTGGATGTGATATTTCTTGACTTTAGCAAAGCTTTTGATATGGTCTCCCACAATATTCTTGCCAGCAAGTTAAAGGAATATGGATTGGATACATGGACTGTAAGATGGATTGAAAGCTGGTTAGACTGTCAGGTTCAACATGTAGTGATCAACGGCTCGATGTCAGGATGGTGGTCGGTTTCTAGCGGAGTGCCCCAAGGTTCGGCTCTGGGACCGGTTTTGTTCAACATGTTTATTAATGACCTGGATGAGGGGATGGGTTGCACCCTCAGCAAGTTTGCAGATGAGACTAATCTAGGGGGAGAGGTAGATACGCTGGAGGGCAGGGATAGGGTCCAGAGTGACCTGAACAAATTGGCGGAAGGTAAGGCCATGTTTGGATGCCGTAGGAATGGGATGGAGAATTACCTGGTCAGACGTGTGCTCAGTGGTTGTGACCTCGTCTTTATGGAGGTTACAGCTGATAGAACAGGGTGTTCTGAGAGAAACCATGGGAATTGGGGAAGCTGCTGTGTACGGGCAAATTGAAGAGTCTGTGAAGAAACAAGAAGGGGAAGATGATGGAGGAGAGGAAAGTAAAGAATAGAATGGGAGAATTGTTCCCAACCCGTAATATCCAAACATCAGCACAACGGTGTCGGGGGGAAATGTTAGCTGGAAAAATGAGAATGACAATGGGGTGTTCTTTAACAAGAGTGTATTTGGTAGCTAAATAGTTACAATGCCACAGTCAAGACAGTGTTTAAAGCTACGTGATTATTCGGTTGTGCCAGGAAAATGGGTGTGCCTGGAATGGGACTGCTGCTCATAAAGCCAAACAGAAGGAATCCCCAAATCAAGTACAGGCATCCAAACTGAGAGAACTCAGTGAATGTTGAAGCAAATAGCTAAATCAGTGCTTAAACTTTGAAAAATAGAATAAAATGTTACTGGAAGCCAAATTGATTTTACCCCTTTTTTGTTAAAACAGAGTGAGTTTATAGGGAAGAAGAAAAAAACCCAAATTGATGGAATTCCTATTTGAAAAATTTAATAACAAATACTAAACAGTAAATATTTAACAATCCTTTTTGGAAGAAATCCAAAAAAATTAACTTCATAACAATAACGGTCTATTTTTAAGTGTGTACATTTTCCTTTAAAAACAAACAGAATTGAGTTAAGCATGCAAATATAGTGGGTAAATTTGCCATTTGTATAAGTATATGAAATGTAAGAAATGCTAGAAAATGTTAGGGCAAGTCCTAGCGTGAGAAAGGAAACTTGTTAATGTTACAGGAAATGTAGACATGTTGAAGATATACTTTTGTGCTGCACTTGGAAAGACGTCGTATAGGTACCCATACTGTGTAAAGTGAGGAAACACTTTTCGGACCATTACCAGTAAAAGAGAGTGTTAAACCTCATCTACAGTGGCACCTTCGAGTCTAGACTGCACGCTTCTTTCTGAAGAAGCATTTCCGGAAGAGATCTTCTGGAAAACTTCTTCCAAAAGAGCATGTCCACACTCCCAAAGTGCATCGAAAAAGCCATCTGCATTTTTGAAAGATAGTGTCTACACTGAATGGATGCGATCTCACATGTAAGCTGTGATTACTGTGGATGGAGTGGCCATCAGGGGAACTGTGCTTTTTCATCTTCTTTTGAAAGAGCTCCCTCTTCCCCATCCACACACGTCTTTTTCCGAAAGAGCTCTTCCTGAAAAAGGTTTCTTCCTCATAGAATCAGGATTACCAATCTCAGAAAAAACCCTCTGTTCTTTCGGAAGAATGCAATTGCAGTGTGGACGGAATTGAAGTTTATCGGAAAAATGGCTGTTTTTCCAAAAAAAATTTTGTAGTGTAGACATACCCAGAGTTTCAAAGTGAACAATCAACCACACATCTCATTCAGAACCAGAAGTGCTCATTTGGGCATCAGCAGAGCCAAAAACAAACAATAAAAAAAAAGCAAATATGGGGCAATTTTCTTTTAAACATAAACTACTCAAAGTATAGGCAAAGTTTGAAAAAAGAAAGATTAGGGGAAAATGGAAAACCTGGGTATGGGATTAATTCAAAAATAAGTCTTTGGAAAGAAAAATCAATTGCACGCTGTCATAATCAGGAGTGCTCACCAGCACCTGTTGACTAAGGGGTTAACTCTGTCCCTAGCCGGGTATCTGATCAGCCAATAACAATGCAGGTAGGAATTTCAAAGTGGGACAAAGGAATCTTTATCTTTCCCTCCTTTGTCTGAAAAGCAGAGCATTTACTTCCAAGACTGTAGGCTATGGGAGGACCGTCTCTCTCCAAGAACTCACTTCTTACTATGTGTAAGTAGGGCAAAGTTTAGCTAGTCCATCAGGATCTGTTTTTTTTTCCTGGTTTGGGAATTTGGAACTAATGTCTGAGGTGGTGAAGTGTTGGTCTTTCCTTGTAACTAAGTTTTAACCCAGGGGGTTCCCTGAGAATCTTTATCAATTGGTGGCTCTTCCCAGCTAGCAACTTTACTATGCTTGCAACTGTAGTTTTGTTTTCATAATAAAAGGTTATTTTCTATTTTTTTAAATTAACCAGTATTGGTTGATTGTTGTGTCCTGGAAGGTCGGTCTGTGGGTCACCTCTGTTTTTCCTAACTCCAAGCAAAACGGAGATTGGGGCAGGGGAGAGTTTGACCTGAGGGAGGAGGTTTCCCAAGTGATCTCTTTCCTGGTTTTCTTGGAATTGGGTGGAGGCAGCGGATTTCCCAATATCTGGGTATTAGGATTTTGGGGGAAGTTTTTGTACCAAAGTCTGTAGAGACAAGATTTTGGGGTGCTCTTGCGGGTCCCTACTTCTACATTTGTCATTCCAGAGTGGGGTAAAGCCCTCACACACACACACACACACACACACACACACACACACACACACACACACACAAAGGGAAGGGACTCTCAAGAAAGGAGCCCTGTTGAAAGGGATCGAGGGCTACTAGTGGACCATAAGCTAAATACAAGCCAACAGTGGCACACAGTAGACAAAAAAATCTCATTCTGGGATTTTATAACTGGGGTGTTCTACACAAGACAGAAGAGCAATTCTTCTTCTCTTCTCTACACTCAATTTTCCCCAGCTATAATATTCTGTCCAGTTCTGGGCACCACGTTTCGGGAAAGCTGTGGGCAGACTGGACAGGGTGTGGAGTTCAGCACCACGCTGGGTACAAGTTGAAGAAAGAGTTGTAGGAAGCAGGGTTTGCATATGAGGGGACTGGCCACCCCACCGCTCTCCTTGGCTGGGCACGTTGCGACAGAGCCTCGCAGAGCTGTGGGAGTGGTGCCTGCGGATGGTCGGTGTCAGCAAAATGTCTCCCAGCCCACGGTCCCATTCCCCTCAGCAGCTGTGTGTGGCCGGGGGCTGCAGACTGTCCAGCACCGGCCTGGAACTGCTCAGCCCTGTGTGAGGGGAGGGGACGGGGTTCAAGGGCCTCCCACTGTCCCTGCCAGGCCTGGGATTCTATGTGTTTCTATGTTGCTATCATAACCAAGATGTGGGCCCCATGTCCTGGAGGAAAGAGAGCCTGGAAAGGATTCAGGGTAACTGGTCATCCACCTCGTGGGGAGCTCCCAGTGCCAGGCTGCAGCCATAGGGATGCTGGGATTCTTGGTCACAGGAACAGGAGAGCTTTGAGCTGGAGATGGGGCAGGGTTTCCCCGTTGCACACGGCATCGGTGAAAGCGACTGGGTGACATCGTGATCCAATCTGGGAGCGGGTGAGGAAAGAGCCGCAGATGGAGGAGGCTGCGTAAATTCCCATCCAAAGAGACCGAATAAACTTTCATCTAATTATCTTATCAAATTAGGCTCAGGCAGAGACTGGGATGGGGCTAAACCACAGGTGATGTCGGGCTCTGGGATCTCACCGAGATAAGAAGCGCCAGGCCCAAAGGATGGAGGCTGAAGCCAGACAAATTCCAGCTGGAAATCTGGGTTAACGGCTGAGTCTAAGTGTGATTCACCCTTTGGGGAGACTGCGAGGGGGAAGGGCTGGATTCTCCAGCTCCTAGTGCTGGCAGAGCCAGGCTGAGAGCCGTTCTGGGCATTGGCTTGAGGGCTCGTGAGCACTTAAAGCATTCAAGTGTCACACCTTACAGCTGCACGGAGAACACTGGTCTTCCCCTCTGCTGAAAAGTGAGTTTAATGGTTGCAGTGCGGAGCCCTGGGACCTCCACGCTTCCCAGCAGGCTAGAGTCAGGAAAGAGCCCCCAGGACCAGCCAGAGCCCTGCCATGCTGGAGGAGGAGGGGACAGCGTCCGTGCAGGGACACGCAGCTGCCTCCTCAGATCTTTCCTCACCTCTGATTCCAAGGAGAGTTTTGCTTCCATGAGGCCTCAGCTAAAAGCCTCAGGACCGGGCCTTGTGTTCTACATTTGTTAGAACCTTTCCTCCTGAAGGACCCCAGTGCCACTGATACGCAGCCACTTCTGGGCTGGAGCACATCATTGGGGAGGGGTGTGGGTGCAGAGAAAAGAGGGATGTTTTGGCCAGGGATCCTGGAGCAAACTCATCCTCTGTGGCAAGGGTCCGGGGATGTTTAATGGCCGTGCAGAGCTGAAAAGACCCCAGATTTACCCTCTATCTCAGCATGTCTACACAGCTCAGGGGTTATTGAGCAGCCGAGATTATCCACCAGAGATGGTACCTGTGAATTTGGAGACCAAAGAGTCTTCCCTGGGACACCCACTCGGGCAGACGTGTCCCACTGCTCTCTCAGCCCAGCGTCTGCAGCCGAGAGCCAACATAGCATGTGAACCATTTATAACTGCTCTGGGCGGTCCATGGGGGGTTTGCTCAGCCTCTGGGGGAGAAGCAGCATCTGGATGTAACCAGCCTGGACACTGGGCTATTTATCCAGCTTTAGGCACAAACAGCAATTAAAGGACTTTCCCACAGGGAGAGGAGAACTCTGGGCTCTGGGCTGAGCCACAGAGGAATTGGCTGCTCCGTGTATACATTAAAATGATATTTGGTTAGTGAGAAAGTTATGCACCAGGCCTAGGTCTGCACAGAATGTGGCTCCTGTGAGCGACCAGTGTGGGCAAGTCGGGAGGAGACAGAGTCAGGTGGAGAAAGGTGGCTATGGGCAGGCACAAGCACTTTCTGCAGCCTCATAGGGAGTGCAGCAACTCTCCTTGGTCACTCTCCTCACAACTTCCTTGCAGGGCCGTGGAAGCGCCCAGCACAGGGAAGTGCCTCCGAACACACCCTTGTGTGGTTCCACACACGGAGCCACAGGGGGAGGTGGCCTGTCAGTGCTCGTGGAGAGAGTGACAGTCATAGCCAGAGCCCTGAGTGACCCACCGCAAACATCCCCTCCTCGGCAACCCGCCCGTGCGTGAGCAGAGCACCCTGAAAAATGAACGTCAGCAAAGACTCAGGCTGACACCCTGCAAGAGTGAGGGGCAGCCTAGGCTGGAGAGCGGCTGCAGGAGTGACCCTCCTTCCCCTCGTGGGCTGCACGATTGTAGTACCCAGAACGGTCAACTGGAACGGGGTAATCTTGCTGGCTGAGCTTGTGGATGTAGAACGGGCGGGGTTAACCAAAGGAGCTGTAGCAGCGCTTTGATTGGATGCAGAGCGAGCGCACGGCTCTCACGTGGCTGTGTGCAAACATCTCGCACTCCAAATGCCCTTGCTTTAAGTGTGTGTCACTTTTGTAATAATAGTAGGAGAATAACCTAATGAAATATCACAACATCTGCACACTTTTTTGTGAGGCAACAGGAAACAAATTGTCTCGCGGGCCGCACAGAGAACCCCCCTGGGGCGTCTACAGGTTACTCCCCCAGAACCCTACAATCATAGCACGGGAAGGGACCTGAAGAGGTGATCTAGTCTAGACCCCTACACTCATGGCAGGACCACGCACGGTCCATATGATATCTGGCAGGTGTCTGCCACTTCCACACACTGCCCCATGCCTCTCAGAGGTTTCTGCAAACCCTTCCTGAAGATTCGAGACGGGCCTGGATTCTCCGACAGACGTGCCGAATAATGTCCCACTGCTCTCTCAGCAGCCCCAAGGCATAGAGAAGCCTTTGAAAGGCCATGGTCTCAGAAACGTATCAGGCTGGGCCCTCTCTCTTTCCAGGGGCTGGAAAAATCCTGCACTGAAACATATTCACGATGCAGCCCCAGGTTACGCTGTTCCCCAAATCCGTCTCCATTTTCTTCCCCTCCTAACACACTCAACCTGCATTTTTTCTGATGTAGGTGGGTTATGGAATCTGTGCTACTTTTGCCAAAATTGTATGTCTGCAGTGCCAGGTACCCTCTTGTGGGTCCAGCGCCAGGTGGGCCGCCATGGGGAAGGATGGTTAAAGCCAGGTGTTGGACACAGAGGTTGTCATTGACGAGGCAAACAGCAGCACAGGGTGTATTTGCAATCCTTACAAGTGTAAGTTGCAGGTGGAGGTGGCTGCCACTAGCAACCAGCAATGGGATCCCGAGGACAAAGAGGACAAATGCACACGAACATCCAATAAATGAAAAGAGAAAAAAATATCAAGAAAACCAAAGTGTGTAAACCAGCTGGTCCAGAGACAGACGAGCGAATGGCAGAACATCCCAACACATGAGCTCCAGGAAATCCCAGGCAAAGCAAAAGGGGGTGCAGCATAGATCAGTGCAGGTCTGACAGGAGAGCCCCACGGCCGCCGGTAGAGACCAGACATAGTGACATGGCCTTTCATAGAACACTACAAGTGGAAGGGACCTCGAGAGGTCATCGAGTCCAGTCCCCAGCCCTCACGGCAGGACCAAGCACCATATTCTAGACCATCCCTGACAGGTGTCTGTCCAACCTGCTCTTAAATATCCCCAGTGATGAAGATTCCACAACCTCCCTGGGCAATTTATTCCAGTGCTTAACCACTCTGACAGGTAGGAAGTTTTTCCTAATGTTCAACCTAAACCCTCCTTGCTGCAGTTTAATCCCATTGCTTCTTGTCCTGTCCTCAGAGGCCAAGCAGAACAATTTTTCTCCCTCCCCCTTGTGACACCCTTTTAGATACCTGAAAATATCTATCAATGACCTCCTGCGGTCTCTTCCAGATCTATGATTCTATGTCCCGTCTCTGTCTTCTCCTTTCCAGACTAAACAAGCCCAACACTTTCAGTCTTCCCTCCTAGCTCATTTTTTAGACCTTTAATGATTCTTGTTGCTCTTTTCTGGACCCGCTCCAGTTTCTCCACATCTTTCTTGAAATGCGGTGCCCAGAACTGGACACAACACCCCGAGGCCTAAGCAGCGCAGAGCAGAGCGGAAAAATGACTTCTCGTGTCTTGCTCACAACACTCCTGTTAATATAGCCCAGATTCAGGTTTGCTTTTGTTGCAACAGCGTCACACTGTTGACTCATATTTATCTTGTGGTCCACTATGACTCCTAGAGCCATTTCTGCAGGACTCCTTCCTAGGCAGTCCCTTCCCATTCTGTATGTGTGGAACGGATTGTGCCTTCCTACGTGAAACACTTTGCATTTGACCTTATTATACTTCATCCTATTTACCTCAAACCATTTCTCCAGTTTGTCCACATCATTTTGAATTATGACCCATCCTCCAATCCAGTTGTAACCCCTCCCAGCTTCATATCATCTGCAGACTCAATAAGCAAACACTCTATGCCAATATCTAAATCGTTGATGAAGATATTGGACAGAACTGGTCCCAAAACTGACCCCTGCAGAATCCCACTTGTTCTACCTTTCCAGGAGAATTGTGAACCGTTAATAACTACTCTCTGAGAACGGTTATCCAGTCAGTTATGCACCCACCTTATAGTAGCCCTATCTAGGTTGTATTTTCCTAGCTTATTGAGAAGAAGATCATGCAAGACCATATCAAATGCTTTACTAAAGTCTAGGTAGCCCACATCCACTGTTTCTCCCTTATCCACAAGATTTTTTATCCTACAAAGAAATCTATCCAATTGGTTTGATATGATTTGTTCTTTACAAGTCCATGCTGGCTATTACCTATCACTTTAGTATCTTCCAGATGTTTGCAGATGAATTCCTTAATTACCTGCTCCATTATCTTCCCTGGCACAGAAGTTAAACTGACCGGTCTGTAGTTTCCTGGGTTGTTCTTATTTCCCTTTTTATATATGGGCACTAGATTTGCCCTTTTCCTAACGTCTCAAATCTCTCCTCTTCCATGATTTTCCAAAGATGATAGCTAAAGGCTCAGATACCCTCCTCTATCAGCTCCTTGAGTATTCTAGGATGCATTTCATCAGGCCCTGGTGACTTGCAGACATCTAACTTTTTAAAGTGATTTCTAACTTGTTCTATTTTTATTTTATCTTCTAAACCTACCCCCTTCCCATGAGCATTCACTATCTTAGGCATTCCTTCATCAGACTTCTCGGTGAAGACCGAAACAAAGAAGTCATTAAGCACTTCTGCCATTTCCAAGTTTCCTGTTATTGTTTCCCCCTCCTCACTGAGCAGTGGAACTACCCGTAGAAAGTCTACTTGTTTCCCTTTATGTCTGTAGCTGGTTTGAACTCGTTTTATGCCTTTGCCTTTCTAATGTTGCCCCTGCATGCCTGTATGGTTTGCTTATATTCATCCTTCATAATTTGTCCAAGTTTCCACTTTTTATATGATTTCTTTATTATTTTTAGATCATGCAAGATCTCCTGGTTAAGCCAAGGCAGTCTTTTGCTATACTTCCTATCTTTCCTACACATTGGAATAGCTTGCTTTTGGGCCCTTAATAATGTCCCTTTGAAAACCTGCCAACTCTCTTCAGTTTTTTTTCCCCCTTAGTCTTGCTTCCCATGGACCTTACCTACCAGCTCTCTGAGCTTTCCAAAATCTGTCTTCTTGTAATCCATTGTCTCTATTTTGCTGTTCTCCCGTCTACTATTCCTTATAATCATGAATTCTATGATTTCATGGTCACTTCCACCCAAGCTGCCTTCCACTTTCAAATTCTCAACCAGTTCGTCCCTATTTGTTAAAATCAAATCTAGAACAGCTTCCCTCCAGTAGCTTCTTTGACCTTCTGAAATAAAAAATTGTCTTCAATGCAGTCCAAGAACTTATTCAATCAGGGCCAGCTTTAGGAACTGCGGGGCCCAATTCGAACCATTTTGGGCGGCTCCCCCTTCCCCCACACACACCCAGGATTTTTTGTTGAGCAAAAAAAAAAACAACACACACACACACAACAAACCACAACCACACACAAATATCACATCAGAAGTAGATCTGATCAAAATGTATATCAATATAGTTGAACATGTTCCAAAAAAAATGCCATCGTTTAGTATGCAAAATTTTACACAAAATTAAATCAGTTGCCTTAAGTGTAGGTCAAATAATTTCAATTGCAAACTATCCAATTTTTTCATCAGCACCAATGATTTCACTAGTAATATGGTACTCACCACCATTGCTCCTCCTTTGCACTGCCCTTCAACACACTGCCTGTTGAGTCAAGGTCAGTCTACACAAGATTTTATCAATGATTTTTGCTCAGCGATCACTGAGACAAGACAAGGACTCAATTGATGCTAGTCAGCCTCAAAAACACTGGATGTAAAGTGTCAGATATAATTGAGGACTCCCAAATAGACTCTACACCACCAGAAATAAAACCTGTTTCCATCTTCTGTGACTTTCAGTTAGATGTGACTCACTATCCTCTGCTTAGTGTTCAAGTTATGGTAGACCCTAAGCCAGGTCATATTAAGTTCAGGTCTTTAACCTTTTAATCATACAATATGGATAACAACATTTCATTCTCCCAGCTCCAAGTCTTAAGTGAATTTCAACCCAAAAGAGCCAAAATTGATCACCTTGACACAGCAAGTGTGTCTACTGATCTCTGTGGCAAAGTAGGTTGTCTATATAAATAAGGTCTGCTTGTGAAGCCTTTTCCTACAGTTGATTAACAGATGGCAGTAGATAGCTCATTCAGACCACTGGCTGATAATAGTTAGTCACCCTGACCAGTCATTAACCATAGTCATGGACTCACCCTACTCTCCATTGTCTCTATGATTCTCTGATGACCTGTGACAAAAAGGAGGGTGGAAAGGGAAACTGAAGGGAGAGACCTCTCTAAATTCACCAATCAAAGAGCAGTATTGCCAACCCAAAAATCACAAGGAACGCCTACACAAAGTTATGAGAATGGTCTACAAATCATAAGATTTTTTAAAAATAAAACATGTTGGATTTTTATTGGCCTTTTGTTTCTTGAGTATTTAGGGTTCATGTTTTAAAGCTTTCCTCCTTAGCTGTAAGGCCCAGAAGTATAGAGAACTTTTTTTAAATGAAAGCTGAGATTCCTACATAATCAATTGACTCCAGGCCTTTAGAAAAACACCAAATGTTTTGAGACTCATGGTAAAACAATGGAGGAATTCTTGTGAGCCCATGCTTTGCCCACAGTATAAATTAAAAAAACAACATCTTCTCCACTAAACATCCTAATGAGATACTGTAAATGGTGAACTGAATTCAACAGCTCCTGATATGAACAGGTATCAACCTAGTTTTTCATATTTGAGATGGGTTACCAGGAATCATACATGACAATATGAAATCTTTCCACTCTCAAGTCAGCATATTCACAAAGCACCTATAATTTTGATCCATGCATTTATTGGATAGTGAAAGAGAAAGGAGGGGAATTAGTGTAGAAAAATGTTCAAATATAAAAAAAAAAAAAGCCTGAAGGAATTAGAACTGGGCTCCTACATCTCATGTTCAGAACTGACTAGGACACTTAGGACCAGTTTTTCAAAGGTGTGTAAAGATCAGATAGATATCTTTGAAGATCCGAGTTGGCAACTGTCTCTTTAGGAGCTTAATTACCTTTGAAAATCTGAGCTTAGATTTCCAAGTCTAATTTTCAAAAATGACTTTAGTCACTCAAGTGCTTTTGAAAATTTTAACTGGGGGCCTAAAGAGACAAAAATAGAGAAAAGGCAGGAGATATGGTATTCCTTTTAAAAACGTGTGACATCTATTTTTAACTAAATTTTATATTATTTTTCTCCCAGGGGCAACTGACCCTCCAGCCCCCTCACTACGCCACTGCCCCCCCTCCTGCAGATCTATCCTCTTATGCATGTGCAAGATCTGTGAGAGCCGTCCCATGAATCTGCAGTTAGTGTCTGTGGCGCCTGCTTCTGGGCGGTGTCTCAATGCTGCCACATTCACCTCCAAAGAGGGGGCTTCCCAAAGCAGGCCCTTGCTGCTGACCCTCAAGGCATCCACAGGTCCAGTCTCCTTTCAATGGGCCCACTTCCCAGGGCTCATTGATCTTGGATCTGGCTTCCATCCTCTCCAACCCCATCAGAACTACTGTGCCCTCCTGGCTTAGGAAAAGAATAAACAGGAGGATTGGAAAATTAACCCGCCCAGTCTCACGTCCCCTAGGCAGGGAATGAGCCATCTACATTAGGCCCCAGCTGGAGTATCATGTCCAGTTCTGGGCGCCACATTTCAGGAAACGTGGAGAAACTGGAGAAAGTCCAGAGAAGATCGACACAAATGATGAAAGGTCTAGAGAACATGAGATATGAGGCAAGGCTGAAGAAATTGGCCTTGTTTACCTTGGAAAAGAGAAGACCAAAAAGGGACATGAGAGCAGCTTTCAAGTATCTAAAAGAGTATCATAAGGAGGAGGAAGAAAAATTGTTCTGCTTGGCCTCTGAGGTTAGGATGAGAAGCAATGGGCTTAAATTGCAGATATTTAAGACCAGGTTAGACAGACACCTGTCAGGGATGAGCTAGGGCAACTCAACTTTGGAAGCCCCAGGGGCCACACTGATACTTACAGAACATGCTGAGGGCCTCAACTTAAGTGTGGTTGCATATGCAAGCAAATATATACAAATAGCTTCTCTCACACTGACAGGCATGAATACAAAGATTAAGGCAAGACTACACAACACACAGGCCCCATTTAAGTCAGTTCTGCTGGTATTAATAAACGGCAATAGTTACCCGATTTCCACCCATATGACAGCACTTTGAATGAGTAATGACAGTCCAGGAATTTAACTACTAAAATGCATATGAACAGACGACCATGATATTGACGACTTTTTTGTTTTGGCTCCCACTCGCCGGCCACGTGTTGACCCCCACATAAACCCAAACTGCACCATGGGGCGCAAACAAACTGGCCGTGGGCAGCATACCAAGTTATTAATAAATATTTTATAAACCTTTCCCTTTTCTCTCTGCTGCCATGTCTCCTCCCCTTGCTCCATCATCTCCCTGGTGCCTGCTGCCCCCAACTCCTCACCCTCCTCTGCTGTCCTGACTCCTGCCCTTCTCACTGCCCTCAGCCTTCCTGAGACCTGCCCTCCACCAGCCCTTCTCTCCCCTGTGCCCACTCCTCCAGTAGCCCCACTCTGATCATGTGAGCTACCCCTCCTCATCCCTCCTAACACCTCCTCTACACACCTGCCCTGCCTCTCTCCTCTGGTGCTGGTCCTCCTGCAGGTGTCTGCCCTTCTGCTTCACGCCAGAATCCCTGGCACCTGCACCTTCCCTTAGCCCTGCACCCTCCTGGTGCCTCCCCTTCCCTCACTGCCCCTGCCTCCTTTTTCCCTGATGCCCATCCCCTCACCACCCTCTGCCCCCATTCCCCTCATGCCTTTGTGCCCTCACACATGCCTTGCTCCATCCCCATCTTTCACATGCCCACCCATTCTTTCAAGCCTTCTCCCAGCACCTTCTCCTCCAGCCCCCAATTCCCTTCCCCTCTCCTCTCCTCCTCTCCAGCATCACCCTGTCCCCCCTCCCACTGACACCTCCCCTCCTGCCCTTTCCCTCATTGTCTGCACTTGGCCCCCTGGCATTTGTCTCTCCTCCAGCCTGTCTATTGGTACCTTCCCCTTTCTTCCCCCTCCGCACAAGCCTCTTCCTCTCCCACACCTCCCCCTAGTTTCCCCCTCCCCGACCTTCTGCAGGGCTGGACTCCAAACCGCGTGCACCACCGCCGCCGCCGCCTTTTCAGTTTCAAAATCCCAGCCGGCCGAGCCGAGGGAGCCGACTTCCGTGTGCAGAGCGCGGGGCTTCCTTAGGCGCGGGGCCCGATTTGGCCGAATCGGCTTATGGACGCCCCTGTATTCAATAGTTTGTGCCCCGCTGTGTTAGTTTTCCAACAGATGTCTTCATAGTTGAAGTCCCCCATCACCACCAAATCCTGAGCTTTGGATGATTTGGTTGTAGTTCAAAAAGAGCCTCATCCACCTCTTCCACCTGGGTAGGTGGCCTGTAGTAGACCCCTAGCATGACATCACCTTTATTTTTCATGCCTTTTAACCTAACCCAGAGACTCTCAACACGTCTGTCTCCTACGTCCATCTCTACCTCAATCCAAGTGTGTACATTTTTAATATATAATGCAACACCTCCTCCCTTTTTTCCCCTCCTACCCTTCCTGAGTAACCTGTACCCTTCTATAGCAATATTCCAATCATGTGCATTATCCCACCAAGTCTCTGCGATACCAATAATCTCAGAGGGTATGCCTACACAGCAAAGTTATTTCGAAATAACAGCCGTTATTTTGAAATAACTTTCCTAGCATCTACACAGCCAAACCGCTATTTCGAAATTAATTCAGAGCGCTTATTTCAAATTTGGTAAACCTCATTCTACGAGGAATAACGCCAAATTCGAAGTAGCTTTTTCAAAATAAGTGCTGTCTAGACACTTATTTCGAAATAGGGAGACTCCAGCCTTCCCCACCCCCTTCTTCTCCTTGCTTCCCCCTTCGAGCTCCCTCCTCCCAGGTTTCCCCCTCCCCTCTCCCACCCTCTCTTCTCCCCTCTCCTGCCTCCTTTCCCAATCTCACCAGAGTTTCTTTCCCTCCACCCCCCCCCAGTTTTGTTAAATAAAGAGAGTTTGTGTTCATGAAAATATGTGCATTTTATTTGACATCAGGAATTGGGGTTAGGGAGAGGTAAATGGAAGGATGTGAGGGAAGAATGAGGCACAAGCCCCCAAGGGGGCAGACCAGGGAGGCTCTTAGTGCTCCTCAGGGTGGAAGCTCTCCCGCAGGGCCTCCTGGATACTGACAGCCCCCCAATGGACCTCCCGGATGGCAGCCTGCAGAAAGTGCAGCCAGACTCACAGCAACGCATCCACGAGAAGCACCAGAGCGCCCAGGGGCAGCTCTGGCTCCATGTTGCAGAGTGCTGTGGTGTCCCAAGTGAGGGCAACCAGAGCACACAGAGACAAAATGCTTTGCTGTCCCTCATCGAGGTAGGCAAACAAGCAAGGAAAGCTGATAACCGGCTGTCCAGGAATGGTCACTTTAAGCACAGGCCTCAGAAAGTACAGCGACACAAAGTAACTCCTGGCCTGATGCCCTGCCGGACCTAATTCTGGCTGGCCTTAAATGTGATTCAGCATCCACTCAGTGTGGATGCACTATTTCGAAATAGCAAAATGCTATTTCAAAATGCATTTTGTGTGTAGACACATTAATTCTAAATAAGATATTTCGAAATAATACTGTAGTGTAGACATACCCATAGATGTGTATATTTATTAGCACTTCAAGATTTCCTGATTATTACCCATACTGCTTTCATTTTTATACAGGCATTTAAGATACTGATTTGATCTTGCCTCCCAGTTCTGCCTTGCCCCTCCTTTTTCTCCCTCCCATTTCCATTTCTAACCCATCTCCCAGGTCTCCATTTTTTCACTTACCTATACCCTATGCCCCAATAGAAAAGAGGAGACTAAGGGGGGATATGATAGAGGTCTATAAAATCATGAGTGGTGTGGAAAATGTGAATAAGGAAAAGTTATTTACTTATTCCCCCAATATAAGAATTAGGGGTCACCAAATTAAATGAATAGGTGGCAGGTTTAAAACAAACAAAAGGACGTTTTTCTTCACTCAGCACATAATCGGTCTCTGGAACTCCTTGCCAGAGGATGCAGTGAAGACGAGGACTTTAACAGGATTCCAAAATAAACTAGATAGATTCATGGAGGTTGGGTCCATCAATGGCTATTAGCAGGGCTCGCCGAACCGTGGCGAGCTCCGCTCGCCAGCCGCGCTGTCCGGAGATCTGCGCATGTGCAGATCGTTCTGCACATGTGCAGATCGCCCGAACCCGGCTCTTCCGGGTTACAATCTACTCACCACGGGCGAGTAGATTGTATAATTTGTCGAGCCCTGGCTATTAGCCAGGATGGTAGGAATGGTGTCCCTAGCCTCTGGTTCTCTGGAAGTGGGTGACAGGGGAGGGATCACGTGAGGATTTCCTGTTGTGTTCCCTCCCTCTGGGGCATCTGTTATTGTCCACTGTCAGCAGACAGGACACTGGGCTGGATGGTCCATTGTTCTGACTCAGTGTGGCTGTTCTTATGTTCTTGTGTACTTAGGTTCTCTCTAATGCAATCATGTCCTTTCTGCAATGGGGGCCCAGAACTTGTAGTGATATTTCGGATATAGCCTCACCACTGCCAAAAAAAGGGAATAATCCTTTCCCTACCTCTGCTGGCAATTATCCTTCTAATGCACCCTAATATGCCACTAGCCTTCTTGGTTACAAGGGCACCCTGTTGACTAATTTCCAGCTTCTCCTCCGCTTCTCTTGATCAGCACAAGTTTTCAAAGATAATGGCTAAAGGCTCTTCAATGACATTTGCCAGCTCCCTCAGTACCCTCAGATGCATTAAATCCAGACCCATGGATTTGTGTATGTCTAGCTTTTCTAAATAATTCCTAACCTGTTCTTTCCCAAGCAAGGGTTGCCCACCTCCACCCCATACTGTGTTGCCTATGCAGTAGTGTGGGATTTCCAAGGATTTCCCCGGTCGCCTGCCATATTTACTTTTCTTACTGCGCATCGGGATGCTTTCTTCCTGTGCCTTTAATAAGGCTTCTTTAAAATACTGCCAGCTCTCCTGAACTCCTTTCCCCTGCATGTTACTGGTAAGCTAGTTACAATGCAGGTAGGGATTTCAAACTGGGAAGAAGGAGTCTTTATCTTTCCCTCTTTTGTCTGAATCAGAGCGTTTTCTTCCAAGTAACAGGGGGATGGGAGGCCCATCTCGCTCCAAGAAAAAACTCCCAATGTGTAAGTAGGGCAAAATTTAGCTAGTCTGTCAGGATCTGTTGTTTTTCCTGGTTTGGGAAGTTGGATCTAATGTCTGAGCTTGTGTTGGTTTTTCTTTGTAACTAAGTTTTAACCCAGGGGGTTCCTTGAGAATCTCTATCAATTGGTGGCTCTTCCCATCTAGCCACTTCACTGTTTTCTGGTTTGGGAATTTGGAACTGATGTTGAGCTGTTAAAAGTATTTTTTCTCTCTCTCTCTTTTGTAACAGAAGCTTTCTAACCCATGGACTTTTCCTCTGAGTATCTAAATCAATGGGTGGCTCTTTTTCATCTAGCCATGTTATTATGCTTGTAACAGTAGTTTTGTTTTGATAATAAAAGTTTGTTTCTTTTTCTAATTTAATGCGTATTGGTGCATTTTTGTGTCCTGGAAGGTCTGTCTGACTGACTGCGGGGTCAGGTATTACACACTGCAGCTTGTTTTTCTCTTTTGTCTTTTACAAGCTCTATTTGGGAAAAGAGCTTGAGGTACCACTGAGGTTTTAGGGAGGAGGTTTCCCAAGTGATCTCTTCCCTGGTTTTCTTGGAATTACAAAAGTGGTGACAGCAGATATTCCCCAAATTCTGGGTATTAGGATTTTGGAGGGATTTTATTGTACCAAAGCCGGTGGAGGTAAGGTTTTGCATTGCTTTTGTGGGCCCCCACTTCAGCATTTGTCATTCCAAGGTGGGGAACCGCCTTGACAGAGGCCCTGGGGTCCTCTTCTGGGAAGCTGGAGGACAGGCTGTAATCTCTGCTGTGCGTTCATGCAGCGTCTGTCCAGAGACTCCATGAACACACCTGGATGCAGGCCCTGTCTGCGGATGCTGGCTGAGGCAGTTTGGAGGGTATTCTAGCTTGTCACATCCCAGAGCAAGAGGGGAGCCAGGCTGTGGAGACAGAGGCCTCAGCTCCACCTCCGTTCCACGTGGAACCCTAAAAGGCAGCAGCAACGCAATGTGAAGATGATCCAATAAATGACAGAGTGGGGAGGGGGGAGAGGAGCAAGCAGGACGAATGGAAGAAAGAGCACAGTAACATCTGGGACCTCTAGGCAACATGTAGATCAGGGGTGGGGTATCTGGGCAAGGGTGGAGTAGGTGGCAGGACCTTGGGTGTCCAGTAACAATGAATAAGTCACACACAGACTGACTCACCCAATTTCTTACAATGAGAAAGAAATATCAGGAAAGGATTGAATTGCTCTTTGAATAGCCAGTGAGTCATTTAGGAGAAGGGCCCAGCAGCCTGTCATCAGCCATCCTCGGCACGGAGCTCTGCCCAAGAGCAAGAGCACCAGGAGAAAACATTTAGGTTCATTTCAGAGTAACAAGCCGGAACAGCCTGTCCCGGATCTGTTTGATCCTCACTCCGTAGATGATGGGGTTTAGCATGGGCGGCACCAAAAGGTACATGTTGGCAAATAGAATATGCAGATGCAGGGTATTTTGAGGCCAAACCGGGTCATGAGAGAGGAGAAGAGATTTGGAGTGTAAAATGTTAAGATGACACAGAGGTGGGAAGTGCAGGTCCCAAAAGTCTTGAGCCGGGCATCCTTTGTAGGGAGGCGGAAGATGGCCCTGAGGATCTGGGTGTAGGAAATGACAATAAAAATAACATACAGACCACAGCTACAGAATAGCACAAAGAGGCCGTAGTAACTACTGACTCGGATGTCAACACAGGCTAGCTTCACCACAGGCATGTGCTCACAGTGCGTGTAGGGGATGATGTTGGTTCTACAATACGGCCACTGCCTCGCCAGGACAGGAAAGGGCACTGCAAGTATGGCACCTTGCAGCACCACAGCCAGGCCGACCTTGGCTACCACGGGGTTATTCAGGATGGTGGAATGTCTCAGGGGATGGCAAATGGCCACGTAGCGATCGAAAGCCATGGCCACCAATATCCCAGATTCAATCACCGAGAAGGAATGAACAAAGTACAGCTGGGTGAGGCAGGCACTGAAATCGATCTCTCTGGAATTGAACCAGAAATTGCTCAGTATTGTGGGTAGTGTAGAGGTGGAGAGGACCAGGTCGGTGATGGCCAGCATGCAGAGGAAATAGTACATGGGCTCATGGAGGGTTGGCTCTGTCTTCACAATGAACAGGATGGTGAAGTTCCCCAAGATGGTTATGACGTACATGGTGCAGAAGGGGATGGAGATCCAGACATGGGCTGACTCCAGGCCAGGAATGCCCAGCAGGATGAAGGTGGAGGGGTTCATGAAGTAGGTTGTGTTGGAATCTGACATGGAGCCAGGGAGAACGGGTCCAAAGCTGAGGCAAAATAGTGTCTACTGTATGTTCCTTATGATCCCCTGCTGACCTGTATGTGACCAGGACCAATGGCAATGGTCACAGTACTAATGCCTGAAAGGACAAAGAACATTTGTATGAGTTGCGATATACACTGATGGAAACTATTTTATGGTGCTCCCAGTGTCAATAGTGTCTACACGTCTTGCTGTGAGAAACCCTAGAAGGGAATAGCAGGAAACACATCTCAGGGAGAACACCAGGTTCTCACTGCTATCAGCACCATGGAAACCCCCGCTCACTCACAATGGTGTGGAACGAAAGCCCATGTTTGGATGCTGGAGGAATGGGATGGAGAATTACCCGGTCGGACGTGTGCTCAGCTGTGGTGACCTCGTCTCTATGGAGGATACAGCAGATAGAAAGGGGCGTTCCGAGACCAACCATGGGAATGGGGCAAGCTGCTGTGTACGGGCAGATTGAAGAGTCTGTGAAGAAACAAGAAGGGGAAGATGATGGAGGAGAGGAAAGTGAAGAACAGCACTGATTGCATTCCAGTGGGCAAAGAGAGAAGCGTTCCCAACCCGTAATATCCAAACATCAGCACAATGGAGTTGTCAGAAAAATGAGAATGGAAATTGGATGTTCTTTAACATGCATTTAGTAGGCATGTAAATAGCCACAGTTCCACAGTCCAGAAAGTGCTTAAAACAACGTAAGGGTTTGCTTGTGCCAGGAAAACAGGTGAGCCTGGAATGGGACTGCTGCTCATAAAGCCAAACAGAAGGAATCACCAGATCAAGTACAGTCATGCAAAGTGACAGAACTCGGTGAATGTTGAACGAACCTGAACCAAATTGAGCCAGAATCATAGAACCATGGAACACTGGAACTGAAAGGGACCTCGAGAGATCATCAAGTCTACTTCCCTGCCCTCGTGGCAGGACTAAGCACTGTGTGGATCAGGGCTACACAAAACGTGGCCCATGGTGCGGTTTGGGTTTATGCAGGGCTCAACTCGTGGCCTGCGGGTGGGAGCCAAAACAAAAAAGTCGTCAATATCATGGTCTTCTGTTCATATGCGTTTTAGTAGTTAAATTCCTGGACTGTCATTACTCATTCAAAGTGCTGTCATATGGGTGGAAATCGGGTAACTATTGCCGTTTATTAATATCAGCAGAACTGACTTAAATGGGGCCTGTGCGTTCTGCAGTCTTGCCTTAATCTTTGTATTCATACCCGTCAGTGTGAAAGAAGCTATTTGCATATATTTGCAATGAAGGAGAGTGTTAAACCCCATATACAGTGGCACCTTCAGGATGGGAGCACCAGAGGCTATGTCTAGACCGCAGGCTTCTTTCAGAAGAAGCTTTTCCGGAAGAAATCTTTTGGAAAAACTTCTTCCGAAAGAGCATGTCTGCACTGTCAAAGTGCATCGAAATGGACTCTATCTCGCATGTAACCTGTGATTACTATGGACGGAGTGGCCACCAGGGAAACTGTGCTTTTTCCTCTTCTTGCAAAAGAACTTCCTCTTCCCCGTCCACACACGCCTTTTTACAAAAGAGCTCTTTTCAAAAAAGTCTTCCTCCTCACAGAATGAGGACTACCTGTGTTGGAAAAAACCCTCTGTGCTTTTGGAAGAACGCAATTGCAGTCTGGACGCAATTGTAGGTTTTTTCAGAAAAATAGCTGTTTTCCAAAAAATCTCTGTACTGTAGACATACCTTACAGTTTCAAAGAGAACAGTCAACCATACATCTCATTCAGAACCAGATGTGCTCCTTTGGGCATGAGCAGAGCCAAAAACAAACAATAAAAAAAGGCAGATTTGGGGGCAATTTTCTTTGAAACATAAACTACTAAAAGTAAAGGCAAAGTTTGAACAAAGAAAGGTTAGGGGGAAATGGAAAACCTGGGTACGGGTGTGATGGCGAGTCGGGGTTCCTCCTATCCTGCACCCCCGTAGCAGCAAGAACAGGCTCCGCCAGCCAGTAGAACAGAGGGTTTATTGCTTCTCCAGGATACAGCACAGCACAGACGTGATGCGTCTACAGGAGTCTGGGCGAGGATGCCTCAGCCCCCTTGAGATGGGGACCCTGGGCCCCTAGATTCCAGCCCCCTCCTTAGTCTCTTTCCTTCATAGTTCCAGCCCAAGACTGCCTGTCTCCCAGACCCTCCCCCAAACCAGGTGTTTGTCTCCACCTCCCTTCCTTTCTCTCTCCCCTTGGGAAAGAGCCTTGTTATCAGGTGTCTGAGCTAATACACATGTGAGTGAGTCAGTGGAAATCACACATCACAGCGCAGGGGGACACCGGGTTACAGAGCAGACCGCCCCCCCCCACTACGTCACAAAGCAGCAGATTTCCCAAAATCCGGGTAGTAGGATTTTGGGGGAAGTTTTTGTACCAAAGCCTGCAGAGACAAGGTTTTCGGGTGCTCTTGTGGACCCCTGCTTCTACATTTGTCGTGCCAGAGTGGGGTACAGCGTTCACACACACACACAGAAAAAGGGAAGGGACTCTCAAGAAAGGAGCCCTGTTGAAAGGGATCGAGGGTTCCTAGTGGACCACAAGATAAAAACAAGTCAACAGTGGCGCACAGCTGAAAAACAAAAAGCCAATATCTTTCTGGAGCTCTGTAACAGGCGTGTTGTGAGCAAGACAGACAAGTTCTTCTTCTTCTCTGCTCTGCGTTCAATTATCCCCAACTATTATATTCTGTCCAGTTCTGGGCACCACATTACGGGAAAGCTGCGGGCAGACTGGACAGGGTGTGGAGTGGCCCACCACGCTGTGTACAAGGTGAGGAATGAGCTGTGGGAAGCAGGGTCTGCAGGTGAGGGGGCCGCCCTCCCCACTGCTCTTTTGGACTGGGGACAGGGGGACAGAGCTACGCAGAGCTGTGGGAGCGGTGCCTGTGGATGGTCGGTGCAAATAAAGCATGCAAATAAAGTGGGTAAATTTGCCACTTATATAGGTATATGAAATGTAAGAAATGCTAGATAATGTTAGGGCAAGTCCTAGCAAGAGAAAGGAAACTTGTTAATGTTACAGAAAATGTAGACATGTTTAAGACATAGTTTTGTTCTGCACTTGGAAATAAGCCGTATAAGGTACCCAGACCGTGTAAAGTGAGGAAACACTTTTCAGACCATTAGCAATGAAGAAGAGTGTTAAACCTGATCTACAGTGGCACCTTCCGGTTGGGAGCACCAGAGGCTTTGGCTAGACAACAGGCTTCTTTCGGCACACTGCCAAAGTGCATCAAAAAAGCGATCTGCATTTTCGAAAGATAGTGTCCATACTGAATGGACACTATCTCACATGGAAGCTGTGATTTCTATGGACTGAATGGCCATGAAAGGAACTGTGCTTTTTCGGCTTCTTTTGAAAGAACTCCCTCTTCCCCGTTCACACACATCGTTTTCCGAAAGAGCTCTTTCTGAAAAAGGCTTCTTCCTCGTAGAATGAGTATTACCAATGTCAGAAAAAACCCTCTGTTCCTTTGGAAGAATGCAATTGCAGTGTGGATGCAATTGAAGTTTTTTTCAGAAAAATAGCTATTTTTCCAAAAAATCTTTGTAGTGTAGACACACCCTGAGTTTCAAAGTGAACAATCAACCACACATCTCATTCAGAACCAGAAGTGCTCATTTGGGCATCAGCAGAGCCAAAAACAAACAATAAAAAAAGGCAGATTTGGGGGCAATTTTCTTTTAAACATAAACTACTCAAAGTAAAGGCAAAGTTAGAACAAAGAAAGGTTAGGGGAAAATGGAAAACCTGGATATGAGATTAATTCAAAAATCAGTCTTAGGAAGGAAAAATCAATTGCACACTGTCATAATCAGGAGTGCTGACCAGCACTTGCTGACTTAGGGGTTAACTCTGTCCCTAGCCGGGTATCTGATCCGCCAATAACAATGCAGGTAGGAATTTCAAAGTGGGACAAAGGAATCTTTATCTTTCCCTCCTTTATTTGAAAAGCAGAGAGATTACTTCCAAGACTGTAGGAGATGGGAGGCCCATATCTCTCCAAGAACAGACTTCTTCCTATGTGTAAGTAGGGCAAAGTTTAGCTAGTCCATCAGGATCTGTTGTTTTCCTGGTCTGTGAATTTGGAACTAATGTCTGAGCTGCTTAAGTGTTGGTCTTTCTTTGTAACTAAGTTTTAACCCAGGGGGTTCTCTGAAAATCTATATCAATTGGTGTCTCTTCCCATCTAACCACTTTACTATGCTTGCCTCTGTAGTTTTGTTTTGATAATAAAAGTTTATTTTCTTTTTTTTTAATGAACCGATACCGGTTGATTGCTGTGTCCTGGAAGGTGTGTCTGTGGGTCGCTTCTGTTTTTCCCAACTCCAAGCAAAACGGAGGTTGGGGTAGGGGAGAGCTTCACCAGAGGGAGGAGGTTTCCCAAGTGATCTCTTGCCTGGTTTTCTTGGAATTATTTGGGTGGTGGCAGCGGATTTCCCCAAATCCATCTATTAGGATTTTGGGGGGAAGTTTTTGTACCAAAGCCTGCAGAGACAAGATTCTGGGGTGCTCTTGCGGGCCTCTACTTCTACATTTGTCGTGCCAGAGTGGGGTACAGCCCTCACACATACACACACACACACACACGCAAAATGGGAAGCGACTGTCTAGAAAGGAGCCCTGTTGAAAGGGATCGAGGGTTCCTAGTGGACCACAAGATAAAAACAAGTCAACAGTGGCACACAGTTGAAAAAAATCCAAATCTCATTATGGGACTCTGTAACAGGGGTGTTCTATGCAAGACAGAAAAGCAAATTTTCATCTCTTCGCTGCACTCAGTTGTCCCTTGCTATGATATTCTGTCCAATTCTGGGTACCATGTTTCGGGAAAGCTGTGGGCAGACTGGACAGGGTGCGGAGTGGAGCACCACGCTGTGTACAAGTTGAAGAAAGAGGTGTGGGGAGCAGGGTCTGCAGGCGAGGGGGCCGCCCTCCCCACCGCTCTCCTGTGCTGGGCTCAAGGGGACAGAGCCACGCAGAGCTGTGGGAGCGACGCCTGCAGATGGTCGGTGTCAGCAAAATATCTCCCAGCCCACGGTCCCATTCCCCTCAGCAGCTGTGTGTGTCCGGGGGCTTCAGACTGCCCAGCACCGGCCTGGAACTGCTCAGCCCTGTGTGAGGGGAGGGGACGGGGTTCAAGGGCCTCCCACTGTCCCTGCCAAGCCTGGGATTCTATGTGTTTCTATGTTGCTATCATAACCAAGATGTGGGCCCCATGTCCTGGAGGAAAGAGAGCCGGGAAAGGATTCAGGGTAACTGGTCATCCAACTCGTGGGGAGCTCCCAGTGCCAGGCTGCAGCCATAGAGATGCTGGGATCCTTGGTCACATGAACAGGAGAGCTTTGAGCTGGAGATGGGGCAGGGTTTCCCCGTTGCACACGGCATCGGTGAAAGCGACTGGGTGACATCGTGGGATCCAAACTGGGAGCGGGTGAGGAAAAGAGCCGCAGATGGAGGGAGGCTGCATAAATTCCCATCCAAAGAGACCGAATAAACTTTCATCTAATTATCTTATCAAATTAGGCTCAGGCAGAGACTGGGATGGGGCTAAACCACAGGTGATGTCGGGCTCTGGGATCTCACCGAGATAAGAAGCGCCAGGCCCAAAGGCTGGAGGCTGAAGCCAGACAAATTCCAGCTGGAAATCTGGGTTAACGGCTGAGTCTAAGTGTGATTCACCCTTTGGGGAGACTACGAGGGGAAGGGCTGGATTCTCCAGCTCCTAGTGCTGGCAGAGCCAGGCTGAGAGCCGTTCTGGGCATTGGCTTGAGGGCTCGTGAGCACTTAAAGCATTCAAGTGTCACACCTTACAGCTGCACGGAGAACACTGGTCTTCCCTCTGCTGAAAAGTGAGTTTAATGGTTGCAGTGCGGAACCCTAGGACCTCCATGCTTCCCAGCAGGCTAGAATCAGGAAAGAGCCCCCAGGACCAGCCAGAGCCCTGCCATGCTGGAGGAGGAGGGGACAGCGTCCGTGCAGGGACACACAGCTGCCTCCTCAGATCTTTCCTCACCTCTGATTCCAAGGAGAGTTTTGCTTCCATGAGGCCTCAGCTAAAAGCTGGCCAGAGCCTCAGGACCGGGCCTTGTGTTCTACATTTGTTAGAACCTTTCCTCCTGAAGGACCCCAGTGCCACTGATACGCAGCCACTTCTGGGCTGGAGCACATCATTGGGGAGGGGTGTGGGTGCAGAGAAAAGAGGGATGTTTTGGCCAGGGATCCTGGAGCAAACTCATCCTCTGTGGCAAGGGTCCGGGGATGTTTAATGGCCATACAGAGCTGAAAAGACCCCAGATTTACCCTCTCTCTCAGCATGTCTACATAGCTCTGGGGTTATTGAGCAATTGAGATTATCCACAAGAGATGGTACCTGTGAATTCGGAGACCAAAGAGTCTTCCCTGGGACATCCCCTCGGGCAGCCGTGTCCCACTGCTCTCTCAGCCCAGCGTCTGCAGCCGAGAGCCGACACAGCATGTGAACCATTTATAACTGCTCTGGGCGGTCCATGGGGGGTTTGCTCAGCCCCTAGGGGAGAAGCAGCATCTGGATGTAACCAGCCTGGACATTGGGCTATTTCTCCAGCTTTAGCTACAAACAGCAGTTAAAGGACTTTCCCACAGGGAGAGGAGAACTCTGGGCGCTGGGCTGAGCCACAGAGGAATTGGCTGCTCCATGTATACATTAAAATGATATTTGGTTAGTGAGGAAGTTAGGCACCAAGCTTAGGTCTGCAGAGAATGCGGCTCCTGTGAGCACCCAAGGTGGGCGAGTCGGGAGGAGACAGAGCCACGTGGAGAAGGTGGCTATGGGCAGGCACGAGCACTTTCTGCAGCCCCACGGGGCTGTCACTAAGGGGCCGGAGCACAGCGACTCTCCTCGGTCACTCTCCTCACACCTTCCTTGCAGGGCCGTGGAAGCACCCAGCACAGGGAAATGCCTCCGAACACACCCTTGTGTGGTTCCACACACGGAGCCACAGGGGGAGGTGGCCTGTCAATGCTCGTGGAGAGAGTGACAGTCACAGCCAGAGCCCTGAGTGACCCACCGCAAACATTCCCTCCTCGGCAACCCGCCCCTGCGTGAGCAGAGCGCCCTGAGAAATGAACGTCAGCAAAGCCTCAGGCTGACACCCTGCAAGAGTGAGGGGCAGCCTAGGCTGGAGAGCGGCTGCAGGAGTGACCCTCCTTCCCCTCGTGGGCTGCACGATTGTAGTACCCAGAACGGTCAACTGGGACGGGGTAATCTTGCTGGCTGAGCTTGTGCATGTAGAACGGGCGGGGTTAACCAATGGAGCCGTAGCAGCGCTTTGATTGGATGCAGAGCGAGCGCACGGCTCTCACGTGGCTGTGTACAAACATCTCGCACTCCACATGCCCTTGCTTTAAGTGTGTGTCACTTTTGTAATAATAGTAGGAGAATAACCTAATGAAATATCACAACATCTGCCCACTTTTTGTGGGGCAACAGTAAACAAATTATCTTGCAGGCCGTACAGAGAACCCCCCTGGGCCGTCTGCAGGTTTCTCCCCAGTACCCTACAATCATAGCATGGGAAGGGACCTGAAGAGGTGATCTAGTCTAGCCCCTACACTCATGGCAGGACCTCGCACCGTCCAGACGATATCTGGCAGGTGTCTGCCACTTCCACACACTGTCCCATGCCTCTCAAAGGGTTCTGCAAACCCTTACTGAAGATTCGTGATGGGCCTGGATCATCCAACAGACTTGCCGAATAATGTCCCACTGCTCTCTCAGCAGCCCCAAGGCATAGAGAAGCCTTTGAAAGGCCATGGTCTCAGAAACGTATCAGGCTGGGCCCTCTCTTTCCAGGGGCTGGGAAAATCCTGCACTCGAACACATTCACGATGCAGCCCCAGGCTACGCTGTTCCCCAAATCCGTCTCCATTTTCTTCCCCTCCTAACACACTCAACCTGATGTAGGTGGGTTATGGAAGCTGTGCTACTTTTGCCAAAATTGTATGTCTGCAGTGCCAGGTACCCTCTTGTGGGCCCAGCACCAAGTTGGATTATGGGCCCCCATGGGGAATGACGGTAAAAGCCAGGAGTTTGGTACAGAAGTTGTCGCTGAAGGGGCAAACAACACTACAGGTTATATTTGCAATACTTACAAGTGTAAGTTGCAGGTGGAGCTGGTTCCCACGAGGAACCAGCAATGGGAGTAGGAAAATACAACCTAGATGGGGCTACTATAAGGTGGGTGCATAACAGACTGGATATCCGTTCTCAGATAACCGTGGTTATTAATGGTTCACAATCCTGCAGGAAGGGCATAACAAGTGGGGTTCTGCAGGAGTCTGTTTTGGGACCGGTTCTGTTCAAAAACTTCATCAACGATTTAGATACTGGCATAGAGAGTTTGCTTATTAAGTTTGCAGATGATATGAAGCTCGGAGGGCTTCCAAGTGGTTTGGAGGATGGAGTCATAATTCAAAATTATGTGGACAAACTGGAGAAATGGTCTGAGGTAAATTGGATGAAGTGTAATAAGGTCAAATGCAAAGTGTTTCACCTAGGAAGGGACAATCCGTTTCACACATACAGAATGGGAAGTGACTGTCTAGGAACGATTCCTGCAGAAAGGGATCTAGGGGTCACCGTGGACCACAAGCTAAATATGAGTCACCAGTGTGATGCTGTTGCAACAAAAGCAGACCAGATTCTGGGCTGCATTAACAGGAGTGTTGTGAGCAAGACAAAATAAGTCTTTTTTTGCACCGATTAGTCCTCAGTTGGAGTATTGTGTCCAGTTCTGGGCACCACATTTCAAGAAAGAAGTGGAGAAATTGGAGAAGGTCCAGAGAAGAGCAACAAGAACGATTAAAGGTCTAAAGAACATGAACTATGAAGGAAGAATGAAAGAATTGGGCTTGTTTAGTTTGGAAAGGAGAAGACAGAAGGGGGCATAGAATCATAGTATCATAGAGCTGGAAGAGACCTCAGGAGGTCATTGATAGACGTTTTCAGGTATCTAAAAGGGTGTCACAAGGAGGAGGGAGAAAAATTGTGCTTCTTGGCCTCTGAGGATAGAACAAGAAGCAAGGGGCTTAAACTGCAGCAAGGGAAGTTTAGGTTGGACATGAGGAAAAACTTCCTACCTGTCAGGGTTGTTAAACACTGGAATAAATTGCCTAGGGAGGTTGTGGAATCTTCATCACTGGAGATATTGAAGAGCAGGTTGGACAGATGCCTCTCAGAGATGATCTACATGGTGCTTGGTCCTGCCGTGAGGGCAGGGGACTGGACTCGATGACTCTCGAGGTCCCTTCCAGTTCTAGTGTTCTGTGAAAGGCCATGTCACTATGTCTGGTTTCTGCCGGTGGCCATGGGGCTTTCCTGCCAGACCTGCACTAATGCAAGCTGCACAGCCTGTTGCTTTGCTTGGGATTTCCTGGAGCTCATGTGTAGGGATGCTCTGCCATTTGCTCACCTCTGTCTGGACCAGTTGGTTTACCCAATGTGGTTTTTTTGGAATTTTTTTCTCTTTTTATTTATTGGATGTTCATGTGCGTTTGTCTCCTTTTTTTCTCCTGTTTGCCTGATTGATAAGAAGATCACGCAAGACCGTATCAAATGCCTTACTAAAGTCTAGATAACCCAAATCCACTGTTTCTCCCTTATCCGCAAGATTTGTTATCCTACAAAGAAAACTATCAGATTGGTTTGATATGATTTGTTCTTTACAAATCCATGCTGACTGTTACCTAGCACCTTACTGCTCTCTAGTTTCCAGGGTTGTTCTTATTTCCCTTTTTGTAGATGGGCACTAGATCTGCCCTTTTCCACTCATCTCAAATCTCTCCTGTCTTCCATGATTTTGCAAAGATGATAGCAAAAGGCTCAGATACCTCCTCTATCAGCTCCTTGAGTAGTTTAGGATGCGTTTCATGAGGCCCTGGTGACTTGCAGACATCTAACTTTTCTAAGTGATTTTTAACTTGTTCTTTTTTTATTTTATCTTCTAAACCTACCCCCTTTCCACTAGCATTCACTATGTCAGGCATTCCTTTATCAGACTTCTCGGTGAAGACCGAAACAAAGAAGTCATTGAGACCTCTGCCATTTCCAGGTTTCCTATTATTGTTTCTCCCTCCTGACTGAGCAACGGGCCTACCCTGTTCTTGGTCTTCCTCTTGCTTCTAATGTATTTATAGCAAGTCTACTTGTTTCCCTTTTTGTCCGTAGCTAGTTTGAGCTCATTTTGTGCCTTTGCCTTTCTAATCTTGCCCCTGTATACCTGTATTGTTTGCCAATATTTATCCTTTGTAATTTGTCCTAGTTTCCACTTTTTATGACTCCTTTTTTATTTTTAGATCATGCAAGATCTCCTGGTTAAGCCAAGGTGGTCTTTTGCCATACTTTCTATCTTCCCTACACAGTGGTATAGCTTGCTTTTGGGCTCTTAATAATATCCCTTTGAAAATCTGCCAACTCTCCTAAGCTATTTTCCCCTTTGTCTTGCTACCCATGGGACCTTATTTACCAGCTCTCTGAGCTTACCAAAATCTGCCTTCCTGAAATCCATTGTCTCTATTTTCCCGTTCTCCCATCTACCATTCCTTAGAATCATGAACTCTGTGATTTCATGGTTACTTCCACCCAAGCTGCCTTCCACTTTCAAATTCTCAATCATTTCCTCCCTATTTGTTAAAATCAAATCTAGAACAGCTTCCCTCCAGTAGCTTTTTTGACCTTCTGAAATATGTCTCCAATGCAGTCCAAGAACTTATTGAATAGTCTGTGCCCCTCTGTGTTAGTTTCCCTACATATGTCTGGATAGTCGAAGTCCCCCATCACCACCAAATCCTGCTGTAGGGAACTGAAGCAGTCCATGGTATTTCGCTATAACCCCCTATTCAATCCTAAATTTGAGACAGGCCTATATCTGAACATCACGGACAGTTAGCCTGAGTAGAGGGACCTTGGGAAGGCACAGTTGCCCTGGCAACCACTTTCCAAGGGGCTGCACCAACTGATACCAACACAACCATGCTTTAATCCTAGATAGTGGGCCCATAAACTCATGGATAACATCAGCACGAGGCGCCAGTAGGCCTTTCACAGACGCATCATAATTTACCTAGATAAAAGTTGCCATTTAATTGTCTGTTTGTTCATATTGGGCTTCTTTAGCTTGTTAAGGAAACTATTTGTATTAGAGATAAGGAGTTTGTTTGGCAATGGGCGGAGATGCTGTGTAACCTTCGTAGTTTATTGGTTCACGTGCTCATTTTCTCTTGCCGCCAGACCCTATCAAATTGATTCTCCTCCGTCCATCTGCTGCCTGTATAATCTATTGTAATGTTTTGCTTAACCAGTGTTCACCAGGTTAACCCCTGGTTGGCACTCCACCAGCTGTGTGTAATAAATCCTCTGGCTTGTTTTCACCTGCATCCAGGGTGTCCAGAATTATTCCCTACACCTGCGCTTTGGATGATTTTGGTTGTTATTTAAAAAAAGCCTCATCCGCGTCTTCTACATGGGTAGCGGGTCTGTAGGAGACCCCTAGCATGACATCAACCTTCTTTCCTACCCCTTTTAACCTAACCCAGAGACTCTCAACACGTCTGTCTCCTACGTCCATCTCCAACCGCAGTCCAAGTGTGTACATTTTTAATATATAAGGCAACACCTCCTCCCTATTTTCCCCGCCTACCCTTCCTGAGTAACCTGTACCCTTCTATAGCAATATTCCAATCATGTGCATTATCCCACCAAGTCTCTGTGAGACCAATAATATCATAGTTGTGTTTACTGATTAGCAAGAGAGAGATCTTGAAATCGTTGTTGATACTTCTCTGAAAACATCCACTCAGTGTGCAGCGGCAGACAAAAAAGCTAATAGAATATTAGGAATCATTAAAAAAGGGATAGAGAATAAGACAGAGAATATCTTATTGCTTCTCTACAAAACCATGGCATGCCCACATCTTCAGTACTGCATGCAGATGTGGTCGCCTCATCTCAAAAAAGATATATTGGCATTGGAAAAGGTTCAGAAAAGGGCAACAAAAATGATGAGGGGTTTGGAACGGGTCCCATATGAAGGGAGATTAAATAGACTTGGATTGTTCAGCTTAGAAAAGAGGAGACTAAGAGGAGATATGATAGAGGTCTATAAAATCATGACTGATGTGGAAAATGTGAATAAGGAAATCTTATTTACTTGTTCCCCCAATATAAGAATTGGGGGTCACTAAATGAAATGAATAGGTAGCAGGTTTAAAACGAACATAAGGAAGTTTTTCTTTACTCAGCACATAATCAGTCTCTGGAACTCCTTGCCAGAGGATGCAGTGAAGACCAGGACTTTAACAGGATTCCAAAATAAACTAGATAGATTCATGGAGGTTGGGTCCATCAATGGCTATTAGCCAGGATGGTAGGAATGGTGTCCCTAGCCTCTGTTTCTCTGGAAGTGGGTGACAGGGGAGGGATCACGTGAGGATTCCCTGTTGTGTTCCCTCCCTCTGGGGCATCTGTTATTGGCCACTGTTAGCAGACAGGACACTGGGCTGGATGGTCCGTTGATCTGACTCAGTGTGGCCGTTCTTATGTTCTTATGTACTTAGGTTCTCTCTAATGCAATCATGTCCTTTCTGCAATGAGGGGGCCCAGAACTGGTTGTGATACTTCGGGTGTAGCCTCACCACTGCCAAAAAAAGGGAATAGTCCTTTCCCTAGATCTGCTGGCAATTATCCTTCTAATGCACCCTAATATGCCATTAGCCTTCTTGGCTACAAGGGCATCCTGTTGACTGATTTCTAGCTTCTCCTCCACTTTTCTTGATCAGCACTAGTTTTCAAAGCTAATGGCCAAAGGCTCTTCAATGACATTTGCCAACTCCCCTCAGTACCCTCAGATGCATTAAATCCAGACCCATGGATTTGTGTACGTCTAGCTTTTCTAAATAGTTCCTAACATGTTCTTTCCCAAGCGAGGGCTGCCCACCTCCTCCCCATAGTGTGTTGCCTGTGCAGTAGTCTGGGAGCTGACCTTGTCTGTGAAGACAGAGGCAAAGAAAGCACTGAGTATGTCAGCTTTTCCCACATCATCTGTCACTAGGTTACCTCCCTCATCCAAGAAGAGCCCCACACGCTCTCTGATCACCCTCTTATTGCTAACATGCCTGGAGAAACCTCTCTTGTTCCCCTTTACATCCCTTGCTAGCTGCAATTCCATTTGTGCTTTCGCTTTCCTGATTGCTCCCCTGCATTCTCAAGCAATATATTTATACTCCTCCCTAGTCATCTGTCCAAGTTTCCACTCTTGTCAGCTTCCTTTTTCTGTTTAAGCTCACCAAGGATTTCCCCGGTAAGCCAATCTGGTCGTCTGCCATATTTGCTTTTCCTACTGCGCATCGGGATGTTTTCTTCCTGTGCCTTTAATAAGGATTCTTTAAAATACTTCCAGCTCTCCTGGACTCTTTCCCCTGCATGTTACTGGTAAGCCAGTCACAATGCAGGTAGGGATTTCAAACTCGGAGAAAGGAATCTTTATCTTTCCCTCTTTTGTCTGAATCAGAGCGTTTTCTTCCAAGTAACAGGGAGATGGGAGGCCCATCTCGCTCCAAGATAAGACTCCCAATGTGTAAGTACGGCAAAGTTTAGCTAGTCTGTCAGGATCTGTAGTTTTCCCTGGTTTGGGAATTTGGATCTAATGTCTGAGCTTGTGTTGGTTTTTCTTTGTAACTAAGTTTTAACCCAGGGGGTTCCTTGAGAATCTTTATCAATTGGTGGCTCTTCCCATCTAGCCACTTTACTGTTTTCTGGTTTTGGAATTTGGAACTGATGTTGAACTGTTAAAAGTGTTTCTCTCTCTCTCTCTCTCTCCCCCCCCCCCCTTTGGTAACAGAAGCTTTCTAACCCATGGAGTTTTCCCCTGAGTATCTAAATCAATGGATGACTCTTTTCATCTAGCCACTTCATTATGCTTGCAATTTTAGTTTTGTTTGGATAATAAAAGTTTGTTTCTTTTTCTAATGAACCAGTATTGGTTCATTTTTGTGTCCTGGAAGGTCTGTCTGACTGACTGAGGGTTCAGCTCTCAAAGACAGCAGCATGTTTTTCTTCTTTCTCTTTTTCAAGCTGTTTGGAGGAAAAGAACTTGAGGTACCACTGAGGTTTTAGGAAGGAGGTTTCCCAGGTGATCTCTTCCTGGTTTTCTTCAAAATATTTGGGTGGTAGCAGTGGGTATTCCCCAATGTCTGGGTATTAGGAATTGGAGGGAGCTTTTTACACCAAAGTCTTTGGAGATATGGTTTTGGGGTGCTTTTGTGGGCCCCCATTTCAGCATTTGTCATGCCAAGGTGGGGAACAGCCCTGGGGTCCTCTGCTGGGAAGCTGGAGGACAGGCTGTAATCTCTGCTGTGGGTTCATGCAGTGCCTGGCCAGAGACTCCATGAACACACCTGGATGCAGGCCCTGTCTGCGGATGTTGGGTGAGGCAGGTTGGAGGGCTTTCTAGCTTGTCACATCCCAGAGCAAGAGGGGAGCCAGACTAGGGAGAGAGAGGCCCCAGCTCCACCTCTGTTCCACATGGAACCCTAAAAGGCGGCAACCCATCACAGAGATGATCCAATAAATGATGGGGGAGGAGAGGAGCAAGCAGGAGGAATGGAAACTTGGAAGAAAATGCACAGTAATGCCTGGGGCCTATAGGGAAGACGTAGAGCAGGGGTGGGGTCTCTGGGCAAGGGTGGGGTAGGTGGTCGGTCCTTGGCTTTCCAGTTACTATGAGTAAGTTGCACACAGACTGAGTCCCCAATTTGTTACAACAAGAAAGAAATATCAGGAAAGGATTGAATTGCTCTTTGAGTAGCCAGTGAGTCATCTAGGGCCTAGCAGCCTAGCAGCCTGTAAGAGGGCCTAGCAGCCTGTAACCAACCATCTTGGCATGGAGCTCTGCCTGAGAGCCAGAGAACCAGGAGAAAACATTTAGATCCCTTTCAGAGTAACGAGCCGGAGCAGCCTGTCCCGGATCTGTTTGGTCCTCACACCGTAGATGATGGGGTTTAGCATGGGCGGCACCAGGAGGTAAATGTTAGCAAAGAGAATGTAGAAATGCAGGGGTATATTGAGGCCAAAGCGGGGCGTGAGGGAGGCGAAGAGAGTTGGGATATAAAAGGCTAAGATGACACAGAGGTGGGAAGTGCAAGTCCCAAAAGTCTTCAGCCGGGCGTCCTTTGTGGGAGTTGGAAGATGGCCCTGAGGATCTGGATATAAGACACAACAATAAAAGCACATCCAGACCAATCCTACAGATTAGCACAAAGAGGCCGTAGTAGCTACTGGCGCGGATGTCCGCACAGGCCAGCTTCACCACATCCATATGCTCACAATGTGTGTAGGGGATGATGTTGGTTCTACAATATGGCCAGTGCCTCGCCAGGAAGGGATAGGGCAGTGCAAGTATGGCACCTCGCAGCACCACGGCCAGGCCGATCTTGGCCACCACAGGGTTATTCAGGATGGTGGAATGTCTCAGGGGATGGCAGATGGCCACATAGCGATCCAAAGCCATGGCCACGAAGATCCCAGACTCAATCACGGAGAAGGAATGAACGAAGTACAGCTGGGTGAGGCAGGCATTGAAATTGATCTCCCTGAAATTGAACCAGAAATTGCTCAGTATTGTGGGTAGTGTAGACGTGGACAGGACCAGGTCGGTGATGGCCAGCATGCAGAGGAAATAGTACATGGGCCCATGGAGACTCGGCTCTGTCTTCACGATGAACAGGATGGTGAGGTTCCCCAAGATGGTTATGATGTACATGGCACAGAAGGGGATGGAGATCCAGACATGGGCCTCCTCCAGGCCAGGAATGCCCAGCAGGATGAAGGTGGAGGGGTTGGTGAAGTAGGTTTTATTGGAATTTGACATGGAATGACGGACGTGTCCAACGCTGAGGCAGAAGGCTCTCTATTGTATGTATCTTATGATCCCCAGCTGACCTCTGTGTGACCAGGATCAATGACAATGGTCGCAGTACAAATGCCTGAAAGGACAGAGAATGTTTGTGTGAGGCATGGTATGCACTGATGGAGACTATGTTCACGGAGAAGCAGATCGGTTGCTCTCCACACATTTGGAACAAATATTCATTATTCAGATAAATTAATTATAAACATATGACCCTACTACTGGCAATTTCATATTTTATGGTGCTTCCTGGATCAATAATGTCTACACCTCGTGCTCTGGGAAACCATTCAAGGAAAGAGCAGGAAACACACCTCACGGAAAATAGCAGGTCCTCACTGTTATCAACACCATGGAGACCCGCGCTCATTCCCAGCCGTGGTGGAAGGGACGACCATTGCTTCAAATAGGATGAATCTGCAATAGGGCTGCTTCTCAACAGGCCTGAGATATAAGGGATAAAATGGAGAAGTTCTGTGTAGTGCTCTGTTTTGGAATAGCTAAATCAGCAGAGAATAATAGAATGAAATGTTATTGGAAGCCAAATTGATTTTACCCCTTTTTTCTTAAAACAGAGTGACTTTATCAGGATGAAGAAAAAAAAACCACTGGATGGAATTCCTATTTAAAGCATGTAATAACAAAAATTAAACTGTAAAAATGTAACAATCCTTTTTTTGAAGAAATTCAAATAAAATTAACTTCATAACAAAAACAGTCTATTTTTAAAAATACAATAATTTAAAATAAATCATATACATTTTCCGTTTATTTAACAAAAACTGAAATAAGCATGTAGCGGAGGGTGACCAAAATGATTAGGGGGCTGGAGCATATGACCTACGAGGAGAGGCTGAGGGATTTGGGTTTGTTTATTCTGCAGAAGCAAAGAGTGAGGGGGGATTTGAGAGCAGCCTTCAACTTCCTGAAGGGAGGTTCCAAAGAGGCTGGCGAGAGGCTGTTCTCAGTAGTGAGGGATGGCAGAACAAGGAGCAATGGTCTCAAGTTACAGTGGGGGAGATGTAGGCTGGATATTAAGAACATAAGAACATAGGAACGGCCATACTGGGTCAGACCAAAGGTCCATCTAGCCCAGTATCCTGTCTGCCGACAGTGGCCAGTACCAGGTGCCCCACAGGGGGTGGACCGAAGACTATGATCAAGCAATTTGTCTCCTGCCATCCTTCTCCAGCCTTTGACAAACAGAGGCCAAGGTCACCATGCCTTACCCCCTGGCTAATAGCCTTTTATGGACCTAACCTCCATGAATGGATCTAGCTCTTGTTTAAACTCTGCTATAGTCCTAGCCTTCACAGCCTCCTCAGGCAAGGAGTTCCACAGGTTGACTACACACTGTGTGAAGAAGAACTTTCTTTTATTAGTTTTAAACCTGCTGCTGATCAATTTCATTTGGTGTCCTCTAATTTTTATATTATGGGAACAAGTAAATAACTTTTCTTTATTCACCCTCTCCACACCACTCATGATTTTATAGACCTTTATCGTATCCCCCCTCAGTCTCCTCTTTTCTAAACTGAAAAGTCCCAATCTCTTTAGCCTCTCCTCATATGGAACCTGTTCCAAACCCCTCATCATTTTGGTTGCCCTTCTCTGAACCTTTTCTAATGCCAAAATATCTTTTTGAGGTGAGGAGACCACATCTGGATGCAGTATTCAAGATGTGGACATGCTGTAGTTTTATGTAGGGGCAGTAAAGTATTCTTCGTCTTATTTTCTATCCTTTTTTAAATAATTCCTAGCATCCTATTTGCTTTTTTGACTTCCGCTGCACACTGCGTGGACGTTTTCAGAAAACTATCCATGATAACGCCAAGATCTCTTTCCTGACTAGTTGTAGCTAAATTAACCCCCATCTTATTGTATGTATAGTTGGGGTTTTTTTTCCAATGTGCATTACTTTACGCTTATCCACATTAAATTTCATTTGCCATTTTGTTGCCCAATCACTCAGTTTGGTGAGATCTTTTTGAAGTTCTTCAGTCTGCTTCAGTCTTGACTATCTTCAACAGTTTAGTATTGTTCACAAACTTTGCCACCTCACTGCTTACCCCTTTCTCTGAATCGTTTATGAATAAGTTGAATAGAATCGGTGCTAGGACTGACTCTTAGGCAACACCACTGGTTACCCCTCTCCATTCTGAAAATTTACCATTTATTCCTACCCTTTGTTTCCTGTCTTTTAACCAGTTCTGAATCCATGAAAGGATCTTCCCTCTTATCCCATGACAACGTAATTTACACAAGACCCTTTGGTGCGGGACCTTGTCAAAGGCTTTCTGATAACCTAAGTACACTATATCTACTATATCCCCCTTGTCCGTATGTTTGTTAACCCCTTCAAAGAACTCTAATAGATTAGTGATAGAAATATAGCCGTATTAGTCTGGTGTAGCTGAAAGAAAAAAACAGGACTATGTAGCACTTTAAAGACTAACAAGATGGTTTATTAGGTGATGAGCTTTCGTGGGCCAGACCCACTTCCTCAGATCAAATAGTGGAAGAAAATTGGCACAACCATATATACCAAATGATACAATCAAAAAAATGAACACATATGAAAAGGACAAATCAAATTTCAGAACAGAAGGGGGATGAGGGGGGAGGTAAATGTCTGTGAGCTAATGATATTAAAGGTGATAATTGGGGAAGTCATTCATGCTTAAATTCGACACTTTACGTCTAGGTCTAAACAAAGACATTAATTATCTTACCCATTACAAAGATAGCTTCCCCAATTATCACCTCTAATATCGATTTGTTACTGTTAAGTTTTTCAGTTTGTTCCAAAACCTCCTCTAATGACACTTCAATGCAGGACAGTTCAATCCAGGACACTTCAATCCTTATGCCTCGTGAAACAACGTTTACAGGAGCAGTCGACAAAGGCTTCCCCTGTCGACCGATCCGTGTCTTGACTGCCGCGCTGTGCTGACAATCAGCTGAGCCGGCACAGCACAGCGGCAATTTTTATTTTAATGAAGCCGGGGATATTTAAATCCCCGCTTCATTAACTATGTCGGGTGGCCTATTTTACATGCCTCTGTTGGCAGAGGCATGTAGTCTAGACAGGGCCGGCTTTAGGAAGTGCCGGGCCCAATTCAAACAATTTTGATGGGACCCCGCAGCAATTTTAATTGAGGAAAAAAAACCCCACCACACACACACACACCGCACACAAAAGTTTTAACAGGGGGCCCAGACATTTTTTTGGTTCAGCAAAAAAAAAAACTACACACAAAAAATCCCCAGCTACCTCCCCCGCTAAGCCCCGGAGGTAGCTAACACGCCACCCCCGCGGCGCGGAGAAACCTTGTGCTTAACTCACACTTCGTGCGGTGCAGCTGTTCTTGCGCAAGAACCCACAGAGTATCCACACTGCTCGCCTGCTCTTGCGCAAGAGCATTTACAGTACGTCATGGTACGAGAGGGCGTCTTGCACAAGTGCTACGCTCTTCTCTAACAGGCGTAAGCTCTCTTGCGCAAGAGGGCAGTATGGATGCTCAGCAGGGATTTCTTGCGCAAGAAACCCCTATGGCTAAAATGGCCATCAGAGCTTTCTTGCGCAAGAGAGCGTCCACACTGCCATGGATGCTCTTGCCCAAAAGCACAGCTCGCACATTGCAGTGTGCAAAGAACCCTTGCACAAGATGTTCTTGCGCAAGAAGCCACCAGTGTAGACATAGCCTAAGAGTTTCCTCCCATGAGCAGAATGAATTTTGTGTTGTGCACCTGTACTGAGTTCCTGTGGCTTGTTTGGATGTGCCACTGTGGCACCCAAGTTATTTATAAATATTTTATAAACCTCTACCTTTTCTCTCTGCTGCCATGTCTCCTCCCCTTGCTCCATCAGCTCTCCTGGTGCCTGCTGCCCCCCAACCCCTCACCCTCCTCTGCTGTCCTGACTCCTGCCCTTCTCACTGCCCTCAGCCCTTCTGCGACCTGCCCCCTCCACCAGCCCTTCTCTGCCCCCTGTGCCCACTCCTCCAGTAGCCCCACTCTGCTCATGTGAGCTACCCCTCCTCATCCCCTCTTCTAACACCTCCCTCTACACACCTGCCCTGCCTCTCTCCTCTGGTGCTGGTCCCTCCCCTGCAGGTGTCTGCCCTTCTGCTTCACCTCCAGAATCCCCTGGCACCTGCACCTTCCCTTAGCCCTGCACCCTCCTGGTGCCTCCCCGTTCCCTCACCGCCCCTGCCCCCTTTGCTCTCTTTTTCCCTGATGCCCACCCCCTCACCACCCTCTGCCCCCGTTCCCCTCATGTCCTTTTTTGCCCTCACACATGACTTGCTCCATCCCCACCTTTCTCATGCCCACCCCTTCTTTCAAGCCTTGTCCTAGCACCTCTCTCTCTCCCCTCTAGCCCCCAATGCCCTTACCCTCTCCTCTCGCAGCATCACTCTGTCCCCCCTCCCACTGACACCTCCCCGCCTGCCTTTTCCTCAATGTTCGCACTTGGCCCCCAGGCATTTGTCTCTCCTCCACACTGTCCCTTGGTGCCTTCCCCTTTCTTCCCCTTCCCCTCTGCACAAGCCCCTTCCTCCCCAACCCCTGCCCCTATTTCCCCCTCCCTCTCCGCACAAGCGCCTTCCTCCCCCTCCCCTTACCTTCTGCCTTCCACTTTGCAGGACTGGAGTCTGCGCTTGGGCCCCAGAAGTCCCTGGACTCTGAAAACGGCAAGACGGCGCCGAGCAGTTTTAAAGTCCCGGGCCATGATGTCACATCACGCCCAGGCATATCCCCGCTCACCTGGGAACGCCACGCATGGCAGCAGCAGCCGGAGTGAAAGCTGAGAACAGCAGGGACGGGCTGGGGCCAGAGGGGGATGCTCTGTGGAGGTTTAACAGGTAGTTCAAACTAGGGGCTTTAATTCGAACTACCGGGTCCCTGCCGCATGTAGACACGGGCAGTTAGTCCGGACTTGTACATTTCAAAAATGGCGACCGGCCGGGAAGATGCAAATCAAGCGCGGGATACTTAAATCCCGGGCTTGATTTGCAACTTGAATGCCTACGTTAGCCTCCCTCGTTCGAACCAGGGGCCAGTGTAGACATGCCCTCAGTCCATTAGCAATAACGAAGAGTGTTAAACCCCATCTGCAGTGGCACCTTCGGGTTGGGAGCAGCAGGGTTTCAAAGTGAACGATCGACCACACAGCTCATTCACACCCAGAAGTGCTCAGTCGGGCACCAGCAGAGCCAAAACCAAATGAACCCCCAAGAAAGGCAAATGGAGGCAAAATTCTACTAAAAGGAAAGGCAAAGTCTGAAGAAAGAAAGGTCAGGGGAAATGGAAACCTGGGAATAGGTTTAATTCAAAAACAATTCTTAGGAAAGAAAAATCAGTTACGCACACACACAAAGGGAAGGGACTCTTGAGAAAAGAGCCTGTTGAAAGGGATTGAGGGGTCCTAGTGGACCACAAATTAAATATGAGTAAACAGTGTCACACGGCTGAAAAAAAAAAGCAAATATTATTCTGGGACTTAGATGAAATGAATGGAGATTGGCTATCTCCTAGAACTGGAAGGGACCTTGAAGAGTCATTGAGTCTAGTTCCCCTGCCTTCAAAGCAGGACCAAGTACCATCATGGACAGATTTTTGCCCCAAATCGTCTCCTCGAGGATTGAATTCATAATCCTGGGCTTAGAAGGCTAACACTCAAACCACTGAGCTATCCCTCCACCTAACATGCTGCACCAGGGGATATTTTACACAAGACAGATAAGTTCTTCTCTGCTCTGCACTCAATTATCCCCAACTATAATATTTTGTCCAATCCTGGGCACCACATTTCGGGAAAGCTGAGGGCAGACTGGACAGGGTGCGGAGTAGAGCACCACCCTGTGTACAAGGTAAAGAAAGAGCTGTGGGAAGTAGGGTCTTCAGGGGATGGGGCCGCCCTCCCCACCGCTTTCCTGGGCTCGGGACAGGGGGACAGAGCCATGCAGAGCTGTGGGAGCGGTGCCTGGGGATGGTCGGTGTCAGCAAAATGTCTCCCAGCCCACGATCGGATTCTCCTCAGCAGCTGTGTGTGGCTGGGGGCTGCAGATTGTCCAGCACAGGCCTGGAGCTGGAGCAGGGGCAGGGTTTCCCCGTTGCACACAGCATCGGTGAAAGCAACTGGGTGACTTCACTTCACACCAGCCTGGAACTTCTCAGCCCTGTGTGGGGGCAGGAGACGGGGCTCGAGGAACTCCCACGGTCCCTGTCAGCCCTGGTATTCTGTTTTTCTATGTTTCCATGGTAACAGAGATGAGGGTCCTGTGTCATGAAGCAAAGGTAGCAAGGAAACTATTTGGGGGTAACTGGACAATGGCCTCATGGGGAGCTCCCAGTGTCAGGCTGCAGCCAAAGGGACGCTTGTATTTTTGGTCACGTGAAAAGGAGAGCTGTGAGCTGGAGCAGGGTTTCCCCGTTGCACACGGCATCGCTGAAAGTGACTGGGTGACATTTTGAGATCAAACATGGGAGAGTGAGGAAAAGAGCTGCACAGATGAATGGAGGCTGCGTAAAATCCCATCCAAAGAGAGATCCAAAAACCGTCATCCCATTATCGTATCAAACTAGGCTCACGCAGAGATTGGGATGGGGCTAAACCACAGGTGATGTTGGGCTCTGGGATCTCACTGAGATAAGAAGCGCCAGGCCCAAAGGCTGGAGGCTGATGCCAGACAAATTCCAGCTGGAAATCCCGGCTAACGGCTGAGTCCTGAGTGTGATTCACCCTTTAGAGAGACTGCGAGGGGAAGCGGTGGATTCTCCAATTCCCATTGCTGGCAGAGCCCAGCCGGGGGCTGTTCTGGGCATTGGCTTGAGGGCTTGTGAGCACTTAATGCATTAAAGCGTCACATCCTTACAGCTGCACTGGGAACCTTGGTCTTTCTATGCTGAAAAGTGGGTTCAGTGGTTGCAGTGTGGAGCCCTGGCACCTCCAGGCTTCCCAGCAGGATAACAGCAGGAAAGAGCCCCCATGACAAGCCAGAACCTAGACGTGCCAGAGGAGGAGGGGACAGTGTCTGTGCAGGGACACACAGCTGCCTCCTCAGATCTTTCCTCACTTCTGATTCCAAGGGGAGTTTTCCTTCTGTGAGGCCTGAGCCTAAATCTGGCCACAGCCTCAGGATTGGGCCTTGTGTAATACATTTGTTAAAACCTTTCCACCTGAAAGACCCCAGTGCCACGGAAACACAGCCACCTCTGGGCTGGAGCACATCATTGGGAAGGGGTGTGGTTGCACAGAAAGGAGGGATGTTTTGGCCAGGGATCCTGGAGCAAACTCATCCTCTGTGGCCAGGTCTGGGGATGTTTAATGGCCGTGCAGAGCTGAAAAGACCCCAGATTTACCCTCTCTCTCAGCATGTCTACATAGCTCAGTGGTTATTGAGCAACTGAGATTATCCGCAAGAGATGGTACCTGTGAATTCGGAGACCAAAGAGTCTTCCCTGGGACTCCCCCTTAGACAGCCATGTCCCGCACCTCTCTCAGCCCAGCATCTGCAGCCGAGAGCTGACACAGCATGTGAACCATTTATAACACAGCTCTGGGCAGCCCCAGGGGGGTTTGCTCAGCCACTGGGGGAGAAGCAGCATCTGGATGTAGCCAGCCTGGAGACTGGGCTATTTATCCAGTTTCAGGAACAAAGAGCAATTATTGAACCTTCCCACAGGGAGAGGAGAACTGTGGGCTCTGGGCTGAGCCACAGAGCAATTGGCTGCTCCGTGTATAATTCAAATGATATTTGGTTAGTGAGAAAGTTAGGCACCGGGCCTAGGTCTGCATAGAATGTGGCACCTGGGAGCACCCAGGGTCGGGGGGTGGGCAGGTGACAGAGCAATATGGAGAATGGTGGCTACGGGCAGGCAAGGGCACTCTCTGCAGGCCCACAGGGCTGTCACGCAGGGGCTGGAGCTCAGCGAGTTTCTTCGGTCACTCTCCTCCTCAGGCTGAGCAGCACCTTCCTGCAGGCCTGTGGAAGCGCCTAGCACAGGGAAGTCCCTCCAAACACACCCTCGTGTGATGCGACACACGGAGCCACAGGGAGAGGTGGCCTGTCGGTGCTCCTGGAGAGAGTGACAGTCACACCCAGAGCTCTGCGTGACCTACCGCAAACATAATCAACGTCTAAGGCTGATTCCCCACAAGAGAGAGGAGCAACGTAGGCTATGGAAAGAGCCACATGTCACCACTGAGAACAGCCTCTCTCCATCCTCTTTGGAACCCCCCTTCAGGCAGTTGCAGGCTGCTCTCAGATCCCCCCTCACTCTTCTCTTCTGCATACTAGATAACTCAAATCCCCTCAGCCTCCCTCATAGGTCATGTGCTCCAATCGTTTTGGTTGCTCTCTACTTGACACTAAAGGAGCAACTCAAGGATTCTAAAGAGCACTTGGACGATTGAGAAGCTAAAGGAGCTCTCAAGGATGAGAAAGTCATAGTGGAGATGCTCAATGAACTCTTTACTTCAGTCTTCACAACGGAGGATATTGGGGAGATTCCCAACCCTGAGTCATTTTTTTTAGGTAATAAATCTGAGCAATTGTCCCAGGTTGAAGCATCATTAGAGGAGGTTTTAGGACAAATTGATCAACTTGAGAGTAACAAGTCACCGGGACCAGATGGTGGGGTCCTGAAGGATCTGTCCTGGAACTAATCTTATTCAACTTTTTCATAAGCAATCTAGAGAAAGGGATAAACAGTGAAGTGGCTAAATTTGCAGATGATTCTAAACTGCTCAAGAAAGTAAAGATGAAAGCAGACTGTGAAGAGCTTCAAAATATCTCACTAAACTAAGTGATTGGGCAACAAAATGGCAAACGAAATTTAATGTTGATCAATGTAAATTAATGCACATTGGAAAAAATAATCCCAACTATTTCTACAATATGATGGGGATTAATTTTGCTACAATTATTCAAGAGAGACATCTTGGAGTCATTGTGGATAGTTCTCTGAAAACATCCATTCAGTGTGCAGCAGCAGTCAAAAAAACAAACAGAATGTTAGAAGTAATTTAAAAAAGGATAATGAATAAGACAGAGAATATCTTAGGGTATATCTACACTAGCCCCCTAGTTCGAACAAGGGAGGCTAATGTAGGCATTCGAACTTGCAAATGAAGCCCGGGATTTAAACATCCCGGGCTTCATTTGCATGTTTCCGGGCGGACGCCATTTTTAATTCCCCTTAGTTCGAACTGACTGCCCGCGGCTACACGCGGCAGTCAGAAGTTAATCCGAACTAAGTCCTTAGTTCGGATTAACTATTACTCCTCCTGCAATGAGCGGATTTAAAAATGGTGCCCTCCCAGGAACATGCAAATGTAGCCCGGGATATTTAAATCCCCTTATTGCCTCTACATAAAACCATAGTATGACCATATCTCGAATACTGCATATAGATGTGGTCTCCTCATCTCAAAAAGATATATTGGCATTGAAAAAGATTTGGAAAAGGGCAACAAAAATGATAAGGGGTTTGGAATGGGTCCCATATGAAGAGAGATTAAAAAGACTGGGATTTTTCAGATTAGAAAAGAGGAGACTAAGGAGGGATATGACAGAAATCTATAAGATCATTACTGGTGTGGAAAATGTTAATAATGAAAAGTTATTTACTTATTCCCACAATAAAAGAACTAGGGGTCACCAAATGAAATTAATAGGCAACAGCTTTAAAACAAACAAAAGCAAGTCTTTCTTCACTCGGCAGATAGTCAACCTGTGGAACTTCTTGCCAGAGGATGTGGAGAAGACCACGACTTTAACGGGGTTCCAAAAAGAGCTAGATAGCCATTGAATGGACCTAACTTTTATGATTCTATTAGCCAGGATAGGTAGGAATGGTGTCCCTAGCCCCTGTTTGTCTGGAGGTAGGTGATAGAGGAGGGACCACATGAGGATTACATGTTGTGTTCCCTTCCTCTGGGGCATCGAGACAAGCAGACATCGAGCCGTTGATCACTACCCGTTGGTTCTGACAGTCTAGCCAGCTTTCAATCCATTTTACAGTCCATTTATCCAATCCATATTCCCTTAACTTGTTAGCAAGAATATTGTGGGAGACCATATCAAAAGCTTTGCTAAAGTCAAGGTATGTCACATCCACTGACTTCCCCACGTCCACAGAGCCAGTTACCTCATCATAGAAGCTATTCAGATCGGAGAGGCACAACTTGCCCTTTGTGAATCCATGTTGACTATTCCTGATCACTTTCCCCTCTTCCAAGTGTTTCAAAATGGATTCCCTGAGGATCCCTCCATGATTTTTCTGGGGACTGAGGTAAGGCTGACGGGACTGTAGTTCCCTGGATTGTCCTTCTTCCCTTTTTAAAAGATGGGCACTACATTTGCCTTTGTCCAGTCACCCGGAATCTCTTCTGATCCCCATGAGTTTTCAAAGATAATGGCAAAGGCTCCACAATGACATTTGCCAACTCCCTGAGAACCCTCGGTTGCATTAAATCTGGGCCCATGGAGTGCCCACCTCCTTCCCATACTGGGCACTGACCTTATCCGTGAAGACAGAGGCAAAGAAAGCATTGAGTACTTCAGCTTTTCCCACATCATTTGTCACTAGGTTATCTCCCTTATCCAGTAAGGGCCCCATACCCTCTCTGATAACCCTCTTATTGCTAACATGCTTGGAGAAACCTTTCTTGTTGCCCTTCACATTCTTTGCCAGCTGTAATTCCAATTGTGCTTTCACCTTCCTGGTTCCTGCCCTGCATTCTCAAGTAGTATATTTATACTTCTCCATAGTCGTCTGTCCAAGTTTCCACTCTTGTCAGCTTCCTTTTTATAGTTAAGGTCACCAAGGATTCCACCGTTAAATTGGTCACCCGCCATATTAGCTTTTCTACCTGCAAACATCAGGATGGTTTGTTGCTTGTCGTACATCTTTAAGAAAGGGTAGAAGGACAAACCAGGGAACTATAGGCTGGTCAGTCTTACCTCAGTCCCTGGAAAAATCATGGAGGGGATCCTCAAGGAATCCATATTGAAGCACTTGGAAGAGGGGAAGGTGATCAAGAATAGTCAGCATGGATTCATGAAGGACAAGTCATGCCTGACCAATCTGATTAGCTTCTATGATGAGGTAACTGGCTCTGTGGATATGGGAAAGTCAGTGGATGTGATATACCTTGAATTTAGCAAGGCTTTTGATACATTCTCCCACAATATTCTTGCCAGCAAGTTAAGGGAATGTGGATTGGATAAATGGATGGTAAGGTGGATAGAAAGCTGGCTGGAAGGTCAGGACCAGTGGGTAGTGATCATCGGCTCGATGTCAGGATGGCGGTCGGTTTCCAGTGGAGTGCCCCAAGGTTTGGTTCTGAGACCGGTTCTGTTCAACATCTTTATTAATGACCTGGATGAGGGGATGGATTGCACCCTCAGTAACTTTGCAGATGACACTAAGCTAGGGGGAGAGGTAGATACGGTGGAGGGCAGGGATAGAGTCCAGAGTGACTTAGACAAATTGAAGGATTGGGCCACAAGAAATCTGAAGAGTTTCAACAAGGACAAGTGCAGAGTCCTGCACTTGGGACAGAAGAATCCCAAGGATTGTCACAGGCTGGGGACCGACTGGCTAAGTAGTAGTTCTGCAGAAAAGGACCTGGGGATGGCAGTGGATGAGAAGCTGGATATGAGTTCACAGTGTGCCCTTGTAGCCAAGAAGGGTAATGACATATTAGGTTGCATTAAGAGGAGCATTGCCAATTGATCCAGAGATGTGATTATTCCTCTTTTCTTGGCTCTGGTGAGGCCACATCTGGAGTATTGTGTCCAGTTCTGGGCCCCCAATTACAGGAAGGATGTGGATGCATTGGAGACGGTCCAGCGGAGGGCAACCAAAATGATTAGGGGGCTGGAGCATATGAACTATGAGGAGAGGCTGAGGGAGTTGTGTCTATTTAGTCTGCAGAGGAGAAGAGTGAGGGGAGATTTGATAGCAGACTTCAACTTCCTGCAGGGAGGTTCCAAAGAGGATGGAGAAAGGCTGTTCACAGTAGTGACAGATGGCAGAACAAGGAGCAATGGTCTCAAGTTGCAGTGGGAGAGGTCCAGGTTGGATATTAGGAAAAACTATTTCACTAGGAGGGTGGGGAAGCACTGGAATGGGTTCCCTAGAGAAGTAGTGGAGTCTCCATCCCTAGAGGTGTTTAAGTCTCGGCTTGACAAAGCCCTGGCTGGGTTGATTTAATTGGGATTGGTCCTGCCTTTGGCAGGGGGCTGGACTTGATGGCCTCCTAAGGTCTCTTCCAGCTCTATGGTTCTATGATTCAATAAGGCTTCTTTTAAATACAGCCAGCTTGCCTAGACTCCTTTGCCCTTCATGTTAGCGTCCCAGGGAATACTTCCCATCAGTTCTCTGAGACAGTCAAACTCTGCTTTTCTGCAGTCCAGGGTGTGTATTTTGCTGCTCTCCTTTCTTCCTTGGGTCAGGATCCTGAACTCGACCATCTCATGATCACTGCTTCCCAGGTTGTCACCCACCTCTACTTCTTCTACTAGTTCTTCCCTGTTTGTGAGCAGCAGGTCAAGGTGAGCCTGGGTCCCTGGTTGGTTCCTTCAGCATTTAAGTTGCAAAGGGGCAATAACATGACGATGGTTCCTCACTCCCTGCACAACAACGCACCTAAAACTACCAGAGGAAAAAGACTGAACTAGGGGTGAAGTTCTGGTCCTAGGCAGGAAACAAAATGAGCAACTGAAAAAACTCACCTGCTTATGCTAGCAAACTCAGTCGGACAGTGCTTGATTGAAACCCCGACTAGTACATTAGGCACAGACAAGAGGTTTTTATTTTTCATCATTAATCTACTTAGATCCATTTGCTATTAGCTATGCTCCTTTCAAAGCTCTCTTTCGGTAGCCAATAAATGTAATTTACATGTTACCCAACATACTGAATTCTCCGCTCATGAACGGAAGCTGAACACCCATTTTCTTTGCAGCAGTGGTGCCTGGGTAATAAATTCACACTGGCCTCCTTTTGAGTGGGGTGAACCAGTGAAGCTCTAGGGTCTCTGCTGTGAAGCTGGAGGACAGGCTGTAATCTCTGCTGTGGGTTCATGCAGAGCCTCCATGAACACTCCTGGGTGCAGGCCCTGTCTGTGCATGTTGGGTGAGGAACTTTGAGGGCTTTCTAGCTTGTAACACTCCAGAGCAAGAGGGGAACTAGACTGGGGAGACAAAGGCCCCAGCTCCAGCTCCATTCCATATGGAACCCAGGAGGGGGCGAGAACCCATGATGGAGATGATCCAATAAATGATGGGAGAGGACAGGAGCAAGCAAGGGGAAAGGAAACTTGGAAGAAAAGGCACAGTAATGCCTGGGGCCTCAAGGGAAGGCGTAGAGCAGGGGTGCGGTATCTGGACAGGGGTGGGGTAGGTGGCTGGTCCAGTTACAACGAATAAGTCGCATATAGACCAGTTCTCCAATTTGTCACAACGAGAAAGAAATATCAGGAAAGGATTGAATTGCTCTTTGATTAGCCAGTGAGTCATTTAGGGAAGAGGGCCCAGCAGCCTGTCACCAACCATCTCAGCATGGAGCTCTGCCCGAGAGCCAGAACACCAGGGGTACGTCTACACTAGCCCCTGAGATCGATCTAGGGAGGCTAATGAGGCGGCGACCGGAATTGCAAATCAAGCCCGGGATTTAAATATCCCATGCTTGATTTGCATGTTCCCGGCGGTCGCCATTTTAGAAATTGACTAGCCTGAAGTAACTGCCCTTGTCTACACGCGGCAGTGAAACGGGATTCTGGAATAAAGGCCTAAATCGAATTAGGTGGTATTCCTCGTGGAATGAGATTTACCACCTAATTCGATTTAGGGCTTTGTTCCGGAATCCCGTTTCACTGCCACGTGTAGACCCGGGCAGTTACTTCAGGCTTGTCAATTTCTAAAATGGCGATCATTGAATGCAAAATCAAGCATGGGATATTTAAATCCCGGGCTTGATTTGCAATTCTGGTCGCCCTCAATAGCCTCCCTACATAGATCTAGGGGGCTAGTGTAGACGTACCCCAGGAGAAAACATTTAGGTCCCTTTCAGAGTAACAAGCTGGAGCAGCCTGTCCCGGATTTGTTTGGTCCTCACTCCATAGATGATGGGGTTTAGCATGGGTGGCACCAGGAGGTAAATGTTGGCAAAGAGAACTTGGAAATGCAGAGGTATATTGAGGCCAAACCGAGTTGAGAGGGAGGAGAAGAGAGTTGGAGTGTAAAAGGCTAAGATGACACAGAGATGGGAAGCGCAGGTCCCAAAAGTCTTGAGCCGGGCGTCCTTTGTGGGGAGGCGGAAGATGGCCCTGAGGATCTGAGTGTAGGAAATGACAATAAAAGTCACATACAGACCAAAGCTACAGAATAGCACAAAGAGGCCGTAGTAACTACTGACACGGATATCGGCACAGGCCAGCTTCACCACATCCATATGCTCACAGTGCGTGTAGGGGATGATGTTGGTTCTGCAATATGGCCAGTGCCTTGCCAGAAAGGGATAGGGCAGTGCAAGTATGGCACCTTGCAGCACCACAGCCAGACCTATCTTGGCCACCACAGGGTTATTCAGGATGGTGGAATGTCTCAGGGGATGGCAAATGGCCACGTAGCGATCGAAAGCCATGGCCACCAATATCCCAGATTCAATCACTGAGAAGGAATGAACAAAGTACAACTGGGTGAGGCAGGCACTGAAATCGATCTCTCTGGAAATGAACCAGAAATTGCTCAGTATTGTGGGTAGTGTAGACGTGGACAGGACCAAGTCGGTGACGGTCAGCATGCTGAGGAAATAGTACATGGGCTCATGGAGGCTCGGCTCCGTCTTTACGATAAACAGGATGGTGAAGTTCCCCAAAATGGTTATGATGTACATGGTGCAGAAGGGGATGGAGATCCAGACATGGGCTGACTCCAGGCCAGGAATACCCAGCAGGATGAAGGTGGAAGGGTTGGTGAAGTAGGTTGTGTTCGAATCTGACATGGAATGACGGAGAATGTGTCCAACTCTGAGGCAGGAGACAGTCTACTGTGTGTATCTTATGATCCCCTGCAGACCTGTATGTGACCAGGACCAATGGCAATGGTCACAGTACAAATGCCTGAAAGGACAGATAAAATCTGTATGAGGCACGAAATGTACTGATGGAGACTATTTTCATGATGAAGCAGATCTGTTGCTGTTCACATACTGGAAAAACATTTTCCTTATTCAGATAAATGAATTATAAACAAATGACGCTACCACTGACAATTCCCTATTTTATGTTGCTCCCTGTATCAATAGTGTCTACACCTCTTGCTGTGAGAAACCCTAAAAGGGAACAGCAGGAAACACATCTCAGGGAGAACACAAAGGCCTCACTGCTATCAGCACCGTGGAAACCCCCGCTCATTCACACTGGTGGTGGAAGGAAAGCCCATGTTTGGATGCTGGAGGAATGGGATGGAGAATTACCCAGTCCGACGTGTGCTCAGCTGTGGTGACCTCGTCTCTACAGAGGATACAGAAGATAGAATGGGGCGTTCCGAGACAAACCATGGAAATGGGGGAAGCTGCTGTGTACGGGCAGATTGAAGAGTCTGTGAAGAAACAAGAAGGGGAAGATGATGGAGGAGAGGAAGGTAAAGAATAGAACTGATTGCATTCCAAAGGGCAAAGAGAGAAGAGTTCCCAACCCACAGTATCCATACATCAGCACAATTGAATGGGGGGAAATGTTAGTCAGAAAAATGAGAATGGAAATTGGATGTTCTTTAACAATCCCCGGAAAAATCATGGCGGGGATCCTCAGGGAATCCATTTTGAAGCACTTGGAAGAGGAGAAAGTGATCTGGCATAATTAACATGGATTCACAAAGGGCAAGTCGTGCCTGACCAATCTGATTAGCTTCTATGATGAGGTAACTGACTCCGTGGATATGGGAAAGTCAGTGGATGTGATATACCTTCACTTTAGCAAAGCTTTTGATACGGTCTCCCACAATATTCTTGCCAGCAAGTTAAGGGAATATGTATTGGATACATGGACTGTAAGATGGATAGAAAGCTGGTTAGACTGTCAGGCCCAACATGCAGTGATCAACAGGTCGAAGTCAGCCTGGCAGTCGGTTTCTAGCGGAGTGCCCCAAGGATCGGTTCAACATGTTTTGTTCAACATCTTTATTAATGACCTGGATGAGGGGATGGGTTGCACCCTCAGCAAGTTTGCAGATGACACTAAGCTAGGGGGAGAGGTAGATACGCTGGAGGGCAGGGATAGGGTCCAGAGTGACCTGAACAAATTGGCGGAAGGTAAGCCCATGTTTGGATGCCGGAGGAATGGGATGGAGAATCACCTGGTCGGACGTGTGCTCAGCGGCGGTGACCTCATCTCTATGGAGGTTACAGCTGATAGAACAGGGTGTTCTGAGAGAAACCATGGGAATTGGGGAAGCTGCTGTGTACGGGCAGATTGAAGAGTCTGTGAAGAAACAAGAAGGGGAAGATGAGGGAGGAGAGGAAAATAAAGAATAGAATGGGAGAATTGTTCCCAACCCGTAATATCCAAACATCAGCACAACCGTGTCGGGGGGAAATGTTAGTTGGAAAAATGAGAATGACAATGGGGTGTTCTTTAACATGAGTGTATTCGGTTGCTAAACACTTACAATGCCACAGTCAAGACAGTGTTTAAAGCTACGTGATTATTCGGTTGTGCCAGAAAAACGGGTGAGCCTGGAATGGGACTGCTGCTCATAAAGCCAAACAGAAGGAATCCCCAAATCAAGTACAGGCATCCAAACTGAGAGAACTCAGTGAATGTTGAAGCAAATAGCTAAATCAGTGCTTAAGCTTTGAAAAATAGAATAAAATGTTACCGGAAGCCAAATTGATTTTGACCCCTTTTTTGTTAAAACAGAGTAAGTTTATAGGGATGAAGAAAAAACCTCACTTGATGGAATTCCTATTTGAAAAATGTAATAACAAATACTAAACAGTAAATATTTAACAATCCTTTTTGGAAGAAATCCAAAAAAATTAACTTCATAACAATAACGGTCTATTTTTAAGTGTGCACATTTTCCTTTAAAAAAACAAACGGAATTGAGTTAAGCATGCAAATACAGTGGGTAAATTTGCCATTTGTATAAGTATATGAAATGTAAGAAATGCTAGAAAATGTTAGGGCAAGTCCTAGCGTGAGAAAGGAAACTTGTTAATGTCACAGGAAATGTAGACATGTTGAAGATATACTTTTGTGCTGCACTTGGAAAGATGTCGTATAGGTACCCATACTGTGTAAAGTGAGGACCATTAGCAGTAAAAGAGAGTGTTAAACCTCATCTACAGTGGCAGCTTCGAGTCTAGACTGCACGCTTCTTTCTTAAGAAGCATTTCCGGAAGAGATCTTCTGGAAAACTTCTTCCAAAAGAGCATGTCCACACTCCCAAAGTGCATCGAAAAAGCCATCTGCATTTTTGAAAGATAGTGTCCATACTGAATGGATGCGATCTCACATGTAAGCTGTCATTACTGTGAATGGAGTGGCCATCAGGGGAACTGTGCTTTTTACTCTTCTTTTGAAAGATCTCCTTCTTCCCCATCCACACACGCCTTTTTCCAAAGGAGCTCTTTCTGAAAAAGGTTTCTTCCTCATAGAATTAGGATTACCAGTGTCAGAAAAAACCCTCTGTTCTTTCGGAGAAATGCAATTGCAGTGTGGACGTAACTGAAGTTTATCAGAAAAATGGCTGTTTTTCTGAAATTTGTTTGTAGTGTAGACATACCCAGAGTTTCAAAGTGACTGATCAACCACACATCTCATTCAGAACCAGAAGTGCTCATCTGGGCATCAGCAGAGCCAAAAACAAACAATTAAAAAAGGCAAATATGGGGCAATTTTCTTTTAAACATAAACTACTCAAAGTAAAGGCAAAGTTAGAACAAAGAAAGGTTAGGGGAAAATGGAAAACCTGGGGATGGGATTAATTCAAAAATAAGTCTTTGGAAGGAAAAATCAATTGCACACTGTCATAATCAGGAGTGCTGACCAGCACCTGGTGACTAAGGGGTTAACTCTGACCCTAGCCGGGTATCTGATCAGCCAAACACAATGCAGGTAGGAATTTCAAAGTGGGACAAAGGAATCTTTATCTTTCCCTCCTTTGTCTGAAAAGCAGAGCATTTACTTCCAAGACTGTAGGAGATGGGAGGCCAGTCTCTCTCCAAGAACTCACTTCTTACTATGTGTAAGTAGGGCAAAGTTTAGCTAGTCCATCAGGATCTGTTGTTTTCCTGGTTTGGGAAATTGAAACTAATGTCTGAGCTGGTGAAGTGTTGGTCTTTATTTGTAACTAAGTTTTAACCCAGGGGGTTCCCTGAGAATCTTTATCAATTGGTGGCTCTTCCCAGCTAGCAACTTTACTATGCTTGCAACTGTAGTTTTGTTTTCATAATAAAAGGTTATTTTCTATTTTTTTAAATTAACCAGTATTGGTTGATTGTTGTGTCCTGGAAGGTCGGTCTGTGGGTCACCTCTGTTTTTCCTAACTCCAAGCAAAACGGAGGTTGGGGCAGGAGAGAGTTTGACCTGAGACAAGATTTTGGGGTGCTCTTGCGGGCCCCTACTTCTACATTTTTCATTCCAGAGTGGGGTACAGCGTTCACACACGCACACAGAAAAAGGGAAGGGACTCTCAAGAAAGGAGCCCTGTTGAAAGGGATCGAGGGCTCCTAGTAGACCACAAGCTAAATACAAGTCAACAGTGGCGCACAGTAGAAAAAAAAAACTCATTCTGGGCTTTTGTAACTGGGGTGTTCTACACAAGACAGAAGAGCAATTCTTCTCTTCTCTGCACTCAATTTTCCCTCGCTATAATATTCTGTCCAATTCTGGGCACCACATTTCGGGAAAGCTGTGGGCAGACTGGACAGGGTACAAGGTGAAGAAAGAGCTGTGGGAAGCAAGGTCTGCAGGCGAGGGGGCCGCCCTCCCCACTGCTCTCCTGGACTGCGGACAGGGGGACAGAGCCACGTAGCGCTGTGGGAGCGGTGCCTGCGGATGGTCGGTGTCAGCAAAATGTCTCCCAGCCCACGGTCCCATTCTCCTCAGCAGCTGTGTGTGGCCGGGGGCTGCAGACTGCCCAGCACCGGCCTGGAACTGCTCAGCCCTGTGTGAGGGGAGGGGACGGGGTTCGAGGGCCTCCCACTGTCCCTGCCAGGCCTATGTTTCTACGGTAACAGAGATGAGGGCCCTGTGTCATGGAGCAAAGAGAGCCTGGAAAGGATTCGGGGTAACTGGTCATCCACCTCGTGGGGAGCTCCCAGTGCCGGACTGTGGCCGAAGTGACGCTGGGATTCTTGGTCACATGAACAGGAGATCTTTGAGCTGGCGCAGGGGCAGGGTTTCCCCCTTGCACACGGCATCGGTGAAAGCGACTGGGTGACATCGCGGGATCCAAACTGGGAGCGGGTGAGGAAAAGAGCCGCAGATGGAGGGAGGCTGCGTGAAAATCCCATCCAAAGAGACCGAATAAACTTTCATTTTATTATCGTATCAAACTAGGCTCAGGCAGAGACTGGGCTGGGGCAAAATGACAGGGAATGTCGGACTCTGGGATCTCACCCAGATCAGAAGTGCCAGGCCTAGAGGCTGGAGGCTGAAGCCAGACAAATTCCAGCTGGAAATACGGGCAAAAGGTTGAGCCCTGAGCGTGATTCACACATCGGAGAAACTAGGAAGGGAAAGGGCTGGATTCTCCAACTCCCAGGGCTCGCAGAGCCGGGCCAGAGGCTGTTCTGGACATTGGCTTGAGGGCTCGTGAGCACTTAAAGCATTAAAGTGTCACACCTTACAGCTGCACTGAGAACACTGGTCTTCTTTCTACTGAAAAAAGGGGTTCAATGGTTGCAGTGCGGAGCCCTGGCACCTCCTCGCTTCCCAGCAGTCTAACAGCAGGAAAGAGCCCCCACGACCAGCCAGAGCCCTGCCATGCCGGAGGAGGAGGGGACAGCGTCTGTGCAGGGACACACAGCTGCCTCCTCAGCTCTTTCCTCACTTCTGATTCCATGGGGAGTTTTGTCTTCTGTGAGGCCTGAGCCTAAAGCTGGCCACAGCCTCAGGTCTGGGCCTCGTGTTATACACTTGTTAGAACCTTTCCTCCTGAAGGACCCCAGTGCCACTGATACGCAGCCACCTCTGGACTGAAGCACATCACTGGGGAGGGGTGTGGGTGCACAGAAAAGAGGGATGTTTTGGCCAGGGATCCTGGAGCAAACTCTTCTTCTGTGGCCAGAGTCCGGGGATGTTTAATGGCCGTGCAGAGCTGAAAAGACCCCAGATTTACCCTCCATCTCAGCATGTCTACGCAGCTCAGGGGTTTTTGAGAGGCTGAGATTATCCACAAGAGATGGTACCTGTGAATTTGGAGTCCAAAGAGTCTTCCCTGGGAATCCCCCTCAGACAGCCACGTCCCGCACCTCTCTCAGCCCAGCGTCTGCAGCTGAGAGCCGACACAGCATGTGAACCATTTATAACTGCTCTGGGCAGTCCATGGGGGGTTTGCTCAGCTTCTGGGGGAGAAGCCGCATCTGGATGTAACCAGCCTGGACATTGGGCTATTTATCCAGCTTGTGGCACAAACAGCAATTAAGGGACCTTCCCCAGGGAGAGGAGAACTCTGGGCTCTGGGCTGAGCCACAGAGGAATTGGCTGCTCCGTGTTTATTCAAAATGATATTTGGTTAGTGAGAAAGTTAGGCACCGGGCCTAGGTCTGCACAGAATATGGCACCTGTGAGCGCCCAGGGTGCATGAGTTGGAAGGAGCCAGAGCCACGTGGAGAAGGTGGCTACGGGCAGTCATGGGCACTTTCTGCAGGCCCACGGGGCTATCACGCAGGGGCCAGAGCGCAGCGACTCTCCTTGGTCACTCTCCTCACACTGGGCAGCCCCTTTCCTTCAGGGCCGTGGAAGCACCTAGCAAAGGGAAGTCACAGCCTGAGCCCTGAGGGACCCACCGCAAACATTCCCTCCCCGGAAACCCGCCCACGCGTGAGCAGAGAGCCCTAAGAAATAAACATCAGCAAAGCCTCAGGCTGATGCCCTGGAAGAGTGAGGGGCAGCCTAGGCTGGAGAGCGGGCCGCAGGAGTGACCCTCCTTCCCCTCATGGGTTGCACGATTGTAGTACCCAAGACAATCTCCCGGGAGAGGGTGTTTTGCTAACTGCACTTGTCACCTATCATTTGTGGTGTTCGCTGATGAAACCGTAGCAGCACTTTGCTTTAATGCAGAGGGCACAAGAGACCCCACACTGTTGTGTGCAAACATCTCACCCCTCACTTTGCATGCCCTTGTGCCAGTACATGCTACCTTTGTACTAATGGTACGGGGGGAAACCAACATGGATGAAAGTCCACAGACTCTCACCAAGGTGCGTGTGGTCAACGGTAAACAAACTGTCTCATGGGCCACACCTGAAACTCCAATGAGCTGCAGGTTGTGCACCGCTCTCCAACAATCCTAGGACTGGAAGGGACCTCGAGAGGTGAACAGGTCTAGGCCTCTACACTCATGGCAGGATCATGCACCATATAGAACATCCGTGATGTTTCTCTAAGCTGCTTTTAACGTATCTCCAGTGATGGGGATTCAACAACTGATTGGCTGTCGGATTGTTGCCTGCTGTCAGCATCTCCGCTTGGGTTCAGGTGATCTCTCTGAGCAGAGATCTGAACTGGTCTGGCGGCCAACGGGAGGAGACGGGTCAGGAAATCCACAGGATAGTGCTGATTATCCGTGCTCCTCTTCTTGCTGGCCACTTCCTCCAGGCCTGCCCCACCATCCCCCATCAGCGCCTGGCTCTGCGCTACCTTCCTGGGCTGGGCTGGCCAAAGCTGACGGTTCCCTCCCAACCCAGAGCTGCCGGGGCTGCCAGCCCATCCGGGGGCAGTGACCAAAAGTCAGTATCCCCCTGTCCCCCATGGACATGGGGCTGTGAGTGCCTGGGGATTAGAAACCCGCCCTACGGCCCAGGAGCACTTCCCACACTCGCTGCTTCCCCAGAGCAGTCAGAGTGAAGCCCTCCCACTGAACACGCGCTCTAGCTCTCTGAGGCTCTGGCTGACTCCCTTTGCCCCAGGCACGGCCCTTCGGGAGACAGCAAGTAGCAGACACGGAGATCCTTTCCCTCCCAGCACGGGATCGCCAGCTGCTCCTCAGACTCCCCCACCATTGGAGCCTGCTGTAGTCAGCAGAGAATCCACACGGGACAGTAACCACACTCAGTGCACACCCCAAGATTTATTACTGGGCATGAGAGGGAGGGTTTGGCAGTAGTGAGAGAGAGCTCTTGCTGGTCCAGGTCATAGACTCATAGACTCCCAGGGCTGGAAGAGACCTCAGGAGTCAGCAAGTCCTGCCCCCTGTTCAAGGCAGGGCCAACCCAACTCAATCATCCCAGACAGGGGTTAATCAAGCTGTGATGTAAAAACTTCTAGGGCTGGAGATTCCACCCCCTCCCTAGGAACCCAGCCCAGTGCTTCCCACCCGCCTAGGGAAAGAGTTTTTCCTAATCTCTAACCTAGACCCCCCCCCACTGCAACTTGAGCCCATTGCTCCTTGTTCTGCCACCTGCCACCCCTGAGAACAGCCTCTCTCCAGCCTCTTTGGAACCCCCCTTCAGGGAGTTGCAGGCTGCTCCCAAATCCCCCCTCACTCTTCTCCTCTGCAGACTCCATTCTGCACATGGACATAAGCAATTTGAGTGAATTCTGTCCAAGGCCTCTCCATACAGGGAGTGGGCGCAAGGATTCTCATCCTTTCTCGGGCCATATTCGGGGGTGGTGTGTAAGCCAGAAAAGCCCCGCAAATCAGCAGGACCACCCCGCATTTACATCTGTTAGGAAGTCTTCAAATGAATCACCTCCCTTTTCTCTTCTCCGGTGAAAGTTTGACCCTTGGAAAGTTTTCCTCTTCTATGGTACACAAGGCCCTTCCCATTCTGGGAGAAGTTACCAACAGCCTGCTCTTTGCTGTCTGCACCGCTCTGCCGCAGCCAGTAGGAAGAAGTTACAATAGGGCCCATAACATGGGTGGTGGGTGCTTAGTCTCCCTACAGTACCTGGGAGTATGGAGGGAAATGACCGAATGGGAGGGAGGGTGCTTGCCCCGGACAAGAGAGCAGGAGGCCTGCCTCCACAAAGCGAACCTCCTTGTGCTAGCTAAGTGGGTGAGACCCTGCTGGACTCATAGCCCGACTGGCACATTAGGCTTGGACCAGGGTTTCCTTTTCTTTCTCATGGTTAATCTACTTTCATCCATTTGCTGTCACCTATACCGTAATTTAGCAAATATAACCCGCGGGTTACATTCATTTTTATAATCCCCGCACTCTACCCCTTCCCCACCCTGCAGGGTATACTCGGGTGCAGGTATACATCATTTTGTGGTGAGCTTTCCGTCGCCTCTTCCTGTGGCTGCACAGCCGCCAGCCTCCAGCCTCCGGGCGGGGGAGCGCTCACCCCCTGGTTCCTGCGCACTCATCCCTCTGCCCCTTCCTGTGGATGCGCAGGAACCGGGCGGTGAGCGCTCCCCGGCCCGGCAGACAAGGGGGATCCAGTAGATATAGTATACTTAGATTTTCAGAAAGCCTTTGACAAGGTCCCTCACCAAAGGCTCTTGTGTAAATTACATGGCCATGGGATAAGAGGGAAGGTCCTTTCTTGGACTGAGAACTGGTTAAAGACAGAAACAAAGGGTAGGAATAAATGGTAAATGTTCAGAATGGAGAGGGGTAACTAGTGGTGTCCCCAAGGGTCAGTCCTGGGACCAATCCTGTTCAACTTATTCATAAATGATCTGGAGAAAGGGGTAAGCAGTGAGGTGGTAAAGTTTCATGGATGATACCAAACTGTTTAGGATAGTCAAGACAGAAGCAGACTGTAAGGGACTCCAAGAAGATCTCACCAAACTGAGTGATTGGGCAACAAAATGGCAAATGAAATGTAATGTGGATAAGTGTAAAGTAATGCACATCGGGAAAAATAACCCCAACTATACGTACAGTATGATGGGGGCTAATGTGGCTACGACAAATCAGGAAAGAGATCTTGGAGTTATCATGGATAGTTCCCTGAAAACTTCCACACAGTGTGCAGCGGCGGTCAAAAAGGCAAATAGGATGCTAGGAATTATTAAGAAAGGGATAGAAAATAAGACCCAGAATATCTTACTGCCCCTGTATAAAACTATGGTACACCCACATCTTGAATACTGTGTACAGACGTGGTCTCCTCACCTCAAAAAAGATGTTTTGGCCTTGGAAAGGGTTCAGAAAAGGGCAACTAAAATGATTAGGGGTTTGGAACGGGTCCCATATGAAGAGAGGTTAAAGCGACTGGGACTTTTCAGTTTAGAAAAGAGGAGACTGAGGGGGGATATGATAGAGGTGTATAAAATCATGAGTGGTGTGGAGAGGGTGAATAAAGAAAAGTTATTTATTAGTTCCCATAATAGAAGAACTAGAGGACACCAAATGAAATTAATGGGTAGCAGGTTTAAAACTAATAAAAGAAAGTTCTTCTTCACACAGTGTGAAGTCAACCTGTGGAACTCCTTGCCGGAGGAGGCTGTGAAGGCTAGGGCTATAACAGAGTTTAAAGAGAAGCTAGATAATTTCATGGAGGTTAGGTCCATAAAAGGCTATTAGCCAGGGGATAGAAATGGTGTCCCTGGCCTCTGTTTGTCAGAGGCTGGAGAAGGATGGCAGGAGACAAATCGCTTGATCATTGTCTTCGGTCCACCCTCTCTGGGGCACCTGGTGCTGGCCACTGTCGGCAGACCTTTGATCTGACCCAGTACGGCAGTTCTTATGTTCTTATGCTTTTATGGTGGGTCCTGCTCCCCCGCCCGGAGACTGGAGGCTGGAGGCTGCACTGGAACCTGGGGCGGTGAGTGGCTTCCCCGTACCGTAAATATACCCCCAGCAAATATACCCCCGGCACAGAAAAGTCTTGTATACCCCGCGGGTTATATTCGTGTGCGGGGTATACAAGATTTTTTTTTCTCAAATAGAGAAAACTGCGGTGTATATTCGGGTGCGGGGTATATTCGCTAAATTATGGTACTCGCTTGAAAGCTCCCTTCCTGTAGCTAAGTCGCCATGTTAGTCTGTAACTTTAGAAGCAGCAGGTAGTCCATAGGCTCGGTCTCTACTAGGGGACAAGTTCAAATTAAATACCTAACTCCGGCTACGTTAATTATGTAGCTCGAGTCAAAGTATCTTAAATCCAATGTTGGCGCTGTCCACATTGCACGAGGAGTAACAGTTAATTCGAGAGAAGGGTTTTGGATCGGACTACCACGTCTACATGCAGCAAGTTAAATCGGGTGACCGGCATTTTAAAATGGCGACCAACTGCGAATATGCTAATCAAGGGCGGGATATTTAAATCCCGCACTTCATTAGCAACTTTGGTATGCTTCATTTGCCTCCCTAGTTCGAACTAGGGGCAAGTGTAGACATACCGTAAGGCAGGGGTCTCCAGCCTTTTTAAGCGCGAGATCACTTTTTGAATTTAAGTGCAATCCAGGATCTACCTCACACGCAAATACCCCTGCCCTGCCTCCTTCCTGCCCCTTCTTTGAGGCCCCACTCCTGCTCACTAAGTCCTCCCCCACATCCTCCCTCTCTTTCACCAGGCAGGGGCAGAGGGGTGGGGCGCAGGCTCTAGTCTTGGGCTAAGGGATTGGGAGTGTGAGAGGGGCTCTGAGCTGAGCCTGGGGCAGGGAGTTGGGGAGCAGGAGGAAGTTCAGGGTACAGGCTCCGTAAGGGTTGAGGTCCAGGGGGCTCAGGGCTAGGGCAAGGAGTTGGGGAGCAGGAGGGGGTTCAGGGTACAGGCTCTGTAAGGGTTGGGGTCCAGGGGGCTCTGGGCTAGGGCAGGGGATTGGAGTGCAGGAGGAAGTTCAGGGTACAGGCTCCGTAAGGGTTGGGGTCCAGGGGGCTCAGGGCTAGGGCAGGGAGTTGGGGAGCAGGAGGGGGTTCAGGGTACAGGCTCCGTAGGGGTTGGGGTCCAGGGGGCTCAGGGCTAGGGCAGGGAGTTGGGGAGCAGGAGGGGGTTCAGGGTACAGACTCTGTAAGGGTTGGGGTCCAGGGGGCTCTGGGCTAGGGCAGGGGATTGGAGTGCAGGAGGGGGGGTTCATGCCTGGAACAGGGGTTCGGAGCTGGCTCCAGCTGGGCACTGCTGACCTCTGGTGGCTCCTGGGTGGTGGGTCAGTGGGGCTAAGGCAGGCTCCCCTCTGTCCTGGCCCTGCACCTCTCTCCAAAGCAGCCAGCAAACTCCATCCCAAGCCCCGTTGCGTGCCCTGCCCCCGTTGGTGGAGATAGGATATGGGTGGGAGGGAGTCACCCTGAGAGCAGCACCCTCCTCTCCCTGCCCCGCCCTGCACAGCAAGTGGGAGGTTCCCGGGGGATGCGGGTGGGGGGCAGTGCCAAGGCAAAGGGCAGGAGCAGTGTGGGGAGAAGCAGCGGAAGAGCTGGCACTTGACAGCCTCTTGGCCAAATCAGTCAGGATCCCCTGCCAGAGGCGCCAAGATCTACCGGTAGATCCCGATCGCCTGGGGGGTGACCACTGCCCGATGCCCAGAGGGCAGCGTTACATGTCTGTAACCTTTGCCATTTCATCCTTACTGGGGGGTGACCACAGCTCTAAGGTGCCACAGGACAGTCATTTTTTCTGTAGCGAACACATCTATTATATCTGTGTCACCTCGCACACTGTGTGTTGGTAGCAGTGCAAAGGGGTCAGTCTCAGCTCAGGGACACAGGTTGGTGAACACGCACTTTCCTTTCTAGCAGTGGGGTGCTGGGGATCACATCCATACTGGATGGGACCAGGGCAGGGCAGCTGCAGGGGCGTTGGCTGGGGAGCTGGGGTTGTGTGGGCTGTATCTTCTCCCTTGGGGGCTCAGGCAGTGGCTGGCTGAGCATCCATGAACACCACTGGGTGTGGGGCCTGCCTGTGGATGTCGGGGTGAGGCAGCCTGGGGGCCTTTGTTGCTTCTCACCGCACAGTGCATGAGAGGGGATCCAGACTGGGGAGACCGAGGGATCAGCTCTGCCTCCGTTGCACGTGGAACCTGGAGGGGGGAACTCGTCACAGAGGGGACCCAGCGAGTGATGGGAGAGGAGAGGAGCAAGCAGGAGGGAAGGACGCCTGGAGGAAAAGGCAGAGAACTGCCTGGGCCCGGAGGGTAGAGGCGGGCGGGGGGGGGGCCTGTGGGAAAGAGGCAGGACAGAGGGCGGGTCCTTGGGTGCCCAGGTACACTGCGATGCTCAGTTCAAACGCTGGCAGCCGTAGGAGGGGACGAGTTGCACCCCCGACCGACTGCCCAGCACGTCCCAATGAGACACAGAGACCAGGAATGGATTTGATCTCGCCTTGGCTGCCAGTCAGCAGGGCCAACCCTACTGGGGCTGGAGCCCCATGCAGCCCAGCACTGGGGGGCAGGGGGAGCTGTGGGGTGAGGGGCTCCCATGGGGCTGGACCAGACAGTCTGGATGCCATTTCCTGCAATGGAGCCTGGTCCAGGGGAGTGGGAAAGCAGGAGCGGGGCTCGGAGGGAGGCTCAGGCTGGCCAGGTGGCTGCACAGCCGGCTAGAGAGAAGTGATGCTTTAAGGGGAATGTGACTCCCCCCGCCCATGCTTTATGAAAGGGACGTATGGACATTAATGTACGTAACTCAACGGCGCTTTGAGCGAATCATTGTGTGTAACCCATCCGTCGGCATGTCACGACCCGCTGGGTCTGTTCCTCTTACTTCGATGTGGGCATCCATCTGGTGTGTAAAAGGAGACACATGGAGTGGGGAATACTTTGGGGGTTTAAACGTGTGAATGAGAGACATGGACAGTGGTACCCTCATGATGAGCCACTGTTAAACAATCTCTTTGGTCCTTAAGTCTGAAGAGTGGTTGGTAGGCGGTGGCCTCAATTCCTTAACAAAAAGAATAGGAGAGGAGGGGCCCGGATCTTTTGGCTGAGCCGCACGCGAGGGAAGGAGCCGAAGACCCCAGCGGGGAGACAGACCTAGGTTGGGGGGGCGGCTGGAGAAGAGGTTTGAGGGGGAGCGTGAAGAGTTTGTGCCGAGGTTTCAGTGGAGAATTAGCCGAGCGGGTTTGTTTCTTTTGATTTGTAACCGACTCTGCTCGGCCTGTTCTCACTTATCACCACGTCAATCCCACGGCTTGTACTTAATGCAATCACTTTTATTTCCTAGCAAGCCCAGTGTAAATGATTGTTACCTGGGGGAGTAACCAGTGGGCACATTCCCCTGTTCATTGCTGGAGGGGGTTACCCAGGTCATTCACTGGGGTTTGATCCCCTCTGGGGAGTGCTATCCCAGGGAGCTGGGCCCTAAACTGCACTCTCCTTGGACCTGAAGAGGTTCAGTGTCTGTACTGCTTCTTGCGGGAGGGAGGGGGGCAGGGACCTTAACTCGGGGCCTTGGCTGGGGGCAGCCATGGAGTTGGCCCAGCAGGACCGGGCAGTGAGGAACTCCAGAGAGTGGGAAGGCGAGTGGCAGTGGCCGTGTCAGTACCCGGGGAGGCACCCCCGAGGGGTCATCTGTGACCGCACCCCATCCCAGGAAAGTGCCGCTTCTCTCCAGCCGTCTGTTGCATGGCTTCCCCCCCCAGTCCTCCAGCCACCTGATAGTGGGGGATGAGCACTGAGCTCTGGGGTGGAAACCCGACCGCACTTGAGAGGAGGGCAGCCAGAGAATAGGGCAGGAAGAGCTGGAACGGTGCTGAGTTGGGGGTGAGCCAGGGACTGGACCTGCCAAAGGCCAGCTGCATGCAGCTCCATAAAACACCATGACATTTGGGGCAATTTGGTGCCCCAAATTTCCTCGTGCCAGTGCAGCTTTGTGTTTTACCTCTCAGAGCACCAGGAGAAAATGTTTAGATACCTTTTGGGGTAACAAGCCGAAACAGCCTGCCCCGGATCTGTTTGGTCCTCACTCCGTAGATGATGGGGTTTAGCATGGGTGGCACCAGGAGGTAAATGTTGACAATGAGAATGTGGAAATGTAGGGGTATATTGTGGCCAAACCGGGATGTGAGGGAGGCGAAGAGAGTTGGAGTGTAAAATGTTAAGATGACACAGATGTGGGAAGTGCAGGTCCCAAAAGTCTTGAGCCGGGCGTCTTTTGTTGGGAGGCTGAAAATGGCTCTTAGGATCTGGACGTAGGTCCCAGCAATGAACAACACATCCAGGCCAATCCTACAGAGTAGCACAAAGAGTCCGTAGTAGCTACTGACACGGATGTCGGCACAGGCCAGCTTTACCACATCCATGTGTTCGCAGTGTGTGTAGGGGATGATGTTGGTTCTGCAATATGGCCACTGCCTCGCCAGGAAGGGGTAGGGCAATGCGAGTATGCCACCACGCAGCACCACAACCAGACTGATCTTGGCCACCACGGCATTTGTCAGAATGCTGGAATGTCTCAGGGGATGGCAGATGGCCACGTAGCGATCCAAAGCCATGGCCACGAAGATCCCAGACTCGATCGCTGAGAAGGAATGAACAAAGTACAGCTGGGTGAGGCAGACATTGAAATTGATCTCCTTGGCATTGAACCAGAAAATGCTCAGCATTTTGGGCAGGGTGGATGTGGACAGGACCAGGTCAGTGACGGCCAGCATGCAGAGGAAATAGTACATGGGCTCATGGAGGCTCGAATCGATCTTCACAATGAACAGGATGGTGAGGTTCCCCAAGATGGTTATGACGTACATGAAGAAGAAGGGGACGGCGATCCAGACATACACCGCTTCCAGGCCAGGAATGCCCAGCAGGATGAAGGTGGAGGGGTTGGTGAACTGGGTTGTGTTGGAATCTGACATGGAGCAGGGGAGAAGGTGTTCAACTCTGAGGTAGAAGGGTGTCAATTGCACATATCGTACGTTCCCCTGATGTCCTGTGTGGGCCCAGGAGCTACAGCAATGGTCGCGGTACTAGTGTCTGAAAGGACAGAGAACGCTTGTGTGAGGTGCGACATGCACTGAGGGAGGCTGTTCTCATGGTGAAGCAGTTTGGTTGTTCGTCACACACTGAAAAATGACCTTTTCATTGTTCAGAGAAATGAATTGTGAACTCCCTCTGCCATGCTTTGACTTATGGACACCTATGGGTATAACTTGAAGATGCTGTGGACAAAATACCTCATGTAACCCATCAATTATAATGTCTCAATCTGCTGGATATGCATTGCTTATTTTGGTGTGTGTATCTCTCTTGTATATAGAGTTAGAAATATGGGGTAGGGAATGATTCATGGTTTTAAATGTGCAAAAGGAAGCCATCAAGGGTGTTTTCAGTTGATCATCCAGACACTGAGAGAAACAACCCCTTTTGTCCTTCGAGTCTTAGCAGTGGTTGGTGTTAGGAAGTCGTGTGAGCCCCTCGACTGGTAGGGGCTGACCAGGTAACTTTCCATGGAAGGGGATAATGTAAAACAGGGAATTCCTGCCCGAAAGAGAGCCTATTTAAGATGCAAAGTTTTTCAGTTCTTGGTCTTTGGCTGGCATGGCACATCCACGAGAATGCACCAGAGACCTCAGGGCAAAAGGGAACTGCCCTGCTTTGGAGGCTTAGCTGGAAGAACAGTTTTAGGAACATTTGTAATAAACGTTAGAACTAACTCTGCCTTTTTTGTTATTTTAAATTTGTAACCTACTTTGCTCGGCCTGTTTTCACTTGCAGTCACTTCAGTCCTTCTGCTTGTGATGAATAAAATCACTGTTATTTTCTATTAAGCCCAGTGTGAACAATTTTACCTGGGGAAGCAATCAGTGTGCGCATCCCCCCTTTCATTGCTCAAGGGGGCTTACCCAAGTAATTCATTGGGGGTTCTGATCCCATTTGGGGAGGGGTATCCCAGGAAGCTGGGCCTGAAACTACATTGTCCTCAGACCTGAAGAGGTTCCGTGTCTGTACTGCTCTGGGCAGGGGAGGAGGGGACATTGATTTCAGCTGGGTGCCTTGGCTGGGGGAGACCAGGGAGCTGGCCCAGCAGCACTGGGTGGTGAGAAGCCCCAGAGAGCAGGAAGGCGAGTGGCAGAGGCTTTGTCAGCACTGTGGGAAGCCCCTCCAAGGGGTGTCTGTGACCACACCCATCACAGACCCTACTACTGGCAAGTCCATAGTATATGGTGCTGCCTGTGTCAATCATGTCTACACCTTGTGCTGTGGGAAACCAGACAAGGCAACAGCAGGAAACACACCTCGGGGAAAACACCAGGTCCTCACTGCTATCAGCACTATGGAAACCCCCGCTCATTCCCAGCCGTGGCTGAAGGAAAGCCCATGTTTGATGCCGGAGGAATGGGACGGAGAATCACCTTGTCGGACATGTGCTCAGCTTTGGTCTCCACAGAGGGAACCGCAGATAGAAAGGGGAGTTCAGAGAAAGACGATGACATGGGGGGAGGCCGCCATGTGCAGGGCAGACCGAAAAGTCTGGGATTGTTTGGGAGAGGAGAGAAAACAAGGGAATATATGATAGAGGAGAAGAAAATAAAGAACAGAACTGATCGCGTTCCATTGGCCAAAGAGAGAGCCGTTCCCAGCCCTTGATATCCATGCATCAGCACAACCAGCTGGGGGAAATGTGAGCTAGAAACATGGGAATGCAAATTGGGTGTCCTTTTGGATGAGGTTATTAGGTATCTCAAAAGTCACAAGTCTACAGTTAAGTCCCGGGCTTGATCTGCAATTCCGAATGCCTACATTTGCAGCCCTATTCCGAATAGACTGCAAGTGCAGACATACCCTAAGTGTGAAGCATTTGTGAAAAAATCAGTTCTGTGCCAAATGTAAGGCTGTAAATGGGGGATAGCAATCTATAACAAATGGGGACAAGGGAAAGTAGATGGCAAGCAATACAAATCGGGAACTGAGAAAATTGATAGGGGATGTTAAAGCGATCAGGGAAAAAGCCATTCTTGGCCACGCTAAGGATCACAAGCAGGAGTTAATTAATTATATTAGGAAGCAAGAACTCTGTACGTTTAGTCCAATTCCTAGCGGGAGAAAGGAAACTAGTTAATGTTGCAGAAAAGGTAGATGTGTTCAAGACACAGGGTTTGTGGGGGTTGTGCATTTGGAAAGAAACAGAATAAGCTACCCATACCAAGTAAGGGGAGGAAACTGACCGATCAACCAGACATCTCATTCAGAAGCAGAAGTTCTCAGTCTGCTTTTGCAGAGCCAAAAACAGTCAAAAAAGGCAAATAGAGGGTAGTTTCTGTCTAAATATAAACTATTCAAAATAAAGGCAAAGTTTGAACAAAGATTTGACACAATTAGGAGACAATGGAAACCTTGGAATGGGATTCACTCCAAAGTAAGTCTTAGGAAGGAACACTCAGTTGCACACACACAAAATGGAAAGTGACTGCCCAGGGAGAAGTCCTGAGGACGACAAGATAAATACGAATAAACAGTGTAACACAGCTGAAACCGAAAAGCAATATCACCCTGGGATGCATTAGCAGGAGTGTTGTAAGCAAGAGCCAAGACTCTGCCCTGCTTAGGTCTCAGTTGGAGTACTGGGTCCAGTCCTGGGCACCGCATTTCAGGAAAGATGCAGAGAGATTGAACAGGGTCCGGAGAAGAGCAACAAAAATAATTGAAGGTCTAGAAAACATGAGCTATGGGGGAAAGCTGAAGGATCTGGGCTTGTTTAGTTTGGAAGAGAGAAGACTGAGAGGGGACAAGGTAGCAGCTTCCAAGTACCTGGGGGGCTGTTACAAGGAGGAGGGAGAACAATTTATTAAAGATCTAGAAAGGGAGCGGGGGGGAGCAGGGTCTGCAGGCGAGGGGGCCGCCCTCCCCACCGCTCTCCTGGGCTAGGCACAGAGGGACAGAGCCACGCAGAGCTGCGGGAGGGGTGCCTGAGGATGGTCGGTGTCAGCAAAATGTCTCCCAGCCCACGGTCCCATTCTCCTCAGCAGCTGTGTGTGTCCGGGGGCTGCAGACGGCCCAGCACCGGCCTGGAACTGCTCAGCCCTCTGTGAGGGCTGGGACGGGGCTCGGGGGCCTCTCACGGTCCCTGCCAGGGCTACGACTCTATGTTTTTCTATGTTTCCATGGTAACAAAATGTTTTGATGTACTCAAATGCAAACCTATCCAATAGGAACAGGGGATGCCGGCCTGACACAGAGCTGGAGGAAAAGGAGCCTGGAAAGGATTCGGGATAACTGGATAACCTCCTCGTGGGGAGGTCCCAGGGCCGGGCTGTGGCCAAGGGACGCTGGGATTCCTGGTCGTGTGAACAGGAGAGCTGTGAGCTGGCGCAGGGGCAGGGTTTCCCCGTTGCACACGGCATCGGTGAAAGCGACTAGGTGAAATGAAAGGATTGAAATGTCCAAATTTCCCAAAACTGGGAGCGGGTGAGGAAAGAGCCGCACAGATGGAGGGAGGCTGCGGAAAATCCCTTCCAAAGAGAGACCCCCAAACCCTCATCTCATTATCGTATCAAAGTAGGCTCAGGCAGAGACTGGGCTGGGGCTAAACCACAGGTGATGTCGGGCTCTGGGATCTCACTGAGATAAGAAGCGCCAGGCCCAAAGGCTGGAGGCTGAAGCCAGACAAATTCCAGCTGGAAATCCCGGCTAACGGCTGAGCCCTGAGTCTGATTCACCCTTCGGAGACACTGCGAGGGGAATGGCTGGATTCTCCAACTCCCAGTGCTGGCAGTGCCGGGCTGGGGGCTGTTCTGGGCATTGGCTTGAGGGCTTGTTGGGACTGAAAGCATCACAGCAGCTCGGCTGTGGCACTTCACCGGAGCCCCCAGGAACACTGGCACCTCCTCGCTTCCCAGCAGGCTTACGTCAGGAAAGAGCCCCCATGACCAGCCAGAGCCCTGACATGCCGGAGGGGGCGGGGACAGCGTCTGTGAAGGGACATGCAGCTGCCTCCTCAGCTCTTTATCTGTTCTTACTCCAAAGGGAGTTTTGTTTCATGAGGCCTGAGAAAGTCCTAGGCACAACCTGAGAATGTGGCCCCGGATTGTACATCGACTAATTCCTCAGCTCCTGAAGGATCCCCTGTGCCGCTGAAATGCAGCCACCTCTGGGTTGTAGCACATTATTAGGGATCAGCTGGGGTGCACAGAAAAGAGGACACAGTAGCAAACTCATCCCCTATGCCAAGGGACCTGGGATGTTTAGTGGTTCTGCAGAGCAGAAAGGGCCCTAGACTGACTCTCTGCCCCATCACACCCACGCCTCTCTGGGTCTGTGGAGCAGGGGAGCCCCTCAGCCAGAGCTGGTACCTGTGAGTGCTGAGACGGACGTGTCTTCCCTGGGAACTCCCCTCAGGCAGCCGCGTCCTGCACCTCTCTCAGCCCAGCGTCTGCAGCAGCGTCCGGCGCCGAGAGCCGGCACAGGGCTGGGCACTGGTTATAACCCAGCTCTGGGCCGTCCCAGGGGGGTTCGCTCAGCCTCGGGGGGAGAAGCAGCATCTGGATGCAAACAGCCTGGAGACTGGAGACACTGCAACCAGCGTCTCTGTTTCCACGTCTGGGCTTCTGGGCTATTTATCCAGTTTTCAGCGTAATTAGCAATTCATGGAACTGGGGTTCTGTACCCTGCATGCCCCCCCATGTGGCACCTCTCTGCGGGAGAGGGATGTGCCACCCTCTCCACCCCCCCCGGTCAGCATGGTTGTCACCTGCATGGAGCTGGGTGTGTGCTCCCTTACCTGGGCCAGCCTGGGGCTCGTAGGGGAGAATAGTGTCGGTCCCCCCCGCCCCACACACACACACCCTAGCTAGATGGGAGGCTCCATGCCCTCAGCTAGGACACAGCTTCCCCCATCTCCCCGCGCCAGCTGCCCCCGCCAGGGAGCCTCTTCCAGCCCAGCTCCGTGCCAGGCACAGCTGCTAATTCAGGGGCCCTCTGCCCTGTGCCCCCCGCTGCCACCGGAGGACTGACCTGGCTCAGGGCCTGCCTGGTCCCACTGCAGCCTGGAGCAACCTTCTCACGCCACATGTCCCACACCAGGCTGGCTGCTCGCTGGCTCCAGATGGCCAGCTGGCTCTTGGTGAGCAGGTCAGGCCACGTGGGAGGTGTCAAGCCCCCACCCCTTCCATTCCTCCCCTTTGGCCCTGACCACCCACCTCACAGGCCAGCCCTCTTCTGGACCCCAGTGTCTCTGGGATCACCTAGGACAGGAGATGGCCCCACTTGGGGGGTTCTCACTGCTCCCACCACTTCTCTGACCCATGATCAGCACAGAAAGCTCAAGCCAAACCCAACTGTTTGCACAACGGAAAGAAAACTGGGGAGGAAACAGAACATTTCAAGGAAGAAAGACAGGTCCCCTGTGTGGGCACCGGGACGTCACAAACTGCATCTCCGGGAGGTCAAGAAGGTCCACAGTCTGCTCCTCACACATCCCAGGCCTCCTGCCCAGGCCTGGCTGTGCTCTCTCCCTCTGCTGGGCCCTCTGTCCATAGCCCCATCTCGCTCCCCAGTGGCTCACTGTGCTCAGCTGCTGTGTTACTTGTGACGTCCACCCTCCTGGCTGCCTGCCCCAGCTCCCGGTCCTGCCTCAGCTCTCTGCTGCTCTGCCTGCAGCCCCTCTCTCTGGCTCTTCCGGCTCAGCATCACTTCTGCTCTGCCTCCTGCCCAGATTCACCCTCTTGGCTGCTTCTCTGGCCGCTGTCCTGCCAGTGTCTGCTCTCTGCCTCCAGCTCAGCTTGAAAGCCTGCCATATTACCACTGCGCGAATGGCCCAAAGTCCCTTACAAAACCAATGCAAAGTGGCCCAGTCCATTCACTGAAACACCAGCTGTTTTATTACCATGTTGGTCCACATGTCCCCTAGCACCACAAAGCTTTTGTTAGATACCTACCAAAGGGCTGACTTCTTTTTCTTAAGAAAAGGACAAGCAGGTGTTTATTCACATTAGCAAACAATGGTGAATCACAGTGTTAAAATAGTCCAAAGGAGACCAACATGCATGTAGCACAGCAATAACGTTCTCGTGTTCTTCATTTCTGAAGCCATTCCGTGGCAGTGGCCAATGTCTATGGTTCGTGCTGAATTGCTTTGTTGCAGGTAGGCTCTAGAAGGCAACATTTTACCCTCACAGTCATTCTCAGAAGTCGAATGCTTCGGCTGATGTTCAAACCTAGGAGCAGTGGCACTGTAATCACTTCTTTCACTGGTGCAAACTATTCCAAACAGATTTTACATTGCTTCCTATATGCCCCAGCATGAAGAAGATTTTATAGACGTTCCTCTGGGGTGTGGCTGCTCAGGTTTGTTTGATCAAGTTCATCTGAGAAAACCCTCTTTTGTCAGCAGTGTCGCTAAAACGGAGCCAACACAAGGACAGGGCAAATGACCAAGTTCACTAACGTTTTTGTCCTCAGCAGCAGCTTTGTGTTAAAGAGCTTCAACCACAAATTGCTCATTTGATTTGTCCTAAGTTTGGGGCCAGTGAACCATGGGCAGAACTTCCCCTGGCTGCTCCAACTCACCAAGATCTCCACAAAGAATGGGAAAAATGAGATATCAGGCAATTGATGTCATGAAGGGCCGAGATTGGGCCAGACAGTTGCGGTATGTTTTGTGGTCTGGAAGTCATGGCAAGGCAAAGATGGGGTTTGCTGGGTTGGGGGCGGAAAGGTGACACCCAAACAGGGCAGGCGATGGTCAGGGAGAGGGAACCCAGCAATGGAAGAGCCGTGCTTGAGGACAGAGTAATAAGTGCTTCCTGACTCTTTGTTGTTTGCTAATTAATAGTTCTTATCTGCCCCCTTTGACTATCTAGTCATTAAATGGTTAGAGACTCGGTTTTCCCTTGACATATTTTTTGCCCACTGCCTTTTCTTCTTCCCCTACCTCCCAATTTTCCCTTCTTCCACCTATTTATCTTGGCCCTAGACATCCAACACTCTGGTCACCTGAAGAAGTGGGCTGTGCCCACGAAAGCTCATGATACCATCTACATGTTTTGTTAGTCTACACAGTGCTACCAGACTATTCGTTGTTTTTTCAAGTGTCAGGCACTTCTCAGACTGTGAACTTCCACAATGCTGAGCTCACCAAACTGAGACAGAGCTCCCTTCCTTAATGAGGACGTGTCCTTCCCCCCTCTTCTCACACACGCTCAATGCCAGTGGCCCCACGAGAACACACTCTACAAGTGTATTTGCCCACTTTGTCACGAAGCTCTTTGGTTTTGACCCCATAAATGATGGGCTTGAGCATGGGGGGAACTAGGAGATAGAGGTTGGCTGAGAAGATGTGAACATGGGGAGGGATGCCCTGGCCGAACCGATGGGTTAGGTAAGAGAAGAGGCTGGGAGTATAGGACGTCAGCATCACACAGAGGTGGGCCGTACAGGTGCTGAGGGCTCTCTGGTGGCCTTTCTTGGAGGACGTTCTGAGGACGGCCCGGACGATCAACCCATAGGACAGGAGGATGAGGGTCAGGTCGAGCCCGGTGACAACAAATGCGATCATCAGACCATACGTGCGGTTGACTGTGGTGTCGCCACACGACAACTTCACCACAGCCATGTGCTCGCAGTACGCGTGGGGGATGACATGGCTGGCACAGAACGGGTGCCTGCTCAGGAGCAGGGGCATGGGCAGAATGAAGAGGACGGCTCTTATCAAACCCACCAGCCCTAGCGTAGCTATCCGGGCATTGCTGAGGACGGTGGTGTATCTCAGAGGGTTGCAGATGGCCATGTAGCGATCAAAGGCCATCGTCACCAGGACAGCTGACTGCATAACTGCAAGTGTGTGAATGAAGAATGTCTGGGTGAGGCAGCCTCCCACAGTCACCCCCTTCACATTGAACCAAAATAGACACAGTGCTCTAGGCGTGACAGAGGTGGACATGCCGATGTCGGTGAGTGCCAGCATGCAGATCAGCAAGTACATGGGCTTGTGCAGGGCCTGCTCCTTGCCTACCACAAACACAACTGTGACGTTCCCCAGCAGACCGATGATGTAGCACAGAGCGAAAGGGATGGAAATCCAGATGTGGGCAGCTTCCAGGCCTGGGAAGCCCATTAGGATGAAAGTCAAAGGGCCAGCAGGCGTGCGATTGAAATCTGCCATGCATTGGTAAAGGCGTTGGTGGGTCTTAGAAAGGATCCAGGTGCCTGGGAAGGGGAGAGAGGCATAGTGAGAGGGTCACCGATGTTATTACAAACAGGACAGTAAATATTTACAGTTGTGACCAATTTAGAAAGTGGGTAGCAGGGAAGTGGCAATATTTACAGGTGGCATCTAATCATTTTGGTCACAGTCGCGTCAAGAGACATCGCCGGAGGGATCCAACCACGCCAGGTCACTGGACATCCTGAGAAGCGGATGAACATCAAAGTCAGTAACTGTAACATGTGCACAGCAGAGGGGAAATGCTTCAGTTCCACAGAAACCTAACGAAGGTTTCATATAACGGTATGAACTGCGGAAACTGAGACCCTAGAGGAGCGGGAGGTGGAATCCTAAAGAAAGCGCAATGCACTGACACCAGTGAGTCAATGTTTCATCTTCCTCTGGACTCCTCTATGTAGTATGATGCACCCTGCTCACCCAGGATCCCGCAGAGCCAGAGGGGTTCAATGAATGATCAAGGGCTTTGGGGAATTCCCTTATGAACAGGGGCAGAAGACTGGGGTTGTTACAGAGGTCACATCCTCTGTAATCTCTGTAACCTGCTGGCTTGGGAAGTACGTCGTGTACAAAAGTGCTGATCTAACTGAAAATCCTGTAAACAGGAGCAGGTATAATAATATTCACCATCTGCCTATTCATATTCATGCCTAGGAGCTAACATCACTAAAAGAGGATTCGGGGGAAGCAGTGACAGACGGGTGAATTCACAGACTAAAATGGATAAAGGAGAGTAACTGGTGCCAAATCATCGCTCACTCGGAACGGTGTGTTGGGGGGAACGAGTATCTACAAGAAAAAGGTTCGTTTCCTCCATCCCCTCCTGCGCTGCCTGTGTCTTCTCTAACATGCACATTCATTCCTCAGCGCTGTACTCTCCTGCCCTGGTCTAAACTGAGACCGGTGTGAATTCCTTACCCAGTGTACACCTCCCTCGGTGTGGGGAGGACAAGGCACACTTGTGAGAGCAGAGCTGAGATCCCCCCTGCTCCCAGAGACTGCACTGAAAGGCATTCTGGGTGTAGAATAAAACATTAAACATGGTTATTCATGGCGTGAGGTTTCTCTTTGCTATCTCTTGTAATCAGCGTTCTCTGCCAGGAGAGATTCAAATGCTGCCCAGCTGCTTAGCAGAGAGCCCACAGTGCCCAAGGGGAGCAGCATGGTTTTCTACTGGTGGTGCACACCTGCACATGCCTCAGTGCACAGAACAACGTTTATTCTGCACACGGAAGGGAAAAACGAGAGGGAACATTGCCTGTAATCACTTGGAATGTAAGCACATTGCCTAGCAAACAACAAAAAATGAAAACTAAGCTCCATGCATTGGCTAGGGTCCCACACACAGGCCAGAACCCCCTTTCGCCTGGATCTAGCAGTTCCCCCGTTTCAGGCTTTTTTCCTCACATGTTTCCTGGAGTCTTCTTCTGTGGAGAGGGAAGCGGCACTGATGAGGTCACTCCGTGCTGTGACAGACCCTCCTCCCATGTTTGGGAAATGGACTTATGGACACAAATCTACGTCACTCAAAGGTGCCTGGGACAACTGGCCTCATGTAACTCATCAACCTTCGTGTCCTAATCCGCTGGGGCTGTGTATAGTAGTATGAGGTGGGGGTCCTTTTTGTGTGTAAGGTTGGGTATATGGCGTGTAGGAAGCTTTGTGGTTTTCAATGTGCAAAGGGACACCATCAGGGGGTTACCCTCAATGCTCAGCTATCCAGCTGCAAACAATCTCCTTTGTCCTGGGACCGGCCAGGAAACTTCCCAGGTAAAGGTGCAATCTGTGAAACAGTGGGAAGCTTAGCAGGATGTGTCTTTAGCTGGCCCGGCACAGCCAGCAGGGGATTACTAAAGACCCCAGGGAAAAGGAGACTTCCCTGGTTTGGAGGGTTAGCTGGCATAAGAACAGTTTAGGGTGAATTTGTAAGGAGTTTGTACGGAGGTTTTAGTGGAGAATTAGTGAAGCATTTTCTGTTATTTTAAATTTGTAACTTACTTTGCTCAGCCTGTTCTCACTTATAACCACACAATCCTACTGCTGGTATTTCATAAAGTCACTTTTATTTCCTAGCAAGCCCAGTGCAAATAATTGTTACGTGGGGCAGCAACCAGTGGGCACATTCCCCCGTTCACTGCTAAAGGGGGATAACCCAAACAATCCACTGGGGGGTTTGATCCCCTTTGGGGAGTGGCATCCTGGGAAGCTGGGCCCAAAACTGCATTTTCCTTCGACCTGAAGAGGTTCAGTGTCTGTACTGCTTCTCGGGGGGCAGGATCTTAGCTTGGGGCCTTGGCTGGGGGGGACCAGGGAGCTGGCTCAGCAGGACCGGGCCTGTTTCTTGCCCAAATACCTTATTGGCCCGATGGCCCTTCCCAGCCGTCTACCTTGATTGAAGGGCCCTTGCCCAGCTGGGACTCCATTTGAAATACAGAGACCCAGTCAATGCTCACAGCGTCAACTACAAACGCCCCATGCGCACCAACAGGACCATCGTAATCAGTGAAACAGAACTGTCCAGCGTCTCGCATGCCCCATCTTGCACAGAATGTATCACAATAGTGTTATCACCGTGCCACAGTAAGATCACTATGGGCACAGGGGCACACAGCGATCAATGTTTCGTTGCACCAATGAAATGCCTCAAGTTACACAACAACAAGAGCTGGAAACCGCCCTAAGGGAAGGTGGTGACACCCCGGCTGCAGTTCTGCAGCTGGCTAGGGCAGAGAGACCCTGGGGCCTGCCCCAGAGCACCCAGGGCCAGGAATATTGACCTGGGACCCACATTCACAACAAAAAATGTCATTTTACCACACTATCCACCTGTTCCGGTACACACGAATCCGAGCCCCTACTGCCCCCAGCAGTGCCTGTACTCCCTGCCAGTCACCGCAACCCCCAGCTCTGCCTGTCCCTGTACACCCTGCCCTGTTCCACGATCCTCAGCGCTGGCAGCCTGCCCCCGGGACCGCCATCCCTGCCACACATTTACACCCCTCAGCCAGGAACAGGCCCGGTGCCAGGCCCCACAGCGACAGCTTCAGGAACATTTCCCATGAACTGGGAAAGGGGGAGACCAGACGGAACAGCCGTTTGAGGGGGGAAGGGAACCTCAGCAACAGGAGCTCAGCCTGGGAGGGGAAAGCGAGAGGGGCAGACTCAAAACGACACAAAGCTCTGAGGCAGAGCAGCCCCAGGCAGACCTTCCTGAGCCTGCGCTTCTGGGCCGGCAATTGCTGACGTGAGCATCAGGCTGCCGGGGGGGTTGCTTGTGGGAGGAGGAATGGTCTGCATGAGAGATGATATCAGCGACTATTTGCTACAAGTGCAGCCCCCCTACTTTACAGGCTGGGACACCCCCTGGCCGAGGCGACCTAGTTACACCTCTCCTCTGTGCCCTAGGCAGGATGCCCATTCCCTGTTTCCCCCAGTTTCAGGACTCCTCCCCCCGGCACACACAGGGTGCGTCTAGACAGCGGTGCTAGTTCAGGACACTTCCAGTACCACCCCCCCACACCACTATTCCGACGTCCCTGTAAACCGGGTTCCACGAGGACGTTTCGCGGAACAGCACTTTCTTTCAAAATACACTGGAAATAAGCGATACAATTTGCACAGCTCGAATTGCCTAGTTTATTTCAAGCTACGAGTGCAGTGCAGATGCACCCACACTGTGCGTTCCTGGACCGATTGATTTCCTCCAGGCCAAAATCCTGCTTTTCTTTCTATTATTTTTGGGGTGTTTCTCATCCTCTCCAGACCTAAAGACTCAGGGCACAAGGAGAACAGACCCCTCTGTCCCCCTTACAAATATTACTGTCCTGATTGTGCTGCACCTCTACAGCTAGGTGTTAGCAATTTCAGCAACTTCTTCTGTCCGTTCATCTTTGGTCCGAAAGAGTCGATTGGCCTTGGAGGACAGAGCATGACTCCTGCGGTCATCACTGGGGGCTCATGGCAAGATGATTTCTGACCATTAATTTAGGTCCCCACGAGTGGATTTTGGGTGCACTCCGGGCTGTGTTGGGAGTTTTGACGCTGATCTCAAAGGGACCAGATTCACCCTCAGCACCTACTTTTCTGTTCTGTTAGGGGGCTCAAAGCGCCTGAAAGAAGCCTCCAGTTCATGTGGCATTCGGAGGCTGGGTGTGAAAGGCGGGGAGTCCCACATGGGCCCCGACTCTGATCTAAGGCGGACCAGTGTGACTCTGGAGTGACCCGCCGTGGGCAGAATCTGGCTGGTGTCGGCCCAGTCTCGCGGCGAACCCTCCAGTAACGCAGAGGCTTTGGCTGCACTTCCCCCAGCACGGGGAAGCTGCTGAAGCTGGAGGACTTGGGAAAGAAGAGGGGAACCCACAGTCCCCAAGGGAAGCTATTGAAACAGACAGGATAGAGCAGGAGACAAGGAACGGCTCTGAAAAGCAAATATGCATCCGCACTATTTCCAATGCATTGGTGGTGCCACTTTTACCAGCCAGATCCCTGGGTATTGCCGACACTTCTGAGCCATTCAAGTTGCCGTGCTGGTGAATTCCCACCCTGAGGTCTCTTGCCGTGAGTTGTGGACTCCCCTGATCCCTCGGCCCTCACGTTAATGCACAAAGACCCAACTCACCCCAAACCCATCCTGCAGGAGAGGAACGCTCCTCACTGCGCGAGGAGGCAGAGCCCTGACACTCGGGGTGCGACTCTCTTCCGTCTGGCATGCGCCGTGCTGGGCAGCGACCTTTATGAGTCCCCTGCCGAGTCCCAGCGGGCTCTCGGCTTAGCAGGCTCCCACACAATCCCCGGGCTCCGTGAGCGAGAGGCGAGGAGAGAATCGCCCCTGGAGAACAGCAGCGTGCGAGCCCTCCCGGGAACGCAGAAATGGCAGGTCGGTGCCCACGCGCTCTGGGAAAACTGGGTTTTGTGGACTATTCAGCCAACAAACTGGCAGTGGGTTCGCTATGGTTAATGAATTGCCACCTGCACAATGCCTGGGAATCCTGCTGCGGGACATAAGAACATAAGAACATAAGCACGGCCGTACCGGGTCAGACCAAAGGTCCATCTAGCCCAGTATCCTGTCTGCCGACAGTGGCCAGCGTCAGGTGCCCCAGAGGGGGTGGACCGAAGACAATGATCAAGCGATTTGTCTCCTGCCATCCCGCTCCAGCCTCTGACAAACAGAGGCCAAGGACACCATTTTATCCCCTGGCTAATAGCCTTTTATGGACCTAACCTCCATGAAATTATCTAGCTTCTCTTTAAACTCTTTTATAGTCCTAGCCTTCACAGCCTCCTCTGGCAAGGAGTTCCACAGGTTGACTACGCACTGTGTGAAGAAGAACTTTCTTTTATTAGTTTTAAACCTGCTACCCATTAATTTCATTTGGTGTCCTCTAGTTCTTCTATTTATGGGAACTAATAAATAACTTTTCTTTATTCGCCCTCTCCACACCACTCATGATTTTATACACCTCTATCATATCCCCCCTCAGTCTCCTCTTTTCTAAACTGAAAAGTCCCAGTCGCTTTAACCTCTCCTCATACGGGACCCGTTCCAAACCCCTAATCATTTTAGTTGCCCTTTTCTGAACCCTTTCCAAGGCCAAAATATCTTTTTGAGGTGAGAGACCACATCTGTACACAGTATTCAAGATGTGGGCGTACCATAGTTTTATACAGGGGCAGTAAGATATTCTGGGTCTTATTTTCTATCCCTTTCTTAATAATTCCTAGCATCCTATTTGCCTTTTTGACCGCTGCACATGTGTGGAAGTTTTCAGAGAACTGTCACGATAACTCCAAGATCTCTTTCCTGATTTGTCGTAGCCAAATTAGCCCCCATCATACTGTACGTATAGTTGGGGTTATTTTTCCCAATGTGCATTACTTTACACTTATCCACATTAAATTTCATTTGCCATTTTGTTGCCCAATCACTCAGTTTGGTGAGATCTTCTTGGAGTCCCTTACAGTCTGCTTCTGTCTTGACTATCCTAAACAGTTTGGTATCATCCATAAACTTTACCACCTCACTGCTTACCCCTTTCTCCAGATCATTTATGAATAAGTTGAACAGGATTGGTCCTAGGACTGACCCTTGGGGACACCACTAGTTACCCCTCTCCATTCTGAAAATTTACCATTTATTCCTACCCTTTGTTTCCTGTCTTTTAACCAGTTCTCAATCCAAGAAAGGACCTTCCCTCTTATCCCATGGCCATATAATTTACACAAGAGCCTTTGGTGAGGGACCTTGTCAAAGGCTTTCTGGAAATCTAAGTATACTATATCTACTGGATCCCCCTTGTCTGCATGTTTGTTAACCCCTTCAAAGAACTCTAATAGATTAGTAAGACAGGATTTCCCTTTACAGAAACCATGTTGACTTTTGTCAACAAATTATGTTCTTCTACATGCTTCACAATTTTATTCTTTACTATTGTTTTGACTAATTTGCCAGGTACTGAAGTTAGACTTACCGGTCTGTAATTGCCGGATCGCCTCTAGAGCCCTTTTTAAATATTGGTGTCACGTTGGCTACCTTCCAGTCATTAGGTACGGAAGCCGATTTAAGGGATAGGTTACAAACCACAGATAATAGTTCAGCAATTTCCCATTTGAGTTCTTTTAGAACCCTTGGATGAATGCCATCCGGTCCCGGAGATTTGTTAACATTAAGTTTTTCTATTTGTTCCAAAACCTCCTCTAATGACACTTCAATCCAGGACAGTTCCTCAGATTCATTACCCACAAAGGACGGTGCAGATTTGGGAATCTCCCCAACGTCCTCAGCCGTGAAGACTGAAGCAAAGAAATCATTTAGTTTCTCTGCAATGGCTTTATCGTCCTTGATTGCGCCTTTTATAGTTCGATCGTCTAGGGACCCACAGGTTTTTAGCAGGCTTCCTGCTTCTAATGTACTTAAAAACATTTTGTTATTTCTTTTTGAGTTTTTGGCTAGCTGTTCCTCAAAATCTTTTTGCTTTTCTTATTACATTTTTACACTTGATTTGACAGTGTTTATGTTCCTTTCTATTTATCTCACTAGGATTGGACTTCCACTTCTTAAAAGATGCCTTTTTGTCCCTCACTGCTTCTTTTACATGGTGGTTAAGCCAGTGACTCTTTTTAGGTCTCTTGCTATGTTTTTAATTTGGGGTATACATTTAAGTTGGGCCTCTATTATGGTGTCTTTAAAAGTTTCCATGCAGCTTGCAGGGATTTGGCTCTAGTCACTGTGCCTTTTAATTTCTGTTTAACTAACCTCCTCATTTTTGTATAATTCCCCTTTTTGAAATTAAATGCCAGGGTGCTGGTCTGCTGAGGTGTTCTTCCCACCACAGGAATGTTGAATGTTATTATATTATGGTCACTATTCCCAAGCGGTCCTGCTTGGTTATTTCCTGGACCTGATCCTGCGCTCCACTCAGGACTAAATCGAGAATTGCCTCTCCCTTGTAGGTTCCTGCCAGCTGCTCCAAGAAGCAGTCATTTAAGCCATTGAAATTTTATCTCCTTCTCTTCCTGAGGTGACATGTATCCAGTCAATATGGGGAGTAATTAAAATCCCCATTATTATAGAGTTCTTTGTTTTGGTAGCCTCTCTAATCTCCCTCAGCATTTCAATGTCAGTATCCTGTCCTGGTCAGGTGGTCAGGATAATATATCCCTCCTGCTAATTTCTTATTTTTGGAGCATGGAATTACTATCCATAGCGATTCTATTGAACATGTTTATTCATTTAATATTTTTATTTCATTTGATTCTACATCAAATGAACACTGGACCAAACCCCCATTCTCCATCGATCGTGGCAGGGAACTTGGTCCTGCCTGGCGCCCAAGAGTTATCGTACCCAGTCTATTAGCTCCTGAAAAGTCACCGCCACCAGGTGGAGGCCCAGGGATGGGATCCTGCCTGACTGCAAGCCCATTGGGTGGGGAAAGGCGTCCTTCTCCCAGCCTGCTAGCAGGTCAGCAGCGATCTAGACCTTGCAGCCCACAACGGTGCAAATGGTTCAGCTGCTCCTCCCCAGGCACGGAGCTAACGTTCTGACCTTGTTGGTCTTGCATAGATCAGTGCAGAAATCTGCTGTGCTGGCCCAAGTCAGAGCATGTCCAAGGGGACTTCTCCATTCATGGTGTGATTCTTCCCCCACTCCCAGGGCAAAGGTCACCTCCCCATCTCCCACCGGACCCCGCGTTTTGGGGAGAAACGGCCAAGTGGAGTTGCCCGGGGGGCCGTTTCAGCACGGTGGTGTTTTCAGGAGCCGGGCCCAGCTGGGACAGAAATACAACCGAAAAAGAATCGAATGACGGCTCCATCTGTGTCACTGTCCCGGCTACGGTCCCTCCCCAGGGCTTGCTTCACAGGGGGCCAGGGGCCTCATTCGGGGATGGCTCATTTGCACCCCTGGGTGCAGTCTGGGAACTGCGGAGCCCCGCAGCCCACCTGGCTGGGCTGCCCCCTTTTCACGCTGCTGTGCCGGTGATTCAGCCTCCCCAGGCCCTGTTGTCACCCAACACGCAGCGGATGGTCCACACGCCAAGAGCAAGCTACCCAGGGGCTTCCCTACACGTTCCCCAGGTACGAACTCAGCCAGTTTCCCAGCTTCCCCACCTCCCGCCCCCACAGGTGTCACTGCTTTGCCCTGCACAGGGCTGTGTGCACGGGGCGCTCACTAACACAGCTTACCCACCCCCCTTTCACCATGTGCCAAGGGCTCCGCTGGCCACGCTGAGATTGCCCCGGACTCTTCACTCGGAGGCAGACCGGGGTAGTCAAAACCCCTCTGAACCACACACAGGTGGGTGGGCTGTGACTATGGGAGAGAGCAAATACATCCAGGCAGGTTAGCTAGCCAAGGAACCCAACCCCACGTCGGCGTCACACTCGGAATGGGCAGGATACGAACGAGGAATTTCTCCCCTGGCTTCACCTGAAGGATGCTCCAGTGTCAGGGCATCCGCCCACTCTCCCCAATCCTGCACCAGGAGGGGTCCACTTCTCGTGACTTCTTCCAGGACCAGCCTCTGGAGCGCCAAGGGGGACTCGGCAAACCACTTCTCCCTTCTACCTCGAATGCTACCTGTGGGCGGTTGCTCCTCCCCCGCTCTACACCCTGGGCCCTCCTGACCTTTTTATCGTGCTCTTGACCTGTGACCCTCTCTCTCCAAACTGTCCCACCCATGTAGCTGGAGCCAGATGCAGGACTTGCAACCAGTTCACTTTGCACTGACTAGGCCCCCACTTCGTGTTCCGGAGTTAGGGTTGGCCATCTCTTCCAAAGGAGCTTCCTCTTCTTCTGACCACATAATGGGAGACTGCTTGGCTGTGTCTACATTGGCACCTTTCGAAAAGGATGCTAATGAGACACATTTCGAAATCGGCTGGGATTTAAATATCCCCGCGGCATTTGCATTTACTGCCGCTTTTTCCGCTCGGGTTTTGCCGAGAAAAGCGCCAGTCTAGACGCGATCTTGCGGAAAATAAACCCTTTTCCGAATATCTCTTATTCCTACTTGAAGATCGCGTTTAGACTGGCGCTTTTCTCCGCAAAACCCCGAGCCGGAAAAAGCGCAGTTATGTAATGAAATGCCGCGATATTTAAATCCCCGCGATTTGCATCTAGCATCCCTTTTCCGGAAAGGGGTGCCAATGTAGACACAGCCCATGAGTTCATGGAACTTCTTACGAGGCTCTTCCTTCAACCTTCTCTTCATTTCATGGCAGAGGGAGTTGTCCCGGAGCCCCAACACCATCTGCTCTTTCAGCACCATATCTGGGTCTGAAACTCATTGAGGGTCTCGCCGCTCCACTTTGCTCATTCTATCCTGGAAGTCATAGGCATGTGCCCGGATAGTTTCACCAGGCTCCTGTTTTCGCTCAAAGAACTCCTTTAGTCAGGTTCCAATAGGTACCTTGTCTCCATACACTTGTAGGAGTTCAAATACCTTTTTCACATCTTTCTTGTCTGCCAATGCCATGAACTTTACTGTGGCCTTGGCCTGGACCTTGAGGTGCTTTTCTATGAAGTCCACATGATCTTCTTCAGGTACTCTTAGCACATGCAGTGCTGCCTTCACGGACTTCACCCACTCCTCTACCGTAATGTCTCCTGGCCTAGTTGGGAAGCCATCAAACTCTGTGACCTTCTACTCCCGTGGGACATAAATAGTAGGGGGTTTCTTAGCTTCTGCTGTCTGTTGGTCTATAACTGCCTTGACCAGTGATAAGGCTTCTCTCTGTTCAGCTCTAGCTTGCTGTAATGCCTCACTTTGGTCTGAAAATCCGCGCTGAAGTTCAGCAACATGGGTCTGTAGTTCTTCAATTCCAGCCATGGTAGGGCTCTCGACCAGGCCTGAACAGTGTTACCAGAACTCCACAAGTAAACCAGTGGGGTGGACCCTTTGAATAGGATCCTGTTTGTGACGCCAATTATGTAAGCGGGGGAATGGTCCCGCTATTGTGGGAAACTTTCCTGGCTTCTATACTATCCCAGTGAAATGGACCAGTGAAAGGATCTGAGTCCCCGCTCCCACTTCTTTTACTCAAAGGCCTCCCTGACCCTGAGGTCTCCCCTTCCACTCTCCTGATTAGCAGAGTCCTCGAAATCCCAACAAGGCTGGGCCCAGGTTTTCTGGGGCTTAATCCCTGACCTTGTATTCACTTGGGGCAGGGGCTAGGGTGTCCCCACTCTGGGGTGCTCTCTGCACACTGCAGGCTTTCTTGACCCAGTGATCATTTCATACAGTTCAAAGCAAATACAATTTATTAAACAACAACGGATTAAAAAGAAAAGAATAAGGAGAAATGAGAGAGGTTAAATGAGAACACACAGTCCTGCTCTGTAGCACGGGGACATCACAAACAGCAGTCTGCAGAGTGTAAGGACAGTTCACAGTCTGTTCCTTATAGGTCCCAGGGCTCTTTCTTAGGCCCTGGCTGTGCTGCAGGGGGCTGCAGGTTGGACACGCTTGCTCTGGCTGTGACCACACGGCCTCAGGCTCTATGTGGCAGGACCCCTCTCCCAGTTGGAGTTACACTCCCTCTCCAAGTCTGGCCTGCAGGGCCTCTTGGCTGGTGGCATGTCCCTGGCCAGAGCCTCTTTCCCCCCCTTTCCTGGTCCCAGCTGCTCACCACACCAAGTTGCAGACTGTGCTGCTTTGCCAGACTCCAGCTCCTTGTCCCTTTGGCTCTCTGGTCACTGCAGGTCTGCTGCTCAGCACAGGGTCTGCGCTCCTTGGGCTGTGTGTGTGGCGCTGTCACTGCAGGTCTGCCCCTCAGCGCAGCTTACACTCCTTGGGCTGTGTGTGCCTGGCTCTGACACTACAGGTCTGTCTCTCCACACAGCTTGCTCTTCCTGCTGCTCTTCTCAGCTCTCTCTCCTTTTCTCACAGAGACCCAGAAAATCCCAGCTCACATGGGGGATGGGACCTGGCCTCCTAATTTCCTCATTGGCCTGTCCAACCTGTCAATCAGGCTAAGCTGGAGTGTTGGCCTCTTCCCATTGTCCCTGGGGTCTGTCAGTCTAAGGGCCCTGATTTCTCATGGACCCTTCCCCTTTTGGTACTGGGAGCTGGCCAACCAAAAACTCCCACTGAGTTTTAGTAAGGGGCTGACAGTCCTCTTTCATTACTATTTCTAGTTTTAGCGGCCTAAATTAGTCTTTAGGCTTCAACCTACAGGATCCTGCATTCCAGGTTCTCCTACTCATGTCTAGTACTGGGTTCCTCTCACTACTGATAGATCCTACGTGTCTACAGCCCCACAATTTAACTCTAATTAACATACAGTGAAAAAATATGATGCAACCTTTTGCCTGAGTGTAACATCACCCAATAAATGATTAATGAGCTAACATCCCTGGCTATATTATAGATCCCATCATTTCATAGGTTCTGTTTTCCGATGTGCCTCACTTTCTTCCCATCCCCCAGGAGTACACTTTGGCTATGTCTGCACTACCAGGTTATTTCGAAAACATAACGCCTGAAAACCTATGAGCAGTGGCACTGTAATCACTTCTTTCACTGGTGAAAACTATTCAGAATAGATTTTATGTTGCTTCATAAATGCCCCAGAATGAAGAATGTTTTCTGGATGTTCCTCTGCAGTCTGGCTGCTCAGGTTTATTATTATCAAGTCCACCTGAGAAAACCCTCTTTCATTGGCAGAGTTGCTGAAAAGGAGCCAACACCAGGGCAGGGCAACTGACCAAGTTCACTAACATTTTTCTCCTCAGCAGCAACCTTGTGTTAGAGAACTTCAACCTCAAATTGCTCATCTGGTTTGTCCTAAGTTTGGGGCCAGTGAACCATGGGCAGAACTTCTCCTGGCTGCTCCTACTCACCAAGATCTCCACAAAGCATAGGAAAAATGAGATATCAGGCAATGGATGTTGTGAAGGGCCGAGCAACATACAAGAGCTTAGTGCTTGCTCACCAGGTGTGACATAGTTGAGGGGCTGTCCACTCTTGTGACCCTGAATCCACTCTGGTTTGGCATTCACTGGTTGCTGTGGTGTGCTGTGTGTGACCCCTACTGCCCCATGCAGGTGTGCAGAGACTGTGTGTGTGTATGCGTGCAGTACCCAGCGGCGGATGTTCCCTGAGGAAAGGCACATAGGAAATGGCACAGCCGCCTGACACCTGGACTAGGTGGAGGCTATCTGACCAAAGCAAAGGGGATGGGTGCCTGGGGGCTGAGGGACCAGTTGCTGGTTAGTCTCATCTGGGTAGGATTAGGAGGGGAGACTGTGAGCAGGAAAGGGGGGTTCAGGGCCCGTAATCCCTTCCCCCCAAAAGGAATAAGGCTGCCTTCCCTAGCTCCTGTGCTAACATTGCTCCTATGCTACGCTGTGTCCCTGAAAAGCAATAAAACCTTCTACTCTACTGGCTGGATGAGAGTCACATCTGGCTGCAGATGGGGGTGCAGGGTTGGAGGCTCCCCAACACGTTGGCACACCAGGTCACTATGCCTATGATAAAGAGGTTCAGCAATGTAGTTTGCAGTTAACAAATGGAAGCTATCCTTTCAGCTATCCAAAGGGACGAAGAACCCCGTTCCCACAGGGATAATGCACCGCGAGACTGTGCCAGACAGTTGAGGTATGTTTTGTGGTCTGGAAGTCACGGCAAGGAAAAGTTGCAGTTTGTTGGGTTGGGGGTGGAAAGGTGACACCCAAACAGGTCAGGCGATGGTCAGGGAGAGGGAACCCCACAATGGAAGAGCCAGGCTTGAGGACGGAGTGATAAGACACTAGGTATCAGGCACTTCTCCGACTGTGAACTTCCACAATGCTGAACTGGGACAGAGCTCCCTTCCTTAACGAGGACGTGTCCATCCCCCCTCTTCTCACACACGCTCAATGCCAGTGGCCCCACGAGAACACACTCTGCAGGTGTATTTGCTCACTTTGTCACGAAGCTCTTTGGTTTTGACCCCATAAATGATGGGGTTGAGCATGGGAGGAACAAGGAGATAGAGGTTGGCTGAGAAGATGAGAACATGGGGAGGGACGCCTTGACCGAACCGATGGGTTAGGTAAGAGAAGAGGCTGGGAGTATAAAACATCAGCATCACACAGAGGTGGGCCGTGCAGGTGCTAAGGGCTCTCTGGTGGCCTTTCTTGGAGGACGTTCTGAGGACAGCCTGGAAGATCAACGCATAGGACAGGAGGATGAGAGTCAGGTCGAGCCCAGTGACTACAAATGCGATCACCAGACCATACATGCGGTTGACTGTGGTGTCCCCACACGACAGCTTCACCACAGCCATGTGCTCACAGTACGTGTGGGGGATAACTCGGCTGGCACAGAATGGGTGCCTGCTCAGCAGCAGGGGCATGGGCAGAATGAAGAGGATGGCTCTTATCAAACCCACCAGCCCTAGCGTAGCTATCCGGGCGTTGCTGAGGACGGTGGTGTATCTCAGAGGGTTGCAGATGGCCACGTAGCGGTCGAAGGCCATCGTCACCAGGACAGCTGACTGCATAACTGCAAGTGTGTGAATGAAGAATGTCTGGGTGAGGCAGCCTCCCACAGTCACCCCCTTCACATTGAACCAAAATAGACACAGTGCTCTAGGCATGACGGAGGTGGACATGCCGATGTCAGTGAGTGCCAGCATGCAGAGCAGTAGGTACATGGGCTTGTGCAGGGCCTGCTCCTTGCCTACTACAAACACAACTGTGAGGTTCCCCAGCAAGCTGATGAAGTAGCACAGAGCGAAAGGGATGGAAATCCAGATGTGGGCAGCTTCCAGGCCTGGGACGCCCATTAGGACGAAAGTCGAATGGTCAGTGGGGGTGTGATTGGAATCTGCCATGCATTGGTCAAGGCGTTGGTGGGTCTTAGAAAGGCTCCAGGTGCCTGGGAAGAGAGAGCGAGAGGGTCACCAATGTTATTACAAATAGGACAGTAAATATTTACAGTTGTGACCAATTTAGAAAGGGAGTTGCAGTGAAGTGTCAACATGTACAGGTGGCATCTAATCATTTTGGCCACAGTCACTTCAAGAGACATCGCTGGAGGGATCCAACCACGCCAGGTCACTGGGCATCCTGAGGGCGGATGAACATCAAAGTCAGTAACTGTAACATGTGTCCAGCAGAGGGGAAATGTTTCAGTTCCACAGAAACCTAACGAAGGTTTCATATAACGGTATGAACTGTGGACACTGAGACCCTAGAAGAGCGGGAGGTGGAACCCTAAAGAAAGTGCAATGCACTGACACCAGTGAGTCAAGGTTTCATCTTCCTGTGGACTCCTCTGTGTAGTATGGTGCACCCTGCTCATCCAGGATCCTGCAGAGCCAGAGGGGTTCAGAGAATGATCGACAGAGGTAGATGACTAGGATTGTTACCTTACAAAGGAGATGAATAAGATGGGCCATGAGAAATGTCTGGACACCAGTGACTGGTAGAGAGCAGATCACAAAAGTGTTCTCCCTGGCTCCTGAGACAAGTCCAAGGGGCCATTCAACAAACCTGACACATGGCAAATTCCAAAGATTTGAAAAGATCCTTTGTTCCCCCAGTGCCAATCGACCCTGAGGCTCTCATTGCCAAAGGTAAATAAGAATGAAGGGTTTGGGCATTTGCATGGCCAGTGACACTCTCCAACCACATCCGTTACAGTTCACGGCCTGTTTTGGAAAGGGAAAGAGTCACGTTTCCCCTGCCCAAACTGATGTTCTCATGCTGCCTCTGACTTTGTGCTCATCAGAATGGGCACAAGGCTCTTGGTATTCAAGACCACAGACCCCACTGCTGTATCTTCCCTTCTTTCTTTCCGTGAGACACTGTCTTTGAGTCATTAATGGCCAGGGTTGGACTGTTGGAATATGTAAGAATGAACAGGAGTCTGGGATGACGATACTTTAGTGGGAAGGGGTCCAGCCAGAGCAGGCATTCTCCTTCAAACATGTTTTCCCCCCTCGTCCTGGCAACCTAGAAAGCTAGATAAAGGGTCTGGCCAGAGCAAGTATTGTCCTTTCTGATGTAGAAACCCCCCCATCCTCGCAGCCTGGAAAGAGAGAGGCATGGAACAGATTCTTCTTTGCTTTCTCTCTTGTTATTCTCACTTGCTCTGAAAAAAGACTTTCCAGGTTCTATCCTCTGTAATTTCTGTAACCTGCTGGCTTGGAAAGTACGTCGTGTACAAAAGTGCTGATGTAATTGAAAATCCTGTAAACAGGAGCAGGTATAATAATATTCACCATCTGCCTATTAATATTCATGCCTAGGAGCTAACATCACTAAAAGAGGATTCGGGGGAAGCAGTGACAGACGGGTGAATTCACATACTAAAATGGATAAAGGAGAGTAACTGGTGCCAAATCATCGCTCACTCGGAACGGTGTGTTGGGGGGGAACGAGTATCTGCAAGAAAAAGGTTCATTTCCTCCATCCCCTCCTGCGCTGCCTGTGTCTTCTCTAACATGCGCATTCATTCCTGAGAGGGAGTCCGGGCAGCCCTGCCCGGCTACATTTACCCTCTGGCCACAGCATGAACCAACAAGAGAGAGGCTGATGCCAGAAGAACCCCCAGCTGCCTAGCCTGTGACCCCGAGGCTGTCCTGTCCTGCCCTGGTCTAAACTGAGACCGCTGTGAATTCCTTACCCAGTGTGCACCTCTCTCAGTGTGGGGAGGACAATGCACACTTGTGAGAGCAGAGCTGAGATCCCCCCCTGCTCCCAGAGGTTGCACTGAAAGGCATGCTGGGTGTAGAATAAAACATTAAACATGGTTATTCATGGCGTGAGGTTTCTCTTTGCTATCTCTTGTAATCAGCGTTCTCTGCCAGGAGAGATTCAAATGCTGCCCAGCTGCTTAGCAGAGAGCCCACAGTGCCCAAGGGGAGCAGCATGGTTTTCTACTGGTGGTGCACACCTGCACATGCCTCAGTGCACAGAACAACGTTTATTCTGCACACGGAAGGGAAAAACGAGAGGGAACATTGCCTGTAATCACTTGGAATGTAAGCACATTGCCTAGCAAACAAGAAAAAATGAAAACTAAGCTCCATGCATTGGCTAGGGTCCCACACACAGGCCAGAACCCCCTTTCGCCTGGATCTAGCAGTTCCCCCGTTTCAGGCTTTTTTCCTCACGTGTTTCCTGGAGTCTTCTTCTGTGGAGAGGGAAGCGGCACTGATGAGGTCACTCCGTGCTGTGACAGACCCTCCTCCCATGTTTGGGAAATGGATTTATGGACACAAATCTACGTCACTCAAAGGTGCCTGGGACAACTGGCCTCATGTAACTCATCAACCTTGGTGTCCTAATCCGCTGGGGCTGTGTATAGTAGTATGAGGTGGGGGGGGGGTGTCCTTTGTGTGTGTAAGGTTGGGTATATGGCGTGTAGGAAGCTTTGTGGTTTTCAATGTGCAAAGGAACACCATCAGGGGGTTACCCTCAATGCTCAGCTATCCAGCTGCAAACAATCTCCTTTGTCCTGGGACCGGCCAGGGAAACTTCCCAGGTAAAGGTGCAATCTGTGAAACAGTGGGAAGCTTAGCAGGATGTGTCTTTAGCTGGCCCGGCACAGCCAGCAGGGGATTACTAAAGACCCCAGGGAAAAGGAGACTTCCCTGGTTTGGAGGGTTAGCTGGCATAAGAACAGTTTAGGGTGAGTTTGTAAGGAGTTTGTACGGAGGCTTTAGTGGAGAATTAGTGAAGCATTTTCTGTTATTTTAAATTTGTAACTTACTTTGCTCAGCCTGTTCAGAAGAGGAGGGAGAACAATTTATTAAAGCTCTAGAAAGGGAGCTGTGGGAAGCAGGGTCTGCAGGCGTGGGGGCCACCCTCCCCACCACTCTCCTGGGTTGGGCACAGGGGGACAGAGCCATGCAGAGCTGTGGGAGCGGTGCCTGAGGATGGTCGGTGTCAGCAAAATGTCTCCCAGCCCACGGTCCCATTCTCCTCAGCAGCTGTGTGTGGCTGGGGGCTGCAGACGGCCCAGCACCGGCCTGGAACTGCTCAGCCCTCTGTGAGGGCTGGGACGGGGCTCGGGGGCCTCTCACGGTCCCTGCCAGGGCTACGACTCTATGTTTTTCTATGTTTCCATGGTAACAAAATGTTTTGATGTACTCAAATGCAAACCTATCCAATAAGAACAGGGGATGCCGGCCTGACACAGAGCTGGAGGAAAAGGAGCCTGGAAAGGATTCGGGATAACTGGACAACCTCCTTGTGGGGAGTTCCCAGGGCCGGGCTGTGGCCAAGGGACGCTGGGATTCCTAGTCGTGTGAACAGGAGAGCTGTGAGCTGGCGCAGGGGCAGGGTTTCCCCGTTGCACACGGCATCGGTGAAAGCGACTGGGTGAAATGAAAGGATTGAAATGTCCAAATTTCCCAAAACTGGGAGCGGGTGAGGAAAGAGCCGCACAGATGGAGGGAGGCTGCGGAAAATCCCTTCCAAAGAGAGATCCCCAAACCCTCATCTCATTATCGTATCAAAGTAGGGTCAGGCAGAGACTGGGCTGGGGCTAAACCACAGGGAATGTCGGGCTCTGGGATCTCACTGAGATAAGAAGCGCCAGGCCCAAAGGCTGGAGGCTGAAGCCAGACAAATTCCAGCTGGAAATCCGGGCTAACGGCTGAGCCCTGAGTCTGATTCACCCTTCGGAGACACTGCGAGGGGAATGGCTGGATTCTCCAACTCCCAGTGCTGGCAGTGCCGGGCTGGGGGCTGTTCTGGGCATTGGCTTGAGGGCTTGTTGGGACTGAAAGCATCACAGCAGCTCGGCTGTGGCACTTCACCGGAGCCCCCGGGAACACTGGCACCTCCTCGCTTCCCAGCAGGCTTACGTCAGGAAAGAGCCCCCATGACCAGCCAGAGCCCTGACATGCCGGAGGAGGAGGGGCAGAGTCTGTGCAGGGACACGCAACTGCCTCCTCAGCTCTTTATCTGTTCTTACTCCAAAGGGAGTTTTGTTTCATGAGGCCTGAGAAAGTCCTAGGCACAACCTGAGAATGTGGCCCCGTATTGTACATCGACTAATTCCTCAGCTCCTGAAGGATCCCCTGTGCCGCTGAAATGCAGCCACCTCTGGGTTGTAGCACATTATTAGGGATCCGCTGGGGTGCATAGAAAAGAGGACACAGTAGCAAACTCATCCCCTATGCCAAGGGACCTGGGATGTTTAGTGGTTCTGCAGAGCAGAAAGGGCCCTAGACTGACTCTCTGCCCCATCATACCCACGCCTCTCTGGGTCTGTGGAGCAGGGGAGCCCCTCAGCCAGAGCTGGTACCTGTGAGTGCTGAGAGGGACGTGTCTTCCCTGGGAACCCCCCTCAGGCAGCCGCGTCCTGCACCTCTCTCAGCCCAGCGTCTGCAGCAGCGTCCGGCGCCGAGAGCCAGCACAGGGCCGTGCACTGGTTATAACCCAGCTCTGGGCCGTCCCAGGGGGGTTCGCTCAGCCTCGGGGGGAGAAGCAGCATCTGGATGCAAACAGCCTGGAGACTGGAGACACTGTAACCAGCGTCTCTGTTTCCATGTCTGGGCTTCTGGGCTATTTATCCAGTTTTTAGCGTAATTAGCAATTCATGGAACTGGGGTTCTGTACCCTGCATGCCCCCCCATGTGGCACCTCTCTGCGGAGAGGGATGTGCCACCCTCTCCACCCCCTGCCCACCCCGGTCAGCATGGTTGTCACCTGCATGGAGCTGGGTGTGTGCTCCCTTACCTGGGCCAGCCTGGGGCTCGTAGGGGAGAATAGTGTCGGTCCCCCCCCGGCCCACACACACACACCCTAGCTAGAAGGGAGGCTCCATGCCCTCAGCTAGGACACAGCTTCCCCCATCTCCCCGCGCCAGCTGCCCCCACCAGGGAGCCTCTTCCAGCCCAGCTCCGTGCCAGGCACAGCTGCTAATTCAGGGGCCCTCTGCCCTGTGCCCCCCGCTGCCACCGGAGGACTGACCTGGCTCAGGGCCTGCCTGGTCCCACTGCAGCCTGGAGCAACCCTCTCACGCCACATGTCCCACACCAGGCTGGCTGCTCGCTGGCTCCAGATGGCCAGCTGGCTCTTGGTGAGCAGGTCAGGCCACGTGGGAGGTGTCAAGCCCCCACCCCTTCCATTCCTCCCCTTTGGCCCTGACCACCCACCTCACAGGCCAGCCCTCTTCTGGACCCCAGTGTCTCTGGGATCACCTAGGACAGGAGATGGCCCCACTTGGGGGGTTCTCACTGCTCCCACCACTTCTCTGACCCATGATCAGCACAGAAAGCTCAAGCCAAACCCAACTGTTTGCACAACGGAAAGAAAACTGGGGAGGAAACAGAACATTTCAAGGAAGAAAGACACGTCCCCTGTGTGGGCACCGGGACGGCACAAACTGCATCTCCGGGAGGTCACGAAGGTCCACAGTCTGCTCCTCACACATCCCAGGCCTCCTGCCCAGGCCTGGCTGTGCTCTCTCCCTCTGCTGGGCCCTCTGTCCATAGCCCCATCTCGCTCCCCAGTGGCTCACTGTGCTCAGCTGCTGTGTTACTTGTGGCGTGGCCAGGGTCCACCCTCCTGGCTCCCTGCCCCAGCTCCCGGTCCTGCCTCAGCTCTGCTGCTCTGCCTGCAGCCCCTTTCTGGCTCTTCCGGCTCAGCATCACTTCTGCTCTGCCTCCTGCCCAGATTCACCCTCTTGGCTGCTTCTCTGGCCGCTGTCCTGCCAGTGTCTGCTCTCTGCCTCCAGCTCAGCTTGAAAGCCTGCCATATTACCACTGCGCGAATGGCCCAAAGTCCCTTACAAAACCAATGCAAAGTGGCCCAGTCCATTCACTGAAACACCAGCTGTTTTATTACCATGTTGGTCCACATGTCCCCTAGCACCACAAAGCTTTGTTAGATACCTACCAAAGGGCTGACTTCTTTTTCTTAAGAAAAGGACAAGCAGGTGTTTATTCACATTAGCAAACAATGGTGAATCACAGTGTTAAAATAGTCCAAAGGAGACCAACATGCATGTAGCACAGCAATAACGTTCTCGTGTTCTTCATTTCTGAAGCCATTCCGTGGCAGTGGCCAATGTCTATGGTTCGTGCTGAATTGCTTTGTTGCAGGTAGGCTCTAGAAGGCAACATTTTACCCTCACAGTCATTCTCAGAAGTCGAATGCTTCGGCTGATGTTCAAACCTAGGAGCAGTGGCACTGTAATCACTTCTTTCACTGGTGCAAACTATTCCAAACAGATTTTACATTGCTTCCTATATGCCCCAGCATGAAGAAGATTTTATAGATGTTCCTCTGGGGTGTGGCTGCTCAGATTTGTTTGATCAAGTTCATCTGAGAAAACCCTCTTTTGTCAGCAGTGTCGCTAAAACGGAGCCAACACAAGGACAGGAAAATGACCAAGTTCACTAACGTTTTGTCCTCAGCAGCAGCTTTGTGTTAAAGAGCTTCAACCACAAATTGCTCATTTGATTTGTCCTAAGTTTGGGGCCAGTGAACCATGGGCAGAACTTCCCTGGCTGCTCCAACTCACCAAGATCTCCAAAAAGAATGGGAAAAATGAGATATCAGGCAATTGATGTCATGAAGGGCCGAGATTGGGCCAGACAGTTGCGGTATGTTTTGTGGTCTGGAAGTCATGGCAAGGCAAAGATGGGGTTTGCTGGGTTGGGGGCGGAAAGGTGACACCCAAACAGGTCAGCGATGGTCAGGGAGAGGGAACCCAGCAATGGAAGAGCCGTGCTTGAGGACAGAGTAATAAGTGCTTCCTGACTCTTTGATGTTTGCTAATTAATAGTTCTTATCTGCCCCCTTTGACTATCTAGTCTTTAAATGGTTAGAGACTCGGTTTTCCCTTGACATATTTTTTACCCACTGCCTTTTCTTGTTCCTCCACCTCCCAAATTTCCCTTCTTCCACCTATTTATCTTGGCCCTAGACATCCAACACTCCGGTCATCTGAAGAAGTGGGCTGTGCCCACGAAAGCTCATGATACCATCTACATGTTTTGTTAGTCTACAAAGTGCTACCAGACTATTCGTTGTTTTTTCAAGTGTCAGGCACTTCTCAGACTGTGAACTTTCACCAAACTGAGACAGAGCTCCCTTCCTTAATGAGGACGTGTCCTTCCCCCCTCTTCTCACACACGCTCAATGCCAGTGGCCCCACGAGAACACACTCTACAAGTGTATTTGCCCACTTTGTCACGAAGCTCTTTGGTTTTGACCCCATAAATGATGGGGTTGAGCATGGGAGGAACAAGGAGATAGAGGTTGGCTGAGAAGATGTGAACATGGGGAGGGATACCCTGGCCGAACCGATGGGTTAGGTAAGAGAAGAGGCTGGGAGTATAGGACGTCAGCATCACACAGAGGTGGGCCGTACAGGTGCTGAGGGCTCTCTGGTGGCCTTTCTTGGAGGACGTTCTGAGGACAGCCCGAATGATCAGCCCATAGGACAGGAGGATGAGGGTCAGGTCGAGCCCGGTGACAACAAATGCGATCATCAGACCATACGTGCGGTTGACTGTGGTGTCCCCACACGACAGCTTCACCACAGCCATGTGCTCACAGTACGTGTGGGGGATGACATGGCTGGCACAGAATGGGTGCCTGCTCAGGAGCAGGGGCATGGGCAGAATGAAGAGGACGGCTCTTATCAAACCCACCAGCCCTAGCGTAGCTATCCGGGCGTTGCTGAGGACGGTGGTGTATCTCAGAGGGTTGCAGATGGCCACGTAGCGATCGAAGGCCATCGTCACCAGGACGGCTGACTGCATAACTGCAAGTGTGTGAATGAAGAATGTCTGGGTGAGGCAGCCTTCCACAGTCACGCCCTTCATATTGAACCAAAATAGACACAATGCTCTAGGTGTGACAGAGGTGGACATGCCGATGTCGGTGAGCGCGAGCATGCAGATCAGCAAGAACATGGGCTTGTGCAGAGCCTGCTCCTTGCCTACTACAAACACAACTGTGACGTTCCCCAGCAGGCCGATGATGTAGCACAGAGCGAAAGGGATGGAAATCCAGATGTGGGCAGCTTCCAGGCCTGGGACGCCCATTAGGTTGAAAGCGAAAGGGCCAGCAGGCGTGCGATTGAAATCTGCCATGCATTGGTAAAGGCGTTGGTGGGTCTTAGAAAGGCTCCAGGTGCCTGGGAAGGGAGAGAGGCATAGTGAGAGGGTCACCGATGTTATTACAAACAGGACAGTAAATATTTACAGTTGTGACCAATTTAGAAAGTGGGTAGCAGGGAAGTGGCAATATTTACAGGTGGCATCTAATCATTTTGGTCACAGTCGCGTCAAGAGAAATGGCCGGAGGGATCCAACCACGCCAGGTCACTGGGCATCCTGAGGGTGGATGAACATCAAAGTCAGTAACTGTAACATGTGCACAGCAGAGGGGAAATGCTTCAGTTCCACAGAAACCTAACGAAGGTTTCATATAACGGTATGAACTGCGGAAACTGAGACCCTAGAGGAGCGGGAGGTGGAACCCTAAAGAAAGCGCAATGCACTGACACCAGTGAGTCAATGTTTCATCTTCCTCTGGACTCCTCTATGTAGTATGATGCACCCTGCTCACCCAGGATCCTGCAGAGCCAGAGGGGTTCAATGAATGATCAAGGGCTCTGGAGAATTCTCTTATGAACAGAGGTAGAAGACTGGGGTTGTTACAGAGGTCACATCCTCTGTAATCTCTGTAACCTGCTGGCTTGGGAAGTACGCCATGTACAAAAGTGCTGATCTAACTGAAAATCCTGTAAACAGGAGCAGGTATAATAATATTCACCATCTGCCTATTAATATTCATGCCTAGGAGCTAACATCACTAAAAGAGGATTCGGGGGAAGCAGTGACAGACGGGTGAATTCACATACTAAAATGGATAAAGGAGAGTAACTGGTGCCAAATCATCGCTCACTCGGAACGGTGTGTTGGGGGGGAACGAGTATCTGCAAGAAAAAGGTTCATTTCCTCCATCCCCTCCTGCGCTGCCTGTGTCTTCTCTAACATGCACATTCATTCCTGAGAGGGAGTCCGGGCAGCCCTGCCCGGCTACATTTACCCTTTGGACACAGCATGAACCAACAAGAGAGAGGCTGATGCCAGAAGAACCCCCAGCTGCCTAGCCTGTGACCCCGAGGCTGTCCTGTCCTGCCCTGGTCTAAACTGAGACCGGTGTGAATTCCTTACCCAGTGTACACCTCCCTCGGTGTGGGGAGGACAACGCACACTTGTGAGAGCAGAGCTGAGATCCCCCCTGCTCCCAGAGGTTGCACTGAAAGGCATGCTGGGTGTAGAATAAAACATTAAACATGGTTATTCATGGCGTGAGGTTTATCTCTTTGCTATCTCTTGTAATCAGCGTTCTCTGCCAGGAGAGATTCAAATGCCGCCCAGCTGCTTAGCAGAGAGCCCACAGTGCCCAAGGGGAGCAGCATGGTTTTCTACTGGTGGTGCACACCTGCACATGCCTCAGTGCACAGAACAACGTTTATTCTGCACACGGAAGGGAAAAACGAGAGGGAACATTGCCTGTAATCACTTGGAATGTAAGCACATTGCCTAGCAAACAACAAAAAATGAAAACTAAGCTCCATGCATTGGCTAGGGTCCCACACACAGGCCAGAACCCCCTTTCGCCTGGATCTAGCAGTTCCCCCGTTTCAGGCTTTTTTCCTCACATGTTTCCTGGAGTCTTCTTCTGTGGAGAGGGAAGCGGCACTGATGAGGTCACTCCGTGCTGTGACAGACCCTCCTCCCATGTTTGGGAAATGGATTTATGGACACAAATCTACGTCACTCAAAGGTGCCTGGGACAACTGGCCTCATGTAACTCATCAACCTTCGTGTCCTAATCCGCTGGGGCTGTGTATAGTAGTATGAGGTGGGGGGTCCTTTTTGTGTGTAAGGTTGGGTATATGGCGTGTAGGAAGCTTTGTGGTTTTCAATGTGCAAAGGGACACCATCAGGGGGTTACCCTCAATGCTCAGCTATCCAGTTGCAAACAATCTCCTTTGTCCTGGGACCGGCCAGGAAACTTCCCAGGTAAAGGTGCAATCTGTGAAACAGTGGGAAGCTTAGCAGGATGTGTCTTTAGCTGGCCCGGCACAGCCAGCAGGGGATTACTAAAGACCCCAGGAAAAGGAGACTTCCCTGGTTTGGAGGGTTAGCTGGCATAAGAACAGTTTAGGGTGAATTTGTAAGGAGTTTGTACGGAGGTTTTAGTGGAGAATTAGTGAAGCATTTTCTGTTATTTTAAATTTGTAACTTACTTTGCTCAGCCTGTTCTCACTTATAACCACTTCAATCCTACTGCTGGTATTTCATAAAGTCACTTTTATTTCCTAGCAAGCCCAGTGCAAATAATTGTTACATGGGGCAGCAACCAGTGGGCACATTCCCCCATTCACTGCTAAAGGGGGATGACCCAAACAATCCACTGGGGGTTTGATCCCCTTTGGGGAGTGGCATCCTGGGAAGCTGGGCCCAAAACTGCATTTTCCTTCGACCTGAAGAGGTTCAGTGTCTGTACTGCTTCTCGGGGCAGGATCTTAGCTTGGGGCCTTGGCTGGGGGGGACCAGGGAGCTGGCTCAGCAGGACCGGGCCTGTTTCTTGCCCAAATACCTTATTGGCCCGATGGCCCTTCCCAGCCGTCTACCTTGATTGAAGGGCCCTTGCCCAGCTGGGACTCCATTTGAAATACAGAGACCCAGTCAATGCTCACAGCGTCAACTACAAACGCCCCATGCGCACCAACAGGACCATCGTAATCAGTGAAACAGAACTGTCCAGCGGCGTCTCGCATGCCCCATCTTGCACGGAATGTATCACAATAGTGTTATCACCGTGCCACAGTAAGATCACTATGGGCACAGGGGCACACAGCGATCAATGTTTCGTTGCACCGATGAAATGCCTCAAGTTACACAACAACAAGAGCTGGAAACCGCCCTAAGGGAAGGTGGTGACACCCCGGCTGCAGTTCTGCAGCTGGCTAGGGCAGAGAGACCCTGGGGCCTGCCCCAGAGCACCCAGGGCCAGGAATATTGGCCTGGGACCCACATTCACAACAAAAAATGTCATTTTACCAACACTATCCACCTGTCCCGGTACACACGAATCCGAGCCCCTACTGTCCCCAGCAGTGCATGTACTCCCTGCCAGTCACTGCAACCCCCAGCTCTGCCTGTCCCTGTACACCCTGCCCTGTTCCACGATCCTCAGCGCTGGCAGCCTGCCCCCGGGACCGCCATCCCTGCCACACATTTACACCCCTCAGCCAGGAACAGGCCCGGTGCCAGGCCCCACAGCGACAGCTACAGGAACATTTCCCATGAACTGGGAAAGGGGGAGACCAGACGGAACAGCCGTTTGAGGGGGGAGAGGAACCTCAGCAACAGGAGCTCAGCCTGGGAGGGGAAAGCGAGAGGGGCAGACTCAAAACAACACAAAGCTCTGAGGCAGAGCAGCCCCAGGCAGACCTTCCTGAGCCTGCGCTTCTGGGCCGGCAATTGCTGATGTGAGCATCAGGCTGCCGGGGGGTTGCTTGTGGGAGGAATGGTCTGCATGAGAGATGATATCAGCGACTATTTGCTACAAGTGCAGCCCCCCTACTTTACAGGCTGGGACACCCCCTGGCCGAGGCGACCTAGTTACACCTCTCCTCTGTGCCCTAGGCAGGATGCCCATTCCCTGTTTCCCCCAGTTTCAGGACTCCTCCCCGGCACACACAGGGTCTGAGACAGCGGTGCTAGTTCAGGACACTTCCAGTACTACCCCCCCACACCACTATTCCGACGTCCCTGTAAACCGGGTTCCACGAGGACGTTTCGGAACAGCACTTTCTTTCAAAATACACTGGAAATAAGCGATACAATTTGCACAGCTCGAATTGCCTAGTTTATTTCAAGCTACGAGTGCAGTGCAGATGCACCCACACTGCGTTCCTGGACCGATTGATTTCCTCCAGGCCAAAATCCTTCTTTTCTTTCTATTATTTTTGGGGTGTTTCTCATCCTCTCCAGACCTAAAGACTCAGGGCACAAGGAGAACAGACCCCTCTGTCCCCCTTACAAATATTACTGTCCTGATTGTGCTGCACCTCTACAGCTAGGTGTTAGCAATTTCAGCAACTTCTTCTGTCCGTTCATCTTTGCTTCGAAAGAGTCAATTGGCCTTGGAGGACAGGGCTTGACTAAAGCAATCGTCACTGGGGACTCATGGCGAGATGATTTCTGACCATTAATTTAAGTCTCCACGAGTGGATTTTGGGTGCACTCCGGGCTGTGTTGGGAGTTTTGACGCTGATCTCAAAGGGACCAGATTCACCCTCAGCACCTACCTTTCTGTTCTGTTAGGGGGCTGTTCTGTTAGGAGGCTCAAAGCGCCTGAAAGAAGCCTCCAGTTCATGTGGCGTTTGGAGGCTGGGTGTGAAAGGGGGGGAGTTTCCACACGGGCCCCTACTCTGATCTAAGGCAGACCAGTGTGACTCTGGAGTGACGCGCCGTGGGCAGAATCTGGCTGGTGTTGGCCCATTTTCGCGGCGAACCCTCCGGTAACGCAGAGGGTTTGGCTGCACTTCCCCCAGCACGGGGAAGCTGCTGAAGCTGGAGCAACTTGGGAAAGAAGAGGGGAACCCACAGTCCCCAAGGGAAGCTATTGAAACAGACAGGACAGAGCAGGAGACAAGGAACTGCTCTGAAAAGCAAATATGCATCCGCACTATTTCCTATGCATTGGTGGTGCCACTTTTACCAGCCAGATCCCTGGGTATTGCCAACACTTCTGAGCCATTCAAGTCGCCGTGCTGGTGAATTCCCACCCTGAGGTCTCTTGCCTTGAGTCATGGACTCCCCCTGATCCCTCGGCCCTCATGTTAATGCACAAAGACCCAACTCACCCCAATCCCGTACTGCGGGAGAGGAACGCTCCTCACTGCACGAGGAGGCAGAGCCCTGACACTCGGGTTGTGACTCTCTCCCGTCTGGCATGTGCCGTGCTGGGCAGCGACCTTTATGAGTCCCCTGCCAAGTCCCAGCGGGCTCTCAGCTTGGCAGGCTCCCAGAAAATCCCCCGGGCTCAGTGAGTGAGAGGCGAGCAGAGAATCGCCCCTAGAGAACGGCAGTGTGCGAGCCTCTCCCGGGAGCTGTTACCTACCAGCCCTGTGCTTTTGGGAGCCAGGGAGTGACATTCATGGAAAACCATTCCCCCTCTCCCCACCCCCCCTTCCCCTAAGCCTTTGCTGGAATCAGACAAAGCAATGAAAAGGCCGGGGAAGACCCACCTAAACTGCTTCAGACAAGGGTGATACAATTAAGGAAACACCCCAGCCTCATTTGCATTAAAGATGGAACAGAGGGGACAGAATGGAGAGCAGCTTTTCCAAGGCAGGAACTGCAGTGAACTATGGGATACCGAAAGCAGAGAAGCACTGCCTGATGGGAAATGTCTACTCCAGATGCTAATGAACCCAGGCCTGCTCACCCCCCAAATTAGTCATTATCAGACCAATTCTAGTAACGATCCTATTGACATCCACAATACTGACACTGCCTAGTTGCATTGTGAGCTCGTTCAAGGAACATCCCCCATAGCCAGGTGTGATCAGTCTCTATTGTCTCTCCTCTTTCTCTTGGAACTATCTCTATAAAACTCCTATCCTTGCCCCAGGAAAAACTGTTCTGATACCTGGATTTAAACTGCATCAGTTCCATTGAGACTTCTTCAGCTCCTGTCTGATCATCCTGGGGGGCTCTGTTCTGCTTGTCTCTTGCCCTCTGGACCCCTGGCTACCATCATCATCTGGGAACCCCGATCAGTGCCAGCTCCATGGAGTGGTGAGGTGTCTCTCTCTCTCTCTCTCTCCCTCCCATCAACTACCTCTCTAAACATCGCCTCCTGACCCTGCCCTATGTAAACTGTTCTATGGTTACCTAACATTTGTAATCAGTTCCAATTTAGATTTAATATTGTAACTTTTTGATATCTATTCATTACTCAGAAATAAATCACTTTCATTGTTAAGCTGGTTGCTTCTCTCTCTTTCTTTCTCCTTCGCTCACTCTTCCTTACGGGGTGTTGTTTTGGCTTCCCCATTCGCTCTGCAACAGCGCTTCTTGTACCCAAGCTAAAGATCCCTGTAGTGCCCAAAATCCTGTGGGGTTTGCTCATCGTGTGGTTTACCAGTGAATGACTGTGGTGTGAGAGTGGGGATAGGGAGGTGCTGAACCTGGGGGCTTATGAGGATGGCAGCTTAAAGTGCTGTTTAATCCAGCCCACGGAGTCCAAAGGCACATGAGGGTGCAGTGTGGCATTGCTGTGAAACCCAGCCAGCTGGAGTCCAGGGACATATGAGGGGTCAGCTTGTGAGTGCTGATTCCCCAGTCCTCTCAGACGTGCTCTGTTAGTGGGTGTGAGTGTCTGTGTGTGTTGCCAAGGTGGTAAGAACCCCGTCCTGAGGAACCTAGTTCCTGCAGGAGAGCTCCAGTGGGAGGGGGAATTGGCAGCAGGGAGAATTCAGCTCCATATGAGAGTGCAAGTAGCACAAGCAGCGCACGGATAGAATTGTGAACCTCCCCCCAGGCCCATAAGAGTAACCCTGATAAATGAGCATACCCCAGAGTATTGGGCAAATCTGGTAACAGAGCGAAGAAATGGCAGGTCAGTGCCCACGCGCTCTGGGCAAACTGGGTTTTGTGGACTATTCAGCCAACAAACTGGCAGCGGGTTCGCTATGGTTAATGAATTGCCACCTGCACAATGCCTGGGAATCCTGCTGCGGGACAACGGACCAAACCCCCATTCTCCATCGATCGTGGCAGGGAACTTGGTCCTGCCTGGCGCCCAAGAGTTATCGTACCCAGTCTATTAGCTCCTGAAAAGTCACCGCCACCAGGTGGAGGCCCAGGGATGGGATCCTGCCTGACTGCAAGCCCATTGGGTGGGGAAAGGCGTCCTTCTCCCAGCCTGCTAGCAGGTCAGCAGCGATCTAGACCTTGCAGCCCCCAACGGTGCAAATGGTTCAGCTGCTCTGCCCCAGGCACGGAGCTAACGTTCTGGCCGTGTTGGTCTTGCATAGATCAGTGCAGAAATCTGCTGTGCTGGCCCAGGTCAGAGCATGTCCAAGGGGACTTCTCCATTCATGGTGTGATTCCTCCCCCACACTCAGAGCAAAGGTCACCTCCCCATCTCCCACTGGACCCCGTGTTTTGGGGAGAAACAGCCAAGTGGGGTTTCCCGGGGGCTGTTTCAGCACAGTGGTGTTTTCAGGAGCCGGGCCCAGCTGGGACAGAAATACAACCGAAAAGGAATCGAATGACGGCTCCATCTGTGTCACTGTCCCGGCTACGGTCCCTCCCCAGGGCTTGCTTCACAGGGGGCCAGGGGCCTCATTCGGGGATGGCTCGTTTGCACCCCTGGGTGCAGTCTGGGAACTGCGGAGCCCCGCAGACCACCCGGCTGGGCTGCCCCCTTTTCACGCTGCTGTGCCGGTGATTCAGCCTCCCCAGGCCCTGTTGTCACCCAACACGCAGCGGATGGTCCACACGCCAAGAGCAAGCTACCCAGGGGCTTCCCTACACGTTCCCCAGGTACGAACTCAGCCAGTTTCCCAGCTTCCCCACCTCCCGCCCCCTCAGGTGTCACTGCTTTGCCCTGCACAGGGCTGTGTGCACGGGGCGCTCACTAACACAGCTTACCCACCCCCCTTTCACCATGTGCCAAGGGTTCCGCTGGCTACGCTGAGATTGCCCCGGACTCTTCACTCGGAGGCAGACCGGGGTAGCCAAAACCCCTCTGAACCACACACAGGTGGGTGGGCTGTGACTATGGGAGTGAACAAATACATCCAGGCAGGTTAGCTAGCCAAGGAACCCAACCCCATGTCGGCGTCACACTCGGAATGGGCAGGATACGAACGAGGAATTTCTCCCCTTTCTTCGCCTGAAGGATGCTCCAGTGTCAGGGCATCCGCCCACTCTCCCCAATCCTGCACCAGGAGGGGTCCACTTCTCGTGACTTCTTCCAGGACCAGCCTCTGGACACCAAGGGGGACTCGGCAAACCACTTTTCCCTTCTACTGCGAATGCGACCTGGGGGCGGCTGCTCCTCCCCCGCTCTACACCCTGGGCCCTTCTGGCATTTTGATCATGCTCCTGACCTGTGACCCTCTCCCCCCAAACTGTCCCACCCATGTAGCTGGAGCCAGATGCAGGACTTGCAGCCAGTTCACTTTGAAACCACGCTGAGGCACACTTGTATACACTCCTGTTGTGCACTCTGAGTTTCTTCACCATTGCATCCTGTCTCGACACTACAGGGAGGGACCTATTGCCACCTACTGCGGACAAGGGGGGCCAGTTTCTTCTCTACCTTAGTCCACCCCACCTTCCCCCACCCATGTACCCCTTCTCTGCTAGTTTAGAGTTTGGGCAGTTATTTACTTATTCCCACAGTATTAGAACTAGGGGTTGCCAAATGAAATTAATGGGCAGCAAGTTTAAAACAAAAAAAGGAAAGTTTTTCTTCACTCAGCACACAGTCAACCTGTGGAACTCCTTGCCAGAGGATGCAGTGAAAGCTAGAACTTTAACAGGGTTCAAAAAAGAGCTAGATAGATTCATGGAGGTTAGGTCCAGAAATGGCTATTGGCCAGGATGGATATGAACGGTGTCCCTAGCCTCTGTTTCTCGGGAGATGGGTGGTAGAGGAGGGATCAAGTGAGGTTTACCTGTTGTGATCCCTCCCTATGGGGCATCTGGTATTGGCCACTGTTGACAGACAGGACACTGGGCTAGATGGATCTTTGGTCTGGCCGTTTTTATGACAGCTCTAAACATTTCAAAATGTTATTGCTCCCTCATGTGTAAATGGAATGCTTTGGGCAGTGAGTTCTAAAATACCCAGCCTGCCCTGGCTGGCGATATAGATACATATGAAGGGTATTTTATATATATATATATGGCCAATCCTTGAACCACGGGTTCTATTATAGTGAGGAGAGATGTTTCCAGGTACGGCTGGAGTCGCTAGAAACCAGTCTCCCCTTCCTCCTTGCCTCTCCTCCTCAGCTTGTCGGTGGGCAAATAAAAATGCAGGGGGCCATTGCGTAGGAGTTCTCTCCATGTTTATATCTATTTACACGCTCAATGTTATGCACATGCAGATACATAAATATATATATATATAATAGCTCAGGGGGTTTTCTACTGGAGTACATCTACACAGCAGTGTTATTAGTGCGCATCTACACTGCAAGCTGTTATTTCAACATTATGTCAAGCTGAAGGACTTCTCACGCTGACTCCCGTAACCCTCATTTCACGAGGGGTAAGGGAAGTGGAATGGAGAGAGTTCTGCCTTCGGCTTCCTGCAGTGCATACAGCGCCAAAAGCTGAGTTCGGCTATTTCCACTTCATCTGCACAATTGACGTAGCTCAAGTTCTGTCACTTCATTCGACTTTTGCCCTGCTGTGTAGATGTACTCCTGGTGGTGCATTTCCACACCTTACACACAGCAGAGCACATAGCACAATTGATTCTGCACGCTCATGGAAAAAAAGAAGAGGGAGCATTGATTTTTGTAGCCTTTATTTTATTTATTCTGCACGGTGCTGTTGCACCACCATGGTTTGGGCCCTGGCGGCTACAGTTTCCAGCTGAACACAGCGAGAGTCACCTCTGCTGCTTGCCCAAAGATAGAGTCTGCAGGAACACAAGCCGACCGAAGGCAGCAACCACAGGCACAGCCATAGGGACAAAGTCTAGTCTGGTTTATGTTTTATTACAGTTACAATGAACCCTACGATTGCCCGAGCATGTTGAAATCCCACACGCACTTATGCCCAGGTACAAATACAGTCACACTCCCGCCATAAAAACAGTGTTAGGGTCTGATGGGGCTCTCATGGCGGGAGCTTCCGGTGAGCGATGGTCCTGCTGGAGTCTCCTAGAGGGAGCTCAATTTTCCCATTCTGGGCTCCCGTTTTTATAACATAATTCTGTCTACAGCTACATTCTGTGCATGTCCATAACAGTGCCAGCCCTCTTCGCTCATTGAGCTGTGTCCCCTGAATACTGTTGGGGAAATCTCGCTCCCCTGGGGTACAGAGTCCCCAGAAGGGTCCGAGGCTGGAGGTCAAAGCAGTGAGGCAGGAGAGAAATCTAGAAGGAAAACTTGATTCTGCATGCATGCAGGCTGACAGCTACCAGAGTGAAAGCAGCAGCAGCCCTGAGAGACAGGTTCAGGGATCCTTTATACAGTATGCTCAGACAGTTTAGTTGTTGATTGTTTTCTTTAACATAGCAAAGTCTCAGCAGAAGTACTCTGAGACGTTTCTGTTTACACCAGTATGCTAGAAGTCAGTTTACAGCACAAAGGCACATGAGAACCTGAGTGAGGAGCCTACAAGGCAAACTGTGACAAAGATAAGGGTTTACATGACAAATTGTGACAGACTAGGGGTCTTCATGAAGTTGAGATAGGAGGCATCGTAAGGGTCTTGATTAGAGTTAAGATGATTTCTCTCTGTTACAGGGAGAGAGACCTGGAAAACTTTTAACCCTTACAGCAGTTTTCTTTTAGAGAGTTTTGATTTCCTGCATAGTCCCCCTTAGACACAGTTGGAGTTATTTGATTTTTCTCCCACAATACCTTAGTACTGCAATTTTTAGAGGGTCAGTATAGTCCCTTTGTTTGCATCAGCACTGATTCAGAACCTGTACCCTGGGATTAAAACACGGGTCTGAGACAGATGCACTTTTACTGCATTTTATGATTCATTTTGCACAATTTAATCATTTAGCTACTTTCTCAGAGTCTGAGAGCACAGGATATTTTCCAGTCACTTATGTTACTATTTCTAGTTTTCAAGGCCTAAAATAGTCTTGTAGACTTCAACCTACAGGTTCCTGCCTTCCAGTTTCTCCTACTCATATCTATCACTGGGTTCCCCTCACTACTGATCGGTCCTACACATCTATAGCCTCACAATTTAACTCTAATTAACATGCACCCTTTGCCTAAGCATAACATCACCCAATAAATGATTAATGAACTAATGTCCTTGGCTATAATTTAGATCCCATCATTTCATAGGTGTGGTTGGGGTTATGTTTTCCGATGTGCCTTACTTTCTTCCCATCCGCCAGGAACACACATTGGCTATGTCTGCACTCCCAGGATATTTCAACAAAATAATGCCCGAAATAACTATTTTGAAATAAACTGATTCCTCTTCCTAAGCAGGAGTTGTTCTTTCAACAGAACCGGGTTTGTATGTAGATGCTCACCTTGTTATTTTGAAATAACTCTTGCATGTGGACATGCCCTTTGGGAATGGTCAGAGCCCTCTAGGGTGTCCAGCAGCCTCTTCCTTCAAGTCCTGGCTTCTTCCTCAGCTGGAGTCTGTCTCTGCTGCAGCCACAGCCCTGCCCCTAGAGTCCCCTTAGCTGCCCTTTGGCTTCTCTCCTGCCCCAGCATCTTCTGGCTCCTCTGGTCACTGTGGTTTTGAAGGGCTGGACCAACCCCTCATGTCCCTGTTCCCTCTTCTATGGAAGTTCCATCCCTCCCACGCCCACCCCTCTGCAGAGTAACTGAAGAAAACGGGTTTTATCTCGACTGTAGTTACTCCTTGCAAGCAGAACCTGTGTCTCAAAGGAGATCTGGCTCTGTCTAGCTCTTGCAAGGAAGCAACAAAGTATCGAGTCATTAACCCCAAACTGCCCCTGCCTTCTTCAGAGAGCTGAGGTAGGGCAGGGTTGGAGGTGGAGAAGATCCATTGAGTGATGAGGGTGGAACAGTATAAAAGACAGGGACAAGCACAGGGAGATGGCAGAAGAAGTGGAGATGGGGGCTAGGTCCCAATGGAGTAAGTGGGATGGGGCGGGGCTTGGAGAAATAAGTGGGGGGAATGTCTCTGATGGCAAGGTGAGTGATTCAGGGAAGAGCAGTCTAAGAGCCAGGGCACCAGGAAAAAATGTTAAGGCCCTTTATGAGCAAAGAATCAGAAGAGACTCTTCCAGATCTGACTGGTCCTCACCCCATAGATGATGGGGTTGAGCATGGGGGGCACCAGAAGGTACACATTGCCAATAAGAACATGGAAATGCTGGGGCACATTCTGGCCAAACCGGTACGTCAGGGAGGAGAAGAGACCGGGGATGTAGAAGATTAGGATAGCACAGAGGTGTGAGCTACAAGTCCCAAAAGTCTTGTGCCGGGCATCCTTGGTCGGAAGTCTAAAGATGGCCCTGAGGATCTGGGTGTAGGACATTACAATAAAAATCGCATCCAGACCCAACACACAGAATAGCGCAAAGAGGCCGTAAAAACTGCTCACACGGGTGTCGGCACAGGCCAGCTTCACCACGGCAATGTGCACACAGAACGGCTCAGGGATGATGTTGGTTCTGCAATACGGCCACTGCCTAACCAGGAAGGGGTAGGGCAGTGAGACGATGCTGCTGCGCAGCACCACGGTTAGGCCAATCTTTGCCACCACATGGTTTGTCAGGATGGTGGAATGTCTCAGAGGATCACAAATGGCCACGTAGCGATCAAAAGCCATGGCCACCAATATCCCAGACTCCATCCCTGAGAAGCTGTGAATGAAGAACAACTGGGTGAGGCAGGCACTGAAATCGATCTCCCTTGAATTGAACCAGAAGATGCTCAGCATTTTGGGAACAGTGGATGTACACACGACCAAATCAATGACAGCCAGCATGCAGAGGAAATAGTACATGGGCCCATGAAGGCTCAGCTCCCTCTTTATGATGAACAGGATGGTGAAGTTCCCCAAGAGGGCGATGGTGTACATGGCACAGTAGGGGATGGAGATCCAAACGTGGGCCGCCTCCAGGCCAGGGATGCCCAGCAGGATGAAAGTGGAGGGGTTCGTGAAGTCGGTTGTGTTGGAATCTGGCATGAAGTAGTTGAGAAAGCATCCAACTTTGGGCAGAATGGTCTCTCCTACTTGTACTATGTGTTCTCCTTACTTTTTGTATGTGCCCAGGGTCTTGGGTGATGGTCCAAGTACAAGTGCCTAGATGAAAAGACAATGTTAATATGAGACACAATGTATAAAAGTGGATGCAGATATCATAGCTGAAGCAGACTGGCCCCTTACCACCTTCACAAATGGCATGTTCATTATTCAGAGAAATGAATTAGGAAACACTGACCCTGCTAATGCCAATTCCATATTTCATGATGCTCCCTGTGTCCATAATTCCCACACGGTAAGATGTGGGAAACCTTACTGACACCAGCAGGGATCATTGGGTGGATATGGGCTATCCATCATTGCTCCTTCATGCAACCCAGGCCATGCAGCCCACGTGGCAAGGACTTTCCCATTCACCAAGTTGCTCAAAATCTGGGAGTGAAACAAACAAAGCCATTGGGAAGACGTGTGCTGGGGGAAACATCCCAAACAGAATTCACCATTCATAAAAATGGCCGCCGCTTTTTGCCGATGTGGCACTTTGCCAGCAAAAAGCGGCAGTCTAGACGGGATCGGTTGACAAGGAAAGCCTTTTCGGACCAATCCTGTAAACCTCATTGCACAAGGCATAAGGGATTGGTCGGAAGAGGCTTTCCTTGTCAACCAATCCCCGTCTAGACTGCCACTTTTTGCCGGCAAAGTGCTGCGTCGGCAAAAAGAGGCTGCCATTTTTATTCAAATAACTTGTGGGATATTTAAATCCCTGCTTCATTTGCAATAGCAATGTGCCTAATCTACATCCCTCTGTCGGCAGAGGGGTGTAGTTTAGACACCCCCTAGGATTACAAAGAAGGGTTATTTAAAAAGAATGTGTTAGATAGCTAAAGAGCCATGATTCCCCAGTCTAGTAGATGGGCAACTTTGGCTAAAAACACAGTTAAGAGGAAAAGTTGTAGGGGGTGGAACAAGGTAAAATAATAATAGAAATTGGAAGTTATGAAAATTGATAAGGGAAGTAAAAGACATGGAGAAATCCCTGCTTGGCATGACTAAGGGTCAGCAGAAGGAGGTTATGAAGCATACTAAGAACAAAGGAAATCCTAGAGAACAGTTAGGACATATTCCTAGAGGGAGAAAGGAAACTTTTGAATGTTAGGGTATGTCTACACTACAGTGCTATTTCGAATTAACTTAATTCAAAATAGTTAATTTGAAATAAGCTAATTCGAAATAATGCATCTAGACACAAAAACTATTTTGAAATAGCATTTTGCTATTTCGAAATAGCACGTCCACACACAGTGGACCCTGAACCAAAGTTAAGGCTGGCCGGAACCAGTGCCGGCAGGGCATCAGATTAGGACTTAGTGTGTGGGGCTGCTGCCTGAGGCTAACTGAGCTCCATGCTTAAAGGGACCCTACCCCCACCCCGGACAGACAGTTCTCAGGGTTCCCTGCTTGCTTGTCTACGTCAATGAGGGACAGCAAAGCAGTCCTGTCTTGGAGTGCCCGCACTCGGGACACCACAGCACTCGGCCACATGGAGCCAGAGGTGCCCCTGGGCACGCTGGTGCATCTTGTGGGGTCATTGCCATCAGCCCGGCTGCACTTGCTGCAGGCTGCCATCCAGGGGGTCCATCGGAGGGCTGTCAGGATCCAGGAGGCCCTGAGAGAGAGCGTCCACCCTGAGGAGCCCTCAGCACCTCCCCGGTCCTCCCCACCGGGGGCTCGTGCCCCATTCCTCCCTCACATCCTTCCACTTACCTCCTAGCCCCCTTCCTGATGTCAACAAAGACACGATGTTCAAAAATAGAAACTGGGTTTATTGAACAAAACGGGGGGAGGGGAATGAACCTCTGGGGAGACTGGGGAAAGGAGGTGAGAGAGGGGAAGAGAGAGGGTGGAAGAGGGGAGGGGGAAACCTGGGAGGAGGGAGCTGGAAGGGGGAAGCAAGGGGAATAAGGGGGAGGGGAAGCTCAGGGCTCAGGGTTGGGGGTCGCGCCGGACCAACCTGACTTTCATGCTAACCTGCTCCTGGGTTTGCATGTGGCCTTTGATGGCCAGGCTGGCAGCTATCCTGCTAAAGATGGCCGCATTCCTCCATCTAGTGCGGAGATCATGGACGTTGGGGGCATCCCCCCCAAACCTGAATAAAGTCCATAATCTCCACCCTGGACCAGGAAGGCGCCCACATTCTCCAGCCCCTGTCAGGCTCCTGGGAGCTGGCAGACTGCTCCTGGGGAGCAGTGGAGGGCTGGCTGCCAGTGGCTTGCTGGCTCCTGTTTTGGGGCCCCTGGGTCAGGGGCCCCAGTGGCCACTGCTGGCTCTGGGCTGGCAGGCTTGGAGCTGACACAGGCACTGTGGCCAGGGTCTACCCCTTTAATGGCTCCGGGGCTGGGGGAGAGGAGAGTAAGTTTTCCTGGTTGTGCCCAGAGTGGCCACCAGGGCTCCCTGGGAAGGGCTGGAGGCCCCCTATTTCGAATTAAGTGTCTACACAGCACTTAATTCGAAATAGCTATTTCGAATTTGGTGTTACTCCTCGTAGAATGAGGTTTACCAAATTTGAAATAAGGGCTCCGCTATTTCAAATTTATTTAGAAATAGATGTTTGCCTGTGTAGATGCTATTAAAGTTAATTTGAAATAACTGCTGTTATTTCAAATTAACTTTGTAGTGTAGACATACCCTTAGAGGAAAGGTAGATGTGTTCAAGAAACAGATGCTGTGATGGATGGGAGGAGTGCTGTCCTGCTACAGGACAAGCCCATGAAAGAAACCAACAGAACACCACTGGCCATCACCCACAGTCCTCAGCTAAAATCTATCCAAAACATCACCAGTGATCTATAACCCATCCTGGACAACGATCCCTCACTCTCACAGGCCTTAAGAGGTAGGCCAGTGCTCGCCCACAGCCAACCCGCCAACCTGAAGCAAATTCTCACCAGCAACTATACACTGCATCACAGTAACTCTAACTCAGGAACCAATCCCTGCAACAAACCTCGGTGCCAACTCTGCCCACATATATACACCAGCGACACCATCACAGGACCTAACCAGATCAGCCACACCATCACTGGTTCATTCTCCTGCACATCTACTAACATAATATACGCCATCATGTGCCAACAATGCCCCTCTGCTATATACATCGGCCAAACTGGACAGTCCCCACGTAAAAGAATAAATGGACACAAATTAGATATTAGGAATGGCAATATACAAAACCTGTAGGGGAACACTTCAATCTCCTGGACACACAATTGCAGATCTAAAGGTAGCCATCCTGCAGCAAAAACTTCAAGACCAGACTTCAAAGAGAAACTGCTGAGCTACAGTTCATCTTCAAGTTTGACACAATCAACTCACGATTAAACAAAGACTGTGACTGGCTAGCTAACTACAAAAGCAGCTTCTCCTCTCTTGGTATTCACACCTCCAGATCAGCTACTAGAAGTGGGCCTCATCCTCCCTGATTGGATCCACCTTGTCATCTCTAGCCTGATTCTGGCCTGCATATTTATACCTGCCTCTGGAAATTTCCACTACATGCATCTGACAAAGTGGGTCTTTGCCCATGAAAGCTTATGATCCAACACTTCGGTTAGTCTATAAGGTGCCACAGAACTCCTCGCCACTTTTGTCCTTTTCTAAACATCCCAAAATACAGCAACTAAAGGGTTAAACCCAGGTAGCTAGAAAGTGTTGGCAGGGGAGCCAGGAGAACCAATGGGAAGAAAGTGTTGAGATTTGAAATGGAAGGGAACCTGCTTGCTGTTTTTCTTTGTGTGAGTTTAAATAAGGAGCGGGGGGGGGGAGGGAAGGGGGGGAATGAATTGAACAGAGCAGGACTACCATGCCTAACAAAGAAATACCCAGGCATAGAAATGAACTGGACCTTGAAGCACAGCTATGTGAGTAGATAGGTAATGTTTCTTTAGACACGATCAGGTTATTTTCTTTCATAGAACACTAGAACTGGAAGGGACCTCAAGAAGTTATCTGCACTCACACCAGGACTGACCACTGTCTAGATGATCCCTGACAGGTGTCTGTCCAACCTGCTCTGAAATATCTCCAGTGATGGAGATTCCACAACCTCCCTAGGCAACTTATTCCAGTGTTATCCACCCTGACAGGTAGGAAGTTTTTCCTTTGTTTTGTTGTTTGATGAAACTCCTCTGTGCTAAGTCCAAGCGCCCCTCCCACATACACTGTAACTTTAAAGTTGAATCCCAGGGGCACAATTCTCTGTGTTCTTTTCTCAGTTGCTTTATAACACCTCACTACCAAGTATGCGGTACCAAGTATATCTGTTGTTTGTTAATAAAATCACCTTTTTTAAGGCTATGATCTGATCCTTGTGCCCTAGAAGGTAACAAAAGGTCTGTGTGGGCCTGTCTATGACTGAGAGGCCAGCTATCAGAGACTGCAGTTTGTTTTCTTTTTTTTTCAAACTCTCCAGTGGTAAAAGAGCTTGTGGGACCCCTCTGGAAGAAGTTCCAAAGTGCATCTTCCTGGGTTCAAGGAAAATGAAGCTTGTTGGTTTTGTGTGTTTCTTTGTTTTACTTGGGTGGTGGTAGGCTATCTCCCAACGTGAGGGAATCTGTGACTTTGGGGAGTTTTTTCAAACAGAAGCCTCTAGAGGAAAGGTATTTTAAGGTCCCTTGCAGGCTCTCACCATCTGCACTCAGAGTACCAGAGTGGGCAACAGCCCCGACAGATGTGTTCTTTATCCATAATCGAGGAGAAGGAGGCATTCAGGTCACATGCAGAGAGGAAATGTTTTCCAGCCCATTAGCAGTCAAGGAGAATAATAGACCCTGAGTTCTGAACCCCAGAGTTACGCGGTCGCTGAAGAATAACACATCTCCTTCGGCACCAGAGTGCACTACGAGGAAGAATCAAATCCACATATAAAAAAGACAACTACCGAATAGTTGTGTGTTGAAAATAAAGTCTTTTTAAAAGGGCAGGTTTTGGGAAACAGATTTGACCAGCTTAGGAAACAATGGAAAACCTTGTTTGGGATTAGTTGAAAAAAAATAACCCCCAGAGCAAGGTCAAATCAACCTGATTTCACCCTTTAATGAGAGGACATGTTTGACCAATAAAGGAAAGTGCCCACATGCAACAGACGGATCTCTCTGAGGCATTTGATTTTCTAGGGGAAAACGTTCAGATAGATGAACACATCCCATATTAGTAGCACACACATTGCAGGGACTAAAAACTGTCTCACTGTCAGCTCTTACACAGCTATTTGTCCATAGGCCACTGGCAGTGAGTGGGTTATTCACAGCGGGGTCTGCAGGTACCAGCTCTAGGCTCGGAGTCATTGAACATTTTCATCAATGACCTGGAAGCAGATAGAAAATCCCAGCAAATACCATTTGCAGACTGACCAAAGACTGGGGAAGTGGTTGCAAGGAGGAGGCAAGGGCGGGCACAGCGATTGATCTGAAACATTTGGTGACCTGGCCATGTACAAAGAAAATAGATCAACACAGTCAAATGCAAAGTTGTCATCCAGGGGGTGGGAACGGGGCCCAGCCCACAGACTAGGGCACTGAATTGTGGAATGCAGGGCCCCTGAAAAGAATTTAGCAATCACCATGCAAAACCATCGGATCACGGGCTCCTTGGAAGCGTAAAGAGGAGTGTGGTGAGCTGGAGTAAGAGGAAGGGTTTTACCTCTGCACATGGCTTTGGTTAAACTGATTGTGTCTAGTCTTCGGGTTCACATTTCAAAGGGATGTTGGAAAACTGGAAAGGGTGCAGAATCCCCTCTTTCCTCCCCAATGATTGGAGTCTGGAGAAAATGCTGGACAGCAAGAGATGTAAAGACCCTTGTATTTTTATCGTAAACAGTAATACCGATCTCTTTAATCTAGTGGGGAAAGGCAGGGCACGCCCTAGTTAACAGAAGCTGAAGCCAGACAAATTACAACTGGAAATGAGACCCAAATGTTGAGCACTGATGGTGATTACCCCTTGGGACAACCTGTGAAGGGAGCTTGTGGAGTCTCCATCTCCAGATGTCTTCAAACCCAGACTGGATGCTTTTCCGGCAGATTAGTGCAAGGGCTTGGCTACACTTCAAAGGCTACGGAGCCTCTGCTTTTGTAATTCAGCATAGACACTTCTTATGGTGATGGCAGGGGCTGCCTTCTCAGAGCAGGTGATCCATGTCCTAGACTGATAGTAGCTAGGCCAATGGAGAAATGTGCATGTTGACCTCACTCTACATCTCCCAGGGCTCTGGATTTATTTGGTGTTTCAAAAAAGTCAAACCACAGAATTATAGAACTGGGAGGCTCCTTGAGAGGTCATCTAGTCCAGTCCTCTACACTCATGGCATGTAATACTTCATAACCTCATTCTTGTAGACCATCCCTGACAGGTGTCTGTCCAACCTGCTCTTGAAAATCACCAGTGATGGAGATTCCACAAACTCCCTAGGCAATTTATTCCACTGTTTCACCACCCTGAAAGGTAGGACGTTTTTCCTAATGTCCAACCTAAACCTCCCTTGTTCTCCAGTACTTCTTGTCCTACTGTCAGAAGTTAGTACAAGAATGTTAAATTGTATGAGTTTGCAGGTCAGGGTAAAATATGACACTGCTCTACTTGGCACAGGCTAGGCCTCAGTGGGGGTACTGAGTCGAATTTGGCTCACTGCTCTATAGGAAGGATGCAGAGAAACTGGAAAGGATCCACAGGCAGGTGGGTTCCAAGCCCTCTGAGCAAGCTGAGGGAAGAAGATTTGTTTACTTTGGAAGGGAGGAGGTTGAGAAGGACATGATAGCAGACTGCAAATACATGAAAAGCTGCCATGGAAGTAGGAGAAAAGAAAGATGGGGAAGTTCTCTCCTGCTCCAGAGCACAGAAAAAGGGGCCAGGGGTTCAAATGGCAGCAGAGCAGAGTGAGATAACATCTCAGGCAAAACTATAAGAACAAGAGGAGATTCATCAGCAGGTTGTGGAAGCTCCTTTCCTGGAGTTTCTGAAATCAGTCTGCAGTGGTTTAGACACAAAACGTCCTGTGTTTTATTTAGGATTTAGTGGATTTAGAAGAATGTAGAAGATTTATTTAGCACAGCAGTGTGATTTTGGACATTATACCGAAATAACACAGTCCGCATCTACACTACAAGCAGTTATTTCCACATAATGTCAAACTGGAGGACTTCTTACTCTGACCCCTGTAACCCTCATTTCACGAGGCATAAGGGAAGTCAGAGGAAGAGTGCTCTAACTCGGACTTCTGGCTGTGTAGACGGCGCCGAAGGCCGAATGAAGCTACTTCGACTTGAGCTACACAATTGACCTAGTTCAAGTTGCGTGGCTTATTTAGGCTTTAGCCTTGCTGTGTAGACAGGCCCTTAGAAGAAATCTCAGGACAAATCTCCTTAGTGTAACAACAGGAGAGCCAAGGAACAGATGCCTGGGAGGGTTAGGGAATCTCCTTAAATTTGAGGCGTTCCAAAGGAGACAGGGCGGCCCTCTCTCCAGGATGGATTAGCCAGAATTCCTGCACTGTGGCCGGGGTCAGACGAGCTAACTCTTGTTTCCTTTGAACTCGTTAGCTGTATGATTCTTCAGTGTACAGTCCTACTGCGGACCAGGTGTGAGTCAAGCACAAGGTACGGAGCTCAGTACAGGGACAACTAGGAGGAATTCAAGGGCCCGGGTCCAGGAAGCCAAAGAGGATGATTCAATGCTCACTCCTGTTCTTACACCCTACGAATCTCTCAACACAGACAGTAGAGCCAGGATCTACGTTCCTGAAAACGGGGATGCTCAGTTCCACTGAAATCTCAACATGTGACCCCAATCACAGAAGTGATTTCCGTGCTATGCATTTGGCCTGTGGAACTCCTTGCTCCAGGGGAGCAAAGAGCGTAGCTGCAAGGGATTCTCAAATGGATGGGCCAGTGCAGCTGGTGCAGGTGGCACCACCATTAGCGAAGGCTGTGTGACCCCTTCTGTTAGGCAACACTACCTTAAGTGGCCAACAAGTCTGCCAAACTTTTTGCGCTTGTGCTGAAATTTCCCACGCTGGGGCTGTGCTTTCGCTGGAATTGTTTGAATTAGTTTTTGCAAGTTTCAGGCATGACAGTGCGGCCAACTTATCAGATCAAGTTAGGAAAACATTCCTGCTGATACTGAGATATTCTTATAATAGTCTGAGTGAGGAGTCCTCACACCTGCCTGCCTTATCGCCAATAATAGTCAGATCACCACCCCCATGTTCACTGGCAGTGCCCTGCGATGCAGGAGGGGACAGTGTCTGGTCAGTCACACACCACTGGCTCCTTGACTCTTCATCAGCTCTTATTGCCAGAGAATTTTCCCTTCAAGGGGCTTGAGCAAAGTATGAGCCTCAGCAGAAGGATTTGGCCTTGTGCATCTACTAAGACCTTTTAACCCAAAGGCTACACCATGCCAAAGAAATGAAGCCACTTTGTCTCTGGGGGCCATCATCCATGGGGCACAGCAAAGAGGGACATTTTGGTTAGTGATACAAGAGCAAACTCCTCTCCTGAGCAGGGCCCTGAGATGTTCAGTGGCTCTGCAGAGCGCAAAAGGGCCCCAGACCGACTCTCTGCCCCTCACACCTACACTGCCCTGGCTCTGTGAAGCAGGGGAGCCCTCAGCCAGAGCTGGTACCTGTGAGTGCTGAGAGGCACGTGTCTTCCCTGGGAACCCTCCTCAGGCAGCCGCTGCCTGCACCTCTCTCAGCCCAGCGTCTGCAGCAGCATCCCGCACCGAGAGCCGGCACAGGGCTGGGCACTGGTTATAACACAGCTCTTGGCTGTCCCGGGGGGGGTTCACTCAGCCCCGGGGGAGCAGCAGCATCTGAATGTAACCAGGCTGCAGAGAAGCCTGTCGGTGCTTCTGTGCTAATTATCCAGCTTTTGGCATAAACAGTAATTAAGGGACCTCCCCAAAGGGAGAGGAGAACTCTTGGACTCTGGGCTGATTCAGGGAGGAATTGGCTGCTCCATGTTTTTGTGTATATGCAAAAATCATAGTTTATTAGTAGGAAAACGAGGGCTAATGCCTGGCTCTCCTCAGGTCCTGACACCCTGTAAGTGCCCAGGGTGGGTAGACAGTCGAAAGACAGTTCTGGAGTCAGATGACTGAGGGGAGACATGATCACTCTCTGCAGGCCCATGGGGCTGTCACTCAGGGACCGAAGCTCAGTAATTCTCATCATCACACCCTGTCTGAAGGATCTCCAATCCAAGCAGCAAAGGAACATCGCTACGGAGAGGTTACCATGACATGGATCGGCAAACGGAGGCACGGGGAGATGTGACCAGGCCAAGGCTAGACAGACAATAACAGACAGAAGCCAGAAGTCCTGACATACCTGCTTTAAATACCATCTCCTTGTCACTAACTGGGCACCAGCAGGAGGGAAATGGAGTCACGGTCTCCCATGGACAGTGCACCCGGGCCGAGCCCTCTGGATGGCAGCTACTGGCAGCCTTGTCAGCTCTGAGGCATCGCAGATGCTGCCCAATGGTCTCCGCCCCCTTGTCCCCTCCAGGTTCTTTGCTTTTCCTTTTGTCTCTTTGACCTTGTCGCATCTCCCTGTTAAATTCTTTGGTGCCTCCCCTTGGCTTTCCCCAGAACTCGAGTTCTCCACCTGATGGAATCAGCCTGCCCTGAACCAGGCAGGGCCATTTTGGGGACCAGGCAGAGGATCTGGGAGTCATTGCTCTTCTCGGTGTCATCCCATCTCTCTCCCTCCCCATCCCATGCACAAATGTTCAGCCAGGCCCCTGAAGCACCTTCCCAGAGATTCATCCGGGCAGTGCTCGGTTTGCAAGGAGGCTCCATTCCTTTGGGTTTGGCCATGGTGCTGCTGACGGTGTCGGAAGGGAGGGACGGCGCCCCAGGTACTGTGGCCAAAGATGCACTGATCCCGTGATGTGTGTGAGGCTGAGGTGTGACCAACAGAAATCGCAGGCAATTCTCCCTGAACAAAGCACGTGTGAGTGACATTTTCAGGGGATGTGAAGGGTCGGGGTTGGGGTTACCAATGCAGTAGTTCAGGACAGCAATACAGTCAGTTCAGGGTTCATGGGTGTGGCACACTGGCTACTCTCCTGCTCCGTCAGGGATGATAAACGTTTGGCTGTGTGCATTTGGGTTTGCTTTCATAGTATCCTGACAGCTCTGCACAGAGAGCCAGCATCATAGACTTCACCAGAGCCCCCAAAGACCCCAGACTCAGATAAGATACGAAGGCACCGAGTCAGGTTTATAATAGAATGAAGCACATTTATAGTTGTTGGTAGCCAGATGGCCTCTGAGCCCCTATGTATTTGTACCCGGGACAATGGACTTGGCTCAATCGATAGTATGGATTTCACTATTGCCCTCTAGGCTGGACAAAGGGTTAAGTCAAGCTGCCCTGACATTTATGATCAGAAATGAACAATGTATGATACACACTGTCTGTATCATCTTACGCGTTAATGACACGTTTGGTGCCCCCCCTTGGACTTTCCTCCAAAGCCTTCACTGCCCCTTGTTCTGCTTTCACTCCTGTTGTTTCCAACTATTTTATCGTGTACTCAGCGGGGTGTCCCTGTCCTGTCCTGGGGAAATGTATTTACATGTTCCATGTGCTTCTATCCGTGCCAGCAGTTCTAGTACCGAGAGACACTGACTTGCAGGCAAACATCTGCTTATGACACGGCCTGTCCGTGACTCATAGTATAACCCTTGTTGACTTTGGCTCACACACCAGGCCCATGCTCCCAGCTCTTTCTTTCCCCTACATTGGGTAACGGGGGAAGTGTTATTTCATTTTCCTTTGGCCTGTACCTGGGCTTGAGTTTCTCCTGGGGTACCTGCTAGGATGCAGTGATTTCAGCACATGGATGTGGTCTTGCATGAGCAGGATGCCTGATAGAAGAAGTGCACCCATTCTTGGCCCCATGCCTTCGATGTTCAGACCAGCCTCTGCATGTGAACCCAGAGGTGCCGCAGGTGCCTGCAAAGCCCCAGTGACCCTCGGCAGCTCGAGCTGTAGGTCGGGGGAACAGGTCTCCATTCCAGCCGGATTGGCTCTGATGTAGCTAAAATATACCCTGTCCATCTCCTCTACCGCCCACCAGCACTGCCGGCTGGGGCTGTGTCAGACCCACGCTGGAAGGAAACCACCTACCCTGCTTCCTGAGGGAAGGGGAGCCCCGTCAGGTGCAGGGATCTACCCAACAGCCCCAGGTGCTGAGTGTGGTGCAGCTGATTGGTGCCAGGAGGGCTGGGAGGCTCCCCCATGGCAGGGATGCCAGTGGCTCCCATTGGACCCCACAGCAACCCATGTCTGGCCCCAAAGGTTATTGGGGAGTCCTGGAAGCTGTAGGACTGCTGGAGGGCTGGTGTGTCCTGCCCCCCCAGCCCAGCTACCCTCCCCCAAATGGCTCTCATGGCCTGGGGGATGCGATGGAATCCCCCCGATGCTGCCGTGGTTCAAGCTGAGGGAAAAGGCGAGACAAGTGGCTAAATCCAGGAGTGAGAAGTGGGGGAAGATGGTAGCGGGAGGGGAGGTGATGTGGTGGTGGGGGAGGGGAGGTGACAGTCAGAGTAGGGGGAGGGCTCCATGGTGCAGCCCCTGTCTCCCCAAGACAACAGCAATTACCCCGCCCAAGCCCCCCTCCTCACTGTGTTGTAACATCTTGGCACAGGGTGCAGGCTCCCAGGCCACACGAGCACCAGCCACCAGGCATCAGCCTGGCAGACAGGCTGGAGGGGCCCTCAGGTGGGAGCAGAAGCAGAGGCAGGGTCCCTCGCTCCTTCCCTTGGGAGCAGACCAGCTGTCCCCTCGCCCCGCTCCAGAGCACCAGCAGCAACCAGGGCATCCCCCAGCCAGCAAGGTGGATGTGGGGAAGGGGTCTAGCTCAGCAGAAGTTGAAGACAGGGTGCTCTTTGCCCAGCAGCAGCAGTAGCTCCACACAAACCGGAGAGAGGGCCTGTTGGAGTCTGGGGAATGAGCGGGCACAGGCCCACACACAGCTGAAGGACCTTACCCCGCCCTTGGGGTGGGCCCACTAAGCTCACAAACTCCAGCACATTTCGGGGGCACCAAAGGATGCACCAGGGACACATGACACGGTGGAACAGCCAAAAGAGAAAACAAAGAACCTGGAGGGGCCACAAAGCAGAGACCATTGGGCAGCATCTGCTACGCTTCAAAGGTGACAAGGATGCCAGTAGCTGCCACCTAGAGGGCTCTGCCTGGCTGCATGGACAGGGGAGTGGAGGGGGAGATTGGAAACGGGCCACACTAGCAGAAACCCGCCTAAGCCCACATCCTCGTCCCGGTCAAGCAGATGCTGAGGTAACTGGCTCTGTGGACATGGGGAAGTCAATGGATGTGATATACCTTGAATTTAGCAAAGCTTTTGATCTGGTCTCCCGCAATATTCTTGCCAGCAAGTTAAGAAAGTATGGATTGGATAAATGGAATGTAAGGTGAATAGAAAGCTGGCTAGACTGTCGGGCCCAACGGGTAGTGATCAATGGCTCGATGTCAGGCTGGCGATAGGTTTCTAGCGGAGTGCCCCAAGGTTCGGTTCTAGGGCCGGTTTTGTTCAACATCTTTATAAATGACCTGGATGAGGGGATGGGTTGCACCCTCAGCAAGTTTGCGGATGACACTAAGCTGGGGGGGTGGTAGATACGCTGGAGGGCAGGGAAAGAATCCAGAGTGACCTAGACAGATTAGAGGATTGGGCCAAAAGAAATCTGATGAGGTTCAACAAGGACAAGTGTAGAGTCCTGCACTTGGGTCAGAAGAATCCCAAGCATTGTCACAGGCTGGGGACCGACTGGCTAAGTAGTAGTTCTGCAGAAAAGGACCTGGGGGTTACAGTGGATGAGAAGCTGGATAGAAGTCAATCGTGTGCCCTTGTAGCCAAGAAGGCTAATGGCATATAAGGCTGAATTTGGAGGAGCATTGCCAGCAGATCTAGAGAAGTGATTATTCCCCTTTATTAGGCTCTGGTGATGCCACATCTGGAGTATTGAATCCAGTTCTGGGACCCCCATTAAAGAAAGGATGTGTACGCATTGGAGATGGTCCAGTGGAGGACCACCAAAATGATTAGGGGGCTGGAGCACATGACCTACGAGGAGAGGCTGAGGGATTTGGACTTCTTTAGTCTGCAGAAGAGAAGAGTGAGGGGGGTTTTGATAGCAGCCTTCAACTTCCTGAAGGGAGGTTTCAAAGAGTATGGAGAAAGACTGTTCACAGTAGTGACAGATGGCAGAACGAGGAGCAATGGTCTCAAGTTGCAGTGGGGGAGGTCTAGGTCGGATATTAAGAAAAACTATTTCCCTAGGAGGATGGTGAAGCCCTGGGATAGAATCTCCATCCCTAGAGGTGTTTAAGGGTATGTCTACACATCAAAGTAATTTGAAATAACAGCCGTTATTTCGAATTAACTTTAATAGCATCTACACAGGCAAATTGCTATTTCTAAATAGCCAGCCAGCCCTCCGCAGCTCCCCAGGAGCAGTCTGGCAGCTCCCAGGAGCCTGTCAGGGGCCGGAAAAGGTGGGCGCCTTCCTGGTTCAGTGCAGAGATCATGGACCTCATTGAGGTTTGGGGGGAATCCTCCAACGTCCATGATCTCCACACTAGACGCAGGAACGTGGCCGTCTACAGCTGGATGGCTGACAGCCTGGCCACCAAAGGCCACATGAAGCAGGTGCACATGAAGATAAAGGAGCTGAGGCAGGCCTATGCCAGCGCCACAGAGGGCAGCTCCCAACCAGGGGCAGACCCAGATCCCTTCCCCTACTTTGAGGCCCTGGACCACATCTTGGGAGGCCAGACAGTCTGTGCCCCCCAGGTGGTCATCAACCCTGGGGCAGAGGGTCCTGTCCAGGGCACAGAGGAGGAGGAGGAGGAGGAGGATGGCCAGGAGTCACATGAGCCTGGAGGGAGCATGGCACTCACCCTGGACCCCCAGCAGCAATATCACCGCTGTCTTCCGAGGCCGGGGAGGCCTCGACATGTGAGTGCCATCACTGTCCCCTTATGCGGGGCCGGGGTGGGGGAAAGCGACCCCAGGGACTGCGCGTGTGGGCCTTGCTGAGCACGGATCACGCAGCAACCTGTGCATGTGCTGTGCCAGCAGGGGCATGTGGCCCCGGCTGGCTGCTACACAGGAGCCCTGGCCCCGTTACCCACACACACGTATGTATGAAGGCACATTGCATGCTCCGTACCCCGGGGAGGGACACTGTACAATGCCCTCCCTCCACAAGCCTCCTCTACGCAGAGGCAGGGCACATCGTCCCCCCCCCCCCCACACCCACACTATATACAGCACAGGGGCATGGGTACAGTCCCGGGCCAGCTCACACTCTTGGGGATAGCAGGACATGATGGTGCGGAGACCTGCTGTCCTCACCTTGCAGAGGGGGGGGCTGGGCTTCACCCACTGTGTCCCCAGGGATAAATGACCAACTCTCCGGTTTCTCCACAGCTGCACCAGCTGCGAGTGCAGGGCGCACCACCCCGCCCAGGACATCCTCCTGCACCCAGGCCAGCAGGCTCACCTGGAACCAGGAGGGATACCAGCGGCAGCACCTGGGGTTACTGCAAAGGCAGGTCCACAGCCAGGAGCACTGGGTGCAGGAAGACCTCCAGCTGTGGTAGGAGAGCTTGCGGGAGCTGCGTGACCAGGACCGTGCCATCCGCGACCACCTGCAGACCATGGCTCAGAGATTGCTGCCTGCTGCCGCTCCAGCTATCGCTCCTCCTCCACTCCTGCTCCCCTTCCGCCTCTTCCCCCCGCCTCCATACCCGCTCCCCACCAGGGATGCCGAGGCCCCCACACCCACAGTACAGGGAGACAGGTGGGCCGGCAAGACCCCCAACCCTGAGCTTCTCCTTCCTCTTTCTCCCCTTGCCTCCCCCTTCCAGCTCCCTGCTCCCAGGTTTCCCCCTCCCCTCTCCCACCCTCATCCCCCCCACCCCAGTTATGGTCAATAAAGAGAGGGTTTTTTGGCAACACGTGTTTTTATATGACATCAGGAAGGGGGGGTTAGGGAGGGGGAAGTGGAAGGACGTGAGGGTGGAATAAGGCACAAGGCCCCAGTGGGGCACACCAGGAAGACTTCACTCCTCCTCTGTCTGGAAGCTCTCCCACAGGGCCTCCTGGATACCAGTAGCCCCCCAATGGGCCTCCTGGCTGGCAGCCGTGCGGGGCTGTGCGTACAGGCCAGCCAAGTGGTCAGCCTCTGCCATCCAGCCTGGCAGGAAAGCCTCCCCCTTCCACTCACACAAATTGTGCAGCACACAGCACGCTGTCACCATGTGCGGAATATTCCTCTCGGAGAGGTCAAGGCGGGTGAGGAGGCATCGAAATCGGGCCTTCAGCCAGCTGAAGGCTCCCTCTGCCACAGTGCGGGCCCTGCTGAGCCTGGCATTGAAGGCCTGCTGGGAGGGGTTGTGGTGTCCCACCAGGGCTGTAGTGGGTAGGCCGCATCCCCCACCAGGAACACAGTCATGTCCACGTCCCTGACCCTGATGTGGCAGTCGGGGAAGAAGGTCCCAGGGTGCAGCCTCTGGCACACGGAGGAGTTGCGGTACACCCGTGCATCGTGTGCTTTGCCGGACCAGCCCACGTTGATGTCCACGAACTGGCCCCGGTGGTCAGACACAGCCTGCAGGATGACCGAGAAGTATCCCTTCTAGTTAATGTAGAGGGAGGCCTGGTGTTCCGGGGCATGGATGGGGATGTGCGTCCCATTGATTGCGCCCCCCCCCCAACCCCGCAGTTGGGGAAGCCCAGGGCACCAAATCCCTCGATGACCACGTCCACATTGGTGAGGCGGATGACACTGCAGAGCAGCACTCTGTTGGTGGCCTTGACCACATGCAGAGGGACAGACAAAACCACCGATAGTCACTGGGGTGCCAGGGTGGCTGAGATTGCTCCTTCCCCACCACTGCCCTGTGCCCCTTCCTCAGGAGCAACACCCCCTGCAATCCTGGCCACCGCGGGCAGTCTGTAGTGCGGCTGGGACAGACCAAACCCTCCCATGGAGGGGACTTGCACCTCCTCCTCCGCTTTTCCCTAGGGCAGCCCATCACCTCCTGGCACCCCCCCGCTGCCACAGTGTCCAGAGACTGCCATACCTGCATGAGCACTGCCCCAATGGTGGATCTCCGTGTGCCGAACTGGTTCCCCACGGATCGGTAGCTATCCGGCATGGAAAGCTTCCAGAGGGCGATGGCCACATGCTTCTGGAGGGGAATGGTGGGCCTCATGTGCGTGTCCCGTCGCCGCAGAGCAGGGGCAAGCCACTCACAGAGCTTGAGGAAGGTGTCCTTCATCCTGAAGTTCTGGGTCCACTGTTGGTCTCCCCAGCGCTCCAGGACGATGCGGTCCCACCAGTCGCTGCTGGTTTCCAGACGCCAGATGTGGCGGGGCACGCTGGCGTCCAGCCGCTGTTCCTCCATGGACCCCAGGGGGGTCCGGAAGAGGACCTGGGGGTTGGGCTGCCACAGAAGCTGCTAGGCAGTCTCCAGCACTTGCTGCCAGGCTTGCAGCAAGACATCCAAAATGAGCACCAGAGTGCCCAGAGGCAGCTCTGGCTCCATGGTGCCGAGTGCTGTGGTGTCCCGAGTCAGGGCAACCAAAGCAATCAGAGAAAAAAAAATGCTTTGTTGTCCCTCAGTGAGATAGGCAAGCAAGCAGGAAAACCTGAGAACCGGCTGTCCAGGGGGGGTTCCTTTAAGCACAAGCCTCAGACAGCAGCCACACAAAGCAACTACTGACCTGATGCCCTGCTGGAACTGGTTTCAGCTGGCCTTAAATGCGATTCAGCGTCCAATCAGTGTGGGCGCGCTATTTCAAAACAGAAAAATGCTATTTCGGAATGCATTTTATGTGTAGATGCGTTATTTCGAAATAACACTGTAGTGTAGACATACCCTAAGTCCCAGCTTGACAAAGCCCTGGCTGGGATGATTGAGTTGGGGTTGGTCCTGCTTTGGGCAGGGGGCTGGACTCGACTCCTGAGGTCTCTGCCAGCCCTGGGATTCTGTGACTTCTGGACTCTGTCCGACCTTGCCCAAGTCACATTGCCTCATGGCTCAGTTTACCACTGTGGTCATGTTTATATCTTCATAGGGACTGTCCTTTGCTTTCCATCACAGAGAGTATGACGGTTACTGATGAGAATTACTGAGCTCTGGCCTTTCAGTGACAGCACCATGTGCCTGCAGAAAGTGAGCACAGGGTACCCGGACCTGGGGAGACCTAGGAATGATCCCTAGTTTCCTTCCTAATCGACTATGATTGTTAAATACAAGCAGCAGCCAATTCCTCACTGACTCAGCCCAGAGCTCAGGAGTTCTCCTCCCCCTTGGGAAGAACCCTAATAGCTGTTTACTCCTAAAATTGGATAACGAGCACAGAAGCACTAACAGGCTTTTCTCCAGCATATTCATCCAGATCCCTCTTCTCCCTGAAGCTGAGTGAACCCCCTTGGGACTACCCAGAGCTGTGTTATAACCAGTGCACGGTCCTGTGCCGGCTCTCGGCACAGAATGCTGCTGCAGACGCTGGGCTGAGAGAGGTGCGGGACGCAGCTGCCTGAGGGGGGTTCCCAGGGAAGACACGTCCCTCTCAGCACTCACAGGTACCAGCTCTTGCTGAGGGGCTCCCCTGCTCCACAGACCCCAGGGCAGCGTGGGTGTTAGGGGGCAGAGAGTTGGTCTGGGGCCCTTTGCGCTCTACAGAGCCACGAAACTTCCCAGAGCCCTACGCAGGGAGGAGTTTGCTCCTTTATCACTGGCCAAAATGTTGCTCTTTGCTGTGTCCCCCAGACGATAGCTCCAGGTCCAAGGTGGCTGCACATCACTGGCACAGGGGATCCGTCGGGATAAAAGGTTTTAGTGGATGTACAGTACAACACCAAATCCTGCTGCAATGGCCCCTACTTTGCTCAGCCCCACTGAGAGAATACCAGTGTTTGGGGACTGGTTCTGTTCAAAATCTTCATCAACGGTTTAGATGACGGCATAGAGAGGACACTTATTAAGTTTGCAGATGATCCCAAGCTGAGAGGGGCTGTGAGTGCTTTGGAGCACAGGGTCATAATTCGAACTGATCTGGACAAACTGGAGAAATGGTTGGAGGTAAATAGGATGAAGTTTAATAAGGACAAATGGTAAGTGATCCACTTCGGAAGAAGCAAGCAGTTTCACACACAGAATGGGAAGACCAGAGAAGAGGAACAAGAATGATGAAAGGTCTAGAGAACACGAGCCATAAGGGAAGACTGAAAGAACTGGGCTTATTTAGTTTGGAAAGGAGAAGACTGAGAGGGGACATGATAGTGGTTTTCAGGTATCTAAAATGGTGTTACGGAGAGGAGGGGGGGAAATTGTTCTCCTTGGCCTCTGAGGATAGAACAAGAAGCAATGGGCTTAAATCGCAGCAAGGGAGGTTTACGTTGGACATTAGGAAAAAGTTCCTACCTGTCAGGGTAGTCAGACACTGGAATAAATTGCCTAAGGGGGTTGTGGAATCCCCATCTCTGGAGCATGTTGGACAGACACCTGTCAGGGATGATCTAGGTGCTTGGTCCTGCCATGAGGCAGGGGACTGGACTCAATGACTCTCGAGGGCCCTGCCAATTCTAGTGTTCTACAATTCTATCCCTTTGCAGTAAGGGCTGAGAAAAGCCCTCGGCAGCCAGCAGGGTGTGAATGCCCAGACCCCGCCCCCCTCCTGCATCCCAGGGCTCGGCATTAGGGAGGGAGTGGAGATTTGACTTGTGTCTGGTCAGGGGGCAGGCAGGCGCGAGGACGCCTCGCTGGAGGAACCATGCCTTCATTTCAAGGGCAGCAAGAGGCACTTCCCAGCTTCATAGCTCGGTTGGCCAAACCGCCCTGCCCCAAACTTGCAAACCCGATTCCAGCGGCTGTGCAGCTCCAGTGCGGGAAATTGCAGCGCAAAGGCGAGTTGGGCCAACACGTTGGCCCTGGATGAGGAGTTCTGCCAGGGGAGGGTGTCAGACCTGACACGCACGGCGGGGTCCAGCCCCCATGGCAACAGCCCTGCCCCCCATCCCGCTGAGCTCTTAGTGCCAACATTGCCCCCCGAGCCCCAGGCCAAACAGGGTTTGTGGGAATCCATTTCCTGGACCAGTGTCACATTGGAGACTTCCCATGGAATTGACCGTTCCCTTTCCCACGTGTCGTGAGACCCAGGCAATGCAAACCCGGCTCAGCGGCCTGCACTGGGAGACTCGTAGGGTTTAAGAGTGGGACTTAGCATTCGATTATCCAGTCTGATTTCCCACACACGGGCCATTACGTCCCTCCCCTCCTTCCCAGCCCACCCTGGGATTGTGCATTGAAGAATCACAGGGCTACATGTGAAAAGGGAAGAGTTAGACAATCTCAGCCCCTGCCAGATACAGGGCACTTTGTGTCTAAACCCTCTCGACTGAGGGCTCCCAACCCCCTTTCCGTAACTCCAGGGAAGGAGCGCCCCCCCCCCCGAAGGAATCGGCTCCATTCTCCGCCTGTTCTTACAGTTTCACCTTCTAAGTCTGCGCTGCTGCCGTATGAAGCCCAGCCCCTTGTCCTGCACGCTGGGGCAGGAGAGAACTTCCCCCGTCTTTCTAGTGACAGAACGACTTTTCTCCTACTTCCATGGCAGCTTTTCACGGAGTTGCAGTCGGCTCCCATGTCCCTCAACCTCCTCCCTCCCAAAGTAACCAAAACCTCTTGCCTCAGCTTGCTCAGAGGGCTTGGAACCCACTTGCCTGTGGATCCTTTCCAGTTTCTCTGCATCCTCCCTATAGAGCCGTGAGCCTAATTCGACTCAGTACCCCTCTCAGGTCTAGCCCATGCTGAGTAGAGCTGAGTTATAATTTACCTGCAAACTCATACACCTGAACATCCTCATGCAACTTCTGACAGTGGCACAAGAAGTACTGGAGAACAAGGCAGGTTTGGGGTGGACATTAGGAAAAACGTCCTAACTTTCAGGGTGGTTAAACCTGGAGGGGTTGTGGATTCACCGTCATTGGGGATTTTTAAGGGCAGATTAGATAGAAATCTGTCAGGGAAGTTCTAGATAGGAATTAGGCCTGTCCTGAGAGTAGGGGAGTGGACTAGATGACCTCTTGAGGATGCTCTCTGACAGAACTGCCGTTGGTGTAGGAAGTATCTACCCTGAAGTACAAATGCGGAGCTTCTGCAGCTTTTAGCTATAACATAAGGACATAATATAAGAATGGCCAGACTGGGTCAGACCAAAGGTCCATCTAGCCCAGTATCCTGTCTGCTGACAGTGGCCAGCACCAGGTGCCCCAGAGAGGGTGGACCGAAGACAATGATCAAGCGATTTGTCTCCTGCCATCCTTCTCCAGCCTCTGACAGAGGCCAGGGACAGCATTTCTATCCCCTGGCTAATAGCCTTTTATGGACCTAACCTCCATGAAATTATCTAGCTTCTCTTTAAACTCTGTTATAGTCCTAGCCTTCACAGCCTCCTCTGGCAAGGAGTTCCACAGGTTGACTACGCGCTGTGTGAAGAAGAACTTTCTTTTATTAGTTTTAAACCTGCTACCCATTAATTTCATTTGGTGTCCTCTAGTTCTTCTATTATGGGAACTAATAAATAACTTTTCTTTATTCACCGTCTCCCCCTTGCACTGATCTGCCAGAAAAGCATCCAGTCTGGACCTGGAGCCATGGGGAGTTGGAGTTCAGTGTTTCTCCCCAGCATTGATCACCATCAGTGCTCAATATTCGGGCCTCATTTCCGGTTGTAATTTGTCTGGTTTCAACCTCACTAGGGTGTGCCCTGCCTTTTCCCACCAGATTACAACAATTGTTACTACAGCTTGGCCCTCCCCAGGCCGGCACCCTCGGGGCCTCCCCAGTACCATGTGTGGGAGGTTGCTGGACCAGGCGAGGTTAATTTGCAACTCTGTGCTGACGGATGCTGGGCTCTCCCAGGCTCCATCAGCCAACCCAGCCAGGCTGCTTTCTGGGCTTCGCACCCCCTCCCAGCTACACTGCTGGCCCTGGCGCCCGTCTGGCTCACTCATGGACACCGGGCTCCACAACCCGGCTGGGTGCCACTGCTGCTCTGGCCCTGGCTGCAGGCTCTGCTCCACGGGCTGGTACAGCTGCCGGTCCAACCCCAGGTGCCAGGCTTCCAGCTCCTTTGTAAGCTGCCAGTCCCGCCATCCCACTCCCAGCCACCAGACCCCAGACCAGGGCTGTCAGGGCCAGGGGCTCTCTGGGGCCTGACTCTCCTCTGTGCTGTCCTCCCTTCCTTACCGCCTCTACCAGCTACACAGCCCCAGACTTTTCCCTCTGCCCGCATGCAGCAGCCACCCCATTCCCAGAACTTGTCTTGGAAACCCCCCTTTCAGTCTGCTCTGTCCCCTCTGGAGACCTGGAAACCAGACTGCGCCCCTGCCCAGACCAGGTGATTCTCTGCCCCCTTCCTCAGGCACCCAGACATTGCCGTGGGTCGGGTGCTGTGCGGAAGCGCAGGCGTTGCTGTTGAGCTGCTGTGCATGGGGCCCGGGTCTTTCCCCTGAGGTGAGGTCTAGTTGGGAAGTTTCTCCCAGCACACGTCTTCCCAACGGCTTTGGGGTTTCCACTCTCTCAGATTTCGAGCGGCTTGGTGAATGGGAAAGTCGCTGCCACGTGGGCCGCCTGGCCTGGGCTGCATGAAGGTGGCCCGTGTTCACCCAATAGATTGGTGAGCTTCCCCACATCATACCATGGCATGTCATTGACACGGGGAGCACAGTGAGGTGTGGAATTGGCATTAGCAGGGTCAGTGTTTCCTAATTCATTTCTCTGATTAATGCACAAGCCATTGGTCACGGCGTGAGGCGCGAGCAACCTGCTTCGGCCTGAGAACAGCCTCCGCTCGGTCATGTCGTGTCTCACATGACCATTGTCTCTCCATCCAGGCATTGGGTCTGTGACCATCTCCCTACACCCTCGGCACATGGTATAACTCAGGGATCGCACGGCACATGCTGAAGTCCCCGTTCTGCCTCCGAGTTGGACACCTTCTCCTCTACTCCATGCCAGATTCCAACACAACCCACTTCACCAGCAACCCCTCCACCTTCATCTTGCAGGGCATTCCTGGCCTGGAGGCCGCCCATGTCTGGATCGCCATCCCCTTCTGCATCATGTATACCATAGCCATCTTGGGGAACCTCGCCATCCTGTTCATTGTCAAAGTGGAGTCAAGCCTCCATGAGCCCATGTACTATTTCCTCTTCATGCTGGCTCTTGCCGACCTGGTCCTGTCTACATGCACCATGCCCAAAATGCTGAGCCTCTTCTGGTTCAATTCCAGGGAGATCGATTTCAGTGCCTGCCTCACCCAGATGTTCTTCATTATCTGCTTCTCGGGAATCGAGTCTGGGATTTTGGTGGCCATGGCTTTTGATCGCTACGTGGCCATTTGCCATCCCCTGAGACATTCCACCATCCTGACGAACACAGTAGTGGCCAGGATTGCCCTGGCCGTGGTGCTGCGTGGCGCTGTGCTCTCACTGCCCTACCCCTTGCTGGCGAGGCAGTGGCCGTAGTGCAGAACCAACCTCATCCCTGAGCCGGTCTGCGCACACATCGCCGTGGTGAAGCTGGCCTGTGCTGACACCAGCGTCAGTAGTTCCTACGGCCTCTTTGGGTTTTTCTGTGTAAATGGTCTGGATGTGACTTTCATTGCCATGTCCTACACTCAGATCCTCAGGGCCATCTTCCGCCTCCCCACCAAGGACGCCCGGCTCAAGACTTTTGGGACCTGCGGCTCCCACCTCTGTGTGATCATTATCTTTTACATCCCTGGTTTCTCCTCCTCCCTCACCAGCCGATTTGCACAGAACGTTCCCCTGTACTTCCATGTTCTTATTGGCAAGATGTACCTTTTTGTCACCCCCATGATAAATCCCATCATCTATGGGGTGCGGACCAAACAGATCTGGGAGCGCCTGCTCCGGCTCTTTACCCCTAAAGGGCCCTAGCATTTTCTCCTTGGGCCCTGGCTGTGAGACTGAGCTTCATGCAGAGCTGGCTGGTGATGGGTAACTGGGCCCCCTTCCCTGAAACACTGACTGGGGAGGCAAAAAGACATTTTCCCCAGACCCCACTTATTTCTCCAAGCCCCTCCCCCTATTCCACCTACTCCAGTGGGGTCCAGCCCCCTGTCTCCATGCCTCCAACATCACCCTGCCCTTGTCCCTGCCTTTTATACCCTTCTCACCCATCATTCCATGGACCTTCTCCACCTCCAGCCCTGCCCCCACTGGGCTCCCTGAAGGAAGAAGGTGGCCCTGGCGGAAGAGGGTCAGTTTCGGGTTTATGACTCGCTGCCTCCCCACTGCCTTGCAGGAGCCAGACAGAGCCAGATCCCCTTCAAGATACAGATTGTAGCACAAATCCTAACCCTTGGGCACACAATCTGGCAGGCCCCTAGACACACTGGCCAGAACAGCCGGACCAGAAAAGGCCTAGATGGGTGGAAATCTGATGATCTCACTTGTCATTGAAGGACCCTTCTGTGGCCCTGTAGATAGAGCCAGCTTTCTCCAGCATCTCAGCACAGGGCAGACATACAAGGAAGGAACCCTCCCAGCAGAGGGTGCAAGACGAGGAGGGGTTGGGCCAACTCGTGAAACACACGGAGACCGGAGGAGCCAGAAGACGCTGGGGCAGGAGACGGGTCACCTCAGGGCTGCAGGAACTCTGGGGACAGGGCTGTGGCTGTAGCAGAAACAGGCTCTGGCTGGAGGAGAAGCCAGGACTTGCAGGAAGTGAGCCCTGGATGCTCTATGGGGCTCTGGCCCCATCCCAAAGTGGTTCCAGAGCCTGTGGAGAGAGGTATCAGAGGGGTAGCCGTGTTTGTCTGAATCTGCAAGAACAACAAAAAGTCCTTTGGCACCTTATAGACTTACAGATTTATTGGAGCATAAGCTTTCGTGGGCAAAGACCCACTTCGTCAGATGCATGTAGTGGAAATTCCAGAGGCAGGTATAAATATACAGGCATAAGAAAAGAGTTCCAATCAAGAGTAAGGTTAGAGATAACGAGGTCAATTCAGTCAGGGAGGATGAGGCCCACTTCTAGCAGCTGATGTGGAGGTGTGAACACCAAGAGAGGAGAATCTGCTTTTGAGGAGAGAGGGACGCACCTTGGGGAACATGATCCCACCTCTGTGTGGAACAGGAGGGCTGTGAATTCTAGCCAAGGCATGTGGTTCGTGAATTGCAGGCTGCGGACGTGTAGGTCTGTCCCATGTTTAGAGGGAACAAGCCCCAGGCCTGAGTTGCACAAGCTGGAAGGCAGGAGCCAGAGGGCAGAGGCTGCATGACTTCGGCTGAGCAACGTTTGGCCGTGGAGATGAGCGCCGGTGAGTGGCACGATCAGGGACAAGCCGGCTCTCGCAGCCTGGGGAATAGCCAGGCCACATGCTAATGTTGTGCCATGTTGCCCCGGGTCAAGGCTGGATCATAACAGCTGTGCACAAGCGCAAGTCTCAGCATGGGTCTCAGTCACAGCACATGGACTAAAATACAGGACTATGTAGCACTTTAAAGACTAACAAGATGGTTTATTAGGTGATGAGCTTTCGTGGGCCAGACCCACTTCCTCAGATCAAATAGCACATGGATTGTACGCCAAGGGGAACCCAGGGAACCTCGTCAGCGCACAGAACAGTGAGGTCCCTGAGGCTCCCGGGGGCACAGCGGAGCAATTAGGGCAAAGAGCCGACATCACTACAGGCCCGCGCAGCGCGTAGGGGCAGAGGCGCTCAGCGTGTGAATGGGGAGCCCGGGGGGGGGAAACTGAGCTCGCTCTGGGAGAGTCCCGCAGGAACCGTCCCTGTCCTGACGTCCAAGCCACAAGTGCCGGGCGCCCTGCAATCGCAGGGGACACTCCAGTGCGACCTAGCTGATTAGCAGGGCGATCACAGAGCCCACAACTGCCAACACGTGTGTCTATTGGTGGTGCACCTCTGCGCATGCCTTGCACACAGAAGAAAATGTGGATTGAAAGCATGAGAGGGCACACTGCCCCTCCGAGCCCACCGCTGTTGTTATGGAGGGGTGTGTAAATGTATGTGTCACCAGCCAGAGTTGTATATTGCTGTTCTACCTGCATGTGTGATTGTCACTCTAACTGTAACCTCAATAAAACATCCACCAGACCAGACTGTGTCCTGACGAATGGCTGCGTGGGCCCTACCCTTGGTCTGTGTGCGTTCCCAGGGACTCTCCATGGGAAGGGAGCAACAGAGACGCCTCTCGCTCTGTTCAGCCGCAGACAAAGCCATGGTGGTGCAACCTCCAGCCCCAAATTCACTAGCACAACAGGCTACACAGTCAACGTCCCCTCTGAGTTTGTATTTTCCCCTTTGTGTGCAGAATGGATTTTGTTAGGTGCAATGATATCCAGGTAATGTGCGGATGTGCACCAGCACAGGTTGGGTATTTTTTAACGCACTGCCCACAGCATTCCATTGACGCACGAGAGAGAAGTTACATTTTGAAATGCACCGAGCTGCCCAAGAACTAAACTCACAGGCCTTGGAGAGCCAAGCCCGACAGAGCAGGTGCGTGCCAGGCAGGACACATGACAAGGTGAGGGCAGCAACCCTCACCCAGGTGTGCGCTGGGAGCCGAGTGTGAGAGAGGCAGTGTGTGTGTGTGTGAGACAGACTGTGGGTGGGTGCTGGTGTGTGCGTGTGTGAGCCTGACAGCGTGTGAGTCCCTGTGTCTGAGAGACAGAGAGAAGCACACACAGATGGTGAGTGTGTGCGACAGACAGTGGTGAGCACTGGGGGCACGTCTGGGGACCGTGCGCTCTGGCTTGGTGCACAGGGCGCTCACCAGTCGGAAGGCTCCCTCAGACCACAGCATCTGCAAGCAGTTGAATTCCATGTGTGAGCCCTGTCCCTCTGGCAGGTGGCAGAACGAGGAGCAACGGTCTCACGTGGCAGTGGGGGAGGCCTAGATGGGATATTAGGAAAAACGATTTCCTAACAGTCGCTGGGATGGGCTCCCTAGGGAGGTGGTAGAATCCCCATCCCTAGAGGTTTCGAAGTCCCAGCTTGACCAAGCCCTGGCTGGGATGATTGAGTTGGGGTTGGTCCTGCTTTGGGCAGGGGGCTGGACTCAATGACTCCTGAGGTCTCTTCCAGCCCTGGGGCTCTAGGATTCTTCCCACACTCTGCAGAGAAGGGGCACATGGATGGGGGAAGATGGGCAGAGAGAGACACCCTGACATCAGTTCCCCCCACCCCAGCACAGAGAGCAGGAAGGTCCAGGGAACAGCTGGCTGGGGGTCCAAGGCAGAGGCAGAAGCAGGGTGAGGTGGTGGGACAGGCCCTCCGATGCGCGTTGTCAGATGTGTCTGTGTGCGGCTGTGCCCCTGCGCACTTCTCGTTCCCAGTGAAGGGCATGGAGACTGGCCAGTTGTGTCTGATGTGCCCGCCACCAGCCAGCACAGCACGGAGCTCAGTCTGAGATCCAGGGCCCCAGGAGAAATTCTAGGGCCCTGTACGTGAAGAGCAGGAGCAGCCTCTCCCGGATCCATTTGGTCTGCACCCCATAGACGATGGGGCTGATCGTGGGCAGGGGGAGGGCAGCAGGAGGAATATTTTGACAGTAAGAATGTGGAAATGCAGGGGCATGTTCTGGCCAAACCGGTACGAGAGGATGAAGAAGAGACTGGGGATGTAGAAGGCTGAGAGGGCATGGAGGAGGGAGCTGCAGTTCCCAAAAGGCTTGAGCCAGGTGTCCTTGGTGGGAGGGCAGAAGATGGCCCTGAGGATCTGGGTACGGGACATGGCCGCACAGCTCAGAGGGTCTTCGCTCTAAATTAGCTGTTACTGCCCCCCGGCCACACTGGGTCAGACCAACGGTCCATCTAGCCCAGTGTCCTATCTGCTGCCAGTGGCCAGTGTCAGGTGCTCCAAAGGGAGTGAACAGAACAGGGAATCATCAAGTGATCCCTCTCGTTACCCATTTCCAGCCTCTGACAAACAAAGGCTAGGGACACCGTTCCTCCCCAGCCTGCCTAATAGTCATTGATGGACCTAACCTCCATGAATCTCTCTGCTCTGGTCCTGGTCTTCACCACATCCTCTGGCAAGGAGTTCCACAGATTGACTGTGCGCTGAGTGAAGAAAAACTTCCTTTCGCTTGTTTTAAACCTGCTGCCTATTAATTTCATTTGGTGACCCCTAGTTCTTATATTGTGGGAACAAGTAAATAGCTTTTCCTTATTCAGTTTCTCCATACCCGTCATGGCTTTATAAGCTTGTATCATGTCAGCCCTTAGTCTGCTTTTCTCAAAGATGAAAAGTCCAAGTCTTTTTCATCTCTCCTCATGTGGCAGCCTTTCCAAACCCCTCATCATTTTTGTTGCCCTTTTTTGAACCTTTTCCAACGCCAATATATCTTTTCTGAGATGAGGTGACCCCATCTGTATGCAGTATTCAAGATGTGGGCGTACCATGGATTTATATAGAGGCGATAAGATGTCCTCTGTCTTGTTCCCTATCTCTTTTTTAGTGATTCCTAACATTCTATTTGCTTTTTTGACTGCCACTGCACACTGAGGGTGTGTCTAGACTACACCTCTTTGTTGACAGAGAGATGTAGATTAGGCACATCAAAATTGCTAATGAATCATAGAATCATAGAACCATAGAGCTGGAAGAGACCTCAGAAGGTCATCAAGTCCAGCCCCCTGCTCTAGGCAGGACCAATCCCAACTAAATCAACCCAGCCAGGGCTTGGTCAAGCCGAGACTTAAACACCTCTAGCGATGGAGACTCCACTACTTCCCTAGGGAACCCATTCCAGTGCTTCACCACCATCCTAGTGAAATAGTTTTTCCTAATATCCAACCTGGACCTCTCCCACCACAACTTGAGACCATTGCTCCTTGTTCTGCCATCTGTCACTACTGAGAACAGCCTCTCTCCAGCCTCTTTGGAACCTCCCTTCAGGAAGTTGAAGGCTGCTCTCAAATCCCCCCTCACTCTTCGCTTCTGCAGACTAAACAGACCCAACTCCCTCAGCCTCTCCTCATAGGTCATATGCTCCAGCCCCCTAATCATTTTGGTTGCCCTCCGCTGGACCCTCTCCAATGCATCCACATCCCTTTTGTAGTGGGGGGCCCAGAACTGGACACAATACTCCGGGGGCTGCGTCTAGACTGGCATGATTTTGAGGAAATGCTTTTAACAGAAAAGTTTTTCCGTTAAAAGCATTTCCGCAAAAGAGCGTCTAGATTGGCACGGGTGCCTTTGCGCAAAAAGTGCTTTTGTGCAAAAGCATCTGTGGCCAGTCTAGATGATTTTGCAAGAAAGCCCCGATCGCCATTTTCGCCATCGGGGCTTTTTTGCGCTAAAAACAGTTCTTCCCTGTCTACACTGGCCCTCTTGCGCAAGTATTCTTGCACAAGAGGGCTTATCCCTGAGCGGGAGCATCATAGTATTTGCGCAAGAACACTGACAATCTTACATTAGAACGTCAGTGTTCTTGCGCAAATTCAAGCGGCCAGTGTAGACAGCTGGCAAGTTTTTGCGCAAAAGCGGTCGCTTTTGTGCAAAATCTTGCCAGTCTAGATGCACCCCAGATGTGGCCTCACCAGAGCCGAATAAAGGGAAATAATGACATCTCTGGATCTGCTGGCAATGCTCCTCTTAATGCAACCTAATATGCCATTAGCCTTCTTGGCTACAAGGGCGCCCTGTTGACTCATATCCAGCTTCTCATCCACTGTAACCCCCAGGTCCTTTACTGCAGAACTACTACTTAGCTGGTTGGTCCCCAGCCTGTAACAATGCTTGGGATTCTTCCTTCCCAAGTGCGGGACTCTGCACTTGTCCTTGTTGAACCTCATCAGATTTCTTGTGGCCCAATCCTGCAATTTGTCTAAGTCACTCTGGACCCTATCTCTGCCCTCAAGCGTATCTACCTCTCCCCCTAGCTTAGTGTCATCTGCAAACTTGCTGAGGGTGCAATCCATCCCCTCATCCAGGTCATTAATAAAGATATTGAACAAAACCGGTCCTAGAACCGGACCTTGGGGCACTCCGCTAGAAACTGACCGCCATCCTGACATCGAGCCATTGATCACTACCCGCTGGGCCCGGCCTTCTAGCCAGCTTTCTATCCATGAAGGTGGGATTTAAATATACCGTGCCTCATTAGCATAAACATGGCTGCCACTCTTTTTCAAAATGGAGTTTTTTCACAAAAAAGTCAGTCTAGATGTGGATCTATTGAAAATAAAGCCTTTTTCGACAGATCCTGTAAGCCTCATTGTTTGAGGAATACAGGAGCTATTGAAAAAGGCTTTATTTTTTTATTTGCCAGGTTTTTTCAAAAAAACTCCGTTTCGAAAAAAAGAGGCGGCCATATTTATGCTAATGAGGCACGGGATATTTAAATCCCAGCTTCATGGATAGAAAGCTGGCTAGAAGACCGGGCCCAGCGAGTAGCGATCAATGGCTCGATGTCAGGATGGCGGTCGGTTTCTAGCGGAGTGCCCCAAGGTTCGGTTCTAGGACCGGTTTTGTTCAATATCTTTATTAATGACCTGGCTGAGTGGACGTTTTCAGAGAACTCTCCACACTGACTCCAAGATCTCTCTTGAGTGGTAACAGCTAATTTAATCCCCATCATTTTACAGATAGAGTTGGGAGTATTTTTTCCATTATCAATGTAACCCCCTTTTTCCTCCCCGGGTTACTCGGGGGCAGGTCACACTCACAGGTGTGCCTGGGAGCCTGAGGTGTTTAACATCAAAGGAGATCCTGAGTACCCCAGTGGTGATGTTGTTTAGATGGGGATTCCCTATCCACTGTCTTGCTGCAGTCCCTGGCTCATAAAGAATATATGATGGCGGTGCCTCCACCTGGCTGGGCCTGTACACACTTAATGGTGTGCCTAGGGAGCCCCCAGGAATAAACTTATTCCAGCAGTAATCTGGATCTAACTCCATGACAACAATTATAAATAATATACATCTAATTGATTACATTAGAATGAAAACACCTTTACTTAACAACTTAAAGAAACAGGCTACGTCTAGACTGGCATGATTTTCCGGAAATGCTTTTAACGGAAAAGTTTTTCCGTTAAAAGCATTTGCGGAAAAGAGCGTCTAGATTGACACGGACGCTTTTGCGCAAAAGCACTTTTTGCGGAAAAGCATCCGTGCCAGTCTAGACGCGGTTTTGCACAAGAAAGCCCCGATCGCCATTTTCGCCATCGGGCTTTTTGCGCAAAACAGTCCTGAGCTGTCTACACTGGCCCTCTTCCGCAAATACATTTGTGCAAGAGGGCTTTTTCCCGAATGGGAGCAGCATAGTATTTGCACAAGAACACTGACAATCTTACATCAGATCGTCAGTGTTCTTGTGCAGATTCAAGCGGCCAGTGTAGACAGCTGGCAAGTTTTTCCACAAAAGCAGCCGCTTTTGTGGAAAAACTTGCCAGTCTAGACACAGCCACAGGGTTTAACGGGTTAACAGTGAATAATATCAAATAACAAAGTAATAGGAACTTATCTCTCTGGCATTTGCACTGCCACCATGTATCCCACCCCAGAGTGTGCACTCCTCAGGACTCAGAGTCCCAGACACTTGCATGGGCGCGCTTGAAGATCTGCAGCTGGAGTGGAGACAGCCCTGTGCAGCTCTTGTGTGTGTTAGTCCAAGCTCTGTGGCCAGCTGCAAACTCCCTCTGCCACTGGAGCAGGCTCCTCCAACTGCCAGCATCTCTGGTTCCCTGGGCTGGACACTCTGCCTCTCTTTGGACCCACAGTCAGTCTCTATCTCTGAGGTCTGTCCCAGGCAGCACTTTCCCAAAAAGCCCATTTACTTACAGCCTCCTCCTGTGTGCTGGTTTGTGTCGCCCTTTGCAGCCACAGGCGCAGCCAGAGTCTCTCCCCTCTAGGGCAATCAGCAGCTGCTGAAGCAGCCTGCTAGATCCAAGCCCCACAGGCTCTCAGTCCCACGCTGTAGCTGCAACACCACAGCTCCTGGACTGGATAAGGCTCCTCCACAGCAGCCTGGCTCCCCTCTCCCAAAAATGGAGAGCCCCAGACTGCCCAGCCCCTCTCTCAACATGCCCGGATGAGCCCTACTTCCCCTGGCTGCCTCAAGGGCTCATGGGAGTTGTAGTTTCTACGGCTAGATTGTAGCACACAGGATCTTCCCAGAAAAAGCCAGAGGCACCTTTAGTAAGGGGACTACATCAACATTAAATTTCATTTACCATTTTGTTGCCCAGTCACTTAATTTGGTTAGATCTTTTTGAAGCTCTTCACAGTCTGCTTTGGTCTTAACTCTCTTGAGCAGTCTGGTATCATCTGCAAATTTTGCCACCACAATGTTTCCTCCTTTCTCTAGATCATTTATAAATAAGTTGAATAGGATTGGTCCTAGGACTGACCCTTGGGGGACCCTACTTGTTACCTCTCTCCACACGGAAAACTGACCATTTATTCCTACCCTTGGTTTCCTGTCTTTTAACCAGTTACCAATCCACGAAAGGACCTTCCTTCTTATCCCATGACAACTTACTTTACGTAAGAGCCTTTGGTGAGGGACTTTGTCAAAGGCTTTCTGGAAATCTAAGTACACTATATCCACTGGATCCCCCTTGTCCACATGTTTGTTGACCCCCTCAAAGAACTCTAAGGGTATGTCTACAGTACAGTGTTATTTTGAAATATCTTATTTCAAAATGGTTATTTTGAAATAGCTTATTTGGAAATAAAGCGTCTACAAACAAAATGCATTTTGAAATAGCGTTTTGCTAATTTCTAAATAGCGCGTCCACACTGAGTGGACGCTGAATCGTATTTAAGGCCAGCCGGAACTAGGTCCAGCAGGACATCAGGTCAGGAGTTACTTTGTGTGGCTGCTGCCTGAGGCTATCTGAGGCCTGTGCTTAAAGGGACTCCCCCCGGACAGCCCGTTCTCAGATTTCCCTGCTTGCTTGCCTGCCTTGATGAGGGGACAGCAAAGCATTTTGTCTCTGTGTGCTCTGTTTGCCCTCATTCAGGGCACCACAGCATTATGCAACATGGAGCCAGAGCTGCCCCGGGCACTCTGTTGCTTTTCGTGGACGCATTGCTGCAAGCCTGGCTGCACTTTCTGCAGGCTGACATCCGGGAGGTCCATTGGGGGGCTGTCAGTATCCAGGAGGCCCTGCAGGAGAGCTTCCACCCTGAGGAGCACTAAGAGCCTCCCTGGTGTGCCCCACTGGGGGCTTGTGCCTCATTCCTCCATCACGTCCTTCCACTTACCCCTCCCTAACCCCCCTTCCTGATCTCAAATAAAATACACGTATTTTCATGAACACAAACTCTCTTTATTTAACAAAACTGGGGGGGGGTGAAACTCTGGTGAGACTGGGGAAAGGAGGTAAGAGGGAAGAAGAGAGGGTGGGAAAGGGGAAGGGGAAACCTGGGAGGAGGGATCTGGAAGGGGGAAGCAAGGGGAAGAAGGGGGAGGGGAAGCTCAGGGCTCAGGGTTGGGGGTCTCACTGGACCAACTTGATTTTCATGAGAACCTGCTCCTGGGTTCGCATGTGGACTTTGGTGGCCAGGCTGGCAGCTATCTTGCCATAGACGGCCGTGTTCCTCTGTCTAGTGTGGAGATCATGGACGTTGGGGGCATCCCCCCAAACCTGAATAAGGTCCATGATCTCCGTCCTAGACCAGGAAGATGCCTGCCTTCTCCGGGCCCCGTCAGGCTCCTGGGAGCTGGCAGACTGCTCCTGGGGAGCGGTGGAGGGCTGGCTGCCAGTGGCTTGCTGGCTCATGTTTTGGGGCCACTGGGTCAGGGGCAGTGACTGCGGCTCTGGGCTGGCAGGCTTGAAGCTGGCACAGGCACTGTGGCCAGAGTCAACCTCTTTAAGGGCTCCAGGGAAGGGGAAGGGAGAGGAGTGTTCTTGGTTGAGGCTGGAGTGGCCACCGGGGCACCCTGGGAAGGCTGGAAGCCCCCTATTTCGAAATAAGTGTCTACACAGCACTTATTTCGAAATACCTATTTTGAATTTGGTGTTATTCCTCGTAGAATGAGGTTTACCAAATTCGAAATAAGCGCTCTGCTGTTTCGAATTAATTTCGAAATAGCGGTTTGGCTGTGTAGATGCTAGTAAAGTTATTTTGAAATAACGGCTGTTATTTCGAAATAACTTTGCTGTGTAGACATACCCTAATAGATTAGTAACGCATGATTTCCCTTCACAGAAACCGTGTTGACTTCCCCCCCCCAACAAATTATATCATCCATGTGTCTGACAATTTTATTCTTTACTATAGTTTACTACAGTGACTGGAATGCAGGGAATCATACTGAAAGGGTCACTGGAGACCCTCAGGGTACGTCTAAACTACATGGCTCTGTCGATGGAGCCATGTAGATTAGTTTACACGAAAAAGGGAAATGAAGCTGCGATTTAAATAATCGCGGCTTCATTTAAATCAAAATGGCCGCCGCGCTGTGCCGATCAGCTGAAACGAGGCCTACAGGATCTGCCGACGAAGGGTTCTGGGGTTGGCAGATCCCCGTCTAGACTGCCGCACTGTGCCGACAATCAGCTGATCAGCACAGCGCGGCAGCCATTTTGATGTAAATGAAGCTGCGATTATTTAAGTCGCGGCTTCATTTCCCCTTTGCCGTCCTGACTAATCTACATGGCTCCGTCAACGGAGCCATGTAGTTTAGACACACCCTCAGCGTATGAACATCAGAGACACAAAGTGACCAATCTCCGACACCCCTCGTTCGGAAGCGGTCGCCCGCAGTGACACAGCAGCACAGACACATCTGACAACTTATCTCTAAGCGATCCTCCCCGCTCTGCCACCCTGCTCCTGCCTTTCTGCCTTGTACCCCCAGACAGCTGTTCCCAGGACTTTCCTTCTCTCTGTGTGTGGGGGAGGCTGATTTCAGGGTGTGTCTCTCCTCCCCTCTTCCCCCATCCACATGCCCCTTCTCTGAAGAGTGCAGGAGAAGGGGCAGGGCTCAGGAATGGTTTGTGTTATGGTTGCTACTCTCACTTCTTCAGATGCCCTGCTAGGCACACACACGTGCTCTGTCGGGCTTCGCTCTCCCAGGGCCGACATTTTCTTTGACAGCACTGAGCCTTTAAAAACATGATTGCTCCCTCATGCGTAAATGGAATGGTTTGGGCAGTTAGGTCTGAAGCACCCAACCTGCCCTGGCTGGAGAAATTGTCCCCATGGTAACTAACTATATATCTATGGGGGGGGGGGGGATCAGAGGGTACGCTGACTGTGTAGCCTGTTCTGCTGGTGAATTTGGGGCTGAGGGTTGCACCACCATGGCTTCGGCTGCGGCTGAACAGAGCGAGAAGGTCCATAGAACGATGGGGGGGAAATGCATAAAAGGCAGGGACAAGGGCAGGGTGACGGTGGACGCAATGGAGATGGGGGCTGGGCCCCATTGGAGTAGGTGGGATGGACGGAGGGGCTTAGAAAAATAAGTAGGGTCTGGGGGAAATGTCTTTTTGCCTCCCCAGTAAGTGGTTCAGGGAAGGGGGCCCAGCACCCTGTTACCAGCCAGCTCAGCACAGAGCTGTTTGAGAGCCAGAGCCCTAGGAGAAAATGCTAGGGCCCTTTAGGAGTAAAGAGCCGGAGCAGGCTCTCCCGGATCTGTTTGGTCCGCACCCCATAGATGATGGGGTGTAGCATGGGGGGGACAAGCAGGTACATCTTGCCAATAAGAGGCTGGAAGTACAAGGGCACATTCTGTGCAAATCGGCTGGTGAGGGAGGAGGAGAGACCCGGGATGTAAAAGATAATGATCACACAGAGGTGGGAGCTGCAGGTCCAAAAAGTTTTAAGCTGGGCATCCTTGGTGGGGAGGCGGAAGATGGCCCTGAGGATGTGGGTGTAGGACATGGCAATGAAAATCACATCCAAACCCAACACACCAAAAAACCCAAAGAGGCCGTAGTAGCTACTGATGCTGGTGTCGGCGCAGGCCAGCTTCACCACGGCGATATGTGCGCAGACCGGTTCAGGGATGAGGTTGGTTCTACAATACGGCCACTGCCTCGCCAGCAAGGGGTAGGGCAGTGAGACTATGGTGCCACGCAGCACCACAGCCAGGCCGATCTTAGCCACTACTGTGTTTGTCAGGATGGTGGAATGTCTCAGAGGATCACAGATGGCCACATAGCGATCATAGGCCATGGCTACGAAGATCCCAGACTCCATCCCGGAGAAGCAAGTAATGAAATACATCTGGGTGAGACAAGCATTGAAATCGATCTCCCTGGAATTGAACCAGAAGAGACACAACATTTTCGGAACGGTGGATGTACACAGGATCAGGTCAGCTACAGCCAGCATGCAGAGGAAATAGTACATGGGCTCATGGAGTGTTGGCTCCTTCTTGACGATGAAGAGAATGGCGACGTTCCCCAAGATGGCAATAATGTACATGATGCAGAAGGGGATGGCGATCCAGACATGGGCAGCCTCCAGGCCAGGAATGCCCTGCAGGATGAAGGTGGAGGGGTTGCTGGTGAAGTGGGTTGTGTTGGAATCTGGCATGGAGTAGAGGAGAAGGTGTCCAACTCGGAGGCAGAACGGGAACTTCAGCATGTGCCGTGCGATCCCTGAGTTATACCATGTGCCGAGGGTGTAGGGAGATGGTCACAGACCCAATGCCTGGATGGAGAGACAATGGTCATGTGAGACACGACATGACCGAGCGGAGGCTGTTCTCAGGCCGAAGCAGGTTGCTCGCGCCTCACGCTGTGACCAATGGCTTGTGCATTAATCAGAGAAATGAATTAGGAAACACTGACCCTGCTAATGCCAATTCCACACCTCACGGTGCTCCCCGTGTCAATGACATGCCATGATGTGATGTGGGGAAGCTCACCAATCTATTGGGTGAACACGGGCCACCTTCATGCAGCCCAGGCCAGGCGGCCCAAGTGGCAGCGACTTTCCCATTCACCAAGCCGCTCGAAATCTGAGAGTGGAAACCCCAAAGCTGTTGGGAAGACGTGTTCTGGGAGAAACTTCCCGACTAGACCTCACCTCAGGGGAAAGACCCGGGCACCACGCACAGCAGCTCAACAGCAACGCCTGCGCTTCCGCACAGCACCCGACCCACGGCGATGTCTGGGTGCCTGAGGAAGGGGGCAGAGAATCACCTGGTCTGGGCAGGGGTGCAGTCTGGTTTCCAGGTCTCCAGAGGGGACAGAGCAGACTGAAAGGGGGTTTCCAAGACAAGTTCTGGGAATGGAGTGGCTCCTCCATGTGGGCAGAGGGAAAAGTCTGGGGCTGTGTAGTTGGGAGAGACAGTAAGGAAGGGAGAACAGTACAGAGGAGAGTCAGGCCCCAGAGAGCCCCTGGCCCTGACAGCCCTGGTCTGGGGTCCGGTGGCTGGGAGTGGGATGGCGGGCCGGCATCTTGCAGAGGAGCCGGAAGCCTGGCACCTGGGGTTGGACCAGCAGGTGTACCAGCCCGGGGAGCCCAGGGAGCAGCCCGCAGCAGCGGCACCCATCCAGATTGTGGAGCCCGGTGTCCATCAGGGAGCTGGATGGGCACCTGGGCTGGCAGTGGTGCTGGATGGGGGTGCGAAGCCCAGAGAGCAGCCTGGCTGGGTTGGCTGATGGAACCCGGGAGAGCCCAGAGCCCATCAGCAGAGGGTTGCAAATTAACCTCGCCTGGTCCAGCAACCTCCTTCACATGGGACCGGGGAGGGCCAGGCTGTAATAACAGTCTCTTTAGTCTAGAAGGGAAAGGCAGGGCACGTCCCGGTGAGGTTGAAGCCAGACACATTACATCTGGAAATGAGGCCCGAACGTTCAACATGGATGGTGATCAACCCTTGGGATAACCTGTGAAGGGAGCTGGCGGATTCTCCAACTCCCCACAGCTTCAGACTCAGACTGGATGCTTTTCTGGCAGATCAGTGGAAGGGCTTGGCAAAACTTCAAAGGCTACAGAGGCTCTGCTTTCGTACTTCAGTGCAGACATTGCTCACCATGACAGCAGGGGCTCCCCTCTCAGAGCCGGCAATCCAGGTCCCAGACAGATGGTGGCTGGGCCAATGGAGAAATGTGCATGTTGACCTCATGCTACATCTCTCAGCTGTTTCAAAAAAGTCAAACCATAGAATCACAGGAGTGGGAGAGTCCTTGAGGGGTCATCTAGTCTGGTCCTCTACACTCACAGCAGAGCTAAATATTATCTACCCCATCCCTGACAGGCGTCTGTCCAACCTGCCCTTGAAAATCACCAGGGATGGAGATTCCACAACCTCCCTGGGCAATTTATTCCAGTGTCTAGCCACCCTGACAGGTAGGAAGTTTTTCCTCATGTCCAACCTAAACCTCCCTTGCTGCCCATTGCTTCTTATTCTATTGTCAGAAGGTATTCAAGGATGTTAGGTTGTGGGAGTTTGCAGGTCGTGGTAGATAACACTGCTCTGTGACGGGGGCAGTCACAGAAGGCCCCTTGGGGTGCTTCCTGGCGTGCTGACAAACCCTAACACTCACCTCCCACTCTCTGGGGCTTCCCACCACCCTGTCCTGCTGGGTCAGATCTCCTGGTCTCCTCCATCCAAGGCACAGAGCTGAGATCACTCCCTCCCACCAGCACCACCACCACCCCCCCGCTCCAAGAAGAGATATAGATACTGAACCTCTTCAGGTGCGAGGTTCAGTACCTGTGCAATTTTGGGCCAAGTTTCCAGGGATACCCAGAGGGGGTCAGGCCCGCAATGAATTATTCGGGCAAGCCCCCTGTAGCAAAGGAAAAAGTATTGCACTTAGCACAAACTGTAGGATTTAAGAGGATGCCAGCAAAAGCGGGCAGAGCAAAGTAGGTTACAAATTTAAAATAACAAAAAAGGCAGAGCTAGATCTACCCCTTATCATGAAGCCATCCGAAAACGGCTCTTATTCCAGCCAAGTCTCCAAAGCAGGGACTTCCTTCTCTCCCTGGGGTCTTTAACTCTCCTCTGAGGAGGGCCACACCAGCCAAAGGCGAAGCAACTGCTGCTTTCCCCTTGTTCTGTAGATTATCCCGCCCGTCCATGGGAAGTTACTGGTCAGACCCTACCAGTTTCACATGACTTCCTAGGACCAACCACTCTTAAGACTTAAAGGACAAAAGAGGCTGTTTACAGACAGGGCCGACTTATCCCTTAGGCCCAGTAGGCACAGGGCCTAGGGCCCACGATACTTTTAGGGGCCCACGAAAAAGTTTTAATTTATTTTAAAGTCAGAAGAAAAAAAAATGAACTTTTAGGGTCGAAGCAAATGTTTTAATTTTTTTCTCACTTCAGAAAAAAATGAATCTTTTAGGGCCCACGAAAATCTATTAAATTTTGCCTAAAACAGAAAATAAATAAAATGTTGAAGTATTTAAAGTTATATCAAAAATAATTTTTAATATTTTTTTTTATGGTGGGAGGGGCCCACGAAGGCAAAAGTGCCTAGGGCCCACGACAGTCGTAATGCGGCCCTGTTTACAGACCTCGAGGGACACATTTGAAACCATACACTGTTCTACCCTGCATCTCTCTAACTGTACACAGAGGAGAGTCACATTTACATCCGCTCTACTCTGCGCTGGTTAGGCCTCAGTTGGAGTATTGTGTCCAGTTCTGGGCACCGCATTTCAGGAAAGATGTGGAGAAATTGGAGAGGGTCCAGAGAAGAGCAACGAGAATGATTAAAGGTCTAGAGAACATGAGCTATGAGGGAAGACTGAAGGAATTGGGTTTGTTTAGTTTAGAAAAGAGAAGATTGAGGGGGGACATGATAGCAGTTTTTAGATACCTAAAAGGGTGTCATAAGGAGGAGGGAGAAAACTTGTTCATCTTGGCCTCTGAGGATAGAACAAGAAGCAATGGGCTTAAACTGCAGCAAGGGAGGTTTAGGTTGGACATTAGGAAAAAGTTCCTAACTGTCAGGGTAGTCAGACACTGGAATAAATTGCCCAGGGAGGTTGTGGAATCCCCATCTCTGGAGATATTTAAGAGCAGGTTAGATAAATGTCTATCAGGGAAGGTCTAGACAGTATTTGGTCCTGCCATGAGGGCAGGGGACTGGACTCGATGACCTCTCGAGGTCCCTTCCAGTCCTAGTATTCTATGATTCTATGATTACCACCATAATCTGTGCAGATCCAGCCGACTCAGACAGGAAAATTGACAGGTTACATGAGGGGTTTTGTCCAAAGCATCTTTAAGTGATGCATGTTGGCATTCAGGAGTCAATTTCAGAAAGCATTTGGGGGGAGCCGTCACATGTTCTACTCGGCACGGGCTAGACCTCAGGGGGGTTCTGACTCGAATTTGGCTCACGGCTCTATAGGGAGGATGCAGAGAAACTGGAAAGGATGCACAGGCAGGTGGGTTCCAAGCCCTCTGAGCAAGCTGAGGCAAGAGGTTTTGGTTACTTTGGGAGGGAGGAGGTTGAGGGACATGGGAGCCGACTGCAACTCCGTGAAAAGCTGCCATGGAAGTAGGAGAAAAGTTGTTCTGTCACTAGAAAGACGGGGAAGTTCTCTCCTGCCCCAGCGTGCAGGACAAGGGGCTGGGCTTCATACGGCAGCAGCACAGACTTAGAAGGTGAAACTGTAAGAACAGGCGGAGAATGGAGCCGATTCCTTCGGGGGGACGCTCCTTCCTGGAGTTACGGAAAGGGGTTGGGAGCCCTCAGTCGAGAGGGTTTAGACACAAAGTGCCCTGTATCTGGCAGGGGCTGAGATTGTCTAACTCTTCCCTTTTCACATGTAGCCCTGTGATTCTTCAATGCACAATCCTAGGGTGGGCTGGGAAGGAGGGAGGGACGTAATGGCCCGTGTGCGGGAAATCGGACGGGATAATCGAATGCTCAGTCCCACTCTTAAACCCTACGGCTACGTCTAGACTGGCATGATTTTCCGCAAATGCTTTTAACGGAAAAGTTTTCCGTTAAAAGCATTTGAGGAAAAGAGCGTCTAGATTGGCACGGACGCTTTTGCGCAAAAGCACTTTTTGCAGAAAAGCGTCCGTGGCCAATCTAGAGGCGCTTTTCCACAAAAAAGCCCCAATTGCCATTTTCGCGATCGGGGCTTTTTTGCAGAAAACAAATCTCAGCTGTCTACACTGGCCCTTTTGCGCAAAAGTTTTGCACAAAAGGGACTTTTGCCCGAATGGCAGCAGCATAGTATTTCCGCAAAAAGCACTGATTTCTTACAATAGGAAGTCAGTGCTTTTGCGGCAATTCAAGCGGCCAGTATAGACAGCTGGCCAGTTTTTCCGGAAAAGCGGCTGATTTTCCAGAAAAACTGGCCAGTCTAGACACAGCCTACAAGTCTCCCAGTGCAGGCTGCAGAGCCAGGTTTGCATTGCCTGGGTCTCACGTCACGCGGGAAAAGGAACAGTCAATTCCACGGGAAGTCTCCAATGTGACACTGGTCCAGGAAATGGATTCCCACAAACCCTGCTTGGCCTGGGGCTCGGGGCAATGTTGGCACTAAGAGCTCAGCGGGATGGGCGGGGCCATCGCTGCGGGGGTTGGACTCTGCTGTGCGTGTCGGGTCTGACACCCTCCCCTGGCAGAACTCCTCATCCAGGGCCGACGCATTGGCCCAACTCGCCTTTGAGCTGCAGTTTTCTGCACTGGAGCTGCATGGCCTCTGGAATCAGGTTTGCAAGTTTGGGGCAGGGCGGTTTGGCCAACCGAGCTACGAGGCTGGGAAGTGCCTCTCGCTGCCCTTGAAACGTGGGCATGGTTCCAACAGCTCCTGCCTGCCCCTGAGCAGACACAAGTCAGATCCCCACCCCCTCCTTAACACCGAGCCCTGGGATGCGGGGGGGGGGGCGGGGTGGAGTCTGGGCATTCACACCCCGCTGGCTGCCGAGGGCTTTACTCAGCCCTTACTGCAGGGGGAGTCTTCCCTCAGTGGGGCTGAACAAAGTAGGGGCCATGGCAGGAACATTTGGCCTTACACTGTACATCCACTAAGAGCTTTTATCCCGATGGGTCCCCCGTGCCAGTGACATGCAGCCCCCTTGGACCTGGTGCTATCGTCCTGTGGACACAGCAAAGAGTAACGTTTTGGCCAGTGATAAAGGAGCAAATTCGTCCCCAGCAGCGGCAGGGCCCTGGGATGTTCCGTGGCTCTGCAGAGCACAAAGGCTCCAGACCAACTCTCTGCCCCTCACACCCACGCTGCCCTGGGGCTGTGGGGCAGGGGAGCCCTCAGCTAGAGCTGGTACCTGTGAGTGCTGAGAGGGACGTGTCTTCCCTGGAACCCCCCTCAGGCAGCCGCGTCCCCACCTCTCTCAGCCCAGCGTCTGCAGCAGCGTCCCACGCCAAGAGCCGGCACAGGGCCATGCACTGGTTATAACACAGCTCTGGGCCGTCCCAGGGGGATCCTTCATCCTCTGGGGGAGAACAGGGATCTGGATGAATATGCTGGAGAAAAGCCTGTCTGGGCTTCTGTGCTCGTTATCCAGCTTTAGGTGTAAACAGCAATTAAGGGCCCTTCCCAAACGGATGAGAACTCCTGGGCTCTGGGCTGAGTCAGGGAGAAATCGGCTTCTCTGTGTATTTAACAATCATAGTCGATTAGGAAGGAAACTAGGGATCATTCCTAGGTCTCCCCAGGTCCGGGTACCCTGTGCTCACTTTCTGCAGGCACATGGTGCTGTCACTGAAAGGCCAGAGCTCAGTAATTCTCATCAGTAACCGTCATACTCTCTGTGATGGAAAGCAAAGGACAGTCCCTATGAAGATATAACCAGGACCACAGTGGTAAACTGAGGCATGAGGTGATGTGACTTGGCCAAGGCCAGACAGAGGCCAGATGCCCTGACATACCAGTCTCCTTGTCACTAACTGAGCCCAGGGGAGGAGGGAGATGCACTCATAGCACCTGCAGGCCTCCTTAGAGCACCAGTTGGGTTCTCCACCATACACCCCCAGCTGGGAGGACATAGGCCGGGCGTGTTGGACTTCCCCCGGGTGCAGCCTGGAACCGGGCCCTGCGCAGCCCTCTCGCTGACCTGTGCCCTCTCAGGGCGTGAGGCTTTCACAGGCCATTCCTGAACCAGCCCTAGAGAGGCTCCAGGCAGCTGCCCATCCGGAACCCAGGGCTGCCCCGTCTGGCCACAGCCAAGTGTCCGACAGTCTCAGCTCATCCGGCGGCCCCCTGCTCCCCCGCTGTGGCAGGACAATGCACCAGCCCCAGTTGCTGGGCAGATTTCCCCTCAGCATCTGCTTGACCAGGGAGAGGACGTGGGCTTAGGGGGCTCCTGCCACTGTGGCCCGTTTCTGACCTTCCCTCCATCCACACAGCCGGGCCAAGGCCTCTGGGCGGTGTCTGCTGGCTCCCTCAATGCTTTCGAAGAGCAGCGGGCACAGTCCGGGGCTCTCTGCTCGGTGTCCCCATCCCCTTCCCTTGTTTTCTCCCTTTGACTGTCACTCCTACCCTGGGTTTTCTTTTAATTTGTCCCCCATAGTTATGAGGTGCCCTGGACTCCATAGATCCTCCCTGTAGGTGGAGGAGGGGGTCCTTTAGATGGAGGCAGGCTGAGCCCCAATCAGACCAGTGTCCTGTACCATTCTGGCCTGCCCCGTATATGTATTAGCAGAGATCCTCACCCCTTTTTCAGGGGGAGGGAGGATGCAGTAGTCATGGCAGGGAGTTGCCGTGGGGGTCTGGAGTGTGGGATTGGGTCAGGGCAGGGTGCTGGTGCTTTGGGGGTGCAGGAGTCAGGGTTCGGGGCGATAAGGGGCTCAGGGCAGAGGGTTGGTGGGGGAGGCTGGAGTGAGGGACTGGGATGAGGAGAATGACTCAGGGCAGGGCACAGAGAGTGGGGGGCAGGAATGAGGGTTTGGGGGTGAAGAGGAGCTCAGAGCAAGGGGCTGGGGTGGAGAAATCAGGTTAGGTGTTGGGGGCTGACAGCAGAGGGTCGAAGAGCAGAAGTGACAGCGGGAGCCTGGGAGGTGAGCGGTGCTCAGGGCAGGGGTGGGGTGCAGGAGTCAAGGTAGGGGTTGGGGCTCAGGACAGGGAGTGGGGGGTCAGGGCAGGGAGTGGGGGTTGGGGGCTCAGGACAGAGGTTGGGGCACAGGGCGGGGGGGAGGTGCAGGAGTCAACGTAGGGGTTGGGGCTCTGGGCAGGAGGTGACCCCTGTGGTCACTACAGGGCAAACTGTCCCTGCTCTCAGTCCCCTCCCTTTCTGTGTGTAGAAAACAATCGGATTCCAGGCACATCCTATTGGGAGTCACCTCTGCTGCCTGCTCCAAAGGCAGAGTCTCCAGGATCACATGCAGAGCAGGTGGAGGGACCACACAGACGTTCATCGGGACGTGGTCTAGTCTGTTTGATCAGTATTACTAAAGTGACAATTCAAGCCGCGTCCACCCAGCACACAGAAATCTCCCCCTCTCCCGCACCCACAGCTCTGCCAATATAGTTACACAGACCGTTATGCTCCCATCCTTCACAGCAGTGCGAGGTCCTGGGGGTGCTCTTCGCAGCAGCTGCATTTAGACACACAGAAGGTTACCTCGCACCATGAATGAAGCGCTCTGCCGCACAAACGACATGTGATGCACAAGGCCACATTTCTCATTTTAAACTCAGCGCCCACCAGTAAGGTACAGCCTGTAGTTGGGATTATGTTTTCAAAAGATCTCACCACACTAAGTGACTGGGCAACAAAATGGCAAATGAAATTTCATGCTGATAAATGTAAAGTAATGCACGTCGGAAAAAGAATCCCAACTATACGTACAATATGATGAGGACTAATTTGGCTACAACTACCCAAGAGAGAAATCTTGGCGTCATTGTGGATAGTTCTCTGAAAACATCCTCTCAGTGTGCCGCGGCAGTCAAAAAAGCAAATAGAATGGTAGGAGTCATTTAAAAAGGGATGGAGAATAAAACAGAATATCTCTTATTGCCTCTATATAAAACCATGGCACGCCCACATCTGGAATACTGTCTACAAATGTGGTCGCCTCATCTCAAAAAAGATATATTGGCATTGGAAAAGGTTCAGAAAAGGGCAACAAAAATGATGAGAGGTTTGGAACGGGTCCCATATGAAGGGAGATTAAATAGACTTGGATTTTTCAGCTTAGAAAAGAGGAGACTAGGGGGGGATATGACAGAGGTCTATAAAATCATGAGTGGTGTAAAAAAAGTGAATAAGGAAAAGTTATTTACTTATTCTCACAATATAAAAACTAGGGGTCACCACATGAAATTAATAGGCAGCAGGTTTAAAACAAAAAAAAGGAAGTTTTTCTTCACTCAGCACAAAGTCAACTTGTGGAACTCCTTGCCAGAGGATGTTGCGAAGACCTGGACTTTAACAGGGTTCAAAAAAGAGCCAGATAAATTCATGGAGGCTAGGTCCATCAATGGCTATTAGCCAAGATGGGTAGGAACGGTGTCCCTAGCCTCTGTTTCTCTGGAAATGGGTGACAGGGGAGCGATCACGTGATGATTACCGGTTGGTCTCCTCCCACTGAGCATCTGGAATTGGCCACTGTAGGCAGACAGGATATTGGACTTGGTGGACCTTTGTTCTGGCCTAGTATGGCCGGTCTTACGTTCTTACGTACGTGCGCTAATCAAGGTAGAATACTGCAGTTGACTTTCAAAGCCCATAAAGTTAACTGAACGTGATTATTGGTGTAGACTCATCCATTATTAAATCAAACCAATACAGCTAACTTCAATGTAGCCTCCTAGACCAGGCCTCCAGGAAGAGGGTCCAGCTCCCTGTCATCAACCAGCTCATCACTGAATTGTATCTCAGAGCCAGAGTGTCCAGGGAAATGTTAGGTCTCTTTATGACTAAAGAGCCTGACCAGCCTTTCCCGGATCTGTTTGGTCATCACCCCATAGATGATGGGGTTGAGCATGGGGGGCACCAGGAGTTGCAGGTTGCCAATAAGAATGTGGAAATGCAGGGGCACGTTCTGTCCAAAGCGGTACGTGAGGGAGGAGAAGAGACCTGGGATGTAAAAGGCCAAGATGGCACAGAGGTGGGAGATGCAAGTCCCAAAAGTCTTGAGCCGGGCGTCCTTTGTGGGGAGTCTGAAGATGGCCCTAAGGATCTGCATATAGGACAGAGCAATAAAAATCACATCCAGACCAGTCACACAGAGTAGCACAAAGAGGCCGTAGGAGCTACTGACGCTGGTGTCGGCGCAGGCGAGGCTCACCACGGCCATGTGCGTGCAGAATGGCTGGGGGACGATGTTGGTTCTACAATATGGCCACTGCCTCGCGAGCAAGGGATAGGGCAGCGAGAGGATAGCACCGCGTAACACCACGGCCAGGGCAAGTTTGGCCACCACAGAGTTTGTCAGGATGGTGGAATGTCTCAGGGGATGGCAGATGGCCACGTAGCGATCATAAGCCATGGCCACCAAAATCCCAGACTCAATCCTTGAAAAGCAGCGAATGAAGAACATCTGGGTGAGGCAGGCACTGAAATCGATCTCCCTGGAATTGAACCAGAAGATGCTCAGCATTTTGGGCGTGGTGGATGTTGACAGGACCAGGTCGGTGGCAGACAGCATGCAGAGGAAATAGTACATGGGCTCGTGAAGGCTCAATTCCATCTTCACTATGCACAGGATGGTGAAGTTCCCCAACATGGCTGTGGTATACATGGCACACAAGGGAATGGAGATCCAGACATGGGCCGCCTCTAGGCCAGGAAAGCCCTGCAGGATGAAGGTAGAGGGGTTGGTGAAGTGGGTTGTGTTGGACTCTGACATGGCGTAAGGAAGAAGGTGTCCAACTCAGAGGCAGAACGATGTCTCCTGCATGCGCCGTACGTTCCCCTGACTTCGTGTATGTGCCGAGGGTGTTGGGTGATGGTCCCTCTACAAACACCTGGATGGAGAGACAATGTTAATAGGAGACACGACATAAACCATTGGAGGCTGTTTTCATGGGGAAGCACATTTGTGGCTCTTCATGCACTGAAAAATGACAATTTCGTTATTCACAGAAATGAATGATGAACAACTGGACCCGCTAATGCCGGTTTCCTATTTTATGGCCTGTGCCAATAACTGTGGCACACTGTGGGGTGGGAAAGCCCAGCTGGGAACATGAGTGTGGGTATTAGTGATCCCTCATTGTTCCTTAATAAAATGACAACCAGACCAGAGTGTCCTGCTCTCTGGACTTCCCCATTGTCATGTGGTTCAATTTATTTAGATGCGAGACGTGCCAGAACACACCAGAGAGACTTAACCATTTCCTTATTTATTGCAAGTTTTAAAGCAGTTTATACGCTTATCAAGCCTTAAACGTAGTTAATACAGTTTTTCACTTAATTCCTATGATTCTTAAAAGCAATTAGTACAACACAAAACAATACAAAAGCACTTAATGCAAGGTTTAATATAAAGTTAAATATTAAAGCATATTTCTTATTGAGAGCCAGTCATGACAATCTCTAGACTTAGTTCACTTCCAGTTCACCCATAATGCAGTTTTAAAATGCCAGACAGGAGGTTGGGATGAAAGGTTTCTACTTTTAGTTCCAACAGCGGGATATGTGCACTTACCCTCCTCACTCCCGGCCATCGAAGCTTTTGTGAAGCCTACTTTTATAGCAAAGCTAGATTTGGTCACCTACTGCCATAACTGCCACCTTCTTTACTTGTTTAGGTTAGTTCCCTATTCCTCAAAGCTTAATGACGCTGACTTTTTTTCCTCTCTCGTCTTTTCAGACCCTAACATGCGCAGTTATTGGGAGTTGTTTACCCATTTGAGGCAGGCATTTCTGGAAAATGCAAGGTGTGTCCATTATTTTGCTCCCTCTTCCTGCAAGTTTCAGTGAAGGTCTGGAATGTTTCAGCTTTGCTCATAATGAATGCACTGGGGTCACGTCTTAATCCGCTGCTTTAGCGCAAGAGGTTACATTTCCACATGTTGGCTGGCTCGAGACCCTGCCTGTGTACATGTTTGCACCAGGCTTTAGCAGGGCCAAGGCCTACAGAGCCACACTACAGTAAGGGCAGGGCCGTACCGACTCCTCCACACCCATTCACCAAGTTGCTCAAACTCAGAGTCAAAAAAACCAAACAAATCTCTGCCCAGACTGTGCTCATGGGAATTATCCCGACTGGAGCCACCTGGATGGAAGAACTGGCCATCATTCACACATGTCAATAAAAACACCCACTCATTGGCCAAACTGAGACAATAGTCAGATAGCCAATTAACAGGATGGAGAGTAACCTGCTCTGGGCACCCACCTGGGGCTTGGTCACCCAGTGTCTCTAAAGGAAAAGAGCATATAGGAAGGGGGTTTCTGACTCAGACTCTAAGAATGGGGCAGTATGCTGGATTTGGATGCTGAGAAGTCTGGGGCTGGTTAATTTAGGGAAAAGAAAAAGAAGAGGGTTTAGGACAGAGGAGAGGACAATAAAGAATGGGACTGAATACATTGGAAGAGGAAAATGTGATCAGGAATAGTCAACATGGATTCGCCAAGGACAAGTCATACCTGACCAACCCAATTAGCTTCTATGGTGAGGTAACTGGCTCTGTGGACATGGGGAAGTCAGTGGATGTGATATACCTTGACTACAGCAAAGCTTTTGATACGGTCTCCCACGGGATTCTTGCCAGCGAGCTAAGACAGTATGGATTGGATAACTGGACTGTAAGGTGGATAGAAAGCTGGATAGATTGTCGGGCCCAACGGGTAGTGATCAACGGCTTGATGTCTGGTTGGTGGTTGGTTTCTAGCGGAGTGCCCCAACGATCGGTTCTAGGGCCAGTTTTATTCAACATCTTCATTAATGACCTGGATGCGGGGATGGATTGCACCCTCAGCAAGTTTGCGGATGACACTAAGCTAGGGGGAGAGGTAGATACGCTGGAGGGCAGGGATAGGGAACAGAGTGACCTGGACAGATCAGAGGATTGGGACAAAAGAAATCTGATGCAGTTCAACAAGGACAACTGCAGAGTCCTGCACTTGGGATGGAAGAATCCCAAACAATGATATAGGCTGGGGACCGACTGGCTAAGTAGCAGTTCTGCAGAAGACAACATGGGGATTCCAGTGGATAAGAAGCTGGATATGAGTCAACAGGGTGCCCTTGTAGCCAAGAAGGCAAATCACATATTCGGTTTCATTAGGAGGAGCATGGCCAGCAGATCCCGAGAAGTGATTATCGCACTTTATTCGGCTCTGGTGAGGCCACATCTGGAGTATTGTGTCCAGTTCTGGGGCCCCCACTACAGAAAGGAGGTGGACGCATTGGAGAAGGTCTAGCAGAGGGCAACTGAAATGATGATGGGGCGGGAGCACACGACCTACTAGGAGACGCTGAGGGATTGGGGCTTGTTGTGTCTGCAGAAGAGAAGAGTGAAGGGGGATTTGATAGCAGCCTTCAACTCTTTGAAGGGGGGTTCCAAAGAGAATGGAGAGAGGCTGTTCTCAGGGGTGGCAGAAGGCAGAACAAGGAGAAATGGTCTCAAGTTGCAGTCGGGGAGGTCTAGGTTGGATATTAGGACAAACTATTTCCCTATGTGGGTGGGGAAGCACTGGGATGGGTTCCCAAGGAAGAAGGTGGAATCTCCATCCCTAGAGGTGTTTAAGTCCTGGCTTGACAAAGCCCTGGCTGGGTTGATTTAGTTGGGGTTGGTCCTGCTTTGAGCAGGGGGTTAGACTTGATGACTCCTGAGGTCTCTGCCAGCCCTAGGATTCTGTGAGTCTATGATTCTACATTCAAAAGGACAGAGAAGAGTTCCCAACTACTAATGTGCATAGATATGCAATGTTTAAAAAGGGCTAATTACCCAATCTGAGGGAAATAATCAGCAAAACTGATTGGGAGGGAAAAAATAGACAGGAAAAAGGGAATAAACTTGAAAATTCTTTAAGAAGCAATTCACAGAAAACAAAAAGGCCACAATTCCACTAGTTTGAACAAAAAACAGGTTCAGTTCCAAAGTGAGGGCAACAATTTGTTAGTTAAACAATCTCCAATAAATTGGGAAAAGAGAAATTTCATAGCATAAATACAGAGGGTAAATATGGAAATTGATAAGAGATGTTAAAAACGTGAGGATGAAACCCAAGCCTGGAGGGCTTAGGATGCAAATATGGATGTTATTTTGTGTTTTAATGAAAAGAAATCCTAGAGAAGGAGTTGGCAAATCTTAGGGGGAGAAAGGAAATCCCTCGGTGTTGCAGAAATCATAGGTATGTGGAAGGAATAGCTTTGGAAAGCAGCAAAGGGCTTACTCGTGTCAGTGGAGGTGCGGAAAAACTTTAGAGCCACTTGCACTCACAGAGGATGTTAAATGGCGTGTGTGGGAGAGCGGCAGGGTTACGAGCTGACAGCTTAGACACATCTGACTGGGCACCAGGAGTCGGCAATCGGGGCAGCAGAACCAAACCAAAGAGAAACAGCAGATGCAGGGCCGTGAGGTATTAAAGGGAAAGTGTGAAAAACTAAGACACCGCTTTTTAAAAGATTTGACACGGGTTAGAAACCCTAGTAACTCTGGTGTTGGAGCACTTCCAAAAGTGCAGGAATAGAATTAATGCCAGTTAAGGACGTTTGGAGGTGAGGCAATAGACCGCTATTTCTCTGGGGCACTGAATGTAGTGAGACAAAATCCCTCAGTAACATAACAACGCTACAATATCAGTAGAGCACGTATAAAATGGGGAACAGGGTTACCACCAAACCAAAGGCAGTAAGAGGAGGTATGTCTTCACACAAAGCACAGTCAACCCGTGGGACGTCTTGTCGGCAGATGCTGTGAAGGCTCAGACTATAGCAGGGCTCAGCAAAGAACTAGCTAAATTCATGGACACTGGGCTGGAGGGACCGCTGGGCTGACCCAGGAGGCCGTTCGGATGCTGTCATGACTAGACTCTGGCTGACGACTCTCAGAGAGCTGCTGTCAATGGGCGATGCTCGGTGAATGGGGCTGTTTCTAGGGGGGCTCTTCAGGGATCGGCTCAAGGCCTGATTCTATGTGAAATTTCATCAGTGATCTGGAAACAAAGAGACAATCTTGACCCCGGGCCAGAGATGGGCAGAGGGGAGAGCTGGGCCCATGAAAACCAAGTGTGGTAATGCAGCCAATGCAAAGTGCTCCTCCCCAGAGGGAATGTAGGCCCGACCCCCAGGCTAGGCACTGGGTTACACAAAGCCCTGCCAAGGAGTTGGGAGCCATGGTGGAGAAGGAACTCCTGGTGAGGTCCCATTCGGACGCTGGGTCCAAGGGGCTGATGCCCTTGTGGATGCATAAGCAGGGGCATGGTGCCAGTGCAGGGGAAGGATTTTACTGCTGCGCGTGGTATCGGGGAACCCGTGTGTGTCCAGTCTCAGGGTCACGTTCCAAAGGGATATGGGTACATTGTAGATGGAGCCAAAATAGCCTCAGAAGCGATTGGCAGTGGGAGACAATGCGGGACAGTCAGAGACTTAGGGAACTTCATTGATTTACCTGAGGTCGTCACGATGCTCTGTGACCTGGCGCAGAAAAGCCGAACACGGACCAGTGGGCAGAAGCTGAAGGCAGACAAATTCACTTTAACCTGGGCCTGCAGAGCAGGGGAGCCCCTCAGCTAGTACCTGTGAGTGCTGAGAGGGACGTGCCTTCCATGGGAACCCCCCTCAGGCAGCCGCGTCCTGCACCTCTCTCAGCCCAGCGTCTGCAGCAGCATCCCACACTGCGAGCTGGCACAGGGCTGTGCACTCGTTATAACACAGCTCTGTGCGTCCCAGGGGGGTTCACTCAGCCTCTAAGGTCGAAGCGACAACTGGATGTGAAGAGGCTGGAGACCAGCCTGTCTGTGCTATTTATCCAGCGTTAGGAGTAAACAGCAATTAACAGCCTTCCCAAAGGGAGATGAGAACTCCTGTGCCCTGGGTGAGTCAGAAAAAAAAAAAGCCTTCCCTGAATATTTGTGTGTATTTTACTATTATAGAATCGTAGAATGCTAGAACTGGTAGGGACCTTGCGAGTCATCGAGTCCAGTCACCTGTCCTCATGGCAGGACCAAGCACCATCTAGATCAGCCCTGAACCTCCCTTGCTGCAGTTTAAGCCCATTGCTTCTTGGCCTGTCCTCAGAGGCCAAGGAGAACAATTTTTCTCCCTTCTCTTTGTAACACCCTTTTAGATACCTGAAAACCATTATCAAGTCCCCTCTCAGTATTCTCTTTTCTAAACTAAACAAGCCCGGTTCTTTTAGTCATCCCTCCTAGCTCATGTGCTCTAGACCTTTCATCATTTTGTTGCTCTTCTCTGGACCTTTTCCAATTTCTCCACATCTTCCTTGAAATGTGGTGCCCAGAACTGGACACAATACTCCAACTGAGGCCTAATCAGCGCAGAGTAGAGCGGAAGAATGACTTCTCCTGGGAGAGTAGCAAATTTTAAAGTAGTGGCCAAAGTGGCCACGTTAGCAGTCTGGGGGACACCTCCCAGAGTCCAGGAAGGTTGACTCGAACAGTTCTGTGTCTGCACTACCCCAAACTCCACCCTGGCAGGTCAAACTTAGTGCACCTCCTCTAGTCATGGTGGAGTATTAAAGTCAACTTTAAAAGCACTTACACTGGGCAAAAGGGGCTTGGCAGTGTAGACTCACTCATAAAACTGGCCCAATGCAGCTAAATCTGATCTAACCTTATAGTTTAGACCAGGTCAGTGGGAAGTGTGCCCAACACTCTGTCTCCAATTGGCTCTTCACTGCGCTGAACCTCAGAGCCAGAGCACCAGGGAGAACATCAGGGTCCTTTATGAGTAAAGACCTGGAGCAGCCTCTCCCAGATCTGTTTGGTCATCACCCCATAGATGACGGGGTTGAGCATGGGGGGCACCAGGAGGTTTAGGTTGCCAATAAGAACATGAATATGAAAAGGCACATCCTGTCCAAACCGGTACGTGAGGGAGGAGAAGAGACCTGGGATATAAAAGGCTAAGATGGCGCAGAGGTGGGAGCTGCAGGTCCCAAAAGTTTTCAGCCAGGCGTCCTTTGTGGGGAGACCGAAGATGGCCCTGAGGATCTGCATATAGGATATGGCAATAAAAATCACATTCAGACCCATGACACAGAACAGCATAAAGAGGCCGTAGTAGCTACTGATGCTGATATCAGCACAGGCCAGGCTCACCATGGCCATGTGCGTGCAGAATGGCTGGGGGATGATGTTGGTTCTGCAATACGGCCACTGCCTCGCCAGGAAGGGATAGGGCAATGCGAGCAAGCCACTGCGCAGCACCACAGCCAGGGAAATTTTGGCCAGCACTATGATTCTGAAGGTGGTGGAATATCTCAGAGGATCACAGATGGCCACGTAGCGATCATAAGCCATGGCCACCAAGATCCCAGACTCCATCCCTGAAACGCTGTGAATGAAGAAAAGCTGGGTGAGGCAGGCACTGAAATCCATCTCCCTGGCATTGAACCAGATGATGCTCAGCATTTTGGGCAGGGTGGACGTGTACATGATTAGGTCAGTGACAGCCAGCATGCAGAGGAAATAGCACATGGGCCCATGGAGACTACGCTCTGTCTTCACAATGAAGAGGATGGCGAGGTTCCCCAAGATGGCTATGACATACATGATGCAGAAGGGGATGGAGATCCAGACATGGGCCGCCTCTAGGCCAGGGATGCCCATCAGGATGAAGGTGGAGGGGTTGGTGAAGTGGGTTGTGTTGGACTCTGACATGGTGTAAGGCAGAAGGTGACTAACTCTTAGGCAGAACGGTGTCTCCTGCGTGTGCCGTATGTTCCCCAACTTCCTGTAGGTGCCCAGCGTGTTGGGTGATGGTCCCAGTACAAATGCCTGGATGGGGAGACAATGTTAATAAGAGACATGACATCAATGGTTGGAGGCTGTTTTCATGGGGGAAGCAGATTTGTGGCTCTTCACACACTGAAAAATGACAACATTTTCATTATTCAGAGAAATGAATGATGAACAACTGGTTCTGCTAATACCGATTTCGTATTTTATGGCCTATGTCACAACTCCTGCACACTGTGGTGTAGGAAAGCAACAGCCAGGAACATAAGTGTGGACATGGATTATCCCTCATTGTTCCTTGATGCAAGGAAAACCGGACCAAAGTGTCCTTTCTCTATGGACTTCCTCATTCACCGGCTTGCTCAAAATCAGAGGGGCAAAAACCAACCTCTGCCCAGAGTGTGCCCATGGAAATCATCCCAACTAGAGCCCCTCTCGACAGAACTGGCCATCACTCACACAGCTCAATGAAACGCCTGCTTGTTGGCCAAACCGAGATAATATTCAGATAGCCAATGAAAGGGGTGGGGAGTAACCTGCTCTGGACACACTCCCAGGTTAGGTCCATCAATGGCTGTTAGCCAGGATGGGTAGGAATTGTGTCCCTAGCCTCTGTTTGTCAGGGGCTGGGAATGGGTGACAGGGGAGGGATCACGTGAGGATTACCTGTTCTGATCCCTCCCTCTGGGGCACCTGGCATTGGCCACTGTCGGCAGCCAGGACCCTGGATTTGATGCACCTTTGGTCTGACCCAGTTTGGCCGCTCTTATGTTCTTGTGGTCACCCAGTGTCTCTAAAGGAAGAGAGCAGATAGGAAGGGTGTGTCTGAGACAGGGCAGGCTGCCAGATGTGGACACTGAGAAATGTGGGGCTGGTTAGCTTAGGGACAAGACAATGAGTGTGTAGGACAGAGGAGGGGTAAATAAGAATGGAATTGGTTTAAGTGGACAGAGAAGAGTTCCCAACTACTAATGTGCATAGGCACAAAGGCTACGTCTAGATTGGCATGATTTTCCGCAAATGCTTTTAACGGAAAAGTTTTTCCGTTAAAAGCATGTGCGGAAAAGAGCGTCTAGATTGGCACGGACGCTTGTGCAAAAGCACTTTTATGAAAAGCGCCCATGCCAATCTAGACGCGGTTTTGCGCAAGAAAGCCCCGATCGCCGTTTTCGCCATCGGGGCTTTTTTGCGCAAAACACTTTTTAGCTGTCTACACTGGCCCTCTTGCACAAATACATTTGAGCAAGAGGGCTTTTGCCCGAACGGAAGTGTCATTGTATTTGCGCAAGAAGCACTGATTTTGTACATTACAAAGTCAGTGCTCTTATAAGAATCTGCCGCCAGTGTAGACAGCTGGCAAGTTTTTGTTCAAAAGCGATCGCTTTTGCGCAAAAACTTGCCAGTCTAGACACAGCCTTAGTGTTTCAAAAGCACTAACTCCTCAGAGCTGAGGGAAATTAGCAGCAAAACTGATTGGCAGGAAAAAATTAGACTGAATAATGGAAATAAATCTAGGGAAATCCTTAAGAAGCGATTCTCAGATAGCTAAAATACCACAATTTCCAAGTGGAAACTGCACAAATTTCTACAAAAACCTGGTTCAGTTGCAAAGTGGAGGCAGCAATTTGTGGGGAAAAACAATATCATATAAATCAGAAAAAGGGAAATTGCATAGCAAATCATACAGAAGGGAAGTTATGAAATTTGATAAGAAATGCTAAAAGCACCAGGCTACGTCTACACTGCAGCCTTTAGTCAGCAGAGACAAATTCACCTTGCCCTGGGGCTATGAGGCAGGGGAGCCCTCAGCCAGAGCTGGTACCTGTGAGTGCTGAGAGGGAAGTGTCTTCCCTGGGACCCCCCCTCAGGCAGCTGCGTCCCGCACCTCTCTCAGCCCAGCGTCTTCAGCAGCGTCCCGCGCCGAGAGCCGGCACAGGGCTGTGCATGGTTATAACCCAGCTTTGGGCCGTCCCGGGGGGCTCGCTCATCCCCTAGGGGAGCAGCGGTGTCTGAACGCAGGCAGGCGACAAGCCTGTCGATGTGTCTCTGCTCGTTATCCTGCAATAGGAGGAAACAGTCTTAAGGGGCCCTTCCCACAGGGGGAGGAGAACTCCTGGGCGCTGGGCTGTGTCGGGGAGCAGTTGGCTGCTCTGGGTTGGTGTATAATTTATAATCATAGTCAATTAGGAAAATAATATCTCAGGATGATGCCTTGTCTTCCTAGGGCCTGATACTCTGATGACCCGGATGGATGGGTAGCCAGGCAGCCAGCCAGGTCTGGGGATGGATGACAGAAGCAGACATGAACACTTGCTGCAGGCACAGGGCTTGTAACTAGGGGATCAGGGAGAAGTCCCTCTCTTCAGTCCCTATTGCTGTCCTGGGCAGCACCTGTCACTGAACACAGCCAGGCAGGTGCGACTGGGCCAAGGTCAGACAGAGATTGAGTGTGGGACGACCGGGAGATCAAAGGTGTCCTGACTCCGCCTGCCCTACCCACGGTCTCTCCACCAGGGAGTCACTGTAGACAGTACACTGTAGTACTGTCCCACCTCCAGTCTGAGAGCCCCAGTGCTCTTAAGGAGGATGAAAGTCTCAAGGGAACAGAGCATTCAATGGGAGCAGAGGGAAACCATCCCGTAGTTGGGACCCTCCTCCCAGAGGATGTTATGTATCCTCTCGCACTGAGGATACCTCTGAGGGGAGGGAATGCCAGTTCGGAAGAGACAGGTGTTAGTAGTGGTGATTCGATCGTTAGAAACATAGATAGTTGGGTTTGTGATGACCGGGAGAACCGTATGGTCACTTGCCTGCCTGGTGCGAAGGTTGCGGATCTCTCGAGGCATCTAGATAGACTTACGTTTAGTGCTGGGGAGGAGCCGGTGGTCGTGGTACAAGTAGGTACCAATGATGTAGGGAAGGGTAGGAGACATGTCCTGGAGGCCAAATTTAGGCTGCTAGGAAAGAGACTGAAATCCAGGACCTCTATGGTGGCGTTCTCGGAAATGCTTCCAGTTCCACGCGCAGGGCCAGGTAGGCAGGCAGAGATTCAGAATCTCAATGCGTGGATGAGACGATGGTGTAGGGAAGAGGGGTTTGGATTTATTAGGAACTGGGGACACTTTTGGGAGAGGGGAGCCGATACAGGAAGGATGGGCTCCACCTAAACCAGGGTGGAACCAGACTGCTGGCACTAAACATTAAAAGGCCGAGAGCAGTTTTTAAACTGAGAGATGGGGGAAAGCTGACTGGTGTGGAGATGCACGTAAATCGGAGGGAGACTTCTCTTAGAGGAGAATCCATTGATAGAGATTCTCTAAGCTGTAGTCAGAAAGAGAGGAGGGGAGAGGGCAAACCATGGGCCAGAGCAGACAAACAACCGCGTACAAAGGAATCCAATGCATCAGGGAAGGGCAGACAAATAAGCAGTGGCAAATTTTTAAAGTGCTTCTACACAAATGCTAGGAGTCTGACTAATAAGATGGGTGAACTAGAGTACCTAGTATTAAATGAGGAGATTGACATAATAGGCATCACTGAAACCTGGTGGAATGAGGAAAATCTGTGGGACACAATCATACCGGGATATAAAATATATCGAAAGGATAGAGCAGGCCGGGTGGGTGGTGGAGTGGCACTGTATGTGAAAGATAATGTAGAATCAAATGAAATAAAAATATTAAATGAATCAACATGTTCAATAGAATCGCTATGGATAGTAATTCCATGCTCCAATAATAAGAAATTAGCAGTAGGGATATATTACTGACCACCTGACCAGGACAGGGATACTGACATTGAAATGCTGAGGGAGATTAGAGAGGCTACCAAAACAAAGAACTCTATAATAATGGGGATTTTAATTACTCCCATATTGACTGGATACATGTCACCTCAGGAAGAGAAGCGGAGATAAAATTTCTCAATGGCTTAAATGACTGCTTCTTGGAGCAGCTGGTGCAGGAACCCACAAGGAGAGGCAATTCTCGATCTAGTCCTGAGTGGAGCGCAGGATCAGGTCCAGGAAATAACTGCTACAGGACCGCTTGGGAATAGTGACCATAATATAATAACATTCAACATTCCTGTGGTGGGAAGAACACCTCAGCAGACCAGCACCCTGGCATTTAATTTCAAAGAATTACACAAAAATGAGGAGGTTAGTTAAACAGAAATTAAAAGGCACAGTGACTAGAGCCAAATCCTGCAAGCTGCATGGAAACTTTTAAAGACACCATAATAGAGGCCCAACTTAAATGTATACCCCAAATTAAAAACATAGCAAGAGACCTAAAAAGAGTCACCGTGGCTTAACCACCATGTAAAAGAAGCAGTGAGGACAAAAGGCATCTTTTAAGAAGTGGAAGTCAATCCTAGTGAGATAAATAGAAAGGAACATAAACACTGTCAAATCAAGTGTAAAAATGTAATAAGAAAAGCAAAAAAGATTTTGAGGAACAGCTAGCCAAAAACTCAAAAGAAATAACAAAATGTTTTTAAGTACATTAGAAGCAGGAAGCCTGCTAAAAAACCTGTGGGTCCCCTAGACGATCGAACTATAAAGGCGCAATCAAGGGCGATAAAGCCATTGCGGAGAAACTAAATGATTTCTTTGCTTCAGTCTTCACGGCTGAGGACGTTGGGAGATTCCCAAATCTGCACGTCCTTTGTGGGTAATGAATCTGAGGAACTGTCCCGGATTGAAGTGTCATTAGAGGAGGTTTTGGAACAAATAGAAAAACTTAATGTTAACAAATCTCCGGGACCGGATGGCATTCATCAAGGGTTCTAAAAAGAACTCAAATGGGAAATTGCTGAACTATTATCTGTGGTTTGTAACCTATCCCTTAAATCGGCTTCCGTACCTAATGACTGGAAGGTAGCCAATGTGACACCAATATTTAAAAAGGGCTCTAGAGGCGATCCGGGCAATTACAGACCGGTAAGTCTAACTTCAGTACCGGGCAAATTAGTGAAACAATAGTAAAGAATAAAATTGTGAAGCATGTAGAAGAACATAATTTGTTGGACAAAAGTCAACATGGGTTCTGTAAAGGGAAATCCTGTCTTACTAATCTATTAGAGTTCTTTGAAGGGTTAACAAACATGCGGACAAGGGGATCCAGTAGATATAGTATACTTAGATTTCCAGAAAGCCTTTGACAAGGTCCCTCACCAAAGGCTCTTGTGTAAATTACATGGCCATGGGATAAGAGGAAGGTCCTTTCTTGGATTGAGAACTGGTTAAAAGACAGGAAACAAAGGGTAGGAATAAATGGTAAATTTTCAGAATGGAGAGGGGTAACTAGTGGTGTCCCCAAGGGTCAGTCCTAGGACCAATCCTGTTCAACTTATTCATAAATGATCTGGAGAAAGGGTAAGCAGTGAGGTGGTAAAGTTTGCGGATGATACCAAACTGTTTAGGATAGTCAAGACAGAAGCAGACTGTAAGGGACTCCAAGAAGATCTCACCAAACTGAGTGATTGGGCAACAAAATGGCAAATGAAATTTAATGTGGATAAGTGTAAAGTAATGCACATTGGGAAAAATAACCCCAACTATCGTACAGTATGATGGGGGCTAATTTAGCTACGACAAATCAGGAAAGAGATCTTGGAGTTATCGTGGACAGTTCTCTGAAAACTTCCACACAGTGTGCAGCGGCGGTCAAAAAGGCAAATAGGATGCTAGGAATTATTAAGAAAGGGATAGAAAATAAGACCGGAATATCTTACTGCCCCTGTATAAAACTATGGTACGCCCACATCTTGAATACTGTGTACAGATGTGGTCTCCTCACCTCAAAAAGATATTTTGGCCTTGGAAAGGGTTCAGAAAGGGCAACTAAAATGATTAGGGGTTTGGAACGGGTCCCATATGAGGAGAGGTTAAAGCGACTGGGACTTTTCAGTTTAGAAAAGAGGAGACTGAGGGGATATGATAGAGGTGTATAAAATCATGAGTGGTGTGGAGAGGGCCGATAAAGAAAAGTTATTTATTAGTTCCTAAATAGAAGAACTAGAGGACACCAAATGAAATTAATGGGTAGCAGGTTTAAAACTAATAAAAGAAAGTTCTTCTTCACACAGCGTGTAGTCAGCATGTGGAACTCCTTGCCAGAGGAGGCTGTGAAGGCTAGGACTATAACAGAGTTTAAAGAGAAGCTAGATAATTTCATGGAGGTTAGGTCCATAAAGGCTATTAGCCAGGGGATAAAATGGTGTCCTTGGCCTCTGTTTGACAGAGGCTGGAGAGGGATGGCAGGAGACAAAGCGCTTGATCATTGTCTTTGGTCCACCCCCTCTGGGGCACCTGGTGCTGGCCACTGTCGGCAGACAGGATACTGGGCTAGATGGACCTTTGGTCTGACCCGGTACGGCCGTTCTTATGTTCTTATGTTCTTATGAGTCCCGCTCCGGCAGGGCTGTTCATTGGGAGGGGGCAGAGGAAAGGCTGGAAGAGGGAGCCAGAGCGGGAGCCTTCCCCATCCTCTCAAGGGGAATCTGAGGTTTTGGGAATGAGCTGGAGTGTGGGGGCTCCCCGCTCCTAGGAGCTGTGAACTCTGGGACTCCACTTCCCCTCCCACTCAGACACCCACCAATATTTGCGCCACGGGGGCACTTTGGGGGAACAGGCTTCGTAAACTGCACTTCTGCTTCTTGAAAGTCTTGTGGCCCAATCCTCTAATCTGTCCAGGTCACTCTGGACCCTATCCCTGCCCTCCAGCATATCTACCTCTCCCCCTAGCTTAGTGTCATCTGCAAACTTGCTGAGGGTGCAACCCATCCCCTCATCCAGGTCATTCATAAAGATGTTGAAAAAAACCAGTCCCAGAACCGAACCTTGGGGCACTCTGCTAGAAACCGACCGCCATCCTGACATCGAGCCGTTGATCACTATGCCCTGGGCCCGGCCATTCCAGAAGCTTTCCTAAAGTCGAGGTAGATCACGTCCACAGCTTCCCCCATATCCCTGCAGATTGGCCACATAGGACTTGCCCTTGGTGAATCCATGTTGACTGTTCCTGATCACTTTCCTCTCCTCCAAGTGCTTCAGTTCCTTGGGGATGAGCTCCATGAATTTCCAGGGACTGAGGTAAGGCTGGCTGGTCTGTAGTTCCCTGGATCGTCCTTCTTCCCTTTTTTAAAGATGGGCACAGCATTTGCCATTTCAAGTCATCCAGGATGTCCCCTGATCACCACAAGTTTGTAAAGATAATGGACAATGGCTCTGCAATCACACCAGCCAACTTCCTCAGCACCCTCCCATGCCTGAATTCCTGCCCCATGGATTTTGGCGTCCCCAAAGAGACATTAACCTGCTCTTTCATTGCAAGGCCAGATCACCTCTTCCCCTTGCTGTGCTGTCCGGTACGGAACATTGCAGATCTTGAACTTGAGTTCCTGGAGGAAGACTGTGTTGGCTGTCCAGCAGCCCAACCAAGGTTTGGGGCTTTCCTTTGGTCTCTGAAGAAGTAGTAGTCCACGTCCAGCCACTCTCGCTGTTGCCTCGGTGGGGCTTGTGCAGGGGCAAGGTTCTTCTCTGGTGTCCCGAGGTTCCCTGGACTCCTTCTTAGAAGTTTCCTTTTTGGAAAGCTTAGGAATCCCCTACATGCAGGGTGCAGCCTCCCCACCCCTGCAGGAGGTCAGTGAAATTCTGCCAGTCATGTGTTAAGCTAGCGTCAGGGCCCTGCCAACTAAGCCTGGTCCTTTGTGATGAGGGACCTGAAGTCAGTCCCAGGTGGTAGGATCTGGTCTCAGACCCCCTGCATGGGCTTAAAGTGAATGGGTGATCGTCACCAGGCCAGCCCGGAGGAGCATTTGGCTGCACTCTGAATCAATCAGGGCTGTTGTTGGTCTCCTCTTCATCCAAATGGGAATCAAGATGTTATGTGGGCCCTTCTTTGGGGGTCCGGGGACTGACCATTCATATTGGCATGCAGTTACACTCCTCGTGGGAGCTTTCTCTCTGGAACTGCCCCTCCTGGCGACACGCGTAACACCAGTCACCAATAGCCCTATTGGTGGAGCGGTTTTGGGTGTGCTCCACGCCCCCCCCCATGAGTCATCATTTCCCCACAGGTGGGTGCTGCCCAGAACAGGTCCCTTGTGGGGGACCTGGTGGCTGACAGAGGGACAGGGGCCAATGTTCCCTTGAATTTATTCCATCCAGAATGAAGTCAGGTGTAGCAAACTACATCTCAAAAACATGTCAAGGTGAAAGAGAGTCAGAGAAAGAATCAGAGAGAGCACCCCACTGGGAAGCTAAGAACATAAGAACGGCCATAGTGGGTCAGACCAAAGGTCCAACTAGCCCAGTAACCTGTCTGCCAACAGAGGCCAGTGCCAGATGTCCCAGAAGGGGTGGACCAAAAACAATGATCAAGCGATTTGTCTCCTGCCATCCATCTCCAGCCTTTCACAGGGACACCATTCCTTATACCCTGGTTAATAGCCTTTTATGGACCTAACCTCCATCAATTTATCTAGCTCTTTTTTAAACTCTGTTATAGTCCTAGCCTTCACAGCCTCCTCTGACAAGGAGTTCCACAGGTTGACTCTGCGCTGTGTGAAAAAGAACTTTCTTTTATTCATTTTAAACCTGCTACCCATTAATTTCATTTGGTTTCCTCTAGTTCTTCTATTGTGGGAACAAGTAAATAACTTTTCTTTATTCACTCTCTCCACACCACTCATGATTTTATAGACCTCTATCATATCCCCCCTCAGTCTCCTCTTTTCTAAGCTGAAAAGTCCCAGTCGCTTTAGCCTCTCTTCATATGGGACCCGTTCCAAACCCCTAATCATTTTAGTTGCCCTTTTCTGAACCCTCAGGATTCGAACTCAGCAGGATTCGATTCACAGAGGGACCGGAGGCTTCTATGGCTAACCAGAAAATCCAATGACAGCAGTGAAGATTTGTTTTTCAATGTCTTGGAAGCATCTAAATCTTCCTGAGTTAGACCATAAAATATGTGTCCCTTGTGGATGTAAATGCAAATATAAGTTGTCTGATTTTCCACAGACTCATGGGAGTCTTTCGATGTCCATTCAGCGCAGAACGATGTCGTGTTAAATAGCAGCTGGTTTTCTGTTTTTTTCTTTTCAGGAAAGAAAGCTCAGAACTCTTTGGACCTGCCCAGTACAGGATGTCCGCTGTCAATGACACCCAATCGCAATTAGCAGTGTTCCTTCTCGCAGGGATACCTGGCCATGAAGATGCCCATCTCTGGGTCGCTATCTCCTTCGGCCTCATGTATGCTATTTCGATAGTAGGAAATGGAGCCATTATATTCTTTATAAAAACAGACCCAAGCCTCCATGAGCCCATGTACATTTTCCTTTCCATATTGGCCATAACAGACCTTGGTTTATCAATATCCACCATGCCAACAATCCTGGGCTTTTACCTGTTTAACTCTAGGGAGATCAGCATGGATGCCTGTTTCTCTCAGCTCTTTTTCGTCCACTTATTTACAACCACTGAATCCTCCATGCGCCTGTTGATGGCCTTTGACCGCTTCATCGCAATCTTTAACCCGCTGAGATACACCTCCATCTTAAGCCTACGCAGAATAGCCAAGATGGGGCTGGTGTTTGTGGTGAGAGGGGTGGTTGTAGTAGTCCCATTTCCCCTTCTTCTGAAACGGTATCAATACTGCCAAGCCAACGTCCTGTCCCATTGCTACTGTCTAAACCCAGATGTCATGACGTTGGCTTGTTCAGACATAAGAGTCAGCAGCATCTACGGCTTTTTTGTTATAATCTCCACCGTGGCGGTGGACGCGCTGCTCATCTTCCTCTCCTATGTGATGATCCTCAAAACAGTGCTGGGCATCGCATCCCGCACGGAGACCCTCCGGGCCCTGAACACCTGCGTCTCCCACCTCTGTGCTGTCGTGCTCTACTACACACCAATATTGGGGCTGCCTGTGCTGCACAGATTCGGGAACAGCTCTTCTCACTTGCTTCAGAACCTCCTGAGCTATATCTTCCTGATGGCTCCACCTCTGATGAACCCAGTCGTGTACAGCATCAAAAGCAAACATCTTCGTGCGAGGGTCATCAGGGTGTTCATCAAGTGAAAGGTCCCTTCATCACCCGGCTCCGGGGCTGGTGACACAGGACACAAAAAACACTTGTGGTGACACAGCCTGGATTGTTTTCCTGTGAGGCTCCCCGCCTTCCTCATCTCTTCGCTCAAAGCTGCACCCCAATTACTCACGTTTAACCAAAACTCTGTTCCCTGTTCAAGGAGGAATCCAGAGCTGGGTCACTGTACTCTGAGGAACCACTGGTCTTCCACATTTTGTCCCTTAGTACGACGGGTGTTGTTCCCAGTTGGAAGAGTGGGACAATTTTTAGACTCCCCCAAGATGGGACTTGGTTTAGACCATACAGCCCAGATTTACTGTGACAGTCCTGATTCTTCTTGGCCAGCATCTGTCCTTGTTGAGAATCTAATTGGTCAAGTTGAATCTGAGGTAACAATCCACAATCCAGGGATACGCGAAGCTCCTCTGCCACAGGAGAGCTCAAAAAAAGAAACAAAAAAAACCCCCACAGAAAACACACTGTGACTTTTATAGCCGACCTCTCAGGCTAGGCAGGCTCACACTCAGACCTCCTGTTGCCTCCCAGGACACAGGAATCAAATCAGCACCTTAAAAATATTTGTATTAATGAAAACAAAACCAAAAAAAAAAAAAAATCCTTAGTGAAGCACACTGGGTTGCTAGGCATTACCTAAAACACAGAGAACAGAATATCTCTGGGTACAGCTTAGATAGTGAATGGGAGTGGGGAGCACATGGGTTTTACACAGAGAAGCTTAATCAAACAACCAAAACAAAGAAAAGTATCCTGATGGTGATGAAACACACATTCCTCTCCCTACTCACGTCCCATACCCAGTATCCCTTGTAGGCACAATTCTGTCGGATTGCTTCATATGGCTTCCTCCAGCTCCTGGTTTAAACCTGCACAAAGGAAGAGGCAGCTAAGTATCTCTATGCAATTCAAATGTCAACATTGGCTTTCCTGTCAACTCCCCCGCTAGCGACCTGAGTTTCACCCTTTAGTCAGAAGGGCCTGCAGAACCCTGCAGAGAAGGTGCTGTGAGTGGGAAAGAGCTGCCTGGGTGAAGCCCAGCAAACAGACTGAGGGGCCGAAGAGAGGCAGAGGGATCTGCCCAGGGAACCAGAGCTGCTGGATGGCCTGGCCTGGCCTGGCCTGGCCTGGCCTGGCTGCTTAGCTCAGACTTTCATGCACACACCCTGCCCAGGCTGTCTCATTCCCACCGCAAATCCGCAAGTGCCCACACAAGTGTCTAGGACTGTAAGAGCCAGAGGAGTGCACTCTGGGAGACGGGATGATGGGGGGCAGGGTAAATGCCAGTTAGACAAGTTTCCTTTATTTCTGTGTCCTTTGTGAATTGATTTTATTCACTTTTAGTCTGTTAGACCCCGTTGCTTTAAGTGGGGGAGTAAAGGAGCGTTATTTCTAAGGTAATCAATTCGATGTGTATCATTGTTGGTTTGCAGTTAGAGTCAGTCTGTCATTGGCAGAAGGTTATTCGTGGAGATTCCCAAGGCACACCATTCAGTGTGGACAGGGCCAGCCAGGCGGAGGCACCGCCATTGTATATTCCTTTAGCAGGAAGGGACTACAGCAAGGGGGTGGGTCATGGATCCCCAACTATCCAACACCTCTCGGAGGTACTCAGGATCTTCTTTAATGTTAAAAACATCCAGTGCCCAGGCACACAGGAGAGCGTGGCCTGCTCCCCAGTAACCTAGGGAGGGAGGAAGGGGTTACCACTCGGCATATCACACAAGGTCTTTTATCCTAGGCATTAGGTGAACCTAACCCTGGGGCAGACAACCCTCAGCCCCATGTCTTTCACCTGAGGCTCCACCCCCAAGCTGACACCCACAGGGGCATGGGTTCAGCGCCTCCTCCCCCCTGCATGCCACTCCGCCCACTACAGGGAATGGTTCCCAGACCCCTGCCCACATCCTGGAGCACCGCAAGAGCAGGCCCTATGTGAAGTTAGAAATACTAAGTGCAAACCTGTTTTATAAATGAAACAACGAGGAGTCCTGTGGCACCTCAGAGACAAACAGATTTATTTGGGCTCAGGCTTTTTTGGGTCAAACCCCACTTAATGCGATGCAAGAAATGCTTTTGCCTGAGTAGATGTGTGGGAAGAGTTGGCAACGCTGGGGTTGCTTGCAGGGGTTGGTTCCTGGGCTGGTGTTTCTGGTGTATGGTGGGTGACAGCTAGCAAGTGATGGCTTAGGGTGGGGGCAATTTGTCAGTGAGGACTGGCCTGTTTCCCAAGGACTGTGAGAGTGAGGGATAGTTGTCCTGGAGCGGTTGTAGGTCATCCATGTGCTGGAAGGGTTTCAGACTGTGGGTGTAGGACAGCATTGGGGTGGGGGGGCGGTGTGGATCTCTGGCCTGCAACATGCAGGACGTCAGACCAGATGATCATGATAGTGCCTTCTGCCCTTAAAGTTTGAATCAACGAGACCTGCCTATTGGCTGCTCTTGGACTCCTGATCCAGCTCTGGCCCATGTCTCTGACTGCTGGGCATGACTGCAAAGCTTTGAGTCTAATGGGGCTTTGTTTGTGGGAGGTCCTTTGTGCCAAAACCCCCTGCTCCGCCTTCAGCATCGAGACTCCGAGAGGCGGGAGGCCTCACGAGATGTCCCAAAGAATTGCCTAGGTCAGGAGGGGTCAGTCTCAGAGCAATTCCAGCCCCACCTCTTTGGGAGCCTCCCACACAGCCAGAACGGGCTGCGGGGGGGAGGGCGGAATTGCTGTGTCTGAGGCAGCCGCTGCTTTGCAACTGTTGTCAGGGGTTCTCCATGAGTGCAGCCCCCCCACCCAGCATCTTCCCCACCAGCCCTTTGTCATATCACCCCCATCACCCCTGTAAGGCTCGTGTCCTGCCCCCAGCCTGTCCCTTGGGGCACATTGACAATCGGCACCCAGAGCTCTCCAATAGGCTAGAGAACCACCACTGCTCCTAGCCACCATCCAGCAAGGGTGTGAGAAGCCCTGGCACGTTAGAGAGACTCAGGAACTGTCCAGAGTCAAGAATTGCAGAGAAGCCGCACGATCAGCCCAATCCAGGCTGGCTGGAGACGTATTGGTCTGGTCTGAAAGAGAACAAAAGGGCCTGATTCTCCACAGTCAAGAACCACCCACTCGGCCAGTCAGCATCCAGATTCTGGGAGCTGGGAGGTGGCGGGATCTCAGCAGAAGTCCAAAAGGATGGCCCAGGTGGTCTCCTGCTCTGAGCGCTCTGCCAGCCCCACTTCTGTGAGGGCCTCCTACAGCAACAGCAATCCCCAACACCCACGCACCCCTGCTTGGTGGGGAGGGTGAATGGAAAAGGGGGGAAGACACAGAAGAAAACGAGACTGAGAGCAGGTAGGAGGCAAAGGGGAGCCAGACCTCTCTGAGCCTATGACCTTTTCACCAGGCCTGGCACAATCAGCAGCAGGGAAGGACAAAACGCCGACGAGGTTCCTCCTCCTGCCCACGTCCATTCACCCTAATTCTCCATCTGTCCCCCGGGAGAGACCCTGAGAAGGAGCCTCGCTGCCGTAGGGCCTCGGGAATCTCTGAGCTTGCCCCCTGCCTTGTGCCTCTGTCCTCATTGGCTACTGTCAGGGTCTTTCTGTGAGGTCATCACTTTCCCCCAATAAGCGGAGGTCCTGCAACAGGCCTTTGTGATGTCACTGCCATACCCACACTCTCCTGCAAGGCTGGTGTCCTGACCCTGGCCAGCCTCTGTGGATGTTTGAGCGGCTTCCCCTGGATCACCCCACTGAATGGCAGCTGAGTCTGGGGACCAAGCTGGCTGGGCAGTAACGCCCCAGGGGCTGCTCCCTAGGCCACACTCAGCATTTGGTTAATTAGTGGAGTTTAAGGCCAGACGGGCCCGTTCGAGCATCAGATATGACCCCTGCCTATCCCGGCCCTCCTGTATCTCACAGTAGCTAAACTCTAACCCAAGCAAACACCAGAAAGGCAGCTCAGCTGCATTAGAAGACACCAGCCAACGGAGATACTCTCACTTGGTTTGAAGTGAGAATGGCCATACTGGGTCAGGCCAAAGGTCCATCCAGACCAGTACCCTGTCTGCCGACAGTGGCCAATGCCAGGTGTCCTAGAGGGAGTGAATCAAACAGGTAATGATCAAGCCATCTCTCTCCTGCCATCCATCTCCACCCTCTGACAAACAGAGGCTAGGGACACCATTCCTTACCCATACTGCCTAATAGCCATTTCTGGACTTAACCTCCATGAATTTATCTAGTTCTCTTTTGAACCCAGTTATAGTCCTAGCCTTCACAACCTCCTCAGGCAAGGAGTTCCACAGATTGACTATGCGCTGTGTGAAGAAGAACTTCCTTTTATTTGTTTTAAACCTGCTGCCCATTCGTTTCATTTGGTGGCCCCTAGTTCTTATATTATGGGAACAAGGAAATAACTTTTCCTTATTCGCCCTCTCCACACCACTCATGATTTTATAGACCTCTTTCATATTCCCCTTTAGTCTCCTCTTTTCCAAGCTGAAAAGTCCTAGTCTCTTTAATCTCTCCTCATATGGGACCTGTTCCAAACCCCCCATCAATGTAGTTGCCCTTCTCTGAACTTTTTCTAACGCCAGTATATCTTTTTTGAGATGAGGAGACTACCTCTGTTGGCAGTATTCAAGATATGGGCATACCATGGATTTATATAAGGGCAATAAGATATTCTCCGTCTTATTCTCTATCCCTTTTTTAATGATTCCTAACATCCTGTTTGCTTTTTTGACTGCCGCTGCACACTGCGTAGACGTCTTCAGAGAACTATCCACGATGACTCCAAGATCTCTTTCCTGATTAGCTGTAGCTAATTAGCCCCCATCATATTATATGTATAGTTGGGGTTATTTTTTCCAATGTGCATCACTTTACATTTATCCACATTACATTTCATTTGCCATTTTGTTGCCCAATCACTCAGTTTGGTGAGATCTTTTTGAAATTCTTCACAGTCTGCTTTGGTCTTGACTATCTTGAACAGTTTAGTATCGTCCGCAAACTTTGCCACCTTACTACTTACCCCTTTCTCTAGATCATTTATGAATAAGTTGAGTAGGATTTGGTCCTCGGACTGACCTTGGGGAACACCACTAGTTACACCGGGTCTCTTTTTATAAAGAATATAATGGCTCCATTTCCTACTATCGAAATAGCATACATGAGGCTGAAGAAGATAGCGACCCAGAGATCTCCCTTCTCTGCAGGGTTCTGCAGGAATGTATGTTTCATCACCATCAGGATACTTTTCTTTGTTTTGGTTGTTTGATTAAGCTTCTCTGTGTAAAATCCATGTGCTCCCCACTCCCATTCACTATCTAAGCTGTACCCAGAGATATTCTGTTCTCTGTGTTTTAGGTAATGCCTAGCAACCCAGTGTGCTTCACTAAGGATTTTTTTTTGGTTTTGTTTTCATTAATACAAATATTTTTAAGGTGCTGATTTGATTCCTGTGTCCTGGGAGGCAACAGGAGGTCTGAGTGTGAGCCTGCCTAGCCTGAGAGGTCGGCTATAAAAGTCACAGTGTGTTTTCTGTGGGGGTTTTTTTTGTTTCTTTTTTTGAGCTCTCCTGTGGCAGAGGAGCTTCGCGTATCCCTGGATTGTGGATTGTTACCTCAGATTCAACTTGACCAATTAGATTCTCAACAAGGACAGATGCTGGCCAAGAAGAATCAGGACTGTCACAGTAAATCTGGGCTGTATGGTCTAAACCAAGTCCCATCTTGGGGGAGTCTAAAAATTGTCCCACTCTTCCAACTGGGAACAACACCCGTCATACTAAGGGACAAAATGTGGAAGACCAGTGGTTCCTCAGAGTACAGTGACCCAGCTCTGGATTCCTCCTTGAACAGGGAACAGAGTTTTGGTTAAACGTGAGTAATTGGGGTGCAGCTTTGAGCGAAGAGATGAGGAAGGCGGGGAGCCTCACAGGAAAACAATCCAGGCTGTGTCACCACAAGTGTTTTTTGTGTCCTGTGTCACCAGCCCTGGAGCCGGGTGAAGAAGGGACCTTTCACTTGATGAACACCCTGATGACCCTCGCACGAAGATGTTTGCTTTTGATGCTGTACACGATTGGGTTCATCAGAGGTGGAGCCATCAGGAAGATATAGCTCAGGAGGTTCTGAAGCAAGTGAGAAGAGCTGTTCCCAAATCTGTGCAGCACAGGCAGCCCCAATATTGGTGTGCAGTAGAGCACAACAGCACAGAGGTGGGAGACGCAGGTGTTCAGGGCCCGGAGGGTCTCCGTGCGGGATGCGATGCCCAGCACTGTTTTGAGGATCATCACATAGGAGAGGAAGATGAGCAGCGCGTCCACCGCCACGGTGGAGATTATAACAAAAAAGCCGTAGATGCTGCTGACTCTTATGTCTGAACAAGCCAACGTCATGACATCTGGGTTTAGACAGTAGCAATGGGACAGGACGTTGGCTTGGCAGTATTGATACCGTTTCAGAAGAAGGGGAAATGGGACTACTACAACCACCCCTCTCACCACAAACACCAGCCCCATCTTGGCTATTCTGCGTAGGCTTAAGATGGAGGTGTATCTCAGCGGGTTAAAGATTGTGATGAAGCGGTCAAAGGCCATCAACAGGCGCATGGAGGATTCAGTGGTTGTAAATAAGTGGACGAAAAAGAGCTGAGAGAAACAGGCATCCATGCTGATCTCCCTAGAGTTAAACAGGTAAAAGCCCAGGATTGTTGGCAAAAATTTACCATTTATTCCTACCCTTTGTTTCCTGTCTTTTAACCAGTTCTCAATCCATGAAAGGACCTTCCTTCTTATCCCATGTCAACCTAATTTACACAAGAGCCTTTGGTGAGGGACCTTGTCAAAGGCTTTCTGGAAATCTAAGTATACTATATCTACTAGATCCCCCTTGTCCACATGTTAGTTAACCCCTTCAAAGAACTCAATGGGTGTGTCTAACTGGTGCGATCTTGCTCCAGAGATATGCAAATGAGGCTAAGCGTGGAATATCGCCAAGACTCATTTGCATATCTAACGAGCCGCCATTTTTGTAGAAGAGGCTCTTGCGCCAGCAGGAGCTGTCTGCACTGCCCCTTCCTGCGCAAGAAAAACCCTCTTGCGCAATGCCGTTATTCCTGAAAATAATCAGCGTAGCGGCATTGTGCAAGAGGGTTTTTCTTGAGCAAGAAGGGGCAGTGTAGACGCTCCTTCAGGCGCAAGAGCTTCTTCCGCAAAAATGGTGGCTCATTAGATATGCAAATGAGGCTCAGCGATATTCCACGCTTAGCCTCATTTGCATATCTCTGGCGCAAGATTGTGTCAGTGTAGACACAGCCTAATAGATTAGTAAGACATGATTTCCCTTTACAGAAACCATGTTGACTTTTGCCCAACAAATTATGTTCTTCTACGTGTCTGACAATTTTATTCTTTGCTATTGTTTCAACTAATTTGCCTGGTACTGACATTAGACTTACTGGTCTGTAATTGCCACGGTCGCCTCTAGAGCCCTTTTTAAATATTGGCGTTATGTTAGCTGTCTTCCAGTCCTTGAGTAGAGAAGCTGATTTAAAGGACAGGTTACAAATCACAGTTAATAGTTCCGCAATTTCACATTTGAGTTCTTTCAGAACCCTTGGGTGAATGCCATCTTGTCCCGGCGATTTGTTACTGTTAAGTTTTTTTATTTGTTCCAAAACCTTCTCTAATGACACTTCAATCCGGGACAATTCCTCAGATTCATCACCCACAAACCACGGTGCAGGTTTGGGATGCTAGACTCGTGTTGGGTTCCCGTGGGGTGGTTATGGAGAATTGGGAGTGTTGGAGACAGGCACAACAGAGCCGCAGCACTGCAGAAGTCAAGAGAAGATGAGGGTCCAGTGGAACCAATACAGACTTTGGATCCAGGCATCAGGACACTGTACCTGAGCATGAGTAGGGGTTTCTGTAGGGAGACATGCCATGGTTCCAGGCAGAGCACTGGATTTGTTGATGGGTAAATTGATGGCTGAAGGGAATGTACCTAAGATGTTTTGTTCAGCCTAGACAATAGTAATTGACCATTCCTGGCCGTGCATGGTGCTCCTCCAAGGGCGCTCCCAGTGCCAATGGGCACCTACAGGAGTTTGGACACCAAGAGAGGGTAGATTACCAGAAGTGGTGAAGGACCCACGGAGCTGGGTGTGGCGGGCACAGGTTCATCAACAACTGGAGCAGAGATCCCTGCTGGGCAGCGCTTTCCTGCTTTCCCGATCCCGGACTTCAGGGCCGTTCTTGCCCTTGAATTGTTGCTCTCCATTCTCAGTGGTAAGGGAGAGGCCTCCCTGGCCCATCCTCGATGTATTGAGCCGAAAGGAGTTTCCTTAGTCCTGCCTCCTTGTCTGGACTGGTGTAGCTGTGCTGCCTTCACCCGCCTGTGCACTGCTTTTGGTGAGGCTTCTGATGGGCTTTGGTTCAAGCAGAGGGAGGGGAGGTCCTTTGCGAGCCAGACAGGCTGGGTACCACACCCTGGGTCTGCAGGAGCACAGAGCTGAAAGGTGTGACACAGTGGGGATTGTGTTCACTCTGTTATTTGGTGGGTGATTCCTACTCTCCTGTGCTGTTCTCTTGTGACTCTGGGTACGTGTGTGTGCCTCAGTTTCCCTGGGCACTGCATCGGTGCTCAGCTGAGGATGGGAACATTGGGGGTGGTTCTTGCTGAGGGGAGGCTGCCCCAGGCTGCCCCATCTTAGTGCGTATACAACAATAGCTCAGGCTGTCATGTGATCTGAGCCTGGGGAGGGGAAAGCAACCAGGTGACACAAAGGAGGAGGAAGGGCTGGGAACAGTCGCTGGGTGTGTGAGCTCTTGGCTGGCGGAAGACGCAAGGAGGGGGCAGGGCGCTGGTTCTGGGCCCCCTTTTCCCCAAGATGGCCAATACTGACGGCTCCTGGTTCCTGTACCAACAAGTCTGTTCTACTCTGTGTGCCTGTCAATGCATAACCCTTCTGTTCTACTCGCCGGCCGAGAGTCGCGTCTGGCTGCAGATGGGGGTTCGGGGCCCAGTGATGCCCCCACACTCCATGACAAAAGGTAACACTCCACAATTCTCCTATGATTTGTTTTCCTACTGTAGTAAGTTGAGGGTCAGTAACATGGAGTCAGCAGGCCTAAATAGAGGCCTGTAACATGAAAACAGCAACAGGCCTGCAATCTAGTGAGCAAGACTTTGGTTCAGTAACAGGAGCCAAGAAAGAGGCCGTATTGATAACTGTGTGATTGTGTAAGTTAGGACACAGGGCGGCAACGAGAACAAACTGTAAGCCAAAGGGGAGTAACGGAACATCTTAGTAAGAAATGTCTTGGTACAAAGACTCCCTAAAAACTAATGTACATACCGACCTAGGTTCAGGACCAGGTCGGAATTGACAGCATGAAGGATAGTAAGTAAGCCTCCCTTCCGTAAGGTGAGGGGTGGTATCTAGGAAACAGAGGGTGGCAACCCGGTACGTAAAGAAATGATGTAAGTTGTTTGTAACTGTCTATAAAAGGACACCACAAAAGGTGCTCTCCGGCCGACCTTGGGGGGGGCGCACTAGGCGCCTGAACGGCAGGTGTCATTGCCTGAACTTACAGAACACAGTAGCTTAACTTTGACTAACTGCTGTTAATATCTGTTATATGGCAATAGGCCTGCCGGTGTTGGTACCTTGTCAACGCGGGCCATAGTGCCCAGTGGTGTAACATTGTACTGATCTCCGTTACCAACTGGTAGAGCTTCGCATTTGACAATAAACCTGCTCGATTGATTTCAAACCTTGCCTGCATCTGTCATTTCCAGGGCCTCTCAGAGATCTCCTGTGTTGATCCAAGTGCATGGGGTCTAACACTGTAGATAAAGGGAGTACCGATTGTTACGCACGCAGCCGACAGATTATCACCGACAGAGTAGAGGTCCTGTCAGGAGCGCGCCAGGACGACCCTGACCAGACGACGCTGACAACGACAGTCCAGACCACCCAAGGTACTGAGGTACGAAAACACCGAGGTACGACAGCTACTGCCCGCAGTGGAAACAGCTCCCTTTTTGCAATCGTTTCCCCATTTTCACAGCTAACACTGCCTTACGACTCGACTTCCCCCACCCAAAGTAAGCAATGGGAAGGTAACAGAGGGGTATCCCCTCGGACTGAGCTCCGGACCCCACGCTTAGGGTCTTGCTGGAAACTGCCACACCCGTGCATGAAGTGCAAATCTCACTCGGCACAAGCGGCTCTGCACTCCACCCTGATTGCTGAGCCGTCGTGATGGACTGACTGCCTCAGGGTGCTGGGGCACGCTGAGACCTATGACTGATCCATCTGGGCCAAGGTTCCCTCAACACTGCGCAGCAGCACGGCCAGGCAGCTACTTCGTGAACTCCGCCCAGGGGCTCAGGACTCGGGCACAGAGCTGCCGGGCCGGCGGAGAGGCACTTCTCCCTCAGCGCCAGCTGCAGCGGCCTCCTGAGGACAGAGCCCCGAGTTTCTCCCAGCCGGTAGGAGGGGACGTGTCCCTGTGGACCGGGAGAGACTCGCTTCATGTCAGCTGCAGGACACAAGCTGGTCTGAACCACTCGCACACACTCCCTCCTGAGGGTGCGGTTTCCCCTCGCTGCAGAGGGTCTAAGATGACTCTCCTATTCCTGGGGCTCTCCCTTTCCCCTCTGGGGTGCCAGCAGAACACTCCTGCTGGCTGAGAGCTGGCCCCTTAGCTCCCCACACTGGATGGAAGAACTCGTCGCCAATTAGCTCATGCCCGGGGTTATCACCTGCTACCCCCAGACAATGCACCTTCCAGTCTCCCACTGTCTAAGTGCACTAGAGCCCAGGCACAGGGGTTTGCAACCTCCTAGTAATAAGGGCTCTGCCCTCTGTCCGGGCAGTGGGTCACCGTCTCGCACTACCCTGCTCGTAGGCACACAAAAGTCTGCCCCGTCTTCTCGTCGAATGTACTCCCGGCCAGCTGTGCGGAGAGCTGAGATGTGCTTCCAACCTGGTTGTGCAGTGGCTTCATTTGCAGGCTGCAGTGTAAGTGAGAGAGGTGTGCAGTGCTTCTGTGCTCAGGGTCAGAGCCGGCCTTAAGATTGATGGGATCTGACACAGCCATTAGGGTGCGTCTACACTGCACCCTTAGCTCAAAGTAAGATACGCAATTCACGCTACGCAAATTGTGTATCTTCTTTCGATTCTTGTTCAAAATAGGCTATTTTGAAATTTGGCCAAACTTTGAAATAAAGCACTATTTCGAGACATCCCTTATTCCTCGTGGAGCAAGGTTTACAGGGATGCCTATACGGTGCGTCCGCTATATTTCGAAATAGCGGAGGCGTTCAAAAGACATGGGGTAGCTGTTTTGGGATACCTCTGGTATCCCGAAATAGCATTGCAGTGTAGACATACCCTTAGACTGGTCCGATGGTAGCCGGGAGGGGGGCAACTTTTTAGAGATGTGATTTTGTGATCTTCAGCAATAAAATAGTTTTAAAGCAAATTTTAAACTAAGGTCCTGTTGACGAACATGGTAAGTTCAGAAACTGACAGTATCGACCTGGGGCTGGCAAATGCCTGTTAAAAGGCTCCATTACCCCTTGACTGGCTCTTTCATGGGTTCTGTGTTCTGCCAATAGCTCGGGCAAACTGTGTCACTCCTCAGGCAGCTAGGCCCTCTCCGGGGGAAGCAGAGCCGCAGAACAGGGATAGGAAGTGGCGAGTGGACATTAAGCCCCACTCAGTAAAGGGCATTTATTCCTCGGGGGATCAGTGGAATTACAATGACAGCACCTTCTGGGCTCTCTGGCTTTTACAGGAGGTTTGGGACGGGGATTTGAGAGGTATGAAGTAAAATGGGCCCCTGCTTCCCACCACGTGCGAACCCTCTGTTTGTGTTTGTTCCTCAAGTGACATAAGAACATCAGAGCAGCCAGGGTGGGTCAGACCAAAGGTCCATCCAGCCCAGGGTCCTGTCTGCCCACAGTGGCCAGTGCCAGGTGCCCAGAGGGAGTGAACAGAACAGGGAATCATCTATGGATCCCTCCCCTGTCGCCCATTCCCAGCCTCTGACACAGAGGCCAGGGACACCCTCCCTGCCCATCCTGGCGAGTCACTACTGAGGGACCCGTGGAATTACAATGCTAATACCTTCAGGGGGGCTCTGTTTTTGTCGGTGAGCTGGGCCGTGGATTAGAGAAATGGTTTTGCAGAGGCGATAAGCCCCCCGTCGATTTTTTTATTTTCACTAGATGCCTGTGTGATCTCCACTTCCTCAGCTAGAGAAGCCATTTCAGACCCAGGTTCCCCTAGACACCGGTTCACAGCATCTGGACGTGTTTAAGAAATGCTCCTGAGCAAGAGGGGCAAACGCTTCTTCATAGCTGGGGACCCCTTTGCCCCGACACACCTTCCCACCCAACTGTTCTTTTTTCTTCAGATTCCACAGGATATTTCACTCTCTCTCACGCTGAGCCACAAGCGTGGGCTTCTCACCACGTGCAGCACCCCTGTGGCGGGCTTCCTAGGGTACAACCTGGACAGGGCTGCCGACTTTCCTGGCCCACCCTAAACCAGGAAGTGGGGCTCCGTGGAGCCTTCTGGCACACCCGTGGGAGCCTCTCTCCTTATACTGTGATAATGTGACAAACTACAAACCCTTCCAGGCCTGCCCTCACACAAACATTGGCCGGCACAGAGCTCTGCCAGCCTGCCCTGCTCAGAAGCCTGATCGATGTAAGTCTGTTGCTCCCTCAGGCCTGGTCTCTACAGCTACGTCTAGACTACAAGCCTCTTTCGAAAGAGAGCATCTAGATTACAAGCAGATTTTTCGAAAAAGCGAGCCGCTTTTTCTATAGAGAGTCTAGACTCTCTCTTTTGAAAAAGCACAGTTTGCATTCAATAGCGCCTTTTTTTGAAAGAGCACTTTCGAAAAAAGGCGTTATTCCTCGTAAAATGAGGTTTACCGTGATCGAAAAAACTGCCACGTTCTTTCGATTTACTTTCGAAAGAACGTGGCTGCAGTCTAGATGCAGGTGAAGTTTTTTCGAAAAAAGGCCACATTTTTCGAAAAAACCCTACTAGGCCAGGAAGGTTGGCCAAAAGTACACTAGTCCAGCTATGCAGAATGCATAGCTGGAGTCGGCTTCCCATAGGCTGAGCTGGGGCAGTGTCCACACAGCAGGAGGCTGATAGGAGCAAACGCTTCTGTCGGCTTCCCTTACTCCTTGCAGGAGGAGGAGGAGAACCGGACGCCGGCGAGGGCTGCCCTCAGCGTTAGATTTACATGTCTATACTAGACCCACTAAATCAAACGCTAGACGATGGACCTCCGGAGCAGCGATCTTCTCGTAAGAATAGATGTGCCCGCCGTGGGGAGAGGACAATGTACAGCCCCTGGCCCGTTACTCTTCCCACTACATAGCGTTTTAGGGAACAGAGCGGTAGCCACATTAGGGGGTTGTTTCAGCAAAAGCAAGGAGTCTGGTGGCACCTTACAGACTAACCATTTTATTACTGCATAAGCTTTTGTGATGTGTAACTCTCCTCATCAGATTCGGGGAGGGAAAGAAACCGATGGGAGGGCTACATCGGAGCGAAGTCTGGCAGGGTGGCTGTGGCTGACTTCCATCCATGATAGGGAAGATGGCAATACCAAAAGGGGGAAATGATTACTGTAGGGAAGGAGCCATTCCCAGTCTCTAGCCAGACCCATTCTGCATATGAATTGCAGCTCAGCAGTTTCCTGTTGTGGCCTGTTTTTGAGGCTTTTTGGCTTGATTGGCAACTGTCACGTCTCTAACCGTATGTCCCATCCTCAGTGTGCCATGGGACCACCGCACAGCAAAGCCAGGGAAGGGTTTAATGCCAGTCAGTGACTAGACGTGTAAGTGTGGGGTGGTGAATGTGGGCAGGGGGCTAGCTGACCTCCGTGGGTCTCTTCCAGCCCTCATCTTCTCTGATGTTATGGCTTTGTTTTTCACTCAGACACATTCCTGGTGATGAGGCCAGCAGGTGGTGTGGGGCTGAGTGTGTGTTGGGGGCAAGGACTGCACGTTTGGAGACCTCTGTGGGCCACAGTGGGTCAGTGTCTGTTGGCAGTCTAGGACTGTGTCTTTCGCGATGGGTCATTGCGCATGTGACTGAGGCTGGGGTCAGAAGATGGTGTTTCCATAGCTGTGTCTGGGCAGTCAGTGTGGGCCGGCAGACGAGGGCTATGCGCTCGGAGGGGTTTAGCACCAGTTGTGAGCCAGGCTCTATGGGGAGGCGGAGGGCCCTGAGTTTGACAGGTGCAGGACTATAGAGAGCAGGATGGGGGGCAGAGGACTGTGCGTTGGAGGCATGTAGGGCTTGGGATGAGTCAGTGTGAGGACACAGGGGACGGTGTGTTTTGAGGCGAGTAGGGTCCTTGTGTGGGGGAGGCGACTGTTTGTGTTCAGACATGTAGTGGCAATGGGGGTCACTGTGTGGGGGGGAGTGGAATGTGTGTTTTGAGGCCTGCCAGAGCTGGGGGGGGGGGGGGGTATCAGCTTGGTAAAGCACCATGTGCCTTGAGGTGCACAGGGCTGGGGGTTTTCCGGGAGAACTGCGTACTGCGGGTGCGTGCTAGCTGAGCCTTTCCGTGTGGGGGCAGAGGACTCTGTTGAGGGGCTATAGGCGAGGGGCGAGTTACTGTGCATTGGGAGCAGAGGATGAGGGGTTGGGGTGTGTTCTGCACTGTAACCAGGCTGTCTCACCATCAGGGGCGCCTCCAGCTGGTCACCGAGGAATTAGCTCAGTCAGCCCTGGAGCACCCCCTTTTGGACAGTGTCTCCCCCACAGTTACCTAGTTTTCCCCTCCACCTCAGGGTGCTGCCATGCCACAGGACCCCCACACTCTGGGGTCCTCCCCCAGTCCCCTGTGCCCACCTTACCTCAGTGACCCACAGCCAGTCCTCATCCAGCCCTGGCCTCAGGGGCAAACTATAGTCTGGCAGGGCTCCTCAGCATTGGCAGGGGGTGGGCCTGCTGCCTTCACCTGCCCTGGCTGCCTCCCTGCATTAGCCTCAGGCCTTGTCTCAGGCCCTGCAGCCTGGGAGCTTGCCTGGCCGGAGCCCCCCAGCCCTGCCTCCAGCGCTGGTATTATCAGGCCAGAGGCCCCCCCCAGCCCTACTCAGTCTCAGGCAGCCTCTAGCTTCCCCTGCCTGACCCACCCCCAGCTAGAACAAGAGTGAGTCTGTGTCTGCCTCCCCAGGAGCCCTTATTTATACAGCCCCAGCTGGGCCCTAATGGGCTGTATCAGCCTCAGCTGTGGCTTGGCTCGCAGCCCTCTCCCTGGGCCTGGTTTTAACTTTGAAGAGCCAGGGTGGGGTAGACCCCTCATTGCAGGGGGTTTGAGTGGGTAACAAAGGCCTGGTGTGTTTGGTTCATAGGGGCTGGGTGTGTCTTTGGGAGCAGGGAGAGGACTGTAGCTTTTGAGATGTGTGGGATATAGGCGCCACAGTGTGGAGAGCACCGGACTGTGTCTTGAGGTCTATATGGCCTAGAAGGTCAGTGTGTGGGGCAGCTTAGGGGGGGTTTAGAGGACTGTGTCTTTGGAGGCCTGTCAGGTTGGGGTGCCTTAGGATGGGGGGGGGGAGTGGCTCAGAGGGCTGTGTGTTTGGTGGTGGGCTGAGGGTGCGGGGGGCTGTGAAAGACCGGGCCGTGTCTGGGCACAGCTGAGGGCGTCCGCTCAGGGTGAATTGCTCAACTTTGGGGCTCCTTACAGCCCCCAGACTGGAGACCTTCCCAAATAGGCCACAAACCAGTCCCAGAGCGCTTCAGCTGCCTGCCTGAAGCCTCACGAGCAAAACCCCTCCGACACCCCACCAATATCCATGCCGCAGATGGCCCCGGGCCTCATCCACAGGTGAGGGGTCTTAGAACCCAACCCCACCTACCCCGAACAAGTTCTGTCCGGTTCCAAGAAACCAGCCACAGATCCCCGGTCAGTTTACCCTCTGGATCTTACCCACAAATCACGCTGAGCCAATCCTTCAGCATCTAACATCTAAAGGTTTATTACTACAAGAAAGAAAAGCCTGAGAGTGAGGTTGCTAAAGTATCATACGTTACATGCATCGAATCTCCCAGTTCTCGATGCAGGCTCTAGCAGAGATGTTACAGCTGCTGGCTTAAATGTCCTTGTTGCACATCCTAGGTTAGGATGGGTCCACAGTTCTTCCCGGCTTGTGATTCCCTGCGAGGCTGCATCTGGGGTCAGAAGCAGATCTGAAGACCAAAATGGAGTCAGCCACATGGCCTATTTATCCCTCCTTCCTGGTCTCTTCTTGGCTGCAGCAGGTCACCTGGCCCGTGGCCTATCCCTGTGTTCCCTGCTGGTAGCCCTTAGGTACGAGTCACCACTCTTGAGGTGTGTCCTTAGCCCATTGAGTCTATTGTCCCACAGAGCCTCACTAATTAGCATGTCCATAGGCTGGGCTCTGACCCATGCTCAACCACATGCAGAGAAATATTCAGTATCCATACAAAGTACATGCTTATAACTTCCCACACAGCCATTATACAATCACATGACTAGCGTACATAGGATTAGCAGACAGTAAGCTTCTGTTCAACACCTCACATGGCCCCTTTTATACCATTTTTGGGGCCAACACCCCCACCTAGGGGTGCAGCAGTGATCTGGCTGCTTCCCTCAAATTCGGTAACGTGACACCCCCAACGCAAAATTGATGCAGGAGGTGATGCCAGTAACATCACTGAGGGCATCACAGGCCTCCCCATGTTTTGGCTCTGTGTCATCACATGTTCTAACCCAATGTTAGAAACAACAGTCCAGAGCTGGATCAGTGTATGAGAGCCCAGTTTGCCTAAAATAGGCTTCATTACCGCAAGGTCTGTCATAGCGACAACCACGTCCTTGCACCATCTCCCCAACCTAAGGTAGAACTTGGTAAGAACCACGGCTACTTGGATCTGCTTTTGCGGCATGATCCCTAAGTGTGTCAGGTGATTTTGCCCAGAGCTGAAGAAAATAGTAAATTTATCCAGGCCAGCTCTGGCAACCCTCTGAACAACAATTAACATTGTGTGAATGCAGGTATTCTCATCCCAAATAGTATGGGCATTTTTGCACTTATCCATGAAAACAAAATGGTGGTGTGCCTCAGTTTCCCTTATCATGCAGCACCGTTTGGCTGGAAACTTCCTTGTCCTGTATGAAGTTCCAAGACCAGTTACAAACATTAACCATGAAATATCAACATCACAGTGTCCTTTTACATACAGTCTGTCACTGGGCACATTTCCTGACACATTACATGGTATTTCCATAAGCTCATGCACATTGTATACCGTTACAATTCTCTGCAACAATAATACATTGGTTACAAGAATTAACATCAGTAACAAGAACAATCCTATACCAGGTGTATATTGACATTCTCCATCATGCCCCTTCTCTGGCTCCACCCCATTGCAGTTTTGGCCCTTCAGGTTTAAACTGCAAATCTTCTTGGCCAAAGCAAGTCCTGCCCCTCCCCCTCGTCCTGTGGGCTCAACACCTAAAACCTCTGGCCTGACCCAGACAAAGGGCTGGCTGGGTGTGACCCCCTGGCTCACAATGGCCCTGGAATTCTCCCCCTCCCCCCACTCAGTGGGGTAACAGCAGTGAGCTGTAGACTCCCAAGTCTCTCCTCTGTCCACCTCCAGCCTCTGTTTCCACATGGAACCAGATATCAACTTCCCTGGTTGATTATGAGTGTCCACCGTGTCCAGAGATGGGAGCTTAACTGCCCTCTCCTGCATCCTAGGGAGAGTGACCACACAGCTGTTCTGCTCTGCACACTTAGCTACGCAGTCCTTCTCCTGAATCTGAGACACTGACTTCCCACTCTCCTCACCCACCTGGGAATGATCCTGTCCCACACACACTGACTTCCCAGCAAGCTGGTCACACACAATCACTTGGTCATCAGCCTGCTCCAATTCTCTGGCTGTTCCTGCCTCATCTGGAACAACCCTCCGTCCCTCTGAGACCTGTCCACAACCCTCCACACTTGATTTGTCTACATCCAAGTCAGTGGAGTCACTGCTAACCGACAAATTCTGTCAGGCACTGCAACAAGTGCCTCACACACCAAGCTGCTGCCCTTTACAGGCAGCGCTTTCTCCTGAATGCTCTCTCCAAGCCAGGCATTGGCACCTCTCTCAGCTACAGCAAACTGCTTGCTACAAGCACTGCCCGGACTCTCTTCCCTATGAGCTTCCTTAAGCAACAGTTCACCCTTCTCTGGCTCCGCAGCAGCATTGCCCTGCTGAGCCCCAACCAACTCCTCCTGCAATTCCCTTACTCCCTGAGTCATCTCTGGCCCCTCCAGTGGATCCACAGACAATCCCCTCTCAGGCACACAGACAGACTCACAAGATACAGGGTCAGGGGCACCTTCTCTCCCTTTGCAGCTCTCTAGATGGCTGTAAACTTCCACACCATCATTAGGCTCCAGAGTTAACATGCCCTCATTCTCTCCTTGTGCCTGGGCTAAGGGGTCACCCTGGTGCCACAGAGTTGCTCCCCCATCCTCCAGCAACACAGCAGCATCAGGCACAATATCAGGGTCCCCACTGTCTGATTTCTGGGGTGCTGGCAAAACACTGACTGGGTCTACCCGAGTCACAGCCTCCTTCTCCCCAGCAGACACAAACCTTGGGCCACCCCCTTTCTGGGCCTCAGCTGTATCCAGCCCTAGCTTTGGGGCACCAACAACGCTCTCAGCCATCACAGGCCTAGGGGCACCTTCCTCAGACAACGGACTGGGCGGAAACCCTTTCCCCACAGGCCGGCCACTGCCACACGCAGCTGGAGGCCTAGAGAGAATCTCTCCTTTTTCCCAGTGTCCCTGACTATTCTCAGGCACACAGCTAGCAACTGAGGCAGCTTCCTTCACTGCCCCACTGCTACTTCCACCCGCCAAATCGCCGCTTGCACTCACTGTGCTTCACACCACCTTTTCACCGTGCAGGTTCAACTCCACCAACCTCACCAGCCAACTCCTCCCCTCCAGAACTTTATGTTTTTCCTGAGCCACAACTCCGCTCTGGCCAGCCACTCCAGACTGCCCCGGAGCAACATTTCCCTGACTTCTGGGCTCTCCCTGCCCTGCTTCTGATTCCAGCCTCACCTCTGAGGCATCAGACAGGCCCATCAAACCCTCACTCCCAGGCCCCCGGCCACCTGCCTCAGGCCTGTATTCCTTCCACAGCCCGGTTGCCACATTAACCTGGCGAGGCCCATCCGCTATGTTATTCCCCACCAAGACCTCAGCCGGGATCAAGTCCCGGACAGCCACCAACACCTGCCCCCTAAAGCCTCCCCACTCGAGATGGACTTTAGCCACCGGCAGGTTCACCGAGCACTCAGACAAAGCCATTACCGTTACACTTTTCCCGGGCACCATGTCCTCCGGTCTCACCAGGTGCCCCTTGACTATCGTGATGTCAGAGCCAGTGTCCCGCCAGCCCCTATATCCAACTCCATTGACCTTCGCCTCCCCCATAAACTTCTCACTGCCCTTCCACGCCTCAGTCCTGCCATACCGGGTGAGCACACTGCCCCCCCCTCACTCCACCATAGGTTACAGTGTTAACGTTAGCCACTGCGGTGCTCACACCTGGACCCAGGGTGGCGTCAGGGGCCTCGCTGGGGTCTGTGAGCCCTCCCTGTGTGCACACTGTAATTGAATTGGTGCTTACAGAGCGGCCGGGAGCTGCTGGCCTCGGGCTGCTCTTTAGGTCTGGACAGTCAGGCCTTATATGGCCAGATCTGCCACAGTGATAGCACTGGGCCTGCTTATCCCTGGGGAGGGCACCCCTGCTCTCAGGGCTTCTTTGAGTCCAATCGATGAATTCAGGGCTGGGCCTACTCCTAAACCCCTCCCTCTGTTTAGACTGGGGGGAAAGGTGCTGAGTCTTCCCCAAGGGTCTGTGCCGTCCCGCGTCCTGTTCTGGGTATGGGCGTCTGCAATCTCTGCAGCCCGTAGGACCAACTCAGGCTCCCGGTCACACACAGCCGCCCTGACCTGGTCAGGTACGACCTCAGAAACTGCTCCAGGGTGAGCAAATCCAGCAGTTTCTCATAACTCCCATCTACTTTTGCCCCCATCACCCACCTTTTAACAAAGCCCATCAGCTTATGGGCACATTCCACGTAAGAACAATCATTGGACATCCGAAAACTCCTGAACTTAACCCGGTGGGTTAACCCCGAACCGCTTCAGTGCATAGTCCTTAAACTGCCAGTAGTCCAATGCTTCCTCCTCCCCCATGGCATTGAATGCTTCTTCCTCCCCCCTGGCCTTGCCAGTCAGTCTGGTCATCAGGACAGGCATGTGCTGCTCCTCTGGGATCTGGTTCACGTTGCAGATGCACTCGAAGGTGGCCAAAAACTCCTCAATATCGTCGTTATCGCTGTAGATGGGACAGAGCCTCTCCCAACTCTTGTTGGCAAGCGGGGCTGGGCTCGCAGGTTGCTGTACCCTTTGTTGTGCCTCCAGTATCTGGAGTTGGCGCCGCTGGGAACTCTCCTCCGCCGCCCTCTCCTCCATGCGCCGTGCGTGGTCCTGTGCACGTATCTCTGCCAGGGCCCTCTCGTGTTCTAGCTCCATTTTCCTGGCTGCCTGTTGCCTCTTGATTTCCTCTGCAACCGCATCTGTGGCATCTGGTGGGGGCCGCTCCTTGGCCCGCAGGTCATCCCGCAGCAGCAAAACTGTCAGCTGCTGCTTAGTAGTCTTCTTTAGGAAGCCAATGCCCCTCTGTGAGCACAAATCCTTCAGAGCCTCTCTGCTTAGGCTCTCATACTGGTGCTGACTCATTTCAGCTGCCCTTTACCCAACCGAACTCTCAGTACCAAAAGTCAAATTTAGACAGCGTGTGGGTCTTGATCCAAAGCTCAGTTGACCAAGATCTGTGGATCCTGCCGACTACGCCACTGTGAAAGACTGGGCCGTGTCTGGGCACAGCTGAGGGCGTCCACTCAAGGCGAATTGCTCAACTTTGGGGCTCCTTACAGCCCCCAGACTGGAGACCTTCCCAAATAGGCCACAAACCAGTCCCAGAGCGCTTCAGCTGCCTGCCTGAAGCCTCATGAGCAAAATCTCTCCGACACCCCAGCCATATCCGTGCCCCAGATGGCCCGGGCCTCATACACAGGTGGGGGGTCTTAGAACCCAACCCCACCTACCCCGAACAAGTTCTGTCCAGTTCCAAGAAACCAGCCACAGATCCCGGTCAATTTACCCTCTGGATCTTACCCACAAATCACGCTGAGCCAATCCTTTAGCATCTAACATCTAAAGGTTTATTACTACAATAAAGAAAAGCCTGAGAGTGAGGTTGCTAAAGAATCATACATTACATGCATCGAATCTCCCAGTATGCAGGCTCTAGCAGAGATGTTACAGCTGCTGGCTTGGAAGTCCTTGTTGCACATCCTAGGTTAGGATGGGTCCACAGTTCTTCCCGGCTTGTGATTCCCTGCGAGGCCGCATCTGGGGTCAGAAGCAGATCTGAAGACCAAGATGGAGTCAGCCACGTGGCCTATTTATCCCTCCTTCCTGGTCTCTTCTTGGCTGCAGCAGGTCACCTGGCCCGTGGCCTATCCCTGTGTTCCCTGCTGGTAGCCCTTAGGTGTGAGTCACCACTCTTGAGGTGTGTCCTTAGCCCATTGAGTCTATTGTCCCACAGAGCCTCACTAATTAGCATGTCCATAGGCCGGGCTCTGCCCAATTCTCAACCACATACAGAGAAACATTCAGTACCCACACAAAGTACAGGCTTAGAACTTCCCACATAGACATTATACAATCACATGACTAGCGTACGTAGGATTAGCAGACAGTGAGCTTCTGTTCAACACCTCACATGGCCCCTTTTATACCATTTTTGGGGCCAACACCCCCACCCAGGGGTGCAGCAGTGATCTGGCTGCTTCCCTCAAATTCAGTAACGTGACGGGCTAAGGGCTGTGTGTGTGGGGCTCAGAGGGCTGTGTGTTTGGAGGGGGGCTGAGGGCGTGGGGGGGCTCAGAGGCCTGTGTGTTTGGAGGGGGGCTCAGGGCTGTGTGTTTGGAGGTGGGCTCTGTGTGTGGGGGGGGGACTCAGAGGGCTGTGTGTTCAGAGCTTTGCAGGGGGGCATAGGTTTGTGTAGGGGGCATAGGTCTGTGTTTTTGGAGCTGTGTAACAGGGCAGGGCCTTGCCGGGGGGGGTGAGTGTCGACCCTGCGGCCCCAGCCCACTCAGCCGGGCTCAGCGCTGCCCTGGGGCTTTGCACTGAAGCATTGGCAGACCGTGGGGTCCCACCGCCCCTTGGCGCACTGAGACTGCTCAGGCGGCCCCAGCAGCCCCCCGGCCTTTGCGGGCGGAAGCCGCGTGTGCCGGGCCGGAAGCGGGTGACAGATGCTGAGGGGCGGGTGAGGGTGGAGACGGGAACATCCCTGCAGCAGTTCCTGGCCACAGAACTCGGCTCACCGACGTGCCGCTGCCCCGCCGCAGGCAGAGGGTCCCTGTGTGCCTGCACTCCGGCTGGGCCTGGGGCGCCGAGACCACGGTCAGAGAATAACGGGTCAGCTCGACAGGCCTTGCTGCGAGCCAGCCGGCTTCGCGCTCACACGGTGGAGGCTGCACGCCAGAGGCCCCTGGCTCCATTCCGCTCGCAGAGGGCCGGGCTCTGCCGGCGTGGCACCTGCTTCCTCCCTCGCCCCCCGGAGTCACAAACACAGCTCCGTGGGCAGGCTGACCAGGCCCCCGCCCCTGCTCGGCTCGCCAGGTCGGCTTGTCACCGCCGGAGACCCGCTTCTGGACATGGCTGAGTTGCAAACAGCCTCCCCTGCCCCCCCGTCCTCCATTGAGTGGAGTGAGGTCGGGGCTGACTTGGGTCCCCTGCAGCCCCCTGGCCTGGCCCTGCCCTGCTGCCCTAGACTGAAACCCTCTGGCCGTGGATGGGCCCAGAGCAGGGACTTCTATGGGAGAGACACGCCCACCCCGTGGGTAGAATTTGGCTCCCGTGGGCCCGGCCTGGAAGGAACGGGAGCCCTGCCCATATATCGATGGGCCTCTGGCCAGGTTCTCTGGCCTGCCCCACAAACAAGTTCAAGTTAAAAGCATCCAAAGGGTTGTTGGGTTTTTTTCCAGGCAGCTCCCGTCCCAGGGGTGCTGCTCTGCATGTGAATCCAATTAACGCTAACGAGATGGACGGTAAACACAGCACCAGGCCACAGCAGGGCTGATTAGCACTGGCCAGGGAGAGCTGAGGCCGGGCCTGGGCCTGAACGTGGGGCCAATTAGCAGGTTGTTACAGGAGTTGCCAGTTCCGCTGGGGGGATTTTGCATCAGTTTGTACTTAACGAAACGGCCGTGTTCAGAGCTCAGGGCTGCCCCACGGACCCTGCTCAGATAGACACTCCACTGTGAGTGAGGCTGGGGGGCCTGCACGCTGGGGGGGGCAGGATGAGGGGCAGGACAGTCCAGGGCTGTGTAAGAGTTTGGTTCAGGTGCCTGGGCCTGATGTTCCAGGCTGCAGCAGATTGACACATTAAGGGTTGACAGGCCCTGGTTCCCTGATCAGACCCAGTGTTATTCCAATTATCATACAGCGGGGGGTGCCGGATGGGCTGCAACCAGCCGGCTCTGGGAACCCTCTTGCACTTACACACCTCGGTTACTGAGACATTTGGCACAGCCACAAACCCCAGCCCGAAAAAAACGGGCACTACGGCATGTCCATCTGCACGTCCGTCCTCTCACACCACCCCTTGCAGAACAACCGGAGGAGTTAGCCACCGTCTTCCCCATCCCCAGGGCTGCCTCTGGCCACGATCCTGCCTCCTCCCAAGGACGATGTCTCCTCTACTGCCCCCAGGCTGGGCAGCCCCTTGGATCCATGTCCAGTGGAGGGGTTCCCCTTTGCCGTATCTCTATTTCCGCTTCTCACCAACATTGGCGTGTATTTCCCCTGCCGCCTAGCCTACCAGTGATCTCAGCGCACTGTCAGTTCATTCCCACGCCCCTTTCTGGTAAGGCATCAGATCTGCTACTGCTCTCCTGCCCCGTGTCTCCTGTTCCTTCCAAGTGCCGAAGGAAATTAATGTAGGAACACCCCTCGGCCTCCCTGCTTTCTCCCATCCTATGTCAGCCTTATTCACAAAGGCCTAGACCACCAGACCCGGGCGGGACCTTGAGCCTGAGGCTCACATGCCAAGGCTAAGGTCTGACTGGAGACAGGCCGGCAGGTTTCTTGCGTTGCGGCAGAATCTCATGTGGAGCAGTGAGGAGGATGGAGCTGGGCTACAGTAGCAGTTATATCACTAAGGCTACAAGCCAGAGGTTAGCTGGTAAAGCCTAGTTCTTGTCTGTGAGTGACCCAGGCCAGCCCTGGGACGTGCACCCCAGAGATGTAATAAAGCAGGAAGTGATGTCACCACCAGGATGGTGGGTGTAGCAGACTCACCCTTGCAATTACACAAGAACTAGGGGTCACCAAATGAAATGAATAGGGAGCAGGTTTAAAACAAACCAAAGGAAGTTTTTCTCCATGCAGCACACAGTCAACCTGTGGAACTCCTTGCCAGAGGATGTTGTAAAGGCCAGGATAGGTTTCAAAAAAGAGCTGGATAAATTCATGGAGGTTAGGTCCATCAATGGCTTTTAGCCAGGATGAGCAGGGATGGTGTCCCTAGCCTCTGTGTGTCAGAGGCTGGGAATGGGTAAAATGGGAGGGATCTCTTGATGTTTCCTTGTTCTGCTCACCCCCTCTGGGCACCTGGCACTGGCCACTGTGGGCAGACAGGACACTGGGCTGGGTGGACCGTTGGTCTGACCCGGTCTGGCCGTTCTTATGTTCCACTAGAGGGTCTCCCACAGCAGCCAATCAGAGACAGAAGAGGCGGGGCGGAGCTTGCTTCCCCTTCCCAGCCCTGCGTGCTCCCAAGCAGCTATGGGCAGCCACTGCAGACCGATCACCTCACGATGCCTTTAGCATCGTGGCCTTTAGCCTGCTGCTTTGTGCCACCCCTGTCAGGGCTGCTTGTCTCACCCCATCTGCCTGGCACTTCTGCACAGTTTGCCTGGCCCTGGTGGCGCCCGGCCGCTTGCCGTGCCCTTTGGGGCCCGGAGTGCCACATCCCACCTTGGTGTGGTGGCCCCTCTGCTGGAGTTACGCGGCGATAGCTCTGCTGCTGCCGTGCGGCCGTGGCCCTGCCCCTCGGGTCGGGTTGGGCTGCAGCATTCCAGCCGTGCGCCCTCGGCTCTGCCATGCGACTGTGGAGAACCATACGGCTCGTAGGGAAAGTAGCCAGAGGGGTGTCCCAGACAGGCGTGCCACTCCTCACCCCCCGTACTCCATTGGGCACCCCCTTCCTACACAGCCTGCACCGTTTCCCCCCGCCCCTTTCTTGCCCCTACATTCCCTTTCCCCTCAAACCCCCAGAGCCTGCCCCCAGCACTCGCAGAGCCCGCCCCTGCACCCCAATTCCTGACTCCATCCCAGAGTCTGCCCCCCAGACCCCACCTGTACCTAAACTCCCTCACAGAGCCCGCACCCCTCCTGCACCCCAATTCCCTGACTCCATCCCAGAGCCTGCCCCCAGCACTCGCAGAGCCCGCACCCCTCCTGCACCCCAATCCCCTGACTCCATCCCAGAGCCTGCCCCCAGCACTCACAGAGCCCTCACCCCTCCTGCATCCCAATTCCCTGACTCCATCCCAGAGCCTGCCCCCAGCACTCGCAGAGCCCTCACCCCTCCTGCACCCCAATTCCCTGACTCCATCCCAGAGCCTGCCCCCCAGACCCCACCTGTACCTAAACTCCCTCGCAGAGCCCTCACCCCTCCTGCACCCCAATTCCCTGACTCCATCCCAGAGCCTGCACCCCAGAACCCCGTATGCACCCAATTCCCCCAGAGCCCTACCCCTGTAGCGTACTAACCGTTATCTGCTTTATTTCGGCCTACTAAAATGATATTCGCTTTGTTTTAGTTAAATAATAGTTTATTTTTTTATCCTTATTTTCCTTTATATAGATTTAAATATTCTGGTAATGCAAGGGGCCTACAGAATTCAGTTTCTGTAAGTCGGCTGATGGCAATATATATAAGTAGTGAAATATATGCCTTGTTTTTGAAATTTTCCACAAAGGGGTGAAGCAAGAGTTTGCGGTTGGCGCTGGAAGTTATTTTTTGAATCCTACCCGGAATGTAGGATACAATCCGCTCCAGAGTGTATCTTATCAGGTCAGAGAAACCAAGTACCTCGAGCTCTTTCTCTTTTTTGTAACTGCTTACTTCTTTCTTTAATCTTGGTGAAGTCTGCTTTTAGGAATCCTACTAACACTTGCTCCCAGGTCTTCTGGGGGAAGGAAAGCCACCCTTCTCCATCCAGCCTTGGGTGTCCTCGTGTGTAGGAATTATTATTATTACTCTTTGTACACTTAGAGAAGTTTTAAGTTGATTGTGTTAATGACATCTTGGGAAGGAATTCAAGTGATCTGTGTTCTAACTGTCGTTTTTGCCGTGGTAAGCATAATCATTATTCTATTAGCAATAAAGATGTTTTCTATTTCATTCCCTGAGTTAAAGTGTGGTTGTTGTCTGTCACCTGCTGACCCTCGAGAGAGGGAACCTTGTGGTTCCACTGAACGGTAACCTGGGATAGAGGACGAACCTAGATCTTTTCCTGATCAGATCAGCGAGCCTTACCCATCCAAATTTTACTAAACTCCTTCCCAGGCAACACCCCTCACACCTCCTGCCCCCCCAAAGTCTGCCCCCAAGGCCGAAATTCCAGCCCAGAGCCCACACTCCTTCTCCCCCCTCCTCCTTCTCAGCACCTTAGGTAGGGGTGTGTGTGTGTGTGTGTGTGTGTGTAGGGGGGAGTTGGAGTAAGAGGTGCAGGCTCTGGGATTTCTGGGCACCACCAACATTTCTGCCAACCTGCCTCATAAGAACGGCCATACTGGGTCAGACCAAAGGTCCATCCAGCCCAGTAGCCTGTCTGCCGACAGTGGCCAGCACCAGGTGCCCCTGAGTACAACCCCCCAGCTAAAACCCGTCCAGTGCCTCATTGACAACCTGCGCCCTGTCCTGGAGAAAGATGCCTCATGCCTCCCTCTCACAGTCCCTGGGAGACTGGCCAGTCCTCGCCCACAGACAGCCCCCAACCTGAAGCAAACACTCACCGGCAGCCACACACCAGAGCATGCCAGTAATTTCAGGGGGAAGGTGTGACAGCCCCCCCTCCCCATGCTTTATGAAATGGACTTATGGACGTGAATGTCCATAACTCAAAGGTGCTTTGAGCGAATCATTGCGTGTAACCCGTCCATCTGCATGTCACGACCCGCTGGGTCTGTCTGTCCTATTCTGGTGTGTGCATCATTCTTGTGTGTAAAATTAGACATTTGGAGTGGGAATATTTCATGGGTTTTAAATGTGTGAATGCAAGTGACCAAGGGAGACCTCAGTGTCTGGGCAGTCACATGCAAGTAGCCTTTTGTCCTTTAGGCTCAGCAGTGGTGGGTAAGGACGGGCCAGGTGACTCCCCAGGTGATAAGGGAATCTTTAGAAACAATAGGAAAGTACGAGTCTTTGGTCTCTGGCTGGACACACCCGAGGAGGGTGAACCAGAGACCCCAGGGGAAGTGGAAATTTCCCTGGCTTGAAGGTGTAACTGGAACAGAAACAGTTTTAGGGTGAGTTTATAATGAGTTTGTGCTGAGGAGTTTAGTGTCAGGCTTAGTGAAATGGTTTCTGTTACTTTTCAGTTTGTCACCTACTTTGCTCGGCCTGTTCTCACTTATCACCACATCAATCCTACTGCTGGTACTTCATAAAATCACTTGTATTTCCTATCAAGCCCAGTGTAAATAATTGTTACCGGGGGGGGGGGGGGCAACCAGTGTGCGCATTCCTCTGTTCATTGCCAAAGGGGCTCACCCAGGTCATTCACTGGGGTCTGATCCCCTTTGGGGAGTGGGATCCCAGGAAGCTGGGCCCTAAACTGCACTCTCCTTGGACCTGAAGAGGTTCAGTGTGTGTGCTGCTCCTCGGGGGGGCAGGGATCTCAGCTTGGGGCCTTGGCTGAGGGAGACCAGGGAGCGGGCCCACAAGGACTGTGTGGTGAGGAGCCCCAGAGAGCGGGAAGGCGAGTGGCAGTGGCCGTGTCAGCACCCCAGGAAACCCCCCCCCAAGGGGTCGTCTCTGACCTCACCCCATCGCATCGTGATCTGCAGGGTGCAAGTTCAAAAACAGTAAACTCCTCCCTCGATATGGGGAGGGTGTGAAACAGTTTTTGTTCACCAAGCTAAGAGTCATAAAGCCTTACTTCACTGAAAGCCAGACGGAGAGAGAGAAAATACAACACACGTCCATTAAATGCAGAAGGATAGATTTGAAGTACATTTAAGTGATAGCAAACACATCAAAGCAGTTTATGGAGGCAATAAAATAAAACCACAACCTAAGGTTTTTCAGGTCAAGATATTGAGAAGGATGCTTCACAAGGCATCTTTTCTTAAATTAAACATGCCATAACTACGTCACCATGGCAAATGTGGTGTGCTTTGGGTGGCAGAAATGATCCATGAGGAGAGGTGAGGCAGGACAAGGCCTGGGGGAGGAGGGGGAGAGGGAGAGCAGGGGTGGAGCTGAGGGGGAAGAGGTGGGGAAGGACATGGGCCTTTTGGGGTCCAGGCCCAAGCAATGAGAAAAGGAGGGGCAAACTTGAGCACACAGATGGACTTCCCAGGTTGTGGCACTGACCCTGCACGATAAGGGCAGGAAAGGAATTAAACCCTCTCTGACTGTCCACAGGTGATTCAGGGCAGTGGGCCCAGCTCCATGCACCAACCAGAGCTCGGTCTGAAAGCCAGAGCACCAGGAGAAAACGTTATGTCCATTTAGGAGTAAGAAGCCCCAGCAGCCTGTCCCTGATCTGTGTGGTCCTCGCCCCATAGATGATGGGGTTTAACATGGGGGGCACCAGAACATACATATTGGCAATGAGGACATGGGAATGCTGTGGCACGCTGTGGCCAAAGCGCTGCGTGAGGAAGGAGAAGAGGCCTGGGATGTAGAAGGCTAAAATAACACAGAGGTGGGAGCTGCAGGTCCCAAAGGTCTTGAGCCGGGCGTCATTGGTGGGGAGGCGGAAGATGGCCCTGAGGATGTGGGTGTAGGACACAACGATAAAAGACAAATCCACACCAGTCAACAGGAATGCCACCGAGAGGCTGTAGTAGCTACTGATGCTGATGTCGGCGCAGGCCAGCTTCACCACGGCGATGTGCTCACAGTGCGTGTGAGGGATGAGGTTGCTGCCGCAATATGGCCACTTCCTGGCCAGGAAGGGGTGAGGCAGCATGAACATGACACCGCGTAGCACCACGGCCAGGCCGATCTTCAACACCACTGGGTTTGTCAGGATGGTGGAATGTCTCAGGGGATCGCAGATGGCCACGTAGCGATCAAAAGCCATGACCATGAGAATCCCAGACTCCATTGCGGAGAAGGAGTGAATGAAGTACATCTGGGTGAGGCAGGCAGTGAAGTTGATCTCCCTGGAGTTGAACCAGAAGAGGCTCAGTGTTTTGGGAAGGGTGGTTGTGGATAGGAAAAGATCTGTGATGGCCAGCATGCAGAGGAAATAGTACATGGGCTCATGGAGGCTCGGCTCTGCCTTCACGATGAACACGATGGTGATGTTCCCCAGAACGGCTACAGCGTACATGGCGCAGAAGGGGATGGAGATCCAGCCATGGGCCGCCTCCAGGCCAGGAACTCCCTGCAGGATGAAGGCGGAGGGGTTGGTGAAGTGGGTTGTGTTGGAATGTGACATGGAGCAGGGTGGAAGGTGTCCAACTCTGAGGCAGAAAGATGGCTGCTGCATGCACCATACATTCCCCAACTTCCTGTGTGTGTCCAGGGTTGAAGGTGACAGTCACAATAACAGTGCCTGGATGGAGAGACGATGTCGATGTGAGAGATCACATGCACGGCTGGAGGCTCCTCTCAGGGGTGAAGCAGCTTGGTCGCTCTTCACACCCTGAAAAATGCCATTCTCGCTACTCAGCGAAATGAACTGTGAGCAATTGACCCTGCTAATGCCAATTCCACCTCTGGTGGTCAGAAAGTCCCCCACGATGTGGCCTGGGAACCTTAATAGGCCCCAGACGGGTGAGGACAATGTTTTCTTCCACACGGGAAACCCCAGTGAAGATTCTTGTTATCCAGAACAGCTCCTTAACTGAATGGGGCCCATGCTGGAGGGTTCGGGCGGGCGGGGATTCCCCATTCACACACTGGAGGGTCCAGGATAAGGGGGGTTCCCCATTCACATGCTGGAGGGTCTGGGCTGGAGGGGGTTCCCCAGTTACATGGTTGCACAAATCTGAGAACGAAAAAAAACAGAAAGTGTTTCCAAGACATTGCTCAGAACTCCAGTATATAGAGGGAGAAAAGCCTGTTGAGAGTCTATGGGTTAAGTTTAGAGATGGAAGCAAAAGGGGTGATGTTGTGGTCGGTGTCTGCTCTAGACCAGATCAGGTGGATGAGGTAGATGAGGCTTTCTTCAGACAACTGAGAGAAGCTTCCAGATCACAGGCCCTGGTTCTCAGGGGGGACTTTAATCACCCTGACATCTGTTGGGAGACCAATACGGCAGTACACAGGCAATCCAGGAAGTTTTTGGAGACTGTTGGGGGTAACTTCTTGGTACATGTGCTGAAGGAAGTGAAGAGGGGCCATGCGCAGATCGACCTGCTGCTCACAAACAGGGAGGAACTAGTAGGGGAAGTAGAGGTGGGTGACAACCTGGGAAGCAGTGATCATGAGATGGTAGATTTCAGGATCCTGACCAAAGGAAGAAAGGAGAGTAGCAAAATACACACCCTGGACTTCAGAAAAGCTGAAAAGGTCAGCTCTCATACTAATGCACTAGGCAACGCAGTATGGGAAGGAGGTGGACAGCCCTTGGTGGGGAAAGAACAGGTTAGGAACTATTTAGAAAAGCTAAACATACACAAATCCAATGGGTCCGGATTTAATGCATCTGAGGGTACTGAGGGAGTAGGCAAATGTCATTGAGGAGCCTTTGGCCATTATCTTTGAAAACTCGTGGAGATCGGGAGAGATCCTGGATGATTGCAAAAAGGCAAATGTAGTGCCCATCTTCAAAAAAGGGAAGAAGGACAATCCAGGGAACTACAGACCAGTCAGCCTTACCTCAGTACCCGGAAAAATCATGGAGGGGATTCTCAAAGAATCCATTTTAAGCACTTGAAAGAGGGGAAAGTGATCAGGAATAGTCAACATGGATTCACCAAGGGCAAGTCGTGCCTGACCAATCTGGTTAGCTTCTATGATGAGGTAGCTCTGTGGATATGGCAAAGTCAGTGGATGTGATATACCTTGACTTTAGCAAAGCTTTTGATACAGTCTCCCACAATATTCTTGCCAGCAAGTTAAGGGAATATGGATTGGATAAATAGACTGTAGGATGGATAGAAAGCTGGATAGATTGTCGGGCCTAATGGGTAGTGATCAACGGTTCGATGTCAGGTTGGCGGTCGGTTTCTAGCAGAGTGCCCCAAGGATCGGTTCTAGGACCGGTTTTGTACAACATATTTATTAATGACCTGGATGAGGGGGTAGATTGCATCCTCAGCAAGTTTGCAGATGACACTAAGCTAGGGGGAGAGGTAGATACGCTGGAGGGCAGGGATAGGGTCCAGAGTGACCTGGACAAATTAGGGGATTGGGCCACAAGAAATCTGATGAGGTTCAACAAGGACAAGTGCAGAGTCCTGCACTTTGGATGGAAGAATCCCAAGCATTGTTACAGGCTGGGGACCGATTGGCTAAGTAGCAGTTTGGCAGAAAAGCCCTGGCAATTACAGTGGATGAGAAGCTGGATATGAGTCAACAGTGTGCCCTTGTAGCCAAGAGGGCTAATGGCATATTCGATTTCATTAGGAGGAGCATTGCCAGCAGATCCAGAGAAGTGATTATTCCCCTTTATTAGGCTCTGGTGAGGCCACATCTGGAGTATTGTGTCCAGTTCTGGGCCCCCCACTATAGAAAGGCTGTGGAGGCATTGGAGAGGGTCCAGCGGAGGGCAACCAAAATGATGAGGGGTCTGGAACACATGATCTACGAGGAGAGGCTGAGGGATTTGGGTTTGTTTAGTCTGCAGAAGAGAAGAGTGAGGGGGGATTTGAGAGCAGCCTTCAACTTCCTCAAGGGAGGTTCCAAAGAGGATGGAGAGAGGCTGTTCTCAGTGGGGGCAGATGGCAGAACAAGGAGCAATGGGCTCAAGTTGCAGTGGGGGAGGAAAAACTATTTCACTAGGAGGGTGGTGAAGCACTGGGATGGGTTCCCTAGGGAGGTGGTGGAATCTCCATGCCTAGAGGTGTTTAAGTCTCAGCTTGATAAAGCCCTGGCCGGGTTGATTTAGTTGGGATTGGTCCTGCCTAGAGCAGGGGGCTGGACTTGATGACCTACTGAGGTCTCTTCCAGCTCTATGGTTCTATGGTGTTCAAGAGGAATGTAGCAAGTGTCTTTCTGCTTCTCAGTCAGGGGCTTCTTTCACCTGCCTCTGCATCATGGGAAACTGGCCACTGGCAACTGTGCTAGGGCTGCAGGTCTGATCCAGTGCCTGGCAGTGCCTGTCTTCATACCCATGACAGAAAACCAAGGCCATGCTTTTCTGATTTTCCTTCAACTCCTGAGAGTCTCCAGATTTGCACCATGTCTCATCTGGATTCCTGCTTTTTTCCTTTCAGGAACAAAAGCTGGAAATTCTCTGGACCTCTTGGGTACATTATGCTGGCTGTCAATGACACCAAATCCCATTCTGCAGTTTTTCTTCTCACCGGAAAACCCTGGCAGGAAAATGTGCATCTCTGGTTCTCTCTCCCCTTCTGCTTAATGTATCTGATTTCCCTAGTAGGCAATTCATTCCTTCTGTTCATTATAAAAACTCCACATCTGGAGTATTGTCCAGTTCTGCCCCACTATAGAAAGGATGTAGCCACATTGGAGGGAGTCCAGAAAAGGGTGACCAAAATGATTTGGGGGCTGGAGCACATGACCTATGAGGAGAGACTGAGGGATTTGGGTTTGTTTAGTCTGCAGAAGAGAAGAGTGAGGGGGGATTTGAGAGAAGCCTTCAACTTACATAAGAACATAAGAACATAAGAACGGCCGTACCAGGTCAGACCAAAGGTCCATCTAGCCCAGTATCCTGTCTGCCGACAGTGGCCAGCACCAGGTGCCCCAGAGGGGGTGGACCGAAGACAATGATCAAGCGATTTGTCTCCTGCCATCCCTCTCCAGCCTCTGTCAAACAGAGGCCAAGGACACCATTTTATCCCCTGGCTAATAGCCTTTATGGACCTAACTCCATGAAATTATCTAGCTTCTCTTTAAACTCTGTTATAGTCCTAGCCTTCACAGCCTCCTCTGGCAAGGAGTTCCACAGGCTGACTACACGCTGTGTGAAGAAGAACTTTCTTTTATTAGTTTTAAACCTGCTACCCATTAATTTCATTTGGTGTCCTCTAGTTCTTCTATTTAGGAACTAATAAATAACTTTTCTTTATCCGCCCTCCACACACCACTCATGATTTTATACACCTCTATCATATCCCCTCAGTCTCCTCTTTTCTAAACTGAAAAGTCCCAGTCGCTTAACCTCTCCTCATATGGGACCCGTTCCAAACCCCTAATCATTTTAGTTGCCCTTTTTCTGAACCCTTTCCAAGGCCAAAATATCTTTTTGAGGTGAGGAGACCACATCTGTACACAGTATTCAAGATGTGGGCGTACCATAGTTTTATACAGGGGCAGTAAGATATTCTGGGTCTTATTTTCTATCCCTTTCTTAATAATACCTAGCATCCTATTTGCCTTTTTGACCGCCGCTGCACACTGTGTGGAAGTTTTCAGAGAACTGTCCACGATAACTCCAAGATCTCTTTCCTGATTTGTCGTAGTTAAATTAGCCCCCATCATACTGTAATGATAGTTGGGGTTATTTTTCCGATGTGCATTACTTTACACTTATCCACATTAAATTTCATTTGCCATTTTGTTGCCCAATCACTCAGTTTGGTGAGATCTTCTGGAGTCCCTTACAGTCTGCTTCTGTCTTGACTATCCTAAACAGTTTGGTATCATCCGCAAACTTTACCACCTCACTGCTTACCCCTTTCTCCAGATCATTTATGAATAAGTTGAACAGGATTGGTCCTAGGACTGACCCTTGGGGACACCACTAGTTACCCTCTCCATTCTGAAAATTTACCATTTATTCCTACCCTTTGTTTCCTGTCTTTAACCAGTTCTCAATCCAAGAAAGGACCTTCCTCTTATCCCATGGCCATGTAATTTACACAAGAGCCTTTGGTGAGGGACCTTGTCAAAGGCTTTCTGGAAATCTAAGTATACTATATCTACTGATCCCCTTGTCCGCATGTTTGTTAACCCTTCAAAGAACTCTAATAGATTAGTAAGACAGGATTTCCTTTACAGAACCCATGTTGACTTTTGTCCAACAAATTATGTTCTTCTACATGCTTCACAATTTTATTCTTTACTATTGTTTCACTAATTTGCCAGGTACCGAAGTTAGACTTACCGGTCTGTAATTGCCCGGATCGCTCTAGAGCCCTTTTAAATATTGGTGTCACGTTGGCTACCTTCCAGTCATTAGGTACGGAAGCCGATTTAAGGGATAGGTTACAAACCACAGATAATAGTTCAGCAATTTCCCATTTGAGTTCTTTTTAGAACCCTTGATGAATGCCATCCGGTCCCGGAGATTTGTTAACATTAAGTTTTTCTATTTGTTCCAAAACCTCCTCTAATGACACTTCAATCCGGACAGTTCCTCAGATTCATTACCCACAAAGGACGGTGCAGATTTGGGAATCTCCCAACGCCCTCAGCCGTGAAGACTGAAGCAAAGAAATCATTTAGTTTCTCCGCAATGGCTTTATCGCCCCTTGATTGCGCTTTATAGTTCGATCGTCTAGGGACCTACAGGTTTTTTAGCAGGCTTCCTGCTTCTAATGTACTTAAAAACATTTTGTTATTTCTTTTGAGTTTTTGGCTAGCTGTTCCTCAAAATCTTTTTTGCTTTTCTTATTACATTTTTACACTTGATTTGACAGTGTTTATGTTCCTTTCTATTTATCTCACTAGGATTGACTTCCACTTCTTAAAAGATGCCTTTTGTCCTCACTGCTTCTTTTACATGGTGGTTAAGCCACGGTGACTCTTTTTAGGTCTCTTGCTATGTTTTTTAATTTGGGGTATACATTTAAGTTGGGCCTCTATTATGGTGTCTTTAAAAGTTTCCATGCAGCTTGCAGGATTTGGCTCTAGTCACTGTGCCTTTTAATTTCTGTTTAACTAACCTCCTCATTTTTGTGTAATTCTTTGAAATTAAATGCCAGGGTGCTGGTCTGCTGAGGTGTTCTTCCCACCACAGGAATGTTGAATGTTATTATATTATGGTCACTATTCCCAAGCGGTCCTGTAACGGTTATTTCTGACCTGATCCTGCGCTCCACTCAGGACTAAATCGAGAATTGCCTCTCCTTGTGGGTTCCTGCACCAGCTGCTCCAAGAAGCAGTCATTTAAGCCATTGAGAAATTTTATCTCCGCTTTCTTCCTGAGGTGACATGTATCCAGTCAATATGGGGGTAATTAAAATCCCCATTATTATAGAGTTCTTTGTTTTGGTAGCCTCTCTAATCTCCTCAGCAATTCAATGTCAGTATCCCTGTCCTGGTCAGGTGGTCGGTAATATATCCCTACTGCTAATTTCTTATTTTTGGAGCATGGAATTACTATCCATAGCGATTCTATTGAACATGTTGATTCATTTAATATTTTTATTTCATTTGATTCTACATTATCTTTCACATACAGTGCCACTCCACCCACCCGGCCTGCTCTATCCTTCGATATATTTTATATCCCATGATTGTGTCCCACAGATTTTCCTCATTCCACCAGGTTTCAGTGATGCCTATTATGTCAATCTCTCATTTAATACTAGGTACTCTAGTTCACCCATCTTATTAGTCAGACTCCTAGCATTTGTGTAGAAGCACTTTAAAAATTTGCCACTGCTTATTTGTCTGCCTTCCTGATGCATTGGACTTTGTACGCAGGTTGTTTGTCTGCTCTGGCCCATGGTTTGCCCTCTCTCTCCTCCTCTCTTTCTGACTACAGCTTAGAGAATCTCTATCAATGGATTCTCCTCTAAGAGAAGTCTCCCTCCGATTTACGTGCATCTCCACACCAATCGCTTTCCCCATCTCTCAGTTTAAAAACTGCTCTACGGCCTTTTAATGTTTAGTGTTAGCAGTCTGGTTCCACCCTGGTTTAGGTGGAGCCCATCCTTCCTGTATAGGCTCCCTCTCCCAAAAGTGTCCCCAGTTCCTAATAAATCCAAACCCCTCTTCCCTACACCATCGTCTCATCCACGCATTGAGATTCTGAATCTCTGCCTGCCTACCTGGCCCTGCGCGTGGAACTGGAAGCATTTCCGAGAATGCCACCATAGAGGTCCTGGATTTCAGTCTCTTTCCTAGCAGCCTAAATTTGGCCTCCAGGACATCTCTCCTACCCTTCCCTACATCATTGGTACCTACTTGTACCACGACCACCGGCTCCTCCCCAGCACTAAACGTAAGTCTATCTAGATGCCTCGAGAGATCCGCAACCTTCGCACCAGGCAGGCAAGTGACCATATGGTTCTCCCGGTCATCACAAACCCAACTATCTATGTTTCTAACGATCGAATCACCCACTACTAACACCTGCCTCTTCCGAACTGGCATTCCCTCCCGGTCAGAGGTATCCTCAGTGCGAGAGGATACCGCAACATCCTCTGGGAGGAGGGTCCCAACCTCCTGAAGGGAGGTTCCAAAGAGGCTGGAGAGAGGCTGTTCACAGTGGTGGCAGGTGGCAGAACGCGGAGCAATGGGCTCAAGTTGCAGTGGGGGAGGTCTAGGTTGGATATTAGGAAAAACTGTTTCCCTAGGCGGGTGGGGAAGCACTGGGCTGGGTTCCCTAGGGAGGGGGTGGAATCTCCATCCCTAGAGGTTTTTAAGATCCTGCTTGACAAAGCCCTGGCTGGGATGATTGAGTTGGGGTTGGTCCTGCTTTGGGCAGGGGGCTGGACTTGATGACTCCTGAGGTCTCTTCAAGCTCAATGATTCTATGATTCTACGTGTGCCAGGGGAAACATCCCCACTAGGACAGACCTGAGGAAAAATTTCTGGGGTAATTGGTAACTTCTCAGCTGAAGCAACTGCTCGTTTGCTACAGTGGCCAGAAAAGAGATGATGTTTGAATGCCCACGTAATGGAATGGAGAGTAACCTGCTCTGGACTGGGCTCCGTTTGGCTCTGTGGAGGACACAGCTAATAAAAAAGGGGGTTCTATGGCCGGCTGAGAGAATGGGGGAGGCTGCCCTGTATGGACAGATGAGACAAGGCAGGGAAGCAGAGTACGAGAATCAGCTAAAGAATGGGAGAGATCACGCTGCAGAGCACAGCGAGAGGCACCTCCCACACGGCTTAGGCGACGTCCCGAATGAGGCGAGGAGAGAAGCCGTCTTGCCCATTTTGAAAAATTCTTAGAATTGGTCCAGTGGGGCGCCCTGGCACCTCCCTTCTTTCTGGCAGACAAAATTCCTGGAACAGCCCCAACCCCCCTTAAAGGTCAGTGCCCTGCGATGCAGGAGGGGCAGAGTCTGGGCAGTCACCCACCGCTGGCTCCTGAGCTCTTACTGCAGGGGGAGTTTCCTCCAGTGGGGCCTGAGCAAACTGTGGGCCAGGGCTGCAGGATTTCACCTTCTATTGTACATCTACGAACACCTTTCATCCGGGTGGGTCTGCTGAGCCTCTGGAATGCAGTCAGCTTGGGGCTGGCGGCCACCAGCCAGGGCAGGAGGGTGTGCACAGAAAAGAGGGACCTTTGGCCAGTGATAATAGGCCGTGGGACATTAAATCCCTGGGCAGAGGAGAAAGGACCCCAGACTTACTCTGTATCTGATGACTCGCAGATTGACTGGGGCTGTGGGGCAGGGGAGCCCTCAGCCAGAGCTGGTACCTGTGAGTGCTGAGAGGGACGTGTCTTCCCTGGGAACCCCTGTCAGGCAGCCGCGTCCCGCACCTCTCTCAGCCCAGCGTCTGCAGCAGCATCCCGCGCCGAGAGCTGGCACAGGGCTGGGCACCGGTTATAACCCAGCTCTGGGCCGTCCCAGGGGGGTTCACTCAGCCTCTAGGAGACAAGTGACATCTCAATATAAACAGGCTGGAGAGAAGCCTGTCTGGGCTTCTGTGCTCATTATCCAGGATTAGGAGTAAACAGCAATTAAGGGCCCTTCCCAATGAGAGAGGAGAGCTCCTGGGTCTGGGGTGCATCAGAGGGGATTTGGCTGCTCTGTGCAGTTATTTATATTTATAAAAAATAGCTGATTAGGGAGAAACCTGGGGCTAATGCCAGATCTCCGTAGGGTCTGATTCCATGTAAATGCCCAGGGTGGATGTGGAGTTAGTAGACCGATGGGAAAATGACTGAGGTCTGAACACTTTCTGCAGAGGCACGAGTCTGCCACTCAGGCCAGGCCTACACTATGCCAAGAAGTCGAACTAGGACCCACAACTCCAGCTCTGTGACTAGCATAGCTGGAGTCCTCTTCAGTGGTGTCCCTGCTGCTGGAGAGACTCTCCCATCGACTTCCCTTACTCCTCGCGCCCCTGTGGAGTACCGGGGCTGATGGGGGCACCATCATCGGCCCTGGCTTCCCATCATAACCACCACCTTTTCCTCACTCCAAGAGTTCGTGTTTCATAGAATCATAGAGCTGGAAGAGACCTCAGGAGGTCATCGAAACCAGCCCTCTACCCAAGGCAGGACCAATCCCAACTAAATCAACCCAGCCAGGGCTTTGTCAAGCCGGGACTTGAACACCTCTAGGGATGGAGATTCCACCCCATCCTTAGGGAACCCATCCCAGTGCTTCCCCACCCTCCTAGGGAAATAGTTTTTCCTAATCTCCAACCTAGACCTCCCCCACCGTAACTTGAGACCATTGCTCCTTGTTCTGCCATCCGTCACTACTGTGAACAGACTCTCTGGAACCTCCCTTGAGGAAGCTGAAGGTTTCTATCAAATCCCCCCTCACTCTTCTCTTCTGCAGACTAAACAAACCCAGATCTCTCAGTCTGATCCCCTTAAAATCCAGTACCGTGACAGGTGGGGAATACGATTGGGTGTCTGAAGTGTCAGGAGCAAAGTCGAAGGGGAGGTACCAAGCATGTCATTAATGATTGTCTCAGAGATTGTCTCCATCTATAAATGTTGGGGCACCTCGACTTTACTCTTTGTCCAGCCTAGCAGGCACTAGTGGAATCCAGACTAGTGGCTGAGCCGGGTCCATTGTCACAGGCACATATGCGTAGTGTCTCAGGGGCTGTCTGGCTACTGACAACTATTGCTGCACCTTGCTTGACAAGAAACCTGACTTGGTGCCTTCATATCTTATCTGAGTCTGTGGTCTTTGGGGGCTCCCTTGAAGTCCATTGTGCTAGCTCTCTGCGCAGAGCTGGAATGATATACTGAGGGAGCCTACAAACACGCACGCAGCCGAACGTTTCTCGATGTTTGCTTGCTTGCGTGTACTGGAATACAGATTGGTTTGGAACACGTGAGTTTCATGGATTGAACACAGTAACCATAGGACGCCTGTGAAGCATGAAACAAACCCCCGCACGGGGCGAAAGAGGGAGGGAATGGGGGAGGCAGGAGGGGAGGCATAGCCCAAGAATGTCACAGGTTGGTGTATGCCCAGGGTTCAGGTGCAGCCCTGCCGTGTGATGTGCTGTGCTTGGGGGAGGCCATCAGGGCTACTCTGCATGTGGATGGGCGCAGCATCCATCGGCAGCCCACAGGAGTCGGCCCGGGGGAGCTTGGCGGGCAGGTGTGGAGTGTGGCAGGTGGCACCCAGGGACAGGGTGGGGGGGTGTATTGGAAAAAAGTTTTGGGACACTGGCTGCGGGGGAGGGGGCGGGCGCATATCTGCTCCACGTGCAGGGCAAGCACCTCCAGCGTGACCACTTGCTGCTCTGTCATGCGTAGGAGCCGCTGCGGGCTCCCCTCCCCCCTCTGAATTCCCTTTGCTCTTAACACACTGAATAACCTTCCGTATTTGTCACCCAGAGCCCCACCCGGCATTTCTCCTTCACCGATGTCTTCAGCATCCCTCGCCACTTCCAGTTTGTATGGCTTGCACCTGATTTTCCTGTCTCTCATCTGCTAACTATTGCTTCCCCCTCCCCCTCCCGCCTGCCACATTTCTTCACAGCGATGGAGTCGGGATCTTAGTGGCCATGGCGTTGGATCTCTGCGTGGCCATCTGCCACCCCCGAGACATTCCACCGTCCTGTCCAAACCCATAGTGGCCAAAATAGGCCTGGCCGTGGTGCTCTGCAGCAGCTTGCTTGTTGTGCCCAAACCCTTCCTGGCCAGGCGGTGGCCAGACTGCAGAACTCACATCACCCCCCCCCACCCACACACACACACACTGTGACAGCATGGCCGTGGTGAAGCTGGCCTGTGCCCATAGCCACGTCTGTAACTGCTGCGGCCTCGCTTTGCCCTTCTTGGGGACGGGGCTGGACATTTTTTCCATTGTCATGTCCTATATCCAGGACCTCAGGGCCATCATCCGTCTCCCCACAAAGGACACTGGCCTAAAAGCTTCCAGGATCTGTGGTTCCATCTCTGTGTCTTCTTAACCGTTTGCATCCACCTCTCTGCTTCCTCACGCACCAGCTTGGCCAGAATGTGCCCCTGCACTTCCATGTTCTCGTGGCTGACATGTACCTCCTGGGGCCCCGAATGCTAAACCCCATAATCTACAGGGTGAGGACCAAACAGATCCGGCACAGGCTGCTCCGGGCACTTTACTTGTAAAGGGGCCTAAAGTTGTCTCCTCATGCTCTGGCTGTCAGACTGAGCTCCATGCAGATTTGCATAGTGCCATGGGGCCGGGCCCTCTTCCTCCAGACATCCACTAGACAGTCAAAGAGACATTCAGCGCTCTCCTGACCTTACTGTACTGGGTCAGCATGACAAACCGGGGAAATGGGTCTATGCACAACTCCCTGTGGGGCCTCCTTTGCAATTGCTCATAACTGAACCCCCCAAAACCTGCCCCTTATCTCATCTCTTCCGCCCATAGCCTGCCTCTGTCCCACATCTTCTCCAAGGCTCTGTCCCTTCCCCACACAGGCCTGCCTGTTGCTTGCCCCTTCCTTCCCATCCCACTGTCCATCACGGGATCATTTCCACCTCCCTCTTCCCACCCCCAGCTGGAAGGAACCATGTCAGATTTGGGAGGGGTGGCAACTTTAACCGTGAGTCCAACGGCCACTTAGGCTCTTAAACTCTAATTTCTTAGTAGATAACTTGACAATCACCTGGCAGCAGCACTGTGCTGATATTCTCTGCCATCTTGTGCAAAGTCACTCCAGGGACACTGGTTAGGGTTAACATTTTAGTGTCTATTCTCAACCTGCTGCTCACTCCACAGAGAGAGAGAGAGACCTGCAAGGACTCCTGGGGTCTAGAATGAGAGTGGATTTTAGCAGGTTACCATTGGGGGAAACATCTGGGGTCTATATCAGGCTATCTACATGAGAATAGCCAGAGTGGGTAAGACCAATCATCCAGCAAACCCAGTATCCTGTCTTGTGACAGAGGCCAATGTTGTGTGCTTCAAAGGGAATATACGCAACACAACAACCGCCCAGGGATGCATGCCCTGTCACCAGATCCCAGCTTCTGGTAAACAGAGGCATGGGACACCAACCCTACTCATCCTGGCTAATAGCCATAGACTGAGCCATCCTTTATGAACTTCTCTAGTGCTTACGGGCAATGTGTTATGGTCTGGGCCTTCAGAGCAACCACTAGGAACAAGTTCCACAGGATGATTGCTACAAAATATTTGTTTAGGTTTTTTAGAGGGTGTAGCTAGACGTACAGGCAGTGATCAGTTTGTGGACAGGCCCTGGATGCATACAGCGGCAATACGATAGTTTCTGTCCGATAGTTTATCACTCTCCTATTGACTCCCACATTCTGTTAGCTTCTCCAGTTGCCACTGCACACTGAGCAGATGTTTCCATTGAAGTCTGCACTGTGACTCCAAGATCTCTGTCTTGAATGGCGACAGCTAATCGAGACCCCCCTCATTTATATGGTTCGGGTTAATTTTTCCAAGGTGCATCACTTTGTCCACACCAAATGGCTGCACCCTTTGGGACTACATCAGAGCCCCCTAAGGCATCCTGTAGCCACCTCCTGCAACTCCTGGCTTCTCCTTCAGCTGGAGTGTGTCTCTGCTGCAATCACAGCCCTGCACCCAAAGAGTCCCCTCTGTCCCCCTTGGGCCTCTCTCTGACCCCAGCTTCTTCTGGTCCCTCCAGTCTTTGTGTTTTGGAAGGTCTGGACCAACCCCTCCTCTTCTGGGGAGTTTCCATCCCTTCCATGCCCACCTCTCTGCAGAGGGAGGGATCACGTGATGATTCCCTGTTGTGTCCACTCCTTCTGGGGCAACTAGCATTGGCCACTGTGGGCAAACAGGACACTGGGCTGGATGGGCCTTTGGTCGTTTGGTTGTTAATACGTTCACTGAGTCAGGGAATAGTGTACAGGTGTTGTATTGTGTTTGTATACATTTCTTGCGCAGTCTAAAGTAGAGAATTATTTTAGCAAGTGGTAACCATTATCCAGGGTGAGGAGGGAGACACACTGAGATTGCTCAGTTAGAAACCAAAACACATTTCCTTTAAAGCAATCCAGCCCTGGTTTCCACCCAAATTACAAGTCAGATATAAGGATGAGGATGATGTCTGAAAACCTTGTTCATCGCATAGAAAGGTTCTAACAGCCTCAAAGGCGTGGACACTTCAATGAAGATGTTGGATCTTATGCAAACACCTGGTTGCAGCCAACTCTTATTAACTAAACCAAGATTTGTGTAAAAAGAAAAGGGAGGGAGCATATTGGTTAAAAGCTCATTCTACACAGGGCAGTGAATGGAGTTTCCAAGTCAGATTTCAAAGAGGCAGTGAGCTTCGGCATTGCAGAGTTCTCTCAGAATTGGCGCATAGACTCCATTTCAGTCTCAAAATGTTCAATATCAGGGTGGTGCTGGGTGTGTCTGGAGATGGCAACTTTGTGAGTCAAGCTTCTGCTGATGCCCAAGATCTGTGGAAGAAACATGAACTCCCCAGAGTCAGATACGGCTGTTATCCATTGAGCAGTGCATAGACAGGGCTGATCCAGATGGTGCTTGGTCCTATCGTGAGGGCGGGGACTGGACTCGATGGGTGGGAAACAATGAGGTGGATTTGGAAAAGGTTTGGGAGCATGGAGTGGAGTGAGTGAAGGATGATTCCCTGACTGTTCTCTGGGCGGTGCCCTGAGAGAGAATATGGTCAGACTTAACTGGCCCGGAAGTTTAACAACTAATTCCTAAAGTCAATTCCCCCTCCACCAGCTGCTTAACATGACTGGATGTGGCTTTGCATAGGAACATGTATGACGGTGTTAACCTTTCATTTGCAGCCTCACTCTTGTATTTTCCAGCCTCCCGTGTCCCAGCCTTGTTGCAGGATCGGCATCTGCATGCCCTCTTTTCCGTTTCTACCAAGCCTGGAACAATGTCACACGTGTTGCCTGGAGCCATGGCCTTTCACATCCAGAGGCAATCAATGGCCCTTCACCCTTGCATTGACGCAGTCCCAAAGGTCACCTCCCCACATTGAACTGAGTAACGACCGATGTCTGGCGTAGCCAGCGTCCAGAGTGATTGAATGGTGCGGGTAGCTCTCATCCTCTAGTCCATGTGCCTCAGGCCTGGGGCGGCCCATCACACAGGCCCCCGAAAGCACTGTTCCTCACCCAAAAGTTCTGTGGCCACAGCTCGCTGCCCCACTGGGGTGGGACACTGTGATCCCACCGTGCAGAGGGGGCCTCCCAAGCCTGAAAGTGCTTTCATCTCTGGCCAGCCCCCTCTCAAGTGCCCCAAGGAATCTCACGTCCGAGCCTGTGTGCATGGCAGAGTCAGCACTGGCCACCCTGGGCTTTGCAGTGCGAGGAACAGCTCCGCTGCCACTCACAACATGGTAGCGAGAGCCAGTGGGGCATCAGAGAACACCACAGAGGCCAGTCCTGCAGACGGAAAGGACAGAGCATGCCGTGAACACAGGACAGCCCCCAGTGCCAAGGGAAGCACAGAGACCACAGGGATAGACAGCAAGAGTACAGCTGAGAGCCCTGACATAAGCACCTGGCCTCCCTCTTGCACTGTGCGCAAACCCCAGGCAAGTCCTACATTCAAATACACCTTCACAGGCAGGGATACCCCAGACTTCTGCCCTCTTGCCCTGGCCAGGAGCCGGACCTGTGTACGCTTGTTAACCTCTCTGCATGATGCTGCCAAGATCCCAGCGAAGCAGCCTCCAGAGCTAAAGCCTCGTGCAGAACTTATATGAGACTCCACCTCCCTGTTCAGCTCCAGCCATGGGGCACTGGGGGCCCTGCAGTCCCAGGGAAGGTGCCGTGTATGTGTGTGACTAGCCGGCTCATGGGGGCTGTGCCCCGGATCTCCCTCCACATCCGCTCCACAAGCTGCCCAGCATCCCGCCTGACCCAAGGATTTAACCATCTGCCTCAGCTGTTGTCCTCCCCACTTCAATGCTGATCCTGGGACATGCCCTGCTGGCCTGGCTCAGGGCAAAGGGGTCCCTGCTCAAACCCACCACAGAGACCCTGAAGGCTACTGGCCCAAAGCAGAGAGAGACCAAAGGGAGCTGACAGATAAGAGAGAAAATCACACCAGGAGCTCTTCTTTCAAGGCTTCATAGCAGAGTGTTGGGCTCCTGACCCTCACCTGCTTTGTATGTGTATCCTGGCTTCCGTCTCGGCTCCTGCCTGGCCTGCCAGCCCCAGTGCTGTGTCCTCACGGCCCTTCCTTGTCCAGCAGTAGCAGCTCCCAGCCCCACCCCGGAGCAGATGGGGCCCGGTTGGGGCTAGAGGGGGAGGGGTGAAGAGGATCCAGGGAATGAGGAGGGTTTGGGAGGGGAGGAGAGGAGTGGGCAAGAGGAGGAGGGCTTTCAGCTAATTTTGATGGGAGCAGGGGGCACATGTAAGTCATAAAGGCCACAGGTAAATCATAAAAATGGCGACCTGGGAGACAGGTCAAAAACTGGGGGTGGGAGGCAAAATTATTGGCTGTAATTGCAAGGCTAAAGGGGAGACAAGACACAACTATGGGGCAAAATCAAATCTGTGTTGCAATTGTCTGTATATTAGACTATGTCTAAACTACAGGGTTTTTTTGGAAAAAGGCTTCACCTGCATCAAGACTGCCGCCGCGTTGTTTTGAAATTAAATCAAAAAAATGCGACAGTTTTTTCGACAGCGATAAGCCTCATTTTACGAGGAAGAACGCCTTTTTTCAAAAGAGGTCTTTTGAAAAAAGGCATTCTTGACCGTAAACAGGGCTTTTTCGAAAGAGAGCATCCAGATTGCCTGGGTGCTCTCTTTCGAAAAAGCGGATCACTTTTTTCGAAAAAGTTGTGGCTGTCTAGACGATCTCTTTCAAAAGAAGTGTGTAGTCTAGATGTACCCTTTGTGTAATAAGTTTGGGGCATATGCAGGAAGAACATAAAATGCTAGTAAATGACCAAAAGTATGAAACAGTTGTCATCGCACTCAGGAAGGACAGGCAGGGGAAAAGGGGACAAATTGTTGCCTTATATATTAAAACTAGCCAATAGCCCGTCATAGGACGGGATTTTCGGGTCTCTCCTCCACGTCCGTGTCTCTCTCTCTCTCTCCTCCTACTGCCTCGCCCCCCTCCACCTCCTGCCTCTCTCTCCACCTCTCTCTCTTTCTCTTCTCCTCCCCCTCCTGCCTCTCACTCAGGGGACTGCAGAGCCCAAACAGCTGTTTGGGCACCGCGCTCCCGTGCTGCATGGGGAGCGCGGGGCCCAAACGGCTGCTTGCTCCCGCGAGGTGGTACGGCTGAGCGGCGTAGAAGTCAACCGAGCGCCACAGTGGGAGGCGAAGGGAGGCGGGGTGGTGACGTTCAGAGCCAGGGGGCGGGGCCTGGAGCTGCTGTCACGCTGCACGTCACCGCCCCGCCCCCCTTTGCCTCCCACCGTAGCACTCGGCTGACTTCTGCACCGCTCAGCCGGGCCACCGCGTGGGAGCAAATGGTGCAAGCAGCCGTTTGGGCTCCTTCGGCGGCCCGGCTGAGCAGTGCAGAAGTCAGCCGAGTGCCATGGCAGGAAGTGAAGGGGGGCAGGGTGGTGACATACATGGCCAGCCCCTGCCCCCTGGCCATGTACGTCACCACTCCACCCCCCTTCGCCTCCCGCCGTGGTGCTCGGCTGACTTCTGTGCCGCTCAGCCAGGCTGCCTCAGGGGAGCAAGCGGCGCAAGCAGCCATTTGGGGCCTGCACTCCCCATGCACCACTGGGGTTTAGCGGCGCAGAAGTCAGCTGAGTGCCACAGTGGGAAGCGAAGGACGTGACTGAGGCGACAGCGCCGCCCAGAGGTAACAGCCAGCATTTCAGCGTTAGAGTCACAGACATTGGGCTACTACATATATGATATACACGCTTGGAATGAGGCTGACATGGAAACAGGCACAGATTTGTTGAGAGTCTCTGGGTTAGGTTAAAAGGGGTAAAAACCAAGGGTGATGTCATGCTAGGGGTCTACTACAGACCCCCTCCCCAGGCAGAAGAGGTGGATGAGGCTATTTTTTGAACAACTCACAGGATCATCCAAAGCGCAGGACCTGGTGGTGATGGGGGACTTCAGCTACCCAGACATCTGTTGGGAAAACATCACAGCAGGACATAGATTGTCCAACAAGCTCGTGGGATGTGTTGGAGACACATGAGTATGTCAGAAAGTAGGGAAAGCTACTAGCGGGAGCCTTTTCTAGAGATGATTTTAACAAATAGGGAGAAACTGGTTAAGAATTTGGAAAGGGAAGGCAGCTTGGATCACAGTGACACTGAAAGGATAAAGTCCATGCTCCGAGGGAGCGGTAGGAGCCATAACAGCAAAATAAAGACAATGGATTTGAAGAAGACAGACTGTAGCAGAGTCAGGGAGTCAGTAGGTAAGGACTGATGGGAAGCAAGGGTGCGAGTAGAAACAGTTAAAGAGAGTTGGCAGTTTTTCAAAGGGGGCATTATTAAGGGTGCAAGAGCAAACTATTCCACTGCGTAGGAAAGATTGGAAGTCTGGCAAGAGATTACGGGGGCTTAACCAGGAGATCTTGCATAATCGAAAAATGAAAAAGAAGTCCTACAACTAGTGAAAGATAGGTCAAGTTAGGATGAACACAAACAAATAACAAAGGCATGTCGGGGCAAAATTAGAAAGGCGAAGGCACAAGAGTAGCTTACATTAGCAAGAGACATGAAGTGTAACAAGAAAACTTTCTACAAATATTATAGAAGCAAGAGGAAGACTAAGGACAGGGTATGACCATTACTTACCAAAGAGATAACAATAAGAGAAAATGTGGAAATGAAAAGAGGCGCTTAATGAAATCTTTGGGGTTTTAGTTTTCATCAAGAAGGTTGGTGGTGATTGGATTCCTAACATAATGAATGCTGGGGAAAATGAGGTAAGTTCAGAAGTTAAAGTAGCAAAAGAACAAGTTAAAGATAATTTAGCCAAGTTGTATGCGTTCGCCTCCCCAGGGACTGATGAAATGAATCCGAGAATACTCAAGGAGCAGATCGAGGAGATAGCCGAGCCTTTAGCTATCATCTTTGAAAAGTCATGAGAAATGGGAGAGATTCCAGAAGACTGGAAAAGGGCAAACCTAAGGACAAACCAGGAAACTATACAACAGTCAGATAAACTTCTGTACCAGGAAAGATTGTGGAACAAATAAGTAAGGAATCCATTTGCAAACATTTGGAAGATAAGAAGTTGATAAGTAACAGTCTGCATTGATTGGTAAAGAACAAATCATGTCAAACCAAATAGTTTTCTTTGATAGGATAACAAGCCTTGTGCACAGGGGGCAAGTGGTAGATGTGCTATACTTGGATTTTAGTAAAGCATTTGGTACAGTTGTGCTTGAATTTCTCATTAATAACCTAGGATAATGCAATGTAGATGGGGCTACTATAAAGTGGGTACATAACTGTTTGGATAACCATTCTCCGAGACTAGTTACAAGTGGATCACACTCATGCTGGGGTTCAACAGGGATCAGTTTTGGGAGCAGTTCTTTTCAATATCTAAATCAACGATTTAGCTGATGGCATAGAGAGTGTGCTTTTCAGTTTTGTAAATCATAGAATCATAGAATCATAGAATACTAGGACTGGAAGGGACCTTAAGAGGTCATCGAGTCCAGTCCCCTGCCCTCATGGCAGGACCAAGTACTGTCTAGACCATCCCTGATAGACATTTAGCTAACCTAATCTTAAATATCTCCAGAGATGGGGATTCCACAACCTCCCTGGGCAATTTATTCCAGTGTCTGACTACCCTGACAGTTAGGAACTTTTTCCTGATGTCCAGCCTGAACCTCCCTTCCTGCAGTTTAAGCCCATTGCTTCTTGTTCTATCCTCAGAGGCCAAGATGAACAAGTTTTCTCCCTCCTCCTTATGACACCCTTTTAGATATCTAAAAACTGCTATCATGTCCCCCCTCAATCTTCTCTTTTCTAAACTAAACAAACCCAATTCCTTCAGCCTTCCCTCATAGCTCATGTTCTCTAGACCTTTAATCATTCTCGTTGCTCTTCTCTGGACCCTCTCCAATTTCTCCACATTTTTCTTGAAATGCGGTGCCCAGAACTGGACACAATACTCCAACTGAGGCCTAACCAGCGCAGAGTAGAGCGGAAGAATGACTTCTCACGTCTTGCTCACAACACACCTCTTAATGCATCCCAGAATCATGTTTGCTTTCTTTGCAACAGCATCACACTGCTGACTCATATTCAACTTGTGGTCCACTGGAACCCCTAGATCCCTTTCTGCCGTACTCCTTCCTAGACAGTCGCTTCCCATTCTGTATGTATGAAACTGATTGTTCCTTCCTAAGTGGAGCACTTTGCATTTGTCTTTATTAAACTTCATCCTATTTTCCTCAGACCATTTCTCCAATTTGTCCAGGTCATTTTGAATTATGACCCTATCCTCCAGATTAGTCGCAACCCCTCCCAGCTTGGTATCATCTGCAAACTTAATAAGCGTACTTTCTACACCAATATCTAAATAATTGATGAAGATATTGAACAGAGCCGGTCCCAAAACAGACCCCTTCGGAACCCCACTTGTTATGCCTTTCCAGCAGGATTGTGAACCATTAATAACTACTCTCTGAGTACGGTTATCCAGCCAGTTATGCACCCACCTTATAGTAGCCCCATCTAAGTTGTATTTACCTAGTTTATTGATAAGACTATCATGTGAGACGGTAACAAACGCCTTACTAAAGTCTAGGTATACCACATCCACCGCTTCTCCCTTATCCACAAGACTCGTTATCCTATTAAAGAAAGCTATCAGATTGGTTTGACACGATTTGTTCTTTACAAATCCATACTGGCTGTTCCCTATCACCTTGCCACATTCCAAGTGTTTACAGATGATTTCCTTAATTACTTGCTCCATTATCTTCCCTGGCACAGAAGTTAAACTAACTGGTCTGTAGTTTCCTGGGTTGTTCTTATTTCCCGTTTTATAAATGGGCACTAGATTTGCCCTTTTCCAGTCTTCTGGAATCTCTCCTGTCTCCCATGATTTTCCAAAGATGATAGCTAGAGGCTCAGATACCTGCTCTATCAGCTCCTTGAGTATTCTAGGATGCATTTCATCAGGCCCTGGTGACTTGCAGGCATCTAACTTTTCTAGGTGATTTTTGACTTGTTCTTTTTTTATTTTACCTTCTAAAACTACCCCCTTCCCACTAGCATTTACTATGTTAGGCATTCCTACAGACGTCTCGGTGAAGACCAAAACAAAGAAGTCATTGAGCATCTCTGCCATTTCCAAGTTTCCTGTTACTGTTTCTCCCTCCTCACTGATCAGTGGGCCTACCCTCTCCTTGGTCTTCCTCTTGCTTCTAATGTATTTATAAAAAGTCTTCTTGTTTCCCTTTATTCCCGTAGCTAGTTTGAGCTCATTCTGTGCCTTTGCCTTTCTAATCTTGCCCCTGCATTCCTGTGTTGTTTGCCTATATTCATCCTTTGTAATTTGTCCTACTTTCCATTTTTTATATGACTCCTTTTTTATTTTTAGATCACGCAAGATCTTGTGGTTAAGCCAAGGTGGTCTTTTGCCATATTTTCTATCTTTCCGACTGTGACGCCCCCGACGCGTCACCCCGCACTTGCCCTCGGCCGGCGCGGCATAGCTGGGGGTCGCCACCCCACTTCGTAGCAGTCTCGTCCCCTCACGAGGGGGGGAGGAAGGAGGACCCGGGCCCGCCCACTCTCACGGGTCCCAGCCCAGGGCCCTAGGGACTCGGATCAAGGGGGATCCGGTCCGGCTGACGGGGTATTAAACCGTAATGCACCAGCCCGCCAACCACTCCTGGGTTCCGCCCTGGGCTACTTCCTTCCCCCTGCCCTCTGCTCCTGTCCCGTATCTATGGGGCGTGCGCTCTCCCCCTCCAGGGCTTACCGGGTGGGGGGGGGGTCGCCGTCACTCCCCGGCCCGTGGTCCGGGGGCGTCCCGGGTTTCGGCCCCTGGCTGGGCGTGTTGCTCCCTCGCTCCTGCCGCCCGCCGTCTCTCGCCGCCGGCCGCCTTTTAAATATGGCGGCACCCGCCCACTTCCCCGCCCGCAGCTCCAATCCGCGGGCCGGGCGTGCGGGCGGGGCGGGGCTGCCCTCCCCGCTCGGGTCCAAACCCCCCGCCGCTTCCCGGTCGGCGCCGCCCGTGACGTCCTCCCGGGCCGCCGACCGGACGGCGTTCGAGCAGCCTGGGCAGGGCCGGGGCGCGCCAGTGCGGCAGGCCCACAGGGCTTCCGGGGGGCGCTCGTCGGTGCGGGGCCAAGGTGCCCCGTCACACCGACACATCGGAATAGCTTGATTTTGGGCCCTTAACAATGTCCCTTTGAAAAACTGCCAACTCTCCTCGGTTGTTTTTCCCCTCAGTCTCGATTCCCATGGGACCTTACCTATCAGCTCTCTGAGCTTACCAAAATCCGCCTTCCCAAAATCCTTTGTCTCTCTTTTGCTGTTCTCCCTTCTACCCTTCCTTGGAATTGTGAACTCTATGATTTCATGATCACTTTTACCCAAGCTGCCTTCCACTTTCAAATTCTCAACCAGTTCCTCCCTATTTGTTAGGATCAAATCTAGAACAGCTTCCCCCCTGGTAGCTTCTTCAACCTTCTGAAATAAAAAGTTGTCTCCAATGCAGTCCAAGAACTTATTGGATAGTCTGTGCCCTGCAGTGTTATTTTCCCAACATATATCTGGATAGTTGAAGTCCCCCATCACCACCAAATCTTGGGCTTTGGATGATTTTGTTAGTTGTATAAAAAAAGCCTCATCCACTTCTTCCACCTGGGTAGGTGGCCTGTAGTAGACTCCTAGCATGACATCACCTTTGTTTTTAATCCCTTTTAGCCTAACCCAGAGACTCTCAACACTTCCGTCTCCTATGTCCATCGCCACCTCACTCCAAGTGTGTTCATTTTTAATGTATAAGGCAACACCTCCTCCCTTTTTCCTCTGTCTATCTTTCCTGAGTAAGCTGTACCCTTCCATACAAACATTCCAATCATGTGTATTATCCCACCAAGTTTCTGTGATGCCAACAATGTCATAATTGTACTTATTTATTAGCACTTCCAGTTCTTCCTGTTTATTTCCCATACTTCTCACATTTGTATATAGGCATCTAAGATCCTGATTTGACTTTGCCTCCCAGTTTTGCCCTGACCGTCCTTTCTCTCTGCCATTGTAGCCCACACTCCCTCCCATTTCCGACCCATCTCCCAGGTCTCCATGTTCTCCACTTACCTGTGGGCTTTGCTCACCTGTCCCCATCGAACCTAGTTTAAAGCCCTCCTCACTACGTTAGCCATTCTGTATGCAAACAGGGTCTTCCCCCTCCTCGTAAGGTGGACGCCATCCCTGCTTAGCAGTCCTTCCTGGAATAGCATCCCATGGTTGAGGAAGCCAAAGCCCTCCTGGCGACACCATCCTCGCAGCCAGGCATTCACCTCCAGGATGCACCTGTCTCTCCCCGGGCCCCTACCTTCGACAGGAAGGATCGAAGAGAATACCACCTGCGCTCCAAACTCCTTCACCCGTACCCCCAGAGCCCTGTAGACACTCTTGATCTGCTCGGTGTCACACCTCACAGTATCATTAGTGCCCACATGGATGAGTAGCATGGGGTAGTAGTCAGAGGGCTGGATAATCCTTGACAATGCCTCTGTAACATCTCAGATATGGGCCCCCCGGCAGACAGCATACCTCCCGAGATGAAATGTCAGGGCGACAGATGGGCGCCTCCGTCCACCTCAGAAGAGAGTCTCCGACCACCACTACCCTACGTTTCCTATTCGCAGTGGTGGCAGCAGACCTCCCAGCCTTGGGGGTACAGGGCTTCTCCTCCTCCGGTGTAGGGGGGTGATTGCTTATCTCCTGTATAAAGAAGAGCATAACGGTTTCCTAGTACCATGGTGGGAGGGTTCGGAGCAGGGGTGGAGCAGTGCCTGCTGCCAGAAGTAACCAGCTGCCACTGTCCACCCTGAGTCATCTCCTCCTCCACCAGCAGTGCGTCCCCAGTCCTGTGTACTGGGACAGCTACCTCAGCTGTCTCCTCATTAACATGGTCCAGGAATTCCTCATGGATGCGGGTGCTCCTCAACCTAGCCACCTCCTCCTGTAGCTCTGCCACCTGCTGCCTGAGAGATTCCACCAGCAGGCACCTTTCGCATTGGATGATCTCCCCAGCCTGGATATCAATAAGTGGGAATTGCAATCCACAGTCCCTGCAAAACCACACCAGGATCTGGGTAGAGGCATCCATGCTCAGGCGCTCTGTCTGGCTACAGGCGCCAGTGGAGGAGACAGAAGCAGTGCTGGCACAGGTGTTGGGTCTTCCTGACCATCGTAGGCCTCCTCTGTCAAACTCCCTCAAACTCCCCTGTCTGCAGCTCCTGTCCGCTTCGCTCCCGGTCGCTCTGCCTCTGGCTTTTAAGCCTGCTTGCCTAGGCCAGGCCCTCCCCCTCGTGAGTCACACAGGGGAAGGCTGACCAGATGCAATCAAGAGAGCAATTGAGTAAATGCTAAACTAACCGGGGTTGCAAGTGCTTTGGAGGATAGGGTTATAATTCTAAATAATCCGGACAAACTGGAGAAATGGTCTGAGAAAAATAGGTTGAAGTACAATAAGGACAAATGCAAAGTAATCTGCGTAGTTAGGTACAATCAGTTGCACACACACAAAATGGGAAGTGACTGTCTAGGAAGGAGTACTGTGAAAAAGAATCTAGGGGTCATAGTGGACCACAAGCTAAATATGAGTCAACAACAGTGCAACACTATTGCAAAAAAGCAAACCTCCATCTGGGATGTATTAACAGAAGTGTTGTAAATAAAAAAGACACGAGGGCTATGTCTACATTGCGCTCTTTCGCGCAAGAACATATGCAAATGAAGCGTGGCAATATTCATCACCACGCCTCATTTGCATATGTGGTTGGACACTGAAATAAATTGCCTGGGGAGGTTGTGGAATCTCCATCACTGGAGATATTGAAGAGCAGGTTAGACAGACATCTATTAGGGATGATCTAGACGTTGCTTGGTCCTGCTGTGAGGGCAGGGGATTGATGAAAGTACCTCTGGAGGTTCCTTCAGGCTGAGATTCTATGAAGCGGTTTGGGCTTTGTGTGTATTGCTAAAACAAAGGCAGAAACCTTGGGGGAAGAGTTGGTGAAGGGGGTTTATATGGGGCAGGGGAAGGGACCTCATGGGCCCAGGTACCAGCAATTAGAAAGGTGGAAGCCCTTTGGGTTAGTGAGTTGTACACAGACTGATTCTTCAGTTTCTTCGGCTGACACAGCCCAGTGAGGACAGGGGAGAGTTTACTGGCACTTACTCTGTTCAGTCAGTGATTTGAGTAACAGGGTGCAGCACCATGTAACCCGCCAGCCCTTCATGGAGCTCAGTCTCCATGCCAGAGCACTGGGGAAAATTTTAGATCCCTTTTTGAGTAATGAGTGAGAACAGCCTGGCCCGGATCTGTTTGGTCCTCACCCCGTAGATGATGGGGTTTAGCATGGGGGCCATCAGGATGTACAAGTTGGCAATGAGAATGTGGAAATGCAGGGGCAAATTCTGGCCAAATCGGTATGTGAGGACGATGAAAATACCAGGGATGTAAAAGGCTAAGATGGCAGAGAAGTGAGAAACACAGGTCCCAAGAGTCTTCAGCCGGGCATGCTTGGTGGGGAGGCGGAAGATGGCCGTGAGGATCTGGGTATAGGACACGGCGATGAAAATCATATCCAGCCCAGTCATACAGAATAGCAAAGCAAGGCCGTAGTAGCTACTGACACGTATGTCACTGCAAGCCAGGTTCACCACGGCGATGTGCACGCAGTACAGGTCAGGGATGATGTTGGTTCTGCAATATGGCCACTGCCTTGCCAGGAGGGGGTGGGGCAGTGTGAGCAGGCCACTGCGCAGCACCACGGCCAGGCCGATCTTGGCCACCACAGGCTTTGTCAGGATGGTGGAATGTCTCAGGGGATCACAAATGGCCACGTAGCGATCCAGAGCCATGGCCACGAAAATCCCAGACTCTACTGTGGAGAAGCAGTGAATGAAGAACATCTGGGTGATGCAGGCATTGAAATCGATCTCCCTGGCATTGAACCAGAAGATGCTCAGCATTTTCGGCAGGACAGACGTAGTTAGGATGAGGTCAGTGGCAGCCAGCATGCACAGGAAATAGTACATGGGCTCATGGAGGCTCGGCACCCTTTTCACAATGAACAGGATGGTGATGTTCCCTAAGATGGTTATGACATAAATGGTGCAGAAGGGGATGGAGATCCAGGCATGGGCTGCCTCCAGGCCAGGGATGCCCAGCAGGATGAAGGTGGAGGGATTGGTAAAGTGGGTTGTGTTGGAATGTGACATGGAACAGTGGAGTTGTCCAACTCTGAGGCAGAATGGTGTCTCCTGAGTGTATTGGATGTTCCCCTGTATCTGCCCAGGTTCTTGGGTGATGGTCACAGTGCAAAAGCCTGGAGGGAGAGGCAAGGTTAATATGAGACGCGCCATGCACTAAGAGAGGCTGTTCTCTTGGGCAAAGGAGATTGGTGTCCCCACACACTGGAAAATCATAGAATCATAGAATAGTAGGACTGGAAGGGACCTTGAGAGGTCATCGAGTCCAGTCCCCTGCCCTCATGGCAGGACCAAATACTGTCTAGACCATCCCCGATAGACATTTATCTAACCTAATCTTAAATATCTCCAGAGATGGGGATTCCACAACCTCCCTGGGCAATTTATTCCAGGGTTTGACCATCCTGACAGTTAGGAACTTTTTCCTAATGTCCAACCTAAACCTCCCTTCCTGCAGTTTAAGCCCATTGCTTCTTGTTCTATCCTCAGAGGCCAAGATGAACAAGTTTTCTCCCTCCTCCTTATGACACCCTTTTAGATACCTGAAAACAGCTATCATGTCCCCCCTCAATCTTCTCTTTTCTAAACTAAACAAACCCAATTCCTTCAGCCTTCCCTCATAGCTCATGTTCTCTAGACCTTTCATCATTCTCGTTGCTCTTCTCTGGACCCTCTCCAATTTCTCCACATCCTTCTTGAAATGCGGTGCCCAGAACTGGACACAATATTCCAACTGAGGCCTAAACAGTGCAGAGTAGAGCGGAAAATGTCATTTGATTATTCAAAAAAATGAATGTTGAACAACTGAGCCAACTAATGCCAATCCATATCTGATGGTGCTCCTGTGTCCTCAATCCCTACATGTTGTGCTGTGGGAAACAGTGCAGATGCCGGTTTGTGCCGTAATGCAGTAAAACCAGGCTCGAGAGACCATGCCGAATGATGTTCCCCGTTCCCCTCATTGCTCAAAATCTGAGCATGGGAAAAACCAAAACTTTGCCAAGCCTTGTTGTCAAGGCTGATCCCCCACTATGGCACGTTGAAAGCAGAAGTGGGGGCCCGCAAAAGCAACTCCCAAACCTGATCTTTCCAGGCTATAAAACTTCCCCCCAACATCTTAAAAACCTAGATTTTGGGGATAAAAATCTGCTGCCACCATCAAGTGCTTTTGAACTCACAAACAGGAGTGGACACTTGAAACCAACCCCAGGGCACCCCAAGCTCTTTTCCCCAAAGAGCTTGAAAAGAAAAGAGAAAATACAAATTGCAGTCTGTTGTGGCTGCCTCTCTGTCAGGCAGGTAGATCCACCTTCCAGGACACACACAGACCTTCCAGGACACAAAAATGAACCAATACCGGTTACTCAGAAAAAGAAAATAACCTTTTATTACCAAAACAAGGTTACAGTTGCAAACATGATTAAGGTGACTGGATGGTAAGAGTCACAAATTAATAAACTCATGGGGGATTCCCATGGGCTCAGGACTTAGTTACAGAAGGGAAGAAACCCTATTTCTAACACACAGACCTTAGATCCAAATTCCCAAACCAGAAAACAATAAAACCAAATGGATTTATCTAGTTTTGCCCTACTTACAGATGGTGAAGAGTCTTTTCTTGGAGAGAGACATGTCCTCTGTCCCTCCCAGTACCTGGAGAGCCAACTGGCTAAGAGACAAAGGAGGGAAAACCCCAAAATTCCTTTGTCTCAGTTTGAAATCCCTATCTGCATTTCTATTGGCTGAGCAGATACCTGGCTAGGTACAGGGACATAGTTAACCCCTTAGTCCCCAGGCTGCTGCCCATCCCTCATGGTTATGACACTTGTGCCTGGTTAAAACTCCCCAACTAGGATACCCCTCAGGGAAAGGCCCCGGCTGTCATTGGTTACACCTGCTGCTTCACTGGAGTGGCCAAAACAAACTCAGTGCTCAGATGCCGAAGGAATGGGCTGGAGATTGAGCTGCCCGGCACACGCTCAGTTTGGTTACCCAGGGTCTCTGAAGGACACGGCCAAGCACATTCAAATGGACCAACAGAGACCAGTCCCGGCCAGTGACAGCTACACACGCGTAGTGCTTCCGAAGGGTTGATTGCCCAGCGCTGAGGAAAATGATCAGCACAACTAGGCAGGAAAATGAGGCAGAAGAATGGCAGTGCCTCCTGGGAGTTCTGTAAGAAGAGCTGAGGGGATAGCTAAAAAGCTGCTATTCCCCAGTTACAAAGTAGAAAACTGGACAAAAAGCCACTTGATTGCAAAGTGAAGGCAGCAGCGAGGCTGGGGGAGGAATACGTGACAGACGGGGAAAGGGAAAAAAGAGCAAGCAATAGAAAGGGAAGTTATGGAAATTGACATGGGACTTTAAAGACATCAGGGAACATCCATGCATGGCCGAGCTAGGGATAACACAAGTGAGATTGTTTTCAGAGAGGTAGCCGTGTTAGGCTGTTCAAGCAAAACCAATGAGCTGGCCCCCTAAAAATGGCCAATTTAGTACGGCAGGCGCTTGCGTGAGTTGCAGCTCACTTCTGAAGAGCATGAAATGAAAGAAAAAGAAACAGACCGTAGGGATGCAGAGACGGGAGAGTCCTGCACTGTGGCAGCGGCGAGACTAGCTGGTCCCTGCCATCCCTCCTCCCTCTGTGTCTCTACGGTTCTGTGCAGTACAGTCCTTTTGTGGACCAGGCCTCGGGGAAACACAAGTGCTGGAATTCCCCACCGGGGTAACAGTTCTCTGGAGCAGAGGGGCCGGCGGACTGGGACCCACAGATGAATTGGGCACTGTCGCTGGTGCTGCTGGCCTCCCCTTTATTCAGGGGGTCTGGCACCTTCAACTAGACAGCACCATTTCCAGTTGCTTATCAATTTGCCAAACTGCAGGTAACCATGAGGAGGGACATTTCCCACTCTAGGAGTCTGCTGCCGGCCACCATTATTTATAAAGACTTGGGCACAACAGCTCAGATGGCTTCTCACGCAAAGCTAGGAGAGAAGATGCCTTTCTCGTGCTGAAAAATGCTGACCCTTGTTCCTGAGAGCAGCCCTGGCATTCTTATGCTGTCTGCCACAGTCATGTCAGGTAATGGCCCCTCCATGAACAGCCGGACCCCTGCGATGCAGGAGAAGGGGCAGTGTCTGGGCAGTTACACACCGCTGGCTCCTGAGCTCTTCACTCGGCTCTTACTGCAAGGGGAGTCTTTGCTAAGTGATGTCTGAGTACAGGCCACAGCCTCAGAACTAGGCCTTGTGAAGTGCCACTAACACCTTATGTCCTAAAGATCCCCGTGCCGCTGGAATGCAGCCAGCTCTGGCCTAGAGGCCCTTGGGGCGGGTGAGGGTGCACAGAAAAGACGGACCTTTTGGGTCATGGCAATGAAACAAACTCATCCCCTAATGCAAGGGCCCTGGCATGTTTAATGGCTGGGCAGAGCAGAAAGAACCCCAGACTGGTTCCACCATCCCAGCATGCCCTCCGCTGCCCTGGCTCTGTGGAGCAGGGGAGCCCTCGGCCAGAGCTGGTACCTGTGAGTGCTGAGAGGGACGTGTCTTCCCTGAGAACCCCCCTCAGGCAGCTGCGTCCTGCACCTCTCTCAGCCCAGCGTCTGCAGCTGCGTCCCGCGCCGAGAGCCGGCACAGGGCCGTGCATGGTGTATAATGTAGCTCAGAGCCACCCCAGTGGGGTTAGCTGGGCCTCTTGTGTATAAGTGACTATTTCCATATAAAGTGGCTGGAGACTAGCCTGTCTGGGCTGCTGAATTCTGTATACACATGGAGGAGCAAACAGCAATTAAGGGCCCTTCCCACAGGGCAGGGAGAACTCCTGGGCTCTGGGAGTGAGTGGGAAGGGAATGGGCCGCTCTGTGCATTTGTGTGTGTTTAACAATCACAGGCGATGAGTAAGAAAATCCCAGCAGATGCCCAGAGAACCTCCAACGACCACAGGACCAGATAAGCAGCAAAGGCACCTGCCAGCTTGAGTGCAACGAAGCCCAGTGCTTGTGCCCAGAAGACCTACCAGACCCCTCGCACACACGTGTGCTTGTTGCCATGGTGGGCGATCTCAGTGATGGGCTTCTCCTCAGCTCCCTTGGCCAGACCAGGGCAGCCTTCTTAGGCACATTGTTACACACAGGTACACACATCACACCCCACTGCTGACGTGTCAGGTGCCGCCCTCGGACATCACCTGGACACTTCAGTCAAATCATCGCTGTCCCGTCAGACCTGCCCTGTCTCTGAGCCACTCTGTCCCTGTTCCCTGGGGGGGGGAGGGCGGGTGTTGGTACCGAGCTGACTGCTAACAAGATGGTACCAGCCCTCTGCAATGTGCTCACGGCCTGGGCTTGGTGGCTCTGGGGTATGAGTGTTTCTGCAACATCCGCCCTGTCCCTGCCCACTTGTGTGAGCAGGGCCTGCCTCTTCCTCGCAGCTTCTCTCTGCTTTGCATTAGCAAAGTCATGACCACGGGTGCCTAGGCCTCAGGCCTCACACCCCACCTGTGGCTGGTCCTTTAGCCCCTCTTCCGACTCCAGGGACCTGTCCTGGGGACAGAGGCTTGGCCTCCCTGCACACTGCCCTGGAACAGGAGGGGGCCCTCAGGCAGGCTGCAGACTGGATTTTTTCAGGCTTTGGAGAAGGGCAGTGAAGTCTTGCCCAGCCAAGGTTACAATGGCATGGGATTCGTTCTCTCCCATTTGGTTCATTTCCTGCCACTGACGCCTACATGGAATTAAAATGTAATGTCCCAGGCTGAGTCAGACTGTCCAGGACATCCCCAGCTACAGGGCCCTTGGGATCCTTGGGTATGTCTAGACTACGTGGCTCCGTCGACGGAGCCATGTAAACTAGTTTACCCGACATAGTCAATGAAGCGGGGATTTAAATAATCCCTGCTTCATTAAAAAAAAAATGGCTGCCGCGCTGTGCTGACAATCAGCCGATCCGGCACAGCGTGGCAGTATAGACGCGGATCGGTCAACAAGGGAAGCCTTTGTCGACGCTCCTGTAAACCTCGTTTCACGAGGCATAAGGGAGCGGTCGACAAAGGCTTCCCTTGTCGACCGATCCACGTCTAGACTGCCGCGCTTTCTGAAGCCACCCCCCGCCCATGGCACAAGGTTTTCTGTTCAGTGAATTAATTGCAGGTTCACCGCGGCTGCCCTTTCTCCTTCCTCTCACGGTTGCGGGCAGCTGCTGTGCCAGGAGCTCATTAATTTGCTTAGTTACCCAACAGCCCTCCACATTCTGTGCACCCAGCCCTCAGCTTCCTGCTGCCCACAGATCCCTTCTCCGGTGCTGAGGCCACGTGTGTGTCCCCTTCCCCACAACTTAAATTGTTGCTTCAGTGTCTGTCGGCAGACAGGACGCTGGGCTGGACAGAGCTCTGGTCTGACCCAGCCTGGCCATTCTGGTGTCTGTGTGTGTTGCAGTTGGACTCAGTCCACCCTCCGTTCCCTGGCGGGTACCACCCATGTCAGACTCAATGGCATGTCGAAGGGCAGTGCTTGCACCCATTCCAGGGTAGCTCCCATGCGCTCGTTCATCAGGAAGTGGTTCCAGCTGCAAGCTGTGGCCAGCTTAAAATCAGGCTTTCCATCCTGGAATCCATATGCCTGTAGGTAACATTGCACCTGGCAGTTACATCGTCACTTGCATTTCTTTGTGTCTGAACTTAGGGATATTGCCCGAAGCCTTGGACTCTTATAGGTCCAGCTGTGAGTAGCACCTCTCAAGGAGCAAGCACACCAGACCAGAGAGCTCGGTGCGTACGGCCCTTCAAGCACACGGAGATCTCACAAAGGCCCATGGAAGAAATGCGTCCTGCAGGAATATGGGCCACGGCTGCTCCTGTGAACCATCGAAGCCTGTCGGGACTTCTGACTTGCTCATGTGACCTGGACTCCAGCTGGGGCCAGGAACCTTCCACCAGCAGAGGCTGTGGGCTTTGCTTGGGAGAGGAAAACTCCATGCCAAGGGCAGAGGATATGAAAGGACCCCTTGTAATATACCAGGCTGGTCTGGGCACCGCTGAGAGCGTCAGATCAGGGTGAATTGCTTAAAACTAGGGCTACTTACAGCCCTCGACTGGGGTCCTGCCCTAGAAGGCACCAAACCAGTCATCCAGAGCATGTCAGCTGCCACTCTGGCCGGCAAGAAGCCTCACAAGCAAAACCCCTCAGGCACCCCAGCATTCTCTGTGCCACAACCAGACCCACACCTTCTACAGGTGAGAGATTATAGACCCATTAGACCAACTCCAAACAGGCTCTCCCAGTCCCAGAGGACCTTCCACAGTCCCAGGTCAATTTATATCTTGGATCTTACCCACAAGAGCTCGCTGGGCCAGTCCTTTAGCATCTAAAATCTAAAGATTTGTTAATGAAAAGAAAGAAAAGGTTGATAGTGAGGTTGTTAAAGAGAATACATCACATACGTTAACCACCCAGTTCTTGATGCAAACTGCCAGCGTACAAGTCTCTGGTGTACATCCTGTGTCAGGTTGGGTCAGCAAATACTTCCCTGCCTTTGTCCTTACCAAAGGTGCATCTGGAATGAGGAGCAGGATTGAAGACAAGATGGAGGTGCTCTCATGGCACTTTTATATTCTTGGTGCCTCCCAAACTGGAGCTGGTCACATAATCAAGTGACCTGTCTGTGTCTTACATGCAAGTAGCCATGACGTACTGGCTGGCCTGCAGACTTCCAGAGGCATCCCTCAGGTGTGTGTTGGTCACTCTGAGAGCCACTGTCCATGCAGCATCACTAATTAGCACAGCCATTCACTGGATAACCATCCCTCACAATGGGTGGTCCAAGAACATTTACATACAAGAACAGAGCCAATAGTCAGAACTTCACATACAACACTCACACAAGGACATGAGTAGCACACAGAGAATCAGCAGAGCATAAGCTTTCATTGGACACCTCACATGGCCCACCTGAGACTGAAGTTGGAGCAAACACCCACCCGTGGGTGCAGTAGTGATCTGCTTGTTCACATTAAAGCCAATAACATGACACCCCTGAGAGACCACATCTTGTCTTCATGTCTCGGGGCTGGGTTTTCAGCAAGGAAGCTCTGAACAAGGACTGATCACTCCCTCTATGCTTGGATAATTTCCAGGAAGTCTTTTGCAAGCTCGCAATGTACAGGAGGCCCCTGACTTGCGACTGCCCAAGTTCCGACCCCCTGAATTTACAACCATTTTTGTAAGTGTGGAAGGGGCCAAAAACCCCGACTTACATCTTCAGCCTGCATTTACGACAGCGCACGGCGTCTATGGTAAATGAGGGTGCCAGTTACGACACCCACAACTTGCAACGCTTCCCCAGGAACGGATCACGTTGCAAGTCGGGGGCCTCCCGTATTCCAGCACTGCTATGAGCCTGGACAGGGAGAAAGTGTGTGTATGTACATGATCTATTAGCCATGTTTGTCGCTCCTTCTTTTGATTTACTCTAAAACCATCAGGTCTTAGTTACTAAAGGATCGGCAGAGCAGGACTATTGGGTGAGATCTGAGTTATGTATTGACCTGGCTAAGTAGATGCTCTCTTATGAGTAGAACATCCTTCTATGTGGTAAGAATAGCTTGTACTAACTGGTCTCCAGAATGATCAATGTCCCGGTGGTGAGCCCAGGGCTGGAATGTCTAAGGAGAGGATTTTGGGATTCTAGGTAGACCGTGTAGTGAGATAGAAACACGTGTCTTACCAGTTTGGTACAATCTAATGATAGAATAACCACAGTGTGGGTGAGTCTGCCCTATTATTGAGCAGTTTGCCCTGAATTTGGCGTAGGTCCACAGGTGATAGTGTTCGCCCAACCAGTGCCTTTCGGCCATCTTATAATTATTCCTTTCTTTGGGGCGTAAACATCCACAAGCAGATTCTGGCAGGAAACACCACCACTCTCTAATTCTCATACATCATGTCCTTGGGCCTAATTATCTCACAACTTGTTTATGCAGCTAAGGAGGCCTTGGGCCAGCTCATCACTGGTTCTAACCAGCTCACTGCTGTCTCTAGCCGGACCGTCTGCGATAAGGTGCCTGGGTAACTGGCGGTCAGCCCTGATACACAGTGACACGTGGACACTACTCATAGGTGCTTAGAATCACAGAATCGTAGACTCACAGAATACTAGAACTGGAAGTGACCTTGAGTTGGGGGAGGACATGATAGCAGTTTTCAACTACCTGAAAGTTTGTTATAAGGAGGAAGGAGAAAATTTGCAGAAAGGAACATTTAGATTGGACAGTAGGAAAAAAAACTGTTTGGGTAGTTAAGGAATGGAATAAAATGACTAAGGAGGTTGTAGAGTCAACATCACTTGAAGATTTTTAAGAGCAAGTTAGACAAACACCTGTTGAGGATGGTCTAGCTGGTGATTTCTCCTGCCATGAGTGCAGGGGACTTGTCTCAATCAGCTCTTGATGTTTCTTCCTGTTGGGGCTCTCAGGTGTAGACGTAGCACAAAGGCAGAAACATGGAGTGAAGAGATGATCAAGTTGGTGGAGCCTTGAGGGAAAATATAGGACAGGGGAATGAGATCCAGGGGTCCAATATCCAGGAATTAGAAAGGGGGAAGCCCTAAGGGTTAACGAGATTTCCACAGACCGATTCTTCACTTTCCGGTGTTCACACAGCCCAGTGAGGCCAGGAACGAGGTTTCTGGCACTTTCTCTGTCCAGTCAGTGACTCGGGGAAGAGGGCCCACCGCTGTGTCACCAACCAGCTATTCACTGAGCTCAATCTCTGAAAACTTTAAGGCCCTTTTTGAGTAAAGAGCGAGAATAGCTTTTCCCGGATCCGCTTGGTCCTCACCCCGTAGATGATGGGGTTTACCATGGGAGTCAACAAAAGGCACAAGTTGGCAATAAGAACATGGAAATGCAGGGGCAAAATCTGGCCAAACCGCGCTAAGAGGAGGATGAAAAGATTAGGGATGTAAAAGGTTAGGATGGCACAGAGGTGGGAGTTGCAGGTTCCAAATGTCTTGAGCTGGGCGTCCTTTGTTTGGAGTTTGAAGATGGCCCTGAGGACATGGATATAGGATACAGCGATAAATAGCACATCCAGACCTGTCAGACACAATGACACAACGAGGGCATAGTAGCTACTGACACGAATGTCAGCGCAAGCCAGGCTCACCACGGCGATGTGCAGACAGTATGGCTGGGGGATGATGTTGGTTCTACAATATGGCCACTGCATCGCCAGTAAGGGATAGGGCAATATGAGCAGGCCACTGCGCAGCAACACAGCCAGGCCGATCTTGGACACCACGGGGTTTGTCAGGATGGTAGAATGTCTCAGGGGATGACAGATGGCCACGTAGCGATCCAATGCCATGGCCATGAAGATCCCAGACTCTACCAAATAGAAGCAGTTAATGAAGAACATCTGGGTGAGGCAGGCACTGAAATTGATCTCCCTGGCATTGAACCAGAAGATGCTCAGCATTTTGGGCAGGACGGATGTAGTTAGGATGAGGTCGGAGACGGCCAGCATGCAGAGGAAATAGTACATGGGCTCATGGAGGCTCGACTCCCTCTTCACGATGAACAGGATGGTGAAGTTCCCCAAGATTACTATGACGTACATGGTGCAGAAGGGGATGGAGATCCAGACATGGGCTGCCTCCAGGCCAGGGATGCCCAGTAGGATGAAGGTGGAGGGGTTGATCATGTGCGTTGTGTTGGAATGTGCCATGACCCAGGGGAGAAGGTGTCCAACTCTCAGGCAGAATGGTGTCTCCCGCATGCACCGTACAAGCCCCTGACTTCTTCTGTGTGCCCAGGGTTGAAGATGATGCTTGCAGTACACGTGCCTGGAGGGAGAGAGAACGCACGACTGAAGGCTCTGCTCATGGGGGAAGCACGTCAGTCTCTTCACACAGTGAAAAAGTCACTTTTGTTAGTCAAAGAAATTCGCTTTGTACATCTGCCCTGCAGGGTCCGTTCAATGTTGGATGCTGCTCCCTGGGCCAACAATCCCCGCAGCGTGTTCTGTGGGAAACCTTAACAGGCAGCAGGGAGAAACATGAATGCGGACACTCGTCACCTGCCATTGATCCGTAACACAGTGAAACCCAGGCAGGTTTTCCTATTTACCTGATTGCTCAGAGTGGGAAAACCAAAGATGCCCTGAGGGACAACCCCTGGATGGCATTGATTGCAGGTCCATGGAAACACCTGCTGATTCAGTGCCATGGCCAAAACAAACACAATTTTCAGATGCCTAAATGTGGGATTGAAACTGGCCTGCACAGGGCGTGTGCTCACAGTTGGTCCCTCCGTCTCTCCGGGCAATGTGGTAGCAGACAGCCGTCTCTGGGAAGGGCAGAGCAGTGGGAAATGGGATTCCTGAGACCAGCTGTGGCAATGGGGCAGGCTGCCTTACTGAGCCAGACTGAAAACTCTGGGACTATTTATTTTAGAGAAGAGACAAAAAAGTGGGCATGTGAGGGTACGTCTAGACTACATGGCTCCGTCAATGGAGCCATGTAGATTAGGTTTGTAGACATAGGAAAATGAAGCGGCGTTGAGGTTTACTGGGGCGGTCGACAAAGGCTTTTGATGTCGACCGTCAAGCGTCCAGATTACCTCGCTGAGCAGACAAACAGCTGATTGGCACAGCACGGCAGCCATTTTAATTTAAATGAAGCGGCGATTATTTAAATCGCCGCTTCATTTTGATATGTCTACAAACCTAATCTACATGGCTCCGTCAACAGAGTGCTTCTAGGGTGCATCTATACTACTCTATTATTCCTGAATAGCAGTCGTTATTCTGGAAAAACAATACTAGTGTCCGCTCAGCAATTGAAATATTTTGAAAGAAAATTGAAATAACGGAGGGCTTTTTCTGACATTGGTAAACCTAATTCCATGAGGAATAACTCCTCTTCCAAAAAAGCCGTTTCAGAAGAGGGTGTGTGTGAATGCTCCACTGCTGCTACTTCAAAATAGTTCCTCCCCAGGGCCATTCTACATTATTCCTCCCCAGGGGCTCCTCGGGGTGTAAATCGAGATAGTGATTCCATACAAGGGATCCTGCCTCGGATTAATTTGGTGGCTTCCATGTACTGTGGATGCTGTATTTCAAAATAAGCTATTCCGGAAGATGTCTTCTTAAATAGCTTTTTCCGAAATAAGCGTGCAGTGCAGATGTAACCTTAGAGAAGAGACAGGCTGACCCAAGAGTGGATGGAGTCAATGGCTCTCTTTATTGGAGATACTCGTTCCACCATGGACCCCAACACAGAGTTCCGACTCGCAATGATTTGGCAGCAGTTCCTCTCCTTCATCCATTTTAGTACGTGAATTCACACGTCTGTCACTACGTCCCCCTTTAGTGACTTTAACTCCCATGCAATGAATATTGAGAGGCAGGTGATGAATATTATCATACCCACCCCTGTTTACAGAATTTTAGTGAGCTCAGCACTCTTCCCCATGCTGTACCTCCCGAGTTGGCAGGTGACAGATGCTAGAAAGGATGTGACCTGGAAGTGGGAACAAGAGCGAGTGGGAACAAGACAGGGAAAGTGAAGAAGACCCTGTTAACAAAGATGCTTTCATCCAAGTCACTATCTTGATGCAACCGTATGCTCACCTGGTTTCATCACCTACAGCTCCCAACTTAAACCTGTCCAACACATTATCAATAAATTACAGCCTATACTGGAACAGGACAGTAAACTCCTAGAAGCTCTGGGAGACAGACCCATAGTCTCCTATAGACAACCACCTAACCTCAAGATGATTCTTACCAACAACCACAGGACATACCACACTAATACCAACCCTGGTACTTTCCCTTGCTACAAACCCCGTTGCCAGCTTTGTCCACATATTCACTCTGCTGACACCATTATTGGGCCTAACCAAGTGAGTTATAAGATCAAGAATACATATTCCTGCGCATCCAGAAATATAATTTATGCTATCATGTGCCAAAAGTGTCCATCTGCTTTGTACATTGGACAAACGTCTCAGACTCTTCACCAAAGAATCAATGCCCACAAAACAGATATCAGACAGGATCACAAAGAAAAACCAGTTTCTTGCCATTTCAACCAGAAAGGACACTGTCTCAATGACCTAATCACATGCATCCTACTCCAGAAGACTTTCAAATCTGCACTTGAAAGGGAATCCTCTGAACTGGCATTCATGCTAAAATTCGACACTCTCCGCGGGGGGCTGAACAAAGACCCCAACTACCTTACCCATTACAAAGATAGCTTCCCCAATTATCACCTCTAATACCATTAGCTCACAGACATCTACCTTTCCCCACCTCTAATATCATTAACTCACAGACATTTACCTTCCTTCCCCGCATCCCCTTCTGTTCTGAAATGTGATTTGTCTTTTCATATGTGTTCATTTTTAATTGTATCCTTTGGTATATATGGTTGTGACTATTTTCTTCCACTATTTGATCTGAGGAAGTGGGTCTGGCCCACGAAAACTCATCATCTAATAAACCATCTTGTTAGTCTTTAAAGTGCTACATAGTCCTGTATTTTGTTTCTGGTTTGTCAGGCTGCAAGGAAAGAGGAAACACCATGTTTATGCATCAGAAAGGAGAATGCCTGCTCTGGCCAGGCCCCTACCACTATTGTATTGCCTTCCTGGACCCCTACTAAGTCTTCCATGTCCCAACAACTACATTCAAATGGACCAACAGGGAACAGACCCCAGCCAGTGACATCGAAAGGCACTTAGTGCTTCAGAAGTACTGGACCCCACAGCTGAGCAAAATTATGAGCGAAACTAGACAGGAAACTAGACTTTACAATGGGGATGCAAACTGGGAGTTCTTAAGAAGACATTAATGGAGAGCTCCAAAGCTGGTATTCCGAAATCAAGAAAGTAGAGAACTTTCCCCCTCTTCAGATGCAGTGAGAACAACTGGTAGCGGGAAGAGGAATGTACAGCAATAGAAATGGAAGTTGTGACTATTGATAAGTGATATTAAAGACCTTGGGAAATCCCGTGCGTGGCAGGTGAAGAATAACAAAAATGAGATTATTAATTGTATTACGAACAAAAGAAATCCTTAAAGAAGGCTTTTGCCATTGCCTAGCAGAGGAAAGTGAAGTTCTTAATCTTGCAGGAAAGGTCAGTGTAGTCACAAGGTATTTTGCTTCTGCATTCGGAAAGCAGGAGGAGGTTCTGGTATCGCATCAGGGGATGAAATACTTACCAGTCCGTTAGCAGTCAAGGAGGCTGTCAAACAGCATCTACAGTAGAGATGTAGATTCACCAACCCAGGAATTATGAACTCTGTGATAAACCACATGCCTCAGTTGTAACTAAAAATACACAATCAGGCTGCAGCAATGCCAGATATTTTTTGTTAAAGGCAAATAAAGGGCAGCTGTGTATTAAATGCAAACTATTCAAAATAAACATATTGACAAGGTGAGGCAACAGTTAAAAGCTGTTGGGGGATTAGTCAGAAAATCAACAAATCAAGGAATATAATAAATGCCAGTCGACAACATGGTTTATGGAAACTAAGTCTTGTCAAATGAATCCAATCTCATCCATTACTAATAGTACACTAAGAACATAAGAACATAAGAACATAAGAACGGCCTTACCGGGTCAGACCAAAGGTCCATCTAGCCCAGTATCCTGTCTGCCGACAGTGGCCAGCACCAGGTGCCCCAGAGGGGGTGGACCAAGACAATGATCAAGTGCTTTGTCTCCTGCCATCCCTCTCCAGCCTCTGTCAAACAGAGGCCAAGGACACCATTTTATCCCCTGGCTAATAGCCTTTTATGGACCTAACCTCCATGAAATTATCTAGCTTCTCTTTAAACTCTGTTATAGTCCTAGCCTTCACAGCCTCCTCTGGCAAGGAGTTCCACATGCTGACTACACGCTGTGTGAAGAAGAACTTTCTTTATTAGTTTTAAACCTGCTACCCATTAATTTCATTTGGTGTCCTCTAGTTCTTCTATTTAGGAACTAATAAATAACTTTTCTTTATCGCCCTCTCCACACCACTCATGATTTTATATACCTCTATCATATCCCCTCAGTCTCCTCTTTCTAAACTGAAAAGTCCCAGTCGCTTAACCTCTCCTCATATGGGACCCGTTCCAAACCCTTAATCATTTTAGTTGCCCTTTTCTGAACCCTTTCCAAGGCCAAAATATCTTTTTGAGGTGAGGAGACCACATCTGTACACAGTATTCAAGATGTGGGCGTACCATAGTTTTATACAGGGGCAGTAAGATATTCGGGTCTTATTTTCTATCCCTTTCTTAATAATACCTAGCATCCTATTTGCCTTTTTGACCGCCGCTGCACACTGTGTGGAAGTTTTCAGAGAACTGTCCACGATAACTCCAAGATCTCTTTCCTGATTTGTCGTAAATTAGCCCCATCATACTGTACGTATAGTTGGGGTTATTTTTCCCAATGTGCATTACTTTACACTTATCCACATTAAATTTCATTTGCCATTTTGTTGCCCAATCACTCAGTTTGGTGAGATCTTCTTGGAGTCCCTTACAGTCTGCTTCTGTCTTGACTATCCTAAACAGTTTGGTATCATCCGCAAACTTTACCACCTCACTGCTTACCCCTTTCTCCAGATCATTTATGAATAAGTTGAACAGGATTGGTCCTAGGACTGACCCTTGGGGACACCACTAGTTACCCCTCTCCACTCTGAAAATTTACCATTTATTCCTACCCTTTGTTTCCTGTCTTTTAACCAGTTCTCAATCCAAGAAAGGACCTTCCTCTTATCCCATGGCCATGTAATTTACACAAGAGCCTTTGGTGAGGGACCTTGTCAAAGGCTTTCTGGAAATCTAAGTATACTATATCTACTGGATCCCCTTGTCCGCATGTTTGTTAACCCCTTCAAAGAACTCTAATAGATTAGTAAGACAGGATTTCCTTTACAGAACCCATGTTGACTTTTGTCCAACAAATTATGTTCTTCTACATGCTTCACAATTTTATTCTTTACTATTGTTTCGACTAATTTGCCCGGTACTGAAGTTAGACTTACCGGTCTGTAATTGCCCGGATCGCCTCTAGAGCCCTTTTTAAATATTGGTGTCACGTTGGCTACCTTCCAGTCATTAGGTACGGAAGCCGATTTAAGGGATAGGTTACAAACCACAGATAATAGTTCAGCAATTTCCCATTTGAGTTCTTTTAGAACCCTTGGATGAATGCCATCCGGTCCCGGAGATTTGTTAACATTAAGTTTTTCTATTTGTTCCAAAACCTCCTCTAATGACACTTCAATCCGGGACAGTTCCTCAGATTCATTACCCACAAAGGACGGTGCAGATTTGGGAATCTCCCCAACGTCCTCAGCCGTGAAGACTGAAGCAAAGAAATCATTTAGTTTCTCCGCAATGGCTTTATCGCCCTTGATTGCGCCTTTATAGTTCGATCGCCTAGGGGACCCACAGGTTTTTTAGCAGGCTTCCTGCTTCTAATGTACTTAAAAACATTTTGTTATTTCTTTTGAGTTTTTGGCTAGCTGTTCCTCAAAATCTTTTTGCTTTTCTTATTACATTTTTACACTTGATTTGACAGTGTTTATGTTCCTTTCTATTTATCTCACTAGGATTGGACTTCCACTTCTTAAAAGATGCCTTTTGTCCTCACTGCTTCTTTTACATGGTGGTTAAGCCACGGTGACTCTTTTTTAGGTCTCTTGCTATGTTTTTTAATTTGGGGTATACATTTAAGTTGGGCCTCTATTATGGTGTCTTTAAGAAGTTTCCATGCAGCTTGCAGGGATTTGGCTCTAGTCACTGTGCCTTTTACTATTGGCTAATCTCTGAAACATGTGATTTCTGTAGGGGAAGTCCCTCAGTTAAATAAACCAACACTCTGCAAAATCAGTTCAGCGCGCATCAAACAGACTAGTCTCTGGTAACTGACAGATGTCAGAAAGCCCTTGTCAATGGGCCTTTGCCAGCCAATGGGGCGTCTCTAGTGCCTTTCTGCAGGGATCACTTTCTTAGCCTGATGCGCTCAGATATTTTTTGACTGACCTGGCAGGAAATAGAAAATCCGTGCAGTTAAGATTTGTGACTGATGGCAGAGTGGTCACCATGAGGAAGGCAGAAGAGGTGCCCAGACTGAGCTGGAGTGTTTGCTAAGTTGGGCCTATGCAACCCAAGTGTTTAAACAAACAAAGGCCACGTTCTTGTCTTGGAAGAGGGACCCACAGACTAGAGAACTCTGTTAAGCACACAGAGATGCTTCACCTGTCATATGGCTTGGTTAGGTAGCCACAGTTACAAAAGCGTGTCTCAGTTTGATAGCCAGCACACTGCTGGAGCAGTGAACCAGGGAACGTCCTTCACACCCCGGGGGCCATTCAAAGACAACGTGCTCTGTCGTTTGTGTCTGGTGACCACAGCCATATGCAGCTGGTTCTCCCATTTTACCTTTCCAGAGGATCTGTAGGGATGGAGATTCTACCACCTCCCTAGGAAACCTACCCCAGTGCTTCGCCACCCTCCTACGGAAATGGTTTTTCCTTATATCCAGCCTAGACCTCTCCTGCTGTAGTTGTGTCTACAGAATCAAACTAGACACTTTCCTGAAAGATCTGTTTGCTGGCTTCACCACTCTCCACATGCTACAGCCACATTGCCGTAGCGCTCCAGTGTGGACACTGCTTACTCCAACAGCAGGGGTTGCCCCGACATCATAGGTAATCTGCCTCTCCCAGATGCAGTAGCTAGCTCTGGGAAAGAATTCTTCTCTGGACTTCATGCTTTCTATGCCAGGATTAGGCTGACGCAGGGTTGTGGGGTTTGGAGCTGTTACAAGAAAAGCCAAAGCAATTCTGGGGTTCGTTAGCAGAGGCAGAGAACAGAAACCACAGGGCATGATAGTACCAATCTACTTGGATGGAGCACTGTGTCCACACGGCCAGCAATTTCAAGAGAGGATATAGAGACACAGAAAAGGATCCAGAGCTGAGCTACCCCAGTGATCCAAGGGGTGGAATGCAAGTCACAGAGCAAAGGGGGAAGGAACCGGACAGCTCGACTTTGGAGATGAAGGGGGGACATGACAAGGGTCTTCAGATGCTTGTTGTGCTCTGTAGCCACAGACCAGAAGGGCCGGTTTAGATTAAATCCCAGGACAAACTCCCTAACGAGGTCAGGACCCTGGAACAGACTCCTGGGAGGGTTCGGAAGCCCCTGCACTGGAGGATTTCCAAAGGAAGGGGCTAGTGAGCTGCCTGGGATGCTTTAGACACAACCAAGCCTGCATCACGGCAGGGCTTACCCCAGCTGACCCCTGCAGGCCCTTCTCTGAGACTCCAGCTTTCCATGAAGTAAAAGCCGTTTGTGGCCCAGCCCTCAGTGAAACACACGTGCTGGAGCTCAGCACAGGGTGTCTTCGTGACACTTAATGCCTTGTGTGGACCAGGCGCTCAGATGTGATGGGCAAAAGGTCCCTCCTGGCCGTAACCTTCTGTATCTACAGATCAAGAAAGTGGCCCAGGCAGTTCACAGAATCACAGAACCCCAGGGCTGGAGGAGACCTCAGGAGTCATCAAGTCCAGACCCTGCCCAAGGCAGGACCAACCCCAACTAAATCATCCCAGCCAGGGCTTTGTAAAACCAAGACAAAAATCTCTAGGGATGAAGATTCCACCCCCTCCCTAGGGAACTCATCCCAACGCTTCCCCACCTTCCTAGGGAAATAATTGACTTTCTCTCAGAGCACACCAAGAAGGGACCATTCAGTCACAGTGCACGTCTGGACATATCGCAGGGGGTAAAGAAAACGGTCTCCCTCCTACATGTTGGGCCTGTGGATCTCTTAGCCCCAGACATCTCTGGAGGAGAGAGGCAGGCAGACTGGGACCCACAGATGAATTGGGCACTGTCGGTGGTGCTGCTGGCCTCCCCTTTATTCAGGGGGTCTGGAACCTTCAACTAGACAGCACCATTTTCAGTTGCCTGTCCCCAGGCTCTGGTGGCTTGGACTGAAATTTCCCACTTGGGGTGTCGGCCTCCCACTGAAAGGGATGGGAACGTTTTGGGCACAACAGTTCAGCCGCCGTCCCACACGAAGCGAGGGGAGAAGCGGCCTGTCTCATGTGGAGAAATCCCTACAGTTGTTTCCATGGGCCCTGGCAGCTCCAGCAAGGAGCCCCTCACACTGCCGTGCTTCCTACCACACACAAGTTGTGGGGCAGCCCCTCTGTGAACAGCCGGAGCCCTGAGAGGCCAGGGAGGAGGGGACGGTGTCTGTGAATGCACCCACCGGTGGCTGCTGAGCTCTTTGCTCAGCTCTCACTGCAAGGGCAGTTTTGACAAAGAGAAGCCTGAGCAGAGTCCAGGCCGTGTCCACAGAATTAGCCTTGTGATTTGCATGTTCTGAAATCTTACGTCCTGGAGGATCCCCGGGCCACGGAAATGCAGCCACCTCTGGCCTAGAGGCGATCAGCTGTGGTGGGAGCATTGAAAAGAGGGACCTTTTGGCTCATGATACCGGAGCAAACTCATCCCCTGTGACAAGGGCCCAGGGATGTGTAATGGCTGGGCAGAGCAGAGAGGGCCGCAGACCTATTCACTGTCCCGTCACGCACACTGTTGTGCTGGGTGTGTGGAGCAAGGGAGCCCCTCAGCTGGAGCTGGTACCTGTGAGTGCTGAGAGGGACGTGTCTTCCCTGGAAACCCCCTCAGGCAGCACCGTCCCGCACCTCTCTCAGCCCAGCGTCTGCAGCAGCGTCCCACGCCGAGAGCTGGCACAGGGCTGTGCACTGGTTATAACCTAGCTCTGGGCCGTCCCAGTGGGGTTTGCTCAGCCTCTAATGAATGAGCAACCATCTCAGTGTAAACAGACTGGAGACAACCTTGTCTGTGCTACTGAATTCTTCATCCATAGTGAGGATTCCACAGCAATTAAAGGCTTTTCCCAAAGGGAGAGGAGACTTCTTGGCCTCTGGGCTGCATCAGGGAGGAATTGGCTTCTCTCTGTGTTATGTGTATTTGTCTGATAGCCAAGAAATGCCCAGGAGGGATGGGCAGATCGAACCCTATGACTGGAAGAGATCTCAGATGCTCAATGAGTCCATCTGCCTACCCAAAGCAGGACCAAACCCAACTCAATCATCCGAGCCAGGCCTTTGTCAAGCTGGGACTTAAACACCTCTAGGGATGGAGATTCTGTCCCCTCCATAGGGAACCCAGCCCAGTGCTTCCCACCCTCGTAGTGAAATAGTTTTTCTTTATCTCCAACGTAGACCCCCCCCCCCCACTGTAACTTGAGAGCATTGCTCCTTGTTCTTCCACCCCTCACCACTGAGAACAGCCTCTCTCCATCCTCTTTGGAACCCCGCTTCAGGAAATTGAAGGCTGCTATAAAATCCCCCCTCACTCTTCTCTTCAGCAGACTAAACAAGCCCAAATCCCTCAGCCTCTCTTCGTAGGCCATGTGCTCCAGCTCCCTCATCATTTTGGTTACCCTCCACTGGACCCTCTCTATTGTGTCCACATCCTTTCTATAGTGGGGGGCTCAGAACTGGACACAGTACTCCAGATATGGCCTCAGTAGAGCTGAATAAAGGGGAATAATCACTTCTGTAGATCTGCTGGCAATGCTCCTCCTAATGCCCTCATATGTCATTAGCCTTCTTGGCTATGAGTACCTTCTTGACTCATATCCAGCTTCTCATTCACTGCAATCCCCAGGTCGTTTTCTGCTGAACTGCTACCTATCCAGTCGGTCCCCAGCCTGTACCAATGCTTGGGATTCTTGCATCCCAAGGGCAGGACTCTGCACTTGTCCTTGTTGAACCTCATCTGATTTCTTTTGGCCCAATCCTCTAATCTGTCCAGGTCACTCTGGACCCTATCCCTGCCCTCCAGCATATCTACCTCTCCCCCCAGCTTAGTGTCATCTGCGAACTTGCCAAGGGTGCAATCCATCCCCTTATCCAGGTCATTAATGAAGACAGACAGAGAGATCTAGAAAAGAATAGAAAAGGGAAACACAAACCTTTTCTGGTCACTTGCTGATCCCCTGCTCTGTTGCGGTGGCTCAGTGGATGATGCATTCCCTGTTCCTCTCCTTTGGGCACCAGTCTCTGTGGAGAGAGGATGCTGGACTAAATGGGTCTTTGGTCGGACCTCTTTAGAGCCATTCATATATTCTGCAGGAACATGGAAGATTTGACTCTCCTGCGTGTTTTATACCGGCTCTGTGCTTATACCCATTCAGCTGTGTGTCGGGGCTCCTCCATGTGTTACACGAGATCCCTGCTGATACCCTTTCGGCTCTGCACGGGGGCTCCTCTGTGTGTTGCAATGTCTCTGTGCTGTTACCTATTTGGCTGTGTGTGGGGGCTCCACCATTTGTTACACCAGCTCTGTGCTGATACCCATTTGCCTGTGTGGGGGGGCTCCCCTGTTTGTCACCGGCTCTGTGCTGTTACCCATTCTGGACACAGACTGGATAACTTAGTGAAGAGGGCTTTAAACTAGGTTCGATGGAGACAGGTGAGCAAAGCCCACAGGTAAGTGGAGAACATGGAGACCTGGGAGATGGGTCAGAAATGGGAGGGAGCGTGGGCTATAATGGCAGAGAGAAAGGAGGGTCAGGGCAAAACTGGGAGGCAAGATCAAATCAGTGTCTTAGGTGCGTATATACAAATGCGATAAGTATGGGTAATAAGCAGGAAGAACTGGAAGTGCTAATAAATAAGTACAATTAAGACATTGTTGGCATCACAGAAACTTGGTGGGATAAGACATATGATTGGAATGTTTGTATAGAAGGGTACAGCTTCCTCAGGAAGTATAGACAGGGAAAAAAGGGAGGGGACATTGCCTTATATATTAAAAATGAACACACTTGGAGTGAGGTGGAGATGGACATAGGAGACGGAAGTGTTGAGAGTCTCTGGGTTAGGCTAAAAGGGGATAAAAACAAGGGTGATGTCATGCTAGGAGTCAACTACAGGCCACCTACCCAGGTGGAAGAAGTGGATGAGGTTTTTTTAAACAACTAACAAAATCATCCAAAGCCCAAGATTTGGTGGTGATGGGGGACTTCAACTATCCAGATATATGTTGGGAAAATAACACTGCAAGGCACAGACTATCCAATAAGTTCTTGGACTGCATTGGAGACAACTTTTTATTTCAGAAGGTTGAAAAAGCTACCGGGGGAAGCTGTTCTAGATTTGATCCTAACAAATAGGGAGGAACTGGTTGAGAATTTGAAAGTGGAAGGCAGCTTGGGTGAAAGTGATCATGAAATCATAGAGTTCACAATTCTAAGGAAGGGTAGAAGGGAGAACAGCAAAATAGAGACAATGGATTTCGGGAAGGGGGATTTTGGTAAGCTCAGAGAGCTGATAGGTAAGGTCCCATGGGAATCAAGACTGAGGGGAAAAACAACTGAGGAGGGTTGGCAGTTTTTCAAAGAGACATTATTAAGGGACCAAAAGCAAGCTATTCCTCTGTGTCAGAAAGATAGAAAATATGGCAAAGACCGCCTTGGCTTAACCATGAGATCTTGCATGATCTAAAAATAAAAAAGGAGTCATATAAAAAATGGAAAGTAGGACAAATTACAAAGGATGAATATAGGCAAACAACACAGGAATGCAGGGGCAAGATTAGAAAGGCAAAGGCACAAATGAGCTCAAACTAGCTACGGAATAAAGGGAAACAAGAAGACGTTTTATAAATACATTAGAAGCAAGAGGAAGACCAAGGAGAGGGTAGGCCCACTGGTCAGTGAGGAGGGAGAAACAGTAACAGGAAACTTGGAAATGGCAGAGATGCTCAATGACTTCTTTGTTTCGGTCTTCACCAAGAAGTCTGAAGGAATGCCTAACATAGTGAATGCTAGTGGAAAGGGGGTAATTTTAGAAGGTAAAATAAAAAAAGAACAAGTCAAAAATCACCTAGAAAAGTTCGATGCCTGCAAGTCACCAGGGCCTGATGAAATGCATCCTAGAATACTCAAGGAGCTGATAGAGGAGGTATCTGAGCCTCTAGCTATCATCTTTGGAAAATCATGGAGACAGGAGAGATTCCAGAAGACTGGAAAAGGGCAAATCTAGTGCCCATCTATAAAAGGGAAATAAGAACAACCCAAGAAACTACAGACCAGTTAGTTTAACTTCTGTGCCAGGGAAGATAATGGAGCAAGTAATTAAGGAAATCATCTGTAAACACTTGGAAGGTGGCAAGGTGATAGGGAACAGCCAGTATGGATTTGTAAAGAACAAATCATGTCAAACCAATCTGATAGCTTTCTTTGATAGGATAACGAGCCTTATGGATAAGGGAGAAGCGGTGGATGTGGTATACCTAGACTTTAGTAAGGCGTTTGATACAATCTCGCATGATCTTCTTATCAATAAACTAGGGAAATACAACTTAGATGGGGCTACTATAAGGTGGATGCATAACTGGCTGGATAACCGTACTCAGAGAGTAGTTATTAATGGTTCACAATCCTGCTGGAGAGGTATAACAAGTGGGGTTCCACAGGGGTCTGTTTTGGGACCGGCTCTCTTCAATATCTTCATCAAAGGTTTAGATATTGGCATAGAAAGTAGGCTTATTAAGTTTGCAGATGATACCAAGCTGGGAGGGGTTGCGACTGCTCTGGAGGATAGGGTCATAATTCAAAATGATCTGGACAAATTGGAGAAATGGTCTGAGGTAAACCGGATGAAATTTAATAAAGACAAATGCAAAGTGCTCCACTTAGGAAGGAACAATCAGTTTCACACATATAGAATGGGAAGCGACTGTCTAGGAAGGAGTATGGCAGAAAGGGATCTAGGGGTTATAGTGGACAACAAGCTGAATGTGAGTCAGCAGTGTGATGCTGTTGCAAAAAAAGCAAACATGATTCTGGGATGCATTAACAGGTGTGTTGTGAGCAAGACACGAGAAGTCATTCTTCCGCTCTACTCTGCGCTAGTTAGGCCTCAGTTGGAGTATTGTGTCCAGTTCTGGGCACCGCATTTCAAGAAGGATGTGGAGAAATTGGAGAGGGTCCAGAGAAGAGCAGCAAGAATGATTAAAGGTCTAGAGAACATGACCTATGAGGGAAGGCTGAAGGAATTGGGTTTGTTTAGTTTAGAAAAGAGAAGATTGAGGGGGGTACATGATAGCCGTTTTCAGGTATCTAAAAGGGTGTCATAAGGAGGAGGGGAGAAAACTTGTTCATCTTGGCCTCTGAGGATAGAACAAGAAGCAATGGGCTTAAACTGCAGCAAGGGAGGTTTAGGTTGGACATTAGGAAAAAGTTCCTAACTGTCAGGGTAGTCAAACACTGGAATAAATTGCCTAGGGAGGTTGTGGAATTCCCATCTCTGGAGATATTTCAGAGTAGGTTAGATAAATGTCTATCAGGGATGGTCTAGACAGTATGTGGTCCTACCATGACCTCTCAAGGTCCCTTCCAGTCCTCGTATTCTATGAGTGTATGATTTGGTTGTGTGTGCGGGAGTCCCCCATGTGTTACACCAGTGCTGTGCTTATAACCCTTCGGCTGAGCGCGGGGGCTCTTCTGTGTGTTACACCAGCTCTGTGCTGATACCCATTTGTTTGTGTGTGGGGGCTCCCCTGTGTGTTACACCAGCTCTGTGCTGATACCCATTTTTCTGTGCGGGGGCTCCCCCATGTGTTACACTGGATCTCTGCTGATAACCATTTGGCTGTGTGCGGGGGCTCCCCTGTGTGTTACATCGGATCTCTGCTGATAACCATTTGGCTGTGCGGGACTCCTCCATGTGTTACACCGGCTCTGTGCAAGCAGCTGGTGCAGCAGAGTCTGAGAGATCCCCAATGAACACACAATCAGATAAAGGGCTAAGGAACCTCACAGCTTTATTGCAAATGAAGCCAGGTCCTCATACCCAGCTGCCACTGTCAGACACTCACACACGTTTGCCCATTGCCATGGGCCTGCTCTCTCAACGACGGGATTCTCTACTCGCTCCTTGGGCAGACAAGTGCAGCCCCCATACCGTATGTCTAGACTGTATCCCTCTGTCGGCAGAGGGATGCAGATTAGGCAGGTCGACATTGCAAATGAGGCAGGGATTTAAATATCCTGTGCCTAATTTGCATAAAAATGACTGCTGCGTTTTGCCGACTCAGCACTTTGTCGGCAAAAAGCGACAGTGTGGAGGGGGGATCTGTCGAGAAAGAAAGCCTTTTTCGACAGATCTCTTATGCCTCCTTCAAGGAGGTTTACAGGATCTGTCGAAAAAGGCTTTCTTTCTCGACAGATCCCCCTCTAGACTGCCACTTTTTGCCAACAAAGTGCTGAGTCAAGAAAATGCAGCGTCCATTTTTATGGAAATTAGGTGCGGGATATTTAAATCCCTGCCTCATTAGCAATGTTGACCTGCCCTAATCTGCATCCCTCTGCCGACAGAGGGATGCAGTCTAGACATACCCTTAGAGAACATTGTTCTACACAGGTAAACACACATCACACCTCACTCCTGACGTGTCAGGTTACTGCCCTCTGATCTTACCGGGTATGTCTGCACTACAAACTTAATTCGAAATCACAGCCGTTATTTTGAATTAACTTTAATAGCGTGGACACAGCCAAACTGCTATTTTGAAATAAATTCGAAATAGTGGAGCACTTATTCCAAATTTGGTAAACCTCATTCTACGAGGAAGAACACCAAATTCAAAATAGCTAATTAAAAATAAGTGCTGTGTAGACACTTATTTGGAATTGGGGGCCTCCAGCCCTTCCCAGGGAGCCCTGGTGGCCACTCTGGGCACAACCAGGAAAACTTGTCTGCTCCCACACAGCCCCGGAGCCCTTAAAGGTGCAGACTCTGGCCACAGTGCCTGTGCCAGTTGCAAGCCTACCAGCACACAGCCAGCAGACCGTGCACCTGGCACAGGATGAGCCAGCAACCCGCTGCCACCCAGCCCTCCACCACTCCCCAGGACCAGGCTGGCGGCTCCCAGGAGCCTGCCAGGGGCCCCAAAAGGCGGGCGCCTTCCTGGTCCAGTGTGGAGATCGTGGACCTCATTGAGGTTTGGGGGGAGGCCTCCAATGCCCACAATCTCCACACTAGGCACAGGAATGTGGCCATCTATAGTCTATAGAGGCCACATGCGGAACCAGGAGCAGGTGCAGAGCAAAATTAAAGAGCTGCGGCAGGCCTATGCCAGGGCATCCCAACCAGGGGCTGACCCAGAGACCTGCCCACAGTATGAGGCCCTGGACCGCATCCTGGGGGGTCAGACAGTCCATGCCCCCCTGATGGTCATCGACCCCGGGGCAGAGGGCCCTGCCCCTGACACAGGGGAAGAGCGGGAAGGGGAGGAGGATGGCAGCCAAGAGCCTGCAGGGAGCGTGCCCTGCACCCAGGACCCCTGAGCCATACCGGAGAGCCCGTCAGCAGCCTCATCCGAGGCTGGGGAGGCCTCCACATGTGAGAGCCATCACGGTCCCCTTATGCGGGGGCGGGAGGGCAAGGGGGAGCCCAGGGACCGTGCGCATGGGCCTTGCCAACCATGGAGCAGGTGGCAACCTGTGCCTCTGCCATGCCAGACAGGACATGTGGCCCCAGCTGGGTGCCATGCAGGGGCCCTGGCCTGTTCCCCACACGTGTCTACTCGTGAAGGCACATGACAGGCTCCTGACCCCCGGGAAAGACACAGTACACTGCCTTCCCTCCAGACGCCTCCTCTACACAGAGGCAGGGCACATCTCCCCTCTCCCCCACACACACACCACACTAAAGGCAGCAAAGGGTCTGGGGTGCAGTCCTGGGCCAGCTCACACTCCCGGGGATAGCAGGACGTGATGGTGTGGAAACCTGCCGTCCTTGCCTTGCAGAGGGGGGCTGGGTTTCACCCACTGTGTCCCCAGGGAGAACTGACCACTTCTCTTGTTTTACCACAGCCACAGCACCTGCGAGTGCAGGGCGCACCACCCTGCCTGGACCATCCACCCGCACCTGGGCCAGCAGGCGCACCCGCATCCAGGAGGAGTACCAGAGGCAGCAGCTGCAGTTACAGGGAAGGCAGGTCCACAGCCAAGAGCACTGGGTGCAAGAAGATCTGCAGCTGCGGTGGGAGAGCTTGTGGGAGCTGCAGGAGCAGGGCCGTGCCCTCCGCAAGCACCTGCAGGCCCTGGGGGACCGATTGCTGCCTCCTTCTGCTCCAGCCCCTGCGGCCACCCCAGCTATCACTCCTCCTCCTACCCTTGCTCCCCCTCCCGCTTCTTCCACCCCCCCCTCCTGCCCCACCCTCCATACCCACTCCCCCCGGGAACGCCGAGGCCCCCTGCACCCACAGTGCTGCGAGATGGGAGGGCTGGCAAGACCCCCAACCCTGAGCTTCCCCTCCCCATTACTTCCCTTGCCTCCTGCTTCCAGCTCCCTCCTCCCAGGTTTCCCCCCTCCCCTCTCCCGCCCTCATTCCCCTCCCCCCCCACCCCAGTTATGTTAAATAAAGAGAGTTTTTTGTGACAACACAGGTGTTTTTACTGTACATCAGGAAGGGGGGTTAGGGAGGGGAAAGGGGAAGGAGGTGGGGGTGGAATGCAAGGCACAAGGCCCCCGTGGGGCATGCCAGGGGGACTTCAGTCCTCGTCCGCCTGGAAGCTCTCCCACAGGGCTTCCCGGATGTGGACAGCCCCCCGAAGGGCCTCCCAGCCGGCAGCTGTGCGGGGCTGCGCGTACTGGCCAGCCAGGTGGGCAGCCTCTGCCATCCAGGCTGGCAGGAGAGCCTCCCCCTTCCTCTCACATAAATTGTGGAGCACACAGCACGCTGCCACCACATGCAGAATATTGTGCTGGGAGAGGTCGAGGCGGGTGAGGAGGCATCTAAATCGGGCTTTCAGTCAGCCGAAGGCCCCCTCGACCACAATGCGGGCCCTGCTGAGCCTGGCATTGAAGGCCTGCCAGGAGGGGTTGAGGTGTCCCATGTAGGGCTTCATCAGCCAGGGCTGTAGGAGGTAGGCCGCACCCCCCAGCAGGCACACTGGCATGTCCACGTCCCCAACCCTGATGTGGCGGTTGGGGAAGAAGGTCCCAGCGTTCAGCCTCTGGCACACGGAGGAGTTGCGGTACACCTGCGCGTTGTGTGCCTTGCCGGACCAGCCCACATTGATATCCGTGAACTGGCCCCGTTGTTCAAACACGGCCTGCAGGATCACAGAGAAGTACCCCTTCCTGTTGCTGTAGAGGGAGGCCTGGTGTTCCGGGGCATGGATGGGAATGTGCGTCCCGTCAATTGCCCCCCCGCAGTTGGGGAAGCCCAGGGTGCGAACCCCTGGATGACCACGTCCAGGTCGGTGAGGCGGACAACTCTGCGGAGCAGCACCCTGTTGATGGCCTTGACCACCTGCAGAGAGACACACAAAACCGAGGGTCACTGGGGCGCCCGGGTGGCTGGGAGTGTTCGTTCCTCGCCACTGCCCTGTGTCCCACTCCCAGGAGCAACCCCCTCTGCAATCCTGGCCACCGCGGGCAGGTCTGTAGCGCAGCTGGGACAGACCAAACCCTCCCGGGGAGGGCACTTACACCACCTCCCCCCCGTTTTCCCTGGGGCAGCCCATCCCCTCCTTGCAGCCACCCCTCCTGGCCCAGTGGCCAGTGAGTGCCATACCTGCATGAGCACCGCTCCGACGGTGGCTCTCCCCATGCCGAACTGGTTGCTGACGGATCGGTAGCTATCCGGCATGGAGAGCTTCCAGAGGGCGATGGCCACCCGCTTGTGGAGTGGAATGGTGGGCCTCATGCGTGTGTCCCATCACCGCAGAGCAGCGTCCTGAAGTTCTGGATCTACCGTTGGTCTCCCCAGCGCTCCAGGACTATGTGGTCCCACCAGTCGCTGCTGGTGTCCAGACGCCAGATGCGGCAGGGCACGCTGGCATCTGGGTGTCGCTCCTCCATGGCCCCAAGGGGGGACAGAGGGAGGGGCAGGGGGCTGGTCTGCAGTAGAAGGTGCCAGGCAGCCTCCAGCAATTGCTGCCAGGCTTGCAGCAAGACGTTCAACATGAGCACCAGAGTGGACAGGAGTGGCTCTGGCTCCATGGTACCAAGTGCTGTGGTGTCCCAATTGAGAGCGACCGAAGCAGGCGGAGAGGAAAATGCTCTGCTGTCCCTCGGCGAGGTAGGCAAGCAAGCGGGAAAGCTGAGAACCGGCTGTCGAGGGGGGGTCCCTTTAAGCACGAGCCTCAGATAGCCTCAGACAGCAGCCACACAAAGCAACTACTGACCTGATGCCCTGCTGGAACCGGTTTCAGCTGCCCTTAAATGCGATCCAGCGTCCAATCAGTGTGGACGCACTATTTCGAAATAGCAAAACGCTATTTCGAAATAGTTTTTTATGTGTAGATGCGTTATTTCGAATTAGCTTAATTCGAATTAACTATTTCGAATTAAGTTAATTCGAAATAGCACAGTAGTGTAGACATACCCACCTAGTGGTATGGGGGTTAATTCAAATCATCGCTCTCACACACGTCATGTCAGACCTAATCCTGTCCCTCGGCTGGCCTGTCCCTGTTACCTGTGGGGAGTGTGATGCTACCGGGCTGTCTCCTAACGAGCTGCTCTGGTACCAGCCCTCTGCAGTGTGCTGACAGCCTCTGCCTAGTGCCTCTGGGGTACGAGCATTTCTGAAATACCAGCCCTGTTCTAGCAAAGTGCTGTGATCAAGGCCTGCCTATTCCCCCCAGTTTCAACAAAGTCTTGAGCATTATTCCCTATCTCACCAGCCTCACACCAGGCCTCTGGCTGATCTTTTAGCCCTTCTTCTTACTCCAGGGGCTGGCCCTAGGGACAAAGGCTTTGCCTCTCTCCCAAACTACTGGGGGGCAAATGAGTTCTACACAGACTCAGTCTTCAGTTTCTTCTGCTGACACAGCCCAGTGAGGCCAGGAACGAGGTTACTGGCAATTTCTCTGTCCAATCAGTGACTCCGGGAGGAGGCCCCAGCACCGTGTCACCAACCAGCCCTTCACTGAGCTGAGTCTCTGAGCCAGAGCACTGGGAAAACCTTAGATCTCTTTATGAGTAAAGAGCGAGAGCAGCCTGGCCCGGATCCGTTTGGTCCTCACCCCGTAGATGACGGGGTTCAGGGTGGGAGGTAGCAAAAGGCACAAGTTGGCAAAAAGAATGTGGAAGTGCAGGGGCAAAATCTGCCCAAGCCGGGCTATGAGGCTGATGAAAAGATTAGGGATGTAAAAGGCGAGGATGGCGCCCAGGTGGGAGCTGCAGGTTCCAAATGTCTTGAGCCGGGCGTCCTTTGTGGGGAGTTTGAAGATGGCCCTAAGGACATGGATATAGGATACGGCGATAAATAGCACATCCAGACTTACAACACACAATGTCACAACGAGGGCATAGTAGCTACTGACACGAATGTCGGCGCAGGCCAGGCTCACTACGGCGATGTGCAGACAGTACGGCTGGGGGATGATGTTGGTTGTGCAATATGGCCACTGCCTGGCCAGAAAGGGACGGGGTAACACAAGCAGGCCACTGCGTAGCAACACAGCCAGGCCGATCTTGGCCACCATGGGGTTTGTCAGGATTGTGGAATATCTCAGGGGATTGCAGATGGCCACGTAGCGATCCAACGCCATGGCCATGAAGATCCCAGACACTACCAAATAGAAGCAGTCAATGAAGAACATCTGGGTGAGGCAGGCACTAAAATCGATCTCCCTGGCATTGAACCAGAAGATGCTCAGCATTTTGGGCAGGACGGACGAAGTTAGGATGAGGTCGGAGATGGCCAGCATGCAAAGGAAATAGTACATGGGCTCTTGGAGGCTCGACTCCCTCTTCACGATGAACAGGATGATGACGTTCCCCAAGATTACTATGACGTACATGGTGCAGAAGGGGATGGAGATCCAGCCATGGGCCTCCTCCAGGCCAGGGATGCCCAGCAGGATGAAGGTGGAGGGGTTGGTCAAGTGTGTAGTGTTGGAATGTGCCATGGCCCAAGGGAGGTGTCCAACTCTCAGGCAGAACAGTGTCTCCCTCATGCACCGTACAAGCCCCTGACTTCTTCTGTGTGCCCAGGGTTGAAGATGACCCTTGCAGAACACATGCCTGGAGGGAGAGAGAACGCACGACTGAAGGTTCTGCTCATGGGGGGAAGCACGTCAGTCTCTGCACACACTGAAAATGTCACTTTTGTTAGTCAATGAAATTCACTTTGTACAGCTGGCCCTGCAGGGTCCGTTCCACGTCGGATGCTGCTCCCTGGGCCAACAATCCCTGCAGCTTGTGCTGTGGGAAACCTTGACAGGCAGCAGGAACAAACATGAATTTGGACACACATTACCCACCATTGCTCCGTAATGCAATGAAACCCAGACAGGTTTACCTGTTTACCTGATGGCTCAGAATCAGGGAGTGGGAAAACCAAAGACTTGTGCCCGGTTATGAACAGATCTAGGATGCCCTGAGGGACAACCCCTGGGTGGCTTTTTCCGAAATAAGCTTGCAGTGTAGATGTAACCCTAGAGAAGAGACAGGCTGACACAGGAGGGGATGGAGTAAACAGCCCTCTTTATTGCAGATATTCATTGCACCACGGACCCCAACACACAGTTCTGAGTGGCAATGCTTTGGTACCGGTTACTCTCCTTTATCCATTTTAGTACATGAATTCACACGTCTGTCACTACATCCCCCAAATCCTCCTTTAGTGACTTTAACTCCCATGCAATGAATATTGAGAGGCAGGTGATGAATATTATCATACCCACCCCTGTTTACAGGATTTTCAGTGAGCTCAGCACTCTTCCCCATGCTGTACCTCCCGAGTCAGCAGGTGACAGATGCTGCAAAGGATGTGACCTGGAAGTGTGCTTACAGAGCGAGTGGGAACAAGACAGGGAAAGTGAAGAAGACCCTGTTAACAAAGATGCTTTCATCCAACTCACTGTCTTGGTGCAACCGAATGCTCATTTGGTTTTTCAGGCTGCAGAGAAAGAGGAAACACCGTGTTTTTGCATCAGAAAGGAGAATGCCTGCTCTGGCCAGGCCCCTACCACTATTGTATTGCCTTCCTGGAACCCAGGCAGTGACATCGACAGGCACTTAGTTCAGAAGTACTGGCCCCCACAGCTGAGTGAAATTATGAGCAAAAACTAGACAGAAAAATGAGACATTAAAATGGGGATGCAAACTGGGAGTTCTTAAGAAGACATTAATGGAGAGCTCCAAAGCCGGTATTCCGCAATCAGGAAAGTAGAGAACTTTCCCCCTCTTCAGATGCAGTGAGAACAACTGGTAGTGGGGAGAGGAATGTACAGCAATAGAAATGGAAGTTGTGACTATTGATAAGTGATATTAAAGACCTTGGGAAATCCTGTGCGTGGCAGGTGAAGAATCACAAAAATGAGATTATTAATTGTATTATGAACAAAAGAAATCCTTAAACAAGGCTTTTGCCATTTCCTAGCAGAGGAAAGTGAAGTTCTTAATCTTGCAGGAAAGGTCGATGTAGTCACAAGGTATTTTGCCTCTGCATTCACAAAGCACAATGAGGTTCTGGTATCGCATGAGGGGATGAAATACTTACCAGTCCATTAGCAGTGAAGGAGGCTGTCAACCAGCATATACAGTAGAAACGTAGATTCACCAACCCAGAAATTATGAACTGTGTGATAAACCACACACCACACACACAGTCCGGCTATAGCAACGCCAGATATATTTTGTTAAAGGCAAATAAAGGGCAGCTGTGTATTAAACGCAAACTATTCAGAATAAACCAATAGTTCACCATATTGACAAGTATCAGAGGGGTAGCCGGGTTAGTCTGAATCTGCATACACAAGGAGAAGTCCTGTGGCACCTTATATGCATGTGAAAAAGTGGGTCTTTGCCCACGACAGCTTATGTTCCAATAAATCTGTTAGTCTTTAAGGGGCCACAGGACTTCTCGTTCTTTATATTGACAAGGTGAGGCAACAGTTAAAAGCTGATGGGGGATTAGTCAGAAAATCAAGGAATCAAGGAATATAATAAATGCCAGTCAACAACATGGTTTATGGAAACTACGTCTTGTCAAATGAATCCAATCTCATCCATTACTAATAGTAGACTGTTGGCTAATCTCTGAAACACGTGATTTCCGTAGGGGAAGTCCCTCAGATAAATAAACCAACACTCTGCAATATCATTTCAGCGCACATCAAACAGACTAGTCTCTAGTAACTGACAGATGTCAGAAAGCCTTTGTCAGTGGGCCTTTGCCAGCCAATGGGGCATTTCTAGTGCCATTCTGCAGGGATCACTTTCTTACCCTGATGCGCTCAGATATTTTTTGACTGACCTGGCAGGAAATAGAAAATCCGTGCAGTTAAGATTTGTGACTGATGGCAGAGTGGTCACAATGAGGGAGGTGGGACAGGCGCCCAGACTAAGCTGGAGTGTTTGCTGAGTTGGGCCTATGCAACCCAATGTTTAAACAAAGGCCACGTTCTCTTCTTGGAAAAGGGACCCACCGACTAGAGAACTCTGTTAGGGACACAGAGACTGTTCACCTGTCATATGGCTTGGTTAGGTACCCACGGTTACAAAAGTGTGTCTCGGTTTGATAGCCAGCACATGGCCAGAGCAGTGAACCGGGGAACGTCCTTCACGCCCCTGGGAACAGCATGACGGACCATTCAAAGACAATGTGCTCTGTCGTTTGTGTCTGGTGACCACAGCCATATGCAGTCAGTTCCCTAATTTTACATTTCCAGAAGGTTTGGCCACATCTCTCGTGAGATGCCCCGTCCACCCCGCACCAGCCTTTCCGATTGAATCACGTCCCAGAGGTTCCTAACCAGGATCAATGAGGAGTTGTTTGATCTCAGTGTCTAAGGGCTCCAGGTGGCTCTCTGTGGAACCTCGGCATTGAAGTGGAGGATCTGGATATGGTTCCACAGAGGGTTAAAGATGTTCATGTTGGCTTTGGTTGGTGTAAAGAAAAGAGGGCCTTAAAAAGAAGCCCGTGTATCACAGGACTGGTGTGAGACTTGTGGCCTAGGAAACGGTGGAACAAGACTTTGCTAACATAAAGCAAAGCTAAGCTGGGAGGAAGAGGCTAGAACTGAACTTGGCTAGACCAGGGCTGATATTAGGGAAGCCCTCGACCTAAAGGGACCAGGCACAGGCCATAAACATCTTGCAGTGGGCTGGTACCAGAACACCTTGCTCGCAGACATCTTGGTACCAACATGCCCCACAGGAAACAGAGGCAGACCGACCCAGGGGCAGGGCAGCATCTAAGATGACAGCAGGATGGACAGCGATTTGTTTATCCAACTATGTGCCTGGTAACAGGTTGTATCTTGTGCGTGGGAGGGGAGGTGTGGAACTTGTTTCTATCTGTGCATAGAGCTGTAACAAGGGATCTGTCCTTATCTGGCCAAGGAGGCAGTAGAAATCACCCCACTGACTGAGCTCTGTGGCTAGACACGGTCACACCTTCTGAGCAGAACAGGAGGGATCTGATCCGGGGAGCGACGATCTGATTTCATGGACCTTGGGGCTTCCCTTGGAGTCTGCTGTGGTGTCTCTCTGTCTGTGCAGAGCCAGCGAGATACACAGTGGGGAGTAAATTCCTGTCCACAGCTGGTTCTGCAGACCCTGGTGCAGTGGTAGCCTCCTATTTCGAATCACAGAATCCTAGAATTGCAGGGCTGGAAGAGACCTCAGGAGTCACTGAGTCCAGCCCCCTGCCCAAAGCAGGACCAACCCCAACTAACCATCCCAGCCAGGGCTTTGTCCAGCCGGGACTTAAACACGCTAGGGATGGAGATTCTAACCCCTTCCTAGGGAACCCATCCCAGTGCTTCCCCACCCTCCTATGGAAATGGTTTTTCCTAATATCCAACCTAGACCTCCCCCGCTGTAACAGTGTCTACAGATCCAAACTAGATGCTTTCCTGGAAGATCTGTTTGCCGGCTTCTCCACTCTCCACATCCTACAGGCGTGCTGCCATAGCGCTTCACTGTGGACACTGCTTACCCCAACGGCAGGGGCTGTCCCGGCATCATAGGTAATCTGCCTCTCCCAGTTGCAGTAGCTAGCTCTGGGGAAGAATTATTCCACAGACTTCATGCTTTCTGTGCCGGGATTAGGCTGACACAGCTACATCCCTCAGAGAAGTGGGTTTCGTGCTGTTGCAAAAAAAGCCAAAGCAATTCTGGGGCTGCATTAGCAGAGGCAGAGAACATAAACCACAGGGCACGTTAGCACCAATCTACTTGGATGGAGCACTGTGTCCAGATTGGGCCAGCAATGTCCAGAGAGACTGTGGAGACATCGAGAAGGATCCAGAGCTGAGGTACCCCAATGATCCAAGGGGTGGAATGCAAGTCACAGAGCAAAGGGGGAAGGAACCGGACACCTTGACATTGGAGATGAAGGGGGGACATGACGAGAGTCTACAGATGCTTGTTGTGCTCTGTAGCCACAGACCAGCAGGGCCAGTTTAGATTAAATCCCAGGACAAACTCCCTAACGAGGTCAGGACCCTGGAACAGACACCTGGGAGGGTTCGGAAGCTCCTGTGCTGGAGGATTTCCAAAGGAAGGGGCTAGCGAGCGGTCGGGGATGGTTTAGACACAACCAAGCCTGCATCACGGCAGGGCTTACCCCAGCTGACTCCTGCAGGCCCTTCTCTGAGACTCTAGCTTTCCAGGAAGTAAAAGCCATTTGTGGCCCAGCCCTCAGTGAAACTCACATGATGGAGCTCAGCACAGGGTGTCTCTGTGACACTTAATGCCTTGTGTGGACCAGGCGCTCAGATGTGATGAGCAAAAGGTCCCTCCTGGCCGTAACCTTCTGTATGGATCAAGAAAGTGGCCCAGGCATTTAATGGAATCATGGAACCCCAGGGCTGGAAGAGACCTCAGGTGTCATCAAGGCAGGACCAATCCCAGCTCAATCATCCCAGCCAGCATTCTGTCATGCTGAGATTTAAACATCTCTAGGGATGGAGATTCCACCCCCTCCCTAGGTAACCATCCCAGCGCTTCCCTACCCTCCTAGGGAAATAATTTACTCTGTCGCAGAGCACACGAAGAAGGGACCATTCACTCACAGTGCACGTCTGGACATACCACAGGGGGTAAAGAAAATGGTTTCCCTCCTACATGTTGGGCCTGTGGAACTCCTCACCCCAGACATCTGTGGAGCAGAGAGGCCGGCGGACTGGGACCCACAGATGAATTGGGCACTGTCGCTGGTGCTGCTGGCCTCCCCTTTATTCAGGGGCTCTGGCATCTTCAACTAGACGGCACCATTTTCAGTTGCCTGTCACCAGACTGTGATGGCTTGAACTGAAATTTCCCACTCGGGATGTCGGCCTCCCGCTAAAAGGTTCCAGACCGTTTCGGGCATGACAGTTCAGCCGCCGTCTCACGTGAAGTGAGGGGAGCAGCGGCCTGTCTCATATGGAGAAATCCCTACAGTGGTTCCCAAGAGGGGCCCTGGCAGCTCCAGCGAGGAGCCCCTCTCACTGCCCTGCTCCCTACCACACACAAGTCCTGTGGCAGCCCCTCCATGAACAGCCGGAGCCCTGAGAGGCCGGGGAGGAGGGGACGGTGTCTGTGAATTCACCCACCGCTGGCTGCAGAGCTCTTTGTGCAGCTCTCACTGCAAGGGCAGTTTTCACTAAGAGGAGCCTGAGCAGAGTCCAGCCCGTAGCCTCAGAATTAGCCTTTTGATGTGCATGTCCTGAAATCTTACGTCCTGGAGGATCCCCGGGCCACGGAAATGCAGCCACCTCTGGCCTAGAGGCCATCCGCTGGGGCGGGGGCACTGCAAAGAGGGACCTTTTAGCTTGTAATACCGGAGCAAACTCATCCCTTATGAGAAGGGCCCAGGGATGTGTAATGGCTCGGCAGGGCAGAGAGGGCCGCAGACTTATTCACTATCCCGTCACGCACACTGTTGTGCTGGGTGTGTGGGGCAGGGGAGCTCTCAGCTAGAGCTGGTACCTGTGAGTGCTGAGAGGGACGTGTCTTCCCTGGGAACCCCCCTCAGGCAGCTGCGTCCCGCACCTCTCTCAGCCCAGCGACTGCAGCAGCGTCCCGCGCCGAGAGCCGGCACAGGGCTTTGCACTGACTATAATACAGCTCTGGGCCGTCCCAAGGGGGTTCCCTCAGCCTCTAATGAATGAGCAACCGTTTCTGTCTAAATAGGCTAGGGACAAGTTTATCTGTGCTACTGAATTCTTCATCCATAGTGAGGATTCCACAGCAATTAAAGGCTTTTCCCAAAGGGAGAGGAGACTTCTTGGCCTCTGGGCTGAGTCAGGAAGGAAATGGCTCCTCTCTGTGTTTGTGTGTATTTTAAATAATGATTCATTAGTAAAAGAATTGGGGCTATGCCTAGTGCCCATAGGGTCTGATAGCCTAGACATGCCCAGGAGGGATGGGCAGATAGAATCCTATGGCTGGAAGAGATCTCAGATGGTCATCAAGTCCACCCCCCTGCCCAAAGCAGGACCAACCCCAACTCAATCATCCCAGCCAGGGCTTTGTCAAGCTGGGACTTAAACACCGCTAGGGATGGAGACTCCACCTCCTGCCTAGGGAACCCATCCCAGTGCTTCCCCACCCTCCTAGTGAAATAGCTTTTCTTAATCTCCAGCCTAGACCTCCCCCACTGCAACCTGAGCCCATTGCTCCTTATTCTGCCATCCGTCACCACTGAGAACAGCCTCTCTCCATCCCTTTTGGAATCCTCCTTCAGGAACTTGAAGGCTGCTATCAAATCCCCCCTCACTCTTCTGTTCTGAAGACTAAACAAACCCAAATCACTGAGCTTCTCCTCAGAGGTCATGTGCTCCAGCCCCCTAATCATTTTGGTTGCCCTCCGCTGGACCCTCTCCAATGCGTCCACATCCTTTCTGTACTCGGGGGCCCAGAACTGGACACAATACTCCAGATGTGGCCTCAGCAGAGCCGAATAAAGGGGAATAATCACTTATCTGGTTCTGCTGGCAACTCTCCTCCCAGCGCACCCTAATATGCCATTAGCCTTCTTGTCTACAAGGGCACACTGTTGATGCATATCCAGCTTCTCATCCACTGTAACCCCAGGTCCTTTTCTGCAGAACTAGTACTTAGCCAGTCAGTCCCCAGCCTGTAACAATGCTTGTGATTCTTCGGGCACAAATGCAGGACTCTGCACTTGTCCTTGTTGAACCTCATCAGATTTCTTTTGGCCCAATCCTCCAATTTGTCTAAGTCACTCTGGACCCAATCCCTTATGTACCACTACCCCTAGCTTAGTTTCATCTCCAAACTTGCCGACGTTACAACCCATCCCCTCATCCAGGTCGTTAATGAAGATAGACAGAGAGAACTAGAAAAGATGGCACAAGGGAAACACAAACCCTTTCTGGTCAGTTGCTGATCCCCTGCTCTGTTGCAGTGGCTCAGTGGATGATGCTTTCCCTGTTCCTCCCCTCTGGGTACCAGTCTGTGTGGAGAGAGGATGCTGGGCTAGATGGGCCTTTGGTTGGACCTCGTATGGCCATTTATATTTTCGGGGGGCACATGGAAGATGTGACTCTGCCCCCCTGTGACGGGACGGCATTGCCCCGCTTGAAGCTAAAGGAGTCCACCTGGCCCCAGAGGCAGGGCAGACCCTGCCCCCGCAGCCCTGCTGGTCATGCTCAAGAGTGAGACCTCAGATAAAAGCCAGGGGAAGTAGGAAGTCAGTGGAGGTAGCCGATGGGGCAGGAGCACAAGGAAGAGATCCTGGGCTGTCCCAGGCACCCCTGAAACCTAGGTCTGCTGATACAGCCACCTAGGAGCCACAACCATAACCACAGGCCCCCAGGGCGTAACCACAGCTGGGGACGAGGTAAAAAGCAGCCCAGGGTGGAGGAAGGACTCTGGGAGGTTGGCGTGTTCTGGCAGACATCCCCGCCGATCAGGCAGTGGAGACTTTCAGTGCCAATAGGGCCCTGGGCTGGGATCCGGTGGAGTGGGAGGTCTTGGGTCCCCTACCCCCCACTCCAGCCTCCAGGAAAGGAAAAAGGCTTAACTTTAGAGACTAGGCCGGAGGGCCGTATTCCCCAAGTGAGGGGCACTGAACTCTAGAGACTAGGCCGGAGGGCCATATTTCCCCTGAGTAAGGGGCACTGAACATTGGGGCCAAGCCAAAAAGATTGTGTTTTCCCAGAGCCAAGGCAAATCTGCTCCGGGACCGGGGCCTACCCCATCACAGGTGGTGGAGAATGTGGGCAGCGGTTACCCCCTGACCCAAGGGGGAAGGGAAGCGATTCGTAAACGATTAGAGAGACAACGTTAAAGGAAGGTGGTGGGATGGAACCTTCAGAATTCCTCCAATGGCTAGCTGAGAATCAGCGGGAGCAATGTCGCCAGCTAGACTTGATGATGCAACGAGCGACGGCACAATACTCAGAGCTACAGAGGCAGCTGGTACGGAAGATGGCAGCGTTGTGGCAAGCCCAGTGGACTCAGTGGGTTCAATCATGTGCGCTGATCAAATGTGGCTACAGACAGGTATTGACCGTGAGCCATCGGGTGCGGGGCAGCTGGCCGGCCAAAGTGCTGACTGAGTTACGGGTGAAGGGCACCCCTGTTACCACCTTAATAGGCTCAAGGTGTAGCCAAACCTTGGTCCAGGCAAGAATGGTAACAAATCCCAAGGCAGCAGGGGGACCAATCTTGCTGCAGTGTGTCCATGGGGATGTACTGTTGTACCCGACAGCTTGGGTATGGCTATCAGACTCTGTGAAGGAGAGGATTTGTCAGTTGGGATTGGCCCCTTGGCTGACCTACCCCGTGATCCTGAGAAGAGACTGGCAGGGTTTCAACCGATTGCTGAAAGACTGGGTCCAGTGGGAACCACCAGAAACCGGGAGACGACCCCGAGGGTGGGACACGGCGGCTCAGGGGCATGCCCAAGAACTCGGAAAGGAACCGGGGCCAGATGAGGAGACTTCCGATCAACCTAGGCCCCAGACACAGCCGATGGAGAAAGAAGGAACAGACTGGTTGGCCACCAGGGGGGGACTTCCTGCGGGGCCAGAGTGAGGACCCAACCTTAAGCTGAGCCTGGGAGCAGGTGCAAGGACCAGAAGAAGAGGGGACAGCCAACGCCCGCAGACCTCAAGGCCCGCAGTTCCAGGTACGATCGGATTGCCTATATCGAGTAGTATGGGATTCGAGACAGGGGAAGAAATGTGGCAACTACTGGTCCCCGCCAAATACAGGAAGACAGTACTACGTCTAGCTCACCAGATTCCTTGGGCTGGCCATCTAGGACGAGAGAAAACCCTGCAGAGGGTAAGTCAGAGATATTTTTGGCCCAGCATCCATTGAGCAGTGTGGGACTTTTGCAAATCCTGCCCAGAATGCCAGCTCACTAGTCCAAAGGGGGTACCGAAGGTGCCACCGGTGGCCCTGCCAGTGGTAGGGGTCCCATTAGAACGGATTGGGTTGGACCTGGTAGGACCGCTAGAGAAGGCGAGCTCGGGGTGTCAATATATCATGGTGGTAGTAGACTATTTCACCCGCTACCCCGAGGCAGTGCCCCTGCGTAAGACCATCGCTCACACCCTCACCGAAGAACTTCTTAAGCTATTTGCCTGAGAAGGAATATCTAAGGAAATCCTGACTGACCAGGGAACTAATGTGTCGTCCCAGCTGATGGCAGAACTGGGTCAATTGTTAGATATCCGCGCACTCAGGGCGACTGTCTACCACCCCCAGACAGATGGCCTGGTGGAACGTTTTAATCACACACTGAAGTCAATGCTCTGCAAATTTGTAGCAGAGGACCCCTGCCAGTGGGATAAGCTTCTCCCAGCCCTTCTGTTCGCCATACATGAGGTCCCCCAGGCGTCTACAGGATTTTCCCCCTTCAAGCTCCTATATGGACGCCAACCCCGGGGGATACTCAATCTATTGAAAGAAAGCTGGGAAGAACCGGAGTCCCGAGTCCTGGGCCTGGTGCTGTATATATTGCAATTACAGGAGCGCTTCAAGAAGTTGGGGGAGTTTACCAAAGTTAACCTCCTACAGGCACAAGAATCCCAAGCCCGGTACTACTATTGAGGGGCAAAACTCCGATCTTTCGACCTGGGAGACCACATACTCCTCTTGCTACCATCCAACGACTCCAAGCTGTTGGCCAGATGGCGAGGCCCTTTTGAAGTGGCATGATGTGTGGGACCAGTAGATTATGAGGTAAGGTCACCTGGGAAGAGAAAGGAGGTGCGGACTTACCATGTAAACTTCCTCAAGAAATGGAAGACAGCAGAGGGCCTGATGATCGCGCCATACCCCCCAGACCGGGAACTGGGGCCCTTGGTAGAAGACTCCCAAGGGTCCACGCAGGTTACCTTGGGTGATGATTTGAGTCCGGAGCAGCGGGAAGAGCTTCAGCAAGTGATCCAGAAATTCTCACAGGTTCCCCACCCAACCTGGGTGAACCAAGTTGTCTGTCATCATATTGCCACCCTCCCAGGCCACAAAGTATGAGATCAACATCGGCCTTTCCCCAAAAAGATGTGGGAAGCAGTCCGAAGAGAACTGCAGATGATGATAGAGATGAGAGTGGAAGAGGAGTCCCGCAGTGAATAGAGGAGTCCGACTGTACTTGTCCCGAAGCCCGATGGCGCAATTCGATTCTGTATCGATTTCCGCAAGGTTAATGCCATTTCGTGTTTCGATGCTTACCCGATGCCATGGGTGGATGAGTTACTAGCCCGGCTCAGCCAAGCGAGGTACATTTCCATCTTAGACTTGACGAAGGGATACTGACAGATCCCCCTTACCCCAGCCTCTAAGGAGAAAACTGCCTTCCCCATGCCGTTTGGGTTGTTCCAGTTTGTGACCATGCCATTCGGGTTACACAGGGCTGCTGCCACATTTCAGCAATTAATGGACCAGTTGCTACATCCGCACCATCTCTATGCAGCCACCTACATAGATGACATAGTGATCTATAGCCCAACATGGAGCACGCATTTACAACACCTAGAAGTGGTACTGGCAACCCTGCAGGAGGGAGGCCTTACAGCCAACCCGGGAAAATGTCACTTGGGCCATCGTGAAGTGACCTACTTGGGGTACACGGCGGGGCAGGGAACCCTACGGCCTCTGATTGACAAGGTGGAGGCCCTGCAGAAATGTAAGATGCCCACCACGAAAAAGCAGGTCCGCCAGTTCCTGGGCTTAGCTGGTTTATACCGAATTTTGCGGCATTGGCCGACCCATTATCCAACCTTACTAAAAAGCTCAGCCGAACAGGGTGCAATGGTCTGCTGAATGTGAGAAGGCTTTTCGAGCCCTGAAAGACCAGCTTACTAAAGGCCCCCATCCTGTTCAACCCTGATTTTTCTAAGCCTTTCATAGTGCAGATGGATGCATCAGAGATGGGCTTAGGGGCAGTGTTGTCCCAGCGGATTGAGGGGGAGGAACACCCTGTGATATATATGAGCTGTAGGCTGATCCCCTGAGAGCAGAGATATTCAAGCATAGAAAAAGAAGCACTAGCAGTAAAGTGGGCGGTGGATGCTTTAAGGTATTATTTGCTGGGGAAGCCCTTTCAGTTAGTAACAGACCATGAAAGCGACTAATCCCCGGATCATGAGGTGGTACCTATCACTACAGCCCTATGATTTCAGCATAGCCCATCGACCAGGGAGGGCTCACATTAATGCGGATTTTTTTTCCCGGGTAGAAGGAGAAGGGACCGAGTTTGATGAGGGGTTAAGAACCCACTTAAGGGGAAGGGTGTGTGACAGGGCGGCGTATTTCCCTTGAGTGAGAGGCACTGAACTTTAGAGACTAGGCCGGAGGGCCGTATTTCCCTTGATTAAGGGGCATTGAAAATTGGACCAAGCCAAGGAGATTAGATTTTCCCAGAGCCAAGGCAAATCCGCTCTGGGACCAGGGCCTACCCCATCAGACCCCACCTTCTCACTGCTCAGCTCTAACTGAGCTGATAACCCTTCGGCTGCGTTCGCGCGCTCCTGGGTGTTACACCGGCTCTATGCTGATACCCATTCGGCTGTGTGCGTGTGCTCCCTTTCTGTGACTCCGGCTCTGTGCTGATATCCAATCGGCTGTGTGCATGGGCTCCCCTATTTGTAATAGCGGCTCTGTGCTGATTCCCATTCAGCTGTATGCGAGGGCTCCTCTCTGTGTTACACCAGCTCTATGGTCTTACCCATGTAGACGTGTGCGGTGGCTCCTCCATGAGATACCCCTTCTCTGTGCTGATACCCATTCGTCTGTGTGTGGGGTCTCCCCTGTGTGTGACACCGGCACTGTGTTGTTACTCATTCGACTGTGCACAGGGGCTCCTCCATGTGTTACACCAGCTCTGTGCAACCAGCTGGCGCAGCAGAATCTGAGAGATGTGCAATGAACACACAATCAGATAAAGGGTAAAGGAACCTCAAGTTTTATTGCAAATGAAGCCAGGTGCTCGTATCCAGCTGCCTCTATCAGACACATGTGTGCCCGTTGCCATGGACTGGCTCTCTCAAGGATGGGATTCTCCACTCGCCCCTTGGGTGGACAAGTGCAGTCCCCTCATAGAACATTGTCCTACACAGGTACACACACGACACACCTCACTCCTGACATGTCAGGGTGCCACCCTCTGAACTTACCTAGCTGCATGGGGAATCAATCAAATCTTCACTCTCCCTCATGTTGTCATGTTAGACCCTGCCCTGGCCCTGGGTTGCTCTGTCCCTGTTACCTGTGGGGAGTGTGTTGCTACTGGGCTGTCTCCTAACATGCTGCTCTGGTACCAGACCTCTGCAGTGTGCTCACGGCCTCTGCCTAGTGCCTCTGGGGTACGAGCGTTTCTGCAACACCAGCCCCATCCTAGCCAAGTGCTGTGAGCAAGGCCTGCCTCTTCCTTCCAGCATCAACTAAGTCTTGAACACTGTTCCCTATCTCACCAGCCTCATACCAGGCCTGTGGCTGATCCTTCAGCCCTTCTTCTTGCTCCAGGGGCTGAACCTAGGGACAAAGGCTTTGCCTACCCCGAGGCTACTGGGGGTATATGAGTTGTCCACACACTGAGTCTTCACTTTCTTCTGCTGACACAGTCCAGTGAGGCCAGGAACGAGGTTACTGGCACTTTCTCTGTCCAGTCAGTGACTCAGGGAGGAGGCTCCAGCACTGTCTCACCAACCAGCCCTTCACTGAGCTGAGTCTCTGAGCCACAGCACTGGGAAAAACCTTAGATCCCTTTTTGAGTAAAGAGCGAGAACAGCCTGGCCCGGATCTGTTTGGTCCTCACCCCGTAGATGATGGGGTTCAAGGTGGGAGACATCAAAAAGCACAAGTTGGCAAATAGAATGTGGAAATGCAGGGGCAAAATCTGCCCAAACCGGGCTATGAGGATGATGAAAAGATTAGGGATGTAAAAGGCAAGGATGGCGCACAGGTGGGAGCTGCAGGTTCCAAATGTCTTGAGCCGGGCGTCCTTTGTGGGGAGTTTGAAGATGGCCCTGAGGACATGGATATAGGATACGGCAATAAATAGTGCATCCAGACCTATTCCACACAATGTCAAAACGAGGGCGTAATAGCTACTGACACGAATGTCGGCGCAGGCCAGGCTCACCACGGTGATGTGCAGACAGTACGGCTGGGGGATGATATTGGTTCTACAATATGGCCACTGCCTTGCCAGTAAGGGGAGGGGTAATTCGAGAAGGCCACTGCGCAGCAGTACAGTCAGGCCAATCTTGGCCACCACAGGGTTTGTCAGGATAGTTGAATGTCTCAGGGGATGGCAGATGGCCACGTAGCGATCCAACGCCATGGCCACAAAGATCCCAGATCCTACCAAATAGAAGGAATTAATGAAGAACATCTGGGTGAGACAGGCATTGAAATCGATCTCCCTGGCATTGAACCAGAAGATGCTCAGCATTTTGGGCAGGACGGATGTAGTTAGGATGAGGTCGGAGATGGCCAGCATGCAGAGGAAATAGTACATGGGCTCATGGAGGCTCGACTCCCTCTTTACTATGTACAGGGTGGTGAAGTTCCCCCAGATTACTATGACATAGATGGTGCAGAAGGGGATGGAGATCCAGCCATGGGCCTCCTCCAGGCCAGGGATGCCCAGCAGGATGAAGGTGGAGGGGTTGGTCAAGTGTGTTGTGTTGGAATGTGCCATGGCTTAGGGGAGAAGGTGTCCGACTCTCAGGCAGAACGGTGTCTCCTGCACGCACTATACAAGCCCCTGACTTCTTCTGTGCGCCCAGGGTTGAAGATGACGCTTGGAGAACACATGCCTGGAGGGAGAGAGAACGCACGACTGAAGGCTCTGCTCATGGGGAAGCACGTCAGTCTCTGCACACACTGAAAATGTCACTTTTGTTAGTCAATGAAATTCTCTTTGTACATCTGCCCTGCAGGGTCCGTTCCATGTTGGATGCTGCTCCCTGGGCCAACAATCCCCGCAGCGTGTTCTGTGGGAAACCTTAACAGGCAGCAGGAAGAAACATGAGCGCGGACACTCGTTACCCGCCATTGCTCCATAACGCAGTGAAACCCAGGCAGGAGAGTCCCTGCCTAATGCAGCTCCCTGTTTGCCTGATGGCGCAGAGTCAGAAAACCAAAGACTTGTGCCTGGTGACAAACCCATCTTGGATGCCCCTGAGGGACAAACCCTGGGGGCATTGACTGCAGACCAATGGAAATAGCTGCTGAGCCACTGCTGTGGCCAAAACAAACATGACGTTCAGATGCCTGAAAGTGGGATTGAAACTGGCCTGCGCGGGGCGTGTGCTCAGAGTGGGTCTCTCCAGGCAATGTGGCAGCAGACAGCCGTCTCTGGGAAGGGCAGAGCAGGGGGAAATGGGATTCCTGAGACCAGCTGTGACAATGGGGCAGGCTGTCCTATTGAGTCAGACTAAAAACTCTGGGACTGTTTATTTTAGAGAAGAGACAAAAAAGTGAGCATGTGGGAGAGGAGACACAAATCAAAACCTGGAACTGACTGCTGCTAGGTCTACACTGCACCATTGTTCCTGAATAGCAGTCGTTATTCTGGAAAAACAATACCAGCGTCCTCACAGTGACTGAGGTATTTTGAATGAAATAGGGTCTGTAGATGCTCCACTGCTGCTATGTCGAAATAGCTCCTCCCCAGGCCATTCTCAGTTATTCCTCCCCAGTGCCTCCTGGGGGTCTAAATCGAGGTAGAGCATCCACACTAGGGGAGCCTGCCTCGGACTAACTTGGTGGCTTCCCTGTAGAGTGGGCGCTCTATTTGAAATCAGAAGATGTCTTCCGCAATAGCTTTTTCCGAAATAAGAGTGCAGTGCAGATGGAACCCTAGAGAAGAGACAGGCTGACCCAGGAGTGGATGGAATAAACGGTCCTCTTTATTTCAGATACTCATTCCAGCACGGACCCCCAACACACGGTTCCGAGTGGCAATGATTTGATACTGGTTCCTCTCCTTTATCTATTTTAGTACGTGAATTCACACGTCTGTCACTACACCCCCTGAATCCTCACTTAGTGACGTTAACTCCCATGCAATGACTATTGAGAGGCAGGTGATGAATATTATCATACCCGCCCGCTTTCAAAGGATTTTCAGTGAGCTCAGCACTTTTTCCCACCCCATACTTATGAGTGAAACTAAACAGAAAACTAGACTTTACAATGGGGATGCAAACTGGGAGGTCTTAAGAAGACATTAATGGAGAGTTCCAAAGCCAGCATTCCTCAATCAAGAAAGTAGAGAACTTTCCCCCTCTTCAGATGCAGTGAGAACAACTGGTAGTGGGGAGAGGAATGTACAGCAATAGAAATGGAAGTTGTGAATATGGATAAGTGATATTAAAGACATTGGGAAATCCCGTGCATGGCATGTTAAGAATAACAAAAATGAGATTATTAATTGTATTATGAACAAAAGAAATCCTTAAACAAGGCTTTTGCCATTTCCTAGCAGAGGTTCTTAATGTTGCAGGAAAGGTCAATGTATTCACAAGGCACTTTGCTTCTGCATTCACAAAGCACGATGAGGTTCTGGTATCGCATCGGGGATAAAATACTTACCAGTCCATTAGCAGTCAAGGAGGCTGTCAAACAGCATCTACAGTAGAAACATAGATTCACCAACCCAGGAATAAGGAACTGAGTGAGCAACCACACACCTCAGTTGGAACTAAAAATACACAATCAGGCTACAGCAAGGCCAGATCTTTTTTGTTAAAGGCAAATAAAGAGCAGCTGGGTATTAACTGCAAACTACTCAAAATAATCCAAAGTCCCGTGGCACCTTATAGACTGACATTTATTGGAGCATAAGCTTTCGTGGGCAAAGACCCACTTTGTCGCCCTCCTACGGAAATGGTTTTTCCTAATATCCAACCTAGACCTCCCCCGCTGTACCTGTGTCTACAGATCCAAACTAGATGCTTTCCTGGAAGGTCTGTTTGCCAGCTTCTCCACACTCCAAATGCTGCAGCCGCATTCAGCACTTCAGTGCGGACAGTGCTTACCCCAACAGCAGGGGCTGCCCTGGCAGTGTAGGTAATCTGCCTCACCCAGATGCAGTAGCTAGCTCTGGGGATGAATTCTGCTCTGGACTTTATGCTTTCTCTGCCAGGATTAGGCTGACACAGCTACATGTCTCAGGGCTGTGGGGTTTGGCGCTGTTGCAAAAAAAAGGCAAAGCAATTCTGGGGTTGCATTAGCAGAGGCAGCCTTCACAGCCTCTTCTGGCAAGGAGTTCCACAGGTTGACTGTGCGCTGTCTGAAGAAGAACTTTCTTGTATTCGTTTTAAACCTGCTACCCATTAATTTCACGTGGTGTCCTCTAGTTCTTATGTTATGGGAACAAGTAAATAACTTTTCTTTATTCAGCCTCTCCTCACCACTCATGATTTTATAGACCTCTATCATATCCCCCCTCAGTCTCCTCTTTTCTAAACTGAAAAGTCCCAGTCTCTTTAGCCTCTCCTCATATGGGACTCGTTCCAAACCCCTCATCATTTTAGTTGCTCTTTTCTGAACCTTTTCTAATGCCAAAATATCTTTTTTGTGGTGAGGAGACCACATCTGGACGCAGTATTCAAGAGGTGGCTGTACTATAGTTTTATGCAGGGGCAGTAGGTATTCTTAGCACGGAAAGCATAGGGCATGATAGCACCAATCGACTGGGTGCTGTAAAGACCTTGGATGGAGCCCTGTGTCCAGATTGGGCCAGGAATGTCCAGAGAGGCTGTGGAGACACGGAAAAGGATCCAGAGCTGAGCTACCCCAGTGATCCAAGGGGTGGAATGCAAGTCACAGAGCAAAGGGGGAAGGAACCGGACAGCTCGACTTTGGAGATGAAGGGGGGACATGACAAGGGTCTTCAGATGCTTGTTGTGCTCTGTAGCCACAGACCAGCAGGGCCGGTTTAGATTAAATCCCAGGACAAACTCCCTAATGGGGTCAGGACCCTGGAACAGACTCCTGGGAGGGTTCGGAAGCTCCTGCGCTGGAGGATTTCCAAAGGAAGTGGCTAGCGAGCGGTCTGGGATGCTTTAGACACAGCCAAGCCTGCATCACGGCAGGGCTTACCCCAGCTGACCCCTGCAGGCCCTTCTCTGAGACTCCAGCTTTCCATGAAGTAAAAGCCGTTTGTGGCCCAGCCCTCAGTGAAACTCACATGCTGGAGCTCAGCACAGGGTGTCTCTGTGACACTTAATGCCTTGTGTGGACCAGGCGCTCAGATGTGATGGGCAAAAGGTCCCTCCTGGCCGTAACCTTCTGTATCTATGGATCAAGAAAGTGGCCCAGGCAGTTCACAGAATCACAGAACCCCAGGGCTGGAGGAGACCTCAGGAGTCATCAAGTCCAGCCCCCTGCCCAAAGCAGGACCAACCCCAACTAAACCCCAGCCAGCGCTCTGTCAAGCTGAGACTTGAAAACCTCTAGGGATGGAGATTCCACCCCCTCCCTAGGTAACCCAGCACAGTGCTTCCCCTTCCTCCTAAGGAAATAATTTACTCTGTCTCAGAGCATACGAAGAAGGGAGCATTCAGTCACAGTGCACGTCTGGACATATCACAGGGGGTAAAGAAAATGGTTTCCCTCCTACATGTGGGGTCTGTGGATCTCCTCGCCCCAGACATCTGTGGAGCAGAGAGGCCGGTGGACTGGGACCACAGATGAATTGGGCACTGTCGGTGGTGCTGCTAGCCTCCCCTTTATCCAGGGGGTCTGGCACTTTCAGCTAGACGGCACCATTTTCATTTGCCTGTTCCCAGACTGTGGTGGCTTGGACTGAAATTTCCCACTCGGAATGTTGGCCTCCTGCTGAAAGGGTTGGGAACATTTCGGGCACGACAGTTCAGCCGCCGTCTCACACGAAGTGAGGGGAGCAGCGGCCTGTCTCATGTGGAGAAATCCCTACAGTTGTTCCCAGGGCCTTTGGCAGCTCCAGCGAGGAGTCCCTCGCACTGCCGTGCTTCATACCACACAGAAGTTGTGTGGCAGCCCCTCCGTGAACAGCCGGAGCCCTGAGAGGCCGGGGAAGAAGGGGACGGTGTCTGTAAATTCACCCACCGCTGGCTGCTGAGCTCTTTGCTCAGCTCTCACTGCAAGGGCAGATTTCACTGAGCGGAGCCTGAGCAGAGTCCAGGCCGTGCTCTCAGAATGAGCCTTGTGATGTGCATGTCCTGAAATATTACGTCCTGGAGGATCCCTGGGCTATGGAAATGCAGCCACCTCTGGCCTAGAGGCCATAAGCTGGGGTGGGGGTACTGCAAAGAGGGACCTTTTGGCTTGTGATACTGGAGCAAACTCATCCCCTCTGACAAGGGCCCAGGGATGTGGAATGGGTGGGCAGGGCAGAGAGGGACGCAGACCTATTCACTATCCCGTCAGGCACACCGTTGTGCTGGGTGTTTGGGGCAGGGGAGCCCCTCAGCTACAGCTGGTACCTGTGAGTGCTGAGAGGGACGTGTCTTCCCTGGGAACCCCCCTCAGGCAGCCACGTCCCGCACCTCTCTCAGCCCAGCATCTGCAGCAGCGTCCCACGCCGAGAGCCGGCACAGGGCTGTGCACCGTCTATAATACAGCTCTGGGCCACCCCAGGGGGGTTCCCTCAGCCTCTAATGAATGAGCAACCGTCTCAGTGTAAATAGGCTGGAGACAAGCTTGTCTGTGCTACTGAATTCTTCATCCATAGAGAGGATTCCACAGCAATTAAAGGCTTTTCCCAAAGGGAGAGGAGACGTCTTGGCCTCTGGGCTGCGTCAGGGAGGAATTGGCTCCTCTCTGTGTTTGTGTGTATTTTAAATAATGATTCATTAGTAAAAGAATTGGGACTCTGCCTAGTGCCCATAGGGTCTGATAGCCTAGAAATGCCCAGGAGGGATGTGCACATAGAATCCTATGGCTGGAAGAGATCTCAGATGGTCATCAAGTCTACCCCACTGCCCAAAGCAGGACCAACCCCGACTCAATCATCCCAGCCAGGGCTTTGTCAATCTGGGACTTAAACACCTCTAAAGCCGCAACTTGAGAGCCTTGCCCCTTGTTCTGCCAGTTGCCACTGCTGAGAACAGCCTCTCTCCATCCTGTTTGGAACCTCCCTTCAGGAAGTTGAAGGCTGCTCTCAAATCCCCCCTCCTCTGCAGACTAAAGAAATCCAAATCCCTCAGTCTCTCCTCATAAGTCATGTGCTCCAGCCCCCTAATCATTTTGGTTGCCCTCCACTGGACCCTCTCCAATGCGTCCACATCCTTTCCATAGTGGGGGGCCCAGACCTGGATGCAATACTCCAGACATGGCCTCACGGGAGCCGAGTAAAGGGGAATAATCACTTCTCTAGATCTGCTGGAAATGCTCCTTCTCTCCACCCTAATACACCCTTAGCCTTCTTGGCTACAAGGGCGCCCTGTTGACTCATATCCAGCGTCTCATCCACTGTAACCCCCAGGTCCTTTTCTGCAGAACTGCTACTTAGCCAGTCGGTCCCCAGCCCATAACAATGCTTGGGATTCTTCCTTCCCAAGTGCAGGACTCTGCACTTGTCCTTGTTGAACCTCATCAGATTTCTTTTGGCCCAATGCTCCAATATATCTAGGTCACTCTGTATTCTTTCCCTGCCCTCCAACATATCTACCACTCCCCCTAACTTAGTGTCATCTGCAAACTTGCCGAGGGTGCAACCCATCCCCTCAACCCGGTCATTAATGAAGATAGACAGAGAGATCTAGAATAGCCAACTCAAGGGAAACACAAACCCTTTCTGGTCACTTGCTGATCCCCTGCTCTGTTGCAGTGGCTCAGTGGATGATGCTTTCCCTGTGCCTCTCCTCTGGGCACCAGTCTGTGTGGAGAGAGGACGCTGGCCTGGATGGGCCTTTGGTTGGACCCCGTATGGCCATTTAACTTTTCTGGGGGCACATGGAAGATGTGACTCTGCCCCCCCTTCTCACTGCTCACCTCTTACTGCACTAATACCCCTTCAACTGCATGCGTGTGCTCTGGGGTGTTACAGCGGCTCTGTGCTGATATCCATTCGGCTGTGTGCGGGGGCTCCCCTGTGTGTTACAGCAGCTCTGTGCTGGTACCCATTTGTCTGTATGTGTTGGCTCCCCTGTGTGTTACTGGGGCGCTGTGCTATTCCCATTTGGCTGTGTGCGGGGGCTCCCCCGTGTGTTACACCGGTGCTGTGCTTATAACCATTCGGTGAGCGCGTGGGCTCTTCCATGTGTTACACCGGCTCTGTGCTGATACCCATTCAGTTGTGTGTGTGGAGGCTCCCATGTGTGTTACACCGGCTCTGTGCTGATACCCATTTGTCTGTGTGCGGGGGCTCCCCTGTGTGTTACACCGGCTCTGTGCTGATACCCATTTGTCTGTGTGCGGGGGCTCCCCTGTGTGTTACACCGGCTCTGTGCTGATACCCATTTGTCTGTGTGCGGGGGCTCCCCTGTGTGTTACACTGGCTCTGTGCTGATACCCATTTGTCTGTGTGCGGGGGCTCCCCTGTGTGTTACACTGGCTCTGTGCTGATAACCATTCGGCTGTGTGTGAGGGCTCCTCCATGTGTTACACCGGCTCTGTGCAAGCAGCTGGTGCAGCAGAGTCTGAGAGATCCCCAATGAACACACAATCAGATAAAGGGCAAAGGAACCTCACAACTTTATTGCAAATGAAGCCAGGTCCTCGTACCCAGCTGCCTCTGTCAGACACTCACACACGTGTGCCTGTTGCCATGGACTGGCTCTTTCAATGATGGGATTCTCCACTCACCCCTTGGGCAGACAAGTGCAGCCCCCTAAGGCTGTGTCTAGACTGCAGGGTTTTTTCGAAAAGAGTTGCCTTTTTTCCAAAAAACTGTACCTGCGTCTAGACTACCCCCACGTTCTCTCGACAGTACATTGAAAGAGCACAGTGGTTTTGTCGACAGCGGTAAACCTCGTTTTACGAGGAAGAACACCTTTTTCGACAGAGATCTGTCAAGAAAAGGGGTGTGTGGCTGCAGGGAGCCAGTTCTTCCAGAAAAAAAAGGCATGCAGGAAGAAGCCCTAGTGGACAGTCCAGCCTTTACATGCTGAGCACTTCTATGTTTCCTGCCCGCAGCCTCTTAAAGGCACAGGCACCCAGAGAGGCATTGCTGTCAGGAAGCCAGCCAGAGCACCCATGCCAGCCATGCTAGCCATGTCCCAGCCTCAAGGCCCCCCTGGCCCTTCTCGGGACAGTGAGGAGAACTCACCAGAGGCACCAAAAGGCTGGCACCAGCCTGGTCTGGCTCTGAAATAAAAAACCTCCTGGAGCTCTGGTCCCAGGAAGAGGCCCTGCAGGACCTGCAGTCGTGCCACAGGAATGCGGAGATCTATGGGCGCATGGCCCAGGGACTGGCCACCAAAGGGCATCACCCCCGCACCATGGCCCAAGTCAGGGCAAAGGCGAAAGAGCTGTGGCAGGGATATGCCAAGGCCCAGGACCAGAGCTCCCACTGCAGGGCAGTCCTACAGAGCTCCCCTTACTCCCAAGAGTTGGAGCACATCCTGGCCGGTGGAGAAGCCCAGAGTCCACTGCATGTGGTGGAGTCTGGTTTACCCCACCACATCGTGGACCGACCCCTGAGGGAGGACGACCAGGCAGGAGAGGCGGGAGAGTTGCACCCAGAGGAGGAGGAGGAGGAGGAAGAGGAGGCAGCAGGGACCCTCTCCAAGGAGCTGATCCTGTAGACCCCACAGGCCTCTCAGGCGTCTGAGGACATCAGGAAGGGAACATAAGGTGAGTGCTTTGAGGGGTCACCACACACGGGCAGGTTGGTAGTGAGGGGGGCCATCTAGTCCCATTGCCGCTGTGGGGCCCCAGTGAGGCATTGAGGCCACTGCCCAACTCACACAGGGTGTCACGTGTAAAACCCCTGAGTCCCCTGTCCAAAAGCTTGCCCTCAGGGACAGCGGGGGTGCACACAGCCGAACCCTCTACCCAACAAGAGACCACCACACCCGCCCCACCACCATCCCACACCCGTGGCACCCACAGGCACGACCCTCCAGCACAAGATGAAGGCAGAGGTCGAGCAGCACGACATGCTGCTAGATGAGCGCAACAGGAAGACTGGCTAACCTATTGAGGAGGGCTTTAAACTAGGTTCAATGGGGACAGGTAAGCAAAGCCCATAGGTAAGTGGAGAACATGGAGACCTGGGAGATGGGTCAGAAATGGGAGGGAGCGTGGGCTTTAATGGCAGAGAGAAAGGAGGGTCAGGGAAAAACTGGGAGGCAAGATCAAATCAGTATCTTAGATGCCTATATACAAATGCAAGAAGTATGGGTAATAAGCAGGAAGAACTGGAAGTGCTAATAAATAAATACAACTATGACATTGTTGGCATCACAGAAACTTGGTGGGATAATACACATGATTGGAATGTTGGTATGGAAGGGTACAGCTTGCTCAGGAAGGATAGACAGGGAAAAAGGGAGGAGGTGTTGCCTTATATATTAAAAATGTACACACTTGGACTGAAGTGGAGATGGACATAGGAGATGGAAGTGTTGAGAGTCTCTGGGTTAGGCTAAAAGGGGTTAAAAACAAGAGTGATGTCATGCTAGGAGTCTACTACAGGCCACCTACCCAAGTGGAAGAAGTGGAAGAGGCTTTTTTTAAACAACTAACAAAATCATCCAAAGCCCAAGATTTGGTGGTGATGGGGGACTATCCAGATATACGTCGAGAAACTAACATAGTGGGGCACAGACTATCCAATAAGTTCTTGGACTGCATTGGAGACAACTTTTTATTTCAGAAGGTTGAAAAAGCTACCGGGGGGAAGCTGTTCTAGATTTGATCCTAACAAATAGGGAGGAACTGGTTGAGAATTTGAAAGTGGAAGGCAGCTTGGGTGAAAGTGATCATGAAACCATAGAGATCATGATTCTAAGGAAGAGTAGAAGGGAGAGCAGCAAAATAGAGAAAATGGATTTCAGGAAGGTGGATTTTGGTAAGCTTAGAGAGGTGATAGGTAAGGTCTCATGGGAATCAGGACTGATGGGAAAAACAAGTGAGGAGAGTTGGCATTTTTTCAAAAGGACATTATTGAGGGCCCAAAAGCAAGCTATTCTGCTGCGTTGGAAAGATAAAAAATATGGCAAAAGACCACCTTGGCTTAACCACAAGATCTAAAAATAAAAAGGGAGTCATATAAAAAATGGAAACTTGTTTCGGTCTTCACCGAGAAGTTAGGCATTCCTTCAGACATAGAATACTCAAGGAGCTGATAGAGGAGGTATCTGAGCCTCTAGCTATCATCTTTGGAAAATCATGGGAGACACGAGAGATTCCAGAAGACTGGAAAAGGGCAAATCTAGTGCCCATCTATAAAAAGGGAAACAAGAACAACCCAGGAAACTACAGACCAGTTAGTTTAACTTCTGTGCCAGAGAAGATAACGGAGCAAGTAATTAAGGAAATCATCTGTAAACACTTGGAAGGTGGTAAGGTGATAGGGAACAGCCAGCATGGATTTGGAAAGAACAAATCATGTCAAACCAATCTGATAGCTTTCTTTGATAGGATAACGAGCCTGCCTCTTCCTCCCAGCATCAACTAAGTCTTGAACACTGTTCCCTATCTCACCAGCCTCACACCAGGCCTGTGGCTGATCCTTCAGCCCTTCTTCTTACTCCAGGACTGGCCCTAGGGACAAAGGCTTTCCTTACCCCCCAAGCTACTGGGGGGGTAAATGAGTTGTACACACACTGAGTCTTCACTTTCTTCTGCTGACAGCCCAGTGAGGCCAGGAGGGAGGGAGACGGGGAGTGGAGCAGAGAGCAGAGCGTGGGGGCAGAGGACATGAAAGGAGAAGCGGAGGTAGGAAGCAGCCAGTTTGCCACCTTCTGTCATTGCCTAGACACATGCCCTGACTTCTGCACCCCCAACCACTGCCCTGAGGCTCTCCCCCGACACCACCCAACCCCTTGCTCTATGCATCCAGTGGTTGGCAGTTGCATCAAGCTTCCCTGGCAGGTTTCATGTAGTTTGGTTCCTGTCATGACTCCACTGAATGTGCACAGAGAACCGGGGTATTGTCCCATCCAACGTACTGTTGTGTGGTTCAATTTATTTTAGATCCAAGGGAAACCAAGACACTCCAGAAAGACTTAACCACGTACTTATTTATTGCAAGCCTTTAAGCAGTTAATAGAGTCCTATAAGTTTTACAGGCCTTAAAAACACTTACTATACAATTTAAACCTTTTATAATTTTGAAGATAATAATTAGTATAACACAAAACAATACAAAAGCAATTAACAAAAGATTTATTAGAATACCCTAATTGAGCCTAGTTCACTTACACTTCACCCGTATGCCACCTACAGTGCCAAGCAAGAGGTTCGTGGTCCCTTTGACTCCCACGCTTCGGGACACCGTGCATTGCGGTAGCCGGAGGGAAGGGTCTGTTACCTCTAGTTACTATGTGGGTCAATCCTGCTCACAACCTCCCATCAATTCTTCTTACTAAGCCCATTTTATAGCAAAGCGAGACTTGGTCATTCTAACAATATTTACCAATTAATTACATATCGTGTAGGGTCCCTATTATCCCCTTATTTGGGGTACGTCCTGCTACTCAGGAAGTTGTAAAATGATGTGCTTAGTTAACAGTTCTATGGCTGCCTCTGCTTTTTGCTCATCAGAAATGAAATGTACCAGTTCACTCCCAGTTTTCTTGGCATGATTGCGCTGTACAATGCAGAATACGCATGATTGTGCAAAAACATTCCTGCCACTCAGAGCCCCAGCCTTGCCTATGTGCTCCATGCACCAGACTTGAGACAGGCCTGGACTTTGCTTTGTTAGAGATCAGTCTTTTGGGTAAAGCAGACGTTGTTGTTTTGGATTGAATAATGTTTAATGGAAAACTTTTCCGTTAAAAGCATTTGCGGAAAATCATGCCAGTCTAGACAGCCAGGGAGAACAATGGGATTCCCTCCACGTGGGCGAGGCTCTAAAAGGGCCCTAAATGTTCCTCCGTATTGTCTTCATTCCAACTCGTCACCTCTGAAGGATCCCTGCTATGAACAGAGCCCACTGAATTGACCTCGTTATCTCTCTCCTTCCTCTTGATTGGAACTCCTTTCTTTTCATGTGCCTGTATATTTATACCCAGGGGTCGACAAATTATGGAAAACCCTACCCGCCAGACAAAAAAGGGACTCGCCACCCTCCCCCACAAAAAGTGTTTTTTTAATGGTATAAATTCCTAATCAGAATAAGAACAGTAATTACTAATAAGTCATTAATAAATATCACCCAAGTTATTAATAAATATCTTATAAACCTCTACCTTTTCTCTCTGCTGCCATGTCTCCTCCCCTTGCTCCATCAGCTCTCCTGGTGCCTGCTGCCCCCCAACCCCTCACCCTCCTCTGCTGTCCTGACTCCTGCCCTTCTCACTGCCCTCAGCCCTACTGCGACCTGCCCCCCTCCACTAGCCCTTCTCTGCCCCCTGTGCCCACTCCTCCAGTAGCCCCACTCTGATCATGTGAGCTACCCCTCCTCATCCCCTCTCTAACACCTCCTCTACACACCTGCCCTGCCTCTCTCCTCTGGTGCTGGTCCCTCCTGCAGGTGTCTGCCCTTCTGCTTCACCCCAGAATCCCTTGGCACCTGCACCCTCCTGATGCCTCCCCTTCCCTCACTGCCCCTGCCACCTTTGCCCTCTTTTTCCCTGATACCCACCCCTCACCACCCTCTGCCCCGTTCCCCTCATGCCCCTGTGCCCTCACTGATGCCTTCCTCATGCCCACCCCTTCTTTCAAGCCTTCTCCCAGCACCTCCTCCTCCCCCCTCTAGCCCCCTGTGCTCTTACCCTCTTCTCTCCCAGCATCACCCTGTCCCCCCTCCCACTGACACCTCCCCTCCTGCCCTTTTCCTCATTGTCTGCACTTGGCCCCCAGGCATTTGTCTCTCCTGAACCCCTGTCCCTTGGTGCCTTCCCCTTCTTCTTCTTCTCCTGACCTCCTCCTCCCCTCCCCTCAGCACAAGCCCCTTCCCCACATTTTTCCCCTCCCCTCCCACAGCCCAGCCCAGCCCAGCCCCTTCCCCTCCCCTTCCCCCAGGGCCAGCTCTAGGCTTTTTGCTGCCCCAAGCAAAACATTTTTGGCCACCCCCCCTTTTGTTGTTGTGTTTTACACGTGTTTGCATTTTGCAATGGGTTTTTTTTGTTTGTTTTCGTTTTTGTCCCGGCATTTTAGCCCTATAAATAGCAAATAGCATTTTCATTCATTTTTTTCCATAAAGGCAAAGGCGCTTCAAGTGAACTCCCCCTTTCACTCACAGCAGCCTTTTCCCTGCCCTGTCCAGCCCCTCCCTATGGAGAAGCACCCTTCACTCCCGACCCACAGGGGGAGCAGGGTTCAGGGACAGCACAGAGCCAGAGGGGTGTAGGGAACAGTGTGGGGGGGTATGGGGGTGGCGCGGGGAATGGGAGGCACAGAGCCAGAGGGACGCAGGGATCGGGGGGAGCAGGGTGCGGTGGAGGCACGGGGAATGGGACGCGGGGAACAGGAGGGGCAGAGGATCGGGGACTAGGGGCAGTGCAGGGAACGGGCAGCACAGAGCTGGGGGTGGCAGGGATCAGGGAGAGCAGGGTGCGGGGTGCAAGGGCGGCACAGAGCCAGAGGGTCGCAGGGAATAGGGAGAGCAGGGGGTCCGGGGTGCAGGGGAGCAGGGGCGGTGTGGGGAAGGGGTGGCACAGAGACAAAGGGGGGGCTGGGGCCGTGGCAGGACTGCAGCAGGTGGGGCGGGCCCTGGCTGCACCGTGCACCGAAGCCAGCTCCCAGGGACACACGGCCAGAGCCGAGCTGCCGTGGCCCTTTAAAATCAGCAGGGCCATGTCACGCCAGCATCCTGGCATCCCACCCCGCCTCCTCGCGCTGGAGCTGCATGCAGGCAGCCTGGTGGGAAGAATCGCCGCACTTCCCTCTTCCCAGCGGCGCTCTGCTCCTCCGCCGGCTGGCAGATTGGATGGGGCCGCGCCACCCATAATGCGGGCTTCCGCCAGCCCTTCACAATGGCCCACCGGGCCAGTCTGCCCCTGCACTCGCCAGCTGGTAAAATCTACTCGCCACGGGTGAGCGGGCGAGTGTATTTGTCGAGCCCTGTTTATACCTGCCTGTGGAATTTCCACTACATGCATCTGACGAAGTGGGTCTTTGCCCACGAAAGCTTATGCTCCAATAAATCTGTTAGTCTATAAGGTGCCACAGGCCTCCTCGTGGTTTATGCAGATTCAGACTAACACCCCTCTGATACTCAGTTCCTGGCAGTTGCATCAAGCTGCTGCTGCACAAACTTTTATAAGAACATAACATAAGAACATAAGAACAACCGTAGCGGGTCAGACCAAAGGTCCATCTAGCCCAGTATCCTGTCTGCCGACAGTGGCCAGCACCAGGTGCCCCAGAGGGGGTGGACCGAAGACAATGATCAAGCGCTTTGTCTCCTGCCATCCCTCTCCAGCCTCTGTCAAACAGAGGCCAAGGACACCATTTTATCCCTGGCTAATAGCCTTTTATGGACCTAACCTCCATGAAATTATCTAGCTTCTCTTTAAACTCTGTTATAGTCCTAGCCTTCACAGCCTCCTCTGGCAAGGAGTTCCACATGCTGACTACACGCTGTGTGAAGAAGAACTTTCTTTTATTAGTTTTAAACCTGCTACCCATTAATTTCATTTGGTGTCCTCTAGTTCTTCTATTTAGGAACTAATAAATAACTTTTCTTTATCGGCCCTCTCCACACCACTCATGATTTTATACACCTCTATCATATCCCCCTCAGTCTCCTCTTTTCTAAACTGAAAAGTCCCAGTCGCTTTAACCTCTCCTCATATGGGACCCGTTCCAAACCCCTAATCATTTTAGTTGCCCTTTTCTGAACCCTTTCCAAGGCCAAAATATCTTTTTGAGGTGAGAGACCACATCTGTACACAGTATTCAAGATGTGGGCGTACCATAGTTTTATACAGGGGCAGTAAGATATTCCGGGTCTTATTTTCTATCCCTTTCTTAATAATACCTAGCATCCTATTTGCCTTTTTGACCGCTGCACATGTGTGGAAGTTTTCAGAGAACTGTCACGATAACTCCAAGATCTCTTTCCTGATTTGTCGTAGCCAAATTAGCCCCCATCATACTGTCGTATAGTTGGGGTTATTTTTCCCCAATGTGCATTACTTTACACTTATCCACATTAAATTTCATTTGCCATTTTGTTGCCCAATCACTCAGTTTGGTGAGATCTTCTTGGAGTCCCTTACAGTCTGCTTCTGTCTTGACTATCCTAAACAGTTTGGTATCATCCATAAACTTTACCACCTCACTGCTTACCCCTTTCTCCAGATCATTTATGAATAAGTTGAACAGGATTGGTCCTAGGACTGACCCTTGGGGACACCACTAGTTACCCCTCTCCACTCTGAAAATTTACCATTTATTCCTACCCTTTGTTTCCTGTCTTTTAACCAGTTCTCAATCCAAGAAAGGACCTTCCCTCTTATCCCATGGCCATGTAATTTACACAAGAGCCTTTGGTGAGGACCTTGTCAAAACTTTCTGGAAATCTAAGTATACTATATCTACTGGATCCCCCTTGTCCATGTTTGTTAACCCCTTCAAAGAACTCTAATAGATTAGTAAGACAGGATTTCCCTTTACAGAACCCATGTTGACTTTTGTCCAACAAATTATGTTCTTCTACATGCTTCACAATTTTATTCTTTACTATTGTTTGACTAATTTGCCGGTACTGAAGTTAGACTTACGGTCTGTAATTGCCGGATCGCCTCTAGAGCCCTTTTTAAATATTGGTGTCACGTTGGCTACCTTCCAGTCATTAGGTACGGAAGCCGATTTAAGGGATAGGTTACAAACCACAGATAATAGTTCAGCAATTTCCCATTTGAGTTCTTTTAGAACCCTTGGATGAATGCCATCCGGTCCGGAGATTTGTTAACATTAAGTTTTTCTATTTGTTCCAAAACCTCCTCTAATGACACTTCAATCCGGGACAGTTCCTCAGATTCATTACCCACAAAGGCGGTGCAGATTTGGGAATCTCCCCAACATCCTCAGCCGTGAAGACTGAAGCAAAGAAATCATTTAGTTTCTCATGGCTTTATCGTCCTTGATTGCGCCTTTTATAGTTCGATCGTCTAGGGGACCCACAGGTTTTTAGCAGGCTTCCTGCTTCTAATGTACTTAAAAACATTTTGTTATTTCTTTTTGAGTTTTTGGCTAGCTGTTCCTCAAAATCTTTTTGCTTTTCTTATTACATTTTACACTTGATTTGACAGTGTTTATGTTCCTTTCTATTTATCTCACTAGGATTGGACTTCCACTTCTTAAAAGATGCCTTTTTGTCCCTCACTGCTTCTTTTACATGGTGGTTAAGCCAGTGACTCTTTTTAGGTCTCTTGCTATGTTTTTAATTTGGGGTATACATTTAAGTTGGGCCTCTATTATGGTGTCTTTAAAAGTTTCCATGCAGCTTGCAGGGATTTGGCTCTAGTCACTGTGCCTTTTAATTTCTGTTTAACTAACCTCCTCATTTTTGTGTAATTCCCTTTTTGAAATTAAATGCCAGGGTGCTGGTCTGCTGAGGTGTTCTTCCCACCACAGGAATGTTGAATGTTATTATATTATGGTCACTATTCCCAAGCGGTCCTGTAACGGTTATTTCCTGGACCTGATCCTGCGCTCCACTCAGGACTAAATCGAGAATTGCCTCTCCTTGTGGGTTCCTGCACTAGCTGCTCCAAGAAGCAGTCATTTAAGCCATTGAGAAATTTTATCTCAGCTTCTCTTCCTGAGGTGACATGTATCCAGTCAATATGGGGGTAATTAAAATCCCCATTATTATAGAGTTCTTTGTTTTGGTAGCCTCTCTAATCTCCCTCAGCATTTCAATGTCAGTATCCCTGTCCTGGTCAGGTGGTCGGTAATATATCCCTACTGCTAATTTCTTATTTTTGGAGCATGGAATTACTATCCATAGCGATTCTATTGAACATGTTGATTCATTTAATATTTTTATTTCATTTGATTCTACATTATCTTTCACATACAGTGCCACTCCGCCACCCACCCGGCCTGCTCTATCCTTTCGATATATTTTATATCCCGGTATGATTGTGTCCCACAGATTTTCCTCATTCCACCAGGTTTCAGTGATGCCTATTATGTCAATCTCCTCATTTAATACTAGGTACTCTAGTTCACCCATCTTATTAGTCAGACTCCTAGCATTTGTGTAGAAGCACTTTAAAAATTTGCCACTGCTTGTTGTGTCTGCCCTTCCCTGATGCATTGGATTCCTTTGTGCAGCGGTTGTTTGTCTGCTCTGGCCCATGGTTTGCCCTCTCCCCTCCTCTCTTTCTGACTACAGCTTAGAGAATCTCTATCAATGGATTCTCCTCTAAGAGAAGTCTCCCTCCGATTTACGTGCATCTCCACACCAATCGGCTTTCCCCATCTCTCAGTTTAAAAACTGCTCTCACGGCCTTTTTAATGTTTAGTGCCAGCAGTCTGGTTCCACCCTGGTTTAGGTGGAGCCCATCCTTCCTGTATAGGCTCCCCTCTCCCAAAAGTGTCCCCAGTTCCTAATAAATCCAAACCCCTCTTCCCTACACCATCGTCTCATCCACGCATTGAGATTCTGAATCTCTGCCTGCCTACCTGGCCCTGCGCGTGGAACTGGAAGCATTTCCGAGAGCGCCACCATAGAGGTCCTGGATTTCAGTCTCTTTCCTAGCAGCCTAAATTTGGCCTCCAGGACATCTCTCCTACCCTTCCCTACGTCATTGGTACCTACATGTACCACGACCACCGGCTCCTCCCAGCACTACACATAAGTCTATCTAGATGCCTCGAGAGATCCAACCTTCGCACCAGGCAGGCAAGTGACCATACGGTTCTCCCGGTCATCACAAACCCAACTATCTATGTTTCTAACGATCAGAATCACCCACTACTAACACCTGCCTCTTCCGAACTGGCATTCCCTCCCCCTCAGAGGTATCCTCAGTGCGAGAGGATACGCAACATCCTCTGGGAGGAGGGTCCCAACTACTGGGATGGTTTCCCTCTGCTCCCATTGAATGCTCTGTTCCCTTGAGACTTTCATCCTCCTTAAGAGCACTGGGGCTCTCAGACTGGAGGTGGGACAGTACTACAGTGTCCCAGAAAGTCTCATCCACAAATCTCTCTCTACCTCCCTTAGCTCCTCCAGTTCAGCCACCCTGGCCTCCAAAGCCCGAACTCGGTCTCTGAGGGTCAGGAGCTCTTGCAACGGGTGCACACATACGCCACCCGCCCACAGGGCAGGTAATCATACATGTTACACTCGACGCAATAAACAGGATAGCCCCACTCTGCTGCTGGGCTTCTGTCTCCATTTTTCTAATGAACAAGTTTAAGTATAAACTGGGATTCTTTTTAAACCTCTGGAATATAGATTATGATAAGAGTTATGTTTTAAAGAAGGCCAGAAGTCACTAGAGCCCTCTAACCTCCCCCTCTAAACTCCCTGTTAGCAATTCCTGTTCGCAAGCTCCCTGGTCGCTGAGTCACAGGCTTATATAGCTCTGGTAGCCCCTCCCCCTGACTGAGGCTTAGCCAATTAACAGAGGCTTCTAGATTTCAAACCTTTAGAAGCTCCTTCAAGCAAACAAACAATCAAACCAACCAACCAACCAGATAAACACAAGTTCAGCACACAGCAAATAACTCCCCCACACACAAACACACACTCCAGACAGCCACTTACCACAAGGGTCCTGTTTTTACTCCTCTTTCACCTGGAGAACTCCCTCTCCAAACTCCCTGTTAGCAATTTTGTCCATATTATGACTCCACTGAGGGTGTGTCTAGACCAGTGTTTCCCAATTGGTGCTCCGCAGAACCCTGGGGTTCCGCGAAGCAAAACTAGGGGTTCCGCAAGGAGCCGGCGCTCCCTGCCCTCTGAAAAGAGAGAGAGCCGGCTAGCCCCGGACCGCGCAAGGCCCTCCCACGCAGAGGCGTACTGAAGGGGGCGGGGAGGGGGCAATTGGCCTCAGGCGCCACGCTAGGGGGGCGCCGGGCCGGTGTGGGAGCGATCGCAGGCTGCGCAGGCTCACCTGACACTCAGATCAGTGAGCCGGCAGCTGGGCCAGGTGCTGCCGTCCGGGCGCACGGAGCAGGGGCAGCCGGCAGGAGCAGCCTCTGCGAAAAGTGAGATTAACTTGTCTGACCGGTTCTTCTGCCTCTGTGGGAGGGGAAGGGGGAGGCGCTGGGTTGCTTACACTGAAGGGGGTAGATTTAGTGGAGGGCTCTTGGGTTGCCTGTCTCTGAAGGAGGGGATTTGGTTGGGGGGGTGGCTCTGGGGTTGCCTGTCTCTGAAGGAGGGGGATTTGGTTGCGGGGGGTGGCTCTGGGGTTGCCTGTCTCTGAACGAGGGGATTTGGTTGGGGTGGCTCTGGGGTTGCCTGTCTCTGAACGAGGGGATTTAGTTGGGGGGGCTCTGGGGTTGCCTGTCTCTGAAGGAGGGGGATTTGGTTGGGGGAGCTCTGGGGTTGCCTGTCTCTGAGGAGGGGATTTGGTTGTGGAGGTGCTGGGGTGCCTGGCTCTGGCATCAGCTGGTAGAAAACCTGCCAGTCTCTAGCGCAGCCCCTGGTTGGGCAGGCCAGGCCAAAGGGCATGGAGCAGGGGTGGGGGCCAGAAGCGTGTAAGGGCAGGCAATGGCAGGGGGAGAATACAAGTGGGGGGTGGATCTTGGGAGGAAGAGGTAGCTCAGGAGCATTTTTGGGGGTGGGACAGTGTGTGTGGGGGGGGCCTTGGGGAAAGAACAGCAGGGTGGGGATCACGAGTCTGGGTGCTTGTGCCCCCCAACCGCACATTTTGGGCACTTCTGTTATTCTGGGCTATCAAAGCTGGGTCTGCCCCGGAGCAGTGCCCAGCCAAGGCAAGGGACAGCACATGTTAAAGACCCAGAGTAAAGTGATGGCTTGGCTGGTGGGGAAGCAAGAAGAGCTTTGTCATTTGTGAACTCCGCCCGCAAGGGCTGGGAGCGGAGGTGGGGAGCCCCTTCCTCGTATGCTGAATTTGCCAGTGACCTGCCGCCTGGCACCCAGTTCCCTACCCACTGACTTTCAGCCACTCACCCGTCTGTCACTGGACTGCCTCATTTGATTTCATCTGGACACAAAGCACTTTCAAGCAACGGATGGCACCATCCGCCCACTGGAATGGTACCAAGCCCGCGGGACCAAGGTAAGTTTTGTCCTTGCCAGCCCTTGCTCTGCCCATTGGTAACACTCAAAGGGCTTTCCCAAGGAGGCCAACATTATTCCCATTTTACAGCTGGGGAAACTAAGGCACATCTGGGGCTGTGACATGCCTGAGGTCACACACCAGGCTGGACTAGAAGCTCAGTTTCCAGTGTTTCAGGGGCTGTCTACACAGGTAACAAAGATGTGAGTGCAGCACAGACCAGCATAACCCGGCTTGCTGCAATCTGATTAATGTGGGGAACAACCGCAAGGTGGGGGGGCTTCAGCAATCATGCCCTGTCTAGCTCATGCTGCGATCAAGCCACCCCTGCTCAAAGGAGAGAATCCTGGGAGCTGCCCGCTGGCCCACGGTGAACCCCAGCTAACGGCAGCAAAGGGCAGAGACGGATACTCGGCAGCCACCCCTTCCCCCCGCTTCTCCCATCCGCTCAGCCCCGCCCCCAGGCTTGCTGTGGCCTGTGGGGGGAATGCTTCAGACCTAGCCAATTCACTCCCCTCACGCTGCAACACCGGCCTAGAGGTGCACCAGGTTCAGGGCATGCCACATGCCATCCACGCTAGCACCCAGCAGCACCCTGTTCCTTGTCCCAGCACCCTGCCAGTCATCCTAGTGCCCAGCAGGACCATGTATTTGACCCTAGCACCCTGCCACCTGCCTGCCCCAGCACCTTGCCCCAGCACCCCGCCACCTGAGCCAGCATCCTTCCACCCAGCAGCAGCCTCTCCCCAGCCCCAGCACCCACTTTCACTCTGTCCCCTGCCCCACCAGCACATTTGGGACCACATTAGTGAGGCTTGGGGGTTTTTGGAGGGTTTTTTTTTTTTTTTTTTTGCATCTCGCTTGTGTGGCCCCGACTGACTTTTCTGTGGGTCAGTGACCCTGACTCAAAACAGGTTCCTCACCCTCTCATAAATAAAGACAATGCTAAAACCTTCTGAATTTGACATAATATTTTATTTAAAAATGAAGCCTGGTCAACAAGCCCCCGATTGGGACCAAACCCCCATTTCACTGCAGCATCATAACACTCCTGCACCACCTGACCCCAAATCTGAGCCTATCATACACTGGAACCCCCTGTCCTGAGCCTCTTACATCCCCAAACTCCTACATCCCCACATCCTCAGTCTTCTGCCACAACACTCCTCCACCATCCACACATCACAAATCTGTGCCCTGAGCCCATCATACTCACAACCTTCTTGCCCTGAGGCCCTCACATATCCAGCCCAAACTCCTGCACACCTCACATCCACAAGCCCATGGCTTGCTCAGCACCAACCTTCCACCTGAGTCCAACACTCCCCAGCCTGGAGCCCCCTTCCCGAGCCAACATCTCCTTCTCCTGTATCCAAATTCCTTCCCAGAGCTTGTACTTCTCACCCCTTCCCACACCCAAATCCCTCATTCCCACCCCACACCGCCTGTCTCAACCTAGTGAGAGTGTATAAGGGCTGGGGATAGCAAGTGATGGAGAGGAGAGGAACAGAGCGGATGAGGCCTCAAGGAAGGGAGGTGGGGGGATCTTGGGGAAGGAATGTGATTTTCATGCATCCTCTCTTTCCCCGCTTTTTTTTGCTTGACAAACCTAGGGGTTCCTTGAAATTTTGAAAAGCTGAAAAGGGTTCCTCGGCCAAATAAAATTGGGAAACACTGGTCTAGACTACAGGGTTTTTTCGAAAAACCTTCACCTGCAGGTTATGGCAGCTGGCCTGGGCACACTGTCATTGCCACAGGGCTGGGAACGGGCTGCCGTGGCACCGAACAGACTTGCTGGTGTTCCCACAGGGGTCAGAGAAGGGGGCGGCCAGCCGGCCGAGCCTGGCTAGATTGCTGCCGCGTACTTTCAAAATTAAATCAAAAGAAAGCGGCAGTTTTTCCGACTGCGGTAAACCTCATTTCACAAGGAAGATGCCTTTTTCCGAAAGTGCTCTTTCAAAAAAGGTGTTCTTGAATGCAAACTGTGCTTTTTCGAAAGAGAGTGTCCAGACTGCCTGGGTCGGCTCGCTTTTTTGAAAGACGTGGTTGCCATCTAGATGCTCTCATTCAAAAGAGGCTTGTAGTCTAGACGTAGCCTGAATGTGCACAGGGAACCGAGGTATTGTCCCATCCCATGTACCCGCGTGGTATGGAATCAGGCAGCAGGTGCTGGTTCACTTATGCACAGCAACAAGCTTCACAGACACACGTGTGCACCACAGTGCCGATGGTGGTGTGGACCTGTGAGTGCTGGTGCACGTGCACTGCCAGGGACGCAGGACTCCCAGCTTGCAGGACTTTGTACAGTCCCAGCCAAACACTCCATGCCCCATGTACCTCACACCCAACTGTCCACCCCTTGCAACCGGCCATTGGGTCTGCTCCTCCGCAGCCAGTGAGGAGGGGACCATCCAAATATCTTCTCTGGATAGGCCATGATTTACCTGAATGATTGTCCAATTTACACCATTCCACACGCACCCATCCCGGAGCGCCCAGTGGAGTCCTCCCCTTCACATTCCCATAGGGCTTGTGGGGACCCCTGTAGCTGCTGTTCCAATCCAAGGTACCATCGTAACACAGAAGTGCTAGCTGAGCTTTGTGTGGTCCCAGACACGCCTCCCCCAGGTTAGCTTTCTGAAGCCATCCCCCATCCATGGCATGAGGATTTCAGTTCAGTGAATTAATCACAAGTTCACCTCAGCTGCCCTTTCCCCTTCCTCTCTCAATTGTGGGCAGTTGTTGTGCCAGTAGCACATTAGTTACTTAGTTACCCATCAGTCCCCTGGATTCCATGCACCCATCTGTGTGATTTCTGCTGCCCACATATCCCTTCTTCGGTGCCCCTCCCCCACAAATTAAAGTGTTGCTTCAGCCATCCACAGGATCATAGAATCCTAGGGCTGGCAGAGACCTCAGGAGGTCATTGAGACCAACCCTTTGCTAAAGGAAGAACCAAATGTGTGTACTGCAGTTGGGATGGATACGGTCCACCCCCCACACTGAAGAAAGAACACATTGAAGAAAGCTGCTTTCACCCACTCCACAGTAACTGCCATGTGTTTGCCCATCAGGAAGTAGTTCTGGCTTCAGGCCGCGGGCAATTTGAAATCCAGGGTTTCCCACCACAGAATCCATATGACCCCTAGATCCCTTCCTGCAGGACTCCTTCCTGGGCAGCCATTTCCCATTTTGTATGTGGGTGTCTGACTGAGCCTTCCTAGTGGAGCACTTTGCATTTGTCCTTATTGAACTTCATCCTGTGTCCCTCAGCCCATTTCTCTGACCTCTGTGGAACCCCACTTGTGCCTTTCCAGCAAGACTGTGATCAAAGGGGCCATGGGAGGGGCCCTCTGAAAGGCTCCGTCTGTAGGACGTGAACAGCCTGTGAAGGGGCCTGAGCCGGCACTGCCTGGGCAGTTGCGGAGTCTGGCTCTGTCTGTGCTGCTGAAACATGGGGGGAGGCTGAGAGCCCCCCACCCGCTGCCTGTCAGGTGCAGCAATGGGAAGGCCAAGGAACAATGATAGTTTAGTGAGGAAATTCACACAAGCCCAAGGGCTGCCCAGGAACTGTAGGCAACAGAAACCTCCCCAGGCAGCCCTGCACAATGGGAATGGCTCGGCCCCGACCACAGCAAACGGGCTCCTGGCCAGTTGGAAGCAGATAGAAAAGGGGCAGTAGCATGACGAAGGCTCCTCGCTCTCCCTAGGACAATGCACCTGAGAGTAGGGAAGGGACAAATTGAACTCAGGGAGGAAGTGCTGGTCCCAGGCAGGAAATAAGAAAACCTGCCGGAAGAGCCTAACCTGCTTGTGCTACATAACTGGGTGAGATCCTGCTCAGCTCAAATCCTGACTAGTACTTTAGGCTGAGATTGTGGTTTTGTTTTATTTTTATGGTTAAGCTACTTTGATCTGTTTGCTATCCCCACAATCCCTAGAAAGCTCTCTTCTGGCACTAATAAATCTATTGGCTAGGTTACCTAACACCCCGTGTGTTATCTGAAGTGCAAGGGAGACAGTCTCAGCTCATGAACAGGTGTTGGTTCATGTCCACTTTTCATTGTCAAAGTGGTGCCCTGGGTAAAACATTCTTATTGGTTGGGTTTTCACCATGGCAGGACAGTGCAACTGTGGTGTCTTACACTGGGGGTCTGGGAGTATTTGGCTGTAGCATCGCTGTTGTGGGTTCATGAGTGGCTGGCCAAAGCATCCATGAGGACAGCTGGGTGTGGTCCCTCCCTGTGATGGCATGAGGCGAGCTTTGCAGCTTGTCACATCACAGTGCAAGAGGGAGCCCAGCCTTGGGAGACAGAGGGCTCAGCTGTACCTCAGTCCCAGGTGACACCCTGGGGAGGACCCATCACAGGGATTATCCACAAATTGATGGGGGAGAGGAGTGGTCAGTAACAAGGGTGGGGCTTTGAGGCAAGATGTGGAGCAGGGGCAGGACCTTGGGGTAGGGGGTGGGTCAGGATGTGGGTCCTTGGGTGTCCAATTACAATGAGAAATAAAATTAGAAATGTGGCAACCCCGTGAGTCGTACACAGACAGATTCCCCAAGACGGCATGTTGAGAACCAGAGTCAGGTCAGGACAGGAATTAATCTTTGACTGGCCAGTCAGTGATTCAGGGAAGAGGGCCCAGCACCCTCTCGCCTGCCAGTGCTGCTCAGAGATCAGTCTGGGAGCCAGAGCTCCAGCAGAAAAATTTCCTCTCTTTATGAGTAGAGTCAGAACAGCCTCTTTCGGATCTGCTTGGTCCTCACCCCGTAGATGATGGGGTTCAGCATGGGGGGCACCAGCAGGTACACGTTGGCAAGGAGAACATGAAAATGGAGGGGCAAATTGTGACCAAATCTCTGCGAGAGGGAGGAGAAGAGAGTGGGGATGTAAAAGGCTAAGATGACACAGAGGTGGGAGCTGCAGGTCCCAAAAGTCTTGAGCCGGGCATCCTTCGTGGGGAGGCGGAAGATGGCCCTGAGGATCTGGATATAGGACAGGGTGATTAGAATCACATCCAGACCAATCCTACAGAGTAGCACAAAGAGCCCATAGTAGCTACTGATGCGGATGTCAGCGCAGGCCAGTTTCACCACATCTATGTGCTCGCAGTGTGTGTAGGGGATGATGTTCGTTCTGCAATACGGCCACTGCCTCGCCAGGAAGGGGTAGGGCAGTGTGAGGATGGCACCTCGTAGCACAACAACCAGGCCAATCTTGGCTACCACAGGGTTAGTCAGGATGGTGGAATGTCTCAGGGGATGGCAGATGGCCACGTAGCGATCCAAAGCCATGGCCACGAAAAGTCCAGACTCAATTGCTGAGAAGCAGTGAACAAAGTATAGCTGGGTGAGGCAGGCATTGAATGCGATCTCCCTGGAATTGAACCAGAAGAGGCTCAGCATTTTGGGCAGGGTGGACGTAGACAGGACCAGGTCGGTGACAGCCAGCATGCAGAGGAAATAGTACATGGGCTCGTGGAGGCTCGGCTCTGTCTTCACGATGAACAGGATGGTGAGGTTCCCCAAGATAGTTATGACGTACATGGCACAGAAGGGGATGGAGATCCAGACATGGGCCGCCTCCAGGCCAGGAATGCCCAGCAGGATGAAGGTGGAGGGGTTGGTGAAGATGGTTCTGTTGGAATCAGACATGGAGTAGCAGAGAAGGAGTCCAACACTGGGACCAAACAGTTTTTGCTGAATGTATCGTGTCTTCTCCCAACTTTGGGCATGTGCCCAGGATTTTCAGGTGATGTCACAGTATGAATGCCTAGAGGGACAGACAACATTAGCATGGGGTGTGGCAGGCACTGCTGGAGGCTGTTCTAGTGGGTGAAGCGGACTGGTTGCTCTTCACACAAATAATGCCATTTTCATGATGCAGAGAAATTAATTATGAACAACGGACCCTACAAATGCTAATTGCATATTTTTACGGAGCATCAGGCATCAATCAGTCCCACACAGCTTTGTGTGGGAAACCTTAATAGGCACCAACAGGAAACAGATATTAGGGAAGTAAATGGGTGTCACTCGTAGCAACACCATGGAAACACCTACTCATATGCTGTAGTGACCAAAACAGAGGCAGTGTTGGGATACACAAGGGATCAGATGGGGCTTACGTTACTCTAGATCTGTGCTTTGCTTTGGTCACCCTGTCTCTGTAAAGGACAGAGCAGACAGAAATGAGGTTTCTGGGGGAGACAGGCTATGAGATGGGGGGAGGTCGCTATTTGTTGACAGACAGAAAGACTGGGACTGCTTAGTTTAGAGAAGAGAGAAACTAGGGTGAAGATGGCAGAGGAGAGGAAACTAAAGAATGGAACTGATCGCATTCCCATGGACAAGGAGAAAAGAGTTCCCAGCCAGAACTATCTCCAGACATTTAGTGCTTCAAAAGGGCCAATTCCCCAAAGGGGGGGAAAGTGAGACAGAAAACTGGCACTGAAAACTGGGAATAGTAATAGAGATGTAGCCGTGTTAGTCTGGTCTTGCTGATACAAAAAACAGGACTATGTAGCACTTTAAAGACTAACAAGATGGTTTATTAGAGGGCACCAGAGAGCTAAAAAGTCAGGATTCCACAGTCAAGAAAGTGAATAACTTTTGTTAAAAGTCTGGTTCAGTGGCAAAGGGAAAGCATCAAATGGGAGGAGGAGCAATACACAGCACATGAGAAAAGGGAAAAAACAGAGATTGTAGAGATCAGAATTACGATCTCAAAGAGAAGATTATCAAGTATATTACCAAAAAAGAGAAATTCTAGAAAACTTGAGTCCAATTTCTAGTGGGAACAAGGACACCTGGTAATGTTGCAGAAAAAGGAGCTATGTTCTAGAAATAGTTTTGTTCTGCATTCGGAGAGAAGCCCGATGAGGTTCTCATCTTGCTTAAAGAGAGGAAGCACTTTGCAGTCCATCAGCAGTCCAGGGGGTGTCAAACGCCATCGACAGTAGAACCTTAACGTTCCGATCACCAGAGGTAAGAACTGACTGATCAACCAAACAGCTGATTCACAACCAGGTATTTGCAGTCAGGCAGAAGCAGAGCCGACAAACACACAAACAAAAAGGCAAGTTCCAGAAAGTTCTCTGTTAAATGCCAACTATCAAAAATAAAGACAAAGTTTGAAAAAAAGATGACAGGGAAAAATGTAAAATTTTCATGGAATTAGTTCAAGGAAAAGAAAAGTGTTTACACTGCGCCTCTGGCCTGCGGAACTCCTTGCCACTGACATTCCTGCAGCAAAGAGCGTGGCTGAGTGGGATTCAGAAATGGACTGGCCATTGTGGCATCACCCTCAGTTAAGGCTGCCTGGCACCTTCACTGAGGAGACCTGATTTTTAGTTGCTGCTACGTGCGCCCAAGTGTTTGAGAGGGAATTTCCCACCCCGGGTGTTTGCCTCCCGCTGAATTGCTTTTTGAATGTCTCAGGGATGCCCGTGCAGCCGAGATCTCCAACGAAGATTAAAGAGAAGATTAAAGGCTGGTAACAGCTCCCCAACCCAGCGCCCTGGGATGCAGGAGGAGGTGAGGGTCTTCGTACATTCACACACCGCTGGCTCCTGAGGGCTTCGCGCCGTTCTTACTGCAGGGGCAGTTTTCCCTCAGCGGGGTCTGAGCAGGCAAGCGCTCACAGCCTTAGAATGGGGCTATGTGTGGTATAGCTGCTGACGCCTTTCCTCCTCATGGGTCCCTGTGTCGCCATCAGCCATGGGGGGAGGGTGTGCCCAGCAAAGAGGGACATTTTGGCAAACTCATCCTCTATGGGAAGGGCCCTGGGGTGTTTCATGGCTCTGCAGAGCAGAAAGAACCCCAGGCTGACTCTATCCCCTCGCACCCACGCTGCCCTGGGGCTGTGGGGCAGGGGAGCCCTCAGCCAGAGCTGGTACCTGTGAGTGCTGAGCGGGACGTGTCTTCCCTGGGAACCCCCCTCAGGCTCTGTGTCCCGCACCTCTCTCAGCCCAGCGTCTGCAGCAGCGTCCCGCGCCGAGAGCCGGCACAGGGCTGGGCACCGTTTATAATATAGTTCAGTGCAATCCCAGCGGGGTTCGCTCAGCCTCTAGGCGAGCCAACATCTAAAAGACTGGAGACCAGAGACACTCTATCACGTCTCTCTGCCCATGCCTGCCATTGCGCTGTTTCTACAGCAACTCATGGACCTTCCCACAGGGCGAGGAGAACTCCTGGGCTCTGGGCTGAGTCACAGAGGAACTGGCTGCTCTGCGTTTGTTTATATTTTACAATTATAGCTGATTAGTAAGAGAACCTGGGTAAGTTATGCCCGGGTCTCCCTAGGGTTTGATCCCATGCCATTGCCCAGGTGGGAGGGGTCGGCAGTCGACAGGGACGTGGAGAAAGATGCCGGCGGGGAGACACGAACACTTTCCGCAGCTGCACGGGGCTGTTGCTAGGCGATCAGAGAGCAGTGACTGTCATCACACGGGGCAGCCCCTTTCACTGAAGGACTTTGAAAACCCCTAGCAAAGGGAAGTCCCCAGGAATCATAGAGCCCTAGAACTGGAAGGGACCTTGAGAGTCATCCAGTCCAGTCCCCTGCCCTCACGGCAGGACCCAGCACCTTCTAGACCATCCCTGACAGGTGTCTGTCCAACCTGCTCTTAAATATCCCCAGTGATGGAGATTCCACAACCCCCCCAGGCAACTTATCCCAGTGTTTAACCCCCCTGATGGCAGGAAGTTTTTCCTCATGTCCAACCTAAACCTCCCTTGCCAGAAGTTAACTCCACTGTCTTTTGTCCTGCTCAGAACATGCCTGCTAATACATCCCGGAATGAGGTTTGCTGTTTGCGAGAGTTTCACACTGTTGACTCATATCTAGCACATGGTCCTGAATAAGACCTCAATCCCTTTCCATCACACCCCTTCCCAGGTAGTCATTCCCCATTGTGTGTGTACAGCCCTACCCTCCACACATTCGCATGCTCTCGATGCCATCATCGACATTGCTGGGAGCCCACTCAGTGCGCCCTTAGAGCCAGACTGTGAGTGTGGACAGATGCTCTCTGGGAATGGCATTTAAATTAAATTAATGGAGATTGCCTATCTCCTAGAACTGGAAGGGACCTTGAAAGGTCATCGAGTCCAGTCCCCTGCCTTCACAGCAGGACCAAGTACCATCCCTGACCAATTTTTGCCCCAAATGGCCTCCACAAGGATTGAACTCACAACCCGGGGTTTAGTAGGCCAATGCTCAAACCACTGAGCTATCCCTCCCCCTCATTTGTTAATGAGAAGGTGTGACGGGGTGACTGCCCTGCACTGGCCCTTTAAGGGAGCGATGGGGTGAGGTCACAGAAGACTCCTGGGGGGGGAAGGGTTTCCCGGGTGCTGACAAGGCCATGGCCACTCACCTTCCCACTTTCTGGGGCTTCTCAACACCCAGTCCTGCTGGGCCCGCTCCCTGGTCTCCCCCAGCCAAGGCCTGAGCTGAGATACCTTCTCCTCCTCCCCCCGAGAAGCAGCACAGACACTGAACCACTTCAAGTCCAAGGGGAGTGCAGTTTTGGGCTCAGCTTCCCGGGATGCCACTCCCCAGATGGGATCAGACCCTAGTGAGTGACCTGTGTGAGCCCCCTTTAGCAATGAGCGGGGGGATGTGCCCACTGGTTGCTCCTTCCCCTGCCTGGTAACAATTATTTACACTGGGCTTGATAGGAAATAAAAGTGATTGTATTAGGTACAAGCAGTAGGACTGAAACGGGAATAGGTGAGAACAGGCAGAGCAGAGTAGATTACAAACTCACAATAACAGAAAACGCTTTGCTGTTTCTTTCCCAGCAAAGCCTTCCAAAGCAGGGCTTTTCCTGACCCTGGGACCTTTGGTTCTTTCCCTGGGGTGTGTCCAGCCAGACAAAGACCAAGACCTGCTAGTTCCCTATCATTTTACAGATTCCCCCTTTTGCATGGGAAGTTACCTGCCCAGTCCCTACCAGTTAGGGAGGTCAAGTGACTTCCTAGGACCAGCCACTGCTAAGACTTAAGGACAAAAGGCTATTTGCACATGATTGCCCAGACACTGAGGTGTCCCAGCCTTGGAAACACCCTGGATGGCTTTCCTTTGCACCATTAGAACCACAACGCATCCCACTCCCCATAGCTCTAACTTTACACACAATGCACCACAATAAGATACACAGACCCAGCGGATTAGGACATGAGGAGTGACAGGTTACATGAGATCGTTTGTCCAAAGCACCTTTGAGTTGGCTATCTGTGTCCACAAGTCCATGTTCTAAAGCTGGGGGGGAGGGTCCATCATAAAGGGGTTAAAACCCAGCCCAGGAGAGGGCTGGTGTGTTGGAGCTCTGAGGCAGCAGCTACAGCAGGAATTAGCCAATTAGGGCCCAGCTGAGGGCAGTATAAATAAGGGCTCCTGGCAGGGTGCTTACTCTTGCCCTAGTAGTGGAGGAGGAGGGATTTGGCTGCTAGGTGCTACAGCTAGAGCAGAGCAGAGCTGGAGGGGTGCGGGCGGGCTCTGGCCTGACCTCATTCCCAGGCTGCAGGGCCTGAAGCAAGGCCTGAGAGTAGTAGGGACCCAGCCAGGGCAGGCAAGGGCAGCAGGTCCACACCCCTTGCCAATGCTGAGGGGCCATGTCAGGCTCCAGGTTGCCCCTGAGGAAGGGGCTAGATGAAGCCTGGCTGTGGGTCATTGAGGTGAAGGGGGGCATAAGGAGTTGGGGGTTCCCTGAGGGGAGGACCCCAGAGTGTGGAGCCCTGTGGCAGGGCAGTACCCAGAGGGAGGATGCCATGTTCTGGGAGGGACGTGGGTCCTAGCACAGAGTGGTCGAGAATAACAAGTAACGGTGGATGAGAAACCAGCCAGAGGGGGGCTCTCCAGCACCAAAGAGCGAATTCCATGAGTGACCAGCAGGAGGTGCCTGTGGCAGTGAGGCCTGTTGTGTCAACAGCTGTATTGAAATCTAGATGTACCACATCTACCATCTCCCTCCTTGCTAACAGCCTTGTTACCCTGTCAAGGAAAGCCATGAGATTACTTGGACTTGATTTTTTTCTTGACAAATTCATGCTGACTGTTCCTTGTCACTTTATTATCTTCTAGATGTTTGCCGAAGGATTTCTTAATTACTTGCTCCATTATCTTCCCTGGCACAGACGTTAAACTGACTGGTCTGTAGTTTTCTGGGTTGCTCTTATTTCCCTTTTTATAGATGGGCACTAGATTTGCCCTTTCCCAGTCTTCTGGAATCTCTTCTGTAATGGACAGGAAGAGGCTGACCAGCATCCGGTGACTAAGGGGTTAAACTCAGGTAGCTAGCAAAGGTGTTGGACGGGGGCCGGGAGAACCAATCAAGACAGAGTATTGAAATTTGAATTAGATATAGGTTCCCTGCCTGCTTTCTTTGAGTGGGTGAGAGAAACCAGGAGTTGAGAGGCAAAATGATTTAAACCCAGGCAGAACTGCCATGTCTCTGAGGAATTCAGGGCACAGAAGTGGACTGAATAAAGAAAAGATTGGAAGTAAGTAAAGGAACGTGGATCTAGTCGTGATCAGGGTATTTTCTTTATTTGGTGGTTTGGTTTGAACTGCTCTGCGTGGATCTCTGCCTCCCCTCCCCATTTACCATCTAAGCACTGTGCCAGAGATTTTCTCTGTTTTAATTGTTTTCCTTAGTTGCTCTGTAACATCTAGCAACCAAGTCTGCGCTATCAAGTTTATCTTTGGTTTTGTAATAAAAATCAGGTTTTTAAGGTGGTGATTTGATTCTTCTACCCTGGACAGTCTGTCGGTGTCTGCAGGCCTCTGACTGAGGGGTCAGTGACCAGAGACCACGGCTTGTTTTTCTCTTTTCTTTTTCAAGCTCTTTTGGGTCAAAAGAACTTGGGGTGCCCTGGGGTGGGTTCAAGTGTTCACCCCTGGTTTTAGGAATAAAATCACTTGATGGTGGCAGTGATTCCCCAAAATCTGGGTATTAGGATTCTGGGGGGAAGTTTTTTGTAAACAGTGTCTGTAGAGGCAAGGGTTTGAAGTTCTCTTGCAGGCCCCCATCTTCTGCACTCGGGCTACGTCTACATTGGCATGATTTTGTGCAAAAGCGGTTGCTTTAGCGCAAAAACATGCTGCCTGTCTACACTGGCGGGGAGTTCTTGCGCAAGAACACTGACGTTCTAATGTGTGAAATCGGGGCTTCCTGCTCAAGAATTATGATGCTCCCGCTCAGGAATAAGCCCTCTTGTGCAACTGTTCTTGCGCAAGAGGCCAGTGTAGACAGGGCTCATGGCTTGGCTATCTCCTCAGTCAGCCCCTTGAGTGTTCTAGGCTGCATTCCCTCAGGCCCTGGGGATTGAAGACATTCAAACGTGTCCAAATCATTTTGAACTTGTTCTTGCCCCATGTTAGCCTCTGAATTCTCATTTTCCCTGGTCTCCATTGTATAAAGCATCGAGTCACCACCAACCATCACGAAAATGGCCCATTTCTTGCATGGAACAGCTGGCTGAAGCTGATCCCAAGTGGGACAGAGGTGCTGCTGGTGGGCAGAGCAAAGGGTTTTGAAGGCTTGGCAGCCACGGTCACACCCACAACTGGGCAATTCATCTGTAATTGGGGTGTTCTCTTGGATACGTGGGTGATGCTGAGCTCTCTCATAGTAGCGCCTGGGAGCAGTGCTTTCTGCCATCTCCCATAGCAGCATCTAAGTGCTTTCTGCCATCCCCTGTTCACGAGGAGACCCCATCCCATCCTGGGGACTGATGGCCTCGCCTCAGTGACACAGGCCTTCGTCAGTTCCCAGGCTGGACTGCAGCAATGCAACATACCAGGGCAGGTCGCCTTACACCTGCACTGCTCACAAAACTCCCCCCGGTACTAACGCTACAGAGAGTGTCCTCAGTGACACAGGCCACGGCAAACACATCAGACCTGTTCTCCGTGCTCTGTAGTCGCTCCCCAGAGAACCAATGGCCTAGTCCATTTATAACACAGATCTTGCTCAACATGTCGTAGCCAGTCCTTTAGAGTCTGAAATCTAAATGTGGAAGGAAGGAAGGTCTGAAAAGGAAGGAATGAAGGTGGGAGAAGGGAGGGAGGGAGGGAGGAAGGAAGGAAGGAAGTCGAAATTGTTAAAGGAATACACCAACTGCAAAGTCCTGGGGGCAGGCTTGTAGCAGAGATGGAGTAATCTGCTGCTTAGATCAAGTCTCTTGGTGACATGGACTGTTCGGATGAGTCATCAGTCCTCCTGAGCTCCCGTTCATAGCAGAGATCTGAGGTGATGAGCCAGAATGAAGACAAATGATGGAACCCCCAGGGCCTTCTTCCCAACCTAGGCCATGTGGAGGGATCCCATTGTTCTCGCTGTGTAGACATATGTCCCAAGATGGAGTTTGGGGCACATGAGAAAGCCCTTCTCCGTGCGTGACTCAGTGCTTTTCAGGCAGATGCCACGGCCCACACTCCAGATTGAAGGTTTGCAGGAAAGTCTGTTCAATGTGGTCTCCCATGTGTCATTGTTCATTGAATGCTCCTTGTTCGGCCAACCAACCTGAACAGCCTCTCCCAGACTTGCTGGCTAGCTGTTCTGGGGGTGTTACTCCAAGGGCCAACATCTGAAATGCCGACACACAGCCAACAAGGGGTCACCAAATGAAATTAATAGGCAGCAGGTTTAAGCCGATGTTCATATTGTCAAGTACAAGAATGATACAGACACATGTAGTATAAACAGAACAGTGAGTTACAAGTTTTCTATAGACACCCCACTCAGCCCACTTTGTACAAGGTTTGCTGCAAACATAGAGCAGTGGTTGCAACCATGCTCTGTACTTTTACACTCTGATAACGTCCCACCTGGCCGGAGGGGGGGCTGTGCTCCCAGGCTGATGGGATTTCTAGCCTGTGTAGGGAAGGTTGGTGAATTGTTTGCACCATCGAGGTGAGACACAGCTGGATACAAACCCTGCTACGGTATAGAATTTGGACAGGTTTCTGTTTAACTTTTTAGTTAACTGACTTTAATCTGGATGCTATTCCTTGTATTCACTTCAAATCCGTCCTTCTGTGCTTCTTACATCTGTTTTATGAGTTTACCTAAAATGGACCAGTAAAAGAATTCTGCACAGGGGCCGGGGCATTGTCCTCTCCACATTGAGAGAGGGGCGATAAACTGACATTGGTCGGGTTTCTGACCAGGGCAAGAGGCTACAGCTCTGAGGTCGTAGGCTGCAGAGATTATGGGGAACTGACTGGAGCCTCTGTAATATTGGCTCATGAGTAGCCAGTTGAAGCATTCATGTATGGACCTATCTGCCAATCGATGGAGCTCATCTTCACAAACGTCACATAAAAATTGGCCATTTATGGGGGTGTGTATTCTTTTCAGATCCTACACTTTTTTTGTAATGTCTAGATAGATTGACTCATGAAGCATTTGAGATAGGTAACATAACATAAGAACAAAGGGTCACCAAATGAAATGAATAGGGCAGGTTTTAAACAAACAAAAGGAAGTTTTTCTTCACTCAGCACACCGTCAACCTGTGGAACTCCTTGCCAGAGGATGCGGTGAAGACCAGGACTTTAGTAGGGTTCAAACAAAAACTAGATAAATTCATGGACATTAGGGCCATCAATGGCTTTTAGCCAGGCTGGGTAGGAATGGTGACCCTAGCCTCTGTTTGTCAGAGGCTGGAAAGGGACGGCAGGAGAAGGATCATTTGATGATTACCTGTTCTGTTCACTCCCTCTGGGGAGCACCTGCTATTGGCCACTGCAGGCAGACAGGACACTGGGCCTGGCCGTTCTTATGTTCTTCTGAGAGCCTGTGCAATAGTTTACCAGCAGAGCAATCTGTCCTGTGCTATGGGAGATATGCCACATGACTTCATGTTGGCCTTTAAGATCTCTTTATAATGCTTATACTGACCACCAATGGAGCAATGTTCATGAACACGCTGGCCGTAGAAGACCATCTTCGGTATCCGTGTATCATCCATCCTCATACCATGACCAGTCCAGCGAAACTGCTTGTTCATGAGCATTGCTCCCACGCCCCTGACACCACACAGCTTACAGGCCTCCGGGTTAGGAATTGTGTCCCACCAGTTCACAGGGGCAATCTTTCTGAGGCAGCAACTATGGAATTAAGCGAGTTTCAAAACGTGCTGACGACAGATGGTCCGGGACTCCGAGCCTTACAGCAGGCTACTCAGGACAACTGCCTGACAGGCTGTACCCGTCGTATGAAGTTTAACGCCACGCTCATTCCATAAGCGCTGAGTCAGTCTTCCGAAGGCCGTGCTGGCTAGCTGAGCAGATCCATTGTCATCAGCATTAATGCCAGAGGACAGCACGCGTCCAAGGGAGCAAAAACAGTGCAGCCAAAAAGGTGCACAGAGGTAGCAAAACAATCAAAAAGCTCCTGTGCATCTCGACTGAATCATAGACTCCTAGAACGCTAGAACTGGAAGGGCCCTCAGGAGATCATCAAGTCCAGTCCCCTGCCCTCGTGGCAGGACCAAGCACCGTCTGGACCATCCCTGATAGATGTTTATCTAACCTGCTCTTAAATATCTCCAGAGAGCCCACATCCTCCCTAGGCAACTTATCCCAGTGTTTCACCACCGACAGGTAGGGAGTTTTTCCTAATGTCCAACCTAAACCTCCTGGCTGCAGTTTAAGCCCATTGCTTCTTCTCCTGTCCTCAGAGGCCAAGCAGAACAACTTTTCTCTCTCCTCATGACACCCATTTAGATACCTGAAAACCGCTCTCTTGTCCCCTCTCAGTCTTCTCCTTTCCAAACTAAACAAGCCCAATTCTTTCAGCCTTCCCTCCCAGCTCATGTCCGCTAGACCTTCCATCATTCTTCATGCTCTTCCCTGGACCCTCTCCAATTTCTCCACATCTTTCCTGAAATGTGGTGCCCAGAACTGGACACAATACTCCAACTGAGACCTAACCAGAGCAGAGTAGAGCAGAAGAATGACTTCTCGTGTCTTGCTCACAACACTCCTCTTAATGCCGCCCAGAATCATGTGCCAAGAATGAGCCACAAACGCAGAGTCACCACAAACAGGAGGCCATGGGCAGGTGGAGAGAAGCGTTCATGTAACTGCAGCTGGGGGTGTCCCTGTCAGCACATGACTGAATGCACGCAAGGCAGGGAGAGGATTGCGGTTCCCCACCACCATGCGGGAGGGAGCCCAGACTGGATGCCAGAGGGCTTGTGGTACCCCACTTCCAGGCTGCACCCCAGGGAAGTGTGGGCCAGCCACCCAATGAGCAGGGCCAAATAGACTCTGAGTCCATTTCCCTCTGCTCATGTGCTCAGTTACTGATCGAGATACCCAGGTTATGACAGAAAAATGAAGAATCCTGGGTCCTCTCCATCATTCTCTGTGCAACCCTCTCCAAGTCATCTCACCCTGTGCCTCAGTTTACCCATCTGTGTAACGGGGAAATGTTCTGAGTGACTTTCCCTTGCTGGGTGTTTTGGAGACTCCTCCGGTGAAAGGCTCTGGCCAGTGTGGGGATAGTTAATAGTGAGAGTCACTGATCTTTGGTCCCTGAGGGACAACCCCGTGTGCCTGCAGACAGTGTCTGTGTCTCCCCTCAGGCATCTGTCTGTCTGCCACCCACCCATCCCAACTGTGCATTCACTGGGTATCAGGGTCGAGAGAAACCTTCATCCCTAGTTTGTTTCCTAATCAACTAGAACTATTAAATATACACAAACATGCAGAACAACCAATTTCTCTAGATTTGTCCCAGAGCACAGGAGTTCTCCTCTCCCTTTGGGAAGGGCCCTTAATTGCTGCTTACTCCCAAGGCTGGAGAAAGAGCCCAGAAGCACCGACCGGGTAGTCTCCAGCCTATTTTGATTCTTCTTTTCCCCCAGAGGCCGAGCAAACCCCATTGGCACAGCACAGAGCTGTGTTATAAACCTTGCCCAGCCCTGTGCCGGCTCTCGGCGCAGGACGCTGCTGCAGACGCTGGGCTGAGAGAGGTGGGGACGCGGCTGCCTGAGGGGGGTTCCAGGGAAGACACGTCCCTCTCAGCACTCACAGGTACCAGCTCTGGCTGAGGGCTCCCCTGCCCCACAGCCCCAGGGCAGCGTGGGTGTGAGGGGCAGAGAGTCGGTCCGGGCCCTTTGCGCTCTGCAGAGCCACAAAACATCCCAGGCCCTACCCAGAGGGGATGAGTTTGCTCCTGTACTCTCGGCCAAACTGTCCCTTTTAGCTGTTGCTCCCGGCCGCTCTGGCTGGTGGGCTCCAGGGCTGAGGTGGCTGCATTTCAGTCGCCCAGGGCCTGCGTGGAGATGAAAGGTGTTAGTCAGTGAAACACTTGGCGGGCTGCCATAGAGCCGATGGAGAAAGCTGCTCTCTCCCGCTGCAGAGAGAGAACAAACCATCCCGGCAACTTACGAGCAGTGAGCACAAGGTCTTTTATTTAACGGTGTGAAACAGACTGAACTAACGGTGGGGACCCCCCCCCACTCCGGTCAATTCGTGTGTCCATCCCCTTGGGCTCAGCTCTTTGCTCCCGCATGCTCTGTGGCCAGGAGTTCCACACGCCCAGTCGGTGCCATGCAAACAGATGTTGTTGCTCAGCGTTGTGTGTTCAGATGCGCAGGGCCATTGACTGTTCTCTTGTCAGTGCTGAGAGAGCCAGGAATTGTCCAGGCCTGAGCGACCGGCTCTGGAGAGATCCATAGGGTCCGAGCTCAGAAGGGGCCATCGGGCCGCCCAGTCCAACCTCCCGGAGACCAGGGGCCATGAAATGTCACCAGCCCCCCTGCCCTGAGCCCCTGGGCATGTGTGTGGCTGGGCCCAGCCCCATGCTGGGGTTCCACGTTGTACAGTCCCAGGGACACGGGCCCATACGTGTGCGCTGCTCTGTCCCTGCCACGGTGCAGGATTGGCTCTGCCCCAACCCGAGGGGTGGCCCCTGCAGCCCTGGGAAACCCCACTGAGGGTGTGTCTGCACTGTAGAAACAGCCGTTTTTCCAGAAAAACTACACTTCCGTCCACACTGCAATTGCATTCTTGTGACAGAAAGTCGAAAGGACAGAGAGGTTTTCTGACAGCAGCAACCCTCTTTCTACGAGGAAGAAGCCTTTTTCCAAAAGAGCTCTTTCAGGAAAAGGCATGTGTGGACGGGGAAGAAGGGTTTTTTTTCAAAAGAAGAGGCCTCCAGGAAAAAGCACTGGCCACTGCGTCCACAGCAATCAGAACTTAAATGCAAGAGAACTTAAATCAATGTGAATACGATGTGTCGAAAAAGCAGATCGCTTTTCCATGGCGCTTTTGCTGTGTGGACACTCTTCAAAAGAAGTTTTTTCCAGAAGACCAGACCTCTTCTCTGCCCCACGGCACCCCCAGCTCCTCCAGCCCTGCCACGCCCCAACCTCCTCTCTGCCCCATGGCACCCCCAGCTCCTCCAGCCCTGCCACACCCCAACAGCCTCTCTGCCCCATGGCACCCCCAGCTCCTCCAGCCCTGCCACACCCCAACCTACTCTCTGCCCCACGGCACCCCCAGCTCCTCCAGCCCTAACCTGCCCCACAGCCTCCTCTCTGCCCCACGGCACCCCTAGCTCCTCCAGCCCTGGCGTGTACGGCTAAGGGCATGTGTCCTGCAGCCTACATAGTTAAGTTGCTTGCCTATCATGCTAATAGTATAGGTGTGTTGATTCAGATTAATTCATTAACACGTTAAGGGGAGATTTCATACAGAGGTAATCGTTAAGAGCTGTAATGCATGAAATCGGCCAAAGGTCGTAACAAGCCATTTGTAGGATCAGCTGTAGCTAACGTTAGCGCATGTCTGTAGTGAGACCTGGGTCTCAGCCAGACTCAGGTCACAGCTTATTCCTAGCTCCCCTGGGCTGACAAAGGAACTTATGTCTAGGACCTTTCGCCCGCATAGCAAAGATGACTTGCAGATGATCGGATGGTGGTAGGAAAAATACCCTGTCTCCGCACATCCAGCATTACATGGAAAGTCCTGAAATGACTGGTCCGGCCCAAGCTCAGTAATCGGGCTGGACACAGCATGAGACTGATGACCATGACATGCCCATGGTAATGAACTGGCGTATATGATAATAAGCTGAGCTCAATGATATATTGACCTATAGAAAAAGGACCCTCCCACCCCACTGGATATGCATCAAACATGTCAGTGTCAGGGTAACAGAGGGTAAAAGTGTCTTCCCAGCCTAGGGGCCAGGATGAGCCCCCCCCCCCCATCTATCTTATGAGAGTGGGGTGCTCATGGCTGTGCTAACGGTATTAACCAACAATAGTTGGAAATATACAAGCGTTCCAATGATGCTCACCCAGCGCTGCCCTGGCTGCCTCCTTGTAAAACCTCCACCAGCCCTTGGCTCTCTGCACATTTACCTGCAGGGATTTTCCATCTGCTTCTCTTTCATTGGTGCAAACATTGAACAGCACCGGGCCCAGCCCTGATCCCTGCAGATCCCACTGGACACAGCCCCGTTCCCTGCAAAGGGCTGTCAGGGATCAGTCAGACAGGTTTTCATCCCTGCAGATCCCACTGGGCACAGCCCCGTTCCCTGCAAAGGGCTGTCAGGGATCAGTCAGACAGGTTTTCATCCCTGCAGATCCCACTGGACACAGCCCCGTTCCCTGCAAAGGGCTGCCAGGGATCACTCAGACAGGTTTTCATCCCTGCAGATCCCACTGGACACAGCCCCGTTCCCTGCAAAGGGCTGTCAGGGATCAGTCAGACAGGTTTTCATCCCTGCAGATCCCACTGGGCACAGCCCCGTTCCCTGCAAAGGGCTGCCAGGATCACTCAGACAGGTTTTCATCCCTGCAGATCCCACTGGACACAGCCCCGTTCCTGCAAAGGGCTGCCAGGGATCAGTCAGACAGGTTTTCATTCCTTTGTGTTCTGCTGACATCGGAAAGTGCACATTTTTATCTCAGTGTTTTCCCCTTCTGAATCAAACATCTCAGCAAAACCAAACTCCTCTCCATCTGCCCAGTTCCCATGTCAGCCCAGCGTGCACTCTCGTTAAAGGATGAAATTGGGTTTATTTGACATGACTGGTTTTCCAGAAACCATGTTGTTGACTGGCACTAATTGTGATTCTCCACGTTTCCTATCCTTGTCAAAACTTGTTTTAAACTCTTCTTTTTTAAATCTACTCTCCATTGTAGGGTTGTTCTCCATTTGATCAGGAACTCCTCCAAACCTCTAAAGAAGTAGGACCACCAAACTCGGCATAGAGAGTCCTCTTATCGTAACATAAACTGATGTCAGGGTTTGGCTGTGCCAAGAAAATGGGATGAGCCTGGAATGGGATTGCTTCTCCTAAAGCCAAAGAGAAAGGAGACCAAATCACCAAATCAAGTACAGTCCTTAAAACTGGCATAATTCAGTGAATGCTGGAAGAGACTGAACCAAGGTGAATCAGAAAAATAGGGTGAATCTGGAAACAGAAATTAGGAGCAGGGCTCAGTTTGCCACAGCTGAACCAATGCTTAACGTGTGAAAACTAGAAGAGAGTCTTATTGGAAATCAAATGCCCTTATGTATGAAAACAGCAAATGGTAAGAGTTTATAGGGATAGATTCTCATTTTAAAACATTTACTAAAAAAATTAAACAGAATAATTTTAAATATCCTTCTTTAAGAAATCCAGCATAAAAATAAACTTAATAAAAATAACACTGCACTTTCAAAAAGCACAATTATTTAAATAAAGCCCATATATTATCATTTTATTTTCTAAAAAAAAAAAGAATTACAGATCCAAGCATTTCTGGGTGAACCTGCTAGTACTTTATGCATAACAGAGGGCTGTTCTGTGTTTGCCTTTTTGTGTGTTTGCTTTGGCTTGGTTGGTGTCTGAGGGTTCGTCTACACAGCAGCGTTATTGCGGAATAACATCAGTTATTCCAATTTAACGTATTGTGTGTCTGCAGAGCACGACCATTATTATGAAATAAATTCAAAATGATGGGCTTCTTATTCAGACTTTTATAAACCTCATTGGATGAGGAGTAAGGGAAGTGGAGGGAAGAATGGTCTATTTCAAAATAAGTGCCGTGTAGACATGCCCAAATTCAAAATAAGCTGTTTTGACTTAAGCTACGCAATTAGTGTAGCTCAAGTCGTGCAGTTATTTCGAGTTTAGCCCTGCTGTGTAGACGTCCCCTGACGCTACTTCTGGTCCCAGATGAGATGTCTCATTGACCACGTACTTTGTACCTATAATCAGGGCCACATTTGCTCTTTTGGGGGGGCCCAGGCTTATTAGATTTTGTGGGATCAAACCTGAAGTGTTCCGAGTGCAGCAGGGGGCTGCAGTTGAGGCAGGGGGTGAGGGCTCTGACTTGGGGTGCAGGCTCTGGGGTGGGTGGAGATGAGGCACTTGGGGTCCAGGAGCAGACTGCAGGCTGTGGCCAAGAGGCTTGGTGTGTGGGCAGGAGGTTGGGATGGGGAGCAAGGGTCAGGATGCAAGAGGGTGTCGTTCTGTCAAGTTCCGTTCTCTGTCAGGATTCGGGGTTGTCCCGATGGGTTCCTGACAGGGCCTGTACTCCATCAATGATGAGAAACATTCGGCTGAATGCGTGTGTGCTCCCCTGTCTAATGCGTTAACCCTGTGCTCTCGAGTCAACACGACAGACTCCCGGAGAGCCCCCAGAGACCACAAATCAGATAAGGATCAAAAGCACCCTAGTAGGTTTATTGCCAATTGACGTACATTAACAGACTCGCCGCTGCCCCACTGCACCTCATGCAGGCCGTGGCAATGTGCTATCGCCCATCGCCATAGCAAACCCCCATGGTCAGCCACCGATCACCCTTTGCGGTGCCCTTTTATAGATACATACAAACAAATTACATCACTTCTGAGGTACCAGGCTGCCACCCTCTGTTGCCTAGTTACCACCCCACACCTCACGGAAGGGGGGCTCATTTACTCTCCTTCGAGCTGCCAACTTCGACCCGGTCCGGAACCTAGGTCGGGCTGTCCATGAGCTTTTGGGAGTTGGCTGGTGCCAAGATGTTTCTTATTGAGATGTTCCGCTACTCCCCTCTGGTTCACAGCCTGTCTTTGATCCTTAGTCCCGGTGCCTCCATGTTCTTCCGCGCTCGACCTGACCTACACAGTCACACGATTATCAAGAGGGCCTCTTTCCTGGTGGCCATGTCACTTGCTCACCAGACTCCAGGCTCGTAGCTGCTTGTATGTTACAGGCTTTCTTCAGGCCTGCTGAGTCCATGTTACTGACCCATAACTTACTACAGAGGGATTCGGGGGAGGGGCAGGGCTGTCTGACCCCCCCCACACACACACACACACACTCCTGCCCCACCCCTGGCAGGTCTGTACAATGCAGTAGTGGCTGTAGCCCCCAGCCGTTCTCCTGGCCTGGGGAACTTCCTGTGGGGCCCGGTCTCCCGGGGCTCTGGGCTGCTGCCCCTGTGTCCCTTTCTGACCCTCCCTGCCTGTGGTGGGGACTCTTCACCCTGGTTTCCTTGCACTCAGGGCCAAGGGGGGACAGCCAGTGCGCATGTGCATGTGTCCTGGGGGTGCCTGCTGAGGTTCCACTCCCCACCGCGGGCAGGTGGCAGAGACACACGGACACCATCACGCATGGACGCGGCAGCACTGGGGCAGACGTTCATCGTTTATTGCTCGGGCTGCAGGGAATGTCATTTGTCAGGTGGTAAGAGCGACTGATGCGCCTCGGCCGTGAGCACAGCCCCCAGCAGCGCATGTCCTGTCTCATGGTCCTCGTCTCTCCCTCCAGGCGTGTGTGCTGCGGCCATCTCCTTCCACCCTGGGGATGTGCAGCAAGTGAGGGGAACGTACGGCGCATGCAGGAAACGTCGTTCTGCCTCCGAGTTGGACCCCTTCTCCCTGCCCCATGTCAGATTCCAACATGACCCACTTCACCAACCCCTCCACCTTCATCCTGCTGGGCGTCCCTGGCCTGGAGGGGGCCCATGTCTGGATCTCCATCCCCTTCTGCACCATCTACGCCATCGCCTTATTGGGGAACTTCACCATTCTATTCATCGTGAAGACAGAACCGAGCCTCCATGAGCCCATGTTCTATTTCCTCTGCATGCTGGCCGTCTGCGACTTGGTTGCTTCTACATCCACTGTTCCCAAAACACTGAGCATCTTCTGGTTCAATGCCAGGGAGATACATTTCAGTGCCTGCCTCACCCAGATGTTTTTCTTTCACTGCTTCACTGTGGTGGAGTCTGGGGTCTTCGTGGCCATGGCATTGGATCGCTACGTGGCCATCTGCCATCCCCTGAGACATTCCACCATCCTGACAAACTCTGTGGTGGTCAAGATCGGCCTGGCCCTGGGGCTCCGTGGTATCATTCTCGTACTGCCCTATCCCTTCCTGGCGAGTCAGTGGCCATATTGCAGGACCAACATCATCCCCCACACGTACTGCGAGCACATCGCCGTGGTGAAGCTGGCCTGTGCCGACATCCATATCAGTAATTACTACGGGCTCTTTATGTCATTCTTTGTGATGGGTGGGGATGTGTTTCTTACCGCCACGTCCTACACCCAGATCCTCAGGGCCATCTTCCGCCTCCCCACCAAGGACGCCCAAATCAAGACTTTTGTGACCTGCAGCTCCCACCTTTGCGCCATTTTAGTCTCTTACGTCCCTGCTCTCTTCTCCTATCTCACTCACCGCTTTGGCCAGAATGTGCCCCTGTATTTCCACATTCTCTTTGCCAATGTGTATCTGCTGGTGCCCCCCTTGCTGCACCCCATCATCTATGGGGTGAGGACCAAGCAGATCCAGGACAGGCTGCTCCAGCTCGTTGCTCCTAAAGGGACCTAAAGTTGCATAGAGAGCGTGCTCCAGGCAGCGCTGGCTGGTGGTCAGGGACTGGGCCCTCTTCACTGAGGGTATGTCTACACTAGCTCGCTAGTTCGAGCTAGGTAGGGTAATGAGGGCAAGCGGAATTGCAAATGAAGCCCGGGATTTAAGTATCCCGGGCTTCATTTGCATGTTCCCAGGCGCTGCCATTTTTAAATCCCCCTTAGTCCGAACTCTGTGCCCGTGGCTACATGCGGCACGGAGTAGGTAGTTCGAATTAAAGATCCTAATTCGAACTACCATTACTCCTCGGAGTTCGGACTAAGGGGGATTTAAAAATGGCAGCGCCCGTGAACATGCAAATGAAGCCCGGGATATTTAAATCCCGGGCTTCATTTGCAACTCCGCTTGCCCTCATTACCCTACCTAGCTCGAACTAACGAGCTAGTGTAGACATACCCTGAGTCACTGACTGGCCAGTCGGAGACACTGAGCCCTTCCCTGGCCTCACTGAGCAGTGTCAGCGGCACAAACTGGGGAATCCGGCTGTGGAAATCTCCTTGGGCTCCCACTTCTCTCATTGCTGTTACCTGGGCCCCTGAGGCCCCACGCTATGTCTCACCTCTTCCCCCCAGGCCTGCCCTGCCCCATTCCCCCCAAGGCTGCCCTCCTCTGTTAAGGCCTGGCCCCCTTCTCTGTCTGTTTCCCCATGCACCCTCCACTGTCACTCACTCCTCCCCTCCCCATCCCCTCACTGACTGGATCACTTCCAGCCCCTGCCCTGCCCAGGTGGGGCCCTTGGCTCCCTGCCTTGTACAGAGCTGGTGCAGCCTGCTGGTAGCAGGCAGCCCTGGATGAACCGGGCTGAGGTGGGCTAATGAACCGGCCTCTCCCTCCATCTCTCAGCACCTAGACTCTGCCAGATCCCCTTTGGGACAGACTGTCTGGTTGGAAACTGGGTGCCTGGCACCTGTCAGAGGCACCTGGATGACTTCTGAAGGTCCCATCCAGTTCTCGTGCTCTATGGTTCTATGATTCTACTGTCACCGATTACATCATGTGTCCTTATTTCCTCTCATAATTTCTTGAAATTCAACCTCCAGCCATTGGCTTGTGTTCTCTGAACCAAGAGAGCGAAGCCAAACCACAGACTGTCCGGGTAAAACCAGACAAGTGGGAGCCCCATTGACTCACATTGGAGTATTTGAACCATCGGTACCCTCATGCCTTTGGGTTTTTCCTGCACCCTTCACTCACTCGCCTTGCGCCCTGAGGCCAGCGGCTGGGGTGGGGGCATCTGTCTATGAACAGGCTGGACATTAACGACTCCCAGCAATTAGTGAGCTCTCAGCTGACACGAGAAAGGAGTCTCTGCAGTCGAGATCGAACCAGCTTCCTCCAGGGTCTCTGCAGAGGGGTGGGGGTGGGAGGGATGGAACCTCCCTAGAAGAGGGCACAGAAGGAGGAGGGGTTGGTCCAGCCTTTCAAAACCACAGTGACTGGAGGAGCCAGAAGATGCTGGGGCAGGAGAGAGGCCTGGGCACAGCTGAGGGCTAAAGAAGACACACTGTTTTATCAACCCCTGTTCCAGAGCCCCGGTCTGTTTGCTGTGACGACCATGTGACCCACAAGAGAGAAACGGGAATCGTGGGGCGCCAAGGGGCAGTTCTGGGAGGGGTTTCCTGGAGCAATGGCAGAGTCTGGGGGAGCAGAGCTGAAGCCAGGCTCAGGGATTTGGCGTTTGGGGCTCAGGTCTCCACTCCCAGCGGGAGGCGCTAAAAGGAGGCTGCACCCGAGAGTGGAACTGGAACCCCACAGCCGGAGGCAGGGCCTGATCGCTGCTCAGACTCAGCCCCACAAGGGTCCAGTGGGTGGGACTGGGAGCAGAATAGGGGATGGGGTGCCAGGGAAGGAAACCGGAGGTGGAATAGGGGAGCCCAGGGGTGCCCCCTCACTGCTCACTTGGGGAGCACTCCCAGGGCAGACTGGCTGGGTCAGCACTGGGCAGCCAGGCCCCCAGCCCGCGGCTCAGGCTCTGAGAGGGAGCCGGGCCGTTGAGCTCCCGGCAGGGTTCCACTGTCTCACAACTGGCCTCGCAGGCAGAGGGAGGGTGATGGAGGGATCCCCACTCCGGAGCCTGGTTTGTCAGGTCTGTGTTCCTCAGGGGCCTGTGGCAGCCAGCTCGGCCTGGTGGAGCCAGGCGCTGGCCTGCTGAGGAGATGGCTGTCCCTGAACCTGCCCAGGGCCCTTCGGACAGGGGAGGGGGAATTCCATTGGCTGGGAGCACACGGAAATCAGCAGGGAACCCACCCCCCATAGCCCAGGCAGCAGGGCGCACAGTCCCCTGGGGACGTGGGACAGGCAAGGGCCGGACTTCCTGAGCCCTGTGGGGCTAGTGGTCTGCCACATGGCCGGAGGACCTGAGACACCCGCCTAGGGCACTGAGGGTGTCTGGGTTCTCCCCAGCCGGGAAACAAAGCTGCACAGGTGCAGCGAGAAGCTTGTAGCGCCGCAGGGCTGACAGTGCGAAGAGGACACAGCTGTGCAAGGACCCCGGCGGTGACACCACAGGGTTTGTCGCATGGGGGAGCGGTATGGTCACAGCCTGCACAGGGCCGTGGGCAAACTGACTCTGACTGACACTCCTGCAGGACACTCGGGGCAGCTGTGACATTCGGAGCCCCAAAGCATCCCGCACAAAACTCACCTCTGTCGCTCTGCACCCCACACGCCGGGTTTACAGTATTTCTGCCTCATCCCAACCTGTACGGGAATTCTGCTCAGGAAAGGGGGCTGGGCTGGGGCAGTGTCGTCTCCACATTGACGCTGGTCAGCCTTCTGACCAGGGCAACCTCTGGGGTCGTGGGCCACGGGGCTGGGAGGAGCTGGCTGGAGTCTCTCTGATGGGGGTTCCTGAGGGGATAGTGAACGCACTTGTGTGACTGCAGCCCAGTGTGTCCCTGTCTGCGCACAGCGGGGGAAGGTTGCGGCCTGTCGCAGTGGGAGAGGGAGACCAGGTTGTTATGCCAGAGGGCTCGGCACTGCTCTGGTTCTAGCTTGCAAGTTTGCCACGGCCGCTCCATGAACAGGGCCTGCTGGACTGTGAGTCCATTTCCCTCCTGTCGGGCACTCAGTCACTGACCGAGAGACCCCGGTTATGGCTCTCTCCATCATTCTCTGAGTGACCTTCTCCAGTCATGTCTCCCTGTGCCTCAGTTTACCTATCTGTGTAAAGGGGAGATGCTTCTAGTGACTTTCCCTTGCTGGGTTCTTTGAAGAGCCTTCAGTGAAGGCTCTGCCCAATGTGCTGACAGTTCCTGATGGGAATCCCAGATCTCTAGTCCCTGTGTGCTTGCAGCAAACATTCGTGTCTCCCCCCATCATCCGTCTTCAGATCTGCCTAGTACCTACCCATCCCCTGGGTGTTTGGAGGGTACCGGGCCCTAGGCAGAGCTAACAGTGGCCCTAGGCTTCTTACTGATGAGCTGCAGTTTTTCAATGGACATGGATACCCAGAGCAGCCAATTCCTTCCTGCCTCAGCCCAGAGCCCGAGAGTTCTCCCCTCCCATTGGGAACGGCCCTTATTTGCTGTTTACTCCTCCAGCTGCATGAAGAGCCCAAAAGTGCAGATCAGCTTCTCTCCACTCTCTTTACATTTAGAGCCCTCTTCTCCCCTGGAGGGGGAGCGAGCCCCCCGGGATGGCCCAGAGCTGGGTTATAACCAGTGCCCAGCCCTGTGTCGGCTCTCGGCGCAGGACGCTGCTGCAGATGCTGGGCTGAGAGAGGTGCAGGACACGGCTGCCTGAGGGGGGTTCCCAGGGAAGACACGTCCCTCTCAGCACTCACAGGTACCAGCTCTGGCTGAGGGGCTCCCCTGCCCCACAGCCCCAGGGCAGCGTGGGTGTGAAGGGCAGAGTCGGTCTGGGCCCTTTGCACTCAGCAGAGCCGCTAAACATCCCAGGGCCCTTGCCCAAGGGGATGAATCTTCCCTGTCAAACTGTAAACATCTGGCAAACTGAGAAGCAACAGAAAACAAGGTCGTTTATTTGAAGGTGCCACTTGGCCTTAACTAACAGTGGAGCCATAAGCCCAGTGACAGACTCGTCCATGTGTGAATCCCCTTGGGCTCAGCTCTTTGCTCCCACACGCGCTGTGGCCAGGAGTTCCACACGCCCAGTCAGTGCCATGCAAACAGCTGTCGTTGCTCAGCGTTGTGTGTTCAGATGCGCAGGGCCATTGACTGTTCTCTTGTCTGTGCCGTGAGAGCCAGGAATTGTCCAGGCCTGAGCGACCGGCTCTGGAGAGATCCATAGGGTCCGAGCTCAGAAGGGGCCATCGGGCCGCCCAGTCCAACCTCCCGGAGACCAGGGGCCATGAAATGTCACCAGCCCCCCTGCCCTGAGCCCTTGGGAGTGTGTGTGGCTGGGCCCGGCCCCACGCTGGGGTTCCACGTGGTAGAGTCCCAGGGACACCGGGGCTTACACGTGTGCACTGCTCTGTCCCTGCCATGGTGCAGGATTGGCTCTGCCCCACCCCGAGGGGTGGCCCCTGCTGCCCTGGGAAGCCTCCAGCCAAGGGGCTTCCATGGCCCCGGCGGCTGCTCCAGGGGGCTCTGGTTCCACACGCAGGAAGCGTTACCTGAGATTCCCTCTGACCTGCCAGGCTGCAGTGAGACCCCCTGCCCCACCCTGCCCAGCAGCAGGAGAGAGCAGCTCCCCCTCCTCCCCCCGCTTCCCTCTGGCAGCCCCTCATGTGTGTGAGATGCTCTGCCCCACCCCTCAGCCCCCTCTCTGCCCCACGGCACCCCCAGCTCCTCCAGTCCTGCCCCGCCCCAACCTCCTCTGCCCCACGGCACTCCCACCTCCTCAGCCCTGCCCCGCCCCAAACTCTTCTCTGCCCCACTGCACCCCCAGCTCCTCCAATCCTGCCCCGCCCCAACCTCCTCTCTGCCCCACGGCACTCCCACCTCCTCCAGCCCTGCCCCGCCCCAAACTCTTCTCTGCCCCACTGCACCCCCAGCTCCTCCAGCCCTGCCCCACCCCAACCTCCTCTCTGCCCCACGGCACTCCCAGCTCCTCCAGCCCTGCCCCGCCCCACAGCCTCCTGTGTGCCCCACGGACACACCAGCACCTCCAGCCCTGTCATGCCCCACAGCCTAATTTGCCCGGTACTGACATTAAGAGTCTGTAATTGCCAGGATCACCTCTAGAGCCCTTTTTAAATATTGGCATCACGTTAGTTATATTCCCGTCATTAGGTACAGAAGCTGATTTAAAGGACAGGTTATGAACCACAATTAATAGTTCCCCAATTTCCCATTTGAGTTCTTTCAGAACTCTTGGGTGAATGCCAGCTGCTCCCGGCATTAAACTTGTTACTGTTCATTTATCCATTTGTTCCAAAACCCCTCAAGTGACACCTCGGTCTGGGACAGTTCCTCAGATTTGACACCTAAAAAGAATGGCTCAGGTTTGGGAATCTCCCCGATATCCTCAGCCGTGAAGACTGAAGCCAAGAATTCATTCGGTTTCTCCGCTATGACTTTATCATCTTGGAGTGCTCCTCGATCGTCCACGGGCCCCACAGGTTGTTTAGCCAACTTCCTGTTTCTGATGTACTTAAAAACCATTTTACTATTACTTTTTGGCTGTGTCTACACTGGCGCGATCTTGTGCAAAAGCGGCTGCTCTTGCGCAAAAACTTGCTACCTGTCTACACTGGCCGCGTGTTCTTGCGCAAGTAAACTGACATTCTACTATATGAAATCAGGGCTTCTTGCGCCAGAACTCTTATGCTCCCGCTCAGGAATAAGCCCTTTTGCGCAACTGTTCTTGCGCAAGAGGCCAGTGTAGACAGGCAACATTAATTTCTTGAGCAAGAAAGCCCTATGGTTAAAATGGCCATCAGAGCTTTCTTGTGCAAGAGAGCGTCTACACTGGCACGGATGCTCTTGCGCAAAAGCACATCTCTTGAGGAAAAGCACATGCCAGTGTAGACGCTCTCTTCCGGAAGAGTTTTTGCTGAAGAACTTTTCCGCAAAAGAGTTTTTGCCTGAGAACGCGCCAGTGTAGACGTAGCCTTTGAGTTTTTGGCTAGCTGCTCTTCAAATTCATTTTTGGCTTTTCTTATTGTACTTTTACACTTAATTTGACAACTTTTATGGTCCTTTCTATTTCCCTCACTAGGATTTGACTTCCACTTTTTAAAAGATATGTTTTTATCTCACTGCTCCTTTTACCTGGTTGTTATGCCACGGTGGCTCTGTTTTGGTTCTCTTACTGTGTTTTTATTTCGGGTGTACACTGGAGAATTAGCCATTCAGGAGCAATAACTGTCTCTGTTGCTGGGTTTGCAGGTGCTCTGTCCATTTGAACGTAATCCCTTTTGTGCTTCATTTTGCTCTCATCTGTAACATGCCTTCTTGTCTCTCTGGGTATGTCTACACTACAAAGTTAATTCGAACTAACAGCCGTTAGTTCGAATTAACTTTCATAGGCACTACACATGCAAACCACTAGTTCGAACTTAATTCGAACTAGCAGAGCGCTTAATTCGAACTAGGTAAACCTCATTCTACGAGGACTAACGCCTAGTTCGAATTAAGTAGTTCGAATTAAGGGCTGTGTAGCCACTTAATTCGAACTAGTTGGAGGCTAGCCCTTCCCAGCTTGCCCTGGTGGCCACTCTGGGCCAAGCCAGGGAAACTCTTCTGCCCCCCTCCCGGCCCGGAGCCCTTAAAGGGCCACGGTCTGGCTATGGCCCGTGCCAGGTGCAAGCCTGCCAGCACCCAGCCAGCAGACCCTGCACCTGGCATGGCATGAGCCAGCCACCCACTGCCACCCAGCCCTCCGCCTCTTCCCAGGACCAGGCTGGCGGCTCCCAGGAGCCTGCCCGGGGCCACAAGAGGCGGGCGCCCGCCTGGTCTAGTGCGAAGATTGTAGACCTCATCGAGGTTTGGGGGGAGGCCTCCAACATCCACAATCTCCGCACTAGGCACAGGAAGGTGGCCGTCTAGGGCAGGATAGCTGCCAGCCTGGCCACCAAAGGCCACATGCGAACCCAGGAGCAGGTTTGCATGAAAATCAAGTTGGTCCAGTGAGACCTCCGACCCTGAGCCCTGAGCTTAGAACATAAGAACATAAGAACGGCCGTACTGGGTCAGACCAAAGGTCCATCTACCCCGGTAGCCTGTCTGCCGACAGCGGCCAGCATCAGGTACCCCGGAGGGGAAGGACCGAAGACAATGACCAAGCCATTTGTCTCGTGCCATCCATCTCCAGCCTTCCACAAACAGAGGCTAGGGACACCATTCTTACTCCCTGCCTAATAGCACTCCATGGACCCAACCTCCATGAATTTATCTAACTCTTTAAACTCTGTTATAGTTCTAGCCTTCACAGCCTCCTGTGGCAAGGAGTTCCACAGGTTGACTATTTGCTGTGTGAAGAAGAACTTTCTTTATTAGTTTGAAGCCTGCTACCCATTAATTTCATTTGGTGTCCTCTAGTCCTTCTATTATGGGAACTAATGAAGAACTTTTCTTTATGCACCCTCTCCACACCACTCATGATTTTATAGACCTCATCATATCCCCTCAGTCTCCTCTTTTCTAAGCTGAAAAGTCCCAGTCTCTTTAGCCTCTCTTCATATGGGACCTGTTCCAAACCCCTAATCATTGTAGTTGCCCTTTTCTGAACCCTGTCCAAGGCCAAAATATCTTTTTTGAGGTGAGGAGACCACATCTGTACACAGTATTCAAGATATGGCGTACCATAGTTTTATACTTCCCTCCTCCTTCTTCCCCTGGCTTCCCCTTCCAGCTCCCTCCTCCCAGGTTTCCTCCCCTCTCCCACCCTCTCTCTTCCTCTCCCACCTCCTTTCCCAGTCTCCCCAGAGGTTAATCCCCAGTTTTGTTAAATAAAGAGAGTTTCTATTTTTGAACACACCTGTCCTTTATTTTTACATCAGGAAGGGGGCTAGGGGGGTAAGTGGAAGGAGGTGAGGGAGGAATGGGGTACAAGCCCCCGATGGGGAGGACTGGGGTGGCTCTGCGGGCTCCTCGGGGTGGAAGCTCTCCTGCAGGGCCTCCTGGATCCTGACAGCCCCCCGATTGACCCCCCTGGATGGCAGTCTGCAGCAAATGCAGCCGGGCTGATGGCCGAGTGCTGTGATGTGCCGAGTGTGGGCACTCAGGGCACTCCAAGACAGGACTGCTTTGCTGTCCCTCATCGAGGTAGACCAGCAAGCGGGGAACCCTGAGAACTGTCTGTCCGGGGTGGGGTCGGGTCCCTTTAAGCACAGCCTCGGCCAGCCTGAGGCAGCAGCTCCACACTCTAAGTCCTGGTTCCGGCCAGCCTTAACTTCGGTTCAGGGTCCACTCAATGTGGACATGCTAGTTCGAATTAGTAAAACGCTAATTCAAATTAGTTTTTAAGTCTAGATGCACTAATTCGAATTAGCTTAGTTCGAATTAACTAATTTGAACTAAATTAGTTCGAATTAGTGCTGTAGTGTAGACATACCCTCTCTCAGCTCAGAAGCCCAAGATTTTTCCCCAATGGCATCCTCCCCCATTTTCATTTCATGTCTTGGAAACTTCCATTTCCTCTGCTGCGTCCCTTAGCCAGATGGGGCGGGGGCAGGGGGAAACCTGAGCTCAGGTTCAGGACAGGTTCTTCTCCCTCCCTTCGTAACATGGTCCTTGGTTTGGCCACTGCTGGGAATGAGCAGCCATTTCCGTGGCCCAGCTTTCAATGGCAGCAGGTGTTTATCTTGACTGTCTTGGGATTTCCCCCACCCCCCTCCAGCACAGGTCTGGGCAGAGGTTCATCTTTCCCTGCTCAGATACTGAGCAACAGGGTGAATGGGGCTCTCTAACCTGGGTTTCATTGCAGTAAGGAACAAAGAGACGTAGCCAGTGTCCACAGGCGTGTTTCCGGGGGGGGGGACTAAAAAGGTTTCGCACACCACGACGTGTACGAAACACTGGCACCCCGGCGCACCATCAGCGATGGAACTGGCATTCACTGCCCAGTTGGTCATGACTGATGTCTCTGTATAAGGAAACGCTCATTCTTTAGTTTGTAAAGAGACCCCATCTGCTTCACCACCACAGCACCTCCTACAGGGCTTGTCATGTCTCCTCTTCGCATTGTCTCTCTCCATCCAGGAGTTTGTGCTGCAGCTGTCACCCCAGACCTTGGGCACCTGCAGGAAGTCAGGGGAATGCGCGGTACGTGCAGGAGACCCCATTCTGCCGCACAGTCGGACACCTTCTCCCTGAATCCATGTCAGAGTCCAACACAACCCACTTCGCCAACCCCTCCACCTTCATCCTGGTGGGCATCCCTGGCCTAGAGGGGGCCCACGTCTGGATCTCCATCCCCTTCTGCATCATCTACACTACTGCCCTTTTGGGGAACTTCACCATCCTGGTCATTGTGAAGACAGATGCAAGACTCCATGAGCCCATGTACTATTTCCTCTGCATGCTGGCCATCAGTGGCCTGGCCCTGTGCACATCCACCTTGCCCAAAACTTTGGCAATCTTCTGGTTCAATTCCAGGGAGATACATTTCAATGCCTGCCTCACCCAGATGTTCTTCATTCATTCCTTCTCAGTGAAGGAGTCGGGGATATTCGTGGCCATGGCTTTGGATCACTATGTGGCCATCTGCCAACCCTTGAGACATTCCACCATCCTGACAAAGCCTGTGGTGGCCAAGATGGGCCTGGCTTTGGTGCTGCGGGGTGCCCTGATCATACTGCCTTATACATTCCTGGCTTTGCGGTGGCCATATTGCAGAACCAACGTCATCCCCCACACGTACTGCGAGCACATCACCGTAGTTAAGCTGGCCTGTGCCAACATCTGCGTCAGTAGTTACTATGGGCTCTTTCTGGCATTCTTTGTGATGGGTCTGGATGTGTCTTTCATCGCCATGTCCTACACCCTGATCCTCAGGGCCATCTTCCGCCTCCCAACCAAGGATGCCCGAATCAAGACTTTTGTGACCTGTGGCTCCCACTTGTGTGCCATTTTAGCCTCTTACATCCCCACTTTCTTCTCCTTCCTCACACACCGGTTTGGCCACAATGTGCCCCCACACTTCCATATTATCATTGCCAATGTGTACCTCCTGGTGCCCCCCATGCTTCATCCCATCATCTACGGGGTGAGGACCAAAGAGATCCAGGTCAGGCTGCTCCGGGTCTTAGCACAGAAAGGGACGTGAGGTTTTCTCCTGGCGCCCTGGCTCGCAGACCCAGCTCCATGTACAGATGGCTAATGACCCGGTGCCGGGCCCTCTTCCCTGAAACACTGACTGGATGATCAAAGAGACATTCAACCCTTTCCTAGCCAAATGTTACTCTATCAGTGACCCAAACCATAGCGCTGTCCCCTTTCTAATTGTGGTTACCTGGACCCTGAGGCCCCACGCTATGTCTCCCCTCTTCTCCAAAAGTCTCATCCCTGCCTTATTTCCCCACTAACTACTGACCCTTGTCAATTAAGGATGAGTCCCCTTCTCCACTTCTTCCCTCATGGACCCTCCACTGTCACTCACTCCTCTCCTCCCCACCCCTCACTCACTGGATCATTTCCACCTCACTGCCCTCCCAGGGGCACCTCTCAACTCCAGACCTGTATGGAAGTTCCTGCAGCCTGACAAGGAGCCTTCCTGCTGGTAGCAGGCAGCCCTGGATGAGTTGGGCTGAGGTGGACTAATGAACCGGCCCCTCCTTCCGCCTCTCAGCACCTGGACTCTGCTAGATCCCCTTTGAAAAGACTGTCTAGTTGAAAACAGGGTGCCTGGCACCTGTAAGAGGCACCTGGACAGTGACACCAAACCCCAGACAGGTGGGAGCCCCAGTGACTCGCATTGGGGTGTGTGAACCATCAGTACCCTCATGCCTTTGGGTTTTTCCTGCACCCTTCACTTACTCACCTTGAACCCTGAGGCCGGAGGCTGGGGTGGGGGCATCTGTGTATGAACAGGCTGTAGATTAACGATTCCCAGAAATTAGTGAGCTCTCAGCTGACATGAGAAAGGAGTCACTGCTGTCGAGATCAAACCAGCCTCCTCCAGAGTCTCTGTAAAGGGGCAGGGGTGGGAGGGATGGAACCTCCCTAGAAGAGGGCACAGAGGAGGAGGGTCAGTCCAGCCCTTTGACACCACAGTGACCGGAGGAACCAAAAGACACTGGGGCAGGAGAGAGGCCCGAGGCGGCTGAGGGGACTCTGGGGCAGGGCTGTGGGTGCAGCAGGGACAGACTTCGGCTAGGGGAGAAGCCAGGACTTGCAGGAGGAGGCCCCTGGACACCTTAGAGAGCTCTGACCAAATTCCAAGCTCTGGCCCAGGGCGGTGAGCATACAGAGGTGGGCAATGGGGTGCAGGGGCCATGTTGTGTTACCTGGATCTCAGTATCTCCTGCACTGGGTAAAGAAGATGAATTACTTTATTAAACCCTTTTCCAAAGCCCTGGTCTGTCTGCTGTAATGATCATGTGACCCACAAGAGAGAAACAGGAATCATGGGGCGGCCAAGCTCTGGGAGGGATGTGCTGAAGCAATGGTAGAGCCTGGGGGAGTGGAGCTGAAGCCAGGCTCAGGAATTTGGTGTTTGGGGCTCAGGTCTCCACTACCAGTGGGAGGCGCTAGAACGGAGGCTGCACCTGAGAGTGGAACTGGAACCCCACAGCCAGAGGCAGGGCCGGATCACTGCTCAGACTCAGACCCACAAGGGTCCAGCAGGTGGGACCCAAACACAGGGACTCTCAGGGAGAGGCAGAGAAGTTATCTGGTCTCTGTCATTGGCACGGGTGTGACTGCAGCTGGAATCCCGTGTTCCATTCTGGTGCCTATGGTCACAGACGGAGGCAGATACATTGAGGAGGTTCAGAGAGGAGTCCCAGGAATTAGTATAAGATTAACACCTGCCTTGCTGTGACTGTAATTATCCATTGGGACGATTTACCAGGGGTCATGGCTGATTCCTCATCTCTGGGAATGTTTAGCTCAAGGCTGTTCCTCTAAAGCACTGGTCACCAACCTGGAGACTGGGATCTTGTGGTAGATCTTGCAGCCTCTGACAGGGTATCCTGACTGGTTTGGCCTGCAGCTAGAGCACTTCAGCTGCCTTCCCCCCTTCCCGCACTGCTGTGCTACTCCTGGCCTCTGCCTTGGAGCTGCCCCCTTGGGGCTTCTGTTTGTTGTACAGGGTGGGGCAGGCAGAAGAGAGGGGCCACTGAAGTCCCACCTCTGTACCCCCATCTGCACAGAATGAGCAGGGTGGGGCCTTGGAGAAGAGGTAGGGAAGGAGGTGGGACAAGGAGATTTGGGTTTGAGGTAGATCCTGGCTTGACTTAATTTGTAAGCTTCTTGCACTTAAGAAGGCTGGAGACCGCTGCGCTAAAGGATCTACTCTCTGAATAATTCTGGGGGCATTCTCGGGCCTGCGGGATGCAGACTGGATGCTCTCAATGGTCCCTTCTGGGCAAGCAACCTGCAAACATGTCCCAGGAGTCAGCTGGGCCCATTGGCCCTGCAAGCTTATGCTGAGCTCAGTGCAGGTGTTTTCTGTTCATGTCCATGGGCAATTTAGCCCACCGGGGAGAAATTCAGATGTGATGGTGGCCCCTTGGAAATGCCACTATAGGTGGATACGTCACAGGGCTGGGGCACGGCATAGAATTATCATTTTAGGTGAGAAAAATAACCTGAGCCCGTAAAGCCTCCAGACTGAGCAATGAACGTGCATCCCTGGCCATGAGTGACTCACAGGGCTGGCGAGCAAACGGCCCCAGACCATACCAGGGTGAATGTGCATGTCCCACTGAGTCAGGCCACTCCCAGTGGTTCCTGCTCTGTTTCTCTAGGCCCTCACATGTCCCAGGATTCTCATTCTATCACGTGCAGGTGTAACCCTGGCAGACCCCAGTCGTCTGCAGCCAGAATTGTACTTGGGACCTTTGGAGCTTCATGCATTAGCCAATTCTGCAGGGGTGAGGAACCCTGAGACCCGGGCTTTGGAAGGGATAATACACACGACTGGAATATTGGTACAGAAGGGTGAAACTTGTCAGGAAGGCTGGGGGGACAAGAGAGCGCGGGTGTTGCCTTATATATTAAAAATGAAACCACTTGGACTGAGGTGATGGATGTAGGAGACAGACGCTGAGAGTATCTGGGCTGGGTTAAAAGGGGTAAAAAACCAGGGTGGAAATCCCATGCTGTGCTCTCCTTACTTGCACACCGTGGCTGGTGGAAGTGCAGAACTGAAGGCAGCAATGCCAGTCCATGCCCCCTGCGCAAAAACAAGCAGTGTGGATGTTTCCTTTTTGCACAAAACCCCACTTTTGTGCAAGATCCTTACGCCTCAAAAAGGAGGTATAACGATCTTGCAAAAAAGGGGGGTTTTGTTCAAAAAGGAAATGTCCACTCTGCTTGCTTTTGTGCAAAAACCCCTTGCTCAAAAACACATAAGAACATAAGAACGGCCGTACCGGGTCAGACCAAAGGTCCATCTAGCCCAGTATCCTGTCTGCCGACAGTGGCCAGCACCAGGTGCCCCAGAGGTGGACCGAAGACAATGATCAAGCGCTTTGTCTCCTGCCATCCTCTCCAGCCTCTGTCAAACAGAGGCCAAGGACACCATTTTATCCCCTGGCTAATAGCCTTTTATGGACCTAACCTCCATGAAATTATCTAGCTTCTCTTTAAACTCTGTTATAGTCCTAGCCTTCACAGCCTCCTCTGGCAAGGAGTTCCACATGCTGACTACACGCTGTGTGAAGAAGAACTTTCTTTTATTAGTTTTAAACCTGCTACCCATTAATTTCATTTGGTGTCCTCTAGTTCTTCTATTTAGGAACTAATAAATAACTTTTCTTTATCGCCCTCTCCACACCACTCATGATTTTATACACCTCTATCATATCCCCTCAGTCTCCTCTTTTCTAAACTGAAAAGTCCCAGTCGCTTTAACCTCTCCTCATATGGGACCTGTTCCAAACCCCTAATCATTTTAGTTGCCCTTTTCTGAACCCTTTCCAAGGCCAAAATATCTTTTTGAGGTGAGGAGACCACATCTGTACACAGTATTCAAGATGTGGGCGTACCATAGTTTTATACAGGGGCAGTAAGATATTCCGGTCTTATTTTCTATCCCTTTCTTAATAATACCTAGCATCCTATTTGCCTTTTTGACCGCGCTGCACACTGTGTGGAAGTTTTCAGAGAACTGTCCACGATAACTCCAAGATCTCTTTCCTGATTTGTCGTAGCTTAAATTAGCCCCCATCATACTGTACGTATAGTTGGGGTTATTTTTCCCAATGTGCATTACTTTACACTTATCCACATTAAATTTCATTTGCCATTTTGTTGCCCAATCACTCAGTTTGGTGAGATCTTCTTGGAGTCCCTTACAGTCTGCTTCTGTCTTGACTATCCTAAACAGTTTGGTATCATCCGCAAACTTTACCACCTCACTGCTTACCCCTTTCTCCAGATCATTTATGAATAAGTTGAACAGGATTGGTCCTAGGACTGACCCTTGGGGACACCACTAGTTACCCTCTCCACTCTGAAAATTTACCATTTATTCCTACCCTTTGTTTCCTGTCTTTAACCAGTTCTCAATCCAAGAAAGGACCTTCCTCTCTTATCCCATGGCCATGTAATTTACACAAGAGCCTTTGGTGAGGGACCTTGTCAAAGGCTTTCTGGAAATCTAAGTATACTATATCTACTGGATCCCCTTGTCCGCATGTTTGTTAACCCCTTCAAAGAACTCTAATAGATTAGTAAGACAGGATTTCCTTTACAGAACCCATGTTGACTTTTGTCCAACAAATTATGTTCTTCTACATGCTTCACAATTTTATTCTTTACTATTGTTTCGACTAATTTGCCCGGTACTGAAGTTAGACTTACCGGTCTGTAATTGCCCGGATCGCCTAGAGCCCTTTTTAAATATTGGTGTCACGTTGGCTACCTTCCAGTCATTAGGTACGGAAGCCGATTTAAGGGATAGGTTACAAACCACAGATAATAGTTCAGCAATTTCCCATTTGAGTTCTTTTAGAACCCTTGATGAATGCCATCCGGTCCCGGAGATTTGTTAACATTAAGTTTTTCTATTTGTTCCAAAACCTCCTCTAATGACACTTCAATCCGGACAGTTCCTCAGATTCATTACCCACAAAGGACGGTGCAGATTTGGGAATCTCCCAACGTCCTCAGCCGTGAAGACTGAAGCAAAGAAATCATTTAGTTTCTCCGCAATGGCTTTATCGCCCTTGATTGCGCCTTTATAGTTCGATCGCCTAGGGGACCCACAGGTTTTTTAGCAGGCTTCCTGCTTCTAATGTACTTAAAAACATTTTGTTATTTCTTTTGAGTTTTTGGCTAGCTGTTCCTCAAAATCTTTTTGCTTTTCTTATTACATTTTTACACTTGATTTGACAGTGTTTATGTTCCTTTCTATTTATCTCACTAGGATTGACTTCCACTTCTTAAAAGATGCCTTTTTGTCCTCACTGCTTCTTTTACATGGTGGTTAAGCCACGGTGACTCTTTTTAGGTCTCTTGCTATGTTTTTTAATTTGGGGTATACATTTAAGTTGGGCCTCTATTATGGTGTCTTTAAAAGTTTCCATGCAGCTTGCAGGATTTGGCTCTAGTCACTGTGCCTTTTAATTTCTGTTTAACTAACCTCCTCATTTTTGTGTAATTCCCTTTTGAAATTAAATGCCAGGGTGCTGGTCTGCTGAGGTGTTCTTCCCACCACAGGAATGTTGAATGTTATTATATTATGGTCACTATTCCCAAGCGGTCCTGTAACGGTTATTTCCTGACCTGATCCTGCGCCCACTCAGGACTAAATCGAGAATTGCCTCCCTTGTGGGTTCCTGCACTAGCTGCTCCAAGAAGCAGTCATTTAAGCCATTGAGAAATTTTATCTCCGCTTCTCTTCCTGAGGTGACATGTATCCAGTCAATATGGGGTAATTAAAATCCCCATTATTATAGAGTTCTTTGTTTTGGTAGCCTCTCTAATCTCCTCAGCATTTCAATGTCAGTATCCCTGTCCTGGTCAGGTGGTCAATATATCCCTACTGCTAATTTCTTATTTTTGGAGCATGGAATTACTATCCATAGCGATTCTATTGAACATGTTGATTCATTTAATATTTTTATTTCATTTGATTCTACATTATCTTTCACATACAGTGCCACTCCGCCACCCACCCGCCTGCTCTATCCTTTCGATATATTTTATATCCCGGCATGATTGTGTCCTACAGATTTTCCTCATTCCACCAGGTTTCAGTGATGCCTATTATGTCAATCCCTCATTTAATACTAGGTACTCTAGTTCACCCATCTTATTAGTCAGACTCCTAGCATTTGTGTAGAAGCACTTTAAAAATTTGCCACTGCTTATTTGTCTGCCCTTCCCTGATGCATTGGATTCCTTTGTACACGGTTGTTTGTCTGCTCTGGCCCACGGTTTGCCCTCTCTCTCTCCTCTCTTTCTGACTACAGCTTAGAGAATCTCTATCAATGGATTCTCCTCTAAGAGAAGTCTCCTCCGATTTACGTGCATCTCCACACCAATCGGCTTTCCCCATCTCTCAGTTTAAAAACTGCTCTACGGCCTTTTTAATGTTTAGTGCCAGCAGTCTGGTTCCACCCTGGTTTAGGTGGAGCCCATCCTTCCTGTATAGGCTCCCCTCTCCCAAAAGTGTCCCCAGTTCCTAATAAATCCAAACCCTCTTCCCTACACCATCGCCTCATCCACGCATTGAGATTCTGAATCTCTGCCTGCCTACCTGGCCCTGCGCGTGGAACTGGAAGCATTTCGAGAACGCCACCATAGAGGTCCTGGATTTCAGTCTCTTTCCTAGCAGCCTAAATTTGGCCTCCAGGACATCTCTCCTACCCTTCCCTACGTCATTGGTACCTACATGTACCACGACCACCGGCTCCTCCCCAGCACTACACATAAGTCTATCTAGATGCCTCGAGAGATCCGCAACCTTCGCACCAGGCAGGCAAGTGACCATACGGTTCTCCCGGTCATCACAAACCCAACTATCTATGTTTCTAACGATCGAATCACCCACTACTAACACCTGCCTCTTCCGAACTGGCATTCCTCCCTCAGAGGTATCCTCAGTGCGAGAGGATACCGCAACATCCTCTGGGAGGAGGGTCCCAACCACGGGATGGTTTCCTCTGCTCCCATTGAATGCTCTGTTCCCTTGAGACTTTCATCCTCCTTAAGAGCACTGGGGCTCTCAGACTGGAGGTGTGGACAGTACTACAGTGTCCCAGAAAGTCTCATCCACAAATCTCTACCTCCCTTAGCTCCTCCAGTTCAGCCACCCTGGCCTCCAAAGCCCGAACTCGGTCTCTGAGGGTCAGGAGCTCCTTGCAACGGGTGCACACATACGCCACCCGCCCACAGGGCAGGTAATCATACATGTTACACTCGACGCAATAAACAGGATAGCCCCCACTCTGCTGCTGGGCTTCTGTCTCCATTTTTCTAATGAACAAGTTTAAGTATAAACTGGGATTCTTTTTAAACCTCTGGAATATAGATTATGATAAGAGTTATGTTTTAAAGAAGGCCAGAAGTCACTAGTGCCCTCTAACCTCCCCTCTAAACTCCCTCTCCAAACTCCCTGTTAGCAATTCCTGGTCGCTGAGTCACAGGCTTATATAGCTCTGGTAGCCCTCCCCTGACTGAGGCTTAGCCAATTAACAGAGGCTTCTAGATTTCAAACCTTTTAGAAGCTCCTTCAAGCAATCAAACAATCAAACCAACCAACCAACCAGATAAACACAAGCTCAGCACACAGCAAATAACTCCCCCACACACAAACACACACTCCAGACAGCCACTTACCACAAGGGTCCCGTTTTTACTCCTCTTTCACCTGGAGAACTCCCTCTCCAAACTCCCTGTTAGCAATTCCTGTTCGCAAGGAATTGGAAGAGATTATGCAAATGAAGTGTGAGAAAATGCTAATCCATGCTTTATTTGCATTGCCTCTTCCGGCAAGACTCATAGTGTGGACATAGCCTCCGAGAGTAGTTATTAACGGTTCACAGTCATGCTGGAAGGGCATAAGAAGTGGGGTTCCACAGCAGTCTGTTTTGGGACCGGTCCTGTTCTATATCTTCATCAATGAGTTAGATATTGACATAGAGAGGACACTTTTTAAGTTTGCAGATGATCCCGAGCTGGGAGGGGTAGCAAGTGCTTTGGAGGAGAGGGTGAAAATTCAAACTGATCTGGACAAACTGGAGAAATGGTCTGAGGTAAACAGGATAAACTTTAATAAGGACAAATGCAAAGTGCCCCACTTAGGAAGGAACAATCAGTTTCACACACAGAGAATGGGAAGCGACTGTCTAGGAGGGAGTCCTGCAGAAAGGGATCTAAGGGTGTGTCTACAGAGCCTCACCCGCCTGCCACACAAGCCTGTTCCCAACCCTCTGCTGCTTCTATACGGCTTCCCAGCTTCCCTCTCTGCTCTTGTTTGGCGTGTGAGACCCAGCACTGTGTCCTCATAGCATCTCCTGTCACTGTCCCGGAGTAGAGGAAGCCCACCTCAGTGGTCCTGGGGCGATAGGAAGGAAATGGAGAGGCGGGGTAGATGGCTGGGCCACAAGTGTCCAGACTCCTACAATGAGCAAGGTGCTGGACCGATGTGTCCGAGAGGGGTGCCCAGACCCATCCCCAGGGTCTCACCCTGACACAGCAGTGAGGGCAGCAAAAGGGTTTAATGTCTCTCCCTGGCCAGGAGCTGAAAGAGTCACATGAGCTGCTCGCCCCACACAGCTCACTGCGAGAGACAGAGCCCAAGGATCAAACATTAGGAGCCTTTACGTGTAACTAGCCCGAGCAGCCTGTCCCGGATCTGTTTGGTTCTCACCCCGTAGATGATGGGGTTTAGCATGGGGGGCAGCAAGAGACGCAGGCTGGACATGAGAACATTGACATACAGAGGCACATTCTGGACATAACGGAAAATGAGGGATGAGAACAGACTTGGGACATAAAAGAGTGCGATGGCACAGAGGTGGGAGCCGCAGGTACCGAAAGTCTTGAGCCGGGCGTCCTTTGTGGGGAGGCGGAAGATGGCCCTGAGGATCTGGCCATAGGACACAGCGATAAAGAACACATCCACGCCATGCACACAGATTATCAAAAACAGGCCAAAGTGACTACTGATGCGGGTGTCAGCACAAGCCAGACTCACCACGTTCATGTGCCCACACTGCGTATAGGCAACAATGTTGGTTCTGCAATACGGCCACTGCCTCGCCAGAAGGACCATGGGCAGGACAAGTATGATGCCGTGCAGTATGACAGCCAGGGCGCTCTTGGCCAAAACTGGGTCTGTCATGATGGTGCAATATCTCAGGGGATTGGAAATGGCCACGTAACGATCCACAGCCATGGCCACAAAGATCCCGGACTCCATTGTGTAGATGCCATAAAGGAAGAACATCTGGACGAAGCAGGAATTGAAATCGATCTCCCTGGAATTGAGCCAGAAGATGCTCAGCATTTTGGGCAGGACAGATGTAGTAAGGAACAGGTCAGTGCGGCCAGCATGCAGAGGAAATAGTACATGGGCTCGTGGAGGCTCGGCTCTATCTTCACAATGAACAGGATGGTGAAGTTCCCCAAGAGGGCTATGGCGTACATGGCGCAGAAGGGGATGGAGACCCAGACGTGGGCCCTCTCCAGGCCAGGGATGCCCAGCAGGATGAAGATGGAGGGGTTGGTGAAGATAGTGGTGTTGGAAGGTGACATGGAGCAGGGAAGAATTCTCCAACTTCAAGGCAGAACGGAGACTTCCCCTCAGTTCCTTTATGTGCCTAGCACCTAGGGTGATAGTTGCAGTACAAGTGCCTGGAAGGAGAGACAATGGGAATATGAGACACGACATGCATGGCTGGAGGCTGTTCTCATGGGGGAAGCAAATTGGTGTCTTTTCACACATTGAGTTTTTTTAGTCAGACAAACGAATTATGAGAAATTGGCCCCACGAATCCCAATTCCAGAATGTGTGGGGCCCTCCCCATCACTAACTCCTACATGTCCTGCTGCGGGAAACCTCAATAGGCACTAGCAGGAAACACAAGGCTGGGTACTGGTCAGTGTTCCCCATTCTGCACTTCGACTGCAGATGATGGGGGCCTGCAAGAGACTTTAAAATGCCCTGCCCCTGAAGGCTTCTGCTTAAAACCCTTGCCAAGGTCACAGACTCCCTGGACTCGACCATCAGTGATTCACTGCCACCACCCAAATGCAAAAACCCCTTTCAAAGCTAGAAAACAAATTCAGGACATTTTCCAATGGGATAATCCCAAGTTCTGTAACCCTCCTTTGGGAGAGAGCTTGGAAACAAACTATAATTTCTTAACAGCGGAACTTCAGGCTCAGGACCAGGCGCTCAGAACCTCCAGCTTTTTCTTAGGACACAGGAGTCAGATCATTGTCTTAAAAGGGTGATTGTATTAACAAGATAAAGATGATACATCTGGTGATGCGTATTTGGTTGCTAGGAGTTACAGAGCAACCAAACAAAGGTTAAAGCACAGGGAACTGCTTCCCTGGCATTGAGTTTCACTTACAGTACATGGGGTTTAGCAGAGAGTTTATCTAAACTAAAAACAAAGAAACTAACCAGACTGCGTCTAACTAAACATTCTCTGTTCACTTACGTATCCTTTGTTCCAGGGTTCAGTCCTTCCTCAGGCATGGATAGCACTAAAAATCTGAGGCTTTATTCCTAGTTCAGGCCATCTCTTTCTCTCCCTGGCTCCCCTTCTAAACTCACACACAAAAGGAAACTGAAACAGGCAAAATTTGTTTTATTTAAAAAAATATATTTCCCTCTCTTCCCATTGGCTTTGCTGGCTCCCTGCCAACACTTCCTGGATACCCATTGATCTGGGTTTAACCCTTTACAGGCAATTCAGTTACTGAATGCTGGGAGGTCTGGGAAAGGACAGTACCCTCCACCCATCACAGCTCCTTAAAGCAATGAAAGCCGGGCTGGCAAGTCCGGGCTGGGCGCAGCTCCCCAGTTATGTGGCTGCTCAAAATCTGAAGTGTAAAAATCCAACCCCTTGCCCAGGCCTGTGCTGGGGAATCATCCCAGCGGGACACAGCTCAGGGGAAGGGCCAGGGCATGACTGACAGCAGCTCCACCCAATCCCCTGCTCCTTGCAGCAGTGGCAGAAGCAGAGAGCGTGTCTGCCTGGCTAAGGGACGGGACGGAGAGTAACCTGCTCTGGGCAGGGCTTAGGTTGGTCACCCAGTCTCCAGAAAGGGAAAAGCAGCTCGAAAAGGGATTCCCCAGGCAGGCAGTAAGAAGTGGGGAGTCTGTGCATGTGCAGACAGACTGAAGGATCTTGGACTGGTTAGCTTAGAGACAGATTTTGTAGCAAAGTAAATAAAAGTTTATATTTGGTGTAAGCAGGGTGTGAATCAATGCTTCCATTACAGAAACACAGAAATGCAGGAATTGTGAATATGATCACCAATGAATATGATGGTGTGGGAATGCAGAAAAGTCAGACTGTCAGTTCAAAGTTCAAGGAGCAACCATGTTGGATGAAATATACATGGATGAAAAGGTCTTCAAATCTTCCATTGCCTGGGGAAGGGAAGGGAGAGTCTGGGAAGAGCTCCATGCCCTCTAGGCCCGAGGTATAAGACTGATCCAACCTGTTCCTCCCCACTCTTTCAGTGATAGAGCTAAAGGAAGGCTCCATAAGGAGTCGCTTTATATTTCAATGTACTCCAGTGGGGATGCTGGAATCTCTTGTGGCTGGACTGTGCTCTGGGCTAAGAGCTGAAATCACAGATTTGTTCCAGAGCCAAATCCACCACAAGCCGGAGGAAGCTGAGATGAACAGCCAGCAGAGCGGCGATGGAGCAGGGCTGAGGTGAGGAGGGCCAGCAGGAGGAGGGGCGGGAGGAGGCCAGCAGGCGGGAGGAGGCGGGAGGAGGGCCAGCAGGGCGGCGATGGAGGGCGGGAGGAGGGGCCAGCAGGGCGGCGATGGAGGCGGGAGGAGGGGCCAGCAGGGCGGCGATGGAGGGCGGGAGGAGGGGCCAGCAGGGCGGCGATGGAGGGGCGGGAGGAGGGGCCAGCAGGGTGGAAGCAGGGCAGGGATGGAGGAGGCAGGCGGAGGCAAGCGGGAGAGGGGCTGCAGAGGGGCCAAGCAGGAGCAGACCGCGGCTTAGCTGTGGAGCAGGCTCTGGCCAAGGGCAGCGACTGTGAGTGGGGGCAAGGAGGCTGTGCAGGGCACACGCTGCTGGCACGTGAGGAACCTGCAGAGGGGGGGGCCCTGCCCAGCCTGCTTGGGCTGGGATGTCACGCGAGGCTGGGCATGGGTCCTGCTGCCCAGAACCTGCGAGTGCACCATGCTTCCCCACGTCCCTCCCCACCCCTTGTATTAAAAGTTTCCTCACCCCCTGTTAAGCATGCCAGGGCTCCCAGTTTGCGCTGAGGCTCTGCATGCACGTGGGGGCAGGGCCTCCCAGAGGGGGTGGAGCCTGGCCTGTGTGGATGGACCTGGAGCCACATGCAACTCATTGAATGAGGAAATGCAGTGCCTACTGCTTCTGAGCCACGCGCCGACTGCTCACGGCCGCTCTGAGTACACACACCGGCGCTGGCAGCTCCAGGGCCCAGGCACTAGGTTAGAGCAGGCCGGGAGGTGCCTGGCTCTGGGGGAAGGGGATTGGGTTAGAGCGGGGGGTGGAGCCTGGCTCTGGGGGAGAAGGGGCGCATTGGGTTAGAGAGGGGGGCTGGAGCACCTTAAACTCAAAGTCTTCATGGACGCAGAATAAGGCAGCCAACACAGATGTCATATTTAAATTCCAGGGCAAAAAAAGAATCAGCATGTACCTGATTGACACTGTGTTTCTTTAAAGAAAATTCAAAGGCTATTGTTTGCCAGGCTGAAGCAATTATTCTGAGATACGAGTCTCTCCCTTATTGTTTTTGAGCCTCTCGTATTTGCAGTCTGGGACAGACCTGAATTTTTAGAACTATAAAAAAGCCATCAGCTTCTTAAGTAAAAAAATGAGGAAACCATACCAGAGTTCAACAAGCTGGAGTGAAACAGGCACTTCACATTGTGCTAAATTACTTCTCAGTTCAGCTTGATTCAGGTGAATAAAGAAAAGTTATTTATTAGTTCCCATCATATAAGGACTAGAGGACACCAAAAGAAATTAATGGGTAGCAGGTTTAAAACTAATAAGCGAAAGTTCTTCTTCACACAGCGCATAGTCAACCTGTGGAACTCCTTGCCAGAGGAGGCTGTGAAGGCTAGGACTATAACAGAGTTTAAAGAGAAGCTAGATAATTTCATGGAGGTTAGGTCCATAAAAGGCTATTAGCCAGGGGGTAAGAATGGTGTCCCTGGCCTCTGTTTGTCAGAGGCTGGAGATGGATGGCAGGAGACAAATCGCTTGATCATTGTCTTCGGTCCACCCCCTCTGGGGCACCTGGTGCTGGCCACTGTTGGCAGACAGGCTATTGGGCTAGATGGCCCTGTGGTCTGACCCAGTACGGCCATTCTTATGTTCTTATGCTCTTAATTTTAAAAAACTCACTGGACATCATAGGGCAGTTGTGTTAAATTTAAAATACATGGTGGGGATGCTTTTTTTAGTGTGAGAATATTATTGTATCTTATGTTCTTATGTTCTTAAAGGGTTTTTTTTTTAATTTGATGTTTGTTCCTTGTCAAGTTCTCTGAAGATCCATGGACTGGCCATGAATTTTTAAGCGACTGGAGACTTTCGGGGTTGTCTGAAATGTTCTGTAATGTTATTTTTATCACTACATTTTTGTGTACTCTATCTAGTTGTCTATCTATCCCCACTTACCCCCTCTATCTATCTATCTATCTATCCCCACGCACCCCCTCTATCTATCTATCTATCCCCACACACCCAACTATCTATTTATATCTCTCTCTCTCTCTGTATATATATATAAGTACATAATACGTGGCTTTTTGCACTCTACCCACCACAATTTTGGCTCTTCCTCTCTAACTGGTTGGCTACCCCACCCTAGATATTGAACCCGGCCCTGGCAGCTTCTGGCAACAACTGCAAATCCCTTCTCAACCTAAATTGTCAGCAAGAGAAAGAAAAACCCAGTTAGACAAGCCCTATGCAGAGTAGTGCAAAAAACTGAAATCAGTTAGCGATGGTTTTGGCAGCCGTCCAGAGCAGAGATCAGTTGGGTACCAGCAATCGGCCTCTGCACATTCTCTTGACAAGGCCTATCGCATGATAAAGTCTCTTCTTGTGAACTGCCCAGAACACGCTGCCATTTACCCCGGGGGCAAAACTATCTCCAGTAAATCTTAGATGAAGAGGTTTAATCTCAGCAACTGGATTAGAAAAGTGAAAATCTATGTAAAGTGTTGTGTAACCCAGAACAATAATTTATTAAACTTTCAAAAAGTAATGGATTTAAAGTGAATATCAAGAAACCGTGTCCTGACGTCTAACGGGTCAAACCCTTTTCCATAATAAATAATGTTTCACCCACTATAGTGCTACTCGACAAGACAAGAAGTGGCCCCACATCGCAATTAAAGTTCTGGGCTAGAAATTCAATCCTGTCCCTTTCTGGTTTGGGTGCATTTGACAAAGAGAGAAGCCCGCTTGATAGCACCAAAATCATCGCGCATCAGCCTTTGTACCAACAGTGTCAGCCAGAGCTAGAATGCTTGGAACCGGCTTGCTGTGCACTGCACTCCTTGCTCAGTAGAGACTTGAGCTGGGGACGGTACGTTTAAAAAACCAAAAGCAAAGCTCGAGTAAAAATGAAAAGAGTTCAAAGCAACCCAGCCAAAGCTGTTGGACAGTAGCCCTGTGTTCTATTGGTCATGGCTTCACAGAACAAAAATCCTAACAATTCAAAACCAATGGCTCCCACAGGGTAAAAAACAGTTTATGACTTTTAAGTTCTATAAATATTGCTTTAAATAGAGATATATAAAAATATATGAGCCCCTCTAAATTAAAGGTATAAATAAAAAAATATATTTTAACTACTCAGATAACAAAATAAAAATGCAAAATCAAATAACATCAAATGTAAAGAAATACTTTTTATATTCAATTTAAAATGAGGTAAAAATGGTAAAAAGTATCTAAAATATGTCAACAAAAATGTGAAAAAACAATAAAATATTTGGTCAAACAAACGAGGTCGATTAATGTTCACATTTCGTTTCAATGGATCATGGTCATCTGCCCAAGATTCCACTTCTCATAAGATTCCTTGCTGTGTTCAAGCTTGCCCAGGGTCTCACTGCTCAGAAGTCCAATGACCTGTGATTCTGGTAACGTGCAGCTGCTCAGTTATCAATTCGTTTCAGAACCTGCTCTCACGACACCTCGATCTGGGACATGTTTTCAGATCTGACCCCTAGAAGCAGGGCTCAGGTTTGGGAATCTCCCTCCCGTCCCCAGCCCAGAAGCCTGAGGCAAAGAATTCAGTTAGTTTCTCTGCAGGGACCTCCCCTGGCTCCGTTGCAGGCTCCCTCCTCTAGCTGTACCTGAAACAATTGCTGCTGGGAGGTTTTCAGTCTCTGGCTAGTTGTTCTTCTCATTCCTTTTTGCCCTTCCCAATCCCATTTCCACACTTGATTTCCCAGCGTTTTGCCCCTCTCTATTTTCCTCACTGGGATCCATCGTGGGCTTTTAAACAATGTTTTTCTGCCTCTCCCTGCTGCTTTGCTGTGCTGTTTCACCGCGCTGGCTCTTTTCTCTGGCAGGGAACAGAACCAGCCGCTCCGAGGAGCAGTCCCATAAGGTGGCGAGAATCGTTTTCCCAGCGCCCTGCCCAGGGTGACAGGGAGCCAGTCACTGCGGGGAAAGCTGACACCCCCGGGATTATGGAGTCGTGTGTTTGAATGGCCCCTCTAATCTCCCTGAGCGTTTCCCAGTCGCTAGCACCATCCTGGCGGGTGGTCTGTCGTATCCCCCGCGACGTGCTCATGAGCAGAGCATGGACCGGCTAGACGAACACACCACACTGCACACAGAAGAGGGTTCAATGAAAACCAAACCCCTCATTGCAACAGGGAAAGGGCCAAATGTGGTCACACAAGACACAACGATAGAGCAGAGAAAGGGGCAGTGACCTGGACAGTGCCCAAAATAACCAATGAAATGTTAGTGCCAGTAGCAGTAGGAAAAGCCCACTCACAAGGGTTAGGAAATTGAAGAAAACAGGTAACGTGGGGCACACGTGGGTGTGTCCGCAGCTAGCTGGGTGCAAACAGAACGTCATTTAACCCCTGAAGCGAGCAGTGCGCCGGGCGCTAGTGGGCCCTGCGATTGCACAAAGTGATTCCTGTGGGCAGTGGGCGCGTCTGTAGGCTCACCATTACAAAAGTGTCCTTTTAAAAAGTACTTCTAAGGCCCAATTCCATCATGCTGCTGTGACACAGTCACTCCGAGTGATGCTATTTCCCAAGCTCCCCTTCGGTGTGTTAAAAAATGGTCTCCCTGGGTCACAGCTCCTGTAAATGCCATGCTACAGCCGCTTGCTCTAGGATTCGCACTGATCAGGTGCTTAATCCTTCCCATGCTAGGTCTGTATCGCCAAATACAACAACAACAGCAACAACAAAACAGCAACAAACAAAAAGTCTACATCCTCTAACTGCCATGCGCCTCTCAATATCAGGCTACATTCTCTTCTTCTAGTATATGAACTGAAAAAAACTCCAATAAACCAAACATTCCTACCACAGATAATATGGACAATTCTGTGGCTTGCAGGCTGACAAAGTCCCACAACCTGCCGGCTCCCCACCCCACGGGAGGTGCCTGGGGCAGGTGTAACAGTGTGAGATGCGCGATCGGAACGGACGATGTCATGGCTCCTCCTGACCCCAAACCCTACGGAGCTCTCGGTAAAGAAAGCAGAGCAGGCAGGTGCTCACAGTGCCCCCAGCACAGGGCCAAGGAGCATCCAACCCCACGGACAGTCTGACCCACAGCACGGACAAAGGAAACCCTTTCCCAGGATGCCTGCTGGGCCTGTGGAACTCCTTGCCACAGACACACTGGAGCATGGAGCGGGGCCTGAGCAAAGCGATGCAGGAGGGGCAGTGTCTGGGCACTCACCCCCCGCTGGCTCCCGCGCTCTTACCAGCTCTCACTGCCGGGGGAGCTTCCCCAGTGGGGCTTGAGCAAAGTGCTGCCCCGGCCTGAGGGCTGTTTGGTACCGAACGTCTGCCCCACCGCTCAGCCCGAGGGCCCCTGTGCACAGAGATGCAGCCACCTCGGGGTGGAGGCAGCAGCCAGAGGGGGGAGGGGCACACAACGATGCACACAACGATGGGATGTTCCGTGGCTCTGCAGAGCGCAAAGGGCCCAGACCGACTCTCTGCCCCTCACACCCACGCTGCCCTGGGGCTGTGGGGCAGGGGAGCCCCCAGCCAGAGCTGGTACCTGTGAGTGCTGAGAGGGACGTGTCTTCCCTGGGAACCCCTCTCAGGCAGCCGCGTCCCGCACGTCTCTTAGCCCAGCGTCTGCAGCAGCGTCCCGCGCCGAGAGCCGGCACAGGGCTGGGCACTGCTTATAACCCAGCTCTGTGCGTCCCGATGGGTTTGCTCAACCTCCAAGAGGGACGCGGCGTCTGGATGCAAGAGTCTGGAGCTGGAGACACTCTGGCAAATCCCCAGTCTCCATGCCTCGGCTTCTGGGCCGATTACCCAGCGTTAGGTGTAAACAGCCATTAAGGACCCTTTTAAGGGGAAGGGAGAACTCCTGGGCCCGGGGCTGGGGTGGAGGACTGGCAGCTCTGGGGAGTTGTGCTTATTTAATGATGACAGATGATTAATGGTGAGCCTAGGGCCGATATGAGCTCTCCGAAGGGTCTGAGGCCCTGCCAGTGCCCAGAAAGGGGATGAATGCAGGCAGGCCTGTGCTGGGTAAAGTAGACAAATTGTTTTACTAAAGCCTTTCCAAAGCCCTGGCCTTTTTGCTGTAATGATCATGTGAGTGCTAAGAGCAAAACGGGAGACACGAGGTGCCCAAGGGGCAGCTCTGGGAGGGATGCCCTGGAGCAATGGCAGAGTCTGGGGGAGCAGAGCTCAAGCCAGGTTCAGGGATTTGGCGTTTGGGGCTCAGGTCTCTGCTCCCAGCGGGAGGAGCTAGAACGGAGGCTGCACCCGAGAGTGGAACTGGAACCCCACAGCCGGAGGCAGGGCCTGATCATGGCTCAGACTCAGCCCCACAAGGGCCCAGTGGGTGGGACCCAAACACAGGGACTCCCAGGGAGAGGCAGAGAAGTTATCTGGTCCCTGTCATTTCCATGGGTGTGACTGCAGCTGGAATCACGTGTCCCATTCTGGCGCCCATGGTCACAAATGGAGGCGGATACATTGAGGAGGTTCAGAGAGGAGTCCCAGGAGTTAGTGTAAGATTAACACCTGCCTTGGTGTGATAGGCTCAAGGGCACAATCTAACTACCCGAGCAAAGATGGGGGAGGGGTGAGTTGATAACAGTCCATAGGTACCTACAGGGGGATACAATATTGGGTAACAGGCCTCCCAGCCCAGCACACAGGCGTGTTGCACAATCCAGTGGCTGGAGGTTCAAAGTAAAGAAATTCTGGCAGGAAATCAGGGCACATGAGTTAATTGGTGACTGTAATTATCCATTGGGATGATTTACCAAGGGTTGTGGCTGATTCCTCATCTCTGGGAATGTTTAGCTCAAGGCTGTTCCTCTAAAGCACTGGTCACCAGCCTTGAGATCGGGATCTTGTGGTAGATCTTGCAGCCTCTGACAGGAGACCCTGACTGGTTTGGCCTGCAGCTAGAGCACTTCAGCTGCCCTTCCCCGACACTGCTGTGCTGCTCCTGGCCTCTGCCTCTTCACAGAACAAGCAAGGTGGGGCCCTGGAGAAGGGGTAGGGAAGGAGGTGGGACAAGGAGATTTGGGTTTGAGGTAGTTCCTGGCTTGACTTAATTTGTAAAAGTGGTCTTGCACTTAAGAAGGCTGGAGGTCGCTGCTCTAAAGGATCTGCTCTGGGAATAATTCTGGGGGCGTTCTCGGGCCTGCGGGATGCAGACTGGATGCTGCCTATGGTCCCTTCTGTCCATGCAACCTGCAAACATGTCCCAGGAGTCAGCTAGGCCCATTGGCCCTGCAAGCTTGTGCTGAGCTCAGTGCAGGCGTTTTCTGTTCATGTCCATGGGTAATTTAGCCCTCCGGGGAGAAATTCAGATGTGATGGCGGCCCCTTGGAAATGCAACTGTAGGTGGATACCACAGGGCTGGGGCACGGCATAGAATTATCATTTTAGGTGAGAAAAATAACCTGAGCCCATAAAGTCTTCAGACTGAGCAACGAACGTGCATCCTGACCATGAGTGACTCACAGGGCTGGCGAGCAAACGGCCCCAGACCATACTGGGGTGAATGTCCATGTCCCACTGAGTCAGGCCACTCCCAGTGGTTCCTGCTCTGTTTCTCTAGGCCCTCACATGTCCCAGGATTTTCATTCTATCACGTGCAGGTGTAACCCTGGCAGACCCCAGTCGTCTGCGGCCAGAATCATACCTGGGATCTTTGGAGCTTCGTGCATTAGCCAACACTGCAGGGGTGAGGAACCCTGAGGCCCGGGCTCCGGATGGGATAATACGCACAACTGGAATATTGGTACAGAAGGGTGCAGCTTGCTCAGGTGGGGGGAAGGGAGCAGGTGTTGCCTTATATATTAAAAATGAATTCACCTGGACTGAGGTGGAGATGGACGTAGGAGACAGACGTGCTGAGAGTCTCTGGGCTCAGTTAAAAGGGGTAAAAACCCTGGGTGGAAATCCCACACCATGCTCTCCTTACTTGCACACCGTGGCTGGTGGAGGTGCAGAACTGAAGGCGGGAGTGCCATCCCATGCCCCCGGCCCTCGTGGGAGGACAAGAGGGCTTTAACAGGCACTTGGTGCATGACAGAGCTGCCGGCTCGGTGACACATGGACACCACTGACAGGTGCCTCACAGACTATTGCGCCTACTCTCAGGACGACCCCCTTTTGCAGGTGGAGAGACTGAGGCAGCAGGAAGGGAAGTGTCTCGAGCCAGGCACACAGCCTTCCACCCCCTGACTGCTCATCCCTTGCTCCGTCTCTCACGTGCCCTGCTCCTATGGCCCCTGCAATAGCACAGGGGCCTGGTGCTATGTCCCAGGGAATCTCCAGTGAGGGGATCTCCCCTGATTTTGGGGGGGGCAGCTCCCACTTCTGCCAGCTGAGGGTTTGGCCCTACAGAGAAAGTGTCAGCAGAGCAGCCAGCTGGGAGAGGAGAGCCCAGCTCTACCACAGATTGGCTGGAGACCTTGGGCACAGCCTCTCCCGGCAGGACCTGAGGGGTATTTATTATGGCTCGGGGATTGCTACTGATGGTGTCTATCGAAGCATTTGCATCACGCTCTGTTCTTGCTGGGCTCCTTGCAGAGCAGCGCTGGCCTCTGTGTCCTGGGGTCAGTCCCAGGTGGGGTGTGCACCCTGGTAAGCAAGCAGGACAAGAGCAGCATGGAAATCAGTTTGGATGGTTGCAGCGTTTAGCTCCTTCTTTCAGAAAGCTCCTGTTTCAGAAGGACGGCCACTGTAGCCCCTCAGGGTAAGTTGCCTGCCTGATGTACTGCGTGTGGTGTTATTGGATTATGGTAGAACCATACAAAACATCGTTACAACTACCGTGATCTCTCTGCACCACGTCTTGTACAACGTGGGCCAAGGAACTCAAAACCTCCCATCCAGAAATGGTACATGCCTATGAAAAGCGGGTGCCTTGCTGCTTCTGTCTGTACAACTCCCAGGCCTGTACCATTGTTGGGTGTGAAGTTGGGAGTATTGGCTCTGCTCGCATTTCAGACATTTGCTTCTGGGAGGGGTGAACAAGCTCGGCCAGCCCATTGCGAAAGGGGACTTGTCAAGTGATTAGCAGCACTTGACTGACAATGCACCTCAAGTGGTGCCAATCCACATCCGAGGAGCTGTGCTGTGACCGTTCAGACCAGCGGGGGAGCCAGGGCTCCTCAGGGCCGAGTCAGGCACAGGCAGGAGCCTTGCTCATCCTAGGACAGACTGTCACACAGCGAGAACAGTGGGATTCCCCCCCCACACACACACACACACACACAAGCATGGTTATAAAAAGGGCCCTAGAGGTTCCACCGTTTGTCTTCAATCCTGCTAGTCATCTCTGAGGCATCTTTGCTATCAACTGAAGCCAGAAGGTCTGATGACCCTTCCTAACAGAGAATGTACCCCAGGGACTTGTCTTAAGCTGGCAGATTGTTGCATCTCTGCTACAGACCTGCACCCAGAACTTTGCAATTGGTCTTTGTAATTTGATTTATTTAACTATTTACTTAACTTTCTTTCTTTCTTTCTTTCTTTCTTTCTTTCTTTCTTTCTTTCTTAAAGGGTACAACATCATCCAAAGCACAGAATTTGGTGGTGATGGAGGACTTCAGCTGTGCAGACATAAGTTGGGAAACTAACACAGCGGGGCACAGACTTTCCAATAAGTTCTTGGATTGCATTGGAGACAATTTTTTATTTCTGAAGGTTGAATAAGCTACTGGGGTGGGGGGGGAGCTCTTCTAGAGTTGATTTTAACATAGAGGGAAGAACTGGTTGAGAATTTGAAGTGGAAGGCGGCTTGGGTGAAAGTGATCATGAAATCACAGATTTCATGATTCTAAGGAATGGTGGAAGGGAGAACAGCAAAATAGAGACAATGGATTTCAGGAAGGCAGATTTTAGTAAGCTCAGAGAGCTGGTAGATAAGGTCCCATGGGAAGCAAGACTAAAAGGAAAAACTACTGAAGAGAGTTGGCAGTTTTTAAAAGGGACATTATTAAGGGCCAAAAGCAAGCTATTCCACTGCATGGGAAGGCTAGAAAGTATGGCAATAGGCCACCATGGCTTAACCAGGAGATCTTGCATGATCTAAAAATCAAAAAGGAGTGATATAAAAAGTGGAAACCAGGTCAAATGACAAAGGACACATAAGCAAACAACACATGTAAGCAGGAGCAAGATTAGAAAGGCAAAGGCACAAAAAGAGCTCAAACTAGCTACAGACATAAAGGGAACAAGAAGACATTCTGTAAATATAGTAGAAGCAAGAGGAAGATGAAGGACCGGGTAGGCCCACTGCTCAGTGAGGAGGAAGAAACAATAACTGGGAACTTGGAAATGGCAGAGGTGCTTAAGGACTTCTTTGTTTCGGTCTTCACCAAGACCTCTGATGATGAAGGAATGCCTAACATAATGAATGCTAGTGGGAAGGGGGGAGGTTTAGAAGATGAAATAAAAACAGAACAAGTTAAAAATCACTTAGAAAAGTTAGATGTCTGCAAGTCACCAGGGCCTGATGAAATGCATTCTAGAATACTCAAGGAGCTGATAGAGGAGGTATCTGAGCCTTTAGCAATCATCTTTGAAAAGTGATGGAAGTCGGGAGAGATTCCAGAAGACTGGAAAAGGGCAAATCTAGTGCCCATCCATAAAAAGAGAAATAAGAGCAACCCAGGAAACAGACCAGTCAGTTTAACTTCTGTGCCAGGAAAGACAATAGAGCAGGTAATTAAGGAATTCATCTGCAAACACCTGGAAGATTATAAGGTGATAGGTAACAGCCATAATGGATTTGTAAAGAACAAATCATGTCAAACGAATTTGATAGCTTTCTTTGATAGGATAACAAGTCTTGGTGGATAAGGGCGAAGAGGTGGACGTGGCATAAGTAGACTTCAGGAAGGCATTTGATATGGTCTCGCATTATGTTCTTATCAATAAACTAAGCAAATACAACTTAGATAGGGTTACTATAAGGTGGGTGCATAACTGGCTGGATAACCATTCTCAGAGAGTAGTTATTAACGGTTCACAGTCATGCGAACAAGTAGGGTTCCACAGGTGTCTGTTCTAGGACCAGTTCTGTTCTATATCTTCATCAATGAGTTAGATATTGGCATAGAGAGGATGCTTATTAAGTTTGAGATGATATCAAGCTGGGAGGGGTTGGAAGAGAGAGTGAAAATTCAAACTGAACTGGACAAACTGGAGAAATGATCGGAGGAAAACAGGATGAAGTTTAATAAGGACAAATACAAAGTACTCCACTTAGGAAGGAACAATCCATTACACACACACAGAATGGGAAGCGACTGTCTAGGAGGGAGTCCTGCAGAAAGGGATCTAAGGGTGTGTCTACAGAGCCTCACCCGCCTGCCACACAAGCCTGTTCCCAACCCTCTGCTGCTTCTATACGGCTTCCCAGCTTCCCTCTCTGCTCTTGTTTGGCGTGTGAGACCCAGCACTGTGTCCTCATAGCATCTCCTGTCACTGTCCCGGAGTAGAGGAAGCCCACCTCGGTGGTCCTGGGGCAGTAGACAGAAAACTAAGAGGCGGGGTACATGGCCAAACCGCAGGTGTCCAAACACCTGCAATGAGCAAGGGTTGGGCCCGATGCATCCGAGAGCTGTGCCCAGACGCATCCCCAGTGTCTCACTCTGACATAGCACTGAGGGCAGCAACAGGGTTTAACGTCTCTGTGACTGGCCAGGAGCTGAAAGAGTCACATGAGTAGCCGGCCCCACACAGCTCACTGTGAGAGACAGAGCCCCAGGACCAGGCATTAGGAGCCTTTCCGTGTAACTAGCCTGAGCAGCCTGTCCCGGATCTGTGTGGTTCTCACCCCGTAGATGATGGGGTTTAGCATGGGGGGCACCAATAAATGCAGGCTGGAAATGAAAACATTGACATACCGGGGCACATTCTGGACATAACGGAATATGAGGGACGAGAGCAGACCGGGGACATAAAATAGTGCAATGGCACAGAGGTGGGAGCCGCAGGTCCCAAAAGTCTTGAGCCGGGCGTCCTTTGTGGGGAGGCGGAAGATGGCCCTGAGGATCTGGCCATAGGACACAGCGATAAAGAACACATCCACGCCATGCACACAGATTATCAAAAAAAGGCCATAGTGACTACTGATGTGGGTGTCGGCACAAGCCAGACTCACCACGTTCATGTGCCCACACTGTGGGTAGGCGACAATGTTGGTTCTACAATATGGCCACTGCCTCGCCACAAGGACCATGGGCAGGACAAGTATGATGCCGCGCAGTACGACAGCCAGGGCATTCTTGGCCATAACTGGGTTTGTCATGATGGTGGAATATCTCAGGGGATTGGAAATGGCCACGTAACGATCGAAAGCCATGGCCAGGAAGATCCCAGACTCCATTGTGAAGATGCCATAAATGAAGAACATCTGGACGAAGCAGGAATTGAAATCAATCTCCCTTGAGTTGAACCAGAAGATGCTCAGCATTTTGGGCAGGATGGACGTAGACAGGAGTAGGTCGGTGACGGCCAGCATGCAGAGGAAATAGTACATGGGCTCGTGTAGGCTTGGCTCTGTCTTCACAATGAACAGGATGGTGAAGTTCCCCAAGAGGGCTATTGTGTACATGGCGCAGAAGGGGATGGAGACCCAGACTTGGACCCTCTCCAGGCCAGGAATGCCCTGCAGGATGAAGGTGGAGGGATTGGTGAAGACAGTGGTGTTGGAATGTGACATGGATCAGGGAAGAAGATCTCCACCTTCAAGGCAGAACGGAGACTTCCCCTCAGTTCCTCTATATACCCAGGCCCTAGGGTGATGGTCGCAGTACAAATGTCTGGAAGGAGAGACAACGGGAATATGAGATACGACATGCAGGACTGGAGGCTCTTCTCATGGGGAAAGCAAATTCGTTGCTCTTTACACATTGAAAACAAGTATTTTTGTTAGTCAGAGAAACGAATTATGAGAAATTGACCCCACGAATCCCAATTCCATAACGTACGGCACTCCCCACATCACTAACTCCTACATGTCCTGCTGTGGGAAACCTCAATAGGCACTAGCAGGAAACACAAGTCTGGGTACTGGTTAGTGTTCCCCACTCTGGCACTTCGAGTGCAGATAATGGGGGCCTGCAAGAGACCTTAAAACGCCCTGCCCCTGAAGGCTTCTGCTTAAAAAATCTCCCCAAGGTGACAAACTCCCTGGACTCGACCTTTGGTGATTTGATGCCACCACCTAAATGCAAAACCTCTTTCAAAGCCAGGAAGACAAGCTCAGGACCTTCTTCCAATGGGATAATGCCAAGCTCTGTAACCCTCCCTTAGGAGAGAGCTTGGAAACAAACTGTAATTTCTTAACAGCGGAACTCCAGTCTCAGGCCCGGGCGCTCAGAACCTCCGGCTTTTTCTTAGGACACAGGAGTCAGATCATAGTATTAAAAGGTGATTGTATTAACAAGACAAAGAAGACACATCTGGTGATGCGTACTTGGTTGCTGGATGTTACAGAGCAACCAAACAAAGGTTAAAGCACAGGGAACTGCTTTCCTGGCAATGAGTTTCACTTAGAATTTGCCTGGGGTTTAGCAGAGAGTTTATCTAAACTAAAAACAAAGAAACTAACCGGACTGTGTCTAACTAAACATTCTCTGTTCACTTACGTATCCTTAGTTCCAGTGTTCAGTCCTTCCTTAGGCATGGATAGCGCTAGAAATCTAAGCCTTTATTCCTAGTTCAGGCCATCTCTCTCTCTCTCCCTGGCTCCTCTTCTAAACTCACACACGAAAGGAAACTAAAACAGGCAAAAAAAAATTTTTTTTAATCTTTCCCTCTCTTCCCATTGGCTCTTCTGGCTCCATGCCAACACTTCCCGGATACCCATTGATGTGAGTTTAACCCTTTACAGGCAATTTAGTTACTGAATGCTGGGAGGTCTGGGAAAGGGCAGTACCCTCCACCTCTCACAGCTCCTTAAAGCAATGAAAGCCGGGCTGGAGAGCCTGGACTGGGCGCAGCTCCCCAGTTATGTGGTTGCTCAAAATCCAAAGTGGAAAAATCCAACCCCTTGCCCAGGCCTGTGCCGGGGAATCATCCCAGTGGGACACAGCTCAGGGGAAGGACCAGGGCATGACTGACAGCAGCTCCACCCAATCCCCTGCTCCCTTGCAGCAGTGGCCAAAACAGAGAGTGTGTCCAGCTGGCTAAGGGACAGGATGGAGAATAACCTACTGTCATTTACCCAATGGGCGCAGCAACGCTATTAGAAAAGCGAAAAACTATGTAAAGTATCCTGCAACCCAGAACAATAATTTATTAAAATGTTAGAAAGGAATGGATTTAAAATTAATATCAAGAAACCGTGTCCTGACACCTAAAGGGGTCAAACCATTTTCCATAATAAATAACGTTTCACCTGCTATAGTGCAACTCAACAAAACAAGAAGTGGGTCTTCACATCATGATTAAATTTCTGCCCTAGAAATTCAATCTTGTCCCTTTCTGGTTTGGGTTTATCTGACAAAGAGAAGCCCCGTCTGATCATACCAAAATCATCCCACATCAGCCTATATACCGACAGTGTCAACCAGAGCTAGAATCCCTGGAACCGACTTGCTGCATGTGCTTGCTGTGCGCTGCTTTCCTTGCGCAGTAGAGACTTGTGCTCTGGGTGGTACATTTAAAAACACACAGCTCAGGGAAAAGTAAAAAAGGTTTGAGCAAGTGTTTAAAGCAACCCAGCCAAAGCTGTAGTCCTGTGTTCTACTGGTCATGGCTTCACAGAACAAAAATCCTAACAATTCAAAACCAATGGCTCCCACAGGGTAAAAAATAGTTTATGACTTTTAGTTTTATAAATATTTTAAATTACAGATATATAAAAATATATGAGCCTCTCTAAATTAAAGGTATAAATAAAAAAAAATATATTTTAACTACTTGGATAACAAAATAAAAATCCAAAATCAAATAACATCAAATGTAAAGAAATGCCTTTTATATTAAATTTAAAATGTGGTAAAAATAGTAAAAAAGTATCTAAAATATGTCAACAAAAATGTGAAGAAGCAATAAAATATTTTGTCAAACAAATTAGGTCAATTAATGTTCACGTTTCGTTTCAATGGATCATGGTCATCTGTCCAAGTCTATACTTCTTGTAAGATTCCTTGCTGTGTTCAAGCTCTCCCAGGGTATCATTGCTCAGGAGTCCAATGACCTGTGGTTCTGGTAACTGACAGCTGTTCAGTTATCAATTTGTTCCAGAACCTGCTCTCATGACATCTCAATCTGGGACACGTCCTCAAATCTGACCCCTAAAAGCAGGGCTCAGGTTTGGGAATCTCCCTCCTGTCCCCAGCCAAGAAGCCTAAGGCAAAGAATTCATTTTGTTTCTCTGCAGTGACTTCCCACAATTGCTGCTGTGAGATTTTCAGCCTCTGGCTAGCTGTTCTTCTCATTCCTTTTTGCCCTTCCCTATCCCATTTCCACACTTGATTTCCCAGCGTTTTGCCCCTCTCTGTTTTCCTCACTGGGATTCATCGTGGCCTTTTAAACAATGTTTTTCTTCCTCTCCCTGCTGCTTTGCTGTGCTGTTTCACCGCGCTGGCTCTTTCCTCTGGTGGGGAACAGAACCAACACCTCCAAGGCGCAGTCGCGTAAGGTGGCGAGAATCGTTTTCCCAGCGCCCTGCCCAGGGTGACAGGGAGCCAGTCACTGCGGGGAAAGCTGACATCCCCGGTATTATGGAGTCCTGTGTTTGAATGGCCCCTCTAATCTCCCTGAGCATTTCCCAGTCCCTAGCACCGTCCTGGCGGGTGGTTGCCGTATCCCCCGCGACGTGCTCATGAGCAGAGCATGGACCGGCTAGACGAACACACCACACTACACACAGAAGAGGGTTCGATGAAAACCAAACCCCTCATTGCAACAGGGAAAGGGCCAAATGTGGTCACACAAGACACAACGATAGAGCAGAGAAAGGGGCAGTGACCTGGACAGTGCCCAAAATAACCAATGAAATGTTAGTGCCAGGAGCAGTAGGAAAAGCCCACTCACAAGGGTTAGGAAATTGAAGAAAACATGAAACGTGGGGTACACGTGGGTGCATCCTCAGCTAGCTGGGTGCAAACAGAACGTCATTTAACCCCCGAAGCGAGCAGTGCGCCGGGCGCTAGTGGGCCTACGATTGCACAAAGTGTTTCCTGTGGGCAGCGGGCGCATCTGTGGGGTCCCCATTACAAAAGTGTCCTTTTAAAAAATACTTCTAAGGCCCAATTCCATCATGCTGCTGTGACACGGTCACTCTGAGTGATGCTATTTCCCAACCTCCCCCTCGGTGTGCTGGTGTTAAAAAATGCTCTCCCAGGGTCACAGCTCCTGTAACCCTGATCAGGTGGTTAACCCTTCCCATGCTAGGTCTGTATCACCAAATACAACAACAATAAAAAAACAACAAAACAAAAACAAAAACAAAACAACAAACAAAAAGTCTACATCCTCTAACTGCCACGCTCCTCTAAATATCATGCTACATTCTCTTGTTATATTATTTGAACTGAAAAAAAAAAACCCCAAAAACAAACCTTCCTACCGCAGATAATATGGACAATTCCGTGGCTCGCAGGCTGACAAAGTCCCACAATCTGCCGGCTCCCCACCCCGCGGGAGGCACCTGGGGCGGGTCTAACAGGGTGAGATGCGTGGTCAGAACGGACGATGTCATGGCTCCATCTGACCCCAAACCCTACGGAGCTCTCGATGAAGAAAGCAGAGCAGGCAGGTGCTCACGGTGCCCCCAGCACAGGGCCAAGGAGCATCCAGCCCCACGGACAGTCTGACCCACAGCACGGACAAAGGAAACCCTTTCCCAGGATGCCTGCTGGGCCTGTGGAACTCCTTGCCACAGACACACTGGAGCACAGAGCGGGGCCTGAGCAAAGCGATGCAGGAGGGGCAGTGTCTGGGCACTCACCCCCGCTGGCTCCCGCGCTCTTACCAGCTCTCACTGCCGGGGGAGCTTCCCCAGTGGGGCTTGAGCAAAGTGCTGCCCCGGCCTGAGGGCTGTTTGGTACCGAACGTCTGCCCCACCGCTCAGCCTGAGGGCCCCTGTGCACAGAGATGCAGCCACCTTGGGGCGCAGGCAGCAGCCAGAGGGGGAGGGGCACCCAAAACGATGCACATTTTGCTCCAGGATATTTTGGCAGGAATCCTCCCCTGGGCAGGGCCTGGGATGTTTCTGGCTCTGCAGAGCGCAAAGGGCCCAGACCGACTCTCTGCCCCTCACACCCACGCTGCCCTGGGGCTGTGGGGCAGGGGAGCCCCCAGCCAGAGCTGGTACCTGTGAGTGCTGAGAGGGACGTGTCTTCCCTGGGAATCCCCCTCAGGCAGCCGCGTCCCCACCTCTCTCAGCCCAGCGCCTGCAGCAGCGTCCCGCGCCGAGAGCCGGCACAGGGCTGGGCACTGGTTATAACACAGATCTGGGCCGTCCCAGAGGGGTCACTCAGCCTCCAATAAGGATGTAGCCTCTGGATGCAAGAGTCTGGAGACAGAGACACTCTGGCGAATCCCCTGTCTCCATGCCTGGGCTTCTGGGCCAATTACCCAGTGTTAGGTGTAAACAGCCATTATGGGCCCTACCCAGGGGAGGGGAGAATTCCTGGGCCCAGGGCTGGGGCAGAGGAGAACTCGCAGCTCCTGGTAGTTGTGCATATTTAACAATGACGGGTGATTAGGTCTAAGGCCCTGCCAGTGCCCAGGAGCAGGGGGATCCAGCCAGGCTGGTCTGCAGACAGGTGAGAGTGGCGAGAAGCAGACAAGGTGTCTGTGGGGTCAGAGATCAGTGGCTCCCATCCCACACTCTCATCGTCCTGCCCGGCCCCTTTCATGGAAGGATCTTGAGAGCAAAAGGAAAGTCCCCGGGAGCGTATCCCCATCCCACACACAGGTAAACTGAGGCAGGGAGTTTGGGGTGGCAGGATGACGGATAGAGTCGGGAGTCCTGGCTTCCCTGCTGTAACCGTTTTCTCTCCAAACCAAAAGGCATCTGGCAAGGACGCCGTGGGGAGCTTCTCAAATCTTGGCTGAAGTCCAGGTACGTCACACCTGCCACGAGGCCCATATTCACAGAGCCCGTTACCTCCTCCTGCCCAACGAACAGCCCTGCCGGAGTGGGACTCCATTGCCTTCTGGGTTACAGCAGGGAAGTCAGGGATCCCGACTCTGTCCGTCATCCTGCCACGCCAAACTCCCTGCCTCAGTTTACCCCTGTGTGGAATGGCCCAACAAGGAAAATAACAGAACACCAGTGGTCATCTCCTACCGGTCCCAGCTTAAACCCTCCAGCACATCATTAGCGATCCACAGCCTGTCCTGGAAAACAACCCCTCCCTCTCACAGGCCTTGGGAGACAGGCCGGTCCTCGCCCACAGCCACAGAGCTCCCCTCAGACACTCTCACCCAGACACTGCCCCCGCAACAAACCCCCCTGCCAACTCGTCTACACAAGTGACAGCATCCCAGGGCTAATCACAACCCCCCATCAGGGGCTCACCCACCTGCACATCCACCGATGTGAACTGTGCATCGAGTGCCAGCCGTGCCCCCTGCCATGGACACTGGCCAGACTGGACAGTGTCTGCACCAAAGGACACGACTCAGACACCAGCAATGGTCTCCCACACAAACCTGCAGAGCAACATTTTAACCCGCCTGGGCACTCAGTCATGGGTTTACAAGCAGCCATTCTTCCACAAAGGAATTTCTCCATCCAGTTACAGAGAGGGGGCGTCTACACAGCACGGCTGCATCTAGACTGGCATGATTTTGCGCAAAAGCACCTGCTTTTGCGCAAAATCTTGCCGCCTGTCTACACTGGCCGCTTGTATTTGCGCAAGAACACTGACTTTGTAATGTACTAAATCAGTGGTTCTTGCGCAAATACTCCGACACTCCTGCTCAGGGATAAGCCCTCTTGCGCAAGTATTCTTGCGCAAGAGGGCCAGTGTAGACAGCCACATTTATTTCTTGCGCAAGAAAGCCCGATGTCTAAAATGGCCATTGGAGCTTTCTTGCTCAAGAGAGTGTCTACACTGGGCACGGATGCTTTTGTGCAAAAGCAAGTCTTTTGCGCAAAGGCACATGCCAGTATAGATGCTCTCTTGCGCAAATACTTTTAACAGAAAAACTTTTCCGTTAAAAGTATTTGCGCAAAATCTTGCCAATCTAGATGCAGACCACAGGTATTTCGAAACAACGGACGCTATTTTGCTATCACAATGCGAGCGTCCACACTGCAATTCCGTTATTTCGAAATAATTTCAAAATAATGGACGGCTTATTCCGACTTCTGTAACCCTCATTGCACGAGGAATAACGCCCATTCTGAAATAGACGTATTGGAATAGCTGTAGTGTGGATGCCCCACTGCTGCTAGTTCAAAACAGCTCCCCCCCCAACCCGCCCACGAGGGCCATTTAGAGCAATTATTCCCCGGTGCCTCAGGGGGCTCTAAATTGAGGTACCACGTCCACATTAGGGGAGCCTGCCTCGGACTCATTCTGAGGTTTCCCTGAAGTGTAGGTGTGCCATTTCAAAATAAGCATGCTGTCTAGCCATACACAGAGACACTGCAGAACTGAAATTCATCTACAAATTTGACCCCATTACCCTGAGCTTGAACAAAGACATTAAGTGGTTCACCCATTGCAAATGCAGTTTCTCCTGCCTTGAACATCTGCATTTTCACATCCAAAACTATTAATGGGGCACAGCCAGCCCACTTAATTAGCCTCATTAACACTGGCCCTACAATTGAGATGTACTTCTGCTGCTTTTACATATATCTCTTGGATTCGGTTATTTCCACTCCAACTCATCTGAGGAAGTGTGTTTTTCCCACGAAAGCTTATGATCCTATATAGAATCTTAGAACACTAGAACTGCAAGGGACCTCGAGAGGTCATCGAGTCCAGTCCCTGCCCTCACAGCAGGACCCAGCACCATCTAGACCATCCTCGATAGATGTCTGTCCAACCTGCTCTTAAATATCTCCAGAAATGGAGAATCCACAACCTCCCCAGGCAATTTATTCTAATGTTTAACCACCCTGACAGTTAGGAAGTTTTTCCTAATGTCCAACCTAAACCTCCCTTGCTGCAGTTTAAGCCCATTGCTTCTTGTTCTATCCTCAGAGGCCAAGGAGAACAATTTTTCTCCCTCCTCCTTGTAACACCCTTTTAGATACCTGAAAACACCCTTTTAGATACATGTCCCCTCTCAGTCTTCTCCTTTCCAAACTAAACAAGCCTGATTCCTTCAACTTTCCCTCATGGATCATGTTCTCTAGACCTTTCATCATTTGTGTTGTTCTTCTCTGGACCTTCTCCAATTTCTCCACATCTTTCCTGAAATGTGGTGCCCAGAACTGGACACAATACTCCAGCTGAGGCCTAACCAGCGCAGAGCAGAGCGGAAGAATGACTTCTCGTGTCTTGCTCACAACACACCTGTTAATGCATCCCAGAATCAGGTTTGCTTTTTTTACAACAGCATCACACTGCTGACTCATATTCAGTTTGTGGTCCACTCTGACCCCTAGATCCCTTTCTGCAGGACTCCTTTAGACAGTCGCTTCCCATTCTGTGTGTGTGAAATGGATTGTTCCTTCCTAAGTGGAGCACTTTGTATTTGTCCTTATTAAACTTCATCCTGTTTACCTCGGACCATTTCTCCAGTTTGTCCAGACCATTTTGAATTATGACCCTATCCTCCAAAGCACTTACATAAGAACATAAGAACGGCCGTACCGGGTCAGACCAAAGGTCCATCTAGCCCAGTATCCTGTCTGCCGACAGTGGCCAGCACCAGGTGCCCCAGAGAGTGGACCGAAGACAATGATCAAGCGCTTTGTCTCCTGCCATCCCTCTCCAGCCTCTGTCAAACAGAGGCCAAGGACACTCATTTTATCCCTGGCTAATAGCCTTTTATGGACCTAACCTCCATGAAATTATCTAGCTTCTCTTTAAACTCTGTTATAGTCCTAGCCTTCACAGCCTCCTCTGGCAAGGAGTTCCACATGCTGACTACACGCTGTGTGAAGAAGAACTTTCTTTTATTAGTTTTAAACCTGCTACCCATTAATTTCATTTGGTGTCCTCTAGTTCTTCTATTTAGGGAACTAATAAATAACTTTTCTTTATCCCCTCTCCACACCACTCATGATTTTATACACCTCTATCATATCCCCCTCAGTCTCCTCTTTTCTAAACTGAAAAGTCCCAGTCGCTTTAACCTCTCCTCATATGGGACCCGTTCCAAACCCCTAATCATTTTAGTTGCCCTTTTCTGAACCCTTTCCAAGGCCAAAATATCTTTTTGAGGTGAGAGACCACATCTGTACACAGTATTCAAGATGTGGGCGTACCATAGTTTTATACAGGGCAGTAAGATATTCCGGGTCTTATTTTCTATCCCTTTCTTAATAATACCTAGCATCCTATTTGCCTTTTTGACCGCCGCTGCACATGTGTGGAAGTTTTCAGAGAACTGTCACGATAACTCCAAGATCTCTTTCCTGATTTGTCGTAGCCAAATTAGCCCCCATCATACTGTCGTATAGTTGGGGTTATTTTTCCCAATGTGCATTACTTTACACTTATCCACATTAAATTTCATTTGCCATTTTGTTGCCCAATCACTCAGTTTGGTGAGATCTTCTTGGAGTCCCTTACAGTCTGCTTCTGTCTTGACTATCCTAAACAGTTTGGTATCATCCATAAACTTTACCACCTCACTGCTTACCCCTTTCTCCAGATCATTTATGAATAAGTTGAACAGGATTGGTCCTAGGACTGACCCTTGGGGACACCACTAGTTACCCCTCTCCATTCTGAAAATTTACCATTTATTCCTACCCTTTGTTTCCTGTCTTTTAACCAGTTCTCAATCCAAGAAAGGACCTTCCCTCTTATCCCATGGCCATGTAATTTACACAAGAGCCTTTGGTGAGGACCTTGTCAAAGCTTTCTGGAAATCTAAGTATACTATATCTACTGGATCCCCCTTGTCCGCATGTTTGTTAACCCCTTCAAAGAACTCTAATAGATTAGTAAGACAGGATTTCCCTTTACAGAACCCATGTTGACTTTTGTCCAACAAATTATGTTCTTCTACATGCTTCACAATTTTATTCTTTACTATTGTTTGACTAATTTGCCGGTACTGAAGTTAGACTTACGGTCTGTAATTGCCGGATCGCCTCTAGAGCCCTTTTTAAATATTGGTGTCACGTTGGCTACCTTCCAGTCATTAGTACGGAAGCGATTTAAGGGATAGGTTACAAACCACAGATAATAGTTCAGCAATTTCCCATTTGAGTTCTTTTAGAACCCTTGGATGAATGCCATCCGGTCCCGGAGATTTGTTAACATTAAGTTTTCTATTTGTTCCAAAACCTCCTCTAATGACACTTCAATCCGGGACAGTTCCTCAGATTCATTACCCACAAAGGACGGTGCAGATTTGGGAATCTCCCCAACATCCTCAGCCGTGAAGACTGAAGCAAAGAAATCATTTAGTTTCTCCATAATGGCTTTATCGTCCTTGATTGCGCCTTTTATAGTTCGATCGTCTAGGGACCCACAGGTTTTTAGCAGGCTTCCTGCTTCTAATGTACTTAAAAACATTTTGTTATTTCTTTTTGAGTTTTTGGCTAGCTGTTCCTCAAAATCTTTTTGCTTTTCTTATTACATTTTACACTTGATTTGACAGTGTTTATGTTCCTTTCTATTTATCTCACTAGGATTGGACTTCCACTTCTTAAAGATGCCTTTTTGTCCCTCACTGCTTCTTTTACATGGTGGTTAAGCCACAGTGACTCTTTTAGGTCTCTTGCTATGTTTTTAATTTGGGGTATACATTTAAGTTGGGCCTCTATTATGGTGTCTTTAAAAGTTTCCATGCAGCTTGCAGGGATTTGGCTCTAGTCACTGTGCCTTTTAATTTCTGTTTAACTAACCTCCTCATTTTGTGTAATTCCCTTTTTGAAATTAAATGCCAGGGTGCTGGTCTGCTGAGTGTTCTTCCCACCACAGGAATGTTGAATGTTATTATATTATGGTCACTATTCCCAAGCGGTCCTGTAGCAGTTATTTCCTGGACCTGATCCTCGCTCCACTCAGGACTAAATCGAGAATTGCCTCTCCTTGTGGGTTCCTGCACTAGCTGCTCCAAGAAGCAGTCATTTAAGCCATTGAGAAATTTTATCTCCGCTTCTCTTCCTGAGGTGACATGTATCCAGTCAATATGGGGGTAATTAAAATCCCCATTATTATAGAGTTCTTTGTTTTGGTAGCCTCTCTAATCTCCTCAGCATTTCAATGTCAGTATCCCTGTCCTGGTCAGGTGGTCGGTAATATATCCCTACTGCTAATTTCTTATTTTTGGAGCATGGAATTACTATCCATAGCGATTCTATTGAACATGTTGATTCATTTAATATTTTTATTTCATTTGATTCTACATTATCTTTCACATACAGTGCCACTCCGCCACCCACCCGGCCTGCTCTATCCTTTCGATATATTTTATATCCCGCATGATTGTGTCCTACAGATTTTCCTCATTCCACCAGGTTTCAGTGATGCCTATTATGTCAATCTCTCATTTAATACTAGGTACTCTAGTTCACCCATCTTATTAGTCAGACTCTAGCATTTGTGTAGAAGCACTTTAAAAATTTGCCACTGCTTATTTGTCTGCCCTTCCTGATGCATTGGATTCCTTTGTACGCGGTTGTTTGTCTGCTCTGGCCCATGGTTTGCCCTCTCTCCTCCTCTCTTCTGACTACAGCTTAGAGAATCTCTATCAATGGATTCTCCTCTAAGAGAAGTCTCCTCCGATTTACGTGCATCTCCACACCAATCGGCTTTCCCCATCTCTCAGTTTAAAAACTGCTCTACGGCCTTTTTAATGTTTAGTGCCAGCAGTCTGGTTCCACCCTGGTTTAGGTGGAGCCCATCCTTCCTGTATAGGCTCCCTCTCCCAAAAGTGTCCCCAGTTCCTAATAAATCCAAACCCTCTTCCCTACACCATCGCCTCATCCACGCATTGAGATTCTGAATCTCTGCCTGCCTACCTGGCCCTGCGCTGGAACTGGAAGCATTTCCGAGAACGCCACCATAGAGGTCCTGGATTTCCTCTTTCCTAGCAGCCTAAATTTGGCCTCCAGGACATCTCTCCTACCCTTCCCTACGTCATTGGTACCTACATGTACCACGACCACCGGCTCCTCCCCAGCACTAAACATAAGTCTATCTAGATGCCTCGAGAGATCCGCAACCTTCGCACCAGGCAGGCAAGTGACCATACGGTTCTCCCGGTCATCACAAACCCAACTATCTATGTTTCTAACGATCGAATCACCCACTACTAACACCTGCCTCTTCCGAACTGGCATTCCTCCCTCAGAGGTATCCTCAGTGCGAGAGGATACCGCAACATCCTCTGGGAGGAGGGTCCCAACCACGGGATGGTTTCCTCTGCTCCCATTGAATGCTCTGTTCCCTTGAGACTTTCATCCTCCTTAAGAGCACTGGGGCTCTCAGACTGGAGGTGGGACAGTACTACAGTGTCCCAGAAAGTCTCATCCACAAATCTCTCTGCCTCCCTTAGCTCCTCCAGTTCAGCCACCCTGGCCTCCAAAGCCCGAACTCGGTCTCTGAGGGTCAGGAGCTCTTGCAACGGGTGCACACATATGCCACCGCCCACAGGGCAGGTAATCATACATGTTACACTCGACGCAATAAACAGGATAGCCCCACTCTGCTGCTGGGCTTCTGTCTCCATTTTTCTAATGAACAAGTTTAAGTATAAACTGGGATTCTTTTTAAACCTCTGGAATATAGATTATGATAAGAGTTATGTTTTAAAGAAGGCCAGAAGTCACTAGTGCCCTCTAACCTCCCCTCTAAACTCCTCTCCAAACTCCCTGTTAGCAATTCCTGGTCGCTGAGTCACAGGCTTATATAGCTCTGGTAGCCCTCCCCTGACTGAGGCTTAGCCAATTAACAGAGGCTTCTAGATTTCAAACCTTTTAGAAGCTCCTTCAAGCAAACAAACAATCAAACCAACCAGATAAACACAAGCTCAGCACACAGCAAATAACTCCCACACACAAACACACACTCCAGACAGCCACTTACCACAAGGGTCCTGTTTTTACTCCTCTTTCACCTGGAGAACTCCCTCTCCAAACTCCCTGTTAGCAATTCCTGTTCGCAACCCCTCCCAGCTTGGTATCATCTGCAAACTTAATATATTTTGTTAGTCGCTAAGGCCATGTCTACATTACATGTTTTGCCAGAAGAGGCAATGCAAATGAAGCACTGATTAGAATTTTCTCATGCTCCATTTGCATAATCTCTTCCGATCCGTTTTTGTGCGAAAACATGCAGTGTGCACCTGGTACTGGCCGCTGTCGGCCAACAGGACCCTGGGCTGGATGGATCATTGATCTGACTCCACCTGGCTGTTCTGAAGTGCTTATCACAGCCACCGAGCAAAGCTGCCAAGCAGGGGCAAATTCTGCCCTGGGGGAATCTCATGATGAGCAACGAGCAATCGGTTGTGGAACGTGAAGTCCAACTGGAAACATTTTCTTTTAATGTGTTTCTGGACACATTTCACAATCCCCCCTCCCCATCTCTAAGGAAACTGCTCAGTATAGGTGGATGGATTCCCTGGGGTGAAGCCTGGAGCTACGTCCCACAGAGTGCTCTTGTCTTACCATCCTTGGGCCAGCTCCCCCAATCTGAAGCGTTTCCACAGGCAGCCAGGGGCAAGGGCACACCCAGCAGAATGACACCGTTTTCCCCAGCCAGTCATGAAGCAACGAGAGAGACTCTCCAGGTAGTTCCGCCTCCCACCCAACCTTCCAAATTAGGACCCAGAGCTGCACGATGGTTTATGATCTAGTCCTCCCCTTCTCAATGTGGAGAGGGCAACGCACCAGCCCTGATGGTGAGCAGATTTCACACTCAAGCAACACATTGTTTTAGGTTAAAAATGTGAAACAGATTTATGAAGTCCAGAAAGGTGGATTTTAAGTGCTTATACGTAGTTAGTGTACGGATCAATGCAGATGACTTAAGACATAAAACAACAACACAACAGAGGGGCTATAAATGAGACAGGACTGGCATAAAGCAGTGTCTCACCTTGATGGTCTGACCAGCCCAACAATCTTCCATGCACAGGTCAGGATTCCTCCTATCTAGTCTGCGACCCTCTCCCCAGTCAAAGTCTTTGTCCGCTGGCCATGGTTTCAGTTGTGGGGGGAGCCAGGCCAGGCCAGAATGTTGTCTCCCCCACCCCCCCCCAGTTATAGCTTCTGCTACGTGGAGAGAACTTCAATGCCCAAACAAAGCCTTCGGCACAGTTAGAGGGAAAAGTACAGGCAAACTATGGACTCTGGTGTCACAGGAGCTGGTCACGTGCCCTTTCATGCCTCAGTGAGTCACATTAGAGCCATTCCCCGTGTCCTATCTAGAATGTCCACAAGGAAGTCCATCTGATGGGGATACGCTCCTTCATGGACCACTGTGCTCTTTGAAGGCCGTTAGCATGAACAGGCCATTCACAGTGTGTGGAGAGACTGCATGTGAGCTACTTTGCTTGAGTTATCACAGGGGCAACCACCTTAGCCAGGCAGGAACACAGTCAATGTTTGAAACTTCAGAGGCAGAAATGAGACGTGTGTACAGACAGGCCAATCATATTCAGCAAAGCACAACTTTTCCACAGGACGGATTTCATACTGCGTGTGATGGGGTGCGGTCACAGATGACCCTTCGGGGGTGCCTCTCGGGGTGCTGACATGACCACTGCCACTCACCTTCCCGCTCTCTGGGGCTCCTCACTGCCCAGTCCTGCTGGGCCAGCTCCACTGATCTCCCGCAGCCAAGGCACCGAGCTGAGGTCCCTGCCCCCACCGAGAAGCAGCACAGACACCAAACCTCTTCAGGTCCAAGGAGAGGGCAGTTTAGGGCCCAGCCTCCTGGGCTATCACTCCCCAGATGGGATCAGACCCCAAAGAATTAGGTAAGCCCCTTTTAACAATGAAAGGGGGAATGTGCACACTGGTTGCCCCCCCCCCAGTAACAATCTCTTACACTGGGTTTGATAGAAAATAAAAATGGTTTTATGAAGTGGAAGCAGTAGGATTTAAGTAGTAATAAGTGAGAACAGGCAGAGCAAAGTAGGTTACAAATCAAAAGAAACAAAACCACTTTGCTAATTATGCACTGAAACCGCAGTACAAACTTAATCAAACTCACCCTAAAACCTCTTTTCCAGCTGCCCCTCCAAACCAGGGCTGTCTTCCCCACCCTGGGGTCCCTGGCTCCTTCCTTCAGGTGCAGCCAAAAGACCCAGGCCTCTGCTTTCCTATTCCTTTTGTTAAGGAGTTGAGGCCCCTCCCTACCAACCACTGCTCAGACTTAAGGACAAAAGATTGATGAACAGTGGCTCATCTAGAAGTTGCGGGTAACACCCTCCATGTCTCCCATTCACACATTGGAAACTCACCAAGTATTCCCCCCTCCATGTGTCTAATTTTCCACACACAAATGATACGTACAACAGAGTTAGATAAACAGAACCAGCAGATCATGACATGCAGATCGAGGGGTTACATGAAATAATCCGCTCAAACCACGTTTCAGTTATGTACATTCATGTCCATGAGTCCACTTCATAAAGCATGGGGGAGTCCGTCACACCGTGTTCACTGCAATTACATAGCAGCACTGAATAGGGGTTGCCAGGGCGTTGCTCTGAGGTAGAAAGCATCACAGCGCCATCGCTATCGACCCAGGGCTCTGAGAGCGAATGGTGAGGCATGCGTCCATGCGCTGAAAGGCTGCATCCTGGCCTGTGCCGCAGGAGCGAGCCAGGGTAAAGAGCAAAGGAAAGAGAGTTTCCCCACTACCATCACACACACAAGATGGGCCCTTCTGAGAATGTCCCTTTCGCTCGCTTGTTCAATGGCTGTCACCTGCCAGTCCTGTCTGACCGCAGCCTCCCACGCATCACTGGCTCAGCAGACCTTCTGCCACAGTATCCAGGGGGCCAATTGTCCATCAGTCATGATCTTCAGCTTCATGGCAAACCCAAAGGTACGGCGCCTCCTTGCAAACCCCTTGTGGCCTGGACCGATGTCTGGGAAAGTGTCCGGGGTGCTCTCTTGTGGATTCACGCAGTGGCAGTCTTGGCTTTTGGCACCCACGTGATCGCTGGCCACGGAGTGGCATTCTTGGCGTGTCCACTTCAGAGTGGGCTGGTCTTTCACTAGCCTGTCCCCAGCCAGGAACCTGCCAGAACTGACACCACGCATGGGGGCGGTGGCTTGGCCCAGCTTTGACTGTCCTCTCTCCTGGTCATGTGTTACCACCAGAGGTGGAGCCAGGCCAGCCTGCAATTCCCCAGCCTCCGTGTCGCTGCCATGCACAGGAGCTGGGGTACCCAGTGCTGTACAGATCTGGAGATGTGCAGCAAGCCTGCTGCCATGCCAACTCCACAAAGGGTGCAGCAAGGAACTGGGCAGCAGCCGTTGTGCTGCGTGTGTCCAGCCTCCAGCCCTGTCAAGGATGCTGCCACCTGCCCAGCAATCGCTCCAGATGGGTTCTACCGAGCTGGATGCAAGTGGATGCTTTGATGGTGGTGGCCAGGGACTTCCCGTTGTCTGGATTAATAACCAGACTGATGCACCCTGCTTCTTGCCCGGCCCAATCAGCTCTCAGGTGCAGCGAGGCACCGAGCTACCCCTGACGTCAATAGAAAAATAGACCCCCAAGCATTTGTAATGGGCATCAAGGGGGTGGGGTGCAAATTGGAGGTGGCAGTGAGAGGTCACCACCTCTCACAACAGGACAGAAAAGGTACAGAGAAGGACTCCACAGATGCATAGGGGCCTGGAACAGCTTCTGGATGAGGAGAGATCACAGAGATTGGGAGTGCTCAGATTCCAAAGCGATGACCCAGAAGGAAAATGAGCAAGGTGTCGAAAGTCATGACAGGTTTGGAGAAAGTGAATAAGGTATTTTTTATTTACTCCTTCCAATAGCACAAGAACTAGAGGTCACCCTTGCAGGAGGAATAACGGTAGTTCGAATTAGGAGCTTTAATTCGAACTATAGTCCAGGTGGTAGCCTGGGCAGGTAGTTCGAACTATGGGCATTTAAAAATGGTGTTCGCTGAACATGCAAATGAAGCCCGGGATATTTAAATCCCAGGCTTCATTTGCAAGTTCAAATGCCTACATTAGCCACCCTAGTTCGAACTAAGGTGGCAGTGTAGACTTACCCTAATGCAGTTTCAATAAAAGCTAGATAGATTCACGGAGGTTAGGTCCATCAGTGGCTATTAGCCAGGGTGGGCAGGGATGGTGTCGCTAGCCTCTGTTTGCAGAAGCTGGGAATGGGTGAAAGGTGATGAATCGCTTGATTACTCTGTTCTGTTCACTCCCTCTGAAGATGTGGAGTTGGCCACAGTCAAAAGACAGGACACTGGGCTAGATGGGCCATTGATTTGACCCAATAAGTTCATTCTGATGTTTTTAAGTAGCCCCCAGATGTATCTGTCCCCCATTATAACCTACTGGACCCAACTTCTCTCCCAGAGGTGAGCTAGAACCCAGGAGTCCTGGTGGGGTCTCGCTCTCTCTGTGCAGAGTTAGTAACCAAGTAAGACTAGACACTGAAATTTGAGCCCTACCAGTGCGCCTTACGTCATGAGCCACAGGGCGTGAGAACAGTTTTGTACCAGAGCTCACTGGGTCTGGTGTTTATTTACTTTTCTCACTGTGATATAGGAAGTACATACAGTGCTCCTGACAGCCCACTGCTGAGTTATCTGCCAAAACACTTGAGTTTTCAGGAGTCTAAGTAGTCCATGTACTCATGATCAGAGTCGCCATCCCCACCAAAATTAGAAACATCCTCCCTTGCAGCTGGGGTTGGGGGAAGGGAGGTTGAAATGATGGGAATGGGTCCCATATGAGGAGAGGTTAAAGCAACTGGGACTTTTCAGTTTAGAAAAGAGGAGACTGAGGGGGGATATGATAGAGGTCTATAAAATCATGAGTGGTGTGGAGAGGGCCGATAAAGAAAAGTTATTTATTAGTTCCCATAATAGAAGAACTAGAGGACACCAAATGAAATTAATGGGTAGCACATTTAAAACTAATAAAAGGAAGTTCTTCTTCACACAGCGTGTAGTCAGCCTGTGGAACTCCTTGCCAGAGGAGGCTGTGAAGGCTAGGACTATAACAGAGTTTAAAGAGAACCTAGATAATTTCATGGAGGTTAGGTCCATAAAAGGCTATTAGCCAGGGGATAGAAATGGTGTCCCTGGCCTCTGTTTGTCAGAGGCTGGAGAAGGATGGCAGGAGACAAATCGCTTGATCATTGTCTTCGGTCCACCCTCTCTGGGGAACCTGGTGCTGGCCACTGTCGGCAGACAGGATACTGGGCTAGATGGATCTTTGGTCTGACCCAGTACGGCCGTTCTTATGTTCTTATGGTCCAGCAAGTGACAGGGGAGGGCAAGACTGGAGCGAGCAACAGGGGCAGAATCTCAGGGGAAGAGGCAAAGTAGGCACAAGCTTTGGGAGAAGAGGTGGGGTAAGGACGTGGCAGGGTCCGGGGGCCAGGCTATCAGCAATTGGAATGGGCGCAACCCAGCAAGTTGCACATGGACTGATACCCACATCTGCCATGCTGAGACGCTCTGAAAGGTTAGGGAAGCATTTAATGTGTCTCTGACTGTCCAGTACCTGATTCAGGGAAGATGACCTGGCGCCATGACACCAGCCAGCTATTCATGGAGCTCGGTCAGAGAGCCAGAGCTCTAGGAGAACACTTTAGGTCCCTTTACAAGTAAAGAGCTGGAGCAGCCTGTCCCGGATCTGTTTGCTCTTCACCCCGTAGATGATGGGGTGCAGCATAGGGGGCACCAGGAGGTACACGTTGGCAATGAGAATGAGGAAATGCAGGGGCACGTTGCGGCCAAATCGATGTGTGAGGGAGGAGAAGAGATCTGGGATGTAAAAAGTCAAAATGGCGCAGAGGTGGGAGCTGCAGGTCCCAAAAGTCTTGAGCCGGGCGACCTTGGTGGGGAGGCTGAAGATGGCCCTGAGGATCTGGGCATAGGACACAGCAATAAAAGACACATCTAGAGAGGTAACAAAGATTGCCACCGAGAGGCTGTAGTAGCTACTGATGCGGATGTCGGCGCAGGCCAGCTTCACCACGGCGATGTGCTCGCAGTACGTGTGGGCGATCATGTTGGTTCTGCAATATGGCCACTGCCTCGCCAGGAAGGGACAGGGCAGTGACAGGATGCTGCCACGCAGCACCACGGTGAGACCAATCTTGACAACCAGAGGGCTTGTCAGGATGGTGGAATGTCTCAGTGGGTTGCAGATGGCCACGTAGCGATCCAACGCCATGGCCACGAAGATCCCAGACTCCATCATTGAGAAGCTGTGAATGAAGAACATCTGGGTGAGGCAGGCACTGAAATCGATCTCCCGGGAATTGAACCAGAAGATGCTCAGCATTTTGGGCAGGATGGATGTAGACAGGACCAGGTCAGTGGCAGCCAGCATGCAGAGGAAATAGTACATGGGCTCATGGAGGCCCGACTCCACTTTGACAATGAACAGGAGGGTGAAGTTTCCCACGAGGGCGATAGCATACATGATACAGAAGGGGATGGAGATCCAGACATGGGCTGCCTCCAGGCCAGGGATGCCCTGCAGGATAAAGGTGGAGGGGTTGGTGAACTCAGTTGTGTTGGAATCAGCCATGGACTTGGGGAGAAGGTATCCAACTCTGAGACAGAACGGTGTCTCCTGCATGTACCGTACACTCCCCAACTTCCTGTAGGTACCCAGGGTCTAGGATGACAGTCACAGCAGAAGTGCCTGGATAGAGAGACAATGTCAATACAAGACAATGGACACACAACTGGAGGGTGTTCTTATGGGTGGAGCAGGCTGGTTGCTCTTCACCCACTGAAAACGACATTTTCATCACTCAGAGAAATGAATTAGCAACTGGCCTAATTCCACTTTTATAGTTGATGGTGCTCCATGTGTCCCTGGGAAACCTTAGTCATTACCAGCAGGAAATGAGCGGGTTCTCCATCATTGTTCCTCAATGCAACAAAGGTCCAGGCTGCAGGGAGCTCTCCAGTCATATCTGAGAGTGGGAAAAAACCCAGCTTGGTTAGACAGGAGCCAAGAGAAACACCCTGGCTAGAAAACACCTCAAGGAACAGACCTGGGCTTTATTGACAGTAGCGGCATGGAAACTCCTCCTCATTCGCACTAGCAGCCAAGCCAAAGGCTACAGTCACATGCCTAAGGAATGGGAAGGAGAAGATCCTGCCCTGGACATGTGCTCAGGTTTGGTGGCCCGGTCTCTCTAAAGGAAGCAGCAGATAGAAAGGGGGTTCCTCAGAGAGGCCGTGGGAACGGGGGAGGCTACCATGTGCAGATAGACTGAAAAATCGTGGGCTGTTTAGTTTCGAGGAGAGACGAGGAAGAGAGCTTGTGGCAGAGGAGAGGAAAATAAAAAAGGGACCTGGTCGCATGCCAGTGGCCAAAGAGAGAAGAAATATCTGTACGTGCTTGGTGCCTCAGAGCAGCTAATTTCCCAAATCGGAGGGAAATTATCAGCCAAGCTGATTGGAAGGAATATTTAGGCAGAATAATGGGAGTGACAACTGGCACGTCTTTAAGAAGAGACGATCCGATAGCTAAAAAGCCACGATTCCAAAAAAGTGGGCAATGTGGGCTAAAAACCTGGCTCACCACCAAAGTGGAGGCAGTGAGGAAAGGGGTTAATCCATATCTAACACATGGGCAATGCAAGTCAGAAGGCATGGAAATTGCTAAGGGATGTTAAAGTCACCAGGGAGGAATCCGTGCTTGGTGGAGCTTATGATCACAACATGAGGCTATTAAGCACATCAAGAACCAAACAAAATACTAGAAAAAGTGGGGGCCAGTTCCCAGAGGGAGGGAGGAAACGTGTTAATATTGCAGAAGAGGGAGCCAGGTGCAAGACGTAGTTTTGTTCTGCATTCAGGCCAACTCCACGTGAGGCATTTGTATTGCCTGAGACCATGAAACACTTTCTGGTCCATGAGCGGTCCCGGAGCATTTTACGCAGCATCTGCTGTTGGACCTTCGAGTTCCGCACACCGGGGTTACGAACTGGCCAGCCGAACACACCCCGATTTGGAGCCAAAGGGACACCCCAGGCAGCACCAGAACAAACCAACCAACCAAAGGCAAATGCAGGGCAGTTCTCTGGTACACGTGAACCATTTACACGCGAGGGGAAAGTGTGAAAAAAGATCCAACAAGAGTGGCAAATACTGACAAAGCCAGTTTGGGATTATTTTTAAAAAAGTAAATAAACCCAATTTCCTCATTTAATGAGCGGGAACGTTTGGTTGATTGGCAGCTGCAATAAACTTATTTCTCTGAGACAATGAAAGAACACTGTACCGCCTCAGGAGAGCACACAGGGTTACAAATTGACAGGCCTGAGAAAGCAGTTATCGATGCCAGTGCACTGGGCTGTTTCTAGCAGGGTTCTGCAGGGATCAGTTCTCGGCCCCTTGCTATTCAATCTTTCCATCACTGGCTGGAAGCAAATAGAAAATCGCTGCAGATATAATGTGCGGCTGACCCAGAGACAGGCCGAGGGGTCACCATAGGTCGATTAGGGCAGGCACACGGGTGGATCGGGCGCCTTTGGTGAGCAGGGCCCATGCAGACGAAAGGTTTAATTCAGCCACATGCAAAGTGACCCTCTCGGCGCAGGGCCTGCAGCCTGGGGCACTGGGCTATGGAACCCAGAGACCCTAAAACAGATTCAGGGGTCACCGTGGACACCACCTCACTGTGAGGTCCCAGTGCGATGCTGAGGCCAAAGGGCTGATGTGACTCTTGGAGCATAAACAGGGGAGCAGGGAGCTGGAACAGGGAAATTTTTACTTCTCTACACAGTTTGGGTGAAACCGACAGCATCCAGTCATAGAATGGAATCATAGAATCACAGCACACTAGGACTGGAAGGGACCTCGAGAGTCATCGAGTCCAGTCCTCTGCCCTCACGGCAGGACCCAGTACTGTCTAGATCATCCTGATCAATGTCTATCTAACCTGCTCTTAAATATCTCCAGAGATGGCGATTCCACAACTGCCCTAGGCAACTTATTCCAGTGTTTAACCACCCTGACAGGACGTTTTTACAGTCCTGGGGGCCTGTAATGGAGAGGAGGAGTGCTGACCAGCACCCGGTGACTAAGGGTTTAAACCCCGGAAGTCTACACTGCAGTGTTTTTTCCAGAAAAACATTACTTGCGTCCACACTGCCATTGAATTATTTTGAGAGAAACTCGAAAGAACAGAGGGGTTTTTCCGACGGCAGTAAACCTCATTCTACGAGGAAGAAGCTTTTTTCCAAAAAAAGCTTTTTTGGAAAAAGGCGCGTGTGGACACAGCAGAGGGAGTTCTTTGGAAGAAGAGGCCTCCAGGAAATAACACAGGTGCCCTGGTGGCCACTCCATCCAGACTAATCACAACTGACATGCGAGATAGCATCCAATCAAAGTGGACGCTCTCTTTTGAAAAAGCAGATCGCTTTTTCGTTGTGCTTTTGCTGTGAGGACGCTCTCTTTCGAAAGAAGCTTTTCTGGAAGATCTCTTCCGGTAGAAGCCTGCAGTCTAGATGTAGCCTCAGGAGCTGAGAGACACAGAATGATTGAAACCTGACAAAGGGTGGATCCCCACTCGGGCACTCCGAGTGCAGAAGGAGGGGACCTGCAACGACTTTAAATACACCTTGTCACTACAGGCTCTGGTTACACAAACTTCCCCCGGGATCGCAAATGCACAGATTTTGGGGGGGTCGCTGCCACCATCAAGTGCTTTTTTATCCCTAAAACCGGGGCAAACACTTGAATTCTGCCCCGGGGGTACCCCAACCTCTTCTGCCACAAGAGAGTTTGAAAGAAGAAAAGAGACAAACAAGCTTCAGTCTCTGGTAACTGACTTCTCAGTCGGAGGCCTGCAGACACGCAGACGGACAGACAGACCTCCTGTACCTTCCAGGGCACAAGAATCAAACCCTCACCTTAAAAAAGTGATTTGTATTACAAACCCAAAGTTATATTGATAGCGCAGACTTGGTTCCTAGACGTTACAGAGCAACTAAGGAAAACAAATTTAAAACACAGAGAAAGTCTCTGGGCACAGTGCTGAGATGGTAAATGGGGAGGGGAGACAGAGATCCACACAGAGCAGTTCAAACCAAGCCACCAGATAAAGAAAAATACCTTGATCACAACTAGATCCACTTTTTTCCTTTACTTACTTCCAATCTTCTCTTGGTTCAGTCCACTTCCGTGCCCTGAATTCCTTGGAGGCATGGTAGTCCTGCCTGGGTTGAAATCATTGTGTGTCTCTCAACGTCTGGTTTTACTCTCCCACCCAAAGAAAGCAGGCAGGGAACCTATATCCAATTCAGATTTCAACCCTCTATCTCGATTGGTTTTCCTGCCCCCTGGCCAACGGTTGCTAGCATCCTGAGTTTAACCCCTTAGACACTGGGTGCTGGTCAGCCTCCTCCTGTCCATTAGAGGCCCACATTGCAAAGGGGACGTGGAAACATTGGAGCGGCTGCAGATAAGAGCCACACAAATGACAGGAGGAAATGCTGGACAGTGAGGGAGACAAAGAACTTGCTTTATTTCTCTTACGTGGTACAACCGGCTCTTTCATCTAGCTGAGACAGCGAGAGTCGAACAAACGCCAGCTGGAAATAGGGGCCACGTGTTTAGCAGTGGCTGGAACAAGCTGCGAAGGGAAGCGGTGGGTTCTCCAGTGCCCCACGGCTGCAGACCCAGGCTGGATGCTGTTCTGGAAGCTCGGCTCGAGGGCTCTTCTGCACTTAAGCTACCCCAGCGGCGCTGCCGTAAGGCGCCAGGGTGGACACGACCTGCGCTGCTGAGAGGGGCCCTCCCTCAGGTGAGGTACCTCCGCCCTGAGAGGTGGGAGCGAGGCAGAGGGGACGATTACTCACTGGCCTCGTGCTGCCCACAGTGGCGTGAGTGACGTGGCCACGGCCCCCAGACGTGTGGGTCTGTCTGCTCTTTCTCCAAAGGCCAGTGCAGTGTTTGGTTGTGCCAGCAGAGGCCAAGCCTTCATGTCAGGGGGTGGTAGCTCAGTTCTGCTCAGCCCTGGCTAGGCCTGGGCCGGCGCACGGGTGCAGTGTGGTCCCTGCCGGATGGACAGGCCCTGCGGGATGGCGACGGTCCGGGGTGGAGAGAAAGACAAGGCCAGGCATGGAACGCAGGCGTGTCCCAGAGGCGGGCGGAGCTGGGTGTTTAGTTGGGGAAAGGCCAGTCGGGGGACATGGCAGCAGTTTTTAAACAGGAGAAAGGCAGCCAAGGTGTTTTCTCCTGCCCCAGAGGGCAGGGCATGGGGCCGTGGGTTCAAACGCCAGCGTGGAAGATTGAGACGAAGTCTCAGGGAAAACTCCCTAAGTGGGAGACCAGGGGGCGAAGGAGCCGGTGCCGGAAGGCTGTGGGAGCTCCTTTGTCGGAGGCGGTGTGAAGGAGGCAGGGCAGCCCTGTCTGGGGTGGATTAGCCACAACAGCTCCTGCACCAGGGCTGGGGGTCAGTGCAGCTCCCCCTTGGGTTGCTGTTTATCCCTGGGGCTGGGCGATTCCGCAGTGTCAGACCCCAGCACAGGCCAGGCTGAGTCTCACACAGACAGCGGGCTCCACAGCGGGGTGGCGGGGTGGAATGGAAGAGACCGTGCTATGCAGCAGCTCAGACTGGAAACTCTAAAGGTGCCTTTTGACACAAAACCCTGTGGATCTGTCAATAAGGCAAGCAGGGCAGGCATTTCTATGTATCGAGTCTCACGGCACAGGCAAGGGAGCAGCCAATTCCACGGAACTTCTGAACGGACAGCCCCGAGAAAGGAAAATTGTTACCTTAAGCCACATTGGGCCTGTGGAACTCCTTGCCACAGGCATCGCTGGAGCAAAGATCGTCACTGTCTGGGGGTCACAAACGGATTAGCCGTTGCAGGGAATGCTTGTGGTTCTACCACCATTTAAGGCCGCCTGACTCCTCCAATGTGGAGACTCCATTTTCAGTTACTTGGCAGTTAGCCCAACTTTAAGTGTGTGGATGGTAGTTTCCCCCCCGGGTGCCTGCTCCTAGCTGAATTGGGTTTGACAGTTTCAGGCAGAGCCATTCGGCCGATTTCTGGGATGATGCTGGGAGAGAAAATGTCTTGACTGAAAAATCCTTGGAGTTGCTGCAGTGAGGAGCCCTGGTCCTGCCCTGGCTTCCAGGGACACAAGTCGGGGAGCAGCCCCGGCCCCTTAACAGCTAGTGCCCTGGGACGCAGGAGGGGGCAGTGTCTGTGTTCACAGCTGGCTCCTGCTCTCCTTGCTCGGCTCTTACTGCAGGGGGAAGTTTCTGAAGAAACTACAGGCCATGGCCTCAGAATCTGCCCTTGTATTGTGCAGATGCTCACCCCTTTCGTCCTGAATACCCTCTGGGGCCCTGTGCCTCAGGGCTGGAGGCCCTCAGCAGGGGTAGGGTGGGAACAGCAAGGAGGGATGTTCTGACCCATGATATCAGAGCAAACTCATCCCCTGGGCAGGGCCTGGGATGTTCCGTGGCTCTGCAGAGCGCAAAGGGCCCAGACCGACTCTCTGCCCCTCACACCCACGCTGCCCTGGGGCTGTGGGAGCCCTCAGCCAGAGCTGGTACCTGTGAGTGCTGAGAGGGATGTGTCTTCCCTGGAACCCCCCTCAGGCAGCCGCGTCCTGCACCTCTCTCAGCCCAGCGTCTGCAGCAGCGTCCCGCGCCGAGAGCTGGCACAGGGCTGGGCACTGGTTATAACACAGCTCTGGGCCGTCCCAGTGGAGTTCACTCAGCCTCTGGGGGGGAGAAGCAGCATCTGGAAGTAACCAGGCTGGGGCCAGGAGACACTGCAGCCAATTTCCCTGTTTCCATGTCTGCTCTGCTGGGACCTTTATCCAGCGTTTTAGGAGTAAGCAGCAATTAAGGGCCCTTCCCCAAGGGGGAGGAGAACTCCTGGGCTCCGGGCTGAGTTGGGGAGGAGTCGGCTGCTCTCTGCACTTGTGTGCATTGGAGAATTGCAGTTGATTAGGAACAAACCCAGGCCCGATGCCTGGCTCTCCGCAGCTGCTGACGGCCTGCACATGGCCAGAAGGGATAGGTTGGTATTAGGCAGATGCCTGAGGGAAGACATAAGCCCTTTCTGCAGGCGCACGGGGCTGTGGCTGAGGGATCAGAGGTCAGTCGTTCTCCTCAGTAGCCACCCGAGCACTGTGAATCACAGAATCCCAGGGCTGGCAGAGCCCTCAGGAGCCATCGAGTCCAGCCCCTGCCCAAGGCAGGACCAGCCCCAACTCAATCAGCCCAGCCAGGGCTTTGTCAAGCCGGGACTTGAACACCTCTAGGGATGGAGATTCCAGCCCTCCCTAGGGAACCCGTCCCAGTGCTCCACCACCCGCCTAGGGAAATCGTTTTTCCTAATATCCGACCTAGACCTCCCCTGCTGCAACGTGAGACCATTGCTGCTTGTTCTGCCACCTCCTCCCGAGAACACTCTGTGTAGCACCCTCCATCGAAGACCCTCTGTAGAGCACCCAGCAAAGGCAAATTGCTGCAGCCATGTCCCCAGGAGGCAGACAGACAAAGCGAGGCCCAGCGCGCCTTGGCCCAGGCCATACGGAGAATGAGGGACAGAATCCTGGAGGCTTGACTTCCCAGCCATGTCCACAGGGTCTCCGCCAGTCACCGGGCCCATGGCTGGGGGAAAGTGTCTAGCAGGGCCTATTTCCTCGGTGGGTGTGACGCACTGTCCTGGGAGGCAGCCAGGAGCGGGGCTACCTCTGGGCCTCCAACATATTGGTCGGTGCCCCTTTGTGCCTCCCGGGATGCTGACATGACCACTGCCACTCGCCTTCCTGCTTTCTGGGGCTCCTCACTGCCCAGTCCTGCTGGGCCCGCTCCCTGGTCTCCCTCAGCCAAGGGCCCAAACTGAGGTCTCTGCCCCCCCAAGAAGCAGCACAGACACCAAACCTCTTCAGGTCCAAGGAGAGGGCAGTTAAGGGCCCAGCCTCCTGGGATATCACTCCCCAGATGGGATCAGACCCCAAAGAATTAGGTAAGCCCCCTTTAATAATGAAAGGGGGAATGTGCACGCTAGTTGCACCCCACCTCCTCCCCAGATAACAATCGCTTACACTGGGTTTGATAGAAAATAAAAATGGTTTTATGAAGTGGAAGCAGTAGGATTTAAGCAGTAATAAGTGAGAACAGGCAGAGCAAAGTAGGTTACAAATCAAAAGAAACAAAACCGTTTGGCTAATTCTACACTGAAACCTCAGTACAAACTCTTCAAACTCACCCTAAAACCTCTTTTCCAGCTGCCCCTCCAAACCAGGGCTCTCTTCCATGCCCTAGGGTCCCTGGCTCCTTCCTTCAGGTGCAGCCCAGCCAAAGGACCCAGGCCTCTGCTTTCCTATTCCTTTTGTTAAGGAGTTGAGGTCCTCCTACCAACCACTGCTCAGACTGAAGGACAAAAGATTGTTGAACAGTGGCTCATCTAGAAGTTGCAGGAAACACCCTCCATGTCTCCCCTTCACACATTTGAAACTCACCAAGTATTCCCCCCTCCATGTGTCTAATTTTCCACACACAAATGATACGTACAACAGAGTTAGATAAACAGAACCAGCAGATCATGACATGCAGATCGAGGGGTTACATGAAATAATTCTCTCAAACCACCTTTGAGTTATGTACATTCATGCCCATGAGTCCACTTCATAAAGCATGGGGGAGGGGGGTCTGTCACACCCTTGTCCCACTGCAAGACTGTGACAAGCTGCCCCCTCTCCGCACACTGCGCTCAGAGTCCTGGAGTTACCTTCAGGCTTTCACCAGCTGCTCCTGAGCCCCCACTCGAGCGGTTCCCTCCCCCCCCCCACAGTCTCTGAGAGGGGTTGTCTTGCCCTGGTCAGATGCCCGACTGGTGTAAAATATTTCCCAGACCACCCCCCCGAAGGCAGGAGAGGGCATTATCCCAGCCCCACCTTGTGAACAGATTGCCCCTCTGCATTTCGAACAACACACCCGAGCCAGGCAGCACATTTCAAACAGATTCATGAGGTGCCAAAAATCGATTGTGAGTGACTGTAAGTGGCAGTGAAGAGCGCTAGATAAACCCACGGCAGATAGGTCCATCAATCGCTCTTAGCCAGGACTGGCAGGAATGGGTCCCTGGCCTCTGCTTGTCAGAAGCTGGGAGTGGGCAACAGGGGAGGGATCACGGGATGGGTCCCTGTTCTGTTCCCCCCCTCTCGGGCATCTGGCTCTGGCCACTGTCGGCAGACAGGACCGTGGGCTGGATGGACCTTTGGTCTGACCCAGCCTGGCCATTCTGTGTTCTTATGTGAGTGCCCATAAGAAATAAACAAAATCCGTCTAAATTCTGTGCCCTAGAGAGGATTTCAGCCACGCCGCGTCTCAGCCTGATGGCACAGACAGCTGGGCAATCTGCCCTACACGGACTGGGAACCCCTCAGTTCAGCCCTTGTGTGACGGGGCTGCCAGGGGTTGAGCTGTGGGGGAATGAGTCTGAGAGACAATGTCGCTCCCCCTGCCCACCCGAGGTGGGTGACAGGGGAGGGATCACTGGATAATTCCCTGTTCTGTTCACTCCCTCTGGGGCACCTGGCACTGGCCACTGTGGGCAGACAGGACACTGGGCTGGATGGACCGTTGGTCTGACCCAGTCTGGCCGTTCTTATGTACTAAGACTGAGAGGGGACATGAGAGCAGCTTGCAAGTACCTAAAAGGGTGTTACAAGGAGGAGGGAGAAATATTGTTCTCCTTGGCCCCTGAGGACAGGTCAAGCAGCAATGGGCTTAAACTGCAGCAAGGGAGGTTTAGGTTGGACATTAGGAAAAAAGTCCTACCTGTCAAGGTGGTTAAACACTGGAATAAGTTGCCTGTGGGGGGTTGGGGGTGGAATCTCCATCCCTGGAGATATTTATGAACAGGTTGGACAGACACCTGTCAGGGATGATCTAGATGGTGCTTGGTCCTGCCATGAGGGCAGGGGATTGGACTTGATGACTCTCGAGATCCCTTCCAGTCCTAGTATCCTATGATTCTCTGATTCTATGGAAGTAAGAATATACATTGCAATTTTAAACCTAAGCAATATCCTTTAAGGGAGTTGCCACAAGATGTCAGAACATGTTAATATTAGAGCTGAGTGAGTCCAATGTTTTTTTCATTTTCTTCTGTTTCTATATGAAGTAGATACAGTGCTTCTGCCAGCTAGTTGCTAAGTTCTCTGCCAAAAAACTAGAGTTTTCAAGAACCAAATTAGCCCCTGAAATCACAGTGAAATTTCCCGTGCAGCTAGGGGTGGGATGACAGGAGGTGGGAATGATCCAGGGAGTGATGGAGGGAGGGGAAGAGAAAGCAGCAAGGGTGGGGCCATGGTGAGAAGAGGTAGAAGAGAGGTGGACCTTTTCAGAAGAAATGGGGCAAGGGGTGGAGATTTGGGGGTCCAGGTCCCAACAATTAGAAACGTGCCAGTCCATTGAGTTGTGCCTATACCAATTCTCCCATGTGTCAGGGAAGTGTTCAGTGTCTCTGGGACTCTACAGTTGGGAAGGGATTCAGGGAAGAGGACCCAGCACCGTGGCACCAGCAGTGCTGCAAAAATCTCGGTTTCAGAGTCAGAGCAGGAAGAGACGCGTTGGACCCTCTCGTACTGTCAGTGTCCTACTGTCACTTTTCAGTGTCGTCTGGTCAGGGTTCCCGGGGTGGTCCCGGCGCACTCCTGACAGGACCTCTCCTCCGTCGGTGATGATTAACTTTCGGCTGCGTGCGTCAATGTCAGTGCTCCCTTTATCTAGAGTGTTAGACCCCGGGCACTTGGGTCAACACAGGAGATCTCTGAGGGCCCCTGGAAACGACAGATGCAGGCAAGGATAAAATCATCGAGCAGGTTTATTGTCAAATGCGACGCACTAACAGTTGGTAGCAGAAATTCTCAACGCTACAGCACTGGGCATGTGGCCCGCGTTGACAAGGTCCCAACACATAGCTGGCCTATTAACAAATAACAGATATTAACAGCAGTTAGTAATTAGTAAGCCACTGTGCATTCTGTAAGTCTAGGCAATGACACCTGCCATTTCAGGTGCCTTGTGCCCTACCCCCCCAGGTCAGTCGATGTGTATCATTTGCGGTGCCCTTTTATAGACATCTACAAACAACTTACATCACTTCTTTACGTACCAGATTGCCACCCCCTGTTGCCTAGTTACCACCCCTCACCTTATGGAGGGGGAGCTTACTTACTATCCTTCATGCTGTCAATTTCTTCCTGGTCCTGAAGCGAGGTCGGTCTGTGCATTCGTTTCTAGGGAGTCTTTGTACCAAGCCATTCTTTATTGAGATGTTCCGCTACTCCCCTCTGGCTTACAGTCTGTACCGGTGCCTCCCCGTGTCCGTCCATGCTCCACCGAACCTACACAATCACACAGTTATCAAGAGGGCCTCTTTCTTGGCTGCCGTCTTGCTCACTAGAATGCAGGCCTGTTGCTGGTTTTGTTACAGGCCTCTCTTTAGGCCTGCTGACTCCATGTTACTGACCCTCCACTTACTCCAGGCCCCTTGACGAGTAACGAGCTCTGGATCTGTTTGCTCCTCAGCGTGTAGAAGAGGGGGCGTACCCGGGGGGAGGGGCATGAGAGCAGACACACCCGCAATGAGGCGGTGGAACGGCAGGGGCACATTGCAGCCAAGCGGCGCACGAGGAGAGGGGAGGGAGCAGGGGGGCAAGGGGCTAAGACGACGCAGCAGTGGAGCCGCAGGTCCCAAAGGGTGTGAGCCGGGCATCCTTGTGGGGAGGCTGAGAATGGCTCTGAGCAGAGTTGCCTGCACGGCCGCACCTGAGGGAAGGAAGGACAGCGTGTGCACCTCATTTCTGGAGCCTGCTAAGCCATCTCCTCCTGTGTCCTGACCCGGCAGACAGAGAACATGGCAAAGGCGAGCTCGTGGGCCGGGTGGGAGGGGTGGAGTGAGGAGGGGTGACTGGGGGCAGGGTGGGAATCAGTGGGATGGGGGTGGGGTGGAGAAAAAACTCAGAGTCTGAGTCTCCCAGGCAGCCCCAGCAGGGCTACGGAGTGCGGGCCCCAGATTGGAGAGACAGGGCAAGCGAGTCCCTGGCAATCCCAGCAGGGCTGCCAAATTCCTACAAGCGCGGGCAGCAGCTGGCAGAGGCTGGCCGAGGCGGTCCCTGAAGCAGGCCCGGCTGAGCTGTCAGCAGCGGCCGGGAGATACAGAGGACGACCTGCCTGCAGCAGTAAGAATGACTCAGTCCTGCCTGGACAGACAACTTGCTCATGTGACAAACTCCATTCTCTAGCTGTGTTTCTCCAGAGAAGAAGGGGAGTCCTCCACGTGGCCCAGGACACACACAGGGCCGTGGTGGCGCCTCCATTTTGCCTTCATTCCAGCTCATCTCCTCTGGAGGGTCTTTGCTATCAGCTGATGTGCTGATGGCCCATCCTGGGAGGGGACGTAGTCAAGAGACTTGATTTGTTGGGGCTGGTCCTGCCTTGGGCAGGGGGCTGGACTCGCTGACTCCCGAGCTCTCCGCCAGCCCTGGGATTCTAGGATTTGAGTCAGCAGATTATTCCACCTCTGCCACAAGCCTGCACCAAGAACTTCGATACTGGTGTCTGGATTCGACTCCTTTAATACTTTTTAATTCTTTCTTTCTTTCACTACACCTTTAGATGTTCGATTCCAAAGGGCTGGCCCAACATAACGTTTGGGTAAGATCTGAGGTATTGACCTGGGACTGTGGTTGGTCCTTGGGGCTCAGAAGAACTGGTTAGGATTTGGCGAGAATGGTTTTCGTACCCTCTCCTGCCTGAAAGGAGCGGCACTGGCTGTGACACGGGAGAAGCTGGAGTGTCTGAGGGGGTTGCTTGTGTGACTCTTGATGGCCAGAGTGGCAAACAGATGTGCTCGGTGTGACTGGGTTGGTGCCTGATAGTGGAGGTCCCCCTGCTTTTTAAGTGGCCCTGTCTCTAAGCAATCCACTTGGGTTGACCCTTTGACTAGTGCTTCCAGACACCTCCGGTGTTGTACCCATTGCAGTTGGCCCTTCTCTGAGCAGGGCATTGGACTCTTCCAGCCTTATCTCTGGTTCTCTGGTTCAATGCACCAACCCATGATACAGTAGCTCCTCCCTTCCTAGGGCAGCTGGAGGAGCCAGTACCTTTCCCTTCTTGCTACCCCACCCCACCTCCCCAGTGCAACCTCCTGCTGGTGGCCAAAAGGGAGGGGGACCCTGTTGGGGAGGCTGCTCACACGGCCCCTGCCGCTGCCCCCTGTTCCTCCATGTCTCCTGGGACAAACCTCTTGACCACACGGCCTTCACCCTTGATGAGAAACTGCCGGGGGCAGACCCAGGAATGGGCCTATCACTGCTACAGGCCCGGCTCCCAGCACGCTGGGGACGCCCCTTCGGTCGGTAAAGAGGGCCGGGGCAATGGGACAGAGGAAGTCAGACAGACTTCTCTAAACATGGTGCCACCAGCATGGTCAGTCCACTTGTGGAACCCACTCGAACCAAACCCGTTGCTGCCATCACACTGCTGGCAAGGAATCCCACAGGCCTCATGCGGATGTAGAATGTTCTTGTCTCAGGATTTTATGCTCAGACTTGCAATGCCGGTGACCGTTCCCTGGCCTGAAGGTTTTTCGCCATCTCTTTTAGGGCAGGCTTTCAAATTTAACTTCCACTGTCATGTGACCCCTCTAACTAAAGTAAACTCAACTCAACTAAACTAGTTCCCAAAGAAAACACCCTGCTTCCTTGTAGGGCCATGAGTCAAGTTCTTCAAGGCACCCATTTGGTACCCCATGGGAAGGGTGAGGAGTGAGTGGTGCTCAGGTCAGGGGCAGGCATCTGCTCATCTGGCTTCCATTTGACCCCTTGGCACATCTTTATCACATGCCTCTGGATCCTTTCCAGTTTCTCTCCATCCTTCTCACAGGGGGTGGGTGACTGAAATCGGACACATGGCTCTGCCAGAGGCCTAGCCAGTGGTGAGAGGAGCGATGCTAACCCTTGCCATGACTTGCAGGCTGTGCGTCTGCCAGCTCCACCTCACACAGCATGTGCCTTTTAGAAACAACAGGATGGATCCGCGCCCTGAAGGATGTGGCTGTATCGCCCTAACTCCGGGGTAGACAGCACAAGGTCAAGGGAAGAATTCTCCCAGTGACCCAGCTCCCCGCTCTCGCGGAGGGGGATTGCCTCGGTGATGGGAGAACACTTGCCATTGGGCCAAGCACTGTTTTCTGCAGAGCTACAGCCACATGGCTCCAGCATTTTCCCTCCAGACACGTCCTCAAGCAGCTCTTCCAGAAAAGCATCCAGTCTGGCTCTGTGGACACGAGGAGCTGGAGAATCCCCCACGTCCCCCACAGTTTCCCCCAAAGGTGAATCGCCCTCCATGCCAAAGCCTCTGCTGGGGGGAGATGGGACAGAGAGCCCCCCAGGCTGTCTTCTGCCCCCTCTGCAACCCCCACCACTGCCCGCCAGTTACCATCAATGCCTTGCTGTGGCCTCCTCATGCCTCAGGCCGTTTGCAGCAGGGGCGAGAGACTGAGCCCCACAAGTGCTCATGGGTGGCCCTGGATCCCCCTCTTTGGACTTGGCTCCTCCTCGTTCCCCCACTACAGCAGCTGAACCTGCTTGCCTGCCCCACACACCCCTCATGGCCCCATTTGTTCCCCTCCCTATCCTGGGCCCGGGAATTGTCTTTACTTTGTCTGCCCGCCCCGGCCCCTGACAGTTTGCTCCTGTGCCTGCCCCGTGTGTCCTGTGCCCCACCTGCCCCCCAGCCTGCTTTCTGTTCCCCCCTGCCTGTCCCCCTCAGGGACCCCCCAGCATCTGCAGCCCCAACATCCTCCAGGGCCCGTCCCTCCCCTCCATTCTCTGCACCACCTCTGGGGCATTCTGCCAGCAGCCCTCACAGCGTATGCCCAGGTGTCTGCAGGCACCCCATGTGCCATCAGCCCATGCCCCAGCTGTGACCTCCAGCTCCATCCCTGGGGCCAGGACCCCTTCCCCTCCCTGAGCACAGGCAGGGCATCTGCTGCCTCCTGGTGCCCTCCTGGCCCCATATTGAAACCTACGTGAGGGCGCAGGCACAGGTGGTGTGGTCCCCAGCTGTGTATGGACAGGTGTTTTCTTCCTGACATTGAGGGCAGCCACCCAGGAGTCAGTGGAGAAGGAACCAGGGGGGCACTTGCCCTTTGAGCCCCTGGAGGACCTGGGCGTAAGGGTGGCGCTCATCTCCAACACACCCTTCCTCCCCAAGCTGCCCTTCTGCTGCCTCTCCCCACCCAGGGAAAGCCAAGGTCCACCCTCAGCCCTCTCCCTTTGGGCCGCAAGGACCTGCCCTCTGCCACTGGCTGGTGCAGCTCCAGTGACTGCCCATGGCATGAGATGGGGGCAGTTGAGGGGCCCATTGCTAGGTCCACTACAGCTAGCGGGAAGCCCAGGGCTCCTTCTGCTGGGAATGTCCAGAGGGACTGACCCTGGCCCAGTCTAGGGAGGTGCTCAGGGCTCCCGAGACCCAAAGGATTCTGGCCCTGCCACCACTGACATCTCTGGTGGCCTGGCCACCTCTCTGCCTATGGCCACTGTCCGTGCTCAGGCCCCAGAGGTCATCACTCTGACCTGCTCAGCAGGCGAGCCTTGCCTCCACTGGGTGCAGCTCACCAAAGCTTTTGATACGGTCTCCCACAATATTCTTGCAAGCAAGTTAAGGGAGTATGGAATGGCTACATGGACTGAAGGATGGATAGAAAACTGGCTAGACTGTCAAGCCCAATGGGTAGTGATCAACGGCTCGATGTCAGGTTGGCAGTCGGTTTCTAGCAGAGTGCCCCAAGGGATTGGTTCTTGGACTGCTTTTGTTCAACATCTTTATTAATGACCTGAATGAGGGGATGGATTGCACCCTCAGCAAGTTTGCAGATGACACTAAGCTGGGGGAGAGGTAGATACGCTGGAGGGCAGGGATAGAGTCCAGAGTGACCTAGACAAACTGGATGATTGGGCCACAAGAAATCTGATGAGGTTCAACAAGGACAAGTGTAGAGTCCTGCACTTGGGAAGGAAGAATCCCAAGCATTGTCACAGGCTGGGAACCGACTGGCTAAGTAGCAGTTCTGCAGAAAAGGACCTGGGGTTATAGTAGATGAGAAACTGGATATGAGTCAACAGGGTGGCCTTGTAGCCAAGACGGCCAATGGCATATTAGGGTGCATTAGGATGAGCATTGCCAGCAGATCTAGACTCAATAGGAGGGTGGGGAAGCACTGGGATGGGTTCCCTAGGGAGGGGGTGGAATCTCCATCCCTAGCGTGTTTAAGTCCCGGCTGGACAAAGCCCTGGCTGGGGTGATTGAGTTGGGGTTGGTCCTGCTCTGGGCAGAGGGCTGGACTCGATGACTCCTGAGGTCTCTGCCCACCCTGGGGGTATGTCTAGACTACATGGCTCCATCGACGGGGCAATGTAAACTAGTTTACCTGGCATAGGCAAAGAAGCGGGGATTTGAATAATCCCCACTTCATTAAAATAAACATGGTCGACAAAACTTCTGTCCACAAAAGCCTGTAGTCTAGACGTACCCTGAGAGAGGGGAGTGTGGGAGGGGAGTTACAATGGAAAGGGAGGGAGGGACAGAGGGAGGCAGGGGGAAGGAGGCTGATGAGGTAAAACCCACTAGAACAGGGACTCCCTGCCTCTGCCATTCTGGGGGGCACTTTCCAAATACAGGAGACATTCCCATTGGGGGGCCAGGCTGGACTGGTCCCGGCACCAGAGCACTAAGGAAAACCCAAGGGCAGAGCAGTCACATTTGGATGCAGAGAACATGGTGTGGACACTTCCCTGCCGAGCTTCTTCCCCTCTCCCTCAGAGCCCCCGGTGGCCTTGCAGCAGTGCAAGGTTTCCTCTCACAGCCCCACACAAGCTCTTTCAGTAGCTGGACACTAACCCAGGGGATGCGTTTGGGTCCCGCCCGCCGGACCCTTGTGGGTCTGAGTCTGAGCAGCGATCAGGCCCTGCCTCCGGCTGTGGGGTTCCAGTTCCACTCTTGGGTGCAGCCTCCATTCTAGCCCCTCCCGCTGGGAGCGGAGACCTGAGCCCCAAATCCCTGAGCCTGGCTTCAGCTCCGCTCCCCCAGACTTTGCCATTGCTTCAGCGCATCCCTCCCAGAGCTGCCCCTCGGGCACTCCACGATTCCCATTTCTCTCTTGTGGGTCACATGATTGTTACAGCAGACAGACCGGGGCTTTGGAAAAGGGTTTAGTAAAATAATCCATCTTCTAAACCCAGCACAGAAGATACCGAGATCCAGGTAACACAACAGCCCCTGTGCCCCATTCTCTGCCTCTGTGTCCTCACCGCCCCAGGCCAGAGCTTGGAATTCAGTCAGAGCCCTCTAAGATGTCCAGGGGCCTCCTCCTGCAAGTCCTGGCTTCTCCCCCAGCTGGAGTCTGTTCCTGCTGCAGCCACAGCCCTGCCCCAGTGTCCCCTCAGCTGCCCTCGGGCCTCTCAGTGATCCAGTCAGTGAGAGGATGGGGAGGGGAGGAGTGAGTGACAGTGGAGAGTCTACAGGGAAACAGAAGGAGAAGGGGGCCAGGCCTTAATAGAGGAGGGCAGCCTTGGGGGGCAATGGGGCAGGGCAGGCCTGGGGGAAAGAGGTGAGACATAGCGCAGGGCCTCAGGGACCCAGGCAACAGCAATGAGAGAAGTGGGAGCCCGAGGAGATTTCCAGAGCCGGATTCCCCAGTTTGTGCTGCTGACACTGCTCAATGAGGCCAGGGAAGGGCTCAGTGTCTCCGACTGGCCAGTCGGTGATCCAGGGAAGAGGGCCCAGCCGCCGGCCACCAGTAAGCGCTGCCTGGAGCATGCTCTCTATGCAACTTTAGGTCCCTTTATGAGCAACGAGCTGGAGCAGCCTGTGCTGGATTTGCTTGGTCCTCACCCCATAGATGATGGGGTGCAGCATAGGAGGCACCAGCAGGTACACATTGGCAATGAGAATGTGGAAATACAGGGGCACATTCTGGCCAATACGATGACTCAGATAGGAGAAGAGAGCAGGGACATAAGAGACTAAAATGGCACAGAGGTGGGAGCCGCAGGTCACAAAAGTCTTGATTTGGGCATCCTTGGTGGGGAGGCGGAAGATGGCCCTGAGGATCTGGGTGTAGGACATGGCAATGAGAAACAAATCCAGACCAGCCACAAAGAATGCCTGAAAGAGGCCAAAGGAACTACTGATGCTGCTGTTGGCACAGGCCAGCTTCACCACGGCGATGTGCTCGCAGTATGTGTGGAGGATGACGTTGGTTCTGCAATACGGCCACTGCCTTGCCAGCAAGGGCTGAGGCAATACGATCATGACACCACGCAGCACCACGCCCAGGCCAATTTTGGCCACCACAGAGTTTGTCAGGATGGTGGAATGTCTCAGGGGATGGCAGATGGCCACGTAGCGATCGAAGGCCATGGCCACAAACACCCCAGACTCCACCACAGTGAAGCAGTGAAAGAAAAACATCTGGGTGAAGCAGGCACTGAAATGTATCTCCCTGGCATTGAACCAGAAGATGCTCAGTGTTTTGGGAACAGTGGAGGAAGAAACACCCAAGTCGCAGACGGCCAGCATGCAGAGGAAATAGTACATGGGCTCATGGAGGCTCGGTTCTGTCTTCACGATGAACATGATGGTGAAGTTCCCCAAGAAGGCGATGGCGTAGATGATGCAGAAGGGGATGGAGATCCACACGTGGCCTCCCTCCAGGCCAGGGACGCCCAGCAGGATGAAGGTGGAGGGGTTGGTGAAGTGGGTCATGTTGGAATCTGACATGGGGCAGGGAGAAGGGTCCAACTTGGAGGCAGAACGACGTTTCCTGCATGCGCCGTACGTTCCCCTCACTTGCTGCACATCCCCAGGGTGGAAGGAGATGGCCGCAGCACACACGCCTGGAGGGAGAGACGAGGACCATGAGACAGGACATGCACTGCTGGGGCTGTGCTCACGGCCGAGGTGCATCGGTTCGCTCTTACCACCTGACAAATGACATTCCCTGCAGCCCGAGCAATAAACGATGAACGTCTGCCCCAGTGCTGCTGCGTCCATGCGTGATGGTGTCCATGTGTCTCTGTCACCTGCCCATGGTGGGGTGTGGAACCTCAGCAGGCACCCCCAGGACACACGCACATGCACACTGGCTGTCCCCCTTGGCCCTGAGTGCAAGGAAACCAGGGTGTAGAGTCCCCACCACAGGCAGGGAGGGTCAGAAAGGGCCGTCAGGAGCAGCAGCCCAGAGCCCCGGGAGAAGAGTCCCCACAGGAAACTCTCCAGGCCAGGAGAATGGTTGAGGGCTGCAGCCACTACTGCACTGTGTAGATCTGTGGGGGGTGGGGCAGGAGTGGGGGGGGGTCAGGCAGCCCTGAGCTTCCATTCTCTGCCCCCATGGCTGGGCAGAGCCTTGCTTGGAATGACAGGGTAGGGCCCATCCCTGCAGTGCCCATCTCTTCAGGCCCCACCCCCGCAGTTCCCATTGGCCAGGCCCCACGCTCCGTAGGATCTGTGAGCACAGGGCTGCACGGGCTCTGCTCCTCCCCCTGCTTCCACCTCCCCCCCCAGGAGCTGCCCAATGAAGAGCCTCCATCCCGGGCACCTGCCCCTCCTCCGAGCCCCTTTTGCATCTTAAGGCTTGCCAAGAGCTTGCTCCCCATCCCAACCTCCTTCCCACACGCCCAACCTCTTGGCCACGGCCTGGAGTCTGCTCCTGGACCCCCAGTGCCTCATCTCCACTCCTCCCCACAGCCCGCACCCCAAGTCAGAGCCCTCACCCCTCCTGCACCCCTCCCAATGCCCCAACCACAGCCCCATGCTGCACTCTAATAACCCCAGCTCCCTCCCCCAAAGAATGAATCTGGCCCTGGCTATAGGTATAAAGTAAGAGGCCAGAGTTCCCATCTGGAAGCATGGGACCATCAATTAGGGGAGGTTCTATTGATAGAGATGCTCTAAGTTCTAGGCAGGAGGAGAGGATGGAAGTATGGGTCAGAACACATGAGACAGAATCAAAAGAAAAACAGTCTAACACATCAAGAAATTGCAGATGGATAAATAGTGACAAATTATGAAAGTGCTTATACACAAACGCTAGAAATCTAAATAGTAAAATGGGTGAACTGGAGTGCCTAGTTTTAAAGGAGGCTATTGATATAATAGGCATCATGGAAACTTGGTGGAGTGAGGACAATCAATGGGACACAGTCAACCCCGGGTACAAAATATATCGGAAGGACAGAACAGGTCGTGCGGGTGGGGGAGGGCCACTATATGTGAAAGAAAATGTAGAAACAAATGAAGTAAAAATCATAAATGAGCCAAAATGTTCCATAGAATTGCAATTCCATGCTTCAATAATAAGAATATGTCAGTAGGGATCTATTATCGACCACCTGATCAGGACAGTGATAGTGACTATGAAATGCTAAGGGAGATTAGAGAGGCTATCAAATTGAAAAACTCGATAATAGCGGGGGATTTCAACTGTCCCCATATTGACTGGGTACACGTCACCTCAGGATGGGATGCAGAGATAAAATTTCTTGATACCTTATAGGGCTGCTTCTTGGAGCAGCTGGTTCTGGAACCCACGAGGGGAGAGGCAATTCTCAATTTAGTCCTGAGTGGAGCGCAGAAGCTGGTCCAAGAGGTAAATATAACTGGACCACTTGGAAATAGTGACCATAATGTCATAAAATTTAACATCCCTGTGGTGGGAAAAATACCTCAGCAGCCCAACACTGTGGCATTTAATTTCAGAAAGGAAAACTGCACAAAAATGAGGAGGTTAGTTAAACAGGAATTAAAAGGTACAGTGACAAAAGTAAAATCCCTGCAAGCTGCATGAAAACTTTTCAAAAATACCATAATAGAGACCCAGCCTAACTGTATCCCCCAAATTAAAAAACACAGTAAGAGAACCAAAAAAGTGCCAGTGTGGCTTAACAACCAGGTAAAAGAAGCAGCGAGAGATAAAAACACATCTTTTAAAAAATGGAAGTCAAATCCTAGTGAGGAAAATAGAAAGGACCATAAACTTTGTCAAATGAAGTGTAAAAATATAATAATAAAAGCTGAAAAGAAGTTTGAAGAACACCTAACCAGAAACTCAAAAAGTAATAGTAAAATGTTTTTTAAGTACATCAGAAGCAGGAAGCCGCTAAACAACCAGTGGGGCCCTTGGACGATTGAGATGCTAAAGGAGCCCTCAAAGACGATAAAGTCATAGCGGAGAAACTGAATGAATTCTTGGCTTCAGTCTTCACGGCTGAGGATATTGGGGAGATTCCCCAACCTGAGCCATTCTTTTTAGGTGACAAATCTTAGTAATTGTCCCAGACTGAGGTGTCATTAGAGGAGGTTTTGGAACAAATGGATAAACATAACAAGTCCCTGGGACCAGCTGGCATTCATCCAAGAGTTCTGAAAGAACTCAAATGTGAAATTGTGGAACTATTAACTGTGATTTGTAACCTATCCTTTAAATTGGCCTCTGTACCTAATGATTGGTAGATAGCAAATGTGACGCCTATATTTAAAAAGGGCTCTTCAGGTGATCCTGGCAATTACAGACCGGTAAATCTAACATCAGTACTGGGCAAATTAGTTGAAATGATAGTAAAGAATAAAATTGTCAGACATATGGATGAACATAATTTGTTGGGGGAAAGTCAACATGGTTTCTGTAAAGGGAAACCCTGCCTTACTAATCTGTTAGAGTTCTTTGAGGGGGTCAACAAACATGTGGACAAGGGGGATCCAGTGGATATAGTGTACTTAGATTTCCAGAAAGCCTTTGACAAGGTCCCTCGCCAAAGGCTCTTAAATAAAGTAAGTTGTCATGGGATAAGAGGAAAGGTCCTTTCATGGATTGATAACTGGTTAAAAGACAGGAAACAAAGCATAAAAAAGGTCCATTTTGCGAGTGGAAAGAGGTAACCAGTGGGGTCCCCCAAAGGTCTGTCCTGGGACCCATCCTATTCAACTTATTTATGAATGATCTAGAGAAAGGAGGAAACTGTGAGGTGGCAAATTTTGCAGATGATCCCAAACTGCTCAAAGCAGTTCAGACCAAAGCAGACTGTGACGAGCTTCAAAAAGATCTCAGCAAACTGAGTGATTGGGCAACAAAATGGCAAATGAAATTTCCTGTTGATAAATGTGAAGTAATGCACATTGGAAAAATCCTCCCAACTAGACATACAATATGATGGGGACTAATTTGGCTACAACTACTCAAGAGAGAGATCTTGGAGTCATTGTGGATAGTTCTCTGAAAACATCCACACAGTGTGCAGGGGCAGTGAAAAAAGCAAATAGAATGTTAGGAGTCCTTAAAAAAGAGAAAACAAGACAAAGAAAATCTTATTGCCTCTATATAAAACCATGGCATGCCCACATCTGCATACAGATGTGGTCGCCTCATCTCGAAAAAGATATATTGGCATTGGAAAAGGTTCAGAAAATGGCAACAAAAATGATGAGGGGTTTGGAACGGGTCCCATATGAAGAGAGATTAAAAAGACTTGCACTTTTCAGCTTACAAAGAAGGAGACTGAGGGGGGCATATGATAGAGGTCTATAAAATCATGACTGTTGTGGAAAAAGTGAACAAGGACAAATTATTTATTTATTCCCACAATATAAGAACTAGGGGTCACCAAATGAAATGAATAGGCAGCAGGTTTAAAACAAAGAAAAGGAAGTTTTTCTTCACTCAGTGCACAGTCAACCTGTGGAACTCCTTGCCAGAGGATGTGGTGAAGGCTAGAACTTTACCAGGGTTCAAAAAAGAGCTAGATAGATTCATGGAGGTTGGGTCCATCCGTGGCTATTAGCCAGGATGGGTAGTAATGGTGTCCTAACCTCTGTTTGTCTGGAAATGGGTGACAGGGAAGGGATCATGTGAGGATTACCTGTTGTGTTCCCTCCTTCTGGGGCACCTGGCATTGGCCACTGTGGGCAGAAATGACACTGGGCCAGATGGACCTTTGGTCTTACCTAGTATGACCGAACTTATGTTCTTAAGCAGAAGTACAGTCACACAGAAGCCGAGGCAAAGCAAACATACAGAAAGGCAAGTGCAGAAAGTACTGGCACATTCACCCAGCAATGCTCGGACATGTAAATCTTTTTTTTTTTTTAAGAAAATAAAATGAGAATCATAGAAAATTAGAACTGCAAGGGACCTCAAGAGATCATTAAGTCCAGTCCCCTGCCCTCCTGGCAGGACCAAGCACCATCTAGATCATCCCTGATAGATGTTTATTTAAACTGCTTTTAAATATCTCCAATAATGGAGATTCCACAACCACCATAGGCAATTTATTCCAGCGTTTAACCACCCTGACAGGTAGGAAGCTTTTCCTCATCTCCAAACTAAGAACAGTGATAAGATTGAGAGGGGACATGAGAGCAGTTTTCAAGTATCTAAAAGGGTGTCACAAGGAGGAGGGAGAAAAATTGTTCTCCTTGGCCTCTGAGGACAGGACAAGAAGTAATGGGCTTAAATTGCAGCAAGGGAGGTTTACGTCGCTCTTTAGCACTTAGGAAGAGTTCCTGATCAAACAGAAAAGCAGACAAAGTCTCTAAAACATATAGTAGATTAAAAAAGGAAAAAAGGTTTTTTTAAAGTTTGACAAGGTTAGGACACAGGAAAAGCTGGTGTGGGATTAATTCCCAAAAAGTGTAGGATTATAACTAATGCCAGACAACAACATGGTTTCTGGAAAACCGGTCATGTCAATTCAACCGGATTTCATCCTTTAACGAGAGTGCACGTTGGGCTGGCAGGGGAACTGGGCAGGTGGAAAAGAGTTTGATTTTTTCAGATGTTTGATTCACAAGCACAAAACACTGAGATACAAAGGTGCACTTTGCAATACCGACAGAACACACGTACACTGGATGGAACCCGGTGTGACTGACAGCTCCCAGACAGCTGTTGTCAATGGGTCATGGCCAGGGAACGGGGCTGTGTCTAGCCAGATCTGCAGGGATCAGGGCTGAGCCCGGTGCTGTTTGAGGTTTGCATCCATGATCTGGGAGTAAATGGAAAATCCCTGCAGATAAATAAGCAGATAAATGGCGGAGGGGTCACAATGGGGCAGCCAGGGCAGCACTGGGCGAGCTGGGCCCCCACAAACCAAACCGTTTAGTTCAGTCGAATGCAAAGCAACCTCTCGGTGCAGGGACTGCCGCCGACACACAGCTGGGCACCGCGCCTTGCAACCCAGGGGTCTGGGGAAGGATTTAGGGGCCACTGCAGACACCCAGCTGCTGGGGAGCTCCCGGGGCGACGCGGGGGCCAAAGGGCTGATGTGGAATGGGAATGGGAAACTGCAGAACTGTTCACTGTGGTTTGTAACCGAGCCCTCCAACCAGCCTCCTACCCAGCGCCGCAAGGTGCTAATGGGACGCCAATATTCAAAAGGGGCCAACACGCTGATGCAGCTGCCGCTTTGGGTCACGAGAGCCCATGCAAACAGAATCTTTTAATGCAGTGAAATGCAAATGTCTCCCTCAGAACGCGGAAAACAGGCCTGACTGCCTTGTGTGGCCATCGGGCGGCTGCCTGCGCAGGGCTGAGGGGCAGAGAGGAGGCTATGGGGCAGGGCTGGAGGACCTGGGGGTGCCATGTGGCAGAGAGGAGGCTGTGGGGCGGTGCAGAGCTGGAGGAGCTGGGGGTGCCGTGGGGCAGAGTGGAGGCTGTGGGGTGGGGCAGGTGGTCTCACACATGTGAGGGGCTGCAGGAGGGAAGCGTGGGGAGCTGCTCTCTCCTGCTGCCGGGCAGGGCGGGGCAGGGGGTCTCACTGCAGTGCGGCAGGTGCAGAGGGAATCTCAGGAAACGCTTCCTGCATGTGGAACACGAGCCACCACAGACCGAGCGGGAGCAAAGAGCTGAGCCCAGGGGATTCGTACATGGACGAGTCTGTCGCTGACCTTCTGGCACCACCGTTAGTTAAAGCCGAGTGGCCACTTCCCATAAACCACCTTGTTTTCTGGCAGACGGGCTCCATCTCACACCTTGAGGTATCCTCTGGGCAACTAAAATGCCACGACCTCTGCCCTGGGGCCCATTAGCCTGAGCGGGTGGGGAGGAACAGCCAAGAGGGGCATTTTGGCCCATGATATTGGAGCAAACTCCTGGACAAGAGCCCTGGGATGTTTAGTGGCTCTGCAGAGCGCAAAGGGCCCCAGACCGACTCTCTGCCCCTCACACCCACGCTGCCCTGGGGCCGTGGAGCAGGGGAGCCCCCTGCCAGAGCTGGTACCTGTGAGTGCTGAGAGGGACGTGTCTTCCCTGGGAACCCCCCTCAGGCCGCCGCGTCCTGCACCTCACTCAGCCCAGCGTCTGCAGCCGCGGCCCATGCCAAAAGCCAGCACAGGGCTGGGCACTGGTTATAACACAGCTCTGGGCCATCCCAGGGGGGTTCGCTCAGCCCCAGGGGTCAAGTGGCATCTGAATGTAAACAGGCTGGACACAAACCCCTCTGGGCTCCATGCAATTAATGCAAATTGAGGTGTAAACAGCAATTAAGGGCCCTTCCCACAGGGCAGGAAGAACTTTTAGGCTCTAGGCTGAGTCAGGGCAGAATTGGCTGCTCTGTGCATTTGTGTGTGTCCAAGAATTAGTGGTGTATATTTAAAACAATAGCTCGTTAGTAAGGAACCTGCAGCTCATGTGAGTTCTGCCCAGGCCTGACTCCAGGTCAGTGCCCAGTTGGGATGGGTGGGTGGCAGGCTGACAGATCTGCAGACTGGTGACTGGGGGGAGACACAGACACTTTCTACAGGCACATGGGGCTGTCACTCAGGGAGCAGAGATCAGTGGCTCTCGCCAGTAACTATCCCCACACTGGGCAGAGCCTTTCACTGAAGGAGTCTCCAGAACTTCCAGCAAGGGAAAGGAATGACGAGCATCTCCCCATTACACAGATAGGTAAACTGAGGCACAGGGAGACGTGAATCGGTGAAAGTCACTCAGAGAATGATGGAGAGGACCCAGGACTCCTCATTTCTCCTCATAAACAGGGTCTCTCGGTCAGTAACTGAGCACATGAGCAGAGGGAAATGGACTAAGACTCTAGCAGGCCCTGCTCATTGGGTGGCTGGGCCAGACTTCCCTGAGGTGCAGCCTGGAAGTGGGGCACCCCGAGTCCTCTGGCATCCAGTCTGGGCTCCCTCCCGCATGGTGAGACTGTGATAAGCCACATCCTGCTGCAGGTATCGCATTACCCAGCCATACCCAGGCAGGGACACACCTGGCTGCAGTTACACGAATCCTTTCACTAACCCCTCAGAAACCCCCATCAGAGAGTCCCTGGCCAGCTCCTCCCAGCGCTGTGGCCTGGGACCCAAAGACGTTCTGTCTTGTCAGAAGCTCAGCCAGTGCGAGTTTATTACCCAGCGACTCCCTCCCTCAGTGTGGGGAGGGCAATGCCCCAGCCCTGGGCCCAATTCCCTGCCTGATCAGTTTTACATAAGAACACAAGAAGGGCAACGGTCTCCCATGACCCTCTTATCAATAAACTTGGCAAATACAACTGAGATGGGGCTACTATGAGGTGGGTGCATAACTGGCTGGATAACTGTTCCTGCTGGAAAGGCATCACAAGTGGGGTTCCGCAAGGGTCTGTTTTGGGACTGGCTCTGTTCAATATCTTCATCAACGATTTAGATACTGGCATAGCGAGTACGCTTATTAAGTTTGCAGATGATACCAAGCTGGGAGGGGTTGCAAGTGTTCCAGAGGACAGGGTCACAATTCAAACTGATCACAAACTGGAGAAATGCTCTGTGGTAAACAGGATGAAGTTTAATAAAGACAAATGCAAAGTGCTCCACTTAGGAAGGAACAATCAGTTTCACACATACAGAATGGGAAGCGACTGTCTAGGAAGGAGTATGGCAGAAAGGGATCTAGGGGTCATATTGTACCACAAGTTAAATATGAGTCAACAGTGTGACACTGTTAAAAAAAGGAAACACTCTGACCCACTATACCCTGTTTAGTCTGTTTGGGGAATTAGCGGGGGCTTTGGTCCAGAGCCTGGGCCCTTACTCAGGGCGGGGCGGCAAAGTACACAGTTCAAAAAGCCCCAGCCTTGGTTAAGGACGGGGCAGCAGGCAGACACCTCAGAAACCAGCTGGGTCCCTTTGCTCAGGCGGGGGTCCAGTGGGTGTAGGCTGCAATTCAGGCACAGCCAAGGTGGGAGACGGCCACCCAAGAGTGGGGTGGCAGGAGGGACACAGGCCTACCCACCCCACTGTGTCCCCGCCCAGGGCACTGGTAGCAGCAGAGCAGCCTGCTGCTGGGTCAGCAGGATCTGCTCCGCAACGGGCTGACCTGGCTCTGGCTCAGCCAACAGGTGGTCAATCAGCTTTCCCTGGGCTCCTTCCACACTCCCCCTCGTGCTGAACCTGGGTCCAGGGCCACTCCTCGGGGCTCCGGAAACTCTGGCCCGGTAAGCAGTCCCTCCAGGTCGCTCTCCAGTGCGAGTCCCAGTGGCAATGGAGAGGGGGAAGGGGGCTGAGAACCTTGGAGGAGGGAGGAGGGGGGAAGAGCTGGGGCTGAGAGTGGCACGTGGCTCGGGTCTCTTCCGCCTTGTGTCTGGGGACCTCGGCGACATTGGCTGTGGGGGTGGGGGTCCTGAGAGGACGGGGGGATAGACAGCAGTGACCTGTCTGATCCCCTTAAAATCCAGTAACGTGACAAGAGCAACTGGAAAAAGGATTAAAACACAGAGACTTGCTCCCCTGGCACTCAGTTTGGAAACTCCCAGCAGAAGGGGGAGCTACATGTGCTCAGCACAGAGACATCCAACAAACCCTAAAATAGAAAAAATACCCTGACAGCATCTGACTAACCATTCCCTGATGTACCCACATCTCTGCAGTGCCAAGGCTTGGTCCTTCCCCAGGCAGGGATGTCGCAGGATTCTCCAGTCTTTGTCTCCTCCTCCCGGTGGTGAGGGCCATTAACACTGTCCTGCTGCACAGGGTCATCCACCTGTGTGACCTGGACCCCATTGTCGCTGGATTTGCTGCCTTGGGCTTCCCCAAGTGTGCGTGTGGTGGGGCTATCAGTGGAACCCACATCACCATCCGGGCCCCCAACCACCTTGCAGCACAGCACATAAACCGAAAGGGATACTTTTCTTTGGTCCTTCAGACCCTGGTCGACCACTGTGGACAGTTTACAGATACCTTTGTTGGCTGGTCGGGGAAGGTGCATGACGCCCAGGTCTTCTGCAGCTCCAGCCTCTACCACAAGTGGGAGGCCAGCACTTTCTTCCCTGAGTGCAACATCATCAGGGACTTTGAGATGCCACTGTGCATCATGGTGGATGCAACCTACCCCCTCATGCCATTGCTGATTAAGCCCTGCACTGGCCGCCTGGACCCCAGCAAGGACCAGTTCAATGGCCGCCTCTCCAGGGCCCACACGTGGGCCAAATGCACCTTCAGGCGCTTGAAGGAGTGGTGCAGGTGCTTCCTGACCTGCCTGGATGTGGGAGAGCACAACATCCCCGAGGTGGTGTCCGTGTGTTGTGTGCACTACAACAGAGTGGAGAGGAAGGAGGAGGCCTTCCTTCCGGGGTGGAGGGCAACAAAAATTATGAGGGGGCTGGAAAACCTAACCTATGAGGAGAGGCTGAGGGATTTGGGCTTCTTTAGTCTCCAGAAGAGAAGAGTGAGGGGGGATTTGAGAGAAGCCTTCAATTCCCTGAAGGGAGGTTCCAAAGAGGAGGGAGAGAGGCTGTTCTCAGAGGGGGCGGATGGCAGAACAAGGAGCAATGGTCTCAAGTTGCAGTGGGGGAGGTCTAGGTTGGATATTAGGAAAAACTATTTCCCTAGGCGGGTGGGGAAGCACTGGGCTGGGTTCCCTAGGGAGATGGTGGAATCTCCATCCCTAGAGGTGTTTAACTCCCGGCTTGACAAAGCCCCGGCTGGGATGATTGAGTTGGGGTTGGTCCTGCTTTGGGCAGGGGACTGGACTTGATGGCTCCTGAGGTCTCATCCAGCCCCTGGATTCTATGATTCTAAGGAGGCCGAAGGGATGGAGAGCACAGCTGGATCTTATACTGGATCTTAAAATTGAAAGAATTTTGCAGGATCTTTTTAAGGGGATGAGGCAAAACTCCACATGTATTGACAATGTAACATTACTCTGTTATTTTCATATTCACACAAACCCCCCAACCCTCCAAAGACACAAACAAACACACACACAAAGTCTTGTTGTTGCTTAAAGTTACCAGCCTGTTGCTCACATTAACTCACTGGCCAGGCGAGTTAAATGCGAGGGGGAGGAGCGGGGGCTTCTCTTGGTCGGACCGACGCTCTGATCTTGACAAGATGAGATTGACAAGATTTACTCTGCCATTTCTCCAGTACATCCCTCCTGGAGCTACCCCTTGGGTGCCCCATGATTCCCGTTTCTCTCTTACCACTCACATGATCTTTGAGATCCTGTAGTGAATGCCCAGGCAAGTTAAACCACAACCTATACTGGAACAGGATACTATCCTCCGAGAGGCTCTGGGAGACAGACCCATAGTCTCCTATAGACAACCACCTAACCTCAGGATGATTCTTACCTACAACTACAGGACATACCACACCAATACCAACCCTGGAACTTTCCCTTGCAACAAACCCCAGTGCCAGCTTTGTCCACATATTTACTCTGCTGACACCATTATTGGACCTAACCATGCCTATTACAAGATCAAGAACACATATTCCTGTTCATCCAGAAGTATAATTTATGCCATCATGTGCCTAAAGTGTCCGTCTGCTACATACATTGGACAGACTTCTCAGACACTTCACCAAAGAATCAATGCACACAAAACAGAAATAAGACTCTCTCACAGAGAGAAAGCTGTTGTTTGCCATTTCAGCCAGACTGACCATTCTCCCAATGACCCTAAAACATGCATATTGCTTCAAAGAGACTTTAACGAGAAGCTTCAGAATTGTCATTCATGCTTAAATTTGACACTTTATGTATGGGTCTAAACAAAGACTCTAATTATCTCACCCATTACAAAGATAGCTTCCCCAATTATCACCCCTATGTCATTACCTCACAGACACGAACCTTCCCCCCTCACCCCCACTCTGTTCTAAAATTTGATTTGTCAATTTCACATGCGTTCATTTTTTTGATTGTATCACTTAGGTATATATGGTTGTGCCAATTTTCTTCCACAAATTGATCTGAGGAAGTGGGTCTGGCCCACGAAAGCTCATCACCTAATAAACCATCTTGTTAGTCTTTAAAGTGCTGCATAGTCCTGTCTTTTGTTTCCCCAACAGGTTTCTGTGTGTTACCATTTTGAATATCTGATTTGTGCTCATTAATTCTTTGTCATAGAGACTGTCCAGTTTGGCCAATGTACACGGCAGAAGGGCACTGCTGGCACTTGGTGACATAGATCACATTGGTGGATGTGCAGTTGTTGAGCCTTTGATGTGGTGGCTGATGTGGTTAGGTCCTGTGATGGTGTCGCTGGTATAGATGTGTGGACAGAATTGGCACGGGGGTCATTGCAGGGCTGGGTTCCTGGGTGATTATTACAGAGGTGTGTTGCGTGGTTACGGGAGTGAAGTTTTTCGGGGGTTGTCTGTAGGCGAGGATTAGCCTGTCCCCCAAGGCCTGTGAGAGAGAAGGGTCATGTCTCAGGACAGGATATAGATTGTTGATTATGTGCTAGGGGAGGGGGACGGGGGTTCAGTTGGGGGCTGTAGGTGATGACCAGTGGTGTTCTGTTGTTTTGGGTTTTTTGGGCCTGTCTTGAAGAAGTTGATGCCTGGGTACTCGTCTGGCTCTGTCAGCCTGTTTTTTCACTTCCCTGAGTGGGCATTTCAGTGTTGGGAATGCCTGACAGAGATCCTCTAGGTGTTTGTCTCTGTCTGTGGGACTGCAACAAATCCGGTTGTATCTTAGTGCCTGGCGGTTTTAGGGCCTGGCTGTGAACAATTGATGCATGTAGGTGAGTGTAATGGTCAGTAGGTTTCCAGTATAAGGTGGTGGAAATGTGGCCATGGTCTAATTGTATTGTGGTGTCAAGGAAGTGGATCCTTTGTGTGGACTGGGATTACCATATCCGAGGTAAAAGCCAAACTCGAACAGCTTAATGGGAGTAAATCAGGGGGCCCAGATAATCTTCATCCAAGAATATTAAAGGAACTGGCACATGAAAATGCAAGTCCATTAGCAAAATTTTTAATAAATCTCTAAATTCGGGGTTGTACCATTTGACTGAGAATTGCTAATATAGTTCCTATTTTTAAGAAAGGGAAAAAAGTGACTGGGTAACTACAGGCCTGTTAGTTTGACATCTGTAGTATGCAAGGTCTTGGAAAAAATTTTGAAGGAGAAAGTAGTTAGGGACATTGAGGTTACTGGCAATTGGGACAAATTACAACATGGTTTTACAAAAGGTAGATCGTGCCAAACCAACCTGATCTCCTTCTTTGAGAAAGTAACAGATTTTTTAGATAAAGGAAATGCAGTGGATCTAATCTACCTCGATTTTAGTAAGGTATTTAATACAGTACCACATGGGGAATTATTTGTTAAATTGGAAAAGATGGGGATCAATATGAAAATTGAGAGGTGGATAAGCACTGGTTAAAGGGGAAACTACAGCGGGTCATACTGAAAGGTGAACTGTCAGGTTGGAGGGAGGTTACTAGCGGAGTTCCTCAGGGATCAGTTTTGGGACCAATCTTATTTAATCTTTTTATTACTGACCTTGACACCAAAAGTGGGAGTGTCCTAATAAAGTTTGCGGATGACACAAAGTTGGGAGGTATTGCCAATTCAGAAAAGGAATGGGATATCATACAGGAAGACTTGGATGATCTTGTAAATTGGAGTGATAGCAATAGGATGAAATTTAATAGTGAGAAGTGTAAGGTTATACATTTAGGGATTAATAATCAGAATTTTAGTTATAAGCTGGGGACACGTCAGTTGGTAGTAACGGAAGAGGAGAAGGACCTCGGAGTCCTAGTTGATCACAGGATGACTATGAGCTGCCATTGTGACATGGCCGTGTTCACGAGGAGTAACGGTAATTCGAATTAGAGATCCTAATTCCTCCAACTACCTACTCCGTGCCACTTGTAGCCATGGGCACGGAGTTTGGACTAAGGGGGATTTTAAAATGGCGGTGCCCGGGAAGATGCAAAGGAAGCCCGGGATATTTAAATCCCAGGCTTCATTTGCAACCCCGGTTGCCCTCATTTGCCTACCTAGCTCGAACTAATGAGCTAGTGTAGACATACCCTGAGTCTATGAGACTGGTCCAGGCTGAGGTTGATACTGCCACCAGCCAGCGCTGCCTGGAGCACACTCTCTATGCAACTTTAGGTCCCTTTACGAGCAATGAGCTGGAGCAGCCTGTCTGCTTGATCTGTAGATGATGGGGTGCATCATGGGGGGCACCAGCAGATACACATTGGCAATAAGAATGTGGAAATACAGGGGCACATTCTGGCCAAAGCGGTGAGTGAGACAGGAGAAGAGAGCAGGGACATAAGAGACTAAAATGACACAGAGGTGGGAGCCACAGGTCACAAAAGTTTTGAGCCGGGCGTCCTTGGTGGGGAGACGGAAGATGGCCCTGAGGATCTGGGTGTAGGACATGGCGATAAGAAACACATCCCCACCCATCCCAAAGAATGCCAGAAAGAGCCCATAGTAATTACTGATGCTGCTGTTGGCGCAGTCCAGCTTCACCACGGCGATGTGCTCACAGTACGTGTGGGGGATGATGTTGGTTCTGCAATATGGCCAATGGCTCGCCAGAAAGGGTTAAGGAAATGTGAGAATAAAGCCGCGGAGCCCCACGGCCAGGCCCAGTTTGGCCACTACAGAGTTTGTCAGGATGGTGGAATGTCTCAGAGGATCGCAGATGGCCACGTAGCGATCCAACGCCATGACCACAAAGATCCCAGACTCTATCATTGTGAAGGAATGAAAGAAAAACAGCTGGGTGAGGCAGGCACTGAAATGTATCTCCCTGGCATTGAACCAGAAGATGCTCAGTGTTTTGGGAACAGTGGATGTAGAAGCAACCAAGTCGCTGACGGCCAGCATGCAGAGGAAATAGAACATGGGCTCATGGAGGCTCGGTTCTGTCTTCATGATGAATAGAATGGTGACATTCCCCAATAAGGCGATGGTGTAGATGGTGCAGAAAGGGATGGAGATCCAGACATGAGCCCCCTCCAGGCCAAGGACGCCCAGCAGGATGAAGGTGGAGGGGTTGGTGAAGTGGGTCATGTTGGAATCTGACATGGGGCAGAGGGAAGGCGTCTAATTTGGAGGCAGAACGACGTTTCCTGCATGCACCGTACGTTCCCCTCACTTGCTGCACATCCCCAGGGTGGAAGGAGATGGCCGCAGCACATACGCCTGGAGGGAGAGACAAGGACCATGAGACAGGACATGCACTGCTGGGGGCTGTGCTCACGGCCGAGGCACATCGGTCGCTCTTACAACCTGACAAATCGCTCCCTGGACAAAGATGATCCTGCAGCGGAGTGATAAACGATGAACTGCCTGCCCCTGCGTGATGGTGTCCGTGTGTCTCTGCCACCTGCCCGTGGTGGGGAGTGGAACCTCAGCAGGCACACCCAGGACACACGCACATGCACACTGGCTGTCCCCCTTTGGCCCTGAGTGCAAGGAAACCAGGGTGAGAGTCCCCATCATAGGCTGGGAGGGTCAGAAAGGGATGTCAGGGGCAGCAGCCAAGAGCCCCGGGAGATAGGGCCCCACAGGAAGCTCCCTGAGCCAGGAGAGAGGCAGGGGGCTGCAGCTGAAAGTTTATCATTGACGGAGTAGAGGACCTGTCAGGAAGCCATCGGGACAACCCCGAATCCTGACAGAGAACGGAAGTTGGTGGAACGACACCCTCTTGCATCCTAAACCCTCGCTCCCTATCCCAACCTCCTGCCCACACGCCAAGCCTCTTGGCCACTGCTTGGAGTCCACTCCTGGACCCCACGTGCCTCATCTCCACTCCAGACCCCACACCCCAAGAAGGGTTTTGTATTTAATTTGTTTAGTAAATGTTTTTAAATGAGAATCCATCTCTATAAACTCTTATGATTCCCTGTTTTCACACATAAGGGCATTTGATTTCCAATAGCACTCTCTTCTAGTTTTCACACCTCAAGCATTGATTCAGCTGTGGCAAAAACAGAGCCCTGCTCCTAATTTTGTTTCCAGACTCATCCTATTTTTCAACTTGGTTCACTGTCTTCAGCATTCGCTGATTTATGCCAGTTTTCAGGACTGTACTTGATTTGGTGATTTGGTCTCCTTTCTCTTTGGCTTTATGAGAAGAAGTCCCATTCCAGGCTCATCCCATTTTCCTGGCACAACCAAACCCTGACATCAGTTTGCTACGATAAGAGGAAATCCATGCTATGCTGAGTTGGTGATCCTTGGAGTTTAGTTTAGAGCAGTCCTGATCAACGGACAACATCTCTGCAATGGATAGTAGATTTAAAAAGGAAGGAGGAGTTTAAGTTTAAAAAGTTTTGACAAGGTTAGGAAACGTGTAGAATCTCAATTAGTGCCAATCAACAACATGGTTTCTAAAAAACTGGTCATGCCAAATAAATCAGATTTCCTCATTTAATGAGTGCGCACTTTTGGCAGACACGGGAACTGGTCAGATGGAAAAGAGTTTGTTTTTTTCTGAAATGTTTGATTCAGAAGGGGAAAACATTGAGATAAAAATGTGCACTTTGCAATATTGGCAGAGCTCACCTAAAAGGGATGAAAAACTGTCTGACAGCCCTTTGCAGGGATCATATGGAGGTATACCTATCCCATAGAACTAGAAAGGACCCTCAAGAGGTCATCTAGTCCAGTCCCTGCCCTCACAGCAAGACCAAGTACCACCCCTGCCAGATTTACCCCAGATCCCTAAATGGTCCCCTAGAGGATTGAACTCATTACCCTGGGTTAGCTGGTCAATGCTCAAACCACTGAATTATCCCTCCCCCTCACGACCAGAACAGGGTTGTCTAGTGGGATCTGCAGGGATCAGGTCTGGGCCAGTTGCTATTCACTATTTCCATCAATGAAAGTGAATCAAATGGCAAATCCCTGCAGATGAATGTGTAGGGACCTGGCTAGTGGTGGAGGGTTCCAATGGGACTTCGAGGTCCCTTCCAGTTCTAGTGCTCTGTGATTCTATGCCCCGGGTGGGTAAGCAGCGGTGGGCTGGGGGCACAGGAAGGATTCAGGCTCAGCTGCAGCCCAGGAGAGCTGATGCCACACACACAGTGGTGAGTCTGTAGGTGAGGGCCGGGCTCGCTGTCCTGCAGATGGCAGATGGCCCTGGGGAATCGGGCTCCAGCCAGTCCCGGGGCCACGTTCGGGAAGGGAGGTCGGAAATGAGCAGGGCTGCAGCAAAGGGCCACACCTGCAACGGGCGGGCTCAGACAGGGCTGAGCAGGGGCCCTGCACACACACCTCCCGCCATGACATGTGAGCAGTGCAGTGCCATGTTTGGGGTGTCACAGGAACATCCCCAGGAGAACAGGGACCCCTGATCCCTCTGAACTGACAAGGCCGGGGGGATGCAGCAGAGACGTTGGGAGTTGAGCAATATGGGCAGGTGCTGGGGGAGCATTGGGCACTGGGGGCTCACTCCAGGTCTGCATGTGGCTGCCTGTGCAGGGCTGGGGGGCATACGGAAGGACCCATCCCTGGAGCCGAACACGCCAGGGCTAGAGAAGCTGGGGGTGCCATGGGGCAGAGACGAAGCTGTGGGGCGTGGCAGGGCTGGAGGAGCTGGGGGGGCTGTGGGCAGAGAGGAGACTGTCGTGTGTGGCAGGCCTGCAGGAGCTGAGGGTGCCATGGGGCAGAGAGGAGGCTGTGGGGCAGGGCTGGAGGAGCAGGGGGTGCTGTGCAGCAGAGAGGAGGCTGTGGGGTGGGGCAAGGGGTCTCACACACATGAGGGGCTGCCGGAGGGAAGCGGGGGGAAGCTGCTCTCTCCTGCTGCCGGGCTGGGCGGGGCAGGGGGTCTCATTGCAGCAGGGCAGGTGCAGAGGGAATCTCAGGAAATGCTTCCTGCATGTGGAACACGAGCCCCCTGGAGCAGCCACAGACCGAGCGGGAGCAAAAAGCTGAGCCCAGGGGATTTGCACACGGACAAGTCTGTCGCTGGGCTTCTGGCACCACCGTTAGTTAAGGCCGAGTGGCCACTTCACTGAAACCACCTTGTTTTCTGGCAGACGGGCTCCATGTTCCAGCCCCTCGCATCTTGACGGATCCCCTGGGGCCCATCAGCCCGAGCGGGTGGGGAGGAACAGCCAAGAGGGGCATTTTGGCCCATGATATCGGAGCAAACTCCTGGACAAGGGCCCTGGGATGTTTAGTGGCTCTGCAGAGCGCAAAGGGCCCCAGACCGACTCTCTGCCCCTCGCACCCACGCTGCCCTGGGGCTGTGGAGCAGGGGAGCCCTCAGCCAGAGCTGGTACCTGTGAGTGCTGAGAGGGACGTGACTTCCCTGGGAACCCCGCTCAGGCAGCCGCGTCCCGCACCTCTCTCAGCCCAGCATCTGCAGCCGCGTTCCGCACCTCTCTCAGCCCAGCATCTGCAGCTGTGTCCCGCACCTCTCTCAGCCCAGCGTCTGCAGCCGCGTCCCGCACCTCTCTCAGCCCAGCGTCTGCAGCCGCGTCCTGCACCTCTCTCAGCCCAGCGTCTGCAGCAGCGTCCCACGCCGAGAGCCGGCACAGGGCTGGGCACTGGTTATAACACAGCTCTGGGCCATGCCTAGGGGGTTCACTCAGCCCCTACGGGTCAAGTGGCATCTGAATGTAAATAGGCTGGGCACAAACCTGTCTGGGCTCCATGCAATTAATGCAGCTTGAGGAGTAAACAGCAATTAAGGGCCCTTCCCACAGGGCAGGAAGAACTCTTGGGCTCTGGGCTGAGTCAGGGCAGAATTGGCTGCTCTGTGCATTTGTGTGTGTCCAAGAATTAGTGGTGTATATTTAAAACAATAGCTCGTTAGTAAGTAACCTGGGGCTCATGTGAGCTCTGCCCGGGCCTGACTCCGGATCAGTGCCCGGTTGGGATGGGTGGGCGGCCGGCTAACAGATCTGCTGACAGGTGACTGGGAGGAGACACAAACACTGTCCGCAGGCACACGGGGCTGTCAGTCAGGGACCAGGGATCAGTGGCTCTCGCCAATAACTATCCCCACACCGGGCAGGGAATCACAGAGAATGATGGCGAGTACCCGGGGGTGTGTCTAGACTACAGGGTTTTGTCAACTAAAGTGGAGTTTTGTTGACAAAATTATACCTGCGTCTACACTACCGCCGCGTTGTGTTGACAGTAAGTCGACAGAACATGGCAGTGTTGTCTCCGGCGGTAAACCTCATTCTACGAGGAATAGCGCCTTTGTCGACAGAGTTCTGTCGACAGAAGTTAAGTGTGGACGCGGGGAAGAATTTATGTCGACAATAAAGGCCGCCAGGAAGAAGCCCTGTTGGACACTCGTGCCACAGCTTTCAACTCTATTGTTCCTGCCTGCAGCCATCTTTAAAAGGCACAGGCACCCAGGGTCAGCATTCTGGCAGCAAGCCAGCTCCAGCCAGGACCCTGAGACTGCGCAACTCTTTCCGGTCAGGCAACTTGGAGCCATGTCCCAGGGACAAGCCCCCCAAGACCCTCCTGGCCCTTCCAGGGACACATCCCCGCAGGAAGGCAGGGGCACCAAACGCCAGGCACCCTCCTGGTCTGGGCCCAAGATCAAAGCCCTCTTGGAGCTCTGGTCCAAGGAGGAGGCTCTTCAGGTCCCACAGTCCAGGGGAGGAACACGGACATCTATGCCAGAATGGCTGATGGCCTGGCCAGGAAAGGCCACCACCCCCGCACTGTAGCCCAGGTCAGAGCCAAGGTCAAGGGGCTGCGGCAGGGGTACATCAGGGTCCGTGAGCACAGCTCCCACTCTGGGGAAACGGCACACCATTGTGCCTACCATGAGGAGCTGGACTGGATCCTGGGGGCACGGGAACCCCTGCCTCCTGAGAGGCTTGTGGAGTCTGGCTTGGAGACCCCTGTGCAGCAGCTGCCGCAACTCCAGGTTGAGAGCCCAGCAGAGGACCAGCAGCTCCAAGAGGAGGAGGAGGAGGAAGACACCAGCAGGAGCACAGTGACCCTCACCCAGGAGCCAGACACCCACACTCAGGAGGCCTCCCAGACAACTTCAGACACTGGGGAGGGAACATCAGGTGAGGGCTGTGAGGGTCCCACACACACAGGGCAGGGCAGGCGGGAGCAAAGGGCATGGTGCAGCGCTGTGACATGTCATGCTGATCACAGCCTGGGGGGGGGGCGGTGCACACACATGGCCAACCTCAGGGAGGGCCGTCCTACCCCTGCACCCACATGGCTGCGAGGCACCATCTGCTCCTGCAGACACTGATGCCAGGTGCAGGCGTGGGTCGGGGATGCTGGGATTGCCACACAGCTTCAGGACTCTCAGCAACCTGCGGGAACCCCAACCGTGGCCTGACACTTGTCTGTGCTGCTTGGCCATGGGATGTGGGGGGGGGGCAGGACGGTGGCCTGCACACCTTCTGGGCTCCAGGGAGGCCGTGGCTGTGGCCAGGCCACACCATGGCTTACTGAGACGCACATGAGCAGCCTCTGACCCTAGGACAGGCACTGCCTGCTGAGAAGAAGGAGGGCGCCTCTCAGGGAAAGTGTGAGCATGCGTGACTGACGACTTTTCCCTCTTGTCCTCCACAGCCGGACCAGCTGACCAGGAGGGGAGCGACACACCTGCCCCAGACGGCTGCAGGGAACCCGTCGGCACTGACGCCCGTACTTGGACCTGGTGCACCAGCACATCTCGGTCCTGCAAGGGATGCAGGACTCAATGAACCAGAGGATGGAGGCAGAGGCCGAGTGGCGCAGGCGCTTGCTGGACGAATTTGCCCAGCAGCGCACTGAGATTTGCACTGCGATCCGGGAGGCCATGGCCTTCCCCTGTCCTGTGCCTGGTCCTGCTCCTCCTGCTCAGCCTGCCCCCCGCCCAGCCCCTGCCATCCCAGACCCAGGTACAGCCCCACCTCCTGCCCAGCCCCCTACTGTCCCAGCCTACATGCATGGCCATGTGTGAGAAGGCCTCCGCAGCCAAACTGCCAGGGGCTCTTCATCCAGGCAGCCCCCTCAGCCTCCCTCCCACCTTCCGGGTTGAAATTCTCCCTTCCCACCTGCGAGAGCCACTGAGGGAAGCACTTTACTTTGTTTACAAACACTTTATTTTTCTGAACAAAACAGTATTTTAATTTTTCAAAAAACCAGCAGTGAAATAAACTGTCAATATGTTTTCACCAACACCTGTGTCTGTTCTCAGTGTGTGGTGAATGAGTACCATGTGTGAATGTGGGGCCAGGAGGGGTTTTGGGGAGGAAGGCACCAGGGACATGGGGCAATCCCACATTTGGAAGGGCCTGGGGAAAATCATCGGCCTCCTTGGGAGAATTGATCCCTCAGAGTTTCTCGAATGCAGAAGCCCAGCTTGCCAGATGGCAGCTGTCCGGGGCTGCTCAAAGTGCCTCCCCTCCACAGCAGCCCGTGTCCCCCATGCTGGGAGGAAGGCCTCCCCTTTCCTCTCCACTAGGTTGTGCTGCACACAGCATGCTACAACCACATTGGGGATGTTGTGTTTCCCCATGTCCAGCCGAGTGAGCAGGCATCTAAATCTGCCGTACTGACAGCCAAAGCCTCTGTCGACAAAAGCCTGTAGTCTAGACACACCCAGGACTCCTCATTTCCCTGTCTTAAACTTGGTCTCTCAGTCAGTAACGGAGCATCTGACCAGAGGGAAATGGACTCAGAGTCTAGCAGGCCCTGTTCATTGAGTGGCTGGGCCAGACTACCCTGGGGTGCAGCCTGGAAGTGGGGTACCCCAGAGCCCTCTGGCATAGCAGCCTGGGTTCCCTCCCTCATGGTGAGACTGTGGCAATCCACAACCCGCTGCAGGTATCACATTACCCAGCCATACCCAGGCAGGGACACACCAGGCTGCAGTTACATGAATCCTTTCACTAACCCCTCAGAAACCCCCATCAGAGAGTCCCCGGCCAGCCCCTCCCAGCGCTGTGGCCTGGGACCCAAAGATGTTCTGTCTTGCCCTGGTCAGAAGCTCAACCTGAGTGAGTTTGTTACCCAGCGAATCCCTCCCTCAAGGTGGGGAGGGCAATGCCCCAGCCCTGGGCCCAGTTCCCTGACTCATCAGTTTTACATACGAATAAGGTCCAACGGATTCATGAGGTGGAGGAGGATTTTCAGGGATTACTAGCAATAGAGTACAAATCAGGGCTGGCTAACTAAACAGTTCAGAAGGCCCCCATCTCAATTCGATAGGTAACGGGTTGTATCAAACTGTGATTCACCTTGATGGCACAAGCGCCCACCAGTCTCCTGTATTCAGGCTAGAAATCTGTTCAGTCTGGGACCCCAGCCAAAGCACATCCTGGTTCCTTCGCCGTTTCCAGGCATTAAGTCATCTACTCTCCTCAAGAAGTTGGCTGAACTGCTAGGTCTGAAACTTTCCAAAAAGAATTCAGCCAGACGCAGACACCAGCCCGGGAAATTCCAGTCCAAACAGCCTTCTCCAAACATGGTGCCACCAGCATCATCTACAGTGGTTAGCCCATTTGTGGAACCTGTTCGAGGGTTACACCATCCCACTGCTGGCAAGGAATCCCACAGGCCTCATGCGGATGTAGAATGTTCTTGTCTCAGTGTTGTATGCTCAGATTTGCAAGGTAAGCGACCATTCCCCTGTCTGAGGGTTTTTCTTCCTCTTTTTTAGGGCAGGCTTTCAAATGTCAATTCCTCTGTCACGTGACCCCTCTAACTAAACTCAACTCAACTCAACTCAACTCATTTCCAAAGGAAACAACCTGCTTCCTTACAGGCCATGACTCATCTTCTTTCTGGCACCCATTTGGTACCCCATGGGAAGGGTGAGGAGTGAAATAGTGTTCTGGTCAGAGGCAGGCATCTGCTCATACGGCCCATTGGCTCCGCCGGAGGCCTAGCCAGTGGTGAGAGGAGCGATGCTAACCCTTGCCATGACTTGCAGGCTGTGCTTCTGCCAGCTCCACCTCACACAGCATGTGCCTTTTAGAAACAACAGGATGGATCCGCCCTGAGGGATGTGGCTGTATCCCCTAACTCCGGGGTAGACAGCACAAGGTCAAGGGAAGAATTCTCCCAGCAACCCAGCTCCCCACTCTCGCGGAAGGGGATTGCCTCAGTGATGGGAGAACACTTGCCATAGGGCCAAGCAGTGTTTTCTGCAGAGCTACGGCCACACAGCTCCAGCATTTTCCCTCCAGACATGTCCTCAAGCGGCTCTTCCAGAAAAGCGTCCAGTCTGGCTCTGCGGACACGAGGAGCTGGAGAATCCCCCATGTTCCCCCACAGTTTCCCCTAAAGGTGAATCGCCTTCCGTGCCAAAGCCTCTGCACCTTATTTCCAATTCTGATTCGTGTGGCTTACTCTTCCAGCCACTGCGCTTGCTCTGCCCCTCCCTGCTAAATCCATGAGTCCACTATTGCTCCTTACGATGAAGAGATGAAACTTTCTAAGTTGGTCCCAGGCATTTTCTCCAGCCTCTGCTCATTTGGGTGGCTCTTTCCTGCAGCTTTTTCAATTTTTCACCGTGGTTTTTGAAGTGTGGAACCCCGGACTGGATGCAGTTGGTTCCCACATGTGTAGGGGTAAGAGGTCCTTGCAGTGTCTCCTCTCCCCAGCCACCAACCCAAGGGTCTCACCAGCCCTTTGGCCACAAGGTCACTGTAGTAGTTGTCCTCTCTTTCAGCCTCAGGGACCTAGTCTGCAGGTCGGGCCTGCAGGCCCTGTTCACGAAGGATCCATTTGCATGCAACTCTATTTAAATGTTTTCTGTGCAGGGCCCAGCTCCCCAAATGCTCCAGACTGCTGGGTGAGCCTGCCCTGGCCTCCTCACCATAACCCTTCCGCAAGGCTCATTATTTGAGGTTTACAGAATCTGTCCAAAAAGGGTTTATTTTCGACAGATCCGCGTCTAGACTGCCGGTTTTTTTCGAAAAAGCTCCATTTCGAAAAAAAGTGGCAGCCATGTTTATGCTAATGAAGCATGGGATATTTAAATCCCCGCTTCATTAGCAATTTCGACACGCCTAATCTACATCTCTCTGTCAACAGAGAGGTGTAGTCTAGACACACCCAAGGATTGGGCATAAGAAATCTGAGGAGGTTCAACAAGGACAAGTGTAGAGTCCTGCACTTGGGACGGAAGAATCCCAAGCATAGTTACAGGCTGGGGACCGACTGGCTAAGTAGCAGTTCAGCAGGAAAGGACCTGGGGGTTACAGTGAATGAGAAGCTGGATATGAGTCAACAGTGTGCCCTTGTAGCCAAGAAGGCTAATGGCATATTAGGTTGCATTAGGAGAAGCATTGCCAGCAGATCCAGAGAAGTGATTATTCCCCTTTATTCGGCTCCGGTGAGGCCACATCTGGAGTATTGTGTCCAGTTCTGGGCCCCCCACCACAGAAAGGATGTAGATGCATTGGAGAGGGTCCAGCAGAGGGCAACCAAAATTATGAGGGGGCTGGAGCACGTGACCTACAAGGAGAGGCTGAGGGATTTGGGTTTGTTTCATCTACAGAAGAGAAGAGTGAGGGGGGATTTGAGAGCAGCCTTCAGCTTCCTGAAGGGAGGTTCCAAAGAGGCTGGAGAGAGGCTGTTCTCAGTAGTGACGGATGGCAGAGCAAGGAACAATGATCTCAAGTTACAGTGGGGGAGGTCTAGGGCTTGATGACTCCTGAGGTTTCTGCCAGCCCTGGGATTCTATGATTCTGAGTCCATGATATGGCGGCAGCATCTTTGCACAAAGCATTTGCCTGCAGGATTCATCTGTCTCTGTCTGTGCCAACACCCTTGAGTGGAAACATCGAAGAGAACCCCACCTGTGCAGCAAACTACTTCCCTTCTACTCCCAGAGTGCTGTGCTCACTGCTGATCTGCTAAGGGTCTTACATGAGAATATCAGTCATGCCCATCTGGATGAGTAGCATAGGGTAGTAGTCACAAGGTGGGATGATCTTCAGAAATCCCTGCAGAAGTAATAAGCTGCCAGTGTCTTCCCTTGACGGAGCCATCTCTTCCTCCCCCAAGTGTGTGCCAGCCATCCCCTGTAGCTGAATAGCTTCATCAGCCTGGGTGTTTACTCCTGAATTCTCTCAAGGAACTTATCATGGACACAGATGCGTTTCAGCCTAACCACCTCTTCCTGTAGATCTCCCACCTGCTTCCTGTTACGCTACCAGCAGGCATGTGTCACACCAGATGGTCCCACAAGCCTGGTTCTCTGTAAGTGGGAAACGCAGACCACAGTCTCTGCAGATCCACTCCAGGACCTGGGTAGAGGCATCCATGGTCATCTGGGGGCTGAGAGGGGACATGATGGCCATTTTCTAGTATCTAAATGGGTGTCACCAGGAAGAGGGGGGGAAATTGTTCTCCTTGACCTCTGAGGACAGGACAAGAAGCAATGGGCTTAAACTGCAGCAAAGGAGCCTGGGGAGGTTGTGGAATCTCCATCCCTTGGGGTATTTCAGAGCAGGTTGGACAGACACCTGTCAGGGATGGTCTACTCCAGGGGTCTCCAACCTTTTAAACTGCAATCCAGGATCTACCTCAAACCCAAATACCCTGGCCCCGCCTCCTTTTTGCCCCTTCTCCAAGGCCCCGCCCCAGCTCACTCCATGCTCCCTCTCTCCCCCATCCTTCCTCCCTTTCATCAGGCAGGGGCAAGGGTTGGGGTGCAGGCTCTGGTCTTGGGCTAAAGGATTTAGTGTCTAAGCTGAGCCTGGGGCAGGGATTGCGGTGCAGGAGGGGGTTTATGACTGGGGCAGGGGTTCAAGATACAGGCTCCACCTGGACACTGCTTACCTCAGGTGGCTCCTGGGTGGTGGTGCAGGAGACTAAGGGAGGCTCACCCTTGCCCTGGCCCTGCCCCACTCCCAAAAGCAGCCAGCAAACTCCATCCCAAGACATGTTGTACCCTGCTCTGTTCTGTGGAGCTAGGATACAGGGTGGGAGAGGGGGCACCCTGACATCAGCTCCCCCTCCTCTCCCTTCCCTACCCTGCACAACAAGCGGGGGAGAGCAGACAACTCCACAGAAAAGGGCAGGAGATGCGCAGCAGTGGGGGAAGGGTCAGCTGAAGTGCCACCATTCAATAGCCTATTGGCCAAACAAGTCAAGAACACCTGTGAGAGACTCCAGGATCTACTGGTAGATCCCGATCTCCAGGCTGGTGCTTTAGAGGAACAGCCTTGAACTAAACATTCCCAGAGATGAAGAATCAGCCACGATCCTTGGTAAATTGTCCCAATGGATAATTCCGGTCACCAGTTAATTCATGTGCCCTGATTTCCTGTCAGAATTTCTTTACCTTCAGCCTCCAGCCGCTGAATCACCCAACACGCCTGTGTGCTGGGCTGGGAGGCCTGTTACCCAATATTGTATCCCCCTGTAGGTACCTACGGACTGTTACCAGCTCACCCTCCCCATCTTTGCTCAGGTAGTTAGATTGTGCCCTTGGGCCTATCACAGCAAGGCAGGTGTTAATTTTACACTAACTCCTGGGACTCCTCTCTGAGCCTCCTCAATGTATCCGCCTCCACCTGTGACCATGGGCACCAGAATGGGACACGGGATTCCAGCTGCAGTCACACCCATGGAAATGACAGGGACCAGATAACTTCTCTGCCTCTCCCTGGGAGTCCCTGTGTTCGGTCCCACCCACCGGACCCTTGTGGGGCTGAGTCTGAGCAGTGATCCGGCCCTGCCTCCGGCTGTGGGGTTCCAGTTCCACTCTCGGGTGCAGCCTCCATTCTAGCCCCTCCTGCTGGGAGCGGAGACCTAAGCACCAAATCCCTGAGCCTGGCTTCAGCTCCGCTCCCCCAGACTTTGCCATTGCTCCAGGGCATCCCTCCCAGAGCAGCCCCTTGGGCGCCCCACAATTCCCATTTCTCTCTTGTGGGTCACATGATCATTACAGCAAACAGACCGGGCTTTGGAAAAGGGTTTAATAAAATAATTCATCTTCTTTACCCAGCACAGGAGATACCAAGATCCAGGTAACACAACAGCCCCTGCGCCCCATTGCCCACCTCTGTGTCCTCACCACCCTGGGCCAGACCTTGGAATTCGGTCAGAGCCCTCTAAGGCTGGGCTACTCAACTTTGGAAGCTCTGGGGGCCACAATGATACTCACAGCACATGCAGAGGGCCGCAACTTAAGTGTGGTTGCATATAAATGCAAATATATATGCAAATATATGCAAATAGCTTCTTTCACACTGACAGGCATGACTACAAATATTAAGGAAAGATTACACAACACGCAGCCCCATTGAAATCAGTTCTGCTGATATTAATAAAATGCAGGAATTTAACTACTAAAACGCATATCAACAGAAGACCATTCTATTGACTTGCCATAGTGGAGATTGTTCCCAGTGGAGGCCATGCTCAGAAGATTCCACCTGCAAGGCTCACTGATGAGCCCTTCGTAAGCTCAAACCACACCGTGGGCCACAAACAAATGAGTAGCTCTGCTCTAAGGCGTCCAGGGGCCTCCTCCTGCAAGTCCTGGCTTCTCCCCCAGCCAGAGTCTGTCCCTGCTGCAGCAAAAGCCCTGCCCCAGAGTCCCCTCAGCCGCCCTCGGGCCTCTCTCAGCCCCAGTGTCCTCTGGCTCCTCCGGTCACTGTGGTTTCCCAGGTCTGGACCAACCCCACCTCCCTCTGTTCCTTCTTCTATGGAGGTTCCATCCCTCCCACACCCACTCCTCTGCACAGAGGCTGGAGGAAGCTGGTTCGATCTCGACTGCAGTGACTCCTTTCTCGTGTTGGCCGAGAGCTCACTAATTGCTGGGAGTCGTTAATGTCCAGCCTGTTCATAGACAAATGCCCCCACCCCAGCCACTGGCCTCAGGGCGCAAGGCGAGTGAGTGAAGGGTGCAGGAAAAGCCCAAAGACATGAGGTACTCAGGGGCCCAGGTAACAGCAATGAGAGAAGTAGCAGCCCAAGGAGATTTCCAGAGCTGGATTCCCCAGTTTGTGCTGCTGACACTGCTCAGTGAGGCCAGGGAAGGGCTCAGTGTCTCTGACTGGCCAGTCAGTGACTCAGTGAAGAGGGCCCAGCCCCGGGCCACCAGCCAGTGCTGCATGGAGCATGCTCTCTATGCAACTTTAGATCCCTTTATGAGCAACGAGCTGGAGCAGCCTTTCCCGGATCTGCTCGGTCCTCACCCCATAGATGATGGGGTGCAGCATGGGGGGGCAAAACGAGATATGCATTGGCAAAGAGAATGTGGAAATACAGGGGCACATTTTGGCCAAACCGGTGTGTGAGGAAGGAAAAGAAAGCGGGGATGTAACAGACTAAAATGGCGCAGAGGTGGGAGCCACGGGTCACAAAATTCTTGATTCGGGCGTCCTTGGTGGGGAGGCGGAAGATGGCCCTGAGGATCTGGGTGTAGGACATGGCGATAAGAAACACATCCCCACCCATCACAAAGAATGCCAGAAAGAGCCCGTAGTAATTACTGATGTGGATGTCGGCACAGGCCAGCTTCACCATGGCGATGTGCTCGCAGTACTTGTGGGGAATGAAGTTTCTCCTGCAATATGGCCACCACCTCGCTAGGAATGGAAAGGGCAGTATGAGAATGGTACCACGCAGCCCCACAGCCAGGCCAATCTTGGCCACCACAGAGTTTGTCAGAATTGTGGAATGTCTCAGGGGATGGCAGATGGCCACGTAGCAATCCAAAGCCATGGCCATGAAGACCCCAGACTCCATTGTGGAGAAGCAGTGAAAGAAAAACATCTGTGAGGCAGGCACTGAAATATATCTCCCTGGCATTGAACCAGAAGATGCTCAGCATTTTGGGCATGATGGACGTGCAGACAACCAGGTCAGTGGTGGCCAGCATGCAGAGGAAATAGTGCATGGGCCCATGGAGACTGGGTTCTGTCTTCACAGTGAACAAGATGGCTGAAGTTCCCCATGAGAGCGATTGTGTAAATAATGCAGAAGGGAATGGAGATCCAGACATGGGCTCCCTCCAGGCCAGGGATGCCCAGCAGGATGAAGGTGGAGGGGTTGGAGAAGTGGGTCATGTTGGAATCTGACATGGGGCAGAGGGAAGGCGTCTAACTCGGAGGCAGAACAGTGTTTCCTGCACATGCCGTATGTTCCCCCCTCACTTGTTGCACATCCCCAGGGTGGAAGGAGATGGCCGCAGCACACATGCCTGGAGGGAGAGACGAGGACCATGAGACAGTACATGCACCGCTGGGGGCTGTGCTCGCAGCCGAGGCACATCGGTCGCTCTTACCATCTGACAAACGACGTTCCCTGCAGCCCGAGCAATAAACGATGAACGTCTGCCCCAGTGCTGCCGCGTCCATGCGTGATGGTGTCCGTGTGTCTCTGTCACCTGCTTGTGGTAGGGTGTGGAACCTCAGCAGGCACCCCCAGGACACACGCACGTGCACACTGGCTGTCCCCCCCTTGGCCCTGAGTGCAAGGAAACCAGGGTGAAGAGTCCCCACCGCAGGCAGGGAGGGTCAGAAAGGGACGTCAGGGGCAGCAGCCCAGAGCCCTGGGAGAAGAGTCCCCACAGGAAACTCTCCAGGCCAGGAGAATGGCTGGGGGCTGCAGCTGAAAGTTTATCATTGATGGTGTAGAGGACCTGTCAGGAACCCATTGGGACAACCCTGAATCCTGACAGAGAATGGAGCTTGATGGAACGACACCCTCTTGCATCCTAACCCTTGTGACCCTCACTCCCCATCCCAACCTTCTGCCCACACTCCAAGCCTCTTGGCCACAGCCTGGAGTCCACTACTGGACCCCAAGTGCCTCATCTCCACCCCACCCCAGAGCCTGTACCCCAAGTCAGAGCCCTCACCCCCTCCTGCACCCATCCTGCAGACTCAACTGGAGCCTGTTGCTGCACTCGGAACCCTGTGGGTTTGGTCCCACAAAATCTAATAACCCTGGGCCCCCCCAAAACAGTGAATGTGGCCCTGATTATAGGTACAAAGTATGTGGTCAATGAGACATCTTATCTGGGACCAGAAGTAGAGTCAGGGGACGTCTATACAGCAGGGCTAAACTCGAAATAAGCCGCGAGACTTGAGCTACAATAATTGCACTTATTTCAAAATAGACCATTCTTCCTCCGACTTCCTGTACTCCTCATCCAAAAGGTTTATAAAAGTCTGAATAAGAAGCCCATTATTTCAAATTTATTTCATAATAACGGACATGCTTTGCAGACACGCAATACGTTATATTGGAATAACTGACGTTATTTCGCAATAACGCTGCTGTGTAGACGAACCCTCAGACACCAGCCAAGCCAAAGCAAATACACAAAAAGGCAAACACAGAACAGCCTTCTGTTATGCAAAGAGTACTAGCATGTTCACCCAGCAATGCTTGGATCTGTAATTCTTTTTTTTTTTTTTTTAATGAAATGACAGTGTACGAGCTTTATTTAAATAATTGTGTTTTTCAAAAGTACAGTGTTATTTTTATTAAGTTCATTTTTATTCTGCATTTCTTAAAGAAGGATATTTAAAATTATTCTGTTTAATTTTGTTAGCAAATGTTTTTAAATGAGAATCCATCCCTATACATTCTTATTATTCGCTGTTTTCACACATAAAGGCATTTGATTTCCAATAAGACTCTCTTCTAGTTTTCATGCCTTAGGCATTGATTCAGCTGTGGCAAACTGAGCCCTGCTCCTAAGTTCTGTTTCCAGATTCACCCTATTTTTCTTGTTCACCTTGGTTCAGTCTCTTCCAGCATTCGCTGAATTATGCCAGTTTTGATTTGCTGATTTGGTCTCCTTTCTCTTTGGCTTTAGGAGAAGCAATCCCACTCCAGGCTCATCCCATTTTCCTGGCACAACCAAACCCTGACATCAGTTTAAGTTATGATAAGAGGAATCTCTATGCCAAGTTTGGTGATCCTACCTCTTCGGAGTTTAGGAGTTCGTGATCAAACGGACAACATCTCTACAATGGATAGCAGATTTTAAAAAGGAAGAATTAAAAAAAGTTTTGACAAGGTTAGGAAACGTGTAGAATCACAATTAGTGCCAATCAACAACATGGTTTCTGGAAAACCGGTCATGTCAAATAAAGCAGATTTCATCCTTTAACGAGAGTGCACGTTGGGCTGACATGGGAATTGGGCAGATGGAGAGGAGTTTGTTTTTTCTGAGATGTTTAATTCAGAAGGGGAAAACATTGAGATAAAAACGTGCACTTTGCAGTATCGACAGAGATCACCTAAAAGGGATGAAAAACTGTCTGACAGGTCCCTGACAGCCCTTTGCCAGGGAATGGGGCTGTGTCTAGCCAGGATCTGCAGGGATCAGGGCTGAGCCCGGTGCTGTTTGATGTTTGCATCCGTGACCTGTGAGCAAATGGAAACTCCCTGCAGGTAAATGAGCAGAGAACTGAGGGCTGGCGGAGGGGTTGCAATGGGGCAGCCGGGGCAGCGCTGTGTGAGCTGGGTTCCCGTAAACCAAACCGTTTAGTTCAGTCGAATGCAAAGCGACCTCTCGGCGCAGGGACTGCCGGCCGACGCACAGCCTGGGCACCGTGCCATGGAACCAAGGGGCCGAGGGAAGAATTTAGGGGCCACTGCAGCCAGAGCTGGTACCTGTGTCCCAGGGCAACACTGGGGCCAAAGGGCTGATGTGACCGTGGAGGGCTAAGCAGGGGAGCGGTGGGCTGGGGCAGGGGAAGGATTCAGGCTCAGCTCCAGCCCAGGAGAGCTGATGCCCACACACAGCGGTGAGTCTGTGAGGGCCCGGGCTCCTCGCTGGGTCCCTGCAGACAGCCCTGGGGAAACGGGCTCCAGCCAGTCCCGGGGCCACGTTCAGGAAGGGAGGTCGGAAATGGAAAGGGCCAGACCCGCAATGGGCAGGCACAGACAGGGCCGAGCAGGGAGACTCCCAGGGCTCCCTGACATACCTGAGTGGGCACTGCCGGGCGTGGCGATGTGGCGGAGACCGGCTGGGCATGGCCTAGGGGCTGGGTGCTGAAGACAGACAAACCCCAGCTGGGAATCAGAGTGAGTGCTGAGCCCAGCAGATGAAGAACATCTGGGCCCAACAGCAAAGGGATGCGCTGGGCTCTCCAGCCCCTCGTGGCCGGATGCTGCAGGAGGAGGGGGTGAGCCTCACGCCCTTGTGCCTGGCGTCTGGCAGGAGCCTGAGGCCTGGGCTGCATTCGAGGGCCTGTTCCATTATTGCTTGTTTGGAGCAGGGAACAGACGTATATTCCACAGGGAGAGCCGCTACCTAGCCTACAGAGAGAGTCTCTGGCTATGGGCCTACATCTCTCAGTGGCCTCCTACTGTCGGCAGGACACCGGTACCATAATCTGTCAACAGTGAGCCCGGCTAGATGCCTCAGTGCCTGCCTGGCTTGTGTGGCCATAGGACAGCTGCCTGCACAGAGCTGGGAGGCACAGGAGGGAACTGCACCCAGAGCCGAACTTGCTGGGGCAGGGGGCTGGTAACATTTCATGGCCCCTGTTCTCCAGGAGGTTGGACTGGATGGCCCAATGGCCCCTTCTGAGCTCGAACCATAGAATCATAGAACCATAGAGCTGGAGGAGACCTCAGGAGGTCATCAAGTCCAGCCCCCTGCTCTAGGTAGGACCAATCCCAACTAAATCAACCCAGCCAGGGCTTTGTCAAGCTGAGACTTAAACACCTCTAGGGATGGAGACTCCACTACTTCCCTAGGTAACCCATTCCAATGCTTCACCACCCTACTAGTGAAATAGCTTTTCATAATATCCAACCTGGACCTCTCCCACCACAACTTGAGACCATTGCTCCTTGTTCTGCATCTGTTACTACTGAGAACAGCCTCTCTCCATCCTCTTTGGAACCTAGCTTCAGGAACTTGAAGGCTGCTATCAAATCCCCCCTCACTCTTCGCTTCTGCAGACTAAACAGACCCAACTCCTTCAGCCTCTCCTCATAAGTCATATGCTCCACCCCCCTAATCATTTTGGTTGCCCTCCGCTGGACCCTCTCCAATGTGTCCACATCCTTTTTGTAGTGGGGGGCCCAGAACTGGACACAATACTCCAGATGTGGCCTCACAAGAGGCGAATAAAGGGGAATAATGACATCTCTGGATCTGCTGGCAATGCTCCTCTTAATGCACCCGAATATGCCATTAGCCTTCTTGGCTACAAGGGCACATTGTTGACTCATATCCAGCTTCTCATCCACTGTAATCCCCAGGTCCTTTTCTGCAGAAGTGCTACTTAGCCATTCAGTCCCCAGCCTCTAACAATGCTTGGGATTCTTCCGTCCCAAGTGAAGGACTCTGCACTTGTCCTTGCTGAACCTCATCAAATTTCTTGTGGCCCAATCCTCCAATTTGTCTCAGTCACTCTGGACCCTATCCCTGCCCTCCAATGTATCTACCTCTCCCCCTAGCTTAGTGTCATCCGCAAACTTGCTGAGGGTGCAACCCATCCCCTCATCCAGGTCATTAATAAAGATATTGAACAAAACCGGTCCTAGAACCGAACCTTGGGGCACTCTGCTAGAAACCGGCCGCCATCCTGACATAGAGCCATTGATCACTACCCGCTGGGCCTGACCTTCTAGCCAGCTTTCTATCCATCTTACTGTCCATTTATCCAATCCACATTCCCTTAACTTGCTGGCAAGAATATTGTGGGAGACCGTATCAAAAGCCTTGCTAAAGTCAAGGTATATCACATCCACTGACTTTCCCATGTCTACAGAGCCAGTTACCTCATCATAGAAGCTAATCAGATTGGTCAGGCACAACTTGCCCTTGGTGAATCCATGCTGACTATTCTTGATCACTTTCCCCTCTTCCAAGTACCTCAAAATGGATTCCTTAAGGATCCCTTCCATGATTTTTCCAGGGACCAAGGTAAGATTGACTGGCCTATAGTTCCCTGGATCGTCCTTCTTCCCTTTCTTAAAGATGGGCACTACATTTGCCTTTTTCCAATCATCCGGGATCTCTCCCGATCTCCACGAGTTTTCAAAGATAATGGCCAAAGGCTCCTCAATGACATTTGCCAACTCCCTCAGTACCCTCGGATGTATTAAGTCTGGACCCATGGATTTGTGCACGTTTAGCTTTTCTAAATAGTTCCTAACCTGTTCTTTACCCACCAAGGGCTGTCCATCTTCATCCCATCTTGCGTCACTTAGCGCATTAGTCCGGGAGCCGACCTTGTCCGTGAATAGAGGCAAAGAAAGCATTGAGTACGTCAGCTTTCCCCACATCATCTGTCACTAGGTTACTTCCCTCATCCAATAGGGGCCCACACCCTCTCTGATCACCTTCTTCTTGTTAACATGCCTGTAGAAACCTTTCTTGTTATCCTTCAAATCCTTTGCCAGTCGCAATTCCAATTGCGCTTTCGCCTTCCTGATAACCCCCCGGCATTCTCGAGCTATACATTTAAACCCCTCCCTGGTCATTTGTCCAAGTTTCCACTTTTTGTAAGCTTCCTTTTTGTGCTTAAGTTCACCAAGGATTTCTCCGGTAAGCCAATCAGGTCTCCTACCATGTTTGCTTTTCTTGCTGCGCATCGGGATGATTTCTTTCTGTGACTTCAATGAGGCTTCTTTAAAATACTGCCAGCTGTCCTGGACTCCTTTCCCTTTCATGTTAGCATCCCAGGGGATTCTGCCCATCAGATCTCTGAGGAGTCAAAGTCTGCTTTTCTGAAGTCCAAGGTGTGTATTTTACTACTCTCTTTTCTGCCTTTGGTCAGGATCCTGAAATCAACCATCTCATGATCACTGCTTCCGAGGTTGTCACCCACCTTTAGTTCCCTTGGTCAGATCCTTCAGCACTTGTACCAAGAAGTTATCCCCAACATTCTCCAAAAACTTCCTGGACTGCCTGTGTACTGCCGTATTGGTCTCCCAACAGATGTCAGGGTGATTAAAGTCCCCCACGAGAACCAGGGCCTGCGATCTGGAAGCTTCTCTCAGTTGTCCGAAGAAAGCCTCATCTACCTCATCCACCTCATTCGGCGGCCTATAGTAGACACCAACCACAACATCACTGCTGTTGTTTGCACCTCTAAACTTGACCCATAGACTCTCAACAGGTTTTTCTCCCTCTGTATACTGGAGTTCTGAGCAATCATAGTGCTCTCTTACATACAGTGCAACTCCTCCTCCTTTTCTCCCCTGCCTGTTCTTCCTGAACAGTCTATACCCTTCCTTGACAGCGCTCCAGTCTTATGAGTCATCCCACCAGGTCTCTGTTATCCCAATTAAATCATATTTCTCGGACTGGGCTTCTCGCACTGGTATACAAACACCTCAGATAACCAGTTGATCACCCTACCTTCTCCATTTGAATCAGGGGTCCTCCTTTCTTGCTCGTTCCTCCTTGTGTTTCTTCCCAGTGTCCGACTTCCTCACATACCTCAGGGCTTTGGTCACCGTCACCTAACGAACCTAGTTTAAAGCCCTCCTCACTAGGTTTGCAAGCCTGCCTGCGAAGATGCTCCTTCCTCTCTTGGTTAGGTGGATCCCATCTCTTCCTAACAATCCTTGTGCCCAGAACAGAGTCCCATGGTCGAAGAAACCAAAGTCCTCTCTGCGACACCACCTGCGCAACCACGCATTTACTTCCTGAATTCGACAATCCCTGCTTAGTCCTTTCCCTTCCAGAGCTGGTAGCTCAGGCCTGGATAATTCCTGGGTCTCACGACACAGACAAGGGAACTGTAAATGGCCCCAGCGTCTGAACACACAACGCTGAGAAACGACAGCTGTTTGCATGGCACCATCTGGGCCGGTGAAACTCATAAGAACATAAGAATGGCCGTACTGGATCAGACCAAAGGTCCATCGAGCCCAGTACCCTGTCTGCCCACAGTGGCCAATGCCAGATGCCCCAGAGGGAGTGAACCAAACAGGTAATGATCAAGTGATCTCTCTCCTGCCATCCATCTCCATCCTCTGACAAACAGAGGCTAGGGACACCATTCCTTACCCATCCTGGCTAATAGCCATTAATGGACTTAACCTCCATGAATTTATCTAGTTCTCTTTTAAACCCTGTTATAGTCCTAGCCTTCACAGCCTCCTCAGGCAAGGAGTTCCACAGGTTGACTATGCGCTGTGTGAAGAAGAACTTCCTTTTATTTGTTTTAAACCTGCTGCCCATTCGTTTCATTTGGTGGCCCCTAGTTCTTATATTATGGGAACAAGTAAATAACTTTTCCTTATTCACTTTCTCCACACCACTCATGATTTTATAGATCTCTATCCTATCCCCCCCCCTTAGTCTCCTCTTTTCTAAACTGAAAAGTCCCAGTCACTTTAATCTCTCCTCATATGGGACCCATTTCAAATCCCTAATTGTTTTAGTTGCCCTTCTCTGAACCTTTTCTAATGCCAGTATATCTTTTTTTGAGATGAGGAGACCACATCTGTACGCAGTATTCAAGATGTGGGCAAACCATGGATTCATATAAGGGCAATAAGATATTCTCCGTCTTATTCTTTATCCCTTTTTTAATGATTCCTAACTTCCTGTTTGCTTTTTGACTGCCGCTGCACATTGAGTGGACGTCTTCAGAGAACTATCCACAATGACTCCAAGGTCTCTTTCCTTATTAGTTGTAGCTAAATTAGCCCCCATCATATTATATGTATAGTTGGGGTTATTTTTTCCAATGTGCATTACTTTACACTTATCCACATTAAATTTCATTTGCCATTTTGTTGCCCAATCACTTAGTTTGGTGAGATCTGTTTGAAGTTCTTCACTGTCTGCTTTGGTCTTAACTTTTTGCCACCATGCGGGAGCTAAAAGCTGAGCCCAATGGGATTCACACAGAGACGAGTCTGTAGCTGGGCTTATGGCACCACCGTTAGTTAAGTCCAAGTGGCACCTTCAAATAAATGACCTTGTTTTCTGTTGCTTCTCAGTTTTCCAGATGTTTACAGTTTGACAGGGGAGATTCATCCCCTTGGGCAAGGGCCCTGGGATGTTTAGTGGCTCTGCAGAGCACAAAGGGCCGCAGATCGACTCTCTCCCCTCACACCCACGTTGCCCTGGGTCTATGGAGCAGGGAAGCCACTCAGCTAGAGCTGGTACCTGTGAGTGCTGAGAGGGACGTGTCTTCCCTGGAACCCCGCTCAGGCAGCCGCGTCCCGCACCTCTCTCAGCCCAGCATCTGCAGCAGCGTCCCGCGCCAAGAGCCGGCACAGGGCCGCACTGGTTATAACCCAGCTCTGGGCCGTCCCAGGGGGGTTCGCTCAGCCTCGGGGGGAGAAGAGGGCTCTAAACATAAAAAGGGTGGAGAGAAGCTGATCTGCACTTTTGGGCTCTTCGTGCAGCTGGAGGAGTAAACAGCAATTAAGGGCCGTTCCCGATGGGAGGGAAGAACTCTTGGACTCTGGGCTGAGGCAGGAAGGAATTGGCTGCTCTGTGTATTGGTGTACATTGAAAAAACTACAGCTCATCAGTAAGAAGCCTAGGGCCAATGTTAGCTCTGCCTAGGCCCTGTTACCCTACAAACGCCCAGGGGGATGGGTAGGTACTAGGCAGCTATGAAGACGGATGACGGGGGGGGGGGGGGGGGGATTCACGAATGTTTGCTGCACACAGGGGCTAGAGATCTGGGATTCTCATCAGGAACTGTTAGCGCAGTGGGCAGAGCCTTCACTGAAGGATCTTCAGAGCACCCAGCAAGGGAAAGTCACTATTGCAGTGGATGAGAAGCTGGATATGAGTCAACCGGGTGCCCTTGTAGCCAAGAAGGCTAATGGCATATTAAGGTGCATTAGGAGGAGCATTGCCAGCAGATCCAGAGAAGTGATTATTCCCCTTTATTCGGCTCTGGTGAGGCCACATCTGGAGTATTGCTTCCAGTTGCCCCCCTCTCCAACTATAGAAAGGATGTGGACGCATTGGAAAGGGTCCAGCAGAGGGTGACCAAAGTGATTAGGGGGCTGGAGCACATGACCTACGAGGAGAGGCTGAGGGATTCGGGCTTATTTAGTCTGCAGAAGAGAAGAGTGAGGGGGGATTTGAGAGCAGCCTGCAACTTCCTGAAGGGAGGTTCCAAAGAGGCTGGTGAGAGGCTGTTCTCAGTAGTGACAGGTATCAGAACGAGGAGCAATGGGCTCAAGCTATAGTGGGGGAGGTCTAGGTTGGATATTAGGAAAAACTATTTCCCTAGGTGAGTGGTGAAGCACTGGGATGGGTTACGTTGGGAGCAGGTGGAATCTCCATCTCCAGAGGTTTTTAAATCCTGGCTTGACAAAGCCCTGGCTGGGTTGATTTAGTTGGGGTTGGTCCTGCTTTGGGCAGGGGTTTGGACTCGATGACTCCTGAGGTCTCTTCCAGCCCTGGGAGTCTAGGATTCTAGGTCAGGGTGGTTAAACACTGGAATAAATTGCCTAGGGAGGTTGTGGAATCTCCATCCCTGGAGATATTGAAGAGCAGGTTGGACAGACACCTCTCAGGGATGTCTAGATGGTGCTTGGTTCTGCCGTGAGGGCAGGGATGGGACTTGATGACATTTCAACGTCCCTTCCAGTTCTCGTGCTCTGTGGTTCTATTGTTCCATGATTCTACTGTCACCAATTTCATCATGTGCTCTTATTTCCTCTCATAATTTCTTGAAATTCAACCTCCAGCCATTGGATTGTGTAACACATCTGTGAGCTAGTCTGACAAGCCTGTTACTAAACACTATTTCTCCCTGTAGGTACCTATGGACTGTTATCAGCTCACTCCCCCACCACCCCCCCTTTGTTTGGGTAGTTAGATTGTGCTCCTTGAGCCTATCACAGCAAGGCAGGTTTTAATCTTATAGGGTATGTCTACACTACAGTGTTAATTCCGAACTAACTTATTTCGAATTAGTTAATTTGAACTAAGCTAATTCGAAATAGTGCATCTAGACCCAAAAACTAATTCGAATTAGCATTTTGCTAATTCGAAATAGCACATCCACATTGAGTGGACCCTGAATCGAAGGTAAGGCTGGCTGGAACCAGTGCCAAAAGGGCATCAGGGTCGGACTTAGTGTGTGGGGCTGCTGCCTCAGGCTAGGAGAGGGCTGTGCTTAAAGGGACCCGACCCCCCATCTTGGACAGACAGTTCTCAGGTTTCTCTGCTTGCTGGTCCACCTCACTGAGGGACAACAAAGCATTCGTGTCTCGGAGTGCTCTGCTTGCCCTCACTCGGGACACCACAACACTCTGCAACATGGAACCAGACCTGTCCCTGGGCACACCGGTGCATCTCATGGGGTCGTTGCCATCAGCCCAGCTGCACTGTCTGCAGGCTGCCATCTGGGAGGTCCATCGAGGGGCTGTCAGGATCCAGGGGCCCTGTGGGAGAGCGTCCACCCTGAGGAGCGCTAACAGTCTCCCCGGTCTGCCCCACCAGGGGCTTGTGCCCCATTCCTCCCTCTTGTCCTTCCACTTACCCTTCCCCAGCCCTCCCTTTGACAGGGCTGATGTCAAATAAAAGACACGTATTTTCAAAAATAACAACTCTCTTTATCCAACACAACTGGGGAGGGGGAATGAAACTGTGGGGAGATGGGGGAAAGGAGGCAGGAGAGAGGGTGGGAGAGGGGAGGGGGAAAACTGGGAGAAGGGAGCTGGAAGGGGGAATCAAGCGGTAGAAGGGGGAGAGGAAGCTCAGATATCAGGGTGGGGTCTCACACCAACCGCCTCCCAGCACGGCGAGGGAGGGGCCTCGGCATTCCCGGGGATGGGGTGGAGGGTGCGGAGGTTGAGGTGGGGGTGTGGACATTGAGGAGGAAGAGGTGGGAGGGGCAGGAGTGGAGGAGGGACAGTTGTTGGGGGGCAGCAGGAGCAGGACCGGCACGGGGCACCATGCTCTGCAGCAGGGCCTGCAGGGTAGCGTTTCTGGCTCGCTCCTCAGCCAAGTGCTCCTGGCGGAGCTGCAGGTCCTCCAGCATCCAGGCCTGGATGGTGCGGTGCAGGGCTCACAGGGCCCCCAGGTGCTGGTCCCAGTACTCCTGCCGCGTGGTGGTGGTCTGGAGCAGGCCGCGGGTGCGGGAGCATGTCCCGGGCGGGGTGGTGCGCCCTGCATGAGCAGCTGGTGCAGCTGTAGAGAAAGAAGAGAAGTGGTCAGTTCTCCCTGGGGACACAGTGGATGATGCCCAGCACCCCCCCCCCGTGACGTGAGGGCGACCATGCCCTGCACCGTCAGAGCTGCTATGCTTGCACAGAGGCCATGGTCAGGATGTCTGGCTCTCCCTGGGACTGGGAGCTGCCCCAAGACCGCACCCATGCCCCTGTGCCGTGTATAGTGTGGTCGGGGCGGGGGGAGATGTCCCCTGCCTCTGTGTAGAGGGGGGCGTGTGAAGGGAGAGTGTCCTGCTGGGTCCCGCCCCGGGGTCGGGAGCGTGTCAGGTCTCTTCACATAAGCATGTGCCTATTGGGCCACAGCCCCTGGGTGTCATGCAGCTGGAGCCACCTGCCCAAGGGCGGCATGGCACATGCTCGCACGTGCACAGGTGGCTGCGTGATCCGTGGCAGGCATGGCCCACATGCACGGTCCCTGGTCTCCCTCCCTGCCTCCCCCCCGGGCAGGGGACAGTGCTGGCACTTACTCGGTATGGCCTCCCTGGACGACCCTGCCGACCTCTGGTGCACCCGGGTCAGGGCCCTCCAGTCCTGGCTCGCTGCCTCCCGGGCTGGCGCTGACCGCCCCGCCCCCCAAGAGTTGGTCGAGGGCGGGGAAGTAGGGGCAGGTGGCAGCCCCTGCTGCGGCGCCGCCCCTGGTGGCCCTGGCATACGCCTGCCGCAGCTCCTTGACTTTCAGACGCACCTGCTCCTGGGTGCGCCTGTGTCCCTTTCGGGCCATGGTGGCTGCTATGCGGCTGTAAACAGCTGCGCTCCTCCTCCTAGTGCGGAGATCATGGACGTTGGGGGCCTGCCCCCAAACCTCAATGAGGTCCATGACCTCCGCACTAGTCCAGGAGGGCACGACCCAGAGACCCTGTTTATAAAGAGAAATGAGGAGTCCTGGCTCCTCTCCATCATTCTCTGTGTGACCTTCACCGATTCACGTCTCCCTGTGCCTCAGTTTACCCATCTGTGTAATGGGGAGATGCTCCTCATGACTTTCCCTGCTGGGTGTTTTGGAGACTCCTTCAGTGAAAGGCTCTGCCCAGTGTGGGGATAGTTATTGGCGAGAGTCACTGATCTGTGGTCCCTGACTGACAGCCCCGTGTGCCTGCAGACAGTGTCTGTGTCTCCCCCCAGTCATCAGTCCGCAGATCTGTTAGCCGGCCGTCCACCCATCCCAACTAGGCACTGACCCCGAGTCAGGCCTGGGCAGAGCTCACATGAGCCCCAGGTTCCTTACTAACGAGCTATTCTTTTAAATATACACCACTAATTCTTGGACACACACAAAGGCGCAGAGAAGCCAATTCTGCCCTGACTGAGCCCAGAGCCCAAGAGTTCTTCCTGCCCTGTGGGAAGGGCCCTTAATTGCTGTTTACAGCACAATTTGCATTAACTGCATGGAAGCCCAGATGGGTTTGTGCCTAGCCTGTTTACATTCACATGCCACTTGACCCCTAGGGGCTGAGTGACCCCCCTGGGATGACCCAGAGCTGGGTTATAACCCGTGCACAGCCCTGTGTAGGCTCTCGGCGTGGGACTCTGCTGCAGACGCTGGGCTGAGAGAGGTGCAGGACGCGGCTGCCTGAGGGGGGTTCCCAGGGAAGACACGTCCCTCTCAGCACTCACAGGTACCAGCTCTGGCTGAGGGGCTCCCCCACCCCACAGCCCCAGGGCAGTGTGAGTGTGAGGGGCAGAGAGTCGGTCTGGGCCCTTTCCGCTTGGCAGAGCCACTAAGCATCCCAGTGCCCTTGTCCAGGAGTTTCCTCCGATATCGTGGGCCAAAATGCCCCTCTTGGCTGTTCCTCCCCACCCGCTCAGGCTGATGAGCCCGAAGGGTTCCCACAAGGTGCAAGGGGCTAGAACATGGAGCCCGTCTGCCAAAAAACAAGGTCGTTTATGTGAAGTGGCCACTCAGCCTTAACTAACGGTGGTGCCAGAAGCCCAGCGACAGACTCGTCCGTGTGCGAATCCCCTGGGCTCAGCTCTTTGCTCCCGCTCGGTCTCTGGCTGCTCCAGGGGGCTCCTGTTCCACACGCAGGAAGAGTTTCCTGAGATTCCCTCTGCACCTGCCCCGCTGCAGTGAGACCCCCTGCCCCGCCCTGCCCGGCAGCAGGAGAGGGCAGTTTCCCCCGCTTCCCTCTGGCAGCCCCTCACATGTCTGAGACCCCCTGCCCGACCCCATGGCCTCCTCTCTGCCCCACAGCACCCGCAGCTCCTCCAGCCCTGCCGCTCCCCACACCCTCCTCTCTGCCCCACGGCGCTGCCAAGTCCTCCTGCCCTGCCCTGCCCCAACCTCTTGTCTGCCCCATGGCACCCCCAGCTCCTCTAGCCCTGGCGTGTTTGGCTCCGGGGGGCGGGTCCCTTCATGTGCCCCCAGCCCTGCGCAGGCAGCCGCACACAGACCTGGAGTGAGCCCCCAGTGCCCGACACTTCCCCCGGCACCTGCCCATATTGCTCAACTCCCAACGTCTCTGCCGTGTCCCCCCGGCCCTGTCAGGTCGCAGGGGTCCTAGGAGCCCCGTGTTCCTGGGGACTTTCCTGTGACACCCCGAACGTGGCACTGCACTGCTCACATGTCATGGCAGGAGGTGCATGTGCAGGAGCCCTGCTCAGCCCTGCTAGCCCAGGGTGTTTCTGGAGGACCCGCCACATCGCCCCGCCCGGCGGCATTCACTCAGGTACATCCGGGAAGTCTGGGAGTCTCCCTGCTCAGCCCTATCTGAGCCTGCCCATCACGGGTGTGGCCCTTTGCTGCAGCCCTGCTCATTTCCGACCTCCCTTCCCGAATGTGGCCCCGGGACTGGCTGGAGCCCGTTTCCCCAGGGCCGTCTGCAGGGACCCAGCGAGGAGCCCGGGGCCCCTCACAGACTCACCACTGTGTGTGGGCATCAGCTCTCCTGGGCTGCAGCTGAGCCTGAATCCTTCCTGTGCCCCAGCCCACCGCTCCCCTGCTTACCCACCTCGGGGCATAGAATCACAGAGCACTAGAACTGGAAGGGACCTCGAGGGTCCCATTGGAACCCTCCACCAGCGCTTGGGTCCCTACACATTCATCTGCAGGGATTTGCCATTTGATTCACTTTCATTGATGGAAATAGTGAATAGCACTGGGCCCAGACCTGATCCCTGCAGATCCCACTGGACAGCCCCACTCTAGCCAGAGCAAGGAAGGATAGCTCAGTGGTTTGATGTTGGCCAACTAAACCCCACATGATGAGTTCAATCCTCTAGGGGACCATTTAGGGATCTGGGGTAAATCTGTCAGGGATGGTACTTGGTCTTGCTGTGAGGGCAGGGAACTGGACTAGATGACCTCTTGAGGGCCTTCCTAGTTCTATGGGATAGGTATACCTCCATATGCTCCCTGCAAAGGGCTCTCAGACAGTTTTTCATCCCTTTTAGGTGAGCTCTGCCAATATTGCAAAGTGCACGTTTTTATCTCAATGTTTTCCCCTTCTGAATCAAACATCTCAGAAAAAAACAAACTTCTCTCCATATGACCAGTTTCCATGTCTGCCAAAAGTGCACTCTCATTAAATAATGAAATCTGATTTATTTGGCATGACCAGTTTTTCAGAAACCATGTTGTTGATTGGCACTAACTGAGATTCTACACGTTTCCTAACCTTGTCAAAACTTTTTTTAAACTCTTCCTTTTTTAAATCTACTATCCATTGCAGAGATGTTGTCCGTTTGATCAGGGACTGCTCCTAAACTCCAAAGAGGTAGGATCACCAAACTCAGCATAGGATTCCTCTTATTGTAACTTAAACTGATGTCAGGGTTTGGTTATGCCAGGAAAATGGGATGAGCCTGGAATGGGACTGCTTCTCATAAAGCCAAAGAGAAAGGAGACCAAATCACCAAATCAAGTACAGTCCTGAAAACTGGCATAATTCAGCGAATTCTGGAAGACAGTGAACCAAGTTGAAAAATAGGATGAGTCTGGAAACAAAAATTAGGAGCAGGGCTCTGTTTTGCTACAGCTGAATCAATGCTTAAGGTGTGAAAACTAGACGAGAGTGCTATTGGAAATCAAATGCCCTTATGTGTGAAAACAGGGAATGATAAGAGTTTATAGGGATGGATTCTCATTTAAAAACATTTACTAAAAAAATTAAATAGAAAATTTTTAAATCTCCTTCTTGGGGTGTGGTCTCTGGGGTGGAGATGAGGCACGTGGGGTCCAGGAGTGGACTCCATGCGGTGGCCAAGAGGCTTGTTGTGTGGGCAGGAGTTTGGGATGCGGAGCAAGGGTTTAGGATGCAAGAGGGTGTCGTTCCGTCATCTTCCATATAGTTCAAGTTCTCTGTCAGGATTCAGGGTTTTCCCGATGGCTTCCTGACAGGTCCTCTACTCCGTCAATGATAAACTTTCAGCTGCAGCCCCCTGCCTTTCTCCTGGCCCAGGGTGCTTCCTGTGTGGCCCCGTATCCCGGGGCTCTGGGCTGCTGCCCCTGACGTCCCTTTCTGACCCTCCCTGCCTGTGATGGGGACTCTCACCCCGGTTTCCTTGCACTCAGGGCCAAGGGGGGACAGCCAGTGTGCACGTGCGTGTGTCCTGGGGGTGCCTGCTGAGGTTCCACACCCCACTGCGGGCAGGTGGCAGAGACACACGGACACCATCACGCATGGACGTGGCAGCACTGGGGCAGACGTTCATCGTTTATCACTCGGGCTGCAGGAAACGTCATTTGTCAGGTGGTAAGAGTGACCGATGCACCTCGGCCGTGAGCACAGCCCCGAGTAGCACATGTTCTGTCTCATGGTCCTCGTCTCTCCCTCCAGGCGTGTGTGCTGTGGCCATCTCCTTCCACCCTGGGGGATGTGCAGCAAGTGAGGGGAACGTACGGCGCATGCAGGAAACATCGTTCTGCCTCCGAGTTGGATCCCTTCTCCCTGCCCCATGTCAGATTCCAACATGACCCACTTCACCAACCCCTCCACCTTCATCCTGCTGGGCGTCCCTGGCCTGGAGGGGGCCCATGTCTGGATCTCCATCCCCTTCTGCACCATCTACGCCATCGCCTTATTGGGGAACGTCGTCACCATTCTATTCATCGTGAAGACGGAACCAAGCCTCCATGGGCCCATGTTCTATTTCCTCTGCATGCTGGCCGTCTGCGACTTGGTTATGTCTACGTCCACTGTTCCCAAAACACTGAGCATCTTCTGGTTCAATGCCAGGGAGATACATTTCAGTGCCTGCCTCACCCAGCTGTTTTTCTTTCATTCCTTCACAACGATGGAGTCTGGGATCTTTGTGGTCATGGCCTTGGATCGCTACGTGGCCATCTGTGATCCTCTGAGACATTCCACCATCCTGACAAACTCCATAGTGGCCAAACTTGGCCTGGCCGTGGGGCTCCGCGGCTTTATTCTCACATTTCCTCAACCCTTTCTGGCGAGCCATTGGCCATATTGCAGAACCAACGTCATCCCCCACACGTACTGTGAGCACATCGCCGTGGTGAAGCTGGCCTGCGCCAACAGCAGCATCAGTAATTACTACGGGCTCTTTCTGGCATTCTTTGTGATGGGTGGGGATGTGTTTCTCATTGCCATGTCCTACACCCAGATCCTCAGGGCCATCTTCCGCCTCCCCACCAAGGACGCCCGGCTCAAGACTTTTGTGACCTGCGGCTCCCACCTCTGTGCCATTTTAGTCTCTTATGTCCCTGCTCTCTTCTCCTATCTCACTCACCGCTTTGGCCAGAATGTGCCCCTGTATTTCCATATTCTCATTGCCAATGTGTACCTGCTGGTGCCCCCCTTGCTGCACCCCATTATCTACGGGGTGAGGACCAAGCAGATCCGAGACAGGCTGCTCCAGCTCGTTGCTCCTATAGGAACCTAAAGTTGCATAGAGAGCATGCTCCAGGCAGCGCTGGCTGGTGGCACTATCAACCTCAGCCTGAACCAGTCCAGAGATCCACTTCCTTGACACCACAATACAATTATACCATGGCCACATTTCCACCACCTTATAGTGGAAAGCTACCGACCATTGCACTCACCTACATACCTCTAGCACCCCTCCAAGACACATTTCCCAATCAATTGTTCACAGCCAGGCCCTAAGATACAACTGGATTTGTTGCAGTCCCACAGACAGAGACAAACACCTAGAGGATCTCAGTCAGGCATTCCCAACACTGAAATACCCACTCAGGGAAGTGAAAAAACAGGCTGACAGAGCCAGATGAGTACCCAGGCATCAACTTCTTCAACACAGGCCCAAAAACTAAAACAACAGAACACCACTGGTCATCACCTACAGCCCCCAACTGACTCCCCCCTCCTCCCAGCGCATTATTAACAATCTACATCCTGTTCTGGGAAATGACCCCTCTCTCTCACAGGTCTTGGGGGACAGGCGAGTCCTCACATACAGACAACCCCTGAACCTCAAACAACTTCTCTCTAGTAACCACGCAACACACCTCTGTAATAATCACCCAGGAACCCAGCCCTGCAATTAGCCCCGGTACAACTCTGTCCACACATCTATACCAACGACACCATCACAGGACCTAACCACATCAGCCACCACATCAAAGGCTCAACAACTGCACATCCACCAATGTGATCTATGCCACCAAGTGCCAGCAGTGCCCCTCTGCCATGTATATTGGCCAAACTGGACAGTCTCTATGACAAAGGATTAATGGGCACAAATCAGATATTCGAAATGGTAACACACAGAAACCTGTTGGGGAATATTTCAACTTGCCTGGGCACTAACTACAGGATCTCAAAGTTATCATATTGGTACAAGCCAATTTCAAAAACCAGATTCAATGGGGAGCTGCAGAACTTAATTTCATTTACAAGTTCGACACCTGCAATAGAGGTTTAAACAAAGCCCTTAACTGGATGACCTGCTACATTCCACATCCCAATGACATAAAAAGCCAAGTTCTGGGTACTTAAGAGTACTTAGAACCCGTCTATCAGCTCCCTTTAGCAAGGACACTCTAATTGACTATTCTTTTCCCATTTTTCTCCTTCTCTTTTCCTCCTCATCCCCTCTCTTTCTCTGCTATTAATTTTGCAATCTGGACTCCTTAACTCCATTCATCTGAAGAAGTGGGTTGTGCCCACAAAAGCTCATGATACCATCTATATTTATTGTTAATCTCTAAGGTACTGTAGGACTGTTCATTGTTTTTTAAGTTTCTCAGCAATTAATGAGCTCTCACCCTGACATGAGAAAGGAGTCACTGCAATTGAGATCGAACCAGATTCCTCCAGCCTCTCTGCAGAGGGGTGGGTGTGGGAGAGATGGAACCTCCATAGAAGAGGGAACAGAGAAAGGAAGGGTTGGTCCAGCCCTTAAAAACCACAGTGATGAGAGGAGCCAGAAGACGATTGCGGCAGGAGAGAGGCCCAAGGGCGGCTGAGGGGACTCTGTGGGCAGGGCAGTGGTTGGGGGAGAAGCCAGGACTTGCAGGAGGAGGCTCCTGGACACCTTAGAGGGCTCTGACCGAATTCCAAGCTCTGGCCCAGGGCGGTGGGGACACAGAGGCGGAGAATGGGGTGCAGGGGTTGTGTTGTGTTACCTGAATCTCGGTATCTCCTGCACTAGGTTTAGAAGATTAATTATTTTATTAAACCTTTTCCCAGAGTCCCGACTTGTTTGCTGTAAAGATCAGATGAGTGGTAAGAGAGAAATGGGAATTGTGGGGTACTCAAGGGGCAGCTTTAGGAGGGATATACTGGAGCAATGGCGGAATGAATGGACCTGAATGGACCCAAACTATTCTAGTGGGAGGCACTAGAACGGAGGCTGCACCCCGAAAGTAGAACTGGAATCCCACTGCTGGAGGCAGGGCCTCAACTCTGCTCAGACTCAGACCCACAAGGGTCCACTGGGTGGGACCCAAACACAACCACTGGGTGGGTGTCCATGTAGACCACAGAGTTTTATAATGTTCTATGTAATGTGCTTAATGGGGTGTGACAGGGTCAGGCCAGGGAGCTGCTGCAGAGAGGGGAAAAGGCAGCCCAAAAGGGAAAAACCCCTGTGAGAGAAGCAGAGAACTGCAGCCCAATTAGATGCAGCTGGGAGGGAGCTGGCTCAGGCTAATTGGGGCCAGCTGACTTCTCTGCTGTCTGGCTGAGGGCCTTTAAAAGCCTCAGCAGTTGGAGGCTGGAGGAGAGAGGGAGAGGACAAAAGGAAGGTGGTGGAGAGGCAGAGAGAGAAGAAACCAGAGAGAACAATTTTGACCGGCATTAGGTAAAGGCAGCTGGAGGAGGAGCCTGTGGGCACGTGGCCCGGGCTCCTACCATTGAGACCTGCTGCAAAACCCCTAACTGGGGCGGGGGAGGAGGCCTCCCACGTGTGGCAAGGGCCCCTCTTCCCCAAGCCACTACTGGGGAGGCCTCCCCAGCCCCAGTTAGGGTTTTGCAGCGGGTCTCAATGGTAGGGAGCCCGGGCCACGTGCCCACAGGCTCCCTCCTTGGCTGCCTTTACCTAATGCCGGTCAAAATTGTTCTCTCTGCCTCTCCACCACCTTCCTTTTGTCCTCTCCCTCTCCTCTCCAGCCTCCAACTGCTGAGGCTTTTAAAGGCCCTCAGCCAGACAGCAGAGAAGTCAGCTGGCCCCAATTAGCCTGAGCCAGCTCCCTCCCAGCTGCATCTAATTGGGCTGCAGTTCTCTGCTTCTCTCACAGGGGTTTTTCCCTTTTGGGCTGCCTTTTCCCCTCTGTGCAGCAGCTCCCTGGCCTGACCCTGTCACAGGAGAGTGTGAGAATAAATGTTAAACAGCCTTAACTCTGCCCCCACCGTCTGGTGAGCGGGAGGAACAGTCTCCTAGGCCCTTACTAACAATCCATCTGGCAGTCTGTTTGCGTCTGTATCCGATGTCAAGACAGAAGGAGACCAGCAGGACCCTTGTGAGTCAGCACAATCACACTGCTGCTCTTAGTAGTGACTAGAATCTAGATTGTGTTACAAAGAAATTGTGATGAACGAAATTAAAAGTTTGTACTAATAGAAGCTTTGTGCTAAAATGGATCGACACCTTTTGTCTGGACAATTGTGTCCCTTTTCCCATGTGTGAAATGGCTGTGTAGTGCCAGGGGTGGGGGAGTGAGTGTGAAATGTGAGTATTTGGAGAAGAGGCCGTAAAACTCAGAGGCATCAAGGTACCATAAATTGGGCCCAATACAAAGCAGACAGATGGAGGACATGTGGTCGGCCTTGGGGTGTTAAGAGCAAACAAGACAGCCTTGAAATAACACTGGGAAGGAGATACCAACATCCGGATGCCAGAGGGCAAAGAAGAATGCCTTCCAGATAAACAGATGTCAAAATGGTGACAGATTAAGAGCTGACGAAGCAAAATGCATGGACCTGAGCGGGACAAAATTCCTATCAAAGACGGGGCGTCTTGCATGAATCTCTGGGTCTCATCTTGTCAAGATCAGAGCGTCGGTCTGACCAAGAGAAGCCCCCGCTCCTCCTCCTCGCATTTAACTTGCCTGGCCAGTGAGTTAATGTGAGCAGCAGGCTGGTAACTTTAAGCAACAACAAGACTTTGTGTGTGTGTTTGTGTCTTTGGTGGGGTATGTGTGAATATGCAAATAACAGAGTAATGTTACACTGTCAATACATGTGGCATTTTGCCTCATCCCCCGAAAAGATCCTGCAAAAGTCTTTCAAGTATAAGATCCAGCTGTGCTCTCCATGCCTTCGGCCTCCTTAGAATCGTAGAATCCAGGGGCTGGAGGAGACCTCAGGAGCCATCAAGTACAGCACCCTGCCCAAAGCAGGACCAACCCCAACTCAATCATCCCAGCCAGGGCTTTGTCAAGCAGGGACTTAAACCCCCCTAGGGATGGAGATTCCACCCCCTCCCTAGGGAACCCGTCCCAGTGCCTCCCCACCCACCTAGGGAAATAGTTTTTCCTAATATCCAACCTAGACCTCCCCCACTGCAACTTGAGCCCATTGCTCCTTGTTCTGCCATCTGCCCCCTCTGAGAACAGCCTCTCTCCCTCCTCTTTGGAACCTCCCTTCAGGGATATGAAGGCTGCTCTCAAATCCCCCCTCACTCTTCTCTTCTGCAGACTAAACAAACCCAAATCCCTCAGCCTCTCCTCGTAGGTCATGTTCTCCAGCCCCCTCAGCATTTTTGTTGCCCTCCAGCCCAGAAGGAAGGCCTCCTCCTTCCTCTCCACTCTGTTGTAGTGCACACAACACACGGACACCACCTCGGGGATGTTGTGCTCTCCCACATCCAGGCAGGTCAGAAGGCACCTGCACCACTCCTTCAAGTGCCTGAAGGTGCATTCGGCCCATGTGTGGGCCCTGGAGAGGCGGCCATTGAACTGGTCCTTGCCAGTGTAGGGCTTCATCAGCTATGGCAAGAGGGGGTAGGCTGCATCCACCATGATGCACAGTGGCATCTCAAAGTCCCTGATGATGTTGCACTCAGGGAAGAAAGTGCCGGCCTCCCACTTGTGGTAGAGGCTGGAGCTGCAGAAGACCCGGGCGTCATGCACCTTCCCTGACCAGCCAACGGAGGTATCTGTAAACTGTCCGCAGTGGTCGACCAGGGTGTGCAGCACCAAAGAAAAGTATCCCTTTTGGTTTATGTGCTCTGCTGCACGGTGGTCAGGGGCCTGGATGGGGATGTGGATTCCACTGGTCTCCCCCCCACACACACAGTTGGGGAAGCACAAGGCAGCAAATCCAGTGATGATGGGGTCCAGGTCATGCAGGTGGATGACCCTGTGCAGCAGGACAGGCCTTCATCACCTGGAGGAGGAGACAAAGACTGGAAAATCCTGCGACATCCCTGCCTGGGGAAGGACCGAGCCTTGGCACTGCAGAGATGTGGGTACAACAGGGAATGGTTAGTCAGACGCTGTCAGGGTATTTTCTATATTTTAGGGTTTGTGGGATGTCTCTGTGCTGAGCACATGTAGCTCCCCCTTCTGCTGGGACTTTCTAAACTGAGTGCCAGGGGAGCAAGTCTCTGTGTTTTAATCCTTTTTCGAGTTGCTCTTGTCACGTTACTGGATTTTAAAGGGATCAGACAGATCACTGCTGCACCCCCGGGGGGGAGGGGGTTGCCCCGAAGTCTGTACAAAGGGGGCCATGTGAGGTGTCAAATGAAAGCTTACGTTCTACTGATTCTGTATATGCTATTCATGTACTTGTGTGAGGTCTGTATGTGGAGTTATAAATATGTACTTTGTGCTTATGCTGGAAGATTCTCTGTCTGAGACAGAGCAACAGGAAGGAATGTCTAGTCAGTGACTATGCTAATTAGCAAGGCACCAGGGACAAGGCTCTCAGAGAGCCCAACACACACCTGAGGAATGCATCTGGAAATCTGGATACCTGCAAACCAGCCAGGGTATAATGGCTGCCAGCATGTGAAACAGGTAGGTCACTCGACCATGTGACCTGCTCTGGCCAGGAGGACTCCAGGAGGGATATAAAATGCCATTAGCAAACTCCATCTGGTCTCCAATTCTGCTCCTGATCCCGGATGCAGCCGTGCGAGGGACAGCAAGCGGGAAGGATTGCCGACCCGTCCTGACATAGGATGCACACCAGAGACTGCTAAGCTGGCAGTCTGTGACATCTCTGCTAGAGCCTGCATCGAGAACTGGGAGATTCGATGCATGTAATGAATAGGAAGTTTTGTTGAAAAAAGAGGCCTCTAGGAAATCCCCCAAGTGCCCTACTGGTCACGCCATCCACACGCATCACAGCTCTATAGTTCCTGTTCCCCAGCAGCTCTTACAACTGCAGACATAGGGGACAGGGCTTGTGGCAGGAATCCTGCCCTCACAGCTTCCAGCTTCAGTGCACCTGCCAGTGCCTGATGTCTCAGCACCATGTTGCAGCCACAAGCCCCCCAAGAGCTCCCTGCCCATTCCCGGAAGCATGCACAGAGCTGCCAGGAGCCTGCCAGGAGCCACAAAGGTATGTGCTGTCTTGATCTGGGGCAGAGATCCTGGCCCTCCTCGAGCTGTGGGGTGATGAGGCAAACCTCCAGGATCTTGGCTCCAGACAATGCAATGCCAATATCTATGGCTGCATGGCTGAGAGCCTGGCCACAAAGGGCCATACCAGGACCCTGGAGCAGGTCCACAGTGAAGTGAAAGCTGCGGCAGGCCTATTCCAGCGCGAGTGCAGCTCATGCTCCGGGGCTGGACCTCACTCCTGCCCCTATTTTGACAACCTGCATCCTGGGGGGCGGTGCAGCCCCTTCCCCACCTCTGGTGGAGGACTCGGGGCTGAAAACACCCATCATCACCTGCACGGGGTCCCAGCCCACAGGAGGAAATGGTGAGCACCGTCACCCTGCTCACTTTGGAGCCGGTACCCAAGGGCCTGGATGCATCCCAGGCATCCTCCGTGGCCGGGGAAGGATCCGCAGGTCAGTGCTCTTAGTTTTTCACACACGCAGGGCGGGGGTGGTGGGCGCTGAGGGGCTGGGGTACGATCATCGCTCGGGCTTCTCGGCCTGGCTCTCGCACTGCAGTCTGTGCACGTGGGTGCAAGTTCAGCACCAGTCCGCACCACGCAGCCCCAGGAGGCAGCCCCAGAGCACCCCCAGGCTCCTGCTCACAGGTTGTGAGGAGGCTGCCCACACTTCTGACCCCTGGGGTGGACGCCCTCCCACCACCAGCCACAGCTGGAAGGAGGCTGGGGACAAGGGCACACGTCCGCACACAGACTCTGGAATGCCGCACATGGCACAAGGACATGCTTGCCCGCTCGAGGGAGCACCCGCTCCCGGGGACAGCATGAGAAACTGGATTTGCAATGGTTGAACCACTTAGGCTATGTCTACACTCACGGCTTCTTGCGCAAGTGCAGCCGTTCTTGTGCAAGAACCCACAGAGCATCCACACTGCCCGCCTGCTCTTGCGCAAGAGCATTTACAGTGCGGTGTGGTAAAAGGGGGCATCCTGTGCAAGAGCTACACTCTTTTCTAACAGGTGTAAGCCCTCTTGTGCAGGAGCTCTTGCGCAAGAGGGCAGTGTGGATGCTCGGCAGGGATTTCTTGTGCAAGAAACCCCTATGGCTAAAACGGCCATCAGAGTTTACTTGCGGAAGAGCGTGTCCGCACTGCCATGGATGCTCTTGCGCAAAAGCACAGCTCAGACATGGCAGTGTGGATGTGTTCTTGTGCAAGACTTCCTGCACAAGGACCCTTGCACAAGATGTTCTTGCACAAGAAGCCGCCAGTGTAGACATAGCCCTTATGTCTTTGTTCAAGCCCACGGTAATGGTGTCAAATTTGTAGAAGAATTCCAGTTCTGCAGTGTCTCTGGGTACAGCTACCCGGCACGCTTACTTTGAAATAAAGCAGACGCCCCCTCTCTGTAACTGGATGGAGAAATTCCTGTGCGGAATAATGGCAGCTTGTAAACCCATGACTGAGTGCCCAGGCGGGTTAAAATGTTGCTCTGCAGGTCTGTGTGGGGGACCATTGCTGGTGTCTGAGTCGTGTCCAGTTCTCCTTTGGTGCAGGCACTGCCCGGTCTGGCCAGTGTCCATGGCAGGGGGCATGGCTGGCACTCGATGCACAGATCACATTGGTGGAGGTGCAGGTGGGTGAGCCCCAGATGGGGGGTTGTGATTGGCCCTGGGATGCTGTCGCTTGTGTAGACATGTGGACAGAGTTGGCAGGGGGGTTTGTTGTGGGGGCAGTGTCTGGGTGAGAGTGTCTGAGGGGAGCTCTGTGGCTGTGGGTGAGGACTGGCCTGTCTCCCAAGGCCTGTGAGAGGAAGGGGTTGTTTTCCAGGACAGGCTGTGGATCGCTAATGATGTGCTGGAGGGTTTAAGCTGGGACCGGTAGGAGATGACCACTGGTGTTCTGTTATTTTCCTTGTTGGGCCATTCCACACAGGGGTAAACTGAGGCAGGGAGTTTGGCGTGGCAGGATGACGGACAGAGTCGGGATCCCTGACTTCCCTGCTGTAACCCAGAGTGCAATGGAGTCCCACTCCGGCAGGGCTGTTCGTTGGGCGGGAGGAGGTAACGGGCTCTGTGAATATGGGCCTCATGGCAGGTGTGACGTACCTGGACTTCAGCCAAGATTTGAGAAGCTCCCCACGGCGTCCTTGCCAGATGCCTTTTGGTTTGGAGAGAAAACGGTTACAGCAGGGAAGCCAGGACTCCCGACTCTGTCCGTCATCCTGCCACCCCAAACTCCCTGCCTCGGTTTACCCATGTGTGGAATGGGGATACGCTCCCGGGGACTTTCCTTTTGCCCTCAAGATCCTTCCATGAAAGGGGCTGGCAGGACGATGCGAGTGTGGGATGGGAGCCACTGATCTCTGACCGCACAGACACCCTGTCTCTTTCTTGCCACTCTCACCTGTCTGCAGACCAGCCTGCCTGGATCCCCCCACTCTTGGGCACTGGCAGGGCCTCAGGCCCCTTGGAGAGCTCACATTGGCCCTAGGCTCACCGCTAATCACCCATGATTGTTAAATATTCACAACTCCCCAGAGCTGCTAGCTCTCCCCAGCCCCAGCCCAGGTTCTCCCCTCCCCTGGGAAGGGCCCGTAATGGCTGTTTACACCTAACGCTGGGTAATTGGCCCAGAAGCCCAGGCATGGAGACAGGGGATTCGCCAGAGTGTCTCTGTCTCCAGCCTCTTGCATCCAGAGGCCACGTCCCTCTGGGGGGCCCAGTGAACCCCCCTGGGATGGCCCAGAGCTGTGTTATAACCAGTGCCCAGCCCTGTGCCGGCTCTCGGCGCGGGACGCTGCTGCAGGCGCTGGGCTGAGAGAGGTGGGGACGCGGCTGCCTGAGGGGGGTTCCCAGGGAAGACACGTCCCTCTCAGCACTCACAGGTACCAGCTCTGGCTGAGGGCTCCCCTGCCCCACAGCCCCAGGGCAGCGTGGGTGTGAGGGGCAGAGAGTTGGTCTGGGCCCTTTGCGCTCTGCAGAGCCACGAAACATCCCAGGTCCTGCCCAGGGGAGGATTCCCGCCAAAATATCCTGGAGCAAAATGTGCATCGTTGGGTGCCCCTTCCCCTCTGGCTGCTGCCTGCGCCCCAAGGTGGCTGCATCTCTGTGCACAGGGGCCCTCGGGCTGAGTGGTGGGGCAGACGTTTGGTACCAACCAGCCCTCAGGCCGGGGCAGCACTTTGCTCAGGCCCCACTGGGGAAGCTCCCCCGGCAGTGAGAGCTGGTAAGAGCGCGGGAGCCAGCGGGGGTGAGTGCCCAGACACTGCCCCTCCTACATCGCTTTGCTCAGGCCCCGCTCTGTGCTCCAGTGTGTCTGTGGCAAGGAGTTCCACAGGCCCAGCAGGGATCCTGGGAAAGGGTTTCCTTTGTCCATGCTGTGGGTCAGACTGTCCGTGGGGCTGGATGCTCCTTGGCCCTGTGCTGGGGGCACCGTGAGCACCTGCCTGCTCTGCTTTCTTTACCGAGAGCTCCGTAGGGTTTGGGGTCAGGAGGAGCCATGACATCGTCCGTTCCGACCACGCGTCTCACCCTGTTACACCTGCCCCAGGTGCCTCCCGCGGGGTGGGGAGCCGGCAGGCTGTGGGACTTTCTCAGCCTGCAAGCCACAGAATTGTCCATATTATCTACAGTAGGAAGGTTTGTTGTTGTATTTGGCGATACAGACCCAGCATGGGAAGGGTTAACCACCTGAGCAGTGCGAATCCTAGAGCAAGCGGCTGTAGCATGGCATTTACAGGAGCTGTGACACTGGGAGAGCATTTTTTAACACCAACACCCCAAGGGGGAGCTTGGGACATAACATGACTGGTAGAGACCTTTTTTACATCCCATCAACATAATTTAATTTGCCCTTCATTCAGCTCTGGTGAGGCCACATCTGGAGTATTGTGTCCAGTTCTGGGCCCCCCACTGTAGAAAGGATGTGGGCGCAGTGGAGAGGGTCCAGCGGAGGGCGACCAAAATGCTGAGGGGGCTGGAGCACATGACCTACGAGGAGAGGCTGAGGGAGTTGGGTCTGTTTAGTCTGCAGAAGAGCTGAGTGAGGGGGGATTTGATAGCAGCCTTCAACTCCCTGAAGGGGGGTTCCAAAGAGGCTGGAGAGAGGCTGTTCTCAGTGGTGGCAGGTGGCAGAACGAGGCGCAATGGGCTCAAGTTGCAGTGGGGGAGGTCTAGGTTGGATATTAGGAAAAGCTATTTCCCTAGGCGGGTGGGGAGGCGCTGGGCTGGGTTCCCTAGGGAGGTGGAGTCTCCATCCCTAGAGGTGTTTAAGTCCCGGCTTGACAACACCCTGGCTGGGATGATTGAGTTGGAGTTGGTCCTGCCTTAGGCAGGGGGCTGGACGCGATGACTCCAGAGGTCGCTTCCAGCCCTGGGGCTCTAGGATTCTGTGATCACTAGTAGTAACTGTTTTTACAACGCAGCAGCATGATGGAATTGGGCCTTAGAAGTACTTTTTAAAAGGACACTTTTGTAATGGGGACCCCACAGACTCGCCCACTGCCCACAGGAATCACTTTGTGCAATCAGAGGCCCACTAGCGCCCGGCGCACTGCTCACTTCAGGGGTTAAATGACGTTCTGTTTGCACCCAGCTAGCTGAGGATGCACCCTGGTGTGCCCCACGTTTCATGTTTTCTTCAATTTCCTAACCCTTGTGAGTGGGCTTTTCCTACTGCTACTGGCACTAACATTTCATTGGTTATTTCGGGCACTGTCCAGGTCGCTGCTCCTTTCTCTGCTCTATCGTTGTGTCTTGTGTGACCACATTTGGCCCTTTCCCTGTTGCAATGAGGGGTTTGGTTTTCATTGAACCCTCTTCTGTGCAGTGTGGTGTGTTCGTCTAGCCGGTCCATGCTCTGCTCATGAGCACGTCGCGGGGGATACGACAGACCACCCGCCAGGACGGTGCTAGCGACTGGGAAACGCTCAGGGAGATTAGAGGGGCCATTCAAACACACGACTCCATAATCCCGGGGATGTCAGCTTTCCCCGCAGTGACTGGCTCCCTGTCACCCCAGGCAGGGCGCTGGGAAAACGATTCTCACCACCTTACGCGACTGCTCCTCGGAGCTGTTGGTTCTGTTCCCTGCCAGAGAAAAGAGCCAGCGCGGTGAAACAGCACAGCAAAGCAGCAGGGAGAGGCAGAAAAACATTGTTTAAAAGCCCACGATGGATCCCAGTGAGGAAAATAGAGAGGGGCAAAACGCTGGGAAATCAAGTGTGGAAATGGGATTGGGAAGGGCAAAAAGGAACGAGAAGAACAAGTAGCCAGAGACTGAAAACCTCCCAGCAACAATTGTTTCAGGTGCAGCTAGAGCAGGGAGCCTGCAACGGAGCCAGGGGAGGTCCCTGCAGAGAAATGAACTGAATTCTTTGCCTCAGGCTTCTGGGCTGGGGACGGGAGGGAGATTCCCAAACCTGAGCCCTGCTTTTAGGGGTCAGATCTGAGGCCGTGTCCCAGATCGAGGTGTTGTGAGAACTGAGCAGCTGTCAGTTACCAGAACCACAGGGCACTGGACTCCTGAGCAGTGAGACCCTGGGCGAGCTTGAACACAGCAAGGAATCTTACGAGAAGTGGAAATTTGGACAGGGACCATGATCCATTGGAATGAAGTGCGACCATTAATTGACCAAGTTCGTTTGATCAAATATTTTATTGCTTTTTCACATTTTTATTGAAATATTTTAGATACTTTTTACCATGTTTACCACATTTTAAATTTAATATAAAAAGCATTTCTTTACATTTGATTTTGGATTTTTATTTTGTTATACGAGTAGTTTAAAATATAACTTTTATTTATACCTTTACTTTAGAGGTGCTTGTGTATTTTTATATATCTCTATTTTTAAAAATATATTTATAAACCATAAAAGTCATAAACTATTTTTACCCTGTGGGGAGCCATTGGTTTTGAATTGTTAGGATTTTTGTTCTGTGAAGCCAGGATGAGTAGAACACAGGACTACTGTCCAACAGCTTTGGCTGGGTTGCTTTAAACACTTGCACAAACCTTTTTTACTTTTCCCTGAGCTGTGTGTTTTTAAATGTATCGCCCACAGCACAAGTGTCTCCCCGTGCAAGGAAAGCAGCGCACAGCAAGCACACGCAGCAAGCCGGTTCCAAGCATTCTAGCTCTGGTTGACACTGTCGGTATAAAAGCTGATGCGGGATGATTTTGGCGTGATCAGGTGGGACTTTTCTCTTTGTCAGATAAACCCAAACCAGAAAGGGACAGGATTGAATTTCTAGCCCAGAACTTTAATCGCGATGTGGGGCCACTTCTTGTCTTGTCGAGTTGCACTGTACTGTAGCAGGTGAAACGTTATTTATAATGGAAAAGGTTTTGACCCCATTAGGTGTCCGGACACGGTTTCTTGCTATTCATTTTAAATCCATTCCTTTCTCTCACATTTTTAATAAATTATTGTTCTGGGTTGCATGACACTTTACATAGATTTTCACTTTTCTAATAGCGTTGCTGAGCTCAAACCTCGTCATCTAACAGTTACTGATGATAGTTTTGCCCCTGGGGTAAATGGCAGCGTGTTCTGGGCAGTTCACAAGAAGAGACTTTATCATGCGATTGGCCTTGTCAAGAGAATGTGCCGAGGCTGGTGGCTGGAATCCAACTGATCTCTGCTCCGGAGGGCTGCCAAAACCATCGCTAACTGATTTCAGTTTTTTGCACCTGCAAATGAGGAGTAACGGTAGTTTGAATTAGGAGCTTTAATTCCAACTACCTAGTCCGTGCCGCGTGTAGCCGCGGGCAGGTAGTTTGAACTACTGGTCATTTAAAAATGGCGGCGCCCGGGAACATGCTTCATTTGCAAATTTGAATGCCTACATTAATCACCCTAGTTCGAACTAGGGTGGTAATGTAGACATACCCATACTTATTACCAGATGTGTCTTCTTTGTCTCGTTAATAGAATCACCTTTTTAAGACTATGATCTGACTCCTGTGTCCTAAGAAAAAGCCAGAGGGTCTGAAATTACAGTTTGTTTTTAAGAAATTACAGTTTGTTTCCAAGCTCTCTCCTAAGGGAGGGTCACAGATCTTGGGATTATCCCATCGGAAGAAGGTCCTGAGTTTGTCTTCCTGGCTTTGAAAGGGTTTTTTGCATTTGGGTGGTGGCAGTGAACCACTGAAGGTCGAGTCCAGGGAGTCTGTGACCTTGGAGAGTTTTTTTAAAGAGAAGCCTTCAGGGGCAGGGCGTTTTAAGGTCTCTTGCAGGCCCCCATCATCTGCACTTGAAGTGCCAGAGTGGGGAACACTAACCAGTACCCAGATTTGTGTTTCCTGCTAGTGCCTATTGAGGTTTCCCACAGCAGGACATGTAGGAGTTAGTGATGTGGGGAGTGCCGTACGTTATGGAATTGGGATTTGTGGGGTCAATTTCTCATAATTCATTTCTCTGACGAACAAAAATACCTTATTTCAATGTGTGAAGAGTAACCAGTTTGCTTCCCCCATGAGAACAGCCTCCAGTCCTGCATGTAATCCCATTGTCTCTCCTTCCAGGCATTTGTACTGTGACCATCACCCTAGGGCCTGGGCACAAAGAGGAACTGAGGGGAAGTCTCCGTTCTGCCTTGAAGCTGGAGAACTTCTTCCCTGATCCATGTCACATTCCAACACCACTGTCTTCACCAACCCCTCCACCTTCATCCTGCTGGGCATCCCTGGCCTGGAGAGGGCCCACGTCTGGATCTCCATCCCCTTCTGCACAATGTACATCATAGCCCTCTTGGGGAACTTCACCATCCTCTTCATCGTAAAGACAGAGCCAAGTCTCCATGAGCCCATGTACTATTTCCTCTGCATGCTGGCTGTCACTGACCTAGTCCTGTCCACATCCATCCTGCCCAAAATGCTGAGTATCTTCTGGTTCAATTCCAGGGAGATTGATTTCAATTGCTGCTTTGTCCAGATGTTCTGCATTCATGGCATCTTCACAATGGAGTCTGGGACCTTCGTGGCCATGGCGTTGGATCGCTACGTGGCCATTTCGAATCCCCTGAGATATTCCACCATCATGACAAACCCAGTTTTGGTCAATAGCGCCCTGGCCGTCGTACTGCGTGGCATCATACTTGTCCTGCCCATGGTACTTCTGGCGAGGCAGTGGCCATATTGTAGAACTAACATCGTCCCCTACCCGCAGTGTGGGCACATGAACGTGGTGAGTCTGGCTTGTGCCGACACCCGCATCAGTAGTCACTATGGCCTTTTTCTATTAAGCTGTCTGAATGGCGTGGATGTGTTTTTTATCGCCTTGTCCTACACCCAGATCCTCAGGGCCATCTTCCGCCTCCCCACAAAGGACGCCCGGCTCAAGACTTTTGGGACCTGCGGCTCCCACCTCTGTGCCATCACACTCTTTTATGTCCCAGGTCTGCTCTCGTCCCTCATATTCCGTTATGTCCAGAATGTGCCCCGGTATGTCAATGTTTTCATGGCCAGCCTGTATCTCTTGGTGCCCCCCATGCTAAACCCCATCATCTACGGGGTGAGAACCAACCAGATCCGGGAGAGGCTGCTTGGGGTAGTTACACGTAAAGGCTCCTAATGTTTGCTCCTGGTGCTCCAGCTCTCTCAGTGAGCTCTGTGTGGGGCCGGCTGCTCATGTGACTCTTTTAGCACCTGGCTTAGTCACCGAGACTGTCAAGGCTGTTCCCCACTCTGGCACGAGAAATGCAGAAGTGGGGGCCCACACAAGCACCCCAAAACCTGATCTCTACAGGCTTTGGTACAAAAACTCCCCCCCCCCCCAAATCCTAATACCCGGATTTTGGGGAATATCTGCTGACACCACCAAAGTATTCTAAGAAAACCAGGGAAGAGATCACTTGGGAAACCTCCTCCCTAAAACCTTAGGGGTACCTCAAGCTCTTCTCCCCCAAAGAGCTTGAAAAAGAAAAGAGAAAAACAAACTGCACTCTGTGGTAGCTGAATCCTAGCCAAACAGACAGAGTTTACAGGTAAAACTAGGACACCAAAATAAACCAACACCAGGTTAATTAGAAAAGAAAACAAACTTTTATTATCAAAACAATACTACTGTTGCAAGAAGAGTTAAGGTGGCTAGATGGTAAGGGCCACCAATTTATATACTCAGAGAAAATTCCCTGTGTTAGAAAGTTTCATTACAAAAGAGAGGGAAAAAAAACACTTTTAACAGCTCAGACATCAGTTCCAAATTCCCAAACTAGCAAACAATAAAACCTGATGGGTTAACCAAACTTTGCCATACTTACATATTGTGAAAAGATTTTTCTGTTACCTGGAAGACACTACTCTGACCCAGACAAAAGAGGGAAAGTTAAAAATTCCTTTGTCCCGGTTTGAAATCCCTACCTGCATTGTTATTGGCTGACCAAATATCTGTCTAGGTTAACCCCTTAGCCACCAGGCTGCAGACCAGCCCTCTTGGTTGTGACAGAGAAATTAAACCCTGTTGCTACCCTCACTGCTCTGTGTCAGAGTGAGACACTGGGGATGGATCTGGGCACAGCTCTTGGACACTTTGGGCCAGCCCCTTGCTCATTGCAGGTGTTTGGACATGTGCGGTCCCACCATCAACCCCACCTCTCCCTCACGGCCCTGCCCCTTCCCTGCCTGTTGCCCCAGGGCCACCAAGCTGGGTTTCCTCTATCTGGTGCAGGGACAGGAGATGCTATGAGGACACAGCTCTGGGGCTCACAGGCCAGACTGGAGTGGAGAGGGAAGCTGGGGAGCCGTACAGAAGCAGCAGAGGGCTGGGAGCAGCGTTGTGTGGTAGGTGAGTCTATGCATCTTGCAGCTCCTGGGCCCCACAGCTGAGCCACAGAGTCCTGAGGGCAGGGTCCCTTGTGTGGGTCATTTCTTCAGCTTTCTGCTCTCTCTCTTGTTCCTGCCAGCTGGGGGCCTGTAGAAGGGAGAGTCCCTTCAGTGGGAGTGAGCAGGGCTGGACCTGGAGCCCTTTACCCTCAGACAGGCCTCAGGACAGGGCAAGGGATCAACTTTGAAACCAGAAGAACAATAGCTCAGACACATGGAGGATTAGCCCTGGGTGAGCTGGGATGGCAGGGTGCTGGGCAGAGGTCGGCTGCCTTAGATATTTCTTGTGGAGGGAGATCCATGGCACAGCCCCCATGAGCCAGGCTAGTCACACATGTACACGGCAGCTTCCCTGGGACCACAGGGCCCCCATTGCCCCATGGCTGGGGCTGGGCCGTGTCGCTGAGTCCATCACATGCTCAGCACAGCACTTTGGTCACTGCATCTGGATGATCTTTAGCCAGGCTGCTGGGCATCATTTCCCCTGTCATGGAGGGACTGAGAGAGGCAGAGATAAATGATTCACCCAGGGACACTCAATGAGCCAGTGGCAGAGCTGGGAGCAGGAACCAGGAGACCTAACCCCACAGCTGCATTGCTCTGGCCAGGAACTGGCGTTGATCCTCCTGGCGTTACTAGATTGAGTGAGAATATTGCTGTGCCATGCCCTGACTTGAGGGTATGGGCCATGTTTCCGGCTCGCCATTGGCCTCTTCTGTCCAGACGATATTTAGGTTCTTCTCCCAGCTCAGGCTATGGTGTGAGAGAGCCCAGAGAGCTCTAGCTCAGAACAGGTTTCTAGGGGTTCCATAGAATCCTAGAGCACTATAACGGGCAGGAACCTCAAGAGTCATCGAATCCAGTCCCCTGCCCTCACGGCAGGACCCAGCACCGCCTAGATTATCCCTGACAGGCATCTGTCCAACCTGCTCTTAAATATCTCCAGAGATGGAGATTCCACAACATCCCTAGGCAATTTATTCCAGTCTTTAACCACCCTGACAGGTAGGAAGTTTTTCCTAAAGTCCAACCTAAACCTCCCTTGATGCAATTTAAGCCCCTTGCTTCTTGTTCTATCCTCAGAGGCCAAGGAGAACCATTTTTCTCCCTCCTCCTTGTAACACCCTTTTAGATACCTGAAAACGGCTACCATGTCCCCCTTCAATCTTCTCTTTTCCAAACTAAACAAACCCAATTCTTTCAGCCTTCCCTCATAGCTCATGTTCTCTAGACCTTTCATCATTCTCGTTGCTCTTCTCTGGACCCTCTCCAATTTCTCCACATCTTTCTTGAAATGAGGTGCCCAGAACTGGACACAATACTCCAACTGAGGCCTAACCAGCGCAGAGTAGAGTGGAAGAATGACTTCTCGTGTCTTGTTCACAACACACCTGTTAATGCATCCCAGAATCATGTTGGCTTTCTTTGCAACAGCATCACACTGCTGACTCATATTCAGCTTGTGGTCCACTATAACCCCTAGATCCCTTTCTGCCGTACTCCTTCCTAGACAGTCGCTTCCCATTCTGTATGTGTGAAATGGATTGTTCCTTCCTAAGTGGAGCACTTTATATTTGTCCTTATTAAACTTCATCCTGTTTCCCTCAGACCATTTCTCCAGTTTGTCCAGATCATTTTGAAGTCCTCCAGCTCAACATTATGTCAAAAGAATGGCTTGCGGTGTAGGTGCGCTCTTTGTTAGTTTGGAACAATGTCGGTTTTTCTGAACCAACGCTGGCGCATAGGCAGAGCCTGTGCAGGGGTGGAGGCCTGGCAAACTGAGCAGCCGGGCTGGGGGGGGGTCTTTGCTGCTGCCCAGGCTGGGCTGCTCCGGGAGGGCTGGAGGAGTCAGTCAGCAGGGCTGTTGCTCAGCCCCAGTCACTAGGGCGGCCATCTTACAGCTTCCCCACTAGTCACTGGGGAAAGGGCTCAGCCTCCGGCCCCCCGCAATCCTGCTGCTCCCCCAGCCACAGCCCTCCCCCCCCTCTGGCTGGGTGCAGTGGGTGTGGGGGGGATGCAGAGCACATGGGCTGCGTGCTGGAGGGTTAGGGGGTGGGATATTGTCAGGGGCTGGCTGAGGGAATGGAGGCCGGAGCTCACCCTGCAATGGGGTGTGGAGGTGTTTAGCACTGGAGGCCTTTGTTCTCTGGCAGGGAGAGGACGTCACAGGCAGGGGAAGGTCCCAGCCCCACCCCAGCCAATCCCTTTGCCAGGGGCTTGAGGCGCTGCAGTGATGGGGTTTAGGGCCCCACGCTGGGCCAGGAGGGGTCGGTAGCAGCCCTGGGCCACTGCCATCCCACCCCACTGCCTCTGCAGCCCCTGCTCCGTCTGGTGGAGCAGTGCAGGGAGGCAGAGACACCAGCCAGCAGCACAAAGGGGATTAAGGAGCCTTTGGGAGCAGCCAGCCCTGCCCCACGAGCCCTGCAGCCCAGGCCAGTCTTGGGGGGAGGCAGAGAAAAGGAGGGAGCCGGGCTCAGGTCAGGGCTGGATGATGCAGAGACAGGAGCCAGCTGCCCTCCCAGCTGAGGGGAGGGAGGGTCACCAGCCTGCCAGCCAAGGCAGCCCCCGAAGCCCAGCGCTGTCTCTGGGCTGGAGCAGACGGAGAAAGAGGCCTGGGAGCACCCGGCCCCACAGGAACGCGGGTGAGAGAAGCTCAGAGACCTCCTGGGGTTCTGCCCCACAACATACAGCTGCTGCACCTGCAGGGCCACCATCCAGCCGTGAGTGTCTCTGGAGGGCTGAACTCACCCCGCGCTGACCAGGGCAGGGCGCAGGGAGGGAGGTGGCACATCGCCGCTCCAGCCCGGGAGCTGCAGGCCCCAGAGGGCAGAATTCAGTCACCCTGGGGCCAGGCAGGAACATGGCCACTTGCAGGCGCTCACGGGTGGACAGAGTTACTGAGGAACCCATCCTCCTACAGCCACGCATCATCCCTCAGCTGCATCCCCCTTTGGGCTGCAGAGCCCAGAACCGAGAGGGCAGCTATTCACTCTGGCCATTGCCCCACACAAGCCTAAGGGACACGGCAGCCATATGGACTCTGGCCATTGTGCCACACAGCCCTGAGGGACACAGCAGCCATGGGAGCAGAGGCAGCCTAAAAAGGACTGAGTCAGACATAAACAGGTGACCCGCTCCCGTGACACACTCCACACAGGGATGTGATCATACAAGGAGAACAGGGGAGTCCCCTCCACTGGGGGCAGGGTATAAAGACGTCCCTGGGGTTTCCTCCTCTTCGTCTTCATTCCAGCTCATCCCTTCCAGAGCATCTTTGCTGTGAACTTAACCCGGAAGGGCTGAGCCCTGTTCCCAACAAAGGACGATTCCCAGAGGCGTTTAAGGCAGCTCTTTATTCCATCTCTGCGACCAGCCTGCACCAAGAAATGTACACTGGTTTATGCGCAGTCATTTCATCACAATTCTACTCTGAGCCTTTTCTTTCTGTTATTTACAAACCTTGAGATGCTGCAGGACTCACAGAGCGTCCTCCTTTGGGTGAGATCTGTAGCTATAAATTGACCTGGGACTGTGGCTGGTGCGTTGGGATCCGGCGACCCTGTTAGGATTTGGCGAGATGGGTTTTCGTCTCCTCTCCTGTGTGTAGGGAGCAGTGAAGCTGTACACAGGAGAAGCTGGAGTGTCTAAGGGGGTTCCTTGTGTGACTTCGTGCTGGCCAGAGTGGCAAAGAGACGAGCTCGGCCTGACTGGTTTCATGTGCCTTATAGAGGAAGACGCCCGGTGGTGTAAGTAGCCCTGTCTCTGAGCAATCACCCTGATGGACCTTTCAGAGGGTATGTCTAGACTACATCCCTCTGTCGCCAGAGGGATGTAAATTAGACATACCGACATTGCAAATGAAGCGGGGATTTAAATCTCCCGTGCTTCATTTGAATAAAAATGGCCACCGCGTTTTGCCGAGTCAGCATTTTGTCAGCAAAAAGCGGCTGTCAAGGCGGGGATCAGGCAACAAAGAAAGCCTTTGTCGGCCGATCCTGTAAACCTCGTTTTACAAGGCATAAGGGATCGGCTGACAAAGGCTTTCTTTGTCGCCCGATCCCCATCTTGACAGCTGCTTTTTGCCGACAAACTGCTGACTCGGCAAAACGTGGTGGCCATTTTTATTCAAATGAAGCGCGGGAGATTTAAATCCCCGCTTCATTTGCAATGTCGGTATGTCTAATTTACATCCCTCTGGCGACAGAGGGATGTAGTCTAGACATACCCAGAGTGACCCCAGAATCCCTGTCGTACTACACCTGCTGTACCAGGTACTATGCTTCCCTTGGGTTGATTTATACTAACTGGAGATTGTATCTCGCTGTGCGTGAACAGTATTTCACAAGTCTGGTTGCATTCGCAGTTACCCGGAGTGTTCAGCAGTGATGCAAGAAACCTGCAGGCCTGTGTCCAGTACAAACAGCCAACACAAGTTAGTTCAGGGCATTAGCAGGGGCCCTTGTAACCTCTGGCCTGTCTGAAATGCCTCTTTGGTTGCGTCTCAACTTTGGGAAGCTAAATGAGGGAACTGAACCTAAAGCTGAGTCAGTTCATCCAGTACCCAGAGTCGTCTGGTACCCGCAGAGCAGAGAAGCTGCCAGAAAGGCCAAACATAATGGTTTTCCTCATTAATAGGTAGGAATAAGCATCTTCAACTCCCAACCTGTAGAGTTCGTGCACCTGAACATTTCTCAGGGTGAGGAAATACGATTTGGGCAGGGTAGGTGGGGTCTGAACTGGGCAGGTCCAAGGCCTGAAAACATCCCTGCTTGGGTCTGTCTGTTTGTTCTCTCTTCAGCTTCTCTACCCTCCCTCGGACTATTAGCTCAGCTTCACAGTCCAGCTCAGCCCCTCAACACGCCGCCTGCTGGGTGCTCTGAATTCATCGGGCAGGCCAGGCCTCCGTCTCTTCACACCAGCTCTTCAGAGACAGGTGTACCTACGCCAGACTAAGTAATTCCCTACCTCAGAAATGTTCCCAGGGGAATGCTAGAATTGTATTATGTTCTTGTCACCCCGTGTTTGCTGAGGTTTGTGATTCTTTCATGTGTCTTAGTAAAGATTTTAATGAACTCATATTGTCCTCAGTTTAGGTGCCTGGGCCATGCAGCCCAAGAACCCTTTTTCAAGGTAGGGATCTCTGGGTTCTCTCTCGCGCCATAGCCTGAGCTGGGAGAATAACCTAAATATCATCTGACCAGATGAGGCCAATGGCGAGCCAGAAACATAGCCCATACGCTCAGGTCAGGTCATGGCACAGCAATATTCTCAATCAATCTAGCAACACCAGGAGGAGCAGCGCCAGTTCCTGGCCAGACAATGTGGCTGTGGGGTCAGAACTCCTGGTTCTGTTCCCAGCTCTGACCCACTCCCAGAACCCGCCGCGAACCCGCCGCTCCATCTGACCGTCAGAAGTGTTCCTGGGTGAATCATTTATGTCTGCCTCTCTCAGTCCCTCCATGACAGGGGATAATGCTGCCCAGCAGCCTGGCTAAAGGTCGTCCAGGTGCAATAACCAAAGCACCGTGCCAAGTGTGTGATGGACTTTGTGACACTGGTCCAGCTCTAGCTATGGGGAACTGGGACCCTGTGGTCCTAGGGAAGGTGTCGTGTACATGTGTAACTAGCCAGTTCATGGGGGCTGTGCCATGGACCTCCCTCCATGAGAGCTACTGAAGGCAGCCGACCTCTGCCCAGCACCCTGCTGTCCCAGCTCACCCAGGGCTAATCCTCCACCCATCTCAGCTGTTTCCCTCCTGGCTTCTAAGCTGATCCCTTCATTGTCCTGAGGGCTGGCTGGGGGCAAAGGGCTCCAGGCCCAGCCCAGCCCAGCCCACACCCGCTACAGGGACCCCCATCAGATAATGGCCCCCAGCTTGGAGGAAGAAGAGAGACCTGAAAGCTGAAGAAATGAGCCACACAAGGGGCCCTGCCCTCAGGACTCTGGCCGAGCTGTAGGGCCCAGGAGCTGCAAGATGCACAGACTCATCTGCTACGCAACCCTGCTCCCAGCCCTCTGTTGCTTTTGTACTGACTCCCAGCTTCCCTCTTCATTCCTGTCTGGCCTGTGAGCCCCAGCACTGCTCTAATTCAAGGCTCCTAGTCAGGTGGCAGCAGCTCCCAGCCCAGCCCCGGAGCAGAGGGAGCGCAGCTGGGGGCCAGGGAGGTGGAGATAATCAGTGAGTGTTGGGGAGGGGAGGAGTGAGCTACAGTGGCCCTGGGGCAATAGGCAGCAAAGGGGCAGAGCTGTGAGGGAGAGGCAGGATAGTTGGCCTGGCTGCCTGTGTCCAGACACCTGCAATGAGCAAGGTGCTGGCCCGATGTGTCTAAGCTATGCCCAGACTCCTCCCCAGCACCTCCCCAGCATCTCACCCTGACACACACAGCAGTGAGGGCAGCTACAGGGTTTAATGTTTCTATGACTGGCCAGGAGCTGACTCAGGGAAGAGTCACAACAGCAGCCGGCCCCACACAGAGCTCCCTGCGAGAGCCAGAGCCCCAGCAGCGAACATTAGGAGCCTTTCCGTGTAACTAGCCTGAGCAGCCTGTCCTGGAGCTGTTTGGTTTTCACCCCGTAGATAATGGGGTTCAGCATGGGGGGCAGCAAGAGGAAGAGGTCCGACATGATAACATTGAAATACAGGGGCACATTCTGGACATAACGGAATATGAGGGATGAGAGCAGAGCTGGGACGTAAAAGAGAACAATGGCACAGAGGTGGGAGCCGCAGGTGCCAAAAGTCTTGAGCCGGGCATCCTTTGTGGGGAGGCGGAAGATGGCCCTGAGGATCTCGCCATAGGACACAGCAATGAAAAACACATCCACGCCATGCACAAAGATTATCAAAAAAAGGCCATAGTGACTACTGATGCGGGTGTCACCACAAGCCAGACTCACCATGGTTGCGTGCGCGCACTTTGTATGGGGGACAATGTTGGTTCTGCAATATGGCCACTGCCTCGCCAGAAGGACCATGGGCAGGACAAGGATGATGCCAAACAGTACGACAGCCACAGCACTCTTGGCCAAAACTGTGTTTGTCATGATAGTGGAATATCTCAGGGGATGGCAGATGGCCACGTAGCGATCTACAGCCATGGCCATGAAGACTCCAGACTCCATTGTGAACACGCCATGAATGAAGAACATCTGGGTAAAGCAGGAACTGAAGTCGATCTCCTTTAAATTGAAATAAAAGATCCCCAGCATTTTGGGCAGGACGGACGTACACAGGACCAGGTCGATGACAGCCAGCACACAGAGGAAATAGTACATGGGCTCATGCAGGCTCGGTTCCATCTTCACAATGAACAGGATGGTGAAGTTCCCCAAGAAGCCTACAGCGTACATGGCACAGAAGGGGATGGAGATCCAGACTTGGGCCCTCTCCAGACCAGGAATGCCCAGCAGGATGAAGGTGGAGGGATTGGTGAATACAGTTGTGTTGGAATATGACATGGCGTAGGGGAGAAGTTCTCCAACTCCAAGGCAGAGCAGTGTGTGATTGTACCTTACCTTCCCCTGACTTCCTTAAGTGCCCAGGCCCTAGCGAGATGGTCAGAATACAAGTGCCTGGAAGGAGAAAGAATGGCATTGTGAGACATGACATGCACAGCTGGTGGATCTTCTAATGGGTCAAACAAATTGGTCGCTCTTCACACATTGTAAAAAGGTATTTTTGTCAGAGAAACGAATTATGAGAAAGTGACTGTGCTTATCCCAATTCCGTAATTTTTATCTCTCCACATGTCACTAATTCCTACATGTCCTGCTGTGGGAAATCTTAGTAGGCACTAGCAGGAAGCTGGGTACTGGTTAACCCTCATTGTTCCCCACTCTGGCACTTGGAGTGCTTCATATGGGGGCTTTCAAGAGACCTTAAAATGCCTTAAAAAAACTCCCCAAGGTCACAGACTCTCTGATCTCCGGTGGTACGCTGCTACCATGCAAAGGAAAAAGTCCCCTTGAAAGCCCAGAAGAAATACTGAGGAACATCTTGCAATGGGGTAATACTAACTTCCCAAGTTCTTTAACACTCCGTTTGGAGCACACTTGGAAACAAATGTCATTTCTTAATAGCAGAACTTCAGTCCCAGGCAAGTGCTCTCAGAACTTCTTGCTTTTTCTTAGGACAAAGGTGTCAGATCATAGTCTTAAAAAGGCAATTTTATTAACAAACCAAAGAAGACATTTCTTGTAATGTTCACATGGTTGCTAGCCATTACAGAACGACTATAAAATATTAAATCATGGGGAATTGCTTTTCTGGGATTCAATTTCAGTTATACTGTACAGGGGGGTTAGCACAGAGGAGTCTATCCAATCTAAACAATCTAAACAAAAAGAAACTAACCAGATTGTGTCTAACTAGACATTCTCTGTTCACTCACGTATCCTTTGTTCCAGGGTTCAGTCTTTCCTTGAACATGGATGTCAGTACAAATCTGAGCCTTTATTCTTGGTTCAAGCCATCTCTCTCTCTCTCCTCATCTCCTCCTCAAAACTTACATAGAAGACACTGAAACTTGTTTAATTTAAAAACTCTTTCCCTCTCTTCCCATTGGCTCTGCTGGCTCCCTGCCAACACTTCCTGGATACCCATTGATCTGGGTTTAACCCTTTACAGACAATTCAGTTACTGAATGCTGGGAGGTCTGGGAAAGGGCAGTACCCTCCACCCATCACAGCTCCTTAAAGCAATGAAAGCCGGGCTGGCGAGTCCGGGATGGGCGCAGCTTCCCAGTTATGTGGTTGCTCAAAATCTGAAGTGGAAAAATCCAACCCCTTGCCCAGGCCTGTGCCGGGGAATCATCCCAGTGGGACACAGCTCAGGGGAAGGTCCAGGGCATGACTGACAGCAGCTCCACCCAATCCCCTGCTCCCTTGCAGCAGTGGCCGAAACAGAGAGCGTGTCCAGCTGGCTAAGGGAGGGGACAGAGAGTAACCTGCTCTGGGCAGGGCTCACCTTGGTCACCCAGTCTCCACAAAGGGTAGAGCAGGTCAAAAAGGGATTCCCCAGGCAGGCGGTGAGAACCGGGGAGGCTGCCGTGTGCAGACAGACTGAAGGATCTGGGACTGGTTAGTTTAGAGACAGATTTTGTACAAAAGTAAATACAAGTTTATATCCAGCAACAACTGCAAATCCCCAGTCAGCCTGAATTATCTACTACTACTACTACTACTAACTATTAAGCAAGCCCTATGCAAAGTGGTGCAAAAACCTGGTGAAAATTAAAATCAGTTAATGGTTTTGGCAGCCGTCCAGAGTAACAATCAATGTGGTACCAACAACCAGCCTCGGCGCATTCTCTTGACAAGGCCTATCGCATGATAAAGTCTCTTCTTGCGAACTGCCCAGAACAAGCGGTCATTTACCCCAGGGGCAAAACTATCACCAGTAACTCTTAGATGATGACATGTAAACAATGGAAAATATGCAACTCAGAACAGTAATCTCTGTAACATTTTAAAAAGGAATGTGTTTTAAATTAATAGCAAGAAAGAATGTTCTGACACCTGACAGGCTCTAATCCTTTTCCATTATAAATAACGTTTCACCTGCTACAGTGCAGCTCGACAAGACAAGAAGTGGGTCCTCACATCACGATAAAAGTTTTGGGCTAGAAATTCAATCCTGTCCCTTTCTGGGTTGGGTTTATCTGACAAAGAGAAAAGCCCCGTCTGATTGCACCAAAATCATCCTGCATCAGCCTTTGTACCGCCGGTGTCAGCCAGAGCTAGAATGCCTGGAACTGGCTTGCTGTGTGCCACTTTCCTTGAGCAGTAGAGACTTGTGCTGTGAGCGGTACATTTAAAAACATGCAGCTGAGGGAAAAGTAAAAAGGTTCATACAAGTGTTTAAAGGAACCCAAGCCATAGAATCATAGAATCATAGAACCATAGAGCTGGAAGAGACCTCAGAAGGTCATCAAGTCCAGCCCCCTGCTCTAGGCAGGACCAATCCCAACTAAATCAACCCAGCCAGGGCTTGGTCAAGCCGAGACTGAAACACTGCTAGGGATGGAGACTCCACTACTTCCCTAGGTAACCCATTCCAGTGCTTCGCCACTCTCCTAGTGAAATAGTTTTTCCTAACATCCAACCTGGACCTCTCCCACCACAACTTGAGACCATTGCTCCTTGTTCTGCCATCTGTCACTACTGAGAACAGCCTCTCTCCATCCTCTTTGGAACCTCCCTTCAGGAAGCTGAAGGCTGCTATCAAATCCCCCCTCACTCTTCTCTTCTGCAGACTAAACAGACCCAACTCCCTCAGCCTCTCCTCATAGGTCATATGTTCCATCCCCCTCATCATTTTGGTCGCCCTCTGCTGGACCCTCTCCAATGCGTCCACATCCTTTTTGTAGTGGGGGGCCCAGAACTGGACACAATACTCCAGATGTGGCCTCACTAGAGCCGAATAAAGGGGAACAATCACTTCTCTAGATCTGTTGGCAATGCTCCTCCTAATGCACCCTAATATGCCATTAGCTATTGGACGTTAGTCCAGACTTGTATTGCTTAATATTCATGTAAACTCACAAAAGTCTAATATTATAAAAATATACCATAATGGTAAATTCCATAACAACAAAGTTAAGCTGCTTTGCAATGTTAATGACACATTTTCATTTATATGATTCATATCCATCGAAAACGAAAAAAGTAAAAAAAGTAAAAAAGCCCAAACTCTTGTAAACCAAACTATTAGAGAAAAAAATGCACGTAAACATGAGTGCCCAACATCCAATGTGCCTGCCGTGCACCTCTCCTCTCTTACAGGCAAGCAATAACAATGAAACACGCAATCTCCACCAAGGACAAGTGGTATAAAATACACTGGAGGTGGCATTGGTGCTGGGGCCAGAGTTGCAATCTCATTTAATGTTAAAACATCTCCAAACAATGCCAGGTCAAGTGAAGGGGGCCGTACAAACACATGGGCTGCATCTAGACTGGCAAGATTTTCCGCAAAAGTAGACGCTTTTGTGCAAAAGCGTCCGTGCCAATCTAGACGCTCTTTTCCACAAATGCTTTTAACGGAAAAACTTTTCCGTTAAAAGCATTTGAGGAAAATCATGCCAGTCTAGACGTAGCCATGGAGCACAGCATTTTGGTACATTATCAAAACATACAACAAGAAGTGTAACGATCCAATTTTCAAAAAAGCTCAACCCCTAGTCAGTCTCTAAATGTCTATTCTGTGCATCTAAAATTAAGCTAAAGCTGGGCTAGAGATACAACGTGTGCAAAGTTGCAAAGTACACAACAGACAACATTTATTAAGTAACAGGCAACAGCCTTGTAAATGGTTCCGAAATCCTCATCTATGTGAACATAAGCAGGGCCATATGGGCTCAGACCAAAGATCCATCTAGCGCAGTAGCCTCTCTTCTGACAGTACAGAATCCTCTGGTGAGAAGTCCCACGGGGTGACTGTGCGTTGTGGGAAGAAACACTTCCCATGGTTTGTTCTAAACCCGCTGCCTAGTCATCCATGTGGTGACGCCTAGTTCTAGTGTTATGGGAAAGAGTCAATAACGTTCTTACTTAGCTTCACTGCAGCAGTGATGATTTTAAAGATCTTCCATTATATCCCCCTTTCGCTGTCCCTTTGCCAGGCTGACAAGTCCCAGTCCGATTAATCTCTCCTCCTATGGCAGCCGTTCCAAACCCCTCATCAGTTTTGTTGCCCTTTTCTGAACCTTTTCCAATGCCAATATAACTTTTCTGCGATGGAGCAACTGCATCTCCACACAGGCTGCAAGCTGTGGGCGTCCCACGGGGCTGTACACAGACCACATGTTTTCTCCCTTGGTATCTCTTCACGATTCACGACCCTCTGTTTGCTCTTTTGACTGCCGCTGCCCACTGAGTGAATGTGTTCAGGGAATTCTCCCCGATTAGTGGCAAAAGCTCATTTAGTCCCCATTATTTTATCTGTATCATTGGGATTATGCATTCCGAGGTGCATTATTTTGCATTTATCACCACTAGTACCCTCTCTCCAGTCTGAAAACTGCTCATGTGCCCCTGCCCTTTCTATCCTGTATTTTAACCACGGATCACTCCCTGACAGGACCTTCATTTAGCCCATGACAATTGACTCAAGCACTGTAGTTTCATCCAATTTACCCAATTCTGAAGTTATTCTTAGCAGCCTGTCATTGCCAGGCCCACCTATAAAGCCCCTTGTGAACATTGGCGTCACATTGGCTGTCTTCCCGTCCTTAGGGACAGACGCTGATTGACAGGAGAGGTTACAGACATTTCACATTTGGCTCCTTTCAGAACTCTTGGGTGAGTGCCCTGTGGTGCTGGTAACGTGCAGCTGCTCAGTTATCAATTTCCTCCAGAACCTGCTCTCACGACACCTCGATCTGGGACACGGCCTCAGAGCTGACCCCTAGAAGCAGGGCTCAGGTTTGGGAATCTCCCTTCCGTCCCCAGCCCAGAAGCCTGAGGCAAAGAATTCAGTTTGTTTCTCTGCAGAGACCTCCCCTGGCTCCGTTGCAGGCTCCCTGCTCTAGCTGCACCTGAAACAATTGCTGCTGGGAGGTTTTCAGTCTCTGGCTAGTTCTTGTTCTTGTTCCTTTTTGCCCTTCCCAATCCCATTTCCACACTTGATTTCCCAGTGTTTTGCCCCTCTCTGTTTTCCTCACTGGGATCCATCGTGGGCTTTTAAACAATGTTTTTCTGCCTCTCCCTGCTGCTTTGCTGTGCTGTTTCACCGCGCTGGCTCTTTCCTCTGGCAGGGAACAGAACCAGCCGTTCCGAGGAGCAGTCGCGCAAGGTGTCGAGAATCGTTTTCCCAGCGCCCTGCCCGGGGTGAAAGGGAGCCAGTCACTGCGGGGAAAGCTGACACCCCCGGGATTATGGAGTCGTGTGTTTGAATGGCCCCTCTAATCTCCCTGAGTGTTTCCCAGTCGCTAGCACCGTCCTGGCGGGTGGTGTGTCGTATCCCCCCGCGACGTGCTCATGAGCAGAGCATCGACCGGCTAGACGAACACACCACACTGCACACAGAAGAGGGTTCAATGAAAACCAAACCCCTCAGTGCAACAGAGAAAGGGCCAAATGTGGTCACACAACACACAACGATAGAACAGAGAAAGGGGCAGCGACCTGGACAGTGTCCAAAATAACCAATGAAATGTTAGTGCCAGTAGAAAGGCCCCTCGAAAAGGGTCTTACAATTAGTAAATTGAAGAAAACATGAAACGTGGGGGCACATGTGGGTGCGTCCACAGCTGGCTTGGAGCAAACAGAATGTCGTCTAAACCTGTGAAGCGAGCAGTGCACCGGGCAATAGTGGGCCTCCGATTGCACAAAGTGTTCCCTGTGGGCAGTGGGCACGTCCGTGGGGTCACCATTACAATGTGTCTTTTTAAAAAGTATTGCAAAGGCCCAATTCCATCATGCTGCTGTGACATGGTCACTCCAAGTGATGCTATTTCCCAAGCTCCCCCTCGGTGTGTTGGTGTTGAAAAATGGTCTCCCAGAGTCACAGCTCCTGTAAATACCATGCTACAGCCACTTGCTCTAGGATTCACACTGATCAGGTGGTACCTGTGAGTGCTGAGAGGGACGTGTGTTCCCTGGGAACCCCCCTCAGGCAGCTGCGTCCCGCACCTCTCTCAGCCCAGCGTCTGCAGCAGCGTCCCGTGCCGAGAGCCGGCACAGGGCTGGGCACTGGTTATAACCCAGCTCTGGGCCGTCCCGGGGGGGTTACTCAGCCTCTGGGGCAGAAGTGGCATCTGGATGCCAACAGGCTGAGGAGAAGCCCGTTGGTGCTTCTGTGCTAACTATCCAGCGAGAGGAGTAAACAGTACTTAAGGGCCCTTCCCAAGGGAGCTGAGAACTCCTGGGCTCTGGGGCTCTGGGCTGCATCAGAGAGGAATTGGCTGCATTGTGCATTTGTGGATATGTAACCAGTTCGGTTCATTAGTGCTCAGACGAGGGCTAATGTTAGCGCTGACACCTGCCCGTGCCCAGGAGCGGGGTGGATCCAGGCAGACAGGTCTGCAGACAGGGGAGAGCGGTGAGAGGCAGATGGGGTGTCACTGAGGGGTCAGAGATCAGTGGCGCCCATCCGACACTCGCATCGTCCTGCCCAGCCCTTTCATGGAAGGATCTTGAAAAGAACAGGAAAGTCCCTAGGAGTGTGTCCCCATTCCACACACTGGTAAACTGAGGCAGGGAGTTTGGCGAGACAGGATGACAGAGTCGGGAGTCCTGACTTCCCTGCTGTAACCATTTTGTCTCCGTCACACCACGAGGGAAATAGACTCCTGCACTGCAGGGCTGTTTTTTGGCAGGTGATTTAGCGGGGAGGCAAAGGAGAGGCTGGAAGGGGCAGCCTGAGAATTCCCTGCCCTCACCAGGTGAATCTGAGGTTTCAGAGCTAGCTGGAGTTTGTTTGCTCTGCCCCTGGGAGGTAGGAACTCCGGGACCCCATTTCCGCTCCCACTCAGACACCTGCCAACAGGGCCCATCACAGACTTAGAAACATAGAATCATAGAACTTTAGGGCTGGCAGAGACCTCAGGAGTCATCAAGTCCAGCCCCCTGCCCAAGGCAGGACCAACCCCAAGTCAGTCATCCCAGCCAGGGCTTAGTCTAGCCAAGACTTAAAAACCTCTAGGGATGGAGATTCCACCTCCTCCCTAGGGAACCCATCCCAGTGCTTCCCCATCCTCCTAAGGAAATAGTTTTTCCTCATATCCAACCTAGACCTCCCCCACTGCAACTTGAAACCATTTCTCCTTGTTCTGCCATCTGTCAGTACTGTGAACAGCCTCTCTCCAGACTCTTTGGAGCCTCCCTTCAGGAAGCTGAAGGCTGCTATCAAATCCCCCCTCACTCTTCTCTTCTGTAGACTAAATAAACACAAATCCCTCAGTCGCTCCTCATAGCTCATGTGCTCCAGCCCCCAAATCATTTTAGTCACCCTCTGCTGGACCCTCTCCAATGCGTCCACATCCTTTCTGTAATGGGGGGCCCAAACCGGACACAATACTCCAGATGTGGCCTCACCAGTGCGGAATAAAGGGCATAATCACTTCTCTAGATCTGCTGGCAATGTTCCTACTAATGCAACCTAATATTCCATTCGCCTTCTTGGCTACAAGGGCACCCTGTTGACTCATATCCAGCTTCTCATCCACTGTAATCCCCAGGTCCTTTTTTGCCAAACTGCTTCTTAGCCAGTCGGTCCCCAGCCTGTAACAATGCTTGGGATTCTTCCGTCCCAAGTGCAGGACTATGCACTTGTCCTTGTTGAACCTCATCACATTTTTTTTGGCCCAGTCCCCTACTCTGTCTAGGTTACTCTGGACCCTATACCTGCCCTCCCATGTATCTACCTCTCCCCCTACCTTAGCGTCATCCCCAAACTTGCTGAGGGAGCAATCCATCCCCTCATCCTTGTCATTAATAAAGATGTTGAACAAAACTGGGCCTAAAATCAACCCATGGGGCACTCCGCTAGAAACCAACCGCCAACCTGACATCGAGCTGTTGATCACTACCCGTTGGACCCGACACTCTAGCCAGCTTCCTATCCATCTTACAGTCCATTTATCCAATCCATACTCCCTTAACTTGCTGGCAAGAATATTGTGGGAGACCATATCAAAAGCCGCGCTAAAGTCAAGGTAGATCACATCCACTGACTTCCCCATATCCACAGAGACAGTTACCTCATCATAGAAGCTAATCAGATTGGTCAGGCATGACTTGCCCTTGGTGAATCCATGTTGACTATTCCTGATCACTTTCCCCTCTTCCAATCATAGACTTGCCTGGACGTGGCGTAGTTTTTTCGGGATACCGTTGGTATCCCAACCGCTCCCCCCCCCCACAGTCTAGCCATATTGTTAATGGTGTCAGTGCAGGTGTGTCCTGGGGTACTGCCAAGGGCAGGCCTGACAAAGGGGCAACTCGGCCTCACCGGGTGTCCAGCGGCTGAAGTCGAGTCGGTTACAGACGGCACCACCCTGCGGAACCCTGACAGGGCACAGGGAGAACTTGCCCCCAGAGCTCTGAGAGAGGGGGTTGCACAGAGCGGCTTTCTGGGGAAGTGGCCCAGGGAATGAGACAGCAATAGACTTCAAGGACACTCAGCAGCCCACTGCTACTTACTGGGTCCCTGGCCATGATCCAGAGGAGTGGATGGGCCTGGGTCCCCCCAACAGCCACAGCGAGGGGGTAAGGAAAAAGTCTGGTCCCAGGCAACTGACCAAAAGCCTCCTGGGACACGGGGATCAGCCAGGCAGTGAAGTGGGGGACACAACCTCGGCCACCCAGGGGTGCTGACGAGAGCGCGACCCCTTCAAGCCCTCCATCTGGAGAGAGCTGCAAACCCAGCTGCTGCAGGCAGCTGAAAAAGGAACTTTAGTTTCTCTTAGGAGCTGGGCTGTGCAGTCTCCAGCACGTGCCCACAGAACCACCTGCCTTCTAGGGCCCAGGAACCAGAACAGGATCTGCAAGGGCGGGTTTTTAGTAAGAAAAAAAGAAAACCCCCTGGGTGAGGCATTGCCCGGTGGCCGGGTGTAACAGAGCAACTGGAAAAAGGATGAAAACCCAGAGACTTGCTCCCCTGGGACTCAGTTTGGAAAGTCCCAGCACAAGGGGCGGCTACTTGTGCTCGGAATAGAATAGTTGAACAACCCCCAACGTATAGAAAATACCCTGACAGCGTCTGACTAACCATTCCCTGTTCCACTCACATCTCTGCAGTGCCAAGGCTCCGTCCTTCCCCAGGCAGGGGTGTCGCGGGATTCTCCAGGCCTGGCTCCCTGACTCCTCATTGGTCCTCCCAGGGGCTCTGCTCAGGTCACACAACAGGGACAGGAAGGTCACTCTTCCAAGTCAAAGGCTCATGCTCTGTTTCCATTGGCTCTCTGGCCTCCTGCCAACTCACTTCCTGCTTCCCTGGCATTCCTGGGGTCACTTTAGGTCCCAATTATGATGGGGTGAGGTTACAGAAGACCCCCTTGGGGGTGCCACCTGGAGTGCTGACAAACCCAGTCCCACTCACCTTCCTGCTCTCTGGGGTGTCTCACTGCCCAATTCTGCTGGGCCAGCTGTGCTGCTCTCCCCCAGGCAAGGGCCCAAACTAAGATCCCTGCCCCCTGCAGAAGCTGTACAGACACTGAACCACTTCAGGTCCAAGGAAAATGCAGTTTAGGGGCCAGCTTCCTGGGATCCCCCTCCCCAGATGGGATCAGACCCCAAAGAATTATTTAGGTAAGGCCCCTTTAGCAATGAACGGGGAATGCACACACTGGGTACCCCCCCAGGTAGCAATTATTTAGAGTGGACTTGATGGAAAATAAAAGTGATTTTATTAAGTTCAAGCAGTTGGATTTAAAGGTTATAAGTGAGAACAGGCAGAGCAAAGTAGATTGCAAACTCACAATAATAGAAAATACTTTGCTAATTCTAACACTAAAACCTCAGCACAAACTTACTATAAACTCACCCTAAAACTGTTTCTTTTCCAGCTAAGCCTTCCAAAGTAGGACTTTTCCTCACCCTGGGGTCTTTGGTTCCTTCCCTCGGGTGTGCCAGCCAGCCTGAAACCTAACCTGCTAAGTTCTTGTTTTTAAAGATTTTTTAAAGATTCCCTCTCCCCCGGAATTCTGTTTGTACATTCCACCCTTCCAGTTGGGGTGGACATGTGACTTCCTCAGCCCAAACACTGGTAAGAGTTAAGAGTAAAGGAGATTGTTTACAGTTGGTCATCTGGACACTGAGGGTCACATCCTTGATGGCTTTCTATTCACCGATTTAACATCATAAAGCATGCCACGCTCCACATATCTAACTTTACACACAAGAATGACACACACCACAATAAGGATAGAGATGTAGCCGTGTTAGTCTAGTTTAGCTGAAACAAAAAAAAAGGACTATGTAGCACTTTAAAGACTAACAAGATGGTTTATTAGGTGATGAGCTTTCGTGGGCCAGACCCACTTCCTCAGATCAAATTGTGGAAGAAAATAGGCATGACCATATATACCAAAGGGATACAATCAAAAAAAAAGTGAACACATATAGAAAGGACAAATCAAATTTCAGAACAGAGGGGGATAACGGGGGGAGAGGTAAATGTCTGTGAGCTAATGATATTAGAGGTGATAATTGGGAAGCTATCTTTGTAATGGGTAAGGTAATTAGGGTCTTTGTTAAGACCCGGCGTAAAGTGTCAAATTTAAGCATGAATGACAGTTCAGAGGTTTCTCTCTCAAGCCTGGTGTGAAAATGTCTTTGAAGCAGTATGCAGGTAATCAAGTCATTGAGACAATGCCCTTTCTGGTTGAAATGGCAAGAAACTGTTTTTCTTTGTGATACTGTCTGATATCCGTTTTGTGTGCATTGATTCTTTGGCGAGCGTCTGAGACGTTTGTCCAATGTACATAGCAGATGGACACTGTCGGCACATGATGATATAGATTATATTTCTGGATGAGCAGGAATATGTGTTCTTGATCTTATAACTGAATTGGTTAGGTCCAATAATGGTGTCAGCAGAGTAAATATGTGGACAAAGCTGGCAACGGGTTTGTTGCAAGGAAAAGTCCCAGGGTTGGTATTAGTGTGGTATGTCCTATGGTTGTTGGTAAGAATCATCCTGAGGTTAGGTGGTTGTCTGTAGGAGACTATGGGTCTGTCTCCCAGAGCCTCTCGGAGTTTAGTATCCTGTCCTAGTATAGGTTGTAGTTTATTGATAATATGTTGACGGGTTTAAGTTGGGGCTAGGTGATGACAAGTGGTGTTCTATTGTTGGTTTTCTTGGGTCTGTCTTGAAGTAGATGGTTTCTGGGTATTCGTCTGGCTCTTTCAATTTGTGTTTTTATTTCTCCAGGTGGGTAATTAAGGTTTATAAATGCTTGGTAGAGATCCTGAAGTTTCTGGTCTCTGTCGGTGGGATTAGAGCAGATGCGGTTGTATCAAGGGCTTGGCTATAGATGATGGATCTATGGTGTGTTCTGGATGGGAGCTGGAGGCATGAAGGTAACTGTATGAGTCAGTGGGTTTTCTGTAGAGAGTGGTGTCTAATTTACCATTGGTGATTTGTACTGTGGTATCCAGGAAATGGATCTCGTGTAGAATGGTCCAGGCTGAGATTGATGGTGGGGTGTAGGTTGTTAAAATCTCTGTGGAATGTCTCCAGTGTTTCTTGGCTGTGGGTCCAGATCATAAAGATGTCATCGATGTAGCGTAAGTATAGAAGGGGTAAAAGGACGGGTTCTGAGGAAACGTTGTTCTAAGTCAGCCATAAAGATGTTAGCGTACTGTGGGGCCATGCGGTACCCATGGCTGTGCCACTGATCTGGAGGTATGTTGTCCTCAAAACGGAAATAATTGTGGGTGAGAACAAAGTTACATAGGTCTGCTGCCAGATTGGCAGTGGTGTCCTCTGGGATAGTGTTTCTAATTGCTTGTAATCCGTCTTCATGTGGGATGTTGGTGTATAGAGCTTCTACATCCATGGTAGCAAGGATGGTGTTATCAGGGAGGTTATCGATGTTTTGTAGTTTTCTCAGGAAGTCAGTAGTATCTCGGAGATAGCTGGGAGTGTTGGTTGCGTAGGGTTTGAGAAGAGAGTCTACATAACTGGATAATCCAGTAGTGAGCGTGCCGATACCTGAGATGATGGCACGTCCGGGGTGTCCCGGTTTATGGATTTGGGGAAGCAGATAGAACAATCCTGGTCGGGGTTCAGAAGGTGTTTCTGTGTGGATTTGGTCCCGAGTAGATGTAGGGAGGTCTTTAAGGAGACAGTGTAGTTTCTTTTGGTATTCTGAGGTGTGCGGACAGTGTCCATCTGCTATGTACATTGGACAAACGTCTCAGAAGCTTCGCCAAAGAATCAATGCACACAAAACGGATATCAGACAGTATCACAAAGAAAAAACAGTTTCTTGCCATTTCAACCAGAAAGGGCATTGTCTCAATGACTTGATTACCTGCATATTGCTTCAAAGACATTTTCACACCAGGCTTGAGAGAGAAACCTCTGAACTGTCATTCATGCTTAAATTTGACACTTTACGCCGGGTCTTAACAAAGACCCTAATTACCTTACCCATTACAAAGATAGCTTCCCCAATTATCACCTCTAATATCATTAGCTCACAGACATTTACCTCCCCCCCCATCCCCCCTCTGTTCTGAAATTTGATTATTCCTTTCTATATGTGTTCACTTTTTTTTTTTTTGATTGTATCCCTTTGGTATATATGGTTGTGCCTATTTTCTTCCACAATTTGATCTGAGGAAGTGGGTCTGGCCCACGAAAGCTCATCACCTAATAAACCATCTTGTTAGTCTTTAAAGTGCTACATAGTCCTGTTTTTTGTTTCACCACAATAAGGGTATGTCTACACTACAAAGTTAATTCGAACTAACAGCCGTTAGTTCGAATTAACTTTAATAGGGGCTACACATACAAACCGCTAGTTTGAATTTAAATCGAACTAGCGGAGCGCTTAATTCGAACTAGGTAAACCTCATTCTACGAGGAGTAACGCCTAGTTCAAATTAAGTAGTTCAAATTAAGGGCTGTGTAGCCACTTAATTCGAACTAGTTGGAGGCTAGCCCTTCCCAGCTTGCCCTGGTGGCCACTCTGGGCCAAGCCAGGGAAACTCTTCTGCCCCCCTCCTGGCCCCGGAGCCCTTAAAGGGGCACAGTCTGGCTACAGTGCTTGTGCCAATTGCAAGCCTGCCAGCACCCAGCCAGCAGACCCTGCACCTGGCACAGCATGAGCCAGCCACCCGCTGCCACCCAGCCCTCCGCCTCTTCCCAGGACCAGGCTGGCGGCTCCCAGGAGCCTGCCCGGGGCTGCAAGAGGCGGGCACCCACCTGGTCTAGTGCGGAGATCGTGGACCTCATTGAGGTTTGGGGAGGCCTCCAACATCCATAATCTCCGCACTAGGCACAGGAAGGCGGCCGTCTAGGGCAGGATAGCTGCCAGCCTGGCCATCAGAGGCCACATGCGAACCCAGGAGCAGGTTTGCATGAAAATCAAGTTGGTCCAGTGAGACCTCCGACCCTGAGCCCTGAGCTTAGAACATAAGAACATAAGAATGGCCGTACTGGGTCAGACCAAAGGTCCATCTACCCCGGTAGCCTGTCTGCCGACAGTGGCCAGCACCAGGTACCTCGGAGGGGATGGACCAAGACAATGACCAAGCCATTTGTCTCGTGCCATCCATCTCCAGCCTTCCACAAACAGAGGCCAGGGACACCATTCCTACCCCTGGCTAATAGCACTCCATGGACCCAACCTCCATGAATTTATCTAACTTCTCTTTAAACTCTGTTATAGTTCTAGCCTTCACAGCCTCCTGTGGCAAGGAGTTCCACAGGTTGACTATGTGCTGTGTGAAGAAGAACTTTCTTTATTAGTTTTAAGCCTGCTACCCATTAATTTCATTTGGTGTCCTCTAGTCCTTCTATTATGGGAACTAATGAAGAACTTTTCTTTATGCACCCTCTCCACACCACTCATGATTTTATAGACCTCTATCATATCCCCCCTCAGTCTCCTCTTTTCTAAGCTGAAAAGTCCCAGTCTCTTTAGCCTCTTCATATGGGACCTGTTCCAAACCCCTAATCATTGTAGTTGCTTTTCTGAACCCTTTCCAAGGCCAAAATATCTTTTTGAGGTGAGGAGACCACATCTGTACACAGTACTGAAGATATGGCGTACCATAGTTTTATATTTCCCTTCTCCTTCTTCCCCTGGCTTCTCCTTCCAGCTCCCTCCTCCCAGGTTTCCCCTCCTCTTCCACCCTCTCTCTTCCTCTCTCCCACCTCCTTTCCCAGTCTCCCAGAGGTTAATCCCCCGTTTTGTTAAATAAAGAGAGTTTCTATTTTTGAACACACGTGTCCTTTTTTTTTTACATCAGGAAGGGGGCTAGGAAGTGGAAGGAGGTGAGGGAGGAATGGGGCACGAGCCCCGATGGGGAGGACTGGGGTGGCTCTGGGCTCCTCGGGTGGAAGCTCTCCTGCAGGGCCTCCTGGATCCTGACAGCCCCGATTGACTCCTGGATGGCAGCATGCGGCAAGTGCAGCCGGGCTGATGGCCGAGTGCTGTGATGTGCCGAGTGTGGGCACTCAGGGCACTCCAAGACAGGACTGCTTTGCTGTCCTCATCGAGTTAGACAAGCAAGCAGGGAACCCTGAGAACTGTCTGTCCGGGTGGGGTCGGGTCCTTTAAGCACAGCCTCGGCTAGCCTGAGGCAGCAGCTCCACACTCTAAGTCCTAACCTGATGCCCTGCCGACACTGGTTCCAGCCAGCCTTAACTTCGGTTCAGGGTCCACTCAATGTGGACATGCTAGTTCGAATTAGCAAAACGCTATTTCGAATTAGTTTTTGGGTCTAGATGCACTAGTTCGAATTAGCTTAGTTCGAATTAACTAATTGGAAATAAGTTAGTTCAAATTAGCACTGTAGTGTAGACATACCCAAAGATACACGGACCCAGCGGATTAGGCAAGAGGTTTGATAGGTGACAAGAGATAGTTTGTCCAAAGCACCTTTGAGTTAGGTCCACATCTCTGTGTCCACAAGTCCATTTTCTAAAGTGTGTATGTGTGTGTGGGTGCCTGTCAAACCACTGTCTGTGGTTTAACACGTACAGGGAAGGCAGTTAGAATTACCCCCTCCCCATTCACCACCAGTCCCTTGGCAGCTCCCCATTCAGTAGTTCACCAGCAGTCAATACCCACAGTGGATGAGAAGCTGGATATGAGTCAACCAGGTGGCCTTGTAGCCAAGAATGCTAATGGCATATTAGGGTGCATTAGGAGTAGCATTGCCAGCAGATCCAGATATGTCATTATTCCCCTTTATTCGGCTCTGGTGAGGCCACGTCTGGAGTATTGTGTCCAGTTCTGGGCCCCCCACTATAGAAAGGATGTGGACGCATTGGAGAGGGTCCAGCGGAGGGCAACCAAAATGATTAGGGGGCTGGAGCACATGACCTACGAGGAGAAGCTGAGGGATTTGGGTCTGTTTAGTCTGCAGAAGAGAAGGGGGGGCGGGGCTCAGAGCAGCCTGCAACTTCCTGAAGGGAGGTTCCAAAGAGGATGGAGAGAGGCTGTTCTCAGTAGTGACAGATGGCAGAACAAGGAGCAATGGGCTCAAGTTGTGGTGGAAGAGGTCTAGGTTGGATATTAGGGAAAACTATTTCCCTAGGCGGGTGGTGAAGCGCTGGGCTGGGTTCTCTAGGGAGGTGGTGGAATCTCCATCCCTAGAGGTGTTTAAGTCTCGGCTGGACAAACCCCTGGCTGGGATGATTGAGTTGGGGTTGGTCCTGCTTTGGGCAGGGGGCTGGACTTGATGACTCCTGAGGTCTCTGCCAGCTCTATGATTCTCTGATTGTATGACATGAACCAATGCCCGGCCTTTGCCTGTAGATCACACAAAGCCTGACAGCGCAGGGGGCAGCTAGCTCTGAAACCTCAGATTCACCTGGCGAAGGCGGGGAATTCTCATGCTGCCCCTTCCAGCCTCTGCTCTGCCTCCCCCCTACACCACCTGCCGCAAACAGCCCTGCCGGAGCAGGAGTCTATTTCCCTCTTGGCATGACAGAGAGAAAATGGTTACAGCAGGGAAGTCAGGACTCCCGACGCTGTCATCTTGCCTCTCCAAACTCCCTGCCTCAGTTTACCAGTGTGTGGAATGGGGACACACTCCTAGGGACTTTCCTGTTCTTTTCAAGATCCTTCCATGAAAGGGCTGGGCAGGATAATGCGAGTGTCGGATGGGAGCCACTGATCTCTGACCCCTCAGTGACACCCCGTCTGCCTCTCACCGCTCTCCCCTGTCTGCAGACCTGTCTGCCTGGATCCACCCCGCTCCTGGGCATGGGCAGGTGTCAGTGCTAACATTAGCCCTCGTCTGAGCACTAATGAACCAAACTGGTTACATACCCACAAATGCACAGAGCAGCCGATTCCTCTCTGATGCAGCCCAGAGCCCAGGAGTTCTCAGCTCCCTTGGGAAGGGCCCTTAATTACTGTTTACTCCTCTCACTGGATAATTAGCACAGAAGCACCAACGGGCTTCTCCCCAGCCTGTTGGCATCCAGATGCCATTTCTGCCCCAGAGGCTGAGTGACCCCCCTGGAGCTGCCCAGAGCTGGGTTATAAGCAGTGCCCAGCCCTGTGCCAGCTCTCGGCGCGGGATGCTGCTGCAGACGCTGGGCTGAGAGAGGTGCGGGACGCGGCTGCCTGAGGGGGGTTCCCAGGAAGACACGTCCCTCTCAGCACTCACAGGTACCAGCTCTAGCTGAGGGCTCCCCTGCCCCACAGCCCCAGGGCAGCGTGGGTGTGAGGGGCAGAGAGTCGGTCTGGGCCCTTTGCGCTCTGCAGAGCCACGGAACATCCCAGGCCCTGCCCAGGGGAGGATTCCTGCCAAAATATCCTGGAGCAAAATGTGCATCGTTGGGTGCCCCTCCCCCTCTGGCTGCTGCCTCCGCCCCGAGGTGGCTGCGTCTCTGCACAGGGGCCCTCAGGCTGAGCGGTGGGGCAGACGTTTGATATCAAACAGCCCTCAGGCCGGGGCAGCACTTTGCTCAGGCCCCACTGGGGAAGCTCCCCCGGCAGTGAGAGCTGGTAAGAGCGCGGGAGCCAGCGGGGGTGAGTGCCCAGACACTGCCCCTCCTGCATCGCAGGGCGCTGGTGGAAGGGGCCGGGCTGCTCCTGACGTGTCGCTGGAAGCCATGGGGGCAGGGCCCCTCACTGGAACGAGCCAACGTTGGGATCCAGCCCAGGCCGGACGTCTCCTCTCCCAGAGCCACGGGAGACGGCAGGTGCCCTGTTAGGCCTGGGAATGTGGCACCCCAGCCCAGCCACCTCCGCTTGTAGCTCTCCCACTTCCTTCCTGAGAGATTGCACCAGCAGGCGCCTTCCACATGAGCTCCCCAGCGTGGCTTTCAGTCAGTGGGAAATGCAAGGCCACTGTCCCTGCAAAACCGCCCCAGGACCTGGGTTGAGCAGCCTGGCCAACATTCGGCCTGTAGGCTGGATGCAGCCCCCCAAGCCATCGGATCCGGCTCAGAAACGTGGCTGCCGGGCAGTTTTGCTTTAAGGTCTGTGAGCCCAGAGGGGAGGGGGGAACCTTTAGGAGCTGCTCCTGCCCCCAGCACAATCCCATTGGCTGTTTTTTTGCTGGAAAGTGCCCAATGGGAGCTGCCTGTTTCAATGACAGGCAGCCAAGCAGCACCGCCCCCCTCCCCTCCGGGGTCATAGTTATTCACAGAGCACATGGCTGCAGCTTGTGCGGGGTGGGGCAGGCAGGGAGGCTGCTTCGGGAAAGTGCTGGGCTGCTGGCTGGTAAGTCTCCTGGCCAAAGCCTGCCTCTGGCATCCCAGCCCCTTCCTCCCCCAACCCTCTGTCCCCCACTCCTGCCCCCATCCCACATACCCAAATCCTCTGCCCTCCCTTCTGCACCCATATCCTCCCCCCCCCCATATCTGGCACTCCCATCACCTGCCCCAGGTCACAGTCCCCTCCTGCCCTAGCTCACAAACCAAACTCCTGCACTCCCTCTGTACCCCAATCCCCTGCCCTAGGTCACAATCCATCCCCCTGCTCCGCAGTTCAGTGTCCCAGGTCACAACTGCCTCCTTCACCCAAACTCCCTTCCTGCCCCCAAGCTCCCATCTGCACCTGACCTCCACCCCAGAACCCGCACCTCCTCCATTAATATCATGGAAGAGTGTGGCCCTCAACCACTTTCCAAATTCTTGGAGTGGCCTCCCATCAAAAATTATTTCCCATCCCTGGAGTAGAGGCATCCATGGGCAGGTGCTCTCTCCGCCTATGGGTGAGGCAGAGGAGACAGGCTCACTTCTGGCACAAGTGTTGTAGACCTTCCTAACCATATTAGGACTCCCTCTTACCAACTCCTCTGTCTGGAGCCCCCTATCTGCTTCGTGCCCCTGGCCACTCTGCCTCTGGCTTTTTAAGTCAAGGGAAAGATTTTTTTCATGAAAAAAGTTTTGCCTGTTTCAGTTTCCTTTTGTGTGTGAGCTTAGACGAGGAGCCAGAGAGAGAGAGAGAGAGAGAGAGAGATGGCCTGAACCAGGGATAAAGACTCAGATTTTTAGTGTTATCCATGCCACAGGAAGGACTGAACCCTGGAACAAAGGATATGTAAGTGAACAGAGTATGGTTAGGTAGACACACTCTGGTTAGATCTTTGTTTTTAGTTTAGATAAACTCTCTGCTAAACCCCATGTACTGTAAGTGAACCTGAATCCCAGGGAAGCAGTTCTCTGTGCTCTAACCTATTTTTTTTTGTGACTCTGTAACTCCTAGCAACCAAGTACGCATCACCAGATGTGTCTTCTTTGTCTTCTTAATACAATCACCCTTTGAAGACTATGATCTGACTCCTGAGTTCTAAGAAAAAGCAGGAGGTTCTGAGCACCCGGGCTTGAGACTGGAGTTCCGCTGTTAAGAAATTACAGTTTGTTTCCAAGCTCTCTCCTAAGGGAGGGTTACAGAGCTTGGCATTATCCCATTGGAAGAAGGTCCTGAGCTTGTCTTCCTGGCTTTGAAAGGTTTTTTTTGCATTTGGGTGGTGGCAGCAAATCACCAAAGGTCGAGTCCAGGGAGTCTGTGACCTTGGTGAGTTTTTTAAGCAGAACCCTTTAGGGGCAGGGCACTTTAACATCTCTTGCAGGCCCCCATCATCTGCACTCGAAGTGCCAGAGTGGGAAACACTGACCAGTACCCAGTTTGTGTTTCCTGCTAGTGCCTATTGAGGTTTCCCGCAGCAGGACATGTAGCAGTTAGGGACGGGGGGGAGCACCACACGTTCTGGAACTGGAATTCATGGGGCCAATTTCTCATAATTCGTTTCTCTGACTAACAAAAATCCCTTATTTCAATGTGTGAAGAGCAACAAATTTGCTTCCCCCATGAGAACAGCCTCCAGTCCTTCATGTCGTGGCTCATATTCCCATTGTCTCTCCTTCCAGGCACTTTTACTGTGTCCAACTCCGTAGGCCCTGGGCACATAGAGGAACTGAGGGGAAGTCTCCGTTCTGCCTTGAAGTTGGAGAATTCTTCCCTGCTCCATGTCACATTCCAACACCACTATCTTCACCAACCCCTCCACCTTCATCCTGCTGGGCATTCCTGGCCTGGAGGTGGCCCATGTCTGGATCTCCATCCCCTTCTGTGCCATGTATACAATAGCCCTCTTGGGGAATTTCACCATCCTGTTCATTGTGAAGACAGAGCCGATCCTCCATGAGCCCATGTACTATTTCCTCTGCATGCTGGCCGTCACCGACCTGATCCTGTGCACATCCATCCAGCCCAAAATGCTGAGCCTCTTCTGGTTCAATTCCAGGGAGATCGATTTCAATTGCTGCTTTGTCCAGATGTTCTTCATTCATGGAATCTTCATAATGGAGTCTGGGATCTTTGTGGCCATGGCTGTGGATCGCTACGTGGCCATCTGCCATCCCCTGAGATATTTCATCCTCATGACAAACCCAGTTTTGGTCAAGAGTGCTGTGGCTGTCGTACTGCGCGGCATCATACTTGTCCTGCCCATGGTCCTTCTGGCGAGGCAGTGGCCGTATTGCAGAAGCAACATTGTCCGCTACACAGAATGTGGGCACATGAATGTGGTGAGTCTGGCTTGTGCCGACACCCGCATCAGTAGTCACTACGGCCTTTTTCTATTAAGCTGTCTGAATGGCGTGGATGTGTTTTTTATTGCCTTGTCCTACACCCAGATCCTCAGGGCCATCTTCCGCCTCCCCACAAAGGACACTCGGCTCAAGACTTTTTGGGACCTGCGGCTCCCACCTCTGTGCCATCACACTCTTCTATGTCCCAGGTCTGCTCTCGTCCCTCATATTCCGTTATGTCCAGAATGTGCCTTGGTATGTCAATGTCCTCATGTCCAGCCTGTATCTCTTAGTGCCCCCCATGCTAAACCCCATCATCTACGGGGTGAGAACCAAACAGATCCGGGACAGGCTGTTCGGGCTCATTACATCTAAAGGCTCCTAATGTTTGCTCCTGGGGCTCCGGCTCTCACAGGGAGCTGTGTGTGGGGCCGGCTGCTGATGTGACTCTTCCCCTGAGTCAGCTCCTGGCCGGTCACAGAGACATTAAACCCTATTGTTGCCCTCACTGCTCTGTGTGTCAGGGTGAGACCCTGGGGATGGGGATGGGCACAGCTCGGACACATCGGAACAGCACCTTGCTCATTGCAGGTGTCTGGACACAGGCAGCCCAGCCATCTACCCCCATCCTCCTCACGGCCCTGCTCCTTCCCTGTCTATTGGCCCAGGGCCAAGGTTGTTCACTCCTCCCCTCCCCCCATCACTCACTGGGCTCCCTCTGCTCTCAAGGAGGGACTGGAGCTGCTATGAGCACACACCGCTGGGGCTCACAGGCCAGACAGGAATGAAGAGGGATGCTGGGAATCCGTACAGCAGCAGAGGGCTGGGAGCAGGGTTGTGTGGCCGGTTAGGCCGTTCATCTTGCAGCTCCTGGGCCCTGCAGCTCGTCCAGAGTCCTGAGGGCAGGGTCCTTTGTGTGGGTCACTTCTTCAGCTTTCAGCTCTCTCTTGTTCCTCCCAGCTGGGGCCTGTAGCAGGCAGAATCCCTTCAGTGGGTGTGGGCTGGGATGGGCCCGAAACCCTTTGCCCTCAGCCAGCCCTCAGGACAAGGGAAGGGATCAGCTTAGAAGCCAGCAGGACAACAGCTGAGACAGGTGGAGGATTAGCCCTGGGTGAGCTGGGGCGGCAGGGTGCTGGGCAGAGGTCGGCTGCCTTCAGTAGCTCTCCTGGAGGGAGATCCATGGCACAGCCCATGAGCTGGCTAGTCACACATGTACACGGCACCTTCCCTGGGACCACAGGGCCCCCAGTGCCTCATTGCTGGAGCTGGGCCATGTCACTGAATCCATCACACACTCGGCATGGCGCTTTGGTCACTGCACCTGGACGATCATTAGCCAGGCTGCTGGGCAGCGTTATCCCCTGTCATGGAGGGTCCGAGAGAGACGGAGATAAATGATTCACCCAGGGACACTCAATGAGCCAGCGGCAGAGCTGGGAGCAGGAACCAGGAGTCCTGAGCCCAGAGCTGCATTGCTCTGGCCAGGAACTGGCGCTGCTCCTCCTGGCGTTACTAGATTGAGTGAGAATATTGCTGTGCCTTGACCTGACCTGAGCGTATGGGCTATGTTTCTGGCTCGCCATTGGCTGCATCTGGTCAGACGATATTTAGGTTCTTATCCCAGCTCAGGCTACAGCGTCGGATAGAGTCCAGAGACCCCTACCTTGGAAAAGGGTTCTTGGGGCGCATGGCCCGGGCACCCAAACTGAGGACAATGCCAGTTAATTTAAAAGTTTATAGAGACACATGAAATAATCACAAACAAACCACAGCAAACATGGGGTGACAAGAACATAATACAATTCTAGCATTCCCCGGGGAACATTTCTGAGGTAGGGAACTACTTAGCCTGGCGTAGGTACACCTGTCTCTGAAGAGCTGGTGTGAAGAGACGGAGGACCAGCCTTGCCCCTGGCCTGCCCGATGAATTCAGAGCTAGGGGCTGAGCCAGACTGTCTAGGGGCTGAGCCGCACTGTGAAGCTGAGCCAATAGTCCGAGAGATGGTAGAGAAGCTGAAGAACCAACAAACAGACAGAAGCAGAAGCAGGGATGTTTTACAGGCCTTGGCCCTGCTTAGTTCAGACCCCACCTACCCTGCCCAAATCGTATTTCCTCACTGTAAGAAATCATCAGGTGCACTATTCTACAGGTTGGTAGATGATGGCGCTCATTCCTACCTATTACTGAGGATTAGCTCACTCCCAAAAGCATTACCTTGGGCCTTCCTGGCAGCTTCTCTGCTCTGCGGGTACCAACTGATTCTGGGCACTGGATGAACCGACTCAGCTTTAGGTTCAGTTCCCGCCTTTAGTTCCCCAAAGTCGAGAAGCAACCAAACCGGCATTTCATCCAGGCCACACTTTGCAAGTGCCTCTACTAACCTAGAGCTGGATATAATAACCAGTTAATACAAATCAAGCTCAGAAAAGCATGTTGGGGTCAGTTTCAGAGTGGAGAGGGGTAACTAATGGTGTCCCTCGGGGTCCTTCCTGGGACCCACCCTATTCAACATATTCATAAATGATCCAGAGAAAGGGGTAAACAGTGAGGTGACAAAATTTGCAAATGATACAAACTACTTGTAATTGTTAAGACTGTGAAAGAGCTTCAAAAGGATCTCTCAAAACTAGGTGACTGGGCAATGAAGTGGCAGATGAATTTTAATGCTGATAAATGCAAAGTAATGCACACTGGGAAACATAATCCCCACTATACGTACAACACGGTGGGGACTAAATTACCTACAAGTATTCAAGAGAGAGATCTTGGAGTAATTTTGGATAGTTCTCTGCAAACATCCACTCAATGGACAGTGCCAGTCAAAAAAGCAATCAGACTGTTAAAAGCATAGAGAATAGGATAGAGAATATCTTATTTCCTCTGGATAAATCCATGTTACTCCCACATCTTGAATACTGCGTACAGATGTAGTCGCCTCATCTCAAAAAAAAGATATCTTAGCATGGGAAAAGGGTTAGAAAAGGGGAAAAAAAGATTATGGGTTTTGAATGTCTGCCATATCAGTGAAATTAAAAAGACTGGTACTTTTCATCTTAGAGAAGAGGAGACTAAGGTGGGATATGATAGGGGTCTATACAACCATGTCTGGTGTGGAGAAAATGCATAAGAAATAGTTATTTACCTTTTCCCATAACAGAAGAACTAGGGATCACAACATGAAATTAGTAGGTAGCAGGTTTAAAACAAGCAAAAGGAAGGGATTTTTTTTTCATGCAGTGCACAGTCAACCTGTGGAACTCCTCGCCAGAGGATGTTGTGAAGGCCAGGATGTTAACAGGTTTCAATAAAGATCTAGATACATTCATGAGGGTTAGATCCATCGATGGCTATCAGCCAGGATGGGTAGGAATGGTGTCCCTAGCCTGGCCTCTGTTTGTCAGAGGCTGGAAATGGGTGACAGGCCAGGGATCACTCGATGATTCCCTGTTCCGCTCATTCCTTCTGGGACACCTGGCACTGCCACTGTTGGCAGACAGGCTACTGGGCTAGATGGACCTTTGGTCTCACTCAGTACGGCCGTTCTTATGTTCCTATGTGGTGTGATATAGGATGTGCTTTGGGGCACAGGAGAGAGGGTCAAATCAGGGCGAATTGCTTAGAAAAAGCTACTTACAGCCCAAGATTGGGCATCCTCCTCTCTAAGGCACCAAACCAGTCACAAAGAGCACTTCTGTTTGCCACACTGCCCAGTTTTACAAGAAATCACCTTAGGCACTCCAGGTTTCCCTTGTCGGACCAGCACCGCTCCTTACACTGGTGAGAGGTTATGAAAAAATGTCACCAAATCTGAACAGGTTCTTCTGCTGCCAAAGGACCAGCCACATCCCCAGGTCAATTTATATCTCGGATCTCACCCCAAAAAGTACAGTGCGCTAATCACTTTGCATCTGAACTACAACGGTGTAGTGGGCAGGGGGGGCTGCTCGCTGACCCCGAGGGGGATGAACCCCTCTCCAAGCCCGGGTAGGCCGAGCCGGGTCCTGCCCCTTTAACTCCACAGAGGCCAAGGGATGGGGCAGGGAGGATAAGAGCCTAGCCCAGGAGCTCAGTAGGGTCTCAGCCGTCGGAGGAAGCAGAGCCCTGCCCTGAGCTCCCAAGCCAGGAGGACCCTGAGGACCTTGCAGAGGCTGAGGACTGGCCCAGACTGTCGGGCCCTCGCTCCAGAGAGGAGACCTTCTACAACCTGCCAAAGGGTGCAGACTACCATGACCCCGACGGGGAGCCTAGTAGATGTGGTGGGGGAGTTAGGAAGTGGCCCGGGGGAAGCTGAGGACTCTCAGACTGATCTCATAACTTTCTAGAGTATGTCAGTGTGTTGCAGGCCAGACCCTCGCTGACCCCAGTGGCCCTGGGCCAGGAAGTGGTGGAGAGGGGAGGGCCCGCATCCCCCCGACACCCTAGGTACCAGGTGGCAGTCTCCCCCTCCACGCTCGTGCCTGGGGAACTGCACTTGTTCACTGCCCTGCCCTGAACCAAGGCCTGGGCCATACTGATGTTGGGGCTGTTTGTTTGCTTACTAATTGGAACGCCTTTGCTCTGGTGCCTCCCCTAAACCAGGGCCTGGGACTTATTGACAGTGGGGCAGTGTTCGTATCACTGCCTGTCTTGCTCTCAGGGTTCCCAGTTTGAACGCAGACCCTAGACTGGCACATGCAAGCCTGAGCACAGCTTGGGGACCCAGGACTCAAGTGGCCGGCCTACATGTGATTTGAGAAAGAGAGAAAGAAAGATGGTTAAATAACCAATTTACAAAGACCAATTGCAAAGTTCTAGGTGCAGGCCTGTAGCAGAGATGCAACAATCCACCGGCTTAAGACAAGTCCCTGGGGCACATTCTCTGCTAGGATGGGTCATCAGACCTTCTGGCTTCAGTTGATAGCAAAGATGCCTCAGAGATGACTAGTAGGATTGAAGACAAACCGTGGAACCTCTAGGGCCCTTTTTATAACCATGCCCGTGGGGATCCCACTGGTCTCGCTGCGTGACAGTCGGTCCTAGGATGAGCAAGTCTCCTGCCCGTGCCTAACTCGGCCCTGGTCTGAACGGTCACGGCACAGCTCCTCGGATGTGGATTGCCACTGCTCCCCCCTCCAGCGTCCCCACATCCTGTTGTCACTGCCACCCCCACGGGGGCCGTCTCATTCCCGCTAGCTGTGGGTGGCCCTCAGGGGGTGGTATTCATGTCCCTGGTCCTTAATCCACTAGGGGCTGACATGTTCCCTCCGCCGCCCCCTCCCTCGCTGGGGTTGGGGTCGGGCCGCGCGGTGCCGTTGTTTCTGATGCCGCGCTGGGGATCAGATCCTGTTTGCCCATCTCCGTGGTCCGCAAGGTTTATTATGGGGCCCAGATGGAGGAAAAATCTAGCACTCCCTCAGCTTTGGGCCGGGGGGTACGACAGGGGTGTCCGCTGTCAGGCCAGTTGTACGCTCTGGTGATCGAGCCCTTCCTCTGTCCCCTCCGTAGGAGGTTGACGGGGTTGGTATGCAGCCAGGTCCAGACCTTCCGCCTCCAGGCCCTGCAGAAACTCCTCTTGAGTGCAGGTAGTCTGGCATGGAGCACTTTGGCGTGCGCCTTCCTCCGCCACCTCCGCGGGCTCCGATACAACCGGCAGCTTTTTCATCCACCCCAGGGGTCTTCCATGAGACCTCTCAGAGCTGCCAGAATTCTACCCAGAACTCCTCCAAACCTGGAAGCTGTTCTCAGTGACCAGGTCCGTTGTGGCCACTGAGGGGGCAGACCTCCTTGCAGAGCCCCTGCTCCACAATCCAGCCTTGTGCGTGCAGGTGGCGGAGTCTCCCTCGGTGCTCCAGAGGCTGATCCTGGCAGAGACCTCCAAGGTCGGAGACCTCCTGGACTATGACGGGGGGACTGGGTGGATCCCTGAGCACTCACTCAGCGCATGGGTCTCTGCACCCCCTGTACCCCCCTGCGCCTACTCCAGGAGGCGAAGGCAGTTTTGCCGCAGCCCACTCTCAATTTCCTGCAGAGAGCCCTGCGAGAGGGTATGACCCTCCCCTCCCTTCCTGCAAAACCTCCATCCATTGTTATCGGGCCCCTGTTCCGCGGGGCCCCCCAGCCTTCCCATTCCTGGACCCCCAGCAGGCTGCAGGACTTGCAGCCAGTCTGTTTCTGAACTGCGCCAAGAGAACACCTGTACACGCTCATGCTCCACACTCTGCATTTCCTCACCCTCATGTCCCGCCCAGACTCCAACTGGCGGGACTACTTAAGACCAGTGGAGGGTGAGGAACCCTGATGGGCCAGCACATATTCCACCTTAATCCCGCGGCCCTTCAGGGACATCAGTTAGCAGCTCCTGAATGGAGCCGTGAGCACGGGCATGTGCCTGGTGTGGTTCATCCCTATCCCAGACACCTGCCCCTTCTGCGGCGTGAGGGACAACCTGGCTCATGGATAGCTAGAATGCGCAGGCTTGCAGGCCCTATTCTAGCTCCTCCAGAACATCTTATTGAGGTTCTGGCTGCACTTTTCCCCACATCTTTTCGTTTCTGCACACCCCATCCGTGGCCCCACAAAGTCGCAAGAACTCCTCATCAACCTCCTCCTGGCCCTGGCAAAGGCTGCCATCTACAATACCAGGAGGAGGATGCTGGACGAGGGGGTTCTCTGCAACTGTAGGGCCCATTTTCGATCCTCCCTGGTCTCACGTATCTGGGCAGAGTTCCTCTGGGCAGCGTCCACTGGCTCCATCGACAGCTTTAAGGAGCAGTGGGCGCTGTCCGGGGTTCTCTGCTCGGTGTCCCCATCCGGTTCCCTCGTTTTGAAACTGTGACCCGCACCCCCTGACCCTTTAGTCATTATTTGTCCCCCATGATTAGTTGGACATGGGTCCAGTCGTTCCTCCCACATGGCTGGGGGAGGTGCTTCTGGCAGTGGGCTATGCCCGCCCAACCTCCCATGTTTTCAAATAGAACCCACTACGGTTCCATGTCGTGTGTTTGGCTAGGAGCAGAGGGAGCCGGCTGAGCAGGTGGCAAACCTCTCCGAGGCTCTTCCCTTCCACAGGGGAGTCTGTCTCCTAGCTGAAGTGCAGGTGGGAAAGGAGAAGCGCCAAAGAGGCACCTGCCCGCACTCACGTCCGTCACTCTGCATTGTCTGTCGTGCTCCAGGGAGACCTCGAAAGGGAACTGGCCGCAGCGGAGCCACAGGGAGCTCTGAGACTGCCCTGCCCTGCAGCCTGCCCCACCAGGCCGTTGCCATGGACTCTCTGTGAGGTCACCGCCTCCCAACCTCCTTGGACCAATAAGCTGAGGTGCTGCAAAAGGCCCTTGTGATGTCACTGCCACACCCACCCCAGCCCTGCAGGGCTAATGTGCTGGCCCTGGCTGCTGCTTTGCTCCCCCTGGGTCAGGCCCCCTTCCTGCACTCCCTGTTGGATCTGGCGTTGAAGCAGGCGACACATGAAAACATCAGAGGATGCTCAATGTGCCACACTGGGGTTTGCAGAGATCTGGAACCTATAAGTCAGAGTGGGGAACCTGCAGCTGGCTCCTCTCTCCCCCCTGCCCCCAGAATAGGGGAGTCTGTGCTGGCGCTCCAGCCCCCTCACTATCCCACCGTGGGGCTGGAGCACACAAAATCTACTAGCCTAGGGTCAGCAGCCCCTGACCCCAAAAAGATTCCCCACCCATGCAGTAAGGCCCCAAGAGATGTTATCTCATCTAATCTGACAGCCCCTGGCCCCCTCCCTGTGCATATCACAGGCCTCTGGAATGGCACAAGAGCGAGCTTTGGACCAACGCCCCCTCCAGGAAGGCATCTGCTCCTCACTGGAAAACACCACGAGATGCAGAAACTACCACTTCCCTGGCAGGCTGGAGGCCACAGATGTAGTGAGGGGAAGGGAATCCTAGAATCCTAGAATCCCAGGGCTGGCAGAGACCTCAGGAGGTCATTGAATTCAACCCCCCTATTAGAAGCAGGACCAACCCCAACTAAACCATCCCAGCCAGGGCTTTCTCAAGCCGGGACATAAACACCTCTAGGGATGGAGATTCCACCCCTCCCTAGGGAACCCAGCCCAGTGCTTCACCACCCTTCTAATGCCCCAAGCGGCGGATGCTGCTTCTCCTACGGCTTTTTCCTGAGGTGCCCCGGGGACTGACGGGCTGGGAGCCAGGCCTGACCATGGCGGGAGGAGGGGGTCACTGATCTCTGACCCCAGGAAACTTGGAAATGGCAGAGATGCTTCATGACTTCTTTGTTTCAGTCTTCACCGAGAAGTCTGTAGGAATGCCTAACATAGTGAATGCCAGTGGGAAGGGGGGAGGTTTAGAAGATAAAATAAAAAAAGAACAAGTTAAAAATCACCTAGAAAAGTTAGATGCCTGCAAGTCACCAGGGCCTGATGAAATGCATCCTAGAATACTCAAGGAGCTGATAGAGGAGGTATCTGAGCCTCTAGCTATCATCCTTGGAAAATCATGGGAGACAGGAGAGATTCCAGAAGACTGGAAAAGGGCAAATCTAGTGCCCATCTATAAAAAAGGGAAATAAGAACAACCCAGGAAACTACAGACCAGTCAGTTTAACTTCTGTGCCAGGGGAAGATAATGGAGCAAGTAATTAAGGAAATCATCTGTAAACACTTGGAAGGTGGCAAGGTGATAGGGAACAGCCAGCATGGATTTGTAAAGAACAAATCGTGTCAAACCAATCTGATAGCTTTCTTTGATAGGATAACGAGTCTTGTGGATAAGGGAGAAGCGGTGGATGTGGTATACCTAGACTTTAGTAAGGTGTTTGATATGGTCTCTCATGATATTCTTATCAATAAATTAGGCAAATACAATTTAGATGGGGCTACTATAAGGTAGGTGCATAACTGGCTGGATAACCGTACTCAGAGAGTAGTTATTAATGGTTCACAATCCTGCTGGAAAGATGTAACAAGTGGGATTCTGCAGGGGTCTCTTTTGGGACCAGCTCTGTTCAATATCTTCATCAATGATTTAGATATTGGTATAGAAAGTACGCTTATTAAGTTTGCAGATGGTACCAAGCCGGGAGGGGTTGCGACTGCTTTGGAGGATAGGGTCATAATTTAAAATGATCTGGACAAATTGGAGAAATGGTCTGAGGTAAACAGGATGAGGCAGTTTCACACATACAGAATGGGAAGCGACTGTCTAGAAAGGAGTATGGCAGAAAGGGATCTAGGGGTTATAGTGGACCACAAGCTGAATATGAGTCAACAGTGTGATGCTGTTGCAAAAAAAGCAAACATGATTCTGGGATGCATTAACAGGTGTGTTGTGAGCAAGACACGAGGAGTCATTCTTCCGCTCTACTCTGTGCTGCTTAGTTGTCAGTTGGAGTATTATGTCCAGTTCTGAGCACTGCATTTCAAGAAAGATGTGGAGAAATTGGAGAGGGTCCAGAGAAGAGCAACAAGAATGATGAAAGGTCTAGAGAACATGAGCTATGAAGGAGGGCTGAAAGAATTGGGTTTGTTTAGTTTAGAAAAGAGAAGATTGAGGGGGGACATGATAGCAGTTTTCAGGTTTCTAAAAGGGTGTCATGAGGAGGAGGGAGAAAACTTGTTCATCTTGGCCTCTGAAGATAGAACAGGAAGCAATGGGCTTAAACTGCAGCAAGGGAGGTTTGGGTTGGACATTAGGAAAAAGTTCCTAACTGTCAGGGTAGTCAGACACTGGAATAAATTGCCCAGGGAGGTTGTGGAATCTCCATCTGTGGAGATATTTAAGAGTAGGTTAGATAAATGTCTGTCAGGGATGGTCTAGACAGTATTTGGTCCTGCCATGGGGGCAGGGGACTGGACTCAATGACCTCTCGAGGTCCCTTCCAGTCCTAGTATTCTATGATTCTATAAGTGACAGCCCCGTCTGCCTCTCACCGCTCTCACCAAACCTGTCTGCCTGGATCTACCCCCTCCTGGGCACTGGCAGGGCCTCCGAGCTCACATGAGCCCAGGTTTCATCACTAACGAACTAACATTGTTAAACATCCATAAATACGCAGAGCAGCCGACACCTCTCTGATGCAGCCCAGAGCCCAGGAGTTCTGCGCCCCTTTGGGAAGGGCCTTTAATTGCTGTTTACTCCAATTGCTGAATAATTAGTACAGAAGCCCAGACGGGCTTCTCCCCAGGCTGTTTGCATCCAGATGCTGCTTCTCCCCCAGAGGCTGAGTGACCCCCCCCCGGGGACTGCCCAGAGCTGGGTTATAACCAGTGCCCAGCCCTGTGCCGGCTCTCGGCGCGGGACGCTGCTGCAGGCGATGGGCTGAGAGAGGTGCGGGACGCGGCTGCCTGAGGGGGGTTCCCAGGGAAGACACGTCCCTCTCAGCACTCACAGGTACCAGCTCTGGCTGAGGGCTCCCCCGCCCCACAGCCCCAGGGCAGCGTGGGTGTGAGGGGCAGAGAGTCGGTCTGGGCCCTTTGCGCTCTGCAGAGCCACAGAACATCCCAGGCCCTGCCCAGGGGAGGATTCCTGCCAAAATATCCTGGAGCAAAATGTGCATCGTTGGGTGCCCCTCCCCTTCTGGCTGCTGCCTCCGCCCCGAGGTGGCTGCGTCTCTCTGCACAAGGGCCCTCGGGCTGAGCGGTGGGGCAGACGTTCGGTACCAAACAGCCCTCAGGCCGGGGCAGCACTTTGCTCAGGCCCCACTGGGGAAGCTTCCCGGCAGTGAGAGCTGGTAAGAGTGCGGGAGCCAGCGGGGGTGAGTGCCCAGACACTGCCCCTCCTGCATCGCAGGGCGCTGGTGGGAAGGGGCCGGGGCTGCTCCCTGACGTGTGTCGCTGGAAGCCATGGGGGGGCAGAGCCCCTCACTGGAACGAGCCAACGTTGGGATCCAGCCCGGGCCGGACGTCTCCTCTCCCAGGGCCACGGGAGACGGCAGGTGCCCTGTTAGGTCCGGGAATGTGAAACCCAACTCAGCTGGCAGCAGAGCCCCCGCCAGGGAAACCTCCGTCCAACGCTGAACGTTTGCGAACGCAGAAGCCCCAAAAGTGCGGTCTGCATAGGGAAGGTGTCAGGCGGGTCCCTACGGGCAGTAGCACGGCCAGCACCGGCTGCAGTAGCCAGCCCATCTGTGATCCCTGCCAGCCAAGCTCTGCTCCAGTGTCTCTGTGGCAAGGAGTTCCACAGGCCCAGCAGGGATCCTGGGAAAGGGTTTCCTTTCTCCGTGGTGTGGGTCAGACTGTCCGTGCGGTTGGATGCTCCTTTGGCCCTGTGCAGGGGGCACAGTGAGTACCTGCCTGCTCTGCTTTCTTTACCGAGAGCTCCGTAGGCTTTGGGGTCAGAAGGAGCCATGACATCGTCCGTTCCAACCACGCATCTCACACTGTTACACCCTCCCCAGGCGCCTCCCGCGGGGTGGGGAGCCGGCAGGTTGTGGGACTTTGTCAGCCTGCAAACCACGGAATTGTCCCTATTATCTGTGGTAGGAAAGTTTGTTTTATTGTTTTTTAATTTTTTTTTCATTTCAAATAATATAACAAGAGAATGTAGCCTGATATTTAGAGGCGCATGGCAGTTAGAGGATGTAGACTTTTTGTTTGTTGTTGTTTTGTTGTTTTTTTATTGTTGTTGTATTTGGCGATACAGACCTAGCGTGGGAAGGATTAACAACCTGATCAGTGCGAATCCTAGAGCAAGCGGCTGTAGCATGGCATTTGCAGGAGCTGTGACACTGGGAGACCATTTTTTAACACCAACACACCGAGGGGGAGCTAGCTGAGGACACACCCACGTGTGCCCCACGTTTCATGTTTTCTTCAATTTCCTAACCCTTGTGAGTGGGCTTTTCCTACTGCTCCTGGCACTAACATTTCATTGGTTATTTTGGGCACTGTCCAGGTCACTGCCCCTTTCTCTGCTCTATCGTTGTGTGTTGTGTGACCACATTTGGCCCTTTCCCTGTTGCAATGAGGGGTTTGGTTTTCATTGAACCCTCTTCTGTGCGCAGTGTGGTGTGTTCGTCTAGCCGGTCCATGCTCTGCTCATGAGCACGTCGCGGGGGATACGACACACCACCCGCCAGGATGGTGCTAGCGACTGGGAGATTGGAGGGGCCATTCAAACACACGACTCCATAATCCCGGGGGTGTCAGCTTTCCCCGCAGTGACTGGCTCCCTGTCACCCCGGGCAGGGCGCTGGGAAAACGATTTTCGACACCTTGCACGACTGCTCCTCGGAGCGGCTGGTTCTGTTCCCCGCCAGAGGAAAGAGCCAGCGCGGTGAAACAGCAGAGCAAAGCAGCAGGGAGAGGCAGAAAAACATTGTTTAAAAGCCCACGATGGATCCCAGTGAGGAAAATAGAGAGGGGCAAAACGCTGGGAAATCAAGTGTGGAAATGGGATTGGGAAGGGCAAAAAGGAACGAGAAGAACAAGTAGCCAGAGACTGAAAACCTCCCAGCAGCAATTGTTTCAGGTGCAGCTAGAGCAGGGAGCCTGCAACGGAGCCAGGGGAGGTCCCTGCAGAGAAACAAACTGAATTCTTTGCCTCAGGCTTCTGGGCTGGGGACGGGAGGGAGATTCCCAAACCTGAGCCCTGCTTCTAGGGGTCAGATCTGAGGACGTGTCCCAGATCGAGGTGTCGTGAGAGCAGGTTCTGGAAGAAATTGATAACTGAGCAGCTGCACGTTACCAGCACCACAGGGCACTCACCCAAGAGTTCTGAAAGGAGCCAAATGTGAAATTGCAGAACTTCTACCTGCGGTCTGTAACCTCTCCTGTCAATCAGCGTCTGTCCCTAAGGACGGGAAGACAGCGAATGTGACGCCAATGTTCACAAAGGGCTTTATAGGTGGGCCTGGCAATTACATGCTGGTAACAATTACTTCAGTACCGGGCAAACTGTATGAAACTATAGTAAACAACAGAGTTGTCCGGCACAGAGGTGGATAGAATTTGTTGGGGAAAACTTCTCATAGTTTTTTAAAGAGGAATCGTGTCTCACCAATCTGCTAGAGTTCTTTGAGTGAGTAAACCAACATGTGGACAAGGGGGATCCAGTGGCTCTAATGTACTTACATATGCAGAAATCCCTTGACCAGGTCCCTTACCAAAGGCTCTCAAGTAAAGTAAATTGTCATGTGATAAAAGGGAAGGTCCTATCATGGACCGATCACTGGTTAAAGTACAGGGAACAAAGGATGGGAATAAATGGTCAATTTTCAGAATGGAGAGAGGTAACTAATGGTGATAAATGCAAAATAATGCAGCTTGGAAAACATAAGCCCAACATATATAAAATAACGGAGACTAATTTAGCTATAACTAATCTAGAGAGTAATCTAGGAGTCATTGTGGAGAGTTCTCTGAAAAACAGCCACTCGTGTGAGTTTACATGAATATTAAGCCATTTTCTTTATGATTTACATTTAAGGAGCCTACATTTGACTTTAAACTTTGGAAGGTAAGCATAGCTTGCTTACTTTAAGGTTATTTTTATTAAAACTAAATTTAAACATTAATTAACCTATTTAGTATGATCAAATCTTTTATTGCTTTTTAACTCTTTTGTTGAAACATTTGTTATGTTTTCCCATTTTTATCACATTTTACTTTTTTTGTAAAACGTATTTCTTTTACATTTGGTTTTATTTGATTCTGGAGTTTTATGTTGTTATAGAAGTAGTTGAATATATTATTTTTTAATTATACCTTTACTTTAGACGTGCACATATGTGTTTTTTGCATCTCTAATTTAAATAAATATTAATAAAACATACAAGTCAGAAACCCTTTTTTTAACCGGTGGGATCCAATGGTTTTGAATTGTTAGGATTTTTGTTCTGTGAAGCCAGGATGAGTAGAACACAGGACTACTGTCCAACAGCTTTGGCTGGGTTGCTTTAAACACTTGCACAAACCTTTTTTACTTTTCCCTGAGCTGTGTGTTTTTAAATGTATCGCCCACAGCACAAGTGTCTCCGTGCAAGGAAAGCAGCGCACAGCAAGCACACGCAGCAAGCCGGTTCCAAGCATTCTAGCTCTGGTTGACACTGTCGGTATAAAAGCTGATGCGGGATGATTTTGGCGTGATCAGGTGGGACTTTTCTCTTTGTCAGATAAACCCAAACCAGAAAGGGACAGGATTGAATTTCTAGGCCAGAACTTTAAACACGATGTGAGGCCACTTCTTGTCTTCTCGAGTTGCACTGTAGCAGGTGAAACGTTATTTATAATGGAAAAGGTTTTGACCCCATTAGGTGTCCGGACACGGTTTCTTGCTATTCATTTTAAATCCATTCCTTTCTCACATTTTTAATAAATTATTGTTCTGGGTTGCATGACACTTTACATAGATTTTCACTTTTCTAATAGCGTTGCTGAGCTTAAACCTCATAATCTAAGAGTTACTGGTGATAGTTTTGCCCTTTGGGTAAATGATGCCTTGTTCTGGGCAGTTCACAAGAAGAGACTTTATCATGCCATAGGCCTTGTCAAGAGAATGTGCCGAGGCTGGTTGCTGGTTCCATATTGATCGCTACTCTGGACGGCTGCCAAAAGCATCACTAACTGATTTCAGTTTTACCAGGTTTTTGTAGCACTTTGCAGAGGGCTCGCTGGATCAGCTTTTTCTCTCTTTGACAATTCAGGCTGATAGAGGATTTGCGGTTGTTACTGGATATAAACTTTTATTTACTTTGCTACAAAAACTGTCTGTAAACTAACCAGTCCCAGACCCTTCAGTCTGTCTGCACATGGGCAGCCTCCCCGGTTCTCACCGCCTACCTGGGGAATCCCTTTTCGACCTGCTCTACCCTTTATGGAGACTGGGAGACCAGCTGAGCTCTGCCCAGAGCAGGTTACTCTCTGTCCCCTCCCTTAGCCAGGCAGACACGCTCTCTGTTTCGGCCACTTCGGCAAGGGAGCAGGGGATTGCGTGGAGCTGCTGTCAGTAATGCCCCGGTCCTTCCCCTGAGCTGTGTCCCACTGGGATGACTCCCTGGCACAGGCCTAGCCATTGAGTTGGATTTTTTTTCCAATTTCAGATTTTGAACAACCACATAACTGTAGAGCTGCCCCCAGCCCGGCCTCGCTAGCCCGGCCTTCATTGCATTAAGGAGCTGTGATGGGTGGAGGGCACTACCCTGTCCCAGACCTCCCAGCATTCAGTAACTAAATTGCCTGTAAACAATTAAACACAGACCAATGGGTATCTGGGAAGAGTTGGCAGGGAGCCAGGACGGCCAATGGGAAGAGACGGAAAGATTTTTAAATGAAATGAGTTTTGCCTGTTTCAGTTTCCTTTTGTGTGTGAGTTTAGAGGAGCAGCTGGGGAGAGGAAGATGGACTGGACCATGGATAAAGGCTCAGATTTCTAGTGATATCCATGCCCAAGGAAAGAGTGAACCCTGGAACAAAAGATATGTGAGGAACAGAGAATGTTTAGTTAGACACACTCTGGTTAGTTTCTTTGGGAGGAGACAGGGAAAGATTTTTGAAATGAAACAAGTTGCAGTGTCTTCTGTGTGAGAGTTTAGAGGAGGAGATGGGGAGAGAGAGAGATGGCTTGAACCAAGAAGGAAGGCTCAGATTTGTAGTGATATCCATGCCCAAGGAAAGACTGAACCCTGGAACAAAGGAAACGTAAGTGAACAGAGAATGTTTAGTTAGACACAGTCTGGTTAGTTTCTTTGGTTTTAGTTCTGCTAAACTCCTCTGTGCTAACCCCCTGTACACTACAACTAAAACTGAATCACAGGAAAACAATTCCACGTGATTTTATCTTTTTTTTTTTAGTTGCTCTGTAACACCTACCAACCAAGTACGCATTGCCAGATATGTCTTCTTAATAAAATCACCCTTTTAACACTATGATCTAACTCCTCTGTCCTAAGAAAAAGCATGAGGTTGTGAGTGCACCTGCCTGAGACTTAAGGTCTGTGATTAAGAAATTACGGTTTCTTTCCAAGCTCTCTCCTTGGTTACAGAGCTTGGGATTATCCCATAGGAAGAAGGACCTGAGTATTTCTTCCTGGCTTTCAAAGGGTTCTTGTTTTGTTTTTGTTTGGTTTTTTGCATGTGGGCGGTGGCAGCGAACCACAGGAGGTCAGGAAGTCCAGGAAGTCTGTGGCCTTGGTTGTTTTTTTTTTAAACAGAAGCCTTTACGAGCAGAGAATTTTAAGGTCTCTTACAGGCCCCCCTCTTCTGCACTGGAAGTGCCAGAGTGGGGAACACTAGCCAGTACCCAGACTTGTGTTTCCTGCTAGTGCCTATTGAGGTTTCCCAGAGCAGGACATGTAGGAGTTAGTGACACGTGTAGTGCCGTACGTTATGGAATTGGGATTCGTGGGGTCAATTACTAATAAAAATACATTTTTTTCAATATCTGAAGAGCAACAACTTTGCTTCCCCCATGAAACAGCCTCCAGCCGTGCATGTCGTGTCTCATATTCCCATTTTCTCTCCTTCCAGGCACTTGTACTGTGACCATCTCTCCAGGGCCTGCGCACTTAAGGAAGTCAGGAGAAGGTACGGTACAATCACACCCCGCTCTGCCTCGGAGTTGGAGAACTTCTCCCCTACGCCATGTCACATTCCAACACAACTGTCTTCACCAACCCCTCCACCTTCATCCTGTTGGGTATTCCTGGCCTGGAGGCAGCCCATGTTTGGATCTCCATCCCCTTCTGCGCCATGTATGTCATAGCCCTCGTTGGGAACGCCACCATCCTGTTCATTGTGAAGATAGAGCCGAGCCTCCAGGAGCCCATGTTCTATTTCCTCTGCATGCTGGCCGTCACCGACCTGGTCCTGTCCACATCCATCCTGCCCAAAACACTGGGGATCTTTTATTTTAATTTAAGAGAGATCGATTTCAATTCCTGCTTTACCCAGATGTTCTTCATTCATGGCGTGTTCATGATGGAGTCTGGGTTCTTCGTGGCCATGGCTGTGGATCGTTACGTGGCCATCTGCAATCCCCTGAGATATTCCACCATCATGACAAACTCTGTTTTGGCCAAGAGCGCCCTGGCCGTCGTACTATTTGGCATCATACTTGTCCTGCCAATGGTCCTTCTGGCGAGGCAGTGGCCATATTGCAGAACCAACATTGTCCCCCACACAAAGTGCGCGCACGCAACCATGGTGAGTCTGGCGTGCGGCGACACCAGCATCAGTAGTCACTATGGCCTTGTTTTGATAATCTTTGTGCATGGTGTGGATGTGTTTTTCATTGCTGTGTCCTATGTGCAGATCCTCAGGGCCATCTTCCGCCTCCCCACAAAGGATGCCCGGCTCAAGACTTTTGGCACCTGCGGCTCCCACCTCTGTGCCATTGTTCTCTTTTACGTCCCAGCTCTGCTCTCATCCCTCATATTCCGTTATGTCCAGAATGTGCCCCTGTATTTCAATGTTATCATGTCGGACCTCTTCCTCTTGCTGCCCCCAGTGCTAAACCCCATTATCTACGGGGTGAAAACCAAACAGATCTGGGACAGGCTGCTTGGGCTAGTTACACGGAAAGGTGCCTAATGTTTGCTCCTGGGGCTCAGGCTCTTGCAGGGAGCTCTGTGTGAGGCCAGCAGCTGACGTGACTCTTCCCTGAGTCAGCCCTTGTCTGGTCACAGAAACATTAAACCCTGTTACTGCCCTCACTGCTGTGTCAGGGTGAGACACTGGGGACGGGTCTGGGCACAGCTCTCGGTCACATTGGGCCAGCACCTTGCTCATTGAAGGTGTATGGACACTTGTGGCCCAACCAACTACCCCTCCCCCCACTTACAGCCCTACCACTTCCCTGCCTGTTGCCCCAGGGCCACTGTTGCTCACTCCTCCCCTCCCCATCACTCACTGATCATCTCCACCTCCCTGGCCCCCAGCTGGGCTCCCTCTGCTCCAGGGCTGGGAGCTGCTGCCACCTGACTCAGAGCCTTGAATTAGCACAGCGCTGGAGCTCACAGGCCAGACAGGAGCGGAGAGGGAAGCTGGGAGTTGGTACAGAAGCAGCAGAGGGCTGGGAGCAGGTTTGTGTGGCTGGTGAGCCATAGAGTCCTGAGAGCAGGGCCCTTTGTGTGGGTCATTTCTTCAGCTTTCAGCTCTCTCTCGTTCCTCCCAGCCAGGGGCCATTATCTGATGGGGTCCCTGGAGCGGGGATGGGCTGGGCTGGGCCTGAAGCCCTTTGTCCTCAGCCAGCCCTCAGGAGAATGAAGGGATCAGCTTAGAAGCCAGGAGGACAACAGCTGAGACAGGTGGAGGATTAGCCCTGGGTGAGCTGGGGCGGCAGGGTGCTGGGCAGAGGCCGGCTGCCTTCGGTAGCTCTCCTGGAGGGAGATCCATGGCACAGCCCCCATGAGCTGGCTAGTCACACACATACATGGCACCTTCTCTGGGACCGCAGGGCCCTCAGTGTCCCATGGCTGGAGCTGGGCCATGTCACTTAGTCCATAACATGCTCAGCACGGCGCTTTGGTCACTGCACCTGGATGATCTTTAGCCAGGCTGCTGGGCAGCGTTATCCCGTCATGGAGGCTCTGAGAGAGACGGAGATAAATGATTCACCCAGGGTCACTCAATGAGCCGCTGGGAGCAGGAACCAGGAGTCCTGAGCCCACAGCTGCATTGCTCTGGCCAGGAACTGGCGCTGCTCCTCCTGGCATAACTAGGTTGAGTGAGAATATTGCTGTGCCATGACCTGGCCTGAGCGTATGGGCTACATTTCCTGCTCGCCATTGGCATCATATGGTCAGACGATATCTAGGTTCCTCGCCCAGCTCAGGCTACGGTGTGAAAGAGAGTCCAGAGAGCTCTAGCTCGGTAAAGGGTTCTTGGGGCGCATGGCCTGGGCACCCAAACTGAGGACAATGCGAGTTTCTTAAAACCTTTATAAAGACACACGGAAGAATCACAAACAAACCTCAGCAAACATGGGGTGACAAGAACATAACAGTGCTAGCTCTCCCCCGGGAACATTTCTGAGGTAGGGAACACCACCTGCCTCTGAAGAGCTGGTGTGAAGAGATGGAGGACCAGACTCGGCCCTGCCTGCCCGATGAATTCAGAGGCCCAGCCGGCGGCGTGTCAAGGGGCTGAGCTGGACTGTGAAGCTGATCTAATAGTCTGAGGGAGTGTAAAGAAGCTGAAGAGCAAACAAACAGACAGACCCGAGCAGGGATGTTTCACAGGCCTTGGCCCTGCTCAGTTCAGACCCCTCCTACCCTGCCCAAATCGTATTTCCTCATCCTGAGAAATATTCGGGTGCACGTACTCTACAGCTTGGGAAATGATGACGCTTACTCCTACCCGTTGCTGGGGATTAGCTCACTCCCAAAGCTCTTACCTTTGGCCTTCCTGGAAGCTTCTCTGCTCTGCTGGTAACAACCAGCTCTGGGCACTGGATGAACCAGTTCAGTTCCCTCATTTAGCTCCCCAAAGTCAAGGAGCAACCAAGGAGGCATTTCATCCAGGCCAGTGGTTACAAGGGCCCCTGCTAATGCCCTGAACTAACTTGCGTTGGCTGTTTGTACAGGACACAGGCCTGCAGGTTTCTTGTATCACAGCTGAATACTCCGGGTAACTATGAACGCAGCCAGACTTGTGAAATACTGTTCACGCACAATACTGTAAGCGGGATACAATCTCCAGTTAGTATAAACCAACCCAAGGGTTGCATGTTACCTGGTACAGCAGGTGTAGTACGACAGGGATTCTGGGGTCACTCTGAAAGGTGAATCAGGGCAATTGCTCAGAGACAGGGCTACTTACAGCCCACCACAGGGCCTCCTCCTCTATAAGGCACATGAAACCAGTCACACCGAGCAGTTCTGTTTGCCACTCTGGCCACATAAACAACCCCTCAGACACTCCAGCTTCTCCTGTGCAGCAGCCAGCACCGCTCCCTACACACAGGAGAGGATACGAAAACCAATCTCGCCAAATCCTAACAGGGTCTCCGGATCCCAATGCACCAGCCACAGTCCCAGGTCAATTTATAGCTAAGATCTCACCCAAAAGAGGACGCTCTGTGAGTCCTGCAGCAACTCAAGGTTTGTAAATAACAGAAAGAAAAGGCTCAGAGCAGAATTGTGACGAAATGACTGCGCACAAACCAGTGTACATTTCTTGGTGCAGGCTGGTCGCAGAGATGGAATAAAGAGCTGCCTTAAACGCCTCTGGGAATCGTCCTTTGTTGGAACAGGGCTCAGCCCTTCCGGGTTAAGTTCATAGCAAAGATGCTCTGGAAGGGATGAGCTGGAATGAAGCCAAAGAGGAGGAAACCCCAGGGATGTCTTTATACCCTGCCCCCTGTGGAGGGGACTCCCCTGTTCTCCTTGTGTGAGAGCACATCCCAGAATGGACTAGCCGCCCTCTCTCAGTACTTTGGGAAGCCTGTTGCTGTCCCCCAGAAGCAAACATGTGAAACACCAGCACAGAGCCAGTACTCCTGGCTTCATAAGTAGAAGTGACACATTCATATGTGCAACATGAACAGAACATTACAGGACAGCATGTCCCATTGGCCAGAGTCTACACGGCTGCCCTCACCTTCAGGGTCATGTGGCCCAAAGGCCAGAGTCTATACGGATGCCCTCACCTTCAGTTCATAGCAAAGATGCTTTGGAAAGGATGAGCTGGAATGAAGACAAAGAGGAGGAAACCCCAGGGATGTCTTTATACCCTGCCCCCTGTGGAGGGGACTCCCCTGTTCTCCTTGTATGGGCACATCCCTGTGTGGAGTGTGTCATGGGAGCAGGTCACCTGTTTATGCCTGACTCAGCCCTTTTTAGGCTGCCTCTGCTCCCATGGCTTCCCTATCCCTCAGGGCTGTGTGGCATAATGGCCAGAATCCATATGGCTGCCGTGTCCCTCAGGGCTGTGTGGCTCAATGGCTAGATTCAATATGGCTGCCATCTCCCTCAGGGCTGAGTGGTGCAATGGCCAGATTCAATATGGCTGCCGTGTCCCTCAGGGCTGCGTGGTGCAATGGCCAGAGTCAATATGACTGCCCTGTCTCTCAGGGCTGTGTGGGGCAATGGCCAGAGTCCATACACTACTATAAGGTGGGTGCATAACTGGCTGGATATATGTTCTCAGAGAGTCATTATAGAATCCCAGGGCTGGCAGAGACCTCAGGAGTCATCTAGTTCAACCTCGTGCCCAAGGCAGGACTAACCCAACTAAATTAACCCAGCCAGGGCTCTGTCAACCCGGAACTGAAACAGCTCTAGGGATGGAGATTCAACCCCCTCCCTAGGGAACCCAGCCCAGTGCTTCCTCCCCCCCCCCCAGGAAATAATCTCAGGCCCTGCAGCCTGGGAATGGGGTCAGGCCAGAGCTCCCCTCCTCTTCCTGCTGGTCCTGAGCCCTGCTTTGTCTGAAGGCCAGGTCCCTCCTGCTCCCCAGCCAGAACACGAGTGAGTCTGTCTCCGCCCCTCCAGGAGCCCGAATTCATACAGCCCCAGCTGTGGGCCGTGCTTTACCCTTAAAGGGCAGTGAGGGACAGACGTCCTGCCACACAGGGGTTCCCTCCATGAGGGCTGGAGAGCAGCCCCTCTTCACTACTGATGGGAGGGAAGCAGGGAACAGAGACACCCCAAATGAAAAACTCCAGTGTCCCCAGTGAGTCTAAGGCACAAAGGCCTCAGTGGGAAGTTCTCCCACCCCAGCCTAGTGTGTTCCATGTCGTGTGTTTGGCTAGGAGCAGAGGGAGCCGGCTGAGCAGGTGGCAAACCTCTCCGAGGCTCTTCCCTTCCACAGGGGAGTCTGTCTCCTAGCTGAAGTGCAGGTGGGAAAGGAGAAGCGCCAAAGAGGCACCTGCCCGCACTCACGTCCGTCACTCTGCATTGTCTGTCGTGCTCCAGGGAGACCTCGAAAGGGAACTGGCCGCAGCGGAGCCACAGGGAGCTCTGAGACTGCCCTGCCCTGCAGCCTGCCCCACCAGGCCGTTGCCATGGACTCTCTGTGAGGTCACCGCCTCCCAACCTCCTTGGACCAATAAGCTGAGGTGCTGCAAAAGGCCCTTGTGATGTCACTGCCACACCCACCCCAGCCCTGCAGGGCTAATGTGCTGGCCCTGGCTGCTGCTTTGCTCCCCCTGGGTCAGGCCCCCTCCCTGCACTCCCTGTTGGATCTGGTGTTGAAGCAGGCGACACATGAAAACATCAGAGGATGCTCAATGTGCCACACTGGGGTTTGCAGAGATCTGGAGCCTATAAGTCAGAGTGGGGAACCTGCAGCTGCCTGGATCCAGCCCCAGAGGCTAGGGGCTCCTCTCTCCCTCCCCCCTGCCCCCAGAATAGGGGAGTCTGTGCTGGCGCTCCAGCCCCCTCACTATCCCACCGTGGGGCTGGAGCACACAAAATCTACTAGCCTAGGGGTCAGCAGCCCCTGACCCCAAAAAGGTCCCCCACCCCTGCAATAAGGCCCCAAGAGACGTTATCTCATCTAATCTGACAGCCCCTGGCCCCCTCCCTGTGCATATCACAGGCCTCTGGAATGGCACAAGAGCGAGCTTTGGACCAACGCCCCCTCCAGGAAGGCATCTGCTCCTCACTGGAAAACACCACGAGATGCAGAAACTACCACTTCCCTGGCAGGCTGGAGGCCACAGATGTAGTGAGGGGGAAGGGAATCCTAGAACCCTAGAATCCCAGGGCTGGCAGAGACCTCAGGAGGTCATTGAATTCAACCCCCCTATATGAAGCGGGACCAACCCCAACTAAACCATCCCAGCCAGGTCTTTGTCAAGCCGGGACTTAAACACCTCAGGGGATGTAGATTCCACCCCTCCCTAGGGAACCCATCCCAGTGCTTCCCCACCCTCCTAATGCCCAACCTAGATCTCCCCCACTGCAGCTTCAGTTCTTAAGCTGCTCTTTCCCCACTGATGGCTGCCCCCTCCTTCTCGTACTGTGCAGGGGTCCTCGAACCTGAGCCGAGCTGCCAGGGCCTGAAGCTCTCAGGCTTTTCCTTTGGCCTCAGGCCGAGGGACTCAGGCTTCAGTCCACACCCCCTAAATCTAACTCAGCCCTGGCAGCCCCACTGAAGGGTCTCATGATCCAACTTGAGGTCCCGACCACAATGTGAGAACGGCTGCTCCAGTGTGAACCAGCCCCTGCTCGCCAACTCTCCTGCATCTGTGGGCAGAATTGAAACAGTCAAGTCCGACTGTTGGCCAGAGGCAGAGCGATTTCCCTCCCCACCGCGAGCGTGGCACGAACAAGAGAACAAGGAGGAGTCTCTTCGGAGTTCTCCCCTTTCCCACTTCCAATTTAGCTAAAACCAGGTGTCCTTCTGAGGAGCTTGGACCCCAGAGGGGTTTGGTGCCCGGATCCTCAGCCTAGGAGCCCAGAGTCCTACCATCCCAACCTGCTCTAATGTGTGGCCTGTGTAAATGTGCAACCTACTCAGCACCTCCCTCAATGTGGGGAGGACAATGCACCAGTTTTTGCAACTGAGCAGGTTGCCCAAGCATATGCGTCGAAACACACGGTTTTAGGTAAATATATGAATTAACTGTATTAACTGCAGACCAGTTCTCCAGTTTCTACAGATCATTCTGAATTCTGACACTGTCCTCCAAAGGACTGGCAACCCCTCCCAGCTTGGGATCCCCCACAACTTTAAAAGCATATTCTCTATGCCGGTATCTAAAAACCCGCCCTTGCAGACCCTGATCTGCTTCCTGGGCCCTAGAAGGCAGGTGGTTCTGTGGGCACTTGCCAGAGACTGCACAGCCCAGCTCCTAAGAGAAACTAAAGTTCCCTTTTCAGCTGCCTGCAGCAGCTGGGTTTGCAGCTCTCTCCAGATGGAGGGTGTGAAGGGGTCATGCTCTCGTCAGCACCCCTGGGTGGCTGAGGTTGTGTCCCCCACCTCTCTGCCTGGCTGATCCCCGTGTCCCAGGAGGCTTTTGGTCAGTTGCCTGGGACCAGACTTTTTCTTACCCCCTTGCTGTGGCTGTTGGGGGGACCCAGGCCCATCCACTCCTCTGGGTCATGGCCAGGGACCCAGTAAGTAACAGTTGGCTGCTGAGTGTTCCTGCAGTCTATCGCTGTCTCATTGCCTGGGCCACTTCCCTGGGAAGCCGCTCTGTTCAGCCCCGTCTCAGAGCTTTGTGGGCAAGTTCTCCCTGTGCCCTGCCAGGGTTCTGCAGGGTGGTGCCGTCTGTAACCGGCTCAGCTTCAGCCGGGCCTGCCCTTGGCAGTACCCCAGGACACACCTGCACTGACACCATTAATTCAGGCAGTCCATGGTTGGATCCTCCATCCTGCCCACAGTTACAAACCCAACAATCCAGCCAGGTCGGCACGAGGCCCCGCGGGGCCTTTAGCTGGAGATGAAGGGCAAAGCAGCTGCCAGTGGCCGAGCGCACGGCACCCCTGTGGGCTTGGCCAGGAGACTTCATTCATCTCCTTCCTGTGCTGACCAGCCCAGAGCTCCGCCCTGAGAAATACCAAGAGCTGGGGACCCAGTCGCCCTCCAGCCGGGGCAGCCCTGTGTAAATATGGTCTGAACCACTGCATGCAATGCAGCCCGCTGAAAGGGGAAAGGAGCCCTAGGTGTGGTTATGCTCACTCAGCTGTTTAGCCCTGCAAGGTATTCAGCTGTTGCTGTGTAAATACAGCTCATGCTGGAAGGGGAGAGGAATCCAGGGTGTGGTTATGTAGATCCAGTTCAGCCAGTGCTACAGGCCTGATGGATGGTCAATTATTGGAATGCAATATTATGTATGGCAACACATTTGGCTGTTGTGGGGTCACAGGCCATGTTAACCCTAAATGTGCTTGCAGGAGAGATGCTGTCATTGCAAACAGTCTTGGATGGACAAGCCTCCCCCTTCCAGACACAAGTGGAGTGGATTAGGGGAGGAGGAAGGAGCTAAAACCAGAAGGCTGCATGCCCTCCAGGTGTCAGCTGTAAGACTGGTTCAACCTGTCTCTCTCTCTCTCTCTCCCCGTGCCCCCATCCCCCAGGTTCTAAGGATAGACCTAAAACAGGCTCTTTAAGGGGTCTCTTTATTTTCTCCTGGCCTGCATGGTGGGTCGAGAGCTGAAATCACTGAGAAACTGGAATCACAGAGAGCTGAAATCTCTAGGTTTGGCCCAGACCCAAACCCATCGGCAGAAGGTGGGTGGCTGGCAGGAGCATGTGGCTGGCAGGTGGCTGGCAGGAGCAGTGGCAAGAGGCCAATTCAGTGGGTGAGATACCTCCTATCCACCCCCCCCCCCCAAGGGTGAGAGGTGACCTCTGAAAATCAACTCAGAGCTCTGGTCTGTCCTAACCTAGGGCAGCAACTGTGAGTGGCGTATGGAGAAGGTTGGGCATGTGAATGGGACACTTCCTTTGCTGGACCAGTGAGCAGGAGAGGGGAAGGACATTGCTCAATCCGCTGGAGCGGGGACGTTCACTAGGGGGTTGGTTATGAACGCTGTCTGGTGTTTTCCCAAGTTAATGCCACGTCACTTCTCTCCCTCTTTCATTACACTCTATGTTCTACGCTCAGACTCTGTGTGCGCGCGGTGGGGAGCATTGCCTTTTGGAGGTGCCCAGGGGTGGGTGTGAATTTCCCACGGCTCTGGCTGGGGCTCAGGCCAGCTCTGTGGTGGATGGATGGGAAGGAACCTCTAGAGATGGATCCCGGCCTGGCTCCTGCCGGCGCGACCTGGCAGAAGGGCTCCACCTGCACAGTCTGACTCAGCCGGGAGCAGGAGATTCCAGCTGCCCCCGGGAGGAAAGGAGGGAGGGACCAAACCCAGCGCAGACATTACACCACTCTATAGGCTGCCTGCACCCCCCTTGCTCCAGGGCAGCCTCGGGGCAGGGCGAGGTCTCTACCCCAGGACAGGCCCTCAGCTGCACTCAATGTCCAGGCACAATCCGCGGGTGCTGCTTTTCCTGCGGCTGCTTCCTGAAGTGCCCCAGGGACTGACGGGCTGGGAGCCAGGCCTGACCATGGTGGGGGGAGGAGGTCACTGATCTCTGACCCCAGGAAACTTGGAAATGGCAGAGATGCTTCATGACTTCTTTGTTTCCGGTCTTCACCGAGAAGTCTGAAGGAATGCCTGACATAGTGAATGCTAGTGGGAAGGGGGGAGGGGGTTAGAAAATAAAATAAAATAAAAAAAGAACAAGTTAAAAATCATCTAGAAAAGTTAGATGCCTGCAAGTCCCCAGGGTCTGATGAAATGCATCCTAGAATACTCAAGGAGCTGATAGAGGAGGTATCTGAGCCTCTAGCTATCATCTTTGGAAAATTATGGGAGACAGGAGAGATTCCAGAAGACTGGAAAAGGGCAAATCTAGTGCCCATTTATAAAAAGGAAATAAGAACAACCCAGGAAACTACAGACCAGTTAGTTTAACTTCTGTGCCAGGAACATAATGGAGCAAGTAATTAAGGAAATCATCTGTAAACACTTGGAAGGTGGCAAGGATGATAGGAACAGCCAGCATGGATTTGTAAAGAACAAATCGTGTCAAACCAATCTGATAGCTTTCTTTGATAGGATAATGAGTCTTGTGGATAAGGGAGAAGCGGTGGATGTGGTATACCTAGACTTTAGTAAGGCGTTTGATATGGTCTCGCATGATATTCTTATCAATAAACTAGACAAATACAACTTAGATGGGGCTACTATAAGGTGGATGCATAACTAGCTGGATAACCGTACTCAGAGAGTAGTTATTAATGGTTCACAATCCTGCTGGAAAGGCATAACAAGTGGGGTTCCACAGGGGTCTATTTTGGGACCGGCTCTGTTCAATATCTTCATCAACAATTTAGATATTGGCATAGAAAGTACGCTTATTAAGTTTGCAGCTGATACCAAGCTGGGAGGGGTTGCGACTGCTCTGGACGATAGGGTCATAATTCAAAATGATCTGGACAAATTGGAGAAATGGTCTGAGGTAAACAGGATGAGGCAGTTTCACACATACAGAATGGGAAGCGACTGTCTGGGAAGGAGTACGGCAGAAAGGGATCTAGAGGTTATAGTGGACCACAAGCTGAATATGAGTCAGCAGTGTGATGCTGTTGCAAAAAAAGCAAACATGATTCTGGGATGCATTAACAGGTGTGTTGTGAGCAGGACACGAGAAGTCATTCTTCCGCTCTACTCTGCGCTGGTTAGGCCTCAGCTGGAGTATTGTGTCCAGTTCTGGGCACCACACTTAAAGAAAGATGTGGAGAAATTGGAGAGGGTCCAGAGAAGAGAAACAAGAATGATGAAAGGTCTAGAGAACATGAGCTATGAAGGAGGGCTGAAGGAATTGGGTTTGTTTAGTTTAGAAAAGAGAAGATTGAGGGGGGACATGATAGCAGTTTTCAGGTTTCTAAAAGGGTGTCATGAGGAGGAGGGAGAAAACTTGTTCATCTTGGCCTCTGAGGATAGAACAGGAAGCAATGGGCTTAAACTGCAGCAAGGGAGGTTTGGGTTGGACATTAGGAAAAAGTTCCTAACTGTCAGGGTGGTCAGACACTGGAGTAAATTGCCCAGGGAGGTTGTGGAATCTCCATCTCTGGAGATATTTAAGAGTAGGTTAGATAAATGTCTATCAGGGATGGTCTAGACAGTATTTGGTCCTGCCATGGGGGCAGGGGACTGGACTCAATGACCTCTCGAGGTCCCTTCCAGTCCTAGTATTCTATGATTCTATAAGTGACAGCCCCGTCTGCCTCTCACCGCTCTCACCAAACCTGTCTGCCTGGATCTACCCCCTCCTGGGCACTGGCAGGGCCTCCGAGCTCACATGAGCCCAGGTTTCACCACTAACGAACTAACATTGTTAAACATCCATAAATAGGCAGGGCAGCCGACACCTCTCTGATGCAGCCCAGAGCCCAGGAGTTCTCAGCTCCTTTGGGAAGGGCCCTTAATTGCTGTTTACTCCAATTGCTGGATAATTAGCACAGAAGCCCAGACGGGCTTCTCCCCAGCCTGTTTGCATCCAGATGCTGCTTCTCCCCCAGAGGCTGAGTGACCCCCCCCGGGGGCTGCCCAGAGCTGGGTTATAACCAGTGCCCAGCCCTGTGCCGGCTCTCGGCGCGGGATGCTGCTGCAGGCGCTGGGCTGAGGGAGGTGGGGACGCGGCTGCCTGAGGGGGATTCCCAGGGAAGACACGTCCCTCTCAGCACTCACAGGTACCAGCTCTGGCTGGGGGCTCCCCTGCCCCACAGCCCCAGGGCAGCGTGGGTGCGAGGGGCAGAGAGTCGGTCTGGGCCCTTTGCGCTTTGCAGAGCCACGGAACTTCCCAGGCCCTGCCCAGGGGAGGATTCCCGCCAACATATCCTGGAGCAAAATGTGCATCGTTGGGTGCCCCTTCCCATCTGGCTGCTGCCTCCGCTCCGAGGTGGCTGCGTCTCTCTGCACAGGGACCCTCGGGCTGAGCAGTGGGGCAGACGTTCGGTACCAAACAGCCCTCAGGCCGGGGCAGCACTTTGCTCAGGCCCCACTGGGGAAGCTCCCCCGGCAGTGAGAGCTGGTAAGAGCGCGGGAGCCAGCGGGGGTGAGTGCCCAGACACTGCCCCTCCTGCATCGCAGGGCGCTGGTGGGAAGGGGCCGGGGCTGCTCCCTGACGTGTGTCGCTGGAAGCCATGGGGGGGCAGGGCCCCTCACTGGAACGAGCCAACGTTGGGATCCAGCCCGGGCCGGACGTCTCCTCTCCCGGGGTCACGGAAGATGGCAGGTGCCCTGTTAGGCCTGGGAATGTGAATCCCAACTCAGCTGGCAGCAGAGCCCCCGCCAGGGAAACCCCCGTCCAATGATGAACATTTGCAAACGTAGAAGCCCCGAAAGTGTGGTCTGCATAGGGAAGGTGTCAGGCGGGTCCCTATGGGCGGTAGCACCGCCAGCACCGGCTGCAGTGGCCATCCCATCTGTGATCCCCGCCAGCCAAGCTCTGCTCCAGTGTCTCTGTGGCAAGGAGTTCCACAGGCCCAGCAGGGATCCTGGGAAAGGGTTTCCTTTCTCCGTGGTGTGGGTCAGACTGTCTGTGGGGTTGGATGCTCCTTGGCCCTGTGCTGGGGGCACAGTGAGTACCTGCCTGCTCTGCTTTCTTTACCAAGAGCTCCGTAGGCTTTGGGGTCAGAAGGAGCCATGACATAGTCTGTTCTGACCGCGCATCTCACTCTGTTACACCTGCCACAGGCACCTCCCGCGGGGTGGGGAGCCGGCAGGTTGTGGGACTTTGTCAGCCTGCAAGCCACAGAATTGGCCATATTATCTGCGGTAGGAAGGTTCGTTTTATTGTTTTTTAAATTTTTTTTACATTTCAAATAATATAACAAGAGAATGTAGCCTGATATTTAGAGGCGCATGGCAGTTAGAGGATGTAGACTTTTTGTTTGTGGTTGTTTTGTTGTTTTTTTATTGTTGTTGTATTTGGCAATACAGACCTAGCGTGGGAAGGATTAACAACCTGATCAGTGCGAATCCTAGAGCAAGCGGCTGTAGCATGGCATTTACAGGAGCTGTGACCCTGGGAGACCATTTTTTAACACCAACCCCCCAAGGGGGAGTTTGGGAAATTGCATCATTAGGAGTGACCGTGTCACAGCAGCATGATGGAATGGGGCCTTAGAAGTACTTTTTAAAAGGACACTTTTGTAATGGGGACCCCACAGACGCGCCCACTGCCCACAGGAATCACTTTGTGCAATCGGAGGCCCACTAGTGCCCGGCGCACTGCTCGATTCGGGGGTTAAATGACGTTCTGTTTGCACCCAGCTAGCTGAGGACGCACCCTGGTGTGCCCCACGTTTAATGTTTTCTTCAATTTCCTAACCCTTGTGAGTGGGCTTTTCCTACTGCTACTGGCACTAACATTTCATTGGTTATTTTGGGCACTGTCCAGGTCGCTGCTCCTTTCTCTGCTCTATCGTTGTGTCTTGTGTGACCACATTTGGCGCTTTCCCGGTTGCAATGAGGGGTTTGGTTTTCATTGAACCCTCTTCTGTGTGTAGTGTGGTGTGTTCGTCTAGCCGGTCCATGCTCTGCTCATGAGCACGTCGCGGGGGATACGGCAGACCACCCGCCAGGACGGTGCTAGCGACTGGGAAATGCTCAGGGAGATTGGAGGGGCCATTCAAACACACAACTCCATAATCCCGGGGGTGTCAGCTTTCCCCGCAGTGACTGGCTCCCTGTCACCCCGGGCAGGGCACTGGGAAAACGATTCTCGACACTTTACGCAACTGCTCCTCGGAGCGGCTGGTTCTGTTCCCCGCCAGAGGAAAGAGCCAGCGCGGTGAAACAGCAGAGCAAAGCAGCAGGGAGAGGCAGAAAAACATTGTTTAAAAGCCCACGATGGATCCCAGTGAGGAAAATAGAGAGGGGCAAAACGCTGGGAAATCAAGTGTGGAAATGGGATTGGGAAGGGCAAAAATGAATGAGAAGAACAAGTAGCCAGAGACTGAAAACCTCCCAGCAGCAATTGTTTCAGGTGCAGCTAGAGCAGGGAGCCTGCAACGGAGCCAGGGGAGGTCCCTGCAGAGAAACGAACTGAATTCTTTGCCTCAGGCTTCTGGGCTGGGGACGGGAGGGAGATTCCCAAACCTGAGCCCTGCTTCTAGGGGTCAGCTCTGAGAACGTGTCCCAGATCGAGGTGTCGTGAGAGCAGGTTCTGGAAGAAATTGATAACTGAGCAGCTGCACGTTACCAGCACCACAGGGCACTCACCCAAGAGTTCTGAAAGGAGCCAAATGTGAAATTGCAGAACTTCTACCTGCGGTCTGTAACCTCTCCTGTCAATCAGCGTCTGTCCCTATGGACAGGAAGACAGTGAATGTGACGCCAATGTTCACAAGGGGTTTTATAGGTGGGCCTGGCAATTACATGCTGGTAACAATAACTTCAGTACAGGGCAAACTATATGAAACTGTGTTTTTTGCATCTCTAATTTAAATAAATATTAATAAAACATACAAGTCAGAAACCCTTTTTTTACCCGGTGGGATCCAATGGTTTTGAATTGTTAGGATTTTTGTTCTGTGAAGCCAGGATGAGTAGAACACAGGACTACTGTCCAACAGCTTTGGCTGGGTTGCTTTAAACACTTGCACAAACCTTTTTTACTTTTCCCTGAGCTGTGTGTTTTTAAATGTATCGCCCACAGCACAAGTGTCTCCTGTGCAAGGAAAGCAGCGCATAGCAAGCACACGCAGCAAGCCGGTTCCAAGCATTCTAGCTCTGGTTGACACTGTCGGTATAAAAGCTGATGCGGGATGATTTTGGAGTGATCAGGTGGGACTTTTCTCTCTTTGTCAGATAAATCCAAACCAGAAAGGGACAGTAGTGAATTTCTAGGCCAGAACTTTAATCGCGATGTGGGGCCACTTCTTATCGAGTTGCACTGTAGCAGGTGAAACGTTATTTATAATGGAAAAGGGTTTGACCCCATTAGGTGTTCGGACATGGTTTCTTGCTATTCATTTTAAATCCATTCCTTTCTAACATTTTTAATAAATTATTGTTCTGGGTTGCAAGACACTTTACATAGATTTTTAATAAATGTTTAAAGTCAGGGGTTGTATCATTTTACTGGAGAATTGCTAATATAGTTCCTATTTTTAAGAAAGGGAAAAAAAGTGACCCGTGTAACTATAGGCCTGTTAGTTTGACATCTGTAGTATGTAAGGTCTTGGAAAAAATTTTGAAGGAGAAAGTAGTTAGGGACATTGAGGTTAATGGCAATTGGGACAAATTACAACATGGTTTTACAAAAGGTAGATCATGCCAAACCAACCTGATCTCCTTCTTTGAGAAAGTAACAGATTTTTTAGATAAAGGAAATGCAGTGGATCTAATCTACCTCGATTTTAGTAAGGCATTTGATACAGTACCACATGGGGAATTGTTTGTTAAATTGGAAAAGATAGGGATCAATATGAAAATTGAGAGGTGGATAAGCACTGGTTAAAGGGGAAACTACAGCAGGTCATACTGAAAGGTGAACTGTCAGGTTGGAGGGAGGTTACTAGCGGAGTTCCTCAGGGATCAGTTTTGGGACCAATCTTATTTAATCTTTTTATTGACCTTGGCACCAAAGTGGAAGTGTCCTAATAAAGTTTGCGGATGACACAAAGTTGGGAGGTATTGCCAATTCAGAAAGGATCGGGATATCATACAGGAAGATCTGGATGACCTTGTAAATTGGAGTGATAGCAATAGGATGAAATTTAATAGTGAGAAGTATAAGGTTATGCATTTAGGGATTAATAATAAGAATTTTAGTTATAAGCTGGGGACACATCAGTTGGAAGTAAGGGAAGAGGAGAAGGACCTCGGAGTCCTGGTTGATCATAGGATGACTATGAGCCGCCATTGTGACATGGCCGTGAAAAAGGCTAATACGGTCTTGGGATGCATTAGGCGAGGTATTTCCAGTAGGGATAAGGAGGTGTTAGTGCCGTTGTACAAGGCATTGGTGAGACCCCATTTGGAATACTGTGTGCAGTTCTGGTCTCCCATGTTTAAGAAGGATGAATTCAAACTGGAACAGGTACAAAGAAGGGCCACTAGGATGATCCGAGGAATGGAAAACCTGTCGTATGAAAGGAGACTCAAGGAACTTGGCTTGTTTACCTTAACCAAGAGAAGGCTGAGGGGGGACATGATTGCTATCTTTAAATATATTAGAGGGATAAATACCAGGGAAGGAGAGGAATTATTTAAGCTCAATACCAATGTGGACACAAGAACAAATGGATATAAGCTGGCTATTAGGAAGTTTAGACTTGAAATTAGACGAAGGTTTCTAACCATTAGAGGAGTGAAGTTCTGGAACGGCCTTCCAAGGGAAGTAGTGGGGGCAAAAGATCTATCTGGCTTCAAGATTAAGCTAGATGGGTTTATGAAGGGGATGGTTTGATGAGATAACATGATCTTGGTAACTAATTGACCTTTCACTATCAGTGGTAAATAGGCCAATGGAGGGATGATAGGAGTTACTATAGAGAACTTTTTCTGGGTTTCTGGCTGGTGAGTCTTGCCCACATGCTCAGGGTTCAGCTGATCGCCATATTTGGGGTCGGGAAGGATTTTTCCTCCAGGGTAGATTGGCAGAGGCCCTGGAGGTTTTTTGCCTTCCTCTGTAGCATGGGGCACGGGTCACTTGCTGGAGGATTCTCTGCATCTTGGGGTCCTTAAACCATTTGAGGACTTCAATATCTGAGACACAGGTGAGAGGATTATTCTAGCAGTGGCTGGGTGAGATACTGTGGCCTGCATTGTGCAGGGGGTCAGACTAGATGATCATAATGGTCCCTTCTGACCTTAAAGTCTATGAGTCTATGAGATTTTCACTTTTCAAATTGAGTTGCTGAGCTTAAACCTCATCATCTAAGAGTTAGATGCCCCTTGGGTAAATGACAGCTTGTTCTGGGCAGTTGACAAGAAGAAACTTCATCATGCGATAGGCCTTGTCAAGAGAATGTGCCGAGGCTGGTTGCTGGTACCATATTGATCGCTACTCTGGACGGCTGACAAAATCATTGCTAACTGCAGCACTTTGCAGAGGACTTCCTGGATCAGCTTTTTCTCTCTTTGACAACTCAGCCTGGCAGGAGATTTGCAGTTGTTACTGGATATAAACTTTTATTTACTTTGCTACAAAAACAGTCTGTAAACTAACCAGACCCAGAGGCTGCAGTGTGTCTACACATTGGCAGCCTCCCCGGTTCTCACAGCCTGCCTGGGGAATCCCTTTTCAACCTGCTCTACCCTTTATGGAGACTGGGAGACCAGCTGAGCCCTGCCCAGAGCAGGTTACTCTCTGTCCCCTCCCTTAGCCGGGCAGACACGCTCTCTGTTTCGACCACTTCAGCAAGGGAGCAGGGGATTGCGTGGAGCTGCTGTCAGTCATGCCCTGGCCCTTCCCCTGAGCTGTGTCCCACTGGATGATTCCCTGGCACGGGCCTGGGCAACGGGCTGCATTTTTGCAATTCAGATTTTGAGCAACTGCATAATGAGGGAGCTGCCCCCAGCCCGGACGTGCCAGCCCAATGTTCATTGCATTAAGGAGCTGTGATGGGTGGAGGGTAGGACCCTTTCCCAGACCTCCTAGCATTCAGTAACTAAATTACCTATAAAGGGTTAAACCCACATCAATGGGTATCTGGGAAGTGTTGGCAGGGAGCCAGGACGGCCAATGGGAAGAGACGGAAAGATTTTTAAATGAAACAAGTTTTGCCTGTTTCAGTTTCGTTTTGAGTATGAGTTTAGAGGAGCAGCTGGGGAGAGGGAGATGGACTGGACCATGGATAAAGGCTCAGATTTCTAGTGATATCCATGCCCAAGGAAAGACTGAACCCTGGAACAAAGGACACGTAAGTGAACAGAGAATGTTTAGTTAGACACACTTTGGTTAGTTTCTTTGGTTTTAGTTTTACTAAACTTCTCTGTGCTAACCCCCTGTACACTACGGCTGTGTCTACACTGGCACGATCTTGCACAAAAGCGGCTGCTCTTGCGCAAAAACTTGCTGCCTGTCTACACTGGCCGCGTGTTCTTGTGCAAATAAACTGATGTTCTAATGTATGAAATCAGGGCTTCTTGCGCCAGAACTCTGACGCTCCTGCTCAGGAATAAGCCCTTTTGTGCAACTGTTCTTGCGCAAGAGGCAGGTGTAGACAGGCAACATGAATTTCTTGCGCAAGAAAGCTCTATGGTTAAAATGGCCATCAGAGCTTTCTTGCGAAAAAGAGCATCTATACTGGCACGGATGTTCTTGCGCAAAAGCACATGGAAGTGTAGAGCTCTCTTCTGGAAGAGTTTTTGCACAAGAACTCTTCCGCAAAAGAGTTCTTGTGAAAGAAACTGCCAGTGTAGATGTAGCCTACAACTAAAACTGAATCCCAGGAAAACAACTCCACGTGATTTTATCTTTTTTTTTTAGTTGCTCTGTAATACCTACCAACCAAGTACGCATTACCAGATATGTCTTGTTTCTCTTGTTAATACAATCACCTTTTAAGCCTATCATCTGATTCCATGTCCTAAGAAAAAGCAGGAAGTTCTGATTGCACCTGCCTGACACTGAAGGTCCACTACTAAGAAATTACATTTGTTTTCAAGCTGTCTCCTGGGGGAGGGTTACAGAGCTTGGGATTTCTCCATAGGAAGAAGGACGTTGGTGTTTCTTCCTGACTTTCAAAGGTTTGGATTTGTTGTTTTTTTGTTTGTTTGCTTGTTTTTGTTTTGTTTTGTTTCTTTCTTTCTTTCTTTCTTTCGCATTTGGGTGGTGGCAGCGAACCACCGGAGAGTTACCTTGGAGGTCGACAAATGCCTTTGATGTCGACCGAGGAGCATCCAGACTACAGCGTTGAGCCGACAAACAGCTGATAGACATAGCGCGGCAGCCATTTTAATTTAAATGAAGCAGCGATTATTTAAATCGCAGCTTCATTTGGGTATGTCTAGTAAACTAATCTACATGGCTCTGGCGACAGAGCCTTGTAGTCTAGACATACCCAGGGAGTCCAGGGAGTCTGTGGCCTTGGGGAGTTTTTTTAAACAGAAGCCTTTACAGGCAGAGCATTTTAAGGTCTCTTACAGGCCCCCCTCTTCTGCACGTGGAGAGCCAGAGTGGGGAACAATGACCAGTACCTAGATTTGTGTTTCCTGCTAGTGCCTATTGAGGTTTCCCACAGCAGGACAGCAGGAATTAGTGACACGTGCAGAAATTATGGAATCAGGACTAGCACAGTCAATTTCTCATAATCCATGCCTCTGACTAACAAAAATACGTTTTTTCAATATCTGAAGAGCAACAACTTTGCTTCCCCCATGAAACAGCCTCCAACCATGCATGTCATGTCTCATATTCCCATTGTCTCTCCTTCTAGGCACTTGTACTGTGGCCATCGCCCCAGGGCCTGCGCACTTAAGGAATTCAGGAGAAGGTACAGTACAATCACACCCCGCTCTGCCTTGGAGTTGGAGAACTTCTCCCCTACGCCATGTCACATTCCAACACAACTGTCTTCACCAACCCCTCCACCTTCATCCTGTTGGGTATTCCTGGCCTGGAGGCAGCCCATGTTTGGATCTCCATCCCTTTCTGCACCATGTATGTCATAGCCCTTGCTGGGAACACCACTATCCTGTTCATCGTGAAGACAGAGCCGAGCCTCCAGGAACCCATGTTCTATTTCCTCTGCATGCTGGCTGTCACCGACCTGGTCCTGTCCACATCCATCCTGCCCAAAACACTGGGGATCTTTTATTTTAATTTAAGAGAGATCGATTTCAATTCTTGCTTTACCCAGATGTTCTTCATACATGGCGTGTTCATGATGGAGTCTGGGTTCTTCGTGGCCATGGCTGTAGATCGCTACGTGGCTATCTGCCATCCCCTGAGATATTCTACCATCATGACAAACCCTGTTTTGGCCAAGAGCGCCCTGGCTGTAGTACTGCGCGACATCATACTTGTCCTACCCATGGTCCTTCTGGCAAGGCAGTGGCCATATTGCAGAACCAACATCGTCCCCCACACAAAGTGCGCACACACCACCATGGTGAGTCTGGCTTGTGCCGACACCAGCATCAGTAGTCACTACGGCCTATTTTTGCTAATCTTTGTACATGGCGTGGATGTGTTTTTCATTGCTGTGTCCTATGTGCAGATCCTCAGGGCCATCTTCCGCCTCCCCACAAAGGAAACCCGACTCAAGACTTTTGGCACCTGTGGCTCCCACCTCTGTGCCATCGTACTCTTTTACGTCCCAGCTCTGCTCTCATCCCTCATATTCCGTTATGTCCAGAATGTGCCCCGGTATGTCAATGTTATCATGTCTGACCTCTTCCTCTTGCTGCCCCCCATGCTAAACCCCATTATCTACGGTGTGAAAACCAAACAGATCTGGGACAGGCTGCTCGGGCTAGTTACATGTAAAGGCTACTAATGTTTGCTCCTGGGGCTCTGGCTTTCACAGGGAGCTCTGTGTGGGGCAGCTGCTCATGTGACTCTTTCAGCTCCTGGCCAATCAAAGAGACATTAAACCTTGTAGCTGCCCTCACTGCTGTGTCAGAGCGAGACACTGGGGATGGGTCTGGGAACAGCTCTCAGACAGATCAGGTCAGCACCTTGCTCATTGCAGGTGTCTGGACACGTGCAGCAGGGATATTTGCCCTGCCTCTACCTCGCGTCCCTGCCCCTTCTCTGCCTATTGCCCCAGGGTCACCGTTGCTCACTCCCACCCTCCCCATCACTCACTGATCATCTCCACCTCTCTGGCCCCCCCAGCTGGGCTCCCTCTGCTCCAGGGCTGGGCTGGGAGCTGCTGCCACCTGACTAGGAGCCTTGAATTAGCACAGAGCTGGGGCTCGCAGGCCAGACAGGAGCAGAAAGGTAAGCTGGGAGTTGGTACAGAAGCAGCAGAGGGCTGGGAGCAGGTGGAAGGTGAGTCTGTGCATCGTGCAGCCCCTGGGCCCCACAGCTCGGCCAGAGTCCTGAGGGCAGGGCCCTTTGTGTGGGTCATTTCTTCAGCTTTCAGCTCTCTCTTCTTCCTCCTAGCCAGGGGCCATTATCTGACATGGTCCCTGGAGCGGGGATGGGCTGGGCTGGGCCTGAAACCCTTTGTCCTCAGCTAGCCCTCAGGACAAGGGAAGGGATCGGCTTAGAAGACAGGAGGACAACAGCTGAGACAGGTGGAGGATTAGCCCTGGGTGAGCTGGGATGGCAGGGTGCTGGGCAGAGGCCGGCTGCCTTTGGTAGCTCTCCTGGAGGGAGATACATGGCACAGCCCCCATGAGCCGGCTGGTCACACATGTACACGGCACCTTCTCTGGGACCGCAGGGCCCTCATTGCCCCAGAACTGGAGCTGGGCCATGTCACTGAATCCATCACACGCTTTGGTCACTGCACCTGGACAGTCTTTAGCCAGGCTTCTGGGTACCCTTATCCCCTGTCATGCTTTCTTCACCTCTGTCTTCATGGACAAGATCAGCTCCCAGACTACTGCACTAGGCGATGCAGTACGGAAAGGAGGTGGACAGCCCTTGATGGGGAAAGAACAAGTTAGGAACTATTTAGACATACACAAATCCATAGGTCCAGATTTAATGTATCCGAGGGTACTGAGGGAGTTGGCAAATGTCATTGCAGAGTCTTTGGTCATTATCTTTGAAAATTCATGGAGATCGGGAGAGATCCCAGATGACTGGAAAAAGGCAAATGTAGTGCCCATCTTTAAAAAAGGGAAGGACAATCCAGGGAACTACAGACCAGTCAGCCTAACCTCAGTCCCTAGAAAAATCATGGAGGGGATCCTCAAGGAATCCATTTTGAAGCACTTGGAAGAGGGGAAAGTGATTAGGAATAGTCAACATGGATTCACCAAGGGCAAGTGGTGCCTGACCAATCTGATTAGCTTCTATGATGAGGTAACTGGCTCTGTGGATATGGGGAAGTCAGTAGATGTGATATACCTTGACTTTAGCAAGGCTTTTGATACAGTCTCCCACAATATTCTTGCCAGCAACTTAAGGGAGTATGGATTGGATAAATGGATTGTAAGATGAATAGAAAGCTGGCTAGACTGTCGGGCCCAGCGGGTAGTGATCAACGGCTCGATGTCTGGCTGGCAGTCGGTTTCTAGTGGAGTGCCCCAAGGATCTGTTCTAGGACCGGTTTTGTTCAACATCTTTATTAATGACCTGCATGAGGGGATGGATTGCACCCTCAGCATGTTTACGGATGACACTAAGCGAGGGGGAGAGGTGCATACGTTGCATGGCAGATACACTGGAGGGCAGGGATAGGGTCCAGAGTGACCTGGTCAGATTAGAGGATTGGGCCAAAAGAAATCTATTGAGGTTCAACAAGGACCACAAGAAATCTGATGAGGTTCCGTCCTGCACTTGGGACGGAAGAATCCCAAGCATTGTTACAGGCTGGGGACCAACTGGCTAAGTAGTAGTTCTGCAGAAAAGGACCTGGGGATTCCAGTGGATGAGAAGCTGGATATGAGTCAACAGGGTGCCCTTGTAGCCAAGAAGGCTAATGACATATTGGGGTGCATTAGGAGGAGCATTGCCAGCAGATCTAGAGATGTCATTATTCCCCTTTATTCGGCTCTGGTGAGGCCACATCTGGAGTTTTGTGTCCAGTTCTGGGCCCCCCACTATAGGAAGAATGTGAACGCATTGGAGAGGGTCCAGTGGAGGGTGACCAAAATGATGAGGGGGCTGGAGCGCATGACGTATGAGGAGTGACTGAGGGATTTGGGTCTGTTTAGTCTGCAGAAACGAAGAGTGAGGGGGGATTTGAGAGCAGCCTTCAACTTCCTGATGGGAGGTTCCAAAGAGGCTGGAGAGAGGCTGTTCTCAGTAGTGACGGATGGCAGAACAATGGGCTCAAGTTGCAGTGGGGGAGGTCTAGGTTGGATATTAGGAAGAACTATTTCCCTAGGAGGGTGGGAAGCACTGCAGTGGGTTACCTAGGGAGGTGGTGAAATCTCCATCCCTGGAGATTTTTATGTCTCAGCTTGACAAAGCCCTGGCTGGGTTGGGATTGGTCCTGCCTAGAGCAGAGGGCTGGACTTGATGACTCCTGAGGTCTATGAGGTCCAGCTCTATGGTTCTATGATTCTATTCTATGATTCTATGTATGGACTGAGAGAGGCGGAGATAAATGATTCACCCAGAGACACTCAATGAGCTAGCAGCAGAGCTGGGAGCAGGAACTGGGAGTCCTGACCCCACAGCCGCATTGCTCTGGGCAGGAACTGGCGCTGATCCTCTTGGCATTACTAGATTGAGTGAGAATATTGCTGTGCCATGACCAGACCTGAGCATTTCCGTCTCACCATTGGCCTCATGTGACCAGACAATATTTAGGTTCTTCACCCAGCTCAGGCTATGGCGTCAGAGAGTCCAGAGAGCTCTAGCTCGGTAAAGGGTTCTTGGGGCGCATGGCCCGGGCACCCAAACTGAGGACAATGCAAGTTCTTTAAAATCTTTACTAAGACACATGAAAGAAAAACTCCTTCCTGGAAGCTTCTCTGTTCTGCGGGTACCAACCGGTGTTGCTCACTGGATGAACCGACTCAGCTTTAGGCTCAGTTCCCTCATTTAGCTCCCCAAAGTCGAGGAGCAACCAAAGAGGCATTTCATCCAGGCCAGTGGTTACAAGGGCCCGTGCTAATGCCCTGAACTTACTTGCATTGGCTATTGTACAGGACACAGGCCTGCAGGTTTCTTGTATCACAGCTGAATACTCCGGGTAACTACGAATGCAACCAGACTTGTGAAATACTTGTCACGCACAGCGGGATACAATATCCAATTAGTATAAACCAAGCCAAGGGAAGCATGTTACCTGGTACAGCAGGTGTAGTACGACAGGGATTCTGGGGTCACTGAAAGGTGAATCAGGGCAATTGCTCAGAGACAGGGCTACTTACAGCCCACCACAGGGCCTCCTCCTCTATAAGGCACATGAAACTAGTCACATCAAGCACTTCTGTTTGCCTTGCTGGCCAGCAAGATGTCACACAAGCAACCCCCTTGGACGCTCCAGCTTCTCCTGTGCCACAGCCAGCGCCGCTCCCTACACACAGGAGAGGAGACGAAAACCAATCTCGCCAAATCCTAGCAGGGTCTCCAGGTCCCAACGCACCAGCCACAGTCCCAGGTCAATTTATAGCTAAGATCTCACCCAAAAGAGGACGCTCTGTGAGTCCCACAAGCACCTCAAGGCTTGTAAATAACAGAAAGAAAAGGCTCAGAGTAGAATTGTGATGAAATGACTGTGCATAAACCAGTGTACATTTCTTGGTGCAGGCTGGAAAGCGCTGTCTTCAAAGCCTCTGGAAGTCGTCCTTTGTTAGGACGGGGGCTCAGCCCTTCCGCGTTAAGTTCATAGCAAAGATGCTCTGGAAGGGATGAGCTGGAATGAAGATGAAGAGGGAAGGAGCCCCAGGGACGTCTCTATACCCTGCCCCCTGTGGAGGGGACTCCCCTGTTCTCCTTGTGTGAGAGCACATCTCCGTGTGGAGTGTGTCACAGGAGCAAGTCACCTGTCTAAACCTGTTTAGGCTGCCTCTGCTCCCATGGCTGTCCTGTCCCTCAGGGCTGTGTGGCACAATGGCCAGAGTCCATATGGCTGCCCTATCCCTCAGGGTTGTGTGGGGCAATGGCCAGAGTGAACAGCTGCCCTCTTGGTCGGGGCTCTGCAACCCAAAGGGGGATGCAGCCGAGGGGTGATGCATGGCTGTAGAGGGTGGGTTCCTCAGTAACTCCACCCACCCGTGGGCACCTGCAAGTGGCCGTGTTCCTCCCTGGCCCCAGGGCAACAATTCTGCCCTCTGGGGTCTGCAGCTCCCAGGCTGGAGCGGCGATGTGCCACCTCCCTCCCTGCGCCCTGCCCTGGTCAGCGCGGGGTGAGCTCAGCCCGCCAGAGACACTCACGGCTGGATGGTGGCCCTGCAGGTGCAGCAGCTGTACGTTGTGGGGCAGAACCCCAGGAGGTCTCTGAGCTTCTCTCACCTGCGTTCCTGTGGGGCCGGGTGCTCCCAGGCCTCTTTCTCTGTCTGCTCCAGCCCAGAGACAGCGCTGGGCTTCGGGGGCTGCCTTGGCTGGCAGGCTGGTGACCCTCCCTCCCCTCAGCTGGGAGGGCAGCTGGCTCCTGTCTCTGCATCATCCAGCCCTGACCTGAGCCCGGCTCCCTCCTTTTCTCTGCCTCCCCCCAAGACTGGCCTGGGCTGCAGGGCTCGTGGGGCAGGGCTGGCTGCTCCCAAAGGCTCCTTAATCCCCTTTGTGCTGCTGGCTGGTGTCTCTGCTTCCCCCGCTGCTCTGCCAGCTGGAGATGGGAGTGCAGGGGCAGTGGGGAGGGATCCCTGAGGCCCAGGGCTGCTACCGACCCTTCCTGGCCCAGTGTGGGGCCCTACACCCCATTCCTGGTGCCCTATGGGGCACAGCCCCTGCAGTGCATCAGGCCCCTGGCAAAGGGAATGGCTGGGGTCGGTCTGGGGCCTTCCCCTGCCTGTGACGTCCTCCCCCTGCCAGAGAACAAGGGCCTGTCGGGGACTGGGGGGGCCTAGGAAACAGGGGCGATTATTGGCCACAGGAACCAGCAGCATTTCCACTGGCACCTGCCCGTGTCTCAGGGACTGACTCTCTTGCCCCCTGGGTGTGGGGCTCTTGTCTGGCTCTAGTGACCTCCAGTGCTAAACACCCCCCATGCCCCATTGTAGGTTGAGCTCCGGCCTCCATTCTCTCAGCCGGCCCCTGATACTCTCCCACCCCCCAGACCTCCCGCACGCAGCCCATGTGCTCTGCATCCCCGCACACCCACTGCACCCAGCCGGGGGGGGAGGGCTGTGGCTGGGGGAGCAGCAGGATTGTGGGGGGAGGGAGGCTGAGCCCTTTGCCCAGTGACTAGCGGGGAAGCTGTAAGATGGCCGCCCTAGTGACTGGGGCTGAGCGACAGCCCCTGCTGACTGACTCCTCCAGCCCTCCCGGAGCAGCTCAGCCTGGGCAGCAGCAAAGTGCCCCCCCCCTCCATCTCCTGCACTCCAGCCTGGCTGCTCAGTTTGCCAGGGCCGCCCCCCATCTCCTGCATCCCAGCCCAGCTGCTCAGATTGCCAGGGCCCCGCCAGTCCCAGCCCCAGGGAGCTGCCAGTGATGAGGCAGCTCTACATGGTGTCTGGGGCCAGGGACACTGGAGCTCTGGGAAGTGGACTGAGTCCCTGTGGGGCAGGGGAGGCCAACAGCCAGCACCGTGGCAACCTCCAGCCCTCACAGGCTGTCTACACACCAGCGTTGTGTCAGAATAACTGACATTGTTCCAAACTAACAAAGAGCGCGTCTACACCACAACCGTTATTTCGACATAATGTCGAGCTGGAGGACTTCTTGCTCTGACTCCTGTCGCCCTCATTTCACAAGGGGTCAGGGAAGCGGGAGGGGAAGCACCCTTCCTTCGGCTTCCGGCTGAGCTGATAGCGCCGAAAGCCGAGTTAAGCTCTTTTGACTTTAGCTGCGCAATGGACGCTGTGTAGCCTAATTCGACTTTTGCCCTGCTATGGAGACATGCCCAGTGGCAGCGTCTCCTGGGAACGGATCCCTTGTAATTAATCAGCCTGGCTAACGAGCTGCTTCTGAACTGCTCAAGGGCGGGCTGTCCCCATCCTGCCTGTGGGGGTGAATTCATCCCCCGTCCCAATGGTCCCAGCTCTGATTCTCCTTCCCCTCCCAGCTTGCTGCTGCCTGGAGGGCAGATGGGTGGGAATGGCTTTCCAGGGCTGGGGTGAACGGCCGTGGGTCTCACCCCCCCTGCTCCTGAGCCTAACTCAGCTGCCTCCCTCCTCGCCCCTCAGCTCGTCAGCTTGTTCCCAGTCCAGCCACGAGGCTGGGCCCGGCCGGTGTGGAGCAGGGGCTGCAGGCGGCCCTGGGGCTGTGGGCAGGGATGATCCCTCTCTGCCCCTGTGAGGAGACATTTCCCAAGACCTGCAACCCACAGGAGTCGAGTCTGTAGGTGACTGGCCAGAGCCAGGCTCCAGCCCCATGGCAGGAAGGGCCATGCTAGCTGTGGTGCCACTGCACACACTGAGGCACCAAAAGCCCTGTAGTACTCATCTCTGGCAGCTGCAGCCCGTGGGGCTGTGCCATGGGGAAGTCAAACTGCAGCCCCACAAGGACAATGTGACCTCTCCATAATAGCTGAGGGAGGGGGGTTTGCTCCCTGACTTGTGATGGTGCTGGACAAAACCCCCCAACCCCCATGTTCAGGGAGTCCAAGAAGGACCTGGGCAGGCAGCACCTGGGTATGTCCCGCCCACTCACAACCCGGTGGCTCCCCCCTCAAATGCTCTTGGACCAGCCAGGGAGACCGGGACAGGGGCAGGGTGCACCCTGAGACAGTCCTGCACTAACTCACCCCCCTTGGGAGTCTCTTCATGCCTTGCAGACGTGGATCCATGGGTCACATGGACCCACAGCCATTCACAAGTCTCCAAGCAGGGACTTTAACTCCGTCCTCTCCCCTGGGCTGAATGAGCAAGTCAGGATCCTGGCCAGTCTCCAGGCTGCAGCCACTGCAGGCCTACCAGCCAGCCCTACCCCCTGAGCAATGGAACTCCCTGGCTCAAAACCCCACACCTCCCCCCTGGCAGTTCCTGTCGCCCAGTACCCTGTGCCCATCCTATCCCAGCAGGACATACCATGTGCCCTGCCTCAGCCCTGGTGCGGGGGGAGAGAAGCCCTCTGGTTCCTCCTTCTGGTTTGGTGCCTGTATCCTTCCCCACTCTTGGCACGGGGAGGCACTCACGCTCCATCCCTGGCCAACTGAGTCTCAGGGCTCCTGTGTGTACCTGGGGCAACTGATCCAGACGGCGCAGGAGAGGGACCCATTCTCCAGCTGGGGCAAGCTCAGAGCAGTGGGCAGGTCATGGCAGGGGTCCCATTACCCATCAGCAGTCAGTGAGCTGGGAGGGGGGCTCATTTCTTCAGGGCCCCCATTGCCCCACTCCTGTCAGTCAGACTGCTCTGGAGTCCCACTGCCCAGCTGGGTTTCCTGACCCTCGTGGGGGAGCAGTAGTTGATGGAGCCAGGAAGTACACTGCTGGGTGTGCTGGCTGATGTCTTGTCTGGGGCCAGTTACTGCCAGTAAATCAGCCCCCGGCGCTGCAGCCCTTGTCACTTGCTTCCACAGGGGGTCCACCTGTGAGCGTGGCACATCCAGCGCCCCCGACGCCATCAGCACGACTCTGCATGATCCGCAGGCGGACGGAGCACGGGAGGACCTGCTGCGGGAGCAGATGGCCAGCCTGGCGTTCCGGCCCAGAGTTCCTCATCCGGAGCTGTGACGAGGAGCACCGGGCTGAGTGGGAGCTGGCGAAGGCCGTGTGGGAGCAGCTGTCGTGCCAGCACAAGGCCCCGTGCTCCTCAGGAACAGCCGTGATGCAGCGTATGGCCACATGTATGGAGTGGACCAACAGCCACCTCCCCACACCTGCTCCCCCAACTCCCTGCCTAACTCCTCATATCCAGCCCCCCGACTCCCTGCCCCCTGAATCCTCACCCTCACCCCACCCCTGCCCCTCGGCTTCTTCTCCTAGTCCCCCTGGGGCCACCGCAGCCCCTGAACACATGGCGGTGGGACCTCCCAGGCAGCCAAAGCCTCCTGAGATACCCAAGGCAGGTGCCGATCACAACCCCATCCTTGAGCCCCTCTCCCCTTTCTCCCCATCCTAAGCTCTTTCCCCAGTCCCTCTCTTCTATCCCCCCAAATAAAAATGGCTGTTTTTAAACAAAAATGGCTACTTTATTTGGTCTGCAGGGGAAGGGTGGAAGGAGGGAAGGGAGGGCAGAGAAGGGGGAGTGGGGTAGGAAAGCCATTGCAGGAGGAATACCAGCTAATTTGAGTTAGGGCTTTATTTCGGAATCCCGTTTCACTGCCGCGTGTACACGCGGGCAGTTACTTAGGGCTAGTCAATTTCTAAAATGGCGACCGGCCGGGAACATGCAAATCAAGCGCGGGATATTTAAATCCCGCACTTCATTTGCAATTTCGGTCGCTCTCATTAGCCTCCCTAGATCGATCTATGGAGCTAGTGTAGACGTACCCTCAAATAGGAAAACCTGCATGAGACAGCCCCGACCATGGATCTTCCCCCTCCAAACTGGTTCCCCGTGGAGCGGTCGCTGTCCAGCATGGTGAGCTTCCATAGGGCAATGGTGATGCCCTTCTGCAGGGACATGGTGGCTCTTTTGACGGTGTCCTGTTGCCTGGGGGCAGGGGTGAGCCACTCGCAGAGCCCCATGGAAGTGGCCTCCTCCATATGGAACTTCTGGAGCCACTGCTGGCCCACCAGCTGGAGCTGGTCTCCCGCTGCCAGAAGCAGTGTTCCATGGTGTGCAGGGGATGGAGGATCATTTGGTGCATCAGGACCACCAGGGGCTGGGTGAAGAGGTCCTGCAGTCCGGTCTGCTCGTCATGGTCCTGAATCACCACCTGGGCAGTGAGCCCGTGGCACACCACCTGGCGCAGCTCAAGGCCCGTGAGCCTGGCACGGCTCTGCAGCAGCTCCGGCTCCATGGTATGACTGCTATGGCATCTGCAGGGGCAACCAGAGCACATGGCATGAGTTTGTTGTCCTGTGAGGGGGAGGCAGTGGAGAAGCGGTGTGTAAGCTGTGGCAGTAGAGAGGGACCCCCTGTAAGCATGAGTCTCAGCTCGCCTCTGCAGGCAGCTACAGGAAATGACTACTCAGCTGGTGCCCTCCCCAGAGTGCTCCCTTCATCAGATGCGTTGGAGTGGACATGACAAAATCCAAGGTGTATATAGCAGCAAACAAAGTACCTGTCAATTGTAGAGCCAGTGTTAATGAGGCTAATTAAGTGGCTGCATGTGTCCCATTCACAGCTTTGGATATGAAAATGTGAATGTTAAAGGCAGGGGAAATTGGCTTGTAGAGCATTAACCACTTAATGTCTTTATTCCAGCCCAGGGTAACAATGTCAAATTTGTAGATGAATTTCAGTTCTGGAGTCTCTGTCTGTAATAGGCTGGTGAAATTCCTTTGTAGAAGAATGGCTACTTTGAAATCCATGACTGAGTGACCAGGCAGGTTAAAAACCTTCTCCAGCAGGTTTCTCTGTGTTACCATCCCAGATGTCTGATTTGTGTCCATTTCCCTTTGTCTCAGAGACTGCCCAGTTCGGCCAATACACATGGCAGGGGGGCATTGCTGGCACTTGATGACACAGATCACACTGGTGGATGTGCAGTCGTATGAGCCCCTGATGTGGTGGCTGGTGTGGTTAGATCCTGGGATGTGTTGCTTGTGCAGATGTGTGGACAGAGTTGTCAGTGGGGTTTGTTGCGGGGGGTAGGTTCCTGACTGAGTGTATCTGGTGTGTGGCTGCTGGTCAGTATTTGCTTCGGGCGAGGGGCTGTCTGTGGGTGAGGACTGTCCTGTCCCCCAAGGCCTGTGAGAGGGAGGCTAGCTTGTAGATTGTCAAGGATGCGCTGGGGGGGGGAGTAAGCCGGGGGCTGCAGGTGCTGACCAGTGGTGTTTTCCTTGTTGGGCCTGTTTTGAAGTAATTGACATCTGGGTACTTGTCTGACTCTGTCAATCTGTATCCTCACTTCCCCAGGGGGGGGTATTTAGATTTTAAGAGTGTCTGATAAAGATCTTATAGTTTGTCTCTGTCAGTGAGACTGGAGCAAATGTGATTGTATCTTGGGGCCTGGCAGTGAACAATGGATCACATGCTGTGCCTTGGATGAAAGCTCGAGACATGCAAGTAAGAACAGTGGTCAGTAGGTACCGGGTATAGGGGGTGGGGCAGGTTATGTGACCATCATTCAGTTATACTGTAGTATCAAGGAAGTGGCTCTCCTGTGTGGGCTGGTCCAGGCTGAGGCTGATGGTGAGATGGAAGCTGTAGGAATCCCTGTGGAATTCTTCAAGGGTCTCCTTCCCGTAGGTCCCATGGGGAGTCAGTGTCACACTTCCTCCAGCTGGGGGGTCAGGGAGGTGGAGATGATCAGTGAGTGATGGGGAAGGGAGCAGTCAGCAACAGTGGCTCTGGGACAATAGGCAGGGAAGGGGCAGGGCCGTGAGCGGGAGGGAGGCAGATAGCCAGGCCACACGTGCCCAGACATCTGCAATGATCAAGGTGCTGGCTCAATGTGTCCGAGAGCTGTGCCCAGATCCATCCCCAGTGTCTCACCCTCATACACAGCAGTGAGGGCAGCAACAGGGTTTAATGCCTCTGTGACTGGCCAGGAGCAGCCGGCCCCACACAGAGCTCCCTGCGAGAGCCAGAGCCCCAGGATCAAACATTAGGAGCCTTTATGTGTAACTAGCCCAAGCAGCCTGTCCCGGATCTGTTTGGTTTTCACCCCATAGATAATGGGGTTCAGCATGGGGGGCAGCAAGAGGAAGAGGTCCGACATGATAACATTGAAATAGAGGGGCACATTCTGGACATAACGGAATATGAGGGACGAGAGCAGAGCTGGGACGTAAAAGAGTACGATGGCACAGAGGTGGGAGCCGCAGGTGCCAAAAGTCTTGAGCCGAGTGTCTTTTGTGGGGAGGCGGAAGATGGCCCTGAGGATCTGGAAATAGGACACCGCAATGAAAAACACATCCATGCCATGCACACAAATTGTCAAAAATAGGCCGTAGTGACTACTGATGCGGGTGTCACCACAAGCCAGACTCACCATGGTTGAGTGCGCGCACTTTGTGTGGGGGACAATGTTGGTTCTGCAATATGGCCACTGCCTCGCCAGAAGGACCACAGGAAGTATAAGTATGATGCCACGCAGTACGACAACCATAGCGCTCTTGACCAAAGCAGGGTTTGTCATGATGGTGGAATATCTCAGGGGATCACAGATGGCAACGTAGCGATCCACAGCCATGGCCACGAAGATCCCAGACTCCATCATGAACACGCCATGAATGAAGAACATCTGGGTAAAGCAGGAATTGAAATCGATCTCTCTTAAATTAAAATATAAAATCCCCAGTGTTTTGGGCAGGATGGATGTAGACAGGACCAGGTCGATAACAGCCAGCATGCAGAGGAAATAGTACATGGGCTCATGAAGTCTTGGCTCTGTCTTCACGATGAACAGGATGGTTAAGTTCCCCAAGAGGGCTATGATGTACATGATGCAGAAGGGGATGGAGAACCAGACATGGGCGGCCTCCAGGCCAGGAATGCCCAGCAGGATGAAGGTGGAGGGGTTGGTGAAGACAGTTGTGTTGGAATGTGACATGGCGTAGGGGAGCAGTTCTCCAACTCCAAGGCAGAGCGGGGTGTTATTGTACCGTACCTTCCCCTGACTTCCTTAAGTGCCCAGGCCCTAGGGAGATGGTCACAGTACAAGTGCCTGGAAGGAGAGACAATGGGAATATGAGACATGACATGCAGGACTGGAGGCTGTTCTCATGGGGGAAGCAAATTGGTTGCTCTTCACACATTGAAAAAAGGCATTTTTGTTAGTCAGAGAAGCGAATTATGAGAAATTGACCCCACGAATCCCAATTCCATAACGCACGGCGCTCCCCACGTCACTAACTCCTACATGTCCTGCTGTGGGAAATCTCAGTAGGCACTAGCAGGAAACACAAGGCTGGGTACTGGTTAACCCTCATTGTTCCCCACTCTGGCACTTCAAGTGCAGAAGGGGGGGGGCCTGCAAGAGATCTTCAAATGCCCAGCCCCTAAAGGCTTCTGTTTAAAAAGCTCCCCAAGATCACAGACTCCTCAGACTTGACCTTCGGTGGTTTGCTGCTACCACCCAAATGTAAAACCCCTTTCAAAGCCAGGAAGACAAGCTCAGGACCTTCCAATGGGATAATCCCAAGCTCTGTAACCCTCCCCAAGGATAGAGCTTGGAAACATCAAGTATCATAGAATCATAGAGCTCATAGTAATCTCCTAGTAGCAGAACTCCAGTCTCAGGCAGGTGCGCTCAGAACCTCCTCCTTTTTCTTAGGACCCAGGAGTCAACTCACAGTCTTACAAAGGCAATTTTATAAACAAGACAAAGAAGACACATCTGGTGATGCCTACTTGGTTGCAAGGTGTTACAGAGCCACTACAAAAAAAGATTAAAGCACAGAGAACTTCTTCCCTGGGATTCAGATTCACTAACATTACATGGGAGTTATGTGACGAAGTGGGGGTGCTGTCTGCTTTGTAACCCAGTGTCCCCCTGTTCTGTGATATGTGATTCCCACTGATTCACCTACATGTGGATTGGCCCAGACACCCAGACACAGCCTGGGCAGATAACAAGGCTCTTCCCAGGGGGAGAGACAAAGGAAGGGAGGCGGAGACGAACACCTGGCTTGGGGACAGGGTCTGGGAGCGAGGCAGTTGGTGGCTGGGAAACATGAAGGGAACAGACTGAACTGCGGTCTGAGGGTTGGGGAGGGGTGGACCCCCCTAACCCAAAGGGTCTGACGCTGCCTGGCCCTGACTCCTGTAACCACATCACGTCTGTGCTGTGCTGTATCCTGGAGAAGCAATAAACCCCTCTCTAGTCTACTGGCTGGCAGAGTCTGCTCTGGCTGCTCCGGGGGTGCAGGATCAGGGGAACCCCGACGCACCATCACAGGTTAGCACAGAGGAGTGTAACAAACCAAAGAAACTAACCGGACTGTGTCTAACTAAACATTCTCTGGTTACTTACGTTTCCTTTGTTCCAGGGTTCAGTCTTTCCTTGGGCATGGATATCACTAGAAATCTGAGCCTTTATTCCTAGTTCAGTTCAGTTCATCTCTCTCTCGTCCTGGCTCCTCTTCTAAGCTCACACACAAAAGGAAACTGAAACAAACTAAACCGGTTTCATTTCAAAAATCTTTCCCTCTCTTCCCATTGACTCTGCTGGCTCCCTGCCAACACTTCCTGGATACCCACTGATCTGGGTTTAACCTTTTACAGGCAATTTAGTTACGGAGTGCTGGGAGGTCTGGAAAAGGGTAGTGCCCTCCACCCATCACAGCTCCTTAAAGCAATGAAGGCAGGGCTGGCGCATCCAGGCTTGGGGGCAGCTCCCTCATTATGCAGTTGTTCGAAATCTGAATTGGAAAAATGCAGCCTGTTGCCCAGCCTGTGCTGGGGAATCATCCCAGAGCGACACAGCTCAGGGGAAGGGCTGGGGCATGACTGACAGCAGCTCCGCCCAATCCCCTGCTCCCTTGCAGCAGTGGTCAAAACAGAGAGTGTGTCCGGCTCGCTAAGGGATGGGACGGAGAGTAACCTGCTCTGGGCAGGGCTCAGCTTGGTCTCCCAGTCACCACAAAGGGAAGAGCAGGTCAATAAGGGTTTCCTGAGGCAGGTGGTAGGAACAGGGGAGGCTGCCGTGTGCAGACAGACTGAAGGGTCTGGGTCTGGTTAGTTTAGAGACAGATTTTATAGAAAAGTAAATGAAAGTTTATATCCAGCAACAACTGCAAATCCCCTGCCAGCCGGAATTGTCAAAGAGAGAAAAGAACTATCAAGCAAGCCCGCTGCAAAGTGGTGCAAAAACCTGGTAAAAATTTAAACAACGAGTTAACGATGGTTTTGGCAGCCATCCAGAGGAGTAATCAACTGGGTACCAGCCACCAGCCTCGTCATATTCTCTTTACAAGGCCTATTGCATGATGCAGTCTCTTCCTGTGAACTGCTCAGAACAAGTTCCCATTTACCCAAAGAGCAAAACTCTTATCAAGACATCTTAAACGATAATGGTTAAGCTATTCAATGCTATTAGAAAAACCAAAAGAATCTATGTACATTATTAAGCAACTCAGAATAATTATTTATGAAAAGATAATAATAAAGTATTGCATATAAAATTGATTTCAGGAAACTGTGTCCTCACGTCTAATGGAGTCTAATCATTTTCCATCATAAATAACATTTCACCTGCTACAGTGCAACTCTGCAAGACAAGTGGCCCACATCGTGATTAAAGTTCTGGCCCTAGAAATTCAATCCTGTCCCTTTCTGGTTTGGGTTTATCTGACACAGAGAAAAGCCCCATTTGATAGCAGCAAAATCGTTCCGCATCAGCCTTTGTACTGACAGTGTCAAGTATCAGAGGGGTAGCCGTGTTAGTCTGAATCTGCAAAAGCGGCGAGGAGTCCTGTGGCACCTTAGAGACTAACCGAAGTGTTGGAGCATGAGCTTTCGTGGGCAAAGACCCGCTGCATCTGAGGAAGTGGGTCTTTGCCCACGAAAGCTCATGCTCCAACACTTCGGTTAGTCTATAAGGTGCCACAGGACTCCTCGCCGCTTGTACTGACAGTGTCAGCCAGAGCTAGAATGCCTGGAACCAGCTTGCTGCATGTGCTTGCTGTGAGCTGCTTTCCTTGCGCAGTAGAGACTAGTGCTGTGGGTGGTACGTTTAAAAACACACAGCCCAGGGAAAAGTAAAAAGGTTTGTGCAAGTGTATAAAGCAACCCAGCCAAAGCTGTTGTACAGTAGTGCTGTTTTCTATTGGTCATGGCTTCACAGAACAAAAAGCCTAATAGTTCAAAACTAATGGCTTCCACAGGGTAATAAAAGGGTTTCTGACTCTTTGTTTTATACATTTTTTAAAAATTAGGGACACATTAAACATGTAAAAGTGCCTCTACATTAAATGTGGAAATAAAATATATAAAATATAAAAGCATTTCTAAAGTAAAGGTATATATTAAAAATATATATTCAGCTACTCCTAAAACAAAATAAAAATTCAGAAAAATAAAACCAAATGTGTAAATAAAACTTTTTGTAATAAAATTGAAAATGTGGTGCAAAAAGCAACTGAAAAATTTAAACAAAACAGTTAAAATGCAATAAAATATTTGTACATACTAACAAGCTCAATTAATGTTTAAATTTAGATTTAATAAGAATAATCTAAATGTAAGCATGCTAAACGTACCTTCCAAAGTTGAAGATTTAATGGAGCCTGCTTAAATGTAAATCATAAACAAAAGTTGCTTAATATTGATGAAAACTCACGTAAGTCAATGGCTCTAACATTATAAAAATACATCATAATGGTAAATTTCATAACAACAAAATTGAACTGCTTACAAATGTTAACCACACATATTTTAATTTCTATGACCTGTATTCCATTTAAAAAGAATAAAAGTAATTAAAGGCCCCACTATTTGTACACCACATATTGCTTTAAAAAGTGTAAATAAACCTAAGTGCTCACCATCCAATGCGCATGCAGCATGTCTCTGCTCTATTTTTGGAGAGGCACTAACAATAAAACATGCTAACTAATTGAAGGAAAAGCGATATAAAATACACTGGAGGTGGCATTGGTGCTGGGACCAAAGTTGTAGACTCACTTTATATTAAAACATCATCAAACAATGCCAGGTAAAGTTAAGGGGGCCGTACAAACACATGGAACACAACAGTTGGGTACATTTTCAAAACAAAATAAGAAGTGTAAAGCTCCAATTTTAAAAGCCCAAGCCCTAGTCAGTCTCTAAATGTCTATTTTGTGTGTCTAAAATTAAGCTAAGGCTGCGCTAGAGATACGTCTACAAATGCAAACTTGTAAAGTGCACAACACGTAACTTCTGTTAAGTAACGGGCAGTAGCCTTGTAAATGGCTCTGAAATCCTCATCTATGCGAACATAAGAAGGGCCATATGGGCTCAGACCAAAGATCCATCTAGCGCAGCGCCCTTTCTTGTGACAGCACAGCATCCTCTGGTGAGAAGTCCCACGGGGTGACTGTGCGTTGTGGGAAGAAACACTTCCCATGGTTTGTTCTAAACCCGCTGCCTATTCATCTATGTGGTGACCCGCAGTCCTAGTGTTATGGGAAAAAATCAATATTGCTCTTACTTGGTTTTTCTGCACTAGTCTTGATTTTATAGGTCTTTACCCATCCCCCCTTAGCTTTCTCTTTTTCCAAGCTGAAAAATATCAGTCCTATTAATCTCTCTTCATATGGGACCTGTTCCAAACCCCTCATCATTTCTGTTGCCCTATTCTGAACCTTTTCCCATGCCAGTATATCTTTTTTGAGAGGAGGTGACCACATCTGTACACAGTATTCAAGATGTGGGTGTATCATGGTTTTAAGGCAATAATTTTCTGTCTTATTCTCTATCCCTTTTTTAATGACTCCTAACATTCAATTTGCTTTTTTGACTGCCGCTGCACACTGTGCGGGTGTTTTCAGAGAACTGTCCACAATGACTCAAAGATCTCTCTCTTGAGTAGTTGTAGCCAAATTAGTCCCCATCATATTGTACATATAGTTGGGACTATTTTTTCCTATGTGCATTGCTTTACATTTAGCCACATTAAATTTCATTTGCCATTTTGTTGCCCAATCACTTAGTTTGCTGAGATCTTTTTGAAGCTCTTCACAGTCTGCTTTGGTCTGAACTATCTTGAGCAGTTTGGGATCATCTGCAAATTTTGCCACCTCACTCTTAACTCCTTTCTGTAGACCATTTATAAATAAGTTGAATAGAATGGGTCCCAGGACAGACCCTTGGAGGACCCCACTAGTTACCTCTCTCCACCTGGAAAACTGACCATTTATTCCTACCCTTTGTTTCCTGTCTTTTAACCAGTTCTCAGTCCATGAAAGGATCTTCCCTCTTATCCCATGACAACTTAATTTACGTAAGAGCCTTTGGTGAGGGATCTTGTCAAAGGCTTTCTGGAAATCTAAGTGCACTATATCCACTGGATCCCCCTTGTCCACATGTTTGTTGACCCCCTCAAATAATTATAGTAGGTTGGTGAGGCATGATTGCCCTTTACAGAAACCATATTGACTTTTCCCCAACAAATTATGTTCATCCATGTGTCTGATGATTTTACTCCATACTATCATTTCAACTAATTTGCTCGGCACTGATGTTAGACTTGCCAGTCTGTAATTGCCGGATCACCCCTAGAGCCTTTTATAAAAACTGTCATCACGTTGGCTATCTGGCAGCCATTTGAGGAAGATGCTGATGTAAAGGAAAGTTTACAAACTACATTTACTTATTCTGCAGTTTCTCTAATTTCTGTAATCTCCTTGAGCATTTCACACTCACTAGCATCATCCTGGTCAGGCAGTCTGTAATTTATCCCTACAGCTATCTTATTATTATTACAGCATGGAATTACTACATTAAATCAACAAATTGCAAAATTAAATAAGTTTAATGAAATTCAAACCACTCATTAAAAGCGGGAAAGGGCAAAAAAAGTTACACAAAACAAAACAAAAACAAGAAAAAGAAAAAGGAAAAAATCAGCCATGACCTTTCTGTTGCCCCAAATGTTACTGCAAATAGAAGAAGAAAAAGAAAAAACCCCTCACTCAAAAAGGGAGTCATTCAATTAGTCAATGTAAGAAAACACAAAACGTGGGGGCAAAACAAGTGGGTGTGTCCAGAGCTAGCTTGGTGTAAAAAAACCTCATTTAAACCACTCACAACAAGACTATGCCATGCAATATTTTGCCTCTCATTTCACAAATGTGTTTAATTTGGGCAATGGCTGCATTTGTGTGATGACAAGCAAAATATGTAATTTTTAAAGAATCACAAAAAAGGCCCAGTTAAATCATATTAGTTTAATGTAAAAATGACCACCACTATTCATATTATTATTTACCAGTCTCCCCCTTGGTATATTGCTTTAATAACACAGTTGTTCAGTGTCACAGCTCTGCTACATGTCATTCTACATCCTCTTCTATGATTCCTATTTGAAATACTATACTATACTATACTATACTATACTATACTATACTATACTATACTAAAGGTGGGCACATAACTGGCTGGAAAACTGTTCTCAGAGAGTTGTTATTAACAGTTTACAGTCATGCTGGAAAGGCAGAACAAGCAGGGTTCCTCAGGGGTCTGTTTTGGGACTGGCTCTGTTCAATATCTTCATCAACGATTTAGATATCGGCATAGAAAGTTTGCTTGTTAAGTTTGCAGGTGATACTAAGCTGGGAGCGGTTGCAAGTGCTCTGGAGGATAGGGTCATAATTCAAACTGATCTGGACAAACTGGAGAAATGGTCTGAGGTAAACAGGATGAAGTTTAATAAGGACAAATGCAAAGTGCTCCTCTTAGGAAGGAACAATCAGTCTCACACACACAGAATGGGAAGCGACTATCTGAGAAGGAGTACGGCAGAAAGGGATCTAGGGGTCATAGTGGACCACAAGTTAAATATGAGTCAACAGTGTGACGCTGTTGCAAAGAAAGCAAACATGATTCTGGGATGCATTAACGTGCTTGGCAGCTGGATCAGGCCTGCTGGCAGCCTCTTGCCCAGCTCTGCTTTGCACAGTGCTGGGTCCTGCCAGAGGGCAGGGGACTGGACTCGATGCCTATCGAGGTCCCTTTCCGTTCTTGTGCTCTAGGATTCGCACTGCTCAGGTGGTTACTCTTGCCCATGCTAGGTCTGTATCGCCCTATACAACAACAAACCTTCCTACTGTAGATAATATGGACAATTCCGTGGCTTGCAGCTGACATAGTCCCACAACCTGCCAGCTCCCCACCCCGCAGGAGGCGCCTGGGGCGGGTCTAACAGGGTGAGACGCGTGGTCGGAACGAACAATGTCATGGCTCCTTCTGACCCCAAGCCCTACGGAGCTCTCGATAAAGAAAGCAGAGCAGGCAGGTGCTCACGGTGCCCCCAGCACAGGGCCAAGGAGCATCCAGCCCCACGGACAGTCTGACCCACAGCACGGACAAAGGAAACCCTTTCCCAGGATTCCTGCTGGGCCTGTGGAACTCCTTGCCACAGAGACACTGGAGCACAGAGCGGGGCCTGAGCAAAGCGATGCAGGAGGGGCAGTGTCTGGGCACTCACCCCCGCTGGCTCCCGCGCTCTTACCAGCTCTCACTGCCGGGGGAGCTTCCCCAGTGGGGCCTGAGCAAAGTGCTGCCCCGGCCTGAGGGCTGGTTGGTACCGAACGTCTGCCCCACCGCTCAGCCTGAGGGCCCCTGTGCACAGAGATGCAGCCACCTCGGGGCGGAGGCAGCAGCCAGAGGGGGAGAGGCACACAACGATGCACATTTTGCTCCAGGATATTTTGGCAGGAATCCTCCCCTGGGCAGGGCCTGGATGTTTCGTGGCTCTGCAGAGCGCAAAGGGCCCAGACCGACTCTCTGCCCCTCACACCCACGCTGCCCTGGGGCTGTGGGGCAGGGGAGCCCCTCAGCTAGAGCTGGTACCTGTGAGTGCTGAGAGGGACGTGTCTTCCCTGGGAACCCCCCTCAGGCAGCCGCGTCCCGCACCTCTCTCAGCCCAGCGTCTGCAGCAGCGTCCTGCGCCGAGAGCCGGCACAGGGCTGGGCACTGGTTATAACCCAGCTCTGGGCCGTCCCAGGGGGGGTCACTCAGCCTCTGGGGCAGAAGTGGCATCTGGATGCCAAAAGGCTGGGGAGAAGCCCGTTGGTGCTTCTGTGCTAATTACCCAGTGAGAGGAGTAAACAGTAATTAAGGGCCCTTCCCAAGGGAGCTGAGAACTCCTGGGCTCTGGGGCTCTGGGCTGCATCAGAGAGGAATCGGCTGCTCTGTGCATTTGTGGATATTTAACCAGTTCGGTTCATTAGTGCTCAGACGAGGGCTAATGTTAGCGCTGACACCTGCCCGTGCCCAGGAGCGGGGTGGATCCAGGCAGACAGGTCTGGAGACAGGCAAGAGCGGTGAGAAGCAGACGGGGTGTCTGTGGGGTCAGAGATCAGTGGCGTCCATCCGACACTCACATTGTCCTGCCCGGCCCCTTCCTGGAAGGATCTTGTGAACAAAAGGAAAGTCCCTAGGAGCGTGTCCCCATCCCACACACGGGTAAACTGGGGCAGGGAGTTTGGCATGGCAAGATGACAGAGTCGGGAGTCCTGACTTCCCTGCTGTAACCATTTTCTCTCCGTCCGACCAAGAGGGAACTGGACTCCCGCTCTGGCAGGACTGTTTGTTGGCAGGTGGTATAGGGGGGAGGCAGAGGAGAGGCTGGAAGGAGCAGCCTGAGAATTCCCCGCCCTCACCAGGTGAATCTGAGGTGTCAGAACTAGGTGGAGTTTGTTTGCTTTGCCCCTGGGAGGTGGGAACTCCGGGACCCCACTTCTGCTCCCACTCAGACACCTGTCAACAGGGCCCATCACATACTTGCCGGGCTCCAGGGGAAAGTGGGGAGAGCTCTGTGGTCTCAGAAGGGGCGTGGCCTCTGGTGGAAGGGGCGGGGCTGTGCTGGCTGGAGTGCACCACACTGCCCCCTGCAGGCAGCTTTCAGAGCCATCCCCAGCGCTGCGATTTCAAGGGCCCCGTGCTCCAGCTGCTGCCGCTCCTGTGAGAGGGGAAGTGGCCAGGTGCTCCAGGCCCTTTGGCATCGCCGGTCCCTGGGCTGCAGCTGGCAGGGTTACTGATCCGCAGGGACAAAGCGCAGCGCGGGATCGTTGTTAACACAGGAGCCAGGAGCACCCAGCGCCATTTCTCTAGAGAGCAGGGGCCCTGTCCCCCCAATCCTGCTCTGAGTCTCCTCTCCCATCCTAACCCAGCCGAACCTGACCCATCCCCCCAGGCCCTAGTCCCCAGCCTGGTGTCAGCCCTCTCCCCCACTTTGTTCCCTTTCCTGGCCTAAGGTGTCAGCTGACTCATCCTGCACCGGCCTGGGCCAGTCCCCACCTGCCTCCCTCCGGAGTCCTCCCCCGGCGCTCCCACCCCCACTGGCAGAGTCACACCCAGCACAACAAAGCAACCAGTGAATGCCAAAGCCGAGTGCACACAGTGACCTACAAGAGTGGCCACCCCGGGCCGCAGGGCAACTGTCCCTTCCCCCCCTCTGGGGTCGGGCCTGGCTGCCAGCCCGTCAGTCTCTGGGGCGCCTCAGGGAGCAGCCGTAGGAAAAGCAGCACCCGCGGATTGTGCCTGGGCACTGAGTGCAGCCGGGGGCCTGTCCTGGATCGGAGGCCTCGCCCTGCCCCGAGGCTGCCCTGGAGCAGGGGGTGCAGGCAGCCTAGAGACTGGCGTAATGTCGGCGCTGGGTTTGGTCCCTTCCTCCTTTCCTCCGCCACCCTGAGCCCCTTCTCCCCCTTATCAGAGCCCCATGGGATGAGGCTGCCTCTGGGCACGTCGGGGTTCCTCACCACAGAACAATGTTCTCAATGCTGGGCCTGGTGTCTGGACACTGGCCTGTCTCAGCTCACGGTGGTAATTGGCATCCTTCTGCATGGTCGACGGCCCCGGCTCCCGGCTGTTAACGTGCCCACGCCCTGCAGGAGGGCGCACTGTGCGGGGATCCTGAGGGGAAAGTGCAGGAAGTGCTGAGGGGTTGGGAGTGAGTCCTGGGTTCTCAGCAGCAGGGTGAAGCTGCATGTTTCTAGGGGTGGGGGAGGTCGAGCCCAGCTCCTGCCCTGCCGCTGAACAACAATGAACAATAAACTCCCCACCTTTGTCATATTAAACCAGTAACTTCCAGGCACTGAGTGCCCCCCGTATGTAACACCCCCCTTTTAGCCCCCAAAACTCCCCACTTCCTCACAGCCAGCTCAGAAGGGGCAAATCCAATGCTGGGGGGCACAGGAAGATTTGGGAGGGAGCCATGTCCCTGACCCCCCAGACGGGAGCAGTCACACAATCAACTTCTCAGGCACAGGGAATGGGAGGAGCCAGAGGATGGAAAATGTAGATTACAGAAATACACACGTGGACTGAGGTGGAGATGCACATAGGAGGCAGACTTGTTGAGAGTCTCTGCATCAGGTTAATGGGGTAAAAAACAAGGGTGCTGTTATGTTAGGAACCTAGTATAGACCAGTGAACCTGGCAGAGGAGGTGGATTGTTTTTGTTAAACAACTAACAAAAACATACACAGTGTAGGTCTTGGTGGTGATGGGGGACACCCACTGCCTGGACATCTGTTGGGAAAGTAACCCGGCAGGGCACAGATTGGCCAACACTTCTTGGGATGCATCGGAGACCTCGTTTGTTTCAGAAGGCGGAGAAAGCTACTGGGGGGCGACAGTTCTGCCACGGTCATCCTGCAAGACGGTCAGGGATCACACAGCCTCAGCGAAGACGGTTGCCATCTCAGTGGAACCTCCAAATTGTCAAAGTCAGACAGGACTCACAGATTTGTCAGACCGCTCTGTTTATTAGCAAAGCCGCTCTGCTAAATGCACCCAGAAAATGTGAGTACCATGCAAGGTTCAAACTCCTTGGCTACATCTACACTGGCATGATTTTCCGGAAATGCTTAAAACAGAACAGTTTTCCGTTATAAGTATTTCCGGAAAAAGAGCGTCTACATCGGCAGGATGCTTTTCCGAAAAGCCCTTTTTCCGGAAAAGCATCCGTTAATGACGCTTTTCGGAAAAAAGCCCGATCGTCATTTTTGCGATCGGGGCTTTTTTTCTTGAAAAGACTACTGTGCTGTCTACACTGGCCCTTTTCGGAACAGTTTTCCAGAAAAGGACTTTTGCCGAGCGGGAGCAGAATAGTTTTTCCGGAAAAGCAGCTGATTTCTTACAGTAGATCGTCAGTGCTTTTCCGGAAATTCAAGGGGCCAGTGTAGACAGCTCGCAACTTATTCCGGAAAAGCAGCTGATTTTCCGGAATAAGTGGCCCAGTGTAGACACAGCCCTTGATTTATACAGTCAAAAGAAAGCCAAGTTAACAGGATTAAAAGAGGGGCAACATTTCACATGATTAGTGTGAGGCTAGTCAAGTATCTTCATTTCCACATCAAGCACACAGCAATCTCTTGTCCATATCTCCCTGGTTATCTCAATTGCTTTCTCCCTAACACCTAATGTTCCTTTTCCTATTAACTTAGGCCCACCTGGCTAGCACTCTGATCTGCATACCTACAAACAACATTAACATACTTTTCTTCTTCCTGTTCAGAGACAAACAGTATTCCTTCAACTTATTCCAATATTACAGCATAATTCATCTTTCTCTTACAGTATAATTCTTTCTACTTTCACACTTTTAAATGGAATATTGACCATATCTATGGGCATATATTTTATTAAGACATAAAAGCAGATTAATTTTATTATTATGGGATTTACTGTTATGCTATATTTATATAATTTTAAAGCCAATGACTTATGTGAATTTATATGAATATTAAGCAACTTTTGTTTATGATTTACATTTAGGGAGGCTACATTTAACTTTAAAGTTTGAAAGGTAAGTTTAGCGTGCTTCTATTTAGATTACATATATTAAAACTAAATTTAAACATTAATTGGCTCTTTTAGTAAGAACAAATATTTTATTGTTTTTTAACTTTAAAAAAAATATTTGACAATTTTTGCCATTTTTCCAATATTTTAATTTTTATCGTAAAAGGTATTTCTTTTACATATGGTTTTATTAGATTCTGGATTTTTATGTTGTTTAGGAGTAGCTGAATATGTATTTTAAATGTATACCTTTACTTTAGAGGTACTTTATATTTTTGTATCCCTAATTTTAAAAAATTATTAAAAAAATATGTCAGATACCCTTTTTTCACCCTGTGGGAGTCATTTTTTTTAATTGTTAGTATTCTTGTTATGCGAAGCCATGACCAATATAACAGAGCACTAATGTCCAACAGCTTTGGCTGGATTCCTTTAAACAATTGTATGAAACTTTTTCACTTTTACTTGAACTATGTTTTTTGAAATGTGCTGCACACAACACAAGTTTCTACTAAGTAAGAAATGCAGCGCACAGCAAGCATCCACAGTAAGCCAGTTCCAAGCATTATAGCTCTGAGACACACGATAGCTCCACTGTGTAGACATAGCCTTTGTCAGAGAAACCTAAAAAGGAAAGGACAGTATTGTATTTCTAGGCCAGAACTTTAATCGTGATATGTGGGGCCATTTTTTTTTCTTGTCGAGTTGCACTATAGCAGGTGAAAGGTTATTTATAACAGAAAAGGGTTTGACCCAATTAGGATTTTTGTTTAAATCCTGCAACAAAAAAACTTCAAGACCAGACTTCAAAGAGAAACTGCTGAGCTACAATTCATCTGCAAATTTGATACTATCATTTTAGGATTAAACAAAGACTGTGAAAGGCTAGCCACCTACAAAAGCAGTTTCTCTTCTCTTGGTGTTCACACCTCCACATCAGCTGCTAGAAGTGGGCCTCATCCTCCCTGACTGAACTGACCTCATTATCTCTAACCTTACTTTTGATTGGAACTCTTTTCTTATGCCTGTATATTTATACCTGCCCCTGGAATTTCCACGACATGCATCTGACGAAATGGGTCTTTGCTCACGAAAGCTTCTGCTCCAATAAGTTTGTTACTCTATAAGGTGCCACAGGACTTCTTGTTGTTCTTGCAGATTCAGACTAACACACTACCCCTCTGATACTTACATTTTTAAGAAATTGTTGATTTGAGTTGCTTGATGATTTATATTGTTTTTTGCTTTTCCAATAGCGTTGGCTAGCCTACACTTCATCATCTAAGAGTTACTGGTGATAGTTTTGCCCCTTGGGCAAATGACAGCTTGTTCTGGGCAGTTCACAAGAAAAGACTTTATCATGCGATAGGCCTTGTAAAGAGAACGTGCCGAGGCCGATTGAGAGTACCCAACAGATCTCTGTTCTGGACAGCTGCCAAAATCATTGTTACCTGATCTTAATTTTCACCAGGTTTTTGCACCACTCTGCATAGGGCTTGCTTGATAGGTTCTGGGTTTTTTTTCTCTCTTCGACAATAGAGGCTGACAGGGGATTTGCAGTTGTTACTGGATATATACTTGTATTTACTTTGCTACAAAATCTGTCTCTAAACTAACCAGTCCCAGACCCTTCAGTCTGTCTGCACACAGCAGCCTCCCCGGTTCTCACCGCCTGCCTGGGGAATCCCTTTTCGACCTGCTCTTCCCTTTGTGGAGACTGGGAGACCAGCTGAGCCCTGCCCAGAGCAGGTTACTCTCTGTCCCCTCCCTTAGCCAGCTGGACATGCTCTCTGTTTCGGCCACTGCTGCAAGGGAGCAGGGGATTGGGTGGAGCTGCTGTCAGTGATGCCCCGGCCCTTCCCCTGAGCTGTGTCCCGCTGGGATGATTCCCCGGCACAGGCTTGGGCAATGGGTTGGATTTTTCCACTTCCGATTTTGAGCAACCACGTAATGAAGGAGCTGCCCCCAGCCCGGACTCGCCAGCCCAACGTTCATTTCATGAAGGAGCTGTGATGGGTGGAGGGTAGGACCCTTTCCCAGACCTCCCAGCATTCAGTAACTAAATTGCCTATGAAGGGTTAAACCCACATCAGTGGGTATCCAGGAAGTGTTGGCAGGGAGCCTGCAGAGCCAATGGGAAGAGACAGAAAATTTTTTGAAATGAAGCAAGTTTCAGTGTCTTCTGTGTGTGAGTTTAGAGGAGGAGCTGGGGAGAGAGAGAGATGGCTTGAACCAAGAAGGAAGGCTCAGATTTCTAGTGATATCCATGCCCAAGGAAAGACTGAACCCTGGAACAAAGGATACGTAAGTGAACAGAGACTGTTTAGTTAGACACAATCTGGTTAGTTTCTTTGTTTTTGGTTTGGATAAATGCCTCTGTGATGCTGCTCCTCTCCCCCCTCCCTCCTCCTCCCCTGCACACTGTAACTGAAACTGCTCCTCTCTCTCCCCTCACCTCCCACACTGTAACTGAACTGGAAGGCACAGGCCAGAGCAGATTCTCTGTGCCTTGATCTGCTGTTTTAAAGTTTATACTAACAACTCCTATCTGAGGGAGTGGCCGTGTTAGTCTCAAATCTGACAGTTAAGGAGATCAGTGCCTGTGGGCAAAGACGCACATATGAACAATTTGAAATAGGGTCTTTGGCGCACATCTGACATGCATCTGATGGAAAGCTGATGACCTGTCAAGGTCTGTTGCTTATGCTCAATAAATCTGTTAAACAATTCTCCATGTTACAGGACTTCTCGTTGTAACTCCTAGCAACCAAGTACACTTTACAACATGTGTCTTTTTTTAATAAATTCATCTTTTAAGACTATGATCTGACTCCTGTGTCTTAAGAAAAAGCAGGAGGTTCTGAGTGCCCAGGCCTGGGACTGAAGTTCCGCTATTAAGAAATTACAGTTTGTTTCCAAGCTCTCTCCCGAGGGACGGTTGCAGAGCTTGGGAGTGCCCCATAGGAAGAAAGACCTACTATTTCTTCCTGCCTTTCAAAGTGTTTTTGCATGTGGGCGGTGACAAAGAACCACCAGAGATCAAGGGGTCCAGGGAGTGTGTGGCCTTGGGGAGTTTTAGAAAACAGAAGCCTTTAGGGGCAGGACATTTGAAGGTGTCTTGCAGGCCCCCCTCTGATGCCCTCCAAGTGCCAGAGTGGGGAACAATGAGGGTTAACGGGTACCCTGCTAGTGCCTCCCCACATCAGGACATGTAGGAGTCAGTGAAGCGTGCAGTGCTGTACGTTATGGAGTTGGGACTAGAAACATTTAGTTTCCTTAATTAGTTTCTCTGACTCATAAAAATACCATTTTTCAATGTGTGAAGAGTGACCAGTTTGCTTCCCCCATGAGAACAGCCTCCAGTCCTGCATGTCATGTCTCACATTCCCATTATCTCTCGTTCCAATCATTTGTACTGCGACCATCACCCTACGGCCTGAGCACTTAAGGAAGTCAGGGGAAGGTACGGTACAATCACACTGCTCTGCCTTGGAGTTGGAGAACTTCTCCCCTACACCATGTCACATTCCAACACAACTGTCTTCACCAACCCCTCTACCTTCATCCTGCTGGGCATTCCTGGCCTGGAGAGGGCCCATGGCTGGATCTCCATTCCCTTCTGCACCATGTACATTACAGCCCTCGTGGGTAACTTCACCATCCTCTTCATTGTAAACACAGAGCCAAGTCTCCATGTGCCCATGTACTATTTCCTCTGCATGTTGGCTGTCAGTGACCTGGTCCAGTCCACGTCCACCCTGCCCAAAATGCTGAGCATCTTCTGGTTCAATTCTAGGGAGATCGATTTCAATTCCTGCTTTACTCAGATGTTCTTCATTCAGGGCTTGTTCATGATGAAGTCTTGGATCTTCATGGCCATGGCTGGGGATCGCTATGTGGCCATCTGCCATCCCCTGAGATATACCACCATTATGACAAACCCTGTTTTGGCCTATAGCGCCCTGGCCGCCGTACTGCGTGGCATCATATTTGTCCTGCCCATGATCCTTCTGGCGAGGCAGTGGTCGTATTGCAGAACCAACATTGTCCCCCACACACAGTGTGGACACTCGGATGTGGTGAGTCTGGCTTGTGGCAACACCCTCATCAGTAGTCACTACGGCCTGTTTTTGATAATCTGTCTGCATGGCGTGGATGCGTTCTTTATCGCTGTGACCTATGGCCAGATCCTCAGGGCCATATTCTGCCTCCCCACAAAGGATGCCCGACTCAAGACTTTCGGGACCTGCGGCTCCCATCTCTGCACCATCTTAATCTTTTATATCCCAGGTCTTCTCTCATCCATCTTATTCCGGTATGTCCAGAATGTGCCTTGGTATGTCATTGTTTTCATGACCAACGTGTGCCTCTTGGCGCCCCCCATGCTGAACCCCATCATCTATGGGGTGAGAACCAAACAGATCTGGGACAGGCTGCTTGGGCTAGTTACACGTAAAGGCTCCTAATGTTTGGTCCTGGGGCTCCGGCTCTTGCAGGGAGCTCTGTGTGGGGCCGGATGATGATATGACTCTTCCCTGAGGGTATGTCTACACTTGCAGCCTATTTCGGAATAGGGCTGCAAATGTAGGCATTCAGAATTGCAAATCAAGCCCGGGATTTAAATATCCCATGCTTGATTTGCATCTTCCAACCGGTGCCATTTTTGAAATTTACAAGCCCGGAATAACTGCCCGCGTCTACGCGCAGCAGTGAAACGGGCGTTCGAAATAAAGCCCTATTTTGAACTACCTATTAAACCTTATTGCAGGAGGAATAGCAGGTAGTTTGAAATAGGGCTTTATTTCGAATGCCCGTTTCACTGCCATGTAGACGGGGCAGTTATTCGGGCTTGTAAATTTCAAAATGGCGCCGGCTGAAAGATGCAAATCAAGCGTGGGATATTTAAATCCTGGGCTTGATTTGCAATTCCGAAATAGGCTGCAAGTATAGACATACCCTGGGTCAGCTCCTGGCCGGTCACAGAGACATTAAACCCTGTTGCTGCCCTCACTGCTGTGTCAGGTGAGACGCTGGGGATGGGTCTGGGCACAGCTCTCAGACACCTCGAGCCAGCATCTTGATCACTGCAGGTGTCTGGACACCTGCAGCCGGGCTATCTGCCACCCTCCCCCTCATGGCCCTGCCCCTTCCCTGCCTATTGCCCCAGGGCCACCGTTGCTCACTCCTCCCCTTCCCCATCACTCACTGATTATCTCCACCTCCCTGGACCCTCAGCTGGGCTCCCTCTGCTCTTAGAAACACAGAGTGACATGAACATAACACAAGGCCAGCGCTCCGTCTGGGAACATTTCTCAGCTAGGGAACTACTTAGCCTGGAGTAGGTTCACCTGTCTCTGAAGAGCTGGTGTGAAGAGATGGAGGACCAGCCTCCGCCTGGCCTGCCCGATGAATTCAAAGGCCCAGCAGGCGGCGTGTCGAGGGGCTGAACCGGACTGTGAAGCTGAGCCAATAGTCTGACAGAGGGCAGAGAAGCTGTTCTCTCCCCATCCATCACACGCCCCCCAAATCACAGACAGTGCTGCACAGGCAGGTCCATGCTGGCTGTGATTTCTTCCTGAAGGTTTAGGAGAAAACACAGTTGATAATACATGGGCACACACTGCATTTACTACTGAATACACGAGAACTAAAAATGATTCCCTGCCTGCACATCATACAACGAGTTAGGCTACATCTAGACTGCAGGCTTCTTTTGGAAGAAGCTTGTTTTGGAAGAGATCTTCTGAAAAAGGTCTTCCAAAAGAGCACGTCCACACTGCCAAAGTGCATCGACAAAGCGATCTGCTTTTTCAAAATATAGCGTCCACACTGAATAGACGCTCTCTCGCATGTTAGCTGTGATTACTATGGACGGAGTGGTCTCCTGGGCACCTGTGCTTTTTTCTCTTTCCTCATCTCCAAAAATACTCCCTCTTCCCTGTCCACACGCACCTTTTTGCAAAATAGCTCTTTCAGAAAAGGGCTTCTTCCTCATAGAATGAGGAATACCAATGTTGGAAAAAACCCTCTGTTCGTTCCATTTTCTTTCGGAAGAACTCAATTGCAGTGTAGACATTCCTCAAGTTTTGTCAGGGAAAAGGCCATTTTTCCAACAAAACTCTGTAGTGTGGACATACCCTTAGACACAGGGAGAGTTTGAACTGGCTTAGACTGGGAAACGTTCATGGAAGAGCATATCAGCCACTTGGTTAGAAGCCCCTGAGATGTGCTGTAAGTCAAAGTCAAAGTCTTGGAGCCAAACGGCTGAAGGAGTTTCTTGTTCGTCTCTTTGACTGTGTGAAGCCACTTCAGCATAGCTTGGTTGGTCTGCAGGTGGAAACGCCGTCTCCAGTTATATGGGCGTAGCTTCTCCGGAGCATGCACAACGGCGTAGCATTCCTGCTCAGAGACAGGCCAGCCTCTCCATCTGAGCACCTCTTACTGACACATGACAGGCTGGAATGGGTGGGCTGGCCCTGTCGGCATCAAAACCGCTCCCACACCCCGCTCGGATGCAGCCCTCAGGACTGGGTCAGACATAAGAGCAGCCTTAAGCTGCTTAAAAGCTTCCTGGCACTTTTCAGCCCATTGACCAGGTTTGGTTGCTTTTTCCTGCTCAGGTCTGTCCGTGGAGCGGCGGTGTGACCGTAGGGCGGTACAAATCACTTGTAACACCCGGCCAAGCCTAAGAAGGATTATGCCTGGGGTTTTTTATTTGGGGACAGGCCAGTTTGGGATAGCCTCTACTTTAGCCTATAGAGGGTAGATAGTCCCTTGACCCACCTGTTGTCCCAGGCAAGTCACCCTTTGTAGGCCAATTTGACATTTTTTGGCCGTAATCATCAGCTCGGCCTCCCTTATGCCCTGGAAGACAGCTTGGAGGTGTTCTAGGTGTGCTGCCCATGAATCAGAGAACATGGCCACGTCGTCCAGATAGGCCAATGCAAATTCCCCAAATCCTGCTAGCAGATTGTCTGCAAGTCTCTGGAAGGTTGCGGGTGCATTGCGCAGCCCCAAAGGGAGAACATGAAACTCATGCAGCCCCACATGTGTAATGCAGGCTGACTTTCCTAGGCTGACCCATCCAGAGGTATCCACCAGTGCCCCTTAGGTAAGTCTAGAGTGGAGATGAACTGGGCACACCGCAGCTTTTCCAATAGCTGATCTGTGCGTGGCATTGGATAGCTCTCTGGGCGAGTCACAGCATTCAGCTTATGGTAGTCCACTCACAAGCCGATTTCTCCACTCGGTTTGGGTACTAAGACCACTGGAGAGGCCATTCCCTTTCAGTGGGGCAAATTACACCCCTCTCCAGCATGTCCTTGAGCACCTTCTCCATAGCTGCTTTGCTCGAAGGAACCATCCGGTAGGGTTGGGCTCTGATTGGATGAGCTCCACCTGTGTTAATGGAGCGGTAAGCCCATTAGGTCTGCCCTGGGGTGGCTGAGAACATCGATGTGAATTTGGTGCACAGCACCTGGATCTGCTGTCTCTGCTCACGGCGCAGGCTCATGGTGAGGGTTACCTCTTCGATGACACCCTTGCCTTCCCCCTTGTGGTAGGCTCCTTCAGATTAGGGTCAAAAGATATAGGCGGGGGCTATCACCAGGCTGGGAGTTGGGGCAGTCTGATCCGGGCTAGCAGGAGAGAGGATGCTGGGGACAAGGAAAGGGTGTGAGGGGCCCAGGAGCTCTTCCTCCTCCCGCCCCCTGAGAGGAATAAGGCTGTCTGCTCTTGGTGTCTGTGTTAACATCGCTCCTATGCTACGCTGTGTCTCTGAGAACCAATAAAACCTTCTGCTCTACTGGCTGAGAGTCCCATCTGGCTGCAGTGGTGTCAGGAGTGGAATGCACTGCAATCTGTGGATGGAGCATCTGGCAGGAAGTGCCTGGGGGCAGGAGAAGGAAGGGGGCTTGCAAGAGCTAGGCGCTGGAGGCAGAGAGAAGTGGTTCCAGGGAGCAGTGGGGCAGGCAGCTTAACCCGAGTGTGGCCACGTAGAGGGAGTGTCCCCCAGGACGGGCAGTGGTGCGCAAGGAGCCTGACACACTGAGGGGTCCTTCCTGGGAGTCGTGGGACGCTGCAGCATCGTCTGCCTGTGGGGAAACTGACCAAGGCCCAGCTGATTGTCCGGCTGGAAGAAAATGATCATTCCAGGAGCCTGGGCCCTGCCCCAGCTGGGAGCAGCCAGAGTGTATCAGGCTCTGAGACAGGAGAGAGGCTGGAGTCCAGACTGATATGGTGCCCACCAGACCATGCTCCACCAGCAGCAATTTGTCCCAGGCGGGGTCCCTCCCAGCAGATCTGTGATGGCTGGAGATTGAGCTGCGGCTAAAGGAATTGGAGGCACAAGAGGAGCGACAGGACTGGGAGAAAGAGCGGCAGGAAGGGGAGAAGGAGCATGAGGACCGTAGGGAACAGTGGCAGCATGAGTGGGCCATGGCAGAGCAGAGAAGCCGAGGGGCCCTGGCTGCGGTGAGTGGGGAGAGGCACAGGGACCCCGGGATAGCAGGTCACTTTGAGAGGTTCGTGCTGTCCCAGTGTAGGGACGTGGGGGACTTGGATGGATTCCTTAACTCCTTCGAATGAACCTGCGAGCTGCACCAGGTCCCCCCAGCCGACTGGCTCCGGCAGCTCTCCCCCTTGCTGGATCAGAAGGCCTCAGGAGTGCTCGGCCAGCTGGAGGGGCTGCAGCCAGGGGACTACGAACGGGTCAAACAGGCCCTGCTGCACAAGTTCGGGATGACCCCTGAGGCACCGGACAAAGTTCCAGGAGGTGCAGAAGGGCCCTGAGGAGACCTACACAGACCTGGCCTCCCACCTGGTGCAATAAGTCCACAAGTGGGTGTTCGGGGCAGGGGCCCAGACTGCAGGGGACCTGATTAAGCTGATGGTCTTGGATCAGTTTTATACAATGTGATCGCCTGACCTGAGGCTGTGGCTCAAAGACCAGAAGCTGGAGGACCCCTACGGTGCAGGGAAGCTGGCTGATGAGTTCATGGACAGCCGGTCCAGGTGCGAAAGGGAATCCTGGAGGGACTAGTTCTCGGGGGTGAAACTGGGGGAAGTACCTACGGGGCAAGCCCAGGAAGCGGGAGCCAGTAATCTTCCCCCCAGAGGGACAGCCAGTACCCAGATAGAGCAGCCAGCCCGAGGGGACCCGCAAGACCTGACCTGCCATCACTGTGGGCAAAGGGGGGCTACAAGCAAACTAAGTGCCCCAAACCCCTAGACAGGCCCCACAACCCGAGACTTCCAAGGGTTAATTGGCTGGGGCTGGAGGAGGAGCAGGCTGCCCTGGGGGCAGGGGCTGGAAGGCTGCCCTCTGCTCGGGGTGGGGGGGGGAGGCCTCTCAGACCAGCTCCTCAGGGAGACCTGATTCGGGTTTCTCCATGTACCGGGGTGGGCACAGGGTGGCCCCTGCAGAGCGAGGCCACATGCCCCTGGAGGTCGATGGCAGGAAGGTGACGGGCTTCTGGGACATAGGGGCAGAGGTGACGCTGGCCCAGCCCGAGCTAGTGGCCCCAGACCACATGGTGCCCAACACCCAACTGACCGCGAGGGGCATAGATGGGACCCCATTCAAGGTACCCATAACCTGGGTGCATCTGAAATGGGGGGGGCTGAGGGCCCCAAGGAAGTGGGGGTGCACTAGCACCTGCCTGCTGGAGTGCTGTAAAAGGAGGGGAACTGAGGTATACACACACACACACAGCACAATACAGCAAGGACTGACTGTAACAGCCCCCCCATCCCCCCCCCCCACACTACGTCACAGGTAGTTAACTGCTCCTAGGAGCTCTCAGACAATGAATGAATATAAGAACAGGTTGACTATGTGCTGTGTGAAGAAGAACTTCTTTTTTATTTGTTTTAAACCTGCTGCCTTTGAACTAAACTATAATCAAAACTTCCTGATTTAACTAGAAGCCCTGTCAATCACTTAGGTAGCTGTAGGGGAGAATGCAGGCAGAAGCCCAGCAGCAGAGTGGGGGCTGTCCTGTTTATTGCACTCAGTGTAGCATGTATGATTACCTGCCCTGTGGGCGGGTGGCGTGTGTGTGCATTCGGTGCAAGTAGCTCCTGGCCCTCAGAGACCGCGTACGGGCTTTGGAGGCCAGGGTGGCTGAACTGGAGGAGCTGAGGGAGGCAGAGAGGTATGTAGATGAGCCTTTCTGGGACACAGTAGTATTGTCCCACCTCCGGTCTGACAGCCCCTGTGCTGTTAAGGAGGATGAAAGGCTCAGGGAAGGAGAGCGGTCAATGGGAGCAGTGGGGGGAGGGATAGCTCAGTGGTTTGAGCACTGACCTGCTAAACCCACGGGTGTGAGCTCAATCCTTGAGGCAGGGATTTGGGGCAAAAATCTGTTAGGGGTGGTACTTGGTCCTTCTGTGAAGGCAGGGGACTGGACTGGACTGGACTGGATTGGATTGGATGACCTTTCAAGGTCCCTTCCAGCTCTAGGAGATCAGCATCTCCATTCATATAATAAACCTTCACATAGTTGGGATCCTCCTTCCAGATATTGGGGTATCTTCACACACTGAGGTTACCTCTCTGGGGGAGGGAACTCCAGTCATTAGGAAAAGGCAGGTGTTAGTAATGGGGGATTTGATCATTAGAAATGTAGATAGCTGAGTTTGTGATGACCGGGAGAACCAGATGGTGACTTGCCTGCCTGGTGCGAAGGTTGCAGATCTCTTGAGGCATCTAGATAGACTTATGCATGGAACTGGTGGTCGTGGTACATGTAGGTACCAATGACATAGGGAAGAGTAGCAGAGACGTCCTGGAGGCCAAATTTAGGCTGCTAGGAAAGAGACTGAAATCCAGGACCTCTATGGTGGCGTTCCCAGAAATGCTTCCAGTTCCACATGCAGGGCCAGGTAGGCAGGCAGAGCTTCAAAGTCTCAATGTGTGGATGAGACGATGGTGTAGGGAGGAAGGGGTCTAGATTTACAGGTGCCCCAACTTACAACCGCCCAACTTACCACCCCCCACATTTACAACCATTTTTTTCATGCGAGATAGCTCCTAAACTCCCCCAATTTACATCCACAGCTCGCAGTTATAGCGGCGTATGACGCAGACTCCACGCAGCATCCCAAAATAGGAAACGCACAAGGTCAGTCAGACTTGCCAGTCTGCAGCTGCTGCTTGAACTGCGCGCGTCTCCGTCACCTCCGTCTTCACTTTTCAGTTATTTTTGTGCATTATTTGAGCTATTTAGTTTCATTTTCCTCCATTTCCATAGTCCATTTTGGTATTTTTAGGGTATGAAATGGATTTCCAGGAATGGAACCGCCATTTATAACATTGCACCTCTGGGAAATAAGGGTTCGACTTATGCCGGCTCGACTTACGATGGTTCTCTGGAAACCAATTAGGTCGTAAGTGCAGAGGTCACCTGAGTGGAAGAAAACACAGTCTTCATGGTGTGTTTGTCTCAGATTTCCCAGAGGCACCTTTGTGAAAGGAAATAAGCAGCTGCTGGGAGAGTCTTCACTGACCGACACAGCCAGTCTGCGCAGTCAGGAGAGGCCCCCCTCAGAGAGAAAGTTACAAGTTTTTCTAGTTGGCATACAGCTCAAATGTCCCAGGCCCAAATAAGGAGACAGCTACCAAATTAGGAAAGCAAGGTCATTTACAGTGAAGAAGAGCATATCTCCTGCAATTAACTGGATCGCTCCAGTTTCTCAGAACAAAGAACAACAAGCATCTTCCTTATCTTTACTCACCCCTTCTCGGACGTACGCAGACTTAGCCAAAGTTTAGGGCCTAACTTATTCAGATTCCACACCTGTATAAGGAACTGGGGAAACTTTTGGGATGGGGTAGCTTACACAAGAAGGATGGGCTCCCCCTAAACCAAAGTGGATCCAGACTGCTGGCACTAAACATTAAAAAGATGGCAGAGCAGTTTTTAAACTAAGAGATGGGGGAAAGCCGATTGGTGCAGAGGAGCACGTGGATCGGACAGAGACGTCTCTTAGAGGAGAGTCTATTGATAGAGATTCTCTAGGTTTTAGTCAGGAGGAGAAGATGGATGAGGATAAAGTATGGGCCAGATCAGATGAGAAACATTCCCATAAAAAAGAATCTGACACATCAGAAAAGGGCAGACAACTAAACAGTGACAAGTTTTTAAAGTGCTTGCACACAAATGCTAGAAGTCTAAAAAATAAGATGGGTGAACTAGAGTGTCTCATGTTAAAGGAGGATACTGATATAATAGGCATCACAGAAACCTGGTGGAGTGAGAACAATCAATCATAGAATCATAGAATACTAGGACTGGAAGGGACCTCAAGAGGTCATCGAGTCCAGTCCCCTGCCCTCATGGCAGGACCAAATGCTGTCTAGACTATCTCTGATAGACATTTATCTAACCTACTCTTAAATATCTCCAGAGATGGGGATTCCATGACCTCCCTGGGCAATTTATTTCAGTGTTTAACTACCCTGACAGTTAGGAACTTTTTCCTAATGTCCAACCCAAACCTTCCTTGCTGCAGTTTAAGCCCATTGCTTCTTGTTCTATCCTCAGAGGCCAAGATGAACAAGTTTTCTCCCTCCTCCTTATAACACCCTTTTAGATACCTGAAAACTGCTATCATGTCCCCCCTCAATCTTCTCTTTTCTAAACTAAACAAACCTAATTCCTTCAGTCTTCCCTCATAGGTCATGTTCTCTAGACCTTTAATCATTCTTGTTGCTCTTCTCTGGACCTTCTCCAATTTCTCCACATCCTTCTTGAAATGCAGTGCCCAGAACTGGACACAATACTCCAACTGAGGCCTAACCAGCGCAGAGTAGAGCAGAAGAATGATTTCTCGTGTCTTGCTCACAACACACCTGTTAATGGAACACAATCATTCCAGGGTACAAAATGTATCAGAAGGACAGAACAGGTTGTGCGGGTGGGGGAATGGAACTATATGTGAAAGAAAATTTAGAATCAAATGAAGTAAAAATCTTAAATGAATCAACATGTTCCATAGAATCGCTATGGATAGTAATTCCCTGCTCTAATAAGAATATAACAGTAGGGATCTATTATCGACCACCTGACCAGGACAGTGACAGTGACTATGAAATGTTAAGGAAGATTAGTGAGGCTATCAAAATAGTGGAACTCAATAACAGTGGAGGATTTCAACTATCCCCATACTGACTGGATACATGTCACCTCAGGACGAGATGCAGAGACAAAATTTCTCAATGCCTTAAACGACTGCTTCTTGGAGCAGCTGGTACAGGAACGCACAAGGGGAGAGGCAATTCTCGATTTACTCCTGAGTAGAGTGCAGGATCTGGTCCAGGAGGTAACTATAACAGGACCGCTTGGAAATAGTGACCATAATATAACAACATTTAACATTCCTGTGGTGGGAAGAACACCTTAGCAGCCCAACATTGTGGCATTTAATTTCAGAAAGGGGAACTATAAAAAAATGAGGAGGTTAGTTAAATAGAAATTAAAAGGTGCAGGTGACTAAAGTAAAATCCCTGCAAGCTGCATGGACACTTTTCAAAGGCACCATAACAGAGGCCCAACTGAAATGTATACCCCAAATTGAAAAACACAGTAAAAGAACTAAAAAGGAGCCACCGTGGCTTAATGACCATGTAAAAGAAGCAGTGAGAGATAAATAGGCATCTTTTAAAAAGTGGAAGTCAAATCCTAGTGAGGAAAACAGAAAGGAGCATAAACACTGCCAAATTAAGTGTAAATTGTAATAAGAAAAGCCAAAAAGGAGTTTGAAGAACAGCTAGCTGAAAACTCAAAAGGTTTTCTAAATACATCAGAAGCAGGAAGCCTGCTAAAAAACCAGTGGGGCCCCTGGACGATCAAAAACTAAATGAATTCTTTGCTTCAGTCTTAATGGCAGAGGATGTTAGGGAGATTCCCAAACCTGACCCATCCTTTGTAGGTAACAAATCTGAGGACTTATCCTAGACTGGGGTGTCATTAGAGGAGGTTTTGGAACTTAGATTTCCAGAAAGTCTTTGACAAGGTCCCTTGCCAAAGGCTCTTGTGTAAATTACATGGCCATGGGATAAGAGGGAAGGTCCTTTCATGGATTGAGAACTGGTTAAAAGACAGGAAACAAAGGGTAGGAATAAATGGTAAATTTTCAGAATGGAGAGGGGTAACTAGTGGTGTCCCCCAAGGGTCAGTCCTAGGACCCATCCTAGTCAACTTATTCATAAATGATCTGGAGAAAGGGGTAAGCAGTGAGGTGGCAAAGTTTGCAGATGGTACCATACTGCTCAAGGTAATTAAGACCAAAGCAGACTGTGAAGAACTTCAAGATCTCTTTCCTGAGTAGTTGTAGCTAAATTAGCCCCCATCATATTGTACTTATAGCTATTTTTTCCAATGTGCATTACTTTACATTGGAAAAGCAAAATTACATGAAATTTCATTTGCCATTTTGTTGCCCAATCACTTATTTTGGTGAGATCTTTTTGAAGTCATCATGGATAGTTCTCTGAAGATGTCCAAGCAGTGTGCAGCGGCAGTCAAAAAAGCAAACAGTATGTTAGGAATCATTAAAAAAGGGATAGAAATTAAGATGGAGAATATCTTATTGTCCTTATATAAATCAATGGTACGCCTACAACTTGAATACTGCGTACAGATGTGTGTCCTCATCTCAAAAAAGATATACTGGCATTAGAAAAAGTTCAGAAAAGGGCAACTAAAATGATTAGGGGTTTGGAACGGGTCCCATATGAGGAGAGGTTAAAGAAACTGGGACTTTTCAGCTTGGAAAAGAGGAGACTGAGGGGGGATAAGATAGAGGTCTATAAAATCATGAGTGGTGTGGAGAAAGTGAATAAAGAAAAGTTATTTACTTGTTCCCATAATATAAGAACTAGGGGCCACCAAATGAAATAAATGGACAGCAGGTTTAAAACAAAAAAAAAGGAAGTTCTTCTTCACACAGCGCATAGACAATCTGTGGAACTCCTTGCCTGAGGAGGTTGTGAAGGCTAGGACTATAAGAGGGTTTAAAAGAGAACTAGATAAATTCATGGAGGTTAAGTCCATAAATGGCTATTAGCCAGTATAGGTAAGGAATGGTGTCCCTGGCCTCTGTTTGTCAGAGGGTGAAGATGGATGGCAGGAGAGAGATCACTTGATCATTACCTGTTCTGTTCACTCCCTCTGGGACACCTGGCAATGGCCACTGTCGGCAGACAGGGTACTGGGCTGGATGGACCTTTGGTCTGACCCAGTCTGGTCGTTCTTATGTTCCTTTGCTTGGGAGAGTTAAACCAGGATTTGAGAGACACAGAATGATTTAAACCCAGGCAAGACGGCCATGTCTCCAAGGAATTTGGGGCATGGGAGTGGACTGAACCAAGAAAAGACTGGAAGTAAGAAAAGGAAAAAAGTGAGTCTAGACGCAATCACGGGATTTTTCTTTATATTGTGGTTTGGTTTGAAATGCTCTGCGTGGATCTCTGCCTCCCCTCCCCATTTACCATCTAAGCACTGTGCCCAGAGACTTTCTCTGTGTTTTGTTCTCCTTCGTTGTACTGGAACATGTAGCAACCAAGTCTGCACTATCAAGTTTCTCTTGTGTTTCCCAATAAAACTCACTTCTTTAACGGCGAGGATTTGATTCGTGTGCCCTGGCGGGTCTGTCTGTGTCTGCAGGCCTCCGACTGAGGGGTCAGTGACCAGAGATGGCAGCTTGTTTGTCTCTTTTCTTGTTCAAGCTCTTTTGGGGCAAAAGATCTTGGGGTGCCCTGGGGTGGGGTCAAGTGTCCACCCCCAGTTTTAGGGATAAAATCACTTGATGGCAGCAGCTCGTGTTGTTGGTTGGTTGGTTTGTGTGTCAGAGCCAGGGAATCGTCCCTCTGGGGGTTTTGGGAAGCAGAGCCTGTGGAGGCAAAGGATTCTTTTCTCTTTTTGAGCTCTTTGTGGGCCCCCACCTTCTGCACTCGGAGTGCCAGAGCGGGGAGCAGCCCTGACGGGGGCCGGGGTGGCCCACGTGCGACGGAGCAGGGCGATGACAATGGTGACTAAGGGGCAAAAGGGAATGGGTGGGAAGGAGGCCAGGCACGGGCGGGGAGCACACAGGGAGCAACTGCAGAGGCAGGGTGGGGCAGCAAGGGGAGTGGCTGGGGAGGGGCAGCAAATGTACCACTCCTGAGGCAACTGGCTGTAGCAAACCCGCCTGGGTGAGGTGGGGCAGGCCAGTAACAAACCCGCAGAGCCGGGGGCGGGGCAGGCAAATAGGCAAACTCTTCCGAGGAGCCTGGCAAGGGGAGGGAGCAACTGGGCCACCGGGACGGGCGGGGCGAGTAGCAAGGGGAATGTGGGCAAAGTGGAGGGGGATTCCCACAGGCCAAATGTAGCCGGGAAGGGAAGGCAAATCCGAGGGGCTGGGAGAGCCGTTTGCACCCGGGGAGCTCAGCCTGTGCTCACTGGTGCAATCAGTCCCAGATGGCAAAAAGGGGGGGAAGGGGTGAAGCAAACAGCCACATTGAGGGGGTCAGCAGAGGTCCCCATGATAAATGGGGCTGGTGGGGAGTGCTAGAGAAGAACCAGGTGCCCCAGGGTAAACGGAACGGCTTGATTGACCGTGCACGTTCACCTCGGGCATTCAGCACAACGGCCAAGGGGCAACAACCTGGCACCAATCACCCCCTTGATCTATTGTAGTGTGTTCATTCACACATCTGTCACTGCTTTCCTTAAACCCTTATTCAGTAATGTTAAGTCCCATACAGTGACTATTAATAGGCAGGTGGTGAATATTATTATACCCGCCCCTAGTGACTAGTTGCAGAATTTCTAATTAAATCAACACTTCTACAGCATGATCTTTCCAAATCAGCAGGTTACAGAAATGACAAGAGATGTGGCCCTGCCAATATTGCGTGAAGCGCCGAGGAGGGGAAGGAAAAGATACAACAGAGAAGAGCAGCTGCAGGAGTCTCTATTATTCCAGGCTGCAGAAACGAAGGGAAAAAACATGTTCAGGGGTAATACTGGGGCTGCACTTAACCCCCAGCGTCCAGCCGTCCCAGACCCCGACTCATTTGACATAGCTCAACACTCCCCCACTCTTTTTCAAAGACGGGCCCAGATGCCCTCCCTCCCGCACACTGGCTGGCGGGGTACCCAGCTAGAGGCCTTGGCTCTAACAGCCCAGGACCTTGTTCCACCAGTCGTGCTACGGGGAGATCGAAAGGCAGGTCCCCCACAAGGTTAGTTATTAACTTACAAGTATGGCCTCTGGGGAGCAGCCAGGGCAGTGCACCGTCTGCAACTTCTCATGAGTAGAATTTACAATCCAGTCAGTAGGAATAAAATCCCAACAGCACGGACAACGTAACTGAGGAGAGAATGAGCGTCCATTAGGCCTGTCCGAAGGGCACGGGCTAGACCAGTGCAGGTACAGTCTGCAGGCAGCTCAGTGGCCAGTTGGAATGCATTAGTCCCACAGATGGCCCGGGCTTCCCGGATTGGCTCTTGGTGTTGTTCCACTTGGAGCTGCTTTACCAGGCGTGTCAAAGTGTCCCAGTTTATCCATATGGGCTCAGGTGCTGCTTTAGTCCAATTACTTGGCACCATCAGGTGTCTGGTCAGGTTAAGTTGTTTCAAGGCTGATAGAAAATTCAATAGGTGGAGTTTCCAAACTGCAGGGAAAAATTACCCAAACCAAATTCCACCCTCTCCACACATCTTCCACCCTCCCGAGCCTGATCACTGAGCGCTGCTGATCCCTCCCAACGGATTTGATTTCCCTCTTCCACCCAGTGCTGAGGGGTACCGTGTGTGTGCACTGTAGGGGCGGGGTTCTTGTGGCATCCCTCCCAGGTATTCCCAGGTTCTGCCCATCTTAACCCCAATGACCCTACTAAAAACCGAGCGTTGTTCCCAACCTGGACTTGCCTTGCTGGTTCTTGGGATCATTTCCATCTGCCCCCAGCCCCAACCCCAGCCTGTCAGAGAGTGGCTGAGGTCCAGTCCCCCTTCGCGATGCCCTAGATGGGGGGGATCCGTCGGGTTGGTGGGCGTTCTCCCAAAGTCGGTGCCAGGCGGCCCAAAGGCCGAGTACGCCTTCAGTCGCTTAGCTGCTGGCTTCCCCCTGTGGTGAGGCAAGTGTCTCACGCTGGCCGGACGGGGCTAATGCGGCCGGCAGGAGCCTGCGCGGAGCCCTGGTCAGTCGGGGGAAGCTTGTGAAGAATCAGTTAGGGGCTTGCTGGGGCATAGAGGGAGCTGCCCAGCAAAGACAGGCAGGAAGGCCCTGGCCAGGGAAGGGGCAGGACCTGGTGCCCATTGAAGCACCTCTGTGAGAGCAGCACTGGGCAGGCTCAGGGACTAGAAGAGGGAGGCTCCTGCCAGGCCGCGTCCTTGCCACTAGGGGCCAGGAGGGTTCAAAGGGGCCTCAGGGGACAGAAGGCCGTGAAGGGGGTAGAGAAGGGCAGGACAAGGCTGCCACCATAGGGTCCTTGGGTTGGGACCTAGATTAGTGGGTGGGCTTGGGACCCCTCCTTCCCCCTTGCATGACTTCTTGCCACTAAGGCGTGGCCCATACGCACTGTGGCTTGCCCCTGAGATGAAGGGGTTGGGCTTGGAGGCCCAGCTGGCCACAGAGGCGGGTGACCCACATGACTGCTGCTATACCCCTGGAAGGGGTACAAGAGAGAGCTGGAGCGAGCACTGCTGGAGGACGGTCCACAGAAGCGGACACCACGGTCCGGGAGTGACGCGGGTCCGAAGGCCAACTGCGGACAGAGCGGAGTAACGGGGGAGACACCAGCCAGTGGGAGGCGACCTGCTGAAAAGAGCTAATTCCCAGTGCGACTGTAGGAGCAGGGAGTCACGCCCCGCCACACCCCAAAGGACAGCCTGTGCCCTCATTGCCAGGTTAGCTAGAAGGGACTCGCTGACATTCCCACAGCTAAAATGCCAGTCCAATAAATGATCCGATCCCTGCAACAGCCCCCCCATCCAATAACCCCAGAGCACGGTCCAGGCGCTGGATTCAGGGAGAGGAATCAGCCTCTCGCAGGGAGTTCCATCCGTCTCAGGCATGGCTGGCAGGATCTCGCCGCCTCCGGGCACTGCTCTCCCCCGAATTCTTCAGGGCCCGCAGCAGCGTCTTTCCTCCTGCTTTGGCAAACTGGAAACAATTAGCAAATGTGTCATTAAGATACCCAACAGTGGGGGGGCAGGGGGATGCATTCAGGACCACAGGCCTTTGAGTGAGGGTGGACCACCATGGAGACAGGGTGTGTGATGGGGGCGGTCACAGGTGACCCCTTGGGAGGTCTCCCGGGGTGCTGCTATGGCTACTGCCACTCGCCTTCCTGCTCTCTGGGGCTCCTCGCTGCCCGGTCCTGCTGGGCCAGCTCCCAGCCGAGGCCCCGAGCTGAGGTCCCTGCCCCCACCGAGGAGCAGCACAGACACTGAACCTCTTCAGGTCCAAGGAGAGAGCAGTTTAGGGCCCAGCTCCCTGGGACACCCCTCCCCAGATGGGATGAGACCCCAAAGAATTAGGTAAGGGTCAGCCCCATCTAGCGATGAATGGGGGAATGTGCCCACTGGTTGCCCCCACCCGATAACAATTACTTACACTGGGTTTGGTAGGAAATACGAGTGACTGTATTAAGTACCAGCAGTAGTGTTGACGTGGTGATAAGTGAGAACAGGCCGAGCAGAGTCGGTTACAAATCAAAAGAAACAAAACCGCTCGGCTAATTCGACACTGAAACCTCGGTACAAACTCTTCACACTCCCCCAGTAACCTCCTCCCCAACCTCCCCCCAAACCAGGCCTGTCTCCGCCCCGCCCCCGCCCCCGCCCCCGCCCCGGGTCTTCGGCTCCTTCCCTCAGGTGCAGCCCAGCCAAAAGACCCAGGCCCCTGCTCTCCTATTCCTTTTGTTAAGGAGTTGAGGCCCCTCCCAACCACCCACTGCGCAGCCCTAAGGGCAAAAGAGATTGTCTAACAGTTGAGGGTAAGACCCTCTGGCTACGTCTAGACTGGCATGATTTTCCGCAAATGCTTTTAACGGAGAAGTTTTTCCGTTAAAAGTATTTCCGCGAAAGAGCGTCTAGATTGGCACGGACGCTTTTGCGCAAAAGCACTTTTTGCGGAAAAGCGTCCGTGCTAATCTAGACGTCTTTTTGCGCAAGAAAGCCCGATCGCCGTTTTAGCTATCTGGGCTTTTTTATAAAACACTTTTAGCTGTCTACACTGGCCCTCTTGCGCAAATACATTTGCGCAAGAGGGCTTTTTCCGAACAGGAGCATCACTGTGTTTGCACAAGAAGCACTGATTTTGTACATTACAAAGTCAGTGTTCTTGCGCAAATTCAAGTGGCCAGTGTAGACAGCTGGCAAGTTTTTGCACAAAAGCAACTGCTTTTCCGCAAAATCTTGCCAGTCTAGACACAGCCTCTATGTCTCTCATTCCCACATCTTAAACCCACAGAGTATCCCCCACTCCATGTGCCTAACTTGGCACACACACGTGATACCTGCATCGCAGTCAGAGGAACAGCCCGGCGGGTCGTGACATGCGGACTGGTGGGTTACACACAAGGGTCCGCTCAAAGCACCTTTGAGTTCCGGCCATTCACGTCCATCCGTCCCTTCCGCAAAGCATGGGGGAGGGGTGTCCGTCACAGCGTGCCACTAACAATGTGGCCTGAGGAGGAGGGGGAGGGCGAGTTAGAATCCATTTCCCTTCATTCCAAAGGGAGTGGCGTGACATGCCCAGTGGAAAGGGGGCACCATGAATGTAGGATTCAGGGGAACCCAGAGGGTAGGTGGAATTCCCTCCCCCCAGCCAGGGAAGGGCTGGCTAAGTTAGACACTGACATGGGCCAGGCTTCCGACCAGGGCAGATGGGCAGGTCTGGGGGCCTGGGCCATGGGGCGGGAGGAGCTGACTGGGACTCTCTGCTGGGGGATCTTGAGGGGCTAGCGAAAGCTCTCGTGTGACTGCAGACGGGTGTGTCCCTGCCTAGGTGTGGCTGGGTACGGGCAAGGCAGGGAGAGGATTGCGGGTCCCCACCAACCTGCGGGAGGGAGCCCAGGCTGCTATGCCAGAGGGCTCGGGGTACCCCACTTGCAGGCAGCACCCCAGGGAAGTCTGGCCCAGCCACTCAATGAGCAGGGCCGGCTACATTCCGCGTCCATTTCCCTCTGCTCATGTGCTCAGTTACTGACCCAGAGACCCTGTTTAAGGCAGGGAAATAAGGAGTCCTGGCTCCTCTCCATCATTCTCTGTGTGGTCTTCACCAATTCACGTCTCCCTGTGCCTCATTTTACCCATCTGTGTAATGGGGAGATGCTCCTCGTGACTGTCCCGTCCTGGCTGTTTTGGAGAATCATTCAGTGAAAGGCTCTGGCCAATGCGGGGATAGTTACTGGCGAGAGTCATTGATCTCTGGTCCCCGAGGGACAGCCCCGTGTGCCTGCAGAAAGTGTCTGTGTCTCCCCTCAGTCACCTGTCTGCAGACCTGTCGGCCAGCTGTCCACCCATCCCAACTGGGCACTGACCGGGAATAAGGCCTGGGCAGAGCTCACATGAGCCCCAGGGTTCTTACTAACGAAGTACAGTTATTGAATATCCACAAATTCACAGAGCAGCCAAGTCCTCTCTCATGCAACTCGGAGCCCAGGAGTTCTCCGCCCCTTTGCGAAGGGCCTTTAATTGCTGTTTACTCCAACTGCTGGGTAATTAGCACAGAAGCACCAACAGGCTTCTCCCCAGGCTGTTTGCATCCAGATGCTGCTTCTCCTCCCAGGAGCTGAGAGAACCCCCCTGGGACGGCCCAGAGCTGGGTTATAACCAATGCCCAGCCCTGTGTTGGCTCTCGGCGCGGGACGCGGCTGCAGACGCTGGGCTGAGAGAGATGCGGGATGCGGCTGCCTGAGGGGGGTTCCCAGGGAAGACACGTCCCTCTCAGCACTCACAGGTACCAGCTCTGGCTGAGGGCTCCCCCGCCCCACAGCCCCAGGGCAGCGTGGGTGTGAGGGGCAGAGAGTCGGTCTGGGGCCCTTTGCGCTCAGCAGAGCCACGAAACATCCCAGGGCCGTACCCCCTCTGGGGAGGAGTTTGCTCCTGTGTCACTAACTAAAATGCCCCTTTGCTGTTCCCACCCGCTCGGGCCGATGGGCCCCAGGGCGGAGGTGGTGGCTTTTCAGTCGCCCAGAGGATCCCTAAGGTGCGAGATGGAGCCAGAAAACAAGGCAGTTTATGTGAAGTGGCCACTCGGCCTTAACTAACGGTGGTGCCAGAAGCCCAGCGACAGACTCGTCCGTGTGCGAATCCCCCTGGGCTCAGTTCTTTGCTCCCGCTCGGTCTGTGGCTGCTCCAGGGGGCTCCTGTTCCACACGCAGGAAGCGTTTCCTGAGATTCCCTCTGCACCTGCCCCGCTGCAGTGAGACCCCCTGCCCCACCCTGCCCGGCAGCAGAAGAGAGCAGCTTCCCCCGCTTCCCTCCTGCAGCCCCTCACATGTGTGAGACCCCCTGCCCCACTCCTCAGCCTCCTCTCTGCCCCACGGCACCCCCAGCTCCTCCAGCCCTGCCCCGCCCCAACCTCCTCTCTGCCCCACGGCACCCCCAGCTCCTCCAGCCCTGTTACACCCCACAGACTCCTCTCTGCTCCATGAACACCCCCAGTATTAGAGTGCATTTGTAATACGACGTTTGTAATAAGTTTGTGATAAGTTTGTAGTGAGGATTTAATGTAACAATGATTTACTCTGGGATTGATTGAAAAGAAACGTTATTTTGTTAAGTGTCTATGGTAGGATTTACGTGGCTCTAAGTGAGAACAGGCAGACCAAAGTTGATTACAATCGCGAAATAAGAGAAACGCAGAGCTTATCCTAGCACTAAATCCTCAGCTCAAACCTATGAAAACCTGCCCAGAAAGCTTTTCTTGTTCCAGTCAAGCCTCCAAAGCAGGGAAGTTTCTCTCTCCCTGGGGTCTCTGGTTCCTTCCCTGGGGTGTGTCCAGCCAGCCAAAGACAAAGACCTGCTAGTTCCTCCTTTTGCATGGGAAGTTACCTCTTTGGGAGGTCATGTGACTTCCTAGGACCAGCCACGCAAAGATTGAAAGATGAAAAGCTATTTACATATGATTGCCCAGACACTGAGACACCCAGCATTGGAAACACCCATGATGGCTTTCCTGTGCACCGTTAGAACCACAAAGTATCCCACTCCCCATAGCTCTAACTCTCCACACAAGAGCGACACACACACCATGAGATACACAGACCCAGCGGGTTAGGACATGAGGGTTGGCAGGTTACATGAGATCATTTGTCCAAAGCACCTTTGAGTTCAGCACATCTGTGCCCACGACTCCATGTTGTAAACCTTGGGGGAGAGTGGGTGAAGAGAGACCAGTCTGCTTCGCCCATGAGAACCCCTCCAATAGCGCGTGAATTGTCTCACAGTAACATTGTCTCTCCATTCAGGCAATTCTGCAGTGAGCACCACCTGAGACCGAGACCACTGAGAGTCAGGGGAACGTGCGGTACATGCAGGAGATATCGTTCTGCCTCAGAGTCGGGCTCCTTCTGCTGTACTCCATGTCAGATTCCAACACAACCCACTTCACCAACCCCTCCACCTTCATCCTGCAGGGCATCCCTGGCCTGGAGGCGGCCCACGTCTGGATCGCCATCCCCTTCTGCACCATGTACGTCATAGGTGTCTTGGGGAACGTCGCCATTCTGTACATCGTGAAGATGGAGTCAAGTCTCCATGGGCCCATGTTCTATTTCCTCTGCATGCTGGCCGTCAGCGACCTGGTCATGTCCACGTGCACCGTGCCCAAAATGCTGAGCATCTTCTGGTTCAATGGCAGGGAGATCGATTTCAATGCCTGCCTTGCCCAACTCTACATAGTTCACAGCTTCTCAACCATGGAGTCTGGGATCTTTGTGGCCATGGCGTTTGATCGCTACCTGGCCATCTGCCATCCCCTGAGACATTCCACCATCCTGACAAACTCGGTGGTGGCCAAGATTGGCCTGGCCGTGGGGCTGCGTGGCAGCATCCTCCTGCTGCCTCACCCCTTCCTGGCAAGGCAGTGGCCATATTGCAGAACCAACGTCATCGCCCACACGTACTGCGAGCACATCGCCGTGTTGAAGCTGTCCTGCGTTGACACCAGAATCAGTAGTTACTACGGGCTCTTTCTGGCACTGATTATTACGGTTCTGGATGTGTTTCTCATTGCCATGTCCTACACCCAGATCCTCAGGGCCATCTTCCGCCTCCCCACCAAAGACGCCCGAATCAAGACTTTTGGGACCTGCGGCTCCCACCTCTGTGTCATTTTAGTCTCTTACACCCCACCTATTTTCTCCTCCCTCACACAGCGGTTTGGCCACAATGTGCCCCTGTATTTCCTCATTCTCTTTGCCAATGTATACCTCCTGGTGCCCCCTATGCTGCACCCCATCATCTACGGGGTGAGGACCAAGCAGATCCGGGACAGGCTGCTGCGGGTCTTTGCTCAGAAAGGAACGTAAGGTTTTCTCTTGGGGCTCTGGCTCTTAGACTGAGCGCCCCGCAGAGATGGCTGGTGATGGGGTGCAGGCCCTTTTCCCGGACTCACTGAATCACCAACTGGGCAATCAAAGAGACATTGACCTTTCCTGGCCTAAGGATTCTTCATCCGTGTTGGAAACTGGGCATCCTACTATAAAAACGCATCCGGCTGCTACCTTTCCAATGGCTATTTACTGGACCCATGAGGTCTCACGCCATCTCTCACCTCTTCCTCCAAGGCCCGGACCTGCCCTGCTTTTAACCTAGAGGTTCCTTGGTGCATGATGTCCCAGTCCCCTTCTCTCCTCTTCCCCCATGGACCCTCCACTGTCACTCATTCCTCTCCTTCCCCACGCCCCAGTCACTGGATGGTCTCCACCTCATTCCCCTCCCGTTTGGGACCCCTCAGCTCCAGGGCTGGGATAGGAGCTGCTGCAGCCTGGCAAGGAGCCTTGCAGAAGGCACCTGGACAGCAAACACCAGACTGTCCGGGTACAAGCAGACAGGTGGGAGCCCCAGTGACTCGCATTGCAGTGTGTGAACCATCGGTACCCTCATGTCTTTGGGCATTTCCTGCACCCTTCATTCACTCGCCTTGCGCCCTGAGGCCGGAGGCTGGTGTGGGGGCTTCTGTCTATGAACAGGCTGTACATTAACGACTCCAAGCAATTAGTGAGCTCTCAGCCAACACAAGAAAGGAGTCACTGCAGTCGAGATCGAACCAGCTTCCTCCAGGGTCTCTGCAGAGGGGCGGGGGTGGGAGGGATGGAACCTCCCTAGAAGAGGGCACAGAAGGAGGAGGGTTGGTCCAGCCTTTCAAAACCACAGTACCGGAGGAACCAGAAGACACTGGGGCAGGAGAGAGGCCTGAGGGCAGCTGAGGGGACTCTGGGGCAGGGCTGTGGCTAGGGGAGAACCCAGGACTTGCAGGAGGAGGCCCCTGGACACCTTAGAGGGCTCTGACTGAATTCCAAGCTCTGGCCCAGGGTGGTGGGGACACAGAGGTGGGCAATGGGGCGCAGGGGCCGTGTTGTGTTACTTGGATCTTGGTATCTCCTGTGCTGGGTAAAGAAGATGAATTATTTTATTAAACCCTTTCCAGAGCCCCGGTCTGTTTGCTGTAACGATCATGTGACCCGCAAGAGAGAAACGGGAATTGTGGGGCGCCCAAGGGGCTGCTGTGGGAGGGATACCCTGGAGCAATGGCAGAGTCTGGGGGAGCGGAGCTGAAGCCAGGCTCAGAGATTTGGGTCTCAGGTCTCCGCGCCCAGCGGGAGGGGCTAGAACGGAGGCTCAACCTGAGAGTGGAACTGGAACCCCACAGCCGGAGGCAGGGCCGGATCACTGCTCAGACTCAGCCCCACAAGGGTCCGGTGAGTGGGACCAAACACAGGGACTCCCAGGGAGAGGCAGAGAAGTTATCTGGTCTCTGTCATTGGCACGGGTGTGACTGCCGCTGGAATCCCGTCTCCCATTCTGGTGCCCATGGTCACAGGTGGAGGCGGATACATTGAGGAGGCTCAGAGAGGAGTCCCAGAAGTTAGTGTAAGATTAACACCTGCCTTGCTGTGATAGGCCCAAGGGCACAATCTAACTACCCGAGCAAAGATGGGGAGGTGAGCTGGTAACTGTCCGTAGGTACCTACAGGGGGATACAATATTGGGTAACAGGCCTCCCAGCCCAGCACACAGGCGTGTTGGGCGATTCAGCAGCTGGAGGCTGAAGGTAAAGAAATTCTGACAGGAAATCAGGGCACATGAATTAACTGGTGACCGGAATTATCCATTGGGACAATTTACCAAGGGTCGTGGCTGATTCCTCATTTCTGGGAATGTTTAGCTCAAGGCTATTCCTCTAAAGCACTGGTCACCAGCCTGGAGATCGGGATCTACCAGGAGATCTTGCAGCCTCTCATGGGTGTTCTTGACTGGTTTGGCCAATAGGCTATCAAATGGCGGCACTTCAGCTGCCCCTTCCCCCACTGCTGCGCATCTCCTGCCCTTTGCTGTGGAGCTGTCCACTCTCCCCCGCTTGTTGTGCAGGGCAGGGAAGGGAGAGGAGGGGAGCTGATGTCAGGGTGCCCCCTCTCCCACCCTGTATCCTAGCTCCACAGAACAGAGATTTCTCACCGGTGAGAGACAGCCTGTGATTCCCCCCTGCCAAGGGAGCAGGTGTGAAGGGAGGCACTTCACCCCTGCAGAGGAAGAGCTATGGGGCAGCTGGGAGGTTGTGGGGGGCAGGGCTGGTGGGGTGCACAGAGCAGACCCTGGTGACCAGCCCGCTGATGGAATCGGAGCCGCCGTGGATGGGGATGGGGAGCAGGGACCGGCTCAGAGAATGGCGGAGGGGAAGCAGCTGCCGAGGAAAGTCTTTTAATTCTCCCCACAGTTCCACCTGGGACTAGGAAGCCACTGAGCCCTCCAAGTCGCCAGCCTGGGTCCCTGTCTCAGAGCGCTGCTGGGACACACTGAAGACCTGCGCCGGGTCCTGCACCTTCTCCACATTCACACCAGCTGGGACACAGGCAGCCAGGTACGTGCGTCCTGGCCAGCCCCAGCACGGACCAGCAATCAAGGGGTTACAGCCAAAATAGCCACCGAGGACAGCCCCTCGGTGAACCCACTATTGGTTCAGCCCCTCGACATGCTGCCTGCTGGGCCTCTGAATTCATCGGGCAGGCCGGGGCGAGGCTGGTCCTCCATCTCTTCACACCAGCTCGTCAGAGACAGGTGTACCTACGCCAGGCTAAGTAGTTCCCTAGCTCAGGAATGTTCCCAGACGGAGCTCTGGCCCTGTATTTGCTAAGAGCAGAGAGAGCCCAACTGAGGGGTTCAGGGAGGTGGAGATAATCAGTGAGTGATGGGGGAGGGGAGGAGTGAGCAACGGTGGCCCTGGGGCAATAGGCAGGGAATGGGCAAGGCCATGAGGTAGAGACGGGGTTGATGGCTGGGCCACACATGTCCAGACACCTGCAGTGAGCAAGGTGTGACGGGCCGGGCCGGGTCTGGGCACAGCTGACCGCGTCCGCTCAGGGCAAATTGCTCAAACCTCAGGGCTTCTTACAGCCTGTCACATTACTGAATTTGAGGGAAGCAGCCAGATCACTGCTGCACCCATGGGGGGGGAGGGGTTGGCCCCAAAAGTGGTACAAAAGGGGCCATGTGAGGTGTCAAATAGAAGCTTACGTTCTTCTGATTCCATATATGCTATTCATGTGATTGTATAATGTCTGTGTGTGAAGTTATAAGCATGTACTTTGTGTGGGTACTGAATGTTTCTCTGTATGTGGTTGAGCAATGGGCAGAGCTCGGCCTATAGACATGCTAATGAGCAAAGCTTTATGTAACAATGACCCTCTATGGACCAAGGACACACCTCAAGAATGGTGACTGATACCTAAGGGCTACCAGAAGGGGAAACAGGGCTAGACCGCGGGCCAGGTGACCTGCTGCAGCCAAGAAGAGACCAGAAAGGAGGAATAAATATGCCATGTGGCCGACTCCATCTTGGTACTCAGCTCAGCCCTTCATCCCAGAGGCAGCAGTGCAGGGATCGAAGAGCCGGAAAGAACTGTGGACCCGTCCTGACATAGGCTGTTCATCAAAAACTTTTAAGCCAGCAGTTATAACATCTCTGCTGCAAGCCTGCATTGAGAACTGGGAGATTCGTTGTATGTAACGTATGATACTTTAACAACCTCACTCTCATGCTTTTCTTTCTTGTAGTAATAAACCTTTAGATTGTAGATTCTAAAGGATTGGCTCAGCGTGATCTTGTGGGTAAGATCCAGAGTGTAAATTGACCGGGGATCTGTGTCTGGTTTCTTGGACCTGGACAGAACTTGTTCAGGGAAGGTGAGATTGGGATCCAAGACCCCTCACCTGTGTATGAGGCCCGGGGCCATCTGGGGCACGGATATTGCTGGGGTGTCGGAGGGGTTTTGCTCGTGAGGCTTCAGGCAGGCAGCTGAAGCTCTCTGTGGGACTGGTTTGTGACCTGTTTGGGAAGGTCTCCAGTCTGGGGGCTGTAAGGAGCCCCGAATTTGAGCAATTCGCCCTGAGCGGACGCCCTCAGCTGTGCCCGGACCCGGCCGCTCCGTCACACAGCCCCTGACTGGAAACCTTCCAAACAGGCCACAAACCAGTCACACCGAGCACTTCAGCTGCCAATCTGGCCAGCAGGAAGCCTCACGAGCAAAACCCCTCAGACACCACAACTCTCCCTGTGCCGCAATCAGCCCCGGGCCTAACACAGGTGAGGGGTGTGACGACACGTTGGGGTCCCCTGACTCCTGCACCCCCGTAATGGCACGAACAGACTCCACCAGCCCGTAGAATGGAGGGAGTTTATTCCTTCTCCAGGATACAGCACAGCACAGATGTAATGGGTTACAGGGCAGGTCTAGGATGCCTCAGCCCCCCTTGAGATGGGGGAGACTGGGCCCCTAAATCCCAGCCCCTGGCTTAGGCTGGTTCCTCCATGATCCCAGACAGAAACTAAACTAACTCTTCCAGCCCTGCCCCCAGCCCGGGCAGCATTCCCCCTTCCTTTGTCTCTCTCCCTGGGGGGTAGCTGGTCAGACAGGTTGAGAGACCCTCTTTGCATAATGACTCATCCTTCTGGGCTGTGGTACCGATGGCAGCCATTGGGGATTACCACAGAGCCAGCATAGGAACTAGCCAGGTACCCCCACTACGTCACAAGGGGTTATAGAACCCGATCTCACCTACCCTAAATGGGTTCTCCCGGTCCCAAAGAACGAGCCACAGGCCCCAGCCAATTTACACTCTGGATCTTACCCAGAAGATCACGCTGAGCCAATCCCTTAGAATCTACAATCTAAGGGGATGTCTACACTACAGAGTTAATTCGAAATAACAGACGTTATTTCGAATTAACTGTAATAGCTGTCTACACATACAAACCGCTATTTCGAAATTAATTCGAAATAGCGGAGCCCTATTTCAATTTGGTAAACCTCATTCTACGAGGAATAACACCTAATTTGAAATAGCTAATTTGAAATAAGTGCTGTGTAGACACTTATTTCGGGGGCCTCCAGCCCTTCCCTGTTCCCCCTGGTGGCCACTCTGGGCCAAACCAGGAAAACTCCTCTCCTCTCCCCCAGCCCTGGGGCTCTTAAAGGGGCAGACTCTGGCCACTGGGCACGTGCAAGAGCCAGGCCTGCCAGCAGCCGCAGACCCTCAGCCTGTGGCCAGAGGATGGCAGCCAGTGGCAGCCAGCTGTCTCCCGCCCAGTTCCCCAGCACCCAGGGGCCAGCCAGGGGCCATAGACGGCGCGCGCCCTCCTGGACTAGTGCGGAGATCATGGACCTCATTGAGGTTTGGGGGCAGGCCCCCAACCTCCATGATCTCCGCACTAGGAGGAGGAACGCGGCTGTCTATGGCCGCATGGCTGCCACCATGGCCCGAAAGGGACACAGGCGCACCAAGGAGCAGGCTGCCACCTGCCCCTACTTCCCTGCCCTCGACCAACTCTTGGGGGGCCGGGCGGTCCGCGCCAGCCCGGGAGGCAGCGAGCCGGGAGCTGAGGGCCCTGACCCAGGCGCACCAGAGGGGCCACCGCCAGCTGTTCTGGCACTGGAGTCAGCAGGGTCATCCAGGGAGGCCATACCAGGTAAGTGCCAGCACTGTCCCCTACCCGGGGGGGAGGCAGAGAGGGAGACCAGGGACCGTGCACGTGGGCCACGCCTCCTATGGATCACGCAGCCACCTGTGCACATGCGAGCACGTGCCATGCCACCCTTGGGCAGGTGGCTCCAGCTGCATGACACCCAGGGGCTGTGGCCCAATAGGCACACACATGTGTGAAGAGACCTGACATGCTCCCGACCCCGGGGTGGGACCCAGCAGGACACCCTCCCTTCACACGCCCCCTCTACACAGAGGCAGGGGACATCTGCCCCCCGGCCCGGCCACACTATACACAGCACAGGGGCATGGGTGCGGTCTTGGGGCAGCCCCCAGTCCCAGGGAGAGCCAGACATCCTGACCATGGCCTCTGTGCAAGCACATCGGCTCTGACAGTGCAGGGCACGGTCGCCCTCATGTCGCAGGGCGGAGCTGGGCATCATCCACTGTGTCCCCAGGGAGAACTGACCACTTCTCTTCTTTCTCTACAGCTGCACCAGCTGCTCGTGCAGGGCGCACCACCCCGCACTCCCCCCGCACCCGGGGCCTGCTCCGGACCACCAGCACGCGGCAGGAGTACCAGGACCAGCACCTGGGGGCCCTGCGAGCCCTGCACCGCACCATTGAGGCCTGGATGCTGGAGGACCTGCAGCTCCACCGGGAGCAGCTTGCTGAGGACCGAGCCATGAACTCAAACCTGCAGGCCCTGCTGCAGAGCATGGTGCCCTGTGCCGGTCCTGCGCCTGCTGCCCCCCCAGCTACGGTTCCTCCTCCCACTCCTGCCCCCTCTCCCACCGCTCCATCCTCAACCTCCACACCCTCCTCCTCAATGTCCACACCCCCCACCTCAACCTCCGCACCCTCCTCCCCATCCCCCCGGAGATGCCAAGGCCCCCTCCCTCGCCGTGCTGGGAGGCGGTTGGCCCAGCGAGACCCCCAGCCCTGATCCCTGAGCTTCCCCTCCCCCTCCTTCCCCTTGCTTCCCCTTCCAGCTCCCTCCTCCCAGTTTTCCCCCTCCCCTCTCCCACCCTCTCTCCTGCCCTCTCCCACCTCCTTTCCCCCGTCTCCCCAGAGGTTCATTCCCCCTCCCCGGTTGTGTTAAATAAAGAGAGTTGCTATTTTTGAAAATAAGCGTATTTTATTTGACATCAGGAAGGGGGGGCTAGGGAGGGGTAAGTGGAAGGAGGAGAGGGAGGAATGGGGCACAAGCCCCCAGTGGGGCAGACCGGGGAGACTGTTAGCGCTCCTCAGGGTGGAAGGTCTCCCGCAGGCGCCCCTGGACCCTGACAGCCCCTCGATGGTCCTCCCAGATGGCAGCCTGCCGACAGTGCAGCCAGGCTGCCAGCAACGTGTCCACAAGACACAGCAGAGTCCCCAGGGGCAGGTCTGGTTCCATGTTGCAGAGTGCCGTGGTGTCCCAAGTGAGGGCAAGCAGAGCACTTCGAGACACAAATGCTTTGCTGTCCCTCAGCGAGGTGGACCAGCAAGCAGAGAAACCTGAGAACTGTCTGTCCGAGATGGGGGGTCGAGTCCCTTTAAGCACAGCCCTTGGCTAGCCTGAGGCAGCAGCCCCACACACTAAGTCCGACCCTGATGCCCTTTTGGCACTGGTTCCAGCCAGCCTGAACTTCGATTCAGGGTCCACTCAATGTGGACACGCTATTTCAAATTAGAAAAACGCTATTTCGAATTAGTTTTTGGGTCTAGATGCATTATTTTGAATTAGCTTATTTTGAATTAATTAATTTGAAATAAGTTAATTTGAAATAGCACTGTAGTGTAGACATACCCTAAAGGTTTATTACTAAAAGAAAGGAAAGCATGAGAGTAAGGTTGTTAAGGAGAATACATTACATGCATCGAATCTCCCAGCTCTCGATGCAGGCTTTCAGCAGAGATGTTACAAACTGCTAGCTTAAAAATCTCTGGTGCACATCCTATGTCAGGATGGGTCCACGGTTCTTCCCGGCTCGTTGTTCCCTGCAAGGCTGCATCTGGGATCAGGAGCTGAACTCAAGACCAGATGGAGGGTGCCACATCTCCTGGCATCTTCCTGGCCAGAGAGGGTCACACAGTCCAATCACCAATCCCTGTGTCCCATACTGGCAGCCCTTCAGCCCTGGCTGGTTTGCAGGTATCAGTCACATTCCTGAGGTGTGTACTGGCACCTAGAGATCCATCATCTCCTTGCTAATTAGCATAGCCACTGTCTGAGCATTCCTTGCCCATTGCTCAGCCACAGACAGAGAATTTTCCAACATCCCTACAGAGTATATGTTTATAACTCCACATACAGATATCATACAAGTACATGAATAGCACATACAGAATCAGTAGAGCATAAGCTTTCATGTGACACCTCACATAGCCCCCTTTGTATAGACTTTGGGGGCAAAGACACCCCTCACGGCTGTAGCACTGATCTGTCTGATCCCCTTAAAATTCAGTAACGTGACACAAGATGCTGGCCCGATGTGTCCAAGAGCTGTGCCCAGACCCATCCCCAAGGTCTCACCCTCACCCTCAACAGTGAGGGCAGCAACAGGGGTTAATGTCTCTGTGACTGGCCAGGAGCTGACTCAGGGAAGACTCACGTCAGCAGCCGGCCCCACACAGAGCTCCCTGCAAGACCCAGAGCACAAGGACCAAACATTAGGAGCCTTTTCGTATAACTACCCCAAGCAGCCTGTCCCGGATCTGTTTGGTTCTCACCCCATAGATGATGGGGTTCAGCATGTGGGGTGCCAAGAGGCACATGTTGGTCATGAGAACAATGACATACAGAGGCACATTCTGGACAAAACGAAATAAGACAGATGAGAGGAGACCTGGGATATAAAAGATTAAGATGGCACACAGGTGGGAGCCACAGGTCCCGAAAGTCTTGAGCCGGGCATCCTTTGTAGGGAGGTGGAATATGGCCCTGAGGATCTGGCCATAGGTCACAGCAATAAAGAACACATCCACGCCATACGGACAGATTAACAAAAACAGGCCGTAGTGACTACTGATGCGGGTGTCGCCACAAGCCAGACTCACCACACCCGAGTGTCCACACTGTGTGTGGGGGACAATGTTGGTTCTGCAATACAGCCACAGCCTCGCCAGAAGGACCATGGGCACGACCAGTATGATGCCGCGTAGTACGGTGGCTATGGTGCTCTTGGCCAAAGCAGGGTTCGTCATGATGGTGGTATATCTCAGGGGGTGGCAGATGGCCACATAGCGATCCACAGCCATGGCCATGAAGATCCCAGACTGCATCATGAAGATGCCATGAATGAAGAACATCTGAGTAAAGCAGGAATTGAAATTGATCTCCCTAGAATTAAACCAGAAGATGCTCAGCATTTTGGGCAGGGTGGAGGTGGACTGGACCAGGTCACTGACAGCCAACATGCAGAGGAAATAGTACATGGGCACATGGAGACTTGGCTCCGCCTTCACAATGAAAAAGATGGAGAAGTTCCCCAGGAGGGATGTGATGTACACGGTGCAGAAGGGGATGGAGATCCAGATATGGGCCCTCTCCAGGCCAGGGATGCCCAGCAGGATGAAGGTGGAGGGGTTGGTGAAGACAGTTGTGTTGGAATGTGACATGGCATAGTAGAAAAGTCCTCTAACTCCAAGGCAGAGCGGGGTGTGATTGTACTGTACCTTCTCCTGATTTCCTTAAGTACTCAGGCCCTAGGGAGATGGCCACAGTACAAGTGCCTGGAAGGAGAGACAATGGGAATATGAGACGACATGCAGGACTGGAGGCTGTTCTCATGGGGGAAGCAATCTGGTTGCTCTTCACACATTAAAAAAAAAGTATTTCTGGTAGTCAGAGAAACGAATTATGGGAAACTAGACGTTTCTAGTCCCAAGTCCATAATGTACAGCGCTGTCCCCGTCACTAACTCCTACATGTCCTGCTGTGGGGAGGCACTAGCAGGGTACCAGTTAACCCTCATTGTTCCCCACTCTGGCACTTGGAGGACATCAGAGGGGGTCCTGCAAGACACCTTCAAATGCCCTTCCCCCTAAAGGCTTCTGTTTTAGAAAATTCCCCAAGGCCACACGCTCCCTGGACCCCATGACCTCTGGTGATTCTTTGCCACCGCCCACATGCAAAAACCCTTTGAAAGGCAGGAAGAAATACTTAGGTCCTTCTTCCTATGGGGCACTCCCAAGCTCTGCAACCTTCCCTGAGGAGAGAGCTTGGAAACAAACTGTAATTTCTTAATAGCAGAACTTCAGTCCCAGGCCCGGGCGCTCAGAACCTCCTGCTTTTTCTTATGACACAGGAGTCAGATCATAGTCTTAAAAGATGAATTTATTTAAAAAAGACACATGTCGTAAAGTGTAGTTGGTTGCTAGGAGTTACAATGAGAAGTCCTGTGGCACCTTATAGACTGAAGGTATATCTATACTGCCACCCTAGTTCTAACTAATTTAAATATCCCGGGCTTCATTTGCATGTTCCCGGGTGGGCGCCATTTTTAAATGCCTGTAGTTCGAACTACCTGCCCGCGGCTACACGCGGCATGGACTAGGCAGTTCGAATTAAAGCTCCTAATTCGAACTACCGTTATTTAAATATCCCGGGCTTCATTTGCATGTTCGAACGCTCGCCCGGGAACATGCAAATGAAGCCCGGGATATTTAAATCCTGGGCTTCATTTGCAAGTTCAAATGCCTACATTAGCCAACCTAGTTCGAACTAGGGTGGCAGTGTAGACATACCCTAACAGATTTATTGGCACATAAGCTTTCGTGGGCAAAGACCCACTTCGTCAGATGCATGTCAGATGTGCGTCTTTGCCCACAAAAGCTTATGCTCCAATAAACCTGTTAGTCTATAAGGTGCCACAGGACTTCTCGTTGCTTTTGCAGATTCAGAATAACATGGCCACCCCTCGGATAGGAGTTGCAGAGCAACTTAAAAAAAAAGATTACAGCACAGAGAATTGCTTCCCTGGGTTTCAGTTTCAGTTACAGTGTGCGGGGGAGGAGGAGGAAGGGGCAGAGGAGCGGCACCACAGAGGTGTTTATCCAAACCAAAAACAAAGAAACTAACCAGATTGTGTCTAACTAAACATTCTCTGTTCACTTACGTATCCTTTGTTCCAGGGTTCAGTCTTTCCTTGGGCATGGATATCACTAAAAATCTGAGCCTTTATTCTTGCTTCAGGCCATCTCTCTCTCCCCAGCTCCTCCTCTAAACTCACACACAGAAGACACTGCAACTTGTTTCATTTCAAAACTCTTTCCGTCTCTTCCCATTGGCTCTGCTGGCTCCCTGCCAACACTTCCCGGATATCCATTGATCTGAGTTTAACCCTTTACAGACAATTCAGTTACTGAATGCTGGGAGGTCTGGGAAAGGGTCCTACCCTCCACCCATCACAGCTCCTTAATGCAATGAACGTCTGGCTGGCAAGTCCGGGCTGGGGGCAGCTCCTCCATTACGTGGTTGTTCAAAATTGGAAGTGGAAAAATCCAACCCATTGCCCAAGCCTGTGCCGGGGAATCATCCCAGTGGGACACAGCTCAGGGGAAGGACCAGGGCATGATTGGCAGCAGCTCCACCCAATCCCCTGCTCTCTTGCAGCAGTGGCCGAAACAGAGAGTGTGTCCGGCTGGCTAAGGGAGGGGACGGAGAGTAACCTGCTCTGGGCACGGCTCAGCTGGTCTCCCAGTCACCACAAAGGGAAGAGCAGGTCGATAAGGGTTTCCCGAGGCAGGCGGTGAGAACCAGGGAGGCTGCCGTGTGCAGACAGACTGAAGGGTCTGGGACTGGTTAGTTTAGAGACAGATCTTGTAGAATAGTAAATACAAGTTTATATCCAGTAACAACTGCAAATCCCCTGCCAGCCGGAATTGTCAAAGAGAGTGAAAAACCCCAGAACCTATCAAGCAAGCCCTTTGCAGAGTGGTGCAAAAACCTGGTGAAAATTAAGATCAGTTAACAATGGTTTTGGCAGCCGTCCAGAACAGAGATCAGTTGGGTACCCGCAATCGGCCTCGGCATATTCTCTTGACAAGGCCTATCGCATGAAACAGTCTTTTCTTGTGAACTGCCCAGAACAAGCTGTCATTTGCCCAAGGGGCAAAACTATCACCAGTAATTCTGATGAAGTGTAAGCTAGCCAACGCTATTGGAAAAGCGAAAAACGATGTAAATCATCAAGCAACTCAGATCAACAATTTCTTAAAAATTTAAAATAAAGTAATGTCTTTAAAGTTAAGATCAAGAAACGATGTTCTGATGTCTAATTGGGTCAAACCCTTTTCCATTATAAATAACCTTTCACCTGCTATAGTGCAACTTGACAAGAAAAAAAATGGCCCTGCACATCACGATTAAAGTTCTGGCCTAGAAATACAATACCGTCCTTTCCTTTTTAGGTTTCTCTGACAAAGGCTATGTCTACACAGTGGAGATATTCTGGGATACCGAGGTATCCCGAAATAGCTACCCTGCATCTCAGAGCTATAATGCTTGGAACTGGCTTACTGTGGATGCTTGCTGTGAGCTGCATTTCTTACTTAGTAGAAACTTGTGTTGTGCGCAGCACATTTCAAAAAACAAAGTTCAAGTAAAAGTGAAAAAGTTTCATACAATTGTTTAAAGCAGCGTTTCTCAAACTGTGGGGCGCAACCCCCAAGGGGGTCGCAACCAACTTACAGGGGGGTCGCAGCTGGATCCTTTTTTTTTTTTTTTTTTTGCATTTGTATCTCCCCGGCATCTCTGGACTGTCCGGGCTCCGTCCCGACAATTTTCCCCTGACACGTCTGGTGAGGGAGTGAGGAGCGCCGCAGAATCTAGTGAAGGGGGCAGGAGGGGGCCGTTGCCGGGCGCCATGCTAGGGGGGGCGGGATGGGTGGGAGTGGAGCATGCACTGCTCTGGCCCTCCTGACCAACAGAGACCGGCAGCTGGCCACGTGATGCTTCTGCAAGCTGCCAGCTGAGGCAGCGGGGCCAGCGGCAGAAGCAGACACTTTAAAAGATTCTTCTTCCGTGCCTGGCTCTGCGGAGGGGGAGGGGGGAGATTTGATTGGAGCGGGGCTCCAGATGCTGAGGATGCCTGCCTGGGGGTGGGGAGAGTGCACTGGGATACTGGGGTGCTAGGGGGCCTGGGTCTGATGCAGGGGAGTGCACAGGGATGGGGGGTTCTGGGGGCCTGCCTCAGGGGTGGGGGTGCTGGGGCCTGGCTCAGGGGGAGTGGTGGGTGCAGTCCCAAACTGGACAAAGTGGTGCAACTTTTGGTTAACAACTTTGGCTCCCACCCCCCACTTTTTTTTTTTTTTTTTTTTTTGCTTAACAACTTTGGTTAGCATTTTAGGGGGTCGCGGTATCACAAAGTTTGAGAACCCCTGGTTTAAAGGTATCAAAACCAAAGCTGTTGGACATTAGTGCTATGCTATTTTGGTCATGGCTTCACATAACAAGAATACTAACAATTAAAAAAATGACTTCCACAGGGTTAAAAAAAGGGTGTCTAACTTACATTTTTTTTTAAATAATTTTTTTAAAATTAGGGATGCAAAAATATAAAAGCACCTCTAAAGTAAAGGTATACATTAAAAATACATATTCAACTACTCCTAAAACAAAATAAAAATTCAGAATCTAACAAAACCATAGGTAAAAGAAATACCTTTTATGATAAAAATTAAAATGTTGGAAAAATGGCAAAAATTAAGTCGAATTTTGTTTTAAAAGTTAAAATGCAATAAAATATTTGTTCTTACTAAAAAGGTCAATTAATGTTTACATTTACTTTTAATATATATAATCTACAAGTAAGCATTTAAAGTAAAGTGTAGCCTCCCTAAATGTAAATCATAAACAAAAGTTGCTTAATATTCATATAAATTCACATGAGTCATTGGCTTTAAAATTATATAAATATAGCATAACGGTAAATTCCATAATAATAAAATTAATCTGCTTTAAAGTGTTACTAAAATATATTCCCATAGATATGGTCAATATTCCATTTAAAAGGAAAAAAATAATTAAAGCCCCAATTATCGTAAAACAAACAATTAGTTCAAAAAGCACTAATAAACCTAAGTGCACAACATCCAACGTGCATGCCGTACACCACTCCTGTCTTACAGGCGAGCCAATAACGATGAAACACACAAACTAAAGGAAGGAAAACTGGTATAAAATACAGTGGAGGTGGCATTGGTGCTGGGGCTGAAGTTGTAGACTCATTTAATATTAAAACATCTCCAAGCAATGCCAGGTACCGTTAGGGGGGCCGTACAAACGCATGGAACACAACATTCTGGTACATTATGAAAGCATACAATAGGAAGTGTAAGGCTCCAGTTTAAAAAGCCCAAACCCTAAAAGTCTCTACATGTCTGTCTATTTTGTGTGTCTAAAATTAACATCAATCTGTGCTGGGGATACAATGTGTACAAATCCAAACTTATAAAATACACAATCCACTCCTACCCCAGCCCAGCGCCCCCAAAGATCGGGGTTCCAGCACGCGCACGCACCCTGCTTGGCTGTGGTGCACGCACGTAACCTCTCCTCCAAGCTCTCTCTCTGTGCGGCCCCAGCTTTTGAAGTGCCCGCACAGCCACCAGAGCATGCACAGCAGCTCTGAGGCGCGCCAGGCGGCGCAGCTTCAGACGCCGCAAATGCCGGCGGCTTATTGTGGGGGTGGAGGGACGGGCTTTCCCCGTCACACCCTTCCTCCTCCAGGAGCCACCAGCTGGCCTTTTTGAAATATGAGGGTGTGCCTGGCCACACCCACCACACCCCATGATACGGCTTTTGATACGGTCTCCCACAATATTCTTGCCAGCAAGTTAAGGGAATGTGGATTGGATATATGGACGGTAAGATGGATAGAAAGCTCACTAGAAGGTCGAGCCCAGCAGGTAGTGATCAACGGCTCAATGTCAGGATGTCGGTCGGTTTCTAGTGGAGTGCCCCAAGGTTTGGTTCTAGAACTGGTTTTGTTCAACATAAGAACATAAGAACATAAGAACGGCCGTACTGGGTCAGACCAAAGGTCCATCTAGCCCAGTATCCTGTCTGCCGACAGTGGCCAGCACCAGGTGCCCCAGAGAGGGTGGACCAAAGACAATGATCAAACGATTTGTCTCCTGCCATCCCTCTCCAGCCTCTGACAAACAGAGGCCAAGGACACCATTTTATCCCTGGCTAATAGCCTTTTATGGACCTAACCTCCATGAAATTATCTAGCTTCTCTTTAAACTCTATTATAGTCCTAGCCTTCACAGCCTCCTCTGGCAAGGAGTTCCACAGGTTGACTACACGCTGTGTGAAGAAGAACTTTCTTTTATTAGTTTTAAACCTGCTACCCATTAACTTTTTGGTGTCCTCTAGTTCTTCTATTTAGGGAACTAATAAATAACTTTTCTTTATCGGCCCTCTCACACCACTCATGATTTTATATACCTCTATCATATCCCCCTCAGTCTCCTCTTTTCTAAACTGAAAAGTCCCAGTCGCTTTAACCTCTCCTCATATGGGACCCATTCCAAACCCTAATCATTTTGGTTGCCCTTTTCTGAACCCTTTCCAAGGCCAAAATATCTTTTTGAGGTGAGGAGACCACATCTGTACACAGTATTCAAGATGTGGGCGTACCATAGTTTTATACAGGGGCAGTAAGATATTCTGGGTCTTATTTTCTATCCCTTTCTTAATAATTCCTAGCATCCTATTTGCCTTTTTGACCGCTGCACACTGTGTGGAAGTTTTCAGAGAACTGTCCACGATAACTCCAAGATCTCTTTCCTGATTTGTTGTAGCCAAATGAGCCCCCATACTGTACGTATAGTTGGGGTTATTTTTCCGATGTGCATTACTTTACACTTATCCACATTAAATTTCATTTGCCATTTTGTTGCCCAATCACTCAGTTTGGTGAGATCTTCTTGGAGTCCCTCACAGTCTGCTTCTGTCTTGACTATCCTAAACAGTTTGGTATCATCCATAAACTTTACCACCTCACTGCTTACCCCTTTCTCCAGATCATTTATGAATAAGTTGAACAGGATTGGTCCTAGGACTGACCCTTGGGGACACCACTAGTTACCCTCTCCATTCTGAAAATTTACCATTTATTCCTACCCTTTGTTTCCTGTCTTTTAACCAGTTCTCAATCCAAGAAAGGACCTTCCCTCTTATCCCATGGCCATGTAATTTACACAAGAGCCTTTGGTGAGGACCTTGTCAAAGGCTTTCTGAAAATCTAAGTATACTATATCTACTGGAGCCCCTTGTCCGCATGTTTGTTAACCCCTTCAAAGAACTCTAATAGATTAGTAAGACAGGATTTCCCTTTACAGAAACCATGTTGACTTTTGTCCAACAAATTATGTTCTTCTACATGCTTCACAATTTTATTCTTTACTATTGTTTGACTAATTTGCCCAGTACTGAAGTTAGACTTACCGGTCTGTAATTGCCCGGATCGCCTCTAGAGCCCTTTTTAAATATTGGTGTCACGTTGGCTACCTTCCAGTCATTAGGTACAGAAGCCGATTTAAGGGATAGGTTACAAACCACAGATAATAGTTCAGCAATTTCCCATTTGAGTTCTTTTAGAACCCTTGGATGAATGCCATCCGGTCCGGAGATTTGTTAACATTAAGTTTTTCTATTTGTTCCAAAACCTCCTCTAATGACACTTCAATCCGGGACAGTTCCTCAGATTCATTACCCACAAAGGACGGTGCAGATTTGGGAATCTCCCAACGTCCTCAGCCGTGAAGACTGAAGCAAAGAAATCATTTAGTTTCTCCGCAATGGCTTTATTGTCCTTCATTGCTCCTTTTATAGTTCGATCGTCTAGGGACCCACAGGTTTTTAGCAGGCTTCCTGCTTCTAATGTACTTAAAAACATTTTGTTATTTCTTTTTGAGTTTTTGGCTAGCTGTTCCTCAAAATCTTTTTTGCTTTTCTTATTACATTTTACACTTGATTTGACAGTGTTTATGTTCCTTTCTATTTATCTCACTAGGATTGGACTTCCACTTCTTAAAAGATGCCTTTTGTCCCTCACTGCTTCTTTTACATGGTGGTTAAGCCAGTGACTCTTTTAGGTCTCTTGCTATGTTTTTAATTTGGGGTATACATTTAAGTTGGGCCTCTATTATGGTGTCTTTAAAAGTTTCCATGCAGCTTGCAGGGATTTGGCTCTAGTCACTGTGCCTTTTAATTTCTGTTTAACTAACCTCCTCATTTTGTGTAATTCCCCTTTTTGAAATTAAATGCCAGGGTGCTGGACTGCTGAGGTGTTCTTCCCACCACAGGAATGTTGAATGTTATTATATTATGGTCACTATTCCCAAGCGGTCCTGTAACGGTTATTTCCTGGACCTGATCCTGCGCTCCACTCAGGACTAAATCGAGAATTGCCTCTCCTTGTGGGTTCCTGCACCAGCTGCTCCAAGAAGCAGTCATTTAAGCCATTGAGAAATTTTATCTCTGCTTCTCTTCCTGAGGTGACATGTATCCAGTCAATATGGGGATCATTAAAATCCCCCATTATTATAGAGTTCTTTATTTTGGTAGCCTCTCTAATCTCCCTCAGCATTTCAATGTCAGTATCGCTGTCCTGGTCAGGTGGTCGGTAATATATCCCTACTGCTAATTTCTTATTTTTGGAGCATGGAATTACTATCCATAGCGATTCTATTGAACATGTTGATTCACTTAATATTTTTATTTCATTTGATTCTACATTATCTTTCACATACAGTGCCACTCCGCCACCCACCCGGCCTGCTCTATCCTTTCGATATATTTTATATCCCGGTATGATTGTGTCCCACAGATTTTCCTCATTCCACCAGGTTTCAGTGATGCCTATTATGTCAATCTCCTCATTTAATACTAGGTACTCTAGTTCACCCATCTTATTAGTCAGACTCCTAGCATTTGTGTAAAGCACTTTAAAAATTTGCCACTGCTTGTTGTCTGCCCTTCCTGATGCATTGGATTCCTTTGTATGCGGTTGTTTGTCTGCTCTGGCCCATGGTTTGCCCTCTCCCTCCTCTCTTTCTGACTACAGCTTAGAGAATCTCTATCAATGGATTCTCCTCTAAGAGAAGTCTCCCTCCGATTTATGTGCATCTCCGCACCAATCGGCTTTCCTGATGTCTTAGTTTAAAAACTGCTCTCTGACCTTTTTAATGTTTAGTGCCAGCAGTCTGGTTCCACCCTGGTTTAGGTGGAGCCCATCCTTCCTGTATAGGCTCCCCTCTCCCAAAAGTGTCCCCAGTTCCTAATAAATCCAAACCCTCTTCCCTACACCATCGTCTCATCCACGCATTGAGACTCTGAAGCTCTGCCTGCCTACCTGGCCCTGCGCGTGGAACTGGAAGCATTTCCGAGAATGCCACCATAGAGGTCCTGGATTTCAGTCTCTTTCCTAGCAGCCTAAATTTGGCCTCCAGGACATCTCTCCTACCCTTCCCTATGTCATTGGTACCTACATGTACCACGACCACCGGCTCCTCCCCAGCACTACACATAAGTCTATCTAGATGCCTGGAGAGATCCGCAGCCTTCGCACCAGGCAGGCAAGTGACCATACGGTTCTCCCGGTCATCACAAACCCAACTATCTATGTTTCTAATGATCGAATCACCCACTACTAACACCTGCCTCTTCCTAACTGGCATTCCCTCCCCCTCAGAGGTATCCTCAGTGCGAGAGGATACCGCAACATCCTTTGGGAGGAGGGTCCCAACTACGGATGGTTTCCTCTGCTCCCATTGAATGCTCTGTTCCCTTGAGACTTTCATCCTCCTTAAGAGCACTGGGGCTCTCAGACTGGAGGTGGGACAGTACTACAGTGTCCCGGAAAGTCTCATCCACATATCTCTCTACCTCCCTTAGCTCCTCCAGTTCAGCCACCCTGGCCTCCAAAGCCCGAACTCGGTCTCTGAGGTCAGGAGCTCCTTGCAACGGGTGCACACATACGCCACCCGCCACAGGGCAGGTAATCATACATGTTACACTCGACGCAATAAACAGGATAGCCCCACTCTGCTGCTGGGCTTCTGTCTCCATTTTCTAATGAATATGTTTAAGTATAAACTGGGATTCTTTTTAAACCTCTGGAATATAGATTATTGTAAGAGTTATGTTTTAAAGAAAGTCAGAAGTCACTAGTGCCCTCTAACCTCCCCCTCTAAACTCCCTCTCCAAACTCCCTGTTAGCTGTTCCTGTTCACAAGCTCCCTGGTCGCTGAGTCACAGGCTTATATAGCTCTGGTAGCCCCTTCCCCTGACTGAGGCTCAGCCAATTAACATCTTTATAGATGACCTGGATGAGGCGATGGATTGCACCCTCAGCATGTTTGCAGATGACACGAAGCTCGCAGGAGAGGTAGATACACTGGAGGGCAGGGATAGGGTCCAGAGTGACTTAGACAAATTGGAGGATTGGGCCACAAGAAATCTGATGAGGTTCAACAAGGACAAGTACAGAGTCCTGCACTTGGGACAGAAGAATCCCAAGCATTGTTACAGGCTGGGGACCGACTGGCTAAGTAGCAGTTCTGCAGAAAAGGACCTGGGGGTTACAGTGGATGAGAAGCTGGATAGGAGTCAACAGGGCGCCCTTGTAGCCAAGAAGGCTAATGGCATATTAGGTTGCATTAGGAGGAGCTTTGCCAGCAGATCCAGATATGTGATTATTCCCCTTTATTTGGCTCTTGTGAGGCCACATCTGGAGTATTGTGTCCAGTTCTGGGCCCCCCACTACAAAAAGGATATGGACACATTGGAGAGGGTCCAGCAGAAGGCAACCAAAACGATGAGGGGGCTGGAGCATATGACCTACGAGGAGAGGCTGAGGGATTTGGGCTTGTTTAGTCTGCAGAAGACCAGAGTAAGGGGGGATTTGATAGCAGCCTTCAACTTCCTGAAGGGAGGTTCCAAAGAGGATGGAGAGAGGCTGTTCTCAGTAGTGACAGATGGCAGAACAAGGAGCAATGGGCTCAAGTTGCGGTGGGAGAGGTCCAGGTTGGATATTAGGAAAAACTATTTCCCTAGGAGGGTGGTGAAGCGCTGGAATGGGTTCCCTAGGGAAGTAGTGGAGTCTCCATCCCTAGAGGTGTATAAGTCTCGGCTTGACAAAGCCCTGGCTGGGTTGATTTAGTTGGGATTGGTCCTGCCTAGAGCAGGGGGCTGGACTTGATGACCTTCTGAGGTCTCTGTCAGCTCTATGGTTCTGATTCTATGATTCTCCTCCCTAGTCATCAGTCCAAGTTTCCACTTCTTATAAGCTTCCTTTTTGTGTTTAAGCTCACCAAGGATGTCCCCGGTAAGCCAATCTGGTCGCCTACCATATTTGCTTTTCCTACTGCACATCGGGATGCTTTCTTCCTGTGCCTTTAATAAGGCTTCTTTAAAATACTGCCAGCTCTCCTGGACTCCTTTCCCCTTCATATAAGCATCTCAGGGAATCCTGCCCATCAGTTCTCTGAGGGAGACAAAATCTGCTTTTCTGAAGTCCAGGATGTGTATTTTGCTGCTCTCCTTTCTTCCTTTCAGGATCCTGAAATCTACCATTTCCATTCCAGGCCATGCTGAGGGCTGCGCCTCATCTTAATTCTGGCCTCTTGTTTAAAAAGTTCATTCAAGTCTCCCCCAGGCATTTCAGCTGCCACTTCCTCTAAGGGGCCACCAAGCTGTGGTCTCAGCTCCGTCTTTGGGGCTGTTGTACCCAAGACAGGCCCTCTCTGAATCCACTGAGAAGGCCTCTGCATCATCTCCTCCCCGATACACTGGGTGTTCCCTGGGTGGGGGAGCATTGCCTGGAGCTGGGTGGCTAGTTAGTGTGCCTGGAGTGCCCAGTGCCTCAGTTTTCTCCAGCTCAGAGTGTCTCTGGTCTTCCCTCTCCTCTTAGCACCTTGTCTCCACTTCCACCTCCAAACGCTTCCTCTGCAGGAAGGACTCCATCTCCTCTTTACTTAGAGATCTGCCTGCCTGAAAGCCATTCCCCCACCCTGGGGCCAGTGGGATGGGAGGGGCATGGCCACCACCCTCTGCTCTTGCCCCCAGAAGGTTACTCTCTCCTGGCCTCACAGAGACATTCTCCTGCCCCTCACCCTCACTGTAGGAGGCTTCCCTTGGGGTGGACATCTTGCCCCATGCTGAGGCTAGTTTTGCTTTGGTGTGTCGCTTAGGGAAAGTTGCTTGCTCCAGGGCTACTCTTCTTGACTGCTAGTGCATGCACTGTGCTGTTTTCCTGCCCTACTCTAGCCTAGCTATCCAGGTGCCCAAAAATCTAGGGAAAAAAACAAAAAAAAAATTTCATTTGGACTCTCTGGCTTTGCAGGTGTAACCTTCTGCATGCCTTTTCCCCCTCAGGCAGCCAAAGAAAAAATCCCAAAACTTCCAAACAGCAAAAGAAAAACAGTGTCCTTTGAATATCCTGAGGTCTGTGTTTCTGGTTCAGAACAATCCCTCTTCTGCCACCATGTCAGGGCTGTTCCCCACTCTGGTACTCCGAGTGCAGAAGGTGGGAGCCAGCAAGAGAGCTGAAAAATACCATGTCTCTAGAGGCTTCTGCTTAAAAACTCCCCAAGGCCACAGATTCCCAAATCTTGGGAGGTAGCTGCCACCACCCAAGTGAAAGAAAACCTTTCCTCTTGAACCCAGGAAGACATCACTTGGGAACTTCTTCCAGAGGTCTACCCCAGGCTCTTTTACCACAGGAGAGCTTGCAAAAAAGAAAACCTACTACAGTCTCTGACAGCTGACCTCCTGGTGTTAGAGAGGCCCACACAGAGCTCCTCTTACCTGCCCAGGCTAAAGAATCACATCATAGCCTTAAAAGGGGGATTTTATTAACAAAACAAGAAGCTGTGCTTGGTAAAGCAGACTTGGTTGCTAGGTGTTACAGAGCAACTGAGAAAAGAACAGATTAAAGCAGAAAGAATTGCTGCCCTGGGATTCCGCTTTAGTTACAGTGAAAGTGGGGGGGGGGACGACCTGGACTCATCACCGAGGGATTTAACCAAACAACAAAACAAAGAAATGCCCAAAGAAATGATCACGTCTAACTAAACATTCCCTATCACACACAGATCCATATCCCCAAGGGCCAGTCCATTTTCAGGCCTGGGAATCCCTTTTCTGAGCTCAATTCCTTTGACCCTAGCTCCTGATTTAGAAGTCCCACAAAGAAAGCAGCAGGCAGGTTCCCTTTCAATTCCAATCTCAACACTTTCTTCCCATTGGTTCTCCTGGCTCCCTGCCACGCCTTGGGGCAGAAGAGCTTGGCATACCCCCTTGGGGTGATTTGAAGAGTTCACCCCGGTTTTAAGGAAAAAGCACTTGATGCTGGCAGCAAATTCCCCAAACTCTGGGTATTAGGAATCTGGGGGGAAGTTGTTGTAACCAGGGCCTGTGGAGGCAAGGGGTTGAAGTTCCCTTGCAGGCCCCACCTTCTGCACTCGGAGTGAGGAACAGCCCTGACATTGGCTCTGCGGTTTCTACAGCAGATTTGTGTCGGGGATGAGAGCAACAGGGTAAAAGGGAGCCTGTTTCCCACCAAGTGCAGCCAGAGTTTACAAAAATGCTCCTGAGTGCGAGAGGCAAACAGTCCCTTTGCCCCTCCCCCACCTTCCCAGCACACCTTGTGTTTCTGTTCCAGAGCCCGCGTTACTCGGAACGATTCCCTGCAGGGGCTCAGCTGGGGGCGTCCTGCCCCTCGGCTCCCTACAGCCGGTGGTTGGCTTTGCTCAGGCTGCCGGCTGGCTGCAGCTCTCCCTCCCTGGGCTGCTGCTGGCTTGAGGACCCTTCCCTTGCCCCCTCCAGCCCCCTATCCCCGCCCCCAGTGTTGTTGCTTGCTGGATCTAACTGCTGCTGGGTGGGACTAACTGCCCCTGCCTGATCTCCTGCTGCTGGGGGGAGCTTCCATCCTGCCTCCTCCAAGAGGGAGAAACAAGGACCCCCCCCCACCCCTTCCCCAGCTGGCTGCTGCCCAGTCACTGCTGCTGCCGCTAGTTTGGAGCCTGCTCCTGTGTCAAGGGCGGACGAGGAGGAGGCTGCTGCTGGCTCCGTGAAGCGGGTTCTGGAAAAGGGTGACTGTTCCATGTGTGCTCCTGGGTGGGGTGGGAGCCTCTGCTGCTGTGGGGGGCCAGGAGAGATGCACAGATCCCCGCCCCTAGGGCAGCCACCCCCTCTTGCACAACTACCCCTCCCACCATTGCCCCCAGTTCTTCTCTGATGCCCTGCCTGTTGGATGCCTGAGCCCACCCCCTTGGCCCCAGAGCCTGGTCAAGAGTGGCCACAACCCAGTGGCTAAGACACCTTGACCCTGCCCCTGCTCCCGGGCCCTCTCCTCCTCTTGCCCATCCCCCTTACCCTGCTCCCGGGCCCTCTCCTCCTCTTGCCCATCCCCCTTACCCTGCTCCCGGGCCCTCTCCTCCTCTTGCCCATCCCCCTTCCCCTGCTCCCGGCCCTCTCCTCCTCTTGCCCATCCCCTACCCCTGCTCCCGGGCCCTCTCCTCCTCTTGCCCATCCCCTTCCCTGCTCCCGGCCCTCTCCTCCTCTTGCCCATCCCCCTTCCCCTGCTCCCAGGCCCTCTCCGCCTCTTGCCCATCCCCTTCCCCTGCTCCCGGGCCCTCTCCTCCTCTTGCCCATCCCCTTCCCCTGCTCCCGGGCCCTCCTCCTCTTGCCCATCCCCCTTCCCTGCTCCCGGGCCCTCTCCTCCTCTTGCCCATCCCCTACCCCTGCTCCCGGGCCTCTCCTCCTCTTGCCCATCCCCTTCCCCTGCTCCCGGGCCCTCTCCTCCTCTTGCCCATCCCCCTACCCCTGCTCCCGGGCCCTCTCCTCCTCTTGCCCATCCCCCTTCCCCTGCTCCCGGGCCCTCTCCTCCTCTTGCCCATCCCCCTTCCCCTGCTCCCGGGCCCTCTCCTCCTCTCGCCCATCCCCCTACCCCTGCTCCCAGCAGATGTGCTCACCCCATCCAAAAATACCTTGGGTTTCGCAAAGGTACCGAAGGGCAAGAGAAACGATGAGGGGAGAGGAACAGCCTCCCTCTGAGGAGGGATAAACAAGACTGGGACTTTTCAGCTGGGAAAAGACCTGCCTGAAGGGTGGGGGCATATGTGAGAGGTCACCCAATGAAATAGGCAACAGATTTAAAACCAACACAACAAATGATTCCTTCATGGTCACCCTGTGGAACTCTGCCATGGGATGGTGGAAAGGCCCAAACTAGAACAGGGTTAGGATGAGGGGGCAGGGAGCAGAATCCTCCGGCCAGCGCTGGCTCTCCGGCCTTGCTTGTCTGCTGGGCAGCCTTGTCCGGGGGAAGAGGTGGGGCAGAGAAAGGGCAGAGCAGGGACAGAGCAGGGGGCAGAGCAAGGGTGGGGAGAGGCAGGGCTGGTGGCAAAGGAAGGGTTTTCTGGCCCTTCTCCAGTCTCCTCTGACCTCTAGTCTGTTTACGGAAGCCTGAGAAAGCCAAGCGGGAAGCAAATGCAGATCGTGCCTTGAGAATTTGCCAGAGCGATTGGATCATCAGCCAGGGGGAGAAACTGCTCAGTCGTAGTCAGGCAAACCGGTATCTTCGGCTTAGTGTGCGTTTCGGGTTATTTCCTTTGATCCCTTCTCTACCCCTAATGCTCACTTGACATCTGGCTTGTCTAGACAAGGAATTTGCTTTATAGCTGCATCTCAGCCCAGTGTCCTTGCAGTGACGTGTCTGGGGTGAACATCTCAGCTCGGCTCCCACAAGCACGCAGGGGGAGTCGGACCGGGTCACAGATTCAGACCTGTTGGCCCAGGGCAGGGCAGCGCTGGGGTCCCAGGCTAGGGAGCTGGTGGCTATTTTGGCTGTAACTCCTCGATTGCTGGTCCGCGCTGGGGCTGCCCAGAATGCATGTACCTGGCTGGCTGTGAATGGGGGGGGGGGGGGAGGTGCAGGACCCAGAGCAGGTCTGCAGCATGTCCCCACAGCGCTCTGAGACAGGGACCCAGGCTGGCGACTCAGGGCTCAGTGGCTCCCCAGGCCCAGTAGTACTCTGGGGTGGGAGCCTGTTAACACTTTCCCCTGCATCTGCTTCAATCTCTTGTCATATTCTGTCACCACCACCGCCTCCATCCAAAGCCTCCTTCCCCATTCCAGGTGGCTCCGATTCCATCAGCGGGCTGTTCACCAGGGTCTGCTCTGTGCACCCCACCAGCTCTGCCCCCCCATAACCTGCCAGACGCCCCATGCGCCCCACAGCTCTTCCTCCGCAGGGGCGAGCTGCCTCCCCTCACACCGGCTCCCTTGGCTGGGCGGAATCACAGACTCTCTCACTGATGAGAAATCTCCCCGGTGGCAAATGCCCAGGCAGGCACCTGGGTGGCTCCTCTTGTTACCCCACCCACATTGCAAGGTGCTTCCAGGTGTCAAGGCTGTTCCCCACTCTGGCACGATGAATGCAGAAGTGGGGGGCCCGCAAAAGCACCCCAAAACCTGATCTCTACAGGCTTTGGCACAAAAACTCCCCCCAAAATCCTAACACCCAGATTCTGGAGAATAAAAACCGCTGCCAGCACCCAACTATTCCAAGAAAACGAGGGAAGAGATCACTTGGGAAACCTCCTCCCTAGAAACCTATGGGTACCTCAAGCTCTTTTCCACAAAGAGCTTGGCAAAAAGAAAAGAGGAAAGCAAGCTGCAGTCTGTAGTAGCTGCACCCTAGTCAGAGGCCTGCAGATACCCACACACAGATTTTCCAGGACACAGAAATGAACCAATACCAGTTAATTAGAAAAAGGAAACAAACTTGTATTATCAAAACAATACTACCACTGCAAGCGTAATCAAGGTGGCTAGATGGTACGGGCCACCAATTGATATACTCATGGGGGATCCCCCCATGGGCTCAAATCTTAGTTACAAAAGAGAGGGAAAACCCACTTTTAACAGCACAGACATCAATTCCACATTCCCAAACCAGGAAACAAATAAAACCTGGCGGGTTATCCAGACTTTGCCCTACTTACACATAGAAGAAGTCCATTCTTGGGAGAGAGACAGGCCCTCCCATCTTCCTGTTACATATCAATATCATAAGGTCTTTTAAAGGTACAGTTATAAGAATCCCTGTGTACCACACCTAACATGTTTCACGGTGGTTTTTTCCCAAAAGATCATGCATGTGGTACATTTTTACACTTTTTGGCATTAGCAGCACATCAGTTACAAAAACTAATGGCGGCAGTAAGACCAAATCCATTGCAAGGGTACATTCATTGCTTTTTGTCATGCCACAGCTCTCGCTCAACACCCTTGGGTTTTGTCTACACAGCGGCATTAATAACTGACATTATTCCAAAATAACATCTATACAGCAAGCCATTATTTTGAAATAATGTCAAGCTGGAGGAGTTCTTACTCCAACTCGTGTACCTCTCATTTCACGAGGAGTAAGGGAAGTCGGGGCAGAGTGCTCTTCCTTCGACTTCCTGCCATGTAGACAGCGCCAAAAGCCGAATTAAGCTATTTTGACTTCAGCTACAATGGTGTGAAGTTCTCTCCTTCCTCCGTGCCCGTAGACTCAAACCCTCAAGTCCCCTGCTTTCACACGCTTCACCAGCCAACGTTCAATCCTTCTCACAAACTTTGCCTTTTTTCCTTAACCAGGCCTTCAACCAAACCATCAACTTTAATCTGCTAAAAAAAAATTCCTGACCAATGAATTCTTTCTGTGCTTGATCTAATTCCAGATTCACTTCTGAGATATTACACAGCCATTCAATGACCTCACCCACAGGCACCCAGCTATCTTCCATAGGCTAACACTGGGAGAAACCTTCCTTTTCATTAGCGAACAGCTGGTTAGACACAGACAACCACTCGCAGTTATACACCCCCACTCCCTTCACAAACCTCCCTGTTACTTACTGGTAACACAGAAGAACATTCGTGCTTGTGAGGGGGTGGGTTGTGACATTATCCTGATTAAACGACGGTCCTGTTACAATCAAACCTCCTAGCAACGCAGTTACAAACAACTTCCAAACATCCCCATTCTCAGCTGTTCTTCCCTTGCTTTGTCTGGCAAGCGTTTCTTCAGCAGCCACTCTCTCCGTGTGCGTGGGCTTTTCTGTCTCCCTCAGAAGCTTGTCTCTCTTTTCCCTAGTTTCTCTGTCTATACCAGCTCATTTCTGCTTGCCCAGCAGACAAATCTCTGCACATCTCTTTGCATGATCATGTTGCCGTTTCTTCACTGCCTCCGGTGAGCTAATTGTTCCTGCAGCATCTCTCTCCCTGACTGGTTCTATATTGCTTTGCCCTCCCTAATTGGGACTGAAGTGGTGTTTTGTCCAAAGTTCTCTGCTTTCTTGACTGTGGTAGCGGCTCTTTAGCGGTCTAATAAACTCTTTTTATTGAACTCCCCATTCATGTTCCTTTTTCTCTCTCATTGTTTCCTCCCAATCATTCTGGCTGATAATTTTCCTCAGCTCTGGGGAATCAGTCCTTTAGAAGCACTAAGTGTCTGTAGCTGTTACGGGTTGGGAATTGTTGCTGTTTCTCCATGAGAGCGTGATCAGTTCCATTCGTTTGTTTTGTTCTCTGTCATATGCCCACTTTTCTGTCTCTTCTCTAAACATTTCCAGTCTCCTCCCCTGTTCTCATAGCCCTTCTGGGAAACCCTCTTTCTATCTGCTATGTCCTTCAGAGTGACTGGGTGACCAAAACTGAGGGAAGGTCCAGACCAGGTAATTCTCCTCCCAGTTCCATTGGCACCTGAATAGAGTTTGTTTTGGCCGCTGTGCTGAATCATCAGCTGGTTCCATTGAGCTGCCAGCAATGATTCCCCGGTGTTTCCCTGAGGGGTGTTCTGGTTGGGATGTTCACCCCCGGCACATTTGTTGGCAAAGGTCTGGTATTTCCCCACTCTCAGTCTTTGAGCAACTGGGTGAATGGGGCGCTTCCTACAGCATAGACTCTCTAGTCTGGCTTAGAGTGCATTAAGGAACAAAGATAGGTAACCAGTATCCAAACTTCTGTGTCCTCCTGGTGCCTATTAAGGTTTTCTGCATCACAACAGGATTGGGCCTGCCTTGGGCAGGGGGCTGGACTTGATGACCTTCTGAGGTCTCTTCCGGCTCTATGATTCTATGATTCTATGAACATGTAGGCACAATTGACACGTAAAGGATCATAAAATGTGGAATTGGCATTAATAGGTTGCTCAAAATTCATTTCTCTGAATATCCGTGTGATGGATGGGACGGGTGCTGTCCTTTTCTAAGCATCCCAGCATTCAGTAACTAAAGGGTTAAACTCAGTTAGCCAGGAAATGTTGGCAGGCAGCCAGGAGAACCACTGGGAAGAAATTGTTGAGGTTTGAATTGGAGAGGAATGTGTTGGCTGTTTTCTTGGGGGGACTTTAAGCCAGGAGCTGGGGGGAAACGATGAATTGAACCAGGCAGGAAAACACATGCCCAGAAAGGGAATACATGATCCTAGAAATGGACTGGACCTTGAAGATATGGATATGTGAGTGATAGGGAATGTTTAGTTAGATGTGATCAGGTTAATTTTTTTCTTTTGTTCTTTGGATAAACTCCTCTGTGCTGTGTCATGTGCCTACCCCTGCCTACCCCTTATACTGTAACTAAATTTGAGTCCCAAAGAGGAAATTCTCTGTGCTTTAATCTGTTTTCTCAGTTGCTCTATAACACCTAGCAACCTAGGATGCTTTACCAAGTATCTCTTTTTGTTTTGTTAATAAAATCACCTTTTTAAAGACTATGGGTACGTCTACACTAGCCCCCTAGTTCGAACTAAGGAGGCTAATGAGGGTGACTGAAATTGCAATCAAAGCAATTTCCACAAGGAGTAACAGCATTCCACGAGGAGTAACAGCTAATTCGAGTTAGGGGTTTACTTCGAACTCCTGTTTCACTGCCGCGTGTGGACGCGGGCAGTTATTCCGGGCTAGTCAGTTTCCAAAATGGCGACCGCCCGTGAACATGCTAATGAAGCGCGGGATATTTAAATCCAGCACTTTGTTTGCAATTTCGGTCGCCCTCATTAGCCTCCCTAGTTCGAACTAGGGGGTTAGTGTAGACGTACCCTATGACCTGATTCTTGTGCCCTGGAAGATAATAGGAGGTCTGTGTACCCATGCCTAAAACTGAGGGTCAGCTATCAGAGACTGCAGATTGTTTTTTCAAGCTCTCGTGTGGTAAACGGGCCCCTTTGGAATAAGTTACCAAGTGATTTCTTCCTGGGTTCAAGAAGAAAGGGGTTTGGGTTGTTTTTTTCATTTGGGTGGTGGCAGCTACCTCCAAAGGTTAGGGAATCTATGACCTTGGGGAGCTTTTAAGCAGAAGCCTAGAGGCAAGGTACTTTTAAGGTCTCTGGCAGACCTACCTCTTCCGCACTCAGAAGTGAGGAACAGATTAACAAGTCAATAGTTCATATCTTAGTGTGTGAAGCGGGACCAAACTGTTTCACACATGAGAACAGCCTCCAATAGCACATGCTGGCCTCATATTAACATTATGTCTGTGCTGTGACCATCACCTGAGACTCTGGGTACATACAAGAAGTCAGTAGGCCTCACAAGTGACACTCTTCTGCTTCAGAGTGGGACACATTCCCTCCCCCTCCATGTCATATTCCAGCAGAAACAACTTCACCAACCCCTCCACTTTCATCCTGCTGGGCATTCCTGGCCTGGAGATGGCCCATGTCTGGATCTCCACCCACTTCTGCATCATGTACGTCATAGCCATCTTGGGGAACTTCACCATCCTCTTCATCGTGAAGAGGGAGTCGAGCCTCCATGAACCCATGCACTATTTCCTCTGCATGCTGGCCGTCACCGACCTTGTCATGAGCGCATCCATCCAGCCCAAAATGCTGAGCATCTTCTGGTTCAATTCCAGGGTGATCGATTTCAGTGCCTGCCTCACCCTGATGTTCTTCATTCATTGCTTCTCAGGGATGGAATCTGGGATATTCGTGGCCATTGCTTTTGATTGCTACGTGGCCATTTGTAATCCCCTGAGACATCCCACCATCCTCACAAATGGCATGGTGGCCAAGCAGTGCCGGACCGAGTCATACTTGCCATCTCCTCCGCCAGAAAGAAAGAAACTGGCAGAAGAGATCACCTCCAAGATCCAGCCTAAGATCAGAGCTGCCAAGAATCCTCTGCATGACCGTGAAGTGCAGCAACCAGAATCCAGAGAGACTGACCTTGCTGGCCACCAGGAGAAGTTCACCTGCCTTGCTCAGGATGGGTGAGCAGGCCCCTGTGGGCTTAGCATGTGTGTTCTGCTTGCTTGGTAGATAAATAGAGAGTAAGGATATTACTGCGTAAGGTTCTTTCCCAGTGGTAAAAGATCCTGCAGACTTGCAGGAAGTTACACCTGAGCCCCAAGAACTGGGGAAAGGTGGGTGTCTCTAGAGTGTGAGAGTAACAAAATTTTGTGCAGGTAGCACCACCCCAGGGCTGCGTCTAGATCGCAGGCTTCTTTCCAAAGAAGCTTTTCTGGAAGAGATCTCCTGGAAAAACGCCTTTCAATAGAGAGTGTCCACACAACAAAAGTGCATTGAAAAAGGGATCTGCCTTTTTGAAAGAGCATTCACATTGACTGGACGCTATCTCACATTTAAGTTGTTATTACTATGGACAGAGTGGCCACTAGAGCACCTGTGCTTTCTCCCGGAGACCTCTTCTTTCAAAAAAAACCCTTCTCCCCCATCCACACACGCCTCTCCGAGAGCTCTTTTGGGAAAAGGCTTCTTCCTCGTAGAAAGAGGTTTACTGGTGTTGGAAAAACCCCTCTGTTCTTTCCACTTGCTGTCAAAAGAATGCAATTACAGGGTGGACATCAGTGTAGTTTTTCCAGAAAAACTCTGCAGTGTAGACATAGCCTTGGTCTCTCAGCCTGTGGAGGAGAACAAAAGAGCTAGTGTAGACCAAGCCGAAATTGCATCATAGTTGCACCCGGTCCCTGCCTCCAGCCCTGCCGCGTGAAAGATGCAACGCTCTGCTGGGCTCCTCTTGGCCCAAGCCCAGCTCCTGTCCGTCACAGAGCTCCAAGCTCCATCTGAATCTCTTCCCCCGAGCCTGCTGCATTTCCTGACAGGTTCCACTCCATGGGGCTGCCAGCTGTTCTAGCTTTATGAGACTCCTTCCTTCCTTCACCACATCCCTCTTTTCCCTGCCCTCTACCCCGGCCTCCCATCTGGTCCCAGGGCTTTGGTTGGAAACCCAGAAGCTGGAGGCCCAGACTGTGCTCTGAGAAGGGGGGGTGATTAGACCCAAAGCAGAGTCACAGATGCGAATGGAGAGCTTTGTGCTCCCAGCTGTGTGCCTGGGGCAGCCACTGCTCACACACACACACACACCGAAGTGTTTGATGCCACCCTTTAAAAAACAAAGAAATGAACAATGAGTGGTCCTGTGGCATCTTAGGGACCATCAGATAGATCGGGTTATGAGCTTCCTGGCCAAAACCCACTTCCTCAGATGAGTTGGAGTGGAAATGGCAGAATCCAAGGTGTATATCAGCGAAAGCAGGTCCCTGTCAATTGTAGGACCTGTGTTAATGAAACTAATTAAGTGGGCCAGCTGGTCACTGGTCACTGGTGGGCACAGCCAGTGTCACTGGCTGTGCCAGCTGGTCACTGGTCACTGGTGGGCACAGCCCCCCTGCTGGGCCGAGACAGGGGAATCTGTCCCGTCCCATCCCAGCGCTGACGAACCCAGGGGCTCCGCACAGAGAAGTGCCCCAATGAGCCAGAGGGGCAGGCAGAAAGTCCAGCCCTGGGGATCCAAGCGCCCTGCGGCTGGGGCAGGGCCGGGGAAGTCTGACTAAGCCGGGCACGTCCAAAGCCAGTTCCCCTTGGCAGACATGGGGCGGGAATGAGCCAAGAGGGACAGAACAATCCCAAAGCCAACGCTCATCCAGGCTCTACCACACATATAGGGTTCCCCTCGATCCAGGGCAGGGGTGGGGAGGAAGGGTGAGGGCCCCACCCTAGGACAGGCCCAGGCTGCTCACTAGCCATGGGATCATTCAGTTGGCGTTTCACTGAGTTTGTTCCCCCTGAAGTGGGCCCAGAGCCTGTGCTGGGTGGGCAGGTCTGTGAGCGGGAGGGGAAGTGGAGTCCCGGAGTTCACCCCCCCCAGAGGAGGGGAGCTCCCCCACTCCAGCTAGTCCTGAAAAATGCAGATTTCCTTGAAAGAAAGGCTCAGGCTCCCTCTTCCGGACTTTCCTCTGCTCCCCTCCCCCCAGAACAGCCCCTGCCAGAGTTGGTGTCAATTCCTCGTGGCGTGGCGGCGAGACCATGGTTACGGCAGAGAGGCCAGAACTCCTGCTTCTGTCATCCTGCCTCTCCATCTGTGGGTGACCCTGCCCAACTCTCTGCCTCAGTTTCCCCGTCTATACAAAGAGCAGAGGTTCACAGTGACTTTCCTTTGCTAGGCGATTTGAAGAGCCTGCAGGGAAAGAGGCAGCACAGGATGATGCTAGTTACCGAGGAGAATCACTCATCTCTGGTCACTTAGTGACAGCCCCGTGTGTCTCACCGTCACCTGCCTGCAAGTCTGTACGTTCGCTCTCTGGGCATTTTCACAGCACAAGGGCCTGTGGAGGCCGAGGAATTATCCCTAGTTTCCTCAGTCGTCAGCAATAATTTTTCAATCCGCACAAGTTCAGAGCAGCCAATTCCTCTGCCTCAGCCCAGAGCCCGGGAGTTCTCCTCCCCTTTGGGAAGGGCCTTAATTGCTGTTTACTCCTCAGGCTGGGTAAATAGCCCAGAAGCCCAGACATGGAAAGAGACACCGGAGAGTCACCGGCTAGAAAGTCTCTGCTCCCCAGCCTGTTGGCATCCAGAGGCTGCTTCTCCCCAGAGGCCCAGGGAACCCCGGGACAGCCCAGAGCTGGGTTATAAGCAGTGCCCAGCCTGTGCCAGCTCTCGGCACGGGACGCGGCTGCAGACGCTGGGCTGAGAGAGGTGGGGACGCGGCTGCCTGAGGGGTTCCCAGGGAAGACACGTCCCGCTCAGCACTCACAGGTACCAGCTCTGGCTGAGGGCTCCCCTGCCCCACAGGGCATTGCGGGCATGGTGGGATAGACAGTAACTCTGGGTCCTTTCTGCTTTGCACAGACACTGAACGCTCTGGGTCCCCTGCCTAAGGGCGGTGAGTTTTATCCCAGTGCTACTGGCCAAAGTGTCCCTCTTTGCAGACGGCCTCTAGCCCAAGGCAGCTGCACTTCAGGTGCAAAGTGGACCCTGCCGGGTGAAAGGTGCCAGCAGATGGACAAGGCAGGACAAGATTTTCTGGCCATGGCTCAGAGTTTACTCAACCCCTGCGGAAAACTCCCCGAGAGCAAGAACTGAGTCAAGCCCTCAGCAGCCGGCTGTGTGTCACCTCCTCCCTTGGCATCTCAGGGCTCGGGCTGGTAGCGGGGGGCTGTTGCCCCTGCCGGCCTTGGGCTCAGGCCCAGCTTCTATCTCCAGATATTTTCCACTCGCTTCTGCCCATTGACAAAACTATGTAAGGGCACGAGGCCTACAAGTGATTGCTGCAGGGCCCCGCTGGAAACAGCCCCACTGGCTGACAGGGGCCCATGGGCATCGGCTGGCTGGGATGTGGGAGTGACCACGTCAGTTCATCTTCCGGGAGCTCTGCGGCTATTGCAGAGGGTGCGTTTTTCATCTGGCAGCTTTCCCACTGACATCAGATGCCTCGGAGAAACCCAAGTCTCTCCCATCTGCGCAGTTCTCTTCTCAGCCAGACGCGCACTCGTATTAGTGGAGGAGTTTTCCAGAAAGCATGTTGGTGACTGGCTTTAACTAACCCCACTCCAGCTTTTCAATGGAGTCCTAACCTGGCCAGTTCTGCAAATGTTCTCTTCATTTTTAATAGTTCCTACTTAACACACATCTGCCTTTTATTTCAATATAGTCTGGCTCTGATGCTGCCTGATTGAGCACTTCTGGGTGCAAACGAGGTGTGTCATTGTTCACTTAGCTCACAAGTCCTGGTTTGTCACCCCAAGTTTCCATGTTAGATGCTGTTTAACAGCCTCCACGACTGATAACAGAGGGGATGTATTCCATCGCCTCATGTCACATGAGTCCCGCCGAATGCGACTTTGTGCATGTAGAACAGAAATATTTTGTGGCTAAATCGACCTTTCCTGCAACATCAGCAACTTTTCTTTCTCCTTCTAGGAAGTGGCAGATCCTTTTTTAATGGTTATTTTGTCCTTAATATACTTAATAATCTCAATTTGGATATCCTCAGCTCTGCCAGGTATGGGTTTCTCACTGTCTTTGAGATCTCTTAATTGCTGCCTGTGCTTTGGGACTGAAACGGCTTCCAGTCCAAAGTTGTCTACACTTCTGACTGTGGCATTGTGGCTCTTTAGCTGCCTAGGAAACTCTTCTTTAAGAACTGTTTGTGTTCCCATTTTAGTGTCTAAATGTCTCCTCCCAATCACTAGTGGTGATCATTTTCCTCTGCTTTGGGATGGCACCTTCGAAGCTCTAAATGTGTTTAGATGTTATTGGTTGGGAAAGAAAAGGCTCAGAGGGGTAACCATGTTAGTCTGTAACTAAAAAAAAACTTTAAAAACGTTTCTATAGTATGGCAGGGCTATACTAACAACAAAAGAGGGCAAGGGGAAGGAAAAACCCTTGTCAATTGGAGTGTCTGTGCTAAAGGAGGCTAATAGAGGACAGAGTTGGCACCGGGGCTGGTTGCAGGGGTGTGTTTCTGGGTGGGTGTGATGGGAGTGTGCTGCGTGGTTCCTGGACAGAATTTGTTTCCGTTTCAGGGGCTGTCTGTAGGTGAGGACTGGCCTGTCGCCCAAGCCTGTGAGAGTGAGGGGTTATTTTCCAGGCTAGGTTGGAGAAGGTTAGTGATGCCCCAGAGGGGTTTAAGTGGGGGCTGTAGGTGATGACCAGTTGCGTTCTCTTTCCTTTGTTGGGTCTGTTTTGAAGAAGCTGATGCCTGGGTACCTGTCTGGCTCTGTCAAGCTGGTTCTTCACTTCCCTGGGTGGGTATTTAAGAACGCCTGTTAGACATCCTGCAGGTGTTTGTGTCTGTCTGTGGACTGGAGAAAATGCGGTTGTATCTTAGGGCCTGGCTGTAAACAAGTGATAGGGAAAAGTGTCTCTCATAGCTGCTAGAGGCATGTGGGCGAGTGTAACGGTCGGTAGGTTTCTGGTATAAAGTGGTGGAAATGTGGCTGTTGTTTGATTGTACTGAAGTGTCCAGGAAATGGATCTCTCATGTGGACTGGTCCAGACTAAGGCTGAGGGTGGGGTAGAAGTTGTTGAAATCCCTGTGGAATTCTTCAAGTCTCCTTCCCATGGGTCCAGATGACAAAGAAGTCATCAATGTAGCAGAAGTAGAGTAAGGGTGTTAGGGGGTGGTGAGAGCTGAAGGAAACGTTGTTGGAGGTCAGCCATAAAGACGTTGGCATAATGTGGGGGCATGCGGGGTGCCCATGGCTGTGCCACTGACTTGAAGCTATAAATTGTCTCCGAATTGGAAATATTTGTGGGCGAGAACCAAGTCGCAGATCTCTGTCACCAGGTGTGCAGTGGCGTCACCAGGAATAGTGTTCCTGATGGCCAGCAGTCCATCCTCGTGTGGAGTGTTGGTGCAAAGTGCTTCTACGTCCATGGTGGCCGGGCTGGCGTTTTCAGGAAGATCGCTGATGTGCTGCAGTTTCCTCAGGCAGTCGGTGGTTCGATGAAGATAGCCAGGAGTGCTGGTAGCACGCGGTCTGAGGAGAGAGTCCTCATCGCTGGATAATCCTGCTGTGAGTGTGCCAATGCCTGAGCTGTTGGGACGTCCGGGATTTCCAGGTTTGCAGATCTTGGGTAGCAGGTAGGAAGCTCCGGGTTGGGGATTTGTGGCTGTTACTGTAGATTTGGTCCTGAACTGCAGTGGGGAGCTCCATGAGCAGGTGGCTTAGGGGTTCGGGCACTCTTTAGTGGGATCAGAGGGAGACGCCTGTGGAACCTGGTGTTGGTGAATTGTCTGGCAACCTCCTGTTCATCGTCTGTTGTGTTCATGGTGACAACAGCACAGCAGTTGTCAGCCTCCCTGGTTACACTGTTAGAATTGCTTTTGAGGCTGCGTACAGCATGGCACTCTGCATGGATGAGGTTCCATAGTGTATGGTGTTTGCTGACAACGTGAGCCAGTGCGCGTGGCAGAAGCAATCGATGTTGAAGTCAGGACTTTCATTACGGCCATCGGGAGGGGCCCACATAGAGGCCTTCCTCCTGTGGGGTTGACGGCGGGATCCTGAGGCTCACTGTGTTGTTCATGGGTATGTTAGAAATATTCCTTAAGACTGAGGCAGCGATGGATTCCGCAAACATGCAGGGGCCGACATTGTCAGCCATGTGCCCGCTGCCATGGACATTGGCCAAAGTGCACAGTCTCTGTGACCAAGGATGAATGGGCACAAATCAGGTATTCGATACGGTGACACTCTGAAACCTGTTGGGGAACATTTCAGCTTGCCCGGACATTCACTACTGGACCTCAAAGCGACTGTACTGTCACAGAGCCATTTCAGAAACCAGCTGGAGAGAGAAGCTGCAGAACTTGGTTTCATTTCCAAGTCTGACACCTGGAATCAAGGTCTGAACAAAGACCTGACCTGGATGGGTCGCTACATTCCACACTCACTTACAGCCCACTCTGTTAGCCTCATTTAACAGACACTCTAATTGATTTTTTTCCTATTTTTTTCCTTCTCTCTCCTCCCCTCCCCCCTCCCCCTCTTTCTCTGCTATTTATCTGAAGCCTGGACCCTTTGCTCCAGTTACCTGAAGAAGTGGGTTTGACCCACAAAAGCTCATGATCCCATCTCCATGTTTTGTTAGTCTCTAAGGTTCTGCAGAGCTGTTTCTTGTTCATTTTTGGTTGGGAATTGTTCTCCGTTTCTCCATCTGAAGGTCATCGGTTCCAGTCTGTTAATTTGCTCTTTTCTACCATAAGCCTGCTCTTTTTGTGTGTCTTCTCGAAACATTCCCAGACATTTCCATCTGTCCGCGTATGGCAGCCTCCCCCACTCTCATAGCCCATCTGAGAAGCCCTCTTTCCATCTGCTCTGTCCTTCAGAGTGGCTGGGTGAGCAACACGAGGGAATGTCCAGACCAGGTCATTCTCCACCCCGTTCCTTTGGCACCCAAACAGTGTTTGTGTTGAACACGGTTCTGCATCACCAGCTGGGTCAATTGAGCTGCCAGCAATGACACCCAGGCCTATCCCTGAGGGGCGTTCTCGTTGGGACGTTTGCCCCTGGTACGGGCCTTGGTTTGGGATTTCCCACTCTCTGATTGTCAGAAACAGGGTGAATTGGGAACTTACTGCAGCAAGGACTCTGTAAGCCTGGACATTAAGGAACAAAGACGTATAACACTTGTGTTTCCCGATGGAGCCTATTCAGGTTTCCTGCATCACAACATCTGGGCTCTACTGACACATGGAGAATCATAAAATGTGCAATGGGAGTTAGTAGGTTGCTCCTACCTCACTGCTCTGAACAGTCAAAATGTCATTGTTCAGTGTGTGGAGAGTGACCAATATGCTCCACCCATGAGAACAGCCCCCAGCAGCGCATGTCGTGTCTCATATGAACATTAAGAACATAAGAACTGCCGTAATGAGTCAGACCAAAGGTCCATCTAGCCCAGTAGCCTGTCTGCCAACAGCGGCCAGCGCTAGGTGCCCAAGAGGCGGTGGACCGAAGACAATGACCAGGCAATTTGTTTTCTGCCATCCCTCTCCAGCCTTTAACAAACAGAGGCCAGGGGCACCATTCCTAACCTCCTGGCTAATAGCCTTGTATGGACCTAACCTCCATGAAGTTATCTAGCTCTTTTTTTAAACTCTGTTATAGTCCTAGCCTTCACAGCCTCCTCTGGCAAGGAGTTCCACAGGTTGACTATGCGCTGTGTGAAGAACTTTCTTTTATTAGTTTTAAACCTGCTACCCATTCATTTCGTTTGGTGTCTTCTAGTTCTTATATTATGGGAATTAATAGATAACTTTTCTTTATTCACCCTCTCCACACCACTCATGATTTTATAGACCTCTATCATATCCCCCCGCAGTCTCCTCTTTTCTAAACTGAAAAGTCCCAGTCTCTTTAGCCTCTCCTCATATGGGACCCATTCCAAACCCTCAATCATTTTAGTTGCTCTTTTCTGAACCTTTTCTAACTAGCTAATTAGCCTGTCATAAGACGGGATTTTCGGGTCTCTCCTCCACCTCCTATTCCCTTTCTATCTTGCTCTTCTTTCCTGAGCCTCCGGTCTCTCGCTCCATCTCTCTCTCTCTCTCCTCCTCCTACTCCTACTGCCTCCCCCTCTCTCTCTCTCAGCTCTCCTCCACCTCCTGCCTCTCACTCTCTCTTTCTCTTCTCCTCCTTCTCCTGCACGGGGACCTCGGACCCCAAACGGCTGCTTGCGCCTCTTGCTCCCACGTGGCGGCCAGGCTGAGCAGTGCAGAAGTCAGCCGAGCGCCATGGCGGGAGGCAAAGGACATTATGGAGGCAACAGCACCGCCCAGAGGCAACACCAGACGCTGCAGCATTACAGAGTCACAGACATTGGGCTACTATATATATGATGCCAAAATATTTTTATGAGGTGAGGAGACCACATCTGTATGAAGTATTCAAGATGTGGGCGTACCATAGTTTTATATAGGGGCAGTAAGATATTCTTCGTCTTATTCTCTATCCCTTTTTTAATGATTCCTCACATCCTGTTTGCTTTTTTTGACTGCCGCTGCACACTGTGTGGATGTTTTCAGAGAACTATCCATGATGACTCCAAAATCTCTTTCCTGATTAGTTGTAGCTAAATTAGCCCCCATCATATTCTATGTATAATTGGGGTTATTTTTCCAATGTGCATTACTTTAGACTTATCCACATTAAATTTCATTTGCCATTTTGTTGCCCAATCACTCAGTTTGGTGAGATCTTTTGAAGTTCTTCACAGTCTGCTTTGGTCTTGACTATCTTGAACAGTTTAGTATTGTCCACAAACTTTGCCACCTCACTGCTCACCCCTTTCTCTAGATCATTTATGAATAAGTTGAACAGGATTGGTCCCAGGACTGATCCTTTGGGGACACCACTAGTTACCCCTCTCCATTCTGAAAATTTACCATTTATTCCTACCCTTTGTTTCCTGTCTTTTAACCAGTTCTCAATCCATGAAAGGACCTTCCCTCTTATCCCATGACAATGTAATTTACACAAGAGCCTTTGGTGAGGGACCTTGTCAAAGGCATTCTGGAAATCTAAGTATACTATATCTATTGGCTCCCCCTTGTCCACATGTTTGTTGACCCCTTCAAAGAATTCAAATAGATTAGTAAGACATGATTTCCCTTTGCAGAAACCATGTTGACTTTTGCCCAACAAATTATGTTCTACGTGTCTGACAATTTTATTCTTTACTATTGTTTCAATTAATTTACCTCTACAGCTTAAGAACATAAGAACATTGTCTCTCCATCCAGGCGTTTGTGCTGTGACCATCACCTGAGATTCTGGGTACATACAAGACGTCAGAGGGATATTCCTGTGATACTGTTCTGCATCCGAGTTGGACACTCTTTTCCCTTTCTCCATGTCAGATTCCAGCAGAAACAACTTCACCAACCCCTCCACCTTCATCCTGCAGGGCATTCCTGGCCTAGAGACAGCCCATGTCTGGATCTCCATCCCCTTCTGCATCATGTACATCATAGCGATGTTGGGGAACTTTAGCATCCTGTTCATTGTGAAGATGGAGCTGAGCCTCCACGTGCCCATGTACTATTTCCTCTGCATGCTGGTCATCACCGACCTGGTCCTGTGCACGTCCACCCTGCCAAAAACACTGAGTATTTTCTGGTTCAATTCCAGGGAGATCGATTTCAGTGCCTGCCTCACCCAGATGTTCTTCATTCTCTGCACTTTACTGATGGAGTCTGGGACACTCGTGGCCATGGCATTTGATCGCTACGTGGCCATCTGTGATCCCCTGAGACATTCCACCATCCTCACAAATTCCACTGTAGCCAAGATCGGCCTGGCCGTGCTGCTTCGTGGTGCCATCCTCACATTGCCCTGTCCCCTCCTGGCCAGGCAGTGGCCATATTGTAGAACCAACATCATTTCTGAGCCATACTGCTCACACATAGGTGTGGTGAGCCTGGCCTGCGCTGACATTCGTGTGAGTAGTTACTACGGCCTCTTTCTCCTACTCTGTGTGATGGGGCTGGATGTGATTTTTATCGCTGTCTCCTATACTCAGATCCTCAGGGCCATCTTCAGACTCCCCACAAAAGATGCCCGGCTCAAGACTTTTGGGACCTGCATCTCCCACATCTGCGCCATCTTAGCCTTGCACATCCCTGGTCTTTTCGTCTCCTTCACGAACCGCTTTGGCCGGAATGTGCCCTGGCATTTCCATGTTCTCATTTCCACCTTGTATGTGTTGCTGCCCCCCATGCTGAACCCCATCATCTATGGGGCGAGGACCAAACAGATCCGGGACCGGCTGCTCCGGCTCTTTACTCAAAAGGGTACCTAAGGATTTCTCCCATTGCTCTGGGTCTGAGACTGAAATCAGACAAGAGCTGGTTGGGGACAATGTGCTGGACCCTCTTCTCTGAAATTCTGACTATGGAATGAAAGTGACATTAAACCAACCCTGGGCTGGCCTGACCGCGCTGTGTCCATGGGGCAAACTGAACCATCAGTCTGTGTTCAACTCAGTAACTCAGGGGGTTTCTCAATTTCTAATGCCTGGTAACTGGAGCACTGCAGCCCCTTTCCCTGCCCCATTTATCCCAGCAAGATTCCCTTCACCTCTTCCCCCTAAAGTTTCTGCCATTGTTCTACCCCCATCCCTCAAACCACCAACCCTCTTGTTCACTCCTCACCTCCCCACCCCCATCACACACTGGATCACCTCCACCTCTGTAACCCACCATCTTAATTTCCTCTGCTCCAGGGCTGGGATGGGAGCTGCTACAATCTGACCAGGGGACTGCCATGAGGGCCAGGAGGACACAGCGCTGGAGCCGACAGGCAGGAGCAGAGAGGGAAGCCAGGAAGCATGTACAAATGCACTTGTGGGTTGGTGCGGGGTTGTGTTGCAGAAAGGCAAGATTGTGCTTCATTCTGCATGTGGGCCCAAAGGCTCTGCAACAAAGCCATGACAAATGAATTCAGTCTGGCATTTTGGTTTTTTAATTTATTTTTCAGTACCTCCCTGCTGGCATCCATCACAGGGAGGATGCCTGCAGTGGATGTGGGCTGGGCACCATTTGGCCAGATCCAGGTCTTGGGGGGCAGGGCAGGGGATCAGCTTAAAAGCTAGGAGGACAACAGCTGGGAGAGGCAAGGAAGGAGAACATCACATTGGAGCAGCTGGGACACTCCTTCGAGGTGGTGTCATGGGATCCTCCTCTGCAGGGGAGGGAACGCCACTTAGTATGAAAAACTAGGCAATGGGGGATTCAACCAACAGAATCCTGGATAGCTGGGTTTGCGGTGACCGGGAGAACCACTGGTCACTTTTGTGCCAGATGCAAAGATTGTGGATCTCTTGAGACATCTAAATAGACACAAGAGTATTCCCAGGAAAGAGCTTGTGGTCATGATACACGCAGATACCTATGACCAATGCTTTTTTTGTGACGGTACTGCCCGGTACGCAGCACCGGCACCTCCAGATGCAGCACCGGCACCTCCAGTCAGAGCTCAACAACTTTTCCCCTGGAGTACTGGCACCCTTTCTTTTTTTTTTTTTTTTTTTACAAAAAAAGCACTGCCCTATGACAGAGGGAAGGAAGCCAGATTTAGGCTGCTTGGTGAGAGGCTGAAGTCCAGGACCTCCACAGCAGCACGCTCAGAAATGTTTCCCCTCAAACACAAAGGCTACATCTACATTGCGCTCTCTTGCACAAGAACATATGCAAATGAGGTACAGCGATGAATATTGCTGTGCCTCATTTGAATACTTAATGAGCCGCCATTTTTGCACAAGGGGCTTTTGCGCAAGAAAGAGCAGTCTTCACTCTTGTGCAAGAGCCGTTCTGCCACTTATTTTCAGGCAGAACGGCTCTTGTGCAAAAGCCTCTTGCGCAAAAATGGCAGCTCATTAAAGTATGCAAATGAGGCAAAGTGATATTCATCGCTGTGCCTCATTTGCATATATTCTTGCGCAAGAGAGTGCAATGCAGACATAGCCAAAGAGCAAGATGGCCAGGTGGAACTGCAGGGTCTCAATGTGTGCATGAGATTAAAGTAGAGGGTAGAGGGGGGTTTGATTTATTAGGAGCATGGGAACCATTTGGCAAAGGAGAAGCAGACACAGGAAGAGTGGGTTCCACCTAACGTTACATGGAACCAGAGCTGTGTCACTTAAAATGAACAAGGTCATAGAGGAATTTAGCGATCAAAGCATGTGCAGAAGCCAAGAGAATTTATTCCCGAAGCTGCTTTCAATCTTAGTAAGGAGAGAATGGAAGATGGTAAAATACAGTTAGGGTTTGCTGAGAAACCCTCACATGAAGAACAGCCTCATTCAATATTATTGCATGAGGGCAGGCAGATGAAAACGTGACAAATTTTAAAGTCCTTATATACAAATGCTAGAAGTTTGAACAGGAAAATGGGTGAACTAGAGAACCTCTTATTCAACGAGGATATTCATAAAATAGGCAACACAGAACACAGAACTTGGCGGAAGGAGGACAGTCAATGCTACAGAGTAATTACAGGGTACAGTATCTCCTGGCAGGACAGAAGAGGTTGTGCTGGTGGGGCAATGGGACTAGAGGTGAAAGACTGAATCAAAAGAAGTACAAATCTAATGTGAACCAAACTGTCCAATAGAATCTCGGGGGGTAGTAATTCCATGCTCCAATCATAAGACTTTAGCAGTAGCAGGTATATCATACCCCAAGTGACCGGGATGGTGTCAAGGCTGTTCCCCACTCTGGCATGACAAATGCAGAGGTGGGGGGCCCTGCAAAAGAACCCCCAAAACTTGATCTCTACAGGCTTTGGTACAAAAACTCCCCCCAAAATCCTAATACCTGGACTTTGGAGAATAAAAAGCATTGCCCCCACCCAAGTAAACGAGGGAAGAGATCACTTGGGAAACCTCCTCCCTAAAACCTCAGGGGCACCTCAAGCTCTTTTCTTCAAAAAGCTTGAAAAGAAAAGAGAAAACCAGCTGCAGTCCCTGGTAGCTGCCCCCTAGTCAGAGGCCTGCAGATCCCACAGACACATTTTCCAGAACCAATACCGGTTAATTAGAAAAAGGAAAAAAACTTGTATTATCAAAACAATACGAGCGTTGCAAGCATAGTGACTAGTTGGAAAAGAGGCACCAATGAATCTAGGTACCCAGAGTGACCCCCTGGGCTCAGAACTTTAAGTACAAAAGGAAAACACTTTTAAAGGGAAAAGAAAAAACCCACATTGAACAGCTCCGACATCAATTCCACATCCCCAACCCACAAACAATAAAACCCGACGGGTTAACTAACTTTGCCCGACTTACACATTGTGAGAAGACTTTTCTTGGAGAGACAGAGGCCTTCCCATCTCCCTGTTACCTGATCATAGAGCTGGAAGAGACCTCAGGAGTCATCAAGTCCAGTCCCCTGCCCAAGGCAGGACCAATCCCAGCTCAATCATCCCAGCCAGGGCTTTGTCAAGCTGAGACTTAAAAACCTCTAGGGATGGAGATTCCACCCCTCCCTAGGGAACCCGTCCCAGTGCTTCACCACCCGCCTAGGGAAATAGTGTTTCCTAATATCCAACCTAGACCTCCCCCACTGCAACTTGAGACCATTGCTCCTAGTTCTGCCATCTGTCACTACTGAGAACAGCCTCTCTCCTGCCTCTTTGGAACCTCCCTTCAGGAAGTTGAAGGCTGCTATCAAATCCCCCCTCACTCTTCTCTTCTGCAGACTAAACAAACCCAAATCCCTCAGTCTCTCCTCGTGGGTCATATGCTCCAGCTCCCTAATCATTTTGGTCACCCTCCGCTGGACCCTCTCCAATGCGTCCACATCCTTTCTGTAGTGGGGAGCCCAGAACTGGACACAATACTCCAGATGTGGCCTCACCAGAGCCGAATAAAGGGGAATAATCACTTCTCTGGATCTGCTGGCAATGCTCCTCCTAATGCAACCTAATATGCCATTAGCCTTCTTGGCTACAAGGGCGCACTGTTGACTCCTATCCAGCTTCTCATCCACTGTAACCCCCAGGTCCTTTTCTGCAGAACTGCTACTTAGCCAGTTGGTCCCCAGCCTGTGACAATGCTTGGGATTCTTCTGTCCCAAGTGCAGGACTCTGCACTTGTCCTTGTTGAACCGCATCAGATTTCTTGTGGCCCAATCCTCTAATCTGTCCAGGTCACTCTGGACCCTATCCCTGCCCTCCAGTGTATCTACCTTTCCCCCTAGCTTAGTGTCATCCACAAACTTGCTGAGGGTGCAACCCATCCCCTCAGCCAGGTCATTAATAATGATGTTGAACAAAACCGGTCCTAGAACAGATCCTCGGGGCACTCCTCTAGAAACCGACCGCCAACCTGACATCGAGCTGTTGATCACTACCCGCTGGGCCCCTGACAGTCTACCCAGCTTTCTATCCACCTTACAGTCCATTTATCCAATCCACATTCCGTTAACTTGCTGGCAAGAATATTGTGGGAGACCGTATCAAAACTTTGCTAAAGTCAAGGTATATCACATCGAATGACTTTCCCATATCCACAGAGCCAGTTACCTCACCATAGAAGCTAATCAGATTCGTCAGGCACGACTTGCCCTTTGTGAATCCATGCTGACTATTCCTGATCACTTTCACCTCTTCCAAGTGCTTCAAAATGGGTTCCTTGAGGATCTCCTCCATGATTTTTCCGGGGACTGAGGTAAGGCTGACTGGTCTGTAGTTCCCTGGATCGTCCTTCTTCCCTTTTTTAAAGATAGGCACTACATTTGCCTTTTTCTAATCATCCTGGATCTCTCCTGATCTCCACGAGTTTTCAAAGATAATGGCCAAAGGCTCTGCAATGACATTTGCCAACTCCCTCAGTACCCTCGGATGCATTAAATCCGGGCCCATGGATTTGTGTATGTTTAGCTTTTCTAAATAGTTCATAACCTGTTCTTTACCCACCAAGGGCTGCCCACCTCCTTCCCATACTGCGCTGCCTAGTGCATTTGTCTGGGAGCTGACCTTGTCAGTGAAGACAGAAGCAAAGAAAGCATTGAGTACTTCAGCTTTCCCCACATCGTCTGTCACTAGACTACCTCTCTCATCCAGTAAGGGCCCCACACCCTCTCTGATCACCCTCTTATTGCTAACATGCCTGTAGAAACCTTTCTTGTTATCCTTCACATCCCTTGCTAGCTGCAATTCCAATTGCGCTTTTGCCTTCCTGATAACTTCCCTGCATTCTCAAGCAATATATTTATACTCCTCCCTGGTCATCTGTCCAAGTTTCCACTTCTTGTCAGCTTCCTTTTTGTGTTTAAGCTCACCAAGGATGTCCCCGGTAAGCCAATCTGGTCGCCTACCATATTTGCTTTTCTTCCTGAGCATCGGGATGATTTCTTCCCGTGCCTTTAATAAGGCTTCTTTAAAATACTGCCAGCTCTCCTGGACTCCCTTCCCCTTTATGTTAGCATCCCAAGGGATCCTGCCCATCAGTTCTTTGAGGGAGTCAAAGTCCGCTCTTCTGAAGTCCAGGGTGTGTATTTTGCTACTCTCCTTTCTTCCTTTGGTCAGGATCCTGAAATCTACCATCTCATGATCACTGCTTCCCAGGCTGTCCCCCACCTCTCCTTCCCCTGTTAGTTCCTCCCTGTTTGTGAGCAGCAGGTCAAGCTGCGCACAGCCCCAGGTCGGTTCCTTCAGCACTTGTACCAAGAAGTTATCCCCAACAGTCTCCAAAAACTTCCTAGATTGCCTGTGTACTGCCGTATTGGTCTCCCAACAGATGTCAGGGTGGTTAAAGTCCCCCATGAGAACTAGGGCCTGTGATCTGGGAGCTTCTCTCAGTTGTCCAAAGAAAGCCTCGTCTACTTCATTCACCTGATCTGGCGGTCTATAGCAGACACCAACCACAACATCACCCCTGTTGCTTCCACCTCTAAACTTAACCCATAGACTCTCAACAGGCTTTTCTCCTTCTAAATACTGGAGCTCCCAGCAATCATACTGCTCTTCGCATACAATGCAACTCCTCCTCCTTTTCTCCCCCGCCTGTTCTTCCTGAACAGTTTATACCCTTCCATGACAATGCTCCAGTCATGTGAGTCATCCCACCCAGTCTCCGTTATTCCAATCAAATCATAGTTCTTTGACTGCGCCAGGGCTTCTAATTCTTCCTGTTTGTTTCCCAGGCTTCTCGCATTGCTGTACAAACACCTTAGATAACCAATTGATCGCCCGACCTTCTCCATCCGAATCAGGGGTCTTCCCTTGTTGCTCGTTCCTCCTTGTGTTTCTTCCCAGTGTCTGACTTCCTCACTTACCACAGGGCTTTGGTCACCATCCCCCAACGAACCTAATTTAAAGCCCTCCTCACTAGGTTTGCAAGCCTGCCCGCGAAGATGCTCCTTCCTCTCTTGGTTAGGTGGATCCCATCTCTTCCTAACAATCCTTGTGCCCAGAACAGAGTCCCATGATCGAAGAAACCAAAGCCCTCTCTGCGACACCACCTGCGCAACCACGCATTTACTTCCTCAATTCGACGATCCCTACCCGGACCTTTTCCTTCAACCAGAAGGATGGACGAGAACACCACTTGCACTTCAAATTCCTTGATCCTTCTTCCCAGCGCTACATAATCTGCTGTGACCCACTCAAGGTCATTCTTGGCCGTATCGTTAGTTCCCACGTGGAGAAGCAGGAAGGGGTAGCGATCCGAAGGTTTAATCACTTTAGGAAGACTCTTGGTCACATCCTGACTGCGAGCTCCCGGTAAGCAGCACACCTCTCGAGATTGCAGCTCTGGACAGCAGATGGATGGCTCAGTCCCTCTTAGGATAAAAATTCCTTTGTCCCAGTTTGAAATCCCTACCTGCATTGTGATTGGCTGACCAGATCCCTGGCTAGGTTAACCCCTTAGCCACCAGGCTGCTGGTCAGCCCTCATGGTTATGACACCAGGGCACAGGAACAGCACCAAGCTGAGTCACAGGTGTGTGATATAATGAGAGCGGGCGAGTCTGGGCGAGTGTGTGATATAATGAGAGCGGGCGAGTGTGAGGGCCTAGACCAGTGGTTCCCAACGCAGTGCTCGCGTGTGCCATGGCACCCACGGGGGCATTTATGTGCGCCCGCTGAACAATCTGGGCCGGCCCCGCCCCTGGGTGCACAGCACATGCCGGTGCCGGCCCTGGGCGCGAGGCGCCTGAGCGGCCATGCCCCCAGGCTTCCAGCAGCCCCAAAAGGTTGGGGACCACTGGCTGTGACGGACCGGGCCAGGTCTGGGCACAGCTGAGGGCATCCGCTCAGGGCGAATTGCTCAAATTTGGGGCTCCTTACAGCCCCCAGACTGGTGACCTTTCCAAACAGGCCACACACCAGTCCCACCGAGCACTTCAGCTGCCTGCCTGAAGCCTCACGAGCAAAACCCCTCCGACACCCCAGCAATATCCATGCCCCAGATGGCCCCGGGCCTCATACACAGGTGGGGGGTCTTAGAACCCAACCCCACCTACCCCGAACAAGTTCTGTCTGGTTCCAAGAAACCAGCCACAGATCCCCGGTCAATTTACCCTTCAGATCTTACCCACAAATCACGCTGAGCCAATTCTTTAGCATCTAACATCTAAAGGTTTATTGTTACAAGAAAGAAAAGCCTGAGAGTGAGGTTGCTAAAGAATCATACGTTACATGCATCGAATCTCCCAGTTCTCGATGCAGGCTCTATCAGAGATGTTACAGCTGCTGGCTCAAAAGTCCTTGTTGCACATCCTAGGATCAGGATGGGTCCACAGTTCTTCCCGGCTCGTGATTCCCTGCGAGGCTGCATCTGGGGTCAGAAGCAGATCTGAAGACCAACATGGAGTCAGCCACGTGGCCTATTTATCCCTCCTTCCTGGTCTCTTCTTGGCTACAGCAGGTTACCTGGCCCGTGGCCTATCCCTGTGTTCCCTGCTGGTAGCCCCAGGTATCAGTCACCATTCTTGAAGTGTATCCTTGGCCTAGAGAGGGCTATTGTTCCAGAGCTTTGCTCGTTAGCATGTCCATAGGCTGAGCTGCTTTGCCCATAGTTCAACCACATGCAGAGAAACATTCGGTATCCACACAAAGCACATGCTCATAACTTCACGTACCGACATTATACAATCACACGAATAGCATCTATGGAATCAGAAGAAAGTAGGCTTCTATTTGACACCTCACATGGCCCCCTTTTGTGCCACTTTTGGGGCCAACACCCCCGCATGGGTGCAGCAGCGATCTGGCTGCACCTCTCAAAAGCCAGTAACATGACACTGGCCTAGACAAACAGAGCTGCCACCTCTAGGAACCACTGGGAGCTGCCTGACTCAATGGGCCCCGGACGTTCACCCCAGGATGCTTTGGGGCCGTTTGCTAGTGAGCCCTGTGAGTCGCTCATGGCCAGGGATGGACATTCATTGCTCAGCCGTGGAGATTTCATGGGCTCAGGCCATTTGTCTCACAGACAATGATAGTTCCATGCAACGCCGCACGGGGTCCCTCTGCCCTGTGACACACTCACCTAGTGGCACATTTCCAAGGTGCCGCCGTCACACCCAGATTCTCCCCTGGGGGCTCAGTTCACCACTGACATGAACAGAAAACGCCTGCAGCTTGCAGGCAGAATACGCCCACTGACCCCGGGACATGTTCACAGGCTGCATGGCCAGGAGGGGCCATTGGCAGCATCCCGTCTGCATCCCCCAGCCCTGAGAATTATTCCTAGGGCAGATCTTCTAGAGAAACAGCTGACCTGGAGTTCTACACTCCCAGAGATGAGGAATCCGCCACGGCCCTTGGTAAATAGTCCCAATGGCTAATTCCGGTCACCAAGTAACTCATGTGCCCTGATTTCCTCTCAGAATGTCTTTACCTTCAGCCTCCAGACACTGGATCACCCAACACGCCTGTGTGCTCGGCTGGGAGGCCTGTTACCCAATATTGTATCCCCCTGTAGGTACCTATGGACTGTTACCAGCTCACCCCTCCCCCATCTTTGTTCAGCTCAGTAGCTTGGGCCCTCGGAGCCTGTCACTGCAAGGCAGGTTTGATATATTACCAACTCCTGGGACTCTCCTCTGAGCCTCCTCAATGTATCCGCCTCCACCTGTGACCATGGGCACCAGAATGGGACACGTGATTCCAGCTGCAGTCACACCCGTGCCAATGACAGGCACCAGATAACTTCTCTGCCTCTCCCTGGGAGTCCCTGTGTTCGGTCCCACCCACCGGACCCTTGTGGGGCTGAGTCTGAGCAGCGATCAGGCCCTGCCTCCGGCTGTGGGGTTCCAGTTCCACTCTCGGGTGCAGCCTCCATTCTAGCCCCTCCTGCTGGGAGCAGAGACCTGAGCCCCAAATCCCTGAGCCTGGCTTCAGCTCCGCTCCCCCAGTCTCTGCCATTGCTTCAGCGCATCCCTCCCAGAGCTGCCCCTTGGGCACCTCATGATTCCCGATTCGCTCTTGCGGGTCACATGATCATTACAGCAAACAGACCGGGGCTTTGGAAAAGGGTTTAATAAAATAATTCGTCTTCTTTACACAGTGCAGGAGATACCAAGATCCAGATAACACAACACGGCCCCTGTGCCCCATTGCCCACCTCTGTGTCCCCACCACCCTGGGCCAGACCTTGGAATTCAGTCAGAACCCTCTAAGGTGTCCAGGGACCTCCTCCTGCAAGTCCTGGGTTCTCCCCCAGCCAGAGTCTGTCCCTGCTTCAGTGACAGCCCTGCCCCAGAGTCCCCTCAGCCGCCCTTGGGCCTCTCTCCTGCCCCAGCGTCTTCTGGTTCCTCCGGTCACTATGGTTTTGAAGGGCTGGACCAACCCTCCTCCCTCTGTGCCCTCTTCTAGGGAGGTTCCATCCCTCCCACCCCTGCCCCTCTGCAAAGACCCTGGAGGAAGCTGGTTCGATCTCGACTGCAGTGACTCCTTTCTCGTGTCAGCTGAGAGCTCACTAATTGCTGGGAGTCGTTAATGTACAGCCTGTTCATAGACAGAAGCCCCCACACCAGCCTCCGGCCTCGGGGCGCAAGGCGAGTGAATGAAGGGTGCAGGAAATGCCCAAAGACATGAGGGTACCGATGGTTCACACACTGCAATGCGAGTCACTGGGGCTCCCACCTGTCTGCTTGTACCCGGACAGTCTGGTGTTTGCTGTCCAGGTACCTTTTACAAGGCTCCTTGCCAGGCTGCAGCAGCTCCTATCCCAGCCCTGGAGCCAAGGGGTCCCACCCGGGAGGGAAACGAGTTGGAGACCATCCAGTGAGTGGGGGGGTGGGAAGGCAAGGAGTGAGTGACAGTGGAGGGTCCATGGGGAAAGAGGGAGAGAAGGGAACTGGGACATCATGGACCAAGGAACCTCTAGGGTAAAAGCAGGGCAGGGCCAGGTCTTGGAGGAAGAGGTGAGAGATGGCGGGAAACCTCATGGGACCAGTAAATAGCCATTGGAAAGGTAGCAGCCGGGTGCGTTTTTATAGTCGGATGCCCAGTTTCCCACACGGATGCAGAATCGTTAGGCCAGGAAGGGTCAATGTCTCTTTGATTGCCCAGTCGGTGATTCAGTGAGTCCGGGAAGAGGGCCCAGCACCCCGCCACCAGCCATCTCTGCATGGAGCTTAGTCTAAGAGCCAGAGCCCCAAGAGAAAACCTTAGGTCCCTCTCTGAGCAAAGACCCGCAGCAGCCTGTCCCGGATCTGCTTGGTCCTCACCCCGTAGATGATGGGGTGCACCATGGGGGGCAACAGGAGGTGCACATTGGCAAAGAGAATGAGGAAATACAGGGGCACATTGTGGCCAAACCGGTGTGCTAGGGAGGAGAAGAGAGCTGGGGTGTAAGTGACTACAATGACAGAGAGGTGGGAGCCGCAGGTCCCAAAAGTCTTCATTCGGGCGTCCTTGGTGGGGAGGCGGAAGATGGCCCTGAGGATCTGGGTGTAGGACATGGCAATGAGAAACACATCCAGACCTGAAATAATCAGCGCTAGAATGAGCCCGTAGTAACTACTGATTCTGGTGTCAACGCAGGACAGCTTCAACACGGCGATGTGCTCGCAGTACGTGTGGGCGATGACGTTGGTTCTGCAATACGGCCACTGACTCACCAGGAAGGGGTGAGGCAGCATGAGGATCCAGCCGCGCAGCCCCACGGCCAGGCCAATCTTGGCCACCACCGAGTTTGTCAGGATGGTGGAATGTCTCAGGGGATGGCAGATGGCCAGGTAGCGATCCAACGCCATGGCCACGAAGATCCCAGACTCCATGGTTGAGAAGCTGTGAACAATGTAGAGCTGGGCGACGCAGGCACTGAAATCGATCTCCCTGCCATTGAACCAGAAGATGCTCAGCATTTTGGGCACGGTGCACGTGGACATGACCAGGTCGCTGATGGCCAGCATGCAGAGGAAATAGAACATGGGCCCATGGAGACTCGGCTCTGTCTTCACGATGTACAGGATGGCGATGTTCCCCAAGACACCTATGATGTACATGGTGCAGAAGGGGATGGCGATCCAGACGTGGGCCGCCTCCAGGCCAGGGATGCCCTGCAGGATGAAGGTGGAGGGGTTGGTGAAGTGGGTTGTGTTGGAAGCTGACATGGAGTACAGCAGAAGGAGCCCGACTCTGAGGCAGAACGATATCTCCTGCATGTACCGCACGTTCCCCTGTCTCTCTGAGCTCTCGCTCTCAAGTGGTGCTCACCACAGAATTGCCTGGATGGAGAGACAAAGTTACTGTGAGACAATTCACGCGCTATTGGAGGGTGTTCCCATGGGCGAAGCAGACTGGTCTCTCTTCACCCACTATGAGACTGACCCCCCCACCCCCCAAGCTTTACAACAGGGACTCGTGGACACAGATGTGCTGAACTCAAAGGTGCTTTGGACAAACGGTCTCATGTAACCTGCCAGCCCTCATGTCCTAACCCGCTGGGTCTGTGTATCTCATGGTGTGTGTGTCGCTCTTGTGTGGAAAAGTTAGAGCTATGGGGAGTGGGATGCGCTGTGGTTCTAACGGTGCACAGGAAAGCCATCACGGGTGTTTCCAATGCTGGGTATCTCAGTGTCTGGGCAATCATAGGTAAATAGCTTTTTGTCCTTCAATCTTCACGTGGCTGGTCCTAGGAAGTCACATGACCTCCCGAAGAGGTAGGGACTGGCCAGGTAACTTCCCATGCAAAAGTGGGAATCTTTAAAACAATAGGAAATTAGCAGGTCTTTGTCTTTGTCTGTCTGCACACACCCCAGGGAAGGAACCAGAGACCCCAGGGAGAGAAAAACTTCCCTGCTTTGGAGGCTTTGCTGGAACAAGAAAAGCTTTCTGGGCAGGTTTTCACTGAGGATTTAGTGCTAGGATAAGCTCTGCGTTTCTCTTATTTCGAGATTGTAATCTACTTTGGTCTGCCTGTTCTCACTTAGAGCCACTTAAATCCTGCTGTGGGCACTTAACAAAATAACATTTCTTTTCAATCAGTCCCAGAGTAAATCATTGTTACACTAAATCCTCAATACAAACTTATCACAAACTTATTACAAACGTATTACAAACTCACCCTAACACTGGGGGTGTGCGTGGGGCACAGAGGCGGTTGGGGCATGACAGGGCCGGAGGAGCTGGGGGGTCCATGGGGCAGAGAGGAGGTTGGGGGCGTGGCAGGGCTGAAGGAGCTGGGGGTGCCGTGGGGCAGAGAGGAGGCTGTGGGGCATGACACGGCTGGAGGAGCTGGGGGTGCCATGGGGCAGAGAGGAGGTTGGGGCGGCACAGGGCTGGAGGAGCTGGGGGTGTCCGTGGGGCAGAGAGGAGGTTGGGGCGTGACAGGGCTGGAGGATCTGGGGGTACTGTGGGACAGAGGAGGCTGTGGGGCTGCGCAGGGCTGGAAGAGCCTGGGGTGCCATGGGGCAGAGAGGAGGCTGTGGGGTGGGGTAGGGCTGGAGGAGTTGGGGGTGCCGTGGGGCAGAGAGGAGGGTGTGGGGCAGGGCAGGGCTGGAGGAGCTGGGGTGCCGTGGGGCAGAGAGGGGGCTGCGGGGTGGCACACGGCTGGAGGAGCCTGGGGTGCCATGGGGCAGAGAGGAGGTTTGGGCAGGGCAGGGCTGGAGGAGCTGGGGGTGCCGTGGGGCAGAGAGGAGGCTGTTGGGGCGGTGCAGAGCTGGGGGTGCCATGGGGCAGAGAGGAGGCTGAGGGGTGGGGCAGAACTGGAGGAGCTGGGGGTGCTGTGGGGCAGAGAGGAGGTTGGGGTGAGGCAGGGCTCGAGGAGCTGGGGGGGTCCATGGGGCAGAGAGGAGGTTGGGGCGTGGCAGGGCTGGAGGAGTTGGGGGTGCCGTGGGGCAGAGAGGAGGCTGTGGGGAGCGGCATGGCTGGAGGAGCTGGGGGTGCCTTGTGGCAGAGAGGAGTTTGGGGCGGTGCAGAGCTGGAGGAGCTGGGGGTGCCGTGGGGCAGAGAGGAGGCTGTGGGGCGGGGTAGGGGGTCTCACACACATGAGGGGCTGCCGGAGGGAAGCGGGGGGAGCTGCTCTCTCCTGCTGCCGGGCAGGGCGGGGCAGGGGGTCTCATTGCAGCGGGGCAGGTGCAGAGGGAATCTCAGGAAACGCTTCCTGCATGTGGAACAGGAGCCCCCTGGAGCAGCCACAGACCGAGCGGGAGCAAAGAGCTGAGCCCAGGGGATTCGCACACGGACGAGTCTGTCGCTGGGCTTCTGGCACCACCGTTAGTTAAGGCCGAGTGGCCACTTCACATAAACCACCTTGTTTTCTGGCAGACGGGCTCCATGTTCTAGCCCCTTGCACCTTGAGGGATCCCCTGGGGCCCATCAGCCCGAGCGGGTGGGGAGGAACAGCCAAGTGGGGCATTTTGGCCCATGATATCGGAGCAAATTCCTGGACAAGGGCCCTGGGATGTTTCGTGGCTCTGCAGAGCGCAAAGGACCCCAGACCGACTCTCTGCCCCTCGCACCCACGCTGCCCTGGGGCTGTGGGGGGAGCCCTCAGCCAGAGCTGGTACCTGTGAGTGCAGAGAGGGACGTGTCTTCCCTGGGAACCCCCCTCAGGCAGCCGCGTCCCGCACCTCTCTCAGCCCAGCATCTACAGCCGCGTCCCGCGCCGAGAGCCGGCACAGGGCTGTGCACTGCTTATAACCCAGCTCTGGGCCGTCCCAGGGGGGTTCGCTCGGCCTCTGGGGGAGAAGCAGCATCTGGATGCAAACAGCCTGGGGAGAAGCCTGTTGGTGCTTCTGTGCTAATTACCCAGCAGTTGGAGTAAACAGCAATTAAAGGCCCTTCGCAAAGGGGCGGAGAACTCCTGGGCTCCGAGTTGCATGAGAGAGGACTTGGCTGCTCTGTGAATTTGTGGATATTCAATAACTGTACTTCGTTAGTAAGAAACCTGGGGCTCATGTGAGCTCTGCCCAGGCCTGACTCCCGGTCAGTGCCCAGTTGGGATGGGTGGACAGCCGGCCGACAGGTCTGCAGACTGGGGGGAGACACAGACACTGTCTGCAGGCACACGGGGCTGTTCCTCGGGGACCAGAGATCAGTGACTCTCACCAATAACTATCCCCGCACTGGCCAGAGCCTTTCACTGGAGGAGTCTCCAAAACACCCAGGAAGGGAAAGTCACGAGGAGCATCTCCCCATTACACAGATGGGTAAACTGAGGCACAGGGAGACGTGAATTGGTGAAGGCTACACAGAGAATGATGGAGAGGAGCCAGGACTCCTCATTTCCCTGCCTTAAACAGGGTCTCTTGGTCAGTAACTGAGCACATGAGCAGAGGGAAATGAACTCAGAGTCTAGCCGGCCCTGCTCAGTAGGTGGCTGGGCCACACTTCCCTGGGGTGTCGCCTGGAAGTGGAGTACCCCGAGCCCTCTGGCATCGCAGCCTGGGCTCCCTCCCGCAGGGTGGTGGGGAACCGCAATCCTCTCCCTGCCTTGCCCATACCCAGCCACACCCAGGCAGGGACACACCCGGCTGCAGTCACACGAGAGCTTTCGCTAGCTCCTCAGGACCCCCCAGCAGAGAGTCCCAGCCAGCTCCTCCCAGCCCCACGGCCCAGGCCCCCAGACCTGCCCATCCGCCCTGGTCGGAAGCCTGGCCCATGTCAGTGTCTTACTCAGCCAGCCCCTCCCTGGCTGTGGGGAGGGCAATGCCCTGCCGCCGGGCAGACCTGCCTGCCTGACCCCTGTCAGGTCACAGTGGCGTCAGGCTGACTGGCGAGGGAGGGAAGCGGGGCGCTGCGAGGGGCTACAAGTCACACCGTAGGGCTCTGATTGGCTACCTAGACACCAAACAGCCCCTCCATCGACGTTCTACCCCGGAACAGGGCTTGGATCCATCTGGGGCTGCCCTTGATGGCACCAAGTCATAAGAACATAAGAACATAAGAACGGCCGTACCGGGTCAGACCAAAAGTCCATCTGGCCCAGTAGCCTGTCTGCCGACAGTGGCCAGTGTGCATAGCCTAGAATCCCCGTCAGCCTGGGACCAAGCCCAGCTCAGCCCCGGCACCTTCCATCGCTGCAGGTATGAAGTTGCAGATCCCACCTCACCCGGCCCGGCCCCCTTTCAATTCCCTGCCGGTAAGCATGCAGCTGCTCTCCCGTGCTGTGTCCTTTACTCCCCCTCCCTGGCGCTGCATTTGACATTTGCAGGGCCACAGCTCTTGTCATCTCGAGTTGGAGAGTTTGTAGTGTAGAGAAGTGTTGATTTAAATAGAAACCCTATTACTGCAATAGGAGAGCGTCCATCCCGAGGAGCCCTCTGAGCCACCCCGGTCCCCCCCACCGGGGGCTCGTACCCCATTCCTCCCTCTCGTCCTTCCACTTACCCCTTCCTAGCCCCCCTTCCCGACATCAAATAAAAGCCACGTTATTTCATAAACACAAACTGTCTTTATTTAACAAAACTGGGAGAGAATGAAAGCTCTGGGAGGCGGGGAAAGGAGGCGGGAGGTGGGAGGCGAGAGGGTGGGAGGGGAGGAGGAAAACTGGGAGGAGGGAGCTGGAAGGGGGAAGCAAGGGAGGAAGGGGAGGAGGGGAAGCTCAGGGCTCAGGGGTGGGGTCTCATCGGGCCACATGTCTCCCAGCACGGCGGGTGCGGGGGCCTCGGTGTCCCCAGGGGGATGGGGAGGAGGGTGCAGAGGTTGAGGTGGGGGGTGTGGAGGTCGAGGAGGGAGCGGTGGGAGGGGGGCAGGAGTGGGAAGAGGAACAGTAGCTGTGGGGGCAGCAGGCGCAGGACCGGCACGGGGCAGCACGCTCTGCAGCAGGGCCTGCAGGTGTGAGCACATGGCACGGTCCTGAGCAAGCTGCTCCCAGCCGAGCTGCAGGTCCTCCTGCACCCAGGCCTGGATGGTGCGGTGCAGGGCTCGCAGGGCCCCCAGGTGCTGGTCCCGGTACCCCTGCTGCGTGCTGGTGGTCCGGAGGAGCCCTTGGGTGCGGGAGCATGTCCCGGGCGGGGTGGTGCGCCCTGCACGAGCAGCTGGTGCAGCTGTAGAGAAAGACGAGAAGTGGTCAGTTCTCCCTGGGGACGCAGTGGATGATGCCCAGCCCCTCCCCCCGCGAGGTGAGGGCGACCATGCCCTGCACCGTCAGAGCTGCTGTGCTTGCACAGAGGCCATGGTCAGGATGTCTGGCTCTCCCCGGGACTGGGAGCTGCCCCAAGACCGCACCCATGCCCCTGTGCCGTGTATAGTGTGGCCGGGGCCGGGGGAGATGTCCCCGCCTCTGTGTAGAGGGGGCGTGTGAAGGGAGGGCGTCCTGCTGGGTCCCGCCCCGGGGTCGGGAGTGTGTCAGGTCTCTTCACACATGCATGTGGCTATCGGGCCACGGCCTGTGTGGCACGCAGCTGAAGCCACCTGCCCAAGGGTGGCACGGCAAGTGCCCGCACGTGCACAGGTGGCTGCGTGATCCGTGGGAGGCATGGCCCACGCGCGCGGTCCCTGGTCTCCCTCCCCATCTCCTCATCCCCCCGGTTAGGGGACAGTGATGGCACTTACCTGCTGTGGCCTCCCCTGATGACCCTGCTGACTCCGGTGCCGGGCCGGCTCGGGGGTTCCTCTGGCGTGGCACCCTCCGTGATGGCCCCTCCGCCGCGCCCAGGCCAGGGCCCTCTGGTCCCGACTCGCTGGCCCCCGGCGTGGCGTGGACCATCCCGCCCCCCAGGATGCGGTTGCGGGCGGGGAAGTAGGGGCAGGTGGCAGCCCCTGCTGTGGCGCCGCCCCTGGTGGCCCTGGCGAACCCCTGCCACAACTCTTTAATTTTCAGGCGCACCTGCTCCTGGGTGCGCCTGTGGCCTTTCTGGGCGATGGTGACCGCTATGTGGCCGTACACGGCCGCGTTCCTCCTCTTGGAGCGGAGATCATGGACATTGGGGGCCTCCCCCCAAAGCTCTATGAGGTCCATGATCTCCGCACCAGTCCAGGCGGGCATGCGCCGTCTATGGCCCTGGCTGGCCCCTGGGTGCTGGGGGACTGGGCAGGGGACTGCTGGCTGGCACTGGCTGCCTGGCTCATCCTGGGGCCACTGGGTCAGGGGCAGAGAGTGCTGGCAGGCCTGGCTCTGGCACGTGCCATCTGGTCAGAGTCTGCCCCTTTAAGGGCTCTGGGGCTGGGGGAGAGGAGAGGAGTTTTCCTGGTTTGCCCCAGAGTGGCCACCAGGGGGAACAGGGAAGGGCTGGAGGCCCCCTAATTTGAATTAAGTATCTACACAGCACTTATTTCGAATTAGCTATTTCGAATTTGGCATTATTCCTTGTGGAATGAGGTTTACCAAATTCGAATTAAGCGCCCTGCTATTTCAAATTAAATTCGAAATAGCGGTTTGCATGTATAGACGCTATTAAAGTTAATTCAGAATAACGTCTGTTATTTCGAATTAACTTTGCAGTGTAGACATACCCTCAGGGATTTTCTTAACCAGCTGGTAGGGAAATGGGAGCGTCCTTCTGTGGCTCCCTGCAGGGTCATCGGGATGGGTAGAGTGAGCCTGTGTCCGCGGAAAGGGACCATTCAGCTAGGGGGGAGGAAGGGCAGGGGCCAGCCAGCTCGGCACCGGGACAGAGTCAAAGGCGGGTGCGAGTGCAGAGCTCCCGGCGAGGGCTGGGGAGTGGCACAGCCACTGATGCTGGTGAATGAGCTGCTGCTGCACCAGAGGAGCTCAGATGCTTTTCTGTAGGTCCTACAAAAATAGAGAACATGTGAATGGCACAGAACTAAAACCCTGCAAAGCTGGGTGTTTGGAATGGAGAGGGCAGCCAGCCCAGGCAGGACCCCTCGGGGCAGAGGGCTGGGCCCAGAGGACACCGAGCCCCACGGACCACGGGAGGCCAATGCCAGGCACAGGGACTGCATACAGAGAGCCCAGCTCCTGCCCAGTGAGCCCAGTCCCAGGGCGTCTCCCTGCCTTGGTTTTTGCCCCATGGCCTGGCCCCGATACACCCTCTACGGGGTGTGGGCCCCCAAACAGCTGATTCCCAAGAGAAGGACACAGAGGAAAAAGGACCAGGCCCAGCCAAGCTGGGATGCGACAGGAGAACGGTAAACTGGCTGGGGGAGGAGCAGTGGGGAATTCCGATCCCTGTGATCTTTGGAAGTGTCATTTTGGGGGATTAAGCAAATGACTGAAGGAAAAGGAGTGAGTGAGAGTTAACTCTGCTGAGTCTGGGGGGCCTGGGCCGTTGAATGGTTCGTAAATGCTGTAGAGGAACCTTGTGATAGGAAAAGACTTCTTGGTTTCTTTGCCCCCATTCGGATGGAAAATGGGCCCTTTGTCTGGAAAAATGTCTGTAAACAATCCAGATGGCTAGATTTCAGGGGGGTTTCGGGGTACCAGAGGTATCCCAAAAAACTCCACTGTGTCCAGGGAACGCATTTGCTCTTCCCCCTTTTTTTTTTTTGTGGAAGAGCAAACACGCTCTTTCAGAAGCCCCTGTATCCCTCGTTCTATGAGGAAGAAGGGGGCTTCCAAAAAAGGGGGTTTTTCTGACATTTGGCCCAGCCTAGATAGGCCAAATGTCGGAAAAGCCTCTTCTGACAAAAGTATCCGAAAAAGCTACGCAAAATGCGGAGTGCATTTTGCGTAGCTTTTTCCGACAAACAGATGTAGTCTAGACGTACCCAAAGAGACAATCTAATATGTGTGTGTGTGTGTGTGTGTGTGTGTGTGTGTGTGTGTGTGTGTGTGTGTGTGTGTAAATATGTCAGGGTTTTAGAATCTAACCAACAATCAGGATTTGTAAAGTTTTGTGGGCTTGAAATGCTATTTCATTTTCAGCTGTAAAACTAACAAGACACTTTTTGCCAGACACAAGTAACGAGTGTGGCTTGGCTTTGGGTATTTAGCATTTAACTGTTAAGGTACCTTAATCTGTAAAGTTGAATACCTTTTTATAAACTAAGCTGTTACAAAGTCAGGCAGAACCAGGAGAATGGGGAAAGATTCTGGCTTTCTTCTTTGTTGGTGAAATAGCAAATAGCCACCACGGAAGAATTAAGGGGAACCAGCGATGTTAGGAACACTGAGCTTTGCTGCGGCTCTGAGTAACCAGACTAGCACTTTGATACGAGTGCATGCAAACCCTGGGAGTGCAAAAGAAAGTTATATTCATGTAAAAATAATATGGCTAATGCAATGTTACAGAAGTTAAACTCTGAAAGGAATGTGCATTTTTCCTGTGACATACGCAATGCATATTGCAGCAGGATAAATTAAACAAACCTTTTACTTAACATCTTAATAGGGCTCCGGAAAGAGCCGCAGTGGGTTGTGGTTTCTTTTTCAGATTACTGAGTGCTCTGGGAGCAGGACTTGAAAGCAGAAAGCAAGCAGCACTCTGGAAGTTCACTGTGTCCCTGCTAAGGCTGAGTCCCTGGGTTGCTATTTTGGATTTGAAAGTTTGTGTAAATGCAGGCTGCCTGGCTGTTACGTGCAGTTGTAACCCCCCGTCAGTGACAGTACAAAAGGGCTGTGGATGGTTAATGCACCTGGCTCACGGGGTAACTCTCCGGAGGGAAGGGTTAGCAGACAGAGTCAAATCTGAGAAGAAAAGGGGCCTGCTGTTGTGTGTGGTGCTCTTGCCCTTTGGTTCCGCACCCCGAGATGGGTTGGGGACTGTTTGGGGATTTCAGGAAGGTGTTCCACACATTGGCCGCGGGGATGAATTGTCTGGTGAAAGGCCGGGTGGGCATCCACTGGTGGGAGTTTTGGTGCTGGTGTTCCTGTTTCATCCTGGGACAGAGTTAATGTTCATAAGTCACCCTGTGACAATGTATAATGCAGATGATTCTCTTTTGGCAAGGGAAAAGCCTTTGAGCATGCTGGAGTGGTAGTTGGCAACACATCTTGTCTGCAGTATGAGAAGGAAACCGAGGTACAGCGCCGCATTAATGTGATAATTAAACAGTGGGATCATTCACCCTCAACCCTTAAAGGGAAGAAGCCATTGAAACCTTGCTTGCTTAGAGAACAAAACACTTGGGTAACAGCAGGCAAGCAGAGAAATCAGCAAGAATATCTGGAAAAGAATGGAGCATTTGAAGATATAATGTGCCACGCCCACGGGGCAGGAAAATCTTCGTTTAGACTTTCAGAACATGGGGAAGAGCTGGTACCAGCTGAAGGGCAGCTGAGATCACATGGATTTATTGTCGTGACAAAGATTGTGTTTTGTGTTTTTGCATCTTATGTTTGTCTTGTGGTGTCTGTCGCAGTGCTAGCATTGTTGTGTATTGTGTTTGGAAAGGGGGATACTGCATTAGGCAGAATTAATAAGCATTTTAACTCTATTTCCAGAAACCAATAGTGCAGAAGGGGCATCGAGTGGGAATTTCACCCACCCTTTGGGTTCCCCTGAATCCTACAGGCATGGTACCCCCTTTCCATTGGGCATGTCATGCCCCTCCCTTTTGGAATAAAGGGAAATGGATTTTAACTAGCCCTCTCCCTTGCCCTCCCCTTCCACCTCAGGCCAATTGTTAGTGACACGCTGTGACGGACACCGCTCCCCCCATGCTTTGTGAAAGGGACCTATGGACGTGAATGTATGTAACTCAAAGGTGCTTCGAGTGAATCTCTCTGCTGGGGAATCCTGAGGGGCTAGCGAAAGCTTTCGTGTGACTGCAGCCCTGGGTATGGCTGGGTACGGGCAAGGCAGGGAAAGGATTGCGGTTCCCCACCACCCTGCAGGAGGGAGCCCAGGCTGCGATGCCAGAGGGCTCGGGGTATCCCACTTCCAGGCTGCACCCCAGGGAAGTCTGGCCCAGCCACCCACTGAGCAGGGCCGGTTAGACTCTGAGTCCATTTCCCTCTGCTCACGTGCTCAGTTACTGACCCAGAGACCCTGTTTAAGGCAGGGAAATGAGGAGTCCTGGCTCCTCTCCATCATTCTCTGTGTAGCCTTCACCAATTCACGTCTCCCTGTGCCTCAGTTTACCCATCTGTATAATGGGGAGATGTTCCTCGTGACTTTCCCTTGCTGGCTGTTTTGGAGACTCCTCCAGTGAAAGGCTCTGGCCAGTGCGGGGATAGTTACTGGCGAGAGTCACTGATCTCTGGTCCCCGAGAGACAGCCCCGTGTGCCTGCAGACAGTGTCTGTGTCTCCCCCCCCAGCCATCAGTCTGCAGATCTGTCGGCCTGATGCCCACTGTCATGATCATGAGGGTTAGCCAGCAGCCTGGGGACTAAAGGGTTAACTATGTCCCTTACCTAAGCCAGGTAGAGTTGGCCAATAGGAATGTAGGTAGGAATTTCAAACTGGGACAAAAGAATTTTTGTTTTTTCCCTCCTTTCTCCCTGGGCAGTTTTCTCTCCAACTACTGAGGGGGACAGACATCATGTCTGGCTCCAAGAAAAGACTCTTTACTATCTGTAAGTAGGGTAAAGTTGAGATAAATCCATTAGGTTTCATTGTTTTATGGTCTGGGAAATGGGATCTGATGTCTGTGCATTTAAAAAAATGGGTTTTGCTCTCCTTTGTAACTAAGCTCTTGGCCCATGGGAGCTTTCCCCATCAGTATATTAATTTGTGACTTTTCCATCTAGTCATTACGCTTGCAACAGGAATATTGTGGGGATAATAAAAGTTCCTTCTCTTTTCTTTTCTTAACCTGCTATTGGTTAATTTTTGTGTCCTGGGTTTACTTTTACATAAGAACATAAGAATGGCCATACTAGGTCAGACCATAGGTCCATCCAGCCCAGTAGCCTGTCTGCCGACAGTGGCCAGCGCCAGGTGCCCCAGAAAGGGTGGACCGAAGACAATGATCAAGCGATTTGTCTCGTGCCATCCATCTCCAGCCTCTGACAAACAGAGGCCAAGGACACCATTTCTATCCCCTGGCTAATAGCCTTTTATGGACCTAACCTCCATGAAATTGTCTAGCTTCTCTTTAAACTCTGTTATATTCCTAGCCTTCACAGCCTCCTCTGACAAGGAGTTCCACAGGCTGACTACGCGCTGTGTGAAGAAGAACTTTCTTTTATTAGTTTTAAACCTGCTACCCATTAATTTCATTTGGTGTCCTCTAGTTCTTCTATTATGGGAACTAATAAATAACTTTTCTTTATCGGCCCTCTCCACACCACTCATGATTTTATACACCTCTATCATATCCCCCCTCAGTCTCCTCTTTTCTAAACTGAAAAGTCCCAGTCGCTTTAACCTCTCCTCATATGGGACCCGTTCCAAACCCCTAATCTTTTTAGTTGCCCTTTTCTGAACCCTTTCCAAGGCCAAAATATCTTTTTGAGGTGAGGAGACCACATCTGTACACAGTATTCAAGATGTGGGCGTACCATAGTTTTATACAGGGGCAGTAAGATATTCTGGGTCTTATTTTCTATCCCTTTCTTAATAATACCTAGCATCCTATTTGCCTTTTTGACCGCCGCTGCACACTGTGTGGAAGTTTTCAGAGAACTGTCCACGATAACTCCAAGATCTCTTTCCTGATTTGTCGTAGTTAAATTAGCCCCCATCATACTGTACGTATAGTTGGGGTTATTTTTCCCGATGTGCATTACTTTACACTTATCCACATTACATTTCATTTGCCATTTTGTTGCCCAATCACTCAGTTTGGTGACATCTTTTTGGAGTTCTTCACAGTCTGCTTCTGTCTTGACTATCCTAAACAGTTTGGTATCATCCGCAAACTTTACCACCTCACTGCTTACCCTTTCTCCAGATCATTTATGAATAAGTTGAACAGGATTGGTCCTAGGACTGACCCTTGGGGGACACCACTAGTTACCCCTCTCCGTTCTGAAAATTTACCATTTATTCCTACCCTTTGTTTCCTGTCTTTTAACTAGTTCTCAATCCAAGAAAGGACCTTCCCTCTTATCCCATGGCCATGTAATTTACACAAGAGCATTTGGTGAGGGACTTTGTCAAAGGCTTTCTGAAAATCTAAGTATACTATATCTACTGGATCCCCCTTGTCCTCATGTTTGTTAACCCCTTGAAAGAACTCTAATAGATTAGTAAGACAGGATTTCCCTTTACAGAAACCATGTTGACTTTTGTCCAACAAATTATGTTCTTCTACGTGCCTGACAATTCTATTCTTTACTATTGTTTCAACTAATTTGCCTGGTACTGAGGTTAGACTTACCGGTCTCTATTTGCCAGGATCGCCTCTAGAGTCCTTTTTAAATATTGGTGTCACGTTAGCTATCTTCCAGTCATTAGGTACGGAAGCCGATTTAAAGGATCGGTTACAAACCACAGTTAATAGTTCAGCAATTTCCCATTTGAGTTCTTTTAGAACCCTTGGATGAATGCCATCCGATCCCGGATATTTGTTAACATTAAGTTTTTCTATTTGTTCCAAAACCTCCTCTAATGACACTTCAATCCGGGACAGTTCCTCAGATTCATCACCCACAAAGGACAGTGCAGATTTGGGAATCTCCCCAACGTCCTCAGCCGTGAAGACTGAAGCAAAGAAATCATTTCGTTTCTCTGCAATGGCTTTATCGTCCTTGACTGCTCCTTTTATAGCTCGATCGTCTAGGGGACCCACAGGTTTTTTAGCAGGCTTCCTGCTTCTAATGTACTTAAAAAACATTTTGCTATTGCTTTTTTGAGTTTTTGGGTAACTGTTCCTCAAAATCTTTTTTTGCTTTTCTTATTACATTTTTACACTTGATTTGACAGTGTTTATGTTCCTTTCTATTTATCTCACTAGGATTGGACTTCCACTTCTTGAAAGATGCCTTTTTGTCCCTCACTGATTCTTTTACATGGTGGTTAAGCCACGGTGACTCTTTTTTAGGTCTCTTGCTATGTTTTTAAATTTGGGATATACATTTAAGTTGGGCCTCTATTATGGTGTCTTTAAAAAGTTTCCATGCAGCTTGCAGGGATTTGGCTCTAGTCACTGTGCCTTTTAATTTCTGTTTAACTAACCTCCTCATTTTTGTGTAATTCCCCTTTTTGAAATTAAATGCCAGAGTGCTGGACTGCTGAGGTGTTCTTCCTGCCACAGTAATGTTAAATGTTATTATATTATGGTCACTATTCCCAAGTGGTCCTGTAACGGTTATCTCCTGGACCTGATCCTGCACTCCACTCAGGACTAAATCGAGAATTGCCTCTCCCCTTGTGGGTTCCTGTACCAGCTGCTCCAAGAAGCAGTAATTTAAGCCATTGAGAAATTTTATCTCTACATATTGTCCTGAGGTGACATGTATCCAGTCAATATGGGGATAATTAAAATCCCCCATTATTATAGAGTTCTTTATTTTGGTAGCCTCTCTAATCTCCCTTAGCATTTCAATGTCAGTATCGCTGTCCTGGTCAGGTGGTCGGTAATATATCCCTACTGCTAATTTCTTATTATTGGAGCATGGAATTACTATCCATAGCGATAGTGTGTCGCTTAGGGAAAGTTGCTTGCCCCAGGGCTACTCTTCTTGACTGCTAGTGCATGCACTGTGCTGTTTTCCTGCCCTACTCTAGCCTAGCTATCCAGGTGCCCAAAAATCTAGGGAAAAAAACAAAAAAAAAATTTCATTTGGACTCTCTGGCTTTGCAGGTGTAACCTTCCTTTTCCCCCTCAGGCAGCCAAAGAAAAAATCCCAAAACTTCCAAACAGCAAAAGAAAAACAGTGTCCTTTGAATATCCTAAGGTCTGTGTTTCTGGTTCAGAACAATCCCTCTTCTGCCACCATGTCAGGGCTGTTCCCCACTCTGGTACTCCGAGTGCAGAAGGTGGGAGCCAGCAAGAGAGCTGAAAAATACCATGTCTCTAGAGGCTTCTGCTTAAAAACTCCCCAAGGCCACAGATTCCCAAATCTTGGGAGGTAGCTGCCACCACCCAAGAGAAAAAAAACCTTTTGTCTTGAACCAGGAAGAAATCACTTGGGAACTTCTTCCATAGGCCTACCCCAGGATCTTTTACCACAGGGGATCTTGCAAAAAAGAAAACCAACTGCAGTCTCTGACAGCTGACCTCCTGGTGTTAGAGAGGCCCACACAGAGCTCCTCTTACCTGCCTGGGCACAAGAATCACATCATAGCCTTAAAAAGGGGATTTTATTAACAAAACAAGAAGCTGTGCTTGGTAAAGCAGACTTGGTTGCTAGGTGTTACAGAGCAACTGAGAAAAGAACAGATTAAAGCAGAAAGAATTGCTGCCCTGGGATTCCGCTTTAGTTACAGTGAAAGTGGGGGGGGACGACCTGGACTCATCACCGAGGGATTTAACCAAACAAGAAAACAAAGAAATGCCCAAAGAAATGATCACGTCTAACTAAACATTCCCTATCACACACAGATCCATATCCCCAAGGGCCAGTCCATTTTCAGGCCTGGGAATCCCTTTTCTGAGCTCAATTCCTTTGACCCTAGCTCCTGATTTAGAAGTCCCACAAAGAAAGCAGCAGGCAGGTTCCCTTTCAATTCCAATCTCAACACTTTCTTCCCATTGGTTCTCCTGGCTCCCTGCCACGCCTTGGGGCAGAAGAGCTTGGCATACCCCTGGGGGTGATTTGAAGAGTTCACCCCGGTTTTAAGGAAAAAGCACTTGATGCTGGCAGCAAATTCCCCAAACTCGGAACGATTCCCTGCAGGGGCTCAGCTGGGGGCGTCCTGCCCCTCGGCTCCCTACAGCCGGTGGTTGGCTTTGCTCAGGCTGCCGGCTGGCTGCAGCTCTCCCTCCCTGGGCTGCTGCTGGATTGAGGGTCCTTCCCTTGCCCCCTCCAGCCCCCTATCCCCACCCCCAGTGTTGTTGCTTGCTGGATCTAACTGCTGCTGGGTGGGACTAACCGCCCCTGCCTGATCTCCTGCTGCTGGGGGGAGCTTCCATCCTGCCTCCTCCAAGAGGGAGAAACAAGGACCCCACCCCTCCCCCAGCTGGCTACTGCCCAGTCACTGCTGCTGCCGCTAGTTCGGAGCCTGCTCCTGTGTCAAGAGGGGACGAGGAGGAGGCTGCTGCTGGCTCCGTGAAGCGGGTTCTGGAACAGGGTGACTGTTCCATGTGTGCTCCTGGGTGGGGTGGGAGCCTCTGCTGCTGTGGAGGGCCAGGAGAGATGCACAGATCCCCGCCCCTAGGGCAGCCACCCCCTCTTGTACCACTACCCCCCACCATTGCCCCCAGTTCTTCTCTGATGCCCTGCCTGTTGGATGCCTGAGCCCACCCCCTTGGCCCCAGAGCCTGGTCAAGAGTGGCCACAACCCAGTGGCTAAGACACCTTGACCCTGCCCCTGCTCCCGGGCCCTCTCCTACTCTTGCCCATCCCCCTGCCCCTGCTCCCGGGCCCTCTCCTCCTCTCGCCCATCCCCCTGCCCCTGCTCCCAGCAGATGTGCTCACCCCATCCAAAAATACCTTGGGTTTCGCAAAGGTACCGAAGGGCAAGAGAAACGATGAGGGGAGAGGAACAGCCTCCCTCAGAGGAGGGATAAACAAGACTGGGACTTTTCAGCTGGGAAAAACCTGCCTGAAGGGTGGGGGCATATGTGAGAGGTCACCCAATGAAATAGGCAACAGATTTAAAACCAACACAACAAATGATTCCTTCATGGTCACCCTGTGGAACTCTGCCATGGGATGGTGGAAAGGCCCAAACTAGAACAGGGTTAGGATGAGGGGGCAGGGAGCAGACTCCTCCGGCCAGCGCTGGCTCTCCGGCCTTGCTTGTCTGCTGGGCAGCCTTGTCCGGGGGAAGAGGTGGGGCGGAGAAAGGGCAGAGCAGGGACAGAGCAGGGGGCAGAGCAAGGGTGGGGAGAGGCAGGGCTGGAAGCAAAGGGAGGGTTTTCTGGCCCTTCTCCAGTCTCCTCTGACCTCTAGTCTGTTTACGGAAGCCTGAGAAAGCCAAGCGGGAAGCAAATGCAGATCGTGCCTTGAGAATTTGCCAGAGCGATTGGATCATCAGCCAGGGGGAGAAACTGCTCGGTCGTAGTCAGGCAAACCGGTATCTTCGGCTTAGTGTGCGTTTCGGGTTATTTCCTTTGATCCCTTCTCTACCCCTAACGCTCACTTGACATCTGGCTTGTCTAGACAAGGAATTTGCTTTATAGCTGCATCTCAGCCCAGTATCCTTGCAGTGACGTGTCTGGGGTGAACATCTCAGCTCGGCTCCCACAAGCACGCAGGGGGGGTCGGACCGGGTCACGGATTCAGACCTGTTGGCCCAGGGCAGGGCAGCGCTGGGGTCCCAGGCTAGGGAGCTGGTGGCTATTTTGGCTGTAACTCCTCGATTGCTGGTCCGCGCTGGGGCTGCCCAGGATGCATGTACCTGGCTGGCTGTGAATGGGGGGGGGAGGTGCAGGACCCAGAGCAGGTCTGCAGCGTGTCCCAGCAGCGCTCTGAGACAGGGACCCAGGCTGGCGACTCAGGGCTCAGTGGCTCCCCAGGCCCAGTAGTACTCTGGGGTGGGAGCCTGTTAACACTTTACCCTGCATCTGCTTCAATCTCTTGTCATATTCTGTCACCACCACCGCCTCCATCCAAAGCCTCCTTCCCCATTCCAGGTGGCTCCGATTCCATCAGCGGGCTGTTCACCAGGGTCTGCTCTGTGCACCCCACCAGCTCTGCCCCCCATAACCTGCCAGACGCCCCATGCGCCCCACAGTTCTTCCTCCGCAGGGGCGAGCTGCCTCCCCTCACACCGGCTCCCTTGGCTGGGCGGAATCACAGACTCTCTCACTGGTGAGAAATCTCCCCGGTGGCAAATGCCCAGGCAGGCACCTGGGTGGCTCCTCTCGTTACCCCACCCACATTGCAAGGTGCTTCCAGGTGTCAAGGCTGTTCCCCACTCTGGCACGATGAATGCAGAAGTGGGGGGCCCGCAAAAGCACCCCAAAACCTGATCTCTACAGGCTTTGGCACAAAAACTCCCCCCAAAATCCTAACACCCAGACTCTGGAGAATAAAAACCGCTGCCAGCACCCAACTATTCCAAGAAAACGAGGGAAGAGATCACTTGGGAAACCTCCTCCTAGAAACCTATGGGTACCTCAAGCTCTTTTCCACAAAGAGCTTGGCAAAAGAAAAGAGGAAAGCAAGCTGCAGTCTGTAGTAGCTGCACCCTAGTCAGAGGCCTGCAGATACCCACACACAGATTTTCCAGGACACAGAAATGAACCAATACCAGTTAATTAGAAAAAGGAAACAAACTTGTATTATCAAAACAATACTACCACTGCAAGCGTAATCAAGGTGGCTAGATGGTACGGGCCACCAATTGATATACTCATGGGGGATCCCCCCATGGGCTCAAATCTTAGTTACAAAAGAGAGGAAAACCCACTTTTAACAGCACAGACATCAATTCCACATTCCCAAACCAGGAAACAAATAAAACCTGGCGGGTTATCCAGACTTTGCCCTACTTACACATAGAAGAAGTCCATTCTTGGGAGAGAGACAGGCCCTCCCATCTTCCTGTTACATATCAATATCATAAGGTCTTTTAAAGGTACAGTTATAAGAATCCCTGTGTACCACACCTAACATGTTTCACGGTGGTTTTTTCCCAAAAGATCATGCATGTGGTACATTTTTACACTTTTGGCATTAGCAGCACATCAGTTACAAAACTAATGGCGGCAGTAAGACCAAATCCATTGCAAGGGTACATTCATTGCTTTTTGTCATGCCACAGCTCTCGCTCAACACCCTTGGGTTTTGTCTACACAGCGGCATTAATAACTGACATTATTCCAAAATAACATCTATACAGCAAGCCATTATTTTGAAATAATGTCAAGCTGGAGGAGTTCTTACTCCAACTCGTGTACCTCTCATTTCACGAGGAGTAAGGGAAGTCGGGGGCAGAGTGCTCTTCCTTCGACTTCCTGCCATGTAGACAGCGCCAAAAGCCGAATTAAGCTATTTTGACTTCAGCTACGCAATTGACGAAGTTCTCTCCTTCCTCCGTGCCCGTAGACTCAAACCCTCAAGTCCCCTGCTTTCACACGCTTCACCAGCCAACGCTCAATCCTTCTCACAAACTTTGCCTTTTTTCCTTAACCAGGCCTTCAACCAAACCATCAACTTTAATCTGCTAAAAAAAAATTCCTGACCAATGAATTCTTTCTGTGCTTGATCTAATTCCAGATTCACTTCTGAGATATTACACAGCCATTCAATGACCTCACCCACAGGCACCCAGCTATCTTCCATAGGCTAACACTGGGAGAAACCTTCCTCTTCATTAGCGTACAGCTGGTTAGACACAGACAACCACTCGCAGTTATACACCCCCACTCCCTTCACAAACCTCCCTGTTACTTACTGGTAACACAGAAGAACATTCGTGCTTGTGAGGGGGGTGGGTTGTGACATTATCCTGATTAAACGTATCGGTCCTGTTACAATCAAACCTCCTAGCAACGCAGTTACAAACAACTTCCAAACATCCCCATTCTCAGCTGTTCTTCCCTTGCTTTGTCTGGCAAGCGTTTCTTCAGCAGCCACTCTCTCCGTGTGCGTGGGCTTTTCTGTCTCCCTCAGAAGCTTGTCTCTCTTTTCCCTAGTTTCTCTGTCTATACCAGCTCATTTCTGCTTGCCCAGCAGACAAATCTCTGCACATCTCTTTGCATGATCATGTTGCCGTTTCTTCACTGCCTCCGGTGAGCTAATTGTTCCTGCAGCATCTCTCTCCCTGACTGGTTCTATATTGCTTTGCCCTCCCTAATTGGGACTGAAGTGGTGTTTTGTCCAAAGTTCTCTGCTTTCTTGACTGTGGAGTAGCGGCTCTTTAGCGGTCTAATAAACTCTTTTTATTGAACTCCCCATTCATGTTCCCGTTTTTCTCTCTCATTGTTTCCTCCCAATCATTCTGGCTGATAATTTTCCTCAGCTCTGGGGAATCAGTCCTTTAGAAGCACTAAGTGTCTGTAGCTGTTACGGGTTGGGAATTGTTGCTGTTTCTCCATGAGAGCGTGATCAGTTCCATTCGTTTGTTTTGTTCTCTGTCATATGCCCACTTTTCTGTCTCTTCTCTAAACATTTCCAGTCTCCTCCCCTGTTCTCATAGCCCTTCTGGGAAACCCTCTTTCTATCTGCTATGTCCTTCAGAGTGACTGGGTGACCAAAACTGAGGGAAGGTCCAGACCAGGTAATTCTCCTCCCAGTTCCATTGGCACTTGAATAGAGTTTGTTTTGGCCGCTGTGCTGAATCATCAGCTGGTTCCATTGAGCTGCCAGCAATGATGCCCTAGCCTTTCCCTGAGGGGTGTTCTGGTTGGGATGTTCACCCCCGGCACATTTGTTGGCAAAGGTCTGGTATTTCCCCACTCTCAGTCTTTGAGCAACTGGGTGAATGGGGCGCTTCCTACAGCATAGACTCTCTAGTCTGGCTTAGAGTGCATTAAGGAACAAAGATAGGTAACCAGTATCCAAACTTCTGTGTCCTCCTGGTGCCTATTAAGGTTTTCTGCATCACAACAGGATTGGGCCTGCCTTGGGCAGGGGGCTGGACTTGATGACCTTCTGAGGTCTCTTCCGGCTCTATGATTCTATGATTCTATGAACATGTAGGCACAATTGACACGTAAAGGATCATAAAATGTGGAATTGGCATTGATAGGTTGCTCAAAATTCATTTCTCTGAATATCCGTGTGATGGATGGGAGGGGTGCTGTCCTTTTCTAAGCATCCCAGCATTCAGTAACTAAAGGGTTAAACTCAGTTAGCCAGGAAATGTTGGCAGGCAGCCAGGAGAACCACTGGGAAGAAATTGTTGAGGTTTGAATTGGAGAGGAATGTGTTGGCTGTTTTCTTGGGGACTTTAAGCCAGGAGCTGGGGAAACGATGAATTGAACGAGGCAGGAAAACACATGCCCAGAAAGGGAATACATGATCCTAGAAATGGACTGGACCTTGAAGATATGGATATGTGAGTGATAGGGAATGTTTAGTTAGATGTGATCAGGTTAATTTTTTTCTTTTGTTCTTTGGATAAACTCCTCTGTGCTGAGTCATGTGCCTACCCCTTATACTGTAACTAAATTTGAGTCCAAGGGAGGAAATTCTCTGTGCTTTAATCTGTTTTCTCAGTTGCTCTATGACACCTAGCAACCTAGGATGCTTTACCAAGTATCTCTTTTTCTTTTGTTAATAAAATCACCTTTTTAAAGACTATGGGTACGTCTACACTAGCCCCCTAGTTCGAACTAAGGAGGCTAATGAGGGTGACTGAAATTGCAATCAAAGCAATTTCCACAAGGAGTAACAGCATTCCACGAGGAGTAACAGCTAATTCGAGTTAGGGGTTTACTTCGAACTCCCGTTTCACTGCCGCGTGTAGAGGCGGGCAGTTATTCCGGGCCAGTCAGTTTCCAAAATGGCGACCGCCCGTGAACATGCTAATGAAGCGTGGGATATTTAAATCCAGCACTTTGTTTGCAATTTCGGTCGCCCTCATTAGCCTCCCTAGTTCGAACTAGGGGGTTAGTGTAGATGTACTCTATGACCTGGAAGATAATAGGAGGTCTGTGTACCCATGCCTAAAACTGAGGATCAGCTATCAGAGACTGCAGATTGTTTTTTCAAGTTCTCGTGTGGTAAACGGGCCCCTTTGGAATAAGTTACCAAGTGATTTCCTCCTGGGTTCAAGAAGAAAGGGGTTTGGGTTGTTTTTTTCATTTGGGTGGTGGCAGCTACCTCCAAAGGTTAGGGAATCTATGACCTTGGGGAGCTTTTAAGCAGAAGCCTAGAGGCAAGGTACTTTTAAGGTCTCTGGCAGACCTACCTCTTCCGCACTCAGAAGTGAGGAACAGATTAACAAGTCAATAGTTCATATCTTAGTGTGTGAAGCGGGACCAAACTGTTTCACACATGAGAACAGCCTCCAATAGCACATGCTGGCCTCATATTAACATTATGTCTGTGCTGTGACCATCACCTGCGACTCTGGGTACATACAAGAAGTCAGTAGGCCTCACAAGTGACACTCTTCTGCTTCAGAGTGGGACACATTCCCTCCCCCTCCATGTCATATTCCAGCAGAAACAACTTCACCAACCCCTCCACTTTCATCCTGCTGGGCATTCCTGGCCTGGAGATGGCCCATGTCTGGATCTCCACCCACTTCTGCATCATGTACGTCATAGCCATCTTGGGGAACTTCACCATCCTCTTCATCGTGAAGAGGGAGCCGAGCCTCCATGAACCCATGCACTATTTCCTCTGCATGCTGGCCGTCACCGACCTTGTCATGAGCACGTCCATCCAGCCCAAAATGCTGAGCATCTTCTGGTTCAATTCCAGGGTGATCGATTTCAGTGCCTGCCTCACCCTGATGTTCTTCATTCATTGCTTCTCAGGGATGGAATCTGGGATATTCGTGGCCATTGCTTTTGATTGCTACGTGGCCATTTGTAATCCCCTGAGACATCCCACCATCCTCACAAATGGCATGGTGGCCAAGCAGTGCCGGACCGAGTCATACTTGCCATCTCCTCCGCCAGAAAGAAAGAAACTGGCAGAAGAGATCACCTCCAAGATCCAGCCTAAGATCAGAGCTGCCAAGAATCCTCTGCATGACCGTGAAGTGCAGCAACCAGAATCCAGAGAGACTGACCTTGCTGGCCACCAGGAGAAGTTCACCTGCCTTGCTCAGGATGGGTGAGCAGGCCCCTGTGGGCTTAGCAGGTGTGTTCTGCTTGCTTGGTAGATAAATAGAGAGTAAGGATATTACTGCGTAAGGTTCTTTCCCAGTGGTAAAAGATCCTGCAGACTTGCAGGAAGTTACACCTGAGCCCCAGGAACTGGGGAAAGGTGGGTGTCTCTAGAGTGTGAGAGAGTGACAAAATTTTGTGCAGGAAGCACCACCCCAGGGCTGCGTCTAGACCGCAGGCTTCTTTCGGAAGAAGCTTTTCTGGAAGAGATCTCCTGGAAAAATGTCTTTCAAAAGAGAGTGTCCACACAAGAACGCTGTGTCTAGACTGCACCCCTTTTGATTTTAAGAGGAATAAGGGAAAAGGCTTTATTTTCCGAAAGATCCCCGTCTAGACTGGCGCTTTTTGCCGGCAAAGCCCCGAGCCGGAAAAAAGCGGCAGCCATGTTCATGCAAATGAAGCGGGGAAGATTTAAATCCCCGCTTCATTTGCAATTGCGCTGTGTCTAATTTGCATCCCTTTTCCGCAAAAGGGGTGCAGTCTAGACACAGCCCAAAAGTGCATTGAAAAAGGGATCTGCCTTTTTGAAAGAGCATCCACATTGACTGGACGCTATCTCGCATTTAAGTTGTGATTACTATGGACAGAGTGGCCACTAGAGCACCTGTGCTTTCTCCTGGAGACCTCTTCTTTCAAAAAAAACCCTTCTCCCCCATCCACACACGCCTCTCCGAGAGCTCTTTTGGGAAAAGGCTTCTTCCTCGTAGAAAGAGGTTTACTGCTGTCGGAAAAAACCCCTCTGTTCTTTCCACTTGCTGTCAAAAGAATGCAATTACAGGGTGGACATCAGTGTAGTTTTTCCAGAAAAACTCTGCAGTGTAGACATAGCCTTGGTCTCTCAGCCTGTGGAGGAGAACAAAAGAGCTAGTGTAGACCAAGCCGAAATTGCATCATAGTTGCACCGGTCCCTGCCTCCAGCCCTGCCGCGTGAAAGATGCAACGCTCTGCTGGGCTCCTCTTGGCCCAAGCCCAGCTCCTGTCCGTCACAGAGCTCCAAGCTGCGTCTGAATCTCTTCCCCGAGCCTGCCGCGTTTCCTGACAGGTTCCACTCCACGAGGCTGCCAGCTGTTCTAGCTTCATGAGGCTCCTTCCTTCCTTCACCACGTCCTTCTTTTCCCTGCCCTCTACCCCGGCCTCCCGTCTGGTCCCAGGGCTTTGGTTGGAAACCCAGAAGCTGGAGGCCCAGACTGTGCTCTGAGAAGGGGGGGTGATTAGACCCAAAGCAGAGTCACAGATGCGAATGGAGAGCTTTGTGCTCCCAGCTGTGTGCCTGGGGCAGCCATTGCTCTCTCTCTCACACACACACACACACACACACACACCCCGAAGTGTTTGATGCCACCCTTTAAAAAACAAAGAAATGAACATTGAGTAGTCCTGTGGCATCTTAGGGACCATCAGATAGATCGGGTTATGAGCTTCCTGGCCAAAACCCACTTCCTCAGATGAGTTGGAGTGGAAATGGCAGAATCCAAGGTGTATATCAGCAAAAGCAGGTCCCTGTCAATTGTAGGACCTGTGTTAATGAAACTAATTAAGTGGGCTGGATGTGTGCCAGCTGGTCACTGGTCACTGGTGGGCACAGCCCCCCTGCTGGGCCGAGACAGGGGAATCTGTCCCGTCCCATCCCAGCGCTGACGAACCCAGGGGCTCCGCACAGAGAAGTGCCCCGAAGAGCCAGAGGGGCAGGCAGAGAGTCCAGCCCTGGGGATCCAAGCGCCCTGCGGCCGGGGCAGGGCCGGGAAGTCTGACTAAGCCGGGCACGTCCAAAGCCAGTTCCCCTTGGCAGACATGGGGCGGGAATGAGCCAAGAGGGACAGAACAAACCCAAAGCCAACGCTCATCCAGGCTCTACCACACATATAGGGTTCCCCTCGATCCAGGGCAGGGGTGGGGAGGAAGGGCGAGGGCCCCACCCTAGGACAGGCCCAGGCTGCTCACTAGCCATGGGATCATTCAGTTGGCGTTTCACTGAGTTTGTTCCCCTGAAGTGGGCCCAGGGCCTGTGCTGGGTGGGCAGGTCTGTGAGCGGGAGGGGAAGTGGAGTCCCGGAGTTCACCCCCCCCAGAGGCGGGGAGCTCTCCCACTCCAGCTAGTCCTGAAAAATGCAGATTTCCTTGAAAGAAAGGCTCAGGCTCCCTCTTCCGGACTTTCCTCTGCTCCCCTTCCCCAGAACAGCCCCTGCCAGAGTTGGTGTCAATTACTCGTGGCGTGGCGGCGAGACCGTGCTTACGGCAGAGAGGCCAGAACTCCTGCTTCTGTCATCCTGCCTCTCCATCTGTGGGTGACCCTGCCCAACTCTCTGCCTCAGTTTCCCCGTCTATACAAAGAGCAGAGGTTCACAGTGACTTTCCTTTGCTAGGCGATTTGAAGAGCCTGCAGGGAAAGAGGCAGCACAGGATGATGCTAGTTGCCGAGGAGAATCACTCATCTCTGGTCACTTAGTGACAGCCCCGTGTGTCTCACCGTCACCTGCCTGCAAGTCTGTACGTTCGCTCTCTGGGCATTTTCACGGCACAAGGGCCTGTGGAGGCCTAGGAATTATCCCTAGTTTCCTCAGTCGTCAGCAATAATTTTTCAATCCGCACAAGTTCAGAGCAGCCAATTCCTCTGCCTCAGCCCAGAGCCCAGGAGTTCTCCTCCCCTTTGGGAAGGGCCTTAATTGCTGTTTACTCCTAAGGCTGGGTAAATAGCCCAGAAGCCCAGACATGGAAAGAGACACCGGAGAGTCACCGGCTAGAAAGTCTCTGCTCCCCAGCCTGTTGGCATCCAGAGGCTGCTTCTCCCCAGAGGCCCAGGGAACCCCCCTGAGACAGCCCAGAGCTGGGTTATAAGCAGTGCCCAGCCTGTGCCGGCTCTCGGCGCGGGGACGCTGGGCTGAGAGAGGTGGGACGCGGCTGCCTGAGGGGTTCCCAGGGAAGACACGTCCCGCTCAGCACTCACAGGTACCAGCTCTGGCTGAGGGCTCCCCTGCCCCACAGGGCATTGCGGGCGTGGTGGGATAGACAGTAACTCTGGGTCCTTTCTGCTTTGCACAGACACTGAACGCTCTGGGTCCCTTGCGTAAGGGCAGTGAGTTTTATCCCAGTGCTACTGGCCAAAGTGTCCCTCTTTGCAGACGGCCTCTAGCCCAAGGCAGCTGCACTTCAGGTGCAAAGTGGACCCTGCCGGGTGAAAGGTGCCAGCAGATGGACAAGGCAGGACAAGATTTTCTGGCCATGGCTCAGAGTTTACTCAACCCCCCTGCGGGAAAACTCCCCCGAGAGCAAGAACTGAGTCAAGCCCTCAGCAGCCGGCTGTGTGTCACCTCCTCCCTTGGCATCTCAGGGCTCGGGCTGGTAGCGGGGGGCTGTTGCCCCTGCCGGCCTTGGGCTCAGGCCCAGCTTCTATCTCCAGATATTTTCCACTCGCTTCTGCCCATTGACAAAACTATGTAAGGGCACGAGGCCTACAAGTGATTGCTGCAGGGCCCCACTGGAAACAGCCCCACTGGCTGACAGGGGCCCATGGGCATCGGCTGGCTGGGATGTGGGAGTGACCACGTCAGTTCATCTTCCGGGAGCTCTGCGGCTATGGCAGAGGGTGCGTTTTTCGTCTGGCAGCTTTCCCACTGACATCAGATGCCTCAGAGAAACCCAAGTCTCTCCCATCTGCGCAGTTCTCTTCTCAGCCAGATGCGCACTCGTATTAGTGGAGGAGTTTTCCAGAAAGCATGTTGGTGACTGGCTTTAACTAACCCCACTCCAGCTTTTCAATGGAGTCCTAACCTGGCCAGTTCTGCAAATGTTCTCTTCATTTTTAATAGTTCCTACTTAACACACATCTGCCTTTTATTTCAATATAGTCTGGCTCTGATGCTGCCTGATTGAGCACTTCTGGGTGCAAACGAGGTGTGTCATTGTTCACTTAGCTCACAAGTCCTGGTTTGTCACCCCAAGTTTCCATGTTAGATGCTGTTTAACAGCCTCCACGACTGATAACAGACGGGATGTATTCCATCGCCTCATATCACATGAGTCCCGCCGAATGCCACTTTGTGCATGTAGAACAGAAATATTTTGTGGCTAAATCGACCTTTCCTGCAACATCAGCAACTTTTCTTTCTCCTTCTAGGAAGTGGCAGATCCTTTTTTAATGGTTATTTTGTCCTTAATATACTTAATAATCTCAATTTGGATATCCTCGGCTCTGCCAGGTATGGGTTTCTCACTGTCTTTGAGATCTCTTAATTGCTGCCTGTGCTTTGGGACTGAAACAGTTTCCGGTCCAAAGTTGTCTACACTTCTGACTGTGGCATTGTGGCTCTTTAGCTGCCTAGGAAACTCTTCTTTAAGAACTGTTTGTGTTCCCATTTTAGTGTCTAAATGTCTCCTCCCAATCACTAGTGGTGATCATTTTCCTCTGCTTTGGGATGGCACCTTCGAAGCTCTAAATGTGTTTAGATGTTATTGGTTGGGAAAGAAAAGGCTCAGAGGGATAACCATGTTAGTCTGTAACTAAAAAAACCCTTTAAAAACGTTTCTATAGTATGGCAGGGCTATACTAACAACAAAAGAGGGCAAGGGGAAGGAAAAACCCTTGTCAATTGGAGTGTCTGTGCTAAAGGAGGCTAATAGAGGACAGAGTTGGCACCGGGGCTGGTTGCAGGGGTGTGTTTCTGGGTGGGTGTGATGGGGGTGTGCTGCGTGGTTCCCGGACAGAATTTGTTTCCGTTTCAGGGCCTGTCTGTAGGTGAGGACTGGCCTGTCGCCCAAGCCTGTGAGAGTGAGGGGTCATTTTCCAGGCTAGGTTGGAGAAGGTTAGTGATGCCCCAGAGGGGTTTAAGTGGGGGCTGTAGGTGATGACCAGTTGCGTTCTCTTTCCTTTGTTGGGCCTGTTTTGAAGAAGCTGATGCCTGGGTACCTGTCTGGCTCTGTCAAGCTGGTTCTTCACTTCCCTGGGTGGGTATTTAAGAACGCCTGTTAGACATCCTGCAGGTGTTTGTGTCTGTCTGTGGACTGGAGAAAATGCGGTTGTATCTTAGGGCCTGGCTGTAAACAATTGATAGGGAAAAGTGTCTCTCATAGCTGCTAGAGGCATGTGGGCGAGTGTAACGGTCGGTAGGTTTCTGGTATAAAGTGGTGGAAATGTGGCTGTTGTTTAATTGTACTGGAGTGTCCAGGAAATGGATCTCTCATGTGGACTGGTCCAGACTAAGGCTGAGGGTGGGGTAGAAGTTGTTGAAATCCCTGTGGAATTCTTCAAGTCTCCTTCCCATGGGTCCAGATGACAAAGAAGTCATCAATGTAGCAGAAGTAGAGTAAGGGTGTTAGGGGGTGAGAGCTGAAGGAAACGTTGTTGGAGGTCAGCCATAAAGACATTGGCATAATGTGGGGGCATGCGGTTGTCCATGGCTGTGCCACTGACTTGAAGCTATAAATTGTCTCCGAATTGGAAATATTTGTGGGCGAGAACCAAGTTGCAGATCTCTGTCACCAGGTGTGCAGTGGCGTCACCAGGAATAGTGTTCCTGATGGCCAGCAGTCCATCCTCGTGTGGAGTGTTGGTGCAAAGTGCTTCTACGTCCATGGTGGCCGGGCTGGCGTTTTCAGGAAGATCGCTGATGTGCTGCAGTTTCCTCAGGCAGTCGGTGGTTCGATGAAGATAGCCAGGAGTGCTGGTAGCACGCGGTCTGAGGAGAGAGTCCTCATCGCTGGATAATCCTGCTGTGAGTGTGCCAATGCCTGAGCTGTTGGGACGTCCGGGATTTCCAGGTTTGCAGATCTTGGGTAGCAGGTAGGAAGCTCCGGGTTGGGGATTTGTGGCTGTTACTGTAGATTTGGTCCTGAACTGCAGTGGGGAGCTCCATGAGCAGGTGGCTTAGGGGGTTCGGGCACTCTTTAGTGGGATCAGAGGGAGACGCCTGTGGAACCTGGTGTTGGTGAATTGTCTGGCAACCTCCTGTTCATCGTCTGTTGTGTTCATGGTGACAACAGCACAGCAGTTGTCAGCCTCCCTGGTTACACTGTTAGAATTGCTTTTGAGGCTGCGTACAGCATGGCGCTCTGCATGGATGAGGTTCCATAGCATATGGTGTTTGCTGACAACGTGAGCCAGTGCGCGTGGCAGAAGCAATCGATGTTGAAGTCAAGACTTTCATTACGGCCATCGGGAGGGGCCCACATAGAGGCCTTCCTCCTGTGGGGTTGACGGCGGGATCCTGAGGCTCACTGTGTTGGTCATGGGTGTATTAGAAATATTCCTTAAGACTGAGGCAGCGATGGATTCCGCAAACGTGCAGAGGCTGACATTGTCAGCCATGCGCCCGCTGCCATGGACATTGGCCAAACTGCACAGTCTCTGAGACCAAGGATGAATGGGCACAAATCAGGTATTCGATACGGTGACACTCTGAAACCTGTTGGGGAACATTTCAGCTTGCCCGGACATTCACTACTGGACCTCAAAGCGACTGTACTGTCACAGAGCCATTTCAGAAACCAGCTGGAGAGAGAAGCTGCAGAACTTGGTTTCATTTCCAAGTCTGACACCTGGAATCAAGGTCTGAACAAAGACCTGACCTGGATGGGTCGCTACATTCCACACTCACTTACAGCCCACTCTGTTAGCCTCATTTAACAGACACTCTAATTGACAAGATTTTTTTCCTGTTTTTTTCCTTCTCTCTCCTCCCCTCCCTTCTCCCCCTCTTTCTCTGCTATTTATTTTTAGCCTGGACTCCTTGCTCCAGTCACCTGAGGAAGTGGGTTTGACCCACGAATGCTCATGATCCCATCTCCATGTTTTGTTAGTCTCTAAGGTTCTGCAGAGCTATTTCTTGTTTATTTTTGGTTGGGAATTGTTCTCTGTTTCTCCATGTGAAGGTCATCAGTTCGTCTGTTATTTTGCTCTTTTTGTGTGTCTTCTCGAAACATTCCCAGACATTTCCATCTGTCCGCTTATGGCAGCCTCCCTCACTCTCATAGCCCATCTGGGAAGCCCTCTTTCCATCTGCTCTGTCCTTCAGAGTGGCTGGGTGAGCAACACGAGGGAATGTCCAGACCAGGTCATTCTCCACCCCGTTCCTTTGGCACCCGAACAGTGTTTGTGTTGAACATGGTTCTGCATCACCAGCTGGTTCAACTGAGCTGCCAGCAAAGACACCCAGGCCTATCCCTGAGGGGCGTTCTCATTAGGTACATGCCTTGGTTTGGGATTTCCTACTCTCTGATGTTCAGAAACAGGGTGAGTTGGGAACTTACTGCAGCAGGGATTCTGTAAGCCTGGACATTAAGGAACAAAGACGTATAACGAGTATCCACACTTGTGTTTCCCGATGGAGCCTATTCAGGTTTCCTGCATCACAACACATGGGCTCTATTGACACATGGAGAATCATAAAATGTGGAATGGGCGTTAGCAGGTTGTTCCTACCTCACTTCTCTGAACAGTCAAAATGTCATTGTTCAGTGTGTGGAGAGTGACCAATACGCTCCACCCATGAGAACAGCCCCCAGCAGTGCATGTCGTGTCTCATTTGAACATTGTCTCTCCATCCAGGCGTTTATGCTGTGACCATCACCTGAGATTCTGGGTACATACAAGACATCAGAGGGATATTCCTGTGATACTGTTCTGCATCTGAGTTGGACACTTTCTCCCTTTCTCCATGTCAGATTCCAGCAGAAACAACTTCACCAACCCCTCCACCTTCATCCTGCAGGGCATTCCTGGCCTGGAGACAGCCCATGTCTGGATCTCCATCCCCTTCTGCATCATGTACATCATAGCGATGTTGGGGAACTTTAGTATCCTGTTCATTGTGAAGATGGAGCTGAGCCTCCACGTGCCCATGTACTATTTCCTCTGCATGCTGGCTGCCACCGACCTGGTCCTGTGCACGTCCACCCTGCCCAAAACACTGAGCATATTCTGGTTCAATTCCAGGGAGATCAATTTCAGTGCCTGCCTCACCCAGATGTTCTTCATTCACTGCACTTTACTGATGGAGTCTGGGACACTTGTGGCCATGGCGTTTGATCGCTACGTGGCCATCTGTGATCCCCTGAGACATTCCACCATCCTCACAAACTCCATTGTAGCCAAGATCAGCCTGGCCGTGCTGCTGCGTGGTGCCATCCTCACATTGCCCTGTCCCCTCCTGGCAAGGCAGTGGCCATATTGTAGAACCAACATCATTCCTGAGCCGTACTGCTCACACATAGGTGTGGTGAGCCTGGCCTGCGCTGACATTCGTGTGAGTAGTTACTACGGCCTCTTTCTCCTACTCTGTGTGATGGGACTGGATGTGATTTTTATCACTGTCTCCTACACTCAGATCCTCAGGGCCATCTTCAGACTCCCCACAAAGGACGCCCGGCTCAAGACTTTTGGGACCTGCATCTCCCACATCTGCGCCATCTTAGCCTTGTACATCCCTGGTCTTTTCGTCTCCTTCACGAACCGCTTTGGCCGGAACGTGCCCCGGCATTTCCACGTTCTCATTTCCAACTTGTATGTGTTGATGCCCCCCCATGCTGAACCCCATCATCTATGGGGCGAGGACCAAACAGATCCGGGACCGGCTGCTCCGGCTCTTTACTCGAAAGGGTACCTAAGGGTTTCTCCCGTTGCTCTGTCTCTGAGACTGAGATCAGACAAGAGCTGGTTGGGGATGTGGTGCTGGGCCCTCTTGCCTGAAATTCTGACTATGGAGTGAAAGTGACATTAAACCAACCCTGTGCTGACCTGACCGTGCTGTGTCCATGGGACAAACCGAGCCATCAGTCTGTGTTCAACCCACTAGCTCATGGGGCTTCTCAATTTCTAATTCCTGGTAACTGGAGCACTCAGACCCCTTTCCCTGCTCCATTTATCCCAGCAAGATTCCCTTCACCTCTTCCCCCTAAAGTTTCTGCCATCGTTCCACCCCCATCCCTCAAACCATCAGCCCTCCTGCTCACTCCTCACCTCCCCACCCCCATTGCTCACTGGAGTGCCTCCACCTCTGTAACCCACCATCTCAATTTCATCTGCCCCAGGGCTGGGACGGGAGCTGCTGCAGTCTGACCAGGAGACTCCCATGAGGGCAGGGAGGACATAACATAAGAACAGAAGAACAGGTCTGCAGACAGGTGACTGGGGGGAGACACATTCTGCAGGCACACGGGGCTGTCCCTCGGGGACCAGAGATCAGTGACTGTCGCCAGTAACTATCCCCCCACTGGCCAGAGCCTTTCACTGAAGGAGTCTCCAAAACTCCCAGCAAGGGAAAGTCACAAGGAGCATCTCCCCATTACACAGATGGGTAAACTGAGGCACAGGGTGACGTGGATCGGTGAATGTAACACAGAGAATGATGGAGAGGACCCAGGACTCCTCATTTCCCTGCCTTAAACAGGGTCTCTCAGTCAGTAACTGAGCACACAACAAGAGGGAAATGGACTGAGAGTCTAGCAGGCCCTGTTCATTGGGAAGTCTGGGCCAGACTTCCCTGGGGTGCAGCCTGCAAGTGGGGTACCCCGAGCCCTCTGGCATAGCAGCCTGGGCTCCCTCCCGCACGGTGGTGGGGACCCGCAATCCCCTCCTTGCCTTGCACATACCCTGCCCATCTGCCCTGGTCGGAAGCCTGGCCCGTGTCAGTGTCTACCTTGGCCAGCCCCTCCCTGGCTGTGGAGAGGGCTGTTCTGCCCCTGGTGGCACAAAGTTCCTTGTGCACAGCCTAGAATTCCCTTCGGCCCAGGCGCCTGCCATCCTTGCAGGTCCGCACTTGCGGGAGGAACACGGCCCAACGATGCCGTCACTTCCCCGTCAAACCCTCTGCCCCGGGGCAGGAACCCCCTTGTGCCGGGCCAAAGCCCCAGCAGAGTCGGTGGGAACATCCAGACACAAGATGGCGTCCAGTGCCACGTTTCACAGCAGGGCCCATAACCTGTACCCCGGCTGGAACACTCAGGTGGGGCTGAGCTTCTTCTAAGGCCTGTGGGGTTTCTCAGTGGGCCATTGCCTCGCCTGGCTCAGCCCCGCGGTGCTGGCTGCACAGGCCATAAGCTGCCCAAACACATTTGCCCTCCTGCTACGTATTCAATAGGCAAAACTTTGGTTCTCAAAGTGCCCCGAGCTCCTGACCAGGCCATCGCCTTCCCCCCGGCAGCAGGTGCTTCGGGCGCCAAGCGCCTCACCTGCCCCTGAGGTCACTGCAGGGGTGTCCGTCCCCCCCTCTGCGGAGTGAGTCAGCCCCAGGCTGTGCAGGCCATGACCATACCCCTCTGCGCACGCACTGGGCAAAGCTCACATGAGCCCCAGCGTTCTTACTAACGAAGTACAGTTATTGAATATCCACACATTCACAGAGCAGCCAAGTCCTCTCTCATGCAGCCCGGAGCCCAGGAGATCGCCAGCCTCTTGCATCCAGATGCTGCTTCTCCCCCAGAGGCTGAGTGACCCCCCCGGGACGGCCCAGAGCTGGGTTATAACCAGTGCCCAGCCCTGTGCCGGCTCTCGGCGCGGGACGCTGCTGCAGACGCTGGGCTGAGAGAGGTGCGGGACGCGGCTGCCTGAGGAGGGTTCCAGGGAAGACACGTCCCTCTCAGCACTCACAGGTACCAGCTCTGGCTGAGGGCTCCGCCGCCCCACAGCCCCAGGGCAGCGTGGGTGTGAGGGGCAGAGAGTCGGTCTGGGCCCTTTGCGCTCTGCAGAGCCACGAAACATCCCAGGGCCCTTTGTCCAGGGGAGGATTCCCGCCAAAATATCCAGGAGCAAAATGTGCATCGTTGGGTGCCCCTCCCCCTCTGGCTGCTGCCTGCGCCCCGAGGTGGCTGCATCTCTCTTCACAGGGGCCCTGGGGCTGAGCGGTGGGGCAGACGTTCGGTACCAAACAGCCCTCAGGCCGGGGCAGCACTAATAAATAAACAAACAAGGAAAACAAGCTGCCACCATCAAGTGATTTTATCCCTAAAGCTGGGGTGGACACTTGACCCCGTCCCAGGGCACCCCAACTCTTTTGCCCCAAAAGCACTTGAACAAGAAAAGAGCCAAACAAGCTGCCGTCTCAGGTCACTGACCCCTCAGTCGGGCCTGCAGACACCGACAGACCCGCCAGGGCACACGAATCAAATCCTCACCTTAAAAAGTGATTTTTATTACACAGGAGACACTTGATAGCGCAGACTTGGTTGCTAGATGTTACAGAGCAACTAAGGAAAACAAATTAAAACAGAGAAAAACAGAGTCGGGGTTGGTCCTGCCTTGGGCAGGGGGCTGGACTTGATGACTCCTGAGGTCTCTGCCCGCCCCGGGATTCTAGGGTTCTATGAAATCTGGGCACAGTGCTTAGACGGTAAATGGGAGGGGAGGCGGAGATCCACACAGAGCAGTGCAAACCAAACCACCAAATAAAGAAAATCCCCTGATCGCGACTAGATCCACTCTTTTCCTTTACTTACTTCCAGTCTTTTCTGGGTTCAGCCCACTCCCACGCCCCAAATTCCTGGGAGACATGGCCATCCTGCCTGGGTTGAAATCATTCGGTGTCTCTCAACTCCTGGTTTTACTCGCCCACGCAGAGGGAGCAGGCCAGGTACCTTGCACAATTCAGATGTCAGCACCTTATTCCTATTGGTTCTCCTGGCTCCCTGCCACCCCCCTTGCTAGCAACCTGAGTTTAACCCCTTGGGCACCGGGTGCTAGCCAGCCTCCTCCTGTCCATCACACCCCCACCCTGAACTCTGGCCCCACTTTTTATGCTGTTCCCCCCTCCATTGCACACACCCCCTCAGGGTGCAGTAGTCCCCCCTTCTCAGTGCAGCCGGAGGAGCCAGGTCGTGCTCACGCTTGGTCTGTATGGTGCCCACGGGGGAACCCCTTCACTGCAACAGCCCTTCTCAAGGGGCCACTTTCTCTTGGGGGTCTGCCCCTTCCCCTTCTGGGACTGCATCTCCCTGCACCCCCAGTATGCCTGTCCCTCTTCCGTTGGCCCCCTCGGGGAGTCAGCATGATCTGAACCCCATGGGGCCTCCCCTCCCAGCGGGAACAGCGCAGCCCTGTTCTCCAGCCGCACTCAGGAGCTTTACTGAGCTGTGAACCCAGCACAGGGTCCCTCGGGCCTGTCGGCCTGGCCCCCTCAGCCCAGCATGTCTGAGCCCCCCTGCAGCCAGGCAGGCCCTGCCTACTGCCCCTGCCCCAGGAGCCCCCTTCTTCCAGCCCAGCCTCCAGTGTCCCTCCAGCAGCCCCTCCCCTGGCCTCAGTCTTCTGACAAGGTACCAGGGTCGACTGGGCCCCTCTTCTCCTCCCTCCCTCTCCTCCGGCCATTGTTCCCCCGGCTGGGACCAGCTGGGCAGGGCACTGGGGTTCTCTCTCTGCAGCACACTGGCCAGACCCGGCCGTGCCCTCTCACCAGGGTCTCCCGGTCACCAGTCACTGGGTCTCCATTCTCCAGGCCACTGGTCAGGGTCCCAAGTTCCATGATGGTCCTTGCCACAACAAACACCCGCCCCTCCCATTACACCAGTAACCCCCAGGGACAGTGAGTGCTGCCCCCTGCCCCCCACTTCCTCAAGCCTCTTCCCCCCGCGAGACCGAACTGAGCGGGGTCATTCAGCCAGTGGCCTGGGGACGTTCAGTGGCCCCGCGCCATGATAAATCACCAGCTGTGCCATCGGCTTTCCCTTTAACAGTGGTGCAGTCCTGCAGGAGCAGGCTCCATCTGTCATGGCTCCTTCCCCACTCTGGCATGATAAATGCAGAAGTGGGGGCCAGCAAGTGTACCCCAAAGCCTTATCTACCAGGCTTTGGTATAAAACTTCCCCCAAAATCTTAAAACCCTAGATTTTGGGAATAAAACTTCCGCTGCCACCACCCAAATATTAATAACGAGATGAGGGGAAAGATCATTTGGGAAATCTCACCCTATTATAAAAATCAGGACACACAGTAACCAATGGCAGGTTAATAAAAAGAAAGGAGAAAACTTTTATTATTACAACAATATTCCTGTTGCAAGCATAAGGCTCAGATGGAAAGGTAACAAAATATACTCATGGAGGAATTACACCATGGGCTAGAACTTAGTTAAAAAGAAAAGCCAAACATCTCTTAAGCAGTGCCAGATATCAGATCCCATACCCATCCCTTCAAACAATAAAGCCTAACGAAACTACCTAAACTTTACCCTACTTACAGAAAATGAAGAATGGTGTCTTGGAGAGAGAGAGAGAGACATGCTTGTCCCTCCCTGTAGCTGCAGAGCACACACCCCGAGAGAGAAAAGGAGAAAAAAAACCCCAAATTCCTTTGTCCCAGTTTGAAAGTCCCACCTACATTCCTACTGGTCACTCCACCTGGCTAGGTGTAGTTAACTCCTTAATCCCCAGGCTGCTGGCTAACCCTCATAATCATGACACCATCTCAGCAGCTTGGCCTTGGCCCCTTCATCTGGTGCGGCCACACTGGGGAGAGGGGTCGGTTCCACCGTGAAGCATCCCTGGCAGCTCCCAACAAGATTGTGGGTTCGCTTCAAGACAGAGTCAACCAGGGATAGTTGTTTTTATTACTCTCACTACGTTACTACGATTACAGGCTTAATACTGCCAGATGGTTACCCAGCTACTGCAAAGTGACACCAATAAGCACAGGCAGAGCAATGCATAAAAGAGTAACAGGCACTTGGAAATGCTTTTGCCCCTTCAGTCTGTGGGGAGTCCCATTCCAGTCACCTTGCACCAGGCCGCAGGGGACGTGGCTCCAGCTAGAGGGATCCAGGGCACCCTCTGAGGTCTAGGTCCCTGGTGAGACTCACTGGGCACAGGACTCCTTACACTAGTTATATTACAGTTGCTTACCGGGTGTGCACGTACCTGGCTCAGCACCATTCGTATCACGCTCATGAGCTGAGACTGAGGTCAAACTTGTTTACTGCTCAGTAGCTCCCCTCCTCCCAGGGGAAGGGATAGCTCAGCGTTTTGCGCACTGGCCTGCTAAACCCAGGGCTGTGAGTTCAATCTTTGAGGAGGCCATTTAGGGATCTGGGGCAAGTCTGTCAGGGATGGTACCTGGTCCTGCCGTGAGGGCAGGGGACTGGACTGGATGACCTCTCAAGATCCCTTCCAGCTCTATGAGATAAGTATAGCTCCATATTATTATAGCTCAAGGCATGGGTTAGAGCTGATAACGCCCAGCTGCTGTTGGGGCTTGCAGGGTCCCAGGCTATGCTAAGCTGGGTACAGCAGGAATAGAAACGTCCATCCCAGGCCCGCTACGCTGCTGGACCCACATATGACTTTTATGTGACACAAGGGCCCCACAGGGGTGGTGAAGGCCGACTGTGCCCTGGCCTCTGGGTCCAAAGGCACCTGCCAGTCCCCTTTGGTGAGAGCCACAGTAGTGAGGTCCTGCTCCCGCCCACCCAATGTGTCTAGAATGACGTCAGTATGAGGCATGGGATCGGCATCGGACACAGGGATGGGGCTGAGCTTCTGATAGTCCACGCAGAACCGGATCAACCCGTCCTTCTTGGGGACCAGCACCACTGGGGAAGCCCAGGGCTAGACGAAGGCTGGATCACCCCAAGAGCCAGCATGTCCCCACCCTCCCTCTCCAGGTCCTGGGCTGCTTTCCCAGCGACCCTGATGAGCGTTGGGCTTCTGTCTCTGTCTGGTGCACAGCCTGGTTAGTGAGCCCGGGCCGGGAGGAGAACAGCTGCTGGTAGGAACACAGCACCTCCCTGATCCCTGCCTGCTGGGCCTGTGTTAGCTGGTCGGAGGGGAAATTGATTCCAGCGAGGTGCCAGCCTCAGCCTCTGGGAGGAGACCCACCAGGGGATCCTCCCCCTTCTCCTCCCACTGCCCACACACGGCCAGCACCTACTTCTCCCTGTCCCAGTATGGCGTCACCATGTTGACATGGTACACCTGCCGGCTGAGGGCCCGCTGGACAGCTTCACTACATGCTTCTCCTCCTCTGTGAGCTGCAAGCAGATAGGGATGCCCCCTTCATGGCTGTCAGACAGGTAAGGGAAGTGAACTATCACCTGGTGGCCAGTGGCGTAGAAGTGGGTACGTGCAGAGCGGTCGTACCAGACTTCCTGCCTCTCAAGTCTAGATAGTTGAAATCCCCCATCACCACCAAATCCTGAGCTTGGGATGATTGTGTCAGTTGCCTACAACTACCGGGTCACACCGGGACCTCGTGTTCAGCTAATTATCCCATCACACCCCTTCACTGCACTGCCCCCATTGAGTGAGCATGGCCTGTGTTCTTTGCTCCTAGATACAAGTGTCTGCATAGCTCTGTAAGAACCCACGTTGTTTGCTTCAGTCCCATTTACCAACCAGTGCAGGTCGCACGGAACCAGTGACCTGCTCTCTTGGTTATTTACGATCCCCCCACTTTTATGTCAACTGCGAACTTCCTCCGTGTTCCGGCATGAGAAGAGGAGCTCCTGGGTTGCTGACACGTGTTGGTGCTTATACCCCTCAGTTATCGCCTGTAACGTACGTCTCCAGCAAAGCCAGGTGCCTGCAAGAACAGGTCTCCCTGAAAGACAGAAGGGAAGTAACTGAGGTGCAGGCCTGTAGTCCTGGTGCCAGAAAGCCCTGCCAGGAATCGCTCTTTGCCTGCTGCTCACACAGAGCAGAGACGTGAGAGCCCTGAGGCCTGAGCCCATGTTGGCCAAAGTTGTGCTCTGACCACAGCCAGGGCCTTTCCAACGCAGATGCTTGCCTGCAAGGCAGTGTCCAGTGCATGGACTCGGCTCCGGCAAGGCCTGACCGGCTAGCCCTAAAGCACACACCAGCTGGCCAGCACAGTGCGTCCCATCCTTGCCTGCGACAAGATGGCTGGACTCAGGTGATGGGTGGTGGCACCTTGTCTGAGCCCTCCAGAGTGGGGAACAGGCACATGTTCTCAGAAACGTCTGGGGAAAGGTGCGAAGGGGGGTAACACGTAACAAGTAAGGAGATGAAGAAGCTGTTTGCCCAGATTCTCTCCCAGTCCAGAAGGTGTGGGCTATCTCCCTTCAGCCCTTCCTCCTGCCTGGGGGGGCAGTGGAAACTCCTGCCATTGACTGTAAGGGGGCGGTTGGCCTCTCACTGAAACTTAGAGAGGATTTTTGATTGGCCCTTTCCCAGAACCAATAGGAAACAGAAGGGTCAATGGGAAACCAGGCCCCTGAGATTGACAGACCCCAGGGGTAATGCTCCTGGTCAGGTTGATTGACAAGGCAGGCAGGCCAATGAGGGAGTCAGGAGGTGTGATGAATGGGGAGGGAGGGTAAACACAATTTTCTGGACATTCCAGTCATTCAGTTGGCTAAAATCATTTCCCAACAATTCTTAAATCTTGAGACCCAACCCCAGCAGCCTGGCCCGTACGTGTTAAACCACAGGCAGTGGGACCTAGAGCGACCCCAGGAATGCCAGGGAAGCAGGAAGTGAGTTGGCAGGAGGCAGAGAGCCAATGGAAACAGAGTTGGGCCTTTGACTTGGAAGAGTGACCTTCCTGTCCCTGTTGTGTGACCAGAGCAGAGCCCCTGGGAGGAGCAATGAGGAGTCAGGGAGCCAGGCCTGGAGAATCCCGCGACACCCCTGCCTGGGGAAGGAGGGAGCCGTGGCACCGCGGAGATGTGAGTGGAACAGGGAATGGTTAGTCAGACGCTGTCAGGGTATTTTCTATATGTTGGGGGTTGTTGGGTGTCTCTGTGCTGCGCACAAGTAGCCGCCCCTTGTGCTGGGGCTTTCCAAACTGAGTCCCAGGGGAGCAAGTCTCTGGGTGTGAATCCTTTTCCAGCTGCTCTGAAACACCCGGCCACCGGGCAATGCCTCACCAGGGGGTTTTCTCTTTTGTTAATAAAAAACCTGTGTAAGACCCTGATGTGAACCCTGGGCCCTGGGAGGCAGGCGGTGCCGTGGGCCCCTGCCTCAGACTGCGCGCAGCCCAGCTCCCAAGAGAAACGACATTCGCAAGCTCTCTGAAAAGGGAGGGTTAAAGAGCGTGAGGGTCCCCACAGGAAGCAATTCCCAGGCTCTCCAGGGGGCTGTGCGTTTGGGGGTGGCAGCGAGTCCAGTCCCAGGCTGGGGAGTCTGTGACCCTTGGGGGGGGGGACACCAGCCTGTCGTGGCAGGGAATTTGAAAGCCTCTTGTGGGCCCCACCTTCTGCCCCCAAAGCGCCAGGGTGGGGAGCAGCCTTGACAGAAGGCCAGGTGAGTCCCATCCCCGTGTGAGCTGGGGCTGCCTGGCTGGAGGGGGGCCAGTGCCCAGGAGGGGCAGGTAGCCAGCAGGCAGACAATGGCTGAGAGGAGACACAAGCACTTCCTAGAGACACACATGGGCCGTTACAAGGGGCTCGGAGCTCAGGGATTCTCCTCAGAAATATCACCGCCCTGGGCAGCACCTGTCCTGGCAGAACCCCTAGCAAAGGGAACTCGCTGTGGCCAGGCAAACTGAGGCAAGGGAAACCATCACCTGGCCAAGGTCAGGCGCGGAAGGAGCGGCAGGGTGACACACAGACGCCAGGGTTATGGGCTGCCCCGCTGGGCGCACCGAGGGGGAAATGGCCTCCCACCCTGGCAGGGCTGTTCGCTGGCTGGGAGGCAGAGGAAGGGCTGGAAGGGGAGGCTGAGCCTTCACCATGCGTGCCCCCGCCCCCCGGCCCGGCGCTGGGAACTCTGGGGCCCCACTTCCGCTCCCACTGAGACCTGCCCCACAGCCCAGCCCGGGGTCGCTTGGTGAGAGCGGCGCAGGAACGCGGCAGCAGCCAAAGGTTCCTGCGGAGAGAGGGCAGCTGGGGGATTTGCGAATACGCACCGGGCAGCCAGCTCCTCTCTGACAGCCCAGAGCCCAGGTGTCTGCTCTGCCCTCAGGAGGGCCCTCGACTGCTGTTTGCGCCAATCGCTGGGTAATTAGCTCAGAAGCACCGACAGCCTGTTTGCGTCCAGATGCTGCTTCTCCCTTAAGGCAGAGCAACCCCCCTGGGACGGCCCAGAGCTGGGTTATAACCAGCGCCCAGCCCTGTGCCATAACCAGCGCCCAGCCCTGTGCCGGCTCTCGGCGCGGGACACTGCTGCAGATGCTGGGCTGAGAGAGGTTCCAGGGAAGACACGTCCCTCTCAGCACTCACAGGTACCAGCTCTGGCTGAGGGCTCCCCCGCCCCACAGCCCCAGGGCAGCATGGGTGTGAGGGGCAGAGAGTCGGTCTGGGGTTCTTCGCGCTCTTCCCAGCCATTAAACATCCCAGAGCCCTGCCACACGAGTGAGTTTTCTCCAGTATCATGGGCCAAAAATGTCGCTCTCTTCTGTGCACCCCTGCCTGTCCACGCTCATGGGCTCCACCCCCGAGGCGGCTGCGTCTCTGTGCACAGGGGCCCTTGGGCTGAGCGGTGGGGCAGACGTTCGGTACCAAACAGCCCTCAGGCCGGGGCAGCACTTTGCTCAGGCCCCACTGGGGAAGCTCCCCCGGCAGCGAGAGCTGGTAAGAGCGCGGGAGCCAGCGCGGGTGAGTGCCCAGACACTGCCCCTCCTGCATCGCAGGGCGCTGGTGGGAAGGGGCCGGGGCTGCTCCCTGACGTGTGTCACTGGAAGCCATGGGGGGGCAGGGCCCCTCACTGGAACGAGCCAACGTTGGGATCCAGCCCGGGCCGGACGTCTCCTCTCGTTTGTGCGACGAGTCGGCTGAACTCTAACGCCTGGAATTTTCACAAACCGAGTCGGGCCCGAGTTTGAACCTACATCTGCTCTACGGGACTCTGCCACCCTTGCCGCTGGCCCCACCTTCCGTGGCAAGGCAGAAACGTCCCTCCGCCGTTCCCAGGCCGCCTTCCCTGCCTCGTCAGAGCGCTGCCGTGTCCCCTCAGCGCCTCCTTCCAAGCTATGCGCCCCCACTTCCCTGGCCTGCGTCCTGTCCCTCGCACCCTCCCTGGCGCCTGCCTCTGAAGCCCGCCCAGCGCTGCCACTCCTGTTCTGGGCCGTGCTGGCCCACAGAGGCTCCGCCAGCGCTGAGCAGGGTGGCGCTATCGCGAGCCGTCACTCACTTACTGCAACCGCCCCCTACCTCCGCCAAACACCGACACTGCCGCCTGCCCCGGCACTTCTGCCCCCCAGCCCCGCAGTGTGGGGAGACGGGCTCCCTGCGCCTCGGTGCCAGCAGCGCTAGGGCAGGGCCATGCAGAGCTGCCGGTGGAGAGAAGCCCTCGAGCAGGACTCCCGGAAAAGCGCCCGGTCTGGGCCTGCAGCCATGGGGGCTGGAGCACCCCCACTTCCCTTTGCAGCTTGCTCCAGAGGCTCCTCGCCTGCAGGGCTCAGCGCTCAGCCTGGCTTCCAGCTGGAGTTTGTCTGGCTTCAGCTGCCCACCCCCGGGCCCTGCCCGGCTGGTCTCTGCCCGATCGCCCTGCCTGGCAGCGCCCAAGGCTCTCTCCCCAACCCCCTCTCTCCTGGGCTGGCCCCCTCCCGAAGCCTCAAACATCCTCTTTCCAGTGGGAACCCCAGACCCCAGAGCCATGTGCAGAGGAATTTCCTTGCCCTGCTCCCCCACGTCCCAGCAGCCCCTTGGCCCTGGCGTGGCACTGGGAGCTCCCGGTGAGCTGGTGTCCCCAGCGACCCCTGCATCCTTCTCCGTGGGTCAGGCCTGCGGGCCCTGCGCCGAGAGAGTCACTTTGCACGTGACCGTATTAAACATTCTCTTTCCTTGGGCCTGGCTCTCCAAACGCTCCAGGCCAATCGGTGCACCGGCCTGGGCCTCCTCATGGTGGCCCCAGCCCCTGGGGCATCCGAACATTCTGTCTGCAGGGACTTTCCGTTTGCATCCAGATCACTGCGGCAAACAGCGAATAGCACCAGCCCAGCCCTCATCCCTGCAGAGCCCGGCTAGACACAGCCCGGTCCCTGGCCCCTCGACAACGGCTGTCTGAGAGCTGTCAGACGGACCGCTTTTAATCCATTTTACAGGTGCTCTACTGGTCTTCTCCAGTCATGACTGGTGTGGGAAAAGTGACTAAGGAAAAGTTATCTACTTGTTCCCACAATATAAGAGCTAGGGGTCACCAAATGAAATCAATAGGCAGCAAGTTTAAAACAAACAAAAGGAAGTTTTTTTTCACTCAGCGCACAGTCCACCTGTGGAACTCCTTGCCAGAGGATGTTGTGAAGACTAGGACTTTACCAGGATTAAAAAAAGAGCTCGATAGATTCATGGAGGTTGGGTCCATCAGTGGCTATTAGCCAGGATGGGTAGGAATGGTGTCCCTGGCCTCTGTTTGTCTGGAGGTGGGTGATGGGGGAAACATCATGTAGGGATTCCCTGTTCTGTTCACTCCCTCTGGGGCACCTGGCATTGGCCGCTGTCGGCCGACAGGACACTGGGCTGGAAGGACCTTTGGCCTGACCCAGTCTGGCCATTCTTATGCTCTTAATGTGAATGCTAATCAAAGCATGAACTCAGGTTGATTTGCCAAGACCTGGTATTCACAGACCCTGCAGTTGACTGGTAATCACGAGATTTCCAGATTTTTTCAAACCAAGCCCATGGCAGCTCTTCCATTTTTTCTCAACCTCATCGAATCTTTTTTAAGCTTTTCCCCCTTTTTTTTTATGACTTTACATTTAACACAGAAATTGCCCTAAATCTTGCGTTGGATTTGTCTTGTTCTTAGTACTTGACAAAGCTCCTTTGTGCGCCCCTTGGCCCTGCCAGGCACGGCGTGTTCCCTGGTGCCTTTAGTGTCACTTAGAATGGTCAGAACTTCCAGTTTGTAGTGCTGGCCGGCCCCTTCCCCCTTGGATCTGTTGGCCTTTGCCCCGATTGTTTTTAGCCAGCCTGGCCCACGTGCCTGGCTAGGGCCCTAGGACTTTTCCCCTAGCTAGTTAACTCCCCTCAAAGAAATCCCAGTTTTCAGTCCCATGTTCTGCGTGGTGCTTCCCTCCCAAGCGGCTTTGGCTGGCCATGTTCCGCCAACAGCTTCGGCTAGAGCTCCCCCGGCTCAGGCCGGGCCCGGCAGCGGTGAGGTGCTCATTCGGGGGCGGCCATCGCCTGTGGGAAGGGGCACGAGCAGCCCCTTTGCTATGTAGGGGGGCTCCCCAAGAGTTTGCCAGTAAAACCAGCCCAGAACCACCGCGCCAGAGCAATGTGCTACGCCTGGGCCTGCGTGTCCACAGAGAGAGCCGGGGGGGACCTGCTCCGGGAGCTCGTTCGAATGTAACAATCAGCCGGTCTCCATTGGCACGTCCCCTTCTTTGTCTCTCCTCTGAGCGAGCCCGCCCCAGGCTTTGCCGTGCGCCAGGCAGGGCGGCTCACCCACTCAGGGCAACGCACCCATGCTAGACATACACAAATCCATGGGCCTGGATTTAATGCATCCGAGGGTGCTGAGGGAGTTGGCAAATGTCCTTGAGGAGCATTTGGTCATTATCTTTGAAAAGTCGTGGAGATCAGGAGAGATCCCGGATGATTGGAAAAAGGCAAATGTAGTGCCCATCTTCAAACAAGGGAAGAAGGACGATCCAGGGAACTACAGACCAGTCAGCCTTACCTCAGTCCCCGGAAAAATCATGGAGGGGATCCTCGAGGAATCCATTTTGAAGCACTTGGAAGAGGGGAAAGTGATCAGGAATAGTCAACATGGATTCACGAAGGGCAAGTCGTGCCTGACCAATCTGAGTAGCTTCTATGATGAGGTAACTGGCTCTATGGACGTAGGAAAGTCAGTGGATGTGATATACCTTGACTTTAGCAAAGTTTTGATACGGTCTCCTACAATATTCTTGCCAGCAAGTTAAGGAAGTAGGGATTGGAGAAATGCACTGTAAGGTGGATAGAAAGCTGGACAGACTGTCGGGCCCAACAAGTAGTGATCAACGGCTCGATGTCAGGTTGGAGGTGGGTTTCAAGTTCTAGGACAGGTTTTGTTCAACATCTTTATTAATGACCTGGATGAGGGGATGGGTTTCACCCTCAGCAAGTTTGTGGATGACACTAAGCTAGGGGAAGAGGTAGATACGCTGGAGGGCAGGGATAGGGTCCAGAGTGACCTAGACAAATTGGAAGATTGGGCCAAAAATAATCTGATGGTCAACAAGGACACGTGTAGAATCCTGCACTTGGGATGGAAGAATCCCAAGCATAGTTACAGGCTGGGGACCGACTGGCTAAGTAGCAGTTCTGCAGAAAAGGACCTGGGGGGTTACAGTGGATGAAAAGCTGGATATGAGTCAACAGTGCGCCCTTGTAGCCAAGAAGGCTATTGGCATATTAGGGTGCATTAGGAGGAGCATTGCCAGCAGATCCAGAGAAGTGATTATTCCCCTTTATTCAGCTCAGGTGAGGCCACATCTGGAGTGTTGCATCCACCACAGAAAGGATGTGGATGCATTGGAGAGGGCCCAGTGGAGGGCGAACAAAATGATTCGGGGGCTGGAGCGCATGACCTATGAGGAGAGGCTGAGGGATTTGGGTCTGTTTAGTCTGCAGAAGAGAAGAGTGAGGGGGGATTTGAGAGCAGCCTTCAACTTCCAGAGGGGAGGTTCCAAAGAGGAGGGAGAGAGGCTGTTCTCAGTGGGGGCAGGTGGCAGAACAAGGAGCAATGGGCTCAAGTTGCAGTGGGGGAGGTCTAGGTTGGAGATTAGGAAAAACTATTTCCCTAGGCGGGTGGGGAAGCACCCGGGATGGGTTCCCTAGGGAGGGGGTGGAATCTCCATCCCTAGGGGTGTTTCAGTCTTGGCTTGACAGAGCCTTGGCTGGGATGATTGAGTCGGGGTTGGTCCTGCTTTGGGCAGGGGGCTGGACGCGATGACTCCTGAGGGCTCTGCCTGCCCTGGGATTCTGTGATTCCAGGACAGCGCACCCAAGCTGGTCAGTACACCCGTGTAGGCACTCACGCAGGGCACCCCCCATTCCCGCAGCCTGTCCGGGCAGCCTGCTTCCAGCCACCAGGTCCTGTTGGCACCCGGGTGAGCAAACAAAGCAACGGCCCCGGCCAGCAGCTCTTCCATCCCCTCCCTTGGGCATCTCAAAGGGGGGCTTGTTCTGGCCACGGCTGTGAGTGAGCAAGCGTTTCCAGGGAGCTCCGACCAGGGACACGCCAGGTTTTCCCTGGGCCGCACCCCCCGACCTGGGGCTTGGCAACGGGCTGGCTCCTTTCCACTCTGAGATTCTGAGCAAGGGGGCGACTGGGGAGCCCAGGGCAGCAGGGACGCCCAGTTGCAGACAAGGCCGGCTAGCCAGGGGCCGCAGGCGTTTCCTGCTGCGGGTAGGAATGAGGAGCCATGGGCCCTGCAAAGTGGGGGATCGGTATTGGGGGGCAGGGCTTCGTCACTCCCTTCTCTGAGTGATGAGAGTGTCGGTTTCGGTGAAGAGCAACCCGTCGGCTTCCCCCGCCTCCCGCCCTGTCTCATGCCCACGTTGTCTCCCCTTCCAGGCATTGGCAGAGAGACCATCACCTGAGCCCCTGGGCACATGCAGGAAGTCAGGGGAGCACATAGCACCTGCAGGAGACCCCCTTCGACCTCAGCGCGGGACAGCTCCCCCACGCCATGTCCGATTCCAACACCACCCTCTTCACCAACCCCTCCACCTTCATCCTGCTGGGCATCCCTGGCCTGGAGGGGGCCCACGTCTGGATCTCCATCCCCTTCTGCATCATCTACGCCATTGCCCTCTTGGGGAACTTCACCATCCTCTTCATCGTGAAGACAGAGCTGAGCCTCCATGAGCCCATGTACTATTTCCTCTGCATGCTGGCCGTCACCGACCTGGTCCTCTCCACATCCACGGTGCCCAAAATGCTGAGCATCTTCTGGTTCAATGCCCGGGAGATTGATTTCAGTGCCTGCCTCACCCAGATGTACTTCATTCACTGCTTCTCCGCGATGGAGTCTGGCACCCTCATGGCCATGGCCTTGGATCGCTACGTGGCCATCTGCCACCCCCTGAGACATTCCACCATCCTGACCAAGCCGGTGGTGGCCAAGATGGGCCTGGCCGTGGCGCTGCGCAGCGGTATGCTCGCCCTGCCCTACCCCTTCCTGGTGAGACAGTGGCCGTACTGCAGGACCAATGTCATCACCCACTCCTTCTGCGACCACATCGCCGTGGTGACGCTGGCCTGTGCCGACGTCCGCGTCAGCAGCTACTACGGCCTCTTCGTGCTGTTCTCTGCTATCGGCCTGGACGCACTTCTAATCCTCCTGTCCTACACCCAGATCCTCAGAGCCATCTTCCGCCTGCCCACCAAGGACGCCCGGCTCAAGACCTTCGGGACCTGTGGCTCCCACCTATGTGCCATCTCCACATTTTACATCCCAGAATTCTTCTCCTCCCTCACTCACCGCTTCGGCCACGTGCCCCTGCACTTCCTCATTCTCATTGGCAACGTCTACCTCCTGATGCCCCCCATGCTGCACCCCATCATCTACGGGGTGCGGACCCAGCAGATCCGGGACAGGCTGCTCCGGCTCTTTGCTCCGAAAGGGATGTAAGGGTTTCTCCTGGTGCCCAGGCTCTCAGCCCCAGCTCCATGCCGAGTTGGCTGGTGACGCGGTGCAGGGCCCTCTTCAGGGAGACATTCACCCTTTCCTGGCCCAGTGTGCTCGGTCAGCCTGACACGCTGGGGAATGCATCAATGTACAATACACTGGCTTGCCACCATTCTAACTGCAGGTAGCTGGGCCCCCCAAAACCACGCCCCTGCTCCATCTCTTCTGCCAAGGGTTTGCCCCTTCCCTGCCTCTTCCCCCCATGCACTGACCCCGTCTCCTCTCCTCCCCTCCTTGGTCGCGGGACCTGCCCACCTCCCCGTCCTCCAGCTGCAAGGGAGCCAGCTCAGATTCTGGCAAGGATCTCCCCTTTGCCCCGATCCAAGGGCTGGGCAGGCTCTAGGAAATCCCACCTTTTCAGCAGGTAACTAAGCAGTCAGCTGGCAGGAGCCCTGTACCGAATTCCCACGGAACAGAAAGTGCAAGCGCACTCTGACATCTTGTGGCAAGTCGCGTGAGGCACACAGGTTAGGGCGACAATTTTAATCTGGGTGTGACGGGGAGGTCACAGACAACCCCTTCAGGGCTACTCCGGGTGCTGGCACGGCCACTGCCAATCGCCTTCCCACTCTCTGGGGCTCCGCACCGCCCGGTCCTGCTGGGCCCGCTCCCTGGTCTCCTCCAGGCAAGGCCCCGAGCTGAGGTCCCCTGCCCCGCCCGACGAGCAGCACAGACACTGAACCACTCCAGGTCCAAGGAGAGGGCAGTTTAGGGCCCAGGCTCCTGGGACACGGCTCCCCAGATGGGATCAGACCCCCGTGAATGACCTGGGTGAGCCCCTTTAGCAGTGAATGGGGGACTGTGCCCACTGGTTTGTACAGAAATCCCTTAGTGCCGGAGAGTCCCCTGGCCGCTCCCCACCGGCCACTGCTGAGCCTGGAGGACAAGAGGGGGTTTGCATAGGGCTGCCTGGACACTGAGGCCTCCCTTGGTCACTTTCATTCGCACATTTCAAACCCACGAAGGGTTCCCTGCTCCACGTGAATGATCGTGCACACACGAGTGACACACACGTCGAGGTGAGGGACACAGACCCAGCACACCATGGCATGGAGAGCAATGCTCCAAGCACCTCGGAGTGCTGGCCACAAGCCCGTTTCATAAAGCATGGGGGGGTGGGTCTGTCACACTATCGTCCTACTGTGTTACTGAGAGACAGACCCCGTCAGGACTCCTGGGCGCTCTCAGCTCTGGGGGGAGCAGGGTCTAGTGGGCGCAGCAGGGGGCAGATACGTCTGGGTTCTATGTAAGAACATCAGAGCGGCCAGGCTGGGTCAGAGCAACGGTCCATCCAGCCCAGTGTCCTGTCGGCCGACAGTGGCCAATGCCAGGTGCCCCAGAGGGAGGGAACAGAACAGGGAACCATCCAGGGGTCCCTCCCCTGTCACCCATTCCCAGCCCCTGACACACAGAGGCAGGGTCCCCTCCCTGCCCAGCCTGGCTCTCAGCCATTGATGGACCCTCCTTGAACTTGGTTTCTATTGGAACCAGATTACAGCTTTGGCCTTCACAGTATCTCCTGGCAAAGAGTCCCCAGGCCGACGGTGAAAACACCTTCCTTCTGTTTCTTCTAAACTTGCTGCCTCTTCCTGCCATTGGCCGACCCCCAGTTCTTGTGCTGTCTGGGAGTAAATACCATTCCTTACCCTTTGTCCGTGCCATTCGCGACTTTAGAGCCTCTCCGCTATCTCCTCTTGGACCCCTCCTCCCCGAGCAGGCAGCAGCCCGAGTGCCCATCTCTCTTCATGCGGCGTGTTCCATGCCCCGTGCGCTTCCGTTGCCCTTCTCCAGTTCCACACGTTGCTTTGGGGGGGGCTGTGCACACAGTGTTCACGGTGTCGGCGTAGCGCCGGTTGATGCCAGTGTCTGCCACCTTTAGGAGCTGCCCATGCAGGCTGAGCAGACCCCATTAACTCACCGACTGCGCGAAACAGCCGTACCCTTAGGTCGCTCTCCTTTCCTTTCGGGGCTGCGCGGGGCTGACTCCCCACCACGGCGCCTCCAGCCGGTTGCTCTGGGAATTAGCTGGTTGCTCGCTGGACGCCTCCCTTGAGCTGGTGTCTCCCCGTGTTCTCTCTGACCACGGCGTCCCCTCCAGGACACGGCCCCCCGGCAGGGCCCACGCCAGTGCCTGAGCCCCCTTCCGGAGGTTGGTGTTTATCCTGCTTGCACTCCAGGGTCTTCCCCTCCCCAGGGCACCCTGTTCTCCACCCAGAGAACACCCAGTTGCCCTGCCCCACCTTGTCTCAGTGACCCACTGCCAGTCTCCATCTAGCCCCTGCCTCCGGGGCAAACTGCCATCTGGAATGGCCACTCAGCACTGGCGTAAGAACATAAGAACGGCCGGACTGGGTCAGACCAAATGTCCATCTAGCCCAGTAGCCTGTCTGCCCACAGTGGCCAGTGCCAGGTGCCCCAGAGGGGGTGGACCAAAGACAATGATCAAGCGATTTGTCTCCTGCCATCCTTCTCCAGCCTCTGACAAACAGAGGCCAGGGACACCATTTTATCCCCTTGCTAATAGCCTTTTATGGACCTAACCTCCATGAAATTATCTAGCTTCTCTTTAAACTCTGTTCTAGTCCTAGCCTTCACAGCCTCCTCTGGCAAGGAGTTCCACAGGTTGACTGCGCTGTGTAAAGAAGAACTTTCTTTTATTAATTTTAAACCTGCTGCCCATTAATTTCATTTGGTGTCCTCTAGTTCTTATATTATGGGAACAAGTAAATAACTTTTCTTTATTCACCCTCTCCACACCACTCATGATTTTACAGACCTCTATCATATCCCCCCTCAGTCTCCTCTTTTCTAAACTGAAAAGTCCCAGTCTCTTTAGCCTCTCCTCATATGGGACCCGTTCCAAACCCCTAATCATTTTAGTTGCCCTTTTCTGAACCTTTTCCAAGGCCAAAATACCTTTTTTGACGTGAGGAGACCACATCTGTACTCAGTCGTCTAGACTGGCGCTTTTGCGCCAGAGCTATGCAAATGAGGCTCAGTGTTGGAATATCGCCGAGCCTCATTTGCATAGCTAATGAACCGCCATTTTTCGCGGAAGAGGCTCTTGCGCAATACGGGACTGTCTACACTGCCCCTTCTTGCAAGAAAAAACTTTTGCAAAGCCGTTATGCCGATTATTTTCAGGCATAACGGCTTTGCAAAGGGTTTTTCTTGTGCAAGACGGGCAGTGTAGACAGCCTGCCTTGGCGCAAGAGCCTCTTCTGAAAATGGCGTTCATTAGCTATGCAAATGAGGCTCGGCGATATTCCAACGCTGAGCCTCATTTGCATAGCTCTGGCGCAAAAGCACGCCAGTCTAGACGTAGCCGGGCAGTAAGATATTCTTCAACCTATTTTCTATCCCTTTTTCAATAATTCCTAGCATCCTATTTGCTTTTTTGACCACCACTGCACACTGTGTGAATGTTTCCAGAGAACTATTCACCATAACTCCAAAATCTCTTTCCTGATTAGTTGTAGCTAAATTAGCCCCCATCATATTGTACGTATAGTTGGAGTTATTTTTTCTAATGTGCATTATTTTACACTTATCTACATTAAATTTCATTTGCCATTTTGTTGCCCAATCACTCAGTTTGGTGAGATCTTTTGGAAGCTCTTCACAGTCTGCTTTGGTCTTAACTATCTTGAACAGTTTGGAATCATCCGCAAACTGATGTTTTAGAAGGAAAATTAAAAAAAGAACAAGTCAAAAATCACCTAGAAAAGTTAGATGCCTGCAAGTCACCAGGGCCTCATGAAATGCATCCTAGAATACTCAAGGAGCTGATAGAGGAGGTATCTGAGCCTCTAGCTATCATCTTTGGAAAATCAAGGGTGACGGGAGAGATTCCAGAAGACTGGAAAAGGGCAAATCTAGTGCCCATTTATAAAAAGGGAAATAAGAACAACCCAGGAAACTACGGACCAGTTAGTTTAACTTCTGTGTCAGGGAAGATAATGGAGCAAGTAATTAAGGAAATCATCTGTAAACACTTGGAAGGTGGCAAGGTGATAGGGAACAGCCAGCATGGATTTGTAAAGAACAAATCCTGTCAAACCAATCTGATAGCTTTCTTTGATAGGATAACGAGTCTTGTGGATAAGGGAGAAGCGGTGGATGTGGTATACCTAGACTTTAGTAAGGCGTTTGACACGGTCTCATATGATATTCTTATCAATAAACTAGGTAAATACAACTTAGATGGGGCTACTCTAAGGTGGGTGCATAACTGGCTGGATAACCGTACTCAGAGAGTAGTTATTAATGGTTCACAATCCTGCTGGAAAGGTATAACAAGTGGGGTTCCGCAAGGGTCTGTTTTGGGACCAGCTCTGTTCAATATCTTCATCAACGATTTAGATATTGGTATAGAAAGTACGCTTCTTAAGTTTGCAGATGATACCAAGCTGGGAGGGGTTGCGACTAATCTGGAGGATAGGGTCATAATTCAAAATGACCTGGACAAATTGGGGAAATGGTCTGAGGTAAATAGTATGAAGTTTAATAAAGACAAATGCAAAGTGCTCCACTTCAGAAGGAACAATCAGTTTCATACATACAGAATGGGAAGCGACTGTCTAGGAAGGAGTACGGCAGAAAGGGATCTAGGGGTCATAGTGGACCACAAGTTGAATATGAGTCAGCAGTGTGATGCTGTTGCAAAGAAAGCAAACCTGATTCTGGGATGCATTAACAGGTGTGTTGTGAGCAAGACACGAGAAGTCATTCTTCCGCTCTACTCTGCGCTGGTTAGGCCTCAGTTGGAGTATTGTGTCCAGTTCTGGGCACCGCATTTCAAGAAAGATGTGGAGAAATTGGAGAGAGTCCAGAGAAGAGCAACAAGAATGATGAAAGGTCTAGAGAACATGAGCTATGAAGGAAGGCTGAAGGAATTGGGTTTTTTAGTTTAGAAAAGAGAACACTGAGGGGGGACATGATAGCCGTTTTCAGGTATCTAAAAGGGTGTCATAAGGAGGAGGGAGAAAACTTGTTCATCTTGGCCTCTGAGGACAGAACAAGAAGCAATGGGCTTAAACTGCAGCAAGGGAGGTTTAGGTTGGACATTAGGAAAAAGTTCCTAACTGTCAGGGTGGTCAGACACTGGAGTAAATTGCCCAGGGAGGTTGTGGAATCTCCATCTCTGGAGATATTTAAGAGTAGGTTAGATAAATGTCTATCAGGGATGGTCTAGACAGTATTTGGTCCTGCCATGAGGGCAGGGGACTGGACTCGATGACCTCTCGGGGTCCCTTCCAGTCCTAGTATTCTATGATTCTATGATTCTTACCCCATTCTCCAGGTCATTTATGAATAAGTTGAACACTGATTATTTTCAGGAATAACAGCATTGCGCAAGAGGGTTTTTCTTGCGCAAGAAGGGGCAGTGTAGACACTCCTTCTGGCACAAGAGCCTCTTCCGCAAAAATGGCGGCTCATTAGATATGCAAATGAGGCTCGGCGATATTCCACGCTTAGCCTCATTTGAATATTTCTGGTGCAAGAACCCGCCAGTGTAGACATAGCCTAATAGATTAGTAGGACATGATTTCCCTTTACAGAAACCATGTTGCCTTTCTCCCAACAAATTATGATCTTCTACATGTCTGACAATTTTATTCTTTATTATAGTTTCAACTAATTTGCCAGTAGTGACGTTAGACTTACTGGTCTGTAATTGCCAGGGTCGCCTCCAGAGCCCTTTTTAAGTATTGGCGTTATGTTAGCTGTCTTCCTGTCATTGGGTACGAAAGCTGATTTAAAGGACAGGTTACAAACCACAGTTAATAGTTCAACAATTTCACATTTGAGTTGTTTCAGAACCCTTGGGTGAATGCCATCTGGTCCCGGAGATTTGTTAACATTAAGTTTTTCTATTTGTTCCAAAACCTCCTCCAATGACACTTCAATCCGGGACAGTTCCTCAGATTCATCACCCACAAAGGACGGGTCAGGTTTGGGAATCTCTCCAACATCCTCAGCCGTGAAGACTGAAGCAAAGAAATCATTTAGTCTCTCTGCAATGACTTTATCGTCCTTGATTGCGCCTTTTGTATTTCAATCATCCAGGGGCCCCACTGGTTGTTTAGCAGCTTCCTGCTTCTAATGTACTTACAAAACATTTTGTTTTAGTTTTTGAGTTTTTGGCTAGCTGTTCCTCAAAATCTTCTTTGGATTTTCTTATTACATTTTTACACTTAATTTGGCAATGTTTATGTTCCTTTCTATTTACCTCATTCCATGAGGAGTACCGGTAGTTCGAATTAGGATCTTTAATTCAAACTACCTACTCCGTGCCGCGTGTAGCCGCGGGCACGGAGTTTGGACTAAGGGGGATTTAAAAATGGTGGCGCATGGGAACATGCAAATGAAGCCCAGGATATTTAAATCCCGGGCTTCATTTGCAAATCCACTTGCCCTCATTACCCTACCTAGCTCGAACTAACAAGCTAGTGTAGACGTACCCACACTGTGTTTTTTAATTTGGGGTTTACATTTAAGTTGGGCCTCTATTATGGTGTCTTTGAAAAGTGTCCATGCAGCTTGCAGGGATTTTACTTTAATCACTGTATCTTTTAATTCCTGTTTAACTAACCTCCTCATTTTTGCATAGTTCCCCTTTTTGAAATTAAATGCCACAGTTCTTCCCACCACAGGAATGTTAAATGTTATTGTATTATGTCGCTATTTCCAAGTGGCCCTGTGCTAGTTACCTCCTGGACCAGATCCTGTGCTCCACTCAGGACTAAATCGAGAATTGCCTCTCCCCTTGTGGGTTCCTGTACCAGCTGCTCCAAGAAGCAGTCATTTAAGCCATTGAGAAATTTTATCTCTGTATTTTGTCCTGAGGTGACATGTACCAGTCAATATGGGGATAATTGAAATCCCTCATTATTATTGAGTTTTTAATTTTGATAGCCTCTCTAATGTCCCTTAGCATTTCAACTAAGGGGGATTTAAAAATGGTGGCGCACGGGAACATGCAAATCCCTGTCCTGGTCCACACTCACTGGCCAAGGGGGGTGGACCTGCTGCCCCTGCCTACGTCAGGCCCTGCAGCCTGGGAGCTTGCTTGGCCAGAACTTCCCCAGCCCTGCCTGCCTTCCCCAGCACTGCTCTACCGCCAGGAAGCTTCCTGCCTCCCTGGCAGTCTGGTCCCTACTGCTCTCTCTCCAGAGCAGCCGTCAGTTCTCCCCTCCCTCCAGGAGCCCTTCTTTATACAGCCCCCAGCTGGGTTCTCCTTAGCCAGAACGGCCTCAGCTGGGGCTTCCCTCGCAGCCCTCACTCAGGACTGGGGTGTTGCCCTTAAAGGGCCAGTGCAGGGCAAGCGCCCTGTCCCAGGGGGATCGAAAGCTGGCTAGACTGCTGGGCCCAGCGGGTAGTGATCAACGGCTCGGTGTCAGGATGGCGGTCTGTTTCTAGCGGAGTGCCCCAAGGGTCGGTTCTAGGGCTGGTTTTGTTCAATATCTTTATTAATGAGTTGGATGCGGGGATGGATTGCACCCTCAGCATCTTTGAGGGGGAAGGGTAGCTCAGTGGTGTGAGCATTGGCCAGCTGAACCCAGGGATGTGAGTACAGCCCTGCAGGGGGCCATTTAGGGATCTGGGGCAAATCTGTCAGGTAGGGTACCTGGTCCTGTGTGAGGGCAGGGGACTGGACTCAATGACCTCTCAAAGTCCCTTCCAGCTCTGTGAGATAGGTAGGTAGGTAGGTATGGGGGATGGAGGGGATGTTAAGAGGCAGCAGAGGATCCACAGCAGCTGGATTCCTTCAAGGAACAGCATGTGTGCTTCATCCAGTGCTTCCTGAGAGATCCTTGTCCCTGGAGACCCTTCCTTCCAGGTGCTAACCCAGCACCCTGCTCCTGTCCCCTCCCTCCAGACCAGACACCTCCCCCAGCTTGTCCCTGTACCCTACATCCCACCCAGATTCTGTATCCCTGTCCTGCACACTGGGTCCCTCATTTTTGGTCCCACCTCAGAGTGTAGAGGGGCCCACAAAATCCACTAGCCCTGGTACTCAGAAGAGTTAATCTGGCCTGAGGCCTTGAACCTCAGTCCTACTTCTCCCCCTCTCCCGCACCCCCCCGGCCCCGCCTTGGGGCTGGAATGCCAGGGGAGGGAGGTGTGGCATAGTGGGGGGCTGTCTGCTCTGTGACCCGGGGTTCCCCTGCGCTGTGATGGGAGATTCTCACTGACTCTCCCAAATGTGGATTCACCCAGACACCCAGGCTCAGTCTCCCAGGGCGAGACAAAGGGAGGAGGGCAGAGACCAGCACGTGGCTGGGGGGCAGGGCTGGAAGAGAGGGTGGAGTTTCTGTCTGGAATCATGGAGGAAGCAGCCTAAGCAAGGGGCTGGGATTTAGGGGCCCAGGCTCCCCCATCTCAAGGGGGCTGAGGCATCCTAGGCCTGGCCCTGTAACCAGATTGCATCTGTGCTGTGCTGTATCCTGGAGAAACAATAAACTCCCTCTGTACTACTGGCTGGTAGAGTCTGTTCATGCCACTATGGGGGTGCAGGAGGCGGGGGAACCCTGACGCGCCATCACACTGGTGTCAGGAGTGGGATGCACTGCACCCCGAGGATGGAGCTTCCAGCGGCGAGTGCCAAGGCGCAGTAGAAGCAAGGGCCTTAGAGCCAGGCGTGCTGGAGACAGAGCGAAGCGGTTCCTGGGAATTGTGGGTCCCTGCAGCACTAGACCGGTGAGTCCGCACCCAAGAGACCGGCGGGGAGATGGCCTACACCTGACTCCTGAAGACAGAGCTGGTGGGGCTTTGCAGAGAGAGGGGCCTGCCCATGGGGAAAGCAACCAAGGCCCAGCTGATTGCCCGGCTGGAAGAGAATGACCAGCCACGGGGCCGGGACCCTGTCCCAGTGGGGAGCAGCCAGACCCCCCCTGGGAGCGTCTCAGGCTCCGAGAGGGGGCGGAGCACTGGAGCCCGCTGGAGAGACAGGACAGCTTCCCAGGGAAGCCCTGCAAGCCGTAGCCCATCTAGGACAGGGTCCAGCCCAGCAGAGCTGTGGCTCTGTGGATGAAGGAATTGGAAGTAGAGGACCGAGAGAAGGACCGCCAAGATCGAGAGAGGGACCGCCAGGACCGAGAGAGGCAGCGACAGCATGAGTTGGCCATGGCAGAGCGGAGAAGCAGTAGGGCCCCAGCTGTGCAGAGTGGGGAGGGGCCCCAGGGTCCCAGGGCTGCCAGACGCTTGGAGAAGCTCGTGGTGGCCCAACTGAAGGACGTGGGTGACATAGATGGGTTCCTCAGCTCCTTTGAGAAGGCCTGTGGACTGCAACGGGTCCCCCCAGCTGACTGGCTGCAGGAGCTCATCCCCACCCTGAACCAGGAGGCTGCCGGGGTACTCAATCAGCTGGAGGGCCTACAGCCAGGGGTTTACAACCGAGTTAAGGAGGCCCTGCTGCACAAGTTTGGGCTGACCCCCGAGATGTCCAGGAAGAAGTTCCGGGGGGTGCAGAAGGGGCCACAGGAGACTTATGTGGATCTGGCCTCCCACCTGGCACAATACTGCCGCAAGTGGGTGTTTGGAGTCGGAGCCCAGACCGCAGAGGACCTGCGTAAGCTGATCATGATGGAGCAGTTCTGTGAAGCGTGCCTGCCAAGCCTGAGGCTGTGGCTCAAGGACCGAAGTCCAGGGGATCCCCAGGAGGCCAGGAGACTGGCGGATCAGTTCACGGAGAGCCGGTCCGGGTGTGAACGGGAGTCCCCAGGAGAGAGGGAAGCACAACAAGATCGATTCCTGGCTAAGCGACGGAGAGTCACCGACGAGACGAGCCCAGGAGACCAGGACCAGCCATCTGCACCCCAGAGAACCAGCCAGGGCCCAGGCAGAGCCAACCCAAAGGGGCCGCAGGACCTAACTTGCCATCGCTGCGGGCAAAGGGGCCACAAGGAGGCTCAGTGCTCCAGGCGCCGGGACAGATCCCATGACCCGAGGCTTGCTAGGATTAACTGGCTGGGGCTGGGGGAAGGGCAGGCCGCCCCAGAGGCAGGGGCTGGCAGGCAAACCTCAGCTCAGAGTGGGGGGAAGGATGCTCAGTGCACCCCCCCTGGGAGGTCTGACCCTCGGGAGGCGGATTTCTCCATGTACCGGGTGGGGGCAGGGCGGCCCCTGTGGAGCGAGTGCCTCGTGCCCCTGCAGGTGGATGGCAGGGAGGTGGCGGGTTTCTGGGACACGGGGGCGAGGTGACGCTGGCCCGGCCCGAGGTCGTAGCCCCAGACCACATGGTGCCCAACACTCAGCTGACCCTGAGGGGCGTAGACGGGACCCCGGTTAAGGTGCCCGTAGCCCAGGTGCATCTGAAATGGGGGGCCAAGGAGGGCCCCAAGGAAGTGGGGTGCACCAGCACTTGCCCACAGAGGTGCTGATGGGGGATGACCTAGAGGAGTGGCCAGATGGACCCCACAGGACCCTGGTCACCGCCCATAGCCAGAGCACACGGCTGAGGCTGCTCCAACACTTCTACTGGCCGGGGATATTTGCAGCCGTGCAGCGATACTGCCGGTCCTGCGGCTCCTGCCAGAGGGTGGGGAAGGCCCAAGATGGGAGGAAAGCTGCTTGGGGGCCCCTACCCCATATAGAGGAGCGGTTCCGGACGGCAGCATTAGAGATAGTGGGGCCTGTCGGCCAGGTGACCCAGACGGGGAACAAATACATCCTGGTAGCTGTGGATATGGCTACCCACTGCCTCAAGACCGTGGCTCTGCCCTCTAGCGAGGCAGACACAGTGGCAGACGCGCTGCTGGCCCTTTTCAGCAGGGTGGGGTTCCCCCAGGAGGTCCTCACGGACCAGGGATCCCACTGCATGTCAGCCCTGCTCCAGTGCTTATGGGAGAAGCCCGGGGCCCGGCTCACCTGGACCCCAACGTATGGCTCCCAGCCCAGTGGGCTGGTGGGGAGGTTCATGGGGACCCTGAAGCAGATGCTGGAGGCCTTTATGCTCCGGCACCCGCAGGACTGGGACAAGTACCTGCCCCATCTGCTGTCTGCACAGGGGGAGGCACCCCGAGGGTCTGCCAGGCTCTCCCGGACCAGGCCAGGGTGCAGAGGGGAAAGGACCCCCTGGGCTTGCTGAGAGAGCTATGGGAGGGGAAGACCTCCCTGGTTGGAGCGTCGGGGGTGGAGGACGTCCTGGCTTTCCGGGAAAGGCTCACTGGGCTCATGGGCCCGGCCAGAGAGACCCTGGCCAGAGATCAAGGGCAGTGGAAGGGCTGGTACAGCCACCGAAGACGGGCCTGTGCCGGTCCCCCCAGAGCTGTGCAGCAACAGGACAGGGGGGAGCCGGCTCCTGCAGGGCATCGCCGCAGCCAGCCCGACCAAGGGGAGCGCCAATGTCCCCGCGGCGGCTTTCCCGGGCAGGGGACCCGAACTTCCCTAGGTCACAAGCGGAGTGACCCTGCTCAGTTCGCTCTCGGAGGGGGGACACCTGTGGCGTAGTGGGGGGCTGTCTGCTCTGTGACCCGGGGTCCCCCTGTGCTGTGATGGGAGATTCTCACTGACTCTCCCAAATGTGTATTAACCCAGACACCCAGGCTCAGCCTCCCAGGGAGAGACAAAGGGGGGAGGCGGAGACCAGCACCGGGCTGGGGGGCAGGGCTGGAAGAGAGTTTGGGAGTTTCTGTCTGGTATCATGGAGGAAGCAGCCTAAGCAAGGGGGCTGGGATTTAGGGGCCCAGTCTCCCCCATCTCCAGGGGGGCTGAGGCATCCTAGGCCTGGCCTGTAACCAGATGACATCTGTGCTGGGCTGTACCCTGGAGAAGCAATAAACTCCCTCTGTTCTATGGCTGGCGGAGTCTGTTCGTGCCACTACAGGGGTGCAGGAGGCGGGGGACCCCGACGCGCTGCCACAGGAGGTGTCTCAGTTGGGGCCACATCAGTGAGCCTTGTGGGGGCTGGAGGGGATGGGTTTTCTGCATCTCACTTGTGTGGTCCCCAACTGATTTCTCTGTGATTTCTCTGTGGGTCGGTCACCCCTGACCCACAACAGGTTCCCTGCTCCTCCCATAAATAACAACAATGCGGAAAGCCTGCGGCTTGCTCAGCACCCCAACCCTCCACCCGATCCCAACACTCTCCAGCCTGGAGCCCCCTTCCCGAGCCAGCAGCCCCTTCTCCACGTCCTCCTGCACCCAAATTCCCTCCCCAGAGCTTGCACCTCTCACCCCTTCCCACACCCAAACCCCTCATTCCTGCCCAGGGCCCACACCTCCTGCCTCAACCCAGTGAGAGTAAGGGCTGGGGGCCCCAAGTGATGGAGAGGAGGGGCTGGAGAGGGCGGGGCCTCCAGGAAGGGGCGGGGTCTTGGGGACAGGAGGGGGTAGATCTTGGCTTGCCCTGACAGGCCCAGCGCTCTGGGTGTGAAAGGTTGGAGACCCCTGGGCTAGCGCGATGGAGAGGGATGTTCCAATCCCACCGCTGCGTACAAGGCTCTGATTGGTACCCAGGGAGGGTAGCGCCTGGCACACCAGGAGTGACGTGTAACTTGCTGGTATCGGAGCTGGAGACGAGTCTCAGAGGCACTGTCCTCGCCCAGCCGAGGGGACAGTGGAAAATCCCGCGGCTGACGGAGCGGGCCCCCCGTCAGGGACACTCATGCGCTAGCAGAACTGCAGCCATCTGGTCCGGGAGGCTGGAGACCAGGCTTTGTTTGACAACGCACCTGGCTGGGCACCTTCGCACCTCTCCAAGTCTGTGGGCACCCCAGGGCCTCTTGAAGTCTCCTGAGCAGGCTGGCTGTGCAGAGCCAAAGCAGCACACGCGGGCAGCTGGACAGCTATCAGCACTGGGCAGAGCAAGGCACCCGCCCTGACATGGCACCGGTGAGCTCTGACCACGCCCAGACCTGGGTGAACGCCCTAGCACTCCTGCAAGCTGCTCCCTGCAACAGCGAGCACGACCGTGTAGCTCAGTACTGGGAATCAGCGAGCAATCCTTCTCCTGACGCCCATTCCCAGCCTCTGACACCCAGAGGCCAGGGACACCAGCCCTGCCCAGCCTGACTGATAGCCACTGAATCTGTCTAGCTCTCCTTTGAACCCTGCTAAAGTCCTGGTCTTCACCACATCCTCTGGCAAGGAGTTCCCCAGGTTGGCTGTGCGCTGCGTGAAGCAATGCTTCCTTTTGGCCGAGGTTTCATAGAGGCCTTTCCTAGTACTGAAGAAGGCCCACCCCAGAGTGTCAGGACCCAGTCCTTGGCCCAAGGACACAGTGCCCAAGACTCGGTTCCCGCTGGCTGGAAAGCCCTACAGTGATGTGGCCTATGTGCCTGGCAGGAGGCAGGGCCCAGAGCAATGCCAGAGGAGGAAAAGGAGGAGGATGAGACTCGGCTCTATTGTGGGGAGCCCCCCAAGCGTTTTCTGTCAGACGGGGTCCAGTACTGGAGAGCACACTGGAGTGGACAGGCTCTAGGCCAGCTGAAACGCACTACACCCGTGGGGACTGAGTGCGAGAAGGCATCTCCCCTTCGACAGCCCAGCTGGGCGGCGAGAGCTCTTTGTGGTTTGCTAGAGACCGATGTGACTGGCCGAGGAGGGCAAAGCAGCACAGAAAGCGCCCGGCGGCGAGCGCCGCATGCGAAGGGAAGCTGCCGCGTGTGGGAACAGCCCAGCATTTGCTGCTGTGGGACACGCTTGCAGCACCAGCGCAGAGCCACGCTGCCCCCGGATCCTGCTGGGCTGGCAGGGGCGGGGGAACAGGCTGCACACCTGGGGGGGACATGGCATGACGGGCCCAAGGGGCTGCTGTGTGAGGGAACTGGGGATGGCCAACGGACCAGTTGGGAGTCACCTCGTGGGCACGTGGGTGTGCTGTGCTGGGCCACGGCGATACGGAGCTCTCCTGCCCCAATGCCCCTGCCTGGGAGCCAGGCAGCCTCTGGGCAGGGAGGGATGGGAGGGTCCCACACTCCAGCCGTTCAGTTCGCTGCATTGCCTGCAAGGGGCAAACCCACAGGCAGTGGGTCCTAGAGCGCCCTGGGAAGGCCAGGGAAGCAGGAAGGGAGTTGGCAGGAGGCCAGGGAGCCAATGGAAATGGAGCGTGGGCCTTTGAATGGGAAGCAGCCACCTTCCTGCGCCTGTCTTTGTGTGGTCAGGGGAGAGTGGGAGACATGAACGGAGCCAGGGAATGGGGGGGGGCATCCAGCCACATCCCTGCCTGAGCCTGAGGACCAACCCTTGGCACCACGGAGATGTGAGTGAGGCAGGGAATGGTTAGTCAGACGCTGTCAGGGTATTTTCTATGCAGAGCCCTGTAACTCCCCCGCACACACACACAGTAACTCCCACATTGAACCACAGGAAGCAATTCTCTCCTCCCACCCTCTCCGGCTTCCCCGTCTCACACGGCTCCATGATGGTGGCGGCCACGGAGCTAACGTGGGACACAAACCTCGGGGTGTCCCCACCCTCCCAAGAGAGGCCTGGACCCGCTGCCTGGTCTGGGGACCGGCCAGTCCCTGAGGGCCTCCGCCTTGGCCGGCCTTGGCCTCGAGCAGCCGCTCCCCACCATGGCCCGGGTAAGACACCTCGGTCATCCCCCCTGCACCTCCACAGTCAGCCTAGTCCCCCGCAGCCACCCAGCAGCAGGCTGACCTGGGCCACGTGGTCCTCCCAGGTCTGGCTGAAGACACAAATATCGTCGATGTACGCCAGGGCAAAGCTCTCCATCCCCGCAGCAGCTGGTCCCCAGGCGCTGGAAGGAGGCCGGCGCCCCCTTGAGGCCGAAGGGCAGGACCAGGAACTCATAAAGGCCCACCGGGGTGATAAATGCCGATTTCAGCCTGGCCTCTGGGTCTAGCGGCACCTGCCAGTAGCCCTTGGTGAGGTCCAGGATGGTGAGATAGCGAGCCCCCCCAAGCTTGTCCAGGAGCTCGTCGGGCCTAGGCACGGGGGAGGTGTCGGACACCGTGATGGTGTTGAGCTTCCGACAGTCCACACAGAACCGGCTCGACCCGTCCTTCTTGGGGACCAACACCACCGGGGAGGCCCAGGGGCTGGAGGATGGTTGGATCACCCCTAGCACCAGCATGTCCTGGACCTCGCTCCCCAGGTCTTGGGCCGTCTTCCCCGTGACTCTGAACGGGGAGCAGCGCACGGGGGGGTGGGTGCCCGTCTCCACCCAGTGGACAGCCAGGTTGGTGCAACCAGGCTTGTTGTAGAACTGCTGCTGGCGGGAGCGCAGCACCTCCCCGATCTCAGTCGGGGTGAGCTGGTCTCAGAGGGGACTGACTACAGCAAGGGGTCAGCCCCGGTCCCCCCTGCTCCGCCCAGCGCCTGCACCTGCCCAGCACCGAGCTCTCCCTGCAAAAGAGAGACAACCTGCAACGCAGCCCAGTGCACCACCAGACAGCGGTTCCCCACCCGCAGAGGTACCCATCTCCCCCGCATCGCTTCCACGGGACCAAGCCCAGGTCCCCAGCCCAGCGGGAACCGACGCCTCAGCATCGAGAGCAGTCCCGGGAAGAACAGGAAGCAGACGAGAGCCTCAAGGGAGTGTGGATGGTGGCTAGAAGCGACCCAGCCCCTCAGCTCTTCGAACAGGGCCAGGACTGTGGTAAAAGAGACTGTCACGCCAAGAGTCTGTTTCTGGTGGGCACAAGGAGGACTGGCGCCCTCCAAGACAGTCGGTAGCTCCAGCTGAGCACCGGGAACAGCCCTTGAGCTTGGCCCACGATCACCCTAGTGGCCATGCTGGGTGAACAGAACCACGGACCGGTTGGGAAGGTCATTCCAGTGGGAGGGAGGGGGCTGGCTATGTCCGGGCTTGTGGGGTGAGCCAGCAGGCGGGGAAGCCCCGAGACAGGTCGAGGCACCTCTCCATCCCCTCCCCAGCAGAGCGGTTCCGTTCCAGCACGCAGCTGTGGATATTATGGGCCCTTTCCCTAAAGACCCCCAGAGGGGAACGGTTCGCACAGACTCTTGTGGATGTTGCCACCCACTGGCCGGAAGCAGTGGCTCTCGGGCAGGGCTGGGCATGAGCTGCCTGCAGGCCAGACGTGATTCTGTTCAATGCCTCCCAGACACAAGTGGCCAGCACGCCGAGGTGCTTGGAGCATCGCTCTCCATGCCATGGTGCGCTGGGTCTGTGTCCCTCACCTTGACGTGTGTGTCACTCGTGTGTGCACGATCATTCACGTGGAGCAGGGAACCCTTCATGGGTTTGAAATGTGCGAATGAAAGTGACCAAGGGAGGCCTCAGTGTCCAGGCAGCCCTATGCAAACCCCCTCTTGTCCTCCAGGCTTAGCAGTGGCCGGTGGGGAGCGGCCAGGGGCCTCTCCGGCACTAAGGGATTTCTGTACAAACCAGTGGGCACAGCCCCCGTTCACTGCTAAAGGGGCTCACCCAGGTCATTCACGGGGGTCTGATCCCATCTGGGGAGCCGTGTCCCAGGAGCCTGGGCCCTAAACTGCCCTCTCCTTGGACCTGGAGTGGTTCAGTGTCTGTGCTGCTCCTCGGCGGGGCAGGGATCTCAGCTCGGGGCCGTGGCTGGGGGAGGCCAGGGAGCTGGCGACCAAGGAGGGGAGGATCTTGGGTGTAAAAAGGTTGAAGACCACTGGTCTAGAGAGAGGGCGAGGGCTGAGACCCGCACTTGGAAACGCTGCTCTAGCGCTGGTTGCTGGTGATCTGGTGTCTGTCCCTGCGACCCTTCTGGGTCAGCGCAAAGAGACGGGTGTGGACGATAAACCTCTTGAAACTGCAACATGCTTAAGATTTTGGAAGAACTTTTGTGCCTGCTGGGGACAGGAGCACCAGGATCCGGCAGCTTCTCAGCTAACGACTGTGCATGGGCTTAGAGCTGGGCACAGCAGCAGAGGCACAACTAACCTGCATAGCTGTGTGGAAGGGGAAACTGAGGCACGCTGCCTCCTGGCAATGGTGACTAAATGCAAAGATGTCCTTATGGAGAGACGTTGCTACCGGCATTCTGGGGGTGCTGCTCTACCCCCACGTTTTGGACCCTCAGGGGACAGGAACCCAGAACTTCGGCAGAACTTTCCAGTTACAGACTAACTCGGCTGCCCCTCTGAAGCTTGTGAACATGCCAGGCGCCGCAGTCAGCCGTCTGGAGTGGAAATCCACCAACCACACAAAGAAAGTCGCACAGATCCAAACGGACATCATCTTCCCAGCCAGGCGCAAGCAGACGGGGAAATCCCACTGCAATCGGCACCCCACACACGACAGCCAGCGATTATGCCCCAATCTCGCAAAGACACTCAGGAGCCACCTTACAGCCAACAGCAGGAAATCGAGGCAGTGCTCTCAACACTCCAGACTCCCATAAAAACCATCTTCCACACACACGTCCTCCTCGCCGGCTTCACCAGCCCCAACAAGCCACCCGCACGGATCACGTCAGCCCCCCTCTGAAGAAAAAGGACAATGAACTCCTTTGGGACTCAGGTGTCCGAGGGGAGCCGGGGGATGGGTTATAACCTCTCCCCTGTGTGAGGGGGGGCTGGGGGGCACAGGGAGCACTGGGGTGTCTGAGGGGAGGTGGGGGATGGGTTATCACCTCTCCCTGTGTGGGGAGGCTGGGGGCACAGGGAACACTGGGATGTCTGAGGGAGGTGGGGATGGGTTATCACCTCTCCCCTGTGTAGGGGGCTGGGGGGGCACAGGGAGCACAGGGGTGTCTGGGGGAGGTGGGGGGATGGGGTATAGCCTCTCCCCTGTGTGAAGGAGGTCTGGGTGGGGCAGAGGGAGCGCTGGGGGCTGGGGGATTTGCTTGTGAGGCTCCGTGCCGGCCGGGGGAGCTGTCGCGCTGAGGGGGGTTCGGCGCCCCACGGGGCGGACCCGGCCGGGGCTGGCCGTCGCCCTGGCTCTGATCTCCCCTCTCGGCGGTGCCCAGACCCACTGTTCGGCCACACGTGGGACAGCGGCGCCGGAGCCGTGGTCACCCCCCGCGGCTCCGGACCTACCGGTGCATCTTGGAGCCTCTCACCCGCTTGGCCAGGAAGCTCTCAAGTACGGGCACGTCACCTGCCCCTCCCCCACTGTCCTGCTGCTCCTGCCCCCTGCCTTGGAGCTGCCCCCCTGGGAGCCTCCTGCTTGCTCTGCAGGGTGTGGGAGGGAGAAGGGGGGGGCGCGGATGTCAGGGTGTCCCTCCTGCCCCCTCCTGTTCCCCATCTCCGCACAGAGAGAAGGGGATGGAGGCAGCTTGGCAATGCAAATCTGTCACTCTCCCCACTGTGTGTGTCTGTCATTCTCACACACACACTGTCCTTCCCTCTCCTCTCCCCACCCAGCACATGGGGGGTTATTGCTACTTCTGTCACTGCTCGCAAAGCGGGCTACTTCGGGGCTCTGAATGGGCTCTGCATGTCAGCATTTCCATTGCCCTCTGACGCTTCCATGTCATTCTTTGAGCAGTGAGTTCGAAGATGCCGCACCTGCCGTGGTGGAGTCATTTTCCCTGTGGTGACTGCTGCTCCTGGACGTGGCTGGCATGTCCCTGCGGCCCCTGAGGCAGAGCAGGGGGTCTCCACATGCTGCCCTTGCCTGCAGACACCGCTCCTGCAGCTCCCATTGATCAGTAATGGGGAACCGTGGCCAGGAGAAGCTGTGGGCTCAGTGCCTGTAGTTGAGGGGCAGCTCATGGAGCCATTGCTGTCCATGCCAGCTGCTTTCAGGAGCGATGCAGGGCCAGGGCAGGAGTGAGCTGCCTTAACCCCACTGATCCACCACCCGGAAGCCATCTCAGTTAAACGGTGGCCAGCCAGAGCCTGCTTCCTGAACCCCCGTCCCAGCCCTGAGCCTCCTCCTGCACCCAACCTCCTGCCCCAGACGTGAGTCCCTCTGCAGACAAACTTCTTCTCCTTGCAACCTGAGACCTCTCCTGGACCCCAATCCCCCACCTTGGGCTAAGCCCAGAGCCCCTCCCACACTCCAGACTCCTTGGCCTATGACCAGAGCCTGCACCCCAAACGCCGACCCCAGCCTGGGGCAAGTGAGTGAGGACGGGAGAGGAAGGGGGATGGAGTGAGCAGGGGAGGTCTCGGAGAAGGCGGAGCAGGGGCGGGAGGGGCAGGGGCTGGGAGAAGGCGGGCTGGGCGGGGAGGAGGGGCTGGGAGAAGGGGCGGAGCAGGGTGGGAGGGGCGGGGCTGGGAGAAGGGGTGGAGCAGGGTGGGGAGGGGCGGGGCTGGGAGAAGGGGCGGAGCAGGGCGGGAGGGGCAGGGCTGGGAGAAGGGGTGGAGCAGGGTGGGAGGGGCGGGCTGGGAGAAGGGGCGGAGCAGCGTGGGAGGGGCGGGGCTGGGAGAAGGGGCGGAGCAGGGCGGGAGGGGCGGGGCTGGGAGAAGGGGCGGAGCAGGGCAGGGAGGGGCGGGGCTGGGAGAAGGGGCGGAGCAGGGCAGGGAGGGGCGGGGCTGGGAGAAGGGGCGGAGCAGGGCGGGAGGGGCGGGCTGGGAGAAGGGGCGGGGCTGGGCGGGGAGGAGGGGGCTGGGAGAAGGGGCGGAGCAGGGCGGGAGGCGGGGCTGGGAGAAGGGGCGGAGCAGGGCGGGAGGGGCGGGGCTGGGAGAAGGGCGGAGCAGGGTGGGGAGGGGCGGGGCTGGGAGAAGGGGCGGAGCAGGGCAGGGGCGGGGCGGCCCCAGAGCACGTGCGGACTTGCGGGCGGTGCCGGGCTCAGACGGGCCGGGCTGTGTGTGTCCCGCGGGCCCCGGGCCCCCCGCCAGAGCGGGCCTGCAGCCGGGGGCTGGGGCATGGGGCACTGGCACGCGGGAGGGCCACGGCCCCGGCCCCGCTGCGCTGCCGTCCTGCACCTGCTGCAGGGCTAGGGGGTGCCCCGCTGATGCCCCGCCCCCCGGGCCCGCCGGGCGCTCCGCCACCCCCGTGGCAGCAGCAGCCCCCCGGCACCTCCAGCCCCAGGGAGGGACCCCACGCATGTGCCAGAGCCCACGGCCGAGTGCGGCCAGTCACCCGCTGCTCCCGCGGCCCCACCTGCCGCGGGTTGGGGGTGGGGACACCGGCCGGGCTGGGGGGCAGGGGCCGCGGGTTGGGGGTGGGGGCACTGGCTGGGCTGGGATAGGAGGGGCTGTGGGTTGGGGGTGGGGACACCGGCTGGGCTGGGAGGCAGGGGCTGCAGATTGGGGGTGGGGCACTGGCCGGGCTGGGGGCAGGGGCTGCGGGTTGGGGTGGGGGCACTGGCTGGGCTGGGATGGAGGGCTGCGGGTTGGGGGTAGGGGCACTGGCCGGGCTGGGGCAGGGACTGCGGGTTGGGGGTGGGGAACTGGCTGGGCTGGGATAGGAGGGGCTGCGGTTGGGGGTAGGGGCACTGGCCGGGCTGGGGGCAGGGGCTGCGGGTTGGGGGTGGGGCACTGGCTGGGCTGGGATAGGAGGGGCTGCGGGTTGGGGGTAGGGGCACTGGCCGGGCTGGGGGCAGGGCTGCGGGTTGGGGGTGTGGGAACTGGCCGGCTGGGGGCAGGGGCTGCGGGTTGGGGGTGGGGAACTGGCCGGCTGGGGCAGGGGCTGCGGGTTGGGGTGGGGAACTGGCGGCTGGGGGCAGGGGCTGTGGGTTGGGGTGGGGAACTGGCTGGCTGGGGGCAGGGGCTGCGGGTTGGGGGTGGGGAACTGGCTGGCTGGGGGCAGGGGCTGCGGGTTGGGGGTGGGGAACTGGCCGGCTGGGGGCAGGGGCCGTGGGTTGGGGTGGGGAACTGGCCGGCTGGGGGCAGGGCCGTGGGTTGGGGTGGGGAACTGGCCGGCTGGGGCAGGGGCTGCGGGTTGGGGGTGGGGGCACCAGCTGGGCTGGGGGGCAGATCAGCTCAGAGAAGAGCAGACTAATCCTGGAAGCAGAGAACGGGAAGGGACCTGGAGAGGTCACCAAGTCCAGTCCCTGGCCCTCCCGGCAGGACCACGCACTGTCTAGACCATGGGTTCCCAAACTGGGGGGTGTGCCCCCCTTGGGGGATGTGAAGAAATTCCAGGGGGGTGCGAGGAGACCCAGGCCCCACCCCAACCCACAAGTTTTGCTGCTGTTTTTGGGGGGCGGGAGGGGCGGGAGGGTTTCTCAAAAATCGAAAATGGGCCGTGACGCCGAAAAGTTTGGGAACCACCGTCTAGACCGTCCCTGACAGGTGTGTGTCCAGCCTGCTCTGAGAGATCCCCAGGGATGCGGATTCCACAGCCCCCCAGGCAATTTATTCCAGTGTTTCACCCCCCTGACAGGCAGGAAGTTTTTCGTGTCCAACCTAAACCCCCCTGGCTGCAGTTTAAGCCCCTTGCTGCTTGTCCTGTCCTCAGAGGCCAAGGGGAACCATTTCTGCCCTGCCCCCTTCCTTGTAACACTCTAAACAAGCCCAATTCCTTCAGTTTTCCCTCCTAGCTCATGTGCTCTCGACCTTTCCTCATTCTTGTTGCTCTTCTCTGGACCCTCTCCAATTTCTCCACTGCTTTCCTGAAATGCGGCGCCCAGAACTGGACACAACACCCCAGCTGAGGCCTGACCAGCGCAGAGCAGAGCAGAGCGGAAGAATGACTCCTCGTGTCTTGCTCACAACACTCCTCTTAATGCAGCCCACAATCATGTTGGCTTTCTTTGCAACAGCATCACACTGCTGACTCATATTCAGCTTGTGGTCCACTCTGACCCCGAGATCCCTTTCTGCCGTACTCCTTCCCAGACAGTCGCTTCCCATTCTGTGTGTGTGAGACGGATTGTTCCTTCCTAAGTGGAGCACTTTGCATTTGTCCTGATTAAACTTCATCCTGGTTCTCAGACCATTTCTCCGGTTTGTCCAGATCAGTTTGCATTCTGACCCTCTCCTCCAATGGGTGTGAGAGAGATCTACACAATAATGACTGTCGTGGAAAAAGTGAATAAGGAAAAGTTATTTACTTACTCCCACAATATAAGAGCTAGGGGTCACCAAATGAAATGAATAGGCAGCAGGTTTAAAACAAACCAAAGGAAGTTTTTCTTCACTCAGCAGCACAGTCAACCTGTGGAACTCCTTGCCAGAGGATGTGGTGAAGCCTAGGACTTTAACAGGGTTCAAAAAAGAGCTAGATAGATTCATGGAGGTTGGGTCCATCAGTGGCTGTTAGCCAGGCTGGGTAGGGACGGTGTCCCCGGCCTCTGTTTGTCTGGAGGTGGGTGACGGGGGAGGGCTCACATGGATTCCCTGTTCTGTTCCCTCCCTCTGGGGCACCTGGCACTGGCCGCTGTGGGCCGACAGGACACTGGGCTGGGTGGACCCTTGATCTGGCCCAGCCTGGCCACTCTGCTGTTTGTAGTGAGGGGCACCGTCAGGGCTGGGGGGGCAGGGGCTGTGGGTCAGGTGAGCTGGCCAGGCTGGGGCTGGTTATACTGGTGGGGTGAGGAGGCTGGTAATACAGGTGCTGGGGGGGGCTGCTTATAAGGGTGGGGTGAGGGGCTGGTTATATGGGTGTGGGGTACTGGTTATTTGGGGCTGGTTATACCGGCAGGGGTGGGGGCTGGTTATCTGGGTGGGGGTGACAGTGGGGCTATATTGGGAGGGCTGGTTATTGGGTGTGGGGGCTGGTTATATGGGTAAGAGTGGGGTTATACAGGGTGGGCTGGTTATACAGGGGTGGGGTTATACCAGTGGGGTGGGGGCTGGTTATTTGGGGTGGGGTGGGGTTATACCAGTGGGGTGGGGCTGGTTATTTGGGGTGGGGTGGGGTCATACCAGTGGGGTGGGGGCTGGTTATTTGGAGTGGGGGTGGGGTCATACCAGTGGGGTGGGGGCCTGGTTATTTGGGGTGGGGTGGGGTTATACCAGTGGGGTGGGGGCTGGTTATTTGGGGTGGGGTGGGGTCATACCAGTGGGGTGGGGGCTGGTTATTTGGAGTGGGGTGGGGTCATACCAGTGGGGTGGGGCCTGGTTATTTGGGGTGGGGTGGGTTATACCAGTGGGGTGGGGGGCTGGTTATTTGGGGTGCTGGTGGGTTATACGGGGAGGGCTGGTTACCTGTTGCCATCTGTGCCAGAGGACTCTGGGGCCCGGGGCCACGGGGGGGCCCCCAGCTGTGAGCCCCCCCAGCCCCAAATGCAGCACAACTGGGACTGTGGCACCCACCGCAGCAGCATTAAACTTGCAGCTGAACTGCCCCCACCCCCCTTTGCTGCCCCCTCTCTGGCCTCCATCCAGTACCGCCCCACAGCAGTGCTGGGGGGGGGCAGAGCTCAGGCCAGCGGGAGAAGAGGGCCTCCAAGGTGGGGGGGGCCAAGGGACCCCCCTGCTCTGCCCCTTTGCCTCCCCCATGGAAATGCAGCCCTGCAGCCCCCACTGCCTGTGGAACTCCCCGCCACCAGGCACCAGCCAGGATCTGAGCAGGCGCCAGGCCGGCCCCATAGCGAGCCTGCGGGGGCAGGGAGCAGGGCCTGACCCCACCCTGGGCACCAGCTGCGTCTCCCCACAGGGGCCCCGTGGCCAGCGAGCGCCGAGTCTCTGGCAGCTGTGGGGCAGGAGGGTGGCCCGGGCTGGTCCCAGCTCCCACCGGGGCTAGGCTGGGGAGGAGCATGATGCAGCCAGCAGCCCTTTGTGACTTCATAGCTGCCCCCCCACCCCTGCCGGGCCCAGGCCTGGCCTCTCCCCACAGGCCCAGGGCAGCCCCCCAACCCCAGCCCCAGCCATGGCCGACAGCGGGGCCTCAGTACTGGACATCCGGGAGGCCGACGCCAGCTGGGCGCTGATCAGAGACAAGGTGGGGCACGGCCGGGGCGGGGGCCTAGGTCCTGCCTGCAGGGGAGTCCCCAGCTCCAGGCTGCTCGGGGCGGGGAAGGGAGCCCTCGGGCTGGGCTGTGCAGAGCATATGGGGCAGGCCCCAGAGCCAGCCGCATCCCGGCATCGGATAAGGGGGCCAAATAACCAGCCCCCGCCCCTCCCCAGAGCCAGCCGCATACCGGCATTAGACAAGGGGGCCATATAACCAGCCCCTGCCTCTCCCCAGAGCCAGCCGCATCCCGACATCGGACAAGGAGCCATATAACGAGCCCCTGCCCCTCCCCAGAGCCAGCCGCATCCCGGCATCGGACAAGGGGCCCATATAACCAGCCCCCGCCCCTTCCCAGAGCCAGCCGCATCCCGGCATCGGACAAGGGGCCCATATAACCAGCCCCCGGCCCTCCCCAGAGCCAGCCGCATCCCGGCATCGGATAAGGGGCCCATATAACCAGCCCCCGGCCCTCCCCAGAGCCAGCCGCATCCCGGCATCGGACATGGGGCCCATATAACCAGCCCCTGCCCCTCCCCAGAGCCAGCCGCATCCCGACATCGGACAAGGAGCCATATAACCAGCCCGCCCCTTCCCAGAGCCAGCTGCATCCCGGCATCGGACAAGGGGCCCATATAACCAGCCCCCGCCCCTCCCCAGAGCCAGCTGCATCCCGGCATTAGACAAGGGGCCATATAACCAGCCCCCGCCCCTCCCCAGAGCCAGCTGCATCCCGGCATTAGACAAGAGGCCATATAACCAGCCCCCACCCCTCCCCAGAGCCAGCCGCATCTCAGCACCAGGCTGGGGTCCCAGGACAGTCAGTCCTGCCCCTGACCCACCCCAGAAGGGCCGCATCGGGCCCACGTGGCTGGGGGGCTCCGCCGCCAGCCAGCCCCTGCCAACGGCTCGCTCCCTCCCGCAGGTGGTGGAGGAGCGCTTCGGGCCGGCCATGGTGCCCGTGCCCTTCCTGGAGGACGCGGCAGCCTACGACCTGCTGAGCGTGCTGGTGCGGCGTCCGGGCCGGGCGCGGAGCCTGCTGGGGCGGGCGCGGCCCCTGGTGCCGGTGGGCGCGCTGGCGGGGCTGGCGCAGTGGGGGGCGGAGGCGGCCGAGCTGGCGCGCTGCACTCGGGAGTACGGCGCCCAGGCGGGCGGCGAGCTGCGCTACGAGGAGACGCGGCTGGTGGCGGGCGCCCCGGCCCACATCCGCCTGCAGCTGGCCGGCGTGCACAAGAGGGTGGCCTTTCTGGGGCTGCGGCCCGGCCAGGTGGCCCTGCGCCCCGACCTGCCCTGGCTCCGGGCCCGGCGCAGCCTCTACCTCATCCACGAGGTCGTCTACTGCTCCGGCCTGGCGCTGGCCCTGAGCCAGGGGCCGGCCCCCCGCCTCCTGCGCCTGCCGGGGCCCCGCCCCGTCGCCTTCGCCTGTCTCAGGTTCGCCCTCGGCCCCCGCGGGCTCCTGGGCCCCCAGAAGCCTCTGGGGTGCACCCTGCCCTCCCGGGCAGCCTGGGTCAAGCTGGCGTCGCTGGAGCTCCCCGCCCCGCCACCGTCCCCCGAGAGCCAGGCCACCCCCAAGGGCCGGAGCCTCTTCCGCGGGGCTGCCCGGGCAGGTAAGGGCTGGCCTGGGGCGCTGGCAGCCAGGCCCTGGGTGCTGGGGGGCCGAGGGGCCTTGAGCCATTGGCATGGGGGGGAGCATAGGGCCCTGGGGGGCCCCTGATCCATAGACACGGGCTGGGGGCATGGGGCCTGGGGGGGCCCTTATCCACAGACATGGGGGGTCATGGGGCACTGAGCCATAGACACAGGGGCACAGGGCACTGGGGGGGCTGAGCCATAGACACGAGGGCATGGGGCACTGGGGGGGCTGAGCCATAGACACGAGGGCACTAGGGTGCTGGGGGGGCTGAGCCATATACACGAGGGCCCTAGGGTGCCGGGGGCCAAGGGCCCTAGAGCCGTTGGCATGGGGGGGAGCATGGGGCCCTGGGGGCCCTGATCCGTAGACACGGGCCGGGGCATGGGGCCTGGGGGCTGAGCCATAGACATGGGGAGGCACGGGGCCCTGGGGGCTGAGCCATAGACACAGGGGGCACGGGGCCCTAGGACGCTGGGGGGGCTGGGCCAGACACGGGGGGCACGGGGCGCTGGCCCATAGACACGGGGGACATGGGACACTGAGGGGGCTGGCCCATAGACACGGGGGGCCCGGGGCACCACAGGGCAGCCCCTGCCCGCCCCCAGCCCTGCAATGCTGGCCCCTCTCCGCCCCCAAGGAAGTGGCCGTTCTCCAGGCGCCGGGCCCAGCGCGACGCCCCCGGCCGCGGGGACCCCGACCGGCACTGCATGTCCCTGCCCCTGCTGCAGAGCGTCACCGAGTCCGACAGCGACGGCTGAGCGGCCCCGGGCCCCCAACACGGAGCAGCACTGAGCCCTGCGTGTGTGTCCTGGCGGCTCCGGGAGGGGCCCCTGGGGGGGCGGGGCCCCTGGGTCAGCGTCCCCCACGCTCGCCGGGTGCTGCTGGCAGTGCCTCTTTAGACCGGCCCCTTTCCTTCCTGGGGGGGGCAGCCACATTCAGCGACACCTCCCCAACCCCACAGGCTGCAGCCCCCCCGACTCCTCCCCCTCGCTGCTGCGGGCCCTGTCCCCCGACTCCTCCCCTCGCTGCTGCGGGCCCTGTGCCCCCCGACTCCCCTCCCTCGCTGCTGCGGGGCCCTGCCCCCGACTCCCCTCCCTCGCTGCTGCGGGGCCTGTCCCGACTCCTCCCCTGCTACTGGGCCCTGTCCCCGACTCCCCTCCTCCCGCTGCTGCGGGCCCTGTCCCCCGACTCCCCCCCCCTCGCTGCTGCTGGGGCCCTGTCCCCCCCGACTCCCCCTCCCCTCGCTGCTGCGGGTCCTGCGAGTGCTTGCCCCAGGAGATGCCGGCTGAGCTGGGTGCACGGGGAGCCTGTCCCGCCCAGTGCCAGCTGGGGATTAGCCACTTGCGGCAGGCGGGGCCCCAAGAGGCAGAGAACCCAGGAGCCCCTGGGGTGTGAAGGCCGGGGGCAGGTGGCACAGGGACTGTGGGCTGGGCAGACAGTGCAGATGTGGGCAGCTGCCCCAGCACCGGGCTGCCAGCCCCCTCGCCCCAGCCAGCCCCCTCTGGGCCCACCAGCGCCACGATCTGCCCCCCTCCAGGCCGAGCTGCCTGCCCTGGGACACGGTCCCGCAGCCGGGCCCCTGGCTGTCCTGTCCCTGCTTCCCACTGCCCCGCCCACCAGGCCCGTGGGGGACAGGCCCCCCAGGCCAGAGCTGCCCACCCAGCACCACCCGCCCTATGGGGCTCCCCCAGGGCCTGGGAAATGCTGACCCATCTGGGCCCACGTGTGGAGGAATGGAAGGCTGTGTGCCTCAGTTTCCCCTCTGACCCAGGGAGCGGGAGGCACCGGCAGCTCCCTGGACACCCAGCAATATCCGGCCTCGCCCCTGCTCCTGGGGGGATGGGCAGCCCCAGGGGAGGGGCCCGGCTGAGCCGCAGGCCAGGGCCAGCCCAGGCTGCCTGCACTGCGAGCTGGACCCGAGAGTGCCAGGCTGGCTGGGTGCCCCGCGGCCGCTGGCAGAGGGTGCTGCGGGGATGGGCCCAGCCCTGGACACGCTGGGCAGAGCACAGCAAGCGGGGCGGTGGTCTTGTGGAGGGGGTGTCGCAAATGGGAGTGGGGGCCGGCTGTCTTGTGGGGGGAGGTGTCATCTCACAAGTGGAGGGTGTCGCATGTGGGGGGCCCCATGGCTCAGCCTGCAGGAGAAGCAGGGCAGGGGGTTGAGCCGTGGGGCAGGGATAGAGCTGGGATCAGCCCCACGCTGACCAGCCCTGCTAGTCCTAGGTGGAAGGGATCATAATGCCAGCAGGGAGGGACAGCCCATGGGGCAGGGAGCAGCAGGGGCGGGCGGGGGGGCAGGGGCGGCCCATGGGGGAGAGGTGGCCTGTAGGGCAGTCCATGGAGCGGTCCATGGGGCAGGAGCAACCCGTGGGGCAGGGAGCAACAGGGGCGGCCCGTGGGGCGAACCATGGGGGAGAGGTGGCCTGTAGGGCGGGCTGTGGGGCAGCCCATGGGGCGGGGGGCAGAGGCAGCCCGTGGGGGAGAGGTGGCCTGTAGGGCGGGCTGTGGGTCGGTCCATGGAGCAGGCCATAGGGCAGGAGCGCCGTGGGGCAGGGAGCAGCAGGGGCAGGCCGTGGGGGAGAGGTGGCCCATACGGCGGTCCATGGGGCTAGCCATGGGGCAGGGAGCAGCAGAGGGGGGCAGGGGGGCAGGGGCAGCCTGTGGGGGAGAGGTGGCCTGTAGTGCAGGCCGTGGGGCAGGGAGCAGCAGGGGCGGGCCCCGCACACACAGGCCAGGCGGAGGACACACACTCTCCTTTATACACAGCGCCCCAATAAATCAGGGTCCGCGCCCCTCACTGCTCGGGCACCAGCAGGAAGGGCGAGGCCACGGCGTGGGCCTGGGCGGTGGCTGCCAGCTCCTTGAGGAACTCGCTGAAGATGACGGCGCAGTAGACGGCGTTGCGCACCCGCAGGGCCTCGCTCTGCTTCTCGGCCGGCCCCGGGCCCTCCCGCGCCTGCTGCAGCGCCAGCTGGGCCGCCTGCCGCGCCCGCGTCGGGCTGTTGGCGTGCCGCAGGATCAGCTCCCCGATGGACGGCTTGCGGCTCCTCACTGGGGGCAGAGAGTGGAGTTAGGGGGCTGGCGGGGCGCCTCGGTTTCCCCACGCGCTGCAGGGAAAAGGGGCTGCGAGGGTGGGCCCTGGGGAGCTGACCCAGGGGGCTGCTGGGTGAGGGCTCAGGCCGGTGGAGCCGGGACACGGGGGTCCACTCGACGACCGGGCCGGGCCGCAGCCTCCTCCAGGCAGCTGAGCCTGGCAGCAGCAGGACCAAGGGGGCGCCCGTCACCAGGCCCCAGCCCAGCCCTACCCAGCGTCTCCGAACGGCGCAGGCCTGGCGTCGCGTTCGGGGCGTCCGCCCAGTCCAGCTGGCTGCGGGCGAGCAGGAACTTCCGGGCCTTGAAGAGCAGGGCGGGGAAGTCGTCCTGCGAGGCGGCGAAGGTCTCGATCTTGTTCTTCACGGAGCCCAGGACCTGCAAGGGAGAGGCAAGGTCGCAGGGCTCAGGCCAGGGAGGGGCGAGTGTCTACGGGTCAGGCTGGGGAGGGGCGGGGGTCTGGGGGCTCAGAGCTCAGTCTGGGGAGGGGTGGGTGCCTGGGGGCTCAGAGCTCAGGCCGGGAGGGCGGGTGCCTGGGGTCAGGGGCTCAGGCCGGGAGGGCAGGTGCCTGGGGGCTCAGGGCTCAGGCCGGGGAGGGGCGGGTGCCTGGGGGCTTAGGCCGGGGAGGGGCGGGTGCCTGGGGGCTCAGGGCTCAGGCCGGGGAGGGGCGGGTGCCTGGGGGCTCAGGCCGGGGAGGGGTGGGTGCCTGGGGGCTTAGGCCGGGGAGGGGCGGGTGCCTGGGGGCTCAGAGCTCAGGCCGGGAAGGGGCGGGTGCCTGGGGGTCAGGGCTCAGGCCGGGGAGGGGCGGGTGCCTGGGGGTCAGGGCTAGTCTCCAGCCCGGCAGGGCTCACGGGGACGCCTTGCCCTGGACAGCTAGAGCCCAGGGGGCGATGCCTGGCTGCGAGGATGGCCCACCCCAGCACGGCCGGCCAGTACCTGGAGCAGGGACTTGACGCTGGGCTGGAAGACCATGTTGGTGTTGAGCAGGAAGGAGCGGAGCAGCGGCTGGGGGTAGCAGGCCAGCCGGGCCACCAGCCCCGTCAGCAGCACGTTCACGTACAGCGAGTTGTGCAGCATGTTCTCCAGCTTGGCAAACAGCACAGCCACAAAGGGACCTGCCGGGGCACGGCCCGGTGTCACGGGCTGCCCAGCTCTGCCCCTGCCCTGCCCAGCACCGCCCCGGCCTCCCTCTGCCCAGAACCGCCCCTGCCCTGCCCGCCCTGCGCCTGCCCAGCTCTGCCCCTGCCCTGCCCAGCACCGCCCCACCCTCCCCTGCCCAGAACCGCCCCTGCCCTGCCCACCCTGCGCCTGCCCACATCCTGCCCAGAACCGCCCCTGCCCTGCCCGCCCTTCCCCTGCCCAGAACTGCCCCTGCCCTGCCCACCCTGCGCCTGCCCAGAATCGCCCCTGCCCTGCCCATTCAGTGCTACCTCCTGCCTTCCTCTGCCCTATTTAGCCCCTAACCTGCCCCCTACCCCACCCCCACATCCCTCCCTGCCCCCGTAGCACTATCATGTTCCTGGGGGTTCACGGGAGCAGGCGGGTCCCGGGGCACACGCTGGCGGGGGCTGGCCCGGCTGGGTGCCGCGTTCCTGGGGGTTCACAGGAGCAGGCGGGTCCCGGGGCACACGCTGGCGGGGGCTTGCCCGGCTGGGTGCCGCGTTCCTGGGGGTTCACGGGAGCAGGCGGGTCCCGGGGCACACGCTGGCGGGGGCTGGCCCGGCTGGGTGCCGCGTTCCTGGGGGTTCACGGGAGCAGGCAGGTCCCGGGGCACACGCTGGCGGGGGCTGGCCCGGCTGGGTGCCGCGACAGCCAAGTGAGGTGCCCAGGAGCGGGTGCACTGATGGCTCTGACGGGGCGGCTTGTGCGTCTGCGCGGGAAGGGCGGGCCGTGGGCTCGGGTTGTTTTACGTTTTCTGCCAGGCGGTTGCTCAATGCAGTGGGGCAGCGGCCCCCAGTGTCCCAACGGGCACCGGAGGAGCACCCAAGGGCCCTGCCTGGGAATTCCACACCTGGGGCTACAGGGCTCCTGGCCTAAAAAGGACAGAGACTGCGTGGGGGCACAGGACCAGCCCGTCTGGGAGGGGCAGCCCCCAGGAGAGAAAGGGGTTTGCCCCCCCTCGGGCGAGGGGTCAAAAGGGCCCGGGGGCACCTCCCTCTGCCCTCCACTCCTGCCTGTGCCCCAGCAGCGCCGGGCCAGGGCCAGGGGCCGGGAAGGAGTCACTGGCCCAGCCTGGCACCTGCACTGGAGATGGCACCGCGCTGGCCCAGTGAGCTCCTTGGGGAGAGCCGAGGGGTCAACGGCCCCGGCCTGGGCTGCCCTTTGGGACAGGGGAACCCGTCGGGGGGGATGGGTTATAACCTCTCCCCTGTGTAAGGGGGCTGGGGGCACAGGGAACACTGGGGTGTCTGAGGGGAGGTGGGGGGATGGGTTATAACCTCTCCCTGTGTAAGGTGGGCTGGGGGCACAGGGAACACTGGGGTGTCTGAGGGGAGGTGGGGATGGGTTATAACCTCCCCTGTGTAAGGGGGCTGGGGCACAGGAACACTGGGGTGTCTGAGGAGGTGGGGATGGGTTATAACCTCTCCCTGTGTAAGGGGGCTGGGGCACAGTGGTGCCTAAGGGGAGGTGGGGGTGGGTTATAACCTCTCCCCTGTGTAAGGGGGGGCACAGGGAGCACTGGGGTGTCTGAGGGGAGGTGGGGGATGGGTTATCACCTCTCCCCTGTGTAAGGGGGGGCTGGTAGTGGCAGCATACAACACAATGGGGATTGTGTTTACTGTTATGTTGCATGAGAGTTCCACTGTCCCTTAACAGCCAAGGTGTGTGCCTCAGTTTCCCTGGGCATGGCCCCTCTACAGTGTGCTGGGAATGGGTCAGCCGGCTGCACGTACCCACTGCCCGGCCCTTCTTTCCCTGAGCCAGGGACGGTGACCAAGTGACATGATGCGCGCAGGAAGCAGAGGAAAGGCTGGGGGTGGGGCTAGCAGTGGGGGGGGGCCGGGGCTGCATGCGCGACTCTTGCTGGCCTGGGGGCAGGGTCCTTGGCTCTCAGCCCCTCGCGCACTTGGGCCGGGCCACGCAGCTCCCCCTTGGGCTTCACCTCATTCAGCTGCCTGGTGACAAAGTGAACATGCTGCCCCGGCTTACAGGTGGGGCCGAGGGGGCGCACAGCCAGCGGGGGCACCAGCTCACTACCACCCGCACTGGGCAGGGAGAGCTCGGTGGTGGGCAGAGCAGGGGGGACCGAGGCTGACCCTTTGCTGGAGTCGGTCCCCTCTGACCAGCTCACCCCGGCCCAGCAAGCTGAGATCCGAGAGGCGCTGTGCTCCCACCAGCAGCTGTTCTCCGACAAGCTGGGTCGCACCAACCTGGCCGTCCACTGGGAAGAGATGGGGACCCACTCCCTGGGGCGCTGCTCCCCGTTCAGAGTCACGGGGAAGACGGCCCAGGACCTGGGGAGAGAGGGCCGGGACATGCTGGTGCTAGGGGTGATCCAGCCGTCGGCCAGCCCCTGGGCCTCCCTGGTGGTGCTGGTCCCCAAGAAGGACAGGTCAAGCCGGTTCTGCGGGGACGACAGGGAGCTCAATGCCATCTCGGTGTCCGGCGCCTCCCCCATGCCTAGGCCCAACGAGCTCCCGGACAAGCTGGGGGGAGCTCACTGCCTCACCACGCTGGACCTCCCCGAAGGCTACTGGCAGGTGCCGCTACCCCGAGGCCAGGCCGCGGGGGAAGTTCAGGCCCCCGGCGCAGGAACTGCAGCTCTCAGATGGGTGCCCGTGGGTGCTTGACCTCAGGCGTTTGAGCAGCGCTACTGGGAGACATTAAGTAGCAGTGCCCTGGCGGGGCAGCCCCTTCCCTGAAGGGATGCCACCGCACCCTGGGGACACCCAGCAGGCAGAGCTCATTACCGCGCCGGTGAGGCACCCGTCCTGCGGCGCTGCCCCGAGGCGACTGTGGAGCCGGTGTGGTGCGTGGCGCCAGGCACTTTGCAGGGGATCGCGGCAAGCGCATGGGCCAGCCACGGCAGGATCAGCACATGCACGAGGGGGAAGGCGCCAGGCTGCGCGAATGCCTGTACCCAGCCCCGCGGGGTGCCTCGCTGGTTTCCATTGCCGGCACTGCATCGCCCTTGTGCCGGGTGCCCCTACGCTGGCCGGGGCTCCATGGGAATAGGGGGTAGGCCTGGTGTCCAGGGCCTGGGGGAACCCCGGAGCCACACGCCATCGTGACATGGGGCAGGCGGGCGCCACAGAGCCGGGGGAGGCTGCCCGCCGGCGGGACTGGGAACACCTGGCTTAACGCGCTTGATCTTCGACAGGGCGATGAGCAAACATCTGGGGGCTGCTGCCGCTGCACCGTCCTGCCCCCGTCTTTCCAGTGCCATCCCCACCAGTCCCATCCAGCTGTGTGCGGCCAGCCTGGCGGCAGGCGCTGGGGACATGGGGTGCAGGAGTCTGGGCTGGGGGGGTGATGGGCAGGAGACTGGGGACGTGAGGGTGTGAGGGACTAAGGGCAGATGGTTCAGATGCATGATGGGCTGAGAGTTGGGGCCGGGGGTGTGTGTGCAGGAGTCTGGGGTTGTGGTTCGAACTCACGCGTCCCGGTACGCACTTTCACTTTCGAAACAGCTGTTGAGCAGAGTAACGCACTGGCAAGATCATGCTAATGAAGCGCGGGATATTTAAATCCCGCGCTTCATTAGCAATTTCAGTCGCCTACCTTTGCATCCCTAGTTCTAACTAGGGAACAAGTGTAGACGTACCCTAATAGATTAGTAAGACATGACTTCCCTTTACAGAAACCATGTTGACTTTTGCCCAACAAATTATGTTCTTCTACGTGTCTGACAATTTTAGTCTTTACAATTGTTTCAACTGATTTGCCCGGTACTGAAGTTAGACTTACCGGTCTGTAATTGCCAGGGTCACCTCTACAGCCCTTTTTAAATATTGGTGTTACATTAGCTACCTTCCAGTCACTGGGTACAGAAGCTGATTTAAAGGACAGGTTAAAACTATAGTTAACAGTTCCACAATTTCCCATTTGAGTTCTTTCAGAACTCTTGGGTGAATGCCAGGCGGTCCCGGTGACTTGTTACTGTTCAGTTTATCAATTAATTCCAAAACCTCCTCTAATGACACTTCAATATGTGACAAGTCCTCAGATTTGTCACCTACAAAGGACGGGTCAGGTTTGGGAATCTCCTTAACATCCTCAGCCGTGAAGACTGAAGCAAAGAATTCTCCGCAATGGCTTTATCGTCCTTGATTGCTCCTTTTGTATCTCGATCGTCCAGGGTCCCCACAGGTTTTTTAGCAGGCTTCCTGCTTCTAATGTACTTAAAAAACACTTTGTTATTTCTTTTTGAGTTTTTGGCTAGCTGTTCTTCAAACTCCTTTTTGGCTTTTCTTATTACATTTTTACACTTAATTTGACAGTGTTTATGCTCCTTTCTATTTACCTCACTAGGATTGGACTTCCACTTCATAAAAGATGTCTTCTTATTTCTCACTGCTTTTTTTTACATGGGTGTTAAGCCATGGTGGCTCTTTTTTAGTTCTACTATGTTTTTTAATTTGGGGTATACATTTAAGTTGGGCCTCTATTATGGTGTTTTTGAAAAGTGTCCGTGCAGCTTGCAGGGATTTTACTTTAGTCGCTGCACCTTTTAATTTCTGTTTAACTAACATCCTCATTTCTGCATAGTTCCCCTTTTTGAAATTAAATGCCAGAGTGCTGGACTGCTGAGATGTTCTTCCCACCACAGGAATGTTAAATGTTATTATATTATGGTCACTATTCCCAAGCGGTCCTGTAACAGTTACCTCCTGGACTTGATCCTGCGCTCCACTCAGGACTAAATCGAGAATTGCCTCTCCCCTTGTGGGTTCCTGTACCAGCTGCTCCAAGAAACAGTCATTTAAGGTATCAAGAATTTTGTCTCTGCATCTCGTCCTGAGGTGACATGTACCCAGTCAGTATGGGGATAGTTGAAATCTCCCCCTATTACTGAGTTCTTTATTTTGATAGACTCTCTAATCTCCCTTAGCATTTCATAGTCACTATGACTGTCCTGGTCAGGTGGTCAATAATAGATCCCTACTGTTATATTCTTATGAGAGCAGGGAATTACTATCCGTAGCGATTCTATGGAACATGATGATTCATTTAAGATTTTACTTCATTTGATTCTAAATTTTCTTTCACATATAGTGCCACTCCCCCACCCGCATGACCTGTTCTGTCTTTCCAATATATTTTGTACCCCGGAATGATTGTGTCTCATTGATTGTCCTCACTCCACCAGGTTTCTGTGATGCCTATTATATCAGTATCCTCCTTTAACATGAGACACTCTAGTTCACCCATTTTATTTTTTAGACTTCTAGCATTTGTGTACAAGCACTTTAAAAACTTGTCACTGTTTATGTGTCTGCCCTTTTCAGATGTGTCAGTCTTTTTTATGTGAATGTTTCTCATCTGATCTGGCCCATGCTTTATCCTCTTCCATCTTCTCCTCCTGACTAAAACCTAGAGAATCTCCATCTATAGACTCTCCTCTAAGAGACGTCTCTGTCCGATCTACGTGCTCCTCTGCACCAATCGGCTTTCCCCCATCTCTTAGTTTAAAAACTGCTCTGCGACCTTTTTAATGTTTAGTGCCAGCAGTCTGGATCCACTTTGCTTTAGGTGGAGCCCATCCTTCCTGTCTAGGCTCCCCCCATCCCAAAAGTTTCCCCAGTTCCTTATAAAGCTAACCCCTTCCTCCCTGCACCATCATCTCATCCTTGCATTGAGACTCTGAAGCTCTGCCTGCCTACCTGGCCCTGCACGTGGAACTGGAAGCATTTCCGAGAATGCCACCATAGATGTCCTGGATTTCAGTCTCTTTCCTAGCAGCCTAAATTCAGCCTCCAGGACATCTCTCCGATCCTTCCCTATGTCATTGGTACCTACATGTACCACGACCACCGGCTCCTCCCCAGCCCTACACATAAGTCTATCTAGATGCCTCGAGAGATCCGCAACCTTCGCACCAGGCTGGGAAGTGACCATACGGTTCTCCCGGTCATTGCAAAGCCAGCTATCTACATTTCTAATGCTCGAATCTCCCATTACTAACACCTGCCTCTTCCTAATGACTGGAGTTCCCTCCCCCGGAGAGGTAACCTCAGTGCGAGGGGATACCCCAACATCTGGAAGGAGGGTCCCGACCATGGGAAGGTTTCCCTCTGCTCCCGTTGACCGCTCTCCTTCCCTGAGCCTTTCATCCTCCATAACAGCGCAGGGGCTGTCTGACCAGAGGTGGGACAGTTCTACAGTGTCCCGGAAAGCCTCATCTACGTACCTCTCTGCCTCCCTCAGCTCCTCCAGTTCAGCCACCCTGGCCTCCAAAGCCCGTACACGGTCTCTGAGGGCCAGGAGCTCCTTGCACCGAATGCACACACACGCCACCCGCCCACAGGGCAGGGAATCATACATGCTACACTGAGTGCAATAAACAGGACAGCCCCCACTCTGCTGAGGAAATGCAGCGCCGCCTGGGCTGCGCGAGCTATGCTTTCGCCCGCCTGAGACCCACGGTCTTTGAGAACGGATGCCAGTGCCCAGACAAAGCTCCGTGTGTGCCGCGCAGTGGTTGTTCCAACACCGCTGCATGCCTGTGAAACCGGGACAACATGTAAGCGTCACCTGAAGGCACTTGAACAATTTCATCAACACTGCCTCAGGAGAATCCTAACTCGCCGGGAGGACGGACGCACGACCACTCGCGGCCTGGACGGGTCGAACGTGGCCAGCACTGAAGCCATCACCCTCTCCCAGCAACCTCACTGGGCTGGCCACGTGGTCCGGATGCCTGATCGGCGCCTCCCGAAGCAGGTTGTGTTCCGAGCAGAAGGAGGGACGGGGGTGCGCTGGGGGGCCAGAGGGAGCGGTTTAAGGACATGTTGAAGGCAAACATGGAAAAGCGCAGCCTCAGTGTTGCCACATGGGAGCACCTGGCCCAGGACTGTCCCCAGTGCAGAACGGTAGTTGGGGCGGGGGCGGTGCGAGTGGAGAGGCCCCGCCGCAGCGCAGACAAGGAGAGGAGAAAAGAGCCGCCAAAACCGCCCCGCGTCCCTCCAACAGCCACCAGCACCTGCCCCCCTGCAATAAGACCGGCAGCTCCAGAACCGGGCAGGTCAGCCCCTACGGATCCACGAAGAGGAGGGCGACAGGAAAACGCCCTCGGGATCGAGGGACTGCCAAGCTAGTGCCCCGGTTGCTGGTTGAAAGGTGAGGGAGGGGCTGCGCGAGTGACCTTCCCTGGTTTTGTAGCTGGGACTTGCATGCCAGTGTCTCCAGTGTGGCTTGTGAGCCCTTTCACGTGTGGAGTGAGGCACTGGTGCACGTCTCCGGCCGGGCCTGGACTTCTCTCCGGAAGGGAGCCCCGATGCACGTCACACGAGGGCCGCCAGGTGGGGACCTTGCCGTGGTGTCTGCCGCGTCTGGAGGGGCCTGGAAAGCCGTTCTAGAGATCAGCACCCCTTGCTAATGCTCTGTTTCCACTGTTCTCTTTTGCTGTCAGGAGATGCTCCGAGGACGCCTATCTGGCGAGGAATGCCCAACTGTGGGAGTCTGAGCTGCCGGCTGGCTGAGGAATATGCCTTCCTGCCCATCAAGCCCAGGCCCTGGCATAAGGGACCGTGTGGGTAGCCTGGTTCCCGCTCTGACTGACGGTGGCCACCGCCAGGAAGCTGGGTGGGGGAAAACCAAGTCGGCCCCTTTGGGCGCCCCTGAATTTCCGACATGGCCAGCATGTTTCTGCTGGGACCGAGGGCACGTGGAGAGGCATCCGGACGCTGGCCGGCTCCTGCAGGGTCCCTGGCACAGCTGAGGGAGCTCGCAAGTCCGCAGCTCGCGTACAGAGTTCCTGGAGGGATTTCAAGCCATCCCCCGAAGCCAGGGGGTGTGACTGCATCATCCGGAGACCATGGAGAGATGGGTGCATAGGAGGGGGCGAGCCAGGTGTCTACTCATCGCCCGGTACGTCCACGGCCTCTTCGTCAGCCCAGGAACCGGGGCGGGCAGGTGACTGGGCCGTAGGCTGCCCAGGGGCGCTCTCTCAGTGCCTGAGCCCTTTCCTGGTCTTTTGGGCTCAAGTTGGTGGGAGGCCCGCTCTCCGGTGCCGCTGCAGGGATGGCTGCCTGGGCGGGGTGCTGTGCTCGGGCCCTGAGGCAGGACAAGCAGTCTTCTCCTGCTGCATTGTGGGGCGCTGGCGTTCCCTGGCCCCAAAGTGAGGGGTTGCAGCAGGGGCACAGAGCAGACGAGGGCTCCATCCCAGGGGAACGGAGAGCCAGCGAGAGGGCGGCCGGCGCGTGGAGTCAGGAGGAAGGCAGCTTCAGCGCTATCCCCACAGACCAAGCACCAAGAGCCGCTAAGGGGTGAACCGGGGTGCCAGGAACACCCTCTAGCGAGTGCTCGCAGAGTCAAGGGGACGCTAAGCACGACCGGAGCCGGCGCGCTCAGGAAGGAGCGGAGGGGGCAGTCGGCGGCGCACGCCGAACAGCAGTTTCACATTGTGGCCAGCCAGGCATGGCTACTTAGTCTTTGATCTTGGGCGCGGCAGTGCTCAGACATCTACAATGGGGCACCCACGGGGACGCTGCTCAAACAACAATCAGCATTTACCACCCAGGGGGCTGCCTCCAATGACCCCTCCACCTGGGACAGATGCTCACGCGTCACCTAAGAGCTGGGCTCGGCTCTGGGCATGTCCCTGCCGCGCAGACTGAGGCAAAGAACGCGTTTCGCTTCTCCACAGCGTCCTGGAGTGCTCCATCCGGCCACAAGGGGGCGCCGGCCACCGTCCCACGCCCGGGCCACTGCCGCGGGGAGGGAGAGCTCGCCCTGGCTCCCATCCCGACGGTCCAGCTCTGCGAGGCGGAGCCAGCCCGGCCTGTCGCCTGGAAAGCAGCACGTAGCCCATAGAGACACAAGCAGCCCACGAGATTTCGTGGCACGACCCGTGGGCTCAGCTGAGCGGAGAGCGGACGGTACCGAGGGCACTGGGCTCCTCAGCCAGACCTGGGCGGGCCACGTGTCCCCGGCCAGCCCCCCAGCACCAGCAAACCCAGACTCACCAGCCTTGCCTGGTGCTCCCGCAGACACCGGGCGGGAGCAGGGCTGACGCGGGGGGCCCAGAGGGGGAGCGACACCCCCTCGTGTGCCTGGGCAGGAAGCTGCTGCCTGGGAGCAGAGCGACGCGGCCAAAGAGGACGATGCCTGGGCTGGGCTGGGCCCTGCGGCCGTGTCTGCCTGGGGCATTGCCCGGTGCAACTGCCCCCCTGCCCGGCCGGCTGACCCGAGGAAGGGGCCGCGGCCAAGCTGTGAGGTGGAGCTGGCTCCGGCAGGGCTACGCCGTGGAGGGGCTGTGCGAGGGGGGGGCCAACGCCATGGCCACCGCCTTCTCCCGCGGCGGGGCCTGGCCGTCCCCGGGCCGCTGGCCGAGTGACCCTGCTTAGTGCGGTCGGGAGGGGGTATGTGATGCAGGGGGTGGGGTCACTGTTGCTTTATTGTGTGTGCAAGTCACTGCAGTAACCTTGTGTGTGTGCCTCAGTTTCCCTGGCCATGGCACCAATAGCGATGGAGGTGGGAGTCTCATGCACACTGGCTGATGCTTCCTGTCTCCTGAAACAAGGTAACCCCTTCCGGCCGGGAAGGGGGCAGAGCAGGAGGCGGGGCTGCCTGTGGGGCTGGGGCTGCCTGCTGAGTGGGAGTTCGGTGCCTTATAGGGGAGAGGGCCGCAGGCTGGGGCTGCAAGGAGCCTGGTTCTAAGCCGCTCGCCCTCGTCTGTCACTCAGCCGGGCCCCCAGCAAACCCTGGAGCACACCAGCCCCCTTGGCCTGGCATACCAGCCCTGCCCTGCCCTGCCCGCCGGCCGGCCCCAAGCCCGCCCTGTCCTGCCTGCCTGCCAGCCCTGCCCACCAGCCCCCGATCCTGCTCTGCCCTGCCCGCCAGCCCCCGATCCTGCTCTGCCAAGCCCACCCTGCCCTGCCCGCCGGCCCCCGATCCCGCCCTGCCCCGCCCGCCGGCCCCCGATCCCGCCCTGCCCCGCCCGTCGGCCCCTGGTCCTGCCCACTGGCTGTGGGTTGGCGGGGCCAACGAGTGCCCGCTCTGCACTGTCCCCCGCCCACGCAGCACCAGGCTCACCTGTGAAGGGCTGGCTGGGCAGCTGTCCGGGGGCCCTCAGGGGGCTGCTGATGAGCTGGGCCAGGGAATCCGGCGGCCGGGGCTGTGCGGCTGCCGGGGGTTCCCCGGAGCTGGCTGGAGTGTGGGGCTCAGGGGGCGAAGAGAACCTCTCGTAGGCCTCCTCCTCCTCCCGAGAGAGGGGCCCAGCGGGCGAGGGGGGCGGCTGCTGCCCCGGCCCGCCCTCCAGCTCGGCCTCCAGCTCCCGCAGCTCCTGCGAGAACCTCTCGATGCTCATGCCGGAGCCGCTGGCCTCGCCGGGGGCCCGGGCCAGCAGCTCGTCCAGCAGCGAGTCCACGGAGCGCAGCTGCTCCCAGGCGGGGGCGGGGGCACAGGCGCCGTTCTCTGCCGGGGCCTGGAGTCCCCTCTGCTCCCAACGCACCTTCTTCACAGCCACGTCCCCGGCCGGCCCGCCTGCGTTCGGCCCCGGGGGCCCCGTTGAGGAAGGGGGCCGCAGCCTCGGGGCCAGCTGCAGGGGGGCCAGCGCTCGGCTCACTGCTGCTGGGGGGCCCCGCCAGCCCCCCGCCTTCCTCGGGCAGGCCCCGCTTCTTAGTCCGGGGGGTGGCGGGGCGGCGGGCGGGGGCGGGAGCGGGGCGCCGGCGCTGGGCCGCTCCCCGTCATAGGGGGCTGACCACACGCGGCAGGCCCAGGCGCACTGCTCCACGCTGAGCTGGGCATCCCGCAGGTACTCCAGGTAGTTCCCCTCCAGCTCCGACACCTCCTCCCAGTGGGCCAGGGGGCGGCAGGGGCTGCCGCTGGGCGTGGCCAGCCCGGGCGAGCGGGGCGCGGGGCTGCCGGCTTCCGCGCTGCTGCTCTGCTGGCGCACGAAGAAGGCGAGGCGGGAGGGTGTGGAGGGCCGGGGGCTCCCGTGGGCTGTGAGGGGAGAGCCCAGGGCGTTAGCGAGGGCTGAGACCCTCCACGGGCCCGGCTCCAGCAGGCGTAGGGGTCGGGGCACCCGGGGGCTGGAGCAGCTCGGCCTGCCACAGGGGCCCCGCTCCGGCCTCCCGGCTCCAGCCCCAGCAGAGGAGGGGTGGCCCAGGGTGACCCACCCAAAGAGTGGCCAGGAGGCCCCACCGCATCCGCTGCCGGTCCAACTTGGCCCAGCAGTCGCCCCCCCGCACCGTGCCGCAGCATCCGAGGCCGGGCAGCCCCCCCCGCCGTGCCGCAGCGTCCGAGGCCGGGCAGCCCTCCCCCGCCGTGCCGCAGCGTCCGAGGCCGGGCGGGCAGCGCACCAGGGAATCGCTGCAACTGCAGGCGTGTAGTCGGTTAACTCATGCACCAGCAGCTCCATGGGACCGGCCTGAGCACGCGCACCCAAGGGGAGCAGGATGGGTGTGGCCAGAAGGGCGCAGGCCGGGGCGGGGGCACAGCACGGCAGCCCTACCTCTGGCGCAGGCAGCAGGCTCCGGCTCAGGGGCGGGGGGGGGCCGGCTGTCGGGGAGGCAGCAGCGCGGGATGAGCGAGAGGAACTTGGCAGCCGTCTTGCCGTAGATGTCCAGGTCCTTCACCGCCCGCTTCTGGCTCAGCATCACGTGGCTGCAGGGGATCAGGTACCTGGGGCAGGGGCACGGCTGGTCACAGCGGGCAGGAGCACGGGGCCCCCTTCGCCCCCACCCCAGCGCACACGGGCCCCCCCCTCGCCCCCACCCCAGCACACACACAGGGCTCCGCCCCCAGCGCCTGGCCCCCCACTCGCACCCCAGCACACACACGGCCGTCCCGCCCCAGCGCACAGGACGTCCCTGCCCCACCCCTCAACTGCATGCCCCACTTCTTCACCCCCAGCGGCATGGGGCCCTCCTTGGCCCCCCAACACACACGGGCCACCCCCACCTGTCCCCCGCCAGGGCCCCATCTCCCTGCACTGGGTGGAGCCCCAAGGCTCGCCCACTCACCCCTGATCGGGAGGGGGGTGCCGGCAGCCAGGGCTGGGGGCGCTGGGCTCATCCTGTCTGGGGCAGCCAGGCCCAAAGCAGAAGCGGGCCGGGACTGCCCCCAGCAGAGGGTGCAGCCAGCGCAGCCCCCAGCCCTGGCACGCAGCGGCCAGGCTGCCGAAGGGGCTGAGCCGGGACGGGCGGGGCTCTGAGGGTTGGGGGGGCGCCTGCCACGCACTGGGGCTCCCTGTGGGGCCCACACTCTGGTGAGGCCCCTGAGATGGAGAAACCGAGGCACCGAGCCCCTTCCCCGCCTCACCTGAGCACCAGCTGCAGCATCACGTCCTCGCAGTTGAGGTTGAGGAGGGTGCGGAAGAGGCTCAGCGACACCATGCAGAGCTGGGGAGACAGGGCACTGGCTGGGCCCCACGGCAGGGCACTGGCGCTACAGGGCAATGGCAGCGGGGGCAGGCGCTGGGGGTGCGTGAGCGGAGTTAGGCTCATGGGCGCTGGGCTGGGGCTGGGGGTCTGTCTGCGGCAGAGCTACGGGCCGGGGACGTTCGCTCAGTGGCCGTGCTGAGGAGCGAGGCCCCAGGGCCACTGGATCTCTAGGTGCCAAAGGCACACCCGGGGGGTGAATGTGGATGCCTGCCACTGGCCACGTGACCCGCTCCAGCTTGGGAGACCAGGGAGGGCCCTAAAACGCCATGTGGCCGACTCCATCTTGGTCTTCAGTTTTGCTCTTGACCCCAGAGGCAGCCTCGCAGGGAACCACGAGCCGGGAAGAACTGTGGACCCGTCCGGACATAGGCTGCGCAACAAGGACTCTTAAGCCAGCAGCTAGAACATCTCTGCTAGAGCCTGCATGGAGAACTGGGAGAGTCGATGCATGTAACGCAGGGTTCTCTAACAACCTCACTCTCCGGCTTTTCTTTCTGGTAGCAAGAAACCTTTCGATGGTAGATTCTGAAGGGTTGGCGCAGCGTGGTTTGTGGGTAAGGTCCAGAGTGTGAATTAATTGGGATCTGTGGCTGGTTCTTTGGGACCAGGAGAACCCGTTCGGGGTGGCTGAGATCGGGTCCCATAACCCCTCACCTGTGTCAGGCCCGGGGCTGATTGTGGCACAGGGAGAGCTGGGGAGTCAGGGGTTTTGCTCGTGAGGCTTCCTGCCGGCCCGATTGGCAGCTGGAGTGCTCGGTGGGACTGGTGTGTGGCCTGCTTGGGAAAAGTCTCCAGTCGAGGGCTGTAAGCAGCCCTGGTTTTGAGCAATGTGCCCTGAGCGGACACCCTCAGCGGTGCCCAGACCCGGCCCGGCCCATCACAGGCAGGTGGCAGGGCAGGCACTATGGAGGAAGGGGCCGCGGGCGGGGCAGGCGCTACAGGGGAGGGGGGCTGGGCCCCACAGTGGCCAGCGCCAGCAGGACAGGGACCATCTGCCCCTCGCACTCAGCAGCACAACAGTTGGCTCCCGCCTCTTGTTGACTTCCCCCCAGGAGGCCGGGCCCATGGAGTCCTGCCCCTGGGGGCCAGACAGGGGCCTGTGCTCAGGAGCATGGGGGGGGCAGGCAGCGCAGACAGGGCCACAGCCAGGCACAGGGGGCCCGGGCACACCCAGGTGCGGGGAGCACACGCAAAGAGGGTTGGGGTGTACTTGGGGGGGGGTGTTCTCAGGAGCAGGGGTGGGGTGGGGTGGGGTGTACTTGGAGGCATGGTGTAGCTGGGAATGGGGGCAGGGCATACCTGGGCACAGAGGGGCGTATTGGGGTTAGGCGTAGCAAGGCGCGGGGCTGGGAGTACCCAGCCGGGGAGCGTGCGTGGGCGGGGAGTATTGGGGTTAGGCGAACGCGGGGGCTGGGGCGTACCCAGGTGGGGGGGGGCATACCCGGGAGTTGCTGGCCAGGCGAGCGACGAGCGTGTCGAGAATGGGGCTCTGCTCGTGCCGATGCAGCAGGATGAAGCGCAGGAAGGTTTGCAGCAGGGCCGGGTCGGTGACGCTCCGCAAGAACAGCTCCAGGTACGCGGTGCTGGCGATCAGCTCCTCCACCGCCGCCTGCAGGACAGCCGCTCAGACACCCGCCCCCGCCGCCTGCGGGACAGCCGCTCAGACACCCTCCCCCAACGCCGCCGCCTGTGGGACAGCCGCTCAGACCGCCGCCGCCTGCGGGACAGCCGCTCAGATACCCGCCCCCACCGCCACCTGCGGGACAGCCGCTCAGACACCCTCCCCCACCGCCGCCGCCTGTGGGACAGCCGCTCAGACCGCCGCCGCCTGCGGGACAGCCGCTCAGACACCCGCCCCGCCACCGCCTCCTGCGGGACAGCCGCTCAGACACCCGCCCCCGCCGCCGCCGCCTGCGGGACAACCGCTCAGACACCCGCCCCCATCGCCACCGCCTCCTGCGGGACAGCTGCTCAGACACCCGCCCCGCCTGTGGGACAGCCGCTCAGACACCCGCCCCCATCGCCACCGCCTCCTGCGGGACAGCCGCTCAGACACCCACCTCCACTGCTGCTGCCGCCTGCGGGACAGCCGCTCAGACACCCGCCCCCACCGCTTGCAGGACAGCCGCCCAGACACCTGCCCACCCACAATGGAGGGCTCACCCATGCTCTCGCCCCCCACCCACCACCATGGAGCCAGAGCTGAGGCAGGCTGTGACCTGGCTCCCCTATGGCTGGGCTGAGCCTGTCCCTCGGCCAGGCTGCCGGCCCTACCTTATGCAGGGCTGGGCCCATCACAGGCACCAGGAAACCGTTGTGCACGTAATCCACCAGCTGCTTCTGCACCACCGGAGGGGCCACCTGCAGGAGCACAGAGCTGAGGGTGCGGCTGTGAGGAAGTGGGGAGTTTTTGGGGTTCGGGGGGGCTGCATGCAGAACGGCGCTCAGTGCCCGGATGTGACTGGTCAATGTGATGGGGGAGGGAGTTTTGGGGGTTCGGGGGGGCTGCATGCAGAGCGGCGCTCAGTGCCCGGATGTGACTGGTGAATGTGATGGGGGGAAGGAGTTTTGGGGCTTCGCGGGGGCTGCATGCAGAGGGGCACTCAGTGCCCGGATGTGACTGGTCAATGTGGACGGGGGGGGGGAGAATGGGCCCCCCAAGAGAGGGTCGCTGCACTGGAGTGGCCCCGCGGGAAGGGGCTGTCGCACCGGAGAGGGGGATCCGCCCGGAGGGCCGGGGTCCAAGCGTGGGCATGACCTGAGAGCCGTGGGCAGCCGCAGTGCGGGGTGGCCACAGGCAGTGGGTGGGACGCAGCACCAGGCGCGGGGGGAAGGCAGGGGCCTGACACACGGTGGGGTTCACTCCCCTTCGTCTGGCATTTGTCAGTTCTTCTGTCCCGCAGTAACCATGGGGATGTGCCTCAGTTTCCCCGGGCACTGCACTAGTCCCTACACACTGAACAAAGCCCCTTGCAGCCTGGGCCCGGGAGGGGGGCAACCGGGGGGCACCTTTTGCCTGGGAAGCAGGACAAAGGCCAGGGGAAGGGTCTGGTTGGGTAGCTAGAACCACGCTGCTGCGGGGGCAGGGAGGGGGCAGAGCCTGGCTCCTGGGCTGCCCAGTCTGTGCTACGCTGGGTCCCTGCAACCCAATCACCCCCCTGGGCTCCCTGCCAGCTGGAAGTCCCCTCCAGCTGTGGGGCAGAGCCCGGGGACTCCACCTCGGGTACAATGGCGCCAGCCAGCCCACGGCTGGGCACAGCAGGGTTCTTGAGATGGGCACGGTGCCGGGTTGGGCGGGGGCTTTCGGGACGGGCACAGTGCCGGGTTGCCCTCCCCCAGGGTGGGACGGGGGCTCTCGGGACGGGCACGGTGCCGGGTTGGGGCGGGGGCTCTCGGGACGGGCACAGTGCCGGGTTGCCCTCCCAGGGTGGGACGGGGGCTCTCGGGACGGGCACGGTGCCGGGTTGGGCGGGGGCTCTCGGGACGGGCACAGTGCGGGTTGCCCTCCCAGGGTGGGGCAGGGCTCGGGCAGGCACGGTGCCGGGTTGGGCGGGGCTCGGGGCAGCACGGTGCGGGTTGCCCTCCCCAGGGTGGGGCAGGGGCTCGGGGGGCACGGTGCGGGTTGGGCGGGGGCTCTCGGGACGGGCACGGTGCCGGGTTGCCCTCCCCCAGGGTGGGACGGGGGCTCTCGGGACGGGCACGGTGCCGGGTTGCCCTCCCCCAGGGTGGGACGGGGGCTCTCGGGACGGGCACAGTGCCGGGTTGCCCTCCCCCAGGGTGGGACGGGGGCTCTCGGGACGGGCACGGTGCCGGGTTGGGCGGGGGCTCTCGGGACGGGCACGGTGCCGGGTTGCCCTCCCCCAGGGTGGGACGGGGGCTCTCGGGGCGAGCACGCAGTGCGGGTTGCCCTCCCGGGTGGGGCAGGGGCTCGGGGCAGGCACGGTGCGGGTTGCCCTCCCGGGTGGGGCGGGGGCTCGGGGCGAACGCGGTGCCGGGTTGCCCTCCCCGGGGTGGGACGGGGGCTCTCGGGACGGGCACGGTGCCGGGTTGCCCTCCCCGGGGTGGGATGGGGCTCTCGGGACGGGCACGGTGCCGGGTTGCCCTCCCCTGGGTTGGGCAGGGGCTCTCGGGACGGGCACGGTGCCGGGTTGCCCTCCCCTGGGTTGGGCAGGGGCTCTCGGGACAGGCACGGTGCCGGGTTGCCCTCCCCGGGGTGGGATGGGGCTCTCGGGACGGGCACGGTGCCGGGTTGCCCTCCCCGGGGTGGGATGGGGCTCTCGGGATGGGCACGGTGCCGGGTTGCCCTCCCCGGGGTGGGATGGGGCTCTCGGGACGGGCACGGTGCCGGGTTGCCCTCCCCCGGGTTGGGCAGGGGCTCTCGGGACAGGCACGGTGCCGGGTTGCCCTCCCCGGGGTGGGATGGGGCTCTCGGGACGGGCACGGTGCCGGGTTGCCCTCCCCGGGGTGGGATGGGGCTCTCGGGACGGGCACGGTGCCGGGTTGCCCTCCCCGGGGTGGGATGGGGCTCTCGGGACGGGCACGGTGCCGGGTTGCCCTCCCCGGGGTGGGATGGGGCTCTCGGGACGAGCACGGTGCCCGCGGGCCGCTGCTGCCCACCTGGAGGACAGCGTTGCAGAACTCCAGCGAGTTCATGAAGAGGACAAGGGCGGGCACGCCGGTCCAGTCCTCGCGGCGCAGGCAGTGCCAGTCGTCCGCCCGCACCTCGATCTTGCGGGGCAGGGAGGAGTAGAGGGCGCTGAGGCCCGTGGCGAGGACCTGCGGGCCAGGACGGCGAAAGGCCGACGGTCAGGCTGTGGGTGGCGGTGACAGGCGCTGCCCCTCCTGCCAGGCCCAGCTCGAGGCCCCACCCACTGGGCAGCCCCGGGAGGCACAGAGTCCTGGGCCGGGCGGCTCCTGCTCCGTGCTGGTGCTGCAGGGCCTGGGCGCCGCAGGCTGGCACAGCTCAGAGTGGAGTGCCCAGCCTGGCGCAATGCCAGTCCCCCAACAAGCCTCCATCTCCCCGCCCCCGAGATGGGAAACTGAGGCAGGTGGGATGGCAGGCTGAGTATCACTCTGGCACTAGGCAGCGGACCCAGCAGTCCGGGCTCCCCTCTAGCAAGGGCTGTGGCAGGGCCAGGAACCAGGCCGCGCTCACCGGGCAGAAGTAGGAGCGGTCGGCGATGTAGGGGGCCACGGGGGGGTGGGGGTCAGGAGCCGGGCTGGGGGAGGCGGGGGAGCAGGTGCCAGGCCGCGCTCACAGGGCAGAAGTAGGAGCAGTCGGCGATGTAGACGGCCACGGGCGGGTGGGGGTCAGGAGCCAGGCCGGAGGAGCGCCCAGGCGCCGGGAGGCGGGGAGCAGGCGCTGGGCGCGCCACCGGGCAGAAATAGGAGCGGTCGGCGATGTAGGGGCCACGGGGTGGGGTCAGGAGCCAGGCTGGGAGGCGGGGAGCAGGTGCCAGGCCGCGCTCACAGGGCAGAAGTAGGAGCAGTCGGCGATGTACGGCCACGGGCGGGTGGGGTCAGGAGCCAGGCCGGAGGGCGCCCAGGCGCCGGGAGGCGGGGAGCAGGCGCTGGGGGCGCTCACCGGGCAGAAATAGGCGGTCGCGATGTGAGCCACGGGGGTGGGGTCAGGAGCCAGGCTGGGGAGGCGGGAGCAGGTGCCAGGCCGCGCTCACAGGGCAGAAGTAGGAGCAGTCGGCGATGTGACGGCCACAGGCGGGTGGGGTCAGGAGCCGGGCTGGGGCCCAGGCAGCGGGGAGGGGCGGGGAAGCAGGCGCCGGGCGCGCTCACCATGCAAGTAGGAGCGGTCGGCGTGGCGGCCACGGGCGGGTGGGGTCAGGAGCCGGGCCGGGGCCCAGGCGCCGGGGAGGCGGGGAGCAGGCGCGGGCTGCGCTCACGGGCAGAAGTAGGAGCGGTCAGCGACGCAGGCGGCCACGGGCGGGTGGGGGTGAGGAGCCGGGCCGGGGCCCAGACACCGGGGAGGGGCGGGGGGGAGCAGGCGCCGGGCTGCGCTCAGCGGGCAGAAGTAGGAGCGGTCGGCGACGCAGGCGGCCACGGGCGGGTGGGGGTCAGGAGCCGGGCCGGGGCCCAGACACTGGGGAGGGGCGGGGGGGAGCAGGCGCCGGGCCGCGCTCACTGGGCAGAAGTAGGAGCGGTCAGCGACGCAGGCGGCCACGGGCGGATGGGGGTGAGGAGCCGGGCCGGGGCCCAGACACCGGGGAGGGGAGGCGGGGAGCAGGCGCCGGGCGCGCTCACCGGGCAAGTAAGGCGGTCGGTGGCGTGGCGGCCACGGGCGGGTGGGGTGAGAGCCGGGCAGGCCCAGACACCGGGGAGGGGCGGGGGGGAGCAGGCGCCGGGCCGCGCTCACCGGGCAGAAGTAGGAGCGGTCGGCGACGTTGGCGGCCACGGGCGGGTGGGCGCCCGCCAGCGCCAGCAGCAGCAGCAGGGCGTCGCGGGCCTGCTGGCCGGTGGCGCCCTCGTGGTGCAGGAAGGGCACGAGCAGGGAGAAGAGCAGCAGGCGGGCGGGCGCGCCCGGGCCGGGCCGGTGGAAGAAGCGCTCCAGCAGGGCGGGCTCCCTGGCCACGCAGGCGCAGAGCTGGCTGAGCAGCAGCACCAGGCCGGCGCGCAGGGCGGGCGAGCCGGGCTCGGCGCACAGGCTCAGCAGCTGCAGCAGGGGCTGCAGCACGGCCGGGTGGCGCAGCAGCGGCTGCTGGCTCTGGCTGACCAGCATCTCGTAGAGCTTGAGCTGCTCGGCCCGCTGCTCCTCGCCGAAGTCCCGCTGCCGGTGCCAGCGCAGGAGCCGCTCCAGCAGCTGCTCGGCCGCCACCAGCTCCAGGATGGGCCCGGGCGCGCCCCCGGCCCGCGGCCGCTCCTCCGCCAGCAGCGTCACCAGCTGGTAGGTGTTGTTGCGCACGGCGCTCAGGTCATCGGCCGCGCCCGGGCCCGGCAGGGGGCCCCGCTTCTCCAGCACCCGCAGCACCTGGGGGGACAGGCCGGCTGAGCGCCGTGCCGCCCGGCTCCGGGCCGCGCCTCGATTCCCCGCAGGCGGGAGCCAGAGGGTGGCAACGGCCCGGCCGCAGGATCCTGTCCCCAACCACCACCGCCCGCCTGGAGCTGCAGCCCCCCTTCTCCCTCACCCCACGGCGACCCCCATTCTCCCCCCCACAGCCCCATCTCCCGCCTCCCTCGCCCCACGGCGACCCCTTCTCATCCCATCTCCGCCCCTCGCCCGACAGCGACCCCTTCTCCTCCCCACAGCCCCATCTCCCACCTCCTCCCCCACAGCGACCCCCTTCTCTCCCATAGCCCCATCTCCCGCCCCCTTGCCCCACGGCGACCCCCTTCTCCCACCTACAGCCCCATCTCCTGCCTCCCTCGCCCCACGGCGACCCTCTTTCTCCCCCCCACAGCCCCATCTCCCGCCCCCTCGCCCCACAGTGACCCCCCCTCTCATCCCATCTCCCGCCCCCCTCACCCAACAGCGACTCTGGGCCCAGTCCCCAGCCGCACCTGGTACCAGTGGTTCTTGAAGACCATGAGGCAGGTCTCAGGGTCGGCGGGCGCCGGGCTCTGCAGGCTGGGGGCACGGCTGGCCCGGTGCCCTGCTGCCCGGGGGTGCAGCTTGCTGAGCCAGCTCATCCTCTCCATGGGCGGGGGCGCAGCTCTGGACCGGCCGGCGGGGGCTACAGGGTGGGGGAGGCCCCAGGGCACTCCCCGGGCTGAGCCAGCGGCAGGGCGGCAGAGCGGCGGGCCCAGCTCCCCATGCTGCGGCCAGGGCGGCTCGGGGCTGCGGGCAGACACCACCGTGAGGCAGGGACCCCTTCCCCGCCGCCTGGCTCCCTCCCGGCCCCAAGCAGCACCCCGAGCCGGCCCCGCCGGGCTGGGAGCAGGGAGACGCGAGGAGGCCAGGCCCCGCCCCGGCCCGCCTGCGAGGGCAAAGTGCGAGGCAGCGGCAAGACGGGCGACGCCTGGGCCAGGCCAGAACAGCGCAGGCCAGAGCCGGCATGCGGGGCGGCGGCGGTTCGGGGCGCAGCCCCTGCCCTGTGCCACTTCCCCACCAACCGCCCCCTTCTCTCACGAGGCCCCAGGAAGAGAGCCCAGCCGCTGTGCCACGGCCTCCCACCGGCCGCCCGCGGCCGCCCGCCCACCGGCGCCCGCGGGCGCCCGCCCACCGGCCGCCCGGCCGGCGCCCACCACTGCCGCCAGCGGCCGCCCACCCACCAGCCGGCACCACGGCCCAGGGCAGAGGCAGCAGGACCAGGACACAGCTGCAGCCAGGCCTCGGAGGCAAGCCACACCGAGGGCTTTCCTGTGGGCCATGACCCTGGAGCTAGGAATGCGTGCAGGATGCAACAGCCCCATCGCCCTGCTAAGCCCATGGCCTCAGCCCCCACAGCCCCCCGACTCATCAGCCTCAGCCCCTTGTGGCCCCAGTGCCCCGCGGCCCTTCAGCTCATCACCGCGTCAGTCCATGGGGCAGCAGTTTACATGCTGATGGCTCGCAACCACCTGCTGCAGCGCAGCTGCCTCTGGGGAGGAACGTGGCAGCACTGCAACAGCCAGGGCCGGCCAGCGCAGCCCCACGGGGCCGCTGCAGGGACAGTGAGGGGCGTGGTGGGGCAATCAGAGGTCAACTCAGGGTGAATTGCTCAGGGGCGGGTGTGGCGCAGTGGGGGGTGTCTGCCCCCGCGCCGTGAGGTGTGACCCCCACCGACTCGCCCACAGGCTGTGGGGCAGTGTCAGTCCCTGGCTGGTGGCGGGGCTGGGCGCTGGGCGGCGGGGACCCTGCTGGGGCCAAACCGGTTCTGCTGGTTACGGGAGCGTGGCTGGGGGAGGGGCAGTCTGGGCTGGAGCCATGAGGGACCCACACTGAGGCTGCTGGGGGTGGGGGTGACGGGCCCCGAAGCCTGTAACCACCCCACGTCTCTGCTGGGCTGTGCCCTGTTCTACTGCTGGCGCAGTCTGTCCTGCCTGCTCGGGGGGGCCACGGCCTGGGACCCCCCGTCGGGCACCAACCCCGCCGCACGGACTGCCTCTGCCCCACCCTCGCCAGCAACGGGCGGCACACGCACACCCCTCGGGCCCCCCCGCGCTCCCCGTGCCCCCCCGCGCCCTCCCCGGATCTCCCCCGTCCCCCTCACACAGGGGAGAGGTTATAACTCATCCCCACCTCCTCGGACCCCACCGCTCCCTGTGCCCCCCCAGCCCCCCTCACACAGGGGAGAGGTTATGAAAACCAATCTCCCCAACTCTGAGCAGGTTATTACACTCCCAGCTCAATTAATACCTCGGATCTCCCCAAAGAGCTCACTGGGCCTGTCCCTTAGCATGGGGGAAAAGGGGAGAGGCTCATGTCGCCCGCAAGCCTGGCCCCGTCCCACATGCGACTGACCCGCGGGAGGGGGACCCCGAGGGACCGGCGCGCGCTCTGCGGGCGACTGACCCGCGGGAGGGGGACCCCGAGGGACCGGCGCGCGCTCTGCGGGCAACTGACTCGCGGGAGGGGGACCCCGAGGGCACTGCCAGACCCACACGTGTCCACATGGCTCCCGGACCTCAGCATTACCAGCCCCACATGGCTCGGCTCAGCCCCGAGCCAGCCGGGGACAGGATGTGCACAGCCTGGCAGGTCGGAAAACAGCGGAGCACTCCCAGGCCATGAGTCAGCCGCTCCGAGCGCCTGCCAGCAGCCTGCCAGAAATAGCCCTGGCACGGGGCCTGAGGGCGCGGGCCAGCCGGCAGCCGAGTCCCCTGCCAGAGCAGTGCCGGGACTGGGGCACGGCCCAGACAGCAGCTACCCCCAAGGAAGCGCAGGGAGTCCGGACCTCTGCCCTACCGGCCGCTCCCCACAGGGCTGCCCCCTTCCCCGTGCTGCCGGGGAGCTAGGCGCTTGTGAGCCGTGCGGCCGGCAGCGGGCCAGGCACACGGGAAAAGGCGAGCGGGAAGCTCACGGCCCCGCCCGGCAGAGACGCTCCCGCGAGCAGCACTGGGGGAGACGGCCAGTGGCCGTCCGCCAAGCTTCCCGCTGACCTTTCCACCCAGGTGCGGCATAAACGTTCCACGAGGCCCCCTCGCCACCCGCCTGCCGGGCCGGGGCAGCAGCTGCGCCCGAGCCCCGCCAGCCCCGGCCCGGTCAAGGGCAGGCTTTCGCTGGGCAGACTTCACCCCCCCGGGCTCCGGGCCGGCCCGCGGCGCCTGACCTGCCAACGGAGCCGCAGCTGCCCAGGCGGGCGTGTGCCGGCGGCAGGCCAGGAGACGGGCCCGCTGGGCTCCGCGTTTCCACGGCACTCGGGGCCTTGAGGGACCCAGCTGCCTCAGCGCGAGCCACCGGCACCTGGCACCACACCCTGGGGGCCCGGCAGGATGGGCCCAGAGCCACCCCCAGAGGCCAGGCGAGAGCGCTCCCAGCCGGCCTCCACCCGCCCCAGCCACCCTCGCCCAAGAGACGGCGGCTCCCCAGCCCTGCCCACCCCGCGCCCCCATGGGCCGCAGGGGGCTCCCTTCCCGGCCCTGCCAGGCTCCCAATGCTGTCCGGGCGCCCGGCGGGCAGCCAAAGGCAGCAGGGACAGTCCCATCGAGCAGCACAGCACAAAGCGAGCTGGCCAAAGCCACCGCCGCCTGTCCTGCCGCCGGGCTGCCCAGGAGTTACACCCGCTCACCACCTCCGCCTGTCCTGCCGCCGGGCTGCCCAGGAGTTACACCCGCTCGCCACCTCCGCCTGTCCTGCCGCCGGGCTGCCCAGGAGTTACACCCGCTCGCCACCTCTGCCTGTCCTGCCACTGAGCTGCCCAGGAGTTACACCCGCTCGCCACCTCCGCCTGTCCTGCCGCCGGGCTGCCCAGGAGTTACACCCGCTCACCACCTCCGCCTGTCCTGCCGCCGGGCTGCCCAGGAGTTACACCCGCTCGCCACCCCCGCCTGTCCTGCCGCCGGGCTGCCCAGGAGTTACACCCGCTCACCACCTCCGCCTGTCCTGCAGCCGGGCTGCCCAGGAGTTACACCCGCTCGCCACCTCCGCCTGTCCTGCCACTGAGCTGCCCAGGAGTTACACCCGCTCGCCACCTCCACCTGTCCTGCCACTGAGCTGCCCAGGAGTTACACCCGCTCGCCACCTCCGCCTGTCCTGCCGCCGGGCTGCCCAGGAGTTACACCCGCTCACCACCTCCGCCTGTCCTGCCGCCGGGCTGCCCAGGAGTTACACCCGCTCACCACCTCCGCCTGTCCTGCCGCCGGGCTGCCCAGGAGTTACACCCGCTCGCCACCCCCGCCTGTCCTGCCGCCGGGCTGCCCAGGAGTTACACCCGCTCGCCACCTCCGCCTGTCCTGCCGCCGGGCTGCCCAGGAGTTACACCCGCTCGCCACCTCCGCCTGTCCTGCCACTGAGCTGCCCAGGAGTTACACCCGCTCGCCACCTCCACCTGTCCTGCCGCCGGGCTGCCCAGGAGTTACACCCGCTCGCCGCCACCGGGCTGCCCAGGAGTTACACCCACTCGCCGCCACCGGGCTGCCCAGGAGTTACACCCACTCGCCGCCACCGGGCTGCCCAGGAGTTACACCCCCTTCCCACCTCCGCCTGTCCTGCCGCTGGGCTGCCCAGGAGTTACACCTGCTCGCCGCCACCGGGCTGCCCAGGAGTTACACCCGCTCGCCACCTCTGCCTGTCCTGCCGCCGGGCTGCCCAGCAGTTACACCCGCTCACCACCTCCGCCTGTCCTGCCGCCGGGCTGCCCAGGAGTTACACCCGCTCGCCACCTCCGCCTGTCCTGCCGCCGGGCTGCCCAGGAGTTACACCCGCTCGCCACCTCCGCCTGTCCTGTCGCCGGGCTGCCCAGGAGTTACACCTGCTCGGCGCCACCGGGCTGCCCAGAAGTTACACCCCCTCCCCACCTCCGCCTGTCCCGCCACCGGGCTGCGCAGGAGTTACACCCGCTCGCCACGTCCCCCTGTCCCGCCACCAGGCTGCGCAGTAGTTACACCCGCTCGCCACCTCCGCCTGTCCTGCCGCCGGGCTGCCCAGGAGTTACACCCGCTCGCCACGTCCCCCTGTCCTGCCACCGGGCTGCGCAGGAGTTACACCCGCTCACCACCTCCGCCTGTCCTGCCGCCGGGCTGCCCAGGAGTTACACCCGCTCGCCACGTCCCCCTGTCCTGCCACCGGGCTGCGCAGGAGTTACACCCGCTCACCACCTCCGCCTGTCCTGCCGCGGGGCTGCGCAGGAGATTCACACCTTCGCCACCTCCGCCTGTCCTGCCGCCGGGCTGTGCAGGAGTTACCACCTTCGCCCACTGCTCCCCTGCCCTGCCACCAGCTCCACTCACCACCTCCACCTGTCCTGCCACTAGGCTGCCTTCAGTGCTGCATGCCACCCTCCATCAGCATGTGACCTGTGCCAGCCTCATCTGCCGGGTGCCTGGTATGCCCTCTCCTGCTCCGGCCCAGTGCCGCCTGTGACGTACCCCGTGCCAGCCTCACCTACCCACTGCCTGGCACGATCCCTCCCACCCGACCCCGCGCCCCCTTCACCCGCCGAGTGCCTGGCATATTCCCTTCCGACACGGCGCGCCTGTGACGTATCCCATGCCAGCCTCACCTACCCACTGCCTGGCACGATCCCTCCCACCCGACCCCGCGCCCCCTTCACCCGCCGAGTGCCTGGCATATTCCCTCCCGACACGGCGCCGCCTGTGACGTACCCCGTGCCAGCCTCACCTACCCACTGCCTGGCACGATCCTCCACCAACCCGCGCCCCTTCACCCGCCGAGTGCCTGGCATATTCCCTCCCGACACGGCGCCGCCTGTGACGTAGCCCGTGCCAGCCTCACCTACCCACTGCCTGGCACGATCCCTCCCACCCAACCCCGCGCCCCCTTCACCCGCCGAGTGCCTGGCATATTCCCTCCCGACACGGCGCCGCCTGTGACGTACCCCGTGCCAGCCTCACCCCCACACACCCCTGGCCCAGCACGCACAGCCCTGTGCAGCGCAGAGGGGCCGAGCTCTAGTCCCCATCCCCACCTAGTCTCCGAATCAGCTTTGGAGTTTTCTAGGTTCACCCCTCCCCCACTGCGCTCCAGGGCCACAGGCCGTGGGGCTGCCCCATGTTCAGGCGGCTGCCTGGGGGGAGCTGCTGCCTCCCCAGCCCGGGAGAGTGAGGGTCTTGGGTGAGGGTCAGCGGCCCACCATCCAGGCACTCCATGCCCCATGCTGAGACTACACCCGCTGAAGGGCAAGGCTTCCTTCCCCACCTTCCACAGGCTCGACCCACAACCACAGCCCCCACGGCAGGACCGGCCAGCGGGCACCAGCGCCCCTGCCAGCAATGACCCCCCCCACCAGGTCGCCCCAGGCCGGAGGGGTGACCTGGCCGGTGCACGTTCCACCTGCCCCACGTGGCGCCACCAGGGCCCCCCTGCTCTGCCCCGCCCCACAGCCCTGGTACCTGGCAGCTGGGGTGGCCCGAGGTCATGTCCTGGCCGGGCGAGGGCTGCAAAACAGAGAAGCCACCAGTGAGACCAGGGTCGCCCGGCCCCGGTGCCCGCCAGTCCCCCACCCGGCCCCCCGCCCGGCCCCAGGGCCCGCCAGCCCCCACCCGGCCCCCGCCCGGCCCCAGGGCCCGCCAGCCCCCGCCCGGCCCCGCCCGGCCCCAGGGCCCGCCAGCCCCCGCCCGGCCCCAGGGCCCGCCAGCCCCGCCACGGCCAGCCCCGCCCGGCCCCAGTGCCCGCCAGACTCCCAACTGGCCCCCGCCCGCCACACTGCCCGCCAGCCCCCGCCCGGCCACAGTGCCCGGTCCCAGTGCCCGCCAGCCCCCAGCCAGCCCCCGCCCGGCCCCAGTGCCTGCCAGCCCCCCAACTGGCCCCGCCCCAGTGCCCGGCCCCAGTGCCCGCCAGCCCCCAACTGGCTCCCCACCTGGCCCCAGTGCCCGCCAGCCCCAACTGGCCCCCCACCCGGCCCCAGTGCCCGCCAGCCCCCAACTGGCCCCCGCCCAGTGCCCGGCCCCAGTGCCCGCCAGCCCCACGGCCAGCCCCCGCCCGGCCCCAGTGCCCGCCAGCCCCAGTGCCCGCCAGCCCCCAACCGGCCCCGCCCGCCCCAGTGCCAGCCCCAACTGGCCCCACCTGGCCCCAGTGCCCGCCAGCCCACGGCCAGCCCCGCCCGGCCCCAGTGCCCGCCAGCCCCCAACTGGCCCCCGCCCGCCCCAGTGGCCCCCAACTGGCCCCACCTGGCCCCAGTGCCCGCCAGCCCCACGTGCCAGCCCCCGCCTTCCGGCCCCAGTGCCCGCCAGCCCCCAACTGGCCCCGCCAGCCCCGCCTGCCCCAGTGCCCGCCAGCCCCAACTGGCCCCCGCCCGGCCCAGTGCCCGCCATGGCCCCCGCCCGCCCAGTGCCCGCCAGCCCCCCAACTGGCCGCCCGCCCCAGTGCCCGCCAGCCCCCAACTGGCCCCCGCCCCAGTGCCCGGCCCAGTGCCCGCCAGCCCCAACTGGCCCCCGCCCCAGTGCCCGCCAGCCCCAACTGGCCCCCCCAGTGGCCAGCCCGCCAGCCCAACTGGCCCCCCCTGGCCCCAGTGCCCGCCAGCCCCCAACTGGCCCCGCCCGCCCCAGTGCCCGCCAGCCCCCAACTGGCCCCCGCCCAGTGCCCGGCCCCAGTGCCCGCCAGCCCCAACTGGCCCCCGCCCGCCCCAGTGCCCGCCAGCCAGCCCCCCCCCGCCGCCCCAGTGCCCGCCCCAGTGCCTCCAGTGCCCGCCAGCCCCCAACTGGCCCCAGTGCCCGCCCCAGTGCCCCCGCCCAGCCCCCAAGTGCCCCAGTGCCCAGCCCCAACTGGCCCCGCCCCAGTGCCCGCCAGCCCCACGGCCCCGCCCGCTCACCGCGCCGCCGCCGCCATCTTGCCGCCGCCTCCCGACGCAGCCGCCGCCCGGCCCCGCCCCCCTCGCCGCTCATTGGCCAGCCCGCGGCGGGGGCGGCACCCAGCACGGAGGGGGAACAGGCCCCGCCCCCGACCCTGCCTCAGTTTCCCGCGCGGCGGCCTGGCGCGTGTCCGCCCGTCCGGGGCCGCGCGCCCATCGGGGGGGCCCTTTCCTGCGCCCCCCCCGAGCCGCCCCCGGCCGGCTGCGAAGGGCGCGTGACGCTCTGCGGCGGTGACACCCCCCAGCCAGCCCTGCGCGCGGCGCCCAGGGAAACTGAGGCACGCTCGGCCTGACACAGCGGGGCCCCAGACCCCGCCCCCGCTCGCCAGACCCCCCGCCCGCCAGACCCCTCGACCCGCCCCCGCTCGCCAGACCCCGCCAGACCCCGCCCCCGCCCGCCAGACCCCTCGACCCGCCCCCCACCGCCAGCCTGGGGTCCTTCCCCCATCAAACCCTGCCCCAGCGCCCCGCTGCGCTCACGCCCCACCGGACACCCCAGGGCCTGCCCCCCATACCCCAGCTCCCTCCCCCAGCGCCCGCTGCGCTCACAACCCACGGACACCCCAGGGCCTGCCCCCAGCTCCCCGCCCCCCAGGGCCCCGCTGCGCTCACGGCCCCGCCGGACACCCCGCCGGCCCCACCGAGGCTGGGCTGGCCTTAGCCCCCAGCCCTGCCCCAGCAGCCCCCGTCGGGGCGGGGCGAGGTACCGGCTGCCCTCCCTGGGGCCGCCATTACGCCTGGCACCCGCCCTGATTGCTGCCTTTAGTGCCACAGGCTGCGGGCTCAGGTGCGGGGCCCCGCGGGGCCCGGCTCGGTTGCTAGGAGCCGGCGCGAGCTGCGCAGCGGCTCAGCGCGAGACCAGCGGCTGTGCCAGGTCGGCCTCCTCCCAGCCCGGCGCGGGGGCAGCGGGGCAGGCGGCATGAGCCGGTGGGCGCGGGCCGGGCGGGGGCTGATCCGCACGGCGCAGAGCAGCGGGGGGCCCGCCGTGGGGTGGTGGGGCACGGGGACAGGGCTCCCGGAGCCCAGCCCAGTCCGCAGGGCCTGGGGCAATGGGGCTGGGGGCCGTCCCCGGAGGGCTGGCAGCCGGCAGGGAGCCCCGGGGGGTGACTGGGTCCCAGGGACCCAGTGTAACAGACAGGCAGCACTGGGAGAGCCCAGGGCAGCCCAGCCTGCCCCACCTGCAGCCAGGCCCTCCCCCAGCATTTGTCCTGCTTCCCAGGCAAAAGGTGCCCCCTGGTCGCCCCCCTCCCGGGCCCCGGCTGCGAGGGGCCCCAGCCACACCTGGGATTCCCTCCCCCAGCCAGGTAGTGGAGCAGTGCCCAGGGAAACTGAGGCACGCGCCCAGGGTTACTACCGGACGGTAGAACTCACGCGCGCCATACCAAGGCAAATCAGACCCCCCAGCGTCACCCCAGGCGCCTCCCTAGGGCCTGCACCAGCTCTGGACCGGGCCCGCCCCGCCCGCTGGCTGAAAAGCACCAGAGGCCGGATCTGCCTGCCCCCCACTGAACAGTGGGGAATGGCCCCGTGCCCAGGCCTGTCGCACGGCCCAGGGCACGACCAAGATCCCCCCCCCATGTCCTGCCAAGGGCTCCCAGAGACTTACCCGGCCTCCCCCACCCCGCTGTGGGTCGCCCGGCCCTGCCCCCTTCCCCACCTCCTGTGGGTCGCCTGCCCTGCCCCTCCCCACCCGCTGTGGGTCGCCCGGCCCTGCCCCCTCCCACCTCCTGTGGGTCGCCCGGCCCTGCCCCTCCCCACCCCGCTGTGGGTCGCCGGCCCTGCCCCTCCCCACCCCACTGTGGGTCGCCGGCCCTGCCCCTCCCCCACCGCTGTGGGTCGCCCAGCCCTGCCCCTCCCCACCTCCCTGTGGGTCGCCCGGCCCTGCCCCTCCCCCACCCCGCTGTGGGTCGCCCCAGCCCTGCCCCCTCCCCCACCTCCCTGTGGGTTGCCCGGGCCTGCCCCTCCCCCAACCCGCTGTGGGTCGCCCGGCTCTGCCCCCTCCCCCACCCCGCTGTGGGTCGCCCGGCCCTGCTCCCTCCCCCACCTCCTGTGGGTCGCCCTGCCCTGCCCCTCCCCACCCCGCTCTGGGTCTCCTGGACCTGCCCCCTCTAACCCCTGCCCCGCACACTCCCGCCCCTCCCGCCCACTCTGGGTCACCCTGGACCTGCCCTCCCCAACCCGCTCTGGGTCACCCTGGACCTGCCCCCCCAGCCCTGCCCCCGCACTCGGGGCCAGGCGCTCATGGCCGCGTGCTCCGTCCCTCCAGCAGCGACGGTGGCGCCCCGAGGACCTGGGTGCTGGACCCCGCGGGCGACCTGCACTACTGGTGGCTGAGCCTCATGGTGGTTCCCATCATGTACAACTGGATCGTGCTCATCTGCAGGTGGGTGGGGCTGGGGAGCGGTGGGCTGGGGCGGGGCACAGGGCAGGGGCCTGGGGCGGAGGGGCTGGGGCGGGGGCAGGCAGGGGCCTGGGGCGGAGGGCTGGGGGCACAGGGCAGGGGACTGGGGCGGAGGGGCTGGGGCGGGGGCACAGGGCAGGGGACTGGGGCGGAGGGGCTGGGCGGGGCACTGGGCAGGGGACTGGGGCGGAGGGGCTGGGGCGGGGGCACAGGGCAGGGGACTGGGGCGGGCTGGGGCGGGGCACAGGGCAGGGGCCTGGGGCGGAGGGGCTGGGGGCACAGGGCAGGGGACTGGGGCGGTGGGCTGGGGCGGGGCACAGGGCAGGGGCCTGGGGCGGAGGGGCTGGGGCAGGGGCACAGGGCAGGGGACTGGGGCGGAGGGCTGGGGCGGGGGCACAGGGCAGGGGCCTGGGGCGGAGGGCTGGGGCGGAGGGCTGGGGCAGGGGGCACAGGGCTGGGGACTGGGGCGGAGGGGCTGGGGCGGGGCACAGGGCAGGGGCCTGGGGCGGAGGGGCTGGGGCGGGGGCACAGGGCAGGGGCCTGGGGCGGAGGGGCTGGGGGGGCACAGGGCAGGGGCCTGGGGCGGAGGGGCTGGGGCGGGGCACAGGGCAGGGGCCTGGGGCGGAGGGGCTGGGGGGAGCACAGGGCAGGGGACTGGGGCGGAGGGGCTGGGGCGGGGCACAGGGCAGGGGACTAGGGTTGGGGAGCAGGGCTGGGGACTGGGGTAGAGGGCTGGGGTGGGGTGGGGCAGGAGCAGGGCTGGGGACTGGGGTGGGGCGCAGGCTGGGAGGCGGGGAGGGGAGGCTGCCGGGGGGCTGTGGGCGAGGAGCAGCGCCGGGCCCCCAGCTGGCCAGTCGGGCAGGGCCGTTGTCTGGCTGCGGCTGCGAGCGCCCAGTTGCTGCCCCGGGGGCCGGGGGGGCGAGGCCCCAGCACCTCGACTCTGGCAGGTTGTACGGCGCGTCGAGGCCCCACCCTGCACCCCTGTGCGCAGCCAGACGGGCTCTGCCGAGCAGTGGGGCAGGGAGGGGGTGTTGCTGCTCCGAGACACGGCCCAGCCCGGGTTCCATGTGGGCGTCGGAGTCGGGGCAGGCAGCCCCAGACCCCTTGGGGCGGGGCACCCAGGCCCTGAACCCCCAGCACCCAATTTAGTCCCTCTCTTCGTGTTTGCCCAGCCCAGACTGCCCCCCAGCCCCCTGCCACTCCTCCCCCGGGCAGCCCCCTTCCTTTGTTCACACCCCTTCCCTGGCCAGCTGGGAAGTTGCTAGTCCTGGTCTATGTGCCCCGCCCCGGGCAGTAGGGGTCACCCACAGCACCCAGTGACTGCGAACCAGAGTGAACCCAGGGCCACAAGAGTGTACAGCCCCCCCCCCTTCACAGAGACGTACAACCCCCACATCGCAGTGACAGCCCCTACATTGCAGAGACATACAGGCGGCCCCCATGTCACAGTGACAGCCCCACGTCGCAGTGACAGCCCCTACATTGCAGAGACATACAGACGGCCCCCCATGTCACAGTGACAGCCCCCACGTCGCAGTGACAGCCCCACATTGCAGAGACATACAGACAACCCCCCATGTCGCAGTGACAGCCCCACATCGCAGTGACAGCCCCACATTGCAGAGACGTACAGACAACCCCCATGTCGCAGTGACAGCCCCCACGTCGCAGTGACAGCCCCCACGTCACAGAGACGTACAGACGGCCCCCCCACATCGCACAGGTCCTGCTTCCCGGACGTGCAGCAGCAGCACCTGGCCGTGTGGCTCAGCCTGGACTACCTGTGCGACCTGCTCTACCTGCTGGACATCGGCGTGCGCGTCCACACCGGTGAGTGCCCCCAGCCCACAGCCCAGCGGCCGGCTCTTCCAGGCCGGGTGGCCCATGGGGCTGGCAGGTCCCAGTGGGATCAGCCCAGCGGCCCGGTGGTCTGCGCTGGGTCTCGTAGTCCCCACAGGCCGCACCTTGGCCCCGGCATCTGGGCCGCACCATGTCTGGGAGGAGCCAGCGCGAAGTCCAGGCTGGGGTGCTCCCCAGGCCCCCAGCACGCACCCCCCCAGCACCCACCGGAACAGGGCTTCCTGCCCCCCTTGGATACGCCCCCCAGCGCCCACCGGGCGCCCCTCCGTGCCAGCGTTCACTGGGACGCGCCCCACCCCGTGCCAGCACCCACCGGGCGCGCCCCCAGCGCCCCCGCCCACCAGGACGCGCACCCCCCCAGCGCCCTGGGATGCCGGGCTGTGCCCCAGAAACAGCAGGGCCTGGCAGTCTCTCCCCAGCTCCACCCCCTGCCATGGGCCCCCGGCTGGCCAGGCCCGCGCTCAGCCCCTCTTCCCGCAGGTTTCCTGGAGCAGGGGGTCCTGGTGCAGGACCGGGCCCGGATCTGGCAGCGCTACCTGCGCTCCGCGCCCCTGCTGTGGGACGTGGGCTCCGTGCTGCCCACCGACCTGCTGTACCTGCGGCTGGGGCTGGGCATGCCGGCCGTGCGGGCCAACCGGCTGCTGCGCACCCCCGCGCCTCTTCGAGGCCTTCGACCGGCAGGAGACGCGCACGGCCCACCCCTACGCCTTCCGCATCGCCAAGCTGATGCTCTACGTCTTCGTGGCCATCCACTGGAACGCCTGCGCCTACTTCGCGCTCTCGGGCGCCCTGGGCTACGGCTCCGACACCTGGGTCTACCCCAACCACAGCCTGCCCGGCTTCGGCCACCCGCTGCGCCAGTACCTCTACAGCTTCTACTTCTCCACCCTTATCCTCACCACCGTGGGCAACACGCCTGACCCCCAGCGCCAGGAGGAGTTCCTCTTCATGGTGGCCGACTTCCTCATGGCCGTCATGGGCTTCGCCTCCATCATGGGCAGCATGAGCTCCGTCATCTCCACCATGAGCGCGGCCGAGGCCGCCTTCTACCCCGACGGCGACCGGGTGAAGGGCTACCTGCGGCTGCACCGCGTGGCCGGGCACCTGGAGCACCGCGTCCTGCGCTGGCACCAGCACCTGCACCTCAACAAGAAGGTGACGGACGAGCTGCGGGTGCTGCAGCACCTGCCCGAGCGCCTGCGGGCCGAGGTGGCCGTGAGCGTGCACCTGGCCACCCTGCGCAAGGTGCAGCTCTTCCAGACCTGCGAGCAGAGCCTGCTGGAGGAGCTGGTGCTCAAGCTGCGGCCCCAGGTCTACAGCCCGGGCGAGTACGTGTGCCGCAAGGGCGACATCGGGCGCGAGATGTACTTCATCCGCGAGGGGCAGCTGGCCGTGGTGGGCGACGACGGGCGCACGCAGTACGCCGTGCTGGGCGAGGGCCTCTACTTCGGCGAGATCAGCATCATCAACATCAAAGGTAGCGCCCGGCCGCTCTCGCGGCCCCCTGGTCTCCCGGCCCCCCGGCCTCCCGGCCCCTGGCCTCACTGCCTCCCCGGCCTCCTGGCCCCCGGCCTCACTGCCCCCGGCCTCGCTCCCCCCCCCCGGCCTCACTGCCCCCCGGACGCCCAGCCTCACGGGCGAGATCAGCATCATCAACATCAAAGGTAGCGCCCGGCCGCTCTCGCGGCCCCCTGGTCTCCCGGCCCCCCGGCCTCCCGGCCCCTGGCCTCACTGCCTCCCGGCCTCCTGGCCCCCGGCCTCACTGCCCCTCGCTCCCCCCCCCCGGCCTCACTGCCCCCCGGACGCCCAGCCTCACGGGCGAGATCAGCATCATCAACATCAGGTAGCGCGCCGGCGCTCTCGCGGCCCCCTGGTCTCCCGGCCCCCCGGCCTCCCGGCCCCTGGCCTCACTGCCTCCCTGGCCTCCTGGCCCCCGGCCTCACTGCCCCCCGGACGCCCAGCCTCACGGGCGAGATCAGCATCATCAACATCAAAGGTAGCGCCCGGCCGCTCTCGCGGCCCCTGGTCTCGGCCCCGGCCTCCCGGCCCTGGCCTCACTGCCTCCCGGCCTCCTGGCCCCCGGCCTCACTGCCCCCGGCCTCACTCCCACCCCCGGCCTCACTGCCCCCCGGACGCCCAGCCTCACGGGCGAGATCAGCATCATCAACATCAAAGGTAGCGCCCGGCCGCTCTCGCAGCCCCCCGGCCTCACTGCCCCCCGGCCTCACTGCCCCCAGCCTCACTGCCCCGGACACCTGGCCTCCCGGCCCCTGGCCTCACTGCCTCCCTGGCCTCCTGGCCCCCAGCCTCACTGCCCCGGACGCCCAGCCTCACGGGCGAGATCAGCATCATCAACATCAAAGGTAGCGCCCGGCCGCTCGCAGCCCCCGGCCTCACTGCCCCCTGGCCCCCGGCCTCACTGCCCCCCGGCCTCACTGCCCCCCGGACACCTGGCCTCCCGGCCCCTGGCCTCACTGCCTCCCTGGCCTCACTGCCCCCGGCCTCACTGCCCCCCGGACGCCCAGCCTCACGGGCGAGATCAGCATCATCAACATCAAAGGTAGCGCCCGGCCGCTCTTGCGGCCCCCTGGTCTCCCGGCCTCCCGGCCCCTGGCCTCACTGCCCCCGGCCTCGCTCCCCCCCCCGGCCTCACTGCCCCCCGGACGCCCAGCCTCACGGGCGAGATCAGCATCATCAACATCAAAGCTAGCGCCCGGCCGCTCTCGCTGCCCCCCGGCCTCACTGCCCCCGGACACCTGGCCTCCCGGCCCCTGGCCTCACTGCCCCTGGCCTCACTGCCCCTGGCCTCACTGGCCTCCCTGGCCTCCTGGCCCCGGCCTCGCTATCCCCGGCCTCACTGCCCCCGGACGCCCAGCCTCACGGGCGAGATCAGCATCATCAACATCAAAGGTAGCGCCCGGCCGCTCTCGCAGCCCCCCGGCCTCACTGCCCCCTGGACGCCCGGCCTCACTGCCCCCTGGCCCCCCGGCCTCACTGCCCCCCGGACGCCCGGCCTCACTGCACCCCGGCCTCACTGCCCCCGGCCACCAGCCTCACGGGCGAGATCAGCATCATCAACATCAAAGGTAGCACCCGGCCGCGGGCAGGGCCGGCTGGACTCACGGCCTCCCGACCCCCCTGCCTCACGGCCTCCTGACTCTCTGTCCTCCTGGCCCCCCAGCCTCCAGGCCTCATGGCCTCCCAGTCTCCCGGTTCCCCATCTCCCGGCCCCCCTGTCTCCCAGCCCCCCTGCCTCCACTGAGCTATTTGCGGGGTTCCCAGGACCACACCATTGGGTGGGGTTCCTGGGGCCGGGCTGTTGGAGGGGTTCCCTGGCGTTGGGCTGTGGGGGGCTCTGAGGTTGAGCTGCTCCTGTAGGGTGCATGGGACTATGACGGCGAGTCGGGGGTTCCCCGATCCTGCACCCCCATAGCAGCCAGAACAGTCTCCACCAGCCAGTAGAACAGGGGGGTTTATTGGTTTTCCAGAATACAGCCCAGCACAGACGTGACGTGGCTACAGGGGCCAGGGCCAGGATGCCTCAGGCCCCAGGGTTAGGGGGTCCATCGCCCCTAGGCCCCAGCTTAGCCTCTGCTCTCCATGCTTCCCCGACAGCCACTGCCTCCCTCCCAGCCCTGCCCCCCAGCCCGGTGCTGGTCTCCGCCTCCTTCCTTTGTCTCCCCCTGGGAGGCTGAGCCCGGGTGTCTGGGTGAATCCACATTTGGGAGAGTCAGTGAGAATCTCCCATCCCAGCGCAGGGGGACCCCGGGTCACAGAGCAGACAGCCCCCCCACTACGTCACAGGGGCCAAGGTGTGGGGCACATGGAGCACGTGGGGCTGGCCGTGGGGCCGGGCCATGGGGCGTGTGGGCTGGGGCCGGCCGTGGGGCACGTGGGCTGGGGCGTGGGGCCGGCCGTGGGGCACGTGGGCTGGGGCGTGGGGCCGGCTGTGGGGCGCATGGGCCAGGCCGTAGGGCGCGTGGGGCTGGCCGTGGGGTGTCTGGGCTGGGGCGCGTGGGCCGGTCCCAGCACGTGGGCTCTCCCCAGGGAACAAGTCCGGGAACCGGCGCACGGCTAACATCAAGAGCATCGGCTACTCGGACCTGTTCTGCCTGTCCAAGGAGGACCTGCGGGAGGTGCTGGCCCGAGTTCCCGGCCGCCCAGGCCGTGCTGGAGGCCAAGGGCCGGGAGATCCTGCAGCGCATGGACAAGCTGGACCTGCACGCCGAGGAGGCGGAGCTGGCGCGCCAGGCGGCGGCGCGGCGGCGGACGGCGGCGCTGGAGCAGGCCCTGGACACCCTGCAGACCAAGTTCGCCCGCCTGCTGGCCGAGCTGGAGTCCAGCGCCCTCCGGCTGGCGCTGCGCATCGAGCGCCTGGAGTGGCAGCAGGGCTGGGCCGGTGCGGGAGCGGCGGGCAAGCAGTGAGGGCGGGCCGGGAGGCGTGCGAGGCACAATCAGCAGCCACGAGCGACCGGCCTGTGCCCAGCTGAGCCTTGCGAGCACCGGCCCGTCCGCCGCCCGGCGCCCGCCCGCAGCCCGGCGCCTGGCCCGTCCGCCGCCCGGCGCCCGCCCGCAGCCCGGCGCCCGGCCCCATCCCGCCGCCCGGCGCCTGGCAGTGCGGGCCGCCCGGCGCCGGCCCCATCCGCCGCCCGGCGCCCGCCCGCAACTTGGCGCCTGGCGTCCGCCTTGGCGCCCGCCCGCAGCTCCGGCCCCGCCCGCGCTCGCGCCGCCCCGCCGCCCGCCCGCCCCACGCCCGCCCCGCCCAGCGCGGCCCCACCGCCGCCCAGCGCCCGCCGCGCCTGGCGTGGCCCCGCCCGGCGCGCCCTGCCCGCAGCTCCGGCGCCCAACCCTGTCCGCCGCCCCAGCGCCTGGCCCGCCCGCCGCCCTCGCCCAGCCCGCGCCCCCGCCTCGCAGCCCAGCGCCTGGCCCGTCCGCCGCCCAGCGCGCCCGTCCCGCCACCTGCGCCGCCCCACCCTGCCCTCACCTGGCCCTGCACCGCTGGCCAGCACCGGTGGCGCCCACCCACGCCCTGTTTCCACCCACCCACGTGTTTCCGCCACAAACCGGGCCGCCGGGCTCCACGCCTCCCACGCTGCTGGCTGGCCCCGTCCCAGCCTGCTGCACCGCCCCCTTCCTTCCTGGGGGCACCTGTGGATGCACCTCGGCCGCATGGGCCTGACCAGGCTGACCCACTGCCCCCCTTCCCTCATGGTTGCTGCCCCTGTAGCCTTGCTGCCTGCAGCACTTCCCCCTTGCAGCCTGCCCCTCATCCCCTGCTCAGTCCTCCCAGCCTGCCCCTCATCTCCTGCCCAGCCCCCCTCAGCCTGCCCCCCATCGCCTGCCCCACATCGCCTGCTCAGTCCCCCCATGTGATGGCGCATTGGGGTTCCCCCGTCTCCTGCACCCCCGTAGTGGCGCAGACAGACTCCCCCAGCCATAGAACAGAGGGAGTTTAGTGCTTCTCCAGGGTGCAGCCCAGCACAGATGCAATCCCGTCCCAGGGCAGGCCTAGGGTGCCTCAGCCCCCTTGAGATGGGGGAGACTGGGCCCCTAAATCCCAGCCCCTTGCCTAGGCTGCTTCCCCCATGATCCCAGCCAGAAACTCAAAACCCTCGTCCAGCCCTGGGAGGGGACCAGTCCCCTGGCCTAGTGACTCACCCCCTGCCCTGCTGGGCCGTGCTACAGACAGCCGCCAGCGGGGTTCCCCACAGCCCACCGCCCAGCACAGCCACCAGCACTACATCACACCCCAGCCTGCCCCCCATCGCCTGCCCAGCCCCCCCAGCCTGCCCCATCGCCTGCCCAGCCCCCTCAGCCTGCCCCATCGCCTGCTCAGTCCCCCAGCCTGCCCCCCATCGCCTGCCCAGCCTCCCCAGCCTGCCCCCATCACCCGCTCAGTCCCCAGCCTGCCCCCATCGCCTGCCCAGCCTTCCCACATCACCCGCTCAGTCCCCCAGCCTGCCCCATCACCCGCTCAGCCCCCAGCCTGCCCACATCGCCTGCCCAGCCCCCAGCCTGCCCCCATCGCCTGCCCAGCCCCTCAGCCTGCCCCCCATCGCTCAGTCCCCAGCCTGTCCCCATCGCCTGCCCAGCCCCCTCAGCCTGCCCCCATCGCCTGCCCAGCCTGCCCCCATCGCCTGCCCAGCCCCTCAGCCTGCCCCACATCGCCTGCTCAGACAGCCGCCAGCGGGTCCCCACAGCCCACCGCCCAGCACAGCCACCAGCACTACATCACACCCCAGCCTGCCCCCATCGCCTGCCCAGCCTCCCCAGCCAGCCCCCATCGCCTGCCCAGCCTCCCCCAGCCTGCCCCACATCGCCTGCTCAGTCCCCCAGCCTGCCCCCATCGCCTGCCCAGCCTCCCCCAGCCTGCCCCCCCATCGCCTGCCCAGCCTCCCCCAGCCTGCCCCCATCGCCTGCCCAGCCCCTCAGCCTGCCCCACATCGCCTGCCCAGCCCCCTCAGCCTGCCCCACATCACCCGCTCAGTCCCCAGCCTGCCCCATCGCCTGCCCAGCCCCCTCGCCTGCCCCTCATCTCCTGCTCAGTCCCCCAGCCTGCCCCACATCGCCTGCTCAGTCCCCCAGCCTGCCCCCCATCGCCTGCCCAGCCTCCCCCAGCCTGCCCCCATCGCCTGCCCAGCCTCCCCCAGCCTGCCCCACATCGCCTGCTCAGTCCCCAGCCTGCCCCGTCGTCTGCCCAGCCCCCTCAGCCTGCCCCTCATCTCCTGCTCAGTCCACCCAGCCTGCCCCCATCGCCTGCCCAGCCTCCCCCAGCCTGCCCCCATCACCCGCTCAGTCCCCAGCCTGCCCCCATCGCCTGCCCAGCCTTCCCCACATCACCCGCTCAGCCCCCAGCCTGCCCACATCGCCTGCCCAGCCCCCTCGCCTGCCTCATCTCCTGCTCAGTCCCCCAGCCTGCTCCACATCGCCTGCCCAGCCCCTCGCCTGCCCTCATCTCCTGCTCAGTCCCCCAGCCTGCCCCCCATCGCCTGCCCAGCCCCCTCAGCCTGCCCCACATGGCCTGCTCAGTCCCCAGCCTGCCCCCATCGCCTGCCCAGCCTCCCAGCCTGCCCCGTTGTCTGCCCAGCCCCCCTCAGCCTGCCCCACATCACCTGCTCAGTCCCCCTCAGCCTGCCCCACATCGCCTGCCCAGCCCCTTACTGGGTTTTGATGCGAGCAGGCAGGTGTCTGCTCCCCGCTGGCGTGGTGCCCCCGCGTGGTGCGGAGTGGGCGTGGGAGGCGTGTGGCGAAAGCGGGCGTGGGCTGAGTCGCTAAATGCTCTGTGCCTGGGACCCCGCAATCTCCCCCCCCAAGGGAGGGGCGGCTCCTCAGGGCTGGGGGTCGGAAGGGCCCGGGGGCGCCTCCCTGTGCCCTCCACTCCTGCCTGCGCCCCAGCAGCGCCGGGCCAGGGCCAGGGGCCGGGAAGGAGTCGCTGGCCCAGCCTGGCACGGGACGCGCCCAGAGACGGGTCACCCGGCCGCTTGTCCCCTCCCCCCGAGCCGGCCCCGGGCCGTGGGGTTGGGGGGCGACGTGCGTCTCTGCAACAAGCCCCGCTCGGCCTCCTGCTTCCGCCAATAAACCTGCACTGGAGATGGCACCGCGCTGGCCCAGCGAGCTCCTTGGGGAGAGCCGAGGGGTCAATGGCCCCGGCCTGGGCTGCCCTTTGGGACGGGGAACCCGTCGGGGGAGGGGATGGGTTAGAGCCTCTCCCCTGTGTTGGGGTTGGGGGCACAGAACACTGGGGTGTCTGAGGAGGTGGGGGATGGGTTATAACCTCTCCTCAGTGTGAGGGGGCTGGGGGGCACAGGAGCACTGGGGTGCCTGAGGGAGGGGGCCGGGTTTATCCTCTCCCGGTGTGAGGGGCTGGGGGGCACAGGGGCGCTGGGGTGCCTGAGGGCAGGGTTTATCCTCTCCCGGTGTGAGGTGGGGCTGGGGGCACAGGAGCGCTGGGGTGCCTGAGGAGGGGCCGGGTTTATCCTCTCCTGTGTGGGGCTGGGCTGAGGCGCTGGGGTGCCTGAGGGGAGGGGGCCGGGTTATCCTCTCCCCAGTGTGAGGTGGGGCTGGGGGGGCACAGGAGCGCTGGGGTGCCTGAGGAGGGGCCGGGTTTATCCTCTCCCCGGTGTGAGGGGGGCTGGGGGGCACAGGGAGCGCTGGGGTGCCTGAGGGGAGGGGGGCCAGGTTTATCCTCTCCCCGGTGTGAGGAGCCGGGCTGCAGGTAGCCCTGGCTGAGCACTTCACCCTGGGTTGACCCTCACAGCGGTGTCCCAGACTGACTCACCTGCTCGGTTACAGGGACCCAGAACTGGGCGCAATTGTCCAGGTGAGGCCTCCCCGGCGTGGACTAAAGGGCTCTACCCGCTTCCCTCCGTCTGCTGGCCAGGCAGCCAACCTGTACGGGGTGGGAGGGGTCACACCAAAATTGCCATCCCTCTCTTGGGCTTGGCAGTGTGCCCGGGGAAACTGAGGCAGACACGGGGTTGCCGCAGGACAGTCGAACTCCCTCGCGACGTAAGAAGGGGGCGTAGAATTCCCATAATCCCATGTGGTGGCGCTGGTGCTGCCAGCGCTGAGGGCAGGGGGAAGGGCTGCTGGCCCCAGCTGGGAGCCGCACGGCGCGTGGGAGCCGCTTGGGTTGCCAGGGAAGGGACGCGTGTGGCTGGAGGCAGGGGGCAGACACTGGCCCCCGGGGCGAGCGTCCCCTCCTGGCTGCGTCCCGGCCCGGGCTGGTCTCGATTCCCAGCGCCCTGCAGGAGAGTCCCGTGGCGAGGGGCCAGGCTGATCCCACCAGCCTTGCACGGGCTCCCGTTTCGAAGGTGTCAGCTGCTTCCTGTCAGGCCGGGGCCGTTTCCCAGCCAGGCCCCAAACCCGGCTGTCACGCGGTGTGGGGGAGTCACGGGCCTGCACCCCCACCTGCAGCCGGTACAACCCACCTCGGGGAACGGGAGCCCAGAGACCCAGCGGGGGGTGGGGAGGGACCGGGGACTGCAGGTCACTTTGAGAGGTTCGTGTTGTCCCAGTGTAGGGACGTGGGGGACTTGAATGGATTCCTTAACTCCTTTGAGCGAGCCTGCGAGCTGCACGAGGTGCCCCCAGCCGACTGGCTCCGGCAGCTCTCCCCTTACTGGATCAGAAGGCTGCAGGGTGCTCCAGCTGGAGGTGCAGCTGGGGACTACTGAACGGGTCAAACAGGCCCTGCTGCACGAGTTCGGGATGACCGCTGAGGCACAGGACAAAGTTCCAGGAGGCGCAGAAGGGCCCTGAGGAGACCTACACAGACCTGGCCTCCCCGCCTGGTGTAATACTTCCACAAGTGGGGGTTCAGGGCTGGGCCCAGACCGCAGAGGACCTGGTTAAGCGGGTGTCACGTTACTGGATTTAGAGGGGAGCAGCCAGATCACGGCTGCACCCGGAGGGGGGGTGTTTGCCCCAAAAGTGGTACAAAGGGGGCCATGTGAGGGGTCAAACAAAGCTTCCCTTCTACTGAGTCTGTATCTGCTTGTCATATGTCGGTATAATGTCTGTGTGTGGACTCTGTGTTGATGCTGAAAGATTCTCTGTCTGAGGCAGAGCAACGGGCCCGGGAATGTTTGCCCATGGACATGCTAATGAGCAAAGCTCCAGGGAACGATGGGCCTCTATGGGCCAAGGACACACCTCAAGAATGGGGACTGATACCTAAGGGCTACCTGCAGGGGACACAGGGATAGACCGCGGGCCAGGTGACCTGCTGCAGCCAAGAAGAGACGAGGAAGAAGGTATAAATGGGCCATGTGGCCGACTCCATCTTGGTTCTCAGCTCAGCCCTTCATCCCAGAGGCAGCAGTGCAGGGATCGAAGAGGCGGAAAGAACTGTGGACCCATCTGGACCTAGGATGTTCACCAAGGACTTTTAAGCCAGCAGTTATAACATCTCTGCTACAGCCTGCATGGAGAACTGGGAGATTCGATGCATGTAACGTATGATACTTTAACAACCTCACTCTCAGGCTTTTCTTTCTTGAGTAATAAACCTTTAGATGTTAGATGCTAAAGGATTGGCTCAGCGTGATTTGTGGGTAAGATCCAGAGGGTAAATTGACCCGGGATCTGTGGCTGGTTTCTTGGAACTGGACAGAACTTGTTCGGGGTAGATGAGATTGGGCTCTAACACCCCTCACCTGTGTATGAGGCCCGGGGCCATCTGGGGCACAGATATGGCTGGGGTGTCGGCGGGGTTTTGCTCGTGAGGCTTCAGGCAGGCAGCTGAAGCGCTCAGTGGGACTGGTTTGTGGCCTGTTTGGGAAGGTCTCCAGTCTGGGGCTGTAAGGAGCCCCGAAGTTGAGCAATTCGCCCTGAGCGGACGCCCTCAGTTGTGCCCAGACCCGGCCCGCTCCGTCACAGCGGGTGGCCCTGGAGCAGCTCTATGGACCTGCCCCTGGCGTGAGACTGTGGCTGAAGGACAGGAAGCTGGAGGAGAGCCCAGTGCCGGGCTGCTGGCTGCGGGGACTGTCAGAAGCTCGGCGCCATCCCCGTGTCCGACGCCTCCCCCATGCCTAAGCCCGACAAGCTCCTGGACAAGCTGGGGGGAGCTTGCTGCCTGACCGCCCTGGACCTCCCCGAGGGCTACTGGTAGGTGCCGCTGGCCCCGAAGCGAGGCTGAAATCGGCTGAAATCAGCATTTACCACCCAGGGGGCTGCCTCCAATGACCCCTCCGCCTGGGACAGATGCTCACGCGTCACCTAAGAGCCGGGCTCGGCTCTGGGCATGTCCCTGCCGCGCAGACTGAGGCAAAGAACGCGTTTCGCTTCTCCACAGCACCCGGAGTGCTCCGTCCGGCCACAAGGGGGCGCCGGCCACCGTCCCACGCCCGGGCCACTGCCGCGGGGAAGGAGAGCTCGCCCTGGCTCCCATCCCGACGGTCCAGCTCTGCGAAGTGGAGCCGGCCCGGCCTGTCGCCTGGAAAGCAGCACGTGGCCCATAGAGACACAAGCAGCCCACGAGCTTTCGTGGCACGACCCGTGGGCTCAGCTGAGCGGAGAGCGGATGGTACCGAGGGCACTGGGCTCCTCAGCCAGACCTGGGCGGGCCACGTGTCCCCGGCCAGCCAGGTGACCGTGGAGGTGCAGGGGGGATGGCTGAGGTGTCCTACCCGGGCCACGGGGGGAGCGGCTGCTCGAAGCCCAGGCCGGCCAAGGCGGAGGCCCGCAGGGACTGGCCGGTCCCCAGACCAGGCAGCGGGTCCTGCCTTGGGAGGGCGGGGACGACCGGAGGTTTGTGCCCCACGTTAGCTCCGTGGCTGCCCCCGTCACGGAGCCGGGCGAGACGGGGAAGCCGGACAGGGTGGGCTGGGGCTAGCCAGGCCAGGGGGCTCTCTCTGCGCTGGAGGAGGGCCTGGCCAGAGCCCCAGCACTGGCAAACCCAGACTCACCAGCCTTGCCTGGTGCTCCCGCGGACACCGGGCGGGGGCCGGGGGCCCAGAGGGGGAGCGACACCCCCTCGTGTGCCTGGGCAGGAAGCTGCTGCCTGGGAGCAGAGCGACGCGGCCAGAGAGGACGACGCCTGGGCTGGGCTGGGCCCTGCGGCCGTGTCTGCCTGGGGCACTGCCCGGTGCAACCGCCCCTCTGCCCGGCCGGCTGACCCGGAGAAGGGGCCGCGGCCAAGCTGCTGAGGTGGAGCCGGCTCCGGCAGGGCTACGCCGTGGAGGGGCTGTGCGAGGGGGGGGCCAACGCCACGGCCACCGCCTTCTCCCGCGGCGGGGCCTGGCCGTCCCCGGGCCGCTGGCCGAGTGAGCCCGCTCAGTGCGGTCGGGAGGGGGGTGGGGCTCACTCCTTGTGTTCACTCTGGTTGTTCTGTTGTGTGCGTGCCATTCTCCTGCCCTGTGCTGTAGTGTAGTAACAATGTGTGTGCCTCAGTTTCCCTGGGCACTGCAGCGCTATCTGCATGAGGAGCGGGAGGCCGGGCACAACTTGCTGGGGAGGTATGTTCAGTCCCTCGGGCCTGAGGAGGGGACAGCAGATAGCACCTTGGGCCTCGAAGGGGAACAAAGGAGCGGGCGGGGCTGCACCAGGCTGGGGACCAGGGCCTGGGGGAAGGGTCAGTGGAGGATGAGAGAGGGGGCTTGGAACCGGGCCCAGGCCCCGCTCCCCCCCAGGCTGGGCTGTGCCGGCGGCGCCTGGCTCCTCCAACAAGTCTGGGCTGCGCCGTGTCCCTGGGACCCGAGAACCCTTCTCTTCTACCTGCCGCCTGAGAGTCCCCTCTGGCTGCGGACGGGGGTGCAGGGCCCGGGGACTCTCCCACACCCCATGACAGGGTGTAATATAACAGGCGGTCTGGGGCACAGCACTGAGGGGGTCGGGGGCTGTGAACGTGGGGGGGTGTAATATAACAGGCGGTCTGGGGCACAGCACTGAGGGTCGGGGCTGTGAACACGGGGGTGTAATATAACAGGCGGTCTGGGGCACAGCACTGAGGGGGTCAGGGGCTGTGAACACGGGGGTGTAATATAACAGGCAGTCTGGGGCACAGCACTGAGGGTCAGGCTGTGAACACGGGGAGTGTAATATAACAGGCGGTCTGGGGCACAGCACTGAGGGGTCGGGGCTGTGAACACGGGGGTGTAATATAACAGGCAGTCTGGGGCACAGCACTGAGGGGGTCGGGGCTGTGAACACGGGGTGTAATATAACAGGCGGTCTAGGCACAGCACTGAGGGGGTCAGGGGCTGTGAACACGGGGGTGTAATATAACAGGCGGTCTAGGGCACAGCACTGAGGGGTCGGGGCTGTGAACATGGGGGAGTGTAATATAACAGGCGGTCTGGGGCACAGCACTGAGGGGTCGGGGCTGTGAACGTGGGGGTGTAATATAACAGGCGGTCTGGGGCACAGCACTGAGGGGTCAGGGGCTGTGAACGTGGGGTGTAATATAACAGGTGGTCTAGGCACAGCACTGAGGGGTCGGGGGCTGTGAACGTGGGGGGGTGTAATATAACAGGCGGTCTGGGGCACAGCACTGAGGGGGTCGGGGCTGTGAACACGGGGGGTGTAATATAACAGGCGGTCTCGGGCACAGCACTGAGGGGGTCGGGGGCTGTGAACACGGGGGGTGTAATATAACAGGCGGTCTCGGGCACAGCACTGAGGGGGTCGGGGGCTGTGAACACGGGGGGTGTAATATAACAGGCGGTCTCGGGCACAGCACTGAGGGGGTCGGGGGCTGTGAACACGGGGGGTGTAATATAACAAGTGCTAGTAATAATAATAGGGCTCAGATTTTCCTAGATGTGATAGCTGATGAATTCCTTCATCAAGTAGTTGCTGAACCAACAAGGGGGGATGCTATTTTAGATTTGGTTTTGGTGAGTAGTGAGGACCTCATAGATGAAATGGTTGTAGGGGACAATCTTGGCTCGAGTGATCATGAGCTAATACAGTTCAAATTAAATGGAAGGATAAACAAAAATAAATCTCAGACTAGGGTTTTTGATTTCAAAAGGGCTAACTTTAATAAATTAAGGAAATTAGTTAGGGAAGTTGATTGAACTAAAGAAATTATGGATCTTGAGGTGGAGGAGGCCTGGGATTATATTAAGTTAAAGTTGCAGAAGCTGTCAGAAGCCTGTATCCCAAGAAAAGGGAAAAAAATTATAGGCAGGTGTGTTAGACCAAGCTGGATGAGCAAGCGTCTCAGAGAGGTGATTAAGAAAAAGCAGAAAGCATATAAGGAGTGGAAGACGGGAAGGGATCAGTAAAGAAAGCTACCTTATTGAGGTTAGAGCATGTAGGGACAAAGTGAGAGAGGCTAAAAGTCAGGTAGAGTTGGACCTTGCAAAGGGAATTAAAACCAATAGTAAAAGGTTTTATAGCCATATAAATAGGAAAAACAAAAAGAAGTAGGACCGCTAATTACTAAGGATGGAGTGGAGGTTAAGGATAATCTAGGAATGGCCCAATATCTAAACAAATACTTTGCTTCAGTCTTTAATGAGGCTAATGAAGAGCTTAGGATAATGGTAACATAACAAATGGGACTAAGGATATGGAGGTAGATATTACCATATCCGAGGTAAAAGCCAAACTTAAACAGCTTAATGGGAGTAAATCGGGGCCCAGATAATCTTCATCCAAGAATATTAAAGGAACTGGCACATGAAATTGCAAGTCCATTAGCAAAAATTTTTAATAAATCTCTAAACTCAGGGGTTGTACCATTTGACTGGAGAATTGCTAATATAGTTCCTATTTTTAAGAAAGGGAAAAAAGGTAACTATAGGCCTGTTAGTTTGACATCTGTACTATGCAAGATCTTGGAAAAAATTTTGAAGGAGAAAGTAGTTAGAGACATTGAGGCTAATGGCAATTGGGACAAATTACAACATGGTTTTACAAAAGGTAGATCGTGCCAAACCAACCTGATCTCCTTCTTTGAGAAAGTAACAGATTTTTTAGATAAAGGAAATGCAGTGGATCTAATCTACCTCGACTTTAGTAAGGCATTTGATACAGTACCACATGGGGAATTATTGGTTAAATTGGAAAAAATAGGGATTAATATGAAAGTTGAGAGGTGGATAAGCAACTGGTTAAAGGGGAGACTACAGTGGGTCATACTGAAAGGTGAACTGTCAGGTTGGAGGAAGGTTACTAGCGGAGTTCCTCAGGGATCAGTTTTGGGGCCAATTTTATTTAATCTTTTTATTGCTGACCTTGGCACCAAAAGTGGGAGTGTCCTGATAAAATTTGCGGATGACACAAAGTTGGGAGGTATTGCCAATTCAGAAAGGATCGGGATATCATACAGGAAGATCTGGATGACCTTGTAAATTGGAGTGATAGCAATAGGATGAAATTTAACAGTGAGAAGTATAAGGTTATGCATTTAGGGATTAATAATAAGAATTTTAGTTATAAGCTGGGGACACATCAGTTGGAAGTAAGGGAAGAGGAGAAGGACCTCAGAGTCCTGGTTGATCATAGGATGACTATGAGCCGCCATTGTGACATGGCCGTGAAAAAGGCTAATACGGTCTTGGGATGTATTAGGCGAGGTATTTCCAGTAGGGATAAGGAGGTGTTAGTGCCGTTATACAAGGCATTGGTGAGACCCCATTTGGAATACTGTGTGCAGTTCTGGTCTCCCATGTTTAAGAAGGATGAATTCAAACTTGAACAGGTACAAAGAAGGGCCACTATGATGATCTGAGGAATGGAAAACCTGTCTTATGAAAGGAGACTCAAGGAGCTTGGCTTGTTTACCTTAACCAAAAGAAGGCTGAGGGGGGACATGATTGCACTCTTGAAATATATTAGAGGGATAAATACCAGGAGGGAGAGGAATTATTTAAGCTTAATACCAATGTGGACACAAGAACAAATGGATATAAGCTGGCTAGTAGGAAGTTTAGACTTGAGATTAGACGGTTTCTAACCATTAGAGGAGTGAAGTTCTGGAACAGCCTTCCAAGGGAAGTAGTGGGGGCAAAAGATCTATCTGGCTTCAAGGTTAAACTAGATGGGTTTATGAAGGGGATGGTTTGATGAGATAACATGATCTTGGTAACTAATTGACCATCCATTATCAGTGGTAAATAGGTCAATGGAGGGATGATAGGAGTTACTATAGAGAACTTTCTGGGTGTCTGGCTGGTGAGTCTTGCCCACATGCTCAGGGTTCAGCTGATCGCCATATTTGGGGACGGGAAGGAATTTTCCTCCAGGGTAGATTGGCAGAGGCCCTGGAGGTTTTTCGCCTTCCTCTGTAGCATGGGGCACAGATCACAGCTGGAGGATTCTCTGCATCTTGGGGTCTTCAAACTATTTGAAGGCTTCAATATCTGAGATATAGGTGAGAGGATTATTCTAGGAGTGGGTGGGTGAGATTCTGTGGCCTGCATTGTGCAGGGGGTCAGACTAGATGATCATAATGGTCCCTTCTGACCTTAAAGTCTATGAGACTATAACAGGCGGTCTAGGGCACAGCATTGAGGGGGTCGGGGGTCTGTGAACACTGGGGGTGTAATATAACAGGCGGTCTAGGGCACAGCACTGAGGGGTCGGGGGCTGTGAACACGGGGGTGTAATATAACAGGCGGTCTAGGGCACAGCAGTGAGGTCGGGGCTGGGAACACGGGGTGTAATATAACAGGCGGTCTAGGCACAGCAGTGAGGGGTCGGGGCTGGGAACACGGGGGTGTAATATAACAGGCGGTCTAGGGCACAGCACTGAGGGGGTCAGGGGGCTGTGAACACGGGGGGTGTAATATAACAGGCGGTCTAGGGCACAGCACTGAGGTCAGGGGCTGTGAACACGGGGTGTAATATAACAGGCGGTCGAGGCACAGCACTGAGGAGGTCGGGGGGCTGTGAACACGGGGTGTAATATAACAGGCGGTCTGGGGCACAGCACTGAGGGGTTGGGGCTGTGAACACGGGGGGTGTAATATAACAGGCGGTCTAGGGCACAGCACTGAGGGGGTCGGGGGCTGTGAACACGGGGGGTGTAATATAACAGGCGGTCTAGGGCACAGCAGTGAGGGGGTCGGGGGCTGGGAACACGGGGGGTGTAATATAACAGGCGGTCGAGGCACAGCACTGAGGGGTCGGGGCTGTGAACACGGGGTGTAATATAACAGGCCGTCTGGGGCACAGCACTGAGGGGGTCGGGGCTGTGAACACGGGGTGTAATATAACAGGCGGTCTAGGCACAGCACTGAGGGGTCGGGGCTGTGAACACGGGGTGTAATATAACAGGCGGTCTAGGGCACAGCACTGAGGGGTTGGGGGCTGTGAACACGGGGTGTAATATAACAGGCGGTCTAGGGCACAGCACTGAGGGGTCGGGGGGCTGTGAACATGGGGGGTGTAATATAACAGGCAGTCTAGGGCACAGCACTGAGGGGGTCGGGGGCTGTGAACACTGGGGGTGTAATATAACAGGCCGTCTGGGGCACAGCACTGAGTGGGTCGGGGGCTGTGAACACGGGGGGTGTAATATAACAGGTGGTCTGGGGCACAGCACTGAGGGGTCGGGGCTGTGAACACGGGGGGTGTAATATAACAGGCGGTCTAGGGAACAGCACTGAGGGGGTCGGGGGCTGTGAACACGGGGGTGTAATATAACAGGCCGTCTAGGGCACAGCACTGAGGGGGTCGGGGGCTGTGAACACGGGGGGTGTAATATAACAGGCGGTCTGGGGCACACCACTGAGGGGTCGGGGCTGTGAACGTGGGGGTGTAATATAACAGGCGGTCTAGGGCACACCACTGAGGTCGGGGGCTGTGAACGTGGGGTGTAATATAACAGGCGGTCTAGGGCACAGCACTGAGGGGTCGGGGGCTGTGAACACGGGGTGTAATATAACAGGCGGTCTAGGGAACAGCACTGAGGGGTCGGGGCTGTGAACACGGGGGGTGTAATATAACAGGCGGTCTGGGGCACACCACTGAGGGGGTCGGGGGCTGTGAACGTGGGGGGGTGTAATATAACAGGCGGTCTGGGGCACAGCACTGAGGGGTCGGGGGCTGTGAACACGGGGTGTAATATAACAGGCGGTCTGGGGCACAGCACTGAGGGGGTCGAGGGCTGTGAACACGGGGTGTAATATAACAGGCGGTCTGGGGCACAGCACTGAGGGGGTCGGGGGCTGTGAACACGGGCGGTGTAATATAACAGGCGGTCTAGGGCACAGCACTGAGGGGTCGGGGGCTGTGAACACGTGGGGTGTAATATAACAGGCGGTCTGGGGCACAGCACTGAGGGGGTCGGGGCTGTGAACACGGGGTGTAATATAACAGGCGGTCTGGGGCACAGCACTGAGGGGTCGGGGGCTGTGAACACGGGGGGTGTAATATAACAGGCGGTCTGGGGCACACCACTGAGGGGTCAGGGGCTGTGAACACGGGGTGTAATATAACAGGCGGTCTGGGGCACAGCACTGAGGGGGTCGGGGGCTGTGAACACGGGGGGTGTAATATAACAGGCGGTCTGGGGCACAGCACTGAGGGGGTCGGGGGCTGTGAACACGGGGGGTGTAATATAACAGGCGGTCTGGGGCACAGCACTGAGGGGGTCGGGGGCTGTGAACACGGGGGGTGTAATATAACAGGCGGTCTAGGGCACAGCACTGAGGGGGTCTCCAGCCCTTCTTCCTGTCTCAGCGCCTGAAACGCTCCCTGGGGGTGTCTGGCTGCTCCCAGCTGGGACAGGTTCCAGCCCCCTGGAATGATCATTCTCTTCCAGCTGGGTAATTAGCTGTTCCGTGGTCAATTCCCCCACGGGCAGGCCCCCCTCCTTGCACAGCCCCAAGGCGCCTGCTGTGGCATAGTGGGGGGCTGTCTGCTCTGTGACCCGGGGTTCCCCTGCGCTGTGCTGGGAGATTCTCACTGACTCTCCCAAATGTGGATTCACCCAGACACCCGGGCTCAGTCTCCCAGGGGAGACAAAGGGAGGAGGCGGAGACCAGCACCGGGCTGGGGGGCAGGGCTGGGAGGGAGGCAGGGGCGGTCGGGGAAGCATGGAGAGCAGAGGCTAAGCTGGGGCCTAGGGGCGATGGACCCCTAATCCTAGGGCCTGAGGCATCCTGGCCGTGGGCCCTGTAGCCACATCACATCTGTGCTGGGCTGTGTCCTGAAGGAACAATAAACCCCTCTCGATTCTACGCCTGGTGGAGTCTGTTCTTGCTGCTACCGGGGTGCATGATCGGGGGGACCCCGACGCGCCGTCACACTGGTGTCAGGAGCGGGATGCACTGCACCCCGTGGATGGAGCTCCCAGCGGCGAGTGACAAGGCGCAGTAGAAGCAAGGGCCTTAGAGCCAGGCGTGCTGGAGACAGAGCGAAGCGGTTCCTGGGAATCGTGGGGCGCTGCAGCGCTAGACCAGTGAGTCTGCACCGAGGGGACCGGCGGGGAGATGGCCTGTGCCCGACTCCTGAAGACAGAGCTGGTGGGGCTCTGCAGAGAGAGGGGCCTGCCCATGGGAAAAGCAACCAAGGCCCAGCTGATTGCCCAGCTGGAAGAGAATGACCAGCCATGGGGCCGGGATCCTGTCCCAGTGGGGAGCAGCCAGACCCCCCCCCGGGAGTGTCTCAGGGTCCCAGAGGGGGTGGAGGACTGAAGCCCGCCGGGGAGATGGGACAGCCTCCCAGGGAAGCCCTGCCAACCGCAGTTCGTCCAGGGCAGGGGCCAGCCCAGAGGAGCTGCGGCGGCTGGAGAGCCAGCTGCAGATGAAGGAATTAGAAGTACAGGACCGAGAGAAGGACCGCCAGGACCGAGAGAGGCAGTGACAGCATGAGCTAGGGCCCCGGCTGTGCAGAGTGGGGAGGGGCCCCAGGGTCCCGGGGCTGCCAGACACTTGGAGAAGCTCGTGTGGTGGCCCAACTGAAGGACGTGGGTGACATAGACGGGTTCCTCAGCTCCTTTGAGAGGGCCTGTGGACTGCAACGGGTCCCCCCAGCTGACTGGCTGCAGGAGCTCATCCCCGCACTGAACCAGGAGGCTGCCGGGGTGCTCAATCAGCTGGAGGGCCTACAGCCAGGGGATTACAAACGGCTCAAAGAGGCCCTGCTGCACAAGTTCGGGCTGACCCCCAAGATGTACAGGAAGAAGTTCCGGGGGGTGCAGAAGGGGCCACGGGAGACCTATGTGGATCTGGCCTCCCGCCTGGCGCAATACTGCCGCAAGTGGGTGTCGGGAGTCGGAGCCCAGACCGCAGAGGACCTGCTCAAGCTGATCATGATGGAGCAGTTCTATGAAGCTGTCACGTTATTGGATTGTGAGGGGAGCAGCCAGGTCACTGCTGCACCCATGGGGTGTTCACCCCAAAAGTGGTACAAAGGGGGCTATGTGAGGGGTCAAACAAAAGCTTACTTTCTTCTGATTCTGTATCTGCTCTTCATATATCTCTGTATAATGTCTGTGTGTGGAGTTAGGAGGTCTGTACTCTGTATGGAGACTGGAAGTCTCTCTGAATGTGCTTGAGTAATGGGCTAGGAATGTTTGCCAATGGACATGCTAATGGCGAAGCTCTAGGGAACAATGGGCCTCTGAAGGCCAAAGACACACCTGGCCACTGGCCATGTGACTCCTCCAGCTTGGAAGAAGCCAGGAGGGGATATAAGCAGGCCATGTGGCCGACTCCATGTTGGTCTTCAGATCTGCTTCTGACCCCAGATGCGGCCTCACAGGGAATCACGAGCCGGGAAGAACTGTGGCCCCATCCTGCTATAGGATGTGCAACAAGGACTTTTAAGCCAGCAGCTATAACATCTCTGCTACAGCCTGCATGGAGAACTGGGAGATTCGATGCATGTAACGTATGATTCTTTAGCAACCTCACTCTCAGGCTTTTCCTTCTTGTAGTAATAAACCTTTAGATGTTAGATGCTAAAGGATTGGCTCAGCGTGATTTGTGGGTAAGATCCGGAGGGTAAATTGACCTGGGATCTGTGGCTGGTTTCTTGGAACTGGACAGAACTTGTTCGGGGTAGGTGGGGTTGGGTTCTAAGACCCCCCCACCTGTGTATGAGGCCCGGGGCCATCTGGGGCACGGATATTGCTGGGGTGTCAGAGGGGTTTTGCTCGTGAGGCTTCTGGCTGGCCAGGCAGGCAGCTGAAGCTCTCTGTGGGACTGGTTTGTGGCCTGTTTGGGAAGGTCTCCAGTCTGGGGGCTGTAAGGAGCCCCGAATTTGAGCAATTCGCCCTGAGCGGACGCCCTCAGCTGTGCCCAGACCCGGCCCGCTCCGTCACAGAAGCGTGCCTGCCCAGCCTGAGGCTGTGGCTCAAGGACCAAAGACCAGAGAACCCCCAGGAGGCCGGGAGACTGGCGGACGAGTTCACGGAGAGCCGGTCCGGGTGTGAACGGGAATCGTGGCGAGAGAGGGAATCGCACAGAGACCGGTTCTCGGCTGAGCAACAGAGAGAGTCACCTACGAGGCGAGCCCAAGAGACAAGGACCAGCCATCTGCACCCCAGAGAACCAGCCAGGGCCCGGGCAGAGCCGGCCCAAAAGGGCCCGCAGGACCTAACTTGTCGTCGCTGCGGGCAAAGAGGCCACAAGAGAGCTCAGTGCCCCTCCCCTGGGAGGTCCAACCCTAGGGAGGCGGATTTCTCTGTCTACCGGGTGGGGCCAGGGTGGCCCCTGTGGAGCGAGAGCCTCGTGCCCCTGCAGGTGGATGGCAGGGAGGTGACGGGTTTCTGGGACACGGGGGGGGGGGTGACGCTGGCCCGGCCCGAGGTCGTAGCCCCAGACCACATGGTACCCAACACTCAGCTAACCCTGAGGGGCATAGACGGGACCCCGTTTAAGGTGCCCGTAGCCCGGGTGAATCTGAAATGGGGGGCCAAGGAGGGCCCCAAGGAAGTGGGGTGCACCGGCACTTGCCCACGGAGGTGCTGATGGGGGGTGACCTAGAGGAGTGGCCAGATGGACCCCACAGGACCCTGGTCACTGCCTGGATGGGCTCAGGGTCCCATCCCAGGGGACATGGGGTCCAGCCATGCTGGGACTCCGGACCTAGGCAAAGGTGGGGAACAGGTCCCGATCCCTGCCCCAGCGGCTGAATTCCAGGCGGAGGTGGAGGCAGCCCCCTCCTTGCAGAGGCTGAGGGACCAGGCTGGCCTCCGTGCAGCTCAGCCCCTGGGGAGAGGTGGCCAGGAGAGATTCCTGTGGGAGCGGGGATTCCTGTTCCGGGAGTGGCTTCCCCCCAGGAAGGTGAGGGCATGGGGGGTCCAGCGGCAGCTGGTCCTCCCCCAAAAGTATCGCCACAAGCTGCTGTACCTGGCCCATGACGTCCCCTTCACGGGGCACTGGGGGATCCGGCGCACACGGCTGAGGCTGCTCTAACACTTCTACTGGCCGGGGGTATTTGCAGCCGTGCAGCATTACTGCTGGTCCTGCGGCTCCTGCCAGAGGGGCGGGAAGGCCCAAGACGGGAGGAAAGCTGCTTGGGGGCCCCTACCCCATATAGAGGAGCAGTTCCGGACGGCAGCATTAGAGGTAGTGGGGCTTGTCGGCCAGGCGACCCGGACGGGGAACAAATACATCCTGGTAGGCGTGGATACGGCTACCCACTGCCCCAAGGCAGACGCACTGCTGGCCCTTTTCAGCAGGGTGGGGTTCCCCCAGGAGGTCCTCATGGACCAGGGATCCCACTTCATGTCGGCCCCGCCCTGGTGCTTGTGGGAGAAGCACGGGGCCCGGCTCACCTGGATCCCAACGTATGGCACCCGGCAAAGCGGGCTGGTGAGAAGGTTCCAGGGGACCCTGAAGCAGATGCTGGAGGCCTTTATGCACCGGCACCCACAGAACTGGGACAAGTACCTGCCCCATCTGCTGTCTGCACAGGGGGAGGCACCCCGAGGGTCTGCCAGGCTCTCCCGGACCAGGCCAGGGTGCAGAGGGGAAAGGACCCCCTGGGCTTGCTGAGAGAGCTATGGGAGGGGAAGACCTCCCCGGATGGAGCGTCGGGGGTGGAGGACGTCCTGGCTTTCCGGGAAAGGCTCGCTGGGCTCATGGGCCCGGCCAGAGAGACCCTGGCCAGAGATCAAGGGCAGTGGAAGGGCTGGTACAGCCACCGAAGACGGGCCTGTGCCGGTCCCCCCAGAGCTGTGCAGCAACAGGACAGGGGGGAGCCGGCTCCTGCAGGGCATCGCCGCAGCCAGCCCGACCAAGGGGAGCGCCAATGTCCCCGCGGCGGCTTTCCCGGGCAGGGGACCTGAACTTCCCTAGGTCACAAGCGGAGTGGCCCTGCTCAGTTCACTCTCGGAGGGGGGACACCTGTGGCGTAGTGGGGGGCTGTCTGCTCTGTGACCCGGGGCCCCCTGCGCTGTGATGGGAGATTCTCACTGACTCTCCCAAATGTGGATTAACCCAGACACCCGGGCTCAGCCTTCCAGGGAGAGACAAAGGAAGGAGGGCGGAGACCAGCACCGGGCTGGGGGGCAGGGCTGGGAGGGAGGGTCAGTTGCTGTTGGGGCAGCATGGAGAGAAGAGGCTAAGCTGGGGGCCTAGGGGCAATGGACCCCTAACTCTAGGGCCTGAGCCATCCTGGCCTTGGCCCCTGTAGCCACGTCACGTCTGTGCTGGGCTGTGTCCTGAAGGAACAATAAACCCCTCTCGATTCTACGCCTGGCGGAGTCTGTTCTTGCTGCTACCGGGGTGCAGGAATGGGGGAACCCCGACTGCGTCGTCACACCTGCCTTAAGGAGTCGGGCGTAGGCCATCTCCCCGTGGTTCCCGGGCGCAGACTCTCAGGCCGATGCTGCAGCGCCCCACGATTCCCAGGGGGAACCCCTGAGTGTGCCAGCCTCCTCGAGAGGCACTGCCCCCAAGGGTTAGAACTTAGACCCCTCCGCCTTCTGGGGCCCTTCCCACGGTCCTGGGGAGCGCTCCTTCTCCGCGGCCACACTCGGGTTAAGCCGCCTGCCCCTCCGCTTCCTGGAACCGCTTCTCTCTGCCTCCAGCGCCTGGCTCTCGCAAGCCCCCTTCCTTCCCCTGCCCCTAGGCACTTCCTGGAACCGCTTCTCTCTGCCTCCAGCGCCTGGCTCTCGCAAGCCCCCTTCCTTCCCCTGCGCCCAGGCCCTTCCTGGAACCGCTTCTCTCTGCCTCCAGCGCCTGGCTCTCGCAAGCCCCCTTCCTTCCCCTGCGCCCAGGCCCTTCCTGGAACCGCTTCTCTCTGCCTCCAGCACCTGGCTCTCGCAAGCCCCCTTCCTTCTCCTGCCCCTCCGCTTCCTGGAACCACTTCTCTCTGCCTCCAGCACCTGGCTCTCGCAAGCCCCCTTCCTTCTCCTGCCCCTCCGCTTCCTGGAACCGCTTCTCTCTGCCTCCAGCGCCTGGCTCTCGCAAGCCCCCTTCCTTCCCCTGCGCCCAGGCGCTTCCTGGAACCGCTTCTCTCTGCCTCCAGCGCCTGGCTCTCGCAAGCCCCCTTCCTTCCTGCCCCCAGGCGCTTCCTGGAACCGCTTCTCTCTGCCTCCAGCGCCTGGCTCTCGCAAGCCCCCTTCCTTCTCCTGCCCCCAGGCACTTCCTGCCGGATGCTCTATCCACGGGTGCAGTCAAACCATCCTCTGCTGCCACCGTCTCGGGGGGCCCGGCCCTGCACCCCCGTCCGCAGCCAGACGGGACTCTCAGCCGGCGGGTAGAACTGAAGGGTTATTGGCTCTCAGGGACACGGCGTCGCACAGGAGCCACGTGAGCACAGGGACCCAGAGCAGGCAGCCTTATTCCTCGGGGGGAAGGGCTCCTGGATCCTGAACCCCCCTTTCCTGCTCCCGGCCTCCTCTGTCATCCTAGCCCAGCCAAGACTGACCCTTCCCCCAGGTCCTACCCCCCAGCCTGCGGCAGCCCTGCCTCTCCTGTCTCCATTCTTGGCCAGGAGTTATCTCCTGTGTCTGACTCTCAGGTTTTTGGGCCCAATACCCATCGGCAGTGGGTCATGCTCAGCCTCTCACACGCACACAGCTCACTACAGCAAAGAGTGACTGTAACACCACCCCCACTACGTCACAGGGGGGCTGTGAACACGGGGGGTGTAATATAACAGGCGGTCTGGGGCACAGCACTGGGAGGGTCGGGGGCTGTGAACACTGCGGGATCAGAATGGACAAGGGGGAGGGGCTGTTTCCGTGGACCGGCGAAAGGCCCGCCGCCTGTGCTGGGGACAGTCGCTGGCCAGCAGCCAGCGGCGGGAGCTGCCGGCGGGGCCGTGTTTGCCTTGGGGCGGCTCGGCCAGCGCCAGCAGCAGGCGGCCAGGCGCTGGGTGCAGTGAGTCACGGAGCTGAGCGGTGATTTGCACCGCGGCCAAGGTTACGAGCCGTGCGTCCCTGTGCGGCTGGCAGACAGGGGACTTGCAGCCCCTCGTGCCGCAGTGTGACGCCCGGGCCCTGTGGCGCGACGGTGCCAGGCTGCCGGGTGCTGCGCCGTGGACAGGACTGCGCGCAGGGGACGGGCGCCTGGACGAGCCATGGCTCGCGCACTGACACCCGTGGCAGCGGCCGGACGGCCCTCTGGCGGGAGGTGCCGCAAGCCTGGCTGCCCCCTGCACCAAATACCAGGGGCCCCGCGGGCTGGAGCAGCTTTGGCGCCGGGAGCAGCCTGCTGGCCGGGAGCGAGGGGTCACGGCAGCCAACCGCCTCCGCCTGCTGCCCAAGCCCCAGTCCCCCCACACATGGCCCTGGTGGCCGGGCTCCCCTCTTCCTGCCTCCCCCTGTTCCTCCACTGGGTGACTGGGGGCCTGCAAAGTGCGCGGGCCCCTCTGCTCGCAGGGTGGCCATGGGTGCTGCAGGGGTGCCCAGCCTGGCCCCTGGTGCTAGCCCCACACAGCGACCGAGGGGGCAGCAGGGCGCCGGGGCATTCAGTTGCCCAGGGATCGGTTCTGCACCAAAGGCTGCAAAGCAGACGATGGACGTGGCAGCCACGTGGAACCACCTGCCTGGAACAGCAGCCAGGCCTGCCCCGCCCCTGTCCCGCCTGCCCCACCCCTGCCGGGTGATGTCTGAATCGCAGCCATGGCACCGGCAGCAGCCCAGCAAATGCATCCAGCCCTTGCTGGCGCCTGGCAGTGCCCACCGGGGAGTCCGGGCCGTGCCACAACTGGTGCCCACAAGTCAGGTGGGGCACAGGCGTGTGCCCATGGGGCTGGGGTCCCTGCCTCCGCCGCGCTGGGCCCCTCGTGGGCCCCCCGCGCACAGTGACCCCGAGTCCTGCTTGGCTGCCTTAACCCACAGGGCCTGAAGCGCTCCCCCCCGGAGAGGTACCACAGCAAGGGGAAGGGGATTTGGGGGGTTGACCCATGTCACGGGGGGCTATTGGGAAGACAGGGGGGACCATGTAATGCGGGCATGGGGGGGGGCGGGTCGTACCATGTCAGGGGAGCATGTCAGGAAGAATGGGGGGTCGTACCATGTCATGGGATGGGGGGACGTGGGGCAGGTTGTACCATGTCATGGGGTAGGAGGCACTGAGAGGGGGGCTGTTGAGGAGACTGCAGGAGGGGGCTGTACCTCGTTATAGGTTCAGGGAGACACGGAGCAGGCCGTACCAAGTCCTGGGTGGGGGGCTGGGCGGGGCTGCGTGGGCGGATGGCTCCGGGTGCCAGGTGCCCAGACAATGGGTGAGCGGCTGGGTGAAAAGCTGCAGCTGTTCCCGCCCCCCGACGGGTAAACAGGCCGGAGCGCTGAGCCACGAGTCAACACGCCCCACCCGGCGCACACGCGGCCCGCGCCGCGGGCGGATAAGCAGGGCAAACACGGCATGCCTGCGGGGCCAGGCGCTGCTGGGAGACGGCAGACGCTCCCCGGGCCCGCGCCCTCTGCCACGGCACCTCCCGGCTGGCCCTGCCTCCCACACGACGCCCCACAGCCGAGGGCTTCCCAGTGCCCAGAGCAGGAGCCAGGCACCCAGACACTCTGGTTCTGTGCCTGGCCATGGCCGGACGCCCGGCGCCTGGGTTCTGTGCCTGGCCATGGCCGGACGCCCGGCGCCTGGGTTCTGTGCCTGGCCATGGCCCGACACCGGCGCCTGGGTTCTGTGCCTGGCCATGGCCCGACGCCCGGCGCCTGGGTTCTGTGCCTGGCCATGGCCCGACACCGGCGCCTGGGTTCTGTGCCTGGCCATGGCCGGACGCCCGGACGCCTGGGTTCTGTGCCTGGCCATGGCTCGACACCGGCGCCTGGGTTCTGTGCCTGGCCATGGCCCGACGCCCGGCGCCTGGGTTCTGTGCCTGGCCATGGCCCGACACCGGCGCCTGGGTTCTGTGCCTGGCCATGGCCCGGCGCCCGGCGCCTGGGTTCTGTGCCTGGCCATGGCCCGACGCCCGGCGCCTGGGTTCTGTGCCTGGCCATGGCCCGACACCGGCGCCTGGGTTCTGTGCCTGGCCATGGCCCGACGCCCGGCGCCTGGGTTCTGTGCCTGGCCATGGCCCGACGCCCGGCGCCTGGGTTCTGTGCCTGGCCATGGCCGGACGCCCGGCGCCTGGGTTCTGTGCCTGGCCATGGCCCGACGCCCGGCGCCTGGGTTCTGTGCCTGGCCATGGCCGGACGCCCGGCGCCTGGGTTCTGTGCCTGGCCATGGCCCGACACCGGCGCCTGGGTTCTGTGCCTGGCCATGGCCGGACGCCCGGCGCCTGGGTTCTGTGCCTGGCCATGGCCCGACGCCCGGCGCCTGGGTTCTGTGCCTGGCCATGGCCCGACACCGGCGCCTGGGTTCTGTGCCTGGCCATGGCCGGACGCCCGGCGCCTGGGTTCTGTGCCTGGCCATGGCCCGACGCCCGGCGCCTGGGTTCTGTGCCTGGCCATGGCCGGACGCCCGGCGCCTGGGTTCTGTGCCTGGCCATGGCCCGACGCCCGGCGCCTGGGTTCTGTGCCTGGCCATGGCCGGACGCCCGGCGCCTGGGTTCTGTGCCTGGCCATGGCCGGACTCCCGGCGCCTGGGTTCTGTGCCTGGCCATGGCCCGACACCCGGAGCCTGGGTTCTGTGCCTGGCCATGGCCGGACACCCGGCGCCTGGGTTCTGTGCCTGGCCATGGCCCGACACCCGGAGCCTGGGTTCTGTGCCTGGCCATGGCCCGACACCGGCGCCTGGGTTCTGTGCCTGGCCATGGCCCGACACCGGCGCCTGGGTTCTGTGCCTGGCCATGGCCGGACGCCCGGACGCCTGGGTTCTGTGCCTGGCCATGGCCCGACGCCCGGCGCCTGGGTTCTGTGCCTGGCCATGGCCGGACGCCCGGCGCCTGGGTTCTGTGCCTGGCCATGGCCGGACTCCCGGCGCCTGGGTTCTGTGCCTGGCCATGGCCGGACGCCCGGCGCCTGGGTTCTGTGCCTGGCCATGGCCGGACGCCCGGCGCCTGGGTTCTGTGCCTGGCCATGGCCGGACGCCCGGCGCCTGGGTTCTGTGCCTGGCCATGGCCCGACACCGGCGCCTGGGTTCTGTGCCTGGCCATGGCCCGACACCGGCGCCTGGGTTCTGTGCCTGGCCATGGCCGGACGCCCGGACGCCTGGGTTCTGTGCCTGGCCATGGCCCGACGCCCGGCGCCTGGGTTCTGTGCCTGGCCATGGCCCGACGCCCGGCGCCTGGGTTCTGTGCCTGGCCATGGCCGGACGCCCGGCGCCTGGGTTCTGTGCCTGGCCATGGCCCGACACCGGCGCCTGGGTTCTGTGCCTGGCCATGGCCGACGCCCGCGCCTGGGTTCTGTGCCTGGCCATGGCCCGACACCGGCGCCTGGGTTCTGTGCCTGGCCATGGCCCGACGCCCGGCGCCTGGGTTCTGTGCCTGGCCATGGCCCGACGCCCGCGCCTGGGTTCTGTGCCTGGCCATGGCGGCCGGGTGCCCGCGCCGGTTCTGTGCCTGGCCATGGGACGCCCGGCGCCTGGGTTCTGTGCCTGGCCATGGCGGTGCCCGGCGCCTGGGTTCTGTGCCTGGCCATGGCCGGGTGCCCGGCGCCTGGGTTCTGTGCCTGGCCATGGCCGGACGCCCGGCGCCTGGGTTCTGTGCCTGGCCATGGCCGGACGCCCGGCGCCTGGGTTCTGTGCCTGGCCATGGCCCGACGCCTGGAGCCTGGATTCTGTGCCTGGCCATGGCCTGACACCGGCGCCTCGGTTCTGTGCCTGGCCATGGCCCGACGCCCGGACGCCTGGGTTCTGTGCCTGGCCATGGCCCGACGCCCGGCGCCTGGGTTCTGTGCCTGGCCATGGCCTGACACCGGCGCCTCGGTTCTGTGCCTGGCCATGGCCCGATGCCCGGACGCCTGGGTTCTGTGCCTGGCCATGGCCGGGTGCCCGGCGCCTGGGTTCTGTGCCTGGCCATGGCCCGACGCCCGGCGCCTGGGTTCTGTGCCTGGCCATGGCCCGACACCCGGCGCCTGGGTTCTTTGCCTGGCCATGGCCTGACACCGGCGCCTGGGTTCTGTGCCTGGCCATGGCCTGACGCCCGGACGCCTGGGTTCTGTGCCTGGCCATGGCCGGGTGCCCGGACACCTGGGTTCTGTGCCTGGCCATGGCCCGACGCCCGGCGCCTGGGTTCTGTGCCTGGCCATGGCCGGACGCCCGGACACCTGGGTTCTGTGCCTGGCCATGGCCGGGTGCCCGGCGCCTGGGTTCTGTGCCTGGCCATGGCCCGACACCAGCGCCTGGGTTCTTTGCCTGGCCATGGCCTGACACCGGCGCCTCGGTTCTGTGCCTGGCCATGGCCCGACGCCCGGACGCCTGGGTTCTGTGCCTGGCCATGGCCGGGTGCCCGGCGCCTGGGTTCTGTGCCTGGCCATGGCCCGACGCCCGGCGCCTGGGTTCTGTGCCTGGCCATGGCCGGGTGCCCGGCGCCTGGGTTCTGTGCCTGGCCATGGCTGGGTGTCCCTCCCAGAGTGCTGACCCCTGTGATCCCAGGCCGCCTTCAGCCTGGGGGTGTCGGGGCACAGCCCTGGGAAGGGCGTCCTGTTTGTCTCCCCAGCTCTGCCGGAGCCCCTCGCTCTCGACCCGCGGCCCCCACTCCCAGCGCTGCGCCGGGCCGGGCAGGGGGCGCTGTTCGCTCGCGGATCCGCGGCGGGGCCGGTCCGGCTCAGTCGGTGCCGGCGCTGGAGCCGAGCGGAGGCTGCCAAGGAGGCTCCTCCGGAGCGAGGAGCTCGGGGCCGCCCGGGGAGCCGCCGCGAGGCGCCGGCGATGGGCGCGGCCGGAGCCCTGGACCCGCGGCGCGCGAACGAGACGCTGCAGCGGCTGCTGTGCGGGGGGGGCCCCGGCAACGCGTCCGCCTGGAACCGGAGCGTCTGTGACCCGCTGCGGGGCCCGCCCGGGGCTCCGGGGCCCCCAGGTGAGACCCGGCCGCGCCGCGCCGCGATCCGGGCCCGAAGGGACCGGCCCAGCCCGGAGCCAGGCTCCTGGGTCCCGCGTTGGGAGCCAGCGGGGGGGTAATTCCAGAGCCCCCCGCTGCGGCCGGTACCGGGGGCTCCCAGGCCGAGCCCGGAGCCGCGGCGCCCGGGATGCTGCCCCCTTGCTCGGCTCACAGCCCGTGTCCCGCCCCAGCGAACGCACCGGCCCATGTGCCATATGCCCCATACTGCGCCAGCGCTGGGGACTCCGGCTCTCTCCTGCGCCGGGTGGTGCCTGGCCGGGGGGCGCTGCTGCACGGGGGGAGAATCCCAGAGGCCCTGTGCCCCGCCCCACAGGTCTGGGGCTGGCACCCTTGGACGCTGGGCCAGGAGCTGCCTGAGAAATGCACATGGGGGTTGGGTTGTTACCGCTCCCGACCCTCACCCCCGCCCCGCAGACCCTGCGCCCAGCCCTGCCAGTGCCCCTCACCCCCACCCCACAGACCCTGCCCCCAGCCCTGCCAGTCCCCTCACCCCACCCCACAGACCCTGCCCCAGCCCTGCCAGTGCCCCTCACCCCCGCCCCACAGACCCTGCCCCCAGCCCTGCCAGTGCCCCTCACCCCGCCCCACAGACCCTGCCCCAGCCCTGCCAGTCCCCTCACCCCCACCCCACAGACCCTGCCCCCAGCCCTGCCAGTCCCCTCACCCCACCCCACAGACCCTGCCCCCAGCCCTGCCAGTGCCCCTCACCCCGCCCCACAGACCTTGCCCCCAGCCCTGCCAGTGCCCCTCATCCCCGCCCGCAGACCCTGCCCCCAGCCCTGCCAGTGCCCTCACCCCGCCCCACAGACCCTGCCCCCAGCCCTGCCAGTGCCCCTCACCCCTGCCCCGCAGACCTGCCCCAGCCCTGCCAGTGCCCCTCACCCCCGCCCCGCAGACCCTGCCCCAGCCCTGCCAGTGCCCCTCACCCCCGCCCCGCAGACCCTGCCCCCAGCCCTGCCGGTGCCTCTCACCCCCAACCTGCAGGTGATGCCATCTGGTTTCTCGCCCTGCCGGTGCAGCTGCATTGGTGCCCCCTGGCCTGGTGCCACGAGCCCATCGCCCTTGCCCGGGGCCTGGATCCCTCCGTGGGACTTTTCCCTGCGTGGCCCGGGCATCCCCAGCAGGTCCCTTGTGCATGGTGGCGCCGTGGCGCCCAGTGCTGCCTGCAGGGAGCCGGGCACCACCTGGCTGGGCGAACCTGTGGGGTTTGCCCAGGCCCCTCCCTGGGGCTCGGCTAAGCTCTGCCTGGTTCCACCGGGCCCCACACCTGCCAGCAGCCCCTGGCTCCAGCCGCTGCATCCCCTGAGCACCCACAGCCTGGCGTGGCCCTGAGAGGCGTCTCCAGGAACCGCTGTCTGCAGGCGGCGGGGCCAGCATCCGAGCCGGGCTGGGAGGGTCTGTCGCTGGCTCAGCTTGGGCTGCCGGTCGCTCCTGGGCCCCGTGCGACATCCCTTCCCCGCCTGGTTGCTCCCGGGCCCCGAGCCGGGGGGACGGAGTCGGGCCCTTGTCTGGCCCTGGAGCCTCCTGTGGGCGCTTAGGGGGCACTAACCACAGCAGTGCCAGGGCCTCCCTTGGGGCCAGCCAGGGGACCAGTGGCAGGGAGTTCCGCAGGCCCAGGGGTGAGACGCGTTTAGTGCCAGTGACACCCCCTCGTTCTGGGAGGAGCAAGAGGCACTGGTGCCCGTCTGCCCCCCCGGCAGCCCCCGCTGGTCACTCTCCCTGGGCAGGAATCTCTCCAGGAACCATGTCTGCCCGTCCCAGCCCTTAGCCCCCATCCGCCCCCAGGGCTGCGGGGCAGCGGTGGGGGTTGGGGTGGGGCAGAGCAAAGGGCTGCAGGGTGGGGGTGGGGCAGGGCGGGGCTGGGGGTGGGGCAAAGGCCACGGGGCAGGACTAAGGGCAGCAGGGTGGTGGTGGTGGGGCGGGGCTGCAGGGGTGGGGCAAAGGCCATGGGGCGGGGCTAAGGGTAGCAGGGGGCGGGGTCTCCGGTGAGCAGCCGCTGCTGGGCCTGACGCCTGCCCGTCCCGCAGACCTGGCCTTCGCCGTGCGGGTGCTGCTTTACGCGCTCATCTTCCTGCTGAGCGTGAGCGGCAACGGGCTGGTCATGGCCGTGCTGGCGCTGAACCGGCGCCTGCGAACCGTCACCAACTCCTTCCTGCTCTCGCTGGCGCTGAGCGACCTGCTGCTGGCGCTGTGCTGCATGCCCTTCACCCTGCTGCCCAACCTCATGGGCACCTTCGTCTTCGGCACGCCCGTCTGCAAGCTCATGGCCTACCTCATGGGTGAGCGGCGCAGGGGGCTCGGCCGGGGAACCGTGGGGGGCTGGCGCAGGGCGGCAGCAGGGCTGGTGGACAGGGCTGGGCGTGGGGAAGGCAGGGCTGGGTGCAGGGGGGCAGGGCCGGGTGTGGGGAGACTGGTGGGCAGGGCTGGGCTGGGCGCGGGCTGCTGGGCGGGGCTGGGCTGGGCTGGGCGCAGGAGGGCTGGGCGCGGGGCAGGGCAGGGCCGGGCGCGGGGGGGCCAGGTGCGGTGGGGCCAGGCGCAGGAGGGCTGGGCGCGGGGGCCGGGGCAGGGCAGGGCCGGACGCGGGGGGGCGAGGTGCGGTGGGGCCAGGCGCAGGGGGCTGGGCGCAGGAGGGCTGGGCGCGGGGGCCAGGCGCAGGGGCCGGGCGCAGGAGGGCCGGGCGCGGGGGCCAGGCGCAGGGGCTGGGCGCGGGGCGGGGCAGGGCAGGGCCGGGCGCGGGGGGGGCCAGGTGCGGTGGGGCCAGGCGCAGGGGGCCGGGCGCGGGGGGCTGCTCACGCGGCGTGTGCCCCCAGGCGTCTCGGTCAGCGTCTCCACCTTCAGCCTGGTGGCCATCGCCATGGAGCGGTACAGCGCCATCTGCAACCCGCTGCAGTCCCGCACCTGGCAGACCCGTTCCCACGCCTGCCGGGTCATCGCCGGCACCTGGGCGCTCTCCCTGCTGCTCATGCTGCCCTACGCCGTGTACAGCACCACCGTGCCCCTGCCTGCCCGCCCCGACCTGCGCCAGTGCCAGCACCGCTGGCCCGGCCACCCCTTCACGCAGGCCTGGTGAGTCCCAGGGGCCGTGCCAGGAGCCCGCTGGGTCTGGGCAGCCTGTGAGGGTGGGACTGGCCCTGGGAAGGGGAGAGGGGGAGCGCAAGCTGGCGGCTGGGCCATGGGGCACAGGCTGGCGGCTGGGCCGTGGGGGGGACGGGGGCACAGGCTGGTGGCTGGGCTGTGGGGAGGGTCACAAGCTGGCGGCTGGGCCGTGCGGGGACGGGGCACAGGCTGGCAGCTGGGCCGTGGGGGCGGGGCACAGGCTGGCAGCTGGGCCGTGGGGGGGACAGGGGCACAGGCTGGCGGCTGGGCAGTGGGGGGGAAGGGCACAGGCTGGCAGCTGGGCCGTGGGGGGGACCGGGGCACAGGCTGATGGCTGGGCTGTGGGGCTGGCTGGGGCCCCATGTGACAGGCTGTCCGGCCCCAGGTACGTCCTGCTGCTCCTCTTCCTTTTCTTCATCCCCGGCGTGGTGATGGCCGTGGCCTATGGCCTCATCTCCCGCGAGCTCTACCGCGGCATCCGCTTTGAGACCGGTACCAAGAGAGAAGCCTCAGGTGAGAGGCCAAGATGCCCTCGGGCCCTGCTGGCCCCCCATCTGCCCCCGTCCGCCCCCAGGGCCCCGTCCGCCCCCGTCCACCCCCAGGGCCCTCGCCCCATCCGCCCCATCTGCCCCGTCCGCCCCAGGGCCCCGTCCGCCCCATCTGCCCCCATCCTCCCCAGGCCCCGTCCGCCCCCAGCTCCCCTCCTTCCCTCGTCCACCCCCAGCGCTCCGCCTGCCCCCATCCGCCCCCAGGGTCCCCACCTGTCCCTGGACTCTCCTGGCCTCCCCTTGGGACTGGACTCTTCCTCTAGGGGCACAGGGAGGGCTGCGTGACCAGAGGGAGCATGATTCACGGGGCATGGAAACTGAGCCAGCCCATCAGTGCAATGTGGGGTGATGAGCCCAGCCGGCCCGTGGCTCCGACGTGGGGCCTGGGCCCAATCAGCCCGTGGCTCCGACGTGGGGCCTGGGCCCAATCAGCCTGTGGCTCCGACGTGGGGCCTGGGCCCAATCAGCCCGTGGCTCCGACGCGGGGACATCAACCCTGATGCCAGCCAGCCCATGGCTCTGCTCTCTCCCCAGCTGCCCAGCACGGAGCGGCAGAGCCCCTGGCGCCGGCCGAGGAGGACGATGGCTGCTACGTGGAGCTGCCACGGCCAGGGGGCACCCTGGAGCTGAGCGTGCGGGGACGGGCGGGCGCAGCGGGGGTGCAGCAGGACCGCGCCCGCATCAACAGCTCCCAGGCCAAGCTGCTGGCCAAGAAGCGGGTGATCCGTATGCTGATCGTCATCGTGGTCCTGTTCTTCCTCTGCTGGCTGCCCGTGTTCTCTGCCAACACCTGGCGAGCCTTTGCCCCGGCCGCGGCCCAGCGGGCCCTCTCGGGCGCCCCCATCTCCTTCATCCACCTGCTGTCCTACACCTCGGCCTGCGTCAACCCGCTCATCTACTGCTTCATGAACCGGCGCTTCCGCGCCGCCGTTGCCACCACCTGCGCCCGCTGCCGGCCCCGCCGTCCACGCCCGCCCCCGCCCGACGACGACACGGCCGCCACCGGCGCCTCGCTCTCCAAGATCAGCTACACCACCGTCAGCAGCCTGGGGCCCCCCTAGCTCCCCCCCTCATCAGCCTGGGCCCCCCTAGCGCCTCCCACGTCAGCAGCCTGGGCCCCACCAGGGCCCCCTCCACGTCAGCAGCCTGGGGCCCCCCTAGCGCCCCCCCACGTCAGCAGCCTGGGGCCCCTAGCTCCCCCTCATCAGCAGCCTGGGCCTCCAGGCCCCTCACGTCAGCAGCCTGGGGCCCCCAGCGCCCCACGTCAGCAGCCTGGGCCCCAGCGCCCCCACGTCAGCAGCCTGGGCCCCAGGCCCCCACATCAGCAGCCTGGGGCCTCCTTAGCGGCCCCCACATCAGCAGCCTGGACCTCCCCAGCCCCCACATCAGCAGCCTGGGGCCTCCCTAACACCCCCTTGTCAGCAGTCTAGCTCCTTAGTGCCCCCTCTGACCCCTCCGTGCTACCCTGAGCGGGGCTGCCCCAGGGACCCCTAAAGGCCGGGCCCCAGGGGCTCCCACAGCACTTGATGCTGGGGGTGGGGCTGCTCCTCTCGCATGGCCTGGCTCCCTCTCTGCCCCCCGGCCCCGGCGTGGCCCCACCACAGCTCCTGGCAGGCTGGGCTCTAGCCCAGGGGATGGTCTCAGCATCCCCCGCTCCCCCGGCAATCCATGGGGGGCAGACGGGAAGCCAGGGGCAGGCAGAGGCCTAGCCCCACAGGGGGGCGGGAAGAGGGCTGCTGTGGGGCAGTGGGACCTGCGGGGGGGCGCAGGGCAAGGGGCTGCTGAAAGGCTGCACAGCTGGCACCAAGGGGTATGCGGTGGGAGGAGCTGGCCCCACCTGGGTGCAAGGGGCCAGCAGGGGGCTGGCAGGAGGGGCGCGGGCTGTGGGCCAGCCTGACCCAGCATTGGCTGGTGTGGGCAAGCCGGCCCTGCCCCTCCCCCAGGAGACAGCCGATGGGGGCCCAGACCCACTGCTGCGCCCAGCCGCTGGCACGGGGCCTGGATTGGAGCCGGTACCCCCAAGACGAAAGCCTCCCCCCAAGCCAGTGCCCCCAGCGCTGCCCCTGTCGGCTCCAGCCTGGGCCCCCCCATGCGCCCGGCCAGTGTCCCGGCCAGCAGGTGCCCCACATGTGCCGCTGGGTGTTCGTGCTGCTGCTTGTGCCCTGCAAGGGGCCTGCAGATAATAAACCCCTTGGAACTGCCCGGCTCTGGCTCTGCTACGGCCCCGTGGACCCCCAACCGCCTGCACTCAGCCTGCCCTCCCCACCCCCCACACTCAGCCTGGCTGCCCAGGTCCCTGCACCCATCCTCCCTTTAGCTGAGCTTGGCCCCAGTTCAGATCTCCCCTGACGGGCTCTGGGGCTGTTGCACGTCCGGCCCCAAGCTCCCTTGTGCAACTAGGTTTGCACAAGGATTCGCAAGAGGAAACTGCCCCCAACGGCTCTTCCCAGTCGCAGCATCTGGCCCGGCCCAGCCTTTTGGGCGCCACAGAGGGAGGCGAATGCGCAGCAATGGGGCGGGAACCACGCACCGCTGAGAGCGCGGAGCCAGGGCGACGTCCAGCCCAAGCCAGGTCCTCCATGGGGCACCAAACCAGCCAGAGCTCGACAGCCCCCCGGCCAGCACGGAGCCTCACAAGCAAATCCCCTTGGACACCCCAGCATTCCCTGTGCCCCCCTGGCCCCCCTCACACAGGGGAGAGGTTATAACCCATCCCCCACCTCCCCTCAGACACCCCAGTGTTCCCTGTGCCCCCCCAGTCCCCCCAACACAGGGGAGAGGTTATAACCCATCCCCACCTCCCCTCAGACACCCCAGTGTTCCTGTGCCCCCAGTCCCCCAACACAGGGAGAGGTTATAACCCATCCCCACCTCCCCAGATACCCCAGCGCTCCCTGTGCCCCCGACCCACCTTACACAGGAGAGGTTATAACCCATCCCCACCTCCTCAGACACCCCAGTGTTCCCTGTGCCCCCAGCCCCCTCACACAGGGGAGGGTTATAACCCATCCCCCACCTCCCCTCAGACACCCCAGTGTTCCCTGTGCCCCCCCAGCCCCCCCTTACACAGCGGAGAGGTTGTGATGTAGTGGGGGGTGCTGTTACAATCACTGCTGCAGTGTGTGTGGGTGGTTGCACCTCAGCCCCTGGAGGCTGCCAGGAGAGGTTCCTGTGGGAGGGGGGATTCCTGTACCGGGAATGGCTAACCCCCGGGTAGGTGGGAGTCCAGGGGTGGTGGTGGAATACGTCCTGGCTTTCCGGGAAAGACTCGCTGAGCTCATGGGCCTGGCCAGAGAGAACCTGAGCAGGGCCCAGAGGAAGCAGAAGGTCTGGTACGACCGCAGCGCACGGGCCTGCGCCTACGCTACCGGGGACCAGGTGCTGGTCCTAATCCCGTCGTGCGGAAGAACAAGCTGCAAGCCGCCTGGGACGGCCCCTACAAGGTCGTTAAGCTGCTGAACGAGGTGAACTACGTGGTGGAGCTGACGGGCCGGACGCGTGGCCAGCGGGTGCATCACGTCAACATGATGATGTACTGGGGCAGGGAGAGCTTGGTGCTGGCCGTGTGCAGGCCCTGGGAGGAGCAGGGGGAGGATCCCCTGGTGAGGCTGTTCCCTGGGGCAGGGGCAGACTCTTCGCTGGAGTCGATTCCCCGTTCGGACCAGCTCACCCCGCCCAGCAGGCCGAGATCCGGGAGGTGCTGCGCTCCCGCCAGCAGCTGTTCTCCGACAAGCCTGGTCGCACCAACCTGGCTGCCCACCGGGTGGAGACGGGCACCCACCCCCCGGTGCGCTGCTCCCCGTTCAGAGTCCTGGGGAAGACGGCCCAGGACCTGGAGAGAGAGCCGGGACATGCTGGCGCTAGGGGGGATCCAGCCGTCGGCCAGCCCCTGGGCCTCTCTGGTGGTGTTGGTCCCCAAGAAGGACGGGTCGAGCCGGTTGTGTGTGGACTGTCGGAAGCTCAACGCCATCTCGGTGTCCAACGCCTCCCCCGTGCCTAGGCCCGCCGAGCTCCTGGACAAGCTGGGGGGGGCTCGCTACCTCACCACCCTGGACCTCACCAAGGGCTACTGGCAGGTGCCGCTAGACCCGGAGGCCAGGCTGAAATCGGCGTTTATCACCCCGGTGGGGCTCTACGAGTTCCTGGTCCTGCCCTTCGGCCTCAAGGGGGCGCCGGCCTCCTTCCAGCGCCTGGGGACCAGCTGCTGCGGGGATGGAGAGCTTTGCCCTGGCGTACATCGACGATATTTGTGTCTTCAGCCAGACCTGGGAGGACCACGTGGCCCAGGTCAGCCAGGTGCTGGACCGGCTGCAGGGGGCTGGGCTGACCGTAAAGGCTGGGAAGTGCAAGGTCGGGATGGCCGAGGTGGGGAGTGGCCGCTTGAAGCCAGAGCCGGCCAAGGTGGAGGCCATCAGAGACTGGCTGGTTCCCCAGCCCAAGAAGCAGGTCCAGGCTTTCATGGGGATGGCAGGGTACTACCGGAGGTTGGTGCCCAACTTCAGCTCCATCGCTGCCCCGATCACGGAGCTGTGCAGGAAGGGGAGGCCAGACAGGGTGGTCTGGAGGGAGCAGTGCCGGGGGGCTCTCTGTGCACTGAAGGAGGCCCTGGTCAAAGCCCCAGTGCTGGTAAATCCGGATTTCAACAAGCCCTTTATGGTGTTTACCCGCCTCGGACACCGGGCTGGGGGTGGTGCTGATGCAGGCGGACGAGAAGGGGGAGCGACACCCCGTCGTGTGCCTGAGCAGGAAGCTGCCGCCCGGGAGCGGAGCTACGCGGCCGTAGAGAGGGACGCCTGGCGATGGGGTGGGTCCTGCAAAAGCTGCAGCCGGACCTGTGTCACGGTGACACCGACCACCGCCCCCTGACCTGGCGGCACCAGAGGAAGGGGACCAACGCCAAGCTGCTGAGGGGGAGCCTGCTCCTGCAGGACTGCGACATGGAAGTGATCCACGGCAAGGGGAGCGCCAACGTCATCGCCGACGCGCTGTCCCGTAGCGGGGGGCCGGATCCTCCCCAGGCCACCGGCAGAGCGGCCCCGCTCAGTTCGCTCTTGGAGGGGGGAGAGGTGTGACGTAGTGGGAGTGCTGTAGTGTGTGTGTGTACCTGTAGTGTGTGTGTGTGTACCTCAGTTCCCACCCACCCCCCGCAGCTCTCTTTGCATGAGCGGGGAGAGGCCAGGCATGACTCCCTGTGGAAGTGTGTCGGAGTCTCACCTCTGGGGCAGCAGGTGACAAAAGGCTCACCTGGGGTCTGGAAGCAGGACCGTGCAGCAGGTGGAGCTGCCTGGGGGCTCAGGAACTAGTTGCTGGGGGTTGCTTGAGTCTTGGTTGGGGGAAGAATGAAGGGAGCAGACTAAGTTGAGTACGGGGAGGTTATGGGGCCTGTGAACCCCTCCCCCCAAGAGGACTAAGGCTCTGCCCTGGCTCCTGTGTCCAGACTGAGCCTGCGCTGGATCTCGGAGAAGCAACAAACCTTCTGTTGTCCTGGCCGGCGGGTCACGTCTGGCTGCGGACGGGGGTGCAGGATCTGGGGCTCCCCGACGCGCCGTCACAGAGGTTATACCCCACCTCCCCTCAGACACCCCAGTGCTCCCTCTGCCCCCCCAGCCCCCCCCACAGGTGAGAGGTTATAACCCATCCCCCACCTCCCCTCAGACACCCCAGTGCTCCTCTGCCCCCAGCCCCCACAGGTGAGAGGTTATAACCCATCCCCACCTCCCTCAGACACCCCAGTGTTCCCTGTGCCCCCCAGCCCCCACAGGTGAGAGGTTATAACCCATCCCCACCTCCCTCAGACACCCCAGTGCTCCTCTGCCCCAGCCCCCACAGGTGAGAGGTTATAACCCATCCCCACCTCCCCTCAGACACCCCAGCGCTCCTCTGCCCCCAGCCCCACACAGGTGAGAGGTTATAACCCATCCCCACCTCCCCTCAGACACCCCAGTGCTCCCTGTGCCCCCAGCCCCCTTACAGAGGGGAGAGGTTATAACCCATCCCCACCTCCCCTCAGACACCCCAGTGCTCCCTGTGCCCCCAGCCCCCTTACAGAGGGGAGAGGTTATAACCCATCCCCCACCTCCCCTCACACACCTCAGCACTCCCTGTGCCCCCCAGCCCCCACAAGTGAGAGGTTATAACTCACTGTGATGGCAAGTCGGGGGCCCCCATATCCTGCACCCCTGTAGCAGCCAGAACAGACTCCGCCAGCAGGTAGACCAGGGGGGTTACTGCTCCTCCAGGATACAGCCCAGCGCAGACGTGACGTGGCTACAGGAGTCTGGGGCAAACCCCTTTCTGTCCTGGGGGCTGCCCCTCCCAGACGGGCTGGTCCCGTGCCCCCCACGCAGTCTCTGTCCTTTTTAGGCCAGGAGCCCTGTAGCCCCAGGTGTGGAATTCCCAGGCAGGGCCCTTGGGTGCTCCTCCGGTGCCCGTTGGGACACTGGGGGCCGCTGCCCCACTGCACCCACGGGGCCTCCACTCCCTATTGGTGGGTATGACGCAGCGAGCTGGGTCTGGGCACCGCTGAGGGCGTCCGCTCAGGGCGAATTGCTCAAAACCAGGGCTCCTTGCAGCCCCCGACTGGAGACTTTTCCCAAACAGGTCACACACCAGTCACACCGGGCGCTCCAGCTGCCAATCCGGCCAGCAGGAAGCCTCCCGAGGAAAACCCCTCAGACACCCCAGCTCTCCCTGTGCCACAATCAGCCCTGGGCCTGCACACAGGTGAGGGGTTATAGAACCCGATCTCACCTACCGCGAACGGGTTCTCCTGGTCCCAAAGAACCAGCCCCAGATCCCGGTCAGTTTACACTTTGGATCTTACCCACAAGAGCACGCTGGGCCAGTCCTTTAGAAGCTACAATCGAAAGGTTTATTAACAGAAGAAAGAAAAGGTGGAGAGTGAGGTTGTTAAGGAGAATACGTTACATGCACCAATCTCCCAGTTCTCGATGCAGGCTCTAGCAGAGATGTTACAAACTGCCAGCTGAGCAGTCTCTGGTGTACATCCTATGTCAGGACGGGTCAGAAATCCTTCCCGCTCGCTGTCCCTCGCAAGGCTGCATCTGGGATCAGCAGCAGAATTGAAGACAAGATGGATCCTGCCTCGTGGCACTTTACATCCATTCCTGGTGTCTCCCAAGCTGGAGCTGGTCACATGATGGCATGATTCACATGCCAGCAGCCATGAGATACTGGCTGGTTTGCAGGTTTCCAGACGCATTCCTCAGGTGTGTATTGGGCCACCTGAGAGCCATTGTCCTTGGGGCCGGGCTAGTTAGCACAGTCATTCACTGGACATTCCTTCTTTGCAACAGGCAGTCCAGGCCCTTTGCTCTGTCTCAGGCAGAGAACACTCACACTACCAGCCCAGAGCCCATATTCACAACTCCACACACACATCACACCAGCACACGAGTAGCAGACCTAGACTCAGTAGAACAGATGCTTCCATTTCACACCTCCCATGGTCCCCTTTGTGCAGACTTTGGGGCAAACACCCCCCCCCCCATGGGTGCAGCAGTGACCTGGCTGCTCCCTTTAAAGTCCAGTGACATGACAGTGGGCGAGGCCCATTGCTCCCTGCCAGCCAGAGCACGGAGGGCCCGGCGCCGTGGGGGCACACACCAGGCGCACAGGCGCATGGGCAGCCAGGCACAAGCTTTCCCCAGGCCCCTCCCACGGCCCCTCAGCACCGAGTCGGAGCTGCCCCGTGCCGTGAGCTGCCTGCTCGCAGCAAAGCCCAAGAACTGGCCCCAGGGAGCTGAGCCGGCCCTGCCTGCCGGGAAGCCCCGGCTGGGTCCCAGCCTCGCCCCAGCAGTGCCCTGGGCAGCAGGTGCTGGAGCCGGCAGCAGGTGCTGGAGGCCCCGACAAGCCAGCTGGGCTGAGCGCCAGAGGCGGGGAGAGGGGTCTGCAATGCCCAGAGCCAAGAGCCAGGGAGAGGCCATGGGGCCAACTGGGGAGCGGAGCTCTGCTACCCCATGGCTCTGCACAACCCTGCTCCCAGCCGTGGGGTGAGGTGCCAGCCCCCTCAGCTCTGGCCAGGCCCTGCCGCCCGCCCTGCCTTGCCCACCTGCCCAGAGCCCCACAGGGCACCCAGGCCATGCCAGTGAGAAGACGTGGGGGGCTGCGGACTCAGAGGGGCTGTATGCGGGGGGCGCTCAGTGTCCCTGGGCTAAAGGGGAGGCAGAGGATGCTGGTCGGACAGGGAGCAACACAGAATTGGAGCCCAGCGCCTGGGGCCCGGCAGGCCCCACTCGGAGGGCACAGCCGGGTCTGGGCTGTGGAGGCCAAGGGGCCATGGACAGAGGCCCAGCGGGTCCCAGCGAGGGGAGAACATTGGACGGGGGTGGGGAGAAGAGGTGCCAGGTGACCCCGTTACCTGGACAGACGACACTGGCTGGGCAGGGCTGCTGGCGGGATACTGGAGGCTGGGCTGGAAGAAGGGGGCTTCTGAACGCACAGGAGGGAGCAGGCAGAGCTCCCCGGGCTGCAGGGGGGACTCAGACGTGGGAGGTTTGGGGGGGCCAGGCCGACAGGCCTGAGGGATCCTTTGCTGCCTTCACAGCTCCATAAACACTCCTGTTCGGCACTGGCTGGGAGTCGCTCTGGGCTGGAGAACAGGGCTGGGCTAGTCCCTCTGGGAGGGGAGGCCCTCGGGGTCCAGAGACAGGGGACCGAGGGGGCTCACGGCAGAGGCAGGCGGCTGGAGGCCCTGAGATGCGCCGTCCCAGAGGTGGAGGAGCGACCCCCCAGGAGAGAGGGGGCTCCCGGAGAAGGGGCCGTGGCGCTGGAGGGGCAGTTCCTCCCAGGGACCGCATGGGCTAAATGCGGCCACGAGCTGTGAGCTGTGACAGCCAGACACCCCCTGCTCTGCCTAGACCCTGCCGCTCGCCAGCTGCGGGGTGCCCGGGCTGTGCCAGCCATGAGCATGAGCCGAGAGCTGCTCGGAGCCATTGGCCAGCCCCCTCCCCGCTCCCCCCCCCCCGGACCCAGGGCTCAGCTTCCTGCTGGTGGCTCCGGCTGATTGAATTACCGGGTCGTGTCTGGGGCTGGCGGGGGGGCCGGAGCTGCTGGCGCAGTCGCTCGCTCGCCCTTGGGACCTCGCACGGCAGCTGGCCCCTGAGCACAGCGCCTGGCGCCAGCCCAGAGCAGACATGGGGCAAGAGAGACGGCGAGCGGGGGCGTGGGGGCTGGGGCGGTTGGGGGAGGGGCAGGGGTTGGTGAGGCGTTTGAGGCTGCAAAGTGCATACAGGCGAGGGGGTGCCCCATGGGGCAGGGCAGGGTCACTGCCAGGTCTCCGACAGAGGGGGAGAGAAGCCATAGACTTGGGGTTGGGTGCTGGGGCTGCAGGGGGCGTCTGGATTAGGGGATTGCTGGTGGGGGCTGGAGGAAGGGGGGGGCTGGTCGTGGGGCTCCCGGACCCTCCCCTGCAGTCTCTGGCTGCGGTGGGTTTGCAGGGGGTGCCCCTCCCGCAGTTTAACCCCCAGCTACCTCCCAGCCACAGGGGCTGGACCGATGTCTGGGCGCCCAGCACAACAGACTCGGGAGCCGTCGGGCCACTACTACAGCTCTCAGCCACGAGGGAAGGGCCCAGGGTGACGTAGTGGGGGGCTGTACCTTGTAACCCCGTGTTTCTGCCTGTCCGGGCCGTGCTCTGTGGGATTCCCAGTGACTCACTCCAAGACACCCGAGGCCCAGCCTGAGCAGGTAACAGCCCTGTTCCAGAGAGAGACAGAGGGACGGGGCGGGGACTGTGACCAGGATGAGGGGTCAGTCTCGGCAGGGTAGGATGAGGAGAGCAGATGGAGCAGGAAAGGGGGGGGCAGGGCCCATGACCCCTCCCCCCCCGAGGAATGAGGCTGCCTGCTCTCGGGGACTGTGCTCACATCGCTCCTGTGCGACGCCGTGTCCCTGAAAGCCTTCCACTCTACTGGCCGGCTGGGAGTCCCCTCTGGCTGCGGATGGGGTGCAGGGTTGGGCCCCCCGATACAGTGGCAGCAGAGGATGGTTTGACTGCACCCGTGGATAGAGCATCCAGCAGTAAGTGACTGGGGTGCAGGAGAAGGAAGGGGGCTTGCAAGAGCCAGGTGCTGGAGGCAGTGAGAAGCGGTTCCAGGAAGTGGAGGGGCAGGCGGCTTAACCCAAGTGTGGCCTCGAAGAAGGAATGTTCCCCAGGACGGGGAGCGGCGCTCGAGGAGGCTGGAACACTCAGGGGTTCTTCCTTGGAATCGTGGGGCGCTGCAGCATCGGCCTGTGTGTCTGCACTCGGGGAACGACGGGGAGATGGCCTACACCCGACTCCTTAAGGCAGGCACTGTGGAACTGTGCAAGGAGAGGGGCCTGCCTGTGGGGGAATTGACCAAAGCCCAGCTAGTTGCCCAGCTGGAAGAGAATGATCATTCCAGGGGGCTGGATCCTGTCCCACCTAGGAGCAGCCAGACACCCCCAGGGAGCGTTTCAGGCTCTGAGACAGGAAGAAGGGCTGGAGACTGCCAGACTGACGTGGTGCCCACCAGGCCGCGCTTGGCCAGCAGCGGATCGTCCTGGGCGTGGGCCTCCTTGGCAGAGCTGCGAGGGCTAGAGATGGAGCTGTGGCTAAAGGAATTGGAGGCACAAGAAAAGGAGCGCAAGGATGGTAGGGAGCAGCAGCAGCATGAGCGGGCCATGGCGGAGCTGACAAAGAGTGGGGCCCCGGCTGCAGTGAGTGGTAGAGGGGACCGGGGACTGCAGGTCACCTTGAGAGGTTCGTGTTGTCCCAGTGTAGGGACGTGGGGGACTTGAATGGATTCCTTAACTCCTTTGAGCGAGCCTGCGAGCTGCACCAGGTCCCCCCAGCCGACTGGCTCCAGCAGCTCTCCCCCTTACTGGATCAGAAGGCCGCAGGGGTGCTCGGCCAGCTGGAGGGGGTGCAGCTGGGGGACTACGAATGGGTCAAACAGGCCCTGCTGCACGAGTTCAGGATGACCCCTGAGGCTGTGGCTGAAGGACAGGAGCCGGAGACGCCCACGGCGCGGGGAAGCTGGCTGATGAGATCACAGACAGCCAGTCCGGGGGTGAAAGGGAATCCCGGAGAAACCGGTTTGTGGCTCTGCAATTGGGGGAAGCATCTACGGGGCAGGTCCAGAATGGGGGCAGCAATCCTCCCCCCAGAGGGCCAGCCAGTACCTGAGCAGACCAGCCACCCGGCAGGACCTGCGGCACCTGACCTGCCATCGCTGTGGGCAAAGGGGCCACGAGTGAGCTCAGTGCCCCAAACTCCCGGGCAGGCTCCACACCCCAAGACTTCAGAGGCGCTCAGGCCAGCTATGCGGAAGACCTGGCGCTCCTCCGGAAGGCGGGTCTCCGTGTACTACAGGTGGAGGCGGCCCTGCAGGCTGATGCCCGCGTGTCCCCTGGAGATGGATGGCAGGAAGGTGCAACTGGGGGCCGAGATAGCTGCAGGGGCTGCAGGCAGACCTCAGCTTAGGAGGAGGCTACCAGGCCAGCTGCCCGAAGACCTGACCTTTCCTTCCAGGCTGGCTGTACCGGGTGAGGAGGTGAATCTCTCCACTGGAAAATCTGACAGATGCATCTGGAGAAGTGGATGGGCCAGGAAAATTATCTGACAAGATGCTACTGACGAAATAGTCTTTGCCCACGAAGTGGGCAAGCGAAGGAGTCTGATCGAAGTGTTGAGCCCGCGAGAAGTATCACTGACGCCAGAGTGCATCTGGCGGCGTGAGTCTTTTGCCTACCTGAAAGCTCATGGCTCCAAACACTTCCAAGGTTAGTCTCTAAGGTGCCTCAGGACTCCTTGCCGCTTTTGCAGATTCAGACTAACACGGCTACCCCTCTGATAACGGGCAAGGAGGTGACGCTGGCCTGGCCCAGGCTAGTGGCCCCAGACCGCATGGTGCCCTGCACCCAGCTGACCCTGAGGGGCATAGACAGGACCCCATTCAAGGTGCCCGTGGCCCAAGTGCATCTGAAATGGGGGGGCCAAGGAGGGCCCAAGGAAGTGGGGATGCACCAGCAAAGGAAGGGAGGCGGAGACGAACACCTGGCTGGGGGGCAGGGCCTGGGGCGAGGCAGTTTTTGGCTAGAAAACATCAAGGGAACAGACTAAGCTGAGGGCTGAGGGTTGTGGGGGGCGATGGACCCCCTAACTCAAGGGGTCTGAGGCATCCAGGCCCTGACTCCTGTATCCACGTCTCTGCTGGGCTGCATCCTGGAGGAGCAATAAACCCTCTGTTCTACTGGCTGATGGAGTCTCATCTTGTGGCAGACAGGGCTGCAGGATCGGGGGGTACCCAACGCTCCATCACAGGCCGAGGTGCAGGCAGATCCTCCTTGCAGAAGCTGAGGGACTGGCCTGGCCTTGGTGCAGCTCAGCCCCTGGGGGGAGGCTGCCAGGAGAGGTTCCTGTGGGAGAGGGGATTCCTGTACCGGGAATGGCTCCCCCCAGGGAAGGTGGGGTTGTGGGGGGGCCCAGCGGCAGCTGGTGGTTCCCCAAAGGTATCGCCACAGGCTGCTGCACCTGGCCCATGCCGTCCCGTTCTCGGGACACCAGGGGATCCGGAGCATGCGACCTAGGCTGCTTCAGGCCTTTTAGTGGCCGGGGATATTTGCGGCCGTGCAGCGGTACTGCCGGGCCTGCGACTCCTGCCAGTGGGTGGGGAAGCCTGAGGGGGAGAACGCCGCCTTGCGGGCCCTGCCCACCACAGAAGGTGGTGTTCCATATAGTGGGGCCCTCAGCAAGGCGACCCAGACGGGGAAAAGAGACATCCTGGTGGTGCTGGATTTTGCTACCTGCTGCCCCGAGGCCGTGGCCCTGCCCTCTGTCCAGGCAGACACGGTGGCAGACGCGCTGCTGGCCATTCTCAGCAGGGTGGGGTTCCCCCAGGAGGTCCTCATGGACCAGGGATCCCACCTCATCTCCACCCTGCTCCAGCGCTTGTGGGAGAAGTAGGGGTCCAGCTCTCCTGGGCCTCAGAGTATCGCTCCCGGTCCAACGTGGGATGGGGGTGCAGGGTCAGGGGGCTCCCCGACGCGCCGTCACGTCCTGCCCCTCTGCTTCCTGGAACCGCTTCTCTCTGCCTCCAGCGCCTGGCTCTCGCAAGCCCCCTTCCTTCCCCTGCCCCCAGGCACTTCCTGCCGGATGCGCCATCCACGGGTGCAGCCCATCCCACTCCTGGCACCACTGTGATGGCGCGTCGGGGGCCCCGGCCCTGCACCCCGTCCGCAGCCAGAGGGGACTCTCAGGCGGCCGGCAGAGCGGGAGGGTTATTGGCTCTCAGGGACACGGCGTCGCACAGGAGCCACGTGAGCACAGAGACCCAGAGCAGGCAGCCTTATTCCTCGGGGGGAGGGGGCTCCTGGGCCCTGACCCCCTTTCCGCTCCCAGTCTGCTCTCCTCTTCCTACCCTGCCGAGACCAGCCCACACTCCCCAGCTGGTCCCTCGGCCCCAGGCAGCCCCGCCCCTGGCTTTGTTCAGATTTCTCCACCTAGTCCAGGTGTTGCGTCTGGGACGTGCCTACGTGTCCCCCCCCCCGACCATCCCCCTCTAGGCCCTGCACACAGACCCACACAGAGTCGCTGCAGACCAGCACCGGCCAGTAGGGGTCACACCCAGCACAACACAGCAACCAGTGACTGCAAACCAGAGTGGATCCAGGGCCACGAGAGTGGGCAGCCCCCCGCTAGTCACACCCGCATTCTGACCCCCAGGCCTGGGCTCCCCACCCTGCCGGTGCCCCTCACTCCCGCCCCGGGCCTGCCCCCCAGCCCTGCCCTCCCCACCCTGCTGGTGCCCCTGACTCCTGCCACGCAGCCCTGCCCCCACCCTTCCGGTGCCCCCCAGCCCTGCCCTACTCCCTTTGTCCCCACATCCCTCTTCCCCACTTCCTGCCCTGTTCCTGTCTCCAACTGTGGCTGGGGGTGGATGTGGCCTTGCTGCTGCAGCCATCAAGGTCAGTGCCTGATGCCATGGATACCGGTCCATCGCCATGGCAACTGGGGCCACTCATGAGCATCCCTCAAAGGGGGGCACACAAGCCACATCCAATCTGGGGCTGCTGCCAGCACAGGAACAAGCCTCTCGCACCCCACTCTGGCCCCAGCCCTGCCCCACCCCCCCGTGACCCCTCCTCCCCCAGCCCACACCCCTGAGCCCTGCCCAGCCCCCAAGACTCCCACCTTCCTCAGCCCCACACCCTTACTGAGTCCCACCCAGCACCCCCGAAACCCCAACTTCCCCAGCCCCACACTCTCACTGAGCCCCACCCTGGCCCACAAGACCCCTCCTCCCCCAGCCCTGCCCACCCCCAGAGACATCCTCAACCTCATGGTTTGGCACTCAGAGTCGAGGGCCCAGGCCCAGGACCCCCGGGGTCCCTGCAGAAGGTCCCTGGCATCACGGCGCATTGGGGGGGTCCCCGGCCCTACACCCCTATCCGCAGCCAGAGGGGACTCTCAGGCGGCGGGTAGAACCGAAGGTTTATTGGTTCAGAGACACGGCGTAGCGCAGGAGCGATGTGAGCACAGGAGACAGGCCAGCAGCATTATTCCTCTGGGGGGGGCTCCTGGGCCCCTCACCCCCTTTCCCTGCTCCAAGCCTCCTCTCTCCTGCTAGCCCCGACCAGACTGACGCCTCTCACCGGCCCTGCCCCCCTACCCCCCCCACATCTCGCCTTCGTGTCTCGTTCCGGGCAGGAGTTATTTCCTGTGTCTGGCCCCAACACGCATCAGCCGTGCCTCACATACACACACAGCCCAATACAGCAAAGACTGACTGTGACCCCACCCCCACGACCTCACACCTCTCCCCCCTCCGAGAGCGAACTGGGCGGGGCCGCTCTGCCGGTGGCCTGGGGAGGATCCGGCCCCCCGCTACGGGACAGCGCGTCGGCGATGACGTTGGCGCTCCCCTTGCCGTGGATCACTTCCATGTCGCAGTCCTGCAGGAGCAGGCTCCCCCTCAGCAGCTTGGCGTTGGTCCCCTTCCTCTGGTGCCGCCAGGTCAGGGGGCGGTGGTCGGTGTCACCGTGACACAGGTCGGCTGCAGCTTTGCAGGACCCACCCCATCGCCAGGCGTCCCTCTCTACGGCCGCGTAGCTCCACTCCCGGGCGGCAGCTTCCTGCTCAGGCACACGACGGGGTGTCGCTCCCCCTTCTCGTCCGCCTGCATCAGCACCGCCCCCAGCCCGGTGTCGTCAGGCCTAGGCATGGGGGAGGCGTCGGACACTTGTGGACCAGAACTACCGGGGAGGCCCAGGGGCTGGCCGACGGCTGGATCCCCCCTAGCGCCAGCATGTCCCGGCTCTCTCTCCAGGTCCTGGGCCGTCTTCCCCAGGACTCTGAACGGGGAGCAGCGCACCGGGGGGTGGGTGCCCGTCTCCACCCGGTGGGCAGCCAGGTTGGTGCGACCAGGCTTGTCGGAGAACAGCTGCTGGCGGGAGCGCAGCACCTCCCGGATCTCGGCCTGCTGGGCGGGGTGAGCTGGTCCGACGGGAATCGACTCCAGCGAAGAGTCTGCCCCTGCCCCAGGAACAGCCCACCAGGATCCTCCCCTGCTCCTCTCAGGGCCTGCACACGGCCAGCACCAAGCTCTCCCTGCCCCAGTACATCATCATGTTGACGTGATGCACCCGCTGGCCACGCGTCCGGCCCGTCAGCTCCACCACGTAGTTCACCTCGTTCAGCTGCTTGTCCCAGGCAGCTTGCAGCTTGTTCTTCCGCACGGGGATTAGGACCAGCACCTGGTCCCCGGTAGCGTAGGCGCGGGCCCGTGCATTGCGGTCGTACCAGACCTTCTGCTTCCTCTGGGCCCTGCTCAGGTTCTCTCTGGCCAGGCCCATGAGCTCAGCAAGTCTTTCCCGGAAAGCCAGGACGTATTCCACCACCGACTCGCCCTCTGGGGAGGCCTTCCCCTCCCACTCCTCTCTCAGTAAGTCCAGGGGTCCCCTCATCCGCCTCCCGTATAACAGCTCAAATGGGGAGAACCCCGTGGACTCCTGGGGCACCTCCCTGTATGCGAACAGCAGGTGGGGCAGGTACTTGTCCCAGTCCTGGGGGTGCTGGTGCATAAAGGTCCTTAGCATCTGCTTCAGAGTCCCATTGAACCTCTCCACCAGCCCGTTGGTCTGGGGGTGATACGCCGAGGCTGAGGTGGGCTGGACCCCGCACTTCTCCCACAAGCACCGGGGCGGGGCCGACATGCAGTTGGGATCCCTGGTCCGTGAGGACCTCCTGGGGGAACCCCACCCTGCTGAAAATGGCCAGCAGCGCATCTGCCTCAACAGAGGGCAGGGCCATGGCCTCGGGGTAACGGGTGGCAAAGTCCACCACCACCAGGATGTATTTCTTCCCCGTCCGGATCGCTCTGCCGAAGGGCCCCACAGTATCCATCGCCACCTTCTGGAAAGGCTCCTCTATGATGGGCAGGGGGTCTCAACGCAGCTTTCCTCCCATCTTGGGCCTTCCCCACCCTCTGGCGGGAGTTGCAGGCCCGGCAGTACCACTGCACGGCCACAAATATCCCTGGCCCCCTGCAGACTGCCCTCCTGTGGGTCAGGGCCGCGGGCCCCTCACCGCTCTGACTACATGTCGCAACCAGAGCACTGTGGGGTCCTTCTGGCCACTCCTCTAGGTCACCCCCATCAGCACCCCAGCGAGTAGGTGCTGGTGCACCCCCACTTCCTTGCGGCCCTCCTTGGCCCCCCATTTCAGATGCACTTGGGCCACGGGCACCTGAATGGGGTCCTGTCTATGCCCCTCAGGGTCAGCTGGGTGCTGGGCACCATGCGGTCTGGGGCCACTAGCTTGGGCCGGGCCAGCGTCACCTCCTTGCCCATGTCCCAGTAGCCCGTCACCTTCCCGCCATCCATCTCCAGGGGCACGTGGCACTCGCTCTGCAGGGGCCGCCCTCCCTCCACCCAGTACACGGAGAGACCCGCCTCTTCCGGAGGAGCGTCAGGTCTTCCGGAGCAGCTGGCCTGAGTGGCCTCCTCCCCTAAGCTGAGGTCTGCCTGCCAGCCCCTACCCCGGGGGCAGCCTGCTCCTACTCCAGCCCCACCCAGTTAACCCTGGGAAGTCTTGGGGTGTGGAGCCTGCCCGGGAGTTTGGGGCACTGAGCTCACTCGTGGCCCCTTTGCCCACAGCAATGGCAGGTCAGGTGCCGCAGGTCCTGCCGGGGTGGCTGGTCTGCTCAGGTACTGGCTGGCCCTCTGGGGGAGGATTGCTGGCCCCCCTCTCCCCCATTCTGGACCTGACCCGTAGACGCTTCCTCCAATTGCAGAGCCACAAACCGGTTTCTCCGGGATTCCCTTTCACCCCCGGACTGGCTGTCTGTGATCTCATCAGCCAGCTTCCCCCGCACCGTGGGCGTCTCCGGCTCCCTGTCCTTCAGCCACAGCCTCAGGTCGGGTGAGCACATTTCATAGAACCATTCCAGGACCATCAGCTTAACCAGGTCCTCTGCAGTCTGGGCCCCAGCCCCAAACACCCACTTGTGGAAGTATCGCACCAGGCGGGAGGCCAGGTCTGTGTAGGTCTCCTCAGGGCCCTTCTGCGCCTCCTGGAGCGTTGTCCTGTGCCTCAGGGGTCATCCCGAACTCGTGCAGCAGGGCCTGTTTGACCCGTTCATAGTCCCCCAGCTGCACCCCCTCCAGCTGGCCGAGCACCCCTGCGGCCTTCTGATCCAGCAAGGGGGTGAGCTCCCGGAGCCAGTCGGCTGGGGGGACCTGGTGCAGCTCTCAGGCTCGCTCAAAGGAGTTAAGGAATCCATTCAAGTCCCCCACGTCCCTACACTGGGACAGCACGAACCTCTCAAAGTGACCTGGGTCCCTGGGCCCTCCCCACTCACCACAGCTGGGGCCCCTCAGCTTCTCAGGTCCGCTATGGCCCGCTCATGCTGCTGTTGTTCCTTATGGTCCTCCAATTCCTTTAGCCGCAGCTCAATCTCCACCTGTCGCGGCTCCGCTGCGGGGGACCCTGTCCGGGACGAACCGCTGCTGGCGGAGTGCGGCCTGGTGGGCTCTGTGTCAGTCTGGCGGTCTCCAGCCCTTCCTCTGGTCTGAGCGCCTGAAACGCTCCCTGCGGGTGTCTGGCTGCTCCTAGCTGGGACAGCATCCAGCCCCCTGGAACGATCATTCTCTTCCAGCCGGCAATCAGCTGGGCCTTGGTCAGTTCCCGCACGGGCAGGCCCCCCTCCTTGCACAGCCCCAAGGCACCTGCCTTCAGGAGTCGGGCATAGGCCATCTCCCTCCGTTCCCCAGGCGCAGACACACCGGCCGATGCTGCAGCGCTCCCTCAGTGTGCCGGCCTCCTCGAGCACCGCTCCCCATCCTGGGGGGCACTCCCTCACCACGGCCGCACTGGGGTTTCAGCCGCCTGTGACATGGTGGGGATTCTGTCCACTCTTGTGGCCCAGGATCCACTTTCTCCCCCGAGGAATAAGGCTGCCTGCTCTGGGTCTCTGTGCTCACGTGGCTCCTGTGCGACGCCGTGTCCCTGAGAGCCAATAACCCTCCCGCTCTGCCGGCTGCCTGACAGTCCCCTCTGGCTGCGGACGGGGTGCAGGGCCGGGGCCCCCCCACTGTCACAGAGGGGCACCGGCAGGGTGTTGAGCCCAGAGCTGTGGGGCAGGAGTGAGGGGCTGTCACGGCTCACAGGTCGTGCCCACCCTTGGCTCCTGGGCAGAGCCCCACCCTCCAGTGCGGCAGCCCCTTCTCGGTGAGACAGTGAGACAGCCCTTCCTCAGGGAGTCCACTCCAGTGCAGTGACCCGCTCTTGGGGGGCCCCTCTCACCTGGGGGGGCTGCCCCTCCGCCTCTGGGACGGTGCCTCTCAGGGCCTCCAGCCGCCTGCCTCCGCCATGAGCCCCTTTGGGGGTCCCCTCCCTCTGGACCCCCGGGGCCTCCACCCCCAGAAGGAACAGTGCCCCCCTGTTCTCTAGCCCAGAGCGACTCTCAGCCAGCCCCAAACGGGAGAGTTTATGGATCTTTGAACACAGCAACGGGTCTCTCAGGCCAGTCGCCCTGGGCCCTCAGCCCACACATTAGTCTCTCCTGAGCTAGCTGAGCTCTGCCTGCTCTGCTCTCAGTCCCCAAAAACCACAGCCCCCACTCTCCCAGCAGAGCCTCCAAAAACCCCAGCCACAGCCCCTCCCCATCCATTGTCTTCTCCCCAGGTAAGAGGGTCGCCCGGGCCCCTCTTCTCCGCCTCTTCTCCTCTGTTCAATGTCCCCCCCTCGCTGGGGTCAGCTGGGCTGGTCGCCGGGGTCCCTCTCTGCAGCCCCTTGTCTGTCATCCAGCAGAACTAGCTGTGTCCTCCAAGCAGGGCCGGGGTCACCAGGGTCCCAGACACCACAGCTCCAGCTCTGGGCTGTTCTCTGAAACAACAAACTCCCCCCCTTTGTCACATTGAACCAGTAACTGCCGGGCACTGAGTGCCCCCCTGTATGTAACCCCCCCCTTTGAACCGCCAAAACTCCCCACTTCCTCACAGGGGCACCGGCAGGGTGTGGAGCCCAGGGCTGGGGGGCAGGGCTGGAGGGCAGGGCTGGGGGGCGGGAGTGAGGGGCACCGGCAGGGTGTGGAGCCCAAAGCTGGAGGGCAGGGCTGAGTGAGGGGCACCGGCAGAGTGTGGAGCCCAGGTTGGGGGGCAGGGCTGGGGCGGGAGTGAGGGGCACCGGCAGGTGTGGAGCCCACGGCTGGAGGGCAGGGCTGGGGGAGTGAGGGGCACCGGCAGAGTGTGGAGCCCAGGTTGGGGGGCAGGGCTGGAGGGCAGGGCTGGGGCGGGAGTGAGGGGCACCCGGCGGAGTGTGGAGCCCAGGTTGGGGGCAGGGCTGGAGGGCAGGGCTGGGGCGGGAGTGAGGGCACCAGTGGCGGAGTGTGGAGCCCAGGTTGGGGGCAGGGCTGGGGCAGGGCTGGGGGTGGGAGTGAGGGGCACCGGTGGAGTGTGGAGCCCAGGTTGGGGGCAGGGCTGGGGGCAGGGCTGGGGCGGGAGTGAGGGGCACCGGCGGAGTGTGGAGCCCAGGTTGGGGGCAGGGCTGGGCAGGGCTGGGGGGCGGGAGTGAGGCACCGGCGGAGTGTGGAGCCCAGGTTGGGGGCAGGGCTGGGGTGGGAGTGAGGGGCACCGGCGGAGTGTGGAGCCCAGGTTGGGGCAGGGCTGGGGGCAGGGCTGGGAGGCGGGAGTGAGGGGCACCGGCAGAGTGTGGAGCCCAGGTTGGGGGCAGGGCTGGGGGCAGGGCTGGGGTGGGAGTGAGGGGCACTGGCGGAGTGTGGAGCCCAGGTTGGGGGGCAGGGCTGGGGGGTGGGAGTGAGGGGCACCGGCGGAGTGTGGAGCCCAGGTTGGGGGGCAGGGCTGGGGGCAGGGCTGGGGCGGGAGTGAGGGGGGAAGGGCTGGAGGCAGATTCATCCAGCACCTAGTTACAGATGCTGCTGCGCCAGGACTGGGTCTGGGGGCTCCCTGTTGGGGGGCAGGTGAATGTGGCATCAGGGGCTGTCCCATCCCCGCCTGTCCCCCCCGGGGGAGGGCTCAGTGCCCCCCCCACCAGCCGCAGCCCCGTCAATGCTGTAGCCGGGCTCCCTCTGCTGGGGCCAGGCAGTACTGCAGGGCCCAGGCAGAGGATGGGCCCTGCGGCGGGTGCAGGGTCTGGCCTTGGGGTGCCCCAGTGCCACTGCCCAGCGGGCCGGGCCAGGCCAGCTGCAGGGGCCACGGAGCCCCCAGGCTGCTCCCTGCCCATCCCGGGGCTCTGAAGTACCCCCCCATGTGCTGCCCCCACCCTAAGCACCGGCTCCCACCCTGCTGCACCCAGAGCCACCCCCATTTAGAGCCCCAGCCCCCACCCCAGCCTCCAGCCCAGCCCAGTGAAAACGAGGCAGAGGGAATGTGGTAGGAGAGGGCGGGGCCTTGGGGAAGGGGCGGGGCCTCCGGAAGGGGCGGGGCTAGGGTGTTTGGTTTTGTGCCGATAGAAAGTTGACAACTCTTTGCGGGCTGTGTCCGGCCCGTGGGGGCGGCCCCTGCACTGGGCCCCACAGCTCACAGGGCAGGTCTGCGGCCTCCCAGGCTGAGCCGTGGGCACCTGTGACCCGTCTCTGGCCAGGCCCCGTGTGACGCAGTGGGGACTCCGTTTGCGCTGTGCGCGTTGCTGGCTTATGTGTGGGGCCGACTGTCCTCGGCTGTCACTGTGTGTGAGCGCGCGTGTCCGTGTGCATGAGCGTGTGTGTGTGTGTCACAGGTCCTGCCCACACTTGGCCCCTCGGCTCCTGGGAGGACGCCCCTCTCCCGTGCGGCGACCCTCTCTCGGGGAGCCCCCCACTCCCGCGGCAGAGAGACAGCCCCTTCTCGGGGGCCTCTCTTGGGGGGCCACTCTCACCTGGGGGGGCGCCCCTCCGCCTCCGGGACGGCGCCTCTCAGGGCCTCCAGCCGCCTGGCTCTGCCGTGAGCCCCTCAGGGGTCCCCTCCCCCTGGCCCCCGGGGCCTCCCCTCCCAGAGGGGATAGCGCCCCCCCCTGCTCCCCAGCCCAGAGCGACTCCCAGCCAGCACCAGCAGGAGGGTTATGGAGCTTTGAACCCAGCAAAGGATCCCTCAGGCCAGTCGGCCTGGGCCCCAGCCCCCCACGTCTGAGTCTCCCCTGCAGCCGGCTGAGTCCTGCCTGCCCTGCTCTGTCCCCCAAAACAGCCCCCGTCTCCCAGCAGAGCCCCCAGTACCCCAGCCACAGCCCCTCCCCCGCCATTGTCTGCTCCCCAGGTAAGAGGGTCGCCTGGCCCCTCTCCCTCCCCGTCCAATGTTCCCCCTCACTGGGACCCGCTGGGCGGCCGCGGGGTCCCTCCTCTGCAGCCCCTTGTCTGTCGTCTGGCCAGAACCGGCCGTGTCCTCTGAGCAGGGTCGGGGGCACCAGGGCACCAGACACTCCGGCTCCAACTCTGGGCTGTTCCCTGCAACAACAAACTCCCCCTTTGTCCCATTGAACCAGTAACATCTGGGCACTGAGTGTCCCCCTGTATGCAACACCCCCCTTTGAGCCCCCAAAACTCCCCACGGCCTCACAGTGTGTGCACGTCAGTGTGTGTGTGTGTGTGTGCATGTATGTGTGAGTGTGTGTGCATCTGTATGTGAGCGTGTGTGTGTGTGCCTCAGTTTCCCTGGGCAGTGCACCGGTGCCCAGCTGGGATGGGAATTCTGGGTGTGACTCTCGCTGCAGGAGGCTGCCCAGCCCAGCACAGACTCAATGTCTCAGGCTGTCCTGTAACCTGAGCCTGGCTGGGGGGAGCACCCAGCTGACACCACGCGACCCCCTTATGCCTGGGAAGGGGACAGAGAAGGGGGTGGGACCGGTTGCTGGATGTGTGAGGGGGTCTCTGCTGTCAGAGGATGCAGGGATGGAATGGAGAGAGGTAACCAGTGGGGTCCCCAAGTGTCTGTCCTGGGACCTATCCTATTCAACTTATTTATGAATGATAAGAACATAAGAACGGCCGTACTGGGTCAGACCAAAGGTCCATCTAGCCCAGTATCCTGTCTGCCGACAGTGGCCAGCACCAGGTGCCCCAGAGGGGGGGTGGACCGAAGACAATGATCAAGCGATTTGTTGCCTGCCATCCCTCTCCAGCCTCTGACAGAGGCCAAGGACACCATTTTATCCCCTGGCTAATAGCCTTTTATGGACCTAACCTCCATGAAATTATCTAGCTTCTCTTTAAACTCTATTATAGTCCCAGCCTTCACAGCCTCCTCTGGCAAGGAGTTCCACAGGTTGACTACACGCTGTGTGAAGAACTTTATTTTATTAGTTTTAAACCTGCTACCCATTAATTTCATTTGGTGTCCTCTAGTTCTTCTATTTAGGGAACTAATAAATAACTTTTCTTTATCGGCCCTCTCCACACCACTCATGATTTTATACACCTCTATCATATCCCCTCAGTCTCCTCTTTTCTAAACTGAAAAGTCCCAGTCGCTTTAACCTCTCCTCATATGGGACCCGTTCCAAACCCTAATCATTTTAGTTGCCCTTTTCTGAACCCTTTCCAAGGCCAAAATATCTTTTTGAGGTGAGAGACCACATCTGTACACAGTATTCAAGATGTGGGCGTACCATAGTTTTATACAGGGGCAGTAAGATATTCTGGGTCTTATTTTCTATCCCTTTCTTAATAATTCCTAGCATCCTATTTGCCTTTTTGACCGCCGCTGCACACTGTGTGGAAGTTTTCAGAGAACTGTCACAATAACTCCAAGATCTCTTTCCTGATTTGACTTAGCCAAATTAGCCCCCATCATACTGTCGTATAGTTGGGGTTATTTTTCCCGATGTGCATTACTTTACACTTATCCACATGACATTTCATTTGCCATTTTGTTGCCCAATCACTCAGTTTGGTGAGATCTTCTTGGAGTCCCCTCACAGTCTGCTTCTGTCTTGACTATCCTAAACAGTTTGGTATCATCTGCAAACTTTACCACCTCACTGCTTACCCCTTTCTCCAGATCATTTATGAATAAGTTGAACAGGATTGGTCCTAGGACTGACCCTTGGGGACACCACTAGTTACCCCTCTCCATTCTGAAAATTTACCATTTATTCCTACCCTTTGTTTCCTGTCTTTTAACTAGTTCTCAATCCAAGAAAGGACCTTCCCTCTTATCCCATGGCCATGTAATTTACACAAGAGCCTTTGGTGAGGACCTTGTCAAAGGCTTTCTGGAAATCTAAGTATACTATATCTACTGGATCCCCTTGTCCGCATGTTTGTTAACCCTTCAAAGAACTCTAATAGATTAGTAAGACAGGATTTCCCTTTACAGAAACCATGTTGACTTTTGTCCAACAAATTACGTTCTTCTACATGCTTCACAATTTTATTCTTTACTATTGTTTGACTAATTTGCCGGTACTGAAGTTAGACTTACCGGTCTGTAATTGCCCGGATCGCCTCTAGAGCCCTTTTTAAATATTGGTGTCACGTTGGCTACCTTCCAGTCATTAGGTACGGAAGCCGATTTAAGGGATAGGTTACAAACCACAGATAATAGTTCAGCAATTTCCCATTTGAGTTCTTTTAGAACCCTTGGATGAATGCCATCCGGTCCCGGAGATTTGTTAACATTAAGTTTTTCTATTTGTTCCAAAACCTCCTCTAATGACACTTCAATCCGGGACAGTTCCTCAGATTCATCACCCACAAAGGACGGTGCAGATTTGGGAATCTCCCCAACCTCCTCAGCCGTGAAGACTGAAGCAAAGAAATCATTTAGTTTCTCCGCAATGGCTTTATCGTCCTTGATTGCGCCTTTTATAGCTCAATCGTCTAGGGGACCCACAGGTTTTTTTAGCAGGCTTCCTGCTTCTAATGTACTTCAAAAACATTTTGTTATTTCTTTTGAGTTTTTGGCTAGCTGTTCCTCAAAATCTTTTTGCTTTTCTTATTACATTTTTACACTTGATTTGACAGTGTTTATGTTCCTTTCTATTTATCTCACTAGGATTGGACTTCCACTTCTTAAAAGATGCCTTTTTGTCCCTCACTGCTTCTTTTACATGGTGGTTAAGCCACGGTGACGCTTTTTTAGGTCTCTTGCTATGTTTTTTAATTTGAGGTATACATTTAAGTTGGGCCTCTATTATGGTGTCTTTAAAAAGTTTCCATGCAGCTTGCAGGGATTTGGCTCTAGTCTGGAGAAAGGGGTAAACAGGGAGGTGGCAAAATGAGCAGATGATCTCAAACGGCTCAAGATAGTTCAGACCAAAGCAGACTGTGAAGAGTTTCAAAAAGATCTCAGCAAACTGAGTGATTGGGCAACAAAATGGCAAATGAAATTTCCTGTTGATAAATATAAAGTAATGCCCATTGGAAAAAATAATCCCAACTATAAGTACAATATGATGGGGACTAATTTAGTCCAGAGGATGTGGAGTCATTGTGGATAGGTCTCTGAAAACATCCACTCCGTGTGCAGTGGGCAGTCAAAAAAGCAAACAGGATTTTAGGAATCATTAAAAAAGGGAGAGGGAATAAGACAGAAAATAACTTATTGCCTCTCTATAAAACCATGGCACAATCACAGCTTCAGTACTGCGTACAGATGTGGTCACCTCGTCTCAAAAAAGATATACTGGCATTGGAAAAGGTTCAGAAAAGGGCAACAAAAATGATGAGGGGTTTGGAACGGGTCCCATATGAGAAGAAATTAAAAAGACTGGGACTTTTCAGCTTAGAAAGAAGGAGACTAAGGGGGGATAGGATAGAGGTCTATAAAATCATGACTGGCGTGGAAAAAGTGAATAAGGAAAAGTTATTTACTTATTCCCACAATAAAAGAACAAGGGGTTACCAAATGAAATGAATAGGCAGCAGGTTTAAAACAAACCAAAGGAAGCTTTTCTTCAATCAGCGCACAGTCAACCTGTGGAACTCCTTGCCAGAGGATGTGGTGAAGGCCAGGACTTTAACAGATTCAAAAAAGAGCTTGATAAGTTCATGGAGGTTGGGTCCATCAATGGCTATTGGCCAGGCTGGGTAGGAACGATGTCCCTAGCCTCTGTTTGTCTGGAGGTGGGTGACAGGGGGGATCACATGACAATTACCTGTTGTGAACCCTCCCTCTGGGGCACCTGGCACTGGCCACTGTTAGCAGACAGGACACTGGTCTGGATGGACCGTTGGTCTGACCCAGTCTGGCCGCTCTTATGTTCTTATGATGAGGACAGGGCCGGGCTCTGGGCCCCTCTCCCCAAGCTGGGCTGCCCAGTCTGTGCTACGCTGGATCCCTGGGACCCTATAACCCTCCTGGGCTCCCTGCTGGCTGCAGAGTGGGGCAGGGCCCAGGGACTCCCCGTTCCTCCATGACACCCTGTGATGGCGTTAGGGGGTTCCCGGCCCTGAATCCCCACCTGCAGCCAGAGGGGACTCTCAGGCGGCTGGTAGAACCGAAGGGTTATTGGTTCAGAGACACGGCGTAGCGCAGGAGCCATGTGAGCACAGGAGCCAGGCCAGCAGCATTATTCCTCTGGGGGGAAGGGGGCTCCTGGGCTCTGAACCCCCCTGTCCTGCTCCCAGCATCCTCACTCACCCTAGCCCATAGGAGACTGACTCTTCCCACAGGCCCTACCCCACCCCCCGGGGGGCAGCCCTGCCTCTCCTGCTTTGTCCTGCTTCCAGGCCCAAGGTGCTATCTGCTGTCACCTGGGCCTCAGGCCTTGAGAGACTCAACATACCTCCCCAGTGAGTCCGGCCCCCCCATCTCCCTCCTGCAGAGAGTGCTGCAAGGGGGGAAACTGAGGTACACACACACACACACGCAGTGCACCATACAGCAAAGAGTGAATGTAACACCCCCCACGTTACACACCGGCCAGCCCCCGGCAGGGGTGGCTCTGTCCCCGGCACGGTGCAATGCTGCCTGGGAGCGCGTGCGGGGTGCCAGCAGGCCCCAGGGGCCTGGCAGCCAGCTCCCTGGGGAGCTATAAGCAGCACCCGGACTCTTTCTCGGGGAAAGTCAATGCGCCGCATTTATGGGGAATACGATAGAAAAACATAAGACACAACCAATGGGCTGGGAGCACTTTATAGGCTAACACATGTCGACGGATCGGGAGCTTTCGTGGGCATGGCCCCCTTCTTCAGCTGGCCCGAGTGTTGAGTTCAGGGTGAGCAGACCCAAAAGAAATGGGGGAGACGGGAGAGTGGGAGGATCAAGAGGAGGGGGCGGGAAGCAAGGAGCAGAGGGAATGGAAATCTCAAAGGGGAGCAAGCAGCAGAGCTGGTGCCGGACGCACTGAAGCTGGGCGAGTGAAAAGGAAGCAGAGAAGGAGCAAAGGGAACGACGACGAGAATCCCCGAGAGCTGTTGGCACCTGTAACGGCCCAGCCGGCCACTGTCCCACCCGGGACGTGCTGAGAGAGAGGAACTGGAATTCCAGCGCCTCCCCACGGATTGGGCTAGAACCGGTTTGGGACAAGACAGTTAGCATCTGAACGCACACGCACGCACGCACACGCGCACAGACACACACGCATGCGCACGCACGCGCACAGGCACACGCACACTCACGCATGCACGCACACACACACGTCCACACGCTGCACACACGCGCATGCACACATGCACATGCATGCACACACACGCACACGCACACGCACACGCACAGACACATGCACACACACGCACGCTCACACGCACGCACACACACACATGCACATGCACATCCACACGCGTGCACATACGCACACGCACACGCACACGCGCACATACACGAGCACGCACATGTGGAGAAATCCCTGTGATATTATACTTTGTATTAAGATCTTGTCCTTTTAGATCTATCTTTAAGTGTTCTTACAGAATCTCTGGAACATTTCTCCTAGAACTTTGTATTAAGATATCTAGATCTTGTAAGAAAAAATGTCTTTTGAGCTCTCCCCTTTCCTTGATTGCCCTGTTGAAATGAATGAGGTGTGAATGGAGACTGAAAGGGGAGCACCTCCAGCAGCAGTTGCAAGGGTGGAGAGGGTCTGGGAGCCAGATCCAAGCAAATCCCTGTGCAGTGAGCTCATTAAGAAGACTGGACAGACAGACGCCTTGGGAGTCAAGTAGCAAGTGCCTGCCCTTGGAAGAACTCTCTCTGAAGCAGCATTAGGAAAGGCGAGGTGATGGCTAATTGGCTGCATGAGAGGGATAAATAGGAGGCATCTTGCAGAGGACCCCAGGTTTTCGTCTTGTCAACATGGGAGCATCGATCCGGATCGGCAGAAGCCCGGCTCCACCCCTTCCCCATCTAACTCACCTGGCCAGGGCAGTTAGGGGGAGCAACTTTTGGTAACAACAAGACGGAGTGTGCTTGTGTGTATGTGAGAGTGCATGAGTGTGATGTGTCATATGCATATGATAAGTATTGATTATTCTATGTGTGTTCAATAAATGTGGTGTGTTGCCTTATCCCCCTGAAAAAGATCCCGAGTACTTCTTTTAAGTACAACACACACACACACACGCACGCACACACACGCACACACACACACAAAGCGTTGCGTTGCTTAAGAGCCCAGCCTGTTGCTGACACTCCCCCCCGGCCTGGCGAGTTCAGTGCGAGGGGGAGGCGCGGGGCCGGACCGACGTGCCGATGTTGACGAGACGAGACCGGGGATACGTGCAAGGCGCCCCGTCTTTGACAGGACTTTTCTCCCGCCCACTCGGGTCTGGGCATTCTGCTTCGTCCGCTCTTAACCGATCGCCATGCGCTCTGGTCAGTGCCTGTGTCGCTGGGGTCGTTCTGTCCTCGGACATCGGTGTGTCAGTGCCTCCTTCCCAGGGCTGTTTCCAGGCTGTCACACCCCCAGGCCGGCCACGTGCCCTCCGTCCGTCGGCTCTGTGCTGGGCCCCATTTGTGGAACCTTGGCCCCTCTGAGTCTCCCAGCCCCTCCCCTCTTCCCCCGGCTGGACTCTGAACCGCTGGCCTGTGTCACGGCACATGGGGGCCAGCAAGCCCCCTTGGGGGGTGAGCCAGGGCCTGGGGGAGCTGAGCTATGGCCTGGGGGGAGGGGGAATAAGCTATGGCGGGGGAGCTGAGCTATGTCCGGGGAGGGGGAATAAGCTATGGCGGGGAGGGGGAATAAGCTATGGCGGGAGGAGCAGAGCCATGGCCAGGGGAAGGGGAATAAGCTATGGCAGGGGAGGGGATAAGCTATGGCGGGGGTTAGCTGAGCCAGGGCCGGAGGGGAGGGGACTAAGCCATGGCTGGGGGCGGGGGGAGCTGAGCCATGGTCGGTTTGGGGAGCTGAGCCAGGGCCCATGGATGGGGGGGACGGAAGCCCAGCTAACAGCATGGCCAGGTCAGGGCACCAGGAGCCTTTTACCCTCCTGGGCCAGAGCTGCCCAACCTCCTGGCCCCGTCCTGCTGAGCCCACCCGACGTCCCTCCCACCCGCCCCAGTGCCCTGCTTTGGGGCCAGGCAGCTGGGTCACACCCACCCCCACCCCAAGCCTGCCCCTGCACAGGGGCATGGCCCTGAGCCCGGAGCTCCCCACTCGGCACGCTGCCAGCCACGCGCAGGAGCTGCCAGGCAGGTCTCTGGGCTCGGGGCCCACTGGCCCCGCTGCTGCTGCACGTGGGGCCGCCACAGACGTGCCACCGAGAAGCCGCGCCCACGGCGTCCATTCCGGGCCCTGGCCACGTGCCTGTAACGCACGGTGCCTCCTTGTGGTGCCCGGCACCGCGCCAGCTCCCCCTCGGCGCATCCCTCCCGGGCCACTCACCAGCCAGGCCACTGCTCAGGGGAGCAGCCCGCGGTAGGTCTGACTGCTCTGGCCCCTAGACACTGCACCCAGGACACCCAGCAGGGTTGCAGGGGCCACTCTGGCCAGCTCCACCCCCGTCACGTTATTGGATTGTGAGGGGAGCAGCCGGGTCACTGCTGCACCCATGGGGGGGTGTTCACCCCAAAAGTGGTACAAAGGGGGCCATGTGAGGGGTCAAACAAAAGCTTACTTCCTTCTGATTCTGTATCTGCTCTTCATAGATCTGTATAACGTCTGTGTGTGGAGTTAGGGATCTGTATGGAGACTGGAAGTCTCTCTGAATGTGCTTGAGTAATGGGCTAGGAATGTTTGCCCATGGACATGCTGTGACGGACCGGGCCGTGTCTGGGCACCGCTGAGGGCGTCCGCTCAGGGCAAATTGCTCACATTTGGGGCTCCTTACAGCCCCCAGACTGGAGACCTTTCCAAACAGGCCACAAACCAGTCCCACAGAGCGCTTCAGCAGCCTGCCTGAAGCCTCAAGAGCAAAACCCCTCTGACACCCCAGCCATATCCGTGCCCCAGATGGCCCCGGGCCTCATACACAGGTGGGGGGGGGGTCTTAGCACCCAACCCCACGTACCCTGAACGAGTTTTGTCCGGTTCCAAGAAACCAGCCACAGATCCCTGGTCAATTTACCCTCTGGACCTTACCCACAAATCACACTGAGCCAATCCTTTAGCATCTAACATCTAAAGGTTTATTACTACAATAAAGAAAAGCCTGAGAGTGAGGTTGTTAAAGGATAGTACGTTACATGCATCGAATCTCCCAGTTCTCCATGCAGGCTCTAGCAGAGATGTTACAGCTGCTGGCTCAAAAGTCCTTGTTGCGCATCCTAGGATCAGGATGGGTCCCCAGTTCTTCCCGGCTCTTCGATCCCTGCACTGCTGCCTCTGGGATGAAGTGCTGAGCTGAGTACCAAGATGGCGTCGACCACATGGACTCTTTATCCCTCCTTCCTGGTCTCTTCTTGGCTGCAGCAGGTCACCTGGCCAGCGGCCTACCCCTGTGTTCCCTGCTGGCAGCTCTCAGGTGTCAGGCCTCATTCTTTAGGTGTGTCCTTGGCCCATTGAGTGCCATTGTCCCACAGGGCCTTGCTAATTAGCATGTCTATAGGCCGGGCTCTGCCCACTGCTCAACCACATGCAGAGAAATATTCAGTATCCACCCAGATTACAGATTCCTAACTACACACACAGACATTATACAATCACATGACTAGCGTACATAGGATTAGCAGACAGTGAGCTTCTATTCAACACCCCACATGGCCCCCTTTTATACCATTTTTGGGGCCAACACCCCCACCTATGGGTGCAGCAGTGATCTGGCTGCTTCCCTCAAATTCAGTAACGTGACACATGCTAATGAGCGAAGCACCAGGGAACAATGGGCCTCTGAAGGCCAAAGACACACCTGGCCACTGGCCATGTGACTCCCTCCAGCTTGGAAGAAGCCAGGAGGGGATATAAGTAGGCCATGTGGCCGACTCCATGTTGGTCTTCAGATCTGCTTCTGACCCCAGATGCGGCCTCACAGGGAATCACGAGCCAGGAAGAACTGTGGACCCAGCCTGCTATAGGATGTGCAACAAGGACTTTTAAGCCAGCAGCTATAACATCTCTGCTACAGCCTGCATGGAGAACTGGGAGATTCGATGCATGTAAGGTATGATTCTTTAACAACCTCACTCTCAGGCTTTTCTTTCTTGTAGTAATAAACCTTTAGATGTTAGATGCTAAAGGATTGGCTCAGCGTGGTTTGTGGGTCAGGTCCAGAGGGTAAATTGACCAGGGATCTGTGGCTGGTTTCTTGGAACCGGACAGAACTTGTTCGGGGTAGGTGGGATTGGGTTGTAAGACCCCCCACCTGTGGATGAGGCCCGGGGCCATCTGCGGCACGGATATTGCTGGGGTGTCGGAGGGGTTTTGCTCGTGAGGCTCCAGGCAGGCAGCTGAAGCGCTCTGGGACTGGTGTGTGGCCTGTTTGGGAAGGTCTCCAGTCGGGGGCCGTAAGGAGCCCCGGTTTTGAGCAATTCGCCCTGAGCGGACTCCCTCAGCGGTGCCCAGACCCAGCTGCTCCATCAGCCCCCCCCACTCTCCCACTGCCTGGCCCCCCCCGGGCTGTCTTGGCTGACGCCATGGGCCCCTGGGCATTCCCTGGCAGCCGCTTCTAGCCACACCCGGGTCTGGCCCAGGGGCTGCCGGGCTGCTGAGTCATCGCCTGGTGCCCTGCCGGGCCCTGGGCCTGCCCCCAGGGAGGGGCCCGGCTCAGAAGGGGACTCTGCTCAGGCTCCTTTCAGCTGCCTGGCCCCTGTTCTGTGAGGCCCCAGCCGCCCAGCCGGGCAGAGCTGCCATGCCAGGTCCGGGCTTGTGCTGCTCCCAGAGCTCTGCCAGGGATGCTCCCTGGCACGGGGCCCATGGGCTGTGACTCTGCCAGCTGTGCCGACAGCCACACTCCTGGTGCTGCTGTGCCAGGGCGGGACTCCAACGCCCTGCAGGAGCCTGCAAGGGGCCTGCCCACTCAGAGCTGAGTCACCTGGCAGGCGCGGGCGAGAGCCGTCAGGGAGCCGGTTTTGCTGCATGGCAGGTGGGTGCCACCGCTGGGTGCCCTGGCAGTGCCTGCCAGGACTCGCCGCACGTGCTGCCACACACCCAGGCTGCTCTGCGGGAGAGCAAGAAAAGCAAGTCCCAGGAGGTTCCAGGCCTGGGCGCAGGGGGCCTCTGGGGGTCACGCAGCCGGCCCCATGGCCTGTCGGGGCACCGTCCCCGCTCCCAGTGCAAGGCCTGTGGGCGCCCACCAACTGGAAAGGCAGCTCCAGCTGGGATCCGATGGTTACACACAATCCTAGAGCCCCAGGGCGGGCAGAGACCTCAGGAGTCATCGCGTCCAGGCCCCTGCCCAAGGCAGGAAGAATCCCGACTCAATCAGCCCAGCCAGGGCTTTGTCCAGCTGAGATGTAAACACCTCTAGGGATGGAGATTTCACCCCCTCCCTAGGGAACCCAGCCCAGTGCTTCCCCACCCGCCTAGGGAAATAGCTCTTCCTATTATCCAACCTAGACCCCCCCCACTGCAACTTGAGACCATTGCTCCTCGTTCTGCCACCCGTCACTACTGAGAACAGCCTCTCGCCAGCCTCTTTGGAACCCCCTTCAGGGAGTTGAAGGCTGCTCTCAAATCCCCCCTCACTCTTCGCTTCTGCAGACTGAACAAACCCAACTCCCTCAGCCTCTCCTCACAGGTCATGTGCTCCAGCCCCCTCAGCATTTTGGTTGCCTCCACTGGACCCTCTCCAATGAGTCCATATCCTTTCTGTAGTGGGGGGCCCAGAACTGGACACAATACTCCAGATGTGGCCTCACCAGAGCTGAATAAAGGGGAATAATGACATCTCTGGATCTGCTGGCAATGCTCCTCCTAGTGCACCCTAATATGCCATTAGCCTTCTTGGCTACAAGGGCGCACTGTTGACTCCTATCCAGCTTCTCATCCACTGTAACCCCCAGGTCCTTTTCTGCTGAACTGCTACTTAGCTGGTTGGTCCCCAGCCTGTGACAATCCTTGGGATTCTTCCCCCCCAAGGGCAGGACTCTGCACTTGTCCTTGTTGAACCTCATCAGATTTCCTGTGGCCCAATCCTCCAATTTGTCCAGGTCACTCTGGACCCTATCCCTGCCCTCCAGCGTATCCACCTCTCCCCCCGAGCTTCGTGTCATCTGCAAACTTGCTGAGGGTGCAATCTGTCACTTGATTAGATTTTAAGGGGAGCAGACAAATCATGACTGCGCCCACGGGGGGGGGTGTTTGCCCCCAAGTCTGTACAAAGGGGGCCATGTGAGGTGTCAAACGAAACTTCCCTTCTACTGAGTCTAGGTCTGCTACTCACGTGCTGGTGTGATGTGTGTGTGGAGTTGTGAATACGGGCTCTGGGCTAGTACTGTGAGTGTTCTCTGCCTGAGACAGAGCAAAGGGCCTGGACTGCCTGCTGTAAGGAAGGAATCTCCAGTCAATGATGCATCTGGAAACCTGCAGACCAGCCAGTATCTCATGGCTGCTGGCATGTGAATCATGCCATCATGTGACCAGCTCCAGCTTGGGAGACACCAGAGATATATAAGTGCCATGAGGTGGACTCCATCTTGTCTTTAATCTTGCTGCTGATCCCAGATGCAGCCTTGCGAGGGACAGCGAGCGGGAAGGATTTCTGACCCATCCTGACATAGGATGTACATCAGAGACTGCTCAGCTGGCAGTTTGTAACATCTCTGCTAGAGCCTGCATCGAGAACTGGGCGACTGGTGCATGTAACGTATTCTCCTTAACAACCTCACTCTCCACCTTTTCTTTCTTCTGTTAATAAACCTTTCGATTGTAGCTTCTAAAGGATTGGCCCAGCGTGCTCTTGTGGGTAAGATCCAAAGTGTAAACTGACCGGGGATCTGGGGCTGGTTCTTTGGGACCAGGAGGACCCGTTCGGGGTAGGTGAGATCGGGTTCTATAACTCCTCACCTGTGTTAGGCCCGGGGCTGATTGTGGCACAGGGAGAGCTGGGGTGTCTGAGGGGTTTTGCTCGTGAGGCTTCCTGCTGGCCAGATTGGCAGCTGAAGCGCTCGGTGTGACTGGTGTGCTGTCTGTTTGGGAAGGTCTCCAGTCAGGGGCTGTAAGTAGCCCTGGTTTTGAGCAATTTGCCCTGAGCGGACACCCTCAGCGGTGCCCAGACCCGGCCCGGTCTGTCACACAATCTACCCCCTCATCCAGGTCATTAATAAAGATGTTGAACAAAACCAGTCCTAGAACCGATATTTGGGGCACGCCGCTAGAAACCGACCGCCAACCTGACATTGAGCTGTTGATCACTACCCGCTGGGCCCTACAGTCTAGCCATCTTTCTATCCATCTTACCGTCCATTTATCCAATCCATACTCCCTTAACTTGCTGGCGAGAATATTGTGGGAAACCGTAACCAAAGCTTTGCTAAAGTCAAGGTATGTCAACGTAAGTCAAGTCCACGGACTTCCCCACGTCCACAGAGCCAGTTACCTCATCATAGAAGCTACTCAGATTGGTCAGGCACGACTTGCCCTTTGTGAATCCATGTTGACTATTTCCCCTCTTCCAAGTGCTTCAAAATGGATTCCTCGAGGATCCCCTCCATGATTTTTCCAGGGACTGAGGTGAGGCTGACTGGTCTGTAGTTCCCTGGATCGTTCTTCTTCCCTTTTTTGTAGATGGGCACTACATTTGCCTTTTTCCAATCATCCAGGATCTCTCCCGATCTCCACAAGTTTTCGAAGATAATGGCCAAAGGCTCCTCAATGACATTTGCCAACTCCCTCAGTACCCTCAGATGCATTAAATCCGGACCCATGGATTTGTGTACGTTTAGCTTTTCTAAATAGTTCATAACCTGTTCTTTACCCACCAAGGGCTGTCCACCTCGTTCCCATACTGCGTTGCCTAGTGCATTTATCTGGGAGCTGACCTTGTCCGTGAAGACAGAGGCAAAGAAAGCATTGAGTACTTCAGCTTTTCCCACATCGTCTGTCACTAGACTACCTCTCTCATCCAGTAAGGGCCCCACACCCTCTCTGATCACCCTCTTATTGCTAACATGCCTGTAGAAACCTTTCTTGTTACCCTTCACATCCCTTGCTAGCTGCAATTCCAATTGCACTTTCGCCTTCCTGATAACCCCCCTGCATTCTCGAGCAATATATTTATACTCCTCCCTCGTCATCTGTCCAAGTGTCCACTTCTTGTCAGCTTCCTTTTTGTGTTTAAGCTCACCAAGGATGTCCCCGGTAAGCCAATCTGGTCTCCTACCATGTTTGCTTTTCTTGCTGAGCATCGGGATGGTTTGCTCCTGTGCCTTCAATAAGGCTTCTTTAAAATACTGCCAGCTCTCCTGGACTCCTTCCCCTTCATGTTACATCCCAGGGGATCCTGCCCATCAGGTCTCTGAGGGAACCACAGGCTGCTTTTCTGAAGTCCAGGGTGCGTATTTTGCTGCGCTCTTTACTTTCCTTTGGTCAGGATCCTGAAATCGACCATCTGGTGATCACTGCTTCCCAGGCTGCCACCCACCTCTACTTCCCCTGCTAGCTCCTCCCTGTTTGTGAGCAGCAGGTCGAGCTGTGCACGGCCCCTGGGCGGTTCCTGCAGCACTGGTACCAGGAAATTTCTGGGGCCATGACTGAGGAGGTCAATTTAGGTCTGAAAGAAAATCTCCCCACCTCCCCCCAGACACCCCAGTGTTCCCTGTGCCCCCCCAGCCCCCCCTTACACAGGGGAGAGGTTATAACCCATCCCCCACCTCCTCACACCCCAGTGTTCCCTGTGCCCCCAGCCCCACCTCACACAGGGGAGAGGTTATAACCCATCCCCACCTCCTCACACACCCCAGTGCTCCCTGTGCCCCCAGCCCCCACACAGGAGAGGTTATAACCCATCCCCACCTCCCCTCACACACCCCAGTGTTCCCTGTGCCCCCAGCCCCCACACAGGGGAGGTTATAACCCATCCCCACCTCCTCACACACCCCAGTGCTCCCTGTGCCCCCAGCCCCACCTCACACAGGGGAGAGGTTATAACCCATCCCCACCTCCTCACACACCCCAGTGTTCCCTGTGCCCCCAGCCCCCTTACACAGGAGAAGTTATAACCCATCCCCACCTCCTAACACACCCCAGTGTTCCCTGTGCCCCCAGCCCCCCACACAGGGGAGAGGTTATAACCCATCCCCACCTCCTAACACATCCCAGTGCTCCCTGTGCCCCCCAGCCCCCACACAGGGGAGAGGTTATAACCCATCCCCACCTCCCCTAACACACCCCAGTGTTCCCTGTGCCCCCAGCCCCACACAGGGGAGAGTAACCCATCCCCACCTCCTCTCAGACACCCCAGTGTTCCCTGTGCCCCCAGCCCCTCTAAAACAGGGGAGAGGTTATAACCCATCCCCACCTCCTCACACACCCCAGTGTTCCCTGTGCCCCCAGCCCTCCCACACAGGGGAGAGGTTATAACCCATCCCCCACCTCCCCTCAGACACCCCAGTGCTCCCTGTGCCCCCCCAGCCCCCTTACACAGGGGAGAGGTTACAACCCATCCCCCACCTCCCCTCAGACACCCCAGTGCTCCCTGTGCCCCCAGCCCCACCTAGGGCGCAGGCAGGAGTGGAGGCCAGAGGGAGGCGCCCCAGGGACCTTCCATCCCCTGGCCTGTGGGGAGGGGAAGGTGCCTCCAAGGGCAGCGAGTGTCAGGAGCCATCCCGGCCCGGCAGGGTCCGCGCTGGGGGGAGGGGGCGGTGCGGGAGGCGGCGCTGGGGGGGCTGGGTCCCCGGGGCGGGGCGGTGCGGGAGGCGGCGCTGGGGCTGGGTCCGCGGGGCGGGGCGGGAGGCGGCGCTGGGGGCTGGGTCCGCGGGGCGGGCGAGGCGGCGCTGGGGCTGGGTCCGCGGGGGCGGTGCGGGAGGCGGCGCTGGGGGCTGGGTCCGCGGGGGCGGTGCGGGAGGCGGCGCTGGGGGCTGGGTCCGCGGGGGCGGTGCGGGAGGCGGCGCTGGGGCTGGGTCCGCGGGGCGGTGCGGGAGGCGGCGCTGGGGGCTGGGTCCGCGGGGGCGGTGCGGAGGCGGCGCTGGGGCTGGGTCCGCGGGGGCGGTGCGGGAGGCGGCGCTGGGGGCTGGGTCCGCGGGGGCGGGCGGGAGGCGGCGCTGGGAGCTGGGTCCGCGGGGCGGTGCGGGAGGCGGCGCTGGGGGGCTGGGTCCGCGGGGCGGGCGGGAGGCGGCGCTGGGGCTGGGTCCGCGGGGCGGTGCGGGAGGCGGCGCTGGGGCTGGGTCCGCGGGGGGCGGTGCGGGAGGCGGCGCTGGGGGCTGGGTCCGCGGGGGCGGTGCGGGAGGCGGCGCTGGGGGCTGGGTCCGCGGGGCGGTGCGGGAGGCGGCGCTGGGGCTGGGTCCGCGGGGCGGTGCGGGAGGCGGCGCTGGGGGCTGGGTCCGCGGGGGGGCGGTGCGGGAGGCGGCGCTGGGGCTGGGTCCGCGGGGGCGGTGCGGGAGGCGGCGCTGGGGCTGGGTCCGCGAGGGCGGTGCGGGAGGCGGCGCTGGGGGCTGGGTCCGCGGGGGGCGGCGCTGGGGCTGGGTCCGCGGGGGCGGTGCGGGAGGCGGCGCTGGGGGGCTGGGTCCGCGGGGGGCGGGGCGGGAGGCGGCGCTGGGGGCTGGGTCCGCGGGGGCGGTGCGGGAGGCGGCGGGGCTGGGTCCGCGGGGGCGGTGCGGGAGGCGGCGCTGGGGCTGGGTCCGCGGGGGCGGTGCGGGAGGCGGCGCTGGGGCTGGGTCCGCGGGGGCGGTGCGGGAGGCGGCGCTGGGGCTGGGTCCGCGGGGGCGGCGGGGGCGGTGGGGCTGGGTCCGGGGGCGGTGCGGAGGCGGCGCTGGGGCTGGGTCCGCGGGGTCCGCGGGGGCGGTGCGGGAGGCGGCGGGGGCTGGGTCCGCGGGGGGGCGGTCCGGAGCCGGGACTGCCCGGGCGCAGAGCTTCCTGGGCGGGGCGCGCAGCGCTGCGAGGTTCCTGCGCCGGGGACTCGCCATGGCCCGGGCCGCCTGGCTGCTGCTGGGGGTGCTGGCCCGGCTCGGCCCGGCCCGGCCCGGCCCCTGGGGCCCGGCGCCGCTGGGGGAGCAGCTGGCGGCCGCGGGGGCGCAGTTTGGCTGGCGGAACCTGAGCTGCCCGGCCTGTCGCCTGCTCTTCTCCGCCATCGACCTGGGCGTGCAGGTAGCGCCCGTCCCCGCCGCGTCGGGCCGCCCGGCGGGAGGGGGAGCGGGCGCCCGGGCTCTCCCGGCTGGGGGGCGGGATGCTCGGACCCTCCGGGCTGGGTGCGGTGGGGAGGGGGACAGGGCGCCCGGGCTCTCCCCGCGCGGGCTAGCGGCTAACTGCTGTGTGCGGGGCTGGGGTACTGCCCCCGTGGGCCCCGGGGCGAGGCCGTCCCCCTCTCGCCGCCCCACAGCGCCCGAGTCTCTACGGGGAACACAGGCTCCTCCCCGCCCTGGACTCTCCTGACCCGGAGAAACTGAGGCAGGCAACGCATGTGCCAGGCCGGGCGCCCCGTGGAGCGGTTCTGAGCCAGGGTCCGACCCAGCCCCGAACCGGCTGCCCCGGGGTTGTCCCGCTCCCGGGAGCGAGCTGCTGCGTGGGGGAACGCGGGGTGTTCTGAGCATGCGCAGTAGTACTGCCTCTGCCCTGCGCCTTGCCCGCACTGAGCCTGCCTTGGGCAGAGCTGGGGGGCGAGCCCTTTGCTGCGGGACACGGGGCAGAGCCGGCGGGGGGGAAGGGCAGAAGGTACCAGAGTGGGACACAAGCACCAGCCTTTGCACAGACAGACACCACGGGCAGAGACAGACCCACAGACACACTGAGCCTTGCGTGTCTGCGTGTGCACGTCGTGCATCTGCGTGTTGGTTCGTGCACATCGTGGGTCTAACACACGGCGCGTGCAGGCGGACACACGGCATGTACAGGCGGACGTATGGCGCGCACAGGCGGACACACGGCATGTACAGGCGGACGTATGGCGCGCACAGGCGGACACACACGGCATGTACAGGCGGACGTATGGCGCACGACACGGCGCGCACAGGCGCGATGGCGCGCATAGGCGGACGATGGCGCGCAGGCGGCGGACGTGCACACATGGCGCATACGCGCGCATAGGAGCAGGCGCACACGGCGCGCCTCGAGCAGCCACACAGGCGGCAGGCGGACACATGGCACACACAAGTGGGCACACGGCACGCGCAGGCGGACACACGGCACACACAAGTGGGCACACGGCACGTGCAGGCAGACACACGGCACACACAAGTGGGCACACGGCGCGCGCAGGTGGACACACGGCACACACAAGTGGGCACACGGCACGTGCAGGTGGACACATGGTGCGCACAGGCGGACACACGGCACGCGCAGGCAGATGCACAGGCGGACACACGGCGCGCACAGGCAGACAGTCACATGCAGAGGGGCTTTTCATTTGCTCAAGCCAGAGGCCCCGAGCGTGCGCCTGGGGCTGCTAAAGCCCCTGCCCTGTGCCCTGCCCCCTGCCCCACCCCGCTCCCTGCCCACTCTGTCTGTCAGACTCTGCCGGGGGCTTTGTGCAGGCGCTAGAAGGGGGTAAAGGGGGATGCCAGGGCTGAGCGGGTACCAGCGTTGACTGGCCTGGGGGATCAAGCCACTTGAGGGGGGGCAGAAGGAGTGGAGGGGAAAATCCAGGAAGCGGGGGAGGAGCCGTGCCAGCCCCTGTGCAGGGGTTGTGCCCCACCCAGACAGGGGCAGGGGGTAAGTTTCCCGGGTGGGATGGGCCACCCGTTGAGTGTACGGGGTGGGGGGGGCGCGGTGAGAGGCACAGGGCAGCTTCCTGGCAGGGCTCAGAAAGGCGCAGCCGCCTAGTTCCTTGACTCTCGCTGCTAGCGCCCGCAGGGTGTCGGGGGCTAAGGCTCAGTGGCGGCCGGGCAAGCCCGGGTTTGCTCTCGCTGAGTGGGGCCTCCGTGCCTGTTGCAGATGGAGCCGAGCGAGGTGCGGCTCGGGCGCCTGGCAGCGAGCGTCTGCACGGCGCTGCGGCTGGCGCGGCCGGCGGTGTGCCGGGACGCCGTGCGGCTCTTCGAGAAGGACGTGGTGTCGGCCTGGGTGCGCTCCGTGCTGCGGCCGGCGGAGATCTGCGGCCTGCTGGTGGGCACCCGCTGCGGGCACTGGGACATCCTGGCGGACTGGAACGTGACGCTGCCCGGCGCGCCCAAGCCACCCGTGGTGCCGCCCACGCCGCCCCCGCCCGGCGCCCCCACCGCCCGCCTGCTCTTCCTCACCGACCTGCACTGGGACCGGGCCTACACGCCAGGCAGCGACCCCGCCTGCAAGGACCCACTGTGCTGCCGGGGGGAGCGGGCGCCGGGCCCCGCCGGGGCGGGCGCCGGCTACTGGGGCGAGTACAGCAGGTGCGACCTGCCGCTGCACACCATCGAGCACCTGCTGCAGCACCTGGCCCGCGGCCCCCCCTTCCAGCTGGCCTACTGGGCGGGCGACCTGCCGGCCCACGACGTCTGGCAGCAGAGCCGGGCCGACCAGCTGGTGGCGCTGCGCACGCTCAGCACCCTGCTGCGCAAGCACCTGGCGCCCCTGCCCGTGTACCCCGCCGTGGGCAACCACGAGGCGGCGCCCGTCAATGGCTTCCCCCCGCCCTACGTGCACGGCAACCAGTCCTCCGCCTGGCTCTACGAGGCCATGGCCCAGGCCTGGCAGGGCTGGCTGCCCCCCGAGGCCCTGCAGACCCTCAGGTGGGTGGGCTGTGAGGGGAGGGGGCTGTCAGGGCTGCCGGGGGGGGTAGCAGGACTGGATGTGGGGAGGGGAGCTGGCTGGGAGGGCTGTCGGGGGGGAAGGGGCTGGAGGGACTGGCTGGGGGGCTGTCCGGGCAGGCGGTGAGGAGGGAGCTGGCTGGGGGGCTGTCGCTGGGGAGGGGGCCTGGCTGGGGGGCTGCCGGGGCTGGATGTGGGGAGGGGAGCTGCCTGGGTGGTTTATGCAGGGTGGGAGTCAGGGCGCAGCCCCTACCCCCAGCCGGCCCCCCTCACACTGCCGCCCACAGGGTGGGGGGCTTCTACACGCTGCGCCTGCGCCCCGGCCTGCGCCTCGTCTCCCTCAACATGAACTTCTGCTCTGAGGCCAATTTCTGGCTCCTCATCAACGCCACGGACCCGGCGGGGCAGCTGCAGTGGCTGGTGGGGGTGCTGCGGGCGGCCGAGGAGCAGCAGGAGAAGGTGAGGGCCCAGTGGGAGCTGCTGGGGGGGGGCGATCCTGGGGGGCAGTCACTGCTTGTGCTGGGGCGGGTAGCGGTGTGTCGGGGCAGGGGTGTTCCAGAGGGTGCTGGGGTTCCCTGCTCCCCAGTTCTCTGGGTGTTCCAGGGGCGGGTAGCGGGGCAGGGTGTTCCAGAGGGTGCTGGGTTCCCTGCTCCCCAGTTCTCTGGGTGTTCCTGGGGCGGGTAGCGGGGGCAGGGGTGTTCCGGAGGGTGCTGGGGGGTTCCCTGCTCCCCAGTTCTCTGGGTGTTCCAGGGGGCGGGTAGCGGGAGGGCAGGGGGTGTTCCGGAGGGTGCTGGGGGGTTCCCTGCTCCCCAGTTCTCTGGGTGTTCCAGGGGGCGGGTAGCGGGAGGGCAGGGGTGTTCGGAGGGTGCTGGGGTTCCCTGCTCCCCAGTTGTCTGGGTGTTCCTGGGGCGGGTAGCGGGAGGGCAGGGGTGTTCCAGAGGTGCTGGGGTTCCCTGCTCCCCTAGTTCTCTGGAGTGTTCCTGGGGCGGGTAGCGGTGTGTCGGGGGCAGGGGTGTTCCAGAGGGTGCTGGGGGTTCCCTGCTCCCAGTTCTCTGGAGTGTTCCTGGGGCGGGTAGTGGGGGCAGGGGTGTTCCGGAGGGTGCTGGGGTTCCTGCTCCTAGTTCTCTGGGTGTTCCTGGGGCGGGTAGCGGGGGCAGGGGTGTTCGGAGGGTGCTGGGGTTCCTGCCCAGTTATCTGGGTGTTCCAGGGGCGGGTAGTGGGGGGGGCAGGGGCATTCCAGAGGGTGCTGGGGTTCCTGCTCCCGTTCTCTGGGTGTTCCAGGGGCGGGTAGCGGGGGCAGGGGTGTTCCGGAGGGTGCTGGGGTTCCCTGCTCCCAGTTGTCTGGGTGTTCCTGGGGGCGGGTAGCGGGAGGGCAGGGGGTGTTCCAGAGGGTGCTGGGGGGTTCCCTGCTCCCTAGTTCTCTGGGTGTTCCTGGGGGCGGGTAGCGGTGTGTCGGGGGCAGGGGGTGTTCCAGAGGGTGCTGGGGGGTTCCCTGCTCCCATTATCTGGGTGTTCCTGGGGCGGGTAGTGGGGGGCAGGGGTGTTCCGGAGGGTGCTGGGGTTCCCTGCTCCCGTTATCTGGGGTTCCAGGGGCGGGTAGCGGGGGCAGGGGTGTTCCGGAGGGTGCTGGGGGTTCCCTGCTCCCAGTTGTCTGGGTGTTCCTGGGGGGGCGGGTAGCGGAGGGCAGGGGTGTTCCAGAGGGTGCTGGGGTTCCCTGCTCCCAGTTCTCTGGGTGTTCCTGTAGCGGTGTGTCGGGGGGCAGGGGTGTTCCAGAGGGTGCTGGGGGTTCCCTGCTCCCCATTATCTGGGGTGTTCCTGGGGCGGGTAGTGGGGGCAGGGGTGTTCGGAGGGTGCTGGGGGTTCCTGCTCCCGTTATCTGGGGGTTCCAGGGGCGGGTAGTGGGGCAGGGGCATTCCAGAGGGTGCTGGGGTTCCCTGCCCCGTTATCTGGGGTTCCAGGGGCGGGTAGCGGGGGCAGGGGCATTCCAGAGGGTGCTGGGGTTCCCTGCCCCGTTATCTGGGGGGTTCCAGGGGCGGTAGTGGGGGCAGGGGCGTTCGGAGGGTGCTGGGGTTCCTGCTCCCGTTATCAGGGTGTTCCTGGGGCGGGTAGCGGGGGCAGGGGGTGTTCCGGAGGGTGCTGGGGGGTTCCCTGCTCCCGTTATCTGGGGGTTCCAGGGGGCCGGTAGCGGGGGGCAGGGGGCATTCCGGAGGGTGCTGGGGGGTTCCCTGCTCCCCAGTTCTCTGGGTGTTCCAGGGGGCGGGTAGCGGGGGGCAGGGGGCATTCCAGAGGGTGCTGGGGGGTTCCCTGCTCCCCAGTTCTCTGGGTGTTCCAGGGGGCGGGTAGCGGGGCAGGGGTGTCCGGAGGGTGCTGGGGGGTTCCCTGCTCCCCAGTTCTCTGGGTGTTCCAGGGGGCCGGTAGCGGGGGGCAGGGGGCGTTCCAGAGGGTGCTGGGGGGTTCCCTGCTCACACCTGCTGCTGTCCCAGGTGCACATCATCGGGCACATCCCCCCCGCCCACTGCCTGAAGAGCTGGAGCTGGAACTATTACCGCATCGTCAACAGGTGGGCCCCCAGCCCCGGCTTCTCCAGCCCCTCCGTGCCCTGGGCTCCCGGGGTGCCACCTCCCCCCGCCTGGCAGGGACACCCTGGGCTAGACACCCCTCCCTCCAGTGAGTTTGGCATCCCCTGGACCCAGCCAGAGGGCCAGCCCAGCCCCCACTGCGCTGCCGGGCCCCATCGCAGCTCCCGTCCGGGCCCCGGGGCGCCATTGCTGTTCCTCTCCAAAGGGCCCGGCCCCTCTCTCCAGGGCCCTGCGCTTCCCACCTGGTGGGAATGGGCCAGTGAGCGAGGCAGAGGGAAACTGAGGCAGGCCCGAGTGCATTGCCAGAAGTGCCCTGTTTGTCCCACGAGGGTCGCTGGCTCACCCCCGCCAGCACCCCTGGCCCGTGGGCTCGGTGAGGGCCCCTGACGCCCGGCTCTGCCCACGACAGGTTCGAGGGCACCATCGCGGCCCAGTTCTTTGGGCACACGCACGTGGACGAGTTCGAGATGTTCTACGACGAGGAGACACTCACGCGCCCTGTCTCCGTGGCCTTCGTGGCCCCCAGCGTCACCACCTACATCAACCTCAATCCTGGTGAGTGGGCGGGGCATGGGGGGCAGTGTGTGGGGCCGGCTGGGTGTGATGCTTTGCTCCCCTCCCCCCAGGCTACCGCGTCTACCAGCTGGACGGTGACTACCCCGGCAGCTCCCACATGGTGCTGGACCACGAGACCTTCATCCTGAACCTGACGGAGGCCAACGCGCCGGGGGCCGTGGCCCGCTGGCAGCGCCTCTACGGGGCCCGCGAGGCCTACGGGCTGCCCAGCGTCTTCCCGGCCGACTGGGACCAGCTCATCCGCCGCCTGCAGGCTGACCAGCACCTCTTCCAGCGCTTCTGGTTCCTGCTGCACAAGGGCCACCCGCCCCGCGAGCCCTGCCGGGAGCCCTGCCAGGCCGCCCTGCTCTGCGCCCTGCGCACTGGGCGCTCCGCCGACCCCCGCCTCTGCCACAGCCTCAGGCCCCGCCTGCCCTTCCCCCAAATCCAGGCCCTGTGGCGCCAGCGGCCGCTGTGCTGAACCGGGCCGGGCCTGCAGCACTAGCAGCGGCTGTGCCAAGCTCAGTCTGGCCGGGCCCTGTGGTGCCGGCAGCAGCTGTGCTCAGCTCAGTTGGGCCGGGCCCTGTGGCGCCAGCAGCAGCTCGGCGCGCGGCTGTGCCAAGCTCGGTCTGGCCAGGCCCTGTGGTGCCGGCAGCGGCTGTGCCAAGCTCGGTCTGGCCAGGCCCCGTGGTGCCGCCAGCGGCTGTGCTGAGCCGGGCCAGGCCTGCGGCACTAGCAGCGGCTGTGCCAAGCTCGGTCTGGCCAGGCCCTGTGGTGCCGGCGGCGGCTGTGCCAAGCTCAGTCTGGCCAGGCCCTGTGGTGCCGCCAGCGGCTGTGCTGAACCGGGCCGGGCCTGCAGCACTAGCAGCGGCTGTGCCAAGCTCAGTCTGGCCGGGCCCTGTGGTGCCGGCGGCGGCTGTGCCAAACTCAGTCGGGCCGGGCCCTGTGGTGCCGGTGGCGGCTGTGCTGAGCCGGGCCGGGCCTGTGGCACTAGCAGCGGCTGTGCCGAGCTTGGTCAGGCTGGACTGCCCTTCTCCCACGTTCAGGCCCTGAGGCACCAGCGGTGGCTGTGCTGAGCCAAGCCGGGCCCTGAGGTGCCAGCGGTAGCTGCGCCGAGCTCGGCCAGGCCCTGTGGCATCAGCAGCTGTGCCCTTCTCCCACGTCCAGGCCCTGAGGCACGAGTGGCAGCCGGGCCCAGCTGGCACCTGCTCTTCCCATGCCCCTGGGCCCTGTGGCAGCGGCGGGGGCCATGCGGGGCCCTGTGGCAGCGGCGGGGGCAGCGTGGGGCTGCTGGCGCCGCCCCTCAATAAAAGATGAACCAAAGTGGGCTGTGGTGCTGGGTTGAGCGAGCCGCATGGGGACTGCCCCCGTTTCCGCTGCTCCGGCCAGGCCTCCTGCAGAAGCGGGGCCTGGTGCCTGCCTGAGGGGTGTGGGGGGGGGAGTTGCTCTGGGGGGTAGGGTGTTTGTGGAGGGCTGTCACCGCCAGCTCAGCCACTGTCCCCTCGGGTCTTTGCCCTTTGCCCCGGCAGCCCCCTTCCCGGCCCCCCATCACCCCGCGTGCAGGTGGGTTGGCGCTGCCCCTTCTCCAGGGTGGTGCAGGATGGTTTATTAACGAGCTAGTACGACTACAAACTGCCGGCAGCGCCCACAGCGCCGGGGGCAGGCAGCCCAGCCCCAGCACTCCCAGCAGCGGCTGCAGGCGGGGGCCTCCTGTGGGGCCGGGCCCCGAGCCCGGGGGGCTGGCTCACGGCGTCTGTGCCCCCAGGCGCTTGGCTTTCAGGCTGCCCAGCAGGCTCTGGACGCCCTTGCGGACGGTGCAGCCCACACGCCGGGCCATGGAGTCGGGCGGCGCTGGCAGGCAGGAGCTGGGGGCCTGGGGCCGGGCGTCCAGGCACTTCTGATAGCGCAGCTGGGGAGAGAGGGGGGTTAGCAGGCGGGCAGAGCGAGGAATTGCCCCCTGACCTCCCCCGGCCCGGAGGTTGGGGGCAACAGAAGGGAGGGGGCAAGCCCCCTGCAGGCCGGTGCACGGGCCCAGGGCTGGGATGGGAGCAGGCCCTAGATCCCAGAGGGCAGGGCTTCTGGGAGGCCTGAGAAGGGGCCAGGCCCGGGGGCGGGAAGGGGGCTCACCATGCAGGCAGCCTGCACGGCCTCGCTCAGTCCGGCGGCGTTGGGCTCACACCAGAGCATGTGGCAGCGGAAGGTCCCCGGGGCGCTGGCCACGATGAAGGCGAAGGAGCGAACGTCCCGGCCCACGCCCATGAAGGAGAGGAACCGCACCCGGCACTCGCACAGCACGGCCTCCGTCTGGGGAGCAGAGTCAGACCAGACCCCGCACTCACAGGGCACGGCCTCCGTCTGGGGGAGCAGAGTCAGGACCAGACCCCGCACTCACACGGCACTGCCTGCCTGGGAGCAGAGTCCAGGCCCAGACCCCGCACCCACACACGGCACGGCCTCCGTCTGGGGGAGCAGAGTCAGGACCAGACCCCCGCACTCACAGCACGGCCTCCGTCTGGGGAGCAGAGCAGACCAGACCCCCCACTCACACGGCACGGCCTCCGGCCTGGGGAGCAGAGTCAGACCAGACCCCCGCACTCACACGGCCTCCGTCTGGGGAGCAGAGTCAGACCAGACCCCCGCACTGCACAGCACGGCCTCCGTCTGGGGGAGCAGAGTCAGGACCAGACCCCGCACTCACATGGCACGGCCTCCGTCTGGGGGAGAGTCAGGCCCAGACTCCCCGCACTCACACGGCACGGCCTCCGTCTGGGGGAGCAGAGTCAGACCAGACCCCCGCACTCACACGGCACGGCCTCCGTCTGGGGGAGCAGAGTCAGGCCCAGACTCCCGCACTCACACGGCACGGCCTCCGTCTGGGGGGAGCAGAGTCAGGACCAGACCCCGCACTCACATGGCACGGCCCCGTCTGGGGAGCAGAGTCAGACCAGACTCCCGCACTCACACGGCACGGCCTCCGTCTGGGGGCAGAGTCAGGACCAGACCCCCGCACTCACATGGCACGCCTGTCTGGGGAGCAGAGTCAGACCAGGACCCCGCACTCACACGGCACGGCCTCCGTCTGGGGAGCAGAGTCAGACCAGACCCCCCGCACTCACATGGCACGCCTGTCTGGGGAGCAGAGTCAGGACAGACCCTCCCCGCACTCACACGGCATGGCCTGTCTGTGGGAGCAGAGTCAGGACCAGACCCCCCCCCCGCACTCACAGGCACGGCCTCCGTCTGGGGGAGCAGAGTCAGGACCAGACCCCCCCCCGCACTCACACGGCACGGCCTCCGTCTGGGGGGAGCAGAGTCAGGACCAGACCCCCCCCCGCACTCACAGGGCACGGCCTCCGTCTGGGGGGAGCAGAGTCAGGACCAGACCCACCCCGCACTCACACGGCACGGCCGGTCTGGGGGAGCAGAGTCAGGGGCCCAGAGCCCAGCCGGGGGGACCTTGCGAGGCCCCTGGTCGCGGCGCTGGCGGGCTCTGCTCTGCCCCGGGATCCTGGCGACCAGCAGCGCGGCTCTGCAGGGTCTTTGGGGGTGTGCGGCTCCCCCAGGGTCCCGTCCAGGGGGACGTACTGAGGGTGGCTCCCAGGTCACAGCCAGGATTGGGGTTGTTGGGATGCTGGCAGGGGGATGGAGCCTGGCTGGGGAGTTGGGATGCTGGCAGGGGATGGACCTGGGAGGGGGGGTTGTTGGGATGCTGGCAGGGGATGGAGCCTGGCGGGGGTTGGGATGCTGGCGGGGGATGGAGCCTGGTGGGGGGTTGGGATGCTGGCGGGGGATGGAGCCTGGCGGGGTTGTTGGGATGCTGGCGGGGGATGGAGCCTGGCGGGGGGTTGGGATGCTGGTGGGGGATGGAGCCTGGCGGGGGTTGGGATGCTGGCGGGGATGGACCTGGGGGGTTGGGATGCTGGCGGGGGATGGAGCCTGGCGGGGTTGGGATGCTGGCGGGGGATGGACCTGGCGGGGGGTTGTTGGGATGCTGGCAGGGGATGGAGCCTGGCGGGGTTGGGATGCTGGCGGGGATGGAGCCTGGCGGGGTTGGGATGCATGGGGGGATGGAGCCTGGGGGTTGGGATGCTGGCGGGGATGGAGCCTGGCGGGGTGGGATGCTGGGGGGATGGAGCCTGGCGGGGTTGGGATGCTGGCGGGGGATGGAGCCTGGCGGGGGGGTTGGGATGCTGGCGGGGGGGATGGAGCCTGGCGGGGTTGTTGGGATGCTGGCGGGGGATGGAGCCTGGCGGGGGTTGGGATGCTGGCGGGGGATGGAGCCTGGCGGGGTTGGGATGCTGGCGGGGATGGAGCCTGGCGGGGGTTGGGATGCTGGCGGGGATGGAGCCTGGCGGGCTGGGATGCTGGCGGGGGATGGAGCCTGGCGGGGGTTGGGATGCTGGCGGGGATGGAGCCTGGCGGGGGTTGCTGGGATGCTGGCGGGGATATGGGGATGGAGCCTGGCGGGGGTTGGGATGCTGGCGGGGATGGAGCCTGGCGGGGGTTGGGATGCTGGCGGGGATGGAGCCTGGCGGGGGTTGAGATGCTGGCGGGGGGATGGAGCCTGGCGGGGGTTGAGATGCTGGCGGGGGATGGAGCCTGGCATGGGGGTTGGGATGCTGGCGGGGATGGAGCCTGGCGGGGCTGAGATGCTGGCGGGGGGATGGAGCCTGGCGGGGTTGGGATGCTGGCGGGGGATGGAGCCTGGCGGGGTTGGGATGCTGGCAGGGGGGATGGAGCCTGGCGGGGCTGGGATGCTGGGGGGATGGAGCCTCATGGCGGGTTGCTGGGATGCTGGCGGGGATGGAGCCTGGCGGGGATGGAGCCTGGCGGGGTTGGGATGCTGGCGGGGTTGTTGGGATGCAGTTTGGTGCCAAGTTCTGGGGAATGGCTCCGGTGGGGGGCAGCAGCGGCACCCCTCGGGCAGGGCCGGGCAGGGGAGCAGCCCCAGGGCGAGCGCGGGTCCCACGGCTGGGGGGTGAGACCGGCGTCTGGGCAGCCGGCAGGGCCCTGGCAGAGGCAGACTCAGACGGGGCGGGGGAGTCAGGCTGGGTGTCATGGAGTGCGGTTGCCCAGGTGACCTGAGGGTACCCGGGGGCGTGCTGGGAGCCGGGGGCTGCAGGGGCGCGTGGCGTCAGCCGTGCGGCATACAGCCCCAGGCGCGGGGCCAGGCGGAGCCGGGGGGGGGGGGGGGGCGGCCATGCGTGGCACAGGAAGAGACCTCAGGCACGTGGTGGGTGGTGGCACCCCCTTCTGGCGGGCGGGTGCGGTGACAACAGGCCCGGGGGGGGGCTGCGTGGCCCCACAGCCCAACCCAAGGGTTCTTCAGCCAGGATCCATCCTGCCACGGCGGGTCTCACCTGAGCGTGGGTGATGCTGAGCGTGGCAGGTGCCACGTGGACATGGCTGGGGGTCCAGTGGTCCCGGCTGGTGGGCGCCAGCACCGAGTCCAGGGCTGCGTGGATCACGTCCACGCCTGGGGAGCGACCGAGCACAGCGGGCATCAGACGGAGCCACGTGGGGACCAGCCCACGGGTCCCCCCTCCCTGGGATGGGCTCTCCAGCGCTGGAGCCCGAGGACTAGCCCCTTGTCGGCAGGAGTGGGTGGAACCCGAGGGGGCAGACGGCACGGGGGGGCCGTGGGGCTGTACCCACAGGCCGGGTGGCTGGGCAGATCACGGGGGGGCCAGAGGGCGCTGGGGAGCCATACCCATAGGCCAGGCAGGTGGGCGGAGTCCCAGGCGCCAGAGCCTGAAGCAGGGCGGGGGCCAGAGCACGAGGCGGGCAGGGGCGAGGGAAGAGGGCGGTGGGGCCAGAGCCGCGAGGCAGGCAGAGGCGGGGACAGAGCCGCAGGGTGGGACAGAGCCCTAGGGGACAGAGCCGCGACACCGGGCAGAGGGCGGGGGCCAGAGCCGTGAGGCGGGCAGAGGGCGGGGGAAGAAGGCGGGGGCCAGAGCCACGAGGCGGGGCAGAGGGGAGCAGAGGGCGGGGACAGAGCCCCAGGGGCCAGAGCCGTGAAGAAGGGCAGAGGACGGGGGGCCAGAGCCGCGAGGCAGGGCAGAGGGGGCAGAGGGCGGGGACAGAGCCGCAGGAGGGACAGAGCCCTAGGGGACAGAGCCGCGAAGCAGGGCAGAGGATGGGGGCCCAGAGCCACGAGGCGGGCAGAGGGAGCAGAGGGCGGGGGACAGAGCCGCAGGGGGACAGAGCGCGCGGCGCATAGGCCGGGGCCAGAGCCGGGGAGGAACAGAGCCCCAGGGGGCCAGAGCGGCGAGGCGGGGCAGAGGCAGGGGGGCCAGAGCTGCGGGCGGGGCAGAGAACGGGGGAGCCTGCGAAGCGGGCAGAGGGCAGGGGGCCAGAGCCGCGAGGCACGGCAGAGGGGGACAGAGGGCGGGGCCAGAGCCACGGGGCAGGGCAGAGGGGGCAAAGGGCGGGGGGGCCAGAGCCACGGGGCCGGGGGCCAGAACCGTGGGGCGGGGGGCCGTACCCACAGGCCGGGCGACGGGCGCGCTGCCAAGGTAGGACACCTCAAACTTCTGCACCAGCTCAGTCTTGGGGGCTGGAAACTCGACTGCAGGGAGAGGGGGGGTTAGACGGGGGCACCTGGAGTCCGGGCTGGTAAAGCCAAACAGCCCCCCAAGTATCCCCCACCGCTGCCCCAACCCCCTATCTCTCACTGCCCCGTGACCCCCGGCCTCACCCCCCACCACTGCCCTCACCCCCACCTCTCACTGCCCCATGGCCTCCCGGCCCTACCTTGGAAGGATCTCCACCATCTTGCCGTGCTCCGTCGCTGGGCTGCTGGCCAGGGCCCGGGTGCTCCGTCGCTGCGCCAGAACCTAGGGGAGCCCCGGCCACACACCGTGGGGTGAGTCCCTATGGCCCCTCCCCAGGTGCTGCCCCCCACCCAGCCCGTGCAGGGCCCCCCGAGGCTGGCGGGAGCTGGCAGCTGTTCCCACAAGACTGGGCCAAGAGGTCCCAGGGCAATACAGCCAAACAATTCAGCCCTGCACTGGCCATCGTGGGGTGCTCTGTCACGCAGGGCGGGCAATGTGTGGGGGCCATGTGTGGAAAACGTAGGGCACAGAAACTGCAGGATGTAGCGTTGAGCTGCGTGTGGGGACAGCAAGGAGCAAGGAGGGCAGGGTGAGGGGCCAGGCCGTGTCTGGGGAAGGCAGGGAGCAGGGATGGCAGGATGCGGGAAGAGGCCGTGTGTGGGGAAGGCAGGGAGCAGGGAGGGCAGGGTGTGGGAACAGGCCACATGTGGGGAAGGCAGGGAGCAGGGAGGGCAGGGTGTGGGAACAGGCCACATGTGGGGATGTCAGGGAGCAGGGAGGGCAGGGTGTGGGAACAGGCCACATGTGGGGAAGGCAGGGAGCAGGGAAGGCAGGGTGTGGGAACAGGCCGTGTGTGGGGAAGGCAGGGAGCAGGGAGGGCAGGGTGTGGGAACAGGCCATGTGTGGGGATGTCAGGGAGAGGGGACGGCAGAGAGTGGTGGTGGGTTGGGTTGGGGGGGTCTCACCGAGGAGCACAGGGCCGGAAGGCGGGTGATGGGTTGGGTTGGGTTGGGGGTTTCACCGGGGAGCACAGGGCCTGCAAGCAGGTGCTGGGTTGGGTTGGGGGTCTCACCGGGGAGCACAGGGGCTGCAGGCGGGTGCTGGGTTGGGTTGGGGGTCTCACCTGGGAGCACAGGGCCTGCAGGCGGGTGCTGGGTTGGGTTGGGTGTCTCAACTGAGAGCACAGGGCCTGCAGGCGGGTGCTGGGTTGGGTTGGGGGTTTCACCGGGGAGCACAGGGCCTGCAAGCAGGTGCTGGGTTGGGTTGGGGGTCTCACCGGGGAGCACAGGGGCTGCAGGCAGGTGCTGGGTTGGGTTGGGGGTCTCACCTGGGAGCACAGGGCCTGCAGGCGGGGGGTCTCACCTGGGAGCACAGGGCCTGCAGGCGGGTGCTGGGTTGGGTTGGGGGTCTCACCAGGGAGCACAGGGCCTGCAGGCGGGTGCTGGGTTGGGTTGGGTGTCTCAACTGAGAGCACAGGGCCTGCAGGCGGGTGCTGGGTTGGGTTGGGTGTCTCAACTGAGAGCACAGGGCCTGCAGGCGGGTGCTGGGTTGGGTTGGGTGTCTCAACTGAGAGCACAGGGACTGCAGGCGGGTGCTGGGTTGGGTTGAGGGTCTCACCGGGGAGCACAGGGCCTGCAGGCGGGTGCTGGGTTGGGTTGGGGGTCTCACCGGGGAGCACAGGGCCTGCAGGTGGGTGCTGGGTTGGGTTGGGGGGTCTCACCGAGGAGCACAGGGCCTGCAGGCGGGTGCTGGGTTGGGTTGGGGGTCTCACCGGGGAGCACAGGGCCTGCAGGCGGGGGGTCTCACCTGGGAGCACAGGGCCTGCAGGCGGGTGCTGGGTTGGGTTGGGGGTCTCACCGGGGAGCACAGGGCCTGCAGGCGGGGGGTCTCACCTGGGAGCACAGGGCCTGCAGGCGGGTGCTGGGTTGGGTTGGGGGTCTCACCTGGGAGCACAGGGCCTGCAGGCGGGTGCTGGGTTGGGTTGGGGGTCTCACCGGGAGCACAGGGCCTGCAGGCGGGGGGTCTCACCTGGGAGCACAGGGCCTGCAGGCGGGTGCTGGGTTGGGTTGGGGGTCTCACCTGGGAGCACAGGGCCTGCAGGCGGGTGCTGGGTTGGGTTGGGGGTCTCACTGGGGAGCACAGGGCCTGCAGGCGGGTGCTGGGTTGGGTTGGGGGTCTCACCGGGGAGCACAGGGCCTGCAGGCGGGTGCTGGGTTGGGGGTCTGACCGGGGAGCACAGGGCCTGCAGGCGGGGGGTCTCACCTGGGAGCACAGGGCCTGCAGGCGGGTGCTGGGTTGGGTTGGGGTCTCACCGGGGAGCACAGGGCCTGCAGGCGGGTGCTGGGTTGGGTTGGGGGTCTCACCGGGGAGCACAGGGCCTGCAGGCGGGGGGTCTCACCTGGGAGCACAGGGCCTGCAGGCGGGTGCTGGGTTGGGTTGGGGGTCTCACCTGGGAGCACAGGGCCTGCAGGCGGGTGCTGGGTTGGGTTGGGGGTCTGACTGGGAGCACAGGGCCTGCAGGCGGGTGCTGGGTTGGGGGTCTGACCGGGGAGCACAGGGCCTGCAGGCGGGGGGTCTCACCTGGGAGCACAGGGCCTGCAGGCGGGTGCTGGGTTGGGTTGGGGGTCTCACCTGGGAGCACAGGGCCTGCAGGCGGGTGCTGGGTTGGGTTGGGAGTCTGACCGGGGAGCACAGGGCCTGCAGGCGGGGGGTCTCACCTGGGAGCACAGGGCCTGCAGGTGGGTGCTGGGTTGGGTTGGGGGGTCTCACCGAGGAGCACAGGGCCTGCAGGCGGGTGCTGGGTTGGGTTGGGGGTCTCACCGGGGAGCACAGGGCCTGCAGGCGGGGGGTCTCACCTGGGAGCACAGGGCCTGCAGGCGGGTGCTGGGTTGGGTTGGGGGTCTCACGTGGGAGCACAGGGCCTGCAGGCGGGTGCTGGGTTGGGGGTCTGACCGGGGAGCACAGGGCCTGCAGGCGGGGGGTCTCACCTGGGAGCACAGGGCCTGCAGGCGGGTGCTGGGTTGGGTTGGGGGTCTCACCTGGGAGCACAGGGCCTGCAGGCGGGTGCTGGGTTGGGTTGGGGGTCTGACCGGGGAGCACAGGGCCTGCAGGCGGGGGGTCTCACCTGGGAGCACAGGGCCTGCAGGTGGGTGCTGGGTTGGGTTGGGGGTCTCACCGGGGAGCACAGGGCCTGCAGGCGGGGGGTCTCACCTGGGAGCACAGGGCCTGCAGGTGGGTGCTGGGTTGGGTTGGGGGTCTCACCGGGGAGCACAGGGCCTGCAGGCGGGGGGGGTCTCACCTGGGAGCACAGGGCCTGCAGGCGGGTGCTGGGTTGGGGGTCTGACCGGGGAGCACAGGGCCTGCAGGCGGGGGGTCTCACCTGGGAGCACAGGGCCTGCAGGCGGGTGCTGGGTTGGGTTGGGGGTCTCACCGGGGAGCACAGGGCCTGCAGGCGGGGGGGGTCTCACCTGGGAGCACAGGGCCTGCAGGCGGGTGGCGATGCCCGTGGCCGGTGTCTCGCACCGGAAGACATGGCATTTCAGCTTCTGCGTCAGCGGGTCCCGGGCCACGTAGGCAAAGTCCCTGTGTAGAGATCCGAGGCTCAGAGCTCCCAGCCTGGGGGGCGTCCTGCCCCCGTCCTGAGCCCTGGGGCTGGTACCGCCCCGGCTAACTGAGCCCTGCAGCATCTTCCCCCGCACCTGGCCAGCTGGGGGCCCGGCTCCCCGGAGATCCACTCGCTGCAGGGGTCTGAGCGCAGAGCCAGGAGGCAGCAAAGCCAAACAGGCTCTGGCGTGATGCCGTGGGCTGGCCAGCCCCTCTGGGCCACCACTGACCCCTACTGGCCGGTCCCTGTAGCGCTGCCCAGCAGGACGGCTGCCTTGAGTCAGGCAGGCAAAGCCCCAGGGTGAGGGCAGGCAGGGGACAAAGGCAGGCAAAGCCCCAGGCTGGGGACAGGCGCCTTGGCGCAGGGTGCCGGACAGTGGGCAGGCGGGGCCATGGCACATGGGGTGACAGGTGGGCGGGGCAGGGAGACGGCAGACGGGGGGCAGGGAGATGGCAGACGGGGGGCAGGGAGCAGGAGATGACAAGTGGGGGTGGGGCGGGGCGAGGGGCAGGGAGCAGGGAGACGGCAGACGAGGGGCAGGGAGATGGCAGGCGGGGGCGGGGCAGGCAGCAGGGAGACGGCAGACGAGGGGCAGGGGGCCGGGGGCAGGAGGGCAGCACGGGGGCAGTACCCTAGTGCTCTCTTTCCCAGGGGGCGGCGCCCTCCCCTGCCTGCAGCCCCCCGACCCCGGGTACTGTGCTGGTCCTGCCCCCTACCTGCCGTCGTCCCGGCCGACCCCCCACACGCGGATGCCGGCCACGGGCTGGGTGTGCAGCAGCCTCCCCTCCGCCGCATCCGCCAGCTGCAGCGTCTGGTGCTCCAGGAGCAGCCGCATGGCCTGGCCCTGTGGGAGAGCAGGGTCAGTGGGGCGGGGGGGGCTGGGGCAGGGGCAGGGGGCTGCCTGGGGCCCCAAGGGACCCTCTTTACAGCATTTAATTATCCGGGGGCCCAGGGGCAGGTCCGTTCGCCAGAGCCCATGGCCCCCAGACCCAGCTCCCTTCCCAGCCCCCGGCTGCCCCTGCTCACCTCCCGATCCCCCTGGGGGGGCAGCCCCACAGCAGGCCAGCTGGCGGATGCAGGTGTTCACGGCCGCGCTGCTCTTGTCTGGCGCCAGGTCCTCCTCGCTCAGCGCCAGCCAGCCCAGCGACCGCACGGCGAAGCTCTGGGGAGAGCACGTCATGTGGGCCCCCGCCTGGCCCCCCGCCAGGCATGGCCCCCCCGGCCCAGCCCTCCTCCTGGCCCCCCAGCCCAACCCGGCCCTCCTGGCATGGCTCCCGGCCCAGGCCCCAGCCCGACCCGGCCCCCTCCTGGCCCTCCAGCCTGACCCAGCCCCTGCCTGGCATGGCCCCCGGCCTGGCCCCTGCCTGGCCTCCAGCCCGACCTGGCCCCCCTGCCCGACTCGGCCCCCCTCCTGGCCCTCCAGCTCAACCCGGCCCAGCCCCCCGCCTGGCCCGGCCCCCACAAGCACCCCACATCCTGGCAGAGTCCCACCCTCCCCTGGGCACGATGTCGGGAACCCGGCAACCTGCAGCTCCAGCCGCCATGACGACCGTATCCCAGCGACCGTACCTGGGAGCCCAGGGGGGAGCCCACGTGCGGCATCTGCTCCTCCGGTTTGGGGGCCCTGGGGAACACGAGGGGCTGGTGAGCCCTGCTCCTGCCCCGCCCCCACCCTGTCCCCCCTGGCGCCCGCCCTGCCCCCCCGGCGCCTCCCAGCCCCACCCTGCTCCTGCCCCTGGCCTCCCCGCCCCACCCTGTCCCCTGGCGCCCGCCCTGCCCCGCCCCTGCCCCGGCGCCTCCCAGCCCCACCCTGCTCCTGCCCCCGGCCTCCCCGCCCCACCTGTCCCCTGGCGCCCGCCTGCCCCGCCCCTGCCCGGCCCTTGGGGCGCCCTGGGGCTGAGCTCTGTCCCCCCGCTGGTCCTGCCTCAGGGCTGCCGTCCCCCGAGGGGGCTGCACAAGAGGGTCCCGCAGGGATGCCACAGGCTGACTCCTGGCTCCCAGCTCCCCTGCCCCGGGGCCCCGCAGCCCCCTGCTCACCTGAGGCTCAGCGGTGCCAGCTGCAGGCCTGGCTGCTCCATGTCCGGCTGCCCAAACGCCGGGGGCCCCCGCTCCGACGGGCCATCCTGGGCGAGGGACACCGAGTCACAGCACGTCAGGCTGCCCAGCTTCCCACCAGGTCTGAGAAACCTCCCGATTCCCCGGATGGGGCCGCCCGCGAACCCCTCCTGCCCGGGCCCCTGGTGTGACGCTCTGTTCACTTTGCTCTGGGCCGTGAGTTCTACTGTCCTGAAGCAACCCCTGGTGCGTGCCTCAGTTTCCCTGAACCCTGCACCGGTCCCTAGATGGGGCAGAAATTTCGGTGACAGCCTCCCCCACGTGCACACTGGCCGAGGCCCTTTGCAACTGGAGTCCAGGGGCCCCTTTTGCCTAGGAAGTAGGACAAAGGCCGGAGGAGGGGCCTGGCTGGGTGGGGGCCGAGGTGCAGACCACAGAGTTTTATAATGTTCTATGTAATGTGCTTAATGGGGAGTGTGAGAATGAATGTTAAACAGCCTTAACTCTGCCCCCCCTTGTCTGGTGAGCGGGAGGGACAGTCTCCTAGGCCCTTACTGACGATCCATCCGGCAGTCTGCCTGTGTCTGTATATGACTGTGACGGCGAGTCGGGGTCCCCCGATCCTGCACCCCCGGAGCAGCCAGAACAGTCTGCCCCATCCAGCAGAGCAGAGAGGGGTTTCTTGAGTTTCCAGAACACAGCACCGCACAGACATGGGGTGGTTACAGGATTCGGGGCCAGGGTGGTTCAGACCCCTTGGGTTAGGGGCCCATCACCCCCAGCCCCAGCAACCTCAGTCTGTCTCCCTCATGGCTCCAGCCCAGACTGCCCCTTTCCCCGAACACTCACTTCCCTAGGTCCCTGGCTGCCCCCACCCGTCTGACCGGTCGGATCTTTGTCTAGGTGACTTAGGCAGCCCCCCCGCTGGGCCGTGCTCACAGGCGGAGGCCAGTGGGGTCATCCACAGCCCAAGCACAGCAACAGCCAGGGACTGACACCACACCACAGCATGTGGGCGAGTCAGTGGGAGTGACACCTGCCGGCGCAGGGGGACCCTGGGATACAGAGCAGACACCCCCCACTGCGCCACACCGATGTCAAGGCAGAAAAGAGACCAGCAGGAGACAGGCACGGTCACACAGCTCTCAGGAGTCATTGCAGCACGGATTGGGTTATACAGAAAATACCCTGAATGAACTGAAAGTGTGAGCTGTCCCTTCCCCTGTGCAATGGGTGTGGGGTTCCCGGGGGGAGGGAATGTGAGGGGTTGGAGAGAGAACAACTTGCAGCCCAGCGGTTCAGAGTCCAGCCGGGGGGAGGGCCTGGGAGACTCAGAGGGGCCAAGGTTCCACAAATGGGGCCCAGCACAGAGCCGACGGACGGAGGGCACGTGGCCGGCCTGGGGGTGTGACAAGCCAGCGCCCTTACAAACAAGACAGCCTGGAAACAGCCCTGGGAAGGAGGCACTGACACACCGATGTCCGAGGACAGAACGACCCCAGCGACACAGGCACTGACCAGAGCGCATGGCGATCGGTTAAGAGCGGACGAAGCAGAATGCCCAGACCCGAGTGGGCGGGAGAAAAGTCCTGTCAAAGACGGGGCGCCTTGCACGTATCCCCGGTCTCGTCTCGTCAACATCAACCGTCGGTCGGCCCGCGCCTCCCCTGCACTGAACTCGCCAGGCCAGGGGGGGAGTGTCAGCAACAGGCTGGGCTCTTAAGCAACGCAACGCTTTGTTTGTGTGTGTGTGTGTGTGTGTGTGTGTGTGTGTGTGTGCGGCGTGTGTGCGCGTGCGCGTGCGTGTGCGTGCTCGTGTATGTGCGCGTGTGCATGTGTGCGTGCGCATATGTGCACGCGTGTGTGGACGTGTGTGCATATGTGTGTGCGCGTGTGTGTGTGTGCGCGCGAGTGTGCGTGTGTGTGTGGGGGCATGTGTGTGTGCATGCATGCGCGCGTGTGTGTATGTGCATGGGTGTGCACGCGTGTGTGTGTGGGCTCGTCTCTGTGAAGCAGACGCTCACTGTTTTTCTCCTGTATGCTCAATCACCGCGGTGTATTGCCTTTCCCCTGAGGAAGAACCCGTGTGCTTCTCGTAAGCATAACACGGGACTGAGCTGCTGGGCGTGCGGCAGTTTGGGCTGCAGGAGATGCAGGCAGGGGGCAGGGCCTGACTCTGGGCCCCTCTCCCCAAGCTGGGGTGCCCTGGCTGCTCCTGGGCTGCCCCGTCTGTGCTACACTGTGACCCAGGACCCAACAACCCTCCTGGGCTCCCTGCCGGCTAGAAGTCCCCTCCGGCTGTGGGGGGGGGCAGGGCCTTGCACCCCTACATCCTGTCTGGGGACCCTCAGTGCCAGGGCTTGACAAACGGTGGCGAAAGCCGCTCGCCAGCCCCGCGCTGTGCATGCACAAGAGCCACATTGCGCATGTGCGCGCCGCCGGTAAATGGGGCGCGCGGCTGAAATCTACTCGCCACGGGCGAGTAGATTCTCTAGTTTGTCGAGCCCTGCTCATTGCCACAGCCCTGCCAGACACTGCTTCCCCTCCCTGCCCTGCCCTGCCCGGGGACACAAAGCCAGAGAGTCTCTGGGTTAGGTTCAAAGGGGTGAAAACAAGGGTGACGTGATGCTGGGGGTCTACTACAGTGTTACCTACCAGCCCTGGGCTCTGGGGGAGCCAGGGGGTGACACTCATGGAACCCCTCCCCCTTCCCCAGGCCTCCACTGGAATCCCAGACAAAGCAAGGGAAAGGCCGGGGAGACCCACCTGAACCCCTCCAGACAAGGGGGACAGAATTAAGGACACACCCCAGCCTCAGCTGAATGGAAGACAGCACAGAGAGACATCTCCATTAGCACACAGCATGCAGACCAGCTCTTCCAAGGCAGGAACCACACTGAACTATGGGATACCGAAAGCAGAGAAGCACGGCCTGATGGGAAATCTCTGCTCCAGGTGCTAATGAACCCAGGCCGGCTCACCCCCAAATTAGTCATTATCAGACCGATTCTAGTAACGATCCTATTGACATCCACAATACTGACACTGCCTAGTTGCCTTGTGAGCTCCTTCAAGGAACATCCCCCATAGCCAGGGGCGATCAGTCTCTGTTGTCTCACCTCTGTTTGCCCAGAAACAAATCCGGTGTCTCCTCGAACTATCGTTCTGGCCCTACAAAAACTCCTCCCCTTGCCCAAGAAAACCTGCTCTGATACCTGGATTTAAACTGCGTCAGTTCCATTGAGACTTCTTCAGCTCCTGTCTGATCGTGCTGGGGGCTCTGCTCTGCTCGTCTCCTGCCGTCTGGGCCCCGGCTCCCAGCACCACCTGGGAACCCCGATCCGTGCAAGCTCCACGGAGTGGTGAGGTCTCTCCCCACACAACTACCTCTCTGACCCATAGCCTCCTGACCCTACCCTATGTAAACTGTTCTAGGGTTAGCTGGCTCTAACATTCGTAATCAGTTTCAATTTAGATTTAATATTGTAACTGTTTTGTGTGTTTGGCTCCCTATATCATATATATAGTAGCCCAATGTCTGTGACTCTCTAACGCTGAAACGCCGGCTGTTCCCTCTGGGCGGCGCTGTTGCCTCCCAGGGTAGCACAGGGGTGCTGCATGGGGAGCGCGGGCCCAAACAGCCACTTGCGCTGCTTGCTCCTGCGCGGCGGCCCGGATGAGCAGCGCAGGGGTCAGCCGAGCACCACGGCGGGAGGCGAAGGGGGGCGGGGCAGTGATGTACACGCCCAGGGGGCGGGGCCTGGACGAGCGTGCATCCCCGACGGAGGCAGAGGAGAGCGGAGAGAGAGAGAGAGGCAGGAGGAGGAGGAGAAGAGACAGAGAGAGAGGCAGAAGGCGGAGGAGAACTGAGAGAGAGGGGTGGGGGGAGGCAGTAGGAGGAGAAGAGAGAGAGAGAGACGGAGCGAGAGACCGGAGGCTCAGGAGAGAAGACCGACGTGGAGAAGACCCCTGAAAATCCCATCTTATGACGGGCTAATTGGCTAGTATATATATAATCAGAGGCTGAGGGAGTTGGGTTTGTTCAGTCTGCAGAAGCGAAGAGTGAGGGGGGATTTGAGAGCAGCCTTCAGCTTCCTGAAGGGAGGTTCCAAAGAGGATGGAGAGAGGCTGTTCTCAGTAGTGACAGATGGCAGAACAAGGAGCAATGGTCTCAAGTTGTGGTGGGAGAGGTCCAGGTTGGATATTAGGAAAAACTATTTCCCTAGGAGGGTGGTGAAGCACTGGGATGGGTTACCTAGGGAGGTAGTGGAGTCTCCATCCCTAGAGGTGTTTAAGTCTCGGCTTGACAAAGCCCTGGCCGGGTTGATTGAGTTGGGTTGGTCCTGCTTTGGGCAGGGGGCTGGACTTGACTCCTGAGGTCTCCTCCAGCTCTATGGTTCTATAATCACTACTCAGAAATAAATCACTTTCATTGTTAAGCTGGCTGCTGCTCTCTCTTTCGCTCTCGCTCACGCTTCCTCAAGGGGGGTTGTTTTGGCTTCCCCATTCGCTCTGCAACAGCGCTTCTTGTCCCCAGCTAAAGATCCCCGTAGTGCCCAAAGTCCTGTGGGGTTTGCTCAGCGTGTGGTTTCCCAGTGAATGACTGTGGGGTGAGAGTGGGGATGGGGGTGCTGAACCTGGGGGCGTATGAGGATGGCAGCTTAAAGTGCTGTTTAATCCAGCCCACGGAGTCCAAAGGCACATGAGGGTGCAGTGTGGCATTGCTGTTAGCCCAGCCTGCTGAGTCCAGGGACAGATGAGGGGTCAGCGTGTGAGTGCTGAGTGCCCTCCTCTCAGGCGTGCTCTGTCAGTGGGGGTGAGTGTCCGGGTGTTGCTGAGGTGGGAAGAACCCGCCCTGAGGCACCTAGTTCGTGCAGGAGAGCTCCAGTGGGAGGGGAATTGGCAGCAGGGAGAATTCGGCTCCATATGAGAGCACAAGCAGCACACGGATAGAATTGTGAACCTCCCCCAGCCCCGTAAGAGTAACTCGAACAAATGAGCACACCCCAAAGTATTGGGCACATCTGGTAACAACAGACCACCTAACCAGGCGGAAGAGGTGGATGGGGCTTTTTTTAAACAACAAAATCATCCAAAGCGCAGGATTTGGTGGTGAAAGAGGAATTCAACTATCCAGATATATGTTGGGAAACTAACACAGTGGGGCACAGACCATCCAGTAAGTTCTTAGACTGCATTGGAGACCATTTTTTATTTCAGAAGGTTGAGAAAGCTACTGCGGGGAAGCTGTTCTAGATTTGATCCTAACAAATAGGAAGGAACAGGCTGAGAATCTGAAAGTGGAAGGCAGCTTGGGTGAAAGTGATCATGAAATCATAGAGTTCACGATTCTAAGGAATGGTAGAAGGGAGAACAGTAAATTAGAGACAGTGGATTTCAGGAAGGTGGATTTTGGTAAGCTCAGAGAGCTGATAGGTAAGGTCCCATGGGAAGCAAGACTAAGAGGAAAAACAACTGAAGAGAGTTGGCAGTTTTTCAAAGGGACATTCTTAAGGGCCCAAAAGCAAGCTCTTCCGCTGCGTAGGAAAGATAGAAACTATGGCAATAGGCCGCCTTGGCTGAACCAGGAGATCTTGCATGATTTAAAAATCAAATAGTAATCATATAAAAAGTAGAAACTAGTTAAAATGACAAAGGATGAATATAAGCAAACAACACAGGCATGCAGGGCAAGATTAGAAAGGCAAAGAATAGAAAGATTAGAAATTACCAAATGGGGGGGGGTGGCAAGTGCTCTGGAGGAGAGGGTCATAATTCAAAATGATCTGGACAAACTGGAGAAATGGTCTGAGGTAAACAGGATGAAGTTTAATAAGGACAAATGCAAAGTGCTCCACTTAGGAAGGAACAATCAGTCTCACACACACAGAATGGGAAGCGACTGTCTAGGAAGGAGTCCTGCAGAAAGGGATCTAGGGGTCATAGTGGACCACAAGTTGAATATGAATCAACAGTGTGGGTACATCTAAACTACATGGCTCCGTTGACAGAGCCATGTAGATTAGTTTACTTGGCAAAGGGAAATGAAGCGGCGATTTAAATAATCGCCGCTTCATTTAAATCAAAATGGCCGCCGTGCTGTGTCGATCAGCTGATTGTCGGCACAGCGCGGCAGTCTAGACGGGGATCTGCTGACCCCAGAACCCTTCGTCAGCAGATCCTGTAAGCCTCGTTTCACAAGGCATTTCCCTTTGCCGTCCTGCCTAATGTACATGGCTCTGTCGACGGAGCCATGTAGTTTAGAGACACCCTGTGATGCTGTTGCAAAGAAAGCAAACATGATTCTGGGATGCATTAGCAGGTGTGTTGTGAGCAAGACACGAGAAGTCATTCTTCCGCTCTACTCTGCGCTGGTTCGGCCTCAGCTGGGGTGTTGTGTCCAGTTCTGGGCACCGCATTTCAGGAAAGATGTGGAGAAATTGGAGAGGGTCCAGAGAAGAGCAACAAGAATGATGGAAGGTCTAGAGAACATGAGCTAGGAGGGCAGGCTGAAAGAATTGGGCTGGTTTAGTTTGGAAAAGAGCAGACTGAGAGGGGACATGAGAGCCGTTTTCAGGTATCTCAAAGGTTGCCACAAGGAGGAGGGTGTAAAATTGTTCCCCTTGGCCTCTGAGGACAGGACAAGCAGCAAGGGGCTTAAACTGCAGCCAGGGGGGTTTAGGTTGGACACGAAAAACTTCCTGCCTGTCAGGGGGGTGAAACACTGGAATAAATTGCCTGGGGGCCTGTGGAATCCGCATCCCTGGGGATCTCTCAGAGCAGGCTGGACACACACCTGTCAGGGACGGTCTAGCTGGTGCTTGGTCCTGGTTCCGTAGCTGCTGTGCCTAGGCGTGTGGACTGGGGGGCTCGGGGCGGGCGGCACGTTTGCCGCTGGGAGACACTAGCAGGCGGCTTGGCCAGGGACTGGGAAGGGACTGTTCACGTCCAGTACAAGCACTTGCCCGACCACGGGCCTTAGAAGACGCCAGCCCCGCTCTGGCGAGCCTTCCTGTGAGCCGCCCCACAGTCTCACTCCCAGGGCAGGGGAGTCCTCACGAGTCGTCGAGTGCAGCCCCCTGCCCAAGGTAGGACCAACCCCACTAAATCAACCCAGCCAGGGCTCTGTCGAGGGATGGAGATTCCACCCGCCCCAAGGAACCCAGCCCCGCGCTCCCCGCCCTCCTAGGGAAATCGTTTTCCTAATGTCCAACGCAGACCCCCCCCACCGCAACCTGAGCCCATTGCTCCTCGTTCTGCATCCGCCCCCACTGAGAACAGCCTCTCGCCAGCCTCTCTGGAACCCCCTTCAGGGAGTCGCAGGCTGCTCTCAAAGCCCCCTCACTCTGCTCTTCTGCAGACTGAACAGACCCAACTCCCTCCGCCTCTGTGACGCAGGGGGCATTGTGCTCACTCTGGTTGCTTTGTTGTGCTGTGTGTGATTCTACTGTCCTGTGCTGCTCTGCAGTGACTCTGTGTGTGTGTGTGTGCGTGCACACATGCGCGCGCGCCTCAGTTTCCCTGGGGCCCAGCGGGGACGGGAGCTCCGGGGGCGACTCGCTGCGGAGGCTGCCCGGCCCGCCCGCAGTGGCTCTGGCTGCCTGCAACCCGAGCCCGGGAGGGGCCACGCCCAGGTGGACCAGGTGCCCCCTTTGCGGGAAGGGGCCGGAGGCGGGGCCGGTTGCCGAGTGCGTGAGGGGTCCCTGCTGGCAGAGGATACAGGGCCTGCCTCTGGGCTGCCCAGTCTGAGCAAGGCTGGGTCCCTGGGACCCAACCGCCTCCTGGGCTCCCTGCCAGCTGCCGGGCCCACAGGCTGGGGGGGAGCAGGGCCTGGGGCTTCCCCCCCCCCGGGGACAGCCAGGGGGTCACTACAAATCTTACACTGTCCCCCCTTGAACACCAGCCTGGCCTCGGCCCAGATGGGACGTGGTGCCCAGTGCATCCCACGACACCCCGGCCACAGCGCTCGGCCGCCCTCCCCCACAGCGTCCCCTGCTGTCCAGCCTGGGGCGCCCCCCGGCCTGCGCTCCCCACCAGAGCCCGTGCCTCCCACCCCGCCAGGCGCCCGCACTCACCGTCCAGCGCCCGCTCTCCGCCAGGCGCTCGGCCACCACGAAGCCCGTCCAGGTCAGCTGCAGCGTGTGGGGCACACACCCGCCGTGGGTCAGCGTCCCCGCAGGGCGAGGGCTGCCTGTCCCCCCTGCCCCCGGGGTGGGCCCCAGAGACCTGTCCCCCCCCCGGGGTGGGCCCCAGAGACCTGTCCCCCCGGCCCCACCTCCGCCCCCGGGGTGGACCTCAGAGACCTGTCCCCCCGCCCCTGCCCCCGGGGTGGGCCCCAGAGACCTGTCCCCGCCCCCGGCCCTGGGGTGGGCCCCAGAGACCTGTCTGCCCGCCCCCGGGGTGGGCCCCAGAGACCTGTCCCCCCGCCCCTGCCCCCAGGGTGGGCCCCAGAGACCTGTCCTCCCGCCCCCACCACAGCCCCCTGCCCTGGGGAACTGGCAGCATCTCCCTGGGGGGGTAGTGTCCCTACGGCACCAGAAACTTCTCCCTGGCGGGGTCCCTGGGGCGTCTTGGGGGTTTCACCTGCTGCTCCGCGGTGGGCGAGCTCCCCTGGGAGTCAGAGCCCCCCTGGCCCAGGCCCGCGGGAGGCTCCCACTGCGTGGTGCCCGTGGGGATGTGCCAGTAGTAGGTGCCCGAGGCCTCCTGCACCCGCACCCACCCGGCAGGCAGGTCCGCGTCCGTCTCGAAGGCGCTGCAGGCCCCAGAGGCGTCTGTGGAGGGAAGCGAGAGCGGGGTGGGGCAGCCCGGGTTCAGGGGGCACTGGGCACGACAGCCCACACAGGGTGAGCCCGGCCCGCAAGAAGGTTCACGCCTGCTCCTGCGCCCCCAGCCGGCCCCACGCAGCCGGAGCCGGAGCCAGCGGGTCCCGCGCCGCCCTGCGGGGCCTGGCCCGTTCCCAGGGCCGCGGCGCCAGCGGGTCCCACGCCGCCCTGCGGGGCCTGGCCAGGACTTTGTCACACCAAGATGTAAACACCCCTAGGGATGGAGACTCCACCACTTCCCTAGGGAACCCAGCCCAGCGCTTCCCCACCCGCCTAGGGAAATAGCTTATCCTAATATCCAACCTAGACCTCCCCCACTGCAACTTGAGCCCATTGCTCCTTGTTCTGCCATCTGCCCCCACTGAGACCAGCCTCTCGCCAGCCTCTTTGGAACCCCCCTTCAGGGAGTTGAAGGCTGCTATCCAGTCCCCCCTCACTCTGCTCTTCTGCAGACTAAACAGACCCAAATCCCTCAGCCTCTCCTCGTAGGTCATGTGCTCCAGCCCCCTCAGCATTGTGGTCGCCCTCCACTGGACCCTCTCCACTGCCCCACACAGGGGTGGTCCTAGACTAGCTGCCAGCAACTGGCACCCTGGGCGAACCATGCAATCAGCGCCCCCACCTCCAAACCCCTCAACGATATTGCGCCACCATTTGGCACCCCATTTAACTTGGCGCCTGGGCGACCGCCTAGTTCGGCTATCTGGACAGGCCGCCCCTGGCCCCACATCCCTTCTGCAGTGGGGGGCCCAGGACTGGACGCACAAGTGCTCGGAGCCGGGTGGCTTTCACGACGTGTACAAGGCAGACCTGCCACGCGGGCGGCTCCGCAGCCAGAGCCACGATGCGTCCATCCCAGCTGCAGCGGCTCTATCGACTAACCGTGGAGTCGGTACCATCACATCGACTGTACCACCAGCCTGACAACCGCCATCGAACAGACAGCCGCATCCCAGGGGGCCCGGCCACATGGGGGGGCTGGAACCTGATCTCCCCGGCACATCCCTGGGTTCAGCTTCTCCAGAGCCCCCCCCCGCCAGCCTGTCCCCCCCAGAGCACAGAGCCCCCCACCAGCCTGTCCCCAGAGCACAGAGCCCCCAGCCAGCCTGTCCCCAGAGCAGAGCCACCCCCAGCCAGCCTGTCCCCCCAGAGCACAGAGCCCCAGCCAGCCTGTCCCCAGAGCACAGAGCCCCCAGCCTGTCCACAGAGCACAGAGCCCCGCCAGCCTGTCCCCAGAGCACAGAGCCCCCACCGCCAGCCTGTCCCCCCAGAGCACAGAGCCACCCCAGCCAGCCTGTCCCCCAGAGCACAGAGCCCACCCCAGCCTGTCCCCAGAGCACAGAGCCCCCAGCCTGTCCCCCAGAGCACAGAGCCCCCAGCCAGCCTGTCCCCAGAGCACAGAGCCCCCCCAGCCTGTCCCCAGAGCACAGAGCCCCCCCAGCCTGTCCCCCAGAGCACAGAGCCCCCCAGCCTGTCCCCAGAGCACAGAGCCCCCAGCCAGCCTGTCCCAGAGCACAGAGCCCCCAGCCTGTCCCCAGAGCACAGAGCCCCAGCCAGCCTGTCCCCAGAGCACAGAGCCAGCCAGCCTGTCCCCAGAGCACAGAGCCCCCAGCCTGTCCCCAGAGCACAGAGCCCCAGCCCAAAGCAGCTGAAGCTCCACAGGCCCCCGCCCCACTGAGTTCGGAGCCCCAGGGCCCCCCCAGCCGCCACGCCAGGCACTGAGCAGGAGAGCCAGCCCAGCCCCCCAGCCCTGGCCCCGCTCCGCCCACCCGCCCGGGCTCCTCTGCCACGTGGGGCTCCCGGGGCCGGGCTGGCCACAGGCCTGCGAGCTGCGCGTGGTACCGGCCGGGGCCTGGCCAGAGACGGGCCGCAGGTGCCCAAGGCCCAGCCTGCGAGCCGCAGACCTGCCCTGTGAGCTGCGGGGCCCGGCCCGGGGTCGCCCCGCGGGCCGGACACAGCCTGGGTGAGGAGCAGGCCCTGTGGCGCCGGCCCCACCGGCCCCAGCCCTACCTGTGTCATCGGGGGAGCTGCCGGCCGGGCTGGCGTCCTGGTGGCTCGGGGCGCGGGCCGGGGAGCTGAAGAGCCGACTGGCACTCTTGCCGTGCTCATGGGGCACCTGCTCCCACTCGGCCGCCACAGACTCTCCCTGCGGCTCCTCGTGGGACCCCCAGGCCGGGAGGCCGAGGAGCAGGAGGCTGGGCCCCCCGGGGACTGAGCCGGGGGCCGAGGACTCCGGCGCCACAGGGCGCAGGCCGAGCTCATTGCGGTTCTGGTCCCGCGAGGCGGCCTGGCGGGACTGCTTGTGCCCGTTCTTCACCCACGTGGCGTCAGCAGGATCCTCGCCACTCGGGCAGCCGGGCCCCAGGGCGCTGGGCAAGCCGGGGCAGGCCTGGACGGGCAGCGCGGGACCCCACAGCGCCAGACTCAGCCCCGGGCAGCTGTTCTCATTGGCCAGGGCGCTCCGGCAGCTCCATGGCCCTGACATGGCCCTGGGCACCTGGGGAGGGAGAAAAGCAGCGTGAGGGCAGGCTGGGTGCACGGACCATAACCCCCACGTACCGCCCGGCTCGGCACACGGACCATAACCCCCACGTACTGCCCGGCCCGGCCCGGCACACGGACCATAACCCCCACGTACGTACGCCCAGCCCAGGGCACGGACCATAACCCCCACATACGACCCAGCTCGGCGCACGGACCATATCCCCCACGTACCACTCGGCCGGGCGCACGGACCATAACCCCCACGTACTGCCCGGCCGGGCTTATGGACCATAACCCCCACGTACTGCCCGGCCTGGAGCACAGACCATAACCCCATGTACCGGCCGGCCTGGCCCAGGGACCAGAACCCCACTTGTGTGATATCTGCATGTGGAGTTATGAACATGTGCCTGGGCGGCCGGTTGTAAAGAACAATTGTTCAGTCAATGACTGTGCTAATTAGCACGGCCCCAAGGACAATGGCTCTCAAGGTGCCCAACACACACCTGAGGGATGTGTCTGGGAACCTGCAAACCAGCCAGTATCTCATGGCTGCTGGCAGGCGACACAGGGACAGGTCACTTGGCCACGTGCCCCACTCCAGCTTGGGAGACACCAGGGACGGATGTAAAATCCCATGAGGTGGTCTCCATCTTGTCTTCAATTCTGCTGCTGATCCCAGATGCAGCCTTGCGAGGGACAGCGAGCAGGAAGGATTGCCGACCCGTCCTGCCATAGGATGTACATCAGAGACTGCTAAGCTGGCAGTTTGTAACATCTCTGCTGAGAGCCTGCATCGAGAACTGGGAGATTGGTGCATGTAACGTATTCTCCTTAACAACCTCACTCTCCACCTTTTCTTTCTTCTGTTAATAAACCTTTCGATTGTAGCTTCTAAAGGACTGGCCCAGCGTGCTCTTGTGGGTAAGATCCAAAGTGTAAACTGAGCGGGGATCTGGGGCTGGTTCTTTGGGACCAGGAGAACCCGTTCGGCGTAGGTGAGATCGGGTTCTATAACTCCTCACCTGTGTTAGGCCCGGGGCTGATTGTGGCACAGGGAGAGCTGGGGTGTCTGAGGCTTCCTGCCGGCCGGATTGGCAGCTGAAGTGCTCCGTGTGACTGGTGTGTGGCCTGTATGGGAAGGTCTCCAGTCGGGGGCTGTAAAGAGCCCCGAGTTTGAGCAATTCGCCCTGAGCGGACGCCCTCAGCGGTGCCCAGACCCGGCCCGGCCCGGCCCAGATGCACAATAATTTCACGTTGTGACGACGTGTCAGGGAGCTGTGATGTAGGGGGGCATCTGGCTGGGCGCTAGGCTGGGGCTGTCCCCCACTGGCCCTGACTGCAAGCACAGCCCAGCAGGGGGGCCAGACACTGCCCTGACCCGTTCTGGGGAGGAGGGAACAAAGGAAGGATGTGGGGGGAGGAAGGGTTGGTCTGGGGCTGGAAACATGATGGAGACGCCGGGGGCGGAGGGGAGGGCTTGGAGACTAGGGGCTCAGGCACCCGCCTTAAGGGGTCTGGGGCGTCCTAGCCCCCCTCCTATTGCCACATCACGTCTGTGCTGGGCTGTGTTCTGGACACTCAATAAGCCCCTCTCTGCTCTGCTGGAGGGTGGAGCCTGTTCTGGCTGCTCCGCGGTGCATGATCGGGGGGACCCCAACGCGCCGTCACACTGGTGTCAGAAGTGGGATGCACTGCACCCCGTGGATGGAGCTTCCAGCGGCGAGTGACAAGGCGCAGTAGAAGGAAGGGACTTAGAGCCAGGCGTGCTGGAGACAGAGCGAAGCGGTTCCTGGGAATCATGGGGCGCTGCAGCACTAGACCAGTGAGTCTGCACCGAGGGGACCGGTGGGGAGATGGCATGCGCCCGACTCCTGAAGGCAGAGCTGGTGGCGCTGTGCAAAGAGAGGGGCCTGCCCGTGGGGAAAGCAACCAAGGCCTAGTTGATCACCCGGCTGGAAGAGAATGACCCGTCCAGGGGCCTGGATCCTGCCCCAGCAGGGAGCAGCCAGACCCCCCCGGGGAGCGTCTCAGGCTGTCAGACCACATGGAGGGCTGGAGCCTGCCAGAGAGCCATGGTTCCCACCAGGCCAAGCCCTGCCAGCCGCGGTTTGTCCAGGGTGGGGTCCAGCCCGGCAGAGCTGCGGCGGCTGGAGATCGAACTGCGGCTAAAGGAACTAGAGGACCGTAGGGAGGAGCGCCAGGACCGAGAGAGGCAGCAGCAGCATGAGCTGGCCATGGAGGAGCGGAGAAACCGAGGGGCCCCGGCTGCGGTGAGTGGGGAGGACCCCAAGGGGCCCGGGGCGGCCACACGCTTGGAGAAGCTCGTGTTGGCCCACTGTAAAGACGTGGGGAACATGGATGGGTTCCTCAGCTCCTTTGAGCGGGCCTGTGAGCTGCACCAGATCCCCCCAGTGCACCGGCTTCAACACCTCACCCCCTTACTGGATCAGGAGGCCGCAGGGGGGCTCAATCAGCTGGAGGATCTGCAGCCGGATGATTACAAACGGGTCAAGGAGGCCCTGCTGCACAAGTTCGGGCTGACCCCCGAGACGTACAGGAAGACGTTCCGGGGGGTGCAGAAGGGGCCACAGGAGACCTATGTGGATCTGGCCTCCCGCCTGGCGCAATACTGCCGCAAGTGGGTGTGCGGGGTCGGAGCCCAGACCGCAGAGGACCTGCTCAAGCTGATGATGCTGGAGCAGTTCTATGAAGCGTGCACACCCAGCCTGAGGTTGTGGCTCAAGGACCGGAGGCCAGAGGACCCCCAGGAAGCCGGGAGGCTGGCGGACGAGTTCACAGAGAGCCGGTCCGGGTGTGAACGGGAGTCCCGGAGAGAGAGGGCATCGCGCAAGACCAGGTCGCGGCCGAGCGACAGAGAGAGTCACCTACGGGGCGAGCCCAAGAGACAAGGACCAGCCACCTGCGCCCCAGAGAACCAGCCAGGGCCCAGGCAGGGCCAGCCCAAAAAGGCCCGCAGGTCCTAACCTGCCATCACTGCGGGCAGAGGCCACAAGAGGCTCAGTGCACCAAGCACCAGGACAGGTCCCACAACCTGGGACTTTCTAGGATTAACTGGCTGGAGCAGGGGGCCAGCAGGCAGCCCCCAGCCCAAAGCGGGGGGAAGGCAGCCCAGGCCAAGGCCTCCCAGAGTCCTGATGATCCAGGGGCAGGGCTCTCCGTGTACCAGGTGGGGGCAGGGCAGCCCCTGCGGAGCGAGTGCCTCGTGCCCCTGGAGGTGGATGGTAGGAAGGTGACGGGTTTCTGGGACACGGGGGCGGAGGTGACGCTGGCCTGGCCCGAGGTCGTGTCCCCAGACCGTGTGCTACCCAACACTCAGCTGACCCTAAGGGGCATAGATGGGACCCCATTTAAGGTGCCCGTAGCCCGGGTGCATCTGAAATGGGGGGCCAAGGAGGGCCCCAAGGAAGTGGGGTGCACCAGCACCTGCCCACGGAGATCCTGATGGGGGGTGACCTAGAGGAGTGGCCAGACGGACCCCACAGGGCCCTGGTCACCGCCCGTAGCCAGAGCCAGCGAGGGGCTGGCGACCCTCACCCCAAGGAGGTCTCCCAGCAGGGGGCGCAGGGCCCCATCCCAGCAGACATGGGGCCCGGCCGGGCTGGGACTCCGGACCCAGGCAGTGCAGGGGATCGGGCCCCTGTCCCTGCCCCAGCTGCTGAATTCCAGGCCGAGGTGCAGACGGATCCCTCCTTGCAGACCCTGAGGGACCGGGCCGACCTGGGCGCAGCTCAGCCCCTGGAGGGAGGCTGCCAGGAGAGGTTCCGGTGGGAGAGGGGATTCCTGTACCGGGAATGGCTCCCCCCAAGGAAGGTGGGGGGATGGGGGCTCCAGCGGCAGCTGGTGGTCCCCCAAAGGTATCGCCACAGGCTGCTGCACCTGGCCCATGACGTCCCGTTCTCGGGACACAGGGGATCCGGCGCACCCGGCTGAGGCTGCTCCAAGACTTCTACTGGCCGGGGATATTTGCAGCTGTGCAGCGGTACTGCCGGGTCTGCGACTCCTGCCAACGGGTGGGGAAGGCCCAAGATAGGAAGAAAGCTGCGTTGAGACCCCTGCCCATCATAGAGGAGCCTTTCCAGAAGGTGGCGATGGATACTGTGGGGCCCTTCAGCAGAGGGACCCGGCGGGGAAGAAATACATCCTGGTGGTGGTGGATTTTGCCACCCGTTACCCCAAGGTCATGGCCCTGCCCTCTGTCCAGGCAGACACGGTGGCAGATGCGCTGCTGGCCATTTTCAGCAGGGTGGGGTTCCCCCAGGAGGTCCTCACGGACCAGGGATCCCACTTCATGTCGGCCCCGGCCTGGTGCTTGTGGGAGAAGTGTGGGGTCCAGCTCACCTCAGCCTCGGCGTATCACCCCCAGACCAACGGGCTGGTGGAGAGGTTCAATGGGACTCTGAAGCAGATGCTAAGGACCTTTATGCACCAGCACCCCCAGGACTGGGACAAGTACCTGCCCCACCTGCTGTTTCGCATACAGGGAGGTGCCCCAGGAGTCCACGGGGTTCTCCCCATTTGAGCTGTTATACGGGAGGCAGGTGAGGGGACCCCTGGACTTACTGAGAGAGGAGTGGGAGGGGAAGGCCTCCCCAGAGGGCGAGTCGGTGGTGGAATACGTCCTGGCTTTCCGGGAAAGACTCGCTGAGCTCATGGGCCTGGCCAGAGAGAACCTGAGCAGGGCCCAGAGGAAGCAGAAGGTCTGGCACGGGCCCGCGCCTACGCTACCGGGGACCAGGTGCTGGTCCTAATCCCCGTGGAAGAACAAGCTGCAAGCTGCCTGGGACAAGCAGCTGAACGAGGTGAACTACGTGGTGGAGCTGACGGGCCGGACGCGTGGCCAGCGGGTGCATCACGTCAACATGATGATGTACTGGGGCAGGGAGAGCTTGGTGCTGGCCGTGTGCAGGCCCTGGGAGGAGCAGGGGGAGGATCCCCTGGTGGGGCTGTTCCCTGGGGCAGGGGCAGACTCTTCGCTGGAGTCGATTCCCCGTTCGGACCAGCTCACCCCGCCCAGCAGGCCGAGAACCGGGAGGTGCTGCGCTCCCGCCAGCAGCTGTTCTCCGACAAGCCTGGTCGCACCAACCTGGCTGCCCACCGGGTGGAGACGGGCACCCACCCCCCGGTGCGCTGCTCCCCGTTCAGAGTCCTGGGAAGACGGCCCAGGACCTGGAGAGAGAGCCGACATGCTGGCGCTAGGGGATCCAGCCGTCAGCCAGCCCCTGGGCCTCTCTGGTGTTGGTCCCCAAGAAGGGCCAGGTCGAGCCGGTTCTGTGTGGACTGTCGGAAGCTCAACGCCATCTCGGTGTCCAACGCCTCCCCCGTGCCTAGGCCCGCCGAGCTCCTGGACAAGCTGGGGGGGGCTCGCTACCTCACCACCCTGGACCTCACCAAGGGCTACTGGCAGGTGCCGCTAGACCCGGAGGCCAGGCTGAAATCGGCGTTTATCACCCCGGTGGGGCTCTACGAGTTCCTGGTCCTGCCCTTCGGCCTCAAGGGGCGCCGGCCTCCTTCCAGCGCCTGGGGACCAGCTGCTGCGGGGATGGAGAGCTTTGCCCTGGCGTACATCGACGATATTTGTGTCTTCAGCCAGACCTGGGAGGACCACGTGGCCCAGGTCAGCCAGGTGCTGGACCGGCTGCAGGGGGCTGGGCTGACCGTAAAGGCTGGGAAGTGCAAGGTCGGGATGGCCGAGGTGGGGAGTGGCCGCTTGAAGCCAGAGCCGGCCAAGGTGGAGGCCATCAGAGACTGGCCGGTTCCCCAGCCCAAGAAGCAGGTCCAGGCTTTCATGGGGATGGCAGGGTACTACCGGAGGTTGGTGCCCAACTTCAGCTCCATCGCTGCCCCGATCACGGAGCTGTGCAGGAAGGGGAGGCCAGACAGGGTGGTCTGGAGGGAGCAGTGCCGGGGGGCTCTCTGTGCACTGAAGGAGGCCCTGGTCAAAGCCCCAGTGCTGGTAAATCCGGATTTCAACAAGCCCTTTATGGTGTTTACCGACGCCTCGGACACCGGGCTGGGGGTGGTGCTGATGCAGGCGGACGAGAAGGGGGAGCGACACCCCGTCGTGTGCCTGAGCAGGAAGCTGCCGCCCGGGAGCGGAGCTACGCGGCCGTAGAGAGGGACGCCTGGCGATGGGGTGGGCCCTGCAAAAGCTGCAGCCGGACCTGTGTCACGGTGACACCGACCACCGCCCCCTGACCTGGTGGCACCAGAGGAAGGGGACCAACGCCAAGCTGCTGAGGGGGAGCCTGCTCCTGCAGGACTGCGACATGGAAGTGATCCACGGCAAGGGGAGCGCCAACGTCATCGCCGACGCGCTGTCCCGTAGCGGGGGGCCGGATCCTCCCCAGGCCACCGGCAGAGCAGCCCTGCTCAGTTCGCTCTCGGAGGGGGGAGAGGTGTGACGTAGTGTCGGTACCTTGCTGGGCGCTAGGCTGGGGCTGTCCCCCACTGGCCCTGACTGCGTGCACGGCCCAGCAGGGGGGCCAGACACTGCCCTGACCCGTTCTGACTGGGGGGGAGGAGGGGGGAACAAAGGAAGGACGTGGGGGGAGGAAGGGTTGGTCTGGGGCTGGAAACATGATGGAGACAGCCTGGGGAGGGCTTGGAGACTAGGGGCTCAGGCACCCGCCTTAAGGGCTCTGGGGCGTCCTAGCCCCCTCCTATTGCCGCATCACGTCTGTGCTGGGCTGTGTTCTGGACACTCAATAAGCCCCTCTCTGCTCTGCTGGCGGGTGGAGCCTGTTCTGGCTGCTCCGGGGTGCAGGATCGGGGGACCCCGAAGCGCCGTCACAGAGCCCCCAACCCTGCACCCCCGTCTGCAGCCAGACGTGACCCGCCGGCCAGGACAACAGAAGGTTTGTTGCTTCTCCGAGATCCAGCGCAGGCTCAGTCTGGACACAGGAGCCAGGGCAGAGCCTTAGTCCTCTTGGGGGGAGGGGCTTCACCCCCTTCCTTGGTCTAAAAACATCCCCCCTTCCCCCAGCCCTCCCCGCAACTGGTCCCTGAGCCCCCAGGCGGCCACGCCCCTTGCTCTGTTCAGACTCCTCCACCTAGCCCAGGTGTCAGGCGGCTGGGCCATGCCTACGTGCCCCCCTCAGGGACCATCCCGCTGGGCCCTGCGCACACACAGACCAGCACCGGCCAGTAGGGGTCACACGCAGCACGACACAGCAACCAGTGACTGCCATCCAGAGTGGATCCAGGGCCACGAGAGTGGGCAGCCCCCCGCTAGTCACACCCGTATAATGACTTGCTTATGAGTTCTGTCTGCTTCTGTTTCGCCCTCTCTGTCTCTCACAATTAGATACTGTTTACTGTAAGGCCTCCTCCGTCCCTACAGCCGCCAGCATGTTAACCTGCACACCTCACCAGCCTCCTGTCTCCCTACAGCCGCCAGCATGTAACCTGCACACCTCACCAGCCTCCTGTCTCCCTACAGCCGCCAGCGTGTGTCACCTGCAGACCTCACCAGCCTCCTGTCTCCCTACAGCCGCCAGCATGTAACCTGCACACCTCACCAGCCTCCTGTCTCCCTACAGCCGCCAGCATGTAACCTACACACCTCACCAGCCTCCTGTCTCCCTACAGCCGCCAGCATGTAACCTGCACACCTCACCAGCCTCCTGTCTCCCTACAGCCGCCAGCATGTAACCTGCACACCTCACCAGCCTCCTGTCTCCCTACAGCCGCCAGCATGTAACCTGCACACCTCACCAGCCTCCTGTCTCCCTACAGCCGCCAGCGTGTCACCTGCAGACCTCACCAGCCTCCTGTCTCCCTACAGCCGCCAGCATGTAACCTGCACACCTCACCAGCCTCCTGTCTCCCTACAGCCACCAGCATGTCACCTGCACACCTCACCAGCCTCTGTCTCCCTACAGCCGCCAGCATGTAACCTGCACACCTCACCAGCCTCCTGTCTCCCTACAGCCGCCAGCGTGTGTCACCTGCAGACCTCACCAGCCTCCTGTCTCCCTACAGCCGCCAGCATGTAACCTGCACACCTCACCAGCCTCCTGTCTCCCTACAGCCGCCAGCGTGTCACCTGCAGACCTCACCAGCCTCCTGTCTCCCTACAGCCGCCAGCATGTCACCTGCAGACCTCACCAGCCTCCTGTCTCCCTACAGCCGCCAGCGTGTGTCACCTGCAGACCTCACCAGCCTCTTGTCTCCCTACAGCCGCCAGCATGTAACCTGCACACCTCACCAGCCTCCTGTCTCCCTACAGCCGCCAGCGTGTGTCACCTGCAGACCTCACCAGCCTCCTGTCTCCCTACAGCCGCCAGCGTATGTCACCTGCAGACCTCACCAGCCTCCTGTCTCCCTACAGCCGCCAGCATGTAACCTGCACACCTCACCAGCCTCCTGTCTCCCTACAGCCGCCAGCATGTAACCTGCAGACCTCACCAGCCTCCTGTCTCCTACAGCCGCCAGCATGTCACCTGCACACCTCACCAGCCTCCTGTCTCCCTACAGCCGCCAGCGTGTGTCACCTGCAGACCTCACCAGCCTCTTGTCTCCCTACAGCCGCCAGCATGTCACCTGCACACCTCACCAGCCTCCTGTCTCCCTACAGCTGCCAGCGTTTGTCACCTGCAGACCTCACCAGCCTCCTGTCTCCCTACAGCCGCCAGCATGTAACCTGCACACCTCACCAGCCTCCTGTCTCCCTACAGCCGCCAGCGTGTCACCTGCAGACCTCACCAGCCTCCTGTCTCCCTACAGCCGCCAGCATGTCACCTGCAGACCTCACCAGCCTCCTGTCTCCCTACAGCCGCCAGCATGTAACCTGCACACCTCACCAGCCTCCTGTCTCCCTACAGCCGCCAGCATGTAACCTGCACACCTCACCAGCCTCCTGTCTCCCTACAGCCGCCAGTGTGTGTCACCTGCAGACCTCACCAGCCTCCTGTCTCCCTACAGCCGCCAGCGTGTAACTTCCACACCTCACCAGCCTCCTGTCTCCCTACAGCCACCAGCATGTAACCTGCACACCTCACCAGCCTCCTGTCTCCCTACAGCCGCCAGCGTGTGTCACCTGCAGACCTCACCAGCCTCCTGTCTCCCTACAGCCGCCAGCATGTAACCTGCACACCTCACCAGCCTCCTGTCTCCCTACAGCCGCCAGCATGTGTCACCTGCAGACCTCACCAGCCTCCTGTCTTCCTACAGCTGCCAGCATGTAACCTGCACACCTCACCAGCCTCCTGTCTCCCTACAGCCGCCAGCGTGTGTCACCTGCAGACCTGAGTGCTCCGTCCCTACAGCCCCCAGCGTGTGTCACCTGCAGACCTGACCGGCCTGCTCCGTTCCTACAGCCGCCAGCGTGTGTCACCTGCAGACCTGACCGGCCTTCTCCGCCCCTACAGCCCCCAGCGTGTCACCTGCAGACCTGACCGGCCTTCTCTGTCCCTACAGCCCCCAGCGTGTGTCATCTGCAGACATGACCGGTCTGCTCTGTCCCTACAGCCCCCAGCGTGTGTCACCTGCAGACCTGACCGGCCTGCTCCGTCCCTACAGCCACCAGCGAGTGTCATCTGCAGACCTGACTGGCCTGCTTCGCCCCCACAGCCAGGTCTCCGTGCAGACCTGACCGGGTGCCCTCAGCAGCCAGGCTGCAGAGTGGCCTGGGGCATCCGCTGTCCTGGTAAAAGCCCCGCCTTCCCGCCCAGCAGGCTCCGCCCACCGCAGCTTCTGCCCAAGTACAGGTGCCCAGGGCTCCAGGCCTTTCATTCTGAGCCCAGCCCCTGCCCACTCTGTCCCCGAGCACCGTGGCCCCGCCCCCCGTCCAGGCTGGCTGTCCCGAGAGCGCAGCCCTTACCCGGTGGCTGGAGGCCAAGGCAGATCCCAGGATCCCCCACAGACGTGGTCATCTGTGGCCAGACGGAAGCTGCTGGGGACCTGGAGAGAGAGGAATGTGGGGTGTGACTGTGGCGGCGCGTCGGGGCCCCACCCTGCACCCCCGTGCGCAGCCAGACGGGCTCCGCCGGGCAGTGGGGCAGGGAGGGGGTGTTGCTGCTCCGAGACACGGCCCAGCCCGGGTTCCATGTGGGCGTCGGAGTCGGGGCAAGCAGCCCCAGACCCCTTTGGGGGGCGGGCACCCAGGCCCTGAACCCCCAGCACCCAATTTAGTCCCTCTCTTCGTGTTTGCCCAGCCCAGACTGCCCCCCCCCCCTCAGCCCCCGGCCACTCCTCCCCCGGGCAGCCCCCCCTTCCTTTGTTCACACCCCTTCCCTGGCCAGCTGGGAAGTTGCTAGTCACGGTCTATGTGCCCTGCCCCCAGGGACCCGCCCCCCCCCGGGCAGTAGGGGTCACCCACAGCACCCAGTGACTGCGAACCAGAGTGAACCCAGGGCCACAAGAGTGTACAGCTCCCCACGTCGCAGAGACGGCCCCCCCACGTCGCAGAGGAGTTACTGGGAGGTCCCGAGTTCCTCCCCCCGAGTAGAGCAGAGTCCTGGCAAACCTCCCGGCAGGACTTAAAGCCATTCAGGGGATAGTGACCTGGATACCCTGCCCCAGCTCCTCCCCAGAGCCAGCCGCATCTCAGCGCCAGGCAACAATCCCCCATAACCAGTCCCCGCCCCAGCTCCTCCCCAGAGCCAGCCGCATCTCAGCGCCAGGCAACAATCCCCCATAACCAGCTTCTGCCCCAGCTCCGCCCCAGAGCCAGCCGCATCTCAGCGCCAGGCAACAATCCCCCATAACCAGTCCCTGCCCCAGCTCCGCCCCAGAGCCAGCCGCATCTCAGCGCCAGGCAACAATCCCCCATAACCAGTCCCTGCCCCAGCTCCGCCCCAGAGCCAGCCGCATCTCAGCGCCAGGAACAATCCCCCATAACCAGTCCCCGCCCCAGCTCCTCCCCAGAGCCAGCCGCATCTCAGCGCCAGCAACAATCCCCTATAACCAGCTTCTGCCCCAGCTCCTCCCCAGAGCCAGCCGCATCTCAGCGCCAGCAACAATCCCCCATAACCAGCCCCCCAGCTCCTCCCCAGAGCCAGCCGCATCTCAGCGCCAGGCAACAATCCCCCATAACCAGTCCCCGCCCCAGCTCCTCCCCAGAGCCAGCCGCATCTCAGCGCCAGGCAACAATCCCCCATAACCAGTCCCCCCCCCAGCTCCTCCCCAGAGCCAGCCGCATCTCAGTGGGGGCCCAGAGGAGGTGTCTGCAGAGAGGGGGCTGCACATTCAGCTGCCCCTCGCCCGCCTCCTGGCGCTGCCTGGATCGCTGGGCACAACCCTGTGCCCCCCCCCGCCTGCCCCTCTGCACCGCCCAGCAGGGCCTCACCTTAACTCCAGCCCCTGCCCCGGCCCCCTCCCCGGCCCTGCCCCCGCCTCCCAGCCCTGCCCCTGGCCCCCTCACTCCCCGGCCCTGCCCCCCCCTCACTCCCAGCCTGCCCCAGCCCCTCCTCCCCCGGCCCTGCCCCCACCTCCCCAGCCCCCCTCCCCCCGGCCCTGCCCCTGGTCCCCTCCCCTGGCCCTGCCCCTGGCCCCCTCCCTCCCCGGCCCTGCCCCTGGTCCCCCTCCCTTCCCGCTCCTGCATCCCCGGTACCTGCTGCGGCTCCGATCGGGCCTGGGAGGAGCCGCCGCTTCCGCTTCCGAGAGCCCCGGCCCCGCGGGATGCGGGAGGGCCCGAGGAAAGATGCGGGGATGCGATGGGAGGGGTCCGGGCGATGCGGGCGATGCGGGGATGCGAAGGCGATGCAGGCGGAGGGTCCGAGGGATGCGGGGCGATGCGGGGGATGCGGGGCGATGCGGGCGGAGGGGTCCGGGGGATGCGGGGCGATGCGGGCGGAGGGGTCCAGGGGATGCGGGGCGATGGGGGATGCGGGGCGATGCGGGCGGAGGGGTCTGGGGATGCGGGGCGATGCGGGCGGAGGGGTCCAGGGGATGCGGGGCGATGCGGGCGGAGGGGTCTGGGGCGATGCGGGGGAGGGGTCCGGGATGGGCGATGCGGGCGGAGGGGTCAGGGGATGCGGGGCGATGCGGGCGGAGGGGTCTGGGGGGGCGGGGCGATGCGGGCGGAGGGGTCCGGGGATGCGGGGCGATGTGGGGAGGGGTCTGGGGGATGCGGGGCGATGCGGGCGGAGGGGTCGGCGGAGGGGTCAGGGGATGCGGGGCGATGCGGGCGGAGGGTCCGGGGCGATGCGGGCGGAGGGGTCCGGGGATGCGGGGCGATGCGGGGAGGGGTCTGGGGATGCGGGGCGATGCGGGCGGAGGGGTCCGGGGCGACCCACGGCGCTGAGCCCGGCCCGGTGTTTGGGGCTCGGTGTTTGCTGCGGGACGGGGCCATCGGTCACTGGGAAACGGCTCCTGGGCCAGACACCCCCTCGGCTGGGGTGGGAGATGCGGGAGTACTGTCTGGGGGCGGGTACTGGGGCGGGGAGTTCCGGGGCGTGTCGGTACCGGGAGGCGGGGTCGGGTACCGGCTGGGGACGTGGAGTTCCGGGGGTCGGGTACCGGCTGGGGGCAGGGAGTTCCGGGTCGGGTACCGCCTGGGGGCGGGGAGTTCCGGGGTCGGGTACCGGCTGGGGCAGGGAGTTCCGGGGTCGGGTACCGCCTGGGGACGTGGAGTTCCGGGGTCGGGTACCGGCCGGGGGCAGGGAGTTCGGCTGGGGACGGGAGTTCCTGGGGTCGGGTACCGGCTGGGGTCGGGTACCGGCCTGGGGGCAGGGAGTTCCGGGGTCGGGTACCGCCTGGGGTCGTGGAGTTCTGGGGTCGGGAGTTCCGGCCGGGGTCAGGTACCGGCTGGGGACGTGGAGTTCCGGGGGTCGGGTACCGGCTGGGGTCGGGTACCGCCTGGGGGTCGGGTACCGGCTGGGGTCGGGTACCGCCTGGGGGCGGGGAGTTCCGGGGGCGGGTACCGGCTGGGGGGCGGGAGTTCCGGGGTCAGGTACCGCCTGGGGGCGGGGAGTTCCGGGGGCGGGTACCGGCTGGGGGCGGGTACCGCCTGGGGGCGGGGAGTTCCGGGGGGCGGGTACCGGCTGGGGGCGGGGAGTTCCGGGGTCAGGTACCGCCTGGGGGCGGGAGTTCCGGGGGCGGGTACCGGCTGGGGGGCGGGTACCGGCTGGAGGGGCAGGTACCATTCAGAGGACTCATGGTCCGTGGCTGTGCCAGGAACGCAATGTAGAACGGCGCTTACCCGGTTAGAAAACGGGGCTGGGCTCTCCCCGTGGGCCCCCCTCAGCCGGCCGACAGGCTCCTGACAGTCCCCTTGCTCCTTCCCGGGGGAAAGGTGTCCCCAGGCCCGAGCCCCTGCTGGGCCGAGGTTCTAAAGGGCATCGCCCAGCTCCCCTACCCCAAGGCTCAGCAAGAGTCACACCCCCAATTCCCATCCCATCCAGGCCTGAGGGCAGCCCCGGGGAAACTGAGGCATGCCCAGTGCTCACAGTGTGGTCTTGGGAGGGAGCTGCTGCCAAAGCACACACCCCACAACAGAACAAGTTGACTAAAGCCCCCACTTGGGCACAGGGTTATAAGAACATCAGAGCGGCCAGACTGGGCCAGATCAAGGGTCCATCCAGCCCAGTGTCCTGTCTGCCCACAGTGGCCAGTGCCAGGTGCCCCAGAGGGAGGGAACAGAACAGGGAACCATCACATGATCCCTCCCCTGTCACCCACCTCCAGACAGAGGCCAGGGACACCATTCCTACCCAGCCTGGCTAATAGATTCATGGAGGTTGGGTCCATAAATGGCTATCTCGTTCTTTTTTGAACCCTGTTAAAGTTCTAGCCTTCACCACATCCTCTGGCAAGGAGTTCCACAGGTTGACTGTGCTGCTGAGTGAAGAAAAACTTCCTTTGGTTTGTTTTAAACCTGCTGCCTATTCATTTCATTTGGTGACCCCTAGCTCTTATATTGTGGGAGTAAGTAAATAACTTTTCCTTATTCACTTTTTCCATACCAGTCATGATTTTATAGACCTTTCTCATATCCCCCTTTAGTCTCCTTCTTTCTAAGCTGAAAAGTCCCATTCTCTTTAATCTCTCTTCATATGGGACCCGTTCCAAACCCCTCGTCATTTTAGTTGCCCTTTTCTGAACCTTTTCCAATGCCAGTATATCTTTTTTGAGATGAGGCAACCACACGTGTACGCAGTATTCAAGCTGTGGGTGTATCATGGTTTTATGTAGAGGCAGGGGCAGCCCGTGGATGCAGGCAACCTCAGCAGTTGCCTAGGCCGCTGCGTTTAACACGGCGTCCAATGACGTCACAGCATTGAGGGCTATGGAAGTGGGGGCGCCGATCGCGCATTCTGCCTGCGGCGCCAGTTGCCGGCAGCTCTCCTCGAGCCGCTGCTGGATAGACGCAATAAGAGATTTTCTGTTTTATTCTCTGTCCCTTTTTAAATGATTCCTAACATCCTGTTTGCTTTTCTGACCGCCGCTGCGCACTGCCTGGGTGTTTTCTGACCGCCCCTGCGCACTGCCTGGGTGTTTTCTGACCGCCGCTGCGCACTGCCTGGGTGTTTTCTGACCGCCCCTGCGCACTGCCTGGGTGTTTTCTGACCGCCCCTGCGCACTGCCTGGGTGTTTTCTGACCGCCGCTGAGCACGGCCTGGGTGTTTTCTGACCGCCCCTGCGCACTGCCTGGGTGTTTTCTCACTGCTGCTGCGCACTGCCTGGCTGTTTTCTGAGAACTGTCCACAATGACTCCAAGATCTCGCTCTTGGGTAGTTGTAGCCAAATTAGTCCCCATCATATTGTACGTATAGTTGGGGTTATTTATAAATTATTACATTATTTGTCGAGCCCTGGGCATTACTTTACATTTATCAACAGGAAATTTCATTTGCCATTTTGTTTCCCAGTCACTTAGTTTGGTGAGATCTTTTTGAAACTCTTCACAGTCTGCTTTGGTCTGAACTATCTTGAGCAGTTTGGGATCATCTGCTCATTTTGCCACCTCACTGTTTACCCCTTTCTCTAGATCATTTATGAATAAGTTGAATAGGATGGGTCCCAGGACAGACCCTTGGGGGACCCCACTAGTTACCTCTCTCCACTTGGGAAACTGACCATTTAGTCCTACCCTTTGTTTCCTGTCTTTTAACCAGTTCTCAATCCATGAAAGGACTTTCCCTCCTATCCCATGACAATTTACTTTACTTAAGAGCCTTCGGTGAGGGACATTGTCAAAGGCTTTCTGGAAATCCAAGTACACTAGATCCACTGGATCCCCCTTGTCCACATGTTTGTTGGCCCTCTCAAAGAACTCTAGCAGATCAGTAAGGCAGGGTTTCCCTTTACAGAAACCATGTTGACTTTCCCCCAACAAATTATATTCATCCACGTGTCTGACCATTTTATTTTTTACTATAGTTTCAACTAATTTACCAGGTGCTGATGTTAGACTTACCGGTCTGTAATTGCCAGGGTCACCTCTAGAGCCCTTCTTAAATATTAGCGTCACGTTAGGTACCTTCCAGTCCTTGGGTACAGAAGCTGATGTAAAGGACAGGTTACAAACCACAGTTAATAGTTCCGCAATTTCCCATGTTGGGTGAATGCCATCTGGTCCCGGTGACTTGTTACTGTTACTGCCCCACCTTTCCCCCAACAGCCCCACGCTGGGTCTGCCCCCCCCAAGGCACCACACTAGCTCTGTCCCCGCCATTTCCCCACGGGCACTGCGCTGGGTCTGCCCCCATGGCACCACACTAGCTCTGTCCCCCGCCATTCCCCCACGGGCACTGCACTGGGTCTGCCCCTCCCCATGGCACCACACTAGCTCTGTCCCCCCACCATTCCCACGGGCACTGCACTGGGTCTGCCCCCACGGCACCACACTAGCTCTGTCCCCCGCCATTCCCCACGGGCACTCGCTGGGTCTGCCCCCACGGCACCACTAGCTCTGTCCCCTGCCATTCCCAGGCACTGCGCTGGGTCTGCCCCCCCCAGCACCACACTAGCTCTGTCCCCCCGCCATTCCCCCACGGGCACTCGCTGGGTCTGCCCCACGGCACCACACTAGCTCTGTCCCCCCCATTCCCACGGGCACTCGCTGGGTCTGCCCCCCCACGGCACCACACTGGCTCTGTCCCCCGCCATTCCCCCCACGGGCACTCGCTGGGTCTGCCCGCCCCATGGCACCACACTAGCTCTGTCCCCCGCCATTCCCCACGGGCACTGCGCTGGGTCTGCCCCCACGGCACCACACTAGCTCTGTCCCCCGCCATTCCCCACGGGCACTGCGCTGGGTCTGCTCCCCCACGGCACCACACTAGCTCTGTCCCCCCGCCATTCCCCCACGGGCACTGCGCTGGGTCTGCCCGCCCCACGGCACCACACTAGCTCTGTCCCCCCGGCCATTCCCCACGGGCACTGCGCTGGGTCAGCCCCCACGGCACCACACTAGCTCTGTCCCCGCCATTCCCATGGGCACTGCACTGGGTCTGCCCCCACGGCACCACACTAGCTCTGTCCCCGGCCATTCCCCATGGGCACTGCACTGGGTCTGCCCACGGCACCACACTGGCTCTGTCCCCCGCCATTCCCCCACGGGCACTCGCTGGGTCTGCCCCACGGCACCACACTAGCTCTGTCCCCTGCCATTCCCCCACAGGCACTGCGCTGGGTCTGCCCCCACGGCACCACACTGGCTCTGTCCCCTCCGCCATTTCCCCACGGGCACGGCGCTGGGTCTGCCCCCACGGCACCACACTGGCTCTGTCCCCGCCATTCCCCCACGGGCACTGCGCTGGGTCTGCCCCCACGGCACCACACTAGCTCTGTCCCCCGCCATTCCCTCCATGGGCACTGCGCTGGGTCTGCCCCCACGGCACCACACTAGCTCTGTCCCCCGCCATTTCCCATGGGCACTGTGCGCTGGGTCTGCCCCCCACGGCACCACACTAGCTCTGTCCCCTGCCATTCCCCACGGGCACTGCGCTGGGTCTGCCCCCCACGGCACCACACTAGCTCTGTCCCCTGCCATTCCCCACGGGCACTGCGCTGGGTCTGCCCCCACGGCACCACACTAGCTCTGTCCCCCTGCCATTCCCCACGGGCACTGCGCTGGGTCTGCCCCCACGGCACCACACTAGCTCTGTCCCCTGCCATTCCCCACAGGGCACTGCGCTGGGTCTGCCCCCACAGGCACCACACTAGCTCTGTCCCCTCCGCCATTCCCCCACGGGCACCGCGCTGGGTCTGCCCCACGGCACCACACTAGCTCTGTCCCCTGCCATTCCTCCATGGGCACTGCGCTGGGTCTGCCCCCACGGCACCACACTAGCTCTGTCCCCGCCATTCCTCCATGGGCACTGTGCTGGGTCTGCCCCCACGGCACCACACTAGCTCTGTCCCCCTGCCATTCCCCACGGGCACTGCGCTGGGTCTGCCCCACGGCACCACACTAGCTCTGTCCCCTGCCATTCCCCACGGGCACTGCGCTGGGTCTGCCCCACGGCACCACACTAGCTCTGTCCCCTGCCATTCCCCCACGGGCACTGCGCTGGGTCTGCCCCCCCACGGCACCACACTAGCTCTGTCCCCCCCTGCCATTCCCCCCACGGGCACTGCGCTGGGTCTGTGTGCTGTCTACTCTTCTGGCCCTGGGTTCACTCTGGTTCACAGTCACTGGTTGCTGTTGTGCTGTGGGTGACCCCTACTGGCCGGTGTCTGTTAGCACTGCCCGGGGAAGGGTCACCCTGATCAGAAGCACCTAGGCCATGGGTTCCCAAACTGGCGGGCGTGCCCCCGGGGGGGTGAAGGAATTCCGGAGGTGTGCGAGGAGACCCAGACCCCATCACATTTTGCTACTCCGGTCAGTTCCTTTTTTTTTTTTTTTTCCTCTACCAGTTTTGATATTGGGGGGTGGAGGGGCGGGGGAGGGTTTCTCAAAAAGCAAAAAGGGGGCGATGCCAAAAAGTTTGGGAACCGCTGACCTAGGCAATGGCCAGCGGCTTCTCACCTGGCCATGAGTTGGGGGGGCTGCCGGGGTGAGGAGTGTTCTGGGGTTTGGAGAGGGGGCAGTCTGGGCTGGGCAAACAGGAAGAGAAGGGACTGAATCAGGTGCTGGGGGTTCAGGGCCTGGGTGCTCCGCTCGCTGACAGCTGCAGACACCGCCACCTATTACTGCGCCAGAGACACAGTGACACAGAGCAACGTAGGGCCCGCACAAAAAGGGGCAGAGACATTCTCAATAGACCTTTAGCGCATTTATGAAAGAGAAAGAGAGAAAAAGGAAAGGAAAGGAAGAATCGGTCCTAGTGCTCCAGGCTTGCGAACAGGAGCGGCTAACAGGGAGTTTGGAGAGGGAGTTCAGAGGGGGAGGTTAGAGGGCACTAGTGACTTCTGACCTTCTTTAAACATAACTTTTATAATCTATATTCCAGAGGTTTAAAAAGAATCCCAGTTTAGACTTAAACTTATTCATTAGAAAAATGGAGACAGAAGCCCAGCAGCAGAGTGGGGGCTAACCTGTTTATTGCCGAGTGTAACATGTATGATTACCTGCCCTGTGGGCGGGTGGCGATGTGTGCACCAAGGAGCTCCTGACCTCAGAGACCGAGTTCGGGCTTTGGAGGCCAGGGTGGCTGAACTGGAGGAGCTAAGGGAGGTAGAGAGATATGTTGATGAGACTTTCCGGGACACTGTAGTACTGTCCCACCTCCAGTCTGAGAGCCCCAGTGCTCTTAAGGAGGATGAAAGTCTCAAGGGAACAGAGCATTCAATGGGAGCAGAGGGAAACCATCCCATAGTTGGGACCCTCCTCCCAGAGGATGTTGCGGTATCCTCTCGCACTGAGGATACCTCTGAGGGGGAGGGAATGCCAGTTGTTAGGAAGAGTCAGGTGTTAGTAGTGGGTGATTCGATCGTTAGAAGCATAGATAGTTGGGTTTGTGATGACCGGGAGAACCGTATGGTCACTTGCCTGCCTGGTGCGAAGGTTGCGGATCTCTCGAGGCATCTAGATAGACTTATGTGTAGTGCTGGGGAGGAGCCGGTGGTCGTGGTACATGTAGGTACCAATGACGTAGGGAAGGGTAGGAGAGATGTCCTGGAGGCCAAATTTAGGTTGCTAGGAAAGAGACTGAAATCCAGGACCTCTATGGTGGCATTCTCGGAAATGCTTCCAGTTCCACGCGCAGGGCCAGGTAGGCAGGCAGAGCGTCAGAGTCTCAATGCGTGGATGAGACGATGGTGTAGGGAAGAGGGGTTTGGATTTATTAGGAACTGGGGACACTTTTGGGAGAGGGGGAGCCTATACAGGAAGGATGGGCTCCACCTAAACCAGGGTGGAACCAGACTGCTGGCACTGAACATTAAAAAGGCCGTAGAGCAGTTTTTAAACTAAGACATCAGGGAAAGCCGATTGGTGCGGAGATGCACGTAAATCGGATGGAGACTTCTCTTAGAGGAGAATCCATTGATAGAGATTCTGTAAGCTGTAGTCAGAAAGAGAGGAGGGGAGAGGACAAACCATGGGCCAGAGCAGACAAACAACCGCATACAAAGGAATCCAATGCATCAGGGAAGGGCAGACTAATAAGCAGTGGCAAATTTTTAAAGTGCTTCTACACAAATGCTAGGAGTCTGACTAATAAGATGGGTGAACTAGAGTACCTAGTATTAAATGAGGAGATTGACATAATAGGCATCACTGAAACCTGGTGGAATGAGGAAAATCTGTGGGACACAATCATACCGGGATATAAACTATATCGAAAGGATAGAGCAGGCCGGGTGGGTGGAGTGGCACTGTATGTGAAAGATAATGTAGAATCAAATGAAATAAAAATATTAAATGAATCAACATGTTCAATAGAATCGCTATGGATAGTAATTCCATGCTCCAATAATAAGAAATTAGCAGTAGGGATATATTATCGACCACCTGACCAGGACAGGGATACTGACCTTGAAATGCTGAGGGAGATTACAGAGGCTACCAAAAATAAAGAACTCTATAATAATGGGGATTTTAATTACCCCCATATTGACTGGATACATGTCACCTCAGGAAGAGAAGCGGAGATAAAATTTCTCAATGGCTTAAATGACTGCTTCTTGGAGCAGCTGGTGCAGGAACCCACAAGGAGAGGGAATTCTCGATTTAGTCCTGAGTGGAGCGCAGGATCAGGTCCAGGAAATAACCGTTATAGGACCGCTTGGGAATAATGACCATAATATAATAACATTCAACATTCCTGTGGTGGGAAGAACACCTCAGCAGACCAGCACCCTGGCATTTAATTTCAAAAAGGGAATTACACAAAATGAGGAGGTTAGTTAAACAGAAATTAAAAGGCACAGTGACTAGAGCCAAATCCCTGCAAGCTGCATGGAAACTTTTAAAGACACCATAATAGAGGCCCAACTTAAATGTATACCCCAAATTAAAAACATAGCAAGAGACCTAAAAAGAGTCACCGTGGCTTAACCACCATGTAAAAGAAGCAGTGAGGGACAAAAGGCATCTTTTAAGAAGTGGAAGTCCAATCCTAGTGAGATAAATAGAAAGGAACATAAACACTGTCAAATCAAGTGTAAAAATGTAATAAGAAAAGCAAAAAAAGATTTTGAGGAACAGCTAGCCAAAAACTCAAAAAGAAATAACAAAATGTTTTTGAAGTACATTAGAAGCAGGAAGCCTGCTAAAAAACCTGTGGGTCCCCTAGACGATCGAGCTATAAAAGGCGCAATCAAGGACGATAAAGCCATTGCGGAGAAACTAAATGATTTCTTTGCTTCAGTCTTCACGGCTGAGGACGTTGGGGAGATTCCCAAATCTGCTCCGACCTTTGTGGGTGATGAATCTGAGGAACTGTCCCGGATTGAAGTGTCATTAGAGGAGGTTTTGGAACAAATAGAAAACTTAATGTTAACAAATCTCCGGGACCGGATGGCATTCATCCAAGGGTTCTAAAAGAACTCAAATGGGAAATTGCTGAACTATTATCTGTGGTTTGTAACCTATCCCTTAAATCGGCTTCCGTACCTAATGACTAGAAGGTAGCCAACGTGACACCAATATTTAAAAAGGGCTCTAGAGGCGATCCGGGCAATTACAGACCGGTAAGTCTAACTTCAGTACCTGGCAAATTAGTCGAAACAATAGTAAAGAATAAAATTGTGAAGCATGTAGAAGAACATAATTTGTTGGACAAAAGTCAACATGGGTTCTGTAAAGGGAAATCCTGTCTTACTAATCTATTAGAGTTCTTTCAAGGGGTTAACAAACACGCGGACAAGGGGGATTCGGTAGATATAGTACACTTAGATTTCCAGAAAGCCTTTGACAAGGTCCCTCACCAAAGGCTCTTGTGTAAATTACATGGCCCTGGGATAAGAGGGAAGGTCCTTTCTTGGATTGAGAACTGGTTAAAAGACCGGAAACAAAGGGTAGGAATAAATGGTAAATTTTCAGAATGGAGAGGGGTAACTAGTGGTGTCCCCAAGGGTCAGTCCTAGGACCAATCCTGTTCAACTTATTCATAAATGATCTGGAGAAAGGGGTAAGCAGTGAGGTGGTAAAGTTTGCGGATGATACCAAACTGTTTAGGATAGTCAAGACAGAAGCAGACTGTAAGGGACTCCAAGAAGATCTCACCAAACTGAGTGATTGGGCAACAAAATGGCAAATGAAATTTAATGTGGATAAGTGTAAAGTAATGCACATTGGGAAAAATAACCCCAACTATACGTACAGTATGATGGGGGCTAATTTGGCTACGACAAATCAGGAAAGAGATCTTGGAGTTATCGGGACAGTTCTCTGAAAACTTCCACACAGTGTGCAGCGGCGGTCAAAAAGGCAAATAGGATGCTAGGAATTATTAAGAAAGGGATAGAAAATAAGACCCAGAATATCTTACTGCCCTGTATAAAACTATGGTACGCCCACATCTTGAATACTGTGTACAGATGTGGTCTCCTCACCTCAAAAAGATATTTTGGCCTTGGAAAGGGTTCAGAAAAGGGCAACTAAAATGATTAGGGGTTTGGAACGGGTCCCATATGAGGAGAGGTTAAAGCGACTGGGACTTTTCAGTTTAGAAAAGAGGAGACTGAGGGGGATATGATAGAGGTGTATAAAATCATGAGTGGTGTGGAGAGGGCCGATAAAGAAAAGTTATTTATTAGTTCCTAATAGAAGAACTAGAGGACACCAAATGAAATTAATGGGTAGCAGGTTTAAAACTAATAAAAGAAAGTTCTTCTTCACACAGCTTGTAATCAGCCTGTGGAACTCCTTGCCAGAGGAGGCTGTGAAGGCTAGGACTATAACAGAGTTTAAAGAGAAGCTAGATAATTTCATGGAGGTTAGGTCCATAAAAGGCTATTAGCCAGGGATAAATGGTGTCCTTGGCCTCTGTTTGTCAGAGGCTGGAGGGGATGGCAGGAGACAAATCGCTTGATCATTGTCTTCGGTCCACCCTCTGGGGCACCTGGTGCTGGCCACTGTCGGCAGACAGGATACTGGGCTAGATGGACCTTTGGTCTGACCCGGTATGGCCGTTCTTATGTTCTTATGTTCTTATGGGGCTGCCTGCCCCGACTCCGACGCCCACATGGAACCCGGGCTGGGCCGTGTCTCGGAGCAGCAACACCCCCTCCCTGCCCCACTGCCCGGCGGATCCTGTCTGGCTGCGCATGGGGGTGCAGGGTGGGGGCCCCCGACGCACTGTGACAGTCTGCCCCCCGCCTTTCCCCCCGCAGCACCACGCTGCGTCTGCCCCCCACCTACCCACTCACAGCACTGCACTGGGTCTGCCCCCCTTCCCCACCTTTTCCCCCATGGGCACCGCGCTGGGACTGCACTGGGTCTGCCCCCACCTTTCCCCCCACGGTGCCGCGCTGGGTCTGCCCCCCCATGGGCACTACACTGGGTCTGCCCCCTCCCTTTCCCCATGGGCACCGCGCTGGGTCTGCCCTCCACCTTTCCCCACGGACACCGTGCTGGGTCTGCCCCCTCCCTTTCCCCATGGGCACTGCACTGGGTCTGCCCCTCACCTTTCCCCCCACAGGCACCACACTGGGAAACTGAGGCACACACACACACCTACAGTCATTACAGAACAGCAGAATCACATACACACCCCAGGGCAAACAGGGAATACAGTCCCCACTGTCAGGCCATCCCGGGGGGAGGCTGCCCTCACTGGGGTTGGGGCAGGAGGAGGCACGAGCCCGCCCAGGAGCCGGAGGGGAGCGCCGGAGGGAGCAGCCCCTGGCAGCCGGCCCGCTGGGCCTGGGCAGCGGCTCCTGGCAGCCGACGCCAGCAGCGAGGGCAGCGAGACAGGCACTGCAGCCAGCGTGCGCCAGCAGACCTGACCTGGGGTAGGGGACCAGGCACTGCAGCCAGGGGCCCTGGCGCGCTGGCTGGTGGACAGGCCCGCGACCCCGGGGGCTGGCCTGAGCAGCAGCCTGCCCGGGGGGTCTGAGACTGGAGAAGGGGGTGCCAGGGTCTGAGTACTCTGAGGGGGCGGCCTCTGCCCACCCTGCCCCTGCTCGTCCCAGCTGGGCCGTTCCCCAGCGCTGCTCGTGCCCACGTCTCAGCGCCTGGGCCGGTCACGCCGGGCCCGCTCCCCGCCCGCCCCGCCCGCCCGCCCTTCCCGGGCCTCCTGGACCTCCCTGCCCGCCCGCCCGCCTTCCCGGGCCCCTCCTGGACTACCGGCCCCCTTCCCGGGCCTCCCCCTGCCCGCCCCGCCCCTTCCTGGGCCCCTCCCCACCCGCCGCCCGCCCTGCGCCTTCATCCCTTCCCGGGCCTCCTGACCCCTCCCCACCCGCCGCCCACCCTGCGCCTTCGCCCCTTCCCGGGCCCCTCCTGGACCCCTCCTGCCCGCCCTTCCCGGGCCCCTCCCTGCCCACCCCGCCCCCTTCCGGGCCCCTCCTGGACCCCTCCCTGCCCACCCGGCCCCCTTCCCGGGCCCCTCCTGGACCCCCTCCTGCCCGCCCCGCCCCCTTCCTGGGCCCCTCCCACCCGCCGCCCGCCTCGCCTTCATCCCTTCCCGGGCCCCACCCACCCGCCGCCCACCCTGCGCCCTGCCCCCTTCCCGGGCCCCTCCTGGACCCCTCCCCACCCGCCCCGCTTCTTCCGGGCCTCCTGCCCACCGCCCCCTTCCCGGGCCTCCCTGGACCCCTCCCTGCCCGCCCGCCCCCTTCCCGGGCCCCTCCTGACCCCTCCCCACCCGCTGCCCGCCCTGCGCCTTCGCCTTCCCGGGCCCTCCTGGACCCCTCCCCACCTGCCGCCCGCCTGCGCCTTCCCAGGCCCCTCCTGCCCGCCCGCCCCCTTCCCGGGCCTCGCCACCCACCCTTTTCCCCTTCCTGGGCCCCTCCGCCGCCCCGCCCCCTTCCCGGGCCCCTCCTGCCCGAACCACCCCCTTCCCAAGGACCCCCTGCCCACCCTGCGCCCTTTCCCTGGGCCCCCACCCATCCTGTGCCCCTTCCTAGGGGCCCTCCAGACTCTGTGTCCCAAGGTAGGGAGCCCACATCCCCAAAGCAAGCACAGGACATGCTTGGGCTCATCCGCGCCCCCTCCCCATGGGGCTGGCTGTAGCCCCTGCACCAGGCTGGGACTTGCCCATGACAGCCCATCCCCCAACCCAGGCCCACCCGAGCCCTCCCCATCCCCACCCCTACCCCTGCCCATCCCCAACCCAGCCCCACCCGAGCCATGCCCACCGCATGCGCCCAGCCACTCAGACCAACCCCCCATGTGCCCAGCCCCCCGGACCCAGCCAGGCTGGCAGAGCAGTGACTCTCGCTGGTGGGGCCAACATGGAGGTGGCGCGAGGGCAATGGCCAGGGGGCAGCCTGGGTCCCCTCCCAGGGAGCGCCCACTCCCCTCAGCATCCCCAGGGCCCTGCCTCTGCCCTGCTGCACCCAGCGCCGTCCCTGCAAGCCAGGGCCCCGCTGGGTCCCCTTCCCGCTGTGACCTGGGCCCTCTCCCGCAGGCCGGGCGGCATGGCGCTCTTCGGGCAGCAGCTGGAGCCCCAGGCCTTCCTGCAGGTGCTGCGCTCGCTGGGGCTGGGCGCGGTGGCACAGCTGCAGGGCTCGGCCACGCCGGAGCAGCTGGAGCTGGTGCAGCGGGCGCTGGAGGCGCTGGACGGGGCGCTGGCGGGAAGCCCGGGGCTGCTGGACGATGCGGAGCTGGGGCGCTGCGAGGACAGCGTGGCCGCTGCCTATGGGCCGCTGGGGGCGGCGCTGCGGGCAGGCGCAGCCCAGGCCCCGCGCGAGAAGGAGCTGTTCCTGCAGCGCTGCGAGCAGTACCAGCTGGAGCGGCAGCTGCTGGGGCTGTGCCGGCGGGTGCAGGGCACGGCGCTGCTGGCGGGGTGCCCGGCGCTGCTGGAGCAGGCTGTGCAGGCCCAACAGCCCCGCCGCGGGCAGATGGCCCAGTTCTGCCAGCGCCTCAGGCTGGTGCTGGGCGCGGGGCTGCTGTGCCTGCTGGCGCAGGCCGGGCTGACGGGGCGCGACGGGGCCCTGCTGCTGGGCCGCTGGGCCGGCCCCGTGGCTGCGCTGCACCAGCGCATGGAAGAGGCCGTGGGCCAGTGCGCCGCCTACTTCCCGGGCCAGGCCCAGGAGGACGTGGCCGACGTCCTGGCCCAGGCCCCGCCGCCCGACCCTGCCGAGGCGGCCTCCCGGGTGCTGGCGCGGCTGGAGAAGAACTACGACTGGCTGTGCTGGGCGGTGATGGCCTGGCACGGCCAGCCGGGCCCCGAGGCAGACGAGGTGCTAGCCCAGGGCAGCTACATTGCGGGCCAGGCGGCCGGCGGGCTGCGGGTGGTGGCCTGCTACAGCGAGAGGCCCTGCGCGCTGGACAAGGCCCGCACCCACCAGCTGATCGGGGAGCTGGAGTGGAAGCTGCCCAACCCGCCGCCAGAGGTCTATGCCAGCCTGGAGGCCGAGCCGGCCCGCGCCCGGGGCTACCTGGCCCAGCGCATGCTGCACAAGCTGGCCGAGGGGCTGGGGCCCGGCGTCACCGTTCACGTGGTGCCCGGCCAGCTGGAGATGAGGAGCAACTTCCCGCCGGCCGCCTGCCTGCTGCACGAGTACCGGCACCGCCTGGCCTCGGGCACCGTCTGCATCTTCGGCTGAGCCGCCGGGGCCGGGCCGGGGGGGCCGGCTCTGAGCGCCCACCCCCCGGGCTGAGCCAATAAAGCCTGGTTCTGCCAACTGGTCCTGCAGCATCTGCCTCCTCGGGCCCCTTGCTGTGGCCCACACCTGGCCAGCCCCCACGTGGACCCACAGGGCCGGTGCTCTCCCCTCCCCCGCTTTCTAACAAGCCCAGAGGCCTTAGTGGGCCCGAGCCCAAGGGCCCCACTTCTCACCCCCCAGCCAGGCAGCTCCCTGCCAGGGCCGAGGCCACGCCGCTGAGCCGAGCCGAGCTGAGCCAGGCCCTGGCGGCTAGGCTGTGGAGGGCCTGGGCCGGGTCGCAGGCGGGGCCGGCTCTGTCCGTTCCCTGGGGCCGCAGGGCTGGATGCACCTTGGCCCGACCCAGCCTGGCAGTTTGCATGTTGGGGGCCAGCCCTGGGGAGACACCCGCCCCCTACTGCCCCCCGGCCCCCTACTGCCCCCGGCCCCCTACCGCCTCCAGCCCTGAGCCTCCCCACCTCCCTACTGCCCCCAGGCCGCTACCGCCTCCAGCCTGAGCCTCCCGCCTCCCTACTGCCCCCAGCCCCTACCGCCTCCAGCCCTGAGCCCTCCCCACCTCCCTTCTCCCAGCCTGAGCCTCCCCCCCCCTCCCTACTGCCCCCAGGCCCCTACCGCCTCCAGCCCTGAGCCCTCCCGCCTCCCTACAGCCCCGGCCCCTACCGCCTCCAGCCCTGAGCCTCCCCGCCTCCCTACAGCCCCCGGCCCCTACCGCCTCAGCCCTGAGCCCCGCCTCCCTACCGCCCACCCCCTACCGCCTCCAGCCCTGAGCCCCCGCCTCCCTACAGCCCCCGGCCCCTACGCCTCCAGCCCTGAGCCCCCGCCTCCAGCCCTGAGCCCCGCCTCCCTACCGCCCCGGCCCCTACCGCCTCCAGCCCTGAGCCCCCGCCTCCCTACCGCCCCGGCCCCTACCGCCTCCAGCCCTGAGCCCTCCGCCTCCTACTGCCCCCACCCCCTACCGCCTCCAGCCCTGAGCCCTCCGCCTCCCTACCGCCCCGCCCCTACCGCCTCCAGCCCTGAGCCTCCCGCCTCCCTACCGCCCCCACCCCCTACCGCCTCCAGCCCTGAGCCCTCCGCCTCCCTACCGCCCCCGCCCCCTCCAGCCCTGAGCCCCCTGCCTCCCTACAGCCCCCAGCCCCTACCGCCTCCACCCCCTGAACCCCCGCCTCCCTACCGCCCCCGGCCCCTACCGCCTCCAGCCCTGAGCCTCCCCGCCTCCCTACCGCCCCCAGCCCCTACCGCCTCAGCCTGAGCCTCCGCCCCGCCCCTAGCCCCTCCCCCTCCCCCTCCCCCTCAGCCCTGAGCCCCCGCCCAGCCTGCCTCCCCCCCCTCCCCTCAGCCCCCCCCCCCCAGAGCCTCCGAAGGCCCCCCAGCCCCCCCCCCAGTGCCCCCCCTCCCCCAGCCCCTCCCCCCGCATGCAAATACACACCCACGTGCCCGCCCCAGACCGAGCCCCGCCCCCCCGAGCAGACACACGCGGGCGGGGGGGGCGCAATTTATTGGCTCCGGCGAAGTCCACTGAGCGGGGCGGGGGGACATCGGGATGAGGGAGGAACCATCATACGGGGAGGGAGGTGGAAGGTCCCATCTCGCTGGGGGGGCGTTTCGGGGAGCTGGAGTAGAGGGGTTGGGAAGCGTGGCGGCTGGAAAGGTCCATCTTGCCGGGGTCAGGAAGCGTGGCGGGAGGAAAGGTCCATCCTGCGGGGTCGGAAAGCGTGGCGGGAGGAAAGGTCCATCCTGCGGGGGTCGGAAGCGTGGCGGGAGGAAAGGTCCATCCTGCGGGGGGGGGTCGGGAAGCGTGGCGGATGGAAGGCCCCAGCTCGCCTGGAGAGGGGGCGGGGTTAGAAGAGCGTGGCGGATGGAAGGTTCCATCTCACCGGGGAAGGGGGGGCTCAGGGAGCATTGCGGCTGAAACGTTCCGCCTCGCTCGGAGCGTAGGGTTCGGGATCGTGGCGGCTGGAAGGTTCCACCTCGCTTGGGAAAAGGGGGGGGGTTCGGGAGCGTGGCGGCTGGAAGGTTCCACCTCTCTTGGGAAAAGGGGGTTCGGGAGCGCGGCGGCTGGAAGGTTCCATCTGGCCCGGGGGGGGTCAGGGAGCGTGGGGGCTGGAAGGTTCCATCTAGCCCAGGGGGGGTTGGGGGAGCGTGGGGGCTGGAAGTTTTCCATCTAGCCCAGGGGGGGTTCGGGGAGCGTGGGGGCTGGAAGGTTCCATCTCGCCCAGGGGTTCGGGAGCGTGGCGGCTGGAAGGGCCCATCTCGCCCATGGGGGTTTGGGGAGCGTGGCGGCTGGAAGGTTCCATCTCGCCCATGGGGGTTCGGGAGCATGGTGGCTGGAAGGGCCCATCTCGCCCAGGGGGGTTTGGGGAGCATGGTGGCTGGAAGGTTCCATCTTGCCCAGGGGGGTTCGGGGAGCATGGTGGCTGGAAGGTTCCATCTCGCCTATGGGGGTTTGGGGAGCGTGGCGGCTGGAAGGTTCCATCTCGCCCAGGGTTCGGGGAGCGTGGTGGCTGGAAGGTTCCATCTCGCCCAGAGGGGTTCGGGAGCACGTGGGGCTGGAAGGTTCCATCTCGCCCAGGGGGTTCGGGGAGCGTGGCGGCTGGAAGGTTCCATCTCGCCCAGAGGGGTTCGGGGAGCGTGGCGGCTGGAAGGTTCCATCTCGCCCATGGGGTTTGGGAGCGGCGGCTGGAAGGTTCCATCTCGCCCAGGAGGTTCGGGAGCGTGGCGGCTGGAAGGGCCCATCTCGCCGGGGATTCAGAAAGCAGTGCCATTGGAAGGTTCCATTCCTGGGGCGTGGCGGCTGGAAGGGCCCATCTCGCCACGCTGGCGTAGCGGTGGAAGGTGTTTCCGTGGAAGAGGTGCACGCCGTTCACGTTGCACATGGCGCTGTCCACGTGGTCATGGGGGATGGGTCCCTCTGGCCCCAGGCCCCGCGGGCTTCGGGTCAGGTCCACCTGCTGCATGCGGCTCCCTGCGGGGCAGGCCGGAGCCCGTCAGAGCCCAGCCAGGCCAGGCGCCCTGCCCCACTCCCGCTCACCCACTGCCCCCCAAGGCACAGCCAGGCCAGGAGGATGGAGGGACTTGCCAAGGACCCATAATGCCAGAACCCAGGAGTCCTGCACCCCCTCCAGATACCTCACCAGCCAACCCCTCCCAGGGCCAGGAGAGAACCCAGGAGTCCTGGCTCCTGCCCCCAACCCGCTCTAGCCACTAGCCCCCACTCCCCACGCCAGGGATAGAAGACAGGAGTCTTGACTCCTAGGCCCCGGATGTACCCACTAGACCACACTGCCCTCCAGCCCTTTCTTTCCTGCTGGGGCAGCCCCTGCCCTGCCAGCCCCACCTTTGATGACGAAGAGCTGGTCAGAGTGGGGGCAGGTGAAGGTGGCGTCAGCATTCGTGATGCCCAGCTCCTCCTGCAGGCTGCGCGGGTAACCCTCCACCTGCGTGTAGCCCTGCCCCGCCCGGTAGATGGAGACCTGGGAGCCCTGCAAGGCACAGTGTGTGGGGAGATCCAAAGGCCCCATCCCGAGCACCCTGAATGAGGCCTGGGGGGACACGGATGCCCTGTGCCCACCCTGCTCTGGGGGGGCAGACACCCAGCCCCTGCCTGCTCTGGGGGGGAACAGACACCCAGTCCCCGCCTTCTCTGGGGGAGCAGACACCCTGCCCCCATTATGCTAGGGGGGGCAGACACCCAGCCCCCGCCTTCTCTGGGGGAGGACACCCAGCCCCCGCCTTCTCTGGGGGGAGCAGACACCCAGCCCCCATCATGCTGGGGGGGGGGGCAGACACCCAACCCCCGCCTTCTCTGGCGGGGCAGACACCCAACCCCCACCTTCTCTGGGAGGGCAGACACCCAGCCCCCGCCTTCTCTGGGGGGACAGACACCCAGCCCCCGCCTTGCTTGGGGGGGCAGACACCCAGCCCCCGCCTTGCTTGGGGGGGCAGACACCCACAGACAGCCGCCCAGGCAGGCGGGGAGCCAGACGCCCTGTTGTGAGTCGGTCGGGCCCCCCTCACCTGGATCAGGTAGAGTTTGTTGTCCCAGCTGAAGGCGCTGTCCACCGGCCCGGCCAGGTCCTGCCACGTGTGGTTGAGTGGCCACGAGTGCCAGCCGTCCCGCGCGGAGTCCAGGCGGAAGTACAGGCCCCCTGCCCGGGCGAGAGTGTCTGGGCTCTGCAGAGCGGGGGCAGGGCCGGGGGCAGGGCCGGGGCTGAAGCTGCTTAGGGTGGGTGGGTGGGTGGGGATTCATTGCCTGGGGGCTGCCCAGCACTCCCTGGCACTGACCCCAGCCCCGTCCCGATCCCACTGGCAGCCGAGGGGAAGCAGGACCTGCCGTGTGCCAGGGACAGACGGACACACGGCCCAGCAGCTAGGCTGGCAGGGGGGCCGCGGCTCAGTGCCAGCCAAGGGCATCGTGCTGGGGGCTGGGCAGGACTAGTCCGTGCAGGGACAAGGGCCAACATGTCCGTCCATGTGTAGAATAAATGTTGTTCTGCGCGCAGAGGCCTGTGTGGATGTGCACCACCAGGAGACACACAAACCCTCTGCAGCAGCCGCCCCAGCGCCCGGCGCACAGGGACCCTGCCAAGGGCTCCGGTGCCCTGGCCTGGCCCTGGCCACACAATGAGCTCGGACTCCGCCCCCTTCTCCCAGCTTGTGGGTCAGGGCCCTCCCTTGGGGACCCCAGCCTGGGGGCCAGGAGCCAGGCCCCGGGACCTGCCGGCCACACACGGACCCACAGACCTGCCCTGTGAGCTCTGGGGCCTGGGTCCCCCCACAGGCCAGGCACAGCCTGGGCACAGAGCAGACCTGTGGAGCCAGGGAAGCCTCCAGGATGTGGCCAGAAGGGGGGAAGGGCTCCGGGCAGTGTCCCGAAGGGGGTACGGGGAGGGCTCGGGCAGTGTCCAGAAGGGGGACAGGGGAGGGGCTCCGGGCAGTGTCCCGAAGGGAGTGCGGGGAGGAGGCTCCGGGCAGTGTCCAGAAGCGGGGTACAGGGGGAAGGGCTCCGGGTAGTGTCCCGAAGGGGGGGTACGGGGGAGGGCTGTGGGGTGCCAGATAATTTTCCTGGCCACAGACAAGGGCTCCTAGTGACCCATGCGGGCCGTGGGCACTCCCCGAGGGGGGGAAGGGCCCCGGGGCGTGGCTGCAGTGGGGGAGCCCTGGTGCCCGGCACGGTCGCTCCCCACTCACCCCGGAAGGCGTAGGTGCGGCCGGCGTCGTCGGCGGTGAAGGCCTGGAAGGGGAGGCCACTGCAGGGGTCCCAGCTGGCCATGGTGCTGGCGTTTCGGCGGGCCTCATGCCCGTGGCCTGTGCCCGCCCAGTGGGGGAGAGGGATCAGCGACATGGCCCGTGGGCGCCGAGTTCGGGGGCACAGGATGGGTATGGGGCAGCCAGGAGAGCAGGGGGCCTGAAGGGGGCCGGGGTCACAGACCAGGGCATGCTGGGTGGTGGCCAGCAGCTGGCAGGAGGGCAGCAGGGAGATGGCAGGAGGCAGCCGGGGAGCAGGCAGGGGATGGCGGGGGTGTCACATTACTGGATTTTAAGGGGAGCAGCCAGATCACTGCTACACCCGGGGGGGGGGGTGTTTGCCCCAAAAGTGTATACAGAGGGGGCCATGTGAGGTGTCACATGAAAGCTTGTGTCCTACTGATTCTGTGTCTGCTACTCCTGTAATGGTATGATCTCTGTGTGTGGAGTTAGAAACATGGACTCTGCAAGGGATGCTCAGCCAGTGGCTATGCTAATTAGCAAGGAGACAATGAATCTCTAGGTGCCACTACACACATCAGGAATGGGACTGATACCTAGGGGCTGCCAGCAGGGGACACAGGGATGGGCCACGGGCCAGGTGACCTGCTGCAGCCAAGAAGATGCCAGGAGAGGGATATAAGTGCCACGTGGCACCCTCATATTGGTCTTCAGCTCACTCTTGACCCCAGATGCGGCCTCGCAGGGAACCACGAGCCGGGAAGAACCGTGGGCCCATCCTGACATAGGCTGTACACCAGAGACTTAAGCCAGCAGTTACAACATCTCTGCTAGAGCCTGCATGGAGAACTGGGAGATTCGATGCATGTAACGTATGATACTTTAACAACCTCACTCTCAGGCTTTTCTTTCTTTTAGTAATAAACCTTTAGGCTGTGTCTACACTGGCAGCTTCTTGCGCAAGAACTGTTTTGCGGAAGAGTTCTTGCGCAAAAAGTCTTTCACAAGAGCGCGTCCACACGGCCATGTGCGAGATGCGCTTTTGCACAAGAACATCCATGCCAGTGTAGACGCTCTCTAGCGCAAGAAAGCTCCGATGGCCTTTTTAACCATTGGGCTTTCTTGCGCAAGAAATTCATGTTGCCTGTCTACACTGGCCTCTTGTGCAAGAGGGCATATTCCCCGTGGGGAGAGGAATAACTCTTCCGGAAGAAGCCCTGTTTTCCGACACTCTACTGTAAATTTACTTGCCCAAGAACGTGCGTGCAGTGTAGACAGCCAGCATGTTTTTCCGCGAGAACAGCTATTCTTGTGCAAGAAGCTGCCAGTGTAGACGGAGTGAGATTTTAGATGCTAAAGGATTGGCCCAGCGTGCTCTTGCGGGTAAGATCCAGAGTATAAACTGAGCGGGGATCGGTGGCTGGTTTCTTGGGACCGGGAGAACCCGTTCGGGGTAGGCGAGATCGGGTTCTATAACCCCTCACCTGTGTCAGGCCCGGGGCTGTTTGGGGCACAGGGAGAGCTGGGGTGTCTGAGGGGTTTTGCTCATGAGTCTGGCTGGCCAGGCAGGCAGCTGGAGCGCTCGGTGTGACTGGCTTGTGGCCTCTTTGGGAAGGTCTCCAGTCTGGGGGCTGTAGAGAGCCCCGAGTCTGAGCAATTCGCCCTGAGCGGACGCCCTCACCCGTGCCCAGATCCAGTTACAGGGCGGAATATGGGGGACAGCAGGGGGGATTGTGGGGGAGCAGCAGAGGGTGACTGGCAGTTGTGGGGAGCAGCGGGGCAGCTGGGGGTTATGGGGCAGCAGGGATGTCTGGGAGCTATAGGGGGCAGTGGGCGTTGTGGGGGCAGCGGGGCGGCTGGGGTTGTGGGGGCAGCGGGGTGGCTGGGGCGGCTGGGGTTATGGGGGCAGCAGGGATGTCTGGGAGCTATAGGGGCAGTGGGCGTTGTGGGGGCAGCGGGGCGGCTGGGGTTGTGGGGAGCAGCAGAGGCGGCTGGGGTTGTGGGGGCAGCGGCGGCTGGAAGCTGTGGGGGCAGCGGGGTGGCTGGGGCGGCTGGGGATTGTGGGGAGCAGCGGGGCGGCTGGAAGCTGTGGGGGCAGCGGGGTGGCTGGGGCGGCTGGGGTTGTGGGAGCAGGCGGCTGGGGTTGTGGGGGCAGCGGGGCGGCTGGAAGCTGTGGGGGCAGCGGGGTGGCTGGGGCGGCTGGGGTTGTGGGAGCAGCGGGGGTGGCTGGGGGCGGGAGCCAAGCTCACCTCTGCCGGGACAGCGCATGAAGTAGTCGCGGGCGTCGCGGGGGTAGCCGGGGGGCACCTGGCCGGTGTGGGGCTGGAAGCGCAGGAAGCGGGTGCCCTGGAAGCAGTAGTACCGCTCCAGCCAGCGCATGGCCGCTGAGCAGTTGGCAGCCTGGGGCCATGAAGAGCGTTTCAGGGCCCCCAGCGCCAGGTTGTAGGAGAACACGTCAGGCCCTGTCGAGAGACAGTGTCCGGTTCAGCCCCTCCACCGCAGCCCCCTGCAACCCCCGGCTCAGCCCCCCCTGCACCCCCGGCTCAGCCCCCTGCACCCCCGGCTCAGCCTCCTGGCTCAGCCCCTCCCGGCACCCTGCAGCTCAGCCCCCTGCACCTCCGGGTCAGCCCCCCTGCACCTCCTGGCTCAGCCCCTCCCTGGCACCTCCTGGCTCAGCTCCCCTGGTGCCCCATGGCTCAGCCCCCCAGCTCAGCCCTTCCTGACCGTCCCTCAGCTCCAGCCCCATCCTGGCCTCACCCTTGAAGAAGAGGAGGCTCTCGGCCAGACATTCCTCGGGGTGACACTCCACGGCGCTGTCCAGGTCCCCGGGCACCCCCTTGAACTCCTCGCCGATGGGCCGGGGGTAGCCAGGCCGCAGCCGACCGTCCGCGTACGCCCAGACTTGCAGGCCCTGGGACCGGCAGCTCACTGGGCATGGGGCCAGCCGGGCATCGGGGCCAGCCGCACGCTGGGCACCAGCCCTTCCTGGCAGCTTCCTTGCCCTGCCCTCTTGGACCAGAGCACCCCACTGTGCCCCAGTGCCTGCAGCCTACACCCTACTGTGCCCGTGTCTGCAGCCCTGCCCCACTGCCTGCAGCCCACCCCCACTGCGCCCGTCCCTGCAGCCCCACCCCACTGCACCCCTGTCCCTGCAGCCTGCCCCCCACTGCACCCCAGTGCCTGCAGCCTGCCCCCCAGTTCGCCCTGTGCCTGCAGCCCACCCCCCACTGTGCCCCACTGCCTGCAGCCCACCCCCACTGTGCCCGTGTCTGCAGCCCCACCCCACTGCACCCCTGTCCCTGCAGCCCGCCCCACTGCGCCCCAGTGCCTGCAGCCCACCCCAGTTCGCCCTGTGCCTGCAGCCACCCCAACTGCACCCCTGTCCCTGCAGCTCCGCCCCAGTTCGCCCAGTGCCTGCAGCCTGCCCCCCACTGCACCCCAGTGCCTGCAACCCGCCCCCCACTGTGCCCCTGTGTCTGCAGCCCTGCCTCACTGTGCCCGTGTCTGCAGCCCTGCCCCCCAGTTCGCCCAGTGCCTGCAGCCCCACCCCCCCGTTCGCCCAGTGCCTGCAGCCCGCCCCCAGTTTGCCCCTGTGTCTGCAGCCCCGGCCCCCAGTTTGCCCAGTGGCTGCAGCCCACCCCCTCACTGCACTCCAGTGCCTGCAGCTCAGCCCCCCACTCCCGTCCGTGCCACTGTGGGGCTTGGGAAGTGCCCATGCAGGTGGTTGGTGCCCCACGTGCCAGCCGAGGGAGGTGTCCAGGGAGCGGGGGCCGGGGGGTGAGGAGACGGGAGGTGGCTCAGGGCCCGTCCAGCCCCACACGCAGGTGGCTGGGACAGCCGCGGGCCTGGCCCGCCTGGTGCGGGAGGGGGACAGTCGAGTGAACCCGAGCCAGGGTCTGTCTGGGCCAATGCACGGCTCACGGGCTTCGCTGGGGCCCGCAGAGCGGCTGGGCCGGGGCTGCGAGGCCTGAGGCAGGCAGGGCCCCAGGGCAGCGGGGACATGCTCCACGGCGGGAGGGAGCTGGGCGCAGAGAACAGCGGCTCCCTGCACAGGGGCTGGGGGTCGGAAGGGCCCTGGGGCACCTCCCTGTGCCCTCCACTCCTGCCTGCGCCCCAGCAGCGCCGGGCCAGGGCCAGGGGCCGGGAAGGAGTCGCTGGCCCAGCCTGGCACGGGACGCGCCCAGAGACGGGTCACCCGGCCGCTTGTCCCCTCCCCCCGAGCCGGCCCCGGGCCGTGGGGTTGGGGGGCGACGTGCGTCTCTGCAACAAGCCCCGCTCGGCCTCCTGCTTCCGCCAATAAACCTGCACTGGAGATGGCACCGCGCTGGCCCAGCGAGCTCCTTGGGGAGAGCCGAGGGGTCAACGGCCCCGGCCTGGGCTGCCCTTTGGGACGGGGAGAACCCGTCGGGGAGGGGATGGGTTAGAGCCTCCCACCTGTCTGGGGGGGGTGGCATCTCCCTGCCAGAGGTTCACGACTGACAGACAGACAATGGGGAGCGTCGAGGCCAGAGAAGGTCGTCGCCCCCTAACCCCACGGCCGGCTCGGGGGGGAGGGGACAAGCGGCCGGGTGACCCGCTTGACACGTCCGGTGCCAGGCTGGGCCAGCGACTCCTTCCCGGCCTTGGTCACTCAGCTAACCCCCTTCCACAACAGGGGGGCGAGACGTGTTCATACTCTCCCCAAAGCAACCCTGTGACAGACGGGCACGGAGCCAGCACTCAACCCCTCCCATCTGCCCGTCGGTGCGGTCTCCCCCGAGCGAGCGGGTCGACGAAGGAGTGCCCGACACAGGGAATGCCGGGGGGGCGGCGGTTTAGAAGATAAAATAGAAAAGAACAAGTTGAAAATCACGTAGAGAAGCGAGATGCCTGCAAGTCCCCAGGGCCCGATGAAATGCACCTAGAATGCTCAGGGAGCTGGCAGAGGAGGAATCGCAGCCGCTAGCGATCATCTTTGGGAAATCATGGGAGACAGGAGCGATTCCAGAAGACTGGAAAAGGGCAAATCTAGTGCCTCTCTGTGACGGCGCATCGGGGTCCCCCGATCCTGCACCCACGGAGCAGCCAGAACAGGCTCCACCAGCCAGCAGAGCTGAGAGGGGTTTCTTGATTGTCCAGAATACAGCCCAGCACAGACGTGATGTGGGTACAGGGGCAGGGCCAGGACGGCTCAGGCCCCAGGGTTAGGGGTCCATCGCCCCTAGCCCCCAGCTTAGCCTCTTCTCTCCATGCTTCCCAGACAGCCACTGCCTCCCCCAAGAATGATGGAAGGTCTAGAGCACATGAGCGAGGAGGGCAGGCTGGAAGAACTGGGCTGGTTTAGTTGGGAAAGGAGCAGACGGAGAGGGGACGTGCAGTTTTCAGGTATCTCAAAGGGTGTCACAGGGAGGGGTGTGACCTAGTGGGGGTGCTGTCTACTTCGTGTTTCGCCCTGGCTGTGCTGTGTTCTGTGGGATTCCTGATGTGTATTGGGCCTAGACACCTGGGGCCAGACTGAGAAGAGAAGGACTCTGTTCCCAGAGAGAGACACAAAGGGATATAGATAGATGGGGACTGTCACCAGGCTGGGAACTAGGCCTGGGAATTGAGTCAGTCTGGCCTGGGCTAGGATGAGAGATGCCACTGGCAGCAGGCAAGGGGGGGTCAGCGCCCGGGAGCCCCCCCCAGAGGAATAAGGCTGCCTGCTCTGGGTCCCTGTGCTCACACCGCTCCTCTGCTACGCCGTGTCCCTGAGAGCCAATAAACCTTCGGTTCTACCCGCCGGCTGAGAGTCCCATCTGGCTGCGGATAGGGGTGCAGGGCCGGGGGCTCCCCGAAGCGCCGTCACAGGCAGAATTGTTCTCCTTGGCCTCTGAGGACAGGACAAGCAGCAAGGGGCTTAAACTGCAGCCAGGGGGGTTTAGGTTGGACACGAGAAAAAACTTCCTGCCTGTCCGGGGGGTGAAACACTGGAATAAATTGCCTGGGGGGCTGTGGAATCCCCATCCCTGGGGATCTCTCAGAGCAGGTTGCACAGACACCGTCAGGGACGGTAGACAAGGCTTGGTCCTGCCGTGGGGGCAGGGGACTGGACTCGATGCCTCTCGAGGTCCCTGCCAGTTCTAGGGTGCTGTGACTCTATGACGACCCCCCCCCTCACAGGCAGCCTGAGCAAAGCAGCAGCGCTCACTAGACACCTCGCATGGGCACTTTGCACCGAGTTTGGGGCAAACACGCACCAGAGGGTGAAACGACGTTCTGCAGGTTCACATCCAAACTCCAACAGCATCGCATCCTGCTCCCACTGGCTCCACCCTAACCCTGCAGCCCCGCCCCGGCCCCCGCCCTGCCCTGCTCCCTGCAGCCCAGCCCCCAGCCCCTCACAGCCCGGCCCCCGCCCTGCTCCTGCAGCCTGGCCCCCCGCAGCCCGGCCCCCGCCCTTCCCTGCTCCTGCAGCCTGGCCCCCCCACAGCCCGGCCCCGCCCTTCCCTGCTCCCTGCAGCCTGGCCCCCCACAGCCCGGCCCCCCGCCCTGCATGATGCCCCCAGCCCAGATGCCCGCGCCCGGCTCACAGCTGGTACCTGGAACAGGTAGATGCTGTCGTGCTCCTCAGGGTGCTCCTTGCGGTGCATGCGCAGCGCGGCGTCCACAGGGCCCTGGATCTCAGGCCAGGTGGCGTTGATGAGCTGGGTCGCGCCATGGAAACCCTTCCAGACATGGTCCCCTGCCAGGCGAGGCCAAGGGAGGCTGAGCCAGGCAGGGCTGGGCCAGAGCCCCAGGGTTGGGGACAAAGCAGGAATGTTCGTCACGTTTGCCCTGAACGCTGCGTGACTCAGTTTCCCCCCATGTTACTCCCGTGCCCAGGTCAGGGCTGGGCAAATACCAGCCCACGGGCCAGCTCCGATTCGCCAGGCTCTGCCCCTGGCCGGCCCCTCCACTGTGCCCACCCGCACAGCCACAGGCGGGACAATGGCGGCTCCCATTGGCCACAGATCCTTTCCCAGCCAATGGGAGCTGCCACTGCTGGTCCCTGCAGCTGTGCAGGTGAATAGACCCCAGCGAACCGCTGCCGAGTGATTGTCCACCCAGCACGCGATGGGATAAGGGGAGGGAAGTGTGGCAGTGCCCCCGGAGGGCGGGTTTAGCATTGTGGTGCCCTGCAGGGGGCGGGGAGGGGTGCGGTGCCCCCGGAGGGCGGGGTGCGGAGGGTGGGGGGAAGGGTGCGGTGCCCCCGGGGCCAGGGGGCTGACAGGCTGCAAAGTCCGGCCGACACTCGGGAGCCTGCCGCTGATGGGAGGGCAGGGCCCTTTGGGGCTGCGACTCACTGTGGGGGACTCATGGGGGGCTCTGCGGTCAGAGCCAGGAGGCCTTGCCACAGGCAGGAGCCGCAGCCCCAGGGCCTGGCCTGGCATTGCTCAGAGCCGTGCCAGGCCCCGATCCTGGGCGCCTGTGACAGCCTGTGAGGCCCCCCCGCCTGGCACCCCCCTTACCGCAGTGCAGATCCCTGAGAAGCCAAGCCAGGCCTGAGTTCAGTCTGGGGCAGGCAGCGCGCAGGCCGGCCGGGCAGGGGAGCTGCGGGAGGCAGGGGAGAGGGAAAGCGGCCCCTGCCCGGCACCGTGGGCAGCTCACGGGGAGGCGTCAAGGAACGAGGCCCCGTTACTGGATTCCACTCGAGCGCCTGGGAGCTGCAGTCCAACCCGCAGTCCTGGAGGGGCAAACTGCCTGTCGTGGGGCTGGCGCTCGTGGAAGGGACACGGCGGCGGCAGCGGCTCAGCGCGGGCAACACGGCGACGTGGCCCCGGCGTGTCCTGGCTCCCCTCGAATCTCAAGCGCTCGAACCCACCACGGGCTCCTACCTCTGAAGAAGAGCATCGTGCCCCGCTCGTCCAGCGTCACAGCGTCAAAGCCCCCCTCGTCTGCGCAGCGGGCGGCCAGCTCTGGGGGAGAGCGCAGTCCGGTCAAGCCAGGGACAGAGCAGCACTGACCTTCATCCCAGCCTCGGGGACCACCAGCCCCCCGCATCCCCCAGCACGGCCGCTCGCATCCACCAACCCCGACCCCCGCACCCACCGACCCGGCCCCCACATCCACCATCCAGGGACTCGGGGCCGGGAAGAGGCTCTGCCATGGACAGGGACTCGGGGGCTGGGGCGGGGAGAGGAAGTCTGCGAGACAGGGACTCGGGGCCGGGGAGGAACACGCGCGGACAGGGACTCGGGGCCGGGGGAGGAACAGCGGACAGGGACCCGGCGGGGGAGGCTGCAGCGCAGACAGGACTCGGGGCCGGGGAGAACACGTGCGGACAGGGACTCGTGGGACGCGGGGCTCTGGGCCGGCCCAGCGGGGCCAGGCTGCACTTTGCGGTGCTCTGCGCTGGGTCCAGCCCCCCTTCCCGCCATTCCCCGCTGGCTGGGTCCCTGGGCGGGCAGGGCCTGCCGCCGTCGGGCGCCCCGGTGTCTCGCTGCGGAGTTCCCAGCGTGTCGGGGGCTCCGGGCGGTGCCTTCTGGTGGCGCAAGCGGCGCTCGCAGGCGCGGGCGGGTTGCGTTCGCTGTTCGCGTCCTCTGTCGTGCTGGGCTAACCCCGGGTGCGTGCCTCAGTTTCCCTGGGGCCCAGCGGGGACGGGAGCTCCGGGGGCGACTCGCTGCGGAGGCTGCCCGGCCCGCCTGCAGTGGCTCTGGCTGCCTGCAACCCGAGCCCGGGAGGGGCCATGCGCAGGTGGACCAGGTGCCCCCTTTGCGGGAAGGGGCCGGAGGCGGGGCCGGTTGCCGAGTGCGCGAGGGGTCCCTGCTGGCAGAGGATCCAGGGCCTGACTCTGGGCTGCCCTGGGACCCCACCGCCTCCTGGGCTCCCTGCCGGCTGCCGGGCCCTCAGGCTGGGGTCGTGCCCTGCGTCCCGGGGACAGGCTGCACGTCGCGGCGCGTTGGCCGGCGGGAGCCAGGGCGGCGCAAGGGGCGCGGGGGGCTCCGGGCTCGCATTGACCAGGCTGCTGCGGGCAGGAGGCCGCCGGCCGCGCCCATGCGACACGGGGCAAGCGACGAGCGGGCGGGGTTGGCCACGGACCGGCACTGGCCGGACACCCGACCTCAGCCACCGGCAGCGCGGCTCGGCTCGGCAGCGGCGTATGGGCTGGGTTCCTCGAACACCTTCAGCTTCCTCCCTCCTTCCTTCCCCCTCTTCCCCTGCTCCCTCCTTCCCCCTGCTCCCTTCTCCTTCTTCCCTCCTCCTCCTCCTTCCTTCCTTCCCCCTCCCTCCTTCCCCTGCTCCCTCCTTCCCCTGCTCCTTCCTCCTCCTCCTCTCCTTCCTTCCCTCCTCCTCCTTCCCCTGCTCCTCCTTCCCCTGCTCCTCCTTCCCCTGCTCCTTCTCCTTCTTCCCTCCTCCTTCCTTCCCCCTCCTCCTTCCTTCCTGCTCCCTCCTTCCCCCTGCTCCCTTCTCCTCTCTCCTCCCTCCTCCTTCCTTCCCCTCCTTCTCCTCCTCCTCCCTCCTTCTTCCCCTCTGCCTCCCTCCTTCCTATCATTCTCTTCTTCTCCCTCCTTCCCCTCCTCTTCCTCTCCTCCTTCCTAGCCTTCTCCTTCTTCCTCCTCCTCCCTCCCTCCTTCTTCCCCTCCTTCCTTCCCCCTCCCTCCTTCCCCCTGCTCCCTCCTTCCCCCTGCTCCTTCTCCTTTGTTTCCATATTCCCCTGCTCCCTCCTTCCCCTCTCTCCTTCTCTTTATTCCTCCTTCCTTCCCCCCCCCTCCTTCCCCCCTGCTCCTTCCTCCTCCTGCCTCAGCTCCCCTCCTTCCTTCCCTGTCCTTCCTCCTTCCCCTGCTCCCTTCCTCCTCCCTCCTCATTCATTCCCCCTAACCTTCCTTCCTCCTGTCCCTTCCTTCCCCTCCCTCCTCTTATTCCCTCCCTCCTTTACCTGCTCATCTCCTTCCTTCTCCCTGCCTCCCTTCCTCCCTTCCTTCCCTCCCTCCCTACCCTCCTCCTTCCTTCCTTCCACCTCCCTCCTTCCCCCTCTCCTTCCTCCTTCCCTCCCTCCCTTCCTCCCCCCTCCCTCTTCTTCCCCCTCCTCCTTCCTCCCTCATCCTTCCTCCTTCTTCCCCCTCAGCCTTCCCCTGCTCCTTCCCTCCTTCCCTGCTCCTCCTTCCTTCCTGCTCCTTCTCCTTCCCCTGCTCCTCCCTTACTCCTGCTCCCTTCTCCTTCTTCTCCTCCTCCTTCTCCTCCTCCTCCTTCCAACCTGCTCCTCCTCTCTTCCCCTGCTTCCTTTCTCCCTCCCCTCTCTTCCTTCCTCCCTCCCCTCTCCTTCACTCCTGCTCCCCCTCCCTCTCTTCCCCCTCTTTCTCCCTCCTTCCTCCCCTCTTCCTTATCCCTCCTTGCTTTCTTTCTTTCCATTTGTTCTTCCTTCCTTCTTTGCAAGGAGCACTTTGGGGTGTGTGAGGGGAGGTGGGGGGCGGTTATAACCTCTTACTGCAGGGGACTGGGGGCACAGGGAGCACTGGGGTGTCTGAGGAGGTGGAGATGGGTTATAACCTCTCCTGTGTGAGGGGGCTGGGGGCACAGGGAACACTGGGGTACCTGAGGGGAGGTGGGGGTGGGTTATAACCTCTCCCTGTGTAAGGGGGCTGGGGGCACAGGGAACACTGGGGTACCTGAGGAGGTGGGGGGATGGGTTATAACCTCTCCCTGTGTAAGGGGGCTGGGGCACAGGGAACACTGGGGTACCTGAGGAGGTGGGGATGGGTTATAACCTCTCCTGTGTAAGGGGGCTGGGGGCACAGGAACACTGGGGTGTGTGAGGAGGTGGGGATGGGTTATAACCTCTCCCCTGTGTGAGGGGACTGGGGGCACAGGAGCACTGGGGTGTCTGAGGAGGTGGGGATGGGTTATAACCTCTCCCTGTGTGAGGGGGCTGGGGCACAGGGAACACTGGGGTACCTGAGGGAGGTGGGGATGGGTTATAACCTCTCCTGTGTGGGGGCTGGGGGCACAGGGAACACTGGGGTACCTGAGGAGGTGGGGATGGGTTATAACCTCTCCCCTGTGTAAGGGGGCTGGGGCACAGGAACACTGGGGTGTCTGAGGAGGTGGGGATGGGTTATAACCTCTCCTGTGTGAGGGGGCTGGGGGGCACAGGGAACACTGGGGTGTGTGAGGGGAGGTGGGGATGGGTTATAACCTCTCCCTGTGTAAGGGGGCTGGGGGCACAGGAACACTGGGGTGTGTGAGGGGAGGTGGGGATGGGTTATAACCTCTCCCTGTGTAAGGGGGCTGGGGGCACAGGGAACACTGGGGTACCTGAGGGAGGTGGGGATGGGTTATAACCTCTCCCTGTGTAAGGGGGCTGGGGGCACAGGGAACACTGGGGTGTCTGAGGGGAGGTGGGGATGGGTTATAACCTCTCCCCTGTGTGAGGGGGTGGGGGCACAGGAGCGCTGGGGTGTCTGAGGGAGGTGGGGATGGGTTATAACCTCTCCCCTGTGTGAGGGGGTGGGGGCACAGGAGCACTGGGGTGTCCGAGGAGGTGGGGATGGGTTATAACCTCTCCCCTGTGTAAGGGGGCTGGGGGCACAGGGAACACTGGGGTGTCTGAGGAGGTGGGGATGGGTTATAACCTCTCCCCTGTGTGAGGTGGGGGCACAGGAGCACTGGGGTGTCTGAGGAGGTGGGGATGGGTTATAACCTCTCCCCTGTGTGAGGGGTGGGGGCACAGGGAACACTGGGGTGTCTGAGGAGGTGGGGATGGGTTATAACCTCTCCCTGTGTGAGGGGGCTGGGGGCACAGGGAGCGCTGGGGTGTCTGAGGAGGTGGGGATGGGTTATAACCTCTCCCCTGTGTAAGGGGGCTGGGGCACAGGAACACTGGGGTGTCTGAGGAGGTGGGGATGGGTTATAACCTCTCCCTGTGTGGGGCTGGGAGGCACAGGAGCACTGGGGTGTCTGAGGGGAGGTGGGGATGGGTTATAACCTCTCCTGTGTAAGGGGGCTGGGGGGACAGGAACACTGGGGTGTCTGAGGGAGGTGGGGATGGGTTATAACCTCTCCCCTGTGTAAGGGGGCTGGGGGCACAGGGAACACTGGGGTGTCTGAGGGAGGTGGGGATGGGTTATAACCTCTCCCCTGTGTGGGGGGTGGGGGCACAGGGAGCGCTGGGGTGTCTGAGGGGAGGTGGGGGATGGGTTATAACCTCTCCCCTGTGTGGGGGGGGCTGGGAGGGACAGGGAGCGCTGGGGTGTGTGAGGCGGGTGCCTGTGTGACTCCCTGTTGGCCAGTGTGGTGAGCAGCCGTGGGCTTTGGTGCCTTAGTCTCCCAGGGCTGGCAGAGGCCTCGGGGGGATGGAGTCCAGCCCCCTGCCCGAAGCAGGAGCAGCCCAACTAAGGGCAGAGGACCCCAGGCTGGGCTCTACGTGGCCATGCCTCTAAGCAATTTGATCCCTCAAGGTGCCCCAGGACCCCCCATCCCAGCCCCGGGGCCCAGGCCGCACGCTGCCCCTGGGCGGCGTCTCACCCGTCTCGTTCAGCGCGGTCTCAGCCTCAGGAGGGAACCGGGCTCCAGCTGCCTCGGGTCTGCCATGGCTGCTGCAGAGAGAGCGGTACGGGCTAGGGGCTGGCTCACCCCCCAGCCGGGGCAGCCTTAGCCTGGGGGCAGGGACCCCCACCCTCAGCCGGGGCAGCCTTAGCCTCTGGGCCCCTGCTGGCAGCTCCTGGGGTCCAGGCAGGTGTGGTCATCACTGGGTCAACTGCTCACACCTCCACCTGCCTGCAGGAGCCACCCCGGTGTGTGCAGTGTGCTCACACAAACCCCGTCCCCCTCGCACCAGTGCCAGCACCTGCCGCCCCTTCACTCTCGCACCCGCCGCCCGTCCCCCTCGCACCAGTGCCAGCACCTGCCGCCCCTTCACTCTCGCACCCGCCGCCCGTCCCTCTTACACCTGCATCCCGTCCCACTCGCACCACCCCTTTGCACAACTATTGTACACCAGAGTTCGTCCCTCTTGCACTAGTGCCCCTGCTCTCCTGCTATGCACCACTACTCATCTCTCTCACCCCAACACCTGTGCACGCCCACCGTGCAGCTGTATCCATCCCTCTCGCAGTGGGACCCATGCCTCTTTCAGCAGCACCTCAGGCTGCCCTTTCTCGCACAAGCACTTGTGCCCAGGCTGTCCCTGCTGGCACGGGCAGTGCCCCTCCCTGCAGTGCCAGCCCCATGCCCGGGGCCCACTTGCACCTGCCTGCAGGAGCTGTGCCCCGTGCTCCCCGGCGGCAGCACTCACAGCGGGTGGGCAAGGCCCAGGGCTAGCGCCCAGGCCAGGCACAGGGCTCCCACGGCGCCGCGCATGCTGAGTGGGGGACGGTCTCTGGGCTGCAGCTCCGGCACCTCCCCTATATAGAGTGGGAGGCGGCGCACGGCCCCACCCCAGGGCCCTGCCTGGAGCGGCACCCAGCGCAGCAGCAGCCAGGGGCTGGGGAGATCCTGGAGCTGAGCCGGGCCGGGCTGTCTGCTCCTGGGACCCGGGGAGTGTCTGTGTCTGCGCAGGGCCCGGCGGGGGGCGCGGGGACCCCTGAGCCAAGACACATCCTCCCCCCTGGCCGGGGGAAGGGGTTCCCGGGGGGGGGGCTGGGGGCTGGGCAGACTCGGCCGGGGAAGGGGTTCCCGGGGGCTGGGGCTGGGCAGACTCGGCCGGGGAAGGGGTTCCCGGGGGCTGGGGCTGGGCAGACTCGGCCGGGAAGGGGTTCCCGGGGGTTGGGGGGCTGGGCAGACTCGGCCGGGGAAGGGGTTCCCGGGGGTGACCGGGGCTGGGCAGACTCGGCCGGGGAAGGGGTTCGGGGGCTGGGGGCTGGGCAGACTCGGCCGGGGGAGGCATGAAGGAAGCACCCTAAGTCCAGGAGGGGGGTTCAGGGGCCCTCGGGCCCCGCCCCGCAGGAGGGGACAGGCTGCCCGCTCTCAGGGTACCCTGCTGCCACTGCCTGTGCCCCGGAGAGCCAAGAACCCGGCCGGCCGAGCGTCTCCTCTGGCTGCGGAGGGGTGCAGGGCCCAGGGGCTCTCCAGGGCTCCCCCCACCCCAGCTGCTGTCCTGAGCACTGGCAGCAGGTTGGGGGCTGCTCTTGGGCCGGGGGGAGCAGGGAGCTGGAGCCAGCCCCGGAGCTGGAAGGGGGGGCTTGGGACCAGGGGAGGCTGCAGTGGGGCTCGTCATGGGGGGTGATGGACACATTGGGGCTCAGAAGCCACGGTGGGGGTGGGGCAGCTGCAGCAGGGCCCAAGTGGGGGGTGGCGGGAGCTCCTTCCCAGCACTCTCCTGCCTGTTTCCCAGCAGCTGCCCCGGGGCCCCTGGGGGGAGTGACCCTCGCCCAGCTCCTGGCCCGGGACAAAGTGCAGCGCGTCGCCCCAGGGTCAGCGCCCAGCGTGCGCACACGGCAAGGCCTGGGGCCCTGCCCCCCTTCACCCTGCCCCCCGGCCTGGGGCCCTGCCCCCTTCACCCTGCCCCCCTTCACCCTGCTCCCCCGGCCTGGGGCCCTGCCCTTCACCCTGCCCCCTTCACCCTGCTCCCCGGCCTGGGGCCCTGCCCCCTTCACCCTGCCCCCTTCACCCTGCTCCCCGGCCTGGGGCCCTGCCCCCTTCACCCTGCCCTCGGCCTGGGGCCCTGCCCCCTTCACCCCTGCCCCCTTCACTCTGCCCCGGCCTGGGGCCCTGCCCCTTCACCCTGCCCCCTTCACCCTGCTCCGGCCTGGGGCCCTGCCTTCAACCTGCCCCCTTCACCCTGCTCCCCGGCCTGGGGCCCTGCCCCCTTCACCTGCCCCCTTCACCCTGCTCCCCTGACCTGGGGCCCTGCCCCCTTCACCCTGCCCCCTTCACTCTGCCCCCGGCCTGGGGCCCCTGCCCCCTTCACCTTGCCCCTTCACCCTGCTCCCGGCCTGGGGCCTTGCCCCTTCACCCTGCCCCCGGCCTGGGGCCCTGCCCCCTTCACCCTGCCCCCTTTCACCCTGCCCCTGTCCTGGGGCCCTGCCCCTTCACCCTGCCCCGGCCTGGGGCCCTGCCCCCTTCACTCTGCCCCCTTCACCCTGCTCCCGGCCTGGGCCCTGCCCCCTTCACCCTGCCCCCTTCTCCTGCTCGGCCTGGGGCCCTTCCCCTTCACCCTGCTCCCGGCCTGGGCCCTGCTCCCGGCCTGGGGCCTTGCCCCCTACTGCCCTGCCCCCTTTCACCCTGCCCCTGTCCTGGGGCCCTGCCCCTTCACCCTGCCCCCTTCACCCTGCTGGCCTGCCCTGCCCCCTTCACCCTGCCCCCTTCACCCTGCTCCCCGGCCTGGGGCCCTGCCCCCTTCACCCTGCCCCCTTCACCCTGCTCCCCAGCCTGGGGCCCTGCCCCCTTTCACCCTGCCCCCTTCACCCTGCTCCCGACCTGGGGCCCTTCCTTCACTCTGCCCCTGGCCTGGGGCCCTGCCCCTCACCCTGCCCCCTTCACTCTGCCCCTGGCCTGGGGCCCTGCCCCTTCACCCTGCCCCCTTCACCCTGCTCCCCGGCCTGGGGCCCTGCCCCCTTCACCCTGCCCCCTTCACCCTGCTCCTGGCCTGGGGCCCTGCCCCTTTCACCCTGCCCCCTGTCCTGGGGCCCTGCCCCTTCACCCTGCTGCCTGGCCTGGGGCCCTGCCCCTTCACCCTGCCCCCTGGCCTGGGGCCTTGCCCCCTTCACCCTGCCCCAGCCTGGGGCCCTGCCCCTTTCACCCTGCACCTGTCCTGGGGCCCTGCCCTTCACCCTGCTCCCCGGCCTGGGGCCCTGCCCCTTTCACCCTGCACCCTGTCCTGGGGCCCTGCCCCTTCACCCTGCCCCCTTCATGGCCCCCTGCCCCTTCACCCTGCCCCCTTCACCTCTGCTCCCCGGCCTGGGGCCCTGCCCCCTTCACCCTGCCCCCTTCACCCTGCCCCCTGACCTGGGGCCCTGCCCCTTCACCCTGCCCCCTTCACTCTGCCCCCGGCCTGGGGCCCTGCCCCCTTCACCTTGCCCCCTTCACCCTGCTCCGCCTGGGGCCTTGCCCCCTTCACCCTGCCCCGGCCTGGGGCCCTGCCCCCTTTCACCCTGCCCCCTGTCCTGGGGCCCTGCCCCCTTCACCCTGCCCCCCCGACCTGGGGCCCTGCCCCCTTCACCCTGCCCCCTTCACCCTGCTCCCGGCCTGGGGCCCTGCCCCCTTCACCCTGCCCCTTCTCCCTGCTCGGCCTGGGGCCCTTCCCTTCACCTTGCCCCCTTCACCCTGCCCCCGGCCTGGGGCCTTGCCCCCTTCACCCCTGCCCCTGCCTGGGGCCCTGCCCCCTTTCACCCTGCCCCTGTCCTGGGGCCCTGCTTCACCCTGCCCCCTTCACCCTGCTCCCGGCCTGGGGCCCTGCCCCTTCACCCTGCCCCCTTCACCCTGCTCCCCGGCCTGGGGCCCTGCCCCTTTCACCCTGCCCCTTCACCCTGCTCCCCGGCCTGGGGCCCTGCCCCCTTTCACCCTGCCCCCTTTCACCTCGGCCTGGGGCCCTTCCCCCTTCACTCTGCCCCTGGCCTGGGGCCCTGCCCCTCACCCTGCCCCCTTCACTCTGCCCTCTGGCCTGGGGCCCTGCCCCTTCACCCTGCCCCCTTCACCCTGCTCCCCGGCCTGGGGCCCTGCCCCTTCACCCTGCCCCCCTTCACCCTGCCCCTGGCCTGGGGCCCTGCCCCCTTTCACCCTGCCCCTGTCCTGGGGCCCTGCCCCTTCACCCTGCTCCCCGGCCTGGGGCCCTGCCCCTTCACCCTGCCCCCTTCAGCCTGCTCCCGGCCTGGGGCCCTGCCCCTTTCACCCTGCCCCCTTCACCCTGCTCCCCAGCCTGGGGCCCTGCCCCTTTCACCCTGCCCCCTTCACCCTGCTCCCGGCCTGGGGCCCTTCCCTTCACTCTGCCCCTGGCCTGGGGCCCTGCCCCTCACCCTGCCCCCTTCACTCTGCCCCCGGCCTGGGGCCCTGCTGCCCCCTTCACCCTGCCCCCTTCACCCTGCTCCCCGGCCTGGGGCCCTGCCCCCTTCACCCTGCCCCTGGCCTGGGCCCTGCCCCTTCACCCTGCTGCTGGCCTGGGGCCCTGCCCCCTTCACCCTGCCCCCTTCACTCTGCCCCCGGCCTGGGGCCTTGCCCCCTTCACTCTGCCCCCGGCCTGGGGCCCTGCCCCCTTTCACCCTGCTCCCTCTGTCCTGGGGCCCTGCCCCTTCACCCTGCCCCCGGCCTGGGGCCCTGCCCCTTCACCCTGCCCCCTTCGCTCTGCTCCGGCCTGGGGCCCTGCCCCCTTCACCCTGCCCCCTTCACCCTGCTCCCGGCCTGGGGCCTGCTCCGGCCTGGGGCCCTGCCTCTTTCGCCTCTGCCCCTGGCCTGGGGCCCTGCCCCCCTTCACTCCTGCCCCCTTCACCCTACCTCCCGGCCTGAAGCCCTGCCCCCCGGCCGTGCCCAGGGCACGGTGCCATTCTCTCTCCTCCCCACTAAGTGTTTCACCAAGAAGTCTGATGATGAAGGAAGGCCGAAGATAGTGAATGCCAATGGGAAGGGGGTAGGGTTAGAAGTTAAAATCAAAACAGAACAAGTTAAAACTCACTTAGAAAAGTGAGATGCCTGCAAGTCCCCAGGGCCTGATGAAATGCAACTAGAATGCTCCAGGAGCAGACAGAGGAGGTATCGGAGCCTTTAGCTGTCATCTATCGCCTGCTCACTGGTGTTTTCACCATTTGTGAATCGGGAAATGGGCCCTCGTGCCCCTGCTCACTGGTGTTTTCACCATTTGTGAATCAGGAAATGGGCCCTCGTGCCCCTGCTCACTGGTGTTTTCACCAGGTGAGAGCGGAGTCAGGGCCGTCCCCCTGCTGGTCGCGCTTTTCCAAGCCGGCTCCTGCACTGTGTGCCCAGCCCGGTGTCTGGCTGCAGAACGTCACGCCGTGTGCCAAGTGCCCGTCTGGTCATCGCTCTGTGTGCCCAGCCCGGTGTCTGGCTGCAGAACGTCACGCCGTGTGCCAAGTGCCCGTCTGGTCATCGCTCTGTGTGCCCAGCCCGGTGTCTGGCTGCAGAACGTCACGCCGTGTGCCAAGTGCCCGTCTGGTCATCGCTCTGTGTGCCCAGCCCGGTGTCTGGCTGCAGAACGTCACGCCGTGTGCCAAGTGCCCGTCTGGTCATCGCTCTGTGTGCCCAGCCCGGTGTCTGGCTGCAGAACGTCCACGCCGTGTGCCAAGTGCCCGTCTGGTCATCGCTCTGTGCCCAGCCGGTGTCTGGCTGCAGAGCGTCACGCCGTGTGCCAAGTGCCCGTCTGGTCATCGCTCTGTGTGCCCAGCCCGGTGTCTGGCTGCAGAACGTCACGCTGTGTGCCAAGTGCCCGTCTGGTCATCGCTCTGTGTGCCCAGCCCAGTGTCTGGCTGCAGAACGTCACGCCATGTGCCAAGTGCCCATCTGGTCATCGCTCTGTGTGCCCAGCCGCAGTTGTAAGTGCTCCTGAGTCGCCCCGCCCACGGCACACGCTGACTGGCTAAGGAAGCCCATTCGGTGCTGTCTGGAGAACTGCTGGCTGGCCCAGCGGGGGGCGGCCCCGGAACTGTTGGCAGTGGACAGGCAAGGTGCACCTCCTCTCCCTGCCACGTGCGCTGTGCCGGGCCCGCTGGTCCCGTTCTGCAGCCGACCGCGAGACGCCTGCTTCCCTGGGCTGCCCCGCAGGCCGTGCGTGCGCTCTGGCGTGCGGCGTTCCGCTCACACCACAGGGCCGGGCCTCTGTTTCAGCAGCTTTTCAAATGTAGATGATTTTCAAATAAAGTCTCAAAAATATGATTCCATTTGTAAAATAAAGGCAGCATCTATTGTTAGAGAAAAAATAAAGTGAAATACCTAACAATTCTTTTCCTAAAAACGGCACTTAATACCTTTATTTCAAAAATTGCATAAAATGATATTTCTCTTAAAAAACCTGTGAACAGATTTCCACCTTAACATTTAGTCTCTTTCTGCTGTTTTAAAGCTCTGGTTTGCCATTTCTCGTTAGCACTGTGTGATGCTCCCCTCACTTTGTAAATTATCTAAAACTGCCTGTAAAATATTTCTAAACGTGTATGAACCCCCCTCTCTTCTTCTACCATCAACATGCAAAATAACCCTCAAAGAGAAACAGCTCCAAGGTTCCCCATGAGACACGGCCCAGTGTGATGGCGTTGGCCTGGTGACGTGGCCGTGTCGAGTAGCGTTGCCCACTGCTGGCAGCCAAGTGAGTCTGTGACTGGAGCAATGTGAAACGACAACGTGCCACTGGGCTCACGAGCCTTCGTGGGCACCGGCCCCTTCCTCGGGCGGCTGGACACCGCGGTGTGCTTGCCTCACACGTTGTGCAACATGGCCCAGGGAGGGTCCGGGGTGCGCTGAGGGTTTGTGGAGCCTGTGGACAGGGTGCGTGGGGCTGCACGGGCTGGCTCTGTGCTGGGGTTTCAAACGGTTGTTCTGAGAGCTATCGACGGCCTCGCCCACCCACCGTGAGGCTCAGTACCTCACAGTCAACGGCCTCGAGCGCTGGCAATGAACACCGGAGGGAGTCTGCGGCCAACCGGCAGCCCAGCAGGTACCTCGTGGCCACTTGCCTGGCAGGGACATGGGCCGGGGATTTCCTCACGTGACAAACTCCATTTTGGGAGGCACCTTCCCACAGGAGGCCGCTGGATTTCCCTCCGCGTGGGCCAGCTTATAGAAGGGTCCTGTGAGCGCCTCCATTTTTGTCTTCACTCCTGCTCTTGACTTCAGAAGCGTCTTTGCTACGCACAGGGGCCGGGAAGGAGTCGCTGGCCCAGCCTGGCACAGGACATGACCCAGAGACGGGTCACCCGACAGCTTGTCCCCCTCCCCCCCGAGCCGGCCCAGGGCCGTGAGGATTGGGGGGGGGGCAACGTGCTTCTCTGCAAGAAGTTTACTCCCAACCTTTTCTTTCTTTTATTAATAACCCTTTAGATGCTAAAGGATGGGGCCCAGCAAGCTCTTTTGGATGAGGTCTGAGGTACAAACTGCCCTGGAACTGTGGCTGGTCCTTCGGGATTGGGAGAACCTGCTTGGATTTGGTGACAATGGTTTTCATAACCTCTCGTCTGCGTAAGGAGCAGCGCTGGTTGTGGCTCAGGAAAAGCTGGTGTGTCTGAGGGGATTGCGGTGGCAAGCAGAACTGCTCTGTGTGACCAGTTTGGTGCCTTATAGTGAAAGATCCCCAGGCGTGGGCTGCAAGTAGCCCTGTGTGACGGCGCATTGGGGTTCCCCGACTCCTGCACCCCCGTAATGGCACGGACAGACTCCACCAGCCAGTAGAACAGAGGGAGTTTATTGCTTCTCCAGGGTACAGCCCAGCACAGTTGTCATCTGGTCACAGGGTAGGCCTAGGATGCCTCAGCCCCCCTTGAGATGGGGGAGCCTGGGCCCCTAAATCCCAGCCCATTGCCTAGGCTGCTTCCTCCATGATACCAGACAGAAACCTAACTAACTCACCTCCAGCCCTGCCCCCAGCCAGGGCTCCACTCCCCTTCTCCCCATTGTTCCGCTCCCTGGGAGATAACTACACAAGAACATAAGAACATAAGAACGGCCGTACTGGGTCAGACCAAAGGTCCATCTAGCCCAGTAGCCTGTCTGCCGACAGTGGCCAGCACCAGGTGCCCCAGAGAGGGTGGACCGAAGACAATGATCAAGCGATTTGTCTCCTGCCATCCATCTCCAGCCTCTGACAAACAGAGGCCAAGGACACCATTTTATCCCTGGCTAATAGCCTTTTATGGACCTAACCTCCATGAAATTATCTAGCTTCTCTTTAAACTCTGTTATAGTCCTAGTCTTCTGGCGTCCTCCGGCAGGAGTTCCACATGCTGACTACGCTGTGTGAAGAACTTTCTTTTATTAGTTTTAAACCTGCTACCCATTAATTTCATTTGGTGTCCTCTAGTTCTTCTATTTGAGGAACTAATAAATAACTTTTCTTTATCGGCCCTCTCCACACCACTCCTTGATTTTATACACCTCTATCGCCTCCCCCCTCAGTCTCCTCTTTCTAAACTGAAAAGTCCCAGTCGCTTTAACCTCTCCTCATATGGGACCCGTTCCAAACCCCTAATCATTTTAGTTGCCCTTTTCTGAACCCTTTCCAAGGCCAAAATATCTTTTTGAGGTGAGGAGACCACATCTGTACACAGTATTCAAGATGTGGGCGTACCATAGTTTTATACAGGGGCAGTAAGATATTCTGGGTCTTATTTTCTATCCCTTTCTTAATAATTCCTAGCATCCTATTTGCCTTTTTGACCGCGCTGCATGTGGAAGTTTTCAGAGAACTGTCACGATAACTCCAAGATCTCTTTCCTGATTTGTCATAGCCAATTTAGCCCCCATCATACTGTACGTATAGTTGGGGGTTATTTTTCCCGATGTGCATTACTTTACACTTATCCACATTAAATTTCATTTGCCATTTTGTTGCCCAATCACTCAGTTTGGTGAGATCTTCTTGGAGTCCCTTACAGTCTGCTTCTGTCTTGACTATCCTAAACAGTTTGGTATCATCCATAAACTTTACCACCTCACTGCTTACCCCTTTCTCCAGATCATTTATGAATAAGTTGAACAGGATTGGTCCTAGGACTGACCCTTGGGGACACCACTAGTTACCCCTCTCCATTCTGAAAATTTACCATTTATTCCTACCCTTTGTTTCCTGTCTTTTAACCAGTTCTCAATCCAAGAAAGGACCTTCCCTCTTATCCCATGGCCATGTAATTTACACAAGAGCCTTTGGTGAGGACCTTGTCAAAGGCTTTCTGGAAATCTAAGTATACTATATCTACTGGATCCCCCTTGTCGCATGTTTGTTAACCCCTTCAAAGAACTCTAATAGATTAGTAAGACAGGATTTCCCTTTACAGAAACCATGTTGACTTTTGTCCAACAAATTATGTTCTTCTACATGCTTCACAATTTTATTCTTTACTATTGTTTTGACTAATTTGCCCTGAAGTTAGACTTACCGGTCTGTAATTGCCGGATCGCCTCTAGAGCCCTTTTTAAATATTGGTGTCACGTTGGCTACCTTCCAGTCATTAGGTACGGAAGCCGATTTAAGGGATGAGTTACAAACCACAGATAATAGTTCAGCAATTTCCCATTTGAGTTCTTTTAGAACCCTTGGATGAATGCCATCCGGTCCGGAGATTTGTTAACATTAAGTTTTCTATTTGTTCCAAAACCTCCTCTAATGACACTTCAATCCGGGACAGTTCCTCAGCTTCATCACCCACAAAGGTCGAAGCAGATTTGGAATCTCCCCAACGTCCTCAGCCGTGAAGACTGAAGCAAAGAAATCATTTAGTTTCTCCATAATGGCTTTATCGTCCTTGATTGCGCCTTTTATAGTTCGATCGTCTAGAGGACCCACAGGTTTTTAGCAGGCTTCCTGCTTCTAATGTACTTAAAAACATTTTGTTATTTCTTTTTGAGTTTTTGGCTAGCTGTTCCTCAAAATCTTTTTGCTTTTCTTATTACATTTTACACTTGATTTGACAGTGTTTATGTTCCTTTCTATTTATCTCACTAGGATTGGACTTCCACTTCTTAAAAGATGCCTTTTGTCCCTCACTGCTTCTTTTACATGGTGGTTAAGCCACGGTGACTCTTTTTAGGTCTCTTGCTATGTTTTTAATTTGGGGTATACATTTAAGTTGGGCCTCTATTATGGTGTCTTTAAAAGTTTCCATGCAGCTTGCAGGGATTTGGCTCTAGTCACTGTGCCTTTTAATTTCTGTTTAACTAACCTCCTCATTTTTGTAATTCCCCTTTTTGAAATTAAATGCCAGGGTGCTGGTCTGCTGAGTGTTCTTCCCACCACAGGAATGTTGAATGTTATTATATTATGGTCACTATTCCCAAGCGGTCCTGTAACGGTTATTTCCTGGACCTGATCCTGCGCTCCTCAGGACTAAATCGAGTGCCTCTCCTTGTGGGTTCCTGCACCAGCTGCTCCAAGCAGTCATTTAAGCCATTGAGAAATTTTATCTCCTTCTCTTCCTGAGGTGACATGTATCCAGTCAATATGGGGTAATTAAAATCCCCCATTATTATAGAGTTCTTTGTTTTGGTAGCCTCTCTAATCTCCCTCAGCATTTCAATGTCAGTATCCCTGTCTGGTCAGGTGGTGTTAATATATCCCTACTGCTAATTTCTTATTATTGGAGCATGGAATTACTATCCATAGCGATTCTATTGAACATGTTGATTCATTTAATATTTTCATTTCATTTGATTCTACATTATCTTTCACATACAGTGCCACTCCGCCACCCACCCGGCCTGCTCTATCCTTTCGATATATTTTATATCCCGGTATGATTGTGTCCTACAGATTTTCCTCATTCCACCAGGTTTCAGTGATGCCTATTATGTCAATCTCCTCATTTAATACTAGGTACTCTAGTTCACCCATCTTATTAGTCAGACTCTAAGCATTTGTGTAGAAGCACTTTAAAAATTTGCCACTGCTTATTTGTCTGCCCTTCCTGATGCATTGGATTCCTTTGTATGCGGTTGTTTGTCTGCTCTGGCCCATGGTTTGCCCTCTCTCCTCCTCTCTTTCTGACTACAGCTTACAGAATCTCTATCAATGGATTCTCCTCTAAGAGAAGTCTCCCTCCGATTTACGTGCATCTCTGCACCACTCGGCTTTCCCTGATGTCTTAGTTTAAAAACTGCTCTACGGCCTTTTTAATGTTTAGTGCCAGCAGTCTGGTTCCACCCTGGTTTAGGTGGAGCCCATCCTTCCTGTATAGGCTCCTCTCCCAAAAGTGTCCCCAGTTCCTAATAAATCCAAACCCCTCTTCCCTACACCATCGTCCTCATCCACGCATTGAGACTCTGAAGCTCTGCCTGCCTACCTGGCCCTGCACGTGGAACTGGAAGCATTTCCGAGAATGCCACCATAGAGGTCCTGGATTTCAGTCTCTTTCCTAGCAGCCTAAATTTGGCCTCCAGGACATCTCTCCTACCCTTCCCTACGTCATTGGTACCTACATGTACCACGACCACCGGCTCCTCCCCAGCACTACACATAAGTCTATCTAGATGCCTCGAGAGATCCGCAACCTTCGCACCAGGCAGGCAAGTGACCATACGGTTCTCCCGGTCATCACAAACCCAACTATCTATGTTTCTAACGATTGAATCACCCACTACTAACACCTGCCTCTTCCTAACAACTGGCATTCCCTTCCCCTCAGAGGTATCCTGAGTGCGAGAGGATACCGCAACATCCTCTGGGAGGAGGGTCCCAACTATGGGATGGTTTCCCTCTGCTCCCATTGAACGCTCTGTTCCCTTGAGACTTTCATCCTCCTTAAGAGCACTGGGGCTCTCAGACTGGAGGTGGGACAGTACTACAGTGTCCCGGAAAGTCTCATCCACATATCTCTACCTCCCTTAACTCCTCCAGTTCAGCCACCCTGGCCTCCAAAGCCCAAACTCGGTCTCTGAGGGTCAGGAGCTCCTTGCAACGGGTGCACACATACGCCACCCACCCACAGGGCAGGTAATCATACATGTTACACTCGACGCAATAAACAGGATAGCCCCCACTCTGCTGCTGGGCTTCTGTCTCCATTTTTCTAATGAATACGTTTACGTATAAACTGGGATTCTTTTTAAACCTCTGGAATATAGATTATGATAAGAGTTATGTTTTAAAGAAGGTCAGAAGTCACTAGTGCCCTCTAACCTCCCCCTCTGAACTCCCTCTCCAAACTCCCTGTTAGCTGTTCCTGTTCGCAAGCTCCCTGGTCGCTGAGTCACAGGCTTATATAGCTCTGGTAGCCCCTTCCCCTGACTGAGGCTCAGCCAATTAACAGAGGCTTCTAGATTTCAAACCTTTCAGAAGCTCCTTCAAACAAACAAACCAACCAACCAACCAGACAAACACAAGCTCAGCACACAGCAAATAACTCCCCCACACACAAACACACACTCCAGACAGCCACTTACCACAAGGGTCCTGTTTTTACTCCTCTTTTACCTGGAGAACTCCCTCTCCAAACTCCCTGTTAGCTGTTCCAGTTCGCAAGCGAACTGGTCAGACAGGTTCGAAGCCCCCTTGCATAATGACTCATCCCCTGCCCTGCTGGGCCGTGCTACAGACAGCAGCCAGTGGAGGTCACTCACAGCCCACCGCCCAGCACAGCAACCAGCAAGGTCCCCACACTACGTCACACCCTGTCTCTAAGCAATTTGCCCTGATTTGACCCTCTCAGCAGTGCCCCAGAACCTATTATTTTACACCAGCTGCACCAAAAGCAACTGTGTCCAAATGAGAGAACAAGAGCAGAATGCGGGGCACAAACCAAAAAGGGGCAGGAAACCTGTCAGAGTCCCACGGTGACACATGCCATAGCACGCTGTACTACTCTCTACCCATGAGACTGATGTGCTGCTGCCATCCTGCGGAATGCCTGAGCCAGGGAAGAAAGACCAGGACTCAGGATGCTAATTATCTCACCCATTACAAAGATAGCTTCCCCAATTATCACCTCTAATATCATTAGCTCACAGACACTAACCTCCCCTATCCCCTCTGTTCTAAAATCTGGTTTGTCTATTTTATATGTGTTCACTTTTTTTTTATTGTATCCCTTTGGTAGCTATGGTCATGCCAATTTTCTTTCACAATGTGATCTGAGGAAGTGGGTCTGGCCCAGGAAAGCTCATCACCTAATAAACCATCTTGGTAGTCTTTAAAGTGCTGCATAGTCCTGTCTTTTGTTTCAGCAAGACCAGACTAACACGGTGTGACAGCGCGTTGGGGTTTCCCCGTCTCCTGCACCCCCGTAGTGGCACGAACAGACTCCGCCAGCCAGTAGAATAGAGGGAGTTTATTGCTTCTCCAGGGTACAGCACAGCACAGATGTCATCTGGTTACAGGAACTGGGGCTAGGAGGCCTCAGTGCCCCCCCTTGAGATGGACCCTGGCTGGGCCCTACAATCCCAGCCCCCTTCCTAGCTCCTTCTCCCCTACTTCCCAGACCGAACCTAACTAACTAACTTCCAGCCCTGCCCCCCCAGCCAGGGCTCCACTCCCCTTCTTCCCATTGTTCCGCTCCCTGGGCGGTATCTGGTCGGACAGATTCGGAGCCCCCTTGCATAATGACTCATCCCCTGCCCTGCCGGGCCGTGCTGCAGACAGCAGCCAGCGAAGGTCACCCACAGCCCACTGCCCAGCATAGCAACCAACAAGGTACCCCCCACTACGTCACAGTTCTCCCCCCTCCAAGAGCGAACTGAGCAGGGTCACTCCACTCGTGACCTAGGGAAGTTCAGGTCCTCTGCATGGGAACCTGCCCTGGGGCATGGATGCTCCCCTTGACTCAGGCCGGCCGCAACGAGGCCCCACATGAATCAGCTTCCCTCTGTCCACTCGCTGCACCGCTCCGGGGGGACTGGCACAGGCCTGTCCTCTGTGGTCACATCCACCCTTGCACTGGCCTTGATCTCTGGCCAAGGTCTCTCGGGCCGGGACCATGAGCTCAGCGAGCCTTCCCTGGACAGCCAGGGCATCTTCCACCCCCGACGCTCCATCCAAGGAGGTCTTCCCCTCCCATAACTCTCTCAGCAAGCCCAGGGGGTCCTCTATACGGGGTAGGGACCCCCAAGCAGCTTTTCTCCCATCTTCGGCCTTCCTGCCCCTCTGGCAGGAGTCGCAGGACCGGCAATACCGCTGCACGGCCGCAAATACCCCCGGTCAGTAGAAGTGTTGGAGCAGCCTCAGCCGGGTGCTCTGGATCCCCCGGTGGCCCGCAAAGGGGACGTCATGGGCCAAATACAGCAGCTTGAGGCGATACTTTTGGGGGACTACCAGCTGCCGCTGGACCCCTCATGCCCGCACCTTCCTGGGGGGAAGCCGTTCCTGGAACAGGAATCCCCGCTCCCACAGGAATCTCTCCTGGCCACCTCTCCCCAGGGGCTGAGCTGCACGGAGGCCAGCCTGGTCCCTCAGCTTCTGCAAGGAGGGGTCTGCCTGCACCTCAGCCTGGAATTCAGCCGCTGGGGCAGGGACAGGGACCTGTTCCCCACCTTTGCCTAGGTCCGGAGTCCCAGCTTGGCTGGACCCGGTGTCCCCTGGGATGGGACCCTGAGGACCCTGCCGGGAGTCCTTCCCTTGATCCAGGTTGCCAGCCCCTCGCTGGCTCTGGCTACGGGCGGTGACCAGGGTCCTGTGGGGTCTGACTGGCCACTCCACTAGGTCACCCCCCATCAACACCTCCGTGGGCAAGTGCCGGTGCACCCCCACTTCCTTGAGACCTTCCCTGGCCCCCCACTTCAGACGCACCCTGGCTACGGGCACCTTAAACGGGGTCCCGTCTATGCCCCTCAAGGTCAGCTGAGTGCTGGGCAGCATACGGTCTGGGGCCACTATGTCGGGTCGGGCCAGCGTCACCTCCGCCCCCGTGTCCCAGTAACCCGTCACCTCTCTGCCATCCACCTGCAGGGGCACGAGGCACTTGCTCCGCAGGGGCTCCCCTACCCCCACCTGGTACATGGAGAAGTCTGCCTCCCGAGGGTCAGACCTCCCAGGGGGGGTGCACTGAGCATCCTTCCCCCCACTCTGAGCTGAGGTTTGCCTGCTGGCCCCTGCCTCTGGGGCAGCCTGCCCTTCCCCCAGCCCCAGCCAGTTAACCCTGGGAAATCCCAGGTCTTGGTGCCTGGTGCACTGAGCCCTCTTGTGGCCTTTTTGCCCACAGCGATGGCAGGTTAGGTCCTGTGGGCCCCTTTGAGCTGGCTCTATCCAGGCCCTGGCTGGTTCTCTGAGGCGCAGACGACTTGTCTCTTTGGCTCACCTCGTAGATGACTCTCTCCGTCGCTCAGCCGAGAACCGGTCTCTGCGCGATTCCCTCTCTCGCCACGATTCCCGTTCACACCTGGACCAGCTCTCCGTGAACTCATCCGCCAGTCTCCCGGCCTCCTGGGGATTCTCTGGTCTTCGATCCTTGAGCCACAGCCTCAGGCTGGGTGTGCATGCTTCGTAGAACTGCTCCATCATGATCAGCTTGAGCAGGTCCTCTGTGGTCTGGGCTCCGACTCCCGACACCCACTTGCGGCAGTATTGCGCCAGGCGGGAGGCCAGATCCACATACGCCTCCCATGGCCCCTTCTGCACCCCCCGGAACTTCTTCCTGGACATCTTGGGGGTCAGCCCGAACTTGTGCAGCAGGGCCTCCTTGACTCGGTTGTAATCCCCTGGCTGTAGGCCCTCCAGCTGATTGAGCACCCTGGCAGCCTCCTGGTTCAGTGCGGGGATGAGCTCCTGCAGCCAGTCAGCTGGGGGGACCCGTTGCAGTCCACAGGCCCTCTCAAAGGAGCTGAGGAACCCGTCTATGTCACCCTCGTCCTTCAGTTGGGCCACCATGAGCTTCTCCAAGCGTCTGGCAGCCCTGGGCCCTTGGGGCCCGTCCGCACTTGGCACAGCTGGGGCCCTACCCCTTCTCCACTCTGCCATGGCCAGCTCATGCTGTCGCTGCTCTCTATGGTCCTGGACTTCCAATTCCTTCATCTGCAGCTGGATCTCCAGCCGCCACAGCTCCGCTGGGCTGGCTCCTGTCCTAGATGGGCTACGGCTTGCAGGGCTTCCTGGGGGAAGCTGTCCCATCTCTCCGGCGGGCTCCAGTGCTCCGCCCCTCTCAGAGCCTGACACGCTCCCAGGGGGGGTCTGGCTGCTCCCCACGGGGACAAGATCCTGGCCCCGTGACTGGTCATTCTCCTTCAGCCAGGCAATCAGCTGGGCCTTGGTTGCGTTCCGCACAGGCAAGCCCCTCTCTCTGCACAGCCCCACCAGCTGTGCCTTCAGGAGTCGGGCGTAGGCCATCTCCCCGCTGGTCCCCTCAGTGCAGACTCACTGGTCTAGCGCTGCAGCACCCCACGATTCCCAGGAACCGCTTTTCGCTCTGTCTCCAGCACGCCTGACTCCACGGCTCTTGCTTCTACTGCGCCTTGTCACTCGCCGCTGGGAGCTCCATCCACGGGGTGCAGTGCATCCCACTCCTGACACCAGTGGGACGGCGCGTTGGGGTCCCCCCGATCCTGCACCCCCGTAATGGCACAGACAGACTCCACCAGCCAGTAGAATAGAGGGAGTTTATTGCTTCTCCAGGGTACAGCACAGCACAGATGTCATCTGGTTACAGGAACTGGGGCTAGGAGGCCTCAGTGCCCCCCCTTGAGATAGGGGCTGGCTGGGCCCTACAATCCCAGCCCCCTTCCTAGCTCCTTCTCCCCTGCTTCCCAGACCGAACCTAACTAACTAACTTCCAGCCCTGCCCCTCCAGCCAGGGCTCCACTCCGCCTTCTTCCCATTGTTCCGCTCCCTGGGCGGTATCTGGTCGGACAGGTCCAGAGCCCCCTTGCATAATGACTCATCCCCTGCCCTGCTGGGCCGTGCTACAGACAGCAGTCAGCGGAGGTCACCCACAGCCCACTGCCCAGCATAGCAACCAGCAAGGTACCCCCACTACGTCACACACGGCTACATCTCTACTACAGGACTCAGGATGACGTGTTCAGTGAGATCCTGATGAAATAGCCCCCAACCATGTCATCACCCCTCTTTCCCCAATTTCACCTTTATCCAGAGCCTTTCAGCTGGTCTGCCTCTCTCCTGCTGCACCTCTGAGCAAGCAGATATCGTCGTGGTGCATAAGGCGAGCCCTGCCTGGCTTTCCTGTACCCCTCTGGGCCAGTACTGCAGTCAGGAGCATTATCACGAAAACTATAGTTTGGCTTGTGTACTGACATTTCCTGTTCTTCCTGTAATGAAGTGGGATGTTCTTAATGCATTCTCTGAGCATTGTGTGCCTCAGTTTCCCCCAGTGTTACTCATGTTACCCTTCTGCCGGGTAGGCCTGGCAGCATCCAGGGCTGGGTTCAATATCTTGGGGTCCATCTCACACAGAACTGGCTCGAGCCCCCACCCAGTAGCCTGGGAAAGTCACACACCCCTGGGTGCCTCTGAGAGGCAATGCTTCCCCACTCGCAAGCACAGAGTGTGAGGCTATGTCTACATTGGCATGATCTTGCGCAAATACTCTTTAACACAAGAGTTCTTGCATTAAAGTATTTGCGCAAGAGAGTGTCTACACTGGCATGTGCCTTTGCGCAAGAGATGTGCTTTTGCGCAAGAGCATCCATGCCAGTGTAGACGCTCTCTTGCGCAAGAAAGCTCTGATGGCCATTTTAACCATAGGGCTTTCTTGCGCAAGAAATTCATGTTGCCTGTCTACACTGGCTTCTTGCACAAGAACAGTTACGCAAAAGGGCTTATTCCCGAGCGGGAGCATCATAGTTCTTGCGCAAGAAGCCCTGATTTCACACATTAGAACGTCAGTGTTCTTGCACAAGAACTCCCTGCCAGTGTAGACAGGCAGCAAGTTTTTGCACAAAAGCGGCCGCTTTGGCGCAAGATCACGCCAATGTAGACACAGCCTTAGTGTAGGAAAGAAACATTTAATGAAACAGAGAGAGAAGTCATACGGCATTAACTTGGGAAAATACCACAGAGTTCATAACCCAAACATGAGCTAAGCCCCCCACCCCCAGCCAAGAATCACCCGAAGTCCCAAAGTCCGACACCTCAAAAGTCTCTGTCCCTGGTCAGTGCAACCCAGAGTCCAAAAGTTCACCTGCAGGGTTTCACCTCCCAACCTGGGTAGAAATGGGGGTGGGGGGATAGATAGGGGCACCTTACGAGTCACTCTGCTGCCGCTCCTACCAGCCGTGCCACGCTGCTGGTCGCCACTCCTCGCCTGCCGCCGCTCCATGCCACGCTGTTGGTCGCCGCTCCTTGCCAGCTGCTGCTCCGTGCCATGCCGCTGGTCGCCGCTCCTCGCCTGCCGCCGCTCTGCACCACACCGCTGGCTGCAATGGGTCTGGCTCCTAGCCAAACCAGTGATTTCAACTCTTTAGCCACCACCTAGGCTGGCAAAGGATTTCAGCTCCCACTGGACTAGCAAAAAGACTCCTCATGAAGTCTGCTTTAGGTCTGTCCTTAAAACAAAGGGGCTGTGTCTAGACTGGCAAGGTTTTCCGCAAAATCAGCCGCTTTTGCAGAAAAACTTGCCAGCTGTCTACACTGGCCGCTTGAATTTCCTCGAAAGCACTGACTTCCTACTGTAAGAAATCAGTGCTTTTTGCGGAAATACTATGCTGCTCCCGTTCGGGCAAAAGTCCTTTGGCGCAAAACTTTGCGCAAGAGGGCCAGTGTAGACAGCTGAGATTTGTTTTCCACAAAAAGCCCCGATCGCGAAAATGGCGATCGGGCTTTTTTGAAAGCGCTTCTAGATTGGCACGGACGCTTTTCCGCAAAAGTGCTTTTGCGGAAAAGCCGCCCGTACAATCTAGACGCTCTTTCCGAAAATGCTTTTAACGGAAAACTTTTCCGTTAAAAGCATTTCCGGAAAATCATGCCAGTGTAGACACAGCCAGGGGCTGTGTCTACATTGGCGAGATCTTGCGCCAAAGCAGCCGCTTTTGCATAAAAACATGCTGCCTGTCTACACTGGCGGGGAGTTCTTGCACAAGAACACTGACGTTCTAATGTGTGAAATCAGGGCTTCTTGCGCAAGAACTATGATGCTCCCACTCAGGAATAAGCCCTTTTGCGTAACTGTTCTTGCAACTACACTTGCAAGAAGCCAGTGTAGACAGGCAACATGAATTTCTTGTTCAAGAAAGCCCGATGGTTAAAATGGCCATCAGAGCTTTCTTGCGCAACAGAGCATCTACACTGGCATGGATGCTCTTGCGCAAAAGCACATGCCAGTGTAGACGTTCTCTTGCGCAAATACTTTAATACAAGAACTCTCGCGTTAAAGAGTATGGCTGCATCTAGATTGGCAAGATTTTGCGCAAATACTTTTAACGCAAACGTTTTTCCATTAAAAGTATTTGCGCAAGAGAGCGTCTATACTGGCACGTGCCTTTGCGCAAAAGATTTGCTTTTGCGCAAAAGCATCCATGCCCAGTATAGACGCTCTCTTGAGCAAGAAAGCTCCGATGGCCATTTTAGCCATCGGGCTTTCTTGCGCAAGAAATTAAGGTGGCTGTCTACACTGGCCTCTTGCACAAGAAGGCTTATCCCTGAGCGGTAGCGTCAAAATGTTTGCGCAAGAACCATTGATTTTGTACATTACAAAGTCAGTGTTCTTGAGCAAATACTATTGGCCAGTGTAGACAGGCAGCAAAATCACACCAGTCTAGACGCAGCCTATTTGAGCAAGATCACGCCAATGTAGACATAGCCGGGGAAAAGGACAGGTTAGGCCAATCTTACAGCTCCCACCTGGCAAGTGTGAAGCAGGCTGACTCAAGCCCTTTAACCCTTCCCCCCAGCTCAGTTCACTCAACTCTGGAAGGGGGAGGCTTGTCCCTCTGAGACCTCTTACAATGACGGTGTCTCTCCTGCAAGCACTGGTGTCATATTTTACAGTTCCCACATTTAGGGGTAGCATGATTTGTGACCCCCCACAACAGCCCAAATTAGTTACAATTCTCCACATTCCATTCCAACACTGACCCTCCATCAGCCCTGGCTGAATTGGATTTACATAGCCACACCCCGGATTCCTTCCCTCCTGGCATGAGCTGTATTTACATATCAACAGTTAACAGTTAATCATCTTGCACAGCTAAACAATTGGAGTGGGCACACCCATCGGAGGGCAGCTCTCTCCTTTTAGCTGGCTGATAGCAAGCAGCAGTTCAGCCCCTGCTTACACTCAAGAACCTAGGAGGTGAGATAAGGGGGTGGAAGTGGTGCGTTTGTCACAGTGTGTCAGAGGCTCCCCAACCCTTCACACCCATCCGCAGCCAGACGGGACTCTCAGCCAGTGAGTAGAACTGAAGGTTTATTGGTTCTCAGGGACACGGCGTAGCTTAGGGTCGATGTGAGCACAGGGACCCAGAGCAGGCAGCTTCGATCCTCTTGGGGAGAAGGGGTCCTGGGCCCTTCTCCCCCCTTCCGGCTCTAAGCCCCTTCTCACATCCTAACCCAACCGAGACTGACCCTTCCCCCAGGCCCTACTCCCCTACCTGGTGTCAGCCCCACCTCCCCACAGTTGTTATCTCCTGTGCCTGGCGGGAGTATCGCAGTGCCCCCTGGAGGTCAGAGTGTGCATTGCAATGCCTCCCCACAGGGCACCCCCCTGGAGGGTGGGTGGGAGTATCGCAGTGCCCCCTGGAGGTAAGGGTGTGCATTGCAGTGCCTCCCCACAGGGTGCCCCCCTGGAGATCTCTTGCAAGTAGGCATAAGAGATCTTGCGGAAAAGGGTTTATTTTCCGCAAGATCCCCGTTTGACTGGCGCTTTTTCCGCAAAGCCCCGAGCCGGAAAAAGCGGCAGCCATGTAAATGCAAATACCGCTGGGGATATTTAAATCCCTGATTTGTATCATGACTGGTCTCATTAGCACCCCTTTTTCGAAAAAGGGTGCCAATGTAGACACAGCCAGTAGGAGACCGGATTGGCTTACTGGGGAAATCCTTGGTGAACTTAAGCACAAAACGGAAGCTTACAAAAAGTGGAAACTTGGACAAATGACCAGGGAGGGGTTTAAATGTATAGCCTGAGAATGCCGGGGTTATCAGGAAGGCAAAGCGCAAATGGAATTGCGACTGGCAAAGGATGTGAAGGATAACAAGAAAGGTTTCTACAGGCATGTTAACAAGAAGAAGGTGATCAGAGAGGGGTGCGGCCCCTACTGGACGAAGGAGGTAACCTAGTGACAGATGATGTGGAAAGCTGAAGTACTCAATGCTTTCTTTGCCTCTGTATTCACGGACAAGGTCGGCTCGACTAATGCGCTAAGTGACGCAAGATGGGATGAAGATGGACAGCCCTTGGTGGGTAAAGAACAGGTTAGGAACTATTTAGAAAAGCTAAACGTACACAAATCCATGGGTCCGGACTTAATGCATCCGAGGGTACTGAGGAGTTGGCAAATGTCATTGAGGAGCCTTTGGCCATTATCTTTGAAAAGTGGAGAGATCGGGAGAGATCCTGGATGATTGGAAAAGGCAAATGTAGTGCCCATCTTCAAAAAAGGGAAGAAGGACGATCCAGAGAACTATAGGCCAGTCAGTCTTACCTCGGTTCCTGAAAATCATGGAAGGGATCCTTAAGGAATCCATTTTGAGGCACTTGGAAGAGAGGAAAGTGATTAGGAATAGTCAGCATGGATTCACAAAGGGCAAGTCGTGCCTGACCAATCTGATTAGCTTCTATGATGAGGTAACTGGCTCTGTGGACATGGGAAAGTCAGTGGATGTGATATACCTTGACTTTAGCAAGGCTTTTGATACGGTCTCACAATATTCTTGCCAGCAAGTTAAGGGAATGTGGATTGGATAAATGGACTGTAAGATGGATAGAAAGCTGGCTAGAAGGCCGCCCAGCGGTAGTGATCAACAGTTCGATGTCAGGATGGCGGTCGGTTTCTAGCGGAGTGCCCCAAGGTCTGCCCTAGGACCGGTTTTGTTCAATATCTTTATTAATGACCTGGATGAGGGGATGGATTGCACCTCAGCAAGTTTGCAGATGACACTAAGCTGGGGAGAGGTAGATACATTGGAGGGCAGAGATAGGGTCCAGAGTGACTTAGACAAATTGGAGGATTGGGCCACAAGAAATCTGATGAGGTTCAACAAGGACAAGTGCAGAGTCCTGCCCTTGGGGGGGAAGAATCCCAAGCATTGTTACAGGCTGGGGACCAACCGGCTAAGTAGCAGTTCTGCAGAAAAGGACCTGGGGATTACAGTGGATGAGAAGCTGGATAGGAGTCAACAGGGTGCCCTTGTAGCCAAGAAGGCTAATGGCATATTAGGTTGCATTAAGAGGAGCGTTGCCAGCAGATCCAGAGAAGTGATTATTCCCCTTTATTCGGCTCTGGTGAGGCCACATCTGGAGTATTGTGTCCAGTTCTGGGCCCCCCACTACAGAAAGGATGTGGAGGCATTGGAGAGGGTCCAGCGGAGGGCAACCAAAATGATTAGGGGCTGGAGCATATGACCTATGAGGAGAGGCTGAGGAGTTGGGTCTGTTTAGTCTGCAGAAGCGAAGAGTGAGGGGGATTTGATAGCAGCCTTCAACTTCCTGAAGGGAGGTTCCAAAGAGGATGGAGAGAGGCTGTTCTCAGTAGTGACAGATGGCAGAACAAGGAGCAATGGTCTCAGGTTGCGGTGGGAGACGTCCAGGTTGGATATTAGGAAAAACTATTTCACTAGGAGGGTAGTGAAGCACTGGAATGGGTTCCCTAGGGAAGTAGTGGAGTCTCCATCCCTGGAGGTGTTTAAGTCTCGGCTTGACCAAGCCCTGGCTGGGTTGATTTAGTTGGGATTGGTCCTGCCTAGAGCAGGGGGCTGGACTTGCTGACCTCCTGAGGTCTCTTCCAGCTCTATGGTTCTATGATTCTAGTGCACCTCCAGCACTGGGGGAAAGGGATGCGCCACGTGGCGGGCGAGTGCACCGCTGGATCGTCTCCCCCAGCCACGACAGGCAGCAGCCTGCAGGCTGGGGGGGCCTGACCTGGGGCCGCGCTGACCCCCAGGAGCGGGGAAGGGCTCTCCAGCCCGACGCCGTTTGGTCTCCTGCCCGGGGCTCTGCTCTGGCTTTTCCTGTGGGGCGGGGCTCTCCAACGTGCTGCTCCAGAACCGGATGTGGCACGGAGCCTCAGTGCCCTCCCCGCAGGACGCCGGCGCTGGCGCCAACCTTGCAGGGGTGCGATGCAGGTTCAACAGCACGGGCTGGGCTCAGTGTGTCTCGGGGGGGTCAGGGAAATGGGCGAGAGGGGGTGACCCGGAGTGTCCAGCCCGGCTGGGGGGCGGGGTCCCATGGGGAGTCCAGTCCACGGCACCCTAGCCTTCCTGCCAGGGACCCAGGCGCCAGTGTGGCATTGGGGGGGACACCCCCACGTTTTCCTCTCCCCGCCGCCGCCCAGCTCCGGAGCTGCAGCCCGGGCAGCACTCACCCGCTAGCGCAGGGTCCGCAGCCCACCTGGCCCAAGGCAACCCGTGGCATGGCCCGCCAGTCGCTGCTGGAACCGCTCCCTTACTCACAGCATCGCGCCCCAGCCGGGTCGCTAGGGCTGCAGCGGGGCCAGCAAGTGCAGGCGAGGAGGGACCAGAGGAAGCGTCTGACCCGGCGCATGTTGGTTTATCAACCTGCATTTTAACTACAGTCAAATGTCAACCTGTGTCCAACACGAGAGGTTCCAGCGTTTTCTTTGTTCATGGGGGGGGGCTATCAGTTGGGGCCCACACAAGTGAGAAGCAAAAAAACTCCAACCTCCCCAGCCCTCTGAGCCCCCCCACCGCACCCCAGCCCCCAATTCCCCCGTTACCTCCTCACCTGGAGCCCACCCCTTCCCCGGGTCCCTGTGCCGCCCAGGGGAAGTGGGAGAGGAGCTGGGGTGGCTCATTGGGGCTCCAGGGGCAGACTCCCCTGCCCCCTTGCTTCTTTCTTGCCCAGGCTCCCCACTGCCTCATCACCCCCTTCCCCACCTCGACACCCGAGGCCCCCCGCCCCTGGTGAGGAGGTCCTGGCCAGGCCCCTCGCATGCTGGCGGGGCTGGGGTGGTTGGAGCAGCGCAGGGTGCCTGCGGGACCTCACCCCACGGCGCTGCGTGGGGTCCACACTGGGGAGGCTCTCGGAGACACCGGCGCAGACGTGAGTCGGGGCCCTTCCCGTGCACCCGAAGATGGAGCAGCTGCTCCGAGCCTCACGCCTGCGCAGGCTCCGGTGGGGGGGGTGGGCGCTGAGCTCCTGCCACGGACTCCACGTGCCACTGCAACTCGGCCCGCATGCCACCATGTGCTGTAGGCTGCTGACCCGTCCTCAGCAGGGGAGGCTGGCCAGCACCCGGGGACCAAGGGGTTAACACAGGATGCTAGCAAGGGTGCCGGCTGGGGGCCCGAGAACCAGTCGAGAGAGAGGGTTGAAATTTGAATTGGATCTCGGTTCCCTGCCTGCTTTCCTCGGGTGGGAGAGTGACAGCAGGGGCGAGAGACACAGAGTGCTCGAAACCCAGACAGGCCCACCCTGCCTCCAAGGGATTCAGGGCATGGGGCGGACTGAGCCAAGCGACACTGCGCAGTGCGGACCAGGGAAATGGGAGGCCAGTCACCTTCAGGGGAATTTTTCTTTGTTTGGTGGTTTATTTGAACTGCTCAGTGTGCATCTCTGCCTCCCCTTCCCCTTTACCATCTCGCCCTGTGCCCAGAGACTTTCTCCGGTCTCATTGGTTTTTCTGGAACAGCTCGCACCCACGTCTGCCTTTTGCAAGTGTCACGTTTGTTTTGTAATGAAAATCTTCTTTGTGGGTGAGGACTGGGGAGGAGGAGTTCAGCCACAGCGGCCATTCCCCTTGGACAGGCTCGTTCCCTTCGTTTTCACAGCCTGGAAATATAGATGAGTGTGGATTTGCTCTGTGTTGTGGTGTCTCTTGCTTCTCCTCATGGGCTCTGCATAACGTCTTCAGGGTCCAATTCCTTGTACTCTCTGGAACCTGGGAGTTTGTAGCATAGGGATGTGTTGAGTCGATCAGAAGTTCTGTAAATAGTAATTAGGGGTGGGTATAATTGTATCCATTATTTGCTTATTAATATTCATTTTATGGGAGTTAACAGCATATATACTAGCCAATTAGCCCATCATAAAACAGGATTTTCAGGTCTCGCCTCCACATCCTATTCCCTTTCTATCTCGCTCTTCTCTCCTGAGCCTCCGGTCTCTCGCTCCGTCTCTCTCTCTCTCTCCTCCTCCTACTGCCTCCCCCTCTCTCTCTCTCAGCTCTCCTCCGCCTCCTGCCTCTCTCTCCGTCTCTCTCTTTCTCGTCTCCCCCTCCTCCTGCATGGGGAGCGCGGAGCCCAAATGGCTGTTTGCGCCGCTTGCTCCCACGCGGCAGCCCGGCTGAGCGGCTGCCTATGAGCTCCAGCTGCCCCCCTGCACCATTTCCCTTCACCCCAGCACTGATCCTGCAGCCTCCCAGTTGTCCTCCCCCACCCTCCCCCCGGCCAGGGTCTGTTCATGGTCAGCGGGCGGGGCCTGGAGCCGCTGTCACGCCGTACGTCACCACCCCGCCTCCCCTTCGCCTCCCGCCGTGGTGCTCGGCTGACTTCTGCGCCGCTCAGCTGGGCAGCCGTGGGGGAGCAAGCGGCCATTTGGGCTCCCCCATGGCAGCCCAGCTGAGCGGTGCAGAAGTCAGCCGAGCGCCACGGCAGGAGGCGAAAGGGGGCCGGGCGGTGACGTTCATGGCCAGGGGGCAGGGCCTGGAGCCGCTGTCATGCCACACGTCTCCACCCCGCCCCCCTTCGCCTCCCGCTGTGGTGCTCGGCTGACTTCTGCACTGCTCAGCCAGGCCGCCGCGTGGGAGCAAGTGGCGCAAGCGACCATTTGGGCTCCACGCTCCCCATGGAATGGCCGTCTGGGCTCTGCGGTCCCCCGAGTGAGAGGCAGGAGGGGGAGAAGAGAAAGAGAGAGACAGAGAGAGAGGCAGGAGGCAGAGGAGAGCTGAGCGAGAGAGAGGGGGAGGCAGTAGGAGAAGGAGAGAGCGAGAGAGAGACACGGAGCAAGAGACCGGAGGCTCAGGAGAGAAGACTGACGTGGAGGAGAGACCAGAAAATCCCGTCTTATGACGGGCAAATTGGCTAGTTACTGAATAAGGCTCTAGGAAAAGTAGTGACAGACGTGGGAATTAACACACTAAGATAGAGAAAAGGGTGTAATTGGCACCAGGCTGTTGCCACGCGGACGTTGTGTTGAATGTCTGAGGTAAATGTGCGTGGGCAATAAAGTGGTTCTGTTTACCCTTCCGCTCCTGGGACGCCTCTTTCTTCTCTAAGGATATGTCTACACTTGCACCCTATTTCAAAATAGGGATGCAAATGCAGACATTCGAAATTGCAAATGAAGCCGGGATTTAAATATCCCACACTTCATTTGCATAATCGCGTTATGGCGCTAGTTCGAGTTAGCACTATTCGAGATGCTGTGCAGACACGGTTATTTCGAGAGAAAATCCTTCTCTCGAAATAACCCTTATTCCTCGTACAATGAGGTTTAACAGTTATTTAAAGAGAAGGGTTTTCTCTCAAAATAACCGCGTCAACACAGCATCTGTTCATTTGAAATAGCGCTAACTCAAAATAGCGCCATAATGTGATTATGCAAATGAAGCACGGGATATTTAAACCCCAGCTTCTTTTGCAATTTCGAATGTCTGCATTTGCATCCCTATTTTGAAATAGGGTGCAAGTGTAGACATACCCTGACAGATTTGATTCTCGTGTCCTGGAAGGTCCGTCTGTGGGTATCTGCCTGCCTCTGACTGAGAGGTCGGCTACCAGAGACTGCAGCTTGTTTTTTCTCTTTTCAAGCTCTTTTGGGGCAAAAGAGCTTAGGGTACTGCTGGGGGTGATTCCAAGTGTTCACCCCTGGTTTTTTAGGGATCAAAAAGCACTGATGGTGGCAGCAAATCCCCCAAAATCTGGGTATTAGGATTCTGGGGGGAAGGTGTTGTGACCAGAGCCTACAGAGGTGAGGGTTTGACTCTCCCTTGTGGGCCCCCACTTTCTCCACTTGGTGTGCCAGAGTGGGGAACAGACCTGACATGGTGGCAGCGGTGGGATCATTTTGAACCAGGAGCACAGACCTCAGGATTTTCAAAGGACACTTTTTTTTTCTTCTGTTTTGCTGTTTGGAAGTTTTGGAGGGTTGTTTTTTTCCTCTTCTTTTCTGCTGCTGCCTTGGGGAGAGGCGCACAGAAGGTTAAATCTGCACAGCCAGAGAGTCCAACCCAAACAGTGTTTTGGGATTTTTCACTAGCTTTCGGGGCAACTGGATAGCTAGGCTAAACTAGGGCAGGGACACAGCGCAGTGCGGTCGGGCAGAGTAGCCCTAGAGCAGTGGTTCTCAACTCGTTTCAGTCCACGGACCACCACGCCAATCACAAAATTTTTGTGGACCACTTCTAGCACATGTAGCACAGGATGAATGACACAGCAACCGCTCAGCACGACAGCGGCAGCTACACTGATGCTCAGCGCCTCAGATGGCAGTTACTGGCAACACAACACGGTTGTGTCCTAGGTGACGCTATGGATGACGCGCTGCGTGCATGTGAACACGGCGTAAAACAGCCTCACGGTGGCACCTGCTCATGCTGTGTGACTTTGGACAATGTTCCTGTGGACCACCGGAAAAGTCACCTTGGACCACCAGTTGAGAACCACAGCCCTAGAGCAACCTGTCCTACGTGACACCCCGAGAGGAAAACAGCCTCAGATCAGGGCAAGGGTCCGCCTCTGGGGAAGACTCGTATCCTGAGGAGCAGGGACAGGAGGATGTCCCTGCGAGGCCGGGGGAAGTAACCCTGTGCAGGCAGAAGCAGCAAATGGCAACCCTTCTCCTCCCTCACCACTGTCCTCAGGGTGGGAGAGCGCTCTTCAGGCAGGCAGACCTCTAGCTGAGAGAGGGATGGAGTTCGTGCTGCAAACGAAGCAAGGAGAAGCAGGAGAGAGGGAGAGGCAAAAGCAAGAAGAAATGGAGATGAAGCACTTGAAAGCAGAAACTGAGATGAAGCGATTAAAAGTTGAAATGGGAAAAACTAAGCAGCTGGGCACTCCAACTTCACCAACTAACCACCCTGCTCCCACTAACGCTCCCCAGCCCAGGAAATACCCCATGAACCGGGTATGAGATGATGCAGGGGGCTTCTTAGAAAGTTTGGAACGAGCCTGTCTTGGGTACAGCATCCCCAAAGACCAGTAGATGGAGGAGCTGAGATCACAACTCAGTGGACCCCTAACACAAGTGGCAGTTGAAATGCCCAGGAGAAACATGAGTGACTATGAACTTTTTAAACAAAGGGTCAGACTTAGGATGGGGCTCACTGCTGAACATGCCCATCGCCGCTTTAGAGCCTTAAGGTGGAAACCGCGTATGACAGGGCCCAAAAGCAAGCTGTTCCGCTATGCGTAGGAAAGATAGAAAATCTGGCAAAAGACGACCTTGGCTTAACCAGGAGATCTTGCATGATCTAAAAATCAAAAAGGAGTCATATAAAAAAATGGAAACTAGGACAATTTACAAAGAATGAATATAGGCAAACAACACAGGAATGCAGGGGCAAGATTAGAAAGGCAAAGGCACAAAACGAACTCAAACTACAGACATAAAGGGAAACAAGAAAACATTCTATAAATATATTAGAAGCAAGAGGAAGACCAAGGACAGGGTAGGCCCATTGCTCAGTGAGGAGGGAGAAACTGTAACAGGAAACTTGGAAATGGCAGAGATGCTTAATGACTTTGTTTCGGTCTTCACCGAGAAGTCTGATGAAGGAATGCCTGACATAGTGAATGCTAGTGGGAAGCGGGAGGGGAGGGGGGGTTAGAAGATAAAATTTTAAAAGAGCAAGTTAAAAATAACTTAGAAAAGTTAGACGCCTGCAAGTCACCAGGGCCTGATGAAATGCATCCTAGAATACTCAAGGAGCTGATAGAGGAGGTATCTGAGTCTTTAGTGATCATCTTTGGAAAATCATGGGAGACAGGAGAGATTCCAAAAGACTGGAAAAGGGCAAATCTAGTGCCCATCTATACAAAGGGAAATAAGAACAACCCAGGAAACTACAGACCAGTCAGTTTAACTTCTGTGCCAGGAAAGCTAATGGAGCAAGTAATTAAGGAAATCATCTGCAAACACTTGGAATGTGGCAAGGTGATAGGGAACAGCCAGCATGGATTTGTAAAGAACAAATCATGTCAAACCAATCTGATAGCTTTCTTTGATAGGATAACGAGTCTGGTGGCTAAGGGAGAAGTAGTGGACATGGTATACCTAGACTGTAGTAAGGCATTTGATACGGTGTCACATGATATTTTTAATCAATAAATTAGACAAATACAACTTAGCTGGGCTACCATAAGGTGGGTGCATACCTGGCTGGATAACCGCTCTCAGAGAGTAGTTATTAACTGTTCACAATCCTGCTGGAGAGGTATAACAAGTGGGGTTCCGCCAGGGTCTGTTTTGGGACCGGCTCTGTTCAATATCTCATCAATGATTTAAATATTGGCATAGAAAGTACGCTTATTAAGTTTGCAGATGATACCAAGCTGGGAGGGGTTGCGACTAATCTGGAGGATAGGGTCATAATTCAAAATGAGCTGGACAAATTGGAGAAATGGTCTGAGGTAAACAGGATGAAGTTTAATAAGGACAAATGCAAAGTGCTCCACTTAGGAAGGAACAATCAGTTTCACACACACAGAATGGGAAGCGACTGTCTAGGAAGGAGTACGGCAGAAAGGGATCTAGGGGTTATAGTAGACCACAAGCTAAATCTGAGTCAACAGTGTGACGCTGTTGCAAAAAAAGCAAACATGATTCTGGGATGCATTAACAGAAGTATTATGAGCACGACACGAGAAGTCATTCTTCCGCTCTACTCTGCGCTAATTAGGCCTCAGTTGGAGTACTGTGTCCTGTTTTGGGCACCACATTTCAAGAAAGATGTGGAGAGAGTGGAGGAGGTCCAGCGAAGAAGAACAACAAGAATGCTTAAAGGTCTAGAGAACATGACCTATGAAGGAAGACTGAAAGAATTGGGCTTGTTTAGCTTGGAAAAGAAGAGCTTGAGAGGGGACATGATAGCGGTTTTTAGGTATGTAAAAGGGTGTCACAAGGAGGGAGAAAAATTGTTCTTCCTGGCCTCTGAGGATAGGACAAGAAGCAATGGGCTTAAACTGCAGCAAGGGAGGTTTAGGTTGGACATTAGGAAAAAGTTCCTAACTGTCAGGGTAGTTAAACACTGGAATAATTGCCCAGGGAGGTTGTGGAATCCCCATCTCTGGAGATATTTAAGAGTAGGTTAGATAAATGTCTATCAGGGATGGTCTAGACAGTATTGGGTCCTGCGTGGGGGCAGGGGCTGGACTCGATGACTCTCGCGGTCCCTTCCAGTTCTAGTGTTCTATGATTCTATGAAATTGCCTACAAGATGAAAAGGCACTGGGATGCCTGGGTATCAGGAGCAAATGTGAAGACTAGGGACAAGCTAGCTCTCCTGATGCAAATGGAACAGCTCCTTGAGGGCCTTCCCATAGAGCTCCAGAGATACATCTGAGATGGGAACCCTAAGGATATAACAGAGGCGGGAGGTATAGCACCCAGGTGGATGGAGGTGACAGAGGAAAATAAAACCAGTCAGTGAAGGGAGTATCAGAAGGGCACCCAGAGATGGCCTCCCACAACCGGGGGCCACCCAAGAATCCACCTTGCAGGGAAGGGCTCTCTCCACCTCAAGGGAGCCCACAGACATCCCCTCGTCCCTCCACCCCGTCCTCCGGCAGCCCAGCTCACTCCAGTGACGCGCCTGCCGTGCGATGGTTTGAACGTACTGAACCGGGGCCTGTAAAGGCCAACAGTCCCAAGAGCACCAACCGCCTGCAGCTCGTCACGCCAGGGCCACACCGAGCGACCGCGGGCCCTGAGGCCTCATGGCTAATCCCAGAGCACAAGCCGACTGTGAGCAAAGGTGGGAGGGAGGTTCTCACGTGGAGGGACAAGTGTCCGTGATCCACCAGTCCCTAGTGGACCCCAAACTCACTGACCTGGAGGTCCAAGTCACCATTCAACCCTTCAAGGCAGACCCTTTACGTTTGCCTATCGCCAAGCTGCCAGTTAAGCACAAGGACAGGTCAGGGACTTGGACTTTGGCAGTCTATGATGACTACCCCATGGCTGTGCTGGTGGGAGAAGACCTAGCCACGCCGTCAAACAAGCCCGGAGGGTTGGCGTGGTCACAGCAAGGCTAAGCAGGCCTCCACACCTAAAACCGTTCCTGAGCTTCCTACCAGGGCCCAGTCTGTGCACCCAGACCCCCCCCGGCACCGGAGACCCAGAGGGAGGTGACGGAGCCAGACCCCAGACCAGTGACTACAACAGCACCAATGGATCCAGGTGGAACCAGCCCAAGAGCCGGACGGATGGAGCAGCCAGTGCCAGGATCGGAACCAGCTGCAGAGGGCACCACGGAGCCTGCAGCAACAGCTGAATCTGCGCAAGAGGCCCCGACTCAGCCTGCAACGCAGCCCAGTGCACCACCAGACAGCGGTTCCCCACCCATAGAGGTACCCATCTCCCCCGCATCGCTTCCACGGGACCAAGCCCAGGTCCCCAGCCCAGCGGGAACCGACGTCTCCAGCATCGAGAGAGAGCAGTCCCGGGAAGAACAGGAAGCAGACGAGAGCCTCAAGGGAGTGTGGATGGTGGCTAGAAGCGACCCAGCCCCTCAGCTCTTCGAACAGGGCCAGGACTGTGGTAAAAGAGACTGTCACGCCAAGAGTCTGTTTCTGGTGGGCACAAGGAGGACTGGCGCCCTCCGAGACAGTCGGTAGCTCCAGCTGAGCACCGGGAACAGCCCTTGAGCTTGGCCCACGATCACCCTAGTGGCCATGCTGGGTGAACAGAACCACGGACCGGTTGGGAAGGTCATTCCAGTGGGAGGGAGGGAGGGAGCAAGGAGGGGGCTGGCTATGTCCGGGCTTGTGGGGTGAGCCAGCAGGCGGGGAAGCCCCGAGACAGGTCGAGGCACCTCTCCATCCCCTCCCCAGCAGAGCGGTTCCGTTCCAGCACGCAGCTGTGGATATTATGGGCCCTTTCCCTAAAGACCCCCAGAGGGGAACGGTTCGCACAGACTCTTGTGGATGTTGCCACCCACTGGCCGGAAGCAGTGGCTCTCGGGAGCACCGTGGCCAGGAACGTGTGCCATATCTTTGTCAGGGTAGGTTGGCCGTCAGAGACCCTCACGGATCCCGGGGCTAGTTTCCTGGCAGAGGCCGTGAAACCCCTCTGGGAAGCTCGTGAGGAAGAGCCGCTGGCTGCTCCCCCAGCTCCGCCAAACAAGGGCCCGGTGGAAAGATTTAATGGAACTTTGCGAGCGAGACGCACGTTCGTGACCGAACGCCCAGGGACTGGGGCCTGGCTTTGCAACATGGAGACGTCCCACATCCACGTTCGGGATTCTCACCCTCTGGGCTGATGTGCGGCCGTGAGCGCAAGGGTCCCTCGCAGTTAGGAAAGCAGCAATGGGAGGGGGCTACTCCTCCTCCAGGAACCAACAGTTTGGATTTTATAGACCCCGTTACCTGGACAGAAGACACTGGCTGGGCAGGGCTGCTGGCGGGATACTGGAGGCTGGGCTGGAAGAAGGGGGCTTCTGAACGCACAGGAGGGAGCAGGCAGAGCTCCCCGGGCTGCAGGGGGGACTCAGACGTGGGAGGTTTGGGGGGCCAGGCCGACAGGCCTGAGGGATCCTTTGCTGCCTTCACAGCTCCATAAACCCTCCTGTTCGGCACTGGCTGGGAGTCGCTCTGGGCTGGAGAACAGGGCTGGGCTAGTCCCTCTGGGAGGGGAGGCCCTCGGGGTCCAGAGACAGGGGACCCACCCCGAGGGGGCTCACGGCAGAGGCAGGTGGCCCAGAGAGGCGCCGTCCCAGAAGCAGAGGGACGACCCCCCCCAAGAGAGAGTGGACTCCCCGAGAAGGGGTGTTGCAGTGGAGGGGGCTCCCCGAGAAGGGGCCATGGCGCTGGAGGGGGGTAGCACCCAGGGACTGCATGGGCCGAGTGTGGGCACGACCTGTGAGCCGTGACACATGCAGCCCAGCAGGTATGCCACGGCCACTTGCCTGGCTCGACATGGGCCGGGGACGTGCTCCATGGCGGGAGGGAGCTCGGCACAGAGAACAGCGGCTCCCTCCACATGGGCAGGGCATGGAAGGGCCCTGGGGGTGCCACGATTTTGGTCTTCAGTCCAGCTCGTCCCTCCAGCAGCGCCAGGCCAGGGCCAGGGGCTGGGAAGGAGTCGCTGGCCCAGCCTGGCACCGGATGTGCCCCAGAGACTGTGAAACCGGCAGCTTGTCCCCTCTGCTCCGAGCCGGCCCCGGGCCGTGGGCAACGTGCGTCTCTGGCCTCGACGCTCCCCATTGTCTGTTAGTCGCAGACCTCTGGCTGGGAGACACCCACGCGCTGGCCCAGCGAGCCCTGTGGGGGAGACTCGAGCTCTGCACGGCCCTGGGCCTGTGCCTGCCCCTTGGGATGGGAGAGCCTGCTGGGAGGAGGGGGATGGGTTAGAACCTCTCCCCTGTGTGAGGGGGGGTTGGGGGCACAGGGAGCGCTGGGGTGTCTGAGGGGAGGTGGGGATGGGTTATAACCTCTCCCCTGTGTGAGGGGGCTGGGGGCACAGGGAGCACTGGGGTGTCTGAGGAGGTGGGTTATAACCTCTCCCCTGTGTGAGGGCTGGGGCACAGGAACACTGGGGTGTCTGAGGAGGTGGGTTATAACACTGGGGTGTCTGAGGCGATTTCCCTGTGTGAGGGCTGGGGGCACAGGGAGGCGCTGGGGTGTCTGAGGGGAGGTGGGGGGCACAGGGAACACTGGGGTGTCTGAGGCGATTTCCTTGTGAGGGTCTCTGCTGGCCAGGGAGCAGCGGATGAGCTCTGGCTGGTTTGATGCCGTGTGGGAAGGACCCGGCTTGGGCTGTACCTAGCCCTGCTTAAGCAGTTCACCCTGATTTGACCCTCTCGCCAGCCCCCCACAACCTGCTGTTACACCCAGGACAGACCCCCACAGAGGGAAGCAGGCGTAGCCTTGGCTGCATTGGCTAGAAAGGCAGTCCTGTCCTTCGCCTGCATGCCCTGAGCCAACGGGGGGGAGCACGTCTTTGAGGGTGCACCTGGCCACTTGCTCTAGTGCTGCTGCCATGGTTTGGCTGTGTCACGCTATTGGATTTTAAAGGGAGCAGCCAGATCACGGCTGCGCGGGGGGGGTGGGGTGTTTGCCCCAAAGTCTGTACAAAGGGGGCCATGGGAGGTGTCAAATGGAAGCTTCTGTCCTGCTGATTGTGAGTCTGCTACTCGTGTGATGCGTGTGGAGTTGTGAATAGGGGCTCCGTGAGCGTTCTCTGCCTGAGACAGAGCAATGGGCCTGGCCTGCCTGTCGTGAGGAAGGATTAGTCAGTGACTGTGCTGACTAGCCCGGCCCCAAGGACAGTGGCTCGCAGAGAGGCCAGTACACACCAGAGGATTGCGTCTGGAAGCCGGCAGACTGGCCCCGGCATAATGGCTGCTGGCATGGGCCACAGGGACAGGTCACTTGAGCATGTGACCCACTCCAGCCCGGGAGACACCAGGGATGAACATAAAATGCCACAAGGTGGTCTCCATCTTGTCTTTAATCTTGCTGCTGATCCCAGATGCAGCCTTGCGAGGGACAGCGAGCGGGAAGGATTGCCGACCCGTCCTGCCATAGGATGGGCACCAGAGACTGCTAAGGTGGCAGTTTGTAACATCTCTGCTGAGAGCCTGCGTCGAGAACTGGGAGATTGGTGCATGTAACGTATTCTCCTTAACAACCTCACTCTCCACCTTTTCTTTCTTCTGTTAATAAACCTTTCGATTGTAGCTTCTAAAGGACTGGCCCAGCGTGCTCTTGTGGGTAAGATCCAAAGTGTAAACTGACCGGGGATCTGGGGCTGGTTCTTTGGGACCAGGAGGAGCCGTTCGGGGTAGGTGAGATCGGGTTCTATAACCCCTCACCTGTGTGCAGGCCCAGGGCTGATTGTGGCACAGGGAGAGCTGGGGTGTCTGAGGGGTTTTCCTCGGGAGGCTTCCTGCCAGCTGGATTGGCAGCTGAAGCGCTCGGTGTGACTGGTGTGTGACCTGTATGGGAAGGTCTCCAGTCAGAGGCCCTAAGGAGCCCCGAGTTTGAGCAATTCGCCCTGAGCGGACGCCCTCAGCGGTGCCCAGGCCCAGCCCAGTCCGTCACACCTGCTCAGCTGGGCTTTGAGGAGGCCCTGAAGCCACCAGCCAAGGGTGCCCGGTTGGGGTGGGGGAGCACGGGGCAGTGACTGGTCAGCATTACTGGCACGGCGCTGCGACCTGCCACAACCCAGCTTTGCAGGTGGCTGCCAGGCCCCGCCTGCTGTAGGGACTGCAGGGGCAGAGACAGGTAAGTGAAGCCAGCTGCAGCTCCGGGGCCTCCATCACACACGGGCCCTGCCCCTCGCAGGGGAACTGTGGGTACAGGTGGGGGGTGGCTCCGGGGCCCCCATCACACACAGGCCCTGTCCCTCACAGGGGTGTTGGGGATACAGCCAGGGGTGGCTCCGGGGCCCCCATCACACATGGGCCCTGTGCCTCACAGGGGTGTTGGGGATACAGCCAGGGGTGGCTCCGGGGCCCCCCATGACCCACAGGCCCTGCCCCTCATGGGGGCACTGGGGGTGGCTCCAGGGCCCCCCCATCACACACAGACCCTGTCCCTCACAGGGGTGTTGGGGATACAGACGGGGGTGGCTCCAGGGCCCCATCACACACAGGCCCTGTCCCTTATAGGGGCGCTGGAGGTACAGCCGGGGGTGGCTCCGGGCCCCCCCCCACATGTGCCCTGCCCCTCGCGGGGGTGCTGCTGGCAGGGTCCCACCAGGGCGGACATCTCTGCAGAGGGGCTGGTGCTATGGTGCCTACCCAAAGGGGGCAGTGAGGGGGCCCTGCGCCCAGACAGAGGAGGCCCCTGGCACAGGCCTGGCACTCCAGGTACACAAGGGGCTGCTCGGGTGGCCCCCAGGGCACCGAGTGCTGGGTCCCTACCGCTCGCCCAGCTCCACTCAGCCCATGAGCTGCCCGGCCTGCCCCAGCCCCTCTGAGACCGGAAGCCCCCTGGCACCGTACCTCAGGATCCCAGCCCCGTGCCTCCCTAACGAGCACCACACCCCACATGGGGCCCCTGCCCCGCGCCACGCCCGCCCCATGCCACACACCCCCAGGGTCCCCGCCCAGCGCCACGCCCCACCCCACCCCATGCCACACACCCCCAGGGCCCCCACCCCGTTCCCCCGCCAAATGGGGCCCCTGCCCTGCACTGCACCCCCACCCAGCACCACACCCCGCCCAGGGTCCCCCACCCAGCACCACGCTCCCTACTACCTCCTCTCGTTACAGCCCAGCACCCTGCTGGCAAGGACGCAGCCCCCCAGCACTAGCCCGTGGGGAGAGCCCCCATGTGCCAGATGGGGGCGGGACCCGTCCCTCCCCCCGGGGCCAGGCGGGGCTGGTTTCAGATACTTTATTTGTACAGACAGTTGGTTAGCGCACAGCTCCCGCCCCCGCGCCCGCCGGCCTGAAAGCTGGGCTGGACCAGCTCCGGGGCTGGCTCAGGCTGTGGAGCTCCCTGGACGAGGGGGCAGCCTCTAGCCCACCCCAGGCCCTGGCAGCGAGGGGGAGCGGGGCCCCCAGGGCCTGCAGGGCACAGCCCCCGGCCATGCGACGTGCCATCTCGGGGCCATGAGGGGCAGGCCTGGGCGGTGCCTCCCCAGGAAACCAGCCAGAGGCCCCAGCGGCAGCCCCTCCGCCTGCAGGTCCCATGCTGGGGGCAGCCCCAGCCCCGCCCCAGGCCGAGCCCAGAACCAGCCCTAGAAATAAAGTGCAGATCAGCCCTGGGCAGGAGGGAGGGGCAGGGCGCTGCCGGAGGGCATGGTGCCAGCAGGCGGCATGGGGGAGGGTGGGGGGCAGGTGGCTGGGGCGGCATGTTGCGGGCAGGAGCAGGTGGCAGGTTAGGGGACAGGCGGGAGAAGAGAGACAATGGACAGAACCTAGCAGGCAGGTGCTGGGGGCAGCTGGCGGCAGGGGAGGGTGGGGTGGAATTGGTGCCAGGCCCTGGACTGGACAGGCCTTGCTGGGCTGTGGTGGCGCGGGGGAGGGAGGTGTCGCTGGGCCGGACAGGGAGGGGGTGGGGAGAAGACGGGCGGGCATGGCTGGGTCGTATGGGGGGAGTCGGGCGGGCGTGGCTGGATCGTACCAGGGGAGGGTCGGGCAGGCGTGGCTGGGCCGTACAGGGGGAGAGTCGCGGGCCGTACAGGGGGAAGGGCAGGTGGGCGTGGCTGGGCCGTACGGGGGGTGGGCGCTGCTGTTGGCACTGGGGGGGCGCCGCTGTTGGCACTGGGGGGCAGAGGGTGGACGGGAGATGCCGCCCCCAAGGGGAAGGAGCAAGGCCCCAGTCCCTGTGTACTCCTTGCCCCGCTGTCCTGGCCGGCTGCAGCAAGGGGCAGCCCCACAGCAGACCCCATGGCCCCAGCCAGGGCAGGGGAGACCGCCCTGAACCTCCCCCCCAGCTCAGGGGGAGCAGCGGGGCTGGGCCTGTCGGCGGCAGGGCTCCGCTCTGGGCCCCAGGTAGCAGGTACAGGGCAGGACTCCTGCAGCCCCCCATGGGGCTGGGCACTCACCCCAAGCTGCAGGTGGGGGAGGGGCCCCCGAGGTCTCTAGTGCGGGCAGCAGGGCCGGCCGCCCGCTGCCCCTCGGCTACTGCAGGTAGCGATAGGCCTTGAAACAGTGATTGCCCGAGTCGGCCACCACCACGTGTCCGTCCGAGGTGAGCGCCAGGCCCTGCGGCCCGTACAGCGGGTCGGCCAGCGTGTTGATGTAGGACAGGAAGGAGCCCGAGCTGTCGAAGACCTGCCGAGAAAGGGCAATGCAAAGCCATGGCCCCGCCCCCGATAAGATGGCCCCGCCCCCCACCGTGCCAGCCCATGGGGGGTCTGAGCCACGCCCGGGGGGTGCCGCACTAGCTGGGCAGGGAAATCCTCTCCCACAGCCCCATTCACGGGCCTGCGGAACTCCCTGCCACCAGACAGCGGGCCGGGGCTGGTAGTCGGGGGACATTTCGCTGGTGTGGGAGAAGGGAGTTGCCCGTGTCGGGGCAGGACGGCCAGTCCTGCAAGCCCAGAGCCCCCCAGCAGGCCCCCACCTGGATCCGGCTGTTGCCCCAGTCGGCCACGATGATGTTGCCGTTGGCGTCCACGGCCACGCCGGTGGGAGCGTTGAACTGCCCGTTGCCTTCCCCATGCGAGCCGAACTTGAAGAGGAACTCGCCGTCGGCGCTGTACACCTGGGGGAGGGGCCTGTCAGCCACGAGGGCCTGGGGCTCCAGCAGGCCCCGAGCCAGCGCTGGGCCGGAGGAGCCCGGGCACAGAGCCAGAGCCTGGAGGGGGCTTGTGGCTCGGACCCACAGCCCCGGGGAGCGGCTCGGAGCCCCCCAGCTCGGATGCCCCAGTCCAGAAAGGGGCTGTGCCGCAGTGGGGATTGGGTTTGCTCGGGCTGCGTGTCTGGTGCTGCTCTGTTGTACCCCGTGTGTGCCTCAGTTTCCCTGGGCAGTGCACCCTGGCTGGGGCTGGGAACGTTGGGGGTGGCTCACGGCCACAGCAATAGCTCAGGCTGCCCTGGGGGAACCAACCAGGCGACACTTTGCCCGGGAATCTGAACAAAGTGGGGGCTGGCTGCAGGGCTGGGACCAGTTGCTGGGTGAGAGTTACTCGGGGTGGGCGGAGGATGTGGGGGGGGGGGACATGCTGGCTCTGGGCCCTCCCCCCCAGGCTGGGCTGTGCCAGCGGCACCTGGCTCCTGGAACAAGTCTGGGCTGCGCCGTGTCCCTGGGACCCGAGAACCCTTCTCTTCTACCTGCCGCCTGAGAGTCCCCTCTGGCTGCAGATGGGGGTGGAGGCACCAGTGACTCCCCCAAACCCGGTGACTGGTGCCAAGCCCCAGGGAGGGGCTCACCCTGGGGCTCTGTGGCGGGGGGGGAAGGAGGGCAGGACCCTGGGGCGGGGCGCTGAAGGGCCCGGGGCTCCATGAGGGGGAGACCCCAGGGCGGGGCGCTGGCACAGCACAGGCCAGGCCGGACTCACCTTCACCGAGTGGTTGTGGAAATCCGTCACCACGATCTCGTTCTTGTTGTTCACAGCCACGAAGTGGGGCCCTGGGAGCAGAGAGGGAGGCGCGGCGCTAGCGGCAGCCCACAGCCGGGGCGGGCTGGGCTCGCGGGCGCTGCCTTCGCCCGCCCAAAGCCGCTCCCTGGGCGGGGTGGGGCCGGGCACAGCCAGCGGCTGGGCTGCCAGAAGGGCAGTTAGCTACCCAGCAGCTGCCAGACTCTTAGAGAGGGAGAGATCCAGCAGCCCACGGGTGCCACCCACGGGCGCTCTGACCCCTGGGATCTCCCCTGCCCCGCGTCTCCAGCTCCCAGCTCTGAGCCCCGGGATCTCCCCCGCCCCACTTCCTGGCCCCAGGCTGGCGCTCTGGCCCTGGGGAGCGCCCTGCAGCCCCACGGGGAAGCTGGAAGCCAGAGCGTGCAGTAGAAAGGACCTGCCGGTCGGGTATTACCGTCCAGGGTACCTGCAAACTGCCGCTCCGCCGGGCCACGGCTGCCGAACTTGGTCACCAGCTTCCCGTTGGACTGGAAGATGAAGACGCAGCAGGCCTTGTTGTCCACCACGATGATGTGGCCGTTGCGGTCCACGGCTACGCCCTTTGGGCCCATCAGTCGCCCGGCCCCGATCTTCGTCTGCAGCACAGCAAGCGGAGCACTGATATGGGGCCCAAGGGACCAGGCCTGAGTGATTCCCCAACCCCCTCCCGCCCCCGGGCCTCCCAACCCGAGCCCCCGAACCCCCTCCCGCCCCTGGGCTCCCCAACCTCAACCTCCTGTCTCCCGGCTTCCCCAGCCGAGTCCCCTCCTGACTCCGGGCCCCCAACCTGAGCCCCCCAAACCCCTGCCCCCGGGTTCCCACCGAATCCTCCTGACTCGGGCCCCCAACCTGAGCCCCGAACTCCCTGCCCCGGGTTCCCCACCCGAATCCTCCTGACTCCGGGCCCCCAACCTGAGCCCAGACCCCTGCCCCGGGTTCCCCACCTGAATCCCCTCCTGACTCTGGGCCTGCCACCCAATGGGTGTCCCATGGTTTTATATAGAGGCAATAAGAGATTTTCGGTCTTATTCTCTATCCCTTTTTTAATGACTCCTAGCATCCTATTTGCGTTTCTGACGGCCGCTGCGCACGGCCTGGGTGTTTTCTGACGGCCGCTGCGCCTGCCTGGGTGTTTTCTGACGGCCGCTGCGTGCACGGCCTGGGTGTTTTCAGAGAACTGTCCACGACTCCAAGATCTCTCTCTTGAGTAGTTGTTGCCAAATTAGTCCCCATCATATTGCGTGTCGTCGGGAGGATTTCTTCCAATGGGCATTACTTCACATTTATCCACATGACATTTTATTTGCCATTTTGTTGCCCAGTCGCTCAGTTTGGTGAGATCTTTGTGAAGCTCGTCACAGTCTGCTTTGGTCTGAACTGTCTTGAATCGTCCACAAACTTTGCCACCTCACTGCTTACCCCTTTCTCCAGATCATTTATGAATAAGTTGAACAGGATTGGTCCCAGGACTGACCCTTGGGGGACACCACTAGTTACCCCTCTCCATTCTGAAAATTTACCATTTATTCCTACCCTTTGTTTCCTGTCTTTTAACCAGTTCTCAATCCAAGAAAGGACCTTCCCTCTTATCCCATGACAACTTCATTTATGTAAGAGCCTTTGGTGAGGGACCTTGTCAAAGGCTTTCTGGAAAGCCAAGTGCACTGTATCTACTGGATCCCCCTTGGCCACGTTTGCTGACCCCTCGAAGAACTCCAGCAGATTGGTGAGGCAGGAGTTCCCTTTACGGAACCCAGGCGGGCTCTGTCCACCCCTGCCTGCTCCAGCCACGTGGTGCAGAAGCGGATTTGAAGGTGAGGTGACCAACCCCCGTCAGTAGTTCTGCCAGTTCACACGTCAGCTCCTTCAGAGCTCTCGGGTGACACCATCTGGGCCTGGCGACTTGTTTCTGATTGTTCCAACCCCTCTTGACTGCACCTCCATCTGGACAGCTGCTCAGCCGTGCCCCCCGCTCAGGCCTGGCTCGGGGCAGTGGCAGAGAGTTCCGCAGGCCCATTCAGAAGCCTTTCCATTGCCCCAGTGTTAATCTGCTCCCCGCCAGGGGGATGGAGACAAACCCACCACCTCCACGCCAGGCTGCCCCACCCGGCTGCCTGCTGCTCACCTTGAACTTGCCCTCGGGGGAGAAGATGCTGACCCAGCGGTTGTCATAGTCAGCAATGATGATGTCTCCGTTCATGTCGACCGTCACGCCGGTGGGGCGCTGCAGCTGGCCAGGGGAGCGGCCCCGCACGCCGAAGCGGAGCCGGAACTGGCCCTCATTGGAGAAGACCTGGCAGGGCAGGGCAGGGCAGTCAGAGGGGAAAGGCAGGGGCAGTGGGGCGGGGCTGGAGCCGACGGGCCCTACCTGCACACACTGGTTATTGCTGTCGGCCACCACAATGCGCCCGGAACTGGAGGTGGAGATGCCCTGCAGGTTGGTGAATTCCCCCTTCTCCCGGCCTCGGCTTCCTGCAGGCAGAGCAGAGGGTGAGGGGCATTGGCCGGGCAGTGTGGGGAGCAGGCAGGGTAGGTGGGAGAGATCAGCTAGTCCAGTCCCCAGCCCTCAGGGCAGGGCCAAGCACCAACTAGACCAGCGGGTCCCAGCCTTTCATACCACCAACCGGCAAGCTCACGCAGACTGTTGGTGGACTGGCAACATTTTATTTGCATATATGCATATTCATTATGCAAATAGTGACTATGCAAGTATGCAAATAAAATGTTACCGGTCTGCCAAAATACGTAGCCGAGGCCCGGCTCCCAGAGCTGCCGTGAACATTTGGTTTCAGCTCCGGCAGCTGCCAGGGCCTGGTGGTTGGGAGCCGCTGATCAACACCATCCCTGACAGGTGCCTGTGCAACTTGCTCTGAAATATCCCCCCCGATGGGGATTCCACAACCCCCCAGGCAACTTATTCCAGTGTTTCACCCCCCGACGGGCAGGACGTTTTTCCTCATGTCCAACCTAAACCTCCCTTGCTACAGTTTAAGCCCATTGCTTCTTGTCCTGTCCTCAGAGGTCAAGCGGAACAATTTTTCTCCCTCCTCCTTGTGACACCCTTTTAGATCCCTGAAAACCGCTATCCTGTCCCCTCTCAGTCTTTTCCTTTCCAAACTAAACCAGCCCAATTCCTTCAGCCTTCCCTCCTAGCTCATGTTCTCTAGACCTTTCATCATTCTTGTTGCTCTTCTCTGGACCCTCTCCAATTTCTCCACATCTGTCTTGAAATGTGGTGCCCAGAACTGGACACAAGACTCCAGCTGGGGCCTAATCAGGACAATTACTTCCCGTGTCTTGCTTACAATACTCCTGCAAACACATCTGTGATGGGGCCTGGCCTACGTGTTATGGAAATATGCCTAGGACTATGAATACGCAGCGCTAGAAAATGCTTTCTGCAGAGGAGTTATGGTCAGGTCCGACTGATGACGTTGTGCCCGTACCTAGCACCGCAGCCAGTTCTGTGCTCATTCGGGTTGCTCTGTCGTGCTGTATGGCAGTCTGCTGTCCTGTGCCGTGCTGCAGCACGGGTGTGTGGTGTCCAGTGCGTGCATGTGTGTGTGGTGCCCAGCATGGGTACGTGGTGCCCGGCATGTGCATGTGGTGCCCAGTGGGGGGGGGCGGTGGCCAGCGGGGGCTGGGGTCTCAGGCGCAGGACTCCCGGGGGAGGCCCATAGGGAATGGCTCAGGCCACCCTGGCACCTGGCCCAAGGGGGAAGATGCCACCAGTGAGAATCAGATAACACTTTGCTGGGAATCTGAGCAAAGGAGGCAGTGGAGCTGCCTAGGCAGCTGGGACCCATTGCTGGGGGTTTTCAGCTGGCTCAGGGAGTGGGGAGTCTGGCTGGCCTGGGGGGCCAGGCAGGGCCCGGCCCAGAGCCCCAGCTCTGAGCCCCCCTATGCTCATGATGGATTATACCAGCTGCGCCTGGCTCCTGGAACAAGAAGTCTGCGCTAAGCAGTGTCCCTGTCAATCACTAACCCTTCTCTTCTACCTGACACCTGAGTCTCCTCTCTGGCTGCGGCTGGGGGTGCAGGGCCCCGTGACTCCCTGGCCTTCACAACCGCCTCAGGCCAGGAGTCCCACAGGCCGACTCCCACAGGGCTGCGGCAGAGGAGCGCTGCGGATCGCCCGGAGGGATCCAGCCCCAGGATCTGTGTGTGCCAGCTTCTCTCAACAGCTCCTACCCCGCTCTTCCCCCAAGGGCTGCCCATCCCCTCCCCGCACTGCGCTGCCTAGCGCGGCAGGCCGGGAGCCGCCCTTCTCCGTGAAGACAGAGGCACAGAAAGCCTTGAGGACATCAGCTTTCCCCACATTACCAGGCACTAGGCTACCGCCCTCATCCCGCAAGGGCCCCCCCCCGATCCCCCTCGCATTGCTAACATGCCTGGAGAAACCGCCCTTGGTCCCCTTCACATCCCTTGCCAGCTGCAATTCCAACTGCGCTTTCGCCTTCCGGAGAACTCCCCTTCGTAGAACCTAGAGCTGGCAGGGCTCTCAAGAGTCCCCCCACGGCAGGACCAGGCACCGTCTAGACCCTCCCTGACCGGGCTCTGTCCAACCTGCTCTGAGAGATCCCCAGGGATGGGGATCCCACAACCCCCCTGGCAACTGATTCCAGCGTTTCAGCCCCTGACAGGCAGGAAGTGTTTCCTCGTGTCCAACCTGACCCCCCCGTGCCAGTGGGGGGCTGTCTGCTCTGTGACCTGGTGTCCCCACCTGGCTGTGCTGTGATTCCCAGACTCACCCGCATGTGCATTGGCCCAGACACCTAGGCCCCGCCTGAGAGATAACAAGGCTCTTCCCGGGGGAGAGACAAAGGGAGGGAGGGGGAGATGCCACCATGCTGGGGGGCAGGGCTGGAAGGGGCAGTCTTGATGGAGGGAAGCATGAAGGAAGCAGACTAAGTCCAGAGAGGGGGGTTCAGGGACCTGTGAACCCCTCCCCCCCAAGAGGACCAAGGCTCTGCCCTAGCTCCTACGTCAACATTGAGCCTGCGCTGTATCTCTGAGAAGCAACAAACCTTCTGTTCTACTGGCCGGTGGAGTCACATCCAGCAGCGGAGGAAGCAGGGTCGGGGGCTCCCCGACGCGCCGTCACACCCCCTTGCTGCAGTTTGAGCCCATTGCTTCTTGTCCTGTCCTCAGAGGCCAAGGAGAACCATTTTTCTCCCTCCTCCTTGTAGATACCTGAAAACAGCTCTCATGTCCCCTCTCCGTCTGCTCCTTTCCAAACTAAACAAGCCCAATTCCTTCAGCCTGCCCTCCTAGCTCATGTGCTCTAGACCTTTCATCATTCTCGTTACTCTTCTCTGGACCCTCTCCAATTTCTCCACATCTTTCCTGAAATGCGGTGCCCAGAACTGGACACAATACTCCAGCTGAGGCCTAACCAGCGCAGAGCAGAGCGGAAGAATGACTTCTCGTGTCTTGCTCACAACACACCTGTTCATGCAGCCCAGAATTACATTTCCTTTTTTTGCAACAGTGTCACATGGTTAGCTCACATTTAGCCTGTGGTCCACTATGACCCCTAGATCCCTTTCTGCAGGGCTCCTTCCTAGACAGACGCTTCCCACTCTGTGTGCGTGCATCTACACAGCAGGGCTTAACTCAAAATAAGCTACACACATTGATCTGTCAATTGCGTAGCTTATTTTGAAGTTGGGAGCAACACCATAGCACTCATTTCCAAACAGAGCACTCTCCCCGACTTCCCTTAGTCCTCGTACAATCAGGGCCACAGGAGTCAGAGTAAGAAGTCCTCTAGCTCGACAGTATTTTGACATTCTTTCAAAATAACTGCCTGCTGTGTAGACGCACCCTGCGTGTGAGACGGATTGTTCCCTCCAAAGTGGAGCACTTTGCATTTGTCCGTATTCCACTCCATCCTGCTCGAGCAATGTATTTATCTCCTCCCTAGTCACCTGTCCAAGCTGCCTTCTTGTGCTTAAGCTCACCAAGGATTCCCCCGTAAGCCAAGCTGGTGCCTACCATATTTGCTTTTCTTGCTGCGCATCGGGATGGTTTCTTCCTGTGCCCTCAATAAGGCCTCTTTAAAATCCTGCCAGCTCTCCTGGACTCCTTTTCCTTCATGTCAGCATCCCAGGGGATCCTGCCCATCAGTTCTCTGAGGGAACCACAGTCTGCTCTTCTGAAGTCCAGGGTGTGTATTTTGCTACTCTCCTTTCTTCCTTTGGTCAGGATCCTGAAATCTACCATCTCGTAATCACTGCTTCCCAGGCTGCCACCCACCTCTACTTCCCCTACTAGCTCCTCCCTGTTTGTGAGCAGCAGGTCGAGCGGCGCATGGCCCCTGGGCGGTTCCTGCAGCACTGGTACCAAGAAGTTGTCCCCAACGCTCTCCGAAAACTCCCTGGTTGAGTGTGCGGCTGTGTTGCTCTCCCAGCCAACGGCCAGGTCTTTTTACTGCCCCCTCAGCATTTTGGGCACCGTTTCCAAAGCCAGGAGGCCTGGACTGGCCGGGGCGACCCGCTGCCCCAGGACTCAGGCTGTGGGTGGCCCGTGGATTGACAGGCAACAAGCCAGTCGCAGGCTCACGCTCGGTCCCCTTCCACAGGATTCCCAGCGTGCTGCTCACTCGGCTGCCGTGGCCCGGAGCAGCTGCGCCCTCGCTGTGCGCCTTCCTGGCCGGGTCACCGGCCTGCCCTGCCCCCTCTTGCTTCTCAGGGCGGAGGGGAAAGAGACACTGACCACGCCCCTCTGCAGGGCAGCCGCACTGCGTGAGCCGGGAGGAGTGGTCACCAACCCGTCCATCAGTCGGGATCCTGGAGCCCGGGACAGGATCCTGACGGGTTTGGCCGGGAGGCTCAAGCGCCAGCGCTGCCCCTCCCCCCACTGCCAGGCAGCTCCTGCCCTCTGCCTTGGAGCTGCCCCCTGCTTGTTGGGCAGGGCGGGGGGAGGGGCACTGATGTCGGAGTGCCCCCTCCCACTCTGTGTCCTTTCTCCACACAGCAGAGAGGGGCCACAGCAGGACTGGGGAGGGAGTCTGCTGGCCGCTTTAGGGAGTGGGGCAGGGCCAGGGCAGGGGTGAGCCTGGCTTAGCCCCACTGCACCCCCACCCAGGAGTGAGCGGGGGCGGGGCCTCAGAGAAGGGGCGGGAAGGAGGCGGGGCCAAGGTGTTTGGGTTTGAGGTAGATCTTGGACTGCACTTCAATTCCAAAAGCAATCTTGCTTAAAGAGGCTGGAGACGGCAGGTTTCGATGGTCTCGGACCAGCGTGGGCCTTGGTTCCCATCCGCGTTACTCAAGTATGCAGGGGGAAGGATGCCCCCGAAGGGCAGGCGGGAGCGGCGCGGCGCCCCAGAGACCCCCGGGGGGACCCTGCGGCAGGCCCTTGGTCGTGGTGCTAGCGGGCTCTGCTCTGCGCCGGGGTCCTGACGACCGGCAGCGCGGCTGCTGGCGGGGCACAGGGGCAGTCGCTCCGGGGGGCTCCGAGGGCAGAGCCAGGAGGCCGGAAGCCGAGCAGGCTCTGCGTGCCGGTGACAGGCGCCGAAGCCCCCGCCCGCCCCCGCTCACCCACGCGGAAGATCAGCTCGTCCTCGATGGGGTTCTCCTTCTTCTTGCCGCTGCCGTACATGCTGGAGGGGCGCCGCACGGCCTTCTGCCGGATGTGCCCGCTGCTGGGGGACTTGACGCGGCGCTTGACGTCGTCGGGCGAGGGCGGCACGTCGCAGGCCCGCAGGGCCTTGGCGCGGAAGGGGCTGCCCTTGATGGGTTGCCCATAGAGCAGGATGGAGAGCAGGAAGTCGCCCTCCTGCCGCGGCGTGTACACCAGCTCGTAGGTGCCGTTCTTGTTGTCCAGCACCTCGGCCTCGGCCCGGCTGCCGTCGGGCGCCGTCACCTGGGCCCGCAGGCTGGCGCTGCCGCTGCGCACCAGCTCGCCGGCCCGGTCCTTGGTGGTGACGGTGAGGGCGCAGGGCTGGCCCACCACGGCCTGCCGCAGCCCCTCGCCCGTGGCCACTGTCTGGTGGGCCACGGCGCTGGTGGTGCGCAGCACGCCCAGGTTGAGGACGGACTTGCGGACGCCCTCCGTCTCCACCACGTAGTCCAGCTGGGCGTTCTCCTGCGGCTGCTCGGGGAAGTCCTGGCTGGCCAGCGCGCTGAGCCGCTCGCTCATCTGCTTCTTCACCAGCAGCACCTCCGTGGCCGTGCCGTGGCGCAGCGCCTGCTCCGTGAAGGAGCAGCTGCTCAGGATGTTCTCCTGGCCCTGCCGCAGGGCCTCCAGCTGGGCCTGCAGCACCTGCCAAAGGGCACGTCAGTCGGCGGGGCGGGGCAGCCGGGGGCAGGGTGGGGGGCACGGGCGGGGCGGGGCAGCCAGGGGCAGAGGCAGGGCTGGGACAGTGGGCAGGGCCCCTTTGTAATCTCAGTCCACCAGCTGTACCCAGTGGCTGCGTCCCTGCAGTTACATGGGTGCTGACCCCCTTTGGCTCGGAGGCCCGGTGAGGGGATCAGAGGGGCTGGCCCCAGTGAGTGTGACCCAATGGGGCAGGCTGAGGGGAGGGGAGGGGCAAGGGCATGTGGAGGCTGCGGGGGCGTGCGCTGGCTTGAGAGGCTGGGGTGGGGCGTGCTGGCCAGGAGAGGCGGGGCGCGCAGGCTCGCGAGGGGACTGAGGGGCGCTGGCCGAGAGAGGGCGGGGGAGTGCTGGCAGGAGGGACAGAGGGGCGCTAGCCGGGAGAGCACTGTCCGGGAGAGGGGGGACGGAGGCGCTGGCCGAGAGGGGGACGGAGGGGGCGCTGGCCGGGAGAGGGGGACGGAGGGGCGCTGGCCGAGAGCGCTGGCCAGGAGAGGGGACGGAGGGGCTGGCCGGGGCGAGGCGCTGGCCGGGAGGGACAGAGGGGCACTGGCCGGAGGGGGCTGGCCGGGGTTGTTACCTTCTGCTTGGCACCGCAGGCGGCCTCCAGGTCCCGCACGAGCAGCCCCTTGCGCTGCTGCAGGGCCTGCTCCAGCTCCGCGAAGGAGCCGCCAATCTCGGCCACGGCCGCGTTCTTCCGCTCCGCCAGCTGCCTGCTGATCTCCGCCACCAGCCCCATGGCCGCCGTCAGCTGGGGCAGCCTGGCAGCCACCGGCAGCCGAGTCACCCACGGGCAGCCCACACAGGCCCCAGCCCCTGCCCCTGCCTCCCCACGGGCAGCCCCCAGCCCCTCCCTCACCCATGGGCAGCCCCTCCCCTGCCCCCAGCCCTCCATGGACAGCCCCAGCCCCTCCCCTGCCCCCACGGGCAGCCCCAGCCCTGTCCACCCATGGGCAGCCCCTCCCCTGCCCCCAGCCCTCCATGGACAGCCCCCACAGGCCCCAGCCCCTCCGCCCCAGACAGTCCCCACAGGCCCCACCCCTGCTCCCCGCCCCACCCACGGACAACCCCAGCCCCTCCCCAGCCCTATCAGCCAGGGCAGCCCGGCCGTGGCTCCTTCGCACCAGCGTGCAGCCCCCGGCCCGGCCATACCGGCTCCTGATGGCGTCCAGCTGCTGCTGCAGCGCTGCCTTGTGCTGCTCCACGACGCTGCGCAGCGGCACCGTGCCGTGCTCCCGGTGCTCGCCCCCCGCACACTCGCCACACATGGCCGTCTCGCACGCCTCGCAGTAGAACTCCATCGCCTGGGGGCCGGGCCACGCTGCCACTCTGCCGCCACGTGGGCCCCCGGCCCCTTCCCCCGCCACGCCGCTCCCCCTGCCATGCAGGCCCCCGGCCCCTCTCCCCGCCACTCCCCACACCAGATGGCCACCCAGCTCCTCAAGCAGTGGGGTCCCCCTGCCCCTTCCCCAACAGCCCATCCCCCCAGGCCGGCAGGCCCCCGGCGGGCACCCACCTTGCCCTCGTGGTTGGGGCAGGAGAGCGGCTGGCCGGTGACGGCGCCGACGGTGTCGGGGCGGCTGCTGCTCTCCGGGCTGCGCTGCAGCACCTCCATGAGGTTGGCGATGAAGAAGTTGCTCTGCAGCGCGGCCACGCCCTGCTCGGGCAGGATGGAGGTCTGGCGGCACACGGGGCACGACAGGGTCAGGCTCTGGGGCGGGATATAGTTCTGGAGACACCTGGGGCACAGCGGGCACAAGAGGGTCAGGACTCCAAGAGCAGGGGGAGGCGCAGGCCGGGCCGGCCCCAGAACAAGGGTGCGGAGGGGGTTGGGGAGAATCCGGGCAGGGAGATAGGGAAGGACAGACAGGGACAGGGACAGGGACAGGGAGGCAGGGGATCCGGACAGGGACAGGGAGGGAGGGAGAGGATCCAGACAGGAGGAGGGGATCCTGACTGGGACAGGGAAGGAGGGAGAGGATCCGGACAGGGAGGGGATCTGGACAGGGACAGGCGGACAGGGAGGGAGGGAGGGGATCCGGACAGGGAGGGGATCTGGACAGGGACAGGCGGACAGGGAGGGAGGAGGGATCCGGACAGGGATAAGGGAGGGAGGGAGGGAGGGGATCCGGACAGGGAGGATCTGGACAGGGACAGGGAAGGAGGGAGAGGATCCGGAGAGGGACAGGCAGACAGGGAGGGAGGGAGAGGATCCGGAGAGGGAGGGAGGGAGAGGATCTGGGGAGGGAGGGGATCCTGACAGGGACAGGGAGGGAGGGAGGGGATCCGGACAGGGAGGGGATCCTGACAGGGACAGGGAGGAAGGGAGGGGATCCAGACAGGGACAGGCGGACAGGGAGGGAGGAGGGAGGAGAGGATCCGGACAGGAGGAGGGAGGGGATCCGGACAGGGACAAGGGAGGAGGAGAGATCCGACAGGGACAAGGGAGGAGGAGAGAGATCCGGACAAGGACAGGCGGACAGGGAAGGAGGGAGGGCCGGAGAGGATCCGGACAGGGAGGGCGGGAGAGGATCCGGACAGGGACAAGGGAGGGCGGGAGAGGATCCGGACAGGGACAAGGGAGGGCGGGAGAGGATCCGGACAGGGACAGGCGGACAGGGGAGGGAGGGAGAGGATCCGGACAGGGGCAGGCGGACAAAGGAGGAAGGGAGAGGATCCAGACAGGGACAGGCGGACGGGGAGGGAGGGAGAGGATCCAGACAGGGACAGGCGGACAGGGGAGGGAGGGAGAGGATCCAGACAGGGACAGGCGGACAGGGGAGGAGGGAGAGGATCCGGACAGGGACAGGCGGACAGGAGGAGGAGAGGATCCAGACAGGGACAGGCGGACGGGAGGGAGGGAGAGGATCCAGACAGGGACAGGCGGACAGGGGAGGGAGGGGAGGAGACAGGAGAGGATCCGGACAGGGGACAAGGAGAGGATCCAGACAGGGACAGGCGGACAGGGAGGGAGGGAGGGGACCCGGACAGGGACAGGCGAATGGGGAGGGAGGGAGAGGATCCGGACAGGGACAGGCGAACGGGGAGGGAGGGGAGGATCCGGACAGGGACAAGGGGATCCGGACAGGGACAAGGGAGAGGATCCGGACAGGGGCAGCGGACAAAGGAGGAGGAGAGGATCCGGACAGGGACAAGGCGGACAGGAGGAGGGAGAGGATCCGACAGGGACAGGCGGACAGGAGGAGGAGAGGATCCCGGACAGGGGACAGGCGGACAGGAGGAGGGAGAGGATCCGACAGGGACAGGCGGACAGGGGAGGGAGGGAGAGGATCCCGACAGGGACAGGCGGACAGGGGAGGGAGGGAGAGGATCCCGACAGGGACAGGCGGACAGGGGAGGGAGGGAGAGGATCCGGAAAGGGACAGGCGGACAGGGAGGGAGGGAGAGGATCCGGAAAGGGACAGGCGGACAGGGAGGGAGGGAGAGGATCCAGAAAGGGACAGGCGGACAGGGAGGGAGGGAGGGGACCCGGACAGGGACAGGCAGCCAAGCAGAGGGATGCTCCCACGGAGGAGCCGGCGTGAGCCCTGGGAACAGTGTGGGACAGACGGACGGACACATTTGTGGGGGCGGGGCAGCAGGGAGCTGGGGGAAGATGAGGGAGATAAAGTGACCATCACTCGGGGTAACGAGGTGTGGACAGTCACGCCCGACACCCCTCCCCCCCATGACAGAACGTACCACCTTGACACCAGCACTAGGGGCTGTTGCCCAGTGTGGAACCCAGCACTAACTGAGTGCCAAGGGACGGAACGTGCCACCCGACACCAGGGCTAGGGGGTGACGCCAGGAGTCCTGGGGAAGGAATGTGCCACCCGACACCAGGGCTAGGGGGTGACGCCAGCAGTCCTGGGGAAGGAACGTGCCACCCGGACACCAGGGCTAGGGGGTGACGCCAGGAGTCCTGGGGAAGGAACGTGCCACCCGACACCAGGGCTAGGGGGTGACGCCAGGAGTCCTGGGGAAGGAACATGCCACCCGGACACCAGAGCTAGGGGGTGGTGCCCAGGGCCCCAGGAAGGGTGCAAAGAGGAAGGAACATGCTCACCCGGACACCAGGGCTGGGGTACGCCAGGAAGTCCTGGGAAGAGGGGAGTGGATAGCAAGCATAAGCCAGAAGATAGGAATTATAGAAAACTGATAAGGAAAGCCAAGGGACATGGAGGGGAGGGGGCTTTATGGCCGGTAGAGTTAAGGTCAATAAACAGTTTTTTTAAATATATGGGGAACGTGCACTCTGACAGGGGGACTGGCCTATTAGAAGGATGCAAAATCCCGTTTACTTAGTTACCTGGTTAAACTCCATGTTTAACCAGTAACTGGTTAAATGGGCTGGGCAGACAGGCGCTGCTCTGACGAGGCTGGAGCGCCCATGCTTGCAGCGCACTGGGGCGGGGGCTGTCCAGCACCCACTGGTTAACTGTAGCTGGTGAGCCTGACCTGGAAAGAGGAGGCTCGCTAGGTAAGTGAGGAGCCATTCACACCCCTAACCCAGTATTCGATGGGAGTGTAAAACGAAGGATAATACACAGCAGCCATCCAAGTGTCCATGCTGTTTCTGTTCTGCCTTTGGAGGCAGCCCTACAACGTGGCGAGAACCCAGCCCACCAGCATCTCTGCAGGCTGATAAGCAGCAGCGACCAACATCAGGCATGTTTAAAATCAGCAGGTCCAAGAGTTTCCAAAGAGCTGGCTGAAGAGCTGCACCATTAATGTGGCTTTGGGTAAGTCTTGGAGCCCGGAGAAAGGGCCAGCGGGCCAGCTGTAAAAAGGTACATGGGATGGCCCAGATAACTACGGACCAGGAACCCTGGCATCCGCCTAGGGCAAGAGAACGGGGCTCGGTTCAGCTGTCTAACTCCAGTGCGACCCACCCAGCTCCTTGGGAGCCGGAAGCAGGCAGCCTGGCAGCAGCGACAGAGCACAGGGCAGGGCTGTTAAATGCCAATGGCCACCCCCAGAGGGGGGCTCCATTTTGTCTGCCCAGGAAAGTTTCAAAGATGCATTGAGGAGACTCGGGAGGGCGTCCCGTCCAGCCCCTGCACTCGTCAGAGGAGCACGCGCCCGTAGACCCCCCAGGCCACGCGTGGCACTAGGGAGGCTGACAATCTATCCCTGAGGAACAACTCCGGCAGGCAGGAAATCGTCCCCGCGTCCAGCCTAGCCCTCTCCTGCGGCAAGGTGAGTCCCGCGCTGCCTGGCCTCTCGGAGAGCTCGGGGATAACTTAGGACGACGCGCTAGGGACTTGTGCACCTCGGCCTGCTCCCTTCCCAAGCAACACGCCCGGCTCCTCCCGCCTGCCCCAGAGCGCACGTTCCTGAAACCGGGCCAGACCGGGACCGAGGCTCCGGTCGCAGCCGACTGAGCGCAGCGCGGTGCAGGGCAGGAGAGTCCCCTCCTGTGTCTGGCTCCCCACACTCCCGGCAGTGCAGCCTGGAGCCAGGCTGCTGTTCTTGCCTGTCCCACTGGGCCTGGTACCGAGCCAGAGGCCCGCTCCGAGCCCCGGCCCGTTCTGCAGGCACCTTCCCGCGCTGGCATTTCGGGCCTGACACTTGCTCACCTTGCCCTGAGACTGCTCGTGGGAACCGGACCGTCTGCCCAGGCTACAAGACCCAGCCCTCCATCCGCCCCCCACCTGGAGCCACCCTGCTACCCTCCGCCCGGAGCCAGCCCCCCACCAGCCCACAGCCCCCTGCCCGGAGCCAGCCCGCAGATAGCCCCCCGGCCACAGCCAGCCCGCAGCCCCGCCCGAAACACCCTGCTACCCTCCGCCCGAGCCAGCCCCAGCCCCCACCCGAGGCAGCCTGCAGCCAGCCCCGCCCCGCCCGAGCCAACCCCGCCCGGAGCCACCCTGCTACCTCTGCCCGGCCACCCACCTGGAGCCACCCCGCTGCCCCGCCCGCAGCCAGCCCGCTGCCCCGCCCGAGCCACCCGCCCGCAGCCAGCCCGCTGCCCCCGCCCGCAGCCACCCGCCCGAGCCACCCCGCTGCCCCGCCCGAGCCACCCGCCCGCAGCCAGCCCGCTGCCCCGCCCGCAGCCAGCCCGCAGCTGCCCGCCCCGAGCCCCCGCCCGCAGCCAGCCCGCTGCCCCGCCCGAGCCACCCGCCCGCAGCCAGCCCGCTGCCCCGCCTGAGCCCCGCCCGAGCCAGCCCGCTGCCCCGCCCGCAGCCAGCCCGCTGCCCCCGCCCGCAGTCCAGCCCGCTGCCCCCGCCCGGAGCCACCCGCCCGGAGCCAGCCTGCTGCCCCCGGAACCTCCTTCCTGGAGCCAGACCCCCACCAGCCCGCTGGCCCCCGCCTGGAGCCAGCCTGCAGCCAGCCCCCCGCCCGGTGGGCCCAGCGGTTCTGGCAGCGAGCACGGCCCAGCGGGCCATGGGGCCGGTCTGTACAGACTGCACTGGCCCAGGTAACCAAGGCCTTTTGGCTGCAGCCACCACGGCCGCCAGGGAGCGGCGGACCCAGCCTCGGAGGCGGAGGAATGAGGCTGCAGGAGGCAGGCTCTCCGTGAGGCTGCAAGCCAGCTCCGCACCAGGCCAGGAGCCGGGGAAGCCGAGCAGCCAGCCGGGGAAGGAGAGCGGCGAAAGGCCCGCGAGGGGGACCAGGCCATGAGCAGAGCTTTTCCGGCCACAAGTTCAGATGCTGCAGCTCTTCCGGGCCTCCCTCCACCCGGGCGCAGAAGAACACAGAAGCGGCCAGACTGGGTCAGACCAACGGTCCATCCAGCCCAGTGTCCTGTCTGCCCACAGCGGCCAATGGCAGATGCCCCAGAGGGAGGGAACAGAACAGGGAACCATCACATGATCCCTCCCGTCACCCTCCTCCAGACAAACAGAGGCCAGGGACACCATTCCTACCCAGCCTGGCTAGTAGCCACTGATGGACCTAACCTCCATGAATCTATCTAGCTCTTTTTTAACCCTGTTAAAGTTCTAGCCTTTACCACATCCTCTGGCAAGGAGTTCCACAGGTTGACGGTGCACTGAGTGAAGAAAAACTTCCTTTTGTTTGTTTTAAACCTGCTGCCTGTTAATTTCATTTGGTGACCCCTAGTTCTTATATTGTGGGAGTAAGTAAATAACTTTTCCTTATTCACTTTTTCCACACCTGTCATGATTTTATAGACCTCTAAAATATCCTCCCTTAGTCTCCTCTTTTCTACGCTGAAAAGTCCAAGTCTTTTTAATCTCTCTTCATATGGGACCTATTCCAAACCCCTCATCATTTTTGTTGCCCTTTTCTGAACCTTTTCCAATGCCAATATATCTTTTTTGAGATGAGGCAACCACATCTGTATGCAGTATTCAAGATGTGGGCGTACCATGGTTTTATATAGAGGCAATAAGATATTTTCTGTCTTATTCTCTATGGCTATGTCTACACTGGCAGCTTCTTGCACAACTGGAAGAGTTCTTGCGCAAAAAGTCTTCCACAAGAGCGCGTGTGGACGCTCTCTTACGCAAGAAAGCTCTGATGGCCATTTTAGCCATAGGGGTTTCGTGCGCAAGAAATTCATGTTGCCTGTCTACACTGCCCTCTTGCGCAAGAGGGCATATTCCTCGTGGGGAGAGGAATAACTCTTCTGGAAGAAGCCCTGTTTTCTGATGCTAGACTGTAAATTTACTTGCGCAAGAACGTGCATGCAGTGTAGACACCCAGCAAGTTTTTGCGCGTAAGAACAGCTATTCTTGTGCAAGAAGCTGCCTGTGTAGACGTAGCCTATCCCTTTTTAAATGACTCCTAACATTCGGTTTGCTTTTCTGACTGCCGCTGTGCACTGAGCGGATATTTTTAGCGAACTATCCGTGATGATTCCAAGATCTCGCTCTTGGGTAGCTGTAGCCAAATTAGTCCCCGTTATATTGTATGTATAGTTGGGGTTATTTTTTCCAATGTGCATTGCTTTACATTTATCAACATTAAATTTCATTTGCCATTTTGATGCCCAATCACTGTTTGGTGAGATCTTTTTGAAGCTCTTCACAGTCTGCTTTGGTCTGAACTATCTTGAGCAGTTTGGGATCATCTGCTCATTTTGCCACCTCACTGTTTACCCCTTTCTCTAGATCATTTATAAATAGGTTGAATAGGATGTGTCCCAGGACAGACCCTTGGGGGACCCCACTAGTTACCCCTCTGCACTCGGAAAACTGACCATTTATTCCTACCCTTTGTTTCCTGTCTTTTAACCAGTTCTCAGTCCACGAAAGGACCTTCCCTCTTATCCCATGACAACTTACTTTACTTAAGGACCTTTGATGAGGGGCCTTGTCAAAGGCTTTCTGGAAATCCAAGTACACTAGATCCACTGGATCCCCCTTGTCCACGTTTGCTGACCCCCTCAAAGACCTCTAGCAGATCAGTAAGGCAGGATTTCCCTTTACAGAAACCATGTTGACTTTCCCCCAACAAGTTTGAAGGGCAGCAGAGACCCCCTTGGTGACCACCCCACTGCCTCCTTGGCCCCCCCACGTCACCTCCACGGACTACCAGCCCTCCGCCTACAGCGCATAGCACTCCTGCCCTCCCGAGGGCGGGCAGCTTCTCCCATGGGGTCCCTGCACAGCCCGCTCGCTCGCTCGGCATGGACTGAGCCTCTCCTTTGGAAAGCAAGGGCCCTCCTGCGGCCACAAGAGCTGCTGCATCATGCCCGCTGGCCACGAGAGGACATCCGGTGCACTCGCATACCACAGCAACCCGACCCTGCCACGCCCTCCCCCGGAGCCGGGTCACAGGCCGGCCCGGCCCGACCCTGCCACGCCCCTGCCGACCTTGCCACCCCCTCCAAGAGCCAGGTCACAGGCCGGCTGGACCCTGCCATCCCCTCCCAGGGCTGGGTCACAGGCCTGCCGGACCCTGCCACACACCCCTTCCGCTGCCCTCCCCCCCCGGAGCCGGGTCACAGGCCGGCCTGACCCTGCCACACTCCTCCCACCCCGCCCCCGGAGCTGGGTCACACGCAGGATTGCCCTGCAGCCTGGCCACTCCTGGGCATAGCACTATGTCACAGGCAGGTCCCATCCCAGCAACCCTGCTGCCGCCACTCTTACCAGGATGCAGCACTGGGGGACAGGCAGCCCCCCACCCGCTGGGCCTCAGCACTGGGTCACCAAGACTGGTGGACTTGCGGGGGGATCGCGCATAGGTGTGCAGGCAGGAGATACCCCACCACTCACAGGAGGTGACAAGCGGGGGTACCACAGGGGACACTCACCGCTCACAGAAGGTGCAGGCGGGCGTAATACTGCAGGGGGTACCCCAAGGGGACAGCACTCACAGAAGGTGCAGGCGGGAGTACCGCAGGGGGTACCCCAAGGGGACAGCACTCACAGAAACAGCACTCACAGAAGGTGCAGGCGGGGGATACCCCACGACACTCACAGAAGGTGTGCAGGCGGGGTACCACACTCAAGGGGACAGCGGTCACAGAAGGCAGCGGGGTGCAGGGGTACCCCAAGGCGACAGCGCTCACAGAAGGTGCAGGCGGGGGTACCGCAGGGGGACACTCACCGGTCACAGAAGGCGTGCAGGCGGGGGTACCGCAGGGGGTACCCCAAGGGGACAGCGCTCACAGAAGGTGCAGGCGGGGGTACTGCAGGGGGTACCGCAGGGGGACTCTCACCACTCACAGAAGGTGTGCAGGCGGGGTACCGCAGGGGGTACCCCAAGGGGACAGCGCTCACAGAAGCAGGCGGGGGTACCCCAAGGGGACAGCGCCACAGAAGGTGCAGGCGGGGGTACCCCAAGGGGACAGCCCTCACAGAAGGTGCAGGCGGGGTACCGCAGGGGGTACCCCAAGGGGACAGCGCTCACAGAAGGTGCAGGCGGGGGTACCGCAGGGGGTACCCCAAGGGGACAGCCCTCACAGAAGGTGCAGGCGGGGGTACCGCAGGGGGTACCCCAAGGGGACAGCGCTCACAGAATGTGCAGGCGGGGGTACCGCAGGGGGTACCCCAAGGGGACAGTGCTCACAGAAGGTGCAGGCGGGGGTACCGCAGGGGGACACTCACCGCTCACAGAAGGTGTGCAGGCAGGGAAGCACCTTGGGGTTGCGGTACCGGTCCAGGCAGATGCTGCAGACCAGGAACTGCTTGTCGATCTGCCGCACCACGGGGCTGGCGCTGGCCTCCCGTTTGGCCATGGCGGCCCCGGTCAGCGAGGCCGTGGGCCCGACTGCGACTCACCTGCAGAGCCAGAGAGCGGGGCTGAGCCCAGCACGGCAACCCCCAGCCACGGCCCTCGGGGCAGGCCCCACAGACGGCCTTGCCGGGCACTGCCCCGCCCCCGGGGCCCTGAGCCCCCCACACCCATGGGCCCAGCCCTGAGACCATGGGCAGAGTACCAAGGGCAGGGCCCAGCCTGCACCCAGCTCTGGGTCTCCGCTACTCTTTGAGCTGGGGAGTGAGCAAGTGCTGGGAGCAGGGCACCTCACGCCCACCACTGCGCCCCCCTGACGGCGCTGCCAGATGCCTGCCTGAGCTCCAGGACAACCCCCAGCCATGCACCCCGGGAGCCTGCCTCGGCTGCAGGACCGGCCAGCCCGACCCCACGTCAGCAGCTGCTGCCAGGCCCAGAGACGAGCAGGCACCCAGGCGGTCAGACATCACGGGGATGGAACCAGGCAGGAACCAAGGGGCTCTGACTGGGGATGCATGCACACCCCCATCCGGGGCCATAGTACATCCCATGGGGGCTGCTCCAGACAGCACTGCCACCCAGCTCCTGTGCCAGGCTCTGCCTCCCCCAGCCAGCTCCCCCCTTCCCCCCCCAAGAGCATCAACCCCCAGCCAGCTCCCCTTCCCAGAGCATCAACCCCAGCCAGCTCCCCTTCCCCAGAGCATCAACCCCAGCCAGCTCCCCTTCCCCCAGAGCATCAACCCCCAGCCAGCTCCCCTTCCCCCAGAGCATCAACCCCCAGCCAGCTCCCCTTCCCCCAGAGCATCAACCCCAGCCAGCTCCCCCTTCCCCAAGAGCATCAACCCCAGCCAGCTCCCCTCCCCAAGAGCATCAACCCCAGCCAGCTCCTCCTCCCCAAGAGCATCAACCCCAGCCAGCTCCCCTCCTCCCCAAGAGCATCAACCCCAGCCAGCTCCCCTCCTCCCCAAGAGCATCAACCCCCAGCCAGCTCCCCTTCCCCCAAGAGCATCAACCCCAGCCAGCTCCCCTTCCCCAAGAGCATCAACCCCCAGCCAGCTCCCCCTTCCCCAAGAGCATCAACCCCAGCCAGCTCCCCCTTCCCCAAGAGCATCAACCCCAGCCAGCTCCCCCAAGGCATCAACCCCAGCCAGCTCCCCTTCCCCAAGAGCATCAACCCCAGCCAGCTCCCCTTCCCCAAGAGCATCAACCCCAGCCAGCTCCCCTTCCCCAAGAGCATGATCCCCAAGAGCATCAACCCCAGCCAGCTCCCAGAACATCAACCAGCCAGCTCCCCTCCCCCCAAGAGCATCAACCCCCCAGCCAGCTCCCCTCCTCCCCAAGAGCATCAACCCCAGCCAGCTCCCAAGAGCATCAACCCCAGCCAGCTCCCCTTCCCCCAAGAGCATCAACCCCCTCCCCTTCCCCCAAGAGCATCAACCCCAGCCAGCTCCCCTTCCCCAGAGCATCAACCCCAGCCAGCTCCCTTTCCCCCAGAGCATCAACCCCCAGCCAGCTCCTTCCCCCAAGAGCATCAACCCCAGCCAGCTCCCCCTTCCCCCAAGAGCATCAACCCCCAGCCAGCTCCTCCCCAAGAGCATCAACCCCAGCCAGCTCCCCTTCCCAAGGCATCAACCCCCAGCCAGCTCCCCTTCCCCAAGAGCATCAACCCCAGCCAGCTCCCAGCTCTCTCCCCCAAGAGCATCAACCCCAGCCAGCTCCCCTTCCCCCAAGAGCATCAACCCCCTCCCCTTCCCCCCAAGAGCATCAACCCCCAGCCAGCTCCCCTTCCCCAAGAGCATCAACCCCAGCCAGCTCCCCCTTCCCCAAGAGCATCAACCCCAGCCAGCTCCTTCCCCAAGAGCATCAACCCCAGCCAGCTCCCCTTCCCCAAGAGCATCAACCCCAGCCAGCTCCCCCTTCCCCCAAGAGCATCAACCCCCTCCCCCTCCCCAAGAGCATCAACCCCCAGCCAGCTCCCCCTCCCCAAGAGCATCAACCCCAGCCAGCTCCCCTCCCCCCAAGAGCATCAACCCCAGACCCTGGGTCCCCTCACTGCTCTGCATCCCCCAGAACACGGCCCACCCTGGGTCTGCCCCACCTCAAAGAGAGCACTGCCTCCCCCCGCCGCTGGCTCTGCATCCCCACCCGAAAGGGCAGCACCCCCCATCTAGTTCCTTCCCCCCGCAGCTCCGCATCCCTCCAAGAGAGCCCCACAGCCAGCTCTGCATCCTGCCTGCCCCCGGGCTCTGAGGCCCCCGGGTACCCCTCCCCCGAGAGCATCGCCCCACAGCGAGCTCTGCATCCCCATAAACTGCCCCCTGCACCCTGCCCCAGGGCCCTCCACTCCTGAAACTGCCTCCTCCCCTGCAGTGAACACTCCTGCATCCTCTGGCCCGCACTCCCTGAAACTGCCCCGCAGAAGACTCTGCATCCCCGGTCTGCACTCCCGAAATCTGCCCCCCTGGGTAGAACACCCTGACCCCTGGCCCGTACCTCTGAAATTCCCAGCCCGGCTCCTCTCTGCCTGGGCCCCCCAGAACACCTGCATCCCCTTCCTCCCAGCCTGCACCTCTGAAATCTGCCCCTGCCCAGCACACTCTGCATCCCCATGGGCCCCGCCTGCACTCCCTGAAATCTGCCCCCTTCTGGGTAGAACACTGCCTGCACTGCCCCTCGCGGCCTGCACTCCTGAAATCTCTGCCTCCTGCTGAACACTTCTGACCCCACCCAGCCGGCCTTCTGCCTGCCCCCAGCACTGCCCCTGCAGGGTCCTGGCCACCCAAGTGCCCTGCTCTGTCCCCAGGCACTGGCCATTGTGCGGCCGGCTCCCCCGCCTGAGCGAAGTGACGTCACTGCCCCTTCCCAGCCCTGCCCCCAACGTCTTCGCAACCTGCCTCCGCCAGAGGGCGCTTCCCCAGGGGATGCCCCTGATAGGGGCGTTTCTCTGCCCCTGCAGCACTGCCTCCCCCTTCCCAGCCGGCCCCTGCCTGCCCCCCAACCTGCCCCAGCACTGCCCCTTCCCAGCCGTGGCAACTGCCTGCCCTCCAAGCACTGCTCCCCCTTCCCCAGCCTGCCGCCTCTGGCCTGCCCCCAGCACTGCCCTGCCCCCTCTTCCCCAGCCGCCCCGCCTGTCCTGCACTGCCCCCTTCCCAGCCTGCTCCCCCTGCCTGCCCCAGCACTGCTCCCCCTTCCCCAGCCGGCCCCTGCCTACCCCAGCACTGCCTCCCTCTTCCCAGCCGGCCCTTCCTGCCCAGCCTCTCAGCACTGCTCCCCTTCCCGAGGCCGGCTCCCACCTGCCCCTAGCACTGCCTCTCTTCCCAGCCCAAGTTCTGCCTGCCCCCCAACTCCTGTCCCCAGCACTGCCCCCTCTCTCTCCCAGCCTGCCCCCTGCCTGCCCCTCTAACCTGCCTCCAGCACTGCCCCCTTCCCCAGCCTGCCTCTGCCTGCCCCAACCTGCCCCAGCACTGCCCCCTTCCCCAGCCGGCTCCCCCTGCCTGCCCCTCAGCACTGCTCCCCCCTTCCTGTGCTGGCCTCTGCCTGCTCCCCAGCACTGCCCCCTCTTCCCCAGCCGGCTCCTGCCTGCCCCTCTAGAATCCACTTCTTCCCAGCTGGCTCTCTGCCTGCCTTCTTCCAGCACTGCCCCTCTTCCCAGCTCTGCCGCCCAACCTGCCTCCCAGCATCAAGCCCTCTTCCCCAGCCGTGGCCCTCTGGGCCTGCCCCAACCTGCCCCCAGCACTGCCTCCCCTTCCCTAGCCAGGCCCCCCGCCCCTGTCCCCTGTAGCACTGCTCCCTCTTCCCCAGCGCCGCCTCTCTGGCCACCCCCTGCCTGCCCCCCCAGCACTGCCCCCCTTCCCCAGCCTGCCCCCTGCCTGCCCCAACCTGCCTCCCAGCACTGCCCCTCTCCCTGTAGCCTTGCTCTCTGCTCTGTCCTCTCTAACCTGCCCCCAGCACTGCCCCCTTCCCCAGCCTGCCCCTGCCTGCCCCCAACCTGCCCCCAGCACTGCCCCCTCTTCCCAGCCGGCCCCCTGCCTGCCCCCAGCACTGCCCCCCCCCCCTGCCTGCCCCCTGCTGCCCCCCAGCACTGCCCCCTTCCCCCAGCCCCCCCTGCCTGCCCCAGCACTGCCCCCTTCCCCAGCCGCCCCCTGCCTGCCCCCAGCACTGCCCCTTCCCAGCCTGCCCCCCGCCTGCCCCAGCACTGTCTCTCTTCCCAGCCGGCCCCCGCCTGCCCCCAGCACTGCCTCCCTTCCCAGCCTGCCCCTGCCTGCCCCCTAACCTGCCCCCAGCACTGCCCCTTCCCCAGCCTGCCCCTGCCTGCCCCCAACCTGCCCCCAGCACTGCCCCTGTCCCCAGCCTGCCCCTGCCTGCCCCCCAACCTGCCCCCAGCACTGCCCCTCTTCCCAGCCTGCCCCTGCCTGCCCCCAACCTGCCTCCCAGCACTGCCCCTCCGCCCAGCCTGCCCCCGCCTGCCCCCCAACGTGCCACCAGCACTGCCCCTCTGCCCCCAGCCTGCCCCCGCCTGCCCCCAGCACTGTCCCCGCCCCAACCTGCCCCTGCCTGCCCCCAACCTGCCACCAGCACTGCCCTCCCACCCCCAGCCTGCCCCATAGCCTGCCCCCGCCTGCTCCCAACCTGCCACCAGCACTGCCCCTCCCCGAGCACTGCCCCTCGCCTGCCCCCCAACCTGCCCCAGCACTGCCCCCGCCCCAGCCTGCCCCCAGCCTGCCCCTGCTGCCCCCCAACCTGCCACCAGCACTGCCCCCTGCCTGCCCCAACCTGCCACCAGCACTGCCCCCTGCCCCCAGCACTGCCCCCCTGCCTGCCCCCAACCTGCCACCAGCACTGCCTCTGCCTGCCCCCAACCTGCCCCCAGCACTGCCTCCCTGCCTGCCCCCAACCTGCCCCCAGCACTGCCCCGCCTGCCCCCAACCTGCCACCAGCACTGTCCCCACCGCCCAGCACTGCCCCCAGCACTGCCCCTCGCCTGCCCCCAACCTGCCCCCCAGCACTCCTCCCCACCTGCCCCCCAGCACTGCCCCCACCTATCCCCAAGCACCACCACCCCAGCCTGCCCCAACCTGCCACCAGCCTGCCCCCACCATGGCCCCCAGCATGGCCCCGCCTGTCTCCCAGCCTGCCACCAGCACAGTCCCCTGCCTGCCCCTCAGCATAGCCCCTCCTCCCCTGCCTGCCCCCACCCTGACACCAGCCTGCCCCCAACACTGCCCCCAACCTGCCAGCAGCACGGTCCCCCACCTGCCCCCCAGCATTGCCCCTCAGCATGGCCCCCTCCCTGCCTGCCCCCCAGCACTGCCCCCCCAGCCTGCCCCCCAACTTGCCACCAGCCTGTGAGGAAGTGGGGAGTTTTGGGGGCTCAAAGGGGGGGTTGCATACAGGGGGGCGCTCAGTGGGGAGTTTGTTGTTGCAGAGAACAGCCCAGAACTGGAGCTGGTGTCTGGTGCCCTGGTGCCCAGCAGCCCCGGCTGGGAGGCGCGGCCGGTCCCGGCCAGACACAGACACGGGGCGGCAGAGGGGACCCCGGCGGCCGGCCCAGCGGGTCCCAGCGAGGGGGGAACATTGGACGGGGAGGAGAGGGGCCAGGCGACCCTCTTACCTGGGGAGCAGACACTGGCGGGGGAGGGGCTGTGGCTGGGGTACTGGGGGCTCTGCTGGGAGACGGGGGCTGTTTTGGGGGGCTGAGGGCAGGGCAGGCAGGACTCAGCCGGCTGTGGGGAGACTGACGTGGGGCTGGGGCCCAGGCCGACTGGCCTGAGGGATCCTTCGCTGTTCAACGCTCCATAACCCCCCTGGGACCACTGGGCCACCTCTCACCGCCCCTCCGCCTCGCCTCCCGGACGCGCCTCAGGCAGGCCTGCCAGCCACCTGCTGAGCCTCGGGTCCTCTGCCCCAGGACCTCCTCCGAGGGGATAGCGCAGCCCTGTTCTCAGGCACCACTACCTTCCTGGCCACCCAGCCTGCCCCCAAGCATCCCCAGCCTTCCCCTCCAACTGCCCCCAGCACCGCCCCAACCTGCCACCAGCCTGCCCCTAGCACTGCCCCCAGCACGGTGCCCCGCCTGCTCTCCCAGCCTGCCCCCAAGCACCCCAGCCTTCCTCCACCTGCCCCAGCACCGCCCCCAACCTGCCACCAGCCTGCCCCTAGCACTGCCCCCAGCACGGTGCCCCCGCCTGCTCTCCCAGCCTGCCCCCAAGCACCCCCAGCCTTCCTCCACCTGCCCCCAGCACCGCCCCCAACCTGCCACCAGCCTGCCCCTAGCACTGCCCCCAGCACGGTGCCCCCGCCTGCTCTCCCAGCCTGCCCCCAAGCACCCCCAACCTCCCCAAGCACCACCCCAGCCTGCCCCCAACCTCCCCAAGCACTACAGCAGGCGTGGCCAACCTGAGCCTGAGAAGGAGCCACAGTTTACCAATGTCGATTGCCAAAGAGCGACAGTAACTTGTCAGCCGTCCCCACCAGGTGCCTCCTCTCCATCTCCAGCATCTTCTGCCCACCAATCCGTGCCTCCTGCCCCTGCCAGCAGCTGTGTCCTGGCCCTCCGGAGGCCGTGGGGAGGGAAGGCGCGAGGGCCCGATACGCTTGGAGGAGGAGGTAGAGCCAGGAGCTGAGCCCTGGAACTTTGGACCTGTGGCTGCAGCCCCGGGGTCAGAGCCTGAGCCAGGAGCCGCGGATGAACTTCAGAAGAGCCACAGGTTGGCCACCCCCGCGCCACAGTGACCTCGTGGGGATTGTGTCCACTCTGTGGCCCTGTATTCACTCTGGTGGCCTGTGTCCACTCTGTGGCCCTGTATTCACTCTGGTGGCCTGTGTTCACTCTTGTGGCCCTGTGTTCACTCTGGTGGCCTGTGTCCACTCTGGTGGCCCTGTATTCACTCTGGTGGCCCTGTGTCCACTCTGTGGCCCTGTATTCACTCTGGTGGCCTGTGTCACTCTGTGGCCCTGTATTCACTCTGGTGGCCTGTGTCCACTCTTGTGGCCTGTGTCCACTCTGGTGGCCCTGTGTCCACTCTGTGGCCCTGTATTCACTCTGGTGGCCTGTGTCCACTCTTGTGGCCTGTGTCCACTCTGTGGCCCTGTATTCACTCTGGTGGCCTGTGTTCACTCTTGTGGCCTGTGTCCACTCTGGTGGCCCTGTGTCCACTCTTGTGACCTGTGTTCACTGGTGGCCCTGTGTTCACTCTGGTGGCCTGTGTCCACTCTGGTGGCCCTGTATTCACTCTGTGGCCCTGTATTCACTCTTGTGGCCTGTGTCCACTCTGGTGGCCTGTATTCCACTCTGGTGGCCTGTGTTCACTCTGGTGGCCCTGTATTCACTCTGGTGGCCTGTGTCCACTCTGTGGCCCTGTATTCACTCTGGTGGCCTGTGTCCACTCTTGTGGCCTGTGTCCACTCTGTGGCCCTGTATTCACTCTGGTGGCCTGTGTTCACTCTTGTGGCCTGTGTCCACTCTGGTGGCCCTGTGTCCACTCTTGTGACCTGTGTTCACTGGTGGCCCTGTGTTCACTCTGGTGTTGCATTCACTGGTTGCTGTGTTGTGTGTGTGCTATTCCTGCCATCCTGTGCTGCTCTGGAGTGACTCTGTGTGTGCCTCAGTTTCCCTGGGCCCTGCAGCGCTATCTGGATGAGGTGGGGGAGGCCAGGCAGGACTCAGATGACAGCCATAACACCTTGGGCAGGACAAAGGAGGCGGTGGGACTGCCTAGAGATCTGGGACAGTTGCTGGGGGTGTGAGTTAGTTTTCACCTGGTTTGGGGGGCTGGGCAGGGGCCCACGGCACTGGCTCTGGGCCCCCCTCTCCCCAGGCTGGGCTGTGCCGGCGGCGCCTGGCTCCTGGAACAAGTCCGGGCTGCGCCATGTCCCTGAGACGTGAGAACCCTTCTCTTCTACCTGCTGCCTGACACACACATACGCACACACAGACACACAGAGACACACGCTGACACGCACACACTGACACTGATGCGCACACTCACAGACACACACAGACACTCACACACTGACACACACAGACACACTGACACACACACACATAAACACACACTGACACACACACACTGACACACACACAGAGACACAGGCACACACTGACACACACATACACACACAGCCACATGCACACACTGACACACACATACACACACTGACACACACACAGAGACACATACACACACTGACACACATACACACACACTGACATGCACACACTGACACACACATACACACACACTGACACGCACACACTGACACACACAGAGACACACTGACACACATACACACACACTGACATGCACACACTGACACACACAGAGACACATGCACACACTGACACATACACACACACTGACACGCACACACTGACACACACATACACACACACTGACGCACACAGAGACACGCACACACTGACACACACACACAGAGACACGCACACACTGACACACTGACACACACACACTGACACACACAGAGACACATACACACTGACATGCACACACTGACACACACACACTGACACACACACAGAGACACATGCACACACTGACACACACATACACACACTGACGCACACACTGACACACACAGAGACACACTGACACACATACACACACACTGACATGCACACACTGACACACACAGAGACACATGCACACACTGACACACATACACACACACTGACACGCACACACTGACGCACACATACACACACTGACACGCACACAGAGACACGCACACACTGACACACACAGAGACACATGCACACACTGACACACATACACACACACTGACACACACACTGACGCACACATACACACACACTGACACACATACACACACACTGACACACACACTGAGACACACACACATACACACACACACACAGAGACACGCACACACTGACACACACACAACAGGCGCTTCCTGGAACCGCTTCTCTCTGCCTCCAGCGCCTGGCTCTCAAGGGCAAGCCCCCTTCCTTCTCCTGCCCTCCACTTCCTGGAACCGCTTCTCTCTGCCTCCAGCGCCTGGCTCTCGCAAGCCCCCTTCCTTCCCCTGCCCCCAGGCGCTTCCTGGAACCGCTTCTCTCTGCCTCCAGCGCCTGGCTCTCGCAAGCCCCCTTCCTTCCCCTGCCCCCAGGCGCTTCCTGGAACCGCTTCTCTCTGCCTCCAGCGCCTGGCTCTCGCAAGCCCCCTTCCTTCTCCTGCCCCCAGGCGCTTCCTGGAACCGCTTCTCTCTGCCTCCAGCGCCTGGCTCTCGCAAGCCCCCTTCCTTCCCCTGCCCCCAGGCGCTTCCTGCCGGATGCGCCATCCACGGGTGCAGCCCATCCCACTCCTGGCACCACTGTGATGGCGCGTCGGGGGCCCCGGCCCTGCACCCCGTCCGCAGCCAGAGGGGACTCTCAGGCGGCTGGCAGAGCGGGAGGGTTATTGGCTCTCAGGGACACGGCGTCGCACAGGAGCCACGTGAGCACAGAGACCCAGAGCAGGCAGCCTTATTCCTCGGGGGGAGGGGGCTCCCGGGCCCTGACCCCCCTTTCCTGCTCCCAGTCTGCTCTCCTCTTCCTACCCTGCCGAGACCAGCCCACACTCCCCAGCTGGTCCCTCGGCCCCAGGCAGCCCCGCCCCGTCCCGTCCCTCTGTCTCTCTCTGGAACAGGGCTGTTACCTGCTCAGGCTGGGCCTCGGGTGTCTGGTTGTGTCACTGGGAATCCCACAGAGCACGGCCCGGCCAGGCAGAAACACGGGGTTACAAGGTACAGCCCCCCACTACGTCACCCCCCATCTGGCCCCCTTGAGTTCTTCCAATGTCTAAACCCCCTGCCCTGTCTGAGCTCCCAGCCCCCCCGAAGCCCCATCGCCCTGTGGGTACGGGCAGGCCGTGCGCCAAGCCCACGAGCCGGCTCCGGGGTCTCGCCCCTCCTCACTGGCGTGGCACCTCCCGGCCCCCTGCAGCCCCCGCCTAGCCCCAGGAGCGAGCCAGCCCCTTGCTCGACACCCCTTCCTGCAGGCCAGGGGGGCAGCAGCTTGTCCGACTACAGCCCCACCCTGGGCACTTCCTCTGCAGCCGGCCCCCAGTCCCTCAGTCCCTGCCTGTGCGCACCACCGGCTCCAGGGGCCCTGGCCTCCTCCGCACCCTCAGCCCAACGCGGCGCCTGCACACCTGGCAGGGCGTGGGGGCCTGGCCCTGCTACCAAGGGGAACGGGCCCCTCTGGGAGGGCTGCTTGCCACTGCTTCCCCCCGCAGAGAGCTGGGCCCGCCCTGAGCCACATCCACAGCAGGCGTGGCCACACGCCTGCAGAGAAAAATGCTCCTCCGTGGCATCGCCCCAGCCCTGCTGCCCACTGGGCGGGGCTGGGCGCAGCTACGTAGCCACAGTGTGGCCGCCGCCCCGGGCAGCACTGCGGGATGTCCAGCCACGTCCCGTGGCATCGAGTGCCATGCCCTGCACAAGTCTGAGTGTATCACGTCTGGCACGGACACACGGGCCCTGTGTGTGCTCAGCTCCCCCCGGGGCTCCAGGCCCTGCCCCCTTCCCCGCAGGGAATCCCTTCACTTGGGGTGACGTCGTGGGGGGGGTCCACGGTCACTCTTTGCTGTATTGGGCTGTGCGTGACCCACTGCCGATGGGGATTGAGCCCAGACGCAGGAGATAACAACTCCTGCCCGGGAAGGGAAGGGGGACACAGGGCAGGCGGGGCTGCCCCAGGCTGGTGGGGAGAGTCAGTCTCAGCTGAGCTAGCAGGAGAGAGGAGGCTGGGAGCAGGAAAGGGGGGTTCAGGACCCAAATGCCCCCCCCCCGAGGAATAAGGCTGCCTGCTCTGGGTCCCCGTGCTCACATCGCTCCTGCGCTACGCCGTGTCTCTGAACCAATAAACCTTCGGTTCTACCTGCCGCCTGAGAGTCCCATCTGGCTGCGGATGGGGGTGCAGGGTCGTGACCCCCCGATGCGCCGTGACACTCGGGCTGCCCCCCTGCACTCCCAGGGAGAGCCACGGCACTCACCTCCAGCGGCATCCATGTGCATTTCCCTGCTGTGTTGTGTGAGAGTCTTATTGCTCTGCATGGATGCTTGTGTGTGCCTCAGTTTCCCTGCGTAGGGATACGGGTGTGTGATCCTTGCTGAGCCCTCGGGGCAGGTGAGACAGCCCAGCTGTCTGCATAGAAACAAGCACAGCTGCTCTCTGTAGCCTCCGCCCAGGAGATGGATGCCAAGAGGTGACGAGGCATCTCCCATAAGGGACCCAGAGGGGACACCCGGCCCAGGCGGGTCCCAGACAGACGTTGTTGAAAGTCCCGAATTGCAGGAAAGCTGTTTCATGCCAGGTTCTCGCTGACTAACTCAGGGCTGCTCATTAATCACAGTGAACTCATGCAATTCACTCAACAATTGTGGCTAAAAATAAATGACACAGACCACTAGGACTGGCAGGGCCCTCGAGAGTCATTGAGCCCAGTCCCTGCCCTCACAGCAGGACCCAGCACCATCTCGACCAGTGTTTCTTAAGCTTTCAAAGACCGAGGAAACCAAACAGGCGTTTTTTATGAGGAACACCGGGGATTTTCTTCTTGAGCAAAAAACCAAAACCAAAGGGCCTGGGGGAAAGTTATTGAGCAAAAAAAAAAAAAAAAACCAAACCAAAAAAAATGGTCACCTGCCCCTTTGAGGGCGGCTATTTTGAACTCTGGGGTTCTCCGTGGCACACCTCCGACCGCTGCGGAACACAGGTTAAGACACATTGGTCTAGAAGATCGTCCCTGACAGGTGCCTGTCCAACCTGCCGTGGCGTAGCGGGGGGCTGTCTGTTTTTGTAGTCCTGTGTTCGCTCTGGTGTTGCATTCACCGTGTGTCTTGTGGGGTTCTGTGGGATCCTACTGTCCTATGCTGCTCTGCAGTGACGCTGGGTGTGGGGGTATGCCTCAGTTTCCCCAGGCCCGGCAGCACTCGCTGCATGAGGACGGGGAGCTCGGTGGGACTTGCTGGGGAGGTATGTCCCGTCTTTCACCTTCTGAGGCCAGGGGATAGCACATAGCACTTGGGCCTGGGAGGAGGACAGTGGAGGAGGCGGGGCTGCCTGAGCAGTGGCTGTGGGTGAGTTGGTCTTAGCTAGGTCGGATGAGAGAGGAGACTGGGAGCAGGAATGGGGGGTCAGGACCCGGGAACCCCCCCCCGAGGAATAAGGCTGCCTGCTCTCTGTGTCTGTGCTCACATCGCTCCTGTGCAACGCCGTGTCCCTGAGAAGCAATAAAACCTTCTGCTCTACTGGCCGGATGAGAGTCACATCTGGCTGCAGATGGGGGTACAGAATCGGGGCTCCCTGATGCACCGTCACAGTGTCATCAAGTCCAGTGCCGGCCCTCACGGCAGGACCCAGCACCGTCTAGATCGTCCCTGGCAGTGTCTGTCTAACCTGCTCCTAAGTATCTTCAGAGATGGAGATTCCACAGCCCCCCAGGCAACTTATCCCAGTGTTTAACCACCCGGACAGGCAGGAAGTTTTTCCTAATGTCCAACCTCAACCTCCCTTGCTGCAGTTTAAGCCCCTTGCTCCTTGTCCTATCACCAGAGGTCAAGGAGAACAATTTTTCTCCCGCCTCCTTATAACACCCTTTTAGGGACTTGAAAACCACTATCACGTCCCCTCTCAGTCTTCTCTTTTCTAAACTAAACAAACAAGCCCAGTTCTTTCAGGATTAATCACAATTTTAATCACTCTATTACACAATGTCAACTGAAATGTTTAAAACGTTTTCTGACATGTTTAAATATCGATTTCAGTTCCCACAGACTATGAAGTATATGGTGCTATTGGCACTGCAGAAATGATTACAAGTACAACTTTGCTTGTTTTCCTACTGCAAGCGCTGCAGCACAATCTTTGCATTGGGAAAGTGCAACTCACAAATGTAGTTGTCACACAACTGCACAACAAAACAATGTAAAACTAGAGCCGGTAAGTCCACTCAGTCCTACTGTTTGTTCAGCCAGTCACACAGACAAACAGGTGTGTTTACATTTGCAGGAGATCCCGCTGCCCACTTCTAATTTACAGTGTCAGCTGCAAGTGAGAACAGGCTTTTGCAATGGCACTGTAGCTGGCGTTGCAATGCGTGTACATGCCATGTGCTAAACAGTCACATGTCCCCTTCCTGCTTCTGCCACCCATCTGGAAAGCAGGATTCTGCACTGTGAATGTTTGTTGAAGATGCAGTAATGACATGTGTGCCTGAGCTCCTTGGGGCAAGAGTGCACGTCTCCTGCTGGTGACCCAGCCCATGTTCCTTTGAAGAACATTGTCACTGCTGATCTGAAAACTCAAAGGTGCCAAGGTGAGAGGGAGGGGGCGTGGCGCTGGCGGTCAGAAGGGATGAGGGAAATGATAGAATCTGAAGCACACAAAAGAAAATCAACCTTCCACCAGTGGCAGCTGTGGCGTAGTGGGCTGGTCTTCACTCTGTTCGCTTTGGTGTGTGTGCAATTCTCCTGTCCTGTGCTGCTCTGGAGTAACTCTGTGTGTGCCTCAGTTTCCCTGGGCCCTGCAGTGCTATCTCACTGAGGAGGTGTGTTCAGTTTCTCAGGGCCACAGTAGCTCAGCTTGTCCTGTAACCTGAGCCCAGGTGTGACATTCAGGCAGCTAACACCTCGGTCCTGGGAAGCCAGACTAAAGGAGGGGTGGGGTGGCCTGACCGGTTGCTGGGCATGTGAGGGAGTGAGCCTGGCTACGAGTGCAAGGAGGAGGCTTGGAACAGGAGGGGTGAACAGGGGCCATGGACCCTTCTCCTCACGTTGGATTCTACCGGCTGGTCCTGGTTCCCGTAACAAGAAGTCTGGCCTACGCTGTGTCCCTGTCAACCAATAACCCTTCTCCTCTACCTGCCGCCTGAGAGTCCCCTCTGGCTGCAGATGGCGGTGCTGGGCTCAGTGACTCCCCCATAACGCGCGACAGTGGTGGCAGCGGTGGGATGGACTGCACTCCATGGACGGAGCATCTGGCAGTAAGTGACTGGGGTGCAGTAGAAAGAAGGGGGCTTGCAAGAGCCAGGCTTGCTGACGGCCACTGAGGAGCAGTTCCAGGAAGCGGAGGAGCCTACAGTAAGAACATAAGAATGGCCAGACTGGGTCAGACCAAAGGTCCATCTAGCCCAGTAGCCTGTCTGCCGACAGTGGCCAGCACCAGGTGCCCCAGAGAGGGTGGACCGAAGACAATGATCAAGCAATTTATCTCCTGCCATCCTTCTCCAGCCTCTGACAAACAGAGGCCAAGGACACCATTTTATCCCTGACTAATAGCCATTAATGGACCTAACCTCCATGAATTTATCTAGCTCTTTTTTAAACTCTGTTATAGTCCCAGCCTTCACAGCCTCCTCCAGCAAGGAGTTTCACAGGTTGACTGCGCTGTGTAAAGATGAACTTTCTTTTATTAGTTTTAAACCTGCTACCCATTAATTTCATGTGGTGTCCTCTAGTTCTTCTATTATGGGAACAAGTAAATAACTTTTCTTTATTCACCCTCTCCACAGCACTCATGATTTTATAGACCTCTATCATATCCCCCTTCAGTCTCCTCTTTTCTAAACTGAAAAGTCCCAGTCTCCTTAGCCTCTCCTCATATGGGACCCGTTCCAAACCCCTCATCATTTTAGTTGCCCTTTTCCAAGGCCAAAATATCTTTTCTGAGGTGAGGGAGACCACATCTGTACACAGTATTCAAGATGTGGGCGCACCATAGTTTTATACAGGGGCAGTAAGATATTCTTCATCTTATTTTCTATCCCTTTTTTAATGATTCCTACCATCCTATTTGCTTTTTTGACTGCTGCTGCGCACTGCGTGGATGTTTTCAGAGAACTATCCACGATGACTCCTGATTAGTTGTAGCTAAATTAGCCCCCAATATATTACATGTATAGTTGGGGTTATTTTTCCCGATGTGCATTACTTTACACTTATCTACATTAAATTTCATTTGCCATTTTGTTGCCCAATCACTCAGTTTGGTGAGATCTTTTTGAAGTTCTTCACAGTCTGCTTTGGTCTTGACTATCTTGAACAGTTTAGTATCGTCCACAAACTTTGCCACCTCACTGCTTACCCCTTTCTCCAGATCATTTATGAATAAGTTGAACAGGATTGGTCCCAGGACTGACCCTTGGGGGGACACCACTAGTTACCCCTCTCCATTCTGAAAATTTACCATTTATTCCTACCCTTTGTTTCCTGTCTTTTAACCAGTTCTCAATCCATGAAAGGACCTTCCCTCTTATCCCATGACAACCTAATTTACACAAGAGCTTTTGGTGAAGGACCTTGTCAAAGGCTTTCTGGAAATCTAAGTACACTATATCTACTGGATCCCCCTTGTCCACGTATTTGTTGACCCCTTCAAAGAACTCCAATAGATTAGTAAAACATGATTTCCCTTTACAGAAACCATGTTGACTTTTGCCCAACAAATTGTGTTCTACGTGTCTGACAATTTTATTCTTTACTATTGTTTCAACTAATTTGCCCGGTACTGACGTTAGACTTCCCGGTCTGTAATGGCCAGGGTCACCTCTAGAGCCCTTTTTAAATATTGGCGTTATGTTAGCTGTCTTCCAGTCCTTGGGTACAGAAGCCGATTTAAAGGATAGGTTATAAACCACAGTTAATAGTTCCGCAATTTCACATTTGAGTTCTTTCTGAACTCTTGGGTGAATGCCAGCTGGTCCTGGTGACTTGTTACTGTTAAGTTTTTCTATTTGTTCCAAAACCTCATCTAATGACACTTCAAAGGACCCGCAAAGGACAGGTCAGGTTTGGGAATCTCCCTAACATCCTCAGCTGTGAAGACTGAAGCAAAGAAATCATTTAGTCTCTCAGTAATGATTTTATCATCCTTCATTGCTCCTTTTGTACCTCAATTGTTCCTGCTTCTAAAGTACTTACAAAACATTTTGCTATTACTTTTTGAGTTTTTGTCTAGCTGTTCCTCAAAATCTTTTTTGGCTTTTCTTATTACATTTTTACACTTAATTTGGCAGTGTTTATGTTCCTTTCTATTTACCTCCCTAGGATTGGACTTCCACTTTTTAAAAGATGCCTTTTTATCTCTCACTGCTTCTTTTACATGGTTGTTAAGCCATGATGACTCTTTTTTAGGTCTCTTACTATGCTTTTTAATTTGGGGTATACATTTAAGTTGGGCCTCTATTATGGTGTCTTTGAAAAGTTTCCATGCAGCTTGCAGGGATTTTACTTTAGTCACTGTACCTTATAAGTTCTGTTTAACTAACACCCCTCATTTTTGCATAGTTCCCCTTTCTGAAATTAAACGCCAGAGTGTTGGAGCCTAACCTGAGTGTGATCCACAAGAAGGGGTTCCCCTGTGGACCGTGGGAAGTGGTTTCAGGAGGTCTAACCCAGGGGAGATGCTCGAGGAGGCTGGTACACTGAGGGTATGTCTACACTTGCACCCTAGTTCGAACTAGGGATGCAAATGTAGGCATTCAAAATAATCAATGAATGGGGATTTAAATATCCCGCGCTTCACTAGCATGATCTTGCTGGCACATTACTCCGCTCAACAGCTGTTTCGAAAGTGAAAATGCACGCCGGGACGCGTTAGTTCGGACCAAACCCCTTGGTTTGATCTAACATTACTCCTCAAAAAATGAGGAGTAACGTTAGTTCGAACCAAAGAGGTTGGTTCAAAGTAACACGTCCCGGTGCGCACTTCCTGGTTCGAATCAGCTGGCATTCAGAGTAACGCGCCCCTGGAGGTGGATGGCAGGAAGGTGACGGGCTACTGGGACATGGGCAAGGAGGTGACGCTGGCCCAGCCCAAGCTAGTGGCCCCAGACCGCATGGTGCTCAGCACCCAGCTGACCCTGAGGGGCATAGACAGGACCCCATTCAAGGTGCCCGTGGCCCAAGTGCATCTGAAATGGGGGGGCCAAGGAGGGCCGCAAGGAAGTGGGGGTGCACCAGCACCTACTCGCTGGGGTGCTGATGGGGGTGACCTAGAGGAGTGGCCAGAAGGACCCCACAGTGCTCTGGTCCCTACCCGTAGCTAGAGCCGGCGAGGGGCATGCAGTCCTGACCATGGGAAGGGCACTGAGCAGGGGACGCAGGGTCCCATCCCAGCAGATAGGGGGAACCTAGGGGGCCGGGCTCAATAGAGCTGGGACCCCGGCCACAGGTAGCGAGGGGGGAACAGGTCCCTGTCCCTTCCCCAGCTGCTGAATTCCAGGCCGAGGTGCAGGCAGATCCTTCTTGCAGAAGATGAGGGACTGGCCTGGCCTTGGTGCAGCTCAGCCCCTGGGGGGAGGCTGCCAGGAGAGGTTCCTGTGGGAGAGGGGATTCCTGTACCGGGAATGGCTCCCCCCAGGGAAGGTGGGGTCGTGGGGGGCCCAGCGGCAGCTGGTGGTTCCCCAAAGGTATCGCCACAGGCTGCTGCACCTGGCCCATGACGTCCCGTTCTCGGGACACCAGGGGATCTGGCGCACCCGGCTGAAGCTGCTGCACAATTTTGACTGGCCAGGGATCTTTATGGCTGTGCAGCGGCACTGCCGGTCTTGCGAATCCTGCCAGCGGGTGGGGAAGGTCCGAGATAGGAAGAAAGCTGTCTAGGGGACCCTGCCCATCCTAGAGGAGCCTTTCCCAAAGGTGGTGATGGATCTAGTGAGGCGCCTCAGCAAGGCGACCCGGACGGGGAAGAAAGACATCCATTTTCAGCAGAGTGGGGTTTCTCACGGACCAGGGCTCCAACTTCATGTCAACCGTGCTCCAGTCTCCTGGGCCTCGGCGTATCGCTCCCGGTCCAACGGGCCGGTGGGGAGGTTCCATGGGACACTAAAGCAGATGCTAAAGACCTTTATGCACCAGCACCAGCACCCGCAGGACTGGGACAAGTACTTGCCCCACCTGCTGTTTGCACACAGGGAGATGCCCCAACGGTCCACTGGGTTCCCCCGATTGAGCCATGGTGCAGAAGGGGAGGGGACCCTGGGCTTGCTAAGAGAGTTATGGGAGGGAGAGGCTTCCCGGATGGAGAGTCGGGGTGGAGAATGTCCTGGCTTTCCGGGAAAGACTCGCTGAGCTCATGGGCCTGGCCAGAGAGACCTGGGCAGAGCCCAAGAGAAGCAGAAGGGTTGGTACGACCGCAGCGCACGGGCCCGCGCCTATGCCACTGGGGGCCAGAGGATGGGTCTTGTTCCCGTGCAGAAGAACAAGCGGCAGGTAGCCGGGGACGGCCCCCTCAAAGTCGTCCAGCAGCCGAACAAGGTGGAGCCTGCTCCTGCAGGACGCCGTGGGGGGCCCAACTTAAGGGGGAGCGCCAATGTCACAGCTGCTGCTTTATCACGGGATGGGGATCTGAACTTCCCCAGGCCACAGGCCGAGTGGCCCCACTCAGTTCGGTCTCAAAGGGGGGAGAGATGTGAGGTAGTGGGGGTGGGGTCACAGTCAGTCTTTGATGTATTAGGCTGTGTGTACCTCAGTCCCCTTGCACCACTCTTCACATGAGGGGGAGAGGCTGAGCATGACCCACTGCCAATGTGTGTTGGTGCCAGACCCCTTGGGGCCAGACACAGGAGATAACTCCTGGCAAGGAAGGGAGACAGAGGACAGGCAGGGCTGCTCCAGGCTGGGGGGCAGGGCCTGGGGGAAGGGTCAGTCTTGGCTGGGCTAGGATGAGAGAGGAGGCTAAGAGCAGGAAAGGGGGGTTCAGGGCCCGGGAGCCCCCCCCAGAGGAATAAGGCTGCCTGCTCTGGGTCCCTGTGCTCACATCGCTCCTGTGCTACACTGTGTCCCTCTGAACCAATAAACCTTCTGTTCTACCCACCGGCTGAGAGTCCCGTCTGGCTGCGGATGGGGGTGCAGGGCCGGGGCCTCCCGGTACTCCGTGCCACCCCGCTCAGTGGGGTGGGGCTCACTGTTGTTTTGTTGTGTGTGTGCGAGTCACTGTCCTGTGCTGCTCTGTCGGGACTCTGTGCGTGCCTCAGTTTCCCTGTGCTCTGCAGGGCTCTCTAGAAGGGACATCCGGCCATGACGCTCTGAGGCTGCACGCACAGCTTGTCCGTAGCCAATAGCTCAGGCTGCCTTGTCACCAGAGCCTGGGGCGAGATTCAGGCAGGTGACACCTCTGCCCCGGGAAGCTGGACAAGAGGAAGCTGCAGGACTGCTTGCTGGGTGTGTGTGTGGGGGGGGGAGTGCAAGCAGGGAGGGGGCTTGGAAGAGGAGGGGAAGACGGGCCAGGGTCCCTGCTCGCCAAGATAGATTGTACGGACTGTCCCTGTAACAAGTCTGGGCTACGCTGGCTCCCTGGGACATAACACCCCTCCTGTGCTCCCTGCCGGCTGAGAGCCCCCCTGGCTGGGGTGGGCAGGGCCCAGAGGGCAGGTGGAAGCGTCATGGTGCCCCCAGAGGGCGGGTTTAGCATCACGGTGCCCCTGGAAGGTGTGTGGGAGCGTCGCGGTGTCCCCGGAGGGCAGGTGGGAGCGTTGCGGTGCCCCCGGAGGGCAGGTTTAGTATCATGGTGCAGCGCGCTGTCCCCAGAGGGAGGGTGGGAGCGTTGTGGTGCCTCCGGAGGGTGGGCGGGATGGGCACGGTGCCCCTGGACGGTGGGTTTAGCATCACGGTATCCCCGGAGGGCAGATTTAGCAGTGCGGTGTTCCTGGAGGGCGGGTTTACCAGTGTGGTGGCCCCGGAGGGCGGGTTTAACGGTACGGTACCCCCGGAGGGCGGGTTTAACGGTACGGTGCCCCTGGAGGGCGGGTTTAACGGTGCGGTGTTCCTGGAGGGCGGGTTTAATGATACGGTGCCCCCGGAGGGCGGGTTTAATGGTGCGGTGTCCCCGGAGGGCGGGTTTAATGGTGCGGTGTCCCTGGAGGGCGGGTTTAGCATCATGGTGCCCCTGGAGGGCGGGTTTAACGGTACGGTGCCCCCGGAGGGTGGGTTTAACGGTACGGTGCCCCTGGAGGGCGGGTTTAGCATCACGGTGCCCCTGGAGGGCGGGTTTAACGGTACGGTGCCCCCGGAGGGCGGGTTTAGCATCACGGTGCCCCCGGAGGGCGGGTTTAATGGCACGTGCCCCGGAGGGCGGGTTTAACGGTACGGTGCCCCCGGAGGGCGGGTTTAGCATCACAGTGCCCCCGGAAGGCGGGTTTAATGGTACGGTGCCCCCGGAGGGCGGGTTTAACGGTGCGGTGTCCCTGGAGGGCGGGTTTAACGGTGCGGTGCCCCTGGAGGGCGGGTTTAACGGTGCAGTGTTCCTGGAGGGCGGGTTTAATGGTACGGTGCCCCCGGAGGGCGGGTTTAACGGTGCAGTGTCCCTGGAGGGTGGGTTTAACGGTGCGGTGTCCCTGGAGGGTGGGTTTAGCATCATGGTGCCCCCGGAGGGCGGGTTTAATGGTACGGTGCCCCTGGAGGGCGGGTTTAGCATCACGGTGCCCCTGGAGGGCGGGTTTAGCGGTACGGTGCCCCCGGAGGGCGGGTTTAGCATCACAGTGCCCCCGGAGGGCGGGTTTAATGGTACGGTGCCCCTGGAGGGCGGGTTTAACTGTACGGTGCCCCCGGAGGGCGGGTTTAGCATCACAGTGCCCCCGGAGGGCGGGTTTAATGGTACGGTGCCCCCGGAGGGCGGGTTTAACGGTGCGGTGCCCCCGGAGGGCGGGTTTAGCATCACGGTGCCCCTGGAGGGCGGGTTTAGCGTCAGGGTGCCCCCCCGGCACAGGTCAGCAGGGTGTGGGCACAGACCTGGGGGTTGGGAAAGGGACAGAGGACGGGGGAGGGGCAATGGGCGTGATGGCGGCAGGGCTGCTGGAAGCAATGTACTTTCCTGATTTGGGGCTCAGGGGCGAGGGCCCAGGCCCAGGATCCCCGGGGGACCCTGCGGAAGGCCCCTGGTTGCAGGGCTAGTGGCTCTGCTCCGGGTTCCTGTTGACCGGTGGGGGGAGGGGGGGCAGGGCTTTCTGGGGGTGTGCGGCTCCCCAGGGTCCCGTCCGGGGACACTTGCTGCGGGAGGCTCTGAGGTCACAAGAGCAGGATCCTGGCCCTGGAGACGGGATCCCCGAGCGCAGATGCTGCTGGGCTCACGCAGCTGTTCCTGGGCCCCGAGCGAGGGACGCTCACTCCATTTCCCTCCTTCAGTCCTTTGTGAATGCAGTCCTGTCCCAACCCCTCCGTGCCTGGCCCAGGGCGGGGAACCGGCTAGAGGGATCTGCAGCCTCCCCAAGCCCCAGCCCCTCCGTGCCTGGTCCAGCGTGGGGACCAGCTGCCCCATTTGTACAGACTGAAAGAGGCAACTCTGCTCTGGAACTTTCCCTGTGTTGGAAGTTGGAGAAGGAGCCAGACGGGCTCCTCGGCCAGCTCCTTTAGACTCTTGCCTGCAGGAGCCGATGATCTGAAGAGCTCTCCCCAGCTCGCGCCTGATTAGCGCCTGCAAGGAGGTAGCGGAAAGGAAGGAGGCTCTCCCTGTACGACTGACAGTGACCGTCACTCTCCCCACGCTCGCGCCGGTTTAGTGCCTGCAAGGAGGTAGCGGAAAGGAAGGAGGCTCTCCCTGTACGACTGACAGTGATCGTCACTCTCCCCAGCTCGTGCCTGTTTAGCGCCTGCAAGGAGATAGCGGAAAGGAAGGAGGCTCTCACTGTACGACTGACCGTCACTGTCACTCTCCCCACGCTCGCGCCTGTTTAGCGCCTGCAAGGAGGTAGCGGAAAGGAAGGAGGCTCTCCCTGTACGACTGACCGTCACTGTCACTTTCCCCAGCTCGCGCCTGTTTAGCGCCTGCAAGGAGATAGCGAAAGGAAGGAGGCTCTCGCTGTAATGACTGACAGTCACCGCCACGCTCCCCAGCTCCCGCCTGTTTAGCGCCTGCAAGGAGGTAGCGCAAAGGAAGGAGGCTCTCACTGTACGACTGACCGTCACTGTCACTCTCCCCACGCCACGCCTGTTTAGCGCCTGCAAGGGGTGGCTGGCGGAAGGAAGGAGGCTCTCGCTGGGCGACGCCAGTCACCGTCACTCTCCCAGCTCGCGCTTCATTCTCCAGCGCCTGCAAGGAGGTAGCGGAAAGGAAGGAGGCTCTCACTGCCGAGCGACAGTGACCGTCACTCTCCCCAGCTCGTGCCTGTTTAGCGCCTGCAGAGATAGCGGGGAAGGAGGCTCACTGTACGACTGGTCACTGTCACTCTCCCACGCCGCGCCTGTTTAGCGCCTGCAAGGACGTGCGGAAAGGAAGGAGGCTCTCCTGTACGACTGACCGTCACTGTCACTTTCCCCACGCTCGCGCCTGTTTAGCGCCTGCAAGGAGGTAGCGGAAAGGAAGGAGGCTCTCGCTGTAAGACTGACAGTCACCGCCACTCTCCCCAGCTCCCGCCTGTTTAGCCCTAGCCCCAGCAGCAGCCAAACTGGGCTTCCATCTTGCGGGCCACAGGACGGCCCTGCGGAGCCCCCCCTCTGTGGGTGGCTGGCGGGGAAGCAAGGCCCTCGCTCAGCTGGGCACGGCCCGCCAGCCGGCAACCCAAGCCGCTCCATTCTCCAGTGCCGAGGGGATGTGTGTGGAGCCCGGCTGCCAGCGCGAGGCCGTGACTGCCGAGCTGCGGGCCCAGCACCCGGGCGGGGGTCGGCTCTGCCTGCCTGGGCAAGGAAACGGGCCGGGGCCTGGCTGTGGTGGCTGCCACAGGCGGCCTGACGGCGGGACGGCAACTCCCGACACGCAGCAATGGGCCTTCCGCTGGCACCAGCCCCGCACATGCTGCCGTGACCCGAGTCCTGCCGAGGCCCGGAGCCCTGCCTGGGCAGAGCAATCCCACCCCTGCAAGCTTCGGGACGGATGCTGCCGGAGTCCCCGGCCCAGCCCCCGTCCTGCCACAGCGTGGCCCCCATGAGCCTCAGAGCTGCCCGTGCCCAGCAGGGCCCCCGCGCCGCCACCAGCACACTCAGGACGATTTCTCACCGTTTATTGGGAGTTTCACAGACCGTGGGGCTCGGGGAACCCGGGCGCCGCAAGCCGAGAAGCCAGAGACCAGCCCCGGTCACAGAACCCAGGGCTGCCTGAGGCAAAGGGGTCCCCTGTACCCAGCGAGGCCCAGGCTGTGGGCGCCCTGTACCCAGGGGGGCCCAGGCTGCAGGGGCCCCTGTACTCAGGGGGGCCCAGGCTGCAGGGGCCCCTGTACTCAGGGGGGCCCCTGTACCCAGTGGGGCCTGGGCTGTGGGGGCCCCTGTACACAGTAGGGCCCGGGCTGTGGGGCCCCTGTACCCAGTGGGGCCTGGGCTGCAGGGGCCCCTGTACCCAGCGGGGCCCGGGCTGCAGGGGCCCCTGTACCCAGCGGGGCCCGGGCTGCAGGGGCCCCTGTACCCAGCGGGGCCCGGGCTGCGGGGGCCCCTGTACCCAGGGGGGCCCGGGCTGCAGGGGCCCTGTACCCAGGGGGGGCCCCTGTACCCAGTGGGGCCCGGGCTGTGGGGGCCCCTGTACACAGTAGGGCCTGGGCTGTGGAGGCCCTGTACCCAGGGGCCCCTGTACCCAGTGGGGCCTGGGCTGTGGGGCCTGCCTGTACACAGTGGGGCCCAGGCTGGGCCCCGACTCGGGCCCCTGTACCCAGGGGCTGCCAGAGGGCCCCTGTATCCAGTGGGGCCTGGGCTAGTAGCCACCCGGGCTGTGGAGGCCCCTGTACACAGTAGGGCCTGGGCTGTGGAGGCCCTGTACCCAGGGGGGCCCGGGCTGCGGGGGCCCCTGTACCCAGGGGGGCCCGTCTCCCTCGCCATCCCAGAGTTCAGGCCGCTCACGGCTCCTCCAGCCACGAGGGCTTCTCAGTGCCAGGTGCCTTGAGCTGGACGTGGAAGCGGCGCAGGGTCTGGGCCAGCTGCTGCTGGTTGCCGGCGAAGTAGGCCGAGACGGCGTTGTGGAAAAGCAGCAGCTGCTTGTGCATCACTTTGATCTGCAGGGAGGCAGAGATCAGCCCCAGCCCAGCCCCGTGCCCCCAGCCTGCCCCCCAATGACCAAGTGGGGATTGTGTTGACTGGTTACTTTGTTGTGCTGTGTGTGACTCCTCCTGTCCTGGGGGGTGTGTGTGTGTGTGTGTGTGTGTCCCCAGCGGGGGCTGGGGTTTCTGGGGCAGGACTCCCGGGGGAGGCCCATGGGGAATGGCTCAGGCTGCCCTGGCACCTGGCCCGAGGGGGAAGATGCCACCAGTGAGAATCACATAACGCCGTGGGCAGGACAAAGGGGGGAGCAGCCTGGGGGGCTGGGACCAGTTGCTGGGGGTGAGTTTAGTTTTTGGCTGGCTGGGGGAGCGGGGCGCTGGCTCTGGGGCTCCCCCCTCCCCCCCAGGCTGGGCTGTGCCGGCGGCCCCTGGCTCCTGGAACAAGTCTGGGCTGAGCCGTGTCCCTGGGACCCGAGAACCCTTCTCTTCTACCTGCCGCCTGAGAGTCCCCTCTGGCTGCAGACGGGGGTGCAGGGCCCGGGGACTCCCCCATACTCCCCCAATGGTGTCCAGCCCCCACCAATCCAGCCTGCCCCCCAGCCCGGCCCTGTGCCCCCAGCCTGCCCCCCAGCCCAGGCCCCAGTCTGCTCTTGAATGACACCCAAGCCTGTTCCCCAATGGCCCCCAGAACCTCCCAACCCCAACAATCCAGCCCACCCCGCCTGGCACACCCCAACAGCCCCCAAAAATCCAGCCCCATGCTGGCACATCCCGGCCAAACACCAACAACCCAGCCCCTGCCTGGCACATCCCCACCAACCCCAACAGCCGCCAGTCCACAGCAACCCAGCGCCCGCCTGGCACATCCCCGCCAGTCCCCAACAACCCAGCCCCCGCCTGGCACATCCCCGCCAGCCCCCAACAGCCGCCAATCCCCAATAATCCATCCCACCCCCAGCCTGGCACATCCCCGCCAACCCCAACACCCGCCAGCCCCCAGCAACCCAGCCCCTCCCGCCTGGCACATCCCCTGCCAGCCCCAACACCTGCCAGCCCCCCAGAAACCCAGTCCCCGCCTGGCACATCCCCACCAGTCCCCAACAACCTAGCCCCCGCCTGGCACATCCCCGCCAGCCCCCAACAGCCGCCAATCCCCAATAATCCATCCCACCCCAGCCTGGCACATCCCCGCCAACCCCAACACCCGCCAGCCCCAGCAACCCAGCCCCTCCCCGCCTGGCACATCCCCGCCAGTCCCCAACAACCCAGCCCCGGCACATCCCCTACCAGCCCCCAACACCTGCCAGCCCCAGCAACCCAGCCCTCCCCGCCTGGCACATCCCCGCCAGTCCCCAACAACCCAACCCCTCCTGGCACATCCCCTGCCAGCCCCAACACCCGCCAGCCCCCAACCCAGCCCCCTCCTGGCACATCCCCTGCCAGCCCCCAACACCCGCCAGCCCCAGCAACCCAGCTCCCCAGCCTGGTACATCCCCGCCAGCCCCAACACCCGCCAGCCCCAGCAACCCAGCCCCGGCACATCCCCTGCCAGCCCCCAGCAGCAACCCAGCCCCAGCCTGGCACATCCCCGCCAGCCCCCAACACCCGCCAGCCCCCCAGCCTGGCCCTGCCTCCGCATGGGAAGAGGCTGCTGCAGTCACCAGCCACGGCCCAGGCGCTGGCGCCAGCTGGGCCCCTCACCTTGTTCTCCTCCAGGAACTTGAGCTTGACGGCGACGTCGGCGCGCAGCCGCTCGTACTTCTCCCGGTGGCTCTGGAAGTGGCTCTGGGCGGCGTCCAGGCGGCTCAGGGTGCTGGCGTCTCGCGGGCCCAGGCTCAGCTCCTCCAGGTCCGTGCGGTAGGCGTCGTACTCCAGCCTGCAGGGGGCACAGTCACAGCCCCGCTGGGCCCCGCCCCGGCCAGCCCCCAGCCCCACCCCCACTCTGGCAGCCCCGGCCCCAGCCCCGCCCAGCTCTGGCAGCCCCGCCCCACTCTGCTAGCTCCGCCCCTGCCAGGCTCTGCCAGCCCAGCCCACCAGCCACCGCTCTACCAGCCCCCGCCAAGCTCTGCAAGCCTAGCCCCACCCCCACCAGCCCCGCCCATGCTCTACCAGCCCAGCCCCCCAGGCCCCACTCTGCCAGCCTTGCCCACGCTCTAGCAGCCCAGCGCCTAGCCCCACCTACCGACCTGCCCTGCCCAGACTCTGCCAGACCCAGCGCCCCGCTGCCCCGCTGCCCCACTGTGGTTCGCTTGTTGCATCCACGGACACGTTTTATTGGGTCAAAGTCAGAACCCAGCCCCAAACAGCGGGAATGTGACTTCTGGGCTAGTGGTTATGACGTGGAGGATGCGGGAGGGGCGGCGGGTTCTGGGCAGGTCCATGCGGGGCAGGGGCACCGGGCTCTGGGCACATCTGTGGTTGGAGGGGTGCCGGGAGGCCGGAGCAGCACCTGCCTGCAGTGGCCCCCTGGCAGGCGGGCAGCTGCTCCAGCCCCTGCCGGTTGCTCAGTCACATCCCTAGTTGCAGTGGCGGGTAAGGCCAGGCCGGGCAGGGCAGCAGGCGGGGGCTGACTGGGAAGGAGGTGGCGTCGGGGTGGCGGCCGTGGGGGGAGAGGCCGGGCCGGGCAGGGCAGCAGGCGGGGGCTGACTGGGAGGAGGTGGCGTCGGGGTGGCGGCCGTGGGGGGAGAGGCCGGGCCGGGCAGGGCAGCAGGCGGGGGCTGGCTGGGAGGAGGTGGCGTCGGTGGCGGCCGTGGAGGCCGGGCCGGGCAGGGCAGCAGGCGGGGCTGGCTGGGAAGGAGGTGGCGTCGGGGTGGCGGCCGTGGGGAGGCAGGCCGGGCAGGGCAGCAGGCGGGGGCTGGCTGGGAGGGAGGCGGCGTTGGGGTGGCGGCAGCGGCAGCGGGGGGAGAGGCCGGGCCGGGCAGGGCAGCAGGCGGGGGCTGGCTGGGAGGGAGGCGGCGTTGGGGTGGCGGCAGCGGCAGCGGGGGGAGAGGCCGGGCCGGGCAGGGCAGCAGGCGGGGGCTGGCTGGGAAGGAGGTGGCGTCGGGGTGGCGGCAGTGGGGAGAGGCCGGGCGGGCAGGGCAGCAGGCGGGGGCTGGCTGGGAAGGAGGTGGCGTCGGAGTGGCGGCCGTGGGGGGAGAGGCCGGGCCGGGCAGGGCAGCAGGCGGGGGCTGGCTGGGAAGGAGGTGGCATCGGGGTGGCGGCCATGGGGAGAGGCCGGGCCGGGCAGGGCAGCAGGCGGGGGCTGGCTGGGAAGGAGGTGGCGTCGGGGTGGCGGCAGTGGGGGGAGAGGCCGGGCCGGGCAGGGCAGCAGGCGGGGCTGGCTGGGAAGGAGGTGGCGTCGGAGTGGCGGCCGTGGGGGAGGCCGGGCAGGGCAGCAGGCGGGGCTGGCTGGGAAGGAGGTGGCATCGGGTGGCGGCCATGGGGAGAGGCCGGGCCGGGCAGGGCAGCAGGCGGGGCTGGCTGGGAAGGAGGTGGCGTCGGGGTGGCGGCAGTGGGGGGAGAGGCCGGGCCGGGCAGGGCAGCAGGCGGGGGCTGGCTGGGAGGGAGGCGGCGTCGGGGTGGCCACAGGAGGAGCCGAGGGGCTGAAGGTGGCTTGGAGCAAGTGGCAGCTCTCTGTGATGCCCAGGCAGCTGGGTGCCGCGTTCCTGGGGGTTCACGGGAGCAGGCGGGTCCCGGGGCACACACTGGCAGGGGCTGGCCCGGCTGGGTGCCGCGTTCCTGGGGGTTCACGGAGCAGGCGGGTCCCGGGCACACGCTGGCGGGGCTGGCCCGGCTGGGTGCCGTTCCTGGGGTTCACGGGAGCAGGCGGGTCCCGGGCACACGCTGGCGGGGGCCCGGCTGGGTGCCGCGTTCCTGGGGTTCACGGAGCAGGCGGGTCCCGGGGCACACGCTGGCGGGGGCTGGCCCGGCTGGGTGCCGCGTTCCTGGGGGTTCACGGGAGCAGGCGGGTCCCGGGGCACACGCTGGTGGGGGCTGGCCCGGCTGGGTGCCGCGTTCCTGGGGGTTCACGGGAGCAGGCGGGTCCCGGGGCACACACTGGCGGGGGCTGGCCCGGCTGGGTGCTGCGACAGCCAAGCGAGGTGCCCAGGAGCGGGTGCACTGCTGTCTCTGACGGGGCGGCTTGTGCGTCTGCGCGGGAAGGGCGGGCCGTGGGCTCGGGTTGTTTTACGTTTTCTGCCAGGTGGTTGCTCAATGCAGTGGGGCAGCGGCCCCCAGTGTCCCCAACGGGCACCGGAGGAGCACCCAAGGGCCCTGCCTGGGAATTCCACACCTGGGGCTACAGGGCTCCTGGCCTAAAAAGGACAGAGACTGCGTGGGGGCACAGGACCAGCCCGTCTGGGAGGGGCAGCCCCCAGGAGAAGATTATAAAAGTATCATGAGGGAGCCTCCAGAGAATCGGAGAGTCACAGCACCCTAGAACTGGAAGGGACCTCGAGAGGCATTGAGTCCAGTCCCCTGCCCCCACGGCAGGACCAAGCCTTGTCTACCGTCCCTGACAGGTGTGTGTCCAGCCTGCTCTGAGAGATCCCCAGGGATGCGGATTCCACAGGCCCCCAGGCAATTTATTCCAGTGTTTCACCCCCATGACAGGCAGGAAGTTTTTCGTGTCCAACCTAAACCCCCCCTGCTGTATTTTAAGCCCCTTGCTGCTTGTCCTGTCCTCAGAGGCCAAGAGGAACAATTTTACACCCTCCTCCTTGTGACACCCTTTTAGATACTTGAAAACCTCTGTCATGGCCCCTCTCAGTCTGCTCCTTTCCCAACTAAACAAGCCCAGTTCTTTCAGCCTGCCCTCCTAGCTCGTGTTCTCTAGACCTTCAATAATTTGTGTTGCTCTTCTCTGGACCCTCTCCCATTTCTCCACATCTTTCTTGAAATGTGGTGCCTAGACAAGAACTTGGGGATTGAGGCATGTCACGTATTCTCTTCGACCGTCTCACTCTCAACCGTTCCTTTGTTCTCTTAGTAACCCTTTAGATTTTAGTTTCTAAAGCGCTGGCCCAGCGAGCTCTTTGGAGTGAGATCCAAGGTATAAATTGTCCGGGGCCTGTGGCTGGTCCTTTGGGATAGGGAGAACCTGTTGGGAGGTGGGGGATGGGTTATAACCTCTCCCCTGTGTGAGGTGGGGCTGGGGGGGCACAGGGAGCACTTGGGTGTGTGAGGGGAGGTGGGGGATGGGTTATAACCTCTCCCTGTGTGAGGTGGGGCTGGGGAGCACAGGGAACACTGGGGTGTGTGAGGGAGGTGGGGATGGGTTATAACCTCTCCCCTGTGTGAGGTGGGGCTGGGGGCACAGGGAGCACTGGGGTGTCTGAGGGGAGGTGGGGATGGGTTATAACCTCTCCACTGTGTAAGGGGGCTGGGGGCACAGGAGCACTGGGGTGTGTGAGGAGGTGGGATGGGTTATAACCTCTCCACTGTGTAAGGGGGCTGGGGCACAAGGAGCGCTGGGGTGTCTGAGGGAGGTGGGGATGGGTTATAGCCTCTCCCCTGTGTGAAGGAGGTCTGGGTGGGGCACAGGGAGCACTGGGGTGTCTGAGGGGAGGTGGGGGGGATGGGGTATAGCCTCTCCCCTGTGTGAAGGAGGTCTGGGTGGGGCACAGGGAGCTCTGGGGGGTCTGGGGGGATTTGCTTGTGAGGCTTCGTGCTGGCAGCTGACGAGCTCTGGCCGGTGCCGCACAGGGAGGACCCAGGCTGGGGTCGTACGTCGGCCTCACTCTGAGCAGCTCGCCCCGGCCTGACCCTCTCGGCGGGGCCCACCCCATTACCGCTCTCTAAGACGCGCTGGGCCCGATGCCTGGCAGCCCAGGCCCCTGTGGCCCGCGCCGAGCTGGGGCCTGTGCCCGTCACTGGCTGTGCCTTGCTGGGTGCGTGCCCGCCCGCTCACCCCTTACCTGGCCGTCTCGTACTGCTTGACCGTCAGGAGCGTGTCCTCCATGGTCTTGTTCACCAGCGTGTTGATGCTGGAGACGAAGAAGTTGACGGCCCCAAGCAGGGTCTCTCCGTTCTTACACAGCAGCTTCTGCATCTCCGCGTTGCAGCCAAACTCCTCCTGGGGGCGGACGGGCGGGGTCAGGTCCAGCCCCGGCTCGGGCCAGGGCTGGGAGAGGTGGGTACTGAACTTGTCGAGCAATCCATATGAGTTTTCTCCAATACTCGATTAATCGATAGGCAGCCTGGCTCAGTCCTTGCTTGCGCCGGTCCGGGACCAAACCCGCGGCAACCCTGCAATTTAAAAGGCCCCCTGCCTTCCCCCGGTGCCAGCCGGCCCTCGCCCCCTGCCCTGCTCCTCAGAGCCAGCCAGCCCTCGCCCCTTTCTCCCCCCTCCGGAGCCATCAGTCCCTTGCCCCCTGCCCCGCTCCCCAGAGCCAGCCGGCCCTCGCCCCCTTCTCCCCCCTCCAGAGCCATCAGTCCCTCGCCCCTGCCCCCCTCCGGAGCCAGCCGGCCCTAGTCCCCTCCTCCCCGCCCCCCAGCCATCTGGCCCTGGCCCCCTGCCCCTCCCCACCACGCCAGTGGCCCTGGCCGGACCGTACCTGCAGCTCGGGGGATTTCTGGCTCAGATCGGAGAAGGTGTCGCCCAGGGCGTGCTGGGTCTGCACCAGGCTGTAGAAGTGGTGGGCGAGGGCCCGTGCCAGTTGCAAGACGCACTCATACTTGCGCTTGGTGTCCCGCAACAGGTCGATCTGCGTCTCCAGCTCCAGGTCCACAGTGCGGGAGCCCCGGCCAAAGCGCTCAGCCAGCAGCTGCTTGGTGCACTGCGGGGGCGAGAGCCCCCGGCCCCGAGCACAAGCCCCCACTGAGCATGTAGGAGGGTGTTTGTACCCCAGCCCCCCACCCCACGGGATAGCCTCCCATCCTGCTGCTCCTTTGGGACAGTCCCCTTCCCCGCCCCTTGGGACAGCCCCGTCTGCCTCCCACCCCGCCGCCCCATGCGACAGCCCCGTCTGCCCCCCCATCCTGCTGCTCGTTTGGGACTGTCACGTCACGGGAGTTTAAGAGAAGCAGCCAGGTCACTGCTGCGCCCATAGGGGAGTGTTTGACCCAAAAGTGGGTACAAAGGGGGCCATGTGAGGTGTCAAACAAAAGCTTCCCTTCTACTGAGTCTGTATATTCTATTGGTGTGATTGTATAATGTCTGTGTGGAGCTACGAACATGGACTCTGTATGGAGACTGGAAGTTTCTCTGTATGTGGTTGAGCAATGGGCTCAGCCTACGGACATGCTAATTAGCAAGGCTCCAGGGACAATAGGTCTCTTAAGTACCAGTGACCCACCTGGGAAGGAATCTAGGTGCCTGGTCAGAGACCATGTGACTCTTTCCAGCTTGGAAGAAGGGGGGGAGATAAATGGGCCATGTGGCCAACTCCATCTTGGTGCTCAGCTCAGCTCTTCATCCCAGATGCGGCCTCGCAGGGAATCACGAGCCAGGAAGAACTGTGGACCCATCCGGACATAGGATGTGCAACAAGGACTCTTAAGCCAGCAGTTATAACATCTCTGCTGCAAGCCTGCATGGAGAACTGGGAGATTCGATGCATGTAACGTATGATACTTTAACAACCTCACTCTCATGCTTTTCTTTCTTGAGTAATAAACCTTTAGATGTTAGATGCTAAAGGATTGGCTCAGCGTGATTTGTGGGTAAGATCCAGAGTGTAAATTGACCTGGGATCTGTGGCTGGTTTCTTGGGACCAGACAGAACCCGTTCGGGGAAGAGGAGATTGGGTCCTGAAACCCCGGAGAACACTCGGGTGTCAGAGGGGTTTTGCGCGTGAGGCTTCTGGCTGGCCAGGCAGGCAGCTGAAGCGCTCTGAGGGACTGGTTTGTGGCCTGTTTGGAAAGGTCTCCAGTCTGGGGGCTGTAAGGAGCCCCGAATTTGAGCAAATTGCCCTGAGCGGACGCCCTCAGCTGTGCCCAGACCCTGCCACTGTGGCATATTTATATCCCTTCCTGCTCTCTTCCAAGCTGGAGACAGTCACATGGTCTCTGGCCAGGCACCTAGATTCCTTCCCAGGTGGGTCACTGGTACTTAAGAGACCTATTGTCCCTGGAGCCTTGCTAATTAGCATGTCCATAGGCTGAGCCCATTGCTCAACCACATACAGAGAAACTTCCAGTCTCCATACAGAGTCCATGTTCATAACTCCAGACAGACATTATACAATCACACCAATAGAATACAGACTCAGTAGAAGGGAAGCTTTCATTTGACACCTCACATGGACCCCTTTGTACCCACTTTTGGGGCAACCCCACCCCATGGGTGCAGCAGTGACCTGGCTGCTTCCCTTAAACTCCGGTAACGTGACAGGGACAGCCCCCCCCCGGCCCATGCGACAGCCCTCTCTGCCCCCCAGGAAGCCCCCACACCTGCCTGACCGAAGTGGAAACTCACCTTGTATGTGTTGATGCCCCATTTCTTGACAATATCAAACTTCTCCACAGCAAGGCCCCGGGCGGCCTCGTCCCCCACAGCCATGGGGCTGGGCTGGGGCTGGTGCAGCCCGGAGCCTGAAACACACAGAGCACGGGGCTGGCAGGTCGGGTAGCGCCTCCTCTGAGGCCTCTTCGCTGCAGGCCCCGTGACCGCTCTGCAGGGCTCGGCGCCCCACAGTGCCGCCCTTGCGGGACTGTCTCCAGCCATATGGCGCTGCTCTGCCAAAATCCCCCACTCCCGGAGTCAGGGGATCCAGGGAGCATCACGCTTGGGCAAAGCCGCCTCCCGGTCCCCAGGCTGGGACCAGAAGCTCCCAACAGCGACCCGCCGGGCGACATTAGCGGCCCCGTGCCCGGCCGCCCTGCCGGGCGACATTAGCGACCCCATGCCCTGCTGGGTGACATTAGCAGCCCCGTGCCCGGCCACCCTGCCGGGTGACATCAGCGGCCCCGTGCCTGGCAGCCCTGCTGGTGCACGCCCAGTGCTGCACGTGCCCTGGCTTGCAGAGCTGGCTGGTGCTGGCGCTCTCTGGACATGCTCGCAGCCATGCAGGGCCGGCCCCAGCAGAAGAGGAGTGGCAGGGGCAGTGCCTCTGAGGGGTGACAGCCACCAGGCCACAGTGCCCCTCCACCTGCTGGGACAGTGGTACTTTGCCTGTGCCCCACCCGGCTGCCCTGCGACGCCAGCAGCAGCGAGGGCTCCCTCAGTGCCTCCGCCCCACCCCACAGCAGGGCAGGGGCAGGTCCCTGCAGGGACAGGAAGGCCCCTGAGCCAGCGCGAGGGAGTCCACAGGCAGCTGGCACTCCTGCCTGCACCGCTCCGGCCAGCAGCAGACTCCCAGGGCCCAGCAGGCCGTCCCAGCCGAGGTGCACAGGGAGGGGCAGGAGGCAGGGCTAAGCCAGCCATCTCCATCCTGCTCCTGGCAGTGGGGCCTTGCCCTGGCTGTGTCCTGTGCTGCTCTGGTGGCAGCGCAAGGCCCAGACTCGGGCCCAGCACCATGTGCCGCTGAGGCGGCAGCAGGGAACCTGCCCCCAGGAGGGACTCGTCTGGGACACCAATACTCAGAGATGAGCAGGTTTCGTATTCCTGCCTAAACTGCTCGGCCCTCTTATCCCTCTGGCTAGTCCCGCCCCCACAGGGGGCCAGGCCACTCGAAGTCTTGCTAAGGCCTCGGTGACATCATGTGGTGGGGAGTTCTACAGGCTAACCACGAACCATGGCAGTCTCCCCTTTCCATGCCACGGACATCCCCCTGGTCCCTGTGCTGTGTGGCCAACCAGCTGCCCTAATCTTCCTCTCCCCATGCCCCACATCAGGATTTACCCTCTTCTCTCAGTGACATCCTGTGGCAGGGAGTTCCACATGCTAACCACAGACTGTGACAAAGTCTCCCCTTTCCATGCCATGGAGACTCCCCAGGCCCTTCTGCCATGTGGCCAACCAAACGCCTCAATCTCCCTCCCACCTGCATCGGGATTTATACACCACTCTCAGGGTATGTCTAGACTACATCCCTCTGCCTCCAGAGGGATGTAAATTAGACATACCGACATTGCTAATGAAGCGGAGATTTAAATATCCCGCACTTCATTAGAAAAAAAAATGGCCGATGCGGCACTTTGCCGGCAAAAAGCGGCAGTCTAGACGGGGATTGGTCGACAAGGAAAGCCTTTTCCGACCGATCCTGTAAACGTTGCACGCGATGGATCGGTCGGAAAAGGCTTTCCTTGATCGATCCCCATCTAGACTGCCGCTTTTTGCTGGCAAATTGCCGCGTCGGCAAAAAGCGGCAGCCATTTTTATTCTAATGAAACACGGGATATTGAAATCCCCACTTCATTAGCAATGTCGGTATGTCTAATTTACATCCCTCTGGTGAGAGGGACGTAGTCTAGAAATACCCTCAGTGACATGCTGTGACATAGTGGGGACTGTATTCGGACCATATTCTGTTGGCCTTGCGGTGGCGTATGTGAGTCTGCTGTTCTGTAATGACTCCAGGTGTGTGTGCGTGCCTCAGTTTCCCTGGGCACAGTGCACTGTCTGGATGAGGACGGGGAGGCTGGGCAGGACTCACTGGGGAGGTCCTGAGGGCCAGGGAACAGCAGATAACACCCTGGGCCCGGGAAAGGAACAAAGGACGCAAGGGGTAGGGCTGACACCAGGCTGGGGACTAGGGCCTGGGGTATGGGTCAGTCTTGGCTGGTTTTTAGGATGAGAGGGGGGGTATCGAGCAGGAAGGGGGGAACAGGGCCCAGGGCCCCGTCTCCCCAGGCTGGGCTGTACTGAACATTCCTGGCTCCTGTAACAAGTCGAGGCTATGCTGTCTCTGTATCAATGTATAACTCAAGTTCTACCTGCTGCGGATGGGGGTGCGGGGCTGGGGACTCCCCCACACTAGGGGACAGTGGTGGGAGTGACTGTACCCTGTGGACGGAGCATCTGCCAGGAAGTCACTGGGGGCAGGAGAAGGAAGGGGGCTTGCAAGAGACAGGCGCTGGAGGCCGTGGGAAGCAGTTCCAGCAAGCGGAGGCGCAAGCAGCTTAACCCGAGTGGGGCCACGGAGAAGGGGTGTCCTCCCCAAGAAGGACCGTGGGAAGTGATTCCAGGAGGCGGAGGGGGCTACGGTCTAACTCTGGAGGTGGGGGGGGCCCAAGAAGGCCGGCACACTGAGGGGTTCTTCCTGGGAATCGTGGGGCGCTGCAGCATCGGCCGGTGTGTCTGCGCCCGGGGAACAGAGGGAGATGGCCTACGCCCGACTCCTGAAGGCAGGCGCCTTGGGGCTGTGCAAGGAGGGGGGCCTGCCCGTGCGGGAACTGACCAAGGCCCAGCTGATTGCTGGCTGGAAGAGAATGATCGTTCCAGGGGGCTGGATGCTGTCCCAGCTGGGGAGTGTTTCAGGCTCTGAGACAGGAGAGGGGGCAAGGAACTGCCTGACAGGCAAGTGGTGCCCACCAGGCCGCGCTCCGCCAGCAGCGGTTCGTGCCAGGCAGGATCCTCCTCGGCGGAGCTGTGACGGCTGGAGATGGAGCTGCGGCTAAGGAATTGGAGGGCCGGGCACGTTACTGGATTTTAAAGGGGTTCAGACAGGTCACGGCTGCGCCCACGGGGGGCGGGGTGTTTGCCCCAAAGTCTGTACAAAGGGGGCCATGTGAGGTGTCAAATGGAAGCTTATGTGCTACTGATTCTGTGTCTACTATTCATGTACGTGCGATATCTGCATGTGGAGCTATGAATACGTGCTCTGTGCTCATGCTGGAAGGTTGTCTGTCTGAGACAGAGCAATGGGCAAGGAATATCCAGTCAGTGACTGTATTAATTAGCACGGCCCCAGGGACAATGGCTCTCTAGCTGCCAATACACACCTGAGGAACCTGTCTGGGACATGCAGACCAGCCAGAATAGTGATTGCTGACTTGGAACACAGGGATAGTCACTGGGCCATGTGAGCTGCTCCAGCCTGGAAGAGACCAGGGATGGATATAAGATGCCATGAGGCGAACTCCATCTTGCCTTCAATTCTGCTGCTGATCCCAGATGCAGCCTTGCGAGGGACAGCGAGCGGGAAGGATTGCCGACCCATCCTGACACAGGACGTACACCAGAGACTTCTAAGCTGGCAGTTTGTAACATCTCTGCTAGAGCCTGCATCGAGAACTGGGAGATTGGTGCATGTAACGTATTCTCCTTAACAACCTCACTCTCCACCTTTTCTTTCTTCTGTTAATAAACCTTTCGATTGTAGATTCTAAAGGATGACCCTGTGGGTAGGAGCCAGAGTGTAAACTGACCGGGGATCTGTGGCTGGTTCTTTGGACCAGGAGGACCCGTTCGGGGTAGGTGAGATCGGGTTCTATAACCCCTCACCTGTGTGAGGCCCAGGGCTGTCTGGGGCACAGGGAGAGCTGGGCTGTCTGAGGGGTTTTGCTCGGTGTGACTGGTGTGTGACCTATTTGGGAAGGTCTCCAGTCAGGGGCTGCAAGGAGCCCTGAGTTTGAGCAATTCGCCCTGAGCAGATGCCCTGAGCGGTGCCCAGACCCGGCCCGGCCCGTCACACCGTGATAAAGAGTAGCAGGAACAGGAGGAGGGTGAGGACGGTAGCGAACAGCGGCAGCATGAGCGGGACATGGTGGAGCGAAGCCGAGAGGCCCCAGCTGCGGTGAGTGGGGGGGCGGGCACAGGGGACCTGGATGGATTCCTTAACTCCTTTGAGCGAGCCTGCGAGCTGCACGAGATGCCCCCAGCTGACTGGCTCCGGCAGCTCACCTCCTTGCTGGATCAGAAGGCCGCAGGGGTGCTCGGCCAGCTGGAGGGGCTGCAGCCAGGGGACTACGAACGGGTCAAACAGGCCTGCTGCACAAGTTCAGGTTGACCCCTGAGGCACAGGACAACGTTCCGGAGTGCGTACAAGGGCCCTGAGGAGACCTACACAGACCTGGCCTCCCGCCTGGTGCGATACTTCCGCAAGTGGGGGTTCGGGGCTGGGCCCGGCCCAGACTGCAGAGGACCTGGCTAAGCTGATGGTTCCAAAGCAGCTCTATGCTGCCCCATGCCCCTGACGTGAGACTGTGGCTGAAGGAGAGGAAGCCGGAGGACCGGACCAGCCCAGCACCAGGCGGCTGGCCGATAAGTTTACAGACAACTGGCCTGGGTGTGAAGGGGAATCCCAGAGACACCTACCGGGGGTTCCCAGATGGGAGGACCCACCAATCCTCCCCCCAGAGGAGCAGCCAGTACCCGGCCGGCCTGAGGGGACCCGTGGGACCTGACATGCCATCGCTGTGGGCAAAGGCACCAGGACAGGCCCCACAACCCGAGACTTCCCAGGGTTAACTGGGTGGGGCTGGAGGAGGAGCAGGCTGCCCCAGGGGCCGGGGCAGGCAGGCAGACCTCAGCTCAGGGGAGGAGGCCGCTCAGGCCAGCTCCAGCAGGGACCTGTCGCTCCGGAAGAGGCAGGTCTCTCCGTGTACCGGGTGAGGGCAGGGTGGCCCCTGCAGAGCGAGTGCCTTGTGCCCCTGGAGATGGATGGCAGGAAGGCGAGGGGCTACTGGGACATGGGCATGGAGGTGGCGCTGGCCCAGCCCGAGCCAATGGCCCCAGACTGCATGGTGCTCAACACCCAGCTGACCTGAGAGGCAAAGATAGGATCCCGTTCAAGGTGCCTGTAGCCTGGGTGCATCTGAAATGGGGGGCTAAGAAGGACCCCAAGGAAGTGGGGGTGCACCAGCACCTGCCTGTTAGGATGCTGATGGGGGGTGACCTAGAGGAGTGACCCAAAGGACCCCACAGTACTCTGGTCGCTACCTGTAGCCAGAACAAATGGACAGCAGACAAGGGGCCCCAGGGTGCCGGGCTCAGCAGGGTAGGGACCCCCTGGACACAGGCAGCGGGGGGGGGAGAAGCAGGAAACAGGTCCCTGTCCCTTCCCCGGCCGCTGAATTCGAGGCCGAGGTACAGGCAGATCCTGCTTGCAGACGCTGAGGGACCAGGCCTGCCCCAGAGGCCGGCCGGGGGAGGTTGTGGTGGGAGAGGGGATTCCTGTACCGCAGTGGTCTGCAACCTTTTCAAATGTCAGGGTCAGTCAAGATCTAGCCCATCCCTTCCCCAAGACCCCGCCCCTTCCTTGAGGCTCCGCCCTCTCCATTCCCCTCTTCTTGTCCCCCAACCCTTACTCACTCTCAGGGGGCTGAGACAGGAGGTGCGGGCTCTGGCGTGGGAACGAGGGATTTGGCTGTGGGAAGGGGACACTGGCGAGGGGAGTGTGTTGGGGCCAGGTGGAGGGTTGGGGTACTGGGCAAGCTGCTGGCTTGTGGCTGTGGGGGTGCAGGAGTTTGGCTCTGGGTGTATGAGGGGCTCAGGGCAGGGATGTTGGGAGTGTGAGGGGCTCAGAACACAGGTGTGCAGTGTGTGGATGCTGCAGGAGTGTTGTGGCAGAAGACGGGGGATGTGGGGGTGCAGGAGTTTGGCTCTGGGTGTATGAGGGGCTCAGGGCAGGGATGTTGGGAGTATGACGGGCTCAGGACACAGGTGTGCAGTGTGTGGATGCTGCAGGAGTGCTGTGGCAGAAGACGGGGGATGTGGGGGTGCAGGAGTTTGGCTCTGGCTGTATGAGGGGCTCAGGGCAGGGATGTTGGGAGTGTGACGGGCTCAGGACACAGGTGTGCAGCGTGTGGATGCTGCAGGAGTGCTGTGGCAGAAGACGGGGGATGTGGAGGTGCAGGAGTTTGGGTCTGGGTGTATGAGGGGCTCAGGGCAGGGATGTTGGGAGTATGACGGGCTCAGGACACAGGTATGCAGTGTGTAGATGCTGCAGGAGTGTTGTGGTGGAAGACGGGGGATGTGGAGGTGCAGGAGTTTGGCTCTGGGTGTATGAGGGGCTCAGGGCAGGGATGTTGGGAGTATGACGGGCTCAGGACGCAGGTATGCAGTGTGTGGATGCTGCAGGAGTGCTGTGGCAGAAGACGGGGGATGTGGGGGTGCAGGAGTTGGGGGATGTGAGGGGTTCAGGTGTATGATGGGCTCAGGGTTGGGATCTGTGGGGGGTGCAGGGGAGTTATGATGCTGTGGCCAGATGGGGGCTTGCTGGCCAGGCTTCATCTTTCAGTACAATCTTTATGGGAGGGGCGGGGAACCTGTTTTGGGTCAGGGGCGACTGACCCACAGAAAAATCAGTCAGGACCACACAAGTGAAACTCAACCCCCAACCGCCCCAAGCCTCACTGATGTGGCCCCAACTGAGACGCCTCCCTCCCCTGGCACTCCAGCCCCATGGCGGGGGGAGTAAGACTGAGGTTCAAGGCCTCAGGCCAGATTAACTCTTCTGAGTACCAGGGCTAGTGGATTTTGTGGGCCCCTCTACACTCTCCGAGGTGGGGCCAAAAATGAGGGACCCAGTGTGCAGGACAGGGCTGCCAGTGAGTGGGATACGGACAGGGATACAGAATCTGGGTGGGAAGTAGGGTACAGGAGGAAGCTGGGGGTAGATGTCTGGCCAGGAGGGAGGGCAGGAGCAGGGTGCTGGTGGGGTCTGGCTGGGGGAAAGGTTGATGATGGGGGTCTGGCCAGGAGGTGGAGCAGGGTGCTGATGGGGTCTGGCCAGGGGGAAGGGGCAGGACCAGGGTGCTGTGGGGATCAGGCCAGGGGAGGGGGCAGGGTGTTAGTAGGGTCTGGCCAGGGGGAGGGGACAGGACCAGGGTGCTGTGGGGATCAGGCCAGGGGAAGGGGCAGGGTGCTAGCAGGATCTGGCCAGGGGGAGGGGGCAGGAGCAGGAGCAGGGTGCTGGTGGGGATCGGGCCAGAGACAGGGCACCGGTGGGGGGTCTGGCCAGGGGAGAGGGCAGGAGCAGGGTGCTAGTGGGGGTCTGGCCAGGGTGCTAGTGGGGTCTGGCCAGGGGGAAGGCAGGAGCAGGGTACTGGTGTGGATTGGGCCAGGGGCAGCTCGGCTGGTACCTGGGGGGGTCTCCAAGGCCAAGGGTCTCGGGCAGGATCTGTGGACAGCACTGGATGAAGCGCACTTGCCGCTCCTTTAAAAAAATCCATCTGCTCCGGATCCTGCACCGACATCTTAGCTGCCCCCTCCCCGGAGCAGGAAGGAAAGACAAGAGCGCGTGTGGTGTGCGAGGGGAGGGGAGTCCTGAAATGCTGGATCTGGCACGGAGCCGTGGGCTCCCCCCACACCGCAGGAGGCCGGAGCAAGCTCCATTCCTGTGAGAGGGAGGAGGTTGTAGCGCCAGCACAGGCTCCTTGTTGGGGGCCGGGAAACCTCCCGATCGACTGGCCATGCGCCGGGATCGACTACTGGTTGGTGACCACGGCTGTACCGGGAATGGCTCCCCCCAAGGAAGGTGGGGTCGTGGGGGGCCCAGCGGCAGCTGGTGGTTCCCCAAAGGCACCGCCACAGGCTGCTGCACCTGGCCCATGACGTCCCGTTCTCGGGACACCAGGGGATCCGGCGCACCCGGCTGAAGCTGCTGCACAATTTTGACTGGCCAGGGATCTTTGTGGCCGTGCAGCGGCACTGCCGGTCTTGCGAATCCTGCCAGTGGGTGGGGAAAGCGCGAGATAGGAAGAAAGCTGCCTTGAGCCCCTGCCCACCGTCTGCCTTTCCAGGGGGTGGCGATGGATCTAGCGGGGCCCCTCAGCAAGGCGACCCGGACGGGGAAGAAACACATCCTGGTGGGGGTGGATTTCGCTACTCGCCACCCTGAGGCCGTGGCTCTGCCCTCTATGAGGCAGACACGGTGGCAGACGCGCTGCTGGCCACTCTCAGCAGGGTGGGGTTCCCCCAGGAGGTCCTCATGGACCAGGGACCCCACTTCATGTCGGCCCCGCCCTGGTGCTTGTGGGGGAAGTGCGGGGTCCGGCTCACCTGGGCCTCAGGAAGTGAGAGGCTGCACGTTCTTCCCCGTGAGTCATGCCCAGCCTCCCCCTCCTCATCCTGGGCACAGCACTGAGGCACACGCACACAGACTTATTACAGCACGGCAGAATCACATGCACCCCCCCAACCCGGCAAACGGAGTGAATACAGTCTGAATACAGTCCCCACCATGTCACACATGCTGTGGCAGGGAGTTCCACAGGCTAACCATGCGCTGAGACAGTCTCACCCCCTTCCATGGTGCAGAGCATCCCCTGGTCCCTATGCTGTGTGGCCAGACACCCCCTCTCCCTACTTGAGGTGCGCTGCCCTGCCCCCCCACTCCTCCAGCAGCTAGTCAGACCAGCGACGCCCCCAGTGCCTGCACCAGCCCCATGGAGCAGCTGCCCATGAAGGAAGGAGCGGGCAGAGCCGAGGCCAGGCAGCTTAGCCAACCCAGGCCAGGCTGCCAGAGAGGGCAGGGAGCGAAGCCCCAAGGGGAGCTGCAGTCCGGGGCAGGCGGCATTATCCTGCACCGCATGACCGGGACACAAACACACGAGGGGGGAGCCGGAGACACGTTGGCTTAGCCAGCCCTGCACGCCCAGGAGAGCCCTCAGGGCCAGGCGGGGCAGGGACACACTGCACCAGGGGCCAGTGGGGGCGCTGCCGAGGCACCCCAGCCCTTGCCCGCCCAGGCCCAGGGACACCAGAGGGCGCAGCAGGGCCCCCACCCAGGCCCCATACCTTTGACGGAGCTGGTGGGGATGATCCCCTCGGCGGTGCCTCCATAGCCCCCCGACACAATGCTGGTCTCATTCAAGTTGGGCCCCGACACCATCACCTGCTGCAGGTCCTGAAACGGACAAGGGCAGAGACTCGGGGCTCAGGCACATCCCTGCACCTGGCAGCCACCCCCAAGGACGGCCTGGCCCGCTCCCTGGGGTCCCAGCTCCACCGGCCAACGCAGGCTGAAGCGGGATTCTACTGCTGCCCCCACTTCCCCCCGGCAGCAATCACTGCACAACGCTCCCGCAGGGAACGAAGCTGGACGACACAGGGCCAGGGGGCTGGAACAGAGCGGCTCTGAGCAAGGGCCCAGAGCTCTCAGCCGGCAAGGGCACAGCAGGGCAGGAGGGGTTCAATGGGCCGAAGGGCTCTCAGCCGCCAAGGGCACAGCCACGGCGGGCGGGTGACGTTCAACGGGCCAACCCCACTGGCGGGAAGGGCTTTCAGCCGCCAAGGGCACAGCTGGGCAGGTGGGGTTCAACGGGCCGACCCCCGCCGGTGGGAAGGGCTCTCAGCTGGCAGGGGCACAGCACGGCGGACGGGCGGGAGCCATATAACGGGCCGACTCCCGCCAGCGGGAAGGGCTCTCAGCTGGCAGGGGCACAGCACGGCGGGCGGGTGACGTTCAATGGGCCGACCCCGCCGGCGGGAAGAGATCTCAGCCGGCAGGGGCACAGCACGGCGGGCGGGTGACGTTCAATGGGCCGACCCCGCCGGCGGGAAGGTCTCTCAGCCGGCAGGGGCACAGCACGGCGGGCGGGTGACGTTCAATGGGCCGACCCCGCCGGTGGGAAGGGCTCTCAGCCGGCAGGGGCACAGCACGGCGGGCGGGTGACGTTCAATGGGCCGACTCCGCCAGCGGGAAGGGCTCTCAGCCGGCAGGGGCACAGCACGGCGGGCGGGTGACGTTCAATGGGCTGACTCCGCCGGCGGGAAGGGCTCTCAGCCGGCAGGGGCACAGAATGGCAGGCAGGCGCCGTTTGATGGGCCGACTCCCGATGCAAATGCCCCCAAGGAGCGCCCCCATTAGGCCAGTGCCAGGCAGGCCTTGGAGCAAGCTGGGAGTCCTTGGGGCCCAATACACAGTGCCCCAATGGGCACAGACCAGGCTCCGCCCTGGATCAGCACAACAGGTTGATGTAGGCCTCAGTGCTGGACAGATCCCCAAGTCGGCCCCCTACTCAGGACGGCTCAGTGGTGGGACCCCCCTCCACCCAAGGAGAGTTCCCCTGGGCCCGGCCCACCCGCCGGCTGCTTGGAAGGCTGGTCTGCACGTCCCGAGCGCGCTGCTGAGGGGCTCTCTGGCCTGCCCTTCCTGCGCACGCCCTCGCCCCACGGCCCAGCAGCTAACTGAGGCTTTTTGCCCAGCCGTCCCCTCCACTTTGCAGGTTCAGTGCAGCCATTTCCCTCGCGTCCAGGGAAGGTTCCTGTGGGTCTTCCCCTCCGCCCAAGGATGCTGCATGCACCTCCGCCATGGGCGTGGCGTCGCTCCGGCCACTTCCATCCCACGGGACGGAGCCGGGGCTCCAGCTGGGCCTAAGACACATTCCTGCTTCCCCGGTGGGGTCTCCGACTGACTGCTCTGCAGCTCTTCAGAGGCGAGAGCCAAGCCCCAGCGCCCGAATGCCCCGCTGCTCGGAGCAGTGCACAGCCAGGAGACTGGCCAACAAGCAAAAGCTAATGGGGCAGTCGACAGGCGAGTCTGCTCGTCGCTGCCCCCCTCGGCGCCTGTGTCAGAAGGAGGCAGCACAGGGCTGGGGAGAAGACGGTGGTGCTTCCAAGCGGCGGCGCTGCGTGGAGCCTGGGGCCGCGGGCAGCCTGACGCCGGGCTGCACGTGGCGTTTCAAGGCAGCAGCGCCACATGGAACCCGGGCTCAGCAGGGGAGACCTCCGGCTCCACACAGTGCTCCTGCTTTGAAATGCCACAGGGGGCCGTGGGGGACTGCTGGGCATCGGGGTGCGGCTGCAGCTGCCGGCACATGGGCTAGGGCTGCCCCTTCGGACCCTGAGCCCAGGGTACAGCACAAAGCCCAGAGGAGGGGCGGGCCGGTCGGCTGCTGGTGGGTCAGTCTTGGCCAGCCTCCCCCCACTGCTCTTGACTGAGTAGGTCTGGCTCCTGCACGGACAAGCACAGACCTATGCTGTGCCTTGGCGCCCGCCAGCCCTCCCCTCTGACCTGCCGGCTGGGCACAGCGGGGGCGGGGCTGGGCTGCAGGAGTCTGCCCCCAGGAGCCCAGCCAGCCTGCGCAGTCTGGGGTCACGGGGTTCAGAGAAAAGAGGGGCCGCCCCAGAGTCCTGCCTGGCCACCTCTCAGACACGGTGACACTGCCCCGCCCCGCAAAGGCTGCGCAGTCACCCCAATCTCACTGCCTAGGCCAGCCCCTCCCCTTCGCCCGACGCCCTCCCTCCCACCTCGACATGCCCCCAGCCCGGCCCCCTCCACCCAACACGCCCCAGCCCGGCCCCCTCCATGCCCCCAGCCTGGCCCCTCCCCTCGGCACAACACCTCTCACTCCAACATGCCCTCCCGCCTGGCACCTCCTACCCCCAGGCTCCTGCAGTCCGGAGCTGTCCCCCAATGTGACCATCTAACCTGCGCCCCCCCAAGGTACCCCTAAGTGCCTTCAGTGCCCATCCGTGTACCTGTTCCAGGCCATCATCCTCCGGCAGGCTGCCTGTATCTCCGCGGCCGTTGATGGGGATCTCCATGGTGGCCGCTTTACTCATGAGCCCGTCCGTCATCGTCAGAGCCTGGGAAAAGGGGGTGCTAAGGTGCCAGCAGCCTGTGTGCGGCCTCGCTCTCCGGAGACCGTTCCCCTGGCTGCTCCCAAGGCTGTCAGCTGGGCATCCCAACAGCACCCATCCCCTGGATACTGGCCCCCGAGAGCAGCCAGAAGCACCCCAGGGCTCAACCCTAACGGCACCCACAGGGATGGGCACCGATTTACCCCTCCCTCCCGGATACCCACCCGTGAGAGCAGCCAACTGCACCCCATAAGAACATCAGAGTGGCCATACTGGGTCAGACCAAAGGCCCGTCCAGCCCAGGGTCCTGTCTGCCAACAGTGGCCAATGCGAGATGCCCCAGAGGGAGGGAACAGAACAGGGAATTATCCAGTGATCCCTCCCCTGTCTCCCATTCCCAGCCTGCTAGCTGTTCTTCAAACTCCTTTTTGGCTTTTCTTAGTATATTTTCACACTTAATTTGACAAAGTTTATGCTCCTATTTTCCTCACTAGGATTTAACTTTTTAAACGATGCCTTTTTATTTCTCACTTCTTCTATTACCTGGTTGTGAAGCCACAGTGGCACTTTTTGGGTTCTCTTACCGTGTTTTTTAATTTGGGGGATACATCAGAGTTGGGCCTCTATTATGGTATCTTTGAAAAGTTTCCATGCAGCTTGCAGAGATTTTACTTTTGTCACTGTACCTTTTAATTTCTGTTTAACTAACCTCCACGTTTGTGTGCAGTTCCCCTTCTTGAAATTAAATGTCAGTGTTGGGCTGCTGAGGTGTTTTTCCCACCACAGCAATATTACATTTTATTTCATTATGGTCACTATTTCCAAGAGGTCCAGTTACATTTACTTCTTGAACCAGAACCTGCGCTCCACTCAGGACTATATCAAGAACAGCCTCTCCCCCTGTGGATTCCAGAACCAGCTGCTCCAAGAAGTAGCCATTTAACGTATCAAGAAATTTTATTTTTGCATCCCGTCCTGAGGTGATGTGTACCCAGTCAATATGGGGATAGTTGAAATCCCCCACTATCATCAAGTTTTTTAATTTGATAGCCTCTCTAATCTCCCTTAGCATTTCATAGTCACTGTCACTGTCCTGATCAAGCGGCTGATAATTTATCACTACTGCTATATTCTTAATATTGGAGCATGGAATTACTGTCCATAGCGATTCTATAGAACTTCATTTGATTCTACATTTTCTTTCACGTACAGTGCCGCTCCCACACCAGCACAACCTGTTCTGTCCTTCCAATATATTTTGTACCCTGGTATGACTGTGTCCCATTGATTGTCCTCACTCCACCAAGTTTCCCTGTTGCCTATTACATCAATGTGTTAAACTCTTTTCATTTGATTGTGTCTCCTCTGACCTGACCCAAACTTCCATCCTCTCCTCCTGACTAGAACTTAGAGCATCTCTATTAATAGTCCCTGCCCTAAGAGATGTGTCTGTCTGATCCACGTGCTCCTCCGCACGTCGGCTTTCCCCGTTAAATGCCAGCAGTCTGGTACCATTTTGGTTTAGATGGAGCCCATACTTCCTGTCTAGGCTCCCCCTATCCCAAAAGTTTCCCTAGTTCCTAATAAATCTAACCCCCTCTTCCCTACACCATCACCTCATCCCCGCATTGAGACTCTGAAGCTCTGCCTGCCTACCTGGCCCTGCGTGTGGAACTGGAAGCGTTTCAGAGAATGCTACCATAGATGTCCTGGATTTCAGTCTCTTTCCTAGCAGCCTAAATTTGCCCTCCAGAACCTCTCTCCCACCCTTGCCTATGTCATTGATACCTACATGCACCACGACCACCGGCTCCTCCCCAGCACTACATAAGTCTATCTAGATGCCTCGAGAGATCCGCAACCTTCACACCAGGCAGGCAAGTGACCATACGGTTCTCCCGGTCATCACAAACCCAGCTATCTATGTTTCTAATGATCAAATCCCCCATTACTAACACCTGCCTTTTCCTAATGACGGGAGTTCCCTTCCCAGAGAGGCAGCCTCGCTGCGGGAGGAGACCCCAACATCCTCTGGAAGGAGGATCCCAATTATGGGATAGTTCCCCTCTGTTCCCGTTGACTGTTCTCCTTCCCTGAGCCTTTCACCCTCCTTAGCAGCACAGGGACTGTCTGACTGGAGGTAGGAGCTCAGTCCCAATGCATCCCAGAGACGGGCACCGATTTATACCCCCCGGATCCCAGCCCCCGAAAGCAGCCAGCAGCACCCTGGGCACACGCTATCCAACCAAGGTCCAGCCCCAGCGCCAGAGTGCCCAGAGAACTGGCTAGGGCAGTGTGACGTTGCTCTTGGCACCAGCAGGGCCTGCAGCACATGGATCTCCAGGCACTGCCCAGGTGTTCCAGCGCCAGCAGCTCCCAGCCTTCCTCCCCTGTCAGCTCCAGGCCTCCCGAGTGCTGGGCACCCCCACAGCAGAGCGACAGCAACGAACGTGCCCCAGGTTCCATAGATGAGCCGTTCCCTCCTTCCTCCCTGGAGGCCTCTGCTCAGGAGCCTGCTCCTGGCCCCCCTTGGCTGCCTGCACCTGCCAGCTTGGCCTGATAAGGAGTTCAGCCGAGAACAATGGGCCCTGTGTACGTGGCACCAGGAGTCAGCCCCAGAGGCAGCCGCTGCCAGAGCCCTCCCAAGCCTCCAGACATGGGGCAGCCCCGCTCTGCCTCCCCAGCACACCCAGGGCAGTGCAGGCCCAAAGCCCATAGACCCACCCTGCTCTGCCACTCTTGGCCAAAGCAGGCCCTGGGAGCCGAGGGGCCCGCAGGCCTTGCTGGCTAGAGGCAGCGTTGCAGCCAGGGGCTCAGGGACACACACCAGGCTCCTAGGAGATGCAGTGGTGCGGCTGTGGGTGTCTTCACTCCCCGCTGCGTTGACGGGCAGAGACCGAATCACGGGGCTCCGTTCATCGCGCCTAGTTCACGAAGAACATAGCTGAAGCCGACCTCAGGTCTGCTGACTGTGGGATCTTCACAGTGGTAAATCGACTGCCGGGCCGTCTCCCATTGACCCCAGCAGGAAGCAGACCTAAGAACATCAACTTCAGCTGCCTTAGTCACATAGCAATGTTGTGTAACCTGGGTGGACAGCCCGTGGCGGCAGAGACAAGGCCTCTGACTCAGCCCAGAGGGCAGCCTTATGACCCAAGAGCACAGCTGAAAACTCTGAGTTCCCCTGCGCCCCACCCCGATCCCTGAGCTGGCTAGAGGCACCCCGATCCCTGAGGCACTGGGCTGCCCACCCTCACCCCAATCCCTGAGGCACTGGGCTGCCCACCCTCCAGAGACCATGGCTCAGCCAGACCCACGTTGCCTAGGTTGGTCTCAGCCCCGAATCCTCAAACAACTCCCCTGGGTACCGCTTCCCTGAGGTGAAGCTGCACCCAGATGCTGGGACCTTCCTGGATCCGGCTCAGCTCTGGGCTAGTGAGTTCCACAGGCCCATTCTGCGCTGTGAAAAGAAATCTTCCAGTCACTCAGACCATGCCAGCCACCGCAGAGCAGGCCGTGTGGAACGGGAAGCCCCAAGAAGCATCTGCTGCCCTGCACCACAGGTGGAGGAATCGCTTCCCTTGGGGCAGCAGCATTCTGCCTCACACCATCTCCTGAGCTCTGCAGCGGGGGGGAGGGTGCGGGCCTGCCCCAGGACACACCTGGGCCCTGCAGCTGAGTGGCTCCTGGCCCATTGCCACCAGCCACGTGCCCAGTGCCCTGCAGCAGAAGCTAGGAGAGCTCGTGCCACGGAAGGGACCCTGCCTTCATGGGCAGGAACCATACTGCAGCTAGCTTCCGCCTCTAGAGCAACAGGTTCAGAGCAAGGGGCCCCTCCAGCCTGCCCGCCTGCTACAGAAAACCATGCTAGAGGGAACCCCCAGCACTGGTAGGCCCCTGCCTGGGCACGGCACTCTGCCTGACAAACCCTGGGCCCAGCCAGTGCCCGGCTGGCCAGGGCCCCATGGTGGACACGCTGAGCCCTCCTGCGCAGAGGAGCAGGGAGCTGTGGGCAGACTAGGCTGGGAGCAGCCAGCGTGGGAAAACACCTGAGCCAGAGCAGCAGGCCCAGGCAGCCCAACCGGTCAGTGCACATTCTACAGCAGACAGCCCGCGCCAGCTCCCGTTACCTGGCTCCCAGGCCTGGGACACCTGCCCCACGGCGGGGGGAAGCAGGACACCCCAGCACTGGGCTGGCAGGGCAGCGAGCCATGGGAATCAGCCCCCCGGCTCCCTGCAGCACACCAGGCAGGCAGAGCCACTGGAGCCTGCTCCCCAGGTACCGAACCGAGCTGAGTCCGAGGTGCCAAAGCCCCCAGCTCCTTACCACAGGCTCACCCAGGGCCAAGCGGACCCCCCCTTCCCCGGCCCCAGGCAGGCAGGCAGGCCCAGTCCCACCCTGCTGGGCCCTCTGGAGCCCTGGGCGGGGAGCCCTCCCCCGCCACAAGTGCCCACGGGGCGGCACCCGGCAAAGCCCCCAGCAGAGAGGAGAGGGACCCTCCTCCCTCCCCTGCCCCCTACCCAGCCCCTCCCCAGCTCCATGGACCCCGACCCCTCCCCATGCCCTGCCACTCCCCTTCCTCCCCTCCTGCTCCATGGACCCACTCCCCTGACCCTCCCCATGAATCCCCTCCCTGCTCCATGGACCCCTCCCCAGCCCCTGCCCCTCCCCTGCCCCTCCCTCATGCACCCCCTCCTGCTCCGCCCCTCCCCTGCCCCATACACCCCGCCCCTCCCCATGGCCCCTACCCAGCCCCATGCCCCTACCCAGCCCCTGCCGCCCCTCCCCATGGCCCCCTCCTGCTGCATGCCCCTACCCAGCCCCTGCACCCCTCCCCTGCTCCATGCCCCCTACCCAGCCCCATGCACCCCTCCTGCTCCATGCCCCCTCCCCAGCCCCATGCCCCTCCCCAGCCCCTGCACCCCTCTCGTGCTCCATGCCCCCTCCCCAGCCCCTGCACCCCGCCCCTCCCCATGGCCCCCCTCCCTGCTGCATGCCCCTACCCAGCCCCTGCACCCCTCTCCTGCTCCATGCCCCCTCCCAGCCCCTGCACCTCCCTGCTCCATGCCCCTCCCAGCCCCTGCACCTCCCCAGCCCCCTGCCCCTCCCCTGCTCCATGCCCCTCCCAGCCCCTGCACCCCGCCCCTCCCCATGCCCCCTCCCCAGCCCCTGCACCCCGCCCCCCATGGCCCCCTCCTGCTCCATGCCCCCTCCCAGCCCCTGCACCCCGCCCCTCCTGCTGCATGCCCCTACCCAGCCCCTGCACCCCCCCCTCCCCTCCCCATGAGCCCCATGCACCCCCAGTCCACGACTCCCGCCGCGGCCCCTCCCCCACCTGCTCCGGCGCCGGAGGCTCCGGCCGTGGATCCGCTTCGGCCGGGACAGACCGGAAGCCACGTCAGGAGCCGGGCAGCGGCGCAAGAGACGGGCGGAACTGACGCCATGGTCAAAGAGGAAGAGATGCCATGAAGTGACACGTGACCCGGAATCAGTAAGGCGCTCGGTCGGAAGTGACGTAATGGATGCGCAGAAAACGTTTCCTCTGGTCGGTGCAGTGTATGACGTCATACCCAGGGCGGAAGTGCGAGCGAGGTCAAGCAGAGTCGGGCGGAGGACTGGTCACGTGGGCTGGGCATGGAGCCTGCGGGGGAGCAACAGCAGCTTCGCAACGTGCGTGGGGGCGGGGCTCGCAGCTGTGGGGCGCTGGGAGCGTACGGGGCAGCCGGCGGAGGGGGCGCTGGCAGTGCAGGGGGCGGGGCGCTGGCAGTGCAAGGGGCGGGGCGCTGGGAGCGTACGGGGCGCTGGCAGTGCAGGGGTGGGGCGCTGGGAGCGTACGGGGGCGCTGGCAGTGCAGGGGGCGGGGCGCTGGCAGTGCAGTGTACCGGGGCGCTGGCAGTGCAGGGCGGGCGCTGGCAGTGCAGTGCGGGGCGCTGGCAGTGCAGGGGCGGGCGCTGGCAGTGCAGTACGGGGGCGCTGGCAGTGCAGGGGCGGGCGCTGGCGGGGCGCTGGCAGTGCAGGGGCGGGCGCTGGCAGTGCAGTGCGGGGCGCTGGCAGTGCAGGGGCGGGCGCTGGGAGCGTGGGGTGCTGGCAGTGCAGGGTGGGGCGCTGGGAGCGTACGGGGCGCTGGCAGTGCAGGGGCGGGCGCTGGGAGCGTACGGGTGCTGGCAGTGCAGTGTACGGGGCGCTGGCAGTGCAGGGGCGGGTGCTGGGAGCGTGGGGCGCTGGCAGTGCAGGGGTGGGCGCTGGCAGTGCAGGGGTGGGGCACGGGGCGCTGGCAGTGCAGGGGCGGGCGCTGGGAGCGTGCGGGCGCTGGCAGTGCAGGGGTGGGGCGCTGGCAGTGCAGGGGTGGGCGCTGGCATTGTACGGGCGCTGGCAGTGCAGGGGCGGGCGCTGGGAGCGACGGGGCGCTGGCAGTGCAGGGGGCCGGGCGCTGGGAGCATACGGGGGGGGGCAACTGGCGGGGGGGGGTGCCCCTGCCTGTGTGTTCCCTGGGGTTGAACTCGCACAGGCATACGATAACCTGGGGCTGCCCAGCTCTGCGGGGCCCTGCTGAGAACGGGCCCACTCCATGCCGAGTCTCCGTTGACAGGGACATTTAGCCGTTTGTCCAGCCAGCCCAGGCCTGTGTCCTGGCAGGGCATCTGGCTCTCCACCTGTGCCACAGGGACCCGGGGTGCTCTGCGAGGACGGGGGGAGGATCTGGAGGCCAGTCACACCCAACTCCTTGCTCTCCTTGCAGCTGCGGGATTTCCTGCTGGTCTACAACAGGATGACCGAGCTCTGCTTCCTGCGCTGCGTCTCCAACCTGAACTACCGGGCACTCACCAGGGAGGAGGTGAGCCCTGGCCCAGCACCGGGGTTGGGGAGCTCTTCCTGGCGCACAGCTGGCAGGCTGGTTCCTCCAGGGCATCCGAGCCATGGGCAGCCCACTACGTGGCAGGGGGCCTTGGGGGAGGGGCCAAGCAGTGGCCGGGCAGGAATGGGATCTGGTCCTGGTGGGGCTGGGTCCCTTGTGATCTTCTTTGTCCCAGCAGGAGAACTGTCTGGACTGCTGTGCTGGGAAGCTCGTCCACTCCAATCACCGCCTCATGGGGGCCTACATGCAGCTCATGCCCTCCCTGGTTCAGCGCCGCATCTCGGACTACGAGGCCGCCAGCGGCCAGGCAGCCCCAAGTGCCGCCCCTGCGGCCCTGCCAGGGCCTGTTGGAACTGAAACGCCCCCTAGCCGGCAGGTGGCTGCCAGTCTTGCCATTGCTCCGGAAGGCACCTCCCAAGCCCTCAGCTAGTTCCCTGCTCCCTGGACTGTGGCCTGAGTGAGGAACAGCCCCAGGGGGCATCAAAGCTGGGCCCTGCCCCGGAGCTGGAGCCTGCTCAGATGGGCACTGCCTCTCCAGGCAGCTCTGGGCTGGTTTGTGCCCTAGATGGAGCAGCCAGCAGCGCTGGGACTGGGCCAGCCTGCCTAACAGTGGGGCCTTCCAGCTGCTTGGGCCCACTGTCCTCTGGGGCCAGGCCATAGGAGCGCCTGTGGCAGTGCCCTGCTGAGGGCTCACTAGCCCCTGCAGCCGCTCTGTGCTGGGCTCTGCCCCAAGGCAGGGCTTTCTCGCTGTTCCAGGGACCCTGCTTCTTCTTTGCAATAAACCAGTGTCCTGATGAGTCCCTGCGTGTGTGAGTCGCAGGGCAGGGCCCAGGCAGCTCACCGCCTGCCACAGACCCCCAAGGGACCCACCCCCGGGCTCCATGCTCCTCCCAAAGCTGTCTGCAGATCTTGTTGTGGGGTGGAGGGACCAGTTGGGAGAGGCCAAGCAGGACGCGGGGTGGCCCCTGCTCTCTCTGAGCCCACTGACCTCAGGGCAAGAAACTTCCACAGCTTCGCCCTCCCTGGGTCTGGCCTCCGTCCATCCCGTGCTCCCCACAGCAAGGCTGCCCAGCCGGGGCTCCTGGTGAGGCAGAGCCCTGCCGCCCAACTTCCCGGCCAGCCGTGACCGCTGTTCCCAGTAAGCTGAGCATTTGGACGGCTGCCCATGAGAAGTTCAAGTGCCACAAGCTGATTGGCAGAGTGCCCATGGCGGGGAGCAGGGGTTTCTATGCATGGTGCACATCTCCACATGCCTCGGTGCGCACAACAAAATGTATTCCACATATGAGAAGAACCATTCAGAGGACTCGTGATCCGTGGCTGTGCCAGGAACGCAATGTAGAACGGCGCTTACCCGGTTAGAAAACGGGGCTGGGCTCTCCCCGTGGGCCCCCCTCAGCCGGCCGACAGGCTCCTGACAGTCCCCTTGCTCCTTCCCGGGGGAAAGGTGTCCCCAGGCCCGAGCCCCTGCTGGGCCGAGGTTCTAAAGGGCATCGCCCAGCTCCCCTACCCCAAGGCTCAGCAAGAGTCACACCCCCAATTCCCATCCCATCCAGGCCTGAGGGCAGCCCCGGGGAAACTGAGGCATGCCCAGTGCTCACAGTGTGGTCTTGGGAGGGAGCTGCTGCCAAAGCACACACCCCACAACAGAACAAGTTGACTAAAACTCCCACTTGGGCACAGGGTCCTGGACCTGTTTCTGTCCACAGCGCTCTGAAGCGCGCACCCTGCTTGGCCTCCTGCCATTCGAGCGCTAGTGCCCGATTTTAACATGGCGCCGGGCCTGCCCCCCGCCTTTCCCTGCGGGCACCACGCCGGGCCTGCCCCCCGCCTTTCCCCCCGGGCACCGCCCTGGGCCTGCCCCCGCCTTTCCCGGGCACCACGCCGGGCCTGCCCCGCCTTTCCCCTGGGCACCATGCTGGGCCTACCCCCCGCCTTTCCCCCTGGGCACCGTGCTGAGCCTGCCCTCCACCTTTCCCCACGGGCACCACGCTGAGCCTGCCCCCCCACCTTTCCCAGTGGGTACCATGCTGGGTCTGCCTCCCTCCCTTTCTCCGCAGTGCCCCCTGCTTTTCCTCCAGGGCACCGCGCTGAGCCTGCTCCCTGCCTTTCCCCCCAGGCACCGCACTGAGCCTGTCCCCCACCTTTCCCCACGGGCACCGCGCTGGGCCTGCCCACCGTGCTGGGCCTGCTCCCCCGCCTTTCCCCGGGCACTGCCTGGGCCTGCCCCCGCCTTTCCCCAGGCACCACGCCGGGCCTGCCCCGCCTTTCCCCACGGGCACCACACACTGAGCCTGCCCCCACCTTTCCCAGTGGGCACCATGCTGGGTCTGCCTCTCCTCCTTTCTCCGCGGTGCCCCCGCCTTTCCCCCGGGCACCGTGCCGAGCCTGCCCCGCCTTTCCCCGGGCACCGCGAGCCTGCCCCCACCTTTCCCAGTGGGCACCATGCTGGGTCTGCCTCCCTCCCTTTCTCCACGGTGCCCCCCGCCTTTCCCCCCCGGGCACCGCGCCAGGCCTGCCCCCCGCCTTTCCCCACAGGCACCGCCCTGGGCCTGCCCCCTGCCTTTTCTCCCGGGCACAGCGCTGAACCTGTCCCCCGCCTTTCCCCCTGGGCCTGCCCCCCGCCTTTCCCCCTGGGCACCGTGCTGAGCCTGCCCCCCGCCTTTCCCCACGGGCACCACGCTGAGCCTGCCCCCCCCCACCTTTCCCAGTGGGCACCATGCTGGGTCTGCCTCCCTCCCTTTCTCCGTGGTGCCCCCCGCCTTTCCTCCTGGGCACCGCGCTGAGCCTGCCCCCTGCCTTTCCCCCAGGCACCGCACTGAGCCTGCCCCCCACCTTTCCCCACGGGCACCGCGCTGGGCCTGCCCACCGCGCCGGGCCTGCCCCGCCTATCCCCATGCACCGCGCCGGGCCTGCCCCCTGCCTTTCCCCACGGGCACCACGCTGAGCCTGCCCCCCCACCTTTCCCAGTGGACACCATGCTGGGTCTGCCTCCCTCCCTTTCTCCACGGTGCCCCCCGCCTTTCCCCGTGGGCACCGTGCTGGGCCTGCCCCCCCCCTTTCCCCGCGGGCACCGCACTGGGCCTGCCCCCGCCCTTCCCTGCAGGCACCGCACTGGGCCTGCCCCCCGCCGTTCCCCATGGGCACCACGCTGAGCCTGCCCCCCCCACCTTTCCCAGTGGGCACCATGCTGGGTCTGCCTCCCTCCCTTTCTCCGCAGTGCCCCCCGCCTTTCCTCCTGGGCACCGCTCTGAGCCTGCCCCCCGCCTTTCCCCCCGGGCACCGCGCTGAGCCTGCCCCCCGCCTATCCCCACGGGCACCACGCTGAGCCTGCCCCCCCACGTTTCCCAGTGGGCACCATGCTGGGTCTGCCTCTCTCCCTTTCTCTGCGGTGCCCCCCGCCTTTCCCCGCAGGCACCGTGCTGGGCCTGCCCCCCGCCTTTCCTCACAGGCACCGTGCTGGGCCTGCCCCCGCCTTTCCCCGCGGGCACCACACTGGGCCTGGCGCCCCCCTTTTCCCACGGGCACTGTGCTGGGCCTGCCCCCCCACCTTTCCTCCCGGGCACCGCACTGGGCCTGCCCCCTGGTTTTCCCCACGGGCACCATGCAGGGACTGCCCCCTTCCCCCTTACTTCATGCTGGGTCTGCACCTCCGCCTTTCCCCCCACGGCACCACACTGGGTCTGCCCCCCGCCTTCCTCCCTATGGCCACTTTTCCCCCCGTGGGCATCGTGCTGGGTTTGGTCTCCTCTGGTCTCGGGCTGCACTGCGGCTGCTCCAGTCACTGGGGCTGTGTCTACACTGGCGCGATCTTGTGCTAAAGCGGCTGCTCTTGCGCAAAAACTTGCTGCTTGTCTACACTGGCCGCGTGTTCTTGCGCAAGTACACTGACGTTCTAATGTATAAAATCAGGGCTTCTTGTGCAAGAACTCTTATGCTCCCGCTCAGGAAGAAGCCCTTTTGCGCAACTGTTCTTGCGCAAGAGGCCAGTGTAGACAGGCAACATGAATTTCTTGCGCAAGAAAGCCCAATGGTTAAAAAGGCCATCGGAGCTTTCTTGAGCAAGAGAGCGTCTACACTGGCACGGATGCTCTTGCGCAAAAGCACATACCAGTGTGGACGCTCTCTTCTGGAAGAGTTCTTGCACAAGAAGCTGCCAGTGTAGCTGTAGCCTGGGCATTTTGTGTTCCATTTACTGACCCTGTATGTGCCTCAGTTTCCATTTAGGCTTTGCAGCCCCTCCCCCGAGGAACAGGGTCTGTCTGCTCTAGGGCGGTGCAGGTGTGGTATGGCAGTGGCTGGAGGCTGGTGCAAGTGGCCCAGGTGTCACTGGGCCCTCCTCCCCAGCCAGCGAGGTTTGCAGCCGGCAGGCAGCCCAGAGGCAGGCCCTGGATCCTCTGCCAGCAGGGACCCCTCGCGCACTCGGCAACCGGCCCCTTCCCGCAAAGGGGGCACCTGGTCCACCTGCGCGTGGCCCCTCCCGGGCTCGGGTTGCAGGCAGCCAGAGCCACTGCGGGCGGGCCGGGCAGCCTCCGCAGCGAGTCGCCCCCGGAGCTCCCGTCCCCGCCGGGCCCCAGGGAAACTGAGGCACGTGGCAGTCCCGGGCGAGCAGCAGGGCAGGCCCCTGGCCCGTCATGCGCCGCAAGGGCTGCTGGGGGGCGGGGCCATGCCCCTCGCGCCCCCGGCCTGGGCTGCAACAGGCGCTGCGGGGTGGACCGGCGGGGGCGGGGCTAGCGGGCGGGGCGGGGCGAAGCGAAGGGGCGGGGCTAGCGCGGCAGTTGCTGGTTCCCGCCCATGGCAGCGCCGCGTTCGCGTCCTGGTAACGGTTGGCCGGGCTCGCGCTGAGCGCCCCGGCCCCGCCGCAGGCTGCCCCGCGCGTCTCAGCGAGCCGGGGTGCGTGGGGGCCGGGCTCCCGGCGGGGGGTTGGTGTGGGGAGGGGGCGGGGCTCTGGACAGGGGCAGGCTCCAGGTAGGGGCTTGGGGGAGGCTCCAGATAGGGGCGTGGGGGAGGCTCCAAGTAGGGGCTTGGGGAGGCTCCAGGTAGGGGCGTGGGGGAGGCTCCAGATAGGGGTTGGGGGAGGCTCCAAGTAGGGGCGTGGGGAGGCTCCAGGTAGGGGCGTGGGGGAGGCTCAAGTAGGGGCTTGGGGGAGGCTCCAGGGGGGTTGGGGAGGCTCCAGGGGCTTGGGGCGTGGGGAGGCTCCAGGTAGGGGCTTGGGGGGAGGCTCAGGTAGGGGCTTGGGGAGGCTCAGGTAGGGGGGGGAGGCTTCAGGTAGGGGCTTGGGGTCGGGGCGGAGGCTCCAGGTAGGGGCTTGGTCGGGGAGGCTCAGGTAGGGGCTTGGTCGGGAGGCTCCAGGTAGGGGCTTGGGGCGGGGCGGGGCGGGAGGCTCCAGGTAGGGGCTTGGTCGGGGCAGGAGGCTTCAGGTAGGGGCTTGGTTGGGGGCCCGAGGCTCCAGGTAGGGCTTGGTTGGGGAGGGCTTGGTCGGGGAGGCTCCAGGTAGGGCTTGGTTGGGGGCCCGAGGCTCCAGGTAGGGGCTTGGTTGGGGCGGGGAGGCTCCAGGTAGGGCTTGGTTGGGGGAGGCTTGGTCGGGGAGGCTCAGGTAGGGGCTTGGTTGGGGGGCCCGAGGCTCCAGGTAGGGGCTTGGTTGGGGCGGGAGGCTTCAGGTAGGGGCTTGGTTGGGGGGGGAGATGGAGGAATCCCAGTTGTTGCCAGGTTACCTTACGTGGCGGTGGCGGTGGCTGTGTCCCTGCCCTGCTGTCCCTGTTTGCTGCACTGGCCGAGCTGCAGGCCAGCCATGTGAGTCTCTGCTGCAGGGAAATGCGGTGGTGGCGCATGGGTACCTCTGGCCTGCAGCTCCCTTCCTCTGCCTTCTTCTGCAGGCTCTTGCTCTATCTTACTTTCACCTCTGGCCGGAAAGCAGAGCTGGTTCAGGGCAGGGCTCTGGAGGCAGGCTTGGGGCCTCGGGGTCTAGAGGCAGGAGAGCAGGCATGGTTTCTGGAGGCAGGTTTGGGGCCCGGCTGGTTTCTGGAGGCAGGCTTGGGGCCAGGTGGGGCTCTGGAGGCAGGACAGCAGAGCTAGTGCAGTAGCGGAGCTTTGGAAGAAGGTGGGCAGAGCTCTGGAGGCAGGCTCGGGGCTGTGCCAGGGTCTGGAGGCAGGAGAGTAGAAGTAGTGCCGAGCAGGGGTCTGCGGACAGTTAGAGCTAGCCTGGAATCAGACACTGGAGAAGGGGAGACAAGGTGAGGTCTGGAGTCTGCAGCCAAATCTAAGTCTGTGTGGTCGCTGAGGGCCCTGGACACTTCCGGGCCCACCTGGGGGTTAAACAAGGTGCTTGCAGGGTGCTGTTGCTCGTTACTGGACTTGCTGCCTGCTCTCCAGGGGGCTCTGCATGGCTTCCTGGCGGCAGTGGTAGTGTCGGCTGTGCCAGGCAGGCCCTGCAGAATAGTTCTAGTGCACGGATTCTTGTGGTCATCATCAGGGTCTCCCTCTCCTCCCTGCCTGCCTGCAGTCCCGCCCTGCCCCAGCCCAATGACAGTGACCTGGCTGTTGTCCTTAGCAGGTTGGTGTGCACTGCACGGAGATAGCATGCAGTCTTCCCTGCCTCTGCTCGACATGCTCCCTGCTCCTGCACCTGCCCCAGGTAAGGAGCCTAATCCCTGCTGCTACAGCCAGGGGGCACAGGGCTAGTCCCAGGGTTGCCCTCGGGGTGTTTGTGCTACAGGTGGGGGCAGACATTCAATTTAGAGGCAGTAGCTCATTTTTGCTTTGCCCACATGGGAGTGGACAGGAATCCTCACATGTACAGCCAGAGTGAGCACTGATGTTCCCCGATCTGGCTCAGCCCTGCGGATGCGCACATCTCCGAGGCAGCCCTAGCTTGGCTCAGGGTGTACGCCTGTGCGCACGGCATGCTGAGTGTTTTGGTCCATCCTGGGGACGTGACCAAAGAGCATGCAACCCGGTTTTGAGTCCGGTGGCTGTCAGCTGTGTGCAAGGGGGCCATTTCGCCGTCAAGCCGTGCTGTGCTCGGGTGTGGTGCTGTCGGTACACGGGGCACACCGCTTGCCTTTTGTCAGCCGTCACTCTCTCCCCCCACTGCAAACCGGAGCCCAGGGTTGTGCTGAAGCTGGGAAACATCAAGGGTCACATACGTGGGGGGAATTGGACCCTCAGTCCAGGCAGCAGGGGGGCCTCGGGCTGAGGATTTGCTCACTTTCCCAGCCCTGCTTTGCTGACTCAGTCCCTTTGCAGGTGGCCGAGAGCCTGGGAGCTGCCAGCCCATGGAGCGGGGCTGGGCCTGGCGCATCCGCCAGCGCCTGGCTGCCCAGCTCCAAGAGACGGGGAGACCTGACCCCCAGCACTTGGACCTGCTCGTGGCTGAGTTGATGACTGTGTTTGCGAGGGTGCTTCAGAGGAGCACCCGCAGTGCCTGGCTGGACCTGCTGGATGCCCTGCGACTCCTCAGCCCCCTCAAGGAGCAGTTGTGTGGCCGGGAAGAGCTGCGGCCCTACCTGGCGAGCCTGTGTTCCCTGTACCGCCGCAGTCAGGCTCTTGTCTCTGACCTGGATGTCCTGGGAGCCATGGGCCAGACCTTCCCCTGGGCCCATCCACTCGCCACAGGCTGCAGAGGGTCAGGGCCCCTGGCCACACCGCTCCCTGGTGGCTCAGAGCCAGCTTTCGCAGGCCAGCCCTGCCCCTTTGTGCTAGAGCAGCAGGTAGAAGAATCAGCAGCCATGGGCCAGCCAGGCCCAGTGTCTTTGCAGGAGCTGCTGCCTTGTGTGGGTCTGGTGGGCATGGAGCTGGCTCAGGATGAGACCCAGTGGAAAAGCAGCCTGGGCCTCATGGCCCTCGCCCTGGGTACAGAGGTGCCTGTAAAGTATTGCTGTGCCGAACCGAGGTAAGGGCTTCCCAGGACCAGGCCTGTCCTACACGCCCCCTGCCCAGGGCCACTGGGATGCTGGATTGAACTCTGACTTCATTGGGACTGGAGTGAACCTGCCCCTGGGGGTGGAGACTGTGAGCCAGGACTCCTGGGTTCTGTTGGCAGCTCTGGGGCGGGAGTGGGGGCTTGCTCGGGAGCGTGGGGAGTCAGCAGACCTAGGTGAATTCTCCAGTCCTTGCTGCATGGTGCCCTGAGAGTGGGGAATGTGTCTCCCCAGCCGTGGGAAGGTGCAACCCCCGCTCCTTCACCACACACTGGACAAGGAGCATGAGGTGATCTGTTCTGGAGCTCTCTCACTCAGCGCATCTCCACTACAGGTTCCTTCCAGTCCCAGACCCAGAGGCTACTGTGCCTGCCTCCCAGGCAGCGGGAGGAGAAAAGGACTTCTGGCATGCCCTGACTGGGCTCCAGGCCTCTGAGAGCTGTGTGAGGAACAGACATCTGGGAAGCATCAGCTTTGTCTACCTCAATGTTGCCCCCAACAGGCACTTCAGGTAACTGCCCCCAACCCCTGCACCTGCACCAGCTCCTCAGGTAACTGCCCCCAACCCCTTCCCTCCCGCACTCCCAAGCTAACTGCGACCCCTGTGCACACGGCCCCCCAGGAGGCGCTTCCCTAGTGCTGTGTTGGCTTCTGGGATGTGAAGCCGGGTGCCCCCGGTGGGGGTGGAACAACCAGGCCATGCTTCCTCTTTCAGACAGGCTGCAGATCTTGACATCTTCCTTTCTCCATGCAGGCCCTACGACCTGGTTGTGGTTCCGGAGCGGCAGGCCAAACCCCAGCACTACATCTTCTCCCCCTTTGGGGTGCTGCATGTGCACCCTGAAGAAGGTGCTGAGGCCCTGACACTGGGGGAGTGGCACCGAGAGGCCGTGCTGTGGCAGCTGCTCCAGTGCATCCCCTTCTTCAGGCACTGTCTCGTCCGCAAGGCCTTTGCACGGTGAGTGGGGGTGCCCTTGCTGATGGTGCTGTAGAGGGGCCTGCAAGGGGTCTCCTCTGCACTGTGCTCAGAGGCTGGAACCTGATCCCTGGATACATGGGGCCCATATTGCAGGTACCCGGGTCCTGTTGGGGCAGGAGGTACCTGAGCCCAGGGAGGTGGGCAGCAAGGGTGCCATTTAAGGAGAGTGGGGAGCAGCAGCCGTGCTGGAATGTGGCTTGTTTTTCTCCCTGGTCCCCTGACTATCACTTGGATTCTGTCAGTTACTCCTCTGTCCCCTCCCTTCACCAGCCAGGAGTGAGAGGCAGGCAGGGAATCCAAGTACTTACCCCTCGCTGCCTGATAGTCGGGGCAGAGAAGCAAGCCGCGTCCCCGTGCACGCGACTGCTGCTCCCCCGCTCTCCCGAAACGGTGCCCTTGTTGGGCAGGGATAGAGCCCCTGTGCTATGCAGAGTCTCTCGCCGCCTCTCAACATGGCAGAGCTCCTAGTCTGACTCTTCTTCCCGCAGCTGGTGGCAGAATGTGAAGCACCTGCAGCTGCTGAGACGCCAGGAAACCCTGGGCAGCTGCCTGCTCCTGGCTGTGCCCCACTTCGGAGCAGCGCTGCTCCACATCTCCAGGTAAGGGGGGGTTGGGGAGGCGGTTTTCTGCCCCAACCAGGGCCTTGACTGAAAGCTGCCTCCTGTTCAGAGCAGCCCCTGTCCAGATCCCAGCTGACAACACCCATAGCAGAGGCCCGAGGTTAGAGTTCGGGGGAGTCAAGCACTCACCGGTCGTGCCCTCCTGGCTCCCTACAGTCCCTGAGGGGCCCATCAGTCCAACGGCCCTTCTTGGAGGCTGTCACGTTATTGGATTTTAAAGTGAGCAGCCAGATCACTGCTGCGCCCAAGGGGGGGCTGTTTTCCCCCAAATTCGGTACAAAGGGGGCCATGTGAGGTGTGAAACGAAAGCTTGTGCTCCACAGATTCTATGTATGCTACTCGTGTGCTTGTCTAACGTTTGTATGTGGAATTATGAATATGGGCTCTGGGCTGGTAGCGTGAGTGTTCTCTGTCTGGGAGGGAGCAATGGGCCTGGACTGCCTGTTGTAAAGAAGGAATGTCCAGTGAATGACTGTGCTAACTAGCATGGCCCCAAGGACAATGGCTCTCAGGTGGCCCAATACACACCTGAAGAATACGTCTGGAAACCTGCAAACCAGCCAGTATCTCATGGCTGCTGGCATGTGAATCATGCCATCATGTGACCAGCTCCAGCTTGGGAGACACCAGAGATATACATGTGCCATGAGGTGGACTCCATCTTGCCTTCAGTCTTGCTACTGATCCCAGATGCAGCCTTGCAAGGGACAGAGAGCCGGGAAGGATTGTTGACCCATCCTGACATAGGATATACACCAGAGACTTCTAAGCTGGCAGTTTGTAACATCTCTGCTGAGAGCCTGCATCGAGAACTTGGAGATTGGTGCATGTAACATATTCTCCTTAACAACCTCACTCTCCACCTTTTCTTTCTTCTGTTAATAAACCTTTAGGCTACGTCTACACTGCAGGCTTTTTGTGCAAAAATAGCTGTTCTTGCGCAAAAACTTGCCGGGTGTCTCCACTGCACACACGTTCTTGCGCAAGTAAATGTACAGTACAGCATCGGAAAACAGGGCTTCTTCCGGAAGAGTTATTCTTCGTTGAGTAGTGTCCCCAAGGATGCTCCACTCGAGGTGCTGGACTCGTCCCGGCACCGCAAACCAGAGTATCTTCAGTAGCAGTAGTCCTGCCGGTCCGCGCGTGCACGGCTGCTGCCTCGCGCCGTTCAGCTGAGCATGGTCCAACCTCGTCAGTTTTCTTTCAACCGTCCGCGGTCACAGAGAGAGTTAGGACTCACTCCCCCTCCTGTCTGAGGAGAATGGGAGATTAGTTTTAGAGATATAGTCTTGTCACTTAATTATTAGCGTTAGCATAATTCATTTTCTTAATAGTTACAGTTCTATTCAATTTAAAAAAATTTTTTTTTCTCGTCCTAGTTTTAAGTTTGTAGTTGTCAGTAGAAAAGTAATACAGAATAGAAGATCATGCCAGGATCACCTGGCTTTAAGAAATGCACCCAGTGCCAGGATGCCATGCCAGCATCGGATGGGCACTCATGGTGCATCAAATGCCTTGGAGATGGACATGTCCCGCTGAAGTGCACTCACTGCACTAAATTAACCGCACGTGCCAGGCACGACTGGGAGTTGAGGCTGAGGGTGCTTTTGTTCAACAAAGCCCTTCAGACCCACGAAATGACCAAGCCATCCTCCGCTGCCGCAGGGACGCATGAGGCTCGTCCACCAGCTCAGGATCCTCCCCACAGGACCTCTAAGCCTTCTGAGAGGGTGAGTGTGGGAGACAGACCGGGGCACCTCTGGCGTCCTGCTGAGGCATCCCGTGGAGAAGACGGGCAAGGGCTGCAGCTCTTCAGCCCCAAGTTTTGCCCGCACCAAGGACCCGATAACGGCACCTGGCAAAGGGCCACGGGCTGAGTCGGCAACGGCTCCAATGGCTGTTTTCAAGCCGGCAATGGCCACCCCGGCACTGGCTTATCCAGCGCACGCACGGATGAGCGCAGCTGTGCCAGCACCCACAGCAGCGGGTGCCAGAGGAGACTTCACCTCCACTCTTCTTGGTGCCAGAAGCACCGGCATCGGCGCTGCAGGCAGGCATTGTCACTCCACAGCCCTTGGCACCAGCATTGCCTCCTCCGGTCCCGCAACTCGCTACTCCAGTGGCACCGGTGCTTCAACTGAACTACAGCCAGTCTATGGAGACTGCTTCATTAAGCCCATTACAGACAGCACCGTCTTCCCCTCTCAACTGCTCCGCGCCGACCAAGGCACAGCGCAAATCAGGGCGAGTCCGAACACCATCCCTCACCCCAGACTGTGCTGTGTTTTCTCCTGGACCCTTGTCACCGACCTCGTCCTACTCTGGCAGCCATCACCGTGCTTCTCGTTATACCTCAACCAGAGATTGTTACTACAGGTCACCTCATCACTCACCGTCACGATGGTATTATCGAGCGCACTATTCTCAATCTCCCTCCCGCTACTCCATGAGATCTCTTTCACCAAGGTCTTCAAGACCCCCACAATATTCACGTTGATACGGAACACTAAGGGGGTATTCTCCGAGATGCTCCCCGGGTTCATACCATCACAGACAGTATTATGACCATTACTATGACGACCGCCCTTCCCCACTTGGCAGGAGGTACTCGCGTTCATGATCCCCGCGTTCCAGTCGACCAGTGTCTCCACGTCGTGCACCGTTAGAATCCCCCCTTCTGCAGCTCCACTAACTCCTGCAGCGGACACTGTCTCAGTCCATACCCATGAGGAACAGCAGGACAACAACACTCCATCATCGGTTGAGGCCTTATCAACACTGTTGGTCTCTTATATCCACCGACCGTTGGGTCCACAACATAGTCACTTCAGGATACGTCCTCCCTTTCAACTCTATCCCTCCCTCCCCCCCTTTCCCCATCCCTTTTCAGGGACCCTTCTCACGAGACTCTTCTACAACAAGAGGTCTCTCGTCTGCTTACCATAGGAGCAGTGGAGATGGTGCCAACTCAGTTTCGAGGGAAAGGTTTTTACTCTCGATACTTCCTCACCCAGAAGAAATCGGGGTTGGAGGCCTATCCTGGACCTACGTCGGCTCAACTGTCACCTGCGGAGACAAAAATTCAAGATGGTCACGTTAGCCTCTATCATTCCAGCTCTCGACAAAGGGGATTGGTTCGCATCCCTCGATCTACAGGACACCTATTTTCATATAACAATACATCCCACCCACAGGTGGTTCCTTCAGTTCGTAGCGGGAACTGACCATTACCAATACCGGGTGTTGCCTTTCGGACTTTCAACACCGCCACGAGTTTTTTTCCAAGACCCTGGCGGTGGTGGCGGCTTACCTTCATCACCCTGACATCATGATCTTTCCATATCTGGACGATTGTCCATTAAAGGCCCCCCACGCTCGACGAAGCTACGTGGGCAGTTACCACTACCGCGATGGTGTTCAAGGCTCTCGGGCTCATAATCAATTCGAGAAGTCCCCCTGACACCAAGTCACAATCTAGAATTCATCAGTGCAAGACTCGATTCCCTGACCGCAAGGGCGTACTTACCCACGAAGAGGTTCCAACTAATCCGGGATTTGGTACAGACTGTATCAATTTCTCCCAAATCCCGCATACTTACCTGTCTACAGCTGCTGGGCAATATGGCGGGGCTACCACATATGTGGTACTGCATGCGAGACTTCACCTGCGCACCCTTCAGCGATGGCTATTCTCTGTTTACACGCCCAGTGTACACAGCACAAACAGGACAGTTTCTATTCCCAAACATGTCAGGGCGTCACTGGCATGGTGGGACAACCCCAGGAATATGTTAACAGGAGTCCCCTTTCACAGCCAGAAGCCCTCACTGCAGATCACAACGGACGCTTCCCTGCTCGGCTGGGGCGCCCATGCTTACTTGCCATGATGTCGGCGCGACGAGTGAGTGAATTAACAGCTCTCTCTGCTGATCCACCGTACACATTATTCTCCGACCATGGTGTGGTGTTTCGTGTACACCCCACCTTTTTACTGAAGGTGAATTCTGCCTTTCATATAAACGAACCCATAAGCCTACTGACATTCTACCCCAACCCTCATTCCTCGCAGGAAGAGTCACGGTTGCACACGCTAGATGTCAGACGAGTGCTGGCCTTTTACCTCGACAGGACACGTGCTTTTAGGAAGTCTCGGTGCCTTTTTCTGTCTACAGCTGAGCATTCCAAAGGCAAACAGCTTCTCCAGCGTGATCGTTGCGTGCATCACACAATGTTACGCCCTACGCAACAAATCTCTTCCAAGGCAACCTCCTGCTCACTCTGCCAGAGGCATGGCTGCGTCCACGGCCTACCTTAGGGGTGTGCCATTGCAGGGTATATGCCGTGAAGCAACCTGGTCGTCTGCTCTGGTCGTTAACCTGGTCGCCAGACACTATGCCCTGGCGAACATACTGAAGACCGATTCAGCGGTGGCCCAAGCTGCGTTGTCCACAGTGCAGAGGCAATAAGTCCAAAGCACACGTAGCATTGGACCGCTGCTGCGTACTTACCTTGAGTGGAGCACCCTCGGGGACACTACTCGATGAGGAAGAGAGAGTTACTCATCTTGTGCAGTAACGTCTGTTCTTTGAGATATGTGTCCCCGTGGGTGTTCCACGTCCCGTCCGCCTCCCTGCTTCGGAGCTTCTGTTTTCTCTTTCCAGGCGCTTCCGGTTGGGAAGAAACTGACGAGGCCGGACCACGCTCAGCTGAACAGCACAAGGCAGCAGCCGCGCATGCACAGTCCAGCAGGGCTACTGCTACTGAAGATTCTCTGGTTTTTGGTGCCGGGACGAGCCCAACACCTCGAGTGGAGCACCCATGGGGGACACACATCTCGAAGAACAGACGTTACTGCACAAGGTGAGTAACTCTCTCTTCCTCTCCCCACGAGGAATAAGCCCTCTTGCACAAGAGTTCTTCCATAAGAAGGCAGTGTGGACAGGCAACATGATTTTCTTGCACAAGAAACCCCTATGGCTAAAATGGCCATCAGAGCTTTCTTGTGCAAGAGAGCATCCACACTGCCATGGACGCTCTTGCACAAAAGCACATGGCAGTGTGGACGCGCTCTTGTGGAAGACTTTTTGCACAAGAACTCTTGCGCAAAACAGTTCTTCCACAAGAAGCCTGCAGTGTAGACGTAGCCTTAGATTTTAGATTCTAAAGGATTGGCCCAGCGTGATCTTGTGGGTAAGATCTAAAGTATAAACTGACAGGGGATCTGTGGCTGGTTCTTTGGGACCGGGAGAACCCGTTCGGGGTAGGTGAGATTGGGTCCCATAACCCCTCACCTGTGTGCGGGCCCGGGGCTGATTGTGGCACAGGGAGAGCTGGGGTGTCTGAGGGGTTTTGCTCGTGAGGCTTCCTGCTGGCCAGACTGGCAGCTGGAGCGCTTGTTGTGACTGGTTTGTGGCCTATTTGGGAAAGGTCTCCAGTCTAGGGCTGTAAGGAGCCCTGGTTTTGAGCAATTTTCCCTGAGCGGACGCCCTCAGCGGTGCCCCGGCCCGGTCCGTCACAGGGGCCCGTTCTGTCTCTGGCTTTAGGTTGTAGGTCCCTCAGCCTCCTGGAACTGCACCTTCAGGATCTGTCTCTCTTGCTATAAGGCCCCTCAGGCAGTCCCCTCACTGGCCCTCCCCCCTCGTTACACACACCGTACATAGGGAAGCTGAAGTACAGAGTGTTCATGAAAAACACTAAGAAAATCCCTGTCTTCGTTTTACAGGATTACTTCAGCCATTTACCCACCCAAAGGTGGGGGTTGCACATACCAAACCAGTCACAAAGAGCACTTTGGTTTGCCACTCTGGCCAGCAAGAGATCACAAAGCAATTCCTTAGATACTTTAGCTTTCCTGTGCTACCACCAGCACCATACCTTACACAGATGAGAGGTTATGAAAAACATCGTCACCAAAGCTGAGCAGGTTCTCCCAGTCCCAAAGGACCAGCCACAGTCCCAAGTCAATTTATACCTCAGACCTTACCCAAAAGTGCACGCTGGGCCAATTCTTTGGTATCTAACGTTTTAATAAGAAAGAAAGTTGTTGAGAGTTAAAGTTGTTAAAGCCTCAAATTCAGATACCTGGTGCGAAGTTCATGGTGCAGGGTTGTAGCAGAGATGGAATAAACTGCTTTCTTAGAGGAAGTTTTTTGAACTACAGCCGCTGTTAGGATGGTCACCAGTCCTTCCAGGGTTCAGTTCACAGCAAATATGCTCCAAGGCGAAGAGCCAGCGTGAAGACAAAATGGAGGCACCCCCATAACCTGGCACATGTGGAGGAAGTCCCATTGATCTCACTTGTAAAAGTATGTCCCAAGATGGAGTAAGTTACTTGTCCATTCATGACTCAGTCCTTTTTATGCAGCAGCCATTCTTCCTACGGTGGTCACAGGAAAGCTCATCAGATGTTGAGCTAGCACCACTTAAAGCCATGGTCACCAACCCGTCGATCACGAGGTGTTCCAGGCCCCTCATTTCCCCCTACCCTGCAGGAAGCCCCACTACCTACCTCTAGTGACAATGGAGGTAGTGGCGGCTTCCCGCAGGGTGGACGGAAGTCCTGAGCTGCATGTCACTTCCAGGAGTTCCGGAAATGCGCTGGCTGCTTCCTTGCCCCAAGTCTGTGGTGTGCCGGGAGCTTACCAGGGAGTCCCCAGAGGCGTGCGCTGGGACTTCCCTTCTCTGTGGGTGGGGGAGGGGAAGAGAGTTGGCCCCGGAGGGGGCGTGTGTGCGGGCTTCCTTGTTCCATGGGAGTGGGGAGTTGGGCCCAGAGGGGGCGCGTGACGGGGACTTCCCTGCTCCATGGGAGGCATGCGCCGGCCCTGCAGGAGGCTTGCGACAGGGCTTCCCTCCTCTGCAGGGGTGGGGGGAGAAGTCCTGGGAGGAGGCGGGTGCAGGGGACTCTGTCCCCCGTTGCACCCTGTCTCCTGCTGCAGAACCCTGTCCTCTGTCCTCCCTTTGCCCTCCCCCCCCGACCCCGGCCCGGCACCCTTTCCCCCTTCCCCCACTGGCACCCTGTCCCCTGCTGCAGAACCGTGCCCCCTCTCCCCTGCCCCCAGCCGCAGAACCCTGTCCCCACTGGCACCCTGTCCCCTGCCTCCTGCTGCAGAACCCTGTCCCCCGCCCTCCTAGTACCCTGTCCCCAGCCGCAGAACCCTGTTCCCACTGGCACCCTGCCCCAGCACCCACTAGTACCCTTCCCCAGTACTATGTCCCCTGCTCCCACCAGCACAGTTGGGGCCACATTAGTGAGGCTTGGGGGGGGTTGGAGGAGTTTTTTTGCATCTCACTTGTGTGGCCCCAACTGACTTTTCTGTGGGTCAGTGACCCCTGACTCAAAACAGGTTCCCTGCCCTTCTCAGAAATAAAGACAATGCAGAAACTTTGTGTTTGACACAATATTTTATTTAAAAATGAAGCCTGGCCAACAAACCCCCAATTGGGACCAAGCCCCCATCTGGCCATAGCATCATAACACTCCTGCACCCCCCAGACCCTAGATCTGAGCCTATCATACACTGAAACCCCCTGCCCTGAGCCCCTCATATACCGCAACCCAAATTCCTGCACCCTCACATCTACAAGCCTGTGGCTTGCTTAGTACCCTAACCCTCCATCTGACCCCAACACTGCCCGGCCTGGAGCCCCCTCCCTGAGCCAGCATCCTCTTCTCCACCTCTTCCTACATCCAGATTTCCTCCCAGAGCTTGCACCTCTCACCCCTTCCCACACCCAAATCCCTCATTCCCACCCCAGAGCCTGCACCTCCTGTCTCAACCCAGCGAGGGTCTGGCTAAACTGCAGGAGTTTTTCAGGATTCCGGAGATATCCCAGAAAAACTCTTCTGCATCCAGGGATGCATTTGTTCTTCCGCTTTTTTTAGTGGAAGAGCAAACATGCTCTTTTGGTAACCCCTGTATTCCTCTTTCCATGAGGAATAAGGGGGCTTCCAAAAGAAGGGGGTTTTCTGACATTTGGTTCAGAACCCGTGACCCTGTCCTCCCCAGGTGGGCGCCCTAGCCCCTAGGCCACGCTGCAACCTGCCCCACCACCTTACTGTCAGGGCGCCCTTTATCCCTCCTGCCCCAGGGCCGCCCGGCTTTTGGCCGTCCCATCCCAACCTGGCCCAACGAAGGTGGGACTTGAACCCGTGACCCTGTCCTTCCCCAGGTGGGCACCCTATCCCCTAGGCCACGCAGGAACCCGCTCCACTACAGCAGACTGCGGGGGGATATGATAGAGGTGTATAAAATCATGAGTGCTGTGGAGAAGGTGAATAAAGAAAAGTTATTTACTTGTTCCCATAATATAAGAACTAAGGACCACCAAATGAAATGAATGGGCAGCAGGTTTAAAACTAATAAAAGAAAGTTCTTCTTCACACAGCGCACAGTCAGCCTGTGGAACTCCTTGCCAGAGGAGGCTGTGAAGGCAAGGACTATAACAGAGTTTAAAAAAGAGCTAGATACATTCATGGAGGTTAGGTCCATTAATGGCTATTAGCCAGGAGGTAAGGAATGGTGTCCCTGGCCTCTGTTTGTCAGAGGCTTGAGAAGGATGGCAGGAGACAAATCGCTTGATCATTGTCTTCGGTCCACCCCCTCTGGGGCACCTGGCGCTGGCCACTGTCGGCAGACAGGACACTAGGCTGGATGGACCTTTGGTCTGACCCAGTACGGCCGTTCTTATGTTCTGTGAGCAGAGTCTGGGGGAGGAAAGGCTGAGGCACCATCCTGCAAACTCCAGGTTACTAGACTTTACCCCAGAAGGGCTGCTTTCTCTGGCTCCTGCCCTTGTCTGCCTGGGGCTGAGTGCCCGGGTGTGGCTGGCTGTGCCCATGGCCCTGCCTGATGGTTCTTTCTTCTTTCCAGACTCCTGCAGGAGCTCACATCTGTGCACTGGCTGCCCCTGGATGACTCCAAATGCTACACTTTCCCAGAGCTACAGCGGGCCCTGGCCCAGGAGAACAGCCGTGCTCGAGGCCTGCTCAGGAGGTTTCTCATCCTCTCCTCAGCCATTCTTGAGCTGGTAAGGCTGGGCTGGAGCAGGGGCAGCCTCTGCACAGGTCTGCCCTCACTGTACACCCAGAGCTCCTGGCTTTGCTCCCTGCCACACCACCAGCTGGGAGAAGGGAGAGATGCTAGAGCAGTGGTGGACCCACAGGCCACTTGTGGCCCATCAGATTTCTGTGTGTGGCCCGTGACACATTTGCTTTACTGCTGCCAGACTCCGCTGGTTTCCGTGTGCGCAGTTTTGTTCCTACCAGTGTTACTAAGGTCACGCGCAAGTACCACAAGGGCACCTGGATTGAGGGGCAAGCCCATTGCACGCACAGTGACTGAGAGCAGTGGACTCCCTCTGCAGCCAATCAAAGAGCTGGCATGGTTCATTCCGTACCCCTCTGTCAGGGTGTGGCGGGGGCTCCCTGACCCTACACCCCTATCCGCAGCCAGAGGGGACTTTCAGGCGGCAGGTAGAACTGAAAGTTTATTTGTTCAGAGACACAGCGTAGCGGATGTGAGCACAGAAGACAGGCCAGCAGCATTATTCCTCTGGGGGGGGCTCCCGGGCCCTGAACCCCCCTTTCCTGCTCCTAGCCTCCTCTCTCATCCTAGCCCAGCCAAGACTGACCCTTCCCCCAGGCCCTGCCCCCCAGCCTGGAGCAGCCCTGCCTGTCCTCTGTCTCCCTTCCTTGCCAGGAGTTATCTCCTGTGTCTGGCCCCCAAGGGTCTGGCACCAACACACATTGGCAGTGGGTCATGCTCAGCCTCTCCCCCTCATGTGAAGAGTGGTGCAAGGGGGGGACTGAGGTACACACACAGCCTAATACATCAAAGACTGACTGTGACCCCACCCCCACTACCTCACATCTCTCCCCCCTTTGAGACCGAACTGAGTGGGGCCACTCGGCCTGTGGCCTGGGGAAGTTCAGATCCCCATCCCGTGATAAAGCAGCAGCTGTGACATTGGCGCTCCCCCTTAAGTTGGGCCCCCCACGGCGTCCTGCAGGAGCAGGCTCCACCTTGTTCGGCTGCTGGACGACTTTGAGGGGGCCGTCCCCGGCTACCTGCCGCTTGTTCTTCTGCACGGGAACAAGACCCATCCTCTGGCCCCCAGTGGCATAGGCGCGGGCCCGTGCGCTGCGGTCGTACCAACCCTTCTGCTTCTCTTGGGCTCTGCCCAGGGTCTCTCTGGCCAGGCCCATGAGCTCAGCGAGTCTTTCCCGGAAAGCCAGGACATTCTCCACCCCCGACTCTCCATCCGGGGAAGCCTCTCCCTCCCATAACTCTCTTAGCAAGCCCAGGGGTCCCCTCCCCCTTCTGCACCATGGCTCAATCGGGGGAACCCAGTGGACCGTTGGGGCATCTCCCTGTGTGCAAACAGCAGGTGGGGCAAGTACTTGTCCCAGTCCTGCGGGTGCTGGTGCTGGTGCATAAAGGTCTTTAGCATCTGCTTTAGTGTCCCATGGAACCTCCCCACCGGCCCGTTGGACCAGGAGCGATACGCCGAGGCCCAGGAGACTGGAGCACGGTTGACATGAAGTTGGAGCCCTGGTCCGTGAGAAACCCCACTCTGCTGAAAATGGATGTCTTTCTTCCCCGTCCGGGTCGCCTTGCTGAGGCGCCTCACTAGATCCATCACCACCTTTGGGAAAGGCTCCTCTAGGATGGGCAGGGTCCCCTAGACAGCTTTCTTCCTATCTCGGACCTTCCCCACCCGCTGGCAGGATTCGCAAGACCGGCAGTGCCGCTGCACGGCCATAAAGATCCCCTGGCCAGTCAAAATTGTGCAGCAGCTTCAGCCGGGTGCGCCAGATCCCCTGGTGTCCCGAGAACGGGACGTCATGGGCCAGGTGCAGCAGCCTGTGGCGATACCTTTGGGGAACCACCAGCTGCCGCTGGGCCCCCCACGACCCCACCTTCCCTGGGGGGAGCCATTCCCGTACAGGAATCCTCTCCCACAGGAACCTCCTGGCAGCCTCCCCCAGGGGCTGAGCTGCACCAAGGCCAGGCCAGTCCTCATCTTCTGCAAGAAGGATCTGCCTGCACCTCGGCCTGGAATTCAGCAGCTGGGGAAGGGACAGGGACCTGTTCCCCCTCGCTACCTGTGGCCGGGGTCCCAGCTCTATTGAGCCCGGCCCCCTAGGTTCCCCCTATCTGCTGGGATGGGACCCTGCGTCCCCTGCTCAGTGCCCTTCCCATGGTCAGGACTGCATGCCCCTCGCCGGCTCTAGCTACGGGTAGGGACCAGAGCACTGTGGGGTCCTTCTGGCCACTCCTCTAGGTCACCCCCATCAGCACCCCAGCGAGTAGGTGCTGGTGCACCCCCACTTCCTTGCGGCCCTCCTTGGCCCCCCATTTCAGATGCACTTGGGCCACGGGCACCTGAATGGGGTCCTGTCTATGCCCCTCAGGGTCAGCTGGGTGCTGGGCACCATGCGGTCTGGGGCCACTAGCTTGGGCCGGGCCAGCGTCACCTCCTTGCCCATGTCCCAGTAGCCCGTCACCTTCCCGCCATCCATCTCCAGGGGCACGTGGCACTCGCTCTGCAGGGGCCGCCCTTCCTCCACCCAGTACACGGAGAGACCCGCCTCTTCCGGAGGAGGCCTTCCGGAGGAGCATCAGGTCTTCCGGAGCAGCTGGCCTGAGTGGCCTCCTCCCCTAAGCTGAGGTCTGCCTGCCAGCCCCTACCCCGGAGGCAGCCTGCTCCTACTCCAGCCCCACCCAGTTAACCCTGGGAAGCCTTGGGGTGTGGAGCCTGCCCGGGAGTTTGGGGCACTGAACTCACTCGTGGCCCCTTTGCCCACAGCGATGGCAGGTCAGGTGCCGCAGGTCCTGCTGGGGTGCTGGTCTGCTCAGGTACTGGCTGGCCCTCTGGGGGAGGATTGCTGGCCCCCCTCCCTCCCATTCTGGACCTGCCCCGTAGACGCTTCCTCCAATTGCAGAGCCACAAACCGGTTTCGCCGGGATTCCCTTTTGTGACGGACCAGGCCGGGTGTGGGCACCGCTGAGGGCGTCTGCTCAGGGTGAATTGCTCAAATTTGGGGCTCCTTACAGCCCCCAGACTGGAGACCTTTCCAGATAGGCCACAAACCAGTCCCACAGAGCGCTTCAGCTGCCTGTCTGGCCAGCCGGAAGCCTCACGAGCAAAACCCCTCCGACACCCCAGCAATATCCGTGCCCCAGATGGCCCCGGGCCTCATACACAGGTGAGGGGTGTTAGAGCCCAATCTCACCTTCCCTGAACAAGTTCTGTCCGGTTCCAAGAAACCAGCCATAGCTCCCAGGTCAATTTACCCTCTGGATCTTACCCACAAGATCACGCTGAGCCAATCCTTTAGAATCTAACATCTAAAGATTTATTACTCAATAATTACTCAGAAAAGCCTGAGAGTAAGGTTGTTAAAGTATCATACATTACATGCATCGAATCTCCCAGTTCTCGATGCAGGCTTGCAGCAGATATGTTATAACTGCTGGCTTAAAAGTCCTTGGTGTACATCCTGTATCCGGATGGGTCCACAGTTCTTTCCGGCTCCTTGATCCCTGCCTTCTTGCCTCTGGGATGAAGAGCTGAGCTGAGCACCAAGATGGAGTTGTCCACATGGCCTATTTATCTCCGGCTTCTTCCAAGCTGGAGAGAGTCACATGGTCTCTGACCAGGCACCTAGATTCCTTCCCAGGTGGGTGTCTGGTACTTAAGAGACCTATTGTCCCTGGAGCCTTGCTAATTAGCATGTCCATAGGCTGAGCCCATTGCTCAACCACATACTGAGAAACTTCCAGTCTCCGTACAGAAGTACATATTCATAACTCCACACAGACATTATACAGATATATGAAGAGCATATACAGACTCAGTAGAAAGTAAGCTTTTGTTTGACACCTCATATGGCCCCCTTTGTACCAACTTTTGCGTCAAACACTCCCCCATGGGTGCAGCAGTGACCTGGCTGCTTCTCTTAAACTCTGGTAACGTGACACCTTTCACCCCCAGACTGGCTGTCTGTGATCTCATCAGCCAGCTTTCCCGCGCCGTGGGCGTCCTCCGGCTCCCTGTCCTTTAGCCACAGCCTCAGGTCGGGTGAGCACATTTCATAGAACCATTCCAGGACCATCAGCTTAACCAGGTCCTCTGCGGTCTGGGCCCCAGCCCCGAACCCCTACTTGTGGAAGTATTATACCAGGCAGGAGGCCAGGTCTGTGTAGGTCTCCTCAGGGCCCTTCTGCGCCTCCTGGAACTTTGTCCTGTGCCTCGGGGTCATCCCGAACTCGTGCAGCAGGGCCTGTTTGACCCGTTCGTAGTCCCCCAGCTGCACCCCCTCCAGCTGGCTGAGCACCCCTGCGGCCTTCTGATCCAGTAAGGGGGAGAGCTGCTGGAGCCAGTCGGCTGGGGGGACCTGGTGCAGCTCGCAGGCTCGCTCAAAGGAGTTAAGGAATCCATTCAAGTCCCCCACGTCCCTACACTGGGACAACACGAACCTCTCAAAGTGACCTGCAGTCCCCGGTCCCCTCTACCACTCACTGCAGCCGGGGCCCCACTCTTTGTCAGCTCCGCCATGGCCCGCTCATGCTGCTGCTGCTCCTACCATCCTTGCGCTCCTTTTCTTGTGCCTCCAATTCCTTTAGCCACAGCTCCATCTCTAGCCCTCGCAGCTCTGCCAAGGAGGCCCACGCCCAGGACGATCCGCTGCTGGCCAAGCGCGGTCCTGGTGGGCACCACGTCAGTCTGGCAGTCTCCAGCCCTTCTTCCTGTCTCAGAGCCTGAAACGCTCCCTGGGGTGTCTGGCTGCTCCTAGGTGGGACAGGATCCAGCCCCTGGAATGATCATTCTCTTCCAGCTGGGCAACTAGCTGGGCTTTGGTCAATTCCCCCACAGGCAGGCCCCTCTCCTTGCACAGTTCCACAGTGCCTGCCTTAAGGAGTCGGGTGTAGGCCATCTCCCCGTCGTTCCCCGAGTGCAGACACACAGGCCGATGCTGCAGCGCCCCACGATTCAAGGAAGAACCCTGAGTGTTCCAGCCTCCTCGAGCGCCGCTCCCGTCCTGGGAACATTCCTTCTTCGAGGCCACACTTGGGTTAAGCCGCCTGCCCCTCCACTTCCTGGAACCGCTTCTCACTGCCTCCAGCACCTGGCTCTTGCAAGCCCCCTTCCTTCTCCTGCACCCCAGTCACTTACTGCTGGATGCTCTATCCACGGGTGCAGTCAAACCATCCTCTGCTGCCACTGTATCGGGGGGCCCAACCCTGCACCCCCATCCGCAGCCAGACGTGACTCTTGGCCAGCAGGTAGAACCGAAGGTTTATTGGTTCAGAGACACAGCATAGCTTATTATCGATGTGAGCACAGGCCAGACAGCATTATTCCTCTCGGGAGGGAAGGGCTGCCGGGCCCCTCACCCCCTTTTCCCTGCTCCAAGCCTCCTGTTTCCTGCTAGCCCCGACCAGACTGACTCCTCTCAATGACTCCCCCAGCCTGGGGCAGCCCTGCCTGCCCTTTGTGTCTCTTTCTGGTCAGGAGTTATCTCCTATGTCTGGCCCCCAGGTGTCTGGGCCCAATACCCATCGGCAGTGGGTCATGCTCAGCCTCTCACACGCACACAGCAAGGACTGACTGTGACACCACCCCCATGACATCACACAGGGCTGTTCCCCACTCTGGCACTCGAAGAGAGCTTTAAAACCTTACCTCTACAGGCACTGGTTACAACAACTTCCCCCCAGAATCCTAATACACAGAGTTTGGGGAATTTACTGCCAGCATTAAGTGCTTTTTGATCCCTAAAAACCAGGGGTGAATACTTGAAATCACCCCCAGCGACACGTAACTTTAATAGTGGTGCACATTGGGGATGTAATAGTGAAGTCGATTAATGGATAAGCAAAAGCTTAGAGGTTAATGCTACAGACTACACGCATTTCCCTCCCCCCATCCTTGCCAGTACATTTTTTAGCAGGCTGGCCAGCAGCACAGCTCAGTTCTGGCTCACACCGGGTCCAGAACCTACTCCTGCTGAGGCTCTGCATTTAAAGTGTATTAGGAGCCAGGCAGGCAGGCAGCCCGGCTCAGTTCCAGCTCATGCCAGGTCCAGGAGCACAGACCCACCTTGGACATGGTCTGCTGCCGTATCAGAGGCACCACCACTGGGCAACAGGCAACCGGTCCACAAGGGGATCTGGGTTTTAAACTGGCTTGCCTCATGGCCCAGCTCCCTCCTGACACCCTGCACTGCCGCCCCTGCCCCCGCGGACTATAGAGTAGTCAACTAACCGATAAGAGTTCATGAGGTTACTCAACTATTCAGTTAACCTATATTTAACATCCCTAGTGCACATAACGCAATTCATTCCGAGCACGGACCATCTGGGGGGGGGTGTGGAGTCGAGGGGTTTGGAATACGTGTATGGTGCCCAGGGGTTAGGGGATGCGGTTAGAAAATGTCAAGTTTCTGAGGTACCACGGAGGAAGCCAAATCAGAGCGAATTGCTGAAAGACAGGGTGTAATACACGTGGTTCTGGAGGCACTGCTAAGAAGTCACATCAGGGTAAATTACTTAGAAACAGGACTACTTGTAGCCAGGGCCGGACAGAGGCATGGGCAAGCAGGGCAGCTGCCCAGGGCGCCAACCGATGGGGGGCACCTGATGGCAGCTGTAAGGGCGCGGCGCCCCTTACAGCTGCCATCAGGCGCCGCACGCCCGGCTCCCGCAGCTCCAGCCTGCCTGCATCCCTGCGGCGCCGGCCAGCAACGCCCTTCCCCCCACGGTCACGGGGCCCTACATGGCCCGGCGCGTGCGCCAGCAGCGAAGGCCGGGCCAGACTGGGCCGCGCTTGTGCCGTGCGCCCTAGGGGCGGGCCCCGGGCTGCGCTCCAGCGGCCGTAGCCGGGCCGCGCGTGCGCCGTGCACCCCGGGGGCGGGCCTGCGCACCCTAGGGGGGCGGGCCTGCTCCCCACGGGCGGGCCTGTGCATGCGCCGTGCGCCCGGGGGCGGCACTGCGTGCCCGTGCTTGGGGCGCTAGAATACCTCGGGCCGGCCCTGCTTGCAGCCCAAGACAGGGTTCCCTCTATAAAGGAGCAAATTAGTCACAAAGAGCACTTCTGTTTGCTGCTCCTTATACCCATGAGAGGTTATGAAAATGAAACCCAAACATGTTCTCCCAATTCCAAAGGATCAGCCACCTTCCCAGGTCAATTTGTACTTCAGATCTTACTCAAATGAGCATGCTGGGCAAATCCTTTAGAATGTGAAATCTAAAGGTTTATTAACAGAAAGAAAGAAAAGATTGAGGGGAACATTGTTAAAGGAAACAAATTACATATGCCAATTACAAAATTCCTGCTACAGGCTTTATACCCTTGCCCATGTGGAGGGATTTCCATTGTTTTCCTTGTGTGAAAGTCAGCCCCAGATGGAGTTTGTCACACAAGCAAGTCGCCTGTCCATGCCTGACTCAGTCCTTAGCAGCCATCGCTTACATGCCTGTCTGAAGGTTCATAGAAAAGTTCCGCAGATGTGGATTGGCAGGGCTTGACAAATAATGTAATCTACTCACCCATGGCGAGTAGATTACAACCCGGAAGAGCCGGCGCAGAGTGATCTGTGCATGCGCAGCACGCAGAACTGCGCGAAACCGCGCAGCTGGCGAGGGGCTCGCTGCTGCTTGGCGAGCCCTGTGGATTGGTACCACGTGAGGGTCAGTGTCAGTGAAGTGCTGCTAGTCCCTTGACTAGCTACCCTCTCACAATAGGTGGGGGAAGCCCATTGATAATCTCCCAGAAGCAAACATTTGAAATACAGGTACAGAGCCAATCCACATAACTTCAAATACAAACATCATACATGCATAGGAACAGTGCAAACAGAATCAGCAAATTATCAGCTTTTGACAGACACCTCACTTGGCCCACTTTGTCCATGCTTTGGTGCAAACACATAAAAGTGGTTGATGTTTTGTATGTTCATATTAGAATTCAATGTCACAGAGGGCTCTGGCTGGGGGGTGGGCTTTGGGGTGGGGTGCAGGAAGGGCTGCAGGCTGGGGCCAAGGAGTGGGAGTGCAGGGTCTGGGCACGAGTTAGGATGCAGAAGGGGGCTCAGGGTTAGGGCGTGGGGTCTAATAGGCAGCTAAGGTAGTGAATGGTGGCTCAGGAATGGAGCAGAAGATTGGGGTGCAGGGCCCTTATCTGGGGCAGCTCCTGTTTCGTGGTGGAGGTACAGGTGGCTCTGTGCTGTCATGCACTCACCTGCAGACACTGCCTCCCCCCAGCTCCCATTGGAGATGACTCCCAGCCAATGGGAACTGCAGGGCTAGAGCTTCCCGGCCCTGGTTGTGATGCAGCTGCAGCTGGGAGGAAGGAATGGCAGCATAGGCAGCTGTCTCCCCCTTCCAGGAGGGGCTGGTCCAGAACACAGGGGCTTTATGGCTGCAGCCCTGCTCCTGGGGCCAGAGGAGCATGTCTCTCCCCTGACCCGAGCTGGGAGCTGCCACGGCCAATCTCCCATTTGCAACATCTCAGTGAGCAGCAGCCCTGAGGCCCTGTGCAGGGCTCATTCAAGGGAAACTTACTACCCTGCTCCCTACAGCGCCTCCTGCTGGGGGCTCCCCCCTGCCCGCAGCCAGTGCTGCTGCCCTGCTCCCTGCAGCGCCCCCTGCTGGGAGTTTCACCCTGCGGCCTGTGCTGCTGCCCTGCTCCCTGCAGCACCCCCTGCTGGGGGTTTCACCCTGTGGCCTGTGCTTCTTCCCTGCTCCCTGCAGCGCCCCCTGCTGGTAGTGGCTGGGACTGAAGTAGGTAGGCACTCCACAGCCAGTGCTCCTGTCCTGCTCTCTGTAGTGCTCCTCCAGTGCTGGGAGAGGAGTAGTTGGGGGGTCCCGTCCACAGGCTTTTCTCACCCGCGACCTGCTCTATGGAGCCTACAGTTCAAGGCTTCCAGAGTCTCTCTGAATAATGTAGGGCACCGCTTTGGGGAGCCGCCTTCACCCCTTGCCCGTTCCACCCTGAGCCCTGGCAGAGAAATGGCTCTGTTCAGGGAACCTGCCTTCTCAGCCCTCTTGTGTCCATGTCCTTGCAGGTGCGGGATGACACCTACAAGATGGTGCACGGGCTGCAGACCCAGGTGCAGAGCTACAAGCTGTACATCACCAAGGAGTCCCTGTATCAGCAGAGAGTCTGCTACCAGGACCTAGAGAACAGGCTGAAGGAGGCAGAGTTCTGGATGCAGAGGCTGGGCAGCTTGGCCCAGCTGGTGAACCTCCTGACCTGCCAGAATCTGGTCTCCATCGTGCAGGAGGAGGTCACGGCCTTCGACAACAATGTCATGAAGGTGAGTCAGGAATGACAGGAAGCCTGAGGCTTGCTGCATCGGCCTGTCTCCTGCTCACTCTGTCAGAGAGAATGGCTGATAGCACAGGCCAGAGACTCCCTCCCAGTTACCCTATGCTGAACCCAGTGCCCTGTGACGGACTGTGCCGGGTCTGGGCACCGCTGAGGACGTCCGCTCAGGGCAAATTGCTCAAAACCAGGGCTCCTTATAGCCCCCCGACTTCCTGCTGGCCGGATTGGCAGCTAAAGTGCTCGGTGTGACCTTTCCAAAACAGGCCACAAACCAGTCACACCGAGCACTTTAGCTGCCAATCTGGCCAGCAGGAAGCCTCACAAGCAAAACCCCTCAGACACCCCAGCTCTCCCTGTGCCACAATCAGCCCTGGGCCTGCACACAGGTGAGGAGTTATAGAACCTGATCTCACCTACCCCCGAACGGGTTCTCCTGGTCCCAAAGAACCAGCCACAGATCCCCGGTCAGTTTACACTTTGGATCTTACCCACAAGAGCACGCTGGGCCAATCCTTTAGAATCTAAAATCGAAAGGTTTATTAACAGAAGAAAGAAAAGGTGGAGAGTGAGGTTGTTAAGGAGAATACGTTACATGCACCAATCTCCAAGTTCTCGATGCAGGCTCTCAGCAGAGATGTTACAAACTGCCAGCTTAGCAGTCTCTGATGTACATCCTATGTCAGGATGGGTCAGCAATCCTTTCTGGCTCGCTGTCCCTCGCAAGGCTGCATCTGGGATCAGCAGCAAGATTAAAGACAAGATGGAGACCACCTAGAGGCATTTGTATATCTCTGGTGTCTCCCAAGCTGGAGCTGGTCACATGATGGCATGATTCACATGCCAGCAGCCATGAGATACTGGCTGGTTTGCAAGTTTCCAGATGCATTCCTCAGGTGTGTATTGGGCCACCTGACAGCCCTTGTCCTTGGGGCCGGGCTAGTTAGCACAGTCATTCACTGGACATTCCTTCTTTACAACAGGCAGTCCAGGCCCTTTGCTCTGTCTCAGGCAGAGAATGTTCAGACTATCAGCACAGAGCCCATATTCATAACTCCACACACAAACATCACACCAGTACATGAGTAGCATACATAGAATCAGTGGCACATAAGGTTTCATTTGATACCTCACATGGCCCCCTTTGTACAGACTTTGGGGGAAACATCTCCCCCGTGGGTGCAGCAGTGATCTGTCTGCTCATTATAAAATCCAATAACGTGACACCCTTGTGTTAGCGGAAGCTGTGCTCGCCAAACTGTGACAGGCGTGTGTTCCCCACCCTGTCCCCTCGGAGCCAGGGCTGTGTGGGACACAAACAAGGGAAGGGGCCGAGGCTGGGGTCGCAGCCGGGACCAGGGGCAACACAGGGTAGGAGTGGAGCTGCAGCCAGGATAAAGGGGTGACTGTGATGGACCGGGCCAGGTCTGGGCACCGCTGAGGGCATCCACTCAGGGCGAATTGCTCAAAACCAGGGCTACTTACAGCCCCAGACTGGAGACCTTTCCCAAATAGGCCACTAACCAGTCATACTGAGTGCTTCAGCTGCCAATCTGGCCAGCAGGAAGCCTCACAAGCTAAATCCCTCAGACATCCCAGCTCTCCCTGTGCCACAATCTGCCACTTTTTTTCAGGAAGAATGGCTCTTGAACAAGAGGGGGGGTTTGCCCAAAAAGGAGCTGTGTAGACGGCTCCTTTTAGCGCAAAAGCCCCTTGCACAAAAATGGCAGCTCATTAAGTATGCAAATGAGGCACAGCGATATTCACTGCTTTGGCTCATTTGCATATTCTCTTGCGCAAGGGGGCAGTCTAGACCTAGCCCATAGGTTTATTAACAGAAGAAAGAAAAGGTGGAGAGTAAGGTTGTTAAGGAGAATACGTTACATGCACCAGTCTCTAAGTTCTTGATGCAGGCTCTCAGCAGAGATGTTACAAACTGCTAGTGTAACCCTTCCATCTGGTAGGCCAGGCAGCAACCAGGGCCGGGTTCAATATCTAGGGGTCCATCTCTCACAGAACTGGCTCGAGTCCCCACCCAGTAGCCTGGGAAATTCACACAACCCTGGGCGCCTCTGAGAGGCAATGCTTCCCCACTCGCAAGCACAGAGTCTGAGTGTCGAAAAGAAACTTTTAATGAAAGAGAGAGATAAGTCACATGGCATTATCTTGGGAAAATACCACAAACAGAGTTCGTAGCTCCCTCCCCCACGAGTAACTGTCCCAGCTCAAAAGGATTGAGCAATGTCTTTTGCCTCTCAGGCTCACCAGTCCAATAAGGTAAGGGTTCCGTTCACTTACCCAAACTTTCTTCGTACCCCACGTCAAACGCCCCACTTACAGCTCTGTCCAGTCAGCGCAGACCCTGACACATCATCCTGATGACAGTACTCCTTGAGCCTGAGGCCATGCCACCTTCGTGCTGCTCCTACCCGCCGGTCGTCCCCGCCAGCCGCTCCCGTTGACTTCACTTCCTCGTTTCGTGCTGGTGGAGTAGCGCAGTCGGCAGGAGGGCACCCAGCAGTCGACTTGTCGCATCTCTACCCCCACTGGCTCAATCGCTGCCCGTGGGTCCAGCCTGCAGTGGAGACATGCCCTCAGGCCAGATGAATGCATGCTGCAGCTACAAGAGTTCAGTGAAGATTTGTAGAATTCTAATACCTAGTCCCACTGCTAACCCTGGGCAAGCCAGAAGCTGAGTGCAGCTTTGTATTTGTCAGTATTCAATTGAGGCCTTGGGACCTTGGCCAGAGCTCTCTGCTTGGCCAGCATCACAGGAGAACCCACCACTTCTCTTGGGAATGCGGTCCACTGGTTAATCACGAGGGCTCTTTAAACATTTGGGCCTTACTTCCAATCTGAATGTGTCTGGCTTTCAGCCATTGGTTCTTGTCCTGCCCTTCTCTGCTAGCTTACAGAGCCTCTAGCCCCGTGGTGTCCACATGTGGCTAGTGGCTAGCGTGCTGGACACCACGACTCTAGCCGCTAGTATTTTCTCCCTATGGTGGTAGTTAAACACCATAATCAAGTCACCTCTCAATCTTCTTTTGGATATGCTAAACAATTTGAGCTTTTTATGGCTCTCCCTGTAAGGCATTTTCTCAGCTCTTGAATAAGTTTTTGGCTTTTTTCTGGACTCTTCAATTTTTCAACATCCTGTTTAAAATGTGGATACCAGCACGGAATCCAGTATTGCAGGCTGTCTCCCCCCGTCCTATGCAGAAGTGCCAACTACTTGCCTATGCCTCCCCACACCTCCTCACTTCTTTATCCAATGCTCCCATTCGCCCTTTTTGCCCCAGCATCGCCCTGGGAGCGAGGGGGAGAGGAGTTGCTTGTCAGCTCTGATCCCTTTCAGAGTCTGTGCTCCCCCTTCTGATTCCCTATGAAGCTATGGCCTGCATGTCTGGAGTGCCCCATCTTGTGGTGCACATGCCTTGTACCCAGTCACCAGTGTCACTCAGTGAGAGCTCTCAGGGCAGCTGGATCACCTGCTGCCGGCATCTGTCCAGCACATGCAGTGGGCTCTGAGCCCCCGAGGGCCTTTAGAATTGAATTACTTGGAGTTTTGGTTACTGCCTCCGGGTTTTGTTCATTTCCTGGTGCTGAGAGATGCCCAGGCTTGAAGCCCTGCTTCCTGCAGCAAGGCCATGCTTGTGAGCAACCCCCACTCGAGGGGCTGGAGGGGCCTCGTGGAAGTTCACACTGGAGTGCGTTGCAAATTTGCCAGGCCTTTAAACCTTGCATGAAGAAAGTTCCTACGCCTGGAGGTGGTCTTGAGAGCTCCCTCTAAACCAGGCTGGTCGGACTTGGCACTGAATGCCTCATAAACCGATGCAGCCAGCTCAGTTGTGCTCAGCCCCTTCCGATGTAGTCATGCACCCAGGGTTCCTTAATGGTCCAGCAGGGGAAGATGTCGGGTTCTGTTGGAGTTGGAAATATCAGTCATTAGGCTTGCTGAGCATCCCGGCGGTGGGGATCTGAACTTCCCCAGGCCACTGGTGGAGTGACCCCGGTCAGTTCGGTCTCGAAGAGGAGAGAGATGTGACATGGGGGGGTGTGTTCACTCTGTTGTTACACTCACTCTTTGCTGTATTGTGTGTGTGTGTGTCTCAGCCTCCCCCAGACACTGCAGCATTACATGCATGGGGGGGAGGCTGGGTGTGACTCACCAGGGAGGTATGTCAGGTATGGGGAGGTATGTCAGTCTCTCAGGTCCTGAGGACCAGGTGACAGCAAATAACACCTTGGGCCTGAAAGCAGGACAAGGGAGAGGCGGGGCTGACTCCAGGCTGGGCAGTAGGGTCTGGGGAAGGGTGAGTCTCAGCTGGGCTAGGAGGAGGAAAGGGGCTCAGGCCAGGGAAGGGGGGACAAGAGTCCAGGACCCCTTCTCCCTGAGAGGAATAATGCCTCCTGCTCTTGGCCCCTGTGTTAATATCGATCCTAAGCTACGCTGTGTCCCTGTGAACCAATAAACCTTCTATTCTACTCACTGGCTGAGAGTCCCGTCTGGCTGCAGATGGGGGTGTAGGAGTCGTGGAGTCCCCGACACTCTGTGACAAGGTGATTACCCTGGAACCAGGGATGTTACAGCCAAGAGCGTGTGCCTAGAGTACCCCGAGGGCCATCACCTCACCCACCCCAAGCCCGGGGTACCCAGCACATGCGGAGCTCGCAGCATGTGGCTAGGACTGACCATGTCCTGGTTCTCTCCTCTGCAGGCCAGTGGTACCAAACGGAAGGCTGTCCTCCGCGTGCACCTGGTGTTTGACACTGACAGCAAGCTGGTCCCCTTTCCCTCCAACCAGGCACTGGAAAACAGCCTGCTGGGGGCCCTGGACTCCGTGGTGGAGTCTGTCCTGCAGGTTGGTACCCGACTCCCAGCTTGGCAGCTGTCCTTTCCTGGGCTGTGCTGATGTAACGCTGACAGGCGGAACCAAACCTGGGCCCTCTGGAGCTTAGTGTGAGCCTCTGTCTACAGCGTGAGCTAAAAGCCAGCCGGCGCTCAGCTAGGGCTGAGCAGACTCCCTCCGTGAGTGGTGTGGTGCCACTGCCGAGGACAGGAACCCTGCCACCAGTGCGAATCTGCCTGCGGCCAAAGGGCCCGCTGCAGGGGCCCACTGCACTGCCGTTGCTGAGGGGAGAGCATGCCTGGAGCTTGGGTGTTTCCACCGCAGCGCTGGGGGTGATGGGAGGAGCCAGCCCTGGAGCTAAGTGAGCAGCTCTTGGCCAGAAACCTGGCGCTCTTGCTGTGAGGGACCCGAGGGTTGTCAGTGCCGTCGACGCTGGGCGTCAGAATGGCCGTGCCCGGAGACTGAAGGGTCCTGGCAGTGGAAGGTGGCAGAGGGGGCTGGGGATGGAGCCAAGCACCTTTCTGCAGCCACCAAGATCTCCCTGCAGGTGACCTGGACCAGGAAAGAGAAGTCAGTGACCCTGCCTGAGCAGAGTCCTGCAGAGCCAGAGGCTCACCGAAGTCAAGACGTTGGGGTTGTGTGGTGCAAAGCCCAGCCCAGTGGTAGGTGACTTCCTCACCTAGGTCTACCCCGCCCCCCCAAGGCCCCGTCCCTGTCGGCTGCTTCCTGGCCAGATGGCGCACGGCCACTGGGACTCCCAGGAAGGGGGGCCAGCTGCTGCCCACTACCCCTGAGGTGCCAGGGAGCTGCGTGCATCCCTCATCGTGCCTGCTCCTGGCAGCTGTCTGAGGCCTGCTCTTTCCTTCCTCTTGTGCCCAGCCCTGAGAGAGGCAGATGACAGAGGCACCCAGACCCCTGAGGCGCTGCTCCAGAGTCTGCCTGCGGAGGTGCTCTGCGGCCAGGACCCACAGCTGGTGCATCATCTGGATCTGAAGGTCATTGGGGGTCTGGAGGTGACTGGGCAGCGGCTGAAGAGCCAGTACCCAGTGCCATCGAGGGAGCAGCTGGAGCAGGACCTGCGCACCGACAGCAGGATCCAGGAGGCTCTGGCCAGCCAGCGAGCTCTGCTGGCGGTGAGTGAGGGGAGTTTGCTGCATTCAGCTAGACAGTCCACAGCTGTCCTTCCTCTTTCCCATCACAGCCTCTCTAAGAGCTGGCCTTTGCCAGAGCCCCTGGGCAGTCCAATGTGCCCTGGAGCCCGGGCTGCCTGGGCACTGCCACCCATCCACACCTTGGGCACCTGCGATTGTCACCAAGATCCCACGCTGCCTTCCTGCTTCTCCGCGGCCCAGCAGGCCGTGCCCACAGCCAGTTAACCCACATAGCTCCTACGCCGCCTCCCTGCTTCTCCGTGGCCTGGCAGGCTGTGCCCACAGCCAGTTAACCCAGGTAGCTCCCATGCTGCCTCCCTGCTTCTCCGTGGCCTGGCAGGCCATGCCCACAGCCAGTTAACCCAGGCAGCTTGGGAGCTTCCAGCTTCACCCAGCTAGGAATCCCCGGGCTCACCCACTGCCCAGGTGCACTGGGCCCCAAAGAGCCTGTGAGTCCCAGGGAGGACCCGTCTCTCCCAAAGAGCCAGTGGCATGGGGCCTGATTCTGACTGGTGCCTCTGGGCATTGCTGTAGTACCCAGAACAATGACCACTCCTGAACACCTCTCCTGTGCCCACCCGGGCCTTCCCCAGCTCAGAGATCTGATCAGCTGCCTTGCCTTCATAGGGCCATAGCTTGCCCCAGGTCACACAGCCTGGCCTGAGGACAGAAGTGGGCTCCTGGGATGTGGGCTGCCCTCCTAGGGAGCAGGCTGCCGGGGTGGGCAACAGCTGGCATTTCTATAAAAAGGTGTTGTTCTAAGAGTGGAAGTTAAATCCTAGTGAGGCAAATAGAAAGGAGCATAAACACTGTCTACTGAAGAATACACATCTAATGAGGAAGGCCAAAAAAGAATCAAAGAACAGCTAGCCAAAACCTCAAAGTAATAGCTGGCTAAACAAGCAGTGGGGCCACTGGACAATCGAGATGCTAAAGGAGCACTCAAGGATGATATGGTCATTGCAAAAAAAACTAAATGAATTGTCTGCATCAGTCTTCACGGCTGAGGATATTGGGGAGATTCCCAAACCTGAGCCATTCTTTTTAGGTGACGAATCTGAGGAACTGTCATTAGAGGAGGTTTTGGAATCATGAAATCATAGAGCTGGAAGAGACCTCAGGAGGTCATCAAGTCCAGCCCCCTGCCCAAGGCAGGACCAATCCCAACTAAATCAACCCAGCCAGGGCTTTGTAAAGCTGAGACTTAAACACCTCTAGGGATGGAGATTCCACTCCGTCCCTAGGGAACCCACCCCAGTGCTTCCCCACCCTCCTAGGGAAATAGTTTTTCCTCATATCCAACCTAGACCTCCTCCACTGCAACTTGAGACCATTGCTTCTTGTTCTGCCATCTGTCACTACTGAGAACAGCCTCTCTCCAGCCTCTTTGGAACCTCCCTTCAGGAAGTTGAAGGCTGCTATCAAATCCCCCCCTCACTCTTCTCTTCTGCAGACTAAACAAACCCAAATCCCTCAAACAAAAGACAGGACTATGCAGCACTTTAAAGACTAACAAGATGGTTTATTAGGTGATGAGCTTTCGTGGGCCAGACCCACTTCCTCAGATCAAATTGTGGAAGAAAATTGGCATGACCATATATACCAAAGGTATACAATCAAAAAAAGTGAACACATATAAAATTGATAAATTAGATTTTAGAACAAAGGGGGGGGGGGTGAGGGGGGGAGGGTAAGATAATTAGCATCTTTATTAAGGCCCATTCGTAAAGTGTCAAATTTAAACATGAATGACAGTTCTGAGGCTTCCCTTTGTAGTCTGGTGTTAAAGTCTCTTTGAAACAGGATAACAAAGATACTAATTATCTTACCCATTGCAAAGATAGCTTCTCCAATTATCACCCCTAATATCATTATCTCATAACCTCACCCCCCTCTGTTCTAAAATCTGATTTGTCAATTTTATATGTGTTCACTTTTTTTGATTGTATCCCTTTGGTATGCCAATTGGTCATGCCAAATGTTGGAAAAGCCTCTTCCAAAAAAAAGCGGAAAAAAGATCACAGTGTAGACATAGCCTAAAAGAGATGAATAATTCATGATTGGTGTGGAGAAAGTGAATAAGGAAAAGTTATTTACTTGCTCCCAGAACACAAGAACTAGGGGTCACCAAATGGAATTAATAAGTAACAGGTTTAAAACAAACAGAAGGAAGTTTTTCTTCACACAACACCCAGTCAACCTGTGGAACTCCTTGCCAGAGGAGGTTGTGAAGCCAGGACTTTACCAGAGTTTAAAAAAGAGCTAGATAGATTCATGGAGGTTGGGTTCTTCAGTGGCTATTAGCCAGGATGGGTAGGAATGGTGTCCCTAGCCTCTGTTTGTGAACTGCTTTGGAATGGGTGACAGGGGAGGGCTCTCGTGATGATTTCCTGTTCTGTGCCCTCCCTCTGGGGCATCTGGCATTGGCCATTGTCAGAAGACCGGACACTGGGCTAAATGGACCTTTGGTCTGAGCCAGTGTGGCCATTTGGGGGCTCGGGGTAGCATAGCCAGTGGTAGGGATGGCTGGGTATCTCCTGCTCCCTGGGGTTCTGGGTTGCTAAGAGCCCCCTGCTCTGCCTGCAGGCGGCCCTAAGGGAGACCCAGGAGATCTGCAAGCAGCACACATGGGTGGCAGAGATCCACAGCTTTGCACACAGCTGGAGCCCCAAGCAGCTGGAGCTGATGAAGGGCTGGCCTGCGGGCGACTATGTGCAGCGAGTGGTGCAGCTGCGAGCCTGGGCAAAACAGATCCGAGAGGTTCCCTCCACTGTCATCACCTGCAACCGGCTCCTCCTGGTGGACTGCAGCAGCGTGCAGCAGGAGACTGGTGTGTGGGCATTGTGGGGGGGCAGGGTCCTCCACAGAGCACACAAGTCAGTTGGAGTCAGACAGGGGTGATGCAGACAGGCGCAGGGAAGGGCGGGTGACATGGCAGGGCAAGAGGGGACTCTGTGGGGAGGGCTGGTCACAGAGGGGAGGGGCAAGGGGACCTGACGATGGGCTGTTGTAAGTGGGGTTGTAGCCTCTGCGAGTGTGTGGCTGGGGAGTTACAGGAGGGCCCATGGAGCCCACTTTGGGGAGTGATGGGCCCAACTCGGGGGTCTCTTTGCTCCCCACGGGAGGGCTGGGGGGGACTCGGGTGGGAGGGCACTATGGCAGCAGTCTGGGCTGCCCTTGCCTCCACTCTCTTGTCCTGATGCCCCCAGTGCCCCTTCTGGACTCCATCAGCAGGGAGATCCTTTCCTTGCTGCTGAGCGAGACATCCCAGCGCAGCGAGAGCCTCATTGCCGAGCTGGGCGCGGTGGTGCAGCTCTACCAGAATGTCAGCACCAACATCTTCACCATCGCCAAGTGCTCCCAGAAGGTACGGCTGGAACTGGCGGCGCCATGCACCCGCCTGGGCCAAGGCTCATCCCCACCCTGTTGGGGCCATCTGCTCTCCTTCCCCAGGCCACTGGCCAGGCCTTCAGCCCGAATGGGGGCCGTTGCCACGGGGCCGGGATTCAGGCCAGGGCCTTCGTGCGGGGCCCCCTGCGGCACGGCACAGCACGGCACAGAGCAGCTGTCAGGGTCAGCGGGGGGCTGCCGAGCCACATGGGTTCGTGCTCATCTGAGGTTCCGACAAGAGAACCCAGCAAGGCAGTGTCAGCCCGTAGAAGCAGCCCGCCCAGCCTTCCAGTTTGTTCCACCACAGGAAAGGGGGGCTGCTTTCTGCAGGGAAACGGACAACGTCCCGCTTGCTCGATTTGTTTCTCCAGCCTCTTCCCGCAGCCCTGCAAATAACGCAGGGGGCGAGTGGGCCTTTCCTCTTCCGTGCGCAGGCGCTCTGCAGGCTCCCAGCAAGTGGGGCCAGAGCCCTGGGCCTCAGCGCAGCTTTCTGGTGGGGCGGGAGGTCTGACCGGATGGTGCTCGCTCGTTCTCCAGCTGGAGCAATACCGAGGCCAGATGGCAGAGCTGCAGGAGCGTGTGGAGTATGTGCGCGCTCTGAACGAGGTGATCCGTCTGCGCTTTCGCCCGCTCAGCCCGTACGAGGAGACTCTGGAGAACACGGTGAGGCTCCCAGCAATGCCATGCTAAGGTTGGGATGGGAGACCATAAGAACTGCCAGACAGGAGGAGACCATTAGTCCAGTCTCTTGTCTACATGCTTAATCTCAATGACATCACGTGGCAGTGAGTTTCGCAGGCTAAACATTCATTGTATGAAAACGTTTCTTTTCTACTTTCCCTTATCATTGACTGTCGGCTTGTTTCTGTGATAAGAGACAGAGACAACAGAAGCCCCACATCCTCTATTTCTTCTCCTCCCAGTAGTCGTAGACTTGTTCCATGTCCCTGTCACAGTAGACCTCGAGCAGACCACCCAACCACCACAAGAGCCAGGGAGAGATTCGAAGGACCCAGCCAGGTTAACTGTCAACAAAGCAGAGGCCTAGTTCCTCAGATCAGTGTCTGCAGTCAGACTAGCACATGACAATAGATACAGCTGAGTGAATGGTGGACTTTCCATTCCCCCCACGGCTGGCCAAAGAGACACCCCCCCCCAGAGATGCATCCATGTACACCAATACCAACACGTGCCGTATTGCCCCCGACATACCAGAGTGCCACCCACTGACGTACCCAGGGGCCGCCTGTTACCTTGTAAGTGTTGGTTTGATCAAAACATCCCTATCCATCATGCTGTCACCCTGACCTTATCCTGAGGATGGCTCAGCGTGTTCCTTTTCACTTTGCTTATAGCCACAAAGGTTTGGTGGCTATTTTAGCCTAGGCCTCAGGCCTCTGATACAAAGGCCTATGTTCCAGGCCTTCTTTCTACTGCACCTCCAGTGAGACAGAACGCACAGCAGCCTGCTCGCTTAGCTGAGGGCCTACACTTAGCACTCTGAGAGTTTGTTACGAACAAGAGTAAGTTTATTACCAAAGACCATAGGGGTAGGTGATAATAAAGACTAGAAAACAGCTATGGTTACAAGTCAAGCAAAAAACACTTTCCAGTGACTAAAAGTGAACTTGATCAGTTGATCGTCATTGGCTAAGCAGGTTTCTTGCCTGTAGTCAGTTCCCAGAGGCTTCAACTTCCTTTGGCCATGCCTGCCATAGAGCTCTTACAGGAAGTCAGCTGAAAGCTTGTGGTGTGGCTGCTTTATGCCGACGGGAGAGAGCTCTGTCATTGACGTAATGAAAGCACTGCAACAACCTATGGGGTAGCGATGTTGGCAGGAGAAGCTCTCACACACCACTGACGTTGCTTGGTGGGGGTGGGAGTGACATAAGTTTTGCTCACAGAAGTGGTAGTGTAGACATGGCCTTAGATGAGGGTTGCACCTTACATTACAAGAGTTCCGGCTTCTGTCATTGACCCAGTGATGGATGCCAAAAAGGCTCCTGCCTTTTGCTTGTATTTCCCCAAGCCTCCTGGGGAATGGGAGAAAGGATTTGCTGGCTTTATCCCTGTCCACTCACTTAGTTTGATGGTTTAATTTCCCTTCTACCTGTGTAGATGTACTTTTAATTCTCCTCAGAAGTATTACCTGGCTCAATTTACACTGGAGACACAGGAAAATAGTAGGGCTGTTGATTAATCATTTAACTCAAACGATTAATTAAAAAATTGTGATTAATCACAGTTTGAATTGCACTGTTACAGTACTTGAAAAGTATTAAATATTTTGGGATTTTTTCTACATATTCAAATATATTGATTTCAATTACAACACAGAATATAAAGCGAACAGTGCTCACATTATATTTTTTTTATTACAAATGTTTGCTTTGTAAAAAACAAAACAGATGGTATTTTTCAATTCCCCATAACAATTACTGTTGTGCAATCTGTTGAACATGAATGCTGAATTTATACATGTTGAATTATGTACAAAAAATAATTGCATTCAAGATTAAACAATGTAAAACTCTAGAGCCTACAAATCCACTCAGTCTTACTTTTTGTTCAGCCAGTCACCCAGACAAACACGGTTGTTTACATTTGCGGGAGTAATGCTGCCTGCTTTTCTTGTACAAACTCTTCCGAAAGTGAGAACAGGTATTTGCATGGCATTTTTGTAGCTGGCGTTGCAAGCTAGGTATGTGCAAACATGTTAAACACTCGTATGCCCCTTCTTGCAACTCTTCTTGCTTTGGCCATTACTCCACAGGACATGCTTCCTTGATGCTCATTTAAAAAATAATACCTTAATGAAATGTGTGACTGAGCTCCTTGGGGGAGAATGTCTCCTGCTCCATTTTACCTGCAGTCTGCCCTAGATTTCGTGAGAGCAGTCTCAGATGATGGCCTAGCACACGTTGCTTTTGAGAACACTTTCACGGCAGATTTGACAAAATGTAAAGAAAGCACTGGTGTGAGATTTCTAAAGAGAGCTGCAGCACTCGGCCCACAAGACCAAATGATTTGCTACAGGTACTGACAAGGTCTTGCACTGTAGCAAAGATTCGCGCACTACCTTGCGCACATTGGGGATGTACACTCCACCCTACCGGAGGAAGCGCTACACACCTTACCAGAGACACAGGGACACGGCCTTTACTAGACAACAGCAGTACCAGCCTTTTGAACAGAATCGCTTCTGACCTCAAAACCACCATAGAAGAGCCCCTAACAACCGTTCTTCAGCGACTCCCGCCTCTAGGCAGCAAGTTTGAAAATTTGGTCGAGGATCTGCCCAACCTCCCTTCCACTCCAGTACCTGGCGAGTCCAACGTATTTCACCACCACTTGCGCCCTTATTACAATTAATGGGCAGCAATCACCACAGATCGGCGGGTCCTAGAAATCATCAGCCGTGGATATTCTATCCCCTTCACAGCAATCCCCCCAACCTCTCCACCCTCTCCCTTCCTCTTCAGGGACCCTCTCACGACACACTGCTCCGCCAAGAGGTGCAATATCGCCTCAATATTGGAACCGCAGAACAAGTCCCAAAAAGATTCGAAGGGAGAGGTTTTTATTCGCACTACTTTCTCACCGAGAAGAGATCAGGGGGTGGAAGCCCATCTTGGACCTACAGCAGTTAAACAAGTACCTCCGCAAGCAGCGATTCAAAACGATCAATCTTGCCACTATAATTCCGGCACTGGACGGAAGGGGACTGGTTTTCAGCCCTCGACCTTCAAGATGCATATTTTCATGTCACAATACATCCTGCACACAGGCATTCCCTACAATTCGTGGTAGCTTCACGCCACTTCCAGTACAGAGTCCTCCCATTCGGACTCTCCTCTGCCCTTAGAGTCTTTTCTAAGACCCTCGCGGTGGCAGCAGCACATCTCAGACACAACAGCATTACAATATTCCCCTAGCTGGATGATTGCCTTATCAAGGGCCCCTCACAACAGGCCATGAGAGACATAATCAGGTTTACAAAGGCCTCTCCTCAGTCGCTAGGCTTCATTATCAATGAGCAGAAATCCACAGTACGCCCCACGCAATCCCTGGAGTTCCTAGGGGCTCGCAGAGATTCCATAATAGCACGGACCTATCTCCTCAAACACCATTTCCACAACATAAGAAGCCTCGTCGCTGTCGTTCCCACCAGCCCAAGCATGCCCATCCTAACTTGCCTCAAGCGTATGGGACACATGGTTCCGCACGCTAAGCTGGGCTTGTGATGTGTCCAGCACTGGATTTCTTTAGTGTACACGCCAGCCAGCTGCCACGTCCACAGGCACGTCTCACCTCCTCCACAGGTCCTTACCTCCCTGCAATGGTGGACCCAGGCTCAGAACCTCTGCAAAGGGGAGCTGTAGTTGGCCAGACTGGCCGCCCACTGACCCAGAGGCAGAGGAACCCCTCTGGGAGCCATTTTGGTCCAGCCTAGCCCCTCCCAGTCACCTGACCGGAAGCCAGGGGGCGTGGCTAGGGCTATAAGAACCCGGCCAGGGAGCTCAGTCAAGGCCCAGCCTCAGTGGGAGACAGAGGCCTGCCCAGAGCTCCCTGCCACAGAGGCCGAGACCTGGCTCGGGCCTCCCACAGCCTCAGAGGTCGAAGCTTACACTGACCTCGCTGACTCAGAGGCCGAGGCCTGGCTCGGACCTCCAATAGCCTCTGACCCAGAGGCCTAGCCCGAACTCCCTGCCTGGGAGACAGAGACCTGGCTAGACCCGCCAACAGGCCTGCCCTCTGACCCAGAGGAACTAGAGGCCTGCCCAGTGCTCCCTGTTGGGGAGACTGGGGCATGGCCCGGGCCACCGAGGGTCACTGATCCCGAGGACCTGCCTGAACCCCAGGACCCACCTGAGCCCCAACGTTTGCCTGTCCCCCAGGTTCACAAGCGCCTGCCTGTGCCCCGACGCCCTTCTGTACCCCGGGTCCGTGAGTGCCCGCCAGACCTGCAGGCCCTGCTGGCTATACCCAGGAACCCGGAGGGACCTGCCTGCCCCCCAATCTCCACTGGTATCCTGGGACCAAGAGGACCAGCTGGACCCTGAGGACCAGCCCAGATACCCCTGCCTGCTGCAGCCAGCCTACTGGCTGGAACCCAAGGACCTAGAAGCCGCTGAGGCCTGTGTCGGGGACTTCTAACCCAGACGGCTTCAGTTCGTTGTCTGACCGCAAAGAGACAGGCAACACCAGCAAGGTCTAATCACAAAGCTCTTTATTGAAGAGTGCACACGACAATAGAGAGCAGCCCGTCTCTACCAAGAACCAGCCCCCGATTTCTATAACAAGTGGGGTTATATAGACAGTTCCGTTGCGTCATAGACTATTCACTTAAGCAACCCACCCCCCTTTGTTAGTTAGAAACTTCTAGCATGGATGCATACCTTGCCAACTATACAAGGTGGCCTTGATACATTAGCAACTTTCTTATTAAGACAGAAAGCAAGTACCAGACAATGAGGAGACGGAGTTTTCTTATCAGTTTCTTAAGCAAGCTGTTCAGCTCAGCAAGTACAAAAATGCAGCTGTTCGCTTATCTCATGCCCTTGCTCAACTCATGTCTCAAATTTTGTTCAGGGACTACCCAGAACCCTTTGCTGGACTCTTCTCGGTCTGTCTTAGCATAACCGCCCTAGGCCCAATTTTCTGTGGCCTAACAGTCCCCCCTTTGTCCCTAGAGTACCACGAAGGGACTCTTGGGACAACCTCGCGGTACTGGGTGGCGCGCTGATCAGAACCTTGTTCATTATATTTTAACATCATGAGTTTCACATTCCCTTTGGTAAGGGTCTGTCTTGTGTTTTTTAGAATACAAGAAATACAGCATTTAATTAACAAGAAACAGCAATAAGCACAAAAGAATATAGCCAATACTAGAACTATTCCTTGCAAAATCTAAGTTTCCACATGTTCAAACCAGCCTTCCCACTAACCTCAGAGGGTCCAGTTTTTTCCTGTCTTAGGCTTTCCACAGTTCTTTTAATTTCTGAGGCATCTTCCTTTACTTCCTTGCTGGTGTCAGAAATATATACACAGCATTCTCTTCCTACTAAGGCACAGACCCTGCTCTTACTTGCTAGGACATAGTTTAGGGTCATCCGGTTTTGGCTTTTTCCACCCTGGCTCCGGAACCATTACATGTTCAGCAGTACCCTGGGTTAGTAAACCCTTTATCCTGCCAAGTATTATTTTGGGCCCAATTTACTAAACAGTGTGCCATTCATTTGAGTGTTGTTCAGTGGGACTGGAATTACTGGGATACCTCCTTTTGAATGTACAGGACTGAGAGCACATATCCAGCAACCTGTGGAATTAAATTTTTGGGAAACTTGGTTCATTAAAAGCATAAACACATTTGAACTATATAAATTGTAACTGCTAGGTATTAAAACAAAATTAAGCATAAGTTTAGCATGTATTGTTTGTCCAGCCTTATACTGGCTGTTCTTCAGGACTTTGTAGTTTGCTTCACCTATCGTTGTAATAGGGTATGAAGATTGGGAAGTTGACGGGGAGTTTCAACCATATAACCAACACTTCGATAAGTGTAAAGCTTTAGCTATTACTACAGTGGCATGGATATATGAATTTTCTTTTTACTCATTATCATTATTCAAGGGGGGGCTCCTCCAATTGGAGCCTGAAACTGTTACATTCTATACCACTGAAAAAGAAAGACAACAAATAATAAACAGATTGCAAACCCAAGAACCTAGGCAAGGAAACGAGGCCATCTTTCCGGGAAAGGACACCACTAATCTGAGAGCCCCAGTGCTGAGAGCCCCAGTGCTCTTAAGGAGGATGAAAGTCTCAAGGGAACAGAGCATTCAATGGGAGCAGAGGGAAACCATCCCATAGTTGGGACCCTCCTCCCAGAGGATGTTGCGGTATCCTCTCGCACTGAGGATACCTCTGAGGGGGGGGAATGCCAGTTCGGAAGAGTCAGGTGTTAGTAGTGGGTGATTCGATCATTAGAAACATAGATAGTTGGGTTTGTGATGACCGGGAGAACCGTATGGTCACTTGCCTGCCTGGTGCGAAGGTTGCGGATCTCTCGAGGCATCTAGATAGACCTATGTGTAGTGCTGGGGAGGAGCCGGTGGTCGTGGTACATGTAGGTACCAATGACGTAGGGAAGGGTAGGAGAGATGTCCTGGAGGCCAAATTTAGGCTGCTAGGAAAGAGACTGAAATCCAGGACCTCTATGGTGGCATTCTCGGAAATGCTTCCAGTTCCACGCGCAGGGCCAGGTAGGCAGGCAGAGCTTCAGAGTCTCAATGCGTGGATGAGGCGATGGTGTAGGGAAGAGGGGTTTGGATTTATTAGAAACTGGGGACACTTTTGGGAGAGGGGGAGCCTACACAGGAAGGATGGGCTCCACCTAAACCAGGGTGGAACCAGACTGCTGGCACTAAACATTAAAAGGTCGTAGAGCAGTTTTTAAACTGAGAGATGGGGAAAGCCGATTGGTGTGGAGATGCACGTAAATCGGAGGGACTTCTCTTAGAGGAGAATCCATTGATAGAGATTCTCTAAGCTGTAGTCAGAAAGAGAGGAGGAGAGGGCAAATCATGGGCCAGAGCAGACAAACAACCACGTACAAAGGAATCCAATGCATCAGGGAAGGGCAGACAAATAAGCAGTGGCAAATTTTTAAAGTGCTTCTACACAAATGCTAGAGTCTGACTAATAAGATGGGTGAACTAGAGTACCTAGTATTAAATGAGGAGATTGACATAATAGGCATCACTGAAACCTGGTGGAATGAGGAAAATCTGTGGGACACAATCATACAGGGATATAAAATATATCGAAAGGATAGAGCAGGCCGGGTGGGTGGCGGAGTGGCACTGTATGTGAAAGATAATGTAGAATCAAATGAAATAAAAATATTAAATGAATCAACATGTTCAATAGAATCGCTATGGATAGTAATTCCATGCTCCAAAAATAAGAAATTAGCAGTAGGGATATATTACCGACCACCTGACCAGGACAGGGATACTGACATTGAAATGCTGAGGGAGATTAGAGAGGCTACCAAAATAAAGAACTCTATAATAATGGGGATTTTAATTACCCCATATTGACTGGATACATGTCACCTCAGGAAGAGAAGCGGAGATAAAATTTCTCAATGGCTTAAATGACTGCTTCTTGGAGCAGCTGGTGCAGGAACCCACAAGGGAGAGGCAATTCTCGATTTAGTCCTGAGTGGAGCGCAGGATCAGGTCAGGAAATAACCGTTACAGGACCGCTTGGGAATAGTGACCATAATATAATAACATTCAACATTCCTGTGGTGGGAAGAGCACCTCAGCAGACCAGCACCCTGGCATTTAATTTCAAAAGGGAATTACACAAAAATGAGGAGGTTAGTTAAACAGAAATTAAAAGGCACAGTGACTAGAGCCAAATCCCTGCAAGCTGCATGGAAACTTTTTAAAGACACCATAATAGAGGCCCAACTTAAATGTATACTCCAAATTAAAAAACATAGCAAGAGACCTAAAAAAGAGTCACCGTGGCTTAACCACCATGTAAAAGAAGCAGTGAGGGACAAAAAGGCATCTTTTAAGAAGTGGAAGTCCAATCCTAGTGAGATAAATAGAAAGGAACATAAACACTGTCAAATCAAGTGTAAAAATGTAATAAGAAAAGCAAAAAAAGATTTTGAGGAACAGCTAGCCAAAAACTCAAAAAGAAATAACAAAATGTTTTTGAAGTACATTAGAAGCAGGAAGCCTGCTAAAAAACCTGTAGGTCCCCTAGATGATCGAACTATAAAAAGGCGCAATCAAAGACGATAAAGCCACTGCGGAGAAACTAAATGATTTCTTTGCTTCAGTCTTCACGGCTGAGGACGTTGGGGAGATTCCCAAATCTGCACCGTCCTTTGTGGGTAATGAATCTGAGGAACTGTCCCGGATTGAAGTGTCATTAGAGGAGGTTTTGGAACAAACAGAAAAACTTAATGTTAACAAATCTCCGGGACCGGATGGCATTCATCCAAGGGTTCTAAAAGAACTCAAATGGGAAATTGCTGAACTATTATCTGTGGTTTGTAACCTATCCCTTACATCGGCTTCTGTACCTAATGACTGGAAGGTAGCCAACGTGACACCAATATTTAAAAAGGGCTCTAGAAGTGATCCGGGCAATTACAGACCGGTAAGTCTAACTTCAGTACCTGGCAAATTAGTCAAAACAATAGTAAAGAATAAAATTGTGAAGCATGTAGAAGAACATAATTTGTTGGACAAAAGTCAACATGGTTTCTGTAAAGGAAATCCTGTCTTACTAATCTATTAGAGTTCTTTGAAGGGTTAACAAACATGCGGACAAGGGGATCCAGTAGATATAGTATACTTAGATTTCCAGAAAGCCTTTGACAAGGTCCCTCACCAAAGGCTCTTGTTTAAATTACATTGCCATGGGATAAGAGGAAGGTCCTTTCTTGGATTGAGAACTGGTTAAAAGACAGGAAACAAAGGGTAGGAATAAATGGTAAATTTTCAGAATGGAGGGTAACTAGTGGTGTCCCCCAAGGGTCAGTCCTAGGACCAATCCTGTTCAACTTATTCATAAATGATCTGGAGAAAGGGGTAAGCAGTGAGGTGGTAAAGTTTGCAGATGATATCAAACTGTTTAGGATAGTCAAGACAGAAGCAGACTGTGAGGGACTCCAAGAAGATCTCACCAAACTGAGTGATTGGGCAACAAAATAGCAAATGAAATTTAATGTGGATAAGTGTAAAGTAATGCACATTGGGAAAAATAACCCCAACTATACGTACAGTATGATGGGGGCTAATTTGGCTACGACAAATCAGGAAAGAGATCTTGGAGTTATCGTGGGCAGTTCTCTGAAAACTTCCACACAGTGTGCAGTGGCGGTCAAAAGGCAAATAGGATGCTAGGAATTATTAAGAAAGGGATAGAAAATAAGACCCAGAATATCTTACTGCCCCTGTATAAAACTATGGTACGCCCACATCTTGAATACTGTGTACAGATGTGGTCTCCTCACCTCAAAAAGATATTTTGGCCTTGGAAAGGGTTCAGAAAGGGCCACTAAAATGATGAGGGGTTTGGAACGGGTCCCATATGAGGAGAGGTTAAAGCGACTGGGACTTTTCAGTTTAGAAAAGAGGAGACTGAGGGGGATATGATAGAGGTGTATAAAATCATGAGTGGTGTGGAGAGGGCCGATAAAGAAAAGTTATTTATTAGTTCCCTAAATAGAAGAACTAGAGGACACCAAATGAAATTAATGGGTAGCAGGTTTAAAACTAATAAAAGAAAGTTCTTCACACAGCGTGTAGTCAGCCTGTGGAACTGCTTGCCAGAGGAGGCTGTGAAGGCTGGGACTATAACAGAGTTTAAAGAGAAGCTAGATAATTTCATGGAGGTTAGGTCCATAAAAGGCTATTAGCCAGGGGATAAAATGGTGTCCTTGGCCTCTGTTTGTCAGAGGCTGGAGAGGGATGGCAGGAGACAAATTGCTTGATCATTGTCTTCGGTCCACCCCCTCTGGGGCACCTGGTGCTGGCCACTGTCGGCAGACAGGCTACTGGGCTAGATGGACCTTTGGTCTGACCCGGTACGGCCCGTTCTTATGTTCTTATGTTCTTAATCTAAGGCTCTCTCAGTTGAAGGCGAAGCTTCAGGTTGCCCAAGGGGGTAGCAGTTCATTTGCCCCGGGCACAGATGTCATCTGCTTCTGGTTCACCCGATTCGCGGTGGGGTGAACGTGCGTGGCTCCCTTGAAGTCCGACGTCGTCTGCTTCTGGGCCTGGATTGCCGGTACCAGGCCTGCGCTGATCCCCATCTACTTCTGGACCTGGGTTTCTGGTACCAGGTCTGCAGTGCTCCTTGTTGGGGCCAACCTGTGTAGGCACTGGAACCGGTTTGCAGTGGGAGGCGTGAATCCAGGTGGGCAATTCCTCGCACTTTACAGCAGTATGGGTGGTCAGAAGCACTTGGTAGGGACCCTTCCACCTGGGTTCCAGGGCAGTCTTTCACTGTGAACCTTCACGCAAACCTAATCTCCTGGTTGTAGTTTATGGCACGGCTCAGTCAGGGCCTTCTGGAAGGCGTCTTTAACCTGTGAATGATAAGACTGTACACACTTCATAAGTTCCTGACAATACTTGACTATGCTTTCTTTAATAAGTGTGGCATCAGCCAGGTCAATTTTTTGGGCTGCTTAACAATTTCATAGGTCGGCCACATGCAATTTCATGTGGACTGAGTTCAGTTTTCTGATTAGGAGTCGCTCTCATGCTCATTAGGGCAATCGGGAGTGCTTCTACCCATGTTAAGCCAGAGTTCTTACATATTTTTGCAAGTTTGTTCTTTAAAATCCTGTTTCATTTCTCTACTGCTCCTGCGCTCTCCGGGTGTCGCGCAGTGCAGTGCTTGTCTGATAGAGTAGTACTTTTGCCAGTTTTTTAAACAATTTGTCCAGTAAAGTGGGTACCTTTATCACTGGAGATCACAAGGTGTATTCCTCATAATGGGATGTAATGATTTAGAAGTTTCTTTGCCACTGTGATGGCATCAGCTTTCCTACAGGGAATAAGCTTTTACCCATCCCAAAAAACAAGCAAACAATAACTAACACATATTCAAAAGATTGACATTTAGGCAATTGAATAAAGTCCATTTGTAAATTCAGGCATGGCTGGAACTGTCTTTACAGGTTTACCCACATTGTGGGCTTGGCAGACAGGGCAAGCCAGACAGTAATCTTTGGCTGCTTGGGAGAATTTGGGAGCAAACTAATTTTGTTTTACCTTTGCTAATGTGCGACAATCCATGGAGCACGGAGGCAAGGTGAGGTAGCAAGACCACTGGGGCAACAACGCGGCCATCAGAGCTGCACCACAAGTGGTCTGGGTGCAAGGTGCACCCTGCCAGTCTCCACTCCTGCTTTCCCGATTCTGGGGCTTGGTCTTGCAGGAGGGCCAGTTCCGAAAGAGATGGCAAAGGAGCTGGCAATCGTAGGAGAGAAGGGAAAAAACAGCAGGTACAGGAGCAGATTCCGCTACATTCCAGACAGTACAAACTGCATAGCCTGCTGCTAAAACTTCACTAGAATTATAAAGGCAAAAACCTATCTGTGTAAAGCACAAAGTTAAGATTATTTAAGGGACTTAAATTATTCTTTAATTAAAACAACAATATTGTACACACAACAATGCTCAAAATACATATATCACAATTAAGACACACAAGACAAATTTGGATAGAACACAGAACATAAACTTATTATGTCATGACACAGAACCATGGGTTTTTTTCTTCAGTTAACTTTTCAGCTGATATTAGTGCGCTTTGATGATCTGAAAGACAAAGAAAACATTTCTACCCACATTGGGGTGGTGCATTATATTTTAGAATACTTTTTCTTTACAGATGTTCTTTGCTAATTTTTTATTATCCTGCTGTTACCTAATGGTATGCTTTTGTTTTGCACACCAGCTTCAGAGGGTTTGAGTAAATTACTTCATTGTTCAATTATTAAGTTAAAGATGACATGCCTTAGTTTCCCTCTTGTACTGCAGACCAGGCTTTTTTTTTTTTTAATGTGTGAAGCTTCAAATAATTTACTGCCACAGAAACTTTTTTTTAGAACAAGGCCCTTGCTAGTTACTATTCTAGCAAGCAAAAAGGTTTTCTTTTCCTGAAAAGAATCATATACAATGTTACAGGCTTACTTACGGGGGACAGTGCCCTCCCCTTCCCTTCTAGAACAGACAGGCAGTTTGCAGACACACACAACCTTGGATCTGAAAGCAAGCCAAAAGTGCTATCAACGTAGCCTTGAACAGAAACACAGTGAAGTTTCTGGGCTTGGATTTTTAAAACAATAATTAGTTTCCTTGGAAGACACATTTAACCCTTAGGGTGCAGGTTTTACAAATTTACAATGTATAGATTTTATTCTTTTATGCAGTTAACCAATTAAGTTTCAGTAGAATTCCTTATTTCTCTATAATAGATTTAACAAAGTGTCTGTAGCTAAATGTTTAAACTTGATTGTTTCTTTGCCTAGATGATTAAAAGAGGCTGCAAGAAACAAGGAGTCATTTTTAAAGCAGGTTTCCCTTCATATATAACAACAATTGCTTAATTCCTTCTTATGGTCTGTCCTGATTCCTGCTAAATGACTTTTCCTAATGACACAGGTTTATCCAGTATTAATTTGGTAAGGAGGGTGGACTTTCCAATTAGCCCCCACCCCTCCTAATTCCTTTTAGTAGGTAAATCCGAATGTTTAGTATTGCAGTCAGCTATTACTAATTTTAAACTTCTCAGTATAGGGTTTTCATTACATCTATGCTGCAGCAGTTGATCTATGCTGATGACTCTGGGGTGAATCACTTGCCCATGTTCTGTAAGAAGATTTATGTTGCAGAATGTGTCTCCTTGTTAGGGCAGATTTAGCTTCTAGTGATTACATCTTCAAATTCAATTTCTACCGGTTGACTTTACGGTGGCTTTTAGGTTACCTCCTCCCACGCTCTCAAGCCAATTATAACAGCGTGTGAGGGAAAGGTTTTAACTGTTTATTTTTTCTCTGGACGGCCCCTGCTCGTGCGTTGTGAAACATCCTTGGGTTGCCTGCGATTCCAGCCGGAGAGGCTGTAGTTATCTATTTGCTAACAAGGGCTTGAGAATTTCCTGAAGTTGCTTGGCAGCCCTTTCCTACTCCTGTATTGTGTTCTGTGTATATGTTTCCAACTAAAATGCCTAGGGCCAATATGGCTTGATGGCCGGCAGGCATTCCTTCCTTGAGAATTTGGAGGAATGCTTTCCACAAGCTGTTAAGTCTATTTCAAAACTCGGTGTTTTGCTTTGGATTGGGCACGTTTGTTACAGGAGCCCGTGTTTCCAAAGGGAAGAGCTAATTCCTTTCAGTTATTTTTCGTGTTTCCTCTTTATCTGTGTATGCATCATAAAGAGGGGTAGGGGGGTGATGTTGTGCCGAATTCCCCCCCTAAGCTTGGTTGATATGGGTGTGCCAACTGAGAAATCTTTTTTTTTTCCACTTCTTGTGCATTATTTTGGCACAGAGGTGCTGCAGCAGTTTGTAAGTTACATCTTTCACTGCAGGGCGGATTTTTGCTTTTCTGAGCTTTACTTTCATCCCTCCGGGCTTTAATTTTTCCTCTTTTCTAATTCGTTAAATGCTTACAGGTCCTTGGACCATTATGCACGTACATGTAGTACACAGGGTGCCTTTCGGCAGTGTGGGGGGATATGTTTAGACTAACCCCCACCTAAACTAACTCTACACACTCCAAAGAAAGAGTCTGCCGGGTCTAGAGTGTCAGACCTTAGCAGCTTATGAAATAAGGGGAGTCGTCACTTCCTTACATATCCGCTGAGTCTCGAGATTCAGCTGACCCACTACCTCAGGCTTGCAATCAGGGTTTGGTCTGAAAGGACATTCCCTTTTCCAGTGTCCTGCCTCACCACAATAGTGGCACTCATTACGACCAGGGTCAACGCTACCTCTGCGTCCTTGCCCTCTTGCTATTCTACTCCTTCCCCTTCCAATAGGTCCTCCCTGATTACCACGACTCTACCCGTGGCCCCCTCCTCTGCCTCCTGCCACGGCCACTGCCAACAACGATACTTGATCCCTCATATCCTTCTGTTTTTCCTTCCTTCTTTCTCTCTCTCTCTCTTCTCCTCTTTCCCATTGTGCACCCGTGTCACAATGCTAACCACTTCAGGTAAACTTTTCCTTTGCATCCCGTCCGAATTCGGATCCCAATTAGGCTCAGCGGTGGGCATACCTCCTCAAGCTTGATTCTGGTGATATGCTACAGCCTTTTCTTTAACCTTTTGATGCTCATCTTCCATGAGAAGGGTATCTAACAATTGGTTCACATCTGCCCAGGTTGGCAGATGGATAGAGAAAATGGTACGGAATGTTCTTTCTACCACCTCCGGGGCATAGGGTGGGGGAAGTTTAACAGACTCCTTCATACAAATGGCCTGCAGGGCCATCTCCCTCTCTTTGGCTTATAATTGTACCATACAAATAAATATTCCATTTGTCCCGGTCTAAGACTGACCAATACATCTCTCAAGGCATCCATCCTCTCTACGGAGAAAGTTCCGCAGTCTGGCCAATCATTAGTCGGGGACAAATGGGCAGTAAAAGAAGGCCATTGAAGTTGACATAAATTTCTCATTTTTGACTTAGCTAAACTGGTTGTTCCAGAGATACCCTTCCAATCTCTGAGTACCAGGGACAACGGGGCGTCCCCCGGGCAGTAAGCCAACTTGTCCCATTTTCCACAGTTAAGGGACTCGAACCCCAACCTCGGTTAAGGGACTCTAACCCCAACCTCTCAATACCGAGCGCTCGCTTACCTGTCCAGGGACTCGAACCCTGAACACTCCAGGGACTCGAACCCCGAAGACCCCCAAACACTCCAGGGACTCGAGTCCCGAAGACCTGGATCCTACACAACGGGTAGGTCAACGTTGCTGGATTTCTGTGGGCTTCGGCTGGTTCACAGGACACGCCTTATCGCCGACGACGCCAGGGATCAGGCCACTGGGCAAGGCTCCTCAAAGTCGGAGGATGCGCGCTGCATTGCTTCGGAGTCCGATCCCACACCGGAGAGTCAGACGAGTCCCATCTGGAGTGCCAAATTTGTCAGGGACTTCTAACCCAGACGGCTTCAGTTCATTGTCTGACCGCAAAGAGACAGGCAACACCAGCAAGGTCTAATCACAAAGCTCTTTATTGAAGAGTGCACACGACAATAGAGAGCAGCCCGTCTCTACCAAGAACCAGCCCCCCGATTTCTATAACAAGTGGGGTTATATAGACAGTTCCGTTGCATCATAGACTATTCACTTAAGCAACCCACCCCACCTCCCTTTGTTAGTTAGAAACTTCTAGCATGGATGCATACCTTGCCAACTATACAAGGTGGCCTTGATACATTAGCAACTTTCTTATTAAGACAGAAAGCAAGTACCAGACAATGAGGAGACAGGGAGTTTTCTTATCAGTTTCTTAAGCAAGCTGTTCAGCTCAGCAAGTACAAAAATGCAGCTGTTCGCTTATCTCATGCCCTTGCTCAACTCATGTCTCAAATTTTGTTCAGGGACTACCCAGAACCCTTTGCTGGACTCTTCTCGGTCTGTCTTAGCATAACCGCCCTAGGCCCAATTTTCTGTGGCCTAACACCTGGATCGGGCCACTGGGGCTCCTGCTGGAGGAGACCCTCTCCGACTCCCTGTGGAACCTGCCGGAGACTCAGGTACCTGCTGAGGGGGGAGAAAGGAAGTGGCCCAGGGCTGGTAAAAGCCCTAGGCCAGCGCGTTGCGGGCTGGAGCCTCTGCTGAGCCAGCAGCAGCTGTCCTGCTGCTTCTAGGGCCCTGGGCTGGTGCGCAGTGGAGTGGGTGGGCCTACGCCCCCCCTGCCACCCACCTAGCAGGTGGCAGTCTCCCCCTCACCACCATTGCAGGTGGATCACCTGCAACCCTCCTTAACAAGGAGCTCCCCAAACCTGTGTGTGTCTGCTGCCACGCCCTGAACCAGGGCCCGGCCTCTCCCTTTGAACTACCTGTGGACAGTTTGTTTGGTGCCCCGCCCTGCCCCAGGGCCAGGGCTCACTGGACTCCTAGACTGCTGGGGATGTTTGCTGGCCCTGCCTGCGCCAGGGCCCGGACTGTGAACTGCTAACTTGGGAGTGTTTACTGCCCAGCCTGGGACCAGGCTTGGGCCTCTTAAAGGGGCAGGCTTATTGCTGCTGCCCTACACTGAACCAGGGCTAGGGCCCCACGAATCAAGGGCTTTACTGCCCCGGCCTGAGATAGGCCAGAACCTCTTGAACCTGGGCACTGGCGTTTGCTCCCTGCCCTGACTGAGGGCCATGGCCTCCTAAACAGTGGGGGTTTGTCGCCAGCCCTACCAGGGCCTTGGGACCGTAGTGGACTCTTTACTGCTGGCCTGGACCTGAAGCAAGCCCGGGCACCTGGAATAGTTGCCTCTCACCCCGACCTGAAGGAAGGCCGGGTATTGAACTGTTTACCTCCTGCCCGACCTGAAGCAAGGCCGGGCCGGGGAACTAGTGACTGGGGCACTATTTTAAACGGGTGTGCAGTGGGACGGACTGGCCACCCACTGAGCCAGAGGCGGAGGAACCCCTACGGGAGGCCTGCCAGCCTACAGGAGCTTTTCCACCGCAAGCAGCCATCCAAACAGTTTACTACAGATGCCTCGCTGATGGGCTGGGGTGCACACTTCCAACAACAGGTCGCACAAGGTGTGACGGCACGTCGGGGAGCCCCCCACCCTGCACTCCCATCCGCAGCCAGATGCGACTCTCCACCGTCCAGCAGAGTAAAAAGGTTTTATTGCTTCTCCGAGATACAGCACAGCACAGGCTCGATGTTAACGTAGGAGCCAGGGCAGACAGCCTTAGTTCTCTTGTGGGGGAAGGGGTTCACAGGCCCCTGAACCTCCCCCATCCTGGACTTAGTCTGCTCTCTTCATGCTTCCCCCAGTTAAGAATGCGAGAACTTCCTCCCACACATCCAGGGCTCTTTGGTGCATATCTCACAGACAGCATGACCACAATGTTCTACATCGGCGTTTCCCAAAATATGGGCTGCAGCCCGGTACCGGGCCGCGGGAAAAAAATACCGGGCCTCAGCATGCCTGGTGGCTGCCGGCAGGGCCGGCCTTAGGCCAATTCAGGCCCCGCGCCCCTGAACCCGGAAGTGCCGGCGAGTTACAGAGCCGGGGGCCCTGCTCCACCAACATGTGGAGCTGGGTCTCTTCCCCCAGCTCTGCCTGGAGCTGGAGCGGGCCCGGGCCCCCCCGTGCTGACCCCCCCGCGTGTCCTCCCACCCCGCCCCCAGAGCGTCCCCCCTGTGCGTGGCTCCTCCTCACCGCCTGCTGCTGCCCATGTGCGGCGTTGCACGTGGGCGGGGAGGACGCCCGGGCGTGACGTGACGTCATGGCCTGGGATTTTAAAACTCTTTGGAGGCACGTGGCGGGGCCACGCTGGCTCCGGGGCCAGCCTCCGGGGCCTGAGCGCAGCCTCCGGCCCCTCAATGTGGAAGGCAGAAGGTAGGGAACGGGCTTGGGCGGCGGTGGGGCGGAGAGGAGAGGAGAGGAGAGGTGGCGGGCTTGGGCGGAGGGGAAGCGGTGGAAGGAGAAGGGGCTTGGGCGGGGGGGGAAGGCACCAAGGGACAGGGTGCAGGAGGGAGAGACAAATGCCAGGGGGCCAAGTGCAGACAATGAGGGAAAGAGCAGGAGGGGAGGTGTCAGTGGGAGGGGGGACAGGGTGATGCTGGGAGAGGAGAGGAGAGGGGAAGGGCATGGGGGTCTGGAGGAGGAGGTGCTGGGAGAAGGCTTGAGAGAAGGGGTGGGCATGAGGAAGGCCAGGATGGAGCAAGGCATGTGTGAGGGCACAGAGGGGCAGGAGGGAATGGGGCAGAGAATGGTGAGGGGTGGGGATCAGGGAAAAAGAGGGCAAAGGGGGCAGGGGCAGTAAGGGAAGGGGGAGGCACCAGGAGGGTGCAGGGCTAAGGGAAGGTGCAGGTGCCAGAGGATTCTGGGGTGAGGAGGGGAGAGCTGGCCACCGGAAGCAGCACTGGACGGGGAATCGGGCAGGCTGGGAGATTGGGGCCGGTGGAAGCAGGGCTGCCGGGGGTGTGAGGTTGGGGGCAGGGAGCTGGCCGGGAAGATGTGGCGGGGGGGGAAGTGGCCGCCGGAAGGAGGGCTGGACGTGAGCAGCGGGGCTGGCCAAGGGAGATTGGGAGAGAAGCAGGGGAGAACTGGCTGCCCGGAAGGGGGTTGAGGGAAGTGGGGCTGGCCAGAGGCGCAGCGGGAGGAGCATGGGGAGGAATGAATCGGCCTGCGGGGAGTGGGACTGACCCAGCCATATGTAGATCTTGGGGCACTGCCCCCGTTCCCGCCTCCCCGCAAAGCACAAAGCATGAGTTAGTCCGGCCCGGGGATTCTATTGTCCCCACACACACACACACCCCTCGAGTAGTTGCGAACTGTCTGGCTGGTAGACACACTCATGCAGCCTGAGCACATTTACCAGCCAGGCAGTTCGAAACTACAAGCTTATACATCTAGTAATAATACAACTTACCTAATGAGAAAATACCAGACATATTATATGTCTGGTATTTTCTCAGTTTGTTTTTTATGTGTTTATATTTTTGGGCTACAAGAAGCAGTACTGAAAAAAAAGGGTTCCAACTAAAGTAAAAAGTTTGGGAAACCCTGGTCTAACCAGCTTTCTGTCTGTCTTACAGTCCATTTATCCAATCCATATTCCTTAACTTGCTGGCAAGAATATTGTGGGTGACCATATCAAAAGCTTTGCTAAAGCTGGCAGTTTTGGGAGGACCAGAAACAACTTATTTGAATAGTCATCATTTGATTAATGAATATGCAAATATGCAAATGAACATTACCGGTCCTCCAAAAGTTCGTGAATGGATTTACTGATCCCCGTGTCAAAAAGCTTGGGAACCCCTGTTCTACATCAATTGCCAAAGGGGTGCAAGATCCCAGTCGTTATGAGCAGAGGTAATGATGCTGTGGAACTGGTGTATCCACCACAACATAACCATCACAGTGGCATACTTACCTGGGGACAAGAATATTATGGCAGACATCCTCAGCCACAATTTCCTCAAAGAGCATGAGCGGGAACTGCAAGATCCAATCACCCACGAGCTGTTCCAACGTTGGAGTGTACTGCAGACAGACCTCTTTGCCACCAGACAGAACTCCAAATGCCCCCAGTATTGTTCGAGAGCGGGCATAGGACACGGCTCCCTGGGAGATGCAATGCTCCTGTCTTGTGGGACCCATTTACTATATGCCTTTCCTCCTACTCCCCTCATTCCCAAAGGCCTCCGGAAGATACAGGCAGACGGGGCTTGAGTGATTCTAATAGCCCCAGCCTGGGCCTCAACAGACACAGTTCCCATGTCTTCATCAACTGTCTCTACAACCTCCCTGCCTGCTTCCGAACAGCCCGGACCTTCTCTCCCAGAACAAGGGCTCAATAGTTCACCCCCAGCTGCGAACACTACACCTGATGGCATGGTACCTATCTGGTTCTTGGAAGCAGAGCAGCAGTACTCCCAGCAAGTGAGAAATGTGCTGCTGCACAGCAGGAAGCAAACAACACGCAAGACTTACCTGTACAAATGGCGTCGCTTCACTCAGTGGTGCACACACAGAGGAATCCAACCCTGTGGGGCGCCGCTCCACCTGATACTGGAATACATCATGCACCTAAAACAACAAAATGTATCGTTCTCATCACTCTGAGTACACACAGCGGCCATTGTGGCCTTTTATCCCCCATTGGTGGGTTCTCCATATTTTCCCATCCCATCTCTAAGAGATTCAGGAAGGGTGTACAAAACCTTCACCCACAGTGTAAACCCATACTTCCCACGTGAGACTTAGGATTGGTCCTCCACTCACTCTCAAAACTACCCTTTGAACCAATGGCAACTTCATCACTTACCTTCCTCACCATGAAGACGCTGTTCCTCCTCGCAATCACATCTGCAAGGCAGGTTAGCAAACTTGCAGCGCTCACGGCTTTGCCTCCATACACGACCTTTCACAAGCTCAAGATTATTCTGCGGCCTCATCCATCTTTTTTACCCAAAGTTGGGTTGGAATTCCATATCAATGAGCCAATAGTCCTTCCCTCCTTCTACCCAAATCCGCACCGCTCCAGAGAAGAGGCCACTTTACACATTCTGGCCATTAGAAGGGCAGTTGCCTTCTATCTTGATAGGACTCAATCCTTTTGGTTATCCCAGAGATTGCTGGTATCCCTGGCTGAAAGGTCCAAGGGACAAGTACTGTCGTCTCAGCGCATTTCAAAGCGGATAACATCCTGCATTCTTCTTTGAGTGGAGTCCCCGTGGGTGCTCCACTGTAGGTGCTGGGCTCGCCCCGGCGCTGCAGAACAGAGACTTTTGCGTAGCAGTACTTGGCCGGATCGCACATGCATGGCGGCATCCCGCGGCGTTCGCACTCTTTTCTGTGCTCGCGCGGTCTGGCCCCGGCCAGTTCCTCTCAACCGCCTCAGGCTGCAAATGGAGTGAACTGCTCTCCTGTGATCTCTTCTACTTGCGTGAGCCCATTCCATTCCTAGTTCATTCTCCTCACCTTTCTCCCAAATACCTTCTTGTTACACTCCTAAAAAAAAAAGGTTTTTTTCTCCCTTGTTCATAACCCAATTATAGTCCCGCTATACTCCTTTCCCTCTAGTTAACCCATGGTAGTATTGTACATAGTTTGAGATTTAACTAGTTACAAAAAAAAAAAGCCGTCCCCCTCAGGGTTTAAGAAATACGACACGTGTTGCAAGGCAATGCCTGCCACAGACAGCCACTCCTGTTGCATTCGCTGTCTGGGAGAAGCCTATGTCCCGCAGAAATGCCCGCATTGTTTAAAACTGACTGCGAGGGCCAGACGGGACAGAGAGATGAGGCTCCGTATGATTTTATTTGATAAGGCGCTTCAACCAGCCTCTTCTGCAAGTGCGGCCTCCTCCACTCAACCTCAGAAACGTAGGGCTTCTTCCCCTACCGCAGTGGCCCCTAAGAGCCACAGGGCATCTACAAGATCTCTGCCAGTTACAACACAGAGCAGAGTTAGTTCAGGAGATAAGCCAGGGACGTCCGATACTTCAAAACCACGCCTCAAAGCTCCGGTGCCGGAGATGAAGAAATCATCCAGACCGGCACCGATGCCGGCACCGAAGTCCACGTTGGTACCGGCCAAGTCCTCGGCACCGAGGGAATCCGCCCCGAGAGCGTCATCGGTGCTAGCGGCACCCAACTCATCAACGGCACCAACCGCGTCTGCGGCACATGATATGGCACCGACTGCATCTGCGGCAATCCCCGCAGCACCGATGCTACACGTCCGGCACTGATGCGCCCGGCACCGAGACACTCGACACAGTCCCGAGTCCATATCGGAGCAGAAGCCTCTCACGCTCCCGATCATTGATTTTTTTTCACCATCACCACCGGCACCGAGGTCCCCCACGCTACATGATTCGTGTCGGCACCGATCACCGCGATCTCCAAGGCAAAGGTTACTTTCACCATTCCTGGTGGCTGCCACAACTCACCAACATCATCGGCACCGTAGTCACCATTCCCTTTCTCCAACGTCATCTAGAGCCTCGTATACTCATTCTCACTCACCCCATTCAATTCGCTTATCCCACTGGAAACAATCTCGACACACCTACCTTAATCAGCGGTCGCTCCTTGAAAGACTTTATCATCGTGATGACTACTACCACCAATACTCGATACTCACCTAGTCAACACTCATATTACTACTGTTCTAGGTCTCGGGGAAGGTCATGCTGTGACTGCACATCAACCAGACAATCCCTAACTCCGGTGCCTCCCACTCCAACGGGTCAACCCACGTCTCCTCTACGCCAGTCGTCGGAACTGGACGATACACAGTTTTCCACTACAGAGAACCGACCATGGGAGACTTCCCCCATGCACCGATCCTCCTCATCACCGGATGAGGCTGTAATCCCGGGAGACATCTCCCCACCTGACGACCTTCGCCAATTCCAGGAGCTCTTCAAGAGAGTAGCCATAAGCCAAGAAATACAATTAGATGAAACAAAGGAGAAGCAACATCACCTCCTAAAAAACCTTCAGCCTCAACACAGAGCAAAGATGGCCATACCACTCGCTGAAGCTATCCTTGAGGTCGCTGAAGAAATATGGCAAACCGTGGCTTTTGCTCCACCAACTAGTAAAAGAGCAGACAGAAAATATTTTGTGCCACCTAAGGGGATGGAGTTCCTTTTTACCCATCCCCAACCGAAGGTGGTGGATGTGGCACATCAGAGATCAAAAACCCCTCAGTACAGAAACACTTTCAACAAAGACACAAAGCGATTGGACTTACTTGGTAGAAAGGTCTATACGTTCGCGACGCTCATGCTTTGCATAGCGAGCTACACAGCACACCTTTCCAACCACATTTTTGACAATTTCACAAGACTTAACACTAGATCATCTGCTGGAAGCAAAGCGGCCCATACTTAAATCCGTGGTCCAAGAAGGCTACACACCAGCCAGAACCGCCCTACAGATAGCCATGGATGTAGCGGACACAGCAGCGAGATCCACTGCCACAGCAGTAGTGATGCGACGAGCATCTTACCTCCAATCGGCCGCAGTCCCCAGGGAACTCCAGACTAAAGTCAAGGATTTGCCCTTCGACAGAGACAAATTGTTTTCCAAAAAAACTGACAGTATACTACACTCCTCCAAGGACTCGTGGACGTTACGGATGCTGGGGATGTATACCCCTCACTATAGGTGTCAACATTACCCTCCATACCAGAGACGTTATGATGATCCTTATGTCCGACAACAATGGCAGAATCAGCAGAGGACCCTAGATCACCAACGGAATAGACAAAGACCACAGAGGTGTCGAAACCAGGGGAATTGCAACCAGCCCCCAATGAATACCAAACAGCAGGTTTGACGCCTCGGTCGAGGGTATGCAGACAAATGCAGATGCTGGCATAAGTCACCACGGTCACCAATACCATCACCACCTGAGGCCTTTTTACCACCAATGGGCCTCAATTACCACAGACAGATGGGTGTTAGAAATAATCCAATCAGGATACTCCATACCCTTCCTCACCATTCCCCCCGCTTCCCCTCCCCCACCCCATCCCTCTTCAGGGACCCATCTCACGAAACACTGCTACGCACCGAAGTCGATCACCTCCTCTCCATTGATGTAATAGAACCAGTCCCAGCACAGTTCATAGGCAGGGGATTCTACTCCCATTATTTCCTCACTCAGAAGAAGTCGGGCAGATGGCAACCGATATTAGACCTACAGAACTTGAACAAGTTCTTGCGGAAACAACGTTTCAAAATGGTGACCCTTGCTTCGATAATACCTGCGTTGGACCAACACGACTGGTTTGCGGCCCTCGACCTCCAGGACACGTATTTCCACACCACAATCCATCCTGCACACAGACGATTTTTACGATTCATAGTTGGAACAAGCCATTTTCCATACAAAGTCCTTCCCTTTGGCCTTTCTACCGCCCCCAGGGTATTCTCAAAAATCCTGGCAGTCGTAGCAGCACACCTCCGTCAGCAAGGGGTTATCATATTCCCCTATTTAGACGATTGCCTCCTGAGAGGTCGTTCTCGTTCCAATGTTCTCGACATGCTCAAAGTCACCATACGAACCTTTCGCGCCCTCGGACTTCTCATAAACAACCAAAAGTCCGTTTTTCAACTGACTCAGCCTATTGAGGGGACCTCCCTTTTCGCCCACCCGACTACCAAGAGATTCATTAAAGGGCTGTCGAATATAAGTCCTTCTTGTAAACCTGTTCCCCTAGCATGGAACTTGGACATTGTTTTGAGTGACTTAACCACACCTCCATTTGAACCATTAGCTACCATACTCTTACATACATTAACCCTGGTCTTGTTTCAGCAAGACCAGACTAACACAGCTACATCTCTGTTACTATACCTTAACCATGAAACTCGCTTTCCTCCTCACAGTTACATCAGCACGCAGAGTTAGAGAGCTATCAGCACTAATGGCTACACCACCCTACACCATCTTTAACAAAGATGGAGTAGTCCTAAGACCTCACCCAGCATTTATACCAAAAGTTCTTCTTCGGGTAGTCCCCGTGGGTGCTCCACGTCTGGTGTTGGGCTCGTCCCGGCGCCGCGAATCGGAGGCTTCACATAGCTGTATTTGGCCAGACCGCGCATGCGCGAGCGCTCGAGGCCATTCGCGCCTTTTCCTCTCCGTGCGTGGTCCGGCCCCCCCCTAGTTCCTCTCAGCCGCCTCTGGCCGCGGACGGAGCTCTCTCCTCTCCTCTCCTCTCCTCTCCTCAGAGTACTTCAGACATCTTGTTAATAGTTAAAAATATAATTCATCAACCTTATCTACCTTTCCCCTCTCCTTATCTTCATAACATAAGAACATAAGAACGGCCGTACCGGGTCAGACCAAAGGTCCATCTAGCCCAGTAGCCTGTCTGCCGACAGTGGCCAGCACCAGGTGCCCCAGAGGGGGGGTGGACCGAAGACAATGATCAAGCAATTTGTCTCCTGCCATCCCTTTCCAGCCTCTGACAAACAGAGGCCAAGGACACCATTTTATCCCCTGGCTAATAGCCTTTTATGGACCTAACCTCCATGAAATTATCTAGCTTCTCTTTAAACTCTGTTATAGTCCCAGCCTTCACAGCCTCCTCTGGCAAGCAGTTCCACAGGCTGACTACACGCTGTGTGAAGAACTTTCTTTTATTAGTTTTAAACCTGCTACCCATTAATTTCATTTGGTGTCCTCTAGTTCTTCTATTTAGGGAACTAATAAATAACTTTTCTTTATCGGCCCTCTCCACACCACTCATGATTTTATACACCTCTATCATATCCCCTCTCAGTCTCCTCTTTTCTAAACTGAAAAGTCCCAGTCGCTTTAACCTCTCCTCATATGGGACCCGTTCCAAACCCCTAATCATTTTAGTTGCCCTTTTCTGAACCCTTTCCAAGGCCAAAATATCTTTTTTGAGGTGAGGAGACCACATCTGTACACAGTATTCAAGATGTGGGCGTACCATAGTTTTATACAGGGCAGTAAGATATTCTGGGTCTTATTTTCTATCCCTTTCTTAATAATTCCTAGCATCCTATTTGCCTTTTTGACCGCCGCTGCACATGTGTGGAAGTTTTCAGAGAACTGCCCACGATAACTCCAAGATCTCTTTCCTGATTTGTCGTAGCCAAATTAGCCCCCATCATACTGCGTATAGTTGGGGTTATTTTTCCCGATGTGCATTACTTTACACTTATCCACATTAAATTTCATTTGCTATTTTGTTGCCCAATCACTCAGTTTGGTGAGATCTTCTTGGAGTCCCTCACAGTCTGCTTCTGTCTTGACTATCCTAAACAGTTTGGTATCATCCGCAAACTTTACCACCTCACTGCTTACCCCTTTCTCCAGATCATTTATGAATAAGTTGAACAGGATTGGTCCTAAGACTGACCCTTGGGGACACCACTAGTTACCCCTCTCCATTCTGAAAAATTTACCATTTATTCCTACCCTTTGTTTCCTGTCTTTTAACCAGTTCTCAATCCAAGAAAGGACCTTCCCTCTTATCCCATGGCCATGTAATTTACACAAGAGCCTTTGGTGAGGGACCTTGTCAAAGGCTTTCTGGAAATCTAAGTATACTATATCTACTGGAGCCCCCTTGTCCGCATGTTTGTTAACCCCTTCAAAGAACTCTAATAGATTAGTAAGACAGGATTTCCCTTTACAGAAACCATGTTGACTTTTGTCCAACAAATTATGTTCTTCTACATGCTTCACAATTTTATTCTTTACTATTGTTTCGACTAATTTGCCAGGTACTGAAGTTAGACTTACCGGTCTGTAATTGCCCGGATCGCCTCTAGAGCCCTTTTTAAATATTGGTGTCACGTTGGCTACCTTCCAGTCATTAGGTACGGAAGCCGATTTAAGGGATAGATTACAAACCACAGATAATAGTTCAGCAATTTCCCATTTGAGTTCTTTTAGAACCCTTGGATGAATGCCATCCGGTCCCGGAGATTTGTTAACATTAAGTTTTTCTGTTTGTTCCAAAACCTCCTCTAATGACACTTCAATCCGGGACAGTTCCTCAGATTCATTACCCACAAAGGACGGTGCAGATTTGGGAATTTCCCCAACGTCCTCAGCCGTGAAGACTGAAGCAAAGAAATCATTTAGTTTCTCCGCAATGGCTTTATCGTCCTTGATTGCTCCTTTTATAGCTCGATCGTCTAGGGGACCCACAGGTTTTTAGCAGGCTTCCTGCTTCTAATGTACTTAAAAACATTTTGTTATTTCTTTTTGAGTTTTTGGCTAGCTGTTCCTCAAAATCTTTTTGCTTTTCTTATTACATTTTACACTTGATTTGACAGTGTTTATGTTCCTTTCTATTTATCTCACTAGGATTGGACTTCCACTTCTTAAAAGATGCCTTTTTGTCCCTCACTGCTTCTTTTACATGGTGGTTAAGCCACGCTGACTCTTTTAGGTCTCTTGCTATGTTTTTAATTTGGGGTATACATTTAAGTTGGGCCTCTATTATGGTGTCTTTAAAAGTTTCCATGCAGCTTGCAGGGATTTGGCTCTAGTCACTGTGCCTTTTAATTTCCGTTTAACTAACCTCCTCATTTTTGTGTAATTCCTTTTGAAATTAAATGCCAGGGTGCTGGACTGCTGAGGTGTTCTTCCCACCACAGGAATGTTGAATGTTATTATATTATGGTCACTATTCCCAAGCGGTCCTGTAATGGTTATTTCCTGGACCTGATCCTGCGCTCCACTCAGGACTAAATCGAGAATTGCCTCTCCTTGTGGGTTCCTGCACCAGCTGCTCCAAGAAGCAGTCATTTAAGCCATTGAGAAATTTTATCTCCGCTTCTCTTCCTGAGGTGACATGTATCCAGTCAATATGGGGGTAATTAAAATCCCCCATTATTATAGAGTTCTTTGTTTTGGTAGCCTCTCTAATCTCCCTCAGCATTTCAATGTCAGTATCCCTGTCCTGGTCAGGTGGTCGGTAATATATCCCTACTGCTACTTTCTTATTTTTGGAGCATGGAATTACTATCCATAGCGATTCTATTGAACATGTTGATTCATTTAATATTTTTATTTCATTTGATTCACTGTTTAAAAAAAAAAGAAAAAAAAAAAAAAAGAGAAGTAGAAATAGAGACGTTTCACTAGTTGTTATCTCCGTCCCTGCTGTTTCCCGCTGTTCTCACTTGGCGCCTAGCTGCCTCTCTCTCTCTTAGAGAACAAACAAACAAACGAGAAAAAAAAACAAAACATGGAAATAAGCTAAATACCAGAATACAAGGAAGGAAAGAAAGAAACAGAAAGGAAAGAAGCAAAACTACAATATAAACAAACGGCAAGCGGTTACCAGCGCAAGCACTCAAGCGGCAAAAATGCCGGGCTCCCCCAGTTTTAAAAAGTGCTCGCTATGCCACGAGGCAATGCCGATCTCTGACGGCCATGCCTCCTGTATTAGGTGCCTTGGGGAGATGCACTTGCCCTAAAAATGCACCCACTGTGCTAATTTGACCACCAGAGCCCGCAAGGACCGTGAGAGATGGCTAAAAATGATTTTATTTGATAAGGCACTCATGCCTCAAGACACGGGCTCCACGAATGCTGGCTTTGATGTAGGGAGGAGACGGGCTCCCTCCCCAAAGGGTAGCCCTCCCATGATGGAGAAACCCTCTCCAGCCAGGTCCCTGCCTGTTGTCCCGCAGAAGCGGGTAAGCGCAGGAGACAAGCCAGGCAGGTCAGGCTCCTCTACCGGCACAGCACCTGTTTCAGGCTCTAAGAAGCCGACCGGCACTGCACCACGCTCCCGACCTCCCACCGCACCGGAGCGCCGCCTTAAAGATTCTGCCCTGCCGGCACCGGCAGCCTCGGTGCCGCTCTCCTCACCTCACACAGCTGCAGCTCCCACCCTCCCAGCTCAGGAGTTGTCCTCAGCACCGGCACCGGAGCACCGCCTTAAAGATTCTGCCCTGCCGGCACCGGCAGCCTCGGCGCCGTTCTCCTCACCTCATACAGCTGCAGCTCCCCCCCTCCCAGCTCAGGAGTTGTCCTCAGCACTGGCACCAACAGGGCTCCAGCTGGGATCAGCAGCTCTCCCTGCTCCGCAGGCGGCTGCTGCTCCGTCAGCAGAGCTGCCTACTTCAGCACCTAGGAAGGCAACTTCCAAGTCTCGCAGGCATGCTGCTTCCCCTCTGCCTTCCCCGATAGATTCGCCTGGGCCATCCCTGCAGCAGCATTCCCCTGCACCTGACCTCACCAGGGATCAAGAAGCTCATGCCCGCAGAAGTCTATCACCTTATTATCGCTATCATAGGGAGTCTAGCTGCACATACTCAAGGCATTCTCGACCACGGTCTCCTTCCCGATATCCGCGTTCCCCTACACGTTCACCACGCCATGCATATTACATCAGGCACGCTAGTGTCATATCTTCTCGACACTCGTCTCTGGGGTGCTCAGATCGTCACTACATTCATTATGACAGACCCTACTACTACGTGTCAACTCGTCACAGTCACTCCCGCTCCCATCGGAGATCGCCGTGCTCCTGCCGCTCTGTTAGCCCGGCTTCTCAGCATATTGAGCCTAGGGCGCGATCAGCTACTCATCTACCATCCCCTCAAAGGAGTCCAGATCCGCAGCGTGGCCATTCGGACCCCAAGGAGGGACAGATTTCGGACACAGAGACGGACGTGTTGGCTAATGTGCATTCATCATTTCCTTCACCAGATGATGCTGTGACCTCAGGTGACACCTCACCACCAGATGATCTCAAAGAATTCCAGGACCTTTTTAAAGGTGTGGCACAAATCCAGGAGGTCCAGCTGTCTGAGGCACAGGTAAAGCAGCATAAGTTGTTGAAAAATTTGCACCCCCAGCAACGACGCAGGATTGCACTTCCAATTGACGAGGCAATTCTGGATGTGGCACACGAGATCTGGCAGACTCCCACTTCGATCCCGCCTACTAGCAAAAGAGCAGATAAAAAATATTTTGTCCCATCAAAAGATATGGATTTTCTTTTCAATCATCCTCAACCCAACTCTTTAATACTGGATGCAGTATGCCATAAAAACAAGACATCTCAGTTTAGAAGCTCACTCCCAGATAAAGACACTAGAAAACTTGATCTCTTTGGGCGCAAGATGTATTCATCATCAACCCTCATGCTCAGGATCACAAATTATGCCGCTCTTCTCTCGAATCATAATTTCGACAATTATGCCAAATTGCCCGAACTGATGCAGCACCTCCCTGAGGCTAAGAGACCTCTGTTGAAAGCGATAGTTCAGGAGGGATACACGGAACATCGCTCCAGATCGCCTCGATGTTGCAGATACAGCAGCACGTGCCATGGCAACAGGTATCGCCATGCGCAGGGCTTCCTGGTTGATGGCATCTGGAGCACCTAAAGAGCTCCAGAATAAAGTCGAAGACCTCCCATTCGATCGTAAGAGATTATTTGCCACTTCAACAGATGACGCCCTACATTCCGGTAAGGACTCACGCACCACTTTGGACACTGGGAATGTATACCCCTCCCTTTAAACGTAGACGCTACTATACCTTTCAAAGGAGGTATGACTACACGTTCCAGAAACAACAGCAGTGTGTTCCCGACCAACCTCGATTTAGGCAACGTCCGCAGCGTAAGCGCCAGCAGTCAAACCGTGCGCCAGCTCGCGCTAGCGCCAAACAGCAAATTTGACTCCTGTGTCGAGGACGCGATCACATCTTCAGTGCTCACGGTACAAAAATCCACCAACATCCTTCTCTTTCACCATCGCCTGAGGCCATATTACCACCACTGGCTCAACATCACCTCAGACCGATGGGTCTTGGAAGTAATAAATTCAGGCCTCACCATACCCTTCATCTCCATGTCTCCCACTACCCCACCCACCCTGTCCCTCTTCAGGGACCCATCCCACGAGACTCAGCTCCAGTAGGAGGTTCATCATCTTCTTGCCATTGGAGCCATAGAAAGAGTGCCCACAAGATTCAGGGGCAGAGGTTTTTACTCTCGATACTTCCTCGTCCCCAAGAAATCCGGGTGGAGACCAATTCTCGATTTGAGAGGCGTTTAAATCGATACATCAAACAACGTTTCAAGATGATCACGCTAAGCAAAATCATACCGTCACTGAGCAAAGAAGATTGGTTTGGAGTCCTCGATTTGCAGGACGCATATTTCCATATCTCGATACACATAGTGCACAGACGTTTTCTGTGTTTCGTAGTCGGGCAGGAGCACTACCAATACAGAGTGCTGCCTTTCGGTCTGGTTTCCGCTCCCAGGGCATTCTCCAAAACCCTGGCAGTAGTTGCTGCACATCTTCGCAGAATAGGGGTTTCAATCTTCCCCTACTTGGACGATTGCTTGCTCAAGGGCCACACTCGGTCGGAAACTCTCAACATGCTCACAGTAACGAGGAATCTCTTCAACTCCCTCGGCTTAATTGTAAATACGGGAAAGTCATGTCTAGAGCCGACCCAGACTCTCACATTCATAGGAGCTCGCCTCGACTCACTCTCAGCACGAGTGTACCTACCTGCAGACCGCTTCCAAGTCATATGCGACCTGGTCCACACGGTATCGCTTTCTCCGACACTTCCCATGCGTACTCACCTTCAGCTTTTGGGTCATATGGCGGCCACCACGATGGTGGTCCGCCATGCACGGCTACATTTTCGTTGTCTCCAGCACTGGCTGGGCTCGGTATACAACCCCGCTAAACACAGCATTCAAAAGCGTGTGGTGTTGCCTACCCATGTTCGGAATTCCTTGCGCTGGTGGACCGAACCCAGGAACATGCTGGCGGGTGTCCCCTTTCACCAAGCCCAGCCCTCAAAGCAGATAATGACAGACGCCTCGCTCACGGTTGGGAGTGCGCGCATGAGTCGTCTACGATACAAGGTCGGTGGTCCAAAACAGAAATGATGCTCCACATCAACTTACTGGAGCTCAGGCGATATTCCACGCCTGCAGACACTTCAAACCTCACATACAAGGCACAGTCACCAGGATCCTTACAGACAACATCGCGCAATGTATTATGTCAACAGGCAGGCGGTGCCAGATCCCGCTCCTCTGCGCAGAGGCAGTCCGTCTATGGACCTGGTGCAACCACAACGACATTACCATCATAGCATCGTACCTGCCAGGAGTGAGCCATGCTATCGCAGACTCGCTGAGCAGATACTTCCCACCACGACCACGAATGGGAGATCCACGGCGTGCTTCAATCTATTTTCCACCGCTGGGGTCGACCCGCCATAGATCTTTCGCTACTTCTACCACACGAGTGCCAAGCGTACTGCTCCAGAGCAGGGATTGGCATCCACTCCCTGGGAGATGCGTTCCTTTTCCGCTGGGGGAGGTTGCTACTGTATGCATTTCCCCCCGTGGCTCTAATTCCAAGAGTACTGGAGAAAATCGTTGTGGACAGAGCCCGGGTCCTGCTGATAGCGCCAGCTTGGCCCCGACAGGCGTGGTACTCCACGCTCCTGCAACTGTCCATCCGAACACCTTACCGACTCCCTCTCTTCCCGGATCTCCTAACGCAACAGAATGGATCTGTACGCCACCCGAAATTACTCACCTTGCACCTGACCACGTGGATGCTAGATGGTTCAGCACATCCGAGAGTTTTTGTTCGGACCAAGTGAAACGCGTTCTGTTGCATAGTAGAAAACACTCTACGAGGAAAACATACCTCGCAAAATGGTCTCGGTTTACACAATGGTGCAGCTCCAATGCCGTAGATCCCTCTGGCTCATCATTGCATTTCGTACTCGACTACATTCTACATCTACACACGACAGGTATCTCACTACCGTCGCTTAAGGTCCACCTAGCAGCAATCACGGCATTCCACCACACAATCGATGGCCGGTCTGTATTTGCCCACCCCACTACGAAGAGGTTTCTCAAAGGTCTCATTAATCTTAACCCTCCACGGAGACCCCCACCTCCGGTCTGGAATCTCGACCTCGTGCTGGATGCTTTGACACGTCCACCTTTTGAGCCTCTCGCTACTACGTCCCTTCAGCTGCTTACGACCAAAGTCGTCTTTCTTCTTGCTATAACGTCTGCACGCAGAGTGAGTGAGATGGCAGCCCTTATGGCATCTCCCCCATATACTATCTTTAATAGGGACTCTGTGACACTGAGGTCGCACCCAGCCTTCCTGCCAAAGGTCTGCATGGACTTCCACATTAACGAACCGATTGTCTTACCTTCTTTCTGCCCGAAACCACATACCTCGCCGCATGAGGCTCTTCTGCACACGCTGGACGCTCGCCCGAGCCCTTGCATTTTATATTGACAGAACTCGTGATATCCGAAAGACGGACCGTCTCTTCATATCTGTCGCAGATCAGTTTAGAGGTCGTCCACTCTCTACACAGTGCATTTCGAAGTTGATTGTCGCTTGCATTACCACCTGTTATAATATCTGTAACAAGTCGCTCCCATCACAGCCTAGAGCGCACTCCACTCGCGCAGTTGCTACCTCAACAGCCTTCCTGAAAGGAGTCCCCTGTGCGAGACATCTGTCGAGCAGCTACTTGGTCGTCAAATGCCACCTTCATGAAACATTACGCAATTTTGCAACACTCTACTTCAGACTCCGCTGTAGCCTCGGCAGTACTCCAACGCTGCCACAACCGTGATTCCGTAGCCCAACCTTAGCTCGGACCACTGCTCCGGAGTCACCAGACGTGGAGCACCCACGGGGACTACCCGAAGAAGAAGAAGAAGTTACTCACCTTCGTGCAGTAACGATGGTTCTTCGAGGTGTGTCCCCGTGGGTGCTCCACGACCTGCCCTCCTCCCTGCTACGGAATCTCGTCTGTTTCTCTCGTTTCAGATGAGGCAGTGAGAGGAACTGGAGCGGGGGCTGGACCGCGCGCGGAGAGGAAAAGGCGCGAATGGCCTCGAGCGCTCGCGCACACGCAGTCCGGCCGAATACAGCTATGTGAAGCCTCCGATTTGCGGCGCCGGGATGAGCCCAACACCAGACGTGGAGCACCCACGGGGACACACCTCGAAGAACCATCGTTACTGCACGAAGGTGAGTAACTTCTTCTTTCTTTGTCCTTCCATATCAATGAACCCATCATTTTACCATCTTTCTACCCTAAGCCTCACTCTTCACCACGTGAAATGTCCCTCCACACACTGGACAGTCGTAGAACTCTTGCCTTTTATATAGACCATACGAAATGTCTTAGGAAGACTGACTGGCTAATCGTCTCTCTAGCCAACAGAACGAAGGGACAACCGTTATCTTCCCAGCGTATTTCTAAACTTATAACCACATGTATAACAGTCTTACGCTTGTAAGGGGTTGCCACTCCCAACACAGCCCCGAGCACACTCCACATGAGCTGTAGCAGCGTCAACAGCCTTTCTTAAAGGCATTCTTCTAAAAGACATTTTCAGAGCAGCCATGTGGTCTTCACATGACACCTTTGTTAAACACTACGTTATCCGACAAAAGTGGCTCTCAGACACTGCAGTGGCATCAGCGGTGCTCTCATCAGCAGACAAACAGGGACTCCGTATCCCACCTTCCGACTCATGAGGGCACTGCTGCTTAGTCACCTACAGTGGATCACCCACGGGGACTCCACTCGAAGAAGAAAGCAAAGTTACTCGCCTTGGTGCAGTAACTGTCGTTCTTCGAGATTGTTCCCGTGGGTGCTCCACTACCCACCCTCCTCCCCTTTTCGGAGTCTGTCTCATCCCTTGTGTTTCCTGTTAACAGATTCCGAGGCGGTCTCAAGGAACTGGCCAGGGCCAGACCGCACGAGCACAGAAAAGAGCACGAATGCTGCGGGATGCCGCCACTCATGCACAGTCCGGCCGAGGACTGCTATGCAAAAGTCTCTGTTCTGCGGCGCTGAGGCAAGCCCAGCTCCTACCGTGGAGCACCCACAGGGACCATCTCGAAGAACGACAGTTACCGCACCAAGGTGAGTAACTTCGCTTTCTCCCTCCTCCTTGTGACACCCTTTTAGATACTTGAAAACCGCTATCATGTCCCCTCTCAGTCTTCTCCTTTCCAAACTAAACAAGCCCAATTCTTTCAGTCTTCCCTCCTAGCTCATGTTCTCTAGACCTTCCATCATTCTTGTTGCTCTTCTCTGGACCTTCAGTTTCTCCACATCTTTCTTGAAATGTGGTGCCCAGAACTGGACACAATACTCCAACTGAGGCCTAATCAGTGCAGGTTTCCTGGGCCCCTCTTCTCCCCTCCCCTCCTTGTCCAATGTTCTCCTCTTGCTGGAACAAGCTGGGCAGGGCACCAGAGGCCTCTCTCTACAACCCCTTGTCTTTTCCTGGCCAGACCCGGCCGTGCCCTCCAAGCTGGGTCTGCCAGGTACTGGGCTCCAGTTATGTGCCGCTCTCTGTACAACCAGCATCCTTTGCCTCCCCCCTGTTAACCCAGGGACACTGAGCGCCCCTCTCTGCATGCAGCCCCATTTGAACCCCTAGTGCCCCACTTAGGCACACCAGTCTCATGCACATAATTACCATTTATTTGCTTCTGGTTGTGCAGTGTTAGTTATAAGAGTTAGTGAGGATTCCTCCCCCCCCCACACACACACACTCTTGTTTTTCCCGGCTTCAAGGCCTCCCCCGAGCCGACGCAGCACCACCCCTATGTGATTGAAGTGATCCTGCCAGGAGACACTGAAAATGGCCAGGTCGTCAATATAGACCATAGCGAAACCCTCCAGTCTTTGCAGGACCTCATTGATCAGTCTCAAGAAGGTGGCCCTGGAATTCCCCATGCCGAAGGGCATCACCTTGAACTTGTACGGACACGATTCCACAATGAATGCAGACTTTTCCTGTGCATCAGCATCTAGGGGAATCTGCCAGTACCCCCTAGTCAGATCCAGAGTACTTATGAACTTTGGCCCCCCCTTCCCCAGTGTGTCTAATAGATCCTCTATTCTGGGGGTGGGGAAAGGGTCAGGCTGCGTGATAGCATTCAGCTTCCTGTAGTCCACGCAGAACCTCATGGTCCTGTCCTTTTTAGGCACCATCACCATCGGGATCTGGTGATTACGCCCATGGCCAGCATGCTTTCCACCTCCTCCTGAATCTGCCCCTGCATCATTCCCTTGGCCCTATAGGCTCTGCGGGGTGCTGGGCGGGGCCCTGTCGTGTGGATAGAATGCGATATTCTGTCAGTGAGCCCCGGCCTGTTGGAGAATGTTCGCTGATGATGCTTCAGCAGCACCAGGAACTCCTCCCTCTGCAGGGAAGTCAAACCCTTCCCCATCTATGCTCTCGAGAGGTGTCTCTTCCTGACTCTCAGCCACCATATCTACCTGTAACCCTTTTGCCGGATAGGCCTGGTAGTAACCAGGGCTGGGTTCAATATCTTGGGGTCCATCTCACACAGAACTGGCTCGAGCCCCCACCCAGTAATCTGGGAAATTCACACACCCCTGGGTGCCTCTGAGAGGCAATGCTTCCCCACTCGCAAGCACTGAGTCTGAGTGTAGGAAAGAAACATTTAATGAAACAGAGAGAGAAGTCATACGGCATTAACTTGGGGAAAACACCACAAACAGAGTTCATAACCCAAACATGAGCTAAGCCCCCCAACCCCAGCCAAGAATCACCTGAAGTCCAAAGAGTCCGACACCCCAAAAGTCTCTGTCCCTGGTCTGTGCCACCCAGAGTCCCAAAGTTCACCCGCAGGCTTTCACCTCCCAACCTGGATAGAAATGGGGGTGTGGGGATAGATAGGGGGCACCTTATACGACACTCCGCCACGCTCCACCAGCTGTCTCATCCCACGCCACTGGATGCTCCGCTGGGTGCCTGCCGCCGCTCCTCACCTGCCGCCGCCGCTAGTTGCCGCTCCTCGCCTGCTGCCGCTCCGCGCCACGCCGCTGGTCGCCACTCCCCACCACGCCGCTGGAAGCCTGCCACCGCTCCTACCGGCCACATTACGCCACCAGCCAGTGATTCCCACCAGCCACTCTGCTGGTCGCCGCCACTTCACTGGCTGCAATAGGTCTGGCTCTCAGCCAAACCAGTGATTTCAGCTCTCAGTGATTTCAGCTCTTTAGCCACCAGCTGGACTGGCAAAGGAATCCAGCTTTCACTGGACTAGCAAAGAAAAGACTCCTCAGGAGTCTGCTTTAGGTCTGTCCTTAAAACAAAGGGGAAAGGTGCAGGTTGGGCCAGTCTTACAGCTCACACCTGGCAGGTGTGAAGCAGGCTGACTCAAGCCCTTTAACCCTTCCCCCCACCTCCGTTCACTCAACTCTGGAAGGGGGGAGGCTTGTTCCTCCGAGACCTCTTACCATGATGGTGGTGTCTCTCCTGCAAGCACTGGTGGCATGTTTTACAGTTCCCACATTTAGGGGTAGCATGATTAGTGACCCCCACAACAGTCCCAAATTATTTACAATTCTCCACATTCCATTTCAACACTGACCCTCCATCAGCCCTGGCTGAATGGAATTTACATAGCCACACCTCATATTCTCTCCTGAGCTGTATTTACATATTAACAGTTAACAGTTAATTACTTTGCAGAGCTAAACAATTGTAGTGGGCACACCCACCCCTCCTTTTAGCTGGCTGATAGCAAGCAGCAGTTCAGCCCCTGCTTACATACCAAAGGGACTGACATGGCCTTCTCCTCAGCACAACAGATCATGTTCACGTTCATCTCCCTCTCTAGGTACGCCTTCATCCTGTTCACGTGCACCGTCTGCACACCGCCCCGGCCATGGGCCTTCCTCACGTCATAGGTCACTTCATTCACCCTTTCCACTACCTCATAGGGCCCGTTCCAAATGTCCTGCATCTTATTCCTCCTCACCGGGTCCAGCACCAACACCAAGTCCCCTATTTCAAACGCCTTCTCCATGGTATCCCTGTCATACCAGGCCTTCTGGGCCCCTTGGCTGTCACTCAAATTCTCCTGAACTATCCCCATCATCTCCTTCAGCCTGTCCTTGAACTAAGTCACATCTTCCATCACTGGCTGCCCTGCCACTTCAATATTGCCCTCCCAGGTATCCTGAATCAAGTCCAGAGGCCCCCGACCTGCCTTCCATAGAGCAGCTCAAAGGGAGCAAACCCCATCGAGTCCTGGGATACACTCCTGTAAGCATACAACAGGTAAGGCAGCAGAACATCCCAGTCATTCTGGCGCCTGTCCACATACATCTTCAGCATAGATTTCAAAGTTCCATTGAACCTCTCTACTAGCCCGTTTGTCTGTGGGTGGTAGGGAGCAGCCTTCAGGTGCTTCACCCCACACAACTCCCACAACTGCCTGAACACCATAGACATGAAATTCGACCCGCAGTCAGACAGAATTTCCTTGGAGAAGCCCACCCTGCTGAAGACAGTGAACAAGGCTGTCACCACCGTTTCAGCCTCCACATTAGACAGAGCCATGGCCTCCGGGTACCTTGTAGCAAAGTCTACCACTACCAGGATGTACTTTTTCCCGTTCCTGGAGGGCCTCGGGAGTGGGCCCACAATGTCCACTGACACTCGGGCAAAGGCCTTCCCAATGATGGGCAGAGGTTGCAGGGGCGCCTTGCTGGGCCCCCTGGATCCCTTCCGCTTCTGACGCAGCTCACAGCTTCGGCAATACTCCCTCACTGACCTGAACATGCAAGGCCAATAGAAGTTCTGCTCCAGCCTGTCACAAATCTTGCCTACGCCCAGATGCCCTGCAAACGGACCGTCGTGGGTCAACTTCAACAATTCCTCCCGATACGCTTCAGACACCACCAGCTTGTGAGCACATTCCACATAAGAACACTCGCTAGACATCTTAAAACTCCTGAACTTAACCCGGTGGGATTCAGGGGTAACTCTGAACCGTTTCAGTGCATAGTCTTTAAACTGCCCATAGTCTAAAGCTTCTTCCTCCCCCAGTTCATTAAATACGTCCCTGGCCTTACCAGTCAGTCTGGTCATCAGGACAGGCATGCGCTGGTCATCTGGGATCTGGTTCACGTTGCAAATGCGCTCGAAGGTGGCCAAAAACTCCTCAATGTCCTCGTTATCTTTGTAGATGGGACAGATCCTTTCCCAACTTTTGTTGGCAAGAGGGGGTGGGCTCCCAGGTTGCTGCACCTTTTGTTGTGCCTCAAGTATCTGGAGTTGGAGCCGCTTGGAGCTCTCCTCCACCGCCAGCTCTTGCATTCGCCGAGCATGGGCCGCCTCCTTCACCTTTTGCTCCCTTTCGACTTCCTCCTCCTTCACCTTTTGATGCAGGTCCACAAGGGCTCTCTCATGTTCCAGCTCCAGTTTCCTCAATGCCTGCTGCTTTCTAATTTCTTCTGTAGCTGCATCTGTAGCATCCGGTGGAGGTCGCTCTTTGGCCTGCAGGTCATTCTGCATCAGCAGAACTGTCAGCTGTTGCTTAGTAGTTTTCTTTAGGAAGCCAGTGCCCCTCTGTGAGCACAAATCCTTCAGAGCCTCTCTGCTTAGGCTCTCATACTGGTGCTGACTCATTGCAGTGGCTCTTTACCCAACCAAACTCTCAACACCAAAAATCAAATTTAGACAGCGTGGGGTCCTGACCCAAAGCTCAATTGACCAAGATCTGTGGATCCTGCTGACTACGCCACTGTTATGGACCGGGCCGGGTCTGGGCACTGCTGAGGGCATCCGCTCAAGGCGAATTGCTCAAATTCGGGGCTCCTTACAGCCCCCAGACTGGAGACCTTCCCAAACAGGCCACAAATCAGTCCCTCAGAGCGCTTCAGCTGCCTGCCTGGCCAGCCAGAAGCCTCACGAGCAAAACCCCTCTGACACCTCAGCAATATCCATGCCCCAGAGGGCCCCGGGCCTCATACACAGGTGAGGGGTGTTAGAGCCCAATCTCACCTTCCCTGAACAAGTTCTGTCCAGTTCCAAGAAACCAGCCACAGATCCCAGGTCAATTTACACTCTGGATTTTACCCACAAACCACGCTGAGCCAATCCTTTAGAATCTAACATCTAAAGGTTTATTTCTACCAGAAAGAAAAGCGCGAGAGTAAGGTTGTTAAAGTATCATACATTACATGCATCAAATCTCCCAGTTCTCGATGCAAGCTTGCAGCAGAGATGTTATGACTACTGGCTTAAAAGTCTTTGGTGTACATCCTATGTCACAGTTCTTTCCGGCTCCTTGATCCCTGCCTTCTTGTCTCTGGGATGAAGAGCTGAGCTGAGCACCAAGATGGAGTCAGCCACATGGCCTATTTATCTCCCCCCGGCTTCTTCCAAGCTGGAGAGAGTCACATGGTCTCTGACCAGGCACCTAGATTCCTTCCCAGGTGGGTGTCTGGTACTTAAGAGACCTATTGTCCCTGGAGCCTTGCTAATTAGCATGTCCATAGGCTGAGCCCATTGCTCAACCACATACAGAGAAACTTCCAGTCTCCATACAGAGTCCATGTTCATAACTCCAGACAGACATTATACAATCACACCAATAGAATATAGACTCAGTAGAAGGGAAGCTTTCATTTGACACCTCACATGGCCCCCTTTGTACACACTTTTGGGGCAAACACCCCCCCAAGGGTGCAGCAGTGATCTGGCTGCTCCTCTTAAAATTCAGTAACGTGACACCCAGTATGGCCATTCTTATGTTCCCTGTGTGAGGTGGGGCTGGGTGGGGCAGAGGGAACGCTGGGGTGCCTGAGGGGAGGTGGGGGGATGGGTTATAACCTCTCCCCTGTGTGAGGGGGCTGGGGGGGCACAGGGAACGCTGGGGTGCCTGAGGGGAGGTGGGGGAATGGGTTATAACCTCTCCCCGTGTGAAGGGGGGTTGGTTGGTGTGCAGGGAACACTGGGGTGCCTGAGGGGAGGCGGGGGATGGGTTATAACCCCTCCCCTGTGTGAGGGGGGGCTGGTTGGGGTGCTGGGAACTCTGGGGTGTCTGGAATTGTGAGGTTTCTTGCTGGCCAGTGTGGCCAACAGAAGTGCTCGGTGAAGCTGGTTTGGTGCTTAGAGAGGAGGACCCCAGGCGTGGGCTGTAAGTAGCCCCGTCTCTAAGCAATTTGCCTTGATTTGACCCTCTCAGCAGTGCCCCAGAACCTGTCTGTATGACACGTTCCCCTTCCGGGTTGGAATCCTGCCACTCTGTTCTGCGCTGGGTTTGGCTGCCCTGCACGTGGTGCCTTTGGGAGCCGTGGGCAGTGGCAGCCAATGCAGCCTTTCCCAAACCCAGGAATCCAAGCCAAAGCCCAGGACGTTGTGTGCATTAGTCTCCCTGCCCCCACTCCCCTGACTGTCCTCTGCTCTGTCCCTAGCTCCTGGACACCTGGGAGGCCTTCGTGTACCAGCAGCAGGAAGCCTCGGACTTCCTTGTCTCCCGGCACATGAGTATCGTTGCTGAACTTGTAGGCTCCCTGCAGAGAGCCAGCCAGGAGCTGCAAGAGCTGCTGACCATGGCCACCACAGGGCGTTTCCTGGACCCTTCCCAGAGCCCGCGAGCAATGGAGCAAGAGCTGCGAGAGCTGCACCACCGCTACCAGGCCATGGCCAGCCGGGTGGCTGAGCTGTGCCGCTCTCAGAGGATCCTCACAGGCATGTGAATGATGGACCCCCTGCTTGCACCTGCTGGGGTCCCATACTTCCCAGAGCCAACACCAGGGTGACCCCTCCCCACCCGCCCTCAGCCCAGAGAGGGTATCCCACCTCCCCATGCCCCAAGAGCCAGAGAGCGCTCCTCCCAGCCTCCGCCGACCAGCCGGGGACAGACAGCAGGACAACCCCTGTGCTGTTCCCTGTCTGGGCTGGGGAAAAGACCCCTCCCCATAAACGCTCTCTTGTTCTTCCCAGGGGAAGGCACAGATGTCTCCTTCGTGGCAAGGGGCCGGGGGCTCATTGAGGCCCATGAGCAAGTCTGGAGGCTGCTCCGCACCATCTCTGAGCAGATCACTGAATGGAAATGCCTCGCTTTCAGCAAGGTAATGGCTGACTGGCACCTGCCCCCAGCTGTCCCAGCCTGGGCTCCCTGCCTACCAACCCGCAGCCCCTGCCAGTCTAGCCCTGGGTTCCCTGCCTCCCGACATGCAGCCCCTGCCAGCCCAACCCTGGGCTCCCTGCCTCCTGACCTGCAGCCCCTCCCAGCCCCGCCATGGGGCTCCCTGCCTCCCGATCTGCAGCCCCTACCAAACCAGCCCTGGGCTCCCTGCCTCCCGACAATTGGGATAACAGAGACTTGGTGGGATGACTCACATGACTGGAGCGCTGTCATGGAAGGGTATAGACTGTTCAGGAAAAACAGGCAGGGGAGAGCACTATGATTGCTCAGAACTCCAGTATATAGAGGGAGAAAAACCTGTTGAGAGTCTATGGGTTAAGTTTAGAGTTGCAAACAACAGCAGTGATGTTGTGGTTGGTGTCTACTACAGGCCACCGAATCAGGTGGATGAGATAGATGAGGCTTTCTTCGGACAACTGAGAGAAGCTTCCAGATTGCAGGCCCTGGTTCTCGTTGGGGACTTTAATCACCCTGACATCTGTTGGGAGACCAATACGGCAGAACACAGGCAATCCAGGAGGTTTTTGGAGAATGTTGGGGATAACTTCTTGGTACAAGTGCTGAAGGATCCGACCAGGGGCCGTGCACAGCTTGACCTTCTGCTCACAAACAGGGAGGAACTAGTAGGGGAAGTAGAGGTGGGTGACAACCTGGGAAGCAGTGATCATGAGATGGTAGATTTCAGGATCCTGACCAAAGGAAGAAAAGAGAGTAGTAAAATACACACCTTGGACTTCAGAAAAGCAGATTTTGACTCCCTCAGAGACCTGATGGGCAGAATCCCCTGGGATGCTAACATGAAGGGGAAAGGAGTCCAGGACAGCTGGCAGTATTTTAAAGAAGCCTTATTGAAGGCAAGAAAGAAACCATCCCGATGCGTAGCAAGAGAGGCAAACATAGTAGGAGACCGGATTGGCTTACGGGGGGAAATCCTTGGTGAACTTAAGCACAAAACGGAAGCTTACAAAAACTGGAAACTTGGACAAATGACCAGGGAGGGGTTTAAATGTATAGCTCAAGAATGCAGGGGGGGTTATCAGGAAGGCAAAAGCGCAATTGGAATTGCGTGCGACTGGCAAAGGATGTGAAGGATAACAAGAAAGGTTTCTATAGGCATGTTAACAAGAAGAAGGTGATCAGAGAGGGTGTGGGGCCCCTACTGGATGAAGGAGGTAACCTAATGACAGATCATGTGGGGAAAGCTGAAGTACTCAATGCTTTCTTTGCCTCTATTCATGGACAAGGTCGGCTCCCGGAATAATGCGCTAAGTGACACAAGATGGGATGAAGATGGACAGCCCTTGGTAGGTAAAGAACAGGTTAGGAACTATTTAGAAAAGCTAAACGTACACAAATCCATGGGCCCGGATTTAATGCAGCCGAGGGTACTAAGGGAGTTGGCAAATGTCATTGAGGAGCCTTTGGCCATTATCTTTGAAAAGTCATGGAGATCGGGAGAGGTCCCGGATGATTGGAAAAAGGCAAATGTAGTGCCCATCTTCAAAAAAGGGAAGAAGGACGATCCAGGGAACTATAGGCCGGTCAGTCTTACCTCGGTTCCTGGAAAAATCATGGAAGGGATCCTTAAGGAATCCATTTTGAGGCACTTGGAAGAGAGGAAAGTGATCAGGAATAGTCAACGTGGATTCACAAAGGGCAAGTCGTGCCTGACCAATCTGATTAGCTTCTATGATGAGGTAACTGGCTCTGTGGACATTGGAAAGTCAGTGGATGTGATATACCTTGACTTTAGCAAGGCTTTTGATACGGTCTCCCACAATATTCTTGCCAGCAAGTTAAGGGAATGTGGATTGGATAAATGGATGGTAAGATGGATAGAAAGCTGTCTAGAAGGCTGGGCCCAGCGGGTAGTGATCAATGGCTCGGTGTCAGGATGGCGGTCTGTTTCTAGCGGAGTGCCGCAAGGTTCGGTTCTAGGTCTGGTTTTGTTCAATATCTTTATTAATGACCTGAATGAGGGGATGGATTGCACCCTCAGCAAGTTTGCAGATGACACTAAGCTAGGGGGAGAGGTAGATACGCCTGAGGGCAGAGATAGGGTCCAGAGTGACTTAGACAAATTGGAGGATTGGGCCACAAGAAATCTGATGAGGTTCAACAAGGACAAGTGCAGAGTCCTGCACTTGGGACGGAAGAATCCCCAGTATTGTTACAGGCTGGGGACCAACCGGCTAAGTAGCAGTTCTGCAGAAAAGGACCTGGGGATTACAGTGGATGAGAAGCTGGATATGAGTCAACAGTGCGCCCTTGTAGCCAAGAAGGCTAATGGCATATTAGGGTGCATTAAGAGGAGCGTTGCCAGCAGATCCAGAGAAGTGATTATTCCCCTTTATTCAGCTCTGGTGAGGCCACATCTGGAGTATCGTGTCCAGTTCTGGGCCCCCCACTACAAAAAGGATGTCGACGCATTGGAGAGGGTCCAGCGGAGGGCAACCAAAATGATTAGGGGTCTGGAGCATATGACCTACGAGGAGAGGCTGAGGGAGTTGGGTTTGTTTAGTCTGCACAAGTGAAGAGTGAGGGGGGATTTGATAGCAGCCTTCAACTTCCTGAAGGGAGGTTCCAAAGAGGATGAAGAAAGGCTGTTCTCAGTAGTGACAGATGGCAGAACAAGGAGCAATGGTCTCAAGTTGTGGTGGGAGAGGTCCAGGTTGGATATTAGGAAAAACTGTTTCACTAGTAGGGTGGTGAAGCACTGGAATGGGTTCCCTAGGGAAGTAGTGGAGTCTCCATCCCTAGAGTTGTTTAAGTCTCGGCTTGACCAAGCCCTGGCTGGGTTGATTTAGTTGGGTTTGGTCCTGCCTAGAGCAGGGGGCTGGACTTGATGACCTTCTGAGGTCTCTTCCAGCTGTATGGTTCTATGATTCTATGACATGCAGCCCCTGTCAGCCCAGCCATGGGGCTCCCTGCCTCCCGATCTGCAGCCTCTACCAAACCAGCCCTGGGCTCCCTGCTTCCCGACATGCAGCCCCTGCCAGCCCAGCCCTGGGCTCCCTGCCTCCCAACATGCAGCCCCTGCCAAACCAGCCCTGGGCTCCCTGCCTCCCGACATGCAGCCCCTGCCCCCCAGCCCTGGGCTCCCTGGCTCCCGACATGCAGCCCCTGCCCCCCAGCCCTGGGCTCCCTGCCTCCCAACCCGCAATGTCTGCCAGCCCAGCTCTGGGCTCTCTGCCTCCCAACCTGCAGCCCTTTAACATACAGTGTGTCATTTGATACAACTCTGGTCAGGTTATATGGTCTTTCCATAAAATCATGCACATTGTACATCTTTACAATTCTTAGTAACAACAGCACATCGGTTCCACAAGTTGACATGGGCAATAGGAACAAATCCACATAAAGTGTTCCCCGCGCCTCATGCCGGGATCCCCCGGCTTTAAAAGGTGTCAGACATGCTGGGACGCTATGCCCGTGTCTGATGGACATTCCGATTGTATTAAGTGTCTCGGCGAATCCCACCAGACTCAGAAGTGCCAGCACTGCTCAAAATTGACCTCCAGAGCACGTCAGGACCAAGCGAATAGGCTAAAAACGATCCTTTATGAAAAGTCTCTCCGACCTCCATCACACAACCCACCAGCGGCTCCAGAAATGGCCTCACTGACCAAGGATAAGTCATGTCCCTCTGCCCCGTCTACCCTGGCAGCATCGAGAATGGCTCATTCCCCAACCCGCTTGCTACCCTCGGCACCCTCACCCTCATGGGTCAGCACCGCGGATAAGCCTGGCATCTGGTACGGCTTCGGCCAAGACACCGGCACCACACAAACGAGCACATTCGGAGCCGAGACAAAGATCATCAGCACCGCCCGCGCCAACGGCATCAACCTCCTCTTCGGGCACCGGCCGCACTGGCGGGCCATAAGGAACATACGGCGCCGAAACAGCCATGGCACCAGTCAGTGGCACCGACACCAGCTGTGAAAAAGTCCTGCACCGACATGCCACCCCTGGACTGCTCGGCACCAGTATCGGCACCAAACAAATCCCACACCTTGGCACCGAGCCAGCATACTGCGCGCTACCGCTCCCCGGTACGGAGCCGCTCGCCGTTGGCACTGACCTCACCAACTTCTTCAGTCCAATCAATACACTCCCGCAGATTGTCTCTCATCTCACAGTCTCCAAGTGATGCAGGCACGGAACCCAGGAGCAGATTCTCCTCCCAACACTCTAGTCCTGTGCACAGACCTCCTTCTTGGCAGCCTCCAGTCACACAATACGCATACCCACCTCCGCCACCACCATGGTATGCACAACAATATAGTTACCCACCACCGCCATACGCTACTCAATGGCAACCATGTGAGCCAAGTCCCAAGCAAAGTCATCATCATCCTCCTTCAACAACTTCCCGACCACCAGCTTTGCCACCTCTTACTGTGTCCATTACAGAGCCAAATTCCTCAAGTCGCTCTGAGATACAAGATTCTCTCTCAGAAGGTGAAGACAGGTCCCCTGTACATAATTCTTCATCCTCACCTGATGAGGCAGTCACACCTGAAGCTCCACCATTTCAAGATCTTTTCAAGAGGGTGGCGTTAGCACAGGAACGGGACTTACAGGAGGTACAAATTAAACAGTACAAGCTCCTACGTACACTAGAACCATCCACTACCTCTCGTCTGGCAATCCCTATGGACGAGGCCATTATGGACCCAGCCAATAACATCTGGCAGACTCCCGCGTCTATTCCCCCTACCAACAAGAAGGCTGACCGCAAGTACTTCATTGCGCCAAAAGATGCGGATTTCCTTTTCACCCATCCACCACCTAATTCCCTAGTGGTGGATTCTGTTCATCATAAAGGAAGACAACCCAACCTTAGGACGACGCCACAGGATAGAGACCACCACAGAATAGACATTATGGGCCGTAAGGTCTATTCGTCTGCCATCCTGCTCCTTCGAGCAGCAAACTACACGGCAATGCTTGCGGATTACGATCATGCAAATTATTCCAAACTCCAGGACTTGGTACAACATTTACCTGAACATAAACGATCAACACTCTTTAATATAATGCATGAAGGCCACGCAGTGTCGTGTACTGCCTTACAGTCCACAAGACGTAGCAGATACCGCAGCCCGTGTCACCGCATCAGCCATCGTATTATGCAGGATTTCATGGCTACAGGCTTCCAGAGTCCCCAGGGATTTACAGGAAAAGGTTGAGGACTTACTATTTGATATACCAACCTCTTTGCTACCAAGACAGATGAGGTATTACATTCTATGAAAGACTCGCGTACGACACTCAGAACATTGGGTATGTACACCCCCCCACAAAAAGAACGAGATTCTTGACTTAACAGAGACCTAGGGAGCCTTTCCGACAGCAGCCTCGATACGATTTCCAGCAGAGACAGAGGCCACAACGTCGTAGACCCCAACGACAGCAACAGCAATGCTCTGCGACAACTCACCCACCTGCAACTAAACAACAAATTTGAAAAATATGTCAGGAGCCGAATACCCACTCCAATAACACTCGCGCCCAAGCCTCCTCAGTTCAACCACCCGATCTGGGTTTTTTTCCACCAATGGACTCAAATAACATCGGACAGATGAGTCCTACAACTGATCCAACATGTTACATCATCCCCTTCATCTCTATGCCTCCCACCCATCCCCCTACCCCGTCCCTTTTCAGGGACCCATCTCACAAAATCCTCGTACATCAGGAAGTTTCACACCTATTACAGTTGGGGGCTGTGGAACAAGTACCACCGGAATTCCATGGTCGGGGCTTCTATTCAACTTACTTCCTAACGCAGAAGAAGAATGGAGGATGGCGTCCCATATTGGACCTCAGGAGACTCAACAAGTACATTGCTTATCACAGACTACTGGGCTAGATGGACCTTTGGTATGACCCAGTACGGCCATTCTTATGTTCTCTCAAAATCCACGTTACATCCAATGCAGAAGTTGGAGTTCATAGAAGCACTCATCAATACCGTGGCAGCAAAGGCCATTCTACCCGAACACAGATTCAACACCATGCACGATCTTATCATGAATGCACAACTAGTTCCTACCATGACGGTACGCGAATGTCTCAAGATTCTAGGGCATATGGCCTCCACGACATATGTGGTCAAGCTTGCCAGACTTCACATGAGAGGCCTTCAGTCATGGTTAACCATGACTTACAAGCCCTCCAGAGATTCTGTCTCCAAACAAGTGACTATTCCACCTCGCATTCTAAACTCACTGCAATGGTGGACAAATCCTCAGAATATGTTAGAAAGCGTACCATTCCATCAACCTTCTCCCACACTCACTATAGTGACAGATGCGTCACTCATGGGCTGGGGAGCACACCTAGGCACCATCACAGCTCAAGGCAAATGGTCCTTTATGGAACAAACCTTACATATCAACCTTCTCGAGTTGCGAGCAGTCAGATATGCATGCCAACACTTCCAACCCTACATAACTTACAAATCCATTTCTATAATGACAGACAATACCACCTGCATGTACTATATCAACCAACAGGGAGGGGCACGATCCCACTCCTTTGCATGGAAGCCATCAGATTATGGAATTGGTGCCTTACACACCATGTTACCCCCATAGCTTCCTACCTACCTGGAGTACTCAATGTCACGGCAGATGCCCTGAGCCGCACGTCCCACGATCAACACGAATGGGAGATGGACAGGAATGCGCTTGCCCCAGTTTTCCGCCAATGGGGACAACCGGACGTAGACCTCTTTGCCACAAAAAGAAACAGAAAGTGTCATCTCTATTGTTCAAGGGCAGCTCTAGGGAAGCACTCCCTCGGCGACACCTTTTCTATCACATGGGACGGTCCTCTCCTCTATGCCTTCCCGCCCTTTCCCCTCCTTCACAAGGTAATCAACAAGATCAGAACAGATCGTGCTTGAGCCATACTTGTGGCACCAGCATGGCCCAGACAGACGTGGTATCCTTACCTTTACAAGATGGTGATAGTAGATCCATATGCCTTCCCACTTCACCACGACCTCCTATTGCAGAACTATGGGAGGGATCTCCATCCAGAACTCCACACGCTGCATCTTCACGCCTGGTTCCTTCATGGCTCCAAGATGCCGAAAATGCCTGTTCAGAACCTGTGAAAGAGATACTGATCAATAGTAGGAGACAGTCCACTAGGAGAACGTATCTCTACAAATGGAACAGATTCGTGCACTGGTTCAAAAGTTCCCACATAACATCCCCTGAGCACGCCCCCCTTCCCACCCTACTGGACTACTTGCTACACCTGAAGCGGTCGGACCTAGCTCTTACTACCATCAAAATACATGTAGCCGCAATAGCAGCCTTTCATCATACAGGACAAGGGGTCTCCTTTCTCACTGACCCAATAACTAAAAGATTTTTTAAGGGGCTACCGAATACCTTCCCACCAGTCCAACCACCATTTCCTATCTGGGACCTCAACCACATTCTCAAGAGCTGACAAAGCCACCCTTCGAACCACTGGCAACCTGCTCCTGGTCTCATTTATCAATGAAAGTCTCATTCCTCGTGGCAATAACCTCCAGTAGGAGGGTGAGTGAACTTGCCGCACTGATGGCTGATCCCCCTTATACAGTATTCACAAAGGATAGGGTAATACTTCTGCCACACCCTAAGTTCCTCCCCAAAGTCCTTTTGCCTTTTCATGTCAATGAACCTATACACTTACCTGCATTTTTTCCTAAGCCTCATGCCGATCCAGTTCAGGCAGCATGGCACACTCTGGATGTCCGCAGGGCACTTGCATTTTATCTCGACCACACCAAGCCCTGGCGACTATCCCAAGCCTTTTTTTGTCCTACGCGGAACGATCCAAAGGACAGGCAGTCTCATCACAAAGGATTTCTAAATGGATCTCTTCTCGTATTCGAACATGTTATGTACTCTACAACAAAAACTTACCTGAAACGATTACAGCACATTCCACCAGGGCAATGTCCTCCACTACTGCCTTTCTCAGCAATGTTCCTCTACAAGATATCTGTAATGCCGCCACCTGGTCTTTGGACCATACTTTTGCACAACATTATGCTCTCTCTTCCTCAATTGCCTCGTCCATGGCTGTGGAACAGGCAGTATTGTCCACAGTGACTAACACGGGGCTCCAAACCCACCTCCTCAGGTCGACAACTGCTGTGTAGTCACCCAGAGTGGAGCACCCATGGGGACCACTCAAAGGAGAAGAAAGAGTTACTCACCTTGTGCAGTAACGGTACTTCTTCAAGATGTGTCCCTGGGGGTGCTCCACTACCATCCCTCCTTCCCCTGCTTGGAGCCCTATGCTCTAACAGGTAGAGAAGGAATGGAGGAGCCGCGCTGCGCAGCACGCACGCCTAATGGATTCCAGCGACACGGGGGAGCTCTGGCGTGTGCGCGGCGCAGTGGAAACAGCTAGAAAGATCTCCGGTCGCTGGTGCGAGGACGCACCAGCACCCAGAGTGGAGCACCCACGGGGACACATCTCGAAGACGCACCGTTACTGCACAAGGTGAGGAGTCCTGTGGCACCTTATAGACTAACTGAAGTGTTGGAGCATAAGCTTTCGTGGGCAAAGACCCACTTCCTCAGATGCATGTAGTGGAAATTTCCAGAGGCAAGCCAGAATCAGGCTGGAGATGACGAGGTGGATCCAATCAGGGAGGATGAGGCCCACTTCTAGTAGCTGATCTGGAGGTGTGAATTCCAAGAGAGGAGAAGCTGCTATTGTAGTTAGCTAGCCATTCACAGTCGTTGTTTAATCCTGAGTTGTTTGTGTCAAACTTGAAGATGAACTGTAGCTCAGCAGTTTCTCTTTGAAGTCTGGTCCTGAAGTTTTTTTGCTGCAGGATGGCTACCTTTAGATCTGCAATTGTGTGTCCAGGGAGACTGAAGTGTTCTCCTACAGGTTTTTGTATGTTGCCATTCCTAATATCTGATTTGTGTCCATTGATTCTTTTACGTAGGGACTGTCCAGTTTGGCCGATGTATATAGCAGTGGGGCACATGATGGCATATATTACGTTACTAGATGTGCAGGAGAATGAACCTCATGAAGAAATCTATCAACCTCATGAAGAAACTTGCACAAGTACAAACAGATATCATCTTTCTCTCCAAATGCAAACGGATGGACATCATACCAAATGGACTGAAGTTGAAAAATCCATTGCTATCTACATACTGCACAGACTACAGTGAGAGATTATGCCATACACTATCTAAAAAACTGAGGAACCACCTGATCAGCATCCTGTACAGCAAACAGGAAAACATCAAAAAAGAGCTTTCCAATCGAGTCTCTCATAAAAAACCAACCTTCCCCACAAATGGACTTTACTAAAATAAGACAGGAGATCTACATTACACACTTCACTTCTCTACAGAGGAAAAAGGACTGTAAGCTATCTAAAATCCTACCTGCCACATGGGGCCACAACAGTGGTACCCCTAACTCACCCAGCAATATCGTCAATCTTTCCAACTACACACTCAGCCCGGCAGAAGAGTCTGTTCTATCTCGGGGACTCTCTTTTTGCCCCACCACCACCACTAACATGATACAGTTCTGCGGTGATCTGGAAGCCTACTTTCGCCGTCTTCATCTCAAGGAATACTTCCAACACAACACTGAACAGTGCACTGACACACAGATACCTTCCCACCAACAGCACAAGAAGAAGAACTCCACATGGACTCCTCCTGAGAGTCAAAATGACAGTCTGGACCTCTACATAGAATGCTTTCGCCGACGTGCACAGGCAGAAATTGTGGAAAAACAGCATCGCTTGCCTTGTAACCTCAGTCGTGCAGAACGCAATGCCATCCACAGCCTCCGGAACAACTCTGACATTATAATCAAAGAGGCTGACAAAGGAGGTGCTGTTGTCATCATGAACAGGCCTGACTACCTAAAGGAGGCTGCCAGACAACTCTCCAATACCAAATTCTACAGGCCTCTTTCCTCAGATCCCACTAAGGAATACACTAAGAAACTGCACCATCTGCTCAGGACACTCCCTACACAAGCACAGGAACAAATCGACACACCCTTAGAGCCCCGACTAGGGTTGTTCTATCTATTACCCAAGATCCACAAACCTGGAAATCCCGGACGCCCCATCATCTCGGGCATTGGCACTCTCACTGAAGGACTGTCTGGATATGTGGACTCTCTACTCAGACCCTACACCACCAGCACTCCCAGTTACCTCCATGACATTACTGATTTCCTGAGAAAACTACAATGCATTGGTGATCTTCCAGAAAACACCATCCTAGCCACCATGGATGTAGAGGCTCTCTGCACAAACATCCCACATGCAGATGGAATACAAGCTGTCAGGAACAGTATCCCCTGATGATGCCACAGCACAACTGGTGGCTGAACTCTGCAAATTTATCCTCACACACAACTATTTCAGATTTGGTGACAATATATGCCTCCAGACCAGTGGCACTGCTGTGGGCACCTGCATGGCCCCACAATACACCAACATTTTTATGGCTGACCTGGAACAACACTTCCTCAGCTCTCGTCCATTTACGCCCCTTCTCTACCTACGCTACATCGATGACATCTTCATCATCTGGACCCATGGGAAGGAGACTCTGGAAGAATTTCACCACGATTTCAACAGTTTCCACCCCACCATCAACCTCAGCATGGACCAGTCTACACGGGAGGTCCATTTCCTGGACACCACGGTGCAAATAAGTGACGGTCACATAAACACCACCCTATACCGAAAGCCTACCGACCGCTACGCTTACCTGCATGCCTCCAGCTTCCATCCCGGATACACCACACGATCCATTGTTTACAGCCAAGCACTGAGGTACAACCGCATATGCTCCAACCCCTCAGACAGAGACCTACGCCTACAAGATCTTCAACAAGCATTCTGTAAACTACGATACCCACATGAGGAAGTGAGGGAGACAGATTGACAGAGCCAGATGTGTACCCAGAAGCCTCCTGCTATGGGACAAGCCCAAGAAAGAAACCAACAGAACACCACTGGCCATCACCTACAGTCCTCAGCTAAAACCTCTCCAACGCATCATTAGTGATCTACAACCCATCCTGGACAATGATCCCTCACTTTCACAGGCCTTGGGAGGCAGGCCAGTCCTTGTCCACAGACAACCCGCCAACCTGAAGCATATTCTCACCAGCAACTATACACCGCACCATAATAACTCTAACTCAGGAACCAATCCATGCAACAAACCTCGGTGCCAACTCTGCCCACATATATACACCAGCAACACCATCACAGGACCTAACCACATCAGCCATACTGTCACTGGTTCATTTTCCTGCACATCTAGTAACGTAATATATGCCATCATGTGCCAACAATGCCCCACTCCTATATACATTGGCCAAACTGGACAGTCCCTGCGTAAAAGAATCAATGGACACAAATCAGATATTAGGAATGGCAACATACAAAAATCTGTAGGAGAACACTTCAGTCTCCCTGGACACACAATTGCAGATCTAAAGGTAGCCATCCTGCAGCAAAAAAACTTCAAGACCAGACTTCAAAGAGAAACTGCTGAGCTACAGTTCATCTTCAAGTTTGACACAATCAACTCAGGATTAAACAACGACTGTGAATGGCTAGCTAACTACAATAGCAGCTTCTCCTCTCTTGGAATTCACACCTCCAGATCAGCTACTAGAAGTGGGCCTCATCCTCCCTGATTGGATCCACCTCGTCATCTCCAGCCTGATTCTGGCCTGCCTCTGGAAATTTCCACTACATGCATCTGAGGAAGTGGGTCTTTGCCCACGAAAGCTTATGCTCCAACACTTCAGTTAGTCTATAAGGTGCCACAGGACTCCTCGCCACTTTTGCAGATTCAGACTAACACGGCTACCCCTCTGATACTTGCACAAGGTGAGTAACTCTTTCTTCCCCCATAGGCATGGTGCTGCCACACACAGACAGACAACTAGAGACAGTCTCTCCTTCATCCCAGCACCCCTGGCTATTCTCAGGCACACAGCTAGCAACTGAGATTATGTCTACACTTGCACCCTAGTTCGAACTAGGGATGCAAATGTAGGCATTCGAAATAGTCAGTGAAGCAGGGATTTAAATATCCCGCGCTTCACTAGCATGATCTTGCTGGCGTTACAACAGCTCAACAGCTGTTTGAAAGTGAAAGTGCGTGCGGGATGCGTTAGTTGAACCAAACCCTTGGTTCGAACGAACATTACTCCTCATTTTTTGAGGAGTAATGTTAGTTCGAACCAAGGGGTTTGGATCCAACTAACATGTCCCGGCGTGCACTTTCACTTTCCAAACAGCTGTTGAGCGGAGTAACGCACCGGCGAGATCATGCTAGTGAAGCGCAGGATATTTAAATCCCCGCTTCATTGACTATTTCGAATGCCTACATTTTCATCCCTAGTTCAAACTAGCGTGCAAGTGTAGACATACTCTGAGACAGCTTCTTTCGCTGATGCACTGCCACTCTCAGCCTCCAAACTGCCAGTGTCCACGCACTGTGGCTGCTCACACTGAGCCCCCTCACACAAATCACTTCCAGCTTGTGCAAGTTCAGACTCACAAGCATCACCAGCCAACAACCCATCACCCTCCAGAATGTTATCTTGTTTCTCAGCTAGGAATTCACCCTGGCCATCCCCTGCAACCTGCTCCGGAGAAGCACTGTCCTGACCCCTGGGTTCTCCCTGCCCTGCTTCTGATTCCAGCCTCACCTCTGAGGCATCAGACAGGCCCTCAGAGCCCTCACTCACAGGCTCACTGCTCCCTTGCACAGACACACGGCTATCTCCCTCAGGCAAACATCTAGAGAATCTCCCTCCTTAGTTACAGTAGGACTGACTAGCCCTAGTCAACTGCCCAGAGTCACACGCACCCCCTTCACAAACCTCCCTGTTAGCTACAGGTAACACAGAGGAGTTGCATTCATACATGCTTTGGGGCTGGGTTAAGACATCAGCCATGTCATCATCGCACCACATACCCACATGGTTATACATTGAACTCCCAGGAGGATACAGTCTCTTTTCTTCTTTTATTTTCTTAAGCTGAAGTTCAAGTCTGGCAGCTCTCTCCTCGGCTTGTCTGATTCTTCTGTCCAACTCTGCCATCCTCGCTGCATGTTCTCAGTCTAGCTTCTGCCTTCTCTCAGCGGATTCTTGCGTCCCTTCATCAGCTTCTCTTCGTGCCTTAGCCCTTCTCTGCTCAGCTAGCAGATGAAATTCCTCAAGTTCTTGTTTATATTTAAGTTGCATTCTCATTTCTTCTGTGGTATCTCTAGCCACCACCAAAGATCTCGGTTCTTCATGAGACGCTTTCTCAGTAAAGTCAATGCCTTTCACCAAGAACAAAATGTTCAGAGACTTTCTGTCCAGACTCTTATATGGTCACTGACTCATTTCAGCGGCTCTTTAACCAACCAAACTCTCAATACCAAAAATCAAATTTAGACAGCATGGGGTTTTGACCCAAAGCTCAGTTGACCAAGATCTGTGGATCCTGCCGACTACACCACTATGACAGACCGGGCCAGGTCTGGGCACCGCTGAGGGCGTCCGCTCAGGGCGAATTGCTCAAAACCAGGGCTGCTTACAGCCCCTGACTGGAGACCTTTCCCAAACAGGTCACAAACCAGTCACACTGAGCGCTTCAGCTGCCAATCCAGCCAGCAGGAAGTCTCCCGAGGAAAACCCCTCAGAAACCCCAGCTCACCCTGTGCCACAATCAGCCCCAGGCCTGCACACAGGTGAGGAGTTATAGAACCCAATCTCACCTACCCTGAACGGGTTCTCCCAGTCCCAAAGAACCAGCCACAGTTCCCAGGTCAATTTACACGTTAGAGCTTGTCCACAAGGTCACGCTGGGCCAGTCCTTTAGAATAAAAAATCTGGGGCTATGTCTACACTGCAGGCTTCTTGCGCAAGAATTGTTTTGCACAAGAGTTCTTGTGCAAAAGGTCTTTCACAAGAGTGCGTCCACACTGCCATGTGCTTTTGCGCAAGAGCGTCCAAGGCAGTGTGGACACTCTCTGGCGCAAGAAAGCTCTGATGGCCATTTTAGCCATAGGGCTTTCTTGCGCGCAAGAAATTCATGTTGCCTGTCTACACTGCCTTCTTGTGGAAGAGCTCTTGCGCAAGAGGGCTTATTCCTCATGGGGAGAGGAATAACTCTTCCAGAAGCAGCCCTGTTTTCTGATGCTATACTGTAAATTTACTTGCGCAAGAACGTGCGTGCAGTGTAGACACTCTGCAAGTTTTTGCACAAGAACAGCCATTCTTACGTAAAAAGCCTGCAGTGTAGACGTAGCCTAAAGGTTTATTAACAGAAGAAAGAAAAGGTGGAGAGTAAGGTTGTTAAGGAGAATACGTTACATGCACCAGTCTCCAAGTTCTTGATGCAGGCTCTTAACAGAGATGTTACAAACTGCTAGCTTAGAAGTCTCTGGTGTACATCCTGTGTCAGGACGGGTCGGCAATCCTTCCCGGCTTGCTGTCCCTCGCAAGGCTGCATCCAGGATCAGTAGCAAGTTTGAAGACAAGATGGAGTCCGCCTCATGGCACTTATATATCTCTGGTGTCTCCCAAACTGGAGCTGGTCACATGATGGCATGATTCACATGCCAGCAGCCATGAGATACTGTCTGGTCTGCAGGTTTCCAGACGCATTCCTCAGGTGTGTATTGGGCCACCTGAGAGCCATTGTCCTTGGAGTTGTGCTAGTTAGCACAGTCATTCACTGGACATTCCTTCTTTGCAGCAGGCAGTCCAGGCCCTTTGCTCTGTCTCAGGCAGAGAACACTCACAGTACTAGCACAGAGCCCGTATTCATAACTCCACATACAAATGTCACACTAATACATGAGTAGGAGACATAGAATCAATAGAACATAAGCTTTCATTTGATACCTCACATGGCCCCCTTTGTACAGACTTTGGGGCAACCCCACCCCCCAACCCCGTGGGTGCAGTAGTGATCTGTCTGCTCATTATAAAATCCAATAACATGAAGCATTGCCAGCTCAGCCCTGGGCTCCCTGCCTCCCGACCTGCAGCCCCTGCCAGCTTAGCCCTGGGCTCCCTGCTTCCCGACCCGCAGCCTCTGCCAGCCAAGCCCTGAGCTCCCTGCCTCCTGACGTGCAGTCCCTGGGCTCCCTGCTTCCTGACCCACAGCCTCTGCCAGCCAGGCCCTGAGCTCCCTGCCTCCTGACGTGCAGTCCCTGCCAGCTCAGCCCTGGGCTCCCTGCCTCCCGACCCACAGCCCCTGCCCCCCAGCCCTGGGCTCCCTGCCTCCTGACCTGCAGCCCCTGCCCCCCAGCCCTGGGCTCCCTGTCTCCCGACCTGTAGCCTCTGCAAGCCTAGCCCTGGGTTCCCTGCTTCCAGACCTGCAGCCCCTGCCAGCCTAGCCCTGGTCTCCCTGCCTCCCGACCTGCAGCCCCTGCCCCCCAGCCCTGGGCTCCCCCCATCACAGCCCTGCCGGTGCCCCTCACTCCTGACCCGCAGCCCCTGCCAGCCCAGCCCTGGGCTCCCCCCATCACAGCCCTGCCGGTGCCCCTCAGTCCTGACCTGCAGCCCCTGCCCCCCAGCCCTGGGCTCCCCCCATCACAGCCCTGCCAGTGCCCCTCACTCCTGACCCGCAGCCTCTGCCCCCCAGCCCTGGGCTCCCCCCATCACAGCCCTGCCGGTGCCCCTCAGTCCTGACCTGCAGCCCCTGCCCCCCAGCCCTGGGCTCCCCCCATCACAGCCCTGCCGGTGCCCCTCAGTCCTGACCTGCAGCCCCTGCCAGCCCAGCACTGTGCTCCCCCCACATCTGCTGTGTCCCTCACTCCTGGCCCACAGGAATTCCAGCCCTGAGCTTCTCCCACCTGTGTCTTCTGTGCCCCCAGTCTGGACCTGCCCTCTCCCCGAGTGGGCCTGCTCCCGCACAGTCACAGCTCTGCTGACCCCGCGCACGGCTGTCCCTGCTAGCCCATACGGGCCTGGTGTGACGGGAGGGGCCCGCTGGTCTTTCTGTCCTACAGTTCAGTCCCCCTGTGGCTATGGAGAAAGTGGCTGAGTGGCAGAGGGAAGCATCCCACATAGAAGAGGTCCTGCCTGTCAAACACCCCATCCTGCAGGCCTGTGTGCACAGCATTGGGAGCTTGCAGCAGGTCCTGCCCCTGCTTCAGAAACTGGCCAGCCCCCTCCTGAAGAACAGCTGCTGGTGGGAGATCTTCACAGGTGCGCCCGCGAGGAGCACCGGCAGGGGGTCCATGGCAGAGAGGGGCAGGTCCTTGGAGACTTCTCCCAGGGCCCTGCATTCAGCTCCGCCTGCTCTCAACAAAGTGGGCAGCCTGAGCAGCCGCAGCCGGCTGGGGAGGCACCGCACCTGCCCTGAGCCCCATGCTGGCCGGGAGAGGGGACAGTCAGGGGATGGCGAGTGGGTGGGGAGAGCTGCCTCCAGGCAGCAGAGCTGGGCTGGCCCATGTGGCCAACGGGCTGAGCTAAGGGACTGTGAGGTGCTTGCCACCCTGAGCAGCAGCTGGAACTGTGCCCGCAACTTCACCTGGACCGGACTCTTGGCCGGATCTCTGGGAAAAGGGCAGTGCAGTGCTCAGGCGCTGGCCTAGGACTGGGGGGCAGGGATCATGTTTGTGTGACCGTGGGCCAGTCGTTGGGCTGGGCTCCCATGTGGACAATGGGGAGAGCCCTGGCCTGCGCCCTGGGATGGCAGGGGTGAAGCCATGCCAAGCTGGCAACGTGCTTTGAGACGTGTGCTGGGGAGGAGCTCGGGGTCCTAGTGGCCCTGCTGCCAGCTCTTCTCAAGCCCGGGCCATGGTACAGCCTCCCAGGAGCTGGTGAAAAGGCCCAGTCAGTGTGCAGCCGACGCACCTGCTGATGAGGGACAGTCCTGCTGCGCCTGGTCACTCCCACAGCAGGGCTGGGCCAGGGGGCTCCTTTCCCCAGCAGGATAGCTCAGCCCTCTGCTAGGAGCAAAGAAGGCAGCCAGGGTTAGGGGCCATGCCCTGCCCTGGGAAGCAGGACTCCGAAGGGCTGCAGCCCACAGGTGCAGGAACTGCCCATGCCTGAGCTGAGTGGTGAGTGCCCCGGGGCTGGCCGAACGGGAGGCGAGAAGCCAGGCGGCGGTGGTACCGCGCGGAGCTGTGTCCTGTCCTGGGGCCACGCTGACTTGAGCCATGTGGGAGTATGGGTCTTGCTCTACAGGTGCCCGCGTGGGGAGAGCCTGGCTGTGCAATCTCTCGGGCCCAGGCAGAAGGGCTCATGGTGGGAGCTGGGTTAGGCCAACTTCACCGGGAATAGGGTGCGGGGGAGCCGTGAAGCAGCCCCCAGGCTTTCAGCCTTGCTCTGGCTCAGCTGCTAGTCACACACTGGGCACAGGGGTTGCTCTCTGGCCAGGGCCACCCAGGAGCTAAGGGCTCTTCGGCCCTTGCCATGCTCGGGGCCCACCTGGGCCTGCCACTTGCGCACTGACAGGAACCCTCATTCTCCTGCAGCAATGGCAGTGAAGTGCCCTGGCAACATGCAGTTCACGCTGGGCCAGCTGCTGTCCTACCCGATCCTGGAGCACAGCGACAGCATCCTCAAGGTGAGCAAGGCTGCCGGAGGGTGGGCACTGACAGGGCTGTAGCCCGAAGGGGAAGCGGGGTGTGGGACCGGCTGGCCCCCAGGGTGCAAGCTCAGAGCCGGGAGAACCTCCGCGTCCTGCTACTTGCCCCCTTGGGTTAGCCCTGCCCATCCAGCCAGCCTCGCCAGGCCCTGGGGTCCTCCAACACAGCAGCCGGCGCCCCCCTTCCTGCCAGACTGAGCTACCCACATACCCGGGACAGCCGGCCACAGCCAGTTTCCCAGCTCCCCTTGAGTATGGGTATGTCTACACTTGCAGCCTATTTCGGAATAGAGCTGCAAATGTAGGCACTCGGAATTGCAAATCAAGCCCGGGATTTAAATATCCCGCGCTTGAGTTGCATCTTCCCGGCCAGGCGCCATTTTTAAAATTTACAAGCCCAGAATAACTGCCCATGTCTACACGCGGCAGTGAAATGGGCGTTTGAAATAAAGCCCTAGTTCGAACTACCTGTTAAACCTCATTGCAGGAGGAATAACAAGTAGTTCGAACTAGGGCGTTATTTCGAACTACCGGGTCCCTGCCGCGTGTAGACCCGGGCAGTTACTTCGGGCTTGTAAATTTCAAAAATGGCGCCCGGCCGGGAAGATGCAAATCAAGCATGGGATATTTAAATCCCGGGCTTGATTTGCAATTCTGAATGCCTACATTTGCAGCTCTATTCCGAAACAGGCTGCAAGTGTAGACATACCCTAGGAGCCCATCCTACCTGGCACCGGGCTTGGGGCAAAGGAGACTCGAGTATATTTGCCTACAGCAGTTTGTAGGCCCCTCTTCTGGTCATTCCTGGGAACTAGCTCTCCCAGGAGTGCCCCCTTCTGGGCGGTGTCTTCCTGCCAACACCTGCCTCCTCCTCCACCCCGCCAGGATACATGGCCCTCCCAGACCATGGTGCCCTTTTTCCTGGCTGCTGCCCTGCGGTCCTCCCTCCTGGAGAGCCCAGCTGCCCCTAAGCCCACCGCTTGCCTCAGTGACCCACTGCCACTCTTCATCTAGCCCCTTCCTGCAGGCAAACTGCAGTCCCAACTAGCCCCTTCAGCACTGGCAAGGGGCTGGACCCGCTGCCCCTCTGCAGCCCTAGAGCCCTTTCCGGTCCCTGTAGCAGGACCTCAGCCTGGGGCTCCCCTGGCTTCCCAGAGCTCCCCTAAGCTCCCTTCCTCTAGTAGGTAGTGCAGTCCATCTCCTTCCAAAGCTAGAGCAAGCCTGAGCTCCCTATAGCTAGCCACCTTTTTGTAGAGCCCTGATTGGCTAGTTCTCGCCCTCTTCTGTTTGGCCGCTGCCTCCCAGGGCTGTTTTTAACCCTTTATTACTCAGAACAGGGCAGCCGTCCCATCACGTCACCCCCCTCACTCAATGTGGAGAGGAATATGCACCAAGTCGGGGTTAACTAAGCTACGATTTCCCCCGGGCCCTTTGCTTGAAGGCACGCTGGGTTAGACAGAGCAAGCAACGTTCATTAACTACAAAGAGATCTTCAGTGGCTCTAAGGGACAGCAAACAGATCCAAGCAGATTCCCTAGCAAATGAGCAAACCCACAAAAGTAACCCTGAGACACTAGAAGGAGTGAATATGGGTTAGCAGTTTCTCCTTCCAGTGGTGTCCCTGTGGGTGCTCCACTCAGGTCTCAATGCGTCCCCCAACAGAAGTTTTTGCCTAGCAGTGCCATCCTGTGCTGTTTCCATCCGTGGGCAGGAACCAGTGTCCCTCTAAGGTTTTCCGTCCAGGAGGGAAGGAGTTTTGTGTGGATGGGTGCCACTGTGGCACCCAAGTTATTAACAGTATTGTCATCGTAAACGTTCCTGGGCTTTTGTGTTTTGCTCATGATGACAATTTTGCAGCGCTTAGAGGCTATTTATTTGTTTGTTTGTTTTGTTTTTAATTGGACTATAAAATGTCATGGAGCAAAATCAAACCCCAGCATCTAAGATTGAAAGATGCTTTGAGTCTGTTACTGGGTAACATTCCCCGGAGAGTTGCATTGAGAGAGATGCCACCTTCTCTGTCTAGCATCATTAAGCTACCTGAGTGCCAATACATTGATGGCCCCACCTTATTTCTAATGTCAATGACAAGTGTGGTCATGGGCTAACTGAACTCCTGGGAACTGACTTGCCGGGCACCTAGGCAAGGTGAGGCGGGGCCGTGGGCAGAAAAGACAAGGCAGCCAGCCCTCAGCACTGCCCGGCCCGCACCGTGCGGCACCCCACCCATCATTTACAGAGCCTGGGGTTCCAGCTGCTACTGCCACAGTCGTAGGAGCAGTGGCTCGGAGCCCCAGCCCTTTTGAATTGCCAGCCCCAGGGCATTTGTCTCTTTGCCCCCAACCCGTCGGCAGGTGAAGCTGCACATTGATAGAAATCTTATGAAAAGGGCTCGAGACATTTAGAAACCTGAATTCCCTGGCAAGTCAGTGTGGAAACATACTTACTGCAGCTGGATCAGCCACCCGCCACAGGGATCCTTTGGCCCCGGCCTCCAGAGCAGCTGCCCACCACGGGGATCCATCGGCCCTGGCTGCCAGAGCAGCCGCCCGCTGCCCACCATGGGGATCCTTCGGCCCCACCCGCCAGAGCAGCCGCTCACCACGGGGAACCTTCGGCCCCGGTCTCCAGAGCAGCCCCCTGCTACCCATCACACAGCTCCTTTAAATCTGGATGTCAGAGAAGCCACCTGCCACATGGCTCCACCTCTGGCCCCAACCAGGGTAGCCAGAGCAGCCACCGCCTGCCACGCATCCCACAGCTCCAGCCCTGGGGAAGTGTTGAAGCTAGTGCCAGGGCCACATGTTGGCTGCCGTGCTGCTCCTGGGGCAGGGCAGCCGCCTGCCATGTGGTCCAGCTGTGCAGCTCTACTGAGGAGGTGGGCAGGACTCAAATTCTTGGTGTGTGCCCATGCAGGCATGCACATAAGAGGGAACACTGGCTGGAACCCAAATATACATCGGCACTGGAATCAAAGATGGTTTCCCAGAAAAATACGCATGTGCGGCACCGAACAGCACAGTCTCTGGCACCAACACCACGGGGGCCGAGCATGCATTCACCTCCCCATTTTCCCATACTTGCGGAATCTAGTCGGCACTGATGCTCTTCTAAGAATATTTCTTTCTCACCTACACCATTGTCTCCAAGCACCAGACATGGAACTGGTCATGGGAGCAGGTTCTCCTCCCAGCAGTCCTCTCCAATGGGTTCAGTAGCATCTTGGCACTCTACTAGAAAGCGGCCAACATACCATGCTCTGCAGCATCCATGGTTTAACCACCCTTAGCTGTATCCACCACAGCTGTTCCAACACCAATGGCCACCTTGGGAGCCCTGGAACAAATATCACACCCACTCCTCGCACCATCATCGTTCCTGCAAGTCGTCAGTGGCGACCTCAGCACATACACTAATGTGCTCTCCGGCCACCACCACCCCGTTTTCCCTGTCCCACTCTCCATGCTCACCTTCTGCAACCGCCCATGCGGAGCCTGTGGACGAGGATGACGACCTGCCTCATTTGGATTCCAATAGACTATCTCTGGTTCCTCAGTCCTCCTCATCTCCAGACGAGGCTGTTCTCCCGCCTCTTCCTTTCCTTCTGCAGATGACCAGCAGCAATTTCAAACGGGTAGCACAGTCCCAGGATATTGGCCAGGACAACATATTGGTGGGAGGAATGGAGGCCAGCCTTTGTCGTGTTTCCTCTGATGGTTCCATAATGGCCTCATCAATTGGCAAAGCTATTCTGGGGGACATGGCAGTTTAAAGGATTTTTAATAACCTGTGTTGTTTTTCTTGTATCTCCTGCACTGCAGGCCCCGGGCTGTATGCGGACTTCCTCAGTCTTCCTTGGAAACTTCATTCCAAAGGAGAAATGCGGAAGTGCCTGTGACGGACCAGGCCAGGTCTGGGCACAGCTGAGGGCGTCCGCTCAGGGCGATTTGCTCAAACTCGGGACTCTCTCTAGCACCTGACTGGTGGCCCTTCCCAAATAGGCCACAAACCAGTCCCCCAGAGCGCTTCAGCTGCCTGCCTGGCCAGCCAGAAGCCTCACGAGCAAAACCCCTCAGACACCCCAGCTATATCCTTGCCCCAAAAAGCCCCAGGCCTAGCACACAGGTGAGAGGTTATAGAACCCAATCTCACCTACCCCGAACAAGTTCTGTCCAGTTCCAAGAAACCAGCCACAGATCCCAGGTCAATTTACACTCTGGATCTTACCCACAAACCACGCTGAGCCAACTTTAGAATCTAAAATCTAAAGGTTTATTACTAAGAAAGAAAAGCATGAGAGTAAGGTTGTTAAAGTATCATACATTACATGCATCGAATCTCCCAGTTCTCGATGCAGGCTCAGCAGAGATGTTATAACTGCTGGCTTAAAAGTCTTGGTGTACATCCTATGTCAGGATGGGTCCACAGTTCTTCCCGGCTCGTGATTCCCTGCGAGGCCGCATCTGGGATGAAGGGCTGAGCTGAGCACCAAGATGGAGTCGGCCACATGGCCTATTTATCTACCTCCCTGGCTTCTTCCAAGCTGGAGACAGTCACGTGGTCAGTGGCCAGGTGTGTCTTTGGCCTTCAGAGGTCCATTGTTCCTAGGAGCTTTGCTCGTTAGCATGTCTATGGGCTGAGCATTCCTTGTCTATTGCTCAGCCACAAACAGAGAAGTTTCCAGTATTGACACAGAATACATATTCATAATTCCCACACCCAGATACTATACAAGTATATGGATAGCATATACAGAACCAGTAGAAAGAAAGCTTTCGTTTGACACCTTACATGGCCCCCTTTGTATCAATTTTTGGGGCAAACACCCCCCCGCTCCCATGGGTGCAGCAGTGATCTGGCTGCTCCCCTCAAAATCCAGTAACGTGACAGTGCCTATCGATTAGTAATTCCATCGACTAGTCAATTAACCACATTTTAACATCCTTACTAGTCCAGTGGGGCTGCATTTACACTGCAAAGCAGCGACTCCAGCTTGTACTCTATCCCTCAGTTCCTGGGGACCTAAGAAATAAAGTAAATTCCCAGTCTGGGCCCTAGACATGAAACAGGGTCTGACTGAAATTGTGTCTCACCTGATGCATGGTGCAAACAGGTCCCAGATTTTCCAGGCCCCCCGGTAACCCACTTCCCTCTTCAGTCTCAGCCCGCACATGGGTGTCCAGGTGTTGTGCTGGGGGGAGTGAGGCCAGGCCATGATGTCACTTCCTTTCTCTGCCAAGCATCCTCCAGTGCCTACGCGCTGCCTCTAAGAACCCCCCCATTGCATACAGCCCCTTGCCTTGAGGGGCCACCTGCCTCGCTTCCTCCCCCCCTGCAGTCCTTGGATGGCGGCTCAGCTTTCCACACAGCCAGAACAAGCGTCACAGCTTCCCAGACAGCCACGTGCTCCCGTCCCACAGAGAAAGCCTCCCCAGCATCCTTGGTGCCCAGCACACGGCACTCACCCAAGGGGGCCAGGAAATGGCCTTGAGGCATGCAGGGGCATGGAGGAATGTTCGGGGGAGCAGTGACACCACCTCCCCCCAACTCACCTCAGTGGGCCACCCAGCCTGCAGGTCAGTGTCAGTTTCCACTCTGGCCACACCGATTTCTATTGGCAGCCGCCGTGCCCAGCACTGGCCCTACCCCCAGAGCCAGCCTGAGGGGAGGGGCCGGCATGTCTGAGTTTGGGGAGAGCAACTGGGGCATGGGAGGTGGGGGACTGGAAAACAGCTGGACTAGCTAGAAAGGCTCCAAGCTGTGGGCGGTGCAGCCCCCAGCAGCATGGACACCTCACTCTCCCTGAGCTGCTGCAAGCCTGACCATGCATCACTCAGGCTGCGGCTCATGCCTGCTCCGGCTGCTCCCTCTCAGCATGTGTTTGGTGCCCCTAGATCTGGTCGAGTGAGCGAGGCCGCTGCCGCTCCTTGGACATGCTGCGCCGGCTGCAGAAGGCCTGGGCTGAAAGACAGTTCCGCCTGGTCAACTTCATCCTGAACGTGCCCTACCAGGCCCCGCTGCCTGACCACCGTGCCCGCCGGCCCCCCAGCCGGCGCTACTGCCCACCCAAGCAGGAGTATGTCTCCAAAGACAGCGGCACCTTTGTGCTGTCTGGTGAGTGCTGCATGAGTTACTGACTGGCCGGGGTCTGGGCTATGCCTGAGCCTTTCACCCGTCCCTTAGCAGAGACCCCTTCAGTGTGCTAGGCCCCAAAGGGCCACACAGCGCAGGCCTGCAGCCTCCAAGACGCCGAGATGGGGCCCTTGGGCACCAGCAAGCCCTGCCACTCTCCGTGGCTCCCTGCAGTAAATCCAGCCCAGCCAGACGCCCAGGGGAAGCTGGCATGGGCCCTGTCACAGGCAGCCTTTGCAAACAAGGTCACATTTTAATAGTCACCTGGCCTTCCAAATCCAAAAGTCCTTGGCTAGAGCAGAGGGGCACAGGGGAAGCCGGAGCCCCCTGGCCAAACCCGTGCTGTGAGCAACCCAATTGTCTGTCTCTGTGGAGAGCAGCCAGGTTCTTCAGAATCCCACCTTCTATCCTTGGCCTGCCAGGGTTTCCCCCAGCGAGTGTCGGCCGCTGGCTCTGTTTCAACCACTGTCCAGTCAGCACGGTGCCCCCCGGGGAACGATCAAAATGCAGAGGAGACTGAGGCATGTGTAAGAACCATACAGATGTTTACCTCAGGCTGCATGGGGGAAAGGTTGGTCTGAGCAAGCTGGGACAGAGCCAGCACTCTCCCTCCCAGGGAGACATGGGGCAGCTGTTGGCCTCTGACCACCGACTGCCTTCAACTCGGAGACTGGCCAGACCATGAGAGTCCCCTAAGGACAGGGACACCACCCGGAGTTCCCTGGTGTCTCTTCTCTCCAGGGAATGGAGGACTCCAGCTGCTCTGGCCCTGGCTGGTTCCCCCTCCTCACTGGAAGCTTCTGGCCCCAGGCTTGGGGGAAACTCACCCATCCCACCCACTGTGCCAGAGCCCAGGACTGGGCAGCAGCACCCCCAGGAGTCCAGAACTCAGAGAGCCTCCATGGCCAAGTTGCTGGGATCAGCTGGGGCCACACCCCTGGGCATGCAGGTGTCCAGTGCCTTTGGGCTGCCAGACTCTCCCCCTCTTCTCTCTCTGAGTACAGACACGGCAGAGCTCAAAGCCCTGGCAGAGGCAAGCCTGCTGACCCTGAAGAGCATCATCCTCTCGCCCCACGCCACGGAGCTTCGGGAGGAGGCCGAGAGCTGGACCAGCACCTTGCGCAGCTTTGGTGAGGGACCGGGGGTGTGAAGGGGAAGCGCTTGGGCAGAGAGGTGGCAGGCTGTCTTCCGCCCGGGCGCTGGCTTGTCCTTCCACCGGGTGTCTGCACTGTGATGTGGGGCTGGGCGCTGGGGGCCCCATCGTTTGTAGGCCAGGCCTGAGCGTCCCTCCTGACCACTGACCTACATTTAGACCTGCTGGCCCTGGAACCTGCCCCCATGCTCCTGTGTCTGCAAACCCGAGTCCAAGCAGCTTATCCCAAGCTTCCTTGTGCCTTCTCCATCTGTAACCTCTGGAGATTTGGCCCTTCCACCGCATTTCCCAGGAAGCTCTTGCAGCCTACCAGCCTGTCTTGTGGGGCTATCCCAGAAGCGCGGGGCTCTGTGCATAAGTGGGGGCCTCTGTGCCACAACTGTGCCCCCCATCCTCCTCTTTCTCCTTTGGTCCCACCCTCTGGCTAGGCCAAATGCAAGAGTCAGGCTGTGGTAAGAGCTGCTCAGTGGGCCCAGGCCACTGTGGAGAGCCCCAAATCCTCCACCTGCCCTTGGGGGAGAGCCAGGCTGCCCACAATGAGGACTATTTCTTCTATTTCCTCAATTCTACTTGCCATCACAACATCCCAGGGCAACGAGTTGGGTATTGGGTGAAAAAGTACTTGGTCTCCTACATCCTGCTGCCTGATAGCTTCATCAGGGGCCTCCTGGTTTAGCCATTGTGGGAAAGGGTGAATAATAGTTCTTGGAGTGGTGTCCTTGGGGCAACTCACTTCAGGTCTTGGTGCATCCCAGGGCCACTGAGGGAAATTTTCTGTAGCTGTGTCTGTCCAGGCCACACGTGTGCAGTAGACCTCTTGTGGCACCTTTGGTGCCTTGACCAGCCCCCTCAGTTCCTTCTCCACTGCACTTGGCCTGAGATGAACGGCTTGGCGGTATCCCACTGTCTGTCACCCACCCTAACAATATCCGTTCAGCTGTTTTAGCAGAGCTTTGTGGTTACCTATGTAGTTAGTAACAGAGTAACTCATTAGTAATTCAGTTCAATAATGTAGTTAGTGTCAGAGTACCTCGTTAGTAATTCAATTAAATAGTTTAGTCAGAGTACCTCGTTAGTAATTCAGTTCAATAGTTTAGTCAAAGTACCTCATTAGTAATTCAGTTCAATGGTGTAGTTAGTGTCAGAGTACCTCGTTAGTAATTCAATTAAATAGTTTAGTCAGAGTACCTCATTAGTAATTCAGTTCAATGGTGTAGTCAGAGTACCTCATTAGTAATTCAGTTCAATGGTGTAGTTAGTGTCAGAGTACCTCGTTAGTAATTCAATTAAATAGTTTAGTCAAAGTACCTCGTTAGTATTTCAGTTCAATAGTGTAGTCAGAGTACCTCATTAGTAATTCAGTTCAATGGTGTAGTTAGTGTCAGAGTACCTCGTTAGTAATTCAATTAAATAGTTTAGTCAGAGTACCTCGTTAGTAATTCAGTTCAATGGTGTAGTTAGTGTCAGAGTACCTCGTTAGTAATTCAATTAAATAGTTTAGTCAAAGTACCTCGTTAGTAATTCAGTTCAATGGTGTAGTTAGTGTCAGAGTACCTCGTTAGTAATTCAATTAAATAGTTTAGTCAGAGTACCTCGTTAGTAATTCAGTTCAATGGTGTAGTGTAGTTAGTGTCAGAGTATCAGTTCAATGGTGTAGTCAGAGTACCTCGTTAGTAATTCAGTTCAATGGTGTAGTTAGTGTCAGAGTACCTCGTTAGTAATTCAATTAAATAGTTTAGTCAGAGTACCTCGTTAGTAATTCAGTTCAATGGTGTAGTCCAGTGGTCACCAACCAGCAGATCGGGATCTACTGGTAGATCTTGGAGCCCTTCACAGGTGACCCTGAGAGGTTGGCCAGGAGTCTATCAAGTGCCTGCACTTCAGCTGCCCCTCTCAGCACGGCCGTGCTACCCTTGTCCTTTGCCTTGGAGCTGTCCCCCACCCATGGGAGCCTCCTGCTTGCTGTGCAGGGCACAGGAAGAATAGGAAAGGGGGTTACTGATCTCACGGTGCTCCTCCCTCCACCCTGTATCCCACCTCCACAGAGCAGAGAGGGGCAGGGATGGAGAGAGCTTGCTGGCTGTTTTTGGGAGTGGTGCAGGGCCAGGGCAGGGGTGAGCCTGCCTTAGCCCCCTGCACCATCACCCAGAAGCCACCTGTGGTAAGCGGTGCTCAGCTGGAGCCTGCATTCCAAACCCAGGCCCCAGTCCTGAACCTCTCCTGCACCCCAAATTCCTGCCCCCAGCCTGATAAAAGTGTGAAGATGGGGAAGGGAGGATGGAGTGAGCAGGGGCAGGGCCTGGGAGAAGGGGCAGGAAGGAGGTGGGTGTGATGTAGCGGGGGGCTGTCCACTCTTGTGGCTCTGGATCCTGTCTGGTTTTGCATTCCCTGGTTGCCATGTTGGGCTGTGTGTGACCCCTACTGCCCTATGCTGGTCTGCAGAGACTGTGCGTGTCTGTGTGCACTGCCCAGCGGAGGGATGGTCCCTGAGGGCAGGCACGTAGGCCATAAATTAGCAACTTCATACCTGGCCAGGGGAAGGAGTTTGAACAAAGGAAGGCGTTATCTGGGGGGATGAGTGTTCTGTGGCTGGGAGAAGGGGCAGTCTTGGCTGAGGGAAGCATGAAGGAAGCAGACTAAGTCCAAACAGGGCGGTTCAGGGGCCTGCGAATCCCTTGCCCCCAAGAGGACTAAGGCTCTGCCCTGGCTCCAGTGGCAAAGTTGAGCCTGTGCTGCACCATGTCTCTGAGAAGCAAATAAACCTTCTATTCTGTGGCCTGAGTGAGAGTCACGTCTGGCTGAGGACGGGGGTACAGGGTCAGGGGCTCCCCAATGCACCATCACAGTGGGACAGGGGTATTTGGGTTTGAGGTAGATCCTGGATTTCACTTAAATTCAAAAAGTGATTTCATGCTTAAAAAGTTTGAAGACCAGTGGTGTAGTTAGAGTAGCTCATTAGTAATTCAGTTCCATAGTGTAGTGTGATGGGCCGGGCCGGGTCTGGGCACCGCTGAGGGTGTCCGCTCAGGGCAAATTGCTCAAAACCAGGGCTGCTTACAGCCCCAGACTGGAGACCTTTCCCAAATAGGCCACTAACCAGTCACACCGAGCACTTCAGCTGCCAATCCGGCCAGCAGGAAGCATCCCAAGCAAAACCCCGGACACCACAACTTTCCCTGTGCCACAATCAGCCCCGGGCCTACACACAGGTGATGGGTTATTGTGACGGACCGGGCTGGGTCTGGGCACAGCTGAGGGCGTCCGCTCAGGGCGAATTGCTCAAATTCGGGGCTCCTTACAGCCCCCAGACTGGAGACCTTCCCAAACAGGCCACAAACCAGTCCCACAGAGAGCTTCAGCTGCCTGCCTGGCCAGCCAGAAGCCTCACGAGCAAAACCCCTCTGACACCCCAGCAATATCTGTGCCCCAGATGGCCCTGGGCCTCATACACAGGTGGGGGGTCTTAGAACCCAACCCCACCTACCCCGAACAAGTTCTGTCCAGTTCCAAGAAACCAGCCACAGATCCCAGGTCAATTTACACTCTGGATTTTACCCACAAGATCACGCTGAGCCAATCCTGTAGAATCTAAAATCTAAAGGTTTATTACTACAAGAAAGAAAAGCATGAGAGTAAGGTCGTTAGTGTCATACATTACATGCATCGAATCTCCCAGTTCTCGATGCAGGCTTGCAGCAGAGATGTTATAACTGCTGGCTTAAAAGTCTTTGGTGTACATCCTACGTCAGGATGGGTCCACAGTTCATTCCGGATCCTCGATCCCTGCACTCTTGCCTCTGGGATGAAGGGCTGAGCTGAGCACCAAGATGGAGTCGGCCACATGGCATATTTATATCCCCCCCTGGCTTCTTCCAAGCTGGAGGGAGTCACATGGCCAGTGCCCAGGTGTGTCTTTGGCCTCCAGAGGTCCATTGTTCCCTGGAGCTTTGCTCATTAGCATGTCCATGGGCAAACATTCCCGGCCCATTGCTCTGCCTCAGACAGAGAATCTTTCAGCATCAACACAGAGTACATATTTATAACTTCACACACAGACATTATACACTTATATGAATAGTATATATAGAATCAGAAGAAAGTAAGCTTTTAGTTGACACCTCACATGGCCACCTTTGTACCAACTTTTGGGGCAAACACCCCTTCCCCATGGGTGCAGCCGTGATCTGGCTGCTCCCCTAAAATCCAGTAACGTGACAGTTATAGAACCCAATCTCACCTACCCTGAACAGGTTCTCCCGATCCCAAAGAACCAGCCACAGTTCCCAGTGAGTTTACACTTTGGATCTTTCCCAAACGAGCTTGCTGGGCCAATGCTTTAGAATCTAAAATCTAAAGGCTTATTAATAAAATAAAGAAAAGGTGGATAATAAGGTTATTAAGGAGAATATATTACATGAACCAGTCACCAAGTTCTTGATGCAGGCTCTCAGAATAGATGTTTCAAACTGCTAGCTTAGAAGTCTCTGGTGTACATCCTATGTCAGGATGGGTCAGCAATCCTTCCCGGTTCGCTGTCCCTCACAAGGCTGCATCTGGGATCAGTAGCAAGACTCTAAGATGGAGACTGCTTCATGGCACTTATATATCCATTCCTGGTACCAGCTGGAGCTGGTCACATGATGCATGTTTCACATGCCAGTGTCCATGAGGTACTGGCCAATCTGCAGGTTTCCAGACTCATTCCTCGTGTGTATTGGCTACCCCGAGAGCCATTGTCCCTGGAGCCATGCTAGTTAGCACAGTCATTCACTGGAGATTCCTTCTTTATAACAGGCAGTCCAGGCCCATTGCTCTGTCTCAGGTAGAGAACATTCACACTACCAGCCCAGAGCCCATATTCATAACTTCACATACAAATATCATGCCAGTACATGAGTAGCATACCTAGAATCAGTAGAACATAAGCTTCCATTTAACACCTCACATGGCCCCCTTTGTACAGACTTTGAGGAAACACCCCCCCCCATGGGCGCAACAGTGATCTGTCTAGTCAGAGTAGCTCGTTCTTCTTCGAGTGGTTCCCGTGGGTGCTCCACTCATGGGTGCTCCACTCATGGTGTCGGGCTCATCCCAGCACTGCAGCTCGGAGGCTTTGCATAGCTGTATTCAGCCGGGTTGCACATGCGTGGTGTGCAACATGTGCCGTTCATGCCCTTTGATCTTCGCGCACACCCGGCTCTCCACTCAGTTCCTCTCAACTGTCCCTGGCCACAGAGGGAGCTCAGATTCTCTCTTCATCTGTTCAGTAGTTTCTCAGTCCCCTCAGGGGATCTGTAGTTAATTACTTGTAAATAGTTATCCTTTTGTTGACTGTTCTTCATCTACAAAAAAACCCCTTGTTAACACTTCATTAAAGCCCTCTTCCCACTGTCACTGACTAACAACCTTAGCCACGGGGAGTCTAACAGACAAGGCTTTTTACAGGAGGAAAAGTTTAACCCAGTCATGCCTGGATCCCCAGGCTTCAAAAATTGTGCCCTATGTAGTGAGCCCATGCCAGCCTTGGATGGGCATTCAGTGTTATATGCTGTTTAGGGGAAACCATATTCCCCAAAAATGCAGGCATTGCTCAAAAATGACAGCCTGCACCTGCTGTGACAGAGAAATGCTCCTTAAGATGTTGCTGCTGGACAAGGCGCTGGACCCCGATAGAATGACTGCTGGACAACTTGGGGAGACCCAGAAGAGAAGGGTCTCTTCCCCTGAACCGCTGGCAGATAAAAGGAAGAAAATCTCCCCTGCCAGATTGCTCCCGCCGGAGAGGATGGCGGGAGATAAGCCAAGGTCCTCTGGCTCTGTCCCGCGACCCTCAGTACCTGGGTCGGGGACAAAAGTAAAGAAGGCTGCAGTGTCCGAAAGAGCCTCTTCGGCGCCGACAAGCTGCACTCACGCTACAAAGGCGCCAGCACCGCTCCACTCAACCCTGCAAGCGGCGTCGGAGCAACGGCCACCCGTGCAGACAGCAGCGGCACCGGAGGGAACTCTCCCAGCACCGGCAACACAACAAACACTGTTGTCGGCGCCGCGCGGTAGTCCTGCAACACAAACAGCCCCTGCACCAGCAAACACAGCAGTGCCGCAACTTGTTCAAACACAGGCACTGGAGCAGGAGCCGGAGCCAGCACCGAGGCACTCAGACCCACCGGTGAAAGCTTCTGTTAATACGGGGAGACAGGGGACTTCCCACTTCCCTTCTCCAAGATTTTCACCGGGTCTTTCTCCTTCTCCTCCAATATATCAATCGCCTCTGCACCATGCCTACCGGCACCACAGCCTAAGGGTATGTCTAGACTGCATCCCTCTGTCGGCAGAGGGATGCAGATTAGGCAGGTCTACATTACAAATGAGGCAGGATTTAAATATCCCATGCATAATTTGCATAAAAATAACCACAGCGTTTTGTTGACTCAGCACTTTGTTGGCAGCGGCAGTCTGAGGGGATCTGTTGAGAAAGAAAGCCTTTTTCGACAGATCCTGTAAACCTCCTTGCAGGAGGCATAAGGGATCGGTTGAAAAAGGCATTCTTTCTCGGCAGATCCCCCTCTAGCCTGCCACTTTTTGCCAACAAACTGCTGAGTCAGCAAAACGTGGTGGCTATTTTTATGCAAATAAGGCATGGGATATTTAAATCCCTGCCTCATTTGCAATGTCGACCTGCCTAATCTGCATCCCTCTACCAACAGAGGGATGCAGTCTAGACATACCCTAAGACAGCAGTTCTACCATAGGCACTGTTCCCCATATGGGCACGGCACCCGCGCTACAGCGACTGCTACAGGCACCGATCCTACTCTCCACCACACTATTACTATTCTCTGCATGCCACCTACTAGAGGTGACATACCAGTTGTAGATCATCCAGGTGTTCATCGCCTCACCCATCAGATCGATATTACGATCATCACCATGATTCTCCGTGACTCGTCACGTTCACACATCTACCACTGTGCACAGCAACAACCCTCATGCGCCAACCCACCAATAGCGGGGCACACACCGCCACAGCAACACCATAGTCATCAGCTGACCTCTCCAACACACAGCCCGGGTGCCACAACACAGCGATCGGACTTGGAGGACGGATAATTGTCAGAAGCAGAGGATCAGCAGACTGAAAATCCAATTCCTGGCTGCTCATCCTCCTCACCAGACAAGGCGGTTTTCCCAGCAGACACGTCTCCACCGGACGATTTTAAACAGTTTCCAGGACCTCTTCAAGAGTGTGGCCCAGTCCCAGGAAATCCAGCTAACAGAAGTGCAAACGAAACAGCATTGACTGCTGAAAAATTTGCACCGAAGGCAGAGAGCGAAAGTTGCATCCCTATTGATGAAGCTATTATGGAGGCAGCAGACATCATCTGGCAGACACCAGCTTCGGTGCCACTGACCTGCAGGAGAGCGGACAAGAAATATTTTGTCCCTTCCAAGAATCTAGAATTCCTCTTTAACCACCCACGGCCGAATTCACTGGTGGGAGACGCAGCACAACAGCAGGCCAAAACACCGCAATATAAGACAACACCAGATGTCAAAAAGCTAGACATTCGGCAGGAAAGTATACTGCTCGGCAACCCTGCATTTCTAATTATGCTGCCTTGTTATCGAATCACAACTTTGACAATTATGAAAAGATAGCACAGCTTCTTCAATACCTGCCAGAAAGCAAGCGTCCCCTCTTAAAGTCTCTTGTGCAAGAGGGTTTTGCGATGGCACGAGCGAGTTTGCAGATCTCGCTGGATGTGGCAGACACAGCAGCCCGCACCACTGCAACTGCAATAGCAATGAGGCATTCTTCTTGGCTTACTTCCGCAGCAGTCCCAAAGGAGCTTCACACGAAAGTGGAAGACCTCCCTTTTGACAAAAACAAGTTGAGAAAAGACGGATGAGGTCCTCCGGAAAAGATTCCCGGTCTACGCTCCACATCCTGGGGATGTACACACACCCCTTTCGACGCTAAAGATACTAGCCATACCAGAGGAGGTACGACTACCCCTCTCAGAGACAACAACACCAGCAGTGACCTATAGACCAATCACGTGCAAGACAGCACCTGCAACGTAGGCAACCCCAACCATCCCGTACACTCAATCAACAAAACTCCAAGCAGCAAGTTTGATGGTTCGGTCGAGGGCATGCAACAAGTCCTTACAGTGAAGATGGAACAACAGGTCACTCATCTTTTTCACCACCGACTTCGACCTTTTCAACATCAATGGGCGGGGATTACATTGGACTGCTGGGTATTACAACTCGTGGTATCTGGGTATCTGGATGTAGTCTAGACGCTCTTTGTCGACAGAAGCTTTGTCGACAGTATCTGTTGACAAAACTTCTGTCGACAAAGCCTGTAGTCTTAGACGTACCCTATAATTCTATGATCTCCCCACCTCCCATCAGACACCCCAGTGTTCCCCATGCCCCACCCAGCCCCCACCTTACACAGGGGAGAGGTTATAATCCATCTCCCCAGCTCCCCTCAGACACCCCAGCACTCCCTGTGCCCCACCCAGCCCCACCTTATACAGGGGAGAGGTTATAACCCATCTCTCCACCTCCCCTCACACACCCCAAAGTTTCCTGTGCCCTACCCAGCCCCCCACCTTACAGTGGTGAGAAGTTATAAACCCAGTCTCACCAACTCTGAAGAGATTCTCAGTCCTAAGGGATCAGCCACAATCCCAGGGCAATTGATACCTTGGATCTCACCCAAAGAGCTCGCTGGGCCAATCCTTCAGCATCTAAAATCTAAAGGTTTATGACTAACAGACAGAAAAGCGTGTGTCGAGTGTCAGAGAAAAATGTTTCCCACCCCAATCCCACGGCCCTGGGGCCAACTCAGAGTAGAGATGGAACAAACTGCTAGCTTAACAGTCTCTGGGGCATGTCCTGTATCAGGCTGGGCCAGCAAACTCTTCTGGGCCCAGGTCAAAGCCAAGCTTGCTGGAGTGAAGAGCTGGAGTGAAGACAAATGAAGGAGCACCAGGGCCCCTTTTATCTCCTGGCCCATGTGGAGGGAATCCCATTGTTCTGCTGTGCGAAGGTAGCTCCCAAAATGGAGTTTGTCACATGAGCCAGTCCCCGGTCCATGTCCTTCTCATGCAATCAGCCATGGCTTCCGTGCTGGGCTGCAGGTTTGCAGCACAATTCTTCTGGTGTTTGTTGGCAACGCTCCAGGGCCATTGTCCATGAAGCACAGCTGGTCCCTGAGTAGCCATCCCTCGTGAGCGGACGGCGACTCCTGCTGCTGTCTCCCAAAGGCGAACATTTAAATTACCAGGACAGAGCCGCTATTCCTGGTTTTGCATACAAAGCTGGCATTCATATGAGCAGCATGGAGACAATCAGCACAACCTGAACATTCAGTAGACCCCTCACTCGGCCCACCTGGCACAGAACCAGGGGTGAACACACACCAGGGATCCGCTTGTTCCCATTACAATCCAGTACATCCCAGGGAGGTTCTTTTCTTCCAGGATGTGGTTGTTATCACTTGATGCTCCCGTCTGGGTTAAGTTGGCATCTAAGGTGTTCGGTTGGTGGTGACCTTTCAGAGACAGTGTTAGACGAAAGCACAAGGATCATCTAGTTTAGTCCTCTGCCCAGATGCAGAATTGGTTGGGTCTAAAGATCCCTGGCAGATGGTTATCCCAGCCTCCTTTTGCAAACCTACAGTGAAGCCTGCTTCCACAGCCTCCATAGACGTCTGCTCCATTGTCTTACAGGAGGAAGTTTATCCTGAGATTTTATCTGGATCTGGACTTGCAATTCCCCACTTTTGAGGGGAGTTTGGGGGAGTCTACAGGGGAAGTGGGGGGTTCTGGGTTTCCCCTTTGATTTGTGATATCATGGTCCAGACCCTTGTACCTTCAATGTCTTCTGCACCTTGGTTCCCTACTGAGGTTTAGGCTTCTGTTTTTAATGGTGTTTAGGGATTAATGGGGATCCCAGACCCCTGCCTTGGACCAGTGCCAATGGTAGGCTCCCTCCCTCCCTCCCAGTCCGGCCTCTTCCCGCTAGATAAAGTAAAGGAGTAAAATATAAAGACTCTGCCTTCAGGGAGTCACAGATGCCTTCTTCATGAGCTTTGGCAGGCCTCAGATCGTAAGAGTGGTAGTGTTCCCGCCCACACTTGCTGGAGCTGTTCCCACCCACGCTCGCAGGGGCTCTGCCTGCCCACACCTACGTGGGAGGTTGTTCCCGCCCACGGTCACTGGGGCTGTTCCCACCCATGCTCGCAGGGGCTGTTCCCACCCACGCCCACTGGGGCTCTTCCCACCCATGGTCGCCGGGGGGGGGGTGTTCCTGCCCACACTCGCAAGGGCTCTTCCCGCCTACGCCCACCTGGGGGCCTATTCCCACCCACGCTTGCAGAGGCTTTTCCCACCCATGATTTTCGGGGCTGTTCCTGCCCATGCCCACCTGGGAGGCTGTTCCTGTCCATGCCCAAATGGGGGGGCGGTTCTCGCCCAAGGCTGCCAGATCTGTTCCCGCCCTCGCCCAGCTGGACTGTTCCAGCCCATGCCTGCCGGGGCTGTTCCCGCCCTCGCCCACCGGGGCTGTTCCTGCCCTCACCTGCCGGGGCTGTTCCCACCCACACCCACTGGGGCTGTTCCCACCCACACCCACATGGTGGCTGTTCCCGCCCATGCCCATCTGGGGGGCTGTTCCCGCCCACGTCCATCTGGGGGGCTGTTCCCACTCATGTCTGCTGGGGCTGTTCCTGCCCATGGCCTCTAGTGCAGGTTCACCACAGCTGTCTGCCTGCCACCGTATGCTTTGTAGGCTGTGCCCCCATCCTGCTTTAGCTTTTCAAGTGCACTGGCCCACCCCAGTCAGGATCAACCCCTGAGCCTCTCCCTCTCCAGCATGGGACATGCATCCTCTGGCACAGGGAGCAAGCCAGTGCCCTGGAAGGCTCCTCGGGAATGCTCAGCTCCATTCTCCTCTCAACAGGAGCCCTCCTGGATGTCTGGGTCAGTTTCCAGCAGAAGTGGATTTTCCTGAATATAGTCCTGTATGAGATGGACATCAGTCTGCCCAGCAGGGAGCTGGTAAGTTGTCTCCCTCCCCACTGCTTCTGTTCTCTGCCTCTTGGGGCTTCCCTTCCACAGCCTGATGCTGCTGTCCTCGGGCCAGGAGTGCCTGTTTCAGCAGCTGGATGGCAGGTTCCGGGAGCTCATGCAGGTGACGTCCACCCACCCACTGGTGCTGTCCAGCGTGATGCCGCTGGCCACGTGCAGCCGGGAGAGCCGCTTCATGGGAGTGCCCCTGCAGACCATGCTGGACCAGGGCGTCGAGGACCTGCAGCTCATCATCCAGTCCCTGGAGTACGTGCTGGAGGCCACACGCATGGGCTTCCCCCGCCTCTTCTTCCTCAGCAACACAGAGGTGGTGGCCATGGTGGCCTCGCCTTTGGAGCCCATGGAGGTGACCACCTGGGCCCGCCGCTGCTTCCCCGCTGTGCATCAGCTGGCCTTCCGTGAACCCTTAGCCACTCATGACCCTGCCATCTACGGTGTCCTTGCTGCCTACGGTGGAGGCCACAGGCCTGGTGGGAGCCTGTGGGGAGATGGTGCCGCTGTGCTCCCCATTGCTGCTCCACCAGAAGGTCACTAAATGGCTGTGCACCCTGGAGCAGCGCATGAAAGAGGCCCTCTTCTACCTGCTGCAGGCGTGCATGGTCCAGCGCCTGGCCCTGCGGCCCCAGCTTGACGTGGCCTTTGAGCAGCGCCCAGGCCCCACCGAGCTGCCGCTGCACCTACTGGTGGAGCACTGGGTGCAGCTGGCGACAGATTTCCCAGCCCAGTGTGTGCTGCTGGCCGAGCAGGCCTGGTGGCACGTGGACGTGCAGGAGCGGCTCTTCGGCTCCGTGCGCAGGCCTGGCCTGAAGCTCAAGCACAAACTCAAGCTGGAGGCCCTGGCCCACTATGTCCGCAACTACTGCAGCAGCCATGCAGGGCAGCCGGGCAGAACCCGGATGAGTACACTGCTGGGGGCCCTGCTGACCATCACTGTGCACCAGCGCGACGTTCTGGCTCGCCTCCTGGAGTGCAAGGTCGACTCACCCACCGCCTTTGACTGGGCCCAGCTGCTCAAGTACCGGCTAGCCGTGCACCCCGAAAGTGCCAGGGCCGTGGGTGCCCCTGTTGAGACCTGGGCTGCCAGCCCCCCGGGCTGCTGGGCCGAGACCCTCGACATGCGCCTGCACTATGACTATGAGTATGTGGGGAACTGCCCCCACCTGGTGGGGAGCCCCCAGCTGGAGAGGAGCTTCCTGGGGCTGCTGCTGGCCCTGCAGGAGTTCTGCTGTGGAGCTGCTCTTGGCTGCTATGGGGCTGGGAAAACAGCCACTGTGCAGCAGTTGGCCAGGGCACTGGGGCGCCAGGTCGTCACCCTGCATTGTTCCCATCAGATGGGCCTGGGCTGCCTCAGCAGGCACCTGAGTGGGGCTGTGCAGGCTGGGGCCTGGCTGCTGTTGGAGGCCGTGGACCAGCTGGGGCCCGGTGTCCTGTCTGGCTTCAGCCAGCTCCTGTCAGACCTGCAGAGGCTCTGCATGGGCCTGCGGGAGGGGAAGCCCCAGGGGACCCCCACCGACCAGAGCAAGGATGGGGAGGGGCGGAAGCAGCCTACCAGGGCCCTGCCAGAGTTGGGCTTGGATGAGGCCGAGCCCTTCCAGCCCTGCATGCTGGGGAACATCCTCTTTGGGGAGCGGCTGCTGCGGGTCAGGGAGACCTATGGCTGCCTGGCCACCATGCAGCGTGTGCCTGAGCTCCTGCGCCTGGTCCTGCGCCCCGTGTGCCTGCTGCCCCCCGCGCTGCACAAGATGGCAGAGGTGATGCTGCTGGCAGCTGGTTTCCGGGAAGCAGAGCCCCTGGCCAAGAAGCTCAGTTCTTTCTTCTGGCTGGAGGGGGAGCTGGGCCCGGGCCCCGCCCCCAGCCGCCTGGCCCTGCTCCAGAGGGTCATTGAGGCAGCCATTGGCACAGTGTATCCGCCTGCCACCAGGCCAGAGGTACAGGCCTTTGAGGGCCTGGCTGAGGAGCCTGCTCTCCTCCGAGCTCTCTGCCTCTCACCCTTCCTGGCCTCCATGGAGGAGCCCAGGCTGAGTAGAGTGTGGGAGCTGCTCCACGGGCTCTTCCCTGCCTCCTGCTCCCTGCTCCCCGAGGCCCAGGTCCCCCCCCAGCTGCTGAGTGCTGTGGCAGCCCAGCTGCACGAGGACAAGCTCCACACCAACTCCGAACTCACCAGCACCATGGTGCAGCTTCACCAGGCCCTGCTGGGCTCACCGGGAGTCCTGCTGCTGGGGCCCTCGGGCAGTGGCAAGACCACAGCCTGGAAGACCCTGGCCAAGGTGCTGAGCAGGCTGGCTGTGAGCGAGTCCCTGGAGCTGACGGGAGGAGCAGGCAGGCCAAGCACTCGGAGGGATGTGGCATATCGGCCCATCAGCACTGTCTGCCTCTGCCCCAACAGCCTCAGCGCCGCCGAGTTCCTGGGCTGGCTGGAGGGAGGCATCTGGCGGGAGGGTGTTTTCTCCCGGCTCCTGCAAGGAGCGGCTGCCTCGGCTCCTGCCGCTGGGCTGGGCGTGCCAGGCACCCAGCAATGGCTGGTGCTGGATGGCTCTGCCAGTGCCGAGTGGCTGGACCCCATCTCCTCACTGCTCCGTGCAGAGCCCGCTCTCAGCCTGCCGAGCGGGCAGCGGCTCCAGCCCCCGGAGACTGTGAAGTTCCTCTTTGAGCTGCCTGATGGCTCCAGCATTTCTCCGTCCATCTCCACGAACTGCACCCTCTTGCACTGCAGGGGCGCGTGCGTCTGGCAAGCGCTGCTGGCCTCGGCCCTCGCCACTGTCTCCCACACGCACAGCATGAGCCAGGAGAACGTGGCCATGCTGCGTGGCCTCGCTGCCGACGTCGTGCCCCCCACGTTGACCTTCCTGCAGCAGAACTGCAGCTCCGTCCTGCAGCCGCACGCCGACCTGTGCAGCCCCGTGGCCTGGGGAGTACCGGAGACCGCAGCCTTCACCCGCCTCCTGAAGGCTCTACTGGACCAGCACCTGAGCCCCGACAAGGTGAAGGCCCAGCCCCTGAGACGGGAGGACCCAGCAGGTGAGGGGAATCCCAGCAGGACTTCTGTGCTCTCCCTTGCTCTTCTGGGGTGCCCCAGGGTCCTAGAAAAGGGGCCTGTGGGTGGAGGCTGCCCGGGAGTCCAGGGGGTCTTAGGTGCCCTGCTTGGGGATTGCTCTGCCAGTCAAGGCTCATAAATGCTTGTGACGAGGCCAGTAAAGATCTGGCATCCTCGCAGAGTTCCAGGCTTTGCCAATGAGCCAGGCCAGTGGCCCCTGCCTCAGGGTGACTGACACTTCCTCTCTCCAGTGGCTGAGAATAGCTGTGCTGGAGTCGCAAAGGTCCACTCCCACCGGCACTTGGATGAAACTGTCCCCGCCCATCACCATCTGCTTGTCCGCAGCATCTTTGTCTTTGCCTTCATCTGGGGGTTCGGTGGCCACCTGCATCCCAGGTACCAGTTTGGAGTTCACTAGGGCTGGGCTAGTGGGCCCACTCCTGGCCCATCTCCCACTAGCCACGCCAATGAGGCTCAGGAGTGAGCAGCGCCGCGGGGTGGACACAGTGGACGGTAGAGTTGGGGGATGGGGTGGGAGGCCAGCAGCCAAGGTCCTGGGCTGGGGAGGAAAGTCAGGAGCCAGGACTCTCTGATTCCAGCCTGCCTCTGGGAGCAGAGCGGGTCTAGCTGTCACAGTTGGGGCCAGGCAGGGAGCTCTGCCCTCCATCTCTCTGCCTGTCTTTTGCAGGCACTGGGCTCTCTTTGACAGCTTTGCTCGCAGAGTCCTGTCCAGAAGCCGCTACGCCATCGAGCTGCCCTCAGCCGAGTCTGTCTTTGACGTCTGTCCCCAGCCTGAGGACGGGAAACTGGAGGTCTTTGATGGGAAATTTCTGTCCAGCAGACTCAAGGCGGTTCCTCTCAGCTTCACCATCCTGCCCCAGGTACAGCCTGGCCCCGGGGGTCCCCATGAGCTGCCCCATGCTGCCCCAGGTACAGCTTGGCCTCAGGGGTCCCCAAGAGCTGCCCCATCCTGCTCCAGGTACGGCCTGGTCCCTGGGGGTTCCCATTGTGATGGGTTGGGTCACAGAGTTTCCCTTGAAACTGTCACCTGATGAGCTGTGCATGGCACTGAGCCTGCCCGCCGGCCCTGTGGGGTACTCCACCACCCTGTCCTGTTCAATGTTTTCTTTATTTATGGCAGGGATGGGGAACCTTCTTTGGATTAGGGGCCATTGACCCAAAGATAAATCAGTTTGGGACCACACAAGTGAGAATCAAAAAAACTCCCAAAACCCCCAAGCCCTCACTGATGTGGCCCCCAGCTGAGGCACCTCATTCCCTGGTGCCAAAAGTTCTGATCTTCTGCAGCAAAGGCACCAAGTTGGGGTAGCAGCCTCCCAGCCAAATAACAGACACTGATTACAGCTCAGCTCTGGGAATGCTCAAGTAGAGACTTGACAGCCCCGTGGGCACAGCCCCAGTGGAAGCAAACCCCCCAATAAATCCATCTGACTCTACATAAATGTTTTACACAGCAAGCTCCTAAAGTTCCCTCCCTTTATCAATGGCAGAGAGAGGTGCACAGCTGTTGTGTCCCCCCCTGTAACCATTATTTCTTCTTCGAGTGATGTCTCCGTGGGTGCTCCACTGTAGGTATTGGGCTTGTCCCAGTGCCACAGATTCGTCAGCAGTGGTCTGCTGGACCACGCATGCGCGTCAGGCGCCCCGTGCCGTTCACGCCGTTTCTCAGAGCGTGCGGTCCGGCTCCCGCCAGTTCCTCCTAACCATCCTTCAGTCGCAGATGGAGTGAGCTCTTTCTCCTCAGATCCTGTCAGAAATTAAATTACTTTCTTAGTTGAGTTTTAGATAGTTATTGTTCTCTTAACAGTTCTTAGTTAGCTTTAGCAGTAGGTCAATAGTTTCTTCTTTTTACATTTTAAAAAAACCCTATAAAAAAACCAACAAATAATATATGTATACTTTTATACGTAGCTAGATAGAAAGCAGGCAACCATGCCGGGATCTCCCAGTTTTAAAAAATGTGATGCTTGCAGGGAGCCCATGCCAGCGTCTGACAGGCATTCCCGTTGCATACGATGTCTCAGGGAGGGGCACATTCCCCAAAAGTGCCCTCACTGCTCCAAACTGATGGCACGAGTGCGCAGAGACAGAGAAATGAGGCTCAGAATGCTTCTTTTCGATAAAGCACTGGAGCCTTCTCAAAAGGACCCTTCCGCATCCATGTCTGACTCGGTGAAAAAAGATAAGCGCCGAGCAACCTCACCAAGCTCTCAGGTTTGGCCAAGAAAAGACCCTCTCTGACAGGGTCCTTTCCACCAACCCATGTTAGCAACTCAATAGTGAAGGATGCACTACCCCATATGATAAAGAATGGAAGCGGCTAGACCTCATGGGGAGAAAGGCCTGTTCTTTGGCCTCTCTTCAGCTCCGTATGTCAAATTACACAGCGATGTTGACAAAATACATCCACCACATCTTTGAACAGCTCTCACTCTTTATTGACAACTTATCAGACAACAGAAAAGAGCAATTTTCTGCCAATATAAACAAGGGAATGCTGATCTCCCGGACGGCCCTACAGACCACCCTCGATGCATCCAACACAGCATCATGATCCATCGCTACAGCTATCGTGATGAGAGGGTCTTCCTGGCTCCATTTGTCAGGGTTTCTTCATGAAGTGCAGGCCACGGTAGAAGATCTCTCCTTCCAGGGATCAAAACTGTTTGCAAACACTACCGATGCATCTCTCCACTCACTCAAGGATTCCCTTGGGATACACGTACCTGCAGCCAGATACAAACAGAACAGGTATTTTAATCAAAGATACAAATCCTCCCCTTTCAACCAAGCTCAGAAGCGTTTTGATAATAGGAGGCGGCAATGACAAACGAGGCATAGACAGGCCACTGACCAACCTACCACTTCTCAACTGTCGACCTGGAGGCAAACGTTTTGAAGGTCAGGTCAAGAGTCTGTTATCGCCCCTTCATCTAGAACAGCCCCAAACCCATCTGCTATTCTGCCAATGTCTACTACCCTTCTTCCACCATTGGTCCTCTATCACGACCGACAAGTGGGTGCTAGACATCGTGAAGGCCAGATACTGTATTCCTTTTAATGATATCCCTTCTACCCACTCACCATCCCTGTCCCTTTTCAGGGACCCATCTCACGAGAGCGTTCTACTGCAAGAGATGGAGCATCTTCTCCACCTAGGGGCCATAGATCCCGTACCCCAACGTCACAGGGGCAAAGGCTTCTACTCCCGTTATTTTCTCACAATTGGTCTCCAGGAGGGTGGAGACCAATTCTCGATCTCAGGAGGCTCAACTGTCACATACAATGCCAGCGCTTCAAGTTGATGACCTTAGCTACCATAATACCAGTCCTAAATGAAGGGGACTGGTTATCAACTCTCGACCTCCGGGTTACCAACTCTCGACCTTATTTTCATGTATCCATCCATGCAGCACAATGGAAAAAACTGAGGTTTACACTAGGCACCACACATTTCCAATACACAGTGCTACCCTTTGGACTCTGCACAGTCCCAAAGATCTTTATCGCAGTGGTGGCCGCCCACCTCCAAACAAGGGATATCCATATTTCCTTATCTCAACGACTGTCTGATCAGAGCGGCCACAAGCCAAGAGGCTCATGAGGCAGTCTTCTTAGCCATGTCCCTATTCCAAACCCTTGGATTGCAAATAAACTTATCCACATGCAAGCTCCAACCAGCTCAGACCATAGAGTTTATCAGCGCCTATCTCAACTGCACTCAGGCAACAGCCTCCCTCCTGCACCAGTGATTCCAGACTATCAAGCACCTTGTCAAGGTGCTGCAGACCAACTCACAAGTTCCCGCAAGAATTTGCCAGCAGCTTCATCAGTGGTGTTGCATGCCAGGCTGCATATGAGGCCAATGCAGCAATGACTCAGAACGGTGTACAGACCCCATCATACCATTATCAACAAACTGATTTCCCTCCCAACCAGGATTAAGTGCTCACTAGATTGGTGGGCGGATCAAAAAAATGTGTACGCTGGGGTACCCTTCTGCAGAAGTCCCTCAACGATCGCAATCATGACAGACACCTCCCTCTTGGGGTGGGGAGTACACTTACGCCACCTCACAGTCCAGGGCCGATGGCAGTCCCATGAGCACTCCCTCCACATCAACATTTTGGAGCTCAGAGCAGTACGATATGCATGTCAGAACTTCCTGCAACAGATACAGGGCAACACTGTACAGATTTTTATGGACAATCAAGCCACAATGTACTACATAAACAGGCAGGGTGAAGCCAGATCCTATTGCCTGGGCAAGGAGGTGACACACCTATGGTCGTGGGGCATAGATCACAATGTCCGGAAACAAGCTTCTTACCTGCCGGGCAAGGACAATGTTACTACAGACACCCTCAGCAGGAAGTTCACTTCCAACCACGAATGGGAGATGGATGACAACATACTTCACACAGTATTCACATGTTGGGGATTCCCCAGGATTGACTTATTTGCAACCAATGTGAACAAGAAGTGTCCACAGTATTGTTCATGTGCAGGCATTGGCTCACACTCCCTGCGGACACCTTTACAATACCTTGGAATGCACCCCTTCTATATGCCTTCTCGTCAATCCCTCTTCTTCACCAGGCAGTCAACAAGATAAGAGCAGGGGCAGCATCAGTCATACTCATCACTCCAACATGGCCCTGCCAGACCTGGTACACTTACCTGGGCAGATCCATCCATGATTCCACTGGATGATATATTAGAATGCCTTGTACACCTAAAACATACAGGCCTCTCGCTCAGCTCGTTAAAGGTACACCTTGCAGCCATAACTGTGTTCCACCAATCCATCGAAGACAAAATGGTCTTCGCCCACCCCATTTCCACCAGTTAGAACACCAGTCCCAGCTCGCGACCTAAACCTTGTACTACGAGCTCTTACCCATGCACCATTCGAGCCTATGGCCACGTGTTCAATGTTGCAGCTCTCAATGAAAGTTGCTGTCACGCTTACGTTAGCCAGAAGGCTATGCGAAATTGGGGCTCTAATGGCTGACCCACCCTTCACCATATTTCATAAGGACAGGGTGGTTCTGCGACCACATCCGAAGTTCTTACTAAAGATACCTGCCTCCTGGTATTGCAATGAACCTCCGGTGTTACCCATCTTTTGCCCAAAGCCTCACGCCACCGCCAAAGAAGCTAAATGGCACATGCTCGATGTGCGCTGTGCAATCGCCTTCTATTTGGAAAGGACAAGGACAATTCGTAAAACTAACAGACTTTTCATCTCCACCACTGCAAGATCCTTGGGCATGCAAATCTCTACGCAGCTAACACTGTGTCACGTTACTGGATTTTGAGGGGAGCAGCCAGATCACTGCTGTACCTATGGGGAGGGGGTATTGGCCCCAAAAGTGGTACAAAGGGGGCCATGTGAGGTGTCAAATAGAAGCTTACTTTCTTCTGATTCCATATATGCTATTCATGTGATTGTATAATGTCTGTGTGTGAAGTTATGAGCATGTACTTTGTGTGGATACCAAATGTTTCTCTGTATGTGGTTGAACTACGGGCAAAGCAGCTTAGCCTATGGACATGCTAATGAGCAAGTCTCTATGGAACAATAGCCCTCTATAGGCCAAGGACACACCTCAAGAATGGTGACTGATGCCTAGGGGCTACCAGCAGGGAACACAGGGATAGGCCACGGGCCAGGTGACCTGCTGCAGCCAAGAAGAGACCAGGAAGGAGGTATAATGATGCCATGTGGCAGCCTCCATTTTGGTCTTCAGATCTGCTCCTGACCCCAGATGCGGCCTCGCAGGGAATCACGAGCCGGGAAGAATTGTGGACCCATCCTGGCATAGGATGTACACCAAGGACTTTTAAGCCAGCAGTTATAACATCTCTGCATCAAGAACTGGGAGATTCGATGCATGTAATGTATGATACTTTAACAACCTTACTCTCATGCTTTCCTTTCTCTTAGTAATAAACCTTTAGATGTTAGATTCTAAAGGATTGGCTCAGCGTGATTTGTGGGTAAGATCCAGAGTGTAAAATGACCGGGGATCTGTGGCTGGTTTCTTGGAACCGGACAGAACTTGTTCGGGGAAGGTGAGCTGAAGCGCTCTGTGGGACTGGTTGGTGGCCTCTTTGGGAAGGTCTCCAGTCTGGGGGCTATAGAGAGCCCCGAATTTGAGCAATTCGCCCTGAGCAAACCCCCTCAACTGTGCCCAGCCCCGGCCTGGTCCGTCACAGTATCCTGCCGACTACACCACTGTGACGGACCGGGCCGGGTCTGGGCGTGCAGGATCGGGGGGTCCCCGATGCGCCGTCACAGGGGAGCAGACAGCCTGGGCTGGCCAGGACAGCCCCTCTTTTAAGCCCTCTTGGGGCCATCATGACTTCTTTGGCAAAACTGGGTGTTTGCTTCATTTGCTGTCACCAATTGGTCATCCACTGGACACATGCCCAGCTGTGCCAGAAAGTAGGCCCGGGAGGAGCCACCACTCCAACTATGTGCGCACTCCACAAGGGCCATGGCAACCTCTGAGGTGTTCCTCTCACGGACATTGGCAGAGCTGCGACTTGGTCTTCTGCACACGCCTTCGCCAGACATTACACCCTGGAGACTTACCTGACATGGGGCACTGAATTCAGACACACAGTCCTCACCGAAGTCCAACACAGCATTTAGCTGAAGCACTCCCCTTCTGTTAAGGGTACTGCTCTAAAGTCACTGAGGGTGGAGCACCCACAGGGACACTCCTCAAAGAAGAGAGTGTTACTCACCTTGTGTAGTAACAGAGGTTCTTCAAGATGGGTGACCCTGTGAGTGCTCCACCACCCGCCCTTCCTCCCCTTTGCTTTGGAGATGTTGATTTCTCCTTCGGGGCAGAGAAGGGAGGAAGGGGACAGTTGGCTGTGCATGTGGGGTAGTGGCACCATGCGTGCTGTTTGCTCGCATGCGTGGCCCACCGGAGGGCACTGCTACTGTAAATCTCTGAGTAGGCGCGCACTAGCATACCCCAAACACCTAGGGTGGAGCACCCACAGGGACAACCATCTCAAAAAACCTCCGTTACTGCACAGGGTGAGAAACCTTCTCTTACTTCACGTAAAGTTCTTCAGGCCAGAGCTGATCTTTATTCTGACCTGGATCTAGCAGCTTCTCCCACCTTGTTAGATGCAAATGGCAGAATCCCAGGGCCCTCATTATCCCCGTTGTTCTCCTGTGTGACAGTCAGCCCCAGATAGATTTTGTCACATGAGCAAGTCAACTCTCCCTGCCTGACCCCGTCCTTGTTAGGCAAGTGACCATTGCATATGTGCTGGTCTGAATGTTCACAGAAAAGTTCCTAAGATGTGGCCTGGCCCCTCCCATGGCCTGACAAGTGTTGCTAGTCACTTACCTAGCCACCTCTGCCCTATAGCCTGGCCAAGCCTGTTGGTGTCTAACAGAACCACCAAGCCATCAGCTTTCGCTGGGCACCTCCCTTGGCCCACTTCATACAAGATTTGGTGCAAACACGTATCAGTGGTTGCAACAATATTTTGTGTGTTCATGTTGCACTCCAATAACCTCACAGATTTGTCAGTCGCAAAGAGCACCACTGCTCACCACACTAACAAGTCATACAAACAATGCCCTCTGACACTCTAGTTCTCCTGTGTCACCACCAGCACCACTCTTTGTGCAGATGAGAGGTTATGAAAACCAGTCTCACCAAATAACAAGGTTCTTTTGATCCCAAAGGACGAGCCACATTCCCAGCTCAATTTATAACTTAGAATCTAACTGCAAAAGCACCTTGGTGCTAATTCTTTAGAATCTAGAAAGAAAGAAAGAAAGAAAGAAAGAAAGAAAGAAAGAAAGAAAGAAAGAGAAAAAGCCAAGGGTTACAGTTGTTAAAGGAATCAGATACCTACACCAATTGCAAAGTTCACGGTGCAGGCTTGTAGCAGTGATGGAATAAGCTGCTGGCTTATGTCAAGTCTCTGCAGTGCATCCACCTTAGGGTGAGTCATCAGTCCTTTGTTCAGAGCTTCAGCTGGTGGTAAAGGCCCTCCAGAGGTGAGAAGCCAGACTGAAGATAACATGGAGAAATTTCCAGGACCCTTTCTATGGGCTCTCCCATTGTTCTCGCTGTGTAGACGTATATCCCAAGATGGAGTTTGGAGTCATATGGCAAGGCCCCTGTGGTTGCAGGACTCCGCTCTTTACAGGTGGACACCATGGCACCCATGCTGGTCTTGAACGTTCACAGAAATTCACCAGCTGTGGATTGGCACCTTCCAAGGCCCATGGCCTGTCAAGGGCTTCTTGATGGGCCAATCAACTTGAGTAGTCTCCAGACATGCTGGCTAGCTAGTGTGGGTATCGCTCCAGAAGCAAACATTTGAAATACAGTCACAAAGCCAAACCGACACATACACACAAACAGTAGAACCATAACCAGCAAGCCATAAGCTTGGACGTAGACACCTCACTTGGTCCACTAGGTATGAGGGGGGCAGACTTAGAACAGTGGTTGCAACAATGCTCTGTATGTCCACATCGCCATCCAATAACATCACGCTGGCCTCCAGGGATTCCTGGGAGCTGCCCCATTCTGCCTGAGGTCCACAGAAAACCGTCCCACTGGTGGGCAGAGCCAGGAGAGGCCATATCTAGAGGTGCAGAGGGCAAGGCCGGGAGCTCTTCCACTGGAGCCCCATGGGGCTGGAAGACGTGCTCGGTGAGGTGCCCACTGCCCCCTTCCTGGCACACACTCTCTGCTTCACAGTATGAGCGGCTCCTCTACATGCTGGACCTGCTCCTGGGCTCGAGGCAGCCAGTGCTCCTGGCCGGGGAGCCAGGCTGTGGCAAGTCATCCTTCGTGGAGCTGCTGATCCAGCCCAATCACCCCTACCATCGCGTGGCCATCTCGCCAGCGCTCAGTGCGGGCCACATACGCCATCTGCTGGAGAGCCACCTCCTGAGCAGCACACAGGACAAGGCCCTCTTCGCCAGCCTCCCAGGACCCCGGGCCCCTGCTGCCAGGGGCGGGAAGAGCTGCTACCTGCTGCTGCTGGACGACCTGCATGCAGCCGAGCTGGGTGAGTCCCCACCTCGTCATCAATAGCATCCCAGGCCCAGCTGCCAATGGCCATAGATCAGCTGCGTGGCTCTGCCTCCTGGGTGGGCCTGGACACCCCGTACGCCAGGGCTCTGCATAGCCCAGCTCCCCCTGGCTGGGCCTGGACACCCCGTACCCCAGGGCTCTGCATGGCCCAGCTCCCTATGGCTGGGCCCGGACATCCCATACCCTGGGCTCTGCATGGCTCTGCCCCCTGGCTGGGCCTGGACACCCCGTACCCAAGGCTCTGCATGGCCCGGCTCCCCCTGGACCCAGTCAGGCAGAGTTGGCTACATTCCTAGGGCTATGCGTTAGTGCGGTTCTGCCCTGGCACTTGGCTCCTAGAAGAATCTGTGGGTGGTGTGTGTGGGATAGGCAGACTGGTCTGGGACATGCTGGTCCTTTCTCCCAGATCCCAGGCAGGGGACTCACCCCATGGTGGAGACCCTGCGCCAGGCCCTTTCCCACCACGAGGTCTGCGGCACGGAGAGCTTGGAGCTCCGACACATCCCTTCAGCCACGTTCAATTGCTTTGGCACAGTGGCTGCTCCGGCAGTTGGCTTCCACCCCCTCTCCCCTCGCTTCACTCGGCTCTGCAGTATCCTTTCATTCCCCAGCATCTCCAGGGAGTCCCTGATCGCCATGCACAGCCCCCAGGTCCTGGCCTGGCTGGAGAAGTTCCCCCTGCTGGCTAGGCACAGAGAGCTGGCTGCAGCGCTGGTGGGGGCCACTGTGGATGTATACGAGACTGTGAAGGCCCGGTTTCGGCCCTCACCCGCCTGCTGCCCCTACCACTTCTCCTACCACCACATCGAGAAGGTGCTTCAAGGCCTCTTCCTGCTGCGGCCCGGCCCTGGGATCCACCTCAGCAGCCCCTGGGAGGAGCCGGGTACCTGCAAGGCCACCAAGAGAGGCCAGCCAGGGATCAGCCTCAGCCTCACACTGAGCACCCGGGTGGCTGTGCGCCTGTGGCTGCATGAGTCGCTGCGCACCTTCTGTGATCCGCTGCTGTCGGAGCGCGAGCAGCAGGAGGGCGGGCAGCTGGTGCTGGATGTGGCTGCCAGCGTCTTCTGCACCAAGAGGGGCATGCTGAGGCTGGTCTCTAGCCAGCCATGGGACCGAGCCAAGAGCATCCCTGAGCTGGCCGGCCATGGCGCTCCCGTGGAGCTGGGAGCTGAAGAGGGCGTGCGGGCTGGCAGCCCGGAGCCTTCCTCCCAGAGCAGCAGTGATGGGGACTGGCCCGAGGCCTGCGATCCCATCGAGCAGGCTCCCGCCCTGGCCCTGGACCAGCCCGAGTTTGTGCTGGCTGAGGACACTGCCCCGGATGCCCTGCAGCTCAAGGAGGCAGCGGTGATGGAGATGAAGACAAGGTCTTCCAGCCAACCCTCCCTACCTCTGCGCCCTCACTTCCAGGGGCAGCCACTGGCCACGGGGCGCCAGGCCAGCACCCGCCGGGCCACCCCCCTGAAGAGCAAGCGCAGGCCCTCCACCAAGAAGGAGAGCACCAAGCCCCTGCTGCCCGCCCACCTCCTGCTGCTGCCCGGGGAGGACGTGCACAACATCCTCTTCAGCCAGGAGCTGCTGCCAGCCTCCTGCATCCGGGAGAACCTCTACCACGAGCGGAGCTGGAGCACCGTCCAGCAGCAGCTCCACCCCTTTCTCCCCAGGGGCTTTGTGCTGTGCAGGGAAGTCATCCGGCACCTGGTGCACCTGCTGCGGGTGCTGTGCTGCCCCGGGGGCCATGGGGCCCTCATCTCCCTGCACCTCTCCACTGGCAGGAGGTCCCTGGTGGCGCTGGCTGCCAGCGCCGCTGAGGCCCAGCTCTTTGAGCTGGCGGGGCAGGCAGGAGAGCAGGAGGTGAGGGAGCTGCTCAGGAAAGCCAGCTGGCAGGCCGGGGTCCTGGGCAGGAGCACGGTGCTGCTGGTGCACCAGGGGCTGGGGCCAGGCTCCATGCAGATGGTGGTGGACCTGATGCGAGAGGGCACCTGCCCCAGGCTGTACACTGCGGACGACACGGAGCTCATCGTGAGGGAGCTGCTGCAGGAGAACCAGAGCATCAAAAGGACCATGGGGCCCAGAATGGTCCTACAAAGGTCAGAGGGCGCTCTGATGGGGGTGAGCCTGAGAGGAGAATGTCCTGCCCCCACCGCTGTATTATCTTGTGGGGGACACACAGGCTCCAGCCCTCGCCGGCTGCCTTGGGGGGATCGAGGGCCCTGCCCTTTGTGAACGAGGCTGGAGAGCAGGGAATCGCAGCTGGGCCTGCATGGCTCAGGCACGTGGCCCACGCTCCTGGCATGGTGCGGGTCAGGGGGTTAGCATCAGCCAAGGGGCTTCAGGTGCCCCTCTCTTCCCCCACCCTTTGCCTTCCCTTTCAGGTTCTACCAGTTTGTGAGGAGCAAGCTGCATGTGCTGCTGCTGCTGGATGGGCGCCAGGACCGAGGGCCGAGCCAGGGGCCCCTGGGCTACCCCCCGGCCATGGCCACAGCCCTGCTCACCCTTGCCTGCAGCACTGAGGTGTACCAGCCCTGGAGCCACCAGGCACTGGTGCAGGTGGCTACCCAGCACCTGGAGGAGGCCCTCAGCCAGCAGAGCCCAGGTGAGGCCCGGCCTGCATCTGGATCCTGGCAGCCGTGTAGGCAGCAAAGGGCAGGCCCCTGGGCTCGGCGCAGAATGTGGGAGCACAGGGCCTGATCCCGACGCACCCCAGGGCCTCACACTGTCGCTTGTCTGCCAGCCTCAGCCTCGCTGCAGGCCCTGGAAAGCTCGCTGGCCAGCACTGCCAAAGCCATGGCTCTGATTCACCGCTCGGCCCGCTGCTACGCCGCACGCCTGGCCCCCGGCACGCCCCTCATCACCCCAAAGACTTTCCTGGATTTCCTCGACGTCTTCCTCCTGCTGTCAGCTCAGCTGCAGCGGCAGAGCCGGGCTCAGGCTGATCGGTGAGGAGATGCCAAACACTGCTCCCCGGCCCAACCCAGCTCTGAGCCCCTGGGCACAGCCCAGCACAAAGGGGGCATGCCGCCAGATCAGGGGCCTCCTTCCCCTGCTCTGCCCCGGCCCACGAGTGAGGAGCAGGGAGGCCACAAGCCGCCTCAGCCTGCTGGGAGCAGGTTCCCTGAGGCCCCTGGCGCTAGCAGAGCAGGATCTGAGGGAGGGGCCCCTGGGCTGCTCCCTCCTGGCAGTGCCTAGGCAGCCCCCTGGGTGTGAATGGTGGGGGAGGAGCCTCACTCTGGTTTCCCTGGGGCAGGATGAAGCTTGCTCTGACCAAGATGCGGGCAGTGAGTGAGAAGCAGCAGGAGCACAGCCAGGACATCAAGTACCTGCAGGAGAAGCTTCAGAAAGCCAAGGAGGTGAGTGGGACACCACCGGGAGGGAGGTCCTGGCACCTCCAGCCGCCACCCCGGGCCTAGGGGGGCAGACATGCTGGGAACACCTGGCACCTCCTGCCGCCACCCTGGGCATAGGGGGTGTGACGTAGTGGGGGGCTGTCTGCTCTGTAGCCTGGTGTCCCCCTGCACTGTGCTGTGTGATTCCCACTGACTCACCCACATGTGGATTGGCCCAGACACCTAGGCCCCACCCGAGAGATAGCAAGGCTTTCCCAGGGGGAGAGACAAAGGGAGGGAGGCAAAGACGAACACCTGGCTGGGGGGCAGGGCCTGGGAGCTGGGCAGTTTTTGGCTGGGATGACATGAAGAGAGGAGACTAAGCTGAGTACTGAGGGGCCAGGGGCCTGTGGACCCCACCCCAAAGGGTCTAAGGTGCCTGGCCCTGACTCCGGTAACCACATCACGTCTGTGCTGGGCTGTATCCTGGAGAAGCAATAAACCCCTCTCTCTTCTACTGGCTGGCAGAGTCTCATCTTGCTGTGGACAGGGATGCAGGATTGGGGGGCTCCCTGATGCGCCGTCACAGGGGGGCAGACAGCCTGGGCTGGCCAGGACAACCCCTCTTTTAAGCCCTCTTGGGGCCATCATGACTTCTTTGGCAAAACTGGGTGTTTGCTTCATTTGCTGTCACCAATTGGTCGTTCACTGGACACATGCCCAGCTGTGCCGGAAAGTAGGCCCGGGAGGAACAGCCATGCCAGGAAGGGGGGGCACTGGAGAGCAAGCCAGGCCAGTGCCACGCAGGCGAGTGGCAGCGGGTTCATAAGCCAGCCCCACATGCAGGGGCTAATGAGGGGCAATGTCCCAGGGACATGGTGCTGTGCTGCAGAGAGCGGGCAGGGGCATGCCCAGGGATTGGACCTACCCTGCCTGGTGCGGGGGCTCCCAGTGCTGCTGGGCGCACGGGAGGAGACGGGCAGCAGGAGAGGGAATTGTGGGGCCATCTCTGCTCCCCTCCCCCCACAGCAAACGGCCCGGTGCCAGCGGCGGGCAGAGCGCGAGGAGATGGTGCAGAAGCAGCAGGAGCACGACTGCCAGCACCGGGAGGCGCGCATCGAGATCCTCACACAGGAGCAGCAGCTACTGGAGCAGAGCAAGGACTCAGCCACAAGAAAGGTGCACAGGCTACCTGAGCCATGAAGAGCCGGGGGGGGCCCAACACCGCTGCAGGCTGGGCCCGGGGAGAGCAGGCTGAGTGCCTGTATTGCAGCCAGTGGCGTCCAGAGAGCGTGCCTGGGCTGTGTCTGGCCCTCAGCCAGCGCATGCAGTTCAAGGCCTCGTTTCCATAGCTGGCAGCAGCCCGCGAGCCCTGTTTAGCCCGTGTTCCCATGGCCTGGCTGGCCAAGCCGTCTCTGTGCCTGTCTCCCAGGCCCCTCTGCAACATGGCTTTTCTCCGTCTCGGGGCGCCTGGCGCTCCACTGCCCTCCATGGATCCACCCCCCATCACTCAGAGCCCTGGGGAGAATGCCACAGCGGCACAGGTGCCCACAGAGGCCTGGCCTGCCCTGGCCCTGCGTGTTGCGGGAGGGGATACCTGGGGCACATCAACAGGGCCTGTCCTGTCCCACTTTCCACCTCTCAGGGGAGATGTGCGCGGGGCACCACAGTGAGGCCTGCCCTGATCCCCCTGTTGGGGAGGGGTACATAGGGCACCGCAGTGGGGCCTGCCCTGATCCCCATTGGGGAGGGGTACATAGGGCACCGCAGTGGGGCCTGCCCTGATCCCCGTTGGGGAGGGGTACATAGGGCACTGCAGTGAGGCCTGCCCTGATCCCCCCATCGGGGAGGGGTACGTGGAGCACCGCAGTGGGGCCTGCCCTGATTCCCCCGTCGGGGCGGGGTACACAGGGCACCGCAGTGAGGCCTGCCCTGATCCCCACGTTGGGGAGGGGTACGTGGGGCACCCAGTGTAGCCTGCCCTGATCCCCCCATCAGGGAGGGGTACGTGGGGCACCCAGTGTAGCCTGCCCTGATCCCCCCATCAGGGAGGGGTACGTAGGGCACCGCAGTGAGGCCTGCCCTGATCCCCCTGTCAGGGAGGGGTACGTAGGGCCCTGCAGTGGGGCCTGCCCTGATCCTCCCATCAGGGAGGGGTACACGGGGCACCCAGTGCAGCCTGCCTCTCCCTCCCCTCAGATGAACACTGACTACAAGGCAGCGCTGGCTGGGCTGCAGGCGCAGGACCTCGAGGAGTTACGGAGCTACCGGGTGCCGCCAGCCTCCATCGTCAGGGTGACGGACACCCTCTGCCTGATGTTCCACAAGGCGCCGGGCTGGGAGAGCGCCAAGCAGCTGCTGGGCCAAGAGGACTTTTACCAGGTGCCAGCAGGGCTACACTCGCTGTCGGTTTGGCCTGGAGGCATGGGCAGCCCCGGGTGCTGGCCAGCTATGCAGAGCTGTACTAGGTGGGAGGGCTGGCGGGCAGAGAGCTCAGCCTTCCTGGCACAGCAAGCGCATCTGCGGGCAGGGGCCTGTGCCAAGGGCCTCAGAGGGAGTGGACAGCACAGGGAATCACCCAGTGAGCCATCCCCTGTTGCCCAGCCCAAGCCCCTGACACACAGAGGCCAGGGACCCACCCCTGCCCGGCCTGGCGAATACCCAGCAATGATCTAGTTTGAAACCTGCCGCCGATCAGTTTCATTGGGCGCCCCTAGTTCATCATTTACTCCTTTGCTTTCTCGACACCCGCCATGATTCTGTGACCTCGGGCATGTGCCGGGTCATCTCCTCTCCCAGCGGACAGTCCCAGTCTTCCTGAGCAGGCCTTGGGCGGCAGTGCGATATTCTGGGTGGCTCTGGGGCGCTGCTGAGTGTCAGATCGGGGGACTGCTCAAAACCAGGCTACTGACAGCCCCGCACTGGGGTCCTCCCCGGTAAGGGCACCACACCAGTCATGCAGAGCACTTCGACTGGCCAGCACGGAGCCTCACAAGCAAACCCCCAGACACCCCAGTGCTCCCTGTGCCCCCCCAGCCCCCCCTCACACAGGGGAGAGGTTATAACCCACCCCCACCTCCCCTCGGACACCCCAGTGCTCCTGTGCCCCCAGCCCCACCTCACACAGGGGAGAGGTTATAACCCATCCCCACCTCCCCACACACCCCAGTGTTCCCTGTGCCCCCAGACCCACCTTACACAGGGGAGAGATTATAACCCACCCCCACCTCCCTCGGACACCCCAGTGCTCCTGGCCCCCAGCCCCTCCTCACACAGGGAGGTTACAACCCATCCCCACCTCCCTCAGACACCCCAGTGTTCCCTGTGCCCCCAGCCCCCTTACACAGGTGAGAGGTTATAACCCATCCCCACCTCCCCGAGACACCCCAGTGCTCCCTGTTCCCCCAGCCCCCTCACACAGAGGAGAGGTTATAACCCATCCCCACCTCCCCTCAGACACCCCAGTGCTCCCTGTGCCCCCAGCCCCCTCACACAGGGAGAGGTTATAACCCACCCCACCTCCCCTCGGACACCCCAGTGCTCCCTGTGCCCCCAGCCCCCACACAGGGGAGAGGTTATAACCCACCCCACCTCCCTCGGACACCCCAGTGCTCCTGTGCCCCCAGCCCCACCTCACACAGGGGAGAGGTTATAACCCATCCCCACCTCCCCACACACCCCAGTGTTCCCTGTGCCCCCAGACCCACCTTACACAGGGAGAGATTATAACCCACCCCACCTCCCCTCGGACACCCCAGTGCTCCCTGGCCCCCCCAGCCCCTCCTCACACAGGGGAGAGGTTACAACCCATCCCCCACCTCCCCTCAGACACCCCAGTGTTCCCTGTGCCCCACCAGCCCCACCTTACACAGGTGAGAGGTTACAACCCATCCCCCCACCTCCCCTCGGACATCCCAGTTTTCCCTGTGCCCCACCAGCCCCACCTTACACAGGTGAGAGGTTATAACCCATCCCCACCTCCCCCAGACACCCCAGTGCTCCCTGTTCCCCCAGCCCCCTCACACAGGGGAGAGGTTATAACCCATCCCCACCTCCCGAGACACCCCAGTGCTCCTGTTCCCCCAGCCCCCTCACACAGAGGAGAGGTTATAACCCATCCCCACCTCCCCTCAGACACCCCAGTGTTCCCTGTGCCCCCAGCCCGACCTTACACAGGTGAGAGTTTACAACCCATCCCCACCACCCCTCGGATACCCCAGTGCTCCCTGTGCCCCCAGCCCCACCTCACACAGGGGAGAGGTTATAATCCATTCCCCACCTCCTCACACACCCCGTGTTCCCTGTACCCCCCCAGCCCCACCTTACACCGGGGAGAGGTTATAACCCATCCCCCACCTCCCCTCGGACACCCCAGTGTTCCCTGTGCCCCCAGCCCCACCTCACATGGGAGAGGTTATAATCCATCCCCACCTCCCCTCACACACCCCCGTGTTCCCTGTACCCCCAGCCCCACCTTACACCGGGAGAGGTTATAACCCATCCCCCACCTCCCCTCGGACACCCCAGTGTTCCCTGTGCCCCCCCAGCCCCTCCTTACACAGGTGAGAAGTTATAACTCATCTCCCAACAGCTTCTCCCAGTCCCAAAGGACCAGCCACAATGCCAGGTCAATTTGTACCTTGGATCTTTCCCAAACGAGCTTGCTGGGCCAATCCTTTAGCATCTAAAATCTAAAGGTTTATTAATAAAAGAAAGAAAAGGTGGAGAGTGAGGTTGTTAAGGAGAATACGTTACATGCACCAATCACCAAATTCTTGGTGAGGCTCTTAGCAGAGATGGAACAAACTGAAAGCTTAAAAGTCTCTGGTGTACATCCAGGGCCGGACGAAGGGGTGGGCGAGCCGGGCAGCTGCCCAGGGCGCCAACAGATGGGGGGCGCCTGATGGCAGCTGTAAGGCATGCGCGGCGTCCCTTATAGCTGCCATCAGGTGCCGCGTGCCCGGCTCCCGCAGCGCCGCCCCCCCCCATTTCCGCAGCGCCGACCAGCAGCGCCCTTTCCCCCACGGCCGCGGGGCCCTACACGGCCAGGCACGGCCTGCCCCGGGCTGCGCTCCAGCAGCGGTGGCCGGGCCAGGCTGGGCAGCGCATGCGCCGTGCGCCCCGGGGGTGGGCTCATGCACCCTAGGGAGGGCGGGCCTGCGCCCCAGAGGCGGGCCCGCACATGCGCTGTGCGCCCGGGCCCGGGGCTCCAAAATGGCTCAGGCCGGCCCAGTGTACGTCTTATATCAGGATGGGTCAGCAATCTTTCTGCCCTATGTAGTACTTCAAACTTAAAGGGCTGCAAAACCAAATACCACCTCATGATACGCAGGTTGGTCTCCTTCATCGATTGCAACCAGCGCAGCGTGGCGTGGTCCATCACCAATTGAAAGGGACTACCTAATAAAAAGTAGTGGAGTGTCTTGATCGCCCACCGTGCGGCTAACACCTCCTTTTCAATGGTCACGTAGTTTTGCTCCCGCGGCAATAGTTTACGGCTGGTGTACAAGATCGGATGTTCCTCGCCATCTTGGTTTTGTGATAATACTGCCCCGAGCCCCACGTCGGACGCGTCCGTCTGGACGACAAAGGGTTTTGAAAAGTCAGGCTGTGCCAGTACTGGGGCCTCGGTAAGCCACTGTTTTATACTCCGGAAGGCATGCTCACACCGCTCATTCCACCTCATCTTCTGTGGTTGCCCTCCCTTTGCGAGGTCTGTGAGAGGTGCCGCGATTGTGGAAAAATGTGGGATAAATCGTCTATAGTATCTGGCGAGTCCCAGGAATTGCCGCACTTGTTTCTTTGTTGTGGGCGTACAATAGGCTTTCACCGCTTTGACTTTATCTACCTGGGGTTTCACCTTACCTTCCCGACGATGTATCCTAGGTAAGATACCTCACTCTTCCCAAAAAAAACACTTACTGGGATTTGCCGTGAGGTGCGCTTCGGCTAGGGACGTCAGTACTGGTTTGATGTATTGGAGATGGTCTGCCCATGATGCATTATAGATGATAATATCATCAATATACGCAGCTGCGTACCCTTGGTGTTTTCCAAGCACTCTGTCCATTAATCTCTGGAACGTTGCCGCCGCCCCATTTAACCCGAATGGCATTGTCAAAAAGTGGTAGAGTCCGAATGGAGTGGCAAAGGCTGTTTTTTCCTGTGACGCGGGTGTAAGGGGGAATCTGCCAATACCGGGAGCCACTCAATCTCTCTAAAAGTTCGTCCACCCGGGGCATTGGGTAAGTGTCAGAACGGGAGATTGTGTTGACCCGACAAAAGTCGATGCAAAAGCGCCACAATCTGTCTGGCTTGGGTACCATCACAATGGGGCTCCTCCATTCGCTGCGGGATTCCCGGATCACCCCTAGTTGGAGCATTTTCTGAACCTCTTCGCGTACTGGTTCCCACAGCTTCCTGGGGAGTGGGCGAAGGGGCTCCCGTACTTTGTGCCCGGGGTTCGTGTGGATGTGGTGGCTCATCACCACAGTCCTTCCGGGGTAAGCAGCTAGCACGTGTGTGAATTCCTGTAGCAGGGATTGCAGCGTAGTTTTCTGTTGTTTGGTTAGCTCTGTTCCTATTGAAATGGATCCTGCTGTGGGGAAATTCCCGACGTACGGCCCCAGTTCTGGCTCTGTGGGTTGAAGGGTAATTAACATCCCTTCCCGGGCCACCCATTTTTTTAGTAAGTTTACATGGTAAATCTGGGACTTCTTCTGTTTTTCCGTTAATTTTATTTCGTAATCTACGGGCCCCACTTTCCGTAGTACCTCATAGGGTCCCAGCCACTTGGCCAATAACTTCGAGTCAGCTGAGGGCAACAGGAGTAGTATTCTGTCCCTGGGCTGGAATGTACGAATAAGGGCTTTTTTATCATAATATCGGGCCTGTCTCTCTTGGGCTCGTACTAGATTGTCTCTGGCTATTTCTCCCACGGCCTGTAGACATTTTCTTAGATCTATGATGTAGGGGACCGCCCCCTTTGCCTCGGAGCTTTGCTCTTCCCAGGTTTCCTTCACCAGATCTAATATTCCCTTGGGCTGTCTCCCATAAAGCAATTCAAACGGAGAGAAGCCCATAGAGGCCTGGGGTACTTCCCTAATCGCAAATAATAGGGCCGGGAGGAAAAGATCCCAGTCTCTGGGGTCTAACTCTATGAAACGTCTTAACATCCCCTTCAAGGTTCTATTAAAGCCTTCTACCAGGCCGTCTGACTAAGGATGATAGACTGAAGTTCGAATACTATGTATGTTCATTAGCCTGCACAACTCCGCGATTATACGTCTGGATACATTAGGCCCCTGGTCCGTCAACAATTCTTGAGGAATTCCAACTTGGGAAAAGATTTTTACTAATTCTGCTGCCAGCGTGGCAGCCTTCGTGTTCCTCAAGGGGACTGTCTCAGGGTAGCGGGTAGCACAATCGAGGAGCACCAAGATGTATTAGTTCCCCCGTCTAGATCTTTCTAGGGGCCCTACGAGATCCATCGCTACCCTAGAGAAGGGAATTTCCACCACGGGGAGGGGTACTAGCAGTGCCCGGTCTACCTCCTCCGGCCTAACCCTTTGGCATTCTGGGCAAGAGTCGCAAAAGTCTTTAAGCATGTAGAAGAACATAATTTGTTGGACAAAAGTCAACATGGTTTCTGTAAAGGGAAATCCTGTCTTACTAATCTATTAGAGTTCTTTGAAGGGGTTAACAAACATGCGGACAAGGGGGATCCAGTAGATATAGTATACTTAGATTTCCAGAAAGCCTTTGACAAGGTCCCTCACCAAAGGCTCTTGTGTAAATTACATGGCCATGGGATAAGAGGGAAGGTCCTTTCATGGATTGAGAACTGGTTAAAAGACAGGAAACAAAGGGTAGGAATAAATGGTAAATTTTCGGAATGGAGAGGGGTAACTAGTGGTGTCCCCCAAGGGTCAGTCCTAGGACCAATCCTTTTCAACTTATTCATAAATGATCTGGAGAAAGGGGTAAGCAGTGAGGTGGTAAAGTTTGCGGATGATACCAAACTGTTTAGGATAGTCAAGACAGAAGCAGACTGTAAGGGACTCCAAGAAGATCTCACCAAACTGAGTGATTGGGCAACAAAATGGCAAATGAAATGTAATGTGGATAAGTGTAAAGTAATGCACATCGGGAAAAATAACCCCAACTATACGTACAGTATGATGGGGGCTCATTTGGCTAAGTCAAATCAGGAAAGAGATCTTGGAGTTATTGTGGACAGTTCTCTGAAAACTTCCACCCAGTGTGCAGCGGCGGTCAAAAAGGCAAATAGGATGCTAGGAATTATTAAGAAAGGGATAGAAAATAAGACCCAGAATATCTTACTGCCCCTGTATAAAACTATGGTACGCCCACATCTTGAATACTGTGTACAGATGTGGTCTCCTCACCTCAAAAAAGATATTTTGGCCTTGGAAAGGGTTCAGAAAAGGGCAACTAAAAAGATTAGGGGTTTGGAACGGGTCCCATATGAGGAGAGGTTAAAGCGACTGGGACTTTTCAGTTTAGAAAAGAGGAGACTGAGGGGGGATATGATAGAGGTGTATAAAATCATGAGTGGTGTGGAGAGGGCCGATAAAGAAAAGTTATTTATTAGTTCCCTAAATAGAAGAACTAGGGGACACCAAATGAAATTAATGGGTAGCAGGTTTAAAACTAATAAAAGAAAGTTCTTCTTCACACAGCTTGTAATCAGCCTGTGGAACTGCTTGCCAGAGGAGGCTGTGAAGGCTGGGACTATAACAGAGTTTAAAGAGAAGCTAGATAATTTCATGGAGGTTAGGTCCATAAAAGGCTATTAGCCAGGGGATAAAATGGTGTCCCTGGCCTCTGTTTGTCAGAGGCTGGAGAGGGATGGCAGGAGACAAATCGCTTGATCATTGTCTTCGGTCCACCCCCTCTGGGGCACCTGGTGCTGGCCACTGTCGGCAGACAGGCTACTGGGCTAGATGGACCTTTGGTCTGACCCAGTACGGCCGTTCTTATGTTCTTATGTTCTTAACCTCCTTGTAAATGCCTGGCCAGAAAAACCTCTGTGTGATCCCGTGTAAGGTCTTGTCTCAGCCTAAATGGCCGGCCCATGGGTTAGCATGGGCTAAGTCCATTACCTGCCTCTGGAACTTCACCGGTACCAGCAGCTGCCATACCTCTTCAGGGCCTTCAGGGCGGGTCACGACCCTGTAGAGCCGGTCCACCTTTACCTCAAAGTGGGGATTGGGGTGCCTCCTTCCACCCGGCTCCTCCCCTTCTCCTACAGTGCTGGCTTGGTCCCACGCGTGCCTTAGAGTGGGGTCGTCTCTCAGGCCTCTACTTACTCCCCACTCTGTGCTGCTTGAGGGGGGGCTCCTTTCTGTCCATCTCTTCCTGGCTCCCTTGGGTTGGCAGGGTCCTGGGGGATCTGGAGGCCTGAAAGCCCCGCTTCCCCCATCTTTAGCCATATCAAACGTCCAAACCCTGGCCAATCACGGCCAAGGAGAATGGGGTAGGCCAGTCTAGGGGCCATGGCCACCTTGCAGACCGCTTCCATAAACCCATCTAATAGGGTCACCCACTTCGTCGGGTAGGCTTTGACGTCCCCATGGATGCACTGCGTATGTACGGGATGCCCTCCCGGCCTCCCACCGGGCACCAGCCCTGCCCGGACTAGAGTCTGGCTACACCCCGTATCTACAAGGGCATCTACCAGTTTGCCTTCTATTCTTATCTGCGTGGTAATCTTGGCGGGGTCTCTTACTCGGGCTCGGAGGTCGGCGGCCAATACTCTTTCATACGAACAATCCATAAAAGGACAGTCTCTTTTAAAATGCCCCTCCTGCCCACACTCGTAGCAGGCCCCACGGGGTGTCGCCTTGGGTAGGCTGTGACGGAGCGGGCCGGGTCTGGGCACAGCTGAGGGCGTCCGCTTAGGGCGAATTGCTCAAATTCGGGGCTACTTACAGCCCCCAGACTGGAGACCTTTCCAAACAGGCCACAAACCAGTCCCACAGAGCGCTTCAGCTGCCTGCCTGAAGCCTCACGAGCAAAACCCCTCCGACACCCCAGCCATATCTGTGCCCCAGATGGCCCCGGGCCTCATACACAGGTGAGGGGTGTTAGAGCCCAATCTCACCTTCCCTGAACAAGTTCTGTCCAGTTCCAAGAAACCAGCCACAGATCCCCGGTCAATTTACACTCTGGATCTTACCCACAAATCACACTGAGCCAATCCTTTAGAATCTACAATCTAAAGGTTTATTACTACAAGAAAGAAAAGCGCGAGAGTAAGGTTGTTAAAGAATCATACGTTACATGCATCGAATCTCCCAGTTCTCGATGCAGGCTGTAGCAGAGATGTTATAGCTGCTGGCTTAAAAGTCCTTGTTGCACATCCTATAGCAGGATGGGTCCACAGTTCTTCCTGGCTCGTGATTCCCTGCGAGGCCGCATCTGGGGTCAGAAGCAGATCTGAAGACCAACATGGAGTCGGCCACATGGCCTGCTTATATCCCCTCCTGGCTTCTTCCAAGCTGGAGGAAGTCACATGGCCAGTGGCCAGGTGTGTCTTTGGCCTTCAGAGGCCCATTGTTCCCTAGAGCTTCGCTCATGAGCATGTCCATTGGCAAACATTCCTAGCCCATTACTCAAGCCCATTCAGAGAGACTTCCAGTCTCCATACAGAGTACAGACTCCTAACTCCACACACAGACATTATACAGATATATGAAGAGCAGATACAGAATCAGAAGAAAGTAAGCTTTTGTTTGACCCCTCACATAGCCCCCTTTGTACCACTTTTGGGGTGAACACCCCCCGATGGGTGCAGCAGTGACCTGGCTGCTCCCCTCACAATCCAATAACGTGACATAGGCTCCAGCCCAACCCCTCTTCCCCGCGGGGGGTACTTTCTCCTTGGCCTACCCAATTCATCCCATCGGCCAGCATCCTCCGGACCACCTCTTCCACCTTCCTGGGTGTGACAGGTCCGATGGTGAACTGTCCCCGTCCTCGCTCTGGATGAGCTCGTCCCGTTAGGCCACTCTGGTCTCTGGACCCCACTGGCCTCCTCGGTTCCCCACCATGTAATTCTCCATCAAGGTGACCGCTTCTCCCAGTGTCGAAGGTTGGTGTCGTCAGACCCAGATACCACTCTCATCAGGCAAAATCTGGAGAAACTGGTCTAATACTACCAATTCAGCTATCTGTTCACTGGACTTTTTCTCGGGTTCCAACCAACGCCAGGCCACATCTCTCAGCCTCTGGATGACTGCCCGAGGTTGCTCCCCGGGGTGGTACCGTTCCACCCTAAATCTCCGGCGGTAACTTTCCAGGGTCACTCCCATCTGGTCTAATATGGCCTCTTTAACCCGATGGTAATGGAGGGCGTCCCGTGCTGAGAAACTCCTATACGCGATTTGGGCTGGCCCGGTGAGATAGGGTGCTAAGAGTGTGGCCCAATGATCTTCGGGGGCCAGCGTGCCGCAGCCGCCACCCTCTCAAAAGTGACCTGGAAAGTCTCTGCGTCGTCCCCTGGGCCCATCTTGGTTAACTGTAAGGATAATGCCAAGGCTGTGCCTGGTCCTCCTCCATCTAAAGGGTTGCCCCTGGCTCCCGCCCCCGAGCTCGGGGTCGCTTTTTGCGCCCACCTTTCCTGCTGTCTTTGCTGGAGCTCCACCATCTCTCACAGTAATTGTTGCTGCTCCCCGTTGTTGGTTTGACATCTGCTGTAGTAATTGTGTTTGTTGTTGCTGGCTCTGTCTATGAGTTTCGACTAGCCACTCGAGTAGTTTATTCGTCTCCATCTGGCTCTGTTTGTCCCTTGTCTCTCCGAACAACTGAAACCCACAGCAAAGAAAAAAACCCACAAGAAAAAAACAAAAAAAAAAGAGGGGGGCCCCTATGACGACCCCCTTCCCTTTGTAAAAAGGGGAAGAAAAAAAATTTTTTTAAGGGTACCCACATTCTCCACCAGTGTAGCAAGGCAGGTTCTACCGGGACTCCTAGTCCGGTTCCGGCTACGCCCTGCCTTGCCTTTTAGTCTTTCTCTAGCTTGCCTTATTTGAGTTTTCCAGCTCTGTCAGAGTTCCAACTCAGTCCCGGGTACCTCGCTCGAGAACTGCTACTCGTCGCTGCCCGAGGACGCTGCGCTGGCCCCTTGGCCTCGGGCATCTCTTGGGTTTCTCCCCGTGGTCTTGGTACCTGGGGGAGAGGGGGAAAGCACGGCCTACTAGCCCAGCCAGGATCCTCCCCCCTTTGGGTGCGGCTCCTCTCCCCTTTTAAATCTGCCGTCCTCCTTTTGTGCTGGCGCTTGGGGATGACCTCAGCGTGCGCCAGCTGCCCATCCTGTGGGCTGGCACCTGGGGATGACGTCAGCCCGCACCAGCCACCCCCCAGAGGCATCCGGGTCCCCTCCCCAGTGCAGTTGGACGCCTCTTCCCCACAGTGCAGGCCTCCACCGGATCCTAAGGCCCCCGGAAGTGGGGACGCTAGCGCGCATGCGCGGCAAGCCCGCAGCGGCTTGAGACCGCCGGGTGAACGCGTGCCCCGCCCTGCACTCGGAGTGCAGAGGGGCGCATCCCGCCAAGCGGAGGGAGGCAACCCCCTGTCACAATAGCCTTAACAGGTAGTAGTGTTAATGATAGCGTGCACAAAGTTGTAGTAGTGTTAAAGATAGTGTTCACAGGTAGGTAGTAATAAAGTTAATGATTACATTCACAGGTAGCAATAGTGTTAATGATAGTCTTCACAGGTAGTAGTAGTGTTAATGATAGAGTTTGCAGCTAGTAGTAGTGTTAATGTTAGCATTAACAGGGCAGGGCTGCAGCAGTAAATAGTTTGTAGCCCAGCCCTAGTGCAGGGCAGGGCTGCAGCAGTAAACAGTTTGTAGCTGAAGGAACAGAAGTTCGACACCGTGTAGATCTAAGCAGGAGGGTTTATTCTGCACAGCGCTGGCAGAGTGTCACTTGGCTTATTAGTCTCAGTGAGACGCTGCCAAACAATGGATTACTATAGATTATATAGGGTGCCAATGGGCGGAGAGAAGCGATGGGGTGGGAGTTCCCAAGGCCCTGGCTAGGTTCTAGCAGCAAGACAAAATGAGCACAATAAGCCAATAATCTAAAAGGTTACATCATTGCTCCGCCCATAGCTCAGGTTAACATGTTTGCTATTACACAGGGGTTATCCCTCAAACTTTTCCTCTTGCAAGGTGTACGTTAAATCCTGATTTAGGGGACAAGGAAATGACGGTGACACTTCCCAGACAGGTTGGCCCACAGGTTCATTCTAGAGGGTCTCAAAGCAAAAAGAACCGTAAACAGGACACAGCAATGACACTTGTGTATAGTTTATCAGTGCGTCCTCTTGAGCTCGGGTTGGCAGCTGTGAGGGACGGTTGCCATAACTTATGCTGACATGCTCGTCCTCACCCTGAACTCTGGTTGGCATTCAGGGAGTGTGTATTTGTTATCTCTTCCTGAACCACGGAGTAGACTCCGAGGCCCCTCTCTGTGAGTTATATGCCCGTAACTCATGAGAAGTCCCCAATTACTGCTCCCCACCTGGGGCTGGCCTCTGTTAATGGCTGGTTAAACAAACATGTCTGTTTCTTGCTTATCTCAACCTTTCTTTAGCCATGTATTGTCCATTGTTAGCTAGGCCTCACACCTCAGACCAGGCCCGTGGAGTTTGGGCATATGTGAAAGATTCTTAACAGAGATTGTGGTCAAGATCTTACATACATATTATTGGGATTTTGGCCCTTCAGTAGCCCAATCCTAGTGCAGGGCAGGGCTACAGTAATCAAGCAGGTAAACCAATTCACCACAGGTAAACATGAGCAGATAGTCTATCTCCTTCTTCAGGAGGGGTTCAGGGCCCTGGCCTGTGGTAGCAGTGAGAGAGAGAGGGAGGGGAGACTGCCACCCGATTAGTGGGTGACAGGGGGGACGCTGGCCCTCCCTACACCACTGCGTCTCAGCCCAGGGCCTTACAGCAGCCGAGCAGTCAGCTGCTGGGTCAGCAGGGATCCGTATCCAGAACACACTGACCTTTTGTTGCTGGGCCAGCAGGAGTCCCTCTGCCAGACCAAGGTCGGCTATCCCCGGGCCGATTCCATTTCTCCCCCCTCGCTCCTGGGCAGCGAGGGTTGGAATCCTCCGGCCAGATATGCAGACCCTCCAGGTAGTCCTCCTGGAGTGGGCCCGGTGGCCCAGGCCAGTCATCAGATTCCCCCAGCTCTGGTTCCTCACTGGGTTGGGCTAGGAAGGCTTCTGGCTCCCTTGCTGGGTGGACTCTGACTGGCCTTATGGCCAGGCCTTTTATATCCCTGGCCCGCCCCCTGGCTTCCTCCCACATGAGTCATTAGAGTCCGGGGCTGCCCACCACGGCTCAGGGAGGGGAGTTTCCCCCTCAGGGTCAGTGGGTGGCCACTCCAACCCACTACAATAGCGTTCGTAGGTAGTAGTAATGTTAATGATAGCGTTCACAGGTAGTAGTAGGGCATGTCTAGACTACATCCCTCTTTCGAAAGAGGGGTGTACATTAGATCGAAATTGCAAATGAAGCCGGGATTTGAATTTCCTATGCTTCATTTGCATAATAGCAGCCACGCGTTCTTTTGCAAAAGGGTGTTTTTTTCAAAAGAACTGCGTCTAGATGGCGGTTTCACTTTCAAAAAGCCCTTTTTCAAAAGAATGCACGGCCACCATTATGCAAATGAAGTGTAAGAAATTCAAATCCCGGCTTCATTTGCAATTTCGATCTAATGTACATCCCTCTTTCAAAAGAGGGATGTAGTCTAGACATGCCCGTAGTATTAATGATAGCGTTCACAGGTAGGAGTAGCGCTGATAGCGTTCGCAGGTAGTAGTAGTGCTAATGATAGCGTTCGCAGGTAGGAGTAGTACTTTAAAGACTAATAAGTTGGTTTAATAGGTGATGAGCTTTCGTGGGCCAGACCCACTTCCTCAGATCATATCTGGAAGAGAATTGTCATGACCATATATACCAAAGGAATACAATGAAAAAAGTGATCACATTATCATATATATAGTAGCCCAATGTCTGTGACTCTGTAACGCTGAAACGCTGGCTGTTCCCTCTGGGCGGCGCTGTTGCCTCCCGCCCTGGCGCTTGGCTGACTTCTGCACCGCTCAGCCGGGCCGCTGCGCGGGAGCAAGCAGCGCAAGTGGCCGTTTGGGGTCCGCGCTCCCCATGCAGCACGAGGGTGCTGCATGGGGAGCATGGGGCCCAAACGGCCGCTGCGCCACTTGTTCCTGCGCGGCGGCCCGGCTGAGCGGCGCAGGGGTCAGCCAAGCGCCACAGCGGGAGGCAAAGGGGGGTGGGGCAGTGACGTACATGCCCATGGGGCAGGGCCTGGACGAGCGTGCATCCCCGACGGAGACAGAGAGCGGAGAGAGAGTGAGAAGCAGGAGGGGGAGAAGAGAGAGAAACGGAGAAAGAGGCAGAAGGCAGAGGAGCGCTGAGAGAGAGAGGGGGAGGCAGTAGGAGGAGGAGAGAAAGAGAAAGAGACACGGAGCAAGAGACCGGAGGCTCAGGAGAGAAGACTGACGTGGAGGAGAGACCTGAAAATCCCGTCTTATGACGGGCTAATTGGCTAGTTTATAATGTGTTCACTTTTTTCATTGTATTTTTTTCAATGTATTCCTTTGGTATATATGATCATGCCAATTCTCTTCCAGAATATGATCTGAGGAAGTGCGTCTGGCCCACGAAAGCTCATCACGTATTAAACCATCTTGTTAGTCTTTAAAGTGCTACATAGTTTTTCCTTTTGTTTTAGCAAAATCAGACTAACACGGCTACCTCTCTATTACTATTCAAGTAGTAGTAGTGTTAATGATAGTGTTCACAGGTAGTAGTGCTAATGATAGCGTTCGCAGGTAGTAGTAGTGTTAATGATAGTGTTCGCAGGTAGTAGTGCTAATGATAGTGTTCACAGGTAGTAGTAGGGTTAATGATAGTGTTCACAGTTAGTAGTAGTGTTAATGATAGTGTTCGCAGGTAGTAGTAGTAGTACTAGTGTTAATGATAGTGTTCGCAGGTAGTAGTAGTGTTAATGATAGTGTTCGCAGGTAGTAGTAGTAGTAGTAGTGTTAATGATAGCATTCGCAGGTAGTAGTAGTGTTAATGATAGTGTTCGCAGGTAGTAGTAGTAGTAGTAGTGTTAATGATAGTGTTCGCAGGTAGTAGTAGTAGTAGTAGTGCTAATGATAGCGTTCGCAGGTAGTAGTAGCGTTAATGATAGCGTTCCCAGGTAGTAGTGCTAATGATAGCGTTCGCAGGTAGTAGTAGTTTTTTCTAGTTACACTTAGTTCTTATTTTTTTGAAAAAAGAGATGTTTCTGTTCCTGTTAAGGCTGCCTTTTTGCCTTAGGGAATTTTTTCTCCCTGAAATGTGTGGCTCCCCCAGGATTGAAATTCTGCATCTCCTGGAGGTTCTCAATTCCTGTCTCCAAGGGGCACTCCCGGTGTGTACGGTGCCTGGGGGGGCACACGCCGCTGCCCAGTGTCTACACTGTTAGCAGCTAACAGCTCATACATGCAAGGCAAGGGAGCTCCAGCACCCAAAATACCCCCTGCACCCACTTCTACCAGGGCACCTACCAGGGAGGTACCGGGACCGTCTGACACCGACCGTTCCCAAGGGTCTAAGGACCTCACCAAGATGGGCACCAAGGTGACAGAAAAGCCTCAGTCAAAAACAGCACCACTGGCACTGCCCATATCTGGCTCGGTACCGACGAAAGCGAAGGCCACATCAGCTTCGGCTGAGGCACCGTCAGCACTGAAGAAGGCCAAGCCTCACACGGCACCGTCACTGTCTATGCCGCCTCTGGCACCAAAGAGGCATAAGCAGGCGGTACCGACAGTCTCCATACAGCACCGTCAGCACCGCAGATTGCGGCAGTCACAGCCTCCACGCTGCCATTGGCACCGAAGGCCCTGGCACTGCTCCCTTTCACTACCTCAGAGGAGCTCAGAGCGACTTCAGTGCCCATAATCCCGTCATTTGGCACCAACTGGGCACCCACGTCTGGCAGGTTCCCACTCTCAACTCCATCAGGCTTGGTACCGCTGCCGTCGAGTGACAAGGATGACGAGCCCTGGGTTGGTTCCCACACCCCAGGGCACTCTTCCCAAAGCACCCACAGCAGCAGCAACAACCAGCACTGCGATGGCAACCACCTCAATGGTGGCTCCCTCCTGTGCCACTCCTGCCCAACTGGCCTTACTGGGACCCCTGGGCATCATACCAAGCCCAGCAGCCACAGTAGGTGCAACCACATCAACTCCTGCAGCACCATCCCTGCCAACTTGTCACGGGGTGTGTGGGAGTCCCTGGGCCCTGCAACTCAAAGCAAACATTCTGACTATCAGGTTGAGAGTCCGATAACACCCCCTCATCTAAGGCAACCTCAGTCCCACCACCTACTACCTTTCTACCATCAATGGTCCTCCATTACGACCAACAAGTGGGCGTTGGACATCGTGAAGGGTGGCTACCGCATCCCTGTCTCTTCTACCCCTTTTCCCCACCCACCTTCCCCATCCCTCTTCAGGGACCCATCTCATGGGAGCATTGTACTCCAAGAGATTGAACAGCTCCTTCATCTAGGAGCCATAGAACCCGTTGTGATGTAGTGGGGCTGTCCACTTGCTGGTCGCTAGGCTTGGGCTGTGGGTGCCCCTACAGGCCTGTGTCTGTGAGCACTGCCCAGCAGGGGTCGCCCCTGAGCTCCAGCACGTAGACAATGACAGGCTGGGGCTTCTCACCTGAACAAAGGAAGGGGTGTGGCTACCTGGGGGATGTGTGTTAGGTGGTTTTGGGAGAAGGGTTTTTTTGGTCTGGGAAAACATGAAGAGAAGAGACTAAGCTGAGTGCTGGGGGTTCAGGGGCCTGTGGACCCCACCCCAAGGGGTCTGAGGCTGCCTGCCCCCTCACTTCGATGCCCACATAGAACCCGGGCCATGCTGTACCTCGCAGAAGCAGTACATCCTCTCTATTCTACTGACTGGTGGAGTCTCATTTGCTGCAGACGGGGTGCAGGATCGGGGGGTCCCCGACGTGCCGTCACACCCGTAACCCAACAGTACAGGGGCAAAGGATTTTACTCCCACTACTTCCTCACAACAAAGAAGTCGGGAGGATGGAGACCAATCCTCGATCTCAGAAGTCTCAGCCATCACAAACGGCCTCAATGCTTCAGGATGGTCACTCTATCCACCATAATGCCAGCCTTAACCAAGGGGGTCTGGTTATTGACTCTCGACCTCCAGGATGCGTATGTTCATGTAGCCATCCATCCAGCACATTGAAACTACCTAAGATTTGCTCTGGGCAATGCCCACTTCCAATACACGGTGCTGCCATTCGGACTCTCTACAGCTCCGAGGGTCTTGTCAAAGGTGCTCACAGTGGTCGCCGTGCATCTCCACAAATGGAGTGTCTATATTCTCCTACCTCGACAATTGTCTGATAAGGGCAACCACAAGTCAAGAAGCCCATAACGCAGTCTCTTTTACCAGGGCTGTGTTCCAGACCCTCGGGCTACAGATAAATCTACACAAGTGCAAACTACAACTAGCCCGGACTATGGACTTCATCAGGGCTACCTTGACTGAGGTCAGGCAATAGCTTCTCTCCCACAGTGGAGAATCCAGTCCATCAAGCACCTTACTGCACTGCTTTAGACCAACCCATCCTCAGTTATTAGGTGTCACGGCGTGTCGGGGACTCCCCAACCCTGCACCCCCATCCACAGCCAGACGGGACTCTCAGCCAGTGAGTAGAACTGAAGGTTTATTGGTTCTCAGGGACACGGCGTAGCTTAGGGTCGATGTGAGCACAGGGACCCAGAGCAGGCAGCTTCGATCCTCTTGGGGAGAAGGGGTCCTGGGCCCTTCTCCCCCCTTCCGGCTCTAAGCCCCTTCTCACATCCTAACCCAACCGAGACTGACCCTTCCCCCAGGCCCTACTCCCCTACCTGGTGTCAGCCCCACCTGCCCTCTGTCTCCCTTCCAGGGCAGGAGTTGTTATCTCCTGTGTCTGGCCCTCAGGTGTCTGGGCCCAATACATTTCTGCAGTGAGTCATGCCGAGCCTCTCCCCGCTCATGCAGAGTGCTGCAGGGAGGAGGGGGACTGAGGTACATGTACACACACACAGCACAATACAGCAATGAACACAGGGCTACAAGAGTGGACAAACCCCCCACTACGTCACATCTCTCCCCCCTTCACAACTGAACTGAGCGGGGTCCCTCCGCCAGTGGCCTGGGGAAGTTCAGATCCCCACTGCCGGGATAAAGCATCAGCTGCGACATTGGCGCTCCCCTTAGCTTGGGCCTGCCATGGCGGCATCCTGCAGGAGCAGGCTCCACCTTATCCGGCTGCTGAATGACCTTGAAGGGGTCATCCCAGGCTACCTGCCATTTGTTCTTCCGCACAGGGAAGAGACCCATCCCCTGGCCCCAGTGGCGCAGGTGCGGGCCTATGCACTGCGATCGTACCTGCCCATCCGCTTCCCTTGGGCTCTGTCACGTTATTGGATTTTAAGGGGAGCAGCCAGATCACTGCTGCACCCACGGGGGGAACGGGGGTGTTTGCCCCAAAGTCTGTACAAAGGGGGCCATGTGAGGTGTCAAATGAAAGCTTATGTTCTATTGATTCTAAGTCTGCTACTCATGTACTTGTGTGATGTTTGTATGTGGAGTTGTGAATACGGGCTCTGTGCTGGTACTGAGTGTTCTCTGCCTGAGACAGAGCAAAGGGCCTGGACTGCCTGCTGTAAGGAAGGAATCTCCAGTCAATGACTGTGCTAATTAGCAGGGCCCCAAGGGCCATGGCTCTCAAGGTGTTCAATACACACCTGAGGAATGTGTCTGGAAACCTGCAAACCAGTCAGTATTTCATGGCTGCTGACATGGGACACAGGGACAGGTCACTTGGCCATGTGACCCACTCCAGTTTGGAAGGTACCAGGAATGGATATAAAGTGCCATGAGGCGAACTCCATCTTGCCTTCAGTTCTGCTGCTGATCCCAGATGCAGCCTTGCGAGGGACAGCGAGCGGGAAGGATTGCCGACCCGACCTGACACAGGACGTACGCCAGAGACTTTTCAGCTGGCAGTTTGTAACATCTCTGCTGAGAGCCTGTGTGGCGTAGTGGGGGGGCTGTCTGCTCTGTGACCCGGGGTTCCCCTGCGCTGTGATGGGAGATTCTCACTGACTCTCCCAAATGTGTATTAACCCAGACACCCAGGCTCAGCCTTCCAGGGAGAGAGACAAAGGGAGGAGAGTGGAGAACAACACCTGGCTGGGGGGCAGGGCTGGAGGAGAGTGTTTAGTTTCTGTCTGGTATCATGGAGGAAGCAGCCTAAGCCAGGGGCTAGGATTTAGGGGCCCAGTCCCCCCCATCTCAAGGGGGGGCTGAGGCATCCTAGGCCTGGCCCTGTAACTAGATTACATCTGTGCTGTGCTGCATCCTTGGAGAAGCAATAAACTCCCTCTGTTCTACTGGCTGGTGGAGTCTGTTCGTGCCATTACGGGGGTGCAGGAGTCGGGGGAACCCCGACGCGACATCACAGCCTGCATCAAGAACTTGGAGATTGGTGCATGTAACATATTCTCCTTAACAACCTCACTCTCCACCTTTTCTTTCCTCTGTTAATAAACCTTTCGATTGTAGATTCTAAAGGACTGGCCCAGCGTGATCTTGTGGGTAAGATCTAAAGTGTAAATTGACCGGGGATCTGTGGCTAAATGTATAGACAGTAGATTGACAACGAATTATTTCTTCATGCTCAGCCTGTGGAACTCTTTGCCAGGAGCTGGTGGAAAGGCCCAGACTGCAACAGAGTTCCAATAAGACCATAATCAGGTCAAGGAGGTTAGGCCCATCAGTGGCTACTCGCCAGCATGGGCAGGGTCCCTAGTTTCTGTTCACCGGAAGCTGGGAATGGGCGACAGGGGAGGGATCACGTGAGGATTCCCTCTTCTGTTCATGCCTTCTGAAACATCTGGCATGGCCACTGTGGACAGACAGGACACTGGGCTGGACGGGTCATTGGTCTGACTCCGCCTGGCAGCTCTGATCTTCTATCGAGCCCAAATGTATCTGCCCCCTGCTGTAGCTGTTGGCCTGCATATCACTTCCAGAGCTGACAGAGCCCGACAGACTCTCTCTGCAGCGTCAGTAACAACATCCAGCTATCGGTCACAGCGGGAAGGCAGCCAGTGTCCCTTAAGTGACCTGCCACACGATGTCATAACACATCGGTGTTAGAGCCGAGTGGCTCTGATAGTTAGTGCCATTTTCTTTCTGTGATACGGTGCTCCTGCCAGCTTCCTGCTGTGTTCTCTAGAGCCTTAGTAGCCCTAGAAAGAGGTGATGTGTGTGTGGTGGAGGGTGAATGCGATCAGTCCCCCATTTACTTCTTGGCTTGCACTGAGCATGCTCAGTAAGACTACTGAAGCTGCTGTTCTCATCTGGCCCCCCCCTCGTGCTCTCACTCTCTTCCCCACCCCATCGGGTTGCCCCCTCTCCAGCCAAAATCTGAAATGGCACTGTGGACAGCTGCTCCACGTCCCCTGCCTGGAGCCAGCCTCACCCCGTTCCATCCTGTTTGCCAGGAGCTGCTCTTCTACCCGAAGGACGAGCTGCCCGACGATCTCTTCCAGGCTCTGGGCCAGGTGGTGTCCGACAAGAGCTTCTGTGCCACCTCCTTGCAGAGCGCCAGCAAAGCCGCCGCTGCCCTGTGCCAGTGGATCTGCGCCATCTACTGGTACCACCGGGCCCTGCGCATCTGGGAGCCCACCCTGGTAGAGCTGCAACACTGCAAGGTGAAGATTCGGGCAGAGAAGGGGCGGCTGGGCGACCGGCGCCTGCAGGCGGAGAAGCTGAAAGAGTTGAGCTCGGTCTGGGGCCTGGAACTGCAGCAGGCCACCGAGCGCCAGGAGGCCCTGGCCCGCGACCTCGACGCCCTCTTGCAGGAGAAGGAGAAGGCTGACACTGTAGTGAGCTCCGTGACTGTGCACGTGGCCAACTGGACAGCAGCTGCCAAAGTAAGGACTGAGACAGCCTGGCAGTGGGCCCTTCCCAGTGCCCCGGGCACCCAGCATACCAGAGAACGACCGGCAGAGCCTGGCCGTGCCCCCTCCCCAGCGCCCGGGCAGCCAGCATCCCAGAGAACAACCGGCACAGCCTGGCCGTGCCCCCTCCCCAGCGCCCGGACAGCCAGCATCCCAGAGAACGACTGGCACAACCGGCACAGCCTGGCCGTACCCCCTCCCCAGCGCCCGGACAGCCCAGCGTCCAGGCGTCCCCAGAGCGACGACTGGCACCCCCCTCCCGCCCCCGCCAGGCAGCCAGGCGGCAGCCAGGCAAGAGAGCCGGCCGGCACAGCCTGTGTACCTCCCAGCGGAGCGGGTGCGTCCCAGAGAGCGACTCTGGCAGCCTGGAGCTGGCCTCCCAGCGCCCAGGCAGCCAGCGGGCCAGAAGGGGACCGGGGCAGCCTGGAGCGGGCTCTCCCGGGGATGGGGCACAGTGCCAGCGGGCCTCCCGGACAGCCCTGGGAGCGTCCCAGAGGAAGCGACTGGCACAGCCTGGGAGCGTTGCCCCAATCATCAGCGCCTGGGAGCGCCCGGCATGGGCAGGCCTGGGAGCGGGGCTCTCCCATAGGCTCTGTGGAGCCCCTCCCCGGGGATGGCAGTAGGCCTGGGCAGCAGCATCCCAGGATGTATCTAGCCCCCTCCTGGGGGCCTGGGACAGGCTCTCCTCTCCCTTCACATAGGCTCTGGGAGCGGGCTCTCCCTGGGGCATACTCTGGGAGGTTCCCAGTCAGTGGCACTAGCTCTGATAGGCCAAACACTGGGAGCGGGCTCTCAACCGGGTGTTACTGTTACTGCCTATACCGGGATGGGGCATCTGGCTGTCTGACTCTCAACCTGGGGCATAGGCTCTTGGGAGCGGGGCTTCTTTGGCTCTGAGGGTGGGGGATGGGGCATAGGCTCTGGGAGCGGGGCTCTCCCGGGGATGGGGCATAGGCTCTGGGAGCGGCCAGGCTCTCCCGGTGAGGATGGGGCATAGGCTCTGGGAGCGGGCTCTCCCGGGGGATGGGGCATAGGCTCTGGGAGCGGGGCTCTCCCGGGGGATGGGGCATAGGCTCTGGGAGCGGGGCTCTCCCGGGGGGGTTGGGGCATAGGCTCTGGGAGCGGGGCTCTCCCGGGGGATGGGGCATAGGCTCGGGGGGGATGGGGCATAGGCTCTGGGAGCGGGGCTCTCCGGGGATGGGGCATAGGCTCTGGGAGCCGGGCTCTCCGGGGGATGGGGCATAGGCCTGGGAGCGGGGCTCTCCCGGGGATGGGGCACAGGCTCTGGGAGCGGGCCTCCGGGGGATGGGGCATAGGCTCTGGGAGCGGGGCTCTCCCGGGGATGGGGCATAGGCCTGGGAGCGGGCTCTCCCGGGGTGGGGGGCATAGGCTCTGGGAGCGGGCTCTCCGGGGGATGGGGCATAGGCTCTGGGAGCGGGCTCTCCGGGGGATGGGGCATAGGCTCTGGGAGCGGGCTCTCCCGGGGGATGGGGCATAGGCTCTGGGAGCGGGGCTCTCCCGGGGGATGGGGCATAGGCTCTGGGAGCGGGCCTCCCGGGGATGGGGCATAGGCCTGGGAGCGGGGCTCTCCCGGGGGTTGGGGACATAGGCTCTGGGAGCGGGCCTCCCGGGGATGGGGGCATAGGCTCTGGGAGCGGGCTCTCCCGGGGATGGGGCATAGGCTCTGGGAGCGGGGCTCTCCCGGGGGGGATGGGGCATAGGCTCTGGGAGCGGGCTCCCGGGGATGGGGGCATAGGCTCTGGGAGCGGCTCTCGGGGGATGGGGCATAGGCTCTGGGAGCGGGGCTCTCCGGGGATTGGGGGCATAGGCTCTGGGAGCCGGGGCCTCCCGGGGGATGGGGCATAGGCTCTGGGAGCGGGGCTCTCCCGGGGATGGGGCATAGGCTCTGGGAGCGGGGCTCTCCGGGGTTGGGGACATAGGCTCTGGGAGCGGCTCTCCCGGGGATGGGGCATAGGCTCTGGGAGCGGGGCTCTCCCGGGGGATGGGGCATAGGCTCTGGGAGGGGGCTCTCCGGGGATGGGGCATAGGCTCTGGGAGGGGCTCTCCGGGGATGGGGCATAGGCTCTGGGAGGGGGCTCTCCGGGGATGGGGCATAGGCTCTGGGAGCGGGCTCCCGGGTGAGGGATGGGGCATAGGCTCTGGGAGCGGGGCTCTCCCGGGGGGGTTGGGGACATAGGCTCTGGGAGCGGGGCTCTCCCGGGGGATGGGGCATAGGCTCTGGGAGCGGGGCTCTCCCGGTGGGGTTGGGGCATAGGCTCTGGGAGCGGGGCTCTCCCAGGGGGATGGGGCATAGGCTCTGGGAGCGGGGCTCTCCGGGGATGGGGCATAGGCTCTGGGAGCGGGGCCTCCCGGGGATGGGGCATAGGCTCTGGGAGCGGGGCTCTCCGGGGGTTGGGGACATAGGCTCTGGGAGCGGGGCCTCCCGGGGGATGGGGCATAGGCTCTGGGAGCGGGCTCTCCGGGGTTGGGGGGACATAGGCTCTGGGAGCGGGGCTCTCCGGGGATGGGGCATAGGCTCTGGGAGCGGGGCTCTCCGGGGATGGGGCATAGGCTCTGGGAGCGGGGCTCTCCCGGGGTGGGGGCATAGGCTCTGGGAGCGGGCTCTCCCGGGGGATGGGGCATAGGCTCTGGGAGCGGGGCTCCGGGGGATGGGGACATAGGCTCTGGGAGCGGGCCTCCCGGGGTTGGGGGCATAGGCCTGGGAGCGGGCTCTCCCGGGGGATGGGGCATAGGCCTGGGAGCGGGGCTCTCCCGGGGATGGGGGGCATAGGCTCTGGGAGCGGGCCTCTCCCGGGGGATGGGGCATAGGCTCTGGGAGCGGGCCTCCCGGGGGATGGGGCATAGGCTCTGGGAGCGGGGCTCTCCCGGGGGATGGGGCAGAGGCTCTGGGAGCGGGCTCTCCGGGGATGGGGGCATAGGCTCTGGGAGCGGGCTCTCCCGGGGTGGGGGCATAGGGTCTGGGAGCGGGGCTCTCCGGGGATGGGGCATAGGCTCTGGGAGCGGGGCTCTCCCGGGGGGGTTGGGGGCATAGGCTCTGGGAGCGGGGCTCTCCCGGGGGATGGGGCATAGGCTCTGGGAGCGGGGCTCTCCCGGGGGTTGGGGACATAGGCTCTGGGAGCGGGCTCCTGGGGGATAGGGCATAGGCTCTGGGAGCGGGCCTCCGGGGGATGGGGCATAGGCTCTGGGAGGGGCTCTCCCGGGGGATGGGGCATAGGCTGTGGAGCGGGGCTCTCCCGGGATGGGGCATAGGCTCTGGGAGCGGGGCTCTCCCGGGGTTGGGGGCATAGGCTCTGGGAGCGGGGCCTCCGGGGGTGGGGACATAGGCTCTGGGAGCGGCCTCCCGGGGATGGGGCATAGGCTCTGGGAGCGGCTCTCCGGGATGGGGCATAGGCTCTGGGAGGGGGGCTCTCCGGGGGGATGGGGCATAGGCTGTGGAGCGGGCTCTCCCGGGGTTGGGGACATAGGCTCTGGGAGCGGGGCTCTCCGGGGGATGGGGCATAGGCTCTGGGAGCGGGCTCTCCCGGGGATGGGCATAGGCTCTGGGAGGGGCTCCCGGGGGATGGGGCATAGGCTGGGAGCGGGGCTCTCCCGGGGTTGGGGCATAGGCCTGGGAGCGGGGCTCTCGCGGGGATGGGGCATAGGCTCTGGGAGCGGGCCTCCCGGGGGTTGGGGACATAGGCTCTGGGAGCGGGCTCTCCCGGGGGATGGGGCATAGGCTCTGGGAGCGGGCTCTCCGGGGGATGGGGCATAGGCTCTGGGAGGGGGCTCTCCGGGGATGGGGCATAGGCTCTGGGAGCGGGGCTCTCCGGGGGATGGGGCATAGGCTCTGGGAGCGGGCTCTCCGGGGATGGGGCATAGGCTCTGGGAGCGGGGCTCTCCCGGGCGGGGATGGGGCATAGGCTCTGGGAGCGGGGCTCTCCCGGGGATGGGGCAAGGCTCTGGGAGCGGGCTCTCCCGGGGGATGGGGCATAGGCTCTGGGAGGGGCACTCTCGGGGATGGAGAATAGGCCTGGGAGCGGGGCTCTCCCGGGGGATGGGGCATAGGCTCTGGGAGCGGGCTCTCGGGGGATGGGGCATAGGCTCTGGGAGGGGGCTCTCCCGGGGATGGGGCATAGGCCTGGGAGCGGGCTCTCCGGGGGATGGGGCACAGGCTCTGGGAGCGGGCCTCCTGGGCGGGATGGGGCATAGGCTGTGGGAGCGGGGCTCTCCCGGGGATGGGGCATAGGCTCTGGAGCGGGGCTCTCCCGGGGATGGGGCATAGGCTCTGGGAGCGGGGCTCCCCGGGGGGATGGGGCATAGGCTCTGGGAGCGGGGCTCTCCCGGGTGGGGTATGGGGCATAGGCTCTGGGAGCGGGGCTCTCCCGCGGGGGATGGGGCATAGGCTCTGGAGCGGGGCTCTCCCGGGGGATGGGGCATAGGCTGTGGAGCGGGGCTCTCCGGGGATGGGGCATAGGCTCTGGGAGCGGGGCTCTCCCGGGGTTGGGGACATAGGCTCTGGGAGCGGGCTCTCCGGGGGGGGCATAGGCTCTGGGAGCGGGCTCTCCCGGGGATGGGGACATAGGCTCTGGGAGGGGCTCTCCGGGGTGGGGACATAGGCTCTGGGAGCGGGCTCTCCCGGGGATGGGGGCATAGGCTCTGGGAGCGGGCTCTCCCGGGGATGGGGCATAGGCTCTGGGAGCGGGCTCTCCCGGGGGATGGGGCATAGGCTCTGGGAGCGGGGCTCTCCCGGGGGATGGGGCATAGGCCTGGGAGCGGGGGCTCTCCGGGGGTTGGGGACATAGGCTCTGGGAGCGGGGCTCTCCGGGGATGGGGCATAGGCTCTGGGAGCGGGGCTCTCCGGGGATGGGGCATAGGCTCTGGGAGGAAACCTCCCGGGGATGGGGCATAGGCTCTGGGAGCGGGCCTCCCGGGGATGGGGCATAGGCTCTGGGAGCGGGCCTCCCGGGTGAGGACGGGGCATAGGCTCTGGGAGCGGGGCTCTCCCGGGGTTGGGGCATAGGCTCTGGGAGCGGGCTCTCCCGGGGTTGGGGACATAGGCTCTGGGAGCGGGCTCTCCGGGGATGGGGCATAGGCTCTGGGAGCGGGGCTCTCCGGGGATGGGGCATAGGCTCTGGGAGGGGGCTCTCCCGGGGGATGGGGCATAGGCTGTGGGAGGGGCTCTCGGGGGATGGGGCATAGGCTCTGGGAGCGGGCTCTCCCGGGGATGGGGCATAGGCTCTGGGAGCGGGGCTCCCGGGGGTGGGGGCATAGGCTCTGGGAGCGGGCTCTCCGGGGGATGGGGCATAGGCTCTGGGAGCGGGGCTCTCCCGGGGGATGGGGCATAGGCTCTGGGAGCGGGGCTCTCCCGGGGGATGGGGGCATAGGCTCTGGGAGCGGGGCTCTCCCGGGGGGGTTGGGGACATAGGCTCTGGGAGCGGGGCCTCTCCGGGGATGGGGCATAGGCTCTGGGAGCGGGCTCTCCGGGGATGGGGCATAGGCTCTGGGAGCGGGCTCTCCGGGGGGGATGGGGCATAGGCTCTGGGAGCGGGGCTCCGGGGGATGGGGCATAGGCTCTGGGAGCGGGGCTCTCCCGGGGATGGGGCATAGGCTCTGGGAGCGGGGCTCTCCCGGGGTTGGGGCATAGGCTCTGGGAGCGGGGCTCTCCCGGGGGGATGGGGCATAGGCTCTGGGAGCGGGGCTCTCCGGGGATGGGGCATAGGCTCTGGGAGCGGGGCTCTCCCGGGGGGATGGGGCATAGGCTCTGGGAGCGGGGCTCTCCGGGGGATGGGGCATAGGCTCTGGGAGCGGGGCTCTCCCGGGGATGGGGCATAGGCTCTGGGAGCGGGGCTCTCCCGGGGGATGGGGCACAGGCTCTGGGAGGGCACTCCGGGGATGGGGCATAGGCTCTGGGAGCGGGGCTCTCCCGGGGGTTGGGGGCATAGGCGCTGGGAGGGGCACTCTCCCGGGGGGGATGGGGCATAGGCTCTGGGAGCAGGGCTCTCCTGGGGGGATGGGGCATAGGCTCTGGGAGCGGGGCCTCCCGGGGATGGGGCATAGGCTCTGGGAGCGGGCTCTCCCGGGGGATGGGGCATAGGCTCTGGGAGCGGGCTCTCCCGGGGATGGGGCATAGGCTCTGGGAGCGGGGCTCTCCGGGGATGGGGCATAGGCTGTGGAGCGGGCTCTCCCGGGGATGGGGCATAGGCTCTGGGAGCGGGGCTCTCCCGGGGTTGGGGCATAGGCTCTGGGAGCGGGGCTCTCCCGGGGATGGGGCATAGGCTCTGGGAGCGGGCTCTCCCGGGGTTGGGGCATAGGCGCTGGGAGGGGCACTCTCCCGGGGATGGGGCATAGGCTCTGGGAGCAGGGCTCTCCTGGGGGATGGGGCATAGGCTCTGGGAGCGGGCTCTCCCGGGATGGGGCATAGGCTCTGGGAGCGGGCCTCCCGGGGGATGGGGCATAGGCTCTGGGAGCGGGGCTCTCCTGGGGGATGGGGCATAGGCTCTGGGAGCGGGCTCTCCGGGGATGGGGCATAGGCTCTGGGAGCGGGGCTCTCCGGGGATGGGGCATAGGCTCTGGGAGCGGGGCTCTCCCGGGGATGGGGCATAGGCTCTGGGAGCGGGCTCTCCCGGGGGATGGGGCATAGGCTCTGGGTGCGGGGCTCTCCCGGGGGGGGATGGGGCATAGGCTCTGGGAGGGGGGCTCTCCCAGGCGTGGGGATCTGCGTGTTCAGGGTTTGGTCTGGGGGTCTCCCTGGCTGGGGGATTCAGGTCCAGGAGCAGGATCTGGGCTCTGGGGCTGGGCTGCCTCTGGGGCGGGGCTGCCTGCTGACCCTGGCGTGCTCCTGCAGCTCCTGGAGGAGAACTTCAACACAGCGCCAGGCGATGCCGTTCTGTGCGCAGCCGCTCTGTCCTACTTGGGCCCTTTCCCCGCCGTCCGGCGCCAGGAGCTGCTGGAGAAGTGGCAGGAGATCTGTGCCGGGCGCCAGCCCTTCCTGGGGCCAGACGACGTGCGGAGGTTGCTGGAGAAGGAGCTGCCCTGCCCTGGCCCTGCTCCCCGTGGCCCAGCGCTGCTGCCTGTGCGCCAGGGCTTCAGCCTGCTGGCCTTGCTGAGCTCCGCGCGGGAGCAGCGAGCCTGGGACAGGGCTCAGAAACCACTGGACGTGGCCGGGCGTCAGGCTGCCCTGCTGCTGTGCACAGACACCTACGCCTGCCCACGCCGCTGGCCCCTGCTGCTCGACCCCGACCAGCAGGCCCTCACCTGGCTCCTCCCGCCCCAGAAGCTGGACGACGGTGAGTAAGGGCTAAAGAGCCAGGCTTGAGACCAGCCCTCCCCCATCACCAGCCCCAGCCCCTCTGTTGGGCGTGGCGTTGCCTGCCCATGCCAGAGGCCAGTGGCTCTTCCTTCCCCCTACAGCGCCAGGCCCCCAGGTGCCCTGACTGAGGGACTCCAAGCAGCACAGCTCAGGTTTCCCCCACCCTCAGTGGGAGAAGGGGCCCTTCTGGGGACCCCCTTTCAGGCGCAGTGTAGGAACCTTTGCCATAGGCGTGTGCAGCACATTTCATTAGGGTGTGCACCCAAAGAATTTTTTTAAAATGTACTGTGACCCCCCATTAGCCACACCCCTAACCCTCAGTTAACCACGCCCCTGACCCCCATTGGCCACACCCTTCACTCCCATTGGCCACACCTCTGGAGGTAACACTCTGGGGGCAAGATGGGCACATAACCAGAAGTAAAAGGTGTCATGTGACCCCTCTGTAAGGACTTTTCCCACCATCCTCCTACCAATAATAGGGATTAGTTTGGCCCCCACCAAACCCCCCTCATGCAACTATCCTGCAATTGCATTAACCCAAAGTGTGTGACATTAACTCGGGGCGGAGAGGCTGGGGGAATGAATTTTGTGTTGTGCACCAGAACTGAGTTCCTGTGGCTTGTTTGGATGTGCCACTGTGGCACCCAAGTTATTAATAAATCTCATAAACCTCGACCTTTTCCCTCTGCTGCCATGTCTCCTCCCCTTGCTCCATCAGCTCCCCTGGTGCCTGCTGCCCCCCCACCCCTCACCCTCCTCTGCTGTCCTGACTCCTGCCCTTCTCACTGCCCATAACCCTCCTGAGACCTGCCCCCCTCCGCCAGCCCTTCTCTCCCCCCTGTGCCCACTTCTCCAGTAGCCCCACTCTGATCAAGTGAGCTACCCCTCCTCGTCCCCTCTCCTAACACCTGCCCTGCCTCTCTCCTCTGGTGCTGGTCCCTCCCCTGCAGGTGTCTGCCCTTCTGCTTCACCCCCAGAATCTCCTGGCACCTGCACCTTCCCTTAGCCCTGCACCTCCTGGTGCCTCCCCTTCCCTCACTGCCCCTGCTCCCTTTTTCCCTGGTGCCCACCCCTCACCACCCTCTGCCCCATTCCCCTCATGCCCCTGTGCCCTCACACATGCCTTGCTCCATCCCCGCCTTCCTCATGCCCACCCCTTCTTTCAAGCCTTCTCCCAGCACCTCTCCCTTCCCCCTCTAACCCCCAATGCCCTTACCCTCTCCTCTCCCAGCATCACCCTGTCCCCCCTCCCACTGACACCTCCCCTCCTGCCCGTTTCCTCATTGTCTCCCCTTGGCCCTCCTGGCATTTGTCTCTCCTGCACCCTGCCCCTTGGTGCCTTCCCCTTTCTTCTCTCCCCCCTCCCCTCAGCACAAGCCCCTTCCTCTCCCACCCCTTCCTCTTTTTTCCCCCCTTCCCCTCCCATCCCGTCCCTTACCTTACCTTCGGCTTCTGCCTTCCTATTTACAGGGCTGGAGTCAGAGCCGGCCCGAGCTACAGGCCGGCCGGGCCCTAGGCCGGGGCGCCTCAAGGGCACCGCGCCGTGCTGCCGGGCCGAGCGGGGGCGCTCCCGGGCGCTTCAAGGGCGCCGTGCCGTGCTGTCGTGCTGGGCGGGGGGGTTCCCGGGCGCCTCAGGGCAGCCTCAGGGGCGCCACACCATGCTGCTGGGCCGCGCGGTGCTGCCGGGCCGGGTGGGGCCCAGGGCGCAAGAATGGCTCGGGCGAGCCGGCCCGAGCCATTAGGGTGTGCCTGGGCACACCCGGCACACCCCATGCGCACGCCGATGACCTTTGCCTGTCTCCTCCCAGACGAGTGCCTGCTCTTCGCCGGCTCGGACTCACTGCCCAGTGCCGACGAGCTGGAAGAATCCCCTGGAAAGAGTCTCCAGGTGCTGTCAGCGACAAAGCCCGGCCTGGAGCAGAGCCTCCTGGCTGCAGCCAGCACTGGTAAGGTGGGGGGGGCTGGCTACTTGTAGAACCCTGGGTTCCCTCTTTGCTGGATTGTGTTCAGTGGGATTCCTGGTGACTCACTGCCGATGTGTGTTGGGCCCAGACACGGGAGAGGCGGGGCTGCACCAGGCTGGGGAGTAGGGCCTGGGGGATGAGTCAGTCTTGGCAGGGCTAGGAGAAGGAAAAGGGGGGAGAAGGGCCCGGGTCCCGTTGTTCCCTAGAGGAACAAGGGGCCTGCGTTAACATCGATCCCATGCTACGCTGTGAACCAAAAAAACCTTCTGTTCCACCTGCTGGCTGAGAGCCACGTCTGGCTGCGGACGAGAGGTTCACGGGTGAGCGGCACATGTCAGAGAGCACATTGCCCACCCCAATCCTCACGTTCGTGATCGGGGGGGGCAATACGTTTTTGCAGAGGAGGCACATAATGAACATTGGTGTGTGGTCACAGGCCAGCACCACTCCCTGGAAGGGGCGGGGCCTGGAGCAGAAGGGCAGAGCAGGGAACTAGCATCTTGGGAGTGAAAACCCTGCCAGGGCAACACCGCCGCCAGGAGCTGTGAGCCATTTGAACAGCATCTTGCTGCCTGAGCCAGCACCTGGCGATTCGCACCAGGGCAGGGGGATCTAAAGAGGAAGCACCCGCATCCCGCTTGCAGGCCGGCGCTTGGCCAGTCCTGTTCTTGAGGCCAGCCGCTGCCTCCAGCTCCATCCCTAGTGAACGGGGCACCTTCCCCACCCTGACCAGGAAGCACGGCATCCGCTGCCTCCTGGTCCCTGCCTCACCCCACGTCAAAACATACGTGCGGGCATTGGCGAAGGTGGTGGGATCCTCAGCCGTGGTGGTGGCCTCCGAGATGTATGGCAAAGTGGTGCTCTTCCTTTCTTCAGAGGCCGCCGCCCAGGAGGCGGTGGCGAGGGGCCTGGCAGTGGGGGGCCTGCATGTGCCCCACGAACTGCTGGATGACTTGGGCATATGGGTGGTCCACATCTCCGTCCCACCCTTCCTTCCCAATGCCACACTGTTACCTATCCGCTCCTCCCTGGGGAACTGATTTTCACCATCAGCCCTCTCCCGTTGGGCTGCAAGGACTGTGACGGACTGGACCGGGCCGGGACTGGGCACGCTGAAAGCGTCTGCTCAGGGCACATTGCTCAAAACCAGGGCTACTTACAGCCTCAGACTGGAGACCTTTCCCAAACAGGCCACAAACCAGTCACACCAAGCGCTTCAGCTGCCAATGTGGCCAGCAGGAAGCCTCCCAAGCCAAACCCCTCTGACACCCCCAGCTCTCCCTGTGCCACAGTCAGCCCTGGGCCTACACACAGGTGAGGAGTTATAGAACCCGATCTCACTTACCCCGAATGGATCTTTCCAGTCCCAAAGACCCAGCCACAGATAAAATAAAATCTAAAGGTTTATTAATAAAAGAAAGAAAAGGTTGAGAGTAAGGAGAATACATCACATACACCAATCTCCCAGTTCTCGATGCAGGCTCTTAGCAGAGATGTTATAAACTGCTAGCTTAGAAGTCTCTGGTGTACATCCTATGTCAAGATGGGTCAGCAATCCTTCCTGGCTCGCTGTCCCTTGCAAGGCTGCATCTGGGATCAATAGCAGAATTGAAGACAAGATGGAAACCGCCTCATGGCGCTTTTTGGCTATGTCTACACTGGTGGGTTCTTGCTCAAGAATGGCCGTTCTTGCGCAAGAACGTCCACACTGCCCGCCCGCTCTTGCGCAAGATTTACAGTACAGTGTCGGAAGACAGGGCTTCTTGCGCAAGAGCTACACTCTTGTCTAACAAGTGTAAGCCCTCTTGCGCAGGAGGGCAGTGTGGACGCACGGCAGGGGCTTCTTGCGCAAGAGCTACACTCTTGTCTAACAAGTGTAAGAGCTCTTGCGCAAGAGGGCAGTGTGGACGCACGGCAGGGGTTTCTTGCGCAAGGAAGCCCGATGGCTAAAACGGCCATCAGAGCGTTCCTGCGCAAGAGAGCGTCCACACTGCCATGGATGCTCTTGCACAAAAGCACATGGCCGTGTGGATGTGTTCGTGCGCAAGAACCCGCCAGTGTAGACATAGCCTTTAGGTCCATTCCTGGTACCTCCCAAGCTGGAGCGGGTCACATGGTCAAGTGACCTGTCCCTGTGTCCCATGTCAGCAGCCATTTTGCCCTGGCTGGTTTGCAGGTTTCCAGACGCATTCCTCAGGTGTGTATTGGCCTCTCTGAGAGCCATTGTCCTTGGGGCCGGGCTAGTTAGCACAGTCATTCACTGGACATTCCTTCTTTGCAACAGGCCGTGCAGGCCAGTACCAGCCCAGTGGCCCAGACTTGGGGGGGCTATCCCTTTGCCCCCGTCGCAAGCTCTGGTCCCCTTCCCTGTCCCGATCCTTCCCCCGTTTCCAGCCGTACCCCTGGTCCTGACCCTACTGTTAGTCATGCTCCCAGCCCCAACCCTGCCTCCATTCCCAGTCTCAGGCCCACTCCCACCATCACCCTCATCCCCACTTCCATTCCCAACCCATCGTCCACCCCTGACCCTACTCCCCCTTCCACCGTCTCCCCCCATCCCACTGTTAGTGCCACCTCCAAGGGGGCCGTCTCTTTGCCACTAGCTGTGAGCAGCCCTCGGGGTGGTTTTCATGTTCCCAGTTCCCTAGGGGCTGCCCTGTTCCCTCCACTGCCCCCTCTCTCGCCGGGGATGGAGGCGGGCAGCGCGGCGCCATCGCTCCTGGTGCCGTACCGAGGATTGGATCCCTGCTTGTCTGTCTCTGTGTCCTGCGGGGTCCATCCAGGGACCCAGACAGAGGAAAACCCTGCTGCCCTGACCCCTCAGCGCTGAGGGCTGAGCTGCACCAGTTTCTCACAGATACCCACGGGGCCAAGGATAAGGTGCAGCTCGCCCTTCAGCGCTGGGGGGACTTCAGTCACATCCTCAGGGCCACAAGGGCCCTTTTGCAGGAGGGAAGAGGGACCAAGAGGCAGGACATTGCGGCCTACCGCCAGGCCTGCAAGTTCGGGTCAGGGAGCAGCCTGTTGTGGGACCTGCAGGAGGCCAATGATTACCCTGCCCACGAGGATCCACCACAGCCCTCATCATGAAGTTTACAACCATTGCAACATTAAATGCCCGGGGCTGTAGGGCGGGTCTCCGCAGGTGCCGGGTGCTCTCCTTCCTCTGGGAGGGGGGGTACTCGGTGATTTTCATGCAGGAGACCCACATGACTCCAGCCGTCGAGGCTGGCTGGCAGCTGGAGTGGGGGGGGATGGGGTGTACTTCAGCCACCTCAGCGCCCATGTGGCTGGGATGGTCACCCTGTTCTCCCCTGCCCTACGGCCCGAAGTGCTGGGGGTCACTGAGGTTGTCCCGAGCTGCCTGCTGCACATCTGGGCCCATGCGGCAGGGCTGACGTTGAACTTGGTCAATGTCTATGCCCTGAACGTGGGCCCAGACCAGGTGATCTTTTACCTTCCTCGGCATCCTGGATCCTCGCAAGTGCTTGGTCCTGGGCGGGGACTTCAACACCACCCTTGAAGACTGGGACTGTGCAGGACTCGAGAACTGCCAGGCCACGGCAGCCGTCCTCAGGGAGAGCGCAGACTACCACTCTCTGGTGGATGTCTGGCGCGACCACCACCCGGATGACACCGCCACCTTTACCTACATCCGGGTGGAGGACAATTGGGCGTGCCTCTCCCGGTTGGACTGTAGTTACCTATCCTGTTTCCACCTGGCACGAGCCCACTCCTCCAGTGTTCGGCCGGCCCTGTTCATGGGCCACCAGCTCCGAGGTGGAGGTGGAGGGCTTAGCCAAGAGAGGCTGGGGCTGGCCTATTGGCACTTTAACAATAGCCTGCTGGCGGACGTGGGCTTTGTGTCATCCTTCCAGGAGTTCTGGCTGGCCTGGCGGGGGCAGAGGCCCGCCTTTCCCTCAGCGTGATGGTGGTGGGACTTGGGGAAGGTGCACGCCCGGCTCTTCTGCAGTGACTACTCCCGGGGTGCCATCCAGCGGAGGAATGTGGTGATAGAGCAGCTGGAGCAGGAGGTTTTGAAGCTTGAGAGGCGCCTGGCATCCGACCCCAGGGCCGGCTGGCAGGCAGGCTCCCTCCCACCTGTGTTCAGGCCATCAAGTGGAGCACGGGTCCGCTGCTCTATCACCGCGCCTTTCTATCCATCACGTATCCCTCCCCTCCGGAGAACTGGCAGGGGTTGGAGGCCAGGGTGGGTGAGTGGCTGCAGAGATGGACAGGACGGCTCCAGTGTCTCTCCCTGCGTGGGAGGGCGCTGGTGCTGAACCAACTAGTCTGTCCATGCTCTGGCACCGGCTCAACACCCTGAGCCCAGCTTTGGAGGTCCTGGCCAGGCTCCAGAGGATAGCCCTGGAGTTCTTCTGGCCAGGAATGCACTGGGTCTCTGCAGGGGTCTTGCGTCTTCCCCTGGAGGGCCTGGTCTGCATGCACAGCCAGGTCCGGACCGTCCGCCTCCAGGCCCTGCAGAGACTCCTCTATGGTGCAGGTAGTCCAGCGTGGAGCACTTTGGTGCACACCTTCCTCCGCCACCTCCGGGGGCTCCAATACGACCAGCAGCTCTCTTTCATCCACCCGCTCAGAGCTGCCGGAATTCTACCAGGACCTCCTCCAGACCTGGAAGCTGTTCTCAGCAACTAGGTCTGTTGTGGCCACCGAGGGAGCAGACCTCCTCGTGGAGCCCCTGCTCCACAATCCAGCCTTGTGCGTGCAGGTGGCGGAGTCTCCCTTGGTGCGCTGGAGGCTGATCCTTGCAGAGACCGCCAAGGTCGGCGACCTCCTGGACTACGACGGGAGGGAAAGGGTAGATCCCTGAGTGCTCGCTCAGCGCATGGGGCTCTCTACCCCCTGAACCCCTCTGCGCCTACTCCAGGAGGTGAAGGCGGCTTTGTCACAGCCTGCTCTCGACTTCCTGCAGCAATCCCTGCAAGAGGGGACGCCCCGGCCTGGCCCCCCCCCCACTGAAAGCCCTCCGGCCCTTTTTCTTGGGCCCCTGTTCTGCAGCCCTTCCCCAGCCTTCCCATCCCTGGACCCCAGCCAGCTGCAGGATCTGCAGCTGGTCTGTCTTCGAAACATGCCTAGGGACCATCTGTACACGCTTGTGCTCCACACGCTGCATTTTCTCACCCTTGTGTCCCTCCCTGACACCAAATGGCGGGGCTACCTAAGACCTGTTGAGGGTGGGGAACCCTGATGGGCCAGTGTGTATTCCACCCTAATCCCACGGCCCATTGGGGACATCAGCTGGTGGCTCCTTCACGGAGCAAAGAGCATGGGCAGGTACCTGGCGCAGTTCACCCCCCCCCCCCCCCCCCCACACACACACACACACACACACCCCGACGCCTGCCCCTTTTGCGGCATGAGGGAAAACCTGGCGGACGAATAGCTGGAATGCACCAGGTTGCAGCCCCTAGTCCGACTCCTCTAAAACCTCTTACTGTGGTTCTGGCTGCTCTTGTCCCCTCTCCTTTTTATCTGTGCACACCCCATCCGTGGCCCCACAAAGTCGCGAGAGCTCCTCGTCACCCTCCTCCTGGCCCTGGCGAAAGCCGCTGTCTATAACACAGCAGAGGAGGCTGCTGGATGAGGGGGGGGGTTCTCTGCGACGGGGCCGGGCCCACTTCCGCTCCTCCCACATAACTGGGCAGAGTCCTCTGGGCAGCGTCCACTGGCTCCATCGACAGCTTTGAGGAGCAGGGGGCGCTGTCCGGGTTCCCTGCTCGGTGTCCCCATCCGGCTCCCTCATTTCGAACCTCTGACCCACCCCCCCGACCGTGTTTTTCATGATCTGTCCCACCCACCCCTGGGATTTTCAAATAGGCCAGGCTGGGCCTGCAAAGCCTTCCCGGCCCATCATGGCACTGCAGGGGCAGCAGTGGCGGCGCCCCAGGGCCCGTTCGTCCCCTCGCCCGTGGGGAGGGCAAACCCTTCCCCTCCTGGGGGCTGGCCCCGCCCAAACAGGCTGGACCATGATCAGTGACCTGTGCATGGCAAGCAGCCCTGGTCGGCAGGTTCCCAGCCGCAGCCCGCAGCTGTGCCAGGGCCCTGGCGAGCCTCTGTCCCGGCCGCCCGGTCCTGGGCACTGCGGTGTCCCTGCCAGAGAGCATTTAGCGACACGCCCGGGGTGTCTCTGCCCAGTGCCTGAGCGGCACGCAGACTCAGCCCACGCCCGCTTTTGCCAGGCACCCTCAGCGCCCACTCCGCACCGTGTGGGGGCACCATGCCTGCATGGGCCGGGAAGGCTACGTGAGGCAGGCGATGGGGGGGCAGGCTGTGGGGGGGGGCTGGGCAGGTGATGTGGGGCAGGCTGAGGGGCTGGGCAGGCGATGAGGGGCTGGCCAGGTGATGTGGGGCAGGCTGAGGGAAGCTGGACAGGCAATGTGGGGGCAGGCGATGAGGGGCTGGCCAGGTGATGTGGGACAGGCTGGGGGCTGGGCAGGCGATGTGGGACAGGCTGAGGGGAGCTGGGGAGTCTCTGGGGCTGGGAGCTGGGCAGGGGGAGTAGCTGAGGCATGACAGCCCCCCAGGGCAATCACTGTGGCTGTCTCCCAGGGTCACCCGTCCTGCTTGTGGACTTTGAGAAGAGCGCCCGCTGCCCTGCCCTCCTGCAGCTCATGCAGAAGGAGACGCTGCTGGGGGCAGGGGACTGTAGCCTGCCCTCCGAGGTGCTGGGCGCTGGGCCAGTGCTGCCTTCCTTCCGGCTCTACCTGAGCACCAGCCTGTCGCTCCGGGCGCTAGGGAAAGGTAAGGGGGAAGAGTCTGAGCCACAGACACTGAGCCCAAGAGCCACAGAGTCACTCCTGGAGCCCTGTGCAGAGGGTCCATCCCTGGCTCCGGGCTGCGGGTTTGGCACATGCAGTGCCCAGCTCCCTGCTCCCTGGCCCTCATGCCCCAGAGTCTGGTCCAGCCATTCCTGCTTCAGGGGTCTGGGTCAGGGGTCTCCCCTCCAGTTAGGCATGGGCCCTTGGCTTGTGCCGCTGCCAGGCTGGCAGCACTGGTGAGCTGCTGTGTGCTGGGAGCCCTGCACAGGCCAAGGCCCTGCCTCTGGAGAGCCGTGTCTGGGAACAGGAAGCAGCTTCTTGCACCAGGTCTGTGCTTTGTATCGGCTTCCAGTGGGGTCCTGCCGAGCTGCCCAGAGACACCCGGGCCCTGTGCACAGGTTCAGCCCTGCCCAGAGAGGTAGCAGAGGTGCTGGAAACCAACAGGCCCTGGGCCTCCGGTCTCCTGGCCAGTGGGAGAGGAACCCTGAGGGCAGCAGTTCGAAGGGCGCTGTGACATAGTGGGGTGCTGCTACAGCCACTGCTGTATTGTGTGTGTGAGGGTGGGGGTGTACCTCAGTCGCCCCACCAGCTCTCTTTGCATGAGGGGGAGAGGCCAGGCATGACTCACTATGGAAGTGTGTCAGTGTCTCACCTCCTGAGGACCAGGTGACAAGAGAGATACCTTGGCTCTGGGGAATAGTGCTAGAGGTGCAGCCGTGTTAGTCTGGTCTGGCTGCAACAAAAGACAGGACGATGCAGCACTTTAAAGACTAACAGATGGTTTATTAGGTGGTGGCTGAGCTTTTGTGGCCCAGGAAATCTCATCACCTAATAAACCATCTTGTTAGTCTTTAAAGTGCTGCATAGTCCTGTCTTTTGTTGCAGCTTGGCTCTGGGAGCAGGACAATGCAGGAGGCGGAGTTGCCTGGGGGGCTGAGGGACCAGTTGTTGGGCGGGGGAGTTAGTCTCAGCTGGGCTAGGAGGAGTGAGGATGTTTTAGCCCAAGGAAGGGGGGGTTCAGGGCCCATGAGCTTTTCCCCCCAAGAGGAATAAGGCTCTGCCCTGGCTCTGGTGTTAACATCAATCCTAAGCTAGGCCGTGTCCCTGAGGACCAATAAAACCTTCCACTCTACTGGCCGGCTGAGAGACACGTCTGGCTGTGGATGGGGGGGTGCAGGGTTGGGGGCTCCCCGCCGTGCCATCACAGGGGCGACAGTGAGAGGCGGACACTGAGCTTTGGACTCGCTCCAAAAGCACTTCCGTGCCTGGACTGGCACGGGGGGCAGCTGACAGACTGGTAGAGCGTAAGGCAGCAGGGACCATCTGGCGTGACCTGGAGCTCTGGCTTTCCACTGGCCGTGTGCCCAGGTGTGCACACGACACGGGTGCGCCCCAACGGAGGAGTCCCGTGCCCGGAATGGCACGTCCTTGGGCCTTAGAGCCAGGCAGGTTGCTCCGAGACAGCCAGGCTGGAGCCAAGCGTGTTCTTTTCACTGTGTGCTGTGTGGGCAGTCGTGCGGGGATCCCGACGGGTGGCTTGTGAGCTGCTGTGCACTGTTCCTGAGGCGCAGTGAGCGCGAGTGCTGTGCTCTGCAGAGGGACCTGCGGGAGCCTGGTGTGGGTGGGTGCTTATCACTAGCCACACGCCATCGGGAAGGAGACTTCCTAGGCCAACACACCACAAAAGGCCCTGAGCACTGAGGCCATTCAGAACAAAGCGCGGTCCTGGGGCACCTTAGAGACTAACACAAATACAGCCCACGTCCTGAGCACGGCCCACTTCCTCCTATTTCCATCCTTTGGACCCAGGGTTAAACGCCCTCACAGATTCCCCCCCCCCCATGAAACTCTCTGGGACTCTCTCACCCCCATCCCGACTGGCTGGCAACTGCGCTCACCGGAGCGCGTTGCTCCTGACTTCCCCTGGCCAGCCAGAGCATGGGGGGGGGGGAGGGGTTATAACCTCTCCCCTGTGTGAGGTGGGGCTGGGTGGGGCACGGGGCACACTAGCGTGTCTGAGGGGATGTCTTGGGTCACTTCTTGCTGGCTCGTGCAGCTAAGAGATGCGCTTGGTGTCTCTGGTTTGGCGTTTTATACGTAGGCCTGTTTCTAGGTAATGTGCCCTGATTTCTCCCTCTGAGCAGCGCCCCTGGACACCATTTTATCGGGTCTCTTGCCCGCTTCTAACGGTCCACATCTTTCCTGAAGTGCTCCGAGGCCGATGCAGCGCGGCACAGGGTGGGACAGTGACTGCCCGGCTCTGGCTCCCCACACTCCTGTCAGTGCAGCCCGGAGCCAGGCTGCTGTTCTCGCCCGTCCCGCTGGTGACGGATATTGAGCCTGTCTCTGTGACTTCGTGTGAGGCTTCTTGGGGGCCCGTGTGGGGAGCCCCGGCACTCGCTCTGCCTTGTTTGGCGCCTGTCCGTGCAGGACCCGTCCAGCTGGCAGCAGTTTGCCCCAAAACGGTCTGTAGTGCAGGCCCCCATGTGGTGCCAGGCGCTCTCCAGCCTGGCGGGGAGGTGGGCACTGGGGGCCCCATGCCAGTGCCAGGTGCAGGCTGGGTGGCTGGGAGGTGGGCATGAAGAGGGTCCTATGCTGGCTCTGCAGAGCAGGGGGCATCTGGACTGGGGAGGCTCTCCCCTGCCACCAGCACTGGTGGCCAAACTGAGATGTGGCTCATGGTGTGGGGCTGGCTCTGGGCAGCTAAGGGGGCCTGGAGCCAAAGTCTCTGGGCAGGCAGGTCCAGGCAGCGCTGAGCCCTCAGTCTCCTGTCTGGGACCCCGGCCGGGCCTGCAGCTGCTGCCCTTCTGCTCCCAGCGCCTCTGCGCTGCCGTTGTGTGCCCAGCCCCGCCCTGAGCGTTGGCAGGGCCTGGACATGCCCGACCCCATCCCCACAGCCCTGCCCCTCGCTCCTGGCTGCCCCCGGCTTGGCACTGCACCAGCTCGCAGGGGCTCCTGGCAGGGCACAGGCCTGCCCGCCCCACACCTGTTCCCACAGAGCTGGACCACGCCGTGCTGAAGGGCCTGGCAGCCATCGACCTGAGCCTGAGCCCCGCAGCGCTGGAGGACGCGCTGCTGGAGGAGGTGCTGCGCGCAGAGCGGCGCGAGGCCCAGACCCACTGGCGGACCCTGCAGCTCAGCATCCTGCAGCTGGAGGACAAGCTGGAGGACTCAGAGGTGAGCGAGTGCCACAGGCCGGCTCTCGCCAGGGGCGCCAAGGCAGCAACCCCAGCCTGGGGGGGACCAAGCACCTCGGCTTCTCCGTAGCAAAGCAGGCCCCGGGCCCTGTCTGCTGCGCCCACCCAGCCCCCAGCCATGCCTGTTCCCCCGGCCCCCCCTAGCTCCCAGCCCCCAGCTAGGGCCGTGCCTCTAGCCACGCCGCGCCCCTGCCCCCACCTAGCTCCCGGCCTCGCCTAGCCCCCGGCCACTCCACGCCCCAGCCCCCAACCAGGGCCGTGCCTCTAGCCACGCCGCGCACCCTGACCCCACCTAGCCCCAGCCACGCCACGCCCCAGCCACACCTAGCCCCGGCCCTGCCATGCCCCTGGCCACACCGCACCCCCAGCCCCCAGCTAGGGCCGTGCCTCTAGCCATGCCGCACCTGCCCCACCTAGCCCCCAGCCACTAGCCCCCAGCCCCGCCGCACCCCAGCCCCAGCCAGGGCCGTGCCTCTAGCCATGCCGCGCCCCTGCCCCCACCTAGCCCCGGCCTCGCCTAGCCCCAGCCACGCCACGCCCCAGCCCCCAACTAGGCCATGCCTCTAGCCACGCCGCACCCCTGACCCCACCTAGCTCCCGGCCTCGCCTAGCCCCCAGCCACGCTACGCCCCAGCCCCAACTAGGGCCGTGCCTCTAGCCACGCCGCACCCCTGACCCCACCTAGCCCCAGCCACGCCACGCCCCGGCCACGCCACGCCCCAGCCACACTAGCCCCGGCCCTGCCATGCCCCTGGCCACACCGCGCCCCGGCCCCGCCGCACCCAGCCCCAGCCAGGGCCGTGCCTCTAGCCATGCCGCACCCCTGCCCCACCTAGCCCCAGCCCCAGCCAGCCGCACCCCAGCCCCAGCTAGGGCCGTGTCTCTAGCCATGTCGCGCCTCTGCCCCCACCTAGCCCCGGCCCTGCCATGCCCCGACCACGCCTAGCCCCAGCCATGCCGCACCCCCAACCACGCCGCCCCGGCCTCCGGCCCCGCCTAGCCCCAGCCCGCCGTGCCCCCTGGCCCCGCCTAGCCCCCAGCCATGCCACGCCCAACCCCACCCCAGCCACACCACACCCCCAGCCACACCGCACCAACGGCCCTGTCTAGCTCCCAGCCCCAGCTAGGGCCATGCCTCTAGCCACGCTGCGCCCCAGCCACGCCACGCCACGCCACGCCCTGGCCCCAGCCCCACCTAGCCCCCAACCACGCCATGCCCCGGCCATACCGCACCACCAGCCCTGCCATGCCCCAGCCACGCCACGCCCCAGCCCCACCTAGCCCCAGCCACACCATGCCCCTAGCCCCAGCCAGGGCCACGCCTCTAGCCATGCCTAGCCCCAGCCACACTGCCCCTAACTGGCAGCCACACTACCCCCAGCCCCCAGCCTCACCCTGTCCCCTTAGCCCCAACCATGCTGTGCCAACCCCCAGCCATGCCCCTGCCAACCCACAGCCATGCCTGCCCCCATAGCCTCCAGCCACACCCGTGCCCCCAGCCATGCCACACACCCTTTAAACCAGCTTCACCAAGTGCACCCATAGCCCCCAGCCATACAGCCCCCCCCCCCGCAGCCAAGTATCTGAGGGTGCCTTGCAATGTGAGCCCTACTGGGATCGACCCACCCCCCCAGCAAGCACCGGTGGGACCTTGGCCCAGACACCTGGGGGAGAGCTAGGGGCAATGCCTGGGCTGCGCTGGATTGGACCCATGACTCCAGCCTTGCAGAAGGGGTCAGACTAGCTCCTGTGGGGCTGATTGCATACTGCTACCCCACAGCCCCATGCCCTGACCCTCCACTGCAGCCCCCCCCCCGGTACCAGTGACCCCACCTAACCCCCCTACCGTGCCCCCATTTGCCCCATGGCTGTGACCCCACCTCAAACCCCCCTGCTGTGCCCCCCATATACCCCATGGCTGTGACCCCAGCTCCGGGACCCCCGCTGTGCCATTTGCCCCATGGCTGTGCCCCCAGCTCTGGGACCCCGCTGTGCCCCCATTTGCCCCATGGCTGTGACCCCACCTAACCCCGCCGTGCCCCCATATACCCCATGGCTGTGCCCCCAGCTCCGGGACCCCCACCGCCCCATGGCTGTGCCCCCAGCTCTGGGACCCCCACTGTGCCCCCACCGCCCCATGGCTGTGCCCCCAGCTCTGGGACCCCCCCTCTCTGCCAGGAGGAGCTGCTGGAGCTGATCTCGCAGCCGTCGCGCCCCCTGCTGGAAGAGGAGGAGGACTTCCTGCCCCTGCTCCGGCTGCTGCAGACCCAGATCCAGGCCCTACGCGCCAGCCACCAGCACCTGCTCTCCCTGCGCCAGCACCAGCTGGCCGTGCGGGCCAAGTACCGGCAAGTGGCCGGCCTGGGAGCTGCCTTGCACCAGGCCCTGCAGCAGGTGTGCCGCCTGCACCCCCTCTACTGCTGCTCCACCGCCAGCTGCCTGGCCATCACGCACAGGGCCCTGCTTGCCACCCGGCGGGCCGACGCCACCAAGCAGGATGCGCTGGAGGCCCGGCTGCTGGAGCTCAGCCAGAGCCTCACCCGCCAGCTGCTGGCCCACGTGCAGCCACGTCTGCGGGAGACACACAACCTGCTCCTGAGCTTCCTGGGGTCCCTGGCGCCCCTCCGCCTGGCTGGCCAGCTCAGTCCCCTGGAGTGGCTGGCCTTCTGCCAGGGGCTGCAGGCACCAGTGGCTGGTCAGCTGCTGCAGCCAGCCAGGGTGGCCAGGCCAGGCTGGGTGCGCACTGCAGCCTGGCACGAGTGTGGGCTGCTGGAGTGCCTGCCTGGCTTCCAGGGCCTGCGGGCCTCCCTGGCGGGGCAGGCTGCCCAGTGGCAGGAGTACTTCCGCCTGCCCTCCACCGTGGTGGGCCCTGCCCTGTGCCCCAGCCACGCCCACCTCAGTCTCTTCCAGCGGGCCCTGCTGTGGCGCATCCTCTGCCCCGAGAAGCTGGGCAGCGTGCTCCGGGACCTCGCCACCTGCCTGCTCGGCCGCCCCATCGCTGAGGACGCCGGCTACAGCGCCGCCACCATCTACACCTGCAGCCAAACCCAGCAGCCCGTGCTCTTCCTCACCCCCCGCTGGGGCTCGCCCGGGGCCACCACACACCCACTGCACTGGATCCAACAGATGGCCAAGCAACGGCACTGCGTAATGCCAGCTCTGGACGAAGGGGCAGGGGAAGGCGACAGCCAAGAGGGGCAGGAGGTGGGGTGGCAGGCAAGAGCTTAGCACACTTGGGTGGGACACAGCAGGAGGTGGGGTGCGGGTGGCCCATGCTGGGCACTGGTACACAGGAGACCCAGGATCCTACCTCCCCCCGTACTGCGCTGGCAGTCGGGCCCTGATGCCAGCCCCGTGTAACCTGCTTCTTCCACAGCGGGGCCTCGTGGTCATCTCCTTGGGCTCCCCCAGCTGCATGCACGACGTGACCGAAGCCCTTGGCACCTGCCCCAAGCAGGGCCACTGGCTGGTGCTGAACAACTGCCACCTCCAGCACTGCTGGCCCCCCAAGGTGTTGGCCCAGCTCAGCAAGCTACTACAAGCCCCTGAAGGTGAAGGACCCACTCCCTGCCAGTCTCCATTCCCCCCGCCTTCCCCGACTCCCATGAGCCATCCCCCCACGACTGCCACCTCTCTCTCACTGCAGGGGCGGCAAGGGCCGATGTGAAAGGGGACGAGATCCACCCCAAGTTCCGCCTCTGGCTCATTGCTGCTGCTGCTGCTGCCAGGGAGGCTGTGCCAGGTGCGTTGGTCCCTTGTGCCCTGCCTTCCCCAGCGCCATGCCCCTTCCCTGCTGGCAGTGAATGCAGCACCCGCCAGTGGGCACCCCAGCCAGAGCAGCCCGATGCAAGCAGTTGGATGGGGGGTGGACAGTGGGCTCTGGCCAAGCGTGCTGGCTCACAGGAAGGTACAGGGAGGGTGGAGTTGAGTTCCCCTTGCATGCCCAGCCCATGGGGCAGGTGTCAGGCTTCGGAAGGAAGAGGGGTGATGCCTGTCTGTACCCCTGCAGGCCCTGTGCACCGTAGCGCAGTGACGCTGTTCTGCGAGACCCCCCAGGACCTGAAGAGCATCCTACTGCGCAGCTACAGCCAGTTGCTGGGCCAGAAAGGTTGGCGCGCCACGCAGGAGCGAGGGCTGGCGCTGTTGGTACTGCACGCAGTGCTGCTGCACAGGCAGCACTATGGCAGTCTGGCGCAGGCCCGGCTCTACCCCTGGTGAGTGCGAGGCCAGGCCCACTCTGCCTAAGCCCTGGCTCACTCGCCTGCCCCCATTGCTCCTGGTGCCGACTGCCTGCTGCTCGTCTCCTAGGAGCGAGGCAGAGCTGTTCACTGGCCTGAGGGCCCAGCGGCGGCTGGCAAAGCTGGTGTCTGACCCTGCAGAGGGCATGCAGGAGCTAGCAGGTAAGGAGGCAACAGGTGCCTGCTCGAGGGATCTGGCCAGAGCCTGGCCAACCTCTCACAAACACCTGGACCCACCTTCCCCTCGGGCCAAGGACGCTGCCCGAGGGCTCCAGTCGGGCCCAGCCTAGGACAGGCCCTTTCTGTTCCAGGACTGGTTCTCTACGGCGGCTACATCCAGGACGCTGGGGACGCAGGGGCGCTGCAGAGCCTGAGCCAGCACTGCTTGTGCAGTGCCTCCCGTTCGCTGCCCCCCCAAGGGGTGCAGAGCCTCCTCGCCAGCCTCAGCAGGGGCTCCCAGCTGGGTAAGGAAGGGCCCCTCCTCGGTGCTCCTGCATGGGAGGGTGCTGGCTCCAGGACAGGCCCTGGGGGTGCAGAGCCTCCTCAAGGGCGCTGGCTCGGGGACAGGCCCCGGGGCGGAAATGGCTCTAACTAGCTTTCTGCCCCAGCTCTGCCAGAAGAGGATGTGATTGCAGAGACACGGGCTCGCCTGCAGCAGCTCTCAAGCCCAGCGGATCCAGCCTCCTGTGGGTTGTACCAGGGCCTCCAGCAGCAGTTGCTGGAAAGCCAGAGCCAGAGCCTGCTCTCGGACCTGCTGCGGTCCCAGGACCTCTGGCAGACAACCCCACCGGAGCGTGACCAGCAGGAGGCCCTGGAGCAGCTGGTGCAGCAGGCCTGGAGCTGGTGCTAGAGCTGCAGGACAGGCTGCAGCAGCGAGGCTGGGAGGTGGGGGGCAGAGGTCGTCTCCCAACTGGGCGCACGCGGCCAAAGCCCCGGCCGCTGCTCCGCTTCCTGCTGGAGGAGTGTGGCAGCTTCCTGGCCCTGCTGCAGCAGGTAGGCCGGGACCTGCGCTGCGCACAGGAGCAGCTGCAGGGGCAGCCCTGCCCATCCCCACGCTGCGCCACCATCCTGCGTGCACTGGAGCGGGGACGCCTGCCCCGCCCCTGGCTGCCCTACACGCCCACTGGCCCCCAGCCTCCCAGCCGCTGGCTGCAGACACTAGAGCATCGCTGCCAGCTGCTGTGTGGCTACCTGGGGGCCGTGGCTGGGCAGCCAGTGGCGCTCTACCATCTCGCTGCCTTCCAGCACCCCCAGCGCCTCCTGCAGGCACTCCTCCAGGAAGCAGCCCGGGCCGAGAAGCAGGACCTGGACCACTACCAGCTGGACCAGCAGGTAATGCTGCCTCGGGGCACAGGCAGGCCCCCCGCTCCTGGGAAACCCCCTTCCCAGCCCCAGCCTCCCTGATCCTCCCTTGCTCTTCCAGGTGCTGCCCAGCTCGCTGCCACCCAGCTCCCCGCCCGAGAGCGGGCTCTACCTGACGGGCCTGGAGCTGCACAGCGCCCTGTGGGACACGCGCACAGCCCTGCTCCAGGAGAGCCTCTCGGCCCAGCCCTGCCTGCTGCCCCCCGTCTGGGTGCAAGCTGTGCGGGAGCCCTGGCATGCTCGCACGCCCCAGGCCTTCCTGCCGCAGTACAGCTGCCCCATCTACCTGGGCTTGCCTCAGCAGCCCGCAGGCCGTGCGCAGCCATCGGGCTGTGACTCACCTGGCGCTGCCCTGCAAGATGCCCCCAGCCCTGTGTGCTCAGCGCCGGGTGCACATTGTCAGCACGCTGCCCAGCCTGGACTAGCCTGGCTGGGCTGGGGGCCCCGCTAGGACAGGCTGCAGCTGTCATCCCCCGGGCGCGGTCACCTCCCACTGCTCTGGACGGCTTCCCAAACGCAGCCCCGGGTACAGAAATAGATCGATATATTAGTGTGTACAAAACATGCTGCCTTCCTCTGTCCAGGGCCCGGCTGCGCGCAGGGCCCTCCCCGCCAGCCCCACCCTGGAGCTCACACACATAAATAAGGCCCAGGCAGGCTGCACACCGTCTGTACAGCCCTGCTGAGGGGCTGAGGCCTGCTCCCGGGCCCTGCCCCGCAGAGCCCAGCTGCTGAGCCCGGCCTGCGGGATCCTCCATCCCCATCCGGCTTGGCTGGGGCTCATTTCAGGTCAACATCGAAATCCAGCACCAGCAGCTTGGTCTCTTCGGTGCCGTTGCGGCTGCCCACGGCACACACCAGCTTCGTGTTGGAGGCGCGGATGCGCCACACCACCCCCCCGCTGCCCCCGCTCTCCAGGGTCACCAGGTTGCGCACAAACTCGCCCGTCTTGAGGTCCCAGAGCTTGACGGTGCCGTCGTCCCGAGCTGGTCACCACGAACTTGGAGCTGAACTGGAGGCAGGTGACAGCGCTCTGGTGCTTGCTGGGCCCTGGGGGGAAATGCACCGATTAAAGCCACTGCCCGGCCTCTGGGCCCAGCCCCGACTTCCCATGCGAGGGTCCCCCACTTACCCTGCAGCGTCTGCAGGCACTGGCCCGTCTTGATGTCCCAGATCTTGACGGTTGAGTCTGCGTTGCCCGAGACGAGGATGTTGTCCCGCAGCTCCATGCCACTGGTGAGCGACTGGTGCCCCATCAGCGTGTGCAGGCAGTTCCCGCTCTCCATGTCCCACACCCGGATGGAAGTGTCCAGGGAGCCACTCACAATGTGCATCCCGTCGAACTGGCCAGAGACACAGGCTCAGCCACGGACCCAGCCCAGGCAGCACATGCAGCATGAGGGGCTCAGGCACCAACTAGTGTGAGGGGAAGCTGCTCTTGCCATGGGGCTGAGGCCTGGGACTCACTTGGGGCCTCGCCCAGGGCAGGGGGCCGGGGCCTCACCCGGGGCTGGGGCCTCGCCTGGGGCAGGGGGCCGGGGCCTCGCCCGGGACTTGCCTAGGGCAGGGGGCCGGGGCCTCACCTGCAGGGAGTAGACGCGGTTGGTGTGGCCCTGCAGCGTGTGGATGCAGCTCTCGCTCTCCGGGTCCCACACCTTCACTGTGTAGTCGTAGGCCCCGCTCACCACCTTGTGTCCGTCGTACTGCACGCAGCGCACGGCGGCCACGTGGCCCATCAGCACGTGCAGGCACTGCCCGGTCTCTATGTCCCAGAGGCGCAGCGTGGCGTCCCGCGAGCCACTCACCACCCTGCAGATCACGGGCACACTGAGAGCCTAACCACTCCCACGGCTCCCCCCGTCCTGCAGGGGCTGCTCCGTGTCTCAGCCCCAGGCCCTTGCCCAGATTACCTGCTGCCGTGCAAGTGCATGCAGCGCACGGTGGACGTGTGCCCGTACAGCGTGTGCACACACTCCCCCGTGTCTGCATTCCACACCTTCAGTGTCCGGTCCGTGGAGCCACTGATCACGATGTTGTCCCTCATCTGGGAGGACCAGACCCCCCCAGTGTGGCCCACCAGGGTCTGCACACACTGCAGAGAGCACAACAGAGTTAGGGGCACGGGAGCCACACGAGCAAAGACAGATTTGAGGGGCCAGAGGGCCAATGGGAGAATGGCAGTGCCAGGCTAAGGCCACCCCCAGCCCTCTGCAGGGGGAGCAGACGCCCCATTGGGCCATGCAGGCAGACTTAGGCATAAGCCAGGCTGCTCAGGCACCCCATGGGCACTGCAGCTTCGGGGCTCAGCTTGCCAACCACCACTTCCCCTCCGGACCCCACGAGTGGCTATCCGGACACACCCCTCCCCGGGCGGGGCCTCCGGACCCCGCGAGTGGCTATCCGGACACACCCCTCCCCGGGCGGGGCCTCCGGACCCCGCGAGTGCCTATCCGGACACACCCCTTCCCGGGCGGGGCCTCCGGACCCGAGTGCCTATCCGGACACACCCCTCCCTCCGGACCCGCGAGTGCCTATCGGACACACCTCCCGGGCGGGGCCTCCGGACCCCGCGAGTGCCTATCCGGACACACCCCTCCCCGGGCGGGGCCTCCGGACCCCGCGAGTGCCTATCCGGACACACCCCTCCCCGGGCGGGGCCTCCGGACCCCGCGAGTGCCTATCCGGACACACCCCTTCCCGGGCGGGGCCTCCGGACCCCGCGAGTGCCTATCCGGACACACCCCTCCCCGTGAGTGGCTATCTGGACACACCCTGCCCCCAGCTCACCTCGCCGGTGACGGCCGACCAGACCTTCAGGGTGTTGTCATCGGAGCCGCTGACAATGCGGCTGCCGCAGAACTGCAGGCAGGTGATGACGTGGTCGTCGTGCCCCTTCAGGACCTGTGCAGGGAACAGCAGGGAACGATGGGGCGCCTGCCTGCCCCCCCAAGGGCATTTTGAGTTGCTGTGACTCTGCGTGCCTCAGTTTCCCGTGGGCGAATGGCTGTCGCTTGTCTGCCTGGGGGGCTGCACAGCTGGGTCAGTTCCAGGCCAAAGGGGCCAGACCCAGGAGCTCTTGGGCTCTCTCAGGGGAGCCTGGCTGAGAGGGAGGGACTGGAAAGGGGGGCGGCAGCTCTCTGCTGCGAACACACTGAGGAGGCTGAGTCGCAGCAGCTTGGCTGGGCTCCAACCCTCCTGTGGCTGGGCTCCCTGCGCTGCCCCCTGCAGCCGGCTGGGCGTCCAGAGCAGCCTGCAGGAGCGAGGCCCCGAGCTGGGGATCCGTGTCAGGGCTCCTGCCCCACCCCAGGCCCCCGAGAGGCTGCCAAGGAAGCTAAATCGCATGGGGGAAGGGAGGCAAAATCCTGCCCTGGAGCAGAGCTACGGCCCTGCACTGGAACCTCTCTGGGAGGACACCAGGGGCCCCGGGAAGCCACGCTGCCCCCAGGCTGGACCAATAGGCACACTCCGCAGCAAGGCCAAGTGGGGCAGGACCCCGAGGGAACCGGTCAGACGAAAGGGAGCGGGACGCCAGCCAGCGCTGCCCGGACACAGGCGGGAGGGATCGCTAGACGGGACAGCACAGCGGAAGCCCGTCCTGACTTCAGAGAGCAGAAACTGCAGCACGGTCCCATCTGGTCAACCCAGGGGCCCCGTCTCTTGACCTCTCGCCGTCTGAGTCCAGGGACGTGGCAACTGCTTCCTGCAGCCCACACTAAACTCCTCCTAGACACACCCTGCGCTCAGCAGCGTGTCTACACCCCGCCACGGCTCCACCCGCGACGGCTCCTCTCTGAACCCGCCACGGCTCCCCCGGCCCCGCCCGCCACGGCTCCTCTCTGAACCCGCCACAGCTCCCCCGGCCCCGCCCGCCACGGCTCCTCTCTGAACCCGCCACGGCTCTCCCGGCCCCGCCCGCCACGGCACCCCTCTGAACCCGCTACGGCTCCCCCGCCCGCGACGGCTCCTCTCTGAACCCGCCACGGGTCCCCCGGCCCCGCCCACGACGGCACCTCTCTGAACCCGCCACGACTCCCCCGGCCCCGCCCACGACGGCACCTCTCTGAACCCGCCACGGCTCCCCCGGCCCCGCCCGCCACGGCTCCTCTCTGAACCCGCCACAGCTCCCCCGGCCCCGCCCGCCACGGCACCCCTCTGAACCCGCCACGGCTCCCCCGGCCCCGCCCGCCACGGCACCCCTCTGAACCCGCTACAGCTCCTCTCTGAACCCGCCACGGCTCCCCCGCCCGCGACAGCTCCTCTCTGAACCCGCCACGGCTCCCCCGGCCCCGCCCACGACGGCACCTCTCTGAACCCGCCACGACTCCTCTCTGAACCCGCCACGGCTCCCCCGGCCCCACCCGCGACGGCGCCTCTCTGAACCCGCCACGGCTCCTCTCTGAACCCGCCACAGCTCCCCCGGCCCCGCCCACGACGGCTCCTCTCTGAACCCGCCACGGCTCCCCTGGCGCTCAGTCTTGTACTTGCGTCAATAAACCTTTTGCTGGTAGATGCTAAAGTGCTGGCCCAGCGAGATCTTTGGGGGAGAGAGCCGAGGGATCAATGGCCCTGGGCCTGGGGCTGCCCTATGGGACGGGGAGAACCTGATCGGAGTGAGATTGGTTATAAACTCCCACCTGTGTGAGCTGGGGCTGGGTGGGGCACAGGGAACACTGGGGTGTCTGAGGGGAGGTGGGGGGATGGGTTATAACCTCTCCCCTGTATAAGGGGGGCTGGGGGGCACAGGGAGTGCTGGGGTGTCTGAGGGGATTCCTGGGGTCATTTCTGGCTGGCCAGGGTGGCAGCTGACACGCTCTGCCTGGTTTGGTGCCATAAAGGGCGGCCCCAGGCTGGGGCTGTAAGTCGCTCTGGCTCGGAGCGGTTCCCCCCAGAGCACTGTTCTATCGCGCCGCATTCGGAACATTGTTCTCCCGCGCCGCGCCCAGCAGCGAGTGCAAAGCCCGCTTCAGGCCACGGGAGCCTCCGAGAGGGCGAGTCCAGCGCCGCTTTCGGGAATCAGTCCCAGGTTGGAGGCCGGGGCGGTTTGTCTGGCTGCAGCTGCCCGACCAGGGAACTGCTCGTCCCGGCTGCTTTCTGCCAGGGAGAGCTGCTGGATGGGACAACTCACCTCTCACCCTTTGGGATTCTGGAAGAAGCTAACCGAGCTTTTCCTGCCTCCCTGAGCACCCTGGGGAGAGCGTGGGTGCGGGACGCCTGTGCTGTAGAGAGGGGCCAGGCCCCGGGCTCTGCTGGGGATGGCTTTGGCCACGCACCTTGGGAGCTTTGAGGTCTCCACTGCGCCAAGTCATGTCGATTTTGTGCTGCCGCATGAAGGCCAATTTCCAGGGGCTGTACATGAAGCCAGGACTTAGCAAGCGCCGCTTCCGCAGGTTCAGGGGCTCTTCGATGCCTGTGGCAGGGGAAGGCAGTGAGACAGGGAGGGGCGGCACAGCCCTCCCAGGCAGAATAGCAGGGCACCTGGGAGCCAGGGCTTGCAGCAGGAGTGGCCAGGCTGGAAGCCTCAGGGCAAGGAGGCCCATGCAGAAGTAGGCCCAGGAGCCTTGGGGCTCGCAGGGAGAGGGAGGGCTTCAGCAGGGGGCCGTCCAGAACGGGGCTCGGCAAGGTGTGGGCTGAGCAGAGGGGGGAGCTGGTGTGGCAGGGCCTGGACAGACCAGGGTGGGGCTGGGTCTCAGCAGGGCGTGGGCTGAGCGGAGTGGGTTGGGGGTCGGGGCAGGGCATGGAGAGATCTGGGGTGGGGGTGGGGCTGGGCAGGGGACAGGGCCGGGGGCTCCTACCTTCCTCCCGGCACTTCTCCCTCCACAGCAGGTTGTCCTCAGCCAGGACCCTCCAGTAGCGGCAGGTCTGGGCGGCGCGAAGCAGGTCACGGGGCTCCAGGAAGGACAGGACGTAGAGCGCCAGCTACACAGAGGGAGCAGGTCAGGCACCAGCGGCTCCTGCTCTGCCCCCCGGCCGGGGCCAGGCCCGGGCCCCCACTCACCTCCTTGGGCAGCAGCGAGATGAAGTCCCTCTGGAACTGCGGCTCGATCACCTGCATCATGTACTTGATCTGGGAGGGCTCACAGCGGTCGATGAGCTCGTCCAGCGCCAGCAGCTTCTCCGGGCCGCTCCACCGCTGGGCGGGAGACACACCGTGGGGCAGCCACCGCCTCCTGGGCAGCCACGCCCCGTCCTCCGCCCCCCTCCTCTGCGCCTCCCGGCAGCCACGCCCCCGTTCTGTGCCCCACCATCCTCTGTGCCCCCCTATTCTGCTGCCCTCCTGGAGGTTCCCCCCCCATTCTCCGTGCACCCCAGCCCCAGCACTCACGGAAGCTGTACCCACCCCAATCGTGCAAAGCTTCTGGCAACTTCCCTCCCATTCCAACACGCCTCCCTGCAGAGCTCCCCCTGGCGTGGTCCCAGCCTCCTGCAGAGCTGCCCCAACCAGCCCAAGCCAGCCTGCAGGCGAGGGAGGGGAAGGCAGGGCTGAGGGCCCTGGGAATGGGCAGTCAGAATGCAGGCCAGGCAGTACAAACCCCGCCCAGCTGGATGCCCTGGCCTGCAGGCACCGCCCGGAGTGGTGGCCAGGCACAAGGACCCTGAGGGGGAGGAAGAGGGGTGGGGCTCTTGGAGAGACACTGGGGTCCCGGGGGGCAGGGGTAGGAGGAGGCGGCTCTGCGGGGCCACTGGGACGGCCAAGGGGGCCCCTGGGACCCAAGTCCCCTCCAGGGTGCAGGCCTGCGTGGGTGCCCACAAAGAACTCTGGTCCCACCCTCCTGCAGAGCTGCATGGCAGGAGTCCCCTTCCCTGCGCATGGGCTTGCTGGGGGCCAGGGTTGTGTGGTGGCTGCTTCTCCTGATCCGGGGCCGTGGTACTAAAAATAGCAGCGTGGCCCTGGCCTCAGGAGCTGCCGCACCACAGCCCAGCTCTAGCCCCGCCAGTCGCCCCGGAGCAGCCGGGCACCCCCCACCTGGGGAAGGGCTGGAGCTGGGGCCTGGGCCGCGTGGTGGGCAGCTGTCCTGTGTGTCGGGGTAGAGTCAGGGCCATGATGCAGCTGCTCCTGAGGCCAGACCCGTGGTGCTAATTTTAGTACCGTGTCCCTGGCCTCAGGAGCAGCCGTACCGCAGCCTGGGCTCCAGCCCTGGCACAGGGGACAGCCTCCCACCATGTGGCCCTGTTTCGGGAGCAGCCAGGGCCGTGTGGCAGCTGCTCCTGGGGCCAGAGGCCCCTGTATCCCTCTACACCCCCTTCTCTCCCTCACTGTCCTCTGGCTCTCAGAACCCCCTGCCTGCCCCAGCAAATCCTTCCCTCTGCCCCAGGTGGGGACTTGTAGCCAGCCCCCACTCTGCACACAGGCTGCCCCGGGAGCAGTGCTTCTTGGGGAGGGACATGTCTCCCCTTCTCCTCACGGGAGAGGGGGGTACACTGCCTGGGAGCAGGGCTCGGGGTCAGCCTGGGTCTCTGCGCTGGGAGAGTCTCTCAGGGAGCAGCACCCCTCACAACCAGCGCATGTGACCTTACTACTGGTGCACAAGACAAACCTCCCTCGGCTCGCAGAGGGAAGGTCTTAGAGCAGGGTTTCCCAACCTATGGGCCGGGACCCAAATATGGGTCGCCATTACATTTCCAAAGGGTCGCCAGGTGTCTCCCCAGGTGGCTCTGCCCCTTCTCCTCCCCCCAGTTTTGAATTGATTTGGGTCACCAAGTCTTCGGTCCCCATGTGGAAAAGGTTGGGAACCACTGTCTTAGAGGGAATCCTGGCTGGGACCCTAATTACCTACCCCCACCTTCCAGGATTTCCCTGTGGCCCCGGAGCCCCAGCGACTGGATGAGCCAGCCCTTACCTGAAAGGTGCGGAGCCAGTCCTGCAGTTCAGGGGGTGGGGCGACGGAGGGGATGCGGCGCCGGCGGCCCTGGCCTGGCTTGGCGTTGCGCAGGTCCCCAAAGGTGGTAGTGGGGCTGGGGATGCAGGGGCCCAGCGTCCTGAGGCAGTGAGAGGTGGGGGAGTTATCTAGCTCCCCATTGTCCAGTCAGTCCCCCATTCCCCATCCCTCCCCACTGCAAGAGCTGACTGCATCCCTCCCCCCAACTTGCCCATCCAGCCCAGTTCCCCCCCGGCCAGGGGTGCAGACTAGGGATGTAAGCAAGCAGTCGAGTCGACTACGTGACCACTCACTTCCTTCCCCCCGCTGCCTCTGCATCAGAAACAGGGGAAGCAGGAGCGGGGTTCCCCCAGCATCGTCTCTGGGGTGCCCTTCCCCCTCGCCTCTACCAGGCAGCAGCACGGAGGGGGGCAGGGGAGGCCGCTGTCCATGGTGGGCCCAGGGCCTTGCTACATTGAAACTGCAGAGCCACAGCGGGGGCAGCTCTTCTGAGCGTTGTCCCTTATCAACAAATCATGTAGTCGATACAAACTGGGCCCGCCTCCACATCCTGAGTGCAGCCTGGCGGGCTAGGATTTCACGCCCCTTGTAGCGCTGCATGTGAGTTTTACTGACTCACAGTACGTAGGGATGGAACAGAAGAACCGTTTAAATAAGCACGAGCTTATGAGTGCAAGGTTATACACAGGTGCCCAGTCCGCTGTGCAGAGCGGCAGCTGGCTCCCCGGGAGCGGAGCCGAGAGCCGGCTGCCCGCACTGCAGTATCAAGCTCACACTGCAGAGCCAGCAGCGCAGCTGGCTCCCCAGGAGCGGAGCTGGGAGCCGAGAGCCGGCTGCCCGCACTGCGGTATCAAGCTCACACTGCAGAGCCAGCAGCGCAGCTGGCTCCCCGGGAGCGGAGCTGGGAGCCGAGAGCCGGCTGCCCGCACTGCGGTATCAAGCTCACACTGCAGAGCCAGCAGCGCAGCTGGCTCCCCGGGAGCGGAGCTGGGAGCCGGGAGCCGAGAGCCGGCTGCCCGCACTGCGGTATCAAGCTCACACTGCAGAGCCAGCAGCGCAGCTGGCTCCCCGGGAGCGGAGCTGGGAGCCGAGAGCCGGCTGCCCGCACTGCGGTATCAAGCTCACACTGCAAAGCCAGCAGCGCAGCTGGCTCTCCGGGGCGGAGCTGGGAGCCGAGCCGGCTGCCCGCACTGCAGTATCAAGCTCACACTGCAGAGCCAGCAGCGCAGCTGGCTCCCGGGAGCGGAGCTGGGAGCCGAGAGCCGGCTGCCCGCACTGCGGTATCAAGCTCACACTGCAGAGCCAGCAGCGCAGCTGGCTCCCCGGGAGCGGAGCTGGGAGCCGAGAGCCGGCTGCCCGCACTGCGGTATCAAGCTCACACTGCAGAGCCAGCAGCGCAGCTGGCTCTCCGGGAGCGGAGCTGGGAGCCGAGAGCCGGCTGCCCGCACTGCGGTATCAAGCTCACACTGCAGAGCCAGCAGCGCAGCTGGCTCCCCGGGAGCGGAGCTGGGAGCCGGGAGCCGAGAGCCGGCTGCCCGCACTGCGGTATCAAGCTCACACTGCAGAGCCAGCAGCGCAGCTGGCTCTCGGGAGCTGGGAGCCGAGCCGGCTGCCCGCACTGCGGTATCAAGCTCACACTGCAGAGCCAGCAGCGCAGCTGGCTCCCCGGGAGCGGAGCTGGGAGCCGAGAGCCGGCTGCCTGCACTGCGGTATCAAGCTCGCACTGCAGAGCCAGCAGCGCAGCTGGCTCCCCGGGAGCGGAGCTGGGAGCTGAGAGCCGGCTGCCCACACTGCGGTATCAAGCTCACACTGCAGAGCCAGCAGTGCAGCTGGCTCCCCGGGAGTGGGGCCAGCAGCCGGCTCCTGGTGTCCTGACCCCAGGGGCCTGCAGGTTGTAAGCGCTAAGACTTTACCTAATAAACTGCTTCTTAGTAACCCTGTGTGTGCCTCAGTTTCCCTGGGAACTGCGCCAATGCCTATGTTACCCACACACCGAGTGTGGGTCACTATCCCATGCAGTGGCACTTAGACCACTTACAAGGAGAGATAAGAACAAGGAAGCTCTACAGCCTGGGCTGGGAGCCAGCTGGATTTTAGCTCACACGGTAGAGGCTCCTACACTAAGCTCCAGAGGTTCCAGGTTCAAATCCACCCCGGGGTGGTTACACCTAGACAGTGATGGGCCTTTGGGTGCAACTTACACTGAGGGTGGCTGCACGTACCCACTGGCCAATGCCCTTTCCCTGCACCCAGATGGCCCCTTTTGCCTGGGAAGTAGGCCAAAGGCCGGAGGAGGGGCCGGGCTGGGGGCAGACAGCTGGAGACAGGTTGCTTTCGGCTGGCTGGGGGTGCAGGGGAGGCCTTGACTGCCTGCTCCTGCTTCCCGTGCTGAGATGTCGTCCCGGTCAACACCTAACCCTTCCCTCTGACGCTGGCTGAGTCACGGCCCCCCTCGGTGAGGGAGCCCTTTGCTGCCTGCCCCCCAAGCCCTCGCCCTCACCCTCACCTGCTGCCCCAGGGCAGCCTGCCCCCCAAGCCCTCGCCCTCACCTGCTGTATTCGGAGCCCTTGCAGAGCTTCTTGCCCGGGGACAGGGCCCTACTATCCAGGCCATTCTCCGACTTCCGCTTCATCTGCAAGCAGAGGGAAGTGAGGCCGGGGGGTGTCTCCAGCACAGGGGTTGCCAGGGACACATGGAGGCCGAAGGTAGCTCAGGGGCTGGCTCCCAGATCCCAGGAGAGGAGGAGCTGACCCAGGACAGCACAGAAGTCTGGAGGCCTAGGACCCAAACCTGGCCCAGCTAAGAGGAGACCACACAGCAGGGAGCCAAAGCAAGGCATGGCGGGCGCCGTCCTGGTCCAGGGTGGAGATCATGGACCTTATTCAGGTTTGGGGGGGGATGCCCCCAATGTCCATGATCTCCGCACTAGACGGAGGAATGCGGCCGTCTATGGCAGGATAGCTGCCAGCCTGGCCACCAAAGGTCACATGCGAACCCAGGAGCAGGTTTGCATGAAAATCAAGTTGGTCCGGTGAGACCCCCAACCCTGGGCCCTGAGTTTCCCCTCCCCCTTCTTCCCCTTGCTTCCCCCTTCCAGCACCCTCCTCCCAGGTTTCCCCCTCCCTCTCCCACCCTCTCTCTTCCCCTCTCCCACCTCCTTTTCCCAGTCTCCCCAGAGGTTCATCCTCCCCCGTTTTGTTCAATAAACCCAGTTTCTATTTTTGAACATACGTGTCTTTGTTGACATCAGGAAGGGGGGCTAGGGAGGGGTAAGTGGAAGGACGTGAGGGAGGAAAGGGGCACGAGCCCCTGGTGGGGAGGACCAGGGAGGCTCTGAGGGCTCCTCGGGGTGGATGCTCCCCTGCAGGGCCTCCTGGATCCTGACAGCCCCTCGATGGACCCCCCGGATGGCAGCCTGCAGCAAGTGCAGCCAGGCTGAAGGCAACGACCCCACGAGACGCACCGGCGTGCCCAGGGGCAGCTCTGGCTCCATGTGGCCGAGTGCTGTGGTGTCCCGAGTGCGGGCACTCAGGGTACTCCAAGGCAGGACTACTTTGCTGTCCTTCATCGAGGTAGACAAGCAAGCGGGGAACCCTGAGAACTATCTGTCTGGGGTAGGGGTAGGGTCCCTTTAAGCACGGAGCTCAGTGAGCCTCAGGCAGCAGCCCCACACACTAAGTCCTAACCTGATGCCCTGCTGGCACTGGTTCCGGCCAGCCCTAACTTCGATTCAGGGTCCACTCAATGTGGACGCGCTATTTCAAAATAGCAAAACGCTATTTCGAAATAGGTTTTGTGTGTAGATGCGTTAATTCGAATTAGCTTAATTTGAATTAACTATTTCGAATTAAGTTAATTCGAAATAGCGCTGTAGTGTAGACATACCCTTAGGGACTGCAAAACAATTTGCTGTTTTATGTTTTTTTACGCTCAGAAATGTAAGTCTGAAAGGCAAATGAAAATAGTTCCCTGAAAGGAGAGCCCGGGGGAGGGTCTGGGAGAGGGCTATAATCAGAGGAAGTTGGCTACTGACAGTTTTTCAGTATTCATTTTCTTTTTATTTGACTTCATATGAAATAAGCATTTCAAGTTGTGTGCCTTGCTAATTGTCCCTTGCTTTAGCATTCTTTCTTCCCTAACCTTTAAAAAACATGTATATCTGTGAATTACTCGGGTGCCATGGGGGGCACCCCCCCACACAAGTGCCCAGGACCTCAATACTACTCACAAGACAAAACTCCTTGCACTCATGGATGGAAAATCTTAGCGGGAACCCTGCCCTGTACCCCTCCACACACCCCCTCCCTGTAGCACGCCCATCCCTGACAAAGCACATGCCACCCCTACCTCACGACAGACAGACCTCCCCCATATACCTCCATCCCCCTGCCAGATGGATCTGTACTGCCCCTTCCCTTCGCCAGACAGATCAGCCCCACCCCCTAAGCCCTGCCCTCACACAGTAAGGGAATCCAGCCTCAGTCTCTGCTCCCCCAGCCTCCTGGGGCAGGCCAGAGCTGTGCCCTGGAGAAGAGGCTGGCCTGGCCTGGCCTGGCGCGAGGTCTTTTGTTCTCAGGCGGGTGCACGTGGCAGCGCGGGCAGCTCTGCACCATTACCTTTGGCCGCACGTGGCGGATGAGGCTACCCTCCTCGGTCCTCTCCAGGTAGTCGATCCAGCGCTCACCAATGGTGTAATAGAAATAGACGTCGCTACCATCCTCCCCTTCGTCGCTGCAGCAGCTGCCCTCCTCCTCCTCCTCCTGTGCCCCACACGCTCTGGAGCTGGCGGGCTCCAGGCCCCCATGCCCTCCAAGGCCAGGCAGCTCCTCGGACTCCCGTCCTGCCTGCACTCTGGGGCCTTCGGACTCCGGACCAGAGCCCCCTTCGACTCCCGAGCAATCCGACTCCTCCGACTCCCAGGCAGCCGGGGCGCCATTCTCTCCCTCAGCCAGCACCTGCGAGACACAGTGGCCTGGGGTCAGGAGGCTGCCCAGCCCCAGCAGCTCACTGGGGGGGACCAGCGGCTCCTGCCGACAGCCAGGGCTGCATGGCAGAGCACAGGGAGGCAGCCTCTGAGGAAGTGAGTGGCAGCTCACAAAAGCGTAAGCCCTGCGGGACCTGGTAGTCCATAAAGTGCCGCCAGCCCCTTTGCTGGTTTCAGTAGGGTAAGGGAAGGCAGGCAGGAGAGCAGCAGCATACATACAATGGCCTTCCAACCTCAGCCGTGAACTCCCTCAGGAAACTGGCAGGTGACGGCCTGTAGGAGGAAAATCTAAGGGCTCAAGGGGCTCAGGAGACCTGACAGTTTCTGAGCGAGATGAAATAATCAGGTGCCAATATGGCTCCCTCAGGAATAAAAAGGGAATCCCAGCAAAGGAGGAATCCTGGACAAACGGCTAAGAGGAGCACAGGCAGGCAGGAACAAAGTCTGAGAAGGGTTACACCCCAAAGGGATAAAACAGGCCATGAGACAAGGTTCTATACACAAGAGCCAAGGCAAAGAAACCTGAGGGTCTTGGGCAACCTGAGGAAAGCGAACACATGTAATACCTACCTCACTAAAAGGTTACTGATGGCCAGATTTTCAACACAACGAACAGCAGCAGCAGCAGCAAGGGAATGGTGGGGGACAAGCCAGGATAACAAGGGAACAGGTTCAAGACTGTTTAGATAAGTGAGATGTATTCAGCTGGGCAGGGGCTGATGAAATTCAGCCTAGTGTGCTTGAGGAAGCAGCTGAAGCCATCTTGGAATGTCAGAGACAATCTTTGCGAACTCCTGGAGGACAAGGGACCTCCCACAGGACTAGAGAAAGGCAAAGGGGGAATGAAGAGGACCTGAAGAATTACCCATAGATCAGTCAGCCGACAGCCGGAAAGACAGTGGAAAAAACTGTTCCGCAATCAACCCTCTTAGCATTTGGAGGACAAAACAGGGATAAGGACTGGTGAACATGGACTTCTCAGGAACAAATCATGCCATTCCACCCCAATCTGCTTCTTCCAGAGTCACTGGCTTAGTGGATGTGGAGCGCTCTAGACAGAGCTGGATTTTAGTAAGGCTGCACGTCAGGGGAAATGTGCTCTAGATTAAGTTACGATAAGGGAGCACACAACTGGTTCAAAGACCACACTCACGCAGCAGTTACCAAAGGGCCACTGGGAGGTCTGGCCTGGGTCAGTCCAGGGTCCAGACTGTTCAACAGTCATTCATGGAGTGCAGAACACACTTACAAAACCTGTGGATGCCATCACGCTGAGAGGGGTTGCAAGCACTTTGGAGGGCAGGATTAGAATTCAAAACACCATTGACAAATTGGAGAACTGGTCTGAGAGCAATGGGATGAAACCCAATAAAGGACAAAGTACTCAGAAAGAAATGACCGGGGCAAGAAAAGAACACGTCAAAGTCAGCATGGCTGGTGCGTCCACCCCAGGGCACTGAAGAAATCTCGGAGCCAGTGGAAACGTGAAAAGCAGTCACGTGGGCAGGAGCCAGTGGAAACGTGAGAAGCAGTCACGTGGGCAGCAGCCAGTGGAAACGTGAGAAGTAGTCATGTGGGCAGGAGCCGGTGGAAATGTCTGCTAGCGCATGGATGGCAGGAGAGGCTCTGGAAGACTGCAGAAGGGAGCGCGATGCGCAGGGATGTTTTGATCCCGACATGCCAGCAGTCATGTGTAACTTGCTGGTATCGGTCAATACAGATGCAGCGTCCTTGTCCGGCCTACAGGACAGTAGGGAGTCCCACCACTCACTGAGATAAGCCCACTATCAGGAGGCGCCCATGTACTAACACAGGCCTGGGCAAAATACGTCCAGGGGCCAGAACCGGCCTGCGGAGCACCGACAGGACCCTCAGGCACCCAGCTGCTGTGGTTTAAAGTGCAGTCCTTGGGCTCTCTGATCTCCCCACCTCTAGCCCACTCCTCAGCTCCTATTGGATTGAAACAACCAGCCAATAGGAGCGGAGAGACTGGCCAGGGGCACAGGGGAAGCACAGGCCTCTCCCCCTTCCCGGAGCTGAGAGCCACTTGGAGGGAGCAGCCTGCAGTTTTAAGCATCTGGGGCTGCAGCAGGCAGGGTGCCCAGCCTGCCTTGGGGGTGCTGCAGGGCTGCTGGTCAGGAGATGTTTAGGTAGGCACCTTCCAGCCAGAGCCTGCCTCTGGCACCCCTGCCCCTCCTGCACCCCAACTCCCTCCCCCAGGTCACCCTCCAAACCCTCTGCACCCCCCTGCCCCAGGTCACAGCTCCCTCCCAGACCCTGTAACCCCTCACCCAGGCCAGAATCCTCTCCTGCACCCATATTCCCCTCCTGACCCTACACCCCAATCCCCTGAACAGGTCACAACCCCCTCCTTCACCCAAATTCCCTCTCGGACCTCACACCACCTCCTGCACCCCAGTCCCTTACCCTGTGTGCCCTTCTGCACCCAACCTCCATCCTAGATCCTGCATCTCCTCCACAGAGAAGTGTGGCCCTTGACCACTTTCCAAAAATCTTGGAGTGCCCCCCCACCAAAAATGATTGCCCACCGCTGTACTAGCAGAACTGCAGATCTCTGATCTGGGGAGCTAAAGGCCGTGTTTCATTTGACAATGAACCGGCCTGTGCCTTTGCACCTCATCTGACTGTGTGGCCGTGAGGATTTCCGACAGGGGCTGCAGAGGAGAGGCAGCACGCACATGCAGCCAGAGCAAACCATCTGTCAGGACACCACCTCAGCGACTTCTGAGGAGTATTAATGGAATGATGCTGGATTGGAGGGAAGGTTCCACAGGAACCTATTCTAGGTCTGGTGTTAAGCTGGGGGGCTTGTCAGCCCTTTGGAGGATAGAGCTAAAACTCAAAGGGATCCTGAGAAACTGGAGAGCAGACCAGCCAATCTGGGCTTGACCCAGAACAGCTTTACAAGCAGCGTTAAAGTGTGTGTGACTATCACAGAGAAGTACCAGACCAGCTGTCACCCAGGCACAGGGCTGCAGTAACAGAAAGCAAGGACAGATGCTAAGGATATTTGTCTATTTCCCTATAGAGTTTAACAATGTAACCAAATTAGCTTGTAGATTCTAAGTCCCTTTCCAGTCTTAGGGTGTGTCTACACTGCACTCCTCTTTCGAGAGAGGAATGCAAATGCAGAGGAACGAAACTGCAAATGAAGCGTGGTTTTGAATTTCCCGCGCTTCATTTGCATAATCGCGTCCGGGCGCTATTTCGAAATACCCTATTTCGAAAAAGCGCTGTCTAGACGGTTATTTGAAGAAAACCCTTCTTCAAATTACCCTTACTTCTTATAAAATGAGGGTTAAAGGTAATTTGAAAGAAGGGTTTTCTTTTGAAATAACAGCGTCTAGACAGCGCTTTCTTCTAAATAAGTATTTCAAAATAGCGCCGGACGCGATTATGCAAATGAAGCGGGAAATTCAAAACCACGCTTCATTTGCAGTTTCGTTCCTCTGCATTTGCATTCCTCTCTCGAAAGAGGAGTGCAGTGTAGACACACCCTAAGTGCCTTACGTTATGTATGCAAGCGTGTTCAGCTAAGCTCAAGAGCAGAGATGTATGATACTGCAGAAAACCTAGAGTACGATGGACACGGACTTCAGCCTCACGCTCTGTCATAGGAGGGGACCAGTTCATTGCCTTACGTAAATGAGTGCAGCTACTTTTGCCTGTGTCTGCACAGGGCACAGAAAACTAACCCCGGAGCAAAGGTCCGAAAGCAATCTGCATGGCCTAGTCTTCCCCAGAGGAAGCCCTGCTGAGAAGCTCCTGGGAGGAAACTTGTCCACTAGAGGGCTGCAAAAGAGAGGCCTTGGGCCTGATCCTGCATCTCTAGCCTGCTGAGCTTTGAGCCAGAAGTGCAAGCTGCAGGACTGAGCTCTTCCAAAGAGTTACTTGGCACACCCCGGAAAGGGCAAGGCAAGACTCTGTCGGACTCTCCAGCGAAGCCGCACTGGGGGTGACCCTTGGGGATGGTTCCAGAGAGACTTGTACAAGCAGCAGACAGACCGCACCTTCTGGGGGCCCGCTCTGTGAGCCTGGAAAGTCACGGCTCCCCACTTTTCTTTCATCAGCGCCTCTGTAGTTAGCTGCTCGGGACTGGCTGAGAGAGGGATGTCTGGGTGGGATAGGGGAGTGTCGGATGCTTGGGGACTGGCAGGACGGGTGCTCAGTAGCCCCTCCCTCGATTACACCAGTTCCCTGTGGCCAGAGTGGGCTGGCATGGGGCAGCTGGCACAGGACTGCCACCCACAAGTCACAGCCCATGGCATCCCATGGGCTCTGCTGCCCAGGCAGTGACTTGCCAGAGAGCAGGGTAGCGCCCTGGTATCTTACAGATGGAGCTGTGGTCTCGGTGCCTCCCCTCCCCACGGGGCTAGGACAGAGCCCCCTTCCCGTACTACCCGCCTCCTTTACAATGGCTGGACCCCCCCTCACCCCACTGGGGGCAACAGCCCCCTGGAAGCATGGGTCCCTACCTGAGACACGTGGGCTTGGAGCCCCTGCTGGCTCAGACTTCCGCTGGGGACAGCCTCGCTGCTTGGCCGCCTCCTGCAGGTCATGCGCTGGCTGTTCAGCTCCAGGATGCGTGTGGTGATACCCTTGACGTGCAGCAGGTCATCCAGGGAACTGAAGCCCTTGAGCTCCTGCCAAAAAACAAGCAGGACTCAGCGAGGGCTGTGCCCTCCCAGCACCCCTCCACCTCGGGCTCGCTGCGGCCCCTTCCCAGCTCGAGGCCCCTCTCTGGGGCTATGTCTACACAACCAGTTTTTTCGGCAAAATATGCTAACGAGGGACTCATTTGCATGAGTCGCGATCTCATTTGCATATTTTCTGCCCATCGGTTTTTGCGCAAAAACAAGCAGTGGGGACGTTTCCGTTTTGCAAAACCCCCTTTTCCGCAAGAGCCTTATGCGCCGAGGTCTACCGATCTTGCGGAAAAAGGGTTTTTTGTGCAAAAAGAAAACGTCCCCACTGCTTGTTTTTGCGCAAAAACGAATCGGCAGAAAATATGCAAATGAGATCACGACTCATGCAAATGAGTCCCTCACTAGCATATTTTTTGCCGGAAAAAACTCATTGCATAGACATAGCCTGGGAGGGGCTCCTCCAAGATTCCTGGCCTCCTGCCACTGACATGCTTGCAGTTGCAGCTCAACTCACGCCTTGCCATCCATGGCCCAGCCCCCTCCGCAGAGGCTGGCTGCCGTGCCCACCGGCTGCCCAGAAGAGCCCAGCTGCATGCACCTCTGGGGTACCAGGAGCTGGGACTGTGCTAGGGATGGGAGAACACAAGGGACTGAAACACCTGGGAAGAGGAATTTTGTCTGCCTACCTGACAAGCCCCTGAACCACACACCAGCCCTTCCGCCCTTGTCTCTGTCTGCTTGCCCCTCCCACTTCTGGGGACAGGAACCAACTCCCCAAGCCCCCAGAACTGGGGCCCACACTGACCCAGTTAGGTACAAGCTCCCTTCCTCTGCCCTGCCTACGCTGAGCAGAGCAGGATGGTTTCAAAATTGGATCCAGCAGCAGAGGCCTGGAGAGGGAGGGGGAAGATACCCTGTGGGATGGGGGAGAAGGGGTCTACTTCGAGGACAGAAAGGGACCTGCCCAGGGATGGGACACTCCCAGAATACAGGGGAAGCTCCCTGCCGGTTCATCTCTAGGCAGATGGCAGCTACATGCCTAGACAGGGCAGACTGTAATCTACACATCTGTAACGTCTCCCAAACCCACTAACCCCCACCCCGCATAGGCTCAAGTGCCTTCACTGAGAAAGGGAGAGGGAGATGGGCCCAAGCTCTGAGCTCAGGAACATCCATGCCCTGCACACCCCTCCCACCGGGCTCTTAAGGCAAGTAAGCTGTCATAGGATAAGGGGGAAGGTCCTCTCATGGACTGGTAACTGGTCAAACGACAGGAGACAAAGGGTAGGAATAAACAATTAGTTTTCTGAGAGGAGAGAGGTAACGAGTGGGGTCCCCCAAGGGTCTGTCCTGGGACCCATCCTAGTCCACTTATCTATGCATGTTCTGGAGAAAGGGGGAATCAGGGAGCTGACAACATTTGCAGATGATCCCAAACTGCTCAAGGTAGTTCAGACCAAAGCAGCCTGTGCAGAGCTTCACAAGGATCTCACCACACTCAGTGACTTGAGCCCTCCGAGGGAATTGATCAGTTCAGCCAGGCTTGTGCTGGCCCGGGGGCATGTGCTGACTGGGTCCCTGGTGCCACCAGAATGAGGCATTTGCAGCTTGTTTCTCACCCTGGTGCCATTGTCTCCAGAGTATCAGGCACTGCCTGGCTGAACTGATCAGTTCCCTCAGAGGACTCAAATTGAACAGGGCCTGCCTTCATCTCTGCCTGGAGCCAGCAGGGACCTGGGCCCGAGCTCCCCACACTGACAGCCAGGCAGGGCCCCTCCCACTCACAGACTGCGCCGGGCCCGCTCAAACAGCCGGCACTGTCTGCCCTGCAAGGCCCTGCCAGTCAGGATGCACGGCCTAAGGATGTTAACTAACGAGTAACTGACTAGTTGAGTCGTGGAGAGAATTTCCATCGACGACTCAACTAGTCGATAGGCACTTCCACACTCCACCTTTGAAATGCACAAGAGCCCCCGCTGGGGTGGAACTCTGCGTGCAGCCCAGGGCCAGTCCCGCTGACTCCGGGCTCCGCCAGGGTGCTTACCCCTTGAAATACGCAACAGCGCCCGGGGGCTCTTGTGCATTTCAAAGCAGAAGTGCCCGCGTGCAGCCTGGGGTCCCCGCTGATCCCAGGCTCCATACTGCACTGCCGCTTTGAAATGCCACGCAGCACCCGGGGTCAGCTGGGGACACAGCTGACCCTGGGCTCTGCGTGGCATTTCTGCAGAACTTGGGGTCAGCTAGAGACCCCCCAGCTGATCCTGGGCTCTGTTCAGCATTTCAAAGTGGCAGCACCGCACGGAGCCCAGCATTAGCTGGGGTCTCCCCAGCTGACTCCGGGTTCCACGGAAATGCCATGGGGAGCCTGGGGTTAGCTAGGGGCCAGCTGATCCCAGGCTCTGTGCGGCACGGCCGTGTTGAAGTACCCCTCTCTCCCTTCCCCCTTTTGCTGCCTCTATCTGATAGAGGCGGGGGAGGGGGGGATTGACTAGTCGACTCGACTATCCAATAAGCATTTGCTGATCGGATAGTTGACTAGTCCTTAACATCCTTAGCACAGCCTAGCCTAGCACCACTGCTGCTACTCAGAGAGGGGGTCGGCCAGGACCTACAGAGGCCCTCACCTCTGCACTGCTCACCCACTGTTCACTTGGCCTGCAGCGATTTCCCACCCATCAGGCCACTAGCCAAGTTGAGCTGTGCTAGGGGAACTCCTCAGCTAGCAGCCGAGGCTCTACAGCTCAGGGCCGAACTCCACCTGTCTTTGGGGCTGCCAACCCACTGCCCCACAGGGCTTTGGAGCGGAGCTCAGAGCTGGAGTGCAGAGAAGTGGAGCTGCAGGTTTTTGCCTGGAGCTGGAGTGGAGCCAGAGCACAGAAAATCTTGACAGCTCCACGGCTCCAGGTTTTTTTTTTCATTTTCAATCCAAAATGAATGATATTTTAGCAAGAAAATCCTAAATATGCCAAAAAGTTTCAGATTGTATAACAATTGATATTAACATCTACTTTACCACTTTACATAATATGTCACAGTTATTCTCACTTCGGCCGAAATCAAGATTTAAAGTACAGATACAAAATTACAAAGTTTTTTGGAGATATGTTTTATTAAAGAATCAGATAATTATCAGACATCCGGCAACACTGCAGACTGCTCCCACTCTTGTGCCGAGGTTAGGCGAGTACGTACTGCGTAGATTAGTTAGATAGTTAGATTAGCATGTGTTTATTTTCAACCTTGTAACGTGTAGCCTCGTTACTTCCCAACAATTAATGTTGTAGAACAGTGATAGCATGTACTAACGCTACGGCACATACCAAATTTCATTGATATATCTATATTAAAGCGTTTTTGAGATATTAATTAAAAACTTGGAAAATATTTCCAATATTTTTACCGCAAAATTTCATAAGAAAAACTAACTTGCAATTTATAAATACAAATTTATATTAATTATGTATATTAAAATACTTCTTTCTTCATTAAAACTGCAAGAAGCATGTTAAAATATTAAGATATACTTTAATAATAATTTTGTGTAAAAAGAAAATGGGATCATTTTTGTCCAGAAAATCCAAAATAAATTCGAAGTACCTGAAGTGGTTAAGATACCACAAGCAGGTACATTATACAAAATGGAACGCTTTTGTTCATTGCTTTTCGAAGATCATAACAAGAAACATTTGGATGCAGTAGCAGCACAAGAAGATTTGGCCATGGCTTCAACAAAAAAATCAAATCTGCCCACCATGATTGAGAGCCGATTTATGACGTCTTTACTTTTGAATTTGAAAAGCCCAAAATTTGGGCTTTGGGAAAAGCAAAGAAGAAATTGGCAACGTGCAAGGTGGAAAAGGAAGTGAATGGCGAGCTCAAACCATGTAGCTTCAAGACAAGTGAAGCAAGTGCTGTGAAAAGTTTCAACCTTTGGCGGCCTGTAAAACGTAACCATCCTGAAAACTATGCGGCTCAGGTTAAAAAAAGGACCAGGAAGACGAGGCAAAAGAGAAAGCTGACGTGGCTAAATGACGTTCATCTGGCTCTTTGAAAACTCCTGGAGAAAAGATTTTTTGCAGAGCTTCATCTGAAAACAAACCCAAAATTGAGCAAACAAAACTTGACTCGTATTGAAGTCCTCAAAGGTTACAGTCACCATGGATGCCAATACTTTCCGTGAAGGGCTGATCGAAATGGTTTGCTTGAGTTCAACACCGCTCACTACCTTCAGGCTAAAGAACAAAGGATTCCAAAAAATTGCAGGTGAAATGGGTCGGCAGCTTGGCATTTCGACGGGGCACCATGTGGTTCGTCATTTAGTTGTCAGCACAGCTGAGTCTGGGCGCGAAGAGCTCACGAAAGCTTTGGATCAAAAACTGTGCTACTTGAAAATGGATGCGGCAACCCGTGGAAACAGAAATTTCCTTGCAATCAAAGCTCAGTACTACAAAGAAGGAAAAGATAAAGCTGTGGTAAAAACCTTGGACATAATCAACACTGAAGGGCGTCTCAATTCTTCCTACATGAAAAGTCAAGTAAAACCTATTTTAGAAAAATTTGGGATCAGTGAAATGCAAGTGCTGAGCATCTGCGTTGACAATGCAGCAAACATGACGTGTGCCGTCAAAAATTTCAGCGAGGACAATGAAACCATTTCTACCTCTGAGAACAGGGATGTGAACAGAACTGATTTTGCCTGATGAAGGAACTAAAGGAATGGATGAAATCGAACTCAACATGGATGCTGCTGCGCAATGGGTTAATGACCTTAGCCTCATACTTCCAACATGGCTTCATGAGGACAACTCAAAAGTCCAACTGATGAGGTGTGGTATTCACGCTCTTCAGTTGGCAATCTGGGATGGACTGAACAAAGAACATGCGAAGAAACTACTGGCAAAAATTCGACAAGCCCTTGTCAAACTACGAATCCCAAGTATTCGAAGTATTCTGCTTGATCTACATGGGGTAACTCAATCATTGGATACTGTGACTCACTGGGGTTCAACATTTGTGATAATTGATCGGCTTCTCGTTTTTCAATCTTACCATGAACAAGTGGCTGCTGCTGGAACAAGAGAACTCAAGTTAACAAAAGCTGAATGGGACAAAGTGAAGAACCTGCGAGACCTCTTGGCAAAGCCAAACCAAACAACCGTGAATCTTCAAACTGTCGATGTAACCCCGGGAGTTTTAATGAAGGAATGGTGAAAACTGTCAAAATTCTTATAAGAAAATGGTGGACAAATTGCAGAAGGAATTCTATCCTCCATGCAGAAACGCAAAGAGAAACTTTTTGACAATATTCATTTCCTTGCTGGAGTTTATGTTGACCCATGGCATCGGATTCTTCTTACCTCAAGGAAAACACCAAAGGCAAAGGAAGGGCTCCTTGATATTGCTCGACGACTCGAAAAACAAAATCTATTGCTACATTTGAATTCGGCGAAAGAGGTTGAAGAAAATGAAACACAACAAAAGGAGTCATCAACAATCGAATCTGCGGTTTCAGAAAGTTCACATCCTTCAGAAATAGCAGGCTGTTCTCAAACTTCCGTCTCCACTCTGAACTTGTTCGAGCGTCCATCCCTGAGACGTCTTCAACCATCACAGGGAAATGGAGATAATTCAAGCACCAATTGATCAGAAGATGATGACTTTGAAATGGAATTGGATAAACAAGAAAGACGCCGGCGAGTTTCTGTGATTCATAATTGTAATGAAGCATTATTCGAGAGAAACTTTCGGGAAGATTGTGAGGCGATGGAGTCTATTGGTAGGCTAAAAGTTAAGTCTGTTTTTGAGGCCATTCACAGCTACCCACACCGCATTCAGGCTGCCTGTAGAATTGCTTCGAGCATGCCAACAACTCAAGCTAGTGTAGAGCGCCTGTTTTCGGCTTTAAAGTTAATTTTAAATAATCTGCGGCAGGCTATGAAAGATGACTTGATTGCTGCAATAATTTTTTACAGATTGAATTATGAATGATTCTAGTTTGTATCATTATTGATGACATTTAAATTGTTTTAAAACTGAATAAAAATAATGTTTTTTCAAAATTACAGTATGCACTTTATTTAGTTAAAAATTAATTTGAGTCGGAGCGCGGAGCGGAGTCAGAGCGGAGCAATTCAGAAATGTGATTGCTCCAAATCCCTGGTGCCCCGTGCTCTGGGACCAGAGATCCAGGGTCGGCAGGGCCTGAAACGGGTAGCATCTCCACCAGAGGGACCACAGAGCCTGACTCTCTGATGTTTCTTGCAGCTAAGGAACATCTGATGGGGTCTCTTGGTAGCAGGGTCTGTCCCCACAGGAGTGGCTAGCCAGGATCCATTCAAGGGCCCAACTAACACGGCCTCCTGCTTCTGATGGCACAAGAGCCTAATGAGTGTGAGGCAGGCACAGGGTACGGTGCCCCGGGAAAGCTCCCCGCCAGTGGAAAAGAGGCTAAAGCGCGACAGTTTGTGGCATTCCCTCAATTCAGCTCTCACTTGGCTGCAGGGCCAGGGGCGGATATAGGGCAGGGCGAGCGGGGCGGCCGCCCTGGGCCCCGTGCTTCAAAAAGCCCCGCACATGCGCCACTGCGCATGCGCCATGGCAAAGGGGGGCCCCGCAAAATTGTGCTGCCCTGGGCCCCGCAAAACGGTCATCTGCCCCTGTGCAGGGCCTTTGGTGCCTTGCAGCATCAGAGAGTGGGCCCTGGCACAGCGCCCCACCCCATGCTCCACTGTCCTGCCGCCGGTCTGTCTGTCAGCACACACAGCAGGCTGTGCAGCTAGCCCAGTGGGAACGCTGCCTCTGCAGCGCATCTGCCCGGCTCTCCCGCACACCTGCACTCTAGTGACAGGACTGTGGCCAATGTGGGTGTGCAGTGACCACAGCACTGGCCCCCAGGAGCTCTGCGGGAGGTCCTGGAGGAGGGGTAGAGCCAAGCAGGCAGGAGCATGAGCACAGCAGGGACGAGAAGGCCTTGCATCAAGAGAGACGCGGTCAGAACTGCACTGAGCCCCTGACGATTCCCGGCAGAGCGAAGAGGGGCACTGGCAGCCATCCTACTCTCTCAGCTCCTCACGGACACTTCTGCTGCTGGAGACACCAACCCTCCAGGGCCTCCAGCTCCCTTGCTTCACTGCCTGCTGCTGTCAGTCCATCTGCTCCCAACCTCAGCAGCAGTATCCTTACATCGTATTGGCTTTCCCTCCCTTGCTGCTCACGCCAGTGCCTTTGGCCACCTCATAGACACGGGGCCCAGGGAGGAGCAAAGGGACAGGCCTTCCACAGCTCCCAGGGATTGGCCAAGATGCACAAGGGACTAGATGACTGCTCGAGGGATGAACATGTAGCAGGAAGGGGAGCTGTGTCCATACAGGACATTTTTACCAGATGTATCCATGCAGTGAATCAAGTTATAGCAGTATGAACACCCAAGGGACACTCTCACTCCAGTACAAAGGTGGCTTTATTCGGTTTACCTTGAACCCCTTTCCCTGGGATAAAATCGAAGTCGAAAGAATGCTTACATAGAGGATAGACCAGTACAATGGAGTAGTTTAAACCTGCCCCCAGCTTATCTACAAAGGGTGCCATAGAATCTCTATGGACAGCGACTCCGTGCTTGGATAATAAGACTACAGGAATAAAAATAAGCTACCAGTCACCTGACCAGGATGGGGACAGAGACTGAAATGCTCAGGGAGATTAGAAAGGCCACAAAGATACAAAATTCTATAATGATGAGGGATTTCACCAGTCTTCATATTGACTGGGTACACGGCATCTCAAGGCAGGACGCAGAAAGAAAGTTTCTTGACACTTCAAACGACTGCTTCTTGGAGCATCTAATACTGGAACCCATATGGGGAGGGGCAATTCCTGATTTAGTTCTAAGAGGAGCAGCAGGAATCCTGTTTCACTGCCTGTCGCAGCCTGGTCCAAGAGACAAATATAGCAGAAGCACCTGATCCCGGTGACCATGAAAACAATCAAGTGCAATACCCCCGTGGGGTGAGGAGACCCCACAGCAGCCCGCCAGAAAGGGGAACTGCCTGGTTATGAGGCAGTTAGTTAAACAGAAATTAAAAGGTAAAGCAACAACACTGAAATCCCTGCAGGCTGCATGGAATCTTTTCCAAGGCATGATAATAGAGACTGAACTACAAATATACACCATAACTTTAAAACCAGAGTAAATGGACTAAAAGGGACACCTGTGCTAAAGAACACAGTAAAAGAAGCAGTGAGAGGCAAAAGAGCATACTTTGAAAAGTGGAAGTTAAATCCTATTTAGAGAAATAAAAAGGAGCACACATTCTTCAGATGGAGTGTAAAAATGTCACAAGGAAGGCCAAACAAAACCTGAAGACCAGCTAGCCAAAGACTCAAAAAGTAACAGCAATTTTTTAAAATTCATCAGAAGCAGGAAGCCTATTAAGCATCTAGTAGGGACACTGGATGATCAAGATGCTGAAGGAGAACTCAAGGACACAAGAACAACATAAGAACAACCCAAGGTCCATCCAACCCAGTATTCTGTCTTGCATCAGTAGCCAATGCCAGGTGCCTCAGAGGGAATGAACAAAGCAGGGAATCGTCAAGTGATCTCACCCGTTTGCCCATTCCCAGCTTCTGACAAACAAAAGCCAAGGACCCCATGCCTGCCATTAATGCACCTGTCATCCATGAATTTATCTAGTTATTTTTTGAACCTGGTTAAAGTATTTACAACATCCTCTGGCAAGGAGTTCCACAGGTTGACTGTGTGCTGGGTGAAGAAAAACTTTCTTTTGTTTGTTTTAAACCTGCTACCTATTAATTTCATTTGGTTATGATGTTATGGGAACAAGTAAATAACTTTTCCTTATTTGTTTCTCTACACCAGTGGTGACTTTATAGACTTCTATCTGATCCCCCCTTAGTCTCCTCTTTTCTAAGCTGCAAAGTCTCAGTCTAATATTTAATCTCTCTTCATATGGGAGGATAAGGGGATTGCGGAGAAACTAAAGGAATTTTTTGCATCAGTCTTCATGGCTGAGGACGTCAGGGCGATTCCCGAACCTGAGCCATTCTTTATAGCGGACAAATCTGTGGATCTGTCTCAAATTATCAGGGTTTAAAAAAAGAGCTGGATAGATTCATGGAGGTTGGGGCCATCAATGGCTATTAGCCAGGCTGGGTAGGAATGGTGTCCCTAGCCTCTGTTTGGGTGACGGGGGAGGGATCACGTGAGGATTCCCTGTTCTGTTCCCTTCCTCTGGGGCACCTGGCATTGGCCGCTGTGGGCAGACAGGACCTGGGCTGGATGGACTGTTGGTCTGACCCAGTACGGCCGTGCTTATGTTCTTATGTAAATTGAGGTGCCATTAGAGGAGCATTTGGAAGAAACAGTAAAAGTCACCAGGACCAGACGGGTATGTACATAAGAGTTCTGAAGGAACCGAAAAGTAAAACTGCAGAACTACTAACTGTAGTGTGTAACCTACTGTTTAAGTCAGCTTCGTAACCAAACAACTGGAGGGTAGCTAATGTGATGACAATTTTTAAAAAGGGCTCCAGAGGTTATCTTGGCAATGACATGCCAGGAAGCCTTACTGTGAGACACACAGATAAATATGATTTTTTGGGGAAGACACACAATGTTTTTTGGCGAAGCATGATTTACAGTCTACTAGAGTTCTTTCAGGAGGGTCAACAAGCATGTGGACATGGGGGATCCAATGGACATAGTGCATTTAGATTTTCAGAAAGCTTTTGGCACGGTCCCTCGCCAAAGACTCCTAAGCAAAGTAAGCTGTCATGGGACAAGAGGGAAACTCCTCTCATGGAGTGAAAACTGGTGAAAAGATACGAAACAGAAGGTATAAATGGTCAGTCTACAGAACAGAAATAAGTAAGTGTTGTCCCCCAAGGGTCTGTACTAGGTCAATCCTATTCAACATATTCATAAACGATCTGGAAAAGGGGGTGAACAGTGAAGTGGCAAAATCTGCAGATGTCGCACAACTATCCAAGATAGTTAAGTCCCAAGCAAGAGCTAAAAAATAATTTCACACAAATGGGTGACTGGGCAACAAAATGGCAGATGAAATTCAACGCTGATAAATACAAACCAAGACACCAACTAAGGAAAACATCATCCCACCTATATATACAAAACTAGAAGACTCATGCAGCATGCTTGGGTCCTTCAGGGCAGGGACTTGCAATGCGAGGAGGTGCAGGAGTCGGGACAGAATATTATGGTCTCCCACAATATTCTTGCCAACAAGTTGAGGAAGTATGGATTGGATAAATGGACTGTAAGGTGGATAGAAAGCCGGCTAGATTGTTGGGCCCAACGGCTCGTGATCAATGGTTCGATTTCTGGCTGGTGGTCGGTTTCAAGTGGAGTGCCCCAGGGTTCGGTTCTAGGGCTGGTTTTGTTCAACATCTTCATTAATGACCTGGCTGAGGGGATGGATTGCACCCTCAGCACGTTTGCAGATGACACTAAGCTAGGGGGAGAGGTAGATACTCTGGAGGGCAGGGGTAGGGTCCAGAGTGACCTAGACAGATTAGAGGATTGGGCCAAAAGAAATCTGATGAGGTTCAACAAGGACAAGTGCAGAGTCCTACACTTGGGACAGAGGAATCCCAAGCATTGTTACAGGCTGGGGACCGAATGGCTAAGCAGCAGTTCTGCAGAAAAGGACCTGGGGATTATAGTGGATGAGAAGCTGGACATGAGTCAACAGTGTGCCCTGGAAGCCAAGAAAGCTAATGGCATATTAGGGTGCATTAGGAGGAGCATTGCCAGCAGATCTAGAGAAGTGATTATTCCCCTTTATTCAGCTCTGGTGAGGCCACATCTGGAGTAGTGTGTCCAGTTCTGGGCCCCCCCACTACAGAAAAGATGTGGACGCATTGGAGAGGGTCCAGTGGAGGGCAACGAAAATGATGAGGGGGCTGGAGCACATGACCTATGAGGAGAGGCTGAGGGAGTTGGGTCTGTTTAGTCTGCAGAAGAGAAAAGTGAGGGGGGATTTGAGAGCAGCCTTCAACTTCCTGCAGGGAGGTTCCAAAGAGGCTGTTCTCAGTAGTGACGGGTGGCAGAACGAGGAGCAATGGGCTCAAGTTGCAGAGGGGGAGGTCTAGGTTGGATATTAGGAAAAGCTATTTCCCTAGGCGGGTGGTGAAGCACTGGGCTGGGTTCCCTACGGAGGGGGTGGAGTCTCCATCCCTAGAGGTGTTTAAGTCCCAGCTTGACAAAGCGCTGGCTGGGCTGATTGAGTTGGGTTGGTCCTGCTCTGGGCAGGGGGCCGGACTCGACTCCTGAGGTCTCTTGACCCTAGGATTCTATGATGATTCTATGGCAGGGCCTTGAGAATCTGGAGCAGGGAGCACGGGGTGTGCAGGAGCCAGGGTGGGAGTTTGAGGACGGGCTCAGAGTAAAAGGGCTGGGGATGTGCGAGTTTGGGAGTGAGAAGGGGCTCCTTGTCACACCCTTTTAAGTACTTGAAAGCTGCTATCATGTCCCCTCTCAGTCTTCTCCTTTCTAAACTAAGCCACCCAATTCTTTATGTCTTCCCTCCTAGCTCATGCTGTAGATACAGCTCTGTATGAATCATTTTCTCATAGAAGTCTTTAACTTTGTACCAAGTCCATTTATAATAGCTTTGTAGTAAATCCATTTACATAGAAACTTTGTGTTTTGTAGAATAGTCCCCAAGAATAAGCCAGGCAGAGAGAAGGTCTTTGTGCTGGAACAGAACTTTTAGCCCATTTGCTGAGTGTTGCCTTGTTGAATGAATGAGGAGCGACTGGATAAAGCGGAAGGCAAGCACCTCCGGACAGTTGCAAAGGTCGGAGAGTGGACGGACGCCAGATCCAAGGACAACGGGACCTGGGAAGTGGGCTCATGGAAGGAAGACTGGGCTTATGGACGCCGTGGGAGTCAGCAGCAAGTGCCTGCTTTGGGAAGCCCCAATCTGAAGGGGAATGTGGCAGCATTGAGACAACACCCAGAAGAAGGTGCCACAGACGACGACTCTCAGAGATTTCGCATATGCATTAGATGACTGATTTGCATGAGGGGAGCTACTATAAATCTAAGGGATCTCGCTGACAAATTTTTGTCACTTTGGTTGTTCACCAAAGTTTGATGCAGACCAAGATTAACGTCTACCATGCTGTAGTGATCCCAACGTCGCTGTATGGAGCTGAAGCCTGGATCCCCTGTAAACACCATCTTAAAGACCTGGAGAAATTCCACCAAAGGTACCTGAGGAGAATATTGGGCCTCATGTGGCAGGACAGACGGACCAACGTTAGTGTCCTCACAAAGGCTGACTCTCACAGCATTGAGGCAATAGTCGCCCACAGGCAGCTATGATGGTCTGGTCATGTGGTCAGGATGCCTGACACACGCTTGCCTAAACAGATTTTCTACACTCAGCTGAGGACCAGGATGAGGTCTCGTGGTGGGCAGAAGCAGCGCTACAGGGATATTCTTACAAACACCTTGGTAAAGCACGACATTAATGCTGACACCTGGACGAGGCAGGTGAAGGATGGATTAACCTGGAGGACCACCATCAAGAATGGTACCCAACACTGTGAGGTCAAGTGAGTCTCCATGAAGATCAGGGAGGCCAGTGAAAGGAGCCTGTTTTGGCGCTGCTGGAGATAGAGATCTCACATGCAGCCACTGCCAGAGAGCATCCTTGCCAGAACTGGCCTAATTTCTCATCTATGCACTCATCAGTTATAGGCACCCAAGGGGATCCCAGAGAGGGACGGTATCTTGCAAGAGGACCCTGGGTTTTTGTCTTGCCACTATAAGAGCACCAATCCAGATTGGCAGAAGCCCAGCTTCACCCCTCCCCCATCTAACTCACCTGGCCAATGCAGCAACTATTGGTAACAACAAGACGGAGTGTGCTTGTGAGTGTAATATATCATATGCATGTGGTAAGTGTTGATTGCTGTATGTATTACCAATAAACTTGGTGTTTTGCCTTATCCCCCTGAAAGATCCCATGCAGTACTTTAAGTAAAACAAGAGGCAGGCTCTGGCTGAGAGGCACCTACCTAAACATCTCCTGGCGAGCAGCCCTGCAGCACCCCCAAGGCAGGCTGGGCTCCCTGCCTGCTGCAGCCCCAGATGCTTAAAACTGCAGGCTGCTCCCTCCATGAGGCTCTCAGCTCTGGGAGGGAGGAAGAGGCCTGTGCTGCTCCTGCCCCCCGGGCCAATCTCTCAGCTCCTATAGGCTGGCTGTTTCTGGCCAATAGAAGCTGAGGATTGGGCTGGGAGCAGGGTGATCACAGGAACCCTCTCCCCCCAACCCCCACTGCAGAGCAGAGTCACACAGAGCATCCCTGTGCTTAAAACAGCAGTTGTGTGTGCCTGAGTCTCAGCAGGGTGTCGGCCACATCCGACTCACGAGAGGTATCTTACCCACCCCCCCTTAGACGTTGGTGGCTCTGTGGTCCATCCTGCTCTCTGCCTGCGCCCAACAACGCAGTCTTCTGAAGAGGGAAAGGCATCCCCTGAGCACTATACATAGGCATTTGGGTGGAACATGATGGCCCATGATATGCAGGTGCCCAAACAAGATGGCTGAATGCGCCCTTCTGTCTTTCAACCCTGTGAGAGCAGGCTCTGCCACTGACTTTGGCAAGTCCCCTCACCTCTAGGGCCTCTGCTCCCCTTTCCCTGCTTCTGTCTATTCAGAGGGAGCTCTCTGGGGCAGGACGGTCTGCACTGGGGACGCTGATCTCAGCAGGGATCTCTGCCTACACCTGCATGATCCCCTCTGTCCGCACAACCCTCCCATCTCATGCAAAGTCAATGCTTGGTACCAGCTGGGGATGTCTGGCAGGCCCCTGGGGTCTTTGTACAGCACTGGGAAAATGAGGCATTCTTCTTTTGGTCCCAGCCACTGCCTTTGGGCAGGCTGAGTGTGTGATGAAGTGGGGATTGTACTCGCTTTGTATGTGAGTTCCACTGTCCTGCAGTAACCGCGTGTGTGCCTCAGTTTCCCTGGGCACTGCACCAATACCTCAATGGGGATGGGAATTTTGGTGCAACAGCCTTCCCCCCCCCATACATAAAGGCAAATGCCCTTTGTAACCTGAGCCCAGGAGGGGGTATGACCAGGTGATACCTTTTGCCAGGGAAGCAGGACAAGGGCAGGAGGAGGGGCCTGGCTGGGGGCCTGGGACAAGGAGCTGGCCTGGGACAATGAGTCAGTCTTGACTGACTGGGGAGGGCTATGGCCTTGACTCTGAGCCCCCCTCTCCCAAGATGGGTTGTACTCACTGCTCCTGTGCTGACAAGCCTGTTCTACACTGTGTCCCTGTGGACTAATAACCTTTCTGTTCTACCTGCCGGCTGAGTTTCACATCTGGCTGTGGATGGGGGTCTAGGGTCTGGTGACAGCGGTGAGATGTGATGCACCCTGTGGACAGAGTATCCAGCAGAAAGTGATCAGGCACAGTAGAGTGAAGGGGACTAGCAGGAGCCAGGCATCCTGAAGGCCAGTGAGATGTGTTTCCAGGAGGCAGAGGAGCCTGTGGTTTTACCTGGGAGTGTGGTCCTCGAGAAGGGCTGTCCGCTCAAGGAGGGGTTCCTTCTGGGGGCCATAGGAAGTGGTTCCAGGAGGCAGAGGGGCCTATGGCCTAACCCCCGGGGGGGGGGGGCAGTTGTGACCATCAAGGAGGCTGGCACGCTGAAGGGGTTCTCCCTGGGAACCGTGGGGTGCTGCAAGCATGGGCCTATGAGTCTGCACCCCGAGGGACAGCAGGAAGATGGCCAATAACCATCTCCTTGAGCTTCAGGGGGTAGCCGAGTTAGTCTGTACAGGATAAACTTAAGACACAACCAATGGTCTGGTAGCACTTTATAGACTAACAAACATGTCGATGGGATCATGAGCTTTCGTGGGCACAGCCCACTTCTTCAGATGACCGGATGACTTTCTTCAGAAACTCTGGTCATCTGAAGAAGAGGGCTGTGCCCACGAAAGCTCACGATCCCATCAACATGTTTGTTAGTCTATAAAGTGCTATCAGACCATTGGTTGTGTTTTAAGCTCATCTCCTTGAGGACATTGTTGAGCTGTACAAGGAGAGGGCTGATAATGGGAAAGTTCACCAAAGTCCAGCTAATTGCCAATCTGAAAAACTATCACTCCATGGAGCCGGTTCCTGTCCCAGCTCAGAGCAACCCAACAGCTCCACAAACGAAAGGGACCAATTTCAAGCTGCTGAGATGGAGCCTGCTCCTGCAGGACCACAACGTGGAGACAGTCCATATTAAGGGGAGCACCAGTGTTTTAGCCCGGGGTGGGAAACCTTTTTGGGTCGGGAGCTGCTGACCCACAGAAAAATCAGTCGGGGGCCGCACCTGACTGAGAAGCAGAAAGACACTCCTCACAGCCTCCTTGCACACCGGGGGGGGAGTGGGGGGGGGCAGGCTAGTATATTTTGTGTGTTCCAGCCCCATGGTGAGATGGCAGAGGAGCTGGAGATGAGCATGGCACCCCCCCAAGGCTAGGTGGGGAGCCCTGAGCCTCGGAGGCCAGATCCAGACAAGCTGAGGCCTGCATCCAGCCCCCAGGGCTTAGGTTCCCCACCTGTTATAGCTAATGCCCTGTTGTGGAGAGAGGGCCCTGAGCTTCCCCAGGTCACTGGCTGAGCCACCCCACTCAGTTCGTTCTCAAAAGGGGGAGAGTTGTGATGCAGCGGGGACTGTGTTTGCTGTTTGCTTATGATGTTGCATGTGATTTCTACTGTCCTACAGTAACCCCATATGCGTGCCTTAGTTTCCCCTGGGCACAGCACCTATCCCTAGATGGTGGTGGGAATTCGGTGACTGCCTCCCCCACCTAAACAATGGCAGATGCTGAAATTTTCAGCAGTTACATGAATACATGCGGAGGGGGAGGCCTGTGCTGCTGCCTCTGATACCAGGCTCACTGGTTAACCGTTTACACATGTACACTAACACATCCCCCTACTGTCAACTAATAACCTTCCTGTTCTAACTGCTGGCTGAGATGGGGGTGCAGGGCCCCATGTCTCCCCATACTTCAGTGACACTGCGCTAGCTCAATGGTTTCTTCTCCCAGAGTGGCTCATGGTTAACACTCCTACAGCCAGCCAAGGAAATGAAATAAACCAAGCAGAGGAATCCAGTGGACAGCAAGAGGGCAGGTTTCAGCAGCTGTCCACTTACATTCTCCTCGGCTCCTCGGGCAGCCACCACCAAATCAGCATAGATTCAGAGAATGTAAGGCCAGCTGGGATAACTGGATCAGGCAGTCTGACCCTAGACAGCACAGGCCAGAAAACCCCACCCAGGCACCCCTATATTGAATGCAACATGGCTGGCTCTAACTTCCGCAAGGTGTCTAGTCTGGATTGGAAGACATGAAGAGTGAGAGACTCCATCACTTTCCTTGGGAGTCGGCTCCCTGGTACCCAGCCATGGGTTCCTGCCCTGGTCCACTAGCACTCCTGCATGTAGGAGGGCCCTCCAGCCCTTTGAAACTGCGCTTGTGAGCTTGTGCTGCCTCCCGTATGACGGGGCTCTAAGATCTCACCCTAAGATCAATTACTGCTGCCATGGGACACCTTTCACCTCATATTTACTGACTGCCCCATAGGCCCATACCCTTGTGAACACGCTCTCGTGTTTGCTCTACATGTCACCCGGCAGACCTGGGCACTCTGGCAAGCAGAGTCAGCCAGCCAAAGGCAGAATGGACCTAACTTTAGCCATGAGAGAGATACTTTGCTCTACTCAAGCCACAAGCAGGGACTCAGGGCCCTTAAAACCTGTACTAGATGGGCTGTGCCCATACCTGCACCTGCACAGCCCCCAGGTGCTTCACAGAGCAGGCAGGAGCCCCAAGCCTACGACCTATGCTCCCATCTCATTGAAACCCGGCAAGCGAGAGGTGCACAGCACAAGCAGAGAGCTGGGACACTTCCTGTGTGCCCTGAGCGTGCACCTCGACAGACGCTGGCTCCTTGCTCTTCAGCTTCATGCATACAGGAACTTACAGGGCATTGCACGCAGAGAGTGCTCTGGGCCTCTGCCCCTCACCCTGTGCCATCCCTGCCCCACCCCCAACCCGGGCCATTCCCGGCCTCTACCTCTCCTGTGCCCCCACCCCCACCCTGTGCCATCCTTGCCTCCCCCTCTCCTGGGCCCCCACCCCGCGCTGCCCCAGTCGCTGAGTACAGGCCAGACAGAGCATCCGACAGGCCCCGCCGCAGGAAGGTGACACTGGGCAGGACCCGGGGGTCTCCCGGAGGGTGCAGCCCCGCCCCCCGCCTGGGGAGAGGCAGGCCCCCGCTCTCCCACACCTCCCAGCTCCCCCCACTCCCCTCCCCACACCACACACCCCTCCCAGCTCCCCACACACACACCCCTCCCAGCTCCCCCGCACTCCGCTCCCCCACCCCGCTCCCACCCACACACCTCCCAGCTCCCCCCACCCCCACACCCCTCCCCCCCCACCCCGCTCCCCAGCTTCCCCCACCCCCTCCCCACACCACACACCTCCCAGCTCCCCCACCTCCTCCCCCACCCCGCTCCCACCCACACCTCCCAGCTCCCCCCGCACTCCTCCCCACCCCGCTCCCACCCACCCCTCCCAGCTCCCCCGCACCCCGCACCCCTCCCCACCTTCCCGCACCCCCTCCCCTACACCACACACACCTCCCAGCTCCCACCCAGCTCCCCACCTCTCTCTTGCGCACGATGCCGCGGGCCCGGCGCCGGCCGATGCCGCTGAGCGCGCCCTGCAGCTCGGACACGCCGGCGCGGTTGATGTCCAGCTTGCCCCCGCCGGAGCCCGCGCCCCCCGGGCCCGACATCGCGGGGCAGGAAACAGCGCGGCCCCGCAGGCCCCCCCCGCACTGCGCAGGCGCCCCGGGACAGCCCAGTTCCTCCCCCGCACTGCGCAGGCGCCCCGGGACAGCCCAGTTCCTCCCTCCCCGCACTGCGCAGGCGCCCCGGGACAGCCCAGTTCCTCCCCGCACTGCGCAGGCGCCCCGGGACCGCCCAGTTCCTCCCCGCACTGCGCAGGCGCCCCGGGACCGCCCAGTTCCTCCCTCCCCGTACTGCGCAGGCGCCCCGGGACCGCCCAGTTCCCTCCCCGCACTGCGCAGGCGCCCCGGGACCGCCCAGTTCCCCCCCGCACTGCGCAGGCGCCCCGGGACCGCCCAGTTCCCCCCGCACTGCGCAGGCGCCCCGGGACCGCCCAGTTCCCCCCCGTACTGCGCAGGCGCCCCGGGACCGCCCAGTTCCTCCCCCCGCACTGCGCAGGCTCCACGGACTAGACTGAGGCGACGGGAAGTCATCGGGCCGTTGCGCATGCGCGCACAGAACACCACTTCCCAGCAGGCAGCGCGAGGCAAAATGCTTTATTGGCAGGGGCGGGGCTCAGCGCGGCTTGTAGCGACAGGGGCGGAGCCTCAGGCCGGGCGGCGCCCCCCCCGCGCGCGGCGCCCCCCGCTTCCGGAAATCCAGCGCCGCGAAGTAGCGGTTCCCCAGCGCCTGCGGGGAGAGAGCGGCTGGGAGCGGCCCGGCCCCGCCCCCTCGGCCCCCCCACGTGACCCCCTGTGCTGGACCCCTACGCCCCAATGACCCCCGTGCCCCACTGCTCCTCTCCCCCACCCTTCCCCTCCCCAGGCCTCTGCCCTGTCGCGCCAGGCCCCTACAGCCCATTCTTCACCCTCCCCCCCAGACCCTACCTCGAGCCTCTCAGCCAGCCGCAGGGCCAGAGCGCCCACGCAAGCTGCCCCCCACCAGGCCCTGGGCCTCACACATCCCTTCTGCAGGTGGGGGGCAGGGACGGGGGCCCTTAGGACACACCTTGGAGGCAATCTGAAAGCCCAGCTGAGTCATGGCATTGATAAAGGCCTGGATGTCTACGAAGCGGCTGGCGACCTCTGCCACCTTCAGTACACCCCTGTCAAAAGGAGAGGTGAGCGCTAAACCCTCCATCCACTGCCCCACTGTGGGGGGAAGGGAGGAAATTATGCACACTGCCCTGGCACCAGGCCAATCATCACACTGGGATCAGGGTAAGGATGTTAAATATTGACTAACTAACTAATCGAATAGTTGCTGCATTAGTCGATAGGGCACTTCCAGGGCCTCTGAAGTGTAGCAACAGCCCAACAGTGAAAGTGCTGCGTGGAGGCTCCCCATGGCGTTTCAAGGCAGCAGCGCTGTGTGGAGCCCGGGGTCTGGCCTCAGGATCCACGCCACTTTGAAACACCCTCCCCCGCCTTGCTGCCTCTTTCTGATAGAGCAGCAAGAGAAGAAGTGACTACTGGACTAGCTTGTTGACTATCCAATAAGCATTTGCTTATCGGATAAACAACTAGTCCCTCACATCCCTAGGTCAAACAAAAGACAGGACTATGCAGCACTTTAAAGACTAACAAGATGGTTTATTACGTGATAAGCTTTCCTGGGCCAGACCCACTTCCTCAGACCAAATTCTGGAAGAGAATTGGCATGACCGTAGATACCAAAGGAATACAATGAAAAAAAATGAACACATTACAAAACTGACAAATCAGATTTAGAACAGAAGGGGGGTGAGGGGGAGGGCTAGTATCTATGAGATGATACTACAGTTACCAACATGCCTCCAGCACCCATCCAGGACAGACCATACGATCCATCATCTATAGTCAAGCCCTTAGGTACAACTGCATCTGCTCTAATCCTGCTGACAGAGACCAGAAACTTCAGGATCTCTACCAAGCATTTGTAAATCTCAATTACCCACCAGGGGAAATAAAACAAATTGAAAGAGCCAGACGAATACCCAGAAACCATCTACTTCAAGACAGGCCCAAGAAAACCAACAATAGAACACCACTTATCATCACCTATAGCCCCCAACTTAAACCCCTCCAATGCATTATCAATAACCTACAACCTATAGTAATAGATATGTAGCCGTGTTAGTCTGGTCTAGCTGAAACAAAAAACAGGACTATGTAGCACTTTAAAGACTAACAAGATGGTTTATTAGGTGCTACATAGTCCTGTTCTTTGTTTCAGCTACAACCTATACTGGAACAGGATACTACACTCCGAGAGCCTCTGGAAGACAGACCCATAGTCTCCTATCGACAACCACCTAACCTCAGGATGATTCTTACCAACAACCACAGGACATACCACACCAATACCAACCCTGGAACTTTCCCTTGCAACAAGCCCCGTTGCCAACTTTGTCTGCATATTTACTCTGGTGACACTATCACTGGACCTAACCATGTCAGTTACAAGATCAAGAACACATATTCCTGTTCATCCAGAAATATAATTTATGCCATCATGTGCCAACAGTGTCCTTCTGCTATGTATATTGGACAAACTTCTCAGACACTTCACCAAAGAATTAATGCCCACAAATCAGACATCAGACACCTTCACAAAGATAAACCAGTTTCTTTTCATTTCAACCAGCCTGAGCATAGTCTTAATGACCTTACTACATGTATCTTACTTCAAAGAGAGTTTAACACCAGACTACAAAGGGAAACCTCAGAACTGTTATTCATGCTTAAATGTGACACTTTACGAATGGGCCTTAACAAAGATGCTAATTACCTTACCCATTACAAAGACAGCTTCCCCAATTATCACCCCTAGTATCATTATCTCATAGACACTAGCCCTCCCCCTCACCCCCCTTCTGTTCTAAATCTGATATGTCAGTTTTATAATGTGTTCACTTTTTTTCATTGTATTCCTTTGGTATATATGGCCATGCCAATTCTCTTCCAGAATTTGATCTGAGAAAGTGGGTCTGGCCCACGAAAGCTCATCACGTATTAAACCATCTTGTTAGTCTTTAAAGTGCTGCATAGTCCTGTCTTTTGTTTCAGCCAGACCAGACTAAAACGGCTGCATCTCTATTACTATCCCTAGGTCAGGGAGCGTGCAAAGTCTCTTGCTCACCACTGGGGCATGTGGCCCATAATGGAGCCGCCAGCTGTTCAAAACGGCTGGCAGTTCCCTCCATGTGCCACACAACCCTGGTGGGAGTGAGAGAGTTTGCATGCTCCCCTGCCTCCAGCTACGATGACTGGCCTGGGGGCAGGGGAACGCGCAAAATCTTCCCCACTGCAGCTAGGGAAGTGCGGTGTGTAGAGGGAACTACCAGCCATTTTGAACAGCTCACAGCTCCAGCCATGTACCCCTGGTGGTGGGAAGGGGAGGGGGAGACTTCTTATGCTACCCCACCCCCAAGCCAATCAGGGCCTGGGGGCGGGAGACTTTGCGCTCCCCCAACCGCTCCTCAAAGGCAGGCTGCGGACCAGATCAAACGGCTTGGCGGGCCGCATCGTGCCCACCCCGAGCAAGAGGCGTAACGCTGCTGTGCCCCTCTAATTTTGCCATCCATGTGCAGAATAAATGTTGTTCCATGCACTGAAGCATGTGTAGTTGCGCACCACCTATAGAAACACATGCTGCTGGCTTGGGGCGCTCTGCTAGCCAGCTGGGCGCCATTGGAATCTCTCCTGGGCAGCGGCCCAAGCACTCTGGGAAAACTCATCCCAAGGCAATTACCCGAAGTCACACCTTGCTGCCTGGGCCAGTGGGGTGGGGTCTAGGCATTAGCCAGGGAGCCCCACTGCGGAGCCCACAGCAGAGCTTGCCAACTGCCTACAGGTGCCTATAGCACCCTGTGGAATCGGCGACTGTAACACACCCTGTGGCTTGTACCTGCCCAGTCTCGAACATCGTTTCCCGGATCAGGCTGTTACAGGCTGGCCAGGAGCCTTTTTGGTGGCATGAAGCACCAGGCACAGTGGCGCTGGGGCTGGTAACGGGTCCTCTGAGCCCAGCGTAGCCTGACTGCTGGTGTGTGTGGGGCATGGCTGGCAGTGCCTGCAGCCACAGAGACTGGCTGGGAAGAGCCCAGCTCTTGGAGAGGAAGACCAGTTTTCGAACAGCACTCAGCCCTTCCTGAGGGCTGGCCAAGATCCTCCAGTGTCCCAGGAAAACACTGCCTCATTGGTGCCCTGCTGGGATTCGTGGGGTGAGAGACACGCTGTGCTGGGGGGAGCAGTGGGCTGGGACTCTGTGGCAAGGCTGATAAAGTGGGGTGTGCCCCCTGCTGCATCACCCCTGGATGCTTTAACCTTTCACCCCACCCCTGTGTTACCCAGCCTCCCGTTACCCTGGCTTCAGCACCCGGTTGGCCTCTTCCAGAATCTCTCGCAGGTTGGTGCCCATCAGTGCCAGGCAGAACACGGCAACGTCCACGGACTCGTCAGCCAGCGGCACCTGCAAGGCACCCGGCAGGCCGATCACAGTAATGGGGAGCAGCTAACGTGATGCAGAGAGACCCCCCCACTCCCTGCAGGCCAAACCCAACCATAGCCCCTGGGTGCCCTCCCTGCCCACGCCTACCTTAGCCATGTCACACACCGTGACGCATGGGTTCAGGGCCACCAGGTCGAACGAGTGCACCTTGTTCCTGACACTGGTCGCAATCTTGCAGTCGCCACACCCAAAATCTGCTACCACCAGCGAGGCCGGCCTTAGGGGGAACAGAGAGTGGGTGCCAGGCCAGGGGCCCCAGGTGCAGGGCCCTGCCAGGCTTAGTTATCCCCCCATGCAGGGCCAGAGCAGCACTCACCGGGCCCGCAGGTACTGGATAATGCGGTGAACCGGGTTTTCGGGCCAGCGTCCCACCTGCTGGGAGAAGCCGCGGTGATAGATGGCGAAGGCCTCGGGGTCCTGCTGGAAGAACTGGGCTGCCTCCTGGCTGCTGGATGTGTAGAGCTGCTGATTGATGTAGCGGAAACGGGCAGACTGTAGCCGCTCCTCCATCCGGGCCCGCAGCGTCCCCGAGAGCTCCGACTGGGGCTGCACTGGGGTCACCTGCTCTGGTCCCGCGTGCTGGCCCTGCCCTGCCCCCACTTTAAATTTGTTTTTCTGGCGCCTTTTATTCTTCTGTTTGTTCCTCCACTGCTTCCTGCTGAGCGACGGAGCAGCAGCTGCCCCCAGCTCCTGGCTCGGCTGCTCTTTGCTCACCCCGGGGGCCGCGGCTGAAGAACCTAGGGGCCAAGGCAGGTCTCTGCTGACAATGCTGCACTGGCCCAGCGGCGCCCACGCCACTGGAGCTCTGCTGAGGATGCTCATTGCAGCAGCCAGCCCACCTGCCCGAGGGAAGCAGCAGTCCTGCCAGCGGCACTGGCTCCGCAGGCAAGGCTGGGGTAATTGCCTGCACTTCCTGCCTCCGCGCACGCAGCTATGCCATGATGGGCTGACCTGTCAGACACCCGCTCGGGGCACATGGCTTGCAGGTCAGGTGTTACAGTGCTGGCTTGTTCCCCTGGGCCTGCTGCCTCTCAACCAGTTCCCCCCACCTCCTGAGACACAGGGAGATGCACCAGCCTCGGCTGTAAGACTCAGCTTGGGTCCGACCCCCCAACCACTAACTGGAAGGGGAGCTGTGCAGGCTGCTTCATACCTTTCCTCTGGCTCTTGCCCGCTGGCTCTGGCTCTGCCCCTGGAGCGATGACAGGGGAAGAGGAGGCAGCTCTTCGTTTCAGGCCTTGTCTCCGGTTCCTCCCTGGCCAGCCTGCCAAGCCTGACTCGGATTCACTGGCCCCAGGCAGGGTTCTGGGATGCCAAGGAGACTCTGTGCAGCTGGAGGAGCCAAGGATCTGTCTGTGCTGCTTTGGCAAGGAGCCTGCAGGAGCCTGGAGATGGCCACGTGTGCATCAATGCTGTCCCCAGGGCTAAGGTGTCCGCGCTAGTCCCCACCTCCCCGGAGGCAAAGGGCCTCTCACCCACGGAGCCCACTGCCCCCTCTCTGGGGGCGGGGGGTGCTCTCACCAGCAGGTGCTGCTGAGGGGGCAGGAGAGCCCCACCATCTGTGTCCTTCCATTCGCCTTCGTCAAACATGGCCCAGCTGCCAGGGCCCAGCAGTCCCTCTCCCAGGGTAGCTCCTGCTGGCCTAGAACAAAAGAACATTGGAGAGACCCCCCCCCCAAGCTGCATTCCCAGGAGAAACCGAACTCGGAGGAAGACCCGCATCTCCCCTCCTGAGCCCAACAGGCTGCTGGACACACAGACAGGTCATCAGCCCACCGCTGACAGCTAGGCCCTTCCTTTTGAAGGTCCACACAGGCCAGAGACACTGTGGAATGCTCCAAGCACCTGGCTCTGATAAGCCCAGCTCTGCCCTGGGCTCTGTCAGGAGCCACCCTTCAGCCCCTTCGCCCAGGCTCCTCTCTGTGCTCACGAGGAGAGCATGGCCTCAGCTCCCCCGTCAGCCAGGCCTTCGGCAGTACCCAAAGGGCCAGGGTCCTCCCCGCTGGGTCATCCTAAAGTCTTTGTCTCTTGGTGGGCGAAGGATCCAGTCAGCCCAGGGTTGGCTTCAAAGGGCCAATAAAGGAGGGATTACCTGAGCAACCCCTGCACAATCCCACAGCATCACAGGCCTGGCCCACCCAGGTAGCCAAGCTGAGCAACCCCACTTCAACCGCACCTAGTCCCCCCCCGAATTCTCCTGCCCACCAGCCCCTGCCCCGGGAGAGTGTGTGTGCGGGGGAGGAGGAGAAGATAACCTCCCGTCTGTGTGGTGGGGGGGAGATAACCTCCCGGCTGGGGGGGGGGAGATAACCTCCCGTCTGTGTGGTGGGGGGAGATAACCTCCCGGCTGGGGGAGATAACCTCCCGGCTGGGGGGGAGATAACCTCCCGGCTGGGGGAGATAACCTCCCGGCTGGGAGATAACCTCCCGGCTGGGAGATAACCTCCCGGCTGGGGAGATAACCTCCCGTCTGTGTGGTGGGGAGATAACCTCCCGGCTGGGGAGATAACCTCCCGTCTGTGTGGTGGGGAGATAACCTCCCGGCTGGGAGATAACCTCCCGTCTGTGTGGGGAGATAACCTCCCGGCTGGGAGATAACCTCCCGTCTGTGTGGTGGGGGAGATAACCTCCCGTCTGTGTGGTGGGAGATAACCTCCCGGCTGGGAGATAACCTCCCGGCTGGGGAGATAACCTCCCGGCTGGGAGATAACCTCCCGGCTGGGAGATAACCTCCCGGCTGGGGAGATAACCTCCCGTCTGTGTGGTGGGGAGATAACCTCCCGGCTGGGAGATAACCTCCCGTCTGTGTGGTGGGGAGATAACCTCCGGCTGGGAGATAACCTCCCGGCTGGGGAGATAACCTCCCGTCTGTGTGGTGGGGAGATAACCTCCCGTCTGTGTGGTGGGAGATAACCTCCCGGCTGGGAGATAACCTCCCGGCTGGGAGATAACCTCCGGCTGGGAGATAACCTCCCGGCTGGGAGATAACCTCCCGGCTGGGGAGATAACCTCCCGGCTGGGGGGGGGGGGGAGATAACCTCCCGGCTGCACTCGGCCCGCGGCAGCTGCCCACGCTCACACCACCCGGCTTCAGCGCCACAGACCCGGGGCCGCGCAGCGAGCGACCCGACTCCCCCCCACTCACGTGGACGCTCCGGGCACCATGGAGTTACAGGACTTGGTGCCTAGAGAGGCCGGAAGTGAGCTGTGGCGGGGACCGGATGGGGGCGGGGCCGAGCCGAAGGCGGAGAGGGCGGGGCCGGGGCTGAGGGGCGGGGCCTCTCCCTCGGGCGGGGCCGGGTCCCGCAGCCTCGAGTCTGACTCGGAGCCGCCCAGAGCGCAGCGGCCGGGAGCGGTAAGGGGGCTGTAGGGGTAGATGGGGGCAGGTGGGGGCTGTAGGGGTAGATGGGGCTATGGGGACAGGCAGGGGCTGTAGGGGTAGATGGGGCTATGGGGGCTGGGGGCTGTAGGGGTAGATGGGGGCTATGGGGACAGGCGGGGGCTGTAGGGGTAGATGGGGCTATGGGGGCTGGGGCTGTAGGGGTAGATGGGGGCTGGGGGGCAGGCGGGGCTGTAGGGGTAGATGGGGGCAGGTGGGGGCTGTAGGGGTAGATGGGGCTGTGGGGGCAGGTGGGGCTGTAGGGGTAGATGGGGGGCTATGGGGGCAGGCGGGGGCTGTAGGGGTAGATGGGGCTGTAGGGCAGATGGGGCTGTAGGGGTAGATGGGGCAGGTGGGGGCTGTAGGGGTAGATGGGGCTGTGGGGGCTGTGGGGGCAGGTGGGGGCTGTAGGGGTAGATGGGGGCTATGGGGCAGGCGGGGGCTGTAGGGGTAGATGGGGCTATGGGGGCAGGCGGGGCTGTAGGGGTAGATGGGGCTATGGGGGGCAGGTGGGGCTGTAGGGGTAGATGGGGGCTATGGGGGCAGGTGGGGGCTGTAGGGGTAGATGGGGGCAGGCGGGGCTGTAGGGGTAGATGGGGCTATGGGGGCTGGGGGCTGTAGGGTAGATGGGGCTATGGGGGCAGGTGGGGGCTGTAGGGGTAGATGGGGCTATGGGGGGCAGGTGGGGCTGTAGGGGTAGATGGGGGCTATGGGGCAGGTGGGGCTGTAGGGGTAGATGGGGGCAGGTGGGGGCTGTAGGGGTAGATGGGGCTGTGGGGGCAGGTGGGGGCTGTAGGGGTAGATGGGGCTGTGGGGGGCAGGCGGGGCTGTAGGGGTAGATGGGGGCTATGGGGGCAGGCAGGGGCTGTAGGGGTAGATGGGGGCTATGGGGGCAGGTGGGGGCTGTAGGGGTAGATGGGGCAGGCAGGGGGGCTGTAGGGGTAGATGGGGCTATGGGGGCTGGGGGCTGTAGGGGTAGATGGGGGCTATGGGGGCAGGTGGGGGCTGTAGGGGTAGATGGGGGCTATGGGGGGCAGGTGGGGGCTGTAGGGGTAGATGGGGGCTATGGGGGCAGGCGGGGCTGTAGGGGTAGATGGGGGCTATGGGGGCAGGCGGGGCTGTAGGGGTGGATGGGGGCTGGGGGGGGGGGGGCTGTAGGGGTAGATGGGGCTATGGGGCAGGCGGGGGGCTGTAGAGGTAGATGGGGCTATGGGGACAGGCGGGGCTGTAGGGGTAGATGGGGGCTATGGGAGGCAGGCGGGGGCTGTAGGGGTAGATGGGGCTATGGGGGCAGGCGGGGGCTGTAGGGGTAGATGGGGCTATGGGGGCAGGTGGGTGGCTGTAGGGGTAGTTGGGGGCTATGGGGAGCAGGCGGAGGGACTGTAGGGGTGGATGGGGACAGGCGGGTGGCTGTAGGGGTTGGCAAGGGCTAAGCGAGGAGCAGGCAGGGGCTGTAGGGGCAGGCGGGGACTATGGGAGGAGCAGGCGGGGGTTATGGGGAGCAGGCGGGTGGCTGTAGGGGTAGATGGGGGGTTATGGGGAGCAGGCGGGGACTGTAGCGGTTGCCGAGGGCTGGGAGGAGCAGGCAGGGGCTGTAGGGGCAGGCGGGAGGACTATTGGAGGGAGCAGGCGGGGGCTGTAGGAGCAGGCAGGGGCTGTGGGAGGAGCTGGGCCAGGAGTTCTGCCATCAGGTGTTAAAGGGCCTGACCTATCTGCTATGACTCCGGATGGGGCTGGGCCGAGGCTCCCCAAGCCAGGCCATTTCCTGCCTCTGGGGCTGGAGGCCACGTCTTGGGTAGAAGTAGAGCCCCATGGATGAGGCATGATGGGGTCGAGCGGGGGCATTGGAAGTGGGGAAGGGTCCCAGGGAGATCTGGGAGGCCACACGGAGGGACACTGGGGGCGGCATGTGACCAGGGGGACCACACGCAGGGGTGCTGGGGGCGTGTGACGGGGGCCACACACAGGGACGCTGGGGGCATGACGGGAGGCCACATGAATGGGCGCTGGGGACGTGTGACGGGGGGCCACACACAGGGGCACTGGGGGCGTGTGACGGGAGGCCACACGGAGGGACACTGGGGGCGGCGTGTGACCAGGGGGACCACACGGAGGGGCGGTAGGAGCGTGTGACGGGGGGCCACACACAGGGGCGCTGGGGGCATGACGGGAGGCTACACGCAGGGGCGCTGGGGGCATGTGACGGGAGGCCACACGCAGGGGCACTGGGGGCGTGTGATGGGGAGCCACACGAAGGGGCGCTGGGCGTGTGACGGGGCCACGGAGGCGCTGGGGGCGTGTGATGGGGGGGCCACATGGAGGGGCTCTGGGGCGGGGTGACAGAACAGCAAGGGTTGGGGGATGAGACCATGGGGCAGGGAGAGCTGCAGCTCTGAGATGGCGACACAGCGTGGGCAGGGAGTGGGACAGTATCACAGTGGGGTGGAGCAGGGCCACGGTCCAGTCTGCTGGAGTAGGACTGAGTGGGTGAGTGGGTAGGGCTCCAGGCTCTGTCACTCCCCGGGGACAGTGATGTTTCCTTGTGCAGATACAAGAGTTGTAGCCACATCCATGTCTTTGTTCACAACAACAAGCTATGGATGCGGATACCCGGGGATATAAAGCAATGCCCACATTGGTGGGTACGGATACCCGGGGATATAAAGCAATGCCCACATTGGTGGATACGGATACCCGGGGATATAAAGCGGATACCCACATTGGTGGATATGGATATCTGGAGAGATAAAGCGGATACCCACATTGGTGGATACGGATACCCAGGGAGATAAAGCAGATACCCACATTGGTGGGTACGGATACCCAGGGATATAAAGCGGATACCCACATTGGTGGATACGGATACCCGGGGATATAAAGCGGATACCCACACTGGTGGGTATGGATACCCGGGGATATAAGCAATACCCACATTGGTGGATACGGATACCCGGAGATATAAAGCGGATACCCACACTGGTGGGTATGGATACCCGGGGATATAAAGTGGATACCCACACTGGTGGGTACGGATACCCGGGGATATAAAGCAGATACCCACATTGACAGCCACAGACACGGCTACCTGGGGTTATAAAGCGGATACCCATGTTTGCAGCCGTGTATGCGGGTAGCCGAGGATATAAAGCAGATACCCACATTGGCAGCCACAGATGCGGCTACCCAGGGATTTGCAGGGCTCTACTGATGAGCAGTCCTGCTTCTCTCTCTCTGCTTCTAGCCCTTATGGGGTGCATGTGCTTTGCTACTTGCCAGGGGTAGGAGGAATGAACCCCAAATTCTCCACCACCCCTGGCACTCCCTGTGTCTCGGGCGTTAGGAGCTGGCACCACCAACAGAAACCAAAGCATCTGTTAGCATTTATTGCACACTGCTCCCCCCTGAAGCCAGCCCTGCCCCACCCAGTGCCCCCTAGCACGATGCTGGGCCCTGAGTCAGCCCTGCCCCACCCAGTGCCCCAAGCACAGTGCTGGGCCCTGGCCCCAGCCCCTCCCCTGTGGAAGTGCTTTGCTGGCCACTGGCCTCACAGTTTCTGCTCTGGTGTGGACAGTCCCTGGGGCAGGCCCCCTCTGCTCACGCTCTCTGGGCCCCTGGCCAGTCCTGCAGCAGGCTGCCCCGGCCTGGTGCCTTTGACCTGCGCCTGGGAGGGCAAGAGGGCTCAGCAGAAGCCCCGGGGGGTAGGGTGGGGGGTGAAATAGCTTCAGCTCCTACCACTGTTAACTGAGCTGGGGCTCTGGCAAGAGGGGAGGGCTGGGCTGGGCACCCACTGGGCCAGGCCCCCTTGTGCTGAGCCTTCCTGGCCCAGACTTCGCCCTGCCTCTGGGGCAGGGTCCTGGCCAGCACAGGGTGGGGCAGTGGCCTAAGGGAGAGCAGCCATGAGATTCACCAGGACAGCCCCAGCCCCCTTCCTTCCAAGGCCCTGGCTCCCCACTGGCTTGCGGGCAGAGGAGAAGCTCTGGGAAGGTGCTGGGGGCTGGGTGGGGGTCAGGTCTCTGGGGTTCTCCTGCACAGACGGTGTCTCGTGCCAGCCCTTGCCCATGGTCCTGCCAGGCCTCCTGTGGTTTTGCTGGGAAGAGGAGTGGCAGCCTCAGCAGGGAGAGTCCCCCATGCTGTGCCACCCCCTCCGGCGTGCCCCCTTGCCTGGTGGCTGCCGGAAGCCGGCGGGAGCAGCTGGGTCTGCAGAGATAAGTGGGAAGGGGGCTGCTCCCACTGGGACTGAGCACAGCCACTCATGGCGGGGCAGCTTCCCCTCCCGCCCACACGCAGCCATAAACCGGAGCTGCCCCTGGTCCTGCTGAGCCTCACTGCGGGCGTGTGGGCCAGAGGAGGCTGCGCTAGCCCCCAGCCCTGCCCCTCACTGCCTCCTCACAGCAGTGCCCCCACAGGCAGGCGTCCTGGGGGAGCTAGCCCCACGCAGATGGGAATGGGCTCAGAGTCTGGGGAATGGGCTGTGGGTCTCCCTGTGCCCGGAGGACGGGGGGGGGGAGGAAGGGAGTCAGAGCCCGGGGCTGGCCCTGCAGAAGCGGGAAGGGGGGGTCAGAGCCCAGGGGCTGCCCCTGCAGAAGCGGAAAGGGGGGGTCAGAGCCCGGGGGCTGGCCCTGTGGAGGTGGGAAGTGGGGTCGGAGCCCGGGGGCTGGCCCTGCGGAGGCGGGAAGTGGGGTCGGAGCCCGGGGGCTTGCCCTGCGGAGGCGGGAAGTGGGGTCGGAGCCCGGGGGCCTGCCCTGCGGAGGCGGGAAGTGGGGTAGGAGCCCGGGGGCTGGCCCTGCGGAGGCGGGAAGTGGGGTAGGAGCCCGGGGGCTGGCCCTGCGGAGGCGGGAAGTGGGGTCGGAGCCCGGGGGCTGGCCCTGCGGAGGCGGGAAGTGGGGTCGGAGCCTGGGGGCTGGCCCTGCGGAGGCGGGAAGGGGGGTCGGAGCCTCGGGGGATGTGCAGGGCCTGGCGTGCCCAGGAGCCAGGCCCTGGGCTCCATCTGGGACGTGCCTGGGGCCCTAACGCACCCCTCTGCTTGGCAGGAGCCCAGGATGGACGACATCTTCACGCAGTGCCGCGAGGGCAACGCCGTGGCCGTGCGTCTCTGGCTGGACAACACGGAGAATGACCTCAACCAGGGGTGAATGGGGCAGGGCAGCCTGTGGGGGCAGGGCAGTGGGGCTGACAGGCTCCCTCGGGGGAGGGGCGGGAGGAGGATTGGGCAGCCAGGGGCACCCCTTAGGAAAGGGGCGGAGGCTGGGCTGAGCCGCAGGGGAGGTGCGAAGGGCCCGGTGGCTCTGGGAGGGAGGGAGGGCGCCAGCCGGAGCAAGGAGCTACGGCATCGCCACGGCACAGACTCTGCACATGCCTTCAGCTGCTCCTGGCTGGAGCCGGCCTCCCCTCGGGCAGCGCCCCCGGCCTGGCCAGAGCCTGGGAATGGGGTGTCTCCTTTCTGTGCGAGCCAGGGTGCTGGGCACGGCGCTCCCCCTGCCGGGGCACGTGGCCCATAGGTGGCAGGGCCGGGCTGCTGCACGGCTCACCCTCTGCAGGGGTTACCCAGGGCTCAGCTCACACAGTTCCCACTGCTGAGCCAGGTGGAGCTGGGTCACTCTTGCTCTGCTGGGACTCGGTCTTCTGCGTGGGAGGGCCCAGGCTGGCAGACAGGTGCCACAGTGGGGGGGCAGGGCTGGGAGCCAGGCAGACAGATGCCATAGCCAGGCAGGAGGGGCTGGGAGCTGGGTGGGAGGGGCTGGAGCCAGGCGGTTCAGGAGGGGCTGGGAGCCGGGCGGGAGGGGCTGGAGCCAGGCGGTTCAGGAGGGGCTGGGAGCCGGGCGGGAGGGGCTGGAGCCAGGCGCTTCGGGAGGGGCTGGGAGCCGGGCGGGAGGGGCTGGAGCCAGGCGGTTCAGGAGGGGCTGGGAGCCGGGCGGGAGGGGCTGGAGCCAGGCGGTTCAGGAGGGGCTGGGAGCCGGGCGGGAGGGGCTGGAGCCAGGCGGTTCAGGAGGGGCTGGGAGCCGGGCGGGAGGGGCTGGAGCCAGGCGGTTCAGGAGGGGCTGGGAGCCGGGCGGGAGGGGCTGGAGCCAGGCGGTTCAGGAGGGGCTGGGAGCCGGGCGGGAGGGGCTGGAGCCAGGCGGTTCGGGAGGGGCTGGGAGCCGGGCGGGAGGGGCTGGAGCCAGCTGGAGCCAGGCGGTTCAGGAGGGGGCTGGGAGCCGGGTGGGAGGGGCTGGAGCCAGGCGGGAGGGGCTGGGAGCCGGGCGGAGGGGCTGGAGCCATACGGTTCAGGAGGGGCTGGGAGCCAGGCGGGAGGGGCTGGAGCCAGGCGGTTCAGGAGGGCTGGGAGCCGGGCGGGAGGGGCTGGAGCCATGCGGTTCAGGAGGGCTGGGAGCCGGGCGGGAGGGGCTGGAGCCAGGCGGTTCGGGAGGGGCTGGGAGCCGGGCGGGAGGGGCTGGAGCCAGGCGGTTCGGGAGGGGCTGGGAGCCGGGTGGGAGGGGCTGGAGCCAGGCGGTTCAGGAGGGGCTGGGAGCCGGGCGGGAGGGGCTGGAGCCAGGCGGTTCGGGAGGGGCTGGGAGCCGGGCGGGAGGGGCTGGAGCCAGGCGGTTCAGGAGGGGCTGGGAGCTGGGTGGGAGGGGCTGGAGCCGGGCGGGAGGGGCTGGAGCCATGCGGTTCAGGAGGGGCTGGGAGCTGGGCGGGAGGGGTTGAGTGAAGGCCTGAGGACAGACCTTGGTTCTCCATGTGCTCTGCCTTGCCTCTGGCCCAGGAGGTTGGCAGGTGTCTCAGCCGGGCCTGGGTCCTCTCTCCCCGGAGATGCCAGCCCCAGGGATTTCTAAGCAGGGGGGTGAGGGTCTCTGGGCGGGAGCTGCATACTCTACTCCCGTGCCCCCACCTGTCCCTGTCCTGGGCTGGGCTGGGAATGGGGCCCCTGAGATTTGGCAGGAGCGGGGGTGCGGATGGGGAGGACAAGCACTGTCCCAGCTGGCGAGCCAGGGCTGCATGCGCGGTGAGGGGTGCCCTTTGGGGAGTGGGGCTGGACTGGGTGCAGGGAGAGCTCTCCTAGGCTGTGGGGCTGAGCCAGGCTGGTGGAGGAAGCTTCCTCCACCCCCATCCGCCGCTGGAATCTCCTTTTAAGGCCAGGCCTGTCTCAGGCTCCCTTATGGAGCAGGCGGGGCGGGGGGGTCGCAGGCCGGGGACTCAGCCCTGGCAGAGCTGGAACGGAGCCGCGGCTGCTCCCGGGCAGGGGCTTGGCAGAAAACTGGAGACTGGACTTGGGGCTCACCCCCTGGCCGGTGACCTCCCCCCACCCCAGGAAGGGGTTCTGACTGGCTCATGGCTCCCAGTGGCTGGAGGAGAGGCGGGCAGGGGGCAGCCAGGGAGGAGGGAGAGCTGCTGGGGTGAGGCGCTGGCCCTGCCCCTCACAGCTCCGCCCCCCCAGGGACGACCATGGATTCAGCCCCCTGCACTGGGCCTGCCGCGAGGGCCGCTCCCACGTGGTGGACATGCTGATCATGCGGGGCGCCCGCATCAACGTGCTGAACCGGGGCGACGACAGCCCGCTGCACCTGGCCGCCAGCCACGGGCACCGCGACATCGTGCAGAAGGTACCGGGGGCGCCGGCCAGGCCCCGGGCTGCTCCCCCGCGGGCCGAGCCCCCTGCCCCGGGCTGCTCCCCAGGCCGAGCCCCCTGCCCCGGGCTGCTCCCCCGTGGGTCGAGCTCCTTCCCCGGGCTGCTCCCCCACCTGGCCGAGCCCCCTGCCCCGGGCTGCTCCCCCGCGGGCCGAGCCCCCTGCCCCGGGCTGCTCCTTCCCGGCCGAGCCCCTGCCCCGGCTGCTCCCCACCGGGCCAAGCCCCTGCCCCGGCTGCTCCCCGCGGCCGAGCCCTGCCCCGGCTGCTCCTTCCCGGCCGAGCCCTGCCACGGCTGCTCCCCACCGGGCTGAGCCCCTGCCCCGGCTGCTCCTTCCCGGCCGAGCCCCTGCCCCGGCTGCTCCCCCGCCGGCCGAGCCCCTGCCCCGGGCTGCTCCCCTTCCCGGCCGAGCCCCCTGCCCCGGGCTGCTCCCCCGCCCGGCCGAGCCCCTGCCCCGGGCTGCTCCCCTTCCCGGCCGAGCCCCCTGCCCCGGGCTGCTCCCCGCCGGCCGAGCCCCCTGCCCCGGGCTGCTCCCCTTCCCGGCCGAGCCCCCTGCCCCGGGCTGCTCCCCCGCCGGCCAAGCTCCCTGCCCCGGGCTGCTCCCCTTCCCGGCCGAGCCCCTGCCCCGGCTGCTCCCCGCCGGCCGAGCCCCTGCCCCGGCTGCTCCCCGCCGCCGAGCCCTCTGCCCCGGCTGCTCCCCGCCTGCCGAGCCCCTGCCCCGGGCTGCTCCCCCGTGGGTCGAGCCCCTTCCCCGGGCTGCTCCCCCACCCAGCTGAGCCCCCTGCCCCGGGCTGCTCCCCTTCCCGGCCGAGCCCCCTGCCCCGGGCTGCTCCCCCCGCCCAGCCGAGCCCCCTGCCCCGGGCTGCTCCCCCGCGGGTCGAGCCCCTTCCCCGGGCTGCTCTCCCGCCCGGCCGAGCCCCATAGCCCGGGCTGCTCCCCGCCCGGCCGAGCCCCCTGCCCTGGGCTCCTCCTGCCCGGCTGAGCCCCCTGCCCTGGGCTGCTCCCCCCCACTAGCCAAGCCCCTTCCCTGTTCCCCTTTGCAGTCTGCACGTATCTCCCCTGCCAGCCCCTGCCCTTTGCCCCCAGTATGGGGGGCTGGGGTGTCTGGAGAGTGGGCAGTGGCCCTTCCCCGAGCAGTGGAACTGGGGGCTCTGTGCAGGGAGTGTCCTCCCTTCCCCCCACAGCTGAGGCTGCCATCTCTTCCCTCCCAGCTGATCCAGTTCAAGGCAGATGTCAACGCAGTGAACGAGCACGGGAACACCCCCCTGCACTACGCCTGCTTCTGGGGGCATGACCAGGTGGCCGAGGTGAGCAGGGCCCCACTGCCGGGGGCAGGGGGAGTGGGACCTAGGCGCTGGGGTCTCACCTTGTCCTCCCCTGCCCCAGGACCTGGTGAACAGTGGGGCCCTCGTCAGCATCTCCAACAAGTATGGCCAGATGCCCCTGGACAAGGCCAAGGCGCCGCTGCGTGAACAGCTGAAAGGTGGGAGCCCCCGGTGCCCCCTGCCTCGCCCCCTAGCCTGCCCTGTCCCCCATGGTGCCCGCATCCTGCCCTGCACCTGTCCCCCTGACCTCCACGGCCCTTGCATCCTGCCTTGCCCCCCACCCTGCCCCTCCACAGACCCTGCATCCCGCCCCACTCCTCCCTGTGGCTTCCCCATCCTGCCCTGCACTTCCCCTGCCCCCAAATAGTCCCCATCCCACCCTGCCCCTCCGTGGCCCCCACATCCCATCCTGCGCCTCCCCTGCTTCCTGCAACCTTCCACCCTGCCCCACATGATCTTCTCACTCGCCCTGCATCTGCGACCCTCACCCCTCCTGCCCCTCTCCACAAGCCCCCACCCCTCCTGCCCTGCCCCTCTCCACAAGCCCCATCCCTCCTGCCCTGCCCCTCTCCACAAGGCCCCATCCCTCCTGCCCTGCCCCTCTCCACAAGGCCCCATCCCTCCTGCCCTGCCCCTCTCCACAAGCCCCCATCCCTCCTGCCCTGCCCCTCTCCACAAGGCCCCATCCCTCCTGCCCTGCCCCTCTCCACAAGCCCCCACCCTCCTGCCCTGCCCCTCTCCACAAGCCCCACCCCTCCTGCCCTGCCCCTCTCCACAAGCACCCACCCCTCCTGCCCTGCCGCCTCCACAAGCCCCCATCCCTCCTGCCCAGCCCCTCTCCACAAGCCCCATCCCTCCTGCCCTGCCCCTCCACAAGCCCCCATCCCTCCTGCCCTGCCCCTCTCCACAAGCCCCCACCCCTCCTGCCCTGCCCCTCTCCACAAGCCCCCACCCCTCCTGCCCTGCCCCTCTCCACAAGCCCCCACCCTCCTGCCCTGCCCCTCTCCACAAGCCCCCATCCCTCCTGCCCTGCCCCTCTCCACAAGCCCCCATCCCTCCTGCCCTGCCCCTCTCCACAAGCCCCCACCCTCCTGCCCTGCCCCCCTCCACAAGCCCCCATCCCTCCTGCCCTGCCTCTCCACAAGCCCCATCCCTCCTGCCTGCCCCTCTCCACAAGGCCCCATCCCTCCTGCCCTGCCCCTCTCCACAAGCCCCCACCCCTCCTGCCCTGCTCCTCTCCACAAGCCCCATCCTCCTGCCCTGCCCTCTCCACAAGCCCCATCCCTCCTGCCCTGCCCCTCCACAAGCCCCCATCCCTCCTGCCCTGCCCCTCTCCACAAGCCCCCACCCCTCCTGCCCTGCCCCTCTCCACAAGCCCCCACCCCTCCTGCCCTGCCCCTCCACAAGCCCCCATCCTCCTGCCTGCCCCTCTCCACAAGCCCCCATCCCTCCTGCCCTGCCCCTCTCCACAAGCCCCCATCCCTCCTGCCCTGCCCCTCTCCACAAGCCCCCATCCCTCCTGCCCTGCTCCTCTCCACAAGCCCCCACCCCTCCTGCCCTGCCCCTCTCCACAAGCCCCCATCCCTCCTGCCCTGCCCCTCTCCACAAGCCCCATCCCTCCTGCCCTGCCCCTCTCCACAAGCTGCCATCCCTCCTGCCCTGCCCCTCTCCACAAGCCCCCATCCCTCCTGCCCTGCCCCTCTCCACAAGCCCCACCCCTCCTGCCCTGCCCCTCTCCACAAGCCCCCATCCCTCCTGCCCTGCCCCTCTCCACAAGCCCCCACCCTCCTGCCCTGCCCCTCTCCACAAGCCCCCACCCCTCCTGCCCTGCCCCCTCCACAAGCCCCCATCCCTCCTGCCCTGCCCCCTCCACAAGCCCCCATCCCTCCTGCCCTGCCCCTCTCCACAAGCCCCCATCCCTCCTGCCCTGCCCCTCTCCACAAGCCCCATCCCTCCTGCCCTGCCCCTCTCCACAAGCCCCACCCTCCTGCCCTGCCCCTCTCCACAAGCCCCACCTCCTGCCCTGCCCCTCCACAAGCCCCTATCCCTCCTGCCCTGCCCCTCTCCACAAGCCCCCATCCCTCCTGCCCTGCCCCTCTCCACAAGCCCCCATCCCTCCTGCCCTGCCCCTCTCCACAAGCCCCCACCCCTCCTGCCCTGCCCCTCTCCACAAGCCCCCACCCTCCTGCCCTGCCCCTCTCCACAAGCCCCCATCCCTCCTGCCCTGCCCCTCTCCACAAGCCCCCATCCCTCCTGCCCTGCCCCTCTCCACAAGCCCCATCCCTCCTGCCCTGCCCCTCTCCACAAGCCCCACCCCTCCTGCCCTGCCCCTCTCCACAAGCCCCCATCCCTCCTGCCCCTTCCCAACTCCCCAACCCTATCACCAAGTGACCCCTGCAACTATCCCATCTCTCCGCCCTCTTGCCACCCCAGGGCACTATGGGATTGCTTTCCAGGGCCCAGAGCGTGAGATGCTGTCATTGTCCAAGCTCCCATCCCTCCCCTGCCCTGCCCCTCCACAAGCCCCATCCTCCCTGCCTGCCCCTCTCCTCAAGCCCCCCAAGCAAAACTGAACTGGCGAGTCTTGGGGGCAGATTCGGTCTCGTTTTCAGCCACCTGTCTGCAGAAAGGCAGAGCTGCTAGTGTGTGAATGCCCTTCTGTTGGGGGCAGGACCCCAAGGCTCACCAGGATCCGTGTGTCTGACCTGTCATGATGCCGGATTCATTGGCTCCAGCCTCCTTTGGCAAACCTTGGTCCAGCGAAAGGGCTCCCGTCACCCCGAAGCGTCTGTGGCCTAGGGCAATGGACGTAGCTTGTGATTCCAGCCCTTGTAGCTCTGGAGCCTGGCTCCCACTCCCCCCAGGGCAGGGCTGGCTGGGCCCCTCGCCTCGCTGGGCCGCTCTGTTGTGACGTGAGAGGAGTCGGGGGAGGAGAGAACAGCTCTGCCGCGCCTCTGGCATGCCAGGCGCTGGGCTGAGACTGCACCGGCAGTGCCTGGCACCTGAGCCTGGCCTGCCTCCGAGAGAGAAACCCTGGGGGCTGGTCTGTGCCCCCAGCCTGGGGCAGGGCCGAGGAGCTGAGAAGTCTTCCGAGCCCCGAACAGGGGTTGGCATCGCTCGGCCCACGTCATTCGCCAGCGAAAGCCACCTCTGAGCAGCCAGACTGGCCGAGGGAGCTTTGTTCCCACCTGCTCCCTTTAAGCCTCGTGGTCCTTGCGCCAGCTCAGCTCGGCAGCCTGGAACCTGATTTACCAGACAGCAGGAAGAGCCGGACCGGCAAGCGGGAGTGAAATTATCCGCCTGGCTCACTCAGGGGCACCTGCCCAGCCCCTCGCGCTCAATGCCTCTGTCTCCCCAGAGCGCGCCGAGAAGCTGGGCCAGAGCCTGACCAAGATCCCCTACAAGGACACCTTCTGGAAGGGCACCACCCGCACGCGGCCCCGTAAGGATCTGGGCCCGGCTGGGTGGGGGAGGAAGGTGGGGGCAGGTGGCTTCAGGAGGTGATGTGGGGCACCCTCCAGTGGGTATGAGGGGGAGGAGGGCAAAGTCTCTCCATGGGGAGGGAGCATCAGGGTGGGAGAGGCTGAGTGTGGGCAGCTGATTTGTATTGAGGGCCCCTGCCCATTGTTCTTGGGGCAGGGAAGGGGAAGGGAGGGGAGGGGAGAGGGCAAGCAGGGCTCCCTGGGGCGTGATCACATCTCCCTTTCGCTTGGCAGGAAACGGGACCCTGAATAAACTGGCCGGCATAGACTACAAGCAGCTGACCCTGGGCCACAAACTCAACGAGAACCAGTCAGGAGAGGTAGGTGGGGGGGCCTGCGGCAGGCCCTGGGGGTAGGAACCCTGGCTGGGACTCGGGGGCCAAGCTGGCAGCAGGACTGCCCTGCTACAGCACCGGTGCCATGGAGCAGCCCTCAGCCTCCTGCCGTTCAGCTTCCTTCTGAGCCACCAGAGGTGCCCTGCCCTGACTTCCACAAGCCCCCATCCTCCTGCCCTGCCCCTCTCCACAAGCCCCCACCTCCCTGCCCCTGACCCTGTCCCATGAGTCCACCCCTAGTTCCCAGATGGCCCTGTCCCCTTGCCCCATTCTGTCCCTGCTCTGCCCCGGCCCCTCCCCTCCCTGCCTGACCCTGGCCTGTCGTCCTGCAGCTGTCAAAGGCCCCACCCACCTCCTGCCCTGCTCCCCTCTCCACAAGGCCCCATCCCTCCTGCCTGCCCCCTCTCCACAGGCCCCATCCCTCCTGCCCCTGCCCCTCTCCAGAAGGCCTCTGCATCCTCCCTCTCTGCCTCTCCATCCCTCCACCTCTCTGCCAAGCCCCCATCCCAAGCCCCCACATCCCTCCTGCCCCTGCCCCTCTCCTAAGCCCCATCCCTCCTGCCGGTGTTGGGGGCCTGCCAGTCGCCTCCAGCCCCCACCCCACACATAGCACAATCCCCCTGCCCTCCTCTCCACAAGGCCCCATCCCCAAGCCCCACCCTCCACAAGCTCCCCTCTCACAGCCCCCATCCTCCTGCACCTGCTGCTGTGTGGGACCCTGGGCGGGTGGGGTGGCTGTGCCCAGGGGGCCCTCTCCAGCCCTGGGCCTGGCTCCCATTTCACCCTGGGGCTTATCTTACGTAGCTCTCAGCAGCCTGTGAGCTGGCCCTTGGGGAACACCACTAGTTACTCCTCTCCATTCTGAAAATTTACCATTTATTCCTACCCTTTGTTTCATGTCTTTTAACCAGTTCTCAATCCATGAAAGGACCTTCCCTCTTATCCCATGGCCATGTAATTTACACAAGAGCCTTTGGTGAGGGACCTTGTCAAAGGCTTTCTGAAAATCTATATTATATCTACTGGATCCCCCTTGTCTGCATGTTTGTTAAGCCCTTCAAAGAATTCTAAGGCTGTGTCTACATTCTGTCGTTAGAAACATAGATAGTTGGGTTTGCGATGACCGGGAGAACCGTATGGTCACTTGCCTGCCTGGTGCGAAGGTTGCGGATCTCTCGAGGCATCTAGATAGACTTACGTGTAGTGCTGGGGAGGAGCCAGTGGTCGTGGTACATGTAGGTACCAATGACGTAGGGAAGGGTAGGAGAGATGTCCTGGAGGCCAAATTTAGGCTGCTAGGAAAGAGACTGAAATCCAGGACCTCTCTGGTGGCGTTCTCGGAAATGCTTCCAGTTCCACGCACAGGGCCAGGTAGGCAGGCAGAGCTTCAGAGTCTCAATGCGTGGATGAGACGATGGTGTAGGGAAGAGGGGTTTGGATTTATAGGGGGGAGGGATAGCTCAGTGGTTTGAGCATTGGCCTGCTAAACCGAGGGTTGTGAGTTCAATCCTTGAGCAGGCAATTTAGGGATTTGAGGGAAGATTTGATCCTGCTGTGAAGGCAGGGGACTGGACTCGATGACCTTTCAAGGTCCCTTCCAGTTCTAGGAGATAGGCAATTTCCATTCATATCAGGAACTGGGGACACTTGGGAGAGGGGGAGCCTATACAGGAAGGATGGGCTCCACCTAAACCAGGGTGGAACCAGACTGCTGGCACTAAACATTAAAAAGGCCGTAAAGCAGTTTTTAAACTAAGAGATGGGGGAAAGCCGATTGGTGCGATGCACATAAATCGGAGGAGACTTCTCTTAGAGAAGAATCCATTGATAGAGATTCTCTAAGCTGTAGTCAGAAAGAGAGGAGGGGAGAGGGCAAACCATGGGCCAGAGCAGACAAACAACTGCGTACAAAGAATCCAATGCATCAGGAAGGGCAGACAAATAAGCAGTGGCAAATTTTTAAAGTGCTTCTACACAAATGCTAGGAGTCTGACTAATAAGATGGGTGAACTAGAGTACCTCATATTAAAGGAGGAGATTGACATAATAGGCATCACTGAAACCTGGTGGAATGAGGAAAATCTGTGGGACATAAAATATATCAGAAGGATAGAGCAGGCCGGGTGGGTGGCGGAGTGGCACTGTATGTGAAAGATAATGTAGAATCAAATGAAATAAAAATATTAAATGAATCAACATGTTCAATAGAATCGCTATGGATAGTAATTCCATGCTCCAATAATAAGAAATTAGCAGTAGGGATATATTACTGACCACCTGACCAGGACAGATACTGACATTGAAATGCTGAGGAGATTAGAGAGGCTACCAAAATAAAGAACTCTATAATAATGGGGGATTTTAATGATCCCCATATTGACTGGCTACATGTCACCTCAGGAAGAGAAGCGGAGATAAAATTTCTCAATGGCTTAAATGACTGCTTCTTGGAGCAGCTGGTGCAGGAACCCACAAGGGGAGAGGCAATTCTTGATTTAGTCCTGAGTGGAGCACAGGATCAGGTCCAGGAGATAACTGTTAGAGGACCGCTTGGGAGTAGTGACCATAATATAATAACATTTAACATTCCTGTGGTGGGAAGAGCACCTCAGCAGTCCAGCACCCTGGCATTTAATTTCAAAAAGGGGAATTACACAAAAATGAGGAGGTTAGTTAAACGGAAATTAAAAGGCACAGTGACTAGAGCCAAATCCCTGCAAGCTGCATGGAAACTTTTTAAAGACACCAGGTGCTTTTGCGCAAAATCTTGCCACCTGTCTACAATGGCCGCGAGTACTTGCGCAAGAACACTGACGTGCTAATGTAGGAAATCAGTGCTTCTTGCACAAATACTCTGACGCTCCCACTCAGGGATAAGCCTTCTTGCGCAACTGTTCTTGCGCAAGAGGCCAGTGTAGACAGGCAATGTTAATTTCTTGCGCAAGAAAGCCCGATGGCTAAAATGGCCATTACGGATGCTTTTGCGCAAAAGCAAATCTCTTGCGCAAAGGCACATGCCAGTGTAGACGCTCTCTTGTGCAAAACGCAAATACTCCTGCGTTAAAAGCATTTGCGCAAAATCATGCCAGTGTAGACGTAGCCTAATAGATTAGTAAGTCATGATTTCCCTTACAGAAACCATGTTGACTTTTGTCCAATAGATTATGTTCTTCTATGTGCCTGACAATTTTATTCTTTACTATTGTTTCGACTAATTTGCCCGGTACTGAAGTTAGACTTACTGGTCAGCCCTGCCTCCCTCCTCCTGCTGGTGCCCAGCCCTGCCTCCCCGCTCTCTCCTCCCTCTCTCTCCCCCCCCCCCATGCCCAGCCCTGCCTCCCACACTCCTGCCCTGGCACTGATGCTCAGTCTCCCTGCAGATTTTGTGGTGGATCAGATGCAAGCAGTGAAGTTTGCCCTGGACATTGCCCGGGGCATGGCCTTCCTGCACACGCTGGAGCCCCTCATCCCCCGGCACCATCTCAACAGCCGCAGCATCATGGTGAGCACAGAAACTGGGCATGGTAGCTGGGCCGATCCCCTCTCCCTGCTGAGGGGCTGGGCGCAGTAGCTGGGCCCTCATGGGTGCCGGGCTGATCCCCTCCCCCCACAGATTGACGAGGACATGACTGCGCGTCTCAGCATGGCAGATGTGAAGTTCTCCTTCCAGTGCCCTGGCAGGATGTATGCTCCAGCGTGGGTGGCGCCAGAGGGTGAGTGTTACCTCAGCCCCACAGGGAGCTGCTGTTGTTGGGGCTTGGCAGCTGGAAGCCCCTTGCTGGGGTGCACATTCCCTGACCGCTCATGGTTCCCTGCAGCTCTGCAGAAGAAGGCAGAGGAAATCAACCGGCGCTCAGCTGACATGTGGAGCTTTGCGGTGCTGCTGTGGGAGCTGGTGACGCGTGAGGTGCCTTTTGCAGACCTGTCCAACATGGAGATCGGCATGAAGGTGAGTGGGGGGGGTCCTGCCGCTGAGCCCCAGCTCTGCCAGTGTCACCACTGGGGAGGAGGTGATGGATCCAGCGGGGGCTGTGGCCTTGATCCAGGCCCATCCCCAGCTCTACTCCTGCTTGCACACAGGTGGCACTGGAGGGGCTGCGCCCAACCATCCCGCCTGGCATCTCCCCCCACATCTGCAAGCTGATGAAGTTCTCAATCCATGAAAGGACCTTCCCTCTTATCCCATAGCCATATGGAGAAGATGCAGGAGAAATAGGGGCCAGCCCCCTGCTAGTGCCAAGCTTCCCCTGCCCCCTCCAAGTGCCTTCAGGAGGTGCCTACCCTTCCCAGCAGGCAGTGCTGGTGCTTTCCCACCCTCAACCTGCGTCAGCCACAGACACATGGTACGGATGGTGCTATCTCCATAGGAGCCGCTCTGCAAGCTGCCTGCTCCAGCCACCCCACACTGAGGCACCCAGGACCTACTGCACAGCAGCCACCTCCACCCTCCCTCCCAGCTGTACCAGTGAAGGGGGAGGGAGTCTTCTACTAGCCCCAGGTCTAAGATGGGGCCTTGGAGCCACCCAGCACCTTATGCTTACAGGCTCAGAACCCCACCCCCAGAACTCCCCTCCCCCTACAACAGGGCCTCACTTTGCCTGCCTGCAGCCACTGCTGGGGTGACTTCATGTTTTTAAATAGCTCCCAGCCAGGCCCCACAGAAGAGCTGTCAGCATCTGCAATAAATGTTTGTTATGGAAACTGGCCCCTCTGTGACTCATCCAAAGAGGCGTTCCTAGGTTGCAGTCTAGGCCTTGGCTAAGCAGTGTACACAAACCCTCTAGCTGCCCTCCCAGCTGGGGCTGTCCCCTAGCTCTTGCTCCCATGGCACCTCCCCTTAGGCCAGGAAGCCAAGAAGTAGTTGGAGGACTGGAGGGCACTGCTTGCCCGCAGGAGAGCAGGGCCATTGGAGCAGCTAGCCATGCACACAGCTGACATGTCCTCTCCCCGCCATGGGACGGGGCTAGTCCTTCACTCCACATTCCCAGCACCACGCAGTGAAGCTGTAGGACCCTGCAGCGATCACCTACCTGTCGGCACCAAACCCCAGCCAGAGCTACACAAAACCCAAGAGTTGCAATTCCTCCAGCCTCCTGCCCTCCCGCCACATGTTGTGAGAGCAGGCTTAGCTTCAGGGCATCGACACCCTTCCCCTGCAGAGCCAACAGCACCTGGGCTAGCAGCCCCTTGTCCCAGGGACTGGCCAACACATCCCCAGAGGCCAGCGTGACGGGCCAGTCGGGGCTGTCCCACTGGCAGTCACTGCACCACAGAGCAGGGCATCAGCATTCCCAGAGCAAAGAGCCCCTCACACAAACCACCAGCCAACATCAACGCTTTAATAGAGCAGAGCTCCTGCCCATCACAGCGCAGGACGGGCCGGCTCCACCCCGGTGCTAGGTGAAATAGTGCGGCTTCTTCACATTGATGCCATACTCCGCAAGCGCCGGCATCAGGTCCTCCATGGTCAGGGTGTACTTCTTGTCCTGCTGGGACGGAGGCAGAGTCAGCGACAACAGGGCAGCCACTGCCAGGCGCACCACCCTCCTTCCCCAAAAGCAGAGACAAGGTGAGGACAGGGACAGCGGCTATTGGATTAATTCCTTTTGGAGAGACACAAGCTGTTCAGCCACTCTTCATACTCCCATTTCCTGAGCAAAGGCAAGACAGCACATCCTCCCCAGGGATCCTAGGGGCCAGACCCTTCTGAACAGCTCCGCAACGCTGAACCGCTCTGCAGACAAGCCTCAGAAAGACTAATGAACCACACACAGCAGGAGCAGCCCCCTCCCAAAAGCCACCACATCTCCCCACACCCTGGGAGAAAAAATAGTCAGGAAAATTAGCTGGAAATCCTGCAAGAAATGTCAGCTAGCCTGATGACAGCCATCCAACATTGATTCTAACCCTAACCAATGTCCCCTCTAATCTTGTTTTGTGCACCAATATGGAGACATGCAACACATCTCCATGTTGGTACACAACAAAATTCATTCCATACCCAGACAGTCTGGAGGCGAGGGGAGGAGGGTTGAAGGCTCCGGGGTGGGGCTGAGTCATTTAGGGTGCAGGAGGCGACTACAGGCTGGGGTCAAGGGCTTTGGCATGCGGGAACAAGCTTGGGGTAGGAGGCTGGCATGTGGGCAGGAATTAGGTTGCAGGAGGGGGCTCAGAGTTGAGGTGTGGGGTCTAGGAGGGATGGTTTGGATTTCCCAGACCTGAAGAGCTCTGTGAAAGCTCAAAAACTTCTCTCATCAACAGATGTTAAGCCACTAACAGTCCCTGCCTCACCCACTTTGCATCTCCAATATCCTGGGACTAACATGGCTACAATGTGGCATACTTCTAGGAAGAGCTTTTTCAGGCCCTTGATCATTCCTGGTGCTGTTGTCTGAGCCCCTCTAGTTCTGCTCTACCCTTTTGGAGTTCTGCAGCCTCCAGATGGGGCCACAACCAGGCTGGTTTCAAAGGCATTAAAATGTTCTCCATCCTATTCTTTATACCCAGCTGCCTTCCCACAGTGGGATACGTGAGGTGTACAAGAGTTTCAGTTTTCCACTGACTTTACTCTGCATTTAAACACACTAGGAACAGCTTACCCAGGATCTCACTCAGCGCTGCTGGTTGTACCCCCACACCTGGAGGCTTCACAGAGCAGACCCTCACCTTACTCTTGTTTCGGGAGCTGCCAGAAGCTGTGCCCTTCATCTTGCAGTGTTGTAGGGCATCGTTGGCAATGTCTGAAATAAACTTCTGGGCAGCCAGGGAGATGAGACGAATTCTGCAGTCAGAGAAAGCAAGGGAGCAGCCTGAGGTACAACACTGAGCATAGGTGGCTGGAGATGAGGCCACTGCACAAATACCTACTACAGGCCCCTCACAAACAGGAGTCTCCTAGTCAGGGTGACTGGGGATTTCCCAAATAGCACCATGCCTCACTTACATGCGCGGATCAGAGGCCTCAAATCCAGCTCTGTTGAGGTAGTAGCCTGTAACAGCATCTGGGATCTGGGATGAAGGAGAAATGTTAAAGGGGACAAGCTTTCAGGTTCCCCCACTCAAAACTACAGCCCTTACCCCCAACCACTCAGTGGCATTAACACACACCTTTTAATTCCCAATGCTCTGTGGTAACCCTTAACCTACTGGCCACCCAGCACTGGGCAGGGAACCCAGGCGCCCTGGTTCTCAGGCCCCCCCCCTCCCCTCCCTGAGCAAGGCAGGGAACCCAGGCTCCCAGCCCATACCGTAGGGGTATAATCCTCCAGCTGCATCAGGAAATCTACCAGGGGTGTGGTGGAGACCACGGGCTTGACATCACCGTTGGCTGCGCTGGGGGGGCACATAGACCCCATTGGACATGGCCCCATCGCAGGGTGCCGCAGCCACCGCCGTGGAGATGGGCCCTGTGAGAGAGCACGGTCAGGGCTGCCTGGGACAAGCAGGGACACCCCCTTGCCCTGCGTTCCACCCTCCCTCGGGCCCCCCCGGCATCCATCCCTCCCTCCCTCAGACCTGCCTCCTCGTGCCCCCACCTCCCCTGCATCCCACCCTCCTCCTCAGACCTGCCCCCCTGTGTCCCCCACTGCCCCCTGCATCCCACCCTCCTCCTCAGACCTGCCCCCTTGTGCCCCACCTCTCCCCTACATCCCACCCTCCTCCTCAGACCTACCCCCTTGTGCCCCCCGCCTGCATCCCACCTCCCTCCTCAGACCTGCCCCCTTGTGCCCCCGCATCCCACCCTCCCTCCTCAGACCTGCCCTCCTCGTGCCCCCCACCTCCCCTGCATCCCACCCTCCCTCCTCAGACCTGCCCTCCTCGTGCCCCACCGCCCCCCGCATCCCACCCTCCTCCTCAGACCTACCCTCCTCGTGCTCCCACCGCCCCCGCATCCCACCCTCCCTCCTCAGACCTACTCCCCTTGTGCCCCCCGCATCCCACCCTCCCTCCTCAGACCTGCCCCCTTGTGCCCCCACCTCCCCTGCATCCCACCCTCCCTCCTCAGACCTGCCCCCTTGTGCCCCCGCCCGCCTGCATCCCACCCTCCTCCTCAGACCTGCCCCCTTGTGCCCCCGCATCCCACCCTCCCTCCTCAGACCTGCCCTCCTCGTGCTCCCCACCGCCCCGCATCCCACCCTCCTCCTCAGACCTGCCCTCCTCGTGCCCCCACCGCCCCCGCATCCCACCCTCCCTCCTCAGACCTGCCCTCCCCTCGTGCCCCCCACCGCCTGCATCCCACCCTCCTCCTCAGACCTGCCCCCTTGTGCCCCCCGCATCCCACCCTCCTCCTCAGACCTGCCCTCCTCGTGCCCCCACCTCCCCTGCATCCCACCCTCCTCCTCAGACCTGCCCCCCTGTGCCCCCGCATCCCACCCCCTCCTCCTCAGACCTGCCCCCCCTGTGCCCCCCGGGCATCCCACCCTCCCTCCTCAGACCTGGCCCGCGCCCCGCCCCCGCCGGCCCAGGGGCCCTGGGGCCGCGCTGCCGCCCCGCCGGGCTGGGTTTGCTGTCGCCGGGCGGCGGGGCCGGGGCGGGGGGGGCCGGGGCCGCGGGGGGGGCCGGGTCGGGCTCCGCGCTGCCGCTCATGGCGGGGCCGGCTGAGCTCCGCGCGCCGCTTGCGTAGCCGCCCCGCCAGCCGCGCCACGGGCTCGCGCCGAGCCGCCGCACGGATTGGCCGAGGGCGCTGTCACGCAGCCCAAGTCCCGCCCCACTGCTCTCTGATTGGATAGGGGGCGTCGCGCTCCTTGCCCCGCCAGCGAGTCCAGGCGCATCGAGTGCGCGCGCCGAGCCAGCGCGCCCTGGGGGAGGAGCCAGCGCAGGTGTCACGTGATTGACACTGAGCGCGCGGCGTTGCGGCCTACTGGGGGAGGGGCCATGGGGGAGCCTGCTGGGGAGGCCATGGCGAAGGTTGATGGGGGCCTGTTCTGGTGGGAGGGGCCATGGGAGCCTGCTGGGGGCTATGGGGAAGGTTGATGGGGGCCTGTTCTGGTGGGAGGGGCCATGGGGAGCCTGCTGGGGGCTATGGGGAAGGTTGATGGGGGGCCTGTTCTGGTGGGAGGGCCATGGGGAGCCTGCTGGGGGCTATGGGAAGGTTGATGGGGGCCTGTTCTGGTGGGAGGGCCATGGGGGAGCCTGCTGGGGGCTATGGGGAAGGTTGATGGGGGCCTGTTCTGGTGGGAGGGGCCATGGGGAGCCTGCTGGGGGCTATGGGGAAGGTTGATGGGGGCCTGTTCTGGTGGGAGGGCCATGGGAGCCTGCTGGGGGGCTATGGGAAGGTTGATGGGGCCTGTTCTGGTGGGAGGGCCATGGGGAGCCTGCTGGGGGCGATGGGGGCCTGTTCTGGTGGGGAGGGCCATGGGGAGCCTGCTGGGGGCTATGGGGAAGGTTGATGGGGCCTGTTCTGGTGGGAGGGCCATGGGGAGCCTGCTGGGGCTATGGGAGAAGGTTGATGGGGCCTGTTCTGGTGGGAGGGCCATGGGGAGCCTGCTGGGGGCTATGGGGAAGGTTGATGGGGGGCCTGTTCTGGTGGGAGGGGCCATGGGGAGCCTGCTGGGGCTATGGGAAGGTTGATGGGGGCCTGTTCTGGTGGGAGGGGCCATGGGGAGCCTGCTGGGGGCTATGGGGAAGGTTGATGGGGGCCTGTTCTGGTGGGAGGGGCCATGGGGAGCCTGCTGGGGCTATGGGGAAGGTTGATGGGGGCCTGTTCTGGTGGGAGGGCCATGGGGAGCCTGCTGGGGGCTATGGGAAGGTTGATGGGGGCCTGTTCTGGTGGGAGGGCCATGGGGAGCCTGCTGGGGGCTATGGGGAAGGTTGATGGGGGCCTGTTCTGGTGGGAGGGGCCATGGGGAGCCTGCTGGGGGCTATGGGGAAGGTTGATGGGGGCCTGTTCTGGTGGGAGGGCCATGGGGGAGCCTGCTGGGGGCTATGGGGAAGGTTGATGGGGCCTGTTCTGGTGGGAGGGCCATGGGGAGCCTGCTGGGGCTATGGGGAAGGTTGATGGGGCCTGTTCTGGTGGGAGGGCCATGGGGGAGCCTGCTGGGGGCTATGGGGGAAGGTTGATGGGGGCCTGTTCTGGTGGGAGGGCCATGGGGAGCCTGCTGGGGGCTATGGGGAAGGTTGATGGGGGCCTGTTCTGGTGGGAGGGCCATGGGGAGCCTGCTGGGGGCTATGGGGGAAGGTTGATGGGGCCTGTTCTGGTGGGAGGGCCATAGGGGAGGAGTGAAGAGGGGGCCTGCTCTGGTGGGAGGCCATGGAGCCTGCTGGGGAGCTGGGGTTGGGTGTCATGAGGGAGGGGGCCCGGCTCCTGCTTCAGGGGCTGCAGCAGGGTACCTGAACCTTGATGCTCACGCAGCGCTGCCAACACAAGGGGGGGCATTAGCCCACTAGGACGGGGAGCAACGCACAGACCCTGCTGGCCAGCACAGACCTCAGCATTGAACCCCACTGGCCAGGCCTGAGTGGCTCGCTCAAGTCACTGAGGGGCACCCCGCTGCCATCCAGCACTACGCCCTCCCACGTCTAAAAGCCCCTTCCCCAGTCTTGCGGGAGGGACCACTGGACCCAGGGCCCAACTAGTTCCGAGGAACAAATGATGAAAAAAAGATCAAGGTCTGTGGGTCAAAGGTTTAAAACAAGCAGCAACTCTTACCCTCTTGCTCAGGCCGGCTCCCTTGCAGAGAGGTAGGATCCAGCTCCCTTGGGGGCGCTGCCTGCCAGGTGTCGTTGCCTAGATGCCTGGATTTGCCAGTTTCCTGTTGGACTCTCCATGGGCACAGAATCAGCCTCAGGCTGTCCCTTTTTATTACCCACCCCCCTCAGCCAGCGTACCCACCAGTCTCAGCCTGCCCTGAGACCAAACAGTCCTTTCCCATCTGCCCTGTACCAACAGGACACCCAGGGATATTACCAAAAGGTCCCATTTCCTCCTAGGGAGGGTGCCAGACCCCAGGCAGGGGGGTGGGAAGATGCCAACCGGTATGCCATGGTCCAGAAGAATGAGGGGGAGGGCATCCTGGTCCAGCCAGGCAGGTCAGGGAAGGACAGTGCCCTGATCTTGGCAAGTAGGGAATTCCTAGGGGAGGGGACCCTGTTACAGACAAGTGAGAGTGATAGGGCACCCTGTTCTTGGGGTGGGGGGGGGGGAAGACACCTGTACCAGGCAGTAATTGGTGAATAGGAGGCAAGCATGCAGTTCCAGGCATGCTGTGGATGTATGTCTGGGAGAGGTGCTGTTCCAGGCAGGCAGTGTGTTGGGGGGTGGTGTACTGTACCAGGCAACTAGTGTCAGCAGTGGGCACTGTTCCAGGCAGACAATGTGTGTGGAGCGCTGTTCCAGGCAGGTAGTGTGTGGTGGGGGTATGCTGTTCCAATCACTGGATGTGTGCTGGGGGGTGCACTGTTCCAGGCAATGAGTGTCAGGGGCGTGCTGTTCCAGGCAGACAATATGTGTATGTGTGTGGGCGCTGTTCCAGGCAGGTAGTGTGTGGTGGGTATGCTGTTCCAAGCAGTGGATGTGTGCTGGGGGTGCGCTGTTCCAGGCAACTAAGTCTGGGGTGCTGTTCCAGGCAGGCAGTGTGTGTGTGGGGTGCACTGTTCCAGGCAACTAGTGTTGGGGACGGGTACTGTTCCAGGCAGGCTGAATGGGGGGGGGGGGGGAGTGGGGAGGGGCCCAGGGGGCTTGGCCCTGCAAGTTACCGAGAGGTCACAGTGTAGGGACGTGGGGGGACTTGGATGGATTCCTTAACTCCTTTGAGCGAGCCTGCGAGCTGCACGAGGTGCCCCCAGCCGACTGGCTCCAGCAGCAGCTCACCTCCTTGCTGGATCAGAAGGCCGCAGGGGTGCTCGGCCAGCTGGAGGGGCTGCAGCCAGGGGACTACGAACGGGTCAAACAGGCCTGCTGCACAAGTTCAGGTTGACCCCTGAGGCACAGGACAACGTTCCGGAGTGCGTACAAGGGCCCTGAGGAGACCTACACAGACCTGGCCTCCCGCCTGGTGCGATACTTTCACAAGTGGGGGTGTTCGGGGCTGGGCCCAGACCGCAGAGGACCTGGCTAAGCTGATGGTTCCAAAGCAGCTCTATGAACCTGACCCACACCCCAACCTGAGGCTGTTCCCTCCCTCTGGGGCACCTGGCACTGGCCACTGTTGGCAGACAGGACACTGGTCTGGATGGATAGTTGGTCTGACCCAACATGGCCATTCTTATATTTCTGAAGGACAGGAAGCTGGAGGACCAGCCCAGCGCCGGACACCGGCTCATGCATTTACAGGCAGCCAATCCGGGTGTGAAGGGGAATCCTGGAGAGACCGGCTCACAGCCCTGCCACAGGGAGAGGTGCCCACTGGGGGGCCCCAGAGGGGAAGGCCCACCAACCTCCTGTGACATAGCACGCACAGTATTAATTTTGTTTGCCTCTGTATTCACTCTGCCTTGTAGGGTGTGAGTCTGCTGTCCTGTAATAACTGTGTGTGCATGTGCCTCAGTTTCCCTGGGCTCACTGGGGAGGAGCAGGCAGCCTCTCAGTCCTGAGGGCCAGGGGACATTAGATTAACACCCTGGGGCCGGGAAAGCAAAAAAAAAGGGGGGGGGGGACTGACACCAGGCTGGGGAGTAGGGGATGGGTCAGGCTAGGCTGGTTTAGGAGGCTCAGAGCAGGAATGGTGGGGGGACAGGGCCCAGGGTCCCTACACCTCGTGACAGGGGTGTGTGCTGGTCAAGGCAGTGTATGTGTGTGTGGGGGGGTGCGCCATTCTAGGTGGTGTGTGTGTGTGTGGTGCACTGTTCCAAGCATGCAGTGTGTGTTGAGGGGAGGAGGGGGAGAGTCTGTTCCAGGCCAGCAGTGGGGGTGTGTGTGCAGGGTGGGCTGTTACAGGCAGGAAGGTGAAGCGGCTGCACTCTGTCCAGTGGGAGTGACGCCCAGTTCCAGGCCACACTGGAGAAGGCTGGTGTGCTGCGGAGGCAGGGAACAGCCAAGTTTCCTGCCTGTTGTGCCTGGTGCCACGAAACCAAAGGGGGTGGGAGGGAACGGAAGGTGCAGCCATCGCACCCCCTAGCTGTTTCAGATTGTCACAGATCCACAGGGCCTGGTCTGTGACCAGCGAGGCCCCGCCAGCTCCACTGGGCAGGGCCACGGGGTCCCTGCATGGCATCCAGCCTAGCCAGGCTGCTGGGGGAGGCTTTCGCTGTACAGTGCTCAGAACTGGCAGCAGCCCTCGCAGCATTTTTCACACAAGGGAACAAATTGTTGTTAGCCACCTGGACTACGGCATCTGAGCCCTTGGGTTAGCATGGCGTGGCACAGATCACAGAGCCTTCCAGCAGGCCTGGGCCTGGCCAAGGCGTAAGGTGCTACCTTCCCAGCTGGCTTGGCTGTGCGGAGCCTTCCCTTTGATCTTAGCCCTGCTCTCCATGAGTCGGGCTGGGTACAGGACACCCACCATGCCGAGCGGCACTGGTAGGTTGTTGTCCAGCTCCCTGTGACCTAGCTCCCGGGAGTGGATACCCACATTCCTCCAAACGGCTCTCACACTGAGGGCTGTGCCCAGTCCTTACATGCCCCTTCGTGTCTGGCTCCTCCAGCAACACGGTGGTTTCAGCCAGTCCTGTAAGGACCATGCATAGCACTCCCCTTAGCAGTCCTGCACTGGCCTCCGCTCTTAACCTGTGACCCAGCTGGTCTCCATGTGTGAGGCCAGGTGGGCTGGGCTTTTCGGGCAGGTGCTAGCCACTTGGCCCGGGGCTGCTTTCTCATGAGCTGTGACCCAAGCATCTGCTGCAAAGCCTGTCCTGGAACATGGCACCAATGGCCCCCAGCAGCCCCTGCCCTCTCTGCCACTTGGACCCTTCTGCCACTCGCACGCTGGTTTGGGATACGCCGCGTGACGCGTGCACAGCTGCATAGCAGGAACCTCACACACTGCAACTCCCAGAGTCCACAAAGCAGCGGGTGTTTTATTTGCCCCAAGTCCCAGCCAGCCTGTCCCTACCCCCCGCTGCCACACTGGACAGGCTCGAGCCAGGCCTTGCATTTCCCAGTGTGGCCAGGCCAAGCACTGCCCCCACCCACGCAGCAGAGTTCATGGGAGAATGTCTTCCCCCCAGCAGTTCCTGCCACGTTCCCCTCCTGGGGCCAGGCAGGAGGCAGCACAGCTCAGCAGCCACAGTGCACTGCAGAGTAACAAGGGGGCCATTTCTTACCCGGAGATCCTGAGTCCCAGCTGTGCAGTCAGGGAAGGGGGGGAAGCCCAGTGAGCAGGTGCTGTGCCCCGGCCCCTTGGGCCAGCTGCTCTGCCCAGGCTATGTGGAGCCAGTGGGGAGAAGAGGGATGGTCTTGCAGTGCAGCCTGCAGCGATCCCCTCTCCAGCCCAGCCCTTTGCTCTTGCAGCAGCCTCACGGGCTGAGCAGAGCTCTCAGGAGCTGGGGGAAGTTGGGAGTGCCCCAGCCTGTGACAGGGTCCCAAGAAGGGCCAGCACAGAAACCCTGCCCCTCCACTGCAGCATCCAGACACGACAGGTGGCAGCCCTGAGTGACCTGGGGAGCAGAGAGTCCAGTCAGTACGTGGGCTGCAGCCACTAGCCCCTCCCGCCTGCACCCAGCCACGCGTGGAGCCGGACGCAGGGGCAGGTGCTATGGGGCATTGCTGCCCTGCAGGCCGAGTTCCGGCTACAGCCCCAGCCAGAGTGCTCCCTCCCCTGGAGCCAGGGCAACTGGGGCGAGCTCCTCTCCCACCACCCTCGGAGCCCCGAGGCCTGGGTCCTGCCCTGGCATTACCCACAGATGATGGCACGCCACTGCTCCGCCCCACTCACATCGTAGAGGGCATCACTGGGCCCTTTCTCCTGAAGCTTGTAGAGCGCCGGGTTCAAGAAGCCCAGCGGCGGCTGCCCCTGCTGCAAGCGGCGGTCGTTGATCAGGGCCACGATGCCCCCCACCACAGGGGTGGAGGCCTGGCAGGGGGGAAAGACAGGTCAGGGCTCTGGGGACCTCAGGGGCTCCGCACTCATGGCCCACCTAGGGCAGCTGCTTACCGAGGTGCCAGACACCCACGGCAGGGGAATGCGATTGGTCACCACCCAGTAGTTGTCGGACAGGGCGGACAGGTCGGGGTAGGCGCGGCCACTGCTGTTATAGTAGGAGCGGGGCGGCAGCCGGGGGGCCGAGCGCAGGAAATTCCGCACCGCTGCAGCCTGCAAGTCAGGGAAGGAAGCAAACGTGCACCTGGGCCTTCCCCTTGCACCCCGTTCTACCAGCCTTCATCCTCCCCCCCCGCAGCCCAATGCACCCGCTCGCCCCGCCCGCACCGCAGCCCAATGCACCCCGCCCGCACCGCAGCCCAATGCACCTCTACCCGCCCCGCCCGCACACCGCAGCCCAATGCACCCTCCCCGCACACCACACCACAGCCCAATGCACCCGCTACCCGCCCCGCCCCGCACCGCAGCCCAATGCACCCTCCCGCCCACACCGCAGCCCAATGCACCCGCTACCCGCCCCCGCCGCACCGCAGCCCAATGCACTCTACCCGCCCCGCACTGCAGCCCAATGCACCTCTACCGCCCCGCCCACACAGCCCAATGCACCCTCCCGCCCCACCACAGCCCAATGCACCCTCCCCGCCCACACCGCAGCCCAATGCACCCGCTAGCCACCCCGCCCCGCACCGCAGCCCAATGCACCCTCCCGCCCGCACCGCAGCCCAATGCACCCTCCCGCCCCCGCCCACACCGCCCAATGCACCACCTACCCGCCCCGCCCGCACCGCAGCCCAATGCACCCTCCCCCGCCCACACCGCAGCCCAATGCACCCGCTAGCCACCCCGCCTGCACCGCAGCCCAATGCACCCTCCCCGCCCCGCCCGCCCGCACCGCAGCCCAATGCACCCTCCCGCCCCACACCAGCCCAATGCACCCTCCCCGCCCACACCGCAGCCCAATGCACCCGTAGCCGCCCCGCCTGCAGCCCAATGCACACCCGCTCCCGCCCGCACCGCAGCCCAATGCACCTCTCTCCGCCCCGCCCACACCGCAGCCCAATGCACCCTCCCGCCCACACCACAGCCCAATGCACCCTCCCGCCCACACCGCAGCCCAATGCACCCTCTACCGCCCCGCCCCGCAGCCCAATGCACCCTCCCCGCCCACACCACAGCCCAATGCACCTCCCCGCCCACACCGCAGCCCAATGCACCCCGCCCCGCCCCGCGGCCCAATGCACCTCCCCGCCCACACCGCAGCCCAATGCACCCTAGCCGCCCCGCCTGCACCGCAGCCCAATGCACCGCTACCGCCCCGCCCCACCGCAGCCCAATGCACCCTCCCCGCCCACACCACAGCCCAATGCACCCTCCCCGCCCACACACAGCCCAATGCACCCTCTACTCCGCCCCTGCCTGCACACGCAGCCCAATGCACCCGCTACCGCCCCGCCCGCACCGCAGCCCAATGCACCCCTCCCCGCCCGCACCAGCCCAATGCACCCTCCCCGCCCACACCAGCCCAATGCACCCACTACCCGCCCCCATCCGCACGCAGCTCAATGCACCCCTCCCCACGGTCCCCATCTTACCCCACCGCAGCCCAATGCACCCGCTACCCGCCCCATCCGCACCGCAGCCCAATGCACCTCTACCGCCCCGCCCGCACCGCAGCCCAATGCACCCGCTAGCCCCCTCCCCCGCCCCCATCTTACTCCACCGCAGCCCAATGCACCCGCTACCCGCCCCCCCACCGCAGCCCAATGCACCCGCTACCCGCCCCCACCGCAGCCCAATGCACCCACACCCACCCGCCCACGCAGCCCAATGCAAGCCTATTCCAGCCTGCTAGGCACTGCCTGTCCTATCCCTGCCCCAGAAGCGGTCATCTTACCCTTATCATGATCCAACCCAGCAGCCCCAATCCTGCCTCTTCCCCCACCCCTCACCAACCATTTCCATCCTATCTCCAACCCACCCCACCAGCTACTGCTCTGCCCCTGAGCCCCACCCCCAGCCTGGCCCGGAGGGGCTTCTGCAGCTACTGCCCTGAGCCTATGTGGCCCATCCAGCAGCGCCCACCTGAGGCTTGGCCCAGCCCCCCACCCCTTCCCAGCCCAGTCATCAGCACCCTGCCCAGCTGCACACACCTGGTAGTCAGGCACAGGGAAGACACTGCTGAAGCCCCCCCCGCTGATATAGTCAGTCACCTCCCAGGTCACTCGGAAGGGGTTCTTAAATGCCGTGCCGCCAACCGTGGTGACGTAGGGGCTGTGGGGACAGAAGAGTGGGAGCTGCTCTGGCCAGGCACCAGGGGAAAACGTCTCACGGGGGACCAGCCCTTGCGCTAACTGTGGCTCTGCCCCCACGTCCCCCTCCCCAACCGGCCCTGGGGTCCTCAGGCCTCTCCCTGCCCCGGGGAACCCCTGTCCTCCTCCCCCAGCCCCACGTATGTTGCTGCCCCTCACAGGGGCTGATGGGCTGGGGCTATGCTGGGAGCGCTCTGCCATGGGCAGAGCGGGGCCAGGAGCAGGAACAGACTGCAGCCCCCAGTCCTTCGCCAGGGTACTCCCTGCCCCGGATTTCCCATCCCGTCCTCCCCCTTACCTGGAGGCTGGGAAGCTGGGCCGGAAAGTGTGGCTCCCTCCAGCAACCTTCCTGCAGCCAGCTCCCTCATCACCTGCAAGGCAGGCGTGCTGGGTCAGCTGGGATCAGAGGAAACGGCCAGGAACCCCTCTCCCCACCCAGTGCTGAGGGGCGCAACTGGGGGGCTCAGCCCGCTCAGAGGGCAAGAGGCACAGGCAGGCTGCACGTACCTGAGGCAAAGAGCACCGTCAAGCCCCGCACCGCTGCCTTCATAAACTCCACATTGACGCGCTCCATGTAGGCCCGCGACAGGCTGTCCTCGTAGTCCCCGTAACTCACGGAGTGCACCCAGGGCACGGAGGACATGTTGCTAAGCAGCAGCAGCCAGGCCAGGAAGGGCTCCTGGCTCTCATGCCTCCCTGCAAGGGGCAGCAGAGAGGGGACTGGAGTGAAGGTACATTGCCTGGACTAGAGCAAGCCAAGCCCCCGGGAACGGCTCATCCTGGGCCATGAGAGAGATGAGCTTAGTGCAGGACATCTAATGCCCCTGCTAGAACTTACACACAATACTCACTGCAGCCACCACATGGCCAGCAGCCTTGGCAAGTCCTTGGCCTCAGAAACATCCAGTGGCAGTGAGTTCCACAGGTTTAATTACACAGTGTGTGTGACAAAATTTCCTTTTCCTGTCACTGATTGTCCACTGTCCTGGTGCTGAGAGACAGGGAAAACCAGCCCTCCATCTCCTCCTCACCTCTTGGCCAATCAGTAGTTACACTTTCCTCACGTCACCTTTTTCATATCCATTCTCGCAGTCACTTCAATTTCTCATGCACTCAAGAGAAAGAAAAGGTGCTGGCCCAAGAGCTCTCTGAACCACTCCTATTGGGGAAGATCCACAGGACTGCAAGAAGGCTCACACTGTGCCAGTCGTTATCGAGAGAAAACGGGACAGGCTGTGTGATTGCAAGTCTGGCAGTCTGACAATGGGGGTGGCTGATATAGGACTCGGCTAATAAAGAATGCAAGAAGGGCAGCAATAACAATCCACAGGGGTTTATGGAAATTTACAACTTCTCAGATGAGGTTATGAGCTATGAGTTTGGCAGATAAAGGTAACAGTGTTGATGTAAAAGCCTTAGATTTCGGTAAGCATGTGACTTGGTACCACATGACATTTTGATTACAAAATCTAGAAAGATATAAAATTAACATGGTGCACATTCAATGATTTAACTAGAAATCATCAAGCAGGTACTTTTCTTGTGAGGACCTGCAGGGATCAGGCTTTGGCCTCCGCTGTTTAACATTTTGTATCAAAGACCTGGAAGGAATACATATAATTACAGACGCCATCTCTAGATCAACACGGTGGGTGAGCTGATCGCTTGTATCGGACCCACGTCTGCATTCACACTACCCAGAGCTCCTGTTCTGCCACCACCTTGCCTTTCTAGTGCCCTGCCACCAGCAGTTACCCCAGCAGTGCCAAGTTCCTGGGTGACACAAAGCCTGGGGGAGGGATAAATCAGAAGATCAGAGGTGAAAAAGCACCAGTGCGGTAGCCTGCTGCCCCTCCCGGCTGGAAGTGCAGGGGCTGCAGTTTGGTTCAATGGCTTTCAGCACCAACCTCCTTCCACACACCTCCAACACCCCTCCCTGTAAGAAACTGCGGCGGGCTCTGAATTACTGGCTACAAATAGGCTTTTTAATGTGTCCCAGGCTAGGCCTGCAGGACCAAAACGCGTTCGGGCTGGGCACTCTAACCGCAGCGCCTCTGTGAAGGACTCAGGAGTCACGGTGGATAATCAGCTGAAGCCAGGATGACGCTGCAGCCCACAGCGCTAATGTGACCCTTGAATTTATTATGAACAGGGGACTGACTCTCAAGGAGCAGCAGGGAAGTTGCCGGACTGCTGCAGCGGCACTGGTGTGAATCCAGCCCTACTGCCCACAAATCCACAGGGCCGTGGGAAAATGGCAGAGTTCCAAAATGCCCCAAAAGAACGATGAAAGGAGGGATGAAAATCTTATAGTGACTGAGACCTTCAGGCCCACCAAAGGCGGGGGGAGGGGAGGAGTGTAACTGCCCCAGGGCCCAGAGATTCAAGGGGGCCCAGAGCTCCCGGCTGCCCCTGCTGCTACTGTGACAGCAGTGGCGGCCAAAAACCCCAGACCCCTTTGAATCTGCACGGCTCAAAGGACTGGGGACGGGTGCTGTAGTCTGGGCAGCACTAAGGGCTGACTGCCCTCAAACCCTCCACTTCCACTTGAGCCCCACCCCTTCTGAGGGCAAGAAGCTGCCCCTCCCACTTGCCCCAGGGCCCACACTGGCTATTGACCCAGCTGGAGACCCATACCAAAGGCCTGGTCCATACTGCAAATTCACTTGCCATGTGGACCCTGCTACAGCAAATGCCAAGTTCCTAGTACATTGCCCTGTACACGGCTGTCCATCAACGTGCAGGACAGAACCTTCTGTGTACCTAGTAGGGGCCACATGACAAGCTGGTCTACTGTAGAGTCACACCCTGGCTTGTCGTGCATTAATTGGCTATGCAGCGACGCCAAAGAGAAGGTTGAGCGCTGATCTGAGCACAGTCTATCAGCACCTGCATAGGGAACAATTTTCAGAATGGACTTTGTAGTCTAGCAGGGAAAGAGAAGAAGAACCAGTGGCTGGAAGCTGAAGTGAGAAATTTACACTGGAAATAAGGTGCAATGAAAAAAACCCACAATAACTTTGTGGAACAAATTACTAAGGTTGGACATTAGGAAAAAGTTCCTAACTGTCATTAGGTTGGACATTAGGAAAAAGTTCCTAACTGTCAGGGTAGTTAAACACTGGAATAAATTGCCCAGGGAGGTTGTGGAATCTCCATCTCCGGAGATATTTAAGAGTAGGTTAGATAAATGTCTATTAGGAATGGTCTAGACAGTATTTGGTCCTGCCATGAGGGCAGGGGACTGGACTCGATGACCTCTCGAGGTCCCTTAAAGTCCTAGTATTCTATGATTCTAAGGTCTATGGTGGATTCTCCAGTCTGTGGCAATTTTAACTCAGTGACCGGTGGCTTGCCCAGAAAATCTGCTCTTGTTCAGACAGGAGTGGAAGAGGTTCTCTGGCCGGTTTAGGTCAGACAAGATGATCCACACAGCTCCTTGGGCATTCTAGCCTATTAATCACTCTGCAGTGGAGTTTTGCGCCTCTCTCTGAGCCTGGAGCAGCGGCATAGCGAGGGTGTTATGCGCCCAGGGGAAAAGGCAAAATTTGCGCCCCTCCCCCGCCACTGCTGCCATGCAGTGGGGCCCCAAACCTGGCGTATGGCAGAGCCTGACCCTGGGAGTAGGAAGGGAGCTTGTACTGCATCTTCCCCCACCCCCTCTAGTTTGGGGCCAGGCCCCCGCATGCAGGAGATGGAGGAGGAGCAGGCTGGGGGCGGAGAGGCAGGGAGGAGGCTCCACCCGGTGGCGGAAGGGGGGGAGGAGGAGCAGGCGAGCCGAGGGGGAGTGGAGGAGGACTAAACTGGCTCCTCCCCAGCCTCCCTCGCTACGCCACTGGCCCGCGAGCTGGGCCGCAGTGTAGAGTGATCTGCTGACGCCGAGCGCTCTCCACCAAAGCACACAGAGAGCGCTAGCTGCCAACTTACCGCTGTGAGGTACCTCGGGAGGCAGCGCCAGCCCCATGAACTCACACAGGCCCGAGTGCTGCACCTGGGCCCGATGGGGCCAGCCCTGCAGTGTCCAGATGAGGCCACACAGTGGGCTGCCCCCCAGGCCGCAGAACAGGCTCTGCACTGTGCACTCTTAGCTCCTGGGAACACCTTGCCTGAGTTTCTGCCCCTCCCATGAGTCCTGGCCCTTTCCCTGAGCTGGAGGGGGCAATGAGGGCCCTGTCAGGGCAGGCGCACCCCCCAGCATCACTACTTTGTATTTACTGCCATGGGATTCCAGCTGCCATGGCACTGCCCATCCCCCTGGCAGGCCCGATCTCTCCCCAGCTCCTCACAGCTCTGTGCTCCTGACGGACCCGAACGACTTCTCCCCTCCCCCACTGTCCTGAGCATGAAAAAGCACGTCCCCAAGACAGGAGCCAGCTCAGACCTTGCTAGCCCGGCTTTCCCCGTCTGCTGTGGGGAGACCAGCCCGGTCAGCCTGGCGCTGTGTTTTCTGTCTGTCCTGAGTTGGGAAAGGCCTCTTGCAGCATGAACACATGACCTGGGTCTGAGAGATCCACTTTCATCCCTGTGGCACGAGGGAGATGGGACCAACTGCCCCCAGAGTCACCAAGTGAGGGAGCAGAGGGGATTAAATGCAATGGCGAGGGCTGGAGAGGCTGGTGCCCCCTTGGGGAGGCGCCTGGCCTGGCCAACATCAGGGGTGGGGATACCGGCTGTGTGAGGAGGGTCAGAGGGACACAGGGACAGGCCTGTATCAAATGGGGATACCGGCTGTGAGAGGAGGGTCAGAGGGACACAGGGACAGGCCTGTATCAAATGGGGATACCAGCTGTGAGAGGAGGGTCAGGGGGACACAGGGGCAGGCCTATATCGGATGGGGATACCGGCTGTGTGAGGAGGGTCAGGGAGACACAGGGGCAGGCCTATATCGGATGGGGATACCGGCTGTGTGAGGAGGGTCAGGGGGACACAGGGGCAGGCCTATATCGGATGGGGATACCGGCTGTGTGAGGGGGGTCAGGGAGACACAGGGGCAGGCCTATTTCGGATGGGGATACCGGCTGTGTGAGGAGGGTCAGGGGGACACAGGGGCAGGCCTATATCGGATGGAGATACCGGCTGTGTGAGGAGGGTCAGGGAGACACAGGGGCAGGCCTGTATCGGATGGGGATACCGGCTGTGTGAGGAGGGTCAGGGAGACACAGGGGCAGGCCTATATCGGATGGGGATACCGGCTGTGTGAGGAGGGTCAGGGAGACACAGGGGCAGGCCTGTATCAGATGGGGTTACCGGCTGTGTGAGGAGAGTCAGGGAGACACAGGGGCAGGCCTGTATCGGATGGGGATACCGGCTGTGTGAGGAGGGTCAGGGAGACACAGGGGCAGGCCTATATCGGATGGGGATACCGGCTGTGTGAGGAGGGTCAGGGAGACACAGGGGCAGGCCTATATCGGATGGGGATACCGGCTGTGTGAGGAGGGTCAGGGAGACACAGGGGCAGGCCTATATCGGATGGGGATACCGGCTGTGTGAGGAGGGTCAGGGAGACACAGGGGCAGGCCTATATCAGGGGTAGGGTCAATACCTGCATTGCTGAAGACCCAGGTGGAGATGTTGGCACCTGAGCTCATGATGTACTCCACATCCAGACTGGCCTCCAGCCCCGCCTTGCCCGACCCTTGGTGCCCGACCACCTGGTCCACCTGGGAGCAGTGCCCAAAGCTACTTGCGAAGAGCTGCATGAACTCAGCCAGGTCCGCAGGGTGGAAATACTGCTCTAGGAACTGTGGGGACAAGTAAGGAGGCTGTAACGTTCCGCACTCTGCCCAGAGCTCTGCCCCCTCCCCTGGACTCCCAGACCTGGATACAGGCCAGAAGCAAGCACAACCCCTGCAGGAATCCCACAGGCTGTCCCTAAGCCTGCTTCACACAGGCCAGGCACTCTTATGGGGTGTGTGTAACCCCGGGTACATAGGCACAAACCAGACGCTGTTACGGGGGGGTGTAACCACAGACTGAGGTGGAGATGGATGTAGGAGATGGACGTGTTGAGAGTCGCTGGGTTAGGTTCAAAGGGGTAAAAAACAAGGGTGATGCCATGCTAGGGGTCTACTACAGGCCACCTACCCAGTAGGTGGATGAGGCTTTTTTAAAACAACTAACAAAATCATAGAATCATAGAATACTAGGACTGGAAGGGACCTCGAGAGGTCATCGAGTCCAGTCCCCTGCCCTCATGGCAGGACCAAATACTGTCTAGACCATCCCTGATTGACATTTATCTAACCTACTCTTAAATATCTCCAGAGATGGGAGATTCCACAACCTCCCTGGGCAATTTATTCCAGTGTTTGACTACCCTGACAGTTAGGAACTTTTCCTAATGTCCAACCTAAACCTCCCTTGCTGCAGTTTAAGCCCATTGCTTCTTGTTCTATCCTCAGAGGCCAAGATGAACAAGTTTTCTCCCTCCTCCTTATGACACCCTTTTAGATATCTGAAAACTGCTATCATGTCCCCCCTCAATCTTCTCTTTTCTAAACTAAACAAACCCAATTCCTTCAGCCTTCCCTCATAGGTCATGTTCTCTAGACCTTTAATCATTCTCGTTGCTCTTCTCTGGCCCCTCTCCAATTTCTCCAAATCTTTCTTGAAATGAGGTGCCCAGAACTGAACACAATACTCCAATTGAGGCCTAACCAGCGCAGAGTAGAGTGGAAGAATGACTTCTCGTGTCTTGCTCACAACACACCTGTTAATGCATCAAATCATCCAAAGCGCAGAATTTGGTGGTGATGGAGGAATTCAACTATCCAGACATATGTTGGAAAACTAACACAGTGGGGCACAGACTATCCAATAAGTTCTTGGACTGCATTGGAGACAATTTTTTTATTTCACAAGGTTAAGAAAGGTACTTGTGGGGAAGCTGTTCTAGATTTGATTTGAACAAATAGGAAGGAACAGGTTGAGAATTTGAAACTGGAAGGCGGCTTGTGTGAAAGTGATCATGAAATCACAGAGTTCACGATTCTAAGGAATGGTAGAAGGGAGAACAGCAAAATAGAGACAGTGGATTTCAGGAAGGCAGATTTTGGTAAGCTCAGAGAGCTGATAGGTAAGGCCCCATGGGAAGCAAGACTAAGAGGAAAAACAACTGAAGAGAGTTGGCAGTTTTTCAAAGGGACATTCTTAAGGGCCCAAAAGCAAGCTATTCCGCTGCGTAGGAAAGATAGAAACTATGGCAATAGGCCGCCTTGGCTTAACCAGGAGATCTTGCATGATCTAAACATCACAAAGGAGTCATATAAAATGAGGAAACTAGGATAAATTACAAAGGATGAATATAAGCAAACAACACAGGTATGCAGGGTCAACATTAGAAAGGCAAAGGCACAAAATGATCTCAATCTAACTAGAGACATACAGGGTAACAAGAAGACATTCTATAAATATATTACAAGCAAAAGGAAGACCAAGGACAGGGTGGGCCCATTGCTCCGTGAAAAGGGAGAAACAGTAACAGGAAACTTGGAAATGGCAGAGATACTTAATGACTTCTTTGTTTCGGTCTTCACCAAGAAGTCTGATGATGAAGGAATGCCTAACATAGTGAATGCTAGTGGGAAGCGGGTAGGTTTAGAAGATAAAATAAAAAAAAGAACACGTTAAAAATGACTTAGAAAAGTTAGATGTCTGCAAGTCACCAGGGCCTGATGAAATGCATCCTAGAATATTCAAGGAGCTGACAGAGGAGGTATCTGAGCCTTTAGCTATCATCTTTGAAAAATCATGGAAGTTGGGAGAGATTCCAAAACACTGGAAAAGGGCAAAGAGAATGCCTATTTATAAAAAGGGAAATAAGAACAACCCAGGAAACTACAGAGCAGTCAGTTTAACTTCTGTGCCAGGGAAGATAATGGAGCAAGTAATTAAGGAAATCATCTGCAAACACCTGGAAGATAATTAGGTGATAGGTAACAGCCAGCATAGATTTGTAAAGAACAAATCATGTCAAACCAATCTGATAGCTTTCTTTGATAGGATAACAAGTCTTATGGATAAGGGAGAAGCGGTGGACATGGTATACCTAGACTTTAGTAAGCAGGGCTCGACAAATAGTGTAATCTACTCGCTCATGGCGAGTAGATTACACCCCGGAAGAGCCGGCGCGGAGCGATCTGCACGTGCGCAGAGCGCAGAACCGCGCAGCTGGCGAGCAGGGCTCACTGCCGCTCGGCGAGCCCTGTTAATAAGGCATTTGATATGGTCTCGCATGACCTTCTTATCAACATACTGGGCAAATACAACTTAGATGGGGCTACTATAAGGTGGGTGCATAACTGGCTGGATAACCCTTCTCAGAGAGTAATCAACAGTTCACAATCCTGCTGGAAGGGCATAACAAGTGGGATTCCGCAGGGGTGTTCTGGGACCGGTTCTATTCAATATCTTCATCAACAATTTAGATATTGGCATAGTGAGTACGCTTATTAAGTTTGCAGATGATACCAAGCTGGGAGGGGGTTGCAACTGCTCTGGAGGATAGGGTCACAATTCAAAATGATCTGGACAAACTGGAGAAATGGTCTGAGGAAAACAGGATGAAGTTTAATAAGGACAAATGTAAAGTGCTCCACTTAGGAAGGAACAATCCATTTCACACACACAGAATGGGAATAGACTGTCTAGGAAGGAGTCCTGCAGAAAGGGATCTAGGAGTCATAGTGGACTACTAGCTAAATATGAGTCAACGGTGTGATGCTGTTGCAAAAGAAGCAAACATGATTCTGGGATGCATTAACAGGAGTGTTGTGAGTAAGACATGATAAGTCATTCTTCCACTCTACTCTGCGCTGATTAGGCCTCAATTGGAGTCTTGTGTCCAGTTCTGGGCACCACATTTCACGAAAGATGCGAAGAAATTGGAGAAGGTTCAGAGAAGAGCAACAAAAATGATGAAAGGTCTAGAGAACATGACCTATGAGGGAAGGCTGAAGGAATTGGGCTTATTTAGTTTGGAAAAGAGAAGACTGGGAGAGGACATGATAGCGGTTTTCAAGTATCTAAAAGGGTGTCACAGGGAGAAGGGGGGAAATTTGTTCTCCTTGGCCTCTTTGGATAGGACAAATTGGCTTAAATTGCAGCAAGGGAGGTTTAGGTTGGACATTAGGAAAAACTTCCTGTCAGGGTGGTTAAACACTGGAATAAATTGCCTAGGAAGGTTGTGGAATCTCCATATCTGGAGATATTTAAGAGAAAGTCAGACAGACATCTATCAGGGATGATATACACAGTGTTTGGTCCTGCCATGTGGGCAGGGGGCTGGACTTGATGATCTTTCGAGGTGCCTTCCAGTTCTAGTATTCAATGATTGTCTATGATTCTATACCTGGGCACAGGCTGGGTGCTGTTACGGGGGATGTAACCACAGGTACCAGGGCACAGGCCCGGCGCTTTTACAGGGGTGTAACCACGGATACCGGGGCACAGGCAGGGCGCTGTTATGGGGGTGTCACTGCAGGTACCGGGGCACAGGCCGGGCGCTGTTATGGGAGTGTAACCATGGGTAGCGAGGCACAAGCCCGGCGCTGTTGTGGGGGTGTAACCACGGATAGCGAGGCACAAGATGGGCGCTGTTGCGGGGGTGTAACCACGGGTACCGGAGCACAGGCCGGGCGCCGTTACGGGGGTGTAACCACAAGTAGCGAGGCACAAGCCGGATGCTGTTACAGGGGTGTAACCACGGGTACCAGGGCACAAGCAGGGCGCTGTTATGGGGGTGTAACCACGGGTACCGGGGCACAAGCAGGGCGCTGTTACGAGGGTGTAACTGCAGGTGCCGAGGTACAGGCCGGGCGCTGTTACGGGGGGTGTTACGCAGGTACCTGGGCACAGGCCTGGCTGTTATTGGGCAATGCTCCAATGTCCCGCTCTGTTAGGTTGTATCTCTGGCGAATGACAGCGGGCGTCACGCCCAGATGGAACGCTGCCCTCCCGTGCCGGTACCGTGCTGCCATCTCCTGCTTCCCCGAGGGAGTGTTCACCACCTTGCTCTGCGCAGGGAACCGATGCAGCCCCCCCACTGGTGCCAAGGAAAAAGCAAAGGATGCAGGGTTAGCGCCTGTGGCTGGCAGGGGGAGGGTTCTAGCTCCTCCTCCTTTGTGGTCTCCATAGGAGCAGCCAAAGCTCGTGCAGTGTGAGCCAGGCACTGCAGGACGGGCAATGCCTCTGTGCTGCAGACACAAGGCGCTTTGTTACGAGAGGCCACAAGCACATCTCCTCACCGCCCCCTGCATTGCTCCTGGGGAGCCTCCTGCTCCACATGCCCCGGTGTGTTCGCGTGTGTGCTGAGCGGCTGCTGCTCCCCACCCCACCGCCCTCCAGGCTGCATGGCAGCGGCAGGTAACACCACCACATCCCTTGCAGGGGCTGGGCCCCCAGCCAGTTACCACCACATGGCCAGAGCAGAGACCCTGGGACCAGCTGGGGACAGTGGGGCCCACATTTGGCAGCATGAGGGCCAAGGCTTCTCCCAGGGCCTGCCTGGGCATGAAGAGGGTGCAGCGGCTGAAACCAGCAGTAGCTAGCTGGGAGCAGCGGGGGACATGCAGCCCTCCCCCCAGCCCAGGGCAGCTCATACCAAAGTCGACGTGCTCGGCCAGCTCCTCGGGGAGGCTGTAGGGGACCGGTGAGCGCACAGCACTACGCTGGCCGCTCACATAGCGATGGAACTGGGCTCCTGGCAGGAGGCGCTCAGCCATGCTGCAAGAGAAAATCAACGCACCCCCTCAGCCTGGGCCAGAGGGGGAGCAGCTCCCTTCTCATTCCTAGGAACTCAGGCCAAGCATGGCCTCGCTCACTCCCTGGACACGCTGATATTCCCCAGGGCACAAACTGGCCCCCTGAATGGCCGGGTCCCCTTAATTCTCTAGCCTGGGGTCTGTCATGCTGCTCTGCTATCAGGACAGCCCCCTCCCCCTCTGGCCTGCTCACAGCCGCCAGCACTTGCACTCACTACCCCCAGCCTTGTCTCCTGGAAATGTGCATCTGTCCCGCTCCGCACAAGCTCCTGGGAGGCCTGTCGTTTCCCAGAATGAGCTATGCACAGCCCTGCTATCCCAAAGGGAGCATCCCACACACTCCCTCAAGCACAACGGGGAGCAGAGCAAGAGGTGCATGCACCACAGAAAGGTAGGCCCCGAGCTCTTGTGCATAAAAGTCAGGACTTTACAAAACGAAAACAAAGGAGCAAAGTGCAAGGAAACAACAAACTTCACCAGGTGAAGTGAACTGAAAAGCAAAGGTTCTGTCTCAGCACGGCCTGGGCCTCCTCCCCTTAGCAGCTGATGTCATGAGCAGAGATGGAGGACTAGAGAGGGGAATTGGAGGCCACCATCTCGCAGCCCTGGTTCATACACCAGAGTTACAAAGATCCAGAGGGGGAGCCGGGTTAGTCTGTAACTGAAAGAACTTAAAAAACAGCAAATAGTCTTTCAGCACCGTAGAGACTAACAAAAATGTAGATGGTATCATGAGTTTTCGTGGGCACAACCCACTTCTTCAGATAAATGGAGCTAAGGGGTCCAGGGTACAGAATGATTAAAGGTCTAGAGAACATGACCTATGAGGGAAGGCTGAAGGAATAGGGCTTGTTTAGTTTAGAAAAGAGAAGATTGAGGGGGGACATGATAGCAGTTTTCAGATATCTAAAAGGGTGTCATAATTAGGAGGGAGAAAACTTGTTCTCCTTGTCCTCTGAGGATAGAACAAGAAGCAATGGGCTTAAACTGCAGCAAGGGAGGTTTAGGAACTTTTTCCTAATGTCCAACCTAACTGCCAGGGTAGTCAGACACCAGAATAAATTGCCCAGGGAGGTTGTGGAATCTCCATCTCTGGAGATATTTAAGAGTAGGTTAGATAAATGTCTATCAGGGATGGTCTAGACAGTATTTGGTCCTGCCATGAGGGCAGGGGACTGGACTCGATGACCTCTCGAGGTCCCTTCCAGTCCTAGTGTTCTATGATTCTATGAGCCTCTGATGTGGTGGCTTATGTGGTTCGGTCCTGTGATGTAGGGTGACATTAAGCAGCTGATGTTGTAACTGTGCATGTCTACACTACAATGGTCACTGACTGTGTAATTCCAGCTCTGTGAAAGACCCAGCACATACAGTGATGTAGTTAGGGACTGTTGGCTGTCAGCCCAAGATAGGGCTCAAGGCAGGACTCTGACACTCCTGCCATGGGGGCACCCCCCCAAACCGCCTCCCTGCCCAGGGGCTCACACCCGGAACCCCCGCCCGAGGACTCACACCTGGAGCCCCCTTCCTGCCCGGGGGCTCTTCATCTCCCCCTCTGCATGAAGACTTAACCATGGCACCTCTGATTTCTGCAATATCTCAGATCTCGTCTGCTGGTTCAGATGCTGTAATGCAGCATCTGGAACTACAGTTGGCATAAAAGCGTTTTATAAAAACAAAACAAAAAGTTCTGAAGGAACTTTGGCTGATCACAATGGCAGTGATCGCCTTGCAGGCACTATTACCAAGTATGTCCATGTCTGTAGCCCCACCCCGCTTCTGCCGATCTGATTGACTATTTCTGATAGCCTGTTGGGCGTGGGAAAGTGTTTCTGAATCAAATAGGCCTAAGTTTGAATAGGTCAACTGCCTGCACTGAACTTTAAAAAGTACCTTTATTGGACACCATTAAACATGGCATGTTTAGCAAGCGTTACATGGTGGAGGAAAAGTCGGGGCGTGGGGGTTCTTCTGAAATTGCTGTCAAACTGATCACGTGTGCTAGAAAACAAGCTGGCTAGAGCGCTGTTTCTTGTCCCCATGGTTACCTGTACATACCACATTGGATGGATAGTCTGAGCTAGTGAAGATGACAGGGCCTCTAGATTATACGGAATGCCAAGCAAATGGGTTTAGTCTGCCACTGCAGTAGCTCCAGTTCTTGTCTTTAACAGTTCTAAAACACTGACGTGAAAATACTGCCCCTCTCAATCATGATTGTGCCGGGCCATGGTTGTCTTCTCTATACACCACGGCCTGATTTTGTAAGTCTCACACCCTGATGGGCTCAAGGCATTGTGAAGGGTGGAAAAGCAAGCTGAGAGGCATGAGTGCATATGAACACTTCTCTGGGGTGGAAAAATCAAACCCCGAGGATCCACTGAATAAAGAACTATAATCAATATTGTTATAGCCAAACCACACTGCACACCAGGCAAGTGAGAAGTAACTAAGGTCACCCTTGGGTACATGAAAGACAAGTTCAACAGGTTTGTTGCTTTTTGCCTCCTTTCAAATACCTTTTAAAAGAGTATCCTCTTTCTTAATTGCTGTTCAGTGACTATTAATACCTTTTAGGTAAATCAAGTACGTCTTTACATTTATTGACAGATGTGTCATGGAGAAATATAAATTCTAGCAACCTGTATAAAAAAATTACTGTCAACCGATTCCAAGCTCACAGTACCATGATTATGCAGTTTAGTGTTAATAGGTTGCACAAAGCAAGCTGGTAACTCCTTTTGGATTCAGAGGATTGTGTGTGGGAGGGGGATTCAGATGCCAAGAATAAGGCTACAAAAGGGATTCAGAGCTGACATGTCTGTAAACAGGTGCTGGGGAAAGGGAGGTCATATTGCTACATCATTTTTAATTTAAAAATACCTTAGAAAGGATAATGTGTGACAGGAAAGAAAACCTGCTCTCTCATTTTTCTTGATTTAAAAAGCACTAAAAAAAAGAATGTGTGGTGGGAAAAAACAGACTCCTTATCTCATCCGCTGATTTACATAACAAGGGGGGCTATTTAGCTTGCTCCTTTTAAAAGTCACCTCTTTGCAGAGCAAAAGAAAACACAATTTTTATCTGTGGCAAAGGGAGTGAAGTCAGCCTGTGTGCACTCCATATCAATCGAAGGGCTTTAAGAAAAACTGATGCCTTAAAAAGTTTAAAAAGTGGGAAAATACAAGCTTCTTATCTTGTATTCCCTGTTTCACAAAAGCTGCCTCATAAAATTTCTTTAGAAAAAGTTTCCTTTAGAAAATCTTCTAAAATCAAGCCTAGGGATCTCACAGTATGATTTGGCTGTCCAACACTTGTCTTCTGATCTTTGACAGGCTGCTTTTGCTGCATCTTCAAACTGTCCAAAACAGAGGGGCTGTGTCTACACTGGCGCAATCTTGCGCCAAAGCGGCCGTTCTTGCGCAAAAACTTGCTGCCTGTCTACGCTGGCCGTGTGTTCTTGCGCAAGTAAACTGACCTTCTACTGTATGAAATCAGGGCTTCTTGAGCAAGAACTATGATGCTCCCGCTCAGGAATAAGCCCTTTTGCTACTGTTCTTGCGCAAGAGGCCAGTGTAGACAGGCAACATGAATTTCTTGCGCAAGAAAGCCCAATGGTTAAAATGGCCATCAGAGCTTTCTTGAGCAAGAGAGCGTCTACACTGGCATGGATGCTCTTGCGCAAAAGCACATGCCAGTGTAGATGCTCTCTTGCACAACTACTTTAATGGAAGAACTCTTGCGCTAAAGAGTTTTTGCGCAAGATCGTGCCAGTGTAGACGTAGCCAGGGAGAAAACTTTTTTCGCGTGTATAAACTGGCTGTTACTAAGGGATTGTGGTTTTAACCCAGGGGGTTTCCTGCATGGTTATTTTTAACTGAAACGTGTGAAAGTGTTAAAAAGAGGACAAGGTGGTGGGAAAACATTTCTTCAAATAGGTTTGTCTTTAAAAATGTTTATTCTAGGGATGGGGAACCTAAGGCCCGGGGGCCAGATGCAGCCCCTGGCTTGCCTGGATCCAGCCCCCAAGGCTCAGGGCTCCCCCTAGCACTGGGGAACCTGGACTGGTGCTCCAGCCTCCTCACCGTCCAGGGTGGGCAATAATTTTTGATGGGAGGCCACGCCAAGAATTTGGAAAGTGGTCAAGGGCCACACTCTTCCATGATATTAATGGAGGAAGTGCAGGGTCTGGGAGGGAGGTTGGGTGCAGAAAGGTGCTTGGGGTAAGGGAGGGTGTTTGGGTGAAAGAGGCAAACTGGGGCCTCCTTGTGACCTGGAGCACAGGACTGGGGTGCAGGGGTTGGACTGTAACCTAGAGCAGGGAATGGAGGTACAGGAGGGGGTGCAGGTATTTGGGTTGTAAGCTAGAGCAGGAGGGGATTGTGATCTGGGGCAGCTCCCGGCTTACCTGGCTTCACGCCACGCGGTGCCACCCCCACCAGCTCTTGCTCATGGCGGGGCTGGGAGGGGGCCTGGCGAAGGGGGGGGTGGGCTGCCAGGGGGGGCCATGAGCCAGTCAGCAGCCTGCTGGGGGGACCGTGAGCCAGAGCTGGTGGGGGTAGTTAATGTCGAGCCCTGTTAATGAAGATAATTAAGTTAGGCTGGATGTGTCTAATTCATTGATATTTACATTTCCAAATCATATTCTAAGGCAGGGAAATTGCCTTTGTTGTGTGTTAACCAGTTAAGATCTTTATTCGAGCCTAAGATGATAGTATCAAACTTGTAAATGAACTCCAATAAGCAGATAGAAAACTGAATTGTACCCACGAAAGCTCATGATACCATCTACGTGTTTTATTAGTCTTTAAGGCACTGCTAGACTATTTGTTGTTTTTTAAGTTTTTCCTTATGAAATTTCATTCTTGCAACTAGGCTCTGCATCATCTTCTTGCCCTGCTTACTCGATTTCTTTTTTTTCCACAGGGAACAAATGACTTCAAAATATTCCCAGATAGGGTCTCTCTTGTGGCCAGAAGCCACGGCTATTTTTCTAAGGCAAAAGCGAGGGGGAATACAGAAAGCTGTGTGTGTGCTGAATAATGTCTTCCCTTTTTCTTTCTAGTCCACTCCAGTGTTCCTGTCTATGCTGCCTCTGCCCTTTCCTGTATATTGTCTCTCTGTCTTGAGATAATGTCTTAACGAACTCCTCTGTCGTGCTTGCCCCAGGACCATCATCATATAAGCGCAGAACAGAAACAATCCGATCCAGCCTGTGTCCATCTTTGCACATGTCACTTTAGTCTGCTGAGAAACAGAAATGGAAAGCCCAGAACTTTCAGGAAGCAAGAGCTGGGTGTTAGGCTGGGTGTTAGCCATTCATTCATTTCATGGGACTGTAAGCGTAGCTGTAGCATGTCTGTGATGAGATTTAATTGTGACATTTTTAAATAAGAAATTTAGTATTTTATTGATGATTTTTAAAAAAATAAAAAAAAATCCAATTTTTTTAAATCATCAATTTGTATCCACCCTGTTCCATATACATGTTAAGAACTTGAAGGCTCTGGGTGTCCCTAAACTTCTGACTGTCAGAAAAGGAGGCTGGACAACAGAGAATGGATCCCTTGATAAGCTTCCCTGTTCTGTTGATTCTTCAGAAGTGTCTGGTATTTTTGGCTACTGTCGGAGGACAGGATGCTCAGCTAGGCAGACTACTGATCTGTTTGGACATGTTCAAAATATCATTTAGAATCACAGAATCCTAGGGGCTGCAGAGACCTCAGGAGTCATCAAGTCTAGCCCCCCTGCCCAAAGGAGAACCAACCTCAACTAAATCACCCCAGCCAGGGCTTTGTCAAGCCGGGTCTTCAAAACCTCTAGGGATGGAGATTCCATCCCCCCACAAACTCCCCCCCCAGGGAACCCATCCCAATGCTTCCCCACCATCCTAGGGAAATAGTTTTTCCTAATATCCTACCTAGACCTCCCCCACACTGCCACTTGAGACCATTGCTCCTCGTTCTGTCATCTGTCACCACTGAATTAAAGGCTGCTATCAAATCCCCCCTCACTCTTCGCTTCTGCAGACTAAACAGACCCAACTCCCTCAGCCTCTCCTCATAGGTCATGTGCTCCAGCCCCCCTCATCATTTTGGTTGCCCTCCGCTGGGCCCTCTCCAATGCGTCCACATCCTTTATATAGTGGGGGGCCCAGAACTGGACTCAACACTCCAGATGTGGCCTCACCAGAGCCAAATAAAGGGGAATAATCACTTCCCTAGATCTGCTGGCAATGTTCCTCCTAATGCACCCTAATATGCCATTAGCCTTCTTAGCTACAAGGGCGCCCTGTTGACTCATATCCAGCTTCTCATCCACTGTAATCCCCAGGTCCTTTTCTGCTGAACTGCTGCTTAGCCAGTCGGTCCCCAGCCTGTAACAGTGCTTTCCTACCAGCATTTCTGTTACAATGCAATCCAACACCCCAACTATTACACTGCCCTACAGAGTATCCTACTCCAAATGCACATGAGCCAAAGGCACAAAGTTCTAGATTTTCCCTATGCCAGGCAATAATATATAATTGGGGCCCCAGTGCCCCTGCACCTTAGACATTCTTTGCAGTTCACCTTGGCAACGGAAGCTGTAGGTTCTGTTAACACTGCATTGCCATTGACAAATACATCAGACAACTCGGGAACTGAACCAGAAGACAGACATGAACATGCCAGAATTATTTTACTGCTGTATTATTTGCTTTTCTGTTACTGAGCATCCAGTTTTTCAAGCAATGATCATTTGTCTAATGCAGGCTGCAAACTGCCCAACCAACAGCAGACAGAAAGGGAACTATTAGATGCCATGACTGGCAGCTCGAGGATGGCTGGAGTAACGTGCACAATGGCCAGGGGTAGCAAACTGTGCGGATGTGGGAAAAACTATGGATTATGTATCAGGAGCTAATAGTAGAAGCCATAGGATGACTGGAAAGTACTGACACACACTGGAAAGAGAAGCCAAGTCACTAACAAAAGCACTATACAACTGTGCTGTTAAGAACTACCTGACAAAGCATGGGACACAATTTGGAACAATAAACCACACCACAGTTACAGATACACGGACATCAGACTAGTTTAAATCTACTCAGACTACCCTTACACTATGTACTTTGATGAAACAACATTGCAGATTGCACCGACCTATGAAATCCCAACCCCCGGTGACACACGACAGACCAAACAACATGTTCACCCGCAGTATTTTAGGGCTGTGAGTGATCATGAGGCAGACCCAGAGGATACAGCAGTGGTGGCCTGTGAGATTCAGGAGATCAGACTGGAGGATTTGGTGGTCTCTTCTGGTCTTAATCTCTGTGATACTCAAGACCTATTGGCACTTTCTGGTCAACACTAAGGATGTAAAGGACTAGTCTATCCAATAAACAAATGCTTATTGGATAGTCAACAGGATAGTCGACTAGTTGTTCCCCATCCCGCCAAGTTAGCAAGGGGGAAGAAGAGGGGTGTACTTAAAAGCAGCAGCGCTGCTTGGATCCCGAGCTCCGTGCGGCGCTGCTGCTTTGAAATGCCAGACCTCGGGCTCCATGCAGCATTTCAAAGCAGCAGCGCCACGTGGAGCCCAGGATCAGCTGGGGACTGACCCCGGGCTTCACATGGTGTGCCAGCTTTGAAACGTACAAGCGGGGGCTCTTGTGCATTTCAAAACGGAAGCGCACGCGTGGAGCCTGGAGTCAGCGGGACTTCCCGCCAGCCCTGGGCTCCACGCTGCATTCCAACTTTGAAATGCACAAAGAACTCCCGCTGGGGCTCTTGTACATTTCAAAGGCGGAACGCAGAAGTGCTCATCGACTAGTCAATGGAAATTCCTTCGACTACTCGACTAGCAAATTAACCGCTACTTAACATCCCTAGTTAACACAGGAACGAGGAAGCGATTCCCCTGATCAGCCACAGAGATAGCCCAAAGCCATGCAGCCCCAACCAGTAGGGCAGGCGCCAACCAGAACACAGCATGGGACCTTCTCCAGGGCTTACATTCCTGCTGCGACTCAGACCACAGGGGCCTGGCTTCTCCTTACATCCAGGCAGTGCCAGCAGAGCTTCTGTGGCAAGCCCAGCCCTGCCCCCACCAAGGGACTTACCCAGCTGGCATCACGCACTCTAGGAAGTCCATGGTGCTAATGGTCTTGCAGCCCTTGATGCCATAGGCCGCCAGCCACTTGTGCACAGTGCTGAGCGTGAGGCGAGATGGCTGGACAAGCATGCGTAGCTCCTCCAATGACAGGTACTTGCCTGCAGCACAGGAAAAAGACAGCAGCAGTGCCAGGATGAGTTGGGCGAAGCAGGGCAGCTCTCTGCTGGAAGAGTCCAGCTCTCCCCATCACACAGGGAAACAGTTTCACATTTAAGCCCTTGGGCTCCTAGCAGCAGCTGGAACACAGCGGGTGCGTCTAGACTGGCAAGATTTTGCAGCACCTGTTTGCCCAAAACTTGCCGCCTGTCTACACTGGCCACGAGAATTCGCAAGAACACTAACTTTGTAATGTACAAAATCAGTGCTTCTTGCGCAAATACTTTGATGCTCCCGGCCAGGCATAGCCCTCTTGCGCAAGAATACTTGCACAAGAGGGCCAGTGTAGACAGGAACGCATTTCTTGCGCAAGAAAACCCAATGGCTAAAATGGCCATCGGAGCTTATTAACAGAGCATCTATACTGGGCACGGATGCTTTGGCGCAAAGGCACATGCCAGTATAGACGCTTGAAATACTTTTAACGGAAAACTTTTCCGTTAAAAGTATTTGCATGAAATCATGCCAGTCTAGACGCAGCCAGGATGTTTCACCCCCATGTTGTCAGACCCTGTTCTTTTCAGTATCTGAACCCAGAAACAACAGCCCAGGCTGGGCAGAGACACACGGCCCAGTGTAGGGGAAGCAGGGGGCAGCTGCATGAGCAGCCCCACGGCCCTCTGGAAGAACCCCTCAGGCCCCACTCTCTCGATGGGAGTTACCATACTGAGGTGAATCGAGGTCTGAGACTCTCCCCACCAGCTTCGCCAGCCGCTCCACGTTCTGCTGCCTGAGGGCAAAGGTCAACACGAGCTCATCCAAGGGGGCGACCCGTCCCACATGGCTCCATCCCTTAGGGATCCTGAGGGGAAAGAAGATGCTGCGGTGACCTGGCAGGATCCAAACAGCATGAGCACAGACAGCGCCAGGCAGAAACAGACCAGCTCAAGGGGCACCCTATTTACGTTTACATATGTGTTGTGGGGGGAACCCCAAAACTGTTCCTGCTTAGGACCCGGGTGGGTTAGCACTGTGGGGGTTGGGGGATTTGCAGTTACACTGGGAAACCCATGACTCCCACATCCCTTATCCCCCCCCAGCCAGGGAAACTTCTCCCCCCCACTCCCTGAGCCAAGGACCACCCTCCCCCAACTGGGTATTCTAGGTGCAAAAGTGAGAGAGCGGGCAGTGGGAGGGGACGAAGAACATCAGTGGGGTTGGGGAGGCCTTCAGGCAGAGCAGAACCCAACACTGGGCGTTCAGTCCCTGCTCACAGGGCAGCACTTACTGGAGACTGTGATCCTGCTCCGGGGCCCATCCCTGCGCTAGGCACCACCAGGCCACAAGACTCACAGCAACCGCCAGCAGGAACCTGCCTCTGCCAGGACAGTGGACGGCATCAGGGCTTGAGTAGGGAAACCCCCAAGACTCTGCCCCTGCCAAAGAGACCCCTCCTCTCTCAGACACCACACTTCCCCTTCCCCCGTCGTTGGGGAGACCTCCCCCCCACACACAGAGCCTGCAGCCCTTTCCCCTTCCCCTGCTGGGGAGACTCCCACACACAGACTCCGCTCCCAGAGGGGAGACCCCTCCTCCATCAGACCCCCACACTAGGGAGACCCCTCCCCCCCAATCTTATCTCCCCCCCTCCCGGCCAGGAGACCCCTCCCCACACTCCTCAACCTCCACGCTAAGGAGACCCTCATCCCTCCCCACGCTAGGCAGACCCCTCCGCCACACTCCTCCTCCCCCCACGCTAGGAAGACCCCACCCCACACCCTCCTCCTCCCTCCCCGCGCCAGGCAGACCCTCCCCACACTCCTCATCCCCCCACGCCAGGGAGACCCCACGCCAGGGAGACCCTCCCCACACTCCTCACCCCCCACGCTAGGGAGACCCTCCCACACTCCTCGTCCCCACGCTAGGAGACCCCTCCCCACACTCCTCGTCCCCCACGCCAGGGAGACCCTTCCCCCACACTCCTCATCCCCCCACGCTAGAGACCCTCCCCCCACACTCCTCATCCCCACGCTAGGGAGACCCCCCCCACACTCCTCATCCCCTCGTTACCGCGCCGCGACTTCCATCCCACCCCGGCTCCCAGCCCGAGTCGGAGTCACGTGCCCAGTGGGTCACATGACCCGAGAACGCCCAGCGAGGAAGCAGGCGCTGGAGTGGGGTCGGTGTCGCGTTTGCAGGGGCGGGGCGCAGCAGGCTGGGGGCGGGGTCGCGGACCGGTGCGGGCAGTTTGCCCCCACCCGCATCCCTGCCCCACCTCCGCCCTCCCCCTCCCCACCCGCAACACCTGCCCCCACCTCCCCTCCCCTCACCCGCAACCCCTGCCCCCCACCTCCCCACCCGCAACCCCTCACCTCCGCCTCTCCCCACCCATCCCCTGCCCCCCACCTCCCCACCCGCAACCCCTCACCTCCGCCTCTCCCCACCTGCAACCCCTGCCCCCACCTCCCCACCCGCAACCCCTCACCTCCGCCTCTCCCCTCCCGCATCCCCTGCCCCCACCTCCCCACCCGCAACCCCTCACCTCCGCCTCTCCCCCACCCGCAACCCCTCCCCACACCTCCGCCCCTCCCCACCCGCAACACCTGCCCCCACCTCCGCCTCCCCCCACCCGCAACCCCTGCCCCCACCTCCACCCCTCCTCACCTGCAACCCCTGCCTCCACCTCCTCCTCACCCGCATCCCCTGCCCCCTCCTCACCGCATCCCCTGCCCCCACCTCCCCTCACCCGCAACCCCTGCCCCTCCCCCACCGTCCCATCCGCATCCTCTGCTCCCTCCTCCACAATCCCACCCACAGCCTGTCTAGTGCTTCCTGTAGGGCCAGGAGGCGGGAGAGGTTGCTGGTGGAGCAGGAGGCTCTGTCTGGAAGTGCCTGACCCAGCAGGGGTGGAAAGATAGATGCTCGTGTAACTTAGTGTGAGTCGCTGTCCCGTGCCGTGGCACTTGGAGATAAGAACAAGGGAGCGCTGCAGCCTAAGCTGAGAGACAGATGGCTTTATACCTCATGGGGCAGAGGCTCCTACACTAAGCCCCACAGCGTGGATGGGTCGGTGCCTTGCCCAGGGGCTAGGCTGGGTGTGGACGTGCCAGGCCCGCCACAGCGGCTAGGCTGGGTGTAGCTGCAAGGGCTCCCTGTCCGTCCTGAGATCTGCTTTTGTTCCAGCTGGGGGAGCCCTGACCCCTGAGTTTCCTTACAGCCCCCATCCCCCTGGTAGGCTGTGGGTGGAGCCCAGAGAAAAGCAGGGAGGTGCCACCTCCAGCCCTCAGGACAGGAGGGTGGGGTGTGGTGACAAGGGGTGGGGCCTATTCTTCTGGCCCCCTGCCCCCTGGAGAATAGCCTGGCTGGGCCCCACTGCGGATGCCTGTGGGATGAGGTGGCTGGGGGGAGCTGCACCCAGATAAATATTTACAGAGCTGTTCTAGCAGTAACCCAAACAACCGGGTCCCAGACGCCGCTGTGGCCTGTGCTGCTCTCCCATGGGCGGAACGGGTCCAGCCAGGGCTGTGGGGGAGGGAGAGTCTGGGGAGTGCAGGGCCTAGGGCTGGGGGGCTGTGCCTCTCAGGTCCTGGCAGGGAGACACTCGGGGGACGGGGGGCTGTGCCCCTCAGGTCCTGGCAGGGAGACACTCGGGGGACGGGAGGCTGTGCCTCTCAGGTCCTGGCAGGGAGACACTCGGGGGACGGGAGGCTGTGCCTCTCAGGTCCTGGCAGGGAGACACTCGGGGGACGGGGGGCTGTGCCCCTCAGGTCCTGGCAGGGAGATGCTTGGGGCAGAGTGGGGACTGTGCCCCTCAGGTCCTGGCAGGGAGACGCTCGGGGGACGGGGGGCTGTGCCCCTCAGGTCCTGGCAGGGAGACGCTCGGGGGACGGGGGGCTGTGCCCCTCAGGTCCTGGCAGGGAGACGCTCGAGGACGGGGGGGCTGTGCCTCTCAGGTCCTGGCAGGGAGACACTCGCGGGACGGGGGGCTGTGCCCCTCAGGTCCCGGCAGGGAGATGCTTGGGGCAGAGTGGGGACTGTGCCCCTCAGGTCCTGGCAGGGAGACGCTCGGGGGACGGGGGGCTGTGCCCCTCAGGTTCTGGCAGGGAGACGCTCGGGGGACGGGAGGCTGTGCCCCTCAGGTCCTGGCAGGGAGATGCTTGGGGCAGAGTGGGGACTGTGCCCCTCAGGTCCTGGCAGGGACACACTTGGAGGACGGGGGGCTGTGCCCCTCAGGTCCTGGCAGGGAGACACTTGGAGGACGGGGGGCTGTGCCCCTCAGGTCCTGGCAGGGAGACACTTGGAGGTTGGGGGGCTGTGCCCCTCAGGTCCTGGCAGGGAGACGCTCAGGGGACGGGGGGCTGTGCCCCTCAGGTCCTGGCAGGGAAACACTCGGGGGACGGGAGGCTGTGCCTCTCAGGTTCTGGCAGGGAGACACTCGGGGCAGAGTGGGGGGCTGAGTCCCTCAGGTCCTGGCAGGGAGACGCTCGGAGGATGGGGGGCTGTGCCCCTCAGGTCCTGGCAGGGAGATGCTTGGGGCAGAGTGGGTCTGTGTCCCTCAGGTCCTGGCAGGGAGATGATCGGGGGGCGGGGGGGCTGTGCCCCTCAGGTCCATGCAGGGAGACGCTTGGGGGACGGGGGGCTGTGACCGGAAAGCGTAGCTGCTCAGGGGGAGAGGGACCAGGCCAGGCCTGCTAGGCAGATGCTCTTCCACCCTCTGCGGTGCCAGCTTGGGTGCAGCTCCTCTGAAACGAACTTTGCAGCTGCCGTCCAGAGGCCAGCCTGCCAAGGGGCCAGGCTCCTGGGGTCTCAGTAATAGGGTCCAGTTGTGCACACTGGCCTCGGGCAAAGAGTTTCGAGCAGGTGCCCGGCTAAGTCCCACTGCCTCAGCGACAGGGACCTGGGGCCCAGCCGGGGGCTGCGAAGGGCGTGGGCCAGGCCTCGGACATGCTCCCGGGGCGGACGGAAGCTCCTTGCTGTTCTCGTCTATGGCCCTGGAGCAGGGGAGCGATAGCCAGGCGGGCCCCTGGGCCAGGTGTGTGTGGTGGGCCCCGCTCCACACTCCTGCAAGGGGCGGGGCCAGGGGCCACCACCCCTCAGCGCAGCACCCGACAGCAATTGAAAGGCCTGGGGCTCCAGCCACCGCTGCAGAAACAGCCCCAGGCGCCAGGGCCGCTGCCCTGTGCCCCTGCCTGGCGGCAGGCCTGTGCTGCAGGGGGAGCCGCTCTGACACTGGGGCATTTCATAAGGCAGCAGGGTCTGCGTGAGCTTCCTGGCCCCAGGCAGGAGCCTTCGGGAGGGACACACCCGGCTGGCCCAGGTGCACAGTGGGGGGAGCTGCTTTGCTCAAAAGCAGCCACGGGACCCCACCCCCTAGCCTATAAAGTGCTAGGATGACCCCTCCTCTGCCCCAGGCCCTGCCTCTCCCTATCTCTTCCCCACTCTAGCTCTGTCTCTTACCCCAGCCAATACAGCCTGGGCTCCAGCCGGGGGCTCAGGAGAAGTAGAGCAATGAGGCCCCAGCGCAGTCTGCTCCCCTGACCACATTGCTTCCCGCTGGTGAGTGGGGATGTTCCTGTCCCTTCCCCGAGTGAGCTGGGGCCACGTGCCCTGCTGCAGGGGGGTTGGATCCTGGCTGAGGGCACCAGCTTCCCCTCTCCCACTAGGCCCCCCCACTGTCTAGTGGCTGGTCCTTCTCACTAAATCTGAGTCAAGCTAAATCTGAGTCAGCAGCGTGACACTGTTGCAAAAAAAGCAAACATGATTCTGGGCGGCATTAAGAGGAGTGTTGTGAGCAAGACACGAGAAGTCATTCTTCCGCTTTACTCTGCGCTGGTTAGGCCTCAGTTCTGGGCACCACATTTCAAGAAAGATGTGGAGAAATTGGAGAGGGTCCAGAGAAGAGCAATAAGAATGATGAAAGGTCTAGAGAACATGAGCGATGAGGGAAGACTGAAAGAATTGGGTTTGTTTAGTTTAGAAAAGAGAAGACCGAGGGGAGACATGATCGCAGTTTTCAGGTATCTAAAAGGGTGTCACAAGGAGGAGGGAGAAAAATTGTTCCCCTTGGCCTCTGAGGACAGGACAAGAAGCAATGGGCTTAAACTGCAGCAAAGGAGGTTTAGGTTGCACATTAGGAAAAACTTCCTGTCAGGGGGGTTAAACACTGGACTAAATTGCCGGGGGGGGTTGTGGAATCTCCATCACTGCAGATATTTAGAGCAGGTTAGACAGACACCTGTCAGGGATGCTCTAGACACGGAGTCACACTCAGAAACACATTAACTGGCCGCCACTCTGCCCTGCTCCCAGTGGGATCACCATGACCCAGCCCAGCAGTTTGCCCGGGCTACAGGGCATGGACCCATCCCCATCCGTTCACAGGTTCCCCTCCTCCATTATATGGAGCTGGCTTTGGCGGGGCCTTCTTCTCACAAGCGGCTCCATGAACTGCACTACAGCCTCCCCTGTCACCATCAAGTTGCACAAATGAGCATGGGGCAGAGCTGGACTTGCCCCTTAGACACTTGGCCTTGTTTCCCTGCTGCAACAGGTGAGCGGGCTCATGGGGAGCAGCCCCGGGTGGGGAGAAGGTGGACACTGTGCTAGGGCACTGGCAGGCCAGGCTCCAATGGCACTGCTGCTGAGGCCACAAGAGGTGCTGGCATAAGGAATCCCACCCCATGAGGCCTGCTGGTGCTGACCCAAGGGGGTGGCCAGTGGCAAGGTGGCCAGATTTGTGAGCCAGCTCCTTAGGCTGAGTGGAGCCTTGGAGCAGGGGTGCCTACAGGCAGAGGAACGACCAACCAACTGGCCAGATTCTTTTAAAGGCACAGAAAACCCTGCTGCAAATTCCACTCGCAGCCTGTTCGCAGGGCAGGGCAGGGCAGGGCAGAGAGAGAGTGTGCGTGCGCACCCAGCAGGGGGCAATGCATACAGATTTGGTCACCTTATCTCAAAAAAGATAGATTGGCATTGGAAAAGGTTCAGAAAAGGGCAAGAAAAATGATGAGGGGTTTGGAATAGGTCCCATATGAAGAGAGATTAAAAAGACTTGGACTTTTCAGCATAGAAAAGAGGAGACTAAGGGGGGATATGATAGAGGTCTATAGCATCATGACTGATGTGGAAAAAGTGAATAAAGAAAAGTTATTTACTTGTTCCCACAATATAAGAACTAGGGGTCACCAAATGAAATTAATAAGCAGCAGGTTTAAAACAAACAAAAGGAAGTTTTTCTTCACTCAGCGCACTGTCAACCTGTGGAACTCCTTGCCAGAGGATGTGGTGAAGGCTAGAACTATAAGAGGGTTCAAAAAAGAGCTAGATAGATTCATGGAGGTTGGGTCCATCAGTGGCTACTAGCCAGGATGGTAGGAATGGTTTCCCTAGCCTGTTTCTCTGGAGGTGGGTGACAGGGGAGGGCTCACGTGAGGATTACCTGTTGTGTTCCCTCCCTCTGGGCATCTGGCATTGGCCACTGTGGGCAGACAGGATACTGGGCTGGATGGACCTTTGGTCTGACCCAATATGGCTGTTCTTATGTAGGGAGAGGGGGAGGAGGCTGGCTGTGTGTAGGGGGGGTGCTCCTGGCTACTCCAGTCCCCACTTCACAACTGAAACAAGAGCTGCCCCTTCCCCACCCACCTGTGGCTGGCAGATTGTGGGGGCTTAGCCTGCCTCAGCAGCATGCAACAGGCTCTCTAATTTTCCCGAGCACGTGCAGTGTGATTTTTATATTCAACTATATGGAGGCGACATCTGTTGGGGGTAGGGTTGAGGGGTGAAGAGTGTGGGAGGGGGCTCAGGGCTGGGGCAGTGCTGAGGTGCAGGGGGGGATCTGGCTGGAAGGTGCATGTGCTGGGGTGGGGCCAGGAATGGGGGGTATCACGTTACTGAATTTGAGGGAAGCAGCCAGATCACTGCTGCACCCATAGGTGGGGGTGTTGGCCCCAAAAATGGTATAAAAGGGGCCATGTGAGGTGTTGAATAGAAGCTCACTGTCTGCTAATCCCATGTACGCTAGTCATGTGATTGTATAATGTCTATGTGGGAAGTTCTAAGCCTGTACTTTGTATGGATACTGAATATTTCGCTGCATGTGGTTGAGCATTGGGCAGAGCCTGGCCTATGGACATGCTAATTAGCGAGGCCCTGTGGGACAATAGCACTCAATGGGCCAAGGACACATCTCAAGAATGAGGCCTGACACCTAAGGGCTGCCAGCAGGGAACACAGGGGTAGGCCGCTGGCCAGGTGACCTGCTGCAGCCAAGAAGAGACCAGGAAGGATGTATAAAGCTGCCATATGGCCGACTCCATCTTGGTACTCAGCTCAGCACTTCATCCCAGAGGCAGCAGTGCAGGGATTGAAGAGCTGGAAAGAACTGTGGACCCATCCTGACCTAAGATGTGCAACAAGGACTTTTAAGCCAGCAGCTATAACATCTTTGCTGCAAGCCTGCATCGAGAACTGGGAGATTCGATGCATGTAATGTATGATACTTTAACAACCTCACTCTCATGCTTTTCTTTCTTATAGTAATAAACCTTTAGATGTTAGATGCTAAAGGATTGGCTCAGTGTGATTTGTGGGTAAGATCCAGAGTGTAAATTGACCTGGGAACTGTGGCTGGTTTCTTGGAACCGGACAGAACTTGTTCGGGGAAGGTGAGATTGGGTTCTAAGACCCCTCACCTGTGTATGAGGCCCGGGGCCATCTGGGGCACGGATATTGCTGGGGTGTCGGAGGGGTTTTCAGGCAGGCAGCTGAAGCGCTCTGTGGAACTGGTTTGTGGCCTGTTTGGGAAGGTCTCCAGTCTGGGGGCTGTAAGGAGCCCCGAATTTGAGCAATTCGCCCTAAGCGGACGCCCTCAGCTGTGCCCAGACCCGGCCCGGTCCGTCACAGTGGCGTAGTCGGCACGATCCACAGATCTTGGTCAATTGAGTTTTGGGTCAGGACCCCACGCTGTCTAAATTTGAGTTTTGGTGTTGAGAGTTTGGCTGGGTAAAGAGCAGCTGCAATGAGTCAGCTACAGTATGAAAATCTGGACAGAGAGGCTCTGGAAGTCTTGTGCTTGGAAGGAGGCATTGCCTTTAATGAGGAAGTTTCTAATCCAGAGCTGGCATCTTTGTTAATGGCCAGAAATGCTACAGAAGAAATAAGAGTGCAGGATCCAGTGAGGAGAATGCAACTTAAATGTAAACGAGAAGTGGAGGAGTTTCGTCTGCTAGCAGAACAGAGAATACAGAAGCTAGCCAAGGAAAGGGCTGAAAAAGACTGAGAAGCTGCTGAAAGAGAGCAAAGGCTGAATCGAGAACATGGAGAGAAAATGGCAAAGTTGTACCGAGAAATCCGACAAGCTGAAGAAAAAGCCTCCAGATTTGAACTTCAACCCAAGAGAATAGGAGCACAAAAGGGACGGTGTCCTCCTGAAAGTTTGATGTGTAACCGTGTGGGTATGTGGTGTAACTATGACATGGCAAATGTTTTTAACCCAGCTAATGTTGTAACCCAGCCCCAAAGCATGTATGGGGTTTGTGAGGGGGGTACAGGTGACGCTGGGAAGTTTTCTGGGGCTACTCAATCTTATTGTAACCGAGGAAAAAAATGTCTCTAAATGTTTGCCTGTGGCGGGTAGCCGTGTGTCTGTGAGTGAGGCTTCTAAGGGCCTGTCTAGTGCCTCAAAGGCGAGGCTGAAATCAAGACCAGGGCGGAAAAAGCCCAGAAATCAGGGAAAGTTTTCTGGGGCTGGTCAGTCTCACTGTAACCAAGGGGAAAGTGTCTCTAAATGTGTGCCTGTGGCAGATAGCTGTGTGTCTGTGCAGGGGGGCAGTGAGCCTGTGAGTGAGGGCCTGTCTGATGCCTCAGAGGTGAGGCTGGAGTCAGAAACAGGATGGGAAGAGCCCAGAAATCAGGGAAATGTTTCTCTGGGGCAGTCTGGAGTGGCTGGCCAGAGTGAAGTTTTAATTGAGGAGTTGGTGGCTGGTGAGGTTTGTAAAATTGAACCTGCACAAGTTGGAAATGGTTTGTGTGAAGCACAGTGTGTGCAAGCTGGCAGTTTGGCTGGTGGAAGTCGCAGTGGGTCAGTGAAGGAAGCTGTCTCAGTTGCTAGCTGTGTGCCTAAGAATAGTCAGAGGTACTGGGAAAAAGGAGCGATCCTCTCCAGGCCTTCAGCTGCATGTGGCAGTGGCCAGCCTGTGGCGAAAGGGTTTCCGCCCAGTCCGTTGTCTGAGGAAGGTGCCCCTCAGCCTGTGATAGCTGAGAGCAGTGCTGTTGTCCCAGAGTTGGGTCTGGATACAGCTAAGGCCCAGAAAGGAGGCGGCTCTAAGTTTGTGTCTGCTGGGGGGAGGGATGCTGTGACCTGGATAGATCCAGGCAGAGTCGTGCCAGAACCCCAGAGATCAGACAGTGGTGACACTGATGTTGTGCCTGATGCTGCTGTGTTGCTGGAAGAGGGGGGAGCGACTCTGTGGGACCAGGGTGACCCCTTAGCCCGGGCACAAGGAGAGAATGAGGGCATGTTGACTCTGGAGCCTAATGATGGTATGGAAGTTTACAGCCATCTAGAGAGCTGCAAAGGGAGAGAAGGTGTCTCTGACCTTGTATCTTGTGAGTCTGTCTGTGTGCCTGAGAGGGGATTGTCTGTGGATCCACCTGAGGGGCCAGAGATGACTCAGGGGAGTAAGGGAATTGCAGGAGGAATTGGTTGGGGCTCAGCAGGGCAATGCTGCTGCGGAGCCAGAGAAGGGTGAACTGTTGCTTAAGGAAGCTCACAGGGAAGAGAGTCCTGGCAGTGCTTGTAGCAAGCAGTTTGCAGTAACTGAGGGAGGTGACAATGCCTGGCTTGGAGAATAGTGATAGAAATCAATGCCCACAAAACAGATATTAGACAGGATCACAAAGAAAAAAACAGTTTCTTGCCATTTCAACCAGCAAGGACATTGTCTCAACGACTTGATTACCTGCATCCTGCTTCAAAGGCCTTTTAAGACTACACTTGAAAGGGAATCCTCTGAACTATCATTCATGCTTAAATTTGACACTTTACACTCAAATTTGAATAAAGACTCTAATTATCTTACCCATTACAAAGATAGCTTTCCCAATTATCACCTCTATTATCATTAGCTCACAGACATTTACTTCCATCCCCTTCTGTTCTGAAATTTGATTTGTCCTCATATGTGTTCATTTTTTAATTGTATCCTTTGGTATATATGGTTGTGACAATTTTCTTCCACTGTTTGATCTGAGGAAGTGGGTCTGGCCCACGAAAGCTCATCACCTAATAAACCATCTTGTTAGTCTTTAAAGTGCTGCATAGTCCTGTTTTTTGTTTTGGCTTGGAGAGGCATTCAAGGGAAGGCTCTGCCTGTAAAGGGCAGCAGCTTGGTGTGTGAGGCACTTGTTTCAGTGCCTGACAGACAGAATTTGTCTGTTAGCAGTGACTCCACTGAATTGGGTTTAGAGAAACCCAGTGTGGATGATTGTAAAGAGGTCTCAGAGGGACGGAGGGTTGTTCCAGATGAGGCAGGAATAGCCAGAGAATTGGAGCAGTCTGATAACCCAGTGACTGTGTGTGACCAGCTTGCTGGGAAGTCAGTGTGTATGAGACAGGATTATTCCCAGGTGGATGAGGAGAGTGGGAAGTTAGTGTCTCGGATTCAGGAGAAGGACTGTGTAGCTAAGTAGGCAGAGCAGAACAGCGGTGTGGTCACTCTCCCTAGGATGCAGGCGATGGCAGTCAAGCTCCCATCTCTGGACACTGTGGACACTCATAATCAATCAGGGAATTTGATATCTGGTTCCATGTGGAAACAGCGGTTGGAGGTGGACAGAGGAGAGACTTGGGAGTCTACAGCTCACTGCTGTTACCCCACTGAGTGGGGGAAGGGGGAGAATTCCAGGGCCATTGTGAGCCAGGGAGTCACATCCAGCCAGCCCTTTGTCTTGGTTAGGCCAGAGGTTTCAGGCCTGGAGCCCACAGGACAAGGGGGAGGGGCAGGACTTGCTTTGGCAAAGAAAATTTGCAGTTTAAACCTGAAGGGCCAAAACTGCAATGGTGTAGAGCCAAAGATGGGGCATGATGGAGAATGTTGTCAATATACACCTGATATAGGATTGTTCTTGTTACTGATGTTAACTTTTGTACCCAATGTGCTGTGGGTACCAAGAATTGTAAGGATGCATGATGCGTATGATCTTATGGAAACACCTTGTAACTTGTCAGGAAGTGTGCCAAATGACAAAATGTATGTAAAAGGACATTGTGATGTTGCTATTTCATGGTTAATGCTTGTAACTGGTTGTGGAACTTCTTATAGGACAAGGAAGGTTCCAGCCAGAAGGTGCTTTGTGGAAAAGGGAAACTGAGGCACACCATTTTTTTTTCTTTGTGGCTAAGTGCAAAGATGCCTACACTATTTGGGATGAGAACACCTGCATTCTCACAATGTTAATTGTGGTTCAGAGAGCTGCCAGAGCTGGCCTGGATAAATTCTCTATTTTTTCAGCTCTGGGCAAAATCACCTGACACACATGGGGATCCTGCTACAAAGGCAGATCCCATTAGCTCTGGATTTTACCAAGTTTTACCTTGGGATTCTAAGACAATGCAAGGACGTGGTTGTCGCTATGACAGACCTTGCGGTAATGAAGCCTATTTTAGGCAAACTGGGCTCTCATACACTGATCCAGCTCTGGACTGTTGTTTCTAACATTGGGTTAGAACATGTGGTGACACAGAGCCAAAACATGGGGAGGCCTGTGATGCCCTCCGTGATGTTACTAGCATCACCTCCTGCATCAATTTTGCATTGGGGGTGTCATGTTACTGAATTTGAGGGAAGCAGCCAGATCACTGCTGCACCCCTAGGTGGGGGTGTTGGCCCCAAAAATGGTATAAAAGGGGGCCATGTGAGGTGTTGAATAGAAGCTCACTGTCTGCTAATCCTACGTATGCTCTTCATGTGATTGTATAATGTCTGTGTGTGAAGTTCTAAGCCTGTACTTTGTATGGATACTGAATATTTCTCTGCATGTGGTTGAGCATTGGGCAGAGCCTGGCCTATGGACATGCTAATTAGCGAGGCCCTGTGGGACAATAGCACTCAATGGGCCAAGGACACACCTCAAGAATGAGGCCTGACACCTAAGGGCTACCAGTAGGGAACACAGGGATAAGCCGCTGGCCAGGTGACCTGCTGAAGCCAAGAAGAGCCCAGGAAGGATGTATAAAGTTGCCATGTGGCTGACTCCATAGAACCACAGAATACTAGGACTGGAAGGGACTTGAGAGGTCATCGAGTCCAGTCCCCTGCCCTCATGGCAGGACCAAATACTGTCTAGACCATCCCTGATAGACATTTATCTAACCTACTCTTAAATATCTCCAGAGATGGAGATTCCACAACCTCCCTGGGCAATTTATTCCAGTGTTTGACTACCCTGACAGTTAGGAACTTTTCCTAATGTCCAACCTAAACCTCCCTTGCTGCAGTTTAAGCCCCTGGCTTCTTGTTCTATCCTTAGAGGCCAAGATGAACAAGTTTTCTCCCTCCTCTTTATGACACCCTTTTAGATATCTGAAAACTGCTATCACGTCCCCCCTCAATCTTCTCTTTTCTAAACTAAACAAACCCAATTCCTTCAGCCTTTCCTCATAGGTCATGTTCTCTAGACCTTTAATCATTGCTCTTCTCTGGCCCCTCTCCAATTTCTCCACATCTTTCTTGAAATGTGGTGCCCAAAACTGAACACAATACTCCAATTGAGGCCTAACCAGCACAGAGCAGAGCAGAAGAATGACTTCTTGTGTCTTGCTCACAACACACCTGTTAATGCATCCCAGAATCATGTTTGCTTTCTTTGCAACAGCATCACACTGCTGACTCGTATTCAACGTGTGGTCCACTATAACCCCTAGATCCCTTTCTGCCGTACTCCTTCCCAGACCGTTGCTTCCAATTCTGTATGTATGAAACTGATTGTTCCTTCTTAAGTGGAACACTTTGCATTTGTCTTTATTAAACTTCATCCTATTTACCTCAGACCATTTCTCCAATTTGTACAGGTCATTTTGAATTACGACCCTATCCTCCAGATTAGTCGCAACCCCTCCCAGCTTGGTATCATCTGCAAACTTAATAAGTGTACTTTTTATACCAATATCTAAATCATTGATGAAGATATTGAACAGAGCTGGTCCCAAAACAGACCCCTGCGGAACCCCACTTGTTATGCCTTTCCAGCAGGATTGACCCATTAATAACTACTCTCTGAGTATGGTTATCCAGCCAGGTATGCAGCCACCTTATGGTAGTCCCATCTAAATTGTATTTACCTAGTTTATTGATAAGAATATCATGCGAGACCATATCAACCGCCTTACTAAAGTCTAGGTATACCATCTTGGTACTCAGCTCAGCACTTCATCCCAGAGGCAGCAGTGCGGGGATCGACGAGGCGGAAAGAACTGTGGCCCCATCCTGACCTAAGATGTGCAACAAGGACTTTTAAGCCAGCAGTTATAACAGCTTTGCTGCAAGCCTGCATCGAGAACTGGGAGATTCGATGCATGTAACGTATGATACTTTAGCAACCTTACTCTCAGGCTTTTCTTTCTTATAGTAATAAACGGTTAGAATGTAGATTCTAAAGGATTGGCTCAGTGTGATTTGTGGGTAAGATCCAGAGTGTAAATTGACCAGGGATCTGTGGCTGGTTTCTTGGAACCGGACAGAACTTGTTCGGGGTAGATGGGATTGGGTTCTAAGACCCCCCACCTGTGTATGAGGCCCAGGGCCATCTGGGGCACGGATATTGCTGGGGTGTCGGAGGGGTTTTGCTCGTGAGGCTTCAGGCAGGCAGCTGAAGCGCTCTGTGGGACTGGTTTGTGGCCTGTTTGGGAAGGTCTCCAGTCTGGGGGCTGTAAGGTGCCCCAAATTTGAGCAATTCACCCTGAGTGGATGCCCTCAGCTGTGCCCAGACCCGGCCCGGTCCGTCACAGGGGGTTGCAGTGCGGGAGGTGGCTCAGGGCTCGGGCAAAGGGTTAGGCTTGGGATGCAGGGGATGAGGACTCTGGGGTGGAGCCAGGAATGAGAGCTTTGGGGTACAGGCTGCCCTGGGGCTGCGGTGGGAAAAGAAGACTCCCCCAGCCCTTTCTCCCCACAGGAGCACCTGGGCTGCGGAAGAGCATCGCTCCCCAGTGCAGCCCTGACCGCCTGCGCAGCCCTTGCCTGGATAGAATCCTAGACTCCCAGGGCTGGCAGAGCCCTCAGGAGTCATCAAGTGCAGGCCCCTGCCCAAAGCAGGACTTGCCCCAACTAGGCAGCACAGCCACATTTGCTGCCTTTCAGCCCAGGGTCTGTCACAGCTGCCAGGCAGCAACTCCCTCTAGCCCGTCCCTGGGCATCAAGGGCCAGGTAGCACCCTCTGGCTCTTCGTGGCCCCATTTCCCACGGGGCCTTCGGGCCCTACCCTGGTTAGAGCCTGGCTGGCCCCAGCAGTTCTGCCAACAGCATGGAGGGCAGCACGTCCCTGTACAAACACATGGTTTATTAAGGCATTTCTTTGAGAAGTTGGCACTTGAGTCCGGGCCTTACTGGGGCAGCCCGGGGTCCTGGTCCGGCGAGCAAGCCCAATACATGCAGTTCAGCCCGGACATGATACAAAAGATACAAAGTAGAAAACAGACCCCCTAGTACAAAGTGTAAAAATAAATAATTGGAGACGCAGCTCCTGTGCGGACACAAGCACAGCCCGCTACTGTGCTCAGTGGTGCACGTGTGTCCAGTCTCCCCCTCCCTCAGTGCAGTCCTGCGTATTCTCCCAATGCTTCACTCAGCGATGCATGTGACTGTTCCTCACCCACATTCTGCAATCAGCAATGCACCCGTCTGTTGCCTGCAGCCTGGGATCTGCGCTGCATGTACGTACCCATCCCCCCCATCAGCGCTGCAAGTATGTGTGCACCCTCTCCCCAATCAGCGCTGCATGTACGTGCCCATCCCCCCCAACAGCACTGCCGGTACGTGCCCATCCCCATCAGCACTGCAGGTACGTCCCTCCTCCATCAGTGCTGCAGTACGTGCGCCCATCCCCAACAGCGCTGCAGGCACGCGCTCATCCCCATCAGCACTGCAAGTATGTGTGCACCCTCTCCCCAATCAGCGCTGCATGTACGTGCCCATCCCCCCCAACAGCACTGCAGGTACGTGTGCATCCCCTCCCTGATCAGCACTGCAGGTACGTGCCCATCCCCCCCATCAGCACTGCAGGTACATGTCCCTCCCTCCATCAGTGCTGCATGTACGCGCCCATCCCCCCCAACAGCACTGCCGGTACGTGCCCATCCCCCCCATCAGCACTGCAGGTACATGTCCCTCCCTCCATCAGCGCTGCATGTACGTCTGCATCCCCTTCCTGATCAGCGCTGCATGTATGTACCCATCCCCGCATTAGCGCTGCATGTACGTGTGCACCCCCTCCCCTATCAGCACTGCATGTGCGTGCCCATCCCCCCATCAGCGCTGCATGTGGGTCCCCCTCCTACTGGCTCAATGCTGCACCTATCTGTCCCTCTCACACGTATTGAGGCTAGCGGGAGGGACCCCAGCGATCAGTGCTGAGCTGGAGCCCTTGGGCAGGAGCCCCCTTTCTGTCACCTGCATTAGGGTCAGACCCTGGGGGCAGGGGCACGCTAGTTCTGGCCTAGGTAGAGAATTCGGGGGGGCTACAGCCCTGCCCTACCTGGGCCGGAGGGGGGGTTGCTTGGCAGGGGCTGTGGAGCACAGCACCTTAGCAAGCACCCTGTACTGCACCTTCTGCGCCATCTTCCCTAGGACCTCAGCCCCTCTCACGTCACTGCACCCGTCAGTTCCCACCCTCCAGGCGCCCCCATGTCGCTGCGCTCCCTTACTACCATCCCCATGGTTCCCACCCCAGGGCACTGCCACTTTTTCCTCCCATGTCACCACACCCCCGCCTGGTCTCTCCCCCAGCTCACATCTCTCCATGGTTCCCACTCCAAGCTCCCTCCTCAGCCACTACCAGCCCAATTCACCACCACCATCCATCACCAACCTTGAGCAGGAATGCCCCATATGCATCAAACAGCACTGGGTTAGCAGAACGAGGAGGGCAGGGCTGAGATGGGGGCAGTGCCACCAAGGGCCCAGGCTGAAGGGGACGGGGCTAAGCTGATGGAGGGGCAGGAGTGGGTGGACAGAGCCAAGGTGATAGAGGGGTGGGTGTCAGGGCTGATGGAGGGGCAGGGCTAAGGTGACAGAGGGATGGGTGTCTGGGCTGATGGAGGGGCAGGGCTAAGGTGACGGAGGGGTGGGTGTCAGGGCTGATGGAGGGGCAGGGGCTGGGCTAAGGTGACGGAGGGGTGGGTGTCAGGGCTGATGGAGGGGCAGGACTAAGGTGACGGAGGGGTGGGTGTCTGGGCTGATGGAGGGACAGGGACAGGACTAAGGTGACGGAGGGGTGGGTGTCAGGGCTGATGGAGGGCCAGGGACAGGACTAAGGTGACGGAGGGTGGGTGTCAGGGCTGATGGAGGGGCAGGGGCTGGGCTAAGGTGACGGAGGGGTGGGTGTCAGGGCTGATGGAGGGGCAGGACTAAGGTGACGGAGGGGTGGGTGTCTGGGCTGATGGAGGGACAGGGACAGGACTAAGGTGACGGAGGGGTGGGTGTCAGGGCTGATGGAGGGGCAGGGGCTGGGCTAAGGTGACGGAGGGGTGGGTGTCAGGGCTGATGGAGGGACAGGGACAGGACTAAGGTGACGGAGGGGTGGGTGTCAGGGCTGATGGAGGGCCAGGGACAGGACTAAGGTGACGGAGGTGGGTGTCAGGGCTGATGGAGGGGCTGGGCTAAGGTGACGGAGGGGTGGGTGTCAGGGCTGATGGAGGGCAGGGACAGGACTAAGGTGACGGAGGGTGGGTGTCAGGGCTGATGGAGGGACAGGGACAGGACTAAGGTGACGGAGGGGTGGGTGTCAGGGCTGATGGAGGGGCAGGGGCTGGGCTAAGGTGACGGAGGGGTGGGTGTCTGGGCTGATGGAGGGACAGGGACAGGACTAAGGTGACGGAGGGGTGGGTGTCTGGGCTGATGGAGGGGCCAGGGGCTGGGACTAAGGTGACGGAGGAGGTGGGTGTCTGGGCTGATGGAGGGCAGGGACAGGACTAAGGTGACGGAGGGGTGGGTGTCAGGGCTGATGGAGGGCCAGGGACAGGACTAAGGTGACGGAGGGGTGAGTGTCAGGGCTGATGGAGGGGCAGGGGCTGGGCTAAGGTGATGGAGGGATGGGTGTCTGGGCTGATGGAGGGACAGGGACAGGACTAAGGTGACGGAGGTGGGTGTCAGGGCTGATGGAGGGGCAGGGGCTGGGGCTAAGGTGACGGAGGTGGTGTCAGGCTGATGGAGGGGCGGGCCAAGTGATGGGGGTGGGTCAGGGCTGATGGAGGGACAAGGGCTGGGCCACATTGATGGCAGCTCAGGGCGTAGGGTGCACAAAATTTCAGCATGAAACTTTCACAAACGACAACGTTCTTTCCACACAGCTTGGGGAAGGGGCACACTAGCCCCCGCTGTTATACAGGCCATGGCCACACCCACTCCTCTGCTGCACCCCCCCCCCCCCCCCAGGCCACACACAGCAAGTGTCCATTTAGGTGGTGCACCCTTCCCTCAGGCTGTGCTCCCTGCTGCACCCCTCCACACCCTGCTCCGCGCTGTCTCTGCAGCGTGCGAGTGCCAGGCACCAGGCGCTGTGCCGGCTACGGGGGCACCCGGGGGCCATGCATGCCACCGGGGGCAGGCAGCCTTTGTCCTGTTCCAGGCTGTGCAGCACCATGGTCCATGTTTGTACAAGTGTGGCCCGGTGCTGGTGACAGGGCTGAGCGTCAGAGTGTGACATGGGGCACCGAGATGGGGACCAGCCCTCATGACAGCATCTTACTGTGCTGTGTGCACAGCACCGCACTGAGGGCAGGGGAGCAGCAGCCACTGTAGGCTGGGGCAGGGCCCAGGTGTACACCTCTCCACAGGAGGGCATGTTCCCCCCCCCCCCAGAGAAGGGCTGGGCCCAGGGGCTCTAGCCCATGGCAGACCGGTGGGGTCTGTGGGGGTGTGTCTAGACTACATGGCTCCGTCAACAGAGCCATGTAGATGAGTTTACTAGACATTGGAAAATGCTTCATTTACATCAAAATGGCCACCATGCTGTGCCAATCAGCTGTTTGGCAGCACAGTGGGGCAGTCTGGATGCGCCGCAGTTGACAAGGGGAGCCTTTGTTGACTGCTCCGTTATGCCTCGTGGAATGAGGTTTACTGGCTCCGTCAACGCATGGGGAGGGATCCTGGTGACACAAGTGCTGTGGCTGCTGGCAGGGGGGATCATGGTGACACAGGTGCTGTGGCTGCGGGTGGGGATCATGGTGACACAGGTGCTGTGGCTGCAGGCAGGGGGGGGGATCCTAGTGACACAGGCGCTGTAGCTGCAGGCGGGGGATCCTGATGACACAGGCGCTGTGGCTGCGGGCAGGGGATCCTGGTGACACAGGTGCTGTGGCTGCGGGCGGGGGAGGGATCCTGGTGACACAGGCGCTGTAGCTGCAGGCGGGGGGGATCCTGATGACACAGGCGCTGTGGCTGCAGGCGGGGAGGGGGAGGGATGTGCTTTTGCAAGCTATCTGGCTGCAGCCAGAGAAAGTGCAGTGGTGGCTTTCTCCATCTGCCCTGTGCCTGCAGGGGCCTCAGGACTGGCTCAGTCATGGGCGGGGCTCAGGCGTGTACCTGCCCTGGTGCAGTGGCTGGGAACCACGGCACTGCCATGGCACAGGCCTGATTCAGTGGCAGCCCTTGGTGCCTCTGGGCCGTTGCGGCGGCTCCCTCCATCAGCGTCTCTCAGTGGCACAAACCGGCATCAACGAACTGGGCAGCTCCTGGCCTGTGGGACTTGGCGGACTGGCTCTGCCCCGGCGCCAGACGGGCCTGCAGGGAACGTGGTTCCTCTCTGGTCTGGACGGGGCTGCAGGGAACAGGGTCCCTCCCTCCTTCCCCCCGGCCAGCCTGGTGGGAACAGGGCCTGCTGCCCACTGGGGCCGGAGAGGCTTGTGGGACAGGACACTGCATCCTGTGTTGGCCAGGCCTGTGGGTACATATCCCATTCCCTTCCCCAGCTGGGGCTGTGTCCCGGGGCTGACAGGCCTGTGGGGAGCAGGTCCCCCTGTGTCCCGGGGCTGACAGGCCTGTGGGGAGCAGGTCCCCCCGTGTCCCGGGGCTGACGGGCCTGCGGGGAGCAGGTCCCCCCGTGTCCTGGGGCTGACAGGCCTGTGGGGAACTAGTCCCGCCCCTATTCTGGGCCAGTCAGCCAGTGGGAATTCTAGATCTGGGCAGGGAACAGGATCTACTCTACAGATGAGCCTACAAGGTAGAGCTGATGAGCAGAGGGAGCAAGCTCTGTCCCTGGGCATGTCTGGGGTGCTGGCCCAGGCTCCGTCCAGCACAGGGGTGACAAGACACCACTTCGCTCGCCCCCGCCCCCCCAGCCCCACGCAGCAAACAGTCCCATGAGCATACAGGCCTGACCCAGCGGCGGGGCCGGCGTGCGTCCCAGAACACCAGCCCGTGGGGGGCCATGGGACCAGTGCCACCACAAGCAGCCTGTGGGGCGCTGAAATGAGCAGTGCATCCGGCAGCCCACGTGGAGGGACCAGAACCAGCAACCTGCTGGGGTTTGAGGACCAAGCAGCCTGTGGGGGGGCAAGTCCAGCCCTTCCAGCCCACTCTGCAGAGACTGGCAGGAGGGGCAGCGAGTCCATGGGCACCTGGGGCTAAATCCTCAGCTCAGCTTCCTCAGGGAGCTCCAGCGAGTGCTCAGCGCTGATGACGGAGGCCGAGGGCCCCTGGGAGACGCCAAAGGGCGACACCACAGGGGAGCGGGCAGCCAGCGGGGACAGGGAGGGCGAGAAGCTGGGCGACATGGCCGAGGAGGAGATGGACCCCTCGTGGCTGATGGGGGAGCGGCGCAGGGAGGACAGGTGTGGGAAGGTCCTGCCCACTGCTGGCTTGGGGGGCACTGACTTGGCCCCGGGATGGGCCACCGAGGTGATGAGGGGCGGAGGGTCAATGCGGGGCTTGGGCTCCGCCTTGCTCTTGGCTTGGAAGGGCTTGCGCAGGGAGCTCTCGGCCTTGAGCCGGGCGATCTCGGTGAACACGCTGGCCAGGGGCTGGAACTGGGGGCACCAATTCAGCAGATAATCCCAGTTGTAGCTGCCGCGGAGCTCTTCCTCGCTGGCCACCACGGCCGTGAGGGAGCCCTCCACAGAGGGCTTGCCGTCCTCGGGGAAGGTGTAGTCCATGGGGCGGGAGGAGACGCTCAGCCCACAGCCCACGCCCAGGAAGGTGCTGCCGCCCCCATCCTGGCGGTACAGCTGGGGCGGCTGCCCAGGCAGCAGCAGGCCGGAGCCCTTCTTGCTCTTGAACCACTGGGCGCTCTCCAAGGCAGTGGGCTCGCAGGACACATCAGAAAGCTGGTCGGCGTCCTGCTGGATCCCCGAGTCGGGGCCGCGGGCTGAGATGTGCTCCTGCATGGAGGAGGTGATGCTGGCCACACGTGGGTATTCGTTAATCATCCGGATCTCATCATCCTCGGCTGCCTCGGCTGAGCCGCGCCCGCTGGAGTGGGAGGGGTCCAGGGAGCCACCTCGCGGGTAGGGCCCGGCCGACTCTCTGCCATAGCCAGGCAGGGCCTGGTGGTAGATGTGGTCACTGCCGGGCAGCACCGGCTCCTCGTGGCCTAGCTTCTGCAAGGAGCCGCTCTGCACATGGCTGAGCTGCGCATCCTGCTCTGGCTTCTTGGGTCCCTGCTGGTGCCGGGAGCGGATGAGCACCAGGACGATGGCCACAGCCGCCAGCACCACCACCACGCCCAGCGAGGCTGCCACGGCTACCACCAGCAGCAGGTTGAGGTCTGGCGCCAGGCCGAAGGAGGTGTGGGTGACGTCTATGGCGACCTGAGCAGAGGCTGAGCGGGAGGAAGGCAGGGGGCTGCGGGCCTGCACCTCCAGACTCATCTCGCGCGGCTCCCGCTTGGCCCGCCCTGCAGGCTGCAGCTGGCTGTCCATGCGCAGGTAGATGATGCCAGTAGTCTGGTTGACCCCGAAGTATGGCGAGGGCTTAGCCAAGGAGTAGAGCACCACGCCGTCCACACCCTCGTCCTCATCAGTGGCCAGCACCCGGCCAATGCTCTGGCCCTTGTGGGCACCCTCAGGCACCTCGAAGCTGAAGTCTGGGCTCAGGAAGACCGGACTGTACTCATCCTCACCGGTTACCAGCACCTGCACCGTGACCGTGGCTGAGGCGTTGCCAGCATCCATGGCCTGCACCAGCAGCCGGAAGGCCTTGGTGCGCTCATAGTCAAAGGTGAGGCGGGAGCGCAGCTCCCCGGAGGTGCGGTTGATGAAGAAGACATCCCTGCCCTCGGGGGCTCCCAGCTCCCCCACTGCCTGCTCCAGCATGGCGTAATGTAGCTCTCCAAAGGCCCCGGTGTCGGCATCGATGGCGCGCAGGGTGGTGACCAGGGTGCCCGGGGGCAGGTTCTCTCGCACGCTGGCGCTCAGCATCTCCACCGGGAAGTAGGGCATGTTGTCGTTGATGTCCTTCACTTCAATGGCGATGGGCACCAGGGCAAAGTGCCCGCTGGGGCCATCGGACGCCTGCACCACCAGGCTGTGCAGGGCCTGGACCTCTCGGTCCAGGGGCTGTGCCAGGCGCAAAGCACCTGTGGCCTCGTGCAACTGGAAGAGCTGGTGGGGGTCACCGGAACTGATGCTGTAGTGCACTTGGCCATAGGGGCCCGAATCGGCGTCGTGGGCCACTATCCGCAGCAGCTCGGTGCCCGGGAGGGTGCTTTCGCTCACAGCCGTGTGGTACTCGGCCCGGGTGAAGACCGGTGGGTTGTCATTGACATCCAGCACGGTGACAAGCACAGGCACAGTGGCACTGCGCTGCGGCACACCCCGGTCTGAGGCTGCGACTGTCAAGTTGTAGTTTGAGATGGCTTCAAAGTCCAGGGCCTCCACCAGCACCAGGGCTCCCTGTGTGTGCAAGTGCCCCCGAGACCACCTCACGTGGCTCTCCAACTGGAAGGCGTTGCCACTGTTGCCACTGACGATGGTGTAGTCAAAGCCGGCGTTCTCCCGGGACAGGTCAGCATCACCTGCCTCTAGCGTCAGCACAGTGGTGCCTGGGCGCAGGTCCTCGGGTACACAGGCATTGTAGTGTGCCCGCTGGAAGGCAGGGCTGTGGTCATTCATGTCCAGCACCTGGATTTGCACCGTGGCCCACGCCGAAAGGCTGGGAGAACCGTGGTCACGCACCTCCACCACCAGGTCCAGTGTGGGCTGGTCTGCATTCAGCTCCAGCTGGCGAGAGGTGAACAGTGTTCCTGTGTGGGCACAGAGTCAGTCAGGGGCTGGAGCACTGAGTCTGCCATGCTCCAGTGGCTGGGCATCAGGGTGGGGAGAGAGGTTGGGAGAAGGGAAAGATGGGCCGGAAGCCACCTCCACCCACTGGGAGTGAGGCGTGTCAGGGACTTATTAACCCAACGCAAAAAAGGAAGCCAGACCCACCCACTCCCATTGGGGATGGGGGTTACAGCCACTGTCCCCTGCAAGCTGGGCGTGTGTGGCACTGCGGAGATGCCCACGCTGGCCGCTGGCTGGCAGGGTGCCCACAGCTCGGTGTCCCCTGCAAGCTGGGCGTGTGTGGCACTGCGGAGATGCCCACGCTGGCCGCTGGCTGGCAGGGCGCCCACAGCTCTGTTTGTGTTTCTGCTGCCGCTGCACATGCACACACCTCGCACATGGGTGGGAAAGACTAGAGGGAACCCTGGGGGGAAACCACACAGCTCCTGGCAGTGGGACCCTGAGGGTGTGGCTCTGACTCTAGGAAGCCAGTTAACAGCTCCCCATTACTGTACTGGCAAGTGGAGCCTCTTCTCCCAGGGCCAGGGCACAGCAGCACCTGCCCACCTACCATTGCTGGGGTCGATGGAGACGTGGGAGCTGGGCTCAGCTAGGCGGTAGGTGAGCTCCCCGTTGCTGCCGGAGTCCCTGTCTGTGGCACTGACGGTGAGGATGGTGCTGCCTGCTGGCGTGTGCTCCAACAACGCCACCTGAAGCAAAGCAAAGCCCAGAGCCATCAGACACGGAACCCTGGGGCTTGGCTCTGGCTCTGGAAGAGGCTCCCCTCTTGGGAGGGGGAGTTAGGGAACGCCTACACAACAACATTGTTCCGAAAAACCTTCGTCCGCGTCTACACAGCAGGCAGTGATTTCGAAACAGTGTCGAAATCCTGTCCAGCTACAGGACTTCTGACTCCGACTCCTGCAGCCCTCGTGGTACGAGGAGGAAGGGGAGTCGGGGGAGAGCGCTTCTAGCTTGAAATAAGTGCTGTGCAGATGCTCCCTATTTTGAAATCAGCTGCGCAATGGAGGTAGCGCAATTTGCGTCGCTTATTTCAAGTTCAGCCCAATCCGAGTAAAAACCAGAGGGCTGGGACACCTTAAAGACTAACCCATTTATCAGGGCATAAGCTTTCGTGGGCTGCAGCTCACTTGGTCAGATGCATAAAGTGGAAGCTTCAGCTGGCAGGGACGTGCGCAGAGCTGGGCCTGCTGCATCAGTGTTGCTGAGGCTCATTGTGAAAGGACAGGCATGGCCCACTGCTAACAGGCGAGAATACTGAAAGGAGGAAATTACTTTTGGAATAAGCTGGTCGTCCTCAGTCCCTATTCAGACCCATTCTGATGAGCTCATGTTTGCATATGTGTCACGGGGTTGGGGGGGTCCCTGACCCTGCACCCCCATCCGCAGCCAGATGGGACTCTCAGGCAGCAGGTAGAACAGAAGGTTTATTGGTTCAGAGGGACACAGTGTAGCACAGGAGCGATGTGAGCACAGGGACCCAGAGCAGGCAGCCTTATTCCTCTGGGGGAGAAGGGGTCCTGGATCCTTCTCCCCCCTTTTCCTGCTCTAAGCCCTTTCTTTCCTCCTAGCCCAGCCCAGACTGACTCTTCTCACAGGCCCTCCCCCTCAGCCTGGAGTCAGCCCCGCCTGTCCTTTGTCCCCCTTCCAGGGCAGTTGTTATCTCCTGTGTCTGGCCCTCAGGGGTCTGGGCCCAACACACATCTGCAGTGAGTCATGCCCAGCCTCTCCCCCCCCACGCAGAGAGTGCTGCAGTGTGGGTGCGGGGGGAAACTGAGGTACACGCACACACAGCACAATACAGCAAAGAGTGAATGTAACAACAGCCCCCTACATCACACTATGAATTCCAGCTCCGCAGTTTCACACTGCAGTCGGGTTTTGAAGTTCTGTTTTGCTCAAGCCTGGCAATTTTCAAGTCTGCTACTGTGCCTCCGGGGAGGTTAACGTGCACGCCTGTTGGGTTTTGCATGTTACCATGCTTGCTGGCTGATTTGTGCCCACCTTTTCTTTTGCATAGAGACAGTGTGAGCAGGGACTGGCGATGGCTAGCTCGTTTAAAAAAGCTGACAGAGGGGCTCTTTGACCACGAAAGCTTATGTTCCAATAAATCTATTAGTCTATACGGTGCACCGGACTTCTCGCTGGTTCTGCAGATTCAGACTAACACGGCCACCTCTCTGGTACAAACTCCTAGAATCCCAGGGCTGGAAGGGACGTCAGGAGTCACCGAGTCCAGCCCCCTGCCCAAGGCAGGACCAGCCCAACTCAATCACCCCAGCCAGGGCTTGGTCCAGCCAAGACAAACACCTCTAGGGCTGGAGATTCCAGCCGCCCCAGGGAACCCATCCCAGCGCTTCCCCACCCGCCTAGGGAAATAGGTTGTCCTAATATTCAAGCTAGACCTCCCCCACTGCCACTTGAGCCCATTGCTCCTTGTTCTGCCATCTGCCACCACTGAGACCAGCCTCTTTGGAACCCCCTGCAGGGAGTCTTCCCCATTAGGCATTAGGTATTTGTTAGTCTTTCAGGTGTTGTTTTTGCTAAAGCAGACTAACAGGCCCGCCTCTCTGAAACCCATAAGCAATGTAGCCAAAGAACCCAATTAGCTCAGCAGCAGCTGTGGATCAGTTTGCAAACAGGATTACCGAATTAGCCGGCCTGGGCAAGCCAAGGACTGGAGTCAATAACTCAGTCCGCTCCAGGAGGGCCTGTGCCTCTCTGGTTCTTATAAGGCAGGGTTTTCAGTCCTTTACTTGTCCTTCTGGCTCTTTTGTGACCCTCTCCCCATTGCTCAACGTCCTCGTGGGCACCAGGACCGGACTCCGAGTTCCAGAGAGGTTGCACCAGTGCACCTCGGGGTCAGAGACGCCTGTGTTTGCAGCAAAGGACACATTAACCCTTCATGCCCCAGCAACACCCTGCTCCTCCGCTTTGACCCCAAGATGGCGGTTGGCAGGATACATGTCCCCGCCAGTCAATAGTGCCTGCAGGCCTGGGCCCTATGAGCAACGCACCAGCCTGTCACAGATGGGCCGACCGGGCAGATGTGGGGCAGCAGAGAAATATCAGTAGCTGCAGCAGGACAGAAACCCCACAGAGAGAAGAGGTTCCTGCCAATGGAGCAGGGGAATCTCTCTACCCTGGCCTAGGTGCCACTATAGAGGAGCCAGGGCCCCATGTTCCAGGGACCCAGTGCAAGTGCGGTATCACGTCCCTCAAATGTCAGTATAGCTGTGGGGTGGGAATTACTGGTGAGTGAAGCTGGGCAGTGCTAGGCAGGCTGTGGGGCGGGTGTCCTTGGGGCAGGGTGCTGGCGCAGTCTCGGGGCAGGTGACCCAGGGGCATGGCGCTGGGGCAGTCTCTGGGCAGTGCTGGGGCAGGCTGTGGGGCAGATGTCCCTGGAGAAGGGTGCTGGGGCAGTCTCTGGACAGTGTGGGGGCAGGCTCTGGGTCGGGTGTCCCTGGAGCAGGGTGCTGGGGCAGTCTCTGGGCAGTGCTGTGCAGGCAGTGGGGCAGGTGTCTCTGGGGCAGAGCGCTGGGGCAGTCTCTGGGCAGTGCTGGGCAGGCTGTGGGGCGGGTGTCCCTTGGTCAGGGTGCTGGGACAGTCTCTGGCCAGTGCTGGGCAGGCTGTGGGGCGGGTGTCCCTGGGGTAGGCAGTGGGGCGGGTGTCCCTGGGGCAGGGCGCTGGGGTAGTCTCTGGGCAGCGCTGAGCAGGTTGTGGGGCTGGTGTCCCAGGGGCAGGCTGTGGGGCGGGTGTCCCTGGGCCAGGGCGCTGGGGCAGTCTCTGGGCAGTGCGGGGCAGGTTGTGGGGCAGGTGTCCCTGGGGCAGGGCACTGGGGCAGTCTCTGGCCAGTGCTGGGCAGGTTGTGGGGCAGGTGTCCCTGGGGCAGGGCGCTGGGGCAGTCTCGGGGCAGTTTTGGGGCAGGCTGTGGGGCAGGTGTCCCTGGGGCAGGCTGTGGGGTGGGTGTCTCTGGGGCAGGGCACTGGGGCAGTGTGGGGGCAGGCTGTGGGGCGGGTGTCCCTGGGGCAGGGCGCTGGGGCAGTGCGGGGGCAGGCTGTGGGGCGGGTGTCCCTGGGGCAGGCTGTGGGGCGGGTGTTCCTGGGGTAGGGCGCTGGGGCAGTCTCTGGGCAGTGCTGTGCAGGCAGTGGGGCAGGTGTCTCTGGGGCAGAGCGCTGGGGCAGTCTCTGGGCAGGCTGTGGGGCAGGTGTCCCTTGGTCAGGGTGCTGGGGCAGTCTCTGGCCAGTGCTGGGCAGGTTGTGGGGCGGGTGTCTCTGGGGCAGGGCGCTGGGGCAGTCTCTGGGCAGTTTTGGGGCAGGCTGTGGGGCAGGTGTCCCTTGGGGAGGGCACTGGGGTAATCTCTGGGCAGTGCTGGGCAGGCTGTGGGGTGGGTGTCTCTGGGGCAGGGCACTGGGGCAGTGCGGGGGCAGGCTGTGGGGCGGGTGTCCCTGGGGCAGGCTGTGGGGCGGGTGTCCCTGGGGCAGGGCGCTGGGGCAGTCTCTGGGCAGTGCTGGGCAGGCTGTGGGGCGGGGTGCCTGGGGCAGGCTGTGGGGCGGGTGTCTCTGGGGCAGGGCGCTGGGGCAATCTCTGGGCAGTGCGGGGGCAGGCTGTGGGGCAGGTGTCCCTGGGGCAGGCTGTGGGGCAGGTGTCCTGGGGGCAGGCTGTGGGGCAGGTGTCCCTGGGGCAGGGCGCTGGGGCAGTCTCTGGCCAGTGCTGGGCAGGTTGTGGGGCAGGTGTCCCTGGGGCAGGGCGCTGGGGCAGTCTCGGGGCAGTGCGGGGGCAGGCTGTGGGGCAGGTGTCCCTGGGGCAGGCTGTGGGGCAGGTGTCCCGGGGGCAGGCTGTGGGGCGGGTGTCCCGGGGGCCAGGTAGCTGGGGCAGTCTCTGGGCAGTGCGGGGCAGGTTGTGGGGCAGGTGTCCCGGGGGCAGGCTGTGGGGTGGGTGTCCCAGGGGCAGGGCGCTGGGGCAATCTCTGGGCAGTGCGGGGGCAGGCTGTGGGGCGGGTGTCCCGGGGGCAGGCTGTGGGGCCGGAGTCTCAGGGGCCAGGGCGCTGGGGCAGTCTCTGGGCAGTGCGGGGCAGGTTGTGGGGCAGGTGTCCCGGGGGCAGGCAGTGGGGCGGGTGTCTCGGGGGCAGGCTGTGGGGTGGGTGTCTCGGGGGCCAGGGCGCTGGGGCAGTCTCTGGGCAGTGCGGGGCAGGTTGTGGGGCAGGTGTCCCGGGGGCAGGCTGTGGGGCGGGTGTCCCTGGGGCATGTGTAGTGGCGCCGTGCCTGACACCGTACCTGGTAGAGCCCCTGGCTGAAGGCGGGCGCGTTGTCGTTGACGTCCTCCACGATGACGGTGAGGTTGGCCTCGGTCTCGTGCCGGGAGTCGGAGGAGCGGACGGTGAGCACGTAGCGGTCGTGCTGCTCGTGGTCCAGGGGCTCCGTCAGTGCGATGCGGCCCCCGTAGCGCAGGATGCTGAAAGGTCCTGTTGCCGCCCCATCCGGCCCCAGCATGTAGGAGAGAGCTGGGCCAGAATCCACGTCGTTCCCTGTCACCTGGGTGATCTCGGTGCCCAGCAGGGTGTCTGTGGGAGGGGTGCTGTCAGCAGCCCAGAGGCTCAAGGCTGGGACCTGTGTCCCCCCGCCCCAAGATGGGAGGGGGACCCAGCTCAGCAGTTTCCCATAAGGGGTGCAAGGCTGCCTAGAGCCTACAGGGAAAGGCAGAGGAAGCTCCAGCAGGAGACTCCAGGGCTGAGATGGGATCAGGGGCTGCAGGTGGAAGGCAGGGGGCTCCCGTTCGGGGAGCTGGGGGGGGGCGGTTGGTGAGTGAGGCAGGCAGTGATGGAAGGGCAGCCAGGGCTGCTGCGGGGCGAGGTGTGGGGAGAGTGGGTGAGGTGGGGGGAGACAAGCGGCTCAAATTCTGGGGTGCCAGGGGTGCAGCGGAGGATGCCGGGGGCTGGCTGGAGCCTCGTTGCAGTGGAGTGTGAGAGCTCCCCTAGGGCCGCCTGACAGGTGAGCACGACTCTGAGATGGGGCCTTCAGCCACCTGTGACCAGCCCTTCTCCAGCCAGAGGGCTGCCGCTACAGCCCTGGCCCAGGCCAAAGGCTCTGCAGAGGTGCCCAGGGTGCCTCCACCCCAGGCTGTGCAAGAGGCCACCCTGCCATGGCCAGAGCCCGGCAGGAGGGGTGTTCTGGGCTGCGGCGCCCTGGTTCAGCTCCTAGGCTAGAGACCTAGCTACAGCAGTGCCCTGTGGCTGTGGGAGATTGGGCACCATGGTCAGGAATGGAACAAGCAGTTGAGGACTCATGTAAATTAGGTTTTGCATACTAATTGGTATGCAGATCCCAGGGTTGCACAGTTAGCAGGGTGTGAGCCGCCACCGTGCTCACCTTCGTGCCACCCCCTTCCCCCCACCGTGTACTCCACTTACTCTCAGGCACCCGCACCTCCCAGGGCAGGGGGATCGTGGGGCTGTTATCATTAATGTCCATCACCACTACAGTCAGTGTGGCCGAGCCAATGAGAGGCGGGTTCCCTCTGTCCATCGCTGTCACCACCAGGCTACAGGGCAGAGACAAAGCCACAGGGTCAGAGTCACTCGGGATCCTGTGCCCTCGCATGCAGCACGGAAGAACTGGGAGTGCTAATAAACAAACACAGCTATGACACAGCTGGTATCACAGAGATCTGGTGGGATAATACACACGACTGGAATGTTGGTATAGAAGGGTGCAGCTTGCTCAGGAAGGATAGGCAGGGAAAATAGGGAGGAGGTGTTGCCTTATATTTTAAAAATATACACACTTGGACTGAGGTGGAGATGGACGTAGGAGACAGACGTGTTGAAAGTCTCTGGGTTAGGTTAAAAAGGGTAAAAAACAAGGGTGATGTCATGCTAGGGGTCTACTACAGGCCACCTACCCAGGTGGAAGAGGTGGATGGGGCTTTTTTTAAACACCTAACAAAACCATCCAACGCACAGGATTTGGTGGTGATGGGGGACTTCAACTATCCAGGCATATCATAGAATCATAGAATACTAGAACTGGAAGGGACCTGGCAAGGTCATCGAGTCCAGTCCCCTGCCCTCACGGCAGGACCCAGAACTGTCTAGACCATCCCTGACAGGTGTCTGTCCAACCTGCTCTTAAATATCTCCAGAGATGGGGATTCCACAACCCCCCTGGGCAATTTATTTCAGTGTTTCACCCCCCGGACAGGCAGGAAGTTTTTCCTAATGTCCAACCTAAACCTCTCTTGCTGCAGTTTGAGCACCTTGCTTCTCGTCCTATCCTCAGAGGCCAAGGAGAGGTGTTGCAAAGCTGCTCTCAGCATTCCTGCAGGCCCTTTGTGTTAGCTTGACTGATGTCTGGGTTCAGGTGCAATACACTAGGCCTTATGTCTGCCCACTGCCATTTGTGAAGGCCCACTGAATACTAGCACAGCAGCACTCAACTCCTTGGGGGGGCTTTGCCATTGACCCACCTGGGTACAGGTCCGTGCCCCTTCTTAGCTGGGGCCAGGACATGTTGGTATATAAGGACATGTTGCGAACAGGTGAGTGCTAACAGGGAGTTTAGAGAGGGAGTTCTCCAGGTAAAGAAGAAGCAGATACAGGACTCTTGAGGGAAGTGGCTGTCTGCAGTGTGTGTTGTGTTTGGGGCTTTCTTGCTGTGTGCTGAGCTTATGTTTGTGAGTGAGGCTTTTTTTTTTCTCCCTTCTCCTTCTCCCTCCCCTTCCCCTTCACAGAGTGTGTGCTGTGACTGGCAGGCGAAAACTGTTGGCTTCTAATTAAAGTTTGAATTGTAGAAGCCTCTGCTGATTGGCTGAGCCTTGGTAGGGGGAGGGACTTTCAGGCAGTCCAGGGCTTTATAAAGCAGTGACCAAGCGACCAAGGAGCTTGAGAACAGGTGAGTGCTAACAGGGAGTTTATAGGGGGAGAGGGAAGGGCGCGAGGTTCTCTTGCCTTTCTTTTAAATCCTTTTTCCAGGACAGTAGGTATGAATGGTGATAGGTCTGCTGTTGTTACCTGCACAGCGTGTGCCATGTTTGTCATCCTCCCGGAAGAAAGAACGGATTTCATCTGCACTAAGTGCAAGCTGGTCGCCATTTTGGAAGAAAAAATTAGAGGACTGGAGGCCCAAGTGTCGACCCTACGCTCGATCAGAGAGGATGAAGACTTCCTCGATAGAAGGCAGCGTTTAATCCTGCAAGCACGGCAGGCGGAAGAGCCAGAGAGGGCAGTACAGGACCAGGAAGAGAACTGGCAGCATGTAACTTCTAGAAGGGGAAAAAGGCCAGCACAGGAATCCCCCAATGCTATAGAGGTAAGTAATTGCTTTCAGGCTCTCTCCACAGGCTCTGCGGTGGTGAATGCTTTGGAAGGGACCTCACAAGGAAGAAACCGGAAGGGAACACCATCTACTGGAACGCATGGGATGCGTAGTCCTAGGGATGGGGGTTCCATGACCATCACCCCCAAAAGAAGACGACAGGTGGTGGTGGTCGGGGACTCCCCCCTAAGAGGGACTGAGCCATCCATCTGCCGTCCGGACCTGGAATCTCGAGAGGTGTGCTGCTTACCAGGAGCTCGAATTCCGGATGTGACTGAGAGGCTTACCAAACTGATCAAACCTTTGGATCGCTACCCCTTCCTGCTTCTCCACATGGGAACTAATGATACGGCCAAGAATGACCTAGAGCAGGTTACTGCGGATTATGTAGTGCTGGGAAGAAGGATCCAAGAACGCGGAGCGCAAGTGGTGTTCTTGTCCATCCTCCCTGTTGAAGGGAAAGGACTGGGCAGGGATCGTTGAATTGAGGAAGTAAATGCGTGGTTGCGCAGGTGGTGTCGCAGAGAGGGCTTTGGTTTCTTCGACCATGGGACTCTGTTCCGGGCACAAGGATTGTAAGGAAGAGATGGGATACACCTAACAAAGAGAGGAAGGAGCATCTTCGCCGGCAGGCTTGCAAACCTAGTGAGGAGGACTTTAAACTAGGTTTGTTGGGGGACGGTGACCAAAACCCTGAGGGGAGTGGGAACGTCGGATACCGAGAAGAAATGCAAAGAGGAACGAGCAAGAAAGGAGGACCCCTGATTCGAATGGAGAAGATAGGGCGATCAACTGGTTATCTGAGGTGTTTGTACACGAATGCAAGAAGCCTGGGTAACAAACAGGAAGAATTGGAGGCCCTGGCCCAGTCCAAGAAATATGATTTAATTGGGATAACAGTGACTTGGTGGGATGATGCGCATGACTGGAGTGCTGTCATGGAAGGGTATAGACTGTTCAGGAAGAACAAGCAGGGGAGAAAAGGAGGAGGAGTTGCACTATATATAAGAGCTCTATGATTGCTTAGAACTCCAGTATATAGAGGGAGAAAAACCTGTTGAGAGTCTATGGGATAAGTTTAGAGGTGCAAACAACAGCAGTGATGTTGTGGTTGGTGTCTACTACAGGCCACCAAATCAGGTGGATGAAGTAGATGAGGCTTTCTTCGAACAACTGAGAGAAGCTTCCAGATTGCAGGCCCTGGTTCTCGTGGCGGACTTTAATCACCCCGACATCTGTTGGGAGACCAATATGGCAGTACACAGGCAATCCAGGAAGTTTTTGGAGAATGTTGGGGATAATGTCTTGGTACAAGTGCTGAAGGATCCAACCAGGGGCCATGAGCAGCTTGACCTGCTGCTCACAAACTGGGAGGAACTAATAGGGGAAGTAGAGGTGGGTGACAACCTCGGAAGCAGTGATCATGAGATGGTAGATTTCAGGATCCCAACCAAAAGAAGAAAAGAGAGTAGTAAAATACACACCTTGGACTTTAGAAAAGCAGATTTTGACTCCCTCAGAGACCTGATGGGCAGAATCCCCTGGGATGCTAACATGAAGGGGAAAGGAGTCCAGGAGAGCTGGCAGTATTTTAAAGAAGCCTTATTGAAGGCACAGAAAGAAACCATCCCGATGCGTAGCAAGAGAGGCAAACATGGTAGGAGACTGGATTGGCTTACAGGGGAAATCCTTGGTGAACTTAAGCACAAAAAGGAAGCTTACAAAAAGTGGAAACTTGGACAAATGACCAGGGAGGAGTATAAATTTATAGCTCAAGAATGCTGGGGGGTTATCAGGAAGGGGAAAGCGCAATTGGAATTGCGACTGGCAAAGGATGTGAAGGATAACAAGAAAGGTTTCTACAGGCATGTTAGCAAGAAGAAGGTGATCAGAGAGGGTGTGGGGCCCCTACTGGATGAAGGAGGTAACCTAGTGACAGATGATGTGGGGAAAGCTGAAGTACTCAATGCTTTCTTTGCCTCTGTATTCACGGACAAGGTCAGCTCCTGGACTAATGCACTAAGTGACGCAAGATGGGATGAAGATGGACAGCCCGTGGTGGGTAAAGAACAGGTTAGGAACTATTTAGAAAAGCTAAACGTACACAAATCCATGGGTCCGGACTTAATGCATCCGAGGGTACTGAGGGGAGTTGGCAAATGTCATTGAGGAGCCTTTGGCCATTATCTTTAAAAACTCGTGGAGATCGGGAGAGATCCCGGATGATTGGAAAAAGGCAAATGTAGTGCCCATCTTCAAAAAAGGGATGAAGGACAATCCAGGGAATTATAGGCCCGGTCAGTCTTACCTTGGTTCCTGGAAAAATCATGGAAGGGATCCTTAAGGAATCCATTTTGAGGCACTTGGAAGAGAGGAAAGGGATTAGGAATAGTCAGCATGGATTCACAAAGGGCAAGTCGTGCCTGACCAATCTGATTAGCTTCTATGATGAGGTAACTGGCTCTGTGGACGTGGGAAAGTCAGTGGATGTGATATAGCTTGACTTTAGCAAGGCTTTTGATACGGTCTCCCACAATATTCTTGCCAGCAAGTTAAGGGAATGTGGATTGGATAAATGGACGGTAAGATGGATAGAAAACTGGCTAGAAGGCCGGGTCCAGCGGGTAGTGATCAACGGCTCGGTGTCAGGATGGTGGTCGGTTTCTAGCGGAGTGCCCCAAGGTTTGGTTCTAGGACCGGTTTTGTTCAATATCTTTATTAATGACCTGGATGAGGGGATGGATTGCACCCTCAGCAAGTTTGCAGATGACACTAAGCTCGGGGGAGAGGTGAGATACACTGGAGGGCAGGGATAGAGTCCAGAGTGACTTAGACAAATTGGAGGATTGGGCCACAAGAAATCTGATGAGGTTCAACAAGGACAAGTGCAGAGTCCTGCACTTGGGATGGAAGAATCCCAAGCATTGTTACAGGCTGGGGACCAACCAGCTAAGTAGTAGTTCTGCAGAAAAGGACCTGGGGGTTACAGTGGATGAGAAGCTGTGTATGAGTCAACAGTGTGCCCTTGTAGCCAAGAAGGCTAATGGCATATTAGGGTGCATTAAGAGGAGCATTGCCAGCAGATCCAGAGATGTCATTATTCCCCTTTATTCGGCTCTGGTGAGGCCACATCTGGAGTATTGTGTCCAGTTCTGGGCCCCCCACTACAAAAAGGATGTGGACGCATTGGAGAGGGTCCAGCGAAGGGCAGCCAAAATGATTAGGGGTCTGGAGCATATGACCTACGAGGAGAGGCTGAGGGAGTTGGGTCTGTTTAGTCTGCAGAAGTGAAGAGTGAGGGGGGATTTGATAGCAGCCTTCAACTTCCTGAAGGGAAGTTCCAAAGAGGATGGAGAGAGGCTGTTCTCAGTAGTGACAGATAGCAGAACAAGGAGCAATGGTCTCAAGTTGTGGTGGGAGACGTCCAGGTTGGATATTAGGCTAAAGCACTCCTGCCACCCAGAGTGTGCAACACCTCTTCCTTACCCGACGCGTGGGGCTTGGGGTACAAGACTGGCAGGAAACTCTTGTATATTTACAATATTTACAGTTTGTTAATACAGTTAGTACAGTCACAAACACCCCAATTTCATAAGACAGGGAATGTCCATCCATATTTCCTTACCATACACTTACATCATTCCTTCTAGGACGATCTTAGGTGTTAGGGAGCTAGGGAAGGAATGATGGGTGCCAGAATTGCTATCTTGAATTTGGTCCTGACGATGAAGGCATCGAGATCCCTGAGATCCACGATGGGACGAAACCCACCCTTGGCCTTGGGGACTAGGAAATATAGGGAATAGAAGCCCCTGCCCAAGAGCCCAGGAGGGACTGGTTCTACGGCCCCCAAGGTGTGGACCTGAAGAACCTCCTCCCGAAGGAAAAGCTCGTGAGAGGGGTCCCTGAAGAGGGATGGGGTAGGGGGATGGGGAGATGGCACAGCACGGAAGGGAATGACATACCCCTTCCCACCGTTTCCAGGACCCAGAGGTCCGAAGTAATGAACTGCCAGGCCCGGGGGAAAGGGAGTAGATGATCCTGGAAAGGGAGGGATGAGACTGGTAGGCTGTCCTCAGGCTCAGTCTCAAAACCCTTGACGGGGCCCCAAAGAACTTGCCGGACAGACCCTGATCTTGATCTTGGGCCGGCCGGGGACAGTGCCTGCTGTTCCTCCCTTACCGTTCCTACCGCGGCAATGGGAGAAGTCAGGGAGTGTTCCCTGCTGGGGAAGTCTAGGGGCACTCCTGCCTGAGAAGGAGCGCCGTTGGGTAGCCGGGGTGTGAATACCCAGGGACTTTAATGTGGCCGGGGTGCCCTTGAGACTGTGCAGATGCTGGTCTGTCTGCTCGGAGAACAGAGACGAGCCCTCAAAGGGGAGGTCCTGGATGGCACTCTGGAGTTCCGGGGGCATGTCAGACCCTTGCAGCCAGAAGCAGCGGCATAGAACCAGCCCTGTGGCCATGGGCCGCGCAGCCACATCAGCTGCACCAAGGGCCGCCTGGAGCGCCGCCCTAGAGATTTCCCTGCCTTCCTCCGAGAGGGCTCTCAATTCAGGCCAAGAGTGCCTGTGGAGCAGCTCAGTAAACCTGTTCATGGAGGCCCAGGAGTTACAGGCATAGCGAGACAGCAGAACCTGCTGGTTCACTATGTGAAATTGGAGGCCTCTGGATGTGTAAGCTTTCCTCCCCAACAGGTCCATCTTCTTGGCATCCCTGTTCTTGGGGCTGGCACCTGGCTGGCTCTGCCGCTCCCCTTGGTTTACTGCCTGGATGACTAAGGAACCGGGAGGTGGATGGGAGAACAGGTATTTGTTCCCCTCCTGGGACATGAAGTACCACCGCTTGGCCTTTTTGTCCATCGATGGTATAGAGGCTGGGGCTTGCCAGAGGGACTTCGAGATCTTGGCCACCATTTTTCTGGTAGGAAGCGCCACTCTGGTAGGGGTCTGTAAGATGTCGCCCGTAGGGTCGGAGTCCTCTGACACCCTCTCAACCTGGACCCCGAGGCTCTGGGCCAGGTGGCAGAGAAGGTCCTGGTGTGCCCTTGAGTCCATGGAAGGCATGGAGGGAAGAGTGTCACCCAGGGTCTTGTCCGGAGAGAAAGAGGAGGACCCTTTTGGGCCCATCTTCAGGGGGGCCACAGCTTGAGAGGGGGCCTGAGAGGCCACAGATGAGGGCATTGTCGGTGGCTGGGCCACTGGGGCCTTGCTCCCCAATGGTTGCGGGGACACCTGGCCTGGTGGAAGCGACTGCCCCAATGTGGGGACTGAGTCAGTGGAGTCGCCGAGGGAGGTGCCCTAGACTCAGAGAAGACCGACTCCAGCCTAGAGGGGCTCTCATCCTAGCTCTGGCGGTAGGCCCAGGGGGTCTGGAACGGCCATTGATTGGGTGCCTGAGGGGGCCAATACTGCTGCATCACTGGTACTGAGACTGGCTGTGCCCATTGTTGCTGCTGATGAGGAAAGGTACTATGGTGCTGTGACCAGTGGCGAGAATAAGACCGATGCCGGGACTGGGATCTAGCTCCCATAGACCAGTGTTTCTCAACCAGTGGTACGAGTACCCTCAGGGGTACTTGAGAGAAATCTGGGGGGTGCGTCAACACAACTGAAATTTGGAGAAAATTGAAGTTTTGTTTTAAGTTTTACAGCGCTTTATTATTTTTGTACTTTTTATATGCAAAAATGTCATTGCCAGCCCGGCTACAATTAGGTTGTTTAAACAAATGTGTTGCAATAGTAGAAAAATGTTTGTGCATCTGAAAACTGTAGGTAGTGGGGGCTAACCTAGTGAGGAGGGTTTTAAACTAGGTTCAACTAGTAAGCCCACGGGTAAGCCCATGAAGACCTGGGAGATGAGTCGGAAATGGGAGGGATCATGGGCTATAATGGCAGAGAGAGAGGAGGGTCAGGGCAAAACTGGGAGGCAAGGTCAAATCAGTATCTTAGCTGCCTATATACAAATGCGAGAAGTATGGGTAATAAGCAGGAAGAACTGGAAGTGCTAATAAATAAATACAACTATGACATTGTTGGCATCACAGAAACTTGGTGGGATAATACACATGATTGGAATGTTGGTATGGAAGGGTACAGCTTGCTCAGGAAGGATAGACAGGGAAAAAAGGGAGGAGGTGTTGCTTTATATATTAAAAATGAACACACTTGGACTGAGGTGCAGATGGACATAGGAGACGGAAGTGTTGAGAGTCTCTGGGTTAGGCTAAAAGGGGTTAAAAACAAGGGTGATGTCATGCTAGAAGTCTACTACAGGCCACCTACCCAGGTGGATGAGGCTTTTTTTTAAACAACTAACAAAATCATCCAAAGCGCAGGATTTGGTGGTGATGGGGGACTTCAACTATCCAGATATATGTTGGGAAAATAACACTGCGGGGCACAGACTATCCAATAAGTTTTTGGACTGCATTGGTGACAACTTTTTATTTCAGAAGGTTGAAAAAGCTACCAGGGGGAAGCTGTTCTAGATTTGATTTTAACAAATAGGGAGGAACAGGTTGAGAATTTTAAAGTGGAAGGCAGCTTGGGTGAAAGTGATCATGAAATCACAGAGTTCATGATTCTAAGGAATGGTAGAAGGGAGAACGGCAAATTAGAGACAATGAATTTCAGGAAGGCGGATTTTGGTAAGCTCAGAGAGCTGATAGGTAAGGTCCCATGAGAATCAAGACTGAGGGTAAAAACAGCTGAAGGGGAGTTGGCAGTTTTTCAAAGGGACATTGTTAAGGGCCCAAAAGCAAGCTATTCTGCTGCGTAGGAAAGATAGAAAATATGGCAAAAGACTGCCTTGGCTTAACCACGAGATCTTGCATGATCTAAAAATAAAAAAGGAATCATATAAAAGATGGAAACTAGGACAAATTACAAAGGATGAATATAGGCAAACAACACAGGAATGCAGGGGCAAGATTAGAAAGGCAAAGGCACAAAATGACCTCAAACTAGCTACAGGAATAAAGGGAAACAAGAAGACTTTTAAAAAATACTTTAGAAGCAAGAGGAAGACCAAGGACAGGGTAGGCCCACTGCTCAGTGAGGAGGGAGAAACAGAAAGGGTACGTCTACACTAGCCCCCTAGATCGATCTAGGGAGGCTAATGAGGGCGACCGGAATTGCAAATCAAGCCCGGGATTTAAATATCCTGCGCTTGATTTGCATGTTCCCGGCCGGTCGCCATTTTAGAAATTGACTAGCCTGAAGTAACTGCCGGCGTCTACATGCGGCAGTGAAACGGGATTCCGATTTAAAGCCCTAACTCGAATTAGCTGGTATTCCAAACTGATCTGGACAAACTGGAGAAATGGTCTGAAGTAAACAGGATGAAGTTTAATAAGGACAAATGCAAAGTGCTCCACTTAGGAAGGAGCAATCCATTTCACACACACAGAATGGGAAGCGACTGTCTAGGAAGAAGTCCTGCAGAAAGGGATCCAGGAGTCATAGTCATAAATATCCCGTGCCTAATTTGCATACAAATGGCCGATGATTCGTTTTGCCGACTCAGCACTTTGTCAGCAAAAAGTGGCAGTCTAGAGGGGGATCTGTTGAGAAAGAAAGCCTTTTTCGACAGATCCTGTAAACCTCCTTGCAGGAGGCATAAGGAATCTGCCAAAAAAGGCTTTCTTTCTCGACAGATTCGCCTCTAGACTGCCGCTTTTTGCTAACAAAGTGCTGAGTCGGCATAACGTGGCAGCCATTTTTATGCAAAAATGGGATATTTAAATCCCTGCCTCATTTGCAATGTTGACCTGCCTAATCTGCATCCCTCTGCCGACAGAGGGATGCAGGTTAGACATACCCTAGGGGTCATAGTGGACCACAAGCTTAATATGAGTCAGCAGTGTGATGCTGTTGCAAAAAAAGCAAACATGATTCTGGGATGCATTAACTGGTGTGTTGTGAGCAAGACACGAGAAGTCATTCTTCCGCTCTACTCTGCGCTGGTTAGGCCTCAGTTGGAGTATTGTGTCCAGTTCTGGGCACCGCATTTCAAGAAAGATGTGGAGAAATTGGAGAGGGTCCAGAGAAGAGCAACAAGAATGATGAAAGGTCTAGAGAACATGACCTATGAGGGAAGGCTGAAAGAATTGGGTTTGTTTAGTTTAGAAAAGAGAAGATTGAGGGGGGACATGATAGCCGTTTTCAGGTATCTAAAAGGGTGTCACAAGGAGGAGGGAGAAAACTTGTTCATCTTGGCCTCTGAGGATAGAACCAGAAGCAATGGGCTTAAACTGCAGCAAGGGAGGTTTAGGTTGGACATTAGGAAAAACTTCCTACCTGTCAGGGTGGTTAAACACTGGAAGAGGGGGAGATATTTAAGAGCAGGAGATATTTAAGAGCAGGTTAAGAGAGGATAAATGTCTCTCAGGGATGGTCTAGACAGTGCTGGGTCCTGCCATGAGGGCAGGGGACTGGACTCGATGACCTCTCGAGGTCCCTTCCAGTCCTAGTGTTCTATGATTCTACTTATAATTTTTTTAAAGGGGTACTTTAACTTTAACACTGCCCTTGATGACCATGTGGATTCCGCTTCCAAGTCGGTTGAGTACTCTGAGGCTGACCAGGATGGAGCTGAGGTGGATGCAGCCGGTGACCTTGCTACTGGGGTGTGCCGGGCCATCGACTCCGGCTCGCCCCGGTGACGAGGAGGGGGAGGCGGAGGAGGCATGGCATATGCCCTGAGTGGGGCCGGCGGCTACGGAGCTCGGTGCTGCGCTCAGTGCCGCTTGAGGGCCCTGCCCTAGTGCTGGCTTCGGTGCCGAGTTACGGTCCGGGGTCGAGGCTGCCATTGGTGCCAGGACTACAGACAGCACCATACTTGGTGCCGGGACTGCGTGCAGAGTGGAGTTTCCTCGGCTCCTGTGCCAGGGCGCTGGGTGCCCTGACCTCCAATCGGCGCCAACCGTGGTCCAGATCTTTGTCCGGGGCCGATGCTGAAGTAGGAGAGGGGGACAATTCAATCAAGTCCCTGGCCGCCTCGAAAGCCTCCAGAGTAGAAGCCTCTGGGAAGTCCCCCATTGGACTGGGATCCCGGTGTGGGTTAAGTCGTTTACCTGACCGAGCTGGTCCGGGCTTGGCGCTCAATAGTGCCATGTGCCCCACTTGGGAGCCCATGGAGGGCATGCCCTGTGGGGTGACCTGCCCCTGCTAGACCTCCTCTTCCTCTGAGGTACCAGGGATTGCAACCAGTGCCGAGGTCTGCACGGTGACGGCGAGCAGCGCAAGCGGCCTGATGCCTCCTGCACCGGGAGTCGCTGGTGCCGGGTCCGACACTGGTGCTGGTTGTAAAGCCACTTCCATCAGTTTAATCTTGAGGCGCGACTCTCTCTCCCGTTTGTGTGCAGCTCGAATGCCTGACAGATGTGGAAGCAGGGAAAGAGGATAAGGGACTTGTGTGTAGTCATCTTAGGTTGGTCAGTAGGAGAGCAAGAGCCAGGCTCACTTTTAGGCGAGATTTCTAAAGAGACGCTTCTCTGCTTCGCTCTAAAGATAAGAATGGAATGCTGACTTCAGTGAGAACCTTGATGATAAGACAGCTCCGAAGGGAACTGAGTGGCAGGGAGAGGATTTCTAACCGATGTGTATGCAATAGACAGTATGCATATCACCCTTTTCTTGTTTGTATTCGAAGATCTGCCTAGACTGTAGTCCCTTCCTCTGCAGTTGCTCGCAATAAAACTGCCTCTGGGCTTGTTGCTTACAAACGCAGAGTGAGGACATTGTTTTCTTCCACACAGATTTTGCAGGCCTCCAACAATCATCCAAGCACTTCAGGCAGGCAGAGTGTGGGTCACCGCAGGGCACAGGCCTCTGGCACTTCTTACAAAGCTTGAAGCCTTGAGGCCCGGCCATGCCCCACAGCACATGCCAGGCGCGTGGAGCAAGAACCCCGATGGGTCCATAGCACCGGGTAACACCACTTCACAACTGCTTAAAAACTGGTAAGAACGTAACTGAAACGAGAACAAAAACCTGTAACGTCGAGTGATGCTAAAGGGCGCTTGCTGAGCAAGCGCAGGAGCATGTTCCAACCACCGACACGGGCGGTAAGAAGGAATCGAGGGGGTGGAGGGCCAGCAGGGACATATATTGGCCAGTATACCGGCGTCACTCCAGGGGGCTCCCCTGCTGGCCCGACGGGTACCGCTAAGGGAACAATTTCTGATGACGCGGGCGCGCTGCGCACACACCTACATGGAATGGACATGAGCAATCACTCGAAGAAGAACTGGGCTTGTTAAGTTTGGAAAGAAAAAGCCGGAGAGGGGACATGAGAGCAGTTTTCAAATATCTAAAAGCGTGTCACAAGGAGAACGGGGAAAATTGTTTTCCTTGGCCTCTGGAGATAGCGTAAGAAGCAATGGGCTTAAACTGCAGCAAGGGAGGTTTAGGTTGCACATTAGAAAAAATATCCTAACTGTCAGGGTGGTTAAACACTGGAATCAGTTGCCTAGGGAGGTTGTGGAATATCCATCCCTGAAGATATTTAAGAGCAGGTGAGACAGACGTCTATCAAGGATGGTCTAGACGGTGCCTGGTCCTGCCGTGAGGCCAGGGGACTGGACTCGATGATCTCTCGCGGTCCCTTCCAGCTCTAGTGCTCTATGATTCTAAGGGGGGACATGGTGCCCCAGAGGTGTGGGGTGTTCAGTTTTCAGCATGTTAAGGGATGCATGATGCCCATAAAGTGTGGGCAGGATGTTCAGACTGTGGTTGTGTTAAGGGTTGCATGGCATGTGGAGGGGGGGCACAGTGGGGAAGGTGCATTGGGCCCAGCTGGGAAAGAGGATAAGGGACTTGTGTGTAGTCATCTTAGGTTGGTCAGTAGGAGAGCAAGAGCCAGGCTCACTTTTAGGCGAGATTTCTAAAGAGACGCTTCTCTGCTTCGCTCTAAAGATAAGAATGGAATGCTGACTTCAGTGAGAACCTTGATGATAAGACAGCTCCGAAGGTGCATGGTGTCAAGGGGGCATCTGTGGGAAGGTGCATTGGGCCCAGCTAGCAGGCAGCGGGGGTCTGTGCATGGTGCCCCGGAGAGCTGTGGGAAGGTGCATTGGGCCCAGATAGCAGGCAGGGGAGGTCCTTGCATGGTGCCCAGGGGAGCTGTGGGAAGGTGCATTGGGCCCAGCTAGCAGGCGAGGGGGGTCCTTGCATAGTGCCCAGGGGGGCTGTGGGGAAGGTGCATTGGGCCCAGCTGGCAGGCAGGGGGGGTCCTTGCATGGTGCCCAGGGGGGCTGTGGGGAAAGTGCATTGGGCCCAGCTGGCAGGCGGGGGGGGTCCTTGCATGGTGCCCTGGAGAGCTGTGGGAAGGTGCATTGGGCCCAGCTAGCAGGCAGGGGGGATCCTTGCATAGTGCCCAGGGGGGCTGTGGGGAAGGTGCATTGGGCCCATCTAGCAGGCAGTGGGGGTCTTTGTATGATGCCCAGGGGGGCTGTGGGAAGGTGCAGTGGGCCCAGCTGGCAGGCAGTGGGGGTCTTTGCATGGTGCCCAGGGGGCTGTGGGGAAGGTGCAGTGGGCCCAGCTGGCAGGCAGTGGGGTCCTTGCATGGTGCCCAGGAGGGCTGTGGGGAAGGTGCATTGGGCCCAGCTGGCAGGCAGGGGGGGTCCTTGCATGGTGCCCAGGGGGGCTGTGGGGAAAGTGCATTGGGCCCAGCTGGTGGGCAGTGGGGGTCCTTGCATGGTGCCCAGGGGGGAGCTGTGGGAAGGGTGTATGTAGTGTACAGAGTGTATGAGGTGGGGGGGCTTTGTGCTCAGCGTTTGTGGGCTGCATGGCAGGCCTGATGGTCTGCGTGTGGACTGTGGGAGGGCTGGTTATGTGGGGCGCGAAGGGTGTGGCATGGTGGAGCAGTAAATGCAGGGGAGATGGTGCCCAGAGAGCTTGGGATGGGGGGGGGGTCTGGTGCTCAGAGGATGCAGGCTGGGCAGGTGACTGGCACCTCAAAATTCATTCCATCCCCCAGTATGTGAGAGTTGCTGAGCTTATGGCCAGAATGGTCCGTCAGCTCTTGTCTGAACTGCTGCAAAGCATGCTAGAGATTCCCACCCAGTCCAGGTGCTGACTCTGTGGGTGCTCTGGGGCTGGAACAACCATGGGGAAAAACCAGTGGGTGCAGAGCACCCACGAGTGCCAAGTTCCCCCACTGCCTGTGCCTCTTCCGCCCTGGCAGTGCCACGCTTACCACCTCCTCCCCTTCCTCCCAGCGTGTCCCGAGCACTGTGAACAGACGATTCGCGAGTTCAAGCTCCATGAGGACAGGAAGGAGCTGGGTGGAGGTTTGGGAGACAGTGGAGTGGGGCCCCACTGTCTGCATGGAGCCCCATGACTTGTGATGGGCTAAATTTGTCTCATGTAGCTAGTGTGTATCTGAAGACAGCAAGCGATGGAGAATCCCACGCCCCTTCCCCCTTGGTCCCCTAACTGCCTCCCTGGAACACCTGGTGCTTTTTCCCACTTTGCCAGCTGTAACTCACCGGGTCTGCGACCAGATCTCCCTGTCCAGAATGGCTGCAGTAGTGATGGTTCCCAACTGGGCATCAATGTGGTACAGCCCATTCATGGGCAGCGACTGGTTGATTGCGTAAGTCACCTGACCATTTGCACCCTGATCCGGATCATCGGCCAGAACCTGCAAAACAACACCTGGGATTCAGTGTGCCACCTCGGAGCCATGGGCCACTGCAGCCGCGATGTCCTGCGCCTGGCGTGGCCTTGCAGCCCTGTTCTTCAGTGCTCTTATGATGCTGTAACAAGGACGTGGTCGAGCGTTTGATACGAGTCGAGAGAGAGGCCATTGGAGAGGTTATGATGTGCTGAGTGTGTGTACATGTGTGTGATTGTGCTGAGTGTGTGCATGTGTGTGATTGTGCTGAGTGTGTCATTTCTGTCTCTGCAGTGAGGAGTATCGACTATGTATCCACACTCCAAAGTGTTTCCGCCTGGGAAACGCCCACTAGACAGGATGTTTTCATTCCAAATAGCTGGGTGGGGAAGGGCCCATTCAGGTTAACGAGCCGCTGGGGAAAAGAATAGGCCTTAGAGCAGTGGTCACCAACCAGTAGATCAGGATCTACCAGTAGATCTTGGAGCCTCTGACAGGATCCTGACTGGCTTGGCCAGGAAGCTCTCAAGTACGGGCACTTCACCTGCCCCTCCCCCCACTGTCATGCTGCTCCTGCCCCCTGCCTTGGAGCTGCCCCCCTGGGAGCCTCCTGCTTGCTCTGCAGGGTGTGGGAGGGAGAAGGGGGGGGCGCGGATGTCAGGGTGTCCCTCCTGCCCCCTCCTGTTCCCCATCTCCGCACAGAGAGAAGGGGATGGAGGCAGCTTGGCAATGCAAATCTGTCACTCTCCCCCACTGTGTGTGTCTGTCATTCTCACACACACACTGTCCTTCCCTCTCCTCTCCCCACCCAGCACATGGGGGGTTATTGCTACTTCTGTCACTGCTCGCAAAGCGGGCTACTTCGGGGCTCTGAATGGGCTCTGCATGTCAGCATTTCCATTGCCCTCTGACGCTTCCATGTCATTCTTTGAGCAGTGAGTTCGAAGATGCCGCACCTGCCGTGGTGGAGTCATTTTCCCTGTGGTGACTGCTGCTCCTGGACGTGGCTGGCATGTCCCTGCGGCCCCTGAGGCAGAGCAGGGGGTCTCCACATGCTGCCCTTGCCTGCAGACACCGCTCCTGCAGCTCCCATTGATCAGTAATGGGGAACCGTGGCCAGGAGAAGCTGTGGGCTCAGTGCCTGTAGTTGAGGGGCAGCTCATGGAGCCATTGCTGTCCATGCCAGCTGCTTTCAGGAGCGATGCAGGGCCAGGGCAGGAGTGAGCTGCCTTAACCCCACTGATCCACCACCCGGAAGCCATCTCAGTTAAACGGTGGCCAGCCAGAGCCTGCTTCCTGAACCCCCGTCCCAGCCCTGAGCCTCCTCCTGCACCCAACCTCCTGCCCCAGACGTGAGTCCCTCTGCAGACAAACTTCTTCTCCTTGCAACCTGAGACCTCTCCTGGACCCCAATCCCCCACCTTGGGCTAAGCCCAGAGCCCCTCCCACACTCCAGACTCCTTGGCCTATGACCAGAGCCTGCACCCCAAACGCCGACCCCAGCCTGGGGCAAGTGAGTGAGGACGGGAGAGGAAGGGGGATGGAGTGAGCAGGGGGAGGTCTCGGAGAAAGGGCGGAGCAGGGGCGGGGCCTCAGAGAAGGGGCGGAGCAGGGGCGGGCCTCAGAGAAGGGGTGGGAAGCAAGTGGGGCAGGGCATTTGGGCTTGAGGTAGATGATCTTGTGGTTAATAGGGTGGAGTCCACTGCCCTAGCAGCAGCTAGACACCAGGGGAGCCTTCTGGAGGATGCTGCAGACAGCCCGCGAGCAATGGCTGCTATGACACGGCAGGGTCATGGGACCAGGTCATCTGCGGCTGGACTCCATCTTGGGCTGTCAGTATTTTGACACTGGCTGGCATGGCAACCAGGCTTTGAATCAAAGGGTATCCAAGCAGGGCGTGACAGCACCTGGGTTCTTTAGTGACTCCCCGCCCAGAGAGACTCCTGAAGAACAAAGAATGAGCTGGGGGAAGTGCTGGTGCCAGGCAAAGGGGATTTTTAGCCTGGTAATAGAACACGTGCTCATCCAAGCTACAAGAAAGTGCAGCTTGCCCCTTGAGAATAGGCAGCCCCTTTGCAGGGGTGGGCAAGCTAACGCCCACAGGCTGCGTCTGGTCCCAGACCTTTTACTGCAGGCCTTGAGATCCCACGTGGAACGGGGTCTGCACACGCCATGGCTGCATGTGGCTCCTGGGTGTAAGGGCGGCCAAGGGACTCTGTATGCTGCCTGCCCCCATTGGCTGGGAAGCGTGGTCAGTGGAAGCTGTGAGGCCAACGCCTAAGGATGGGGCAACATGCAGACCCACCTGGCCGGTGGTTCTGGGAGCTGCTGGAGGTAAGCCATGCCTAGAGCCTGCAGCCCTGAGTCCTCCCAGGACCTCAACTCCCTGCCCCGGCCCTGATCTACCTCAATCCCACCCAGAGCATTCTCCTGCACCCCAAAACCCTCACCCCAGCTCCATGCCAGATACTGCACCTCCAGCTGCACACCCCAACCCTCTGCCCCAGCCCTGATACCCCAAATCCTTCTGTCCCAGCCCAGAGTACTCTCCTGCACCCCAAACCCCTCATCTCTGTTCCCACTAGGTAATCTGCTTGGATCTGTTTGCTATCCCTTATAATCACCTAAAATCTATTTTTTAAGAACATAAGAGCGGCCAGACTGGGTCAGACCAAAGGTCCATCCAGCCCAGTGTCCTGTCTGCCCCAGAGGGAGGGATCACAACAGGTAATCCTCACGTGGTCCCTCCCCTGTCACCTACCGTCAGAGAAACAGAGGCTAGGGACACCATCCCTACCCATCCTGGCTAGTAGCCATTGATGGACCCAACCTCCATGAATCTATCTAGTTCTTTTTCAACCCTGTTAAAGTTCTAGCCTTCACCGCATCCTCTGGCAAGGAGTTCCACAGGTTGACTGTGTGCTGAGTGAAGAAAAAGTTCCTTTTGTAGTTAATAAACTCACTCGTGCTTTGTCTAAAATCACCATGTGAGTCAGAACATAGAGCAGGAAGCTGTTGGATGTTTCGCTCCACATTGAGGGAGGGGGTAAATTTCATGCCCATTCCCTGTTCAGTGCAAGATGGTATAATTTGAGGTTTACACCCCAGAGGTGTGTGCCTAAGGAGCTGGGAAGTTCCCTAGCCAGGGCTGGTCACAGTGTCAGCATGTACTGCAGCTGGGTGTGTCCCTACCTGCATCTGTGCAGGTACAGTGCAGACTGACTCCTGGGAGAGGGCTTGGCAGGCTGGCTGCAGCAGTACAGTGTACAGGGAGCCCAAGCTGGTGAGTCGGAGAGCTCAGGGGTACCCCAGTTCCAGGTGGCACCCTAGGGGGAACCTGTCACATCTGGGCTGTAGTAAGATGAGGGTCTGAAACATAAGCCTGCGTATCACAGGCCAAGTATGAGGCCTGAGTCCTAGAGAGCAATGGTCAAGACTTTGCTCATATAAAGCAAAGTTAAGCTGTGAACAAGAGCCAGGTCCTGCTCACAGAAACTGGCAAGAAGAGGGCTGATATTACAGAAAATCTCAGATCTAAGAGGCACTAGGCACAGGCTGTAAGCCCATTCCAGAGGGGTCGTAACAAAATACCTTGTTAAGAAACATCTTGGTGCCAACACACACCCCACAAATAACAGACATATGGACCTAGGTTCAGGACCAGGTCTAAATCAACAGCGTGATGGATAATAATGGAAACCCCCTTCTGTAAGGTAAGGGGCTGTAACTAGGCAACAGAGGGCGGCAAGCTGATACGTCAGGAGTGACATGTAACTTGTTTGTGCCTGTGTATAAAAGTGCACCCCAAAGGGTGATCAACTGACCGTGGAGGGGTGCTGGAAATCCAGGGCGCTTAGACGGGCGTTGGTCCATTGCCACAGAATACATAAGGTGTAGTGGCACAGCGGTGAGTCTGTTTGCTGACAACTATTATTGGATATCGTTTGACAATAAACCTACTCAGGTGCTTTTGATCCTTATCTGATCTGTGGTCTCTGGGGGCTCTCTCAGGAGTCTGTTGTGTTGACTGATTGCGCATGGTTAACGCACTAGACGGGAGCACAGGCGTGCATGCAGGCAGCCAAACGTTGATCATGAATGGAGCAGAGGACCTGTCAGGAAAACATCGGGACGAACCCCAATCCTGACTGACAGTCTATTCCAGGCCTGATCTCTCACTTCCGGCTCAGTCCCACAGGCCACTCCTGCCCCATTCTCACATTTCAAGCCATTCCAGCCCTCCTTTATACTCCTCGGGTCACACCAATGGGCCCAGGCCCTTCCAACTCGGATTCTCCCTCCCCAATCAGACCAATGAGCCCATCCAACCTTGATCCACCCTCCGTCAATGAGTCCCTCCAGCCCTGTTCCCCCTGCCTTCCTGACCTGCTCAGACCCGTAGGCCCTTCCCATCCTCTGATGCCCAGAGCTCACGTGTGAGGTTCCCATCTCCCAGTGTGGGGCTCCCCTCCCCAGGGGTACCTGTATGACAGGGGCGTCGTAGCTCTGTGACTCCCAGATAAAGGCCACATAGTTCTGCAGCTGGAAGCGTGGCAAGTTGTCGTTCACATCCTGCAGGTTGAGGTTCACAACCATGAAGCTGAAGGAGGCATCGGTCTCTGCTTGAACCACGAGGCGCAGCCGAGGGTTTGACTCGAAGTCCAGGCTTTTGGAGTCATGTACTGAGATGGCACCTGGGAGAGGACGGGTGTCAGCTGGTGCATGGAGCCCCAGGGTCACCAGACTGAGACTGAAATGGTGTGCAGGCAGATGCATGGGCACATGCACCCACACCTATCCATCTCCATGCACCCCCATAGCTATGCAGCCGTGACCAGGGCTGGACTAAAGGGTGGGCAAGCCGGGCAGCTGCTCGGGGTGCCAACTGATGGGAGGCGCCTGATGGCAGCTGTAAGGGGCGCGCGGCGTCTCTTATAGCTGCCATCAAGTGCCGCGCATCCAGCTCCCGGCGGGCTGCAGTGGCCGCCCGGGGCAGGGGCCGTGTTAACCCCCGCAGTGCCCTTCCCGCTGCGGCCATGGGGCCCTGCACGGCCAGGCGCGGGCCACCTGGGCGGCCCCGGGCTGCGTGCCAGTGGCCGGGCAGCGCATGCGCTGTGTGCCGAGAGGCGGGCCCGTGCGCCCCGGGGGGGCAGGCTCGCGCATGCGCCATGCGCCTGGAGGTGGGCCCGCGCCCGGGGGCAGGCTCGCGCATGCGCCGTGCGCCTGGAGGTGGGCCCGCGCGCCCCGGGGGGGCAGGCTCGCACATGCACCGTGCGCCTGGAGGCAGGCCCGCGCATGCGCCGTGCGCCCGGAGGTGGGCCCGCGTGCCCTGGGGAGGCAGGCTTGCGCATGCGCCGTGCGCCTGGAGGTGGGCCCGCGCATGCGCCGTGCGCCCGGAGGTGGGCCCGCGTGCCCTGGGGAGGCAGGCTCATGCATGCGCCGTGCGCCTGGAGGTGGGCCCGCGCGCCCCATGGGGGCAGGCTCGCACATGCACCGTGCGCCTGGAGGTGGGCCCGCGTGCCCCAGGAAGGCGGGCTCGCACATGCGCTGCGCGCCCCGGGGGAGGCAGGCTCGCAGATGCACCGTGCGCCTGGGGTGGTGCCACCCGCCCGGGGCGCCAAAATGGCTCGGGCCGGCCTTGGCCGTGACCCCTGCATTGAAGTGCTGGTCACTTCGCAGTCGTTACTGCCTTTCTCCTCACACCCCTGTGGGGCAGGGCAGAGCTGCTAGCCCCTACACAGGCAGGAACGGAGGCCCAGGGACTGGAGCACTGGCCTAGGGTCACACAAGGAATTTGGGGCAAACCCAGGTTTCGCTGTCATCTTCAGCCTAGATGTCAGGGTCAAAGACAGCACAATCCAGCCAACACCCTGCAGAGACGGCCACTGCTTGTCAGGCAGCAAGACAGACCCAGGATCCTGATTCGTCTGTGAAGACCTCGGGCTGCACCTTCGTTCCAAAGTTGACTAAAGGACACTGGCGCCCCACCCACAGGAGGAGGACCTGGTGAATTGTTACCAATCCATGCTAGTCTCAACCAGCCTCCCCACTCCCCACGCTGCTGCCTTGGTTTGCTTCACCCGGAGCCAGATAAAGACAGAGCGGCAAACATTTATCTGCCGGAGCAGAACACAAAGACTGATGCAGTCAGGATGACACATAACAAATGTCTCCAAGTCTATGGCCAAGAGTTCGCTCATATGAGCACCAACAAAATGGACAAATCCTATCCAAAGGGCTACCCAGGATAGTAAACTGCTTCAGCAATTCTGGCTGCCTACAACCAGTATCTGAATAATGAGAACATCAGATTGGCCAGGCTGGGTCAGACCAAAGGTCCACCCAGCCCAGTGTCCTGTCTGCCATCAGTGAACAGAACAGGTAATCATCACGTCATCCCTCCCCTGTCGCCCATTTCTAGCCCCTGCCAAACAGAGGCCAGGGACACCATTCCTGCCAGTCCTGGCTAATAGCCATTGATGGACCTAACTCCCATGAATTTATCTAGCTCCTTTCTGAACCCTGTTAAAATCCTAGTCTTCACAACGTCCTCTGGCAAGGAGTTCCCCAGGTTGACTGTGTGTTGCGTGAAGAAAAACTTCCTTCTGTTTGTTTTAAATCAGCTACTTATTAATTTCATTTGGTGACCCCTCATTCCGGTGTTACGGGAAGGAGTAAATAGCCATAGATTTATGTGGAGGCAATAAGATATTCTCTGTCTTATTCTCTATCCCTTTCTTAATGATTCCTAATACTTTGCTTTTCTGACTGCTGCTGCACACTGAGTGGATGTTTTCAGAGAACTAGCCACAATGGCTCCAAGCTCTCTCTCTTGAGTGGTAACAGCTAATTTAGTCTCCATCATTTTATACTGGCGCCCCATCATTTTACATTGGGATTATGTTTTCCAACATGCATTACTTTGCATGTATCAACATTAAAGTTAATTTGCCAGTTTGTGAGATCCTTTTGAAATTCTTCACAGTCTATTTTGGGCTTAATGATCTTGAGCATTTTTGTATCATATGCAAATTTTGCCACTTCACTATTTACCCCTTTCTGAAGATCATTTATGAATATATTGAAGAGGACTGGTCCCAGTACAGACCTCAGTGGGACCCCACAAGTTACCTCTCTCCATTCTGAAAACTGATCATTTATTCCTACTCTTCGTTTCCCACCTTTCAACCAGTTCTCAGTCCATGAGAGGCCCTTCCCTCTTATCCCATGGCACCAAGTGCTGCAAAGGACTACATCCCACTGTGCTAAAAGATCATGCACAATGAAAAAGGCTTCTCAAACAGCCTGGATCCACCCTGCTGAATTCACCATCCAACAGCCCACCTGAAATCCTGGAGTCCAGCACATTCACTCCTCAAAAAGTTCCGGACACCCCCAAAGCATCTTGATTCAAGACTTTTGCACCAGACCCCTGCCGTTTGTGGCTCATGAAAGAGTCATGAACCACTGATGCCACTCATGGTTGCAATGGCCGATCATTCATTCAGAGACGGACTTTCTCCTTCCTCCTTTGAACATGCACAAGTGGGACCTACACTGAAGTAACCAGGGCCCATTAGTTTTAACCAACTATTCCTCAGTGTCAAATCTCCCAACCCTTAGCACGCTCACAGAGAGAAGGTGGCCAAAGGACAGCTACAAGCTCGTCTAACTGGAGTTATATATTAGACCCAGCACGAGACGTGGAACTGAAAACTGCTGCCGTGGCACTGATGGACGATCTCATGCTGCCAGTGGCTAGAGGGCAGACATTGACTTTCATCCTTCTGGGAATCTCTGCAGCCTTTGACACTGCCAACTATAGGATACTGCTGTCTTGCCTGAGAGGTGGCAGAAGCCCAGAGCAATGCACTAATGGTTTGATTCCTCTCTGGAGGGATGGACCCAGTGAGCGCTGATGGGAAACTGCACCTCCACCACCAGCCCCCTCGCCTGTAGAGTCCCACAAGGCTCAGATCTCTTTCTAGGCCTTTTCAGCATCTACACATAACATGACTCAAGAGTCAGCAATATGCAGACACACAACTCTGCCTGTCCTTCGCCACGTAAGACATGGACGTTCCTTTCTCTAACTGGCAGTTTTAAAAAATGTAAAGTCCCCATCTGTGCTCCACATGTGGCTCTGCATGAACACCATGCACCAGAGTCTGGACATTCTTACAAGCAGTGTCCACTGACCTGCCTCCTCATGCTCCTGAGCGAAGGTCCAACACCTCTCTTCAGTTCCTCTTCTTATGGCCAATTCAACAGGATCCAAGGCAGAGGGCATGGAGAGTGGACAGTGGAATACAGATAGGGACCACAGATCTCAAAGAGCAGCCAGTTACAGTAAGTAACCTCCACTCCTGATCTAGTGATGATCTAGAAGGTACTCAGTCCTGCCGTGAGGGCAAGGAACTAGACGTGATGCCCTCTCGAGGTCCCTTCCAGTTCTAGTGTTCTATGGTTCTCTACTTCTTCGAGGCTGGTCCCTACCCACCTAGGAGAAGACATATAAAGCTCTGGAAAGCCCTCCATTATCTTCAGTCCTGCTTCTTACCTCTGCAGGTTATTTGCTACAAACTGAAGCTCTAAAAAAAAAAGGACTGAATGACCCATCCAAGGTGGGTGTACTCCAGAGAGTTGACTTAAAATAGCAGATTATTCCATCTCTGCTACAAACCTGCACCAAGAACTTTGCAATCGGTGTAATGATTCCTTTAACAACTGTAACTCTCTCCCTCTTCCACCCACCCTCCCGGTTATAGATACTAAAGGATTGGCACAGCATGATTGTTGGGTAAGATCTGATTTAGAAATTGACCTGGGAGCGTTGCTGCTCCTTTGGGATTGGAGGGACTTTTATTGATGAGGCTGGTTTTCATAACCACTCATCTAAAGAATGGTACTGGTGAGGATGCCAGGGAACTGGAGTGTCTGAAGGAATGACTTGTGAGCTGGAGTGGTGACACAAAAGTTCTTTTTGCAACTGCTTGGTGTGCCTTACAGTGGAGGACCCCAGTCTTGGGCCATGGCAGCCCTCTCTAAGCACTTCCCCCTGAACTGATACTCTCAGGAGTGTCGCTCCGTGCACCCCAGTGTTATAGGTAGGCCCATAACAAAAGAAGCGAACTCAGGCCATGTCTACACTACAGATAAGATCGAAGCAGCGGCAGTCGATCTTCCGGGGTTCGAATTAGCGGGTCTAGTGAAGACACACTCATTCGAACTGAGAAAGGCGCTCCCGTCTGTTGATGCCGGCAGTCCCGCTTCTACAAGGAGTAAGGGAAGTCGAAGGGAGAGTGTGCTCCCTTCAACTTCCTGCAGTGTGGAGTGCCAAAATGCTACTTAAGATACTTTAACTTAAGCTATGCAATTAATACAACCGAAGTTGCGTCTCTTAATTCGAACGTATCCCCTAGTGTAGACCTGGGGTCAGAGACTTAGGGACTAGAGAGAATCAAAGACAATCAGAATCCATGCAATGGCTGGAATGTTGAGTGATTGTGCCCAGGGCAGAGAAGTGTCTGCATTTGGCCAGGTAGGTCCTAGCCAAATCTTTCCTAATTTGGGTAAGGACATCCTGGACGGGAGCTAGTTCCATCCCATTCAAACCTCCAGTGGAGCGAGATGAGGTTAGATTAAACATTTTTGCTCCTCCCCTGAGTTAGGTGGTCTGGGAAGGGGAGCTCTTGAATGGGGGGTGGGCAGATATTGTCAGGAGTTCCGTGCCTGGGCCAGTTGGGTGCCAGGAGAATGACACTGGCCCTATCCTGACGTACCTTTCTTGTGACCCGGGGAAGCAGCAGAAAGGGAGGAAAGGCATAAGAACATAAGAACGGCCATACTGGATCAGATCAATGGTCCATCCAGCCCAGTATCCTGTCTGCCAACAGTGGCCAATGCCAGGTGCCCCAGAGGGAGGGATCACAACAGGTAGTCCTCACATGGTCCCTCTCCTGTCACCCACCTCCAGAGAAACAGAGGCTAGGGACACCATTCCTACCCATCCTGGCTAATAGCCACTGATGGACCTAACCTCCATGAATCTATCTAGCTCTTTTTTGAACACCGTTAAAATTCTAGCCTTCACCGCATCCTCTGGCAAGGAGTTCCACAGGTTGACTGTGCAATGAGTGAAGAAAAACTTCCTTCTGTTTGTTTTAAACCTACTGCCTATTAATTTCATTTGGACTGTGACTAGACTATATCCCTCTTTCAACAGAGGGATGTAAATTAGACACTTCAAAATTGCAAATGAAGCAGGGATTTAAATATCCCATGCTTCATTTGCATAATCACATAATGGCACTCTTTTGAAAAAGCACCATTTCGAAAGTAAAACCGCAGTCTAGACATGGTTCTGTCGAAAACGGCAGGCTTTTTCGAAAGATCCTGTACTCCTGAGTCTGGATCGTGGTTTTACTTTCGAAATGGCACTTTTTTGAAAGAGCACCATTATGCGATTATGCAAATGAAGCACGGGATATTTAAATCCCCACTTCATTTGCAATTTCAAAGTGTCTAATTCACATCTCTCTGTCGAAAGAGGGATGTAGTCTAGACACAGCCTTGGTGACCCCTAGTTCTTATATTGTGGGAATATGAACTTTTCCTTATTCACTTTTTCCACACCAGTCATGATTCTATAGACCTCTATCATATCCCCCCTTAGTCTCCTCTTTTCTAAGCTGTAAAGTCCAAGTCCTTTTAATCTCTGTTCATATGAGACCCGTTCCAAACCCCTCATCATTTTTGTTGCCTTTTCTGAACCTTTTCCAATGCCAATATACCTTTTTTGAGATGAGGCGACCACATCTCTACGCAGTATTCAAGGTGTGGGCATACCATGGTTTTATATAGAGGCATTAAGATATTTTCTGTCTTATTCTCTATCACTTTTTTAATGACTCCTAACATTCTGTTTGCTTTTCTGACTGCCGCTGCACACTGAGTGGATGTTTTCAGAGAACTGTCCACAGTGACTCCAAGATCTCTCTCTTGAGTAGCTGTAGCCAAATTAGTCCCCATTATATTGTACGTATAGTTGGGACTATTTTTTTCAGTGTGCATTACTTTATGTTTATCAACATTAAATTTCATTTGCCATTTTGTTGCCCAATCACCTAGTTTGGTGAGATCTTTGTGAAGCTCTTCACAGTCTGCTTTGGTCTGAACTATCTTGAGCAGTTTGGGATCATCTGCAAATTCTGCCACCTCACTTTCTCTAAATCATTTATAAATAAGAACATAAGAGCGGCCAGACTGGGTCAGACCAAAGGTCCATCCAGCCCAGTGTCCTGTCTGCCGACAGTGGTGAGCAGCCTGGATCATGATGCAGCCTTGACAGCTTCCAGGCAGAGGGGACGAGATCTTGCCCCTCACCGTCTATGTAAATGACAGCAGTGATCTTGTCTGATATCAGGCCCACTGACGTGGGTGGGCAAAAGGGGCAACTTCCACGGGGCCTAGCGATTCTAAAAGGCCCAGGGCTCCTGGCTGCTGCTACATCAGCAGTGGGAGCTGGATCCCCAGACCCTTTAAATCACCACTGGAGCCCCAGGCCGTGGCTGGTGGGGCGAGGCTAGCCCTGGCCCCAAGGCCCCCTCCATTCCTCCCCCACCTTGCCCAGGGGCCTGGCAACTCTGACACCCACCCACCTGATACCCCTTGCACAGGGAGTGAATGGATAAGCAGGAGGATGGCCTTAAAGGGAGGTGGACAACTCTCAGCTCTAGCACACGGATGCCAGGAACCCGGGACGGTGAGCAGTGGGGCTGTTCAGTTGGGCACCCCTTCCTGGACAGGAAGTGTCCATCATGATGGTGGCACTGGGGGTGGAAGCACTGAAGGGGATGCTCACTCTCACCTTTTCCGGGTTCAGCCCCAAGGCATAGGTGAAGATTCAGGTGGAGACAGTCACCTTGGAGCTGATATGGCCCTTGTAAGTTGACTGAGCACAGCCAGCCCTAGAGGCTTTGTGGACGAGTATGGTGAATGGGGTCAGTTAAATGTGTGTGTCCCTATGGTCTAACAGCCAATGGCATTTGGGACGTAGGAAATCCATGCGTCAGACGGCTCGTTATCCGAAATCCGTCTGCGGGGGAGGAAAGCTCGTGTGGAAACAGAGCGCCAATAAAGTTAGTCGTCTTTGTGGGTGATAAAATTGACTTTTCTCTGTTTATGCAAACGCCTCGTGCAGGGACCCTACCAGGAGACAGTCGTCCACGTAAGAGAAAACTGTGCAGCCCTGATGTCTCCTCTGGGCTGCCAACCCGAGAAAACTTCTCTGAGTCCTGGTGCCATCACTAGTCCAAAGGGAGAGTCAGAATTGGGGATGTTCCTGGCCCACCATAAACTGCAGGAACCGCCTGTGTGAGGGCGGGGGCTGAATGTCTGTAAGGGAACTAGGAGCCATGAGCCAGGCTTGCTCCTGAAGGACGGGGATTGCTGATGCCAATGGAACCCTCCTCCGTTTCAGTTTCAAAGATACTGTGCTGCTGAAGGCCCAGCCACAGGCCTCCCCCCCACCTCTTTTCTGGCAGGACATACGGGGAGTAGAGCCCTGCCCCTTGTGCAGAGCTGGGTGCGTTCCTATTGCAGCCTGGGCCCTGCCAGGTTTTTCAGTAGTCCCTGCTGGCTTGCCAGAGCTGTGCATCAGGGTGCACCCACTTACTTTCACCTCTGCCCTAGTGCACACTGCTCTGCACCCAGCAGGGTAAGTCATAGAGCACAACTGCAGAGTGCACATGGACACTAGTGCATAGCAAGTCAGTGCAGGGTCGGTTCATACCTCAGTGTATCACGATTCACACAGGCATGCCCACCACTGCTGCTTTGCATTCTCTATGCAGAAGGATGATAAGGTCTTGGCTGCATTGTTCACATGAGCCCACCTTCCCAGTGACACAGGTTGCTCTGTAGCACTGACCTGTATTTAGCCTGCCACCAGTGTCTGTGTCATCTGCCACTTCTCCGAGAAGTTCCGTTGTCTAGTCTTCCAAAACTGGAAGAACGAGGAAGCTACTGAATAGCACTGGGCTGAGCAGTGATCCCTGTGGAAGCCCAGGAGAAGCACCCACTGGATGCGCAGTACCTGTTTGCAGCTACTTCTGACATCGGCTAGCCAGTTTGACTCTGTGTCCTACAGGCTGTTTGCTACACAACGAGCAAGACAGACACCCTCTCCTCCTGGCGCAGGAGTTTCTGCTGCAGTGAGCCAGGCAGCTGCACAGGCAGCAGGCCGACCCAGAGACAGGGCAGAGGTGAGCTGGGCATAAGTAAGTCTTGCAGATCACCCCATACGGCCGCAGTACATAAGAATGGCCAGACTAGATCAGCCCAAAGGTCCATCTACCACCCGAATTCCCGTCTGCTCCACGTACCTGAGCTTGGCTGGATGAGGAAAGCATTCTTCTCGTTGCCACTCACAATGCTGTAAGTGATGCGCCCCGAGGAGCCCCCAGTGTGCAGGGCCTGGATGCTCACTACGGCGGTGCCTGCAGGAGAGAGAGAGAGAGTGAGGCAGCATGACAGCCCAGAGAGGAAGGAATGGAGACAAGGAACACGGGGTGTGCACCATGAACGCAACTGGCAGCTCCTGGGGGGCACTGGCAAATCCTAGACAGCCCTCAAGACTGCCACATGGAGACAGATCTGTAGGCAGGGGTGCTGGGGAACCCAGGTGTCCGGGCTCTATCCCTGCCAGGGAGGACAGCAGAGGACAGTGGGTAAGTGGGGTCAGTGACCAGTCTGTATGGCTGTGCCTGCCCTGGGGTCCCAGTGACCCCTCCTTCGCTCCACATGGACACCCTTGGCACCGCCTCCTTGGAACCCACCCCTTGCCCTCCTAACATTCTCCAGTTCCTAGTTACCCCAGTGCCCTGTGCCCCGCCCCCCCTGGATCCCAGGTACCTCAGTGCCCTGTGACCCTGTACTCAGTCCCCCGGATTCCAGTTACCCCAGGGCCTTCTGACCCTGTACCCTGGATCTGAGTTACCCCTGTGACCCTGTACCCCTCTCCCCGGTTCCCATTACCCTGTACTCAGCCCCATGGATCCCAGTTCCCCAGCGCCCTGTGACCCTGTACTCAGCCCCATGGATCCCAGTTACCCCAGCGCCCTGTGACCCTGTACTGTGTCCCCCACATCCCAGTTACCCCAGCGCCCTGTGACCCTGTACTCAGCCCCATAGATCCCAGTTACCCCGGTGCCCTGTGACCCTGTACTCCAGATCCCAGTTACCCCAGTGCCCTGTGACCCTGTACTGTGTCCCCCAGATCCCAGTTACCCCAGCGCCCGGTGACCCTGTACTCAGTCCCCTGGATCCCAGTTACCCCAGCGCCCGGTGACCCTGTACTGTGTCCCCCAGATCCCAGTTACCCCAGCGCCCTGTGACCCTGTACTCAGTCCCCTGGATCCCAGTTACCCCAGTGCCCTGTGACCCTGAAGTGTCCCCCAGATCCCAGTTACCCCAGTTCCCTGTGACCCTGTACCCCACAGCCTGGTTCCCAGTTACCCTAGTGCCCTGTGACTCTGCACCCCACCCCGTGGGTACCAATAACCCCAGTGTCCTGTGACCCTGTACCCAGCCCCTTGTCCCCAGTGTCCCATGTCAGTGTCCCTAGAAGTCCACTGCTGCCCATTGCCCCAGTGCCCTTTGCCCCACTTTGCGAACCTTGCTACGCCTTTTTGCCCCATGTGCTCCTAACGTCCCAATGTTCCTCTCTACTTTCCTGCCCAGGATTGGTGCTCTGTGCCTCTTTAGGCTGCCAGGAACCTGTCCCCAAAGGGTTGACTGAGTCGGGGTTGGTCCTGCTTTGGGCAGGGGGCTGGACTCGGTGACTCCTGAAGTCTCTGCCAGCCCTGGGATTCTATGATTCTAGGGTCTCACTCTTCTGCTCGGGTTAGCCATGCAGCCTCGCACCCTCGTTAGGGTGCAGCTCTGCAGGGTGCAGCAAGTCCCACTCTACCGACTCCCAGTAGAGATCAGTCCACTCTGCAGGGACTGGCGTGCCTCCCCAAGCACTTGCACTGATCTCATGACAGAGGAGTAACCATTTCTTCTTTGAGGGCTTGGTCGTGTCCATTCCAAACAGGCGACACGCCAGCCCGAGGGTAGGGGGTGGGTTAAAAGACAGGCCACAAAGGGTCGGAATAAACTGACTTCAGTTTTCAGAGTGGAGAGAGGTAACGAGTGGGGTCCCCCAAGGGTCCGTACTGGGACCAATCCGAGTCAACACATTCATAGCTGATCTGCAGAAAGGGGTAAACCAGGGGTGGGCAATAATTTTTGACCAGAAGCCACTTCAGAAATTTCTGAAGTGGTCCAGGGCCGGGCCTCAGGTGGAAGGGGCGGGGCCAGGATACTCCCCTGCTTCCCCACCCACAGACCCTGACTGGTCTAGCGGTGGGGAGCGCAAAGTCTTTGCCCCCCCGGACAGAACCAACAGCTGTTCTGAACAGCTAGTGGTTCCCTCTGGGTGCCCGTGCCCCTGGTGGGGGAGAAGACGTTGCGTACTCTGCCCTGCTGTCCCCCAGGGCCTGGGGAGGGAAGGGCACACCAAGTCTCTCACTCCCTGCCCCTGCCCTGCCCCCTTTAGAGTCAACCACCAGCTGAGCAGCAGAGCCCCTTGCAGAGTGGGAGGAGACTTAACGCGCCCCCCGCCCTCAAGCCCTGATTCACAGTCTTGGTGCCCAGTCATGCTGAAAGAGCATAACGAGTGGGGTTCTGCAGAAGTCAGTTTTGGGACCAGTTCTGTTCAATATCTTCATCAACGATTTAGATGATGGGTATGCTTATAAAGTCTGTGGATGACACCAAGCTGGGAGGGGCTGCAAGTGCTCTGGAGGAGAGGGTCACAATTCAAACTGATCTGGACAAACTGGAGAAATGGTCTGAGGAAAACAGGAGAAATGCAAAGTCCTCCACGTAGGTAGGAACAATCCATTTCACACACAGGGTGTGTCTAGACTCCAGGCTTTTTTCGAAAAAACTTTACCTGAGTCTAGACTGCTGCCACGTTCTTTCAAAAGTAAAGCGAAAGAACGCAGCAGTTTTTTTGACCACGGTAAACCTCGTTTTACAAGGAATAAAAGCGCTATGTAATACAAACTGTACTTTTTCAAAAGTACTGGTTGTAGTCTACATGCTCTTTTTCGAAAGAGGCTTTCAGTCTAGATATAGCCACACAGAATGGGAAGCGACCACCTAGGAAGGAGTCCTGCAGAAAGGAATCTAGGGGTCAGAGTGGACCACAAGCTAAATGTGAGTCAAACATGAGACACTGTTGCAAAAAAAGCAAACTTCATACTAGAATGTATTAACAGGAGTGTTGTGAGCAAGACACAAGAAGTCATTCTTCCGCTTTACTCTGTGCTGATTAGGCCTCATTTGAACTACTGTGTCTAGTTCTGGGAGCCAGATTTCAGGAAAGATTTGGAGAAGGTCCAGAGAACAGCAATAGAAATGGTGAAAGGTCTAGAGAACATGAGCTCTGAGGGAAGATGGAAAGAACTGGGTTTCTTTAATCTGGAAAAGAGAAGACTGAGGGAAATGACAATAGCTTTTAGCAGTGCTTTTTTGTGTAAAAATAAGGTGCCAATACTCAGGGGAAAAGTTGTTGAGCAAAAAAAAAAAAAGGTGGGATGGGGCTGGCATTGCCCTTTTAAGAGACACAGTTCCTTTAAGACACACGACCCAGCCAACTGTCAAACATTGCATACAGAGGTGCCAGTATGCTCCATTCTTTCCAGGTAAGCTCTGACTGGAGGTGCCGGTACTGCGTCTGGAGGTGCCCGTACTGTGTACCGGGCAGTACTGTCACAAAAAAAGCGCTGGCTTTTATGGATGTAAAATCCCGATTAATCAGTTAACCATTAAGTTAACCTCACGTTTAACTGGTAACCAACTAAGCAGGATCCTGGGTGCGGGGCCACTCCCGCCTAGCTGAAGCAGCCCGCAGCCTGCAGGGCTCCTGCTCCCAGCCCTGTGTGGGGCTGCCTGCCGCTGCCAGCCATGCAAGGTGGACTGGTGGCCACGTGCAGGTCTGCTGGGGCTAGAGCATGGAGGCTGCTTCCTGGGAACTGGTTAACCGCTACCCGGTAAGGGTGATGTTTATGGTTACCCATTCACACCCCGAATAGCTTTCATGCTAAACCTTCCTTGCTCCATTTTAAGCCTTGCTTCTTGTCCTCTCATGACATTAAGGAGAATAATTTTTCTCCTTCCTCCTTATAACACCCTTTTAGGTACTTGAAAGCTACTTTGCTAAAGTCCAGGTATACCACATCTAGTGCTTCCCCTTTAGCCACAAGGCTTGTTATCTACATAAGAACATAAGAACAGCCGTACTGGGTCAGACCAAAAGTCCATCCAGCCCAGTATCCTGTCTGCTGACAGTGGCCAGCACCAGGTGCCCCAGAGAGGGTGGACCGAAGACAATGATCAAGCGATTTGTCTCCTGCCATCCTCTCCAGCCTCTGACAAACAGAGGCCAAGGTCACCATTTTATCCCTGGCTAATAGCCTTTTATGGACCTAACCTCCACGAAATTATCTAGCTTCTCTTTAAACTCTATTATAGTCCTAGCCTTCACAGCCTCCTCTGGCAAGGAGTTCCACAGGTTGACTACACGCTGTGTGAAGAAGAACTTTCTTTTATTAGTTTTAAACCTGCTACCCATTAATTTCATTTGGTGTCCTCTAGTTCTTCTATTTAGGAACTAATAAATAACTTTTCTTTATCGGCCCTCCACACCACTCATAATTTTATATACCTCTATCATATCCCCTTCAGTCTCTCTTTTCTAAACTGAAAAGTCCCAGTCGCTTAACCTCTCCTCATAGGGGACCCGTTCCAAACCCCTAATCATTTTAGTGGCCCTTTTCTGAACCCTTTCCAAGGCCAAAATATCTTTTTGAGGTGAGGAGACCACATCTGTACACAGTATTCAAGATGTGGGCGTACCATAGTTTTATACAGGGCAGTAAGATATTCTGGGTCTTATTTTCTATCCCTTTCTTAATAATTCCTAGCATCCTATTTGCCTTTTTGACCGCTGCACACTGTGTGGAAGTTTTCAGAGAACTGCCCACGATAACTCCAAGATCTCTTTCCTGATTTGTCGTAGCAAATTAGCCCCCATCATACTGTACCTATAGTTGGGGTTATTTTTCCCGATGTGCATTACTTTACACTTATCCACATTAAATTTCATTTGCCATTTTGTTGCCCAATCGCTCAGTTTGGTGAGATCTTTTTGGAGTCCTCACAGTCTGCTTCTGTCTTGACTATCCTGAACAGTTTGGTATCATCTGCAAACTTTACCACCTCACTGCTTACCCCTTTCTCCAGATCATTTATGAATAAGTTGAACAGGATTGGTCCCAGGACTGACCCTTGGGGGATACCACTAGTTACCCCTCTCCATTCTGAAAAGTTACCATTTATTCCTACCCTTTGTTTCCTGTCTTTTAACCAGTTCTCAATCCATGAAAGGACCTTCCCTCTTATCCTATGGCCATGTAATTTAAACAAGAGCCTTTGGTGAGGGACCTTGTCAAAGGCTTTCTGAAAATCTAAGTATACTATATCTACTGGATCCCCCTTGTCCGCATGTTTGTTAACCCCTTCAAAGAACTCTAATAGATTAGTAAGACAGGATTTCCTTTACAGAAACCATGTTGACTTTTGTCCAACAAATTATGTTCTTCTACATGCTTCACAATTTTATTCTTTACTATTGTTTCACTAATTTGCCCGGTACTGAAGTTAGACTTACCGGTCTGTAATTGCCCGGATCGCCTCTAGAGCCCTTTTTAAATATTGGTGTCACGTTGGCTACCTTCCAGTCATTAGGTACGGAAGCCGATTTAAAGGACAGGTTACAAACCACAGATAATAGTTCAGCAATTTCCCATTTGAGTTCTTTTAGAACCCTTGGATGAATGCCATCCGGTCCCGGAGATTTGTTAACATTAAGTTTTTCTATTTGTTCCAAAACCTCCTCTAATGACACTTCTAGCAAAGAACGCAGATTGGTTTGACATGATCTGTTCTTTACAAATCCATGCTGGTAGTTATCTATCATCTTATTATCTTCCAGATGTTTGCAGATGGATTCCTTTATTATTTGCTCTATTATCTTTCCAGGCACAAAAGTTAAGGTGACTGATCTGTAGTTTCCTGTGTTGTCCTTATTTTCCTTTTTATAGATGGGCACTATATTTGCCTTTTCAGGTTTTCTGGAATCTCTCTCATTCTCCATGACTGTTCAAAGATGATAGCCAACGGCTCAGATACCTCCTCTCTCAGCTCCTTGCAAATTCTAGTGTGGAATACACATCCTTTAAGTCAAGGGGGGCAGGCCAGTCTGTCAGAACCAGGGAAGGGATAATGGAGGTCAGAGACCACATGAAACTTGAGTCTCTTTACAAACTTGTTGAATTCCTGCTGGTCCAGAAGGGGCCTGAGACTGCGCTTGGCCTTTGGTATTAAACATTAATGAGAGAAACCCCCTTGCCCATATGTTCCTGAGGAGCCTTCTCCACTGACTCTAGCTCCAAGAGTGACCATGCCTCCTGGGAAAGGAGTTGCTCATGAGAAGGCTTCCTGAAGAGGAACAGAGAATGAAAGTGGGAGGATGAGAGGTTACAAAATTGGATGCACTATCCCTTATCGGGTGCAATATCCAACAGGGGTGATGTGGCTGGTGTCTCCTATAGACCACTGGATCAGGTGGATGAGGTAGACAAGGGTTTCTACAGACAACTAAGAGAAGCTCCCAGATTGCAGGCCCTGGTTCTCATGGGGGACTTTAATCACCCTGACATCTGTTGGGAGACCAATACGGCAGTACACAGACAATCCAGGAAGTTTTTGGAGAATGTTGGGGATAACTTCTTGGTACAAGTGCTGAAGGAACCGACCAGGGGCCATGCGCAGCTTGACCTGCTGCTCACAAACAGGGAGGAACTAGTAGGGGAAGTAGATGTGGGTGGCAACCTGGGCAGCAGTGATCATGAGATGGTAGATTTCAGGATCCTGAACAAAGGAAGAAAGGGGAGCAGCAAAATACACACCCTGGACTTCAGAAAAGCAGACTTTGACACCCCCCCCACAGAGAACTGATGGGCAGGATTCCCTGGGATGCTTACATGAAGGGGAAAGGAGTCCAGGAGAGCTGGAAGCATTTTAAAGAAGCCTTATTAAAGGCACAGGAAGAAACCATCCCGATGTGCAGTAAGAAAAGCAAATATGGTAGGCGACCAGATTGGCTTACCGTGGGAATCCTTGGTGAGCTTAAACACAAAAAGAAAGCTTATAAGAAGTGAAAACTTGGACAGATGACTAGGGAGGAGTATAAATATATTGCTCGAGAATGCAGGGGAGTAATCAGGAAGGCGAAAGCACAAATGGAATTGCAGCTAGCAAGGAATGTGAAGGGTAACAAGAAAGGTTTCTACAGGCATGCTAGCAATAAGAGGGTGATCAGAGAGGGTGTGGGGCCCTTACTGGATGAGGGAGGTAATCTAGTGATATATGATGTGGGAAAAGCTGAAGTACTCAATGCTTTCTTTGCCTCTGTCTTCACGGTCAGCTCCCAGACTACTGCACTAGGCAACGCAGTATGAGAAGGAGGTTAGCAGCCCTCGGAGGAGAAAGAACAGGTTAAGAACTTTTTAGAAAAGCTAGACAAATCCATGGGTCCGGATTTAATGTATCCGAGGGTACTGAGGGAGTTGGCAGATGTCATTGCAGAGCCTTTGGCCATTATCTTTGAAAACTTGTGGAGATCGGGAGAGATCCCGGATGATTGGAAAAAGGCAAATGTAGTGCCCATCTTTAAAAAAGGGAAGAAGGACAACCCAGGGAACTACAGACCAGTCAGCCTTACCTCAGTCCCTGGAAAATTCATGGAGGGGATCCTCGAGGAATCCATTTTAAAGCACTTAGAAAAGGGGAATGTGATCAGCATGGATTCACAAAGGGCAAGTCATGCCTGACCAATTTGATTAGCTTCTATGATGAGGTAACTGGTCTGTGGACATGGGGAAGTCAGTGGATGTGATATACCTTGACTTTAGCAAAGCTTTTGATACGGTCTCCCACAATATTCTTGCCAGCAAGTTGAGGAAGTATGGATCGAATAAATGGACTGTAAGGTGGATAGAAAGCTGGCTAGATTGTCAAGCCCAACGTGTAGTGCTCAATGGCTCGATGTCTGGTTAGGGGTTGGTTTCAAGTGGAGTGCCCCAAGGATCAGTTCTAGGTCCGGTTTTATTCAAGATCTTCAATAATGACCTGGATGAGGGGATAGATTGCCCCCTCAGCAAGTTTGTGGATGACATTAAGGGTGTGTCTAGACTACAGGGTTTTGTCGACAAAAATAGACTTTTGTCAACAAAACTATACCTGCGTCTACATTACCGCCGAGTTCTGTCGACATAATGCCGACAGAACTCAGCAGTTTTGTCGACGGCAGTAAACCTCATTCTAGAGGAATAACGCCTTTTGGCGACAGAGTTCTGTCGACACATGGTGTTATTGCATCTACACTGTCCTTTGCATCTACACTCTCATGTCGACAAAGTGGCTTGCTTTGTCGACAGAACTGGATGTAGTCTAGACACTCTTTGTCGACAGAAGCTTTGTCGACAGTATGGGTGTGTCTAGACTACATGGCTCCGTCAACGGAGCCATGTAGATGAGGCAGGACGACAAAGGGAAATGAAGCTGTGATTTAAATAATCGCCACCTCATTTACATCAAAATGGCCGCCACACTGTGCCGATCAGCTGTTTGTCGGCACAGCTCGGCAGTCTAGACGGGGATCTGCCGACCCCAGAACCCTTCGTCGGCAGATCCTTTATGCCTTGTGAAACAAGGCTTATAGGATCTGCCAATGAAGGGTTCTGGGGTCGGCAAATCCCCGTCTAGACTGCCGCGTTGTACCGACAAACAGCTGATCTGCACAGCACGGCAGCCATTTTGATTTAAATGAAGAGGCAATTATTTAAATCGCCGCTTCATTTCCTTTTTTCGAGTAAACTAATCTACATGGCTTTGTCGACGGAGCCATGTAGTTTAGATGTACCCTATCTGTCGACAAAGCCTCTGTCGACAAAAGCCTGTAGTCTAGATGTACCCTAAGATGGGGGAGAGGTAGACATGTTGGAGGGCAGGGGTAGGGTCCAGAGTGACCTGGACAGATTAGAGGATTGGGCCAAAAGAAATCTGATGAGGTTCAACAAGGACAAGTGCAGAGTCCTGCACTTGGGACGGAAGAATCCCAAGCATTGTTACAGGCTGGGGATCGAATGGCTAAGTAGCAGTTCTGCAGAAAAGGACCTGGAGATTACAGTGGATGAGAAGCTGGATAGGAGTCAACAGTGTGCCCTTGTAGCCAAGAAGGCTAGTGGCATATTAGGGTGCATTAAGAGGAGCATTGCCAGCAGATCTAGAGAAGTGATTATTCCCCTTTATTGGGCACTGGTGAGGCCACATCTGGAGTATTGTGTCCACTTCTGTGCCCGCCACTACAGAAAGGATATGGACGCATTGGAGAGGGTCCAGTGGAGGGCAACCAAAATGATTAGGGGGCTGGAGCACTTGACCTACAAGGAGAGGCTGAGGGATTTGGGTTTATTTAGTCTGCAGAAGAGAAGAGTGAGGGGGGATTTGATAGCAGCCTTCAGCTTCCTGAAGGGAGGTTCCAAAGAGGATGGAGAGAGGCTGGTTTCAGTAGTGACGGATGGCAGAACAAGGAGCAATGGTTAGCCAGGGAAGGGGTGGAATCTCCATTCCTAGAGGTTTTTAAGTCTCAGCTTGACAAAGCCCTGGCTGGATGATTGAGTTGGGATTGGTCCTGCTCTGGGCCGGGGGCTGGACTTGATGACCTCCTGAGGTCTCTTCCAGCCCTAGGATTCTATGATTCTGTGATTCTCTATTGTGAGGAATACCCTTTGTTCCAAAGTGATGCCAGAGTAAGCCCGGAAGAAAGGGGATAGTCTGGAAGAAAAGGTAAGGCAATGTGGATCCAGATGGTGACCTGGTATGTCATCCTTGACCACACCTTCACAAAACCTGTTTAGGGCCTGAAGGTGGTTTGATGGGTGTGGCCTTTTTCTGCCACTCCTGTTCCTCCTCCAGGAGTTGTCTTGTCAGTACTGTGGGAAGAACAGCTGAGGTGGTTAAGGCCTGAATCACCTCTGTTGTGTTACTAGAGTGTGCAGGCCCAAGGATTTGGAAGTGGCTCTAGTCTCTGGTTTTCTCTGAAAACAGCGTCATCCCCTCAAAGGGAAGGCCCGGTGTGGTTTGCTATACTTCAGGTGGCAGACCAGAGACCTGGACCCAGGATGCAAGTTTTAGTAAGTGGTAAAGCAACAAGGGAGGGACTGGAGGAGGCCTCCTCAATCATTTCTTCAGCCTTGATGGTCAAGCCCTGAGCAGCCCTCCACAGCAATTGCTGCAAGATGGCATTGTCCTCAAGTGCAGGGCCCACTGAGGGACTTGCTAAGGCTTCGTCAGGAGATGCTGAGGAGGAAGGCATGAAGGCTGGGATGTGTTCTCTATCATCTGCCCCAGTGGGTCCCTGCTGGTCTCAAGGATTTCAGACATGGTCTGGTGCTGACAATGCATCTGTGGGTGCCGAGGGTGCCGGTGCAGGGACTGACGCTGAGACAGGCATCTGGTATCCCATCGGTGCCGGCCCTGGCAACTGAGGAGGTGGAGGCAAAACCAGTGATGGTGCCGAATTGATCTGGGCTATCACTGCAGGAACCATGGTACATTAGTGCTGATGGGGTCCTCAACTCCAAAATCGCTGCCAGTACTGGAGTGTGGGCTGGGCTGGGGACAGTGCAGTCCCTGAAGGCGCTGGTGTGCAGAAGGGAGGCCACTGAGATATGGCGCACAGTCGCCAGTGGGACAAATGTGGCTGACTCTACTGAGGACGGTGCTGAGTAATGTCCTTGGAATACTCCCTGGGCTTGGTTGGATACTCAGGGGGTCCGAAGGGCCACTGTGGCACATTCTGCCACAGACGGGCCACAACAACTGGGGCTACCAACGGTGCCCTCTCGATCTAGATCGCTGACTCAGGCTCCTCTTCAACCTGTGCAAGTTGGACTCTGAAGTCTCTGATGCAGAAGACCAAGGAGGTGCTCACGTTCTAGGCACCAAGTGATGGGAGCTTGGAGAATGGCTGGTGCCACCAGACGTGGGGAAGGGAATGCCTGGACAACACTGCTTTTCCGGGTGTCATTTTACTGTGAATTCTGACCATTCCTGACTGGTGTGGCTGCATGAAACAAAAGGCTTAAGGCCAAACTTCAAAGCTGGAATTTGACCCTCCCAGATGATGATATGGAAGTGATTCATGTTAGTGGGCGTGAAGATGATCTAGCGGATGCCTTGTCACAACACTGGGTACCTGAATTTCCCCAGGTCACAAGTTAGTGACCTTACACAGTGCAGAATTGAATGGGGAAGAGGTGTGATAAATTGGCAATTTTCAGTAATATGTTTATGAATTCTTCATGTGCCTCAGTTTCTTTTATATGATACTTTACATAACATAAGAACGGCCACACTGAGACACACCAAAGTTCCATCTAGCTCAGTGTCCTGTCTTCTGACAGTGGCCAATACTAGATGTCCCAGAGGAATGAACAGACCAGGTAATCATCACATGATCCATCCCGTTGTCCATTCCCAGCTTCTGACAAACAGAGGCAAGGAACACTATTCCTGCCCATAGTGGCTAATAGCCATTGATAGACTTAACCTCCATGAATCTATCTAGCTTTTTTTTGAACCCCGTTAAAGACTTGGTCTTCACAACATTCTCTAGCAAGGATTCCACAAGTTAACTGCATTGTGTGAAGAAAAACTTCCTTTTGTTTGTTTTAAACCTGCTACCTATTAATTTCATTTGGTGACCCCTAGCTCTTGTGTCGTGGGAACAAGTAACTTTTCCCTATGCACTTTCTCCATACCAGTCATGATTTTACAGACCTATATTATATCCCCCCTTAGTGTCCTCTTTTCTAAGCTGGAAAGTCCCAGTTTTATTAATCTCTCCACATACAGCAGTTGTTCCACATCCCTCATAATTTTTGTTGCCCTTTTCTGAACCTTTTCCAATTCCAATATATCTTGAAATGAGGCTACTATATCAGCAGGCAATATTCGAGATGTGGGCATACTATGGATTTATGGAGAGGCAATAAGATATTCTCTGTCTTATTCACTATCCTTTCCTTAATGGATCCTAACATTCTGTTTGCTTTTTTGACTGCAGCCGCACATTGAATGGACGTTTTCAGAGAACTATCCGCAGAGACTTCAAGATCTTGCTCTTCAGAGGTAACAGCTAAATTCATCTGCCATTTTGTTGCCCAGTCACCTAGCTTTGTGAGAGTATGTCTACACTACAAAGTTAATTCGAAATAACAGCAGTTATTTCGAATTAACTTTAATAGCATCTACACAGCCAAACCGCTATTTCGAAATAAATTCGAAATAGTGGAGCCCTTATTTCAAATTTGGTAAACCTCATTCTACGAGGAGTAACACCAAATTCGAAATAGCTATTTCGAATTAAGTGCTGTGTAGACACTTAATTCAAATAGGGGCCTCAGCCCTTCCCAGGAGCCCTGGTGGCCACTCTGGGCACAACCAGGAAAACTTACTCTCCTCTCCCCAGCCCCGGAGCCATTAAAGGGGTAGACCCTGGCCACAGTGCCTGTGCCAGCTCCAAGCCTGCCAGCCCAGAGCCAGCAGTGGCCACCAGGGCCCCTGACCCAGTGGCCCCAAAACATGAGCAGCAAGCCACTGGCAGCCAGACCTCCACTGCTCCCCAGGAGCAGTCTGCCAGCTCCCAGGAGCCTGACAGGCTGGAGAAGGCGGGCGCCTTCCTGGTCCAGGGTGGAGATCATGGACCTTATTTAGGTTTGGGGGGGATGCCCCCAATGTCCATGATCTCCGCACTAGACAGAGGAATGTGGCAGTCTATGGCAGGATAGCTGCCAGCCTGGCCACCAGAGGCCACATGTGAACCCAGGAGCAGGTTTGCAAGAAAGTCACGTTGGTCTGGCAAGACCCCTGAGCCCTGAGCTTCCCCTCCCCATTCTTCCCCTTGCTTCCCCCTTCCAGCTCCCTCCTCCCAGGTTTCCCCCTCCCATCTTCCACCCTCTCTCTTCCCCTCTCCCACCTCCTTTTCCCAGTCTCCCCAGAGGTTCATCCCCCCCTTCCCCCAGTTTTGTTCAATAAACCCAGTTTCTATTTTTGAACATACGTGTCTTTTATTTGACATCAGGAAGGGGGGCTAGGGAGGGGTAAGTGGAAGGATGTGAGGGAGGAATGGGGCATGAGCCCCCGGTGGGGAGGACCGGGGAGGCTCTAAGGGCTCCTCGGGGTGGACGCTCTCCCGCAGGGCCTCCTGGATCCTGACAGCCCCCCAACGGACCCCCGGATGGCAGCCTGCAGCAAGTGCAGCCGGGCTGATGTCAACAACCCCACGAGACGCACCGGCGTGCCCAGGGGCAGCTCTGGCTCCATGTGGCCGAGTGCTGTGGTGTCCCAAGTGCAGGCACTCAGGGCACTCCAAGACAGGACTGCTTTGCTGTCCCTCATCGAGGTAGACAAGCAAGCGGGGAACCCTGAGAACTGTCTGTCCGGGATGGGGGTCGGGTCCCTTTAAGCACGGAGCTCAGTGAGCCTCAGGCAGCAGCCCCACACACTAAGTCCTAACCTGATGCCTTGCTGGCACTGGTTCCGGCCAGCCTTAACTCCGGTTCAGGGTCCACTCAGTGTGGACGCGCTATTTCGAAATAGCAAAACGCTATTTCAAAATAGTTTTTGTGTATAGATGCGTTATTTCGAATTAGCTTAATTCAAATTAACTATTTCGAATTAATTGGAAATAGTGCTGTAGTGTGGATGTACCCTGAGATCCTTTCACAGGGTAGGAAATCTTTTTTTGAATTGGGGCCGCTGATCCACAGAAAAATCAGTTGGGGGTTGCACATAAGTGAGAAGCCCCTGACTGAGGAGAAAGACACTCCCCACATTCCCCTTGCACCCAGCCTACTAGATTTTGGGTGCTCTAGCCCGGCGAGTGGGAGCCGGGAACTGGAGCGCTAGTGCGGGCTTCCCAATGCAGAGCCTCGGGGGCCAGATCCAGGTAAGCTGGGGGCCGCATTCAGCCCCTGGGCCTGAGGTCCCTCACCCCTGCTTTAGAAGCTCTTCACTGTCTTAACTGTCTTGAGCAGTTTAGAATCACCTTCACATTTTGCCACCTCACTGTTTACCCCATTCGCCAGATCATTCATGAATATGTTGAATAGGATTTGTCCTAGGGATGTAAGGGTCTGTCTACACTAACCCCCTAGTTCAAACTAGGGAGGCTAATGTAGGCATTCAAAGTTGCAAATGAAGCCCGGGATTTAAATATCCCGGGCTTCATTTGCATCTTCCCGGGCGCCGCCATTTTTAAATCCCCCTTAGTCCGAACTCCGTGCCCGCGGCTACACGCGGCACAGAGTAGGTAGTTCGAATTAGGATCTCTAATTCGAACTACCATTACTCCGTGTGGAACGAGGTGTACCGGTAGTTCGAATTAGAGATCCTAATTCGAACTACCTACGCGTGCGTGTGGCAGCGGGCACGGAGTTCGACTAAGGGGATTTAAAAATGGCGGCGCCAGATGTAAATGAAGCCCGGAATATTTAAATCCGGGCTTCATTTAACTTCGAATGCCTACATTAGCCTCCCTAGTTCGAACTAGGGGGCTAGTGTAGACATACCCTAACAGTGTAGTTGATTAACCAATTAGCAAAAGCTTATTGGTTAATGCTATAGACTGCACACAATTCCCCCTCCCACCCACTGCCAGTACATTTTTTAGCAGGCTGGCCAGCAGCCCAGTTCAGTCTTGGCTTGTGCTGAGTCTGGGACCTACCCCCGCTGTGGCTCTGCATTTAAAGTGTATTAGGAGTCGGGTGGGCAGGCAGCCCCGCTCAGTTCTGGCTCAAGCCAGGCCTAGGAGCTCAGACCCCTCTGGACAGGGGCTGCTGTCGACAGGCAGCCAGTCCATGAGGGGAGCTGGTTTTTAAACTGGCTCCTCTTGCGAACCAGCTCCCGCCTGGCATTGCACGCTGCTGCCTCTGATACAGAGGCAGCAGCACGGAGTGGCAGGGGGCTCCTCTGGAGTGAGGCCAGAGCACACTGGCTGCCAGCCCCACCCCCAGGGACTATAGAGTAGTTGAGTAACCGATAAGAATTTGTGAGGTTAATCAACTATTCAATTAACCGATATTTAATATCCCTAATTGGTCCCAATAAGGACCACGACAGAACCCCACTCGTTACCTCTCTCCACTCTGAAAACTGACCATTTATTCCTACCCTTTGTCGCCTGCCTTTTTACAAGTCACCAACCCATGAGAGACCCTTCCCTCTTCTCCCATGACAGCCTACTTGGCCTATGTGCCCGGTGGGGGCCTCTTAGCAGTTCCCACCTCCAGCTCCCGGCCATTCTCTCTGACCCCTGGTACCCCCTTCCTGTCCCCAGCTCCCGGCCATTCCCTCTTACCCCTGGTACCCCCTTCCCGCTCCCCAGCTCCCGGCCATTCCCTCTGACCCCTGGTTCCCCCTTCCTGTCCCCAGCCTCCGGCCATTCCCTCTGACCCCCGGTTCCCCTTCCTGTCCCCAGCTCCCGGCCATTCCCTCTGACTCCCGGTTCCCCCTTCCTGTCCCCAGCTCCCGGCCATTCCCTCTGACCCCCGGTACCCCCTTCCCGCTCCCCAGCTCCCGGCCATTCCCTCTTACCCCCGGTATCTCCTTCCCGCTCCCCAGCTCCCGGCCATTCCTCTGACCCCGGTACCCTTCCCGCCCCAGCTCCCGGCCATTCCCTCTTACCCCGGTACCCCCTTCCTGCTCCACAGCTCCCGGCCATTCCTCTGAACCCGGTACCTCCTTCCTGCTCCCCAGTTCCCGGCCATTCCCTCTGAACCCCGGTACCTCCTTCCTGCTCCCCAGCTCCCGGCCATTCCCTCTGAACCCCGGTACCTCCTTCCTGCTCCCCAGTTCCCGGCCATTCCCTCTGAACCCCGGTACCTCCTTCCTGCTCCCCAGCTCCCGGCCATTCCCTCTGACCCCCGGTTCTCCCTTCCTGCTCCCCAGCTCCCGGCCATTCCCTCTGACCCACCAACCCCCCTTTCTGTGCCCAGCTCCCAGCCATTCCCTGCACCGACCCCGCACTATGTACCCTGTGGCCAGTACCTGGGGCAGCATTCTCAGGCAGGGCCACGTCTTTGGTGCTGCGGGGGAAATGCACGCCCCGGTATCTCTCTTCCTGCAGGTAGATCACCACCACGCCAGTGGAGGAGAGGGCTGGCTGGCCCAAGTCACTGGCCAGGATGAAGAGGGTGCGCTGGCGCTGGCTCAGAGAGCTGAGGGGCTGCAGCAGCTGGATGTCGCCAGTGTAGGAATTGATGGAGAAGCTGGGGTTGGGTGTGGCAAACCGGTACAGGATGGAGGCGTTGGCACCTGCATCTTTGTCCTCAGCCTGCATCATGGCCACCAGCTGCTTAGGTGGCGTGTGGCGGGAGAGGTTGACAGCGAGCAGGCTGTGCAGGAAGGCAGGTGCATGGTCGTTGACATCCTGCACAGTGACTGTGACACGCACAACTGCACTCTTGGGCTCCCAGGGGGCTGAGTCCACGGCTTTGGCCAGAAAGCTGTACCTGGGTCGGCGCTCACGGTCCAGGGCCTGGGCGCTGGTGATGCGCCCACTCTGCGGTTCCACCTGGAACATGCCCAGCGACTCGTTGCCCAGGTAGTAGGAGACCTGCCCATTGGTGCCCTCGTCTGGATCCAGTGCCCCCAGCTGCAGCACCAGTGCCCCGACAGCGAGGTCCTCAGGCACCTCCACAGTGTAGGCTGCCTGTGCAAAGCGCGGGGCATTGTCATTGAGGTCCAGCACTCGAACGCTCAGAGACATAGTGGCACTACGCTGGGGTGTGCCGTGATCTCGCGCCTCCACAATCAGCTGGTAAGAGGCCACCAGCTCTCGGTCCAGGCTGCGCGAGGTGGACAGCACGCCAGAAGTAGGGTCCAGGCTGAAATCCTGGGCAGGGTCTCCCTCTGGGGGAAGAGAGGGGATGAGAGAACCTCCCTGATATGGTGTGGGGGGATGGGCGCACGGGACCCTCGTGACAGGGCTCAGAGAGGGTGTAGGCGCGAGGGACCCTTCCTGATTCTGACTTTTGGGAGGGGGACAGGAACGATGGACCCACCCTGAGATGGCACCCGGTAGTTCTGCAGACAGGCCCCTGCATGCGGGGTGCAGTGGTGCAGACAGGATAGGGTGTCTCCCCCTGAACTGCACAGCACATGGCCCATACGTGGCACCACCTCAACGGCAAACACCCCCCAGTGCAGAGCAGAGGCGCACAACTTCGTCCCCTCTCAGCAAGGTGCTGTGTGCAACCCTCAGCCCAACTCCCCGATAGAATCAGCAGGCGCGCACAGAAGCGTGTCATGGAGGCCCCGGGCACGCCGGCGTTCGCGGACCTGGAGGCAGCTTTACCATACCAGGCCCTCAGAGAGCCCAAGTCAAGAGCCATGGCTGTGTGGCCTGGCACAGAACCCGCTGGCGTGGGTTGTACCCTGTGGCCTGAGCACACCTGGAAGCTGGGAGATTGCCGCTCATTGAAGGAGCCACGTGTGGGAGCTGGGGTCGGAAGGGGGAGCACCGGCACAGCACAAGCCATGTGCCCATGGCCCTCACCCAGCACATGGTACTCCAGACGCCCGTTCTCGCCCGCATCTGGGTCTGTGGCCCGCAGGGTGTAGAGTGCCACACGGCTCTGGTTCTCAGGCACCTCCAAGGAGCAGGACTTGCTCTCGAAGTGTGGGGCATGGTCGTTTTCATCTCCCACCAAGATCCGCACCATCACTTTGGCCAGGTTGGGGGGCCAGCCACCATCCTGGGCATAGACTGTGGGGGGAGATGGAGTCCTAGAGACCCTTCACGACACCCAAGGGTACCCCACCCCTTGCCTGCAAGGAGCAGCTCAGTCATGGCCCATTCCCCGCTGCTGGCTCTCCTCCAGCACTCACCATCCCCCCCCGCTCGCCTGTATTCCTCCCTTCACGTCTCACCCCGCAACACTCTTACCCCAAACCTGAAACCCCCCTACTCCCTTTGTCTGCCCTACACCATGGACCTCCTTCCCCTCACTACTAATGATGTCCATGCCAGCAGGGACCCCAGCGGCGACCACCCCACCTTTCCGCATAGGCCTTGCTTCTCTCCTTCCCACCCAGCACCTTTCCCCTGCCCAACCCCCAGGTCTGGCCATACCTGTTAGCATGTGCTGTTCCCGCCTCTCCCGGTCCAGGGAGTGCGTAGTAGTGATGAGGCCTGTCTGTGGGTGGATGGAGAAGGGCCCCCCAGAGAGGCCTCCATACGACACATGACCATTGGCTCCTGAAGAGAGAAACCTCTGAGTGGAAGGGGTAGATGCAGGGTGCTCCTGCAATGGCCCCAGGACCAGGGCCCCTCTCCACTTCCCCTCCAACACCCCTGCAGCCACAAAAGGGATCGGCGTGGGCTGCTGGGTGGGGAAGGGCCCAGAGACAGGGGGCAGGGGGCAGAAATGGAGATGTCAGAAGGCCGAGGGAAGGCGACTGCTGTGGCCCGGCTAAGGGGGAGGAGAAATGCTGCCTGGCGACTGTCCCTGAGGCCAGGGCCACGCTGTGGGTGTGGGTCTCGGGTGACAGAGACCCATTCTCAGCTTCCCCTCAGTGCTCAGAGACTGCCTCCCTCCTCTGCTCATCCCTGGGGCTCCCGGGATGCTGCCTTGGCAGATGGGAGAAGGGGAAGGCCTGTGGTGACCATGTCCACTCCAGCCCTTCCAAGCCAATGCCTCTGGAGAAGCATTGACCCTGCCAGACTCCTGCCCCTGCGGTCACCAGTTCCAGCCCCAAGACTCACCCAGGTCACGGTCTGTGGCCAGCAGCTGCAGCACAGGGCTGCCCGCTGGTAGGTTCTCCATGACACGGGCCTCATACTCAGCCCGCTCAAAGGTGGGCGCCTCATCGTTGACGTCCAGCACCAGCACAGACAGCAGCTGAGTGGACGAGCGGCGTGGGAAGCCATGGTCCATGGCCACGACCGTCAGGTTGTGCTGGGCGACCTCCTCCCTGTTCAGAGCACGCACAATGGAGAGGGCACCTAGGGAAACACCAGGACACACTGAGCCTGTACAGAGGAGTCGCAGGGGCCTGGCTGGCCTGAGCCACAGTCTTGCAGGCAGGTCCCACAGCTCCACAACCCCACAGCTTGGGCTGTGGTGCCACACCCAGCTGTGCCCCCGGCATTGGCCTGTTTCTCTGACTCCTGCAGTGGCCAGGCACCTCCTTCCTCCAGCGGCCAGTGGGAATCCATCACTCACTGCCGGCTGGGTCTGCCACCTTCTGTGACCACTGCCCCTCCTCTGACTGCCCCAGGTCTCCAGAGTGCTCCTTACACAACGGTCTGTCTCCCCTTCCCCACGTCCGTCAGCTCTTCCCCTTCGCCCCGTGTCCCCTTCCCCACGTCCATCAGCTCTTCCCCTTCCCCCCGTGTGTCCCGTGTCCCCTCCCCTTCCCCACATCCGTCAGCTCTTCCCCTTCGCCCCATGTGTGTCCCGTGCCCTCTCCCCCCACGACACCCAGCTCTTCTTCGCCCCCTGTGTGTCCCGTGTCCCCTCCCATCCCCCACGTCCGTCAGCTCTTCCCCTTCGCCCCGTGTGTGTCCCGTGTCCCCTCCCCACGTCCGTCAGCTCTTCCCCTTCGCCCCGTGTGTGTCCCGTGTCCTCCTCCACATCCATCAGCTCTTCCCTTCCCCGTGTGTCCCATGTCCCCAGCTCTTCCCTTCGCCCCGTGTGTCCCGTGTCCTCCCCACATCACCCAGCTCTTCCCTTCGCCCCGTGTGTCCCGTGTCCCCTCCCCCACGTCACCCAGCTCTTCCCCTTCACCCCGTATGTCCTGTGTCCTCCTCCCCTCCCCCACGTCCGTGAGCTCTTCCCCTTCGCCCCCTGTGTGTGTCCCATGTCCCCTCCCCTTCCCCACGTCCGTCAGCTCTTCCCCTTTGCCCCCAGTGTGTCCCGTGTCCCTTCCCTTCCCCCCATGCCTGTCATCTTCTCTTGGGAAAGGACACAGGAGACAAAATGGGCCGTTTCCCAGGCTTCCTCGCAGCTCCCTGCCATGCCACAAGTCCCTCTTACCTGTGCTGGGGTTGAGGTGGAACCGGCCCTCAGCATTGCCTGCCTGCAGCGTGTAGCTCACCCGCCCATTTTCACCCAGATCCCCATCCTGTGCAACCACGTGTAGCACCACAAATCCAGTGGGCTGGTCCTCCATGACGCTGACAGTGGCTGGCGAGAGGAAGACAGGTGCGTTGTCGTTCTCGTCTGTTACGAAAACACGGGCAGTGACAGCAGCAGAGTGGCGCTGGCTGATGTTGGGAGCCTGGTCTGTGGCCTCCACCACCAGCAGAAAGGAAAGGCTGACTGTCGTGCAACGCCGCTCTCAGTACTGACATGCCAGCACATGTGCCTGTGGGGCTGTTGTCCCAGCACGTGTGTCACGCTGGATCGGATGGGCTGGGGGGGCCGCTCGTGGGGCCGTGGGGGGAGAGACTGTAAAGCTGTGTCCCAGAACGCAGGATGGTGGCCGTGGGCAGAGACTGCCGCAGAGACTGTAAAGGACTGTGTCCCAGAACCATGGTGGCCGTGGGGCAGAGACTGTGGGGCCCAGAGACTGTAAAGGACTGTGTCCAGAACACGGATGGGGCAGCGTGGGGCAGAGACTGTAGGACTGTGTCCCAGAACACGGATGGTGGCCAGAGACTGCCGTGGGCAGAGATGGGACTGTGTCCCAGAACGGGATGGTGGCCATGGGGCAGAGACTGTGGGGCCGTGGGGCAGTGTAGGCTGTGTCCCAGAACATGGTGGTGGGGCAGAGACTGGTACCGTGGGGCAGAGACTGTAAAGGACTGTGTCCTAGAACGCGGATGGTGGGTGGGGCAGAGACTGGGCAGTGGCTGTGGGGCAGAGGTTGTGAAGGGAGGCTGTGTCCCAGAACGTGGATGGTGGTTACAGAGCAGAGACTGGGTGGGGCCGCGGGTCAGAGACTGTATAGGGCTGTGTTCCAGAATGTGGATGGTGGCCATGGGGCAGAGTAGATGGAGCTGTGGGGCAGAGACTGTATAGGGCTGTGTCCCAGAACGCGGATGGTGGCCATGGGGCAGAGACTGGGTGGGGCCGTGGGGCAGAGACTGTAAAGGACTGTGTCCCAGAACGCGGATGGTGGCCGTGGGGCAGAGACTGGGTGGGGCCGTGGGGCAGAGACTGTAAAGGACTGTGTCCCAGAACGCGGATGGTGGCCGTGGGGCAGAGACTGGGTGGGGCCGTGGGGCAGAGACTGTAAAGGACTGTGTCCCAGAACGCGGATGGTGGCCGTGGGGCAGAGACTGGGTGGGGCCGTGGGGCAGAGACTGTAAAGGACTGTGTCCCAGAACACGGATGGTGGCCATGGGGCAGAGACTGGGTGGGGCCGTGGGGCAGAGACTGTAAAGGACTGTGTCCCAGAACGCGGATGGTGGCCGTGGGGCAGAGACTGGGTGGGGCCGTGGGGCAGAGACTGTAAAGGACTGTGTCCCAGAACGTGGATGGTGGCCATGGGGCAGAGACTGGGTGGGGCCGTGGGGCAGAGACTGTAAAGGACTGTGTCCCAGAACGCGGATGGTGGCCGTGGGGCAGAGACTGGGTGGGGCCGTGGGGCAGAGACTGTAAAGGACTGTGTCCCAGAACACGGATGGTGGCCGTGGGGCAGAGACTGGGTGGGGCCGTGGGGCAGAGACTGTAAAGGACTGTGTCCCAGAACGCGGATGGTGGCCGTGGGGCAGAGACTGGGTGGGGCCGTGGGGCAGAGACTGTAAAGGACTGTGTCCCAGAACGCGGATGGTGGCCGATGGGGCAGAGACTGGGTGGGGCCGTGGGGCAGAGACTGTAAAGGACTGTGTCCCAGAACGCGGATGGTGGCCGTGGGGCAGAGACTGGGTGGGGCCGTGGTTCAGAGACTGTAAAGGACTGTGTCCCAGAACGCGGATGGTGGCCGTGGGGCAGAGACTGGGTGGGGCCGTGGGGCAGAGACTGTAGAGGGCTGTGTCCCAGAACGTGGATGGTGGCCATGGGGCAGAGACTGGGTGGGGCCGTCCGCAGAGGCTGTATAGGGCTGTGTCCCAGAACGTGGATGGTGGCCATGGGGCAGAGGCTGGGTGGGGCCGTCCGCAGAGACTGTAAAGGACTGTGTCCCAGAACGTGGATGCTGGCCGTGGGGCAGAGACTGGGTGAGGCCATGGGGCAGAGACTGTAGAGGGCTGTGTCCCATAACGTGGATGGTGGCCGTGGGGCAGAGACTGGGTGGGGCCGTGGGGCAGAGACTGTAGAGGGCTGTGTCCCAGAACGTGGATGGTGGCTGTGGGGCAGAGACTGTAGAGGGCTGTGTCCCAGAAAGTGGATGGTGGCCGTGGGGCAGAGACTGTAGAGGGCTGTGTCCCAGAACGTGGATGGTGGCCGTGGGGCAGAGGCTCTATAGGGCTGTGTCCCAGAACGCGGATGGGGGCTGTGATGATTGCCCGTTATGACCATGAGGCCGGTTTAATGGGTTGTGCACCAGAATGCCGATACGGTTGCTGGCTGGGGTACTGCATGCCGGGACACAGATGATGGCCCTGGGTGTGGATTCGGGGGGCTATGCAGCAGCAGGGATGATGGCTCTGGGACATGGGCACTGCGTAATGGAATACAGAGCATGGCAGGGTGTGACACAGGTATGTTCTGTAACATGTTTAGGATGCTACTGCATGCCTCGGTTTCTCTCCGCAGTTTGCATTGCCATGCTGGCGGGGGGCAGGCAAAGATTCCCTGCTCCTGGAGCAGTGCAGGGACACAGGCGGGATGTCACTCGCGGTCTGGGGCGGATTTAAGAGGGTTGTTAGTGACCCCCCCAGAGCAGAGGGCCCAGCCAGACAACAGGAAGACCCGACAGCTGGAGACTCTGGCTGGCAGGAGACTGAACTGGAAAACGAAAGTGGGAAATGGTCGGAGGGACTCAGCAGCTCTCTCCTGGGTGCACAGAGAGAGTGAAGAGCCCGGAAGGGAAAGCTGTTGGCTTGGTGGGCTCACGGCACTGGCGTACGCCCAACTCGTGCCTGGTGCAAGCCATAGGACAAGCCCATGCTGTAGGCTGTAGGCCAGGTGACTAAGAAATGGAGACTTTCTTTTGCAAAGGCTGCCCGTATTGCAGAGAAGCACACGGAGAGCCCTACGCCCTGACCAGGGGGGCAGTACAAGCCTCTCTGGAGTCTGGATTGAGTGGGTTTGCTGCAGGGATCGCTGCTGCCTAAGGTCCCAGGCTCAGTCTGGCAGGCCTGGGAACTGCGTGGGTCCCTGGGGGCTGGCACACTAACGACACTGGTGTAATGGAGGCTGCATCATGGTGGATTGATGAACTGGCAATTTCGCTGAATGGAGGATGCCATTTTGTTTTCCAGATGGTGTCCTCCATATAGCCTGACAGTGCATGTGAGGCCACACTGCATGGGGGATACCATCTTGAAGCGAAATAGTGTTCGCTGCATAGCATGGCCAGACTGACAGGAGCCTTCCGGGAGATGTCCATTCAGGATTACACCACTGACTAAAGGGTCGCTCCCAAGGGGCCGGTGACAGGCTGGGGCAGAGACTAGACCCTGTGATTCCGTGACAGCAGTAGCACAGGGTAGGTACTGAATGCCCCAGGAGTATGACCTGCAGCAAGAACATCAGCAGCTGGTAGAGTTGTGCAGAGGGAGGCTGGAAATCAGAAGGGGGGTTAAGGAACAGAGGATCAGGACAAGAACCAGAGTCCGGTCCCAGATGGGGATCGGATTCACAAGCCAACTTGCCTGCACCAGCCAAGATCAAGACCCACCGGACGAAGGGAGAGACTGAAGTGGCCGGCGCATTATCCCTAGTCCTCCCAGTAACAACAGGCAGACCCTGTACTCCCTCCCCATTTGTGGTGCTGAAGTGGCAGAAGCTGGTGGAGTGGGAAAAGGTACAAGAGGCACATGGAAAGCAGCGACATCATGACCTAGACCTGGCTAAATGGAGAAGCAAGCAGCAACAGGGAACAGAAACTGGAGCAAGACTACGGAGCACCCACCCTGCACAGGTCTGTGAGCTGAACCAAATTCCCCCTGCAGACTGGCTGTCTTGCTTCACTCCCTCTGGGTCCCAGAGCCATTGACACCAGTAGTCAACTGAACAGGACCGAGACTGGGAACTATGAACAATTAAAATAATCTTATTGCTTAGGTTTGAGATAACACCCAAGGCAGAAGTAATCAATTATTTCTGCCAAGGTCAAAGATGTTGCGGTTTGTTCTGTGGGGCAGGCCAGATTTGACCCATGGTCTGCCTATTCTAATGCAAAGCCTATGGGAAAAGGTTTTGGAATGAACAAAAGCGTGACGTATGGAGGCTGGCACCCTGACAGAGGAGTACTCCCACAGGTGGGGAAAGGAGCTGGTGTCACTATCTTGGCACCTTTGGGTAAACTCATCAGGTTAAAATATTCTATTAAATACATTCCTCTGATCTTAACATGTGCTTAGTAGACTGAGCACCTAAGGAAATCCACGTCATGTGTGCTGGGTGGTCGATCAGTAGGTTGTGGGCAGTAGGTCCGGATATGGAAGTTAGTTAAAACAGATTAAAAGATACCATGCCGAAAGTGAAATCCCTGAAAGCTGCATGGAACCTTTGTAAAGACGCCACACTCATTGCACCTCTGGTGTTCAGGATAGTGAGGAAGCTCCTCCGCCCTGTTTGCTTCTGGGCAGTCATTCGTTGGTTTCCCAGCTGTGCCCCAGGTTTTTCAGCTCTGCTCCCACTGCTCTTTGCCAAACTGTTTTCAGGCAGCCTGTTTTCGCTTGCCTTCAGATATCCAGCTTATTGCTATTCTGGTGATCAGGAATGAAAGTAGATGCCATGACTTACTGGTGCCCTGCAGTGGGCCCAGCATCTTTGGTGGAGGGGGGCAGAGCAGCTCTGAATAATGGCCAGGAGCTTTCCCATTTTTAAGGCTTTAGTGGCTTGGATGAGATCTTCCTTTGTTGCAGTGTCTGTGTTGATATCAAGAACTTCTTCTGCCTCCTGGAGGTTTGCTTCCTCTTTAGGTGGCTCCCTGTTCAGCAATTCTTTGAAGTGCTCTGTCCAGCACATTTCTTGTTCTTTCCTGTTGTCAACTGGTGGTCTAGTTTGTCGCTGATGAGAGTGATTGTTGGAGCTTGCCATTTATCACAGAAAAGTCCCCTCTTTGTAGATGGTTCCTTGATCATCATGAGTGGCTGCATCCTCTACTTGTGTTGCCAGATGAGCAATATAAAGTCATTTGTCTGCTCTCACAAGGTGCTTGACCTCCTGGTGTGCCTTGCTATACTGCTCACAGGGTTGGTCCTTTAGCTTCTGGGATTTTATGCCTAAAACTTGTTTCTTCTGGGCTCACCTGGTTTCTATGGTGTTCCTCGTGCTGGACATAATCAACTTCTTTGCCTAGCCAGGCTTCATTGCTCGGTATATAGATTATTACTTTGTCCCACTTCTTGATGATCTCCTCATCTGCATTCCCCTCTCTTCATCAAGGTCTGAAAGGCTGGAGTGCTGAGTGTGCAGGATAGAACAGCTGTGCAATGAATCTCTCGAGAATGAGGGGATGGCAGGTAAACTCCCATCTCTAGACACTGTGGACACTGGTAATCTTCTAGTGGACTTCACGTCTGATTCCATGTGGAAGCAGAGGTTGATGTTGGAAGGACAAAAGAACGGTGAGTCTAGCATGCCAGCGAAAAAATTAATGGTTTCTCTTACTCAGAGACCAGCCTTGGAATTGGTAGCAGTTAAAAATCTGAAAGCAGAGGTGTCTTTGCTGCTAGTTACCTGACTGACTTGGGGAGAAAGATTACAGGCCATTGTGAGCTGAGAGGATCCAGCCCATTGACTCTGTTGAACAAGGGACATCAGCGTTTGAATTCACAGGGCAAGGAGGAAGAAGAAAACTTGATTTTGCCAAAAAAAGTTAACCCTGAAATGCCAGAAGCCCAATGGCATTTAACCAAAGGTGCGGCATGACTAAAATAATTGTAGATGTACAATTGCAATGGATTTATTCTTATTGCTGATGTTAACTTTTGTGACTGATCGGCTGCTGCTACCAAGAACTGTAAAAATGTCCAATGTACATGATCTTTTGGAAAAAACCTGCAACATGTTAAGAATGGTACATAAGGACTCACTGTATGGCTACGTCTAGACTGCATCCCTCTGTCGGCAAAGGGATGCAAATCAACACTTTGAAAGTGCAAATGAGCCCAGGATTTAAATATCCTGGGCTTCATTTGCATACTCACGTTCGGGCGCTGTGCTGATCATGCGCCCTTTCGAAAGTGAAAGTAAAGTCTAGCCGCGGCTCTGCCAACAGTGGGGAGCTTTTTTGGCAGATCCTGTACTCCTCAAAAAATGAACCGCGACTAGACTTTACTTTCACTTTCGAAAGGGCGAGTGATTGGCACAGCGCCCGAATGTGAGTATGCAAATGAAGCCCTGGATATTTAAATCCCGGGCTCATTTGCACTTTCTAAGTGCCTAATCTACATCCCTCTGTCAGCAGAGGGGTGTAGTTTAGACACATCCAAATTTCAGAGTTGGTGTCTCTAATTAGTCTAGGGACTTCTCACGTGGGGAAGGACACTCCAGAACTGATGTGCTGTATGAAAAAGGAAACTGAGGCACACCACCATATTGCTTTCATGGTTAAATGCCAAGACTCATACACTATGAGGAACATGAATGTCCACATTGACTTGATGTTGACTTGGATTCCAGACATTTGCCAGAGCTTGTATGGATAAATTAACTATTTAGCTCTTGGCAAGATTACGTAGGGTACATGGAAAACATGCTGCAAAAGCAGATCCAATCTGCCATTGTACACACCAAGTTTTAGTTTTACCTTGGGTTTGTAAAAGAGTTCAATGATGTTCTTTCCATGATGACCCTTACAATGATGAAGCCTGTTTTAGACAAACCTGGCTTTCGTAAACCATTCCCGTTACATACTGCTGTTTCTAATATTGGATTAGAACCTGTAGTAGCACAGAGTCAAACATGGGGAGGCCTGTGATGCCCTCAGGCATGTTCCTGTCATCCCTTCCTGCATCAATTTTGTGTTGAGGGTGTGATGTTATTGGATTTTAATATGAGCATGTGGATCATTGTTGCACCCACTGTTGTGTGTTTGCCCCATTCTGTGCAAACTGGGCAAGGGAGGTGTGTATTGAAAGCTTATGCTGTGCTGATTCTGTTTATACTACTAATGTGAGGGGTGGCTACTGAATATAGCAGCACTTCTCTAACAATGGGCCCTAAGTGTTGCTAATAAACAGCTGAGAAATTCTGCTGCAAACCAGCAGGTACACTAAAAAGGCAAACTCCATTTCGGGAGGTACCTTTGCACAGGGAGAACAATGGGATTCTCTCTACATGGGCAAACTTATAAAAAGGGCCTACCAGGTTCCTTCATTTGTCTTCACACTGTTCTTCACTTCAGAAGCATCTTTTCTAAGAACAAAGAGCCAGGAAGGAATGTTGACCCATCCTGACATAGGATGTACTCCAGAGATTTTAAGATAGCAATTTATTCCATCTCTGCTACGAGCCTGTAACAAGAACTTGGTGATTGGTTCTGGACATCCAATACTCGGGTCATCTGAAGAAGTGGGCTGTGACCACGAAAGCTCATGATACCATCTACACGTTTTGTTAGTCTTTAAAGTGCTACCAGACCATTTGTTGTTTTTTAAGTTTATCCTGTACAGACTAACTCGGCTACCCCTCTGAAGTTGGTGATTGGTATATGTAATGTACTTTCTTTAACGATTCTACTCTCAACCTTTTAGTTCTTTTATTTATAAACCTTTAAATGTCAGATGCTAAAGGACTGGCCCAGTGAGCTCTTTTGGGTAAGCTCTAAGGTATAAACTGACCTGGGACTCTGGCTGGTCCTTTGGAACTAGGAGAATCTGTTCAGATTTGGTGAGACTGGGTTTCATAACCTCTCACCTGTGTAAGGAACTGTACTGGTTATGGCACAGGTAAAGCTGGGGTGTTTAGGGGGATTGCTTGTGTGACTTCTTTCTGGCCAGGGTGTTAGCTGATGTGCTTTGCATGTCTGGTTTGGTGCCTTAAAGAGAAGGACCCTCGGTCTTGGGCTGTAAGCAGTCCTGGTTCTAAGTACTTTGCCCTGATTTGACCCCTCAGTGGTGCCCCAGACCACTGTTCTATTACACAGTGGTATCAGGTCGTTCTTCGAGTTTTTAATTTGTGCCAGGGCTGAGCTCTGGCATCTCTTTCAATACAAATTGAACACTGGGGGAGGCAGGGGGGCACAAAGGTAATGGGGCAGAGGAAGCTCAGGGAGCCTTTGCGAGCCAGAGGTGATGGGGAGGCTCCAAAATACAAGTTCACCCAGGGTGCAATTTTCCCTAAGGCTGGCCTGCTGTGGAGCTGTAAGAGTTGATTACGGGCTTCTCCAGCAGCACCCCGCCACATGCCACACCCATGTCTTCCCACTGCTCTGTCATTTGCCTTGGCGTTCAGGTCTCCCATGATGATAGTCAGGTTGCGGTGTGGCACTGTCTCTACCTCTGCCTGTAGTGTAAGTGGAATTTGTCCTTTGCCTCTTCATCCTTGTCATTCCACAGAGCGTATCACTGAATCTGGGTGATATTACTTTGTTTCTCTTTCAGTCTGGCTTTTATAGAACTGTTGCTGATGCTCTTCCACTCCAACAGGGACCACTCCTCTCCCTTCTTCAAAAGGGCAACAGCCATGTGGTGTTGTTCATCATTGCATTCAGAATACAGCAAACTTTCTCCCAAGGCATTGTTCATCTTCCTGATCCCGTCCATCTGCTCTCCCTGACACCCAGGATGTGTGAGCTGTAGCATCTCATCTCCCCTGGGACCTGATCTAGCTTCCCTGTTTCATACACTGTTTGTACCTTCCAAAAGCCAAGTTTGGTTTCTGTCTTGGTGTTGAGCTCTTCAATCTTCATCCCAGGGGGTTCCTTTCGGCTTTCCCCACTAGCAAACATACAGGTCATTGACCCCTGAAGGCCGTCACACACAGCAACGTTCGATTTCTCTGACACTGTTTTTGTAACATATTTTGATTTTTACAAGATAGGGCTGTTAGTCCTGTGTGAAACCCCCAACCTGGAGGACCAGGGTGTCTGTTTTGTCTGGCCCCTCCCCCACAGACCAAATCTGGCATGGTTGAACCTGCCAGGAGCAAAAAGGCCCCACTGACACAAACTGTTAGAGCACAAAAGCTGTCTTGCCATGCCAAGTCTGCTAAGTAGCTGCCCTACCAGGCATTTAAGATTTTTACAGCAAAGTTTTCAATCACTCAAAACATTTTCTGTATCACAGTATGGAGCAATTTCACATCCCCCCTTGGGTCTAGTCTAGTTTCACATCCCCCCTTGGGTCTAGTCTAGTCTAGTCTAGTTTGACAACTCTAGCAGGAGACACATGGGGAGTTTTCATGGCAGATGGCTGCAGAATGGATTCCTCCCTGTCTGTTGATATAAAACATTGAGGCCACTTCGTCCCCAACCTTTAGCAGTACTTGGGATTCTTCCATCCCAAGGGCAGGACTCTGCACTTGTCCTTGTTGAACCTCGTCAGATTTCTTTTGGCCCAACTGTCTTGGACAAACTGGCTAAGCAGCAGTTCTGCAGAAAAGGGCCTGGGGATTACAGGGGATGAGAAGTTGGATATGAGTCAACAGTGTGCTCTGGTAGTTAAGAAGACTATGCTAATGGCATATTGGGGTGCATTACATAAGAACATAAGAACGGCCATACTGGGTCAGACCAAAGGTCCATCTAGCCTAATATCTTGTCTGCCAACAGCGGACAATACCAGATGCCCCAGAGGGAGGGATCACAATAGGTAATTCTCCCGTCACCTACCTCCAGAGAAACAGAAGCTAGGGACAACATTCCTACCGATCCTGGCTCATAGCCATTGATGGACCTAACCTCCATGAATCTATCTAGCTCTTTTTTGAACCCTCTTAAAGTTCTAGCCTTCACCACATCCTCTGGCAAGGAGTTCCACATGTTGACTGTGCTGATGAGTGAAGAAAAACTTCCTTTTCTTTGTTTTAAACCTGCTCTATTAATTTCATCTGGTGAACCTAGGTCTTATATTGTGGGAATAAGTAAATAACTTTTCCTTATTTGCTTTTTCCATACCAGTCAAGATTTTATAGACCTCTATCATATCCTCCCTTAGTCTCCTCTTTTCTAAGCTGAAAAGTCCCAGTCTTTTTAATCTTTCCTCATATGGGACCCGTTCCAAACCCCTAATAATTTTTGTTGCCCTTTTCTGAACCTTTTCCAGTGCCAATATATCTTTTTTGAGATGAGGCGACCACATCTGTATGCAGTATTCAAGATGTGGATGTACCATGGTTTTATATAGAGGCATTAAGATATTTCTGTCTTATTCTCTATCCCTTTTTTAATGACTCCTAACATTCTATTTGCTTTTTTGACTGCTGCTGCGCACTGAGTGGATGTTTTAAGAGAACTATCCACGATGACTCCAAGATCTCTCTCTTGAGTAGTTGCAGCCAAATTAGTCCCCATCATATTGTATATATAGTTGGGATACTTTTTTCCAATGTGCTTTACTTTACATTTATCAACATTACATTTCTTTTGCCATTTTGTTGCCCAATCACTTAGTTTGGTGAGATCTTTTTGAAGCTCTTCACAGTCTGCTTTGGTCTTAAGTATCTTGAGCAGTTTGGTATCATCAACTATCTTGAGCAGTTTGGTATCAAATTCTGTCACCTCTCTGTTTTCCCCTTTCACTAGATCATTTGTAAATAAGTTGAATAGGATAGGTCCCAGGACAGACCCTTGGGGGAACCCACTAGTTACCTCTCTCCACTTGGAAAACTGACCATTTATTTCTACCCTTTGTTTCCTGTCTTTTAACCAGTTATCAATCCACAAAAGGACCTTCCCTCTTATCCCATGACAACTTACTTTACTTAAGAGCCTTCGGTGAGGGACCTTGTCAAAGGCTTTTTGGAAATCTAAGTACACTATATCCACTGGATCCCCCTTGTCCACATGTTTGTTGACCCCCTCAAAGAACTCTAGCAGATTAAAAACAACAAATGGTCTAGTAGCACTTTATAGACCATTTTGTGGGCACACAAAAGCTCTGATACCATCTACATGTTTTGTTAGTCTATAAAGTGCTACCAGAGCATTTGTTGTTGTTGTTTTTCTGTAACAGACTAACTTGGCTATCCCCTGAAGTTTCTAGCAGATTAGTAAGGCAGCATTGCCAGCAGATTTAGGGAAGTGATTATTCCCCTTTATTGTGCACTGGTGAGGCCATATCTGGAGGATTGCATCCAATTCTGGGCCCCTCGTTACAAAAAGGATGTGGACGAAGTGCAGTGGAGGGCAACAGAAATGATGAGGAGCTTTGAGCACATGACTTATGAGGAGAGGCTGAGGGATTTGGGCTTGTTTAGTCTGCAGAAGAGAAGAGTGAAGAGGGATTTGACAGCAGCCTTCAACTACGTGAAGGGGGGCTCCAAAGGAGATGGAGAGAGGCTGTTCTCAGTGGTGACAAATGACAGAACGAGGAGCAATGGTCTAAAGTGGCAGTGGGATCTAGGTTGGATATTAGGAAAAACAATTTCCCTAGGAGGGTGGTGAAGCACTGGGACGGGTTCCCTAGGGAGGGGGTTGAATCTCCATCCCTAGAGGTTTTTAAGTCCTGACTTGACAAAGCCATAGCTGGGATAATTTAGTTGGGACTGGTCCTACTTTAGGCAGGGAATTGGACTCGATGACCTCCTGAGGTTTCCTATCTTTTAACATAGCAGATCATGCCTTCTCTGCTACAAGCCTTCACTACGATATTGTAACTGGTATATGTAATATGTTTCCTTTAAAAATTTTACTTTCAACCCTTTTCTTTCTTTCTTTCTTTCTTTCTTTCTTTCTTTCCTTCCTTAAGCCTTTAGATTTTAGATATCAAAGGACTGGCACATCATGCTCATTTGGGTAAAATCTGAGGTATAAATTGCCCTGGAAATATGGTTAGCCCTTTGGAATAGGGAGAACCTATTCAGATTTGGTGAGATTGGTTTTCATAACCTCTCACCTGTGTGAGGTGGGGGCTGGGTGTGGCACAGGGAATGCTTAGGTGTCTGAGGGGAGATGGGTTATAACCTCTCCCCTGTGTAAGGTGGGGGCTGGGTAGGGCACAGGGAACACTGGGGTGTGTGAGGGGAGGCGGGGAGATGGGTTATAATCTCTCCCCTGTGTAAGGTGGGGACTGGGTGGGGCACAGGGAACGCTGGGACGTTTGAGGGGAGGTGGGGAGATGGGTTATAACTAAGGATGTTAAAGACTAGTCGACTAGTTGACAAGCATTTGCTTATCAGATAGTAATGTTGATTAGTCAATCCCACCCCCCTTTGCTGCCTCTATGACCCAGTAGCTGTCCCTGCTGGGCACTCTTGTGCATTTCAAAGCAGGCACCCGCGTGCAGCCCAGAGTCAGCGGGACTTCCCGCTGGCAGGGGCTCTTGTACTTTTCAAAGGAGGAATGCGGAAGTGCCTATCAGCTAGCACTAGTCAATGGAAATTCCATCAACTAGTCGACAAGTCAATTAACCGCATATTAACATCCTTAGTTATAATCTCTCACCTCTGTAAGGTGTGGCGCTGGTTGGTGGCACAGGAAAACTGGAGTATCTAAAGAATTGCTTGTGTGAGTTTTTGCTAGCCAGAGTAGCAAACAGAAGTGTTCTGTGTGACTGGTTTAGTGCCTTACAGAAGAGGACCCCCCCCAGTGTTGGGGCTGTAAGTAGCCCTGTTCCTAAGCCATTTCCCCTGATTTGACCTCTCAGCAGTGCTTCCAGAAACTGTTATATTACAGGAGGATAGTTGGGGAGTCCAGGAACCCAGATGTGGATGATAGCTCTAGAGGGGACTTGGGGGGGGCCAGGAATCCAGATGTGGATTATAGCCCTGGGGGTGGGTTTGGGGGACTCATGTACCTGAATGCGGACAACAGCTGCCATGCTGCGGGGCACCATTCCCCGGTCGCTGGCTGTCACGGTGAAGATGTATTCAGCCCGGTCCGCTCGGCGTAGTACAGTGGCCGTAACGCAGTTCCCCCGTGGCCATGTGCAGTGTGAAGCGTTCGGCCCAAGCCCCTGTGGAGAGAAGGGGAGATACGGTTGCATGGACAACAGCTACTGGGTCAGAGCGGGTTAGAGATGGTGGGGGGCCAGCCTGGGGAATGCTGGGACTGCGTGTGTGTTTGGAGGGTGGTCAGGACTATAGTCCAGGGAACTTGCTAGAGGTGAGGGTGCCATACCGCTTGTCCCTACCCCCATTACCTGTTAGTGAGTAGAAGATGGTCCCATTCTCACCCTCGTCTGGGTCCTTGGCCTGCAGGGACGCGATCAGCAGCCCTGAAGGCTTCTCTTCCAGGACCTGTCATACAGAGAGGGGAGCTGGAGACACCACAACAGCCAGCACCCAGCCCCAGCAACACAGAACACATAATCCTCCCAGCTCAGTCTCCTCCCCAGCAGATCCCACATCTCCCATTCCACCGCGGAGCCCCGCAGATCCCCCAAGACACGGACGCCACGTCTCCCATCCCACCGCACACCCTGCAGATCCCCCAAGACACGGATGCCACGTCTTCCATTCCACTGCAGAGCCCCACAGATTCCCCAAGACACGGACATCATGTCTCCCATTCCACCATGGAGCCCCGCAGATCCCCCAAGACACGGACACCATGTCTCCCATTACACCACACACCCCGCAGATCCCCCAAGACACAGACGCCACATCTCCCATTACACCACACACGGACACCACGTCTCCCATCCCACCACACACCCCGCAGATCTCCCAAGACACGGACGCCACATCTCCCATTCCACCGCGGAGCCCCGCAGATCCCCCAAGACACAGACGCCACATCTCCCATTATACCACACACCCCGCAGATGCCCCAAGACTCAGATCCCAACTCCATGAATGCTGGAACTAGGGATGAGGCAGCATATCCTGGTTTAAAATGATTTCCATCATTTACAGGGTGTTTATGATTTGGTTCAACGTTTCTCAGAACTCCCACCATACAAATCGCTCTAGCACTACTGCCAAGACACCCCCTTAGCAGAGATCCTGTACTGCTCATTCCAACATCCCTCCCCACAGATCCTCCAGCATTCAGATCCCATAATCCTCTGGCATAGACCTCCACAGACCCCTGAAAGCCTCACCCTACAGCACGAACCTGAGAACTAACTGTCTTCCTAAGCAACAATTACTGCAGTGAGCTTTATCACGGTGATTTTGAAGCAAGGGAGTGAGAGAAGATAAGACAAATAGAGCAAAGAACAACAACGTATTTTAACAAACTCAGAGAACTGGTAGGTACGGTTCCACAGGAACAAAATCTAAGGGCTAAAGAGATTCAGGACAGATGGCAGTTTCTAAAGGAGATAATATTAAAAGACATAACTGAAAACTATCCTGACGCAAAAGAAAGATAGAAAGAATAGCCAGAGGCCAGACTGGCTCTATCAGGAGCTCTTTAATTCCCTGAAAATCCAAAGGGAACCCTACAACAAGAGGAAACATGGATTTACTGCAAAGAGTGCAAAAGCATGGCACAAGCATATAGGGACAACATCATAAAATGTAAGACACAAAATGGATGAGAGCTAACGAAAGACATGAACGGCAGTAAGAGTGTCTTTAATGTATCAGGAGCAAGAGAAAGACAAAGGGAAGTGTAGCTCCTTTGTTCAAGGAAGTAGGAGAGGAAATAATTGATGACAGCAAGAAAGATAAGTGGCTAATGCCTATTTTGCCTCAGTCTTCACCGAAGATGCTAACTATGACCAGATACTCAATACAATTAGCATTAACAAGGGGGAAGGGACACAAGTCAAAAGATGGAAAAAGTAAGTTAGAGTATATTTAAATAAAATAGAATTATTCAAGTCATCGCGGCCTGATCAAACTCATCTTAGAGTACTTAAGGCACTAGCTCCCTCCTGTACCAGGAGTCTTCTCCCTCCTCCACCAACTGCCCCCAACTCCTCTCCCCTACCTAATCTGCATAAGGCTCTCTCTTCCCCACACCGAGAGCTCAACCCCATAATCTGCATTGGGAACACTGGCCCCCCAATATGTTCTGAGGGCTCTGGACCCCGAAAACTTGCAGTGGAGGTACCTCCTGCTCTCCTCACCTGGACCAGGAGCTCCCGCCCGCTCTGCACATGAAGGAAAGCCGGCACATTATCATTCTCATCCAGCACGGTGACATAGACGGTGCCCGTGACACTGCGAGGTGGCGTCCCTCCATCCTGCACGATCACCAGCAGCTGGTAGCTTGACTGCTGCTCCCGGTCCAGGCTACGCTTGGCAGTGAGCTCACCTGTCATAGAGAAGCCAGGGCACAGCTCAGCCCCCAGAGAGCCAACTCCCAAGGGGACCCCCAGCAGAGAGACAGCTCCAGAAGGGGAACTGTCCACTAGAGGAAGTGGGGAGCCCCATTTTGTGTGGTGGGATAGAGCCCAAGGGAATAAACTCTGGGCAGAGGTGGCCCTGGATGGGGGGTGGGATAGAATCAGAGAAGATTAAGGTTGGAAGAGACCTCAAGAGGTCACCTACATGAACCTCCTGCCCAAAGCAGGACCAACTCCAGCTAAATTATCCCAGACAGGGCTTTGTCAAACTGGTCTTTAAAAACCTCTAACGATGGAAATTCCACCCCCTCCCAAGGTAACCCACAGTCCTCGGGAATGGGCTGTGGGGGGCAGCTGCCCCAAAGGAGCAGGCCGGGGCAAGGAAGATGGCCCTTGGATGGTGAGGATAGGACAAGCACCCTGGGGAAGGGGCAGTGGGAAGGGAGTCATCTGGGGTTGGTGGGACATGCTTAGATCTGCTCTCTGAAATTTCACAAGAGTCTCCTACCACATCCCACTTAGCCATGGCCCCTTGTGTTAGCTAGCAAGGGCCCTGATGTGAGGAGATGCCAGGATCAGGCAGAGGAATGGGGGCAGGACTGCTGAGCTAACACTGGTGACAAGAGAGCCAAGCCAGCTCTATCAGGCCCTCTTCTGGGGTGTGTGACCCCTAATCTCTGTGAGACAAGGTCACACAGAACCTCCTCTGGAGGGGTGTGACCCCTAACCTCCATGAGACAAGGTCTCACCGACCCTCCTCTGGGGAGTGTGACCTCTAACCTCCGTGAGACAAGGTCATACAGAACCTCCTCTGGAGGGGTGTGACCCCTAACCTCTGTGAGAAAAGGTCACACCGACCCTTCTCTGGGGCGTGACCCCCTAACCTCTGTGATACCAACCACTGTTCCTTCTAATTTTTTCCACCCCCTGAGCGGAATGAATTTTCTTATGTCCACCAATGTGGAGGTGATATGCAACACATCACCTTCATATGGATGCACATAACAAAACTCATGTGGCAGGAGTGGGGCTAAGGGGTTGTGAGTTTGGGAGGGGGCTCAGGGCTGGGCAGAGGTTGAGGTGCAGCAGTGTAGGGCTCTGGCTGGGGGTGCAGGCTTTAGGGTGAGGCTGGGGTTCAGGGGATCAGGACTGAAAGAAAGGGTTGGGGTACAAGGGCTCTGGCTGGGCATGCAGGCTCAGGGCTGGGAGTCAGGGTGCAGGAAGGAGTACAGGCTCAGGGCTGGGGGTCGGGATGGAGGAAGGAGTACAGGCGCTGGGCTGGGGGTGTGGACTATGGGGTGGGGCCAGGGATGGTGCAGAAAGGTGCTCAGGGCTGGGGGGCTCAAGGTGGGGTAAGGGATTGGGGCTTGGGCATGCATGGGCAGCTCCCTGCTGGGGCAGGTGAGAGGGGGGCTCCCCTTGCCAGCCATGGAAGCTCCGTGCTGGGGCCAGTGGGGATGAGCCCCTCCCCACTGGCCCCAGCGGCAACAGGACTTGGGGAGAGATAAGGGAGTTACTCACTTTGTGCAGTAACAACTGTTCTTCAGGATATGAGTCCCCGTGGGTGCGCCACTGTTGGTGACGGGTTGCCTGGAGCCACGAGTTGGAGCATTGCAAAGCAGTTCCCCCCACCCTGTTGGGCCGCGCATGCATCTCGCACCGCTGCCTCCAGAGCACCTGACACGCGCAGCCCAGCCCAGCCCCTCCCATTCTGTTCCTCTTTGACATCCGAGTAACTAAGACTCCATGTAGAGGGGAGGAAGAGCGGGTTGTGGGGCATCCATGGGGACACACACCTCGAAGAACAGTCGTTACTGCATGAAGTGAGTAACTCCCTTTTCTTCTTCGAGTGATGTCCCGGGAGTGCTCCACTGTTGGTGACTACAGAGCAGTATTTGACTTGGATGGAAGGAGTCGGAGTCATTGTTTGGCAGTGTTGGACAAGACTGCAGTGGTTATCCACAGTTGAAAGCATCGGAAACGCAAGCGTGCATAACGGACGACATATGTAGTTGTAGCCATGTGGCCCATCAACTGAAGGCAGGTAAGTATTATAGTGGAAGGGCTCATGGATATTACCGTGATGAGATCTTGGATGGCTGCGAATCACTGTTGAGGTAAATAAGCACAGGCTAAAAGTGAGTTGAGTAAAGCACTGATGAACTCTGTCTTGGATTGGCTCTAGCTTTGACTTTTGTGCATTTATTAGAAGACCAAGAGGAGTGAGGAGGGCTTTGGTCTTTTCGTCTCGACCTCCCTTTTATTAAGCAGTTTTCTAGGTATGGGAAGAGGACTACGTGTAGCTGTCGTAGATATGCAGGGACTAGGCTAGGACCTCTGAAAACACTCGGAGAGCCAAGGAGAGGCTGAAAGGCAGAACCTTATATTGGTAGTGGTGCTCCTAGTGTGAAACGAAGGTAATGGCGATGAGCTGGGTAAATGGTAGTGTGACAGTATGCGTCCTGTAGGTTGAGGGCTTCGAACCAGCCCCGCTGATCCAATGCCAGAATAATTATGGTTAGTGTGACCATCGTGAAGCGCTGCTTCCTGAGAAATGTGTTCAGTCTGCGGAGATCCAGGATCAGTCTCCAACCTCCTGTTCTTTTCTCTGTCAGGAAATACTTGGAGTAGAACCCCCTTTCATAGAATTCGTTGGGTACCCTCTCTATGACTCCAAGGAGCAGGAGACGATCAACCTCCTGTCTTAGCAGGCTCTCATGAGAGGGGTCCCTGAAGAGAGATGGGGTAGGAGGTAGTGTGGGGGGTAGAAGTAAAAGGGATAGTGTAGCCCGTATGGATTATCTTCAGCACCCAGCGGTCCAATGTTATGGACTCTCAGGCTATGTCTACACTCGCAGCTTCTTGCGTGAGAAATATGCAAATGAGGCTAAGCATGGAATATCGCCGAGCCTCATTTGCATACCTAATGAGCCGCCATTTTTGCAGAAGAGGCTCTTGCTCCAGAAGGAGCTGTCTACGCTGCCCCTTCTTACGCAAGAAAAACCCTCTTGCGCAATGCTGTTATTCCTGAAAATAATCAGCGTAGCGGCATTGCGCAAGAGGGTTTTTCTTGCGCAAGAAGGGGGGCAGCGTAGACAGCTCCTTCTGGCGCAAGAGCCTCTTCTGCAAAAATGGCAGCTCATTAGGTATGCAAATGAGGCTCGGCGATATTCCACACTTAGCCTCATTTGCATATTTCTCACGCAAGAAGCTGAGAGCGTAAGACATAGCCTCAGTGTGGTAGAAAGGAGTGCGAACTCGGGCTGTTAAATATTGGTTAATAGAATAGTCGAGTAACCTCATGAATTCTTATTGGTTGGTCGACTATTCTATAGTCCCTGGGGGCAGGACCAGCAGACAGTGCACTCCAGCCTCACTCCTGGAGAGCCCCCGGCCACTCCGCACTGCTGCCTCTGTATCAGAGGCAGCAGAGCAGAGTGCCAGGCAGGAGCTGGTCTGCGAAGGGAGCCAGTTTAAAACCCAGCTCCCCTCGTGGACTGGCTGTCTGTCACCCTGTGCTGCTGCCTCTGATAAAGAGGCAGCAGCATGAGGTGGCAGCAGCCCCTGTCTAGGGCGGGGATCTGAGCTCCCGAACCCGATGCAAGTCAGAACTGAGCTGGGCTGCCTGCCTGCCTGGCTCCTAATACGCTTTAAATGAAGAGCCACAGTGGGGGTAGGTCCTGGACCCGGCCTGAGCCAGACAGCTGGTCAGCCTGCAAAAAAATGTACTGGCAAGGGAGAATGTAGGGAAATGCATATAATCTATAGTATTAACTGATAAGCTTTTGCTTATCAGTTAATCGACTACACTATTACATCCCTAGTGCAAACAGTGGGTAAAAAGATGGCACTGCTGTGTTGGCATTGGATCATGGGGGAGGTCGTGCAGACCCTCAACCACACCCTCAAACTTGCTGTTTTGAGGCCTGAGTGGTAGTGGGGTGACCCTGGTTGGAGCGCCCCCTCTGAGGACACTGTCGAGATCGAGTTTCCCATAAGATCTTTGAGGGGGCTGATTATATCGGCCATATTTGTCATGGCTATATGGAATATAGCACTTGCGCTAGTAAGGTGGAGTGTACACGGCCAATGTGTGCAGTGTGGTTCTTGAGTCTTTGCTACTATGAAGGACCTCATCTGTGTTGGATGCAAATAACTTGGCTTGTCAAACGGGAGGTCCTCCACCTTAGACTGGAACTCGCAAGGAACACACGAAGCTTGTAACCAGGATGCCCTTCGCATCACAACTACTGTGGCTGTTGCCCTGGCAGCAGTATTGGCCACATCTAGAGCTGTTTGTAGGGTGTGATAGTGTGGCCCTCATGGACTATCGCTTTCAAGATAGGCCTCTTTGTTTCGGAGAGATGTTCCATGAGCTCTCCCAGTTTCAAGTAATTATCAAAATCATGATTTGCCAGGAGGGCAGTGTAATTTGCTATTCTAAGCCATAGTGTGGAAGAAGAGTAGAAAAGATCTAACTTCTTGTGGTGCCTGTCTTGGTTAGCCATTTTATACCAGGGAAGTTTAGATCTGTGCTGAGCTGACTCTCCAACCAAAGAGTTCGGCTGCAGGTGTGTGAATAAAAATTCAGTGTCTTTAGAGGGAACAAAGTATTTTCTGTCTGCCCTTTTACAGGTAGTTTGAATAGATGTGGGCGGTTGCCACAGCTCATCAGGTGTCTCCATAACTGCCTCATCTATGGGCAAGGCAACTTTCCCCTGCAACGTGGGATGCAGATTCTTCAGCAAACAGTGCTGCTTTTCCTGCACTTCTTGAAGTGGAACCTGATGACTTGTTGCTACTCTTTTGAATAACTCCTGGCATTGTTTAAGATCAGGGGTTGGGCATGTGTCAGATGGCACGAGCGCATCGTCTGGCAGTGACAATGAGTTCTGTGGGAGAGGTATCTAGTGTATGAGGGTCTGGATCCCCATCATCTATCTGTCCCACCTCCTCCTTTGACTCTTCTGGTGGGGGAAGGGATCGGGATGGAGGCAAGTGTCTTTTTGCTGGTGTGGAATGGGCTGATGAGCGCTGCCTCTATAGATCCCAAGGTGCTTGCTGCGGTGGGTAAGGTGGATGAGGGCAGGTTGATGAGGTCTTTCTCTGCAACAGAGTGAGCGTGAGCCCGTCGGTGATGAGTGCTGGGATGATAATGCACTGATTTGGTCATCAGGCAAGGACCTATGGTGAATGAGTACTGGAGACCTGATCCCCACGTTGGGGTGTGAGTTGGAGATACTGCAGGTGATAGACGTAGCCTATTGGAAAAAGGTACGCAAGTTGCGGGGCGCAATTTGCGTACCTTTTTCCAATAGTTTTTTCAGAAGAGGCTTTTCCGAAATTTGGCTCATCTACCCTGGGCCAAATTTCGGAAAAGCCTCTTCCCACGAGGGAGAAGGGCTCTTCCAAAAGAGGAGGAAGACAGGGCTTCTGAAAGAGCGTGCCTGCTCTTCCGCAAAAAAAAGCCATAGTGTAGACATAGCCTATGGGTGCTTGCCCTGACTGTCATGTAATGAATTAGATCTGCCAGATATTGCCCGTGTTAACCATGGGTCTGTACCAAAGCGCTGGCGTGGCTGGTGGCATTGAAGGCAGTGCCAGCTTGTTAGAGCACACCGCTTTTGACTGCAGCACTGTGGCTTTTTGTGGTGCTGAGCTCTTAAGCAGCACCGGGAGAGCAGAGTGCCTGCATGGGCTCTGCCCACTGATTTTGTAGCAGTGGCCCCAGATGTTCCAGGTCTCTCTCCCCTGCTAATTCTTGGGGAGAAGGAAGGAGGGAGAGCACGAGCTGGAGAAGCTCTCTTCTTCGTGGCCTTCATGGGGGCCGGGAGGCAGCCCTCTTCTTTGGAGAGCTGTCCTGGCTAGAAGGGGTTGTGCTTCAGCAGGCTGTATGGCCCTTATCAAACAGTGTCATTCTGCCCCAGAGTCTTGATCTTCTCTTGCCCTCGCCGCCGTCAAGTTTGACCAGTGCTCGCATTTTTGCAGGTTGTGGGCTTCCTCCAAACAGCATATACAGTGGGACAGGCCCTCAGAGACTGGCATGGGCTCCTGGCAGTCAGTACATTTCTTAAAGCCTGAGGAGGCAGACATATTAGTTAATATTTGTTGATTCGACTCCGTTCCTTTTTTCCCCCCCGAGAAGTGGGGAACTGAGAGGCGCCTGGTTCGCTGTGCTTGAGCGGCTAACGCCGCGTTCAAATCCCCTGAAGGGCAGAAAAAAATGGAAGTAAAAATGAAGGGAAACTATTTACACAAAATTCTTACGCTAACTCTATAAAAAGAACTGTCCAACACTCAATAACTCTCTGAGGTCATGACAGTGAGAGTGTGTTGACGCTTTGTCCGCAGCCGAGGGCGGTGGATGAGGAACTGAAGGGGAGGGGCCGGGCTGCGCGTGTCGGGTGCTCAGGATGCATGTGCATGTGCGGTCCAACAGGGCAAGGGGACTGCTTTGCAATGCTCCAATGTGTGGCTCCGGGTGACCCATCACCAACAGTGGAGCACCCACGGGGATAGCACTTGAAAACTCTGTCCCTGCTGCAGCCCTGAACCCCTGCATGGCAACATGGCTGCACACCTTGGGGGAACTAAGATACCAACACTCCTTTGGGGTGTGACCCCTAACCTCCTGTAACTGGCCCACCTCCTGGGTGTGACCCCTAATGCCCTGAGAGACAGGGTGACACTGACCCACCACTGGGGGGGGTGACCCCCGTAGCATTGTGTATATGTTCTTTCATGACCCCTGAGCCTGCTGTATATCTGTGTGTTCAAGCTTCCTTAAATCTCAGCACCTATGGGCTGGCTTCTCCGTGCTGCTAGCCCCTGCTGTCCTGAGATCTGGGTTCTGCCTGCCACCTGCCCAGCCCAGAGTCACAGCCGTCACTCAGGGTGTGTCTGGACTACATGGCCGTCGACGGAGCCATGTAGATGAGTTTACTAGACATAGCAAAATGAAGCGGCGATTTAAATAATCGCCGCTTCATTTACATCAAAATGGCCGCCGCGCTGTGCCGATCAGCTATTTGTCAGCACAGCGCGGTAGTCTAGATGGGGATCAACCGACCCCAGATCCCTTTGTTGTCTGATCCTGTAAGCCTCGTTTTACGAGCCATGTAGTCTAGACACACCCTCAGTGATGGGCCTGGCTTTGCCCAAAGGGCTGCTGGCCTCCCTCAAGCCATGAGAGCTCTGGGGCGGGATGGGAAAACAGGGTACCCCCAGACAAAACACTCTGCCTGGGGACAGCTCTAGGAGCTGTCAGACTGGGGAGCCACTAACTAGCCAGCATGCGCTGTCGGCACCCCTTGGTGCCATGTTGGGGCCAGCGCTGCTCTACCCACAGTCACCCCCTATGAACGTCACAGGCCTTCCATGTCCCCTTGGATCTCAGTGGCTCTTCCTCCCCTGACAGCTGCACCCATTTGGGGTCTCTCACCAGACTGCATGTGGATGACGAAGTTGGGATCATGCTGGAGGAGGCGGTAGGTGAGACGGCTGTTCTGCCCCATGTCCCGGTCACTGGCTGTCACCTTGCCCACCCTGCTGCCCAGGGGCTGGTTCTCTGCAATGGTGAAGAAGTAGCGCTCCTCACTGAGCCGGGGACTGTTGTCATTCTCATCAGTGATGCTGACCCGCACCGTGCTGGTGCCCGTCTTCCTGGCTTCACTGCTGGTGCCACCTGCCCCTGCAGATGCCAGCACTGTCAGCATGTACAGGTCCCGCGTCTCCCGGTCCAGTGCACTCTTGACGTAGAGCCAGCCACTTTCGGGCACAATGCCAAAGCTGGCAGCGTCGCCATCAGCACGCAGGTGGTAAGTGAGGGGCGTGGCGCCAGCGTCCCGCCCCAGGGCCCGCACCTGCAGGAAGCGAGTGGAGACAGGTGTGCCCTCCCGCACCTCCACACGGTAGGTGAGTGTGTCGAAGATGGGCCCATGGTCATGCTCTGCCTGCACGTGCACCAGCAGGGTGAAGGTGGCACTGAGCTGGGGCACACCGCTGTCCCGTGCCACAATGGCTAGCCCATAGGCAGCACTGGCCTCGTACTGCAGGGCCCCCACCAGCCGCACTGTGCCTGAGGAGCGCTCCACACTGAAGATGCCGTCCCCACCCGACACCAGCTCAAAGTGCACCTGCCCATTGGCACCACTATCCCGATCCTCCGCCTGCAGCGTGTAGACAGTGGCCCCCACCTCTGTGGCCTCTGGCAGCAGGATGGAGTCCGAAGGGGCCAGGAAGGCTGGCGCATTGTCATTCACGTCTGACACGGCAATCTTCACCTGCGCATTGCTGTAGGCAGGCGGTGAGCCACTCCGGGCCTGCACGTCCAGAACCAGAACCGCCTGGACCTCATGGTCCAGAGGGAGGCTGATGCGGAGCTGTCCCAAGCTGGAGTCCATGCAGAAATAGCCGTGGGGATCTCCCGAGGAGATGGAATAAAAGATGTCATCAGAGTGACCTGGGGAAAGAGAATGGAGAGCATGGAAAGTGAAAGCAGCACTCCACTACCCTGCCTCGCCTACCCCAGCGGGGGGCGCCATGGGGCAGGCAGGGCACTGGCGGCGGGGGTAGCTCATGGCAAGGGACACCATGAGGGCAGGCAGGGGGCGCCGCGGGGGCAGGCAGGGCACTGGCTATGGCAGGGGCTCCCAGCAGGGGCATCTAGGAGCAGACAGGACACTAGCTGGGTGGGGGGTGGGAGGGAAGAGTACCCAACAGGGGTTGCTGTAGGGGGGGCAGCCAGGCTGCTAGCTGTGGGGGAATGCCAGCAGGGGGGCAGGCAGGCTGCTAGCTGTGGGGGAATGCCAGCAGGGGGGCGGCCAGGCTGCTAGCTGTGAGGGAATGCCAGCAGGGGGGCAGGCAGGCTGCTAGCTGTGAGGGAATGCCAGCAGGGGGGCAGGCAGGCTGCTAGCTGTGGAGGGGGAGCACCCAACAGGATGCACCGTGGGGGCAGGCAGGGCACTGGCTGTGGAGAGAGCTCCCAGCAGGGTCACTGTGGCAAACCAGGCAGGACGACAGGCCCCCTGAAGTGGCAACATGGGCCCAGTGTGTTCTGAGGGCTGCGGTGGGTCCATACCTGGGGGGTTGTGGGCCCGGACGGCCCCAACACTCCCTCCCTGCTGAGCGTCCTCAGGCACAGTGAAGAAGTACTGAGCCTGCTCAAAGACAGGGGGTGAGACTGTGCCAGCCACGATGCTGATGTTCACTTGGGCATTGGGTTGAGTTGAGAGGCCCCCCCCATCTCGTGCCAAGATCACCAGCTGCACCAGCGTGTTGGCTTTGCCACTCAGGGACCATGAGAGGGACACGACACCTGGGAGAGAAAGAGACTCATAGGGGAAGCTCTGCAGGGTTGAAAACTGTTCCCCTCCCCTAGCAGGAAATGCACCACTCCCACCCTGCTCTAGGGGTGCAGCAACAAACCACAGGCCTGGGAACACCTCCGGAGACTGACTAACGTGGGAGAGGGACGCAGCATGATTGGCATTTGCAAAGTTACTCCCATGGACCTTCCCCAATTTATCAACATCCTCGATTTGTGGGGTGCAACACTGGCACAAGGATGCCAGCAGCAGTTGCATCAGTACCAAAGAGAGATGTCAAATAACCTCTTCACTCCTCCTCAAGATTCCTGTTCATGCGTCCCAGGATCGCACTAGCACTGGCCTTTGGCACTGGCAGCTTGTATTTCGTGGATCGTTTTCTCCAACCCCCAAGTACTGTTCAGCCTCTTTGCTCCCTAGGAGAGCATATTCCCGAGGGACAAAGGTCATTTACATTTTGCATATTACGTTGCACAGTGTTTGGTGGCACCCACTTCACCGAGCAGTCTGGAGCACGCTGTTTAAGTGACCTGTCCCTTTTGGTATTTACTCCTCCTCAGTGCTTGTGTCTGGAGAGGGAGATGGCACTGGGCCAGAGGGAGCAAAGTCAGGGCCTTGGGAATGAGCTCTGGGGAGGGAGTGGGCCTGGGTGCAAAGGGGTCAGGGCCCAGAGGAACAGGCCATGGGGAAGGAATAAACCTTGGGCCTGGAGGAAAAGCGGTCAGGGCCCTGGGGAACAGACCTTGGGAAGGGAGAGGACCTAGGGGAATGAGCCATGGGGAGAGGCAGGAGGTTGAGGTGTAGCAGGGGGTGTAGGCTGAGGGAGGAGTTCAGGGCTGGGACCTGGGGTTGGAGTATGGAGCTGATGCAGCTAGGGAGAGGCCCCTTCCCCCAGCCCTAGCCCCAGAGCTGCTGCAGCTGGGGAGAGAGATGGGGAGGAGGAGTCCTCTCTGCCTGCTACAGCCCCAGGGCACTCTAACTCAAACCCCTCATTCCCAGCCCCACCCCTGAGCCCTTACCACCCTGCACCCTAAGTCTAGCCCTCTGCCCCAGCCCTGCGCCCCTTCCCACACGCCAAACCCCCATCCCTGGCTCCATCCCAGAGCCCATACCACAACCAGAGCCCTCCACCTCTCGCATCTCAAGCCTCTGCCCCAGCCCTGCGCCCCTTCCCACACGCCAAACCTCCCAGCCACCCCCTCACCACACCACCTCCAAATTGGCGCAAATAAAATTAATTCTGCACATGGATGTAAAAAATTAGAGGAAACACTGATCACTGGTTCTGGGGAAAAGGGTTAGGGTCTAGGGAACAGGCCATGAGGAGTGGGCCCTGGACCTGGGGACGGGGGGGTAAGGGCCATTAGGAATGGGCCATGGGGAGAAATGTGTTCGAGAGGAGGGGGTGATTGGAGCCCTAGGATCAGGTCCTAGAGAAATGGGCCATTGGAAATGAGCCCTGGGCCTGGGGGGGAGGGGTCAGTGCCCCGAGGAACAGGCCGTGGGGAGGGAGAGAGAGAATAATACAATCATAGACTACTAGATCTGGAAGGGACCTTGAGAGTCATCGAGTCCATTTCCCTGCCCCCACGGCAGGGCCAAGCATTGTCTAGATCATCCCTGACAGGTGTCTGTCCAGCCTGCTCTTAAATATCCCCAGTGATGGAGAGTCCACAACCCCCTTAGGCAATTTATTCCAGTGTTTCACCCCCCTGACAGGTAGGAACTTTTTCCTAATGTCCAACCTAAACCCCCCTTGCTGCAGTTTAAGCCCATTGCTGCTTGACCTGTCCTCAGGGGCCAAGGAGAACAATTTTCCCCCCTCCTCGCTGTGGCACCCTTTTAGGTACTTGAAAACGGCTGTCACGTCCCCTCTCAGTCTTCTCCTTTCCCAACTAAACAAGCCCAGTTCCTTCAGTCTCCCTCACAGCTCAGGTTTTCTAGGCCTTTCACCATTTCTATTGCTCTTCTCTGGGCCTTCTCCAATTTCTCCACATCTGTCTTGAAATGCGGTGCCCAGAACGGACACAAGACTCCACTGAGGCTGAACCAGCACAGAGGAGAGCGGAAGAATGACTCCTCGTGCCCTGCTCCCAACACCCCTTAGATCTCTGGGCCTGGCAGGAAGTGCTCAGAGCCCAGAGGAGGGAGTGGCCCTTGGGATCTCTGGGCCTGAGGAGAAGAGGTCAGAGCCCAGGGAAATGGATCCTGGGGAGAGAGTGGGTTCTGGGAAGGACAGGGTCAGGGCCCGGGGGAACAGGGGATTTCTGGGCCTGTGGACAATAGGGTCTGGGAAGCTCTTGGCTTGCAAAGAATGGAGTCACGACCCAGGGGAAGGAGGGATCTCTGGGCATGGAAGGCAGGAGTCAGGGCCCTGGGGAGGAGGAGACATGGGGAGGGAATGGGCCCAGGGGAACAAGGGCCTCTGTCAGCAGCTGGCTGAGCACCAGCTAGGGGAAGCTCCCTTCCCCCCACCCTGCCCCAGGCCTGGCCAGGGCACCAGGAGCTCTTACCCGTGTCCTTGTGCAGAGAGAAGAGAGGGGGCGAGTTCCCTGAGACAATGTGGTAGGTCACCTTCCCGTGTGGGCCCTCGTCCTTGTCGTGGGCCGTGACGCGCAGCACGGCTGTGCCTGGCATGCTCTGGGTGCTGATGCTGGCCGCGTACTCCAGCGGGTAGAACTCCGGCCTGTTATCGTTCACATCCTCCAGGAAAACCTTCACGTACACCATGGAGTTCAGGCCGCCCTGGAGGGGGACAGGACAAGGCATAACTCTGCACAGGGCTGGGCTGCTGGGCAGGGTTCCCTCTACGCTCAGCAGTAGCACGGCCCCATGGCTGCTTAATGAGCCCCGCCCAACCCAGGGCTCAGGCATGGAGCGGCCTGGCCGGGGCAGGAGCACTTCTCCCTCTGACAGCAGCCGCTCCCCGCTGAGGTCACGTCCCCTCCCTACCGGCTGGGAGAGACGCTGCGCTGTCCTCAGCCGGGAGCTCCTGCTGTCAGAGGGAGAAGTGCCCTTCCCCCACCAGGCAGCTCCATGCATGGAGCCCTGAGCCCCTGGCTGGGCAGGGCTCATTAAGCAGCTGCAGGGCCGTGCTGCCGTGCAGCTTAGAGGGAACTCTGCGGCTGGGGAGATGGGCTGACATGGATAACCCCCTGCACAGCACTAGGCTACTAGGATAACTCTGTCCCATGCCCCCTTGCTCACTCCCTGTCGGCTCATCTCCCCAGCCCCCATTGCTCAGCTCCCCCCGCCCCATTGCTCAGCTCCTCCCCCCTGGCCTATCTGCCCCATTGCTCAGCATCCCTTCAGGGCCCTTCTGCCTCTGCCCCATTACTCAGCCTCCTCCAAGGGCCATTTCGTTTCTCAGCCTCTTTTCCCATGGAACCATCCTCCTCCCCACAGCACTCAGCCCCCTTCCCCCGGAGCCCAGCTTCCTTCCATCAGTGCTCACCCCATCAACAGCAATGACGGTGAAGTCATAGGCAGTGGCTCCCTCATCACGGTCCAAGCCCTGCACTGTGCACAGCTGCCCAGTGTGCTCATCGATGGTGAACTGTGTAGGCACAACACTGCCGATGCCGGAGCCGATGGAGTAGGAGAGGGAGCCAAAGGGGCCACTGTCTGCATCTGTGGCTGTGATCTGGTGGAAAGACGCTGTGTCAGCCAGAGTAGCAATGGGGCTGGAGCTCAGCAGCCAGGCCCAGCTCCCCTGGCCCATCCCAAGGGCAGCTCATAGGACAGGGTGGGCAAATACCAGGACACTGCTACCTGTTGCTCCCATTGACTGGGAATGGCAATCTGCAGCCAGTAGGAGCTGCAATTGCCTGCACCTGCAGAGGTGCAGGTAAATATAGCTGCACCTAACCCTGGCGAACTGCTGCCGTTCCACTGTCCACCACTGTCACAGAATCATAGACTCTTAAAATTATATGACTGGAAGGAACTGCCCTCACGGCAAGACCAAGCACCATCAGGCTCATCCCAGACAGGTGTCTGTCCAACCTGCTCTTCAATATCCCCAGTGAAAGAGATTCCACAGTCCCTCTAGGCAATTTATTCCAGTGTTTAACCACCCTGACAAGCAGGAAGTTTTTCCTAATGTCCAACCTCAACCTCCCTTGCTGCAGTTTAAGCCCATTGCTTCTTGGCCTGTCACCAGAGGCCGAGAACAATTTTTCTCCCTCCTCCCTCTGACACCCTTATGGACACCTGAAAACCGCTATCATGTCCCCTCTCAGTCTTCTCTTTTCCAGAGTAAGCAAAGCCAATTCTTTCAGGCTTCAGTCATAGATCTTTAATCATTTTTGTTGCTCTGAACTTTTTCAAATTTCTCCGCATCTTTCCTGAAATATAACGCTCAGAACTGGACACAATACTCCACATGAGGCCTAATCAGTTCAAAGCAGAATAACTTTGTGTGTTGCACACAAACACGCCTGTTGAGACATTCTGGACTGATCTTTGCTTTTTCACAGGTGTCACACTGTTGACTCATATTTAGCTTGTGCTCCACTCTGACCCCTAGATCACTTTCTGCAGGACTCCTTCCTAGGCAGTCTCTCCCCATTCTGAATGTGTGCATGAGCCCTTCTGCATGTAAGAGTCAGAATGGCCAGGACACAGGAAGTCTGGATCCAATTTCGTGCACTGCTGAAGCCTCAAAACACTTGATCACAGGAAAACAGCAGCTTCTCTGGGCTGTAGTTCCCACCTATACAGAAGGGAACTGCACAGAGGCTGGGGTGAGAAAATACTTTACCCCTCAGTGAGTGATCTGAGTAGCTCGCTTTCATAAGAACGGCCAGACTGGGTCAGACTAAAGGTCCATCTAGCCCAGTGTCCTGTCTGCCAACAGTGGCCTGTGCCAGGTGCCCAGAGGGAATGAACAGAACAGGGATCAAGCCTCTCCTTCCTTCCCTCTCAAACTCCCGTTTGCAGCCCCCTGATTGCTAGCTCCCCCGGTCACTTTGCTTCTGGCTTTATAGGCCTTCTCTCCTAAATCAGTCCTACCCCCTTATTAGCCACAAAGGGAGCAGATGATCACAAGGCATTCTCCCCTTGCAGTTGGTGCTCACCCCACAACTAGGGAGTACTGCAGGAAGTTGGGTGGGGTCTCAGAAATGGGCATCTGCTGCACAATAGAGGCTGCTGGCAGTGTCAGGTGTCAGGCTGTTACTTCCCATCTTCTCAATTTAGATGACCTCTCTATTTCTGGTATTAGGACTTGACAGTGGGCAGAGAGGCTGAGCTCCACAGATTTACCCCACTGTCCTCACTAGGGTTGCCGGGTGTCCGGTTTTCACTCGGACAGTCCGGTAATTGCATCTTCTGTCCGATAAAAAAACCCAGAAAATACTGGACATGCAAAATGTCCGGTATTTTCCGTTTCTCGGACGGAAGGCCAGCGGGGACATTTTTCCCCAGCCTCCCCTGCCGCACAGCCAGATACTTCCAGTTCCTCTCCTGCACGTGGGAGAGGCCACACAGGCGATCTGGCAGGAGGGAGAAGCTCCACATGCTGGAGCCCTGCAGCATTTCAGCCAGGCGGCAGGGAAAGAGGCTGCAGCTCCTTCCCAGGCTCAGGCAGCTGCAGAGGCTGCCAGCAAAACTCCTTTTGCCCTGAGCAGGTGTGCGGAAGGGAAGGAGAGGAGAGGGGAGGGAGGGGATCCATTCCCAGAGTGGGAGGGACGGGAAGCCCCTGAGCCCCTTCCCTGCATGGGGCACCTTTTGAAAGGAAGGGGAAGGCACAGCTTCTTCTCTTCCCCACCCCCACTTTCCCTGAATAGGATGGCTAGCCTGTGGCAGACTGGAGACCTACCAGTTCAGGAGGCATGCAGGACTGGAAGGAAGGGGGGGGGGGGAATACCTTGCAGGAGTGGGAAGGACGAGAATCACCCCCCAGCCCCGTCCCTGCATGGGGTGCATTTAGGGAGGAAGGGGTGGCCATATCTGGGCAAGCCCCAGAACTCCTTCCCTGCAATAGGCTGGCTGCAGCAAGGAGCAGTGTCTTGTAGCCCTAGCTAGCCCTACACTGGCTGCAATGCCTCCTTGGCATGCGGGACCTAAGGGAAAGGCTGGGGGGGGAAGGGGCGGAAATCCCTTGCAAGAGGGGGAGGGAAGGGAAGCCTCCCCACCCCTTCCCTGCATGGGGTTAGGGTCCGGTTTTCACCTGGAGAGTCTGGCAATTGCATCTTCTGTCCAGTTAAACCCCACAGAAAATACCCGTATTTTCTGTTTCTTGGATGGAAGGCCGGCGAGGACATTTTTCCCCGGCTTTGTCTGGTGGGTCTTTTTTTTTTCCCCCCTCAACAAGTTTGATCCCCCGGGGTTTTTGTGGTTTTTTTACTCAACCAATTTCCCGCCCCCCGCCATGTTCGCGGTTTTTTGAAAGTATCTGGCAACTCAAGTCCTCACCCAGGCCCAACCTGGGGGACAAGAGCCTGTTCCACAATGCAGGCGAGACTACTACCCTCCCATGGCCTTCCCCCAAAGGACTCTGCCTTTCAATGGAGCCTGCATTTCCCTGCTCCTCACAGCCTGGGCCCTCAGACAGCCTCATCAGTACAGGACCTCTCTGGGAATGGGGAGAGAAATCAAGAACGTTGCAGGGCTAGCAGCTGTGATAGACCGGGCCAGGTCTGGGCACGGCTGAGGGCGTCCGCTTAGGGCGAATTGCTCAAACTCGGGGCTCCTTACAGCCCCAGACTGGAGACCTTCCCAAATAGGCCACAAACCAGTCACACCAAGCGCTCCAGCTGCCGGTCTGGCCAGCCAGAAGCCTCACGAGCAAAACCCCTCTGATACCCCAGCTCTCCCTGTGCCACAATCAGCCCGGGGCCTAACACACAGGTGAGGGGTTATAGAACCCAATCTCACCTACTCCAAACGGGTTCTTCCGGTTCCAAGAAATCAGCCACAGTTCCCCAGTCAATTTACACTTTGGATCTTACCCACAAGACCACGCTGAGCCAATCCTTTAGAATCTACAATCTAAAGGTTTATTACTAAAAGAAAGAAAAGCATGAGAGTGAGGTTGTTAAAGGATAATACATTACATGCGTCAAATCACCCAGTTCTCAATGCAGGCTCTTAGCAGAGATGTTATAAACTGCTATCTTAAAAGTCTCTGGTGTACATCCTATGTCAGGATGGGTCCACGGTTCTTTCCGGCTCGTTGTTCCCTGCAAGGCTGCATCTGGGATCAGGAGCAAAACTGAAGACCAGATGGAGGGTGCCACATGGCACTTAAATACCTCCTCTGGCATCTCCCTGGCCTGAGCAGGTTACCGCAGGTCACATGGTCCATCGACCTATCCTGGTGTCCCAAGTCAGTCACATTCCTGATGTGTGTACTGGCACCTAGAGATTCACTGTCTCCTTGCTAATTAGCATAGCCATCGGCTGAGCATTCCTTGCCCACTGCTCAGCCACAGACAGAATTTTCCAGCCTCCCTACACTCCACATACAGATATCATACAATTACATGAGTAGCAGACACAGACTCAGTAGAAGGTAAGCTTTCGTTTGACACCTCACATAGCCCCCTTTTTATAGACTTTTGGGGCAAACACCCCCCCACGGGTGCAGCAGTGACTTGACTTCTCCCTTTAAAATCCAGTAACGTGACAGCAGCTAGCTAGGATTTACACCTAACCTCCCACTCCACTCTCCTGCTGGACAGACCACGGCTGCCTGGGGCTGCACCTGGGCCCAGAGGGAGGGCTCTGTAAGCTGGGTGCTTCTGCTGCCACCCAGGAGAGATTCCAGTGCTGCCCAGCTGATGAGCAGAGCGCCCCCAGATAGGAGTTTTTGTTGTGACTGGTAGGGCACATTGCCACGCGCCTGGGATTAGATTAGAGGGAAAATTGCCCAGAGGCCCTCCTCCTGGTCTCTTTGCAAAGGATCTAACTTCAAAGGGGGCAGGAGAGTCACCCTTATCCTGAGCACACTCAGTGGCCCAGTCTGCTCTTTGGGAAAGAGCGTGGGAATACGCCTCATGCACCCCAGGATTCCATCCAGCTTTCAGGGCCCCAAGTGCCAGCCCTCCCAGAACCCTGCCAGGGCTGCAGTGAGGAGCGGCTGCCACAGTCAGGAGGGACTGGCTGAGCTGCTGGCCAGCATGCCCTGCCCAGCCACTCCCAGACGGGCTACAATCCCTTAGTGCTAAGCTTCTCTATGGCAGTGACAAGGAGGGGAGCCCTGGCTCAGCCAACTACTGAGCCCTAAAAGAAGGGGAGGGGGAAGCCAGTCTTGCCAGAGCATCGGGGGCTCAGCTGCTGCTCCTTGAACCCAATATTCTGGTCTCCCCTTTGTGTGGGGAGGCTACCCTCCAGCTCCCTGCAGGTCCAGGTCAGCTGAAAGGGTTCCTTTCTTAGAACATTCCTTCCCGGGGATGCTGCCCAGGGCCCATCCCCAGCTGAGCTCTGAGGAGAGAGCAGACCCCAGAGAAGAATGCCAAAGGGAGGCAGTGGGGCAGGGTTTGCTCCATAGTTGCACTGGATCTGGGGGCTTCAGCTCCCATGAACAAGCAGCACAACATCTCATGGGAAACTCATTCTGCCCCATCTCACTCCCCTTCCCCGCCATTGGCTGGAAGTAACAGGATCCTCTTCTCCTGTCACCAGCTACAGCCTCCAGCCTTGGGACAGGCCCCAGCTGCGCACACCTCACCTGATCCATACCAGGAGGGGAAGGGAAAGTGAGTGACCACAAGGAATAAACGTGACCCTGTGCCCTCTTGACTTGAGCTTTTTCCCGAAGCGTGGGTTTTGCAAGATGGACAATATGGCAATAGTTAGTGATTGCTATATGAAATGCAGATGGGTAACCAATGGAAAATTCCCTGCCTGACAGGTTGGAAGACTCCACACTTAACTTAGCTTCTGCTCAGCTTATCCATCACAAAGCAACAACTGCTATGTAATACGCACAAACTGGACATAAAAAGAAGAAATCTGAACGTGGTGAACACCTCTCAAGTTCCTCTGCAGGTGAAAGGCTGGTCACTGGACATCTACAGTTTTTCACTCCAGGCCTCTTCAAGACCCTGGGTAAATATGAATCTAGGGATAATTTGGGTTGTTTAATTAACCTGATGCAGATGTACGTAAATAAGTTGTAAGTGAAAGTTATATTGCTTGTGCCAACCATCTACTGGTTGGCTGGCCATGTCCCTGGTGCTTTATTTCCTGCCACGACCTAGCCGCAAGTAAAAATTACCAAGAGCTTTGGGTTCAAAAGTCCGGATGACAATATGGCTTGGAAGCACAGTCAGTGCTGATGGCCAATTACATAAGGGGATGAAAGCAAGAACTGGGAAGACAAATAGAGCTTTTTCAAGACTAGTAAATATTAGGAAAAATAAGCAGGTTCACACATGAATCAAGAAAGCTATACGATGTTATTCTGATACCCACATGGTAGCATATTTCTGAAACGTGGCAAATGCTAGAAGTTTGCAACAGGAAATTTAACACATTTCATCAGAGATGCTTGTGGAGAATATTTCATGTCCAGTGATAAGATAAAAAGCTAATGCTGATGTATTGTTAAGGACTGGATAAAACACTTTAGAAGCAATGATTCAAGAAAGAGGACTTCACTGGTATGGGAATATTGTAACAGATGTAAAAAAAAAAAAAAAAAGACATTCGTAGAGAAGCTCTTGACCGGATACCATTTGGTGGAAGACAGGAAAGAACATAAAAACTGTGACAATTAGGGCCCAGGCACTCCAATTGGAGAACAGAAAGTTAAAAAAATCCCAAATTAAGCCACTAAACCAACTGATTGCATACTAAGTCATTTCACTGTAAGAGTAAAATAAGTAGGAGCTTTTATGAAAGCTTGCAATGCACTGAACTAAAAAGTCATTATGACATATGCATACAGGTTATGGTTATGAATGTGTGTGTAGGAAACTCCATACTGCAACTGCAGCATCACCTCATAACTGGGAAGTGGTGCTATAAAATCATGACTAGCGTGGAAAAAGTGAATAAGGAAAAGTTATTTACTTGTTCCCATAATATAAGAATTAGGGGTCACCAAATGAAATTAATAGGCAACGGGTTTAAAACAAACAAAAGGAAGTTTTTCTTCATGCAGTGCACAGTCAACTTGTGGAACTCCTTGCCAGAGGATGTTGTGAAGACCAGGACTTTAACAGGGTTCAAAAAGAGCTAGGTAAATTCATGGAAGTTAGGTCCATCAATGGCTATTAGCCAGGATGGGTAGGAATGGTGTCCCTAGCCACCGTTTGTCTGGAAACGGGTAACAGGGGAAGGATCACGTGATGATTACCTGTTGTTTTCACTCCCTCTAGGGCAGTGGTCTCCAACCTTTTACACCCAAGATCACTTTTTAAATGTCAGGACAAGCCAAGATCTACCCCATTCCTTCCCCCAAACCCCACCCCTTCCTTGAGGCCCCACCCTCTCTGTTCCCCTTCTCTCCATCACTTGCTATCTCCAGCCCTTATACACTCTCAGGGTATGGCTACACTGTCACTTTTTTCGATCCTTCTGTTGGAAGAGATTTTTCCGACATTTGGCCCATCTGGACTGGGCCAAATGTCAGAAAACCCCCTTCTTTTGGAAGCCCCCTCATTCCTTGTGGAATGAGGAATAGAGGGGCTGCCAAAAGAGCGTGTTTACCGGAAAAACTCCTGCAGTCTAGCCGTACCCTCACTGGGTTGAGACAGGAGGTGTGGGCTCTGGGGTGGGAATGAGGGATTTGGGTTTGGGAAGGGGTGAGAGGTGCAAGCTCTGGGAGGGCATTTGTATGCAGGAGGAAGTAGAGAAGAGGATGCTGGCTCAGGGAAGGGGCTCCAGGCTGGGGAGTGTTGGGGTCAGGTGGAGGGTTGGGGTGCTGAGCAAGCCACAGGCTTGTGGATGTGAAGATGCAGGAGTTTGGGTTGGGGTGTGTGAGTGGCTGAGGGCAGGGAGGTTGGGAGTATGATGGGCTCAGGACACAGATTTGCAGTGTGTGGATGGTGCACGTGTGTTGTGGCAGAAGGCTGAGGATGTGGGGATGCAGGAGTTTGGGGATGTGAGAGGCTCAGGACTGGGGGTTCCAGTGTATGATAGGCTCAGATTTGGAGTCGGGGTGGGGGTACAGGAGTGTTATGATGCTGTGACCAGATGAGGACTTGGCCCCAATTGGGGGCTTGTTGGCCAGGCATCATTTTTAAATAAAATATTATGTCAAACACAAAAGGTTTCAGCATTGTCTTTATTTATGAGAGGGGCGGGGAACCTGTTTTGAATCAGGGGTCACTGACCCACAGAAAAGTCAGTCAGGCCCACACAAGTGAGATACAACACAACCCCTCCAAACCCCTCAAACCTCACTAATGTGGCCCCAACTGTGCTGGTGGGGGCAAGGGACAGGATGCCAATGGGTGCTGGGACAGGTTGCTGGGGCAGGGAACAGGGTGCTTGTGGGTGCTGGGGCAGGGTGCCAATGGGTGCTGGGGCAGGGGACAAGGTGCCGGTGAGTGCAAGGGCCAGGTACTTGTGGGGATTTGGGGGGGGGGGAAGGGGACGGGACCAGTACCTGGGGATCCTGCAGCTGCACGCCAAGGCCCAGGAAGTGCACGGGCTGCTCCCCTGTCCCCCAAACAGCTGCATGGTACCTGAAACTCTGGTCCGTTGCACACCTGATGCCTTCCTGCATGGGAGGAGGGGGAAGAGGGAGTCCCAGACCGCACCAGCCCCAATCGCTCAGGCAGTGCGCGCTGACCGAGCATCTGGAGCCAACGCACTGGGGACTTCATTCCCCCACTGCCTTCTCACGCGGGGGGAGGGGAGAGGGGGCGTCCCGTACTGCACCAGCCCCAACCACTTGGGCAGCACGTACCTTGCTCCTCTACTCCCCATGGCAGCACGTGCTGCCTGAGCAGCCGCAGCCAGCGCAGTCCTGGACCCCCTTCCCCTTCCCCGCATGCAGGAAGGCAGCAGGGGATCAAAGTCCCCAGCGCATGATGGACTGGCGTTTTAGGTACCGCGCCGGCTGCTAGGGGGGAGTGGGTGGGAAAAGGAGCAGCCCGCGCACTTCTGGGACCTGGTGTACAGCTGCAAAACTCCCCACGACCCTGCAAGGAAGCCCGCACTACCTCTGTGGTCCCTGGAAGTAGCATCAGTGCAGCGTGCATCTTGGGGGTGGGGAGCAGTGAGGGGGCCCCCAAAGCCTCATGATCAACTGGTCGAGCCTCCAGGATCGACGGGCTGGTGACCACAGCTCTAGGGCATCTGGCATTGGCCACTGTCAGCAGACAGGATACTGGGCTAGATGGACCTTTGGTCTGACCCAGTGTGACTGTTTTGTTCTTATGTACTCTGCACTTCTTAATAAGATTAAATTTAAATTCAGAAAAATTCTCCAATTTATAAAGATCATTTTGAATTCTAACCCTAATCTCCAAAATGTTTGCAATTCCTCCCATCTTGGTGTCATCTGCAAATTTTATAAGTGTGCTTTCTACTCTGTCACTCAAGTCATTAAGGAAAATATTGAATGGTACTCAGGAGGTTATGCAGGAAGGCTGGTCTTATAATCTATGCGTGTATCTAGATTTAAACACTTAATCCAGAAAATGTCTCCCACACAAAGGTTGATGAATTCCCAGGAGATTGGGGGAGCTCCTGTGGGACATCCTGTCAAGCTGTGTCTTTCTGATTTGCACACTGCAGGGTCACCTCCTACAGCACAGAGGAAATCGGGTCCTTTTAGGCCTTATAGTTTATGAATCGATGACCATGAATCTCTGGTGTTTCCATGGGACTCTTCCACAGCCCATGCATGGCTCACACCACTACTTCTGTTTATTCTCATCTGAGGAAAGTGGCAATTTGCGGTTATATTTCTTATGAATGAAAGCATGGAGACAACTTACTTTGACTAGCGACTGCTACCCAGTTGGTGCAGAAGAATCAAAATGCACCTGAGGCAGAGCAAGAGACAGGAGGTGTTTGGGTAACATACCTGTCAGGAGGGATATGACTGAGTCCTTGAAAGACTGGCTGAAAGTGTCCCATATTGATGGAGTTAACCCTCCATCAATATGGGACACTTTCAGCCAGTCTTTCAAGGACTCATGCGAAAGACAATGCTAATCCCAAGGACTGAACACTGACACCTAACAGACAGCTCTGGCAGGGAGAATATGGGAATTTAGCAGGGGTCCTGCAGGAGGAGAACAGACCAAGAGTCAAAAGGCTAAGATAAGAGCTGGCCTTTTAAGGTACCCAGAACTCCTCTGAGACTGACAAAGACAGGGAAGAGAAAAGAGTCAAAATGGATTGTATAGCAGCTTGGTTGCCTGGAGCCGTGATGTTGCACCGTCTGAAATATGTCTTCACCCTGGCTTCTCCATAATAACCTGAGGACTTGTAGTGTAAGGATAAGGCCTTTTTCTGCAGCCATGTTGGAAGGCCAAAAGTCTAAGGCCTTTGTCTGCAACCAAATTAAAAGAGCAGCAGCCATTAGCTGTAAAGCAGGGAGTCACATATTCATATTCTGTCAAAATTACATTAAAATGTTTCATACCTGCCTGTGAAGGAGACCCTGTCCTAATGGCACCTACTATCACCAGGTAAAGAAATAACTCTCAAGATGGTTAAAGAAAACTTAGCTTGACAGCATTCTGTCTGGTAAGAAACTATTTATCAGTAGTTGGGGTTGCAAAATCCTCATTCCTTTACTGTGCTATTATGGTCAGGGAATCACAGAAGATGAGGGTTGGAAGAGACCTCAGGAGGTCATCTAGTCCAACCCCCTGCTCACCCCAGGACCAACCCCAACTAAAAAACAAAAGCATCCAGCTCCTTATAGAAATGGTAGGACTTCAGTGAAGCACCGGAGTGTCTGTTCATTTCATGGGCCTTATGATAGGCTTGTCAGTCCTTTAATCTTCACTCTGCACTGCAGCGTGTCCCGCTCACACACTTTTCCCCTGCTTATAGTCCCCACTTTCCTATTATTTGTCTGTATGATCTCCAGTTAAATTTTTTCTGTCAGCTGTATAATTGTGTTAGGTGTAAATCAATGAAGGTGGTGAGGTATGATTGGTTAGATAATTCTGTTGCTATAAGTTATGATTGGTTAGTAACATTTTAATAAAATAACTGGCTCCGGTAAAGCCAAGCAGGGCTCAAGTTTCACTCTATAAACTGGGATCTAAAAGGAAGTTCTCTGGGAACCAACTCCAGGACATAGAGCCAAGATCAGAGCTGCCAGACCTCAGCCCTGTGCCAATGGCACTGCAGAAACTGGAGTCCCCTGATGGACCTGATCCTGACTGGCCCTCATAGGACTTACTGGGAGTGGTGAGCACTATATGCTTAGTGTGTGCATTCTGGTTTTTGGTGGCTGTTAATAAATAGCGATTAAGCAGGATATTACCTTGCAAGGCTCTTTTCTCTGGCAAAATACCCTGCATACCCACAGAGTAAGAAGGTTACGCCTGAGGCCACAGAAGGGTGAGGTTAAGAGCTATATTGAGAAGGTTATGCTTGAGCCCTAGAAACCGGTAAGGGTGGTGCCTTTAGAGCTTGTAAATGGCAGAGAATTGTACGCGGATAAATTTGGTGGAGAATGCTTGGGGAGCCTAAGGTCATCCGGACCAAATTGATCTAGTCTAACACAGTAATAGCAGCAGAATACCAGTGGCATTTTGTCAATAAGGGTCACCATCTACTTGGCACAATGTTCTCCCTGAAGCAACAGGAGGGAAAGGAAACCAAGCAAAAGGACCAGGAAGGGAGGGTTAGCTGAGGAGCCCACCCTTCTTGCTAAATGTCTAGCAGAACAAGGTCCATGCCCACGGGGACAACATTCTTTCCAGGGGAGGAATGCCCTTGGTTCAATGAGTAAGGGATTTGAAGCATCCTGTATGTGTATGAAACCAATACCAAAGAAAAAGCAGCAGCAGCATGGGCATCATGGAAAACTCTCACAAATCTCTCCAGCCTGGTAGCACCCCAGGAAATGCAACCAAAGGATTATAAATTCAATTTGGCTATAGTTAAGGACAATTTGGATCAGTATAAAGCATCTGAATATGAGCAACTGAAGCTGGAAGCAGAGAACCTGAATGGGGAGGTATCTACATTGCAAATGAAGCTGGGGGGTGCTCAGGCAGCTGCCAGCATGGGTACAGACAAGAAGTGACCATACAGTCTGCATGTATGATGACAGGGGAACCAAAAGAAGCCCACAGTTACTACAGAAGGCTGCCCAGTTAGAGGGGCAAAAGGAATTGACTGATGGGGCTTTCTGTAACCCTCACAATGGGCCCCGAACCATCAGCACCACCTCCAATAGGATGCTTGCCTCCCTGGACTCCACCTAAGGTAGTGGCCCAACTACATTATAACAAATGGGGGCGTCCCATAGGAGGGGCAATAATGTGGAGATTAGGGGAACAAAGATGCCCCACTATGCTAATTGACACTATAGCATCAGTAGGTATGTTTGGAGAGCACTGGCTTCCCAGGGATGTTGTGGAAACAGAAAATTCAATACAACCACTATCCTAGACAGGGGAAATAGTCTGTCACTATCTCACAAGACCATTCCTGACCCCCACAGGCAATTGGTAGTCATGAGTAAAATATAGGGTTGCCAGGTGTCTGGTATTGAACCAGACAGCCCGGTATTTGTGCCTTCCGTCCAGTAAAAAAATTCAGAAAATACCGGACATCTGAAATGTGGTGCAGCTCGTGCTAGCTGGGGCAGAGGGAGTGGCCCGGGAAGTAAAGGAGCCACGACTGCATTTCAGCCCTGGTCCTTTTTTTTTGCTCAACAACTTTTCCTGCGGCCTTCCCTCCCCCCCAACAGAATTTTTTCCTGGTGGGTTTTTTTTGGGGGGCGGGGGTTGGTATTTTTTGTGAAACCATCGGGCAACCCTAGTAAAATGTGTTCGGGAACAGAATCAAACAGAATGAGAGTAGGGAGGATGGAATATTGGGAATGGCTAACTTTAATGAGGGGAGACCAATATTGGATTTAGCCAATGGGTTCCCTATGGTGAAGAGCCAGCAGAAATACATACCTACAGAGATGTGCGGCTGTCAAGGATCCAGAAGAAGGGCAAGCACAAAGGGACGTGTGGGTGAAAAAATGTCCTGGGGTATGGACTAAAAATAAAGTGGAATTTGGAGTGTGGAAAAATTGATGCTGAGGTTTTAATTCTAGGTCCTGACCCTCCTTCACAGCGTCAACACAAGTATCAGGAGACAGAGGGAGGACTAAAATCTACCATTGAAAGTTTGCTAGAACAGGCTGTTATTGTGCAAGTGGCTAGTACTAATAATACCCCAATTTGGCCTGTACTGAAAGGGAATGGGAAAACCTGGCAAATGACAGTGGATTTTAGAACATTAAATGCAGTAACCCCCTGCCACTGCTCCAGTCATGGCTAAGTACTAAGCAGTAGTTGCTGCAGGAGCACAGTGGTTCTCAGTAAGGGTACGTCTACACTAGCTCGTTAGTTCGAGCTAGGTAGGGTAATGAGGGCAAGCGGAGTTGCAAATGAAGCCCGGGATTTAAATACCCTGGGCTTCATTTGCATGTTCCCAGGCGCCGCCATTTTTAAATCCCCCTTAGTCCAAACTCCATGCCCGTGGCTACACGCGGCACGGAGTAGGTAGTTTGAATTAAAGATCCTAATTCGAACTACTGTTACTCCTCGTGGAATGAGGAGTAACGGTAGTGTGACAGGGCGCTCCCGCCCCGCACTCGGGGGGACCGAGGCGAGGGCCGGAGGAGCCCCTGGGGTGCGGGAAATCAGCCCATCGCGGGAACCCGGGAGCTGGTCGCGGACCCATGGGCCGGCTCCACGGGATGCGGGGAGCACGGCGCGCCGCCAGAGAATGCCCCGGGAGGAGGGGCTGGCGCAGCGCGGGCAGATGACGTCACCGGGGGGGGGGGGAGGAACCCGGGTCGCAGGCGTGGCGATGCCGGGAGCTCCGCTGGCGCGGAGTTTAAAACAACGCCCGGCAGCCAGGAAGGGGGAAGGACGGTGAGGCGTGGGACAAAGGAGGAGAGGGTGAGGCAGGGGCCTCCAGAGGGAACTGGCCCCTAGGAGGGGCGGAGTAGGAGGCGGCCCAGGGCAGGGTCGCGTAGCCCGTGAGCGGGTGTGTTTAGGGGCACTACCCCCATCCGCTAGGCAGGGACCGGCAGTCCCTGCCTTAGGGCCCTGGGTCGGGGTTCGGAGTGAGGGAGGGCCCGAACCCCCCCCTACTCCGCCCGGCGAGGCGTAGCAAAGCGCATCCGTGGGACCGGCTGCCTAGGTCAAAGGCGAAAGTAGAGTGACTCAGGGACCAGGGGGCGAGGCACGGGACTATTTTGGGGGTGCTTAGCCATAAGATGTATACGATAAAGAGGGTGACGGGAACCCACCAATGGCGGGGGTAGCGTGAGCCTTCTACACGTGGTGGAGAACGTGGGTAGGTCCCTGAGCCCCAGGAAGAAGGGGTTCTAGGAAGGAGGGTTTTGGAAAAAAAAACAAAAACAAAAAAAACAACAACCCTGCTCCCCGTAACTGTTGGCTTATCCGTAAGGTCGAGTATGGAGGTCAATAAGATATTGGAATGGCTGGTTGATAACCAGAAGCAGCAACAACAGCAGCAGAACCAGGTGTTACAACAAATGATGACCCAATTCCAGGAGCAACAACGACAATTATTGAAGGAGATCCGTGAAGGGGGTGCGTCAGGGGCGGTGGCGCAGGGCGGAGGAACCAGCACCCCGGGAATGGGGGAAGGAGGCGCCATCCCTGGCGCCCAATTGCATCTCCGCCTGGCCAAATTAGGGCCCCAGGACGACCCAGAGGCATCTCTGGTGACATTCGAGCGAGTAGCGACGGCAGCGAAGTGGCCACAGGAGCACTGGGCCACCTTACTTGCACCTTTCCTAACGGGCCCGGCCCAGATGGCCTACCGAGGCATGGCAGACAAAGACGCCTTGTGCTACTACAAGGTCAAAGAAGCAATCCTGGACCAACTGGTTATATCCCCAGAGACCTATCGGCAGAGATTCCGAGAAACCCAATACGACCCAAAGGAATGGCCCCGGGTTCTCGGGCAACGGGTAAGGGAGGCCGGCATGAGATGGCTGGAACCCGCGAACAAGACGGGACTACAGGTAGCGGAGCAGGTGATATTAGAACAATATATATAAGGATCCTGCCAGCGGAAGGGCAAAAATGGGTACGTCGCCACCTGCCCGATTCGCTAGAGGAAGCAACCAACTTGATGGAACGATTCATAGCTGCCGAAGAGACGGGGGGGAAGCACCCCGCATTCACCCCGGCCGGGTCCCGGAGAGGGATTCCCCCCGTCGGTGGGACAGAAGCATCACCTCGCCTGGGGATTAGTCACCGACCACCCTGGGGACCGGCAACTGAGCAGAAGCTGGCACCGGTCTGGAACCAGCCGGGCAGTGGGGGAAGCCAACCAGGGGCGAGCGGAGAAACCGGGGAACCCAATCCCAAAGGCAACACTGCCTCGAGAGGAGCCTGCTATCAATGCGGCCAGGAGGGACACTTTAAAAAAGACTGTCCGATGATGGATTGTACCTTTGGGCAGAGGAGACGCAAGGGAGCACCGGGAGGGAACCCGCATCAGGCGCAGGTAATAAGGCCAATAGGCATGAATGGGAGACCGGTGAGGGCGGTCGTGGATTCGGGGTGCGGGCAAACGATGGTGCGGGAAGACATGATTCCTCCCTCCCTACCCCGAGGGCCCCGAATATGGATGAGGTGCGTGCATGGAGACGTACATCCATATCACACAACCTGGGTATGGATTAACGATGGACGAGTGGCAGCTAACTGTAAGGTAGCCGTATCCCCTAAACTCCCCTATCCCGCGTTATTAGGGAGGAATTGGCCAGGGCTGGCCGCTCTGTTGCGGGAATGGGGGGAGGGAAAAGAGGTCACGGAGAGGGGGTGGAAAGGACCCACCCTGGTGGCCCAGGGAGAAGAAACCTCAGCCCCGCCGGAAACCGAGGGGGAGGCACTGAGGGAACCCACCGCTCCAGTTCGCCTCGACCTGGATGAAGGAGATTTTCTAACACACCAATGAGAGGACCCGACACTGCAACAAGCGTGGGCCCAGGTGCAAGCGGCGGTGGGGGAATCCACCGATGATGGGGAACGCCGACGGCAAGGACCACACTTCGAGGTACGGGGGGAACGACTCTATCGGGTCGTAGTGGAAGCAGGGTGGCAAGAGAGTCCGCAATTGTTAGTTCCTCGGCCGTACCGATGGAAGATATTAGAATTGGCCCATGACCACCCCTGGGCGGGGCATTTGGGGAGTGAAAAAACCCAACAACGGATTTTACAACGCTTTTATTGGCCAGGGGTATACCAAGAGGTTAAGAACTTCTGCACGTCCTGCCCCCAATGCCAAAGGACGTCAAGTAAGAAGGTGGCCCCCGTGCCCCTAGTCCCCCTTCCTATAGTTGGGGTCCCGTTTGAGCGAATAACCATGGACTTGGTGGGGCCCTTGGAAAAGTCGGGGAGGGGACACGTCTACATATTGGTTATCGTAGATTATGCAACCCGGTACCCTGAAGCCATTCCCCTACGGAAAGCCACCTCTAGTGTGATAGCGGAGGAACTGGTCAAGGTGTTTTCAAGGGTAGGACTGCCAAAAGAATTGCTAACGGATCAGGGATCGAACCTGACCTCTCGGGTGATGTTGGAACTGTGCAAGTTCTTACGAATACGGAAGATCCGAACCTCCGTCTACCATCCACAGACTGACGGACTTGTGGAAAGATTTAATAGAACGCTAAAAGGTATGCTAAGGAAGTTCGTTCAGGAGGAACCCCAGGGATGGGACAAACTCCTACCCGCCCTCATGTTTGCGGTTCGGGAGGTACCCCAGGCCTCAGTAGGCTACTCCCCTTTTGAGCTACTCTACGGGCGCAGGCCTCGGGGGATCCTAGACCCGGTGAGGGAAGGTTGGGAAGCGCAAGTAACCCCGGCCTTAGGGGCGGTACACTACGTCGCGCAACTCCAGCAGAGGCTGCGCTCCCTCACCGAGTGGGCCCAGGAGAACCTACAGAAAGCCCAAGAAGGGCAGTGCCGCCAATATAACCAGAAAGCCAAAGTCCGAGAATTTGTACCTGGGGACCAGGTACTCCTCCTACTACCAGACGGGGAGTCCAAATTGATGGCCCGGTGGCAGGGACCCTTCCGGGTGTTAAGAAAAGTTAGGGAGAAGGATTATGAGGTCCAGCTGGACGGACCCCGGGGGGGCACCCAGATCTACCACGTCAATCTCTTAAAGCGATGGGCCCCTCGGGAAGCCTTTTTTATAGAGCCACAAGCGAGGGACGTGGAATTTGGGCCGTGGGGGGACCCGGAGGTAACGGTCGAGGAAGCTTCTCTCGGAGCCGAACTCACAGAAGAGCAGCAACGGGAACTCCGGAGGCGGTTAGAGGACTACCAACAGGTACTAACCAACAAACCGGGACAGACACACTTAATCCAGCACGAGATCAACACCAAACCAGGGAAGCGGGTGTTGGACAATGTAAGACCCCTTCCCCGCAAGATGTGGGATACCATGAAGAAGGAGTTAAAGGATATGCTGGACTGGGAAGTAATCGAGGAGTCGCGCAGTGGGTGGCGGAGCTCAATCGTGTTGGTCCCCAAAACGGACGGATCACTGAGGTTCTATATTGACTTCCGTAAGGTGAACGCGATCTCACAATTCGACGCATACCCTATGCCTCGCATTGACGAACTATTGAGCTGTCTGGGGACGGCGCAGTACCTGTCCACAATCGACCTGACAAAGGGCTACTGGCAGATCCCCCTCGCACCTGCGGCCCGAGAGAAAACCGCCTTCACCACCCCCTTCAGCCTTTACCAATTCCAGACCATGCCGTTCGGCTTGCATGGAGCTGCCGTGACGTTCCAGCGCCTTATGAACACAATCTTGAGGGACCACCAGTCCTACGCTGCCGCATATATAGACGACATTATAGTTTTTAACGGAACCTGGGAACACCACCTGGAACACGTCGCGGCGGTCCTGGGGGCCTTGAGGCAAGCAGGCCTAACGGCCAATCCAAAGAAATGCCATTTCGGCAAGACTGAGGTAACCTATCTGGGATACACAGTAGGAACGGGGAGGGTGAAGCCGCTGATAGATAAGATCCAAGCCGTTCGGGATTACCCCACCCCTACTACAAAAAAGCAAGTAAGGCAGTTCTTAGGCCTCGCAGGGTATTATCGCCGGTTTGTGGCCCACTTCGCGTCCATAGCAGCCCCGCTAACGGACCTTACCTGTAAGGGAAAACCCCAAAAGGTCCAATGGACAGAGCAGTGTGCATGGGCCTTTGCGGATTTAAAGAATAAACTAGTTCGGGCCCCAGTCTTAGTCCAACCTGACTTTACAAAACCCTTTGTACTCCAGACGGACGCCTCCAAGACCGGGTTAGGAGCCGTGTTAACGCAGGAAATAGAGGGGGCTGAACACCCCGTCTTGGATTTGAGTCGCAAGCTTTTTCCCCGAGAGAAAGGGTACGCCACCATCGAAAAGGAGGCGTTAGCAATTAAATGGGCCATAGATGCGTTACGCTATTTCCTTGCAGGAGACTGTTTTACACTGGTGACGGACCACACCCCCCTCAAATGGCTCAACACCATGAAGGATACCAACCTGCGAATACTCCAGTGGTACCTGAGTCTGCAGCCCTACAAATTCAAGATTGTGCACCGACCGGGAAGAGATCACCAGAATGCAGACTGCCTCTCGAGAACACCAGAAGGAGACACGGGGGATGGGGCGAGTATAGGGGATGAAGTGAAGGGGAAGTGGTGTGACGGGGCACTCCCGCCCCGCACTCGGGGGGACCGAGGCGAGGGCCGGAGGAGCCCCTGGGGTGCGGGAAGTCGGCCCGTCGCAGGAACCCGGGAGCTGGTCGTGGACCCATGGGCCGGCTCCACGGGACGCGGGGAGCACAGCGCGCCGCCGGAGAATGCCCCGGGAGGAGGGGCTGGCACGGCGCGGGCGGATGACGTCACGGGGGGAGGGGGGGGTGACCCGGGTCGCAGGCGCGGTGACTCCGGGAGCTCCGCTGGCGCGAAGTTTAAAACAACGCCCGGCAGCCAGGAAGGGGGAAGGACGGCGAGATGTGGGACAAAGGAGGAGAGGGTGAGGCAGGGGCCTCCGGAGGGAACTGGCCCCTAGGAGGGGCGGAGTAGGAGGCAGCCCAGGGCAGGGTCGCGTAGCCCGTGTGCGGGTGTGTTTAGGGGCACTACCCCCATCCGCTAGGCAGGGACCGGCAGTCCCTGCCTTAGGCCCTGGGTCGGGGTTCGGGTGAGGAGGCCCGAACCCCTACTCCGCCCGAGGAGCATAGCAAAGCGCATCCGTGGGACCGGCTGCCTAGGTCAAAGCAAAGTAGAGTGACTCAGGGACCAGGGGCGAGGCAGGACTATTTTGGGGTGCTTAGCCATAAGATGTATACGATAAAGAGGGTGACGGGAACCCACCAATGGCGGGGGTAGCGTGATCCTTCTACAGGTAGTTCGAATTAGGATCTTTAATTCGAACTACCTACACCGTGCCGCGTGTAGCCGCGGGCACGGAGTTCAGACTAAGGGGGATTTAAAATAGCGGCGCCCGGGAACATGCAAATGAAGCCCGGGATATTTAAATCCCAGGCTTCATTTGCAACTCTGCTTGCCCTCATTACCCAACCTAGCTCGAACTAACGAGCTAGTGTAGACGTACCCTAAGAGATTTAGCAGATGCCTTCTTCGCCATTATTACCCTGCCTGAGTCTAGGTACAAATCTGGGTTACAACAAATCTGTTTCACAAGAGTCCCCCAGGGTTTTCATAACTCCCCTGCAAATTTGTCACTCACATGTGGTTAAGATATGGGGGAAAACTTGACATCTGAAGACCAAAAGAGAATAATTTCCTATGCTGATGACATATTGGTGAATGGGGACAACGAGGAGGAGGTTGGTCAGGTAACTGAGAGTGTGTTACAGATTCAAGGTAAGCAGAGCCAAGGCCCAGTTGGTACTGCAAGAGGTAAAGTATTTAGCGGTCTGTCACATTACTCCTGTCTGGGAAGGAGTATGGCAGAAAGGGATCTAGGGGTTATAGTGGACCACAAGTTGAATATGAGTCAGCAGTGTGATGCTGTTGCAAAAAAAGCAAACATGATTCTGGGATGCATTAACAGGTGTGTTGTGAGCAAGACACGAGAAGTCATTCTTCCGCTCTACTTTGCGCTGGTTAGGCCTCAGTTGGAGTATTGTGTCCAGTTCTGGGCACCGCATTTCAAGAAAGATGTGGAGAAATTGGAGAGGGTCCAGAGAAGAGCAACGAGAATGATTAAAGGTCTAGAGAACATGACCTATGAGGGAAGACTGAAGGAATTAGGTTTGTTTAGTTTAGAAAAGAGAAGATTGAGGGGGGGGACATGATAGCAGTTTTTAGATATCTAAAAGGGTGTCATAAGGAGGAGGGAGAAAACTTGTTCATCTTGGCCTCTGAGGATAGAACAAGAAGCAATGGGCTTAAACTGCAGCAAGGGAGGTTTAGGTTGGACATTAGAAAAAAAGTTCCTAACTGTCAGGGTAGTCAGACACCGGAATAAATTGCCTAGGGAGGTTGTGGAATCTCCATCTCTGGAGATATTTAAGAGTAGGTTAGATAAATGTCTATCAGAGATGGTCTAGACAGTATTTGGTCCTGCCATGAGGGCAGGGGACTGGACTCGATGACCTCTCGAGGTCCCTTCCAGTCCTAGTATTCTATGATTCTATGATTACTGGATTTTGAGGGGAGCAGCCAGATCACTGCTGTACCCGGGCGGGAGGTGTTTTCCCCAAAAGTTGGTACAAAGGGGGGCCATGTGAGGTGTCAAACAAAAGCTTACTTTCTACTGATTCTGTATATGCTCTTCATATATCTGTATAATATCTGTGTGGAATTATGAATATGTACTCTGTATGGATACTGGAAGTTTCTCTGTATGTGGTTGAGCAATAGGCAAGAAAAGGTCAGCCTACGGACATGCTAATTAGCAAGCCACCAGGGGCAATAGGTCTCTTAAGTACCAGAGACCCACCTGGGAAGGAATCTAGGTGCCTGGCCAGAGACCATGTGACTCTCTTCAGCTTGGAAGAAGCCAGGGAGGGATATGAATAGGCCATGTGGCTGACTCCATCTTGGTGCTCAGCTCTTCATCCCAGATGCAGCATTGCAGGGATCAACAAGCTGGAAAGAACTGTGGACCCATCCTGACATAGGATGTACACCAAGGACTTTTAAGCCAGCAGTTATAACATCTCTGCTGCAAGCCTGCATCGAGAACTGGGAGATTCGATGCATGTAACGTATGATACTTTAGCAACCTTACTCTCATGCTTTTCTTTCTTTTTGTAATAAACCTTTAGATTTTAGATTCTAAAGGATTGGCTCAGCCTGATTTGCGGATAAGATCCAGAGTGTAAATTGACCTGGGATCTGTGGCTGGTTTCTTGGGACCGAACAGAAGCTGTTTGGGGTAGGTGAGATTGGGTTTTAAAACCCCTCACCTGTGGGCAGGCCCGGGGCTGTTCGGGGCACGGAAGAGCTGGGGTATCAGAGGGGTTTTACAACAGGGTTAGAAAGGTTTCCTCTTCGGTGTGGGGCCCCAGCAGTCCAGACCAGGCCAGGCCTCGGCCTCCCAGCCGAAGGCAGGCCGCTGCTTCCTCCAGCAGCGTGGCCTCCTCTGAGGACCTGGGCTGGCCTTTTTTCCTACTCGCCCCACCCCTTGGCTTCTGGGGAGTTAAAGAGGCAGGACAAGGCTCGGCCCACCTGCACTCAGAGCGGGGTTCTTCCCCCTCAGGGTCCGTGAACGGTCACCCCTGCTCACTACAGGCCTGCATGGCAAAAGCATTCTACTGATTCCCATAGAAAACACAGACTGGTCCAATGACTAGTGGGGAAAGGAGAACGCAACTAGAAAACAAGCTGTTCTATATTTGGTACTGACAAATGGGGAGGACGTGGCGGAGAAAGTGGAAGGCAGTTTAGGTGAAAGTGATCCTAGTTCAGGAGAGCTGGCCGATTTTAGAGTGACATTATTAGGGGCACAAGACTAAACTATCCTAATCCTTAGGGAAGTTAAGCAGTATGATAAGAGACCATCCTGACTTAACTAAGAGATCTCCAACAATCTGAAACTCAAGAGTCATACAAAAAAAACAGAAACTAGGTCAAATTACAAAGGATAAATATAAAAAACCAACACAAGCATGTAGAGACAAAATTAGAAAGACGAAGGCACAAAATGAGAATAAAGTAGAGATATAAAGGGTAACAAGAGCATTTTACAAATACACAAGAAGCAAAAGGAAGACCTAGGACACTAATTTGTGGGCACCTAGAAAATAAGGTGATGAATTTTTCAGGAACAAATCATGTCAAGCAACTGTAATACTCTACTTTGTCAGGACTGCAAGCCTGGGCGGGGGGGGAGGGGTGGGGATATAGCTCAACTTTAGTAAAGCTTACTACAACTTTTAATACTGTCTCATGTGACCTTCTCATATGCAAATTAGGGGAAATGTAGCCTAGACTAACATACAATAAGATAGAGACCCCAATGGTTTGATAACTACTGTCCAAGTTCATGCATGTTTTGGATAATGGCACAGAAAGTACCCTCAGCGGCAGATTAGCTGGGCACTGGGTGGGAGGAGCAGGTGAAACCTTGGCACCCCAACTCAATCCCTGTCAGCAGCCATGGGACAAGGGAAGCCCCTGCCCAGTGGCACCCAACCCTGTCCCCATCAGAAGCTGTGGGACAGCAGGAGAAGCCCCCAGGCCCAACCCCACTCTTTGACAAAGGTGCTGGGGAGGCAGGGCAGGAGAAGTGCTGGGTGGGGCTGGAGAAGGCCCAGTGCCTTGATCCTGGCCCCCCACTGAAGCACAGGGAATGGCAAGGGAAGACCCAGCATCTGGATCCTGCTGTGGCCCTAGAACTGGAGAAGCTCTCACTCTCTGATGCAGTCCTGGGGCCATGGTGTGAGGACAGCTTCTCTGGTCTTGGGGCAGTAGGGGACTGGGCGAAGGAGGAAAAAAAGGTTGCCAGGTTGCAAGGGGGAGGCTTAATGGGGGGACCCTGGGTGGAATAGGGGCAGACGCCAGAGACGAGGCAGAAAGGGGCGGGACGGTGCATGGGTCTGCAAGTGGAAGGGGCGGAATGGGGCAGGAATGCAGGCTGAAGGGATGGTAAGGGGCTCCCCGCTTGCTCTCGGCCAGGACCCCAGGAAACCTTAATCTGCTGCTGTCTCTCATAAAGCTTGCAGATTATTTGGAATGGGAAGTTGCAAACACTTTGGAGGACATGATTAGAAGTGAAAATTATCTTAACAAATCAGAGAAATGGTCTGGCATAAAATTCAATCTGGACAAACACAAAGTACAAGACTGAGGAAGGAACAATCAATTGCCCAAATACAAAATGGGAAATGACAGTATAAGAAGGAATCCTGCAGAAAAGGATCTGGTGGTTATAGTGGATTGCAAACCAATTGTGGGTCAACCATATTATAATGCTCAGGGCTCGACAAATAGGCTAATCTACTTGCCCGTGGCGAGTAGATTATAGCCTGGTGCGGCTGTGCAGCGCAGTCAGCGCATGCGCAGTGTGCGCTTCCGCGCGGCTGGTGAGCAGGGCTCGCCGCCGCTTGGCGAGCCCTGATAATGCAATTGCAAAAACTCACACACACAAAACCAAAAAACAAAAACATCAAAACTGTTTTAGGGTGTTAACCAGAGTGTTGTAAGCAAGACATGAGAAATAATTCTTCAACTGTATTCATCACTGAGACAGAGTCACCTGAATACTATGTCCAGTTCTGGGCATCACAGAAAAATGGTGGACAAATTGGAGAAAATTGAGAAGAAAGTAACTAAAATGACGGAAGGGCTAGAAAACATGACATACAAGGAAAGACTGAAAAAAATGGTTTTGTTTAATTTGGAGAACAGAAGATGGAGGAGGGACATGATAACAGCCTTCAAGTATGCAAAAGTTTGTGTTAAAGACTAGAGTGATAAACTGTTTTTTTTATCCATTGAGGATAGGACAAGAAGCAATGGGCTTAAATTGCAGCAAGGGAGATTTAGGTTGGCCATTAGGAAAATCTTCCTACCTGTCAGAGTAGTTAAGCACTGGAACAAATTACAGAGTGAGGTTATGGAATCTCCACCACTGGAAGTTTTTAAGAACAGGTTAGACGAATACCCATTAGTCTGGTCTAGCTAATACTTAGCCCTCTCTCAGTTCAGGGGATTGCTAGATGATCTGTTGAGATCCCTTCCAGTCTTGCCATTCTATGATTTCCCTCTCCCAGGAGAACACTTCCAGGGTATGTCTACACTAGCTCGTTAGTTCGAGCTAGGTAGGTAAATGAGGGCAACCGGAGTTGCAAATGAAGCCCGGGATTTAAATATCCGGGGCTTCATTTGCATGTTCAGCGCGCCATTTTAAATACCCCTTAGTCGAACTAACTGCCGCGGCTAGGCGCGGCAGTTAAACATTAGTCGAACTAACTCCTTGGTTCGAATTAACTGTTACTACTCATTCCACGAGGGTAACGGTTAATTCGAACTAAGGAGTTAGTTCGAACGTTAACTGCGGCGTCTAGCTGCGAGCAGTTAGTTCGAACTAAGATTTAAAAATGGCGGCGCTAAACATGCAAATGAAGCCGGGATATTTAAATCGGCTTCATTTGCAACTCGGTTGCCTCATTTGCCTACCTAGCTCGAACTAAAATCTCCATCCATGAGCCCACCAGGAGTTCTTTTCTGTCCTTGTTCCAGGGCCATATTCTCCAAGCCATCCACCTGTGAGCCACCAGTCTCTTGACTCTTCTACCCAAATGCAGTCCAACAACTCAGCCCTTTTCTGACTCCCAAGTTAAGGCTGCAGCCACCCAGGAGCAGAGACAGATTTTCGGGGAGAGGGCTGTATTATTAAATCTCTTATGAGTGGGAAAATCTCACAGATTTCAATGTGCATGAAATATGCAAAGTCCTTCTGCGGCTCCCCTTATGTCCCAGGCTGTTTACTGCTGCCTCCCTGGTCCCCTTTGTCCCAGGACCTCTGCTGGCCCCCAAGCCTCACGTCTCTGTCCCTTTGCTGCTGTCTCTCCCACTCAAGGACTGACAGCCCTCTAACCTGCAGTTCCCATCCCACTCTTCTGAACTGCTGCAGCCCCCCCCTTGTAACCCAGCTCCCTAGGACTGGTGTCACAATATCCCACTAGTGAGAGAGAAATAGAACTGGAACTTTGTCCATACCATCCAGATCAGGCCCCACTGCATGGGTGTAATTGGGCCAGACCCAATGCTCTGGCTGAAATAAGCTCATCGGTGGGGATCCATGGGACAAAGTTATAAAAAAACGACCTGGGGGTTGCTCCATTTTGTCTTCAATCCGCTTCATCATCACCGGAGCCTCTTGGCTATGAACTGAGCCTGAAAGGACTGATGGCCCATCTTAACAGAGGATGTATTCCAGAGATATGATCTAAGACAGCAGTTCATTCCATCTCTGCTACAAGCCTGCACCACGAACTTTGCAAATGGTGTAGGTAATTTGATTCCTTTAACAATTTAAACTCTCAACCTTTTCTTTCTTTCTATTAACAGATTCTAAAGGACTAAGAATGTGCTTTTTGGGTAAGATCTGAGGTATAAATTGACCTGGGAAAGTGGCTGATCCTTTGGGATTGGTAGAACCTGCTTGGATTTGGTGAGATTGGTCTTCATAACCTCTCATCTGCATAAGGAGCGGTGCTGGTTGTGGCACAGGAAAAGCTGGAGTGTCTGAGGGGATTGCTTGTGTGGTTTCTGGTTAGCCAGTGTGACAAACAGAGCTGCTCTTTGTGACTGGTTTGGTGCCTGATAGTGGAGGACCCCCAGTCTTGGGCTGTAGTATTCCTGTCTGTAATCAATTCACCCTGAACTGACCCTCTCAGCAGTGCCTCAGGAACCTCCCACATTACAGGAGTGCTTGGGTCTCCACCAGCCAGTGGCTCTATTTCTGCCCTTCAAAGAGGACAAAGAGAGCTTCCTGCAGATGCAGCACCTGCATATGCTGGGCCTCTCCCTAAAGGTGCAGGTGAGGGCAGCTCTGGCAGAGCAGAGCCTACATCAGAGGTGAGCAATCATTTTTGGTGGGGGGCCACTCCAAGATTTTGGAAAGTTGTTTCCAGACAAAAGTTGCTGAGAGATTGGTTGGGGTCAGTTCCTATTGGCAGGTTCTTTTTAGCCAACAGGAGCTGAGGATTGGGCTGGGGGCAGGTACATCACATGAAGCCCACCCCTCCCTGCAAAGCAGAAAGCCACACGGACTGTGCTTTAAACCGTGGCAGCTGTGCGCCTGAGGGTCCTGTCAGGGTGGACCGTGGGCCAGATCCAGTGGCTTGGCGGGCCAGATCCAGCCCTGAGGCTGTATTTGTCCCAGCCCTGATTTAAAGGATAAGTTACAAACCACAGTTTGTAGTTCTGTAATTTCACATGTGCGTTCTTTCAGAACTCTTGTGTGAATGCCATCTGGTCCCGGTGACTTGTTACTGTTTAGTTTATCAATTTGTTCCAAAACTTCCTCTAATGGCACCTGAATCTGGGACAGTTCCTCAGATTTGCCACTTAAAAATAATGGCTCGGGTTTGGGAATCTCCCTCACTTCCTCAGCCATGAAGACTGATACAAGGAATTCATTTAGTTTCTCTTCAGTGTCCTTGAGTGCGCCTTTAGCATCTTGATCATCTAGTGGCCCCTCTGGTTGTTTAACAGACTTCCTGCTTCTGATGTACTTAAACATTTTTTTGCTTTTACTTTTTGAGTTTTTGACTAGCTGTACTTCAAATTTCTTTTGGCCTTCCTAATTATATTTTTACACTTCATTTGCCAGAGTTCATGTTCCTCCATGCACAGCTCTCCCTGCAAAGTCAGTGCAAAGCAGGATCCATCCTGGTGGCCCTGGGGCCAGGCTGGGGGAATGTGAGGCATTTGGGAGGGGCTCCAGCAGCAGAGCCCCCTAATCCCCATTAATCCTGAACATGGAGAGAGTCCTGGGATTAGCTGGGCAAGCCTCAGATTCCTGCATTCCAACAGGCACGGCCTTGGATCAGCATGACAGCTCACACAGCACTCTCCCCGCCCCTTCCCAGCTGCCCCTGCCCCTATCATGAAGCAGATGCTCTGTCATAGGTGAGTCTCAGCAGGCCAGGGTACCAACGCCTGTACAAAGTGTTCTACTGCCCCCAGTGTACCCACTATAAAATCAAATGTGTCTGAGAGTGTCCTCACGCTCCAGAATCAATAGACCCCCAGCACCACCTGGGTCTGCTCCCTCTATCTTTCCTCTGCATCGCTCTGGGTCTGCTCCCCTCTCTGCCTCTGATACCATGCTGAGTCTGTTCCCCCCATCACCCCGTGCCCACCGGCATCCCACTGGCTCTGTCCCCCATCCCCATTCCTGGCACAGCAGCAGGTCTGCTCTCCTCTCTCCCTAATGCTGTTCTAGGTCTGCTCTCCTCTTCCGTTCTCTGGCACTGCACCAATATTATTCCCCTTCCTCCAATATAGGAAAGGCAACAGAAGAGAAGCTAGATAGTTTCATGGAGGTTAGGTCCATAAAAGGCTATTAGCCAGGGGATGGAAATGGTGTCCCTGGCCTCTGTTTGTCAGAGGCTGGAGAAGGATGGCAGGAGACAAATCGCTTGATCATTGTCTTCGGTCCACCCCCTCTGGGGCACCTGGTGCTGGCCACTGTCGGCAGACAGGCTACTGGGCTAGATGGACCTTTGGTCTGACCCAGTACGGCCGTTCTTATGTTCTTATGTTCTAGAGATAGGCACTGGGAATGATCAGAGGCTACAGAGATTCCTGCCCAGGGGAACAAGTGCCTATGCCAGGACAGTTAGTGCCAGAGGGGATTGGACGGAGGGAGACAAAATACTGGCTAGAATAGTATCTAATTGGGGCATGTTCTCTGTGATTCCCATTTGCCACCCAGGAATGAGGCATGGGGGGGGGGGGGTCACTGACACTGATAGGGAGCAAATTTATACGAGTGAAAGGAAGTTTCCAACCTCATTGCATAACTGGCCTGTGGAACTCACTGACACCAGGTCCCCTGGGCCAGAAGGGTCCTGGCATCTCTGTTAGGGATGTTAGTCTGGGCTTACTGGTTAATCCAAATGACTACATGCAAACCCTCATTGCTGCCTCTGCATCAGAGGCAGTGGGGGAGAGGCATGAGCCCATGCATGCTGGTTCCTGTGGAGCCACTTGCACCGTTCCTGCTGCGGGCTCCCAACGAGCACCAGATTCCGTGGAACTGTCTCACCGCTCCCACCCCCACAACAATCACTTGCTGCTGCCTCCAATGCAGGGGCAGATGGGAACCAGTACAGGTGGGAAGACAGTTTTCAAGCAGGCTCCCCACATGTATCGGCTCCTGTGGAGCTGCCTGCCCCTCCTATGCAGCAGCAATGTGGGGGGCAGAGCAGGAGGGAGCTGATACATGTGGAAAGCTGGCTTTTAAGCTGGCCCTCCACACATGCTGGTTCCGCAGAGCTGCCTGCCTCCCCACGCACTCTTGCCTCTGTATCAGAGGGGGCAGCAGGGGCCGGGGCAAGCAGGTGAGATGCCAAAGCAGCCTCTATCTGTGTTGGGCCCGGGCTTGCTGTGGACAGAGGCTGCTCCATGGGATGCTGGAGCAGCTTCTGACTCTGACTACGGAGACTTCAGGCCCCCTGCTGGCAGGGGCTGCTGCTGCTCCATGCTGCTGCGTCCGTATGAGAGGCAGCAGCGCAGGGTGGCAGGTGGGAGCCAATTTTTAAACTGACTCCCCTCATGGACTGGCTCTGCCACCCTGTGTTGCTTCCTCTGATACAGAGGCAATAGTGCAGGGTGGGAAGGAGCTCCCTGGGAGTGGGGCCAGGAACCAGGATTGCACTGGCTGCTGGCTCCACCCTGGAGAGTATTTTAGTAATCATGTAGCTGATAATTTTTTTTGCAGCTACATGAGTACTAAAACAAACGAACGTTATCTAACATCCTCAGTCTCTGTGGCTAACACACTGTGGAGCTACAGTATCAGCTGTAACAGGTGGCAGTGCCTACTTATGTGCTAGACAAGTGGTGGGCAAAAGCATCTCCACAGGCTGGATCTGGCCTGCCGAGATAGTTGATCCGGACTACAGAGGCCCTGCCTCTCTCCCCCGTCCCCAATCAGGGCTTAAAGGTGGGGGGGAAGAGCGCGAAGTCTCCTCCCGCCCTGTCCTCATCCTGCAAGAGGTGTGCAGTGCTTAGAAACGCTGCACCCCTTGCAGGGCAGGAGGAGATTTCGCGCATTCCCCTTGCTTGCAGGCCAATGGAGGTTTGGGGGTGAGGGGAGCGCATGAAGTCTCCTCCCACCATGCAAGGGACTCAGCACTTAAAGTCAACCACCAGGTGCTGCTCAGCTGGTGGCTGACTCTGAGTGCGGCGCTTCCTTGCAGGGTGGTGGCAGGGAGCGAGAGACTTCACGTGCTCCCCCTCCCAAGGACCTGACTGACCTGGGGGCAACAGGGGTAGTACATGAAGTCTCCTCCCACTGCCAGGGGCACAGGGAACTGCCAGCTGTTCAGAACAGCTGTCAGTTCTGTTGGGGGGGAGGGCTGGCAAAGACTTTGTACATTCCCCCAGCCCCAGACCAATCAGGGTCTGTGGGTGGGGAAGCATGGAAGTGTCCTGTCCCCACCCCTTCTGCCTGGGGCCCCGCCCCTTCCAGGGTAGCCTGGGGCTGCTTCAAAGCTTTCTGAAGTGGCCCCTGGTCAAAAATTAGTGCCCATGTCTATGCTAGACACTCACTAACCCCTGTCCCATTTCCCTACTGCTAGGCCTCAGAATCTGTCTCTAAGTCGGGGTGGGCAATAATTTTTTGCCGGGGGGCCACTTCAGAAATTTTTGAAGTGGGCCCTGGCTGCACCGGAAGGGGCGGGGCCTCAGGCGGAAGGAGCAGAGCCAGGCTACTTTCCTACTTCCCCACTCATAGACCATGATTGATCTGGTGGGGGAGGGGGGGGCACGTCTTTGCCACCCCCCCCCCCCCCAAGGCTTCCCCTAGGTGCCCATGCTCCTGGTAGTGGGAGGAGACTTCGCACACTCCCACTTCTGCCCCCAGGCCAATCAGGGCTTCAGAGCAGAGGAGCACATGAAGTCTCCTCCTCCCCTGCCAGCTTCTAAGTGCCATGTGCTCCTGGCAGGGTGCAGGAAACTTTGTGTGCTTCTCCCCACCCTCAGGCCCTGATTGGCCTGGGGGTGGGGGGAGAGGCAGGACCTCCGTCTTGTGGGCCCACACGCTTGGTGGGTTGGATCCAGCTTGCGGAGGCCCTTTTGCCCACCCCTGCTCTAAATCCTGCAGCCACAGGATAGAGCCCACCTCTAGAGGGGCTGGGGCAAGAGGACCATCCGCGGTGACTACTGAAAGCATGGACACCCAGGCTATGTCTACACAGCAGCATTATTTGGGAATAACTAACGTTATTCCGAAATAACACAGTCCGCTTCTACACTACAAGCATAATGTCAAAATAATATTGAGCTGGAGGACTTCTTACTCTGACTCCTGTAACCCTTTTTATGAGGAGTAAGGGAAGTCGGAGGAAGAGTGCTCTAACTTGGACTTCCTGCTGTGTAGACAGCACCAAAAACTGAAATAAGCTATTTCGATTTATGCAGCGCAACTGACATAGCTCAAGTTGTGTAGCTTATTTTGGCTTTAGCTCTGCTGTGTAGATGTGCCCCCACTGCATTTCCATTGGGTGAAGTTGGCACTAACTGCTCACTGGTCTTGCATTTTCGGAGTGCTGCCAACTCTCATTTTTTCCACAAACCCTGTGAGATTTGAGTTAGTCTGAGCTTTTCTTGATCTCAGAATCAGAGGGAAGCATGGGGAGGGATGGGCAGGGCCAATAATTTCTGTAGGCCCTTCTACAGGAGTGGAATGAGGCACAAGCTGAGTACATGGCTTTGACAGACACTGCTAGCCAAAGACACTCAGCCCATGCACATGTCCACCCACCTTGGGAACCACACTAACCACCTCGAAGTACCACAGCTACTGCAGGGTAAAAAACTGTCCCTTCCAACCAGGAGACTAAGAAGAATTCTTAAAATATAAGTTCAGATTCTATAACATCTGGATTCCCCACACAGGCCACAAATGTGTATAATTTGGGTCAGGCAGAACCCACTCAGCAGCCCTGCTGTCTGTGTTGAATGTCAGCTACCATTACATCACGGGGTCTCTAAAACCAATGACTGTGAACAGCTTTTATGTACCTGCCAGAATTGCTCCACTGGATATTAGGAGAGTGGTCACAGGTACCATGGAGTGCTTACAACACCTTGGCAATGCCAGACATCCACAATATGGCCACACAGCAGCTGTTAGGTACCTGAAATTGCAGAGAAGCTTCCTTACTGCAACAGCATCAGTGTAGATGTGGCACACAGAGTCTGAAAATCAGGCTGTCAAGTGGCACACTGACCTTACTGAACACCTTCCGGCAGCACAGAGACTGACTGGACAAGTCCATATGCTGAACTGGACACACATGACTTGAAATGCCATGGAAATCTTCTAGTAATAACTATAACTCAGAAGCTAGAAATTGCAGAAGACCGATAAGGGTAGAAGAAGGACTCAGGCTCTGGCAAGCAGAGTTAAGGACAATAAGAAGGAGGGTTTTTTAAAATATATTAGAAACAAAAAGAATCCTAATAATGGTATTGGTCCATTATTAGATGGAAATGGCAGAATTATCAATAATAATTCAATACATTTTTCTGTTCTCTATTTGGAAAAAAGCAGATGAAATAACCATATCAAATGATAAAACTTGTCAGCGAGTGGGTGTAGTTCAGTGAAGTCCCACAAGGAATGGTTCATGGCCCCATACTAGTTAACATTTTTATCAATGATCTGGAAGAAATCATAAAACCATCCCAGATAAAGTTTGCAGATGACACCAAAATTGGGGGAGGGGTAAGTAATGAAGAGGTCACTGACAGAAAGTGATTTATTGCTTGGTAATTTGGGTGCAAGCAAACAAGATTCATTGTCATAAGGCTAAATGTCAGTGTACACATGGAGGAACAAAGAATTCAGGCCTCACTTTCAGGGCCGGGTCTCTATTCTGGGAAGCAGAGTCTGTGAAAGAGTTGGGGGGTGGGGATAATGAGATAATCAGCAGACCATGAGCTCCCACTGTGATTCTGTGGCCAAAAGAGTCAATACCATCCTGTGATGCATAAACAGGGAATCTTGAAGAGAAACAGAGAGGTTTTTTTACCTCTGTATGGGTCTGTCTACACTAGCCCCCTAGTTCGAACTAGAGAGGCTAATGTAGGCATTCGAAGTGTAAATCAAGCCGGATTTAAATATCCCGCTGATTTGCATCTTCCCCGGTCGCCATTTTTTTTTTAATTTACAAATCCGGATTAACTGCCCGCATCTACATGTGGCAGGGACCCGGTATTTCAAATTAAAGCCCCTAAATCGAACTACCTGTTAAACCTCCTTGCAGGAGGAATAACAAGTAGTTCAATGTAGGGCTATAATTTGAAATACCGGGTCCCCTGCGCGTAGACGCCGGGCAGTTAGTCCGACTTGTAAATTTCAAAAATGGCGATCGTTGAAGATGCAAATCAAGCACGGGATATTTAAATACCGGGCTTGATTTGCAACTTCGAATGCCTACATTAGCCTCTTTAGTTCGAACTAGGGGGCTAGTGTAGATATACCCTATTTGGCACTGGTGCTATCTCTGCTGTCATACTATGTTCAGTTCTGGTGCTCACAATTCAAGAAGGATGTTGATAAATTGGAGAAGGTTCAGAGAAGAGCTATGAGAATATGATTTATGGATTAGATCACAGTCACCAGTACCTACACGAGAAACAAATATTGGTGTAATAAGATCCAATAGTTATTTGAAGCTAGACAAATTCAGATAGGAAATAGATTGGATGTTTTTTCTATAAGACAGGCTTTAAAAATTATTTTGGGGAAGTCTACAGCCCGTGTTATACAGACTAGATGATCACAATGGTCTCTTCTGGCCTTGGAATCTGTGAATCTGAGTAACTGATGAAAATGTTAAATGGCATAGGGCCAAGAGATCCCTGTGGGACCCTACTAGAAACACACGTGATCCAGTGCTGACTCACCATTTATAACAACATGGTGTGACCTGTCAGTTCAGCAGACTGTAATCCATTTAAAGTGTACCAGGCTGTAGGCAGTAGGGTAGGGGCTAAGCAGGAGCACTCTCTCTTGGCAGACAACACTAGCGTCAGTACCCCCATGCAGAGCTGGTGGGCACTACGATACAAAGAACAGAATGGGGCAGGGGAGCTCAGAACAGTGTCCTCCCTGCACTCAGTGCTGGCTTCAGAGTCCCAGTGCAGTGCTAGAAGTAAGGTCCAGGAATGAAAGATTAATTTTTAATTAAAGAGTGTCATATGATGAAATCTTCAGGAATATATGCAACCAAAATTGGCAACTCTAGCTGGGGGGTGCTCCACTGCGAGGGGGGAGGGGTCTCTCCCCTCTCAGTAAGTGCAGGTTCTTATGCCACAGTGCAGTGCTTTCATCTTTTGCACAAGACTTAACTGCTCTTCAGCTCTCAAGAGAAGATGTGAATCCAGGTGTCTGGCCAAATCCAAACAGAGAGAGTTCAAGTCCCCCAGCAGTGTCCTTGATATAAGATTCTCGCAGGCCCCTAGCTCTATGTCAGCCTCAGGCTGAGGAGCAGACCTGTCCATTACTACCCTGGCTGTGCAGCAGGAAGTGCAGCCAGGGGCCAGGCAGGAGGAGATGTGGCTCAGGTTTTACATCCTGTCAGGATTAGAAACAAAGAAAACCTGTACTAAATCCAGGGAAAGCGCCCAGAGCTGAGCAGGGGCAGGGACAGGGAGGGAGAGGGTGCAGGGCACCCTCCCTATCACCCCAAACAGCTGATCAGAGACAGGGAGTGGAAGGGTGCAGGTCACCATGGGGTCCCTATCGCCCCCACCCCCAAACTGCTGAGCAGGGACAGGGAGGGAGAGGGTGCAGGGCACCATGGGGTCCCTATTCCCCAAACTGCTGCTCAGGGACAGGGAAGGGATCCATAAGGATTGGAGGATGCCTGTTCTCCACCCCCCAGGACTAAAAAAGTAGGGGAGCAGGCCCTGTATGGGAGGGTCCCTTTCTCAGTGTGCCAGAGAAACCTGTACTAAATCCAGGGAAATCACCCGGTGTGGGAGCCTACTTGTTTCCAAAACCCCATTTGGAGAGCACAAGAGCCCCGAACTGTCAGCACCATGCCAAGCTCCTCAAACGCATGTTGGTGCCACCCTAGCCCCCCAAAACAAGTGCTAGAACTGATGCCTCCCTCCCTGTCACCCCTAGTACAGAGGGTGAATTGGGGCAGAAACTGGATATGTCAGAAGGGGGCGTGTCACCCTGTGCTCCTCTCAGGCTGGGCTCTGTCTTTCTAGGCTGTCCTTCCTGTCACCAGCAAGCCCAGCCTGCAGGCAGGGAGCCCAGCTGGAACCCTGCCCCAGATGAGTCTCTGCTGTGCACATGTTACGCTGTGGCTTGGCAAACATCTGGCTCTGGGCTCCCGCCCCTCCGAGTGACGGCTCTTGGTGGGAGAAGCGAGGAGGCTGGCGCCAGTGTGGTCAGCGATCCCACGCACAGCTCCTTCTGCCTGAGTGCATGCCAGGCACTCTGCCCTCCCCAGCCCTGGCACAGCTGCTGACCAGCTAAAAGCAGCCGGGGAGTGGCCACTTCTATTTCAGGAGCAGACTGTTTCTAGATCTTGGCTATGTCCCAAACTCTAGTGTGCTTGAGCCTTGGGGGAGGGAGAAGGGTTAGGGATCAGCCCCCAGAGCATCCTGCACATGCAGCTGGTGTGAGGGGTTAGGTCCCAAGGCAGCACAGAACATGGCCATCTGCACAGCCACCAGTACTGCTGCTACACAGACTCACAGATCTCATTCCCCACAGCTCCAGGCAGCAGCAGGGCACACACACAGACTTCACACTGGCAACCCTGCCAAACCCTAGGTCTCAGGCCCCAGACCCAGCTAATGTGGAGCAAGCAGGCAGATAGAATAGTGGGCAGTTTAGGACCTCCAGGGACTGGATCCAGGCAGACACAGCACAGGGATGCAGGGCCAGCAGTGCAGCACCCTGGCAGTAGAGCTGATCCAGTGCCAAGTGAGTTGCAAAGTGCGTGAAAGGCCAAGAAAGTGATGGCAAGTGCAGTGCGAAGGGACAGTGTCTGGCACTGCAAGCTCCAGGGCACACTGAAAGCTCAGCACTTTCCCAGAAATGAAGAAAGGACGGATCCTGCCCCAGGAGCTGCAGATAGACAATGGAGAGGGGTGGATGAGTGTCCAGTTCTGTGGGACCCCTGGCAGAGAAAAGGGGAACGACCCACAAACAAGGGGGACAGAAAGGTAAAGGGAACCAGGAAGAGATGGTGCAAGAAGCAAGAGAAGATGGCATAGAGACCTAGAGAGGAAAAGGCCACCAGAGAGCTCTGGTGAAATGAAGGGGGAGGGTTAGAGTTGACAGTGTCCACACATTCCCTGTGTACAAGGAAACTGGGGGAGGACAGCAGGGATTCAGGTCAGGGAGGGGAATATATGAGGAGGGGCAGAACACAGGAGGGGGCATGAGAGCAGATAGAGGAGGAAAGGATGGAAGCATGTCATTTTAAGTTCTATAAAATCATGACTGGGGTGCAAAAAGTAAATAAGGAAAAGTTATGTACTTGTTCTCATATCATAAGAACTAGGAGTCACCAAATGAAATTAGTAAGTAGCAGGAATAAAACAAACAAAAGAAAGTTTTTCCTTCATGCAGCACATAGTCAACCTGTGGAACTCCTTGCCAGAAGATGTTGTGAAGACCAGCACTTTAACAGGGTTCAAAAAAGGGCTAGATAAATTCATGGAGGAGAGGTCCATCAATGGCTATTAGCTAGGATGGGTAGGAATGATGTCTCTAGCCTCTGTTTGTCTGAGACTGAAAATGGGTAACAAGAGAGGGATCACTTGATGATTCCCTGTTCTGTTCACTCCCACTGGCATTGGGCCACTGTCAGCAGACAGGATCCTGGGCTAGATGGACCTTTTGTCTGACCCAGTATGGCCATTCTTATATTATGTGAGGGGGCTAAGGACTGGAGTGAGGAAGAAAGGGTATGTGGGGTCTAATTGCTGGGGGACAGCATGAGAGAGGAGTGGTGGGAGCACATGGGGGCAGGGGACTGGGCTAGGCTGGGGGAAGGAAGTATGTCAGGTAGAGCAGGAAAGCAGTGGGGTCGAGTTGAGGTGGGGAATGTTTGAGAGGCAAGAGCATGTCAGGGGGCTGCAGAGGAAGAATGCGGAGGGGGAAGTGTGTGATGGGGTGGGGGCTGGACGAAGGAAGGGATCCTGTGGACGTGTGGAAGGCAATGGAAGTTGGGATGGGGGAGTGAATGTGGGGGGCTGAATGAGGAAGACAGGAGAAGAACATGTAAGGGGGCCGGGGAGGGTAATTTATGAGGGGAGCGCCCAAGGGGATGGGGAACTTGTCAAAAGGGGCTGGGATGGAAGAGGGAGGGAGGAAGGGGAATATATGAGGGGTGGTGAGTGTCTGAGGAGGAGGGGACTATCTGAGCAGGACTGGGGGTGGAGCAGGGAGCATGTGAGGAGGAGGGAAATGTATGATCAGGGCAGGAGGGGAGGAAGTATGAGAGAACCAGGGATGGGGTAGAGGTGGTATGGGGAGGGGAGAGGAGAGGAGCATGCGAGGAGGCCAGGGACTGGAGTGGAGGGAGGGAGCATAATATGGGGAGGGGAGAGGAGCATATGAGGGGGCTGGGGCCTCTCCGCTGCAGTGGAAAAGCTGCTGCAGCTCCAGGGGAAATGCTACTTGAATTAATCATGGTGCTGGCTGCTGTGCCAAGCCCAGGAGGAGGTTGCTGGCAAAGGGAGGAAATAACTTTCACAGGAATTTGGAACAAACGTGGCTCTTCTGGCTGTAATAGCAATACTCACCTCCCTCACAGCTCCCTTCCCCCATGTACCACTACAGCCCCTTCCCCTCCTCCCATGAAACCTCTTGGCCCCCATACATACCTCCACCTATTCCCCCTTTCCCCAGCACATCTCCCTCCCCCTACCTGCCTCTGCTCTCCCACTTCTACATTTTCCCATCCATTTCCAGGAACTGCCCCACTTGGTTCCTCGAGGGAGTCGGGCACAGAGTTCTGAAAACAGGGTCACTTCCAAACCCTTCTCCCATGGACAATTTTGTGCATCATAATTGTCTCCCATCTGCTTCCATCACTCTGCAATGGAACAGTGTGTGCACCATTATTATCTCCCCGACTCTCCAGGGAACAGTCTGTGCACTATTATTACTAGATGCAATCCCCACAAAACTCATGTCCTCACTGGCCTCCCTAGCACTTTCATGTGTCGTCTCTGGTCCACCCCACACATCTGGTTATAACCTGTACCTGATCTTGGACCTATATCAAGATAAAGGACATTAGACCTGCTGCAGTCTTGTACTGGCAATTGCCTCATTAAGGCAGTGGCCAGAGACCTTCCCGCAACAAAAAAGACCAACGATCTGCATTCAACCCCAGAGCCATGGATTCCAACCAGTGTTCCCTTTAGTTTATGCCCAATGGCTTTTGTTATGTGCAGTATGAAGGTGATTTATTAAAAGTCATTCTGCACATGGACAATATGTGGCAGGGGTGGGCCAAGAGGTTGAGGTGAGGGCTCGAGGCTGGGCCAGATAGTTGGCACATGGAAGGGGGTGAGGGTTGCAGCTGGAGTGTGGGCCCTGGAGTGGGGCTGGGGATGAAGAGTTTGGGGTGCAGAAGGGTACTCCAGACTTGGGGGTGGGGCCAAGGGATTCAGAATACAGGAGGGGGTGCGGGTTGAGGCGGGGGTTGGGGTTCAGGAGTTGGTGAGGGCTCTGGGCTGGACCTAGGGATGAGGAGTTTGGAATGCAGGAGGTGGCTCACAGTGGGGCAGGGCTCAGGGTGGGGCTCAGGCTTACCTGGGCAGCTCCTGGACAGTAGCTCTAAGGCAGGCTGACTGGTGCCTGCTTGTCCCGGGGCACTGCACTGCACCCCAGAAGTGACCAGCATGTCTGGCTCCTAGGAGTGGGGGCATCAGGTGCCACAGTTGCTCTTGCCTGCAGAGCAGAGGCAATGCGTGGAGCCGTGGAGCCCCCAGCCTAGAAGCCAGAGCTGTTGCACTGGTCACTTCGCCAGCCTCATGCCCAGCCATGGCAGCTCCATGCTGGGGATGTGGGAGGGGTGCCTCTCCCCCAGCCATGGCAGCTTCAGGGTTTGGGAAGAGGCATCTCTCCCCGCTGCAGCCCTCAGCCCCTGCATGGGGCTTAATGGGATGCTGCATAATCACAAGACAACAGCATGCACTCACAACACAAGGAGTCAAGCACCTGGCGAATCGTTACTATTTTACCCTGGCCTTGCTGACAAGCTGGTCTGCAAACAGCTCCTTACTCCTCATTGATCACACTGATCTCCTTGGCTATCTGACACCCTGGACTGGATCAAGAAAAAGGTGCAGCAACAGGCAGAAAACAAAGGCTATCAGCCAACAAAGGATCAAACATAACAGATTCCTCAAAGCCTATGCTGATGCTGTACTGCAGGCCAAGAGAACCTATCAGCCTCCGTTCAAACTGCCAAATGCAGCCCCGAGGAGCAATCTAGGGGTGGTAAATTGCTTCATCCATGCTTGGTGCTTAGAATCTGCATCAGAGCTGAACATCAAGCGTTGCAAGGAATTACCACACACTTTCAGGAATCCTTCTGAAAATGCTTGGATCTGCATCGACTGCACCCACCAGCTATCACCCCTCTCCCCGTTGCAGAATTCAGCACTACCAACTAGGGATGTAAGCAACTAGTCAACTAGCCAATAAGCATATGCTCATCGGATAGTTGACTGGTGACTCAACTATTTGCTCCTCCCCTCCCCCCACTTACTGCTTCTATTGAGGGCGAAGGGGGCAGCAGGCAACTCAAGAGTGGGGCTCTTGCTACATTTCAAAAGCAGAAGCGCCGCAGGGAGCACAGGGCCAGCAGGGGACTCATGCATTCCCCGCTGGCCCTGTGCTCCCTGTGGTGCTTCTGCCTTTAAAATGTAGCAAGAGCCCTCAGGGCTCAAAGGTGGAGGCACACTTATTGACTAGTTGAATAGTCGATGCAAACTAGTTGATTAATCTAAATTTAACATCCCTGCTACCAACCATAAGATTCTACTATCTCACCTGAGGTGAGAGACTTCCAAGGGAATGCACTAAAATGGCTTGAGTCCTCCCTGGAGAGATGCATCCAGAGGTGTAACGGGAGACTGCACCTCCATGGCTAAAAATCTCACCTGCAGGGCTCCACAAGGATCAACTGATATTTTATCTTTTGTCCTTTTCAACATCATCTACATGCAGCCACTAAGTGGTCGGACAACATGGACTCAAGCACCAGCAATATGCAGAGGACGCAGATTTACCTCTCCTTCGCCATATACCACTGCCACCAATGTGATCCAGAGCTTTGATGAGCTCAGCTCATGAATCAAAGATGCCTGATTGACACTGAATCCAAGCATGACAAAGGTGATACAGGTGGGGAAAGGAAGTTATCTTAAGACATTTGAAGCCATGGTGCAGTCTCCTTTGATTGAGGCTTGCGAAGCGTACCCCATGGCCCGCAAAGCCGCCCCGTGCCCCTACAAAGGGCCCCCAATTACCTGGGCTCACCTGGTGTAGGGGAGCCATCCAGCGAGGCGAAGCAAGATGGCACTGGCCGATGGGAGCCTGATGTGGCCAAAAAGCCAAAGCCAAACCAGAGTTTTCATTTAAAGGGGCAGCATCCTATTTTGGCTCTTTGCCTGTAACGGGTTGGCCACCCCTGGTCTAGGACTATTCTTGGATTCCTCACTGAGCTCTTACATCACAATGGCCATGAGTAATGCTTTCTACCGTCTCTGGCTGGATAGGAGACTCCATCCCATCCTGGCAGCTGAAGACATGGCCTCAGTGATTCATGCCTGCCGCACCTCTCGGCTGTACTACAGTAATGTGATATATAGTACAGAATGTCTCTGTGACAACACAGGCTATGGTAATAGACATTGCATCTGTCCCCCACTCTTCACATTGGTTTCTCTTAGCAAGTTCAAGGTCCTGGTTCTTCTCTTCAAAGTGCTCCATGGCTTGAGCCAGGATACCTAAAAGACCATGAAAGCTCTGGGATGAAGATAATGGTTGACGGCTTTGCTCTTCTGGCACAATGGAACTCTCAACAATCAGAGTGAAGCTCATCTGTGCAAGAGACAGAAACTACTCCAGCGGCAAGGTGAGCCTGTGGAATGAATTTGCCCAGAAACTAAGAACCATCACAAATTTCACCACTTTCCCTTCCAAGTGCAAAGCATGTATTTGACCGTACCTTCCCTAATACAAACACATAGCAACAGCTATATTTATTTTTTAAAATAATTTAAAAAACAGACCTAAAGAAGACACTTCACTGCACACACTTCTCCAGCTAGTGAGAGGATGAGAGATCGAATACCATGTTGACAGATGTGTAGTCATGTTGCATAATGCAGAGGTTCCCAACCTTTTTTATACCAGGGACCGGCAAACCCATCCACAAACTTTTGGTGGACCGGCAACATGCAAACAATGAATATGCAAATAAAATGTTTCCGGTTCGCCAAAATATGTACCCCAGTACCTCATACACTCCAACCCTGACTCCTGCGCTTCCCCTTCCCATATTATGTTATTCAGCCCCGGCCGCCAGAGCAACCACCTGCTGGGCAGAGCAAGTCCTGGCCACCCCACGCCATGCAGCTGTGGCAGGTCCCTCCCCCCCACCCCACCGAAGCAAGCCCCAGCCCCCCCGCCATGGGGCTGGCCCCGGCTCCCCCCACCACGCAGCAGGTCCTGACTGCTGGAGCAGGCCCCAACCGCTGGAGCAGGAATAGTCCCCCCCTCCGCCCGCCACGTGGCTGTGGGCGGTCCTGCCCCTCCCCCCCGCCATGCGGCCACAGCAGGTCCCAGCCCCCACACCAGAGCAAGCCCTAGCCACCCACCATGCAGCCTCAGCCATACCCCCAGAGATGCAGCCGCTCTTCACGCACCACGGCCAACCAGGCCATGTAGTGGCTGCCGGAGCTGGTACCACGGTGAGGCTGCCCCAGTTGCGACAGCTTCACAGCAGCCCCAGCTCCAGCTGCAGCACACCTGACTGCCAGCCAACCCACTCACCCTGCTGCTGCATGGTGAAGTGGGCTGGAAGGGGGGGAACCCCAGTGGGCAGGGCTAATCAAAAGCATGGTCTGGCAGGCAGGGGTTTGTGGCCCACCTTGGGAACCGATGGCTTAATGCGCTACTGGAAGGCATTAAAACACTGTCATGAGCACAGACTAGAATGGAATAGAATCCACCCCATCATGTCAGTGACACAGTCCATGTACCATTATTTACCACTCCCCATTGCTCTCCATTGGAACAGTTGGTGCACCACTATTATACCCTGTCCCCCCCAATTGCTCTCTTCAGTGGGACTATCCTTGTATTACAGTATCTAAGGAACTCTGGGTCTGGCTGTGAGCTTCGAGGGCAGGCATGTCTATTGTGGCACCACCATCTTATTGTGCAGCATTGGGAGTGGGTCTCCTTAGAACCCCACTAGAGTCATGAATGATGCCCATTGCCTTCCCTTGCCACTGCTCAATGTCTTCAGCCAAGAAAGAACTGCAGTGGGTGAAAGTGATAAGTCCCTGAGCTTTTCAGATTCAGCTCCCCTCAGTGAGTCTTAGATACATCCCCTCAGGGTCTGCGGCTCAAAAGCCCTTGTTGTAATTCAGACATTTGCCAAAAGCCCTTGGTCTGGCTTCGTCTCTCCAAAGCTCAGGTACTGAATATCATTTTTTTGATGAAATCACAAGTTTGGTGATGAAATCACAAGCTACACTATTGACAGAACAGACTTAGACTTCTGCAAGGCATTTCACTCAGTACCGTGTGATCTCCTGATCCTAATATTAATTCAGCTCATTGCCAGTTTTTAATCTATTAGTCAAACAGATCACAAAGCAGCATCTGTTTAGTTCAGATTTCAGCCCAATTCTATTCAGTATCTTTTATCCATGATTTGGTTAAAAAAAAATATCGCTGCTGCTATCACTGTACCACTGCTAGATACCTTAGCACTTAGCAAATTCAACTCATTTGAACAAAATATGTTTTAATATAGCCAAATTCAAGGTGGAACATAGGTCACTGTTATAGGTGGAAGACTGTATTTTTGGAAAGCGGCGAGATTAAAAATGATTCAAGGGTCATAGTGGAAGCAAGCTGGACACAAGCTCCCAGCAAGACATTGTACTTAAGAAGGCTATCCTTGGGCACATGAGCAGGGGACTATCCAACAGAAGTAGAGACCGATGATGAGACTGGAATGGTTTGAGGTCTGTAACCCCTGATGTATAGCAAAAAACTTAGGAAACTCAATCTATTTAGTTGATGCAACAGAAGGTACAGATCAAGCTGGTGTGCTGAAACCAATCATGTTGGCCAAAAATGCCTCGTTTCCTTGTTCTCCCCTGCCAGTTTGTAGCCGCAAGTTGTCTTTTGTCCTATACTTAGAAAGACAGCTCTTTGGGGGCAGAAGCCGTATTTTGGCTCTGTGTTTTCACTGGGCTCACTGGCACTATAGCAATTTAAAAAAATGAATAATAATAATAATAATAATAATAATAATATGACACAATCATGGTCTAGAAGTATCTATATGGCAAGGAGATTTCTGAGAGCACATGGCTATATCTCATAGACAAAGGCACAAGGAGATCCAACAGCTGGGAGCTGTAACTAGATAAATTCAGACTGGAAATAAGATGCAGATTTTTAACAGTGCAGGGAACAAACCACTGCAACAACTTACCCAGGGATGGGGTGGATTGTCTGTTATTCAGAGTCTGTAAACGGAGACAGAGTGTCTTTCTGAAAGACCCACTTTAGCTCAGCCAGACAATCTGGGCAGCACACAGGAGTTACTCAGAGGGATTTTCTGGCCTGGGCTCAGCAGGTAGCCAGACGGCATGGTAAGACACTAAAAGCTATGGATCTGTGCCCCCTGGGCTCTGCTCAGTTCCTCAGGCCTGGCTCCCCCTTTCTGGGGCTCAGTGTCGAGCCTCATTGCCTGGCCAGGCTCCTTTCCCATCTTCTCACGTTTCCCGGCTCAGAGGAAGCAGCAGCAGATGTCCAGCTGCACACACAGGGACAGGAGACCGCTGCCCAGGGCCTGCTCCAGCCCCTAACAGTAACAGCTGCCCTTTGTCCAGGGCAGGTGCAAAGTCCGTGGAAGTGCAACCAGAGACAAGAGGCACCTACACAGGCACCGCTTCTGCTTCCCAGGCCTCGCACCAGCAACTCAGGTTCCACCCCCTTCCCACTCTGAGGCAGGGACTCTCCTCCTCCTCTCCCCCTTGTCCCCCTGCCGTTCCCAACAGGCACACACCTCTTCCCCTTCCTCCTCCTGCAATTGCATTTCCAGAACCAGAACGGCTCCCCCCCCCCCAAGGACTGAACTAAACAGAAGAGTGTGAAGGGGCCTCACTTCAGAGGTTCGGCAGTGGGCGGAAGAGATCCTGTCAGCTCACTCCCCCACTGCCTCAGAGCCCCATCCTCCCCCACTCACCTTCCCCACTGCCTCGAATCAGCCCCACTGCCTCAGAGCCCCATCCTCCTCAGCTCACCTTCCCCCACTGCCTCAGAGCCCCCATCCTCTCAGCTCACCTTCCCCACTGCCTCAGAGCCCCATCCTCCTCAGCTCACCTTCCCCACTGCCTCAGAGCCCCATCCTCCCTCAGCTCACCTTCCCCACTGCCTCAGAGCCCCATCTCCCCTCAGCTCACCTTCCCCACTGCCTCAGAGCCCCATCCTCCCCTCAGCTCACCTTCCCCACTGCCTCAGAGCCCCCATCCTCCCTCAGCTCACCTTCCCCCACTGCCTCAGAGCCCCATCCTCCCCTCAGCTCACCTTCCCCCACTGCTCAGAGCCCCATCCTCCCCTCAGCTCACCTTCCCCCACTGCCTCAGAGCCCCATCCTCCCCTCAGCTCACCTTCCCCACTGCCTCAGAGCCCCCATCCTCCCCTCAGCTCACCTTCCCCACTGCCTCAGAGCCCCATCCTCCCCTCAGCTCACCTTCCCCACTGCCTGAGAGCCCCCATCCTCCTCAGCTCACCTTCCCCACTGCCTGAGAGCCCCATCCTCCCTCAGCTCACCTTCCCCACTGCCTCAGAGCCCCATCCTCCCTCAGCTCACCTTCCCCCACTGCCTCAGAGCCCCCATCCTCCTCAGCTCACCTTCCCCCACTGCCTCAGAGCCCCCATCCTCCCCTCAGCTCACCTTCCCCACTGCCTCAGAGCCCCCATCCTCCTCAGCTCACCTTCCCCACTGCCTCAGAGCCCCATCCTCCCTCAGCTCACCTTCCCCACTGCCTCAGAGCCCCATCCTCCCCTCAGCTCACCTTCCCCCACTGCCTCAGAGCCCCCCATCCTCCCCTCAGCTCACCTTCCCCCCACTGCCTGAGAGCCCCCCATCCTCCCCTCAGCTCACCTTCCCCCCACTGCCTGAGAGCCCCCATCCTCCCCTCAGCTCACCTTCCCCCACTGCCTCAGAGCCCCATCCTCCTCAGCTCACCTTCCCCACTGCCTCAGAGCCCCCATCCTCCCTCAGCTCACCTTCCCCACTGCCTCAGAGCCCCATCCTCCCCTCAGCTCACCTTCCCCACTGCCTCAGAGCCCCATCCTCCTCAGCTCACCTTCCCCACTGCCTCAGAGCCCCATCCTCCCCTCAGCTCACCTTCCCCACTGCCTCAGAGCCCCATCCTCCCCTCAGCTCACCTTCCCACTGCCTCAGAGCCCCATCCTCCCCTCAGCTCACCTTCCCCACTGCCTCAGAGCCCCATCCTCCCCTCAGCTCACCTTCCCCACTGCCTCAGAGCCCCATCCTCCCCTCAGCTCACCTTCCCCACTGCCTCAGAGCCCCATCCTCCTCAGCTCACCTTCCCCACTGCCTCAGAGCCCCATCCTCCTCAGCTCACCTTCCCCACTGCCTCAGAGCCCCCATCCTCCCCTCAGCTCACCTTCCCCACTGCCTCAGAGCCCCCATCCTCCTCAGCTCACCTTCCCCACTGCCTCAGAGCCCCATCCTCCCCTCAGCTCACCTTCCCCACTGCCTCAGAGCCCCATCCTCCTCAGCTCACCTTCCCCCACTGCCTCAGAGCCCCCATCCTCCCCTCAGCTCACCTTCCCCCACTGCCTCAGAGCCCCATCCTCCCCTCAGCTCACCTTCCCCATCACCTCATCTCATCCCCTCCACACTCCTTCCCCTCAGTAACCCAGCGCCATTCGTTCCTCACTGCCTCACCGTCCCCCCCACCACCTCAGAGACATCCTTCCACCCTGACATTTTGCTCTCCATGGATTTGGCACCTCATGAAGCAAATCCCTTCCCCTTCCCTGTGTCTGTTCCTGAACCCCGTGCTGCCTTTCTCTCAGCCCACTGATTGGGCACCTCAGCTCCGATCTCAGCCACCCTTCGGCCTGAGCTCTGCTCTCTCTTCCAGCTGGCTATGGGCAGGGAAGCAGCAGCATCGCATCCCCAGCATAGGCCAAGTTTGGCCGCATCCCAGGGCTTTGTGCTGGATTTGCCAGCCCAGGGCACTGACACTCACTCCTAAGCTATTATTAGGGAGGAACTACTGCTCAGTGAGGGAAGCAGCCTGGATTCCTGGATTCTTTCCCTAGCTCTGAACAGACCAACTTTGCCAGACTGAAGAAGCTTCATGTGTCTCAAAGCCACTAAATCGCACACTTTGGTAGCAATCAGATCTCAGTCGGGGTCTGCCCAGCGCCCAGCACACAGGGGCCCCTGTCTCAGTCACAGGCTCTAAATGCCATGGCAACGTGGTTATCCACCCCCGCCCCTGCTGCCTAACTCCTCCACTCTGACCCACTTGTCCCTCATACCTTTCAGGTTAGCTTTGCCCACTTATACCTGCCCCAATTCCTCGCCTATTGCTCCCACCTCCTCTGCCCTCCAGGCCCCTCCCTCATCTCACCTATATTTCCCTGGCCTTGATCACTTTTCCTGCCTGACCTGCCTGCACCCCACTCTACCTTCCCATGCCTGGCCCCCACCACCTACCCCAGACCCCTCTCCTCAGCCACCTCCCCAGAGCTCTCCTCCTGCCTGGCAACCTCCTGCCCTCCACCCTAGATCCCGTCCTCTTCTGACCAACCCCACCCTACACCCTAGGCTCCTTCTCCTCCCTGGTCACCCGCTACCTTGTACCAAGATCCCTTTCCCTGCCTGGCCACAGCCCACCCTCCATCCCAGGCTTCTCGCCTGCCTGTCAACCCTCTGCTCTCCATCTCAGACCCTGCCTGGCTACCTCTAGCTCCTCACCTCCACCAGGCTATTCTCACCACAAGCATCTCCTCCTTCCTGGCCACCTTTAGCCCAACCATCCCCTCCCTGCACCCTAAGGTGTCCCCTGCCTGTCCAGCTGTCCCCCACCTGTAGGAAGCAGGTCCCAGTGGGCGTGTTCTCCTTCAGGGACACGTTGTAGAAGTTGCTCCTGAACACAGGCTCATTATCATTGACGTCCTGCAGGGCCACGTACACCACAGTTGTGGAAGAGAGGACAGGAATCCCTCTGTCCATGGCCAGTACTGTCAGTTGAGGCTCAGGATCCTTCTCATAATCCAGGGGGGCAGCAGTGGTGATGATGCCTGTGGCTGGGTCAATGGTGAACCAGTTAGAGTGGGTGTTCTGGCTGTGTAGAATGCTGTACCGTACCTCCCCATTGGGACCCTGGTCCTTGTCACGGGCTGTCACCTGCAGGACAAAGCTACCCGGATAAACCACCTCAGGGATGCTCTGCTTGTATTCCTGCTGATCAAATAGTGGTGGATTGTCATTGACATCCATCACCTGCAGCACAAAGGCTGACTCTGCCCGCAGCGGAGGGGTCCCTGAGTCAGTGGCTGTCACCCGTAAGTCATAGGAGTCTCTCTCCTCCCGGTCCAGCAACTGGTCCACGCAGATCAAGTAGATGATATTGTCCTTAGTGGTGAGGGCAAATTTGCCATCTCCCCCCTCCAGAGAGACATTGACGTTGGAGTACTCACCATAGTCAGGGTCCGAGACAGAGATGCGTGCCACATACTGGCCAGGCTGGGCTCCCTCAGAGATCTGTGGTGAGCCATCCTCACTAAGGAAGATGATGGTCATGGTGGGCTGGTTATCATTGTAGTCGCGCACGTGGATGGTGACAAAGGCTGTGGTGACCTCTGGGTGTACAGCCTTGTCCCGTGCCTGCACCACCAACTCGTGCACCCTCCTCATCTCATAGTCCAGCCCCTTGTTGAGCTTGATGACACCCGTTCTTGCGTCTATGGTGAAGTACTGGTCAGGGTCACTCTGCCGCCGGTTGATCTCATACACCACAGCCCCATTATCACCTTCGTCTGCATCGGAGGCAAAGACCTGCAGGATGCTGCTGCCTGGCTTCAGGTTCTCAGAGATGAGGGTGTGGTACCGGCTCTGATTGAAGGCAGGTGCATTGTCGTTGATGTCCTGGATGGCCACATCCAACGTCATCTGAGAGCTCCTGGGAGGGGAGCCACCATCATAGGCCTCCAGCAGTAGGGAGTACGATGAGCAGTTCTCCCGGTCCAGGACATTGTTTACCACCAGGTCCAAGTAGAGGACCCCATTGGGGCCCCTGCGTGTCTCCAGACGGAAGGCCTGACCCACATTCTCGCCTTTGAGCATGTAACCCTGGGTATTCAGCAAGCCACTGTCAGCATCAAAAGCTGGGTCCAAGGGGAACCTGCTGCTGATGGGGGTGTGCTCTGGGATTTGAAAGGTGCGGTGGCGCTTGGGGAACATTGGCGCATGGTCATTGATGTCATTCACCTGGACAGTCACCTCCACGGTGACACCATCAGGGGTGACGGCAATGAAGCTGTAATGGTCTCGACTCTCCCGGTCCAGCACACGGGCGGTTTTGATGATGCCTGTGTTCTCATCTATCTCCAGGTCCGTGGTGACACCACTACCCTCCTGCGCAGAGATGAAGTACATGTAGGCAGTGGTGCTGGGGGGCAGGCCAGCACTAATGTCCCCAATGATGGTGCCAGCTGGCTGCTCCTCATCTATTTGTAAATCCAGGGTGCCCAGCATAGTAGAGCCATGACCTGGCCTCAAGCCTTCAAGTAGCAGCAGCTGCAGGAGCAGCTGGGCTGACCTCTTGAGGCACCCCATTGCCAACAACACCCTGAAGCTCTGGGCGCCGTCTCCTTTGCAGTGTGTGCTCCTTAATCCTGCAAGGAATGCAGATCAGAGGAGACTGGTCAGGAGGGCAGCAGCAAGCAAAGGGCAGGAAAAGCTTAAGGGAAGGGGAGCCCTGCCAGGAACCCCCCCTCGCCCCCCACCAGCCTCCTTGCTCTGGTTCCCTTCCACCATGCAGGGAGCCTAGGAGACCAAGAGGTTGCTGGGTAAAACTAGACCCAGAAACCAGGACAACACAGAGGAGCAGGAGCCTTTGCAGGGGCCTGAGAAGCTAGGGCTCGTTCTGTTCCAGGCAGGCTGTGGACCTACCCAAAAGCTCAGGTTTCTATGTACATCAGCAATTCTCAGACTGTGGGTTAGGACCCCATTGTAATCGAGTTGCCAGGGCTGACTTAGACTGCTGGTGCTCAGGGCTGAAGGCGACTCTGTGGCAGGGCTCAGGTACAGAAGCCCTCAGGGTTCGGCTTTGACCTCCTTCCCCAATCCAGGGCAGTGGGAATCAGGTAGCAGGTTTAAAACAAACAAAAGGAAGTTTTTCTTTACTCAGCGCACAGTCAACCTGTGGAACTCCTTGCCAGAGGATGTGGTGAAGGCTAGGACTTAACAGCGTTCAAAAAAGAGCTAGATAGATTCACTGAGGTCAGGTCCCTCAATAGCTATTAGCCAGGATGTAGGAATGGTGTCCCTAGCCTCTGTTTCTCTGGAAATTCCTTTATTTGGCACTGGTGGGGTCACATCTGGAGTATTGCATCCAGTTCTGGCCCCCCCTCACTATAGAAAGGATGTGGACACATTGGAGAGGGTCCAGCCGAGGGCAACCAAAATGATTAGGGGGCTGGACCACATGAGCTATGAAGAGAGGCTAAGAGATTTGGACTTATTTAGTCCGCAGAAGAGAAGAGTGAGGGGAAGTTTTTGGAGAATGTTGGGGATAACTTCCTGGTACAAGTGCTGAAGGAACTGACCAGGGGCCATGAGCAGCTTGACCTGATGCTCACAAACAGGGAGGAACTAGTAGGGGAAGTAGAGGTGGGGGACAACCTGGGAAGCAGTGATCATGAGATGGTCGATTTCAGAATCCTGACCAAAGGAAGAAAGGAGAGTAGCAAAATACACACCCTGAACTTCAGAAGAGCAGACTTTGACTCCCTCAGAGAACTTATGGGCAGGATTCCCTGGGATGCTTACATGAAGGGAAAAGGAGTCCAGGAGAGCTGGCAGTATTTTAAAGAAGCCTTATTAAAGGCACAGGAAGAAATCATCCTGATGCGCAGTAAGAAAAGCAAATATGGTAGGGGACCAGATTGGCTTACTGGGGACATCCTTGGTGAGCTTAAACACAAAAAGGAAGCTTACAAGAAGTGGACACTTGGACAGATGACTAGGGAGGAGTATAAATATATTGCTCAAGAATGCAGAGGAGTTATCAGAAAGGCGAAAGTGCAATTGGAATTGCAGCTAGCAAGGGATGTGAAGGATAACAAGAAAGGTTTCTACAGGCATGTTAGCAATAAGAGGGTGATCAGAGAGGGTGTGGGGCCCTTACTGGATGAGGGAGGTAACCTAGTGACAGATGATGTGGGAAAAGCTGAAGTACTCAATGCTTTCTTTGCCTCTGTCTTCACGGACAAGGTCAGCTCCCAGATAAATGCACTAGGCAACGCAGTATGGGAAGGAGGTGGACAGCCCTTGGTGGGGAAAGAACAAGTTAGGAACTATTTAGAAAAGCTAAACATACACAAATCCATGGGCCCGGATTTAATGCATCTGAGGGTACTGAGGGAGCTGGCAAATGTCATTGCGGAGCCTTTGGCCATTATCTTCGAAAACTTGTGGAGATCGGGAGAGATCCCGGATGATTGGAAAAAGGCAAATGTAGTGCCCATCTTTAAAAAAGGGAAGAAGGACAACCCAGGGAACTACAGACAGCCTTACCTCAGTCCCCGGAAAAATCATGGAGGGATCCTCAAGGAATCCATTTTGAAGCACTTGGAAGAGGGGAAAGTGATCAGGAATAGTCAATATGGATTCACGAAAGGCAAGTCGTGCCTGACCAATCTGATTAGCTTCTATGATGAGATAACTGGCTCTGTGGATATGGGAAAGTCAGTGGATGTGATATACCTTGACTTTAGCAAGGCTTTTGATACGGTCTCCCACAATATTCTTGCCATCCAGTTAAGGGAATATGGATTGGATAAGTGGACTGTAAGATGGATAGAAAGCTGGCTAGACTGTCGGGCCCAACGGGTAGTGATCAATGGCTCGATGTCAAATTGGAGGTCAGTTTCTAGCAGAGTGCCCCAAGGATCGGTTCTTGGACCGGGTCTGTTCAACATCTTTATTAATGACCTGGATGAGGGGATGGATTGCACTCTCAGCATGTTTGCAGATGACACTAAGCTAGGGGGAGAGGTAGGTATGGTGGAGGGCAGGGACAGAGTCCAGAGTGACCCGGACAGATTAGAGGATTGGGCCAAAAGAAATCTGATGAGGTTCAACAAGGACAAGTGCAGAGTCCTGCACTTGGGACGGAAGAATCCCAAGCATTGTTACAGGCTGGGGACTGAATGGCTAAGTAGCAGTTCTGCAGAAAAGGACCTGGGTGTTACAGTGGATGAGAAGCTGGATATGAGTCAACAATGTGCCCTTGTAGCCAAGAAGGCTAATGGCATATTAGGGTGCATTAGGAGGAGCATTGCCAGCAGATCCAGAGAAGTGATTATTCCCCTTTATTTGGCTCTGGTGAGGCCACATCTGGTGTATTGTGTCCAGTTCTGGGGCCCCCACTACAGAAAGGATGTGGACGCATTGGAGAGGGTCCAGCGGAGGGCGACCAAAATGATTAGGGGGCTGGAGCACATGACCTATGAGGAGAGACTGAGGGATTTGGGCTTGTTTAGTCTGCAGAAGAGAAGAGTGAGGGGGAGATTTGATAGAAGCCCTCAACTTCCTGAAGGGAGGTTCCAAAGAGGATGGAGAAAGGCTGTTCACAATAGTGATGGATGGCAGAACAAGGAGCAATGGTCTCAAGATACAGTGGGGGAGGTCTAGGTTGGATATTAGGAAAAACTATTTCACTAGGAGGGTGGTGAAATACTGGAATGGGTTACCTAGGGAGGAGGTGGAATCTCCATCCCTAGAGGTTTTTATGTCCCGGCTTGACAAAGCCCTGGCTGGGTTGATTTAGACGGGATTGGTCCTGCTTTGGGCAGGGGCTGGACTTGATGACCTCCTGAGGTGTCTTTCAGCCCTAGGATTCTATGAAATGGGTGATGGGGTGGGATCATGTGAGGATTACCTGGTGTGTTCCCTCCCTCTGGAGCATCTGGTATTGGCCACTGTCGGCAGACAGGACACTGGGCTAGAAGGACCTTTTCTCTCACCCAGTATGGCTGCTCTTATGTTCTTATGACTCAGGCTTCCATCCCCACTTCTGGAGTTGCCAGAAGAGGGTGACAGTGCAATGACGCCTGAGAGCCCCTGCTGCACATGCACTGTGGCTGGTTCCCTTTCCAGGAGCTATCCCTCATGGCCCCACACTTCCTGACTGCAAGAGTGCAAGCTGCTCTGGAGCAGGGTCCCGAAGATGAGTGCCAGCCAGGGCTCCTGAGTTCTAGTCCCAGTGCTAACCCTGACTGTAGGCAGCCTTTTCCCTTGCCTGTGTCTCCATTTCCCCTCTGTAAGGGGGTGTCTACACTGCACTTTTATTTCCAAATAACAATGTGAGAGTCTACACAGCCATTCCATTATTTTGAAATAATTTCAAAATAACGGACGGCTTATTCTGAAATCTGTAAACCTCATTCTACGAGGAATAACGCCTATTCCAAAATAGCTATTTCGAAATAAGGCACGTGTAGATGCTCCACTCTCCAGGGCCATTCTAAGTTATTCCTCCCCAGGGCGTCTTGGAGCTCTATATCGAGATAGCACGTCTACATTAGGGAAGCCTGTCTCAGACTAATTTTGAGGCTTCCCTGCAGTATAGATGTGCTATTTCGAAATTAGCTCTTTTGGAATAACTATTCAGGAATAGTTTATTTCAAAATAAGCGTGCAGTGTAGATGTACCCTAAATGAGCATAGCTAGATCTGCCCTGTGAGGCTGGAGGAGAGGTTCCAGGACTGCAGCTTGCCATGGCACTAAGCAATGTCATCATTACCGGAGCAGAAGTGGCCCCTCATTCAGGCAGGGCACAGAAATCTGGCCCTGAGTGGCAAGAGCACAGTGAGAATGTGGCAGCTGGCTCCGAGCCCACTGGCTTTCCCTGCATTTTCTCCCTGTCCCATGCACCCTTTGCAGCCTGCACTCCTCCTTTGTCTCCTTCTCCATGCTTCTTGGCTTCTAGCTCCTTTGCTCCAGACCCTTCACTCCCTCTTCTGTATCTTCAGCTTACCGCAGTGGTAGGGGAGGGATGGGCAGGGGCGGGTGGATGTGATGCTGCTGCAGCTACATGGCTCACCCTTCCCAGGAGGAAGCAAAGTGACTGAGCAATCAGGAAGCTCATCAAGGCGCATCAGCCCCAGTGCTGCTCTTAGTCCCTGGTAAAGCAGGGCTTAGTGGTCGGCAGAGATGGCGGCAGCATGAGCTCATACTTGGCCTCCCTTGAAAGCATTTGCTAGCGGTCCCATAACCACGTTCAGGAGCTGCTCGTGTCAGACATGGGGCGGCAGGAACTTCCCTGCTTTCAGGGATGGTGATGGCTGCTGGCTTCCAGCAAGTGATAAAGCACCCCACTAAAGAGTGTGACTGGACCAGCTGAAGCACCCCATCGCAGAAGTAAGCCTTTCCAGGGACCCAGGACTCCTGAGTTCAGTTTCCAGCTCAAGATGTTGAAACTGGCCTTGTACAAATATCTGCCCTGCAAACCACACCAATTGCTGACATGGAGTGTGATCATAGGAAAACATTTCCTATATTTTTAGTTTCTTTCAATGCAGATTAACACCTGGAGCCAGAGCGGCAGCTGGTCCCCAGCACCCCGTGGGTCTCCATGGACCAGGGTTTAGTAACCACTGTTTTAGAGTCCCAAAAGGATAACAGAAGTCAGTGGGAATTACTCATAGCCTGGCACTGGCTGCAAGTTAGACATTTGCCACTGCGTCGCTGGACAGCCCTGAACACTCCCTTCACTGCCCCCTGCTAGAGTAGTGATGATGACACTTACCTAGAGTGGGGGTGGTTCAGTGGCCTCAGTGTGTGAATGGGCAACAAACAGTTCCTGGCAGCTGAGACAGGCTAGACCCTTGACTTGCACTGAGTCTCAAGTGATGTGGCTTGCTGGGCCCATGCTGAGTCAGGCTAAGGACGGCCCCTGGGGTTTAGGCCCAGGGCGGAGGCTAGGGCAGATGGGGAGCAGGGGGTCTGTCTCATGGAAAAGAAAGGCGAGAGAAGGAGCTGGAGGGTGACAGAGAAACAAAGGCTCAGTGCTACAGTGGCATAAACAGAAGTGGGTAAACTAAAGGCCATATTTCCCAAAGGAGACCTGGATAAACTCCAGTTACCCAAATGCAACCTGAACTACCCTGCTGACAGAAGAGAAAGTCCCATTAGCATTAGGAAAAAAGCAAAGCGAGGCAGGTGCTGGATGAATTTGGAAGGTGATGGTGGAAAGAAGGAAGCTGAGGGGTTTCGAGGACAGCTGGGTGTGTGTGGAGCATGTGCAAACTCATAATTCCTGTCTCCCATTTGCCTGGTAGGGCTGGGAACCGGGAGCTTCAGGCCGGTAACCTTTTCCTCCTTCTCCCTGGCCCCCATGCCTGGCTGCTGCATCTCCCTGCTTCTCCTGACTGGGCATTGGGAGCAAGCTGTTCAAGGCACTGGGAGCGCTGCATCCTGAGGAGCCTCAGAGGCTCAGGCCGGTGGGGAAGGCTGCGGTGACCTCAGTGGATGCAGAGTCACCAAATCCGAGCAGCTGCTTCCAATTAGCGGATAGTTCAGTGCAAGGGGCTGGGGCGGCTGGTCCAAGCCCTGCCTGTGTAATGTGAGCCAGGCTGCCTCGTTCGCTTACTCCCCTCCCCTCCTGGGGCACTGAGCTCCCTATAAAAATCAATGGCAGACTCAGCCACCCTGCAGAAAGCCATTAGCCAGCAGCACTGCCCCCTCCCCACAGGCCAGGACTCCAGACTCCAGAGCTGGGAGGGATGCAGAGGGAGAGACAGATTGTGTTCTGGACTGATGTGCACTGGGTTCCCCTCAGCAATGCACCTCCAGCTTCACTCATGTCCCGGGGCCTCCAATACCTACCTGGCACAGGGCTGACATAGCAGAAATACCGAGGGAGCCAAGTGTGGGGAAGGAGAAGGGGGTTATTAACAAGCAGGGGAAGGAAACAGCATGAAAACCAAGAGCACATCCAACTGGCCATCCAGAAACAGAATTTCCTGTCGCCTGGCATATCTAGGGCAGGATTCCCTCTAAGCAGGGCCAGACTGAGGCATGGGCGAGCCGGGCAGCTGCCCGGGGCGCCAACCGATGGGGGACGCCTAATGGCAGCTGTAAGGGGCGCGCGGCGTCCCTTATAGCTGCCATCAGGCGCCGCGCGCCCGGCCCCCGCAGCGCCAGCCCAGCGGCACCGGTCAGCAGCGCCCTTCCCCCCACGGCCACGGGGCCCTGCACGGCCCGGCGTGCGCGCCAGCAGCGGTGGCCGGGCTGGGCAGCGCATGCGCTGTGCGTCCTGGGGGCAGGCCCCGGGCTGCGTGCCAGCAGCCGTGGCCAGCCCGCGCATGCACCGTGAGCCCCGGGGGCGGGCCCACGCATGCGCCGTGTGCCCGGGGGTGGCGCCGCGCATCCGGGCCCGGGGCGCCAAAAGGGCTCGGGCCAGCCCTGCCTCTAAGCCAGGGGTGGGCAATAATTTTAGATGGGGAGACACTTCAAACATTTTTGAAGTGGCCCCTGGCTGCCCTGGAAGAGGCAGAGCCACGGGTGGAAGGGGCGGGGCTAGGACACTTCTGTGCTTCCCCACCCACAAGCCCTGATTGGTCTGGAGGTGAGGGAAGCACATAAAGCCTTGCCCCGAGAACTGCCAGAAGTCCCTCTAGGGCGAGGCGCCCAAGCCCCTGGCAACAGGAGGAGACTTTGACCTAGGGGCAGGCGGAGCGCGCATCAAGGCCTGGGGGCGGAGGGGAGCAAAGGAAGTCTTTTGCTCCCTGCCCCTGCCCTGCAAGGGGGTGCCACATTTAGAGTCAACCGCCAGCTGGCGTGGGGGGACACTTCACACTTTCCCCTGTCCCCAGACCCTGATTGGCCTGGGGGCAGGGGAGTGGGAGGGCATCTACGGGTCAGATCAACCCTTTTGGCTGGCTGGATGCAGCCCATGGAGACCCTTTTGCCCAACCCTGCTCTAAGCTTTGCAGTTGCCTAATTAGTTGACTACTTGCATTTCCCTCCCCCCTTGCTGCCTCTGTATCAGAAGCAGGAAGGGGGTGGGAACAGGAGTTGGTGCTGGGGGAAGCCAGTTTAAAACCATCTCCGCGGTGCTGCCTACCCCCTCCTGTGCTGCTGCTTCTATCAGAGGCAGCAGCGCGGCAGGGGAGGAGAAGGAGGGAAGGCTGCCACAAAGCAGCCCAGACTAGCCGTGGGCAGAGGCTTCTCCAGCCAGGAAGGCAGTCCAGCTTGTACTAGGGCCAGGACCTATCCCCACTGTGCCTCTGCATTTTAAATGTAGTAACTGCCTGAGTGCCTGGCTCCTACTACATTTAAACTGCAGAGATGCAGCGGTGTTAGCTCCTGGATCTGGCAGGGGCTGGGACTGAGCCGCCTCCCTTAGCGACTAATTGTGTAGTCGATAGAATTTTTATTGACTACACAATTAGTCATTACCTGCCTCTGAACAACCTTGTGCCTAGTAAGTCCCACACAAGGGCTCAGGGCTGCCGCTGTGCACTGGCATTCTGTGGCCTCCTCTCCACCAGCTGCAGCAGCTCCCTCCTAGGGTTGGAGGAGCACATCCCTCCCCAGCTGCAGCAGCTCTCCTCTGGCCTCAGCACGGGGGAGAGATACATTCCTCCAGCCCCAGCAGCAGGGCCGGATTATGAAAGGGGCATCCATTAAAGCCCCTGTGTTCCAGGTCAGTACTTCTTAGGGGGAGTGGCAGCTCCACACATTACCATTGCCTCCTCCCCCGCTCCCTGTCCACTGGAGCCTGGTCACCATGAATGCCAGGAAGATCTACCCCCCATGCTGCCCTTGCCTGGAGACTCCACTTCTTCAGCTCCCATTGGCCAAGATTTCCAGCCAATGGGAGCTGTGGGGGTAGTGCCTGCAGGTGAGTGTGGAGCCACATAAAGCCACCTTTTCCCCAGCCCCCCCAAATGAGGACTGCCCCAAGTAAGCACTGCATCCCCCAATCCTTGGCCCCAGCCCTGAGCCCCCTCCCACACCCTGCACCCCAACCCAGAGCCCCCTTCTGCATCCTAACTACCACCGAGACCCCCAGACCCGCACTCCAACCTCCTACCCTGAGTGCGCTCCCACACACCAGACCTCTTGGCCCCAGCATGGAGCCTCCTTCTGCACCTCAAACCTCTCATTCCCAGTCACACCCCACATTCCCAGCCAGAACCCTCACCCCCCAACACCTTGCCCCTCCTACACTCAGAACCCCTCGCCCCCATCTCTGCCACAGATCATCCAGCTGCAGTTTTGTTTTGTTCTGTTCTGTGCAACACTATGGAGGTGATACATTGCACATCATCTCCCATGTTGGTGCACAGAACAAAATTCTTTCTGTGCACGGACATATAAAATTAGAAGGAACACTGTAGCTGAAGTGTAATTGCCATCTCGGAAGCCATACCCGCACTAGCTCTCACTGAGCCACCAGCTGGAAACTGAAGTGTAGCTGCAGCAAGACAAGCCCACTGGCTTGACTAGAGCTAGAGTGGGAGTGTCTACCCAAAACGCAAATTACGCCTGCAGCTCCAGTGCAGATGTATCCAAAGTGCCATCTACTAGGTATGGACACCCAGGCACCACTGACCCCTATTGGGAGGATGGTGAAGGGAATGGCACAGAGGGCATGACCATGCTACAAAGATGGCTGCTGTGCCCAAGCACAGTCAAAGACAATGCAAATAGTGCTATTCCTGCATGCTGGCTCCACAAAAAGAAGTGCCCAGTTTGCACAGCGCTGGTGAGTCTTCATCTGAAATACTTTGTGTGCAGTTCCCATGTTTCAGAACAATGAATTCAAACTGGAGCAGGTGCAGAGAAGGCTACTAATGGGATGATCCAAAGAACGGGAAAAATCTCTCTTCTGAGGGGACTGAAAGAGCTTGAACAAGGAATCTGGTGGCTATCCAGGCATAAGCCAAAGAGCTGAACCAAGAGAAGGCTGAGGGGAGATGCGATTCCTCTCTATGATTACAGGGGAGGGATAAATAGATGGGAGGGAGAGGGGTTAAGTGCCAGTGTGAATACAGAAATAAATGGACATAACCAGGCCAAAGGTTTTGAAACATCAGAGTGAAGTTTTCAAGCAGCCTTCTAAGGGAAGCGGTGGAGGCAAAAACACCCATTTGGCTTCAAGACTGAGCTGGTAAATGTATAGAGCAGATGGTAGATGGGACTGCCTACAATGGCCGATGGCCCATCAACATTCACCAATGGCTGGTGACCGGACATTAACTGGTGGGGGGGAGGGGCGGGGGGAAGGGGGAGAAGACAGGGGCTCTGAGTGACTGCAGAAATCCTATCCCAGAGTCTGCTTGGTGGGTCTTGCCCACGTGCTCAGAGTCTAACTTGTAACCATATCTGGAGTCAGAAAGGAATTTTCCCCCAGGAGCTCTGACTAGATGGTCACGATAGTCCCTCCAGGCTTTAAAATCTGAGTCTATGAGGTCCCTACATGTGTAAAATGTTATTGAGCTCAGCTGATTCCAGACCAGAGCTAGCACGGGCTGTGAGGTAGTACCTTGTCTGAGTGAAGCGCTCCATTGTTACCCTAGAACAGGCTCCTCTTTGCTATTATTCATGCAGGCTCCCCGGTACCTACCACTTCAAACTCCTGGCCTACAGAGCCAGCCAAAGCCCACCAATGACTGGCAGTGGTTCTGCTTTCCAACCCCTACCCCCTACCCAGCTTGCACACGGCCAGCACCCTGAGCCATCTAATGTCAGTACCAGGCAAATTAGTTGAAACAATAGTAAAGAATAAAATTGTCAGACACATAGAAGAACACAATTTGTTGGGCAAAGGTCAACATGGTTTCTGGAAAGGGAAATCATGTCTTACTAATCTATTGGAGTTATTTGAAGGGGTCAACAAACATGTGGACAAGGGGGATCCAGTAGATATAGTGTACTTAGATTTCCAGAAAGCCTTTGACAAGGTCCCTCACCGAAGGCTCTTACGTAAATGAAGTTGTCATGGGATAAGAGGGAAGATCCTTTCAAGGACTGAGAACTGGCCTGTCTTTTCCTTAAAAGACAGGAAACAAAGGGTAGGAATAAATTCATGGAGGTTAAGTCCATTAATGGCTATTAGCCAGGATGGGTAAGGAATGGTGTCCCTAGCCTCTGTTTGTCAGAGGGTGGAGATGGATGGCAGGAGAGAGATCGCTTGATCATTACCTGTTTGGTTCACTCCCTCTGGGGCACCTGGCATTGGCCACTGTCGGCAGACAGGATACTGGGCTGGGTGGACCTTTGGTCTGACCCAGTCTGGCCGTTCTTATGTTCTTATGTGCAGTCTGGAACTGCAAATGCCTTGAGCAAAAGCTGGCTCTGCAGCAGCCAGATAAACACCCACCGGCACTCCAGCCCCTCTCAGAATAAACTGGACCATAGCTTTGTCATGCACACAACACACTCCCAGCTAACATATGTATACACAACTCCCCTCTCAAAAACACACACACAGTGTCACACTCACATGTTCAATATACCCCCAGCTGGCTCACAGGAGCGGCCCGTCCATATAGGCGAACTAGGCGGTCACCTAGGGCTCCAAGTTAAATGGGGCACCAAATGGTGGTGCAATATCATTGAGGGGTTTGGAAGTGGGGGCGCTGATTGCATGGTTCGCCTAGGGTGCCAGTTGCTGGCAGCTAGTTTAGGGCCGCCCCTGCTGGCTCAGATGCACACACAACCCTCTCGCTCTCTCACATACACAGACACAGTGTCTCTCACTTGCACAATACACTCCCACAATACATGCCCAGTTGGTGCACACACACTTTTACCCTGTGTCTTCTCTTGTCTCTCAGAGACACACATGCAATACCTCCCCCGGCTGGAGCGCACACTCTCTCTCTTCACATATACACACACTATGGCTCTCACACAGTAGCTTAGATGCACACACAACCATCTCTCTCATACACATACACAGTGTCTGTCACTCCCACAAGACACCCCCAGTTGGTGCACAAACACTCTCACAGTGTGTGGCTTTCTGTCTCACACATACCCACAGTATGTCTCTTGCCCAAACAATGCATTCAGTGGGAGGGCATACACACAATGCACTCACAGCTGGCATGCACAACCGTTTCTGGCACACCCAGCTGGCAGGCTGCAAACACACAATACCCTCACAGCTGTTTCTGCACAAACACACTCACAGTCTCACGCATACCCTCTGTGCACACGCAGCCTGCACCTCAGTGGCCTGACACGTTTCCGGAGCGTGGCCAAAGCCGCTGCCACGCCACACACAGCATCTGCACCCCCGCCCCACCCATGCACCCCCTTCCAGGCTCCACACCCCATTGTCTCGAGCAACCGACAGAACAACAAAGCGCTCGCTCGGCTTCCCATGCAGGAATTTGCCGGAGGGGCCGTGTAAACGGGGGCGGGTCGGGAATCTAGTTCTTAACCCCGCCCCTTCCCGGACAGGCGCGCCTCTGGGCTCCGGAGCGGGTACCTGGGCCATGGTGTGAGGGATGCAGAGCAGAGGCCGAGATGGGAACGGGGGCGGGGCTGCGGGGACGCGCCAGCAATGCGGGAGCCAGCTCCAGTCTCACCGCAAGAGGAGCACAAAGCGGCCGTCCCCGCTGCGTCTGGGCGCAGGCCCGTGCAGAGGCGTCTAAGTGGGGGAGGAAAGCTAGGGAGAGGGCGGAGAGCTGGGGAACGGGGAGGAAGCGGGGACTGAGGGGCGGGGAGCCGGAGGGCGGGTGTGCGGGGAGTCGGAGGATGGGGTCTGAAGGTGGGTATGGGGGTGCGGGATCGGGGAGCCGAGGGAAGGACGAGAGGGGTGAGGGGTCGAGAAGCGGAGGGGAAGACGGAGGTTGCGGGAAGACGGGGAGGAACGAGAGGGAGGCGGGGTCGAGGAGCGGGCGGACGGGGGTTGGGAGGAGGGCGAGGAACCGGAGGGAAGAGAGGGGTTGCGGGGAGCCGGGGGAGGGACGAGAGGGGTGCATGGTCGAGGAGCGGGGGACGGAAAAGGGGTGCGGGGTCGAGGAACGGAGGGTTGGGGGCAGGAACCGGCGGGAGGGGCGAGAGGGGAGTTGCGGGGGGCCGAGGGACGAACGGGGGAGCGGGGGAACGAGAGAGGGGTTGCGGGGGCCGGCGGTGGGGTCCGGCCCCAGCGCTCAGCACTTACACCCGTCCGGCTCCGCGCTCAGTCACAGCCCCGGGCAGCGCCCCTGGGGAGCCGGGCGCCGACTCCCCATCGCTGCAGCCAAGGTGCTGTGCCCGCTGCCCCAGGTCGCTGCCTCCGTCCCCGAGCTCCGCAGGCTGCTCGGGAGCCGGGGCCGCAGGGTCCACACAGGGCTGAGCGCAGGCTCCTGCTGCAACCCGATCCGGCTGCCCCCTTCCCCTTCCCCGCTCCCTCCTTTCTTTCCATCCCCCGCCCCAGGCTGCGCGGCTCCTCGCGCCACCGGGAGCCAGTCCAGGGAAACATTGAGCCGCGCACAGCTGGGCTGGAATAGGGGCTGCCTGCGCGGGGCGGGGCGGGGGGGGAGGGGGCCAGGGAGCGGAGAAGGACTAGTGAAGGAAGAGAGTGGGATGAGGAGCAGAGAAGAGCTGGAGAAGGGGAGGGGGGAGTGTGATGGGGGCAGGGATGGGAGGGAGAACCCTGAAGACATAGTGAAGGGAGGGGAAGGGAACAGAGAATCAGTGAGGGGTGGGGTTGGGGCAGAGAGGGGGACCGGTGACTAAAAATGGCTAGTGAGGGGGAAGGGATGACAGGGGGAGCAGAGATTAGGGGTAGGGATGGGGGGCAGAGAAGAGCGAGTGAGGGGCGGGATAAGGAAAAATGTGCATTGTGAGCTGGCTGTGCAGAGCTCTTTCTCTTCCCTATAAAATGCCCTTTTTCTGAGCACAGCCCTTGGGCTCTGAGTCTCCTGCAACCTAGAAATGCCTGGGCCAATCTCAAACCTCCCCACCTCTTCTGCTGTGTCCTTTCCCCATCCTTACAGCTGCAAAGGCCCCTGGAAGGGGAGGGGGAAGGGAGGGATGGGGAATTACTAGGGTGACCATATTTCCTATGCTGAATACAGGACATCTGGTAAAAAATTACTCATATTCAAGCCCACTCAATGGCAACCAATCAGAACTGTTCAGTACAAAAGTTCAAATTAACATAAACTTGAAGAAGTCCCCACTAAGAAGAAATACTGCCGAGCTGGCATCTTCTCATTTCCTAACTTATCTTTAGAGTGCCCACGGGGGAGGGGTAACACACACACACCTGTACCCCTCTTTCACATGGGGGGGATAGCCAACCCATTCACCCTCCCTGTCTGGCACACCCTGCCCTCCATGCCTGGCTGGCCCTCAGACAGACCTTCCTCACCTAGGACCTGGCACCACATCTTCCCAAGGCAACAGGAGTGGACATGTGGGGGCACATCCTCCCCCTCCCAAGGCTCACACCAGTGTGGTCAGCAGCAGCCTTTTGGCGCTCGCAGGAGGCAAATTGCTTCCAGTTGCTGTGTAGGAAGGGCGAGGGGGAGGGGGAAGGGATGACCTAGCCCACGTCTTTTCAGATTCTCCCCCCCCCCCCCGCTCCATGGCTGCAAGCAGCTTGTTCCTTCCTGCCCATGCAGTGTCAAAAGGCAGCCGACACCTCCAGGTTGCTGCTGGCCACTGACATAACCCAGCTGCCTCCTGTTGCCCTACTGCTCCAGTATGGGGAGGAAGGTGTTGCGCCCTAAGGCTACCTTGTGCACCAGGGTCTATGGAAACTGCCCAGAGAGGTGGCTCAGCAGGGGAAGGTGTCTAGGGGACAGAGCAGCCTCATGTTCCCTGAGGGCAGGACCCAGGGGGTGAAGAAGGTGCTAAGCCCCTGTCCCTGGGGCTGTTGGGGAGCCTGCAGGTTCAGGGTGTGAAGAGGCTGGAAATCGCATGTCCCCACCACCATGCCAGAGCTTAGCAGAGGGGCGGAGAGCCTATGGGGCTTTGGAGCAGGCTCATATCAGCACCTCCTGGCAGTGCACCAAACCAGAGGCTTTTGGGCTTTCCCGGGGTGCCTGCCCAGCCTGAGAGCAGCTGCTGGTGCCCTGGGAGCTCTGACTAGGGGCTGGTTCTCCACCCAGTGCCGGGAGGGGGACCAGTCCAACAGCAGGGATATGGAAGCGCAGTGAGGTGAAGGGGCAAAGCAAGGAAAGCAGAGTGAAGGGGAGCACACAAAGGGCTGATGGGTGGACACCAGAGGCTGCTGCCTAGTACCTTCCCACCGTTGCCAGCCACCGCAGCTTGCAACGCATGGCCAGTGCTGACCAGAAACAAGATGGGGGCAGGGAACACGGGGAGGGCTATGCTGATGAAACAGCAGGGGAGCATGCAGTATTCTCACCCCACCAGCTGCCTTGTAGTCCCACCCCCATCAGTGGCCACTGATCCCCTCTGCTCACTGCTGGTGGGGGGACAGCTGGTGAGCAGGGATCTAGCCAGCAGCAAGACCTGCCAGTACTGATGTGGGGGACAGAGGTGCTGCATGGGGGTCCACAAAGGGTTGTGTGCCCCACAAACACTGTGGGAGGGGCAAGGGGCCAGCAGCTGGCAGGCAGATCCTATGGATGGTTTGCCCAATGGCCCTCAGCCTGTACATTGGGGGGTCCTGTGGGACTAGCAGGAAGTCTGGCACTGGCAGCAAGGATCGGGCTCCCCACACTCACAGCAGTGGGAAGCAGAATGACCTGGGCCTAGAGTCTGGACCACTCCGCTTTGCTCTCTGGCTACCAGCTTTGTTGCTCATGGGCAGGTAGAGGAGCTTGGGAGAAAGGGTGGAAACCTCCCCCCCACACACACACACTCACTGTTGGTAGGAAGCAGAGTGACAGTTTGTGTGAGTGGGATGGTCTGACCCTTGCTGCTGGTGCCAGGCCCCCTGCTGATGCCCTGGGCCATAGGACTCAAGGGAGGGGGGGCTGGGGAAAAGGTGGGTCTGGGATGGGGGGGTGGGGTGGGAAGAAGTGGGGCCCTGCCCTGGGGAGGAGTCACAGGGGGATCACCTGACTGGTATCCCCCTTCTGTCCCTCCCCAATCACCACTGACAGGAGAGATAAAAAATAGGGGCCAATTTGCAAGTCTGTAAGAAAAGTTGGGACACCTCCAGGAGATCTTAAATAAGGAACAGTCCCTTTGAAAAGTAGTCGCCTAGGAATTAGCTGCTGCATAGAGCCCAGCATGGGAATAACTGGGAGCCACTGATTCCTGCCCCTGAAGTGCTGCTGCTGCCCCTGAAGTGCTGCCACCCAATGGGGTGGGCAGTAGAGACAGGCCACGTGGGCCTGGCTGGGCCAGGTACCCTTCTCTTAGACTGCATCTACAGTCTTGGGAGAGAGTCACAGCTAGGGACCCCCTTGACTTTCCCAGCGCTGGCCCTGACTGAGCTAGTCCCCTTTGAGCATCATTCTTCCTCAGGAACCTTTGAGCTAGTTAACACCACAGTGAAAAGAAGGGGCCTGCATTTTGCGTTTGAACTTTCAGCAAGGCCTGGACAAAGTCCTTCCCAAGCAGATCCTGAAGAAACCAACAGATCTTGGCAAGGCACCAGGGATGGGATGGGGCTGCACTATCCTAACCCTAAACCTGGCAAGGCACTGGGGTTAGGGTTAGGGTTAGGGTTAGGGTTAGCGAGTGAGGCGGGATAAGGAAAAATGTGCATTGTGAGCTGGCTGTGCAGAGCTCTTTCTCCTCCCTATAAAATGCCCTTTTTCTGAGCACAGCCCTTGGGCTCTGAGTCTCCTGCAACCTAGAAATGCCTGGGCCAATCTCAGACCTCCCCACCTCTTCTGCTGTGTCCTTTCCCCATCCTTACAGCTGCAAAGGCCCCTGGAAGGGGAGAGGGAAGGGAGGGATGGGGAATTACTAGGGTGACCATATTTCCTACGCTGAATACAGGACATCTGGCAAAATTACTCATATCATTCTGCCTCTCTTGTCCTACCCCCAGGCACAGTACTGTACAGGGGGGTTGCATGATCCAGTGGAAGGGCCTGGCCTGTCACTGTTTCCTGATAGATGGCATTAGGATTTGAACTGGCTCCAGCTCAGCCTCACTTCTGATTCTCAGATCAGTCTGTGGAACTCCTTGCCAGAGGATGTTGTGAAGGACACGACTATAATAGGATTCAAAGAAAGAGCCAGATGAATTCATCAAGGATAGGTCCATCAATGGCTATTAGCCAGGAGGGGCAAGGAAGGTGTCCCTAGCCACCGTTTGTCAGAAGCTGGAAATGGGTGTTAGGCAGGGATGGCCCGTGCCTATAGGCAAACTCGGCAGCTGCCTAGGGCGCCAAGTTCTCACTCTTTTGGCCTTGTAACTGAGGCTTGAGACAAATGGAGCCAAAGTAATAATGAATTATTAAGGCTTCTTGGAATTGAAAGAGGAAAGAATTTTAAGGAAAACTTATGCAGAGTTGTGTTGTATTCAACTACCAACATGATGTCTATGTTCAGTAACAACTAGTGATCCCAGAGTTCCATTCAGAGTATCCTATTATATTTATATTATATTTCTCTGTATTTTAACTTTGTTTTCTCCTTTTTTTATTTTGGATAGTTGTTTGCGAATATCTCTATATCCATGGCTACATTTTCATCTGTTCTTTTATATAGGAAGGTTTTAACTTATTTAATAAATACTTAACAATTCAGAGTATTATTATTATTATTACTATTATATTTTAAATATATTTTTTGTACTGAACATAACTGAGGACTGGCCATAAAGAGTAATCGGCAAAGGGGAGATCATTATGCTTGTGCATGAGAACATAAGACCAGCCATACTGGATCAGACCAAAGTTCCATCTAGCCCAGTATCTTCCAACAGTGGCCAATGCAAGATGTCCCAGAGGGAGTGAACAGAAAAGGTAATCATAATTTTATCCCTCTCCTGTTATTCATTTCCAGCCTCCGACAAACAGAGGCTAGGACACCATTCCTACCCATCCTGGCTAATAGCCATTGATGGACCTAACCTCCATGAATTTATCTAGTTCATTTTGAACCCTGTTAAGTCCTGGTCTTCACAACCTCATCTGGCAAGGAGTTCCACAGGTTGACTGTGCACTGCGTGAAGAAAAACTTTCTTTTGTTTCAAACATGCTACCTATTAATTTCATTTGGTGACTTCTAGTTCTTTTAATATGGGAACAAGTAAATGATTTTTCCTTATTCACTTTTTCCACACCAGTCATGCCCCCCCCCTAGTCGCCTCTTTTCTAAACTGCAAAGTTCTAGTCTTTTTAATCTCTCTTCAATCTACTGCATCTGCAGTAGACTTTTCCACCTCTGTTACAAGTCTGTATTGGCCACTTTGCAATTGGTGTATGTAATTTGTTTCCTTTAACGATTTTACTCTCACTCTTTTCTTTCTTGTATTAATAAACCCTTTAGATTATAGATGATAAAGGACTGATCCAGAGAGCTTTTATGGGTAAGATCTGAGGTATAAATTGCCCTGGGAATGTGGCAGGTCCTTTGGGATTGGAAGAACCTGTTTGGATTTGGTGAGACTGGTTTTCAGAACCTCTCAACTATGTAAGGAGTGATACTGGTTGTGGCACAGGAGAAAGCTAGAGTAGCTAAGGGGATTGCTTGTGTGACTTCTTGTTGGCCAATATGGCAAATAGAAATGACCTCTTTGGCTACATCTACACTGCACCTCTCTTGCGTAAAAGCCTATGCAAATGAAGCATGGATTAGCATATTGCCATGCTTCATTTGCATAATTAATCACTGGCCATTTTTGAGCAAAAGCCTCTTGCCCAAAAACGGCCCCTAATTAATTATGCAAATGAAGCATGGCAATATGCTAATCCATGGTTCATTTGCATAGGCTTTTGCACAAGAGAGGTGCAATACTAGTTTGGTGTGCCTTATAATGGAGGATCCCCAGTCATGGGCTGTAAGTAGCCCTGTCTTTAAACAATTTGCCCTGATTTGACCCTCTCAGCAATGCCCCCTATTACAGGGATGAAATGCTTCCTGCTTTTCACATGCTGAGCAAAACCCTGGTCTTTGGCTTGAGTTTGATGCACGCAAAGAGGAAACACCTGAGATCAAGAAAGGGAATTGAAACTTAGGATATGGAACTTTTATTTTTACACAAGTTCATTTGTGTATGATTTAGCAGGGCAGAAACAAATAGCAAGGACAGTGTTGGCAGAGAAAACAGAAACAAGGATTTCTGTGTACGTCTGCAAAATGGAGATTTGAGCTGATGCGGGCACTGTTGGAGGCTGGGAGCTGGCTCTTTTCATTATACTAATGGAACAAGGGATGGGTTAAGTATTAAAGGTAGGGTTGGGTTTCAGGCAAGGATCTCGGCTAGGTTTAGGGTTTGGGTTGGAGTTTCATAGACTTTAAGGTAAAAGCGAGCACCTAGTCTAACTTCTTGTATAACCACAGACAATTCCCTTTCATCCAGTTAGATAAGAAGCAAATTGGAGTCAGACTGTGTCAGAGCAAAGGTCCCTCTCGCCCAGTATCCTGTCTTCTGACAGTGGCCAATGCCAGGTGCCCCAGCAGGGTTGCAACCTGGTGACAAATTTGATGAGGAAGATGGACAAAGGCTGGAGGCGGGGCTGTCTGCAGAGGAGATGGGCTGCTGTGTGTGTGTGATTCTTGCTGGCTTTGGGGTGCAGAGATGGGGGGCAGGGCCTGGGCTCTGAGCCCCCTCTCCCCATAGAATCATAGAACCATAGAGCTGGAAGAGACCTCAGAAGGTTATCAAGTCCAGCCCCCTGCTCTAGGCAGGACCAAACCCAACCAATCCCAAGATGTGTTGTACTGACTGCTTGTGGTTCCTGTGCTATCCAGTCTCTTCTACGCTGCATCTCTGTGAACAAATAACCCTTCTGTTCTACCTGCCATCTGAGAGTCACAGATCATACCTCGGAGATACTGGTGGCAGTAGTAGGATGTACTGAATCTAGGGTTGCGAGATGGTTTCAGAAAAAATACTGACAAAAAGGACTCCAAGAATTGTTATGCAACCCCCAAAAAACCCAAAACAAAACAATGTGGCCCCTTTAAGAAATCTGTGACTTGGCTTTTTGGCCCTAACAGGCTGCCGGTGGCCGCTCGCCATCTTGCCTTCCTGCGTGGGGCCAGATAGCTCTCCTGTGGAATCTGGTAAGCACTAGGGTTGCCAGGCTGCTGCCGTTTTAAGCTGGACAGCCCGGGATTTTTGCCTCCTGGTTGGGAAAAAAATCAGAAAGTACTGGACATTTTAGGTGTCCAGTATTTTCTGAATTTTTTTTACTGGAGAGGAGGTGAAAATACTGAACTGTATGGTTCAATACCGGACACCTGGCAACCCCAACTGAATCCCATGGACGGAGCATGCAATAGTTAGTGACTGAGGCACAGTAGGAAGAAGGGGGGCTTGCAGGAGCCAGGCATGCTAAAGGCCAGTCAGGAGCTGTTCCAGGGAGCAGAAAGGCCTATAGCTTAACCCTAGGGTGTGGTCCTCGAGAAGGGGTGTCACTCCAAGGCGGGGTTCTTTCTGAGGACCGTGAGAAGTGGTCCCAGGAGGTGGAGATGCCTATGACCTAACGTCCAGGGAGTTGTGACCCTTCAGGAGGTTGGCACACTGGATGGGGTTCTTCCTGGGAATTGTGGGGTGCTGCAGGCACAGGTCTGTAACCCTTTGGGGAAAGTGGGGTGTGATGGCCATCCCTCATGCTTTATGAAATGGACTTATGGACATGAATATACATAATGCAAAGGTGCTTTGATCAAATCATTTCGTGTAACCCATCAAGCTTCATGTCGTGATCCACTGGTTCTGTTTATCTTACTTTGATGTATGTAGCATTTGTGTGAGCAGAGGCACAACTAATCTGTATGGCTGTCTGGAAGGGGAAACTGAGGCACACCACCTCACAACAATGGTGGCTAAATATCAAGATATTTGCACATGGAGAGATGTTGCTATCTGCATTCTAGGGGCACTGCTATACCCCCACATGTTTTGGACCATTGGTGGGCAGGAACCCACAACTTTGGAAGAACTGCCAGGAGTGACAGCACAAGGTTTGGTGGCACTGGCTGGTTGTGCAGCTAAAGCCCAGGTGGACTGCTGGATACGCTGCCTTAGCATTGGACACCGTCCAACCCTCTGGCAGTAATTTCAGGGGGAAGGTGTGACGGACACCCCCCTATGCTTTATGAAATGGACTTATGGACATGAATATACATAATTTAAAGGTGCTTTGAGCAAATGATTTTGTGTAACCCATCAAGCTTCATGTCACGATCCGCTGATTCTGTTTATCTCACTTTGATGTGTGTATCATTTGTGTGTAAAGTTAGGCATATGGCGTGGGGAATACTTTGTGGGTTTCAAAAGTGTGAATGGGAAGTTCTCTAAAGCCCAGCTAATTGCCCAGCTGAAAGAGACTGATTGCTTCATGGAGGTGGTTCCTGTCACAGCTGGGAGCAGCCAGACAGCCCCTGAGAGCATTTCAGGGGCTGAGGAAGGAGTAGGGGCTGGAGGCTGCTAGACAAACATAGGTGCTGAGGTGATGCTGGCCCAGCTGGAGGTGGTGGCATCAGACTGGGTGGTGCCCAGCATCCACCTGACCCTGACAGGCAGGGATGGGACACTGTTCAAGGTGCCCATGGCCCGAGTGCATGTGAAATGGGGGGCTATAGAGGGTCCCAAGGAAGTGGGGGGGTGCACCGGCACCTGCCTGCTGGGGTGTTGATGGGTGAGGACCTAGAGGATTGGTTGGAAGGTCCTACAGTACCCTGGTCATTACTCGTAGCCAGAACTGATGAGAGGCACTCAGCCCTGACCCAGGGGAGAGCACCTGGCAGGGGGAGCAGGGCCCTATGCCAGCAGACAAGGGGCTCCAGGGGGCTGGGCTCAGCAGGGCTGGGACCCCAGACACAGGCAGTGAGAGGGAACAGGCCCCATCTCTTCCCCGGCCAGTGAATTCCAGGCTGAGTTGCAGACAGATCCCTCCTTGAAAAAGCTCATGCTCGGTGCCCATGCTCGGTGCAGCTCAGCCCCTGGGGGGAGGCTGCCAGGAGGGGTTCCTGTGGGAGAGGGGATTCCTGTACCGGGAATGGCTACCCCCCAGAGGAAATGGAGTCATGCGGGGTCCAGTGGCAGCTGGTGGTTCCCCAAAAGTACCTCTGCAGACTGCTGTACCTGGCCCATGGCGTCTCGTTCTCAGGACACCAGGGATACATCATACTGCAAGCCTCTTTCAGAGGAGCAAATGCAAATGGAGCGCTCATTTGCATATGCAATACTCTCATTTGCATTTCCTCTTCCTTTCCCTTTTGCACAAGAGGTTTTTGCGCAAAAAAGCGCCATCAACACAGCACTTTTTTGCGCAAAAATCTCTTGCGCAAAAGGGAAAGGAAAAGGAAATGCAAATGATAGTGCTGCATATGCAAATGAGTGCTCCATTTGCATTTGCTCTTCCACAAGAGGCTTGCAGTATAGACGTAGCCCAGGGGATCCAGCGCACCAGGCAGAAGCTGCTCCAGAACTTTTACTGGCCTGGGGTCTTAGCTGCTGTGCAGAGGTACTACCAGTTCTGTGACTCCTGCCAGATAGTGGAGAGGGCCCAGGACAAGAAGAAAGCTGCCTTGAGGCCTCTGCCCATCATAAAGGAGCCTTTCCAGAAGGTGGCAATGGATATTGTGGGACCCCTCAGTAAGGTGACCCTGTCAGGGAAGAAATACATCCTGGTAGGATGGATTTCATTACTCACTATCCCAAGGCTGTGGCTCTGTCCTCTATCTAGGCAGACACTGTGGCCAATGTGCTGCTGACCATTTTAAGTAGGGTGGGATTCCCCAAGGAGTCCTCACAGACCAGGGTCCAATTCCATGTCAGCCCTGCTCTGGTGCTTGTGGGAGAAGTGTAGTGTCTGTCAATGGGCTGGTGAGAAGGTTCAATGCGACACTAAAGCAGATGCTAAAGACCTTTATGCACCAACACCCACAGGACTGGGACAAGTACTTACCACCTGCTGTTCACATACAGAGAGGTGCCCCTAAGAATCCACAGGGTCCTCCCCATTTGAGCTATTGTATAGGAGGAGAATGAGGGGTGGACTTGCTAAGAGATGAGTGAGAGGGGAAGGCCTCCCCTGATGGGGAATTGGTGGTGGAGTGTGTACTGGCTTTCACTGGCTTTCATAGAAAAACTTAATGTTAACAAATCTCTGGGGCCGGATGGCATTCATCCAAGGGTTCTAAAAGAACTCAAATGGGAAATTGCTGAACTGTTAACGGTGGTTTGTAATTTATCCTTTAAATCGGCTTCTGTACCTAATGACTGGAAGGTAGCTAACATGACACCAATATTTAAAAAGGGCTCTAGAGGCGATCCTGGCAATTACAGACCGGTAAGTCTAACTTCAGTACCGGGCAAATTAGTTGAAACAATAGTAAAGAATAAAATTGTGAGGCACGTAGAAGAACATAATTTGTTGGACAAAAGTCAACATGGTTTCTGTAAAGGGAAATCATGTCTTACTAATCTATTAGAGTTCTTTGAAGGGGTTAACAAACATGCAGACAAGGGGGATCCAGTAGATATAGTATACTTAGATTTTCAGAAAGCATTTGACAAGGTCCTTCACCAAAGGCTCTTGTGTAAATTACATTGCCATGGGATAAGAGGGAAGGTCCTTTCATGGATTGAGAACTGGTTAAAAGACAGGAAACAAAGGGTAGGAATAAATGGTAAATTTTCAGAATGGAGAGGGGTAACTAGTGGTGTCCCCAAGGGTCAGTCCTGGGACCAATCCTGTTCAACTTATTCATAAATGATCTGGAGAAAGGGTAAGCAGTGAGGTGGTAAAATTTATGATGATACCAAACTGTTTAGGATAGTCTAGACAGAAGCAGACTGTGAGGGACTCCAAAAGATCTCACCAAACTGAGTGATTGGGCAACAAAATGGCAAATGAAATTTAATGTGGATAAGTGTAAAGTAATGCACATCGGGAAAAATAACCCCAACTATACGTACAGTATGATGGGGGCTAATTTGGCTACGACAAATCAGGAAAGAGATCTTGGAGTTATCGTGATAGTTCTCTGAAAACTTCCACACAGTGTGCAGCGGCGGTCAAAAAGGCAAATAGGATGCTAGGAATTATTAAGAAAGGGATAGAAAGTAAGACACAGAATATCTTACTACCCCTATATAAAACTATAGTACGCCCACATCTTGAATACTGTGTACAGATGTGGTCTCCTCACCTCAAAAAAGATATTTTGGCCTTGGAAAGGGTTCAGAAAAGGGCAACTAAAATGATTAGGGGTTTGGAACGGGTCCCATGTGAAGAGAGGTTAAAACGACTGCGACTTTTCAGTTTAGAAAAGAGGAGACTGAGGGGGGATATGATAGAGGTATATAAAATCATGAGTGGTGTGGAAAGGGTGAATAAAGAAAAGTTATTTATTAGTTCCCATAATAGAAGAACTAGAGGACACCAAATGAAGTTAATGGGTAGCAGGTTTAAAACTAATAAAAAAAGTTCTTCTTCACACAGTGTGTAGTCAACCTGTGGAACTCCTTGCCAGAGGAGCCATGAAGGCTAGGACTATAACAGAGTTTAAAGAGAAGCTAGATAATTTCATGGAGGTTAGGTCCATAAAAGGCTATTAGCCAGGGGATAGAAATGGTGTCCCTGGCCTCTGTTTGTCAGAGCCTGGAGAAGGATGGCAGGAGACAAATCGCTTGATCGTTGTCTTCGGTCCCCCCCCCCGGGGCACCTGGTGCTGGCCACTGTTGGCAGACAGGCTACTGGGCTAGATGGACCTTTGGTCTGACCCTGTATGGCTGTTCTTATGTAAGTTAAATGGGGCGCCAAATTCCCTGCCACTTCCTCTTCCCCTTCCCATAATGCCTGGCTTCGGCCCCGGAGGAGGAACGTGGCAGCTTCCCTGCGCCGCAGAAGGCGTGAGTCGGCTCCGGAGGAGGAGCGCGGGGAGTTGGCTCCAGGGGAGGCAGTGCATGGGGGTTTCCCCGCGCCACAGGAGGAGAGGGGTTGGCCCCGGGGGAGGCAGGTGCGGGGGTTCTCTGGCCATGGGAGGAGTGGGTCGGCCCCGGGGGAGGACGACGCGGGTTTCCAGAGAGCGCGAGGGGTCGCCCCGGGGGAGGCGCGTGCCGGCTTCCCTCGGGGAGGGGGAACCTGGGAGGAGGTGGGTGCAGGGGACTCTCTCCCCCCACTGGCACCCTGTTCCCTCTCTCCTCTCCCCTGTCCCCAGCCACCGAACTCCATCCCCAGGCCCCTCTCCCCAGCCACAGAACCAAAAACCTCAGCCTATATCTGCCCTTGCGGTTGGGGGGAGGGTGTGCCGATTGCATGGTTCGCTTAGGGCGCCAGTTGCTGGCAGCTAGTCTAGGGCCGCCCCTGGTGTCAGGGAATGGTTCACTGGATGATTCCCGGTTCTGTTCATTCCCTCTGGGCCACCTGGCATTGGCCACTGTCAGAAGAGAAGATTCCAGGCTAGATGGACCTTTGGTCTGACCCAGTCTGGCCATTCTGTGCATTTCTGATGGAGAAGTCACAAACAGGAAATCCTTACAGGACGTGCTTGGGCCCTGATTCCCGGATGTTCCCAGCAATCAGCAGCTTCCTGCATTCAGATGGAAGATTAAAATAAGTGAAGAAATCAGGCACCTGCTAGGTCTGTGTGACTCCTGGAGCTTCAGGGAGAGGGGGTAGTATTTCCCTCAATGGGAAGAACTATCTGGGCAGCAGCAGTTATCCTGGTGACACTGCCTCTGTACTAGGGTCACGCCAGTTAGCAAGGTCCCTTTGAAAAATGACGTCCTGAAAGTGGCACAACCCCTGCAATGTTGCCTGGGGGGTAGGAACTAGTACCTTGGCTTTTTGGAACCCTTCCTGTGGCCTTGTCCCAGAAAAGCTATGTTAGTGCCGTTTGTCATTGGGGGCGGGGGGGTGGAGCCAGCAGGCCCTGCATCCTCATCCGGAGCCAGATGTGGCTCTCAGCCAGCAGGGAGAGCAGAAGGGTTATTTGCCCACAGAGACACAGAGTAGAACAGACTTGTCAGCACAGGAGCCAGGAGCATCTAGTACAACCCAGCTTGGACTGGGAGTGGGGGGGTGGGGAGAGGGCTCAGAGCCAATGGTCCTGCCCCCCAAGCCAGCCAGAGTCACTCACACACCCAGCAGCACATCTCTGCCTGCAGCCAGACCAGCCTGCAGCCTTTGTCCTGTTTCCTGGACAAAAGGTGCCACCTGGTCATACTCCCTGCCAGGCTCAAGTTACAGAAAGCCTTGGCTATTGTATACATGCTAGCTAGTGCAGCTTCTCTCAGTTAGAGAGTCATAGAGCATAAGAACAGCCAGACTGGGTCAGACTAAAGGTCCATCCAGCCCAGTGTCCTGTCTGCCAACAGTGGCCAATGCCAGATGCCCCAGAGGGAGGGAATACAACAGGTAATCCTCACATGATCCCTCCCGTCACCCATTTCCAGACAAACAGAGGCTAGGGACACCATTCCTACCATCCTGGCTAATACCCATTGATGGACCTGTTCTCCATGACTTTATCTAGCTCTTTTTTGAACCCTGTTAGCGTCCTGGTCTTTATAACATCCTCTGGCAAGGAGTTCCGCAGGTTCAAGTCACACCTGAAATTCCATCCCTAGCTGCGCACCGTTGCAGTGTCCAGGGAAAGTGAGGTATGCACACAGACTTACTACAGAACAGTACAGAAGTGTAGAAACCACATAAAACATAACAGTGAACAGAGCAAATAAAATGCCCTTGCTGCTAGGACAGGTTCAGACGAGGTTCTACAAAGATTAGTGCGGGTGTGGAGCTGACCCTCTGGCTGTCTCTCCTGTTGGCCCTGATGAATGACCACACCGAGTTCCTGCTGATGGGAGCCCCCTCCATGTTACCTCCTTCACTTTTTGACCAGGCCCATTCTGAAGTCCCAAGTCAGAGGCCCATCCTGAGGCTTGTGCAACTGGCTGCTGTTGGGGGAGGGGAAGGAGATGAGGAGGGTATGGTTTCTGTTAATTTGTTTACAATCGTGGAAATTCTGTGTGGCTCTGACAGGCCCTTTCGAGACAGCTGGATTGAGCAACAGCATCTGTACATACATGGATGCTGCAAACCCCCTGCAGGGAGGGTCTTGGCCCCTGCCTCCCAGACCTGCTTGCTCCCTTCCAGTGTCACCTAGTCCTTCTCCCAGAGCCCACAGCAGGATCAACCCCCTACAGTCTATTTCCAGGGTTCTGCCCTGTCTAGCCCTAACTGTTCAGAGCACAGGGTCTTCCCACAGTTCCCTGCCTAATATCTCACTCAGCAAATAATGTGACCAGCCACTGTGTCTCCACAGCCTGGGTCTCCATGACGTCCTGTTCATTCTGGCTCATCTGTCCCTGCCCAGGTTCCCACCTGCTAAATTTGTCAAGGCCCTTCAGTTTAAACTAGCAGCCCACTTGCTAGTCCACCCTGATCTCCCATCACAGCTCACTTGGTCTTACTGGTGAGACAGGACCACTTAGAGGCCAAGGTGCATTGTGCCAGGCGTTGTACAAACATGACAAGAGGACAGCTCCTATCCTCAAGAGTGTAAGACAAGAGATAGCAGGTGCAACAAACAGATGGGATCCTCTAGGCAACCGTGAGCCAGCTGTGGTGATCAGGAGTGTCATCCATTCACAACATGGCAGCTGCCTTGCCATTGCAAAGTATTTTATAAACACCACAGCATAAGTAGGTTTTAAGGAGAGATTCAAAAGGAGAATAGTGCAGTGGCCCGTGTACTGCTTCTGGTGAACCCAGAACCAGTCAGCACCTAGAGCTGCTGTGCACATTTTACAAAGAATGTGGAAAAATTGGCAAGAGTCACAGGTGGCTGCAAATAGGGACTGGGCATCTCATGCTAAAAGATCTGCATGAGCTCTGGCAGAAGCTGTTGGGCTGGATGTAGGAGTCACATGGTGAACTGTTTTGGCCTGTGTTATTCAGATGGTCAGACTAGCTCGGAATGGGCCCTTTTGGACTTTAACATCCACTAATCTCTTTATCAGGGAATCCCAGCAGGAAGGACCTGCTGTTATTTGGGGAGTCTCCCAATTAGTCCGTAGAACTGTATCAAGCTGGGAGGTGACTTATGTTGAGAAAAGGGAATCAGAAGGAAACCAACACACACCTTCTAATCTGGGAGCCAAGACAGGACTGAAACCCGCCATTCTATCAGTAATTACAGTGTGTGCATGTAGGGGAACAGAGGGGAATTGCAGATGTAGAAAAAAAAATTCAGTGAAGCTTAGTTGCTGAGGAGTGCACTTTCATACCAAAGCTGCTGCTCCACATTGTAACAAGGAATGCAGTGGCACCTTAAAGACTAACAATTTTGTTACAGCATAAACATTCATGAGTTGGAACTTACTTCATCGTTTGCACCAGGAAAAAGAAACAGAAAGCAGGGATCCAGAGATGGGAGTGTTACCTCAGAAATAATTAAGAACATAAAACGTAAGAACAGCCATACTGGGTCAGACCAAAGGTCCATCTAGCCCAGTATCCTGTCTGCCGACAGTGGCCAATGCCAGATGCCCCAGAGGGAGGGTTCACAACAGGTAATCCTCCCATGATCCCTACCCTGTCACCCACCTCCAGAGAAACAGATGCGAGGGATACCATTCCTACCCTTCACCGCATCCTCTGGCAAGGAGTTCCACAGGTTGACTGTGCTGCTGAGTGAAGAAACACTTAATTTCATTTGGTGACCCCTAGGTCTTATATTGTGGGAATAAGTAAATAACTTTTCCTTATTCACTTTTTCCATACCAGTCATGATTTTATAGACCTCTACCATATCCTCCCTTAGTCTCCTCTTTTCTAAGCTGAAAAGTCCAAGTCTTTTTCATCTCTCTTCATATGGGACCTATTCCAAACCCCTAATCATTTTTGTTGCCTTTTTCTGAACCTTTTCCAATGCCAATATATCTTTTTTGAGATGAGGCGACCACATCTGTATGCAGTATTCAAGATGTGGGCTTACCATGGTTTTATATAGAGGCAATAAGATTTTTTTTGTCTTAATCTCTATCCCTTTGTTAATGTTTCTTAACATTCTATTTGCTTTTTTGACTGCCACTGCACAACAAGTGGATGTTTTCAGAGAACTATCCACAATGACTCCAAGATTTCTGTCTTGAGTAGTTGTAGCCAAATTAGTTCCCATCATATTGTATATATAGTTGGGATTCTTTTTTCCAATGTGCATTACTTTATATTTATCAACATTAAATTTCTTTTGCCATTTTGTTGCCCAGTCACCTAGTTTGAGGAGATCTTTTTGAAGCTCTTCACAGTCTGCTTTGGTCTAAATTATCTTGAGCAGTTTGGTATCATCTGCAAATTTTGCCACCTCACTGTTTACCCCTTTCTCTAGATCATTTATAAATAAGTTGAATAGAATGGGTCTCAGGACAGACCCTTGGGGGAACCCACTAGTTACCCCTCTCCATTCTGAAAGTTTACCCTTTATTCCTATCCTTTGTTTCCTGTCTTTTAGCCAGTTTAATCCATGAAAGGACCTTCCCTCTTATACCATGACAGCTTACTTTACTTAAGAGGCTTTGTTGAGGGATCTTGTCAAAGGCTTTCTGGAAATCTAAGTATACTATATCCACTGGATCCCCCTTGTCCACAGGTCTGTGGACCACTTCAAAGAACTCTAGCAGATTAGTAAGGCATGATTTCCCTTTCCAGAAACCATGTTGACTTTCCCCCTAACAAATTATATTCATCCACGTGTCTGACAATTTTATTCTTTACTATAATTTCAACTAATTTACCTGGTACTGACATTAGACTTATCGGTCTATAATTGCCAGGATCACCTCTGGAGCCCTTTTTAAATATTGGCATTGCGTTAGCTACCTTCCAGTCATTAGGTATGGAACCTGATTTAAAGGATAGGTTACAAATCACAGTTAATAGTTCTGCAATTTCCCATTTGAGTTCTTTCAGAACTCTTGGGTGAATGCCATCTGGTCCCGGTGACTTGTTACTGCTCAGTTTATCAATTTGTTCCAAAACTTCCTCTAATGACACCTCAATCTGGGACAATTCCTCAGATTTGTCACCTAAAAAGAATGGCTCAGGTTTGGGAATCTCCCCGATATCCTCAGCCGTGAAGACTGAAGCAAAGAATTCATTTAGCTTCTCAGCTATGACTTTATCATCTGAGTGCTCCTTTAGCATCTCGATTGTCCAAGGGCCCCCACTGGTTGTTTAGCGGGCTTCCTGCTTTTGATGTACTTAAACATTTTACTATTACTTTTTGAGTTTCTGGCTAGCTGTTCTGCAAACTCCTTTTTGGCTTTTATTATATTTTTACACTTAATTTGACAAAGTTTATGGTCCTTTCTATTTTCCTCACTAGAATTTGACTTCCACTTTATAAAAAGATATCTTTTTATCTGTCACTGCTTTTTTTCCATCATCATTGCCCTTCATGCCCACTAGTGTATAGGGCAGCAACAAAGGTGCTCCACTTCTGTCTGTCTCTGGCCAGCCTCTCAATAGTGTCCCAAGTGTGATTCATGTTCTTCATTTCTACTTCAGCGGTCCGGTGCCATGTTGTCTTGGGTCGTCCTCGTTTCCGCTTCCCTTCAGGGGTCCAGTGCACAGCAATCTGTGTGATGGAGCGTCCATCTTTCCTGAGCATGTGCCCAATCCATCTCCAGCGTCTTTTATAGACTCATAGACTTTAAGGTCAGAAGGGACCATTATGATCATCTAGTCTGACCCCCTGCACAATGCAGGCCACAGAATCTCACCCACCCACTCCTAGAATAATCCTCTCACCTATATCTCAGATATTGAAGCCTTCAAATAGTTTGAAGACCCCAAGATGCAGAGAATCCTCCAGCTGTGATCTGTACCCCATGCTACAGAGGAAGGCGAAAAACCTCCAGGGCCTCTGCCAATCTACCCTGGAGGAAAATTCCTTCCCAACCCCAAATATGGCAATCAGCTAAACCCTGAGCATGTGGGCAAGACTCACCAGCCAGACACCCAGAAAGTTCTCTATAGTAACTCCTATCATCCCTCCATTGACCTATTTACCACTGATAATGAATGGTCAATTAGTCAACAAGATCATGTTATCTCATCAAACCATCCCCTTCATAAACCCATCTAGTTTAACCTTGAAGCCAGATAGATCTTTTGCCCCCACTACTTCCCTTGGAAGGCTGTTCCAGAACCTCACTCCTCTAATGGTTAGAAACCTTCGTCTAATCTCAAGTCTAAACTTCCTACTAGCCAGCTTATATCCATTTGTTCTTGTGTCCACATTGGTATTAAGCTTAAATAATTCCTCTCCCTCCTGGTATTTATCCCTCTAATATATTTAAAGAGTGCAATCATGTCCCCCCTCAGCCTTCTTTTGGTTAAGGTAAACAAGCCAAGCTCCTTGAGTCTCCTTTCATAAGACAGGTTTTCCATTCCTCGGCTCATCGTAGTGGCCCTTCTTTGTACCTGTTCTAGTTTGAATTCATCTTTCTTAAACATGGGAGACCAGAACTGCACACAGTATTCCAAATGGGGTCTCACCAATGTCTTGTATAATGGCACTAACACCTCCTTATCCCTACTGGAAATACCTCGCCTAATACATCCCAAGACTGTATTAGCCTTTTTCACGGCCATGTCACAATGGCGGCTCATAGTCATCCTATAATCAAACAGGACTCCGAGGTCCTTCTCCTCCTCTGTTACTTCCAACTGATGTGTCCCCAGCTTATAACTAAAATTCTTGTTATTAATCCCTAAATGCATAACCTTACACTTCTCACTATTAAATTTCATCCTATTGCTATCACTCCAATTTACAAGGTCATCCAGATCTTCCTGTATGATATCCCGATCCTTTTCTGAATTGGCAATACCTCCCAACTTTGTGTCATCTGCAAATTTTATCAGGACACTTCCACTTTGGTGCCAAGGTCAGCAATAAAAAGATTAAATAAAATTGGCCCCAAAACTGATCCCTGAGGAACTCCGCTAGTAACCTTCCTCCAACCTGACAGTTCACCTTTCAATATGACCCGCTGTAGTCTCCCTTTAACCAGTTGCTTATCCACCTCTCAACTTTCATATTAATCCCTATCTTTCCAATTTAACCAATAATTCCCCATGTGGTACTGTATCAAATGCCTTACTAAAGTCGAGGTAGATTAGATCCACTGCATTTCCTTTATCTAAAAAATCTGTTACTTTCTCAAAAAAGGAGATCAGGTTGGTTTGGCACGATCTACCTTTTGTAAAACCATGTAATTTGTCCCAATTGCCATTAGCCTCAATGTCTCTAACTACTTTCTCCTTCAAAATTTTTTCCAAGATCTTGCATACTACAGATGTCAAACTAACAGGCCTATAGTTACCTGGGTTGCTTTTTTTTCCTTTCTTAAAAATAGGAACTATATTAGCAATTCTCCAGTCAAATGGTACAACCCTGAGTTTAGAGATTTATTAAAAATTTTTGCTAATGGACTTGCAATTTCATGTGCCAGTTCCTTTAATATTCTTGGATGAAGATTATCTGGGCCCCCGATTTACTCCCATTAAGATGTTCAAGTTTGACTTTTACCTCGGATATGGTAATATCTACCTCCATATCCTTAGTCCCATTTGTTATGTTACCATTATCCCTAAGCTCTTCATTAGCCTCATTAAAGACTGAAGCAAAGTATTTGTTTAGATATTGGGCCATTCCTAGATTATCCTTAACCTCCACTCCATCCTTAGTAATTAGCGGTCCTACTTCTTCTTTTTTTGTTTTTTTCCTATTTATATGGCTATAAAACCTTTTACTATTGGTTTTAATTCCCTTTGCAAGGTCCAACTCTACCTGACTTTTAGCCTCTCTCACTTTGTCCCTACATGCTCTAACCTCAATAAGGTAGCTTTCTTTACTGATCCCTCCCATCTTTTCATAATGATGGTAGCCACATCATTTTGTTTGCATTGCGCAGACTGCTTCTTTTACCTGGTTATTAAGCCACAGTGGCAGTTTTTTTGGTATTCTTACTGTGTTTTTTAATTTGGGGTATACATTTAAGTTGGGCCTTTATTATGGTGTCTTTGAAAAGTTTCCATGCAGCTTGCACAGATTTTACTTGTGTCACTCTACCTTTTAATTTCTGTTTAACGTCTTCATTTTTGCGTAGTTCCCCTTTCTGAAATTAAGGGCCACAGTGTTGGGCTGCTGAGGTGTTTTTCCCACCACAGGGATGTTAAATTTTATTATATTATGGTCACTATTTCCAAACGGTCCAGTTATATTTACCTCTTGAACCAGATCCTGCACTCCACTTAGGACTAAATCAAGAATAGCCTCTCCCCTTATGGGTTCCAGAACCAGCTGCTCCAAAAAGCAGTCATTTAACATATCAAGAAATTTTATCTTTGCATCCCGTCCTGAGGTGACATGTACCCAGTTAATATGGGGATAGTTGAAATCCCCCACTATTATCGAGTTTTTTTAATTTGATAGCTTCTATAATCTCCCTTAGCATTTCATAGTCATCATCACTGTCCTGATCAGGTGGTCGATAATATATCCCTACTGTTATATTCTTATTATTAGAGCATGGAATTACTATCCATAGTGATTCAATGGAACATTTTGGCTCATTTAAGATTTTTACTTCATTTGATTCTACATTTTCTTTCATGTATAGTGCCCCTTCCCCACCCGCATGACCTGTTCTGTCCTTCCGATATATTTTGCACCCTGGTATGACTGCGTCCCATTCAATTAGGGATGTAAACCGTTAACTAGCATTGAGGCTGGCTGGAAAAGCCCCCCACCTGTGGCATAGCAGGCCCAGCCAGGCCCACCATGGCGCGCCATGGGCAGGGGCTGCTGCAGCCCAGCCATCCCCCCTGTGGTTCACGGCAGATGGGAGGCTGCTCCAGCAGCACTCCACCCACCCCCCCCCGTCTTTGACGCAGTGGGCCAGTTAACATTTTAAATGGGATGTTACATCCCTAAATTTAATCAAAGTGGATGAAGATAAGAAGGTGAAAATAACCCTAAGTGGAAAATTATTGTAATGAGAGCCATCCCCAGCCCCTATTCAGACTCAGCCTGATGGTGTCAGATTTGCATATGAATTCCAGTTCAGCAGTTTCATGTAGCAGCTTGCTTTTGAAGGTTTTGTTGTCGCTGAAACAGATTAACATGGCTCTCTGAAACCTGTCATCCTTCCACATTCTGATACCCCCCACGTTTTTCAGACCATAGGAACGGCCATAAGGGGTCTTTAATGGGTCAAGCACTCACCAACACGGCACCTCCTGCTGGTCTCTCCAGGAATTAGCTTGGAGCACCTTCTGATGGCCAGCGTCTTGTTCTGTTACCTGTCATCTTCTGCGCTGGTTCAGGCCCATGTCCCTCCCAGCCCACAGTGCCCTGTCCTTGCAGCACTGTCTGGCAGCAATGCCCCTGCAGTCTGGGTTCCTCCCCTTCCCCCTTGTCTCAGTGACTGACTACCAGTCATCATACAGCCCCTGCCTCAGAGGCAAACTGCAGTCTGGAACAGCCACTCATCATTGGCAAGGGGGGTGGGCCTGCTGCCTTCTTCTGCCTTGGCTACCACCCTGCAGCCCTAGTACCCCCAGGTAGGGCTGCCAGATGGTTTCAACAAAAATACCAGACACACTTGACATTACATCACAATCTACATTATATCTTATTTAGAAAATACCGGACATTTATATTTTCTAAATTTGTTTCCCAAACAGAAAACTCAAATACTGGACTATCTGGTTCAAAACCAGACACCTGGCAAACCTACACTCAGGTCCCTTTATCAGGCCTGCAGCTGAGGATTTGGGTCAAGTCAGAGCTCCCCAGCTCTGCTTGCCCTTCCCGGTCTCAGGTACTCTCTGTAGCTTCCCAGGCAGCCAGGTCCCTCACAGCTGGAGCAAGAATGAGCTCCTCTAATCTCTTGCAGCCTTTTATAGGGCCCAGCCTGGCTGATTGCTTCCTACCCTGATTGGCCGAGGTTGCACAAGTCTCCCCTGGCTTGTCTGAAACCCTCGCCCTGCTGGAGTGGACAACAACCCCACTACAGGGTCAGACCAAAGGCCCATCTAGCCTAGCAGCCTGTCTTCTGGCAGTGGCCAGTTCCAGGTGCTTCAGAGGGAAAGAACAGACCAGGGCAATTAGCAAGTGATCTCTCCCCGTCACACAGTCCCAGCACATGGCAGTCAAAGGCATAGGGACACCCAGGGCATGCGTTCCAGACTATCTGGACTAATATTTTAAATAAAGCCACCTTGAATATTTTAAATAGAAAGGCGGGGTATAAAATATTTAAATAAATAAATAAATATAATATAAATATCCATTGATGGACCTGTCCTCTAATTTGAGCCCTGATTTCTAGAGTGCAAAGTCAAGTGAGATGAGCTCTTAATCAAAAATTACAGTGTGCTGGGTTTCTAATGATCTGTGTGTACACACACGTGCGTACATGCACACGCGCACACACACGTGCATGTACACACTCTAGTGTGTGTGGGTTCCAAATGGGAATGTGTACTTATGCACATATGCATGCACCCCTTCCCCACATAAACGTGTGCTGGGTTCCAAATGGGAATGTGTACATATGCACATACGTGTGTACACATGCACACACTTAAGAGGTGCACATTTTTAGTACCACCTGGGGAAAAAACCCTGATTGGCTGCTTTCCCACAGCTACTCACTTCCTGGGGAAGAGCAGCCAAACACCAGTCAGACAGAGCTCTCCTCCTTCCTTCCGCTCAGGAGCCCTTGCCATTCTCAAAGGGTTTGAGGGGAGAGCAGAAAGGCCCCAGCTATTCCACTCCTCCCCCCCCCCACTATCCTGTTGTAAATTACAGGGCAGCTCCTTTGCTATTTATGCCCTGTTCCACATGCCTCCTTGCAACACTAAGGCTGGAAAGGGGAATGAAGGCCCCCTAGAGCAGTTTCCCCCAAATAGTGCTCCGCAGAACCCTGGGATTCTGTGAAGTGAAAGTAAGGGTTCTGAGAACCTGATCACTCCTCCCCCACCCCGAGCCAGTCTTAGGGGAGGTCGAGCTGGGTGGTCGCCTGGGGCCACCATTTTCAAGGGGCCATGGTGGTCTTAGGGGCAGGCTGGCTTTGTTGGGGAGGGGACCGGGGGGCTGACCAGTTTTCCCCGGCCATTTTTTTTAAAGGGTTCCACGGCCAAATAAAATTGGGAAACACTGCCCCAGAGCAACAGGAAGAACAAAGGGGAGGTTGGAGGGAGAAGCAAGAGCTGATGTGCGGGCAGAAGTGATTGGGTGAATCAATTGCTGAGTAGGGCAGATAGGCTGATGTGTCCGCGATAACTGATAACCCCCCAGCCTTCCCCCCACCCCACACTTTTCAGAACTGTCCTTAACTCCTATCTTTTCTTTGTTCCTGTCCTAGCTGCCTCTTCTAACCTCCTCCTCTGGAGTCTTTGTCCATTCTTCTGCTGCACAGTGGCCTTGCTTGACAAGGACTACATGAGAACGGCCATACTGAGTCAGATCAAAGGTCCATCAAACCCAGTATCTTTCCTCCAACAATGGCTAATGCCAGATGCCCCGGAGGCAATGAACAGAAGAGGGAATCACAAAGTGATCCATGCCCCTGTCGCTCATTTTCAGCTTCTGACTACCAGTCAATACATGTGCTGAAGCACCTCATTCCAGCAGGCGCCTCTTAGAAATCTGTTCACTTAGGCCAGTACTTCCTTCCTGGTAGCAAACAGTCTCCTTCTGTTCCCCTGGAAATCAGCTGGGAGGAAGTGAGATGGGGAGGTGGTTTCCGAAATGCTGTGGATTGCGATTACAGACTTTGTCTCTCACTCTGTTGGGGGTGGGGAGAGCAGAGCTACTGCCCCGTGCAAGGCGAACATGTGCCTTTGATCAACACTGCTCACAGAAAGATGCAGCCTGGAGGCTTGTTGGTGTTTTGTAAAGGGGAGCAAACAATTTGGGGCATGTCCCTTTCCAAAGAAGAGGCTGGTTGCGTTGGAGGATCCAGAGCTTTCTAAATAGAGAAGGGTGTCTTTCAGAAGTGAAAAGGTTTGCTCAGGAAGGAAAGGCTCTGAGATCAGCTGACTTGGGATTCACCCACATGTTGACTCCAACAGACACTGCAGCCTGGGAGCTGGAGCATGGAGACTGTAGAGAGGAGGACAATCCCAGGCATTGCCCATCAGTGCCCAAATTTCTCCTCATTCAATAGCCTTCTCTCAGCTCTGGCTGGGATAGCACTTAGAACAGGTTTATGAAGCAGGGACACATGTGGCATCTGGTAGGTCCTCCTGGCAGAGAAGAACGAACCTCCCCACCCCCACCCCAACACTCCCAAGCCCTGGATCATAAGGTTCTGCTAGATTTTAAATCACAGCCAGCCAGGTTCCAGTTATCATGCTTCATGCAGGCTGAGTACCAGATCCTGCCAAATATGCCCAGCAAAGCCCCAGCCCTCCCCACACTGCACCAGTTAACACAGTAAATGTACACCACACTGTCACAAACACAGTACTCTAGCTATACTGCAGCAAGAGAGAGAGCCAGACACACACACACTGGGCTGGCCCATTTTAGCTGGACTTATTCCTGGAGGCTTCTATACATGATACAATCTTTAAATAGTAACCTTTAAGTCCTGGAGGCTCCAGGACAATCCTGGAGGGTTGGCAACAAAGACGCACATATAATTGGTATGAAATAGCTCCATCCAGTGGCTATTTTCATTTACACATGTTTACTACACATGTTAATATTTATTATCTGTAATGTGATAGCATGTAGGAATCCCAGTCACAGTCCAGGACCCCATTGGGATAAACTTACTGTTACATTTTCATTAATTACAAATAGGCAAAAAAAAAAGTGTGCTACTATCCGGTCAATGCTGCTATGATGTCTGCTATAGTGGGGGTAAATATCAAACTCCCAGCTCCTCAAAGCCATTAAAGATGCACTTTTAAACCATTCCACTTCTCAGAACCTCCCATGCTGAAGCACAGCACACTCCCCACATGCAAAATCAGATACAGTCCCCAATACCTGTGCCCCATTTTCTCCTTCCCATAGATTCCTAGGGCTGGCAGAAACTCAAAACTCGGGTCATCTGAAGAAGTGGGCTGTGCCCATGGAAGCTCATGATGCCATCTACATGTTTTGTTAGTCTATAAAGTGCTACCAGACCATTTGTTGTTTTAAGTTTATCTTGTACAGACTAACTTGGCTACCCCCTGAAGCTTAAAGGACACTGTTAAGCTTAAAATTTGGAGGCTGTGGAATCGCCATCACTGGAGATATTTAAGAGCAGGTTAGACAGACACCTGTCAGGGATGGTCTAGATCGGGGTCAGCAACCTACAGCACATGTGCAACTTATGGTACGCGAGCTGATTTTCAGGAGCACGTGGGAGGGAGCTTAGCCCCACCCCTCTTCCCTTGCACAGCCGCTGGAGAGTGCTACCTCCTCTCTGCAGCAGGTTAGGCTGTGGTGGGAGGAGGCAGCGCTGGGGCTGAGGCTCCTCAGCGGCATCTTGGCCGGCCCAAAGGATGGAGGTGTCACTGTTGCAGTCATGCAGTCTGGGGCCGGCCCAGGACCACGTGGGGCCTTGCATCGGAGCCTCCCTTTGGGGCAGCCTGGGACGGCATAACTGCAGCTGTTGCTGCAAGGGAGCCCAAAGCTAGGCAAGCTTCCTCCCTCATGCCCAGACCCTCACCCACCCCAAACCCCTCACTCCCTCTCCCCACCAAGACCCCACAACTTCGGCTTGCTCTGACACCCTCCTTTGTTCCTGCACCCTCCCTCCTGGCCAGACATCCTACTCCCAGCCTGCTTCTGCACCCTACCCTTCCACCCAGACCTTGCAACCTCTCCGCCTTCTGCACCCTCCCTCCCAGATCCTACACCCCACCCTAGAGCCTAAGGAGGTCCATGAAATCCACTAACTCCAGAACCTCAGAAAAGTAAATCTGGTCTATGGGAAGCCCTGAACCTCAGTCCCTCCCTTTCCCTTCCAGTCACCCCGTGAGGCTGGGGCACCAGAGGAGTGAGGTGGCCCCCAACTGAGACATCAGTGAGTGTTGGGGGGTTTTGGAGAAGTTTTTTTTTTTATTTAAACTTCTCACTTGTGTGATCCCCAACTGATTTTTCTGTAGGTCAGTGACCCTGACCCCCCCCAAAAAAACAAACAAAAAAATGTATTCGCCTCTATGTACGGATCCGAACGTCAGTGACACTTTTTAGAGTGAATAATAGTCCTACTTACAGCAGCTTCATTAATAAATAAATTAAGATTCAGATCTTACCTTTTAGTGCAGGGGCAGGCAACCTTTCAAAAGCGGCGTACCGAGATTTAACTTATTCACGGATCTGTGTGCCAGGGGAAGGAAGGGAGGCAAGGGCAGGCTGGGTACGGTGACCTTATTTTCTGAACCAGCTGCAGCTAGGGAGAACGGTTTAATTTAACTTATGAAACAGATTAAGCATTTTAATTTTCCCATGTTAGTTTATCAAACTTCATTTTAAATAAAGTAAAACATTGTGTCCAACACAAAAGGTTTCCATGATCTTTATTTATGGCAGGAGTGGGGAACCTTTTTGGGTCAGGGGTCACTGACCCACAGAAAAAATCAGGGCACCAGAAAAGTGAGAAGCTTGTGGTCCGCTGCTGCTGTTGACACAGTCCGGGGCAAGCCAAGGTGCCACTGAGGAGCCTCCTCCCATCACAGCCTAGCCTACTGCAGGAAGGAGAGAGTGTTCTCCAGCGGCTGGGTGAGGGAAGAGGGGCGGGGCTAAGCTCCCTCCCACGTGCTGCTGAAAATGAGCTATGGTACATGTGCTGTAGGTTGCTGACCCCTGCGCTAGGGTGTGGGGCCTGGAACTGCCTCGCAGGTTGGATCAAAGCCTTAGGCAGGCCGGCTCTGACCTACTGAGAGGCTTTTGCCCACTCTTGGATAATCATAGACTCAGAGCTGGAAGAGACCTTAGAAGGCCAGCAAGTCCAGCCCCTGCCCAAGGCAGGACCAATCTCAATTAAATCAACCCAGCCAGGGCTTTGTCAAGCCGAGACTTATACACCTCTAGGGATGGAGACTCCACTACTTCCCTAGGGAACCCATCCCAGTGCTTCACCACCCTCCTAGTGAAATAGTTTTTCCTAATATCCAACCAGGACCTCTCCCACCGTAACTTGAGACCATTGCTCCTTGTTCTGCATCTGTCACTACTGAGAACAGTCTTTCTCCAGCCTCTTTGGAGCCCCCCTTCAGGCAGTTGAAGGCTGCTATCAAATCCCCCCTCACTCTTCTTTTCTGCAGACTAAATAGACCCAACTCCCTCAGCCTCTCCTCGTAGGTCATATGCTCCAGCCCCCTAATCATTTTGGTTGCCCTCCGCTGGACCCTCTCCAATACACCCTTGTCCTTCCTGTAATTGGGGGCCCAGAACTGGACACAATACTCCAGATGTGGCCTCACCAGAGCCAAGTAATACACATGATTGGAATATAAAGATGGCCAGATTGGGTCAAACCAACGGTCCATCCAGCCTAGTATCCTGTCGGCCGACAGCGGCCAATGCCAGGTGCCCCAGAGGGAGGGATCACAACAGGTATTTCTCATGTGATCCCTCCCCTGTCACCTACCTCCAGAGAAACAGGCTAGGGACACCATCCCTACCCATCCTGGCTAATAGATTCATGGAGGTTAGGTCCCTCAATGGCTATCTAGTTTTTTCTTGACCCGTGTCCAAAATTGGGATAGAAGGGTACAGCTTGCTCAGGAAGGACAGGCAGGGGAAAAAGGGAGAGGTGTTGCCTTGAGTATCAAGCATTAGCAGATGTACCCAGCATTGCCCAGGTCCTTCAGGGCTGGTGGCTGGTGGTGTGGGGGATGCAGGAGTCAGGGCAGGACCTTGGGGGTGGGCAGTGCAGGAAGCTGGGAGTGTGTGAGAGAGAGTGAGGGTTGAGAGGTAAGGAGGGGCTCAGGGCAGGGGTCTCATCCAGCACAGGCCTTGTCTCTCCCCCCCAAACCTGCCCCTGGCTGTCAGGGGCATTTTCTCTCTCCCACAGACCACTCTCCCCAGCCACCAGGGACGTTTTCTCTTCCCCAACCATCAAAGGCCTTTTTCTCCTCACCTCCATTTCTGCAGCTAACTGCCATTTCTGGGGGTGGGGGGAAGAGAGGCTATTTACCGGTGTGCTGGCAGGCAAAGTGGCAGAGCCCCAGCCCTGCTGGCCACACTCTTGGTGGTGCAGCTGCCCCCATTGATCACAATGCAGGAGAGCTATGCCCTGTGAGCTTACTGCCCCCAGTGACCACTCATATCATGAGTGGTTTCCCTTTGCATGTTATGGAAAACTATCCCTTTCTTGGGGCTTCCAGATCTCCTGGCACAACCAAACACTAAGGCTGTGTCTACATTGGCAAGATTTTGCGCAAAAGCGGCCGCTTTTGCGCAAAATCTTGCCACCTGTCTACACTGGCCGCGAGTATTTGCACAAGAACACTGACGTTGTAATGTACAAAATCAGGGCTTCTTGCGCAAATACTCTGACGCTCCCGCTCAGGAATAAGCCCTCTTGCGCAAGTGCCAGGAGAGGCAGGAAGCCTGCCTTAGCACACCTGCTGCAATGCTGACCAGGAGCTGCTCAAGATAAGCACCTCCTGCCCCTAGCCTAGACCTCCTCCCCAAGCCAGAGCCCCCCCCTCCTATCTTCCAAAGCTCTCATCCTCAGCCCAACTCTGGTGCCCACATTCTAGTCAAATGATGTTGAATTGTAGGCTTCAAAAATGTCTTCAACTGGTATCATAAGCTTTTGTGGGCACAATAAACTTAATGTGGATAAATATAAAGTAATGCACATTGGAAAAAATAACCCCAACTATACATATAATATGATGGGGGCTAATTTAGCTACAACTAATCAGGAAAGAGATCTTGGAGTCATCGTTGATAGTTCTCCGAAGACGTCCACGCAGTGTGCAGCGGCAGTCAAAAAAGCAAACAGGATGTTAGGAATCATTAAAAAAGGGACAGAGAATAACTTATTGCCCTTACATAAATCCATGGTACGCCCACATCTTGAATACTGCATGCAGATGTGGTCTCATCTCAAAAAAAAGATATACTGGCATTAGAAAAGGTTCAGAGAAGGGCAACTAAAATGATTAGGAGTTTGGGACAAGTCCCATATGAGGAGAGAATAAAAAGACTGGGACTTTTCAGCTTGGAAAAGTGGAGACTAAGGGGGGATATGATAGAGGTATATAAAATCATGAGTGGTGTGGAGAAAGTGAATAAGGAAAAGTTATTTACTTGTTCCCATAACATAAGAACTAGGGGCCACCAAATAAAACTAACGGGTAGCAGGTTTAAACCAAATAAAAGGAAATTCTTCTTCACACAGTGCATAGTCAATCTGTGGAACTCCTTGCCTGAGGAAGTTGTGAAGGCTAGGACTATAACAGGGTTTAAAAGAGAACTAGATAAATTCATGGAGGTTAAGTCCATAAATGGCTATTAGCCAGGATGGGTAAGGAATGGTGTCCCTAGCCTTTGTTTGTCAGAGGGTGGAGATGGATGGCATCATTACCTGTTCGATTCACTCCCTCTGGGAGACCTGGCATTGGCCACTGTTGGCAGACAGGATACTGGGCTGGATGGACCTTTGGTCTGACCCAGTATGGCCATTCTTATGTTCAGATTTCATGGCTGATCCCATGAAAGCTCATGATACTATATATTTTTTGTTAGTCTCTAAGGTGCTACAGGTCCACTCATTTTTTAGGTTTTTTTAAGTTACAGACTGACACAGCTACCCCCTGAGACTTTCCTTCAACTGAGTCATGAGAAAAAGCTTGAAAACCACTGATCTAATTCAGTAAGTAAACTCCACCAGCATGCTCCGAAGCGTTCAAAGACACATTCTACCACCATTCTGCACTTGCTCCCCCTATGTCAAATTGCTTCTTACTGCGGGTCCAGCAGACTTGTATGGCTTCATGATCCATGGGAGCAAGGGATAGGCGACATCTCCATTGATAACTATTGGCATTTCAATGTCACCAACACTAATTTTGTTGTCTGGAAAGAAAGTTATTTCTTGCAGCTTTCTGAACAGACTGGAGTTCCTAATGATGTGCACCTCATGCACTTTTCTTGACCATCCCTCCACGTTAATGAAACAGCTCTTGTGATCCACTGGAGCTTGCAACTAGGGATGTGAAATGCATTTAATCAAGTAAATGTGTATTCACTGAAAATTTCAACATTTACACATGTGAGGGCAGGCAGCCTGATACAGAGACAGCAGCATGGGGGAAGGAGGGCAGCTCTCTGGGTGTTGGTGTGTGCTAGGAACCAGCTTTTAAACTGGCTCCCTGTGCATACCAGGAGCCTGAATGTAACTGTGTATCTGGTTACACTTTCACATCCCTACTTGGAACACCACTGAGAAGTATCTTTTGCTGTTTACATATCCTTTGGCAAGGTGGTCTGGTGTCAAGATAGGAATAGGTAATTGCAGCAAAACCATTCACTATGTCCTGCATGTTTCCCCTAGTCAGTATCCTTCTTAGCTCCAGGAGATTTATCCACTGCAAACTGCTACCTGTCAGCAGGGAATCAATCTAGTATTGCAGCTTCCACAGAGCTATCACCACTCACTTCTCAACTAACAAAATGACATCTGCTCTGCTATCCCTGCACTTCAGGGCTGGGGAAAACTCATTGCAGAGTTCCATTCAAGTGGCCTTATGTGACGTAGTGGGGGTATCTGGCTAGTTCCTATGCTGGCTCTGTGGTAATCCCCAATGGCTTCCATCTGGTACCACAGCCCAGAAGGATGAGTCATTATGCAAAGAGGGTCTCTCAACCTGTCTGACCAGCTACCCCCCAGGGAGAGAGACAAAGGAAGGGGGAATGCTGCCCTGGCTGGGGGCAGGGCTGGAAGAGTTAGTTTAGTTGCTGTCTGGGATCATGGAGGAACCAGCCTAAGCCAGGGGCTGGGATTTAGGGGCCCAGTCTCCCCCATCTCAAGGGGGGGCTGAGGCATCCTAGGCCTGCCCTGTAACCAGATTACATCTATGCTGTGCTGTATCCTGGAGAAGCAATAAACTCCCTCCATTCTACGGGCTGGTGGAGTCTGTTCGTGCCATTACGGGGGTGCAGGAGTCAGGGGACCCCAACGCGTCGTCACACTGGTGTCAGAAGTGGGATTCACTGCACCCCGTGGATGGAGCATCCAGCGGCGAGCGACAAGGTGCAGTAGAAGCAAGAGCCATGGAACCAGGCGTGCTGGAAACAGAGCGGCGGTTCCTGAGAATCGTGGGCGCAGCAGCACTAGACTGGTGAGTCTGCACCGAGGACCAGCGGGAGATGGCCTACACCCAATTCCTGAAGGCAGAGCTGGTGAAGCTGTGCAGAGAGAGGGGCTTGCCTGTGCGGAGCGCAACCAAGGCCCAGCTGATTGCCCGGCTGGAAGAGAATGCCCAGCCACAGGGCTGGGATCCTGTCCCGTGAGCAGCCAGACCCCCACTGGGAGCGTGTCAGGCTCGGAGAGGGCAGAGCGCTGGAGGCCGCCGAAGAGACCGGACTGCCTCCCAGGAGCACTGCAAGCCGTAGTCCGCCGGGGTCCAACCCCTCGGAGCTGCGGCGGCTAGAAATCCAGCTGCAGATGAAGGAATTGGAAGTCCAGGACCGTGAGAGCAGCGACAGCATGAGCTGGCCATGGCCGAGCGGAGAAGCGGCAGGGCCCCAGCTGCGCCGAGTGCAGATGAGCCCCAAAGGCCCGGGGCGGCCAGACGCTTGGAGAAGCTCGTGGTGGCCCAATTGAAGGACATGGGCGATGTAGATGGGTTCCTCAGCTCCTTTGAGAGGGCCTGTGGACTGCAATGGGTCCCCCCAGCTGACTGGCTGCAGGAGCTCATCCCGCACTGAACCAGGAAGCTGCCGGGTGCTCAATCAGCTGGAGGACCTACAGCCAGGGGATTACAACCGAGTCAAGGAGGCCCTGCTGCACAAGTTCGGGCTGACCCCGAGATGTACAGGAAGAAGTTCCGGGAGGTGCAGAAGGAGCCACGGAGACCTATGTGGACCTGGCCTCCCGCCTGGGCGCAATACTGCCGCAAGTGGGTGTCTGGAGTCGGAGCCCAGACTGCAGAGGGGCTGCTCAAGCTGTTCATGATGGAGCAGTTCTATGAAGCATGCCCACCCAGATTGAGGCTGTGGCTCAAGGACCGAAGACCAGAGACCCCCCAGGAGGCCGGAGACTGGCAGATGAGTTCACGGAGAGCCGGTCCGGGTGTGAACGGGAGTCCCGGAGAGAAAGGGAATCGCACAGAGACCGGATGTCGGCTGAGCGACGGAGGAGTCAACTACGAGGCGAGCCCAAGGAACAGGTCGTCTGTGCCCCAGAGAACCAGCCAGGGCCTGGACAGAGACAGCCCAAAGCCTAACTTGCCATCGCTGTGGGCAAAAAGGCCACAAGAGGGCTCAGTGCACCAGGTCCCATGACCTGGGACTTTCCAGGGTTAACTGGCTGGGGCTGGAGGAAGGGCAGGCTGCCCCAGAGGCAGGGGCTGGCAGGCAAACCTCAGCTCAGAGTGGGGGGAAGGATGCTCAGTGCACCTCCCCTGGGAGGTCTGACCCTTGGGAGGCGGATTTCTCCGTGTACCGGGTGGGGGCAGGACGGCCCCTGCGGAGCGAGTGCCTCATACCCCTGGAGGTGGATGGTAGGAAGGTGACGGGTTTCTGGGACACAGGGGCAGAGGTGACGCTGGCCCGGCCCGAGGCAGTAGCCCCAGACCACATGGTACCTAACACTCAGCTGACCCTGAGGGGCATAGACAGGACCCTGTTTAAGGTGCCCGTAGCCCGGGTGCATCTGAAATGGGGGGCCAAGGAGGGCCCCAAGGAAGTGGGGGTGCACCAGCACTTGCCCATGGAGGTGCTGATGGGGGGTGACCTAGAGGAGTGGCCAGACGGACCCCACAGGACCCTGGTCACCGCCTGTAGCCAGAGCCAGCGAGGGGCTGGCGACCCTGACCCAGGGGAGGGCTCCCTGCCGGGGGCTCAGGGTCCCATCCCAGGGGACACGGGGTCCAGCCAGGCTGGGACTCCGGACCTAGGCAAAGATGGGGAACAGGTCCCGATCCCTGCCCCAGCGGCTGAATTCCAGGCTGAGGTGCAGGCAGACCCCTCCTTGCAGAGGCTGAGGGACCAGGCTGGCCTCCATGCAGCTCAGCCCCTGGGGGGACGTAGCCAGGAGAGGTTCCTGTGGGAGCAGGGATTCCTGTTCCGGGAATGGCTTCCCCCCAGGAAGGTGAGGGCATGGGGGGTCCAGCGGCAGCTGGTCGTCCCCCAAAAGTATCACCTCAAGCTGCTGTTTTGGCCCATAATGTCCCTTTGCGGGCCACCGGGGATCCGGAGCACCCGGCTGAGGCTGCTCCAACACTTCTACTGGCCGGGAATATTTGCAGCCGTGCAGCGTACTGCGGTCCTGCGACTCCTGCCAGAGGCGGGAAGGCCCAAGACGGGAGAAAGCTGCTCAGGGCCCCTACCCTGTATAGAGGAGCCTCTGGGCTTGCTGAGAGAGTTATGGGAGGAAGACCTCCCGGGATGGAGCGTCGGGGTGGAGGCCGCCCTGGCTGTCCAGAGAAGGCTCGCTGGGCTCATGGCCCGGCCGAGAGACCCTGGCCAGAGATCAAGGCCAGCGGAAGGATGGGTGCGACCACAGAGGACAGGCCTGTGTCAGTCGCCCTGGAGCGATGCAGCGAGTGGACAGAGGAAGCCAATTCATGTGGGGCCTCGCCGCGGCCGGCCCGAGTCAAGGAGCACCCATGTCCCCAGGGCGGGTTCCCACGCAGAGGACCCGAACTTCCCTAGGTCACGAGTGGAGTGACCCTGCTCAGTTCGCTCTCGGAGGGGGGAGAACTGTGACGTAGTGGGGGTATCTGGCTAGTTCCTATGCTGGCTCTGTGGTAATCCCCAATGGCTGCCATCGGTACCACAGCCCAGAAGGATGAGTCATTATGCAAAGAGGGTCTCTCAACCTGTCTGACCAGCTACCCCCAGGAGAGAGACAAAGGAAGGGGAATGCTGCCTGGCTGGGGCAGGGCTGGAAGAGTTAGTTTAGTTTCTGTCTGGGATCATGGAGGAACCAGCCTAAGCCAGGGGCTGGGATTTAGGGGCCCAGTCTCCCCATCTCAAGGGCTGGGGCTATCCTAGGCCTGCCCTGTAACCAGATTACATCTATGCTGTGCTGTATCCTGGAGAAGCAATAAACTCCCTCCATTCTACGGGCTGGTGGAGTCTGTTCGTGCCATTACGGGGGTGCAGGAGTCAGGGGACCCCAACGCGTCGTCACACCTTACTCATCTGAAAGTTCTGCAGCCAATACTTCTCATCCCATAGCTGCATACCTATGTGGTCCTGCCTACCTTTGTGAGTGCTTGTTTCCCTGGTCCAGAAGCGGAATTCCACCATGTCAAGATGCACAACTGTCACCAGCATCTGTGAACTGGTCCAGTGTATGGCTTTCAGCTCAGCTGTTTCACAATGTTCCATGTGGTGGCGCCTGCTTAGACTCCGCAGTATAAGACGTAGGTGTTTGCAATGCTCAAAACAGGGTCCATGGTTGCCGTGCTATGGGGTCTGCACAGGTAACCCAGGCTTAGAAAGCTAGCCACAGTGCATTACTCTGAGTCAATGTAAGCCTTGCTACTGGGGATGTGCTCTCCAACAAAATGTGCATAATGGGGACATGCAGAATTGACTTGCTTCAATTGGAGACTCAGTGTCAATTTAAATAAAATTGACCTAATTTTGTTGTATAGATATATCAAGTGTCTGCATTGTTTAAATTTCTGTAGATTAGTCACCCTTTGAAGTTGCATTTTCCTGAGGGTTACTCCTTGATAAAGTTAATTCCTGGTGTGATGACAGAGACAAGGCATTTTATGGTATCAGGGCTGTTCCCCACTCTGGCACTTTGAGTGTAGAAGATGGAGGCTAGCAAGAGACCTTAAATACCTTTCCTCTATAGGCTCTACCTACAAAAACTCCCCAGTGTCACAGATTCATCAACTTTTTTTGGGGGGGGGTAGGGGAGGATAGCTGTCACCACCAAATGAAACAAAAGGAAAAAACCCCTTTCTTCTTGAACCCAGGAAGAAGCACTTGGACTTCTTCTACAGGGGAACCCTCAAATTCCTTTACCACAAGAGAGCTTAAAAATAAAGAGAAAACAGACCACAGTCTCTGGTAGTTGACCTCTTAGTCTGAGGCACAGGTACGTGCATGCATGCACACACACCTCCTGTTTCTTTCCAGGACACAAAAATCAAATCATCACCTTCAAAAGGTGATTTTATTAACAGAAAAGAATGTACGTGATAAAAACATACCTGGTTGGTGGGTATTAGAGCAACTAAGTGAAACTAACTAAAACACAGAGAATATTTCTGGGTACACTCTTAGATGGGGGAGGGAAGGCATAGATTCACACAGAGTTTAACCAAACAACCAAAACAAAGAAAAATACCTTGATCTCGACTAAATACACCTTTTCCCTTTATTTACTAATGATTCCTTCCTGGTTGTCCACTTCCATGCCCAATATTCCTTGTAGGCATGGCAGTTCTGATTACTGCATGTTGCTCTTTCCAGCCCTTAACTTAGAAGACACAAAGGAAGAGCAGGCCAGGTATCTATACCCAATTCAAATTTCAGCACTGTATCCCCATTGGTTCTTCTGGCCCCCTGCCAAAACCCTTGCTAGCTATCCGAGTTTAACCCCTTAGTCACAGGGTGCTGGCTAGCACTCCTCCTATCCATCACAGATGGTGAAAGAGTTTTCATGCTGTTGTTTACTAAGATGCAGATCTGTGTCCCTTCCTTGCCAAAGAATGGTCATTTGCTAGGTGACTGCTCGTCAACTTCGATGACACCTGTCTAGAGACCACAGTTTGTCCCTTTGCCCACAAAAAATGGTTTACCAAGATTTTTCTACTAAACAGGTTTTAGACCTAAATTGAACCTATGTTTATGACCTTACATATAATTTTGTTACTCGCATTTCTAATCGTCTATAGTTACCAGATTCTAAATACCGCAACTCAGCACATTTTCTACAAAGATTATTACAATTGTGTGTATGGTGTGACTACAGGAATGCACTCCCCACCTCTCAAATCAAAAGACGTCAGTCTGATAACAATTAGGGATGTTAAATATCGGTTAATTGAAGAGTCGATTAACCTCATGAATTCTTATCGGTTAGTTGACTATTCTATAGTCCCTGGGCAGCCCCTGTCAGGAGGAAGGGGGGCAGGGTCTGAGCTCCTGGACCGGCACGAGCCAGAACTGAGCTGGGCTGCCTGCCCGCCTCGCTCCTAATGCACTTTAAATGCAGAGCCACCTCAGTCCTTGGTCATTCCCCTCCGTAACCCCAGCCACTCCCTGCCTACACCCTACCCTGGTCCACATCTCATCTCCCGGTCACTCCCTAACCACACCCTGATCCACAGCCCACTCCGGCACCCAGCTACTCCCTAATCACACACACGCCACTCCTTGCCCACAGCCCAGCACCTCCATTCCCTGCCCAAAGCCCATCTAACTGCACCCCCCACTCCTTGCCCACGGCCCACCCCTGCACCCAGCTACTCCTAAACCCCACCCTCACCCACTGCCCACCCCTGCACCCAGCTACTCCCTAAATACCCTCCACCCCTCACACATGCCCTGCCCAGTGCCCACCCCTGCACCCAGCTATTCCCTAAATACCCTCCACCCCTCACACATGCCCTGCGCACGGCCCACCCTTGCACCCAGCTACTCCCTAAACCCCAACCTCACCCACACCCTGCCCACGGCCCACCCCTGCACCTATCTACTCCCTAACCCCCACCTGTCACCTCCTGTCATTACCTGCACCCAGCTACTCCTAACCACGCACCCCTCACCTGCCCACCTGCCCAGCTACTCCTAACCCCACCACCCCTCACCCACACCTGCACCCAGCTACTCCTAACCCCACCCCTCACCCACGGCCCACCTGCACCCAGCTACTCCCTAACCCCACCCCTCACCCACCCCTACACCCAGCTACTCCTAACCCCACCCCTCACCCACGGCCCACCCCTGCACCCAGCTACTCCTAACCCCACCCCTCACCACGGCCCACCCCTGCCCAGCTACTCCTAACCCCACCCCTCACCACGGCCCACCCCTGCACCCAGCTACTCCTAACCCCCACCCTCACCCACACCCCTACACCAGCTACTCTAACCCCACCCCTCACCCACGGCCCACCTGCACCCAGCTACTCCTAACCCCACCTCACCCACGGCCCACCTGCACCCAGCTACTCCTAACCCCACCCCTCACCCACTGCCCACCTGCCCAGCTACTCCTAACCCCCACCCTCACCCACTGCCCACCTGCACCCAGCTACTCCCTAACCCCCACCCCTCACCCACGGCCCACCCCTGCACCCAGCTACTCCCTAAATACCCCCACCCCTCACCACGGCCCACCTGCACCCAGCTCTCAAACCCCAGGGCGCCTCACCCAGGCGCAGAGCCCAGCTACTCCTAACCCCAGTCACCATTGCCCACCTGCCGTTAGCTCCTCCTCCACTCGCGCCCGGCCCACCTGCACCGCTCTCTAACCCCATGCACCACTGCTCCACCCTGGCTGCTCCTCACTCACAGCCATGCACCCAGCTGCCGCTAACCCCACCCCTCACACGGCCCATGCACCCAGCTGACTCCTAACCCCATCTAACTGTCACCTGCAGTGACTCCTTCCACTCACCACGGCCCACCCCTGCACCCAGCTACTCCTAACACCCCTCACCTGCCCACGCGCCTGCACCAGGACCTAACCCCCACGTCACCCCCACCGCACCGCCCCTCGCACCCACCCGGTCTTGCCCGTCACAGGCCCCCGCCTCCCCGTGTGTGTCCGGATCCTGCCCGTCACGCGCCCCGCGCGTGTCCGGATCCTGCCCCCGCGCGTGTTCGGTCTTGCCCGTCACCCCCCCACCCCCGCGCGTGTCCGGATCCTGCCCCCCGCGCGTGTCCGGTCTTGCCCCCCCGCGCGTGTCGGATCCTGCCCCCCGCGCGTGTCCGGATCCACCCCGCGCGTGTCCGGATCCTCATGCCCCCGTCGCGTGACCCCCGGTCTTGCCCGTGGTCGGTCTCTCTGCCCTCGCTGTGTGTGCACCCGGATCCTGCCATCCACATACACCCGCGTGTCCGGATCCTGCCTCACTTGCGTGTGTTCCGGGATCCCATGCCCGTCACCTGCACCCCGCGCGTGTCCGGTCTTGCCGTCACGCAGCACACACAAGGCCCTCCTCCCCGTGTGCGTGTCCGGATCTCTGCCCTTCACACACACGCGCCGCAAGGCCGTGTGCGTGTCTGGAATCTCTACCCTCCACACACGTCTGGAGCCTGCCCTCCTTCCTCCATGGCACGGTGCCGCTCGTCCCTTCAGACACACACGGTGCCGCCTGTCCGAATCCTGTCGCTGTGCCGCATGCTGCCTGGGACATCCATACGCGCTCGTTTCGCGCGTCTCGATCCTGCTCGTGTCCGGCTCCTTGCCTGCCGGGCAGGCTCCCCGCCTCTCGCCGAGTCCGGATCCTGCCCCGTGTCCGGATCTCAGTCATCACACGTGACATTCCAGATCCTGCCTTTCACACACAAATGTCCATGCGCGTGTCCAGGTTCTGCCCTTCACACACACGCGGCTTCACACAACCCTTAGTCATAAGAACATAAGAACGGCCGTACTGGGTCAGACCAAAGGTCCATCTAGCCCAGTAGCCTGTCTGCCGACAGTGGCCAGCACCAGGTGCCCCAGAGAGGGTGGACCGAAGACAATGATCAAGCGATTTGTCTCCTGCCATCCCTCTCCAGCCTCTGACAAGCAGAGGCCAGAACACTTTTCTATCCCTGGCTAATAGCCTTTTATGGACTTAACCTCCATGAAATTATCTAGCTTCTCTTTAAACTCTGTTATAGTCCTAGCCTTCATGGCTCCTCTGGCAAGGAGTTCCACAGGTTGACTACACACTGTGTGAAGAAGAACTTTCTTTTATTAGTTTAAACCTGCTACCCATTAATTTCATTTGGTGTCCTCTAGTTCTTCTATTATAGGAACTAATAAATAACTTTTCTTCATCCGCCCCTCTCCACACCACTCATGATTTTATATACCTCTATCATATCCCCCCTAAGTCTCCTCTTTTCTAAACTGAAAAGTCCCAGTCGCTTTTAACCTCTCTTCATATGGGACCCGTTCCAAACCCCTAATCATTTTAGTTGCCCTTTTCTGAACCCTCTCCACGGCCAAAATATCTTTTCTGAGGTGAGGAGACCACATCTGTACACAGTATTCAAGATGTGGGCGTACCATAGTTTTATACAGGGGCAGTAAGATATTCTGTGTCTTATTTTCTATCCCTTTCTTAATAATTCCTAGCATCCTATTTGCCTTTTTGACCGCCGCCGCTGCACCCTGTGTGGAAGTTTTCAGAGAACTGTCCACGATAACTCCAAGATCTCTTTCCTGATTTGTCATAGCCAAATTAGCCCCCATCATATTGTACGTATAGTTGGGGTTATTTTTCCCGATGTGCATTACTTTACACTTATTACTTTATCCCTTTTGCACCTGCCAGTGGGACCAGCCCGTCACACACACACACGGCCGCACACATTTGTCCCAGTCTAACCTCTGTGCCACACACCTGCCTGTGGAACCAGCTTGTCACATGCACACATGGCCATGCACATGTCCGGCTCCTGCCCCCGTGCCACGTGCCTGCCTGTGGGACACACATGGACAGGCATATCTGGCTCCTGCCCCTGTGCCACATGCCACACACCTGCCTGCAGGCTCCAGCCTGTCACACACCCACATGGCCACGCGGGTCCGGGTCCGGGTCCTGTCCCTGTGCTATGTGCCTGCCTATGGGACCAGCCCATCACACACACACGTATGGTCGCACATGTGTCTGGGTCCTGCCCCTGTGACATGTGCTTTGCTGCAGGACCAGCCCATCGCGCACACACATGGCCATGCGCACGTGTTCGGTTTGTGCCCCTGTGCCACATGCCTTCCTGCTGGATCAGCCCGTTACACACACATATGACTGCATGCAAGTGTCTGGGTCCTGCCCCAGTGCCACGTGCCTTGCTGCGGGACTAGCCGATCACACACATGACCATGAGCTCGTGTTCAGCTCCAGCCCCTGTGCCATTCGCCTTCCTGCAGGCTCCCACCTGTCACATACGCACATGCCTCTGTGCCACGTGCCTGCCTGTGAACTCCAACCCCTCAAACACACATGGCCGTGCGGGTGTGTCCGGGTCTTGCCTCTGTGCCACGTGCTTTGTTGTGGGAACAGCCCATCACACACACACGGCTGTGCATTCGTGTCTGGGTCCTGCCCCTGTGCCACATGCCATGCACCTGCCTGTGGGCTCCAGCCTGTCACACACAGATGGCTGTGTGTGTCCTGTTCCTGTCCTGCGGGCTGTGTGCACGTGTCCAGCTCCTGCCTCTGTGCCACGTGCCTGCCTATTGGACCAATCCATCACACATACATGGCCGCCTGCACGTGTTGGGATCCTGCCCCTGTGCCAGGTGTCTGTTTGCGGGCTCCATCCCGTCACACACACACATAGCTGCGCGCATGTGTTCGGTGCCTGTGCCATGCACCTGCCCACAAAGACCATACACACATGGCCGTACATGCATATCCTGTCCCTGTGCCATGTGGCTTCCTGTGGGCTCCAGCCCATCACACACATTTGGCCACACTCACGTGTCCGGGTCCTGCCTCTGTGCTATGCATGTGCCTGCGGGACCAGGCTGTCACAAACACACACGCACTTAACTGGGTCCTACCCGTTCCACACACCTTCCTGCGGGCTCTAGCCCATCACACACACACACCTGGCCGCATGTGCACGTGTCTGGGTCCTGCTCGTGTGTCATCATGAGGCATGTGTGTTGCTGCAGGTCCCAGCCCGTCACACGTGTCCCAACCGAATTATGCGCGTCCCTGTAGTGTAAGGTCCAGCCCAACACACAAACACACATGTGTTAGCTGGTTCCTCTAGGGTTGTTTCCAATTGGATGAAAACAGTGTACAATTGTCTGTGTGCTTTACGGGCCTGAATGAACCGGATATCCAGACAAGATCTGTTTTCTATTTCCTTTTGCTCTGTTGTTGCTTTTTAAAAAGACTTGTAAGTAGGGATAGGTTTTGGAGTGGACAGGCTGTATACATGATATTTGTTCATACCCCCTCCCAGCAGCCTTAGTCCTGGCAAGCCAGGGGACAAATAAAACCCTGGATGGTGAAGTGAGAAAGGAGATAGTGAGATGTGGGGAGGGAGGGTATGCTGGAGTGGCCACGGGAGCTATAGTGATGTGCAGATGCTCATGGGGATGAGCCTGAGGCCAGGGCCTACCCCATGTGGCTAGGGCCCTGCAGCCCTGGGGGTTGGGTTGATGGAGTTTGTGTGTGGTGAGCTTAGTGCCAGGATCTGGGTCCAGGGCTTGAGCCCAAAGTACCAATGCCAATGCCTGCCACACCAGGGCTGAAGCCACTCCCAGAAAGGTGGGGAACTCATTGGCTGCCTGCTGATGGTCTTGGGGTAGGATCGGCTGCTTTGTTCTGTCCCTCAGTTACTGCACAGAAGTCTGTGGCATAACAAAACCTCCTCGTGGCCATACTTGAGAAATGCTGACCTAGTGTATAACTGTGGGGAGCCACCAGGCCCTGCACCCCCATCCACAATCAGACGTGACTCTCAGCTGGCAAGTAGAACAGAAGGTTTGTTAGTTTACAGGGACACAGCACAGGACAGTCTTGTCAGCACAGGAGCCAGGAGCAGCCAGGATCATCCATCTTGGGGAGAAGGGGCCCTGGCCTTGGTCCCCCATCCTGCCCCAAGCTAGACTCACCCACACACCCAGCATCGTCCCTCCAGCCCCACCTCCTCCTTTGTCCAAAGGCATCTCCTGGTCATACCTCCCTCCCAGGGTCAGGTTACAGTGACCCTGGCTGTTGTATAGGTGATGGGCTGCACGTATTCCCTCAGTGAGTCGCATCCGAAATCCCACATTCCATCTAAATGGTAATGCAGTGCCCAAAGAGACTGAGGCACGCACACATGGTTACCACAGGACAGTAGAAGTCACATGCAACATAAAGCAAATGGAGTGAATACAATGTGGAAGAAAACATTGTCCTCACTCTGCGTTTGTAAGCAACAAGTAGCCAGAGGCAGTTTTATTACGAGCTGCAGCAAGGGAAAAACTGATTCGGATGGTGGGGAAGCCTCCCCCCTGAGGCAGATCTTCAAATACAAGCAGTTATGAAGCAATTTATATACTGTCCGTTAGATATAATAACAATAACAATTAGTCTCCTTCCCATTACAAACACCAATGGCTAACAGTTATTTTAGTTCCACCCAGATGCTCCTTATCTCAAGGTCCCTGCCAGAGTCAGCATTCTATCCTTATCTCCGTATGGAGGCGAGAGGCAAAGGCAGTGTCTTATTACAGCTCTCCCGTTGTCAGACTTAGCCTGACTCTTGCTTTCTTGCTAACAAGACCAAGATGGCTGCACACAAATTCCCTTATTCCCTTTTCCTGCCTCCACAACAATCCCCTTTGTCATTTGGGAAAATAGTGTTTCCAATAGTAATAGAGATGTAGCCGTGTTAGTCTAGTTTAGCTGAAACAAAAAACAGGTCTATGTAGCACTTTAAAGACTAACAAGATGGTTTATTAGGTGATGAGCTTTCGTGGGCCAGACCCACTTCCTCAGATCAAATTGTGGAAGAAAATAGGCATGACCATGTATACCAAAGGGATACAATCAAAAAAAAGTGAACACATATAGAAAGGACAAATCAAATTTCAGAACAGAGGGAGGATAAGGGGGCGGGAGGTAAATGTCTGTGAGCTAATGATATTAGAGGTGATAATTGGGGAAGCTATCTTTGTAATGGGTAAGGGAATTAGGGTCTTTGTTAAGACCCCGGCGTAAAGTGTCAAATTTAAGCATGAATGACATGAATGACACCAATACTGAGGGTGAAATTAGGAACTCTGTCAGTCTGCAGGACTCAGTGGGGTAGAGTATTTTATTTATTTATTTATTTAAATATTTTTACCCCGCCTTTCTATTTAAAATATTCAAGGTGGCTTACAAGAACAAACAAACAAACAAAAAATACAAATATATATATAAAAATTTAAAAAATTTAAAATATGAGATCTCAGAGGGACATAACCAGCTAAAAACATATAGAGAGGAGGAACACACACATACAGATTCAAATATTAATAAAAGCACAAGTAAAAAGGGTGGCTTTAGCCTGATGCCCAAACAACGCTGGCGTTGGCACCATGCGAATATCCCGAGGAAGAGAATTCCACAGCCTGGGAGCAAAAGCTGAGAATGCCCTGTTCCACGTAGATGTTAATCTTATCTCCACAAGTGGGGGAACACGAAGCAAAGCCTCCCCAGCTGACCTCAATCCCCGGGCAGGTTCATATGGGAGAAGATGGTCCTTCAGGTACCCCGTATGTAACTGAAAACATTTTAAAAACAATTAATGGTTCTGCAGCACCTTAGAGACTAACAAAAATGTAGCTGGAACTTGGTTTCATTTATAAATTTGACACCTGTAATCAAGGTTTGAACAAAGACCTGAACTGGATGGGCCGCTACATTCCACACCCTAATGACATTGAAAGCCAAGTACCGGTCACTTACAGCCCACTCAATTAGCCTCATTTAGCACAGACATGCTAATTTACAAGATTTTTTTCCTTCTCTTTCCCTCCCTATCCCCTCTCTTTCTCTGCTATTTATTGTACCCCTGAAGCCTTTACTCCATTCATCTGGAGAAGTGGGTTGTACCCACAAAAGCTCACAGTCCCATTTACATTTTTGTTAGTCTCTAAGGTACTGCAGGATTATTCATTGTTTTTTAAGTCTGTAGGACTGTAGGAAGTTTGGGGTCTATTCCTGACCCTCACTGTTTCCCTCCCACACTTCCCTTCTGGATCTTTACTGGTTCCCAGCAATCAGACGTGACTCTCAGCCAGCAGGTAGAACAGAAGGTTTATTAGTTCACAGGGACACAGCACAGAATAGATTACTGTTTATTGCTCGTGAAAAAGGTCAAACCAGAGAATTTAACCCAAGCCTGCCAGACAAGTTTATTGGGAAGGAATGATACCAGCAGTGAGCGTTACACCAAGCACACAGCTTCTATGTTAGACATAGCAGTTCATTCCCTTAAGCGAGCCTCCCTTTCACAAACATACATTCCTGTGCTGGCCCCACACAGTGCCTATCTGGCAAACAGGGAAGGTGGTTACCAATCTATAGATGACTCTTTTTCTGATCTGTTCCCCCAAAGCAAGGCCTTGGTTGTCTAGAAAGCCCTCTGGTCTACAGTCCGATAATTTACAAAGTGGGGTGTCTCTGGCTTCTTCAGGTGCTCAAGTTAATGGATCTCCACCACTAGTAATGGATTTGGCTTGATTTTTATACTTTTCCCCCCAAAGGAGTCATGTCTTAGAAGCCTGCCCAGCAGGTATGTAGTTACTAATTTTTACCTAATTAGTATATTTGGAAGGGGGTAGAAGAGGTGGTTCCCAAAATCATCTTTCTTTAATTCACTCATTAATCATTCACTCTGGCCCTTGTGCAGCCTTCCGCTGTTAGGGTATGATGACCAAGTTCTATGCTGGAACTTCATTCATATGATATTTACTTCTGCATGGGCCCATAATTACTGGCCAGTAAGTCCAGTATTGGTAGTACACACAGTCCAGTCTGCAATCCTTGCCATTTTGATTCATTAAGTTTACTTCAGTTCACTTCTGCTTAGCTCAAGTCACATTCACATCCTTCTTTTGGTGTGCTCACAACAATTTGGCACCGCTATTGGCTTGCGAAATTGGACATAATAATTAGACATGTTAGAGTATAACCATGTAACTATTTAACCGATAAGCTGATGTTTATCAATTCATGGTGTCAGTTGCACTCAGCTGGCTCCCTGGAAGCCAGGTGGGCAAGGGCTGCCCGCTCTGCTCCTGGGGAGGAGGCTTCGCTGCGGCAGGGAAGCCGCTTCCCGCAGGAGCAGGGTCGCTGCTTCAGGGGAGGCTTTGCTTCAGGTTCTGCAGGATAAGGAAAGCTTTATACTGCAGAGCCTGCAGTGTGTAACCATGTAACCACTGAGATTTAGGGATGTTAACATTCGTTTATTTTGGTAAATGCGTACAGCAGGTACATGTTTACATGAGGGGGGTGTGTGGCTCCCTGTGCATGCCGGCTCCCATGGAGCCACCTGCCTCTCCCCCACACTCTGTGGCAACACATGAGCACCGGCTCCCGCCTGCCCCTTTCCATGCTACCACCTCTAATACAGAAGTAGCAGCGTGTGTGGGGGACACGGGTGGGCTGTGTGTAACCGTTTACTCATTCACATTATTATATCCCTACAGAGATTTTCAGTAGTTACACGGTTACCTAGTCAACTGACTTTGAACTTCCCTAATAATAGTTCAAAAGTGTCACGGCACTATTACTGACTCCCTTTCCAGTGCAGTTTTCACATCTTTACAGAAGAAAAGAGGAACTCTCTCTGCCTCTCATGCCTATGGCATAAGGTTGCATGAACTCGTTGTGCCACAGATTTGGAGTGCATGTTGGACCACTGATGCTCTAGTCTCCTGATCTCACATATGCTTTTGGTGAATCTCTGTGATTGGTCTAGTGGGAGGGGATTGTGCATCCACGTGTATAATGTGATGCCAGGCAGCATGTTTCACTTGGGCACTGGGGAAACTCACTGGGCCTCCCAAGGGCTTGGTTTCTAAAAGAGGAAAGGGTCTGAGTTGCCCTGTTTAGATGCAGCTGTTTCCTGGTGGCTACTCCTTGGCTGGCGTCAGCAGAGTGAATGTGAGTGAGCAGTGATTCTTCTTGTTCCCTGTTCAGATTCAGGGCACTAATGACAGCAGTGTTGTCAGTAAATGCTCCACCGCTGCTCTTGGCTACACCCAGGATGGCTTCCTGCAGTACTTCGTTACCACCAGATGCAGACGAGCGCCGCTGATCCATCGGTGAGAACGGGTTCTGGTTTGATTTGGTGCTTGCTATCCTTTGGCAGAGGCTACTGTTACTTAGTGGGAGGGGGGTTGCAGTGATTGGTTTTATTTTGTGAGTAGCGCTCCCATTGTGCTGTACTGTCAGTAAATCCAGCTTTCAGTCTTACTTGTTCTTTTTCTTAATAATGGAAATGCACTAATAACTGTTAGGGTTGAATAGAAAGCTATGCTCAGTGTTAAGAGGTAATTAAGTGCGCTAAGATCCACATGCACAGTGAGATTGTTCTAAATATTACTGTGCAATAAGAGGGCATGAATATTGTAGTGTCAGTTGGCAACAGCAGTCCTGAAATATAGGCTCCCCATAAAGATGGATTTTAAAATTTTCAGATGCTGTAATTGGTTTCTACTTACTGCAAGTATGCCTCCTCGTGGCTAGAATTAGTCTTTGTCACCATTTCACACCCATTTCCATTGGTTGCTTGCACTGTGGCCTCTCAGACTCCGTGCTCCTCCTTTGTGACTTGACGTTTGGCCAAGTCACTGTACAGCCTCCATTTCTGAGATAACAAAAGTCCCACTGGGCTAGCTGTCTTCCTGTCATTCCAGGCACTCCTCTGTTCCAGCTCCAGGTTGTGTGCCATTTTCACAGTGACTGGTAGGGAAGCCTGGGCCTATCTGCTACCCTTGTTCTAGCCCAGGGACTCTTAACAACCTAGGTCTGCTAAATCTCAGACCCTGTTGCTGTTTCCTTGGGTTCCTTCCTGCTCCACCTCTATCTGCCTGGAACTTCTGCCTCTCTCTGTGGCTACTTCACCCTCTTAACTGCTTGTCAAATTTCTTAGTCCTGGGCAGAATCCAAGATTTATCTTGTCTCTAGATTTACTCTTTGACCCTAGCCAAGTCCCTTTCCTTCTAGTGAGTGACTGCAGAATAGGGATGTAAATGGGTAACATAACTGGGTGATACTTACTGGTAACAGGTTTACCGGCTCCCAGCTGGGCTGGAGCAGCACCCCCCGCCCGTATAGTTTAACCTGTGAACATTTTAAACAGGATTTTACATCCCTACTACAGAAGTCATTCCTCCCATCCCCTCCATCTCACACTTCCTGGCTTTAAGCTCCTATACCTTTTTACTTCTCTCAGCTGGGCTTCATCTGCCTTAGACCTTATAGGTGTCTGGTTCTCCTGCAGCATGTAAGGTTAATTGGCCCTTTCTGGCTTAGGCTACCATGCTCAGGGCTCATGTGGTATGGACACCCCATCATAGTATAACTTTTTCACAGATCTAGGGAAGAAAGCTAGTAATTTCCATAAAAACTGTTTCACTGGATTGTCCCAGTTGAGAAATATTTCAGAACTCGCTGCTCTCTAAAACTGTAGCATCACATCTTACAGCTAATTCCCTCAATAACTTTTTGTGAGTGAGTCCCATTCAGTAATTTACTCACTTGTATCTTTCAGGAACAGACACTGCTGCTTAAACCAAAGGAGGAGGAGTTAAAATCCTCTTTTAGGGGAATGTGTGTGCTATGCATGTTAGTGCTCTCAGGCCATGTTTATCCTGCCACTTTGGGGCATGTCTACACTGCAGGGCAAAAGTCAAATTAAGCTACACAACTTTAGCTCTGTCAGTTGCGTAGCTGAAGTCGAAATAGCTTAATTCAGCTTTTGGTGCTGTCTTCACAGCAGGAAGAGCACTCTTCCTCCGACTTCCCTTACTCCTCGTGAAATGAGGGTTACAGGAGTCGGAGTAGAAGTCCTCGAGCTCCATGTTATTTTGCAATGACAGCTTGCTGTGTAGACATGCTCTTTGTTATTTCGGAATAATGCTGCTGTGTAAACGTACCCTTACTGTGCTGCAACTTCCTTGCTCCAGGGTGTGAATCCACCCCTGTCCCCCGCCGAGCGTAGCAAGTTACAGTGCTGTCAAGCACCAGTGTAAATGAGCTCTGTCATGGGGCAGACTCACCACCATGGCGCCTCCAGCTGGTTGCTCTGGGAATTAGCTTGTTGACTTGCTGGATGCCTCCCTCTAGCTCAGCAGTTCCTAACTTTTTCTAGTTGGGGACCCATTTTGACAATTCAGGAACACTTGGTGACCCAGGGCAATTCAAAATATGTGTGAATGGCTCCTTAAGACCCACCTGGGGAGAGACCTGGCGACCCTTTTGAAATGTAATGGCAACCCATATTTGGGCCCCGACCCATAGGTTGGGAAACCCTGCTCTAGCTGGTGTTTCCTTGTGTTCTCGCTGCCCTCTCTAGTCCAGATGTGTGTCATTTATGGACCTCCGCATACTCTTCAGGACACTGCCCTCTGGCAGTGCCCACTCCAGGGTCTGAGCCCCCCTTCCGGGGGTTGGTATTTATCCTGCTTGCACTCCAAGGGGCCTCCCCTTCCCAAGGCACCCTGTTCTCCTCCCAGAGAACACCCAGTTCCCCTGTATTCACCTTGCCTCAGTGACCCACTGCCAATCTCCATCTAGCCCCTGCCTCAGGGGCTAACTACTGTTTGTAATGGCCACTCATCACTGGCAAAGAGGTATGGACCTGCTGCCCCTGCCTACAGGGGCGGCCCGTGAGCCTAGGCGAGCTAGGCAGCTGCCTAGGGCGCTGCTGGCCCGGGCGCCCCGTGATGATGTCACGGCCATTGACGGCTGTGCAGGCAGGGGCGCTGATTGCGCCGCCCCGCCTAGGGCGCCAGCTGCTGCAGCCGGCCTCGGGCTGCTTCTGCCTGCCTACCATGGCTGCTTCAGGCCCAGCAGCCTGGGAGCTTGCTTGCCAGAACTTCCCCAGCCCTGCCTTCCTTCCCCAGCACTGCTCTACCGCCAGGAAGCTTCCTGCTTCCCTGGCAGTCTGGTCCCTACTGCTCTCTCTCCAGAGCAGCCGTCAGTTCTCCCCTCCCTCCAGGAGTCCTCCTTTATATATCCCCCGGCTGGGTTCTCCTTAGCCAGAACTGCTTCAGCTGGGGCTTCCCTCGCAGCCCTCATTCAGGACTGGGGTTTTGCCCTTAAAGGGCCAGTGCAGGGCAAACTCCCAGTGCTCAGCGCCACGCCCTACGTTTAGGTGGTTTATGTAGTGTTGTGGCCATACTTTCACTTTAAAGCACTTCTGCAGTAGTGCTTTCATGTTTTAAATGTAGACTTAGCCCCAGTCTCCTTTTCTGTGGTGTGGTAGTAATGGGCCAGGCTTATGTGGGAGGGTCTAGCTGTCATAGTGAAAATGACACCAAACCGGGGTGGCCAGTTAATGTGTTTCTGAGAGTGATTCTGCAGAACACTTTCAGAAACACTGGTCTAGACAGTTCTGGGTCCTGCCATGAGGGCAGGGGGCTGGATTTGATGACCTCTTGAGGTCCCTTCCAGTTCTAGTGTTCTATGTTTCTAGGTTTACCTCACATCCACTCAGCCACCAGCTCTGCTCTCCTCTTGGCCCCTTCCTGTCCTCAGGAGGCCTGGGCTGGCCTTTGGAGGGAAGGACAGTAGCAGATGCTGGGCTGTGAGAGACACAGTTACCAGCTGGAGACAGCAAAGGAAGTAAGCTTCAGTCTGCCTGCTCTTCTTCAGGGGCCAGAGTAGGAGGAAGGGGCTATGCATGTTCCTCTTCAGCACAGGGGAATCGCAGAGGTGTGAAATGGAGGAAGCGAGTGAGGTCTTTTGGGGAAGGAATGGGTTCTGAAAGAAGGGAGTGAGGTTCCCATCAGTAGGGGAGTGTGGTATTTTGGAGTGAAAGAGGAAATCTGGGTATAACAGTTGGATTTTGTTTCCTAGGGGCTACTATGTCCGGGCCCAAGCTGTGGATCACTGTGTGCGAGAATTTCTGCTGCAGACTCAAGGTCACCCCAGGAGACAGGTGAATCCTCTGTGGGAGGAGTGCAAGGGCTGAGCTCCCATTGTGGGTCTGGGGAGACCTCTCGGGTGTCATATTCTCTGTGCATCCTTCCCAGGAAGGCACAGATGGGTCAATGTCTGGGCAGTCATGTGTACATTGTTCCTATTCCTGTTATGGGACTTTGCCACGCGAGGCTAATGCCCCTGGATGTTGGCACTTAGGGTATGTCTACACTACAGTGCTATTTCGAATTAACTTAATTCGAAATAATTAATTCTAATTAAGCTAATTCGAAATAACGCATCTATACACAAAAACTATTTTGAAATAGCGTTTTGTTATTTCGAAATAGCGCGTCCACAGTGAGTGGACACCACAGCACTCGGCCACATGGAGCCAGAGCTGCCCCTGGGCACGCCGGTGTGTCTCGTGGGGTTGTTGCCATCAGCCCAGCTGCACTTGCTGCAGGCTGCCATCCGGGGGCTCCATTGGGGGGCTGTCAGGATCCAGGAGGCCCTGAGGGAGAGCGTCCACCCCAAGGAGCCCTCAGAGCCTCCCCGGTCCTCCCCACCGGGGGCTCGTGCCCCATTCCTCCCTCACGTTCTTCCTCTTACCCCTCCCTAGCCCCCCTTCCTGATGTCAAATAAAAAACACGTATGTTCAAAAATAGAAACTGGGTTTATTGAACAAAACTGGGGGGTGGGGATGAACCTCTGGGGAGACTGGGAAAAGGAGGTGGGAGAGGGGAAGAGAGAGGGTGGAAGATGGGAGGGGGAAAGCTGGAAGGGGGAAGCAAAGGGAAGAAGTGGGAGGGGAAGCTCAGGGCTCAGGGTTGGGGGTCTTGCCAGACCAACTTGACTTTCATGCTGACCTGTTCCTGGGTTCGCATGTGGCCTTTGGTGGCCAGGTTGGCAGCTATCCTGCCATAGACGGCCACATTCCTCCGTCTAGTGCGGAGATCATGGTCGTTGGGGGCATCCCCCCCAAACCTGAATAAGGTCCATGATCTCTACCCTGGACCAGGAAGGCGGCCGCCTTCTCCAGCCCCTGTCAGGCTCCTGGAAGCTGGTAGACTGCTCCTGGGGAGCGGTGGAGGGCTGGCTGCCAGTGGCTTGCTGGCTCATGTTTTGGGGCCACTGGGTCATGGGCCCCAGTGGCCACTGCTGGCTCTGGGCTGGCAGGCTTGGAGCTGGCACAGGCACCGTGGCCAGGGTCTACCCCAGTGGTCCCCAACCTTTCGTGGCTGCCGGGCGCCCAGGGGCGGGGCCGCCCACGTGCCGGGCATCTGGGGGCGGGGCCGCTCATGCGCCGCGCTTCTGGGGGTGGGGCCACGCATGCGCCGCGCGCCCTGGGGTGGGGGCCGCCAACACGCCCTGAGCCCAGGGCCGGCACCGTGCATGTGCCGCGCGCCAGGGTTAGGGGCCACCCACGCGCCCTGAGCCTAGCGCCGGCACCACGCATGTGCCGTGCGCCTGGGGCAGGGGCTGCCCACGCGCCCTGAGCCCGGGGCTGGCACCACGCATGTGCCGCGCGCCGGGGGCGGAGCCAGCCCAGATGTTTCGGCGGGCGCACATAAGGGACCACTGGTCTACCCCTTTAATGGCTCCGGGGCTGGGGGAGAGGAGAGTAAGTTTTCCTGGTTGTGCCCAGAGTGGCCACCAGGGCTCCCTGGGTAGGGCTGGAGGCCTATTTGAATTAAGTGTCTACACAGCACTTAATTGAAATAATATTTCAGGAATTTGGTGTTACTCCTCGTAGAATGAGGTTTGCAAATTGAAATAAAAACTCCACTATTTCGAATTTATTTCGAAATATCGGTTTGCCTATGTAGATGCTATTAAAGTTAATTTGAAATAACTGGTGTTATTTCAAATTAACTTTGTAGTGTAGACATACCCTTTGATACTCTGGTGCTTTGTGCCCTGCAAATACTCAGGCTTCTGTCAGAGTTAAATAACATTTCTCTGGTTTTTTTCCTGCAGATTGTCTCTTTCGGTGCTGGCTTTGACTCCCTGTATTTCCGCCTCAAGGATGTAGGTCTTCTGAGTCACACTGTGGTATATGAGGTAGATTTCCCAAGCGTGGCAAGCCGAAAAGCTGCTCTGATCAAGAGTACGAAGGTCTTGGCCACGGTCATGGGAGGAGTTGGAGGGAGAGAATCAGGTATGACATTTCTGGCTATAGCAGGCTCGTTTGAACTGAGTGCAATTTATCTGTCATCAGATGCAGAGGCGGAGTATATAGGCAGAGAACATAAGAATGGCCATATTGGGTCAGACCAAAGGTCCATCTACCCAGTATCCTGTCTGCCAACAGTGGCCAGTGCCAGGTGCCCCAGAGAGGGTAGACCGAAGACAATGATCAAGCAATTTGTCTCCTGCCATCCTTCTCCAGCCTTTGACAAACAGAGGCCAGGGGCACCATTCCTTACCCCCTGGCTAATAGCCTTTTATGGACCTAATATCCATGAATATATATAGCTTTTTTTTAAACTCTGTAATAGTCCTAGCCTTCACAGCCTCCTCTGGCAAGGAGTTCCACAGGTTGAATGTGCGCTGTGTAAAGAAGAACTTTCTTTTATTAGTTTTAAACCTGCTGCCCATTAATTTCATTTGGTGTCCTCTAGTTCTTATATTATGGGAACAAGTAAATAACTTTTCTTTATTCACCCTCTCCACACCACTCATGATTTTATATACCTCTATCATATCCCCCTTCAGTCTCCTCTTTTCTAAACTAAAAAAAAAACCCAGTCTTTTTAGCCTCTCCTCATATGGGACCCGTTCCAAACCCCTCATCATTTTAGTTGCTCTTTTCTGAACCTTTTCTAATGCCAAAACATCGTTTTTGAGGTGAGGAGACCACATCTGTACACAGTATTCAAGATGTGGGCATACCATAGTTTTATATAGAGGTGGTAACATATTCTTCATCTTATTTTCTATCCCTTTTTTAATAATTCCTAGCATCCTATTTGCTTTTTTGACTGCCGCTGCACGCGTGGACGTTTTCAAAGAGCTATCCACAATAACTCCAAGATCTCTTTCCTGATTAGTTGTAGCTAAATTAGCCCCCATCATATTGTATGTATAGGTGGGGTTATTTTTTCCAACGTGCATTACTTTACACTTATCAACATGAAATTTTATTTGCCATTTTGTTGCCCAGTCACTCAGTTTGGTGAGATATTTTTGAAGTTCTTCACAGTCTGCTTTGGTCTTGACTATCTTGAACAGTATAGTATCATCCCCAAACTTTGCCACCTCACTGCTCACCCCTTTCTTTAGATCGTTTAGGAATAAGTTGAATAGGATTGGTCCTAGGACTGAACCTTGGGGAACACCACTAGTTACCCCTCTCCATTCTGATAATTTACCCTTTATTCCTACCCTTTGTTTCATGTCTTTTAACCAGTTCTCAATCCATAAAAGGATCTTCCTTCTTATCCCATGACAACTTAATTTACATAAGAGCCTTTCGAATTAACACATCTACACACAAAACCTATTTTGAAATAGCGTTTTGCTATTTCGAAATAGCACGTCCACACTGAGTGGACCCTGAATCGAAGTTAAGGATGAGAACCGGTGCCAGCAGGGCATCAGGTTAGGACTTAGTGTGTGGGGCTGCTGCCTGAAGCTAACTGAGATCCGTGCTTAAAGGGACCCTACCCCCAACCCCGGACAGACAGTTCTCAGGGTTCCCCGCTTGCTTGTCTACCTCGATGAGGGACAGCAAAGCAGTCTTGTCTTGGAGTGCCCTGAGTGCCCGCACTCGGGACCCACAGCACTCGGCCACATGGAGCCAGAGCTGCCCCTGGGTACGCCGGTGCATCTTGTGGGGTTGTTGCCATCAGCCCGGCTGCACTTGCTGCAGGCTGCCATCTGGGGGCTCCATCAGGGGACTGTCAGGATCCAGGAGGCCCTCTGGGAGAGCGTCCACCCTGAGGAGCCCTCAGAGCCACCCCGGTCCTCCCCACCAGGGGCTCATGCCCCATTCCTTTCTCACGTTCTTCCACTTACCCCTCCCTAGCCCCCCTTCCTGATGTCAAACAAAAGACACGTATGTTCAAAAATAGAAACTGGGTTTATTGAATAAAACTGGGGGGATGAACTTCTGGGGAGACTGGGAAAAGGAGGTGGGAGAGGGGAAGAGAGAGGGTGGAAGAGGGGAGGGGGAAACCTGGGAGGAGGGTGCTGGAAGGGGGAAGCAAGGGGAAGAAGGGGGAGGGGAAGCTCAGGGCCCAGGGTTGTGGGTCTCGCCGGACCAACCTGATTTTCATGCAAACCTGCTTCTGGGTTCGCATGTAGCCTTTGGTGGCCAGGCTGGCAGCTATCCTGCCATAGACGGCTGCATTCCTCCATCTACTGCGGAGATCATGCTCATTGGGGGCATCCCCCCCAAACCTGAATAAGGTCCATGATCTCCACCCTGGACCAGGAAGGCGCCGCCTTCTCCAGCCCCTGTCAGGCTCCTGGGAGCTGGCAGACTGCTCCTGGGGAGCGGTGGAGGGCTGGCTGCCAGTGGCTTGCTGGCTTATGTTTTGGGGCCATTGGGTCAGGGGCAGTGTCTGCTGGCTCTGGGCTGGCAGGCTTGGAGCTGGCACAGGCACTGTGGCCAGAGTCTACCCCTTTAAGGTTGTCTCATGTGGGTGTTCCTGTCACTTCTGCTGCTGTCAGCAATCAGCTAAGGGTCAGTGTTGTAATGAGGGTATCTCAATTGTTTTCTCCCAGGAGCCATGAGCTTTGCTGGGGAGGATTATAAATTGCTGGGAGTAGACTTGTCGGAGCTGTCTAAGCTGGAGCAAGCCTTGAAGGAAGCAGGCCTGGACCCAGAGGTTCCTACCATGCTCTTAGCAGAAGTGGTGCTCACTTACATGGAGATCAGCAGGTTGGTTGGCTCACTCTCTTCCCTGTAAGCTAGGGGCCTAAGCAAGAGCAGTGAGGGTGAGAGTTCGTATCTGAGAGTGATGAGTCTGATCCTGGAGACTTGTCTCCAGAGCCTTTTGGCTGGTTGCTGGTGAATTGTGGAAGCCACTGGCAGCTGCCTAGTTAGAGACAGGTGATATTCAGGACTATCTCGGAAATGGAAATGGCTCTTTCTTGGTCCTCGCAGCTCCTAGAGCCATTCTGAGCAGCTGGGCGAGGGCTCTCTGCTCCGTGCTCTTCTCTCCAAATAGCAGAAGAACCTCCAGTGGCACCCTCTGTGGGTGCGCAGGAAACAGTCTGGTGCCTGCTCCCATCCTCGCTGGGGCCACAGCCCTCTCGATTCCTCACCTCTGCCTGTGGCTTTGGCAGGTCAGATGCTTTGATCCAGTGGGCAGCTCAGCACTTCTCCTGCGCACAGTTTGTGCTCTATGAGCAGATACACCCTGAGGACCCCTTTGGCTTCATCATGCAGCAGCACTTCAGCCGGCTGAACTCTGTGCTTCATGCTCTGGCCCAGTATCCCAATTGTGAGACGCAGAGGAGACGCTTTCTCCAAAGGGTAAGTGGCTATGGTCCTGGAGCAGGTCGCGGGTCTCCACCATTTGGGAAGGAGCATAACCTCAGAACCACCAGCATGATCCCACAGGCCTTTAGTATGGGTTGCTCAGAACCAGGCTGGGGACAAGAGGCACTGCGTGGCCCTCTCTCCTCATGTGCAGCCTTATAGAGCACCTTCCCTTGTCTGACAGCTCTCTCTGTGCAAGGGCTAGTACACTGTTCCTTGTAGTGAAGCTGCACCGTGTGAGGATCCTACAAGTTCAGGACCTATGAGCCGGGGTGTAATGAGTGTTGACTCTGAGCTGGTCACAGCAACATACTGAGGATGTAAACTTTGCAGCTGGGTATGCCCCCACCATGGGTACTGAGCTATCCGTTTTCAGGCCAGTAAGTTGGGTGGGAATCTAGCCAGCATTGCCAGTCTGAATATGTATGGGTATGTCTACACTAGCTCGTTAATTTGAGCTAGGTAGGCAAATGAGGCGACCGGAGTTGCAAATGAAGCCCGGGATTTAAATATCCCGGGCTTTATTTGCATGTTCCCGTCAGTCGCCATTTTGAAATTTCACTAGCCGAACTCACTGCCGCGGCTACGCGTGGCAGTGAAAAGTTAGTCGAACTAAGTCCTTGGTTCGAATTAACTGTTACTCCTCATTCACGAGGGTAACGGTTAATTCGAACTAATGTATTAGTTCGATTAACATTTCACTGCCGGCGTGTAGGCGCAGTGAGTTTGGGCTAGTGAAATTTCAAAATGGCGACGACGGAACATGCAAATAAAGCCCGGGATATTTAAATCGGCTTCATTGCAACTCCGGTCGCCTCATTTGCCTACCTAGCTCGAATTAATGAGCAAGTGTAGACATACCCTTTGTGAGTCTGTCACGGGGGGAGGGATTGGGTGAAGACCCTGCGGTGAGGGGGTGGGGTGGGTTGTGGTTGTCTCCCTGAGGGAATGTGGGTCTTTCTTTTAGGGCTGGACTGAGTGCAGTGTCATTGATATGAATGAGTTCTACGTCGGCTTTATCCCTGAAGATGAGCGACAGAGAGTGCAGGCTCTGGAGCCCTTTGATGAATATGAGGTAACGTTTCCCTTCTTTCTTACACCAGGGGCATGGCTCTAATGGGCTGTGCACCTGTAGCTTCCCTTATGGCCATGGAGCTGGCTGCACAGATGCTAGGGAAATAGGTATTACTGAATAGACAGAAAAGGCCCTGGGAATCTGAGACCAAATTAACATGGAGCCCACAGGGAAGCTGCCCATGAAGCTGGGACAGGCAGCAGAAGTTCTGGCCTTTTAATATATGTTCTTTGAATGATTGCTCATGTCGATTCCAAGTGATGTGTGTACGCCACGTGCATAGTCATCCGTTTTTTCCCATACCAGTACTCATCCACCAGCTGTGGAGCCCCCTGGGCTAGCGCCATTATAGTGTTGTATACTGTTGACCCTTCCCCCTCAGTGTTTTCCCTAGCTCAGGGATGGGCAAATATGGCCTGCCGGCCAAATCAGACCCACCCCTCCTTCGGATCTGGCCTGCCACCATCCCGTGGCCCAGTGAGAACCCCAGGCAGGCTCCCTGCCTGCTGTGCTGCTCGCAAGCTGCTCAAAGTAGCCCGATACGAGGACCACGTGCATCTCTGTGCACTCCTGGATGAGGGATTTTATGCACTGCCTCCACCCCCAGCACAATCTTGCAGCTCCCATTAGTTGTAAACCATGGCCCCCACAGCCTGCATGAGCCAAATTAACATGGCTGCTGACTGGGAACTGCTTAAGGGAAGTGCCTCCCAGCCAGAGCCTGCACCCACCCTCTTCTCCCACCCCCCTGCATGCCATCCTGCATCCCTGCCCCAGGTCACAACCCCTGTATTCCTTCCTTCATCCGTTCCTCCTGGTCATCCATCCCGGACCCTGCACCTACTCCTGCATCCTAATCCTCTGCCACAGGTCGCAACCCCTTCCTTCACCCAAACTCCCTCCTGGACTCCATACCCCCTCCTACACCGCAATCCCCTAGCTTGAGATCCATTCTGCACCCAACATCTGTCTATACTCTGCGTCCTTTCCATAAGTAAAGTAAAAGTGTAGCCCTTGACCACTTACCCAATTCTTGGGAGTGGCCCTCAGTCAGAATTTATTGCCCACATCTGCCCTAGCCTATAGTTTATGGTAGTCTAAATAGATCGTGTAAATAGTTCTTTTCTAGTGGAGAGTATGTTATGCTTAAACGAAGCATACGAGATCTTTTATAGGGGAAAAGGCAGTATGTCGCATTTATTGAGAATACAACAGTTGCATATGCTTTTCAGTCACACACACAAAACATCATGCATACACAGTCTTGCCAGATGATGTCATAGTTACCAGTCCAGAGTCTGTGTCAATCTAGTGGCCAGCTAGGTCGAACACAGGGGGAAGCAGGGCCTTTGTTGGTCGCGATCCGATGCTTTCCTGGGGATGGTGGCAGACGAACCCAAAGTTCCATAGCAAGGCACCTTGCTTTTATAATCTTTTTCTCTGTTGAAATCCATGGATTCCGCTCTGTCAGCTTGTGACTGGAATGTTATCTTGTTGATGTCAATCGTTCCCAAACATCTTCCAGTGCTCATCCTGTAATCAATCGTCTTTTGGGGGTGCCCGCTCCACTTCAAGGTTCGTCAATCTGCCAATCCTCTTGTGAGTAGGAGGTACACATCGATGGTTATAAATGGCTTCTTTGCAGCCAGGTTGTCTTGTGTTCTGGCCTTCACCCACACTCGCTCACCCCCTTTCTCTGGCCATCTGGTTCTAAGCAATATAACTTTGCATCTTATCTCGACACATTCACACTCCTCTCACACACATGAGCAATGTTACAAGGGCTTTTGAGGTTACATAGATCTGCATCAGGCAAAGCAAAGAGGCGTTGTAAATCAAACAATTAAGGCTTGACCTTCAACATTTTTCTAATCTTATTAACACATACACAATACCCAGAACTGTCTTTCCACTTAGGCCCATCTACTAAACTCACTTTTAGGGCAAAGGAATAGACATTTAACTAAAAGGACTTAATTCAATACAATATTAAATATATATTGCTATATTATTGCTACGTTATTAGACTACATTACTATATTACTAAACCTAAAATACAAATATAAAACAAAATAAAGCTTTCAATCCTAACAAGTATTCCTGTCTTCTCCTTCCCTGTGGACTGGGACATGCCCTGGTCCCTCGGCTTTAAACCGTACAAAAAGAATCTGATGTGGTGGAGTGAAGCAACCCCGCCCTCACCCGGGGCCTGAGGAGTCTCAGGAGCCGAGGCTGGCCGGCACCTTCCATGGCAAGGAAGTGGCGGGGCTGAATTTAGAAGCCCGCTCGGGGAAGGGGGAGGGGCCGCATTGGAAGCGAGAGCCCAGAGGGCAGCCGCAGACGCGGCGCTGGGGGATGATGTCATATGCTGATGTGGTGTGACATCAAGCCGGCACCGGGGAATGAGCAACGGAGATGGGGAGCGCGAGCCTGCGTGATGTCACCCGCTGAACTCAGGGGCGGGGATAAAGGGCGCCAGCACAGAAGGTGAGGGGGAGGCCAGGAGGAGGAGGTCGCCAGGGCTGGGAAGGGACGTCCCGGCCTAGGGGAAAAGAAAGGAGGCGACTCGGACCGTGGAGGTAGGAAGTGGCCCAGGGCCGGGTCGCGAAGTCCGTGAGCAAACGAGTTTAGGAGCATCTCCCCCATTTGCTAGGTTAGGGAGTCGGGCTCCCTGCCTTAGGGCCCTGGGCCAGGACTTGGGAGAGTGGGTGGGCCTGAATCCCCCTACTCCGCCGTCGGAGGTTGGATATTGGTGCCCAGGCCAGTGCGATTGCTCACTGGGTGTAGTTGTCAAACGAGAGCTGAACAGGGACATATACTGTGGCAGGTCATGAAGGTGACGGATAGCACAATAAAACGGGTGGTTGAATGAGACACAAGTCAGAACTTCTTACATCTGACACATCAGAAAAGGACACACAAATAAACAGTGACAAGTTTTTAAAGTGCTTGTACACAAATGCTGGAAGTCTAAATAATAAGATGGGTGAACTAGAGTGCCTTGTGTTAAAGGAGGATATTGATATTATCACAGAAACCTGGTAGAGTGAGGACAATCAATGGGATACAATCATATCGCAGTGTGCATGTCCTAGTCCATAGGGAAGGATAAGAGAGGAATACTCCCCACTAGAAAAGAACTATTTACACAATCTAAAGAACTCTTAAGTCATTAATTATCAACTATTTAGACTACAAAAATTATAGGCTAGGGCAGATGTTCTTTGCCACCTCACTGTTTACCCCTTTCTCTAGATCATTTATAAATAAGTTGAATAGGATGGGTCCCAGGTGTGACGGACCGGGCCGGGTCTGGGCACAGCTGAGGGCGTCCGCTTAGAGCGAATTGCTCAAACTCGGGGCTCCTTACAGCCCCAGACTGGAGACCTTCCCAAATAGGCCACAAACCAGTCACACCAAGTGCTTCAGCTTCCAATCTGGCCAGCCAGAAGCCTCACGAGCAAAACCTCTCTGACACCCCAGCTCTCCTTGTGCCCCAATCAGCCCCGGGCCTAACACACAGGTGAGGGTTTATAGAACCCAGTCTCACCTTCCCTGAACAGGTTCTTCCGGTCCCAAAAAACCAGCCACAGATCCCAGTTAATTTACACTCTGGATCTTACCCACCAGATCACGCTGAGCCAATTCTTTAGTATCTAAAATCTAAAGGTTTATTACTAAAAGAAAGAAAAGCATGAGAGTAAGGTTGTTAAAGGATAATACATTACATACATCGAATCACCCAGTTCTTGATACAGGCTTTTAGCAGAGATGTTATAAACTGCTATCTTAAAAGTCTCTGGTGTACATCCTATATCAGGATGGGTCCACGGTTCTTCCCGGCTTATTGTTCCCTGCAAGGCTGCATCTGGGATCAGGAGCTGAACTCAAAACAAGATGGAGAGTGCCACATGGCACTTATATATCTCCCCTGGCATCTCCCTGACCAGAGAAGGTCACATGGTCAAACGACCTATCCCTGTGTTCCATGCTGGCAGCCCTTTGGCCCTGCCTGATTTGCAGGTATCAGTTACATTCCTGAGGTGTGTACTGGCACCTAGAGCTTCATTGTCTCCTTGCTAATTAGCATAGCCATTGGCTGAGCATTCCTTGCCCATTGCTCAGCCAGCATCCCTACAGAGTATATGTTTATAACTCCACATACAGATATCATACAAGTAAATGAATGACATATACAGAATCAGTAGAACACAAGCTTTCATGTGACACCTCCTATGGCCCCCTTTGTATATACTTTGGGGCAAATACCCCCCCATGGGTGCAGCAGTGATCTGGCTACTCCCCTTAAAATCTAGTAACGTTACACCAGGACAGACGCTTGCGGGAGATGTCACCCCACTGGTTACCTCTCACCACTCTGAAAACTTCCCATTTATTCCTACCCTTTGTTTCCTGTCTTTTAACCAGTTCTCAATCCATGAAAGGATCTTCCCTCTTATGCCATGACAACTTAATTTACATAAAAGCCTTTGGCGAAGGACCTTGTCAAAGGTTTTCTGGAAATCTAAGTACACTATATCTACTGGATCCCCCTTGTCCACTTGTTTGTTGACCCCTTCAAAGAACTTTAATAGATTAGTAAGGCATGATTTCCCTTTACAGAAACCATGTTGACTTTCCCCCAACAAATTATGTTCTATGTGTCTGACAATTTTATTCTTTACTATTGTTTCAACTAATTTGCCCGGTACTGTCGTTAGACATAGTGGTCTGTAATTGCTGGGATCGCCTCTAGAGCCCTTTTTAAATATTGGAGTAACATTAGCTATCTTCCAGTCATTGGGTACAGAAGCTGATTTAAAGGATAGGTTACAAACCAAAGTTAATAATTCCTCAATTTCCCATTTGAGTTCTTTCAGAACTCTTGGGTGAATGCCATCTGGTCCTGGTGACTTGTTACTGTTAAGTTTATCAATTAATTCCAAAACCTCCTCTAATGATACTTCAGTCTGTGACAATTCCTCAGAGTTGTCACCTACAAAGGACGGCTCAGGTTTGGGAATCTCCTTAACATCCTCAGCTGCGAAGACTGAAGCAAAGAATTCATTTAGTTTCTCCACAATGACTTTATCATCTTTAAGTGTTCCTTTTGTATCTTGATCATCCAGGGGTCCCACTGGTTATCAGGCTTCCTGCTTCTGATGTACTTAAAAAACATTTTGTTATTACCTTTTGAGTTTTTGGCTAGCTGTTCTTCAAACTCCTTTTGGCTATATTTTACACTTACATTTGGCAAAGTATACACTTTCTGCGCCTTTCTATTTTCCTCACTAGGATGTGACTTCCACTTTTTAAAAGATGCCTTTTTATCTCTCATGGCTTCTTTTACATGGTTATTAAGCCACGGTGGCTCTTTTTTAGTTCTTTTACTGTGTTTTTTAATTCGGGGTATACATTTAAGTTGGACCTCTATTATGGTGTCTTTGAATGAGGGCCAAGAGGATGTAGGACCGGTGGGAGCTTCATCTTCCTCTTCCCCAAAGAGGTGATGGGAGTTTCAGCCACATCTTTTTTGCCCATGGACAGCAGGGTCCACCATGAGCTACTGCTTGGGTCTTTAGGCTGAGACGGTCGTGAAAGATCTCAACCTCATGGTTGATACCTTTGCCCCAGAGGGACCCTCTAGGATGGCATTGACCTTTATGAAGGCAGTATTCAACACCACAAAGCCCCCTGAAAACTCCGGCCCTCATTCCTCCCAAGTGAAAGGAGTGAAGAGGAAATATGTTAGTTAAGACCAAAGCAGACTGTGAAGAGTTTCAAAAAGATCTCACCAAACTAAGTGAATGGGCAACAAAATGGCAAATGAAATTTTATGTTGATAAATGTAAAGTAATGCACAAAGGAAAAAATAATCCCAACTATATATACAGTATGATGGGGACTAATTTGACTACAGCTACTCAAGAGAGAGATCTTGGAGTCACTGTGGATAGTTCTCTGAAAACATCCACTCAGTGTGCAATGGCAGTGCCCCGCCCCACCGGTTCCAGTCCTGCCACAGCCCCAGCCCCTCGCCAGCGAGAGACCCTCCCTGCCGACCGCCCGGCTCGCTGCGCCCGCCCCGCGCCCCATCTGGCTCCTGCTGCCCATTCACCACGCCGCCCCTGCACCCCGGATCCCCTGCTCTCCCTCTGGCTCTGCGCCGCCCTTGCACCCCGCACCCTGCTCCCCGATCCCTGCTCCCCCCCAGCTCTGTGCTGCCCGTTCCCTGCACTGCCCCTAGACCCCGATCCCTCTGTCCCTTCCGTTCCCACGTCCCATTCCCGTGCCTCCACCGCACCCCGCACACTGCTCCCCCCGATCCCTGCGTCCCTCTGCCTCTGTGCCTCCTGTTCCCCGCGCCACCCCTGTCCCATCCCCCCCACTGTTCCCTGCACCCCTCTGGCTCTGTGCTGTCCCTGCACCCTGTTTCCCCTGTGAGTTGGGAGCGAGGGGTGCTTGCCCATAGGGAGGGGCTGGACAGGGCAGGGAAAAGGCTGCTGTGACCCAGCAGCAGTGAAAGGGGGAGTTCACTTGAAGCGCCTTTGCCTTTATGGAAAAAAATGAATGAAAATGCTATTTGCTATTTATAGGGCTAAAATGCTGGGACAAAAAAAAACCCATTGCAAAATGCAAACGTGTAAAAGACAACAAAAAAGTGGGGAGGAAATGTTTTGCTTGGCCCTGGGGGAGGGGAAGCGGCTGGGCTGGGCTGTGGGGAGGGGAGGAGAGGGGAAAAATATGGGGAAGGGGCTTGTGCTGAGTGGAGGGGAGGGGAGGAGGTCAGGAGAAGAAGAAGAAGAAAGGGGAAGGCACCAAGGGACAGGGGTGCAGGAGAGACAAATCCCAGGGGGCCAAGTGCATACAATGAGGAAAAGGGCAGGAGGGGAGGTGTCAGTGAGAGGGGGGAACAGGGTGATGCTGGGAGAGGAGAGGGTAAGGGCACTGGGGGCTAGAGGGAGGAGGGGAAGGTGCTGGGAGAAGGCTGGAAAGAAGGGGTGGGCATGAGGAAGGCGGGGATGGAGCAAGGCATGTGTGAGGGCACAGGGGCATGAGGGGAACAGGGGCAGAGGGTGGTGAGGGGTGGGTATCAGGGAAAAAGGGCAAAGGGGCAGGGGCAGTGAGGGAAAGGAGGAATCAGGAGGTGCAGGTTCCAGGAGATTCTGGGGTGAAGCAGAAGGGCAGACACCTGCCGGGAGGACCAGCCTCAGAGGAGAGAGGCAGGGCAGGTGTGTAGAGGGAGGTGTTAGGAGAGGGGATGAGGAGGGGTAGTTCATTTGATCAGAGGGGGGCTACTGGAGGAGTGGGCACGGGGGAGAGAAGGGCTGGCGGAGGGGGCAGGTCTCAGGAGGGCTGAGGGCAGTGAGAAGGGCAGGAGTCAGGACAGCAGAGGAGGGTGAGGGGTTGGGGGGCAGCAGGCAGCAGGTGAGCTGATGGAGCAAGGGGAGGAGACATGGCAGCAGAGGGAAAAAGTAGAAGTTTATAAGATATTTATTAATAACTTGGGTGATATTTATTAAGAACGTATTAGTAATTACTGTTCTTATTCTTATTAGGAATTTATGCCATTAAAAAAAAAAACACTTTTTGGGGGGGGAAGGTGGCGAGTCCCTTTTTTGTCTGGCGAGTAGGGTTTTCCATAATTTGTCAAGCCCTGGACATGAGCAACACGTCTCGAAGAACAGTAGTTACAAGAGGTAGGTAACCGTTTTTGTCAATGACTGCCTTCCTCTTACTTCCACAAGCTGCCTGCACAGGCCCCATCACATGGGCAGAATTGGATCCAGTTCTTTAACCTTCCAAAAAGTCAGTGCAGGACCTTCCAAGAAACTGATGCACACTTCCTTAGCGGGCTTCTGCCCTAGCTTAATCCTCCAAGTGGGTTCAAGACCAGATCTGCGGCAAAGCACCTGGATTACAGTAGTGTTGTTCCTACACCTGAGGCAGGGAAAAGGAGTGCTTTCCTGGTGCCTTGGTGGCTGCTCTCGTATCATTTTTAATAGGGTCTGGGAATCCTGGCCCCCATCAGTTGTGGGGCCTGCACCCCTACACCTTCCACCACTACCACCTCTGCTGTCAAGACTCAAGTTTCTCTCTTCTGGTTTGCCGCAGGAATGGCACCTGAAGTGTTCACATTACTTTATCCTGGCTGCATCAAAGGGGAAAGAGCTTACCTGGACTCCTTTGTTCTCCAAGATGCCAGGTAAATATGTTTTGTCTTCATTGTTCAATGTGTGTCCCTATGCCTGAAATATAGCAGTTTTCAAACCCTGCTCTGAGTCCAGAATTATTTATTTCCTCATACATTTCCCTGTGACACTCATCATGATTGTATCCGAGTACTTTACAAACATGTATGAATGTATTTTCACAAATGTATCTGTGAGGAACAGTAGTGATATTATCCCTGTTTTACATAGGCAACTGAGCTATTGAGAGATTAAGATCAAATGTATCTGCTAATTTTGGGTGCTCAATTGGAGGTATGTAGGCTTTGACTTTTTTCCTGAGTATTTAGCATTATATCGTACTTTCTATGTTCATATCTCCCACTGACTTCATTTGCAACTGTAAATAACCAGCACTTCATAGAATCATAGAAAATTAGGGTTGGAAGAGACCTCAGGAGATCATCTTGTCCAGTCCTCTGCTCAAATCAGGACCAAGCCCCACTAAATCATTTCAACCATCTATTTTTCTCTTCTGCAGGCTAAATAAGCCCAGTTCCCTTAGCCTCGTCTCCTAAATCATGTGCCTTAGCCCCTAATCACTTCTGCAGATCAGAAGCACCATATAGTAACTTTATGGCAGAGGCAGGAGTAAAATCCACTTCACCAAGGGAGTGTTGAACTTCCTTAACCATGGGCTTTGGTTTCTTCAACCATGGGATTCTGCTCTGGGCACAAGGATTGTTAGGAAAAGATGGGATCCACCTAACCAAGAGAGGAAAGAGCATCTTCACGGGCAGACTTGCAAACCTAGTGAGGAGGGCTTTAAACTAGGTTCGTTGGGGGATGGTGACCAAAGTCCTGAGGTAAGTGGGGAAGTCAGATACCAGGAAGAAACACAAGGAGGAACGAGCAACAAAGGAGGACCCCTGACACGAATGGAGAAGGTCGGGCAATCAACTGATTATCTAAGGTGTTTGTACACCAATGCGAGAAGCCTGGGAAACAAACAGGAAGAATTAGAAGCCCTGGCCCAGTCAAAGAACTATGATTTGATTGAAATAACAGAGACTTGGAGGGATGACTCGCATGGCTGGAGCACTGTCATGGAAGGGTATAAACTGTTCAGGAGGAACAGGCTGGGGAGAAAAGGAGGAGGAGTTGCATTGTATGTAAGAGAGCAGTATGATTGCTCAGAGCTCTAGTATTTAGAGGGAGAAAAGCCTCTTGAGAGTCTATGGGTTAAGTTTAGAGGTGGAAGCAACAGGGGTGATGTTGTGGTTGGTGTCTGCTATAGACCACCGGATCAGGTAGATGAGGTAGAGAAGCTTCCAGATCACAGGCTCTGGTTCTCATAGGGGACTTTAATCACCTGACATCGGTTGGGAGACCAATACAGCAGTACACAGACAATCCAGGAAGTTTTTGGAGAATGCTGGGGATAACTTCCTGGTACAAGTGCTGAAGGATCCAACCAGGGGACATGCACAGCTTGACCTGCTGCTCACAAACAGGGAGGAACTAGCAGGGGAAGTAGAGGTGGGGGACAACCTGGGAAGCAGTGATCATGAGATGGTAGATTTCAGGATCCTGGCCAAAGGAAAAAAGGAGAGTAGCAAAATATACACTCTGGACTTCAGAAAAGCAGACTTTGACTCCCTCAGAGAACTGATGGGCAGGATTCCCTGGGATGCTTACATGAAGGGAAAAGGAGTCCAGGAGAGCTGGCAGTATTTTAAAGAGGCCTTATTGAAGGCACAGGAAGAAACCATCCTGATGTGCAGCAAGAAAAGCAAATATGGTAGGCGACCAGATTGGCTTACTGGGGAAATCCTTGGTGAGTTTATACACAAAAAGGAAGTTTACAAGAAGTGGAAACTTGGACAGATGACTAGGGAGGGGCATAAATATATTGCTCGAGAATGCAGGGGAGTTATCAGGAAGGTGAAAGCGCAATTGGAATTGCAGCTAGCAAGGAATATGAAGGGTAATAAAGGTTTCTATAGGCATGGTAGCAATAAGAGGGTGATCGGAGAGGGTGTGGGGCCCTTACTGGATGAGAGAGGTAACCTAGGGTATGTCTACACTAGCCCCCTAGTTCGAACTAGGGTGGCTAATGTAGGCATTCGAACTTGCAAGTGAAGCCCAGGATTTAAATATCCCAGGCTTCATTTGCATGTTCTGGCGGCGCCATTTTTAAATCCCTTAGTTCGAACTGACTGCCCGCTAATCCAAACTAAGTCCTTAGTTCGGATTAACTGTTACTCCTCCTGCAATGGCGCCCACCCAGGAACATGCAAATGAAGCCCAGGATATTTAAATACATTAGCCACCCTAGTTCGAACTAGGGGGCTAATGTAGACATACCCCCAGTGACAGATGATGTCGGAAAAGCTGAAGTACTCAATATTTTCTTTGCCTCTCTCTTCATGGACAAGGTCAGCTCCCAGACAAATATACCAGGCAACACAGTATGGGAAGGAGGTAGACAGCCCTTCGTGGGGAAAGAACAAGTTAGGAACTACTTAGAAAAGCTAAACATAGACAAATCCATGAGGGAGTTGGCAAATGTCATTGCAGAGCCTTTGGCCATTATTTGTGAAAGCTCGTGGAGATCGGGAGAGATCCCGGATGATTGGAAAAAGGCAAATATAGTGCCCATCTTTAAAAAAGGGAAGGAGGATGATCCAGGGAACTACAGACCAGTCAGCCTTACCTCAGTCCCTGGAAAAATCATAGAGGGGATCCTCAAGGAATCCATTTTGAAGCACTTGGAAGAGGGGTATGTGATCAAGAATAGTAAACATGGATTCACCAAAGGCAAGTCCTGCCTGACCAATCTGATTAGCTTCTATGATGAGGTAACTGGCTCTGTGGATATGGGAAAGTCACTTGACTTTAGCAAAGCTTTTGATACTGTCTCCCACAATATTCTTGCCAGCAAGTTAAGGGAGTATGGATTGGATAAATGGACTGTAAGATGGATAGAAAGCTGGATAGACTGTCGGGCCCAATGGGTAGTGATCAACGGCTCGATGTCAGGTTGGAGGTCGGTTTCTAGCGGAGTGCCCCAAGGATCGGTTCTTGGACCGGTTTTGTTCAGCATTTTTTATTAATGATGTGGATGAGGGGGGGATTGCACCCTCAGTAAGTTAGCAGATGACATTAAGCTAGGGGGAGAGGTAGATACGCTGGAGGGCAGGGATAGGGTCCAGAGTGACCTAGACAGATTAGAGGATTGGGCCAAAAGAAATCTGATGAGGTTCAACAAGGACAAGTGCAGAGTCCTGCACTTGGGATGGAAGAATCCCAAGCATTGTTACAGGCTGGGGACTGAATGGCTAAGTAGCAGTTCTGCAGAAAAGGACCGGGGGATTACAGTGGATGAGAAGCTGGACATGAGTCAACAGTGTGCCCTTGTAGCCAAGAAGGCTAATGGCACATTAGGGTGCATTAGGAGGAGCATTGCCAGCAGATCCAGAGAAGTGATTATTCCCCTTTATTCAGCACTGGTGAGGCCACATCTGGAGTACTGTGTCCAGTTGTGGGCCCCCCACTATAAAAAGGATGTGGACTCATTGGAAAGGGTCCAGTGGAGGGCAACCAAAATGATTAGGGGGCTGGAGTGCATGACCTATGAGGAGAGACTGAAGGATTTGGGTTTGTTTAGTCTGCAGAAGAGAAGAGTGAGGGGGGATTTGATAGCAGCCTTCATCTTCCTGAAGGGAGGTTCCAAAGAAGATGGAGAAAGGCTGTTCACAGTAGTGACGGATGGCAGAACAAGGGGCAATGGTCTCAAGATACAGTGGGGGAGGTCTAGGTTGGATATTAGGAAAAGCTGTTTCACTAGGAGGGTGGTAAAGCACTGGAATGGGTTACCTAGGGAGGTGGTGGAATCTCCATCCCTGGAAGTTTTTAAGTCTCAGCTTGACTAAGCCCTGGTTGGGTTGATTTAGTTGGGATTGGTCCTGTCTTGGGCAGGAGGCTGGACCTGATGACCTTCTGATGACCTCCTGAGCTGCATGATTCTAAGACCATTCTTTGAAGTAGAGAACTGCAAAAAGATTCAGCACATATCTTCCAACTTTTTCAATAATTGGGATAGGGGTTTGTGACAGATTTACTGGGTGCGAGCGCCCCCTCTCTCCAGAGCAGGGGGATTCAGCGGACCCACCGTCGGGGTTTGAGGTTTGGATCTCAGGGTCCGATCCCTCGTGGCGGAGTTCGCGGGTGCGATCACCCGTTGCCAGTACGGCAAGGGGGTTCAGCAGATCCACCGCCACGTCCCCGTTAAGGGTCTTGGGGTCCTATCCCCGATAAAGGTTCTGGGGTCCTCTCCCCTATGGCCTGTCCTGTATGGGCAGCGGTCGCTCGTACCGTGTCCGGATTCACCCGACTCCCGGGAGCTCCGGCCTACGGGGCGGGTTGGATAGGTTGAGAGTGGGGGAGGGGGAGTTGGGGACCCAGGCCCGCCCTCTCCACCGGGTCCCAGCCCGGGGCCCTAAGTGGAGGGATTAGCACGTTCCCTCCACGACACGCGGGGTTGATCCCCGAAACTCGCCTGCCCACGGGCGCCAGAAGCGCACTGCCCTGGGCTTCTTCCACTCCCCATCCTTCGCTAACCCGCCTGTGGACCCGACCTGGGCACTCACCCTTCCTCCGTCTTCAGCCACGTCAGGTCAGTGTCCTGGAGGCCGCAGCGTTGCTCCTGCGTTCCTCCACCGGGGCGGGATGCTCACCTTCCCGGTGGGGGGGGGATTGGCGGCTCCTCCCTGAGCCGCCTCTAGCCAGCTCGCCCGTCCGCTTTTCAAGCGGCCTGGGGAGAGACGCCGTGCGGGGTAGCCCCGCCCCCCTGGCGTCCTCACGCTCCGGGACGCTGCTCCTGGGGTCAGGAGCTCCGCCCCGCGCTCCTCCCTGAGCCGCATAGCCAGAACGCTCCTCGGGTGTCCGGCCTCTGCGCCGCAGCCAGGTCTGGCCCCCCTCCTACGCTGCAGGGCCATGCGCGTTCCACCGCGCTGGGACTCTGCCCTGCCGGGGCTGTCCCGGCCGCCCGCACCGCCAATCTGCCCTCCTGGCCCCGGAGGGGAAGTGGCCCTCCCCCGGGGCAGTGCGGCCCCAGGGCAGTGCGGCCCCCCCCCGGGGCAGGGCTGTAAGTGTGAGGGAATGCATGGTCTGGAAGGAAGTTGTGACCTAGAGGAGGAGGAGGAGTGCAGAGGGTTTAGGTGGTGATCTGGGGCAGAGAGATGGGGGGGGACTGGGGTGTCAGAGGCCGGCTCTGGCCAATTACACTTTCAGCCTTCAAACATCCCCTGGCAATGAGTTCCATAGATTGTGTTGTGTTTGTTTTAAATCTGCTGCCTATTAATTTCATTAGGTGACCCCTGGTTCTAGTGTTATGTGAAGGGATAAATAATACTTCTACTCAATATTTCCACACCATTTGTGATTTTATGACCCCTATTATATCTCCTCTCAGTTACCTCTTTTTAATCTGTTCTCATATGGAAGCTCTTCTATGTGCCTAATGATTTTAATGTCTTCTCAATACATTTTTGAATTCTTGTGTATCTTATTTGATATGAGGAGAATTGAGGATGAGAACTGCAGAGTTGAAGATGTGAGTGCACTATGGGTTATGTAATCCTTTACACTGCAATGAAGCTTTTGTCAGGAAAAACACCCAGTTTTGGTGACAAAAAACTTCCACCTCTGGGAGAGACTTTTGCCTTTTCCCCTCCCTTTATTGTCAACAAAGAGCCAGTGTGGACTCTGTTTGTTTTGTTGCAAAAACTTCTGTCAGTATCCCACAATGCCTGCCCTGATGGCTCTGCTCAGTGTTTTGTGATTTCTGCTGCCTGCAGGCACGCAACTCTCCCTTTTCAAGCCTCCATGTATCTGACAGCGCCCCTTCCCTTTCAAGCCGTATCTGACAGCTGAGTGAGCTGCTCTAGTTGGGGAACGAATGAAAAAGAGCAAATCATTGGACTGTTCCCATTCTGCCCTGCTAGAAACATAGCAGTAGGCAGACTGCTGCTGCCGGGGGAAGACTGGAGACACTGCTGTGCGTCTTTGACGTTCCTCAGCAGGGAGAGCTCTCAGAGCTATTCATGCCACTCCCAGCAGCTGAGAATGCTGTGGGAAAACTCTGAGGGAAGCCCAAGAAGTGCAGGGATCAGCTCTTCCTTCCCACAACACTGCACTGTAGGGTGTTTAGCTACATTGCTAGCTCCCCTGTGGTCTCCAGCCTTTTTAAGCATGAGATCACTTTTTGAATGTAAGTGCAATCCACAATCTTCCTCGTACCCAAATACCCTTGCCCTGCCTCCTTTGTGCCCCTTCGCTGAGGCCCTGCCCCTGCTCATGCCCACTCCATCGTCCCTCCCTTCCCCATCCTCTCTCACTTTCGTCAGGCTGGGGCTGAGGGTTGGGGTGCAGGCTCTGGTCTTGGGTTAATGGGATTTGGGGTATGAGAGGGTCTTGGGACAAGCAGTTGGGATGCAGAAGGGGGTTCTAGGTGCAGGCTCTAGGAGGGTGTTTCGATGCAGGGGTGCTCGGGACTAGGGCAGGGGCTTGGAGTGCAGGAGGGGGTTCTTGACTAGTATAGGAGTTCGGGATATGGGCTCCAAATGGGCCCTGCTTACCTCAGGTGGCTCCTGTGTGGTAGTGCAGTGAGGCTAAGACAGGCTCACCCCTGTCCTGGCCTCACACCACTCCCCAAAAGCAGCCAGAAAACTCCATCCCAACTCCTGTTGTGCCCCCTCTCTGCTTTGTGGAGACAGGATACAAAGTGGAAGAGGGGGCTTCTTGACATCAGCACTCCTGCTCACCCTCTCCTCCCTTGCACAGGAAGCAGGAGGCTCCCAGGGTGGGGGTGAGGGGTCCTCTCCAAGGCAGAGGGCAGGAGATAAGCAGCAGTGTGGAGAGGGACAGGTGAAGTGCCTGCACTTGATAGCCTCTTGGCCAAACCAGTCAGGATCACCTGTCAGAGGCTCCAAGATCTACCAGTAGATCCCGATCTACTGGTTGGTGACCAAGGAGATAGAGCAAAGCAGAGAGGCCATGACATTTTGACAATGGGAGGCAGAAAAAATAGTTTGACTGGTTTTCGCTTTTGCATGTCAACTGCACTTCTGTAACCCAAAAGAGAAAACCAGTCAAACTGGTTTTACTGCCTCCCATTGTCAAAATGTCATGGCCTCTCTGCTTTGCTCTATTTCCTGGGTCATCAATCAGTAGATTGGGATCTACCGGTAGGTCTTGGAGCCCCTCCAACATATTATCAACAATCTACAACCTATCCTGGAAAATGACCCCTCACTCTCAGAGGCCTTGGGGGAAAGGCCAGTCCTCGCCTACAGACAACCTCCTAACCTCAAACAAATTCTTTTCAGTAACTATTGTGACGGACACCCCCATGGACATGAATTTACATAACTCAAAGGTGCTTTGAGCGAATTATTTCATGTAACCCACCAATCTTCATGTCATGATCCTCTGGTTCTGTTTCTCTTACTCTGTTGTATGTATCATTTGTGTGTGTAAAATTAGACACATGGAGTGGGGAATACTTTGTGAGTTTCAAATGTGTGAATGGGAGACATGGAGGGTGTTACCCGCAACTTCTTGTTGAGCCACTGTTAATCAATCTTTTGTCTTTAAGTCTGAGCTGTGGTTGGTAGGAAGTGGCCTCAACTCCTTAACAAAAGAAATAGGAAAGCAGAGGCCTGGGTCTTTGGGCTGGGCTGCACCTGAAGGAAAGGAGCCGAAGGCCCCAGGGTGGGGAGACAGCCCTGGTTTGGAGTGGCAGCTGGAAAAGAGGTTTTAGGGTGAGTTTGAAGAGTTTGTACTGAGGTTTCAGTGTAGAATTAGCCAAGCGTTTTTGTTTCTTTTGATTTGTAACCTACTTTGCTCTGCCTGTTCTCGCTTATTACCACTTAAATCCTACTGCTTGTACTTAATAAAATCATTTTTATTTTCTATCAAACCCAGTGTAAATAATTGTTACCGGGGGGAAATGGGGGCAACCAGTGTGCACCTTCCCCCTTTCATTGTAAAGGTGGCTTACCTAATTCTTTGGCGTTTGATCCCATCTGGGGAGTGCTCTCTCACTGCACTCTCCTTGGACCTGAAGAGGTTTAGTGTCTGTACTGCTTCTCGGTGGGGGCAGGGACCTCATCTCGGGGCCTTGGCTAGGGGAGACCAGGGAGCTGGCCCAGTAGGACCGGGCGGTGAGGAGCCCCAGAGAGCGGGAAGGCGAGTGGCAGTGGCTGTGTCAGCACCCCGGGAGGCACCCCTGTGGAGTCCTCTCTGACCGCACCCCGTCACAACCATGGAGCACGCCTCCATCATAATCATCCAGGAACCCACCCCTGCAATCAGCCCTGGTGCCAGTTCTGCCCACACATCTACACTGGCGATCTCATCATTGGACCCCACCATATCCGCCAACAAATCAGGCTCATTTAACTGCATATCCACTAATGTAATCTATGCCATCAAATGCCAACAATGCCCCACTGCCATGTATATTGGCCAAGCTGAACAGTCTCTACGGGAAAGTATTAATAGACACAAATCAGATATCTGAAAAAGCAATACACAAAAACCTGTTGGAGAATATTTTAATCTGCCTGGACTCTCATTAATGGATATCCAAGTCACCATGTTGTTTCAGACCCGTTCCACAATCCAAATACACGGGGAAGGATTGGAACTTGACTTCGGAACTTGCGAACAGGTGATTGCACAGCAAACAGGGAGTTTAGAGAGGGAGTTCTCCAGGTAAGGGAGAAGTGACTACTGGACTCTTGAGGGAAGTGGCTGTCGGTAGTGTGTGTTGTGTTTATTTGGGGCTGTCTTGCTGTGTGCTGAGTTTGTGTTTGTGAGTGCGGTGTTGTTTTTCTTTTTTTCCCCTCCCCCCCCCCGGCCTCATGGAGTGTGTGTTGTGACTGGCAGCTGGAAACTGTTGGCTTCTAATTAAAGTTTGACAGCAGCAGCGGCACAGGAGCCAGCAAACAGAGCTGTAAACAGGGGAGTTTGAGAGGGAGTTTGTAAGGCGAGTAGTTTGGATTGTGGGACTCGTTTAGGGTTTGTTTTTTGCCGTGGGGGGGTGTTTTGGTTTGTTTTTGTGTTTGCCGGACTATTTAGGTGAGAAGGCTGATTAACACAGAGGTAGCAGTGGCCATGACCCAAGCAGTGGAGGACACAATGAGAATGAGTGGATGTGGCAGCTGTGGTATGTATATGATTCTGGAGGGGGTACCTGAAAGGAGTTTTGTTTGCATGAAGTGCCGCCTAATAGAACTGATGGGAGAAAAGATCCGAGGATTGGAGATGCAGGTGGAAACTCTGGTCGAGTTTAGAAGGGGGTTCGAGCAGATGATGGAGCAAAGGCATGAGGTGGCTGAAGGGGAAAGCTTAGACATGCAGACTGAAGCAGGATCAAAGGCCTCTGAGGGGGGACTGCTGGGCGAAGAAAATGGACAGTGGAAGTATGTGACTATGAGAACCAGGCAGAGGAAAAGATGGGCCAGTGAAGGAGAAATAGAGCTCAAGAACAGGTATACAGAGTTGGAGAATGGAGAAGGGATACAGCAGGTGGCCACTGAAGGTGGAAAGGCAAGGAAGAAGAGAAGAGTGGCTAGTCCCATACATAAAGGGGAAAAGTCGATGGAGACAACACCAATAATGGGCACCAGGAGGATACAGGATGGGTTGAAGAAGATTACAAGGGAAGATAGGAATGGAAAGAACTTGCAGCCAGAGGAAACAAGGGACAGACCAGAGAATCGCACTGTCACCAGGAAAAGGCAGGTCTACGTGACTGGGGACTCCTTATTGAGAAGAATAGACAGGCCTGTAACCAGAGCTGATCCAGAGAACAGAAGGGTGTGCTGTTTGCCAAGTGCTAAGATTCGGGATGTGGAACTAAGGTTGAAGAGAACCCTAAAGGGAGCGGGAAAGAATCCATTGATCATCCTTCATGTAGGAACAAATGACACGGCTAGATTCTCTCTGGAACGAATCAAGGGAGACTATGCCAGGTTGGGGAGGACGCTTAAGGAAATCGAGGCTCAGGTGATCTTCAGTGGGATTCTGCCTGTTCCTAGAGAAGGGCAATCAAGGTGTGATAGGATTATGATGCTCAATAGGTGGCTCAGGCAGTGGTGCTATAAGGAGGGCTTTGGGATCTATGGCCACTGGGAGGCATTCACGGACAGAGGACTGTTCTCTCGGGATGGACTTCACCTAAGTAGGGAAGGAAACAGACTTCTAGGATGGAGGCTGGCACAACTGATTAAGAGAGCTTTAAACTAGGATTTGGGGGAGACGGTTGGGAGATGTCTAGGTAATCTCTACGCCGGATGTTAGAATTGAGAGGGAGGAATACGAAGTAATTAAGGATATAGCCGGGGGTAGGAGAATGGACATAAGGAGGAAGGGCAGAGTGGATACTAGTCTAATAGATCATATTGGAGGTACAATGTCCATGCCAAATGGGGTAAAGAATGTGAGTGAGGTGAAACAGCAAAAATTAAGATGTTTGTACACCAATGCGAGGAGCTTAGGTAACAAAATGGAGGAACTAGAGCTACTGGTCCAGGAAGTGAAACCAGATATTATAAGAATAACAGAAACATGGTGGAATATTAGGCATGACTGGAGTACAGGTATTGAAGGGTATGTGCTGTTTAGGAAAGCAGAAATAAAGGTAAAGGTGGTGGAGTAGCATTGTATATCAATGATGAGGTAGATTGCAAAGAATTAAAAAGTGAAGGAATGGAGAAGACAGAGTCTGTCTGGGCAAAAATCACATTGGGGAAGAAAACTATTAGATCCTCCCCTGGGATAGTGCTTGGGGTCTGCTATAGACCACCGGGATCTAATTTGGTTATGGATAGAGACCTCTTCAATGTTTTTAAAGAAGTAAATACTAATGGAAACTGTGTAATCATGGGAGACTTCAACTTTCCAGATATAGACTGGAGAACAAATACTGGTAATAATAATAGGGCTCAGATTTTCCTAGATGTAATAGCTGATGAATTCCTTCATCAAGTAGTTGTTGAACCAACAAGGGGGGAAGCCATTTTAGATTTGGTTTTGTGAGTAGTGAGGACCTCATAGAAGAAATGGTTGTAGGGGACAACCTTGGCTCAAGCGATCATGAGCTAATTCAGTTCAAACTAAATGGAAGGATAAACAAAAATAAATCTGAGACTAGGGTTTTGATTTCAAAAGGGCTAATTTTAATAAATTAAGGAAATTAGTTAGGAAGTGGATTGGACTAAAGAATTTATGGATCTAAAAATGGAGGAGGCCTGGGATTATTTTAAGTTAAAGTTGCAGAAGCTATCAGAAGCCTGTATCCCAAGAAAGAGGAAAAATGTATAGGTAGGTGTTTTAGACCAAGTTGGATGAGCAAGCATCTCGGGGAGGTGATTAAGAAAAAGCAGAAAGCATATAAGGAGTGGAAGATGGGAGGGATCAGCAAAGAAAGCTACCTTATTGAGGTTCGAGCATGTAGGGACAAAGTGAGAAAGGCTAAAAGTCATGTAGAGTTGGACCTTGCAAAGGGAATTAAAACCAATAGTAAAAGGTTTTATAGCCATATAAATAGGAAAAAACAAAAAAGAGGAAGTGGGACCGCTAATCACCGAGGACGGAGTGGAGGTTAAGGATAATCTAGGCATGGCCCAATATCTAAACAAATACTTTGCTTCAGTCTTTAATGAGGCTAATGAAGAGCTTAGGGATAATGGCAACATAACAAATGGGAATAAGGATATGGAGGTAGATATTACCAAATCCGAGGTAGAAGCCAAACTCGAACATCTTAATGGGAGTAAATCAGGGGGCCCAGATAATCTTCATCCAAGAATATTAAAGGAACTGGCACATGAAATTGCAAGTCCATTAGCAAAAATTTTTAATGAATCTCTAAACTCAGGGGTTGTACCATTTGACTGGAGAATTGCTAATATAGTTCCTATTTTTAAAAAAGGGGAAAAAAGTGACCCAGGTAGCTACAGGCCTCTTAGTTTGACATCTGTAGTATGCAAGGTCTTGGAAAAAATTTTGAAGGAGAAAGTAGTTAGGGACATTGAGGTTAATGGCAATTGGGACAAATTACAACATGGTTTTACAAAAGGTAGATCGTGCTAAACCAACCTGATCTCCTTCTTTGAGAAAGTAACAGATTTTTTAGATAAATGAAATGCAGTGGATCTAATCTACCTCGATTTCAGTAAGGCATTTGATACAGTACCACATGGGGAATTATTGGTTAAATTGGAAAAGATGGGGATCAATATGAAAATTGAGAGGTGGATAAGGAACTGGTTAAAGGGGAGACTACAGCGAGTCATACTGAAAGGTGAACTGTCAGGCTGGAGAGAGGTTACTAGCGGAGTTCCTCAGGATCAGTTCTGGGACCATTGTTATTTAATCTTTTATTACTGACCTCGGCACTAAAAGTGGGAGTGTGCTAATAAAGTTTATGGATGACACAAAGTTGGGAGGTACTGCCAATTCAGAAAAGGATCGGGATATCATACAGGAAGATCTGGATGATCTTGTAAATTGGAGTAATAGTAATAGGATGAAATTTAATAGTGAGAAGTGTAAGGTTATGCATTTAGGGATTAATAACAAGAATTTTAGTTATAAGCTGGGGACACATCAGTTGGAAGTAACGGAAGAGGAGAAGGACCTCAGAGTCCTGGTTGATCACAGGATGACTATGAGCCGCCAACGTGACATGGCCATGAAAAAGGCTAATACGGTTTTGGGATGCATTAGGCGAGGTATTTACAGTAGACATAAGGAGGTGTTAGTGCCGTTATATAAGGCATTGGTGAGACCTCATTTGGAATACTGTGTGCAGTTCTGGTCTCCCATGTTTAAGAAGGATGAATTCAAACTTGAACAGGTACAAAGAAGGGCCACTAGGATGATCCGAGGAATGGAAAACCTGTCTTATGAAAGGAGACTCAAGGAACTTGGCTTGTTTACCTTAACCAAAAGAAGGCTGAGGGGAGATATGATTGCTCTCTTTAAATATATTAGAGGGATAAATGCCAGGGGAGGGAGAGGAATTATTTAAGCTCAATACCAATGTGGACACAAGAACAAATGGATATAAGCTAGCTATTAGGAAGTTTAGACTCGAAATTAGGCGAAGGTTTCTAACTATCAGAGGAGTGAAGTTCTGGAACAGCCTTCCAAGGGAAGTAGTGGGGGCAAAATACCTATCTGGCTTCAAGATTAAGTTAGATGGGTTTATGAAGGGGATGGTTTGATGAGATAACATGATCTTGGCAATTAATTGACCTTTCACTGTCAGTGGTAAATAGGCCAATGGTGGGAAGATAGGAGTTACTATAGAGAACTTTTTTTCTGGGTGTCTGGTTGGTGAGTCTTGCCCACATGCTCAGGGTTCAGCTGATCGCCATATTTGGGGTTGGGAAGGAATTTTCCTCCAGGGTAGATTGGCAGAGGCCCTGGAGGTTTTTCGCCTTCCTCTGTAGCATGGGGCACGGGTCACTTGCGGGAGGATTCTCTGCATCTTGGGGTCTTTAAACCATCGTTTGAGGACTTCAGTATCTGAGATATAGGTGAGTAGTGGGTGGGTGAGATTCTGTGGCCTGCATTGTGCAGGGGGTCAGACTAGATGTTCATGATGGTCCCTTCTGACCTTAAAGTCTATGAGTCTATGAGTCTGAGTGTCTAAATCTAGAAGCTTTTGTTGATTGGCTGAGCCTTGGTAGAGGGAGGGACTATCAGGCAATCCAGGGCTTTATAAAGGAGTGCGTCAGTGACCAGGGAGCTTGCAAACTGGTGATTGCAAACAGGGAGTATAGAGAGGGAGTTGGAAAGGGGAGAGGGAAGGGGGCGAGGTACTCTTGTCTTTTATTTAAATCCTTTTTTAGGACAACAGGTATGGATGATGATAGTTCTGCTGTTGTTACCTGCACAGCATGTGCCATGTTTGTCTTCCTCCCGGAAGAAAGAAGGGATTTCATCTGCACGAAGTGCAAGCTGGTTGCCATTTTGGAGGAAAAAATTAGAGGACTGGAGGCCCAAGTGTCGACCCTACGCTCGATCAGAGAGGATGAAGACTTCCTCGATAGAAGGCAGCGTTTAATCCTGCAAGCAAGGCAGGCGGAAGAGCCAGAGAGGGCAGTACAGCACGAGGAAGAGAACAGGCAGCATGTAACTTCTAGAAGGAAAAAAAGCCAGCACGGGAATCCCCCATTCCTACAGAGGTAAGTAATCACTTTCAGGCTCTCTCCACAGGCTCTGCGATGGTGAATGCTTTGGAAGGGACCTCACAAGGAAGAAATCGGAAGGAAACCACTTCAACTGGAAGGCCTGGGGTGCATAGTCCTAGGAATGGGGGTTCCATGACCACCACCCCCAAAAGAAGAAGGCGGGTGGTGGTGGTTGGGGACTCCTTCCTAAGAGGGACTGAGCCATCCATCTGCCATCCGGACCTGGAATCTCGAGAGGCGTGCTGCTTACCGGGAGCTTGAATTGAGGATGTGACTGAGAGGCTTACCAAACTGATCAAACCTTTGGATCGCTACCCCTTCCTGCTTCTCCATGTGGGAACTAACGATACGGCCAAGAATGACCTTGAACGAGTTACTGCGGATTACGTAGAGTTGGGAAGAAGGATCAAAGAATTTGGAGCGCAATTGGTGTTCTTGTCCATCCTCCCTCTTGAAGAGAAAGGAGTGGGTAGGGATCATCGAATTGAGGAAGTAAATGCGTGGTTGCGCAGGTGGTTTCACAGAGAGGGCTTTGGTTTCTTCGACCATGGGACTCTGTTCCGGGCACAAGGATTGTTAGGAAGAGATGGGATCCACCTAACAAAGAGAGGAAGGAGCATCTTCGAGGGCAGGCTTGCAAACCTAGTGAGGAGGGCTTTAAACTAGGTTTGTTGGGGGACAGTGACCAAAACCCTGAGTGGAGTGGGGAAGTCGGATACCGGGAAGAAATGCAAAGAGGAACAAGCAAGAAAGGAGGACCCCTGATTCAAATGCAGAGGGTAGGGCGATCAACTGGTTATCTAAGGTGTTTGTACACCAATGCAAGAAACCTGGGTAACAAACAGGAAGAATTGGAGGCCCTGGCCCAGTCCAAGAACTATGATTTGATTGGGATAACGGAGACTTGGTGGGATGACTTACATGACTGGAGCGCTGTCATGGAAGGATATAAACTGTTCAAGAAGAACAGGCGGGGGAGAAAAGGAGGAGTTGCACTGTATGTAAGAGAGCAGTATGATTGCTCAGAACTCCAGTGTATAGAGGGAGAAAATCGCGTTGAGAGTCTATGGGTCAAGTTTAGAGGTGTAAGCAACAGCAGTGATGTTGTGGTTGGTGTCTGCTACAGACCACCGAATCAGGTGGATGAGGTAGATGAGGTTTTCTTCGGACAACTGAGAGAAGTTTCCAGATCGCAGGCCCTGGTTCTCATGGGGGACTTTAATCACCCTGACATCTGTTGGGAGACCAATACGGCAGTACACAGACAATCTAGGAAGTTTTTGGAGAATGTTGGGGATAACTTCTTGGTACAAGTGCTACAGGATCTGACCAGGGGCTGTGTGCAGCTTGACCTGCTGCTCACAAACAGGGAGGAACTAATAGGGGAAGTAGAGGTGGGGGACAACCTGGGCAGCAGTGATCATGAGATGGTAGATTTCAGGGTCCTGACCAAAGGAAGAAAAGAGAGTAGTAAAATACACACCTTGAACTTCAGAAAAGCAGACCTGATGGGCAGAATCCCCTGGGATGCTAACATGAAGGGGAAAGGAGCCCAGGAGAGCTGGCAGTATTTTAAAGAAGCCTTATTGAAGGCATAAAAGAAACCATTCCAATGCGTAGCAAGAGAAGCAAATATGGAAGGAGACCGGATTGGCTTATGGGGAAATCCTTGGTGAACTTAAGCACAAAAAGGGAGCTTACAAAAAGTGTAAACTTGGACAGATGGCTAGGGAGGGGTATAAATATATAGCTCAAGAATGCAGGGGAGTTATCAGGAAGGCAAAAGCGCAATTGGAATTGCAACTCGCAAGGGATGTGAAGGATAACAAGAAAGGTTTCTCCAGGCATGTTAGCAAGAAGAAGGTGTGATCAGAGAGGGTGTGGGGCCCCTACTGGATGAGGGTGGTACCCTAGTGACAGATAATGTGGGGAAAGCTGAAGTACTTAATGCTTTCCTTGCCTCTGTCTTCACGGACAAGGTCAGCTCCCAGACTCATGCACTAAGTGACGCAATATGGGACGAAGGTGGACAACCCTTGGTGGGTAAAGAACAGGTTAGGAACTATTTAGAAAAGCTAAACGTACATAAATCCATGGGTTCAGACATAATACATCCGAGGGTACTGAGGGAGTTGGCAAATGTCATTGAGGAGCTTTTGGCCATTATCTTTGAAAAGTCATGGAGATCAGGAGAGGTCCCGGATGATTGGAAAAAGGCAAATGTAGTGCCCATCTTTAAGAAAGGGAAGAAGGACGATCCAGGGAACTATAGGCCGGTCAGTCTTACCTTGGTCCCTGGAAAAATCATGGAGGGAATCCTCAAGGAATCCATTTTGAAGCACTTGGAAGAGGGGAAATAGTCAACATGATCAGGAATAGTCAACATGGATTCACGAAGGGCAAGTCGTGCCTGACCAATCTGAGTAGCTTCTATGATGAGGTAACTGGCTCTGTGGATATGGGAAAGTCAGTGGATGTGATATAACTTGACTTTAGCAAGGCTTTTGATACTGTCTCCCACAATATTCTTGCCAGCAAGTTAAGGGAATGTGGATTGGATAAATGGACGGTAAGATGGATAGAAAGCTGGCTGGGAGGTCGGGCACAACGGGTAATGATCAACGGCTCGATTTCAGGATGGCAGTCGGTTTCTAGCGTAGTGCCCCATGGTTCGGTTCTTGGACTGGTTTTGTTCAACATCTTTATTAATGACCTGGATGAGGGGATGGATTACACCCTCAGCACGTTTGCAGATGACACTAAGCTAGGGGGAGAGGTAGATACACTGGAGGGCAGGGATAGAGTCCAGAGTGACTTAGACAAATTGGAGGATTGGGCCACAGGAAATCTGATGGGGTTCAACAAGGACAAGTGTAGAGTCCTGCACTTGGGACGGAAGAATCCCAAGCATAGTTACAGGCTGGGGACCAACTGGCTAAGTAGCAGTTCTGTAGAAAAGGACCTGGGGATTACAGTGGATGAGAAGCTGGACATGAGTCAACAGTGTGCCCTTGTAGCCAAGAAGGAGCATTGCCATAGAGGTTCGAGTTCCAAACAATCCGGACATCATGCTCCCTACCCGACCATCCGACAAAAATGTCCATGAACTGTCCACGAGGGTTGACCAGGGCGTGCAGCACCATGGAGAAGTAACCCTTCCTATTAATATACTGGGCCGCTTGATGCTCAGTTGTGCGGATCGGCAGGGCTCGTCAAACAATGTAATCTACTCGCCTATGGCAAGTAGATTACACCCCGGAAGAGCCGGCGCAGAGCGCAGAACCACGCGGCTCGCCGCTGCTTGGCGAGCCCTGCGGATCGGTATGTGCAGGGCTCGACAAATACACTCACCCGTGGTGAGTAGATATTGGCAGCTGGCGAGTAGCTACTGGTCTCGTGGAGCACCAGGGCTCCGTGAGACATCTCTAGGGGCTCCACGTAGGGTTGCCAGGTGTCCGGCGTGGCGGGGAGAGTGGCTGGGAGGCAAGGCGTGATCAGCGCTGGGAGCGCTGGCTGCGTGTGAGGAGGAGGAGGGGCAGCCCAGTCTATACTCTTGCGTGCTGGTCAAGCGCATGGTGATCCGCAGCCGGACTGACTCACTTCGCCGGGACTGTGCGCCCTGGGATCTCCACTGCCCAGGTCAGTCCTGCTCCCCGCCGGCCAATTGGCTCCTCCCCTGCCAGGGGCGGACTGGCCTGGCGGAATACAGGGAATTTCCTGAAGGGCCGGCTGGCGGCTCCTAGAGGAGGGGGAAACCCGGCAAGCCGCTCCTGGGAGCGGCTGCTGGAGTTCTGGCTCGGTACAGCCCTTTCTTCCTCCCTTCCCCCTCCCCCACTACAGAGGCGTAGCGAGGGGTGGGGGCAGTTCCCCACCCCTGGGAGCCACACTGCGGGGGGGGGGGGGCTGGGCAGCGCCGAGATGCGTTAGTGCCACACTGGGGGGGAAGGAGCGCCGGGCAGGCTTGGGTGAGTACGGGAACTGCCGGCTGGCTAAATGCTGCTCCAGCTGAGCAGCACTCTTTAAACTGCAGCTGCCGGAGTTCTGGCTCGGCACAGCCCTTTCTTTCTCTCCCCCCCCCACACACACCAGAGGCGTAGCTAAGGGTGCCACGCTTGAGGGGCGCTGCGCTGGGCTGAGTACGGGAGCTGCCGGCCGGCTAAGTACTGCTGTGGCTGAGCAGCACTCTTCAAACTGCAGCTGAAACAGCCAGCTGGGTGGGAGGAGCAGTAGTTTTCAAGCAAGGTATGTTCCTCCCTGCCTGGCTGGGGGTTGGGGTTGATTGGGGGAGTGCTCCCCCTGCCACTGGGGGTGCCTTGCGCTGGGGGAGAAGGGATGAGTGCACGGGGGGGCAGTGCTCCCCCATTCACTTTAAAAGAGGGACCTTTCAGAAGCAGCCGCTTGCTGCTTACTCCCAAGGCATCCATAAGTCCAGCCTTCTTTCAATGAGCCCACTTCACTGGTCCCATTGTTCTTATTCTGGCTTCCACCTTTCCGCAACCACTGCAAGTGCCCAGAGGGTTTTCTTTCATGCCTTATCCATTCACACCTCATTCACTCAACAGGACAATCAGTTTAGCAAGGGCGGGGGGGGAGGAGGGGAGTACAAAGTCTACAAGATACAAGGTTTGTATGTAAAAAGGCTTAATACAAAGTTTCTATGTTCTGTAAAAGTATACAAAGTTTCTATAAAAGGACATAATACGTTCTACAGTAACAAATTTGGCCTTTTCTCCCGGGTGCAAAACACCCTCACTACGCTTCTGGTATGAACCCACTTACACAGCCGTGCTCCTCGCGGTGGGTTTGGGGGGGTGGGGACTCCCCAACCCCGTGTTCCTGCTAATGGGAGCCAAAGCTGATGCAGGGACTTCAGTAAAAATTGGCACCGCGCGGCCCAGCTCCAGGCCCGGCACGTGGTCTGGAGCACCGGAAGCAGCTGGGGCCAGGGCTGCGGGGACTTCTGGGGCACAATCACAGATTCCAGCCCCACAAACTGGAAGGCAGAAGGTGGGGATGGGGAAGAGGGAAAAATAGGGGGAAGGGATAGGAGAGGAAGGGGCTTGTGCTGAGGGGAGGAGAGACAAATGCCAGGGGGACAAGTGGAGACAATGAGGAAAAGGATAGGAGGGGAGATGTCAGTGGGAGGGGGGACAGGGTGATTCTGGGAGGAGAGGGTAAGAGACTGGTGGCTAGAAGGGAGGGGGAGGTGCTGAGAGAAGGCTTGAAAGAAGGGGTGGGCATGAGGAAAGCGGGGTTGGAGCAAGTCATGTATGAGGGCACAGGGCATGAGGGGAACGGGGCAGAGGGTGGTGAGGGGTGGGCATCAGGAAAAGAGGGCAAAGGGGAAGGGCAGTGAGGGAAGGGGAGGCACCAGGAGGGTGCAGGGGTAAGGGAAGGTGCATGTGCCAGGGGAATCTGGGGGTGAAGCAGAAGGGCAGACACCTGCAGGGGAAGGACCAGCACCAGAGGAGAGAGGCAGGGCAGGTGAGTAGAGGGATGTGTTAGGAGAGGGGATCATAGAATACTAGGACTGGAAGGGACCTCGAGAGATCATCGAGTCCAGTCCTCTGCCCCCATGGCAGGACCAAATACTGTCTAGACCATCCCTGATAGACATTTATCTAACCTGCTCTTAAATATCTCCAGAGATGGAGATTCCACAACCTCCCTGGGCAATTTATTCCAGTGTTTAACTACCCTGACAGTTAGGAACTTTTTCCTAATGTCCAACCTAAACCTCCCTTGCTGCAGTTTAAGCCCATTGCTTCTGGTTCTATCCTCAGAGGCCAAGATGAACAAGTTTTCTCCCTCCTCCTTATGACACCCTTTTAGATACCTGAAAACTGCTATCATGTCCCCCCCTCAGCCTTCTCTTTTCTAAACTAAACAAACCCAATTCTTTCAGCCTTCCTTCATAGGTCATGTTCTCTAGACCTTTCATCATTCTTGTTGCTCTTCTCTGGACCCTCTCCAATTTCTCCAAATCTTTCTTGAAATGCGGTGCCCAGAACTGGACACAATACTCCAGCTGAGGCCTAACCAGCGCAGAGTAGAGCAGAAGAATGACTTCTCTTGTCTTGCTCACAACACACCTGTTAATGCATCCCAGAATCATGTTTCCTTTTTTTGCAGCAGCATCACACTGCTGACTCATATTCAACTTGTGGTCCACTATAACCCCTAGATCCCTTTCTGCCAGATTCCTTCCTAGACAGTCGCTTCCCATTCTGTATGTGTGAAACTGATTGTTCCTTCCTAAGTGGGTCACTTTACATTTGTCTTTATTAAACTTCATCCTGTTTACCTCAGACCATTTCTCCAATTTGTCCAGATCCTTTTGAATTATGGCCCTATCCTCCAGAGCAGTCGCAACCCCTCCCAGCTTGGTATCATCTGCAAACTTAATAAGCGTACTTTCTATGCCAATATCTAAATCGTTGATGAAGATATTGAACAGAGCCGGTCCCAAAACAGACCCTGCGGAACCCCACTTGTTCTACCTTTCCAGCAGGATTGTGAACCATTAATAACTACTCTCTGAGTACGGTTATCCAGCCAGTTATGCACCCACCTTATAGTAGCCCCATCTAAGTTTTATTTGCCTAGTTTATTGATAAGAATATCATGCGAGACCGTATCAAACGCCTTACTAAAGTCTAGGCATACCACATCCACCGCTTCTCCCTTATCCACAAGACTCGTTATCCTATCAAAGAAAGCTATCAGATTGGTTTAACATGATTTGTTCTTTACAAATCCATGCTGGCTGTTCCTATCACCTTGCCACCTTCCAAGTGTTTACAGATGATTTCCTTAATTACTTGCTCCATTATCTTCCTGGCACAGAAGTTAAACTAACTGGACTGTAGTTTCCTGGGTTGTTCTTATTTCCTTTTATAAATGGGCACTATAGTTGCCCTTCTCCAGTCTTCTGGAATCTCTCCTGTCTCCCATGATTTTCCAAAGATGATAGCTAGAGGCTCAGATACCTCCTCTATCAGCTCCTTGAGTATTCTAGGATGCATTTCATCAGGCCCTGGTGACTTGCAGGCATCTAACTTTTCTAGGTGATTTTTAACTTGTTCTTTTTATTTTATCTTCTAAACCTCCCCTTCCCACTAGCATTCACTATGTTAGGCATTCCTTCAGACTTCTCGGTGAAGACCGAAACAAAGAAGTCATTAAGCATCTCTGCCATTTCCAAGTTTCCTGTTACTGTTTCTCCCTCCTCACTGACCAGTGGGCCTACCCTGTCCTTGGTCTTCCTCTTGCTTCTAATGTATTTATAAAAAGTCTTCTTGTTTCCCTTTATTCCCGTAGCTAGTTTGAGCTCATTTTGTGCCTTTGCCTTTCTAATCTTGACCCTGCATTCCTGTGTTGTTTGCCTATATTCATTCTTTGTAATTTGTCCTACATTCCATTTTTTATATGACTCCTTTTTTATTTTTAGATCATGCAAGATCTCGTGGTTAAGCCAAGTCGGTCTTTGCCATATTTTCTATCTTTCCGATGCAGCAGAATAGCTTGCTTTTGGGCCCTTAACAATGTCCCTTTGAAAAACTGCCAACTCTCCTCACTTGTTTTTCCCCTCAGTCTTGATTCCCATGGGACCTTACCTATCAGCTCTCTGAGCTTACCAAAATCCCCCTTCCCAAAATCCATTGTCTCTATTTTGCTGTTCTCCCTTCTACCCTTCCTTAGAATTGTGAACTCTATGATTTCATGATCACTTTCACCCAAGCTGCCTTCCACTTTCAAATTCTCAACCAGTTCCTCCCCATTTGTTAGGATCAAATCTAGAACAGCTTCCCCCCAGTAGCTTTTTCAACCTTCTGAAATAAAAAGTTGTCTCCAATGCAGCCCAAGAACTTATTGGATAGTCTGTGCTGTGTTATTTTCCCAACATATATCTGGATAGTTGAAGTCCCCCAGCACCACCAAATCTTGGGCTTTGGAGGCTATTGTTAGTTGTTTACAAAAAGCCTCATCCACCTCTTCCACCTGGGTAGGTGGCCTGTAGTAGACTCCTAGCATGACAACACCCTTGTTTTTAACCCCTTTTAGCCTAACCCAGAGACTCTCAACACTTTCATCTCCTATGTCCATCTCCACCTCACTCCAAGTGTGTTCATTTTTAATATATAAGGCAACACCTCCTCCCTTTTTCCCCTGTCTATCCTTCCTGAGCAAGCTGTACCCTTCCATACAAACATTCCAATCGTGTGTATTATCCCACCAAGTTTCTGTGATGCCAACAATGTCATAATTGTACTTATTTATTAGCACTTCCAGTTCTTCCTGCTTATTACCCATACTTCTCGTGATTTGTATATAGGCATCTAAGATACTGATTTGACCTTGCCTCCCAGTTTTGCCCTGACCCTCCGTTCTCTCTGCCATTATAGCCCACACTCCCTCCCATTGCCGACCCATCTCCCAGGTCTCCATGAGGAGGGGTAGCTCACATGATCAGAGTGGGGCTACCGGAGGAGTGGGCACAGGGGGGAGAGAAGGGCTGGTGGAGGGAGGCAGGTCGTAGGAGGGCTGAGGGCAGTGAGAAGGGCAGGAGTTAGGACAGCAGAGGAGGGTGAGAGGTTGGGGGGCAGCAGGCACCAGGAGAGCTGATGGAGCAAGGGGAGGAGACATGGCAGCAGAGGGAAAAGGTAGAGGTTTATAAAATATTTCAGTGGTCCCCAACTGTTTTGTGTGGCGGGCACCGCACTGGTGGGTGACGTCATCCCGCCGCGTCGCCCGGCGGGCCAGCCCCGTGCCAAGTGCGCCTACGCCGGCGCCAGACCCCCCCCACTGCGGCCATTTTGCCGCTCCGGACCGGCCGCCTTGCTCCCGCGACTTCCCCGCCGTGCTCCCCGGCAGGTTCTCCCACCGCCAGCGCTTCCCCACGCCCCATCACGGCGCGAGTTCGGCCCCGCAGCGCGTGCGGCCCCTCCTCCCCCGGCCATCCTGTGTCGTGACACTGACTAGGCGGGGGCACATAAATGCCCCGGCGGGCGCCATGGCGACCTCGGGCACCGCGTTGGGGACCACTGAGATATTTATTAATAACTTGGGTGCCACAGTGGCACATCCAAACAAGCCACATGAACTCAGTACTGGTGCACAACACAAAATTCATGCTGCTCATGGGAGGAAACTCTAGCTACACTGGCGGCTTCTTGCGCAAGAATGGTTGTACTTGTGCAAGAAGCCACAAGTGTAGACATAGGCACATGAACACTTCCTCCAGCCTCTCCACCCCCGAGTTAATGTTACACACATTGGGTTAATGCAATTGCAGGATAGTTGCATGAGGGGGGTTTGGTGGAGGCCAAACTAATCCCTATTATTGGTAGGAGGATGGTGGGAAAAGTCCTTACAGAGGGGTCACATGACACCTTTTACTTCTGGTCATGTGTCCATCTTGCCCCGAGCGTGTTACCTCCAGAGGCCTGGCTAATGGGAGTAATTTTATTCTTAATTTTAAGCGTTAAGGATGAGCAACAAGACGGAATCCAGACAAACATCACTCCTATGGTTTTTCGGAGATAAAAACAAGGAAAAGACACACACTGTAAACCATACAGAGAATTTAAATAATCCTCCTGATGATTCTCGTCCGATGGAAGTAAAATTAATTCATAAAAGAAGAAATTTCCAGGTCAGTTGGCTCAAAGAATTTACATGGTTAAAATATGACAGTGATTCTGACGTGGCATCTTGTAGTTTTTGTTTCGAGTTTTATCGTTTGACTGACAGTGTTCAATCTAAACAAATTAGACAAAGTTTCATTGCACCATTTAAAATGGAAACTTTCAAATTTCATGGAAAGTCTGTTCCACATATCAAGTGTGCGAAAGTTTGAGTGCCCAATCGAATCCAGAAAAACACCGATGGCGCTATGTGTAAAAAGATGGAAAGCAAAATGTTTCAACAAATGAGTGTTGTTTTCAATACAGCTTATTATATTGCTAAAAACAATAAACCATTCAGCGACATGAAAGAACTGTTAAATTATGCACGCAAACTGGGCATTAATGTTCTCGAGTAATATGGCAATGATAAGCGGTGCGCAGAATTTATAAAATTTATTGCTGAAACAATAAGAAATGACATTGTCGAAGTCAAAAGTAGTCAGTTCATTAGTATATTACTTGATGGTTCTACTGACAAATCTACAACCGAGCAACTGATCATGTATATGAAATATTGTAAGGAAGGTGATGTAAAGGAAACATTTGTTAGCATAGTTCAATTAAAGAATGCTACTGGAGAAGGATATTTTGATGCAGTTCAAGAAGAATTACGTAAATGTGGACTTCACTGGAGAGACACTGAGCAGTTGGTAGGATTAGGGACAGATGGAGCTGCAAGCAAGTTAGGCAGTGTTAATGGGCTTGCAGCAAAAATGAAAAATGAAGTGAAACATTTGATTTCTGAGCACTGTGTAGCTCATAAATTACAATTATGTGTGCTGAAATCTGTGAAAGATGTTCCTTACATTTCGAAAGTAGACGATATTCTTATTGGCCGTTTTAAATTTTATGGAAGTTCTCCAAAAAGGCAACATGAACTTCAAAATGTTGCTAAATCTTTGTCTGCAAAAATTTTAAAAATCCAACATATTCATCAAGTTCAATGGGTTGCCAATAAAATTGGAGCTCTCAAATCAGTTCTTGCTGATTGGAGGACATGTGTTGTCCATATGGAATCTATTGCAATCAGGAAATACAGTTGAATCTAACCATTGCAAGGGATTTCTGAAGATGCTCAAAAATTTTAGGTTCTTACAAACAGTACATTTCTTACTGGATTTCTTGCGATTTTTAAAAGTTGTCCCTAATTTTTCAGCAAGAAAATCTTCTACTAAGCCATGTAAAATTGCACGTGGAAAGTGCATTATATTCTTTGGAGAAACTGGAACATACAGTAGGAGAGCTAGAGAAATCATTTCTTGTTGATAACACGTCTATGTCTGGAAAATTTCAAGAAGTTGAATTATCTGGAATACCACAGGGAAAATTGGAATATCAACAGGACAGAATTAAATTAATTAAAGCAGGTATAAAAGCTTTAAATGACAGATTTTGAACAATAATTGTTGCAAAATATCTGCTGCCTGCTCGTATTCGATACTGTTTTGTGGCCATCCGCGATTTAAGAAATTATGGTGATTCTGAGATTAAGATGCTCACTCGCCATTTTCATCATTTGATAGCTAAAGATTCGCTTGAGAATGTTACAGAAGCTATTCTTAATGAATGGTATGAAGTTAAAGTGTTATGTAAGCATTTGAAGCTAGAGGATATTCTAAAATCAACAGAATCACACAGAGAAAGATTTCCGTTTTTCGTTAAGTTGATATCTATAATAGCAGTCCTTCCAACTTCAACAGCATCATGCGAAAAGGGTTTTAGGGTCATGAATTTAATTAAATCCAAAAACAGGTCCACGCTACAGAATTCTAGTTTAGATAACCTCTTGACAATATCAATTAATGGACCGACAACTGATTTGTTCCAACCAGAATGTGCTATTGATAAGTGGTATTTTTCAAGTAAAATGCGTCATATAAAGGGCCATGCAAGTAGCAAAAATTAAAAATGTAAGCAGGGCTTGCCAAGCGGCGGCGAGCCCTGCTCGCCAGCCGCGTGGAAGCACACGCTGCGCATGCACAAACCGCGCTGTGCACGCGCTGCGCGTCCCCGCCGGGCTAAAATCTACTCATCATGGGTGAGTAGTTTGCTTGATTTGTCGAGCCCTGTAGTATGCGTATTGTACGAATTTAATACAATAATTTATATTATCATAAACCAATGTTGTTTTACTAATTATTCTTTTTAAGAATTTATGCCATTAAAACATTTTTTTTGTTGGGGGCGAGTCCCTTTTTTTGTCTGGCGAGTAGGGTTTTGCATAATTTGTCGAGCCCTGGGTATGTGGGTCCCATCTAAGGCTCCAGCGCAGTTCAGGAACCCTAGGGCAGCAACTCTGTCCACAGGAGGATGACCCTCTGCAGCAGGATGTGATTATTCCTCTTTACTCAGCTCTGGTGAGGCCACATCTGGAGTATTGTGTCTAGTTCTGGGCCCCCAATTAGAGGAAGGTTGTGGACGCATTGGAGAGGGTCCAGCGGAGGACAACCAAAATGATTAGAGGCCTGGAGCATATGACCTACGAGGAGAGGCTGAGGGAGTTGGGTCTATTTAGTCTGCAGAAGAGAAGAGTGAGGGGGGATTTGATAGCAGCCTTCAACTTCCTGAAGGGAGGTTCCAAAGAGGCTGGAGAAAGGCTGTTCGCAGTAGTGATGGATGGCAGAACAAGGAGCAATGATCTCAAGTTACAGTGGGGGATGTCTAGGTTGGATATTGGGAAAAACTATTTCACTAGGAGGATGGTGAAGCACTGGAATGGGTTACCTAGGGAAGGGGGTGGAATCTCCATCCCTAGAGGTGTTTAAGTCTCGGCTTGAGAAAGCCCTGGCTGGGTTGATTTAATTGGGATTGGTTCTGCCTTGGGTAGGGGGCTGAACTTCATGGATTTCTGAGGTATCTTCCAGCTCTATGATTCTATGATTTACAAGTTTAATTCTTATGCAAATGGTTTGAACAGGGATATTGGCTGGCTCGGATACTATCTTCCACATCCAAATGACTTTACCAACCAACCCAACGATGGAGGTGCTAATTTTTTTTTAATCAGCTTCTTGTAACTATTTGAACCATCTGCTGACGGTGGGTATGTCTACGCTACAGAGTTTTGTCGGAAAAATGGCCGTTTTTCTGACAAAACTTAAATTACGTCCCCACTGCAATCACATTCTTTGAAAAGAAAATCACAAGAACAGAGGGGCTTTTCTAGTATTGATAATCCTCTTTCTACGAGGAAGAAGCCTTTTTCCAGAAGAGCTCTTTCGGAAAAAGATGTGTGTGGACAGGGAGGAGGGTTTTCTTTCGAAAGAAGAAGCCTCCAGGAAATAACACAGGTGCCCTGGTGGACACTCCATCCACAGTAATCATGACTCTGTAGTTCCTGTCTCCTGGCCCCTCTTAAAGCTGCAGGCACCCTGGACAAGCCTTGTGGCAGGAAGCAGGCCTGAAAGCAGTACCCTGACCGCGCGGCTCTGCCTGCCACAGGCCTTGCCACCCATGGCCCAGCCCCAAGGCCCCTGAGATCCTCCTGACCCTCACAGAGAGCAGCTCCAGGGGTCCCATGACCCACCCAGGGCGACTAAGAGGCGGGCACCCTCTTGGTCTGGAGCGGAGATCCTGTCCCTCCTCGAGCTGTGGGGTGAGGAGGAGGAGACATCGGAGGATCTCTGCTCCAAGTGGCGGAACGCTGATATATTTGAGTGCATGGCCGAATCCCTGAGAGAGTGCGGACACCCACCCTGGACCTTGGAACAGGTCCGGAGTAAGGTTAAAGAGCTCCATCAGGGATACGTCAGGGCTAGAGAGTGCAGCTTGTGCTCAGGGGCAGGACCCCACACCTGCCCCTGTTACTGGAAGCTGCACCAGATCATGGTGTGTGAGGAAATGTCTTCCCCACCTGTCGTCGTGGACTCTGGCCTCGAGACCCCCTTCGTCGGCCAGCCGGAGGTCACGGTGGAGGAGGAGGACGACCAGCAGGAGGAGGAGGAGGAGCAGACAGACACCGTCACCCTGTCCTTGGAGCCAGTATCTGTCAGCCAGGATGTCTTCTAGGCCTCGTCTGACGCCGGGGAGGATCTTCAGGTGAGTGTTCTCCGTTTGTCGCACACACGCAGGGCGGGGGAGGTGGGTGCAGGGGGGGTGAGCGTCACTCGGGCTGGACATCGTGTTGCAGTCTGTGCACGTGAAACCACGTGCAGCATTAGTGTGCTCCACGTGGACTCAGCAGGCAGCCCCTGAGCACGGGTGGGATCCTGCTGCCAGGCTTGGGAGGCCCTCCCAGCACCCGCCACAGCTGGAAGCAGGCTAGTCACAAGGGCACAGGCAGTACCCCAGACTCCCCAAGGAGTGCCGCACACAGCACGCAGGCATGACTGCACATGGAGGCACCACCCGCGAGCAGTGCTGTGAGCCACAGGTGTGTGTGCGGACCCCAGGGAGGGCCAGGCTGCTCCCAGCTCCTGTGCCGCTCATGGGATCCCACTGTGGCTGGATACTTCCCTTGCCTGCTTGTCCGTGGGCCGGGGTGTGTGTGTGTGAGACACAGGCAGCACAGTCCCCTGGACACCTCAGGCCCCCTGGGAGGCAGGGCCTGCTGTGCAGGCCACACATGGCCTTTCTCCCGGGACATCCCCCTCCTCTGGCCCAAGGACTGTTGGTCACTGCACACAGAGGAGGACACGGCCTCAGGGACAGTGTCTGCAGGGATGACTGACCGCCTCTCCCTCTTTGTGTTCTCCACCGCCAGACCAGTTGAGGCGAGCCACGCCACCTGTACCAGCTGCCAGAGCCCAGGGGACCCAAAAGCACGCAAGGGTCCAGGAAGACCTCATGCACCAGTATCAGCATTCTGCACGACATACAGCAGACCCTGGCGCAGAAGATCCAAGAGAACTCAGAGTGGCAGAACCATGCCTGGGACCAGCTCATGCAGCGGTGTGATAGCATATGTGCTGTCATGAGAGAAATGATGGCACACCTGCCTGCTGTCGCTCCTCCTGCCTACCATCCTCCTGGCCCCCCTGCTATGTCCATTTCCCCTCCCTCTGCCCCCCTTGCAATGCCTATGCTCCTACCCCAAGCAATGCCATGCCCCCTCCCCACCTGATGCCTATGCCCCTCCCCTGCCCCCTTGCCATCCCTGACCCCGCTTCAGCCCCCCCTCCTGACCATCCCGCTGTGGTCCCTGGACCCACCCAACCCCAAGTCCGACGAGGTCCCCGCACCCGAGGTGGCACATCCAGCCGCTACGCACGCCACTCCAAGCCTCCCTCCCCCTCAAGGTTATTAGCCCCCCTTCCCCTGCCCACTTTTTTTTAATGAAAGATAAATACAGAGTTCGTTTTGTTGAAAACCAAACAGGTGTCTTTATTTAGAGGTCAGGGAAGGGGCGAAGAGAGGGGTTGTGGTGGGGAAGGGATAGGGCAGCAAGCCCGAGGCCCCTGTTGTGGAGGCCCCGGGGAGAGTTACTGGGGTCCTTGAGAGAACCTCTCCCTCAGGGCCTCCCAAATGCACACCCCGGCCTGATGGGCCTGGCGGATGGAAGCTGTCCGTGGCTGCTCGAAGGCTCACCCCTCGCGGACAGCATCTGCCCCCCACCCCAGGAGGAAGGCCTCCCCCTTTCTCTCCACAGTTTTGTGGAGGACACAACATGCCGCAACCACCTCAGGGATTTTGTTCTCCCTCATGTTGAGGCAGATCAGCAGGCACCTGAACCGTGCCTTGAGGCGGTTGAAGGCACACTCAACCTGGAGCCTGACCCAGTTCAGGCGGGCCTTAAATTGGTCCTTGCTGGGGTCCAGGTGTCCGGTATATGGCTTCATTAGTCACGGTATCAGGTGGTAGGCCGTGTCCCCCACAATGCTAGTGGCATCTGCACATCCCCAATCACAGAGTCCTGGTGGGGGAAGAATGTGCCCGCCTCCAGCTTGCCATAGAGGCTCGAGTTCCAAAAAATCCGGGCATCGTGCGCCCTACCCGACCACCCGACAAAAATGTCCGTGAACTGTCCACGATGGTTGACATGGGCCTGCAGCACCATGGAGAAGTAACCCTTCCTATTAATATACTGGGCCGCTTGATGCTCAGGTTTGCAGATCGGTATGTGGGTCCCATCCAAGGCTCCAGCGCAGTTCAGGAACCCCAGGGCAGCAACTCTGGCCACAATCGAGTCCAGGTATCCCAGGTGGATGACCCTCCGCAGCAGGATCAAGTTGATGGCCCTCACTACCTGAAGAAGGAGACAAACAAAGACACAAAACAGAATGAGAGAGGGAGTGCCTGAGCCCTTGGGAGGTGCCCACCCCCTCTCCTCTCCTCTCCTCCCTTCCTCCAAATATGCCAGGAGCTATCCCCTATGAGGCCACCCACCCAGGAGCAGGGCTGTGTGAGGGCGGGATGGCACAACCCCCCGGGGACAGGGCTTTCCCCCACCCCCACTCCACCCCCCACAGCCCTCAACCCCACTTTCCTGAGGGTCCCCCTTTTCCAGGACTCCCCCCGCTGTGCAGGGACTTTAGCCCCAGAGTGTCTTACCTCCATGAGGAGGGCCCCAACGGTGGACTTCCCCACGTCAAACTGGTTGCCCACCGACCAGTAGCTGTCTGGGGTGGTGAGCTTCCAGATGGCGATTGTGACCCACTTCTCCAGGGGCATGGCAGGCCACAGGTGGGTGTCGCGTCTCTGGAGGGCGGGGGCGAGCCAGGCACATAGCTCCAAAAAGGTGGCCTTCTGCATGCGGAAGTTTTGGAGCCACTGCTGGTCATCCCACCGCTCCATGACCAGCCCAGTTCCACCAGTCGGAACTGGTGTCCAGCCTCCAAAAACACCTCTCCACTGTGGTTACCAGAGTGTAGCTCCTGCACCCAGGGAGAGGGTCCCCAGAATGAGCTCGGGGTCGAGCATGGTCAGGATCAGGAAGGCAGCCGGTACAAAGTGCTGCAGAAACTGCAGCATGGCCATGTGGGGCCATTGCATGCCATGGGGCAGCTCAAGCTCCATGGCCCCAAGAGAAAAGCTGTGGCGTCCAAAAAAGTGGGGCAACCACAGCAAGCACTGCGAGAGCTTTGCTGTCTCTCGAAGAGGTAGCAAGCATGCAGCAGAAGCAGAGAAACGGCTGTCTGGGGGGGTTCCTTTAAGCGTGTATCTCTGCAAGGCTCCGGCACCAGCACTTGGAAGCAACTGGTGACCTAAAAGCCCTGGCTGAAGTGGGTCCGGGTGGCCTTTTATGCGAGAGAGCGTCCAATCAGTCCGGATGCTCTCTTTCCAAAAAGCAGCTCGAAGTCTTTTGGAAGATCTTTTCCGAAAAAACTTCTTTTGAAAGAAGCTTGCAATCTAGACGTAGCCTCTCTCTCTCTCTTTTTTCTTCTTCTTTCCCCCTCCTTTTTTCTCTTTTTTTCCTCTTCCCCTCCCTTCCCTTATTTATTCTTCAATCTGGACTTCTAACACACCCGTCATCTGAAGAAGTGGGTTGCACCCACGAAAGCTCATGATACCAGCTACATGTTTTGTTAGTCTTTAAGGTGCTACTAGTCTATTGTTGTTTTCGGGGGAAAGCCGATTGGTGCGGAGATGCACGTAAATCGGAGGGAGACTTCTCTTAGAGGAGAATCCATTGATAGAGATTCTCTAAGCTGTAGTCAGAAAGAGAGGAGGAGAGGGCAAACCATGGGCCAGAGCAGACAAACAACCGCATTACAAAGGAATCCAATGCATCAGGGAAGGGCAGACAACAAGCAGTGGCAAATTTTTAAAGTGCTTCTACACAAATGCTAGGAGTCTGACTAATAAGATGGGTGAACTAGAGTACCTAGTATTAAATGAGGAGATTGACATAATAGGCATCACTGAAACCTGGTGGAATGAGGAAAATCTGTGGGACACAATCATACCGGGATATAAAATATATCGAAAGGATAGAGCAGGCCGGGTGGGTGGCGGAGTGGCACTGTATGTGAAAGATAATGTAGAATCAAATGAAATAAAAATATTAAATGAATCAACATGTTCAATAGAATCGCTATGGATAGTAATTCCATGCTCCAAAAATAAGAAATTAGCAGTAGGGATATATTACCACCACCTGACCAGGACAGGGATACTGACATTGAAATGCTGAGGGAGATTAGAGAGGCTACCAAAACAAAGAACTCTATAATAATGGGGATTTTAATTACCCCCATATTGACTGGATACATGTCACCTCAGGAAGAGAAGCGAGATAAAATTTCTCAATGGCTTAAATGACTGCTTCTTGGAGCAGCTGGTGCAGGAACCCACAAGGGAGAGGCAATTCTCGATCTAGTCCTGAGTGGAGCGCAGGATCAGGTCCAGGAAATAACCGTTACAGGACCGCTTGGGAATAGTGACCATAATATAATAACATTCAACATTCCTGTGGTGGGAAGAACACCTCAGCAGACCAGCACCCTGGCATTTAATTTCAAAAAGGGGAATTACACAAAAATGAGGAGGTTAGTTAAACAGAAATTAAAAGGCACAGTGACTAGAGCCAAATCCCTGCAAGCTGCATGGAAACTTTTTAAAGACACCATAATAGAGGCCCAACTTAAATGTATACCCCAAATTAAAAAACATAGCAAGAGACCTAAAAAAGAGTCACCGTGGCTTAACCACCATGTAAAAGAAGCAGTGAGGGACAAAAAGGCATCTTTTAAGAAGTGGAAGTCCGATCCTAGTGAGATAAATAGAAAGGAACATAAACACTGTCAAATCAAGTGTAAAAATGTAATAAGAAAAGCAAAAAAAGATTTTGAGGAACAGCTAGCCAAAAACTCAAAAAGAAATAACAAAATGTTTTTTAAGTACATTAGAAGCAGGAAGCCTGCTAAAAAACCTGTGGGTCCCCTAGACGATCGAACTATAAAAGGCGCAATCAAGGACGATAAAGCCATTGCGGAGAAACTAAATGATTTCTTTGCTTCAGTCTTCACGGCTGAGGACGTTGGGGAGATTCCCAAATCTGCACCGCCCTTTGTGGGTAATGAATCTGAGGAACTGTCCCGGATTGAAGTGTCATTAGAGGAGGTTTTGGAACAAATAGAAAACTTAATGTTAACAAATCTCCGACCGGATGGCATTCATCCAAGGGTTCTAAAAGAACTCAAATGGGAAATTGCTGAACTATTATCTGTGGTTTGTAACCTATCCTTAAATCGGCTTCCGTACCTAATGACTGGAAGGTAGCCAACGTGACACCAATATTTAAAAAGGGCTCTAGAGGCGATCCGGCAATTACAGACCGTAAGTCTAACTTCAGTACCGGGCAAATTAGTCAAACAATAGTAAAGAATAAAATTGTGAAGCATGTAGAAGAACATAATTTGTTGGACAAAAGTCAACATGGGTTCTGTAAAGGGAAATCCTGTCTTACTAATCTATTAGAGTTCTTTGAAGGGGTTAACAAACATGCGGACAAGGGGATCCAGTAGATATAGTATACTTAGATTTCCAGAAAGCCTTTGACAAGGTCCCTCACCAAAGGCTCTTGTGTAAATTACATGGCCATGGGATAAGAGGAAGGTCCTTTCTTGGATTGAGAACTGGTTAAAGACAGGAAACAAAGGGTAGGAATAAATGGTAAATTTTCAGAATGGAGAGGGGTAACTAGTGGTGTCCCCCAAGGGTCAGTCCTAGGACCAATCCTGTTCAACTTATTCATAAATGATCTGGAGAAAGGGGTAAGCAGTGAGGTGGTAAAGTTTGCGGATGATACCAAACTGTTTAGGATAGTCAAGACAGAAGCAGACTGTAAGGGACTCCAGAAGATCTCACCAAACTGAGTGATTGGGCAACAAAATGGCAAATGAAATTTAATGTGGATAAGTGTAAAGTAATGCACATTGGGAAAAATAACCCCAACTATCGTACAGTATGATGGGGGCTAATTTACTCGACAAATCAGGAAAGAGATCTTGGAGTTATCGTGGACAGTTCTCTGAAAACTTCCACACAGTGTGCAGCGGCGGTCAAAAAGGCAAATAGGATGCTAGGTATTATTAAGAAAGGGATAGAAAATAAGACCGGAATATCTTACTGCCCCTGTATAAAACTATGGTACGCCCACATCTTGAATACTGTGTACAGATGTGGTCTCCTCACCTCAAAAAGATATTTTGGCCTTGGAAAGGGTTCAGAAAGGGCAACTAAAATGATTAGGGGTTTGGAACAGGTCCCATATGAGGAGAGGTTAAGCGACTGGGACTTTTCAGTTTAGAAAAGAGGAGACTGAGGGGATATGATAGAGGTGTATAAAATCATGAGTGGTGTGGAGGGCCGATAAAGAAAAGTTATTTATTAGTTCCTAAATAGAAGAACTAGAGGACACCAAATGAAATTAATGGGTAGCAGGTTTAAAACTAATAAAAGAAAGTTCTTCTTCACACAGCGTGTAGTCAGCATGTGGAACTCCTTGCCAGAGGAGGCTGTGAAGGCTAGGACTATAACAGAGTTTAAAGAGAAGCTAGATAATTTCATGGAGGTTAGGTCCATAAAGGCTATTAGCCAGGGGATAAAATGGTATCCTTGGCCTCTGTTTGGAGGCTGGAGAGGGATGGCAGGAGACAAATCGCTTGATCATTGTCTTGGTCCACCCCTCTGGGGCACCTGGTGCTGGCCACTGTCGGCAGACAGGATACTGGGCTAGATGGACCTTTGGTCTGACCCGGTACGGCCGTTCTTATGTTCTTATGTTATGTTCTTAAGTTTTTCCTGTTACAGACTAACTCTGCTACCCCTCTGAACACAGTTAGCCTTGTTGATTGCTGTTACACATTGAACAGATGTTTTCAGAGGACTAACCACAATGACTCTAAAATCTTTTATTTGAATGGTGACTGCTAATTTTGATCCAATTATTTTGTGTGTTGTCGGGATTATGTTTTCCAATATGCATTACTTTGCATTTATCCACTTTGAATTTTTCTGGGCCCCTTTCGTAATTCTTCGCAGTCTCCCTTTGACTTAACTAACTTGAGTAATTTTATATAATTTTTGTATCCTCTACAAAAGACAAAGCATCCCAGATTCCAGCTCCCATGAGGTGGGTTAGGGAGTGGGGCTCAGAACCCCAGAACCTGGCTCCCTTGAAGGGAAGCATGCAAGGGAGTCAGATCCCCTAGATTGGTAGGCCACTCCCCAGATATCTCAGATATAGTGGCACATAGAATCATAGACTCCTGGGGCTGGAAGGGCTCTCAGGAGGTCATCAAGTCTAGTCCCTTGCCCAAAGCAGGACCAATCCCGTCTAAATCAGCCCAGCCAGGGCTTTGTCAAGCCGGGACATAAAAACCTCTAGGGATGGAGATTCCACCTCCTCCCTAGGTAACCCATTCCAGTATTTCACCACCCTCCTAGTGAAGTAGTTTTTCCTAATATCCAACCTAGCCCTCCCCCACTATAACTTGAGACCATTGCTCCTTGTTCTGCCATCCGTCACTACTGAGAACAGCCTCTCTCCATCCTCTTTGGAACCTCCCTTCAGGAAGTTGAAGGCTGCATCAAATCCCCCCTCACTCTTCTCTTCTGCAGACTAAATAAGCCTACATCCCTGTGCTTCTCCTCGTAGGTCAAGTGCTTCAGCCCCCTAATCATTTTGGGTGCCCTCCACTGGACCCACTCCAATGTGTCCACGTCCTTTCTGTAGCGGGAGGCCCAGAGCTGGACACAATACACCAGATGTGGCCTCACCAGAGCCGAATAAAGGGGAATAATCACTTCTCTGGATCTGCTAGCAATGCTCAGCCCCAAACCCTTCCTCCCAGGGAGTAACTATGAATTATTTCTTCTCTTTGACTTCTTGCCAGACTCTGTAGTCACAAAAAAAATCCTCTCTTCTGCCAGAAGGTGACTGCAGGCTCTTTCCCCTACAGCCCTTTTCTCAGTTTCATCCCTTTATAAAGGTTCAACCTGCTCCCTCTCAGCTGAATTTCATCATTTATTAGTTTTTAATTGATCCCTGCCTCCAGGTACAGCATATAATTCTGCCTATGATGGGGTAACCTCCCTACACATACAATGACTCTTCCAGAAAGGGGCTGTCTGAGTTTGAAGATCATAGAAGATGAGGAATCCCTCACCTCTTCGATAGTTTGTTCCAATGGCTGGTGATCCTCACCATTAAAAAATTGTGTCTTATTTCTATTTGAATATGGCTGGGATTAGCTTCCAGTAATTGGTTCTTGTTCCAACGTTCTCTGCTAGATTGAGGAGCCCTTTAATACTTGGTATTTTCTCCTTGTGAAGGTACTTATACACTGTAATCAAGCACCTCTTTGATAAGTGAAACAATTTGCATTCTTTCACTTTTTGTCTTTTCTTGTGTGTACCATGTTTGGCGCACTACTGCAAACAAACCTCAGTGTGATTCTCTTGAAATTGCAGCTTTCTCTGCTGATGACCCTCCCAGAATTGCTGGTAGCATTTCTGCATCTGTGTGCACAATAGACTCTGAAAATGTTGGCCTGAGGCGGTATGGCCACCACTCTGTACTTATCAAACCATGTGTGGTTCTCACAACTGGCGGCTTCGGAGAGCAAGATGGACGGCACTGCCGCCTGAGAGATCTCCATGTCCTAATCAGAAATGAAGACAAGTGGCGAGCTGGAAGCATTAGAATGGAAAAGCCTGGTAACATCTGGAGTAAGTTTTCCTCTACGGTGGAGTACATGTAGAGATCTATGATAATAATAGGGTAACCTGGAGGGGACTGGTGACATTTGTGCTGTATCATTAGTGCTCTGTGGAGAAGGACAGAGGGGATTGGCCTGGTAACCCTCAGTCTTACTGTAGGGGTATTGATTTGAATCCTGGTGTTCTTTCTCTTTGCAGGTGGACGATTGTTCCATACTGTGATGTGTGTCTCAGAGAGCCACGCCCTGGTAGTGGGAGGGCGAACGTCCCCAACAAATGCAGGTTTGGGGATGCTTTGGTTAAGGTTTGATGAATCTATGACTGCCTCAGACCCAGACTGTGCCGTGGTAGAACTTGTGAGCCCACAGCCTGCTGAGGACTTAGCCTCATCGCGTTGGAGACATACTACAACCGAAGTGACGTGCCAAGGTAAAAGGGCCAAAAGGGAATTTCCTCAGCCAGCGATGTGGGGAGAATGCTTAGCTATGGTGATATGGGGTCTACAAGTACCTGGGCATATAGAAATTCCCAGACACACGGGCCTGCCTTATCCTATTCATACATTTTTTTAGTCTAGAAGGAATAATGATGGTAATTTTGTCTGACGTGTATAATGCAGGCCATATAGTTTCACCTAGTGAGTGTTGACAAGATTGCCATCTTTCTCCATCTCCCATAATCACCATCAGTTGAGCAAGAGCATGTATTTCAGACAGAGACACGATCTTAGAATCTTAGAATCACAGGGTTGGAAGAGACCTCAGGAGGTCATTGAGTCCAATTTCCTGCTCAAGGCAGGACCAATCCCAACTAAATCATCCCAGTCAGGGCTTTGTCAAGGTGGAACTTAAACACCTCTAGGGATGGAGATTCCACCCCCCTTCCTAGGTAACCCATTCCAGTGCTTCACCATCCTCCTAGTGAAATAGTTTTTCCTAATATCCAACCTAGACCTCTCCCACTGTAACTTGAGATCATTGCTCCTTGTTCTGCCATCCATCACTACTGCGAATAGCCTTTCTCCAGCCTCTTTGGAACCTCCCTTCAGGAAGTTGAAGGCTGCTATCAAATCCCCTCTCACTCTTCTCTTCTGCAGACTAAATAGACCCAACTCCCTCAGCCTCTCCTCGTAGGTCATATGCTCCAGGCCTCTAATCATTTTGGTTGTCCTCCGCTGGACCCTCTCCAATGCGTCCACATCCTTCCTCTAATTGGGGGCCCAGAACTAGATACAGTACTCCAGATGTGGCCTCGCCAGAGCTGAGTAAAGAGGAATAATCACATCCTGCTGCGGAGGGTCATCCTCCTGGGAGACCTGGATTCGATTGTGGCCAGAGTTGCTGCCCGTGGCGAGTAGATTTTAGCCCGGCGGGGCCGCTTGGCGAGCCCTGCTTACATTTTTAATTTTTGCTACTTGCATGGCCTTTTATATGACGCATTTTACTTGAAAAATACCACTTATCAATAGCACATTCTGGTTGGAACAAATCAGTTGTCGGTCCATTAATTGATATTGTCAAGAGGTTATCTAAACTAGAATTCTGTAGCGTGGACCTGTTTTTGGATTTAATTAAATTCATGACCTAAAACCCTTTCGCATGATGCTGTTGAAGTTGGAAGGACTGCTATTATAGATATCAACTTAACGAAAAACGGAAATCTTTCTCTGTGTGATTCTGTTGATTTTAGAATATCCTCTAGCTTCAAATGCTTACATAACACTTTAACTTCATACCATTCATTAAGAATAGCTTCTGTAACATTCTCAAGCGAATCTTTAGCTATCAAATGATGAAAATGGCGAGTGAGCATCTTAATCTCAGAATCACCATAATTTCTTAAATCGCTACCGGATGGCCACAAAACAGTATCGAATACGGAGCAGGCAGCAGATATTTTGCAACAATTATTGTTCAAAAATCTGTCATTTAAAGCTTTTATACCTGCTTTAATTAATTTAATTCTGTCCTGTTGATATTCCAATTTTCCCTGTGGTATTCCAGATAATTCAACTTCTTGAAATTTTCCAGACATAGACGTGTTATCAACAAGAAATGATTTCTCTAGCTCTCCTACTGTATGTTCCAGTTTCTCCAAAGAATATAATGCACTTTCCACGTGCAATTTTACATGGCTTAGTAGAAGATTTTCTTGCTGAAAAATTAGGGACAACTTTTTAAAAATCGGCAAGAAATCCAGTAAGAAATGTACTGTTTGTAAGAACCTAAAATTTTTGAGCATCTTCAGAAATCCCTTGCAATGGTTAGATTCAACTGTATTTCCTGATTGCGCAATAGATTCCATATGGACAACACATGTCCTCCAATCAGCAAGAACTGATTTGAGAGCTCCAATTTTATTGGCAACCCATTGAACTTGATGAATATGTTGGATTTTTAAAATTTTTGCAGACAAAGATTTAGCAACATTTTGAAGTTCATGTTGCCTTTTTGGAGAACTTCCATAAAATTTAAAACGGCCAATAAGAATATCGTCTACTTTCGAAATGTAAGGAACATCTTTCACAGATTTCAGCACACATAATTGTAATTTATGAGCTACACAGTGCTCAGAAATCAAATGTTTCACTTCATTTTTCATTTTTGCTGCAAGCCCATTAACACTGCCTAACTTGCTTGCAGCTCCATCTGTCCCTAATCCTACCAACTGCTCAGTGTCTCTCCAGTGAAGTCCACATTTACGTAATTCTTCTTGAACTGCATCAAAATATCCTTCTCCAGTAGCATTCTTTAATTGAACTATGCTAACAAATGTTTCCTTTACATCACCTTCCTTACAATATTTCATATACATGATCAGTTGCTCGGTTGTAGATTTGTCAGTAGAACCATCAAGTAATATACTAATGAACTGACTACTTTTGACTTCGGCGACAATGTCATTTCTTATTGTTTCAGCAATAAATTTTATAAATTCTGCGCACCGCTTATCATTGCCATATTACTCGAGAACAGTAATGCCCAGTTTGCGTGCATAATTTAACAGTTCTTTCATGTCGCTGAATGGTTTATTGTTTTTAGCAATATAATAAGCTGTATTGAAAACAACACTCATTTGTTGAAACATTTTGCTTTCCATCTTTTTTACACATAGCGCCATCGGTGTTTTTTCTGGATTCGATTGGGCACTCAAACTTTCGGCACACTTGATATGTGGAACAGACTTTCCATGAAATTTGAAAGTTTCCATTTTAAATGGTGCAATGAAACTTTGTCTAATTTGTTTAGATTGAACACTGTCAGTCAAACGATAAAACTCGAAACAAAAACTACAAGATGCCACGTCAGAATCACTGTCATATTTTAACCATGTAAATTCTTTGAGCCAACTGACCTGGAAATTTCTTCTTTTATGAATTAATTTTACTTCCATCGGACGAGAATCATCAGGAGGATTATTTAAATTCTCTGTATGGTTTACAGTGTGTGTCTTTTCCTTGTTTTTATCTCCGAAAAACCATAGGAGTGATGTTTGTCTGGATTCCGTCTTGTTGCTCATCCTTAACGCTTAAAATTAAGAATAAAATTACTCCCATTAGCCAGGCCTCTGGAGGTAACACGCTGGGCAAGATGGACACATGACCAGAAGTAAAAGGTGTCATGTGACCCCTCTGTAAGGACTTTTCCCACCATCCTCCTACCAATAATAGGGATTAGTTTGGCCTCCACCAAACCCCCCTCATGCAACTATCCTGCAATTGCATTAACCCAATGTGTGTAACATTAACTCGGGGGTGGAGAGGCTGGAGGAAGTGTTCCCTCTAAGGCTATGTCATGTGCCTATGTCTACACTTGTGGCTTCTTGCACAAGTACAACCATTCTTGCGCAAGAAGCCGCCAGTGTAGCTAGAGTTTCCTCCCATGAGCAGCATGAATTTTGTGTTGTGCACCAGTACTGAGTTCATGTGGCTTGTTTGGATGTGCCACTGTGGCACCCAAGTTATTAATAAATATCTCAGTGGTCCCCAACGCGGTGCCCGCGGTCGCCATGGCGCCCGCCGAGGCATTTATGTGCCCCCGCCTAGTCAGTGTCACGACACAGGATGGCCGGGGGAGGAGGGGCCGCACGCGCTGCGGGGCCGAACTCGCGCCGTGATGGGGCGTGGGGAAGCGCTGGCGGTGGGAGAACCTGCCGGGGAGCACGGCGGGGAAGTCGCGGGAGCAAGGCGGCCGGTCCGGAGCGGCAAAATGGCCGCAGTGGGGTCTGGCGCCGGCGTAGGCGCACTTGGCACGGGGCTGGCCCGCCGGGCGACGCAGCGGGATGACGTCACCCACCAGTGCGGTGCGCCACACAAAACAGTTGGGGACCACTGAAATATTTTATAAACCTCTACCTTTTCCCTCTGCTGCCATGTCTCCTCCCCTTGCTCCATCAGCTCTCCTGGTGCCTGCTGCCCCCCAACCTCTCACCCTCCTCTGCTGTCCTAACTCCTGCCCTTCTCACTGCCCTCAGCCCTCCTACGACCTGCCCCCCTCCACCAGCCCTTCTCTCCCCCCTGTGCCCACTCCTCCGGTAGCCCCACTCTGATCATGTGAGCTACCCCTCCTCATGGAGACCTGGGAGATGGGTCGGCAATGGGAGGGAGTGTGGGCTATAATGGCAGAGAGAACGGAGGGTCAGGGCAAAACTGGGAGGCAAGGTCAAATCAGTATCTTAGATGCCTATATACAAATGCGAGAAGTATGGGTAATAAGCAGGAAGAACTGGAAGTGCTAATAAATAAGTACAATTATGACATTGTTGGCATCACAGAAACTTGGTGGGATAATACACACGATTGGAATGTTTGTATGGAAGGGTACAGCTTGCTCAGGAAGGATAGACAGGGGAAAAAAGGGAGGAGGTGTTGCCTTATATATTAAAAATGAACACACTTGGAGTGAGGTGGAGATGGACATAGGAGATGAAAGTGTTGAGAGTCTCTGGGTTAGGCTAAAAGGGGTTAAAAACAAGGGTGTTGTCATGCTAGGAGTCTACTACAGGCCACCTACCCAGGTGGAAGAGGTGGATGAGGCTTTTTGTAAACAACTAACAATAGCCTCCAAAGCCCAAGATTTGGTGGTGCTGGGGGACTTCAACTATCCAGATATATGTTGGGAAAATAACACAGCGGGGCACAGACTATCCAATAAGTTCTTGGGCTGCATTGGAGACAACTTTTTATTTCAGAAGGTTGAAAAAGCTACTGGGGGGAAGCTGTTCTAGATTTGATCCTAACAAATGGGGAGGAACTGGTTGAGAATTTGAAAGTGGAAGGCAGCTTGGGTGAAAGTGATCATGAAATCATAGAGTTCACAATTCTAAGGAAGGGTAGAAGGAGAACAGCAAAATAGAGACAATGGATTTCGGGAGGGGGGATTTTGGTAAGCTCAGAGAGCTGATAGGTAAGGTCCCATGGGAATCAAGACTGAGGGGAAAAACAAGTGAGGAGAGTTGGCAGTTTTTCAAAGGGACATTGTTAAGGGCCCAAAAGCAAGCTATTCTGCTGCATCGGAAAGATAGAAAATATGGCAAAAGACCGACTTGGCTTAACCACGAGATCTTGCATGATCTAAAAATAAAAAAGGAGTCATATAAAAAATGGAATGTAGGACAAATTACAAAGAATGAATATAGGCAAACAACACAGGAATGCAGGGTCAAGATTAGAAAGGCAAAGGCACAAAATGAGCTCAAACTAGCTACGGGAATAAAGGGAAACAAGAAGACTTTTTATAAATACATTAGAAGCAAGAGGAAGACCAAGGACAGGGTAGGCCCACTGGTCAGTGAGGAGGGAGAAACAGTAACAGGAAACTTGGAAATGGCAGAGATGCTTAATGACTTCTTTGTTTGGTCTTCACCGAGAAGTCTGAAGGAATGCCTAACATAGTGAATGCTAGTGGGAAGGGGGAGGTTTAGAAGATAAAATAAAAAAAGAACAAGTTAAAAATCACCTAGAAAAGTTAGATGCCTGCAAGTCACCAGGGCCTGATGAAATGCATCCTAGAATACTCAAGGAGCTGATAGAGGAGGTATCTGAGCCTCTAGCTATCATCTTTGGAAAATCATGGGAGACAGGAGAGATTCCAGAAGACTGGAGAAGGGCAACTATAGTGCCCATTTATAAAAAGGGAAATAAGAACAACCCAGGAAACTACAGTCCAGTTAGTTTAACTTCTGTGCCAGGGAAGATAATGGAGCAAGTAATTAAGGAAATCATCTGTAAACACTTGGAAGGTGGCAAGGTGATAGGGAACAGCCAGCATGGATTTGTAAAGAACAAATCATGTTAAACCAATCTGATAGCTTTCTTTGATAGGATAACGAGTCTTGTGGATAAGGGAGAAGCGGTGGATGTGGTATGCCTAGACTTTAGTAAGGCGTTTGATACGGTCTCGCATGATATTCTTATCAATAAACTAGGGAAATACCAGTGACAGTTGCCACAGAAGTGATCCAGGCAGAAGATTCATCTATTGCCTGTGTCACCCTTTATGATCTAGCTCCTTTATTCAACTGAGTGTGTTTTCTTTGTAGGCCAGAAGTATCTGTTTATCTACGGGGGCCGCTCTGTTATGCAGCCTGTCCTGGGGGATTGGTATTTCCTGCATTTGGAAGAGTTCTTCTACAGAAAGGTAAGTGCTCCACAAGGCCCTGAGGAATGATGCCTGCCTTAGGTCTGTGGCTGGGCAATCCAATACTGAGAGCCCATTTAATGTTCCAGTGTTGTTATGCGTTGAGATAGAGAGTAGAAAGTGATTCTTGTGGTTGGTAAGCAGTAAACTTGGTTATTTGCAACTAAAATGTGGCTTTTACATTAAAATGTATTACTTCTCTGCTAACCAGGAGAATACACAACATCTGTACACATTTATGTAAACAATAACATCACTTTACATATAATCCAGCTCTTCTTTTTGACATTATTTTATGTTAGAAATTCTTTTTGACAATATTTTATGTTAGAGAATAACACATTTCTTATTTACTATGATTTATGTAAAGCTGTAATTAGAACTCAATTAAAATGCACAAAAAGAGCATTATATAATTGTTTTTAATTAATTTATCAAAATATGTTGCATATAAAAATAACATACATATTAAATAAAGGAAATATTACCTGAATGTATTGTATTCTGCAAGTCTAGCTGGAACCCTAGGCATAAATAACTGTATGAACCAAAGACTGTGAGCCAGAGTAGGCCATACCTTGGCAAAATAGCACAGTAAGGTAAGAGCTAACACCAAGTAAATGCATTTTTCACTAGAAGGGATGGTACAAAAACACACACATATCTCAAGTAATTATTCTTAAGAGATGGCACAAGAATACACCAACCCCTCTGTGGCAGACCGGACTGGGTCTGGGCACCGCTGAGGGCGTCTGCTCAGGGCGAATTGCTCAAACTCAGGGCTCCTTACAGCCCCTGACTGGAGACCTTCCCAAACAGGTCACAAACCAGTCACACTGAGCAAAACCCCTCAGACAGCCCAGCTCTCCCTGTGCCCCAGTCAGCCCCGGGCCTAACACACAGGTGAGGGATTATAGAACCCAATCTCACCTACCCCAAACGGGTCTTTCTGGTCCTAAAGAACCAGCCACAAATCCCTGGTCAATTTGCAGGCTCCTACCCACGGGATCACACTGAGCCAATCCTTTAGAATCTATCATCTAAAGGTTTATTACTAAAAGAAAGAAAAGCATGAGAGTAAGGTTGTTAAGGAGAATACATTACATGCATCAAATCACCAAGTTCTCGATGCAGGCTCTTAGCAGAGATGTTATAAACTGCTATCTTAAAAGTCTCTGGTGTACATCCTATGTCAGGATGGTCCCACAATTCTTCCCGGCTCACTGTTCCTCGCAAGGCTGCATCTGGAATCAGTAGTAAAATTGAAGGCAAGATGGCCTTATATACCTCTCCTGGCATCTTCCTGGCCAGAGCAGGTCACATGGCCCAGTGACCTATCCCAGTTTCACATGCTGGCAGCCATTATGCCCTGGCTGGTTTGCAGGTCCCAGACACATTTCTCAGGTGTGTATTGGGCACCTAGAGAGCCTTGCTAATTAGCATAGTCACTGACTGAACATTCCTTTCCCACTGCTCTGTCTCAGACAGAGAATCTTCCATCATAAGCACAGATTATATATTTATAACTCCACATACAGATATCATACAAGTACATGAATAGCATATATGGATTCAGTAGAACATAAGCTTTCATTTGACACCTCACATGGCCCCCTTTGTACATACTTTGGGGCAAACACACACACCCCTTATGTGCAGCAGTGATCTGGCTTCTCCCTTTAAAATCCAGTAACATGACACCCTCATAGGATAAGGAGGGGATGACAGGATCATGATAGGATGTTTTGGTCAAATGAACAGATAAAAGATTAAGGAGCTAGTAACTAACAGTGTCTGGAGTGTGATATCTAATGTGCTGTATTTGCTGAGGGGACAGCATTCACTTGTACCAGGTGAATTGAAATACATTTTTTGGTTTTACAGTGCAAATATTCGTAATAAAATCTAAAATGAGTACTATGTACTTTATATTCTGTGTTGTAATTGAAATCAATCTATTTGAAAATGTAGAAAATATCCAAAATATTTAAAATAAAATGTATTCTATTATTGTTTAATCATGTGATTAATTTTTTAATCGCTTGATAACCCTAGTTGTCATGCTCCCAGTTAATTTAGAGCAGGCCGCCAATGGTTGCTCACTCCAGTAACATGAATTGATTTTATTTGATGTTGAGAACATTCTCTAAGGAGACCAAGTATTGTGCTAGTAATTCTGGCAGTTGTGTGGGCTACCTGTTTCAGCATATATTCCCTATGGTAATGGGGGCCATGTACATACTGTCGATAGATCAGAGAGAATCCTCGTCCTTTGGAGAGCTGGGCATGTTCTCCTTAGGTTCACTTCACATTCATCCATACCCAGTCTACCTCCAGTTCTTTCCTTGCTGCTGCTCCTGCACAGAGGGGAGGACACCAGATCCCTGGGAAGTGAGAAAAGGAAAGAATCATCCTGTATGGAGAGCTGGGAGGACAAACATTCATAGAATCATAGAGCTGGAAGAGACCTCAGGAGGTCATCAAGTCCAGCCCCCTGCCCAAGGCAGGAGACCAATCCCAACTAAATCAACCCACCCAGGGCTTTGTCAAGCCGAGACTTAAACACCTCTAGGGATGGAGATTCCACCCCCTCCCTAGGTAACCCATTCCAGTGTTTCACCACCCTCCTAGTGCAATAGTTTTTCCTAATATCCAACCTAGACCTCCCCCACTGTAATTTGAGATCATTGCTCCTTGTTCTGCTATCCGTCACTACTGTGAACAGCCTTTCTCCATCCTCTTTGGAACTTCCTGTTAGGAAGTTGAAGGCTGCTATCAAATCCTCCCTCACTCTTCTCTTCTGCAGACTAAACAAACTCAAATCCCTCAGTCTCTCCTCATAGGTCATACGCTCCAGCCCCCTAATCATTTTGGTTGCCCTCCGCTGGACCCTCTCCAATGCGTCCACATCCTTTCTATAGTGAGGGGCCCACAACTGGACACAATATTCCAGATGTGGCCTCACCAGAGCCAAATAAAGGGGAATAATCACTTCTCTGGATCTGCTGGCAATGCTCCTCCTAATGCACCCTAATATGCCATTAACCTTCTTGGCTACAAGGGCGCACTGTTGATTCATATCCAGCTTCTCATCCACTGTAATCCGCAGGTCCTTACTGCTGAACTGCTACTTAGCCATTTGGTCCCCAGCCTGTAACAGTGCTTGGGATTCTTCCGTCCCAAGTGCAGGATTCTACACTTGTCCTTGTTGAACCTCATCAGATTTCGTTTGGCCCAATCCTCTAATCTGTCCAGGTCACTCTGGACCCTATCCCTGCCCTTCAGCATATCTACCTCTCCCCCCTAGCTTAGTGTCATCTACAAACTTGCTGAGGGTGCAATCCATCCTCTCATCCAGGTCATTAATAAAGATGTTGAACAAAACCAGTCCAAGAACCGTTCCTTGGGGCACTCCGCTAGAAACCAACCTCCAACCTGACATCGAGCCGTTGATCACTACCCGTTGGGCCCGACAGTCTGTCCAGCTTTCTATCCATTTTACAGTCCATTTATCCAATCCATACTCCCCTTAACTTGCTGGCAAGAATATTGTAGGAGACCGTATCAAAAGCTTTGCTAAAGTCAAGGTATATCACATCCACTGACTTTCCCATATCCACAGAGCCAGTTACCTCATCGTAGAAGCTACTCAGATTGGTCAGGCACGACTTGCCCTTCATGAATCCATGTTGACTATTCCTGATCATGTTGACTATTTCCCCTCTTCCAAGTGCTTCAAAATGGATTCCTGAGGATCCCCTCCATAATTTTTCCAGGGACTGAGGTAAGGCTGACTGGTCTATAGTTCCCTGGATCGTCCTTCTTCCCTTTTTTAAAGATGGGCACTACATTTGCCTTTTTCCAATCATCCGGGATCTCTCCTGATCTCCACGACTTTTCAAAGATAATGGCCAAAGGCTCCGCAATGACATTTGCCAACTCCCTCAATATCCTCGGATGCATTAAATCCGGGCCCATGGATTTGTGTATGTTTAGCTTTTCTAAATAATTCCTAACTTGTTCTTTCCCCACCAAGGGCTGTCCACCTCCTTCCCATACTGCGTTGCCTAGTGCTTTTGTCTGGGAGCTGACCTTGTCCATGAAGACAGAGGCAAAGAAAGCATTGAGTACTTCAGTTTTTCCCACATCATCTCTCACTAGGTTACCTCCCTCATCCAGTAAGGGCTCACACCCTCTCTGATCACCCTCTTATTGCTAACATGCCTGTAGAAACCTTTCTTGTTACCCTTCTCCTTATCCATTTAATCTCTGGGCTCCTGGTCCTTTAACCCTACAGCTCATTGTGTTCTGTTTGCCTAGATTCCCACTGGGGGACCAGTCCCTGAAGGCCGTCACTCTCACAGTGCCTGCAGCTGGAACGGGGGAGCACTCATTGCAGGGGGCCTGGGAACAGCTGAGCAACTGTTGAACTCGGTGCTTTTTCTGAGACCGACTGGGAGTGGCTTTGAGTGGCAGCGTGTAGAGACACACCCTTCTCTCATCCCCAGGTGAGTGGCAGTCCCACAGGACTATGAATATGTGCCCTGCCTCTTGCTCTCCTCATCATTGGAGTTGTCTCTCTCTGAATTCTTCCCAGGTATTCACACACTGCCCATGTGCATGATGGGAAACTCTTGCTTGTGGGAGGAGTATGGCTTCACTCTGCATCAGTACCTGGTGTGACTGTGATTGAACTGATGACAGGTTTCACCTTGGAGTATCAGATTGACACTGTAAGTACTGAGATAACCCTTTCCAGGAGGAATCATTGTTCCATGAAGGGAGGAGCAGCCTCCTGGGCCCTCCCCTGAGTGAGGAACAGAGAATTCAGAAGGGGAAAAATGAAACTAGAGGAGGGAGAGGCCAAGATGTGCAAGGCCATAGAAGTGAGAGAGTCTGTGGGAGGAAGACAGATCAGAGTCAACGATACTGCCTTTGGGTAGCTGAATAGAGAGAGGAGACAGGACTATGGCTGGGCTAGGTTAGATGAGGCTTCTCTTTCCTCAGAAGCCTTTTTGTCATTTGTGAAAAGTCACTGGCTTCCATAAATAACATTCTTTCAGTAGCCTGGCCTCTGCCCTGTTCTTTCTTCTGGGAGAGGACTATGAGTTGGGCTGATCCACTCTGGGCACCTGGTCTCTCCATCCAGGTGGAGAGGTAGATACTGTGGAGGGCAGGGTTAGGGTCCAGAGTCACCTAGACAGATTAGAGGATTGGGCCAAAAGAAATCTGATGAGGTTCAACAAGGACAAGTGTAGAGTCCTGCACTTGGGTCGGAAGAATCCCAAGCATTGTTACAGGCTGGGGACCAAATGCCTAAGTAGCAGTTCAGCAGAAAAGCACCTGGGGATTATAGTGGATGAGAAGCTGGATATGAGTCAACAGTGTGCCCTTGTAGCCAAGAAGGCAAATGACGTATTAGGTTGCATTAAGAGGAGCATTGCCAGCAGATATAGAGAAGTGACTGTTCCCCTTTATTTGGCTCTGGTGAGGCCACATCTAGACTATTGCGTCCAGTTCTGGGGCCCCCACTACAGAAAGGATGTGGACACATTGGAGAGGGTCCAGCGGAGGGCAACTAAAATGATTAGGGGGCTGGAGCGCATGACCTATGAGGAGAGGGTGAAGGATTTGGGCTTATTTAGTCTTCAGAAGAGAAGAGTGAGGGGGGAATTGATAGGAGCCTTCAACTTCCTGAAGGGAGGTTCCAAAGAGGTTGGAGAGAGGCTGTTCTCAGTAGTGATGGGTGGCAGAACAAGGAGCAATGGTCTCAAGTTGCAGTGGGGGAGGTTTAGGTTGGATATTAGGAAAACCTACTTCTCTAGGAGGGTGGGGAAGCACTAGGATGGGTTCTCTAGGAAGGTGGTGGAATCTCCATCCCTAGAGGTTTTTAAGTCCCGGCTTGGCAAAGCCCTGGCTGGGTTGATTTAGTTGGGGTTGGTCCTGCTTTGGGCAGGGGGCAGGACTTGATGACTCCTCAGGTCCCTTCCAGCCCTATGATTCTATGATTCTAAGGGTATGTCTACACTAGTTCGTTAGTTCGAGCTAGGTAGGCAAATCAGGCAACCGGAGTTGCAAATGAAGCCCAGGATTTAAATATCCCGGGCTTTATTTGCATGTTCCCATCCAGCTGCCATTTTTAAATCCCCCTTAGTTCGAACGAATTGCCCGCGGCTACATGCGGCAGTTTAAAGTTAATCCGAACTAAGTCCTTAGTTCGGATTAACTGTTACTCGTCGTAGAATGAGATGTAACAGTTAATCCGAACTAAGGATTTAGTTCGGATTAACTTTAAACTGCCATGTGTAGCCGCGAGCAGTTCGTTCGAACTAAGGGGGATTTAAAAATGACGGCCGGACATGAACATGCAAATAAAGCTCAGGATATTTAAATCCCAGGCTTCATTTGCAACTCTGGTTGCCTGATTTGCCTACCTAGCTCGAATTAACAAGCTAGTGTAGACATACCCTAAGATATCCCAGATTTTGAGTACTTTATCGATGCATCCCACCACCACCATATTCAGGGCTCCCTCTTGGAAGCATGCACCTCTCCGGGGCATTTTTGGACAGTTTGCCTGGAACAGAAAGTGCTATGTTTCTCCCCTTCTGCCCAGGACTCAGAACCAATGTTCCCTCTAATTTTTTCCATCCATGTGCGGAAGGCATGTGTGGATGTGCAACGCCAGTAGAAACACATGCTGTTGTCTGTGGGCACTCTGCTAATCAGCTGGGCAGCATTTGAATCTCTCCTGGGTGGCCACCCAATCACTCAGCTTACTGGGATCACTGCTCAGAACAGTTGTTTTTTCTAGGTATCCCTGGAGTGGCCGTTAATGCTGCACAATCACAGCAGCGTCTTCCTGCTGGACAAAAAAGAGCTGCTTGTTATTGGTGGTGGTGGGAACTGCTTCTCCTTCGGGACCCATTTCAACCTGCATCCTGTCTACTTAGACCTTTGCAACATCCTGACCAGTCAGTGATGGGACAAGATAAAACCACAGGAATGCAGCATGGGGAGGCGGTGCATTTGCATATCACAGTGGCCAAGTGGCTCTGTGGCAGAAGTGGATGTATTGGGGCCCAAGCCAGTGATGTGATTCCACAAGCGCTTGCAGCCCAGAGCAGCAATCTTGCCTAGTGATGACAGGGAGGTGCCAGATCACAGAACTGCACCATGACCATGGGGCAGTGCGGGAATTGAATAGCGTCTGAAGCCCAAGACAGACAGCATAGTTGTCTGAGCAGTGACTTTGGGAACAGTGGTTGGCATTTTATACATGTATGTACTCTTCCCTTTTTTCTATTGTTCTGTTCTTATTATGTTACATAGTAAAATGAATAATAATCGTAAAGCTTTTGTGTTGGTGCCACAACCCCTTTGGAATGAAATGAGGGAGCTGGGCAGTAGAATCACAAATAGATAATGAGTGTTGGGTTTTTCAGAGAGGCTAGGGGCAAAACATTTGTCTAGTGTAGGGAAGGCACTAGTCAGACTCAGCCTTATGGCTCATTCCTTATGTATTGCCATGAACTCCTATTGCACGATGAGCAGCTTCCCTGGTCCGTCAAAGAAATCGGTCACCTCCACAGCTGGTGGGCTAGGGTAATGCCAGAATTCCTGGATGTAGACGAGCTCTGAGGACACAGCACTTCATGGAGCTTGTGCCATCCGGTTCTGGGCTTCTTGGACTGAAAATGTGCTGTTCAGTGCAACCACTGAAGGACATCAGTCACCTCGCAACCTGGGTTTCTGGTAATTGGAATTGTGATGCCTGAAGCCCTGTGATGAACCCTGTAATGTCCAATGTATCTCTTCTGTTGCTACTAGCATGAGCCACTGCAGGTCTGAGCACCCAACAGTGAGGGAGCAGCCAGTCTGAGGCTCAGAGCAATGAGAGAATCACCAAATGCAGCAGCACTCAGATTGGTTGTATTGCTTTTCGGTTGCTGGCAACAATGTTCAGCCGCAGTCACTGAACAGACAGACTTTGGTATAAACACCTAGATGATTATTCTTTGCACAACTGTAGCTGCAGACTAATTTAAGGACCATGTAGATCTAATAGAAACATAGTCAATGTAACATTATACAAATGAAAATATATCCATGTAAATTATTGTTACTTCCACCTTTACATGATTGCAACAAATCTTGTACAAAGTATGTCATGTTCGGCATCTATTAAAGTTATGATTACTTACTATGATTATCCTCTTTGTATGCATTTACATAGCATTGATTCAAGACTCACACACAACATAAAAAGGGAAAATCCCCACTTTAGCACAAACTCCATGGGTGTTCCAGGACTGAAGCATGCATGGGAAAAATGTAGTGGGTGCTGAGCACTCATTAGCAGCTGAAGCCTTCAATGTTGACTATGTATCTGTATTTCCAAATGTCTTGCTCCTGTGATAACACCCACAAGGTACTTTCAGGTAACAAGCTCACACTGTGTGAAGGGATTACTCAGATTGAATGGCCCATTGAAGAACACATAACTCACAATGGACCTTCCTGTGGGCATTCTAACTAAAATATGGGTAATGGCCTCTGCCATGACACAGGGAAGCATGCACAGGCATTTGACTAAGTCAGGCATGTCAAACTTGAAGCCTACTGAGGACCGCACAAACAAAAACTGTTAGCTTTCAGGGCCACCAAAGAAAATGTACTTCTGTCGGAAAGTCATAATTATTTATTATTCTAGATTATGTTTTAGGTATATTTTATGTTTTTTCAGGTCTTGTTTTAATATAATACAGTAATTTGATGTGTAAAATTGTTATTTGCCCATGTAAAATCATTTTTAATTTAAATATAAATGTAAGGTACTTCTGAATTTTTTTATATAATACATAACAGCTACGTCTACATTGGCAAGATTTTGCGCAAATACTTTTAACGCAAGAGTTCTTGCGTTAAAGTATTTGCACAAGAGAGCGTCTACACTGGCATGTGCCTTTGCGCAAGAGATGTGCTTTTGTGCAAGAGCATCCGTGCCAGTGTAGACGCTCTCTTGCGCAAGAAAGCTCCAATGGCCATTTTAGCCATCAGGCTTTCTTGCACAAGAAATGCATGTTGCCTGTCTACACTGGCCTCTTGAGCAAGAACAGTTGTGTAAGAGGACTTATTCCTGAGCGGGAGCATCATAGTTCTTGCGCAGGAAGCACTGATTTCACACATTAGAACGTCAGTGTTCTTGCGCAAGAACTCCCCACCAGTGTAGACAGGCAGCATGTTTTTGCGCAAAAGTGGGCGTTTTTGCACAAAAATCATGCCAATGTAGACACAGCCAACTTGTTTTGTTGAAATAAAAACAAGTATAGACTGTGGTTAATCAAATAGAACAGGCTTCTGTGAAAAGTTCAGATACTTTGTAAGTTTGAGATTTTGCATAAACATATAATACTCATGCAACTGCAAAAAATTGACATATTTATTTATATAAAATTAATATACATTTTGTGATTTTATTTGGGAATAAATAAATAAAAAACAAACTGTTAACAAAATATCCCCCTCCTCTCCCCTAGAGCCAGGCACTCCCATACCCCCATTCTAACCTAATCCTCCACTCCCCAGAGCCACCCCGCCTAGCAATGCCTCATCCCTCCCCCAGAGCCAGGCACCCCCGCGCTAACCCAATGCCTCCCCTCCCCCAGAGCCAGGCCCCCAACCTAATGCCTCCTCCGTCCCCCAGAGCCAGGCACTCCGAGCCCCCCTAACCTAATGCCTGGGTCCCAGAGCCACTGCCACCACCACACATTTCTTCCTCAGGCACTGGGGCAGCGTGAGCACAGTGGCCAGCTGTTAGCAGGTGCTTGATGCCTGTGCAGAGCAGCTGGCCATGAGCACGTGCTGGAGTACCCAGTTCAGAGTGGCCTGGCCAGCCGTGAGCAGTCACTGCGGTGCCATGCGCAGAGCAGCCCGTCCAGCTGTGATCTGCATTCAGCCACATGCTCTGAGCGGCCAGTGGGCCGCACTTTATTCTTCTATAAAAATGTAGTGGTAGGCTGCAAAAAATTTTGATCGGGCCACGTGCGGCCCGCCAGAGGCCTGTTTGACATGCCTGGACTAGATCATGTGACACTAAACTCCATCTTGTTACCCGTGCTTGAGGCCTTTTTTAAAACAATAACATTTCCCTCCTCACAGCTGACACTATAAAAAGCTCTGGAGGCATCTCGATTTTTGCCTCTTTCCTGCTCTAATCTCCAGACTGTGGACTAATGGGAGCATTCTAACTATGGGACTGAGGACCTTCCAATAATTTGGTAGCAAGCAAAGACTTAATCAATTAGCAGTTGATACCATCACTGCTGTAAGCCTGATCTAAGAATTTTGCAATTATTGTATTTGATGCCTTTAACCCCATGGTCAACAATCGGTCGATCGCGATCGACCGGTCGATCGCAAGGCCTCAACCAGTCAATCGCGAGATGCTCGCCCCACCCCCATTTTCCCCCCACCCCCAGAAGCCCCACTACCTACCTCCGAGTAGTGCTGGCTTCCCACAGGGTGGACGGAAGTCCCGTCTGCAGCTTTGCGCCACTTCCAGGGGTTCCGGAAGTGTGCTGGCTGCTCCCCTCCCACAGCTCTGTGGCGTGCTGGGCGTGCTGCGGGCGGGGGCGCTGCCCGAGGAGGGAGTGCGGCGGCTTCCCTGCGCCGCAGGAGGGACGAGTCGAGCGCAGGGGTTTCCCTGCGCCACAGGAGCGGGGGTTGGCCCCGGGGTTTGGCCCTGGGGCAGGCACGTGTGGGGGTTTGGCTGTGCTGCAGGAGGGGGGGTTTGGCCCCGGGGCAGGCACACACGCGAGGTTTGGCTGCACCGCGGGGGTGTTTAGCTCCGGGGCAGGCGCGCGTGGGGGTTTGGCTGCACCACGGGAGGCACGCGCCAGCCCTGGAGGAGGCACGCGCTGGCTTCCCTCTGCGGGGGGGGGAGAATCCTGGGAGGAGGCAGGTGATGGGGACTCTCTGCCCCCACGTTCCCTCTCATCACTCCCCTGTTCCCTCTCCCCTGTTCCTTCTCCCTACTCCCCAGCCCTCTGTTCCCGCTCTTCTCTCCCCAGCCTCAGAAATCTGTCCCCACTGGCACCTTGTCCCCAGCTGCAGAAACCTGTCCTCACTGGCATCCTGTCTCCTGCCCTCCCAGCACCTTTGCCCCACTCCCCAGTCCCCTCTCCCCAATCCCCAGCTCCCTGTTCCCGCTCCCCACTCCTCAGCCTCAGAAACCTGTCCCCACTGGCACCCTGTCCCCTGCCGAAGCACCCACTAGTACCCTTCCCCAGTACTATGTCCCCTGCTCCCACCAACACAGTTGGGGGCCACATTAGTGAAGCTTGTGGGGTTGGAGGAGGGTTTTTTTGCATCTCACTTGTGTGGCCCCAGCTGACTTTTCTGTGGGTCAGTGACCCTTGACTCAGAACAGGTTCCCTGCCCTTCTCAGAAATAAAGACATTGCAGAAACGTTCTGTGTTTGACACTATTTTATTTGCAAATGAAGCCTAGCCAACAAATCCCCAATTGGGGCCAAGCCCCCATCTGGCCATAGCATCATAACACTCTTGCACTCCCCTTTCTCCCAGACCCTACCATACACTGGAACCCCCCTGCCCTGAGCCCCTCACATACCCCAACCCAAATTCCTGAACCCTCACATCCAGAAGTCTGTGGCTTGCTTAGTACCCTAACTAGGGTTACCAGGTAGACTTCCTAAACTACCAGACACACCTTAATTGTGGGCGGAGGGCGGGGCTGGTGGGGGCAGCTGGCAGAGCTGGCCGGGCGGGGGGTGCAGCCACTGGTCGCAGCCGGAGTCCAACAGGCCGTGCCTGGCAGGCACTCCCTAGTCTAGTTGCTAGTAGAAGCCGGGCGGGGGCGGGGGGGGAGTGGCTGGAGAGGCTCCCAGCTGGGAGGCGGGGACGTGATTGGCACCAGAAGCCTCTGGTTGTGTGCAGAAGCCGGGCGGGGGAGTGGCTGGGAGTCCCAGCCACTGCCCCTGCCCCGCCCAGCTTTTACACGCACCACAGGGGCGCCCAGCGCCAATCGTGTCCCCGCCCCAGTCCCCGCCCGGCCCCCGCCCCGCCAGGTTTCCATCCGGCGCCCAGCCAGAAATTCAGAAAATACCAGACGTGCAATGTCCGGTATTGTCTGAATTTTTCTACTGGACAGAGGGTGCAAATACCAGACTGTCCGGTAGAAAACCGGACACTTGGCAACCCTAACCCTACATCTAACCCCAACACTGCCCGGCCTGGAGCCCTCCCCAAGCCAGCCTTCCCTTATCCACCTCCTCCTGCATCCAGATTTCCTCCCACAGCTTGCACTTCTCACCCCTTCCCACACCCAAATCCCTCATTCCCACCCCGGAGCCTACACATCCTGTCTCAACCCAGCGAGGGTGCTGGCTGAGACTGCAGGAGTTTTTCAGGCTTCCCGGTGCTATCCGAGAAAAACCTTCTGCATCTGAGGAGGCGCTGTTTCTTCCACTTCTTTTAGTGGAAGAGCAAACATGATCTTTCTGTCACCCCCCCATATTCCTCTTTCCACGAGGAATAAGGGGCTTCCAAAAGAAGGGTTTTTTTCTGACATCGGTCCAGTCTAGACAGGCCAAATGTTGGAAAACTTCTTCCTACAGAAGAATTGGGGGAAAAAGCAGCAGTATAAGGATTGGGGATAGCAGAGTGACGGAGAAGCGGAGGAATGACCAAAACCGTGACCAAAACCCTGAGGAGTGGGAAAGTCGGATACCGGGAAGACATGCAGAGAAGAACGAGCAAGAAAGGAGGACCCCTGTTTGAATGGAGAAGATAGGGCGATCAACTGAGTTACCTGAGGTGTTTGTACACTAATGGAAGCCTGGGCAACAAACAGGAAGAACTGGAGGCCCTGGCCCAGTCCAAGAAATATGATTTAATTGGGATAACAGAGACTTGGTGGGATGACTCCGCATGACTGGAGCGCTGTCATGGAAGGGTATAGACTGTTCAGGAAGAACAGGCAGGGGAGCAAAGGAGGAGGAGTTTGCACTGTATATGTAAGAGAGCACTATGATTGTACTCTGAACTCCAGCATAAAGAGGAGAAAACCTGTTGAGAGTCTATGGGTTAAGTTTAAAGGAGCAACCAACAGCAGTGATGTTGTGGTTGGTGTCTGCTACAGGCCACCGAATCAGGTGGATGAGGTAGATGAGGCTTTCTTCGACAACTGAGAGAAGCTTCTCGGATCACAGGCCCTGGTTCTCGTGGGGACTTAATCACCCTGACATCTTATCCACCTCCTCCTGCATCCAGATTTCCTCCCACAGCTTGCACTTCTCACCCCTTCCCACACCCAAATCCCTCATTCCCACCCCGGAGCCTACACATCCTGTCTCAACCCAGCGAGGGTACGGCTAGACTGCAGGAGTTTTTCAGGCTTCCGGTGCTATCCGAGAAAAACTCTTCTGCATCTAGGGATGCGTTTGTTCTTCCACTTCTTTTAGTGGAAGAGCAAACATGATCTTTCGGTCACCCCTATATTCCTCTTTCCACGAGGAATAAGGGGGCTTCCAAAAGAAGGGTTTTTTTTCTGACATCGGTCCAGTCTAGACAGGCCAAATGTTGGAAAAACTTCTTCCTACAGAAGAATTGGGGGAAAAAAGCAGCAGTATAAGGATTGGGGATAGCAAGTGACGGAGAGGCGGAGAATGACCAAAACCAGTGACCAAAACCCTGAGGGGAGTGGGAAAGTCGGATACCGGGAAGACATGCAGAGAGGAACGAGCAAGAAAGGAGGACCCCTGTTTCGAATGGAGAAGATAGGGCGATCAACTGGTTACCTGAGGTGTTTGTACACTGCGAGAAGCCTGGGCAACAAACAGGAAGAACTGGAGGCCCTGGCCCAGTCCAAGAAATATGATTTAATTGGGATAACAGAGACTTGGTGGGATGACTCGCATGACTGGGCGCTGTCATGGAAGGGTATAGACTGTTCAGGAAGAACAGGCAGGGGAGCAAAGGAGGAGGAGTTGCACTATATGTAAGAGAGCACTATGATTGCTCTGAACTCCAGTATAAAGAGGGAGAAAAACCTGTTGAGAGTCTATGGGTTAAGTTTAAAGGAGCAACCAACAGCAGTGATGTTGTGGTTGGTGTCTGCTACAGGCCACCGAATCAGGTGGATGAGGTAGATGAGGCTTTCTTCGGACAACTGAGAGAAGCTTCTGGATCACAGGCCCTGGTTCTCGTGGGGGACTTTAATCACCCTGACATCTGTTGGGAAACCAATACGGCAGTACACAGGCAATCCAGGAAGTTTTTGGAGAATGCTGGGGATAACTTCTTGACACAAGTGCTGAAGGATCCGACCAGGGGCTGTGCGCAGCTTGACCTTCTGCTCACAAACAGGGAGGAACTAATAGGGGAAGTGGAGGTAGGTGACAACCTGGGAAGCAGTGATCATGAGATGGTAGATTTCAGGATCCTGACCAAAGGAAGAAAAGAGAGTAGTAAAATACACACCTTGGACTTCAAAAAAGCAGATTTTGACTCCTCAGAGATCTGATGGGCAGAATCCCTGGGATGCTAACATGAAGGGAAAGGAGTCCAGGACAGCTGGCAGTATTTTAAAGAAGCCTTATTGAAGGCACAAAGAAACCATCCCGGCCGAAGCAGAGAGGCAAACATGGTAGGAGACCGGATTGGCTTACAGGGGAAATCCTTGGTGAACTTAAGCACAAAGGAAGCTTACAAAAGTGGAAACTTGGACAAATGACCAGGAGGGGTTTAAATGTATAGCTCGAGAATGCTGGGGGTTATCAGGAAGGCGCAAATGGAATTGCGACTGGCTAAGGATGTGAAGGATAACAAGAAAGGTTTCTACAGGCATGTTAACAAGAAGAAGGTGATCAGAGAGGGTGTGCGGCCCTACTGGATGAAGGAGGTAACCTAGTGACAGATGATGTGGGAAAGCTGAAGTACTCAATGCTTTCTTTGCCTCTGTATTCACGGACAAGGTCGGCTCCTGGACTTCTGCGCTAAGTGACTCAAGATGGGATGAAGATGGACAGCCCGTGGTGGGTAAAGAACAGGTTAGGAACTATTTAGAAAAGCTAAGCGTACACAAATCCATGGGTCGGACTTAATGCATCCGAGGGAGTTGGCAAATGTCATTGAGGAGCCTTTGGCCATTATCTTTGAAAAGTCGTGGAGATCGGGAGAAATCCGGATGATTGGAAAAGGCAAATGTAGTGCCCATCTTCAAAAAGGGAAGAAGGCGATCCAGGAACTATAGGCGGTCAGTCTTACCTCGGTTCCTGGAAAAATCATGGAAGGGATCCTTAAGGAATCCATTTTGAGGCACTTGGAAGAGAGGAAAGTGATTAGGAATAGTCAGCATGGATTCACAAAGGGCAAGTCGTGCCTGACCAATCTGATCAGCTTCTATGATGAGGTAACTGGCTCTGTGGACATGGGAAAGTCAGTGGATGTGATATACCTTGACTTTAGCAAGGCTTTTGATCTGATCTCCACAATATTCTTGCCAGCAAGTTAAGGGAATGCAGTTGGATAAATGGACAGTAAGATGGATAGAAAAATGGCTAGAAGGCCGGGCCCAGTGGGTAGTGATCAACGGCTCGATTTCAGGTTGGCGGTCGGTTTCTAGCGGAGTGCCCCAAGGTTCGGTTCTAGGACCGGTTTTGTTCAATATCTTTATTAATGACCTGGATGAGGATGGATTGCACCCTCAGCAAGTTTGCGGATGACACTAAGCTAGGGGGAGAGGTAGATACGCTTGAGGGCAGAGATAGGGTCCAGAGTGACTTAGACAAATTGGAGGATTGGGCCACAAGAAATCTGATGATGTTCAACAAGGACAAGTGCAGAGTCCTGCACTTGGGACGGAAGAATCCCAAGCACAGTTACAAGCTGGGGACCAACCAGTTAAGTAGTAGTTCTGCAGAAAAGGACCTGGGGTTACAGTGGATGAGAAGCTGGATATGAGTCAACAGTGTGCCCTTGTAGCCAAGAAGGCTAATGGCATATTAGGTTGCATTAAGAGGAGCATTGCCAGCAGATCCAGAGATGTCATTATTCCCCTTTATTCGGCTCTGGTGAGGCCACATCTGAGTATTGTGTCAGTTCTGGGCCCCCACTACAAAAAGGATGTGGACACATTGGAGAGGGTCCAGCGGAGGCGCACCAAAATGATTAGGGGCTGGAGCATATGACTTATGAGGAGAGGCTGAGGAGTTGGGTCTGTTTAGTCTGCAGAAGCGAAGAGTGAGGGGGGATTTGATAGCAGCCTTCAACTTCCTGAAGGGAGGTTCCAAAGAGGATGGAGAGAGGCTGTTCTCAGTAGTGACAGATGGCAGAACAAGGAGCAATGGTCTCAAGTTGTGGTGGGAGAGGTCCAGGTTGGATATTAGGAAAAACTATTTCACTAGGAGGGTAGTGAAGCACTGGAATGGGTTACCTAGGGAAGTAGTGGAATCTCCATCCCTGGAGGTGTTTAAGTCTCGGCTTGACCAAGCCCTGGCTGGGTTGATTTAGTTGGGATTGGTCCTGCCTAGAGCAGGGGGGTTGGACTTGATGACCTTCTGAGGTCTCTTCCAGCTGTATGGTTCTATGATTCTATGAATAGAGAGGGTGGGGCTTCAAGGAAGGGGCAGGGCTGTAGATCTTGGCTTGTTCTGTCATTTAAAAAGTGAGCTTGGGTATTAAAAAAGGTTGGAGACCACTGCTTTAACCATGTTTCTCCCTCATTTCCATAGGTGACAGCTTTTTCCTTTGACAAGGGGCACTCAGCCCCAGGCCTCACTCCCCCCCCCTTTCCCCAAGGTCCTACCCTCACACCACCTCTTCCTGTCCCCATGCTGCCTCTTCCCACCCAGTTCAGCCCTCCTCCCCCAAGTGTGTCCTGTTCCTGCCCCTCCCTCCCAGCACCACCTGCATGCCACAGAATAACTGATCACAGGACGTGCTGGGGAAGGGAGGAGAGTTGATCAGTGGGGTCTCCGGCAGGCGGGAGACCCCGGGGATGAGAGGGAGCTGGCTGTTAGGAGGTGCTCAGCACCCACTAGTTTTTTTTTTCCCAGGGGTGCTCAGAATACTCTAAGGGCAGACCCGGGAATGTCAAAGATGTGTAGGCTTCTTGCCATGACAACATTGCACAGAGAGAAGAGGCATGCTACTCCAGCATCCTGTGGGGGAGTTCCAGAGCATTGCCCCAATGACTCTGTGATCACTGGTGTCAGTGGTGGAATTTCAAAGCCATGGAGCCTGGAGTCAGCGGGGGGACTCATGCTGCACGGAACCTGGGATCAGCTGGGGAATCCCCAGCTGACCCCGAGCTCCACGGCGCTGATCCCGGGTTCAACTGTGCGGTGCTATCCCTTTGAAATGCCAAGGTGGCATTTTAAAGGGGCAGCGCCACACAGCTGAGCCGGGGATCAGCTGTGCGGCAGCTGCCCCTTTGAAACGCCGCCTTGTGGAGCCCAGGGTCAGCTGGAGAGTCCCCAGCTGACCCCAGGCTCCAGGGCGCTGCCCCTTTGAAACGCCGCCTTGGGATTTCAATGCGTCTGCACAGCTGATCCCCAGCTCAGCTGTGCTGCCGCTTTGAAGTATCCCCTTTCCCCCCCTTTACTGCCTCTGTCTGACAATGCACACTGGAAAGTTCACCAAGGCACCGCTAATTGCTTGTTGGAAAAGGATGACGCACACATTGTTATTTTGAAATAAAACTAGTTAGCTCAGAGTAATAGTGCAGTATAGCTGCATTCCTGCACTGCTAAGAGCCTGCATCAAGAACTTGGTGATTGATGTACGTAATATGCTTTCTTTAACACTCCTACGCTCAACTTTTTCTTTTTATTAATAAACCTTTAGATGTTAGATTCTAAAGGACTGGCCCAGCATGCTCTTTTGGGTAAGAGAAGTGTAAATTGACCTGGGACTGTGACTGGTCCTTTGGAACGCGGAGAACCTGTTTGGCGTTGGTGAGATTATGTTTATAACCTCTCACCTGTGTAAGGTGTGGTGCTGATTGTGGCACAGATAAAGCTGGTTTGTCTAAGGGGATTGCTTATGAGACTTCTTGCTGGCTAGGGTGGCAGCTGATGTCTCTGCGTGACTGGTTTGAGGCCTTAAGGGGGAGACCCGCAGTCTTGGGCTGCACGTAGCCCTCATTCTAAGCAGTTCACCCTGATTTGACCCTCAGCAGTGCCCCAGACCACCTGTTATATTACATTGGCATACAGTGATTCCTGGCTCATGAGTGGCATGCACCTTAACTTTCCGTTTCCTGATTTTTAAAGTGTAGCTGAACGTAGCCTTCTGGAAGGGAACGAAGTACCATGGGGCAGCTTATATAAGAACAGCCATATTAGGTCAGACCAAAGGTCCATCTAGCCCAATAATCTGTCTTCTGAGAGTGGCCAATGCCAGGTGCCCCAGAGGGAATGAACAGAACAGGTAATCATCAATTGAGCCATCCCCTGTCACCCATTCCCAGCATCTGACAAATAAAGACTAGGGAAAACATCCCTGCCCAATCTGGCTCATGGCCATTGATGGACCTGTCCTCCATGAATTTATCTAGCTCTTTTTTCTAACTGTTTTATAGTCTTGGCCTTCACAGCAGCCTCTGGCAAGGAGTTTCACAGGTTGTCTGTCAGTTTAATGTGCGTAAGTATTTCCTTTTGTTTGTTTTAAATCTGCTATTAATTTCATTTGGTGAACCCTGGTTCTTGTGTTATGGAAGGAAATAAGTAACTCTTCTTTATTCACTTTCTCCACATCAGTAAAGATTTTAGAGCCCACTATCATATACCGCCCCCCCCTTAGTTGTCTCTTTTCCAAGCTGAAAAGTTCCAGGCTTAATAAGCTCTCTGCTCATGGCAGCCGTTCCAACCCCTAATTATTTTTCTTGTCCTTTTCTGAATGTTTTTCAATGCCAAGGTATCTTTTTTTAACATGAGTCAACTACATTTTCTCGCAGTATTCAAGATGTAGGCATACCATGGATGTATATAGAGGCACTAAGATATTCTCTGCCTAAATTTTCAATCTCTTTCTTAATGAGTTCTGTTTGCTCTTTTGACTGCTGCTGCACTTTGAGTGGGTGTTTTCCGAGAACTATCCATAATGACACAAGATCTCTCTTTTGAGTAGTTGTGACATAGTGGGGGTACTGTCTACTTTGTAACATTGTGTTTCTGCATGTTTGTATTGTGTTATATGTGATTCCCAGTGACTCACTCCAAGTGTGTATTGGCCTTAGACACCTAAGGGCCCTCCTGAGAAGATAACAACCTTCCCATAGTTGGAACCCTCCTCCAGATGATGTTGGGGTATCCTCTCACACTAAGTGTACTTCTCCAAGGGAGGGAACTCCAGTCATTAGGAAAAGGTGGGTGTTAGTAATGGGCGATTCGATCATTAGAAACATAGATAGCTGGGTTTGCGATGACCGGGAGAACCGGATGGTAACTTGCCTGCCTGGTGCGAAGGTTGCGGATCTCTCCAGGCATCTAGATAGACTTACGTGTAGTGCTGGGGAGGAGCCAGTGGTCGTGGTACATGTAGCTACCAATGACATAGGGAAGGATAGCAGAGAAGTCCTGGAGGCCAAATTTAGGCTGCTTGGAAAGAGACTGAAATCTAGGACTTCTATGGTGGCATTCTCAGAAATGCTTCCAGTTCCACGCACAGGGCCAGGTAGGCAGGCAGAGCTTCAGAGTCTCAATGCATGGATGAGACGATGGTGTAGGGAGGAGGAGTTTAGATTTATAAGGAACTGGGGAAACTTTTGTGATGGGGGAGCCTATACAAAAAGGATGGACTCCACCTAGACCAAAGTGGATCCGGACTGCTGTCACTTAACATTAAAAAGGTCACAGAGCAGTTTTTAAACTAAGAGATGGGGGAAAGCCAATTGGTGCGGAGGAGCACATGGATCGGACAGAGACTTCTCTTAGAGGAGAGTCTATTGATAGAGATTTTCTAGGTTTTAGTCAGGAGGAGAGGATGGAAGAGGATAAAGTATGGGCCAGATCAGCTGAGAAACATTCACATAAAAAAGAATCTGACACATCAGAAAAGGGCAGACAACTAAACAGTGACAAGTTTTTAAAGTGCTTGTACACAAATGCTAGAAGTCTAAATAATAAGGTAGGTGAACTAGAGTGCCTCATATTAAAGGAGGAGATTGACATAATAGGCATCACAGAAACCTGGTGGAATGAGGACAATCAGTGGGTCACAATCATACCGGCGTACAAAATATATTGGAAGGATAGAACAGGTCGTGCAGGTGGGGGAGTGGCACTATATGTAAAAGAAAATGTAGAATCAAATGAAGTACAAATCTTTAAATGAATCAAAATGTTCCATAGAATCTCTATGGATAGTAATTTCATGCGCTAATAAGAATATAGCAGTAGGGATATATTATCGACCACCTGACCAGGACAGTAACAGTGACTATGAAATACTAAGGGAGATTAGAGAGGCTATCAAAATAAAAAACTCAACAATAGTAGAGGATTTCAATTATCCCCATATTGACTGGGTACATGTCACCTCAGGACGAAATGCAGAGACAAAATTTCTCAATACCTTAAATGACTGCTTCTTGGAGCAGCTGGTACAGGAATCCACAAGAGGAGAGGCAATTCTCGATTTAGTCCTGAGTGGAGCGCAGGATCTGGTCCAAGGGGTAACTATAACAGGACCGCTTGGAAATAGTGACCATAATATAATAACATTTAACATCCCTGTGGTGGGAAGAACACCTCAGCAGCCCAACACTATGCCGTTTAATTTCAGAAAGGGGAACTATGCAAAAATGAGGAGGTTAGTTAAACAGAAGTTAAAAGGTACAGTGACTAAAGTAAAATCCCTGCAAGCTGCATGGAAACTTTTTAAAGACACCATAATAGAGGTCCAATTTAAATGTATACCCCGAATTAAAAAACACAGTAAAAGAACTAAAAAAGAGCCCCTGTGGCTTCACAACCATGTAAAAGAAGCAGTGAGAGATAAAAAGGCATCTTTTAAAAAGTGGAAGTCATGTCCTAGTGAGGAAAATAGAAAGGAGCATAAAAACTGCCAAATTAAGTGTAAAAATCATATATATAGTAGCCCAGTGTCTGAGAGTCTGTAATGCCGAAATGCTGGCTGTTCCCTCTGGGGGGCGTTGTTGCTGAAATGCTGGCTGTTCCCTCTGAGCGGCCCATGCTACATGGGGAGTGGGGGGCCCAAATGGCCGCTTGCTCCGCTTGCTCCCCCGTGGCGGCCCGGCTGAGTGGCGCAGAAGTCAGCTGAGTGCCACGGCGGGAGGGGAAGGAGGGTGGGGCGGTGACATGCGGCGTGAGAAGTGAAAGAGAGAGACAGAGAGGCAGGAGGCGGAGGAGAGCTGAGAGAGAGAGAGAGAGAGACGGAATGAGAGACCGGAGGCTCAAGAGAGAAGACCGATGTGGAGGAGAGACCTGAAAATCCTGTCTTACGACGGGCTAATTGGCTAGTGTAATAAGAAAAGCCAAAAAGGAGTTTGAAGAACAGCTAGTCAAAAACTCAAAAAGTAATAGCAAAATGTTTTTTAAGTATATCAGAACCAGGAAACCTGCTAAACAGCCAGTGTTGCCCCTGGATGATCAAGCTACAAAAGGAGCACTTAAAGACGATAAAGTAATTGCGGAGAAACTAAATGAAGAGAGATTAAAGAGACTAGGGCTATGTCTACACTGCAGGCTTCTTGCACAAGAGCCTTTTTGTGGAAGAGATCTTCCACAAAAAGTTCCTCCGCAAGAGCACGTCCACATTATAAAAGTGCATCGCAAAAAAAGCCACCCGGAACCACTTCAGGCAGGGCTAAAGGTCACCAGTTGCTTCCAAGGGCTAGTGCCGGAGCCCTGCAGAGACGTGGTTAAAAGGACCCCCCTGGACAGCTGTTTCTCTGCTACTGCTGCATGCTTGTGGACATCTTTGAGGGACAGCAAAGTTGTAGCAATGCCTGCTGTGGTTGCGCTGTGCTTTGGTCACCACAGCTTTTCCATTTTGTGCTATGGAGCCAGAGATGCCCCTGGGCATGTCCTGGCCCCACATGGACATGTTACAGTTTGTGCAGCAGTTGCTGCATGGTGCCATGCTGCTCCTGCAGGAACTTGACCGTGACGACACTCTGGAGTCCCTCTCCCTGGGTGTGACAGCTTCACTGCTGGACCCACAGCCCACTGTGGAGAGCTGGTTCTACAGGCTGGACACCAGTTCCGATGGGTGGGACCGGCTGGTCATGAAGCGGTGGGATGACCAGTAGTGGCTCCAAAATTTCCGCATGAGGAAGGAGACGTTCCTGGAGCTATGTGCCTGGCTCTCCCCTGGAGACAAGACACCCACTTGCGGCCCGCCATCCCCATGGAGAAGAGGGTTGCCACACCCTCTGGAAGCTCGCCACCCCAGACAGTTACTGATTGGTGTGCAACCAGATTGGCATAGGCAAGTCCCCCGTCGGAGCCCTTGTCATGCAGGTAAGGCCCTGTGGGGCTGCAGTCCCTGCATTGGGGGCGACAGTCCTGGCTGTGAAGAGTGGAGTGGGGGTGGGGGGAAGCCCCATACCCTGGGGGTTGTGCCATCCTGCCCTCGGGCAGGGGGGGCAGGAGGAGCGGGCATGGTCTTGGCAGGGGGGGCAGGAGGGTGGGTGCCAGGAGGAGCAGGATGTGCTATGTGTGCCACCATGCTGGCCATGAGGTCACCGAAGCGAGCGCCCTGCTACATGAACTGGCCCCAGGCATGTTGCCGCCACTCATGGTCAGAGCAGACCTTCTGCACCATTGTCTGCTCCATCTTTTCGATGGCTGTGACATACCATCACAGGAGCTGGTCCCAGACCCTGGTGCGCCTTTGTGTCCCCCGGCTTGTGGCAGGTGGCAGCAGTGGACTGGCTGGTCCCTCACTCCCAGCTGGTCCAGCTGTGGAGAACACACAAGAGGGAGAGGCGGTCAGTCGTCCCTGCAGACACTGTCCCTGAGGCCGTGCCCTCCTCTATAAACAGCGACCAACAATCCGTGGTCCAGAGGACTGGGCTGCCCGCTTCCCCACCCCCTCCAGCCCATCGCCAAGCAGCTCAGGGAAGTGTGTGGCCACAGGGAGATTCCCTCAGGGGCGGCAGAGGAGCCAGCAGCAGCCTGGGGCTCCCTTGGGGCTGCACACACAGGTGGCTCACAGAGCTTTCTACGGGCACGGCTGCTGTCTTGCACTGGCAGGCATGGCCACGTACTGTGCGGGGCATTCCTCGGTGTGTGTGTGTGGGGTCTGGCCTGCACCCTTGTGGCTTGCCTGCTTCCAGCTGGCGTCTCCTCGTGGCAGGACATGTGTGTCCAGCAGGATCCCAGGCTTGCACAGGGAATGCCTGCTGCATGCACGTGCCTCACAGTAATGCAGCACGAGGCTGCACATATGTGGACCACTGCATGGTGTCCAGCCAGAACAGCCTGACACTCGCCCCCCCGTGCACCCGCCTCCCCCGCCCTCTGAGTGAGAGTGACGAACAGACCACTCACCTGAGGATCCCTCCCATTCATCCGAGGCGGCCTGGGAGACGTCCTGGCTGGCGGGCACTGGCTCCAAGGACAGGGTGACGGTGCCACTGTGCTCCTCCAGGTCCTCCTCTGCCTCCGCGCCCAGCTGGTCCTCACCCTCTTCCTCCTGCTCCTGCTCCTGCTCCACCTGGCTGACCACAGGGGTCCTCAGCCCAAAGTCCACCATGGTGGATGGGGTGTCCTCGTCCTTATCCCCCAGGATGCATTGCAGCTGCCTGTAGTAGGGGCAGGTGTGGGGTCCTGTCCCTGAACGCTTGCTGGCATGGGCATATGCCAGGGCAGTTCCTTCACCTTACTCTGGACCTGTTCAAACGTCCGGAGTGGGTGAAGGTGGTCAGCCAAGGCCTGCGCCATCTGGCCAAAGATGTCTGCATTCCTCCTCCTGGCCTGGGGATCCTGCAGGGCCTTCTCCTGGCCCCACAGCTCCAGGAGGGCCTCGACCTCTGGACCAGACCAGGAGGGTGCACACCTTTTTGTCCCTTTGGGTGGGTCCTGTGACCCCTGGGGCTGCTCCCCATGAGAGCATGGGGGATCTCAGGGGGCTTCAGGGGCAGACATAGGACTCTGAAGCTTGTGGCAGGGAGAGTCGCATGGTGAGCTGCTGGTCTCAGGCCGGCTTCCTGCCACATTGTTTGTCCAGGGGGCCTGCACCTTTAAGGAGGGGCCAGCAGACAGGAACTATAGCTCTGTGATGACTTGCATGGAGTATCCACCAGAGCATGTGTGCCTTTTCCAGGAGGCCAGTTCTTGTGCAAAAACCCCATTGTGCCCATCCACACATGCCTTTTTGCACAAGAGCTCTTGTGCAAAAAGACTTATTCCTCGTAGAAAGAGGTATAACTCTTGCACAAAAAGCCCTGTCATCTGACAATCTACTGTACTTTTTCTTGTGCAAAAATGTGCTTGTAGTGTGGATGCTCCATGAATTTTTGTGCAAAAACAGCCGTTTTTGTGCAAAAAGTCTGCAGTGTAGATGTAGCCTAGGACTTTTCAGCTTAGAAAAGAGGAGATTAAGGGGCATATGATAGACATATATAAAATCATGAGTGGTGTGGAGAACGTGAATAAGAAAAAGTTATTTATTTGTTCCCATAATATAAGAACTAGAGGCCACCAAATGAAATTAATGGGCAGCAGGTTTAAAACAAATCAAAGGAAGTTCTTCTTCACACAGCGCACAGTCAACCTGTGGAACTCTTTGCATGAGGAGGTTGTGGTAGCTAGGACTATAACAGGATTTTAAAACAAAGCTAGATAAATTCATGGAGGTTAAGTCCATAAATGGCTATTAGCCAGGATGGGTAAGGAATGGTGTCCCTAGCCTCTGTTTGTCAGAGGGTGGAGATGGATGGCAGGAGAGAGATCGCTTGATCATTACCTGTTCGGTTCACTCCCTCTGGGGCACCTGGCATTGGCCACTGTCGGCAGACAGGGTACTGGGCTGGGTGGACCTTTGGTCTGAGCCAGTATGGCCATTCTTATGTTCTTACGTTCTTAACTCTGTTCCCAGAGAAAGAGCCAAAGGGATATAGGCGGGGCTGCCTGGGGGCCAAGTGACCGCTTGTGTGGAATGTGGGTTAGTCTTGGCTGGGTAGGATGAGGAAAGAAGACTGAGAGTAGGAAAGGGGGGTTCAGGGCCCGTGAGCCCCTTCCGCCCCAGAGGAATACGGCTGTGTGTTCTCGGTGTCTGTGCTCACATCGCTCCTATGCTACGCTGTGTCCCTGAGAACCAATAAAACCTTCTATTCTGCTGGCTGGCTGAGAGTCACATCTGGATGCAGATGGAGGTGCAGGGTCAGGGGCTCCCCCACACGCCGTCACAGTGGTACCAGCTAATTTAGTCCCCATCATGTTATATGTGTAGTTGGGATTATGTTTTCCAATGTTCATTATTTTGCATTTATCATCATTGAATTTCGTCTGCCAGTTTGTTAGCCAGTCACCTAGTTTTGTGAGATCCTTTTGAAGCTCTTTCTTGGTCTGCTTTGAGCTTATCTATCTTGAGCTGTGTTGTATCATCTGCAAATTTTGCCACTTCATTTATGAGTATGTAGCCCAAGGTCCAGTGTGTTTCAGCAGCATCTGGGAACTACAAGTTGTGGACTACAAACCGCAGCATGTTGAGAGAACTTCCTGGTTCCTGCCAGGCTGTGCCCTCTGCCCTCAGCAGGGACTGTGCTAGCAGCAGCACACAGGCTGCATGCTGAAAGGAGGGGCTGCTGAACTGTGATCCTGTTTTATGTATTTTTTACAGAATAAAGCCTGTTCCTGGTGGGTTGTCTGAGTGGGTCTGGTCTGAGGTGCACACACACACACAATACACAATGCAGAGCACACCAAGCAGCCTCAGGCCTAGCCTCCCACAAGGCTTCTCCTATGCTGCATAACCTCACACTGGGCTAGCAAACAGGAGGGGTTACAAATAGGTTGGATAGGATTGGTCCCAGTACAGACCTTTGAGGGACACCACTAGTTACCTCGCTCCATTCTGAAAATTCCGTGTTAAGTTTTTGGATATTTATTTTAATTAGTGGAATGGGATGGGTGCCTCTTGCATGACAAGAAGTGAGATTCTGCATTTAGGGTTGCCAGGTGTCTGGTTTTCACCCGGACAGTCCGGTATTTGCAGGCTGCGTCCAGTAAAAAAAACTGAAAATACTGGACAGAAGCCCAGCGGGGACAATTTTCCTCTGGCGGGGGCCGGGGAGTGGGAGTGCAGCAGAGTCACAGTGAAGGGGGGCAGGAGGAGGTACTTGCCGGGCGCCACGCTAGGGAGGCGCTGGGCTGGGCTGGGAGCGGAGTGTGTGCTGCTCTGGCCCATGTGACCAGTCCCCTACAAGCTGTGAGCTGAGGCAGCCTGGCCGGGGGGGCAGGAGCAGCCACTTTAAAAGTAAGATTAACTTACCTGGCCCTCCCATTCCTGCGGTGCCTGGCTCTGCAGGGGGGCAGAGGGAGATTTGATTGGGGCGGGGGCTCTCAACGCTGGGGATGCCTGGCTCAGGAGGGGGAGTGCACTGGGATGGGGGGGGCACTAGGGGACTGGGTGTGAGGCAGGGATGAGTGCATTGGGATGGGGGCACTGGGGACTGGGTGTGAGGCAGGGGTGAGTGCATTGGGATGGGGGACACTGTGGGAGGCCTGGCTCAGGGGGAAGGGTGGGTGCATTGTGGGTTGTGTGTGGTCCCAAACTGGAGGGAGTGGTGCACCTTTTGCTTAATAACTTTGACTCCTCCCCCCCCTTTTCTTTTTTTGTTTGTTTGCTTAACAACTTTGGTCTCCCCCTTTTTTTTTCCTCAACAGAATTTTTCCCCGGTGTTTTTTTGTGTGTGTGTGTGGCGGGGAGTGTTTGGTATTTTTTGTTAAACCATCTGGCAACCCTGTCTGCATTCAGGGGAGCCGATAGCTTCTGCACGCCCTTGGGCAAGGTGGGGAGGCTGGTGCCATGCTCCCAGAATAGGCAGGGACAAAGGCAAGCCCAGGGCAGCCAGCCCTCCATGCCACCCAGAGCGTGGCACGCCTCTCTTGCCCACCCCAGCCTTCATAACTGCACAAAGTGCATGGCACTCCAGCAGTGATTCAAAGGGCTCAGGGTTCTGGGCACTGCCACAGTAGCAGCAAGTGGGAGCCCAGGGCCCCTTCAAAGCACAAGGCCCCAGAGAAACTGCCCCCTTTGCCTCCTCCCTGCCTCCCATCACCAGGCCTGTCTGCATGTAAATACGTAATTACAGCAAACAATCACAGATTTTTTTTCCTTTATTTGAAATGTGTCATGTATGCCAAGGGGAGATTATAATTACTTCACAAATACAAGCGCATATGGAGAGAGGCTAGTACAACTAGTGGACAAGCAGATTCAGTATAGTACAACCCTGCCTGAAGGACTGTGAAAAGAGAACTACTACCAATAGGCAGCTCTCTGAATGCAGCTTAGGAATCATCAGTATTTGATTCACTGTTCTGCACACCATGAATAATTGTGAGCTTTTTCTGCTCCCTCTTTACAGAGAGATGATAAGAGGTGATAGTGCAGTATCTGAATGAGTGGTGATCATGTGGGAAGTCAGCAACACAAAATAGACAGTGTCAAGCATGGAGCCTGTAGGATCAGTTTTGCGTGTCGCTGGTGTTAATGGAGCACAACATTGGGTCACGAAGAGATACTACAATGACGTAAGCAGGTGGGTAAAAGGCACTGTGGAGACTAGTGTACAGCGCTAAGCGCAGGAACTCATCAGCCTCCAGGGTCTTTGGGAAGAGGACTCGAGCGATGGGCAAATATAACTTAGTGGATTTGCTTATTTGCACCTCCAGGTTAGTGTAGTTGATGCCCTTACAAAAGATTCCTTCCAGCGTCTGTAGACGCACTGAGCCGAGGGCCCAAGGGTCAGGGATGCTGGTGCTGGAGGTAATGCTGTCAATAAGGTAGGTGGCATTTTGGAACTCCTCTGTGGCAGGATGAACCAAGTTGTGTTGCCTCTCTCTGCGGAAGGTGATCTGCTGTCCTTCTTGGGCATAGCTAAGTATGCAGAACTCTGCCTGTGAAGCATTGGTCTGGTGGGCAATCCACACACATTCATCCAGGCTCTTCTTCCCACAGTATCCCCAGCTCTCGTCTTCTTCACCAGTGTGGCACCGGTATTCACTGTGCCCATAGTGGGCACATCGGTAGTTGTTGTGGCAGGGAAGGCCTCTGGTGGTCACATCAGGGTAGGGGGCACAGGGTTCGATGCCTTCAAGTGTACTGCATTGAAAAATGCCCTGGGTTGCTCGGCACTGGGTGACACACAGCTTGTTGCTTTGGGAATACCTGGCATGATCCAATCTGGTAAACAGTCCACAGTAGCCCCATTTACCATTCTTGAAATAGCAGCTGTTGTAATCAGCTCCCCAGAGCTCGCAGGGAGTTGCACACTGTTTGCCAAAGGCATCCAAACCTGGCTCTAAGGAGCAGTAGTCCCAATTCTTCTTGTTGCCGCCTATCTGCTTGCACCAGGTGTAATCATAACCACGATTCTCACAAGCATCTTGGCACTGGCCTCCTGAGCTAGTTTGTTGAATCAGAACATAGGAGCCTGAGAGTGGCAGAATGGCAGCACTCAAGAGCAGAGCCAGAAGGGCACTTCCAAGGGGCAGCATCTCTGGCAGCTTGCTGAGACCTTGAGGAAAGATGCAATGCAAAAATAAAATAATGATCAGGTAGATGCTATGGGCCCACACCATGGGAACTACAAATGTATAGTTCCCTTAGCACTCACAATTTGCATTTTATTTCCTTTTGCTGTTTTTTATCCCTGTGGGTGTTATTTGTCAAGGCTCTAAAAAGGCCTCCAGTTATCGGGGGGCTAGAAGCCAAGAGTCCTGACTCCTAGTACCCTGCTCTTAATACCACACCTACTCTCTTGCCAAAGCTAGAGAACATGGTTTACATCCAGCCTGTGCGCCTGATCCTCAGCCTGGCATCCCTGAACCCATGCTGATTGCTGTCACCTGAGGGTCTGTCTCAACACCTTTTTTACATAAAACAGCATTTAAGCCTTTAGGTGCTGTGGGGGCTCAGAAGCAGCATCAGCTTCCATGCGTCACAGCTGACTGGACTTGTCAGGTGACTTTAAACGAGGTAGAAATAAGAAGAAGCAGGAGCTTTCTGTCAAAGGAGCAACAGGGTATTTCTAATAGATAAGTAAGGCATGTAGAAAGCTGGCTGATGCAGTATTACAAGGTGCAGTAATATGAGGGCCTGAAACATAAGCCCAGGTGTCACAGGCCTAGTGCAAGGCTGAAGCCTAGACAGCAATGGTCAAGACTTTGCTAAGATAAAGCAAAGTGAAGTTGTGAGCAAGGGGCAGGCCCTGCTCACAAAAGCTGGCAACAACAGGGCTGATTTTACAGAAACAGAAATCAAATAGAATGTCAGGAGCCATTAAAAAAGGGATAGGGACTAAGACAGAAAATATCTTAATGCCTCTATATAAAACCATGGTATGCCCACACCTTGAATACTGTGTAGAGATGTGGTCGCCTCATCTCAAAAAAGGTATATTGGCATTGGAAAAGGTTCAGAAAAGGCAACAAAAATGATGAGGGGTTTGGAACGGGTCTCATATGAACAGAGATTAAAAGGACTTGGACTTTACAGCTTAGAAAAGAGGAGACTAAGGGGGGATATGATAGAGGTCTATAAAATCATGACTGGTATGGAAAGAGTGAATAAGAAAAAGTTATTTACTTATTCCCACACTATAAGACCTAGGGGTCACCAAATGAAATTAATAGGTAGCAGGTTAAAACAAACAAAAGGAAGTTTTTCTTCACTCAGCGCACAGTCAACCTCTGGGACTCCTTGCCAGAGGATGCGGTGAAGGCTAGAACTTTAATGGGGTTCAAAAAAAGCTAGATAGCTTCATGGAGGTTAGGTTCATCAACGGCTATTAGCCAGGATGGGTAGGAATGGTGTCCCTAACCTCTGTTTCTCTGGAAGTGGGTGACGGGAGGGATCTCGTGAGGATTACCTATTGTGATCCCTCCCTCTGGGGCATCTGGTATTGGCCACTGTTGGCAGACTAGGCTACTGGGCTAGATGGATCTTTGGTCTGACCCAGTATGGCCATTCTTATGTGAAACACTCAGATCTACGAAGCACTAGGCAGAGGACATGAGCACTTTCTAGAGGCGTGCTAACAGACCACCTTGTGAATAAACCTCTGGGTACCAACACACACCCCCACAGATAATGGGAACATACTGACCCAGGTTCAGGACAGGGTCTAAACTGACAGAATGATGGATAGTGATCAAAACCTTCTGGCTAAGGTAATAGATGGATCTAGGTAACGTCAGAAAGTGGCAACCTGATACATCAGGAGTGATGTGCAACTTGTTTGTACCTATGTATAAAAATGTACCACAAAGAGTTGTCTTTGTCCAACCATGAGTTGGTTGGTTGACTGAGTTGGTCCATTGTCAGGAGTTACATATGCATAGTAATTTGGTAGAGTCTACTGACAACTATTACTGTACTTTGCTTAACAAGAAATCTCGCTATCAATAAACCTGGTGGGCATCTTCGATCCTTATCTGATTTTGTGGTCTTTGGGGGCTCTCTTGGAGTTTACTGTGTTGGCTATTTGTGTAAGCCAATATGACACACAGAAGAACATAGGCACACAGCCAAAGGAGCAGGAGACCTATGAGCACACCACGACTGTGATGGCAGGCTACCATACAAGGGTATCAGATTTCATGAAAGCAGACTTTGGCAATTAAGAAATCTACTGATTAAGGAAGGGGAGGGGGGGATAATCCACCTAAGGAAGGAACTTGGAAAAATCCAAAACCACTATATAGTACAAGACGGAACCATCCCGTCTATGGGATGGACTAGTACAACTGCCCTGGGCCCCATGCTTTTGGGGGTCCTGTGCTTCAAGAGGATGCAAGTGGCCTGGAAATTAGTACTGAGCCTGGTGCCAGCAGAAGCAAGTGACCTGGTCCCAACCTGCCCCACTTTGCTGACTCCTGGCATTGTTCAGGGGAAGGGCCAGAAGTTGGAAAGAGGTACGGTGGGAGTGTGAGCTTGCGGGAAGGGGTGGAGTGGGAGGCAGGGTGGGGGTGGGGTGGAAGAATGTGGGTCAGGATTTGGAGGTAGGGGTGGGGTTGGGGCGGGGCAGGAACAGAGTGGGGATGGGGCTGGGGCAGAGCGGGGCAGTTTTCCCGGGTTCTGCATCCCCCTAGGGATGGCCCTGGTACAAGATATGCCAGGTAATTGAAAAAGAAGAATTCAAGGAACAAAATTCAGCCACTGGAACTTTATGGAGATCTGTTAAAAGACTGGTAAGTATAAAAAAAAGCTGTACTTGAAATGATGATGTAGGAGGCAACCAAGCCTGAACAATTAGATCCACCTATGGCTGCTGAGGGGAAGATAAGTGCAACCAGAGGGCAGAATGAGTGAACACTGCCAAAGGGGTTATGGGAAATTAAGGCTTTTATAATTGCATTGTAGAATAGGAAAAACTCAGTGGAAAATCTGGTCTGTTACTCTAGGAGGGGTGGGTAATAATTTTTGATGGGGGACCAACCCCAAGGTTTTGGTAAGTGGTCAAAGGCTGCACTCTTCCATATTAATGGAGGAAGTGTGGGCTCTGAGATGGAGGCCAGGTGCACAAGGGAGTTTATGGTAAGGGACTGGGCTGCAAGAGGGAGAGTAGGGTCTGGGCGGGATTTTGGGTGAAGGAGGCATTTGTGACCTGGGACACTGGACTGGGGTGCAGGGGTTTGGGTTGTGACCTAGGGTAGGAGGGAATTGTGATCTGACTCAGGGGATTGTGGTACCAGATCTAGGGTGCGGGGGCAGAGGATTTGGGTATGTGGAGTAGGGGGACAGGAATGGGGGGGTAGAGGATTGAGGAAGGGAGGGGCTGGGGTGCCAGAGGCAGGATCTTACTGGGTTACTCCCAGCATCCCAGCATGTTTATCAGGCAGCCTGCCTGCATGCCCCAACCCTGCACAGGCTGCAGGGTCATGTGTGTGTATGAATAACTATGAGCCAGAGGGGAGGGGTGTGTGGGACTTTCTGTGCTGCCTGTTATTCAAACAGGCAGCTCCTATTGTCTGGTTTCTGGCCAGAAACTGGCCAGTGGGATTGTGCTCAGGGTGGGGGCAGCCCCTGAAGCCTCCCCACCTCCACCCTCCGGGCTCACTGTTTTGAAAGAGAAATGACCCATCAGCCACTTTTCTAAGCAGTGTTTGGGTGGGGCAAGGCAAGTAGGGAGCCTGCCTGGGGCTCCCCGCTGCGTCCGCAGGCTGGATCTGGTGGCTTGGCAGGCCAGATGCAGCCTGCGGGCGGTATTTTGCCCAATCCTCCTCTAGGAGGGGGATAAAATTAATGATGACTCCAGGCTGTCTGAGATACTAAAGTCCTTTAAGAATGTCGCTTTTACAAGAAAATATAGAAAAACTATTTGAATGGTTATTTGGACAGGGTTTTTACGCTCTTCGGGGCAAGGACTGGAGCCTTCAGGGTGGTGTTTGAACATTGCTAATATAGTGTGAATAATACAGACGTTTTGACAGATCTGGCAAAGGAAGACTGAAAATGAACATATCCCAGTCAGATGCCCAGATGACCAGCGCCTAGGGTATTAAGGAGAAATTTTCTTAATGCACTTGTGGAACTAATGACCAGCACTAATGGACAGCACAGTATAGGGAGCAGGTGGGCAGCCTTCAGTGGAGAAAGAAGAGGTTAATAACTATTTAGAAAAGCTGGACCTACACATATCCATGGGGCCAGATTTAAAGCCTCCACAGAGGTTCCAAAGAGGATAGAAAGAGTCTGTTTTCAGTAGTAACAGATGACAGAATGAGGAGCAATAGTCTCAAGTTGCAGTGGGGGAGGTCTAGGCTGGATATTAGTAAAAACTATTTCCCTAGGAGGGTGGTGAAGTACTGAAATCGGTTATCTAGGGCAGTGTTTCCCAATTGGTGCTCCACGGAATCCTGAGGTTCCGTGAAGGAAAACTAGGGGTTCCGCAAGGAGCCGGCACTCCCCCAACCCCTCTGAAAGAGAGCGCTGGCTAGCCAGCAGAGGCGTAGGGAGGCAGGGCAGAGGGAACAATTGCTCCTGGCCGGCACACCATGGGAGTGCCGGACAGGAGTGACCTCAAGTAACCACAGCGGGGAGGGAAGCACTTCCCCACCCCAAAGGAGCCGGTGCGCACTGCCTGAATAGCTGGGGTTGTGGCACCAGCAACTTAGTTCCGGGGCCTTTCTGTGCGGTGCAGGGGAAGGGAAGAAGTTCAGGAGACCCGGGGCTGCGCAGCTCAAACTATACAGGCAGCGTGCTCTGCCCTGGACTCCCCGTGCCCTCCTCCCGCAGGACGGCATCGCGGAAGTAAGTTGCTGGGGTGCAATAGCCCCTGCTGCTCAGGCAGCGCTCACGCCAGCTATTTGGGGAGGGAGAGTGTAGTTGCACACTTCCCGGAACCCAGAGGTGCTGCAGGATTGCCAGATACTGGTCCAGAGGCGTAGTGAGGGGGAAGCGGGGGAGAGGGCAATTGCCCCTGGGCGCCATGCTAGGGGGGCACCGGGCTGGGCTGCAGGGGAAGGGAGGTGCGGAGCGCTGGGCTCACCTGGGCTGCAGGAGAAAGGAGGTGCTGGGAACCCAGTGCTGGACTCAAGGGGAGGGAGGGAAGGAGGCAGGGGCAGGGAATCAGCGCTGGCTCAGCATGTCTGCACGGTTTGGGGGAAGGTGCAGGGAAACGGAGCTCAGTTGGGCTGCAGAGTGGGGAGGTCCAGGGAGCTGGGCTGGGCTGCGGGGGGGGGGAGGGGGATCCCTGCAAGCTGCATGGAAACTTTTTAAAGACACCATAATAGAGGCCCAACTTAAATGTATACCTCAAATTAAAAAAACATAGCAAGAGACCTAAAAAAGAGTCACCGTGGCTTAACCACCATGTAAAAGAAGCAGTGAGGGACAAAAAGGCATCTTTTAAGAAGTGGAAGTCCAATCCTAGTGACATAAATAGAAAGGAACATAAACACTGTCAAATCAAGTGTAAAAATGTAATAAGAAAAGCAAAAAAAGATTTTGAGGAACAGCTAGCCAAAAACTCAAAAAGAAATAACAAAATGTTTTTTAAGTACATTAGAAGCAGGAAGCCTGCTAAAAAACCTGTGGGTCCCCTAGACAATCGAGATATAAAAGGAGCAATCAAGGACGATAAAGCCATTGCAGATAAACTAAATGATTTCTTTGCTTCAGTCTTCACGTTAGGGAGATTCCCAAATCTGCACCGTCCTTTGTGGGTGATGAATCTAAGGAACTGTCTCTGATTGAAGTGTCATTAGAGGAGGTTTTGGAACAAATAGAAAAACTTAATGTTAACAAATCTCCGGGACCGGATGGCATTCATCCAAGGGTTCTAAAAGAACTCAAATGGGAAATTGCTGAACTATTATCTGTGGTTTGTAACCTATCCTTTAAATCGGCTTCCGTACTTAATGACTGGAAGGTAGCCAACTTGACACCAATATTTAAAAAGGGCTCTAGAGGCGATCCTGGCAATTACAGACCGGTAAGTCTAACTTCAGTACCGGGCAAATTAGTCGAAACAATAGTAAAGAATAAAATTGTGAGGCATGTAGAAGAACATAATTTGTTGGACAAAAGTCAACATGGTTTCTGTAAAGAGAAATCATGTCTTACTAATCTATTAGAGTTCTTTGAAGGGGTTAACAAACATGCGGACAAGGGGGATCCAGTAGATATAGTATACTTAGATTTTCAGAAAGCCTTTGACAAGGTCCTCACCAAAGGCTCTTGTGTAAATTACATTGCCATGGAATAAGAGGGAAGGTCCTTTCTTGGATTGAGAACTGGTTAAAAGACAGGAAACAAAGGGTAGGAATAAATGGTAAATTTTCAGAATGGAGAGTGGTGTCCCCTGCTGGTCAGTCCTGGGACCAATCCTGTTCAACTTATTCATAAATGATCTGGAGAAAGGGTAAGCAGTGAGGTGGTAAAGTTTATGGATGATACCAAACTGTTTAGGATAGTCAAGACAGAAGCAGACTGTGAGGGACTCCAAAAAGATCTCACCAAACTGAGTGATTGGGCAACAAAATGGCAAATGAAATTTAATGTGGATAAGTGTAAAGTAATGCACATTGGGAAAAATAACCCCAATTATACATACAGTATGATGGGGGCTAATTTGGCTATGACAAATCAGGAAAGAGATCTTGGAGTTATCGTGGATAGTTCTCTGAAGACTTCCACACAGTGTGCAGCGGCAGTCAAAAAGGCAAATAGGATGCTAGGAATTATTAAGAAAGGGATAGAAAATAAGACACAAAATATCTTACTGCCCTGTATAAAACTATGGTACACCCACATCTTGAATACTGTGTACAGATGTGGTCTCTCACCTCAAAAAGATATTTTGGCCTTGGAAAGGGTTCAGAAAAGGGCAACTAAAATGATTAGGGGTTTGGAACGGGTCCCATATGAAGAGAGGTTAAAGCGACTGGGACTTTTCAGTTTAGAAAAGAGGAGACTGAGGGGGGATATGAAAGAAAGTTCTTCACACAGCGCATAGTCAACCTGTGGAACTCCTTGCCAGAGGAGGCTGTGAAGGCTAGAACTATAACAGAGTTTAAAGAGAAGCTAGATAATTTCATGGAAGTTAGGTCCATAAAAGGCTATTAGCCAGGGGATAGAAATGGTGTCCCTGGCCTCTGTTTGTCAGAGGCTGGAGAAGGATGGCAGGAGACAAATCGCTTGATCATTGTCTTTGGTCCACCCTCTCTGGGGCACCTGGTGCTGGCCACTGCCGGCAGACAGGCTACTGGGCTAGATGGACCTTTGGTCTGACCCAGTATGGCCGTTCTTATGTTCTTATGGGAAGGTGTGGAGCTCTGAGCTCAGTTTGGCTGCAGGAGGAGGGAGGTGCCGGGAACCGGGGCTAGACTCAAGGGGAGGGAGGGGAAGGGAATCAGCGCTTGGCTCAGCAGTTTTGCGGGGCTTGGGGGAGGTGCAGGGAAAAGGGGCTCAGCTGTGCTGTGGGGGAGGCATGCAGGGAACCAGTGCGGGGCTCAGCTGGGCTAAGGTGGATGGGGGAGGGCATAGGGAACAGACAGGCAGCTCAGCTGGGCTGTGAGGTGCTGCAGGGAACTGGTGCTGCGCTCCCTTGGATTGTGGGGCATGGTTTTGGGGGAGGTGCAGGGAACCAGCTGAGGTGGGCAGCTTAGTTGGGTTGCAGGGGATGGAGGTGCAAAGAAGCCTAGTGGAGAGGGGGGGAACCAGGAGCCCTGAAATGACCTCCCCTTGTCCAAAAATCCCTCATCTGGGACCACTCAGGTCCAGAGGGTGCCAGACCAGGGAGGACCAACTCCTACCCAAATCCCCTCCTTGCACCCTCCCTCCTAGCCAGACATCCTACCCCCAATCTGCTCCTGCTCCCTCCCCCTGGCCAGACACCCTACATCCAGCCTGCTTCTGCACCCTACCTACCACCCAGACCTTGCCCCCTTCTGCCCCCCACCTCCCTCCTAGATCCTGCACCCCATCCCTATCCCGCTCATTGGCAGCCCTGCCATCCACCCTAGCACCCAGCACCACCCTGGCCCTGGCCCCAGCACCCTGCCATCCACGCTAGCACCCAGCAGCACCCTGTTCCTTGTCCCAGCACCCTGCCAGCCACCCCAGTGCCCAGCAGGAGCATGTCCCTGACCCCAGCACCCTGACACCTGCCTGCCCCAGCACCCTCTCCCCAGCACCCCTTTCACTCTGTCCCTTGCCCCCACCAGCACATTTGGGACCACATTAGTGAGGCTTGGGGGTCTTTGGAGTGTTGGTTTTTTTTTGCATCTCACTTGTGTGGCCCCAACTGACTTTTCTGTGGGTCAGTGACCCCGACTCAAAACAGGATCATCACCCTTCTCATAAATAAAGAGAATGCTAAAACCTTTTGAGTTTGACATAATATTTTATTTAAAAATGAAGCCTGGCCAACAAGCCCCCAATTGGGGCCAAACCCCCATCTCACTGCAGCATCATAACATTCCTGCACCACCTGACCCCAAATCTGAGCCTATCACTGGAACCCCTGTCCTGAGCTTCTCACATCCCCAAACTCCTGCACCCCCACATCCTCAGTCTTCTGCCACAACATTCCTGCACCATCCACACATCACAAATCTGTGTCCTGAGCCCATCATACTCACAACCTCCTTGCCCTGAGCCCCTCACATATCCAACCCAAACTCCTGCACCCTCACATTCACAAGCCCATGGCTTGCTCAGCACCCCAACCTTCCACCTGAGCCCAACATTTCCCAGCCTGGAGCCCCCTCCCCGAGCCAACATCTCCTTCTCCTGCATCCAAATTCCCTCCTAGAGCTTGTACTTCTCACCCCTTCCCACACCCAAATCCTTCATTCTCACCCCAGAGCCTGCACCTCCTGTCTCAACCTAGTGAGAGTGTATAAGGGCTGGGGATAGCAAGTGATGGAGAGGAGGGGGGAACAGAGAGGATGAGGCCTCAAGGAAGGGGTGGGAGGTCTTGGGGAAGGAATGTGATTTTCATGCATTGGTGGGGATTTTCATGAATTGGTGGGTCCCTCTCCCTCCCCCCCCCCCTTTTTTTTTTGACAAACCTAGAGGTTCCTTGAAATTCTGAAAAGCTGAAAAGGGTTCCTCAGACAAATAAAATTGGGAAACACTGATCTAGGGAGATGTTAGAATCTTCATCCCTAGAGGTTTTTAAATCCCAGTTTGACAAAAGCCCTGGCTGGGATAATTTAATTAGGGTTAGCCCTGCTTTTAGTTGGACTCAGTGATCTCCTGAGGCCTCTTCTAACCCTATCACTCTATGACCTCAAGTCCCTCTACAAATTGTATTTCAGATGCTTACTCACCTTCTCTCATGTGAGTGTCTCTGTTGGGTTTATCCCAGCTGTATCTCAAATCCCAGGGAGCGGCACTGGGGTGAAATACTTCTTGCTGTTTATATGCTGAACAAAAGCTTGGTCTTTGACCTGAGTTTGGGGCAAGCAAACAGGAAACGCCCAAGAACAAGGAAGGGGAAGTGAAACTGAGGATATGGCACTTTCATTTTTCCACCAGTATTGTTAATTTGTGTGTGTTTTTGCAGGGCAGAGACAACTAGCAAGGAGAGAGTTGGCAGAGAAAACTGTCTGCTGGGCAGGTGTTAACTGGTCAGAGAGGGGGATAGATTCCAGCAAGGAGTCATCTCCCGTCATCTCCCTGCCCCTCCCAGTGCCCACATATGGTCAGCACCAAATTCTCCCCACCTCAGTACAGTTTCATCATATTAACGTGGTGCACCTGCTGGTTGTGCGCCTGATTGGACAGCTCCACCACATAGTTCACCTAATTCAGCTGCTTGATGCCTTAAAGGGGCTGTCCCAGGCTGTGTGCAGCTTGTTTATGTGCACAGGAATGAGAACCATCACCTAGTCCCCAGTGGCATAGTGCAAGCTCATGCATTGTGGCCATACCAGACTTTCTGCTTCCTTTGGGCTCTGCCTAGGTTCTTCAGTAAAAGCCAGTACACACTCCACCACCAATTCCTCATCAGGGGAGGCCTTCCCCTCTCACTCATCTCTTAGCAAGTCCACCCCTCATTCTCCTCCTATACAATAGCTCAAATGGGGAGGACCCTGTGGATTCTTGGGGGCACCTCTCTGTATGTGAACAGCAGGTGGGGTAAGTACTTGTCCCAGTCCTGTGGGTGTTGGTGCATAAAGGTCTTTAGCATCTGCTTTAGTGTTGCATTGAACCTCCTCACCAGCCCATTGACAGACACTACACTTCTCCCAGAAGCAACAGAGCAGGGCTGACATGGAATGGGACCCTGGTCTGTGAGGACTCCTTGGGGAATCCCAGCCTACTTAAAATGGTCAGCAGCACATTGGCCACAGTGTCTGCCTAGATAGAGGACAGAGCCACAGCCTTGGGATAGTGAGTAATGAAATCCATCACTACCAGGATGTATTTCTTCCCTGACAGGGTCACCTTAATGAGGGGGTCCCACAATATCCATTGCCACCTTCTGGAAAGGCTCCTTTATGATGGGCAGAGGCCTCAAGGCAGCTTTCGTCTTGTCCTGGGCCCTCTCCACTATCTGGCAGGAGACACAGAACCGGTAGAACCTCTGCACAGCAGCAAAGACCCCAGGCCAGTAAAAGTTCTGGAGCAGCCTCTGCCTGGTGCGCTGGATCCTCTGGGCTACGTCTATACTGCAAGCCTCTTGTGGAAGAGCAAATGCAAATGAGCACTCATTTGCATATACAGCGCTATCATTCGCATTTCCTTTTCCTTTCCCTTTTGCGCAAGAGATTTTTGTGCAAAAAAGTGCTGTGTAGATCATAGAACCATAGAACCATAGAGCTGGTGGACCTCAGAAGGTCATCAAGTCAAACCCCCTGCTCTAGGAGATGGCGCTTTTTTGCGCAAAAACTTCTTGTGCAAAAGGGAAAGGAAGAGGAAATGCAAATGAGAGCATTGCATATGCAAATGAGCGCTCCATTTGCATTTGCTTTTCTGAAAGAGGCTTGCAGTATGATGTAGCCCTGGTGTCCTGAGAACGAGACGTCATGGGCCAGATACAGCAGTCTGCAGTGGTACTTTTGGGGAACCACCAGCTGCCACCGGACCCCACATGACTCCATTTCCCCTGGTGGGGTAGCCATTCCCGGTACAGGAATCCCCTCTCCCACAGGAACCTCTCCTGGCAGCCTCCCCCCAGGGGCTGAGCTGCACCGAGCATGGGCACCAAGCATGAGCTTTTTCAAGGAGGGATCTGTCTGCAACTCGGCCTGGAATTCACTGGCCAGGGAAGAGATGGGACCTGTTCCCTCTCACTACCTGTGTCTGGGGTCCCAGCCCTGCTGAGCCCAGCCCCCTGGAGCCCCTTGTCTGCTGGCATAGGGCCTTGCTCCCCCTGCCAGGTGCTCTCCCCTGGGTCAGGGCTGAGTGCCCCTCATCAGTTCTAGCTACGAGTAATGACCAGGGTACTGTAGGACCTTCCAACCAATCCTCTAGGTCAGTGGTCGCCAACCTTTTTACACCCAAGATCACTTTTTAAATGACAGACCAAGCCAAGAGCTACCGCCCCGCCCCTTTCTTGAAACCCCACCCCTTCCTTGAAGCCCCGCCCTCTCTATTCTCCTCTTCTCCATCACTTGCTATCCCCAATCCTTATACTGCTGCTTTTTATAAAAAAAATTCTTCTGTAGGAAGAGGTTTTTCCCAACATTTGGCCTGTCTAGACTGGAGCAAATGTCAGAAAAAAAACCCTTCTTTTGGAAGCCCCGTTATTCCTCGTGGAAAGAGGAATATAGGGGTGACCGAAAGAACATGTTTGCTCTTCCACTAGAAAAAGCGGAAGAACAAATGCAACCTTGGATGCAGAAGAGTTTTTCTGGGATATCTCCAGAATCCTGAAAAACTCCTGGGCTGTGTCTACACTGGCACCCTTTTGCGGAAAAGGGATGCTAATGAGACACAGCGCAATTACAAATCAGCGGGGATTTAAATATCCCCCGCGGCATTTATGAACATAACTGCCGCTTTTTCCGGCTCGGGGTTTTGCGGAGAAAGCGCCAGTCTAAACGATCTTGCGGAAAATAAGCCCTTTTCCGCAAGATCTCTTATTCCTACTTTCAAGTAGGAATAAGAGATCTTGCGGAAGGGTTTATTTCGCAGATCGCGTCTAAACTGGCGCTTTTCTCGGCAAAACCAGGAGCCGACACATATGTTCATGCAAATGCCGCGAGGATATTTAAATCCCAGCAAGTGCTGTGTCTCATTAGCATCCTTTCATGAAAAAATGCCAGTGTAGACACAGCCTAGCTGGACCCTCGCTGGGTTGAGACAGGATGTGTAATCTCTGGGGTGGGAATGAGGGATTTGGGTGTGGGAAGGGATGAGAGGTGCAAGCTTTGGGAGGAAATCTGGATGCAGGAGGAGGTGGAGAAGGGGACACTGGCTCGGAGAGGGAGCTCCAGGCCGGGTAGTGTTGGGGTACTAAACAAGCCACAGGCTTGTGGATGTGAGGGTGCAGGAATTTGGGTTGGGGGATGTGAGGGGCTCAGGGCAGGGGGTTCCAGTGTATGATACGCTCAGATCTAGGGTCTGGGGAAGGGGGAATGCAGGAGTGGTTGTGGCCAGATGGGGGCTTGGCCCCAATTGGGGGTTTGTTGACCAGGCTTCATTTTTAAATAAAATATTATGTCAAACAAAACGTTTCTGCATTGTCTTTATTTATGAGAATGGCAGGGAACCTGCCTTGAGTCAGGGGTCACTGACCCATAGAAAAGTCAGTCCGGAGCAGGGAAGGGTGCTAGTGGGTTCTGGGGCAGGAACAGGGTGCCAGTGGGGGCAGGGGAGAGGGGGCAGGGTGCCAGAAGGACAGGTTTCTGCAGCAGAGGCTAGGGTGCCAGTGGGGGACAGGTTTCTGCAGCAGGGGACAGGGTGGCGGGGATGACAGGTTTCTGCAGAGGGGAGCAGGGGGACAGGTTTCTGCAGTAGGGGACAGGGTGCTGGTGGAGACTGGTTTCTGCAGAGGGGAGCAGGGGGACTGGTTTCTGCAGGGGAGGCAGGGTGCCGGGGGGCAGGTTTCTGCAGTGGGAGCAGGAGAGGAACAGGGGTGCAGGAGGGCGGGGACAGGTTGGGGGCAGGGGAGAGGGAACAAGGTTTGGGGGCAGGGAGTCCCCTACACCAGCCATGGAGGGAAGCCTCCGTCCTGCGCTCCCTCTGGGGCCAACCCTCCTCCCCCCTCCCTGTGAAGGAAGGAAGCCCCGTTGCGTGCCTCTGCCGGGCCTGACCTCCCCCTCCCACCGAGCAGGGAAGCTCACTCAGGCGACCCCCACAGGGGAGACCCCCCCCCACGTGCGCCTGCCCTGGGGCCGAAACCCCCATGCGTGCCTGCCCTGGGGCCAACACCCGCCCCCCCCCGCGGTGCAGGAAAACCAACGTGCGTGCCTGCCCAGGGGCCAAAACACCGGCCCCTCCCCCCCGCGCGGCGCAGGAAAACCCCGTGCGCGCCTGCCCTAGGGCCAACACACCCCACGGCGCAGGAAACCCCGTGCATGCCTGCCCCAGGGCCAAAACACCCCCTCCCCTCGCGCGCCTGCCTGGGGCGAAACACCCCCAACAGCGCAGGGGCCGCGCCGCCTGCCCTGGGGACAACTCACGCCTCCTGCACCAGTGCAGGGAAGTCACCATGCTCCTCTTCCGGAGCCAGGGCCCCCTCCCATAGCACGCCTGGCAAAGCAGCCAGCGCACTTCCAGAACTCCCAGAAGTGGCGCTAAGCTGCGGGACTTCCGTCCACCTGCGGGAAGCCAGCACTACCTTCATTTTCGCTGGAGGTAAGTACTGGGGCTTCTCGGGGGTGGGTAGAAAATGGGGGGGGGGCCCGGACGCCTCGTGATCGACTGGTCAAGGCCTTGCAATTGACCAGTCGATCGCGATCGACCTGTTGGTGACCATGGCTCTAGGTCCTCACCCATCAGCACCCCAGCAGGCAGGTGCCGGTGCACCCCCCACTTCCTTGGGACCATCCATAGCCCCCCATTCAACATGCACTCGGGCCATGGGCACCTTGAACGGTCTCCCATCCCTGCCCGTCAGGGTCAGGTGGATGCTGGGCACCACCCAGTCTGATGCCACCACCTCAGGCTGGGCCAGCATCACCTCAGCACCTATGTTTGTCTCCAGCCCCTACTCCTTCCTCAGCCCCTGAAATGCTCTCAGGGGCTGTCTGGCTGCTCCCAGCTGGGACAGGAACCACCTTCATGGAGCAACCAGTCTCTTTCAGCTGGGCAATTAGCTGGGCTTTAGAGAACTTCCCAAACTGCAGCCCTCTCTCCTTGCACTGTTCAAAAACATCCCTCTCAAGGAGATGCTATGGGCCATTTCCCCATGTGAAGGAGTGCAGTCACAGACAACCCTTCAGGGGTGACTCCCCGGGTGCTGACACGGCCACTGCCACTCACCTTCCCGCTCTCTGGGGCTCCTCACCGCCCTGTCCTGCTGGTCCAGCTCCACTGATCTCCCCCAGCCAAGGCCCCGAGCGGAGGTCCCTGCCCCCACTGAGAAGCAGTACAGACACTGAACCTCTTCAGGGCCGAGAAGAATGCAGTTTAGGGCCCAGCTTCCTGGGATCCCACTCCCCAGATGGGATCAAACGCCAAAGAATTAGATAAGGGTAAGCCACCTTTAACAATGAAAGGGGGAATGTACACACTGGCTGCCCCCTCCAGGTAACAATCATTTACACTGGGTTTGATAGAAAATAAAAATGATTTTATTAAGTACAAGCAGTAGGATTTAAGTGGTAATAAGTGAGAACAGGCAGAGCAAAGTAGGTTACAAATCAAAAAAACTTGGTAACTCTACACTGAAACCTCAGTACAAACTTACTCAAACTCACCCTAAAACCTCTTTTCCAGCTGCCCCCCTCCAAACCAGGGTTGTCTCCCCACCCTGGGGTCTTCCGCTCCTTTCCTTCAGGTGCAGCCCAGCCCAAAGACCAAGGCCTCTGCTTTCCTATTCTTTTTGTTATGGAATTGAGGCCACTCCCTACCAACCACTGCTCAGACTTAAAAACAAAAGAGATTGTTTAACAGTTGAGGGTAATATCCTCCATGTCTCTCATTCACACTTTTGAAACCCACAAAGTATTCCCCACGCCATATGCCTAACTTTACACACAAATGATACACACATCAAAGTAAGATAAACAGAACCAGCGGATCGTGACATGAAGCTTGATGGGTTACACAAAATAATTTGCTCAAAGCACCTTTAAGTTATGTATATTCACGTCCATAAGTCCATTTCATAGCATGCCTGGCTCTTGCAAGCCCCGCTTCTTCCTACTGTGCCTCAGTCACTAACTATTGCATGCTCCGTCCATGGGATTCAGTTAGGGTTGCCAGGTGTCCGGTATTGAACCAGACAGTTCAGTATTTTCGCCTCCTCTCCAGTAAAAAAAATTCAGAAAATACTGGACACCTAAAATGTCCAGTACGTTCTGATTTTTTTCCCAACTAGGAGGCAAAAATCCTGGGCTGTCCAGCTCAAAATGGCAGCAGCCTGGCAACCCTAGTGCTTACCAGATTCCATAGGGGAGCTATCTGGCCCCACGCAGGGAGGCAAGACGGCAAGCGGCCACCGCCAGCCTGTTAGGGCCAAAAAGACAAGTCACAGGTTTCTTAAAGGGGCCACACTGTTTTGTTTTGGGTTTTGGGGGGGGGTTTTTTTGCATAACAACTCATAGAATCATAGAACCATAGAGCTGGAAGAGACCTCAGAAGGTCATCAAGTCCAGCCCCCTGCTCTAGGCAGGACCAATCCCAACTAAATCAACCCAGCCAGGGCTTGGTCAAGCCGAGACTTAAACACCTCCAGGGATGGAGACTCCACTACCTCCTAGGCAACCCATTCAGTGCTTCACTACCCTCCTAGTGAAATAGTTTTCCTAATATCCAACCTGGACTCTCCACCACAACTTGAGACCATTGCTCCTTGTTCTGCCATCTGTCACTACTGAGAACAGCCTTTCTCCATCCTCTTTGGAACTCCTGCAGGAAGTTGAAGGCTGCTATCAAATCCCCGTCACTCTTCCTGCAGACTAAACAGACCCAACTCCCTCAGCCTCTCCTCATAAGTCATATGCTCCAGCCCCCTCATCATTTTGGTTGCCCTCCGCTGGACCCTCTCCAATGCGTCCACATCCTTTTTGTAGTGGGGGGCCCAGAACTGGACACAATACTCCAGATGTGGCCTCACCAAAGCCGAATAAAGGGGAATAATCACTTCTCTAGATCTGCTGGCAATACTCCTCCTAATGCATGCTAATATGCCATTAGCCTTCTTGGCTACAAAGGGCACACTGTTGACTCATATCCAGCTTCTCATCCACTGTAACCCCCAGGTCCTTTCCTGCAGAACTGCTACTTAACTGGTTGGTCCCCAGCTTGTAACTATGCTTGGGATACTTCCATCCCAAGTGCAGGACTCTGCACTTGTCCTTGTTGAACTTCATCAGATTTCTTGTGGCCCAATCCTCCAATTTGTCTAAGTCACTCTGGACCCTATCTCTGCCCTCAAGCGTATCTACCTCCCCTAGCTTAGTGTCATCCATGAAACTTGCTGAGGTGCAATCCATCCCCTCATCCAGGTCATTAATAAAGATATTGAACAAAACCGGTCCTAGAACCGAACCTTGGGGCACTCCGCTAGAAACCGACCGCCATCCTGACATTGAGCCATTGATCACTATTCTTGGGGTCCTTTTTGTCAGTATTTTTTCTGAAACCATCTCGCAACCCTAGATTCAGTACATCCCACTACTGCCACCAATATCACCGAGGTATGATCTGTGACTCTCAGATGGCAGGTAGAACAGAAGGGTTATTAGTTCACAGAGATGCAGCGTAGAAGAGACTAGATAGCACAGGAACCACGAGCAGTCAGTACAACACATCTTGGGGAGAGGGGGCTCAGAGCCCGGGCCCTGCCCCCCATCTCTGCACCCCAAAGCCAGCAAGAATCTCACACACACACGCACAGCAGTCCATCTCCTCTGCAGACAGCCCCTCCTCCAGCCTTTGTCCATCTTCCTCATCAAAATATGTCACCAGATTGCAACCCTGCTGGGGCACCTGGCATTGGCCACTGTCAGAAGACAGGATACTGGGCGAGAGGGACCTTTCCTCTGACACAGTCTGACTCCAATTTGCTTCTTATCTAACTGGATGAAAGGGAATTGTCTGTGGTTATACAAGAAGTTAGACTAGGTGCTCGCTTTTACCTTAAAGTCTATGAAACTCCAACCCAAACTCTAAACCTAGCCGAGATCCTTGCCTGTAACCCAACCCTACCCTTAATACTTAACCCATCCCTTGTTCCATTAGTATAATGAAAAGAACCAGCTCCCAGCCTCCAACAGTGCCTGCAAGCTCAACCCTCCATTTTGCAGACGTACACAGAAATCCTTGTTTCTGTTTTCTCTGCCAACACTGTCCTTGCTATTTGTTTCTGCCCTGCTAAATCATACACAAATGAACTTGTGTAAAAATAAAAGTTCCATATCCTAAGTTTCAATTCCCTTTCTTGATCTCAGGTGTTTCCTCTTTGCGTGCATCAAACTCAAGCCAAAGACCAGGGTTTTGCTCAGCATGTGAAAAGCAGGAAGCATTTCATCCCTGTAATAGGGGGGCATTGCTGAGAGGGTCAAATCAGGGCAAATTGTTTAAAGACAGGGCTACTTACAGCCCATGACTGGGGATCCTCCATTATAAGGCACACCAAACTAGTATTGCACCTCTCTTACGCAAAAGGCTATGCAAATGAACCATGGATTAGCATATTGCCATGCTTCATTTGCATAATTAATTAGGGGCCGTTTTTGGGCAAGAGGCTTTTGCTCAAAAATGGCCAGTGATTAATTATGCAAATGAAGCATGGCAATATGCTAATCCATGCTTCATTTGCATAGGCTTTTGCGCAAGAGAGGGTGCAGTGTAGATGTAGCCAAAGAGGTCATTTCTGTTTGTCATATTGGCCAGCAAGAAATCACACAAGCAATCCCCTTAGCTACTCTAGCTTTCTCCTGTGCCACAACCAGTATCACTCCTTACATAGCTGAGAGGTTCTGAAAACCAGGCTCACCAAATCCAAACAGGTTGGGGGGTTGGGGGGGGGGAGCACTGATAGCATGGTTCGCCTAGGGTGCCAGTTGCTGGCAGTTAGTCTAGGGCCGCCCCTGCCTGAGAGCTTGCCGGAGCTGGGAGATCGGCTTGAACCCGATGTCTACCTGAACCCTGGTGACTTAAACACCTCTAGGGATGGAGACTCCACTACTTCCTTAGGTAACCCATTCCAGTGCTTCACCACTCTCCTCGTGAAATAGTTTTTCCTAATATCCAACCTGGACCTCTCCCACCGCAACTTGAGACCATTGCTCCTTGTTCTGCCATCTGTCACTACTGAGAACAGCCTTTCTCCAGCCTCTTTGGAAGCTCCCTTCAGGAAGTTGAAGGCTGCTATTAAATCCCCCCTCACTCTTTGCTTCTGCAGACTAAGCAGACCCAACTCCCTCAGCCTCTCCTCATAGGTCATGTGCTCCAGCCCCCTCATCATTTTGGTTGCCCTCCGCTGGACCCTCTCCAATGCGTCCACATCCTTTTTGTAGTGGGGGGCCCAGAACTGGACACAATACTCCAGATGTGGCCTCACCAAAGCCGAATAAAGGGGAATAATGACATCTCTGGAGCTGCTGGCAATGCTCCTCTTAATGCAAACTAATATGCCATTAGCCTTCTTGGCTACAAGGGCACACTGTTGACTTTTATCCAGCTTCTCATCCACTGTAACCCCCAGGTCCTTTTCTGCAGAACTACTACTTAGCTGGTTGGCCCCCAGCCTGTAATAATGCTTGGGATACTTCCATCCCAAGTGCAGGACTCTGCACTTGTCCTTGATGAACCTCATCAGATTTCCTGTGGCCCAATCCTCCAATTTGTCTAAGTCACTCTGGACCCTATCTCTGCCCTCAAGCGTATCTACCTCTCCCCCTAGCTTAGTGTCACCTGCAAACTTGTCCCATTAGTAGTCACATTTCTTCTTGTTGCTGCCTATCTGCTTGCACCAGGTGTAATCATAACCACGATTCTCACAAGCATCTTGGCATTGGCCTCCTGAGCTAGTTTGTTGAATCAG